>CM077127.1:15814830-25814830 GCA_039645545.1 Dendrolimus houi | reverse complement strand
CGACTTCAAAAAGGAAGTGGTTCTCAATTCGTCTATGTTGTCTTTTTTGTATGTTCGTTACTCGATTTCTCCATCAATTGTGAACCGATTTTCAAAAATTTTCTTTAAATCAAAAGGTTATTATACCCCCAAATTGGTTCCCTTGTCACTATGTCAGGATCTGATGAGTGGATTCCAAGGAATTAGGGAAACTCGCGAAAATTGTTAACCAACTGCTTCATAGCCCGATATCTCCGTCAAATGTAAACCGATTTTAAAATTTTTCCTTTACTCAATTTTGTATATGCATGTTACGCGTTTACTCCGTCAATCGTGGATCGCATCTGATTTTTTTTCTTTATTCGTAAGTATGTATACTCCCGAGGCGGTTCCATAGTCACCAAGTCGGGATTTAATGAGTGGGTTCCAGAGAAATCAATAGTAACCCTTAATAATGCCAGTTTACACTTTCTACAGGCGCTTAACTTTTTTGGAGGCATGTTACGCGATTTCTTCGTCAATTGTGGACCAATTTTCATTTTTTTTACTCCCGAAATGGTCCCGTATTCACCAAGTCAGGATCTGATTTGTGGATCGCAAGGAAATCGAGAGAAACCCTTGTTGAAGAGTATATACACCGAAGAGTGACATGGCAAATCGGTATACGCCTGCCAGTTGTACAATTTTTACAGGTGCTTAATATATTATTTCTAAAGCTATTGAAGTATTTGCGCAACTAAAAAGTATTTTTTTTAACAAAAACAAAATCGTCTTCACACTAAAAATAAATATTTAACCGACTTCTTTTTGTTTGTTGTTCTTTATATTTAACTTCCCAAGAAGAATCTCTCTTTTCTTTCACCTTCTCCCTATAGTTTGGAGTCGGCACAATATGTCTTTTTCTTTCATACTCCTCTGTTCTGATCTACGGCCTTTGTCATACCAAAAATCATCATATCATGTTTCACACAATCCATTCATCTCTTTTTAGGTCTACCTTTACATTTATATCCACCAATCTTGCAATTTAACATCCATTTGTCACGTGACTTTCATCCCTCCTCATTACATGCCCATACCACCTTAGTCTTCAAGAATAGTAAATATGTATAGGCAGTCATAGTAATTCAAATTAAATTTTATGTAAGCACTAATTTAAGTTTTTTTTTTCAGGTTTTTTTTACAATAATGCGGTAGTGAAATGGAGTCAAGCTTAGGCGATACGAAAGCCGGTAAGTTTAGCCTATTTCTATACTAACGTGATATGCGTGATAACTTTTATGCTGTAATTTGTTTATTGTAACTTATTTTCAGAACAAAAGACTGTAAAAATAAAATATCACAAGCTTTCCACTCCAAGGTACGGACATTTCAATACAGGGTAAGCAACGGTATTTATACACTAGTATCTAGTGACTACTGACACTATTCGACTGTAGACACTACTGAACGAATTTAAATGTAATTCGTCACAGAGCTAGCTTATATCTCGTGAAAACATTTAGTGTTATCGCTAGGAAAATAATAATAATAATCGACATAATAAACGGCAGACAAACACACATATATATATCCCCAAATTAAGCAAGTTACGCTTGTGATATGGGTAATATACAACGTACCACTCTGGGGCCGATCCCAGACACCCAGACAATAATAAATAACGGAGAACAAACGTTTCCAAAATTAACTATACCAGGAATCGAACCCGGAGCCTCTGCGTTGCAGTGAGGTAGGCCGGCAACGGCTTAGCCCGCTCAACCACAGAGGGAGGTTAAAAATAGGAGGGACTTACTGATTGGTAGTGTTGTTCTGAGGTTCTGATGATGATGATGAGAGCTGATATGTTCACTTGATTTATTTAACTGCGCACTGAGCCGCGGTATTTCTGTCAGTAACACGGCCGCGCGGGGGTGTTAGTGATGTTACACGTAGTGTTGTGCGCTAGACGTCGCGGTGGCGCGAACACTTAGGGTATGTTTTATCTCGATAAATATAGCCAAAAAGGTAGTGTTGAGGTCGCGTTCTTTTGGTACCAGTATTGCTATTCACTAACAACTGTGTCGTCATCATTGAAACGCGAAAGAAGCTTCGCTAGCTCATGCTGGTATATATATATTTATGGCAAGTAAAAAACAATATTCATAATTTGTTTACCTACAAAACAAACAGCTGAAACAACGGCCAATAGAACCCACAGCAGTTCACTTTGCAGAGAATAAGCGAGTATGTGATATCGGGTACGAGTGCATTTTCCCTCTTTTCTCCCGTGAACCTACAAGGATCCCATCCGTCAAAGTCGGTAGGCTTTTGTATAAGCTGACCGACTGACCCTTGCCGCCACACCGTATGTGATTATACAAGATATTATGACGTATCACTTAGGTACCTTATGTTCGCCAAGTATGCATACGAAGTAATAGACCTTTTGTACTTAATAATAAAAAGCGGCCAAGTGCTTATCGGCCTACCGGTTGATGACCATGTATTATTCATAGCTAAGGACTACAAGATTTTAAAAAGGAAATACCTACTTCGAAAAGCAATGAGCTGTTTAAGTTGTATAAATCTTTGTTTTAATCTATACATATATAATTACTAGATCTCACCGACTGACTGACATATCAACCCACAGACTACGAATATTTACAAGTGGGTTCTTCCTACACAGTAGGTGCGTGTGCAAAATTAAAAAAAAAAATCAGTGATAAAACTTAAAAATACTTAACAGTTTTAAGCACGGACATTTCTTTATTTGATTTTTATTTCTACGTTTTGGTCACTTTATAATAGCCATGATCACGGAAGACTAAGATCAGAAACGCTTTCAACGACAATATGTTCAAAAATATCTCTTAAGTAATTTTTGAGGATTAGAGCTATTTAATGTTTTTTTTTTATGCGTAGCAGTACAAAAATATGAGGAAAATAAGGTTCAATATTGATCTAATAAATAGAATACAATAGAATATACTTTATTGTACAAAAATGCTACATAAAATCAAGAACATTATACAAGTACAATCGACGGTCTTATCGCCCATGGCGATTTCTTCCAGACAACCTTTGGATGGAGTATAGAAAGGACAACAAAAGTCGGTAGTTGCTAAACCAGCATTCATACAATAATTTAATAATACACATATTATATTATATACATACAAAAGTAAATAATAACACTATAGCTTGAGGTAGTAATCTTTAACTAAATAGTATTGTTTATAATGATTTTTTTAGGTTGTTGTAGAGAAATGACTAATTCAGTGGATGTTCGTTGCATCTACGGAACCCTTCAATATGTATAGAGCTACATGCACTCACTTGTCCGATTTTGATCCATATTTGTTTTGAAAGTTTTGTACTGTTGCCGACATAATTATATAGCTTGGTAAATGATATTATCTGTCGAATAAAGCATTGCCAAATAAAGTATTTATTTTTATTATATTATAGGTAATACATGTTCTGACCGCAAGTATATAATTTTATATAAATTCCACTGGAGAACACTTTTTGAAAGTCATACACATAAGTTAAAATCTAAATTTACTTCCTATTCTATGTACGCCGCTTCGCAACGTGTTGTTGCTGTTAAGAAGAAGCGGCAAGAAACTCCCAAGCAACACGTCTATCTAAGAATCGTAGCAAACAGTAAATACTCAGTAAGACAAAGAAATATAAATATAAATATAAACCGATAGGTGGCGCTGAGATCGGGTTCTAGAATCCTCCTAATCACCTGGACCGATTTTGGTGATTTTGTTTTTGTGTCATGAAACAAAGTCTTTTAGGAATTCAGAAAATATGGCGGTACGAAGTTCGCCGGGTCAGCTAGTTCTTTTTCTTTTTTTTAAATTAATGTAATAGTTTAAGATTACCCACATATTTGGGGTCTTAGGACATATGGGATTTTGGAGATGGGCACTGAAAACCAGTGCTGTGTCGGCATCACAGCAAAAGACGGAGAGTCAACTTCAATTCTTAAATTGCGCGCTTTCCTTTATGTATATTTTATTATCACTTTACATTGTGTCAGTCGCAATTAGAAATAAATATTTTCTTTTTCTTTCTTTCAAAGATACAATAAAAGGAAAGAAGTATATTATTGTCTATACTAAATGTTTATACTGCAACATTTATATTAATTTGATTTATTATTATTATAAAAAGGCCAGGTAACATTATGAACTGCTTGTATTGTACGTCCGAAAGGACAAAACATATATATAAATAAATACATATAACATATAATAAAGTAAAATATGGCTGGCTCATGGCTAAAACATTTTTATTCGTTACTAAAAAATCCAAAAATAGTCGAAATTTACGATCTGCTTAAACCGCTACGACTGGTTTCCCAACAACCGGTTTCTCAGGTTAACCGGTAGTGTGGACAGTTATAGCCGTTATAAATTGCAAGCAAACAAGTGCCTGTTGTGCTCGTGCGGCGTACGAAAACAGTTCCGTGTAAAAAATATGAAGAGTTATAATATGAAATTGTTAAAACGATTTTAAGCGTTAAAACGTAGTTGTATTATACTAGTCGGGAAAACTTAAGAAAATATTATTATAACGAGTTATTCCGAATAGCCCTGTAAGAGAATTTGTGAAAGGTATTCTTCTGAAAACTATTGCGGAATATTAATTGAAAATGAGGTTTTATTTATTCGATTTATATTTAACTGACCTATTTCTTGGTCTTCGTAATGTTTAAATAAAATTATGAGTATTACTATCTGAAATACTGAACCTAATGAATTTTTATACATAATAATTTCGATCCTTCCTATCATCCAACTTCAAAGTATTTCTTCATCTATCATCACTAATATTCAAATTAAGTTAAAAATCCGATCCAAGTAGCTTATAGCTAATATTATCATGTAGACGTGCGTTATTACTGAATCCACAGCTAAGGAGTAGATATAAATCTAAATACAGTATTTATTGTACAATAACATTGCTGTGTTACTATCCAATTTCTCTTTACCATTTGAAAATGCCTCTTTAAAACACTTTGGCCCGGTTAACCCGGTTCTTCTATCCCACTGGGTGGTTTGCAAAGTTATGGACGTTGTAAATCGTGTGTAAACAAGTCACAGTAGCCCCGTGATGGTCTCGGTCGCGGGAATGAGGTGTTAAACGCTGGAGGCCGACACGAACCGGATAAACCGGATAAATCCGGACATTGACATGTAAAACCGGGTCGCGGTGTTTTTCGGTATGACGTATTGATACTTCGTGCGTGATTGCGTGGTGTTATGCAAGGTTTGTAAAGGTGTAAGAGTTAAATATAGTACAACGCTTTGGGGAAAATCAAAATAAATAATAAATTAATTAATACTGTCTTTTGGGTAAACGGCAAAGTGGCTTTGTTTGGGTCTTTATAAGCTGTTAGTTCTCACTTAGAAACAAATCGAGTATCATGAAATTTGGTATGTAAGTTTCGTCGATAAACGGAGTAATTGTAAGTTACTTTTATCCCAGAAGAAGGGATTACTTCCGGATAAAGCCGTATATCCCCAAAGTACCACACAATACAAGCGTAACTGGCTAGTTATGCTTGTATTATGTGGTAATATATAGCAGCGCATATGTACCACTTTTGGTGTCGCAAATGTCCATAGGCGATGGTAACTGCTTTCCACCAAGTGGGCCGTCTGCCTGTTTGTTGAACTCATGCAATAAAAAAAATTAAATACTGGTTTACAATATTTGTTCTTTCATTTATTGATCTATAATACTATAAAATTCTAAACATGCCGTGTCTGTACATTAAAGCTACTAAAAAAAAAACAATTGGAATAGACTATATAAACGACGGAGAACACGATGCAATTTTTTTAGATTTCTTGCCTGTTTGTTCGGGTTTCACGTAAAAGCTACTAGGCCGATTTCAATACGGTTTTCGCTGATCGACAGTAAATTTTTAGACCTAAAATCTGCGCTACTGTTTATTCTGGGAATCTCGCGGGAATTTTCCTGGGAGTGTTTTAGAGTGGATAGTATACATAAAAATTAGCTGATTCGGATCCAATTGATACTAAAAGAATATGACTTTTTATATTTCCCTGGATTTTTTAACTTCGAAACCATGTGATTGGGATTTGCTTGATATGAAAGTTTTATATCTACTAAACATCTTTAGTAGAACAGATGTATGCCTTTAATAACATCACTTATTCCGGGTTCTTACGGGATCTTCGGAATTAATGTATTTTCATACTAAAAAATCCGATAGTCTGTTGAACATAACCCTTGACTTTAAACACAGTACAGAGAAAACTCAAGGACTCCCTGGTGCTAAATATATCTTGAGCTATCTTTACTTTTTGGTAATAAAAAACTGAACAAACCACATGCAAAGTTTAAGTCGTGGTAGCGTAATAGCTAGCGCACGCGTTCCTAACCCAAAGGGCGCGGGTTCGATCCTGGCCGGAACGCATGCACCACTTAGGCAGTTTTCGAACCTAATGTGCGGTATTGTTACAATCACCACGTGCTAAAAACGGTGAAGAAAAACATCGTGATGCGTGATGCGTGTGATGATGAAATAACCAATGTGTCAAACCTGCCAAGCCGCCTTGGATAAGCGTGGCGGGTATACTGCCTGTTCCCCCTATAATGGGTGGCCCGAGTCCAGCAGTGGGACAGTTATGAGCTGTTATATATATACGCAAAGTTTAAGCAAGTATGCCCTGCAAGGGGCATGTATCCGCCAGCACTAAATACGTTTGCAATTGTCACTTTGATAACTGAAAACTCTAATCTTTTTCATTCAGTCAGATCGACCAGACATATGTGCTTTAGCTTCAGAATTTACTCTGTGATTGAAATCTGCCCTGTCGAACTTTCTAATGCCATGATCAACGAATCCATCCATCAATCCACCTAGTAGAATTGCAGCTACTGAACCGTCCTCAATAGCCTTCCCTATGTCTGCCAGATCTTGCAACATCTATATAAGGCATGTTTTGAAATTTCTTCAAAAGCACACAATTGTTGCAAAAGCAAGAAATATCCGTGCACAACTGAGAATATAATTTCCTGCGTTGGGGCTGCTTGTCATAAGAGCCATCAAAATAACCCATAGCCAGGTGGTAGCGTATTTGCCCGTCTGGATGGGTACCACCCCTGGTCTAGAGTGCCGTCATAACAACCTTGAGTTGTGTTTCGGTATTAGTAGCCACGCTCCAATCTCCCTTTAGAGAGCGGCAGTACTTGGTATGGTAGCACCTTTGGTGTTACAAATGTCCATAGGCGATGGTAACCGCTTTCCATCAATGGGCCGTCTGTCCGTTTGCCTGTTTCAGACAATAAAAAAAGTAGAACATAAAGGCATGGAGTCGTTATCGTGGGAATGAAGAACATAGTTTAAAAGATGGCATTTCACTCATCATCGTCATCCGAGCGTTAAATCCTCGTTTAGTTCGGAGCGTACGGTCCGACGCCAAGGGTTCTCTATCCTACCTTTACTTCTCCGCTTTGCGCGACCTTCAGAATCCCAAGTTTTGAGACCATTAGTACGTATGTGGTCCTTCCCAACGTCAAGCCAGCATTTGCCATAAATCATGCCGCCTTAACAACCTGAGTTGTGTTCCGGTATTAGTAGGCAGGTTCCAATCTCCCTTTAGAGAGCGGCATCACTTGGTATGGTAGCACCTTTGGTGTTACAAATGTCCATAGGCGATGGTAACCGCTTTCCATCAGGTGGGCCGCCTGCCTGTCTGCTGAACTCATGCAATAAAAAAAAGTTGCTTAAATTGTATTTTTTATATTTGCTTATTTGTATATATAGCTTTCACTCCAAAGGCAATCTGCGACAAAATAAAAGATTTTTCCAACAAAGCTGAATGTATCATCACGTTTGCGTACGTTTGATAAAGGAGATGAAAGGGATACATTACCTTTCAAATGTTCGATATGAGTGTGTATAAATTTGATATGATCTCCACCCCAGTTCGCTCTCATATCGTGTATAAACGACCTCCTTGACGGCCTCTGTGGTTGTGTGGGCTAAGCCTTTGCCGGCTTACCTCACTGCAACGCAGAGGCTCGGGTTTCGATTCCTGGTATAGTAAATTTCGGAAACGTATTTTCTCCGTCATTTACCATGGTCTGGGTGTCTGGGATCGGCCCCAGAATGGTCCGTTGTATATTACCCATAACACAAGCGTAACTTGCTTAATTTGGGGATATACAGTGTGTGTGTTTGTCTGCCGATTTATTATTATTATTATATATAAACATGAAAACTTTCTCAAATCGCCGTCCGGGGCATTTGATCGCTGTTCTGTCAATAATTGATAATGGATGACGTCATTACGTCACTTGTGATTGATTGGTTCCGGTGCATCCCTCCCCCCTCAGTCCCCGAAGGGGCCCAAATGCCTTGGCACATTTAAAATGATATGGGTCATGTTCACTCCTATTATAGTTGAAGACTATCGATATTAAATTTTGGACTACTACAGCCTTCACCTGATTTTCATTTAGAATTCATGGACTTGTGTACGTTGCAATACGAATTTTCAGTATGTTGCTGTCGTATAATTGTGACTTTATTTTTTTTTTTCAGCTGCTACTTCACTAATTCTGTGATTTGTTTACATTTTAAAAAGGCTGAGGCATAAAAATTATGTAAAATAAAAAATCTAGCAAGAAAGAAGCCGACGTTAAGAGTAACAAAACAGTAAAAATTAAATTTACATGGAACTATCTTGAACCTGTACTGAATCCAACGCAAAACAAAAACACCAAAATCGACTCAGAAACAGAAATGTTATGGCTGAACATACTGTTAGGAACGTTTATGCGCAGTAGTGCCACCTATAATTGTACTATTGTTATATTTACGGGTAGTTGTGTTTACTAATCGGATGTAAAAGCGAGAGGGCGTAGTTTCTCACTTCGACTTTGGTCGGAGACATGTTATAGTAGTTTATTGATGTCCCGACTAAGTGGAGGAGCGAGATGGAATACTTTCCGTCTCAAAGGAAGACCTTCCAGCGAAGCTATTGCTATGCCTCGCAGACCTAGGCCTATTTAATATTGTTGGAAATTTGTATATATTCTTTGTGCGTTTCGGGAATCGTTTGCGACCTCAATACAGATTACAGCGTCATCTATTGGCTTGTAAGCGTTTCACTACAGTAGCGTCCTAAGATATTTAATTATTGTGCGAGAATGATAACTTATAATTACATGTACTTATAAAAATGAATAGTAAAAATGTATATACGTGCATACCTTGAGAACTACTTTACCGATTTTGATGAAATTTTTTGTGAGTATTTGAGTGGGTACTCAGATTATTTAGATTCACAAGTGTAACCGGTATTTTGCGCTAAGTTCGAGTTCTAGATATTTATTTTACAGGGCTGGACGTCTGCCGGGATCTCTAATAAAAAATATCTACAAGACACGACAAATGGAGAAGGTTGTCCTTTTTTTTAAAGATGGTTAATAATAACGTACACAAACGCTCTAAAATATGCTCAAAACTATAGCATTCATCGGAATTAATTCAGTCATTTTATCTGTCCCGTACATGTCATGTTAATCCTCCTATTGTCTTGTTAAACAACGTCGTGATGGACAAACGACGGCTTAGGTCGACGATGCGACTGGCCGTCTGTGCCATTTGTCATTGTGTACACGCCCTTATTGTTATCTACACCACAGAAGTATTAAGTAAGTAGACTGGCGAGTAACTCTTTTGGCTGCTTGGCAGCATATCTACCCTGCTATTGAAAATGCACAATATTGTTTGAACTATAAACATTAGTTAGAATTATAGTTAAACACACATAAAAGTGGTTTGTACTTTTGACCAGACCTATCTATCCATCCAAGAACATTTAAGTGAGAAAGAATAAGAAGAAATTCTATTGTTTTAAATAAAATATGTATAAAATAAATCAAATAAATCTTTTGTCAGTCTCACAAAAACTCGAGAACGGCTGAACCGATTTGCCTAATTTTGGTTTTGAAATATTTGTGGAAGTCCAAGGAAGGTTTAAAAGATATAAAAATGAAAGTACGCACATAACTTGAGAATGGCTTTACCGATTTTGATCACATTTTTTGTGTGTATTTATTTGACTGGGTCCCGGGATTGTTTAGATTCACAATTGGAACCGGTAGGTGGCGCCGGGATCGGGTTCTAGGATCTTCTTAATCTCCTGGACAGATTTTGTTGTTTTTTTTGTGTGTTAGTGGCTCCACGGATGGTTTAGATCCATAATTGGAAGCGGTAGATGGCGCTGGGATCGGGTCCAAGATGTTTTATTTTTTCAGGGCAGGATAACGTCTGCCGGGACCTCTAGTATTAGATATGTTACAGAGATAGGTTAAGTAACATTAATATTGCGATGCTATTAAAGGACAACTAAGTAATATAGTGCTATTCTCAGTTATTTATATCTATAAATTTCTGTACAATGAACAAGATGCTAAAAATCGAGTCAGGGGGATGTAAGAAGTGAAATAGAACTAATTTAGAATTTTTTCAAATTTTATGTTTCTCTATTTGTCTGTCAGTTTGTACCGGCTAATCTCCGAAAAGACTGGACCGATTTAAATGAAGTTTTGTATGGTGGAAGCTTATATCCCTGGTCAACATATTGGATACTTTTGATCCCGAAAAGTTAAAGAGTTCCCGCGGGATAGTTAAAAAATCTTTCCACGCGGACGAAGTCCACTGTACTGTACAATTTAAATATACATACTAACACTAATTTATAAATTTAATACATACATAGATCCAGACACATTTATATAATATCAATATATACGTATATACGAAATAATCTAAATAATTATATTTATTAACATTATATATAATATGACAAGCATTTTATATTAACAACAGATAAATAAGTGAATGTTTAATATATTACACATATTTATTTAAAAACAGATAGTACTTTCTAAGTGAGTTCCGAAATGTAGGTAATGTTTTATAGCCTCTTTGACAGTAAGAGGCAACGCAGTCCAAAGTTTGACAGCCTGCACTGTAAAAGAGTTATAAAAGATGAAGTGGTGTGCAGGTGTCAGGAGTCTACGATATGTATCTGAGCGCAAATTGTGTGAAGTGGAGAGGCGAAGGAATTCAAAACGTTCCTTAAGGTAAGGAGGACTATTAGGATTAAATAGTATATTATAAAGGAGAGTTAGAATGTGAGTATTCCGGCGAAAACGAATAGGAAGCCACTTGAGCTTCATACGAAATTCACAAACATGGTCATATATTTTAATAGATAAGTCTGGTCAAAAGTAGAGACCACCTTTTTGTGGGCCAGTGTTATTTCTACCACAATATTTTAAATGTATAAGTCGTGCGCAGAAAGTTTGCCGATGTTCACCCCTCCCGATTGCTACGCATGGGGCCGGGGCTTGTCTAAGTAGTACTAAGAACTAGGCGACCGCGGGTCGCGGTTGTAGGAAGCAGGAGGGGTTATCATCGGCAAACCTTCTGCGCACGACCTATAGGATGATAACAGTGTTTTAATGCACGCTCTTTTATATAAAAATTGTTTTAGAATTTATTAACAAATATGTCACCTACCCCCCATTCATAGCAAAACCGAAAAACATTATTAAAATTAGGTATGGTAATCTGCACTCACAATCAGAAATAATATTTAATCTTCAATTTCCTAACGCGTCGTAAAACGCCTAATTGAGCAATGAAATTACGACATTTTGACATTGTTAGTAGTTTTTCGAATGTCACCTACAGTATTCAGATATTGTAATATACTTTTTAAAACACTTCATTTGCGTCAATGTTAAAGATTTAGGACGTCTTACGAAGATATGGCGATGGGTTTAATGCTTTATTTGACAGGTGACATTGTTAATGACATTAAGTATTGACAGATAATGTATGTGTATACACAATAATAAGGCTATTCGTTAACGGCGTTATTTTTTACCGCTTTAAATAAGACTAATTTGGAAACAATCAAGCCGCTGTCCGCTTGCATAGCGTTCCTTAAATTTATTTAAGGAACACTAAACGTATTTTGTAACCTTAAATACAATTAGCGTCTTGAACAACGCAAAATGTGTCGCTAAACATGTTTAAAGAACTGTCAAAGTTAATCACCCAAAAATGGGTATTTAACTGCCCTAAATGAAAAAAATAGATCCGCATTCTGTTTTGAATAATAGAAATGCCAGATGTGTTCGGATTTTATTGAAGCTAGTTCATTTAGTACAGCGTCGACACTATAGAATTCAGATATCTTTGGTCGACATTTTCTGATATAATTATTTTAATTCTTAAGATGAATTTGCCCTGTGATTTGTATTCCGCCGAATATGTGATAATACGATTGGGAATGTATATAGATATGCCAGGTATACCTTATTTCAAATTAAAAGAATACAGAATTAATATTATTATGAATTTTAAAATATAAGCACAACCGTGGTATTTGAGCCGGAGAAACGTAAGCACAGATGACAGAACACAGATGGTCGGTATTTCGAATGACAAATTGACATTAAAAGATAAATTCAATTCAATTTTTAAGCAAAATAAAAATTGACTGAAATTGAAAAATATTGATTTCGTGTTTTTACTCGAAATAATCGAACGAACCGTGGAACGGATTACCCATGTGGCTGTTTTACCGACCGTCTAAATACATTTAGCTAAATATCACGGGAGAGTGCCTTATGCGAGGCAACATAAATGTATTTAGTTTTAAACGCATTTAGAAAGTAAAATAAAATTAACTATTTTTATTTATAGACGATTGTTATGTAAGCGGCCCTAAAAGTTGAACACCATCACTTATGAACGACGACGGCCTGTGTTTGAGCGGGTTAAGCCTTTTTTTTATTGTCTGAAGCAGACGGCCCACCTGATGGAAAGTGGTTACCGTCGCCTATAGACGTTTGCAACACCGGGGGTGTCGCCAACGCGTTGCCGACCGCTAAGAAATTTTATAATACCCTTCTTAAAAAAACCCCATATCATAACGCAAGGGGAAAACCTTTGCCAGCCGACCTCACTGCAACGCAGAAGCTTCGGGTTTTTTTCTGGTATGGTAAATTTCGGAAACGAATTTTCTCCGTTTCTTGCAATAGTCTGGGTGTCTGGGATCGGCCCCAGAGTAGTCCGTTGTATATTATGCATAACACAAGCGTAACTTGCTTAATTTGGGAATATACGATGTGTGTTTGTCTGCTGATTGTATTATTAAAAAAAAAAGATTATATTACTTTATTAGATTTAGTTACACAGGGTAGACCGCGAATTACTTACCACTATCAAATCGTAGATGTCTTGAAGGATGGCCAGAAAAAGACACCTATAATAAACGTGTATGTGTGAAAAGATTAATGAAAACAGATGAAGCAAAAGATGTTTGTCAGGATGGTAGCAAGTGGAGATCCTTTGTCACTGCTTAACCCTATAAAAAACAGGCGTGATAAGTTCATTATACAAATTCAACAACCCAACAAATTTATAATAATAATAAAACTTTATTCCCGAAAAATTTTTGATACAATAATTTATAGAAGTCCCTAACTCTCGAGCCTGTGTTTCGGGAATCAGTGCCCTTTCACATTAGTATGTAGTTTTAAACATAAAAAATACAAATCGCTAACAGAGTGTTTATGTCTAGCGAGTAAGCGTGTAGATGAACGTGAGAGCGCGCTCCCGCGCGCTCTTCGTATGTGTGTGTGCGAGTGTGTGTTATGTATGTGTGTCTGTTGTGTATGTGTGTCTGTGTATGTGCGTAATTATGTATGTACTATACGGTTACTATTAAGATAAATAGATTAAAACAGTGCTTCGATGGTAAAATAGTCAAGGGTAAGTAGCCAGTTTTTTTAGTTTAATTTTAACTTCCCGACTAGTGAGTACATTGATTTGTTTATTTATCTTGTTGTATAGTGTTGCTGTATAATATTGTTACGAGTCGCGAGACTCGAATTAAAATGCCGTTAGAATTACTATAGAGTTTATTAGAACTATACAAACACGTATAATACAGTTACAAATATAACCGAACACAAAAAGTCCAAACGTAATGCAGAAGGTCGTAACTCAATAAAACGCGCAAAGTCCGTCACTTATTAGATTCCCGATTGTAGTACATACGTCTTGCTTCGCTCGTGGTTCTCGCTCGACTAACTTTTCCTCAATCGGGCCATTGATTTATACTGCACAAATGCAAATATGTCTGCCTGGCAAGCGTCGACGCAATTTCCTAGACATCGTAATCCACACACCTGGCCAATTATGCCTGCAAACGGCCATAAACGAGTACAATAGGCTGTTCTCCACAATAACCAATAAATAAGTAAACAATATAAGACAGTCATAAAAGAATTACAATTAGATCAAATGCCGACAGGTAATAAAGTATGTTTCTATAGATATGCAGGTGGATTTTGTTTTTGTCGGAACTTAAGTTGTAACAATATTATAGATAGATAAAAAGACATTAGATTCAAAAATTATTACTATAAATCACAGGATTGTTAAAACTACGTCTTAACGATTTAAAAGCCGCATCATAGGTCTGTATAAAAAAAAAAATTCAGAGAAAACACGATTAAAATACGCTGTATTTTTATATAAATTCCTTTTATTAATATCCGTAATGGATTATTGTGGAACTTTCAAAAGCCCGGATAGACTTATTAAGTGTGCTTATGGAAAGTGAAGTCGCCTTTCAACTGAAGCTATTCATGACGTCATACTTTATAATCCATTTCAATTTGAGAAGCTAAAGTGGGCTATTTTTGGGAAATGATTATTTTTTAAACTTTTTGGAATTAAAGAAATCCTTAATCAGACGTGATCTTCGCTTGTCCATCTATCCTCTTTCAATTGTGTATTTTATATGTATGTGTTTTAAATATATGCCGCTATGTAGTAATGTACAGGATGGCAAAATAGAGTAGAAAGTTATAGGGGGCGCCATATTCGCAAATTTGTCGAAACTCTAGCAACTTGAATATTAGGTCAAGAGTAATTTCGATACTTACTAGTAATTTTTAGTACAACATCAGACATCGTGCAAGTATCAAGTTGTTTTAGTTATGCCTCTATATGTGTGCGAAATTTCATACTCCTCCGTCCGCGCAATTTTTGTAAAAAGGGGTACAAAGTTTTTGCTTCACGTATTAGTATATAGATAGATAAATAGCAGGAAATTCATTTAATTGTGTATCATTATCATATTATGATAATAACACAATTTGAATTAAAATTAAGGCTATAATTTTTTTGGCGGCGGTTGCTGCACTAGACTAGGCCTGTATCGCGGCACCCAACACAATTTTATTAAAAGAACTTAAATATAATGGAATTATTAATTAATTAACCTATGAGTGCGTGCGTGCGTATTTGTGTGTATTTGGTGTGTGTGTGCTCCTATTGTTATAGTCGTTTTGGTAATATGCATTCTGTGTCGCTATAATTTTATGTCTTTAACCATTTACTAAAATGGTGTTTAAACTTTGATGCTGACATTTCTTGGCGGAGGGTGTGTTTTGGCATACTTTATTATAAATGGATATATGGACGTATGGAGGAAGGCGTTAAACACAATACTTACACATACACACAACACTTAACACTTGCACATACACACAGAGGCATAATCAAATAAAACTAGTCGGAAAACATGCGAACGTGAATATAGTAAGAATAAGGTTATATATACCCCGAAGAACTTCGGGGGTATACAGGCGACACTAATTAAAAAAACATGTATATACACACACGTATATATACATATGACAATACACTATAGTTTTACAATAGACTATATTTTCGAAGGATTTACGCTATGAATTCGTTACTTCTGTTTTTTTACTATGGCCTAGTATCATCATCATCATCGTCAGCCATTTGCAGTCCACTGCTGGACATAAGCCTCCCCAAGACGGCGCCACTCATCCCTGTCCTCTGGCTTCCTCATCCAGCGACTACCGGCGACCTTGCACAGGTCGTGAGTCCATCGGGCTGGAGGGCGTCCGACACTACGTTTACCGAGACGCGGTCTCCACTCCAGGACTCGTCTGCTCCACCGGCCATCGGTCCTGCGGCAGACGTGACCGGCCCACTGCCACTTCAACTTGTTAATTTTGCGAGCTATGTCGGTTACCTTGGTTCTCTTACGGATATCTTCATTTCTAATTTTATCCATAAGAGAAACACCAAACATAGCTCGCTCCATAGCCCGTTGAGCGACTTAGAACTTGTGTACCAATCCTGCCGTCAGTGTCCATGTCTCGGCTCCGTAGGTCAGGACGGGGAGGACGCACTGCTCGAAGATTTTTGTCTTCAAGCATTGCGGAATGGTCGACGAGAAGACTTGACGAAGCTTACCGAATGCTGCCCAGCCCAACTGAATCCTCCTATTGGCTTCCCCCTCGAAGTTGTGCCTGCCTATCTGTATTTTCTGTCCAAGGTAGACATATTCCCGCACAACCTCCAGAGGGAGGGACGCCATCGACGTTTACCGGTCTCGGCATGACGTATTAATTGAACATGACTTTTGTCTTGTCCAAATTTATGCCAAGACCGACTCGTCGGGAAGATTCATTTAAGCTGCCCAGCATTACGGCAAGTTCCTCCAAAGTCTCTGCAAAGACAACGATATCGTCGGCGAAACGGAGGTGAGAGATGCGCTCGCCATTGATGTTAATGCCCCGTCCAGCCCAGACCAGAGTTTTGAAGACATCCTCCATCGCGTTGGTGAACAGTTTTTGGGAAATCACATCCCCCTGTCTCATCCCGCGATGTAGGGGTATAGGCTTCACCCTCCGGTCCTGGATCTGGACGGTCATCGTTGCGGTGTCATACAGGCATCTCAGCACCTCAATGTATCGCCAATCAACACGGCATCTTTGCAAAGACTCCAGAACAGCCCAAGTTTCGATGGAGTCGAAGGCTTTCTCGTAGTCCACAAATGCCATACACAGCGGCTGATTATACTCTTCGGTCTCTTGTATAATCTGCCGAACAGTATGGATGTGGTCTACGGTGCTGTAGCCTTTTTGAAACCCAGCCTGCTCCGGTGGTTGGAACTCGTCAAGTCTTCTGGCGAGACGATTCGTGACGACCCTCGAAAACAACTTATAGACGTGGCTCAGGAGTGAGATTGGCCTATAGTTTTTCAAGAGAGTCTTATCGCCCTTCTTGAAAAACAGGACCACCACACTCTTCCCCCACGCCTTCGGCACAGTGCCCCGGTGGATAACGGAATTGAAGAGCTCAGCCAAGGCCTTGAGGATTGGAATTCCTCCTGCTTTAAGCAGCTCAGTTGTAATTCCGTCATCACCCGGAGCCTTGCCATTTTTTTTAGTTGCCCGAGAGCCACACTAATATCGTCCAAATCGAACTCCGAGATGTCCTCCGTATAATGGCGCGTGAGTGGCGCACGTGGATCTTCGTTGCTTTGCGTCGCAGGCTTCTTCGCCCGCGAAGAATACAGTAGCCCGTAGAACCTTTTTACCTCCGTCAGGATCTCAGAGCGAGACGTAAGCTCTCTGCCATCCACTGTCCTCAGCTTTGCAATGTGGCTCCTCTCCAAGCTTCTTGAGAAAACTTTGGCCTAGTATCATATAATCGGAAAAGCAAGTTACAAATTAATAATTTTTAAATCATGGTCAAGAAATTTGAGAGGCACTCATATGTATTTGTACATATATGTTTTGTTGATATTATGAATAAATATCTAACTAATAATAGCCAACGGAAAAAGTCCGATGTCAATAGTGAAACGTAATACATCACCGCGGTCACTGTTCTCCGCGGCGACAAGTTTGAAATAGAAAAACTTGGGTCGTTAGTGTGGACGCGGGTTTATCTGTAGTTCGGTAACTAATGGTGGGAGTTTAAAGATGTGCTCTTAGCTTAAAGACCATTTGCTATGCAGCTCCCTACTTAAACTTTATCTGAGTAATGATGATCTTAGACAAATAGGAAGATTTGAAAAAATGTATACCATGATAAGAATCCCACCGTTTTTATCTATCCTACTTCTTACTAATATTATAAAAGCGAAATTTTGTAAGAATGTATATATGGATGTATGTTCATTACTCTTTCACGCAAAAACTACTAAATGGATTTTGATTAAACCTTACACATCAAAATCACACACAGGCTATAATTTAAAAATATATAGTGTGAATTATCCAAAATATAACGATTTTCCATCACCACGCGGGTAAAACCGCGGGGCGCAGCTAGTGATATTATAAAATTCTAAACATGCCGTGTATGTAGTATATTAAAGCTATTCGAAAAGCAACTAGAATATACCATATAAACGACGGAGATTTCTTGTCTGTTTGTCGTTTTGTCTTTTTGTTCCGGATTTTTACGGGAATGATTTAAAATGGCCAGATTAAAAAACAGAAGTGAAACAAAGTGTGACAAGGGGTGGGAGGGATTGTAAATTTCGTCACGTCACATTTCATATATTATGTCGTTATAATATATTTAAGCTTTAAAACATGATATTTATACCACCGCAATGCATTAAACGCACACTTCACAAACAAACCGAGACATACAAAGAGTCTAAAAATTAATAACCCAGACACAGAAAGGAAAAAACAACACATATGGCACTAGTTAGGATAATATATATAGGTATAGACATAAGGCACAGACTGCACATGCACTTCCTCACAACACCAGCATGTAACAGATACACTCTAGATTAGTATAAGTTTAGTATTAAAATTAGAATAAATGAATATAATAAGTTATACGTAAGGTACACCACAACACAAATATCATTGAATAAATGTCACACAATAACCAATAAGAGTGCATAAATTCTAAAAACTTTCTTTGAAATTAAGTTGTTAAAAAGGCCAGGTACGGAACTCGAGTCCGTAAAGTTGTTAAAAAAAAAACATGACATTAGAAGTATTATCGAAAAACTTCAAAACATTTCCAACTTTATCTGTGTGTGTATAGTGTTTAAATTATTAAATATAATTTATTCTATCTCATTTTCTCACAAGCTTAGTCCTATACATTTATGTGTTTATCTCTTTTTCGTTCCATCGAGTTTCAAATCACGGTTTTTTTTGTAACAATGCGATTTTTTCACTGATCGATAGCAAATTTTATGTAATTAAAATATGTGATATTTTTTATCCCGGGAATCCCACGAGATTTTCCCGGGAGCGGTTTGTAATTGTTCGGGTGCATAAAAATTACTTTATTCCGACGCAGTTATGACTAAAACCTTACATGCCTTTTTAAATGCTGTGGTACTTTGTGTCCCGGGAATTTCAGGTCAAGCGTGGACGAAGTCGCGGGCATATATATCCTAGTTATAGATAGTGTTACAAGTTGGGCCACCTGCATTCCTATTGTCACATACTGACAAAGAAATGCTGCGCATCTCGTTTATTGTCCATCCCGCATTGTGAGTTCTTTTTATTACTTCATAGTATTTAAATTTGCAATTAGACAATAGCCTATTGTTATTGTTTTCGACTTTATTGGCCGTTCGCAGGAATAGATAACCAGGTGTGCAAATTACTATTTCTCGGAAACCCAGTGCGCGCGGCCGATATTTTTTGTACTGTATAGTTAGTATAAGCCAATGCCCGAATGGAGGTGTGGGGCAGTTAAGCGACGACTACGAGACGAGTAAGACGTTTGTAGTACTCTCGATTACCGATATAGACGACCGACTTTGCGCGTGTCGAATTGTATTGAATCGTGCAGAGTGACCTGGTTGCATCCAGTTTTATTTGTATTTGTTTTATACGTGTTTATACAGTTCTAATAAATCCTATGGTAGTTCCAACGGAATTTTTAATTCGAGTCCGGTAGCTCGTAACAATAGTATAGATGTTGCTATTTTTTGACGCATTAATAAAGATGCATTCAGCCTAATAATCTTATTGAGTTAGAGTAGGTTTGTAGAATTATTTAGGAACCTTATATGAATAAGACTGTAAATCTTTCACACTAACCGATGGAATCCGCAGCATTAGATATAGGAACCATTAATCGATGCTCACGTGTTGTGGCTCTCTAGAAGTACCGAGACATCAATTTTATAATTGTCAGTACTAACTGATAAAAGATTAGAGCAGGAACATTAGTGCACAGAGTACATTAATATATTACTGTACTCTACCCTTTACCTTTAAACTTTACCCTTTGGGGCCCCCCAACACATTTTGATACAGGGCCCGTCTAAGGCAAGCTACGCCACTGTTCCTATTATAATGGGAGCAGTGGCGTAGCTTGCCTTAGACGGGTTTACCGAAGGGTAAAGTTTCTTTTACAAAAGTAACAACAAATGCTCGAATTGAATTAAAATAATTATATATTTAATATAAGTTATTACTAATACTTACTGCTCCTAGGAACTAAGTGAGACAAACAATTCAAATCAGATATACAGTTTTCCCCCCTATTTATCGGCAAATTTATTTATCAAATCTATAGTTGAAGACGATTTCAGTTTTACTATATTTTCTGCCTCTATAGATAATAATGAGAAGTCTGTTAGCCCAGCAGTTGTTCTCAAAAATGTTATTAATCTATAAAAGATTGTGGATAACATTTTAAGAAGTTTTTCTTAGGCACTTTTGGGCCCCATATCACTGATACGGATGATACCGCGGTAGCTACGCCCCTCCATAGTAGACATCAGTGCAACAACAGATTCCGAACGCTTGACACGAATCATAATAATAAATAATCGCGAGCGCAAATGAGTTATATCCCGCTATCTGTTGATTCTGGTACGTACAAGTTTTTATATGGTTGCTAGGCGTATTCGCTACACTTTACATATAACCAAAGACATTTCATAACGATATTTTTTGGTTATTTAGAAATTAGTACATGCACAGCGCGTTCCACTAGTATCTCACAACGCCCAAACTGCACCGCAATTCCTCAAGGCGACCGCGGTCGTTGTGGTAGTGACGAAAACGTCACTAATGCGTCATCATATCATTTTCGATCACACACCGCTCACAACGACCCCTGTCAAGAGGTGGGCCGAATAACCGCTCTACTCGGGTTCACGATTGTAACGCCGGCAAGCAAGTGAAACGGGCAAAATCGCGGCCATGAACGTGGTCGTTGTGAGTCTCTAATGGAACGTAGCCTCAATGTACAATGTGGAGTGTTCCAAGGAACTCGTCATCGGCGGGATGATCGTCTCGTCCACATGTCACAATGGCCGTCGTGTGCTAAGTTATGTGCCTTTCAAACAAATTCATTACATTTGATTGATACGTCTAAAATCAGCATAACAGTCATATGGAGTTAGTGTAAATTTGTAGTCATAAAGAAGCCTACAAACTTACACTAACACAATATGAATAAGAGTTATTTTTTATTCCATTTTGTAACATGTACAGTCCCGGTGTTAAAATGTTCATCATCTTAAAGTCGACTTTTGCTTGCACAAGTACAAAAAACAGTACTGCCAACATTTCAATAAATGTTTTGTTACGTTTACTATCGAATAAAGTTTGTGCTTACGTTTCACCGACTCCATTCTCTCAATTTTACAAAAATGATAATTACCCAAATCAACAAGATTTTTATATATTTGTAAATAAACCTTGTTATTATGTGTACTGTAATCTTTATTTATAATGTAGTGTTCCACACAGCAAGTTTTATTGATAAGGATATTATTGTCGGGGTTAATAGCTTTGCAGATAAGATTAGCCTCATTCTTGGCCGAAAATGAAATAATAGTACGAACAAGTAATATAATGAGATTATTTTATTTAATAACGAATATAACACCATTAGCATCAATCACACATTGTAACCTGTTTCTTCCTATTATTTGTTATGTTATGTTATTAAGACGACGCGACTTCTCTCTGATAATGTAGCCAGCTTCATGTTCGGCAATAATTACTGCTCTTTTTTCAACACTTAAAGATCTCGGCTTTATAAAATATAGATACATAGATAGATAACACTTTAAGGTACACCATTACAGAAAACTTACAAATTAGTATTATTCTTACTGTGTACAGAGGGCGGTCTTATCGCTAAAAAGCGATCTCTTCCAGACAACCCGTGGCAGGAATATTGCTGATTAGAAGTGGCGATGGTGGTATACATAATAGTTATTGTACGATTACTTACATTTTAATAATAAATATATAACAAATATACACACAAGTTATATACACATACAGGATATAGTAGTAATAAGATGCAACTGTTTAAACATTGTGCAATATAATAATAATTATATAAAACTACATATTATCATTATATTGCAGATAGTATTTCCTGAACATGTTCCTAAATGTTATTAGAGATTTTGCTTGACTGACAGCAACAGGCAATGTATATAGAAACGTAAAAAAAAGAAAGTTGCAATATTGACAATGTCAGACACTGAGATTGACAATAGTTTTAATCTTCAGAAACAAAGAGGATATAATCACTACGCTTATCATAAATATTAGAACCAATAAAAAGGTTTTACATATCTAAACAATCTTCTTAGACAAGATAGAAGATGAAACAACTTTGATATAAGTAATTTTAAACTTTATT
This sequence comes from Dendrolimus houi, assembly GCA_039645545.1. Classification (NCBI taxonomy): domain Eukaryota; kingdom Metazoa; phylum Arthropoda; class Insecta; order Lepidoptera; family Lasiocampidae; genus Dendrolimus; species Dendrolimus houi. Next base: position 25,792,293 of record CM077127.1, on the reverse strand, counting down.
GTCAAACTGTTAATTGTAATTATCTGTGGAACAGTCTGTTCTGTGACTTAGTTTTAAAAGGTAACATGTGCTTGCGGTATGTTAAATGAATCAATTTGAAAACTGACGAACATTTTTTTCCGCCACTGTACCTACCTTTTTTGCGAAGTGCCTTACTGCTAGATCAAATGAGCGTTGAAATAATAAAAATTCTATCCGTGCAGGGATGGAGAAAGAATGCAATTTCCTGCATTGGGGCGGCCTGTCGTAAGAGGCAACAAAATAACCCACAGACCAGCACAGGTAGGGTATATGCCTGTCTGGATGGCTACCACCCCTGGTCTAGAGTATGCCGCCATCATAACCTTGAGTTGTGTTCCGGTATTAGTGGCCAGGTTCCAGTCTCCCTTTAGAGAGCGGCAGCATATTGGTAGCACCTTTCGTGTTACTAATGTCCATCGGGTGGGTTGTCTGCCTGTCTATTGAACTTACACAATAAAAAAAAATTGGCGTGAGTATTATTCGTTCGAGATTACAAAGGAAATTGGATGTTATACATAGTCGCCTGCTAAGCTAGCACAGTAGAATCTGTTTATAATTACATCGAAGGGAAGTGGCAAACACGTCATACTAATACTAATACTGAGAAAAATATTATTACATCATGACATTATATGCATCATCGTTATTTTTATAAAAATAGCCTTAGACGGGCCCTGTATTAAAAATAGTTTTTAAAAATAAATAAACAAAAAATACTTGAATTGAATTAAAATAATTATATATTGATTATAAGTTATTACTTATAATTAATGCTCCTAGGAGCTAAGTTAGACAAACGATTTAAATCAAAGATACACTTTTCTCGCCAAACTTATTTATAAAATCATCCATAGCTGAAGACGATTTCAGTTTTTCTAGATTTTCTGTCTTTATAGACATTAATGACACGTCTGATAGCCGTTTCTGTTGGCCTAGGCAGTTATTCTTTAAATTGGTATTTATCTATAAAAGATAGTGGATAACATTTTAAGAATTTTTGCTTGCACATTTTCGGGGCCCCTGTAGCCTGAGGGCGCCGTATCAATGATACGGTTGATACGGCGGTAGTTACGCCCCTGGTGTACGGGCTAGCAACAGCCTCACATTGCCACGTCAGCATTTTACGCCAACACGTGCATTTAAACATAGCATTCAACATTCATCAGTACTCGTTTAGCACCGTACTCGGTCAGTCGGCAAAACAGCCATTGATCTTAGCACAATCATAAGCACCATCATTTGTTTCATTAGCATAATTTTAGCAATAAACAATTTACATGTACAAACTTCTATCACCAGCATCCTATGTAGGAAAACCCCCTAAAAGTAGTTCTGATTAGAATCGAGGCAATTGATCATTTTAAGCACAAGCTTCTAAAATTACTATCATTGTCACTATAGTCGGATATAATTTATAAAAATAGGTCATTTGTTAAAGTGTTTTATATGTGGTGAAGAATTTTATATGAAACAAAACTAAGCTGTATAATTATTTCATACTAGCGGTCTTGGCAGATATTGTCCTGCCCTAAAAAAATGAAAATCTAGAACCCGATTCCTGTGCCACCTACCGGGTCTCATTATGTATCTAAACCACCCCGGGACCCACTCAAACACACATAAAATTTCATCAAAATCTTGAACCCGATTCCAGCGCCAAGTATTTTGTTTAGGTTCATGGGTTACATTATTGAAGTATTATTAGGGATCCCCATTTTTTATATAGCCTATATTAATCAGGGATAATGTAGTATTCGAATGGTGAAATGATTTTTGAAATCGGTCCCGTAATTTTTGAGTTTATTCGTTACAAACATACAAATCTTTCCAAAGGTTGGTCAATGTAGACCAGTGGTTCCCAAACTTATTTTCTATACTGCCCACTTTGAGAATGAATTATTTTTTAGCGGCGCCCATTTTTTCACCTATTTAAAAACCACTATAACGTCTAATTAAATTAATTGATTATTGTGATATATATTAGCGGAGATTAAACATTCATTCTAAACGAGACTTTTACTATAGCCCGCAAGAGTTAACTTGAGACCTAAGCGCAGTAGGTAATACACAACGACGCTGAAGTCTCAAATTAACTCTTACGGGCTATACCTGCCAATGAGAATGATTATTGAAACGGGTTTCTGGGTTTCTCACCGCCCCCGTTTAGGCCTGCAGCGCCCACAAGGGGGCGTTATCGCCCACTTTGGGAAAGGATGATGTAGACGGATAAACGAATTCTACTGTACAAATGAAAGATTTTTTATTATCTCCATGACGATTGTTAATGATGGCGCTTCACCGCAAGGCCCTTTCCAGGGATCGTAAACCAACCCCTGATTGTTCAATTAGATAATAAAACAAGAATGAATTTTAATAATTTATTACGTAATTAGGTCCTTCCTGGACTCTTGGCGAAATTGGATTTATTAGGCACTTACTATAATTTTAATGGAACGTTCAAGTTTTTGAAGTGAAACTTCTTTGGAATCGTTGTGATTCGAAACTCGATAAAACGAAATAGCGACACTAAAAAGAGATAAACACACAAATCTATAGGACTGAGCCTGCGAAAGAATGAGACTGACATATGTTTATACAAATAGAGTTGGAAAAGTTTTGAAGCTTTTTGTTAATACTTCAAATTTCGTCTTTTAAAGCTTAAATCTATATATATAATTCTTCTGTACGTATGTTGACAGTGAACTCCTCCTAAACGGCTGGACCGATTTTGATGATATTTGTTTTGCGTGTTCGAATGGGTCCTCGAATGGTTTAGATTCACAATTGGAACCGGTAGGTGGCGCTGAGATCGGGTTCTAGAATCCTCTTAATCACCTGGAGCGATTTTGGTGATTTTGTTTTTATGTCATGAAACAAAGTCTTTTAGGAATTCAGAAAATATGGCGGTACGAAGTTCACCGGGTCAGCTAGTATATTATAAAGATATAATATACGAAATGTGACGTCACGAAATTTAGAATCCTCCCACCCCTTGTCACACTTTGTTTCACTTCTACTGCGTATGAACTGCACAAACACATTTTTTTTATTGCCTGAAGCAGGCAAACAAGCAGGTGGCCCACCTGATGGAAAGCGAATACTGTCGTCTATCGACGCTTTGCAGCAGTCAGTACTGATACAGTTGGTTTGTTGTAAGGACCACTAAAGTAATAACTGCCCATAAATGTCCACAGGTGGGCTTCGGCATTTTCATTGTAAGGGGGGAAATGGACGGTATGCCCAACACGCGTCACAAAAAAAAACGGTCTGTATTTATCGACGGCCTCTGTGGTTGAGCGGGCTAAGTCTTAGCCGGCCGAACTCGCTGGAACGCAGAGGCTCCGGGTTCGATTCCTGGCATAGTGAATTTCGGAAACGAACTTTCTGTTACTTACTATGCTATAGCACAAAACAAAAACTATAAAACAAAACCGCCTTCAAACTGAAATTCAAAAAATAAATATTTTCTACAATATCTGGAAGTCGGTGCCAAATAAAACATGAAATACAACAACGAAATTGTAAAAAGCTCCGACTTCAAGACATTGCAATTTTTTTCTTTTTAGTTTGAAATCGGTTTTTTTATATATATATATATATATATATATATATATATATATATATACGCATATATATTGTTGCGGGTTGCAGGACTCGAATTAAAATGCCGTTGGAATTATTATAGAATTTATTAGAACTATACAAACACGTATAGCACAGGTACAAATATAACTGAACACAACCAGTCGCGTCAAACAACAAACACGCAAAGTCCGTCACTAGACAGATTATCTAATGTGGTACACATGTCGTTCGTGGTTATCGCTAGACTGACTCTTCCTCAATCGGACCATTGCTTTATATAGCACAAATGCAAATATGCCTGCCGACAAGCGTCGACGCAATTTCCCAAAAATCGTAATCCGCACACCTGCCTAATTATGCCTGCAAATGGCCACAAACGAGTACAATAGGCTGTTCTCAACAATAACCAATGAATAAGTAAACAAAAGAAAACAATCATAAAAGAATTACAATTAGTTCAAATGCACGCATTTTTTGTCGGCACTAGGTCGTAACAATATTTATTAATTGTACAAACTTGAACCTTCTACGCATTGTTATAATTATGTATTATAGATTGTTTTAGAGTTCATTGTAGAATATGTCACCTAACTAATTAATTATCTACAAAACTTATTCTTGGACCTTGTTAGCGACGCAATATAATATTTATTTAATGTTTAGTTATGTTTTAAATAAATGGCGAAGACGGGCGACAGAGGGCGCGCGTAGGATAACAGAGGGGGTTTGGCGGGGTGCGGGGGTTGTCTTATGTTAATTGTCGCTCGCGCACGCAAAAATAGTCTTGGTTGCTTCGATAAGTATCTGTGTCAGATTGCGGGCTGCTTGCCTTCACTCCAATGCCGCCAATGTGGCGCGCTGGACACGGCGTTACACACGCTAGTCGAGTGCGCAGCATGGGCACCTCAGAGGTTTGAACTCGAGACACTTGTAGGACCGATCGAATCGCTGGGCGATCTGGTGCAAGCCATGCTGCACAGCGACGATTAGTGGGTGGGTGCGGCCAATTTCTGCGAGACGGTAGTGTCTCATAAGGAGGCCGCGGAACGAGATAGGGAGAGAGATGGTAGTGCGCATGCGTCTCGCGGGCGCCGACGTCAGTCGGGAGCCCGGAGGCGCAGGTATGCGCATGACCTCCCTCCCTGAAATACCGCAGGGGCCCTCTAGCATCTAGGGAGCAGAGGAGTCTTCTCCCCTGTTGACGAAGTGAGTTTGCCTCTCCCGGGGCATTCTCAAGCACTTGTGCGCTAGGATCGGTGTGGGCGTAACTACGTTCTGTATCTCACGCCTTTCGTACCATAAGCGCGGGACACATGGGAGGAGGGTGGTTTTAGTGGGGTATTGATTAGTCGAGTCTCCACACAAGCCGTTTGATTATTGTTTGGATTGCCTCAGTGGAAAGCCTCCATGATCAACAACGGTCTAATCCCTAGCAAAGGACCCGGTATGTGCGAAATGTATTTCCACCGTCTTAAAAAAAAAAAACGCTAAAATAGTCTTCGGTCCGCGTCGCGTCGCGATATATGTGTTTCTTTGTGCCTACGTTAGTCCGCGTGCCGTTTCTTTTAATTGTAAAAAATCTCCTTGTTTTATTTGGTGGAGCTACAGACCTTTTTCCTTAGAATGACTCCTGGGACCTATAGAACCCTTCAGTATGCGCGCGACACGCACTTGACTTATTTTTATATAATAATTTAATCAAGTTCATAACGGACGTGTAAATATAATACAATAAATATCGAATAAGTCAATAATAGAGTGGACCCTTGTCAGACATAGTTGGATGCGTTTGACACGCCGTAATTTGACTTGCGCACTATTCTCGTATAAATGTTGCGAAATTACCTTGATTACGTAAATTCTATAAGTTTTTTTTATTGAATGAGTTCATCAGACAGGTAGACGGCCCACTGGTGGAAAGCGGTTACCATCGCCTATGGACATTCACAACACCAAAGGTTCTTGCTACAAATGCCCTGCTGCTCTCTAAAGGGAAACTGGAACCTGGCCGCTAATGCCGGCCGGAACACAACCCAAGGTTGTTATGGCGGCATGTTCTAGGCCAGGGGTGGTAGCCATCCAGACGGGCGAATGCCCTACCACCTGGCACCGGGCAAGGTTACGGTTTCAACCAGAGCGGGGAGCGGAATGGAAGAAAGAAAGAGAAACACTTTATTTGAAGAAATAGCGACGTGATTACATAATAGCGGGAGTAAGGTGAAGCGTTTCTCTCTTTTTGAAGTGAAACTTCTTTAGAATCGTTCTGATTTGAAACTCGATGAAACGAGAAAGCGTAACGAAAAAGCGACACTAATCATTAGCTACTCATTTTGGTAATTTTGTATTATTTGTATTAAATAATTTTAACTTAGGTCACTTAGGTCATTTCGGGCACTTAGGTTACTTAGGTCACTTGGGTCGTTTAGGTAATTTTTATAGCCTACTCACTCTTGTCTACTAAGCGTTGTAGATATAATTATGTTTGCCTGTCTATTCTCTGAAGTTTCACTTCTACTGCGTGAACTGCACCCACATATAGTTTATTTTTCATTGCGAAGCGGACAAACAGGCAGTTGGTCCACTTATTTCTCTACATGTCCAATCCGCCTTAAAATTTCATTCTCAACTCTCAACGTCTATTTTAAGACCACAGTAATTCTAAAGAATTAAATAAAAAGAAAGAGTCTACAAAAGATGAAAGAGCAAAGTAAAATAGATAATTAGGGACAGTAATCCCTGTGTTTGTAGCGAAAGAATCCGTAGCGACAATTATTTATTAATTGCACACAGTTAAGTGTGCCCAACCCTCTCTTTACGCGGATTACTTAAAAGAAAATTTCTGAGAAAATTCTCGCTTTTATTTATAATTTTTTGGAAAGGAGAATTCTAAGACTCTTTTAAATTTAAGTTCTTCAATTAGCAATTTGAGGGGATAAAAAATTGTTAAACTGAAAGAGTCACGGGTACAAATGTAAAGGTAGACCAAAAAAGAGATGCATGGATTGTGTGAAGGATGACATGACGATTTGTGGCGTGACAGAGGATTTATGTCAAAATAAACGAGTATAGAAGGAAAAGATATATTTTACCGACCCAAAATAAATGGGAGAAAAGAGACTAAATTAGCAATTTCACTCTGAATTCTTTCTGAGTCGGATTTCTGTTTCAAGATTCAAAATTGAAAAATATGACAAGTTCGTATCTTTCCACGTACAATAGTTCCCAGGCGGCTACTGTTTTTATTATTTGGTTACGGAACCATAATTTTTTTTTATTGAAATTCTTTTTTTAGAAAAAAAAAACGACTTTGAACTAAAAAGCAAAACATAAATATTTTCTATAACATCTTCATGTTTATTGTTATTTTCTGCTTATTAGTTGAATAGCTTTAGAAATAATATATTAAGCGCCTGTAGAAATTATATTACTGTTACGCGTACTGTAGCGTATACAAGTTTTAGCACTTCTGTTATTTGATCATGATGTGTACGTCGTGGTCTACCGGTACCAACTCTACCATTCACAATGCTGTCATACACTTGTTTTGGGATTCTATTTTCATCCATCCTCTCTACATGCCCAAACCACCTTAACATTCCTCTTTCAACTCTTGTTATTACATCTTTCAATCCACAACGTTCCCTTATTACACTATTCCATATCATATCATATATATGATATATTGATATCTATATTCCGATTAATTAATGCATCAATGGGTACTGCGGAGTGCCGGTGCGGACTGTCTCTGTGTAATACTAAAAAATGGACGAGAAAAGGCAAGGATGCACACCACTTGATGCAGTTACTTAGGTGTAGTACTTACATAATCGTATGGGTCTGTATGTCCCTACATATATAGTACACATAATTTAATTTTTTTCCCACATAAGATTCTGACAAGAATGTTGTATGTCTGGATAGATGGTCATGGCAATGACATGACTGCTTGTGTAAGTTCTACTACATCAATAGAATAGGATTTCATGTTCCGTTTTTGTCAAAATGTTTTTTTTTAACTCCCATGATGGTCCCATAGTCACCAAGTCAGGATCTGATTTGTGTATCGCAAGGAAATCGAGAGCAATCCTTGTTGAAAAGCATATACACGGAAGAGTGAGATGGCTTTGTATACGCGTGCTAGTTGTACAATTTCTACAGGTGCTTAATATATTATTTTCAAAGCAATTGAAATATTTGTGCAACTAAAAAGTTTTTTTTTTTTAACAAAAACAAAACCTACTTCACGCTAAAAACCAAAAAAAAGTATTTAACCGACTTCTTTCTACAACATCTTGAAATTGGTGTCGGTAAAACATAAAATATTAAAAATAAAAGATAACTTTTTAATAATTATGTAAAAAATGACAACCAAATAGTACGAAAACAAACTGGCTCGATATGCATTTGGTCAGCTCCCAAAGGGTAGAGGATTGGACCATACAATGAATACTATATGACCTCGATAGTGCATCGATCGTATGTAATAGGGAATTTTTCATCGCCCCTCCGACATTTTAAACAGGCACTATATTTGATACATACTCACAACTGTTCTCCTTTAGGTATACTTTTTTTTAACAAATCTACGGACTCGTATGTTCCGTAAGACCTTTTTTACTTGAATTAATTAGTGACGGACTTTGCGCGTTTTGTTGGATTACGACCTTCTGTATTATGTTTGGACTTATTGTGTTCGGTTATATGTGTACCTGTGTTATACATGTTTGTATAGTTCTAATAAACTCTATAATAATTCCAAAGGCATTTTAATTCGAGTCCCGTAACTCATAACAGTATTTATTATCACACGCTTGTTTGATTTTAATATTTTGTTGGTGTGGTTGACATTTGTTTGATGATTTCTTAGACCACGGACCTGACCCGGACTTTTGGATGGCTTGCGTAGGGCGATAGGAAGGCCAGCAGGTAGAGACCCCTTGACAAATTTAATGTAAATGTGGCGTGACACTGACCGGCGATTATCCCTGTCTACACCATACAATAATGCACCCAAGGACAAGCCCCGGTCAAAGTACCGGGCTATTGAACTGCTAGTGGTACTAGGGGTCTGGGAATATGGGGACTATGGCGTCTGCCCGTCACAATGTTCAGGGAACATGGAAAAATGGGCAGACGGTGACTGACCACTCTCTGCATGAGCCCAAAAAATGCCATAGAAGATAGGGGCACCATGAGTGTGAGTGGCTAAGTGGTGAAGAGAGGTGGGATGCAGGTTCATCGAAGCTACTTCTGACGTTATGCCATTTAGTGTATTTATTATTGAACTAGTTTGAAAACGGGTGAGCGGACTGTACATATATAGGTAGACACAAAAGAAAATTCGTGATCATCCGAAATGGGCCTCTTTGTGGCCGGGTCCTATATCACACTATTCATTCACTTGTCGTACCATCGATTGAATTCTGACATTACTTATTTGGTGCTTATGTCAAATTTTAACCGATAGCAAGGCAAATGAACGGACGGTAAGTTAAATAACGCCGCTAACGAATAGCTACATTACATATATACAGACTTTTTGAAATCTTATTTTCTTTACGAACAAAGGCAAAGTAAGTCAGAAGTCCAAACTTATTATTGAAGTCTACGCTCGTTAAAAGTTCTTCATGCAACCAAGACTCGGATGCATTTGTTTAACCTTTACAACTGAAGGGCAAACTGTCAACTGGCATTTATATTTACCACTAACAAGAAGTCTTTTACAGTGATACTTTTTTAAACTTATAGTTCTCGCAATTGACGAAGGCGAGCAGGCTATAGAAAAAAAGGAAGAATGAAAGAAAAAGTTTATTTCCAAATTCGACACACACAAAACAACAGAACACATAATCTATTCATATATAATTACTTGTCCTCATTGATTGACTGACTGACTGACTTACTGACTACTTGATTGACATATCAAAGCACAGCCCAAGCTACTAGGGCTAGCGACCGTGAACACACACAAAACAATAGAACACATAATTTATTCATATATAATTACTTGTCCTCACTAATCAGTGAGGACTCAGTAAATCAGTCAGTCAGTCAATCGACTGACTGACTGATTTAATGAAGGACTGACTTACTGACTGATTGACTGACACATCAACGCACAGCTCAAGCTACTGGGACTAGGGACCGTGAACACTCACAAAACAATAGAATACATAATTTATTCATATATAATTACTTGTCCTCACTAATCAGCGAGGACTCAGTAAATCAGTCAGTCAGTCAATCGGCCGACTGACTGATTTACTGAGTGACTGACTTACTGACTGATTGACTGACACATCAACGCACAGCTCAAGCTACTGGGACTAGGGACCGTGAACACTCACAAAACAATAGAATACATAATTTATTCATATATAATTACTTGTCCTCACTAATCAGTGAGGACTCAGTAAATCAGTCAGTCAGTCAATCGACTGACTGACTGATTTACTGAGTGACTGACTTACTGACTGATTGACTGACACGTCAACGCACAGCTCAAGCTACTGGGACTAGGGACCGTGAACACTCACAAAACAATAGAATACATAATTTATTCATATATAATTACTTGTCCTCACTAATCAGTGAGGACTCAGTAAATCAGTCAGTCAGTCAATCGGCCGACTGACTGATTCACTGAGTGACTGACTTACTGACTGATTGACTGACACATCAACGCACAGCTCAAGCTACTGGGACTAGGGACCGTGAACACTCACAAAACAATAGAATACATAATTTATTCATATATAATTACTTGTCCTCACTAATCAGTGAGGACTCAGTAAATCAGTCAGTCAGTCAATCGGCCGACTGACTGATTTACTGAGTGACTGACTTACTGACTGATTGACTGACACATCAACGCACAGCTCAAGCTACTGGGACTAGGGACCGTGAACACTCACAAAACAATAGAATACATAATTTATTCATATATAATTACTTGTCCTCACTAATCAGTGAGGACTCAGTAAATCAGTCAGTCAGTCAATCGACTGACTGACTGATTGACTGACACATCAACGCACAGCTCAAGCTACTGGGATTAGGAACCGTGAACACTCACAAAACAATAGAACACATAATTTATTCATATATAATTACTTGTCCTCACTGATTGACTGACTGATTGATTTACCGAGTGACTGACTTACAGACTGATTGACTGACACATCAACGTACAGCCCAAGCCACTGGGGCTAAGGACCGTGAAAATTTACATGTGACATGTATATGACGTATAAGAAATTATTTTTAAAAATTCAACCCTTAAGTGACTAAAAAAGGGGATAAATGTTTGCCCAAACTATGACTATTTTTAATCTACGCGAGCGAAGCCGCCGGTAAAGTTAGTGCTGTATATATTAACTGGTCTCACATTATTAACACAAAGCTTCATCCAGTCAAAGCAGTCAGATCTCAAACGAGGCGCTTACGATTTCCCTTCATTACTAAATCGCCGGAGTAAACGGACTCCAGTCGTTCTGCGCCAACTAATTAACTAGTTAACAAAGAAAAACTTAGTTTTCCAAAGCGAACAATCGAAAAGTTGGCGATTAAACGGAAGCTTCTGAGATATTCATTATACTAAAAGGTGGTTTATCCAGGGGTGGTCCTGGAGTTTCCTGTTTTTCCATTGAAAATAACAACTATTTATTTATTATGTTTGAATAGTTGCATTTTATCACTATATCTTGAATATGTATATAACTTATGTGTATATTTGTATATATAGTATAGTTATATAATTATTATTAAAATGTAAGTAATCGTACAATAATTATGTATACCACCATCGCCATTCCTAATCAGCAATATTCCTGCCACGGGTTGTCTAGAAGAGATCGTTTTTTAGCGATAAGAGCGCCCTTTGTACACAATCAGAATAATACAAGTTCGTAAGTTTTCTGTAATAGTTTACAATAAAGTATTATCTATCTATCTAACTATAATATACCTATAATAAAAAAAAATATGTTTGTGCAGTTCATACGCAGTAGAAGTGAAACAAAGTGTGACAAGGGGTGGGAGGGATTCTAAATTTCGTGACGTCACATTTCGTATATTATATCTTTATAATATACTAGCTGACCCGGCGAACTTCGTACCGCCATATTTTCTGAACTCCTATAAGACTTTGTTTCATGAAACAAAAACAAAATCACCAAAATCGCTCCAGGCGATTAGGAGGATTCTAGAACCCGATTTCAATGCCACCTAGCGGTTCTAATTGTGAATCTAAACCACATGGGACTCAAACGCACAAAGCAAATATAATAAAAATCGGTAAAATCGGTAACATTCATTTTTATATATTAGGTTGGGGAAAAAGTTTCTTCGCATTTTATATAAAAATTCAAAAGGTTTTTTTATAAAGTTTATTTACATTTGACTAAAGTATGTAGGTGCCATTTTGTTGGATAACTTTTTGCCATCTTGTAGGTAGGGACGTGATCCCATTGCTATAAAAATTTTGGGGCTTCTAATCAAAAAATTGCGACAAGTGGTTTTGGCAGTCCTCTCGTGATGTTAGCCTGACACTGCCTAAGGAATTCTGCAGAGACCGAAACAGGTGAAAACCTGAAGGTGCAAGGTCAGGACTATACGGCGGATGCATTAACACCTCCCAGCCAAACTCTCGTTATTTTTGCTGAGTGGCTAAAGATGTGTGAGGTCTAGCGTTATCATGGTGAAAAACCACACCCCTTCTGTTGATTACTTCCGGCTGCTTTCTCTTAACTTTTTGCTTTAATCTCATCAGTTGTTCGCACTACAGTTCAGAATCGATGATCCTGCCTGGTGGTAACAGCTCATAATGAATAATGCCCTTGCAATCCCACCATACACACAGCATCAGCTTGTTGCGAGTTAACCCGGGTTTCGCCACAGTCTGTGAAGCCTGACCGGCCTTTGACCACGATCTTTTTGGCACGTTCTTGTCGTACGTGATCCACTTTTCATCACCAGTTATCAGCTTCTTCAAAAATGGTTCGGTTTCATTACGTCGTAATAAAGAATCACAAATGAGTACACGGTTCATTAGGTTTCTTTCAGTGAGCTCACGAGGCACCCAAATATCGAGCTTTTTTTGTGTATCCAGCTTTTTTCAAATGCGCTAAAACCGTTTTGTGGTCAATTCCCAGTTCTCCAGCTACATCGTAACTACTAACATGCCGATCCTGCTCCACTTGTTGTTGGCGTTGTTATGGCGGCTTACTCTAGACCAGGGGAGTAGCCACCCAGACGGTCAAATGCCCTACCACCTCTACTCATCAGAATTTGACTTGGTGACAACTGGATCACCTCAATAGTATACCTTTCGAAGAAAAAAATATATGAAAATCGGTCCACAATTGACGGAGAAAACGCGTAACAAACATACAATCGAATTAAGTACCTTCTCCTTTTTAAAGTTGATTAAAATTAAATAAAAACTTGCGTTTAAAACCGTTAAACCGTTAAACGCTACAGATTCAAACACACTTTTTATTTTTAATATTTATAATAATCATTTAAAATCAATTATTATACCAATATTATCTATATATAGCTTAATAAAAAAAAAAGAAAAACTACAAATAGTATATGGGTCCCAAATCACTGTCAGTTGGGAACGTTCCCAAAACGCTAGCCGCGTTATCACGTTATATGGCCCAAAATACAGGCCGGCGTTTCGGGCGCGTGAGACATCTATCAACCGTTTTGGATAGGTCGCGATAAAGTCTGGGCCCCATGGCCCCAGAGTTTCGATACGAAAAGCCGCAAATATGTATCCGCTACTAATGGAAGCATATTTGTGGTGTTTTAGGTCCTCTTGACGGGCGGCAGCTGCGCCAGCTATCACAGCCGTGTCGGTAAGATGGGACGCTACCATAGCCGTGTCGGTAAGACTGGACGCTATCATAGCCGTGTCAGTAAGATGGGACGCTGCCAAAGTGTCAACTCGCGTGGCGTCCCACAGCTTTAAGTATTAAATTTAAAAATACAACTTGTAAATTGTAAATGTACTTTTAACTCAAACTCATTCCTAAGAAACGTTGTCTAAATTTTATTAATTAAAATGTTGCAACACAAAAGCTCGCCGTTGCCGTGACGGCAACAGTGGCGCGATACAAAGGCAACTAATGACGCGTCAAGCGCAACGCACCCGAGCGACACTTTAAAATCATTCTTGCTTTAATACTCCTCCATTCGGGTGAAATTTTACAACGTTACAGCGTTGTGGAGACGAAGTGTACCTTTCTGAGATGTTAAGACATGCAGTAAACTATATTTCGAAATGGAAAAATTGATATTTGCTTTAGTACAATGAAGGAAACTTAACTTATGTTGTATTCTCCCTATAATTTCCTTAAGACTATAAGTAGAATACTGAACCTAGGTCATCGAAGTCAATGGGTAAGGTTCCGAGAAGGCTGGCTACTATATCTCGCGGGTTCGTCGTACTGATCCGTTGTTCAAAGTAGGGCCTAGTCTTTTTATTACCCGAAGAGTCAATGATTCGTTTTGATTTTGGTAGAGGCTCATGGCCTCAGGACCCCGCGGTTCAAGCGTTTCAATACCAAATGGCCGAAACAACTCTGAGGGTTGCATATTTGCGCCGTTTGAGTGGTTCCGCTGTCTTCCCGCCGAACCGGCTGATTATATATACGTGATTGGTAGATAGGATGCGGCCAATGCATTAGTAAAAAGTTAGTTAACTTGTTAAATTGCCGAGTTAAGTCCTTAACATTGTTTGGATAGAAAATCAGGTAAGTTATAAGTTAACGATAAATTACAAAAACTTTAGAGGTTGACGATTAGATACAAATAGTTAAGTTCAAACGTAACCCCATCCGCGATTCTCTCTCCTCCCGCAAAAGAAAGAAAGAAAATATTTATTTCTAAAATGCTACACATACAAAAACATATGTATCTATATCTATACTATAATAAAATTCTAAAAATGCCCTGTCTGTGCATTGAAGTTATTAAAAAAAAAATGTGTGCGCAGTTCACAAGCAGTGGAAGTGAAAATTCATAAAATATATAGGCGAACATAATTATATCTACAACGCTTAGTATACAAGAGTGAGGAGGCTACGAAGCATCGCACAAAAAGGAGAGGAGGAGTAGTATGAAACGCTGTATAATGTATTCTATGTCATTCTCTCGCAGGGTTAGTCCTATAGATATTTGTGTTTATCTTTTTTTAGTGTCGCTTTTTGGTTTAATCGAGTTTTAAATCACAACGATTCTAAAGAAGTTTCACTTCAAAAATTCAATCTAAATTCCACTTCAAATCCCTATCATAAAATTCAAAATTCAATGCACTGTTATGCACAATTTCCTTTGATTTACATATAAAAGAATATTTGCCTTAAAGAGCTACAATTCATTTGAAATCTTTAAATAATAAATTTTAGGGTTTAATATCAGATATTAATTTAAATATATATGAAATCTTTTAAGTTTTATTTAAATTGAAAATTAATACTAAAGGATAAAGAGTGCTTTATTTCAAATTTCTTAAGATTATATTTTATGCGTTTATCACTTTTTAGTGTCACTTTTTCGTTTCATCGATTTTTAAATCACAACGATTCTAAAAAGTTTCACTTCAAAAACAACTGGAATAGTTTTAATCTATTAAACGATGGAGAACACGATATAATTGTTTTTTAGATTTCTTGTCTGTTTGTTTTGGATTCACGTAAACTACTAAGCCGATTTCAATGCAGTTTTCCCAGATCGATAGCAAATTTTTAGATTTAAAATCTGTGCTAATTTTTATAATAAAATGTTTGATATTTATTATCCTGAAAATCCCGGAACCCGCTGCCGGGAAGTTACCCGGGAGCAGTTTGTAGTTGTCCGGGTGCATAAACATTAGCTTGTTCCTACATAGTCTTCACTAAAACGATAGCGTACATTTTCGTTAACTGCTGCGGTACTTTTTGTCCCGGGAATCCCGCGGGGATTTCAAGTCAAGCGTGGACGAAATCGCGGGCATATCCAAGTTAAAAGAAATTGTATGCCGCAACTAGCGAAATGAGGTTTTCAGTGCCCACCTCCGAAATCACATAAGCCATGGTCAAAAAGCAAGTGAATAATCAGAAAGTTAAAACCAACTCATTAATAGACTTGTGAAGGATATAGCTCAATTTAAGGACACAGCAGCAGTTATTGTAAGCTTTTTCTAGTTATATATTTATTTATGTATTTTATTTACATTATATCATATTAGTATAATTTTTATATTTTATTAATGTTTGTATATTATATCATGTATGTATATGTCGGAGGCAGTTATGAGTCGCGTTGTTTGCATTTTAATTACTTTTAAAATTCTTAATTTAATTTGTTAAATCTTTCTATAACTTAAAAATCTTCCTAAACCTAATAAAAGTTATGAATATTGTAATTTAACAAGCAACCAATCAGAGCAGAGCACGTGCCTCGAGCGGGGTCGAGGCGCCATCTGTACTTAAGGGATGCGGACGAGGTTTTACGACACATAGCAAGGGATCGAGTTGGATCGTTCATAATTTAAAAAGAAAGGTTAAAATAAGATCGTTGCCCTGAACCCGTTGCTCGGCCTTAACTGTGACAAAATATTGTTTAAATCTAAATTAAAAGTGTATAAATTGAGACCCTTGTGTTTTGTGCTCGCATATTACTTCGATGACACCCACTAAACCCGCAACCACTAATGACGATGTCACGAGGACAATGCTTCTCCGACATGTATATTTATAAGACACTGATTCGGTAGTGAGAAGAATGCAACATACCTCTGTTCTTATCAATTTTTTGTCCATCCAAAAGTTGTCTGCAAGAAATCTCTAATAGATATAAGACTGCCTATTGTATTGCAAAAACTGATTTCTGTTAACTGTATCTTTCAAAACACAATAAAGCGTATCCATTCGTTCATTCATTCAAAGTTTAGTATTTAATCACCTTCACAATAAACAAAAGAAGTGAATTCTATGTTCACGCGAATAAAACCTCATGCCGTTTAGTTCGTGTAAACTTGTTTTGTCATATTATCTGTAGTTTTAGCGACTAGTCCAATAATAAAAATACGGTTCAACGCTTTTAAGCGCAGTATTTCATTGCACTTTTATTTTATTATAATAATACAATAAAAATCAAATCAAATACCGCGCTTAAAACCGTTGAGACGTAGTTTTATTATGTTATGTTGTATTACAAAGTACTAAGCAAACCTTATTACGTTCTCCTTTAAGAAGTTAAAAAAAGGGATAAATGTCATTTAATTGAATATTTTTGAAAAGGCACAGCCGAGGGGGTGGAATAAGAAAAAAAACAAGTGCCACTTTGAAGGGATTTCCATCAAATAATCTACGAAGAGGGAGGCCCCAAACGAATTGGAGCTAATTAAAATTAGGCGGACGCGACGCAACGGTCATGTTTACTATTTTTATATTTATTATTTATATATAAAACGTTACTTGGTTATTGGGAAGTTTGCTATGGAAACAGAATGTCGTTTTTATTAAATACAGGATAGTACAGACTTTCAGGGTAGAGTTCTGCTGGGTGGAAATACACACACACACACACACACACACACATATATATATCTATACTAATATTATCTCCAGGAGTCCAAAGTTGGGGCCGGTCGCACCGCCACTTCTGCCGAAAACCTCAAACGGCTCAAATATGCAACCGTTGGAACAGGTTACATATTTGAGCCGTTTGGGGTAGAGACTTTGGGCCCATGGGGGCCAAGTGCCAACAAATTATTTCAAAAAATTAAAAAAGTCTAGTCTATACTACAGGAGACCGGAAGGCTGGAGCTTACCTCTTTCAAAGGATTAGCCTTCTAGGTACACTGCCCCGCGACAGTGGTCTGGTGGGGCTGGACGGGTTTTAATATAGGTTTTTATTTTAATTTTAGTTTTTTACTATTTTATATATATTTTTAAGTTAGGCATATTCATAGGATATTTTAATTTTAAAATAAATTATGTTACAAAATAATAATAATAAAATTCAGATACATATCTACAACATATTATAAAGTGGAAAGATTTGTATTTTTGGTATGTTTGTAACGAATAAACTTAAAAAAGTACTTGGACCGCTTACAAAAATACTTTCACTATTAGAATACTACATTACTCCAGATTAAAATAGGCTATATTTATTACTAGAAAAAAATAGGGATCCCTACTAAAACTTCAATATTGTAAGCCATTAGCCAAGGTGTAAAAAAATAGTGTTGGAGTGGGTCCGGGGATGGTTTAGATACACAATTAGACCCGGTAGGTGGCGCTGGAATCGGGTTCTAGATTTTTATTTTTTCAAGGCAGGGCAATGTATATAGATAGGTAGATAGATAGATACACGTTATTATACACCAATACAAAAATGAACTTAAAGACTAAAATTATATCTAGTTGTATACAAAGGGCGGTCTTATCGCTAAAAAGCGATCTCTTCCAGACAACCCCAGGAATGAATTGAGGTGATAATGGTGATGGTGGTATATATATATGGCAACTCCGTGCTCACTCCGTTGGGCGCTACTTGAATTAAGCCAACAAATAATTGTCCATAGGCAAAACACTCGTTTCTCATTTCAATTCCCACCGGAGAGAATGTTTGGCCCTGGGATTTATTGTTTAGTCAGCGCACTGCGATAAGTTAACGGAAGGAGATCATTTTTCTCGGAATTGACATTTCACATTAAAAATATTATTAACCACAATTAAATATAACCTATGCCACTCAGGAATAATGTAGATTTCCACTGGTGTAAGAGTTTTCAAAATCGGTTTAGTACCTCGTACAAACAAACGCACAAACTCACAAAGGATGACATTGCAATTTGATACACTCGTCCGATTTTCGCAATCTATACCTCTATTATTGTACAGGCTAGCAATAGCCGTACAATGCCGTGTAAGCGGTTTACGCCGACACATGCATTTTAACATATCATTCGAATCAGTCCTCGTTTAATACCGTACTCGGTCAGTCGGCAAAACAGCCATTGATCTTAGCACAATCATTTTGTTAGCATAATTTTAGCAATAAATAATTTACATCTTAAAACTTATATCATTAACAATTAACAGCCTATGTAGGAAAACCCTCTACAAATATATTTTAAAATTTTATTGTTGCGAACTGATAGTAATCCTTTCCAGGTGTTTTATTACCCCTTTGAATTTGAGTGATCTATTGTCCGCGTTAATCCTTGTATACGCCTCCTGGTAAGACGTCATAATTCTTTTCTATTATTTGCATTTTGTTGCAAATTCTTAGAAGCCATAAAGCTTTTTTTAAATTGATAATCCTAAGGACGAGTGGGCATGTTGCTAGGAGGTTATGGCTATTTTAACAAATATATAAGGTCGGTCAGTCGGGGACTGAGTTAGTTGAGTTTCAACTGCGATCGCGAGAAAGAATATCAAAATGGCTAAGCAGCCCTAAATAAAGTAATACTGTAACATAGTATAGGTACTCATTCCATTTTAACCGGCGCAAGTGAAGATACGAGCTCTGGCTGTGTGTTTTTGACAGAACATCGATATCCCGCGATATAATAATGTAAGCATGATTAACGATAACTCGGGCCATTGTGGGGCGCGACTGTCGCTGAAGTGAGGATGGATTGGAGCCCTCTGAAGACGCACTTCGGCGCGTCAATTTCATCTGCCCCGATCATTTTGTACACAAAATTTAGTGTGACACTGAACTGTTTGCCACAAGTAGATAGCTCTTTATTGTACACCATAAAATAGATAAACAGAAGTAGAAAAAGGTAAGAGATAGCACAACGGGCGGCCTTATTGCTAAAAAGCGATCTCTTCTACTAACCTGAGAGAGGGATTGATACATTTTTATTACTGACTATGGTGCACTTAATAAATAATGATGCAGGATAAATAAATACAGTAAAGTCTTTGTGTTTTCTTTCACCGTTACCAAATTATTTGCGATCGGCACAATATCTCTTTTCCTTCCACATTCCTCTATTCTGATATACGTCCTCTGTCACACCACAAATCATCGTATCATCTTTCACAGTCTATCCATCTCTTTTTTAGTCTACCTGCACATTTGTACCCATCAATCTTGCAGTTTAACATTCTTTTTGTCACGCGACTTTCATCCCTCCTCATTACATGTCCATACTACCTTAATTATCTTCCTCTCAATTTCTCAGTCACGGGTGCTACTTTCATCGATTTATTAACTTACAAACATCGCTATCATTACAGTCGTCCCCAATATGATAGCGTGGTATACATGTTACATTATATATACATATTCAATCGTCATAACATATAATATAATATGCAGTTCTTGTGAATTCAGTCACAGTACATATAAAAATGTCAATTTGTTGATATATCTCGTTCAATGTTCGCAAGGCCTATGTCATCGGCGCCTTATTAAGCAAGTTGGTCCTGCCGTATGATACTACGAACATTGGTGGCTGCCTACGTCTCATCACAAATTTCGATGGAATCAATTTGAAGTCAGCAAATACACCGGGGTTAAACAATTTACCTTTTAACAATTTAAATAAGTAGGACACCAATGCAAGACAAACGAGGCGGGGTACACCAAGGGTTAAAATGGGTAAACACCATAAAGTCCTAGGTATGAAAATGTAGTGAATTAATTTTGTATGTGCTCCAACATGAGACTATCTTTAGTTTCATGTGGAGTCCAGATGATTGCTTTGCTTTCTAACTGGCTTCTTACTAAAGCGTTAAATAACGTTTTAATGACATAAATACTATTAATACCTACTACTCTACGTAATACAAACCTTAAATTTTTATAAGCTTTCTTACAAATGTTAATTATGTGATCGCGAAAACCTGACTGTATATTAAGATATACTCCAAGATCCCGATCCCGAGATCCCAAGAAATGGTGTAATGGAGAGACCGCTTGTTTCTGCTAAAGGAAAAGGAGGAAAAAAGATCCCCTTATGCACTCGTTTCTCATCTTATCCATTCTTGTAACACACACACATCCATCTCAACATTCTCATCTCAGCTGAGTGGAGAAGTTTGTGGTCTATCACTTTAGCGGCCCAATATTTGGACCCGTATATACCCACCCGCTCTATCCCATTCTTCCTGTTTGATCCCTTTATCTTATTCCGTCTATCCAATCCTAAAGACCTTCAGGATGGGATGGACGGGATTGGATAGGGGAATGGAGTAGGCAGATGAAACTGGAAAAGGGGTAGAGAAGGGTATAGAAGCTAGTTATCGGAACTCTCACTCATGGTATGAAACACGATTTGCTCAAGGCAATCGTTTCACACCTATTCTGTGAGAGGGATGCTCAAGTTGCGATGCCCCACTTACCCCTTCTCTTAACTCATCTTCTATATCGCGTTCCACTACGTCATACACTCTATCCCATTCCTCCTGTCTGATTACTTTATCTTTTTTCTTCTATCCCATCCTAAAGGTTGGTAACGAGCTTGCTTCGACCCTGGTTTTGCTAACATCTATAGGCGCGTTGGTAACATCTACTTTATATAACGTGGGCTGTCTACCTATTTGCCAGCTTCGTAGTCAGCCAGTCACAGTCCACTGCTGGACGTAGGTCTCCCCAAGTCGACGCCGTTCATCCCGGTCCTCCGTCTTCCTCATTCATCCGACAGGTTTACCGAGACGCGGTCTCCACCCCAGGACACGTCTGCTCCATCGGTCGTCGGTCCTGCAACAGACGTGACCGGTCCACTGCCACTTCAACTCGCTAATTTTGCGAGCAATGTCGGTTACCTTGGTTCTCTTACGGATATCCTTATTTCTAATTCTTTGCCAGCTTCGCAAAAAGCTATATATGTGTGCAGTTCACATGCAGTAGAAGTGAAATTTCAGAGAATATACAGGCGAACATAATTATATCTACAACACTTAGAAGACAAGAGTGAGGAGGCTACGAAAACTACTATACTATAAAAACTATCAAAAAATTACCAAAATTACCAAAATAATGCAAAATCACAAAAAAACTCCTAGGAATTTAGTGTCGCTTTTTCACGACGATTCTAAAGAAGTTTCACTTCAAAAAGAAGCAGTGTCGTTAATATTTGAGGTGAAACTAGCAGTACACGAACATTAAACACAAGAGAAAACAACATGAAGCTGACAGTTTCTACAGTATCTATTAAATAAATCAGCAGCAACACTGTAAGGTAGAGTTGCCAACCGTCCTGTTTTCCCAGGAGATGTACTAGTTTTTGTAGTGTCTTGGGTTGTCCTGGATAGTTTTTAAGCAGCGTCCTGTGTTTTTAAAGCGCCCTGATAAGGTAATGTATTTTAAAATTCACGCATCACTTTTACGATTCTTACGTTACAGGCGGTCTTACAGCTCGTGAGAGTCGAACTTTCAACGTATATAATTTTATTCAAATACTTTTATTATTATATAATTCCCACATATACCTATATAATATGATTATATTTAATTACCGTTATAATAATTATATATTTTCATATAAATTTATTTTTTGTTACTTTCAATATATACATTTCTATATACAATATATTCATATAAGACATTTGATTTATTTAGCATTGTTTATTACATTTGTAGATTGGAAGACAATATTTTTGCCAAACTCATTTTTGTGATACATGTACACCGTTTTAAAATTACCTACATGAAGGTAAATAGTAGGTTATTTGGGTTGATTCTGGTTTGATAAAGGCTGGAACTGAAAATCAGCGTTGTGTTAGCTTCTGGCATAGGCATAATGCTGAGTTTCCAGCGTCATTGCCGTGAATTTTATGTACGTACGTTTGTTAAACTGTATCTATTTATTAGTAAAAATCCTTGTATTTTATGCACACATTTATTTGCGACAGTAAATATTTTTCTTTCTTTCTTCTTTCTATAACAAAATACGATTATTCAACGACGATCATTACTTGAATTTTATTTAACCTATTTTCACTACATATTAATAACTAATTTAACTATTGAAACTCCATTATTGCGTCTTGGTTTTTAAGCTGAATTGATCTGGTTGTTCTAAATTCAAATCCTAATTTTTTAAATTTGGGGTTGGCAACCCTACTGTAAGGTGAACCCATAAACAATTTGACGGAATGAATTCTCTTGACATCGTCACGTTTACAGCCTTCTGAATGGCAATAATACGGCGCGGGGCATGAGCTCGTAAAATCGCGGACAAGTGCACGCTGGCTCCGACTTAATACGGCGGTGAGTGATCACAGTGTAACGTATATCATTTATAGCTGCTTCCTATATTTTGCGATAAATTCGTTTGCTTTAATACTCGTTAAAGTTTGCCATAAACATACAAGTGTTGTTTATTTTTTTGCAAATGGTAATGCTGGTATTAGAGATAAGGGGCCATCCGTAAATTACGTCACACGTTAAGGGGTGGGAGGGGGTTGACGAAGTGTGAGATTGTGGGACAAGGGATGGGAGGGGTCTTAAATTTCGCGACGTCACATTTCAAAATCTAATATACCCGGCCACTCAGAAAGTGTTTCTTAAAAATGTTGTAATATAATTATTTATAACTAAAAATAGGTATGTTCCAATTTCAAAATTTTCCTCCACATTGTATGCGAGCTAATTTAAATTATCGTGTCTCATTTAAAAATGGATCTGCGCAACATTTTCGCGCTATGATTTTTCACGATTTAAGTGTCGCCTGAAACCGGACGATAGACTTCAAATGGCAATCATGGATGAACGCCCTTATAAGGCAACCGTGTATCGTTGGTACATCTAATTCAACCGCGATCGACTAACCTTGGGGGATAAAGAAAGAAGTGGTCGCCTTTTGACGGGTGTTACGGAAGAAAATGTGCTAGCAGTGAAAAATTTAATCCAAGATAATAGACGAGTTACGTATCAAGAGATTCAGTACGTACTGCAGATTGGATCGGGAAGCCTTCACGAGATTCTACACGTGCATCTTCACGTGAGGAGGATAGTTTCACGCTGGGTGCCGCACAACCTCATCGACGCTCAGAAGCAGGTCCGGGTGGAATGGTGCCGTGATATGGTAAACAAATTTGAAGCAGGCTCGTCTCGGCGTGTTTACGACATCATTATAGGTGATGAGTCTTGGATTTATCAATACGATCCAGTAACGAAGCGTTAGTCGACGGTTTGGGTGTTTCAAAATAAATCAACGCCTACCAAAGTCAAGCGATCAAGAAGCGGGTGGACGATTTTGATCGCGAGTTTTTTCAATTTGACTGGTTACTTGGTGTTAATTTCTTTACGGAACCAAAGAAGCGTCAACGCCGAATGGTATACTACCAAATGCTTGGCAGAAGTTTTCTATGTTGTGAGGAACAAGCGACAAAACACGGCTCTGCGGGCTCCTGCGCCACCAAGACAACCCACCCATACCGCGCTCAAAACGAGAGAGTTCCTGGACAGCACGCCGGTCAAACTCCTGGGTTACCCTCCTTACAGCCCTGACCTAGCACCGTGTGACTTCTTTTTAATCCCGAAAATAAAAAATCAGCTCAAAGGGATACAGTTTTCGTCGCCGCAACTTGAGCTGTCAGCGTTCGAGCAAGCTGTAAACGAGGTGTCTGCGGCGGACCGGAAAGTGTTTCGAAAACTGGTTCAGACGCATGAAACTTTGTATAGAGGCTGGTAGAGAGTATTTTGAAAAGGTTTAATAAATATTATTTACCAATAGAACATTTTATTTTTATTTTCGCAAAACTTTCTGAGTGTCCCACGTATTTAGGCTAATTACGGCACTGCTGTTTTAATTTAATAATAAAAGCAATCGAAAACAGAGCCTCTGCGATAGCCTTTATTTATTTGAACATATATTATCATTTACTAATTAATAAATAGTTTTAAAATTAGATTCACAAAAAAATCGGGTCGTTTTGGTATCACACCAAAAGGAAGGTTTGCACTGAAAATCAGCGTTGTGTTGGATTAAGTCCGGTACAGAAATAAATTGAGTGCAAACCCTAAATGCTGAAATTTTTTCTTTCGTTCTTTCTTCCTCTTGTCCATCAAAATATACAATAAATTATTAGACAAAGACGCGAATTAGAGATATATAAATATAAGCTATTTAAATACATAACGGACAAGAAATTTTATTCGATATAGGAATTCTTGGACAGTAATAATAAACGACTAAAATGTTAGATAAAGTATATAACACATATATTTGTCACTTAAGATAAATGAACACACTAATATCAACATATTTAGGTATAACAATAAACACACGCGTGTCAATATCAGTTTTATTTTGACATTTAATTTTTTATTTTCTTCCTTCTTTATAATCTATGTTAAGTATATTTTATTTCAATTATATTTAATCATTGTAAAGGTGGTCTGGAAGATATCGCCGGCGGCGATAAGACCTCCTATTGCATATGTATGTGTAACTTATGTATGCAATAAAGAACATTCATTCATTCATCCATTCTTCTTACAGATACCGACAGATAGATCAATCTCAAAAATATATAAAAAAAAAATACTTTGAGTAGTTTTTAACTTTGGGTGGGTAGTTTGTATTTGTGGTTATGTAGCCTAATGGCTAACAATTTTTTTAGAAACAAAAACACAATGGACTTTACAATAAAAACCAAAAAATAAATAGTGCCAAGTAAAACATAAATGAACAACAACATATTTACAAAATATTGCAATTTTTATATTTTACTTGACACTCATTTCTAGTTGTTTTAGAAAACGTCGGTTAAATATTATTTTTTTGTTTTTTAGAGTGGTTTTGTTATTGTTAAAAAAAAATACTTTTTAGTTACGGAACTACTTCAGTAGCTTTAGAAATTATATATTAAGTACCTGTAAACATCGTATAACTGGCACGCGTATGCAAATTTGTCATCTCACTCTTCGGAGTATATGCTCTTCAACAAGGGTTGCTTTCGATTTTCTTGCGATCTCCTCATCAAATCCCGACTTGGTGACTATGGGACCACCTCATGAGTATAAATTACGACTAAAAAAATAAATTTAAATCGGTCCCGAATTGACGGAGAAATCTCGTAACATGCCTACAAAAAATTAATCACCTGTATAAAGTGTAATACTGGCACGCGTATACAAGCTTGTTTTCCAAGAATTCAGGCGCACGACGTTCTTTAATAAGGGTTATTCTCGATTTCCCTGAGATCCACTCATCAGATTCTGACTTGGTGACCACGGAACTACCTCGAGAGTATACACTTACGAGTAAAGAAAAAGTTGAAAATTGGTTTACAATTGATGGAGATATCATGTTACGAAGAAGTCGGTTAACAATTCTCGTGGGTTTTTCTAATTCCTTGGAATCCACTCATCAAATCTTGACATGGTGACAATGGGACTCAATCGAGAGTATACCTTTTGTTAAAAGAATTTTTTTGAAAATCGGTCCACAATTGATCGAAAAATCATACAAAACCATACAAACCAAACACCAAATATACAAAAAAAGAATATACATACGAATAGAGAATATCCTACTTTTGGATGTCGGTTAAAAATACTGCACGCTTCCCATCAGAAATCAGAAATAATTTTATTACACGTTAATTTTATGTATAATTTGAATATACGTCATAAACTCATCATATCTGTAAAAGCTGCGCTCGACTAACCCCTCCTGAGCTGTATTTTAAAT
The DNA here is from genome assembly GCA_039645545.1 of Dendrolimus houi. NCBI lineage: Eukaryota > Metazoa > Arthropoda > Insecta > Lepidoptera > Lasiocampidae > Dendrolimus > Dendrolimus houi. The sequence continues at coordinate 25,766,027 of CM077127.1, read as the reverse complement.
ATAAATTGACAAATGGTGAGTTTGATATGTTTATCGGTAGTTTATTATTTTAATATTTTGAACGTTAATTTAAATTGTTGAATTTTGTAATATACAATATATGTCGCTAAATTTCCAATTTTGAAATAGACATATCTTGTAAATTTGCACAGGCAAAAATATTTGAAATTTGTTAATATATTGTCATCTTAAATCTGCCGTGTTTTAGCAAATAAATTGAAATTTAAACTATATATTATCAGTCACATGACATGTGTCAATCTGCGTGACTTCCCAAGATTGCATTTTATATGTCTAATATCATTTATTTGTCTAGTGAAGTGCGAATGCACGTCACTATGCTTGGCATACAGCGCGTTCCACTAGTAGCTCACAACGCCCAAAATGCTCCGTTAGCCGTCCCACAAGGCGACCGCGGTCGTTGTGGTCGCGGCGAAAAGGTCATTAATGACGTCATCATTTTCGATCACACAACGCTCACAACGACCCATGTGAAGAGGTGGGTCGAATAACCGTTCCACTTGGGTTTTACGATGGTAACGCTGGCAAGCAAGTGGAACGGGAAAAATCACGGCCGTGAACGTGGTCGTTGTTGTGAGTCGGACTTTGCGAACGGAATCATAGAAATTAGCATCGAGTCGCGTTTGGCGGCCTGGTATGCTACAGGACGCGTTCCTCTAGTATCTCACAATGCCCAAAATGCTCCGTCTGCCGTTCCACATGGTGCCCGTGGTCGTTATGGTCGCGGATAAAACGTCATTAATGACGTCATCATTTTCGATGACACAACGCTCACAACGACCCATGTCAAGAGGTGGGTCGAAGTGGGCGTTGATCACGGAGCATTAATTCTCTCTATCTCTATCTATCATTGAAAAACGTGCGATTTTCAATTCAACCAATGACATTTGTGTATTTCGTCGTTTATGACATCAACACCCCATAATCCATTCCACTAGAGTTTATGATTGTAACGTCCGCAAGCAAGTGGAACGGCAAAATCACGGTCCTTGTGAGTCCCTTCTGGACCGTAGCCATAGTATACTCTACGGAACCCTTCATAGTCTGTCAAGTGATACGTACGTACCCGCTTTTTACAATTTGCTCAATCGAGTATTTTTTATCCGGTGTGATCTAAATTGCGGACGAACAATATATAGATACGTTTAGAGGAAAATGGAAAATTTAAATTGAAAATAGATTTTTATTTTCAATACAATACAAAATGGCTTCTCGGTTCAGTTGAGACACAAATTAAAAAATAACAAAATAATGTTTTCTCTCGTGTATCCGCTTACATCACTAAGTGAATCCGGGATTATCCGGGAACACAAAACCGCACTGGCACAGATTCTGTTAAATCCATACGGTTTTATTATTTTGAGAGGGGCGTAGACTTTTTATTTCATTGTAATATGTTGCTGACGGTTGTTGTTTAATATAGTTTCCTTAATTTTGTTTTATATTGAATAGCTTCGCGTTTGACTGACATTGCGCCTGATGTCAGGTGGAAATGCAGTCTAAAGTGGAACACTTACAAGCCAATAGATGGAGCTGTACAATAATTGAGGTCGCAAACGTTTCCCGAAACGTATTAAGAATATATACAAATTTCCAACAGTAATAGATGGGCCTAGTCTGCGAGGAACAACAATAGCTTTTGAGACGGAGGAGCATTCCATCCATTCCGCTCATTCACCCTATGCGGGTCCTCCTTCAAATCAAATCAGGAAATTTATACAAAATTGAAAAGATCAGCGAGGCGTTAGACAGCCTTCTGGGAACGTTACACCTACTGACTCCAATGACCTAGGCTCTATATTCTACTTATAGTCAGAAGACTTATTAATAGGATAACGTCAAGATTATTGACTGCAGCTAAATCCGTCTTATTTATAGCGTTAAAGATAATGCCGTTAACAAATAGCTAAATTAGTGTATATACGTTATCGGTCAATATTTAACGCCATTAACAATTAAAAACAGTATCGCATTTTTATTCTTTTATATTTTATTTATTTCTTAAATTAGTTTGAGTATTTGTGTATCTATTGCCTTTTTCCTGCACCACCTACATCGCCTGGTTGAAATTTCTTTCATTTAGGTTGCCTGGAAGAGATCGCTTTGAGCGATAAGGCCGCCTGTTGTATTTATTGCCTACAAAATACTGTAAATATGGTCTGTTTTTGTAATTGTATATTTTGGTGTGCGTTAAAGTGTTCTCTCTGTCTCTCTCTCTCTTGCATCTCAAATTACGTGTAACCCCATCGCTACATTTGCGTGAAACGATCTATAACTGTAATGTTATCCCAGATGAAGCAGTAAGGTTACTGGATTATAGGCAGAATATAAGTTCTTTATTGTACTAGTTTATAGTATATAAGCGGTGGTAGTATAATGGCTAGCGCACGCGTCCCAAGTCAAAGGACGCGAGTTCGAATCCTGGCCAGCACGCATGCACCACTTATGCAGTTTTCCGACCTAATGTGCATATTATTACAATTACCACGTGCTAAAAACCATGAAGGAAAACATCGAGATAACCGATGTGTCAAACCTGTTAAGCCGCCTTGGACAAGCGTGGCAGGTATACTATTTGTTCCCTACAGTGGGAGGCCCAAGCCCAGCTGGGACGTTTATGGGGTGTTGTTATATTGTTACGAGTGCGGGACTCGAATTGAAATGCCGTTGGAATTATTATAGAGTATATTAGAACTATACAAACACGTAAAACACAGGTACAAATATAACCAAACACAACAAATCCAAACAGAAGCAGAACAGAAGGTCGTAATTCAATAAAACGCGCAAAGTCCGTCACTATTAGATTTTCGAATGCACACACGTCACGCCTACATCGTTGTTATCGCTCGACTGCCCCCTCTCTCCACCAGGCCATCGTTTTATACTGCACAAATGCAAATATCCTGTATGCATGCCCGCCCGGCAACGTGGACCGAATTTCCTAGAATCAGCTTGTATCTAATCCGTAACACCTGGCTAATAATACCTGTATGCGGCCATAAACGAGTACAACAGGCTATTCTCCACAATAACTAGAAACATATGCTAATAAATAAATTAACAAAAGAAGACGATCATAAAAGGATTACAATTAGTTCAAATGCCGACAGGTAATACAATGTGCTTTTACAGACTGTACGTGGAATTTGCCTTTGTGGAAGCCTAAGTTGTAACAATATTATATAGGTTGAATACTATATGAGTTTTCTTTATTTTACTAGTTTATATTTTATGTATATTTAAATACTTACTTAGGAATTAGTTAACTCATTTCAGTCAAGGGTTAATCCTTCCTCAACTTTTTACCATCGGACAAGCAGACTTACGAGCTCACGCCATCCATATATGGTGGAAATACCAACAAAGCGGACGAAACGCTATGCTTTCAATTTTATCATAAACATCGCTGAAGAGTGGAACTCTTTACCGTCGTCTATTTTTCCTGAAACATATAATTTGTAAAAAAAATCAACTATCAATTAAATGTACGACATCAATATATAGCGCTATATGCAATATAACAAATTTATTCGACAATATAAATATTAAACTGAGAATTATAATTATTCAGGGTTCAAATGATATACAGTATAAACTCTATATAACGATACTAAAGAGTTGTCGTTAAATGGAGAGAAGGCTGTTAGTTTTGTCTGACGTCTTTTGCTGCACTTATTTTGCAATTATTTTAATAATATCTTGCAATATTAAGGCATCTTGGTGATAAAGGAAGTACTTAGAAATTTCGGCATGCATGATGCCAAAAGTCCAGTTTATTACGGCCTAAGATAATAAAGCGATAAAAGAACGTACACAGCTGTGCACTGTTAATTTTAACTTTGGCAACTTAAAAGGTACTATTTATTACTTAATTGCTGTCATTATTGAGAGTGGGTGTAATGCTATATAGAGTGTATCATTGTATGGAAGATAAGCTAAACCAACCAAAGCCAAGTGATTTCGACGCTTAAGGAGTCGTCGTTAAATCGAGTAACGTTACATGGAGTTTACCCTGTATATACAAACTCCAAGCTCCAAGCGAAAGGATTGGCGGGTACAGCTAGCTCAAAATAAAATAGAAAGAAAGAAAATAATGTTTATTTAGAGTTATTTAAAATTATGAAAGTCTACATAAGCAGTTTAATAAAAGCCGAAAGTTAACTAACTCTAAAAAGGCCCTAACTCAGCAAATGCTGGTTGATAACAACCAGCGCTGGTCTTCCGTTAGTGCCAAACAGCAACGTCACCTTCACAGAAGAAAAAAAAACTTAGGTGCTTTGTTTTTAATTACACCGAAAAGTAGACATGCGAGTAGTATTGAATAATCATTTAAAAACGGGTTCACATGTCCTCTAAATGGTATTTCAAAGCAGAATCGGGCTAAATAGACAAATCGTCGAATAATAAGCATTGTACACAATGTTGAAACCATAAGAAACATGACAGCAATACATTCTGAGATATCTCAACAGGACATTAGTAATGTGAACGTACCCTTTCCTATATCCTGGATTGGAAACACGAGTCGTCGTCGCAGGGGGCGAATCGCAACAAATTCATGAGTGGCAATAAATATGTATCGGCCCTTTGAGAGACTGGACGGCTATCGCAGAGATCGGATTTAGCTCGGATAGGGTGCATTGTTGGGGCTCTTTGACAGTACGGTTCAAATGTATTCTATTTAGGTCATCTATACACGATCTCTCGGAAACATATTAATGTATAGAATAGATTAGAATATCATTTATTGCATAAACTGTCACATACATATAATCTAAAGATAGAGAATATGCTGTGTACTTTGTATGAACGACAGTTTGTCCTTTCTAACGTACAATACAGGCAGTTTATAATGTTGCCTGGCCATTATAATATAATAATAGCAGCCCATAAATGTCCCACTGCTGGGCTCGGACCTCCCACTATAGGGGAACGGACAATATACCCACCACGCTTGTCCAAGGCGGCTTGGCAGGTTTGACACAACGGTTATCTCGATGTGCAGGTTGCATCACGATGTTTTCCTTCACCGTTATTAGCACGTGGTAATTGTAACAATATGCACATTAGATCAGAAAACTGCCTCAGTGGTGCATGCGTTCCGGCCAGGATCGAACCCGCGCCCTTTGAGTGTGGGACGCGTGCGCTAGCCATTACGCCACCACGACTTTATATAATATGGCCATTATATAATATTATTAAAATTTTCTGTTATTCATCACAAAAAGAATATCACATTATTAAAAAATCTTATATAAATCTAACATTAGTTATCTAGTCAATTTAAAAAAAAACAAATGTCTAAAAAAATATCATTATAAGTCATAAATCAATTAATTCAATTTGGTTTTTTAGAATTAAAATATTCTGTAAGTGAGTAAAAGCATCTGTTAAGTAACCATTCTGAGAGTTTTCTTTTAAATAATGGGATACTTTGAATTTCTTTAAGATGCGAGGGCAGCTTATTATAGGTGCATTAAGATTGTCATGCAGTAAACATTATTTTTGTGCAACGATCATACACGACGATTATTATCATTTACCAAAGGGCTGGGTTGTATTTGGAAAGCAAGAAAGAGAAAAGAAAGAAAATAATGTTTCTTTGGTCTTACGCCAAAAGGAAGGTTTGCACTGAACACCAGCGTTGTGTCGGGTATAATTCCGGCACAGCAATATGCTGAGTGCAAACCTTGTTTGCTGAAAATGCGGTGTATAAATTCTCAAAATATGCTCTATGTATAAGTATAATAATGTATAAGGAATGTAATTACGTCGCGATTTCTTCAAATAAAGTATTTCTTTCTTTTTTTCTTATTTAGAGTTAAAAGAGAATTATATATAGAGGTTGAGAAAAACCAACGGTTAACTTGACTCTAACCAGACCCTAACTCAGTAAATGCTGGTTGATAGCAACCAATGCTAGTCTTCCGTTAGTGCCTAGTAGTAACGCCACCTTTACAGTAAAAACTATCAAACATTTAGATGTTTGTACTAAAGAAAATTCTAGAGACTAATATTATTAGGTTTAAAGAACTTTATTTCCCATAAGAACATGTAGTTCACAAACAATGAGATTAAAAATATTTGTTAACTAATAAAATATAAATTACAGTCTTCGATGTATGTTGCGGTTTATTATTTTATATTTATTAGTATTAGGTACTGAACGCGTATCCAAAATGGCGGTGGTTTGCTGGTATGGAAAGAAGGGAACTAACCTGCGTGCCTCTGGGCTGCACTAATTATGCGTGCTGATCACCAAGTCATGAGCCGTGCAGCAAATCTTCTGGCTTGTCTCCTTCTTGCGGCCTTCGATATTATATGTAAACACGCGGCGCGGTATAACTGCACTTATATGCAAGTTGTGGCCGAAAAGATGTGCGTTGTCGTACGAGGGTCGACAGCGGACTGACTCGTAAAGACGAGCAGTATTAGTACTGCGGTAAATACGACAAGGATAGTCGTATGGAACGGAAGATGGCGGCTGGGAAAAGGTGATTGGATAGCGCGGTTAGGAAATGCGGGTAGTTGTGGAAATAATTTGATAGAATAGGATTTTAAAATAAGCGGCGCGAACACTAAGAAAAGATTTTTAGTTTGATTTAAAAAAAAGTTTCAATTTGAACAGTCGTTTGGCAATTTATTAAATAACTGCACACCTTCAAACAATGTTTTTTTACAAATTGCTTTTTCTTCGGGATATTATATTTATATGTTTTAGTAGTAAAGGATAGCTTGGAGTGTATATTTTTATTAGTATGCAGGTATTATATGTGTATATTTGAGAAATATTTAATAGGTTAGTTTTAGAGTATTAATTTTTAGTTGGAGTAAGATAATCTAAATGGTATAACGTTTTGATAATTTTATTTTGTGTAACCTCCTTATTTACTAGGATAGGCTCGCGACTTCGTCCAAGCTTGACTTGAAAGTGTCGCGTGATTCCCGAAACACAAAGTACCATAGCATTTAAAAAAGAATGTAAGCTATCGTTTCAGTGAAAACTGTGTCGGAATAAGCTAATTTTTATGCATCCGAACAAATACAAACTGCTTCCGGGAAAATTCCCGCGGGATTCCCGGGATAAAAATATTGCACATTTTATTACATAAAATTTGCTATCGATCAGTGAAAAAATCACAATGGAGTTTGATTCTTTAATCTGGCCATTTTCAATCATTCCCAGAAAAATTTCCGCGGCCTTTTCGGGATAAGAAGTAGCGCAGATTTTAAGTCTAAGAATTAGCTGTCGATCAGCGAAAACCGCATCGAAATCGGCCCACTAGTTTTTACGTGAATCCCGAACAAACACACAAGAAATCTAAAAAAAATACGTCGTGTTCTTCGTCGTTTATATAATCTATTCCCACTGTTTTTAAATAGCTTCAATGTACAGACACGGCATGTTTAGAATTTTATAATATTATATATAGATAGATAACACTTTATACACCGATACAAAGAAGACTAAAATTATATCTAGTTATGTACGAAGGCGTTCTTAGAGCTAAAAAGCGATCTCTTCCAGACAACCCCAGGAATACGTAACATATATAGGTAGTACGAACTACTTACTTTTTAATAATAAACACATAAATTATATATATATGCAGAAAATTTATATATTACATAGATATATACTTAATATACATATCTACAATATCTATAAATATTTATAGATAAATTTAAATATATTCCAACGACAGGTAGTATTTTTTTATCATAGTTTTAACTATCGCTAGCGATTTTGCTTGTCTGATAGTAACAGGAAGCGCGTTCTATTATATATAGTATAGGCTATTTAAAGCAATTAGCGTTGGCATATAACGTGAATATGTGACCAGGATTTTGGGAACGCATCCCATCGATAGCGATCTGGATTACATTTTTTGGCTGTTGATATGTTTATCATAAGGTTATTAATAAAAAAAATAAGTTTTTTATTTTATTATATCTTATTATTTATATGATAAGAGTACGCATATGTAGAAGAATGCGATCTAATCATAGAACATTTGAAGTATTTTCGTTTGATATGATAAGAATACGATACTACAGGTCGGTGTTGTTATATTTGGGTGTAATTACTACAACTGATAGTACGAATGTTAATGATTTATTATGCAATTCATTACAAGCATGCAATAAAGATTGTTTATAAATACATTGCGCTGATTTTTCAAATGCAGCAAACTTTATGTCGAGTCATTTTAATTCATGCCTATTAATGTGAAATCGTTTATAGGCTTTCTTTGCCATTGTTAAACTGGAAAAGGTAGACCAAGAAAGAGATGACACGGTGACTTGTGGTGTGATAAAGACGTATGTCAGAATAGAGGACAAGACATATTGAGCCGACCGTGAACAATTGGGAGAAGGTGTGTGGGATGCTCTAACCCACAGGTTATAATGGTTCGATTTCTATGGACTGTATAGCGGAGATATGACCTAGATCCTTCCACTATAAGATCAGAAGCTCCACCAACCTTGATATTAGCCCTCTCCTGGCTTGGGTCAGATTGCACTCAGGAACAGCACACGGCACTATGGTATCACTTGAGAGCTACCACTGTATACAGATTAGGTCTTAATGAAAGTCATTGGCACGCCCAGTAATTACAATGATTTGATTTAAAAAAAAACATGAGCGTACGGCGCCATGTCATTGAACTTTGACAGCGTGCATCCTAGTGGATCTCTCCCCTATATAATCTAAAAATAAAAAAAATGTACGGAAACTAGCGCCATCGAGTGTTTGGGAATATCAATAAATATAATTAGTTTCTATTTAGTCCACTTAACTTCAATAAAGATGGCGCTGTTGAATAAATACATCGCGCTGACGAGATCTTAAGAGCATAAATGAAACCACAAGTTATGGTTGTGTTTTGTGAATTCCTTTTACATAAAGTTTTATGTGAAACAGTTTTTGCTCTTTGCATAAATTATAGTGATTATATATAAGTTTATTAAACTAATTTTATTCTGTCTTCCCCTTTATTCCAATTTAGAATAAGTTATAACTTATTAGTACCATCTAGTGGTATACTATATAGGATTATAATACCGATTGTAGCGCCATCTATCGCACAGGGTTAATGATAGTTTGATATTTTATTCCAGATAGGCTCATCTATTTTATATATAGTGTATTAACTATGACAGCGAGTTCAAAATATCTGCCCTTACCCTGCTGTGCATTGGCCGTCGCCTCACACAGAAAGAGGGGTAGCCAACAAAATCAGCGCAGCGATGTTTTACCTACTTATTTAAGGCAAGGATCGAACAAGGTCAATAGAGTAGTCATTTTGGCTAAAACGAAATATTTATAATATTGTCATGTGAATCCGTCATTGTCTGTAACAATAATTTCCTCTCAGAAAGGATTGGATTTATAAGAATGCAATTTAGTAGGCATATGTAATCGTTAAGCCATATTTGTCTTTGAGGATTGATTTATCAGTGTGAATGGATATTTATATAAATTATAACAGCTCTGAAACGTCCCACTGCTGGGCTCGGGCCTCCTACTATAGGTGCACGGACAGTATACACCGCCACGCTTGTCCAAGGTAGCTTGGTAGGTTTCACACATTGATTATCTCGGTATGCAGGTTTCATCACGATGTTTTCCTTCATGTGGTAATTGTAACAATGTGCACATTAGGTCAGAAAACTGCCTAAGTGGTGCATGCGTTCCGGACAGGATTCGAACCCACGTCCTTTGACCTTGGGACGCGTGCGCTAGTCATTACGCTACCACGACTTATAACACATAAACACAAATGGATATTAGTAAAAAATTGAAAATCATAAACTTGTAATTTAATGCAAATTTTATTTAAGTCAAGTAAGATTTGTATTCAAGTAGTAACTCGTATTAGCTTTCGAAGTTATAACAATTGCGTCCTTTTCTCTTATTTGGAAGTGTAAAGTGGAAAATTCTGTAAAATAAAAGCGTCTACCACTATTGTAGAGATTATTACATAAATACTGACTGACTGACATATTAACCATAAATATAAATTATAATCAACTTAAAACTAAATTATTAAACACACGTTTAAAATAAATTACAAATAAAATATATCATACAAGCATCGCCGAGTGAACGCGTAGTTATTAGATTGCTTAGTAGCACGGACCGTCGCATGCGCCGATTGCGCCGACGTCATAATCTTTTACTTCGTTTCGTTGTTGGTTGGTCGTAGCATCTCGTAAATAACACACGTGCCGCTCGCTCATACCTTTTAGTATATTATCAAACGTTATTGTAGTAAACAAATATAATACTTAAAGTGAGACTAAACGGTTAGTTACAAACCCTAGCATTCTTCCGCTATCCACAATAAAACCTACTTACTACAACTATTAATAAAGATTAAAAAATATTGTATTAAAACTGAGACAATTGCCAGTCGATTTGTAAAGTAAAAAAAAAAACGGACGAACTAGCGGGAACTTCTTGGCAGTTGTTACAATTATACTTATAATGTGCAATTGTAAGCTGAGTCACTTTGGATGTTTTACTCGTTCCGTTTTCGTTCTTTGGCATAAATTGATTTTCATGAAATTAATAATAATAATAAATCGGCAGACAAACACACACTGTGTATCCCCAAATTAAGCAAGTTACTCTTGTGTTATAGGTAATATACAACGGACCACTCTGGGGCCGATCCCAGACACCCAGACCAAGTAAATAACGGAGAAAATAATTTTCCGAAATTTACTATACCGGGAATCGAACCCGGAGCCTCCTCGTTGCAGTGAGGTAAGCCGGCAAAAGCTGAGCCCGCTCAACCACAGAGGCCGTCTCCCGAATTGGGTGTATATAGTTCAAATTAATCATTATGTGTATAAAACATAGATACAAAGTCTTACAATATGCTGAGAACAGTTTTCCTCATTTACTGGCATACAACTTATTTTAAAAATAATATAGATATTTAGATTATTTTTTATCTAATATTGAATCCAATATGTACACGTTAGTAGTTTATTATTATCTTGTATGTCTCTAAGACCACGAGCCATAAAAATGGCTCGGGATTTTGAAAGTCTTACGTGTGGCATGGCCCCACGTAAGACTTTCCATGGGAAGGCCGACAACTAGAGGCCCCTTGCCAAATTTAATCTAATTATGGCGTGACACTAACCGGCCCTGTCTACACCATACAAAAATGCACCCGAGGACAAGAACAAAAGGTACCGGGCTATTGGGATGAACTGCTAATGGAACTAGTGATCTGGGACTATGGGGACTATGGCGTCTGCCCCTCGCAATGATTGAGAAACATGGATAAAATGGGCAGACGGTGACACACCACTCACTGCATGGGCCTGTAGTGGAACATTTACAAGCCAATAGATGGCGCTGTGCAATAATTGAGGTCATAAACGTTTCCCGAAACATACAAAAAATATATACAAAATTTTCAACTATAACAGATGGGCCTAGGCCTGCGAAGAACAACACTAGCCTCGCTGGAAGATTTTCCTTTAAGATTAAGACGGAGGGGCATTCCATCTCGCTCCCCCACCCTATACGGGTCTCCCTAAAGGCCCCTTAAATATACCGTACATTGTACAAGATTGACGAGGGGCAACATTGGTATGAGTGGGTAAGGGGTGTGGAGAGATGGGCTGCAGGTTCACCGAAGCTACTGCCAACGTTATGCCATTTATCACTTTCACCCTTGGACCTTGGTTCTTAGCTCTAGCGATCTCCACGCCGTGTCGGCTAGTAAAGGCAAGCACGGAAGCGAGGGCCTTGTCTTGGCCCCCTGGAGACGGTTCTGAGGTGTCGCTCCTCACCTCAGGCTTCGTCATAAAGCCTCCTGGGGGTTTATTATAGTTATTATTATAGTATCAGAAGGTGTAGGTGAATTAATAATGATTTTATTCGAATACAATATAAAGAAAATATTCACAGCATCAAAACAAGCATCTCGTCTAACGCAAATACGCTTATCTCCTGCTATCTCGGACGCACATAACAGTGCTGATAACAGCAAGATTGATACCACGATAACATAGATTAATTCATTTTTACCACTAGTATTACACAAGTCGCTATGTATAACGTCGCTTTAGTCGTCGGCGCCGGTAGTAATATAGGTTATCAAGTCCTCAAAAGTTTAACAAAAGTTTACAATGGAAAAATTTATTTCACAACTGAAGATGAAACCGCTGGATACAATATACTCAAAAACTTGGAGAGAAACGGACTGGATATCCATTTTTTGAGCATGGACGTAACTTACACGAAGAGTATTATAAAAGTAAGGCATTATATACAAGATCTAGACGAGAGAATAGATCTAATCATCAACTTAACAGATTACGTCATAGAAAAGAATTTGTCGAATTTCGAAAAAGTCAGACGAACATTGAGTGTAAATTTCTACGGGTTTATAAATTTTGGGAAGTTGATTTATCCGATTTTAAGCGAGAATGCAAGAGTTGTGAATGTTTCTGGACCAGCTGGTCTTTTAGCGACGATCGAGAGTGAAAACATTAGAAGAAGAATTAGTGATCCAACGCTAACAGAAGATGAATTAGTTGCAATTATGCAAGAATATGAGACTGCTGCTAGAAGAGGTACAGAGAAAACAGAAGGCTGGGGTTTGAGTGTACATGCTGTGAGTAAGGTAGCATTAAACGCAGTAACGTTTCTACAGCATCGAGAGTGGTCTGATAAAGGTGTGATTATAAATTGTGTAAATCCAGGAAGTTTAAATAATCGTGAAGGCAGGAGAACTACGAAAGTTTACGAGAAAGGAGCCAAAGCTATTCTGTATTTGGCGCTGGAAGCACCGCTGTCAATCAAAGGGAATTTTGTTTGGAGTAATTATTCAGTTATTGAATGGAACTCGGACCCGTTTGTGGAAGTGACAACGGTGTGACGTGATGGAAATTTTAGTCAAGAAATACTTATAAATAATATTGGAATCAAATACCAATGTAATCTTATTAATAGATTTAATAAAGGCCAAAGTATTATAATATTAGGGGGCAACATGATAGAGAATATTAAATGAAAAATATTCTTTTCTATGTAGTATTCTTTTAGAATCAGATAAAGTTTTTATAGCATTTACTCATACAATGTAAAATACTGAAGTAACAACTGCATCGCATTAAATGTCAAATCAGCCATATTTAATTAGCATCCTAATAGCAAACTACTATATTTTTAAATAATAGCCAATTACATTTGCCCACAAAAAAATAAAAAGTAGCCTGTACTTTTGACCAGACAATTCTTATGTATTTTGAGGGTTTATGGACCAAAAAGTCAGTTTGGTCCTAAACCCTCAAAATTCTGAGAGTGTACGAACGAAACCCCAAATTCTAAATAATCTATAATTATATATAAATAAAAATGAATCGTAAAAATTTACGCGCGTAACTTGAGAACGATTTTACCCTCAGATGGTTTAGATTCACAAGTAGAACCGGTAGGAGGCACTCGAATCGGGTCCTAGATTTTATTTTTTCAGGACAGGGCAACGTCTGACCGGACAGCTAGTATTTAACAAATATACAATATAGATATAATGTAATATGTAAGAATATAATATTGTATCAATATGAAATAGGCAAGAAATACTATCCCGTAGGATAGGCATATGATACATAGAGACTAAGTAAAGGCATGTTAAAAGTTAGCACATTAAAGCTATAAAAGCCCACAGAGACAGGATCGCGATAATAATGTTACAACTCGGGTCTCAACAAAAACAAAATCCACCTGAATATCCGAAACAAAGCACATTTATTACCTGTCGGCATTTGAACTAATAATATTTAAATTATTTTATGGTCGTCTTCTTTTGTTTATTTATTGGCATACGGCCTATTGTTGTATTGTGATCATTAGCCAGGTGTTACGGATTTTAAGTACAAGCTGATTCTAGGAAATTCGGTCCACGCTGCCGGGCGGACATATTGCATTTGTGCAGTATAAAGCAATGGCCCGATTGAGGAAGAGTGAGTCGAGCGAGAACCACGAGCGAAGCGAGACATGTGTACTACAATCGGGAATCTAATAAGTGACGGACTTTGCGCGTTTTATGGAATTACGACCTTCTGCATGACGTTTGGACTTGTTGTGTTCGGTTATATTTGTATCTGTGTTATACGTGTTTGTATAGTTCTAATAAACTAGTAATTCTAACGGCATTTTAATTCGAGTCTCGCGGTTCGTAACAATAATAATAAAAAACTTAATATCTTTTGTTTCAAAATCATCTGTTATACTTAAATTCTACCTCTATTACAATCAATACAGAGATGGAGTTGCGAAAAAGCAACAAACATATTTAAATCATGTAAGTTCACGTTTATTATTATAATAAAATGTGCTGAATTGTTGTGCCATTGTATATCATGAAGTTGTTAGATAATAAAATTAATAAAATTTCTTGTAATTTGTTTGCAAGTATGTGTTATCATAACTGAATTGTGACATTAAAACTAGAGTATGCTATAAATTCTATAATAGATTACTTTTGAAAGACTATTAGTCAAATTGAACTGAACTTGAAAAACTAATATATTGTAAATTAATATAATAAAGAAAACTTAATTTAGTTGTATTGTATCTATAATCCTTAAAGATTAGAAGAAGAATATTGAGCCTAGATCACTGTCTTCTATGGGTAAAGTACCCAGATATCTGGCTAGATTGCCATACTGACCCATTGTCTGAGGTAGGCCTCGGTTCTCTGATCATTTGAAGTGTTTATGAGTCCAAATTTGGTTACATTTCCTGGCTGGATTGCCATACTGATCCATTGTCCGAGGTAGGCATCAGTTCTCTGAACACTTGAAGAGTTTATGAGTCCAAATCTGGTTACATTTCCTGGCTGGATTGCCATACTGACCCATTGTCCGAGGTAGGCATCAGTTCTCTGAGCCCTTGAAGAGTTTATGAGTCCATTATGAGTATGAGTATAATAAAATTACGTTTAAACGGTTTTAAGCGCGGTATTTTATTTGATTTTTATTCCGACGTTTTGAGGTTATGAATTGTTTTGATAGCTCTTTGTATAGGCACATGGCCCGAAGCCCCACGGTCTAAATTCTCAACAGCGAACAGAACAAATAAATAACTCACTCAGGGTTATATATTCGCGCCGCTTGAGAGATCCAGCTGTTTCCGCCGCCAAACCGGCTGATCTGGTCGTATTTGGTAAATGGGATGAGGCCAACATGTAAAGTCGAATATGTATATTCTTGTAATCATAAATTATTTACCAAATAGAGTGTTGAGAAGTTAATGTCAACATTATATTATTATTGTTACAACCTGAACGCTGACAAAAGACAAATTCACACCTGCATACCTGTAGACATTTTATTACCTTTTCGGCATTTGGACTTTTTTGATTAGTTTGTGTTTAAAATTTGTGATTAGAAAAACAGCCCATTATGTATTGTAATATTTTATGGTAGTCATTAGCCAGGTGTGATTCTAGGAAATTCAATCCACGCGGCCGAGCAGACATATTGTATTTGTACAGTATAAAGCGATGCCCTAATTGAGAGATGAGGCATTCGAGCGATAACCACAAGCGAAGCAAAAATTGTGTACATTCGGTAATCTATTTAGTGACGGACTTTGCGCGTGTTATTAAATCGTCAATTACGTTTACACTGGTCGTATTCAGTTTTATTTGTACCCGTATTATACGTGTTAGTATAGGTCTAATAAATTCTATAACTGCAACTCGTAACATTATTATGGTGACTGAATGTTTTAATCATTAAAATATGTTTTAAATGTTAATTTACGTTTTGAATTAAAACTGCCATTTTTAATTACGTGTGTTTATTTTTTTAAATTATTTAACATTTCTGAAACAAACTAATGTAAAAAATGAAAATACTGTTTTTTTTAAATAAAAAAAACGAAATAGTATAGTTTATCGTATAATAGTGCCCGTGAAATTATCTTCTCATTGTCATATGTGTTTTAGCTATATTCATCGTAGTAAAAAGTATCCTAAGAAATCCGGCTTGAGTGTGGCCTATAAACTAGAAACTTGCGTGACTTAACTGGTTATCCGCTTGTTCATGTACCGAAACGATGTTTTAAATTCATTTTGTTAAGCCATTCATTCAAATAAGCAGTTAAGGGGTTAGTTTGAATAGTGTATTACCCACTTGACACGCACTTGTTAAACATTCGTATATCGATGAAGTAGTTATAACAGGAAATATTAATTTACTACAGGCTTATTATACACTTGAGTACAAATATTATGTCCGTCAGCTACAGCGTGCAGCTGGTAGGGTATTTGCTCGTCTGGATGGCTACCACCCCTAGTCTAAAGCATGCCGCTATAAAAACCTTGAGTTGTGTTACGGAATTAGTGGCCAGGTTCCAGTATCTCTTTAGCGAGCTGCAGCACATTGGTGGTGTCTTTGGTGTTACAAATGTCCATAGGCGATGACCGCTTTCCATCAGGTGGGCCTTTTGCCGGTCTGCTACACTCATGCAATAAAAAAAACAGTGTCAAGTGTAAGATATGATATAATAATTCTGTTGCAGGTGTCGACTTTAGAGAATGAATTTAAAAATGAGAAAAATACAAGGAGGCTCATTTGGACCAGCAGATTTCGAAATGTAACGTTCAGTATTTTTGTTTGTTTGTTTGATTTCGAAACTCGACAGTGCCTTATATCCTAGGTCAATATTTAAGATACTTTTTATAGCACTTGTGGCATCTGCTGGGCCTAATTAGCCCCCTGATATTTTCTCTTTTCGAAGTTCATACAAACTCGACACCTGTACTATTATATTGTATTTAGATAATGTTAGAAATCGAATTAATTCGACATTTGTGTTACAATGCACATCACTAATAAACGTTGACATCACTACTCTCTTATATAAAATGGCTTCCTGGAAAAACTGTGTTCACTAAAAGGTATATTAATTAAATCACTATTAATTGAAGTAATTATTTCATTAATCCATAACGGACTTCAATACATAACAAGTAAAAGAACAGGAGTTAAATTTACGTACGTATAAATTATTAAATAAAGTATTAAATTTATGTACATTTGATCATAGTATTTTTTATGTTTTCGAGACTGGTACACATGATCAAGAAAGAATAGATCTTTAGATAATGAAAACGTGAAAATGTGAAATGTTTTGACTGTTTTAAGCGCGTGATTTTGTTTCATTATTATTTTGACGTTTCGGCCCACATTTCGGCAGCCTTGATCATGGAACACAGATGTCAAGCTCATCAAATAAAATGGCGCGGTTAAAATCGTTAGTATGTAGTTTTAATTACCTACATCTTATCATCTGACGTTTAATGTATTAAGATTGTGTCTGTGTGCATTTCACACGCAGTAGAAGTGACATAAAGTGTGACAAGGGGTGGGAGGGATTCTAAATTTCATGACGTCACATTTCATATATTATATCGTTATAATATATTTTTAAAATTCGAAACTTCAAGTATTAACGAAAAGCTTAAAAACTTTCCCAACTCTATCTATATATATGTCTGTCTCTTTCTTTCGCAGGCTCCGCCCTATAGATTTATGTGTTTGTCTCTTTTTAGTATCGCTTTTTCGTTTCATCGAGTTTGAAATCACTACGATTCTAAAGGTATAATTAAGTCACTATTTGATTGCATATTTACATTCAATTCCTACTTATAACTATGGTACGAAGTATATGATAGAAGTTTTATATATGACTAGCTGATGCCCCCGACTTCGTCCGCGTGGTGCGGTTTTTTAACTATCCCACGGGAACTCTTTAATTTTTCGGGATCAAAGTATCCTATATGTTGACCAGGGATATAAGCTACCACCATACAAAATTTAATTTAAATCGGTCCAGTCGTTTCGGAGATTAACTGGTACAAACAGACAGACAAACAGACAAACAGAGAAACATTAAAAATTTAAAAAAATCTATATTAGTTCTATTTCACTTCTTACATCTCGGTTTTTAGCATTTTTTTTCATTGTACAGAGATTTGACCCCTATAATTTTATTATATGTATAGATGACAAAATGTATTTGAGTTGATTTGGCTGTTCGCTCCATTATTTTATAACGGTTCCGATTTTACCAAAATATATCCTAAATAGTGCACTATTGAGCATGTGTACTCCGCCTAATAAAATACACCACCGTTTGATACGCAGTCGATAAAAAACAAATAGCGTCTTCGCGTATTTACATAAATCAATAAATACGTCGGCGTCATTGGAGCGTACCTAATACTCAGATGCGGGAGACGGCTCTTTAGAATGTGTACCCGGCCGTATCTAGTGATGCGCGATGCGTTATCGGCTAATACGTACATCAACTAAGTGAACGCAATTTGCGTATGTACTTGCCCTTATTGAAAATGTTGCATCTTGCTAAAGAGACTTGTTAGTGATGTGACGATTGCAATGTTTACTAATAGCCCGTTCCTATATATAATTAACCGCTCATTTGTCTTACTTTCGGTTAAAATTTGACATAAGCCCAATGCAAGTATTATCAGAATTCAACCGATGGTAGGGCAAGTAAATTAATAGTAATGTTACGAGCTTCAGGACTCGAATTAAAAATGCCGTTGGAACTACTATAGAATTTATTAGAACTGTACAAACACGTATAAAACAAATACAAATAAAACTGGATGAAACCAGTTCACACTGTACGATTTTCATTGCAATTCGACACGCGCAAAGTCCGTCGTCGATATCGTTAATCGAGAGTACTCCAAAACGTCTTACTCGTTTCGTAGTCGCCGCTTGACTGCCCACCCCTCCATTCAAGCATTGTCTTGTATTAACTGCACAGTAAAAAAAAATGGCCGCGCCCACTGAGTTTCCGAGAAATAGTAACTTGCACACCTTCGAACGGCTAACGAAGTCGAAAACAATAACAATAAGGATTAGTTCGATGCTAATGGTGGTTATAAAACAAGTAGAAAACCAATAGCACAACAAAACACAAAAGAACTCCTAAATCCGGGAAGACAATAAGCTGCGCTTACGACAGACAGCTGTGCGCTTATCTTTGACGGCATGTAACAGTAAGATAGAGGACCCAGTCATAAGACACACTCCTTACATATAGATACTAGCAAAAAGTCAAGCTTTGTGAGGGCTTGAAATTTTTTTACCTATATTATAATTAGGTAAAGATTATGGATGGAAATTAAACTGTAGTTTTAATATGCTACTGTATCTCAAAAACATTCTTGAAGTGTGTGAAATGTGGCAAAGCGTCCGGCGGGGCGACCGTCGGGGCGTGCTGCGGGCAATAGAGCGTACAACTGACTGGCCTGAGTGTACGCTCGGCGTTCATCGTTCACAAACTGGTTTAAACCTGTACGCGACGCCCCGCTCCACGCACATCTCGGCTGGCACTAGGGACACTCGTTAGCGTTTAGATACATTTAAATTAGTTTATCTACGCTCTCAGTGCACGCCCGAACCGAGCGTGCAGCGGAGCGGGGCGTGCAGCGTTCCTATGCGCGACGCGTCGCTCAACGCAAACATGCCCGGTGGAGCCGGACACGCGCTTAGCGTTTCCATGCGTTTGACACGAACGCTGCATGCTCCATTTTGTTTGAGGTCGTCCAGTCCAAAAACCTGGGAGTCAGGTTGGTGGATTCAGGCCCTGCCCTCGTCGAATTTAGACATTTCTAGACGACGCTGCGTTCAGAATTTAATATAATATCCCATTTAAACAGTTAAGCAAATTTTAAGAAACTTTTTTTTTATGATCTTTTTAATATCTGTCTAAGGATCTCCACTGAATGTATAATAAATAAATAAATCGACAGACAAACACACACACTGTATATCCCCAAATTAAGCAAGTTACGCTTGTGTTATGGGTAATATACAATGAATCATTCTGGGGCCGATCCCAGACCATAGTAAACAACGGAGAAAATGCGTTTCCGAAATTTACTATACTAGGAATTGAACCCGGAGCCTCTGCGTTGCAGTGAGGTAAGCCGGCAAAGGCTTAGCCCACTCAACCACAGAGGTCGTCATTGGCTGTCACATAATTGCTGGCTGTATTCGACTGGGGGCAGCAGCTGAAGGCCTTCATTGTTGTGGAGATAAAGTCGGTAGTTCGAGTCACCATGGTTTGTCATGTAGCTAAAGTGCTGGAAGGAATGACATGCCGCTATAAATGACTTCATCCATCGTGCTCTTATCACCGCCAAGGTACCAACCGTTCCTGAGCCCTATGGTCTGTGCTGCGACGATGGCAAGACACTGGACGGGGTGACTTTGGTGTCCTAAAAGATGGATCGACTCTTAGTATAGGATGATAGTGTGGGACGCCACGTGCGTCAACACTTTAGCTGTTTTCAAGCTTCCAGACACGTACATGGCAGCTGGTGCGGCAGTCGAACGTCACGAGCATGCATCCATTAGCAATTGATATATATATATTTGTGTTAGCGAATAATATTTGTACATGCCGTAGGGACCTCTAGCGTGATATATAATTGATTGAGTAATAATACATTGATGTATAGTAACTGCAATGAGACTGTATTTTACAGTAATGAAATAAGAGATGGCGCTACAGTTCTCCTGAGGAGCCATCTTGGCGAGCAGACAGATATGTGTAATAAACACATGTTATTTTGTGAAATTAAGAATAACCGATGTCAATGTAAACTTATACAGTCATAATAAAGAATCTGAGAGAATTAAGAAAGAGAATTTTTATTACTTGTGGCTTTCAGAGTCGAAACTCTAGAGAAGTGGGCTCCCGAAGCTCATCGACACTATCGAGACCTAACAACACGTTTAATAAAGGTCTCACGTGATCAAAGGGCTAGCCTGTATTTGGGGCTGCCTATTAGCGTTTCCATACAACGAGGAAACGTGGCCAGCGTTTTGGTAACGTTCTCAACTGATGGCGATTGGAGTCTCATATATTGTTTGTAATTTTATTATACTTTTTTATTAAGCTGTATATCTTTAGAATTTTCTTAGGTATGTATATTAATAATAATTAAATTTTGTTCTGTCTGAATATGACTACTACTAGGCACCAAAGGAAGACCAGCGTTGTTTGTTGTCTACCAGCATTTGCTGAGTTAGAGTCTGTTAAGTTAACCTTTAATTTTTGCTAACCTCTATATATATAATTATATTTTAAATAACTAAATGAAAAACAATGATGTTTATCATTGTTTTTCTTTCTTTCCTTCTAAATTAACATTATTATAATATATTTATTCATTCCATTTATATGTAAATGTACAGTGAATTAAAATGAATGAAAACAAAACATCTTTATCTAAAAATTTTGTAGAGATATTTTATAGAAATGAATGACTAGAGAGACTAGTGTAATAAAAAAAATTAAGATCGTAAATTTTGTTGTTTGAACAAACTTTTGCAATGGCGGTAAAATATAAAATTGGCATAGAGAAAGTATTTTTATCACAGCCATCCCTTTTTTTATCGTATAGGCTGTATATCCCGGTTGCACTCAAGATATTCTTAGTTTTTAGTATTCAATTTTCTATAAGCTCAATGGTTTGTTGTTGGGTAGTTTCATTTGGGTAGTTTCTAATTTTATAAAATTCTTAACATGTCTGTACATAGAAGCAATTTTTTTTTATCTGGAATACACTACATAAATGATGGAGAACAAGATGCATTTTTTTTAGATTTCCTATATGTTTGTTCTGGGTTCACGTAAAAAGTACTGGGCCAATTTTGATGCGATTTTTGCCGATCGATAGCTAATTCTTAGATTTAAAATCTGCGCTATTTTTTATTCCAGAAATACCGCGGGAATTTTTCTGGGAATGATTTAAAATGAGCAGATTGAAAAAAATCTAATTTCAATTTTTTCTAGGCGTGAGGCATATTTATGTTAACAGTTACTAATAACAGATATTCACAGACAACAGATAACATTTGTTATTTCTAGAACACAATAACTGTTTTCCCGATAACAGGAACATAACATATCAAACATAAACATTAGCTACCTAACCGTTCTGTTAATTATTATTTTTCTCTCGTTCGATCTAGGCAAATCATAATTAACCTAAAAAGAGATGCACCTATTATTCATATCAGTGTCTCATTTACACTTCAAGGACTTATACGGGCTAGAACGAGACGCATTTAATATTTATAAGGTAACAGAATTAATAGAATATAAAGCATTTAAGATGCGCACACTTTACGGGACGCGTTTGGAAATAATATGCACGCCCAATATCGGACGCAGCTTTTGTGTTGCCAACTTTCCTTACAGAAAACATGCTATGTGAACTCTTAATAAACGCTAGATTGGCAAGGAATTTGGAAAGAGCGCTGAAAATAAAGTAATAAGACTAGATACTTTCTTAGTTTACTGTATTATAAACACTTGGTCTTTTGACGATAGTATTGCAATACACGTCGATGTTTCCGTGAAAAGTTACATAATTAAAAAAGCGTGAAATAAGGTGCTAAACGCTGAAAAATAACTTTGTGTGTACATAGATGGTACATAGAGACAAAAATCTAACACTGAAAGCGTTAAGTTGGCAGCAGTAGGTATGCACCGTAAGCCGCGTAAAGGAACTTCATTCCAATAAGAAGTAAATAACAATATGTTATTTAATAACAGATAATCAATGCTGTTATTTTTGAATAACAGTAACAGGAGTAACAGATATTTAATTTGACCTGTTATAACTCATTTTTAATTTTTTCACTGATTGATAGCAAATTTTATGTAATAAAAAATAATAAAAATTATATCTTTTATCCCAGGGTGGAATGGCGGAGCGAGGTGGAATGCTCCTCCGTCTTAAAGGTAGATCTCTCGCCGAGGCTAATGACATGCCACGCATGCATACGCCTAAAACCCATCTATTATTTATTGTTGGAAATTCTTATATATTCTTTGTACGTGTCGGAAATCGTTTATGATTTCAATTATTACACAGCGCCATCTATTGGCTTATGAGTGTTCTACTGCAGACACATCAGTTATCTCGATGTGCAACTTTCACCACCATGTTTACCGTCACCGTTAGCACGTGGCAGTGCCGTAAATAGCCTTTTCTGCGCCCTATGCGGGGGCTTCTATAACTGCGCCCTTGTTTTTTTTTTAGATATTATAGGTACCTTAGCTAGAGCAATGCTATGTATAGGCCTACTTTATTTCATTCAGGGTGATAAAATAACGCACAAGGACCTTGGTGTTGGTGGACCAAATATCTAACATTTTTGGAAGAAAAATCTATTTTATAAAGTTTAAAATTTAACAGACGATTTTGATGATACTGGACTGTAGGTCCGTATGTGTTGGAATCGAGCAGTAGGGGCGAAGCGGGAACTTATCAGGAGCAAACCGAAAAAATAATAGTCCTGCCTGGTCTGGCCATTCTTGCGCCCCCAGAGTCTACGCTCTGTGCCTGGGCACCGGTGGCGCCGCTTTATTTACGGCACTGGCACCTGGTCAATTGTAACAATATGCACATAAGGTCAGAAAACTGCCTAAGTAGTGCATGCTTCCCGGCCAGAATTCGGACTCTCGCCCTTTTTGAATTTGGAACGTGTTCGGTGTCCACTAAGCTCACACGGCTCTTAATCGCTATAGAACAGTAATAAAATTGACTATAGAATGCGAAAATTCATATACAGTCAACTGCGAGCATATCACGTCAGTCCCATGTATATAGACTTAGAGCTAATACACATTCTATTGCGTTTCTCGTGAAAATTATGTCAAAAGCAAAGCGAATTTCCAGTGAGAATAACTATCGCCTGTCGCTTTCAAGCGCTCCAGCCGCTTGAAGATAGGCGTTTCATAGCTGCATTTCCAGTTATAAGTGACGGGTTTGTATTTTGAAATACAGATTTTATAAATAATACACATTTATGAAATACGTACAGTATTTTACAAAAGAGAATTTCCGAGGAACTATCATATTCCACTCACTTTATTATGAAATCTATACATGAAAAAGAGCAATATGTTATTTGTATATTTCTCTTTTTTAAATTCTTTCTTTGGAGTTTTGGGTTCATACTTTTACGGTACTGATTCGGATTTGACCTTGGGGTTATATTAAATGTCTAAGGCTCATGCCACACGGGCGGTCCTCCTGCCGCGGAAAGCCGTCGTTCATCAAACTACTCAGATTGTAATATAGGTATAATTCAAATGGCAATGTACCGGTCGTCAATAAAATTATAAGACAAGAAGAGGAAGATGGGAAGGTTCATCTGCGATAGGCCAAAAGTAGGAACGCAGACAAACAAGGAGCCATAAAAGTCTAAAATCCAGCTAAAGGATATCTTCTTGAAAAAAAAGTGTACCGGTATTTTTTGTTCATTCGTCTACTTGCTCCATGAGTCGCGCTCGGCCACTCCCTAAATGCTCTTGCGGAGATTGAGTTAATAACAATTATAATAATTGGCAGATAAACACACACATATTGTATTTCTGAACCGAATAAACTAGGCTAGTGTTATGGGCAGTGTCAACAGATAACTACGAAGCATATGTTAAACGCCCTGACCAGTTTAAATTACAGAAAGTTCATTTTTACAACCGCACGTCTCACTTTTACAATCAAACCGCTCGCTAGCGACGGGATATTCAACCCCATTTCCTGGAGCTCCCACGCTCAACTACGCAACGGTTCTCTAGAACATTCTGCGTACAACAATGATCTGGAGGGAACTTCCCGCCGCGGTTTTCCCTTTGCGCTACGACATGGGGTTATTTAAGAAGGGCGTTATAAAATTTCTTAGAGGTCGGCAACTCTGCCTGCTTGTCTGCTTCAGGCAAAAAAAATAATTAAAATTTACCGTGTTAGGAGCAGAAATTAGTGTTTCTTGCGTTTCAAAAAATTCTAGGCTATTAGAAAACATCAAAAAACCT
The DNA here is from genome assembly GCA_039645545.1 of Dendrolimus houi. Taxonomy (NCBI): domain Eukaryota; kingdom Metazoa; phylum Arthropoda; class Insecta; order Lepidoptera; family Lasiocampidae; genus Dendrolimus; species Dendrolimus houi. The sequence goes on along the minus strand of CM077127.1, from coordinate 25,741,090 downwards.
AATTGTTCTTGAGAAACTATAAAGTAATTCAATTCTTAACAATGAGCCACATGATACGTTTTCCTTCGGCCCGAACGTAGCGCTAATGTAAAAACAAAAATATATAGCGTAATAACTCTTCATTTGTTTTGCAAAATATTTACATAAGACACGTTAAACTTTCAACCCATTCACCAGCATACAGAATTATTCAAATATATTATTAATAACATTGTTACACTTAATTACTTGGTACTTACATTTGGTTATGTACAGAGTAAATAGTCCAGCCTAAAGTCGGAGTAATGCTAAGAGTAAGTCATTTTTAAATAAGACGGCTAGTATTTAGTATATATTTTTTTGGTAATAGAGCTTAGGATCTCAGAGTATCTTTTGGTGGTCAGAATATTTGTTACCATTTCTTGCATCACCTTGATTGATTAAAATATTGCACGAAAGTGAACCTTGTTTTTGTGGATTTTGAGTTAAAAGTGTATTTATCATTTTAGGTGTACTACATATAACCCCTTTTAAGTTCTTAACCGCTTCAAGCTTATCACTGACCAACTTTAATTTTAAGGGCTTTGAACCGGTTTGTTTGAAAGTTCTCCTACGTGTAGTTCAGAAGTTTAGCCGCCATTGAATGGGACAGGACTAGTTCGTTTGTGGGGCGTAGTAGTTGGTTAAGAGATATCTATGTCGATGCAATTTGGCCGAGTCATTTTACCTAATGTTTATATGTCTTACATAATAAATGTGGGCGAAATCAAGGCTAGCAGTTATTTTGCTATGAAAATGAATTAGTATTGTATTTTCGATTTATTTATCTGGGAGGAGCATAAAAAGAGGAGTAAAAGAACACATTGCTGACATGAAACACACAAGGTCTACAAAGTCTGCGATCAGTGAACACACGCTGGATAAACCCAACCACTACATTAGATTCGATAAACCACAAATCCTCGCGAAAGAGAATCGTTTCATACCTAGAATGATGCGTGAGGCTATTGAAATCAAATAGCTTCACGCAAATTTCAATAGAGAAGATGGTTGGCAAGTATCACCTGTTTGGGATCCGATCATCAAAACTATTAAGACCCAAACCCAGCAAAAACCAACTACCAGACCTCAAGACACTGTGAGCTCTTTCTGCGTGCACCGGAACACAAACCAACTTGATTGATAATTTCTTTTATTTTTCCTTCCACCCATTTTAATATTATATAAAATTATTAGAGCTAGACATGTTTGCTGAAGAGTTTCTTGCGCCGCTTCTTCTCTTCAAGCCACAACATGTTGCAAAGCGGTGGTAAATTAGATTAGGCTCCCATAGATTAAATAATAACAACAAACAAAATTAAAACTAAATAATTAAAATCAACAAATTGGCGATAGGCTAAATAAAACTTTAACAATACTCATTGACACTTGACATCTTTGTCTTCCGTGATCACGGCTACTGAAAAGTGGCCAAAACGTCGGAGTAATAAAAATCAAATAAATTACCGCGCTTAAAACCGTTAAAACGTAGTTTTATTATTTATTTATCTATTTATGAAGGAATAATAATTGGGTAGTGGATTGTTAAGAAATACTTCATATATAATAACAGTCCATAAGCGTCCCACTGCTGGGATCGGGCCTCCCATTATAGGGGAACGGAAGTATACCCGCCACTCTTGTCAAAGGCGGCTTGGCAGGTTTGGTACATGTGGAGGTTTCGTCACGGTGTTTTCCTTCACCGTTGTTAGCACGTGGAAATTGTAACAATATGCACATTAGGTCAGAAAACTGCCTCAGTGGTGCATGCGTTCCGGCCAGGGTCGAACCCGCCCCCTTTGACTTCGGGACGCGCGCGCTAGCCATTACGCTACCACGATTTCGTTTTGTTACTAGTGAGTTATATTTGCGTTCTAACTTCATACTTTCTTCTCTCTTTTGTTTGTTATAGAACCTTTTTTAATATGACTATATAGTGTTTTAAATATTGACGTAATTTTAATAGAAATTTGATATAATTTTTTTTGCAATGTTTTATAATTTATTTTCTTGTAAGTAAAGTAAGTAAATTGAAAGTCTTTTTTTGAAGTGAAACTTCTTTAGAAGTGTTATGATTTAAAAATTGACGAAACGAAAAAGTGACACTAAAAAGGGATAAACAAATAAAATTCAACCTTATTTAATTCGAAATGAAACATATTTCTCTTTATCCTTTAGTATTAATTTGCAATTTAAAATTTAAAAGATTTCAAATGATTTTCAGTTCTATCTGTATATAAGTTCCGGCAGATATTCTTTTATAAGTAGATCAAAAGAAATTGTGCGTAGCAGTGCATTGAATTTTGAACTTTAAGCTAGTGAAGTTAAGTGTAATTTAGATTGGGATTTTTTAATTAAAGTTTATTTAGCCTGCAGCCGTCAACATATTAATGTTGACGGATGCAGGCTAAATAAATTTTATTTATACTAGCTGACCCGGCGAACTTCGTACCGCCATATTTTCTGAATTCCTAAAAGACTTTGTTTCATGACATAAAAACAAAATCACCAAAATCGGTCTAGGTGATTAGGAGAATTCTAGAACCCGATCCCAGCGCCACCTACCGGTTCTAATTGTGAATCTAAACCATCCGGAAAGCCACTCAAACACACAAAAACAAAATCACCAAAATCGCTCCAGGTGATTAGGAGGATTCTAGAACCCCGATCTCAGCGCCACCTACCGGTTCCAATTGTGAATCTAAACCATCACTAGTTCTGGTTCACTGTCAACACACGTACAGAAGATATATATATATATATATATAGATTAATTAAAAATAGAGAAGAATATTCTCTGGAGTTTCACTTCTACTGCGTGTGAACTGCACGCACACACACAAATTTTTTTACTGGAAACTTAATTGATATATGTATTAATTTTGTATTTAAGAATATTATTTAATGAATCCCAAATAAAGTAAATTAATAAATCTTACAAAACACCAGACCCCTATATTTTGTACGAGAATAGCAAGTTATGACGTCATAATTTAAACGAGTCAAGTAGAGCACTGAAAAGATTTTAAAATTATTTTTATCATGATGATTTAAAAGTAAAGGACCTCAGTTATACGAATTCGCGATTATCCGGATTTTCACTCATTTCATGAATTGCAATATTTTAGTATTTATTATATTGTTACATGCCGTCAAAGATAAGCGCACAGCTGCCTGTTGTAAGCGCAGTCTATTGTCTTCCCGGACGGATTAAGGAATTCTTTTGTGTTTTGAATTTGTAATTAAGAAAAACTTGCTATTGTTTGTCCACTTATTTTATAACCATCATTAGCGTCGAACTAATCCTTATTGTTATTGTTTTCGACTCTGTTGGCCGTGCGCAGGTGCGCAAATTACTATTTTTCGGAAACTCAGTGCGCGCGGTCAATCTTTTTTTGTACTGTGTAGTTAGTATAAGACGATGCCCGAATGGAGGGGGGCGGTCAGTCAAGCGGCGACTACGAGACAAGTAAGACGTTTGTAGTACTCTCGACTAGCGATATAGACGACGGACTTTACGCGTGTCGAATTGCATTGAATCGTGCAGTGTGAACTGGTTGCATCCAGTTTTATTTGTATTTGTTTTATACGTGTTTGTACAGTTCTAATAAATTTTATAGTAGTTCCAACGGCATTTTTAATTCGAGTCCTGTAGCTCGTAACAATATTAATACGTGAAGCAAAAACTTTGTACTCCTTTTTACGAAAATTGCGCAGACGGAGGAATATGAAATTCCGCACACTAATAGTTTATATAGAAGGAGTGCAGATATTTTTTCAAAATTATGCGTAAAAAATATATTAAATCAATAAAAAAAATCATTACACATACTACCATGTATTTGACACACACGCCTATATACTCTTTTGTTTATTGTTAAAGTCAAATTAACAGTGTAGCCTTGGCGATATCTGTGATTATAGAAGTATAGTCTTTGACAACAGAACCTTAATAATGTTCAAACTTATAAATTAAATTAATTATGGTCGAATTTCGACCACTAGTTTAAGTAAATATGTAGCTACATTTATACGTTCGCATCTGATGTTTGTCTGTTTTGGTTGACAGGTGTTATTTGTTATTTCGAATAAACACGCGTACGCGAACGAGGTAAGTTATCTTTATAGATTTAAATATTTGAATATAGGATTCAATTACCCGAAAATCTTGCGACAGCAATCAATCCGATTAATCGAGTTTCCACTGTATTATAATTGTATTTGTTCGCGTTGTCACAATAACGACATATTTGTTAGTAAGTTGTAACGGCGGATAATATAAAGTAGACATAAAACTGACTAAAGAGCACCAAACACTATTTGTCCACAAATAGCTATGTCTGATTAATACAATATAATCATGTTAATACATTTATGATAATAACTTGTGTATTTTGAAGTATATTATTGTATATGTGTATATATGTATGACTATGTGTATATGTATGTATTTGTATATGTAATTCTTAAATTTTATTATAATTAACCATATAACATTTTTCTATGCTAAAATATTGAATCCGAATTTCATCTAATAATAATACAATTACAAGTTACATATATCCTATAAATAAACCTAACTTAAAAATATATATACAATAGTAAAAAAAAAAATTAAAATGAAAACCTAAGTTAAAACTCGTCCAGCCCCACCAGATCACTGTCGCTGGGCAGTGTACCTAGAAGGCTGGCTGCATTACCTCGCTGGATACAGAGGCTAATCCTTTGAGCGAGGTAAGCTCCAGCCTTCCGGTCTCCAGTAATACTCAAACTAATTCTTAAATTAGTTTGAGTATTTAAATATATATTGCCTTTTTCCTTCACCACCTACACTACCAGATTCAAATTTCTTTGATTTAGGTTACCTGGAAGAGATCGCTTTGATGAGGCCGCCTATTGTATTGCCTATAAAATATTGTAAATAAGGTCTGTTTTTTAAATGATTAATTTGGTGTACAATTAAGTGTTATCTCTCTCTCTCTCTCTCAGAGACACTATGTGTCTCACACACAATAGTAATAAAAATAACTAGTTCGAGAATATTTTCCTTTTAAAAACTTGAACAAGAACAATAGCTAACTTCCGGGAAAACAAATATCCAAAAATACTGATTCAATAGCGATGTAATAAAAGCCTGACTACGAATAGCACTTAGTTACCGGTAAACAACTAATTTGGTTTTTCTTGGCAAAGCCCAGTGTTTTTCCATTTAATCCAAATTATAACTAGTAGTGTCATGGAAATTTCGTTGGTGTTTCTTTTTTATTGCGAAGCGTTCAATCAAACAGATGACCCACCTAATGGTGTCTATAGACGTATGCAACACCAGCAGCGAAACTAACTCTCGACAACTAACGTTCGCGACAATGTTCTCGACAACTAACGTTCGCCACAATCTTTTCGATAACTAACGTTCGTGACAATGTTCTCGATAACTAACGTTCGTGGATACGATATGGAACAATATACCAACCACCACCTTTAAGACAATTAAATCACTTAATTATCACTTTTCGTAAGCACTTAAAAAACTACCTCTTAGATGAGCTACGGAAGCTATCTTGTATATTATGATTTTATGTTCTACCTCTACAACACTATTGTGTTTATAAATATATATTATGCATTATTTAATATATATATATATATATATATATACAATACAATTATATCGCAGACTGCGATATAATTGTAAAAATTTCGTAAAGTAACGACTTTAAATTGAGGGTACTTATGTTTTTCTCAAAGTACCTGCCCTTGATTTTAGTGTTGTTGGTTTGACAGTATAAAAGGAGGTGAAATCGCCTAAGCGGGATATTCGACATTCTACATTCGTCGGTTGAAGAGCGCGAAAGCTCTGTTGGACAAGGAGCACATATGTTGTGGTCAATAATTACTGTCCGATAATAGCAGTAGTCTTTGAGGGCAAAATGCTGCTCGACACCTGACAGGCGTGGATGCAACTCTTGGAGTTGTCCTTATATTTCTGTGTATTATTTTGCTGTATTTAATGTTGTAATTGTGGTAATTCTAATGTAATAAACTTTGATTATAATATTTTAGATTATTATTATGTTATGTGTCGCGCTGAGCCGGCATATATATATATATATATATATATATATATATATATCATACACTAGCTTATGCCCGCTACTTCGTCCGCGTAGTATTGTTTAAAAAAGTAAACTGAAAACCCCCGGATTTTCGAATATTCTTCATTGGTGCTCCGCTCCGTTCTTAGCGTGATAATATATAGCCCATAGCCTTCCTTAATAAATGGGCTATTTAATACTGAAAGAATTTTTCCAAATCAGACCAGTAGTTCTTGAGATTAGCGCGTTCGAGCACACAAACAAACTCTTCAGCTTTATATATTAGCATAAGATATTAACATTCTTCTTGAATATTTTATCAGTATCCTCACAATATTCTTTTCTAATTTGCTCAGTACTAATCATTATTATGTTTATAGTAATAATGTGTATTTTCTGTATCTAATTTATTATTATTATATAAAGAAATAAGTGCAACATCCGTCCATCCTAGAGTGCAGTTGAGAACCAGCGTCAGGCACCTGATGCCGGGAATATGCCGAACTCCACCTATTTGGTGACATCGCTCTGTTTTTGCTATATACCTATTTCATATTTTTTGTTCTCAATGTGTCTCGCTATGTGAAGACCAAATAAACGTTTTTTCTTTCGTTCTTTCTAACGCGTTGCCAGCGCTTAGGATGGGATAAGGGGAGGGGGAAATAGGCCATAGGAACTCTCAATCATAGTACAAAACGCGATTAGGTGAATGCTAACCGTTTCACGCCGGTGTTCTGTGAGAGCGTGGTATTACAGATCGATTTAGCTCTAAGATCTGTTATCAAGATAATGACACCAGCATGGCTCTACTGCGTCAGCAAATGATTGTGTTGTTAGCGAATGGCCTGCACTTTGGCGGCACGAGCTAGAGCTGCGTGTCACGGAGATGAATATGTTACGATGGATATGCGGAGTCACGAGGAACGACCGCGGCAGTCTTCATGTCCATGACATAGGAGACAAATTGCAAGAGAGTCGCTTACGCTGGTGCAGCAACGTTTTACGGAGACCGGCTAGTTACGTGGGAAACAAATGTTATAGCTAGCTAACTATGCCGCTTCTGCCGGGTCCCGGTCCTAGGGTAAGACCCAAAAAATACTGCCTTGACGTTGTGAAGGACGACATGCGGTCCAATGGATGCTGAAGACCGCGCAATGTGGAGAAGAAAAAGTAGGAAAGACGACTCTGGGCGTCGGAGCGTAAGCTCGGAACTCAACCAGGATTTAACGCTCGAATGATGATGAGTGAATTGCCGTCTTTTAGACTATATTTCTCATTCCCACGAAAATTTCTTGCCTTGTCTGAAGCAGGTAATCAGGCAAAAGGCCCGATTGATAGAAAGCGGTTACCATTGCCTATGGAAAATTTGTAACACGAAAGGTGGACCTATGTGCTGCCGCTCTCCAAAGGGAGACTGGAACCTGGCCTAACTAATGCCGGAACACAACTCAAGGTTGTTATGGCGACATACTCCAGACCAGGGGTGGTAGCCATGAATACCCTACCACCTGGCAGTGGTTTGTTCTGTCGCCTCTTACGACAGGCCGCCCCAACGCAGGAAAGTTTATTCTTCCTCCGTTCCCGCACGAATAATTATTTCATAATTATACATTTTTTTTAAATTTTCTTCACCTTCCTCTGTCACTTGACGGAGCAGAGATATAATTTTTGTCGTTTATTTAATTACGTCTTAGTATTGTTACAACTTAAGTTTCGAGAAAAATAAAATCCACCTGCATATCTGTAGAAACACATATTACCTGTCTGCATTTGAACTAATTGTACTTCTTTTATGATCTTCTTCTTTTGTTTACTTATTTATTAGCACACGCTTCTAGAGAACAGCCCATTTTTCATTGCACTCGTTTATGGCCGCTTGCGGCCGAGTCATTAGTCAGGTGATTCGGATTACGTCGACTACGATACGGGCACATTTGTGTTCGTGAGGTATAAAATGACGGCCTGATAACAACGATCTAAGCGTGACGTGTGTATCTAATATTGACGGACTTGCCGCGTTTTATTGAATTACGGCCCTCTGCATTATATTTGGATTTGTTGTGTTCAGTTATATTTGTACCTGTGTTATACGTGTTTGTATAGTTCTGATAAACTCTATAATAATTCCAACGGCATTTTAATTCGAGTCCTGCAATTAGTAACAGTATAATAAATTTAGGGGCGTTTTTTACTTCTATCTTTTTCGTACTTTTTTACTATTTATGTTATCTCAATATTTATTACATTTGTTCCTATTCTACAGATTAATTATTGAAAGTCATAAGTTTACCATCGCTTCTAAAGCAAATTTAGTTACTGAAGCGACGCACCTACTTCCAGATATATTTATAATTTTTATTTTAAGCTTTACAACGAATTCTCAGAAAATGGTTAGAGATTTTTCCGTGATAAAGCTACAGAGCGCGTATAATAGGTATACATATCAATTCAGATATTAATAGGCGAAGATCACTCTGTAATCGATTCAGTATTTTGCGAACAATGGCGGAAACGAGCTATTTTCAAGTACTCTTACCGTTTTAAGTCGTTTCCTGGTACATTTTCTCGGGTTTTCTGGAAGATAAAATATAAAAAAAGAATTCGAGATATAAATAGAATAAGAAATATAATGAAAAACAATTTTTAGCTAGACATGTTGCTGGGGAGTTTCTTGCCGCTTCTTCTCCTTAACAGCAATGACACGTTGCGAAGCGGTGTAACGAGGCATGCCCTTTAAGTTTTGTCGTTTGAAGAAAAAACACAATAGAACCTTATAGTACATTTTATTATTTTTCAAAGTATTCACCACGTGGCTTAATACACTTTTTCATTCGCTCAAACCAGTTATTATACCATTTATCCGCGCTAAAGTGGGGGTGTTCAAAATGGCTGACTTGAAAGCGTCGACTGCTTCTTCATCGGACTGGAACATTTGACCACGAAGACTTTTCTTAATTTTAGGAAATGTAAAGAAATCGTTACGGCTTAGGTCAAGACTGTATGGAAGATGATCAAGAATTTCTAGTTTTTCCTGCTTCAAATACTCAATCGTTTGACGAGCGCTGTGTGAGCTTGCGTTGTCGTGGTGCAGGATGATGCGTCGCTTTGAGTTAGATTTTCGAAGTTCGGCGATGACTTGTGGCAAACAAACTGTGCTATACCACTCTGCGTTAACCGTTCTACGATCTTCCAAGTGCAATAGTCGCAACATGGCCGGTTTTTCCAACGAACGTGGCCACCATCTTCTTTGAAGTGCTTCGAGAACGAACAACTTTAGTCGGCTTTGGCTTTATTGAAAGACCCAGATTGTAGATTGTTGTTTGGAATCAGGATCGTAGGCATAAATGCAAAATTCGTCAATACTGATGATTTAGTAGACGTGATTTGACTCTCGTCGGTTGAACCTTTGCAGAGTTTTTTTCTTACACCATCTGACGCGGGCCGCCTTGTGATCGTCGGAAAGCAGATGCGGTATCCAACGGCAAACTAGCTTTCTCACACCAAGCGCTTCATGCAAGATCTTCTGAATAACCATTCAGAAGATCTTGAAGATGCCTAAAGAGCCTCTATCTCTCGATACGTCACATGACGGTCGTCGAGAATTAGTTGTCTCACAGCAATGATGTTATCTTCAGTGAAGGCGGATTTAGGGCGTCCTTCGCGAGATTTGTCACTAACACTTGTATGTCCACGCTGGTATTCTAAACGCCAGCTTTCGACAGTCCGCAGACATGGGGCTTCATCACTGAACACAGATGTTAGCTCTTCAAAACACTGAAGCCGTGTCAGGCCTCTTCTAAAGCTGTAGAAAATTATTGCACGAACATTTTCCTTAGAAAGATTCATTTTCGTACGTAACCTGACAGATTCCAATCGACGCTGTGACTAAAAAATAGCCTTAATCCTAATACTTTCAACTGTTTTAAGATTCAAAATTTAAACACATTCAAATATAGAACAGTTCCAAATTCAAAATTGCCGGGAAATATGGAAACGACAGAACTTAAAAGGCATGCCTAGTACATAGAATAGTGTTACAATTAGGCCACCTGCATAACTGTAAACAAAGCGCAGTTTTATTACCTGCCCGCATCCGACTTCTTTTGTTTGCTTTGTGTTTAGAATTAGTAATTAAGATTGTTATTTTACTTGTTTTATGGCAGTCATTAAGCAGGTGCGTCGAACTAATTCTAAGAAGTTATTGTTTTGCCTCGAGGCATATTGTATTTGTATAGAATAAAAGGGATGCCCGAAAGGAGAGATCGGCTGTCAAGCGAGGATTACGATACGAGCAAGACGTACATTCAATAAGCGATATAGTGACGGACTTTAAGCGTATTATTGTAGTTATATTTATACCTGTTTCATACGTGTTTGTATAGTTCTAATAAATTTTATAGTAATTCCAACGGCATTTTAATTCGAGTCTCGCGTTCGTAACAATAATAATATAATAATAAATCGGCAGACAAGCACACACACTGTATATCCCCAAATTAAGCAAGTTACGCTTGTGTTATGGGTAATATACAACGGACCATTCTGGGGCCGATCCCAGACAACCAGACCATAGTAAATAACGGAGAAAATACGTTTCCGAAATTTACTATACCAGGAATCGAACCCGGAGCCTCTGCGTTGCAGTGAGGTAAGCCGGCAAAGGCTTAGCCGGCTCAACCACAGAGGCTGTCAATAGGAAGTAAAAAGCTCTCAATAAATCAAAACATTTTAGACAGTCACGGTAAACAATTATACATATTATAAATAATTTGAATATGCTGAGATCAAATTGTTCTATAGGTATAATATAATAGATTGGGGAAAAAGTCTTTTCGCATATAGTATGTATGAACTTGTTATAAGATCTCTTTGTCTATACCATTTGTATCCGGCTGGTTTTGGTATCATTAAAAAGTTTTAATTTTAAAGAAGACAATTCTAAATTCAAATTAGGAAAATGTGTGATTTTCATTTGTTTTTCTTATTGTTAAAATGAGTGAATGTAATGAAGAAATTTGATATATTTTAAAATTTTACTACAAAAAAGGTAAAAATGCAACACAAGCCGCGAAAAAAAATTGTGATGTTTATGGACCTAATGCAGTATCTGTGAGAATAGCGCAAATATGGTAACCTAATGAACCGTGTACTCATTTGTGGTTCTTTATTACGACGTAATGAAACCAAACCATTTTTGAAGAAGGTGACAACTGGTGATGAAAAGTGTATCACGTACGACAAGAACGTGCGAAAAAGATCGTGTCAAAGGCCGCTCAGGCTTCACAGACTGTGGCGAAACCGGGGCTAACTCGCAACAAGTGATGTTGTGTATGGTGGGATTGGAAGGGCATTATTCATTATGAACTGTTACCGCCAGGCAGGACCATCGATTCTGAACTGTACTGCGAAAAACTGATGAGATTAAAGTAAACAGTTGAGAGAAAGCGGCCGGAATTAATCAACAGAAGGGGTGTGGTTTTTCACCATGATAACGCTAGACCTCACACATCTTTAGCCACTCAGCAAAAATTACGAGAGTTTGGCTGGGAGGTGTTAATGCATCCGCCGTATAGTCCTGACCTTGCACCTTCAGATTTTCACCTGTTTCGGTCTCTGCAGAATTTCTTAGGCAGTGTCAGGCTAACATCACGAGAGGACTGCCAAAACCACTTGTCGCAGTTTTTTGATCAGAAGCCCCCAAATTTTTTATAGCAATGGGATCACGTCCCTACCTACAAGATGGCAAAAAGTTATCCAACAAAATAGCACCTACATACTTTAGTCAAATGTAAATAAACTTTATAAAAAAAACCTTTTGAATTTTCATATAAAATGCGAAGAAACTTTTTCCGCAACCTAATATTTCAACGCTATATTTACTTTAATGTATGTCTTTAAAGACCACGGGCCATAAAAATGCCCCGGACTTTTGGAGGGCTTGCGGGGGGGAGGCCAACACGTAGAGGCTCCTTGACAAATTTAATCTTTTGGCGTGACACTGACCGGCGATTATACACCATATAATATACACACCCAAGGAGAAGCCCCGGCTAATGTAGGACTATTGTGGAAAATGAGAACAAAAAGTACCGGGCTATTGGGGTGAACTGTTAGTGGTACTAGGGGTCTGGGAATGTGGGGATTATGGCGTCTGCCCGTCGCAATGTTCGGGGAACATGGAAGAATGGACAGACGGTGAGTCTCCACTCCCTGCATCGGCTCCTAAAAATGCCGTAGAAGACAACATGGGTGTGAGCGGCTAAGGGGTGTAGAGAGGTGGGCTGCAGGTTCACCGAAGCTTCTTCTGACGTTGTGCCATTTATCACTTCCACCGCTGGAGTTTGAGTCTAAGCTCTATCTCCACTCCATGCCGGCTGGCGAAGGCAAGCACGGAGGCGAGGGCTTGGCCTTGAATACAATATGGAAATATAAACTAAACTATACCGTAAATAAAACTATACTTACAAAATAACATAAATTTATAAGTCAAAACTTGACTCCAAATCGCTGTCGGCGGGGAACGTACAGTGCGATTTTATCCGTGCAGGAACGGAGAAAGAATACTATTTCAAGCGGTTACCATCGCCTATGGACATTTGCAACACCGAAGGTGCTACAAATGCGCTGCCGCTCTCTTAACGGAGACTGGAACCTGGCCACTAATGCCGGAACACAACTCAAGCTTGTTATGGCGGCATACTCTACACCAGGGGTGGTAGCCATCTAGTCGGGCAAATGCCCTACCACCTGGCGAATATAGTACTAACTTTTACCCCTAACTTTAGTTGTATATATTTTTTATCCGTTTATCTTCTATTTATACTGTAATAAATGTGTAAACGGTTCGAGTTTGTACAATACGTTTAAAAATGTGAAAAAAATCAGGGGGATTATTCGGGCCAGCAGATTCCGATAGTATAATTTTTAGAATTTTTGTCTGTCTGTTAATAATAATAATAATAATAATAAATCGGCAGACAAACACACACACTATATATCCCCAAATTAAGCAAGTTACGCTTGTGTTATGGGTAATATACAACGGACCATTCTGGGGCCGATCCCAGACACCCAGACCATAGTAAATAATGGAGAAAATACGTTTCCGAAATTTACTATACCAGGATTAGAACCCGGAGCTTCTGCGTTGCAGTGAGGTAAGTCGCCAAAGGCTTAGCCCGCTCAACCACAGAGGCCGTCTGACGGCTGTTAGAGCATCACGTGAAAACTACTGAAGGGATTTAAATGAAATTCAGCACAGAGCTAGCTTATATTCCGGGGCATAACTTGGAATGATTATTGAATTGATGAATGAAACTCAACATAGTACTGGCTTATATATAACTCGAGTTAACACTTGAAAATTGTAGGACGCTGAACTTCAGAAAAATACAATGCACGATTCCAACACTTTATTTCACTTTCTACGTCTAAACACAATGCCCAACTGTGATCAACTTTATGCTATACTACACTTTAACCTTTACAAGTTCCTGAATCACGGTCGAATAACCCGATTCGAACGAACACTAGCCGTTTTTATATTTTTTGTACTAAAACCCCCCCACTCACAGACTTCTGTAAACAGTCGGTGCCTCTAGTGGCGCCATCTTTAAGCAGCGAATGTTCGCGGAGTTTTTATAACAATATAACTACTTATTTATCACAACTGTCAAAGTTATACACCGTATATAATTACTTACATAGTTTCATGTAATCTAATAAATTATGCCATTAGCTTACGAGTAATTACTACAACTATAACTTCATGACATCCGTATTAATATTATAAACGCGAAAGTAACTCTGTCTGTGTATCTGTTCCGTTTTCACGGAAAAACTGCTGGACCGATTTGGCTGATACTCGGTATGTATATATATTTTCGATACCGAGGATGAACATAGGATACATTTTATCCCGAAAAATGGGACAGTTTACGGCATAAAAATATATATTTCTGTTTCTATCTCTTTTTAAATCTGTCTCTCTGTCTGTTATGCTTTAACGGAAAAATTACTGGACCGATTTGGCTGAAATTCGGTATATATGTAATTTTAATACCGAGGGTGGACAAGGGATACCTTTCATCTCGGATAATGGGATAAGTTTGGGGATAGATTTATGTAAATATTATCCCAGAAAGTAAGATAAGTTTTTGTTTTGTGATTTGCCATTTTAGTCATTTTCGATGACCAAGGTTTCATTGCGGTCGATATGGTCGATGTGGTCGATATGGTCGGTGTGGTCGCTTTGGTCGATGTGGTCGATTTGGTCGATGTCGTCGATTTGGTCATTTTGGTGTACATATGTAGTTTTATACCGAAAATTTTCAAAGTCACTTTTCATCCGGGAGATGAGATAGTTTGCGACATAAAATGAAGTGATTCTTCCGGGGCAAATAGCATTAACATAAAAAAATAATACAATGTAACCTGTGTTGTAATCTTTTTAAACAAGAGGTTGACCCGCGGCGCAGCCGGGGGATAACTAGTCTCCTATAAATACATATTAGTTGCCATATAATTAGGATGCCAACAGAAAAAAAAACCGATAAATTACGTCATTGTCAAACGTCGTCACGCTGCAATCGGGTTTTTTCAATTCACTAACAAATACCTACGTTGTTATAAACAACATATCACTCATTGTATTATTTCAAATCAAATGAGGTACTCAAATTTTTTCCCCATTGAAAGAAAGAAAGAAAAAAAACATTTTATTCAGGACAAATTATAAAATACAGTATGATTGTTAACAAATTTAAAAAGTAGAGTAATATAATTTTGTCCCAAAAGGGGCATCAGTCTCAGCATAATGCCGGCCGGTTAAAACAAGCGCTGATCTTCCGCTGTGCCCTTAAGATATCGTCACGGCAGACATTACATCATTGTATATGTGTGTGTATATATATACATACATACATAGTACATACACAATAGGTAGAAATAGGGAAAAGAAATGATCGGGAATAAATATATTAGTGTTATAAATACGTTTTTAAAAAAGTAAAATTAAAATAAACTGAAACGATATTACAATTAAATTAAATACCACTTGTATCATGTTTTAGGTCGCGTTGCGAACGTTGGTGCTCTTTTCAAAATATCTTCAATTTAGTTCTGAACCCATTAAGGTGTTGCGAACTTCGAATAGGTGGAGGAATATTATTCCAGCACCTTGATGCTGCGTAACGAAAACTCCCGCGGAAGCCGGCTGTATAATGGCGCTCAGAAGTGAGCGCCAATAGATGTAAAAATTACATCTATTGCAGTGTCAACAGATGCAATTATTCTTATTGCCAAAAGCTGCTTAACTTACAGACGAACCACCCGATGGAAAGTTGTCACCGCCGCCTATGCTAACACGCCCTCGAAGAAATGTTATAACACCCTTCTTAAGTGACCCCATGTCGTAGCGCAGGAGTTAAGCCGCGGCGGAAAGTTCCCTCCAAGTCGTTCTTGTACGCGTAATAAACATTCTAGAGAACCGCTGCGCAGTTAAGCTTGGTAGCTCAAGGTAATGAGCAAGGCTGAACATCCCGTCGACGGCGAGCGGTGCGGTGGTGAAAACGTGGCGTTGGCACCAAATGGAATAGTTCTTCGGAACTCTCCCCACTGTACAGACGGTAGAATACGAATCTTCATTACATTTATTGATTCACTCTGAGTGCAGCATTTAAACTGTAGAACAACGAAGCATTAATATTGAGTTATGTAAAAGGTTTAAAACTTTAGCTTGAAGACTTGTGATGAGTATAATACGTATGTTAAGATGGCACTGGGGCCTGGTTGGGCCCAGACCCATTCGGAAGCGAACCGAGGAGGGACTCTCGTTAAATTTCGGGTTTAATCAAGTATTGTACCGTCAGCAACTAATATTCCTTTTAAATATTATGTTAGTTTTCTTCATAGATCCGAATTTAAGTAAATTCGTATATGAGTAAATAAAATAACGATAATATAACATATCCGATTTAAGACTAAATACAATACATCTATCTAATATATAAAATTCTCGTGTCGCGGTGTTTGTTACTAAACTCCTCCGAAATGGCTCAATCGATTTGTATGAAATTTTGTGTGCATATCGGGTAGGTCTTAGAAACGGCCAACATCTATTTGTCATACCCCTAAATGATAAGAGTGATCCACCCCTAAATATGTTTTTTTTTTGACTAAATTTCTTATTTATATTTTATTATAATTTATTATTGAAAAATACATACAACTTCAAATTTTTACCCTTCTACGTTCAACCCCTATTTTTAATAGCTATATTAGTATTTTAATAATTTAATCTACTTAAAATTACTAGAAATAATTTAAACGGCAGAACAACGTTTGCCGGGTCAGCTAGTATCTTATAAAACGTTATACAGGTCCGGGTTGTGGAATTATACTTTTAACAAATCCATAATTACTTGATCTCACTGACATATCAACGCAAATTATTGGGCTAAGATTGTGAAAATTTGCATGCGGGTTTTTCTAAATTGCAGGAGCATACCAAAAAGGATTTTGTTTAAATTCAACCCCTAAAGGGGTGAAAAAGTGTATGAAAGTTTGTATGAGAATCAGTCATATTCAAAGTAGCACGAAATTTTATATGCTTACTTCTGATTAGAAATAAATGTACATGTGTATCGGCGTTTTTGGAAATTTAGTCTCTAAAGGGGTGAAAAAGAGGAGGAAACTTTGCTCAAACTATGATTACTTTTAATCTACGCGAGCGAAGTTGCGAACAACATCTGATAAAGTAATAAATTTGTAGAGGGATTGAGTTTGTATAACGAATGTAAAGACTAGCATACTTCGAAAACGTAAGTTTCAGAATTTGTGTCTATTTTTTTAATGCTGGAGTACAGCAGACAGGCTGTCGGCCCAACTGTGATGGACCGTGGTTACCGTCGTCTATATACATTTGCAACACTAAAGGTGCTACCAATGTGCTGCCGGACTCGTAGATGGGGCTGGAACCTGGCCATTAATACCGGAACACAACTCAAGGTTGTTATGGCGGCATGCTCTAGACCAGGGGTGGTAGCCATTCAGTCGGACAAATGATCGACCACCTGGCTGTGAGTTGTTTCGTCGCCTCTTCCGACAGGCCGCCTGGCCGCAGGAATTTGTATTCTTTCTACGTTTCTGCACGGATAAAATACCGTTAGAGCGTTAAGCGAAAACTTTTAGGACTTATTACTTAGTACTTAGGATACTCTTTATTTCAATAAATGAAGATAGACAAGTTTAGGCAATAAGACGGCGTTGCGGTCGCGTTCTTTTTTATGCTACCGTAACCACTCAATAACAAGCCCGTCGTTATGGAAACAAGAAGGAATTTTCACGCGGGCAGCAGTTAGTAATAATTTTATATTACTACTAGCTGATGCCCGCGACTTCGTCCACGTGGTGCGGTTTTTTATCTATACCACGGGAACTCTTTAATTTTTCGGGATCAAAAGTATCCTACATGTTGGCCAGGGATATAAGCTACCACCATACAAAATTTCATTTAAATCGGCCCATTCGTTTCGGAGATTAGCCGGTACAAACAGACAGACAAACAGAGCAACACAAAATTTGAAAAAAAATTTTCATTGTACAGAAATTTGACCTCTACAATTTTATTATATGTATAGATATAATTAAAACTAGAAGGTCAGCTATATAAATCTATTATACGATTGGTCATATTATACGGGTCCGAATGTTGGGCCCCTAAAACGATAAACCACAAAAGTCTCCAATCAGCTGAGATGAGAATGTTGCGATAGATGTGTGGTGTTACAAAAATGTATAAGGTGTGAAATGAGTACATAAGGGGATTTTCGAAAGTTGCACCCGTGACTGAAAAATTGAGAGGAAAAAGATTAAGGTAGTATGGGCAAGTAATGAGGAGGGATGAAAGTCATGTGACAAAAAGAATGTTAAACTGCAAGATCGATGGGTACAAATGTAAAAGTAGACCAAAAAAGACATGGATGGATTGTGTGAAGGATGATATGATGATTTGCGGTGCGACAGAGGACGTATGTCAGAATAGAGGAGTATGGAAGGAAAAGGCATATAGTGCCGAACCCAAATATTAGGAAGAAAGTGAAAGAAAAGAGATTTTATTTTAGAATTATTTTTTGCTGACTGTACAGCATATTCGGCCGCTGGGTCTGCCCACCTGAATTTTTATGAAACAAAGGAATAATTTGGAATTATGTGGCGAATGGCGACTCCTAAGATTATGGCCGAAAAAGAAAATTAGGTACCCGAGTGCTACTGGTTACCGGAGATAATGGGAGCGCACTTTATGCGAGTGTTTCGCCGACTTACCTAAAGGAGGAGTTATGGATTTCTACGGATTTTTCGCTTACATTCTTTCGATCTATGTAATCCGTGTTTATTTATGATTGTCTTTAGTTTTTTTGGTAGCTTTTATTGTGGTAGTTCTATTATAGACTATTGCTAGCTAAATTTTATTCACTATACCACCACAACGTAATAATAGTGAATATAATAGGTTGAGGATAAAGTCTTTTTGCATATAGCATGTATGAACTTGTAATAAGATCTCTTTGGCTATACCATTTGTATCTGGCTGATTTTGGTATCATTAAAAAGTTTTAATTTTAAAGAAGACAATTCCAAATTAAATTAGGAAAATGTATGATTTTCATTTGTTTTTCTTATTGTTAAAATGAGTGAATCTAATGAAGAAATTCGATACATTTTAAAAGTTTACTACAAAAAAGGTAAAAATGCAACACAAGCCGCGAAAAAAACTGTGAAGTTTATGGACCTAATGCAGTATCTGTGAGAGTAGCGCAAATTTGGTTTAAGCGTTTTCAATCCGGAAATTTTGATATCAAAGATGCACGCCGCAATTTTGTCCGTAACAGGGTGACCTGTTACGGACAAAATTGATGCTATTTTTGAAAAAGTGGAGCAAGATCGGCATATTAGTAGTTACGATGTAGCTGGAGAACTGGGAATTGACAACAAAACGGTTTTGGCACATTTGAAAAAAGCTGGGTACACAAATAAGCTCGATATTTGGGTGCCTCATGAGCTCACTGAAAGAAACCTAATGAACCGTGTACTCATTTGTGATTCTTTATTACGACGTAATGAAACCGAACCATTTTTGAAGAAGCTGATAACTGGTGATGAAAAGTGGATCACGTACGGCAAGAACTTGCGAAAAAGATCGTGGGCAAAGGCCGGTCAGGCTTCACAGACTGTGGCGAAACCCGTGTTAACTCTCAACAAGGTGATGCTGTGTGTATGGTGGGATTAGAAGGGCATTATTCATTATGAGCTGTTACCGCCAGGCAGGAACATCGATTCTGAACTGTACTGCGAACAACTGATGAGATCAAAGCAAAAAGTTGAGATAAAGCGGCCGGAATTAATCAACAGAAGGGTATGGTTTTTCACTATGATAACGCTAGACCTCACACATCTTTAGCCACTCAGCAAAAATTACGAGAGTTTGGCTGGAAGGTGTTAATGCAGCTGCCGTATAGTCCTGACCTTGCGCCTTCAGATTTTCACCTGTTTCGGTCTCTGCAGAATTCCTTAGGCAGTGTCAGGTTAACATTACGAGAGGACTGCCAAAACCACTTGTCGCAGTTTTTTGATCAGAAGCCCCAAAATTTTTATAGCAATGGGATCACGTCCCTACCTACAAGATGGCAAAAAGTTATCCAACAAAATGGCACCTACTTTAGTCAAATGTAAATAAAGTTTATAAAAAAACCTTTGAATTTTTATGTAAAATGCGAAGAAACTTTTCCCCAACCTAATATAATTGGGTTTATATATTACAAGCATAGCGAAAAATAGTATATAATAGATAAAATAAGAATAGTGTCAGTAAGTAAACATATGTACAAAAATGCACTAGAGATGTTACCGCAAGTACCACTGTATCAAAATATGATGGATAAGTAAGAGACAGATAAACAGATACATAAGGAAATAAAGAAATACAATAGAAGTAGAGTACAAGAAATATAGTAGTATAAAAAGTAGAATTATATAAAATAGTAAAATAAGTAGTAGAATGTTTAGACCCAAAATGTAACAAAATATATGTAACAGAAATAAATTTGGTAGTAAAAAAGATAAAGGAAAGAACATAACAAATATAAAAAGAACAAAAATACCCTGATAAGCGTGTGCGTCAGGAGAAGGAGAATTTAAAAAAAAACATATAATATAGTAGTGAATTACAACAGTGGCAGCAAAACTACTTAACTGCAACGCCGTATTTTTGGTTTAACCGTCTAGTATTCGGGTTTAACTTTCTTAATCATATTCGTCTACATTATGGAAATGTTGTATTTTATTAGGATAAAAAGTAACCTAAGTATTGACCAGAGATGTAAGCTCTCTGTTGAGTTTCATTTGATTTCGTTCAGTAGTTTTCTCGTGATCCTCTAACGAAATTGAATGTATTTCTTTTAAATTGTTTATTGAAAGTCACGAGTCTATCATCGCTTACAAAAACAGGTAGATAGACAAATATAATATATTCAATGATAATGTGTTTACTGGGCTGTTCATTATAATTCTTAGTTCTTTTGACATTTAATTTATATCGTTTTCTTGACACGGTTTTATTTCTGTATATTAATTTTTTTATTGCATAAATTCAGCAGACAGACAGACGGCCCACTTGATGGAAAGCGGTTATCATCGCCTATGGATATTTGTAACGCACAAAGGTGCTACGAATGCGCTGCTGCTCTCTTAATCGAGACTGGAACCTGGCCACTGATGACGGGACACAGCTCAAGGTTGTTATAGCGGCCATACCCTAGACCAGGGGTGGTAGCTATCCAGTCGGGCAAATACCCTACCACCTGGCTGTGGGTTGTTTTGTCGCCTCTTACAACAAGCCGCCCGGCCGCAGGAAATTGTATTCTTTCTCCGTTCCTGCACGGATCAAATATAACGAATTAATTGATTTAAGTATATTATAATATTACAATTGTTATGATTTCTTGTTTTTGTTTTTGGATTGACGTGTACTCAAATATTTGTAGATCAAATACAGTGAGAATATTTGACTTTGTTACCATCTTACGTATAACTATTACCTGTATTTTTACAAACAAAGGTTCACTCATTCATTCATTATTCTCATGAGGTGTTTGATACTATTTTAGAGACTGGAAACGAACATAAGCAAAATGTTTTTTACTTTAGCAATTAAAAAATTTTCACAGTTCAGAAATTTATAAGAGCAGATTCACGAAGAAAGTTCTAATAATATAATAAAAGTTTGCCATCTTGTGTTCATTGCCTTTACTGAATAGATTCCCAATACACGACCGTACTCAGTTCGATACACAACACACAACCTGACTCGGTCGACCGGCAGGTGGCACCGTCGTATGCATTTAAATTGGACATTACAAAACAGATACCGTATTATGAGGCTCGCACAGATTCTTGCGGCTACCTATTCGGTACATGTGCACTTAATAGTGCATTGTTATTAAACGAGTATCGATTTTTAGTCTATATCTATTGTTTTTTTATTAAGGTACCGTAATCATTTTGGTAAAAAGGGAAAGGGTATTTTTTTAGAAGCTACTAAGTCAGCCATACTCAACCTTTTTATTATAGGGACCACAAAGAGGTAGTAGATCAGGTGTCATGGGCCTCAACTATATTTAATTTAGGTGTTTTATTGTTAATACTAAAAGTCACAGTAGACGGGCACATCAGGTGGGTCATCTGTCTGTCTGCTGAACTTATGCCAAAAAAAAACCTATAAAACTAGTAAAAACCTTAAGAAGTAGCTCTATTTTAGTTATATAAATATTTAATTATCTAAACATATAATAAAACTGTAAAGGTCGAATTTCTATGCAATGAAAAAAAATGCTAAAAGCCGAGTCAGGGGGATGTAAGAAGTGAAATAGAACTAATTTAGATTTTTGTTGACTTTTATGTTCCTCAGTTTGTCTGTTTGTACCGGCTAATCTCCGAAACGACTGGACCGATTTAAATGAAATTTTGTATGGTGGTAGCTTATATCTCTGGTCAACATATAGGATACTTTTGATCCCGAAAAATTAAAGAGTTTTCGTGGGATAGTTAAAAAACCGCACCACGCGGACGAAGTCGCGGGCATCAGCAATATCTACTAACATCTAATATACAATAAATAAATAAAATGGATTACCTGGACAAATTTAGGGATCCGAAATCATTGTTTTAAAATCTGTCTTAATAATATCTTAAGAATGCTGTATGAAAATCAAATTAACGTCTTTTGGGACAGCAGATTTGTGATACAGGACCTGCGGATAGAATATGTTCTTAATTCAAATACTCCATCAATTTGTTCTATAAGAAATTAATGATCATCTTCTAATATATAAAATTCTCGTGTCAGTGTTGGTTACCATACTCCTCCGAAACGGCTTGACCGATTTTTATGAAATTTTATATGCATATTCAATAGGTCTGAGAATCGGCTACTATCTATTTTTCATACCCCTAAGTGATAAGGGTTGTCCACCCCAAAAAAATTTTTTTTTAATTTTTTTGAAATTTTTTTTTTTTAATTTTTTATGATGTTGCATTAAAAAATACATTTAACCCCAAATTTTCACCCTTCTATCACCAACCCCTATTTTTTAATAGCGATATTAGTATTTTAGTAATTTTCTACTCTCGCGAACGTATTAGATAACCCTGCTGTGAAATATTATGTAACTGATGGTGAAAACAGCTTGAAAATCCGTTGTATGGTTTAGAAGGAATTAGGATGTACATATAGGCAGACAGACAGACAGAGGCGTAAAGAAGATAGAAGATAAATCATTATATGCACATTTGAAAAAGCTTTCAATTTCTGGACAAGATGTCTATATCCAATCTAAAACGAAAGATACGGTTAGTTTATAGAATTTGTTGAATAAACAAGAATAATAAGTCTGTATTGTACAAATGTACAATGCCGCGGAGACTTTTATGATAACAAAAATCTTTTTTCATGTATTATATCAAAATAAACTTGGTTCAATGAACAGGGAGATATAAAGATGTGTCCCAAACGTGTGTTGGAAATAACCGTAGGTATAAAATAAACAGCATTTTTTGATCGCTATCATATTATAAAGGTCAGACGTATTGTTTATATGAATTCTTTTCTGCTTCAGTAATGTACCAAAAATAATAAGTTTATTATAGACTAGCAGTGGCTTGGACTTCATACAACTCGATTCCTCATAGCCATGAATTTATTGGCGTTTACGTTTTTTGTTCATACATACATATTGTTACAACTTAAGTTCCGACGAAAACAAAATCCACCTGCATATCTATAAAAACACATTTTATTACCCGTCGGCATTTGAATTAACTATAATCCTTTTATGATTGTCTTCTTTTGTTTACTTATTTATTGGATATTGTGGAGCCTATTGTACTCGTTTATGGTCGCTTGCAGGCATAATTAGCCAGGTGTGTGGATTACGATTCTAGGAAATTTGGTCCACGCTGCAGGGCGGACATATTGCATTTGTGCAGTGTAAAGCAATGGCCCGATTGAGGGAGCAGGCAGTCGAGCGAGAATCACGAGCGAAACGAGACGTGTATACTACAATCGGGTATCTAAAAGTGACGGACTTTGCGCGTTTTATTGCGTTACGACCTTCTGCATTACGTTGTTCGGTTGATTTGTTGTGTTCGGTTATATTTGTACCTGTGTTATACCTGTTTGTATAGTTCTAATAAACTCTAAAGTAATTCTAACGGCATTTTAATTCGAGTCTCACGACTCGTAACAATATATTATTACTATCTCTTACGTTCGGCAGCTTTCCACACGTATAGGGTGAAATAGCTACTCAAAACCCGACCGGGCACCGGCTTTTGTTTCAAAATATTCGATAAGATTGCAAAATTAAAAATACATATTGTAATAAAAAAAAACATATCGCAAGTTAGACGTTGCTTTCAACAGCGGTGTAGTCGGTGCTTGCATTACACGCTATGTTTTTTCAACTAGCTTACCCTAGCCGATTTTCCATCCTACGCCAGTGTAGACTAGTCGCTTTTTTACGTCATAAGATTAGATATTTTACAGAGATAGATTAAGGAAAGAAAGGAAGAAAATATTTATTTCTAAAAATGCTAAGTAACATTAATATTGGGATGCTATTAAAGGCCAACTAAGTAATATGTGTTATTCTCAGTTATATTGTATAAAACCTATGTTATACTTAGTTTGTAATAAACATGATTTGATTTTGATACATTTTTGGAATCTGCCACCCTCATTTTTTTATTGTTAAATTAATTGTACGAAACTAGACACTCCCAACAGTGTGATTAGTGCGAGTTTTTTTACTACTCTAAACCGTTCAAGTTAACGCAATTTTGTATGGGAATGACTTAGCGCCATCTCGTGAGCGTGAAGGGAAACAAACCGTGCCAAACAATATTGCGTTAACTTCAAAGTGATCGAGTGGTAAAAGACTCACTCACACTAAGAACACAGTTTCATAGATAAATAATTGAAACTGTAAGTTTGTTTAAGAAATTTTATGTCGTTATGATCGCTAAACATCGATCATGTATAATATTATAAAATACTAAGCATGCCGTGTCTGTACATTGAAGCTATTAAAAAAAACAACTGGAATAGGCTATATAAACGATGGAGAACGCGATGCAATTTTCTTTAGATTTTTCTCCTGTTTGTCGGTTTGTCTCTTTATTCGGGATTCACGTAAAAGCTACTGGGCCGATTTCGATACGGTTTTCGCTGGTCGATAGCAAATTCTTAGATTTATCTGTGCTACTATTTATCCCTGGAATCCCGCGGGAATTTTCCCGGGAGCAGTTCGAAGTTGTTCGGGTGTATAAAAATTAGCTTATTCCGACACAGTTTTCACAACGATAGCTTACATCCTTTTTTAAACGCCGCGGGGATTTCAAGTCAATAGTGGACGAAGTCGCGGACATATCCTGGTTCAGTATAACAATCGGCTGACATTTTAATGTTAAGTACAACGGCAATCAACTACTAAAGCATTTATAAGCGTGCGCCATTAAAGTAGTTGTTCGTTATAAACTGGAATCCGATTAGCCAATGCTCGATACTCGATGCTCATTATTCGGACTAAGTAATGCTCGATCGTAGTTCACCGATTCAAAGCGGGTAGCCTTTTAATTTTCCGCTCGAGTCAATCGAGTCCATCGTCCGCTTCTTCAAAGGGACAATTTAATATTCCTTTACTTTACATGTCTCGAGACTGTGTGTTGACCTGGTACCAATCATGTTTGTCATATTATTTATTTGTATAAGCAACTGAATGTGATTTATTTCTAAATCGAATAAAAAAATATTGCTATAAAATAGATAAATATTTTTTTGTTAATGATGTAATGTAATAATGTGATAAGAAAACGTTATGTATAGATAGAAGATAAAATAAATCTAAAAAAAAAAATCGTTTAAAAAAACCGACTTCAAAAACTAAAAACTATAAAATAACATAATGAAGATTTTTGACTTAGAATTTATTTCGTTTATTAAGAGACAAAATAATATAAATTTTTCTACATTTTAAAGTCGGTGCAGAGCTAACCATAAAAATTACCATATACACTGTTATAACAACAAAATGTTGCAATATTGCAATTGTTATGGTTTACTTGGCACCGACTTCAAGACGTAGAAAATTTTATATTATTTTGTCTCTTAATAAACTAAACTAACTAAACGGATTTTCTGCAGAATACAGCGGTTGGTGGCAGATGTCTTTCTTTTCTTATTGCAGTAGTTCAGCAGACAGTCAGACGGCCATTTGATTTAAAGGGGTTACCATCGCTTATGGACATTTGCAACACCAAAGGTGCTACAAATGCGCTGCTGCTCTCTTAAGGGAGACTGGAACCTGGTCACTAATGTCGGAACACAACTGAAGGTCGTTATGGCGACATACTTTAGAGCAGGGGTGGTAGCCATCTAGTCGGGAAAATGCCCTCTCACCTGGATGTCTTTTCCTCTGTTACAGGTCAATTTGTAATCATGCTCTATGTATAAGTATACTGTTGAATATATTTTTATTTTATTTTATTTATTATGTTGCAAACAATTTAGAAATAAAACTACATTGACAACTAGCTGGACCCGTGACATCCTCTGCGTGGATTTTTTTCGCGGAACCTTAAAAACATAAAGTAACTTATGTTACTCCTTATAACATCAGATATCTGCCCGTGAAAGTCCCGTCGAAATCGGTCCATCTGTTTCAGAGATTAGCCGGAACATCCAGACAGACAAAAAATCTAAAATTTGCATTTTCGGAATCTCCTGGTCCGAGTTATCCCCCTGATTTTTTTCACATTTTTATTTTGGAAATTACAAACACTGTTGCCGTGGTGCTGGGTTTAGCGAGAAGCGGACTGTGTCAATTTTACAGGAAAAGAAGTGTGGGACAATTTGAACGGGAATTTGAGAACGAGCACGCACTTACTTGGTTAATGGGCATGAAATGCAGCTGCTCCTCTGCTCCTCAGTCCCTTTCACTTCACTTCAGTTTTGTTAATTTTGTTATAGTTTATTTAATGTACATGGCGCTATATATTTTTATGTTAAATTATGTTATTTTATATTATATATTTACAATGCGGAGCGATTTTAATTTAGTTTATTGATGACCCAATGAATTATCGTGACATGCGAAAGGGGAACGCGACGTCAAATTTAAAGGAAGAATTTATATATGTTAGAAGAAAAGATCGTATTGGTCGAAAGGAGGTTTATATGGCGGTACCAAACAGACACTTCAATTTTATTTATTTGTATAGATGTAACAAAACGGCTACAATTGACTGTCAATCGCTGTGAGCTATTTCTTTTAGACAACCTTTGTATGTGTGACAACATATTGTGTATGTAGAAAGAAATTCGTAGATGGAAAGAAAATTTATTTTTTTTTTAAATTGAGATTGATACTATCACAGAGCATTATTTTTTAATTTTTGAAATCATAACTTCTTATGGGAGGGTAAACCGCTTCGTTACGTAACGCGTTACGGCGCCAGTCTCTCTGGCTTCCCTTTCTCTCACGCATACGGCAGCGGCAGGCAGGCTCCTCCTCTCCTACTCTAACGCACGCGCTGTATACATAAAATTTAAGTAGTAATAACGTAAGCTTTTCTTAAGTTAAACAATTTCAATATTAAATAGTTCAACTTAGATTAGTTTAAGTCATCACTTCTGTCGAGCGTCCCGAGACGCTCACTTTTTTTTATAATGGAACGTTCAATAACAAAAGAAATATGGTATCGTACAATCCAGGGTCAACCACTTTGATTTCCGTGGTTTACTGAAGGGAAAAGACCAAGAAGATATATTACAGCATTGTTGAGGATGCGTTCTGGGCATATTCCATCAAATCGGTTCAAGCATTTAATGGGACTGACTGTGTCACCAAATTGTTCAACCTGTGGTGTACCAGACGATGTTTTACACGTGCTGATGGAGTGTACCCAGAGTGCAAATCTACGAACAATAAACAGAAGCTACGACATAGGTATCTGTTACACTATCTTGGCCTCTCCCCTCTCCTCTCCTCTCTCTCTCTCTCTCAGCAAGCAAAAGACTTGTGTTAAGTGTTAACCGATTATTTTTAAAAAAACGTGATTTTTGTTTTATTTGTATTGTCTGATGTATATCTCTTCGGGGGTGGCATTGTCACTGAGTGATAAAACCCCTTAAAAAAATAGAATGAAAAATATGGTTTATTTTCTTTATTCTAGTTAATACTGTTGTGGATTTTAGCTTTGTTTGACTTGATATTTAATGTGAGATGTAAAATTGATTATATTTTCCCTAGACTAGATTTAAGTAGAATATTGTTATACGCACTTGGGATTGGAAATAAATCCCAGTTTTTTTAACTAAATGCTTTTATTAACTTACCCAGCTGTACCTGATTCGTCTCCGCAGGATTGCCCCTAGACACGAAACTAATGACGCTCTGTCCCGACGATACGATGTCTCACAATACCGTCGCCGATATTGCGTAGACCACCTCCTGCTGTTGCAGTGCTTACCTCCGAATTTAACGCACGTAGCTCGCTTCTGGATCTTCTTTTACATTACGCAAAACTCCTCCTTCACTGAACTGCTCACTAAACTTTCCACTAAACTCGTCACTGTCCTCTACTAAACTCTCATATACCCGAAAGAATCTTCTGGAACATTTTCTAAACACTTATCTATCTCTGTCTTTTCCTTATATTTAGAAAGGAATAGACGATTCTAATCGTCTATCCCTTTCTAAAATAATAATAATAATAATAATCGGCAGACAAACACACATATTGTATATCCCCAAATTAAGCAAGTTACGCTTGTGTTATGGGTGATATACAACGTACCAGGCTGGGGCCGATCCCAGATACACAGACCATAGTAAATAACGGAGAAAATACGTTTCTGAAATTTACTATACCAGGAATCGAACCCGGAGCCTCTGTGTTGCAGTGAGGTGGGCCGGCAACGGCTTAGCCCGCTTAACCACAGAGGCCGTCAAAATTGTATCTGTCCTTGTCTTTTTCTTCCAGAATCTTCTACCTTTACCTAAAATTCTTGAATCAACTAGATCGTTCCACCATCACTCGCCACAATACATTGCACACCGCTATCGGCAGAATATAGATGCATTCAACGACTAATTGTAACACCTTCGTAACTTACCTATATTCGCAATAAATGATTTTGAATAAAAAAAATCATAATTGCGAGTCAGTGGCTATTATAAAGCAGACATATTATTGCAATGATAATAAAGACGTTCTGTTATTGTTAGCCGTAGAGTATTGTGGTGGTTAGTCTGTTTCAGTCCGCATTCGATAATCTGCGAGTTTTTCCCGCTACCCTATGTGGGTCAAGAGAGCTCGGCAGGGAGGCGGGTAAAGCTGGGACCTACTGGTGAAATAATTCTTGCGACTTTTTCAATTTCCTTTGTGATATCTTTTTTTACACTGTATAAAACATTTGTATCTTTCCATGAACGGAGAAAGAATAGACACGCTGAATATTCAATATACACATCTACGCAAAAGAGAATCGTTTAAATTCTAGAATGATGTCCAAAGTTATTGAAATTAAAAAAACACCCTTCCAATAGAGAAGATGGTTGGCAAGTACCAACTTTTAAGATTCAATAAGCGCCCTAGATTATCTATGGCGCTTACTAATCTAATCAAACTAGATAATTTTAAATCTCGTCTTCTTCCTGCGTCTGGGCGGCCAGAGCCGTCGCCTCTTACGGCGTCGTAAGAGGCGACAAAATAATCCACAGCCAAGGGTCTAGAGTATGCCGCCATAACAACTTAGAGTAGTGTTTTGGAATTAGTGCCCAGGTTCCAGTATTCCTTTAGAGAGGGGCAGTACACTGGTAGAGCCGTTGGTGTTACAAATATCTATAGGCGACGGTAAGCGCTTCCCATCAGGTAGGACAGGTAGGTCATCTACCTGTCTGCTGAAGCATGCAATAAAAAAACAACAAAATCGCTTTCCACGTCTGTCTGTCTGTATAACCGTTAACTCTTAAATCACGCAACGAATTTCTAAACGGTTTTCACCATCAGGTAGACAATTTTTTCACTAAAGGTTTATATTATATATAAAAAAAACCTAATTTAGGTTCTATGTAAGTGAAACAGAGCTATGTCCCGGCGATTGACCTGTGACTGACTTAACCTCGACGCGGGGAAAATTCCAATGTATTTATTTTACCTCAAATAAGCTGTTATGGTATTGTAAACTGTGGGGTGTAATATATTTTTCCAAAAGCCGCAGCCTAGTGATTAACGGACTCGCATCTCGAACTCAAATGACGTATCGCATCCTGGCCGAAAAAAATGCACCTTTTGGACAGTTTTCTGACGTAATGTGCGTATTGTTACAATTATCACGTGCTGGGGTGGAGGAGAACATTAAAACCTACACATCGTGATAACCGTTGCGTCAAATCTGCTAAGTCGCTTTGGAGAAGAGTGACTAGTATAATGTTCATTCTTCTAAAAAGTTGCGAGGTCCGAGCCTAGCAGGGAGACGTTTATGTGTTAATAGTAATAGCACATTAATTGAATTGTATTCGATGTCAGATTTTATGACTGATTAGCAATAGCTATGTTATTTTAGCTGCACAATAAATGGCCTGATACAAAATTGAAAACTAGAAATAAAGTATAAAATTTTAATTGATTTTTTAAAAATAATATATGTTTTAATAAATGTTGGTTGAATATTTTAACGGGGTTCTATTTAAAAAAAAACGGAGGAAACACACCTGTGGCGCCCTCTAGTCAACAGCAAAAATATAGAATTTAGGGTCTTTTTCAGAGCTACGATTTTATTGGGTTATTGTTATTCATAGTCTGTTTTCATACCACAATGAAGGTAGATTTTTATTGCGACCAAATCGCAGAAATTTTTACTCCATTATGGAATTGCCTTTATCCCCGCACACATACACAACCTTGTGCATTGTATCGTACATTTTTATATGTGTGCGTGGGAATATTTTTCCTTGTTGTTGTTGTTCGTGTGAATGTGTGAAGCGCGATGGAATGCCATGGTTAAGGACGAGACACATTTGTACGGAGTGGTCAAATAATTTTTAATATTAATTGTGCTCCACGATTACAACCGTGTAAGCTTGAAGTGTAGTGAAGACCAAAAATAAACATTTCTTTTTATAAAAAAAAAGATTTTTTGAAAGGTAATTTGTAATAATGTAATATTTGATTATTGTTGATTTATCACTTATTACTTTTCTAACTTGACTTATTATTATGACGTAATTTTGTGTTTTTCTTTTAATTTTGTATACTGAACTATGTCCTTACACTAAAATTAATTTGAAATATTGCACACTTTTACCGCCAGAATATAGATGTACTAAGCAACTTATTTTATTGTATAGATTACCTATCTAGGTTGCAGCATCGGTTCAGCTCTCCCGAAATAATGGTTTGTATTACTGCAAAAACATGGTTCAGTGGATATCTGGTAGTAGTTGCGAATATCACACTAGCTGTAATTGTTTGTTCCAGAGTAGTAGGGTGTATCTACATACAATCTTGATAGTAAAACCCCTATCAGTACCGCACTTTTTTGTGTATTGAAATTCTGACTTAGAACCCAGAATCATTATAGTAACAAATTGCTCTCTAAACCATATAACATTTTGTTAAAAGATTATGTGAATATATTCGAGCGTGCTGCGATTATGTGTGCGTTCACCTTAATTATGAATTTATTAAAAATATTAAATCGTTGTTTCAGATACATGTCATGCGCTGATTTCACAAGATATGCTATCAGATACACGTAAGTCTATTAAATTATATGTATGTTATTTTTAAAGGACTTCATGGTCATGTAACAAATGCCTTTAAGCCAAATTTTATGTTATTCATCAATTGTTAAAAACTAGCTTTTCTCTGACACCAAACAATATTATTCTGGCTACTCGAAAAGTCACATTTAAATAAACTGCAGATTTTATTTCCTAATACACAATTCTTGACTTTTCTTGTAGCTTATAATCGATTTTCATATAAGGACTTCGGCATGGAAGTTTTATGAGGAATGAAATAATAAAAGCGTATACTCAAAAGCGTTACGTTTTTTATTATATACAATTTCAAACTATAATACGATGAAATAAGATCTAAAATAATATCCATCAGTGTGAGATACGGCGTTTTGAAATTAGGTCTTGTAATCGTCTTGATTATTATACAATTTCAAACTTTAATGCGATGAAATAAGATTTAAAATAGTATCCATCATTGTGAGATAGGGCGTTTTGAAATTAGAAGGTCTTGTAATCATCCTTAATAATATACAATTTCGAACTTTAATGACATGAAATAAGATTTAAAATAAGATCCATCAGTGTGAGGTACAGCGTTTTGAAATTAAAATGCCTTGTAATCGTCCTTAATAATATACAATTTTTAACTTTAATGCAATGAAATAAGATCTATCAGTGTGAGATACAGCGTTTTGAAATTAGGTCTTGTAATCGTCTTGATTATTATACAATTTCAAACTATAATACGATGAAATAAGATCTAAAATAATATCCATCAGTGTGAGATACGGCGTTTTGAAATTAGGTCTTGTAATCGTCTTGATTATTATACAATTTCAAACTTTAATGCGATGAAATAAGATTTAAAATAGTATCCATCATTGTGAGATAGGGCGTTTTGAAATTAAAATGCCTTGTAATCGTCCTTAATAATATACAATTTTGAACTTTAATGCAATGAAATAAGATCTATCAGTGTGAGATACAGCGTTTTGAAATTAGAATGCCTTGTAATCGTTCTTAATAATGTTACGAGCTACAGGACTCGAATTAAAAATGTCGTTGGAACTACTACAGAATTTATTAGAACTGTACAAACACGTATAAAACAAATAAAAGTAAAACTGGATGCAACCAGTTCACACTGCACGATTCAATACAATTCGAACGCGCAAAGTCCGTCGTTTATATCGCTAATCGAGAGTACTAGAAAACGTCTTACTCGCTTCATAGTCGTCGCTTGACTGCCTCGCCCCTCTATTCGGGCATCGTCTTATACTAACTACATAGTACAAAGATATTTGAGGCGCACACTGAGTTTCTAAGAAATATTAATTTGCACACCTGCGAACGTCCACAAAGTCGAAAACAATAACAATAGGGATTAGTTCGACGCTAATGATACATCAGTGTGAGATACAGCGTTTTGAAATTAGAATGCCTTGTAATCGTCCTTAATAATATACAATTTCGAACTTTAATACAATGAAATAAGATCTAAAACAATATACTTAAGAATAATAGTACTTAAGGAGTAAACTCCAGTCGTGTGTTGGAGCTGACACACGCATTTATTTTAATTGTTAGCAGATAGGTTGCCGGCCCACTTGATGGAAAGTAGTTACCGATGTCTATGGACATTTGCAACACCAGACGTGCTACAAATGTGCTGCCGGCCTCGTAGATGAAACATGGCACTGATAACACAACATAATTCAGGGTAGTAATGATGGCATGTTCTAGGTCAGGGGTGCTAGATTCTAGTGCTGGACGACTTAATCGAACTACAATCAGCCACACTATCATGTCACCTCGAATTCAAATACCTTGGTTCACTACTGCAGAGTAATTGTGATATAAAGAAGAATGTAAGGAGAAGAATATATATATGTAGCACGGCTAAAGTGGAGACTGGTAACCGGTGTCACATGCGACAAACTAATGCCATTGAAACTAAAAGGTCAGATGTATAAATCTATCATACGACCGTGCACGTTATACGGGCCTATACTTTGGGCCACTAAAGTGATAAACCACGAACGTCTCCACTCAGCTGAGATGAGAATGTTGAGATGGATGTGTGGTGTTACAAGAATGGATAAGGTGCGAAATGAGTACATAAGGGGATCTTAGAAAGTTGCACCCGTGACTAAAAAATTGAGAGGAAGAAGATTAAAGTGGTATAGGCATGTAATGAGGAGGGATGAAAGTCCCGTGACAAAAAGAATGATAAACTACAAGATTGATAGGTATAAATGTAAAACTAGACCAAAAAAGAGACGGATGGATTTGTGGTGTGACAGAGATGTCAGAATAGAGGAGAGTGTGGAAGAAAAAGACATACTGTGCCGACCCCAAATAACTGCGATAAGGTGAAAGAAAAGAGTAATGTAGGTCGGGGGTGGTACCCATTCACAAGGGAAAATGCTCTACTACCTGACTATTGATTGTTTTGTCGCCTCTTATCTTAGCCGCAAGAAATTATTCTTATTTTTTGTCCATTCCTACACGGATATAAAACTTTAAGAGAGCAGCAGCGTATTTGTAGCACCTTTGGTGTTGCAATGTCCATAGGCGATGGTAACCGCTTTCCATCAAGTGGGCCGTCTGCCTGTCTGCTGAAATCCTGCAATAAAAAAAAGTATTAATATTTAAGAAACTTTTCTAAATACATATTAAAGTTATTAAATAAAGCCACATTTTAACGGTTTTAAGCGCGGTGTTTTATTTCAATTCTATTTCGACGTTTTGGCCACTTTTTAGTAGCCGTTATCAAGGAATACAAAGATATTGTTACGAATTTGTAGGATGTAAATTCGAAAATGGCGTTGGAATTATCACAAAATTTATTAAAAGTACATATACGTAACTTACAATAATCACATAAATCGCGCAAAGTCCGTCGTTATAAGATACTCGCTCACAAAGTACACTAGGTAACGCTTCGATCGCAGCCGAAAGACGACTGACCCATTTCCCGACTGACCGACCCTCATCCATTTGTAAATTAAACGGCCTCCTAGCAACACGCCGACCACTGGTTCTTGAAATCGTTACATGGTCAGCTTAATGGCTTCCAAGAATTCGCATGAAATACCAACAGGGAAAGAAGGTTTTACGGCAGCATGAACAAAAGATTAGCGCGAACAATAGATCACTTAAATTCAAAGGGGCAATAAGACACCTGCAAAGGATTAGTATCGGCTTGCAACAATATCAACAGGCAGACCTCAGGACACTGTGAGCTCACAGCCCTACTTGAATGAAAATTCTCTTTTTATTTCACCTTCCATCCATTTCAATTTATATACTTGGGAAAATAATAAAGGTATTAATTATTAAATCCAATCCAAGATTAACTGATCATACTTTAGTTACTCACAGAGCTTTTAGTTCTTGACAACCTACAAGCGTGACTTAAACCAACCAACAAGACGCTGCTAAATCCCTTGAGGATTAAACTATAAACGGAGTTAGTTCACTCTTGTATTATTCTATGGCCATCTTGAAGGCAGTACTTACATTGTATTATACAAAATGCATAATTACCGTTTACCATGTTCAAATTCCATTGTTGAACTCAGATATTACCCGCGATCTTCTCCCCTAAAAATGTTAAAAAGGAAGTTCTCACTTAATATATTGTTACGAGTGCGGGACTCGAATTAAAATGCCGTTGGTATTACTATAGAATTTATTAGAACTACACAAACACGTATAACACAGGTAAAAATATAACCGGACGCAATAAGTCCTTATGTAATGCACAATTAAATAACACGCGCAAAGTCCGTCACTATATCGCTTATCAATGTACACGTGTTCCTTTGATCGTAATCGTCGCTTGACTGCCGATATCTCCGTTCGGGCATCCCCTTATACTCAGCTTACAATATGTCACGACCGTGTAAACAATGAATTCTTAGAACCACACCTGGCCACTGCCCACCAGAGAGGTTTACAAATATTAAACACAAAGAAAACAAAAGAAGTGCAAATGCGGGCATATAATAAACTTGGGTTTTATGGCCGGCAGGTGCGCATTCACATTTGTCGGCTTGCTTCGTGGAATTTAGGCTAGGTCGTAACAATATACTTCGTTTGTAAATTGACTTGTGATTTTTAAGGTTTCAAAGTGGTCCTTTTGATCTTGGCCTTCGTAGATACACTTGAATACCTTGAACTTGGCACCGACTATATAATTATCAATTCGGTGTCAAAAAAACTGAGCTTGCATTCTAATTGGCACTGACTTCGTAATATTATAAATAACTAGGATATGCCTGCGACTTCATCCACACTTCACTTCAAATTCCCGCGGGATTCCCGGGGACACAGAGCACCACAGCATTTAAAACAGATTGTAAATTATCGTTTTAGTGAAAAGTGTGTCGAAATAAACTAATTTTAATACACCTGAACTTCAAATCGCTTCCGGGATAATTCCCGTTTGATTACCGCTATAAAAAGTAGCGCAGGTTTTAAGTCTAAGAAGTTGCTGTCGATCAGTGAAAACCGCATCGAAATTGGCCCAGTCCTTGTCCAGGATTTTTACGCGACTCCCGAACAAACAAACAAACAAGAAATGTAAAAAAAAATCATCGTGTTCCCATCGTCTATATAGTATATATTCCAGTTGTTTTTTTTAATAGCTTCAATGAACATACACGACATGCTTAGAATTTTATAATATGATAAGTTACAAAGAAAATATAAGATACAATAAGAAGAAGAAAGAAATCCAAAATTTTTATACCGTTATAGTTGTTACAAAAGTAATAAATAAACCATTTGTCTTTCCTGGGCCTCCTCTAATTACAATAAAATAGTAAGTATTAAATTGTCGTAGTATAATTTTTTGTTAATGATTTTTCTTTAAATTCATTCTTTCATACAACCCGTCCTTATTCATTCATTCTTTCTTACTTATATTATTATAATAATAACAGCACATAAACAGACAGTAAGCCCGCCACGCTTGTCCAAGGCGGCTTGGCAGGTTTGACATACCGTTTATCTAGATGTTCAGGTTTCATCACGATGTTTTCTTTCACCACTGTTAGCACGTGGTAATTGTAACAATATGCACATTAGGTCAGTAGGTTTGAGTTTGGGACGCGTGCGCAGGCCATTACGCTACCGCGACTTAATTTTATTTTTAATTATTCAGTTTATGAAATACTAGCTTTGCCCACAAATTAGTCCGCGTGGAAGTTACTCCTTATAACATCAGCTATCTGCCAGTGACAGCCCTGTAAAAATTGGCCATTTCAGAGATTAGACGGAACATCCAGACAGACACACAGACAAAAAGTTTAAAAAGATTTATTAATTATAAGTACCGTATATATTTTCATATGCGTTTAGTAAAAAGCTGTTTTTTGACAAATTACAAACAAACACTTCAATTTTATTTATTTGTTTAGATTATCGTTAATTAATTGAGTAATTATATATTTAGATTAATAAATTTATTCGTTTTGGAATAACAACAAAAGGAAGGTTCGAACTGGACATCAGCGTTGTGTCGGATATAATTCCGGCACAGCAATATGCCGAGTGCAAGCCTTATTTGCTGAAAATGCGGCGTACAAATTCTCAAAACATTTTTTCCATTATATGCAAGCAGTGTAAGTTCAGTGCTATTTTTTCAAATAAAAAATAAATTCAAACTTTTTACTTTCATTCGTTTATTTTTCACTAAAATCTTTATTATGACCCTTTTAGCCCCTTAGTAGGGAAGTACGTACGTAGTAACATTGTTCATGACACACGATACAATATATCAACATATATTAAAGTTTAAATTACTTATTTATATGTACTACAAGAAAAACTGTCATTTAACTTAACTACAGTACCCTAATTAGAAATTAATAGCTTTCGGTTAGAACACTCGAAGGAGTCCGTTGGGACAAATAGCGGGTTCCGTAGATGACGGATACTAGTGAATAAATTATCAATGAATTAATCGATGGCAGAAACTTCGGTAATCGTCCGAATTGGGAGTTTAACCGCAACATCGGATATTGTAATTTCACGGAATATATACAAATTGTGATAGGATTCAATTAAGAATAAATTGATTTGTATTAAAGTTGCTGAATTGTGTTAAGTTTAGTTGCTTGGTTATTTGAAAAAAAAATAGTTTCTTTTCCAAGAGGTGGCTTCTTTCTGCTAGGACGTTATAAGGCACAAGGAGGCCACCGAAAGAGTTAGGGAGGATCATGAGCAGGCAGACTTTGCCCATCTCTTACCGATAACGTAGTGGGATGGGGGAGGGGGGGATGCTTCCGGCGAGCCACACCCGGTGCCGTGGGATGTGCGGGTCCCAGGGACACTCCTCGTTGTCGGCATGCATCCAGGTGTCGCGGCAGTCGTAGTCATGTATCTATGATTACAGTCCCGTGGCGCCTCATTATGATTTTTTTAATCAGGCCATTTTAAATCATTCCCAGAAAAATTCTCGCGAGATTCCCAGAATAAAAAGTAGCTAAGATTTTAAGTCTAAGCATTTGCTGTCGATCAGCGAAAACTGCATCGAAATCGGCCTAGTAGTTTTTACGTGAATCCCGAACAAACAGACAAGAAATCTAAAAAAAAATGTATCGTGTTCTCCATCTTTATATATTTTATTCCAGTTGTTTTTTTTATAGCTTCAATGCACAGACACGGCATGTTTAAAATTTTATAATATTATATATATAGATTTAAGCTACGTCTGCAAATTCTTAATTACAGTGATATGATTCCTTTCAATTGAAAATGTGCTTAAGCTTACATAATACAGTATTGCATATATTAATGTTCTTAATTTAGTGACTAACGCCATCTGTGTGCGGCAAAAAGTCAATCGAATTCTCTTAAGCAACGAACACAATTTTTCAGAAGCAATAAATTCACAATTTTTAGCTCTACTTCCAAAACAAATCCGCGAGTTCATATACACATATACAACTAGTCTGTCTGTATGACGAGTCGTAAAATATTTGAAACACCAAAAATGTCGCAATCAAAGTAAAAATTCGGTGTTTCCTCGAAACGCCCATCGACGCAGTGGCATAGGCGGCTGACTGTGAATAAGCAAATATTCCAGCCTTCATTAGGTGTTTGCTTTGCTTATAAAATTCCCCTTGCTCCATCTTTATTCTAAGTGGAAATATTTAATTTCTGGAAACAAAATTGGCCGTGGATGTCGCAGTTATTTAAAGATTTGTTTGAACGACTCTTTTAACCACGCCCTGAATAAAATACACATATATCAACCTATATAGCTGTATTGCTGAGCTCGTGAGTTCTACTTTCGGAGAATAATGTAACCCAACATTCCTCTCCAAACTGGATTGGTGGATTTCAAACATCTATTGTCTTGATATGCAGGCCTCCAGGTGGCAAAACGACGCGTGCAGACAGGATGTTGCTTGACAAGAACAATAAAATTTTCATCTGTCAGTTTTTGTGAAAAACAAAAACTCTAAGAAGAAAGAAGAAACTCTAAAAATATTTTTTCTAACAATTTCAATATTTATTACGGCTAACGAAATTTTTATTATCCCATTTACCAAACACGTCTAGATCAGCCGGTACAGCGGCGGAAACAGCCGAACCACTCAAGCGGCGCAAGTATGCAACCCTCAGTGAGAGTTATATATTTGTGCCGTTTGCCGTCTACCAAATTTTATCGAAACGACTCATTGACTCTTCAGGTGATCAGAGGGCTGGTGCTTACCTCGACCAACGGATCAGTATGGCGATCCAGCGAGGAAACGTAGCCAGCCTTCTGGGCACCTTACCCATAGAAGACGGCGATCTGGGCTCAGTATTCTACTTATAGTATTGAGGGACTATGAATAAGTTTTTTCTTGCATTGTATTGTCAATATAATAAATATTGTACTTCTTACTATTCGTTAAAAAAAAAGTGGTAATAAGCCGCGACGATATCGATAAGACATTGCGGATTTAGTAGAATACGAATTGTTGGCACTATCGCAATGGAATCATACATTGAATATCTTCGCAACGCCAAGATTTGAAATAGCAGAATTGGTTTTACGCTAAAAATCTTTTAACAGTGATAATATTTAATAGAATAGGTGTCAAAGTTGGCAACTGTTTCCAATCGCGTCGTGTCCAATTTGTCGCGTTGAGTAACGGGAGGATTTTTGGCACCGACCTCTGTGGCGCCACGGCCACTGCGGATGCGACCATGTATATTTTATGAGCTGCATCTCAACACTTCTTGTAAATATTATTTGAGTGTTGGACCATTTACAATGCTAATGGATTTTTCAACGGAATGAAAATAATGAAATTTTGTTTACTTACGACTTTTTCAATTTTCATCTAAATACAGATTTAATTATGGTTTCTTATTCAAAAAATCTTTTGGACTGTAATAAAACTATTATTGCATGAATTCAGTAGACAGGCAGACGACCCACCTAAAGGATGAATTATGCTAGTCCGTGGCGGGCGCGAGCCGTGTCCGAGCCCCGTACGGCTACATGTTCATATTGTACCGAGTGTGCGTCGAGTCATTACACCGCCGCGGTGACTCGGTTACGGACGTAGTGTTGTGACTTCTTATTGATTTAACACAAGTATTAATAAATGATGGATTTCTCGCTATCGGAGATGGCAG
The DNA here is from genome assembly GCA_039645545.1 of Dendrolimus houi. Lineage (NCBI taxonomy): Eukaryota > Metazoa > Arthropoda > Insecta > Lepidoptera > Lasiocampidae > Dendrolimus > Dendrolimus houi. The sequence goes on along the minus strand of CM077127.1, from coordinate 25,700,973 downwards.
ATATTGCCATTGCCATTGATGAAGAAGAGGAATCAATAGCAAGAAAAAATTAAGAAAATGGGGCGTGCACCCTATTTAGAGAAAGCGCCTTTATGAAGGTGAATTTTTTACCCTATGTAGAGATTTACCAGATGATAAAAACAAATTCTTTGGATATTTTAAAATGTTTAAGGATAACTTTCCAATTTTACTATAGAAGTTAACGCGTGCTCTTAAAAGACAGAAGACAAAATTTCAATCACAATAACACCTGAAGAAATATTAGCAGTATGTCTCAGGTAAGAAAAGAATTTTTCGTCATCTATTATGACTCTAAAATACGTGGTTTCTCCCTAAACTTTCGTCGCTCACTGCTCGGACACGCCACGGAAGACGATTCATATTGCGACGAGTCGAGTAGGACGCGGGGCGGAACAGTGCGTCGTCGGGGCACGTCCGGGCCCCATCCAGGACGCGGACGCCGCACGGTATAGCATGAACTGTATCATATAAAATCTTCATGAAGTTTTGAATCCGTGCCTCGTATGGGGCACGGCTCGCGCTCGCTACGGTCTAGCATAATTCATCCTTAATAGTAAACGGATACCATCGCCTATGGACATTTGCAAGGAACCTGGCCACTAATGCCGGAACACAACTCAAGTCATCCAGACGGGCTGATACTCTACCACCTGGCTGTGGATTGTTTTGTCGCCTCTTACAACAAGCCGCCCTGCCGCAGGAAATTGTATTCTTTCTCCGTTCCTGCACGGAACAAAAGTAGTTATGTAGTGTGTTTATTTTAAAAAGCCATCAATAATATTGGATACCAAGTGATGTAGTGCTTCTTCATAGAGGGTCAATGCCATAGTTACCACGTTTGACATGCGGGTTGGTATGCACCGGCTTTCTTGCGATGGTTATACCGCCATTGATTGGTGCCCAGAGCCTCGTTTGCTTACTGCATGGGGTCCCGCGCGCAGGTGAGGTTGACGATTGGGCCCACAAGATGTTACTGCCAGACCCCTTACCCTCCGATTTGGAGAGGCCTACATCCAGCAGTGGATTTAGTTTCGCTGACGACGAAAAAGTGATGTATAGGAATTTGCTATTGTTCTTTAGGACACACGATTATCGTATATAATTACTCGAGTTAAATAGTTATTAGTGGCGCAGGGTGGAAATTCGGTAAGGATACGCCGGTTGAAACAACATGCAAGCGCTGAGTACACCGCTGTTGAAAAAAGTCTAACTCGCGATGTATTTTCTTATTACGATTTGTATTTTTAATTTTGCAATCTTATCGCATATTTTGAAACAAAAGCCGGTGCCCGATCGGGTTATGAGTTGCTATTTCATCCAATACTTGTGGAAAGCCGCCGAAGATGAGAGGTAGTAACAGAGTAATTATGCACGAATAAAAAACGAAAAAACGTAAATGCCAGCAAATTTATGGCGCTTTCGACCATCTGGTCACTAGTCGCTTGTTTCTAAAAGGCTCAAAGGTAGGCTATGGGGAATAGAGTTGTATGAAGTCCACACCACTGATAGTTATTAATATAAATTAAGATTAAGACCAGGGTTTCGAAAGCCTTAGTTTTAATCCTAGTTTTTTTATAGTGTGCGTTCACACTGCTTACATTTCTTAAACTGTTTATTTAAGCGCTACTTGCCTCACCAAAATTCCGATCCGTTCTGTGAAAAACGATTCTAGATTTCGGGATAAAAAGTGTTTATGTCCGTTCTTGATATTGAGACTACAAAATATGCCAAATTTCATAAAAATCAATACCTTGGTTTTTCTGTGAAAGCCTAGCAGCCATACAAAGTTACTTTCGGATTTATAATATTAATATGGACTTTTAGAAATCACATCCTGAAGTTAATTAGGGATTACTTTCGGGGTGTCTGTTTTGGATTTCGGGATTCGCTTTCCTATTTTTAGGGTGCTGTAGTCATTTTGTACAAAAAGGAACCCTTATATATAAACGTTATGTCCGTCAGTACATCAGTTTGTATATGTCACATTTCTTTTTCTGGATGAACGATTTTATATATCCATTTTAGTATCTATGATAAATGTGTATGCCTTTATGTTGAGTAGTTAAGGTGTAAATGCGTAACAGACAAAAAAACTTACTTTGGCATTTATAAATATTAAGTTAGGCTAGATCATAGACGTATGTACAATGCTTTACTAACGTATGTGTATATTATTTAAGAGAAGGCAATTTTCGCACACCTCTCGGACAGGTCTCTCACCCACAAGCGCATAAGGCCATTGGTACACTGATAACTAATATTTTTCTTGCTTAAAAACGAAAATTAATATTTCGGCTAAATGAAATTCTCTCGCAAGCTCGGATAAGGCCGGTGAAATGTATCGTAATGTGGATATTAGATGGATAGTGTGTATGTACGTGGGTCGCAGTGAACCGATGATTTTCGCTTTTTGCTGTGTATTAAAGGCCGCGGCAGTCGGCCGTCAAAAGCAAAAACAAAATGCTGCGAATAAAAGGAAGCTTGGGGCCCTTGCCGTACGCACGTACACACTAGAAACTAATTCGTTCGTAAAATGGCGAGTTAAAATCGTTTCACGCGTACTAGAGCATCTGTGTGATTATAGCTCGCTGATGTTTACGCAATCAAAGGCGGCTCGTTCTGTGTCGCGGGCGAAGATCATTTTGTGCGTATACATTAGAGCAAGTTAATATAATTATCTCCTCGACTATAGTTACGGCTCGCAGATAACCCGGCTTATGGTCGGTTCCTACATTTTAAGACCCTTCATTTGCCCTAGTATCGATTAAAATTTGACATAAACTTCATACAAGTAATGTCAAAATTCAACCGATGGTGGAGCAAGCGAATGAATAGTAACATATATGAAACGGCCATTAACGCGCAACACAATTACAAGTATGCGTATGTAGTTATTGCCAGCTCACTGTGAGAGCAGTGCATTCCGCTCGCAGGAGGCTCGCGAGTTACGTATACATCCTCCCCAAGTCGGCGCCACTCATTACGGTCTTCTGCCTTCCTCATCCAGCGCCTACCAGCGACCTTGCGCAGGTCGTCAATCCATCGGGCTGGAGGGCGTCCGACACTACGTTTACCGCGACGCGGTCTCCACTCCAGGCCTTGTCTGCTCCATCGGCCATCGGTCCTGCGACAAATGTGACCGGCTCACTGCCAATTCAACTTCTAATTTTGCGAGCTATGTCGGTTATCTTGGTTCTCTTACGGATATCCTCATTTCTAACTCTATCCATAAGATAAACACCCAACATAGCTCGCTCCATTGCCCGTAACTAAATAACTACGAAACATTAAGAATTTCGTTATGTGTTTTCGCTCAGTGTGCCCTTATCGTTACACACGTACTCTGTCCATGCAATCCCTAGCTTCATGTTATATTTCGAGCGGCGCTCAACTCGAATCTCAAGGCACGAGGCGACGCACCGACTATTATCACTGTTGCATTCTGATGAGTATTATTTTCACCATGCTATTTGCGATTTTAGTAGTATCTATCTATTATAACATTAGATTCATGTAGTATTCTTTTTCTTGTTTATTATTGTTATTACACATAAAAAAAAATATATTTAAAATTCTTCAAGATGTTGCCAAATAATCTTTTGCTGTGTAAGCTTACAGCCTGTGGGGTGCATTGCCAATATAAATATATTAGAAACGCCAAATCACTGGCATCTTTTAACAAGCTTGTTAAAGAACACTATCTTAATTTTGTAAACTGTATTTTTATTTTATTTTTTGTTTCTCTTGTACATGTACATATTATGTAGGTATATTCATATTTTCTATTAATATTTACTTATGTATGTATAATTACAATTTTATTGATTTAATGTCATATTTTATTCCATCTATATAAATAAAAATGAATTTTAGAAATGTATGTACGCGCATAACTTGAGAACTACTTCACAGATTTTATGACATTTTTTGTGTGGGAGTGGATTTGATTATTTAGATTCACAATTGGAATCGGTAGGTGGCGCTGGAATCGGCTCCTAGATTTTTATTTTTTCAGGACAGAACTACGTCTGCCGGTATCTCTAGTTATTAATATTTAGAGGTAAGTTGCGCACTGGATACCGACCCATTCCTCTACGCATGTCTATTTTCAGAAGGTTGTCTGGAAGATAACGCTATTTAAATTATTGTTAATACTCATCTATTCTATTTAGTTACATAATATAAATTCTTATATAAGATCATTATAATATATTATATATCTATAATATAATCCACTATTCGATTTGTAGAGTAGTCGAGTTTATACACACAATTTAAAAAAAGAAAACCATCAGGTGGTCTAATTTCAACAGCAGATTCTAAAAATACAATTTTTAGGCCTTTTGCTTGTTTTGATGCAAATACGTACATGTTTAGGGTTTTATATATTTTCACGTAGCAGTTAAGATTTCTGTATATATAGTCTTAAGTTTAATTTTAAATTAATTAAGCAATAATTACATCTAGAGTACAACACACGTCGTCTTATTTTATACTCCCCTCTTAAGCGGTCGAGCCTAGCTCCCGCATGGCGATAGAGCCATTGTCTCTCGCCTAGTGGTGCATCACCCTATCTAACGGGGTAACCGTTGGATAGGGTGATGCTAGTTTGCTAGAGAATCATGTGACAGTTACTGAACATATGAAAAGGAGTTAGCTAGCTATATATATCCTTGGGTCACCGTATTGATAAATGACGTCATATCCGTGGGAGACGAATATAGCGAGAAAAATGCAACTGTCCTCTCACTCTTTCCTTAAGACGTCAGCAGTACAAGGTCCATTCTGCCCGCACGGAGTAACGTCAAGGTGCCGTTATTTACTGAAGCCTCGGCGGTCGGTGGTCGACTGAAATGTTCCTAATTCGAGTTTACCTTATATAGGAAATAAGATTGGCTTCTACCGCCACGTGTATGTATTAAAACTAGTACCGTAAATTTTACGGGGATAAAAAGTAGCCTATGTGCTATTCCAGACATCTCTCTACCTCTCTCTGTGCCAATTTTCGCATTTATAATGTTAGTAGGATGTGCCAGCGACTTTGTCCACAGTTGACAGCTAACGTAGATTACAGTTTTTTTGCTAGTATTTAAATTCAAAGGGTATTTTCAGCAGGCCAACGGATTCTTTAGTATGAAAATACATGAATTCCGAAGATTCCCGTTAAAACCCGGGATAATTAATGTTGCTAATGGCATAAATTACTACTTCTGTTTTACTAAAGATGATGTCTAATAAATATAGAACTGTCATATCGAGCAAATCCTAATATCAGGTGGTTTCGAAGTTAAAAAAATCACGGTAAATATAAAAGTCCCGGATTGTATTGTTTTGTATCAATTGGATCCGAATCAACTAAATTTAAAATATTTTTATGTATACTACCCACTTTAAAAACTTCCGGAAAAATTTTCCTCGAAATCCCGGAATATAAAGTATAAGTATAGCATCATTTGAAAAAGGACTTAAGCTGTTGTTCTAGTAAAATCGTATTGAAATCAGCTCATATTTATGCAATCTAACTGATTTACACCATTCCCGAGACAATCCCCGCGGGATTTCCGGGACACAGAGTACAGTAGCATTTAAAGCTATCATTTTAGTAAAAACTGTGTTGGAATAAGCTAATTATTATGCACTCGAAAAACTACAAACCGCTCCCGGAAAATTTCCCCCGGGATTCCCGGGATAACAATATCACATATTTTATTGCATGAAATTTGCCAGTCTGGCCGTTTTAAATAATTCGTAGAAAAAATCGCGCGGGGTTCCCAGGTTGAAAAGCAGCGCCGAAATCGGCCTAGTAGTTTTTACGTGAATGCCGAACAAACAAACAAGACATCTAAAAAAATTGCATCGTGTATTCCAGCGTTTTTTTTAATAGCTTTAATATACAGACACGGTATTTTTAGAATTTAATGATTTTATAGATAGACAGACATTAGTATAGACTAGTATAGATGTGATAGTGCTTTAAGAATATGCAATATTGTTTTTATTCTACTAAATCTTAAAAAATACTCATATTATATCGTGTACCCTTTAATAACCGGTTCTTTCGTTAGATAGGCCCGCCTCTCGTGGCTCTCAATCGGCCTATCTAGCGTGAGGGTCTTCGGCCTATTGTGGCCTATTGTCGCACATTGTCCTCAGACCTCTTGATTAGCCGACCTTCCGGATATAGCCTTTGTGCACGTACGTCGAACAGGTTTTGTGTTGTTTCCGTGATTTTTTTTCAGGGTTAGGAGAATATTGCGTTAAGTCTTATTACGATGGAAGACTTTTCGGAGATATATTTAGGAAATATTTTTTTTTCTAGTAAAGAAAAGGCTGTTTCCTTGGGCATTTCCGCAATTATCTAAAATGATTTCTGTGTTTGCGTATAAAAATCTATCCAGATAAATAAAATTGAACCGTCTGTTTGTAATTTGTGAAAAAATCAGGGGGGATATTCGGAGTAGAAAATTCTGAAATTGTAATTTTTAAAACTCTTTCTGGATGTTTCGGCTAAGCTCTGAAAGGGCTGGACCGATTTTGATGGAACTTTCATTGGCAGATAACTGATATTATAAGGAGTACCTTAGACAATGCACACGGACGAAGTCGCGGGCATAGCTAGTACAACAATTAAGTTATAGAAATGCCTATATACATAAGTAAATATACATTACAATAGCGGGCCCGGCCGACGCTGTTCTGCCCTGGACAAATAAAAATCTAGAACCCGATTGAAGCATCACTTAGAGGATATGATTGTGAACTATCCAGGGACCAAGCACACGGAAAATATTGCATCAAAATCGGTCCAGCTATCTGATAGTAATGTATCGCACAGAACATTTTTCTGACCAATAATCGAATGCTTTGACTACTTTTAGCTACGTTATTTTTGTACATTATAAGAATTTTCTGCGGAAATAAACCATTATTGAAAATTTACTGCTATTTTTGGTTTAATGATTTTCCTATAAAATATATACCTTGTTATTTCTTACAAAATAAATTTTCGTATTAAGTTTTAGTTCAATTGTCTATTTAGATTTTTAGATGATAAATATATATTTTTTTTCTACTGTAATATCAAACTTTAGATGTGGCTTAAGTAGTCCAAGGGCCATTTTTCAATTACTGGATAAAAGTTATTCTACAGAATAAAACAGAACAAAATTCAAAATTACAGCTGTATGAATAAAACTATTGAATTGTTTCAATTTTGAATTTAATCAGGTTATAATTTATTCCACTCATAAATTTCATCTGATGACTGAAACATTGGCCCTTAGATGAAATTATATTTTCCCAATTATTGTGGAAAAATAAGGGATGCGTGCGAAATCACGCATTTATAGATCACGATGTGGTCTTGCTGCGCGCGAGACGCACTGCGGCCATTTTGTTTCGCCCTTCTTTTCTCTCTGTATTCATTGCGCGCGCCATCACCCACATCTTAAATAACGCATTAAATCAAAAAACCAGCAAAACTGACACCCAGAATCTTTAGTCATTCATGGAAAATGCTGTTTATAATGTACGTTTTTTTTAATAAACAGTGTATATGTCACCGTAAAATTGTAAATATATACAATGTGTACAAATACAATATATACAATGAATTGTGTTATATACATTGTATATATATAGACTGTGTATGACACAACACAGTAAACATTTAAAATGTCATTTCCAAGACAACATCTTAGCATCAAACAATAGTAAAAATCCAGATGGGCACATTTAGTTTAGGATAAGGAGAAATTATAACAGCAATAACGCATGAAACAAATTATAATTGTCGATGAATCAGCACTGAGCCAATTTTAGTTACGACTATCTGTCGACGATGTGTAAAAGATTGAAAGAAATAAGGGTGACTACAGACTGCGCCACTGAATAATTCAATTTAAGTTTATGATACTTCAATTGACTCATTTTTTTATATTGAATAGGTTCGCGTTTGACTGACATTGTGCCTCGTGTTAGGTGGAAATGCAGTCTAAGGCGGAGCACGCTTATCTAGAAGATACCTTTTCACCCGAGACTTGAAGATACGTAGATTGTATTTTTTCAGGAAAAATAGACAATGGTAAAGAGTTCCACTCTTCAGCGGTGGGTATGATAAAAGTGGAAGCATAGCGTTTTGTCCGCTTTGTTGGTATTTCCACCATATACCGGTGGCGTGATCATTCTTCCCTGTAAAAATTAATAGCTACTAAATAATTAGAAAGAAAAGAAAGAAAGAAAGAAAAATATTTATTCAGAACTTCAAACACAAAACGTACTTATAAATAAGACAATACAATTGAAATGAAGTTCTGAATCGGTCCTAACTCAGCATGTTGCTGGTTGGCTTAACCAGCGCTGGTCTTCCGTTAGGGCCGTTCAAGTGACTTACGGATAGACAAAACGAAACAAATACAAAACAAAAAAAATTAAATATAAAATATGACTATTACAAAACAAACAAATATAAAAATTAATATATAATATAAAAAAATATATAAAAATAAACTATATCATTAATATATAAAAAAACTGATATAAAAATTAATGCTACGAAGCGAATTTATAAAGAAGAATATAATGGAATAAGGAACATAAAGCTTAAAAACTAAAAAACTATAACAATTTCAATTTTATATTTTGTCTGTCAGTCTGATGGTTTGTGTCAAATATGCTGCAAATAGGAAATATCTAATCTGAGAATAATCATGGTTAAACAGGCATGGTTAATCATGGTTAATTAGTTTCTGCTAATAATTATTGTTCTATTCAAGTATTTGATTTGAAGTGAAATTAACTTCTATCTGCTGAGGAATTCTATTAAAAGTTTATTAAATTAAATACAAGACCGTCTTAGCACTTTACATATAAGCGGAGAAGGGAAAGGGTGAACACAGCGCCACGGATAAATAAGGTAATATTTATATTTTTCTATAAAAGCAATCTAAGATATGAAATTCTAATACAACAAACTTGCCAATCACGACTATCTCTGCTGAGATTTTAGGTAATTATATTAGTTCTTACTGTTAAAAGTAGTAGTAGTCTAAACATTGAAGGGCACAGGCAAAGAACAGGGAATGTCTTAATGAATAGATTTTGAGAAAAACGCAATTAAAAGTTTAGAAGTATATATATTTTTATTGAGATCGGCGTATGCAGTAACTTAAAACGAATTAAATGTTTATTTAATTAATATAACTGTGTAGTTATGATGGATTTTTTAGTTATTAAAATTTAACAAAAATTAAATAGAACAATCTTGGAAGAACAGAAAACAAGTAATGTCCAATTCAGTCATCAGCAGCATCTTTAGTTTTGCAATCATATCCTAATGGTTCGTAAAACACCGTGCTTCTCTGGTACGAAATGGCATCAGACACATCAAGTCTTTATATTTAAGTTCACTTATGGGCAAATAATTTTATATAAAGATTAGTGATTGGGAAATAAACTACCACAGACAAACATTTGCTTTCAATAGAGTATAGAAAAAAAATATTTTGTGACATTCCCTGTTCTTTGCCTGTACCCTTCATATATACAATACCAGGTCAAGTTTGAAATATTTAGAAGTTAATTTACTAGTTAATGGATAATATATATTATTATTTTATATGACAGCCTCTGTGGTTGAGCGGGCTAAGCCTTTGCCGGCTTACCTCACCGCAAAGCAGGGACTCCGGGTTCTATTCCTGGTATAGTAAATTTCGGAAACGTATTTTATCCGTTATTTACTATGGTCTGGGTGTCTGGGATCGGTCCCAGAGTCGTTGTATATTACCCATAACACAAGCGTAATTTGCTTAATTTGAGGATATACAATGTGTGTGTTTGTCTGCCGATTTTTTATTATTTATTTAATTAATTTTTCTCATAGGAGCCTCTGCAGCAGCAACATTGTCAACTATGAACCACATATTCAATGAAACTTAACAATTTTACGATATATGTTATCGATTAAGTAAACATCAACTCAATCGAAAACTTATTACTTAACTAAATAATTTATATTCAAACGATGCTAAGGACATAGCTCACCAGTTTCACAAGTTAATCGTTAAATCAGACTAAAGGCCACGATTAGAATAAACAAAAACAAATATTTTTTAATAATAATAAAGTTTGTTTCAAGCATTAATTAGTAAACAAACTTAGAAATTACAAGAAAGATAAAAATACTGATTATAAATTCTTTTTTATGATCCTACTAGCTCCAAAACTAGTATTAATTGTATCCTTGGAACTAGTATTCACTATTACATGTATCTATTTATTATAATACTAGGATATGTCCGCGACTTCGTCCACGATTGACTTAAAATTTCCACGCGATTCCTGGGACAGAAAGTCTCGCGCCATATAAAAAAAGAATATTACCTATGGTTTTAGTGTAAACTGTGTCGGAATAAAGTAATTTTTATGCACCCGAGACTTCAAACCGCTTCCGGGAAAATTCCCGCTAGATTCCCGGGATAAAAAATATCACACATTTTATTATATAAAATTTGCTATTGATTAGTAAAAAATCGCACTGGAACTCGATTTTTTTTAATCTGGCCATTTAAAATAATTCCCAGAAAAACTTCCGCGGAATTCCCGGGATAAAAAGTAACGCATATTTTAGGTCCAAGAATTAGTTGTCGATCAGCGAAAACCGTATCGAAATCAGCCTAGTAGTTTTAACGTGAATCCCAAATAAACAGACAAACCGACAAACATACAAGAAATCTAAAAAAAATGCATTGTGTTCTCCATCGTTTATATAGGTATTCCGGTTGTTTTTTTTTTAAATAGTTCCAATGTGCAGACACGGCATGTTTAGAATTTTATAATATTATAGAATTAATAATTAATTCGTTTTCTTACTTTAAATGTGTGTGTGTGTTGTTGAGTGAATTGTGTGTTTACTGTCTAATCAATGGTATTCTTCTGTTTCATTATATATAATTAATTAAAATAACCCCACATCAGATCTTATATGCAGTAATCGCAAAACATGGCCGAATTTTTAGTCTCTCTACCATAATACCAGTCGTGTTACCAAATTAAACCCAAATCAGTATGTGGAGGGTACATTAATAACTTCAACAAAAATGTCGCTCCATACATCTCAGTCGCCTCGTCTCCGCCGAGCCTAAGAGATGAATCCGTCAAGCGTGACACCCCGCTCCCTCACTTTATGGGCCATTTTATGGCGATAATAAATAGGATTTAATTTAAAATTTTAACGCCCCACTCGTTTATTATGGCTGCGTGATATTGGGGCAGGTAATAGATTTAATATTGGCTGGGCATATATCACTTATCAAATCTAGTTTACATACTTATATGTTTATAAACGAATAAGATATATGGAAGTAACTGCATATCCTCTAATATTTATGTATACCACCTTTGACCAATTTAATCTGTTTTATTCCTGTCACGGGTTGTCTGGAAGAGATCGCTTCTTAGCGATAAGACCGCCCATTGTGCACATTTAGAATATTTTTAGGCTATAAGGTTTTCTGTAATGGTGTACAATAAAGTGTTATCTATATATCTATCTAACTATCTAGTTTGTGGTAGATATCTATAGTGTTTTCTAAATAGTTTTTTGAAAGTTGACCTTTTAAGTGAAACATTTCCTAAAAGAAGTTTTTCGGTTAATATGATATAGATGTAAGTTTGTAATATCACATGCTTAGTCCAATACTGACAGTATCCAAAATAGTAAACTTTACAGGAGAGCCAAAAGTTTTTTTTTGAGTCATGAATGTGAGTGGTATTACAATATCTTCCTAGTGCATATTTCTGTTACTTTTAAGGGTCTACCTAAATGGAGTCCCACTATCGTGCTGACGTATTACCACATTTATGAAAGTATAAATAAGTATTACACAAAACTTAATAACAGAATATTGTATGTGTGCAGTTCACATGCAGCAGAAGTGAAACTTTAGAGAATATACTCATAGATAATTAATTCTTCTCTAACTTTTATTAATATAAATAAAATTCCTTTAGCCTACATCCGTCAACATATTATAATTCAAAAATGCAATCTAAACTACACTTTAAATCACTAAGATAAAGCTCAAAATTGAATGCACTATTACGCACAATTTCCATTGATCTACGTACAAAAGAATATCTGCCTTAAATATATACTAACAGAGTTCAAATTCATTTGAAATTTTTAAGATTTATTTAAATTGAAAATTAATACTAACGAAATTTGTTTTATTTCGAATTAAATAAGGTTGACTTTATGTGTTTATTTCTTTTTTTATCGATTTTCAAATTACCATGATCATATATATAACGGCGAGCGTCCAGGCTTACTTTCCATGTCAATAAATCAACTGTTTTTACCTCGAATACTTTATTAACTTTACAGATCACTTCTAATTATCTAAAAAATATTTCTAATAAATTCAAAATAAAAACGACCTTTGTTTCCCTCCAGTCATCAGATGAAGGCGTGCCTCTCCTGCCCCTTCATCCTTCAAAATCAACTGACATTTTATATGTCAAGTGAAACGATATTCTAGGCGTGATAATTAACACGTTAGATAAACCCATATGAGATATTACTTTAGAGATTTTTTACAATTATATCTTCAACAATTAATATTTACAGCAAACTGCGACACACACACACACACACACACACATATATATATGTATATAAATAAATAAATATATATATATATACACACATATATATATATATGTGTATATATATATATATATATAAACTATTTGTACCCGGTAGAGGGTGTTTTGCCTTTAAAAACAAAAATCTAGAAACTGATTACAGCGCCATCAACCGGGACCAATTGTTAATCTAAAATCTAAACAATTCTTGAATCTACTTTAAAAACACAAAAAATAATCAAAATTGATCCCACCGTTAAGGTGGTGTTCAGTGGCGCCACCTACCGGGTCCAATCGTGACTCTAAGCCATCCCGGGACCCACTTGAACACACACAAAAATAATTCACCTAAACGACAATGAGTTTAAATGTAGTCACCACTGCCGAAATCGGCCGGGTAAGATCATAACAAACGAATGGCTAGACTGATGTTATGACTGATGTTTTTTAATGGTAATTTTTTTTATTGATGAATATCATATTTTAATTAATTTAAGACAATTCCAAAAACACAAAAATCATAAAAATTGGTCCAGCCGTTCTTGAGTTATAAATAGTGTAACTAACACGACTTTGTTTTATATATATAGATATAGGGGAACAGACGGCGTATTCTTTAAAATTAAGTAGCGGGGGTATTTTATAGATTCATGTGAGAGCCTGTGTTCTAGTATTCTAAGCATAGGCCCGAACAGTTTCCTGGAACGCAGAGGTAATATATTAAATTCTCTGGTATGGTACATTTTGTAAACGAACTTTCGATTATTTGCTCGTAATGTGTATGTCTGAGGTCGACGCCCGACTTATGCGTTGTATATTTTCTCTAACACAAACGTACACAACTTACTTAGCTTGGGAATATATAAAATCTTTGTCTGTCGCATTTTTGTTTTGTATTGTATGAGTTCAACAGGCAGGTCAACCTGATGGAAAGTGGTTACATAGCCTATGGACATTGTAACATCAAAGGTGTTACCAATGTGCTGCCACTCTCTAAAGAGTAGTTTTAATTTTGTCGAGTTATTTATTCAAGTCTACCGACTGCCTGAATCACAACTGGGTATCTTTCTACTAATCTATACTTTTATACTAATACTATAAAGAGGTAAAGTTTGTGACGTTGTAGGGGGTAATCTCTGGATCTGCTAAACCGATTTTAAAAATTCTTTTACTGTCGGAAAGCTACGTTAACAGGGAGTGTCATAGGCTATATAACATGACGCTATATACCACGGGAGCGGGACAGAGTGCGGGTGAAACCAGGCCGGGCCGCTAGTATATAATATATTCATACATATTATAACCCATAAACAATTCAATTCAATTTATTTTCGAAAAGCTTTATATTTACATTATTAGTAGTATTATTGAGATAATTATTAACATTACATAACCTAAATGGTTCGCTTAACTATGGCACCCACACTAGAAAATAAAATTCTATGGGTGCTAAGATGCGTTTGACAGAGACTTTTACCATTGGGCTCGATTTGTATGTACGTCACATATACATAATAAGGATAGAATAAATTAATAATACACAATATTAATTAAAAATACATAACATAAGGAGAATCAATAAAACATAACATTTCTAGTATGTACATAAGGTGGTTATAATGATAATAATATGTATGTGTATGTATACATTACACATATACATATATACATACATACATACACATGTATATATAGTATAGGTATATTATATAAAATATTACATTTTATTAAAAGGATGACACCATTAGGCACTCTGTGAAATCATATGTTAGTTAGTTTAGCTATTTATTAAGTATGGATTTTACCTCTGGAGGAGAGTCGAGTTTGATGTCATAAAATTTTAGAATTTTATTGTAAATGTAGATAGAGATACAGGGATGAAAAATATAAGCGTAGCTAAAGATCATGGATCTTAACTTGTTGCCATTTTGACATATCTTTTGCTTCATCTACTGTTGTTAATCTTTTCATATATACACGTTTATTATAGGTGCTTTTTACCTGGCCATTCTTCAAGACATCGTACGTACGTCGCTGTCTACTGGCACCAACTCTGCCAGTCATACTGTTGTTATACACTTGTTTTGTCAGTCCCCTTTTATCCATGGTCTCTACATGTCCAAACGAACTTAACATTCCTTTCTCAATTCAAATTCATTCCACAACGTTTTTCTTTTCATTCTGGTGTACATGCATAGCTTTGGTATTAAAGATATGTCAACTGCGACTGTATAATTCGTGCGCAAAAGGTTTGCCGATGATAATTAAACCCTCCCACTTCCTACAACTGCGACCCGCGGTCGTCTTGTTCTTAGTACTACTTACACAAGCCCCGGTCCTAGTCATAGGAAACGGGAGGGGTGATCATCGGCAAACCTTCTGCGCACGATATATGTAGATATTAGAGGACGTGTGATAAAAAAAGCTCGTCACGTGTAACGCTTGGAGGTACCAAAAAACAAAAAGACCCTATTTTATCACGTCGACATCATGTTGCAGCGTGTCCTCGCATGCCACGTGACCCCGACCCGTGACCTCAAAGGTCAATCCGTGACCTTTCCTAGACAAATGTTAAAAGGTTACAGATGAACGGCAGATGCTCTATACGACAACGCCTTTAAATCATGTCATTTTTCGAATGGTGTCATATTTTTCACTGTGAACTGTTTTGTGTTTGGTTTTATCTATTTCCAACATTGCTATAAAAATACATAAAGCCTCTATAGTATAATGTGTACATTTGTAAGTCATTAATATTACTTAATTATAATTTTTCTAAGAACAGGTTTACATGGTTTTCTGGATTCAGGGTATCCAGATTGAGTTCTGGTATTTTCCTCAATTTGATTAATTTACTATGGCTGAAGTTACATGACATCCAAACCGTCGCCATTGTTTGATTCTAGTGCTTAGGTCAAGTTTTTGCATCCCAGGGGCAAAATTTTATACCTATCCCAAAATTTCTTGACCTCAAACAATTTTTTGGGAAAATACCCCAATCTGGAAGTTTTATGTGGATTCACGTGTCAAGATCGTAGTAACTAAAGATTCATCGTCTTTGTCTACCTTTAAAACGAATAGGCGTGATAGTGACCATATTGTATATATATATTTATTACTTGCTAATTAACTACAGAACTGTATAAGTTATGCGTTTGGCCTATTTCTGCTATCGTATCGTTCTCCGTTAGCTAGTCGTGTTTCCTCACTTCCACGAGTCTTTACTTTCATGCACGCAACAGTTCTCAAGTATATTACTCTTACACACATTGGGGATTTAGAATTAGCTTCCAGCTGAGGTTTCTCCACAATATTCCGATATGAGGTTGGTTACATCTCTGGTGTTGTAAATGTGCATAGATGTCGGTAATCACTTTCCATCAGATGGCCCGTCTCCTTGTCTAGCCTGTTGTACTCCAGGGAAAAAAGTAAGAAGGAAAAATTGTTATCTAATTGAGCACGATAGCCATATACATAAAATATTAAAATCGGCAAATACAATTTAAATTGGGTAGCGAAGTCAATGTGTGTTAATGAGAGTCTTATGTGCTGAAATTAATATTGTTTTAATTTTAATTATCATCAATTTTCGAATTAGTGTTATCTATATGCGAGAGCCGATTAAATAAATTAATATATATAAAGGTGATATTCTGTGAATTTCTCACAATATAAAGTTATTGACGTTTGCAGAAAATTGCTTGAAAGTTGTAATAAAACTTTGCGATGTTCAAGTATAATTATAATCTTGACTTGAGGTTTTATTTTCAATTAACCGTGATATAAGATTACCTTGACATTTACGCGCTATAAATAAAAAAAAATGTATTACGATTTTCATAAATATGTTAAGAAAAAAGTTATATTTAATCGCATAGTCTGAAAATCCGTCAGAGCTATTTTACTGATTTTGATGTTAATAATATGGCCCCCCAAAAAGCAATGGGCTGTACATTTCACCGTGGCCATGACAACTATGGACCAAACTGACCGCTGACTGAATTTTTCTTTTTGATATGTATAATGTATTGATCCTGTAAAACCGCTACTTTGGCGTGAACAGTTGTTAGCTAGCAAATCTTCTCAGCCAACAGACTTAACAGTCCGATCATAAGGCTACAAAACCTTTTGAATTATATTCACATATAAAGGTGATGTATAGGCGTATATAGCACAGGGCCTGTGTAATATTCATGTGAAATGACGTCACAAGTCAGCAGTCGCGTCAACCGCGTGATTTCGTGTCCAGTCAGCCGAGAACAGCACACCTCACCGGACTGTGCACCCTTTGTATTAGACGCTAACATGCCATAATTGTTATGGAAAAATATGGCTAATAGCTTTTCGCCTTGTCATGTGTTTCAGTGTTTAAGACACTTGCGTCTTATTCTAATAGCGTATGTTTGAATCCAGACTGTAGTTATGTATCGCTTAGCAGTTTTTTGGGTTACAAAAAAATAATACAATATAATTAATATTAAGTAGGATTATAATATACTAACTTTCAGTTTTAAGACCGGCCACTGGGACTCTTACACTTGCGGGCCCGAAAATAGTGCGCAAACGTATTGTTACGAGCTACATGACTCGAATTAAAAATTCCGTTGGAACTGCTATAGAATTTATTAGAACTGTACAAACACGTATAAAACAAATACAAATAAAACTGGATGCGACCAATTCACACTGCACGATTCAATGCAATTGGATACGCGTAAAGTCCGTCGTCTATATCGCTAATCGAGAGTACTACAAACGTCTTACTCGTTTCGTAGTCGTCGCTTGACTGCCCGCCCCTCCATTCGGGCATCGTCTTATACTAACTATACAGTACAAAAAAATTGGAGGCGCACACTGAGTTTCTAAGAAATATTAATTTGCACACCTGCGAACGGCCACAAAGTCGAAAACAATAACAATAAGGATTAGTTCGACGTTAATGATGGTTATAAAACAAGTAGAAAAACAATAGCATGTTTTTCTTAATTGCAAATTCAAAACACAAAGAATTCCCTAATCCGGGAGGTAGACAATAGACTGCGCTTACAATAGGCAGCTGTGCGCTTATCTTTGACGGCATGTAACAGTATTAACCCCGTCGTCAAAAATATAATTCCCCTAACGTCATCTAGCGAAGGTGAAACCAGCCATGAGAACAACACCTTAAAATTGCAATGTCACTATCGTTGCCATGACTATGTAATATACTAGCTTTTACTTTTACGGCTAGGAGTCCTACAATCCCGGGCCCGAAGGTAGTACGCAAACGCATTAACCCCGTCGTCAAATATGTAATTCCTCTAACGCTATCTAGCGAAGGTGGAACTAACCATGAGAACAGCACATTAAAATTGCATTATCACTGTCGTTGCCATGACTATGTATTTGTTAGTGAATTGAAACAATGGCGCCAATAAAACGCGATTAGAGCGCCATCCCTCCCTTCTCTTTCTTGGTATCCCTCGAAAACAGTGTTTATTTTCTAAGTGAAAGGTAGCCTGCGTCCTTTTTTTATACCCCTGAAAACACATATGCAAAATTTAATGACGATCTGTCGTGTTGTTGAGGCGTGAAAGCGTAACAAATTTATTCTTTCTCGAAGTAGTTCCCTCATTGCTGATGATCGTGACTTTAATGGCAGTGAATAAGTGCTCTCCTCCACCGAGATCGATTTCGAGCGCGATGGTGATCCAGACTTATCGATGTGTCGAGTTGGTCAGCAACCTGGTCAAGCAACCTGTTTGGAGATCTACCACGAGGTCACTTGCCTTCAATTTCCCCGTGACCACAAGTCCCTCCATGTTATTTTTTTATTTTTATTGCAGGAGTTCAGCAGACAGGCAGACGGCCCACTAGATGGAAAGCGGTTGCCATCGCCTATGGACATTTGCAACACCAAAGGTGCTACAAATGCGCTGCTGCTCTCTCAAGGAATAATGGAACCTGGTCACTGATGCCGGAACACAAATCAAGGTTGTTATGGCGACAGACTTTAGACCAGGGGTAGTAACGGATGGTTACATAGTCGGGCAAATGACCTACCACCTGGCTGTGGGTTGTTTTGTCGCCTCCTACGAAAGGCCGCCCGTCTGCAGGAAATTGTATTCTTCTCCGTTCCTGCACGGATAAAAATGATCGACGGATGTTATCTAGGTTCTTGCGGTCTATGTGTCCAAAGTACTTCAGTATTCGTAATCAGCAGACTGCTGATAACCTCTGGTGATCTCCACTAAGCTCTTCCAGTATGGGGGCATTCATCCGTCATCCGGCGAGCTGTCCACAGAGGTTTTAGCATTCAATGCCAACAGAACATTACAATAAACTTATGTACACATTTATAATGAATGAATGAATCCATTAATGAAAACATTTTAATGTTCATCAAAAATTAAGCCTGCGCTCTTAAAAACTAGGGTACTGTTACTAGCTACAGGACTCGAATTAAAAATGCCGTTGCCGTTGTACAAACAGGTATAAAACAAATACAAATAAAATTGGATGCCACCAGTTCACTCTGTACGTTTCAATAAAATTCGACAAGCGCAAAGTCTCGTCTATATCGCTAATCGAGAGTACTACAAACGTCTTACTCGTTTTGTAGTCGTCGCTTGACTGCCCACCCCTCCATTCCGGCATTGTATTATATCAATTACACAGTACAAAAAAATTGGCCGCGCGCATTGAGTTTCCGAGAATTAGTAATTTGCACACCTGCGAACGGCTAACCAAGTCGAAAACAATAACAATAAGGATTAGTTCGACGCTAATGATGGTTATAAAACAAGTAGAAAAACAATAGCATGTTTTTCTTAATTACAAATTCATAACACAAAAGAATTTCTAACTCCGGGAAGACAATAAACTGCGCTTACGACAGACAGCTGTGCGCTTATCTTTGACGGCATGTAACAGTACAATTAATGTTGAACAAAAGGCGGCCTTATCGCTTAAAGCGATCTCTCTCGAGGCAACCCCCTATGCATATACTAGGGAAAATACTAAGTATTCGCCTGTGACCTCGTCGACGTTGAAAGGAATAAGCTAATTTATATGAGTCCTAACAACTTGAATCCACTCCCAGGCCCGCAGAATTCCCGGGATATAACGTACTCCAGATTTTAAATCCGGGAATTTGCTATCGATCAATGAAAAAAAACCACAATGAAATCGGCCCAGTAATTTTTAAATGAATCTCAAACAAACAGACAAATACAAACAATCTAAAAACAAAAGAATAACACTTTCACAATTTAAAAAAATATAAATGACAGCGGTAGTGGCATATAATTAGGCGGGATAAGTTTTAATTTATGTAATTTATGTAGCAACGTAAATAATTCAAATTCAAAAGTTTTTGTTCAAAATAAGTTCTACTGGAGAACACTTTTTGAAGGTCATACATATAAGTTATAATTTAATTTTACTTCCTAGTCTTTGTACACCGCTTCGCAACGTGTTATTGTTGTTAAGGAGACGAAGCGACAAGAAACTCCCCAGCAACACGTCTAACTGAAAATTGATTAACTCAAAAAAAAAAAAAATTTTTTATACAGAAATGTGTTGCACAATTAGTTAGACAAAGACTCAGACTCAGTACAAGACTCAGTTAGACAAAGACACAATAAAAGGAAAGAAATATATTATTATAGTTATAATAATGACAGTAAATCCTATTTTTATCAATAGTATTACGACCTAGTGCCGACAAAAGACAAATTCACACCTGCATACCCTGTAGACACTGTATTACCTGTTGGCATTTGAACTAATTGTAGTTCTTTTATGATTGTCTTCTTTTGTTTACTTATTTATTGGTCATTGTGGAGAGCAGCCTATTGTACTCGCTTATGGCCATTTGCAGGCATAATTAGGCAGGTGTGTGGATTACGATTTCTGGGAAATTCCGTCGACGCTTGGTGGGAAGGCATATTTGCATTTGTGCTATATAAAGTAATGGCCCGATTGAGGAAGGCCAGTCAAGCGATAACCACAAGTGAGGCTAGACGTATATACATTCGATAATCTATATGGTGACGGACTTTGCGCGTGTTTTTGAATCGTGCATTACGTTTGGACTGGTGGTGTTCAGTTATATATGTACCTGTGTTATACGTGTTTGTATGGTTCTAATAAATTGTATAGTAATTATAACGGCATTTTAATTCGAGTCCTGCAACTCGTAACAATATTATAAAATGGTAAGTTTTCTGTACTGTTAATTTTTTTGTACGTATTAGCCGGTGAAAATCATTGCAAGGGCCGCTCAAAATCGCGTATTCACAGCGTGTCCCCAACAGATAGTGTTGGACGAGGGTGCCGGCGGCAGCGGAAATCGAATGCGCGCCCATCCGACTGGTGGGCTGGCCCGCCACCCTGCGCCCAATCACCTGTAAATGTATTCAATTTACTTTATTCATATTCATGCAATAAAGTGTAACATTTTATTACTTAAATACCGACGAGATATTGCTGATGTTTTACTTCTTCTAAAAATTGTCTCCTCCGATATTGATTGACCAGATCTTCTAAGTAAGGTGTGGACCTTACTTAGATATTCCAGCGAAGTCTATACGATTTAATCAACCCATTAATGTACCTTTAAGTTTTACTAATTACAGATAAAACTCATTTCTAGTGCGAGCAACTAATTATTTAAATTATGTAAGTAAATACGATAACATCGACACGTTTGTAATTAGTATTTCAGGAGTCAAGCGGTGTCTAAGCCTTAAAGTTTTCAACAGTGACTAAGCTATCGGTGCCTTTTTTACGTCTGCATGTTACTTTCAACCAATAGCTTATTCATGAAAACTTGGCATTGGCCTTCTTTTGTTAATTGTAGTTATCTAATCAAATGTATTTAGCTGTAGGTTTTCCACAAATAAATAAATAGTATTGTTACGAGTTGCAGGACTCGAATTAAAATGCCGTTGGAATTATTATAGAGTTTATTAGAACTATACAAACACGTATAACACAGGTACAAATATAACTGAACACAACCAGTTCAAACGTAATGCATGAATCAATAACACACGCAAAGTCTGTCACTAAATAGATTACCGAATATACACAAGTCTTGCTTCGCTCGTGGTTATCGCTTGACTGCCTCATCTCTCAATTGGAGCATTGCTTTATCCTGTACAAATACAATATGTCTGCTCGGCCGCGTGGACTGAATTTCCTAGAATCACACCTGGCTAATGACTACCATAAAAGATTACAATACACAATGGGCTGTTTTTCTAATCACAAATTTTAAACACAAAGTAAACAAAATAAGTCCAAATGCCGAAAAGGTAATAAAATGTCTACATGTATGCAGGTGTGAATATGTCTTTTGTCCGCGTTCAGGTTGTAACACTATTCTAAGGTGGTTCATCTGTGATAGTGTTACAGATATAGCCGGTTTCACACATATATGGCGATGAGCTTAATGCGTTAAATGACATTAAGTATTGATAACGTATGTGCATACATTAATGTGGTTATGCGTTAACGGCATTATTTTTTTACGCTTTAAATAAGACGCATTTAGCCACAATGTACATCTTTAACACTAAGGGCCGGCGCACATATGGCGGAGCGCAACGTAGACCATTTTTCACTGTCAAACTATTACCGACATTATCCTCATTGAAACAATATACAAAATCAATTAACACTACTTCTGCGTGTAATGTAATATAAAATCAATAAATGTAATATAATATATCAATAGTACGTCCCAATCCATCATTTATTCACAAATGTACACGTCTGAACTGCCGAAAAATTTCAAAATGAATGACAACAGTGTGTCGAGTATGCGCAGACTATTGCATACGCACGCAGTCTCGCGAGTACTCGCGCATTTTCGGGTAGATGTGTCACGCGTTTAGGAAACTTCGCGGGCATGCTCTGTGCCGCACTCGGCCACATGTGCGCCGACCCTAACGCATATGAAGGCGCAGCATCCCGACTATAATGCCGAAAATAGACGGTTCATTTGTGGTTTTCAATTTTGATAGAAAATCTAAATGTGTATGCAAAATAACTTGACGATATGTTGCGTAGTTATGGCGTAAAAGCGTCACGAACAAACAAATAGGCAAACTCACATTCGTATTTATAATGTTAGTTGGTATATTTTCATGTAAATAAATTATATGAAAATACAAAACTTTGTTCGAACATGATTCATGAACAAAAATTAAATACTTTTGTTAAAAATGAGGTCGTATAACTTGGCACTGGCACCTCAGGTGTTAAGTTATTTTTGTATTGTTTTACACCACTATTGTGTGTGTGTGTTTGCATTTGTATATATATATGTATGTGGATGTGTGTATAGGTATATCTTCATTATTTATCCTAACTTAATTTATTCACAAAAAAAATAACACACTACATACTCACCTGTACATACATGGCAAAAATAGAGTACAATGTTACGTGTTCATGATTGCTGTCCCCCTCTCACTTGGTACTAGAAATGAAGACACGGTAGATGTAATAACTCCAACGACCTCATATTTATTATTTGTACTTAAAGCGCAGACTTAGCATCTTCGTCATACCCTTTCGGGTGTTAAGATGTAGATATATAAAAATTACGTATGTTTCTATTTGAGTAAATAAATAAAAAAAAAATTGGCTTAGTTTACAAAATATTGATCATAATTTTCAAGAATTCTTTTTCAAATAAGTATTTACCTCTGAGCCTTAAAACTATAGTTCGATTATTTACAAGTAAATCTATGTATCTTCATTAAAGGGAAGTGTATGGTCTGAACTGAATTTTGACTGATGAAAGGGATAATCAAATTTCGTCGCCCTTTGATAGGTCTTTGATGGCCCTTAATTGGCAGCCTTGATCAATTTTGCTTTTCTGCCAAGAGTAAGTTAGATTTAAAGGTGTACAAGAAAATGTATAAGTCCTGAAAACAAACTTACACAAATATTTGAATAAGCTTCTTGTCAATTTATAATTGATATGTGTGTTGCGGTCTTCTATTTCTTTGGCCATTAGAGTCGTCGAAGAGGTTGGGGCCTTGAGGAAAACCTGTTTTCCCCGGCTTATACTCGGCAGGCAACTACTCGTCAATGGCGGAGTTTGGAGCCGTCGGCTCTCGATGACCAGTCTGCGGCATCCGATGGCCTTAGCGGGCATTTCGTTGGCTTCGTCTGAGGCTTAACGAATGAATGAATGAATGAAAACACTTTATTGTTCACCAAAATTAAAACTACGTTCTTAAAAACTAGATAGAGTAAATAATAACCATAAACAAAATTAAAACTAAATAATTAAAATGAACAAGTTGGCGGTAGGCTAAACAAAACTTTACTCATTGACACTTGACATCTTTGTCTTCCGTGATCACGGCCACTGAAAAGTGGCCGAAACGTCGCAATAATAAAAATAAAATAAATTACCGCGTTTAAAACCGTTAAAACGTAGTTTTATTATGTATATAAGTCGCGAAAACTTAAGAAAATATTATGTGACCAAAAATTCTAATTTTCCTTAATTTTTAAATAGATATATATTGTAAATTTGCACACCAAACGGGCAAAAATATGTGATATTCATCAATATGTTATCATCCTGAATGTATCATTTTTTAGCAAGAAAATAGATTTAATTGAACAAACTACTACGTCCTACTTCATTTGGCTACCAAATTCTACAAAAGCATTTTGAGGACCTCTCTGGTTGAACGGGCTGAGCCTTAGCCGGCCGAACTCGCTGGAATGCAGAGGCTCCGGGTTCGATTCCTGGCATGGTAAATTTCGGAAACGATCTTTCTGTTATTTACTATGATCCGGGTATCTGGGATCGGCCCCAGAGTGGTCCGTCTTATATCACTCATAACACAAGCGTAACTCGCTTAGCTTAGGGATATACAATGTGTGTGTTTGTCTGCCGATTATTATTATTGAAAATACACTATGTCTCGAAAACTAGATTGTTACGACATGCCTTCGCATTTCCGGAATTTTCTTCCACCTTCATTCAACCGGTCCTAAGTAGGCGCTGCCCACAGGCACGCGTCTTATTGGCCGGACCGAATTTACATTGGCTGGCTTTCTATCATCACGACGCCACGCTCGTCGATAAGTAGTCCAAAAACCGTCGGCAAACTACTGTATTGTGTCCTAAAACCGTTCTTTGAAGTGCCATGTGTGTCCCGGACATCTGGTGTAGTGTTTGTGAAAAACCTTCCTTACACAGTTCCAGTGATGGTAAGCGTTTATTTTTTTTCTGATGCCACCTCACAAATCATAGTGAACCAAGTGTTCACTACGATCTGCTAGGCGGCATCAGGTCTAACAGACAATCAGGGTTTGCTCCGACTAAGTAGCCATTCATATGCAATTATACATAATGAATTCTGTTCACAACATTATTCATTAAAAGTTTTTGCAAAATTTGTACTTTAAATATCTCCCATAATTTTTATAATTTTAGAAGCTAGTATATACCCCCTCCCCCCTCTATCAATTGGAATAAACGTATCAAGTTAACCACGTTACAGTTTTTTAAACTTAAGTAACGATTCTTTACTCGTCCATATGTAGTATAAGATAGTGATTGTGATGATTTTGGAAGGTTTTTTTTTTAAATAAAATATATTAAGCATTTCATATCTTTACAGTAAAATAACACATTCAAAATTTTATAGGTTATGAAGTATAATGTCATTTGTTGCCTCATGTCAGTGACGTGGCACACATAATGTTATAATACTCGTTAAGTACTATAGCGAATTGTATTCGAATAAATGATTCGATACAAGTTGTTACACGAGTATTTGTTTTAATTTTGAAGTAACGTATTTATTGTTGGTTTTATTAAAATTTATTTATCCGTTTTACTCATTAAATATTATATAAGTAGAATTAGTTTTATCAATTATTATTATTATTTAATTAACAAAATTGGGTCGTTTTGGTCTTACGCTAAAAGGAAGGTTTGCACTGAAAATCAGCGTTGTGTCGGATATAATTCCGGCACAGCAATATGCTGAGTGCAAGCCCTATTTGCTGAAAATGCGGCGTACAAATTCTCAAAATATGCTCTGTGTATAATAATGTATAAGGAATGTAATTACGTCGCTATTTCTTCGAATAAAGTTTTTCTTTCTTTCTTTCTTTCTAATGGTTACGCATCCCTAAAAGCGTAATAGATGATAAATTATTGAATGGTTTGAGTAATTTGTTTGCTAATCTGTAAAAGCTTTTTTCTTGCTGATGCACACCAGACAGGCTGACGGCCCAAAGGTCATCGAAAGTGGTTACAGTCGCTTATGGACATTAGCAATACCAGAGGTGCTGCCAATGTGCTGTCGGTCTCGAAGAGGAAACTGGAGCCTGGCTACTGATGCCGGAACACAACTCAAAGATGTCATAGGGGCAAAGACACCAGAGGTAGCTATCCAGTTGAGCAAATACCCTACCACCTGTCTTTCAACTTATCTGGGGATATCATTTTAACATATTTAAGTCATGCAAACTACGGCTTTACACAAATCCAAAACCACCATTGAAAACAGTTCACGTGTCAAAAATACTCCATCTCTGTCAAGCACAATACAATACCAAAGTGAATAGGGTCGAGGATCCCGTGAACATGTCAGCATTATTCTTAAACAATTTATACACTGGATTATTATAATGCGACAGGCGATTATCGAACTTATAGCCTCGTGGATTTGTGGGTGAAAGTTTGAAGAATTGACGGGTGCCCGGGGCAAGGCGGGGCTCCCCCACGCATGCGCCGTCCAATGTTGAAGATTCTGAGAATCAGCTATTTTTGAGAGGAAAAATGAAGGAATTTATATCGATAGTATCATTAATTGTATTCGATCTTACAAAGGGTCTTTCAATTGTGAACTTGTAAGCTTTATATTAAAACGTTTAATTGCTTACCGTACTCAGAGTTAGGTAATGGCCAATTATAACGTTAATTGATTTTTGGGTTAGAATTCATAATTTGTTATTATACTAATTGTATGTCTCAGCAGACCATAGGCCATGGGAAGGCCAACACGTAGAGGCCCCTTGACAAATTTGATCTAAATGTGGCGTGACACTGACCGGCAATTGTCCCTGTCTACACTATATAAAAATGCACCCAAGAACAAGCCCCGGTAAGTGTAGGACTATTGTAGGGAATGGGAACAAAAGTACCAAGCTACTGGGATGAACTATGGTGGCAGTGAATGAGCTAATAGCGAAGACCCTTGACCATCGTCATCTTGAAAGGATCTCGCTTGGTATCTGGGTTAAAGGTCGGATGCAGAAGGTAACCCTGCTGGACACGGCCCGTATTGTTGAGGAGGTTCTTGCCTCTGGAGTTTTAACCAGCGGACATCGGCATGATATGATGATTTGTGGTGTGACAGAGGATGTATGTCAGAATAGAGAAGTATGGAAGAAAAAGATATTGTGCCGACCCTAAATAATTGGGAGTAGCTGAAAGAAAAGAGAGAGAGAGAAAGAGAGAGATGTAAAAAGTATTAACGTATTAATTGAAAATTTACAAAATATGATATAGTGCATGATGTTACCACGTGTAGGGTATACATGTACCATGAGCATTGTTTAGATTTAAGGTGGATATCTCTCATGTTTATGCTCCATAATAAATGAATAAATATTATTTTATTACTTGTTAACTTATATATATATATATATATATATATATATATATATATATATATATATATATATATATATATATATATATATATATATATATATATATATATATATATAATCTTATAAATATGTTTGTATTTATTTAATTTATGAAGTAGTTTAAGTATTTTGTAAGGATTGTATTTGTAGTTTTATATTTAAGTTATAAAATAGCCTAAGTACCTATATGTATTTAAGTTATCTCCTATGTAATGCTGTGCATCACCTACATCTTCCGATTAAGTTAAATGTTCTCTAAGTTTGGTTGTCTGGAAGAGATTTCTTTAAGCAATAAGGCCGCCTTTCATTTTTACCATAACGATGATGTAATCGTACATCGTTTTCTTAAATTGTTTATTTGGTGAGCAAAAAGTGTTGTATATCTATTTTTATTGTATGTCGTAAATAAACTAATTATTTAATTCTTTGATGAAACCAAATTATTTATACTAGTGGTCGAAATTAGACCATAATTAATTTAAATTATAAGTTTGAACATTATCAAGGTTCTGGTGTCAAAGACTATACTTCTATAGTTACAGATTTCGCCAAGGCTACACTTTTAATTTGACTTTAACAATAAACAAAAGAGTATATATGCGTGTGTGTCAAATACATGGTAGTGTGTGTTAGTTTTTTTATAGATTTAATGTATTTTATATGTATAATTTAAAAAAAAATCCTCTATATAAACTATAAGTGTGCGAAATTTCATACTCCTCCGTCCGCACAATTTTCGTAAAAAGGGGTACAAAGTTTTTGCTTCATTTTTGATTTACCTATTAATATTGTTACGAGCTACATTCTCGAATTAAAAATGCCGTTGGAACTACTATAGAATTTATTAGAACTGTACAAACACGTATAAAACAAATACAAACAAAACTAGATGCAACCAGTTCGAACTTCACGATTCAATGCAATTCGACACGCGCAAAGTCCGTCATCTATATCGCTAATCGAGAGTACTACAAACGTCCTACTCGTACCGTAGTCGTCGATTGACTGCCCCACCCCTCCATTCGGGCATTGTCTTATACTAACTATATAGTACAAAAAAAACGGCCGTGCACACTGAGTTTCCGAGAAATAGTAATTTGCACACCTGGTTATCTATTCCTGCGAACAGCCAACAAAGTCGAAAACAATAACAATAGGCTATTGTCTAATTGCAAATTTAAAAACGAAGTAAAAAAGAACTTCGAATGCAGGAGGGGCAATAAACGAGATGCGCAGCATTTCTTTGTCGGTATGTGACAATGGGTATGCAGATGGCCCAACTTGTAACAATATATAGATCACTAAAAATGTATATTGTTTATTTTTGACGAGCCTTGGCAGTCATAAAAAGAATTACGGCCTCGGAAGTGAATCGATCATAGTTTCGATAACAATATTAATATATTGTTATGATGAATTGCGGAAAACAGTTTTGGTGTCATACAAGTTGAAAATTGAATGAATCAGTTACAACAATATCCCATTCCCCAAAAGAAATAAGCAAAGTATTCATGGATTTAGACTAAAATTAAAAAAGTGTATGCCCACCAAGTGCAAGCTGATCTTGTTCATGATACCAGTGCTATATAATGGCCATTTGGAGGATGTGCCTGACCTATCCTGTCGGTGTTGTTTCCTGTGTTTCTTTATATTGCTCTTATTGAACTCTTATTAATATAATTATTTTAAACTATATAAATATGTGGGTAGCTAATCTTTTTACAATTGTTGTGGTATAAGTATTTTTATTCTGTTTAAAAATTTCTTTTCACTTTGTATTTCATTTGCTTCTGTCTCTGTGTATGGCACTTTAATGTCTCTAGCGGAAGATCAGCGCTGATTAACCCAGCCAGCAAGAGGCTGAGCTAGGACCAATTTAGAGCTACACTTGCTTCGTTTTTTTTTATTTACTGCATTTTACGTTCTACATTTATTTATTTATGTTAAAGTAATGTGTTCTCATTTGTGTTGTAGTTCTGAATAAATCTTTTTTCTTCTTTCTTTCTTCGGTTATTATGAAATTTGATGTATGTCTACTTCAAGCCACAACATATTGATTGAAACGTTGGTAAACAGAATAGATAGGTAAAAATTAAATTAAATGATTAAAATTAATAAGTTGAGGATAGTTTAAATAATAAATTTAACATTACAAATTGATAATCGTTATATAATTAGTAAAATGGTTAAAAATAAATAATAATAATAGCAGCCCATAAAGGTCCCACTGCTGGGCTCGGGCCCCCCATTATAGGGGGAAAATGGTTAATAATTGATAAAAATCAAATAAATAAAATTCAGTGTTTAAAACCGTTACAAGGTATACATTGTTTTTCCTTAGATAATTTTTGTATATTACAAATGGGATTTTTGCAATGAATCACACTATTTAATTATATTTGTCTTAGACAACAGTCTCCTTCTTATCTTAAGGGACGTTTCCAGTTTTTCAATGTGAATCAAGAGAAATTGCACAGGTCATCATTGAATATGAGACTAGAGACACCGCTCAATACAACCAAGTTTTGTACCACTCATTTAGTATTCAAGATGTCCAATTATGGAACATGCTTCCACTGGAAGTGAGGCAAGCCTAATCAATATCTTTTTTTAATAGACTTGTTAAGGATTACTACCCCACAGTATAATATATGTTGTTATTAATGTACGTAGGGTTATATTATTTAGTGAATTATTATATAATATGTAGTGCTTTTAATAGACCTATAATATCAGCCCATAAATGTCCCACTGCTGGGCTCGGGCTTCCCATTATAGGGGTACAACAGACAGTATACCCGCCACATTTGTCCAAGGCGGCTTGGCAGGTTTGACACATCGGTTATCTAGATGTGCAGGTTGCATCACGATGTTTTCCTTCACCGTTGTTAACACGTGGTAATTGTAATAATTTGCACATTAGATCAGAAAACTGACTAAGTGTTGTATGCGTTCCGGCCAGGACCGAACCCGCGCCCTTTAAGTTTGGGACGCGTGCGCTAGCCATTACCCTACCACGAATATATATATTAGGTTTAATAGACCTAATAAATATATATATATCGCTATCGATTGGAAGAGTTCATCTCCACTTCCTCGAGCCGCTTCGCTCATCTACGCAACGGTTCACTAGAACGTTTCTCTCGCGTATCGTGGGGATTTGGAATGAGCTCCCAGCCGAGGATTTTCCCACAGTGCTACGATATGGAGTTTTTAAAAAGGGCGTCCATAGGCGATGGTAATCGCTTTCCATCAGGTGTGCCGTCAGCTCGTCTGCTGTACTCCAGCTATAAAAAAAATCACACCGTAGTATTATACACAATTTTGGTATACATGGCCTGACAAAAGTGACTCTCTAAGTATACCATAAACGACGTGTGACAAAACTTCATACTGTTCTGAGATTCTGATTTTTTAAAATTTAAATTAGAGACTAACACGTTAAATAGTTAACGTCAAGTGAATCTAATTTATTTATTAGTTATATTGTATTCTGTATTCATGGCCGAGCCCAACATAGTTAGATAAAATCTCACCGTCTCCGCTGACTGATGGAGGAGTATCGGGGAGTGAAGAAAGTATACTTGGGGCGACCAGCTGGTCGGCGACCGGTTACCGTATTGTTACGAGTTACGAGACTCGAATTAAAATGCCGTTGGAATTACTATAGAATTTATTAGAACTATACAAACACGTATAACACAGGTACAAATATAACTGGACGCAACCAGTACAAACTGCACGATTCAATAACACGCGATAAGTCCGTCACTATATAGCTCATCTAATGTACACACGTCTTGCTCGTATCGTAATCGTCGCTTGACTGCCGTTCTCGCTAGACTGCTGATCTCCCCATTGAGCCATTGCTGCACCGATACAATACGACTGCCCGCCCGCGTAGATCGACTGTCTTAGAATTCGTAATCTGCATACCTGCCTAATTGTGCCTGCAAACGGCCATAAACGAGTACAATACACAGTTTTCTAAATACAAATTTTAAACGTAAGGCAAACAAAGGAAATGGCTGACAAAAAGGTAATAAAACTTCGGGTGTGCATTGGTCTTTGTTGGTCGTAACAGTATTAACGTTTCGTACACTACCGGGCCCTTTGTGGGGGTTAAACCAAAGCCGCGAGAGTTAGGCCGAAGAGTGGCGTAACAGAATCACCGCCAGCATGTGTGCAGAGTCAGCTAGAAAAGTCGTTCCCAATTTGCTACTACTCCACAAAACCTCAACCTCCATTCCATGTGCCCGCGCTTGTCGTAGGAAGAGCATGAAACTTATAAGCCGTGCGTGAACGGTTTGCCGATGACTACTTACTATTATTGTATATACTTATGTAAAGTTATACATGGTCAGGAAATACTATCTGCAATACAATGATATGTAATGTTATATAATTAGTATTATATTGCATATAGCTGTATGTTTATTACGTTTAAATAGTTGCATCTTATCACTATATCTTGTATATGTAAATAACTTATGTGTATATTTGGATATATAGTATATATATTTATTCTTAAAATGTAAGTAATCGTATAGTCATTATGTTTACCACCATCGCCACTCCTAATCAGCAATATTCATGCCACGGGTTGTCCAGAAGAGATCACTTTTTGGCGATAAGACCGCCCTTTGTAAACAATTGGAATAATACTAGTTCGTAAGTTTTCTGTAATGGTGTACATTAAAGTGTTATCTATCTGTCTAAAGTATATAAAATAATAAATTTATTGCAACAACCGTTTATGTAACCTTTTTTGTCAACCCTACTGACTATCGACGTGTGACATCATGAGGCTATCGGCAAACCTTCTGCGCACGGTTAGCAAAACGTAGTTACGCCCATGCTCATCCGCGCATCAAGCCTGAGAGTGCCCCGGGAAGCAGAGCAAACCCACTCCGTCAACAGAGGCTTAGTTCCAACGCATCCCCAGATGCTGGTGGACCCCTGCAGCGGTATCACTGGAGGAGATTTTGGGCATATCTGCGCCTCACACAGCTTAAATCCACCTGCACAGTGCCTAAAGTTTTCACGTGAAAAATTTCCCGTATCGAATGTTCCCTGGAATACTCCCCACTCCCGCTAGCTGGCAACCCGTGCGCTCCGCGGCAGTCGGGTGCGGGCAGTGACGCCGCGTGGGCGTCATGGCTCCGTTATGACCCGTACGTCGCGTCCGCCCGCGAAATGACCGACATCCGAAACTACGCTACGTATCACAGATGACCGAGTACAGTGACAGTGCGTGACTACTATATCGATTTTAATACTATATTTGTTTTATTTGAAAAAGCAGTTTTATTGGTGAATTAATTGTATATATTATGTTTTTGTGGTTTTATAGTGATCATCGGTAAGTGGGTGATGATGTATTTAATAATTTCCTTTATTTTATATGATATCTTGATTTACTGAATTATGAAGTCATTTTAATAATGATTTAGTACTTTAATACCAATGATTTTTAAAATTTTAAATTAATATTTAAAGCGTACTTAATAAGCCTTATCTCAAAATCCCGTGCCTTAAAATCTACAACAATCTTGTTTCTTAGAGGAAGTGGGAGATAAAAAATCTGTACGGATTTTACTTGAATATTTTTTTACATATCTCTTTCTAGTTTGAACTGTTTGTGAAAATTCAAGAATATATATTTTTTATTGTTTTGGCCACTGGACAGATTCCGGAGACATGACTTAATTGGTACCTCTTTTGCTGTTATAAGGGAAATGAAGCACACATGAAAACACTAAGTTATTTATTTTTAATTATTATTTCGTGAAATCAGTCAGTGTCGTTTTTGGAAAATATATGTTCATTATATCACGCAAATTCACAAAATTTTGTAATTTAATTACAAAATTTTTTGAGTGATTTACATTTTCCTCTTGGAGTTTCTTGGTTTACGTTGGATCCGTATCTCATGAAAATCTATCTCAATTTATCTTATTATAAGCCCATAACTCCTTCCTCATTTTCGAATGTACGCATATTAGATATTTCATGATGATAGCTCATTTCAGGTTCGCTAGCGTTTATTTCGAATATGTTTTCAGCGTAAATAATCTTACCATTAGAGAGATTAGAGACATATACACATATATACATATATACAATAAATATTGAAAACTAATGATTTTTAAAGGTTTTTTAATAGGGGTTTTTACTAAAGAATAAATGTGTTGTTAATAAAGAATAAAGCATGATGTTTTCTTTACCAACTAGTAGGTATTTATTACAATACATTTTAATAGTATTTTTAAGTCTGTTAAGTGACAACGTATCTAATTTTGTCTTATATAACCTGTTTAAACAAACAATTATAATATCTAATAATAAAATTACGTTTTAACGGTTTTAAGCGCGGTAATTTATTTGATTTACTCTATGGGAGCCTAATCCAATTTACCAACGCTTCGCAATATATTGCGGCTTGAATATTATATCTATTAAAATTATTAATCCAGACATAATACTTAGACCATGAACTGAAAAAAGTTGAAGTGAGCACTGGAAAAACTACAATACAACCGGGATATATACCTCGAATGTTATTGTGAAATATTCGTTCTACACAGTCAGAAAAGTGGCGTAGCAATTAACCCGTAGCTACTACGAGATGCGTAGCAATTAGTGCTACGCCATAGCTACCGCGTAGTCGGTTACGTAATTATGGGCGTTTAGAGTTAAGGCCAGTGTGAGTGGGAAAAAGGTACAAATACTAAACGAGCATCTAAATTAAGGTGTGCTTTTTGGCGGGAAATGGGAGGCTGATGTACTCCTCTACAACCTTTGAAAAGGTTAAATGAACAACAGTATGTGTGGTTTTGTTGTCTGTTGCTGTCAGAAATTTGCGTTTCTTTAAAAAACATCAACTTTTTAGTCTTATATAATTCCAGTTTTCACGTAGTGCACATTTATTTGATAATTTATTATGGACTAGCTGTGCCCGCGACTTCGCCCGCCTGGAATTTTTTAAAGAATAACCTAAGTTACTCTTTATAATGTCACCTATCTTCCTATGAAAGTCCTGTCAAAATCGGTCCCGCCATTTCAGAGATTAGCCGGAACATCTACACAAAAAGTAGAAAGAAAATCAATCTAAAAATTGTATTTTCAAAATTCCCTGTTCCGAAATATCCTCCCTGAATTTATTAAAAAATTTATTTTGACATTACAAACAGATTCAATTTTATTTATCTGTATAGAGTATAGATAAATAAATTATTTAATCAGTGTTCCAGTTTATGGTTAGAACGAGATAACTGTAACCGTTGCTAAGAATTGGTTTATAGTTAACCTCTTCTAATAGGTTGTAACCGGTTTTTGACAACTATTTAGTTCGGAGTGCATATCTTAAGTAAAATGTTAAGTAACAATTCTGTTGGAATAAACCGGTTATTGCAGGTACGTTTAGACTATTTAGTTCGGAGTGCAAATCTTAACAAGAATGTTAAGTAACAATTCTGTTGGAATAAACCGGTTAATGCAGGTGGATTTATACTATTTAATTCGGAGTACAAATCTTAACACAAGAATATTAAATAACAATTCTGTTGGAATAAACCGGTTAATGCAGGTGCATTTATACTATTTAGTTGGAAGTGCAAATCTTAACAAGAATGTTAAATAACAAAACTGTTGGAATAAACCGGATAATGCAAGTGCATTTATACTATTTAGTTCGGAGTGCAAATGTTAACAAAAATGTTAAATAACAATTCTGTTGGAATAAACCGGTTAATGCAGGTGCATTTATACTATTTAGTTGGAAGTGCAAATCTTAACAAGAATGTTAAATAACAAAACTGTTTGAATAAACCGGATAATGCAAGTGCATTTATACTATTTAGTTCGGAGTGCAAATGTTAACAAGAATGTTAAATAACAATTCTGTTGGAATAAACTGGTTAATGCAAGTGCACTTATACTATTTAGTTCGGAGTGAAAATCTTAAAAAGAATGTTAAATAACAATTCTGTTGGAATAAACCGGTTAATGCAAGTACATTTATACTATTTAGTTCGGAGTGCAAATCTTAAAAAGAATGTTAAATAACAATTCTGTTGGAATAAACTGGTCAATGCAAATGTATTTATACTATTTAGTTCCGAGTGCAAATCTTAAAAAGAATGTTAAATAACAATTCTGTTGGAATAAACCGGTTAATGCAAGTGTATGTATACTATTTAGTTCCGAGTGCAAATCTTAAAAAGAATGTTAAATAATAATTCTGTTTGAATAAACCGGTTAATGCAGGTGCATTTCTTCTATTTAAATAAACATGTGCATTAACCATGCAGGTGCATTAACCGGTTTATTCCAACAGAATTGTTTTCTCTATATGATAGCTGTTTTTATAAAACATATATTTATGTGCGACTGAAAACTTGCCGTACAACATGGCTGCTCTTTGAAGATGTGCACCGAAAACCGGCCAAAACCGGTTTACTCAATCACTTTGACCATTTTTTAAACTTAAATTGTTTAAATTTAGAACAAAATCAAAAATAAAAGTTTATATGTGCTTAGGTTATAACCGGTTCGAATTTTTACCGGCTTTACAGCCCCGATTGTAACAATATGCACATTAGGTTAGATAAAACTATGCGTTGCATGTTCTTCTATCGAGATTCGACCCTAAGTTATTGTCACTAAGCTAATACGACTTTAACTTAAACCCATAAGGTGCTACAAATTATACTAATAAAGGAATCTCTCGTTTTATATCATAGTAGTACTAATCTACGTAGTGATTAGTGCTACGTCGCTACGGCGTAGCACTGGGCTACGTCGTAGTATTATGTATGTAGCATATGAGGTACATTATTGTAAGCTTCGGTGAAATGTAGATTATTTCAAAAAATGTTACTTTTGTATAACTGTTATGGTTTTGTCAATCTCTAGTATCTAGTTTACTTTGATAGCAAGCATTCATATAGGTTACTAGTTTTCGCCCGCACCTTCGCTCGTATTGATGTTATTCCTCTCTGAGAGAGAGGCGGCCTCTGTGGTTGAGTGGGCTAAGTCATAGCCGGCCGAATTCGTTGGGACGCAGAGGCTCCGGGTTTGATTCCCGGCATGGTAAATTTCGGAAACAAACTTTCTGTTATTTACTGTTGGATCGGCCCCAGAGTGACCCGTTATATATCACCCATAATACAAGCGTAACTTGCTTAGCTTGCTTACAATGTGTGTGTTTGTCTGCCGATTATATTATATTCCACGGGAATCGTACATTTCTTCGAGATAAAAAGTAGAATATATGCTATTCCAGACTATAATCTATCACTGTGCCAAATTTCATCCAGATCCGTTTGGCCGTTCTGGCATGAATGAGCAACAAACATCCATCCAAAATTTCACGTTTGTAATATTAGTATAGATATTGCGAGATTTTTATATAGGCGTTGTTCGCCCCCGGAAAATTCCTATACGTCTCTCGAAAAATACTGTACCTTTTTCTGGGATAAAAGTATTCTAAGTCCTTTCGGCTTTGATACCACATATATTATAATATAAATTAAAGACATTAAACAATATCGAAAAAGACATTACGTCAACACAAAATGATTGGGAGAAGGTGAAAGAAAAATACTATATTCAACAAAACTACGTTTTAACGGTTCTAAGCGTGGTATTTGTTTTGATTTTTATTCCAATGTTTACTTCCCACCGATTTTAATCTAATATATAAAATTCTCCTGTCAGGGTGTTAGTTACCAGACTCCTCCGAAACGGCTGAACCGATTTCTATGAAATTTTGTGTGCATATCGGGTAGGTCTGAGAATCGGACAACATCTATTTTTCATACCCCTAAATGATAAGGGTGACCCACCCCTCAATATTTTTATTTTTTTACAAAATTTCTTATTTATTATTTATTATGATTTAGCATTGAAAAATACACACAACCCTAAATTTTCATCCTTCTACCACCAACCTCTATTTTTAATAGCGATATAAGTACTTTAATAACTTGCTACTCTGTTCAAGTTGATTCGAGTTTAGATTAACATTTGGTCCCGGTAGATGACGCTGTAACCGGGTTCTAGATTTTTATTTTTTAAAGGCAGGGCAGCCTGCCGGATACAGCTAGTATTATATAAAATTATTAGAACTAGTCATGTTTGCTGAAGAGTTTCTTGCGCCGCTTCTTCTCTTCAAGCCACAACATGTTGCGAAGTGGTGGTAAATTAGATTAGGCTCCCATAGAGTAAATAATAACCATAAACAAAATTAAAATGAACAAATTTTGGCGGTAGGCTAAATAAAACTTTAACAGTACTCATTGCCACTTGACATCTTTGTCTTCCGTGATCACGGCTACTGAAAAGTAGCCGAAACGTCGGAGTTAAAATCAAATAAAATATCAAGCTAAGTATTAAAAGTCGTGGTAGCGTAATGGCTTGCTCATACGTCACAAACTCAAAGGGCGTGGGTTCGAATCCTGGCATGCACCACGTAGGCAGTTTTCTGACCTAACATGTATATTGTTACAATCACCCCGTGCTAACAACGCTGAAGGAAAACATCGTGATGAAACCTGCTCATCGAGATAACTAATGTGTCAAACCTGCCAAGTCACCTTGGACAAGCGTGCCGGGTATACTATCCGTTCCCCTATAATGGGAGGCCCGAGCCCAGCAGTGGGACATTTGTAGGCTGTTATTATAAAACCATTAAAACATAGTTTTATTATGTGTATTAATCGCGAACAATTAAGAAAATACTATAGCTATATCTAGTTTTAAATCACTACAACAAATAATAAATTCAACATGAATAATTATCCAATACATCCAACATATAACTCATATCGTTATAACTCGCTAACGACGCCATTATTCCGTTGTGTCGTAACGCCGTTACTAACGGATAGTTGTAATCGCATCACATTACCTACATTGTACCTAAGATATGATGATCTAAACTTAAGCATATTCACTTTACTTGGGTCTGACGTACATTCAACTTAGAATCCCTCGGTCGTCCCTTCGAACAAATGTTTTATCTTCCTTTTCTTTCTTAACCCAAAGTATTTTACATACGTTTTTCTTTTACACTAGCTGTGCTCGCGACTTCGTCCGCGTTGAATTCTTTTTCGTGGAGCCCTAAACAAATTAAGCTTGAGTTACTCCTTAAAACATCAGCCATCTTCCAGTGAAAGTCCCGTCCAAATCGGTCCAGCCTTTACAGAGATAAACTGGAACATCCAGACAGACAGACAAAAAGATTAAAAATTGATATTTTGATATAAATACCGTATATAGTTTTGGTATCGCTAGGACTATTACAAGGACTTACTGGTTGATGGTGGTATTCTAAGTTTCTGAAGATGACGAAAAGGGCTGATGCCATTCAGTTTGTTTGTCACGTGGATCGGCGTGTGCGCACTCCGTCGCGGTATTTAGGTCACTAATTGGACGCGGTTTTCGGGCTGATAGTGATGTGACATGTCCAGTAGTGAAGTGCGGATTTAGGTCGCGCTTGGCGCGAACAACTTTCATATGCATTTAGTAAACATCTGTTATTTTGACATTACAAACAGACACTTCAATTTTATTTATATGTATGGACGTGGTAGTTGACAATCAAATCAACTGAGATACTTACAAAACTTTTTTATTAACTTACAAAACGCCGAAGCCATCTAGATTTTTTACGAGTGTTGCAAACTCCGGAGCTACCTAGATTTTCCACGCGCGTTGCAAATTATGACGTCGTTTCTATAATGAGTCAAATAGCGTATTAATTATAGTTTGTATAAGTAATTAAAATTATTTCTATCATAATATTTTAAACATATGGTGATGACA
This sequence comes from Dendrolimus houi, assembly GCA_039645545.1. Taxonomy (NCBI): domain Eukaryota; kingdom Metazoa; phylum Arthropoda; class Insecta; order Lepidoptera; family Lasiocampidae; genus Dendrolimus; species Dendrolimus houi. Next base: position 25,661,799 of record CM077127.1, on the reverse strand, counting down.
TGGTATTTGAAAATAAGTTTTTTTATGTGAACATTGTTTCCAAATTTAATGAGAAATGTGTTAACTACCATTATGATAGATGTAATAAATATTTTTATAAATAATAAAACCGTGATCACGGTGAATAAAACTAAAATCAATCAATCAAATAAAACAAAATGCCGTGCTTAAAACCGTTGAAACGTAGTTTTATTATGTGTACTAGTCGCGATAACTTAAGAAAATACTAAATAGATAAATTTGATTTTCACTTTCAATAACTTTATTTTATTTTAACTGTCAACCAAATTGAATCATTTTGGTTGTAAGGCACATAACTGAAAGAATACGACGACATCTCATAACGACCACTCAATTATGTTTACACGGGTCACTTTGTTTGATCCAAATTGAAAGATGGAAGTGAACCGTCTAATATCGGGGTAACACAAAGCGAAATAGAAGGACCCGATGTTTATGACCCTCTATTTCTTATATCGATATAAATCTGGTTTATTTTATATTGTTGTCCATCTGTACATGACATTGACATTGAGGGCTTATCTGATAAGCCTTGATATGTCGGACCTTTGTTTTCTACGAACTTTTTTTTATTACTGTATAGGTTCGTGTTAGAGAATCATCTCACTCAATTTCGAGCGGAGATATGGTCTAAAATCGAGCACGCTTACCTAGAAGGTAGCTATCCACACGGGACTTGAAGACATCTAGGATGTAGGTTTTAAAGAAAAACAGACTATATATATACATATATATATAGAGATATATATATACTACTAGTTGACCCGGCATACTTCGTACCGCCTATACGCAGTTTCTAAGGGAAAGTGAAATTGTTGTTTTTATTATATTCCAAGCATCTTTTTTATATTTACTCACGTTTTAAATCTTCCCTGGACTGCCATAAATAATTCAAAAGCAAAATTAGCCAAATCAGTCAAGCCGTTCTCGAGTTTTAGCGAGTATAACGAACAGCAATTGATTTTTACATATATATATATAGATTAGCTGACCCGGCAAACTTCGTACCGCCTCAGAATGATTTTTTTTTCATATTTACTCACCTTTTAAACCTTCCCTGGACTTCCACAAATAATTCAAAACCAAAATTAGCCAAACCAGTCCAGCCGTTCTCGAGTTTTAGCGAGACTAACGAACAGCGATTGATTTTTATATATAAGATATACTATAAAGAATTATATTTTTTTTCAATCTTATCCCACCGTGTCCCTTCTATCTTGGGATAACCAGACGCACTGGCATGCGGCACCGCTATATGGTGGACACCTATACGAACAGAGTGCTTTGAGTCCACCTTCATTGCGCGCGCACCGCAAAGAAGTGGAACTCTTGGTAGGGATGGTAAACTGCACCGTCGACCGCGCGCACTATTCGCTGCTAATCGGCCGCTCACTGAATGAGTCGGCAAAGAAATTGCGCAAACTGCGTACATTGTGCGCTGTATAGAAAATCCATTTAAAAATTATAGGGAGGCAAACAGTTAGCCGCCCACTATTAGTCTAATGGGGACACGGCCTTAAGCGATAAAGCCGCCCTTTGTTCAACGTAGTTTTAATTTTTGGTGAACAACAAAGGGTTTTCATTCATTTATTTATACTTATTTGTATGAGGTTCAAGTCTAGCTCAGCAGTACATCTAAGACTGACACTGAAGTCCTGCAAACAGCGTTTCCGCCATTGACATAGTAGCAAAAATGAATCAGCCCCACCACCCTTGGGAGGAATAAATTAAATCAATGTCACACGTACCCCTTTTACCTTTGAAGGGGCAAATTAAATTAAATCGACGTGTGAGGCGAGTGAAAAGCATTATAACCTTTTCATGTACATTTTGCTTCACTGCTACTGATTTATTTCTTTGGTATAGCAATATACGTTTATTTTAATGGGATCTTGTATGAGAATTCAATTTGGAGTGAAAATTGAATGTGTCAAGGTGGTTATGTTATAGGGATACTAGGCTAAACCCGTCTTGCCTTCTCATGGGAGCATTTAAATGATTGAAGTGAAACTTCTTTATAATCGTTGTGATTTGAAACTCGATGAAACGAAAAAGCGATACTAAAAAGAGATAAACACATAAATCTATAGGACTAAGACTGCGAGAGAATGAGATCGAATACATTACATATAATAATTTAATCACTATTCTCATACAGATAGATTTGGAAATGTTTTGAAGTTTTTCGCTAATATATGAAATGTGACGTCACGAAATTTACAAACACCTCCCACCCCTTATCATACTTTGTTTCACTTCTACTGCGTGGGAACACACGGCGATAGGACGTTTGCGGCTACAAGTATCTTAACATCTGGCTTAATTTTTCCCTTAACTCACTCCCTTGTCATATGACATGGGCTTGAATCTTGAAAAAATGCACCATTTAGTGGTCTTTTAAACTAATATGCAACATATGAGTATTGCAATATAAACTTTTAGTATGTCTCAATATTATTATAACGATAATAATATTGTTACGAGTTGCAGGACTCGAATTAAAATGCCGTTAGAATTTATTAGAACTATACAAACAAGTATAACACAGGTACAAATATAACTGAACACAACCAGTGCAAGCGTAATGCACGATTCAATAACACGTGCAAAGTCCGTCACTAAGTATCTACTTAGTGACGGTAATCTTACCGAATGTAGTACACACGTCATGCTTTGCTTGTGCTTATCGCGGAACTGCTTCACCCCTCCGTTGGGGCATTGCTTTATACTGTACAAATACAATATGTCTGCTCGACCGCGTGGACTGAATTTTCCAAAAATCACACCTGGCTAATGACAACCATAAATATTACAATACACAATGGGCTGTTTTTCCAATCACAAATTTTAAACACAAAGTAAACAACAGAAGACATTCATAAAAGAGCTTCAATGTTATTAGTTCAAACGCCGGCGGGTAATAAATGTGCTTTGTTCACAAATATGCAGGTGGCCCAAATTGTAACACTATTCTTCTTTCCTTTTATTGTGTCTTTGTCTTACTGAGTATGCGCTGTTTGCAACATCTCCATTAATTCTTAGAAAAGTGTTTAAGTGAAAAACTTATAAAAAGGAGCTTGAGATATAAATTGAATAAGAAATATAAAGAAAATAATTTTTTAGCTAGACGTGTTGCTGGTGAGTTTTTTGCCGCTTCTTCTCCTTGACAGCAATGTACTTTGCGAAGCAATGTACATAGAATAGGGAGTCAATTTAAATTACTTAAATATTTGTGTGTATGTTCTCTGAAGTTTCCCTTCTACTGAATGTGAACTGAACACACACACAATTTTTTTATATGGGTATCTTTTTACCATTGTTGCTCAGTGAGTGACGCTGTCAAATCATGGCCGGAAATGATGCACTACTTAGGCAATTTTCAAGTTAAATCAAATCATTTATTTCACAAAAAAAAAATGGTACATAAAATAGGTTATGGTATATAATTCTTCTCTAACTTTTATTAATATAAATATAATTCTTTTAGTCAACATATTATAATTCAAAAAAATTAAGCTAAATTACACTTTAATTCACTAGCATAAAGTTCAAAATTCAATGCTCTGTTACCCATAATTTCTTTTGATCTACGTATAAGAGAGTATCTGCCTTAAGTATATAAAAATAGAGCTAAAATTCATTTGAAATCTTGTAAGTAATTGAAAATTAATACTAACGGGTAAAGAGTAATCGGTTTTATTTCGACTTAAATAAGGTTGAATTTTATGTGTTTATCTATTCTTAGTATCACTTTTACGTTTCATCGTTTTTCAAATCACAACGATTCAAAAGAAGTTTCAGTTCAAAACCTTATAAATGTTACGATTCCCTTTTTAGGTAGTCGTATAAAATGAATGTAGCAAAAAAGGCTTTTGTTTTACAAATAATTTAGAACAATGCAACTCACCAGAGGTCTCGAGAACAGCCTTACACTCAGTGTAGAACAATTGAATGAAAAAAATCTGTATTACCCTCAAGTCCATTAACAAAACTGTTATGTCACGGTAAGTAGTGCCGTTTCAAACAGTTTGGATCTTGTCCAAATGTTCAATAGACCAGCTTAACCTGATCTGTCGATAATCAGAAGTATGGGACTGAACGGAATGATCAGTGGTCAATAGAGGTCAGGTTATAGTGGCGGACAAGCGTTTTGGAGTGCCAATGTAACTTGTTTTCAATTTGGAAGATTCGCTGCTAACTACGAAATATTCAATCGTTTTTAACTGAAATTTGTTTAACTTATATTATGAATGCGTTAATTTGTAGCAAAACTTTGTTCACGTTGCCATAATATTTGTTAGTGAATTCCAATGGCGACCACAAAAAAAGCGACCGCTGTGCCGCCTTTTTGACTATAATCGACTATTCCAGGGAAATGACGTCACTTATTGGGATAAAAAGTATTCTAAGTTGTGCCCTGAGACATAAGTTGGCTTGGTATCGAGATTCATTTAAATTCGTTCAGTAGATTTCACGTGATGCTCTATTAGACAGAGAAAAATATCTAAAACGAATTAAATAAAAACTAGTTATGTTAATTATAAGTTTTTATAGCATAAATATATGGAATATGTAATAAGTACTCTATTACATAAACTATAGTGTTGATTAAAAAAACAAACAATGTAAATAATAAGTACATAAAATAGAGATTATTATTATTATATTACTTGAACTGTTGTAATAAATAAATAAATAATAAATCGGCAGACAAACATACACTGTATATCCCCAAATTAAGCAAGTTACGTGTGTGTTATGGGTAATATACAACGGATCACTCTGGGGCCGATCCCAGACACCCAGACCATAGTAAATAACGGAGAAAATACGTTTCCGAAATTTACTATATCAGGAATCAAACCCGGAGCCTCTGCGTTGCAGTGAGGTAAACCGGCAAAGGCTTAGCCCGCTCAACCACAGAGGCTGTCAAATAAATTGAGTGTGCAGCTCACACGCAGTAGAAGTGAAACAAAGTGTGACAAGGGGTGACAACTATACGAAAAAACAACGAAACGAACCGTGAACGAACCAAACAAACACGTATAACACAGGTACAAATATAACCGAACACAACAAGTCCAAACGTAAAGCAGAGTAGGTCGTAATTCAATAAAACACGCAAAGTCCGTCACTTATTAGATTCCCGATTGCAGTACACCCGTCTCGCTTCGCTGGTGGTTCTCGCTCGACTAACTCTTCCCTCAATCGGGCCATTGCTTTATACAGCACAGATGCAATATGTCTGCCCGGCCGTGTGGACCGGATTTCCTAGAATCAGCTTGTACTTTAAATCCGCAACACCTGGCTAATGATAACAATACAACAATAGGCCGTATGCCAATGAGTAAACAAAGGAAGACGACCATAAAAGAATTTCAATGTTATTAGTTCAAATGCCGACGGGTAATAAATATGCTTTGTTTCAGATATGCAGGTGGATTTTGTGTTTATCGGAATCTGAGTTGTAGCAATATCGTTATAATATATTTAAGCTTTAAAACACGAAATTTGAAGTATTAACGAAAAATTTCAAAATATTTTCTACACTATCTGTATGAGTATAGTGTTTAAATTATTAAATATAATGTATTCTATGTCATTCTCTAGCAGGTTTAATCCTTAGATATATGTGTTTATCTTTTTTTAGTGTCACTTTTTCGTTTCATAGAGTTTCAAATCGCAACGATTCTAAAGAAGTTTCACTTCAAAATTCGGAAACAAATTCAAAAGTTTTTATTCAAAATAAGTTCCACTGGAGAACACTTTTTGAAGGTCATATGTATAAGTTAAAATTTAATTTTACTTCCTATTCTATGTACACCGCTTCGCAACGTGTTACTATTGTTAACGAGAAGAAGCGGCAAGAAACTCCCCAGCAACAGGTCTAGCTAAAAATGGTTTATCTTTATATTTTTTATTCTATTTATATCTCAAGTTCCTTATTTAATAAGTTCTATAAAGAAGTATGTTACAGAATTGCTTTTTGAAGAATTAATGGAGTTGTAGCAAACAGTCCATACTCAGTAAGACAAAGACATAATAAGAGAAAAGAAGAACTGTTATAATAATGTTACGAGTTAGCGGGACTCGAATTGCCGTTAGAATGATTATAGAGTTTATTAGAATTATATAAACACGTATAACACAGGCACAAGTATAACCGAACATAACAAAATTCAAACGTAATGCAGAAGGTCGTAATTCAATAAAACGCGCAAAGTCCGTCAATATTAGTTTCCCGAATGTACACACGTCACGCCTTGATCGTGGTTTTCGATCAACTGACTCCTCTCTCAATCAGGCCATCGTTTTATACTCCACAAATACAAATGTGCACGGCAACGTCGACATAATTTCCTATAATCAGCTTGTATGTATAATCCGGCTTAACACCTGGCTAATGATGCAGCCTGCAAACGCCCGTAAACGAGTACAATAGAACAATAGGCTGTTCTCAACAATACTAGAAACGTATGCCAATAAATATGTAAACAAAAGAAGACGATCATAAAAGGATTACAACTAGTTCAAATGCCGGTAATAAAATGTGCTTTTACAGACTGTACGTGGAATTTGTCTTCGTCGAAGCCTAAGTTGTAACAATAATGAGGAGACATACTAAAAGTTTGTACTGCAACATATCTCCATAAATTCCTCACATGTTTGGCAAGATTAAAACTATTCCTGATCGTTAAAGTTATACAAAAGTAAACAAAATAGAAAAACCCCTGTATATTTTTATACAAAAGGCGAGGATTTCATCAATCAAATGTAGTAGGTACTTTTTTGAGCTCTGTTTTTAACATAACAAAAAGTATTACTTGAACTATTTTCCCGCAGCGGAGCCAACAAAAGATTTAATATCGAGAAACATGCTTTATAAAATTGTGCTAAAGGCATGGAATGAAACACAAACTGGGAATTCAAATGTATTATTTACTGCACAAAGAGCTCCTTTGGCATGACGAAGAAAAACTTGTTTACGTTACTCACTGCAACTGATGGCGCCCGGACAGGCGTAATTACGGCTTGGGACGGTTGCAAGGGTTGAGATGGAGCGGACGGGTTGTTTTGTAATTTCTTTGGGACAGATTTTTGGGGTTTCTTAGTAAGTATGGCAAAAACAGAAGCCCTAAACCGAGCCATGTGGCGGATATGTACTTAATCGACAACTTATTTATTACCTGACTGGAACATCTCTAGACGACGATAAAGACTTAACTCGCCAGTTTCGCAAGTTAACTAACTATTTAACCAATGCAAATGTTAACCAGTTTTAATAATCAGTACCATTGCCTGACCTATAAATAAGTATATAATAAGTTTAATAATGATATATATAATGCCTTAGCCAGCCGGCATGGAGTGGAGATCGCTAGATCTAAGAAGATTCAAGCTCCAGGGGTGGAAGTGATAAATGGCCTAACGTGGGAAGTAGCTCCGGTGAACCGGCAGCCCACTTCTCGATACCCCTTCGCCACTCACACCCATGTTGCCCCTGTCTTCTATGGCATTTTTAGGGGCCCATGCAGGGAGTGGCGAGTCACCGCCTGCCCATTTCTCCATGTTCTCCAAACATTGCGACGGGCAGACGCCATAGTCCCCTTAGTCCCAGATCCCTAGCTCCATTAGCAATTCATCCCAATAGCTCGGTACTTTTTGTTCTCATTCCCTACAATAGTCCTACACTGAGCGGGGCTTGCCCTTGGGTGCATTTTTATATGGTATAGACAGGGATAAACGCCGGTCAGGATCACGCCACGTTTAAATTAAATTTGTAAAGGAGTCTCTACGCGTTGCCCTTCCCATGGCCTCACGCAAGCCCTCCAAAAGTCCGGGCCATTTCGATGGCCCGTGGTGTCCAGAGGCATACAATATATACTAATAAGTAATAATAACGGAGAAAGAATACAATTTCCTGCGGCCGGGCGGTCTGTCGTAAGAGGCGACAAAACACTGCTCAGCAAGTTGGTAGGGTATTTACCCGATTGGCTACCACCCCTGGTCTAGAGTATGCTGCCATAACAACCTTGAGTTGTTTTCCGGCATTAGTGGCCAGTTTCCAGTCTGCCTTTAGAGAGCGGCAGCACTTTGGTGTTACAAATGTCCATAGGCGATGGTAACCGTTCCATCAGGCGTGCCGTCTGTCTTTCTGCTGATCTCATGCAATCAAAATAAATAAAAAAACGTGACTCAGCCATATGAAGCTACTACTGATGAGAGTATAGACAAAAATTTAACTTACTTTCAAAATTTCATGATTTTAATTACTGTTTAAGCAATAAGATATTTGACTGTTAGAGTCCATACAAAGGAGGTTGTGACATTTTTTATGAAAGTATTTCTATTGATTTCACTGTCAAATACCCAATTTTGAGATAATCTATACAGATAAATAAAATTGAAGTGTCTCAGGGGAAGCAATTCAGACCAGGAGATTCCGAAAATGTAATTTTTAGATTTTTTGTCTGTTTGGATGTTCCGGCTAATCTCTGAAACGGATTAACCGATTTTAACAGGACTTTCACTGACAGATAGTTGATATTATAAAGAGTAGCTTAGGTTACTTTTTTAGGGTACCGTGAAAAATCTTCCAGGCGGTGAAGTCGCGGTCACAGCTAGTAGACAAATAGAAATGTATTGATTAATTACATACGTAGGACATCTTAAGAGTGGTTTTAAGATGGAGAATAAGCCAGATGATGCTTTGAAGAAAAGCCATCGGATATATTTTTCTTAAGTCACTTTTTGGGAAATGGGTTTGGTAACACATCATTTTTTTTGTTCAAATTATGGTTTATTATGTACTTGCTTAATACATTAAAACCTTATCCAAAATACAAATGAACCCCCATAAATCGCCCCATCTTTCAATGAATACCTGACCACTTATATTGTTATTAATTTCAGGTATACACAATTTATCAAGTACGTCGAACAAAGACTCTACTTCAATACTTTCGTCGGAAGTATATTAATAACTTCTTATATTATCTGAACAAAAAAAAAAAAACAAGAAAATCCTAACGAAAACCGAGCAGTAACATCGATCGATCACTTTTCAGGCCGACATGTCAACTACGAGCTTCTTACCCTATTTTCCGCAATTTCTATGCTGTTATCACAGTATATGTGTTGCTGTCAGTAGATGCACGGTATGAACTAAATATCGTAAACGTGGCAGCTTTCTAGTTGAGACGGAAGCAAGTGGTTATAATTTTAAGTAATGGTTACTAAACATCTTTGGTCCTCGCAAGTTTAAAACATGCTGCTGATTCTCTAAATAGTATGATATGTTTTTATTTTATATAGTATATAAAGTATTATTTTTTTTTATTTATTCTTGGAATGTTTCTTATTATTTATTGTCTACACCGCCACTGTTGTCCCAATATTTTCCTTAGTTTAGGAAGTTGCCTGAAGGAGATCGCTTTAAACGATAAGGCCGCCCTTTGTTCAACATGACTTAGTTTTAAGAACATAGTTTTAATTTTAGTGAATAATAAAATGCTTTCATTCGTTCATTCATATTTTAGACATTTTTTACTGCTAATTTTAGCATGAGCATGAGTATGAGAGAAAACCTGTGGAGAATTCGGTCTGACAGGCTCCGTGGTTCAGCGGGCTAAGCCTTTGCCGACTTACCTTACTGGAACGCAAAGGCTCCGGGTTGATACTTGGTATGGTAAATTTCGGAAACGAATTTTCTCCATTATTTACTATGGTCCGGGATCGGCTCCAGAGTAGTCCCTTGTATATTACCCATAACACAAGCGTAACTTCCTTAATTTGGCGATTAAAATATGTGTGTTTGTTTGCCAATTATTTATTATTATTATTATTTATTCGCAATGAAATAGTCTTGTGTTAATTTTGATATATAAATCCATACTTTATAATACATATTTATATAATATTATAAATAGAGATGTGAGTTTATTTGTTTGTTACACTTTCATGACTTGCGTACTCAACCGATTATCATAAAATTTTGAATATACGTTGTCAAACCTACAGAAAAAGACACCCATACAAATGTATTGCTCCTGTAGGATAGAAAAATAACTTTTCCACGATCGTTGTATAAACAGTTGTAATATACTTATTCAATTGAGCGAAGCCGTGGGCGTAAAGTAAAGATAAATCTATATTTAATAACCCTTACGTTTGAACAGATTTTCATAAAAATAACTATATTTAGACGTTTCTAAGGAACGAAAATACGATAATGTACATCTTAGAAAACAAAAAGTAGGTACTTGTGCGATACGAAGTCAAATTTAAGTAGGTAAAGTGAAGGGAAACCTTCAGTTGACGATATTTACTTAGAATTTCAGTATTTATTATTTAAAAACACATAAGAAACCACCGATGACGTGAGAACTTTTTGTCTCATTTTTTTATCAATTGTAACCAAAGGATTACTGAATAATAATTTATACTGTGTTGTAATATAAAAAAAGCCTTTATATCTCGGCAAACTCTTGAAGGCTCTTGTAATTTTGTTAAAGTTTCGTACGGACTATATTAAGTTCTTGTTAGTTGCTGAGCTTCGGGTTTGCCGAGTCTCAATTGCGGGACCTCGCCGGCTTTTATATGCAAATGTGAAATTACGATACGTTAGTTTCAGCTTTCATATATTGTGTAAGGAAAGATTTTTTAGGTGGATTCTCTATTTTGTGTACATTATTAATATTACGATTTTATTTGTGGTAGCATAATATATGTACAATATACATTGTACTGTATGTTTATTATTAATATTTAACTAACTGAGTATGCACTGTTTGCTGCAACTCCATTAATTCTTCGAAAAGTGATTGTCTAACATATTTCTGTATAAAATTTATTTAAAAGAAAGAAATGTTTGAGTTAATCAATTTTTAGCTAGACGTGTTGCTGGGGAGTTTCTTGCCGCTTCTTCTCCTTAACAGCAATAACACGTTGCGAGGCGGTGTACATAGATTAGGAAGTAAAAATAAATTTTAGCTTATATGTATTCCTTTATTCTATGACCTTCAAAAAGTGTTCTCCAGTGGAAGTTATTTTGAAGAAAAACTTTTGAATTTGAATCTGAATTACATCACAAGCAGTAGCTTAGTGGTTAGCCAACTGTGACTCATTCTAATTATGAGAGTTCGAATTCTAATCTTGCAGCAAAAAAACACAAGTTATGAAGCTCCTTAATTCTATATGATACTTCTTTTTGTTAAGTTCGTCTATCCTAAGGAAACGATGTCATTTATTAGGGAGTATCCTTAGTATTAGCCCGAGATATAGCCTAGTTGTGTCGAATTTCATTTATATCCGTTCAGTAGTTTTCACGCAAAGACATATAGACAACATTCTAAAAATTGCATCTTCGGAATCTTCCGAACCAAATAAGTCCCCCTGATTTTTTGTCCTTTACATTCATTTTATAAAATCGACCCTTATACAAATTTAATATATAATAGATAGATAGTTAGATAAATCGAAACAATTACCGATAGCCATTATTTGAAATTTGTAAATCCTAACACGGTCGAATAAATTAATGTCACATCACTAATACGTATTTAGTGTTGCTGAACAGCACTAGCTCTCCTACTTTCTTTTTGCTGTGTCAAGCATTAAAATGTGCCTAGATTATAAATTTAGAAAGGCTTCTGAGAATTGATAAGCCGTTTATCGTATTAATTTTAAAAGATCAAATAAAATCAAGATCAAACATAAACGAGTTCTATATTTAAATAAAATGGCTTTGCCTCGAGGCTGCGTCGCATATCAAAACCCGAGGCGGTGGCTTTATTTTACTAACACAAAAACTTAATTCGGTTTTTTACATATAATAATAACAAAGAAACTAAGTCCATATAGTCTAGACAACTGCCCGCCGGCCTAGCAAAACATAGAGATGAGTCGCAGCCAATCAGCATTTGATTTGAAGCAATACAATGAATGATATGTTGTTTATGACAGCGTAGGTATTTGTTGGCGAATGGAAAAACGCAATTGCAACGGCATTTATTCTAGTAATCCATGCATCCTAAATGTTAACTCGGGTTATAAGCCAGCACTATGTCAAGTTTCAATCAAATACGTTTACTAGTTTCCAAAACAGATGTGATCGCAGCGCCACCTTTTTCGCTATTTTTATCTGTCCCACGGAAATGGCGTAATTTATCGGGATAAAAAGTATCCTAAGTTATGCTCCGGGATATAAGCTAGCTCTATATCGAGTTTCATTTAAATCCGTTTTGTAGTTTTCGGAATCTTCTGGTCCGAATTATCCCCCCTGATTTTTTTCACCTTTTTAAACGCATTATACAAACTCGAACCATTTACAGATACATTATAGTATAGAGTAAAATAGATTACAATAAAAAAATTAGTTGATGATAGAATACTGAGCCTAGGTTAGAACGTAGGCCCAGTATTCTATCACCTTACTCATAGAAGCCTAGAGGCTTCTATAGGTAAGGTGCCCAGAAGATTAAATGGGAATTGTTACTATTCCATGATGCGCAGGGTTACCAAATTCTAAAAATTAATATCACTTAATATCATGTTATAAAATAGGTTATAATTAGAGATTATAAAAGAAAAACGAAAATTATTCTAATAATACAATATAACTGTAAACCAACATAAAATTACACCAAAACGTGACAATACTGGCGATAAGAAACGTGCTGTAACCAACATGTATCATACTGGCCTTGCAAGACGGCAGCAATGCTGTATGTCTGTGGCACTATAAAACAAGATAAATAAACAAATTAATGTACATGAACTCACTTGTTGGGAAGTTAAAATTAAACTAAAAAACTGGCTACTTACCCTTGACTATTTTACCATCGAAGCACTGTTTTAATCTATTTACTTTAATTGAAACTGTACAGTACATACATAATTACACACAAACATGCACACAGACTCGCACACACATTCACATACACAAAACACACTCACACACAGATACATAGGATGTGCGCGCGGGCGCGTGCTTACTTACTAGGCATAAACACTCTGTTACCGATTTGTATTTTTTGTGTTTAAAACTACATACTAATGTGACAGGGCACCGATTCCCGAAACACAGGCTTCATGCCTAGTCGTGAGTTAGCGACTTCTATACGTTATTGTATCAGATTTTCCGGTAATAAACCTTTATCATTCTTAATTGTTGTTGGAAATTCCTAGTAATTGTTGCAATTCTAGGTGTTTTTGACTCTCGCTTCAGGTGTTAATATATATATATATATATATTAATTTACATAACATGCAAAATTGTAAGTTATTTAATTTCAGAAATGGCAACTTTATATTCAGTAGTATACTGGTAACATTGTAGCTCTATGATCTCTCTGTGTTCGCGATGCTTTCTCTAACCGCATGTTTTATTACCTAATATGTTTGATTTTAGTGGTGCACAATAAAAAGAACTTAAGATGGACATGTCTGTATAATTTGAAGAATCCAGAAGACCCCAGTCACCAATATTGTATAAAAATCACTTATTTTATGCTATTAAGAATAAAGTCTAATACTAACTTTGCCGCTGTCTATAGATATCGGCTGAAAAAGGATGAAAAACTACAACGTGCAGAAGTATAAGCATAAGTTTCTTCTTAATCGCTGTCGCTCTTTGTTATTTTTGGTGCATTCTACAAGAATATGGTATATGTCCTCTCTTTTATTACACATCTTATGATTGGGGCTGTTTGTCTTGTTAACGAGGAAAGCAAAGGTCTTGAGCGGAGTTGTTAATATTGTTACATGCCGTCAAAGATAAGCGCACAGCTGTCTGTTGTAAGCGCAGTCTATTGTCTTCCTCCCAGATTAAGGAATTCTTTGTGTTTTGAATTTGCAATTAAGAAAAGCATGCTATTGTTTTCCTACTTGTTTTATAACCATCATTAGCGTCGAACTAATCCTTATTGTTATTGTTTTCGACTTTGTGGCCGTTCGCAGGTGTGCAAATTACTATTTCCCAGAAACTCAGTGTGCGCGGCCAATTTATTTGTACTGTATAGTTAGTATAAGACGATGCCCGAATGGAGGGATGGGCAGTCAAGCGACGGCTACGAAACAAGTAAGACGTTTTCTAGTACTCTCGATTAGCGATATAGACGACGGACTTTCCGCGTATCGAATTGTATTGAATCGTGTAGTGTGAACTGGTTGCATCCAGTTTTATTTGTATTTGTTTTATACGTGTTTGTACAGTTCTAATAAATTCTATAGTAGTTTCAACGGCATTTTTTAATTCGAGTCCTGTAGCTCGTAACAATATTTTTAATTGTTAATAACAAAGCACCCCAGTACACAACGTAGAAAGTCTATAAAACTTAGGATAATCAACTAGCGTGTAAGAAAGAAGTAAATAACATCCATTTCTCTAACTTAGTAATGGTATGAACCTAGAGTCCGTAGTAAAAAAAAAACTTGTTAATCCTCTTGTTTATTATTCATCGAACGTTAAGACAATGAACAGAGTCAATCATCAGCATTGGGCCGGCATTGGAATGCGTACCCGAACAAGCACGCTGATTAATCGCCTAGGGGCGAATACGTAATCAATGTCTGCGTACTTTTACTCCATCCATCAGGGCCTGTACCGTGATCTCTTATTGCCAATAAAGGAACATAAACTGAACTTCATTGCAAACGCGTATAAGTATATTAAAACGGAGGGACATAGTTTTTACGAATTTGAAAAAATAATAAGAACCATTTATATAATTTTTAATTTATTGTCTCTTTTCTATTGCGTGAGTTCAGCAGACAGGCATTCAGTCCACCTGATGGAAAGCGGTTACCATCGCCTATGAACATTAGTGGACACCAAAGGTGCTATGAATCTGGCCAGTAATGCCGAAACACAGCTCAATGTTGTTATGGCACTATACCCTAGACCAGGGGTGGTAGCCATCCAAACGGGCAAATTGTATTCTTTCTCCGTTCCTGATCGGACAAAATCTAAGTCTGTAATGATAGCAGGGCAATATAGGCATCGAATAATTTTTGAACCTTTAGGTCTCACTTGCATATATGCACTACATCATTATGTAGCTTGAACCTGTAGAGGCTCTCTTGTAGGTCTTTTTAGAAAGAGCAAAACGATCAAATATTTGGGTAATCATAGGACTGGTGCCTACGTCGGTCAACAAATCGATATCGGGCTTTTTACCCATAAAATGTTGTTACGAGTTGCAGGACTCGAATTAAAATGCCATTGGAATTATTATAGAGTTTATTTTATTAGAACTATACAAACACGTATAATACAGATACAAATATAAAACACAACCAGTCCAAACGTAATGCGCGAAATCGTAATTCCATAAAACGCGTAAAATCCGTCACGAAATAGATTACCGCATGGGGTACACACGTCTTGTTTTGCTCATGGTTATCGCTAGAATGACTCTCTCTCTCTCTCCATTGAGGCATTGCTTTATACGGCACAGATGCAATATGTCTGCCTGGCAAGCTTCGACGCAATTTCTTAGAAATCGTAACCCGCACACCTGCCTAATTATGCCTGCAAACGGTCATAAACGAGTACAATAGGCTGCTCTCCACAATAACCAATAAATAAGTAAACAAAAGAAGTCCAAATGCCGAAAAGTAATAAACTGTGGAAAACAGGTATGCAGGGGTGAATTTGTCTTTGTCGGTCGTAACAATATGTTAAACTAGGCTTAATATTCTACTTATTTAAGTTCTTTATTGTATTCGTTTATAATATTCTGATACTAAAAAATATTTTTCTGGTAAATTTCGTTCTCATATAAAGTAAAAGACACGTACAGATAATCCTAGGAAGTAAATTTATTTATGTTAATAAATCTAGCCTTTGGACGAAAAAGCTTGTTCATTTTAATTATTTTAAGATCCTTAGCAGTAAGAAAATAAGCCCCTGGTTAGAATAGAAACAATGAAACTTTAAGACGCGGCTACCGAGCTGCCTTCAGATTGAGCCATCCAACCAACAGATCAATCTGATACAGGGATGTGTAAGGACTGTAACACAGTGATGATAATTAAACAGTCTATTTGAAGCGAACCCGGCTCATCCGGCACGTGACCTAACATAATGACGCGCCGCTCGTCTTGAGGGCGAACCCACGGATCGATTTGGGTGAATGCACAAGCGGAAGCGGTTAATACAGGTAATAACATGATCGGTGTGATACCACGCTCTCACAGAATATAGACAGAAGGGAGATATTTATTTCTAAATGAGACACACACTAAACAACAGAACACATGCTAGCATTACGATAACTCCGCTTATAATTATCAAATCAGAAGTAACCACTCGAATGATGATAACAATTTCTTGCCTTTATTCCTATATAATATATCATTATTATTTTTTAATTAAGTTTACCTTCTGCCTGTTTGCCAGCTTAGCATTGAAAATGAAAGGATTTTTGGAAAGAATATTTACGTTATCCGTGCAGAGACGGAGAAAGACTACAATTTCCTGCGGTCGAGCCGCCTGTCGTAAGAGGCGACAAAACAACCCACAGCCAGGTTAGGGTATTTGCCCGTCTAGATGGCTACCACCCCTGGTCTAGAGTATGCCGCCATAACAAACTTGAGTTATGTTTCGACATTAGTGGCCACGTTCCAGCATCCTTTAAGAAAGCAGAGTGCATTTGTAACACCTTTGGTGTTGAAAATGTCTTAGGCGATGGTAATCACTTTCCATCAGGTGGGCAGCCTGCCGGTCTGCTAAATTCATACAATAAAAAACATTTTCTTAAGTTTTCGCGAAGTATACATATATAATAATCATAAACAAAATTAAAACTACACAATTAAAATGAACAAGTTGGTAGTAGGCTACATAAAACTTTAACAATACTCATTCACATTTGTGTCTTCCGTGATTACGACTACTGAAACGTGATCAAGACATAAATATATATAAGGAATAATAAAAATAAATTAATTTCTGCGCTGAAAACCGTTAAAACGTGGTTTTATTACTATTTAAAAAAAAGTTTATTTGCCAAATGTGACACAAACAAAATATAAATAAAACCATTAAAAAATTACGTTATTACGTCACGTTGACATTTGGGGACATGCCATACTCTTATGCCAGTATGAGACGACTCATTTATGTGTTTCAATTTAGATGAATCAACCAAAATCAATCAAAATAATCCATATAAACACAAAATTGAATCATTAAATATATTTTAATACTGTAGTGCCCCTTCAGTTATAGAAGTGTTTCAATTAAATTGATTCAATTTGCTGGATCCATATAATATGAGCATTAGAATTTGAAATTATTGGAATATAACAATGCAGCGAGGTAACGTGGTCAGGAAGGCAATGGTTTACACAAAGCTTACAACTTAACTACAGAGGTTGGCTAAGATACGTGTTTACTTGCTACATCCTATCCCTTAGGCCACACGTGCAGAGCCGCGGGCTTCAGGCACAGTCATCTCAATCTGTGTTTGTGGGACGTAACCGACCCCTCCCACTTACCTCACCTCTCTGGATGCCCATCTCGAACGAATCCGACAGTAATTACTCTGTTTTCCTGGTACATAATACTGCTAAGCCATTGTTTTTATTCTTCAACCTGTCACAATCTACTTGGACGTAGGTCGCTTCTAATACTCTAGGTAATCTCCTACGAATCTAAGCGATAAACTTTGTCTATGTATGTCTATTTATCTATTATAATAAATGATAATAACAGCCCTTAAATGTTCCACTGCTGGGATCGGGCCTCCAATTCTAGAGTAACGGACAGTATATCCACCACGCTTGTTTAAGGCGGCTTGGCAGGTTTGACACATTATCTGGATGTGCAGGTTGCATCACAATGTTTTCCTTCAGCGTTATTAGCACGTGGTAATTGTAACAATATGCACATTAGATCAGAAAACTGACTAAATGGTGCATGCGTTCCGGCCAGGATTGAACCCGCGCCGCTTGAGTTTGAGGACACGTGCGCTCGACATTATGCTATCACAACTTATCGATCGATCAATCCATTATGTCTTATCTATAATATACATGAAAAATCGGTAAATTGTTCGAGTTGATAAAATGCGTTTAAAATTGTGAAAAAAAATGATAACGTAACGGGATGTATTTGGACACCGTCCTCAGGCTTTTTGGGGAAAGAGCCAAATACAGCGCAGAAGTATGCATCGAGGGTGTGTGGGACTCTGAGCGACCAGTTGTCTACGCTAGCCTCAATCAGAAGCAGTCACGAGAAACTGATCGCCGAACTACCTACTAAACCTAAACCTGCGCCCCTGTATCCGCGCTTTCTGGAAACACACGAGCTACTTTGGCCTACCTTTTATGCTGGGTCTACACTTAGGAAATTTTTATCGCGTAAAATTACTTCTTTTCCATGGGGTAGACGATAGCAAAAAAGGTGGCGCTGCCGCACTTACACACACAAACTGCAGTAACGTATTTGGGAGCCGTCGCGCGCCGTTGCTACCCACTAACAAATACGTCGTCGTTAATGGCAATGGGAACTAGGTTTTGCTGGCACATACTAGTAATATAATAAATCTGTAGAGGAGTTGAATCTGCAAGGAGTTTAAAGAAGATAAACACCGGAGGGCGGATAAGGACCTGCAGATTCCGAAACCTCAGCTTCTAGATTTCTTTCTGTTAGAACATTATGTGAAACTACTGTGCTGATTTGATATTGTTACGATCGACAAAGACCAATGCATACCTGCAGTTTATTACCTTTTTGGCATTTGGACTTCTTTTGTTTACCTTATGTTTAAAATTTGTAATTAGAAAACAGCCTATTGTGTATTGTACTCGTTTATGGCCGTTTGCAGGTATAATTAGGCAGGTGTGCACATTACAAATTCTAAGAAAGCGACCTACGCGGGCGGGCGGGCAGCCATATTGTAACGGTGCAGTATATAGCAATGGCCCAAAGGGGGAGATCGGCAGTCCAGCGATGGTCACCAGCGAGACAAGACGTGTGCACATGCGATAAGCTACATAGTGACGGACTTTGCGCGTGTTATTGAATCGGGTATTACGTTTGTACTGGTTGTGTCCAGTTATATGTGTACCTGTGTTATACGTGTTTGTACAGTTCTATAAATTCTATAGTAATTCCAACGGCATTTGGATTCGAGTCCCGTAACTCGTAACAATATTATGACTTGATAATAATTACTATTATTAAAATAAACAGTAATTTAATATCGACCCTTCCAATGAGCTTTCAATGTAGATAATACTTTATAGCTCACCAAAATAAGAGACAATACATTAGTTACTATATATTTAAGCAAAACAATAGGCAGCTTATCACTCAGAGCGATCTGTTACAGGCAACCTAACTTATAGAAAGAAAGAAAGAGAAATTTTATTTGAAGAAATAGCGACGTAATTAAGTTCATTATAAATTATTATACACAGAGCATAATTTGAGAATTTGTACGCCGGATTTTCAGCAAACAAGATTGTTGATTGTACTCATCATATTACTGTGCCGGAATTATATCCGACACAACCCTGATTTTCAGTGTAAACCTTCCTTTTGGCATAAGACCAAAACGACCCAATTTTGTTAAATAATAATAATAATTAATAAACTAATTTTACTAATGTAATATTTAATTACTAAATGAAATAAATACATTTTAATAAAATACTTTCTTACTTCAAAATTAAAATAAATACTCTGTGTAATAACTTGTATCGAATTATCTATTCGAATACAATTCGATAGAGTGCTTGCCGACTTGTCACTGATATGAGGCAACAAATGACATTTTACTTCCTAACCTATAAATATTTATCCTTATAGGACATTCTTAGCTAATCTGGCGATGCAGGTGGTGTATAAATTAAAATTTTCATAAAAGTTTTAAATGCATACTAAATATCTACATATATACTATTGAAATATACTTTTAAATAAATAACTCAATAATAATGGTAAAGAAAGTAGCTTGACCCGATTATGAACTCTGCATTATATTAGTGTGGTATAGTACGCCTCCTATCTCACAACTATCATCCTTCCTTCCCCCTTTCTTGTGAGGGGGGGTTGAACCAGTAATCACAACGTCTGAAGGCTGCAAGATAATCTCGTGAATTGGAAGGTTGCGATTGGGCCATTTGATTCCGATCTTTCAAGGCTCGAGCTCTTAGCTCCTAGATTGTTTAGGGTATCGCCAACTAAAGATTTTATTCGATAGCGTTAAATTTGAGTTGATCTAAAGTAAATTGCTACTCAGATAGCTTAAAGGATTATTAACTAAAAAGGCAATAAATATCTACTTATATAGTGGATGGAGTCTATGCCAAAATATATCGGGTTCTGTAATTTTAATTGGTGTAATGCCAAAAATATCTATGTGGGCTATAGTTTTCGAAAATATTTGTAATATACAAATATACATTATTATTTTTTTCTTGCATTAGTTCAGCAAACAGGCAGCCGGCCTACCGGGAGGAAAGCGGTTACTCAATGTTATGGCGGCATACTCTAGACCAGGGGTTGTCTGCGCCCCGCGAGATCGAGAGGCGCAGAGACGAGTTGCGCCAGGTCCAGGTGGCAGAGTGGGCGGACCGCCTACTTAACCCCAGCGCCGGCCTCGCAGTCATTCAAGCGGTGAAGCCGATCATACCAGAATGGCTGCAGAGGCGTCACGGCACCCTGACGTTCTGCCTGACGCAGGTTCTCTCGGGGCACGGATGCTTCAGGAGGTACCTGTGTCAAATAAGGCGTGAACAGACGTCAAAGTGCCACCACTGCGTCGGCGGCGACGAAGACACGGCGCTGCACACCCTCCATGTGTGCCCAGCCTGGGACGAGCAGCGCCGTGATCTCATCGCGGCCATCGGGCGGAGTTGTCCCTCCCGGCCGTGGTGAAGGCCATGGTCGGGAGCGCTGACGCGTGGGACGCAGCCACCTACTTCTGCGAGACCGTCATGTCCGCGAAGGAGGCGGCGGAGCGGGAGAGGGAGCAGACCGCCACGCTCCCCTCCCGCCAGAGCTCACGGCGATAATGGAGGGTCGTCCAAGACGACCTCCAGCCGCCGTAGGCTACGGCCGTGCGGGCGACCGGCGGGGAAACCTGACCCGCCCGCACATTAAGGCTGGAGAGGAGGGACGCGTCCCGATCCACGCGCCCCCTCTCACCTCGGGGTGAGGTAGAGGAGCCGGAGAGACCCAGATCTCCGGCTATCCAAATGGTGAGGCCAGCCCGCAAAGGGGCTGGCCGTCGTCCGTCTGGGCTGATGGTGAATGCGCGAGCGAGTCCACAGCCCGGACACAGGAGGCTCGGGATTGGACAGGGGTTTTAGTGGGTATCCCTAACCGCGGTGTGGCAATAGCAGCTCACACTAAAAGTGGGGTGCTAGTGCCACCCCGACCTGGCGAATCCCACACACGGGCCGCGACCTTTTCCCCTCGCGCGGCTCACGGTCCTCAAACGGATTTCCCCTGTATAAAAAAAAACAAAATGAAAAACAACACACGAGCCGAGCGAGCGAAGTGAGTGTGCTGCGGCAGCGGCCGGCGAAGTGCTAGAAAGCCAGAATTTCATGAGCAAATGAATAGCTTGCTGTATTTACTAATCAAGAAAAGCTTGGATATATTTGAAATTAATTTAGTATGGCCTTGAAATATTCTGTTAAATAATATTATTGCAATTAATAAAATGGATAACAATACGTATGGCACTCGTGTCATTATGGAATCTAATGTACGGGTAAACAAGAGAATTTCACATAACTTTTATGGTAAACAAAAAATTCGGGCAAGTGAAATTCGGGCAAGTAAAATTCGGGCATATGAGTATTATTGCTTATATTTTTGGGGCAAACAATAAACAACCGTTTTGAATACCTGCAAGCTCCTAAAAGGCATAATTTAAAACCAAAACTTCCATTAATTGAAACCTTTTTCAATACTTAGACAAACCTTCTGTTAATGAATTTTAAATTAGTTTTGTAATTTCTTTTTCAGTTTTGAAAAGGCTTTCATAAATTCAAGATAATTGAGGTTTTTGAAAGAAAATGAGAAACTCATTGTACACTTAATAATGGAGAATATAATAATATTATTCTTCAAAGGTCTTGATAATTATTTCTTAAATAAATAACCTTGTATAATGAGCTCTCCCATAATCGTTTTGGTCGATTGCACCCACGCACCTTTGGATGAATTTAACAGTACTTTTATAGTAAGATAAATATTTGTTGTGGTGGTTTATTTTTATGTGTGTAATCCGTCGATGATGTTACCGCGTTGGATAAGGGTAACACATCACTGGAGAGAGCCCATGTCTCCATCTTCGCGGTAGCTAGGCTCAACCGCTGGAGGGGAGTACGAAATAAGACGACGTGTGTTGTACTCTAAACTTAGACTATACCTATATACAGAAATCGTAACTGCTACGTGAAAAGATGTAAATCCTAAACACGTTCGTAGATGCATCTTCGAAGGTTTTGTCTGTTTTCTGTATTGACAGATTTTGGCACGTATATGGACTAATCAGTTTTAACCTTGCTAATAAATAAAATAAAGAAAGAAGCAAAGTCTAAAATATGTGAAACAAAATATAACATAATATATATAATTATATAAAAAACACAAAAAACATACCGTAGACATAAGCCACACTAAACATACACTACCATAAACCATGTAACATATACACTCCATACTAGCATAAGTATTTAGTATAAAATTAGAAATAAATAATATTATAATTAATTTTAAGTTACACCACAACACAAATACAACACCGAGCAAATGTCACACACACCAACAAATAGATATAAGAAACGTGTAAATTTTCAAACGCTTTATCAAATTAAATTTCTAAAAAAGGGACGGATCTTAAAAGTCTTTAGAACTAATTGCATTTCAAAAAAACCTTGCTAATTATGTAACAATAATTACCCTATGTACGTGACGTAACATTTGTCACTAAACTTGTTGAAAACAATCATTGTAGCTCATAGATATATAGACACGCATATATACCTATCATTCATAACAGATAGATTAATACTAGATTACACAAGGGATGAAAGCGACTTATTCAGGCACGAGATGGTTTGGTTACGAGCGTAAAGGAGGCTAATAGTTCGTGTGCCTAAATAGACCTTTCACCCGAGGTTAGCACTCTGCTTTTCATTTCGAATATAATATGAGGAAAGTAAATAAAAACTGATTAGTTAAACAAACAACTACTTCTTCTAATGAAATCAGGCGTTTAATCCATATCTAAATCTGAGAAACTCATTTAACACGTCACGTATGATACGTGATGATTATGAGTATGCCACCATAAATAACAACCTTGAGTTGTGTTCTGGCATTAGTGGCCAGATTCCAGTCTCCCTTGAGAGAGCAGCAGCACATTGGTGGTACTTTTGGTGTTACAAATGTCTGTAGGCGATGGTAACCACTTTCTATCGAGTGGGCCGTCTGCCTGTCTGCTAAACTCATGCCACAATTTTTTTTTTAAATCGGTACATACTTAAGAAGAAATTATTAACGAGTATATATTACTCTGTCAAAACAGTACCGGGAAAACTTCAATAATCCACAAAATGTTAGTTATTCATTCAAATTTATTTCATCACCTTCAAAGTATGCTCCTTCAGAAACGATACTGTTACAACTTAGGCTTTGACAAAGACATATTCCACGTATAGTATGTATAAGCACATTTTATTACCTGTCGCAATTTGAACTAATTGTAATCCTTTTATGATCGTCTTCTTTTGTTTACTTATTTATTGGCATACATTTCTAGTGATGCCTATTGCTCTATTGTACTCGGATACGACCGCTTGCACGCTGCATCATTAGCCAGGTGTTACTGATTATAAATACAAGCTGATTCTAGGAAATTATGTCGACGTTGCCGGCCGGGCACATTTGCATTTGTGCAGTATAAAACGATGGCCTGATTGAGAGAGGAAGTCAGTTGAGCGACAACTACGATTAAGGCGTGACGTGTGTACATTCGGGAATCTAATATTGACGGACTTCGCGCGTTTTATTGAATTACGACCTTCTGCATTACGTTTGGATTTGTTGTGTTCGATTATATTTGTGCCTGTGTTATACGTGTTTGTATAGTTCTAATAAACTCTATGATAATTCTAACGACATTTTAATTCGAGTCCCGCTAACTCGTAACATACGCCAACGAATAATCCAATCATCAAAATATTTTTGAAACGCTTTTTCCGGAATTGAGTTTAGGTCTCGTTGCGAATTCTCCTTTATGTCTTCTACCGAATGAAAACGGCTGCCACGAAGAGGTAATTTGAGTTTAAGAAAAAGAAAACAGTCTGCTGGAGCCATATCTGGTGAATAAGGTGGTTTTCTATCCACAAATCTGGCCTTTTACGTCGAATTTGCTCTCTTAAATGCCGCATAACGCTTAATGTCGAGTGCACAAAACCGCGATAGTCAAAGAAAATAGTCAACATGACTTTGACTTTTTATCGTCTTTGGTGTGGTTTTTTCAGTTTTGGTTGGAAGGCGCCACTCCTAATCTTGTTGACTAGTTTGCATGTCAAACTCGTAAACCCACGTCTCATCACCAGTAACAATGCGTTTCATAAATGTTGGGTCGGAATTGACTCGTTCTAGCATGTCCTCAGCGACTCTTATGCTATAGAGTTTTTGGAGAAAATTCAGGTTTTTGGGACTAGCCGAGTGGCAACATGTGTCATACCCAAGTGATTATTTAAAATAATACGGATCGACATTTGAGACACTGAAAATTCAGCAGCTATTATTTCTCTCAAACCTGAATGAGGATTTTCAGTCACTATTTTCTTTACTTTTGCGATGTTAACTTCCGTTGAAGACGTTGATGGCTTATCAGGGTGAGGCAAATCTTTCAGCATATCTCGACCGCTTTTGAACGCTTTGTACCACTCATAAGCACGTGTTTTTGATAAAGTCGATTCCCCGAAAGCCTTTTGTAATATTTTCAGTGTCTCCGAACATGAAATTCCATTGACGATGCAAAATTTAAGACAAACTCTTTGTTCGATGTCCATTATGAAATTCGCAATACATATTACATAGGATCTGACTAAAAACAGCACTGTATTTAATCTAAATGACCGATACAACTCAAACTCCGCGCCAAAACGAAAAACAGTTGTGCCAATATAACAGTAAAAAAAAATGATTTGGCACCATAAACAAATCATCCATACCCGATACTTTTTTGGCAGAATGTATAGGCATGTACTATATCACAAGAGTTGTATTTACGCGTAAAACATATTAATTTAATTTAACAATGACATGTAACAAATGAGACGGAACGCGAATATATAGAATTACAAAGTAATAGACGCGGCACATCGCATAAACATGTACAATGTATACAATATAATACGCCGGTTGACAAGTACTTTGATGTTCATGTACGTTAAATTACAGGAGCTTAATGAACCCGCGTGTATTAACTACCTTCGCCTAAGGCTGTACTTGTGTATGTATTGAATTCCAAGGTAAAACTAAATTTCGACTTGGCGAGAATATTTTGTTGTCAATTTACTATCGTGTAGTTCTCATTTCTGCAGCAATAAAGAACGCGTTGTAATGATTAAGTTCTTGAATTATTATTATTATTTTATTTTAATGCACGAGTTCAACAGACAGGCAAACGGCCCACTTGATGGAAAGTGGTTATCGTCGCCTATGGACATTTGCAACACCGAAGGTGCTACAAATGCGCTGCTGCTCTCTTAAAGGAGACTGGGACCTGGTCACTGATGCCGGAACACAACACAAGATTGTTATGGTGGCATACTCTAGACCAGGGGTGCTTGCCATCCAGTCGAGCTAATACCCTACCACCTGGCTGTGGGTTGTTTCGTCGCCTCTTACGACAGGCCGCCACAACGCAGGAAATTGTATTCTTTCTCCGTTCCTGCACGGATATAATAGGATATGAATTTGAAGTTGAAAGTGTGCATGTGATGACTTATGTAGATCTATGTTGAAAATACCTTATATTTATCATTAAGAAATGTCATTATTTAAATCACATCTCTGATTACGATGTACATCACTAGATGGCATTGTTCATTTTCGATGCACAAAATAGTTTGCTTATCGCCTCCTCTTTGCATTTAGGATTTTTTCTCTTATAAAAATTGGTTTGCTTTTTGTGAACACGCCGGTGGCGATATAAGTTTTGTATTTTATTTGTGTGCGTAAGTGAAATCATTAATAAATAAGTTTTACTATAATTACACTTGGCCACAGAAAATAAAAGAGGTCTGGACCTTTGACTAGGCCAATCTGTTCATATGTACTTCGTGCGCTGAATCCGAATCTGTTGCCAGTTTGGTCCAAACACCTTCAAAATTTTGAGGCTGTATGAACCAAAAGACTGAATCTAGGGCCAGTTCGGTCCTTTAATTAAACATCAAATTGCGCTGGTAATACAGATATTAATTTTTTCAAAATCAGCCGATACCTGACAAAGTTCATTGAATTAAAAAAAAATTCTAATGACACCACTTTAGTTGTCGTGAAAATCGGCCTGGAGACCCCCTCCTCAAGTGTTTTTATCTATTTCGTACAGTTTATTAGCATTTGGCCCTGAAGGCCGTGTCAGTTCATTGATGCTATTACAGAAAAACATGTGGAATATACTGTTACAACTTAAGTTCCGATAAAAACAAAACCCACCCGCATGTCTATAAAAAACACATTTTATCACCTGTCGGTATTTAAACTAATAGTAATTCTTTTATGATTGTCTTCTTTTGTTTACTTATTTATTGGTTATTGTGGAGAACAGCCTATTGTACTCTTTTATGGTCGTTTGCAGGCATAATTACCTAGGTGTGAGGATTACGATTCTAGGAAATTCGGTCCATGCTGCCGGGCGGACATGTTGCATTTGTGCGATATAAAGCAATGGCCCGATTGAGGAAGGGCAGTTGAGCGATAACCACAAGCGAAGAAAGACTTGTGTACATTCGGTAATCTATTTAGTGACGGACTTTGCGCGTGTTATTGAATTACGATCTTCGGCATTATGTTTGGACTTATTGCGTTCGGTTATATTTGTACCTGTGGTATACATGTTTGTATAGTTCTAATAAACTCTATAATAATTCCAACGGCATTTTAATTCGAGTTCTGAAACTCGTAACAATACTATATAAATGATGGAGAACACGAAGAATTTTTTTGTAGATTTCTTTTCTGTTTGTTCGGTATTCATGTAAAAACTAAGGGGCCTATTTCGATGCAGTTTTCGTCGGTCGACAGCTAATTCTTAGACTTAAACTCTGCGTTACTTTTATCCCGGGAATCCCGCGGGAATTTTCTCAGGAGCGGTTTGTAGTAGTTCGGGTGTATAAAAATTAGCTTATTACGACACTGTTTTCATTAAAATGATAGCTGCAGTACTTTATGTCCCGGGAATGTTTTTGTGTATTGTTTCATAAATGTTATTGTACAATAAAGTATATTTTATTCTATTCTATTCTAATCCCGCTGGAATTTCAAGTCAAGCGTGGACAAAGTCGCGGGCGTATCCTAGTATAATACATTTTTTACATATGAAATTCCAGAATCTAAAATGTGGTTCGGACTATATGTTGCCAATAAGCTGATAATGACCACGATCAATAGCCGGTTCCTTTACCCTACCGACCGTTCATTTGCCTTAACTATCAGTTATAATTTGACATAAGCTCCATCCGAGTAATGTCAAAATTAATCGACGCTAAGGCAAGTGATTGAATACTAAGATATATCTAGGAACCGGCCACAAGTCTGTTAATTTCATAATGTATATAGGTTAACATATCAACTATTGACAGTAAAAGTTCCGCATTGCACACAGACACTGCTTTGGATTTACTTAATTATATCCTATCCAAATATATCCCTAAAAAGTTTAATAAAGTTATGTACACAATCCAAAAGGACAGATCTGTGCTATAGTCCGGTACCCTTGTCAGAAAAGGGTTCATCAAGTAACGGACGAGGTGCGGCCTTTACTTATATCAGCCCACGCGGCGTGTTGCTACGTGTAAGAGGATCACAAATGCAATTATTTTTATATACGGAAAAAGTTATCACAATATATTATACTAGTGATTTCGGCAGACATTGCCCTGCCCTGAAAAAATAAAAATCTAGAACCTGATTCCAGCGCCACCTACCCGCTCTAATTGTGAATCTCTTAAACACTAATTTTTTTACACCTTGGATTACATTATTCAAGTTTTAGTAGGGATCCCTATTTTTTTCTAATAATAAATATAGCCTATATTAATGTGAAATAATGTAGCATTCTAATGAAGAAAGAATTTTTGAAATCGATCCAGTAGTTTTTGAGTTCTATCGTTACCATTCATTCGTTAACATACAAAAATACAAATCTTTCCTCTTTATAATATTAGTATAAATTGGCCTTTTTGTGTGTCTTTGTGTGAGCGCTGGTTATCTCAACCGGCAATTTTACTGAGCTAGGACCAATTTGGAACTACATTTGCTATTTTTTTTTTTAGACTTTAATTGGTCTTACGTTGTTGTTCTAAATAAATATTATTCTTACTTTCTGTCCTTTTGGATTTTTAAAAATCACAAAATCGTTTTTTACCTTTAAGTTACATGTTTCTCAAAACCACCTCTACATCTTGTCCAATAGTTTATTTTACTTTGGATAGGTCGATCATTGATCTATTCATAATGCCCACAAGCATTACCAATTCGATTTTATACACATATCCAGTTACCACGGAATGTCGTTGGTGCCCTGGAAGATGGGACGGCCCCTAGTATGGGACGCAACTTGTGTGGATATTGTTACGAGTTGCAGGGACTCGAATTAAAATGCCGTTGGAATTACTATAGAATTTATTAGAACTATACAAACACGTATAATACAGGTACAAATATAACTGGCCACAACCAGTACAAACGTAATACACGATTCAATAACACGCGCAAAGTCCGTCACTTAGTAGCTTATCGAATGTACACACATCTTGTCTCCCTGGTGACCATCGCTAGACTGCCGCACCCCTCCGTTGCGGCATTGCTTTATACTGTCAAATACAATATGTTTCGACACAATACTCGACCGCTTGGACTTGTATTTCCAAGAATCATACCTGGCAGTGATCACAATACAACAATAGGGCCTAAACGATTACAATATACAAATGGGCTATTTTTCCAATTACAAATTTTAAACACAAAGTAAACAAAAGAAGATGGTCATAAAAGAGCTTCAATATTATTATCTCAAACACCGAAGGTGGGTAATAAATGTGCTTTGTTTACAAATATGCAGGTGGCCCAATTGTAACAATACTTTGGCGGCGTCCCATCATCCAGACATTAGTAGTGGGTACATATTTGTGGATTTTGGGGTTCAGACCCTGGGTCCGTGGGGATCTGGTGCTCCTCACCTCTATCGAGACGTCTCAACGCGTGTAATTGAGCTCGCGTGACCAAAGGGCCGGCTTGAACCTAGGTTCAAGCCGCACTTGCCCTAGGGCAAGGTATCAGCATTGCCATCCAACGCGGAAATGCGGCCAGCATTTTGGGTACGCTTCCAGCCGACAGCGATTTGGAGTTTTACTTTTTTTATATTATAACACAAGCGTATCTTATTTAATTTGGGGATATAAAATAAGTGTATTTGTTTACCGATAATTCTTTTATTTTCAAAGCTAGGGATAATCGTGGAGTGTAGTTTTCTTATTTTTCTCCTTTTCTTCTTTCTTTCTTTTCTTCTAGCCATCTAACACTGTGTTTAATAATTTTCAAAGAGCCTATAAATCTTGCATTATAGTTTACACAGGTCAATTAGATTTAAAAAAATGTTGTATATGTCTGCAGCTTTTTATAATTTCCAGTACATAATTTGCAAATATATTCATGGAAGTACTGAATAAATTGACTTTGGTTCTTTAGATTTTTAGAATGAATATGAGCATAATGTTACACTTTCTCCACAGTTACATGGTTTAGATTATTTGATAATCTTGAGAATTTGAGTGTGGAACAGGTGAGCACTTCTACCAACACTTAATAGTGATGGTGGAAAGGTGCCAGGGTAGTCGGGACCGTTACATGACGGCAGATTACTGTTGGTCTTTACAACGGCAGTTTTCCCCAAAATTAATATAGAAGAAAATCTTATAGAAGGTGTCTCTCTGAAGTAGAAGATTTCACCACATTTTCTCTCTTTTTACTTCTATATAATAGAAACGATTAGTAGTATTTCTCAATAAATATTAGATACTAGCTGTGCCCGCGACGTCGTCCGCGTGGAATTTCGAAACATTCTTCATTGGTGCTCCGTTCTTATTGGTCGTAGCGTGATGATATATAGCCTATAGCCTTCCTCGATAAATGGGATATCTGACACTGAAAGAATTTTTCAAATCAGACCCGCAGTTCCTGAGATTAGCGCGTTCAATCAAACAAACAAACTCTTCAGCTTTATATATTAGTATAAGATTAATGTATATAATTGTTATGTTTTATTTCACACTTACTAGTTTACTGGTTGGTGTTGTATACAAATGGAAATTTAAAAAAAACTAGCCAATAATCCAAAATAATTCACAGTTTAATTAATTAATTGTTGAGATAAACTTATTGGAAGCCATTATAATATCCAGGGCAACAAAACCACTGTTGAACAGTTTTATATAGTTCTTGCCCACTACAAATATGAGCGGTCTTTATTCGTGGCTGAACGTGTACATGCTCATAGCGATAGTGTGACGAGACGATCAGTCCCGAGAGTGCCGTCCAATCATACCTGCTTTTGGTTTCACGTATTCACCGTAAGTAAAGCCCTCGTAAATTGCAAGAACTATATGTTTAAGAGGGTAGTGTTTAAATTTGTTACGAAATCTTGTTTTGTATACTTACCAATTTTAATTGCGTTCTTCCTTTTTCAAAAAAACTCCCTCCCAACAATAAAGTCAGCAAGCAGCAGTTTGTTACTGTCTAGGAAAGAAACTCGTTTTCAAATTATGTTGTACGTAACATGCAGTTTAAATAACGGCGGTGCATTCTAATTAAGAACCCGAATTTCTCGTCCAACACTGTTTGGTGCAGTTCATACACTGCGCCCTTAGAGAGCGAAATGGGTGCGGGCGGAGAGAGTTCTTATAGCGTGTTATGCTTACAAAAAACGACTAGTATTTTTTTCTCAGCATTATAATAGGTTGGGGAAAAAGTCTTTTCGCATATAGTATGTATGAACTTGTAATAAGATCTCTTTGGCTATACCGTTTGTATCTGGCTGGTTTTGGTATCATTAAAAAGTTTTAATTTTAAAGAAGACAATTCCAAATTCAAATTAGGAAAATGTGTGATTTTCATTTGTTTTTCTTATTGTTAAAATGAGTGAAACTAATGAAGAAATTCGATACATT
Organism: Dendrolimus houi; assembly: GCA_039645545.1. NCBI lineage: Eukaryota > Metazoa > Arthropoda > Insecta > Lepidoptera > Lasiocampidae > Dendrolimus > Dendrolimus houi. Next base: position 25,630,344 of record CM077127.1, on the reverse strand, counting down.
TTAAAATTTTACTACAAAAAAGGTAAAAATGCAACACAAGCCGCGAAAAAAATTCGTGATATTTATAGACCCTAATGCAGTATCTGTGAGAGTAGCGCAAATTTGGTTTAAGCGTTTTCAATCCGGAAATTTTGATATCAAACATGCACGTCGCTCTGGTCGCCCTGTTACGGACAAAATTGATGCCATTTTTGAAAAAGTGAAGCAAGATTCGCATATTAGTAGTTACGATGTAGCTGGAGAACTGGAAATTGACCACAAAATGGTTTTGGCGCATTTAAAAAAAGCTAGGTACACAAAAAGCTCGATCTTTGGGTGCCTCATGAGCTCACTGAAAGAAACCTAATGAACCGTGTACTCATTTTTGATTCTTTATTACGAAGTCATGAAACCGAATCATTTTTGAAGAAGTTGATAACTGGTGATGGAAAGTGGATCACGTACGACAAGAACGTGCGAAAAAGATCGTGGTCAAAGGCCGGTCAGGTTTCACAGACTGAGGCGAAACCCGGGTTAACTCGCAACAAGGTGATGCTGTGTATATGGTGGGATTGGAAGGGCATTCATTATGAGCTGTTACCGCCAGGCAGGACCATCGATTCTGAACTGTACTGCGAACAACTGATGAGATTAAAGCAAAAAGCTGAGAGAAAGCGGCCGGAATTAATCAACAGAAGGGGTGTGGTTTTTCACCATGATAACGCTAGACCGCACACATATTTAGTCACTCAGCAAAAATTACGAGAGTTTGGCTGGGAGGTGTTAATGCATCAGCCGTATAGTCCTGACCTCGAACCTTCAGATTTTCACCTGTTTCGGTCTCTGCAGAATTCCTTAGGCAGTGTCAGGTTAACATTACGAGAGGGCTGCCAAAACCACTTGTCGCAGTTTTTTGTTCAGAAACCCCAAAATTTTTATAGCAATGGGATCACGTCCCTACCTACAAGATGGAAAAAAGTTATCCAACAAAATGGCACCTACATATTTTAGTCAAATGTAAACTTTATAAAAAACCCTTTGAATTTTCATATGAAATACGAAGAAACTTTTTCCCCAAATATTTGACAACAGACAAGAAAAAACATGGTACATATATCAACTATGCAATTGCAAAGCCTGTCAGCTGCAATTGTTTTTTTATTAATATCTTACAAGACATTTTTTGATCTATTGTGTTTGCCAAATCACGTGAAAACTATATTAAAATATGATAATGCTTCTAATAAGTTTAATAAATAGTTATTAACCAACTTCCAAAAGCAGAAGATTCTCAATTCATCGAGGACCGACTTTCAAAAAAAAAATTATATTCCAAGAGTCGGGTTGAGTTGAGTTTTGAGGTGAGCTCATTGTCACCAAGTCAGTATCTGATGAGTGGATCCTACAGAAATCAAGATCAATCTTTCTTGAAGTGCGCCGAGCGCCTAGACTCTTTTTGAAAAGTATACTTTATATGCGATCCAGTAATATAATTTATCTATTCTACAGACGCTTAAAATTACATTTCTAAAACATCTAAAAATATAAAGTATATTTTAACAAAAACAAAATCGCTTTCAAACTAAAATGCAAAAAATAAATGTTTCTAAAACATTTTGATGTTGGTGCGAAGTAAAACATAAAAAAAAACTACAACAAAATTGCAAAATGCACCGATTTCAAGATGTTAGTTGTGATGTAGGAAAATGTCCATCCGGCTTTGGTTTGGTTAAAAATATATTTTGAAATGGAATTGAAGTTTGTGATACTTTTTTGTGTTGAGTTTTAAAATTTCTTACGAAGCACTTGTTAGGTTTAGAAATTGCCCAGCTGACATATCACCGCAGGTTTGGACAGTGATTATACTATTACCAGTTGCAGGAGTCGAATTAAAATGCCGTTGGAATTACTATAGAATTTATTAGAACTATACAAACACGTATAACACAGGTACAAATATAACTGAATACAACCAGTCCAAACGTAATGCATGATTCAATAACACGCGCAAAGTCCGTCACTAAATAGATTATCGAATGTACACAAGTCTTGTCTCACTAGTGGTTATCGCTCGACTGTTTCATCTCCCCATTGGGGCATTGCTTTATACTGTACAAATACAATATGTCTGCTCGGTCGTGTGGACCGAATTTCCTAGAATCACACCTGGCTAATGATTGCCATAAAAGTATACAATACATAATGGGCTGTTTTTCTAATCACAAATTTTAAACACAAAGTAAACAAAAGAAATCCAAATGCTGAAAGGTAATAAAATGTGCAAAATAGGTATGCAGGTGTGAATTTGTCTTTGTCGGTTGTAACAATACATACATAGGTAATGTAGCTATTAAATTTATGACTCCTTCACAATAATCGCTATTCACTCCGCTTGTCAATAAGTCCGCTCCCCCACATTTAATTTAAAATATACGTGAGAATTCCACGAGGCGATAACGTTGGCAGGTTCTGAGGCGGCAACGTTGCTTTATATTAAATTGAAGTTTATTCTGATTTTATGTTGTTATAATGTAATTTGGTAAAGTGGTATAAGGATAGCAAGAAAATTGTACAAAACTAGAATAGTACTAGCCTCTAAGTTTTCTGTAACAGTGTACAATAGCCCCTCTTATATATAATATTTAATGTATACGCGGCTTATAGGCTGGTTAAAAAAGTAAAAAAAGTGTTTCTCATAATCGTATTCAGATTTTTTAAAATGATTTGTTAACGAGTCTATAAGTCCTATATAACGATTATGAATGAGGGAGTTTAAAGTTGTCTAGTTCAATTAGATTAATAAGCATTTTGGCGCTTACTACCTAAATCACGTTTTAAAGCAGCGTGTTTACCAAATTCACGTTTTTACGATTCAATCTATACAGATAAATAAAATTGAAGTGTCTGTTTGTAATGTCAAAATAACAATGTGAAAAAAATAAGGGGTCATAATTCTGAACAGGAGATTCCGACATGCAACCTTATATATAAAATGAATCGTAGAATGTATGTACGAGCATAACTTGAGAACGACTTCACCGATTTTGTGATATTTATTTTGTGTGTTTGAATGGGTCTCCAGATGGCTTAGATTCACAATTGGAACCGGTAGCTGGCGCTGAGATCGGGTTCTAGAATCCTCCTAATCACCTGGAGCGATTTTGTTTTTGTGTGTTTGAGTGGGTTGCCGGATGGTTTCGATTCACAATTAGACCCGGTAGGTGGCGCTGAGATCGGGTTCTAGAATCCTCCTGATCACCTGGACCGATTTTGGTGATTTTGTTTTTGTGTCATAAAACAAAGTCTTTTAGGAATTCAGAAAATATGGCGGTACGAGTTCGCCGGGTCAGCTAGCTTATAAAAATTTTGTCTGTCTAGGTGTTCCGGCTAATCTCTGAAAAGGCTGGACCGATTTTGACGGGACTTTCACTGGCAGATGGCTGATGATATAAGGAGTAACCCAAGCTACCTTTTTTAGGGCTCCGCGAAAAAAATTCCACACGGATGAAGTCGCGAGCACAGCTAGGGCAAAATAAAAACATATGTAAAATACTTTAGGTTAAGAAAGAAAAGGAAGATAAGATATTTGTTTGAAGAGAGGACCGAAGGATTCTAAGTTGAATGTATATCAGACCCAAGTAGAGTGGAAATGCTTAAGTTTAGACGATCATATTGTTACAATTTGGGCCATCTGCATATTTGTAAACAAAGTACATTTATTACCCGCCGGCGTTTGAGCTAATAACATTGTAGTTCTTTTATAATTGTCTTCTTTTGTTTACTTATTTATTGGTTATTGTGGAGAGCAGCCTATTGTGCTCGTTTATGGCCGTTTGTAGGCATAATTAGGCAGGTGTGCAGAGTACGATTTCTGGGAAATTGCATCGACGCTTGGTGGGCAGACATATTTGCATTTGTGTTATATAAAGCAATGGCCCGATTGAGGAAGGACAGTCGAGCAATAACCAGTCGCGAGGCAAGACTTGTGTACATTCGATAATCTATTTAGTGAGGGACTTTGCGCGTGTTATTGAATCGTGCATTACGTTTGGACTGATTGTGTTCAGTTATATTTGTACCTGTGTTATACGTGTTTGTATAGTTCTAATAAATTCTATAGTAATAAATCTAACGGCATTTTAATTCGAGTCCTGCACTCGTAACCATATCTTAGGTACAATGTAGGTAATGTGATACACTTACAACTAGCCGTTAGTAATGGTATTACGACACAACGGACTAACGGCTGGTTGGACTAATGTTGACAGGACTTTCTTTGCAGATAGCTGATGTTATAACGAATAACTTAAGCTACTTTTTTAGGGTTAAGTGAAAAAATCTACGCGGACGAAGTCGCGGACACAGCTAGTTTTATAATTGTGTAATTCGAAAAAATGGTATTTGAAGCAGAGTTGAAATAATAATAAAAGTGGCTAAGCGCGTAACAGTCGCCGCACCATGAAGTATTCTGTAGAAATTATGTATGTAAAGTGTTTAGTTTTTATCATTTCAACTTTTAGTTTCATATATTACAATCACATCTAATTTTTAGTCGATTCGCAATTTAACTAGCAAAAAACCTAGTAATCATTATTAATATATACTACTCAAAAATTCTTCAAAATATTACTAACTAGCTGTACCCCCCGGCAGACGTTGTCTTGCCTTTAAAAAATAAAAATCTAAAAAGCAATACGCCATCGGGACTATACAAAAAATGTGATCAAAATCGGTCCCATCGTTACAGAGGTGTTCAGCGGCGCCACCTACCGGGTCCAATCGTGAATCTAAACCATCCCGGGATCCACTTGAACACACACAAAAATAATTCACCTAAATCAGACAAATTGTCAGAAAGTCAAATTTAAGTAATGTACTTATGTTACCTACTGGTCCCAAACTAGACGAAGCCTGTATTTTGAAGACCAAAGCCGATGTTTATAGGCACAGCGGGCAGATGTGTGTGTTTGTGTGTGTGTGTGTGTGATATGTGTGTGAGTGAGTGTGTGTGTGTGTGTGTGTGTGCTTACGCATTTTCGTATCACACTATTCAGACGTTGATTTTTAGCACATTTTCAGTATCGTCGTACGTTAGACTGCTTAGCCATGCCTGAATTAGTTTTTTAGCCTCTTTGGCAGACTTATTTTTGATGTCACAAAATTTAACCACCACGTTATAGACGTGTCGTGACGAAGTCATGCTAGCGTAATGGCTAGTGCACGCGTCCCAAACTCAAAGGGCGCGGGTTCGATCCTGGCCGGAACGCATGCACCACTTAGGCAGTTTTCTGACCTAATGAACATCTTGTTACTTTTACCACGTGCTAATAACGGTGAAGGAAAACATCGTGATGCATGATGTGTCAAACCTGCCAAGCCGCCTTGGACAAGCGTGGCGGGTATACTGTCCGTTCCCCTATAGTGGGAGGCCCGAGCCCAGCAGAGGGACATTTATGGGCTGCTATTATTATATATTGTTATAGACGTGTGTCAAAAATGATGAATGAAAAAGACTTTAAATGCAGTCACCATTGCCGAAATCGGCCGGGAAAGATCATAACAAACGAATGGCTAGACTGATGTTGCGACTGATGTTTTTTTAATGGTAATTTTTTTATTGATGAATATCATATTTTAATACTTATTATCCTATTCCGGACGAAGACAATTCCAAAATTAATAAATTATAAAAATTGGTCCAGCCGTTCTTGAGTTATAAATGGTGTAACTAATACGACTTCGTTTTATACATATAGATGCTAATCCCTCAAATGCTTCTAGTAGGAAATAAAGTTGGGAATACTCTGCAAGTATATCCATCACGTGTAAATTGATTAATTGGCACAGAATGCAATCTGGGCCAAGGTAAAACACTAGATCCATCATTTTCTTCCTAAATGTTCAGTACATTATTCACTGCTTTAAGATATCAAGTTGATATTACACATGTCTTATTGGTTTTATAATTTTCGACAGATGGTGTTAAGAGTGCAATAAAATTGTAATTAAATAAAAATTGTTACTTTTTCCAATTTTTTTTCATTTTGTATAAAATAATATTTTTATGATAGATAACAACACATCTAGATATAAATTTATAGTACCATGTCGAAACCCAAATCTGAAAGTGTGATAGTATATCAGTAGAGTGTATCAGAAAAATGCATAGATATATATTATAGATATTGTCGGGGCTCGTTTCGCTCGTCTTAACTAGACCTTTATGTAACGACATAAAAATATACCTTTCTGCCAGGTTTTACATATATAGACTTTATATCTTATTTTATTTTTTAGTATTTTAGATATGTCTAAAAATTACTTTGAGATTTTAAGACATGACAATCTCACGAAAGACCCTGTTTTTGATAAAATAGCTACAAAGCTACAAAACTCAAAAAATGATAAATGTCACTTAAAAAAATAAAATAAGAGACGATATTTATACAACGGGTTTATAGGCTCTTTAAAAATGAGTATGAATAAGGTAAAATATCTATTATTTTACCTTATTCAATACGATAGCGTGGTACACATAATACGTTATACATGTACATATTAAATCGTCATAATACATAATATAGTATGCAGTTCTTATGCATTCAGTCATAGTACAGAGAAAAATGTTAATTTGTTGACATATCTTTTTCAATGGTCGCAGTGCCTGTGTCAACGGCGCCTTATTAAGTAAGTTGGTCCTGCCGTATGGTACTACGAACATTGGTGGCTGCCTACGTCTCATCACAAAATTCGCTGGAATGTTCAATTTGATTTTAGCCAATACACCTGGGTTAAACAATTTACCTCTTAACAATTTGAATAAGTAGGATACGAATGCAAAATTTCGTCTGGATGTCAAATTGTTTTACCCAACCATGCCTAAGACAAACAAGGTGGGATAGATCAAGGGATAAAATGGGTAAACACTATATATAGTCTTAGGTATAAAACCTGTAGTAAATTTATTTTGTATGCGCTCCAACATTAGATTATAAATAATAATAATAATAATAAATAAATCGGCAGACAAACACACACACTGTATATCCCCAAATTAAGCAAGTTACGCTTGTGTTATGGGTAATATACAACGGACCATTCTGGGGCCGATCCCAGACACCCAGACCATAGTAAATAACGGAGAAAATACGTTTCCGAAATTTACTATACCAGGAATCGAACCCGGAGCCTCTGCGTTGCAGTGAGGTAAGCCGGCAAAAGCTTAGCCCGCTCAACCACAGAGGCCGTCAAAGGCCGTCAATTATAAATTATGAATTAGCTATACAACTATTGTTATATTCTGAATGCAGTGCTTAAAGTTAACATTTTTAAAGCTATTGTTTAAATTTTAGTTATTTTAAATACAGTTAATATAAACTTTAAAATTTAAAGAACTATAATATTGTACTGTACAAAACCATCGATACATAACAATATTAAAAGTTAATTACACTGAAGTTTCTAGAAATATGCAAGTGTAGTACACACTCTGAGTACTTATATTGTTGTTTAACGTTTATTAGGCGCTCGACTAGTTTGATTACAGGGAACCCGATATTAAGGGTGGAGGGGGGATGTTGCGTAACTCAAATTAACGTGAACATATTGTTGTTTCGAATCTCATTAAGGCATTGCGGTGGCGGATTAACGGTTCTTTCGGATGTATTTTAGGGGAGAATGGGACAAATTGTTCTCAAGCCATTACGATGGAAGCAATTTGAACCTAACAATTCTGGTAACCAACTTTAGGTATATCCGAAAATCTTTATATAACAAAATTAAGCTTCCGTATATTTGTGTAAGCAAGACTCGAAAAGTGATCGATGTATTTGTTTTGAAAATTTTACATAATTTTGCATTTTAACAGAAGATTGGTTTTGTATTATTAAAAAAAAGTACTCATGTGTGCACGTACGAAGTGAGACTTCTTGAAGACAGATTATTTTTATTTTATAAGTAGGTTAAACAGGGTTTAATAACCAAGTGACGAAAATAAAAGATGCTCATTATTTCTACAAAAACATGCATACATATTCTATCATTGCTATTAAAAAAAGCTTATTATTCCATTAGAGACTTTTTGACAGATACATTTTAAATATCATTATTGTAATTAATTTGACATTTTGATATGATATTACCATAAAGTATTATTATTATTTTTCTGCTTATCGTTGTGACTCTATTTTCATAATTTGAATAAACACTATGATACATTTTATTTAATTTTGTTTAACTTTAATAATTTGACATGATGTACTGGATTAAATTGTTTTCATTTATATTTAAGCATAAAATATTGCATGCCGTTACTGGTAGAATATAGATGTAATAACTACTTATTATAATACCTTTTTATCTTACCCCTATTTGCAATAACATGAATTTAAATGTGAACATAGTTCGTGGTAAAGAGTGTAGTATATACTTTTATCCATCTGTCAATCATTAAGATTCAAAATACTACATTTTAAACAACTATAAAATGGATTTTCTGGCTGGCACCGCCATCTGCTTGTTTGCCAGGTTTGCAATAAAAAAACTCGAAAGAAATCCGCGCAAAATTAAACTCAAAGAAATAAATTAGCGTTTTGCAACACATAACCTTGCGTAGATTTTATCATAGTAAATATTTAATTAAATTACACATAAATGAAGACATTATGTTAATAAATCTTAATTAATGTCTAATTAATAATCAAAGGAATTATATTAGATATCCTTATAAATAAACAAAATCAAATGTAATTATGTAAAATTAAAACGTCTTGAATAAATTTTAACAATGTTGGACCACAAATGACCAATGGTGGTACACACCGGCTCAGCCGAGCATGAAAACACTCGTGCCCGTTTGTACATTCAATATCAGCCTTTTACTAAACTCTGAATAGTCTACGGCCAACTGCCAAAAATCGAACTACTACTGACTGCAAAAGGACCTAGTACGCGCAATAAGATTATTATAAAATATTGAAATATATACATTTTTCGAGCAAATGGTGCTTTATTGATGACTTTCTACGCTTCACATTATTTACATAATACGCATGTGCCACAGTAATAAATAATATTAATTTTAAATATTCAGCAGACAAATACACATATTGGATATCACCAAGTAAAAGAAGCTACGCCAGTGTTATGGGTTATATACAACGGACTAGTCTGGGGCTGATTCCAGATACCCAGACCATAGCAAATAACGGAGAAAATTCGTTTCCGAAATTTACCTTACCAGGAATCGAACCCAGAAACTCTGCATTGCAACGAGTGAAACTTCGTTCGCGTAGCTATGCCGACGACATATTTGTTAGCGAATTGCAATGGAAATGCCAAAAAACGCGTCCGCAGTGTCACCTTTTTCGCTATATTCGTCTATCCCATGGAAACGATGTCATTTATCGGGATAAAAAGTATCCTAATTGATGACATGGGATATAAAGCTAGTTCTATGTCGAGGTTCATTTAAATGCGTTCAGTAGTTTTCACGTGGTGCTCTAACAGATAGACGGACAGAAAGACAAAATTTTAAAAATGCATTTCCTTATTCTCCTTGTTCGAATTAGCCTCACTGACTCTTTGAAGGGAAAACTTCTTTAGGTACGCTGACACTTTTGGAATAGGGGAAATAACTGAACTCGCGTGACCGTCACGCTCAGATACAAAGTTTTCACTCTTGGCGTGCAGTCTTTTTTTTGTAGGAGAAATCCGATTGAGGAACACAAGCCGCGCAAGGGGGAAAGCTTGCAGCCACACCTCACGTGTGAAGTGCTATTGCCACGCCGCAGTTAGGGATACCCACTAAAACCCCTGTCCGATCCTCGAGCGTACCTTCTCCGGGCTGTGGGCACGTTTGCGCTTTCACCTCCCGCCCGGACGGACGAGGGCCGGCCTCTCTGGCTACCTGGGATCTCATCTCGAAGTGCGAGGTTTTTTGTTGCAGGAGTTCAGCAGACAGGCAGACGGCTCACCTGATGGAAAGCGGTCACTATCGCCTATGGACACTTGCAACACCAAAGATGTTACATATGCGCTTGCGACTGGAGTCTGAAATGCCGGAACACGACTCAAGGTTGTTTTGGCGGCATACTCCAGACCAGGGGTGGTAGCCATCCAGACCAGCAAATACCCTACCACCTGGCTTACGACAGGCCACCCGGTCGCAGGAAATTGTATTCTTTCTCCGTTCTTGCACAGAGAAAATTGTACATTAAGTTTGAGGAGTCATAATGCCGGTTTTTTATTCTATTCAGTATTAAACGTGATTGTATTCATGTAAATCAAATTGTTAATTGTATTATTAAATTATCATTTATTTTAATAAGTTTGTAAGGTAGTTCCTAAAAATATGTATTTTTTACATAGGTAGATAAGAAACATGCATTAAAATAATATCTTATGTCACTCTAAAATATTCCATCGTGTAGATTCTTAGCTTGTCTGCTATACAGCAATAGAGAAGGATCTGTTTAAGTCACATTAATTTTCGAAAAACGTTCTAATAGACTATTCTGATAAGCCATCGAGAATTACACTCGGTTTAACTGTAGACCGGGCCGTTTAACTTCTACCACTGGCGTGGAAGTCTATTTGAAGGCGAATTCATAAATGGCTGCTTTGACCGACTTGAAATTCAAGGATTAATCGATTTCGTTTATAATGGAGCTCTATTTCACGCCGGAATACTACTTAACAATCTGACCATGACGTCTAGAACGAGAACTAATTTCTTTTGCATTCTGGCAATATTTTATTTTATCTGTAGTCAAGGTCAGTGGATCATAAATAAAGCCAATTTATCCATGTTATTTTAATTTCAACGTTGATCTGAATCGAAAATCCGCTAAAAATAGTTTAAATACGCATGTAATACCAAGTTTCACGTAAGCAGTGGTTTTTAAACTTTACTAAGGATGTCTAGTGGAATTTGAAGTAAAAAACTTTTCATTATATTTCGACGATATTTACCAAAGAACAGACGACATGATAGGTTTGTAATGATTATTTTAGCTTCTTTTAATCAAGTAAGGTGCATTGGGGTAAGTTCGGCGCTGGGGTAAGAACGTAGAAATCAAATTTCCAACTTATTCGGCTATATTTTTTAATGGTAGCCACATTACGCGGCACGTCATTATGTTCCGCCTTGCCCGCAGTGGCCGTCAATCGCTCCGGCAAGTCAGACGTGTACTACGCGTAGTTAGAGAAAACAAGGTAAGACTTATAAAATATTTGTCCATCCGGTCTTTCACCTTTATTCTCATTCGCATATTTTAGCAAAAATGTAGCTGTTTTTGTTATAGTTTTGCCAAAATACTATGTTTTAAGCAGTGCAAAACCGTTAGAACTAATGCAGAAATACCTACTGTCTCTGTAGGCTGAAATCCGGTGTTTCCCTTTTCGAGTGAAGATCGGACAAAAATATTCGGTCTTAACCCGTTTCGAAATTGGTTGTGATTGTCAAAGTTTCATTATATAATTTTTAAATTTTTTATTATTTAATTTTAATCTGCCTAATTCAAACGAATACGCTTTTAATTACCGTTTGACTGTTTCGCCAATACTTTCACTAATATTATCGCACGTATTACACTCCTTTTACTGAGATGTTTGCGTCTGTTTTCTTACATTAACAATTCATCTGCAGATGCCACGTAAATACTTACGAACCTCTTCGCGGGCCACTTCCTATACAAAAGAAGCGCTGCAGTTAGCCATGCAGAGAATAATTAATAAGGAGCTCTCCTATGCAGCCGCTTCAAAAATTTACGGCATACCTACATCCACCCTTAGTGATAGAATCCTGAAGAAAACAGCAATAGTAAGTAACACCCTTGGTAGGCCGACAGTTATCCCAGTGGCATCAGAAGCTAAACTGGCAAACTGCCTGCGAACATTGGAAAAGTGGGGTGGGGCTTATCAAGAGAAGAGGTACTTGATGTAACTCAAGATTTTATAAAAAGAAATAAAATACAAACCCCCTTTAGTAATGACAGACCGGGACCGGACTGGTTTATTTCTTTTCGTCAACGCCACCATTTGTCAATAAAAAAGCCGCAACCTGTAGAATACCTAAGAAAAAAAATGACTGATCCGTTTATCATTAATGAGTATTTTACTCTTCTCGAAAAAACGCTCCACGAGTTAAATCTTTCGGATCCCAAACGAATCTGGAACCTTGATGAAACTTCAGTTTGTCTCGATCCGACAAAAACGAAAGTTGTAGGCGCCAAAGGGAAGCCTTGTACACGAACAACATGTGGAAGTGCTAAAGAAAATATTACAGTGTTGACTACTGTAAATGCAGCGGGACAAAAATTGGACCCCCTGATCGTATTTAAGGGCAAACACATGTACGAACAGTGGATGTTAGAAAATCCTGAAAAATACGATTTCGATCTTGCGTATGCAGCCAGCAAACGAGGCTGGATGGAAACTAATATTTTTTATGATTACATTTTAAAAGTAATTATACCTAATTTGGGTAAAGACAGGCCCGTATTATTGCTATATGATGGACATGTCAGTCATGTAGATGACAAGGTGGTAGCATTAGCAATACAAAACAACATCACTGTACTAAAGCTTCCTGCACACACATCACATCTATTGCAACCGCTAGACTTAGCTGTGTTCAAATCTTTTAAAACAATTTGGGATAAAAACCTCGTGAAATGGCAACGACAAAACGTTGGAATCAAATTAAGAAAACAAAGTTTTGCTAAAATGTTTGCTGAAGCGTGGCAAGAAACCAAACCACAAGTAATCCGAAATGGCTTTAAAAAAGGTGGCATTTACCCTTTTAATCCTACGGTTATATCAAAGCACAAATATGATCCAGCAGCTTATGCGAGATGGCAAAAACACATGGCTCTAGGGACTTTTAAACAACTGAAATCTCTAAAACAGATATGTGTAGATGAAATAAATAAGATCATATCGTATAACAGCTCTACTTCTATCCCAAATAATAACATTGCTTACTTTGAAATTTTGGACTTACCGCCTTTAGAACATAGAGATAGCTCACTAGAACCACTCGCCACTTTCGAACAATTACTTCTAGAAAAAGTTTCGCAACATCCTCAGAACTCTAAGAACAATATAGCTGTTAAGTTAAAACGAATCGCGAAAGGCGCAGAGGTCATTACAAAGACTTTTCTAGAAAAACAGCAAGCGATAGAAATAACAAAGAAAAAAGGAATTGAGAAGACAACTAAACGAAAACAAAAAACAGTACCTCAATCTAAAAATTATACAATTGATACACCTACACCAGGACCATCTGGAATTCAAAATAAAAATTTAAATATGGAAGAAACCGTAAGGAATGTATCGATTTTGACTAATAAGAACAATACTGACGTGTATATTTCTCAAAAAGGCAAAGGAGTAGGGAAGAAAACCCGAGCAAGCAAAGAAAATTATTTGAAAGTAAACAAGTATCCCAAACAAAGCAAAACAAATGTATTACGTAAACTGGAAAATAAATCTGCCCAAAAGACAACTACAAAGACACCCATAAAAAAGCGTAAAAGGGATAATAGCAGTGCTACGACAATTGAAAACGTTCAGATGAGCGTACATAGTGATTCTGATTTATTAGATTCTTTGAGCGATATATTATCTGACTGTGATAAATGGACTGAATTTAATTATTATGAGGAAAACAAGACTGACTTAGAATTAGCATCTAGAGAACAGCAAATTGAAAGAATTGTTAAAGAAATACATGGCATTGATAATCAAGAGAGAAAAGCAAGTCAAATGGACCACGATATCTGGATGAGACCAGACGAGAGATGTGAGATAGAAGAATTTCCAGAATTTGATACCAAAGAGACAAACGTTCAGGTGAATGATAATAATAAAGTGACTATTTTATCCTCTGTAAAACTCACACCAGATAACCAAGCTTTCTACAAAATTTTACCTGAAAGTTTACAATTAAAGCCAATTGATAAAGATTTAGATTTATTTACAAACCAAAAGCGAAAATTGTCACAAAGTGCAAGCGTATCTAATATACCAAAGAAAAAAACAAAGAAATTTAATTGTCCTACAAAAAATCAAAAGGATTTCAGTGGAAACTTTTATATCAACATAGATGAAGATGATGAAGTTACTACCAAAAATGACATTGATGATTCGAAAACATACAATATAGGGGATACAGTTCTTGTTAGATACTTCAAAAGAAATTGGATATATTACATCGGTATCATTGAAAATAATAATAGCAATTCAAACTCAAATATGTACAACATAACATTCTATAGGACTATTGGCAAGAAAAACAACCTGAAATTTGTTATTCCTAAGCGTAAAGACCAAGACTACGTACCCGATTCTAATATAGTTAAAGTGATAGAACTACTACAGATAAATGACGATCCTGTGGGGTATACCCTCATGAATGACTATGATGAGAATTTCTTTTAAATTGAATAATGTTCATGTAAATTTAACACAATTATCGATTTCGTGTTTTTGATTTCTATACTTCAAGATGATTCTAAAAAGTGACAATGTTTATTTTATTTTTGATAATTATATTTTGACTAGAGTTCAAACCCTATTGCGTATCTCTTGTTTAAAGAGCAGGCGGTACAGGTTACATTGTATTATTTTTATGTATTTGTCCCCGGAAGATTCATTTCATTTTATATCGTAAACTATACCATTCCCCGTCTATCTGTAAACTACCTAAATGACTAAACTTGACAAAAATGACAAAATAGACAATATGGACGAAATGTACCACGTGGATCAAGTGGACCAAAGGGACAAAATCACAAAACCTATCTTAGTTTCCGGGATTGCTTTTACATAAATCTATCTCAAAATCTATCCCATTATCCGGGGTCAAAAGTATTCCTTGGCCACCCTCGGTATTAAAATTACATATGTACTGAGTTTCAGCCAAATCGGTTCAATAGTCTTTCCATAAAAGGATAACAAACAGACAAATATATTTTTATCCCGGAAACTATCCCATTTTTCGGGATAAAAAGTATATTATGTTCATCCTCGGCATCGATAATATATATATATATATATATATATATATATATATACGGAGTGTCAGCCAAATCGGTCCCATAGTTTTCCTTGAAAACGGAACAGACCGATAGACGGACAGAGTTACTTTCACATTTGTAATAATAATAGGGATTTTTCTAGATCGTTTTCATACATATTTCTGTTTTTTATTAATAACAAAACATTTGATTGTTCCAATTATTTGTATTCATAAATAATATTTTTTACTAAGTTACACATTCGTTTCATTATTTGGATATTCTAAATAGACACAATTTGTTTCCAATCACCTCTTCCCTTCATCTCTCTCGTAACAAAAACCTATATACAATCACAAAAGTTAACTCCATGTTTCGTGATGCCCTCACTATTCATTAAATATATTATTATTATTCAAATTCAAATCCAAATTCCTAAGGATAAAACTAAACTTTGAGAATCATAATATCTTCTAACTTTAGTATATGGGGCAAGAACGGACAGTCCAAAAAAAAAAAAAGGAATCATTTGGAACATCTATGTTTGTAGTATTAAATAGATTTGGTTGATATCATGTTAAGGAACAGGAAAGATCGGATAAATTCTTGTTTTGCACCTTGTGATCCTAGCAATAAAAGTAGTTTTAAATTGTTGTCCGACCTTACCCCTTTATGGCCAAATTGTCAATATACTCATAAAAAAATGTCCTGATTTCACAGCCTTACAAGGCAAAAAGTATTGAGTGTTTATAAATAAATTAAATTGCAATTGACACTAAGTTTAATCATTATCAATTTGCAACATTTTTCATTAATGTTGTGTATACCAAAATTGTGAAAGTTAAATTTTTGCAACACCCTTACAACTATTCGAAAAACCATCCGGTGTTACCCCAACCTACCTTAATTGTACTGTTATAATAATAATAATAATAATCGGCAGACAAACACACATATTATATATCCCCGAATTAAGCAAGTTACGCTTGTGTTATGGGTAATATACAACGTACTACTCTGGGGCCGATCCCAGACACCCAGACCATAGTAAATAACGGAGAAAATACGTTTTCGTAATTTACTATATCAGGAATCGAACCCGGAGCCTCTGCGTCGCACTGAGGTAGGCCCGCTCAACCACAGAGGCCATCAAATTGTTAAAGTTGTTAAAGTGTTAAATATGACTAGGAATAAAAGCTCTTGCTTACAAAATTATAGTCATTATTCTTAAAGTAAATAGGCTATGATGACCAAATGCGTACGTCGTAACTAAAGCAACTTGATACTTGCACGTTGTTTGATGTAGTACTAAAAATCACTAATAAGTATCAAAATTACTCTTGACCTAGTATTGGAGTTGCTAGAGTTTAGACAAATTTGCGAAAGTGGCACCTCTTTTGTTTTCTAGTTTATTTTGCCACCCTGTAACACCGGCCGACATTTTAAGAAGCTCACCTTATCAAGTAGATACTACCATGGAAGACAAGAACTAGGATGCCAGTCGTCCAGTAAACATACTTTCAGTAAAGTTTAAAAAGTGAAGCGATGTTTGTGCGAGAAGGCTTATTATACGACAAAATATTTTTTAGACGACCTCACCGAATATGGGAATAATGGAATCGCTACCAAGTTCTTTGAGTAATTATTCTAACAAATTACTTTGATTGATTCAGAATACAGGCCTTTCTCCTAGTTTGAAAGCCAAAGTATAATATCCTACTGGTTTTAAATTACATCGCCGTATTTTAAGCTAACACATCAGATTTACTATTAACTAATTACAATTCTTTAGTGTATCCCTATATTTTTATTAAAACTGTAAAATATTGAAGACTAATAAAGATTTTTATTATGACTATTATTTCTTTGTTTAAACTTGTGTTAGTTAAATACAATAATGTGGTTTACTTTTGATTCGCACATTATAAGCTAACGGTTGATCTGAAAAGAGAACTTTTATTATTAAATACAATATGCTATACACTGTTTTTGTATGTGAATTTATAATAACGCAACTCACCTGAAAAGAGAAACAACATATAAAGCTAATTAATTCACAATTTCAATTGATCTAGTACGTTTAGGAACACTTCTTCTTCTTTTTTGGAGGATTATGGCTCCAACGCAATTAGCATTGATTTTGCCAGTGTCACAGTAGTTTATAAAATGTCAGGTGCATATATACGAGATAAAAGAAAGAGAAAAATTTGACCGGTAAATTCAAATTCTGTGATCCTGTGGACAAAACATACATAGAATGTTAAACTAACTACACTATAAATATATGTTATTTGATGTTAAAAACTTTGATAAAATATTTACATGTTTCTTATCAGCTAGAGTTAAAAGAAAGTTCACATTGACAGGGCGAGCAAAGTTACCAGGTAAAATGCTGTAAAGTGGTCTAACAATTTTGGGACATTCAAAAAAAATATGGTGAACTGAACCTTCAGCTAATCCACACTCACAGATAGAATGGTCGCGAATTCTTATTTTTGCCAAAAATACTGGTGAGCAACAGTGACCAAGTCGTAGACGAATAATAGTTGACAGGATCTTTTTTGGTATTTTTTTATGGGCAAAGAACCAGGGTTTGGGAGAGATTGTCGAAAATAGCACTTAATTTGTTCTATTGTTCTAACTGACGAAATCTCTGACAAGTGTGACGTACAAGTTACATTACATTGACACTTGACGTATACTATGATAATGCACACCAAATTCAAATCGAATGAAGTTACTCTTCATTTACATATTAGGTTGGGGAAAAGTTTCTTCGCATTTTATATAAAAATTCAAAAGGTTTTTTTTATAAAGTTTATTTACATTTGACTAAAGTATGTAGGTGCCATTTTGTTGGATAACTTTTTGCCATCTTGTAGGTAGGGACATGATCCCATTGCTATAAAAATTTTGGAGCTTCTGATCAAAAAACTGCGACAAGTGGTTTTGGCAGTCCTCTCGTGATGTTAACCTGACACTGCCTAAGGAATTCTGCAGAGACCAAACAGGTGAAAATCTGAAGATGCAAGGTCAGGACTATACGGCGGATGCATTACACCTCTCAGCCAAACTCTCGTATTTTTTGCTGAGTGGCTAAAGATGTGGGAGGTCTAGCGTTACCATCGTGAAAAACTACACCCCTTCTGTTGATTAATTCCGGCCGCTTTCTCTCAACTTTTTGCTTTAATCTCATCATTCTCGTCCGAACACGCAACACGCGCACGTTTCTATCACAAAATTTAAAAAATATACAGTGAATATAGTGTTCTCGATTTCAATCCTTGTGTTCAAGTCTACTGTGTCTATATTTAAACGGAGTATTATCATTACATCGAAAGGCAAGATATACCTATCTTTTACTATCTTCACCTTTGTACTCACTTGTACACTATAAACTGTGCACAGTATAAACAACAAATTCAGAGAAATCATGCAAAATACACCTAAGACTAATTATTTGACCATGTTTTCGTCGCAACCGAATCTATCGTCAGAAATGGAAACAAATGATATTGTTAAAAATGCCAACCTAAGAAAGCGAAAAGCACTGGACCTGGATACGGTCAAGGATTTAAAAGACTCTCTCATGCATAGCTTTGAAAATATGCTCAATGAAGAAATCACAGAGATGAAACAACAAAATCAAAAAATAATTGATACAAATAATGAAATCTTAAAACTACTACAGATGAATGCTACAGAAATCAATAAAGTAAAAGAACAAGTTAATGTACTTGAGCTAAAATACGAAGCCTCTATAAAGAGAGTGGATGAACTCGAATTGCAGATACATGAATTACAGAAGGAATAAAATAAGAATACGATAGAAATAAGAAATATAACGAAGCAAGACAAAGAAAATATTGAAGCGATCTGTAAACAATTATGTACAATATTGAATATAACAACGTCTCTAAATGTTTTCCAAACTTACAGGAGAGGAAAAAATAAAAATTCTCCGATTATTGTATCATTTCAAGAAATTAAACAAAAAGAAGAACTACTCAAGGCTCATAAGAAGTTTAATGATGGAAATAACTTAAAGCTATCATGTGAACACATAGGATTTAAAGAAGACAAAAGTCGTATTTACATTTCAGAGCCACTTACTACTATGAATAAAAAAATATTAGGTGCCGCCTGAAATCTTGTTACTGTCAATCTATATAAATATTGCTGGGTATCCCGTGGAAATGTCTTACTTCGTAAATCAGATGGTGAACCAGCGATCGTAGTGAAAACACTTTACCAAGTTGCTACTTTGCGTGAAAAGTGACTAGATTAGTCAATTACTACCTCGGATATAGATTTGTCATCAATTTTTTTATGTTTAGGTTTTTGTTCAATATTTTTAGTGTAAAAGAACTACTAGACATTGTTATAAGTAATTATCTATCAAGTGTGAAACTAATCTATATATTATTCAATACCTATGTTTATTTATATTATCAGATATCTGGCCTTAATTGGTTTAATATAAACTATAAAATATCTATGTATTATCTAGAATATCATATTGATTATAAATACATTTTGAGAGTATTTACATACACAAATTTTCGATCCTTCTATTGTAAATCTGATGTTTTGAAAAATCTATACTCAGCAAAATTGCAAATTATGTTACCGATCAAAAGAGAAATATTTTATATATACTTTGACCCGTATTATCTTAATGACTCATGATGCTATAAGGATAATCACCGATGTTGATCGTGCGATTAATGTCGGTGAATCTTTTTTGGTTGGTGACACTAGTGCTGTATCTCAAATTAACTCAAAATATGATATTTCAGTAAAAATTGTACAACAAAACATAAGAACTGTGAATAAAAACTTTGAAGACTTTGAAATTTATCTCAAAAGATGTGACATAGACGCTGATGTCATAATACTAACTGAATGTTGGTTACAGAAATGTAGTGTTATACCAATCTTGTCGAATTATAATTGTTTTTATACAAAAAATCTTATAAATCAAAGTAGCGGTGTGGTAGTATATGTACGCAATAATATATCAGAAGTTCATGTGTTTGAAGCCAGTTTAAATGATGCTGACAGTCTAGTAATTAAAATAGGTAAACACATTGCATTCATTTGTGTATATAGGTCTCCTTCATTTAGCTCAATTGACAGATTTTTAAATTCACTAAACAATCTACTAACTAATTTGAAACACATCCCTGATATCTATCTACTTGGAGATCTAAACATAGAAATAAGTCCAAAGAACAATGACCCGAAATCTGAAGATTACTAAGACCTTCTTGCATCGCATGGATTGCTATCTAGTCATTATGTACCTACACGTGAGAAAAATTGTCTAGATCATTGTTTCGCTAAGTCCAAATCAAAAATATTTACAGCGATTTGTGAATCATCGGTAACTGATCATAATTGTATTTATGTTGGTATACTTTCGTCTGAACATAATAAAACAAACACGACTAAAAGAACTTGTAATAAAATTGATTTCAATAAAGCAAATAAATTACTCTCAGAATTAAATTGGGAATATTATCTAGCCTTGCAAGATCCTAATCAACTGACTGAAGTACTTATTACTAAAGTGAAAGGAGCTATTAGAAATTCCTCTCATAGTTACCAAATATTAAATAGAAAACAGACGTTGCAGCCTTGGATCACTCCCGGGCTGTTACGCTGTATGAGATTTAGAGATACATTATATCGCCGCTGTAAAAAAGATCCAGATAACAATCTCTTAAAAATTACTTACAGGCGATACAGGAATCACTGTAATAATATTCTTCATAAACTAAAAAACGATTATTACCGAACGGATTTTATTAATAGTAAAAATAATATTTAGAAAACCTGGAATATTATCAAAAGTGTCTGTCGGCTTAATAATTCTAATGAATCAGCAATTCCTAACGAACTGCTAAAATTAAAAGAAACGCCTGAAAAATCTATTGACTATGTAAACGAATACTTTGTAAAAATTGGTGATAATTTGGCTAATGAAATCCTACGCAAACTAAATTCAACTGATGAAATATTGGCTCTTAAGTTGTTAAATAACGCCAGTTTGCTAAACTCATTTGTTTTATATGAAACGGATCAAACGGATGGGACGGTATCTCTTCATATCTTCTAAAATATTGTATTAGTAATCTGTTAGTACCAATTACTCATTTATGTAATACATGTTTTTCGACAGGAATATTCCCAAGGTTACTTAAAGAATCCCTAGTGATCCCAATCTATAAAAGTGGAAACAGAGATAGTGTCTCTAATTACCACCCTATATCCCTTCTACCTACATTGGCGAAAGTCCTGGAAAAATTTATAAACAAGCGACTCAAGGATTACCTAGAAAAAAATGATCTCCTTTCCGATAACCAATACGGTTTTCGTGAAGGAAGGTCTACAACAGACGCAATTTTAAACCTAACAACTCATATTGCTAAAAATTTAGACAACGAGTTAAAATGTGTCGGAGTATTCCTGGATCTAGCCACGGCTTTCGACACTGTTTCTGTTTCCATTTTATTGCGTAAATTGGAGCTATGTGGTATTCGAGGTATTCCATTAAATCTTTTAAAAGACTACTTAAAAGATAGAACTCAAATTGTAAAAATAGGTGAAAACCATAGTACTAAAAAATCAATACATTTTGGCGTGCCACAAGGTTCTGTCCTTGGCTCAACCTTATTTTTAGTATATATTAATAGTCTTTGTGAAACCATAATACCTAATGCAAAAATTATAACTTTCGTTGACGACATGGTTATTGTATTTCGGGGTAATACTTGGGAAGAAGTACGTACAGTAACTGAGAATGGTATACGTCTAATAATAAACTGGCTTAATGATAACCTACTACCACTAAATTTATCCAAAACAAAATACATACCCTTTTCTATTTATAACAGTTCTCGACCTAAATTGGACTTTACAATTAAAATTCATAATTGTGCAAACCAGCAGAGTTCAGTTTGTAATTGTTACACCTTGACTGCAACTGATAGTATTAGGTACCTCGGTATCATAATCGATAGAAACTTAAATTGGAAACAACATTTTGATTATCTCAAACCACGAATCCGCAAACTGATTCCAATATTTAAAAACTACGTCATCTTAGAGATATAAATACCAATAAAATTGTATATTTTACTCTATGTCAATCTTTAATTTCATACGGAATATCAGCTTGGGGAGGAGCTAATAAAACCGCTTTAATTAAAATAGAGAGAACACAGAGAACAATTATTAAAGTAATTAATTTTAAACCATTTAGATATCCTACAACTGAAATTTACAAGGAATTCAATGTACTTACAGTAAGACAAATATACTTGAAAACAATAATCATAAAACAACATACTTGTCCTAATAAAAATAATGAACATACACGTAAAACACGAAAACATGAAGTCTACAAAATTCCACAATGTAAAACAGAATTCGCTCATAATTTTACCTATTTTTTTGGCTCCACTGTTGTATAATCGTTTGAGTAAGTCTGTAAATTTAAAAGATAAATTGAGTTATCAATGTAAAAAAGCACTGGATATATGTTTGCAAAAAATAGATTATGAAGGAACAGAAAATTACATACATAAACACAATATACTTATAAAAACAAAAAAAATATCTATTTATTCTTATGATGAAAATGTCATTTTATGGTTAATCTTTAATATATATTTCTCTATACCAAATTCGTATTTAATTATATTATATATTATAATGTATAGTTATTATGTATCTATCAATACTGCAGAAAATAGATGTATATGTGTATATAAATAAAATATATGTGTATATTTATTTGTACTTAACAAATAATGTTGCTTTCTCTGTATTCTTTACATATACTGTCTAATTGGTAATGTACGAACTCATTTTTTGTGTGCTACAAAATATTTCAAAGGTAGTTTGAAACAAATATCTATACCAATAAATTCTTTAATTTCTTTAATTTAATTTCTTTAAGTTGTTCGCAGTACAGTTCAGAATCGATGGTCCTGTCTGGCGGTAACAGCTCATAATGAATAATGCCCTTCCATCCCACCATACACACAGCATCACCTTGTTGCGAGTTAGCCCGGGTTTCGCCACAGTCTGTGAAGCCTGACCGGCCTTTAATCACGATCTTTTTCGCACGTTCTTGTCGCACGTGATCCACTTTTCATCACCAGTTATCAGCTTCTTCAAAAATGGTTCGGCTTCATTACGTCGTAATAAAGAATCACAAATGAGTACACGGTTCATTAGGTTTTTTTTTGTGAGCTCATGAGGCACCCAAATATCGAGCTTTTTTGTGTACCCAGCTTTTTTCAAATGCACCAAAACCGTTTTGTGGTCAATTCCCAGTTCTCCAGCTACATCGTAACTACTAATATGCAGATCTTGCTCCACTTTTTCAAAAATGGCATCATTTTTGTCCGTAACAGGGCTACCAGAGCGACGTGCATCATTGATATCAAAATTTCCAGATTGAAAACGCTTAAACCAAATTTGCGCTACTCTCACAGATACTGCATTAGGTCCATAAACATCACAAAAAAATTTTCGCGGCTTGTGTTGCATTTTTACCTTTTTTGTAGTAAAATTTTAAAATGTATCGAATTTCTTCATTAGATTCACTCATTTTAACAATAAGAAAAACAAATGAAAATCACACATTTTCCTAATTTGAATTTGGAATTGTATTCTTTAAAATTAAAACTTTTTAATGATACCAAAACCAGCCAGATACAAATGGTATAGCCAAAGAGATCTTATTACAAGTTCATACATACTATATGCGAAAAGACTTTTTCCCCAACCTATTAATTTAAAAAAAGAGGAATGTGTATACGCAATAATTACTTTTTCTCCTTTAACAGTAACTAAAATTCCTTTAGAAGCGGTGGTATATTCATGACTTACAAAAAAATTTTTTTTTCAATTTCATGTACTCTATACAAGCATTACACAAATGCTTGTAATTTACTGGTTGTATCGGGGTAGGTATATAAAAAGAGGCGAGTCTGTCTGTCCGTACAAAGGCTACATTATTCAGGAGTGGCTTGGGATAGACGCCGCTCCATTAGACGATTGAGAGCCGGTTCACGGTGGATGTGGGCCAGATGTAACCGGTTATATTAAGGTAAAAATGTAATTTCATGTACGAGCTAGAACTAGAAAACTAATTTTTAAGTTACCGCATAGAAGCCTCATGATTTCGTCATGTCTACCCGACTGTCTTTTCTTGTATGTCACAGTCATTTTTTTCAGGAACTATTTGACCTTTTTTATTGTATGAGTTCAGCAGACACGCAGACGGCCCACCTGATGGAAAACGGTTACCATCGCCTATGGACATTGATAACACCAAAGGTGCCACCAATGTGCTGCCGCTCTCTAAAGGGAGACTGGAACCTGGCCTGTAATGCCGGAACAAAACTAAACGCTGTTATGGAGACATACTTTAGACCAGGAGTGGTAGCTATCCAGACGGGTAAATACAGTTGTTTTGTCGCCTCTTACGACAGGCCGCTTGGCCGCAGAAAATTGTATTCTTTTAAAGGCATAGGTCATCAAAACATCGGAAATGTCCGGAATTAATAGATTTCGGCAACTGTAATAACAAAAATACTTCTTGAACATTTTTTGTTTCTTTTCTTTCACTACAGGGGATGCAAATGCACTCCCCGCATCTGAGTCCCGGCACCTATGGAACGAAGTACCGCTGATAATGCTAGTTTTTCTTTAAACTTAAACTTAATCCGTACAGGAACGGAGAAAGCATACAATTTCCTGCGGCCGGGCGGCCTGTCGTAAGAGGCGACAAAACAACCCAGAGCCATGTGGTAGGGTATTTGCCTGTCTGGATGGCTACCACCCCTGGTCTAGAGTACGCTGTGATAACAACCTTGAGTTGTGTTTCGGCATTACTGGCCAGGTTCTAGTCTCCGTTTAGAGAGCAGCAGCGTATTTGTAACAGCTTTGGTGATGCAAATGTCTATAGGTGATGGTAATCGCTTTCCATTAGGTGGGCTACCTGCCTATCTGCTGAACATGCGCAATAAAAAAACTAACTTTAATTAGGAAACAATCAACTTTACAATCTTCTTTATTAAGATAAAGCTTTCTATTTTAAAGTCCTTTATGATAATGGCCTGTTCAAACTAAGGCACTAAATCCGCCGTGTTCGCTTTCTCATTCGGTACACAAACACAACTCAGGTACGAAGTCTGTTACTCTTGTTACTCACCGAATAGTAATGAAATTGCGAACGCATTAGTTTTAGCGGTGGGTTGCCAGTGTAAGCAGGGGGCGGTATTATTCCCAAATAAGAAAGACGAATACAATTAGATAAGTGTGTGTTATTAGGGTAGTTGACCGTGAAATCAACTGAGTGCTTCGTGCATGTTTTTTTACTACTCGATCAAGTCAAGTTAAAGCATTTTTTTCTTTTCCGGTTCCGCAGTGCATCGGGTATTTTTGCAGAAACACGAGTAGACGACTATTACGCAATTGCTAAAAAAAGAGCTGCTCGTTGCTCTTCAGGATTCGGGCCAGGTCTAACAACATCCTAAAAGTCCAGGCTGACAGATTTGATGTGCCCGTTCTCAATTGTTGTCCTAGAATATGTGAAGCTAACACAATAATTGTAACAAAACTTTTAGCTGTAGAGTTTACTAACACTAGTTTTAAGTATTTACATTTTATGTAATTTTAATAACCAATATATGAATTGTAAAACATAATTTGAAAAAAAAATAATAATTTGTATGTCTTTTAAGACCACGGGCCATTAAAATGGCCCGGATTTTTAGAGGGCTTGCGTGGGGTCATTGGGAGGCTAACAAGTAGAGGCCCCTTGACAAATTTAACCGAAATGTGGCGTGACACTGACCGGCTATTGTCCCTGTCTACACCAAATAAAAATGTACCCAAGGACAAGCCCCGGCCAGTGTAGGACTATTGTGAAATATGAGAACAAAAAGCACCGGGCTATTGGGGTGAACCGCTAGCAGTGCTAGGGGTCTGGGAATATGCGGACTATGGCGTCTGCCCTTCGCAATGTTCGGGGAACATGGAAAAATGGGCAGACGTTGACTCGCCACTCCCTACATGGGCCCCAAAAAATGCCATAGAAGAGAGGGGCAACATGGGTGTGAGTGGCTAAGGGGTGTTGAGAGGTGGGCTGTAGGTTCACCGAAGCTACTTTCGACGTTAGGCCATTTATCACTTCCACCCCCGGAGCTTGAGTCTTAGCTCTAGCGATCTCCACTCAGTGCCGGCTGGCTAAGGCAAGCTCGGAGCCCTTGGCCCCTGGAGTCAGGTAGGCGGTGTCGCTACTCACCTAAGGCTTCGCCACAAAGCCCCCTCCTGCGGGGGATTATTATTATTATTATTTTGCATGGCACAATTTATATTTCCTTTCACGCTTTTCATGAGATAGCGCTAAGTCATTCCCATATTTCTATCATGATAGACACATGTCTAATTAATTTAGACATGTGTCAATTATCCCATTCTTACTTACCAATCGAGTTTAAAAATAATAGTTAAAAAAAATTCAAGTTCAAATGGATTTTAGGTCTGTAAACATAGCCTAGAAAACCATTAAATTTCAATAAGTCTATAATTTATTGTAATACAACGCTGTTTTGTCTAAATTTAATCTGCATAATATAATAGAATCTACAATTTGGTAAGCTTATCTTTGTGGCACTTTATAACACACGGTTAGTAGGAGTACATACAATACTGAATAAAACTTAAAAGGAAGGTTCTGAGGCTAAGAAAAGAACTACTTACTGGAGTATATTTTTCCCGACAAATGCAATTTAGGGGTCTTCAAAATTAAATCATGATTAATTTGGTATTTATATCCAAGAAAGCGTGTTATCTTATACCGCGTCATCAGTTAACATCAAATGAGACAGTGATCAAACGTAAACCTATAAAACCGGTATAAATAAAGAAATATATAAAATGAACTATGGGCATTGAAAACGCTTGCAATGACACCACGTCTTTACTGGTGCACCAATCGCTTGGAGTCGCGGGGTTTGAAAGCGATTTAATTAAATAAAGTGACAGGGGAAAGGTGCCAATAGCTGGTGGCTTTAGCTGTTGGTTCTTAGTTGCTAGTTCTAATGTGACTTGGGATTTTAATTTCAAACAGTCGAAGTGATGAAGCACGAAAAAGACGATGCATAACGTAAATGTGTCATGGCACTAGTTAGGATAATATATATAGGTATAGACATAAGGCACACACTGCACATGCACTCACAGCGCCAGCATGTAACAGATACGCTCTACATTAGTATAAGTTTAGTATTAAAATTAGAATAAATTAATATAATAAGTTATTCGTAAGGTACACCACAACACCAATATCATTGAATAAATGTCACACAATAACAAAAATTACCAATAAGCGTGTATAAATTGTAAACACTTTCTTCTAAATTAAGTTGTAAAAAAGGGTAAGGAACTCGAGTCCGTAGAGTCGTTAGAAAACAAAATGTGCTGCTCGTCTGTCTAAAATCGTGGTCATATATCTTCTTTATTTTTTGTGGGCCATCACGTACTTGGCATTTTTAATTTAAACGGTTTGTATATCTGTCTAATGGATGTCAAGTATTCATGGATATTCACATAGTAAAATGTTCTTCTAGGAATTAGGTGGCAGGCAAAAAGTGAATTCTTATAACTTCTAGAACTATCACAATTTTAGGCCGTAACCCCCAGTGTTAACTAGGTGTATACCTTTGCGGACAGCCTACTGCTTGGGGGACATGTCAGTAGGCTGTTGTGGAACTCGCTTGCTCGCTTTTGTTTTTGTTTGTTTAGTCTCCCTTAAGAGAGCAGCAGCGCATTTGTAGCATCTTTGGTGTTGCAAATGTCCATAGGTGATGGTAACCGCTTTCCATCAAGTGGGCCGTCTGCCTGTCTGCTGAACTCATGCAAAAAAAAATCAATGTCATTGCCTACCTCATTAAGCCTTTATAACCTGTTTACACATTACCAATACCCCCGTTTAGTATCTTGATAGGTGTATTAGTTTTTGATCTTTTCGCTGATTTCCTTTGATATTTTTGGATTTTGTTAAATAAAAATATTCCGTTTTTGATTTTTACCAACACATGTAATATTTTTTCTTATGATGCTTAGTCTCTATCTGGTATAATGTTGTACTTATTAACTGTGGCCAAATTCGTCTTATTTATAGCGTTAAAAATTACGACGTCAATATGTAACATTTTTGTCAACCCTACTGACGCGTGACATCATGAGGCTATCGGCAAACCTTCTGCGCACACGTAGTATAATATTCTTTTCTAATTTGCTCAGTACTAATTATTATTATGTTTATAGTCATTCTATGTATTATATGTATATCTATATATGTAACTTATTATTATTTATACTATATATACATAAATAAATAAATTTTGCCTGGCATATGCTGAACTGCACCTATTTGCTACCATCGCGAGACACATTTTTTTTTGCTATATACCTATATATTTACCTAAATACCTATCATTTTCATTTTTTTTTATTTTCAGTGTGTCTCGCTATGTTAAGACCAAATAAACGTTTTTTTTCTTTATTTCTGTCAATATTTAACGTCATCAACAATTAATAACAATTTTGTATCATACATAATGCATTAAAACCCGTCGCAATATCTGCGTGAAACGATCAATAACTATAACATTATCCCAGATAGAGCAGTAGGTCGAAACAAAGTGAAAATGACAATACATCAATTTGAAAATCACAATTCTAGACATATAATTTTTATACGACATTTGTAATGTCGATGATATACTTTTTGTTTCAAAATTTACGGCTTTGATACCCCTATATTGTAGAGCTTTATGAAAATTACCGAAGAGAAGCGTACACATTCCCTTGAGCTTGTTTACAGTAAGGCGAAAATAAATTAAAGACTCAAATCTATTGTATCCGTGTGTGTAATATATTAATAAACGCTAACAGTGGGCCCCCGCCCCACTGTCACTTCCTAAAGTGTTTTATCGCTCCGCTTGTCTAGAACTTTTTGTCCGAATCGACGGACGATCGTCTCACTTTTTGTTTTTATCCGAAACGATCACTGAATACAAATTAGTTTCTGTGACTGTTCTCTGTCTTATGTATTGGATGTAGTTTCAATTCTTTTACCCGTATAACTATTTTTTGAAGTGAAACTTCTTTAGAATCGCTGTAATTTGAAACTTGATGAAACTATGCAACACTAAAAAGAGATAACACATAAAATTCCACCTTATTTAATTCAAAATAACGCACATTACTCTTTACCCGTAGTATTACTTTTTCACTTTAAATAAAACTTAAAAGATTTTTTGCTGGACACACACGCTGGATAAACCCAACCACTACATCAGATTCCATAAACCGCAAATTCCCGCGAAAGAGAAACGTTTCAAAATAAAAAAGAAAACCAAATTTCAATAGAGAAGATGGTTGGCAAGTACCACCTGTTTGGGATCCGATCATCAAAACTATCAAGACCCAAACCCAGCAAAAACCAACTGCCAGACCTCAAGACACAGTGAGCTCTTTCTGCGTGCACCGGAACACAAACCAACTTGACTGATAATTTCTTCTATTTTGCCTTCCACCCATTTTAATATTATATAAAATTATTAGAGCTAGCCATGTTTGCTGAAGAGTTTCTTGCGCCGTTTCCTCTCTTCAAGCCACAACAATTTGCGAAGCGGTGGTAAATTAGATTAGGCTCCTTTAGAGTAAATAATAACCATAAAAGAAAGTGGCCGAAACGTCGGAATAATAAAAATCAAGAAAATGTAATGTATTGTAGTAGTTAGATAATTATGCATTATTGTTTATATATATTGAATTATATTGTAAATATTACTATTTTTAATTAATAAGCTAAATTATTGTACGAGTGCTGTTTTAGCAATTATGGACTTTTGTTGCCCTTCCTATACTCCACCGAAAGGTTGTCTGGAAGAAATCGCCACGGGCGATAAGACCTCCGATTTTACTTGTAAATTAAGTTCTTGATTTTATGTAGCATTTTGTAAAATAAAGTATATTCTATTCTAATATAATTATATCTAATCTATTTCTAAACGGGAGGTACTTTTTTTCTTCTTTTCATCAATCTTATAGTCTATTACATATTGCTTATTTTTCTATTACATTTTTATAATCTAATTACAGTTTTGACTATTTCTATTTATTTATATTGTTACAAGTTGGGCCACCTGCATACCTATTGTCACATACCGACAAAGAAAATCGTGTTTATTGCCGCTCCCACATTCGGAGTTCTTTTTGTTACTCCGTATTTAAAATTGCAATTAGACAATAGCCTATTGTCATTGTTTTCTACTTTGTTGGCCGTTCGCAGGAATAAATAACCAGGTGAGCAAATTAATATTTTTCGGAAACTCAGTGCGCGCGGCCGATTTTTTTTTGTACTGTATAGTTAGTATAAGACAATGCCCGAATGGAGGGGTGGAGCAGTCAAGCGACGACTATAAGACGAGTAAGACGTTTGTAGTACTCTCGATTAGCGATATAGACGACGGACTTTGCGCGTGTCGAATTGCATCGAATCGTGCAGTGTGAACTGGTTGCATCCAGTTTTATTTGCATTTGTTTTATACGTGTTTGTACAGTTCTAATAAATTCTGTAGTAGTTCCAACGGCATTTTAATTCGAGTCCTGTAGCTCGTAACAATATCAATTTCTTAATAGCTATTTCTTTTATAGTCCATTTAACTACATTTTCTTATCTATACATTTAATAAAACTGTAGAGGTCAAATTTCTGTACAATGAAAAAAAAATGCTAAAAACCGAGTCAGGGGAATGTAAGAAGTGAAATAGAACTAATTTAGTTTTATTTAAATTTTATGTTTCTCTGTTTGGCTGTTTGTCTGTCTGTTTGTACCGGGTAATCTCCGAAACGACTGGACCGATTTAAAAGAAATTTTGTATGGTGGTAGCTTATATCCCTGGTCAACATATAGAATATTTTTGATCCTGAATAATTAAAGAGTTCCTGTGGGATAGTTAAAAAACCGCACCACGCGGACGAAGTCGTGGGCATCAGCTAGTCTGCAATATTTATTTATTTACATCCTATTTTCTATTAGTACTTGCCAGCGTGGATCTACCGGGTCAATATGTAAATGAATACTATAAGATATATAAAATTTGATGGCCTCTCTTGGTGATGGTGCTTAATTTGGAGATATACAATATGCGTGTTTGTCTGCTGATTTATTTGTTTATTTATAAATGGGTAAATACCGAGATCTATCATCTCGTTCGATAGAAGTCTTAGGTGACCAAACTTCTGGCCTGTACTTGGGGCAATACATTGCCGTTGCCATCCAACGCGGGAGTTCGGCTAGCGTCTTGTGCATGTTTCCAACCGACAGCGATTTGGGACTAATATATTATTTGTGACACAAGTTGAAAAAGGAATGTTAAGGTGGTTTGGGCAAGTAGAGAGAATGAATGAACGCAGAATCACAAAACAAGTACAGACGGTGTCGGTCGACCGCGACGTACTCACAATTATCAAATTGAAAATATTTGAGAAAATCATGTGAAAACCACTTTAAATAAGCGTGTATGTATGAATAGATTAATGAAAGTTGATAAAGCAAAAGGTGGAAATCTGCCTACCCCTACACCAATGAGAAACAGGCGTGACAATATGTATTATTATTTTGTAATTGTTTTATTAGGAAAATACGTAAATTCTATAAAGATTACTCCAAATGTTCCGTTCTCCCCCATATACTTGCAATTTTAATAAGACATAAGTGGGCGGAATCGTTTCTGTGAGTACAAAGCCTTGTTTCCTCCATCTACGTGTACTTTGAAAGTCACACTCGGCATAATCCTCTTGTATCCAACAAATTTCATTCACATTCATGTTTCATACTTTTATTTTATACGAATAACTCCGTACGTAATTGCCCTACGCCCTTTGAAAGTCAAAGGGATAAAAAGGGGTACATCTCGAGTGTTATTATCAAACTTTGGCCCTTTGTTACGTCACTTATATTCAACATGTCTGATTTTTACTCGATTTGCTGTCGGATATATTTGGAAGGTTATATTTTATTAGTTCTCATGTTGCGGACTTGAGTCGTTTGTAACGTATTTACAACTTTGAGAAAGTAGGTACTTGAATACTTATTATAAGGCGAACATGCTGAATATTCTTTTTGTACCTTGATTCTCTTATGAATTGTGTCAGTGTCTTAATCTCTTATATATTTTTAATTTATATAATATGTTACGTCACGTGCATTGGAATAATTTATTGCTACATAATTAGCAAGATTCTAACTGAGTAATCCATGTACGTGTTAAAATCTATCAATACAGAAAACCTTCGGAGATGCATCTACGAACATGTTCAGAATATTACATAGTTTACAAATATTATCACGAAGCACTTATAATTTCTGTGTATATGGTAAAGTCTTAAGTTTAAAGTTAAATTAATTAAGCAATAATAAATATTAGATATTTTAAAAAGATAGGTTAAGAAACATTAATTTTGCCCCCAGGCGAATGCTGACGCAGATTCTAAAGGTAGTATCATCTAAAAGTGTGCTAGATTCGCCGCGGGCAGTGCCTGTAGCCAGAGACCTGACTCCCAATGTGAGACAGCTAAGAGGCGAGCACGCTCAGCCTGCTCCGTACAAGAAGAAAAGAGTTTCTGATACGTTATAAGGCTGAGCGGCTCGTCCCGAAGCTTCTGGCGCTTTAGGTTAAATTTTGATTCATAATAATTATATCTAGAGTACAACACTCATAGTCTTATTTTGTACTCCCCTTTCGAGCGGTCGAGCCTAGCTCCCGCATGTCGGTAGAGCCAGGGACTCTCGCCTAGTGGTGCGCACCCCGCCCAACGGGGTAGCTATCATCGATGCATCACACACTAAATCAACTCCTACATAATACACTATTATAAATAAATAAATAAATAAGTAATCGGCAAACAAACATACTGTATATTCCCAAATTAAGCAAGTTACGCTTGTGTTATGAGTAATATACAACCTGACTACTCTGGGGCCGATCTCCGATACCTAGACTATTGCAAGTAACGGAGTAACTCAAGGTTGTTATGGTGGCATATACCAGACCAGCAGCGATAGCCATCCAGACGGGCAATTACCCTACCTCCTGGGTATTACGACAGGTCTCCCGGCCGCAGGAATTTATATTCTTCCCCGCGACTGCACAGGTTATTATTAAAATGTAATTTTATTTTATTCCTGCCACGGGTAATCTGGAAGTGATAGCTCTTTGGGAATAAGATTGCTCTTTGAACCCAACTAGAATAGTACGAGCCTGTAAGTTTTCTATAATGGTGTCCTAGAAAAGTTGCTGTTATCTATGTGTTATATAAGTCAAAAGCCGATAGCAGTCTCTTCCCGGAATCATTGGTATATCCTAGGTTTGATCAAGGCGTTTCGACAAAACCCGAAGTAAATTCCAATTTCGGCCTTTGACTAAAGTATTTCTAGTCAAATCTAAAAGTACTTAACTTTTTAGTCAAAGGTCGAACGTAAAATAATCTGTTTCGGGCTTTGCCTAGTCGATCTTAGAAGCGACTAAGGCAGACTCGGTCAAACGTCGATTCGTACTGCACATGCTTAATGACTGTATAAATTAGTCGCTCCTAGGTTATACAAAAATTCGTTAGTGTAATACTTGCAACAACTCAGAAGGGTTCATGGTAATAAAAGAACAGCGACTGGTCACAATACTTATAATCAGAGAACTTTACGGTTTAAGAAACTTAACAAATTGGGACAACCGATAGCGGATTGAAGTCATTCATAAACCATTTTAATTAAAATAGGTTATGAATGACAGGAATTTATTACATTATTGTTTGGAAATTTTAGATAATATTTTATAGAAGGTATTATATAAAATAATTTATTATATATATATTATATTTAAAGTTTTTTTACAAGTAATAAAATAAATTGAACATGGTAAAAAATTTATCGCGTCTCTCAACATGAAATTAGGGATAAATATTGTTACATAAAATTATGGTAAATTATAGACAAGTACTCTATACAAAACAGGCGCTAATCACAGAATAAAGAAAAATACAACATAATTATTCAATTAAGAAAATGGCTGATCGTATCGTTTAGAAAATAAGAGGGTACATAACAAAATCAATTACTAACTTTAAAAAGAAACATGACAAGAGCAACTAAGCAATTAAATAAATGTAACAATAGTCAAAGGCAGAAAAACGTAATTTATTTAGACTTTGACTAATACTTTATGTCAGACCTAGGAGCGCCAGAGATTCGATGTACGATAACATATATATAAAAAAACATGGATAACGCTGAACGTGGCAGCACGCATTCTTACTGCACTCGGGGCAGGGGAAGGCTTTCGGCCATATCATGCTCGCTCTCTAAGATGAGCAGGACGGTATATGTAATGGGACCTTTAGTCAACAATAGACTACCTCTCAATATAAAGGAATACGAAAGTCTCGGCTCTTTTAAGAAAAGATTAAATAGTTATCTTATCGAGCAGACGCCCAACTCAATAGAGGAAAATTTTAATTTAAAAATTATTTAATTACTTTGTCTATTTTTTCTTTAATGACAATTGTAAATGTAATCGATATGACGTGTACATATAATTTTATAATATTGTACTAAATAAATACTTATGACTGAAAATAAAAATGTATTATCTTTTCCATGATTTAACAAAGAGGTTCCCGATCGAGATGATCACGAATCAAATGTATGTGTATTATTGTGTGAATCAATTCAAAAGCAGAAAGTTTCGATATCATTCTGTGCCCGAAATACTCGAATTCCTTTCGTTGCGTTGTTTGTAATTGAATTGTCAGTTTATAGGGCCCGGGTGAACAGTGCCTCGGACCGGAGAAGCGACGGGTTAAGTCATAGGCGGTAGCGGGGAAAGGAATGAACGCAGTGGTGTGATTTAGTAAGAGCTAAAGAGCTTGCAGAAAGATACGCTTTCATTTGTAGTTTAACGGAGGTTTTTCGACAATAAAATACCATTGTAAATAATCTAAAACAAGAAACCAAATATAGGTATTTTCAATGAATAGAATAAGTAAAAATTGAATTTAGAGTTATCAAAGATATATCTAATTTATTTACTTCCAAATTTATCTAAAAATTTTGATAATGGAGCGGATATATATATTTTTAACAAAAACAAAAACGACTTGTATCAAAAAGGCAAAAATAAATATTTACTACAACATCTCGAAGTCGATGCATTTTGCATTTTTTTTGTTGTTTTTTATGTTTTTCATGGCGCCAACTTTAAGATGTGGTTGAAGATATTTATTTATTGTTTTTAGTGTGAAGTCAGTTTTGTTTTAGTAAAAAAATATTTTCTACCTTTTAGTTGTGCAAATATTTAAATACTTTTAGAAATAATATAATAAGCGCCTGTAGAAATTGTACTATTGGCACGAATATATACAAGTTTGCTTTTCAGTGAGTGTAGGCGCTCTTCAACAACGACGGTGATAGTGGGAGCACCACGGGAGTATGCTCTTTCTAATAAAAAAATAATTAAAATCTGTCCATAATTGACGGAGAAACCGCGTAATAAACATACCTGTTAACAAACATACATATAAACATACCATATATGTCAGGTGGTGGGCATTTGCCCGACTGGATAGCTACCACCCCTGGTCTAGAATATGCCGCCATAACAACCTTGTTTTGTGTTCCGGCATTAGTGACCAGGTTCCAGTCTTCCTCAAGAGAGCAGCAGCGCATTTGTAGCACCTTTGGTGTTGCAAATATCCATAGGCAATGGTAACCGCTTTCCATCAAATGGGCCGTCTGCCTGTCTGCTGAACGCTTGCAATAAAAAAAACCCACAAAATGACACAATCGAATTAAGAACTTCCTCCGTTTTGAAGTCAGTTACAAATATTTTAATCTTAGTAAAATCAAGGACCTAGTTCTTAAACTAAGATAAAAGTTGGTGACTTGGATACCACCCACACAAAGCGACCCTCCGGCGAAAATCACCTTTAGATAAAAAAGGCGAGATTTCTCAAAAAGGCGCCCCGCTAAGGGTTCGGAGACATTGTTGCGAAACAGTTTTGCTCACTCGCGGCTGCCTCTCAAAATATTTTCATGATACAGTCCTTTTTTTCCACAAAGAAATATAACAAACAAAACGAATCAATCTTATTAATAAAATTACATGACACAAAGGTGACGCCGCTGGAACGTTGGATCTTCCTGTTTTTTTGTTGAAGAAGTTTTGTTGGAGTTTTTTTATGACTTGAAGTTTGGCGACGAACTCACGATCTCTGTGGTCGTTATCAGATGTTGACAGTTTCAGCAATGTCGGTTTCCTATCATTTGCCTTACAAGAACCAAAGCCAAATAAGAGGGATGCATATTAGCCTGCCACAAAACCTGGTTTATTGCCCTTCCTTGTTTTCTGTGCTTCCAAGATTATTTTGTTTAATTATTGTTAAATTTTAATAACTAAAAAGTCCATCATAACTACACAGTTATATTAATGAAATAAATATTTAATTAGTTTTAAGTAAAAGTTACTGCATACACCGATCTCAATAATAAATATATACATCTAAACTTTTAATTGCGTTTTTTTCAAAATCTATTCATTAAGACTTTCTCTGTTCTTTGCCTGTAGCCTTCATTTGAATGATTTCATTATTCTGTTTCTCGCTGTCGCTGATTGTTATTGTCAGTGTCTGTTAAGTAGTGTAAAATGCAAGGAAATATTTGGGTAAGAAAATACCAAATATTGACTATTTGGGCAGGGTTCTCCCTTTATTGTTCAGCCTTTGATGTGAACATTCACACAGCACAGTAAGCAATGAACACCGTCTACACGCCACTACGCCTTTTATACGATGCATGATTACTAAAAATAGCAATTACATCATAGTGTTGCCAGGATCATAAAAACAATTATAATAATTAGTTACTGATGCACTAAATTATCTAGATGATAATTTAGTGGGCTTATAAAATCAACTAACCGGTAGAAAATGGTAATTTAATTATAAATCGAATCATCTGATAAATAGACTTAAAGTATTCTCTATGACGATTGTCTATGTCATATTAATATACACAGTGGTTCTCATGACTACTGTGGTGGACATCTTGTAACAGTAGATTGCACGGCGAGCGCCATCTACAGAGCATTCTTCAGCCCTCGTTGAACCTGTGCGTACGCGGCCTAAATCTGCACCCACTAATAAGAAAATGATTTAAAAATAGGTCACCGGCTCACTCTGAGCGGCCATCGCGAAAACACCATTATGAATCTCATTAAATATTTTCATCCGAAGTGATTCGAATTAAGGCACTTATAATAAAAAAAGACGAAACTCATTATTCGATTGTTCACGCTTCGCCACTCGCCGAGGTGTTTCCACTGTAAAAGGCATTTTTTTAATTTCCTCGTTTGGCTCGTTTAGTTGGAGGGGATCGTTACGGAGATCCAGATGTATTCGTTTTCTGCCTCTTTTACCTTTTAAACAGTGTAACGTTTTTAAGTATTTCGTGGCCAATACGGCTATGGATTTCTTTAATGCTTAATGTACTCTCCTATTTTCACTTGTCAGTTTTTATTTTCGATGACGTTGATAAAGTCAGCGCCAATTCTTTAGGTTCATCCATACATTACACGTTGTGTGATAAGAGATGGGAGGGGTCGTAAAGTTCGTGATGTCACATTTCAAAATCTAATGTTTTTAAGCTTTAAAACACGAAATTGGAACTATTAACGGATAGCTTTAAAATATTTCAACAGCGGTACTAAGCTAAGCGGTACTTCACACCGGGACACATAGGTTTTTATTATATAAGGCCCAAGTCCGTCCTCATGTGCAATCCTGCTCCCATCTCTGGGTTGGGGCACCACAGTACCAGCTGCCCCCACTTGACTCCTTGCAGCGCCAAGCGGTCCGGATTGGCGACGATCCCAAAGTTACAGACGGTCTAGAACCTTTAAGTCTCAGAGGAGACGTTGGCGCTCTAAGCGCGTTCTACCGTCTGTACAATGGGGAGTGTTTTGAGGAGCTGTTTGCACCGCACTGCTTGTCGGCGACTGGGAGTCCATCCATACTTCCTTGACACCCGAAAGTTATCCCCTGTACGTGGCGCTCGCTCCTTTATGCCATACGTGAGCAAACTGTGGAATATGTCCCTCCCGTGGTTTTCCCAGAGCGCTACAATATGGGGCTCTTCAAAAAGGGCGGAAACAGATATTTAAAGCCTCAACGAGGTAGGCAACGCATCGGCCCCCTTAGTGTTGCAGATGTCCATGGGCGACGGTAGCCACTTGCCATCAAGTAAGCCCGTCTGCCAGTTTGCCAATAAGCAAACATAAAAAAAATCCAACTCTATTTGTATATATAGGCCTAGTATTTAATTAATTACGAAACTGCTATTTTAATTTAATAATTTCTTGTTGTAATATGGCAAAAAATGTGACGTCTCACTAGGGAGGGAGGAGTCTCACGAATGTGGCCAGCTGTGACAAGGACGGGGGAGGGCTTAAAAATCATAAACTTCGTGTGACGTAATTTGTGGATGACCCCTATAAAAAAATGTCAAGCTTAGTCGAGTGTAGTAATAATAATAATAACAGCCCATAAACGTCCCATTGCTGGGCTCGGGTCTCCCATTATAGGGGAACGGACAGTATACCCGCCACACTTGTCCAAGTCGGCTTGGCAGGTTTGACGCCTCGATTATCTCGACGTGCAGGTTTCATCGCGAAGTTTTCCTTCATCGTTGTTAGCTCGTGGTAATTGTAACAATATGCACATCAGGTCAGAAAACTGCCCAAGTGGTGCATGCGTTCCGGACAGGATTCGAACCCGCTCTTTGGGCTTTAGAACACGTGCGCTAGCCATTACGCCACCACGACGTCGAGTGTAGTCTTCGGTGGTTATGCGCGATTTGAGGTAGAGTTTTGACTATATGAAATAAAGGATACATGTGTCACAGGAATATCGCGCCGCGCCTAGTCTGTTTCCTTGTAGGTACCGACGCGAATGAATTGACTGTCAACTGCTTGAGCTAGGCACGAACTGACCCGCAGCTACGCGTATCTCCTCCCGTAACCATCACAGGAGCCTTCATGAAACTGAGGAAGCCTGTGGAATTCCACCCCTGTTTGTCAAGAGGGTACCGCAGGTTACCCTAATTGAGAAGCCAAGCGTCCGGATGTCACAGATGTAGTGTCTATGAACTAGTTATATGTGGTACCACGTAAAAGCGCACAAGATAGAGGCGCCGGTTAGGTTTAGTGGGTAGTCTGACAAACGATATCCCTTTGCCCTCCGCTCGGCGGTTCCCACACATTCCTCGGTTGAAAGCCTCCTTCCAGGCCCGAGGATGGTGTCCAAATTCATTACCCCTGTGTCAACAAAAAACAGACACGAACCGACCTCTTTAAGCTATATATTTTACCGACTAGGTACCTTATATTTTATTAATTTAATATAACTTCTGAATACATAACAAAACTTTTACATAATATTGTGTCAAGTTACCCTGATTGTCACATACTAAGCGTGATATTACTCATAAAGAACTCTGAATTAGGCACAGCATGTCCCACAGGAATCATAAGCGTGAGTCAATAACAACAAAAACAGAATAGAAAATCGTCACGTTCGTCCGTCTATATAATCCGGTAATTTTTTTCCAAAAATCTATAATGATATAAAATTCGGAAAATGCCGTGTCTGTAGATTGAACCTATTTTTAAAAATTTCTTTAAAGTACTTTTGGACAAGCGTCCATATCAGTCACATAAAATAATAATAATAAATATATAAGCATAAAATAATAGTGATTTTGCATGTTCATGCATGCAAAATTACTTATTTTATGCTTTTAACAATAAAGTCTAAAACTAACTTTGTTTTAACAAACAAGGGGTCGG
Organism: Dendrolimus houi; assembly: GCA_039645545.1. NCBI lineage: Eukaryota > Metazoa > Arthropoda > Insecta > Lepidoptera > Lasiocampidae > Dendrolimus > Dendrolimus houi. The sequence continues at coordinate 25,590,353 of CM077127.1, read as the reverse complement.
CTAAAAAAGGATGAAAAACTCCAAAGTCCAGCAAGTCTAAGCATAAGTCTCTCCTTATTCGCTGTCTCTCATTGAAGCTATTAAAAAATAAACTGGAATAGACTATATAAACGATGGAGAACACGATGATTTTTTTTAGATTTCTTGTCTGTATGTTCGGGATTCACGTAAAAACTACGAGGCCGATTTCGATGCGGTGTTCGCTGATCGACAGCACATTCATAGGCTTAAAATCTGCACCTCTTTTTATCCGGGGAATCTCTGCGAATGATTTAAAATGGCCAGATTAAAAAAAAATCGAATGCCAATGTGATTTTTTCACTGTTCGATAGCAAATATGTAATAAAATGTGTGATATTTTTATTCCGGGAATTTCCTGGGAGGAACGGTTTGTATACATAATTTCTATCCCTCATATTCATAATATTTACACGAGTTTTGTAGACTCCTTAAAAATGTTAAAAAGTGTTGCAATTAGAATGCGGTTATAAATGATACTTGTTGACTGTATTTGTTTTTCTATCCCACGGGAACAGTGCTTTTTCTGGACAAAAGGTATCCTATATCCTTTTCTTTATTCCTGAAAACGTATATGCTAAATTTCATGACAATCGGTTGAGTAGTTAATGTCTCAAAACGTAACAAACAAACTCAGCTTCTTATTTATATGCAAGTTAAAATGTATCCTAAGCCAGATATATCGAGTTTCATATCATTCATATACGTTCAGTAGTTTTCAAAAACGATGCGATCGCAGTGCCATCATTTTCGCTATTTTCGTCTATCCCACGGAAACGATGTCATTTATCGGGATAAAAAGTATCCTAAGTTACGCCCCGGGATACAAGCTACCTCTATGTCGAGTTTCATCTAATTCCGTACAGTAATTTTCGCGTGATGCTCTAACAGACAGACAAAAATTCCGAAAATTATATTTTTGGAATCTGTTGGTCCGAATTAGCCCATGATTATTTTTTTTATTGCGTGAGTTCAGATAGACAGACGGCCCACCTGATGGAAAGCGGTTACCATCGCTTATGGAAATTTGTAACACCAAAGGTGCTACAATTGCGCTGCGCCTCTCTTAAGGGATACTGAAATGTGGCCACTAAAGCCAACAAACATAATTCAAGGTTTTTTTGATTTCATATTTTTAAACATATTGTACAAACTCGAACCATATTGTATCGATTTGTATTATTGTTCGCAAGTAAATATATGTAATTTACATTATCATAATCAATTTATGTATATGTATATCAATATTAATTTATTATTTTGTTTTTTCTTTAATTACGATTGAATTAGTTTTAATTTAATTAAACCAACAAATATTATTAAATTTTTCTTGTAATGTCTCCTTGGTCACCGGGTTGCCTGGAAGAGATCGCTATAAAAGTATAAACGATAAGGCCGCCCATTGTTCTAATGGAAATGTATTTATATTAAATATCTAGGTTTAAGTTATAGTGAACAATAAAGAGTTTTCATTCATTCATTCACTTACAGATTTATTATAATATTGATAGATGATGAATCTGTAACTAACTTCATTTAATTTGTTGTTTTAAGGTGAGGGCTTGCGCGTAGGCGGGGGCGAGCGGCGTGTCAGCGTGGGGTGTGCGGCGTCGCGCGGCATGCGGCGCCGCCCGCTACTGCCGCTGCTGTTGCTGGCGCTGCTGCGCGCCCACGGCCTGCTCGCCGCCTCTGGAGGTAAGTAACCTACTACCACTATAGGTCGTTCGCGTTAAGAATGCACTGAGTCATCATTGTTCGCCGGCCTAACCCCGCCCCTAACCAATCAAATCTTTTCAAATTACAAGGTCAAGTTCACAGTGACCAGTTAAAGGCATAGCTTCGAACGCGACGGTTGTGTCCTGTAATTGTGTTAACTGATTTATATAAAAAAAAATGAATACGTCACCAATTCGTAAAAATAAAAGTGGTTTGGTAATTCATAGTGGAGAGAGAAAAGTAATTTACAATGTTTTATTAAGTATTTTAAACAGTCTGATTTAAATGTGACTGTGGACAGCATAGTACAAAAAACGGCAAATGCATGCGATGTGTCCGAGAGAACAGTTATATTGCTGCCAACAATACAATTTTTAAGATGACTGACGTGAAAAAAATATTTTATGACGCAATTCGGTTAGTAGACTCTGATCGATGGAAGAAATGCTACGACCACGTCTTACAAGAAGAAAATATCATGTAGGATTCAGATGACGTCATGGAACTCGCTGCAGAAAATTCTTTTATCATAAATACTAACGAGGATACTAGTGTTAGTGATTATAATATTAATGACTTAATTTTGATTTTTAACTTTTAATTGTATTTTTTAAATTCATTAAACTTAATCTTTAAAAATAAAAGTTGTTTGAATTTTAACACCACTGTGAACACACCTTTACCCTGCAGTTGCACTGATGACTCACCGCATTCTTAACGCGAACGAACTATACTTACTACTATATATCGCACGCGTAATGCAATACTAACATTATTCAACATTTTACCAAATCGACTTTTTAATGCCACCTATCGTAAAACGTGGAATTATGTTTGTGTAATAACGCTAATTCTGATTTAAAAGTAACATATATATCTACTAGGAAGGCATTGTAATAATGCATGTAGTAATGTGCTTGAAAAATGTTTTTTGGCTCTCCTGTAAAGTTTACTGTTTTGGATAGTGTTGGTATTGGATTAAGCAGGCGACATGTTACGTCATGTATTATTTAGAGAGGAGATTACGAACACGTGCACAAGACATAAAAACTTTCTAACAAAAAGGAAACCGACTTGAAGAGTAACTTGTGACGTTGGGAGAAGAGTCATCTCCTCCTTCTTGGCCATAGAATAAGTTTAGGTGGTTCAATGAATTATAGAAGATAATTATGTAGTACGAGCTGACCCGGCAAACTTCGTACCGCGTATAAACAGTTTCTAAGGGAAAGCGAAATTGTTGTTTGTACTATATTCCAAGCATTTTTTAAATATTTACTTACCTTTTAAACCTTCCCTGGACTTCCACAAATAATTCAAAACCAAAATTAGCCAAATCCGTCCAGCCGTTTTGGAGTTTTAGCGAGACTAACGAACAGCAATTGATTTTTATATACAAGATATAATGTATAATATTCAATCTGTTCCGTGACAACCGGTGGACTTCTGTGCACAAAAAGGATGCTCTAGCCTGTCGAAGCCTTGGTAGCTTTTCAAGTCGAGTAGTTCAATAGATCTAGTATTAGCTAGATCGCTAGTTGTCCGCGTCTGGAATATGTTGGCAGGTTATCTTAAGCAAAGTAAGAGTAGCCTTGGTCCTGGAATTATTTGACGAAGAATAGGTATTAGGTTTGACACAGTGTCTTCCACTAGGAAACTATATCAGCACAATTAATTATATTTAGTTTTAACTTTTTTCATTTTTTTTTATTGCATGAGTTCAGCAGACAAGAAGACAGCCCACTTGATGGAAGGCGGTTAGCATCGCCTATGGACATTTGCAACACCCAAGGTGCTACAAATGCGCTGCTGTTCTCTTAAGGGAGACTGGAACCTGGTCACTACTGCCGGAACACAATTCAAGGTTGTTATGGCGACATACTCAACACCAGGGGTGGTAGCCATCCAGTCGGGGAAATGCCCTACCAACTGGCTGTGGGTTGTTTTGTCGCCTCTTACGACAGGCCGCCCGGCCGCAGGAATTAGTATTCTTTTCCGTTCCTGCACCGAATATAATAACTTCTGGGATAAAAGTACCTTAAGTGTTATCCCGGTATATAATAATCTAGCTTTTTGTCAAGTTTTATTTCAATCTGTTTAGTAATTCCACGTGATTCACTAAGAGAAACAAAATATGTTTTAAAAATCTGCTGGGCTGAATTCGCTTTCCTGATTTGGTTTCTCATTTTTATATTCCTTTCAGTTCAAATAAATTTAATTTTCTTATTGTGGGGGTTGCTTTATTTTGTGTGGTGCGTCGATAATGGTTACCCTGTTGGATGGGGTGGTGTACCACTGCCCTCGGCTCAATCGCCGTGATGGGAGTACAAAATAAGACGAGTTGTTTTACTCTTGCAGTATATTAATTTCTTTATTCTTCCTAATTTAACATAGACTATATATACAAAAACCTTATCGTTTACGTGATGTGCTCACCAGTATTCTAATCAATACTAAATATTATATTTACACGTTTATAAGTTTGGACGTTTTGGATGATTTAGACAAATGCCCAATCTTACCAGCAGCTCTATCAACGATTTTATATATATATATATATATACAATAATAACAGTTATTATTTCATGTATTTATTTATATTCAAAGAATTTACATTTATTATTAAAATAGTATAATAATACATTGTTGTTGTCACTTAATGACATTATCCGTAGGTGTCTTGTCACCATCGGGGCACCAGCTGTTCTTGAATCAAATGGGCTGTGCCGCGACGATGGTAAGAGGCCAGACGGGATGTCGTTGGTGCCATGAAAGATGGGACGCCCTCTAGTATGGGACGCAACTTATGTCGATACTTTGGCAACGTCCCATCTTTCAGAGACAACCGTGACAGCCGGGGCTGCTGCTGCACACCAGGAGGCCCTGAAATGCCGCAAATATGTATCCATTGGTAGTGGGTACGTATTTGTGGCTTTCGGGGTCGAGACCCTGGGGCCGTAAGGACCTGGAACTCATCACCTCTATAGAGACCTCTCGACGCGTCTAATTGAGGTCTCGCATTACCAAAAGGCTGGTTTGCACCTAGGGCAACGAATTAGCGTTGCCATCCAACGCGGAAATGTGGCCAGTATTTTGGACACGCTCACCGCCGACAGCGATTTGAAGTCAATTCTTTTTTATAGATTTATATTATACATATATATATATATATATATATATATATATATATATACGGCCTCTGTGGTTGAGCGGGCTAAGCCTTTGCCGGCTTACCTCACTGCAATCCGAGGCTCCGGGTTCGATTCCTGGTATAGTAAATTTCGGAAACGTATTTTCTTCGTTATTTACTATGGTCTGGGTGTCTGGGATCAGCCCCAGAGTGGTCCGTTGTATATTACCCATAACACAAGTAACTTGCTTAATTTGGGGATATACAGTGTGTGTTTGTCTGCCGATTTTAAATAACAAAAAAAATATATAAACATTGTTTTTATGAAAAAACGCAATCAAATATACTTTAAAAATTTAATTATAAATAATACCACCTACTATTGTAATAATTGCGGGTAGTTGTGATTACTAATCGGATATAAAAGCGCGCAAGCGTTGCGACGAAATATCATTCTCACTATGACCTTGGTGGGGTGCATATGCTGTAACGTTCTTTTCTTGTGTTGTGTGTGTAACGTGTTCTTTTTGTGCGAGAATCATAACTTATAATTAATTGTAATTAAGCTCGATATTCTTCGTTCTGAATTCAAATAAAACAGTTTTCAAAGTTCTAAGTGTTTCTTTTATTTTATTTTATTGGAACAACAAACAGCTACATTATAAAAATTGATACAAAGTTATTCAAAATATTAAGTTATAATTCAGCCCACAGCGCTGTCCACAGGTTAAAATAGATATATATTATTAAAGGGAATTTTGTGACTACGTATAATTGCTAGGCTTAATATTAAATATACATTTATATAAAAGTATGACATTTTATATCTTACTACAAATAAAAGCAAGGGAAAGAAAGTTAGTTAAAAAAAGAAGAGCAAGGAGAAAATAGGATTAGAATTATGATCATCACTGATAAGTGTTACAAGATGTCCACCACAGTAGTCATGAGAACCATAGTCTATATTAATATGACATAGACAATCGTCACAGATAATACTTTTAGTCGATTTATCAGATGATTCGATTTATATTTAAATTACCATTTTCTACCGATTAGTTAATTTTATAAGCCCACTAAATTATCATCTAGATAATTTAGTGCATCAGTAACTAATTATTATAATTGTATTTATGATCCTGGCAACACTATGATGTAATTGCTATTTTTAGTAATGATGCATCGTATAAAAGGCGTAGTGACGTGTAGACGGTGCTCATTGCGTACTGTGCTGTGTGAATATTCACATCAAAAGCTGAACAATAAAGGGGAAACCCTGCCCAAATAGTTAATATTTGGTATATTTGGTACTTTCTTACCCAAATCTCTCCTTGCATTTTATATAAGGTAGAGTTTTGTGAAGCATGAATTTGAATTTGGAAGGTGGATTGGCAAATATGCTTATGCGTTCAAACGTTTCGTTAAAATCCCGCACTAAGAACACCTACAACAAGCCGTCAAATATAACATCGATAAAGAAACAACAAGCCCACTTAGCCATTGTTCTGATATTCACTTCTTACCCCTCATTAGGGCGAAGATACATCGTTGGGCGCCACGTCTTCCCGTGACTTGCACTCTGAATGGTATTAACCTAATCCGCGCAATGACAAAGCAGAGTATCGTATAATGGATTAGTTGATACGTCGTATTCATATTCGACGATTGATGGGCTTCTGTTGGGAATGCTGAATGACGCTTCTTCACTTTTGCTTTATTTATATATTAGCTGAACCGTGTCCAATTTGCTGGGCGTCATTAAACTAAAAAAATGTGTGTGCGGTTCACACGCAGCAGAAGTGACACGTTTCTTCTCTTACTTTTATTCATTTCCTTTGGCCTATCCGTCACCATTATAATGTTACGACTTAGACGCCGACAAAAACAAATTCACACCTGCATACCTGTAAAAACACATTTTATTATCTTTCGGCATTTGGACTTCTTTTGTTAACTTTGTGTTTAAAATTGGTGATTAGAAAACAGCCAATTGTATATTTTAATCGTTTATGGTAGTAATTAGCCAAGTATGTGGGGATTTAAAGTACAAACTGATTCTAGGAAATTCGGTCCACGCGGCCGGGCAGATATATTGCATCTGGGCAATATAAAGCAATACCCCGATTGAGGGACGTGGCAGTCGTGCGATAACCACGAGCGAAGCAAGACTTGTGTAGATTTGGTAATCTATTTAGTGACGGACTTTGCGCCTGTTATTGAATTACGACCTTCTGCATTACGTTTGGACTTGTTGTGTTCGCTTATATTTGTACCTGTGTTATACGTGTCTGTATAGTTCTAATAAACTCTATAATAATTCCAACGGCATTTTAATTCGAGTCCCGCACTCGTAACAATAATTGAAAACAAACGTTTTAAGTGTCAATTTCAATTTTTCACTGCTTTAATCTAAAAATATTATAATAAGTTTTATTTCGGTCCAAATTGGACCAATGTTTTAATCATCGGTCTTATTGACTCTCTAATCTGTTCTGCACAATGTAAAACTTGTATTTCATTCTCTCGCAGGCTTAGTCTTATAGATTTGTGTTTATCTTTTTTTAGTGTCGCTTTTTCGTTTCATCAAGTTTTAATTCAAAATGATTCTAAATAAATTTCATTTTAAAAGATATGAAACGAAAGAGCGACACTAAAAAGATATAAACACATAATTCTATGTATCAAACTAAGCTTGGCTCATACGTAATTTGTAATTTTCACAAAAAAACTGTTTCAAAATAGAATTAGTTGTTCTAATTTCCACTGTGGAGAAACAAAAACCTTTTTTATTCATTTGTGTTATTATCATTAATCATGCAAACAAAAATCTTAAATATATCAAACGCAACATGAAATGAAACTAAGCGAGCATATAGCAAGTCATGCGCGAACCAAATAAGAAGTTTCTCAGCGGTAATTTGTCAAAAATTGTCGAAAAGTTTTCCCGTTAGCTCGTCGCGGGCGTAGCGCTGGCAATCGACTACGCCGTAGCTGTGCTACGCGTGACACACGTCGCTGCTCGAAAACGCGTCTCGTCAAGCTTTTGTATCTTCTTCTTCTTTATGCCAACGTAAATATTTGTTAGTAAGCTGAAAAAATGAGATTGCAGCGCCATCTTTTTAGCTAATCCATCTATTCTATGGAAACGACAACATTTGTCGGGATAAAAAGTATCCTTAGTGTTGATTTGGGATATAAGCCATCTCTGTGTCGAGTTAAGTTCATATACGTTCTGTAGTTTTCAAAAAGAATGCAATCGCAGCGCCAACTTTTTCGATTATTTGTCTATCCTGCGGAGAGGACGTAATTTCTCGATATATATAATATCCTAAGTTACGCCTCGGGATATGAGCTTGCTCTGTGTCGATTTTAATTTAAATCCGTTCTGTAGTTTTCACGTGTCTACCAGACACACAGACAGAAATTCTAAAAAAATAATTTTCAGAACCTCCTGGACCGAATTATCCCTCCTGCTTTTTTGTCACATTTTTAAATTCATTGTACAAACTCTAGCCATTTACACATCTATTATAGTATAGATGGAAGTGATTTTGGAGAAGTTTTTTCAAAAAAGATGTCAGTAAATTTCTCCTAGGCCGGGATGGTAACATCTAGTATCGCACGTGTCTTTTTTTATATTGAATAGGTTCGCTTTTGACCGACATTGCGCCTGATGTCAGGTGGAAATGCAGTCTAAGATGGAGTACGCTTACCTAGAAGATACCTGTTCACGTGAGACTTGAAGACACTAAGATTATATGTTTCAGAAAAAACAGACAACGGTCAAGAGTTCCACTCTTCAGCGGTACGTTTGATAAAATTGGAAGCATAGCGTTTCGTCTGCTTTGTTGGTATTTCCACCACACATAGGTGGCGTGTACGTCTGCTTGTCCGGTGGTAGAATGATGAGGGAGGAACCAATTCATGCAATTCCGTGGCACACTCCCCGAAGTGTATTCTATAGAATACTGACAAAGTAACGACTTTGCGTCGATGGTCTATGCTCTGTAATGCCTCTCGTAGTCAGTTACTGCCAATAAGGTTCCTATCTCTTTTCTGAATTGACTCGGGGTCTCTCGAGCTGGTCTTTGACTGAGCCATTCCAATAATGAGAGCAGTGCTCCATGCAAGACCGTAATTGTGCTTGGTAAAGATTCAGCAACTGAAATGGTGTGATGTACTGCCTCAGCCTTGATAAAATCCTTAGCTTTTTGTCAGCCAGTTAAGCAACAGACTCTATATAGGATCCAAAATTTAGAGTTTGCGTTAAGGGGATGCCAAGAAGCTGAAGGCATAACCTATCAGTATGGGTACCCCTCGAAAAGTAGGAGTAAAGTTGAAAGGACTCCTTTCGGCAGAGAAGAGACATGCCTGGGTTTTAGAAGCACTGAACTTCACTAGGTTGTAATACTAGAAGTCAGCCAATCACCGTCCACTGCTGGACGTAGGCCTCCTCAAGTTGGCGCCACTCATCTTCCCCATCCAGTGTCTACCAGCGAACATCTACAGGTCGTCAGTCCATCGGGCTGGAGGGGAGTCCGACACTACGTTGACTAGGTTGGATTGACCATAATCGGAAACTGATGAGATGATGGTAATCGCTTTCCATCAGGTAGGCTCTCAGCTTGTCTACTATACTTTCTCAATCAAATGATGGAAAGTGTTTAACATCGCCTATAGATGTTTGCAACACAAGATCTAGCTCGCCCCCAAGCCCATAGGCCCTGAGTCAAGCCGGGGTCTGTGCCCCGGGTGGCCAATTCAGAGGGCGGCAAATTCAAATTTCGTAGACAAATACGCTTAAGTGTATTAAAATATAGGTTTAACACAGAAATAGCAGCGCTAGAACTCTAACAGTCATTGTGGCGTTATTACCGGAAAGCCTATGTCTATCAATGGGCGTCTGATTACTGAAATGATTATAAAGATTAAGGTAAAAATATAGACGACCGGGGGCGGCATTTTTCAGTTTTTGTACCCCCTCGAAAAGTACAAGATGCGGGTCTGTTGCAACACCAGGAGCTGAGCTAATGCGTTGCAGGCCTTTAGGATAGTATAGGTGGAATCTGATGTAATAGGGAAAATGGGATAGGGGTGGAGAAAGTGGACTATCGGAACCCTCACTCATCGTAAAAATATCTCAAGGCTATCCGTTTCACGCCGATATCATCTGGCTTTAAGGGCTATAAAGAAGATAATAATTCCAGGATGGCTCTAACATATCGTGTTTATCTGTGATTTCTTAATAAATGCTGACATTTAAAGGAAAACTGCTATTCATACGTTGCTTACCGTTATACTCTGGACAAGGGCTTCAAAGTTGAGGTCACTAGATAGGTAACTAGGTAGTAATAGGTGATAGGTAACTCGGAAGTGCGTTCTGACACCGCTGATGGTGTTGATTTTGGCGTTTCTTCTACGGCAGGTTTGCTCTTAGCATCTTCGCTTACCGTAGATACGCTTTCTCCAGCTTCAGGTGCGGATGTCGAGGAAGCTTGGGTTTCTGACGTTAATGGTTAACCATGAATGATAGCTTATAAATTTTTTATTAGTATATCTGAAAAGACTGAATGGATTTCAATACACGTACATTTTAGAGAAAGAAATAGCTAACCTATATCCGTGCAGAAACTTATATGAGGTGACAAAATAACTCACAGCCAGGTGGCAGGGTATTTGCCAGTCTGGATGGCTACCGTCCCTGGTCTAGAGCATGCCGCCATAATAACCTTGAGTTGTGTTCCGGCATTAGTGACCAGGTTCCAGTCTCCCTTTAGAGTGCGGCAGCACATTGGTAACGATTTTCCATCAGGTGGCTGTCTGTCTGTCTGCTGAACTCATACAATAAAAAATATGTATTATATTCCATTTCGATATCTTGCAGAGTTCAGAAGGTATACATATTTAGACTCATTTGAACGAAGTTCTGGGCACAATTAGTTTTGTAATACAATGATAATACACTAAATTATTCTTGCCTCCTTCTGGTAGAAAATCAAGGTAAATTATACTAGTAGTGAAGACAAAGAATGAACGGTGAGACGGGGAAGCCTGTTGTTAATCAATCTATTTCCTCAACCCTTTGAGCAAAACAAAACGACTAAACAATTCAAGGAGCTACTAAAATAATCATGGCCGCCAATCAAATAGATAGCCTGAAGAACTCCAGTTAGTGATGTGCCCTAGAGTTGCGTCATTCTTTTGACTAAAGACGAAATATTTTGTGTCAATTGTTTATTTTTATTTATTAGTATAAAAAACTCTACGGACTCTTGTTCCGTACTTTTTTTTACATGAATTTATTGAAACGCATTGAGTTTTACATACTATGTTTTGGCGTGTTGTTGTGTGTAACATCTTTTTTGCGTTTGTTGGTGTGATGGAGTGTAACTCAAATTTAAATTATTCTGATAATTATTTCCATTTCTTGTTTACTTATTATATTATACTTATTATAATGTGGAGTGTAGCTGTTACATGTTTGTATGGTGAGAGAAAAAATATGTGTTACTTGGTTAATGATGGAAGTGCAGAGGGCGTAATGCAGAATAGAGGACCGCTATATATACAAAGTTTTACATTTATTAATAAAATGGTATAAAAATAATTTTAATTAAAAATGCATATATATAACTTAAAATATTTTCTTTCACCTTCTCCCAATTATTTGTGGTCACCATAATATGTATTATCCTTCCATACTCTTTTATTCTGATATATGCCCTCTGTCACACCATAAATCATCATATAATCCTTCGCACAATCCATTCATCCCTTTTTTGGTCTACCTTTACATTTATACCCATCAATCTTGCAGTTTAACCTTCTTTTTGCCACGTGTATTTCATCCTCGTTACATACCTATGACATGTAATGTACATACATACATATGACCTTAGTCATCTTCCTCTCAATTTTTCAGTCACGGGTGCAACTTCCAAAGATCCCCTTGTATACTCATTTCTCACCTTATCCATTTTTGTAACACCACACATCCATCGCAACATTCTCATCTCAGCTGAATGGAGACGTTTGAGGTCTATCACTTTCGTGGCCCAACATTCGGACCCGTATAACGTGACCGGTCTTCATAACCCTATATCCTTTTCTATATAAGATGTGTGCACATTTTTATTACGATCTGTTGCGTGGTGAAGACGTGAAAGCATCTCAATCATACAAATAAACTTACATTCGCGTTTATAATATTATCATATGTAGTACAGCCAAGCTAGAATTATTATCTCGACTACGGCTCGTAGGGTCGGGCTGACCGGTGGGATACCACGCTCTTACAAAATGTCTCCTTGAAGCAGGTAGTTGAGGTAATCGTCTTCCGTACATTACATTTCGAGGAGTATTCCTTAGAACTGCACGGGCTGGATCCTCCATCCCGAATTAACCATCGACAACCAGATTTACCTATTTCCGCCACCGTTATATGGTGTAAACACCACCAGTCAGCCAAGCGTTTCACTTAATTTTTCTGGTGCGCACTGCCGATGAGTGGAATAATTTGTCGAAGTCTGTTTTTCCTGACAAATAGAATCGTGAAGTCTTCAAGTCACGAGTGAACAGGTATCTTCCAGATAAGCGTGCTCCATCCTGGACCACGTCATCACTCAACACCAGGTGAAACAGTGGTCAAACGCAAATACATAAAAATATAAAATAAAATCTTCCCTGGCACATCACCTCTCTAGCCTTTTCCTCCTGTCTGATCCTTTTATCCCATCCTTCTATCCCGGCTCCCAATTTCATCCCCTTTACCATCCCTCCTGTCCTATCTTCTATACTCTATCCCATCCTAAAAGGTGGCAGCGCGTTGACTCTAGATGTTGCAAAGGCTTGTTTGCCAGCTTCGTAAAAAAAGTTAGGATTGTGATGTGTCAACGCACTGTATCAGTCGAATTGAAAGATTATAAGATAGAAGATTATATAATCTTTCAATTCGATTGACACAGTGCGTTGACACACTTCATGGAAATAGTGCTACCGTGTCGTCTCAATAAATTTGACTGTGTAATCCATCACTATTCAACGTAGCCGCGATACTGTGGGGAACTGTGACAAATGGACTGCAGCGGATTAAAGCGCTTCACAGCGTACAGCGCTGTTTTTGATTGATTAGTTTTGTACTTTTTGAGGACAGTTCCAGTAATGGCTGGATAACCTCTTAGATATTGTAATATCTTTCGATTCATCTTGCTTACGCAACAAACAGTTCTAGTGTCTTTAGAAGCATTAAACTTCTCTGTATCAGGGGAAAACTTTATAACGTAAAATGTATCCAGCTTGTTGGCGGGAAATTGAATAATGATGAGTGTACTTATTGAAAGTCGTGAGCCTAATATCGCTTCCAAAGTAATTTTAGTTACTGTTCAAGAAGAAGTGCATAAAACTCATCAGTAACATATGTTTACTTTACTAGATATAAAATTAATACAAGGTTTAAAAAGTATATTTATATGAATAATTACTAAAAGAGCTTGTTAGCTATCGTACTATTCCCATTAGGTGTCAGTCTTCTATAAAATCTTTTGTCGTATAATAAGCGTTCTCATCTTCTGTGCTGTTCTAAGATTAGAGCCGCCAGAACGCCTCGCCTGCAAGCTGTCCACGAGTGGAAAGTACTCGGTGACAACCTGATACTCGGAGTGACTCATTTAAAGACCTAATACCAATAACACACTACTTGGAAAACGAGACATTAATTCATTGTACATGGGAAGTTCACTGGTTGACAAAGCGGCGTCCACGCTTGATAGGGGTTGCTTATACCGTGCCGGTTGGCTCTAATGACCTATGGATCCTTAAACGAGACAATTAATTCATTGTCCATTGTTAATGAAGAATTTTTCTTATCTTGCCGCCATAAAAACTCCGTCTATACAGAAGATATGTATTACTGGTATTTACTTCTTACGCACTTTTTAATCTTATACTATTGTTACAACCTAGGCCCCGACAAAGACAAATACCACGTAAAAATCTGTAAAAGCACATTTTATTACCTCTCGGCATTTGAACTAATTGTAATCCTTTTATGATCGTCCTCTTTTGTTCACTTATTTATTGGCATACGTTTCTAGTTATTGCGGAGAACAGCCTATTGTACTCGTTTATGGCCGCTTGCAGGCATAATGTAGCCAGATGTGCGGATTACAATTACTAGGAAATCGGATGGAAGTTGCCGGGTGGGCACATTCGCATTTATGAAGTATAAAACGACCGGGCTGATTGAGAAAGGCGGCAGTTGAGCGAGAACCACGATTAAGGCGTGACGTATGTACATTCGGGAATCTAATATTGACGGAATTTGCGCGTTTTATTGAATTACGACCTTCTGTATTACGTTTGGATTTGTTGTGTTCGGTTATATTTGTACCTGTGTTATACGTGTTTGTATAGTTCTAATAAAATTTGTAATAATCCCAACGGCATTTTTATTTGAGTCCCGCACCGCGTTATACTATAATAATAATATTATAAAGAGCTAAAGTTTTTAAGTTTGGATTTTCAGGGTAATCTCCGGTACTACTGACCCAATTTTGAAAATTCTTTCACCAATAGAAAGCTATATTATTTTCGAGTGACATAGGCTATATTTTATTGTGATTAATAAATCGAAAAATTGAAAATGTTTTACGTCCAGCGAAGTGGGCACGGGAACGCCTGTCAAATATGTTACAACAATAACATTCCACGCAAGAGATCCGCACATCCTCGAACGAGGCACTGCGAGTGCTTTTTGCGTTAATGAATTAATTAAAGGTTACAAAGCTTAATTAAACCTTGACATGCGTGCGTGTATGCGTGGGTGCCTGGGTGCCTGGGTGCATGTCTTTTTTTTAATGAAGCCCAGCGAAGTGGGCGCAGGTCAACTAGTATCTTATAAAAGAAAATTGAAATGAAACCACACCATTACAGTGGAAACCAGAAGGGTTTTTATTTTGAAAATATTAAGGTTTTTTGGGTATTGACATATAAACTGAGATAGCCACCCAGTAAAGAAGGAGCCTGATATTTGCGTTATTACAATAAGGACCAAGGCTTGGAAACCAATAAAAAGTAGAACCAATTATAGTCTAAGTCCATAGGAACTTTTTTATTCGTTTTTATTCCAATTTCTAACTCAATCGAACGGTTTTTGGCAACAAAAGTACTTCAAATAAATATAGTTGAAAACCCGTTGAACGGTTTTTGCCGCACACATTTAAAGTACATCCATGTGGTACAGCAAGTTTTCAGTCGTACACAAACACACGTTTTGAGAGATAGAATGATACTTCTTCTCGCGGAATAAACCGGTTAATTTAGGTTTATATAACACTCTCTTTAAGGTTCACTTTGAACGAAATAACTAAAAATTTACGATTAAAACCGGTTAATTTTAAACCGGATTTAAGTCTTAATAGTCCCGGGAATCCCGTGGGAATTCCAAATCAAGCATGGACGAAGTCGCAGGTATAACCAAGTAAATAACATTATTGTCAAGTGAGAGAAACGGAGGCCATATTTAGTGTACAATATAATACGTAACAGCAAAACCACGGCAGAAACAAAGAACAAGCAACAAAGGCTCATTAATGACGCACCTACACAGCCTACTTCCATTGTTTGCGATTTGAGTATTAAATTATGGTTATTGGCGGATAATGGGACACGCAGACAACAGGCTTTTTGCTCGTCAAATTCCACGTGGGATGACATATTAAGGTCGTGTAATGTTCTATCTTTGTTGTGGTAACGAGTCTTTATGGAATGGAAAATAGAACACTTCGTTCAAAGAATATGCTGCGATGGATGTGTGGAGTGACGCGGTAAGGCTGTGTCAGGAACTCCCGCATCCGCGGCAGCCTTCATCCCTGACATAGTAGACAAACTCCAAGACTGTCGCTTACGCTGGTACGGCCACGTTTTACGGAGACCGACTAATTATTTGGGGAACAAATGTCTAGCCATGCCGCCTCCACCAGGTCCCGATCGAAGGGGAAGGCCCAAGAAATACTGGTTTGATGTTGCGAAGGATCACATGCGTACCAATGGTCTCAGAACGGGGTATGCTGAAGACCGCGCGAAGTGAAAGCGGACCCTGGGCGTCGGAGTGAACGCTCCGAACGCAACCGGGATTTAACGCACGAATGATGATGGAGAACATTTTTTTCGAAATTTCTTGACAGAAATCGATCCTTATAAGCTACAGCGTGATTTGGCATAATAATATAGTATGCGTTTATTTTTTCAAAAACAGTGGATTCGATTCCTGATAAAGGTATTGTGTATGTGGTAGTTTAGATCTGTTTTACTTGAACACTTTTATGAGACTTAAATGAAATACGTGCATAAGGTGTATTTTAATACTGACTTGAGACTAACAACGCGACAGTTGTGAAAACAGCAAGCTTACGCCATATATGGAGGTTAATTAAGTTGAGTGGTACTTCGATGGTGGTTACTCCGTTGGATGGGTGACACACCACTGGCGAGAGCCCATGGCTCCATCGCCCGACCTGGGAGTGCAAAATAAGACGACAAGTTGTTGTACTCTTGCAATATATTAATTTCTTCATTGTCCCTAATTTAATTTAGACTATATATACAGAAACCTTATCGTTTAAGTGATGTGCACACCAGTATTCTAATCAGTCAAGTCAACCTCAACCGGGTCTAATTGTGAGACTCAAGAAGAACGTTACATCGATTATTGAACTTACAATTTGAATACTGACTTCCATCGATTGCTTGTAATCTTGCTATAAATGAATTAGTTATTCTCAAGTATTTAGCGCCCATGAATTCCTACTGCGAACTGTGAAACCACATGTATTACTGTATAATACATGTGGTTTGCATATGTGTGATTAATAGTAATGTATCCACTGGAAAATTCTCGCAACGCACTGTGGCGCGATCGGCTTGCTATTAAAAATCGGCTTTCTTCAGCCGGCTTAACTCTGTGAGCTCTGGTCTCGGTCAACCTACTTTGTTCGTTGTCTTAAAGTAGAATATTTTATCTTCATTAAAAAAATACGATTAACTCAACTCTTGATGAAACACGTGAGGAGATTTAAATACATAGTTGATGTAAAAACACCAACAGCCATGAAATTAGTTAGCAACCGTATTTACGCCGAGCAGTTTCTTTAAATAATGTACTACTTAATTTTCCTCACAGAGAATACGATTTTCTTCTTGTATAGTGTAGGAATAAAATTTTAATTAGAAAATGAAACCTAGTAGGTTAATGTGTAAAAATGTACTATATTATATAGCACTAAAGTTTTCTTTATTCTTCAATTATTTTGGCATCAAACAGATATATATATATATATATATATATATATATATATATATTTCAACATAAATTAAGAGTTACATTACAGTTCTTATAATCTAACAGTGCCTACAAAATTGTTCTTTATAAAAATAATTTCTAAAAGTGCTTAAAACAGTGAGAATGTACGTTACACAACTTTAGATTTCGAAAATTGAGAAAAATACACTCTGAAGGTTAATTACTTATTATATATTCCCCGTAGCTACGCCGCCGCTGAACAAACCTTAGTGTGTAACTCTATTTTACTTGCATAAAAACTTAATTAGGCTTTCACATATCGCGAGCGAAGCCGCGGGCGAAGTCTAGTATATATATAAATCTTTTTTGAAAAATTTATTAGCTCAAAACTATTTTTTTACACCTTGGGGTTACATTATTGAAGTTTTAGTAGGGATCCCTAATTTTTTCTAGTTATAAAAATAACCTATATTAATCTGGGATAATGTAACGTTCTAACGATGAAAGAATTTTAGAAATCGGTCCAGTAGTTTTTGAGTTTATTCGTTACAAACATACAAATATATTGTTACGAGCTACAGGACTCGAATTAAAAATGCCGTTGGAACTACTATAGAATTTGTTAGAACTGTACAAACACGTATAAAACAAATACAAATAAAACTGGATGCAACCAGTTCACAATGCACTATTCAATACAATTCGAACGCGCAAAGTCCGTCGTTTATATCGCTAATCGAGAGTACTAGAAAACGTCTAACTCGCTTCCTGGTCGTCGCTTGACTGCCCTCCGCCCCTCCATTCGGGCATCGTCTTATACTAACTACACAGTACAAAGGAATTGGAGGCGCACACTGAGTTTCTAAGAAATATTTATAAGAAATTAATTTGCACACCTGCGAACGGTCACAAAGTCGAATACAATAACTATACAGGGATTAGTTCGACGCTAATGATGGTTATAAAACAAGTAAAAAGACAATAGCATGTTTTTCTTAACTACAAATTCAAAAGACAAAGGATTCCCTAATCCGAGAAAGGACAATAAGCTGCGCTTACAATAGGCTATGCGGCTTATCTTTGACGGCGTGTAACAATATAAATCTTTGTTCTCTATAATATTAGTGTAGATGATAATATTATATACCTATATTTAAGTCAGTTTAAATAATTGTGAAGGTTGTCTATCGCCGGCGGTGACAAGACCTCCTATTGTATATATGATTTGGTTTCACCCTTAATGCAAAAAAGAACACTCATTCATTCATTAAATTTGTTAGAGACCAGCAGCACGTTGGTAGCAGCTCTAGTGTTGCAATTGTCCATAAGCGACGGTAGCCGCTTCCAATCAGAAGGGACGTCAACTTGTCTTACAGACCAGCATTATGCTGAGGAGAAAAAAATATACCCAACTAGACAAGTTAATTCGTCCTAAAGACAATTTTGCGTGTAGTTTACGTGCCTGTTTATATTTATTGGTGTACAGTAAATATCAATTTTCCTGTAAAAAGCTCAGTAAAAATATGAAATATGAACGGGATTTGTTAAAATAAGGCGCGGGCCGAAGAAAGGTAATACCTTTTATAAGTTTTATAACTCAGATTTATTGACGAAACAGGTTTTTTGTTAAAAAGGTTGTCTCGTTTAAAAGAAGTTAGGTAATTGTTTGAGTTTTGCGACCTAGAAAATTACACTTTCTAGGGTCCCATAGCCATTATGACAGTAACAGAATCCCTATGTTTCTGTCATGTACATCCATTCGAGTATGTTGCAGTCATTTTCTCCGAAGTTGTTAGATTAAGGCTTGTAGCAACGCCAACTTCCCCGAGGTTTCTTCCAGATTCCTTTTAATCCATTTTCTTTTTTCATTAATTTGCAATAATTAGATAAGTTAAGAATTTCCTTTCAGTGCATCAGGTTGCCTGGAAGAGATTGCTTTTAGCAATAAGGCCGCCTTTTGTTTACCAAGTATATAAATAACTACCGTCTTATCATGCATTTTTGTAATTCGTGTTTTGGTGAACAATAAAATCTATCTATCTATCTATCCATTCGACTATGTTATAATCATTTTCTCCGAATTTGTTAGATTTACATTAAGGCTTGTAGCAACGCCAATATCTTTGAGGTTTTTCGCTACTAATTTTTCGAGCGATAGCGGGGTTCCATAAGCGCGGTCGTTTTTGACAGATGCAGGTGTTTATAAGAATAATAAAACCAATTTATTTATTTCTCTTTTATAAAGATGTAAATATTTTTCTATCCAGTTTTGATAAAAATGGTTTCATATCAATTTGGAGCTGATTTTGTTTTTTTTTTCTTAATTTAAGATAACTATAGGAAAATTACAAAAAAACTGCCTTAAGTCTCATACTGTTATAATTTTTTTGTTAAATTATTGATCGGTAAATACCAACGAAAAGTTATTTCATTTGCACCCCACTTTGGACCTTTTGTGACAACAGGAGCCTTAACAGTTCGGTTTATAATATCAGCCCATAAATGTCCCTCCCACTGCTGGCCTCGGGCCTCCCATTACAGGGGGGAACGGACAGTATACCCGCCACGCTTGTCAAGGTAGCTTGACAGGTTTGACACAACGATTAACGAGATGTGCAGGTTGCATCACGACGTTGTCCTTCACCGTTATTAGCACGTGGTAATTGTAACAATATGCACATTAAATCAGAAAACCGACTAAGTGGTGCATGCGTTCCGACCAGGATCGAACCCGCGCCCTTTGACTTGCGGACGCGTGCGCTAGCCATTACGCTACCGCAACAGTTCGATTTGCGTTCCTCTAATAACCTCCTGTTAAAGGCAAATTCTTCAACATTTTACTCCAAATCCTTCTCTGTGCAGGCTGTTTGCCTTTGGAACTCTTTACCCGTAGATGTCAGAAAAGCTAAATCACTTGCCATATTGAACTGATAACTTCTTATGGGAGGGTAAACCGCTTCGTTACGTAACGCATTACGGCGCCAGTCTGTCTGGCTTCCCTTTCTCTCACGCATACAGCAGCGGTAGGCAGGCTCGTCCTCTCTCACTCTTAACCCACGCGCTATATACATAAAAATTAAGTAATAATCTTTTCTCAAGTTAAACAATTTCATTATTAAACAGTTCAACTTAGATTACTTTAAGTTATCACTTCTGTCGGGCGTCCCGAGACGCACTTTTTTTTTAGATCTGTCAAAAACCATTACCTTAGTTTATAATAAAATACATATTTTTCTATTCTTCTTAACTTTGCTGTTTACTGTCCACGTTGTACTGTTCTTACTTTTTTTACTTCTTTTTATTTCAATTATACATAGACTTAAGTTGTTAAAAGTGTCCTCTCAGTCAGGTTGCCTGGAAGAGATCGCTTTAAACGATAAGGCCGCCTTTTGTTTTGAAGTTAAATTATTGTAATTATTCATTCTGTAATTGTTTATTTTGGTAAACAATAAAGTGTTTTCTATTCTATTGTTTTTTAAGTGGAGTCCGCGCCAGCTAAGAAGTCCCACAGACGCGGCACTGCAATCGCCGTACTTAATCTTGCCAGAGTAATTACTTGCTAATCCGTAATTCGATGTAGGTAATTACTGAATAATTAATACAAACTATTCCATGATTAAAGTTGTAAATTTATATCCTGGCTACTATACGAACATTCTATCAAATAGCTGAACCGCTACTTTTAGTTACTTTATTTACCGTGGGACTTCGTTTGTGGAGCGGACTCTAGCAAGCTATAGTTACTTTATTTACCGTGGGACTTCGTTTGTGGAGCGGACTGTAGCAAGCTATAGTTACTTTATTTACCGTGGGACTTCGTTTGTGGAGCGGACTTTAGCAAGCTATAGTTACTTTATTTACCGTGGGACTTCGTTTGTGGAGCGGACTGTAGCAAGCTATAGTTACTTTATTTACCGTGGGACTTCGTTTGTGGAGCGGACTTTAGCAAGCTATAGTTACTTTATTTACCATGGGACTTCGTTTGTGGAGCAGATTCTAGCAAGCTATTCGCTAATTAAAATTTTGTTCTCCCTTCTGACTTTTGATAAGCCGTGGTTGCTTATTGGCGCTCAAATGGTGCTGGTTCGAATCCTGGCCGGAAAACATGCATGCACTACAGTTTTATTAAAGTAGAAGTAGCAGTAAGTCGTGGTAGCGTAATGGCTACCGTACGCGTCCCAAACTCAAAGGTCGCGGGTTCGATCCTAGCCGGAACACATGGACCACTTAGTCAGTTTTCTAATCTAATGTGCATATTGTTACAATTACCACGTGCTAACAACGTTGAAGGAAAACATCGTGATGCAACCTGCACATCATGATAACCGATGTGTCAAACCTGCCAAGCCGCCTTGGACAAGCGTGGCGGGTATACTGTCCCGTTCCCCCTATAATGGGAGGCCCGAGCCCAGCAGTGAGACATCTATAGGCTGATATTATTATACTACAGTTTTACACACCTAATAATTCCTTCCGATGTACCTGCGCAATAGACCAATTTAGTAGCGCCTACTTTGAATGGCAAACAACACTGCCATTTTCGCTTGCGAATAAAATGCAATATAGATTTAATTACATTTTAGAAATCGGTCTGCACTTTTCTGTGCGAACGATAACTGCTGGTCGGAATTATAAGTTGTGTAAGACTTTGCTTAAGCTGTTTTTTGACTTAGGTGCAATTGTGCATATTTTTACAATTACCACGTCATAATGGTGCAGAAAAATATGTTTTAATAATTAATAAAATCGGCCAAGTAGGTGGTAATCAACGAAAATAAAATCAAAAAATGGCTCTGAAATTTATATATACAAACCGATGAAGAGATCAGGAGGCCTAAGGCGGGCGCTTTTGTAAAATGGCTTAGCGTAATTGACACGGATCAAGGTATATTGGGGCTCAATTCTGCTATTTCAATATCTTAGCGTTCAAAGTACGATTTCAGTGCGATATTTTCAACAATTCGTATTCTACTAAATCCACAATATCTTCTTGATATTCACGGCAGAATAATATCTATATCTATACCTATATCTATATCTATATATATCTATGTATATATATATATACATAGATATATATAGATATACATACATCTATATATATCTATGTATATATATATATAAAACAAAGTCGTGTTACACCATTTATAACTCAAGAACGGCTAGACCAATTTTTATGATTTTTGTGTTTTTGGAATTGTATTCGTCAGGAATAGGATAATAAGTATTAAAATTATTATAAATATCATCTTCCAGCCACTAGCATGTCTGCCGGTACAGGTGCCGCACAACAGGAGGCCCTAAAACGCCGCAAATACTCAGCCATCGGAAATGGCTATATATTTGCGGCTTTTGGGGTCGAGACCCTGGGTCCATGGGGGCCTGAGGCGCACAAGCTTTATCGAAACATAGCCAAACGTCTGGTGGATGTCTCACGTGACCACAAGACTGGTTTATACCTCGGGCAACGCATTAGTGTTGCCATTCAGCGAGGCAACGTAGCCAGTGTTTTGGGCACGTTTCCGACTGACAGCAGTCTGGTACTAGATTTTATAGTTTAATTTTAGTTTGTGGATATAGTTTATTTTTAGTTTAATTTATTTATAAAGTATTAAAATATGATATTCATCAATAACAAAATATCATTAAAAAACATCAGTCACAACATCAGTTTAGCCATTCGTTTGTTATGATCTTTCCCAGCCGATTTCGGCAATGGTGACTGCATTTAAACTCATTGTCATTTAGGTGAATTATTTTTGTGTCTGTTCAAGTGGGTCCGGGATGGTTTAGATTCAAATTTGAACCAGGTAGATGACGCTGCAATATGGTTCCAGGATTTAGGTGAAATTATTTTTGTACAGCTAGTCGTAGATAAAAATTGGTTTACCATCACCAAAAATGACATAGCAGTAAATTAATATTGAAAAGCTGCCAAAAATTCTAAACATTATTCCGCGAGTTTTGCTTATAAATATTTATAAAGATAGAGTGGTGTGACACGAGCACTCCATTGGATTAAACAGAATACCGAAATCAGGCAAACCTGCAAATGGGACGACAGTGTCCAGCGATTTTGATAAGATAGTAATAACAGAATTGGGCCCCTGGTAGGTGTAAGACATTGTATTATGATCCACTTTATTTTGACTTGAAACTGCGAAAGCAGGTCCTGTGATGATATTATAAGCGTTTTGTATTAAAAGACGTACAGGTAACCGTCTTAGCTTAATAATACTTTTTCATCTTCGAGCTTCTATATTTGAGTCGTAAGTCGTGCACGCTCGTCGCCTCTGGCTCTATGCCAGTGGTCGTCGAAACCACCCAGCGTGCCAAAATGGAATTCAAGCAATATTTATGTAAAGAAAAGGATTGAAATTTGGATTCATTTCCCATATTCTACGGATGACTCACATTAACCCTAACCGTGTCTGTCTGGATGGCAACCATCCCTGGGGCTCAATTTTGTTGTTACTATCTCATCAAATTCGCCGAAAACTATCGTCTCAATCGTAGGTTTGTCTGATTTCGGTATTCTGTCAACTACAATGGCAAGTCACTCTACCTTTATAAATATTTATAAAAGAAAACTCGCAAAACTAATATTTAAAATTATTGAGAATTTATATTATGTTTATTGATAATTTTCAATATTAATTTCGGCTAACGCCATTTCTGATAATGGAATTACTATTTTTATTCTACTTATTGGTGGCAGTTGCTTCTTCTATATTTGAGTCCTCGAAATAGAATTTCAAGAGTACTCGATGTCGAGCGTGACGACGTCCCAGAGAGGTTTGTCCCGTTCGGCGGCTCGAGCAATAATGACCGAATACCGACAGTGCTATTTATAAGGCTCGACGCACGTGTCGGTGCACGCGCACGTGATCACAAATTTTTAGGTTAAGTATTGAAATTGCAATTAAAACATGTCGTTTTACGTTAATTTCACATTACAATAAACTCATAGTAATGAAATAATTGATTATTGTTCAGTTAATACGTTAATTATTGTATTTCGCCGACATATATAATACACAATATACAGATAATGACTTATAAGTCATTATATTTGAAATTGTGTATAATTAACTATGTTAATTGTCAAAGTAATATACACATAATACGTATGTGGATTATTTGCTTCCGTGCTATTAGCATTTGAAGGCACTTGTGTAATATTATCAAGGTATGAACAATCCATTGCCGGACATAAGCCTACATGCCAGGGTCCCTACTCTGTAACTTTTTATAAAAAAATCATGTCACCGCGATTCAAGGTCCATTCTATTGATGGCCAAATATGCGCAGTCTCTAAAATTCACATATAATCAATCTCGGTCGAATCATGATTGCTTCAATATTGAACTGAGGTGATTTATAGACTACCAGAACCGTCAAAAGTTCCAATTCGATTCGATTGCCAATTTGACTTGCGATACTCGGAACATTGTTTCGCAGTTAAAACAATTATAGTTTTTAATTGGAAACCAGGTTCTTTATATTTACCTAAGGTCACATTTGGATGAAAAAAACCTTATCAATGCTGTGACATTATGTTCACAATATACACATATCCTTTCACCCTATGGGAGCTGCATACGTCTAGTCATCGCAGCGGACAACGAACTACTGGCTAGCGCAACGCGTGAGCGTACATATTAATAGTTGCTCTATCTCGCTCGCACATCATCCACCCCGCTCACACATTGTGCTATATATTGTATTAGCTGTACGTCTTGTTAATATTTGTACTTAAGGTTACCGTTTTCAAAATAAATTAGTTCACTTCAGTTCACATCAGCACTCGACACTGAATACTATTCTCTGCCATCTGAAGTGTCATTTATCCTCTACCTTTCGCTGCTACAACCCTTTGATATGTTTTAAATAATAAATCGTCATAAATTGAGAGGAGAATAACCTGAAGCGCCACATCGTCATATTAAGAATTACTTCATCAGTTGTCATTTCTAATAATTTCTTCCATGGCTTAATATCATAGGGGATGTTTTCTTTTTAAATTTTATTAAAGCAGTTACCGTTGCCTAAAGAGATTTGCAACACTAGAGGTGTTACTAATGCGCTGTCAGCCTCGAAAACATTTAATAACACATTTTTTGAAAAACCTCACATCGGATTGAATATTCTCCATTCTTGGACATATCTCCTTCATCGACCCATGACACTCATGGCTGGCACATTATTAAGTACATTCCTCTCCGTCATATGCATAACTGTTTTTTAATCCCTTCACCCACCTTCGTTAGTACCCTCAGCGTGATCAGTATTTGGGTCACACTATCATACAACGTCAATCTATACGGAACTGAAGCAATCTGGAATTATCGCATCGATCGCTAGCCTCGTACAGATCCATTAATCAAACTATGGGATGAAGCGAGCAATGTAGCGCATCCATTACTTTATTGTCTGCAGGTGCAACTAGGGCTGATGCATCTGACGTTCGTTAGAGAAAACATTAATATAACCAGGTTCTTCTGTGCATATTTTATTGAGCTTTTAACACGTAACAGGAAATTGCTTAGGAGTAATGAGTTTATCTGAATAAAAAGTATTGATAAAAGTCATTTATAATTATATTCTAATAGTTTTTTTTATTACTGTAGTACAGCAGAAAATTCTCTTTACCCGTAGATGTCAGAAAACCTAAATCACTTGCCATATTTAAAAAATCTCTCATAAATCATTATCTTAGTTTATAATAAAATATTTATTTTTCTTTTTATATCCTTCTAAATTGCTGTTTACTTTCCACATTGTACTGTGCTTCCTTTTTTATTTTACTTCTTTTTAATTTAATTATACCTAGACATAAGTTGTTAAAAGTATCCTCTCGGTCAGGTTGCCTAGAAGAGATCTCTTTAAGCGATAAAGCCGCCTTTTGTTTTGCTGTTTAATTATTCATTCTGCTATTATTTATTTTGTGAACAATAAAGTGATTTCTATTCTATTCTGTTCTAAAATTAAATGTTCTATCTCATGGAAAGTGATTTTGAAAAACCCCACATGGTATATGACATAGGACAACCTTGGTTTATTGTAAATAAACATTACAATGAGAAAACATTTGAACCATTGCCTAGACGAGCAAAGCTGTTTGATAAAACTAGTTTTAATTTAGAATTGTGTAACATATTTTTGTATGCAATTTCTTTAAAAGAGCTTCAAATAAAAAGAAGTTTTTTAGGTAGACGTGTTGCTGGCGAGATTCTTGCCGCTTCTTCTCCTTAATAGCAACAACACGTTGCGAAGCGGTGTACGTAGAATAAGAAGTAATTCTAATTTTTAACTTATATGTATAACCTACAAAAAGTGTTCTCCGGTTGAACTTATTTAAAATAAAAACTTTTAAATTTAAATTTGAGCATGAATGACCATTTGACGGCGAGCGGTTCTTTCATAAATAAAGGACAAACATGTTATTGTAAAAAGTTGCTGCTGTCGTAGAAAGACAGACCCGAAAATGATACGAAAAGTTTTTCAAAATATTCGACTAAATGTTTCATATCAAAAATGGCGTATGAACAAGACACTTGCTTCTTATAAAAATATTAAAGAGAAAACTTCTGTCACAACGCATGCACTTATAGTCACTTGTAAGTTGTCTGAATGCAAGGAACATTCTAAGATTGGTTTTGTAATCATTTTAAATATAATATACAGGGTTTTTATATAGCAAGAATGTCATGTTTATTAAATCAATTACCAATAAAATCCGAAAAAAATACAAGGCGCGTATTCTATTTCACACAAATGATAATAATTAGGCGCTTATATATGATTTTTTTATAAAACGGGAGCCATTTAATTATATTATGTTTCTGACCTAAGTGAGTTATTTTTAGAACTGCAATAGGCAATACTGAAGCCAACATTAAGACTCCTAGACCAGAATAATAATGGAGAGGATGAGGTTGAATATTTTTTTATTTACTACTATTTTATTTGGGGCAGCCCTACGTTCAGTTTACGATATGAGTGTAGTGGAGTTTTCGGCGAACGCGAAATCTATCACAATTTTAAAGTTATTAATGATATCTGATTCTGTTATAAACTTTACTTCTCCAGTGAAATCCTTTCTAATCTATCTATATTTATTATAACAAATCTGTAAATGGTTAGAGTTTGTATAATGCGTTTAAAAAAGTGAAAAAATAAGGGGGGGGGGGCTCATTCGGACCAGCAGAATCCGAAAATAGAATTTTTAGAATTTTTGTCTGTCTGTGTGTCAGAGCACCACGTGAAAACTACTGAACGGATTTAGATGAAACTCGACATAGAGCTAACTTATATCCCGAGGCATAACTTACGATACCTCCTGTCCTGATAAATGACGTCGTTTACGTGGGATAGATAAAATATCGAAAAAGATAGCGCTGCGATCGTATCTTTTTGTGAAACTACTGAACGTAAATGAATGAAATTCGTTACAGTGCTGGCTTATAACTCGAGTTAACACTTAAGACACAATTTATTCCGATAAATGAGGTCGTTTCGTTAGAAAGGACAGATTCACAAAATAGATGGCGCTGCAATCGCGTTTCTCAATTCACTAACACCTTTACTACGTTGTCATAAAGCTACATGCCATTCATTATATTCTTTAAATCAGATTGATTTCGACTCAGCTTTATGTTTGCTGGGCAATTGTCTAGACTATATGGAATTTGATTAGCTAGATTGGATTAGCTCAAGGTTAAGTCTGGCAGTCCATTGAAGCTGAGCGAGGCTGTGGAGGAGGTAATAGGATTGCATACAAATCGCTTCAATGGATAGGCAGCCTAACCGTTTCTCGCCGATATTTTATGAGGCGTGATATCACACCGACCGAGCCGGCCCAGCGAGCTGTAATCAATATAGCGACTCCAACATTGCTCCACCACTTCTAAATATTTATATAAGACATTCTGTGGAAGTTTTTGCGAACATAACTCAACGAAAAGTTGCAGAACAAAGAAATTAAATCCCGTTCTTTAATACATAAAAGGAGATTAAATAAAATTATGTATGACGAGCAATCAGCGAATTACGTTCGCAGCCTATGAATATTGCAAGCGCACTCTCGTTTTAATATCATTTTAAAAATCCTATTAGAGCCAGTTAATTGGAAAAATGGCTCTTTAAAACGCTACGCTGTTGTAGTTATTAAAATATCGCCTCTCTGGATTCCTCTTTTTATATAAGTGGAGCTTAATCTGGGGTTTCGCTCTCGTTACGTGATAGAGCCATTATTTTGATTACAGCCTCTCAAGGTGTTCGTTAGGATCGTGATAAGTGTTGATCCATCGTATCTGTCTACTCCCACGGGTATATGTACTAACAACAGCCCATAAACATCCAACTGCCGGACTCGGGGCTTCTATTGTAAGGGATCGGACAGTATACCCGCCACGCTTTTTTTTTGGATAACGCAGGGGAATACGTTTCGTACTCAGCTGGGTTCTTTGGGGAAGGAGCGAATGCAACGTGTAGCGCCGGACAGACTTGAATGAAGACTCTGGTAGAGGCGTTCCCATCTATCTTACTAAACCAAAACCTGTGCTCCTTAAACACGCTTGAATTTTGAATTGGATGACATGGGATCTAGTATACGTAGTTAGTACACCATATCGCCCCGTGCGCCAGTTTGGTCCACACTGGATGGCTGAGTGGACCACTTCACCAACAGTATTATTCTGCGCTTTATCCCATAGCCACAGACGGACCCCTGTGATGGTATCACGGGAGAAGATTTGCGCATATCTGCGTCTCCGGGGGCCTGTCTGACGACAGCGTCCGGAGGTCCCATGCACAGTACTCTCCTCTCTCTCTCTCGGTGTTTTGGGTCATAACTAACACACAAAAGAATGAGACCGCCTTCCAGTGATCCATGCTCCTCAATGAATCAGCCCAATAATAGCCTCGAGCTCGAATCTCTGAGATCTGAGATTCCCATGCAGCGCACTCGACCAGTGTATGAAACACATAGTCAACTAGCACTCCGCACTCGCTTGTCCAAGGCGTATTGGCGGGTTTTACACATCGGTTATCTCGACATGCAGGTGTCATCACGATGTAGTACTTCACCGCCAGCACGTGGTAATTGTAACAATATGCACATTAGGATAGAAAACTACATAAATGGTGCACGCTTTCCGGCCAGTATTCGAACCCACGCCCTTTGAGTTTGGGACGTGTGCTGTAACCACTGAACTACCACTTTTTTTACATTTACATTTTATTTTCCAATTACAAAATGAAAATGCATAGTTACATATCTTGGCGAAACAATAGGCGGCCTTATCGTGAAAAGCGATCTCTTCCAGGCAACCTAGCTGAAAATATTTTTTTTAACTAATCTGGCGATGTAGGTAAGGCAGAAAAAAAGTGTAAAATGTAAAATACAAATATACATACTTACCCTAATTTATAAACTTGTTATAAGCCACACAAATTGGTAAAGCGCCTGGCGGCCATGTTGGTGACGTCAGTACCGTTAGCAACGTTGCCCGACGCGTACGCGTAACGAGTTGTGAGCTTTAGTACCTACCACGATCGATTTTATTGTTGTTTTCTTGTTATATTGTTGTGTTTGCTGCTTTTGTTGTATTTTATTTTGTTTACTGCTTTTGTTGTTATTTTTTTATTATTATAGTTTTGTTAAAATGAATAGAAAAATAATTCACAGTCGAGCTCGTGAAATCATTATTAAAGTGGACGATTACTTTGAAAAAG
Source organism: Dendrolimus houi (assembly GCA_039645545.1). Taxonomy (NCBI): domain Eukaryota; kingdom Metazoa; phylum Arthropoda; class Insecta; order Lepidoptera; family Lasiocampidae; genus Dendrolimus; species Dendrolimus houi. Next base: position 25,560,456 of record CM077127.1, on the reverse strand, counting down.
AGAAGGAGGGCACTAAGTTACTATTTCGGAATGTAACTTGAATCATGAAAAATACATCAGACTCTAGTGAGGACGTAGTGATGTCGAAGCAAACTGTAATAGAAATTTTAGACCACTTACAAAATGCAACCAAGGTCACACAGCGTGTAGTTAGTGCTACAGGAGTTATCAAAAATACAGTGGCAAAGTTAAGGCGCGAATAGGAAACTGCTACTGCTAGTGGCAGTAAAATCACAACGCCGCTTAAAAAAAAAAGAGTTTTTTGACGACTTCGCGTTAAGAGCGTTAAGAAATATTATTAGCACAATTTACACAGTTCGCAAAGAAATACCCACTATGCGTAAAATTATGGCTGTTGCAAAAAAGGACTTAAATTGTACAGGAAGTGCGAACACATTACGTGGAATAATAAAGGTAAAACTAGGGTACCAATTAAAAAAAATGTTACCAAAACCTATTACATTTAATTGAAAGGCCCAATATTCAAGCTTGAAGGGCTAAATATTTACGTCGCATGAGACAAAATGACTTACTTGGCGCTGACAAAAAACAAGTGATTTATATCGACGAGACGTGGATACACGCCCATTACACAGTCAAAAGTGTTGGCAGTCCGACACGGATGTTGGAGTGAAAAAAAATTATAGCCCTGGTCGCCGCTGGATTATAGTTCATGGTGGGAGTGAGTTAGGATTTGTCAATAACGCTCTTTTAATGTTTAAAGCGGATACAAAAACAGGCGATTATCATGACCAGATGAATACTCAAAATTTCACGAAATGGTTACAAGAAAAGCTTATACCCAATATACCACCGAACATTGTTGTAATGGACAACGCCTCTTACCATAGTAAAGAGGAAGAAAGAACTCCCACCATGAGCTCAAAAAAACAAGTGATAGTTGAGTGGCTCCAAGCACATAACGTTGAGTTCCCGGAATATTTAACAAAACAGGAATTATATTTAATAATAAAACATCACCAAAGGCCGATGAAATACATTATAGACAAATTATTGGCTGATCATGGTCACGAAGTTGTTAGACTGCCACCGCACAACTGTGACTCCCATAGAATATATTTGGAAACTCGTAAAACAAAGAGTTTCAGACAAGAATGTTGTACAATCGGAGAGTAAGATCGAATCTTTAACTTTAGAGGCTTTGCAATCAATCACTCCTGATGATTGGAAAAAAGGGGTAGATCATGTGAAGAGACTGGAAGAAGGATACTGGCGAAAAGATAGATTGGTCAACGAGTTATTTATTATTAACGCGGGGAATGATACTGATTCTGACGAGACGTCAGACTCGGATACCAATTCTGAGTCTGATGTAGATTATATGAGTGGAGTTGAAGAGTTAAGTTAAGATTTTCAAAAATGTGATGAATGATGACGATGATGATGATTAGACGTTAAACATTATTCAAACATTTTGTTTTAATTAAAAAACACTTATCAAATTTCCTTTATAAACTTTTATTAATAAACGAGAATATTACGTTTTGTTGACTGTACTTTTTCTTTGCTGTTGACGTCACAAGGGCGTTAATTTGACAAGCTTCCAGCGCATTACCAATTTGCGTGTCTTATACATACATAAATCCAGACATATTTATAGTATATCGATTTATACGTATATACGAAATTATCTAATTAAAATATCTAAATAAATGATTTAACAAAAACTTTATCTAAAAATTTATCTCGTAAGAAAAAACAAGGTGTATGTAAGTGTAGATTTGAGTGGGTGTATATACTTGAGGTATCTCAAATGTTTCTCAAAACTAGAAAGTTAAAAAGTGTCTTGAAATAATTACAGAATTCGGTTAATTAATAATAAGTTCAAGCCGCTCGTTATCGTTGTAGAACTGACTTTAGAAGTTGTTTTAACTTTGTGAAGTTTGCAAAAGTTCACCAGAAATTTACTTGCTCGTTCGAGAGCTGGAGATAATTCTGGATCTGTATTATTCAGATAACGGAGTAGGGAAACTTTTTCTATGTTATATGATAGCATAATTAATATTATATATTTAGTAGGATATGCCCGCGACTTCGTCCACGCTTGACTTGAAATTCCGCAGGATTCCGGGGACATACAAGTACCGCAACGTTAAAAAAAGTTTGGAAGCTATCGTTTTAGTGAAAACTCTCTCGGAATAAGCAAATTTTTCTTGCATCCGTACAACTTCAAACCGGGAGCGGTTTGAGTCTTTTAGGTATCAGAATTTGCTGTCGATCGGCGAAAACTGCACCGAAATCGGCGCAGTAGTTTTTACGTGAATCCCGAACAAACAGACCAGAAATCTAATATAAACTGCATCGTGTTCTTCGTCATTTATGTAGTCTATTCCAGTTGTTTTTTTTTATGGTTTTAATGTACAGATACGGTATGTTTAAAATTTTATAATATTGAAGTAAAACTTCTTTAGAATCGTTGTGATTTAAAACTCGATGAAACAAAAAAACGACCCTAAAAACAGATAAACACATAACACATATAATTATATTTAAAAAATTAAACACTATGCTCATACAGATAGAGTTGGAAATATTTTGATGTTTTTCATTAATACTTCAAATTTCGTGTTATAAAACTTAAATATATTATATAAAATGTGACGTCACGAAATGTAGAATCCCTTCACCCCTTGTCACACTTTGTGTCAATTCTACTGCGTGTGACAGTACTGTACAGACTGCACACACACACATTTTTTTTTATATATATAGAGACCTTTGAGTCTCTATAATTCTAAGGATAAATAAACATAGCAAGTTTTCAATTTTATACCTTATATTTTTATGTACTAAATATTTAAATTACATTACTCAAAATTTTCATTTAAGTTTATATTATTTTAAGGATGAGATATATGGCTGTTTCTTATATCTTACATTGTCTTGCCTTACCATAGAGGGATATTTGATATTATTTTGACTCCTTAGGCGAACATTTTTAAAATTTTACAATGTCAATTAATAACGACAGTCCTCATACATTTTTTTTATTAGTTATAGAATTAATATTTCAATATGTAAAACATCCAAATATAACTTATTAATTGACAATTTATAAGATAACTAGCGGGCCCGGCAGACGCTGAACTCACGCATTAAAAATGAAAATTTCCCTGCTCTGAAAACGAAAAATCTAGGTCCCGATTGCAGCGCCACGTAATGGGTCCAATTTAATCCACCGAGGGACCCATTTAAATAAACGTAAATTATTTCTTCAAAATCGGTCCAACAACACAACAACAACTACATCATATCTGCTGTTGTCTCTCTTTTCTTTCACCTTCTCCCAATTATTTGGGGTCGGTACAATATGTCTTTTTCTTCCACATTCCTCTATTCTGACACACATCCTCTGTCACACCACAAGTCATCATATCATTTTTCACACATTTGTACCCATCAATCTTGTAGTTTATCATTCGTTTTGTCACGTGACCTTTATCCTTCCTCATTACATGCCCATACACCTTAATCTTCTTCCTCTCAATGTTTCAGTCACGAGTGCCGTGTGATGTATCTGCTGTTGATGGTCCATGATAAATAAAAAATAAATATAAATGAAAAATGATGACATAAATTACAATAATATTACATATCCTGTTTAGTTTTACAAAATAAGATTTTATTTGTCATGTCTTTGTCATAAGGGATGGCCCATGATGGTAACCATGTTCCATTAGATAGATCGTCTGCCTATTTGCCAGGTTCACAATAAAACAATGTAATCCTTTAGATTCTATTTTTTAAAAAATGAGCTTGACCTAGATAAATAAGAAGGAAAACAATTTCTATCTAGACGCGTTGCTGAGGAGTTTCTTGCCGCTTCTTCTCCTTACCATCAAGAACACGTTGCGAAGCGGTGTACATAGAATAGGAAGTAAAATTAAATTTTAACTTATATGTATGACCTTCAAAAAATGTTCTTTCTGCAGTGGAACTTATCTATCTGCTATATAAATAAAAATTAATCGTAGAAGTGTATGTACGCGCATAACTTGAGAACGAGTTTACAGATTTTGATGTTTTTTTTTGTGTGTGTGTTGGACAAGTTACACTCACAATCGAAACCGGTAGGTGGCGCTGGGATCTGTTTCTAGGATCCTCGTAATCGTCCGGATCGATTTTGATAGAATAAGGAGAACTAAGAAATATAAAAGCACACATATAAATGCAGGTATAATGTTGCCAAGCATTACCCAAGCGATGGTTTAGTGAAGATTTGTGTTCGCTTTATTCGAGGGGATCCAAATAAAGTGTTCCACTAAGTAGCGTAGTAGAAAACATTTTAGTGCATCGTAAACACGAGCCGTTGCCTAAAAATGGACGCGTAATGGATGCGAGATCTTAAATATGGTGGATATGAGATGGGTGTTGTCTTAGGATGCCGTATAATAAAGTGAAGAGACTAAGTTGTGTTATAGGTGGAAACATGCAAATTTTAATGGAGGCGAAATGAAATGCAATGAAGCCACATTGGAAGAAAGTTTATCTGTATATTATAATAGATTATTTATATATAATGACATACGAAAAACTAATGCCACTGAAACTAAAAGGTCAGATATATAAATCTGTCATACAACCGGTCATGTTATACGGGTCCGAATGTAGGGCCACTAAAGTGATTGACCACAAACATCTCCACTGAGCTGAGAGGACAATATTGACATGGATGTGTGGTGTTACAAGAATGGATAAGAGAAATGAGTACATAAGGGGATTTATTAAAGTTGCATTCGTGACTGAAAAATTGAGGGGAAGAAGGTTAAGGTGGTATGGGCATGTAGTAGTGAAGAGAAATGAAGGTCACGAGTCAAGAATAATGTTAAATTGCGAGATTGATAATTACAAATGTAAAAGTAGACCAAAAAAGAGATGAATAGATTGTGTGAAGGATGATATGATGATTTGTGGTGTGATAGAGGACGTATCTCAAAATAGAGGAGTGTATGAGAAAAAGACATATTGTGCCGACCCCATAGAATTGGGAGAAGGAGAAAGAAAAGAGACATAATATATTATTTACAGATTCCATCAATGCTTCGAAAAGTACGTGTATAACGTATTTATATAATTATAAAAAGTAACTGGGACATATAAACATGATGTGTAGAATTTTCACGAGACGTCTCGGGCTTACATTCATCTACTCCTTTGTAAAAAAAATACTTTTCAATGTCCCTATATATTTGTAGGGCTAATCAAAGTTATCCCATTAGATAGGGTGACGCACCACTGGCGAGAGCCCATACCTCAATAATAATAATAATCGGTAGACAAACACACATATTGTATATCCCCAAATTAAGCAAGTTACGTTTGTGTTATGGGTAATATACAACGTACCACTCTGGGGCCGATCCCAGACATCCAGACCATAGCAAATAACGGAGAAAATACGTTTCCGAAATTTACTATACCAGGAATCGAACCCGGAGCCTCTGCGTTGCAGTGAGATAGGACGGCAACGGCTTAGCCCGCTCAAACACAGAGGCCGTCAATCGCCGTGAGGGGAGTACAAAATAAGACGACGAGTTGTTGTACTCTCGATGTATTTATTTTTCTTAATTGTTCTTAATTTAACTTAGTCTATATATATAAAACTTATTGTTTACGCGATGTGCACACCAGTATTCTAATCAACTTTAAATATTATATTTACACGTTTATGAGATTGGAAGTTTTTGATGACTTAGACAAATGCCCAATCGTATTAGCAGCTCTAACAGCGATATCATCTATCTGTATTTACATAGCATCACGTTTATGCATTGAACATAGTCTTTAACTGTGCTAAACTATACATCAATAAATTGGTGGATGAAACGTGACGCAATATTCATGTGAGATATTGTTGTCATGATAATGTAATAATTTAATAATTTTTTTATCTAAGTCAATTGGTGGAGAGATGTGTATTAATTAACATACAATTTTATTTTATTTTATTGGAACAACAAACAGCGGCATTATTAAAATTAAATACAAAATTACAAATTAAATTATTAAGTAATAATGCGGCCCACAGCGCTGTCTACAATTTAAAATATAAATATGTTATTAATAATAATAAATAATACAAGCTTCTAAACCTTGTGTGTCCCGACTAACTTTTGCATTATGATATGAAAATTGATTATCATAAAATTTGGTATACTTATGTTTTTTTCGATATACGACTAAACATGGGATACTATTTATCCCGGAAAATATAGGTTTAATAAAATGAATAAAAAAACTACTTAGAAATTTACAATTAAAAGTTTTTCCAACAGATAACTTTGGGCATACGACATACGCATTTACATTTACACTACCGCAGCTATAAAATAACGCTAAAATTAATTTACACCACGTCCTCAATTAAGAACTTAGAAACTACACTTGAAAATACCAAACGCATTTCCCAAAACACATTATCATTCTGTCAACTAACATCTACTGAAGTGTTGCTAGGTTATTAGATTTGCAGAAGTTAATTTATATTTCTTTTTCACTTCTTTACGTGACTATTAATGGTTGTCGCAATACCTTAGAGTAACTGTAATGTAACTTAGAGCGACTTCAAAACTTCTGCATCGTTTCGTATTTGGTTTGCGCAAATATGATCACATTTCTGAATATCGTAGTAAGCTCGAATGGCTACCTATCCGCTTTCGCCGGAATGCTCATATCTTGTCCCTTTTGTATAACGTACTCTTTAGCCCAAAGACGCCCTTCTATTTGAAGGAACAATTTGAGGTCTTCCAAGAGAGTAGTACAAGACTCGTAAGATCATCAGCAAATCTGCGACTAATGACGCCAATACATTCTAAGCAATTTCGCCAGACACCTTTTACTGTGCAGGCTGTAAGGTTCTGGAATGCGTTACCAATGGGCATCAGAAGTGCGAAGTCACTTAAATCTTTTAATAAACTCCTCAAAAATCGTTATCTAAATTTGTAAACAGTAATTTATGTATGTTAGTTTATGTATATTTGTATAGAAATATATATGTGTATTTTTTTATTGTTCGACCTATTATATATCAATCTTTTATAAACTCGAAACTGATTTAATACTAATCACTTGAGTATTGAAGTCGTGACGTGAAGCTTAGATTCCAGCATTTCATTTAAATCACGTAGGCACGATTCTTTAGCTATAGATTGATACGAAAAATTTTATATACGTACACACATATATATTTCATAATAAAATAATAATTTATTTACATATTCCTGGAAAATGGAAGTATTAATAAATTGTAAATTTACATGAACGAACGAGCCACGTGGGAACAGTTACATATATTAAATTAGTTTTATCCACTAATCAAGCTTTAAACAATATATAAAATTTTAAAATGTAATTTTATTAGTGTACTAGCAACACTAATGTCACATGACCGACCAACCACTCCAACTTTACACCGGGTACTAAAATTCACAAAATCGGCACCAAACACTTAGGCCAAACCATAAACAGTTTAGAAAGGGCTGATTAACATTCAATAAAACGCGACTGACCCAGGACTGTCCTTTTCGGCATTATCATTGTCACCCTACTATAACTTTGGACACTTGTACATAGTTTATGTAGTATCAGTGAGAAAAGTTCGTTTTGTCCCTCATGACGGTCTTTTTTGTACTGTATTTATTAATTTTTTAACTAGTTTTAATTATTATAATTTATATTTAATTTCTTTTACTACCTACTATTTTCATTTTTAACTTCATATAATTTATAAGAGTTGAGTTAATTTTACCGGTAAACTTTGTTCTTAACTTAATATCGTATGTTGACTTTATTATGCATATGTCATTGTCATTTTTTTTACAAAAACAGTCTATGCTGATAATATAAATGTAAAAATGTATAAAAGTCCAGTAATTTTTGTTAACTCCAACTGTGCATTTATATAAGTTTCTTACTTTTAAAAATATATTTGAATTCAATAGTCTTTATTAGCTGGATAAGATTATTTATGACAAATATTTACATAGTTAAAACAAAGTCTATTTCCGCGTCTGTTTGTCTGTATGTCCGCTAACTCCTCCTAATACACACAATACTTTTTTAAGCGGTTTTCACCATCAGTTAGGTATTTTTTTAAAAAGCTTTATAAATATAAAAGCACTTGCCCGTGGCTTCTCTTGCGATTTATAAAAACCTAATTATATTTTTGTTTAGATGTAGGTAAAATAGAGCTACCTACTAACCTCTTCCCGCGGTGTAGCCACTAGAAAACGCCTGTTTAATATTAATGAAACATCAGTTATAGACAAAAAAAAAATATTGCACGAGTTCAACAGACAGGCAGGCGGCCCACCTGATGAAAAGTGGTTACCATCGCCTAGAAACATCTGAAACACCAAAGGTGCTACAAATGCGCTGCTGCTCTCTTAAGGGAGACTGAAACCTGGCCACTAATGCTGGAGCACAACTCAAGGTTGTTATGGCGGTGTACTCTAAATCAGAGGTGGTAGCCATCTAGATGGGCAAATACCGTACCACTTGGCTGTGGGTTGTTTTGTCACCTCTTACAGCAGGCCACCCCAACGGAGGAAATTGTATTCTTTCTCCGTTTCTGCGTGGATATGGACTAACATTAACTTTTCTGGCCTAGACACCTTTTAAGCGTTCAATGTTATTTACATCACTGTTACAGCCTACTCTGTGGTTATGAGTAATGCGTTAGTGTATGTTGTGTATTAGGCTTTATAGCCGAACATTGCCTATTATAATAATGCCTTGGGCGGGAACGATTACAGTAAGATTTGGTTTTAAAGGGTCGGTTCACATTCGAAATGTCTGAATTTTTCATTGACATTAGGAATAATATTGTTTTGTTTTGTTTTTCAAAAACAAAACAACAAAATATCATGTATAGTTTGCGAAGGGTCAAGATGGCTGTTTTATAGTGATGTAATGTCACGGCCGGGTAGTCGATATCGATATTTTTCTGGGTATGCTACAAAATTAAAGTAAAATTATTAATATCTATATTTTATTTCAGGTAATATTTACAATACAAACACAGCCCTATTCTGTGTTGCCTGTCACATATGTAAAAAAATAACAAAGTTTCGAAGACAATCGAAAACTATTCTAGACCATGGGTATTATTTTATTTTAGATCTTATTTTTCATTGCATTAAAGTTCGAAATTTTACATTAATATATAGCGGTCGGCATTTTTTGTTTTGGTTACACTTTTTTCCATCAAGTAACGTGCGATAAAGAACTTCATTCCAAAACTATAATCTATTCTCAAGCACGAGAACTATCCAAAAAAGTATTAGAAAATTAAGAAATTAAACGGGAAAATAATAGTTATCGGCATTAGTGGTGGTGGGTATGCATATTCCGATCAGGAGGCTTTATTACTTCGTCAATACATAGAGCCGTAGAGTAGTTGGGCGAAGGCAATAAAACTATAGTGTTCATACAATCTCTAATAACGAACCAAACGACGAAATACACTATTGTATGTGAGTATACTGATTTAATTTCTAATCTGCATAGACACTTTTAACATTTAACGGCATAAATAGTTGTTGGCAATAGTGGTGTTGAATATGCATATTCTGATCAAAAGGCTACATTACTTCGTGAATACGTAGGAGAGTAGAGTAGTCGGAGAGAATAAAAAACCACGGTGTTCATACAATCTCTAATAATTAACCAAACGACGAAATACAATATTGTATGTGAGTATACTGACGTAATTTTCCAATCTGCAAAGACACTTTTGTCATTTATCGGCATAATAGTTGTTGGCAATAGTGGTGTTGAATATGCATATTCTGGTCAAAAGGCTACATTGCTTCGTGAAGACGTAGGAGAGTAGAGTAGTCGGAGAGAAGAAAAAAAACCACGGTGTTCATAAAATCTCTAATAATGAACCAAAAGACGAAATACAGTATTTTATGTGAGTATACTGGTTCAATTTTGCAATCTGCCAAGACACTTTTGATATTAAACGGCAAAATAATAGTTGTCGGCAATAGTGGTTGGTGTTGAATATGCATATTCTGATCAGAAGAATACATTATTTCGTGAATACGTAAGAGAGTAGAGAAGTCGGAGAGAAAGAAAAACCACAGTGTTCATACAATCTCTAATATTGAGCTAAATAACGAAATATAATATTGCAGGCGCGTATACTGATTTAATCATCAAATCTACAAGAACACTCCACCGGACACCAATATGGCTAAAACTTTTAACATTATAATTGTATTGTAACATCTGTAGAAACCGTGTTTAAGGCAAAATAAATATGATTTGATTTAATTGATTGAGTCAGAGATTAACGGATTCTCTTCTCAAAAACTAATTGCAATGCAGTATGTTTCTCTATGAGATAATATAATGCACACTAGCGCTCGGAGTTATGTCAGAGTGACAGTGACAACTGACAGATATACATTGTCACTCTAAAAAAATAATAATCTGGTGATAATAATTCTAAGAATTTGTAATTTTAAACTAAATTATAATTTCTTAAAATTATTATCGAAGTGTCTTCTTCTTAATTATTTAAATATATTGTTGCAACTTAGGCTTCAACAAAGCCAAATGCCACTTGCATATCTGTAAAAACACATTTTATTACCTGTCGGCATTTGAACTACTTGTAATTCTTTTATGATCGTCTTCTTTGTTTCGTCATTTATTGGCATAAGATTCTAGTTATTGTGGAGAACAGCCTATTATACTCGTTTATGGCTGCATGCAAGTATCATTAGCCAGGTGTTACGGATTAAGTTCAAGGTGATTCTAGGAAACTATGCCGACGAGACGATACGAGCATATTTGCATTTGTACAGTATAAAACGATGGCCTGATGGAGTGAGGTGGCAGTCGAGCGAGAACCACGATCAAGGCGAGACGTGTGTACATTAATCTATTAGTGACGGACTTTGCGCGTTTTATTCAATTACGACCTTCAGCATTATGTTTGGGTTTGTTGTGTTCAGTTATATTTCTACCTGTGTTATACGTGTTTGTATAATTCTAATAAACTCTATAATAATTCCAACCGCATTTTAATTCGAGTCCCGCACTCGTAACAACATTTTATTGTAAACCGTATCTACTAATATTGATCTAATCAATTTTAACGTGATTCACAAAATGATAATTTTTACATCTTTAAATTTTGAAAATATCCATGAAATATACCTAGGTTTTATCCGTACAGGAACAGAGAAAGTATATAAGTTCATGTTTGTATTGGTGTATAATAAAGTGCTATCTATCTATCTATCTATAATTTCCGGCGACCGGGCGGCCTATCGTGACAGGCGACAAAACAACCTACAGCCAGGTGGTAAGGTATGTGCTCATCTGGGTGGCTACCACCTCTGGTCTAGAGTATGGCGTCATAACAACAATGAGTTGTGTTCCGCGGCATCTGTGGCCAGATTCCCTCTAGAGAGCGGCAGCACATTAGTAGCACCTTTGGCGTGACAAATCTCAATAAGCGATGTTAACCGCTTTCCATCAGGTGGCCCGTCTAACTGTCTGCTAAACTAATGCAATAAAAAAAGGTGGTTTACTAATTTTCATGCTAATTTCGATACAGATAAAATCACACACTATCTAAATACAGGAATCAAAACGTACAATGACATAATTTACTACAGACTATTAAGTTTTTTTTAACAGCAGGACCTAAGTTTATGTAATCGGAACCGTATCTTAACCTAGTTTTATAAATAAACAAAATAAAAGCGGACTAAACAATAGATTAAGGAAGAAATCAACACAATTTATCAAACAATGCGAGTTGCAATTGAAAATGGACAAAATACCTTCAGAAATATCTCTTACAATGGTGAGTATATTTTAGCCAAACGTTAACCAGGATGCTTGAGCTCCGTCTTCTTGATGTCGAATATGGGCGTTCTTGAAGGTGCTGTGCCAAGTTAGGATGGACAGTGTCAGAAATGAAGACAATGGGAGCAAACATTAATAACTTTCTTTTGTTTCCCACGTACACGTCTAAGCGATGGCCGTACAAAAATATTTGTTTGTTAGTTGGTTTTTTAGAGTTCTGTAGCTATTTTGGTAGAAAAGTAACTGGTAGTGTAACACTTATAAGCCAATAAATGACGCTGTGCAATAATTGACGATGTAAGACATTTCTTATACGTACATGCTTAATGCGATAGAGTCATCTATGCCGCAGCGGTCGAGCCGTGGTCGAACCTCACAAGAGGTGCATTCTCGAGCGCGCTGCTTTCGGGCTGAACGCCTCCGCTCCCACGGAATCGCTTCTGCGGCTATTGAGCTGGATCCTGCTGCCTGGATAAAAAAACCCAATAGCCTCAACGGAAGATCTTCCCTTTGAGACATACGGTAATTCCTAAACTATTATACCATCGTCTGTATGTCCGTCTGTCGGTTCGTTTGTATTATGTAAAGAATGTGTGAATGAAAGAATGTTTGTATTATGTATTTTTATCCTATTTATTAAGTAATGAAATTAAAGATATTTCGAAGGTAGCTCATGTTAAAGTATAGAATATTGAGGATTGGCAGTGGTCAGATTTTTGTAGGTATTCAAAAGAGCTTATTAAGTGTATAAAAACAAATAATATACATACATAATATTACACGATTACAAGATAGAGATATAAAAGACAAGATAAAAATTGATATTAAAAGAATTCAAAATATCTTGACATCTGAGGTGCCAGTGCCAAGATATAATCTGGTTTTAACAAAAAGCACCATAAACGTGAAACTAGAGAGCAAGGCTTGGAAACCGGTAAAATTGAACCGGTTATAGCCTAAATACATAGGAAATTTTCATCCGGTTTTGTTCCCAATTTAGACTAGACTACTAGACTAACCGGTTTTTGGTAACAAAAGTTCTTTAAAATAGGTTTTGTTTAATAAGCCGGTTTTGCCAGTCATGTGGTATACCAAGTTTTTTGTCGCATACAAATACATATTGAGAGAGATGGAATGATACTTCCTCCTATCGCGGAATAAACCGGTTCATTCAGGTTTATTAGCACTCGCTTTATGGTTTACACTTCAAACGAAATAGTTGATTAAAACTGGTTATAACTGATTTAATTTGGTTAATTTAAAACCGGTTATAAGCCTTGATGAAAAGATTAATTGAAAGTGGATGAAACGAAACGTGTTTTTGAGGATAGTACAAGTGGCTATCTATCATTTCTGCCTAAACCAATGGGAAACAGGTGTGATAATATATAGTTATCCCTTGCTTTTGTAGTAATTGGTTTGTAACAACTTCTCCCTAGTTAAATGTCAACCAATCCCAGACCTGGGTAGATTAAATCGTATTTCGTGTATAAGAAAATCTAGCTTGGACACTAATCATAATTGTTTAATAGTGTATTATCTAGTTATTAGCATAATATAGTAAAACATAGCATAAAAAATACAAATACACTAAAATTTGGTCAAAAATCTCCGATCTCCTATATATAACTGACATTTTTCTGAGACAGTACTGAATCTATTATTTACTCAGAAGACACTATTTGTCCACAAATAGCTATGTCTGTAATACATTTATTATAATAATTTATGTATTTTTAAATGTATTATTGCATATATATGAGTATGTATATATGTATGTATTTGTATACATATTTATTTCTTAAATTAGTTTGAGTATTTATGTATCTATTGCCTTTTTCCTGCACCACTTACATCGCCTGTTTCGAATTTCTTTGATTTAGGTTGCCTGGAAGAAATCGCTTTGAGCAATAGGGCCGCCTATTGTATTGCCTAGAAATTATTGTAAATATGGTCTGTTTTTGTAATTGTGTATTTTGGTGTGCAATAAAGTGTTATCTCTCTCTATCTATGTTTTTTTAATAAACATAGATACATTTAAAATCAGCTTTGAAAAAAACCATAGCGATAATTTTATGTACCTGGCTAGATATTTGCTCCTAAAATCCCTTTCTCTCAGCACCCTTTAACTTATAAACTACTAAATGATAATTTCTGAAAAAACACAAATTCATAAAGTTTAAAAACCCCTTTAAATTATTTAACACGATCTGTTGAGTTCATTTTGAGATAGGGCTAATAATTCCTTAATGATTTTTTGTGCCTTCCTTAACAAACGGTCTTTTAATATGGGAGACATTTTCCAAAAGTAATCAACATTTTATAAAATTAGTGTGTCCAAAGGTACACACAAAAACTTTAGCTCTGTAACATTGGTTCTTAAGACTTACAGCATCAAAGGAAGAAAGAAATTAATTCATTTTGGGACAAACAGAACATTACATTAACAAACAGTAACATCTAAAGTAAACGAAATAAACATAAAAAGAGAAAAAACATCCTTGTACATACGTCCAGAGTCGTCTAAGCTTCGGAATATATTATACCTATTGGAGTTACGCTGTTGTTTCGAGAAAGGAGACAAGGGCTTCTGGGCTAAAATGTAATAAGTTGAGACATAGTTTATAAAAGCGTTATATTCTTGTTGGGTGTGGTGGCGTAGGGGTCGCCCTGAATAAAACACCCCTTAGCAAATGAACTGTATTTATTTATAGGTGCTACAACAGCAACAAATATGATCAGCACTACTGTACTTAACGGCACGTTCAAGGTTAACCAACACAACTTAGCACTAGACCCCGGATGTTCCACTGAACACAGATAGCACTAATTGTATCGACTACACCGTTCAATACGAGTGGCACTAATCACAATACACTGGTGGTCCACAAGATCTACGTAGTCAGGCTGAGAGTCCAATGGTTGTAGAGTCTTCCGAATGCTTCCTGTTCTTCCTGGTCTTCTTAGTCTTCCTTGTGTGTATTACTTGTTCGGAAACTTTATTTCACGAACTACGATCTGCCGGCAGCTCGCACCGTGCTTACTAAGGTATTACAAAAAAATGCAGACATTTAGCAGCTAACGGATCGAGCTACATATTCGCGGTAAGGGGTGATTCTGTCCGCAATAATTGTTATATCATATTTTTTTAAATCAGCCAAGTATGGAAGACGACAAATCGGAAAAATAAGTTAAGGTCATAAATAACATAGGTTATCGATTACTATAATTGATTAACGTGAATGATTTTATGCAGATGCTTGCACTTGATTATTAATGGTTAGCAATCTCGCGTCTTAAACGCAAAGGGCGGGGGTATTCGAATCCTAACCAGAAAGCTTGCACCGCTAATATAGTTTTCTGACCTAATGTGCATTTTTTTTACAACTCTACGGACTCGGGTTCCGTACCCTTTTTTACAACTTAATTTTTATGAAAGTTTTTAAAGTTAATACACGCTTATTGTTTATTTTTGTCACTGTGTGTGACATTAATTTAGTGATTTTTATGTTGTAGTGTACCTTAAAAAAAACTAATAATATATATTTTTTCTAATTTTAGTATACTAATGTAGAGTGTATCTGTTTCATGCTGGTGTTGTGAGGAAGTGCATGTGTAGTGTGTGCCTTATGTTTATACCTATATATATTTTAACTAGTGCCATATGTGTTGTTTTTCCTTTCTGTACCTAGGTTATTAATTTTTAGGCTCTCTGTGTGTCTTGGTTTATTTGTGAAGAGTGCGTGTAATGCAATGCGGTGGTAGTGCGCGTTGGTGTGAGTATGTTTATGAGTTTTGTTGTTAGTTGTGTGTTTGTGACTTTGTGTGGTGTTATAATTCGTTGTTTAATTGCATGAAAAAATTTCAGTTGATGTGCATATTATTACAACAACCACGTGCTAATATTGAAGGAAAATAACGTGATGTAACCTGCACATCGAGGTAAATAACCAATGCGTCAAACCCGCCAACCCGCTTTGGACATGTGTGGCAGGTATACTGTCCGTTCTCCCTATAAATGGGAGGTTTGAGCCCAGCAGTGGGATGTTTATACGCTGTTATTATTAGTATAACTCGCCTTTGTGGTTGAGTGGGCTAAGCCTTTGCCAGTCTGCCTCATTGGTCTGTATAACGTGTTAATTTTTCTAAACATGTCAGGAATTTTTGGAGATATGTTGCAGTACAAACATTTAGTACGTCTCGTCATTATTATAACCATAATATTATTCTTCTTTCCTCTTACTGTGTCTTTGTCTTACTGAGCATGCACTGTTTGCTACAACTCCATTAATTATTTGAAAAGTAATTCTGTAACATTCTGTATAAAACTTATAAAAAAAAGAACTTGAGATGTAAATAGAATAAGAAATATAAATAAAAACAATATTTAGCTAGACGTGTTGCTGGGGAGTTTCTTGCCACTTCTTCTCCTTAACAGCAATAACACATTGCGAAGCGTTGTACATAGAATAGGAAGTAAAATTAAATTTTAACTTATATGCATGACCTTCAAAAAGTGTTCTCCAGCGGAACTTATTTTAAATAAAAACTTTTGAATTTGAATTCACTACAACGCAGAGGCTCCGGTTTCGATTCCTGGTATGGTAAATTTCGGGAATTCTCTCCGTTACTATGGTCTAGGTCTCTGGGATCGGCCCCAGAGTAGTCCGTTGTATATTACCCGTAACAACAGCGTGACTTGATTGATTTGCGGATATACAATACGTGCGATTGTGTGCCGATTATTTATTTATAACTAAACTAGCTGCGCCCCGCGGTATACCCGCGTGGTGATGGAAAATCGTTATATTTTGGATAATTCACACTATATCTTTATAAATTATAGCCTATATATTATTCTGATGTGTAAGCTATGTTACTGTAAAGTTTCATCAAAATCCATTTAGTAGTTTTTCCGTGAAAGAGTAACAAACATACATACATCCACACATACATTCTTACAAACTTTCGCGTTTATAATATTAGTAGGCTCTATTACAATTTACTCTACAAATTAAAAATATTAAAACAAACTCCGCAACCCTCAAGAATTACTATCACCTGAATAAAAGTATTCCATGTTTAATGTATAAAAAAAGAATGACATACAAAACTGCAAAGAATAGACATAAAAATAAAACTCACGTTTATATATATTAGTCTGATAGATAGGTAAAATACAGCATACATTGATGAACTTCAAAAGGCCTTCAAAACTCAATATCGTAGTGTTTATTCAGAGGCTATGTGTAAAAACCATACAAATTTGCTTCAAATACATAAGAGTTATATGAAAATGGATATAAAGGTCGATTTACATTATACGATCTATTTACGAAATTAATTCAAAGACTATTTATATTTCAACGATTTATTTAACGGATAGCTTCTTCAACGATAAAAATAAGTGAATTTAAATAAAATTTATATATTATTATAACAAATTAAAGTATTTGTTTTCAATTTTTTTAGTCTGAATTTATTTTTTTAATGTTAACTGTATTTTTTCTAAGCGATGACGCTATAATACGGACTAGTAATTTAAAGTTATAATTATGATTTAAACCGAAAGTATTAAAGTTATTTAAGTGCCACTAATTATATAAAAATATAGATGTATTTAGTTATAAAAAGATGTTTTAGGTTAGAAATGTAAAGGCAGACAAAAAATAGATGGATGGATTGTGTGAAGGAGGACATGGTGATTTGTGGTGTAAGAGAGGATGTATGTCAGAATAGAGAAGTAATATATAAGGAAAAGACATATTGTGCTGACTCCAAATAATAGAGAGAAGGTGAAAAAAAGAGAGAAGATATTTTAGGTTATATATATATATTTGTTATGTTTATTATTTATTTATTAAAAAAAGTCGTGGTAGCGTAATGGCTAGCGCACCCGTCCCAGACTTAAAGGATGCGGGTTCGATCCTGACCGGAACGCATTACCACTTAGGCATTTTTCTACATGTGCATATTGTTACAATTACCACGTGCTAATAACGGTGAAGGAAAACATCGTGATGCAACCTGCACATCGAGATACCCGAGGTGTCAAACCTGCCAAGCCGCCTTGGACAAGCGTGGCGGGTATACTGTCCATTCCTCTATAGTGGGAGGCCCGAGCCCAGCAGTGGGACATTTATGGGCTGTTATTATTATACATTTTTATTTATGTTTATATTAGTTATTTAAGTAAATTTGAGCATAAACATTGCTAGTACTGAAAATAAATATAACAATTAGGCAAAATCAAACTCCGATTCTAGTTGGTTTCCTCTCGTCTTAATAACAAAAACACGGTCAACGTTCGTTGCCTGGAAGATATTGCTTTAAGTAATAAGGCCGCCCATTGTACTACCTTATAATCTTAACACAAGAAAATGTGTTACTATTTTAACGTTGATATACAATAAAGAGTATTGATGTTGTTAACTGTGAGGGTTTAAGTAAGTGTGTGTGGTGCGTCGATGATTTATCCCCGTTGGATAGAGTGACGCACCACAGACGAGAGCCCATGGCTCCATCGCCGCGGCAGCTAGGCTCGTCCGTTCGTAAGGGGAATACATAATAATACGATGAGATGTTCTACTCTCTATGTAATTATAGCTTAATCAATTTAACATTAAACATAAGACTATATATACAAAAATCTTAACTGCTACGTGAAAATATGTAAAACCTAAACATTTTCGTAGATGTATCTCCGAAGGTTTTCTGTATTGACAAATTTGGCACGTTATTTTTTTTTATTTCATGCGTTCAGCTGACAGGCAGACGGCCCACTTGATGGAAAGCGGTTACCATTGCCTATAGATATTTGCAACACCAAAGGTGCTATAAATGCGCTGCTGCTCTCTTAAGGGAGACTGGAACCTGGTCACTAATTCCGGAACACAACTCAAGCTTGTTATGGCGGCATACTCTAGACCAGGGGTGGTAGTCATCCAGTTGGGCAAGTACCCTACCACCTGGCTGTAGGTTGTTTTGTCGCCTCTTACGACAGGCCGCCCGGCCGCAGGAAATTGTATTCTTTCTTCGTTCCTGCACGGATGAGTACGTACGTAGATGGAGTACTCAGTATTAACCTTGCTAATTATGTAGCAATAAATTATTCCATGTAAGTGACGTAACATTAACAATACAACGATCCGATATTACGATTTCAACAGGTATCGTGGCATTCTAAATCGCCCTCCACCCGTAAACTTTCTTGCTCGTTTACGTATCTTATCCCTCCGTATAACATGAATAAATAAGAGGATCAGGTTCACCCTCTCGCGAATAAAAACTTATTTTTTATTACATACATCATTTAATAAACAGAATTGATACATTATTGGATCGGCTTACCGCTTTTTGTTAGACTTTTGTCAGTTTCAATGATGTGGGTTACGTATGTTGTAGTTGTTTTAACCAAAAAGACAAAATGAAAATGGGCTCTCTGTTAAAATATAATATAGCCTTATAAGGGATTGCACTCAGTTGAATAAGTATCCATATATCTATCAATCTATCTAAAATAATCAAATTCAAATGTGTTTACTCAAAATAATTTTTTTTCCGTGCAGAAACGGAGAAATAATACAATTTCCTGCGGCCGGGCGGCCTGTCGTAAGAGGCGACAAAACAACCTACAGCCAGGTGGTAGGGTACTTGCCCAACTGGATGGCTACCACCTCTGGTCTAGAGTATGCCGCCATAATAACCTTGAGTTGTGTTCCGGCATTAGTGACCAGGTCCCAGTCTCCCTTAAGAGAGCAGCAGCGCATTTGTAGCACCTTTGTTGTTGCAAATGTCCATAGCCGATGGTAACCGCTTTCCATCAAGTGGGCCGTCTACCTGTTTGCTGAACTCATGCAATAAAAAAAAGGTAATACATGTAAGTCAAAATTTAAATCTACTTCCTATTCTATGTACACCGCTTCGCAACTTATTATCGGTATTTAAAGGAGAAGAAGCGGCAAGTAACTCCCCAGCATTACGTCTAGCTAAAAAATATTTTTTCATCATATTTATTTATATATTATCTAATGCTTTTTTTTAAATACGTATAGAAGTTGTATCACAATAACTTTGCAAAGAATGAATGGAGTTGTACCGAACACAGAAATATTGTTACCGTCGCAATAATGATGTACTAAGAATTCATACTGCTGTAAATTTCCAAAGATTGCTTACATGTTATTCAAAATATAAACGTTATACAGAAGATAATATAAAAGGCAGGAGCGAGCTGCTATGTAAATGCAGTTTTCTCGTTTAAATATTCTTCAATAGTGTAGTATTCCTTTCTAAGCAAGGTACTTTTCAATTGACTGAAGGGCATATCTAACATTTCATTCAGAATTTTATTGAGGAAGCGTATACCAACCCCCAAGAAAGAAAACAGAATGAATAGAATTTATACTATAATACATCTGCAGTGGGATCGAGCTTGTACAGTCGTGGTATGAAAATGTTCGCCAGTTTTCAAATTGATTCATTTAACGTTCCACGAGCTCCTGTTACCTTTTCAAACTAAGTCACAGAACCGACTGTTCCACAAAAAATATGTTTAATTATTTGACAATACAGTTTAAAATTATTTAGACCAAAGTTGTTTGATTTTTTTTTCCATCTAAGAAGATTGTTTAGATATGTAAAACCTTTTTATTTGTTTTAATATTTATGTTAAGCGTAGTGATTATATCCTCTTTGTTTCTTATTGTTAATCCCAGCGTCTGTCATTGTCAACATTGCAATTTTCTATTTGCATGTTTCTATATTTTATAAACGTAACATTTATTAAAATGTTGGCATTAATGTTTCTCGTACTCGTGCAAGCAAAAGTTGACTTAAGAACATTTTCATTCCGCGACTGTACAATGCAATTAAAAAATAGAAAAATAAGGGAGCCTAATTCGGACTACCGGATTCCGAAAATACACTTATTTGAATTCTCATCTGTCTGTTCGAGCATCATGTGAAAACAACTGAAAAGATTTAAATGCAACTCGATTCTGGATCCTGGATATATCCTGGATCAACACTCAGGATACTTGTTATTAACATAAATGACGAGTGACGGAACCAATAGTGACTCGTACTCAATTCATCGCTGCATCCATTGATTACGAGTAACTACAAAATCATCAATCATACAAGTCAAAATCATCGAAATTCATCGAGATGTGTGTTCAATCGAAATAATGGACTTAAGCATACTTTTATTGCGGCATCGACAATTAAAATTTTAATTAAGCATTTTATAGAGAGTTTCTTCTCTCCAAACCATGATACGTTGCGAAGCGGCGGTCAAACTAGGATAGTACAAAGTAAATAGCAGAATACTCGCGTAAAAGCTTGAGGGTAAATAAAAACAGTTACAATTTGTTGATAGTTGATGTTCAAGCCTGTCTATGATCGCGTAAACCGAAAAGTGGCCGAAACGTCAGAATACAAATTAAAATGTTGTTGATCTTTACATTTTGCAAGATTTAGTAATTTCATCCATCTCTGCCAGTCTGTTTGCAATGTGTTGTGACGGCGCTGGATTTATTGGTAGACGGACTGTGTCAAGTTATATAAAAAGAAGTATGGGACAATTTCGAAGGAAAAGCATGCAAGTACCTGAATGATGAATATGAGCTGCTCTTCAGCTCCTCACTTCACTTCACAAGTGCACCTTTATTATTATAATGTTTATGGTATTATTTAATTACAATGCGGCGAAGTAGGTTATATTCTGTTATATTATATTGATATAACAATTACATTGGCCTACAATAAAAAGTGGTCAGAATTTTGAGAGTGTATGAACTTAACTAACCCCAGATTCGTAGCATCGAAATACATAAGGATAGATGAATCTTTCAAAAGTACAGACCACTTTTTTTTGTGGGTCGGTGCTATTGTTACAAGGCGGTCTATTTAGTGTTTCCGATTATGTTTAAGAGATGCAGTTATTTGTAAGGTTGACACCACATATATGATTCAATAATTAATTGATTATGCAAATCTCATTGAAAAACTACATTTGTATGTTCCTACTAATGTTCGCCCTAAGAAATTATTACACACACCATTGAGTTTATCGACGGAATTCGTTCTGTATCAGAACAGCAAATGAATTTAATAAGTTAAGTACGTTGGAAGATAGACTTAGACTGTTTTACTAATAGTGCAGCATGGTTTAGCGCTAAGTTGGTCAAGCTCTATTCAAACTCGGATTTATCAGTTTAAGTACCTACCTATGCACATTTTTTTATTTGTTTACCGTTTCTTTGTTTAATTTCCTTTTTTTTATTTTACTTTTATCTGTGGAGGCTTATTAATAGCTTTTCTTAATTTAGTTTATTTCTAGTTATTGTTAATGATAGCTGTTAGCCCCCCAAATAATATAAATGTCACACACAAAAACAAAAATTACCAAGAAGCGTGTATAAATACTTAAAACTTTCTTCAAAATTAAGTTATAAAAAAGGGTACGGAACTCGAGTCCGTAGAATTGTTAAAATAAAAGCGATGCAGCACGGAGCGGTATAGAGCAATTTAGTATATGAATTATATGCTAATTTATTTAATGTTATATATTTACACTAGTTTTCCCCGCGGCTACGCCGCATGAAAGCGGCGATGGCTCTATGTTACGTACATAAAAATTTAATTAGATGTTTTATATATATACTGTTACGAGTTGCAGGACTCGAATTAAAATGCCGTTGGAATTATTATAGACTTTATCAGAACCATACAAACACGTATAACACATGTACAAATATAACCGAATGCAATAAGTCCAAACGTAATGCAGGTGATCGTAATTCAAATACACGCGCAAAGTTCATCACTAAATAGATTACCGAATGTACACAAGTCTTGCTTCGCTTGTGGTTATCGCTCGACTACCTCATCTCTTCATTGGGGCTTTGTTTTATACTGCACAGATGCAATATGTATGCCCAGCGAGCGTCGATGCAATTTCCTACAAATCGTAATCCGCACACCTGGCTAATGGCTGCCATAAAAGATTACAATACACAATGGGCTGTTTTCTAATCACAAATTTTAAACACAAAGTAAACAAAAGCAGTCCAAATGACGAAAGGTAATAAAATGTGTTTCTACAGGTATGCAGGTGTGAATTTGTTTCTGTCGGCGTCTAGGTCGTAACAATACAAACCTTCAATTAACACTTGTAAAAAAAGCACCCGATATTCGCTTCGATAACAACTGGAAAATCAAATAAAAATAATAAAAGCAATTAAAATTTAGTTTTAATTACTATTAAACACTAGTTAAACGTTTACAATAAATTTTAATTCACAAACCGCTTACAAAATCCAAATTAATGTATTTCAAACTGGGGCAGGGCTTGAAATTTTCCGAGCGGAGAGCTTTCATTCGACAAGTCTCACTAACGTTTTTCTATTTCGGAAAATGGGTAATTCGCTAAAACTTAAACAGAAAATAAACACCCCAGGGCTTTGTGTATACTGTTTTCTAATAATCCCTCCGGGGTCCACCGGGGGCCTCTGGAGCCTCTTAATTAAAACATAAACGAGTTCGATAGCATCCCGACTGAGCACGGTATTAAGATGCGTAATTCTTTTTAGACCGTTTTCAGATATTTTCGCCTAATTTGGGGTGTCTGGGAGTTTGGTGTTTTATATTTCTGAAAGATTTTAATTTACGGATTATTTTAATATTGTAACGTTGGCAAACAGGCAGATGGCTTAGCTAATAGGAATTGGTAACTGTACGGTGCGATCATACGCCATACATTTTCGCGGGTACGTGTTTCATTCGGGCCAATCACGCGCGCACGACTCACATGCGTTAGAACTCAAATAAACAGTGAGTTTAGTATTTCATTTCATTTTATTTGATGTTACGGATCTACCCTACATCATTTGATCAGGCTCGAAGGACCAAATGATGTAGGCTGAATCTCTAACACCAAATCACGTTAAGTTAGGGATTCGGTCTACATCATTTGGTCCTTCGAGCCTGATCAAATTATGTAGGGTGAATCCGTAACATCAAATAAAATGAAATGAAAGGTGAAACGGACTGTTTATTTGAGTTCTAAGACACGAGTGTCGTGCGTGCGTGATTGGCAGGAATTGAACTCGCACCCGCGGAAATGTATGGTGTATGGTTGCACCGTACAGTAACCGTTATGGTATACACCTTTGCAACACCATGGACGAATACAATGCGTTGCCAGCCTTTAGAATCAGATAATGGGAATGGGATGTGGAGATAAGATCGAGGGTTCAGAGAAGAGGAATAGTATAGAGAGGATAGGATAAGATGGGTCAGGGGGAGAAAGAAGAAAGAAATATTTTATTTATGACAAAAACAAAACAGAGTATTATCAAACAGTAAAATAATAGAAACAGAATAAGTCCTAAAATTGGACTCAGTCTCAGCATATGCTGCTCAATTAAGCCCAGCATTATTCTTTCGCCTGGGACCAGCAAGTGAAGTTACGAAGGACAATACAACACACACAATAATATATAATGTACAGTGCAGTTAAATAATGATAAAACTATTATGTATTTAAAGACAACATATCATAAAATATAATACATTTAAAAATATACATAAAAATTATAATAATTAAAATAATATATATAACCATTGTACCGATCACGTCAACAACAAAACAAAGTGAGAAAAGGATAAGTATATAAAATAAACAAATTATAATAAAATTAAAATTGAAGTATGTGCAATTTGATGTACATTCAAAAATTGATTAAGTTTCACCCCAAAGAGTGAAACTGAACGTACGTTTCTTATCGGTGGAGGAATATTATTACAACACCTTGAAGCTGTATAGTGGAAGCTTCCTCTGAATGCGGTTGTTTTGTGGCGTTCCATAGTAAGCTGAATTGCACACTGACGGGCTTCAATTTGTCTTCTACTAGATGACCAGGAGAACTTCTCATAAAAATGAGAAGGATATCTGTGCTTTACAACCCCAAAAAGAAGACACTCTAAGTGGTGCTTGGGACGATGGATCATCTTTAACATTGAGTGTTTAATCAAATAAGATGTAAGGAGGAAGAAGAGGGCCACGGAACTCTTACTCATCGGACGAAGGCTGCACGCCG
Source organism: Dendrolimus houi (assembly GCA_039645545.1). Taxonomy (NCBI): domain Eukaryota; kingdom Metazoa; phylum Arthropoda; class Insecta; order Lepidoptera; family Lasiocampidae; genus Dendrolimus; species Dendrolimus houi. The sequence continues at coordinate 25,535,506 of CM077127.1, read as the reverse complement.
ATATTTTGTGAGGACGTAGCGTAACACCTATCGAGCCAATCCTAAGAGCTGGAATCAAATGATAATAATGGTACATTTTTATCGTACATAATTAAAATTAGCTGTAATAATTGTGTAAACTATAATGAACGTGAAACTAAATTATGCGTTTTATATAATGCGTGCATGCGTGCCTTTGCGCGCGGGGGGCGGTGACGGGGGAGAGAGTGGTGTTGGGGTAGTCCAGTTGATATTTGTTTCGGTTGTGTTTGATGTTTAACTGGATTATTAAGAATAAAATGAACGTTAAACTAGTTTATGAGTTCTGTGAAGTTTTTTAAAAATTGCAATGCGTAAATAACGTGGGCAAAGGCACAAGTCCAGATTTATTTATATTTTTATTTATTTATTGTGGTATAGGTTCGTGTTTGACCACGATTACGCCCTATGTGGAGCGAAGATATGGTCTAGGATGGAGTACGCTTACCTGGAAGGTACCTATTCACACGGGACTTGAAGACACACAGGTTGTAAGTATCAGGAAAGACAGACTCCGGCAATGAGTACCACTCATTTGCGGTGCGTATGATGAAGCTAGATGCAAAGCGCTTTGTTCTTATAGACGGAATATTCATCATATATCGGCGCCGCATGCTAGTGTGTCTGGTTGTCCGATGATGGAAGGGAGATGGCGGGATCAGATCGAAGAGCTTAGCTGCACATTCTCCAAAGTGAATCCGATAAGCTGGCAACCCTGCGTCGACCGCCGTTGTTGTAAGATATCATCACTTCGGCGCTCCCGACAGGATGCGCTCGCCCGTGGCCTGGTTTATTGCCAGGCCGAGGATTCAGGATCACCTGAATCTCGAGATTCAGGCGATCAGGACGCGGGAAACCGCGACGATGATCGAAACTTGGTCGAGAGAGTTGGAAACTCCTGTGGCAGGCATTGAGACAGTGGGGGTGGTGCGCCTGCACCTGTTGCGGCGGCTCTCGCGGAAACGCGGGACCCTGACCTTCAGGATGACGCAGATGCTTACCGGGCATGGGTGCTTCGATAAGTATCTGAATCATATAGCGGGCTGCCTGCCTTGCCCTCAGTGTCGCCAATGTGGCGCATTAGACGCTGCGTTTCATACGCTGGTCGAGTGCGCAGTATAGGCACAGCAGAGATATGAACTCGAGACCCTCGGAGGTCCGATCAATTCGCTGGGCAGTTTGGTGCAAGCCATACTGCATAGCGACGATCATTAGGTGGGTGCGGCCAATTTCTATGGGACTGTCATGTCTCAAAAGGAGGTCTCGGAAAGAGAAAAGGAGAGAGGTGCGCATGCGACTCGCGGGTACCGACGTCAGTCCGGGTTCCGGAGGCGCAGATATGCGCAAAATCTCCCCCCGTGATACCGCTGCAGGGGCTCTCTAGCACCTAGGGAGCAGAGGATTCTTCACCCCTGTTGACGAAGTGAGTTTGCCTGTCCCGGGGCATTCTCAAGCACTGATGCGCTAGAATCAGCGTGGGTGTAACTACGTTCTAAGTCTCACGCTCTTCCTACCACAGCGTGGGGCACATGGGAGGAGGGTGGTTTTAGTGGAGTATTGAGTTTTCGAGTCTCCACACAAGCCGGCGATTTGACTCTGGTGCCCATTCACGGTGTCACCTCTCATCGCTTTGGTCTATACCCTAGTACAGGACCCGGTAGTGTGCGAAATGCATTTCCACCGCCTCAAAAAAAAAAAAAGATATCATCACTTCCTGCCATAAGCGCGGGGCACGTCGGAGGAGAGTGGTTTTAGTGGAGTATTCAGTACTCAAGTCTCCACACAAGCCGGAGATTTGACTCTGGTGCCCATTCGTGGTCTCACCTCTCGTCGCTTTGGTCTAAAATCCCTAGTAAAGGACCCGGTAGTGTGCGTAATACATTTCTCCCGGATCAAAAAAAAAAGTTATCATCACTTACACTATCACTTCAAAAATAAATACTTTATATGTATATGGTAAGATAACGCGTCGTATAGATATAAAATATTCAAATACACCACTTAACTAACATGGAATGGATTCGTATAAGATCTCTTTTGAAGAAATTTTAAATTTATTTTGTGAAAGATAAAAGGGATTTCGTTTAGACGTCTTCGACGCTATCGGAGCAATTTGTTTCTGTAATGTGCTCCTATTTGAGAGTTTTATGGATATATCTGTATAGTGGTTGAAAAATGGACAGTGTATAGCGACATAGGGTGGGATGGATCAGTGTTATTAGACTTTTCTTGATAGCTTTATTTTTCTTATCTTATATATAAAAATCAATTGCTGTTCGTTAGTCTCGCTAAAACTCGAGAACGGCTGGACTGATTACGCTAATTTTGATTTTGAATTATTTGTGGAAGTCCAGGGAAGGTTTAAAAGGTGAGTACCTATATAAGAAAAAAATTGACTCTGAGGCGGTACGAAGTTTGCCAGGTCAGCTAGTTTTAGAATACAAACTTTACTAGTGGTCGCCAGTGGTCGAAATTCCATAATAATTGACTTAAATTATAAGTTTGAACATTATTAAGGTTCTGTTGTCAAAGACCATACTTCTATAATCACTAATTTCGCCAAGACTACACTGTTATAAAACTACGTTTCAACGGTTTTAAGCGCGGTAATTTATTTGATTTTTATTATTCCGACGTTTCGGCGTCGTTTCGGCCACTTTTCAGTGGCCGTGATCACGGAAGACAAAGATGTCAGTGTCAATGAGTATTGTTAAAGTTTTATTCAGCCTCCCGCTAACTTGTTAATTTTAATTTTGTTTATGGTTATTATTTACTTTATGAGAGCCTAATCTAATTTATCACCGCTTCGCAACATGTTGTGTCTTGAAGAGAAGAAGCGGCGCAAGAAACTCTTTAACAAACGTGCCTAGCTCTAATAATTTAATATAATATTAAAATGGGTGGAAGGAAAAATAAAATAAATTATCAATCAAGTTGGTTTGTGTTCCGCTGCACGCAGAAAGAGCTCACAGTGTCTTGAGGTCTGGCAGTTGGTTTTTGCTGGGTTTAGGTCTTTATAGTTTTGATGATCAGATCCCAAACAGTTGGAACTTGCCAACCATCTTCTCTATTGAAATTTGTGTGTTTTTTGATTTCAATAGCCTCACGCATCATTCTAGGCATGAAAGGATTCTCTTTCGCAAGGATTTGCGGTTTATCGAATCTGATGTAGTGGTTGAGTTTATCCAGTGTGTGCTCACTGATCGCAGACTTTGTAGACCTTGTGTGTTTCATGTCAGCAATGTGTTCTTTTACCCGTGTTTTTATGCTCCTCTTTGTTTGCCCAATATATGATAATCGACACTCACAACCGAGCTTGTACACACCGGCATCAAAACCAGTTAACCATAAAATCGTTAAAACATAGTTTTATTATGTATACAAGTTGCGAAAACGTAAGAAAATGTTATCTTGTAGAAATTATTTATTTTATGCTGTTTAGTTACTATAATATTTTTTTTTAACAATTCTACGGACTCGAGTTACGTACCCTATTTTATAACTTAATTTTGAAGAAAGTTTTAAGTATTTTATTATTATTTATACACGCTTCTTGATAATTTTTGTTTTGTGTGTGACATTTATTCAATCATATGTGTGTTGTGGTGTACCTTACGAATAACTTATTATATGAAGTTATTCTAATTTTAATACTAAACTTATACTAATGTAGAGTGTATCTGTTACATGCTGGTGCTGTGAGGGAGTGCATGTGCAGTGTGTGCCTTATGTCTATACTATATATAATATCCTAACTAGTGCCATGTGTGTTGTTTTTTCCTTTCTGTGTCTTGGTTATTAATTTTTAAGCTCTTTGTGTGTCTTGGTTTGTTTGTGAAGTGTGTGTGTAATGAAAAGCGATGGTAGTGTGCGTTGGTGTATGTGTATAAGTTTTGTTGCTAGTTGTGTGTTTGTGACTTTGTGTGATGTTATTAGTTTAGTTACTATTAAAGCCGGTTTCTTTTTCGTTAGAAATTTTTGATGCCTTTACTTACTATTGAAGTTGGTTTGTGTTTGCTGGATTTTTTTTATATTAATTCAAAAAGTGTAGAACTTCTAATAAATTTATATATATATTTTTAATTTTATCCATTCTTGTAACACCACATATCCATCTCAACGTTCTCATCTCAGCTGAATGGAGACGTTTTTGGTCATCACTTTAGTGACCCAACATTCGGACTCGTATAACACGACCGGTCGTATTACATACAGATTTATGTATCTGATCCTATTAGTTTGAATGGCATTAGTATGTCTACTCAATATTTGAACGATGATGTGAAAATGGATTATCATAAAAGGAGATGGGGATATTTGGGCCAAAGAAATGTAATCAGTTGTAGTATGATTTAAAACAGTGTTATACGGGTGACAAAGGTAAAAAAAAATGTTGGTGGTGGAAGGAGGGCAAAATCCACAGCCGGGTAGAATGAAGCGTTACTCACCTGTGGATCCCCAGTCCTCGTTCGTTAGACTCCTCAGCACGTCTTCAAATTTAGCGTTTGTTCATCGACAACAGGAGCGAGTTTATAAGTAAAAAAAGCGTTCTTTATTTGCACTCAATGCGCCTGCGATGCTGGCATGACCGTTGACGTACCTGGCCGTCCGCCGGCACGAATCGTGGTTAGCCGACAGGTGGCACCGCCTGTCTCTATCTAGCGTGCGGATTTGCGGATAGGAGAGGAGAGGTAGAAATATAAGGCGCCTAACCAACAGTGTTATATATTGCTATTGAAAAATCGATAACATCAGCCCTAAATACAATCTGGAATACGAGATATCTTAAAAATACGGTCACAAATGAAATAATATATCAATGACGATAATCGATATATGTGAATAAATTTCAACGATTTATTATATGAAAACTCTTATAATTATAAAATATACACCGCAATTATAAAAATTATCAACATAATAACAAGAAATACATACATAGACATACATCATTCTCCTTATACAAATTTAAAAAATACATTCACTCACTATCTATCCATTTATTATATCATAAAACTGTAGAATTCGAATTTCTGTACAATGAAAAAAAAATGCTAAAAACCGAGTCAGGAGGATGTAAGAAGTGAAATAGAACTAATTTTGTTTTTTTTTTCAAATTTTATGTCTCTCTGTTTGTACCGGCTAATCTCCGAAACGGCTCTACCGATTTAAATGAAATTTTGTGTGGTGGTAGCTTATATCCCTGGCCAACATATAGGATACTTTTGACCCCGAAAAATTAATGAGTTCCCGTGGGATAGTTAAAAAACCGCACCACGCGGACGAAGTCGCGGGCATCAGCTAGTCAATTAATAAAACTTAAGTCTGTTTTACCCTGATTTATTTTTAGTATATTTTCCGTATATTAAGCAAGTTATGTTTTCCTGTAAGAGACTACATTTAGTATAAGACCATTAACATGTATATTTAATTTAAGCATATCAATGTATCAGTTGTTGGCAAGCTTAATAAAAGAAAACGAATCTTAAGATCACTCTCATCTTTTTACAGTCTGGGCCCAACAATGTACGAAAGCGTATCTGTCTCCTTTGTGTAAATGTATTTTGCGACTAACATACACTTCTTGTAACACCACAGATTCATTTTGAAATTTTCTTACCAGCTGAGATAATAAGCTTCTAAAAGTTAGCAAAATAAACTAGAAATATATTTTTCAGTAGCGCACTCCAACATTCCCTTAGCCATTTAGACATGTTAAGCATTCCAACTCATTTGCTATGCCGAAAGTTTCATCGCAGGCTTTGCGCCAGCCATGTTCCCGGATTTATCCCAAAACCTGAAACACGACCTTAAATTTTTTATTCAAAACACGAAGTATACTGGATTCATGATAATTTGAAATATTATGTGTTGCTTCTGTGTGTGAAACAAGCTTGCCTTATTTTCAAATTATAATATTATAAAAAAAAGGTTTTATATGTCTAAACAATTATTCTTAGACAAGATATAAAATCAAACAACTTTGATATAAGAATTTTAAACTTTATTGTCAAATGGTTGAACATAATTTTCTGTGGAATAGTCGTTTCTGTGACTGGAAACTTGTGAATCAATTTGAAAAATGGTGAACATTTTCATACTACTACTGTACCTACTGTAAAAATATTAACAGAATAATAAGAAATAAAAAGAATAAAATAATAAATTAATTGTTGGTGATATAAATATTATTATTTCGCTTTATAGTTATTCTTAACTTTCTATGCTTTTTAATACGTATCTATAAATATATATTAAAACATATTGTTACATGCCGTCAAAGAGAAACGCACAGCTGCCTGTCGTAAGCGCAGTTTATTGTCTTCCCGGATTTAGGAATTCTTTTGTGTTTTGAATTTGTAATTAAGAAAAAAATGCTATTGTTTTTCTACTTATTTTATGACCATCGTTGGCGTCGAACTAATCCTTATTGTTATTGTCTTCGACTTTGTGGCCGTTCACAGGTGTGCAAATTACTATTTCTTGGTAACTCAGTGCGCGCGGCCGTTTTTTTTTGTACTGTATAATTAGTATAAGACAATGCCCGAATGGAGGGGTGGGGCAGTCAAGCGACGACTACGATACGAGTAAGACGTTTGTAGTAATTAGCGATATAGACGATGGACTTTGCGCGTGTCGAATTGCATCGAATCGTGCAGTGTGAACTGGTTGCATCCAGTTTTATTTGTATTCGTTTTATATGTGTTTGTACAGTTCTAATAAATTCTATAGTAGTTCCAACGGCATTTTTAATTCGAGTCCTGTAGCTGGTAACAATATCAAAAGACGACGTCCGTTAGCAGCGGGGCCTAGAGTCCAGGCTACCGGTGGTTAGGTTATTATGTGTATTTTTGTGCAAATAAATGATTTGATTTAAATACATCTGACATTTTGATTTTGTAAATATACAATGTACTCTGTGATTTCGGTCACTTTTCAATAGCCGCAATACGTGTTGACGCGAATGTTAATCAGAAATGAGAAATATCATTAAATTTTTGAACTGAAACTTCTTTAGAATCGTTGTGATTTTAAACTCGATGAAACGAAATGAAAGCGATACTAAAAAGAGATATTTAATCATTTAAATACTATGCTCATAAAGATAGAGTTAGAAATATTTTGAAGTACATGAATCAAATTGTAACTAGAGCATTTGTTTCCTATTTTAGTTATAATAAGCTTCTCATGTCATTTGTTGAAAGTGGAAACATGGAATCTGAATAATATGTGTTATAATATATCTTAAATATGTAATATATGAAAAGTAATATTTTGCATTAAAATATACAATAATTTTTGAGCTTGGTAAAAATATTATAACAATAATGAACCTTATACCTAATAATACTCTATATTTGTCGGAGATAGCGCCAAACTTAGTCCAATAGTTCAGTCAGCGCAAAACTAGATGGCGCTGTCTTCTAATTAAACGCACTATTGTTTGTAATATATATTTTGTCAACCTCTTTTGTATTTTATTTATAATATTAGTTCAGTTCAATAAACCATTGCAAATAAGTAAGTTTATTATTTAGTAGTGCAACTAGTCATATGGGACATATTTATCTAATTCTCTCGTAGGCTACTTTACTGACGCTCCACTTCTGCAGCGTGTGAATTGCAAACACATTTTTTAGTTTTAAATTGGAATACAGTAGTCTAGTAGATTTTTAAATTTATACATAAAAGAATAAAATTTTCGAAGCCAGTTTTATAGTGGCTTATCACAAAAGAATATCTGGTAGTACCTGCGTTATTGAGTGCCCTCAGGATTGTCGGCGCTCTTACATAACCCCTTTTATTAAGGACCACTCGTTCGAGTCCGATCTGAGAGCCACTCGGGGTGCACTTTACTGGCTCCATATTGGCTTCATCTTACTGTAACTTTTCTTTTATCTGCGAAGGAATAATGTCTTTTATACAGTATGTAACAATAAACTCGTTGTTCTTGGTTACGACGCTACATATTCAATATTGAATTATACTGGTGAATTTGTCAAGTGCCCTATAGGGCCAAATTCTCAAAGAAGTCTCGAGGCCGATTTTGACGAAAACTATAATGGTGTTATTAGATTTTTGAAAAATCAATTACCCTTGTCAGGAATCGAATTAGTTCATTTTGAAACAATAAACACAACTTGTATTATTATACCAAATCATAGTGTAGCTTCTAAGGCTTAATTTCTGTGAAGGAATGTTAAATGGCAAACCAAGGGAAAAGTTTGTTATTTAATAAAAAAATTGTAATTTCCATACATTAATTAAATATCAAATTGCGCTATATATTATATGTTCGAATTTTTATTAGTCCTTTAGGATCGGCTTAGTCCGTATTTTATTTTTTTATCAATTTATTTCTAGTATACTTTATCTGTCACGCTGTATACTTTATACTATTGTTACGAGCTACAGGATTCGAATTAAAAATGCCGTTGGAACTATTATAGAATATATTAGAACTGTACAAACACGTATAAAACAAATACAAACAAAATGAATGCAACCAGTTCACACTGCACGATTTAATGCAATTCGACACGCGCAAAGTCCGTCGTCTATATCGCTAATCGAGAGTACTACAAACGTCTTACTCGTCTCGTAGTCGTCGCTTGACTGCCCCACCCCTTCATTCGGGAATTGTCTTATACTAACTATACAATACAAAAAAATCGGCCGCGCACACTGAGTTTCCGAGAAATAGCAATTTGCACACCTGGTTATCTATACCTGCGAACGGCCAACAAAGTCGAAAACAATAACAATAGACTATTGTTTAATTGCAAATTTAAATACGAAGTAATAAAAAGAACCCCGAATGCGGAAGGGGCAATAAACGAGATGCGCAGTATTTCTTTGTCGGTTTGTGACAATAGGTATGCAGGTGGCCCAACTTATGACAGTATTATGCTTTATATTTTATCATGCTTTTTAATGAATTGTGTGTGTCCCTTTAACCCTAAGATTTTCAAATCATTTCATAACAATTTTATTGTCTTCATTATTATGTTTTTTTAAAACCCAATTATTAATTTCACTTATTACAGAGATGACATTTGTATTCAATTTACGTTTCTTCCCACTGTAATATATAACGTCTTTTTAACCTCTTCGTATTATTTTTTGTTAATTATAACTTCTTTACTACGCTTACTATGTGTAATGTGTATTTCTGAAAAGGTGGATGGTCTGATCTCTAAAAAAAATAAACGGGGTTTTTGTTATACATTGTAATAACTTTGTCTTACGATTGCTTTTGTTAAATGATTTTATCTTATACTACGAATTATATCTTCTTCAAATCTTCAATCTTATATTACATTCGTCCCTACTTTTTTTCATAATCGTAGGACATGGACGTCCTATTGCTGGCGTCAGGTTTCCTCATTTTGGAGAACGAACAGCATATCACTCTTACCCGTCCTGTCCGTGCTACTAACATAGATATAATATTTATCACTAACAAATGGATCTAATATCTGAAATGGAAATAAATTATTATATGTATGTCTTTGAAGATCACGGATCATAAAAATGGCCCGGACTTTTGGATGGCTTGCGTGGGGCCATGGGAAGGCCAACATGTAGGGAGGCCCCTTGACAAGTTTAATGTAAATGTGGCCTGACACTGACCGGCGATTATCCCTGTCTACACCATATAATAATGCAGCCAAGGACTATTGTGGGAAATGAGAACAAAAAGTATCGGGCTATTGGGGTGAACTGCTAGTGGTACCAGGGGTTTGGGAATATGTGGACTATGGCGTCTGCCCATCCCAATCTTCGGGGAACATGGAAAAATGAGGAAATTACTGGCCACTCCCTGCATGGGCCCCTAAAAATGCCATAGAAGACAGGGGCAACATGGGTGTGAGTGGCTAAGGGGTGTAGAGAGGTGGGCTGCAGGTTCACCAAAGCTACTTCTGACGTTATTATCATCCTATGTAGGTTGGCAATCTTCACATATTCGAAACTTTGATAAGCTCTTTATTAGAAACTGCTCAAGCACCAGAAACGATACTTACTTAGCAACTAATCTATCATGCTTAGATACATACAACAAATATTGTGAAAGTTGTTTAACACTCTTCGTATACATTCCTTGAACCCCAATTGAAGCGGTGGTTACCTCAAAGCAAGATATATATTGCAAAAGTAAGCAGCTTGAGCTTCCAGTATGACTGTCGCGGTTAAACCATACCGAGAGTTGTAGCGATGCTAGCGCCATCTAGGGCCCAAAGAAATAAACATTTAACTTATACTAATATATAAAGCTGAAGAGTTTGTTTGTTTGTTTGATTTAACGCGCTAATCTCAGGAACTACGGGTATGATTTGAAAAATTATTTCAGTGTTAGATAACCCATTTATCGAGGATGGCTTTGGGCTATATGTCATCACGCTAACATCAATAGGAGCGGAGCACCAATGAAGAATGTTTCACAATCGGGGGGTTTTGAAAACAAATTGCACGCAGACGACGTCACGGGCACAGGTAGTTATTTAGAAAAGGAATAATACGCAGCCTCTGCATGAGTACTTAACAGTTGTTTTATATTGTAGTTGGAACTTGCAAACATATAACCATCCAGTTATACATTAACATTTTTTTGTTGTGGTTAAAGAGTGACATATACAACTATAAAATAATGACGTAGAAAACCGAGCTGAACCCTAGAAAAATATTTTATTCAGTATCAGTAAGAACGAAATCAAATAAAATCATTTATTGTACAAAAACACAGTACATGGCATAGACGGTATAAAGAGATTGTTATAAAGATCGACATGTTTCTTGCCTGGGGCCCAATTCTGTAATTTCAATGCCTTGGCGTTGCGAAGATATTCAAAGTACGAGTTCATTGCGATTGTGTCAAAACTTCGTATTATACTAAATCCACAATATCTTCTCGATATCGCCGCGGCGGAATAATAGTAGAAAAAATTGATAGAAAGGTTACAAAAATGAACTTAAAGACTAAAATTATATCTAGTTGTGTACAAAGAGCGGTCTTATCCCTAAAAAGCAATCTCTCCCAGACTACTCCAGGAATGAATTGAGACGATAATGGCGATGGTGGTATACGTAACTTATAGTACGAACTACTTACTTTTTAATAATAAATACATATGGAGAAATGTTATATATTACATAGATATATACTTACATAACTACATACAAATACGTATTTACAAAATATATAAATATGTTTATAGATAAATTTAAATATCATATTCCAACGACAGGTAGTATTTTTTGATCATAGTTTTAAATATCGCAGGTAGATTTTGCTTGTCTGATATATCACAGGATTTTGCTTGTCTGATAGTAACAGGAAGCTCATTCCAAAGCTGAATAGCCTTAACAGTAAAATAATTGTTGTAAAAAGTTGAGTTATACGCAGGAGTGTTCAATTTATGATTATGTTAGTAATGGCTTTATTCGAAATAAATTTTGAAAAGCTATCCAAAATTTTAAACAATATTTCACGAGTTTTCACTTATAAAGCTAGAGTGGCGTGCCGCGGGCACGCCATTGGAATTGACAGAATACCGAGGTCAGGAAAACCTGCTATTGAGAGGATAGTGTCTGGCGATTTTGACGTGATAGTAATAGCAGAATTGCGCCTCTGTTCGGTGTACAAGTTTTGTTATAATTGTGAATATATTATTTTATAAAAAAAATCATCTTTATGACATCTATAACTACACCAAACACGTCTAGATCAGCCGGTTCGGCGGCGGAAACAATTGAGTCACTCAAACGGCGCAAATATGCAACCCTCAGTGAGAGTTATGTTTGTGCTGTTTGCTGTCGAGACTCTTGGACCGTGGAGTCCTGAGGCCATGGTCTCTACCAAAATTTATCAAAACGACTCATTGACTCTTCAGGTGATCAGAAGGCTGGTGTCTACCTCCGGTAACGGATCAGTATGGCGATCCAGCGAGGAAACGTAGCCAGCCTTCTGGGCACCTTACCCATAGAAAACGGTAATCTAGGCTCAGTATTTTACTTAAAGTCTTGAGGGACTATGGGTAGAATACAATACAAATAAGTTAAGTTTTCTTATTATTATTTGACTATAATTTCCAACATAATTAAGTATATATAAAAAGTAAAAATTAAATTCTAAAATCTAGTGCAGACCGCTGTCAGTCGAACTCGAGAGTCGACTCGAGTCGCCAGAGTCGTTGGTTTTGCCATAGAGGACAGCATCTCAAAACATATGTAAAATTTGGAGAAAACACAATACCGAATAATATAATATGCACTATGTAAACTAATACCTTTTAGATTGTCGATTTTTGACTCAAAATTTTGAATTTTGTCGTTAACGAAACCAGAAATAGACTCCTCAAAAACGGGACATCCAAGGAGGTTGAAGCTAGTTTTGTCAACAATTTTAAAATTTAGTCCTAAACTGTGAAAATCTGCTATTACATTATGGATATTGGGCAACGTGTCACTGAAATAAATCTCGCATTTTGAAAAATTTAACTCCAAACCGATTTTATCGAATTCGTATATTAAAAATTAGGTATCTTTTTTAATGGTATCAATGTCTTCTTCAAAGGTGCCATCGTCGAGGTACCAAATGTTGAAATTAGAATTTAATTTTTCTAAAATGGGATGAATGGCAAGTGAAAATATAGGCGGCCCAAGGCGGTCACCCTGCCGACAACCGGTTTCTGAAAAAAGTTGGTGATTCTGGTACATTAAAATTGATTTTTGACTGTAGCACTGATCGATAAAATTAAATGCTTTTGGTGACTTTTCTTGTACTTAAGACAGCAGGGTGGCTCTGTAGATTGAATTAAAAGCGTTTTTAACGTCCACCTTCAGAACAGCTTCGCAACAGTCACTGGACAAAAAAGTTCGAAGAGAATGTACCGTCGTCTCGCAGCCGCCCTTCATGCCGAAACCTAATTGGCGTGGTAAGTGGTAATAAGATGAACTCAAACCGGTCATTTCCCAACAGCATAGCAAGGCGGCGGTATATAGTACCGACTGCTATGGGGCGTATTCCCCCATCTTTTTTATTTAGGGCACATACATTTGCACTATACAGTGCTGGAATAACGTCATTACTTATTGCACCTGAAAGCATTGGATTAATTAAATCTGTTATGTCCTTCAGAAGAGCCTCGCCAGCCGTGCCGGCCATCTAGCCCGCCGGCTGAACCACTTCTGTAAGACATAACATATGTGAAAATTGATTTTGGGGTTGCGATTAGGTTTTCTTGTGTACATAGTAAGCTAGAATCGAGAGCTGTGTCTGAATGTGGATGCTTATGTTCCAAATCCCGCAGAGTGGTTTCGTTATTGGGAACAATGGTGTCGTTGGAGAACAGAATTCTAGCGGCTCCCTTAATGTCTCCATCAGAAAGTTTTGATTCCACAAATCTATTGAGTCGGTGTGTTCTAATATTTTTATTTGTACAAAGGTCATTTAGTTCTGGGGGATTTTGGCAATGTTTTTTGATTTTGGCTGTAAGATTTCCAGACTCATTGTGTTTTATGTTTAAAATTTTAAAAGGGAGCTGCAACAAATCCTCCCATGCACCTAGAGAGTTTAAAGTAACAGTATTTCGGATAAATTTAGAAAAAAATGACATAACGAAATTCTCGCACCTCGTGGAATTCTTTTAACAGGTATGACCGAATGTTTTAGTTTACTTAGTTTTTTCAAAAGAATAATATTTTGATTATTATCGCTGGGAAGAGGTTGTTGAGGCGTAGTTGAGGTTGAAAATGCATCTCGTTCCTTGTGGGCTTTACCGATGTCAATTTTTGAGCCTCTATGCCCCTTAAAAAAACGAGTCTGGGAGAATTCAGGACACTGAATCACCGATGCCACATCAGGTTGAGGCTGTGTTATAAAATGTACCTAAAATTAAACAAAGATAAAATAAACTATAAAACAAATTGCTAAATTTATAAAGAACAAAGTGTAAACTAATTCTTAAATTACCTATCCTAACATAAAAACTGTCTTATATAAAAACTAAATAGTAATTTGCATTTGTGTTAATAAGAAGAAAGAAAACAAATGATTAAATAAAAGCGGTGAAAAAAGGAAAAAGAAATGGCCCGTGCAACGAAACACTCCAAGGTTTCATACCCTTCTTTTTTCAGCTTCAAAACGATCTAGAGGCGTGGAGGATCCTTCAACCAGGTGAATCTGCAGCGTCCGATAAGTTGCCAGCATTGGTAGAATTAGAAGACTAGTTTGTTCATGTACTTTAGCCCAATTATATCCAAATGTAAATTTTCTAAGGTTTATTCACCTGGAAATGCTTGGTATTGGTAGTAACGTGAACAGAAATAAGGATATAACACTATTGGATTTTTGTAGGCACTAGGCATGTATGGTATTTTTTACATTGTTCACTGGTTACAGCAAAATATTATTGAGTAAAATATAATTAAAATTGAATAAATATTGAGAGAAAATTTTGCAGACAGTTTTCAGTATGACGTTCGTGACTTCCAAAGCAATTTTACTTACTATTAAAGGAGAAGAAGTGACGCAACAAACTCCCCACCAACATATCTTTACTTCGTCATTATTATGCGTTCGTGGTCTTTTTATAAATGAATGAATGATTGAATGAATTAATGAATGAAAACACTTTATTGTTCACCAAAAATTAAAACTAAGTACAGTAAATGTTGAACAAAGGGCGGCCTTATCGCTTAAAGCGATCTCTTCCAGTTTTCTTTTGTTGTAATAGATTATTTATAAAGTTCTCCGTTGTACTAGCTTATAATTTATGTAATTATAACTATTATTTAAGAAAATTATCTACATACGTCAGTTATGATTCTTGTTAATGTTACATATATTATTATTATTAGGGTAACGTCTAGGGAAGTTAATTAATTAATAAACGTCATTTAAGCGCAATTCTATACAATTCGAGTGTATCACGTAGTTATACATTTGTTGAGAGTTATTATAAAATTCATGAATGCTATAGTATGCTTTATCTACAAGTAAAAGAAATAATTTTCCTTTAAATTCACACACCTTCACAATCTCCACAAGCATGGCTGGTAATTTATTATATACTTTAGACGCCATACGGAGTATACTATTATTGTTCATAAGCCAGTGATATTTTTGTGTACAGATATTTCATTTTTATGGTGATCAATAAGCTTAATCTCAAATAAACGCAGATTACTTTTCACAAATACAGACCCTTTACTATGTATTACTAAAATTAAATTATAAATAATCTTTTCAGGAACTTAATACCTAAATAAATGTAACTAATCAGACGCTTTCATATTTCCAAAATGTAATATGATTATGCTTGCAATAGAAGAGTATGAAATTCATTTCCTCTTTGAAAGTCTTTGTGCGAGTTCATAAAAAGGGGACTAATTGTATACAATTAGCACACAGGCAATATCACGGTGCGTCGCTACCTAAAACAGCACGGGGCCAATATTAATAATTACTGCCTCATAGTACCGTGTAATATTGTTTTCTAGGGCTGCTAGGGTTGACAACTATTTATCCGTGCAGGAACAGTGAAAGAATACAATGTCGTGAGAGGCGACAAAATAACCCATAGCCAGGTAGTAGATTTACCCGCCTGGATAGCTACCACCCCTGGTCTAGAGTATCAGCATTATCAACTTTATCGTACAAGTAATCTATATCTATTTGAAGCATGTAAATGTATTATACCTAAGTGCTTAATAAAAACGAATAACGTATATGGGACTGGGCTCAAAAAATATATAACACCGACTATTGTAAATAATCTCCCAGCAGACCTTCAATCAATGTACAAAAATAACTACAAATCGACCCAATATAATTTTATATTGGTATATTAATTCCCAAAGCGGACCATTGGGCTCACATGTCCAGGACCTAGGGCTAAATCTTATTATTCTCAAATCAGAAGTAAACACTTAAACAATGATAACAATTCCTTGCCTCCACTTTTATTTTTGACATAACAATAATATTGGACAATTTCTATTTTAAAATCTCAAACGGCTCAAATATGCAAACCTTGGAACAGGTTACATATTTGAGCCGTTTGGGGTGGAGACTTTGGGCCCATGGGGGCCAAGTGCCCACAAATTATTTAAAAATATTAAAAAATGTCTGGTCGATACAACAAGAGACCGGAAGGCTGGAGCTTACCTCGCTCAAAGGATTAGCCTTTGTATCCAGCGAGGTAATGCTACCAGCCTTCTAGGTACAATGCCCAGCGACAGTGGTCTGGTGGGGCTGGACGGGCTTTGAAATAGGGTTTTTTTTTTAAATTTAGGTTTATTTATAGAATCGTCTTACCATTTATTACTTAGTTTATTTTCGTATTTAATCTTATTTTTAAGTTAGTTTAGCCTTTTTGCCCTATTTGTTCGTTTGTATAGGTTCTAATAATTATATATTTGAAGTGTAATAGTAATATATATATATATATATTTCTATTTAAAAATGTTTTACTATAAGTCATAACTTTTATGTGATTTTACACGACTCTCTGCGGTACAAATTATGTACGGTAGTGAAAGTTGGGTGTGGCAGAAGAAGCATGAAAGTAGAATAAATGCAGTTGAAATGAGAGCTTTGAGAAGTATATGTGAGGTAAGCTTAAATTATATGATGCGGAATAGTGTAATAAGAGATCGTTGGGGATTGAAAGAAGATGTAATAACAAGAGTTGAAAAAGGAATGTTAAGGTGGTTTGGCCATGTAGAGAGAATGGATAAAAGTAGAATCACAAAACAGGTGAATAACAGGTGTAGAACACACCATGACCAAATATCAGAAGTGTAAAAGAGAGGTCAAGTAAAAACCATTTCAAATAAACGTGCATGTATGTAGAGGTTAATGAAAATAGATGAAGAGAAAGTTGTTTGTTAGGATCGTTGCAAGTGGAGATCTATAGTCTCTGCCTACTCCCATGGGAAACAGGCGTGATAATATGTATGTATGTATATGAATGTAAAGATAAATTTAAAAAAAATCTCGTTTACTGCATGATCTCGTTTCGGAAGCTAAAAACTACTTTTGAATGGAGGAATGTTAGTAAAAATGAACATATAGTACCAACCCTAATGATAACAGAAACACACGCTGCCAATACTGTACATTGGAGCAATATTAGGCGCCAATACTTGCCAATATGAGAAGTCGGCCCTCTAACAGGGTTAGAGCAGTCACTGATAATTGTTGACACTGTATAGTTAATTAGGGTTTCGGCACCTAAGGCAAAAGCTTAATTCAAGTGCGTGACACTTTAACTATGAAGGGTTTCGTAAAGTTGACAAATATGAGAAAGAATGACGGATTTTATATGACTGAAAAGTGAGAATATCAATGGAAACAACAATAGGTATGCGATGCGGACACTTGCTACCAAAAAATCGAATATTTACATATAAAAATAGGTATTTAAATAAGAGTATATCATGTAACTTTTAAAATAACATCTACAACATTATAAAATTCTAAAAATGCAGTGTCTGTACATTGAAGCTATTTAAAGAAAACAACTGGATTTTTTTTAGATTTCTTCTCTGTGTGTTCGGGATTCACGTAAAAACTACTGGGCGGTTTTCGCTGATCGACAGCAAATTCTTAGACTTAAAATCTTCGCCACTTTTTCTTCCCGGGAATGCTGAAGTTTCCTCCAGCACACCACTGATTTTCAACACCAATCCTATCTCAACTACTGTCCATTATGGCCCACTGTGACCAATTAATGATCAATTCAAATTTAACAATTGACATATATATACTAAATAGATAAAGTATAAGATAATACATTACATA
Organism: Dendrolimus houi; assembly: GCA_039645545.1. Lineage (NCBI taxonomy): Eukaryota > Metazoa > Arthropoda > Insecta > Lepidoptera > Lasiocampidae > Dendrolimus > Dendrolimus houi. Next base: position 25,517,682 of record CM077127.1, on the reverse strand, counting down.
AATACAAGCCAGCCAGAACTGTGACGTTAAAAAAATAGTTTTGATAAAGGAGTATCTACCTGAATTACACATGTACACATGTTTTGTATATATTTTGTTTTGTTTTGGAGTTATATAATTCTTTTAGTGATTTTTGAGAAATTTCGACCAAATCAAGTATTTTTTAATTCATTTTTGGTATGTTTGTTTGGGAGTTTTTTTTTTGTAACAAGTCCTTATGAATTGTACTTTTAGACGTAAAGTAATTAAGCACGCAGCGTTTCTTAAGAACGCGTCTCTTGCGTACCTTAGGGATTTGGCATGATCTTCCCAGCTGAGGTTTTCTCGCAGTTTTACGATATGGGGTTTTTTTTTAAAGAGGGTGACATACAATTTGTTTGAGGCCGGCGGCGCGTTGGCAGTCGCTTCCGTCATATGGACTGTCTAGCTATAAAAAAAATTATATCGTCATAACAAGATAAATCACCACAACTCTAAACAGCAACTACTTAATACATACACAAGCGCAGACTTGATAGGATAAATGGAAGCTTCATTGATTGCACATTAAGGGGGTCGGCACAGATAAATAGCTAGAGATAAGCGAATATGTCACCGATCGGGTTATTAATCTAGAAGCGAGTTACGAGGCTGCCTATGGCGTGATAGTTATTATATTTATTAGCTGTACTTGAAAGGCTTAACGATGGTGTGACGTCACGCATCTATAGTCACTCTGACTATAGCCGTAGATGAGAGTAGATATTGACAAAAAAATGTTTTACTTCGCATCGACTTCAAGGTGCATACTCGGTTTTGACTTGTCATAATTCTCACAGTATTTCAATCACTACACATTGTTTATTAGACGTAGAGGAAATTCCTGCTGTACCATTGGAATGCAAAGTCCAATAACAGTGAAATTTTATGAAACTATCCTTATGTTGTATTGAATCCCATGCAAAAAATGTTATCGACATCGGTTAAAAAACAAAAAGTTATGGTATACATAAAAAAATTACAAAACGTATTGAGAATCTCCTCCTTTTTTGAAGTCTGTTAAAATTTGCCGAGTGCTTGTTGGACTATACGCTACTGTCTTTTTCATTTGATTAGAAGACCTTGAGAATAATAGTTTGCATACCATGACATCCTTATAAATTTTCTCTTGCGAGACTCCTTGGTTTTATAGACGTTCATAGGCGACTAATACCGCTTTCCATCAGGTGGGACACCAGCCTGTCTGCTGTACTTCAGCTATAAGAAAAACACTCAATTCTTCAACAAATTCAGCTCAATATTATTCATTGACCTAAACAAAGCCCCAGGTTGATTATAGTCGATAAAAATAACAATAATAAGTAATAGTATATTCTGTCTGTGCTCTGTGCCATGTCGTCTTAACAACCGTGTTGGACAGATAGACATGTCCAATTATGTTGAATATAATTATAATCGATCCATAGTTAATTAATGGTGTCAAATTAACTTGTTAAGATAATGTGATAGATGCGATAATTGACTGAAAATTAGATGGACCTTAGGTAGGTGATGTTCTATGGTCATTGCTTCTGGGATACTGTGATGTTAGATAAGAAGTTATGGAAGGAGCAGACCACTCGATCTCACTTCTGACGACAGGCTAGACAAGAGCCCTTATGTAACATAAACTTTAACAGGTTGGACATCATTTTCAAAGAGCTAATGGAGTTGTAACAAACAAAAAAGATTGTTACCTTTGTAATAAAGACAAAACATACTAAAAATTCATACTGCTACATAACTCCATAAATTCCTTACATATTTTGCAAAATATAAACGCTATATAGAAAATAATATAAAAGGCTGAAGCGAGCTGCTATATATGTAGCTAGCTGACCCGTGCCTATTTCGCTGAGCATCAGAAAAAATTAATAAATACTTTATAATTTTTTTGAAAATTAAGAAGCATCCTCAATCCTGCATGGATAGTCCCGTAGTAATCCGAAGAATGAATACAATTTCCGTAAGAAGCGACAAAACAACAGTTAGGCGATAGGATCCCTTCTGTATGGCTGTCACCCCTGATCTAGAGTATGCCGCCATAACAACCCTGAGTTGTGTTCCCGCATTAGTAGCACTTTTGTTGTTACAAGATAATCCATATGTGACCATCCATCAGAGCACGCTTCCCATTGGAAAGTATCTGGTAAATAATCGTTTACAATTATCTAAATTTCTTGCGTTAGCAGTTGTGTATTTTTTACGTAATAAAATTTAAACAATTTAAAATTAAATTAAATATTGTTACAATTAACACCTTCTAATAACGGTGAAGGAAAATATCGTGATGTATATCAAGATGATATGCAGGGTGCATATCATCTAGATATACTGTCCGTTCGCTAATAATGGGAAGCCCGGTCCCAGCAGTGGTTCATATTTATGGGCTGTTATCACAAAATTAAACATTTATTGGCCATTGGTGTTACTAGACTACAGTCTATATCAAATAGAACGGTATGGGAGAAATCACTTAAATCAAGAAATAAACACGGTGATTCTAAGTATAAGATTATTATTATTAAATCGTAACAAGATTAAATATATTTCTAAAGTATAATATATAATTAAAGTAAGTATTTTATTGGTGGCAGTTCCTTCTTCTTTGGAAATGAGACTCGATATAAAATGGACTCTATGATTATTATTAAACTATTTATATAACTTAGAATATACATAAAGAAGTACACAATGACAAATTGTGGGAGAGAGTCGAGAGGGAGAATAGTAAGTCGTTAATGAGAATTGTAATGAAGAATTAATTGTAAATAATAATTTTTGCCCCCAAGGCCGCTCCTATATCCCGCGTACCATCAGTCAGTAGGGTTGACAAAAAAGGTTACATAAATACTTTTGCAATAAATTTATTATTTTAATTTATTATTGTATATACTGTTACGACCTAGTGCCGACAAAAACAAAATCCACCTGTAAATCTATAGAAACATACTTTATTACCTAACGGCATTTGAACTAATTGTAATTCTTTTGTCATTGTCTTCTTTTGTTTACTTCTTTATTGGTTATTGCGGAGAGCAGCCTATTGTACTCGTTTATGGCCGTTTGCAGGCATAATTAGGCAGGTGTGTGGGTTACGATTTCTAAGAAATTGCGCCGAAGCTTGCCAGGCAGATATATTGCATCTGTGTCGTATAAATCAATGCCCCAATGGAGAGTTGGTTAGTCGAGCGATATCCAGCCGTGAGGCAAGACTTGTGTACATTCGATAATCTATTTAGTGACGAACTTAGCGCGTGTTATTGAACCGTGCATTACCATGGACTGATTTTGTTCAGTTATATTTGTACCTGTGTTATACGTGTTTGTATAGTTCTAATAAATTCTATAGTAATTCCAATGGCATTTGAATTCGAGTCCCGCACTCGTAACAATACTTTACATAAGTATATACAATAATTGTAAGTAATACAATAGAATAATAGTAAATAGTCATCGGCAAACCTACGCGCGGCTTATAATGCTCGAAATCAAATTAATAAATGTTACATTACAGGTGAATGCTCGTGGTAAGGGAGTACCTTAATAAACAGACAAAAATCTAAAAGTTGTATTTTTTAAATCACCTGGTCCGAATTAGGTCCCCTGATTTTTGTCTCGTTTTTAAATTCGTTGAACAAACTCAAACCCTCTAGAGATTATATTATAGATAGATAGATTATCTTATAGTAGATTATCTATTGTAATTTAAATATTTTATTTCTTTTCAGGTATGTGACAGACATTGAAAAATTCGAGCTGTGTCGTTTTGTAAGTAATATTTTTAGAGACGTAATATTACAAATGTATGTTGGATAAAATGTATAAAGAACCGATGTAAATTAATAATTTTTTAAGATATTGTTTTTATTTATTTCGTATATTTTAAATTATTATTGAATTACCATTTGTAAGTGCGAATATTATCTGAGATCACCACCATGTATTAGGTATATTTAACACGTCTTAAATCGTGCTCACTAATGGCCGGTTCGATTCGGACCGTTCATTTGTCTAATTTTGACATAAGCTCTGAACGGTGCAAGTGGTGTACTCAACGAAACACCCCTTAAATATGGACTGTATTTACTGTAGGCGCTTACAACAGCAATAGGTATACTTAGCACTACTGTACTAAACGGCACGTTCTAGTCAATCAACATAAGTTAGCACACTAAACCCGGATGTTTCTTTGAACACTGATAGCAGTAATTGTATCGATTTCACTGATAAATACAGTTGCACTAATCAAACACACTGGTATTCACAAGATCTACGAAAGTCACGCTGAGAGTCCAAATGGCTGTAGTCTTCCGAATACTTCCTGGTATTCCTCTTCTTCTTTTGTGTGTATAACTTGATTCAGATATTGGTTTTACTTGGCTTTTCGGTGGCTCGCACCGCACTCGCTAAGGTACTACTTTTAAGCAGACACGTAGCTGCTAATCGAGCGAGCTACATATTCGCGGTAGGCGGGGTGTGGGGTATAGGAGTTCAGGGGGTGATTCTGTCCGCAACGAGCTCCATACGAGTTATGTCAAAATTCAACCGGCATTAAGTAAGTAAGTGTGATTCCAGGACAATGTTCATAAATCGATATCGTAAAAATGAAAAAATATTTTTTTTTTTTTCAAATTCAAACTTCTACTGCAGAACATTTTCGAAAGTTATAAATATAAATTGAAAACTAAGTATACTTTTTATTCTAAAAATATTGCATCCATATTTTCACAGTAATATGTAAATCATAAAAATATTGCAAGATGCGATGCTGTTCCATTGGAAAGTTCCCCAGTGGGATTTGTGATAAATCGTTCTTGTAAGAAAGACCGTATTTCGCTTTATGTAGCAATAAATACTAAACGTAGACTTGCAATGCTTTTAAGATACGCAGCGTTTCGGGTCTTGCTGAAACTTTTCACTTTGGTAAATCGCTAGGTTTTGCCCGCGGTGTTACTCGCGTCAATGTAGACGCTCTCACAGAATATCGGCGTGAAAAGGTTAGCCTTGATTATGTCATCGCCTGAATCATGTGTAATACTTGCAACAACTCAGAAAGTTTTATGGTAATAAAAGAACATCAACTGGTCACAATACTTATAATCAGAGAACCTCACGGCTTAAGAACATTGCATCCGTTGACTCTACACATTCGGCAAACATTTTTAGAAGACCTCGCCATCCCTCCAACAATTTTACAGTATAAGTAACTTAGCAAATTGGGATTACCGACAGTGGATTGAAGTCATTGATAAACCATTTTAATAAAATAGGTTATGAATGACAAGAATTTATTACATTATTGTTTGAAAATTTTAGATAATATTATATATTTAAAGTTTTACCTGTAGTAAAATAAATCGAATAGGTAATGAATATAAAATGTAGTGAATAATCTACACAATTACTACATCATAATAAGGATGAATATTCTTGCATAAAATTATGGTAAATTATAGACAAATACTCTACACAAAACAGGCGCTAATCACAGATTAAATAAAAATATAACATTATTATTCCATTAAGAAAATGACCGATTGTATCGTTTAGAAATAAGAGGGTACATAACAAAATTAATTATTAACCTTAAAAAGAAACATGACAAGAACAACTAAGCAATTAAATAAATATAACAAATGTTTCCGTACGATGAGTGAGAATTCTGACGCTCCACTTTCTTCTTTTCTTATCTCGTCCTCCTATTCCATTTCATATCTCATCCCAAACTCGAAACTCAGGACCAGTACATTTTTTCCGAGTGAAATGTATCTCTTGTGCCCCTATGAACAAACATGTCTTCATGGCAACCTAACAAACACGTGTAAGCGTTATCCAGGTTTCGCCAAATCTCTATAAATATTATAAACGCAAATATTTGTAAGAATATATGGATGTATGTTTGTTACTCTTTCACGCAAAAACTACTGAATGGATTTTCATGAAACTTTACAATAATTTAGTGAGATTTATCCAAAAATAAAATAACTATTTTCTATCACCACGCGGGTGAAACCGCGGACACAGCTAGTCTTTAATAAAAGAATTGTAGTTTTATATACCTTTCATATAATTTAATTTAAATTTAAATTACTAAAAATCCATTACCCTCCTGAAAATAACCTTTAACTTTATATTTAGCAAAATAACTGTAATATTCGTTACCTGTCCAACGTGGACAAAGTCGCGGGCAAATTCTAGTATATACATAAATATATATATATATCGTAACAACAGAAATAAGAGAATAAATAAGTCTGTTTTTTTTATTGCTATATAAAATGCGAAGAAAGTTTTTCCCCAACCTAATATGTTTTCAACCGGCGTTTCACAGATATTTAATTTTACGAGCGTATTAAATGTGCTAAAAGCGGATAGAATGGAAGGAAGCGGTTATCTTCTTCTTCTTTATATATAAAAATGAATGTTTGTCTGTATGTCCTTTATAGAATCATAAACTATACATTTGATCATGTGATGATTTTTATCAAAGTTGTTGTGCATGAGCCAAAGAAGGTTTCCGAGTTGGTTCACAATTGGACCCGGTAGGTGGCGCTGCTGTCGGCATATCGATTGAAGCTTTTCCGGGCAGAACGACGCCTGCCGGGACAGCTAGTATTAAATAAATATCTGCCTTAAAATGATTATCGTTTTGTGATACCTAACATAATCTATTAAATTATGACAATATTATATGAGTAATTACTACAACTATGATTTTATGACATCTCTTACAAACACATATCAGCTGCCATATATTTTAGGAGGATAAAACACGATCACTTCATTCATGGCAACATGACGTACGAGCGTGTTTTTTTTATAAACTTCAAAGGCGGCGTTAATGAAAACGCAATTGCAGCACCATCAATTTGGCTTTAAGATGTAGAAAACATCTTAGGATTAAATTCGGGGATAAAAGCAAAGCTATAAATACCTTTTAAATTATACGATTCAATTGGCTTCGAAAGTAACAACGTTTGTACACATTTTTGTGTTTTCACGAAAAATACCCGCATTTTAATTAAAAAAAGGCTTATTTGACGGATCGCTCTCTCCGACGAACGGGTATTGTTTTTGCATTAAAAGCACAGTGAAAGAGTTATTTTAGGGTACCGCCTTTTATATTATATACATTAATATCGGAAATTTTTAAATTGAGAGCAGTTGTTTGAACTGTATAATTCCTGGGTAGGCTAAATAATAACTTCATATTACTCTTTGATACTTGACATCTTTATCTTCCGTGATCACGGCTACTGAAATGTGGGCGAAACGTCGGACTAAAATCAAATGAATTACCGCGCTTAAAACCGTTAAAACGCACTTTTATTATTTTGTGTAATTTATCCTAAGTTAATATTGTTACGACCTACACGCCGACAAAAGTAGATTCACACCTGCATACCATAAAAAGCACACTCTATTACCTTTCCGCATGTGGTCTTCTTTTGTTTAGTTTGTGTTTAAAATTCGTATTTAGGAAACAGCCCATTGTGTATTGTAATCTTTTATGGCAGTCATTAGCCAGGTGTGTCGAACTGATTCTAAGTAATTCAGTCTACGCGGTCGGGCAGCTATATTGTATCGGTGCAGTATAAAGCAATGGTCCAATGGAGAGATCGGAAGTCTAGCGATAGCTACAAGCGAAGCAAGACATTAGTGACGGACTTTGCGCGTGTGATTGAATCGTGCATTACGTTTGGACTGGTTGTGTACAGTTATATTTGTACCTGTATTATACGTGTTTGTATAGTTCTAATAAATTCTATAAATAATTCCAACGGCATTTTAATTCGAGTCCTGCAACTCGTAACAATATTATATATGCGAATGTCTGTTTGTGATGCTTTTACGCCATAACTACGTAACAAATATAAGATACCTTTTATCCCAAAAAAGTACTGTTATATACAAAAAGATGGCACTCTGGTCACAATTTATTGACTACTGTTGCTTTTCACTACATGGTTATGACAACAAGACTGACAACGCAATTTTAATGTATTGCAAACATGGTTAGTTCCTTCGCTAGATAGCGTTACATAACATAGTCAATTAGACTTGATATTTCTATGAATTATAACATGTGCACGTCATGATACATATATCCTTTGTTTTATTTATAACGCTAGGAGAATGTATTTGCGCACTATCTTCGAGACCGGGAGGAGATTACCGGAGGGCGTGTGGCACTATTGTCACTATTAGATTCCGGATTGTAGTACACGCGTCTCGTTTTGATTGTGGTTCTCGCTTGACTGCCTCCTCCCTCAATCAGGCCATCATTTTATACTGCACAAATGCAATGTGCCCGTATCGTAGTCGACATGATCCAAAACACCTGGCTAATGAATCGGCCGCAATGGGCTTAAATGAATACAATAAAATAATGGGTTGTTCTCTAGAACGTATGTCAATCAATAAGTAAACAAAATAAGACGATCATAAAAGAATTACAATTAGTTCAAATGCCGACGGGTAATAAATATGCTTCTACAAATCTGTACGTGGAATTTGTAACAATACTAACACTAATTTATAAATTTAATACGTATATTGATCCAGACACATTTATAGAAAACCAATATGTACATAGATGTTAGGATATATACATTAAACTATTAAAAATAAAACTATCCTATTAATAAATCTATCTTAAAAATATGTATACAACAGTTAAAAAAAAACCTAGACTAAAGCCTGTCCAGCCCCACCAGACCACTGTCGCTGGGCAGTGTACCTAGAAGTCCGGCAGCATTACATTGCTGGATACAGAGCCTAATCCTTTGAACGAGGTAAGCTCCAGCTTTCCGGTCTCCTGTTGTATCGACCAGACTTGTACTTACTAAATTATAACTTTTATGTCAGTTACGTTTAATTTTATTATTGTCATAAAAAATCATTAATTGTATAACAACATTTGTTAATTACTGCCCGTACCGCAGTGACGCCTACATCGCATAAACCTAGCCGATTAGGGTGCGCGGCAACCACGCAACTTTTTTCTAATACTTACAGTTTTAAACTCGTGATATCATTCGAATAGAATGTCCGAATTGAATAATTCAAAACGTTGTATAAAGGTATTGAAGCAGTCTTGAATATGATGTAATTTATTTTGATAAGGATGAATACCAAGTTACAAATAAAAAGCGTTTTCTAGCGGCGGCGTTTTAATGAAATTTTTAAAATATCACTTATTGTGGCATAGCTATAATAGTTACAGATTTGCTGTCGGGACACTTTTTGGAAATAATGATGTATTCTGCAAAGTCGTAGTACAGTATTTTATTCTATCATCAATAGTTTTCGCAGCGCACGCGATTTTAGGTAATTTTATACACCTTGGGTTACACTATTGGAGGTTTAGTAAACATTCCTAATTTTATTGAAAATATAATATAGTCAATATCAACCGGGGATAGTGTAGCTTGCGAACAGTGAAAGAATTTTTTAAATCGGATCAATAGTTTCGGAGATTCCCCTACAAGGTCACAGACTTTACCTCTTTATAATATTAGTATAGATTAATGTGGCAATATAATGTGCATTTTTGTAGAGGTAGGTTGCATAGAGGTACTACTACTCTATTGTTTGTTTGATCACGCAGTATCCTCTCACGCTGGTCTTGATTTTTTTTTAAACAGTACAGTTCTGGGTTTTGTTTAACAGAAATTGCTATCTGTTTTATCTAGAAACATGGCACCATTATTGCCACCCGTGAACAGACGGCTGGTTCGTATTTGGCGCAACGTATTGCTTTGCGCATTGCCATAGAACATCCTTTCCCAAAGTGGGCGATAACGACCCTTTGTGGGCGCTGCACGCCTAAAGGGGGGCGGTAAGAGACCCACAAAAATAATGGGGGCGTTGTGTAGAGATTTGGGGGGCGATTTGTAATTTCATCTAGCTAGGAGGACTCTTAACACCGACTGAACTCTCGACTCTCGACTACAACTTATGAACATCAAGTAATATTAATTAAGAGATTGCTCAAACTTGGTTCGATATTTCTCTCCGCGTAGTTCATATATCTATCCTGTTTTATTGAATAAATGAAATCAGCATCAGATTCATCCTTCACAAAAGTTTTTGTATAAGAATCGATTACTTTTGTTTTATTATGAATAAAAGATATGTACTCTGTCTGAATACTATAAAGTTGCGTTTCAATAATCATTCTCATTGGCAGGTGTAGCCCGTAAGAGTTAACTTGAGACCTCAGCGCATTTGTTACTGCGCTTAGGTTTCAAGTTAACTCTTGCGGGCTATAGTAAAAGTCTCTTTTAGAATGAATGTTTAATCTCCGCTAATATAGCTTACAATAATCAATTAATTTAATTTGACGTTATAGTGGTTTTTAAGTAGGTGAAAAAATGGGGGCGCTAAAAAAGAATTTATTCTCAAAGTGGGCAGTATATTAAAAAGTTTGGGAACCACTGCCATAGAGCGTGATAATGCAGCCAGCCTTCTGGGCACACTTCCCTCTGGCAGCAATTTGTTACATAGTTTATATTAACTTATTTATAATTTAGTATATTTTTGTATTTAATGGTTATTATTAAATAAAACAAATTTATTTTATATGTAATATTATAATATATTCAAATACAAATTCAAAATCCATAGGTCGCTGGTTCATATCCGGCTCGAAGGACCAAAAACTGTAGTGTGTATACAGTTTTAGTTTAGGAGGGAAGGGTAAAATGTAAGAAATACCAAAACCCAACGAGCGCTGTAATGACACTGACTTTATTATTGAAAATATATGAATATAAATGTGTTGTTAAGCATTAGGCCGCAGTTGTTTACTTGTAAAATGCTGACAATTGTACATACTTTGTACAGTCTTTATTCAAAATCAGTTCCAATGGAGAACATTGTTTGAAGGTTATATATACGTGTAAGTCAAAATTTAAATCTACTTCCTATTCTGTGTACACCGCTTCGTAAAATGTTATCACTGTTCAGAGGAGAAGAAGCGGCAACAAATTCCCTAGCAACATATTTAGCTATATACAGTGAGCGAATTTGATATAACTTTTTAATTAAAGCAAAATAAAATGTCTGTTATAAAGGTTATATACGATCTTTGCACATATTAAAAAGTGTGTGTATGTGTTTGTGTGCAGTTCATACGCAGTAGAAGTGAAACAAAGTATGACAAGAGGGGCGGGCGCAGTGCGATGGCCGGGAGAAGGCAAAGGGACGTGGAAGGAAAAGCAAGGAAGGACTTTCCTCGTCACCAGTCCACCGCCACACTGCACTCGTCCCCCGGGGGTTCACACACTCACTAGGATGTTAGGATCTGCTTATGATCCTTAAATTGAGTTATAAGTTTATTTTCTTTATTGTGTTCCATTAATTTATATATATACGTATTTTTTTTATATATCGCGGTGACAACAGTGACACTAGCTGCCTCTTCTTGTATTGCGCATTCTTCATTTAAAAGTTTATTCTTTTCTTGATGGCGAGGATGGGGAGGAAGAATTTATAAGGAGGTTTTCCTTGGCGCAACCAAGGGGTAAAGGGATTCTAAATTTCATGAAGTCCCATTTCATATATTGTATCGTTATAATATTGAAGTTTTAAACTATGAAATTTGAAGTATTAACGAAAAACATCAAAACCTTTCCAACTCTGTCTGTATGGGCAGTGTTTAAATCTTATACTAATATATAAAACTGAAGAGTTTGTTTGTTTGTTTGAACGCGCTAATCTCAGCAACTGCCTGCCTGATTTGAAAAATTCTTTCAGCGTTAGATAGCCCATTTATCGACGAAGGCTATAGGCTATATATCATTACGCTAACTTACCTTTTTTTTAACTATTCCACGTGGATGAAGTCGCGCGCAGAAGCTAAATATGTATTCTGTCTCATTTTCTCGTGGGATTAGTCATATAGATTTATGTGTTTATCTCTTCTTAAGAAAATTCACTTCAAAAATTATTGAAATACCTAATTTTAATACATTATACGGAACCGCTGTTAGAATACCGTTCGCTGTATAACTGAGTAAGACATTACGCTGCACTTTGGCGAAGCTGTCAACATGACGAGCGCCCCCGCGCCCTTAATGAAACACGTCTCGTCATTTCAACGCCGAAATGTGTGCCGAAATAATATTTCCACAGTAACAAGGGGAATCTAATGGTTGTTGAAGAAATGAATCGTATGTTTTCAGGTTTTTCTTATTACACTCATTTGTTGCCTCGTTTCTATTTCCTTAACAGCTTCGTTTGATTTATACCTTAGCCAGTGGTAAAACAAAATTTTAGCCTATTTATTTAATTTATTTTGGGCATTAATGCAAGTATTAATAATTAAATAAAAACTAAACTAAATTATAAATAAGTATATATACAAATGAAAATTAAATTATAAAATCTAGTGCCAGACCGCTGTCAGTTGGAAACGTGCCCAAAAGACTGGCCACATTACCTCGCTGTATTGCAACGCTAATGCGTTGTCCGAGGTACAGACCAGTCTTTTGGTCACGTGAGACGTCTACCAGGCGTTTCGCTATGTCTCGATAAAGTTTGTGCGCCTCAGGCCCCCATGGTCCCAGGGTCTCGACCCCAAAAGCCGCAAATATTTAATCACTTCCGATGGCGGAATATTTGCGGCATTTTAGGGCCTCCTGCTGTGCAGCAGCTGTACCAGCAGACATGCTAGTGGCTGGAAGATGGGACGCCGCCAGAGTATCGACGCAAGACGCGACCCATACTAGAGGGCGACCCATCCTCCAGGGCACCAATGACATATCATCAGGTCTCTTGCCATCGTCGCGGCACAAGCCCTTCGGTTCTAGAACGGTAGCTACCCCGGTGGTGACAAAAGCCCGACGGTTTATTTTGGAAACATACAATAATTAATATTCTTAAATATAAAACACAAAATTAACACATAATATATCAATCAAGTTTCCACTATACATAATTTATACAATAAACGATTTGGCTCAAGCAAGTACATAAAAATAAGTTATATAATCGTAAGGAAGTTACATAAAATGTCTATTTAAATTATGTCAATATCAGCTGTGCCCGCAACGTCATCCGAGTGGAATTTGTTTTCAAAACCCCCCGATTTTGAAACATTCTTCATTGTTGCTCCGCTCCTATTGAACTTAGCTTGATGATATATAGCCTATAGCCTTCGTCGATAAATGGGCTATCTAACACTGAAAGAATTTTTCAAATCAAACCAGTGGTTCCTGAGATTAGCGCGTTCAATCAAACATACAAACTCTTCAGCTTTAAAAATTTGTATAAAAGAAAAATTATTTAAAATTTGTACCAAAATAAAGTCATATTGTCAAAATATAATAAAAGTGTATACAATAATAAACCCGCAGGGGGTTTAGTGGCGAAGCCTTAAGTGAGTTGCGACTCCTCGGACCCGATTCCGGTGGCCAGGGCAAGGCCGTCTCCGTCCTTGCCTTAGCCAGCCGGCACATAGTGGAGATCGCTAGAGCTAAGACTCAAGCTCCAGGGGTGGAAGTGATAAATGGAATAACGTCGGAAGTAGCTTCGGTGTACCTGCAGCCCACCTCTCCACACCCCTTAGCCACTCACACCTATGTTGCCCCTGTCTACCATGTCATTTTTTGGGACCCATGCAGGGCGTGGCGAGACACCGTCTGCTCATTTTTCTATGTTCCTCGAACATTGCAACGGGCAGACGCCATAGTCCCCATATTTCCAGACCCCTAGTACCATTAGCAGTTCGCCCCAATAGCCCGGTACATTTTGTTCTCATTTCCCACAACAGTCCTACACTGGCCGGGGCTTGTCCTTGGATGCATTATTACATGGTGTAGACAGGGATATTCGCTGGTCAATGTCACGCCGTATTTACATTAAATTTGTCAAGGGGCCTTTACGTGTTGGCCTTCCCATGGCCCCATGCAAGCCCTCTGAAAGTCCGGACTATTTATATGGCCTGTGGCCTTCAAAGACCAGGCCAGGTCAGGCTTCAGTCTCTCTTTAGAGAGCGGCAGCTCATTGTTAACACCTTTGGTGTTACAAATGTTCATAGGCAATGGTAACCGCTTTCAGTTAAGTGGGCCGTCTACTTGTCCTGATGAACTCATGTAATAAAAAAAGGAAATATCTATACAAGGAAAATATTTTTTGTTATTGTCTGTCTCATTTTATAATATGTCCTTCGTTTACAAATTAAGTGGTACTTGATTAGAAAATTTAAACTCAAGTTACTGGTGTTCAACTTGAACAAACTTATTGGCGTCGGATGCTATTTATCAAACCTGTCTGGTTGGTGCCGCTGCGATAATAATTTGTTCCGGTGTTGACATAATTGCAATGTTGCTAGTGCAATGATAAATCTGATGTCGCCAAGATGCACGCATTTAGAAATTCGATGGTACATTTTTTATTCGATTCCCGGCATTGTACGTTTCCATCGTTTACTATGGTCTAGGTTTTTGAGATTGGGGACCATCCATAAATTACATCACACGTTAGAGGAGTGTCGACGAAGCGTGCGTGACAAGTAGTGGGAGGGGTCCCAAATTTTGGGACGTCACATTTCAAAATCGATTATATTTACTTATACAACTTTAAACCACAAAACTTGAACTATAAGCGAAAAACTCAAAATATTTGCAAAACTATCTATATGAGCATAATGTTATTAAAAAGTAATTTAAATGAAAATAAACTAATTACGGAACTGCTGTTTTAATTGAATAATTTCTTGATGTAAAACATGCAAAATGTATAAAAAAAGAAAAGAAAGAAAGAAAATATTTATTGTCGTAAATATATGTACACACAGAAAACAGAATACGCGTAATAAGATGTTGTACACATACAAATCAAAAATATACAATTCTAGTTATATATATATAAATCTAATTATTTTTTAATAATGATTATTTATTTTCATAAAAATATATTACTAGTTACCTCCCTTCAATATTTCTAGGTAAGTTTTGTTTTATAGGATAGTTAGTTATTGCTATTCGTTTATAACAACACAACAGTATGTATCTATGGTTTTTTTATGTTTAAAGGTACGAATAACGTGAAGCAACTCGCCTTACGTGGAGGTTATACTTCATGCTTTTTTTTAAATTTTATATATATATTTTACTATTATTAGTTTTTATGTTACTAGTTTAGTGCAACTTAAAATTCATTTATGATTTATTATATATAAATATCTGTTAATACTTCTGTATGAAGTTAAATTATTATTTTTGTTTGGGTCATTTGTTTTCCTTGTATGAAGGCTGGAACTTAAAATCAGCGCTGCGTCAGCCCATGTCGCAGCATAATGCTGAGTTCCAGCCTCATTGGCGTGAATGTTATCTACTTACCTGTTTTGTTAACTACAATTGTATATTTTGATTTATATGTGTACAACATCTTATTACGCGTATTCTGTTTTCTGTGTGTATATACATTTACGACAATAAATATTTTCTTTCTTTCTTTCTCTTTTCTTTCTTAACAAAACACAAAAATAGACAAAACACGTAAGTACATAACATTCATGCAAATGAGGCTGAAACTCAGCATTATGAGCTGACGCAGCGCTGATTGTCAGTTCCAACCTTCATACAAGGAAAACAAATAACCCAAACAAAAATAATAATTTAGCTTCATACAGAAGTATTAACAGAAATTTATATATAATAAATCATAAATGAACTTTAAGTTGGACTAAACTAATAACACAGTAACTAATATATATATATATATATATATATATATATATATATATATATATATATATATATATATATATATATATATATATATACATACGTACGGTACGTAAGTAATATCATGTCACAGTGGGGAGGGAGGATTCTCACGAATGTGACCAGCTGTGACGAGGGTGGGGAGAGGGTTAAAATCATGAAATTCGTGTGACGTAATTTGTGAATGGCCCCTTGGTCCCAGAGTGGTCTGTTGTATATTACCCATAACATAAGCGTATCTTGCTGAGCTTGAGGATATTCAATGTTTGTCTGTCGATTTATTACGTTTTATTATTATTTCTTGCCTGGAGTAGGGTAACGGATAGACGGCCCACCTGATGGAATGTAGTTACCATTGCTTATGGGCGTTCGCAACACCAGCGGCGTTCATATCATGCCCATAGCACCTTAGTCTTCTTCCTCTCAATTTTTCAGTCAGGGGTGCAACTTTCAAAGATCCCCTTATGTACAGTTACTAACACTAATTGTTACGATATCCCGCCACATTCCTGGAAAGCAACTCTTTTTTGGCAACTTTTCCTCATCCACACCTTTCAAATTCAAAAGTTTTTATACAATAAGTTCCACTGAAGAACATTTTTTAAAGGTCACACATATATATATATATCATATCAGCCCATAAATGTCCCACTGCTGGGCTCGGGCCTCCCATTATAGGGGGAAAAGACAGTATACCCGCCACGCTTGTTCAAGGCGGCTTGGCAGGTTTGAGACATCGGTTGTCTCGATGTGCAGGTTGCATCACCATGTTCTCCTTTACCGTTGTTAGCACGTGGTAATTGAAACAATATGTACATTAGATCAGAAAACTGACTAAGTGACGCACGCGTTACGGCTAGGATCGAACCCGCGCCTTTTGAGTTTGGAACGTGTGCGCTAGCCATTACGCTACCACGATTAAAGGTCATACATATAAGTTAAAATTTAATTTTACTTCCTAGTCTATGTACACCGCTTCGCAACGTGTTATTGCTGTTAAGGAGAAGAAACGACAAGAAACTCCCCAGCAACAAGTCTGGCTGAAAATTGATTAACTAAACTTCTTTTTTAAAATAAATTTGTGCATAAATATGTTACACAAGTACTTTTCGAAGAATTAATGTAGTTATTCGGTCGGTCCTAAATAGGGGTCACTGCGCACACGCACACGTCTTATTGGCCGGGCCAATCCATTAATGGCTGTCTAAATGTGGTCGCGACTCCACGCTCGCAGATAAATAGTCCAAAAAACGTCGAAAAACTACATTGTTATGCCCTAAATCCATTCCTTGAAGTGCCAAGTGTGTCCCGGACATCTGGTGTAGTGATTGTGCAAAACCAGGACGCAATATCGTGCTTATTTTCTACTTGGTTTACTAGGATTTGCGAGGCGGCATCAGGTCTAACAGAGAATCAGGGTTTGCTCCGACTAAGTAGTAATTCATATCGTAATACTAATACTATCCCAGATGGAGCAGGAACCTGGATGAAACTGCAAGAAGCGTTAACAAATGATTAACTTTTAAAACTGATGATACACTGAAAAATGTTAAAAGTTTGAGAGTTTCTCAAACTTTTCTCCAATCTATTACTTTATCTGCTTTAGAAAACTGGACTCTCTAACTATAAGAATATTTAAACACTTTTCTGGCGTGAATTTTATTCGTAAACAAATAACTAAGTGGAGTTTCTAAAGTTTGTAAGGGTTGTTGGGAAAATGCAGGATTTTCTTGAAAACTGTTTGATTTTATTAAGACTGTGTGTTTACTGTTTATCTATAACTTCACTTGTATCGAATAAATGATTTATATGTAATTTTAATTGTGATGTAAATAAAACTACGTTTTAACGGTTTCAAGCGCGGTATTTTTTTTATTTCGACGTTTCGGCTACTTGTCAGTAGCCGTGATTACGGACGACAAGGATGTCCAGAGTCGATAAGTAAGTAGTTATTGTTTAGCCTATTAGCCTACACCTCAATTGTATCATTTTAATTATTTAATTTTAATTTTTGTTTGTGGTTATTATTTGCTAATATTTTAAAATAAATACATAGAGTATCTGAATTGTCATAATTGAAAATTTCCTTAAAATAATCCATAAAATTTGTTAGTATTCGGAAATATTTAAACACATAAATTGTTTTACATTCTATTTACCGCTGTATCTATTAAGTAGAAATTGTAATTGTATGAATGTACTACACTAGTTAGTAAACGTTGATTTCTTATCTGGAGTTGCAAACATCTGTAGGTGATGGTAACCAATTTCCAGTACATTCCAACCATGTAGGAACGGAGAAAGAACACAATATCCTGCGGTCCGGCGACATGTTGTAAGAGCCGACAAAACAACCCACAGCTAGGTGGTAGGGTATTTTCCAGTATGGGTGTTTACCACCCCTGGCCTAGAGTATTTTTTTTTATTGCATGAGTTCAGCACACAGGCAGACGGCCCACTTGATGAAAAGCGGTTTCCATCACCTATGGACACATTTGCAACACCAAAGGTGCTACAAATACGCTGCTGCTGTCTTAAGGGAGACTGGAACCAGGCCAATAATGCTGAAACACAGCTCAAGGTTGTCATGGCGGCATACTCTAGACCAGGGGTAGTAAACATCCAGGGTATGCCGCCATAACAACCTTGAGTTGTGTTCCATGCTTCAGTGGCCAGATTCCAGACTTACTTCAGAGAGCGGCAGCACATTCGTGTCACAAATGTCCGTATGCGACGGTAACGGATTTCGATCACGTGGGATGTCTGCCTGTTTGCAAGTTTCGCGATAAATAAGATTGCTGCTAACAGAGACAGAACAAAACCTAATGTCATGTTTAAATGACCAGCACAAACGAAAATACTTGCAGCTATCCTTTTTACAACAAACCCATTACAAACTTTCATAGTCTTCTGTACAATTTCCGGAATCCTTTTATCTCAAACAAGAAATCTTGCTGAGAAGCTAAATATTAGTTAGTAACTCGTTGAGATTTTTAATATGCAGCTTCAACTTTAGTGCATCTAATCTCAGAGTAAATTCTGAGATGCAGGCAAGACAGTAATATTTGACTATATTTATAACATTTGGTTTTCATTTATGAAAACAAGCACAAACCAACTTTTTTAACGAGCTAATGAACATGTTACAATTAAGGGAGTAAGTGTTTAGAGTGTTCAATAAGGAGGTTAAATGATGTGAAAGACTATCATAAAGATTTTTCGTTTGAGAGAGGATGTTAGTTATACAAAGATTATAATAGTTTTATCAATTAGTATTGTTACGAATTTGAGGAATACGAATTAAAATGCTGTTGAAATTATTACAAAGTTTATTAGAAGTACACACACGTAATTCACAGTTCTTACAAACTAAATCGAATGAAAAAAGTCTAAATTATAAAGCCGAAAATCGTAATGACATAAATCGCGCATAAGCTGTCCACATAAGATATTTGTTCCGAAAATACACTGGGTAACGGCTCAATTGCAGTTGAAACTCAACATACTCCGCTCCGACGGACCGACCTTAAATATTTGCAGAATAGACATGGTTCCCTAGCAACATGCCCAATATTCTTTGGAATCCTCGAAGTAGTGTTAATAGCTTTTAGGAATGTGCAACGAAATTCAAACAAAAGAAGAAAGAATTTATGATATTGTTTTACTGTGTCACAATACAAAGGGATTAACGCGAACAATAGATCATTTATATTAGAACGGGTAATAAAACACCTGTAACGGATAAGTATCGATTCACAATTAGATACAATGTAATAGCATGATACCTATCTTATATATATAAAACTCTAATGTCACGGTGTATGTCCGGGACAAACTCTAATACTACTAAACCGATCTTGATGAAATTTTGTAAATATATGTAATTTGGTCCAATTTAAAAGATAGGGTAGTTTTTTTCTCGATTACTGACCTCAATTATAAAATTTTAATGTTAGTGTGTATGCCACTGAACTTCTAAACCCCTGGACAGATCTTGATGAATTTTTTTGTGTGTGTCCGAGTGGATCCGCGGATAGTTTAGATTCACAATTGGACCCAGTAGGTGGGGCTGAAATCGGGTTCAAATTTTTTTGTCAAGGCAGGACAACGTCTGTCGGACTGTTTTTTATATAATATCCTTAGTATCGTTAATTTACTGTCTACTCTCATCTATATTGCCCACTTAAATGTTCGGTGAGATGATAAATTTATACTTATTTATATGTTTCAGTGTGGATAATGTTGGATATGATCTGATTCTTGGATTGTGTACTATTTTTAAATATATATTTTTTTAAATATTTAGTGTATATAATAAAAGACGTTTTAACGGTTTTAAGCGCGGTAATTTATTTGATTTTTGTTATTCCGACGTTTCGGCCACTTTTCAGTGGCCGTGATCAGGGAAGACAAAGATGTCAAGTGTCAATGAGTATTGTTAAAGTTTTATTCATCCTACCTCCAACTTGTTCATTTTAATTTTGTTTATGGTTATTATTTGCTCTATGGGAGCCTAATCTAATTTACCACCGCTTCACAACATGTTACATATATGAATAACAAAAATCAAATAAATTACCACGCTTAAAACAATTAAAACGTAGTTTTACTATGCATACAAGTCGCGAAAACTTATGAAAATATTATGTTTAGTGTATGTTTAGGTCTTACCTTCAATAAATAAATAGACAAACATAGAAGAAATGAATGAAATATATCTTAATAATTTGATTATAGATGGCATTCTGAAAATTCAAATCAAGCTATTCAGATCGTCAGAATTACATGAATACCGTTATCTAATTACCTTTAAATTAAACATCGATTTCTACCTTGGGACTAGCTGAATAAAAAAATCATTAACACCCCGCTCGCTAGCAACAAAACGTAAAAACACTCTTAACAACCAATAAAAAATTCAAAGGCGGAGCGCGTCCATCATAAAATCCTTGCTAACATCAAAATGGAATTAACGTGCTTTCGAAATTCGGTTGTCTTCGAGCAGTTTGTTTAATTGGGCAACAAACTTGATGAACTCAGATAAAGGCCGCCGGATATCCGGGCCGGTCTGTCCGGGGCGTCTCAAATTTCATTACAAGAAGGCTCCGACAGAAATGTCAGGAATCTTGTTATCCCTACCTGACGTGCTTTTATTGAATCAGGTATTTTTCGTTAAATCGATGTGTTGGGTGGTAGGTGTCGTTGAAAATTTTAAATTTAGAATTCGTTACTTCATAATAAGTTCCACTGGAGAACACTTTTTGAAGGTCATACATATAAGTTATAATTTAATTTTACTTCCTATTCTATGTACACTGCCTCGCAACGGGTTATTGCTGTTAAGGAGAAGAAGCGGCAAGAAACTCTCCAGCAACACTTCTAGCTAAAAATTGTATTTCTTTATATTTCTTATTCTATTTATAATAATTAATACATGATGTGTGGAGGGTAATGATCAGAATTAAGTAATAATTGTCAAAAAAATATGTTATGGTATATTGTGTGAAGGATAGCGTGATCATTTGTGTCGTGACAGCGGATGTCCGTCAGAATACAGGAGAATGGATGAAAAAGACATATTGTGATAATTGTGAGATCCAAATGACTGGGACAAGGTAAGAGAAAAGAAATATAAAGCAAAATCATCAAATGAATAATTATAAAATTGCTTCGAGGCGAGCAGTACATTGATAGCACCAAGGGGGCAATACATTGATAGTACAACGGGGGCAGTACGTTGACAGCACCTCGGGGACAGTACATTGATAGCACCTCGGGGACAATACATTACTAGCACCTCGGGTGGCAGTACATTGATAGGAACTAGGGTGTTGCAAATTTCATTTCCATTCCCCTCCATTTGCAACGCTAAACATCTTCCATCAGCCTGTCTGCTCTATTTCCAATGATAAGAGAAATTAGTGTTTTTTTATTGCACGAGTTCAGCAGACAGCCAGACAGCCCACTTGATGGAAAGCCGTTACCATCGCCTATGGACATTTGCAACATCAAAGGTGCTACAAATGCGTTGCTGCTCTCTTAGGGGAGACTGGAACCTGGTCACTAATGCTGGAACACAACTCAGGTTGTTATGGTTCATACTTTAGACCAGAGGTGGTAGCCATCCAGTCGGGCAAATGCCCTACCACCCTGGCTGTGGGTTGTTTTGTCGCATCTTACTACAGGCCGCCTGGCCGCAGGAAATTGTATTCTTTCTCCGTTCCTGCACGGATAAAATGTTTTCATTTTAATAAATAAAGTGTTTTCATTCATTCATTCTTTCATTCACCATACACTCTCTTCAATAATAGATAAAGTTGTATGGAAAAGTTAAAAGCAACAGAAAAGTGTTCCTGCAGGACCGCCCTCCACCCCGATAGACCCCTGTTGATATTTGACAACTTTATTGAAACGATAATTGAATTTTCACAAGCTTTTATACTGATAAAAATTGGTATATTGGATTTTCGACGTACAGTCTAATTTCAGATCGAGGGTTGACGTTAGCGGATCGCGTGGTTCACTCATTGCGGGGCGTAAACAATTATTACCGAGTATTTGTTTACATAGCTAAATTATTTCGCAGAGTATTGACGGATTCAGAGAATTGTTACTTGAATACTCGATTGAATCTGTTACGAAAAGTAATTATATAATACTGTTTGCTACCCCTGCTTCCAAAACTAACTACGAGCAAAATTAATCTCTGCATTGTTTGTACAAATACCTACAGCAAATATTTTAGTGACATCGACTTTTTTAATTCTTCTAAACAAATATTAAGTCATCAGTTGTTAGTAAAGTTACTAATAGGCTTGAAAAGGAATGTAATGTTTATATTTAGATTTAGTCATTTGGTTGTGTTTAGTTTTCCCGTTAGAAGTGTCACAGTGTTAGATAGATTGAATAATTAATTTTGGTGTAGTGTAACTTGCTATTTATGTTTATGTTCTTTATCTAGATCATAAGTATCCATTTTTGTAATATTTTCTTAAGTTTTCTCGACTTGTATACATAATAAATATACAAGTAGCGAAAACTTAACTTAATAAATAACACAAACCAACTTGATTGATATCTTTTTTTATTTTTCCTTTCACCCATTTTAATATTATATAAAATTATTAGAGCTAGGCATGTTTGCTGAAGAGTTTCTTGCGCCGCTTCTTCTCTTCGAGCCATAACATTTTGCGATGCGGTGGTATGTTAGATTAGGCTCCCATAGAGTAAATAATAACTATATAGAAAATCAAAACTAAATAATTAAAATGAACAAATTGGTGGTAGGCTGAATAAAACTGTAACAATACTCATTGACACTTGACATCTTTGTCTTCCGTAATTGCGGCCACTGAAAAGTGACCGAAACATTGGAATAATAAAATCTAATAAATTACCGCGCTTAAAACCGTTAAAACGTAGTTTTATTATGTCCATTTTTTATATTATGTATTGTTAGGCCTTAAAATTATAAAAATACTGTAGGATACTTTGAAATAAAAATAAAAATATCAGACCGGGGTCCATAAGTTCTTAGTGTGTTAGTTACAAATGTCTTACAACTTAATGTTACTACTGTTAGTATTGTTTATTATTTCATCATCAGTTAGATAATTTTTCATTGACCGTTTGTGTTATAGTCAAACATCGAAGCTCTGGCGCTCCTAGGTTTGACTAGTCAAACCTCAGGTCTGACATAAAGTCTTAGTCAAAGTCCGAATAAATGACATTTTCTGCCTTTGACTAAAGAATTTTTGTCTAACCTAGGAGAGGTTAATGTATACAATCATTAAACATGTAACAATGTGCAATACAAATCGACGTTTAACCGAGTCTGCCTTAGTCGTTTCTAGGATCGACTAGACAAAGCCAGAAAGAGATTATTTTACGTTCGACGTTTGACTAAAAAGTTTGATACTTCTAGGTTTGACTAAAAATACTTTAGTCAAAGGCCGACACTGAAATTTATTTCGGGTTTTGTTGAAAGGTCTTGGTCAAACTGTATATAACTTTGACTATAACATATGTAAAAGATCTAATTAAGTTTTTATGTAAGTAGAAAAAAAGCAATATTTTGCAACCGAGTCGTCGAAGCGCGTCTCAGAATTTTTCTCATAAAGTCTATAATTAGTGTTATGAGGGTAGGCAAATAGAAAATCTAATAAAGTTAGTTTGATATTAATTTATGCCTAAGTGTTACATTTTAGTATAAACGGAATAATTAAAATAACACTAATATGAAGGTAGATTAGATAGAAGATAGGGTAAGATTAGACTCTTTACTTCCTTAATATTATCTCAAGCTACTATGGAAATTGCTAGCTGAATTAATGAATTTATTAATATATTAAAAAAGTGTAGTAAGGTAATAAAGGAAACAAATGGTATTAATTGAATTTTATAATTTCCTTAATCAATACACTACGCTTATAATATTTATTACACATGTATTGTACGAAAATACGATGTTATATCATGTTATATATAAACTCAGTTTAGACACACAAGTATAGCGTTCTAACATTATAAAAGATATCATATTAATTATACAAATTATGATACAAGGAGGATCGTCTTTACAGTAATTATTTCACTTGCCTCTTTTTCTACAATGTCCCAACAATAATCAATCCATTTTTATCACTGACCAACATATACATTACAACTTCATAGCGGTGTACTAATTGGTCGCCGGTTTTCACCATATTCTAATATATAAAATTCTCGTGTCACAGTTTTCGTTGCCATACTCCTCCGAAACGGCTTGACCGATTTTGATGAAATTTTTTGTGCTTATCCGGTATCTATGAGAATCGGCCAACATCTATTTTTCATCCCCCTAAATGTTAGGGGTAGTCCACCCCTAAATTTTATTTTTTATTTTTTTGTCAAAATTTTTAATTTCTATTTTTTTATGATACAACATACAAAAATACATACAATCCTCAATTTTCACCCTTCTACGATCAACCCTTATTTTTTAATAGTGATATTAGTATTTTAATAATATTCTACTCTCGCGAGCGTCTTAGATTTTAATTTTTTAAAAGCAGGACAACGTCTGCCGGGTACAGCTAGTAATCTATATTATTTTAATTTGCCACTTCATTTGAATAGACCAACCCTGCCCATAGAGTGAAAACCACAGAGTGAAGTTGCAACTAGCTGATGGTCCAATAAACATTCTGAGACAATAGACAACATAGTCTTTGGAATCAGTGGACCAATCAATGCCAACTTTCTCTTATTTAATTTAATACAAATTTGACTTCGCTAGCGACGTTAATTTTATCAGCGAGATTAATTTATATTAAATACTATCCGATTATTTAAAAATAAATAATATTTTTGTGACACGTGCCTGGATAAAAATGTAATGCACTGTACCCTGTGTGAAAGCTTGATGGCTAAATAAATAATAGATTACGTACCAGGGTTTGACTCACGGCTAAGCTCTAGTATTGTTTAAAATAAAACTTCAATCAAAGTCATTAGAAGATACAAACATTTTATATACATATTGTTATGCTGTTTTCAAACCTTTATTTCATTTTAAAATATGCGACACAACGTCAATTGAAGGTACAGTTGTGTACAACAGTGCTAGCCGCAGTACCATAGGCGACATAGCGCAACGCTGCGGCCGCAGATAAAGGAGCGTGCGGAAACGCGGAGAGCGCGGTAAACGACAACGGGCGTCCGCTTCCTCTGTGACAATACGCCAGGTGGCGTTGTGCGCGCGACTGTACTTTGTCGGTTAGAAGTTCATATTTCGAACGGCACCCATTTAAAAGTTTTATGATATATTGTAATGTTTACGTGGAACTCAGTTTTGGTTGTTTGCTACGCTCTTATGTTTGTACGCGGCACTTAAAATAAGTTGCAGAATTAAATGTATGTTACAGTTTCGTTAGTGAGACGGCTCTAAAACTGACAGATAAAATAATAATCTTGCATTACTTTATTTAATTTTATAACTCTTTGATGTACAAAACCTAATTATGTTAATAAACATAGTGGGGCTAGTAACTCAAAAACAACTGTACCGATTTTTATATGTCAAGTTGGCGAAATCCGTCAATGGGGTAAATTCATACACCACTCGTTTTTTTACTTTTTTAAACGGAATTTACCGCCAACTACATTTTGAAGACAGAATTCAATTATGTCTTAGCTTCACTAACTGATATGTTGACGTCGTAATTATTCAAACACGGGAATAATGAGAGGCGTATGGAGTTCCCCCACTGACGGATTTCGCCATCTTGACTATAATTTTTGATTTGTATTTGTTTTCACTCTAAACAGCAGAATAACTATGAATATATGGAAAAAAAACCTAAAAAATATACATTAGGTTTGGAACTCCGCCTTCTTCCGCAATTGACGGTTCACGTCACGCAAGCTTAGAATGTTTTTTTTAAATCTAATCATACTGCTTTAATTTTTATCAAAACGGGCCCCGAGACTCCATGAAGTATTTTTTACTATTTCTTATAGTTTCGGATTTAATTAAAGAGGCCCGCCCACGTATAAAACCATTTGATTAATTTTTCTGTTCGTGTGTATGTCACAGAATTTCTCCTAAGCCTGGACTGATTTTAATTAAATAGGTGGCGCTGAATTCGAGTTCTAGGATTTAATTAATTTTTTGTTTAAGCTAGGTGGCACTGCAATCAGTGTCTATTTTTTTATTTTTTCAGAGCAGGACAAGGTCTGCTGGGTCGGCTAGTTATTTATAAATTAATACAATCAAGATAATTTACCATTAACTAAACCTCTATATATCTAAATTCATTAATACTGGTTATACTGTATTTTTCCTATAATTCCTTAAGACATTAAGTATTGTAATGAGCTTAGATCATCTATAGCTATTTTTTCTTATGAGATAAATTTGTGTACATAATTTTACTTAACTTGTGTGTTTAGATTCTTAAATATTTTTATTTTTATAACTATGTTTACACGTTGCTTAAGTTGACTACGAAATTTAAACATTATAAAATAGTATAATTGAGTACAAAAATATTCTGTTTTTATTATCAAAATTACATATTTACATTAATAATTAATTGGGTTATTTATAAACCTACAGTGAAAAAAATATCTAACTAGTGATAAAAACCGCTTAAAAATCCATTTTGTCATTCAAGAGGAGTTAGCGGATATATATACAGATTGACAGACAGATGCGGAAAGTGGCTTTGTTTTATACTATGTAAAGATAGTTTTTTGAGCGTCGAAAATATTTAAAGTATACAATTATAATTTAAAGTTTAAAAGACTCATTTACGATATTATACCTATGAAGCCATATAAGTATTATGGCAGTAATGTCAAAGCGACGGTTAATCTCTTTTTCGGTTCTCTTGAAATTTAAATACGTGCATCGAAACAAAATTTAATTCAATTATATTTTACTTAAAGCACTCGCGAAGGACTGGGCCTTAATTAAACCGGCTCCTCCACTCCACTCAAGATAATCTTAACTCAAAGTCGTTCCATTTTCAAATGCTGATTCGCTCTTTATTCGTCAGATTAACGAAGATTACGTATGATCAGATTCAGTGATGGTTAAATTAATCTATTTTTATAAATAGATGAAAAGGCTTTTGAACGCAATTGTACAGTGTTCAAAAGATTCAAAGGAAAAATCATTGCCAATAGGAAAATACATAATCATAATATTTCATTTCAGACCGTAGTACATGTTGTATTACTTTGTAATTTACGTCTTACAAATTAACGCTAGTACTGTTAGTTATTAATTATATTTACTACTTTTAACTTTCATAATATTAACTTTTGGCAACTTATTTTATTCAGTGACGGTTAAATAAATCTATTTATATAAATAAATGAAAATGCTTTTGAACGCGATTGTACGGTGTTAGAAATATGAGATCAGTCAAAGAGTTGGAGAGAAAATCAATGCCAAAAGCAAAACACACGATAATAATAAATCTTATTTTTTTTTAAAGCTAAGTAAATACTTAGATTTTTCTCACCAGGCTACCGCCATGTAGCGTCTGGACTCAACGATCTTTGAGCTGATGATAGTTGTTACCGTAAACGGTCTTAAAGCGAAAAGCTTTGGCCGACGTATTGATGGGCTCTCGATCGGCAAACACGTGAAGGGCCAGGTACAGAAAGCGGTTCTCCTGATCACGGCACGTATAATAAGAAGGTTTCGGAATCTGGAGCTCTAACATTAGGCCCCGCTGCTGGCGTACGCCATCGTCGTAAATATTTTTATATTTTTAATATGTATTGAAAACGTCATGAAAACGTTAGGTTTGCGTTTGACCACTGTCTCACACGATGTTGAGTGATCACGCAGTCTAGGATGGAGCACGCTTACCTAGAAGATACCTATTCACTCGTGACTTGAAGACTTCTAGATTGTATTTGTTAGGAAAAACAGATTCCGGCAAATTATTCCACTCTTCGGCAATGCGCACCAGAAAAGATGAAGCGAAAAGCTTGATTCTGACTGGTGGTGTTTCCATCATGTAATGGTGGCGCAAACCGGTGCGTCTGGTTGTCCGATGATAAAAAGGGGATGGAGGAATCAGCTAGTGCAATTCTAAGGAACACTCCCTGAAATGTATCCGATAGAAGACGGTCAGCCCCGCGACCTTGCGTTTATGCTCTAGACTCTGAAGTCAAGCATAAAAAAGACGAACATTGCCGACCAGCTTCCTGGCTCTTTTCTCAACTGATTCCAACGCTTCCAACTGGTATTTGGCTGATCCGTCCCAAAGAAGTGAACAGTTCTCCATGCAGAACCGAACTTGTGCTTAATATAAGTTCAGCAGTTGTTCTGACGTGAAGTACTGTCTCACCTTTGACTACACCCAGCGTTTTGGCCGCCACTTGCGCTAAAGACTCTTATGTAGGTGCCAAAACTGAATGCATGTCTACATTTTGTATTAATTAAAAATTGTTTACTAAAAAAACATCCTTTGACAACAATTTCTTTTCAACGATGGTTAAATTAATTAATTTTTATAAATGGATGGAAAAGCTTTTGAACGCTATTGTACAGTGTTCAAAAGATGAAATTACTTGGAGGAAATATATTGCCAATAGGAAAATACATAATGTACAGAGATTACGGCGAGTTGTATGATTCGAAGAACAGTTTTTGAGAACCTTTGAAGTTCTCAAACTCTTGTAGTATAAAAATAAATAGTACAGGTGAAACGATACATAAAAATGTATTTCTGTTAATTTTATAACTGGCTACTTATCTTAGACTACGCGACCACCGAAGCATTGTTGCAACCTATTTACCAGAATAGAACTGTACTTTACATACATTATTACACACGTCCATACATACGTAAACAGACACACAGACACACACATTGCGCGTGAGCGCACGCGTTCATGCACATCCACACGCTTACTCACTAGACATAAGCACTCTATTACTGATTTGTGTTTATTAGCGTTTAAAACTACATGTTAACGAGAGAGGGCGGCACTGATTCCCAAAAAAGCTTCATGCCTAGCTCGGGAGTTAGGGACTTCAATAAGTTACTGTATCTGATTTTTCTGCAATAATGATTTATATTATAAATTATTTAAAGTAAAGTACTCAACAGTAAAGTAACCCTTCGGCTTCATACCGCTAATATATACATAAAAAATATTTAACCTGGACTAGTGTACGTGAACGGTATTTTGAATGTTTTGTTTTTTCTGTACCTTATATATTTTATATGTAGAATTTTATGAAATACTAGCATTTTCTCGCGGCTTTGCTTCCGTTAGTGTAAATTTTGTATACAGACTAACCTTCTCCCGCGCCTGAACATAATGCGCAAATGCATACGTACCCTTCAGCGTCTAAAAAAATATCATAATGTAGAACTAGCTATGACAGTAACACATGAAAAATGCGTCATCATTCTTGTTGTTATGACGACATATTTGTTAGTGCATTGCAACGATGATGCCAATAAAACGC
The DNA here is from genome assembly GCA_039645545.1 of Dendrolimus houi. Taxonomy (NCBI): domain Eukaryota; kingdom Metazoa; phylum Arthropoda; class Insecta; order Lepidoptera; family Lasiocampidae; genus Dendrolimus; species Dendrolimus houi. The sequence continues at coordinate 25,487,949 of CM077127.1, read as the reverse complement.
GATCGGAGCGCCACCTTTTTAGCTATATTCGTCTATTCCTCGGGAACAGTACTTTTTCTGGATAAAATATACCCTATATCCTTTTCTATGCTCCTGAAAACGTGTATGCAAAATTTCGTAATGATCTGTTGCGTAGTTAAGGCGTAAAAGCGTAACAAACTCGGATTCACATTTATAATATTAGTTAGGATTGTACATATGTTGTAGCTGAGAATACCATAAGAGGAGTGTGCAGTGCGGGGTAAGACCGGCCAAAGTTGCTCCGCGCGCGGGCTGAAGAGATTCATTGCGACGCAAAGGCAGCAACGCGGTCATAAAATAGGGTCTATGCACTGCATAGGGATAGACTGAAGACTATCCGTGTAGGAATGGAGAAAGAATACAACTTTAGGGTTCCGCGAAAACCAAAATTCAACTCGGACTACTTCGCAGGTACAGTCAATCGTAAATATAATGATTTCACGTTTGGTATAATAATTTTCTTGATATTTCGTATACAATTTTCTCTTTAGAATAATCTCTGTAAATACCAAATGTTTTATTGATAACTCTTGAAGCGTAACAATGGCGGTGTAGGATGGTCAGAATTAATAAAACGTCGAGCGGGCGGGCGGTCTGTGCGTGCGGTTTGGAGGTCTGGACCCGTGTCAACAGCATAATACGCTGAGCGAGCGTCTTCGGACCTTGGGGTGTGGTCTAAGACAGGAGGTACCGTCCTATTTCAAATAAGACGGTTTGGAGAAATTACGTAAATAGAGAAATTAACATCGTGATTCTAAGTATAAGACACACACACATAAACATACACACCTATACGTTAACATTACAACCGTACTAACGAATCGGATGACTGCCCACAAATCTTTTCAAACAAAGACTACACAAATGGCTGTTGGGTGAATGTTTTTACTCTGTTAACGAATTTTTAGGGTAATTTTTTGACAATTGCATGTGACTGACATTAAGGTGTATATATTCTTTTTGTTCTTGTTAATTTTGTAATAATAATTGTGATAATACATTTGTGGTAATCTTAAAGAACATTTGCAAAACATGTGAATCTAGTATTCGAATGTCACCTCAAATTTATGTACCGTGTTTTTTAAGCAAATAAATAAATTTGAATTTGAATAATTATTAAAAAAAGAAAATGTATGTTTTTACAGCGTGATGTGACAACCTATATTTAAGTCTGCACTTAGAATAAGAACTTAATGTATTAATATAAACAGATGTATGTACTAGTGAAAGAATTGTTGGTTGTTCTCAATAAATAAATATAAAAAGATTATTATTAAATATTAACAGGATTAAATATATTTAGGGAGGTTTACGATAACGCTACAAGTAACGTTTTATGAATGTCTTATTTGAAATAGACTTTAACGGTTCAAATAGAAATAATCGAAAGCTCTGAGAAAAAAAACCTAATAATAATTGTAATCTATTATATAACAACGGTCTTATTCATATTGAGTTAGAGTAAGCTTGTAGGCTTTTTTGAGGTTCTTAAAGAAGCCTACAAACGTACTCTAACTTAATATGAATAATATCTTAAATCTGTAGACGAATCGAGTTTGTACAGTGCGTTTCTAAATGTGACTAAAATCAAAGAGGCTAATTCTGAGGAGATTCCAAAAGTGCAACTTTAGATTTTTTGTCTGTCTGTCTGTCAAAGCATCGCGTTAAAACTACTCAACGGATTTAAATGAAACTCAACACAGCGTTAATTTATACTCCGTGTTAACACTAGGTCATCTTTTATCGCGATAAACGACACCGATTCCATGAAGTAGACGAATATACCCAAAAAGGTGGTGCTATGATTATTTTAGCGTTTTTTAGGGTTTCCATTGTAATTTACGGAATTTGTGGTTGACCGAGCTAAGTCTTAGACGGCCGAACTCACTGGAACGCAAAAACTCCGAGTTCAATTACTGGCATAATAAATTTCGGAAACGAATTTTCTGTTATTTCCTATGGTCCGGGTGTATGGGATAGGCCCAGAGTGGTCCGTTGTATATTACCCATAATACAAGCGTAACTTGCATAGCTTGGGGATATACACTGTGTGTGTTTGTCTGCCGATTGTTTATTGATATATTTAATTCACTAACATACACGTCGTTGTCGTGGCAATGCAAACGATATTTTGCTGGCTAATGCTTGTAATACCTATATATTGTTACGAGTGCGGGACTCGAATTAAAATGCCGTTGGAATTACTGTAGAATTTATTAGAACTATACAAACACGTATAACATAGGTGCAAATATAACTGGACGCAATAAGTCCAAATTTGATGCACAATAACACGCGCAAAGTCCGTCACTATATCGCTTATCGAATGTACACGTCTTGCTTTGATCGTGGTTTTCGCTAGACTGCCTCACCCCTCCGTTCGGGCAGTTTTATAATGCATTGATGCCATATGTCTACCTGGCAAGCGTCGGCGCAATTGCCAGAAAACATAATCTGCACACCTGCTTGATTATTCCTGCGAACGGCCATAAACTAGTACGATACACCATAGACTGTTTTTCTAATTAAACAAAAGAATTCCAAATGCGGGAAGGGAACCCGGGTCTATGGCAGGCAGATTTGCATTTACTTTGTCGGTGTGCTTCGTGGAATTTTGGCTAAGTTGTAACAATATAAATATAAACATAAAAAATGAATGTTTAAAAAATGTTCTGACTATGAACTGTATGGAATAAGTTTTCAATATAATATATAAAATCGCTTTAATTTCACAACTTGGGACAACAGTAGAAATGTGTTATTATTCGTTACAAGAGATGAAAATATTATGTTTCTGATGTCAAAAGCATGAGTTACACGTAAAAATTGTTTTTGTCGTGAAAACTTTATACAGTTAAACATTCAATTAGATATAAAGTTGTAAAAATAAACAAAAATGTAATAAATTTTATAATTATTATGTTTTGTTAAATAAAAATAAATGATTTTGAACATATGTACCAATGTATGCATTTTAGTTGTAAATTAAACTAATGTTTAATAAATTACCGCTGAATGAAAATAATTTACGTAAAATAAATTAATTAACTATACACATAAAGTAAAATCCCTGTTATGCAATTTTTTTCTGAAAACAGCAAAAGGAACCTAGTGAAGTTCTCAATTAAATTTTATATTATGTACTTACATATTTATTTATTTAATTTGTTTGGGAAACATACAATAATTAATATTCTTAAATATAAAACACAAAATTAATACATATATCAATCAAGATTCCACTAAAAAATAATTTATTTAAAAAAAATAAAAATTGGCTCAAATAGTTAATTACAAAAAAACACAACTATATGAAAATAACATAAAATGTCTATTTAATTTACATTAGGTCAATATTGAACAAAGTCGAAAAAAAAATATCACAATAATTCCTAATAAAATAGAGATTTAAAAAAGGAAAGTATGAAAAAAAAGTTTGTCATTATTTATACGTATTATACATAAATAGTCATAATACATAGGCGGGACAATCGGTGAAGGAAGACGTCGTTGACGGAAAAATGCAGACAAGGACGACAATCTGCAATCAAGTATCTAAAGGCTAATCTACACGCGTTAGGCCGTGTTCATTATTTGTTGCAAAAAACACAAAAGCCAACCAAGTCTGCTAATCTGCCGTATATGCGTCGTACTTTCTCTTAGTTTTTGCCATCTACAGTGCGTAAGCCGCCAGTCCCCTGTCAATCTGAACGCGCCCTTGTTTTTGCGAGAAAAGTGATTTTGCTTAGTTGGCTTATTATATTTAACAGTGGATTTTATGTTATATATACCTACCGTTTGATAAAATCTATGTCAAAGCAATGTCTTATTTTTTTATTTATTTCATGAGCTCAGCGGACAGGCAGACAGACCTGATGGTAAGCGGTTACCATTGCCTATGGACATTTATAACAACAAAGGTGCTACCAATGTTCTACCACTCTGTAAAGGGACATTGGAACCTAGCTACTAATGCCGGAACACAATTCAAAGTGCGGCATACTCTAGACCAGGGGTGGTAGCCATCTAGTCGAGCAAATATACTACCACCTGGCTGTGGGTTGTTTTGTCGCTTCTTACGACAGGTCACCAGGCCGCAGGAATTAGTATTCTTTTCTGTTGCTGCAAGGAGAAATATATGCATCAATATAGTTGCTTGTTTATAAATTTTAATATGCCTTCACACTATTCTGTTTTACTGAAATTTATTATAAAAACATAATTCAACCCTATTGAATAATTTTTTTATAATAAGTATTCTCGGTCTTCGGCCGCATCATTGTCTGACATTAGACGTGCCGCAAACCCACCCAATTATCATAAAAAAATACAAGATAATAAAATGTATGAGTAAAACCAGTGTCTGTAAAATTGTATTATATTACACTGTATTAGATTTATTGTATCTTACCGCTTTTAGTTTTTGCATTATTTTCCTCCAAATAACGAAATAACATTAAATTTTTATTAATTCTGTAATATCGTATTAATCTATGGCGAAATGCCAGAAACAGTTACGTTATAAGGAGTCTTATTTTTAATTTTAGGGTTGCTATCAAAAGGTTGTTCCATTTCGTTAACTCAATTCGATTCAGCAAAAACTATATTCATATTTTTTCTAAAACCTTAGATTATTTATGTATTTATATTGAAACAATACCTTTTTTTAAAATAACCTCCCACTTCACTGGTATACCGTTAGGAATTACTTCACTGCAGCAGGGAAGAGAGGTTTTTTTCCTTTCAATTTCGTCACGAGCCTTTTTGGACACAATTGCAGTCATCATGTTGTTGACATTGTCCCAATTTTCTACATTTTTCAGCAGTATATCCTAAATTGTAGTTTCTCTTATTTTGGCATCTAAATTTGTCTGCGCTGTTCTTCGCGCCTCTTCCCATCTTTCGTACTCTAAAATAGCATGCGCCGCGGTGTCCACTTTTTCGCAGTATGGGCATGTGTCTGTATCTACCTTCCTAATCTTGCGCAAGTAGTCCTGGAAGCAGCTATGGCAAGTAACAACCTGAGTTATGTAGTAGTTTATTTCGCCGAACTCCCTCCAGAACCATTTTCTTATGTCGGGAATAAGTTGCTTTGTCCAGCTTTCTTCTACTTCTTCCTCCCATGTCTTTTGTCACCGCTCTATGGTTTGCTTTCTTATCGCCTTTATTTCCTTGGGAAACTTTCCTTGTGTCATAAAATTTTAATCAGCCAGAAGAGTTATTGGATTGGTGCGGGCTATTACCATGCTTTTATCTGTTGAAATGGTTCTGTAACCTTTGCATATTTTTATTGAGAATCGTCTTTGCGTTGCCATTAATATGTTTCTGTACTTTTTATATTCTAGGCCTCTCTTTCAAACCTGTACTGCGTAGAGCATTCTCCGCCTGCTTTCTCCCGCTCCTCCTATTCACGACATTATTCTAGCCAGTGCCGTCGTTGCTGTTGCTGCTTTGTTGGATACCCACTTAATGTGGTCCCCAAATGTTAGATTTTTGTCTAGCATGACTCCCAGATATCTAACAGTTCTTTGTGGTAGCACAGTTACCCCTTCGATCTCAAACTTGACCTCAGTTCGAACTTTTTTCCTTCCTATTAGCAGTTCCGCTTTCGTTTTGTGTGTTGCAAGTTGTAGGTCGTTCTTTTTAATCCACTCTGACACCATACGTAGAGTTTTATTTGTTTTGTTTATTAAGCTTACTTCCGTCTTCCTTTTCACTACTACAGACAAAACATCGGCATAGGCAATCAGTTCTACTCTTTCTGGGAGATTGAGTTTAAGAATACCGCCGTACAAAACGTTCCATTATAAAATGGTCCTAAAACTGACCCTTGCGGAACTCCGCAGGGGAGTTATACTACACTATTGTATATATATGTATTGAAAATAGAAACGATTGAACAAATATATATTATAACGGTAAACTATTTAAAAACTTCAATAGTTTAATTGTAATGCGTGATAAATGCATGCGGTATGAGACATAAGCTGATATGAGACAAAACCTTCGCGCTCCATATAGAGTATGTGACATATTTGCGTGATACAAAAATTAATTAACTTAAAATAACTCAATTGATCACAAAGTCGTATAGTTTTTAATCGATTTCTCGTGATAATCGGTTAACTTGATTAACAACTTGGAGGTTTCAATCCCTAAATATGTTATAATAGGAACTGTCAAATTGGACTTCTTATTTTGTGATTATTAAATTTCATCTTTCTTGACGCGTCTGCCCAGTTTTTGCATACAATATCCGTTAAAGGAAGAAATTTAATAGAATTACGAAGTAATCACGACGATCACGACGAAAGTCGTGGTAATGGATAGCGCACGCGTCCCAAACTCAAAAGGGCGCGGGTTCGATCCTGGTCGGAACGCATGCACCACTTAGGCAGTTTTCTGATCTGTACTGTCCGTTCCCCTATAGTGGGAGGCACGAGCCCAGCAGTGGGACATTTATGGGCTGCTATTATTATATATCACGACGACACTTTTCATTCGTCCAACGAAAACGTATGTGCTATTAGAAGTGAGGAAAGTAAGCAACTAATTTCACAAAGCACATATATTAAATCCGAGTTCATTAAGCATTGAAGAAGGCAATAACAAGGGGTATTAGAGGATGCTCGTCCCGGGCTCATTCCCGGACGATACCGGGATACCCGTGAGTTCGTTAATGATTGTAATGAAGACATACGATGACCGTTAAGTTCAGTGATAATGGCTATTTGTTTTTGTTAACCGTACATTTCAGACGGTTTTTTAATTAAAGAATGGTATACATAAAGTTAATAGGCGTGGTAGCGTAATGGCTAGCGCACGCGTCCTTAATGCACGGTACGGATTCGAATCCTGGTCGGAACGCATGCACCACTTAGGCAATTTACTATATATAACAACGGTGAAGGAAAACATTATGATGAAAACTGCACATCGAGATTGTGCACAACTCGTCGCACATATAATAAATATTTGTTTGCATGCTGATGGTGGTGGGCCTAGGATACCCAGGTCGATGTAGTAGTGGAAGTTAAAACATTGTTAGTTGGTGAAAACTTGTAATAAAATCACTTTTTATACGAAGGCGTCTGCCTTCCGCTACAATCCAACCGGAAGAAACACAAAAAAGCAACTACAATGTTGCAAGTTTAAAAATAAAACCTATTCTATGTTGGTGTTGCCAACAGAGATAACCGAAAAAAAGAAGTAGAAAGAAAAAACGTTTATTTGGGCTTCACATAGCTAGATACATGGCAATGATTAAACCATGTAGGTATAAACCAAAAAAAAAGTATTGCGACGGTACCAGATATGTGCAGTTCAGCATGTGCCAGACAACAGATGCCTGACGGTGGTTTTCAACTGTACCCTAGGACGGAGGGATGTTGCACTGTTATTTATATAATAAATTACATACATAGATATACACATAATACATATAATTACTATAAACATAATATTAATTAGTACTGAGCAAATTAGAAATAAAAATTGTGGGGATACTGATAAAATATTCAAGAAAAATGTTATAATATATAACCAATGTGTCAAACTTGCCAAGCCGCCTCGAATAAGCGTGCTGGGTATATTATCCGCCCCCGCTATAGTAGGAGGCCCGAGCCCAGCGGGACGATAATGGGCTGTTATTATTATATTTATTATACATAACGTTACTTTAAACATACCTACTCTCTACTTAGCAGAACCAATAATAAAAATAAATAAATAACAATCATTTATTGATTAAAACAATTCACAATTTTTTGAAGCTCATTGGGTGCGTGTGCATGTGTGTCTTGTGAGATTGTGAATAAGTTTGTATAAAATAGATGACAATGGCAATGAATATAAGATTTCAGGACGTATATGATTATGTTGTATATATTTATTTATTACCAATATAAGTATAGACGGAGCCTAAGTTTTTTATTGCAATACTGGCTAACAGACGGCTCAACTAATGGAAAGTGCTTAGTGTCACCTATAGACGTTTGCAACATTAAGGACGAAGCGAACGCGTTGCCAACCTTTTGGGTGGGATAGAGACGATGGGACAGGTGGGATGGGATCTCTATCTCTAATGCCTCTAGATTAGATAGAATTAATGTAATAAAGGAGAGGGAGAGGCAAATGGAGCGGGGCTTGGGAACTGTCACTCATCAAACGAAACACGATGACGTCAATGCTAACTGATGCGGCGGCGCTGGGTTTAGCGATAAGCAAACTGTTTCAAAATGAAAAAAGAGAATGGGACAATTTTGAAGAGGGTAGTGGAAAGTGGAGAAAGTGCTCCTCTGCTCTTCAATTCACTTCACTTTCACTTTTATCAGTTTATGTTATTGTAATTTATTTAGGATTTAAAAGCCGGCGAAGATGTGTGGTTTTAATTATTTCTAATCAGTTATTTATATAATATAAATTTGCAGAGTATTGCGAGCGTAGTATATTTTATATATACTAGCTGTTGCCCGCGACTTCGTCCGAGTGGAAAGTTTTTTAACTATCTCACGGGAACTCTTTAATTTTTCGGGATCAAACGTATCCTATATGTTGACCAGGGATAAACTACCACCATACAACATTTCATTTAAATCGGTCCAGTCGTTTCGGAGATTAGCCGGTACAAACAGACAGACCAACAGATAAACAGACAGAGAAACAAAAAATTTGAAAATTTCTAAATTAGTTCTATTTCACTTCTTACATCCCCCTGACTCGGTTTTTAGCATTTTTTTCATTGTACAGAAATTCGACGTCTACCGTTTTATTATATGTATGTATAGAATTATTGAGTTGTATTAATTTATTTATTTTACAACATATTTTAAATATGCGGGGCAATTTAATTTATGATATGACAATGAATAAATAACGTGACGTGCGAAAGGGGAACGCGCCGTCAGATTCGAAGGAAGTATTTAAATAATAAAAGAAAAGTTTGCAAATGCCGAAAGAAGGTTACTTGGCGATACCACTAACCGTGTTATGTGGATATTCTGTGAGAGCGTAGTATCCGATCGAAGCCGCCCCTAATAGCTGTAATCAAGATAATGATTCCAGCACGTCTCTACCACGTCCTATAACAAAAGCTTCAATCGAGATGAAGTTTTTTTGAACTTATGTAGTACTAGCGGTCTCGGCAGACGCTGTCCTGACCAAAAAAAAAATCTCGTACCTGATTCTTGCGCCACCTACCGGACTTAATTGTGATTCTAAACAACTCCAGCACACACTCAAACACATATAAAATTTAATCAAAATCCTAGAACCCGATTCCAGCGCCAAGTGTTTTGTTTAGATTGACATTTTTAAATTCGTAATATCTTTTGAATGGGATGTCCGATTTGAATAATTCAAAAAGTAATCTACAGGTGTTGAAACAGTCTTGAAGATAAATGATTTGTTTCGATAAGAATTATTACAAAGGTATGCATTGCATGGTCGGCATTTCTATCAACTTTTAAAATGTAAAAAAGTAGTTATAGTGTCATAACTACAACAGTTAGACATATGGTATTGCAAAGTTTTTTGTAGATAATGATATGTTCTTAAATAGTGTAGAACATTTTTTTGTTCTATCGTCAATAGTTTCTGCAACGCATGCGATGAAAGACATTTTATGCCTAATTTTTTACACCTTGGGTTATATTTTTGAAGTTTTAGTAAGGATCCCTAATTTGTTTTTGTGATAAATTAGCCTATATTCCTCAGGGATAATGTAGCATTCGAATAGTTGAAGAATTTTTGAAATCGGTCCAGTAGTTTTTGAGTTAATTCGTTACAAACATACAAAAATACAAATCTTTCCTCTTTATAATATTTAGTATAGATACACGTGGTTTGCGTCTGTGTGGTAAATAGTAATGTATCCACAGGAAACTATTACACCTGTATTTGTAATAATTCGATTATTTAATACTAGGTTTTCTGCGAAAATCGGCTTCCTTTTGCCTGAGAGCTCGGGCATAATTAATAGTTAAATTATAAACAAACGGCCCTTACGTCACAAATCTCATAATAGCACTTTCAATAGTAATCTACTTAATACCTGGTAATGAGACACCATTCCCCATAATAACCAGAGAGATTTAAATAAGATTTGCGCTGTTGGACGGCACTCCATCTCCCGCACTTTAGCTGTTAAAGCGGCTGAGTTCATAATGAAATAATTTAAATTATAAACCTCGAGAGCTTGGGAGCAATAAAAGACAATGGCCAAAGAAAATTTATCCGTCTCGCCATGCCCGTGCCCTAATCCGGCAAGTGTTGCTGCTTCTAAAAATTGTTTAGAATTTAGAATTTCTTCTATGTCAAACTGTTTTGTTTCCACACCACATTAAATCGTTTTAGGTATATGTATCGCAAGGAATATGTTTAGTATAACAACCGATATGATATAAGCCGTATATTAGACTGGCGCAACCAGCCAGCCAGCCACTCATAAATACTATCTAAACAAACTATTTACACTCTTATAACGCACTACAGAAGAAAGTATTTTTCGTTATAAAAAAGTACTTCTTTAGTCAACCTTCTTCTGCTTTCTCAAACGGGATGTAACTACGGAAAAATTAGAATAGAATAAATATACTTCTTGTATAAAAATGCTACACAAAATCAAGAACTGGCGATTTCATACAGACAACCTTTGGATGTATGACACGGACAGCAAAAGTCGGTAGTTGCTAAACCATGATAGTTAAGGCTCCTATTGCTACAAAAGGTCGATAGTGGGGTGCAAACAAAACACCTTTTCGTTGGTAATTACTCATCAACTAATTTACCAAAAAAATATCTTAAAGCTTCACGATATGATACATAATGTAGTTGTTTCGTAATTTTTGTATAGTTATTTTAAGTTTAGTAAAAAAAAAAAACAGTAAATCACCTTTAAATTGTTGTCATGAAATCATTTTACTCCTTCATTTTTTATCAAAATAGTGAAAGAATCATCTACAAGTATCTATCTAAATAAATAACAATAAATCTAAATATCTTTATAAAAGAGAGATAAATAATTTGGTTTTATTATTGTATTAAATACTAATTTATTTTATTCACAATAAAATAATAATGCATCTGAGAAACGGCCGCGTCTATAGGAGCCCCACTATCGTCCAAAAAATCAGTACCTAATAGAATCCTCAAGGACTTTGGCGTTGCTACGAGCCTTAAGTTTATAAATAATAAATAGTAATATTTATTCCATTTTCTCCCGAAAACTATCCGATCTTCAGGGATAAAAATAATCCTATATCCATACTCAGTGTTGAGACTATAATTATGCAGTCTCGTACAAATGTACATACCAAATTTGAACATAATCGGTAGTGGTTTTTCCATGAAAGCGTAACAGTCAAATAGAGTTACTCTCGCATTTATATTATCAGTGTGGAGTATTTAATTTTCTCTTTTCGCGAATCCGTCTTATAGCAAACTTGAAGCCGTGGTCGAGTGAGGGTTACGCTTCGCAACCAAATTTATTATTAAACCAACTGGGCTTTGCATAATGCTTTGACAACCAGAAATCTTAACGAAATGGGTAATAACTTAAATTGCTACTTTAAAAAAATATCGTAAACGTCGTTTATATTTATAAGTACTTTTACTGACTTACCCATGTGAAATGCATTTATGAATGGTTAATCGAATAATTCATGAATATTTTGATTAACTATATAAATAGGGTAAATTATACAATTAATGGCACTCCCCCTTGAATGATTGGCACCCGATTACTTTATTCAAAATATCATCTTCATGTTTTTTTTATTCATGTTTCCATTGTTATTCTTTTCATACATAACTACGATTATTGATGAAGGAGGGCTCAAAACAAAAAATCTTAAAATTATTTGAACCCGATTCCAGCGCCAAGTATTTTGTTTAGATTGATGGGTTACATTATTCAAGTTTTAGTAGGGATCCCTAGATTTTTCTAGTAATTAATTTAGCCTATATTAATAAGGGATAACCCCCTTCTTTTCCCCATTAAGAACAACAGTACTAGATGCTAACTCCCATATCTCTAGAATGTGTAGAATTCTCAACAGCAGCAGTGATGTTACTGACATTTACTTTGACTGCAAAAATTCATTTTGTAAAAAGATTGGTTTAGCCCAAAAAGACACTAATTAGACATAGACTGACGGACAGACTAATTTGATCACCTTCCACATTTTTGCTATTTTTATTATTAGAGTTTAATTAAATAACAGTGAAGAAATTAAACTGCTTCACCTATAATTAGTTTTTACGTCGCATTGTAAACCTTAGTCATAAGTCCAGTAACTGATTAAATGTACAAAACTGTTGGTGATTCTTAATAAACTTAAATAATGTAGCATTTGAAAGGAGAAGGAATTTTGAAATCGGTCCAGTAGTTTTTGAGTGTATTCGTTAAAAGCATACAAAAATACAAATCTTTAGTTTAGAAAGACTGCAAATAATAATTTAAAATTGTGAAACACAACCGATCCAATTAAAATTAAAACAAGTCTCAGAGTCTGTGAAGTTTTTTCTCCCAATTATTATGAGAGTAACAATCGTTTCTGTTAGTTGAAGTGTCGTTGTAACTGATTGCAAAATATGGATCATTGCCAATTCAGTTTGGACTGGCGTAAATATTAGACAAATTGTTTACTATATGATATAATATGATACTAATTGTATTTTATTAAATTTTCGCGACAAGTACAGTCGCGGAATGAAAATGTTTGTCACCTTAAACAACACTGCCAACATTTTAATAAATGTTGTAGCGGCCAGCAGGCTGCCTAAGCGACATAATCGTGGCAAGCCGCCTTCACGTTATTCGCCGCCCGCGTCGCATTTGCGTCGCCCCTCTTCTTCCGACAGCTAAACGCTGTCGCGTTAGTCCGTTTCGGTCAGCGCGCGAGTGCAGTCTTGCCGCGGTTATCAAAAATGTCAGAGAACTTTTACGCGCAGCATTTGTGTTTTACAATGTACACTCTTTTAATATAAAATGTGCTACAAAAAGTATAGTTTCATTACACAAACTGGCAACCATACACCACAATGTTACCTTTATAAAATATAGAAACTTGAAAAATGAAAATTGCAATGTTGACAATGAATAGATGCTGAGAGTAACAGTAAGAAACAAAGATGATGTTATCACTACGCTTCACATAAATATTAAAACCAATAAAAAGATTTTACATGTCTAAACAATCCTCTTAGACACGATAGAAAATCAAATAACTTTGATTTAAGTAATTTTAAACTATATTGTCAAATAGTTGAACATAATTTTCTGTGTAAGTCTGTTCTATGACTTAGTTTGAAAAGGTAACATGTGCTCTTCTTCTTCAGCCAATCTTTGTCCACTGCTGGACATAGGCCTCCCCAAGTATGTGCCACATATCTCGGTCTCCCTCATCCAGCCCCTGCCGGTGACCTAACGCAGCTCGTCAGTCGATCGGGCTGGCGGGCGTTCTACGCTACGTTTGCCGAGACGTGGTTTCCACTCCAGGACTTGTTTGTTCCATTGGCCGTCGGTCCTGCGACAGACGTGACCGTCCACTTCAACTTGCTAATTTTGCGATCTATGTCGGTTACCTTCGTTCTCTTACAGATGTCTACATTTCTGATTTTATCCATAAGAATACACTTAACATATTTCGCTCCATAGCCCGTTGACCGACTTTGAATTTGTGGACCAGTCCCACCGTCAGTGTTCATGTCTCGGCACCGTATGTCATGATGGGTAGGAAGACTCGAAGACTTTCGTCTCGAGAAGACTTGTCGAAGCTTATCGAATGCTGCCCAGCCTAACTGGATCCTCCTATTGCCTTCCTCCTCGAAGCCATGCCTGCCTACCTGGACTTTTTGTCCAAGGTAGACATATTCCTGCACAACCTCAAGAGAGGAACCATCAACGTTTACCGGTCTCGGCATGACATGTTCGTAGAACATGTGCTCGAGGAACGTTAAATGAATCAATTTGAAAACTGGCGAACATTTTCATGCCACTGCTGTACTCATAATTTTGTTTAAAAAAGGTTTCATATGTGACTGTATTAACTGATTACATGCTTGTTATTTTCTTAGATGATGGAGTATTTTGAAGGACTGTGTTTAAAATAGAAAATATTGTTGTGTATAAAAAACTAATAACACAAATAACACTTTTTACAATCAAATAAAACGAAATTAAATTAAAAAAGTCACTTATGAATCCTTTTTAACAATTATGTTTAATTAGATTAGGCTCCCGTAGAGTAAATAATAACCATAAACAAAATTAAAACTAAATAATTAAAATGAACAAGTTGGAGGTAGGATAAATAAAACTTTAACAATACTCGTTGACACTTTACATCTTCTTCTTTCCTTTCCACTGAAAAGTGGCCGAAACGTCGGAATAACGAAAATCAAATAAATTACCGCACTTAAACCGTTAAAACGTATTTTTATTATGTATACAAGTCGCGAAAACTTAAGAAAATATTGCCAATTAAGTTAGCTAGCCAATTGAAAGCCAAAAATAAGCCGCCTATTTTCGGCATAACATTCTATTTCAGATATTATAGTTTTTATTTTCATATACAATTTACGTTTTGATAGATAGATAGATAGAGAGAGAGATATATATATATATATATATATATATATATAATACTTTATTGCTCACCAAAATAAACAAATACAAAAACAAAATGCATAATTACAATACTTAACTAACCTGGCGATGTAAATGGAGCAGAAAAAAGATAGGACTAAAATTTAAATATACTTACTAACACTAATTTATAAATTTAATACATACACAGATCCAGACACATTTATAGAATACCAATATATATGTATATACGAAATTATCTAAATAAATGTATTTATTAATATTATTACAAGTTGGGCCACCTGCATACCTATTGTCACATACTCACAAAGAAATGCTGCGCATCTTGTTTATTGCCCCTCCTGCATTCGGAGTTCTTTTTATTACTTCGTATTTAAAATTTGCAATTAGACAATATTATTGTTATTGTTTTCGACTTTGTTGGCCGTTCGCAGGAATAGATAACCAGGTTTGCAAATTACCATTTCTCGGAAACTCAGTGCGCGCGGCCGATTTTTTTTTTGTACTGTATAGTTAGTATAAAACAATGCCCGAATGAAGGGGCGGGGCAGTCAAGCGACGACTACGATACGAGTAAGACATTTGTAGTACTCTCGATTAGCGATATAGACGACGGACTTTGCGCGTGTCGAATTGCATTGAATCGTGCAGTGTGAACTGGTTGCATCCAGTTTTATTTGTATTTTGTTTTATACGTGTTTGTACAGTTCTAATAAATTCTATAGTAGTTCCAACGGCATTTTTAATTCGAGTCCTATAGCTCGTAACAATATATAAACATTCTAGAATCGAATGGCCTGGTACGTGACGATGGCAAGAGACCGGACGGAATGTCATTCCTCCCTTGGAAGATGGGGCGGCCGCTAGTGTGGCACGCGACCTGTGTTGACACACTGGCCTCGTCACATATTCCAATGACTGAGTCAGGGGCTGGCAACGCCGCCACTTCAGCTGAAGACGTCAAACGGCGCAAATATGGGGCCTTAGGAAAAGGTTACATATTTGTGCCGTATGGGGTGGAAACATTAGCCCCGTGGGGTCCGTCAGCAAAGAGTTTCTTTAAAGACATATGTAAGAAACTTTTTGATGCTACCCGTGATCAGAAGGCTGGCTCATATTTCGCACAACAAATAAGTATTGCCATACAGCGCGGCAGTGCAGCCAGCCTTTTGGGCATTCTCCCCGTTGGCAGTGATCTCCTGCATAGTGTATTTTGGTTTTGATGTCTTTGTATATAAATAAGTGAATGTAGAGTATATTAGATATATTTAAGTACTTTTAAGTGAGTTCCGAAATCTAGTAATGTAAAAATAGTTCCATTTTGTTACTTAATTCATTTCAGAGTAACTTGAAGGTTTATAAAATTTTAAGCTTATTGTAAAACCATCATAATTTTTAATATGTCCAACTTCTAACAGTTTTGGAACTTTTTAGATTCTTCGACGGGAGTGTCCCATTGTTGAAAGCCATACCTGCGCTTAACGACGTCTCGTTGTTAAGTTTTGATGACAGATATAAACGTTACGACGCAATTCCGTGTGATGCGCTTGACAAAATGGCCGCTGTCTCGGCGCACGGTTTTTATTCGGCCGTTTATCTTTGGACCTATAAGTGGATAATTTCCGCACTTTTAATGTTTATAGCCACAAATATCTGTTAATACTTTCAGAGTTTTATCACGAATGTCTTCATGCTTCTGGATTGAACTGAATTGTTTTATACTGAGAGATACTTCACAAATTTCATCAAATTAAATGGGACCTATTTAAGACTTTCAATTTATAACTGAACTGCAGTTCTTCCTGCGGCTACGCTGCGTGAAATGCCCTAGGTAGTAGCTCCATGTTACTCACATAAAAACGGAATTAGGTGTTTTATATATATTAGTCCTAAACCTTTACTATTTCGTGTTGAATTCACTACAGTGAAAACTAACTATGTCCATATAGTCTATACCATTGACCAGTAAAACACACAGATGAGTCGAAGCCAACCTGATTTGAAATAATATAATGAATGACTTGTTGTTTATGACGACGTAGGTATTTATTAGTGAATTGAAAAACGCGATTGTAGCGCCATCTATTTTTGCTAATCCGTCTATTTCAGGTAAACGACGTCTTTTATCGAGATAAAATGTATCCGAAGTCTTGGTTCGGTTTATAAACCAGTTCACTTTCATATACGTTCAGTAGTTCAGAAGCGATCGCAGCGCCATCTTCTTCTCTGTTTTTGTCTATCCCACGGAAACGACATCATTTATCGAGATAAAAAGGATCCTATGTTACGCCTCGTGATATAAGTTAGCTCCGTTTCAAATTTCATTGAAATCCGTTCAGTAGTTTTTGCGTGATGCTCTAACAGACAGAGAGAGAAAGGCGGACAGACAAAAAAATCTAAATATTTCATTTTTGGAATCTCCTGGTTCAAATTAGACCCTCTGATATTTTTCACATTTTTAAACGCATTTTACAAACTCGAACCATTTACAGATTTGTTATAGTGTAGATAGATAGATAGATTAAGTTTTAAAAATATATTTTAAAGTCATTCACAGACATATATATTTAGTAAGTAAATTAAATTAAACTGAAATATATACTTACAAAATAACAATCTAGAAGTAAAAAGATAGACTCCAGGTCGCTGTCGGCGGGGAGGGTGCCCAAAATGCTGGTAGCATTTCCACGTTGGATGGCAACGCTTATGCCAATTAGCTAAATGTTTTAAATAATTAGATATTGATTGATAGTTTTAGTTGATTTGATAATTATGTCACTCCAACTGAAAGTCAGCGTTGTGTCGGATATAATTCTGGAACAGAAATAAGCTGAGTGCAAACCTTGTTTGCTGAATATGCGGCGTACAAATTCTCAACACTTAATATTTTTTATAATAATAATAGTTCTTTATTGAAGTTTCTGCCTTAACTCTAGATATATTGGTGGTGGGAATCTTCTTGTAGTATGAAATACCTGTCTCAGAAGATTCTACTCTTCACGTTATGACAAACAACTGCTATCAGAAATTTATATATCTATTACAAGTAAAAAAAAATATTCGTGCGTTGTGTGTGTGTGTGTGCGTGCGTGAGGGTGTGTGTGTGTGTGTTTAAGTTTTAAATAAGTGCATCGAGCATTAGAGAGGAATGAATGTTTTGAATTATTTTTTTGAAGTGAAACCTTCTTTTGGTATGTTGGGCACTTTTTGATGGGGAAATAGCACTGAACTCGCGTGACCATCACGCTCAGATACTAAGTCTTCTGATGTGCAGTTCTACAACTGAGAGTTTTTTTTTAAATTTTACGTCATAATAAAGTCAAATCAAGTCTTTCACTTTCTTTCTTTCTTGAAAGACTCTGGTAAAGAGTTAAATGTCTCGGTCATGTAAAATACACGTGGAAGGAAAACGCAGGAGATTTGAGCACCGATTTCAAAACCCAAAGTGTTTCCAGACCGAAATAGTTTTACCTTACCAAGCAGACTCGATATAACTTAGGCCGCTTTCTGACTTGTCGGTGCGGGAGCGGTGCGGGATTTGTAAGGTCTGTATCGAAACGATACCGCGTTGCTTTCAGCTACTCACCTATCGGTATGTTGTCGGTATAAAATACTGCAGTACCGAAGATGTCCTCTTCAGGTGATGACGATATTTTGACGTGCTATTATGTTTATCGCCTACATAAAAAAAGAAAGCGTTATTGGCGTCATCCTTATACCTGAAAAATGTGTTTTATTAGATATCTCACTCCAAATCATCTCTGTGACATCCTTTTTTGAATATTCAGCCATTTCTAGTACTAAAACGACGTGAATATCTCGCACCACCATCTTGTTTGCATGACCGTGCGCGGGAAATGTCGAGCGGCGCCTGGACACGCATCCCGAGACGCGGTAAAACGAAACGACCCCTCTCCGCTCCCGCACATACCGCGCCAATTAGAAAACGCACAATGAAATATACGCGCTCGGCAAGCTTTCGGTACCGCGTATACCGAGCGAAACGAATCCGCAACGCTCCCGCACTGACAAGTCAGAAAGCGGCCTAATGCAGGCTAACTGGCACCGTGGCCCAGTTGTGGCTGGTCCCTAATTCGATTCCGAGGTCGGATGAATCTTGTTTGGTTTCCACTCGGTGCGGGGCTGTGGTCGTTGCGATTAAACTGACCTCATTGTTTCGGTGAATCTTTGAAGCAAGTTTCGTGTTGGAATATTTGACCCACAATGTTCTTGATGTCCAAGTACTAATGAAATGTATTTGGGACCACTCATGAGTGTGGTAGTTCACTGTTGGCATTACTTGCTAGTGCTTTGGCTCCGTTTTCAAAATTATTAAATTTAGGAAAATGGCATCGTATTCAAAGTTGTGTAGCAGCCGAGATATTTATTATACTTATTATAAAATTCTAAACATACTGTACCTGTACATTGAAGCTATTTAAAAAAAAAACTGGAGTAGACTATTTATAAACGATGGAGAACACGATGCAATTTTTTTTAGATTTCTTCTCGGGTTGTCTATTTATCTGTTTGTTCGGGATTCACGTACAAACTACACGACCGATTTCGATGTGATTTGCGCTGTTCGACAGAAAATTCTTAGACTTAAAATATGCGTTACTTTTTATCCCGGGAATCTCACGGGAATTTTTCTGGGAGTGATTTAAAATGGCTAGTTTGAAAAAAGAAATCGATTTGCAATCCGATTTTTTTCATTTATCTATTACGGCAAATTTTATATAATAAAATGTGTGATACCTTTTATTCCGGGAATCTCGCGGGAATTTTCCCGGGAGCGGTTTGAAGTTGTTCGGATGCATGAAGTTGGCTTACTCAGACAGTTTCCAATAAAACGATAGCTTACATTCTTTTTTTAAAGCTGCGGTCCTTTGTGTCCCGGGAATCCCGTGGGTATTTCAAGTCAAGCGCGGACAAAGGCGCGGGCATATCCTAGTATATATATATACAAATCTAATTTCTCGTATAAACATAATAATGAGTTTATGTATTTAATATCTTAGGTTTTCAAGATTATTTCGATGTCATTAAAACTATATATATATTTTATTATTTATATTTATTATTTAAGGGGTGGAAACGTCAGAATGAAATCGTGTCATGATATCAGCTTAGTATCACTGATTTTCTGTTGAAGAAGCATAGAGCATTTTTTCTATCGACTTCCTCCATACGAAAGACATAGGCTTGAGATGTAAATCCCGATCCAAGTCCTCCAAAGCACTTCTATGCACTTGCTTGAGTTCCATCAATAAATTCGGTATTGCTAGCCATTCTCGTATTCATACGGGAAAAGATAAAACAGGTCGCAGTCAAAAAATGTGTCAATGGTATCAGAGAGGTCATCATCATATGTATTTCTTACTTTTTGAGTGAAATATATACATTTTCGAGGAACTTTTGTTACCAAACCATTTGTCACCAAATTACGCGAACTTACAACCGTATTATAATATTAAATTGAATATACAATACGAGAAGTTATTTACTGTTATGCCCTCCAGACTCTTCGTTAAGCACATAATAAGCCAAAACACCAACAATAAAATCATTTACATCTATACAAAATTTAACAGAGAGCAAAGTTGATCCCAATTTAAAATGAGTTTCGCTTGTAAATATCGAAAGTTCAGAATTTCATTTCCTTTCCAACTCCCCTTTTAGCTGTATATCCCCCTTTACCATATACGCAAAGGGGGAAGGGTAAAGCTTTTCATAAGCCATTATATGGCCTGGTATTGTCCGGTTTCAACTGGTTTTGAGTTCGGCACAATTCGGACATATTCGGGAAATTACGAATTGAATATAATTTACTAGGGTTAATTAAATACATTTACAAGGTTTTTGTTTTCTTTATCGATTTTATACATAATTCCTCTTAATATGAAATCAAGTTGCCTAATATGTTTGTGTGCATTAAATTTAATACATTTGAGATTATATAATTTTGATGAAATCTCAGAACAACGAGCCCTAGGTTCTTACAGACGTCCAGCTACATTGTTTGGCGAACTAAAGACTCAATAGTGAATGTAAGCTTCTTGTCGCTGCTTAAATTCGAACTATTCATTATTAGGCTTTGAAAGAGTGCTTTTCCAATGACCGAAGCAATTAATGATGCAGACAGCCCACTCGATGGAAAAGGGCTACCGTGGCCTATACCTGGACCCCGGAGGCGTTGTCTACTCGTTGCTACTCTTACTTTTATGACACACCTCATATCGTAGCGCAAAAGGAAAACCTCGGCGGAAATTTACTTCCAGAATATTGTTATACGCAGAATAAACTAAGAAAATAAATAAATAATATATTTTCTGGGGGAATTCTATCACTAAAGAAGTTGTATTTAAGTTACAAAAGAGATGCGTATGGATTAAAGCAAACTGATAGTTGTAAGCCATACTTTATAAAATTGGGCATCCTTGCAGTTTCTTGCTTTTATATATTTGAAGTAAGTAAGTAGTAAGTAAGTAAGTTTGTCAAAGTAAATTTAATCCTGTTCTCACACCCTGTAAGCTTAAGACAAAAGAATAGAATACACTTTATTGTTCACCACATACACATAAAATAAACAATTTACAGTAGTCACAATAAACAGCAGAAGTAGGAGCAATGGGTGGCCTTATCGCTTTAGAGCGATCTCTTCCAGACAACCCGGGCTATGGATTTTAGGAACGGGAGATTCGCAAGTGTATGACGGTGGTATGCAAATTAAATACATATATAAAATAACAATATATCAAGTCATATGTTTAGTTAATATCAATATGTTTTTATTATATTTCAATGTTAATGTTTAATATATATATATATATATATATATAAGCCGTTTTGTTTAGCGTACAACATGCCTTATAAACACCTGTATGTATACGTTTCTACTTTCTATGCCAAATCCTTCGCTGTGCAGGCTGTCCGGCTGTGGAATTCGTTGCCCGAAAACGTAACACAGGCAAAGTCACTCCCCCTTTTTAAAAAACTGGTACGAGGAATATAATAAATATTTAACACCTAACTACATGTGCGTTTACTTATTAGTGTATTTGTGTATTAATATTATGTATTAACACTGGAGACGCAATCACGCAATCTCCGCAGGTAGGGGGTTATGCGTTCCATGTATGGCCATCCCTTATTCCCCAATTAAGAACTGGTGCCCAGAGAATATAGAACTTTGCACTTACCTCGCCGCCAGCCACCAGCCCACGACAGCGCTAGTTCAGGGGGTCTGCTGTTGCTTTCTCACGTGGCGATACAGGTGGCAAAGTCCTTCAACACGAGCCCCGGGGCGCAAGGGACGCAAATGCACTGACCACTTAAATTTATTTAAGGTTGAGGTGAATGTCCTAGTAATTAATTACTGGACGCGGAAATCTTCGATAGCTAAATTGCGTATTTGTAAAGGCGGGTGCGATACTAAATATATATATATATATATATATATATATATATATATATATATATATATATATTTATTTAGATTTATTTTAATTGTTTATTATTATGTATGTATGTATGTGTGTAAGTATATACTTATTTTCACTCATGCATTTTCAAACTTTAGTTCGCTCGTTAGCTTAAAATGAACTTAGAAAAACCTGTTATTAGCCCTACATTATAAGTAATTTTTGTTGTTGTTTGTATGTTGATATGCGTTGTTGGATTTTTTCTGTAATTAAAAAAAAACATATAAATACGATATATAAATATCACACAATACATATACCTAAAATGGCGAGTATTAGTTTGCGTAAATAAAACTAAATTATAAATTAAATACTTAAACATAAACTAAATTATAAATAAATTAATACAAAGTATGTAACAAATCGCTGCCAGAGGGAAGCGTGCCCAGAAGGCTACATTGCCACGCTATATGGAAATGCTGATTCGTTGCGCGAAGTACGAACCAGCCTTCTGATCATGGGTGGTATCAAATCTTTGAAACAACCCTTTGCCGATGGACCCCACGGACCTAAAGTTTCAACTCCAAGCGGCACAAATATGTAACCCCTTCCTAAGGTTCCATATTTCCGCCGTTTGAGATATACAGCTGTCAAGGCTTCTGTTGTGGTCGGTGAGGATAAATACAGTGGTTTCGATAAATAAATACTCTGGTTTTGTGTTATTTTACTGTTATTTACGCTAATATACACAACTAAAATTAATCTATATATTTCCGTCAATATTTTACACTCGACAAAAAAACAAACAAAAAACATGACATTAAAAATAAAAATCACATTCAAAAACGCTATTCTATGAGCAAAATAGGTTTTTACAAGAATGAGACTGCAACATCAGCGTTCTCAGCCCCAGCTGGACGGAATGTCACTTACTCCTTGGAAGATGTGATGCCGCCAGTGTCAACGCATGTCGCGTCCCATATAAGCGGCCGTCCCATCTTCCAAGGAGTAAGTGACATTCCGTCCAGCCTCTTGTTATCGTCGCGCACCAAGCCATTTCGCTCTAGGGTGGCTGGTACGCCAACGCTGACAAGAGCTCGGTGGATGATGTCATTGAGGCTGTCATGGCGAGATCTTCGACACAACTATGTAAACATGGTAATTCGTACCTAAAATGAATAAAAAATAACACATATTAATATATATATATATATATATATATATATATATATATACTAATATATACATCATTAATACGTGTATAACAACAGCAATAGCTATACAATATTAACAATAGTATTTGTTGGCGCCACTTATTTCCCAATAAGCAATTGTACCTTGGGTTTATAGCGTCTTGCAACCCCGCATGTTGCCGCCGCTCGCGCTTCGCGTGAGTCACTACGTTGCCAAACGCCACGCTACCGCGACGCACGTAATTAGTATCGCACCCGCCTTTACAAATACGCAATTTAGCTATCGAAGATTTCCGCGTCCAGTAATTAATTACTAGGACATTCACCTCAACCTTAAATAAATTTAAGTGGTCAGTGCATTTGCGTCCCTTGCGCCCCGGGGCTCGTGTTGAAGGACTTTGCCACCTGTATCGCCACGTGAGAAAGCAACAGCAGACCCCCTGAACCAGCGCTGTCGTGGGCTGGTGGCTGGCGGCGAGGTAAGTGCAAAGTTCTATATTCTCTGGGCACCAGTTCTTAATTGGGGAATAAGGGATGGCCATACATGGAACGCATAACCCCCTACCTGCGGAGATTGCGCGATTGCGTCTCCAGTGTTAATACATAATATTAATACACAAATACACTAATAAGTAAACGCACATGTAATTAGGTGTTAAATATTTATTATATTCCTCGTACCAGTTTTTTAAAAAGGGGGAGTGACTTTGCCTGTCTTACGTTTTCGGGCAACGAATTCCACAGCCGGACAGCCTGCACAGCGAAGGATTTGGTATAGAAAGTAGAAACGTATACAGGTGTTTATAAGGCATGTTGTATGCTAAACAAAACGGCTTATTGAAATCAAACAGAGACTATAACAAGTCCATTGGGTAAATGTGAACCGCAAAGCCGTGTGTACACGGTGGGGTTCAAATAATTTCGTGTTATCAGCCATCCCGAAAAAAAAACCTAATTGAATAATTCCAAAGTGATTTAGGAGATATCGATCAAAAACCCAAACCAGAAGCCGGATGTCGGTGTAACGTGGGATAAATAAATGCCGGATATTGAATCACGACCCCCTCAGCCTGGGGGAATGACAAGGATAACCCGTCGGGATGTTTAATTCAACATTTTGTACACAGGTAAATGTATGAAAATGGGTATTTAAAATTATATGTAACTAAGGTTGGGCACCAATTCATTCGCGCTTGAGTTTTATATTTGTATGTTCTCTACCTTAGATTTAAATTCGTTTTGATGTTTAATTGAGACAAACTGGAAAAAACTGGAAACATAACAATAAACAGTCATCTAAGAGTAGGCAATATGTTTATAATAGTATTTAATTTTTAAGTTTTTTTGTTGTGTAGTTTAATTTTTAAGATGGTTTAGTTTATAAACCGTTTTTCCTTGGGGATTTGGAATGAGGTCCCAGCCGAGGTTTTCCCACACCGCTACGATATGGAGTTTTTCAAAAAGGGTATCATCTCTGGTGTTGCAAACGTCCATAGGCGACGGTAACTGCTTTCCATCAGGTGGGCCGTTAGCCTGTCTACTGTACTCCAGCTATAAAATATATATATTATTTAGTTTTTTTTTAAAGTCTAGGCATTGACATTGCATTATCAGCCTATATAAGAATGTGTGGTAAATTCAGTTTAAACAAGGCTTGTACAGTCAAAACGATGTTATAATGGCTTACTTATTTAAAAACTGGTAGATATGTGTTTCTACAGTAATAAATGTGGGTGATATTTTAAATAAATTTTGCAAAATAAAAGATATTTTGCAAGAAAAATCAAAATCATATATAAATTAATTATTATTTTAAACTAGCATATGCTCGCGACTTTGTTCACGCTTGTATTAAAATTCCCGCGGGATTCCCGGGATAAAAAATCACACATTTTATTACATAAAATTTGCTATCGATTAGTAAAAAATTTCATTTTTTTAAATTAGTCTTTCCATTTTGAATCATAACCAGAATAGATCCCGTGGGATTCCCAAGATAAAAAGTAGCGCAGATTTTAAGTCTAAGAACTTGCGGTGGACTAGCAAAAACCGCATCGAAATCGGCTCAGTAGGTTTTACGTGAATCACAAACAAACAGACAAGATATCTAAAAAAAATTGCACCGCGTTCTCCATCGTTTATATAATGTATTCCAGTTTTTTTAATAGCTTTAATGTTCAGACACGGCATGTTTAGAATTTTATAATATTATAGATTGTTATAAGTTTGCTGTAGTTATATGAATTTTGTTTGAATGGCTTCAGTGAGAAATAGACTAAAGTATAACATGAAAAATCTAATTAAATTTATAAAATATTAAACACAGACTTTCATTTTTATGCTATCCATACTTGACGATTGCCATTGTTTTTGTATTGGGTTGAATTGGGAATAACATTTAGGATGAGATAGGAAAATTTATTGAAAATAAGTCGTGGGTTGAGTTAGAAATAGAAATGTGTTGATTTGGGATTTTTTTATGTGGGTTCAGTTTTCGTGGGTTGAATCGGGAACAACCCAGTGGGTTGTATGTATGTATTTTTAAATTGTGATAAAGATACAAACAAGTACAATTAAAATACATAACAGTGGCTGAGTTTCAGTTTGACTCATTGTTAGCTATAAACAATTATGAAAATGCAAATTTATAGAGCTGTGGTAACTTTATGGTAACCCGTGACTGAAAAATTGAGAGGAAGAAAATTAATTTGATATGGGCAACGAATGAGGAGGGTTCAAAGTCACGTGACAAAAAGAATGTTAAACTACAAGATGAATGGGTACAAATGTAAAAGTAGACCAAAAGAGAGACGGGTGGATTGTGCGAAGGATGATATGATGATTTGTGGTGTGACAGAAGATGTATGTCAGAATAGAAGAGTGTGGAAGAAAAAGACATTGTGCCGACCCCAAATAATGGGGATGTGGTAAAAGAAAAGAGAGGGCTACTTTCTATTAATATTCAACATAAAACAAAAAATATTGTATTTTAATTTACGTCTCCGTTTCTTATATTTTACATTAGAAAAAGCAGTGAAATGGCTTTTTAATAAATATACGTTGAAATGGAAGCTGTGGTGAGCCCATTAGTGTGTCACGGGCCGAGAGGCACGTGCGCGACGTAAGGCTGACAGCTCACTGGGCGGTTGTGACGAGCGTTTAAAATATAATACAATTTATCTGTAACTGACATCAAAATTAAACTAGCTTGTCCGTATGTCTGCCTGTTTATGACATACTTAATAATTGTCGATTGATAACTCTATTTATTTCTTTTTTACATACATCGCTTAACACCAAAGGTGTTACAAATGCGCTGCTGCTCTCTTAAGGGAGACTGGAACCTGACCACTAATGCCGGAACACAACTCAGGGTTGGCGGCATACTCTAGACCAGGGGTGGTAGCCATCCAGTCGGGCAAATGCCCTACCACCTGGCTGTGGGATTTTTGTCGCCTCTTACGACAGGCCGCCTGGCCGCAGGAAATTGTATTCTTTCTCTGTTCCTGCACGAATGAAAATATACGCACCACTTACATTGCCAGATTCGCTTAAATTATTCTTTAAGTTATTGCTTTAAGCGATGAGGCCGCCTATTGGTGAGCAATAAAGTATTACCTATTCTATAACTTCATAGGCGCCTGGTTAGGCTAGTTGTTATTACTCTTTTAAATTAGGTTAGTAAATCCCAACTAAGTAGACTAAGACAGGTTCATATACTTAAAGATATTGTCAAGTAGCGTTACTCGTGTAATATTTAGAGCAGTAATACGCGAGAATACTTTGATATTTTTGAAAGAAATTATATATTATACAAATACGTATCTGATTTCTGAAATACCACTATACCATACAGACTTATTATTCCACGTGTAGGGAGAAAGAACGGATGCCCACTTGCTACGATCTTAACATACATCTTTTGCTTCATCTACTTTCATTAATGCATACATATTTGTTTTAAGTGATTTTTAACTTACCTTTCTTCAAAACAATGCGATTTGATTGTATCGTAACTACGTTGCACTTTACCGGCACCAACTCTACCATCAATCTCAGTCAATCTCTTTTTCTCGATTCTCTATAATTCAAATTTAAAAGTTTTCATTCAAAATAAGTTCATCTGGAGAACACTTTTCGAAGGTCATACATATAAGTTAAAATTTAATTTTCTTCTTAGTCTATGTACACCGTTTCGCAGCGAGTTATTGTTGTTTTTGAGACAAAGCGGCAAAAAACTCCCCAGCAACACGTCTAGCAAAAAATTTTTGTTCTTCATATTTATCTAGCTGAAACTTTTTTTTTTAATAAACGTTATACAGAAATGTGTTATTCATGTGTACATAATTACTTTTCGAAGAATTAATGGAGCTGTGGCAAAAAATTCATACTCAATAAGACAAAGACACAATGAAAGGAAAGAAATATATTATTATAGTTATAATAATCTCATGACGCATTACTAAAACTTTATACTACAACATATATCCATATATTACTTACATGCCTGGCAAGATAAAAATGTTATATAAAAGATAGTATAAGAGGCTGGAGCGAGCTGCTATGTAAATGAAGTTTTGTCATTTAAGTATTCTTCAACAGTGTAGTATCTCCTTTTCTAAGCAAGACACTTTTTAATTTTGTTTTAAATTTAGTTTAAGGCAGATCTTAAATTTCATTCGAAATCTTGATATACATGTCCAAATTACCTTACCGTTCCCTTGTTACACAGTTCATTATAATATACTACTCTATAGCAAATAGTATTATGATTGAAATAAGCAGTGGGACGCATATCGCTGATATGATTTATGTATCTAATGCATGGGATACAATTTTTGATTTGCTTATGTAGTATTGCAAGCGAGATTTTTTTGTTATTTCAGAGCTTGGGCATTTTAAAGCAGCGTGACTGATCGTTTCTTCGCTAAGTGTGTTCGTGCCTTAACAATACATTTGGCCCGGGGCCAGCGTACACGAATCGGCTTTCCATCCGATTTGCGGGCCTATCCCACACACCAGTTCTATTTCGGAGCCTTCTCGATTGGTTTCACTCTACGCTGGATAAGGAATTGATTTCGTTTTAATCTAATAGCATGGTGCTGTCTTTTGGATTTGCCAAGCCGGTGGTTTTAGCTTTATTGGATTTGTACGTATGTTTTAGACAAATGTACGTAGCTTTTTTATTTGAGCAGTAAAATCTAGTTGGGATGTTTTGTCATGAAATTCCGCCGGTGCAGATTAGCTAGCGTCTCATACCTTTGTGATGTTTTTAAAACAGTCTTGCGTTGTATTTATCGCAAAAAGTAATTCAAATCTGTGCAGCCGGTTGGTAGGGCATTTGCTCATCTGGATGGCTACCACCCTTGGTCTATAATAAGTCGCTATAATAATCACGAGTTGTATTCTGGCAGTGACCAGTTTCTAGCTCGTCTTAGAAGACCAGCAGCACATTAGTAAGATCTTTAGTGTAAAAACGTTCAGAAGCGATGGCGACCACTTTATATCAGTTGGGCCGTCAGCCTGTCTGCCATACTCCAGCAATAAACAAAACAAACACTCAATACGCTTTTTAAAAGAGTGAGCTTCTATTTCAAGTAGCGCACAAGTATCACGTACCAAAGAGGTAATAACGTGGGTAGCCTTCTAGAGGCTACCATGATGATGATGATCTAGTCCTAGTCCGTCTAGGACTAGGACTAGATCATCGTCTATGGTCTTATATCCACTTATAGTATTTTTTTATTTTTGCTTGTAGGCAAACTCGCAAACGGACCACTTGGTGGTAGGTGGCTATCGTCGCCCACCGACATCTGTACTAAAGGAGCCGATGCGTTGTCTACCTCGTTGAGACTTCAAGTAATTGTTCACGCCCTTTTTGAAGAGCCCATATTTTAGCGCTCTGGGAAAACTGCTGAAGCGAGTTTATTCCATAACTTGGGCAGATATGACATGAAAGAGCATCCGCCACGTACCTTGGAGGACTTCCAACTGTCTAGGAAGTGTGGATGAACTCCCGATCGCCGGCGAGTGTTGCGATGATAGAATGGCGACGTAGGCACCAAATGAAATAGCTCATCACAGCACTCCCCGTTGTACAAACGATAGAACACGCTTAGAGCGCCAACGTATCCTCTATGACTGAGAGACCCTAAAACGTCTAGGTATTAAGGAACTCTCTTTTTTTCACTTTTTCTCAATGATTTGGGGTCGGCACAATATCTCTTTTCCTTCCATACTCCTCTATTGTGACATACGTCCTCTGTCACACCACAAATCATTATAACATCCTTCACACAGTCCATCCATCTCTTTTTTGGTCTACCTTTACATTTGTAGCCATGCAATCTTGCAGTTTGTTGTATCTATCGAAAAAGTATTTTAAACCAGATATCAGTGCAAAAATGAAGTAAGAATACAAGTTCCAGAAGCTGAATGGCCTGTCGTAATAGCTGGCAAAACAACCCGTAGCCAGGTGGCATTTGCCCGTCTGGATGGTTACCATGCCTGGTCTAGGATATGCCGCCATAACAAGCTTAAGTTGTGTTCTAGAAGTGGTTAAATTCCAGTCCACGTTGCAAGGCCGACAGCACATCAGTAGCACCTTTTGCGTTACAAATGTCTATAACGATTACCAATTTCCATCAATTTGTCTGTCAGCTAATCTGTTGTACTCTTACAATAATAAAAGAATTCTCAAAATGATCAATTAAAGTTTTGAGCGATAAAATGGACTTCTGTTTCAAGTAACTCACCAGTATCGTGAACAAGGGAGAGGTAGTTTAGTTTAGGTAACTTTTCAGAGACTACGATAAAAGACAGTTAAGTTAAGGGGGCAAGGGGTCGACGAAGTGTGACTTTGTGTGACGAGGGGTGAGAGGGGTCCTAAATTTCGTAACGTCATATTATATTAGATATATAGATAACACTTTATTGCTCAGCAAAATAAGCAAATATAAAAACAAAATACAATACTTCTTGGCAAAAAAACAGGCGGCCTTATCGCTAAAAGCGATCTGTTCCAGGCAACCTAGCTTAAAAGAAATTCTTAATTACTCTGGCGATGTAGCTGAAGGAGAAAAAAGATAGGACTGTACAATTTAAATATACACACTTATTTATAAATTTAATACATACATAAATCCAGACACATTTATAGAATACTAATATATACGTATATTTAAGCTTTATAATACAAAAATTGAAGTATTCAGGAAAAACTTCAAAATATTTTCAACTATATCTCTATGTATAATTTATAGTATTTAAATTATCTAAAAACAATTTAAATGGAAATAAATCACAACAACACAATAATCACACTAGGGAGGTCTCACGGATGTGAACAGCTGTGACAAGAACGGGGCCTACCCGACTCGATCCCTAGGTCGAATTATGAAACTGTGTGTAGATAGCCCCTTATTCTAGTAATCTATTTATAGTATTTAAAGACTATAGGACGAGTACGCAAATAATGTATAGACAGTATCCTGGTCTATCCTTAAGATAGCAGCAATAAAATGTGTCATTCCACCCGAAGGACGTCGCGTCAGCGACTATTATTTACTACTTACTACCCGCAGGACCGTCGTAAGTATATTGGATGGTGGGGTGCAAAATTTAGCTTGCGCCCCGCTTTCCAGCTGGCTTTCTTAGCCATTTTTGACAAAAACGGAATCATATGAAATCCTTATGTTCGTCCGTCGGACTTTGTATGTAACAGTCCTTGAAGAAACTACTGATTACTACTAATCAGCCGCGAAACAAATGAAAATTAGGAGTGGCTGTCATTCATATAAGTCAAGGTTGAAATTCTTTTCATTGGCTGTTCTGTGGGCTGTCATTAGTGAAATCTTAACAAATCGTGACAATGTTTGTGGGAATGTATTAGTTGAAAGCATGCTTTGATGGGTATAAGACGATTTTTCTGAAGGAGCCCAAAGTGATGATGTTTGAATGAAGGATATAGATGAAGAATGGACGACGTACGCACGACGAGAAGACGCTCTCTTAAAAGTAGGATTTATTGAAGTTTCACGGTGTTAATATTTGTAACATATTCTTAAAATGTTGTTTCACTTGCCTGTCAGAATCCCCACATGTTCATGATTCACTTTTTATTTCATACCAATTGACCTGCGCTCTTTAGGTCTCTGCGCACGAGTACACCACTGCACTGCGCTGCACCCTTTGCACCCCAAGATAAAAATTGCCCTGACTACCCTGAAAGTCACATGTCGACTGATGATGTCTGTACATCTGTACTTTATATAGTACATAATATACCACAATAGAATATAGATAGATAGATAACACTTTATTGTACACCATTACAGAAAACACAGAAAAACTTATAGCCTAAAAATATTCCAAATGTGCACAATGGACGGTGTTATCACTAAGAAGCGATCTCTTCCATACAACCCGTAGCAGAAAAAAAACAGATTTAACTTGTCAAAGGTGGTATACGTACATATTATACAATATGCAGTTACTTACATCATATTTTATTAATTAATAAACATATAAATATATAAAATATTATATGAATAAGAATTATACTTAATAGACATATACATATAATAAATATACGTAAAAATATCAAACATCACTATGTTGCAGGAAGTGATTTTTGTCATGTTCTTAGAGATATATTGTTAGAGATTTAGCTTGTCTAACAGTAACAGGTAGCGCATTCCAGAGTCGAATACCCTGTACAGTAAAATAATTATTGAAAAAAGATGAATAATGGTTGGGAGTATTAAGTCTAAGATTAGTAGAAGATCGTAAATTGTGAGAATATTTATATAATTATAGAAGATGATGACCTATTCTACCTTTATTCTTGTATTCCATTTAAAGTATTAAGGGAATACAAATAGAAAAAGTAAATAATACAAATAAATTAAGTACAGCTAGGTTAAATCTCCACGTGTATACATTCTCGTTTGACAATTGTTTGATCAAGTTATCTATTCTCAAAGGATATTTACTCAAACCGTTCATAAATAAAGAGATCTGTTCCATGAAAAAAGCGAATCCTTTTAAGACTTTCTCTTAAGAAGTTTGCTATTCTGACGCAAAACAGGGGTAAACCAACAGGGAAGATTATTCGCCTCTGGCAACGCACGTCTGAGATACTCCGGAAGCTCAAAGAGATGAAGACTTTACATGCAGGTTATAAGGATCAATTTTGTTTGTAGTGCCTTGATAGCGAATCGGTATTCGATTTTTTTCAGGTTGTAGTGACTAGAAGATTTTTTGTAGTTTGTGGATAATATTTGCTTTAACAAGAACGTTGCAACATTTCATTTGAAAGTAACATCTATTAACTTTTGAATGAAATAAAACAAAAAACCTATTTACTTGATCCATTATAAAACACATCATTACAATATTTTTTACGTAGTAGACCCATACTGGAATCAGTATCTTGATTATAGCCCTTAGGGTCAGTTCGATCGATGCGATAATACGTACTCAAAGAATATCAGTGTGCAACGGTTAGTCTTAAACTAATCGTGTTTCTATCCCATCGTCCCTATACTATCTATCCCCTCTATTTCATTACTCCTGTCTGATCCGTCTATCCCATCTTCTCTATACTATCACCTCTATTCCATTCCTCTTGTCTGATCTTTCTATCTCATTTTCCCTATACTATTCCCTCTAATCCATTAATTCTATCTGATCCGTCTATCCCATCTTCCCGCGAGAGTAACCACTTTCCTTTATCACGGCCGTCTACCTATTTGCCAATTTCGCAATAGAAATTACTGATTCTTTAAATACATTTTTAAAATGTCCTTAAGGGGCTCCATCACTGCGAGTATAGGCTTGAAATGTAATATTTATGATTTGATTTTGAGCATTACGCTACAATAGGTACTGGTTCTCTGACTAACGAGCATTCGCCTGTAATATAATATTTATGATTTGATTGAAAGCATTACGTTACAATACTGCCTCCCTGGGTAACGAGCATTCACCTGTAACGAAACATTTATGATTCGATTTTGAGCATTTAGTTGATTCCACAGTGACACACGAAGCGGCCATCGCGCAACCTGTAATGATACAATGTGTAATATTTTCATGTAATTTGTAACAACAAGTTATATCAAAATATTACACATTGTATCATTACAGGTTGCGCACTGTAATGCTTGCTTGTCCTCCTTCACTAATGTAATGCTCGGATCTGTAAGATTACATTACAGGCGACTGCTGGTAGTTATGAGCACCTTTATAGAAATAAGTTTTGAAGTGAAACTTCTTTAGAATCGTATTTGAAACTCGATGAAACGAAAACAAGCGACCATGAGAAGAGATATCTAATAATTTAAACACTATTCTTATAAAGAGAGAGTTAGAAATATTTTGAAGTTTTGAAGTTCATAAATCAAATTGAAACTAGAGCATTTGTTTCCTATTTTTGTTACTATAAGCCTCTCGTGTCATTTATTCAAAGTGAAAACAAGGAATCTGTATAATATATCTTAAATATGTAATATATGATATATAATATTTTGCATTAAAATATAAAATAATTTTTGAGCTTGGTAAAAATATTATAAAAGTAATAAACCTTACAATTATCCTAATACCCCTGATACTCTATATTTATCTCATTCTCTCGTAGGCTACTTTTCTGGAGTTTCACTTCTGCCGTGTGTGAATTGCACACACGCACACAATTTTCTATTCTTTATTGTTGACCAATAATGATAGTAAAAAGTGTTTAACTTGGTGTAACTTTCCGTTCCTCAATGTTTAAATTTGCCACTTTTCATAATCTACTTGTGGCTCTGATATTACTAGACTCTTCCACATCTAGCATCTTATAATGAGGAACGTTAAAATCAAGAAACCACTTTAAAATAAATCTTAAAACACAAGAATTATATATATATTGGAAGCATGTACGCGTTGCGAGCATTAAACCGTTATCTACGCTTAATTCCTGTTTAACGTTGGACCCGTTCGCTGAATACTTTTCGATTGCCTTTCTGGTAATGAAATCTACTCTTATGTTTGTACATTTGGAAGCACTAATTCGTGGTCTATTTTATGAGGTCATATATCAGATCTTTGATTGTTTATCCAGAGAATATCTTCTAGTTGTTCTGGGATATTAGATACCTAAAGGAAACATGAAAATTAGAATTCATCCAACAGAAAAAAACGGTTAAGTGCTTTGGGCGTACTGAAAGGGTTTCGTAGAGGCTACGAATGACGATAAAAATATATAATCAAAAGTGTCAAAAACTAGTAGAGGGGTTGTGTTCAGTTCAATTTTAGTTGATATTTTTTTCAAATAAAATTGATTTAATCAAATGATTTGATTTTTTAGAATTACCTAATTCGTGTATCCCACGGACACGACGTAATATGTCGGGTCACAAATTATTCTAAACAACGACCCGGGATAAAAGCTAACGTAGTGTAGAGTGTCCTTTGAGTTCGTTCTTTTTTTTCACGTAATACTCTAAAGGTGCAGCCACACATTGGATTCAACTTTACCTCCAAACTTGGCTCCAATTTAAAATAAATATTGAACCAAACTACTGCACCACACATTGACTTTAATACTTAAGATCCAAATATTGGAAATAGACAAGGGCATTGGAATTGTCACGATTGCGGACGCAGAGTGAAAGACTATGGATGATAACATATTTGCACTAGCGGGTTACGCATATTGTTAAGGTACGCATGTTTATTATTTTCATCGTACAAGAAAGCAAAAAAAAGGTGGCGATGGATTATTACCAATAGTCGCAACTCTCAACGAATGAGATATCCATGTGTGGCGCGCGCGCGCGGCATCCTTGTCAAGATGCCCGCGCGCACTCCCTTTTCATTCCCTTTGCCTTTGAGCTTGTTTCAAAAACCGATCCGTTGCGTCTCGGTATTAAAGACTGATCCACGTATTGGAGTATTGACCACAATACGCTACATTGGTGCAAATATGTCCAATGAGTGGCCGTGGCATAACAGAAAGACAGACAAATATTTTAAAAACTGCGTTTCAAGGATCTGTTAGTCCGAATTAACCTCTGAATTAATTCTACAAACTCAATCCCTCTATAGATTTAACATATTGTTACGAGTGCGGGACTCGAATTAAAATGTTGTGGGAATTATTATACAATTTATTAGAACTATACAAACACGTATAACACAGGAACAAATATAGGTATAACCGAGCACAACAAATCCAAACGTAATGCAGAAGGTCGTAATTCAATAAAAGGCGCAAAGTCCGTCACTGTTAGATTACCGATTGTACACACGTCACGCCTTCATCGTGGTTCTCGCTCGACTGCCCCCTCTCTCCAACAGGCTATCGTTTTATACTGCACAAATGCAAACATGCCCGTATCGTATCGTCGACATAGTTTCCTAGAATCAGCTTGTACTTAATCCGTAACACCTAGCTAATAATACCTGCATGCGGCCATAAACGAGTATAATAGTTCTCCACAATAACTAGAAACGTATGCCAATAAATAAGTGAACAAAAGAAGACGATCATAAAAGGATTACAATTAGTTCAAATGCCGACAGGTAATAAAATGTGCTTTTATAGACTGTACGTGGAATTTGCCTTTGTTGAAGCCTAAGTTGTAACAATATTATATTTTATTGAAAACTAGGGATTTCCGATTTACCTCTATGTTACTTAAATAAAACTTAATTAGGTGTTTTCATATATATAAATCGTCAGTGAAACATTTTAATAATATATATTTATAATAGGGTAAAATAGATTTAATAACACTCTATTACTCACCAAAATAAACAATTACTTTTGCTACATACAAAGAAGCCTCTCAATTTTATAACATCACAAGCCTTACAAATAGACACCTCTTTGACATGTCTTTTCTTTACGATGTCGTAAATTCTCGCCTAGACTGTCCTACTCTCACCTCATCAGTATCCCTAGCAGTGCCAAATCTCAAAACACGCCCTAGGCATAACAAATTGTTTCACATGCCCTGTAGCAGAACTAATTATGGCTTACATGAAATAGTTGCTCGTCTTACTACGACTTATGACAAAAACTTTAATGAAGTTGATATTTTCTATCACTCAAAACTAATTTTTAAAACAAAGATATTAATGAAATTAGAATGACATTCTAAATATTTATTAGGTACCATAAATATCAAACTACACGCCTTTGAAATGAATATTCAAAAATATATATAATACTACCTGACCCGGCGAACTTCGTACCGCCATATTTTCTCAATTCCTAAAAGACTTTGTTTCAAGACACAAAAACAAAATCACCAAACTCGGTCCAGATGATTAGAAGGATTCTAGAACCCCCATCTCAGCGCCACCTACCGGTATTAATTGCAAATCTAAACCATCCGGTAAGCCACTCAAACACACAAAAACAAATTGCCAAAATCGCTCCAGGTTATTAGGAGTTCACTGTCAACACACGTACAGAACATATATATATATATATATATATATATATATATATATATACATATATAGAGAGAGAGAGATAAATATCTTTATCTTATTTTAAACGTAGTTAAAAATTCAAAATTTGTATATTATTATTTTTTAGTTATCGTATTATATTACCTAAATATATAAAAGAAAGTCGTGTTAGTTACATCATTTATAACTAAAGAACGGCTTTACCGATTTGGCTGAAAATTGGTGGGGAGGTAACTTAGAAACAGGAAACGGACATAGGATACTCTTAATCCGGTTGGAACCGGTAGGTGGCGCTGAGGTCGGGTTCTAGAATCCTCCTAATCACCTGGACCGATTTTGGTGATTTTGTTTTTGTGTTTGAGTGGGTTCCCGGATGGTTTAGATCCACAATTGGAACCGGTAGATGGCGCTGAGATCGTGTTCTAGAATCCTCCTAATCGCCTGGAGCGATTTTGTTTTTGTGTCATGAAACAAAGTCTTTTAGGAATTCAGAAAATAGAGCGGTACGAAGTTCGCCGGATCAGCTAATATAATAGGTTGGGGAAAAAGTCTTTTCGCATATAGTATGTATGAACTTGTAATAAGATCTCTTTGGCTATACTGTTTGTATCTGGCTGGTTTTGGTATCATTAAAAAGTTTTAATTTTAAAGAAGACAATTCCAAATTAAAATTTGGAAAATGTGTGATTATCATTTGTTTTTCTTATTGTTAAAATGAGTGAATCTAATGAAGAAATTCGATACATTTTAAAATTTTACTACAAAAAAAGTAAAAACGCAACACAAGCCGCGAAAAAAAATTGTGATGTTTATGAACCTAATGCAGTATCTGTGAGAGTAGCGCAAATTTGGTTTAAGCGTTTTCAATCCGGAAATTTTGATATCAAAGATACACGTCGCTCTGGTCACCCTGTTACGGACAAAATTGATGCCATTTTTGAAAAAGTGGAGCCTGATCGGCATATTAGTAATTACGATGTAGCTGGAGAACTGGGAATTGAAAACAAAACGGTTTTGGCGCATTTGAAAAAAGCTGGGTACACAAAAAAGCTCGATATTTGGGTGCCTCATGAGCTCACTGAAAGAAACCTAATGAACCGTGTACTCATTTGTGATTCTTTATTACGACGTAATGAAACCGAACCATTTTTGAAGAAGCTTATAACTGATGATAAAAAGTGGATAACTTACGACAAGAACGTGCGAAAAAGAGCGTGGTCAAAGGCCGGTCAGGCTTCGCAGACTGTGGCGAAACCCGGGTTAACTCGCAATAAGGTGATGCTGTGTGTTTGGTGGGATTGGAAGGGCATTATTCATTATGAGCTGTTACCGCTAGGCAGGACCATCGATTCTGAACTGTACTGCGAACAACTGATGAGATTAAAGCAAAAAGTTGAGAGAAAGCGGCCGGAATTAATCAACAGAATGGGTGTGGTTTTTCACCATGATAACGCTAGACCTCACACATCTTTAGTCGCTCAGCAAAAATTACGAGAGTTTGGCTGGGAGGTGTTAATGCATCCGCCGTATAGTCCTAACCTTGCACCTTTAGATTTTCACCTGTTTCGGTCTCTGGAGAATTCCTTAGGCAGTGTCAGGTTAACATCACGAGAGGACTGCCAAAACCACTTGTCGTAGTTTTTTGATCAGAAGCCCCAAAATTTTTATAGCAATGGGATCACGTCCCTACCTGCAAGATGGCAAAAAGTTATCCAACAAAATGGCACCTACATACTTTGTCAAATGTAAATAAACTTTATAAATAAAACCTTTTGAATTTTTATATAAAATGCGAAGAAACTTTTTCCCCAACCTAATATATTATATAGAGACACTTCAGGAGGCATTATGTTAATAAATAAATTACTTTATTATTTGGATTATTAAGTATCCAGTAATTGGCGAAAATCATATTAGACAGAGTTTATTATCTATGCTATAAATATGGTAAGCTGTTGGATATGTAATAAATAAATTACACAAACAAACAAATTGTATAGTTAATAATACTTCTTGGTGAAACGACATGCGGCCTTGTCGCAAAAAGCGATTTCTTCCAGGCAACCTAGCTTAAAGAAATTCTTAACTAATCTGGCGATGTAGGTGGAGCAGAAAAAAGGTAGTAATGTACAATTTAAATATACATACTTACACCTAATTCTAAATAATCTATATTTCTAAAATGTAACTGATAGAGAAAACTACTTAAAAATTCATTGAGTAGTTTAGCAGGAGTTAGAGGATAAACAAACAGACAAACACGGCACGCGACTTTGTTTTAGACTATGTAAAGTTAAACATATAAAATATTTATAAAACAAAACTGCACAATAAGCTCGAAACTTTGGCAAAAAATGCAATTTATTTAAATACGTGTTTTCTTAATTAGTACAATGCATCTCAGTACATTCGGGACTTTGAACGTCTCGCCTAGGTAAATAATCTGCCTTTTTTCGCAGCGCTATTAAAGTAATATAGTCAAAGTCGCTCTGCAGATACGTGCCCGGGGAAATCAAAGGATCGACCCTCGCTTAGAGGGAGCCACTTCTGCATAGTTATTTTGAATCTTTGAAAATTTACGGGTGCTCCATAAAGTCTTTATGGCGAGTAAATATAGATTTTATCTATCTGGGATAAGTTAAATTCTATTAAGTAGTTCTTAGTAGATAGCCTTCTTGTAAAAGCCGGCTCGATTGGTGTGATACCACACAAATACAGAATATCGGCGTGAGCTGATCGTGTTTCATACGATGGGTGAGTGAGAGTTCTGATGGCGCACTTCCCTCTCCGCGTATGCCATCGCTCTATTCCATTCCTTTATCCCATCTGATTCCTCCTGTCTGATCCTTGATCTTATCCTCTTTATTCAATCTCTCCTACTCCACCCTAATGGCTAGCAAAGCATTGGCTTCGCTCTTGGTGTGCAGACGTTTATAGGCGATGGTAAGCACTTTACATGAACTGGGCTGTCTGTTTGACAGCTTCGCATTAAATGTCACTGAGCCGAAATACACCCAGAAATAGCATCATTGTCATCCGAGGGTTAAATCTCGATTATCGGAGCATTCACTCCGACGCCCAGGGCCTGCTTTCCTACATTTCCTACTCCACTTCGCGCGGTCTTCAGCATTCCCCCGTTTTAAGACCATTGGTATGCATGGCATCCTTCACAACGTGAAGCCAGCATTTCTTGGGCCTTTGGGCGGCATGACTAGACATTTGTTCCCTACATAATTAGCCGATCTCCGTAAAACGTAGCCGTACCAACATAAGCGACTCTCTTGCAGTTTGTCTGCTATGTCGCGGACATGAAGACGTCCAGAAATGGCATTATGTCAAATTGAAATCCATTGGGGCAGGTCCTTTAATCTATATTCAGTCTTAACAACATAACTATATACACGGCTCTGTACCCTTTACATCGATGGTTCGCTTAGTGATTTCCCATGAGCACACCAACGATTACCCGAAGTGGATCGTATCCAATTTTTATCGCACACCTGCTGCTGTTTAGGTTTTTTGTTCTATTACATTTTCTGGCCGGTTTTGCTGAAAGATGACACATGAAATATGCTTTATAGTCCATTATGATACGATGATAGAAAAGTGATATATATATATAGTAATAACGATTGAAAAGAGAAATATTAGAGTTTTTATTTTATTTCATTACTGGAGTACAAGAGACAGGTTGACGGTCATCTTTATGGAATGTAGTTAGCTCGCAAATAAATAACTGAAAATGCATCACTAAAGGTGCTTACAGAGTGTTGCCCGTCTCGAAATGGGAATTGGAAACTGGCCTTTAATGCTGTGAAACACATCTCAACTTTGTTATAGCTGCATAAACTAGACCAGGAGTGGTAGCCATCCAGACTACGTTCTGGCTATGGGTTGTATT
Organism: Dendrolimus houi; assembly: GCA_039645545.1. Classification (NCBI taxonomy): domain Eukaryota; kingdom Metazoa; phylum Arthropoda; class Insecta; order Lepidoptera; family Lasiocampidae; genus Dendrolimus; species Dendrolimus houi. The sequence continues at coordinate 25,447,335 of CM077127.1, read as the reverse complement.
GTTGCTTCTTGTGATAGGCCATTCGGCGGCAAGAATTTGTAATCTTTCTCAGTTGTTACACGAATGAAAGATTCTTTGGGCATGAAAACAGATTATATGAAAGGAGACACACTAAACATATGTATGATAGTAGTGTGTATGGTAGAATTGGTATCGGTAGACCAGGGTCTACTTACTGTGGCCAAAACATATATATATATATATATATATATATATATATTGAAAAAACATGTATGAAAGGAATGACAAAAGTAGATGAAGCAAAAGGTATTTGACAAGATCATACATAGAAAGTGAAAAGGCATTATCTCTTATTATTTGCTTAAGTCTTCGCGACTAGTATACACAATAAAACTACATTTTACCGGTTTTAAGCGCGGTAATTTATTTGATTTTTATTATTCCGACGTTATAAAATTATTCAAGCCCCAACATGTTGCGAAGCGGTGGTAAATTAGATTAGACTCCCATAGAGTAAATTATAACCATAAACAAAATAAAAATTAATAATTAAAATGAACAAGTTCGCGGTAGGCTAAATAAAATTTTAACAATACTCATTGACACTTGACATCTTTGTCTTCCGTGATCACGGCTACTGAAAAGTGGCAGAAACGTCGGAATAATAAAAATCAAATAAATTACCGCGCTCATTATCTCTGCCTACTCCTATTGGAAACAGGCGTATTAATATTTTTATGTATGTAAATGTAGATTGAAGTTCTAGAATAACTCGACAGTCTCAGTGGTTCAGCGGGCTAAGCCTTTGACGGCTTACCTCACCGCAACGCAAAGGCTCTGCTTTCGATTCCAGGGTATAGTAAATTTCGGAAATGAATTTTCTCCGTTATTTACTATAGTCTGGGTGTCTGGGATAGGCCCCAGAGTAGTACGTTGTATATTATCCACGACACAAGCGTAACTTGCTTAATTTGGGGATATACAATATGTGTTTGTCTGCCGATGTAACAAAAATATTTTCAATGAAAATTGAACAAGTAGCTCTGAAGTTATGGAGTGCTACATTATTACAATGTAAATGATAAAAGAAGAGTACGATGATGCCTATATAATCCTTCACTATGAGTGGATCGACACGCACTTGACTATTTTCTTTTTCCCATCCACAACAAACAAGATAAATTTGTCACAAAAACAATATCCAAGAATAACGAAAGTGATTTCCGCAAAATCCATACAAAATATAACAAAACAAATTACAAACAAAAAACACAAAACGCCAACTTCAAAATAAAATTCGAACATTTTTCCAAAGGAAGAATTCTCATAAAGGAAACACGTAGCAAAGTCCAAAGGTTGTATAGAAACGGGCCACCGGAAATAAGTAACATCATTAAATGTCAGTTGGTACTTCCGGTGACGTCAGACATCTGATTCTGACGTCGGCAAACAACACGTCTGATCTGACGAGATTACGGAAGCGGCATTACGAAAGACTGCCTTTTAAATTGTGTGTCGGAATCGAATTGTTTCCGTTGTTTGTAATTGATTAACCGTTTTATATGTCGGATTTTTTTAAAATGAGGTAAACAATAAAAATAAAAAAATAAAATTTTAATAAAAAATAATTACTTCTCAGTGGCAGCGGACTACAGTAAGACATATAAACACAAACTTGAAACATTCATCTACTAAAAATAAAATGATCCTATAAATAAAACTAACTTAAAAATATATATGCAATAGTAAAAAAGATATTTATATCTTACACTAATATATAAAGCTAAAGAGTTTGTTTGTTTGCTTGGTTGAACGCGCTAATCTCAGGAACTTCTGGAATGATTTGAAAAATTAGTTCAGTGTTAGATAGCCCATTTATCGAGGAAGGCTATAGGCTATATATCATCACGCTAAGACCAATAGGAGCGGAGTACCAATGGGGAAAGTTTCAATAATAATTACTTCGCTGGGTACAGGGTCTAATCCTTTGAGCGAGGTAAGCTCCAGCCTTCCCGTCTCTTGTTGTATTGACCACACGTTTTTTCAATTTCTCGGTTGAATTCTTCATTATGTTTCACTCGAAACGTAACCAGTGGTAAAATTCGGGTTTTTCACCATGGCATGAAAGTCGTGCTTTCGATATGAGGGTAGTATTATTTTGTTAAGTTTTCGCGACGAGTAGTAATTAAAATGAACAAGTTGGCAGTAGGCAAAATAAAAACTTTAACATTACTCATTGACACTTGACATCTGTGTCTTTCGGGATCACGGCTACTGAAATGTGGCCGAAATGTCAGAGTAAAAATAAAATAAAATACCGCGCTTAAAACCATTTACAAGCGAAAACTCATGGAATAAATGTTTGGATTTATTGGTAGATGTCCATATTCATTTCGGCTAACGCTGTGGTGACGTTTGCGCTCACGTCGGGGTCACCACTGTGGTGGTATTTGAAAAGAAGGTTGCTTATAGGAAAGTGTTCTTGATAGGTGTGAGAGAAATCAAACTATGCTTTTGGTTTTAACTATTTTAAACTGTTATATTGTTCACACACAGAATTTACACATATATAATTACTACACACGCTAAGTCCTAAGGAGTGGACCGATGTGCGACCGAACGCGTGCCGTAGTTGCCCGAACGCAAAACTGCTGAAAGAACGACCTGTATCACCAGAACGCCATTTCTGCTAATACCAATTATTTTCTACTATTATTGCGCTGCGACGATACCGAGAAGATATTATGGATTTAGTAGAATACGAATTTTTAACACTATTTCAATGGAATCGTAGGTTGAGTATCTTTGAAACGCTAGACATAGAAATAGCAGAATTGGACACCTGATCACAGTGCGCTATCGGTTGAAAGTTTAAATTCGTGATTTAATCACTTTTAATTAAGGACTCGTTAAACTCTTTTAATTTTATCTTGCGAAACATGTATGGGATTTATGGAGACTAGTGCTCGCCCGTGGTCGAAATTCGACCATAATAATCAATGTCAAAGACTATATATACTTCTATAATCACAGATTTCGCCAAGGCTACACTGTTAATTTGTCTTGAAGAATAAAGAAAAGAGTATATATGCGTGTGTGTGTGTCAAATACATGGTTGTGTGTGTAATGGTTTTTTTATTGATTTAATGTATTATTTATGAATAATTAAAAAAAATATTAACATTCGTCGCTCCTTCTCTATATAAACTATAAGTGTGCGAAATTTCATACTCCTCCGTCCGCGCAATTTTCGTAGAAAGGGTTACAAAGTTTTCTCTTCACGTATTAATATATAGATACTAGCTTCTGCCCGCGACTTCGTCTGCGTGAAATAGTTTAAAAAAAAGTGAGTTAAAAAGAACCCCTGGTTTTGAAGCATTCTTCATGGGTGCTCCGCTCCTATAGGTCTTAGAGTGATGATAGAGCTTAAGGCTTACCCTGAAGCCTTCCTCGATAAATGGGCTATCTAAAACTGAAAGAATTTTTCAAATCAGTCCAGTAGTTCCTGAGATTAGCGCGTTCAAGCAAACAAACAAACAAACTCTTCATCTTTATATATTAGTATAAGATATTGCAGTATACATTTTTAGTACGTCGTGTTATAACTATAATAATATTTTTCTTTCCTCTTATTATGTCTTTGTCTTCCTGAGTATGCCACTGTTTATTAAGAATTCTTCGAAAAATAATTGTATAACATATTTCTGCATACAATTTGTTTATAAAAAGAGCTCGAGATAGATAAATAAGAAGAAAAACAATTTTTAGCTAGACGTGTCACTGAGGAGTTTCTTGTCGCCTCTTCTACTTAACAGTAATAATACGTTACGAAACGGTATATATAGAATAGGATGTAAATTTTAATTTATATGTATGACCCTATGTGAACACACGTTGGACAAACCCAACCACTACATCAGATTCGATAAACCACAAATCCTCGCGAAAGAGAATCGTTTGATACCTAGAATGATGCGTGAGGCTATTGAAATCAAAAAACACCCAAATTTCAATAGAGAAGATGGTTGGCAAGTACCACCTGTTTGGGATCCCATCATCGAAAACTATTAAGACCCATACCCAGCAAAAACCAACTGCCAGACCCCAAAACTCTGCGTGCACCGGAACACGAACCAACTTGATTGATAATTTATTTTTGTTTTTCCTCACACCCATTTTAATATTATATAAAATTATAAGAGCTAGGCATGTTTGCTGAAGAGTTTCTTGCGGCGCTTCTTCTCTTTAAGCCACAACATGCTGCGAAGCGATGGTAAATTAGATTAGGGTCCCATTGAGTAAATAATAACCATAAACAAAATTAAAATGAACAAGTTGGCGGTAGGCTAAATCAAGCTTTAACAATACTCTTTGACACTTGACTTCTTTGTCTTCCGTGATCACATCTACTGAAAAGTGGCCGAGACGTCGGAATAATAAAAATCAAATAAATTACCGCGCTTAAAGCCGTTAAAACGTAGTTTTATTATCTATATTAGTCGCGCAAACTTAAGAAAATATGATTTGTATGACCTTCAAAAAGTGTTCTCCAGACGAACTTATTTTGAATAAAACTGTTGATTTTGAAGTGAATTCGAATTTGGACGCTTAAAACTGTTTATTATTTCGATACACGCTAGAGCTTGGATTGATTCAGTCACATCTCAATATCCACCCCCTTGGGGAATGAAATAATCCACTGAAATTGACTAACGGTACATATTTCAAGGGAAACGTTTTCCCCCTTTTCGCGGAAGATCGCTGTGGGTGTAATATTGCTAAATATTAAAAATTTATTTTCTTGTAAATGTCTGTATGAAACTACTTTATATATAGATACGTATATTATTAATACGCGAAGATAAAATTGTACCACTTTTTATGCAGTGTTAGCATGTAGATATTTTAAGTCATTTTTAGCCAGAATAAAGCTTGCATTGCAAGAGTATTTCTAGTTAAGATTTATTTGGCAGGATAATTAGCTATTGTTATTAGTTCATAACGACACAATAGTAGGTATCTATGGTTTTTTATTTAAAGGTACTAACTAGTAAGTATTTGCCTTACGTGAAGATTATACTTCATGTTTTTTCATTGTATAGATAGATAGATAACACTTTATTGTACACCATTACAGAAAACCTTATAGCCTAAAAATATTCTAAATGTGCACAATGGGCGGTCTTATCGCTAAGAAGCGATCTCTCCCAGACAACCCGTGACAGGAATAAAACAGATGATATTTTATTTATGTTTATATTTTACTAGCTATCACGGCAGACGTCGTCCTGCCCGGAAAAGCTTTAATCGATATGCCGACAGCAGTGCCACCTACCGGGTCCAATTGTGAACCAACTCAGAAACCTTCTTTGGCTCATGTACAACAACTTTGCTAACGGTCATCACATGATCAAAAGTATAGTTTACGATTCTATAAAGTACATACAGACAAACATTCATTTTATATATCAAGATTATTCTTAGTATTTAGTGCAAGTTAAACTTAATTCATTAATGATTTATTGTATATAAATTTCTATTGTTAATAATTTTCTATGAAGTATCATTTTTTCGTTGGATAAAGGCTGGAACCGAAAAACAGCGCTGCGTATTCCCCGTCCTGACGACCTAAGGGGCCGAGATATGGACACTGACAACAGTATTGGTCCACAAATTCCAAGTCGCTCAACGGGTTATGGAGCGAGCTATATTGGGTGTTTATCTTATGGATAACATTGGCAATGAGGATATCCGTAAGAGAACCAAGGTAACCGAAATAGCTCGCAAAATTAGCAAGTTGAAGTGGCAGTGGACCGGTCACGTCTGTCTCAAGACCGATGGCCGATGGAGCAAACGAGTGCGAGGAGACCGCGTCTCGGTAAACGTAGTGTTGGACGCTCTCCAGCCCGATGAACCGACGACCTGTCCAAGGTCGCCGGTAGGCGCTGTATGAGGAAGTCAGAGGACAGGGATGAGTGGCGCCGACTTGGGGAGGTCTACGTCCAGCAGTGAACTGCGAATGGCTGACGACGTCAGCCCTTGTCGCAGCATAATGCTGAGTTCTAGCCTCATTGGCGTGAATTTTATGTACTTACGTTTTTTGTGTGTTTTGTTAACTACAATGTATATTCTTGATTTACATGTACAGCGTCTTATTACGCGTATTATTTTTTCTACATACATTTACAACAAATCTTTTTTTTCTTTAACAGAGCAGTGTGAGATTTGATATAATCAAAATTTCTTTCTCTTTCATATACGTATTAAACATATTTGACTACATATCCGTGCAGGAACGGGGAAGGAATATCAAATCATGTGGGTAAAGTCCCTTTTTAAATTGCGAGAATTTCCTACATAGAGCAATAAACATCGTGATTCTTAAGATAATTATTAAATATGTAGTACGTAATAGGATTAATTATATACAGTAATTTATATATAGTTAAAATTAATATTTATTTTGTAGGAGATTTTTCGATAACTCTACCAATTATGTTTTCTGGATATGTCGGCTATACCGTCCTATTTTAAATAGACCTTCTAGGCGTTCTGTCATAAGAGGCGACAAAACAAGTTTCAGCCAGGTGGTAGGGCAATTACCGGTCTGGATAAATACTGTATTGTCTAATGTAAGTCGAAATAACAACCTTGACTTGTGTTCCAGCATTAGTGGCCAGGTTCCAATAGCTCTTCCAGGCCGGGAGCACATTGGTAGAGTATTCTTAGGACGCGTTCCTTTAGTATCTCACAACGCCCCAAATGCTCCGTCTGCCGATCCACAAGGCGACCGCGGTTGTTATGATCATGGCGAAAACGTCACTAATGACGTCATGATTTTCGATCACACAGCGCTGACAACGATCCATGTCACGAGGTGGATCGAAGTGGGCGTTGACCACAGAGCATTAATTCTCTTGGCATTAAAAATGGCGTGATTTTTAAATCCACCAATGACATTTGTGTATTTCGTTGTTTACGACATCAACGCTTCATAATCCGTTCCACTAGAGTTTATGATTGTAATGTCCGCAAGAAAGTGGAACGGGAAAAATCGCGGTCGTTGTGAGTCCCTTATGGAACGTAGCCTTAGTGTTGCATATACCCATTGCATATATCCATAGGCGATGGTAAATAATTTCCATTGGGAGAGTTTTAGTAGCTGTCAGATATACTTATGCGATAATAAAATTGCAGGAAAAACTTTCATGATGTAATTAATCTTAATAAGGTAAAGGAACAAAATCCATACAGCTTAACCACATGTAACAAGTATACATAATAAGTGCTTTATTTTCAGTTACTTATCATTACTTTTTTTAGTAATTATGTCTGTCTCTGCAGACCACGGCAAATAAAAATAGCCCGGACTTTTGGAGAGCTTACGTTGCGCCACGGGAAGGCCAACATGTAGAGACCCCTCGACAAATTTAATCTGAATGTGGCGTGACACTGACCGGCGATTGTTCCTATTATTACGTGCGAGCGGGTTACGCACTTAGGATCGGAATAAAACACCAGTTTTTAACTAACTCTTTTATTGACTTACACAGCCGTGCGTGATTACACTCTGCAGGGTTGCCCCTACACACACAACGAAAGATGCACTGTACCGACAATAAGATGTCTCACTCACAATACCGTCGCCGATATTGCGTAGACACACCTTCTGCTGCAGCAGTGTTCACCACCGAACTTACGGCGCGTAGCTTGCCTCTGGACCTCCTTTTAAACTACGCGAATCTCCTCCTTCACTGAACTGTGCACTACACTTTTCACTAAATTCACCACTAAACTCGTCACTGTCTTCTATTAAACTCTTCTTTGAACTCTTTCGTTTCGCACTTGTCGCTTCACTGTCTTGAAATGAACTCAACTTTAAAACTGTCCGGTAGGCGTGCCTTACGCTGCTTATATACCCGGAAGAATTTTCTGGAACCCATAATTTCGTTTATACATCTATCCCTTTCTAACATCTATCTATCTCTGTCTTTTTCTTCCCGAACTTTCTATTCCAAAACTTTCATTTATCGTCTATCCCTTTCCACCATGTATCTGTCCTTGTCTTTTCTTTCCAGAATCTTCTACCGTTTTCTTAAAATCTTGAGATCGGCTGACGCTCGGGGAAAGTTCTACCCTCGGTCGCCACACTATCTACACCATATAAAAATGCACCCAAGGACAAAAGGTACCGGGCTATTGGGATGAACTGCTAGTGGACTTGCAGATTGGGGACTATGGGGATTATGGCGTCTGCCCGTCGCTATGTTCAAGGAACATGGAAAAAAAGAGCTCACGGTGACTCGCCACTCACTGGCATTGGCCGGCATCGTATTGGCCCCTAAAAATGCCAGGATAGACGAGGGGCAATGTGGTTGTGAGTGACTAAGGGGTGTCGAGAGGTGGGCTGCAGGTTCACGGAAACTACTCCCGATGTTATGCCATTTATCACTTCCACCCCTGGAGCTTGAGTCTTAGCTCTAACGATCACCACTCTGTGTCCGCTGGCTAAGGCAAGCACGGAGGCGGGTTGCCCTTGCCTTAGCCCGCGGAGTGGGGTCCAAGGTGTCGCTTCTCCCCGGTGTTATCATTGTTTTCTGTTTTTTTATTCTTACCGTGAGTTGTTTGGCTTTTGTGACTAAGGAGGTGGGCACCGAAAATAAGTGCTGAAATATCGGTCTATATTTCGGCACAGCAAAATACTGTTTTGTTATTATTGTTAATTGTCGCATTTTTAGAAATAAATATTATCTTTCTAATCCTCAAACCTATAAAACACGTGTGATAGGCAAATGAAGTTAAGTAAATATGGGCCTTTGTAAAGCGCACCTGGTTTTTGTCATAGCTAACCATACCAATTGGTTAAACAACAAAGACTGAGTGCTGCATCGTAAACGCAGGATTGATACGAGTTAGTTAACGAATGTGGTTTGGTCCCTTTGTTAGCGATTATTTTTTCTATTTATAAATTGATTAACAAAAATATTTTGTCTGAATACAAAAACGTCCATTAAAACTCACAATACTTATTATAATATAAATTATTCATAATTATCACAATGATATATTGTTACGATTTGAGCCACCTGCATATTTGAAAACAAAGCACATTTATTACCCACCGTCGTTTGAGCTAATAACATTGAAGCTCTTTTATGACTGTCTTCTTTTGTTTACTTTGTGTTTGAAATTAGAAAAACAGCCGATTGTGTATTGTAATCTTTATGGTTGTCATTAGCCAGGTGTGATTCTTGGAAAATTCAGTCCACGTGGTCGGGCAGACATATTGTATTTATACAGGATAAAGCAATGCTCCAATGGAGGGTGAGGCAGTCGAGCGATAAGCACATGCGAAGCAAGACGTGTGTACTACATTCGGTAATCTATTTAGTGACGGACTTTGCGCGTGTGATTGAATCGTGCAGTATGTTTGGGCTGGTTGTGTACAGTTATATTTATACCTGTGTTATCCGTGTTTGTATAGTTCTAATAAATTCTATAGTAATTCTAACGACATTTTAATTCGAGTCCTGCAACTAGTAACAATATCAAATTCAGATAAAAAACTTACTAATGAAACACGGTAGGAACCTCATGAATTAATTATTATAAAATTTTAGCTATGCGCCACAGTTTTACTTGTTGCAAATGTTAATGATTCATATACTTAGATCAGCTTTACAATTTCAGAGTCTAGCAAGTGCTTCCTAAGGAATTTCACTACACATCACAAAAATTGTCACGAATATTAACTACATGCCATTTTAAAACTATTTATTAAGCTTATTAGGAGCAGTACCGTATTTTGATACAGACTTCGCAAGTGTTGGAAAACACAATAGTTACATAAGCAAGTGCCTAGGAAGTCATTGACTGTATAAACATTTAAAAAAAATACTCTGATGGAATCGACGAAACCAAACTTGCACCTAGTTACGTGTTACGGTATCGGGACCATAAAAATCAATCACAATTTCTACCAACTGGCTTGCATCTGGGTCTTTATCGAAGATAAACTATAAAATGTACCGAATTTTCTCTTTGTTGACTTCCATTTTTAACACCTTGTAACTCACAAATGAATAGACCAAACAAAGAACAGCAAATTATTTTTTGTGCGGGATTTCACCTTCCCAACGACCGCAAATTTAAAATCTTTTGATCGATTCTTTACGACATATCCATCACTACAGCCACCTGCCGAAAAAATAATGGTTTCTGTTTTCGCACTCATATAATCTATAATATTATAAAATTCTAAACATGTCGTATCTGTACATTAAAGCTATTAAAAAAAAACTGGAATAGACTATATAAACTATAGAGAACACGATGCAATTTTTTTAGATTTCTTGTCTGTTTGTTTGGGATTCACGTAAAAACTATTGGGCCGATTTTGATGTAGTTTTCGCTAATCGACAGCTAAGAAATTTAAACTCTATGCTACTTTTTATCCTGAGAATCGCGCTGGAATTTTTCTGACAATGATTTAAAATTGCCAGATTAAAAAAAAACGAATTCCAATGTGAATTTTTTACTGATCGATGGCAAATCTAATGTGTGATATTTTTTTACTACGGGAATCCCGCGGGAATTTTACCAAGACCGGCTTGTAGTTGTTTGGGTGCGTAAATATTAGCTTATTCCGACAATTTCAAGTCAAGTTATAATATATAGAAAAAGAATGATTTTTTTTGAAGTAGTTATATGATGAATGTACCTATATATAAAGTTTTTTAGGGACAGTCTTTCGCCGCTCGTAGTCAAGCCATGTGATTATACGACCCAAGAGAATCAAATTAAAGTTCACCTACAGGTTTAAAGTTTGCTCCGTTGTTTTCCACCTAATTGCACTAGTTGTATCACTTGTTAATTATTATTGCCCCTGGGCCACTGTTCCAAACAATCACGAATCGGCCAAACATACCAGCTGTTTGTGTGAATGCTACATTAATTAATTTTAGTTGTTCTGCCCGAGTTTAGGGGTTTGCTATTGGGTAAATAGAGATTAGTGTTTAATTTGGGTTTAAAGGGCAGGTCGGTAGTGATTTAATCTATTAGTGAGATTCTAATCGGCACCTGAGATGTGATTTCACTGGTCGTTTCTTGGGCCTCGAGTCTGTAACTCAAATTAACAATCGAAACCGTAACTTTTGACAGTTTTGGTAGTCTGTAAACCATCTCGGCTCAATATTGAATCAGTCTTGTTAGTTACGCGCTGTTTTTTTTTAATTGTCTCGTTGCGTTGGCAAAATGGCAGAATGGATCACGCAATAAATACAAGTAACCCTCTATTGACCGAGGATAGGATATAAGAGAGGACTAACCAATTATTTGTCTTGATGCCGATGACGGAAGCCAGGAAGCACAACAAAGTTTGATTTTAAATTATTAATAATTGCACAGCACTTTACTAAGGATAGCAAGAGGGTGGCGCACGCGCACGTAATTGTTCCGTCGTAACAGATCGACGACTGGAGCCGTCCGCTAGGCGGCGCGGCATTTTTAATTGGCGAATTATGGGATAAGGAGAGGGTTATTAGGAGCTGTAAAGGTCTGAAGGAAAGGCACATAGAAGGCACTCGTATTATTACGTGATCCCATTCCTTAACGTATGACCAATACACTTTTTTTAACCTAAATAAAAATAAATCGGCAGACAAACACACACACTATATATCCCCAAATTAAGCATGTTACGCTTGTGTTATAGGTAATGTACAACGGATGACTCTGGGGCCGATCCCAGACATCCAGACCATAGTAAATAAGGGAGAAAATATGTTTCCGAAATTTACTATATCAGGAATCGAACCCGGAATCTCTGCTTTGCAGTGAGGTAAGCCGGCAAAGGCTTAGCCCGCTCATCCACAGAGGCCGTCTTATATATTGGAATCAGTCTTGTTTTAACCGAAACTTATTTAATATGAGTTTTAGAGACTATGGACATTTGACCATCGTCAGTCGAATGGATCTTGACTCGCGCTAGCATGGGTTTTTTTTGTGAAAGTTACAGACTTGGGGCCCTGGTGTAATACAAGTTTATAGCTGTGTTTATCCAGGAGGGAAAATTTCATAAACTATTCGGTTTGTGAAAGATTAATAAACTTAAGTAAATTTTTGTTATTAATTTTTGATATTCAAAGTCAAATTGAAATTCAAAACTTTTTATTCAAAATAAGTTCCACTGGAGAACACCTTTTAAACGTCAATACATGTAAGTAAAAAATAATTTTAGTTCCTAATCTATGTCTACTGCTTCGCAACGTGTTATTGCCGTTAAGGAGAAGAAGCGACAAGAAACTCCCGAGCAACACGTCTAGCTAAAAATTGATTAACTCAAACATTTCTTTCCTTAAAATAAATTTTATACAGAAATGATTTTATACACAATCACTTTTTGAAGAATGAATGGAGTTGTAGCAAACAGTGCATACTCAATAAGACCCAGACACAATAAAAGGAAAGAAAATTATTATTAAAGTTATAATAATGACATGATGTACTAAAATTTTATACTGCAACATTTCTCCATAAATTTGTTATATGCTTGGCAAGATAAAAATGTTATGTAATGTTTGCCAGGTGGTAGGGTATTTGCTCGACTGGATGGCGACCACCCCTGGTCTAGAGTATGCCGCCAGTGACCAGGTTCCAGTCTCCTTTAAGAGAGCAGCAGCGTATTTATAGCACCTTTGGTGTTGCAAATGTCCATAGGCGACGGTAACCACTTTCCATCAAGGGGGCCGTCTGCCTGTCTGCTGAACTACTACAATAAAAAGAAATAAAAAATAAAACCAAATATAGTCTAAGAAGTTGAAGCGAGCTTCTACGTAAATTAAGTTTTGTCATTTAAGTATTCTTCAATAGCGATGTGGTGGATCAATGTTTTTTTTAAATTTAAATCTCTCCTTATGCACACGCTTGTCAGGGTATTTTTGTTCATCTTTTTGTGTCTTCTTTTTATTCTCTCTTTCTTTTCTTTTTAGTGCCAAATTTATTTTTCCAATACATATATTTAAATACAATTTTGGAGTCTAAACATTCTACTATCTTATTTCTCTACTTTATATAATGCTATTTACTTGTACTATTACATTTATCTATTGCTATTTTACTTGTCTACTAATTTATCATTTATCCCTTCTGTTGTACTTGTTTATCTTCTTATACATCTATATACCTATATTTACTATTTATCTACTATATTTGAAACAATGGTACTATCGGTAACACAAGAGGTGTTACCGATAGTACCACCTCTTGTGTTACCGATATACAGTGTTTACATTTATTTATTACCTGACACAAGTCTTATTTTAGGTGGAGTTATGTTAGGATCATTGTGTTGATTACTGCTCTTAAGGTCAGCTCGATTGGTATGATACCACGTTCTCACTCATGAGAACCGAAATCGCCGAATACGCAGCAACTGATGTTGGCGTAAAACTGTCAGCCTTGTTGAGCTAATCGTGTTTCGTAGGATGAGTATTTAGGGATCTCCCGACTAGGTGGAGGAGCGAGATGGAATGCTCCTCCGTCTCAAAGGAAGATCTTCCAAGGAAGCTATTGCTATGACTCGCAGGCCTAGACCGCCTCTGTTTCTATTGGACTTGACTTTATGTTGTTGGTCCGAAGACCTCACAACTTTTCGGGGTTTACAGGGCGAGCGCCTTCGCCCTGCGAAGGCTCGAGCCCGGGGTGCAACTTGCTCGAGGGAGTTCCTTAGGAAGCTTTACCTAGGCTGGAATTTTGCCATGAAAGGGGGATGAATCTAATGATTCCCACCATAGGGCGACACAATGCACTAATTGAGAATTGGCGACGGGTAATATAAAGCCCGAGAGGAAGGATACCGGCGGACCGGGATCGGTGGTAGGAGGCGGCCTACACTATCTTAGTGCCGTTTCGCAACGTGCTATGGTTGGGAGAGAAGAAACGGCGAAAGAAACTTCCCAGTAACACGCCTAGTCTATCCTATGGGGCTATGTCTCCTGGCGTCCCTCGTGGGGCCTTGGAGAGATCGCGATTGGCGGCGTTTGACACGCCGCCATCTGTGTCTGTCTGTCGGTGCCTGCCAGCGTGCCGTCCTAATCGCGGGCGGGCTGATCCGGGTTAGCCGTTTTGTAATAACGTCGATCCTGTTCGTGAGGACGTTACGCGATCGTCGCACGAGAGCCTTTCGCCGAGACTTGTAATCGGACGCGACCCCCTCTGTTGTTGTTGGAAATTTTGTATATATTCCTTGTACGTATCGGTAATCGTTTCCGACCTCGATTATTGCACAGCGCCATCTATTGGCTTGTATGTGGTCCACTACAAGTAAGAGTTCCGATGACTCACTTCCTCTTCGCTCTATGCCCCTACTCCATTCACATACCTCGTCCCCTCTATTACCGTCCTCTTGTCTGATCCCTCCGATCGTATCCCCTCTAACTCGTTCTTAAGGTTTGGCAACGCGGTGGCTTCGCCCCTGTTGTTGCAAACTGCTATAGGCGGCGGTAAATTTTTACAAAAATTTGATGATGAATTTCAATTGATGTATATTGGGCATTCTTTTACGCGGCTTACAGTAGAGTTAACTGGCAGAAATCGTCTCGCAAGGAAAAAGCGTCATGCGCCGCCAGGCGACATTTACTAACGTATAGAACTTCCTGACCGGGTGGGTCCCAGGACCGTACAATTTGCCCACCCATTTTAATTTTATATAAAATTACACGCATGTGCCCGCAACTTCGTCCACGCTAGATTTGAAATTCCCGCGTGATTCCCGGGACACAAAGTACCACAGTATTTAAAAAACAATGTAAGCTATGTGAAAACTATACCAGAATAAGCTAATTTTTACGCGCCCGAACAACTTCAAACCGGGTTTGAGAAAATTCCAGAGGGATACCCGGGATAAAAAATGTCACTGATTTTATTACATAAAATTTACTATCAAATAAAAAACACATTGGAATTCGATTTATTTTAAATTTAAAATGGTAATTAAATAATTCCCAGAAAAATTCTCGCAGGTTTCTCAGGATAAAAAGTAGCGCAGAATATAAGTCTAATAATTTGCTGTTGATCAGTGAAAACCACATCGAAATCGGCCCAGTAGTTTTTACGTGAAACCTGAACAAACAAACAAACAGACAATTAATTAAAATAAATGCATCGTGTTCTCTGTCGTTTATATAGTTTATTTTTTAATAGCTTCAATGTACAGACATGGCATGTTTAGAATTTCATAATATTATTGATTAGAGCTAGGAATGTTCCTGAAGTTTTTTGCCTCGGTTCTTCTCTTCAAGCCAAAACATGTTGCTAAGCGGTGGTAAATTAGATTAGTCTACCATAGAGTAAATAATAGCCATAAACAAAATTAAAACTAAATAATTAAAATGAACAAGTTGGTGATAGGCTAAATAGAAATTTTAACAATACTCATTGACACTTGACATCTTTGTCTTCCGTGATCACGGCTACTGAAAAGTGGCCGAAACGTCGGGCTAATAAAAATCAAATAAATAATTTACTTTTACTACGTGTACTAACCGCACAATTCTGTTGAATTTAATTTTGCGCAACCTTTACATATAGACACAATACTAACACAAAAATTCTAAACGTTGCGTTTTCGAAATCTCCTCGTCCGAATAGTCCCTTGAATATCATATATTATATATTTATATCTCTCTGCGTATTCTACCGACTATACAACGGAGAGTGTTCCGAGGAACTGTTCAGAATGGTGGCTTCGTCTTCTTTTTACCACCGCATCGCACGCCATCGACTGGGCGTTCATCCCCACTTCCTTGAGCCGCTTCGCTCTTGTACGCAACGGTTCTCCAGAACGTTTCTCTTGCGTACCGAGGGGATTTGGAATGAGCTCCCAGCCGAGTTTTTCCCACAGCGCTACAATATGGGGTTTTTTAAAATGGGTGTCATACAATTTCTTCGAGGCCGGCAGCGCGTTAGTGATATCTCTGGTGTTGCAAACGTCCATAGGCGACGGTAACCGCTTTCCATCAGGTGGGCTGTCTGCTTGTCTGCTATACTCCAGCGATAATATATATATATATATATATATATATAATATAGCTTACACATCACAATAACACATAAGCTATTAACCTACTAATATTATAAACGCAAAAGTTTGTAAGAATGTATGGATGTATGTTTGTTACTCTTTCACGCAAAAACTACTGAATGGATTTTGATGAAACTACAATAATATAGCTTACACATCAGAATAACACATAGGCTATAACCTACTAATATTATAAACGCGAAAGTTTGTAAGAATGTATGGATGTATGTTTGTTACTCTTTCACAAAAAAACTACTGAATGAATTTTGATGAAACTTTACAATAATATAGCTTTAACATCAGAATAACACATAGGCTATAATCTATAAAGATATATTGTGAATCACAATTTTCCATCACCACTCCAGGGTCAGATGAAATCTATAATTATTATGCAACACAGTAAAATGAAAATAAAAAAGACATACATGGACAGCAGATTACAGTGTAAATTAGCACATACATCATTGCATAAGTACATAATGATTCCTAAGCTAGCTTTTCTGACGTCAGTGGGCAAAGAGTTTAAGACAGCCTATAAAAAAAGGTCTACAACCCCAGACGTCTTAAAACATGTTTATAACATTTACGTATTGAATAATATACTGTGTGCCAACCCTCTACGTGAGACTGGGTGAGTACGTGAGTGGACTTCTCGAAATTTCCCTGCTTTTGACTTGGTCTACTTTTGTCATTTTACTCGACCAACGTCCAAGCGATAATCTACTTTATGTCCATGCTACTAAAGTCGATTTCAGTCTCTAACGAACAGAAGTAAAGATGTTACAGAATGAGCAAAAAGTTTGTCAAAGCCGCGGTTTTCCCAATTTTCTGGGTAATTTCCAGAGGCGAAGCGACGTTTCGAATTGTGTTGCACAGTAAAATTACTAGAGGCTTTTAATTTTTTTTTTCAGGGTAGTTCACTAACTGTCGGCAAAACTAAAATTGGTGACGATTTTCTGCACTTGCTGCCCACTTTGCAAAGTTTTTAGTGTTAATAAATATATGTAAAAGAAATTGTAATGTATCTGCGGGTAGTTGTAATATTTTGTAGGTACTATATAAGGCGCAGGTGAATCTATGCAGAGTAAGTTGACACACAACCACCAGGGCAAGAGTAAATAATGGTACGCTGGCACGACGTACTGAAGATAGATCGGCACATTGTACTCATAGTATCTTTGGGATAAACATCATATATTACAGAAGTGTTTTTAATTCAAATGGAGAACATTTAATAATAAACATACATACACAAAACCGAAGGTGGAAAATAAAATTTAGTATATATAGGTACATACCCTTGTGCGTATTGGTTAGATAAATTTTGAAAAATTATGTTTCTAAGTCGTAAAAAGTGTATATCCTCTACAATGAGCTTTAAAATTCCGAAAAAAAAACCAAATTGGTTGAGTTTAAAAATTTCTTTGCCTATATGGAACCCTTCTACGTATGTCTAACACGCACTTAAAAGTTCGAGGTGGCCACCGAACGCCAAAGAATGGCCAACCAAGCCGCGGTAGTAGCCAGCGGAAAGCCCGCGAAGGCCATAGGACGCCGCAGATTGGCCAACGAGAGTTGCTGGGAAGCCATCGCTATGCGTAGAAGACTTCAGCAGCTCCAAACCCAGTTACCGGTTGGTAGTTGCCCATTCTGTTGCAGCCGAGGTAAAAATTAAAACCTCGAAGCCCTAACCTCCTTACTATGATAAAGGAAAGAAGACCCTAGATGGATGACGCACTTATCCGATTTACATATAGCGAATACAAAATTCAAAACTGTTGAAATTCAACCTACACATGCACAGACTCTAGTATGTCAACATGTATTTTTGTATCTGCGATCACCAGATTTCACTATCTGTACATAAAATAAAGCATAACACAAACAAGGGGCGGCTTTCAGCGCGACAAATATTTGTACAAGTAATGGTCGTAACCCATGGAAGAGGAAATATATAACAAATAAAATCGTTCGTGCTCCTAAATAACTGTATGGACTAAATAAACATAAACAGTGATACGTGAAAATTATTATGTTATACTCAATAAAATAGAACATATTTTTGGATTAAATTGTATTCATTAATATTTATAGAGTGACAAAATAACAGAAATGTACACAATAAATTATGGGATAAAGAATATTTTCTATGTAGGGTAGCGTGGCTTGGAACCGATTTTAATCAGTAATAACCGGTTTTAGTCAATTATTTCGTTCGCATTGTAAACCTTAGAGAGAGTGTTATATAATCCTGTATTAGCCGGTTTATTCTGCGAGAAGAGGAAGTAGCATTCTATCTCTCTCAACATGTATTTGTGTGCAACTGAAAACTTGCCGTACTACGTGACTGCGTTTTGGTGGTGTGTGGCAAAAACCGTTGGAAATTGTTCGAAACCGGTTTATTCAACAAAACTTATTTAAAGAAATTTTGTTCCCAAAAACTAGTTAATTTAACTTAAAGTAAGAACAAAACCGAAATGAAAAGTTCCTATGTACTTAGGCTGTAACCGGTTCGACTTTTTACCGGTTTCCAAGCCTTGTAGGGTAGTTCAATGTTAGTAGAGTAATTTTAATCAGTGATAGCTTCTATACGATACCTCAGAACGCCTCCCCTCAATAAATTGTTTATTAATGAAGTAAATAACATTTAGAACCCGATTGCAGCACCACCCACTGGGTCCAATTGTGAATCTAAGCCAACCAAGTACCCACTCAAACACACAAAACAATTGGCAACCGATTTCAGCTCCACTGGATATATAAAATTTAAAATGCTGTTGGTTAGTTTGGCCAAAACGCAAAAACGTCTCGACAGATTTTGATGAATTTTTTGTGTATATTTGAGTGGGTAGAACCATCTTGGGATGGTTTATATTCACAACTGGATCCGGTAGTTGATGCCGGAATCTGGTTCCAGGATGATGAAATGAGCATCTATTGGGCCTGCTAGTAGTAATAAACCAATACACTAAAATCATGACACTGAAATTTTCTATTTTAAAACTTTAATAATTTTATCATTTTTTTTTAATGATCTGCCATGTGTTGTAATTTGTCTGACCTGCTGACATTTATTTAGAAGCATTAATGTAAGATTATGAAAATTCAAGATATTTAATTATTGTAACAATTTGCACGTCATGTGAATGACAAAACATCTGGAAACTTTATACTTACATCTATGAAAAATAGGATGGAGCCAAAATAGACCACAGGAATGTACCATTCGCTCCGTATCAGGCCCTTAGTAACAGCCAAGCATAAGACTAGCGCATTTAGAGGATGTTTCAAATATGCTGCTACTAAATTCTGGAATGATATTCCTCCACCCATAAGAGACCTGAAAACAATACATTCTTTCAAATTTCATTACCTACTTAAGTTGCAAAAAGAAGACCCCACATATAATAAAAACTAATTACTTACAAAAATATATATATATATATATATATATATATATATATATATATATATATATATATATATATAGGTTACTTTAATTTTTAGGTACATATCTTTAGTTTTATTTTAATTTTTTTATATGTTGATTATAATCTTATTTTATTTAACTTGTTTCCACCGTGGGTCGCTTGACTATGTAACCAAGGAGATGGGCACTGAAAATCAGTGCTGTGTCGGACTATGTTTCGGCACAGCAAAAACTGAGTGCCAACCTCATTTCGCGAATTGCGGCACACATTTCCAGTGTATTTGTTGTTATTATAAATTATTTCTAATGTGTCGCATTTTTAGAAACAAATATTTTCATTCTTTCTTAAATATCTGTTCATCTATGTATCTATATTTTTTGCAAATAAAGATTGATTGATTGATAAACATAGTCTTAAAACGGGGAAAAAATTGTGTGTGTGTGCAGTTCACACGCCGTAGAAGTGAAACTTCAGAGAATATACTCACAGATAATTCTTCTCTAACTTTTGTTAATATAAATATAATTCCTATAGCCTATATACGTCAACATATTAGAATTCAAAATAAACTTCTTCACTATCACTTTCTATTTTTCACTGCTTTGGTCTAAAAAAAAATATCAATTTTATTTCGGTTCAATTTGGACCTATGTTTAATCATGATCTTATTGACTCTCTAACCTGTGCTGCACAATGTAAAACTCGTATTTCATTCTCTCGCAGCGTTAGTCCTGTAAATTTATGTGTTTATTTCTTTTTAGTGTGGCTTTTTCGTTTCATCGAGTTACAAATCACATCGATTCTAAAGAAGTTTCACTCCAATAGCCAAAGAATGAAGTTGATGTCTCAAACATTTACAAAATATAGGAAAACCTTCAACTCAACAATGATATTAAAAACCTTACAAAGTAAATACGCGAAGGATATCGTAAATAGTTTTAGGTTGCAAGCTGGAACATTGAAACTTCTCTGTACTTTAAAGAGCAATTTATATCGATAAAATAAAATACTTTGTATTAAGAAATTTATTGAACTACCTTTTACTAAGTCGCAATGCAACAACTACAGTTTTTTAAATATCTAAGTAAGAAAGTTACGCTTGTTATTTTATTTTATTGCCTGAAGTAGGTAAACAAGCAGAAAGCCTATCTGATGGAAAGTGGTTACCGTCGCCTATGAACGTTTGCAACACCAGGGGTGTCGCCAACGCATTGTCGACCTCTAAGAAATTATATAACATCCTTCATAAACGACCCCAAGTCATAGCGCACAGGGAAAACCTCGGCGGGCAGTTCCCTCCAAATTATCGTTGTACGCAGAACAAATATTCTAAAGAACCGTTGTGCATTTGAGCGTGGGAGCTCCAGAAAATGGGGATGAACATCCCATGGTATTATGGATAATACTTTCTAATATTGAGTTCTTTTGTATATCATAATATCATGAACTGTTCCTGCGCATTACAATGCGCAGGAAATATAATGATAATAACAGCCCACAAACGTCATATTGCTAAGCTCAGGCCTTTTTTTTATTGCATGAGTTTAGCAAACAGGCAGACGGTCGACCTGATGGAAAGCGGTCACCATCGCCTATAGACATTTGTAACACAAAAGGTGTTACAAATGGGCTGCTGCACTCTAAATGGAGATTGGAACCTGGCCACTAAAGCCGGAACCCAACTTAAGGCTATTATGGCGGCATACATGCTACATGATACATGACATGTTACGTGATATAGATTTATTTATTAGTAATCCACAAAATCTTAAGACGGTCCTGGTAAAGCATTGGTTTGAATATTAACAAGTTGCATTCAATAGGTCAGTTTTAATATAATTTATTTGCTTTTTCAATTTCCTCTTTTTAATTTACGGCCTCTATGGTTGAGCGGGCTAAGGCTTCGCCGGCTTACCTCGCTGCAATGCAGAGGCTCCGGGTTCAATTCCTGGTATAGTAAATTTCGGAAACGTATTTTCTTTGTTCTTTACTATGGTCTGGCTGTCTGGGATCGGCCCCAGGGCGGTCCGTTGTATATTACCTATAACACAAGCGTAACTTGCTTAATTTGGAGATATAAAACATGTGTGTGTTCGTCTGCCGATTTATTTATTTATTTAATTAATAGAATGTAAAGTATTTACTAGCAAGCATTATAGCTATATATATCTGGAAACAATTAAATGGTTATAGATATTTAGTAGTATATACTTAGTTATAAACTGTTTGTTTTCCGAATAAAATAAAATAAAATACTCTAGACCAGGCGTGGTAAGCCATGCAGTCAGGCAAATGCCCTACCACCTGCATGCGGGTTGTTTTGTCGCCTCTTACGACAGGCCGCCTGGCCGTAGGAAATTGTATTCTTCCCTCATTCCCTACACAGATGAAACGGATTAATTTTTATTGGTAAGCGGACATCATACCCGCCACGCTTGTCTAAAGCTGATCTGTGGTTTTGACACGTCGGCTATCTTGGTGTGCAGGCTTCATCACTATGTTCTGCTTCGTTGTTAGCACGTGATAATTACTATATACACATCAAGACAGAAAACTGCCTAACCCATTCGAAATCGTGGAACACAATTGTGTGTGTTGTAACATCGAGTTTAGCTCACTGGATTCACTTCCGTAGACGACGGCCTGCCTTCGAACGACTATTCGTGAAACAGTGATGTCCATTTGCGACGATCCTGACAATTCATCTACTTTCATTAATATCTATCATCAAATTGTACATACAGGTTATAAGAAGTACAATAAATGATATCGGATGACCTTCAGCTAGAAAAACTATATTTCAAGAGAGAGATAGAAAAATTAAAGCAAATAGATGGCGCTGTCATCGCGTTTACTAACAAATATGTTGTTATCGCAACCTATCATTGCATTAATGCAATTATAATAACTTCATAATCAATAATATAATCTTGATTATGAATGAAATGAAAATATGTATAAGGCACCAAATTAAATATGACATATTCTACAGAGATAGGTTAAGTAACATTAATATTGCGATTCTATTAAAGGCCAACTAAGTAATAAGTTCTCAGTTATATTGTATAAGACCTATGTAACACTTGTTCGCAATAAAAATGATTTGATTTGTTTTAATATAAGCCAGAAAACTATATAACAAATGTAAATGTAGACGCCGAATTTAGACATCAAATCACACTTAGCCCAGAAATTGAGGTTCTGCTACATTAACAAGCGGGGTGCGTTTCTAAAAGAAACCTCCGGGGTGTTATGAAGTAAGATAATAAGGAATTGGCCCTCGTAACCAAGGTGCGTACGTGAACGAAATACTCATTTTATAAAGGTAGAGCGCTCTAGATCCTTATTCTGTGTGGGTGGTCTGTTTCGATTTTGTATATGTTCAGGAATATGTGTTAGCACCTGTTTTTAACCGACTTCCAAAAGGAGGAGGTTTTCAACTTAATTGGCATTTTATATTTTTTTAATTTATATATACCTATTACTCTAAGATTTATGATCCGATTTACGTAATTCTTTTTTAGTTTGATGCGGAATACTTGCCATTTAGTTCCCTAAAAATTTGACATAATTTGGCCCAGTAGTTATCAGGATTCAGTTTGGGACCTATGTTTTTTAAGGCGCGCGGCACCTTTCGTAGGCCTACCCATAGCTAGATACTAAAAAGTAACAAACAAAAAAATTGTTTAAAAAAGCCGACTTCAAAAACTAAAAAGTATAAAATAACTTAATAAAGATTTTTAAATAATAATTTATTTAGTTTATTAAGAGACAAAATAATATAACATTTTCTACATCTTGAAGTCGGTATCGAGCAAACCATAAAAATTACCATATACACTGTTATAACAACAAAATGTTGCAAAATATCGTAATTTTTATGGTTTACTTGGCACCGACTTCGAGATGTAGAAAATGTTATATTATTTTGTCTCTTAATACACTAAATAAATTCTTAGTCAAAAATCTTTATTGTTATTTTATACTTTTTAGTTTTTGAAGTCGTTTTTTTTTGTAACTAGAGTTTGCACCGCGGCTATACCGCGTGTCAAAACCTAGGCAGTAGCTTTATATTACTTACATAAAAACTTACCTTCCTCATATTCTCTCACTCCTTTACAGTGTGTTTCTTATCCCCACAGCCCCGTATTATCTCAAAGAACGCTTTGAATTCATCTCTTCCTCTCACAATTTACGACCTTCTACGAATCTTAGACTTTATACTCCCAAAAATTATTCATCTTTTTACAATTATTCTTTTACTGTACGGGCTATTCGACTATGGAATGCGATGCCTGTTACTGTTAGACAAACTAAATCACTAACAATATTTAAAAATGTTTAATTAAAAATTAAATCAAAACTACCTGCAACTTTAGTATTTGTGCTTTCTATCTCGTTACAAATTACAACTTATTTTTCAACAACTTATAAATGTTCTCATAGTTTAAGTGAATTGTAAAAATTCTTTTATGAGAAATAAAGTTATTTGACCCGAAAAACACGATAAAAAGCACTACCTACAACATAGTGATGATTATTGTGGTAACAGCTAGTATTACAAGTCGTGGTAGCGTAATGGCTAGCGCACGCGTCCCTAACTCAAAGGGCGCGGGTTCGATCCTGGCCGAAACGCATGCACCACTTAGGCAATTTTCTGAACCTAATGTGCATATTGTTACAATTACCACGTGCTAACAACGGTGAAGAAAACATCGTGAAGCAACCTGCACATCGAGATAAGCGATATGTCAAACCGCCTTGGACAAGCGTGGCGGGTATACTGTCCGTTCTCCCTATAGTGGGCGGCCCGAGCCCAGCAGTGGGACAGTTATGGGCTGTTAAAATGTTCTTCGCCTCTTATGTCTATTCACTCTTATCTACCGCAACGCGTCACGTTATGGCAACGTATTTTAATAAAGAATAAGGACTCTAAATACAGCGTGTAAATTTGACACAGGTACACGCTGGATTAAGGTACGATCTTCTATTTTATTTCTGGAACATTTTACTTTAGAGTTCCAATCCGCTAAGTGATCAGGAGTGTTTAGAGATTGAATACTTCATTCTACTGCATTCTTTGAAAATGGACGGCCTGAGCGTGCTAAGCCTTTGCCGGCCGACCTACAACACAGAGACTCCATGTTCGGATATGGAAAATTTCGTAAACGATCTTTCCGTCATTTATTATGGTCTGAGTGTCTGGGATCGGCCCCAAAGTGGTCCGTTGTATATTACCCATAACATAAGCGTAACTTGCTTAACTTCGGGATATACGTGTGTGCTTGTCTGCCAATTATTTATTTATTTAAAATATTTCCACTAGCTGAAACTATTTCTGTGTTCCTGTTCTATTCGCATTGAAATTTTATTTCTCACTAACTGTGCCCGCCAGTGAAAGTCTCATCAAAATCGGTCCAGCCGTTTCAGAGTTAAGCCGGAACATCCAGACAAACAGAATAAAATCTAAAAATAGATTTTTTGATGTACGTGTCGTATATACTTTCATATGCATTTAGTAAAAAGCTGTTATTTCGATATTACAAGCAGACACTTGAATTTTATTTATGTGTATTTATTCCATGCTTTGATTTTGTAATTTGTCCTCTATCTAGTTATAGGTTTGCTCGATTAAAAAAAACTTACATGATCTTTGATGATTTTATGATATGCTTCTTGGGGAGGCCTACGTCCAGCAGTGGCCTGAAATTGGCTGAAGAAGAAATGATCTAGCTGTTTGCCTCCAAATTTTCTTTTGCTGGAAAGCAGTAAAAAAGCCGTGATAGCTTTCTGGTTAACGCACTTGCATGTCAAACTCAAATGAAGTCCTTTCGAATCCAGACCGAGAGAGCAGGCAGCACTTAGGCAATTTTCTGATCTAATGTGTTATAATTGTAAAATATATAAAACGGACAATATACTATATTGGTGGGTTTGACACATCGGTTATTTAGATGTGCAGGTTTCATCACGATGTTTTACTTTACCGTCAACACAAGGTAATCATTAGGTCGGAGCACTGCTTAAAGGGCCATTTACATGTAGAGAGTTTATCGCACGTTTTGGGGCGAGAAGTCGTATACTACTTCCGTAGGCGATACTCTTTAGATTGTGTAATCGCATTGACATGTTTACATTCAACCAAAAAACAAAAACACGCCTACGGGTATGTCATACAATAATCGTAAGGTAATTATCACCAATAATTTTGTTTACACTACGACACAAATGGCATTGAGATATTTGCCCACGATTTTTCGATTTCTCTAAACTAGATATCATATGACATTTTATCAATTGCATACGAGTATCGTACAAATCAGTTTGAACCGATTTGAATGCGAGACTTGCCATTCGAGCTCGGTGTACTTTTTGTAGTAGATATGAAAACTGTGATTTATTAACACGAAAGATATTTTTAAATGTCTCTTCATCTTATAGTTGCAATTCAAGAAGCAACCTGTTTGAGGCTCCCAAAATGTATATAGTATATTTAATAAAAGATGTGTTATAGTCTTCAGTTTTTTTAAACTACAATCAAGGTATCTTAATTTAGCAATATTAATGTCTACTTCGGGACGGTCCCCGTACGCCCTCCGTCCCTTGATACGCCTGTCAACTGCTCTGCCAATGATGTTGACAGGCGTGTTCCGCTTATATTACATCTCACTTACCCCTTTAAAAAAAATAGTTACATAATTTACAAGTAGGTAATATTTCTAAGTTTACATAATTTTTAAATTTTTTATTTTTAATATGCTAAGCTACTTATTATAACTTTCAAACTTACATTTAACATCTTTTCTTCCTCTTCCAAAAGTGAAAAAAGAAAAATAACATTGGTTAATAATATTTAAGCAACCTTGTGATTTGTTCAAACAATCAGTAGTGGTGAATTTATTACCCTGTAGCACCACAGAGCTCTATGCCATCCTTATATGAAAAGAGGTTTTTGTATATTTTATGTAACATTATCTCTGTCCGTTACTGTATAAGATCTAAATCCATTATATTTAACAATTGTATGTTGGCTGTTGTTCTAAGCTCCTCGTCTGTACTGCAAGCCCCTCGGTTTTATATAGTACCATCATGTGTTTGTTGGATACCTCCGCAGCACGGCATACTTCCAAAGTTTTGTCCAATGTTAAATCTTTTATTTTCAATAGTCTCTTATGTAGTTCTTGGTCATTAATACCTATTAAAATTCGATCACGATGCATTCTTTCTTTTCCTTTGAAATTTCAGTTTTCTGCTAGTTTCGACATTGCAGCATAAAACATATCAAGCGTTTCATCTTCTTGTCTACGTTGATTGAACCTAAAGCTGTTTATGACGTCGTTTTGTTTTGGAGAAAAATACTCGTCGAAAATGTTGATGACATCTTCGAATTTATTTTTATCGTCCTTATGTAAAATGTTAAAATATACCTCCTGTGCCTGATGTCCTACGCTTCCAATAATGTAGCTTTTCTCGTTTTAGATAGTCGATCAAAACCCGCCGCAAGTATAAAAAATTAAATGATTGCTTGAAATTTTGCCATTGAGGCCAGCAATTCTCAATATTGTTTAAATTGAGACCATTAAGCATTTTATATTCGAGTGCTCACATGTTGTCTTCCGTATTCATGATTTATACGTGACTTTGTACGAATATGGCCGCGTGACATTTTTACATTTTATTGTAATCCTGTTGATTCTTGCATAATCTGTTCGATCCATGACTGCGCAATGTAGCATTTTAAATAAAATATATTTTATAGTCTTCAGTGGTTTTATTTTAGACTACAATCAAGGTATCTTAACTTAGTAATGTTAATATTAATGTCTACTCCAGGAGGCTCTTCGTACGACCACCCAGGGTGACCTCATTATACGAGTATGTCACGGTTCACGCGCCTGTCAACTGCTCTGCCAATGACGTTGACAGGCGCGTTCAGTTTCTATTACACTTTTTAACCCAACATCTTTTTTCGCTTTCGTGTCATTAATTCTTGTCTTAGAACCGCAGAGATAATTAAAACACCCTCGCGCACTACACTCATGCTTGCGACTAGCAACTGGTGAGTATCTGAACTCGAAATACGATTCTTGCTTTCAAATTTTGTTTCCACAGATACGTCAATGTTCAATAACCAGGCGATAATCGCCCTTTCACGGCCGATATCGTGTGTTTAGTTTACATTATCATATTTTTTTCTTCCTATCGACAATCATACCTTCAAGGCGAGATACTCTCTCCATGTAAATGGCCCTTTAGTGTAAATCTTTTCGGCCAGGATTCGAACCCGCGCCTTTTGAGTCTGAAACACGAATTTGCTAACCACTAAACTACCACGAGATACGCAGGATTATATATTACGACTACCTGTACCGGCAGAAGTTGTCCTGCCCTGAAGAAATAAAATTTAGAACCCACACAAAAACAAAATCACCAAAATTGGTCCAGATGATTAGGAGGATCCTAGAACCCGATCTCAGCGCCACCTACCGGTTCTAATTGCAAATCTAAACCAGTCGGTAAGCCACTCAACCACACAAAAACAAAATCGCTCCAGGTGATTAGGAGGATCCTAGAACCCGATCTCAGCGCCACCTACCGGTTCTAATTGCAAATCTAAACCAGTCGGTAAGCCACTCAACCACACAAAAACAAAATCGCTCCAGGTGATTAGGAGGATCCTAGAACCCGATCTCAGCGCCACCTACCGGTTCTAATTGCAAATCTAAACCAGTCGGTAAGCCACTCAACCACACAAAAACAAAATCGCTCCAGGTGATTAGGAGGATTCTAGAACCCGATCTCAGCGCCACCTACCGGTTCTAATTGCAAATCTAAACCAGTCGGTAAGCCACTCAACCACACAAAAACAAAATCGCTCCAGGTGATTAGGAGGGATCCTATTGCAAATCTAAACCGATCTCAGCGCCACCTACCGGTTCTAATTGCTAGAAAATCTAAACCACCCGGTAAGCAAACTAAACCAAGCCACTCAACCACACAAAAACAAAATCGCTCCAGGTGATTAGGAGGATTCTAGAACCCGATCTCAGCGCCACCTACCGGTTCTAATTGCAAATCTAAACCACCCGGTAAGCCACTCAACCACACAAAAACAAAATCGCTCCAGGTGATTAGGAGGATTCTAGAACCCGATCTCAGCGCCACCTACCGGTTCTAATTGCAAATCTAAACCACCCGGTAAGCCACTCAACCACACAAAAACAAAATCTCTCCAGGTGATTAGGAGGATTCTAGAACCCGATCTCAGCGCCACCTATCGGTTCCAATTGTGAATCTAAACCACTCGGGGACCCATTCAAACACACAAAACAAATATCATCAAAATCGGTCTAGCCGTTTAAGAGGAGTTCATTGTCAACACACGTACAGAAGAATGATATATATATATATATATATATAGATTAATTAGAGTGGGTGAAAATATAGGTTACCATCCAAACTAAATTAGATAATTGTGCATAATACAAAATATACAGACATGTGGGTTGGATTAACATTTAACATTAACTCGAAGTCTTAAACAACAAGCATATGATTTTCCAAAGCTCGGGGGAGTTTCATATATGCCGACATACTTAGTTAGAGATCTAAATTTGCTTAAACAGTTAAAATCACTATTGTTTTAGCTGTTGCCTAGTATCTGTGAAACTTTGTTAGCGTTTCCACGACGACGCTAATGAGTTTCAACGGTGCCAGCATAAACACGCGACCGCAGCGATTTCTCGTTGGCTATATTCGTCTATTCATTCTAACATAAAATCAAAATCAATCCGTACCAAAATGACTATTGTTAAATTTAAACAGCTTCCAATGGACCCGTTAGCCAGATTTTAAAAAAGTCTTGATATTTTAGTAAGTCATTGTCACCTGTGTCAAATGTTACGTAAATTAGAAAAAGTTGCGAGTCAAGATTGCCAGTCAAATAAATTTCACGGAATATAATAAATTTTAGTTAATAAATATGTATTCTAGAAATAGTCTTTTCCTTATCTTAAATTTAAATCAAACAAGAAAAAACAACAAACATAACTACAAATTATGAAAGGCTTTTTAGTGTCTAGGAATCAAAATTTTAATATCATAAACTTAACTTATTCAAATAATGATTAAAACTAATTATTGAAGAAATACTAAATTAAAAGATTAACCCTAAACAAATAAATTAAAAACTTAATAGGCAAATTAAAAAAGTAATTATTTAAGATAACCGATAAAAATGATCTCGGCAATTTAACAACCAAAAGCTGTACACCCGTTTACAATAGTGGTCATACATAAAAAATAGTTCATTCGTTTTCAAACGAATCAGTAGTAGTATAAATACGGCCATTTTGAAGTCGTGGCTTCTTTTCCAAATTTGTGCCAGCTATAAGAAGTTGTTCTCGCCGTAATAGACAAGTTAAGGCTTGGCTCTCCAGGCATACCCATCCATCTGACCTCAGACTGGCCATCGGCATCCACCTAATAGCAGATAATATTGTGAAACCTCGATGTTTTAAACAGGTACGACAATAGTTTTGTGTATTTAGACCTTTAGGTAGAAAAAAAAGATTACACGTGGTCATATAAGTATGTATAAAATAGATTTAGTATTGTTGTCGTCATAGGATTTATATGGATTAATAATTCAATACTCATATAATATTCGTTCCCGACTTAACCTCAAAATTTTGTCATTCGTATTTAGCATGACGTGTCATCCGCATGAATAATGTTATACTTCTTTGTTTTACTTTTGGATATGGGTGAAATAAAATACTCGTTTCTCAAACGTGACTGTTTAATATGATCTAGATCACTTGTGATTTTTAAGAAAGTTAGTTTTTGCCAATTCACCGTTATAGTTGCACACTTTAAGCATAAGTCTAAGGACAAAACAACCCACAGCTAGGTGGTAGGGTATTTGCCTGACTGGATGGCTACCACCCCTGCTTTAGAGTATGCCGCCATAGCAACCTTGAGTTGTGTTTCGGCATTAGTGACCAGGTTCCAGTCTCCTTTAAGAGAGCAGCAGCGCGTTTGTAGCACCTTTGGTGTTGCAAATGTCCATAGGTGATGGTAACCGCTTTCCAACAAGTAGACCGTCTGCTTGTCTGTTGAACTCCTGCAATAAAAAAAACTATTCAGGCATACCGACTAGCTGCTTTAGTGTGGATTACCTAACCATTAGATAACTTCTAGAAGTCCTGTAGACATTGTCTTAGTTCGACTTTTTGAAAAAGTTTATAATAGGACTTGGTCTGTGTTTCTTTTTATTTAAAGTAAGCTTTTCTAAAATTACAGACACGAGGTTTCCGGTTTGGATTTCAAGTTTCCAGTTTGGATTTTTTTTCTTTCTTATTATGATCTGATCGTCACAACGATTTACGGCTTTCCAGCAGCAGGATGTTGAGCTTGTTGCGCTGAGCAACCCCAAAGCCTGATCTAACTTCGGAGGTACAGGTTTTCCTATAAAATAATAATAAAGTCAAGTTTTACTAAAAACATTAAAATAGTATGGCGTCCAATTAAAATCCACATTATTTTTTATCAACCAGTTTCTTTTCTTTCTTTATGTAATATGTCTTAAAAGTTGACCGTATAGTGAAAGTGGTAACTAAAATAAAATAATTAATAATTCTAATAATATATAATATAATAATTAAATTGATAACTATCAAAGTACCCTCGTCTACCTTATTAATGTAGCCCCTGATGTCGAAAATGAGCCTGCTAAATAAAATGGCGGCCGTAGAAAGATGATGCAAATATATTATAAATCTTAAAGAAATGCAGAATAATTACAAATTTCGGCATTTTTTTTTTAAATCACTCCTAACTATTGTGATTTTTTTTATAATTTTCACACTTCTGAATATAAATATAGTATTATATAGTATCACATAAATATTTTTGTAATTGATGTTTTAAATTAAGCGTTTGTTTTGCTTTACATACAAAATGTATATTTAATTATTGTGACAATAGCTGATTTAATTCCTCCGAAAACATTTACAATCGTCAAAGGTATGTGACAAATTATTGATAAAGTCATTTCAGTTTGTAATTTCGTGGCAAATCAAGTATCAAAAATTTCCAATTAATAATTCTGACCATTTTCCGTTGTATCGTTTTTCTATAAGTAATATATCTTGTTAGAATCTTTTAGCACATTCATGAGATATTGCTTAAAGATTTGCGCAAAAGAAAATTAAATTTAATGATATGACGGTATTTTGGAGCTTGATAAGAAGAAAAACTTTTTGCACAAACAATATTGCGTTGGGAGCAAGAAAAATACGTGATAGCAAGAAATTAAATTCAGCATGTCAAATTCTATATATTAATCGGATTTTTATTTAAAGGAGGATTTGGTTGCCAACCAGTGTTATAACGATAAATTTAAATCAAAGAATATTTATTTACGTCTATATCACTGAAGTTATCCAGATTATTTTTTTAAAGGGTTTCTTGACTGAACTTTCATAAACATTGTTGTTTTATTTTAACAATGATTACTTTTCGGCGTCTTGGCTAAATATGACGTATGTCAGTGTAGCCAACAAAATACGGAAAATTCGGTTACGTTCGGAAATACACCTAAAATTCAAAAAAAACTACTTATCATCGAAGTTACCCCAGTTCGCAAAGTAACCACTTTCTACGGTATGTTAAATGTATGTAAGTATTATAATGAACAAGTAGGTATGTATGTAGCTCGCTCGCTTTCTCATTCGGGTACGCTCGGCTGGCCTAAGATTGAATCTGTCACAAATTGCCTTGGTCTTTTCTTGTGACACACACACGGGTCCTGGATAGAGGGGAAGACCAAAAGGGCCGCCTAGTGCCGAGTGCTTCGTGTGCATGTAGGACTCACCAAACGGCAAACGGAATCTCAATTAAAGAAGGAGGTTGAACAAACTAGCCACGAAACCGACTTGGGTCGTACCATTTCATGCAGTAGAGGTGATTCCACCGATACCCTCGTAAACAGTGGCCTTCCACCACGAATATTGGGAGCCGGATACAAAATGTTGTTTTCGAACGCCCATCCAATTAAATAGTCGACAGTCGAAAACTGGTCACAAATTGCCCTACGCCGACCCCAGGGAATCCCAAGACTGGCACCGCCACGTATTCGGGGAGCGAATTTTTCACTCTTACACATTTTAAAAAAACAGCCCCCATTTTCCTTATTACGTGTATCCATTAGGAATATTAAAATCTTATTTTTACGTTGGGCCTTTTTTTACTCGCCGCGGTTTGTTAGTCACACAAGTTGTACTGATTCGTATGTAAATTGCTGAGAGTCTTTGAGTTTTTTTTATTGTTGTTTATTATTTTAGTACTTTTGTTTTTCTTATTAGAGTGGCTAATAGAATGTTACTTTTCTGAAGTCGTCATGTCTGTTTGACAGGCAGACGACCCATCTTGCCTACAGAAGGGACTCACAACGACCGCGATTTTTCCTGTTCCACTTGCTTGCAGACATTACAATCGTAAACTCTAGTTAAACGGAATATGGGGCGTTGATGTCATAAACGACGAAATACACAAATGTTATTGATTGATTTGAAAATCGCGTCTTATTCAATGTTAAGATATAGAGAGAATTAATGCTTCTATGATCAACGCCCACTTCGACCCACCTCTTGACATGGGTCCCTGTGAGCGCTGTGTGATCGAACATGATGACGTCATTAGTGACGTTTTCGCCACGACTATAACAACTACGGTCGCCTTGTGGAACGGCCGACAGAGCATTTTGGGCGTTGTGAGATACTAAGAAAACGGTTCCCTTATAGAATGTGGTAACCTTAGCCTATGGTCGTTTCCAACAGCGGGAGTGATGCCGATCGATGCTCATTTTCTTTATTTTAATAGTGATTTTAATAAATAGATATATAACAAAGCTTTACTCACCAAAATAAATAATTACATTTCAATACTTTCTTGGCAAAAATAGTAGGAGGATTTATCTCTAAAAATATCCTAGCCTATCTCACTGCAACGCAGAGGCTCCGGATTCAATTCCTGGCATGATAAATTTCGGAAACGAATTTTCTCGGACTCAGACGCAAAGTAGTTGGTTGTATATTACCCGTAACACAAGCGTAACTTGCTCAATTTCGGGATATACAATATGTGTGGTTGTCTGCCGATTGTTGTTATTATAAAAATGTATGTCTCTGCAGACCACGGGCCATAAAAATGGCCTGGACTTTTGGAGGGCTTACGTGAGGCCATGGGAAGGCCAACACGTGAAGGCCTCTTGACAAATTTAATCTAAATGTGGCGTGACAGTTACCGGTGTTTGTCCCTGTCTACACCATATAAAAATGCACTCAATGTTATTATTTTATTATTATTATTAATTGCTTTTATGGTTTTCTTTAAGTTGTTTGTGTGTTTTGGGAGTTTATTCTTTAAGAATCGATTTCTACATAAGGACCTCGATATGGAAATTTATGTTAATTTGAATCTATATTAGAGCGAACAAAACAAAAAAATCAATTGTAAAAGGTCCAGAAATGAGACGCAGCATATCAATCTAAAAATTACTTTAATGTAGTATTCTTCTGATTTACACAACACTTGCACAGAACTTATAGTCCTCACACTCGACTGACACAGAATTATGCTGACTTGTGTGCGACACTGTCGCCAGGTTTTATACTTTAAAAAGGAGAAAAAAACAAGCAATGAAGGTAGTTAACCGGAAATGTCCCTCACATCAGTATTTAAGTAAACAGTTCTCATAATTTTGTTTCTATCAATGGAAGTGACACAGAGACTGGTTTACCGGAAGTACCGTACACATCAGTATTTCATTAATTCAATTACTTATACTATTTTTAAAAATCACACAATATTATTATCAATCACATTTATAACGACAGTAACTTATTTATTAAGTATTTAATTGACACTTATATATATTTAAAGCAATTACTTAGTGAATAGTTCTTATAAATGGGTCAGGCCATTTTTGAGTTTTTAAAAACTTATTTAATTAATTTGATATGCTTGAAATGCCTTAATACAATTATACGTACACTAGTGAATTTAGCGAAGCCTATTTAACCTCGGAGGCTGGCACACGGCTCCGGGAGCCACTCAAATGTTCCTTTGTATAGCTGAGGCGTTCCACGAGTGGCTTAATAAAGGACCGCGAGGCTACACCCTGTATATTACGAAGCATGTATACCACACTAGCGAAATATCTGTACCTACTTATAGCTTGTGTTAAGTGTACTGTGCCTGTTACGAACTCTTGCATTTTTAGTCTTAGTTTGTTTTATACATAAGAGAATAAAATTTTTGTTTATCGGGCTCGAAGGATCAAAGTATTAGTTAAGAAAGTACATGATTTTCATCATCGTTGTCCAGCGTATCGTTTCAATTTTCTATCTAAATTCATACAGTCCCTAACAGTACCGATGACTAATATTTCGCTCTTTCTAGAATAATACGTACCAACTATTTTGTTCAGAAGCTACTTAAACGGAATTTGCATCTCGCTTGCGCATTACAACGTGTGGAGCATTATAGCCCATAGGTAATGCTGGTACCGTTTTGTGGAGAGCTGAGAGATATGACCTAGATCCTTGTACTAGAAAAGCAGAAGCTCCACCAACCTTGAGATCCGCCCTTTCCTGGCTCGGTTCAGGTTGCACACTGGAACAGCGCACGATACAGATTAAGTTTGATAAAAGTTCTTGGCATGGTCAGTAATTACAATAAGTGGAGAGAAACTTATCAAAAAAATTATGAGCGCACGGTGTTTCTCGTCAAACGTTGACAGGAAGCGTTCAAAATGGCTGCCTTCACTCTGCTATGCGTTAGCCGTCGCCTCCCACAGAAAGAGGTTAGACAGCAAAATTCAAGGAGCGATGTTCTACCTACTTTATGCTAGGCAGGTATCCGTGCAGGAACGGAGAAAGAATACAATTTCCTGCGGCCGGGCGGTTTGTCGTAAGAGGCGACTAAACAGCCCACAGCCAAGTGGTAGGGCATTTGCCCGACTGGATGGCTACTACCCCTGGTCTAAAGTATGTCGCCATAGTAACCTTGAGTTGTGTTCCGGCATTAGCGACTAGGTTCCAGTCTCGCCTGAGCAGCAGCGCATTTGTAGCACCTTTGGTGTTGCAAATGTCCATAGGCGTTGATAACCGTTTTCCATCAAGTGGGCCGTCTGCCTGTCTGCTGAACTCCCGCAATAAAAAAAAGGCAGGGACCGAACACCACGTTTTTTATTATAATTGATAAATTTTACTTACGACAAATCTGTCTTCTAACAATATCAAAATAACAGTAAGAATGGAGTATACCCAAAAATTTGCACTACTCTACTTATTACACTGGTCAACAGTGGTTTTGTTGTCCTGGATATTATAATGGCTTCGAATAATATTATCTCAACAATTAATGAAACTGTTAATTATTTTGGAATATTAGCTATAGATTTTTTTTAATTTCCATTTTTATGCTACACTAAAACCCAGTAAGTATGAAATAAAACATTAAAATTATATACATTAATATCGAATATTTATTGAGAAATACTATTAATAGTTTTGTTTCATATTTAATTAATGTATATAGACGTAAAAAAAGAGAAAATCTGGTGAAATCTATCTTTAATTTCAGAGAGACACTTTCTATAAGATGTCATGTAACGGTCCCGACTACCTTGGTACCTTTCCACCATCAGTATTAGGTGTTGGTAGAAGTGTTCACCCTGTTCCACATTCAAATTCTCAAGATTATCAGGAAATCTAAACCATGTAACAAGTATGTAACCAAGAACAACTATATGAGCTTGAACGCCTTCAAAATGTTTGAATCCTGTTCATATTTGGGTTGCGTAAATATGACCATATCTCCGAATTTCGTAATAAGCTTAAATAGTTGCCATTTCGCCTTCGCCGGAATGTTCACTTACTCTCACTTCTGCACAATATCCTTTTCAATCCCTGTACTCCCCTATATTGAAAAGAACTTTTTAGTTTCCTCTCTCAATGTCATTCCTGTAATTTGCGCTAAAATGAAAATATTCTGCTAACGATACCTAAACACACTTCGTCCATTGTAGGAAACTCTTTTGCCGTACAGGCTGTTCCCCTGTGGAACTCCCTCCCCTTGAAAATCAGACAAGCTACATCCTTTTCTACATTTAAACACTTGATCACTGACCATTATTTGTCCATTAAATAAAATTTGTTGAGTAAATAGAATTGTATTATTGTTCGCATGTAAGTATATGTAATTTATATTATTATAATCTATTTAATATGTATATGTATATCTATATTAGTTTATTTTATGTTATTATTTTATTTTTCTTTAATTACGATTGAATTAGTTTTAATTTAGTTAAACTACCAAATATTATTTATTTTTTCTTGTAATGTCTCCTTGGACACCGGCTTGCCTGGAAGGCCGCCCATTGTCTAATGGAAATGTATTTATATCAAATGTCTAAGTTTAAGTTATGGTGAACAATAAAGAGTTTTCATTCATTCATGTAACTGTGGAGAAAGTGTAACTTTATACTTATATTCACTATAAACATCTTAAGAACTAAAGCCAATTCAGTATTTCCATGAATATATTCACAAATTGTGTACTGGCAAATTATAAAGAATATCTAGGTCAACCATTGTTTTTTTCATTTTGTTGACCTGTGTTATGAATGTAAAATATTCAAAATAAGTCTATAACCTGGTTACATAAGATTTATAACGTGCAACATAATACATATACATACACACAACATTTCACACTTGCACATACACACAACACTTCACACTTGCACATATACACAGAGGCACACTTAAATAAAACAAAGTCGGAAAGCATACGAACGTGAATATAGTAAAATTAAGGTTATATAGGCTCCGAAGAACATAGGGGGTAAACAGGCGACACAAAAAAAATCTAGTTACATATTATGTACCACACTACCGTCAGAGGGAAGTGCTCAGAAAGCTGACAGCATTAATAGCGTTTAAATTAAACTAATCTAAATTTATCAAAAAAACTGATGTGTTTAGTATTTTTGGAGGAATTATTTGGCCTCGTATCATACGCAATATAAATAATGTCGGCCATTTTTTTATTACACAAAACAAATTACAATGATTAAACTTCAACTGTAACTATTTATCGTACAGGGCCTAGTTATAATTCAAACCACGTGTTAATTGAAAAAAAGGACAACATGGTTATTAAAAAGAATGTTCACCGTCCTTATTATCTATCTATAATATTATAAAATTAACTAAACGCCGCCTGTACATTGAAGCTATTAAAAAAAAGCAACTGAAAATAGACTATATAAACGATGCAATTTTTTTTAGATTTCTTGTGTGTTTATTTCGGGTAAATACCGTAAGAACTACTGGTCTGATTTTGATGCGGTTTTCGTTGATCGACAGAAAATTCTTAGACTTAAAATCTGCGCTATGTTTTATCCTTGGAATCCCACGGAATTTTTTCTGGCAATTATTTAAAATGATCAGATTAAAATAAATCGAATTCCAATGTGATTCTTTTACTGATAGTGAATTTTATGTAATAAAATGTGTGCTATTATACATTATTATTATATCCTGATAATTCCGCGGTAATTTTCCAGGGAGTGTTTTGTAGTTGTTCGGCTGTATAAGAATTAGCTTATTCCGACACGGTTTTCACTAAAACGATAATTTATATACTTTTTTTTAATGCTACGGTATTTTGTGTCCCGGAAATCCCTCGGGAATAAAGTCGTCAGCAACACGTCTAGTTAAAAATTCTTTATCTTGATATTTATCTACCTCAGGTTAATTTTTAACTAAAATTTTAAGTAAAAGTATGTTATAGAATTACGTTACGTTACGCACGTTGCGAAGCAGTATACATAGAATAGGAAGAAAAATTAAATTTTCACTTATATATATGACGTTCAAAAAGTGTTCTCCAGTGGAACTTATTTTGAATAAAAACATTTGAACTTGAATTTGAATTACTTTTCGAAGAATTAATACAGTTGTACCAAACAGTGTATACTCATTAAGACAAAGACAAAATAAGAAAGAAAATAAAGCAAATAATGACAATAAAGATAACGACTGCTAGTGAGACAGAAACTTTTCAGTTTTAATAATAAACTTATATTTACTACTATTAAAAATGTCCATGGCCGCATTTAATTTAGTAGGTAGTTTAGTATAAAGGCAACACATTCGAAAAATTGTATTGAAATAGGAAGTATTATTATGATACACTTGAAGGGAAATGACTGCTGGCTTTCTACATCAATAATTGATGTTAAAAGTTGAGAAACTGAATTAAATAGAGCGAATCAAATCGTCCATGTAAAATTTCTTAAACCATATAATTATAATAAAAACCTATATTAATTTATAATAAAAAGCATCTCTTCCGAGGGGAATCGAACACCGGTTTCCCGCGTTACTACTATTACTAAAACACCAAATTAAAATACAATTAAATGACAATATACAATCGATTAAACACTAAAATAAAACAATTAGTAATGTTACGAGCTACACAGGACTCGGAACTAAAATGCCATTGGAATTACTATAGAGTTTATTAGAACTGTACAAACACGTATAAAACAGGTACAATTATAACTGGATACAACCAGTTCACACTGCACGATTCTATAACACGCGCAAAGCCCGTCACTATATCGCTTATCGAATGTATGTCTTGCTCGTATCGTAATCGTCGCTTGACTGCCGCACCCCTCCGTTCGGGCATTGTTTTATAGTAAACTGTACAATACATGATCAATTTGACGGCCTCTGTGGTTGAGCGGGCTAAGCCTTTGCCGGCTTACCTCACTGCAACGCAGAAGCTCCGGGTTCGATTCCTGGTATAGTAAATTTCGGAAACGTATTTACTATGGTCTGGGTGTCTGGGATCGGCCCCAGAATGGTCCGTTGTATATTACCCATAACACAAGCGTAACTTGCTTAATTTGGGGATATACAGTGTGTGTGTTTGTCTGCCGATTTATTATTATTATTATTATAATTACGTGGGCTGAGTTCTTCCAAGAAAATGTAATTTGCACACCTGCGAACGGCCAACAAAGTTGAAAACAATAACAATAAGGATTAGTTCGACACTCATGATGGTCATAAAACAAGTAGAAAAACAATAGCATGTTTTACATGCATTACAAATTCTAAACACAAAGTAAACAAAAGAATTCCTAAATCCGGAAAAAGGCAATAAAGTGCGCTTTACGACAGGCAGTTGTGCGTATCTTTAACGGCATGTAACAGTAATATTTTTTTTCAATAAAATTGAATATTAGATATTAAAGTACATAATTATTTATACTTACTGCTTAGTGTAATATGAAAATGAAAATTTAAAAAAGAAAACTACAAACAATATTCCAAAATCATTTATATGTTCATTAATTGTTGGCATAAAATTATTTAAACCATTCCGATAATCAATTTTTTTGTAAGTGACTACGTGTTGACAGGTAGTAGACTTAAATTTTAAGTTATATGTATGAGTCCAAAAATGTTCTCCAGTGGGAGTTACTTTGAATAAAAAGATATTCCAAGACGAATGTCTTTATGTGCTGGTTTTGGCTTCACACGAGTCTTTTAAAAGTTATAAAGAAGGAAAGAAAGAAAATGTCTGTTTCTAAAATGCGACACAAATAAAACTACAAATTACATGATGATAGAAATGTTTAAAAAAGAAAATTGTGTGCCGCAATTTGCGAAAGGAGGTTGGCACTCATAATTTGACTGTGCCGAAACATAGTCAACCACAGTACTAATTTCAGTGCCCACCTCCTAAATCACAGATGTCATGCGTCCCACTGTAAAACATCAAAACACTTATATGTTTGTTATAATTAGTATTTCTTGTACATTGTGTATTAGTGATACGAATAAAAAAAAACAGAAAACATAGTGATGGGATGATTAGTGACAAGTGCGGTCCATTCTTGTGACCATTTATATATACCAAATTTGTATTTAATTATATTATTTATTATAATATATAGTTATTATGTATTTATCAATACTGCAGAAAAAAGATGTATATGTGTATATTTAATTTTACTTAACAAATAATGTTGCTGTCTCTGTATTCTTTACATATACTGTATAATTGGTAATGTACGAACAAATTTTTTGCGTGCTTACAAATTATTTCAAAGGTAGTTCGAACCCAATATCTATCTATCTTTGTGATATTTTTAAATTACGGGACGTGAACTCACTTTGCCGTAACACAGTTTAAAACTAGTACGTGGAGTAATGATTGTCGCATAATGTTAAATTAAGCACTATTGTATATTGTACTTGTTTAGCTTATAACCGGAGACCAATAAATTCTTTATTCTATATATAAAACATAATTTTCGAACATTATAATCAAGATTTTTGCATTGAGTTACACTTAGGGCCGCTTGCATAACGATCGTCTCTAATTAAAAATTAGTTAATCATATTGAACTGCCTAAATACGTTTTACACAAAACGTATTGACAGTTCTTTAAATATATTTAGCGGCAAATTTTGCGTTGTGCAAGACGCTAATTGTATTTAAGGGTGTTAAATGCGTTTTGTGTTTCTTAAATAAATTTAAGCGACCTTATGCAAGCGGCCCTTAATATTTTTTTAAAGTTTTCGCGACTAGTATACATAATAAAAAAAGTTTAACGGTCTTCGTTTCGGTCACTTTCGGCAGCCATGATCACGGAAGAGAAGACAAAGATGTCAAATGTCAATGAGTATTGTTAGTTTTATTCATAAGTTGGCGGTAGGTTAAATAAAAATAAAATAAATTACCGCGCTTAAAAACGTTAAAACGTAGCTTTATTATGAGTTACACTATCTAATGATGTTTGAATGTCTTAGATAACTTAATCCACATCTAAAGTTAGATCTTACAGTAGGGAATGTTCTATCATAGAAAAAGACTGTATTTGAAAAAATAGCGACGTAATAACATTACTTATACATTATTATACACAGAGCATATTTTGAGAATTTGTACGCTGTATTTTCAACAAACAAGATTTAGACTCAACATTTTGCTGTGCCGAAACATAGTTCGCTACAGCACTGATTTTCAATGCCCATTTCCTAAATCACAGATGTCACGCGTCCGACTGTACTGCTGCACTGTACACTGCTGTGCCGGAGTTATATCCGGCACAACACTGATTTTCAATGCCCATTTCCTAAAGCACAGATGTCACGCGTCCGACTGTACTGCTGCACTGTACACTGCTGTGCCGGAGTTATATCCGGCACAACACTGATTTTCAGTGCAGACACATTTCAACTAAAATTGTGTCAAAAAAATCTTGAAAGAATAAAACAGAGTAAATAATTTATGTCTACATAAATTACAAAATAACACAGCAATACTTATCTTTAAGAGTAAAGACTATCAGTAATTAAAATTCTCGTTGCGAATAACAAGGGCTTCAATGCTAACTTACACTGTAGGAGTCTTTAAATGTTAATTTTACGTTCATTATTATCGTCTCGTAGTTAAAGTGGGGAAAATGCAGTTAACTTTTAACAACTGCTTTAATACTTTGACATAACAAGAAAGGGAAGGTCTCAATGGAACTGTGATCTTTTCTTGTATAATTGTTTTGAATGTTGTATTATGTTTTATGTTATCTTGAAACTTGTTTAATGTGTTTAGTTTTACAGTTTGTCTATTGTTTGTACCTTGTTGTTTTATTGTGTACTAGTAATACCGTTGAAACTTCGTCCGCGTTATCATGACGACGTGTTCGTTAGTGAATTACAACGGCATCATTAAAAAACGCAACTCCAACGCTGTTCATTGGCCAAAATCGTAAAAATATCTATCTTTACTATAATAAATCTGTAAATGGGTCGAGTTTGTATAATGCGTTTAAAAACGTGAAAAATCAACGGCCCGGCAAACTTCTTATCGCCTCAGAATCAATTTTTTTCATATTTACTCACCTTTTAAACCTTCCCTAGACTTCCACAAATAATTTAAAACCAAAATTAGTCAACTCAGTCCAGCCGTTATCAAGTTTTACAACACTAACGAACAGCAATTGATTTTTATATATAAGAAATAACATGAGAGACCGCCTTATGCAAGGCACCTTAAATATGTTTTATGTAAAACGTATTTAGGCACTTTAATATGATTAAATAATATTTATTTAAAGGCGATCGTTATGCAACCGGCCCTTTTTCTTTGTTATTATTATAATAGGTTGGGGAAAAAGTCTTTTCGCATATAGTATGTATAAACTTGTAATAAGATCTCTTTGGCTATACCATCTGTATCTGGCAGGTTTTGGTATTATTAAAAAGTTTTAATTTTAAAGAAGACAATTCCAAATTCAAATTAGAAAAATTAGGAAAATGAAAACCCAGGTTAACTCGCAACAAGGTAATGCTGTGTGTATGGTGAGATTGGAAGGGCATTATTCATTATGAGCTGTTACCGCCAGGCAGGAACATCGATTCTGAACTGTACTGCGAACAACTGATGAGATTAAAGCAAAAAGTTGAGAGAAAGCGGCCGGAATTAATCAACAGAAGGGGTGTGGTTTTTCACCATGATAACGCTAGACCTCACACATCTTTAGCCACTCAGCAAAAATTACGAGAGTTTGGCTGGGAGGTGTTAATGCATCCGCCGTATAGTCCTGACCTTGCACCTTCAGATTTTCACCTGTTTCGGTCTCTGCAGAATTCCTTAGGCAGTGTCAGGTAAACATCACGAGAGGACTGCCAAAACCACTTGTCGCAGTTTTTTAATCAGAAGTCCCAAAATTTTTATAGCAATGGGATTACGTCCCTACCTACAAGATGGCAAAAAGTTATCCAACAAAATGGCACCTACATACTTCAGTCAAATGTAAATAAACTTTATAAAAAAACTTTTGAATTTTTATATAAAATGCGAAGAAACTTTTTCCCCAACCTTATGTAAAATAACCGAATAATTTTTTTGTGTAAGTAAAATACAGCTACTGCCTAGAGTTGGACATGCGGCGTAGATGGCTGGATACCGTCCAACATGTAGGTAATGTTTTGAGTGTAAGAGAAATTGTTAAAAGTGTTCACACAAAAATATCGCCGACGGTGCACAGACGAGGTGGAAATGAAGATACACAACGCAGTGCGGTGTTTTCGTTTTAGAATTCCTACGCTTTACCGTTGCCAAATTGTTGGGCAAAGCGTTTGGATTCTAAAACGTAATAACTGCCGTTCAACATTGACTACTCTACGCTGCAGCGATACGAAGAACTTTCGACGTCAAATCAACGGCATGCTACTTCTATGTGGTGACAATAGATATTATAACTCCCGGCAAGATTCTTGAATGCTGCCCTTGGCCTGCGCACAAGTGAAAGAAAACGGGGGCTATTGAGCCAAAATGTAATAAGTTGAGATATGACTTAAAAAGCGTTATATTTTCCTATTACAAAATGGAAAATATCAGTCCTAAATTTTATTTCTAAGACGAGAAATCTTAAAAATAAGGTCGCAAATATAATAAGTCACCGATTATTATAATCGATTTGTGAGAATTAAATTCAACAATTAATAATATCATAACACTTAATTTTAAAATCGCTCTCATCTTTTTACTATTTATCTGTGCCCAATAATGTATGAAAGCGTATCCGTCTCCTTTCGGCTCTTTTTCGAAATATAAAGTATTATCTCTTTCTTATAATCGATATGTTGATAAATCGTATCACAATTACTAAGCTCAATGCGCAAAGCTATCTAGATTATTCTATCGACCACTCAAGATCCGTGCCGGGAGCTATATAGTAAATGCTATTACAATTATTGGATTGTATATTTTATAATCATAATGTTGTGGCTTCATTTGCGTTCCTGTTAAAGATTTAGGCTGCGGCCGAAAGCGTCTTATTTAAAGCTTTAAAAATAACGCCGTTAACACGTAGTCAAATTAGTGTATATGTTATAGTCAAAGGTCGATATGCAGTCTCTTCTCGGAATGACTAGTTTATTCTAGGTTTGATCAAGGCCTTTCGACCAAACCCGAGATAAATTCCAATTTCAGCCTTTGACTAAAGTATTTTTAGTCAAATCTAGAAGTACCTAAGTTTTTAGTCAAACGTCGATTCGTACTGCACTTGTTACATGTTTAATGACTATATAAACTGGTCTATCCTAGGTTAGACAAAAATTTGTTAGTCTAAGGCAGAAAAACGTCATCTATTTGAACTTTGACTAAGACTATGTCAAACCTGAGGTTTGACTAGTCAAACCTAGGAACGCCA
This sequence comes from Dendrolimus houi, assembly GCA_039645545.1. Taxonomy (NCBI): domain Eukaryota; kingdom Metazoa; phylum Arthropoda; class Insecta; order Lepidoptera; family Lasiocampidae; genus Dendrolimus; species Dendrolimus houi. The sequence goes on along the minus strand of CM077127.1, from coordinate 25,402,544 downwards.
GAGCTTCGATGTTTGACTATAACATATATACATAAGTTATCTGTCAATATTTAATTCTTTTTTAACAATGACGCATTAAACCCATCGCCATATCTGCGTGAAACGACCTATATCTGTAATATTGTCCCAGATGAAGCCCCCCTTCCTCCTTCCCCCTTAAAGTCTGTTTCAAATCGAACGCTATGGCTGACACATCCATAACACGTAAATTGTATAGCGTTATCATAAACATTCCTATGTAATAATGTATGTAATATTAATTTTAATAATATAAATATATTGTTACGTTCTCTGGGTACCGAGATTGGAAGGAAACACCGATCTGAAGAGAAATTGCCTTCATTTAATTAAAATTTTAATTAAATAAAAATATATTTTCAAATGACGTTACACGCTTTTCTCGTTTGACTCAGGTCCCGATCCGTTCGATCGACGTTCCGATCTCTCGCGACTGAATAGTCTTGAAGCCTCGTGTCTTATGCTCCACCGCAAGGTTGTCGCGCAGTCTGAAGTCCCTTTTGATCCCTTTGCTCTCTTGTCCTTCCCGTGCGAGTCTGTCTCCGTGCGCAGATTGTCGCGCTTATATATCCGTTCGACATTCTAGAATGAACCCTATTACATCATTCAACTATATGTCTACCCTTGTCCAACAAGTATCCCTGTCCTTGTTATTTATTACGGGTGTTCCGTAATATTAACACAATCAATTTTTCCGCGTATTTCATAACTTCCAATTTAGTATATTTAAAAACAAATGCATCGCCACCCCGTGTGAGCTATCGACGCCGATGCTGCCCCCACGAGGACAGTTAGTGCAACTTCCTACACCGCACGCGCCGCATCGACCTTCCTGTTTTTTCGTCCATTTTCAAGTGTTTTTCAAATATACAATTAGCTAATCCTCTAGCCAATCGAGAAATCGTGCCAGTGAATGTGAATTACAATCCACGATCGAAGGGTTCCCGCAGCACAGCTAGCAAGGTAAGTGGTTGTGCATTTGGCGTTTTCCAAATTCCGCATTTTAAACCGTACAACGGGCTTATTCCAGTTTCTTCCCGATTATATCTATCTCGTTTTAACATTTATCTGGCCCTATATTTCTATCCTGCTCTTTCGTGTTACTTTGTATATGGAACGTTCTATTGTGTTATTGTGAAGGCGAAGACTACGCACTATTTTCTTATGGGGAAGAAATTCCACTATGCTTATTTGTCACAATATATTTAATCCTGTTAGAATCACCGCTTTTATCATTATTTATGTAATTTTTTTATCCGATTTGAAAAATAGACTGTAATTATGTCGTATGAGTACCCGTCACAGAAAAGTTAAGTAACTGATACGGTTTGCGAACAAGATATCATTGTATTTTACCACTATATAAACCACGATAACCACTCCCGGGAAAATTCCTGCAGGATTCCCGGTATAAAAAATATCACACATTTCATTATATAAAATTTTCTATCGATCAGTATAAAAATCATATTGGAATTCAATTTTTTTAATTTGACTATTTTAAATCATTCCCAGAAAATTTCCCAGACAAACCCAAGGAATTCCTCTGGGATTGCTTGGATAAAAAGTAGCGCAGATTTTAAGTCTAAGAATTTGCTGTCGCTCAACGAAAACCGCATCGAAATCGGACCGGTAGTTTTTACGTAAATCCCGAACACACACACAAGAACTCTAAAAAAAAATGCATCGTGTTCTCCATCGTTTATATAGTCTAATCCAGTTGTGTTTTTAAGCTTCAATGTACAGTCACGGCATGAATTTTATTTAGAATTTTATTAATATAAATATAATTACTTTAGGCTCGTCGCATGATTAGAAAGTTAATTATAAAATTAAACTAAATAAAACTATATATACAAATTAAAATTAATCTACAAAATTTAGTGCCAGACCGCTGTCAGTCAGGAAACGTGCCCAAAGGACTGGCTACATCACCTCGCTGTATCGCAACGCCAATGCGTTGTCCCAGGTATAGACCAGTCTTTTGGTCACGTGAGACGTATACCAGGCGTTTCGCTGTCTCGATAAAGTTTGTGTGCGTTAGGCCCTCATGGTCCTAGAGTTTCGACCCCAAAAGCCGCAAATATGTAGCCATTTCCGATGGTGGAATTTTCTTCCTGTCGTGCAGCAGCTGTACCGGCAGACATGCTAGTGGCTAAAAGATGGGACGCCGCCAAAGTATCGAAGCAAGACGCATCCCATACTAAAGGACGACCCATCCTCCAGGGCACCAATGACATTCCATTGGGTCTCTTGCCATTTTATATGTTTTTTTAGAATATTGTAATTTAGATAAATCAAATCAAATCAAATCATTTATTTGCTTAAAAACATGGTTAGTAAAACATTAGATTGCAATATGTTATTTTGTTTCACATGTTTTTGCCTTTGCAGGCATGCAAATAGTAATTAAAAGTTGCAAATCAACTAATTAGCAAAAACAGATTGTAACCCACTCAATCCACTGACATTAATATTACTTTACTTTTCTAGAATTATATAGTAATTATAGATAATATGTCAAGTGCAGAGTTATTCCTTAGAAATACAATGTCAAATTGAAATATTAATTAATAATAAAAATTGTCAAGGTATATATTATGTATAAAAAAAATATATATTAAAACCTTTTGAATTTTAATAACGCCCACTTCAATGCACACATATGTGTGTGTGTATGTTTATAATAAACTTCAATTTTCATCACGATCAATCCACAAAGTGGGCAATAAACACCGAACGCGTATACAAATCGATTCGATCTCCAGTAGGTAATTCAGTTGGGACATTTAAATGCATTAGGACCGACCTAGGCGATTATTCGGGCCTGTTTTACGGCTGTGCCCGATTGTGCCGAATGGGCTCGTTAGAGCAACATTTATGGACTGCCGTGAATGGGTTGGGTTTTGGAAGATTCTTTCATTCAATGCGTTTGTGTTAGAACTAATTTTTGTAATAAATCAATATTAGAATATTGCATGCTTAGAATCAAACCGTCACTAAACGGCATTTGCTAATTTTCAGGAACAGCACTTCAAGTCTCTGAATAGAATCGTTTTATTTTATACTCAGTATAATTAGTTATAGGGCCATATGTAATTTAAACTAAATAAATCGTTTAAATAATGTAATATTATAATGAACATTTTTTTATTTCGATATGTGACACTTGACAGTGACACTTTTATGAACTAAATGACGTAATGAAGTGTGCGTCATTAAAGAAAAGAATGTAAATATTTTAATATATTTTTCGTGAAACAAATGTCTCACTCGCCTTATAATTTCGTAGAAATGTGTTCTAATAAAAATCATACAGATTAACCTAAAAATTCATGCTAGCAGCGTCAATAACGTAAATATATCAGTCCACCCTCCATCTGTCAAACCACCAAAAGGTATAATGACACTAGTTATATCTATACGTCTATTAATACTACCCCTGTGAGAGTTCTTGGATAATATTTACTACCTATAGTTGCAATACATGGCGGTGAAGGCTCATTAGTGCTAAATTATAGTATTGTTACATGCCGTCAAAGATAAGCCGCACAGTCTATTGTAAGCGCAGCTTATTGTCCTCCCGGATTAAGGAACTCTTTTGTCTTTTGAATTTGTAGTTAAGAAAAACATGCTATTGTCTTGTTACTTGTTTTATAACAATCATTAGCGTCGAACTAATCCCTATTGTTATTGTTTTCGACTTTGTGGACGTTCGCAAGTGTGCAAATTAATATTTCTTAGAAACTCAGTGTGCGACTCCAATTTTTTTGTACTGTGTATTTAGTATTAGACATAGTCGTCGCGAGGCAGTCAAGCGACGACTACGAAGCGAGTAAGACGTTTTCTAGTACTCTCGATTAGCGATATAAACGACGGACTTTGCGCGTTCGAATTGTATTGAATCGTGCAGTGTGAACTGGTTGCATTCAGTTTTATTTGTATTTGTTTTATACGTGTTTGTACAGTTCTAATAAATTCTATAGTAGTTCCAACGGCATTTTTAATTCGAGTCCTGTAGCTCGTAACAGTATATTGACGATTGAATGCCAAGCGTAGGATATTGTAACCTAAGATAAAACGGAATCCTCACGAAATCGTCATGTACGACCAAATTGTCTATAAATGGCACACACTTTTTTTTTAACTATTGGGTCTGTATTATGTACGTACATTTACGTAGATGAAAGACCAAAAAGTGTATTTTTTTTTGCACGAGTTCAGCAAACACGCAGACGGCCCACTGATGGAAAGCGGTTACCATCGCTTATGAATATTCGCAACACCAACGCCACAAACATGCTGCTCCGCTGCTGGAACGCAAATCAAAGTTGTTATGGCGGCATACTCTAGAACAGGGATGGTAGCCACCCAGTCGGACAAATGCCCTACCACCTGGCCGTGGGTTGTTTTGTCGCCTCTTATGACAGGCCGCCCGGCCCCAGGAAATTGTATTCTTTCTTCGTTCCTGCACGGATAATAGTGTAGTCTCTGTAGCACTATAAAGTAATATAATGAAATCGCGAAAAAAATTAGGTTCGTTTATAGATAGATAGATAGACAACACTTTATTGTACACCGAAGCATAGATAAACAGAAATAGAAAAATACAAGAGATAGTACAACGGGCGGTCTTATCGCTAAAAAGCGATTTCTTCCAGGCAACCCTTGGCAGGGATTAACAGATTTTTAATAATGATGATGGTGCAGTTAACCTTATATATAAATAAGGTTAAAATGATAAGTACAAACAGAATATATATATGTGTGTGTGTGTGTGTATTAGGGTGGTGTAAAAAACCGGTTTTTTTGAGTCTCGAGTGAAAAACTGATAGTTTTCAAAGGACAGCTCAAAAAATTTTAAGAGGTCGCTCCAAAATTTTTGAGATTTCAAAAATCGCCAAAAATCGATTTTTATTTGTATTCAAATTTTTTTCTCGTTACCGTATAATTTTATAGACCAAAAAATAATTCGTTTCTGATAATTTCAGTTCAGAATTTGAATTTTAAAAAGTCGCTCATAATTATTTTTGGAATGTACTCTAGCATTCAAAAACTAACATTTTTTGACTCGAAACTCAAAAAAGGAGTTGTTTTTTTTTGCGCCACTCTAATATATATACATACATATGTATACGTAAATATGTAGACGTACATATGTATATACACATACGTATACACACACTTATATATACATATGACAATACAAACATACATACATATATGTAACAGTATTAGAAATTATTATATACAATAGGTAGTAATGCAGGTTCAGAAGAACCTGATTTTTAAAACACTAAGGATTTGTCTTGTCTTACAGCAATAGGTAGCTTATTCCAAAGACGCACAGCCTGGACGGTAAAAGAGCTATTGTAAAAACAAGACGTATGTACAGGTGTGTTTATTCTGTATTTGGTTGAGGGGCGTAAATTGAGAGAGTTGGATATGTACAGAAATTGGAAGCGTTCCTTGAGGTAAGAAGGAGTAGTGGGTAGGAACAATATACTGTAGAGTGAGAATATGAGTATTCTCCCGAAAATTAATGGGAGTTGTTGAGTTTTTTACGGAATTCAGAGACGTGGCCATATTTATGCAAGCCAAATATGAACCTTATACAGAAGTTTTGAAGACGTTCAAGTTTATTTAGTTGTTCCTGAGTTATGTCCAGATAGCTGGCATCAGCATAATCAAGAATGGGTTTGTATATATACCAGAGTTATTTTTATGTAAAGAGTTGTAGACACTCCTGGCCGTGAGGCTAATGATAATTCAGTCTTTTAAAAACATAACAACGCTCTTTAATTCCTTTTTACCCGACTGCCAAGGAAGGGTTATGTTTCTCGCGGGTGTATTGTATGGTTGTAACTTTATTACCTCGTATCTTCCAAACGGCTTGATGGGTTTCGACAGTTAAAGTATGGTTATATTCGTCTTAAAAACCCTCAGATAAGTGTCCTCAGATAGGTTTTTAGAAAGAATAAAACAAAATGGCGGATTTTTGGCGTGAAATAGTAAAAATTACCCAAACCTGTCGAGTATATCAAAATAAAGGAAATTAAAAGGAGATCATAAAATATATAAAAGTTATATGTTTTAATTTAATTAAGAATAATAAATTGGTTTAACAAGTTTTTATTTATAAGAGTGTATCGGGACACTAAAAATTCTAAAATAAAACGAATAATTAAAAAAATCAAAAACTCAACTGCAAAAAGACAATTTGAAAGTAATGCACTAAAAAGACCGTAAGATTGAGAATAGACAATAAAATTAAAGTAAACTATGTACAAAGTAAACTCTACTTCGGCTTAATAGATCATATGACCTGAAGCTTAAGTTAAATAAGTTTAGTAGCAGGCGGCACCCAATTGCAAATTATATCCCAAAGAAAATTAATGGGTTCCGCTTGCTTCTATACTTAATGCGGCTATTTGTTTATTAACTATAAAAATAAAAAAATTCTATTCTCAACTTTGTTGCCGTCTTTTTAGTGCATTATTTTTAAATTGTCTTTTTTGCAGTCGGGTTTCTGATTTTTTAATTTTTAATTTTTTAATAAAATTACGTTTTAACGGTTTTAAGCGCGATAATTTATTTGATTTTTATTATTGCGACGTTTCGGCCACTTTTTAGTGGCCGTGATCACGGAAGACAAAGATGTCAACTGTCAATGAGTATTGTTAAAGTTTTATTTAGCCTACCGCCAACTTGTTCATTTTAATTATTTAATTTTAATTTTGTTTATGGTTATTATTTGCTCTATGGGAGCCTAATATAATCTACCACCGCTTCGCAACATACTGTGGCTTGAAGAGAAGAAGTGGCGCAATAAACTCTTCAGCAAACATGCTCTGATAATTTTATATAATATTAAAATGGGTGAGAGGAAAAAATAAAAAGAAATTATCAATCAAGTTAGTTTGTGTTCCGGTGCACGCAGAAACAGCTGAGTGTCTTGAGGTCTGGCAGTTGGTTTTTGCTGGGTATGGGTCTTGATAGTTTTGATGATCGGATCCCAAACAGGTGGTACTTGCCAACCATCTTCTCTATTGAAATTTGGGTGTTTTTTTGTTTCAATAGCCTCACGCATCATTCTAGGTCTGAAACGATTCTCTTTTGCGAGTCTCGAGGATTTGTGGTTTATCGAATCTGATGTAGTGGTTGGGTTTTGGGTAGTTTTATTATGTATACAAGTCGCGAAAACTAAAGAAAATATTACTTATTTTTTATTAAACTCTGGTGGTGAGGTATTAGCTTCTAAAGTCGTCAAAATTGTGTCCCTCTAACTTTCTACAGTGAATAAAATACCCACAGTGCCATCATGTAGCTAAAGCAGATATTTTTAGGATCCCTTTGTGTTGCTCCGATTTTGAAATACAGACAGCAACACAATCTTCATGCATATTAGAGATTAGAATACATTATAAGAAATGGCAAGTTCAACAATTTTGCATATATAGCACAAAAGGCAACTGAATGCCTTTGTTGAAATTAAGAAAGCTATTTAAAATTCATCTGCGTCGAGCTCAGACAAGATAAGAAATTAAGCGTTGCTCGAATTAAGTGAATTAGGGGGGCATACCACTATTTTGGAAGCTAATAGGCGAGGAGTTGCGAGGTTTCTTTTGTTAGAAAATTAGTAATTACAGAGCAGGGGTTCTAGTTTTAAGTTAGTCTATACACATTCTTTTATGAATAGTCCAAAGTTTGGACATTTTTGGAAACATTATGAGCAGTGAATTTCTGACTTTTCTCCAAACTGCCATTTATATCTCCACTTTGCAGACTTCTGTTTTCAAGTAAAATAATTAGTAAAAAATATACAGAGTGAATATTTCAAATGGGCCCTCAGGACTAAATCGTAAACTATGCTAAATACTGAAAAACACTCAAAGGAGTCTCTAGATGCCTTTGACAGAAGTAAAATGGTAACAATAGATTTCTGAAAAATCAATTACTCTTGCCAGAAATCGAACCGGCTGATTTTGAAAAACTGAAAATGGCCTGTATTATACCAAATTAACACCTCCAAAGGATACTACGCTAACTTGATTTTAGGTATTTTCTATTTTAAGAGAACAGCACTCATTAATGTCTTAACATTAGTTTCTAATATTTCATAAAAAAACATTGAGAAACTAAAAAGTTTTTGATTCTTAATAGTTTTCATGAAATTTTAAAAATATAAGACAATAATGAATGCTTTTCCCTCAAAAACAGAAAATACCTAAAATTTAGTTGGCGTAGTATTCCTTGGAGGTCGGATACAGGGGCGCAGGTTTAGGTTTAGTGGGTAGTTTGGCGATCGGTTTCTCGCGACTGCTTCTGATTGAAGCTAGCGTGGAGAACCGGTTGCTGAGAGTCCCACACACCCTCGATGCATCCTTCTGCGCTGCATTTGGCCCTTCCCCCGAAGAGCCCGAGGACGGCGTCCAAAGACATTCCCCCTGCGTTATCAAAAAAAAAAAAAAATATATATATATTTCTTGGAGGTGGCGAAATCACAGTGGAGCTTGTAAGGATCAATTTCCGCGAAGGAATGTCCAACGGCATGTAAACCAAACGTTGTTTTCGATTGAAATGTTTCATTTTCAATACATTTCAACCCCTGTATATTACTTTGGTCTCTAATTAAACAATCAACCATTGAACTGTAAATAGTACAAAAGTGCTGGTGGTAACATTTAAGTTTTTCCACTTTATCTCTCCGCATAAAATACTAATAATAAACTTTACCGTTCCATTTAATATCTCTTTCAGACTTTATGGCTGAAGAAAAAGATGGCACGATATTTCTTGTTTTTATTACTACTAACATTCATTTAAGATTTATTAATGTCATAATAATTTTGTATTGTTTGTTGTCATTGTATAGGTTAGAGTAACAACAATAATAATAATATATTCAGTAAAAACATGTAAAAGTAACAGAATATAAAAGACAATGAAGTTTGCACTAAAACCAAAGTGTGAGGGCTTCAACACCTAAAACTAGGTAAAAACCTGTATTATATTAGGTGTCGGTGCTCTTCCAATGCACAATTTTTTAACATTAATACACGACATTATATTTACCTTGCATGCATGTGTGTGCGCATATCTGTACGTATGAGTGTGTGTATGTGTTTGTGTGTGTGTTTGTGTGTGTGTGTGTGTGTGTGTTTGTGTTTATATAATTATTAGTTATATCACCATTTTGAGTAGGTTCTCAGTTTCACTGTAGTCTTGTGTTTGCAGTCAATTATAAACTTTAAATTTAAATTCTTGATTATTTAAAGAATCAAAAGCTAGTATTTTGTTTATTTTATCATATAAATATTTGCCTAAGTAACAAGGAAATCTATTTATAAAAACAGTTTTGAAATTTTCTAATTTAAAAATAATATATTTGTTGCGTTTATCTATTATATCAAGTTTTTTATAAATATTATTTAACTTATTTTATTTAGATTGTTAAGGATCTATTCTATTCGAGGGTGTGTTTTCTGTTTTTGTATTGCATGAGTTTAGAAAACAGGCAGACAGCCCACCTGATGGAAAGTGGTGACCATCGTCTATGGACATTTGCAATACCCAAGGGGTTACAAATGCGCTTCTGATCTCTTAATGGATACTGGAACCTGACCACTGATGCCGGAACACAACTCAATGTTGTTATGGCGGTATACCCTAGACCAGGGTGGTAACCATCCAGACTTGCAAATACCCTACTACCTGGCTGTTGGTTGTTCTGTCGCCTCTTACGACAGGCCGCCCGGCCGCAGGAAATTGTATTCTTTCTGCGTTCCTGCACACATAAGATTTATTTATTGCGAAGTTGGCATACAGGCAGACAGCCCAGCTCATACCATATTATAGGCACGTACAACTTGTTTCATATGTATTTTTCTGAAGCTAATTAAATATTAGCGTAACTAAAATGCAGAGAATTAAAAAAAAAAACACGCCTTGAAGTCAGTACCAAGTGAAAGATAAAACAAGTATAAAAAATATAGTAATTTTTATTTTTACTTTGCACAAACTTCAATATGTAGAAAAAAAAATTTCTAGCTTTTAGTTTGATGTTGATTTTTGTTAAAATATTTTTTATTAAAATTATTATAGCCAACTGGACCCCTCTACAAATTTATTATATTATAGGTTAAAACAGGATTTTGATTTTTTCGCCTAAAATAGCACATTAATATGATTACAAGTAAATCGAGCTTTCAATATCTAGTATAATCCATTTGTAATTGATTCTACCAAGTAAATAATACCCAACTATGTTTACTCTAATGCTTCCTATTAAGCCCAGCAATCTTTCAATCAGAACAGATTTAATATGTTCTATTTGTTTCTGATATATTGAATACGAAATTGAAAATATTATTACTGTATAAACATAATATCTTTGGGAAAGTAATTCAGCATAGACTTTGGTTAGAATTTGGATGTTGTCGACTTGTATTTAAGAGTATTGTTACGTCACGTACGTGGAATAATTTATTGCTAAATAATTAGCAAGGTTAAAACTGCGTAGTCCATGTACGTGCCAAAATATGTCAATACACAAAACAGAAAACCTTCGGAGATGCATCTATGAACATGTTTGGGTTTTAGATATTTTCAAGTAGCATTTAAAATTTCTGTATATATAGTCTCAAGTTTAATGTTAAATAAATTAAGCAATAATTACATAGAGAATACTACAACATATGTCGTCTTATTTTGTACTCCTCCAGCGGTTGAGCCTAGCTCCCGCAGCGATGGAGCCATGGGCTTCCTCCCTCTCGCCAGTGGTGCGTCACCTATCCAATGGGGTAACCTTCATCGACGCACCATACAATTAATAAGCCCCCACAATTATTAAGTCATGATTTAACTATACCATATGATTCTTAGGAATCTTGTTTTGCTTCTTTTATTACTGGATTACAGGAGAGAGCCTGATAATCCACTGATGGAAAGTGGTTAAAGTCGTCCATGGATATTTGCAACATTAAAAGTGCTACCAATATGCTGCCGATCTCGAAGGAAAAATTGGAACCTAAACCTGAACTCAATATTTTTATGGCAGGATACTCCAGATTAGGGGTGGTAACCATTCAAGAATGTAAAGTATAAGTCGTGGTATTGGCTAGCGCACGCCTCTCAAACTCAAAGGGCGCGGGTTCAATCCTGGTCGGAACGCATGCACCACTTAGGCAGTTTTCTGACCTAATGTGTATATTGATACAATTACCACGTGCTAACAGTGGTGAAGGAAAACATCGTGATGCAATGCATTGTGAAGCACGAGCCGAGCGATGGGATATTTATGGGCTGTTATTATTATTATTTGTATGTCTTTCAAGATCACGGGCCATAAAAATGTCCCGGACTTTTGGAAGTCTTGCGTGGGGCCATGGGAAGGCCAACACGCAGAGGCCTCTTAGACAAATTTAATGTAAATGTGGCGTGATATTAACCGACGATTATCTCTGTCTACACTACATCAAAATGCATCCAAGAACAAGCCCTGGTCAATGTAGGACTATTGTAAGGAATGAGAACAAAAGGTACCGGGCTATTGGGATGAAGTGCTAGTGGAGTTACAGATCAGGGACTATGGGGACTATGGCGTCTGCCTGTCGCAATGTTGAACGAATATAGAAAATATGGGATGACGGTGACTCGCTAGTGTCTGCATGGGCCTCTAAAAATGCCGAGATTGGCGAAGGGAAACATGGGTATGAGTGGCTAAAGGTGTCGAGAGGTCGGCTGCAGGTTCACCGAAGCTACTTCCGACGTTATGCCATTTATCACTTCCACCCCTAGAGCTTGAGTCTTAGCTGTAGCGATCTCCACTCCGTGCCGGCTGGTTAAAGCAAGCACTATTAATATATTATTATAACTACATATATAAATGCCCTAACACGTGGCTATGAATTTTGTCCCCTCTCACGACCGGCCACCCAGGCACAAGAATTGGTTTTCTTTCTCCGTCTCTGCACAGATTTTCCTCCAAAAACGGTGAAAGACTTTTTATGGAACCCCCGAAATATATCCGAAATTGTTTGAAGAAAACCACAGATATCATAACATATACTACCAATTCACAGTATATAGTTTATGTGAAAATAAATTACGCAAGAAAAGGGAACGGACGAAATCGGTATCTTTGACAGAGTTACGAGGCACGGCGCACCAACTGATATATGGCGAGTTCCTTGTTTTGATACGAGATACTATTTATGGAGGTACATCTGCCATGGCTGCCAAATGTTTAGGTATTTTCCTCAAATGTTAAGATCAGGCTAACACTGTATTGTATAAAAAAGAAGCGGCGCCACAAACTCCCCAGCAACATATCTTTATCTTTACTTCATAATAATTATTATTATTCGAATTTTTGGAAGTGAAACTTCTTTAGAACCAATGTGATTTGAAACTCGATGAAACGAAAAAAAGCGACACTGAAAAGATATATTTAATAATTTAAACACTACGCTCATAAAGATAGCGTTGAAAATATTTTGAAGTTTTGAAGTTCATAAATCAAATTGAAACTAGGGCATTTGTTTCCTATTTTAGTTATCATAAGCCTCTCGTGTCAGTTGTTCAAAGTGAAAACATGAAATCCGAATAATATGTGTTATAATATAATCTTCAATATGTGATATATGAAATGTAATATTTTGCATTAAAATATAAAATATTATTTGAGCTTCATAAAAATATTATTAAATTAGTCTAATACTCCTGATACTCTATATTTATCTCATTTCCTCGTAGGCTACTTTTTGAAGTTTGACTTCAGCCGTTTGTGAATTGCACACACACATTTTTATTATTGCATGAGTTAAGCAGGAAGTAAAACGGCCCAACTGGTGGAAAGGTGCTACCAATGTGCTGCCGCTCTCTAAAGGGAGACTGGAACCTGGCCACTAATACCGGAACAAAGCTCAAGGTTGTTATGGTTGTAATTTTATAACATAACATGTAGTCTAAAAGACGCTGAAGATCGACCTTCAGCCATCTGATAACCAGATAAGACATATTTTTTATCAAAATATATTGATTTTTGATTGATTGATTGATTGATTCATTTATTGTTTTTTTTTTTGTGATAAATAAAAATTTAAAAATTACAATAAATCGGCAGACAAACACACACATTGTATATCCCCAAATTAAGCAAGTTACGCTTGTGTTATGGGTAATATACAACGGACCCTCTGGGCCGAACCCAGACACCCAGACCATAGTAAATAACGAAGAAAATACGTTTCCGAAATTAACTATACCAGGAATCGAACCCGGGACCTCTGCATTGCAGTGAGGTAAGCCGGCAAAGGCTTAGCCCGCTCAACCACAGAGGCCGTCAATTTGAATCAGTCCCTCGATTTCAAAAATTCATTCACCATTCGAGAACTACTTCACGTACGTACTACGTTCAAAAACTACTGGAGTAGTTTTTGAGTTTATTCGTTACAAAAATACAAATCTTTCCTCTTTATAATATTATTAGTAAAGACACAGATGGTACATTCTTGTCTTTCAATTTTAATAGCGACGTAACGTTGCACTTCCACCATTATAAAAAAAAATAGACATAACCAATGACAGTACTAATGTAAAACTATGTGTAATACTAGCAACAACTCAGAAGGGTTTATGGTAGTAAAAGAAGAACAACTGGTCACAATACTTTATATTCACAGAACCTAACGGTTTTAACATATATCAATACGTACTGTCCATAGTAGTTTGTGATATTTCATACACTGACTATTCAAACTCGACAATCATTCTTAGAACACCTCGACATCCCTCCAATTTTACAGTATATAAAACTTAGCATATGGGCACAACCGATAGCGGATTGAAGTCATTCATAAACTATTTTAATTAAAGGATTATGCATGACAAGAATTTAACATATTATTGTTGTTTGGATATTTCAGATAATATTTTATATAAGATACTGTATAAAATATTATACTTAGTTTTATATGCAATAAAATAAGTCGAACACAGTATAAATCAATCACGTCTGCCAACATGAAAATAAAATGTAGTGAATACCGTCTATATACAATTGAGAGGTTTGAATTATAATCTGTACACAATTATCACATTATACAATGGATAAATATTCTAACAAAATTATTGTAAATTATAGACTACTACTCTATACAAAACAGGCGGTAATTACCGAATTAATAAAAATATAACATGATTCAATTAACGAAATGGCCGATTGTATCGTTCGAAAATAAGAGGGATCGTTCAGAAATAAGAGGGTGCATAACAAAATCAATTATTAACTTTAAAAAGAAACACGACAAGAACATATAACTATGCTACTCAATAACTATAACATATGTCACTGTCAAGAGAGTTTTAAAAATAAAAAGCTGTGATGGCGGTTAAGTTGAGACTCGTTCGAAATTCAAAAATATCAGCTGTTACAATTCTTTTATAAATATTATTCCAGACTATTCCAAACTTCCTTCAACGTTATTAAAATAACTACGTGTTCCCTCTGGGGACCAAGGCTACCCTTACTTTACCTAGGAAAACCTACCAACCAAGCCAACATATACCAGACGTGAGTTATCGGTCGAGCTAATATTTGAGCTGTGGAACAACTTGACTCGAAGAGCTTTCAAGGCTTCGACAGGCCAGTGTACCCTTTTGTGCATAGAACTCCACCGGTTGTCGCGGAACAAATTAAATATACTACCTAATTATCTTGTATAGATCATTGACCCACCTAAACCTATTCTGTGGCTAACGAGGAGGAGCTGACTCGTTTCCCCCACGTCACAGAGATGCAATATCATGATTTTTAACAATCAAACGGAACTTAATTGGTAGAAAAGGCTTCATATGTGGACTTCTTAACTACTTATTTGTTAGTTAATGGTGTTTCTTACATTATAGAGTAAGTATTCTCAAGGACAAGTTTGTGTTTAAAAAATTAAAATATCGTTGCGTATATTACTAAGTATAACTAATAGAAATATAAATAGAAAAACTATGAGTTTTTTTACAAAAAAATAAAATGAAAAGTAATTATAAAGTCACTTACGGAATCTTTTTTAATAATTAAGATCGTTTTATCTATCTATTATTTCTCTCTCATTTCTATACAAATTGAAAGAGATATGCACATGTCTAATTTGTGCTCAAGTTTTAATAGCCTGTAGAAAAGTTATCAATTAAACTGACTTCACTAACGAGTTGTTACGAGTTACGAGTTAAAAATGCGGTTGGAATTGCTATAGAATTTATTAGAACTATACAAACACGTATAACGCAGGTACAAATATAACTGGACGCAACCAGTACAAACTGCACGATTCAATAACACGCGCTAAGTCCGTCACTATATAGCCCATCGAATGTACACACGTCTTGCTCGTATCGTAATCGTCGCTTGACTACCTCACTCCTCCCTTCGGGCAACACTTTTATTTTGTACAAATACAATATGCCTCGACACAAAACAATAACAGCAAGAATTAGTTCGACACACCTGCCTAATGACGGCCATAAAATAAGTACAATAACAATATGATGTTTTTCTTAATTACTAATTCTAAACAGAAAGTAAACAAAAGAAGTGCAAATGCGGGCAGGTGTGCATTCACATTTGTCGGCGTGCTTCGTGGAATTATGGCTAAGTTGTAACTGTATTATGAGATATTGTAGTGCGTTTTTTAGATTTTTTCTGCTTCTTTGTTCGGGATTCACTAAAAAACCACTAGACCAATTTCGATGCGGTTTTCACTCATCGATAGCAAATTTCTGGAGTTAGGATCTGCGGCGCTTTATATTCCGGGAATCACATGGAAATTTTCTTAGGAGCGGTTTAAAGTGACCCGATTGAAAAGAAAATAGTATTCCGATGTAATATTTTCACTGATCAATAGCAAATTCTCTGTCATAATTTACACCCCGGGAATCTTGCGGGATTTTTCCCGGAAGTGGTTTAGAGTTGTTAGGACACGTAAAAATTAGATTATTTCGTGCCAAAGTGAGCAAAGTTGCGGGCAAATCTTATTGTATAATAAAAACATAGATGAAAATAAAGCTCATTACATATGAGCTCGCATAAAGCTGCGTTTCTGGCGCGTGCCAACGTAACACTTTTTGCAACATCCTCTCTGCATACTAAACGGTGTTTACGACTTTGTTATTCACTATTTTAATGTTAGTTTGGAAGTTTGTGCGCTTGTGAACAACCCTTAATAACGACGCGAACAGATTAATGTGTTTTGCCGCGTGTCGTATGCCAACGGGTTAATTCTGGTTTCCTCCTGTGAGATATTAAGGAACTAAACAGCTTACCCAACTTTGTTCATATATTACATTCACGTTTTGGAGTTATTTTATTTGTAACACCAAGGGTGCTACCAATGTGTTGCCGCTCTCTAAACGGAGACTGGCCACTAATCGTTCGTCGTCAGCTATTTGCAGTCCACTGCTGGACGTAGGCCTCCCCAAGACGGCGCCACTCATCCCTATCCTCAGATTTCCTCAGCCAGCGCTTACCGGCGACCTTGCATAGGTCGTCAGTCCATCGGGCTGGACGGCGTCCGACACTATGTTTACCGAGACGCGGTCTCCACTCCAGGACTCGTTTGCTCCATCGGCCATCGCTCCTGCGGTAGACGTGACCGGCCCACTGCCACTTCAACTTGCTAATTTTGCGAGTTATGTCGGTTACCTTGGTTCTCTTACGGATATCCTCATTTCTAATTTTATCCAAAAAAGAAACGCCCAACATAGCTCGCTCCATAGCCCGTTGAGCGACTTAGAACTTGTGGACCAATCCTGCCGTCAGTGTCCATGTCTCGGCTCCGTAGGTCAGGACGGGGACGCCGCACTGCTCGAAGACTATTATCTTTAAGCATTGCATTGCGGCCACTAATGCTGTAACACAACTCAAGGTTGTTATGGCGGCATACTCTAGACCAGGGCTGGTAACCATCCAGACGGACAAATATCCTACCACCTGGCTGTGGGTTGTTTTGTCGCCTCTTACGACAAGCCAAGGCCGCAATATTTTGTATTCTTTCTCCGTTCCTGCACGAATAAGATTCGTGTTATTATTCTATTCTTTGGAAGATTTGGTTCCAACATAATCGGGGCTATAGTATAAGTGTAACGTAATGAAAGAAATTTAAATGAGATTCAAAGGAACAAAATTAAATTAGAAACTCTCACGTGTAGGCTCCATAAAGTTCATAATAGAATCGTGAGGCAAAGTATAATGCTCTTGCAACAAAACCCAGTCAACGTTCAAGAGGTTTCAGTAAACAAGATTTAAAAAATAGTAAATCAACGTTTATGCGAGAATTATTTATTACACAACTAAAGACTTTCTAGACGATCGCACCGTATGGGGTAAAAGTTGTATGTATTTAAACCACAATTTTTAAAAAACGAATAATAATAATTATGAAGTAAAGATAAGTTGCTGGGCAGTTTGTTGCTCCGCTTCTTTTCCTTTAACAGTAAGACTCGTGACTTGCAATAAGTTATCTGTAAAATTTCATTTTAAAATAAATATATTAATTTTTATTTTTATTTTCATTGAAGGGAAGTTGAGGTGATATTGAAAAGAGATTAAAATTTACGCACAGTTTAAAGTACTTAATGCCCGACTTTACGCGTACTATGACATCAATTACAACGTCAAGATCCATATCTCAGAAGCTTGGTGTAAACGGTAAACGTGACTGGTGTCATTTGTAAATCCAAAATGGTGGTTAAACATACTTCTTGTTATGGATATTCTTACAAGCTACAGGACTCGTAATAAAATGCCGTTTGGAATTACTATAGGATTTATTAGAACTATAAAAAACACGTATAACATAGGTACAAATATAACCGGACACAATAAGTCCACATATAATGCGTAATTAAATAACACGCGCAAAGTCCGTCACTATATCGCTTATCGAATGTGCACGTCTGGCTCTTATCGTAATCGTCGCTTGACTGCCTTCTCCTCCGGTCGGGCATTCCTTTTATTCTATACAAATACAATATGCCTCGACGCAAAACAATAACTTCTTAGAATTAGTTCGAAACACCCGCCTAATTATGTCTGCGAACGGCCATAAACAAGTACAATAAGCTGCTCTTCACAACAACCAATAAATAAGTAAACAAAAAGAGGACGATCATAAAAGCGCTTCTATGTAATTATCTCAAACACCGAGCGTATAATAAATGTGCTTTGTTTTCAATTATGCAGGTGGCCCAATTATAACAATATGAATATACTGCTTGTCGCGGAGAGGAATAAGATACAAGCCACGGATATGATCATGATGCATGTTACGGCGAAGAATATAACGGAAATTTCGGATTCTTTTATTAAGTACCTGGCAGTTGCAGCAAATTCCATATTACTACTGTTTATTTTCGAATAGTATAGTGCATAAAACAATTCGGCTCGAGAAAAAATACGATATGAAACAAACCACCTCGAAATATATCAAGATATTGTAGCTAATGATGAAAGCATTAACGGCCTTGGAAAGGCTTTCGAATACAAAAGAGATGTTGTAAAAAACCGTGTCATCATTATAACCTTCAGCCCGAACCCTTGAGAATTGGCTAAGTTCCAGTTTTGTTCGCTTTCAGCCTACATACGGCAATGATGCTTGTTATTTATCGATTTTATGGTTGAGACTAAGCTGAGACCTCTTGGGTTGACTGAAAGGGGTTTTCTTAACTGCTTTTCTATATCATTTGAAGGTCGATAAATTGATTTCTTTTCTACGCCACATTGTCAAGTACAATTTATATACAAAAATGTTAAAATAACGTGACATACCTTATGACATTTATAATCATGTTAAAAATAGGTCTTTTAGTTGTGGCATGTTAAATTTTCTTACTATTTCAAAAGAACGCTAAATGTATAACGAAATGCTGGACTTCAGTCTTGAGCACAGGCGCAAGGCTTTTATACGGTCGGTATTTTATCGGGTGTGTTCCTTAGAACTACAAGAGCTGGTTCCTCCATCCCTGTTTCACCATTGGACAACCAGATACATCGGTTTGCTCCACCGTTACACATGGTGGAAACACTACTAATTAGGACGAAGCGCTTCGCTTCATCTTTTTTAGTGCAAACTGTCGAAGACAGCCTGCCAGTCTGTTTTTGCAGACAAATTAAATCAGGGAGTCTTCAAGTTGTGATTGAATAGGTATTTTCTAGGTTAGTGAGCTCCATCGTAGACCGCGTCATAATTCACCATCAGATGAGGCAGTGGTCAAACGCGAATGAACGACCAATTTTATCCATGCAGGAATGGAGAAAGAATACAATTTCCTGCGGCCGGATGTCCTGTCGTAAGAGGCGTCAAAACTACCCACAGCCAGGTGTAGGGCATTTGCCCGTCTGGATGGCTACCACCCCCAATCTAGAGTATGCCGCTATAGCAATCTTGAGTTGTATTCCGGTATTACTGGACATGTTACAGTTTTCAGCAGCATATTATAGAACCTTTGGTGTTACAAATGTCCATAAGCGATGGTAACCGCTTTCCATCACGTGGGCCATTTGATGTACTCGTTTACAAAATCATTTATGTTATTATAACAAACCATGTTTAAACAAAAACACTAAATAGAATATAATACGAATAAGTTAAGTCTTCTTGCATTGTATTGTCTATTGATATATGTAATAAAATATTTTCATGTTTAAAAAAAAAAAACACTTTATTTACCAGGTAAAATATTATGACTGACAACAACCCAGTAAATAATAATTAACTGAAAGCTTCTTCATCCTGCCCATCGCATACTAGAGGTTGATAATTTATTTTTATTGCAAAGCTGGGAAACATGCAGACACAGCTTGTAGTGGAAAGTGGTTACCGTCGCTTATAAACGCTTGCAACACTGGGGGCGAATCCAAAGCGTGACCAACCTTTACGATGGAATTGAGGGTGTTGCACTGAAAGGTAAAGGTTAAGTGATACTTCAAATGGCAGAGAGTATTCAATACAATACAAACAGCATTCACTGTCGAGTGTTGATGTGAACTGGAGTGAACTAATTTATTTTGGAAACGGTAACCCGGTCCACCTGGATCCTTCCCTCGGACTTTATTACCCGTCGCCCGTTCTCAATTAGTACATTGTGTCGACCTCTAGTCGCCATCGATAAGATTCACCCCCCTCTCATGGCAACAGTCCAGCCCAGGTAAAGCCCCTAGGGGGGTTCCTCAGTATGTATCTATGGTTTTTGTTATATTTAAAGGTACGAATAACGTGGAGTAACTCGCCTTACGTGGAGGTTATACTTCATGCTTTTTTTATATATATTTTACTGTTATTAGTTATTCTGTTATTAGTTTAGTGCAACTTAAAATTCATTTATGATTTATTATATATAAATTTCTGTTAATACTTCTGTATGAAGTTAAATTATTATTTTTGTTTGGGTCATTTGTTTTCCTTGTATGAAGGCTGGAACTGAAAATCAGCGCTGCGTCAGCCCATGTCGCAGCATAATGCTGAGTTCCAGCCTCATTGGCATGGATGTTATGTACTTACGTGTTTTGTGTATTTATGTGTGTTTTGTTAACTAGAATTGTATATTCTTGATTTATATGTGTACAACATCTTATTACGCGTATTCTGTTTTCTGTGTGTACATACATTTACGACAATAAATCTTTTCTTTTCTTTTTATCGAGCAAGTTGTTCCCCCGGGCTCGAGCGCCTTCGCGTCGCGAATGTGCTCGCCTCGAAAACCCCGTTAAAGTTGTGAAGTCTTCGGACCAAAAACATGAAGTCAAGTCCAATATAAATATAAAAAAACGCTAGCCAGTATTTCGTTGTCCACTGCGATGACTAGACGTATGCAGCTCCCATAAGGCGATGGGATAGGGGTAGGGATAAGTGGGCCTTCGGACCTCACAATCATCTTACAAAACATGATAAGCACAAGGCTAACCATTTTACGCCGGTATTCTTATCTTATCGTCATCATTATACTTATCGGTTTTTTATCGAATAACTCTTTAGAGAGTATGCAGCTGAGCTCTTTGATCTAATCCCGCCATCTCCCTTCCATCATCGGACATAGACGTACCGGCATGCGGCACCGATGTATGGTGGATATTCCATCTATAGGAACTAAGCGTTTTGCATCTAGCTTCATCATACGCACCGCAAAGGGTGGAACTCATTGCCGGAGACTGTCTTTCCCGATATTTATAACCTGAGTGTCTTCAAGTTCCGTGTGAATAGGTACTTTCTAGGTAACAGTGCTTCATCTTAGACCATATCATCGCTCCATATAGAGCGAGATCGTGGTCAAACGCGAACCTATACTACAATAAAAAAAACTGCTTTTGGATGGTAACCCACCGATTAATCATGCCCTAAGAGCCAAAATTCTAGTTCTACCACATCAGTTTGCTTTCTCTCCACGTCAATACAAATATGAAAATATCCTGTATAATCCTCAATGAGGTATTTAATAGTGGTGGATGCGGACAAAGGACCGGTCCATCACAACTTGGCGTACGTCCAACCGCGTTTACCGCCGGAGTACATTTCAAACACGAAAGACATTTTGCTTGTTCCATTTTTTTATCTTGGCCTCAATGGGATAAACAATCTGATTTCATACTAGTAGTGCTAGCAAAAATTCGTTCGCGTTGTCATGACGACGTGTTTTTGGTGAAGTTCAACGGCAGTTCCAAGAAAAGTCTACACCACTGAATTACGTCATTTATCGGTTTAAAATGTTCTCTACAACATCTTGAAGTTGGTGCATTTTCCATATTTGTTGTTGTTTTTTATGTTTTACTTGGCACCGACTTCAAAATATTGTAGAAAATATTCATTTTTTTGCTTTTAAGTCCGAAGTCAGGTTTGTTTTTGTTAAAAAGAAAACTGCTTTTTAACCAACATCAAAAAGAGGAGGTTCTCAATTCGTCTGTATGTTGCTTTTATGTATGTTCGTTACTCGATTTTTCAGTCAATTGTGGACCGATTTTCAAAAATTTTCTTTTAATCGAAAGGTTAAATTATTATTAAATTAACTCCTGAATTAATCCCATCGTCACCATTTCAGGATCTGATCCGTGGATTCCAAGGAATTTGAGAAACTCATGAAAATTGTTAGCCAAGGTCTTTGTAAGAAAATATGACCGTCAATTGTAAACCAATTTTCAATTTTTTTCCTTTACTCGTAAGTTTATAGTCACAAGGCGATTCCATGATCACCAAATCAAGATCTGATTTGTGTATCGCAACGAAATCGTGCAGAAATCTCTCCATGCAGGAACGAAAAAAGATACTATTTCCTGCGATCGGGCGGCCTGTCGTAAGAGGCGACAAAACAACCCACAGCCAGGTGGTAGGGCATTTGCCTGATTGGATGGCTACCACTCCTGGTCTAGAGAATGCCGCCATAACAACTTTAAGTTGTGTTCTGACATCAGTGGCCAGGTTCCAGTTTCCCTTTCAAGGCGGGCAACACATTGGCAGCACCTCCGGTATTGCTAATTTCCATAGGCGACGGTAACCACTTTCCATCACAGTTGGGCCGTCAGCCAGTCTGCTGTGCTTCAGTAATAAAAAAAATCGAGAGCAATCCTTGTTGAAGAGCATATATACCGAAGAGTGAGATAGCAAGTATACGCGTACCAGTTGTACAACTTGTACAAGTGCTTAATATAATTATTTCTAAAGCTATTGAGTTATTTGCGCAACTAAAAAGTAATAAATATTTTTTTTGAACCAAAACAAAACCGACTTCACACTAAAAACCAAAAAAAATTGTATTTAACCGACGTCTTTCTACAATGTTTTACTTGGCCCCGACTTCTAAATATTATATATAGAAAGACGTCGATTAAATATTTATGTTTTGGTTTTTAGTGTGAAGTCTCTGCGTTAGTGTGCGCTTAGTGCGCGTTCTGGTGCGGTCTCCCTTTCTTCTTCTTTTTTTATTTTCTTCTTTTTAGTTATTGTATACCAAACATTGTTTTCTTTTTATCAGTTTTGTTTTTACTTACGGTAGCTAGTATAATTTCAATCACTCAATATGTGGCACATGATGTTGGTGTTGTATTAAGTACAAACTACTTATATATAAGATTCATAATAGTAAATTCTGTACAATACTGTTTTTTTGTCCAAATAAATGAAAAAAGAAGTAAATTTTGTTTTTTTTTTAAATATTGGTTGAATAAATACTTGAATAGTCGGTTAAATAGGGAGTTCAAGGGCTTTTATTATTATCTAAATAATTTCTTTATTTCCAGATTAGATATAGTTCCGTATAAGTCATACGGAAATAAAGCAATAAAATAAAGTATCATATTATATTGAATCTGACATTTTCGTATTAACAAACAAACCGTCCCTACGAATCTAATTAGGGGCCAATATTGCGCACGTTGACCTTGTCGTGAGGGTTCCGTGGCCTAATTGGGTGAAGGACTCCGATGACGGAGGTCGGGCTTTTTGTATGACTAGAGAGGAGAGATATTGAGGGCCACTTCTTGTCATACTTATTATGATTTGGTTAGGATTCGCTTTCTATATTTGAGTAAAACTTTTCACATGGCGTTGCTCTCATCAAGTTTTTGACAACGGGGCTAAATCTTTGGCCAAGCTCATTGGAACCCAGATGCTCCGAGTTTGATTCCTGGCATAATAAATTTTGTAAACGAACTTTGTGTTATTTGCTATGGTCTGGGTGTATGGGATTGGCCCCACAAAGGTCTGTTATATATTACAAATAACTCAAGCGTAACTCGCTTAGTTTAGGGATATACAATGCGTGTGTTAGTCGGCTAGTTATTTATTTATTCAACTTCAGCTCTGGGGCCTTCCTTAAACTATGACTAAGTCCCAAATATTATAAATAAAATTATTATATGTCACTTGTCGGAGTTAAAGTATCTGATCCGAATAGTATACTAAGGAGATTTTGATAAAAACCCCTTTAATATATATATCTATATAGACAAAATGGACAGGGCAGACGATGAACATCTTAGACCTCTCACCCAATCTTATATAGGTTTCAATTTTGTTAAAATAGCTATAAACCCCTAAATATTTAGAAAATGGGTATGGTGTTACAAATATACTTCCAAATAATAGGCGTTAACGCGTCACTTGTCATTGTTACCCCGACAGTGGCTTCACATAAAGAAAATTTTGAAAATTCCAGTGGCGAAGTAGCGCTGGCTCACGGCCAGGCCCAGTTGCGCGTCGAGTGGGCTTCTGCCCACCCACCCGTCCCGCGATGTGCTTACGCCGCGCCGCCTGAAAGCATTCGAAAACACTGCAAGTTTTGTGAACTTAGCCCTTTAATATGTTTTACAATAAGATCAGGATGCCAAAGAGTGGTCGCTTTCGCAGATTCGTTTGACAGACATGACAGGTATCGAAATAGAGAATTTTATACCATGACCTAAAACTACCAGTACAGCTAGACGCGCGTCAGTTCCACTAAGCGATAAGGTTTCACTAAGCACCCTATTTTATAATAAGCCGTGGTAGCTTAGCGGTTAACGCAGTCGGGTCCCAAACTTTCAAACTCATGCGGATTTGAATCCTGGCCGGAAAGTATGTACTAATCAGGATCAGGTAGTTTAAGCTAACGGAAAGAAAAACGTCGTGATCAAATCATAACATCCAACATCATAAACCCGCCATTCCGCCATGGACAAGCGTGGCGGGTATACTTTCCATTTGCACATCCGTTTCTGATTTCATTTCAAAGAGTGTGCGGTTTAATTGTTCGAGCGGAGTCCCTCTACACCAGTCCATCTTCAGACGACAAGGCGTTCGTTTCACAGTGGAGACACCGTCAATGCGACCTCAATGTTTTCTCTCCACGTTCTTTCTGCGTAGGGCAGATCTGTAGATTGCACTATCAGTGTCCGTGTTTTCCGAAAAGTACATTCCGAGGTCCTCAAGTCTCGCGTGAATAGGTATTGTCTATAAAGCTTAGAGTTCCGTTGCCGGGTTGCCATTCTATCGGTATTTTACAGAATTAATTGGGAGAGTTGCACTTTTTGACCTGATTCCCGCTCCACCATTCTATCTTCGGACGACCAGGCGCTCTTGTCTACGCCATCATTTCACAGTACGAAGGAAATGTTTGGCCTCCACGTTCCTTCTGCGTACAGTAGAACTGTAGAATATACTATCAAAGTCCGTGTTTTCCGAAAAGAACAATCCCAGGTCTCTTGTCTCGAGTGAATAGATATTTTCTAGGTATGCCTGTTCCATTTTCAACCGCATCATTGTCCTACATTAGACGTGATTGTGCTCGAACGTGGCGAACCTATTTATCATAAAAAAAGAAAGAATAAAATCATACAGCATCAAAATATGTTTATTATACAGATTCAATTTCTTTGGGTTAGAATAATTCCAATAGCTAAAGAAAGATGCTTTGACTGACTAGGCTATAATTCCGTTCCCTCGTAGGAATTGACCGAAACATATTATGCAAAGTAGGTCTGTGTGATAAATTATACTTTCGCTGAGATGGCGACTTTGGAAGTAGTTTTTGTGCTGAATGAAGTGGGATGGAATGAATGGGATATGTATGACTTGCGATTTCAACGAGGCTTGTGTTGCTTTAGTTGTCTACCTATATCCTCAAATGGTACTTTGATTTTAGTGCTAGAAAACTTCGTCTACAGTGTACGAGATATCTACTACATGGTTTATGTGGTTTAATAGTTGGCCCAGCTATTTTACTAGAGCGGATAGGTTCCGGGTTCGATTTCCAGGAAGGTAGATTTCTTAATCAGGTTATCACAAGTATATGTCAATAATGTATACTGAAGTACTTTGACTACATAGCCCGAAAGAATCCAAATAATATGGAAAGACTTTTGGTCGATGGGAAAGTTGAAGGTCTTGCCTTCGCGGTAGATCTCAAAATGGATGGATTGACCAGATTTCTGACCGGCTCGACATGTCAGTAAACTCGGTGGTCCTCTGTGCCCAGATCCAATCTCGGTGGTAGAAAGCAATTGATCACTGCCATCAAATTCACGATCCTCAGCAGTGATGAAATGACTTAGAAGAAGAAAAGGAAAGAGTTCTTAAACGGACTATCGGTTATTTACTCTGGTTCGGTTGGTTGGAATCGGCCCCAGAGTTGTTTGATAGTTTAGGTTTAAGCAGTAAACACATTGTATATCCTCAAGCTAAGCAAGTTACTCTCGTGTTATGGTTAACGTATAACGGACCACTCTGGGGTCGCTCCCAGACACCCACAACACCAAGAGGCGTAAAGCAGCCGCTTTTGGAGTAACCCTAAGTGTAATTGACACGCACCTGAAGGTTGTTATGACAGCTTACTCTAGACCAGGAGCGACAGCCATGCAACCAGGCATATGTCCTACCACTAAATAAATACATTTAGATCATAAAACAAGCAAATTAAAATTACTTTCAGTAATTTCTGATCAAGTTTTGAATGTAATCCTTGCAGCTGTAACTTGCGATGTTTATATTAGGCTTTATAAACTGCACCTCCGTTATTCCCATATGAATTAGTATGTTTCCGGGTACCTCATTAGTGAGGTGCAAGCTGGTCGGGTTGTTTCGGCCTCATTGTGAGCATTACATAATGCATGAGCGCCGTTCGGCCAACTCACTGTTTTTGTTGGCACTTTTTGTAATTAGTCACTGTGTTATTGTGGATTTGTTGGAGGTATTCCTTCTATAAATTAAGCTTCAGCTTGTTACGTAAATTAATGCGGACCCTGCAACTATGGTTCATAATTTTAAGGCGTTTCTTTGTTTTTCAAAAGCGATACAATGTGATGTGGGCTCTTCAGCAACTGACTTCAGGAGTAACTAAAAAGCGAAAGATATATATTTTCTACAGCAAGTTGAATTCGGTGCCAAGTAAAACATAAAAATATTATAATTTGCAATATTTCGTTTTTTTTATATTTTTACTTGACGCTGACTTCAGGTTATTGTTTATTTTTTGCTCTTTAGTCACTTGAAGTGTTTTTGGTAGATTTTTTATTTTTTACGTAAGTTACGTATTTGGTATCCCATAAAAATGAAATTGATTTGAAACTATCTTGGAGTTGTACTGAATCTAACGCAAATATATGGTAATCAATGGTTTAGAATAAGAATCTGCAAACAATAGATATTTTCTAAATCGTTGTAATGAATTTTCAGCTATATCTTCGGAACCCAAATTCTAATAGTAATAAAATTTATATGGGACCATTTTAAAGATTTAGAAGAAAGAAGAAAAGGTATTTATTTAGAACTATATACAACACAAGAATACTAAATGACAATATGAAGATGAAGTTCTAAATAGGCTCTAGTTGAGCTAATTGGGGGTTAACCAGCGTTGATCTTCCGCTAGAGCCATTTTAGTGACATACAGAGGCAGCGTTGAATACATATAATCTTTACTGAATAAAATTGAATTTATGACCTCTATGGTTGAGCGGGCTAAGTCTTAGCCGGCCGAACTTGCTGGAACGCAGAGGCTCCGAGTTCGATTCCTGGCATGGTAAATTTCAGAAACAATTTTTCCGTTATTTACTATGGTCTGGGTGTTTGGGATCGGCCCCAGAGTGGTCCGTTGTATATTACCCATAACACAAGCGTAACATGCTTCAGAAACAAAAAAGTTATAGCTGAACATTCATAAAATGTACAATCTGGGCGTCTTTCAGGATCGGGTAAATAGGTATTATTTAAATAAGCGGGATCTATCTACGACCGCACCATCGTCTAATATCAGACGTGAACGTGGTCAAACGCGAACCTATATAACATTATACAAAAATTTAATATTTACACGACGAGTTTAGAACCTTCTTTTTTAAGTTGGTAAAAAAAAGTATCTCAATAGACTTGGCTATCAACTATACTCTAATTTTTAATTACGTGGACTAAAATGTCAGCTGCAATCGACCTTTTTCGATTTATAGGCGACTTGTGTAAATTGAATCCTACAGAAATTCTATATTCTAGAAAGGATTCAACTCAACGATTGCAGGTGTCATCTTAGTCCAGGTAATTAAAAATCAGAGGATACCGTGTAGGCTCACGCCGGCCAAATGACTGAGAATAATAAATAAAATAAAATAAATAAATCGGCAGACAAATACACACACTGTATATCCCCAAATTAAGCAAGTTACGCTTGTGTTATGGGTAATATACAACGGACCATTCTGGGGCCGATCCCAGACACCTAGACCATAGTAAATAACGGAGAAAATACGTTTCCGAAATTTACTATACCAGGAATCGAACCCGGAGCTTCTGCGTTGCAGTGAGGTAAGCCGGCAAAGGCTTAGCCCGCTCAACCACAGAGGCCGTCAAATATTATAATAATAATACAATAATATTATAATTAAAGTTTATTACGCTAGAATTATTACAATTACAAGTTTAAATATAGCACACTATTACACAGAAATATTAGGACAACTCCCAAGAGTTCCGTCCATGCCCGTCGGGTGCTGAGCAGCAATTTGCCTTAGAGAATGCTGTGATTATCAGACCGTAATTATCGACCACAATATATTGTTACGACCTACACGCCGACAAAAGTAGATTCACACCTGCATACCATAAAAGCACATTTTATTACCTTTCCGCATTTGGACTTCTTTTGTTTACTTTGTGTTTAAAATTTGTAATTAAAAAACAGCCCATTGTGTATTGTAATCTTTTATGGCAGTCATTAGCCAGGTGTGTCGAACTGATTCTAAGAAATTCGGTATACGCGGTCAGGCAGCCATATTGTATCAGTGCAGTATAAAGCGATGTCCCAATGGAGAGATCGGCAGTATAGCGATAGCCACAAGCGAAGCAAGACGTTAGTGACGGACTTTGCGCGTGTTATTGAATCGTGCATTACGTTTGCACTGGTTATGTTCAGTTATATCGTGTCTGTATAGTTCGAATAATTGTATATTGTATAGTAATTCTAACGGCATTTTAATTCGAGTCCTGCAACTCGTATCAATATTATGTGCTCCTTGTCCAAAACTGCTTCAGACTACCCGTGTAGAACTCGTGTAGTCTGTCGGTAGTAGACTGTCCCCTCTCTGCCCGAAAACTGCGTATTTAAAAGGTCCTCGTAGCGCGCCGCTGTGACACCATCCGGCAATGCTTTGGTCCGCCACTTCAGTTTCACTTCCTTCATAAAACCAACTTCCGCCATCCGTATTTACTTACAACTTCCGGTTACTCCATTTCTGATACAACTCCGTTGGCTTGATATTAAATGCTTCTACGTTGACATCCGGTTATATGACTTGCGTTTACTACATCAAAGAATACTCTATCCGGTTATTGATCACTTCCGTCATATGGTTACTTTATAATAACAAATACGATTCCTATAAGCCTATTAACACATAAGTCATAAAAAGTTGAAAGCCCTTACCCCCATGCATAAGTATACACTTTCCCATCATTGAAACTCTCCAATAAAACAATTCACAAAGAGCCACTTTACTTCCCATTTGCGTACTTTTCAACTGAACAGATTTACCAGATTTGCCCCCTTGTAACAGCCCACGCACTCCGCATACATCAAAACGCACGTACTTATGACGTATACATACTTATTATATATTTATTTGTAATCGTCGACAAAAATGGAGGAGTGAGAAAGTTGTTCAGTTTGAATGGAGGGATGTTTTATAAGGGACGTGAAGTATTTTGGACAAAAAAAACGATTTTTCCTTATATGGGTACTACAATTTGTTGGCATTATCAAATTTGATGATGATCAGTTGAAGAAACAAAAACACACGTTCTTGTTTATTTTTTTTTCAATTGCGTTAGTTCAACCGACAACGGCTTAAATTCTTAGTGTCATCATTGCGAAGGTTACAATATTTTTTGTTTGTTACAACTTCATTCATTCTTTGAAAAGTAATTGTAATACAACTACCTACTATATGTATTTATAAAAAAGAGCCTGAGATATATATATATATATATATATATATATATATATATATATATATATATATATATATATATATATATATATATATATATATTAGGTTGGCGCAAAGAAACCGACTCTTTTTTGAGTCTCGCGAGAGAAAATATTAGTTTAGTAAAAAAAAATTAAGAGGTCAGATAAGTAGGGTGGCGCGGAGAAGTCTTAACAAATCAATTTCTTAAGACAAGTTTATACGACAGTTCTTACAAGACTAACTTAATTACAATTAAAATTATATTAACACTATTATAACTTAATGCTAATTATTTGCTGACACGATGACTGGTCTTTGCGTAGTCAGCAGGTTGATGGGCAGCGGTGTGTCCACCGTTTGCCTAACAGGCCGCTCCAAATTTTTTAAGATTTCAAAAATCGCCTAATACCGATTTTTTTTATTCAATTTTTTTTCTCGTTACGGTATAATTTTATAGACCAAAAAATAATAAGTTTCTGAAAATTTCAGTACAAAATTTGAATTTTAAAAGGTCGCTCATAATTTTTTACTTTACTACTATTTTTTAATTTACTAGTGCATTACTCGCTCGAAACAATCTAAAGTCTAATCTAAGTCTAATATATACAGGGTGGAATTTTTTAATGCCACCTGGAGGGAAAGTACTCTAAATAATAGAGATAGCAAATTTTACTCCAAAGAAACATTTCTTTATTTTTGAAAAGAAATAAAACTGCATTCAAAGATTTTTGAAAATTCTCTTGCTTCACCCGGGAATCGAACCGACTAAAATCTGTAACAATTACACCTGTAATTTTATTGCACCGATCGTTAGACGACTTGCTGGGAAGTTTCTTGCCCCTTCTTCTCCTTTGAACAGCGATAACACATTTTGCGAGGCGGTGTACATAGAATAGGAAGTAGATTTAAATTTTGACTTACATGTATGTCCTTCAAAAATTGTTCTCGAGCGTAAACTATTAAAAAAATGAATTTGAATTTGACAGGCAAACGGCCCATCTGATGGAAAGTGGTTATCATCGCCTATGGAAATTTTGTAACACTAAAGCTGCTACCAATGTGCTGTCGCTCTCTAAAGGGAGATAGTAATCTGACCACTAATGCCGGAGCGAACTCAAGGTTATTATTCCGGCATACTCTAGAGCAGGGGTTGTAGCCACCCGGAGGGACAAATACCCTACCACCTGGCTGTGGGTAGTTTCGTCGCATCTTACGACATGCCGCCCGGCTGCAGGAAATTGTATTCTTTCTCCCTTCCTGCATAGATAGGCACAAAGTAGTATATAATAAAATATGGACTGTCCACGCTTCTGTCCATTTAATTTTTGCGTACTCTTAAAAGTGTTTACATTACGATTCGCTGGTTCGGAAAACAATGTCTTCTATCTTAGAAAAAATATACTGGGACGCTGCTGTTGTATTGTCTTAGTTATAAGGAAAAATAATCAGTATCACAGCTGAACTACTCAAGCGAAAAATATGTTCACTTTTTGTAGAAGTGTGTGCTTTTTGCAGACACAATAGCTATCAAGTCGTGGTAGCGTAATGGCGAGCGCACGCGTCCCAAACTCAAAGGGCGCGGCTTCGAATTCTGGGGTCCAATTCCGCTATTACAACATCTTGACGTAGCGAAGATATTAAAAGTATGATTCCAATGCGATAGTGTAAAAAATTCGTATTCTACTAAATACAAAATATCTACTCGATATCGTCGCGACAGAATAGTGGTATAAAAAATTGGTATTACCATTCGCAGAATTAGTCGAAATGAATATTAAAAAGTTACATTTTAAGAGCGTGTATACTCCTAATTCAAGTCGCTGTTTCATATAATAATTTGAGTGCCTACAAGCAGTATAAGGATATTCACAATTTCAACACCAGGCATTGTAATAGACTGATATTGCCATCTTTTAGATTACAAAAAGTACTGTCCTCTTTCTTGGGGGTTGGTATACGCTTCTTCAATAAGATTCCGAGTGAAATGTTAGATCTGCCTTTCACTAAATTTAAAACCAAATTAAAAAGTATCTTGCTAAAAAGGGATACTGCACTATTGAAGAATACTTAAATCACAAAACTTCATTTACATAGCAGCTCGCTCTAACTTCTTATGATATATTTTGTATAACGTTTTTATCTTGCCAAGCTTGTAAGGAATTTATGGAGATATATTGCAGTATAACATTTTAGTACGTCATGTCATTATTATAACTATAATAATATTTTTCGTTCCTTTTATTGTGTCTTGGTCTTATTGAGTATGCACTGTTTGCTACAACTCCATTAATTCTTCAAAAGTAATTCTGTAACATACTTCTGTATAAAACTTATTAAAAAAAGAGAACTTGAGTTATAAATAGAATATGAAATATAAAGAAAAACAATATTTAGCTAGACGTGTTGCTGGGGAGTTTCTTGCCGCTTCTTCTCCTTAACAGCAATGACACGTTGCGAAGCGGTGTACATATTATAGAATAGGAAGAAAAATTAAATTTTAACTTATATGTATGCGCTTCAAAAAGTGTTCTCCAGTGGAACTTATTTTGAATAAAAAATTTGAATTTGAATTTGAATATAATTAGCCCCGCGCGGTCAATGCTTACTTCGATGGGACAGCGCCACTTATAGAACCTGCAAGCGTGGAAAAATGTTGTATCAACCATTTGAATTAACAGAATACCGAAAACAGGCAAACCTACGGTTGAGACGATCGTGTCCGGCGATTTTGACGAGATAGTAATATCAAAATTGGTCTCCAGGCCAGAACCTATGTCCCACTTAGGCAGTTTTCTGACCTAATTTGCATATAATTACTGCGTGCTAACAACGGTGAAGAAAAACATCGCGATGAAACCTGCACATCGATATAATCGATCTGCCAAACCTGCCAAGACGCCTTAGAAGAGCGTGGCGGGTATACTTACTGTCTGTTCTCCTATAGTGTGAGGAGGAAAATAAATGTAGAAAAATAGTACATGCCACGTTCAACATCTGTATATTTTTATTTAAAACTGTCACAATAAACACACAATAAGATTGTTTTGAGCTTTTGTTAGAATCAAACGTCAACGAAACGTCTTCGTAGACAATTTAATTCAACTCTCGAATGTCTTCAGTGAATCTGTCCACCGTTTGAGAGCGAGGGCGATATAGGAAAACAGTGCAAGAGTGAAAGAGAGAAAAACTGAAATAAAGTCCAGCTTGCAGCTGAGACTGTCCATTGTTTGAGTTTCAAGACGTAAAAGGCTTTATTGAGCTTGTAATGAAACCAAGAGATACGTGTGTATTAAGGGCAATTCACACAGGAAATCGTGTTTTTCTGTTATTGTAATTTTAATATTGTTACGAGTTTGCGGGACTCGAATTAAAATGCCGTTAGAGTTATAGAGTTTATTAGAACTATACAAACACGTATAACACAGGTATAAATATAACCGCACACATCAAATCCAAACGCAATACAGAAGGTCGTAAATCAATAAAACGCGCGATGTCCGTCAATATCAGATTCCCGAATGTACACACGTCACTCCTAGATCGTAGGTGTAGCTCAACTGACCCCCTCTCTCAATCAGGACATTGACAGGCCCGGCAACGTCGACATAATTTCCTAGAATTAGCTTGATCATAAAAGGATTACAATTAGTTCGAATGCCGACAGGTAATAAAATGTGCTTTTAGAGATCTGTACGTGGAATTTGTCTTTGTCGGACCTTAAGTTGTAACAATATTTAATTTATAATGTACATACTAATAGCATGGAAGATAAATAGTAAAAAATGACAATCCCCTAGCTCAGTTTTAATAAAACAAAATTTTGAGCACAATTAATGTATCGAGATTGGAAGGATACAATGGGAACTCACCGGATCTCTTTCAAATGGTTTATACAGCACAGTTCTTCTATGTTATTATATCTTATGGCCACTATTATTGAGTCTGACAAATGTTTAGAGTATTTGTATCACTACACAATGTACTTAAAGTATTTTTTAATATTTATTTCACTTTATTTTGAGTTCTCCTTTTATGACGTCGATTTCTTCTCACCCAGTGAGCAAGGTATATTTGGCCCAAATATAGATAATTATGTAGGAAAGAAAAGGATGGGCAATTACACGTCATGTACTCGGTGATGTTATTTTAATTTAATAATGAGGCGAAGGTTTATTTATTGTACTCCCACAATTGCACATATCCATTTATCCGTGCAGGAACGGAGAAAGAATACAATTTCCTGCGGCCGGGCGGCCTGTCGTAAGAGGCGACTAAACAACCCATAGCCAGGTGGTAGGGTATTTACTCGACTGGATGGCGACCACCTTGTGTCTAGACTATGTCGCCATAACAACCTTGTATTGTGTTCCGGCATCAGTGACCAGGTTCCAGTCTTCTTTAAGAGAGCAACAGCGTATTTGTAGCACCTTTGGTGTTGCAAATGTCCATAGGCGACGGTAACCACTTTCCATCAAGTGGACCTTCTGCCTGTCTGCTGAACTCATGCAATAAAAAATAAAAAAAATGTAGATTTTACTGTTTAATGTTAATTTAATTTGTGAATGTGAATTTAATGTATAAATGGCGTAAACACCTAGTCAAAAACGTAACTTGTAACACAATTTTTTTATATGGGTTCTTCCGATTATAATTATTAGTTAGTATTATTAATTTGACAGCCTTTGTGGAACTCGCTGGAAAGCAGAGCCTCTAGGTTCGATTCCTGGCATAGTAAATTTTGGAAACGAACATTCTGTTATTTACTATGGTCTGGGTGTCTGGGATCGGCCCCAGAATGGTCCGTTATATATTACCCATAACACACTCGTAACTTGCTTAGCTTGGGGATATACAATATACAATTTGTCTGCCGATTACTATATAAAAAAAAATATTATAAAAAATTATAATGTTGAAATTTTCTTTGTCGTGGTTTGTTGAAGTCGCAGTTTCTCAATTGCATCAATATAAATTTTATAAAAAGGACTCCAGATGGGGATTCGCGAATTCGAGTTGCGAACGGACAAGAGTTTTATATAAATATAATATGTGCTGGTTTGTTTAAATTCAGTTGCAGTCTAAGTAGGAAGCCAAACATTATGAAAGCTTTATTAACAATACTATAACACCTAGGTCCCGCAACCACTTCGTTTCAATAAGTGGCATGTTACAAAATGTTATTGAAAGTTAATTATGTTCTTATTCTTAGTGAATGTAATGCATTGGCATTTTGGCAAACTAAGTTGGAGATTGTTATTAGCAAAGTAAGTACTTAAGCTTATTGAGGTCTTGTTGAAATAAAAAAAATATAAAAATCAAATTCATCTGTTCATAGCCACAATAGACAAAAATGAAAAAAAATACAATAATTTTATACAGTCCGTCAGCTATCAAAGTCCCGAACTAGGATTCAACCTGTAAATTACGATTGACTTTGGCAACTTTCGGTTGCAGCGGAACACAAAATACAATAAAGGCTAAAGTAAACATTGCAAAATTTCTAAATTCTCAACCCAATACTAGATTACTGTACTAATAGGGTTCAGATGAATAACCAATTAATATACTAAAGTAGATATCCAATCGTCCAGTCGTACAAAAAGCAGAGATCTATTCAAGTGTTTGCTCAGATTGCGTGTGCATGCGTGAATGTGTGTGCAATCATATGATTTTGTGGTGTGTATGTATGTGTTTGAAATAGAATGCAATCATCAATATTTTTTATGGCTTTATATACTTTGAGATCATCTGCAATAGAAGGACTTTACAACAGAAAACAGACCTCGTATCAACACATACATGAAATTAACACGTCAATCATGAATATACGATGCATGCTAATCCGCCGTTGTGAATAGGATTATGCATCGTCGCCGAAATGCGAGAATCTTTAATAAAGCTTATACTATTTATTTATATAGGTATATGAACCGTGCTTTGTTAGTGTAAGTTATATTATATTATTACGAATTTGGCGGGGTCGAAATTAAATGTCGAATGAATGTTCACAAAGTTTATTAGGAATACACACACGTCAAGTTCAAACCGTAGAGCACAAGATCTTAATAACATAAAACGCGTAAAGTCCGCCGATGCAAGATTCTCGTGCTGAAAGTACACTTAGTAACCACTCGATCGCAGTTGAAACTCAACTAACTCCGTGTCAACGGGCCGGTCTTATATATTCGCAATGGAATTTCAACAATAAAACGGTCTATGATGTGTTCGACTCGATGGTCGGCCACAAAGACAAAGAAGGGATTAGGTATGACAAAATATGGTTACTTAGAGAGTTAGCGCGAACAAATGACATAACATAAAATGATTGCAGATAATTTAAATACCAAGGGTAATAAACACCTGCTTGGTTTTCAGCTTCTCAAAATACTTCAATTGTACTGAAAAACATCGCGATGAAAGCCTCCAATGTCCTAAACTATAAGATGTAGCTTGCCGTTTGATGTTCCTTCACAGATACGAATCCTTACAAGGTACACTATAATTTGGTGTAATAATACACTACGTGTTTTTTTTTTCAAAATCAATCGATTTGATTTCTGGTTGTATTGCAAATAGATTTTTCAAAAATCTAATGGTAACACTTTAATTATCATCAAAATTGGCCCTGAGAGTTTTTCGAGTGTTTTTAGTTATTTCATATTAAGGATTGACCTTGGAGGCCCACTTAAAAAAATTAACTCTGTTTAGTTTAGTATAAAATTATACTTACGAGGTACTTATGTATGTGACGCCCACATTCATACAGACACACAAACTAAACATCCCTATTAATGTTATAAATGCGAAAGTAACTCTATCTGTCTGTTCCGTTTTCACGGAAAAACTACTGGACCGATTTGGTTGAAACTCAGTTTAAATATATTTCCAATGCGGAGAATGAACATAGGATATTTTTATCCTGAAAAATGGGATAGTTTCCGGTATAAAAATATATTTGTCTCTCTGTTTGTTAAGCTTTTATGGAAAAAGTATTGGACTGACTTGGCTGAAATTCGGTATATATGTAAATTTAATACCGAGGGTGGACAAGGGATACTTTTTATCCCGGATAATGAGATAGATTTATGTAAATGTTATCCCAAAAAGTAGGGTAGGTTTCTTGTGGTTTGACT
Organism: Dendrolimus houi; assembly: GCA_039645545.1. Classification (NCBI taxonomy): domain Eukaryota; kingdom Metazoa; phylum Arthropoda; class Insecta; order Lepidoptera; family Lasiocampidae; genus Dendrolimus; species Dendrolimus houi. The sequence continues at coordinate 25,365,419 of CM077127.1, read as the reverse complement.
ATTTCGTCATTTTGTCTTTTATTGTCCTTTTTGTTATTTATGTAGTTTTCATAGACGGAGGATAGATAAATTAAACTAGGACGGTTTGGAGGATGAAATTTTGGATAAGACCTATCATTTCTCAAGTTTATAGATATAAAAATTTATCATCTATAAAAAAACTGCGATAATAACCTTGATCTGTCTGTCTGTTAAGCCTTCAAGGAAAAACTACTAGGAACACTGTATCAGTTTTGGTGTAATTTTGTTTAAATGTAGTTTTAATACCGAAAATGTACATAAATACTTTTCATGCCGGGAAATGGGATAGTTTGCGATATAAAATGAAATTAATCTTCCGAGTGCAAATAGCACTAACATAAAAATTTAGTACAATGTAATCTGTATTAACGCCTGCTCTTTAAACAAGAAGTACGCACTAGAGGTCGACCTTCGGCCTAGCCGCGGGGTAGTCGCTAGTATTAAATATTTGCTACAGATTATAATTTAACTGTCGAAACCCTTATAATATACTTAAGCCCAAAATGTTAATGTTTACTTTTCAATGAATTTTATGATTAATAAAAAAATCAACGTAGAAACCACGAGTAAGAAACACGCTTATATTAATTACAAAACATATTTAATTATACTACAAACGTTGTCCTGAAAACAAATTATATGAAAAGACAAATTAAGCACCGGAAAAGGGCTATTGTATGTCACATCCTCAACCTGAAAAAGGTAAATAATATAAATCATTTTGATGATATCTTACGCGAATTAATGTTACTGGTTATTTTTCCAGTGTAGACCGACCCTAAAGATATATGGAATGTAGGAGTTACGTACGAACTTTATAGGTTCCGTATTTAAAAAATGGCAATAAAAAATAAAATATTTTTGAAATGAAACTACTTTAGAATGGGCAATTGATTTGATTATTATTATTCCGACGTTTCGGACATTTTTCAATAGCCGTGATCACGGAAGACAAAGATGTCACGTGTCAATGAGTATTGTTAAAGTTTTGTTTAGCCTACCGCCAACTTGTTCAATTTAATTATTTAATTTTAATTTTCTCTATGTTTATTGTTTAATTTATGGGAGTTGTACTAACTACATCGTTCGTTTAATGTATTCATTTAAAATGCGCACCTTTTTTTGTCTCCATTGCATCGTCCCGGATAGAGGGGCTTGGGAAAGCCAACGCTAGATGGCGTTGAGCGGTTAAAACAGGAGCAGTAGTGAGTCGACCATTGCAACGTATGCGTTTCCCAAAAACCAAAAAACGAATATCTAACCATCAAGACGAACTTAATACCAAACATAAACACTAAACAGTGAATTAGTGAATCAATACCACAAAAAACCCGTGAGTTGCAAGTGCTGGGCCTAGCTGAGCTCCACGCATGACGGAGTCTGGTAAGTACTATCCCCATTCCTTGGCGTGTGATTTAGGGTTGAGAAAAGAGGTTTGCGCAATTTATATGCAGTTTACTTGTAAGATAAAAATTAAACCCAAATGTATCAAAATTGTATATCGTTTTGAAACAGGAGCCTAGTCTAATTTACCACCGCTTCGCAACATGTTGTGGCTTGAAGATAAGAAGCGGCGCAGAAAACTCTTCAGCAAACATGCCTAGCTCTAATAAATTTATATAATATTAGAATGGAGAGGTAAAATAATTTTGTTTTCATTTTACATTATTAGTGCTGAACCCTATAAATGATAGGCGAACCAGCTGCCCCAACGCCGCATAATATATTATTTTCTCCTATTGTATGTGACGGCCAGTATCCAAGGCCTACCGTGTACTCGAAGCTTGTAACAATTGTCAAAGCTTTCTGTGACCACGTGGTAAATTACTGAGGTCTAGGAATCTGGTCAGTGGCAGTCCCATGATATCAGTTTCATCATTATTGCCGTAGAAATGGAACCTATAATACTATTTCTTTGTGCAACTTGTTATATAATATTGATTTGATTAAGTTTTTCTTTGTTTGGATAGTCAAGAACAACTAGATAAGCTTGAACGCCTTCAAAATATTTGTATCCGGTTCATACTTGGGTTGCGTAAATATGACCATATCTCCGAATATCGTAATAAGCTTAAATGGTTGCCAATTCGCCTTCGCCGGAATGTTCACTTACTCTCACTTCTGCACAATATCCTTTTCAATCCCAGTACTCCCCCATATTTAAAGGTTATTTTTAGTTTCCTCTCCTAATCTCATTCCTGTAATTTGCGCTCAAATGAAAATCTTCTGCTAACGATTCCTAAACACACTTCGTCCTTCGTAGGAAACTCTTTTGCCGTACAGACTGTTCGCCTGTGGAACTCCCTCCCCTTGAAAATCAGACAAGCTACATCAATTTCTATATTCAAACACTTGATCACTGACCATTATTTGTCCATTAAATAAAATTGTTGCCGTAAATATTATTGTATTATATTATTGTAATCTATATTTAATTATGTATATGTATATCTATATTAGTTTATTCTTTTGTTTATTTTTATTTCTTTAATTACGATTAGTTTTAATTTAGTCAAACCACCAAATATTATTTAATCTTTCTTGTAATGTCTCCTTGGACACCGGGTTGCCTGGAAGAGATCGCTATAAGAGATAAGGCCGCCCATTGTTCTAATGGAAATGTCTTTATATTAAATGTCTAGGTTTAAGTTATGGTGAACAATAAAGAGTTTTCATTCATTCATTCATTCGTTCGAGTTAATTTAACTGGTTTGATTCTGGAGAAATTTATGAAAATGTTTTAGTATTAGGAATTTGACTCGATTTGGATATATATCATTTTTGAAGTGCAAACGAAACTTCGTTAGCGTTGCCATGGTGGCACTTGTAGCGGCATCGAGCTTCCAGTGGGTGAATATTTTAATTTTTTATTTTTATTTATTTATAATATTCGTTTGCTTTAATTCAAAATGGTGTTATAATGTTATTTATACAGAATGTTAATGTTGAATACATCCGGGAGTGGTGCCGGTCGGAAGTGCATTGAAGTTCGTTGGTTTCCGTGTTCGGTTTGATATAGATAGGTACTAATTACTAACTAATGACATATATATCTGAGCGCGTTCTACCATCTGTACAATGGGGAGTGTTCTGAGGAGTTATTTGATTTGGTGCCTACGTCGCCATTTTACCACCGCACTGCTCGCCGGCGACTGGGAGTTCATCCACACTTCCTTGACACCTGGAAGTTATCCACGGTACGTGGCGCTCGCTCCTTTACCCATGTCATACGTGAGCAAGCTGTGAAATGAGCTCCCTCCCGCGGTTTTCCCATAGCGCCACATGTTCAAAATCAAACTTTCTCCTCCTCCACAAATTTATTATTATACTAGCCGTGCCCACAACTTCATCTGCGTGATTTTTTTTCTCGCGGAACCCTAAAAAACAACGTGGCCAAAAGTTACTCCTAACATCAGTTGTCTGCTAGTATTGGTGGCTGTTGATTCTTGTTTGGAAATTAAACTCGATGTAATGGACTGTATGATTATTATTATTGAATTTTTTCATGAATAGAATAAGTACAAATTATGCACGAGATTCGTCGTTGAGAATTGTAAAATATGAAGAATTACGAAATGTATGAGCAAGAGTGTTTTTTTGCCTCCAAGGCCGGCCCTACATCCCGCATCCCGTCCGACGCCTAGTTGCTAATTGCGCCAGCTTTGGGCATCCGCGGTATGCGGGGCGCGGAGAGTAGGTGTGCTCCGGTGGGGGGTCAGGGGGTGCTCTCTGTCCGCAACAGCTAGTGAAGTCGAAATCGAGAGTATTTTGACGGGATTAGCCGAAACATCCAGACAGCCAGACAGACATTTAAAAAGTGATTTTTTTGATATAAGTATATACTTTCATGTGCATTAATTAAAAAGCAGTTATTTTGACATTACAAACAGACGTTACAATTTTATTATCTATATAGATATAGATATTAGCACTATATTTTTGTTCCGATTTTCATTTATTATCCAGTTGATAGATGTTATATTTTATTGTTTGATACTACTCTGTATTGTTTTTGTCCTAAATGAAATCTAGCTTTCTTGCTTTCTTTCTTATAAATTTTACTATCAGTCCCGGTACACGCGGTTCTGCCATGAAAAAAATTTAGAACCCGATTGCAGCGCTACCTGTTAATCTGAACCACCCGGGGACCAACTCGAATATACATAAAAAAATTCATCAAGATAGGTCTAGGGGTTTAGAAGTTCAGTGGCGTACACACTAACATTAGAATTTTATAATTGGGGTCAATAATTGAGAAAAAAGCTATCCTATCTTTTAATTTGGACATTATTACACATGTTACAAAATTTCATCAAGATCGGTTTAGTAGTTTATCCCGGACATGCATCGTGACACGAGGTTTATATATATATATATAGGATTGTTAAAATGGGTTGGATTGAATGAGATGAATGATAAGGATTTGATTGGAGAATGAACGGTAAACTGTCGTGAGTTAAGAGCGTAAGAGGGTGGTTGGGTGCGTGTGTTAAGACTTAAGTTATTTTTTAAGGTGTTTCTAAGGTGTATAGATTAAAAGGTTTATTCGAAGATTTGTTTTAAGTCAAACGAGCCAATTTCTAAGCACCACGCCCCACCCCCACATATATAAGAATTCTTCAAATAGAGTATTTTTATATCTTACTTATATTATTGACTAAATTTTAATACTGAATAATACTTTATTATACACAAGAGTATCTAAAGTATGGAAATAACATTACGTAATATCATTACTGTCCTACAAATAAAAGTTACTTTTATAATTTTCATTATAGTCCCATCAATGTCTGCAAAGTTTACCAATAAATTTTTAACAAGACCTGAAATATTCCGATGTACTAAAATGCTTCAACTTTGGTTATTAAACTTTATTAACACTATTTACAATTTTAGTACCGAAGTATCTGTAATATTGCGAACGGTATACAAAATGGCATCCTCAGATGTACAATAACGTCTAATTCTCGAATAATTTGTTAGGGATAAGTTATCGAGCGGTTTTTGAATAGTGCCCTGGGAACGTTCCAAGGCGTCACAGTCCCGAAGGAATCCTAAATAAGTTGTACGAGGTGTGGCTAGGGTTGCCATATTTACTTTTAAGATATTGTCAACAATATAAAATTATCTTCATTTTCTGTTACCGTGAAATCTGGCAACTTAACCAATGGTTGTCAATTTTGCCATTATACGTTTTCATTTGCAGTATTACTATTACCTCTCACAAAATGTCTTTTTGAGGGACATTATATGCTCAAAAAAGTAATTTTGTTAGCGGTAATTGTAATTTTATTAAAGGTAATTGTATTCTCGTAAACGAAAGTCGAAGACCTATAATGGCAAAATTGTCAACCGTTGGTTAAGTTGCTACATTTCACGGTATCGATTTAAAATTATTTTAATTTTTCTGCCAACCTTTTAAAATTATCGTAATTTTTCTGTCAAAATTTAACATTATCGTTGTCTGTCTGTCGGTGTTTACTATTCACGTTAATAACTATGTATATTCTGTAATACATTAACTGAGGTTGGCAACGTCCCTGTCGTTGTGAACGATAGGCAACAATGATCACTTCCCATCAGTTAGCCTGTTTGCTCGCTTTTGGCAATGAAAAAAAAATTATTACATAAAATCGACTGATCGAGGAAAACGAACTTGAAAGGAGAAATGGTATCAATTTGTTTGAAAGGCACACACCTAAAAGGGCACGACTATATTGAATTACTTTGAATTATTCAAGTTTATGTTTATATGGACCACTTAGGTTGATTCCTACAAATTGAAAGAGAGAAATGAATCGTCTAATATCGACTTAAAACCTGAAATGTCGGTGACACAACCGTTCGTGTCGTGAACTTTCTAACTACCCTCATGTTGCGTACCCACTGTTGGACAATGGTAAAATCCTGAATATTGCCACCGGTTACGTTTCGTGTGAAATATACGGCAAAATAACGCCAGATTTTAGGGCATTTGCCCGCCTGGATGGCTACCATACCTGGTCTAGAGTATACCGCCATAACAAACTTGAGGTGTCTCCCTTTAGAGAGCAGCAGCGCATTTGTAGCAGCTTTGGTGTTGCAAATGTCCATAGGCGATGATAACTGCTTGCTTTCCATCAGGCGGGCCGTCTGCCTGTCTGCTGAACTCATGCAATACATTTTTGAAGCGAAACTTCTTTAGAATCGTTGGGATTTGAAACTCGATGAAACGAAAAAGCTTTGCCACTAAAATGAGATATTTAATAATTTAAACACTGGAGTGGAACCTGAATAATATGTGTTATAATATATCTTATTTTGCATAAAATATAAAATAATTTTTTAAATTGGTAAAAACATTAAATAATAAACCTTAAATAAACATAAATAAATAAATAATCGGCAGACAAACACACATATTGTATATCCCCAAATAAAGCAAGTTACGCTTGTGTTACAGGTAATATACAACGTACCGCTCTGGGGCCGATCCCAAACACCCAGACCATAGTAAATAACGGAGAAAATACGTTTCCGAAATTAACTATACCAGGAATCGAAGCCGGAGCCTCTGCGTTGCAGTGGTAGGCCAGCAAAGGCTTAGCCCGCTCAACCACAAAGGCCGTCAAGACAACCTTATAATTATCCTAATACTCCAGATACTCTATATGTATCTCCTTCTCTCGTAGATTAATTTTCTAGTTTCACTTGTGCTGTGTGTGAATTGCACACACACATTTATTTAAATATAATGGAGAATTCAACTGAAAAGTTTTTTTATATGTAATATTTTTTATTGTTTTAGTAAAATGAGGTCATTTTTCTAAAAAAAATCTGACATTAAAAGGGGTACTAGAACTTTCAATTTAGGGCTGATATTTTAAAACAAATGTTTTAAACAAGAAAACGCTGACTGAAAATGTTAACTGAGATTTTCTCTGAAAAGAAGAACATAGAAGAAAATTAATGTATTTATTTCAAAATGGACTCTTATAGGTTACCTATGAAAAGGCAAGAGTCTACCACCGCTTCCAAAGCAATTTTAGTTACCTACTGTTTAAAGAGAAGCGGCGCAACAAACTCCCTAGTAACATTTATCTTTACTTTATAATTATTGTGTATTCATACATTCTTGGTCTTCTTTATGTATTTGGAACTAATACAAGGATTAGCAAAGTAATTTGTATGAATTACCTACTGAGCTAGCCATCGCATTATTTCAGTTCGGTATTGTCTATGAAATCTTTCGTTGTATAATAATCTCGCATAAAGGTTGCTTTAATAATTTTTTTAACTTGTTTCCTGAAATCTCAATAACGTTTTCTGGGATTTTGTTGAACAGCGTCATACTTTGACCCACGAAAACATTTTAAACTTAATGGAGCCTGCACATGGGGGTTTTTAATTTTTATTTTCCTAGTATTTTTACAATTTACATCACCTTAGTTGCATTTTTTACTGGACGAGTGTAAATGCGCGGTATAGCTATATAACCTTCTTTCGGCCCATTGAAACTTTTCTTCCAATATACTTAACGTCCCCGATTAAACCTAACGGCATGTTTTTTCTATCCAAGCACGTCAAATCATTCATTGTCATATCATGAATTAAATCGGCGCGCTCCACTAATCTGGTTATATAAAATAAACCGCCTTGTAATAATGCTACATAAATATAAATAACATATAATATAACCCTCACCGCCTTATAAATATTACATACACTACAAATATAAGCGAAGCGAAGCGAAGCTAGGAGCCGAGGAACCGGTGTATTCCATTACTACATTAGTCCAGGTACTTGCGTGCTCTTCTTCCCTGCTTCCCTTACATAAATTGTCCCATAGTCCTTCTATTCAATACAGTCTGCAACCTATATATATATATATATATATATATATATATATATATATATATATATATATATATAAATTTGTCTTAGTTACACCATTTATAAATTAAGAACGCCTTGACCAACTTTTACGATATTTGTGTTTTTCGAAATGACTTTGTCCGGAATAGGATAATTAATCTATATACATGTAATAAAACTGTAGAGGTCGAATTTCTGTACAATGAAAAAAAAATGCTAAAAACCGAGTCAGGGGATGTAAGAAGTGAAATAGAACTAATTTAGATTTTTTTCAATTTTTTTGTTTCTCTGTTTGTACCGGCTAATCTCCGAAACGACTGGACCGATTTGAATGAAATTTTGTATGGTGGAAGCTTATATCCCTGGTAAACATATAGGATACTTTTGATCCCGGGATAGTTAAAAAACTTTCCACGCGGACGAAGTCGCGGGTAGAAGCTAGCAAGAAATAAAATAAGATATTCATCAATTTAAAAAATTATAATTTACAAACATCAGTCTAGCCATACATTTGTTACGATCTTTCGCGGCCGATTTCGGCAATGGTGACTGCATTTAAACTCATTTTCGTTTATCTGATTTAGGTGAACTTATTTTTGTGTGTCTTGAAGCGGATGCCGGGATGGTTTAGATTCACGATTGGATCCGGTAGGTGGCGACGCTAAACACCTATTTAACGGTGGGACCGATTTTGATGAATTTTTTTGTGTTTTTACAAGTAGATTCGAGAATGGGTTAGATTAACAATTGGTCCCGGTTGATGGCACTGCAAGCGGTTTCTATATTTTTATTTGTTAAAGGCAAGACAATAGCTAATTATTCATAAAAACCTAGCGCCGCCGCAACATTTAGTATTTATTCATCTTATAGAATCCCTACATTGGATTTTTTGACAGCCCTATACGTACGTCGGTTGCCGCAAGTCTTTGACATTCCACCCAAATAATAAGGTCGAGTTTATACTTGGAACTTTTCACCGTTTGTACACGAGTACACAGTTCGAATAAAATTTATCTTGTTTTACGCAGAAGTAAACAAGGTTCGCGAGAGAGTCCCTGTTTAAATTCGGCCTTCCCTGTTGAAAATTTGTTGGAAATTTTATTGTTCACCGTCTTATTTGTTGGCTGTTTTGGTGCTTTCGGGACAAAGTGCTGAGGCAAGTAAAAGGCGATGTTGCCTATATAATTTGTTTTATATTATGTAAATACGTCTGGGCAAACGTAGTACAGGAGCCCTTAAGTCGGGTTCATACAATCGCTACGAGAAGATCGTTGTAACTCGTTCTGGTCTTGCTTTGTGCTGAGTTGCCGACCTCATTTCTTGGAAACACAGTGTACAACATCTTAAATTTAATCATAGAAATGTATGAATTATTTCTATGTCCTTACTAGGATATGCTCGCGTTTTCATCCACGTTTAACTTGAAATTCCCATGGGATTTCCGGGACACAAAGTACCACAACATTTAAAAAAGAATATAAGCTATCGTTTTAGTGAAAACTGTGCCGGAATAAGCTAATTTTCCTGCACCTGAACGGCTACAAACTGTTCCCGGGAAAATTCCCGCGGGATTCCCGGGACAAAAAATCACACATTTTATTACATAACATTTGCTATCGCCATTTTAAAACATTTCCAGAAAAAATACCGCGGGAATGAATGAATGAAGACTCTTTATTGTTCACCATAAACTTAAATCTAGATAATTGTATACATTTGCATTAGAACAATGGGCGATCTTATCGCTTGCAGCCGTCTCTTCCAGGCAACCCTGTGTCTAAGGAGATTTTAGAGGAAATTTAAATATACGATTTTTGGTGGTGTATTATAAAAAAATACAAATAAAGTACTATACACTTATATATACAGATATACATACACATACATACATATATATATATATATAAATAATTATATAATTAGATATACGATGATATTATAAATATATATACATTTGAACAATAGATACATTCATTTAATAGACCTATAATGGTCAGTGCTCATACGTTTAAATGCAGTAATTGATTTAGCTTGTCTGATTGGAAAGGGGAGGGAGTTCCACAGTCGAACAGCCTGTACGGCAACAGAATTTCCTAGAAGGAAGAAGTAGGTATTGTTATCAAAAGATTTTCATTTGAGCGCAAATTGCAGGAGTGAGGTTGATAGAGAAAACTAAAAAGTTCTTTAAATATGGGGGAGAATAGAGATTGTAAAGGATATTGTGCAAAAGTGAGAGTAAGTGAACATTCCGCGGGATTCCCAGGATAAAAAGTAGCTCAGATTTTAAGTCTAAGAATTTGCTGTCCATCAGCGAAAACCGCATTGAAATTGGCCCAGTAGTTTTTACGTGAGTCCCAAACGAACAGACAAGAAATCTGAAAAAAATGATCGTTTATATAGTCTATGCCAGTTATTTTTATTTTTAAATAGCTTTAAATATACAGACACGGCATGTTTAGAATTTTATGATGTTATGGATATTGTCGCTTTCTTAGCAAAATTTTATTTCTGTCTTTCAAACTTTAAATACTAATACTAATACAGGCAAAATTGGTATTCTTGTAAATACATTGCTGGTATATTTTTATAGTCGTATATTTTTCAAAACAATTTTAGATGTATGTATTTTTAATTTATTGAAAATTTTCCGCTTCATAATTCAAAAGTTACACGAGGGCTATTCTCACAATTTTGGGAGTTAATATCTCACTAATTAATAATAACTATAAAATGATTTATTTGTAAAAATATATAATAGTCTTAATTACAATGTGAAAGACGTTACAAATTTGCGGTCTTAGAATGAAATTATTGTTTGTGCTTCTACTAGTTCGAAAACTAGTATTAAGTGTATCTTTGGAGCTTGGTGTTCTCTGCTGCATTGTCTACTTATATAATAACAAAGTCAATCCTTACTAAATATGTGCAAGTGTATATGTTTGTGCGTGTATGTATATGTATGTGGTGCAGAGTGAATGGTGTGTTTACTCTCCAATCCGTAAGAAATCTTCTGTTTCGTTATATATGAAAGTTAATAGCCAATATTTGAATTTGTACTTTATTTCTAACTAGCCGACCCGTGCCCACTTCGCTGGGCATCAGACAAAAATTAAAAAATACTTGTTATTAATCACAATCAAATATACCCTATGTCACTCAGGAATAATGTAGCTTTCCACTGGTGAAAGAATTTTCAAAATCGGTTTAGTAGATCCAGAGATTACCCCCTACAACGTCACGAAGTCACAAACTACCTCTTTATTTTTTGTTGAGTTTAATTATCTACTAAGCGACCTACCGTCTGTAGACGGTAGAACACGTTTAGAGCGCCAACATCTGTATTTAACGTTGTCAGCTCTACACATGCGTAAGCAGGAACAGTCTTCGGTTGAGAACAGGCAAGTATGTATGTATTATATACTTCATTTCACCAACGCGCTGCCGGCCTCCAAGAAATTTTATGACACCCTTTTTGAAAAACTTCATATCGTAGCGCTGTGGGAATACCTCGGCTGGGAGGTCATTCTAAATCCCCAAGATGTTAGTTAATTAGTTACACGTGTAGAAAGAAAGAAAGAAAAACTTTATTCGAAGAAATAGCGACGTAATTACATTCGTTATACATTATTATACACAGAGCATATTTTGAGAATTTGTACTCCGCATTTTCAGCAAACAAGGTTTGCACTCAGCATATTGCTGTGCCGGAATTATATCCGACACATCGCTGATTTTCAGGGCAAACCTTCCAGTGTAGCAGTCCCTTATTTTATTTTATACACTTTTTCACTAAATAACTTTTTAACGTTAAATGGACTACACTTTCTTGAATATTTAATTTATTTAAAGTCTAAATAAATGAAATATGTCTCTATATTTTAAAAACAATGATTTGTAAGATATGCGAACCGGACATAGAACGCAGAGGTTCCGAATTCGATTCCTGGCACGGCAAATTGTCGGAAACGAACTTTTCGTTATTCGCTATGGTCTGGGTGTCTTGGATCGGCCCCAGAGTGGGGCGTTGTATATTAGTCATAATATAAACTTAACTAGCTTAGCTTGGGAATGTACAATGTTTTTGCCGATTATATTGGCCCACATAAAAGAAAGTGGTTTGTACTTTTGACCAGACCCATCTACTCTTATGAATTTCGATGCTGGTGTCAATTTGGTTCCATACACCCTCATAATTTTCAGGGTATTTGGACCAAAAAACCAAATCTGGTGTCAGTTTGGTCCATACACCCTCATACTTTTGAGGGTATTTGGACGTAAAGACCGAATCTGGGATCAGTTTGGTCCATACACCCTCAAATTCTGAGAGTGTTTGGACCAAATCGACCCCAGATTTGGATTCAGCGCATCGAAATACATAAGAATAGATTTGTCTGGTCAAAAGTACCAGTATCATTAATATTATACATCATCTGTAAAAATTAGCATCAATCATTGATTCATATATCTGTAAAAATTAGATGTAAAATAAAACAATAAATACGCTTTTAAACAAAGCATACCTGCCTTCCTGTCCAAACACAAATGGCCATAAATTAGTGGTGCGTGTTAACAAAAATCCATCGTAACAATGATGGCGTATAAAACGGACAGAAAGCCTAATAAAACACACAGTACAAGTCCATTCGGCCACACAATAGTTAAATCGGTCATTCGTTTCAACAGGATTGTATGTTACTGTGAATTTAGAAGTATTTACAAATGAACAACAATACTCTTTATTATACACCAACATCCAGCAGTAACACATTTTCGTGTCTTGTAATTAGAAGGTAGTAGTCACTAGTAGTACAATGAACCTGATGTATTTAACAATGTTTTTAACATGGAAGAGCCATACTGGAATCGTTATCTTGATGATAGTTCTTAAAGCCGGCTTAATCAGTCTGATACCGTGCTCTCACAGAATATCTGCTGCTAGAATTGTGTCCATACTCCTCTATTCTGGCATACGTGCTCTGTCACACCGCAAATCATCATGTCATCCTTCACACAATCAATCAATCTATATTTTGCATCTATCTATCTGTTTGCATTTTACCCGTCAATCTTCCAGTTTAACATCATGTTACTCACGTGACTTACGTCCCTCCTCATTAGATGACCATACTACCTCAGTCTTCCTTCTCTTATATTTTTAGTCACATGTGCAAAGATATTCATTTGTACTAATTTCTAACCTTATTCTTTCTTGTTAGGTCCATCTCAGAGATAGCCTCTATGGTTGAGCGGGCTAAGCCTTTACCGGCCTACTTCACTGCAACGCTGAGGCTCTGGGTTGGATTTCTGGTATGGTGGATTTCGGAAAGAGTTTTCTCCATCATTTACTATGGTCTGGATGTCTGGGAACGGCCCCAGAGTAGTCCCTTGCATATTACCCGTAACACAAGCTTAAGTTACTTAATTTGGGGATATACAATATGTGTGTTTTGCTGATTATTATTATTAATAAATCTCTAGAGAATTCTTGTTTGTACAATCAACTTCAAAATCACAAAAAGCCTGGGGCCTATTCTTGACCAGCATATTCCGAAGTTGCGACTTTTCGAATTTTTGTCGTGAAAACTACTGAATGGATTCTAATGTAAATCGACACAGAACTAGATGATATCCCGGGTAAGCATTTAGGATACTTTTTATTCAGATTAATAAATACAGAAGAATATAAACAAAATGGTCGTATTTTGTGGAGCCGCAATTGCAACTCAATTAGAAACTCCCACATGTAGGCCCCATAAAGTTTCAGAAAACGTTCAAGATCCATCAATAAATAAATTTGAATAATTAGTAGAGCAACGTTTGTGCCAGAAGGCTTACTATACGACGAAAGAATTTTTAGACGACCGTACTGAATGAGTATAATGCGATCGCTACCAAGCTCTTCCAGTAATCATTCATATAAATTACTTTGTTAAACCTTGTATTTATACAAACTACGTTAAAAATAGGTGAATAACAACAATTATGAAGTAAAGATATGCTGCTGGGGAGTATGTTACGTCGCTTCTTCACCTTAAACAGTACCAAAATTGCTTTGGAAGCGGTGATAGTCTTAGAGATACTTTTAATAAATAGTCTGTAAGATTCCATTTTGAAATAAATACATTCATTTTCATTTTAATTCACTAACAAATACGTGGTAGAGTGCGTCTCACGAAACAAGTGCCGCGGCAAAAAATGAGACTAATTACAACACGTGAGCCCAGCCACGTTGTTTTTATTAATAATTCTCCTTTCTCCTGACGCACACGGTTATCAGGGTATTTGTTACTCTTATTTTTGTGTTCTTTTCTTTCTTTTTTATTGCCAATTTCTTTTTTTGATACAAATATTTGGATACAATTTTGGGTTTAAAACATACTACTACTTATTAATACTACTTTATACAATTCTACTTCTTATGCTATTACATCTACTCTTATCACTGTTTTTATTATAATTCTTTATTAACTTATACTTAGGTATAAGTTAATAATGAATTATATGGATTCAAATGTTTTAATGTAAATATTATATTATATAATTTTTGTTGCCAAACTGGCAGACAGGCACACAGGCCACCTAATCGAAAGCAGTTACGGTCGCTTATAGATGTTTGCAACACCAGGGTCGGAGCTGACGCGTTGCAGCCTTTATGCTTGGATAGAGGAGAGGATAGCAGACGTGGGATAGAAAGGTAAGATGGCAGGGATGGGATAGAAACGATGGGATAGGAGAATGGAGTGGGGGATAGGGTAAATGGAGAGGATAATAGGCCATCGGAACTCTCACTTATCGTACAAAATACAATTAGCTCATAGTCCACAGTTTCACCCCGATATCCGGTGAAAGCTATCAGACCAGTCGAGCCCGACCCAAGAGCTGTAATTAAAATAAATGATACCAGTATGGCTCTACCATGTACAACGTATTATTGTTCTATTTACTAATACTATTTAATCGGAATCTTTCTTAATCAATCAATACCTTTATTTGCAAGAATGTACATACAATTGTAGATGCATACTATATTCTACCATATGGTGGTGTACAAAATGAATTAAAATTAAATTTACATTAACATTCTAAATTAGATGACTAACATTTTTCATATAGATAATAACGAAACACTTTTTTTGAGAAATTCATCTACAGTATAGAAACACTCCCAGATCAACCACTTTTTTAAGACTACAGTGAATTTTCTTGAGGATACATTTATAATATCAGTTGGCAAAGAGTTATAGATAAGAGGAGCCATGTAAATACAGTTCCTTCTGAAGAGATCTAAAGAAGGCACAGGCATCTTTAATTTTACTTGCGTTAACATTGTTAAATTCTTCAAACAAAGACCCATTGAACTTGATAAACTTAGCGATTTCAAGTATAGTGTATAAGTATACTGGCCACAGTAAGGAGATTGTGAGATTTTAAAAATAACACTTTATCTTTCTAACATTCGCTATTCGTACAGTAACGGAGAAAGAGTATAATTACTTGCGGCCGGGCGGCCTGTCGTAAAAGGCAACAAAATAACCCACAGCCAGGTAGCAGGGATTTTGGGCGTCTGGATGGCTACCACCCCTGGTCTAGAGTATGCCGCCATAACAACCTTGAGTTGTGTTCCGACATTAGTGACCAGGTTCCAGTCTCCCTTTAGAGAGTGGCAGCACATTGGTAGCGCCTTTGGTTTGTTACAAATGCCTATTGGCGACGGTAACCGCTTCCCATCAGGTAGGCGGTCCGCCTATCCGCTGAACTCATGCAACAAAAAAACATTTCCTTGCGCGACAGTGGCGCCCCGTCTGCGGGACTTCTTTCTTGAGACAAAGTCTATGGCCACAGTTTTAGAATACAAACTTATGTTTTTAATGAGTTCAAAAAAAGGAAGACATTCTCAATTCGTCGTTTCATCGTATAAATATATTTTTTATGTATGTTCAGCGATAACTTTTTTTGTTTCGAATCGATTTTGACGATTGTTTTTGCCGTGGATTCAGTGAAGCTTTAAAACAGTTTTGTATAAATTTCATTGTTATTAAATACCATACCATACGTAATTTAAAAGTGAAAATAAAAATTTTCTAGCAAAAAAGAAATGAACTTCAAGAATAAGTAAAAATCATAAAATAAATATTTTTTATTTTATGCTTTTTACTTACTCTTGAAGTTGATTTCTGTTTTACTACAAATTTTTTATATCCGTGCCACTTTAATGCGAGAATACGGTTCTTAACATTTCTTGAATCGTTTTCATTATCACGCCCTCTGTTACAAGGTATTGCGTGACCACGTGATACGATGCCCGGCCATCACGCCAATTTGCGTGACTGTAGATTACTACACGCCACGTCGTCTGTACCATCCTCTATTATTTTTTACAAGTCCCATAATAGTGGTTTTTATTTGCTGTCCGACCAACAATAATCTTTGCAATTCATCATCAGTCGTAAATTCCAATACAATTTCTATCTACTTTAGTTTGTATACAGCAAAACACATATAACTTGGAGAACTGTTTAAATCTACTTTTAAACCAAGAATGCCGATCTAAAGTATAATTAATTATAAGTTATGATTCTCTTATACTAATTTGCCACCCTAGGGCGTGATTAGGTCATGTGCCTTCAACCAAAGCTGAAGTGAAGATGATCTTTCATCGCTACGACCATTCGTTTTTATATCAGAGTATTGACGAAACGAGTCGAGTAGTAATCACAACTACCAGCAAATATTGCAATAGTACAATAATAGGTGGCACTACTTGGAACTAAATATTATTAACAGTAGATTGTCCTATAAGGGAAGAAAGTGACTGATTAACAACAAGCGAGTTTAAAACACACGAGTTGGGAATCATACTTTTTTCTGAGTCTGAGTTTGAGATACATAGCACCATGAATACTATACTTACGAGGAAAAGGATAAAATGTCTAAGTTCGTGTCCGTCTACAGAATAATAAGCTTATTTTATAGGTGTTACAAAATGGCAAATGGGCACGAAAATCTATAAAGACATTTTTTGACGTTATAAAGCTTCCGTTTTTCTGAAGGAACTATTTAAAATTCTGATATAAAAGTAGGAAATATATTTTTCAACACATTTGCTCAAAAAAATGAATTTACAAAGCCTGTATACATTGTTCGAAAGTTAAAAGTAAAAAATTACGCACCATGCAATGAAACGTGCGGTAAAATAGGTGAGAGCACCTAACTGCTTATTTTTCGCACGCCGTGCGTTAAAATGTGTACTTAAATGAAAAAATGATAAGAACTCCACCAAGGAGTTTTACATTACGAGAATAAAAAAGTGGAATAAGTGAACCTCCTTGGAAGTGCTTTTGATCAATAGATTTGTCTCACTTTAGTACTATAGAGAAAATGAGAAGAAAGATATAGTTCTAATTTTCACCACGCGCATGTGGCGCCATTTACTAAAACGTCATTAATATTGTTTGTTGCGACTTTTCGACTGATATTCGTTTGTTTCATTACCTATCGTATTGTTTTGTCACAAATGTGACAATTTTATGACATACATACGGTTGTTGGTCTTCAGAAACTTACGTTAGTCTACTCGTTTGTAAAAACCAACTTACCGCAGTAGTATCATAAATAACTACTACATTCCACTATGAAATAGACTAAGGTAAGCTGCTCTTATTAGTTTATTCGACTGGAGCTTACCTCGCCCAAAGAATTACGGTCGTATTCATATTGAGTTAGAGTAAGTTTGTAGATTTCTTATAGTTCTTAAAGATCTTATTCATATGGTTACGACCTACACGCCGACAAAAATAGATTCACACCTGCATACCATAAAAGCGCACTTTGTTACCTTTCCGTATTTGGACTTTTTTGTTTACTTTGTGTTTAAAATGCCTAATTTAAAAACAGCCCATTGTGTATTGTAATCTTTTATGGCAGTCATTAGCCAGGTGTGTCGAACTGATTCTAAGAAATTCGGTCTACGCGGTCGGGCAGCGATATTGTACCGGTGCAATGTCCCAGTGGAGAGATCGGCAGTTTAGCGATAGCCACAAGCGAAGCAAGACATTAGTGACGGACTTTGTGCGTTGTGCGTGTGATTGAATCGTGCATTACGTGTGAACTGGTTGCATCCAGCTTTAATTGTATTTGTTTTATACGTGTTTGTATAGTTCTAATAAATTCTATAATAATTCCAACGGCATTTTAATTCGAGTCTTGCAACTCGTAATAATATTGTATAAGAATAAGTTTGTAGGATTATTTATGATTCTTAAATAAGCCTTCAAACCTACTCTAACTGAATATGAATAAGACCGTTAGTGTATATATTTAGTAGGATTTTTTTTAGTTTTATTTTAATTTGTGTACATGATTTATTTTGCAACATAATTTATTTTAAGACTGCCATTTTAATTGGGTTAGTATATTTGTTAATGTATTCGAAACTGATTTTATGTGAATCTACAGTCAAAAATAAAAATAGACGAAAATTTTAACAATACTTTCTCTCAATTAGTGGCCGTTTCGTATCAATCAATTTCATTTACGAACTACCTTCATTCCATTAATAAAATAATACATTAACCGTACAAAGTCACCTTTCTGTAGGGTGACTAATTACACTAATTGGGTACTCACTAATTACGAATAAAGAGAGACATTTCTTTCGTTCATTAAGTACAGTACTTTTTTGGTTATAAAAACTGATCTCGCCAGATCTCGATTTTAATTGGATTACGCTTTTGGATTTTATTTAACTTTGAAATATCGAAGCGTGAAGCCGTTGCAGGACTGTTTGTCACTAAGCGACTGTGTATATCTATTTGTTTTTAATAATTTATCTGATTCCCTTTGATATTTTCGGATTTGGTTGACATAAAAAAATACCAATATTATCAACACAGTTGCTAATTCTTCATTTTACATAATCATAAATGTATATGATAGTGACAAATTGTTGTGGTACCGTAATGGCTAGAGCACACGTCCCAAACTCAAAGGGCGCGGATTGGAATGCTGGCCGGAACGCATGCAACACTTAGGCAGTTTTCTGAGCTATTGTGCATATTGTTACAATAATCACGTACTAATAACGGTGAAGGCAAACATCGAGATAACTGATGTGTCAAACCTGCCAAACCGCCTTGGATAAGCGTGGCGGGTATATTGCTCGTTCCCCAATAGTTGGAATCCCGAGCCTAGCAGTGGGACGTTTAGGGTTTGTTATTAAATTCAAATTCATTTTTTTTTATTCAAAATAAGTTCCACTGGAGATCACTTTTTGAGGGTTATAAAAATATTCTATGTACACCGCTTCGCAACGTGTTATTGCTGTGAAGGAGAAGAAGCGACAAGAAACTCCCCAGCAACACGTCTAGCTAAAAATTGTTTTTCTTTATATTTCTTATTCTATTTATATCTCAAGTTCTTTTTTTTAAGTTTTATACAGAAGTATGTTACAGAATTACTTTTGATGAATTAATGGAGTTGTAGCAAACAGTGCATACTCAATAAGACAAAGACAATAAAAGGAAAGAAAATATTATTATATTTATAATAATTACATGACGTACTAAAATTTTATGCTGCAACATATCTCCATAAATTCCTTATAAGGCAAGATAATAAACGTTATACAAAATATAGTATAAGAGGTTGGAGCGAGCTGCTATGTAAAATATGTATTTTGTGGACAAATCACAAGTTTTGACATTTATAATATTAAATGTATACTTTTTTTTACTTTATGGCTTCGACAGCACCGTGGTCAATCAGAGAAAGTGGCGTTTAGCATCTTACAATTTATAAAACAATAATCATTTCATTGTTTTCACATATTTTTAACTATATAATTCGATTACGTTTGCGTTACTAACCATAATAATTACAATGAAAAAAGAAAAAATAATAAGTTACTTACTAACCCGCCAACATTTGAGACCAGTGTTTTAGCAAAAGTTCTTTAACCTTCTGTGGAATAACATAATAATAGCACACTATTGCACATACACATAGATTACAGACTTAAAATATATCTGATTGTGCACAAAGGGCTGCCTTATCGCTAAAAAGCGATTGAATTTTGACATTACTTGTATGGAGCTTATGTCAAATTTTACCCGTAGGAAGGCAAATACGGTTGGCAAGATATAGGAACGGGTTATTATTATATCATTCACCTAATCCATTTATTTATTCAGGTTTATCGCTTGGCAGCTAGACCTTTATGCCAGATCTTAGATTATAATGTAGTTTCTTCATTTTCTTAAGCCTATTTGTAGCACACCTGAACTGTAGGTTATCAGCTGGTGCCATTTAACGGAGTTCTTGTGAAAACTCGAAAGGCCACATTTGGCCATTCGGTTCACATTCCTAACAAAAACACACAATTGCTACTCAAAAACTATCAATATCCTACAATTATTGTTCATTTTAGAGTAATTTTATACATGTTTAGAAAATAAAACTGCACAGCACAACATCTCCTTTCAGTTCCCGCCAAAAACTCCCCAATTAACCAATATTTTTTATTTAGTTTTATGGCTTGGCAGCTAGGCCTTTAAGCCAGATCTTGGTTTGTAATGTAGTTTCTTCATTTTCTTAAGCCTATGTGTAGCACAGCTGAACTGTAGGTTATCAGCTAGTGCCATTCAACGGAGTTCTTGTGACAACTCAAAAGGTCACATTCGACTATACAGTTCACATTTCTCACAAAACACATAATTACTACTTAAAAACTAGCAATATCCTACAACTATTGTTGATTTTAGAGTAATATTACACATTTTTAGAAAATAAAACTGCACAGCACAACATCTCTTTCAGCTCCCGCCAAAAACTTCACAATTAAGCAATACACAGTACAAAGCCATAGATTATAAAGAAAAAATGAAAGCAAACATCATGTTCCAAATTCGAATACAATTGAATATCGAACGATATTCAAATCTCATTCGTAACCGTCGTCTAGTGACGGGGGAACGAAAAAAGTTTTATCGGTCAGAGCCATTCGGGCCGGATGGGGTAATTTATGTTTTCTGTGGTAGCTATGTTTTTTTATCTATTTCTATTGTTGCCGGTGTTGGCTCCAACGCCTTTGGCATTGGAATATAGGTCGCAGTTTGAGAACTTCTAAGATCTCATATGCACTATGCCCGCTGTCTTAAGTCTAGGAACAAGATCTTGTAACTCTTACATATAATTATTATACGTATATATTAGCACCAGGAAACTTCGTTGGCGTTGTCGTGACGACGTCTTTGGTAGTGGACTGCAACCGCGGCACCGAAATAAAAGTGACAGCACCGCTGTCTATTTAGTTACATCCGTATAACCAACAAACGCGACCCGTTATATATCATAGATTACAATAGAATTTAAGAGTCAATAAACGGTAATAATTTATGTTGATTTTTTATTAATTGCCAAATATAAAAAAGGTATTCATTGATTGACAATCCTTTACGCCAACCAGTGTCAAAATACGTTCAAAATTAGCTTAAAATAAAATTCGTGGCCCAGGTCGCTTAAACTGAATGCAGCCGATTTCTTGTACAGATATTTTTTCCGTGCTCCATCGCTATTGGCCAGGGAATGCGGGTTCTATTTTTAAAAGATCCTTGCATTTCCAACGAATTGAAATATGACTATTACTTAAACAATATTTTAAATTTAATAAAACCACTTTTTAACGGTAATTCAGTAGTCGTTATCACGAAAGACAAAGATGTAAAGTGTCAATGAGTATTGTTAAAGCTTTCAGTTAGCCGTAGATTATCCGTGCAGGAACGGAGAAAGAATACAATTTCCTGCGGCCGGGTGGCCTGTCGTAAGAGGCGTCCTGGCTGTGGGATAAAACAACCCACAGCCAGGTGGTAGGGCATTTGGCATTTAGTCACCAGGTTCCAGTCTCACTTAGAGAGCAGCAGCGCATTTGCAGAACCTTTGGTGTTGCAAATGTCCATAGGCGATGGTAACCGCTTTCCATCAAGTGTGCCATCTGCCTGTCTGCTGATCTCCTACAACAAAAAAACCGTTAATTTGTTCATTTTTATAATTTATTTTTAGTTTTGTTTATGGTTATTATTTACTCTGTGGGAGCCTGATGCTAATCGCGAAAAGTTGAGTAAATATTTAATAATTTAAACTATTTATATTGTGAGCCTAGATCACCGTCTTCTATGGGTAAGGTGCCCAGAAGGCTGGCTACGCTTCCTCGCTGAATCGCCATACTGATCCCTTGCCCAAGGTAAGCACCAGCCCTCTGATCACCTGAAGAGGCAATGAGTCGTTTTGATAAATTTTGAAAGAGGCTAATGGCCTCAGGATCCGACAAGCGTCTCGAAAGCAAACGGCACAAATATATAACTCACTGAGAGTTGCATATTTGCGCCGCTTGAGTGATTCAGCTGTTTCTGCCGCCGAACCGGCTAATCTAGACGTGTTTGGTAAATGGGATGCGGCCAACGTATCTACGCAAGTCCATCCCACACCAAAGGCTTGCCACGCCACCAAGGAATTAGAGTCATTCCGTCAGGACGCCTACCATCGTCAGTATTCTACTTACAGTCTTGAGGGACTATGGGTAGGATACGATACAAATAAGTTTTCTTTTATTATATTCGATTATATTGTTACATGCCGTCAAAGATAGCGCACAGCTGCCTATTGTAAGCGCAAGGATTAGGGAATTCTTTGTGTTTTGAATTTGCAATTAAGAACAACATGCTATTGTTTTTCTACTCGTTTTATAACCATCATTAGCGTCGAACTAATCCTTATTGTTATTGTTTTCGACTTTATGGACGTTCCCAGGTGTGCAAATTAATATTTCTTAGAAACTCAGTGTGCGCGGCCAATTTCTTTGTACTGTGTAGTTAGTATAAGACGATGCCCGAATGGAGGGGCGGGCAGTCAAGCGACGGCTACGAAACAAGTAAGACGTTTTATAGTACTCTCGATTAGCGATATAAACGACGGACTTTGCGCGTTCGAATTGTATTGAATCGTGCAGTGTGAACTGGTTGCATCCAGTTTCATTTGTATTTATTTTATACGTGCTTGTACAGTTCTAATAAATTATATAGTAGTTCCAACGACATTTTTAATTCGAGTCCTGTAGCTCGTAACAATATGTAATTTTATAATTGTAAATTTTGTAAATATTTATGATGTGATATTTTTTTTTAAATATTTGTAACATGTCTCCACGTTTCTATTACATGACGATCCTGAAGTTCTGCTCGAGTACCTGCTTCTCATGCACCTGCCTACCCCTTGTGAAGTACCTATTATTAAATGGTCCTGAATTAAGTTCCCAGATAAATTAGCCTGAACGATGAATCCTCGAAATATTTTTAATTAAATTTTAAGTATCCTTTTTCACGTAGCATTCATCCTTATAAATATGAATGCAAGAGCGTGTGTAAATGTCAACAGTTTAAAACTCTAAGCTCAGTGAATCTACGACACTATACACCGTACACTCTATGTATAGTGTCTGTGTTTGAGCGCTACTTGTGAATATGCATTGTAATACAACCATATACGTATGGTGCTTGCTATAATGATTGTATAACTGAAGAACTATTATTCAGAAATTGTCTGAGTAACTATCGTCAATTTTATATAACTATTTTTTAATTAATAATTGCGAGTTTTGTAATAAATAGAATAATTTAATGATTATATATATAACGACCACGCAACATTACCAATTGCTTGTATAGTAGATCCAAAAGGAAAAAAACTGTCATTTCTGTAAAAAGATGTATCTTTTCTTTCTTTAATTGTATGTATCTGACAAATTATGCAAAAAATGATATTCTATTCTTCGATTATTCGATTATCAGTGTCGAAAAGCGATTCTTTGTTGTCTAAGTGTCGATTTGTTTTTTTTTAAACCTTTGCGGAACCCAAATACTTTTTTGGTTCGATAACGTAATACAGTCAAATTTATCATGACAAATGTTGTATAAAAGCATAATGTCCAGGAGATTTAGAGCTTCTAAAATATGTTCGACGTTTTTCAATACACTAAAAATTAATTTCACTTACAATGAGTACTAAAAGCCTTAAGTGCTAACTAATTTTGCATGTAAATGGTGCAACCATAAATTAATTATAATTGTTTACAAACTACCCAGACACAAACATTTCGATTAAATGTAAATAGTACAGACATTAGTGTCTGACTTTTGTGTCGCACTTTCTAGCGCAGTATAAACTTTGCTTAACGCACAAGTCCATATAATACAACTAGTGAACCATAAACCTATCATAAATCTATAAAAATAGAAATCTGCAAATGTCGAAATCATTTTCATCTCCTATCCATAAATTTATCTTCGACCTTATCTGTATGGAATAAAGCCGACTTTAGCATAACACAAGAACTATTATCTTATAGTTAACGATAGGGATGGTCGTAAGCAATATCTAAATTGGATTTCGAGGTACAGTCAGCAGGTAAAGTTTTGAAGCTCATTATTGGTTGGTTTTAGATGGTGTCGGCTGGATTTTGTGGGAGGAGGGTACTTCCCGGATGTGAAGTTGATTGCTGATTTCAATGACTATTGTAGATGGATTTTAATCTATTTGCTCGCTTTGAAGTTAGTTTATTAGTTTTATACTAAAACTAGTAACGGAGAACTATTTCTATGTAACATTCAATTCCACATTAATATATGTGAAATTGAATGGGTTAAGCCCTAACAATTCTATACATACAAAAGAAGACATCAGCTGGTTCCTCCATCCCCATTTTACCATCGGAAAACCAGACTCAACAGTTTGCGCCACCGTTACATGATGGAAACACCACCGATCAGGACGAAGCGCTTCGCTTATTTCTTTCTGGTGCGCATTCCCAAGAGTGGAATAATTTTCCAGAAACTGTTTTTCCTGACAAATGCAATCTTGAGGTCTTCAAGTCACGAGTAAATAGGCATCTTCTAAGTAAACATGCTTCATCTAGACCACTGTCTAACCTGATGATGATCAGCTAAGACAGTGGTCAAACACAAACCTATACATCCATAAAAAAGAACTTGTGGGGCGCTAAAGCCCACGGATAATATGTTGCTTCGGTAATTGTGGACTCTAGGAGAGTGATATAATCTAGATGCTTGCATTAGAAAAGCAGAAGCTCCACCAACTTTGAGGTCCCCCCTCTCCTGGCTCGGTTCAGGTTGCACACGGCACTAAATTCCACTATAGAGCTAGCACTTCGTACAAGGTTTTAGGTGTGATAAAAGTTCTTAGCACGGCCAGTATTCACAATAACTTGATGAATGTAACCAAAAAAAAGGAAAAGCGCATGGCGCTCGGACGTGACGGTGTGGTCTCGTTAAAATGCAGACAGAGTCTAAAATGGCTGCCCTTACCCTCCTGTACGTTGGCCGTCGCCTCACACAGAAAGAGGGTAGACAGTAAACTTGATGAAGCGAAGTTCTACACACTTTATACTAGGCAAGAACTAATACTACTTTTTAACCCTAATATATAAAATACAAGGTGATTTGAAGGTATATCTTTTATTCAGAAAAAAGTACGGAACTGAAGTAGAGCACTCCCTGGAGCGAGTTTCTCAATAGGACCGACAAAATCTAGGCCAGTTTAACCCCACGAAGACATAGGTCAGCTGATTTTCCGCCGAAAACACCCCATTTGTCCCTGCGCTACAGTTCTAAGGAACCATCTTACTATCTCCAATAGTATCGGGATCTTGCCGGCGACATAACGAACGACGTGCAGTTTCGAGGTCACCTGAAAGGTAAGGCTAAACTTGTCTCCAAAAGCTTGGTGTGCTAAACCGGTCCAAGCAGTACTTCACCCCGCGGCAACGACTTGTGCTGTACAAAGCGGAAATCAGACCGCATATGGAGTACTGCTCACATCTATGGACCGGAGCACCCGCTTATCAGACTGGCCACCTAAACTCCATCCAGTATCGCGCCGTTCGTATCGTCGACGATCCCATACTAACAGGCGGTTTAGAATCCTTAGCCTTCGAAGAGACTTTGCGTTCTTCTGCGTGTTTTACCGCCTGTATAACGGGGAGTGTTTCGAGGAATTGTTTGATCTGGTGCCAACGCCTCACTTTTACAACTGCACCGCTCGCTAGCGACGGGATGTTCACCCCATTTCTTTGAGCTCCCAGACTTAACTATTCGTTCTCTAGAACATTTATTCAGCGTACAACAATAATGTGGAGGGAACTCTTCCGCCGCAGTTTTCTCTTTGCGCTATAACATGGGGTTTTTTAAGAAGGGCGTTATAAAATTTCTTAGAGGTCGGCAACGCGTAGGTGCACCCCTGGTGTTGCAAACGTCCATAGGGGACGGTAACCACTTTCCATCGGGTGGGCCGTCTATCTGTTTGCCAGAGGTTTAATAAAAAAATAAAACAGTAATTATTTTTTTATTGCCTGAACTAAGTCAAATCGTTGTCTGACTTTAGTATGCGATAAAGAGGATGGTATAAAGATGATGGGATAGAAGGGTTAGAGGTTGAGGGCGTTTCCCAAGAAACACGACGTCACCATGAAGATTTATTTGTTAGGTTGACACAACATTCAGGGTGTCAACCGGCTAGAGGCCCAATTCTGCTAAGTATCTTGGCGTTGCAAAGATATTCAAAGAACAATTTCATTGCGACGATAGCACAAATTCGTATTCTACTAAATCCACAAAATCTCGATATATAAAAATAAATTAAATTAAATTTCTTCTAGTCAAGTAGTGCATTGGTGACATCTCTGTGTTGGAAACGTCCATAGGCGACAGTAACCACTTTCCATCAGGTTTACTGCCTGCTTGTTTGCTGTACTGAACTGTACTCCAGGTATAAAAAAACATATTCTTATTAGTCTTCCAATAAAACCAAGTACATCGAAATGAAAAACAATTTATAATGAATTCCATTAAATTCTCCAAATAATATTATTAATGGCTTGATGAGACCCTCATAAATTCAAACCGAACAGCAACATTTTGTACCTTATTTGATAAAAGGATTAAACTACAATTATAATTTTGTTCCCGAGTTTAATTTTGCCTGTTAACTTTAGTCACGGAATGACCTTTAAATTCTGTTTGGGTTCGGTTATCTATAAATGTATCTATACATATAAGGATATACTATATATATTTATACTACCTTTTGCCCGCGACTTAGACCACGTTGGACATGTAACGAAGATTACAGTTATTTCGCTAAATATAAAATCAAAGATTATTTTCAGAAGGGTAATGGATTTCTTAATATGAAAATACATGAATCCTGGAGATTCCTAATAAATGATATTACTAAAGGCATACACAACTACAACTGTTTCAATAAAGATTTTATCGATCAATGAAAAGTTTGTATCGGAATAAAAAAAGTTTAGACCTGGCCACTTTAAACATAATGGAAACGTAAGAAACGAATTCACAAGAGGTTTGGTGTATATGTACTTTAGATAACGGTGGTAAATAATGTAAGACTTAATACAAAAATTGGTTAATCCAATCATTTAAATTAATTTATACTATAATTGACATAAAAAAATGTACTTAAGTATATAAAACAGAAGTAATTAATTTAATATGATCCACGAGAACGTTGCCGAAAAACTGCGCTGCAGTTTGGCAATGTAACTGTTTGTATAATCTAGTAACTTTTTTTTGAAAATAAATTTTAAAAAATATGCCAAGAAAATTTCCGTACGATTCTCAGCATAAGAAAGTACCGCAAATTTTAAGTCTGCGAATTTACTATCACTCCATTGATCGATAGTAAATTCGCCGTACATAGTAAAACCGCATCAAAATCGGCCCAGTAGTTTTTACCTGGATCCCGAATAAACAGACAAGAAATCTAATGAAAATTGTATCATGTTCGCCATCGTTTATATAGCCTATTCCAGTTGTATTTTTTTAATTGATTCAATGTAACAGATACGGCAGGTATCAAAATTAATAATATTATAGGTAGAATTTCGATTTTTCCAAATGTAACCAAATCACTCCATGGAGCCAGTGCTGTTACAATTCGTGATTATGTTACGGCGAAGTCGAAAATGGAAAAAGAAAATGGACGCAATAGAGGGGACAAAAAGGGGGCGGGTGGCAAATCCGATATGAAATGACAAAAGATGTATCGGATGACTTCGCTTGATGGAATCACTTGCAAACTTGTTAGGATTCCCCTCGTTCGAAACAAAATCTGTTGCATTTTGATTTTAATTGGATTTAATTCCAGTTCTTGTTAATTGACGTAAACTTAGATTTGTTTTGATCGAAAGAACAGCAACATACGAAAATATACGTTTATATATAGGGCAAACTGTGCCATTGTTGGCTGCCCCATCTAACGAATGGCAATAGTGGTGCGAGTAGAAATTCAGCTAGGGTAAGCCGATTGAACAAAATATACCGTATGATGCAAGCACGTAATACACCGCTGTTGAAAAAGCATCTAACTTACGATGTATTTTTCTTATTAAAATTTGTATTTTTAATTTTGCAATCTTACCGTATATTTTGAAACAAAAGCCGGTGCCCGATTGGGTTATGAATTGTTATCTCATCTTATACGTGTGGAAAGCTGCCGAGCGTAAGAGATCGCAATACAGTAATAATAAATGCACGAATAAAATACGTAAGCGCCAATAAATTAATAGCGCTTTCCGCCTCTTCGGTCGCTAGTTTCTTAAAGATAGGCTATGAGGAATCGAGTTGTATGTTGTAGTCTACGCCACTGATCGAAACCTAGTCGATTTATTCAAGACATAAAAATCTACTGACCTCTTGCAATAAAAAATCTTTTGAATATAATAATAGATTTGAAGGGGTGTCCTGAATAGATTAAGGAGCGAGATGGAATGCTCCTGCGTCTCAAAGGAAGATCTTCCAGCGATGCTAGTGTTGTTCCTCGCAGGCCTAGGCCCTTCTGTTATTGTTGAAAATTTGTATATATTCTTTGTTTGTTTTGGGAAACGTTTGCGACCTCAATTATTGCACAGCGCCATCTATTGGCTTGTAAGTGTTCCACTACAGGTTGCCAATCATTGTGTTGGGGTGCCAGCAATAGTTTAGTTTCCTATGTTATATTAGCATGTATCGAAACACAATTCTAGTTGCCTTGACAACGGCGTGTTTTTAGTGAATTTCAGACAGCCCATAAAAACACGACCACAGCGCCATGTTTCGGGGCTATATTCGTCTATCTCACGGAAACGGTCTCATTCATCGGGATAAAAAGAATCCTTAGTGTTGATAAGAAACATAAGCTAGCTCTCTACTATGTCAATTTAACAGCCAGAAAAAATCTAATAGTTGCATTTTCGAAATCTCCTGACCGAATTAATCCCCCTGTTTTGAAAGATTATAAGAGTATATCAGTTGATTTCAAAGTCAACTACCCTATTACGGACACCACGGACCGCTCGAAGTGCAGAAGAAAAATAGAAACAAGGTCCCGGGATTCGAAGTGAAATGATGATCTATTTACATTGAATATTACGCACATGACGTCACAGCTCTCGCGTAAATCACACAAAGTACACGTGGACCGAGCAAAACGAAACCCAGACTCGTTTTTGTAATTACGAGTCGACACTGGCAGATGTGATTCGATCTTACGCGTTCATTATTTTTGTAATTTGGCTAATGATTCCTAAAAAGAACATTTATTCCGAAATAACCCATATCCCAAAACATACTGGATAAATCTTGTTCAAACTAATTTTCTTTGAAAGCATTTTTTTAGTTTTATCATGTATCTTTTTAGAATTGTCTCTTTATTAATTCAACAATTAGAGAGAGGACACAACTTTTACGACTTTGAAAGCAACTATTTACCTTGGGATTTGAATAAAATAAGTAAATTAAAAAATATTATTTTTTAAATTAACGTTACATTACACATATTACATCATAGCTCACGCGTAAATCACACAAAGCACGCGTGGACTGAGTAAAACCAGTAATAATATCAGTTTTAGAACTTTAAAAGGAGAGTTATGTGATGTATGATTTGTTACCTCCACAGTTGCTTACTACATTTCTACTAGACACGAGACAGATTATTCAAATTATTTTATTTTTTAAGTATATTTTAAACTCTGTCATCTAAATCATCTTGTGTCATTAGAACTTTCTCCTTTATAATTGAAAAATTTAAGTGATTTCAGTTTTTACGACTTTGGAAGCAAATGTTTACCTATAGACTTGAATACAAATTAATTAGATTAGTTTATATACTTATATTGTAAATCATCTTATAAAAGGATGTTATCTAAAATAAATAAAACTATCCTATAGATTAAACTACGAAACTCAAGTTGCTCTCTATTCGCTTTCGCCGGAATACTCACATTTTCGCACTAGTTTATAACATATTATTTATTCATAGTAGTCCTCCTTACCTAAAGGAACATTTTGAATTCCCTCAACTTTCTACTTCCCACAATTTGCGCACTCGTACATATCGTAAACTCACTACACCTGCACACACTTCATACTTTTATGATAACTCTTTTACAGTATAGGCTGGCAAACTTTGGAATGCACTGCCTCTTACTATCAGAGAGGCCAAAAAATCGCCTACATTTAAGAAACGCACTCAGAAAATACTACTTTTTAAAAATAATTATGCCTAATTCTTAGTTACTCACTATAGGCTAATTAATATATATATATATTATAAATAATTATTTCATTTATTAAGCAATTTAAGTTGTCTATTTAAATTATAAAATATTGTAACACGCCGTCAAAGATAAGCGCACTTTATTGTCCTTCTCGGATTATTGAATTCCTTTGTGTTTTGAATTTGTAACATGCTATTGTTTTTCGACTTGTTTTATAACCATCATTAGCGTCGAACTAATCCCTATTGTTATTGTTTTCGACTTTGTGCAAATATTTCTTTGAGAGTCAGTGTGCGCCTCCAATTTCTTTGTACTGTGTAGTTAGTATAAGACGATGCCCGAATGGAGCGGCGGGGGCAGTCAAGCGACGGCTATGAAACGAGTAAGACGTTTTCTAGTACTCTCGATTAGCGATATAGACGACGGACTTTGCGCGTATCGGACTGTATTGAATTGTGCAGTATCAACTGGTTGCATCCAGTCTTATTTCTATTTGTTTGATACGTGTTTGTACAGTTCTAATAAATTCTGTAGTAGTTCCAACGGCATTTTTAATTCGAGTCCTGTAGCTCGTAACAATATGTACCTTAAGTATGTTTTGTTGAAGATCTACCTAATAATCTGCACCATCTACATCGCCAGATTAGGTTAAATTATTCTTTAAGTTAGGTTGCTTGGAAGAGATTGCTTTAATTAAGCGATAAGGCCGCCTATTGTTTCTACCATGACAATATTCTAATTGTGCATTTTTCAAATGATATAATATATTTGGTGAGCATTAAAGTGTTATCTATTCTATTCTATTCTAAACTACACTATATATAGAAACTGGGTATGTTTATTTCACATCTATACATCTATTCATGACGAAGTACCTGCACCGAAACTTTATTACGACACGGGGAATATTACGCACATGACGTCACAGCTCTCGCGTAAATCAGACAAAGCACACGTGGACCGAGTAAAACGGAACCCAGACTCGTTTTTGTAATTACGCACCGGCTCTGGCAGACGTGATGCGATTTTACGCGAATGATACCGGTTTTAGGGGTTTAAAAGGGGAGTTATGTGAGGTATGATTTGTTACGACCGATGTAAATGTATGTGTATTTTATGAATTTATATTTATTACCTGTGTCCGCGCTGTGTGAGAAGCACGAATGAATAACATTTTTCAACTGGTCTATATTAATAAAAGTGAAATGTATGTTTTTGATTTAAAAATGAATGCGTGAATTAGGTATTGGGTTATCATGACATATTTAATTTTGAATTATAACGAATGTAATTAATCATTGCTTGCCTAACTGCCTACGCATATCCTATCTCTTCTGTACAATGTATTGTTTAGTCCCAAGTCTCCTCTTTATCTTAATGAACGTTTCTAATTTTCTTATTAGAATCAGGATTAATTCCACAGATCATCAGTGAAAATGAGACGACACCCCTCAATACCACCAAGTTTTATAATCACTCATTCAGTGATCAAGCTGTCCAATTATGGAACATGCTTCTTCTGGAATTAGACAAGCCTAATCAACATCTTCCTTTAATAGCCTTGTTAAGGATTACTACCTCAAAGTATAATATATATGTATATCATTATTTTGCGTATCTTTATGATATTTAGTGAATTATTATTATATAATATGTATTACAACCCCCCAATGTCCTAGCTTTAGTGCCAAATTTCTCTTTCCATTCCAAGGTTGTCTGGAAGAGATCGCTTTGTCAGCAATTAGACCGCCATTTATATCTAATTCGAAGCTGTTTTTGTGTATTGTTTCATTACCTTTATTTTACAATAAAGTAATATATATTCTATTATATTCTAACTGGACATGAGACATCTAAACTTTGGTACCATCATGCATACTCTATTACGTGAATACTCATTTCCACATGCGTAACGTTCCGCGCGGAAAGTTCGGCGACGGAAGGATCTACACGGCGAGACCTGGTGGAAATACGGCTGATGTGTCATAGGTTATTTAAAAAACGTTGTGAGCGTATTTAGCCGAACTTTACGCCGCCGAACGTTCTGCAGGTGTGTCGTTAGGTTAAAGCTCTTTGTGGTCGATTTTGAATCTTTGTCTGTCACTCTGTCTGTAACTTTGTCTCGAATAGCCTCTGAAAACGCGTAAGAGATTTAATTGTAAAGTGGTATTAAACCAGGAATCTAACTTTAAATATTCCTGGATATATTCATTTCTTACAGGGTTTAGAATATATTTTACAAATATAAAGTTTATATTCAACGCGAAAAAAATAGTAATAGAGATAGCTAGTAAAATAATAAGTTGAATTTTCTAATTATATTTATTTTTTCAAATTTAATTCCAGGAACCTTAAAAATTAAGTCTGCTTGCTTCAATTTACAATGCTTCTCAATGCTATTTTGAAAGTTCTAGATTTGCAATATTTAAAAGTTAGATTTTATATTATTAAAAGATGCAATTTATGTTATGATTCCAGTGTGGTTCTTTTAGCAAAAACCATCAAAATTAATCTTTGGTATTAAAAGGCTACATTTCAATTTTGATTTTAATCCTGGTATGGATCCGTCGAGCAATTCTTTCAAGAGTAATCTCGGCGAAGGCCGTGTCTGGGGTTGCCAGGTTCAGTTGGCTTTACTTAAAACTTTAAGTAATAAAAGCTAAAATTATTATGTAATTATATATATGTACAGTACAAAACTTCAGCTTTATTTACCCATGACATAAGGGGAAAGTTAGAAGTCTGACGCCTTTATGTATGTGCAAAATGTATTCATAGGTGATGAAATCTTTACAGTTGATTGTTATGTCTTCTGATTGTAAGATTTTATTTAAAATGCAATGTACTATTTTAATATTATTTTTCAGTTAATATTATATACGTATTTAAAATTTTAGTCAATATTTGTCAAAGTTAAAAAAAATAATTAAGCAACCTTAGGTTGAAAAGTATACATAGTAAAAAATAATAATAATACTAGTATTACCACTAACAGTTCACCCCAATAGCCCGGTACTTTATGTCATCATTTCCCTCAATAGTCCTACATTGGCCGGGGCTTGTCCTTGGGTGCATTATTATATGGTGTAGATGGGTATAATCGCCAGTCAGTGTCACGCCACATTTACATTAAATTTGTCAAGGGGCCTATACGTGTTGGTCTTCCCATGGCCCCACGCAAGCCCTCTAAAAGTCCGAACCGTTTTTATGGCCCATAGTATTCAAATATATACCTTATACTACTATAAATTAAATAATACAAATTCATTTGTTTTATTAACGACGTTGAGGAACACTAGTTTAATTACTGCCTATTTCATAAAAGTATACTAATACTGCTTAAATTCTCATACTGCTTTATTTTAAATCCTGACATTCTTCGGGACCTAGATGTTTATTTGATACTGTTAACTTTTTTGTTGCTGAAGTACAATAGATAGGCCGATGACCCATTTGCAATGGACGGCGGGCTTCGTAGGAGGGACTGGAAGCTGGCTAATGATATCGAAACACAACTCTAGTTATTATCGCAACATACATTAGACACGGGTGGTAACCATCTAAATAGCCAAATGCCCTATCCCCCGGCTGGGGGTTATTTTGTCGCCCCTTACGACAAGCGTCCTGGCTGCAAAAAATTGTATCCTTTCTCCGTTACTACACTGAACTGAACTTAAACACAAGCTTACACAACAATAATATTTGGAAAGCCTCAGCCAAGGGTAAGTCTGTAGATATTACCATTATCTATAAGACCACAAATGCCCCACATTTATGCATGTAAAATAAATTAATAATATTAATATTTTTTAATTAAAATAAATGAATATTTTTTGATTCGATACGCTGGCAACACTAGAGGCGAGTGTCAGAAAACATAAAATATTGCTCGGAAGGCGCCAACCCGGAACAGATCCGCGCCATTGCCGGGATTGTACGCGGATTTAAAATATTATACAGAACAACAAAAAATATAAAAATTCACCTGACAGCGTTATGTTAAAACTTTCGCACGGAAAGTTTATGAGGAGTTTTTTCAAGTAATACTGATTTTTGCAAGAAAACAGTTTTTTGCTGTTTCATGTTTTTTACCTCACAACAAAAGTTTCTACGTCTATGTATCTTCTATCTATATATATATATATATATATACATACATATAATAAAACTGTAGAGGTGGAATTTCCGCACAATGAAAAAAATGCTAAAAACCGAGTCAGGGGGATGTAAGAAGTGAGAGTTCCCATGGGATAGTTTAGAAACCGCACCACGCGGACGAAGTCGCGGGCATCAGCTAGTTGTATAATAAATCAAATAATAAAAATTATGTCACTTTTTCATTTGGGTTTATGTTATTGATAGTTTCACACAGATGTAGCGATGAGTTTGATGCGTTAGTTGTGATTTGATATTGTTATTAATTGTTAATGACGTTATATATTGACATATGACGTATGTGTATATAATAATGTAGCTATGGTTTGTAGGCGGTTTTCACCGTCATTCAGATTAATTTTCATTGACGTATAAAAAAAATTGTGTGTGTGTGCAGTTCAACGCAGTAGAAGTGAAACTTCAAAGAATATACTTACAAATAATGCATCTCTAACGTTTATTAATATAAATATAATTCCTTTAGCCTACCTCCGTCAACATATTATAATTCAAAATAAACTTCCTAAGTATCACTTTCACTTTTTCATTATTTTAGTCTAAACAATATTATCAGTTTTATTTCGGTCCAATATGGACCTATGTTAAATCATCGGTCTTATTGACTCTATTCTGTGCTGCTCAATGTAAAACTCGTATCTCATTCTCTCGCAGATTTAGATTTAAGTGTTTAGCTCTTTTTAGTGTCGCTTTTTCGTTTCATCAAGTTTCAAATCACAACGATTGTAAAGAAGTTTCACTTCAAAATATTATTATTAGTTTTATTTAGGTCTAATATGGACCTATGTTAAATCATCGGTCTTATTGACTCTCTAATCTGTGCTGCACAATGTAAAACTCGTATCTCATTCTCTCGCAAGCTTTGGTTTATTTATGTATTTAGCTCTTTTTAGTTTCATGAAGTTAAAATCACAACGATTGTAAAGAAGTTTCACTTCAAAAACCTAATCAAGTTTTTGTGTAAGTTACATAGAGCTTACTACCTAGGCTTTTTTACGTGGCGTAGCCGCGGAAAAATCTTAGGTATACCTATAAATTTTCAGAATAGTCCAGTACATTGGTATACTTTTTATCGTCTTACAGGATATCCAAGCCGCCTACACGCTGTACTAGGTTAGCAATTTATAACATCATCCCTATCTTTCTTTGATGAGTCATAAGTATTGCTTGTTATTTTTTCCTCTGTGAGGAACAACAACAACAAATTAAAAAGACAGGTCTCTAAATCCATCATTAGACCTGTCCTCTTGTATGACAGTAAAACGTGACCTGTACTTGAGCGACACAAGCAAGAACTGCGTGTCACGGAGATGAATATATTGCGATAGATGTGTGGAGTAACGCGGAAAGACCATGTCAGAAACTCCCGCATCCGCGGCAGTCTTCATGTCCGTGACATAGCAGACATACTGCAAGAGTGTGGCTTACGCTGGTACGGCCACGTTTTACGGAGACCGGGTAATTATGTGGGGAACAAATGTCTAGCCATGCCGCCTCCGCCAGGTCCCGGTCGAAGGGGAAGGCCAAAGAAATGTTGGCTTGACGTCGTGAAGGATGACATGCGTACCAATGGTCTCAAAACGGGGGATGCTGAAGACCGCGCGAAGTGGAGTAGAAAAAGTAGGAAAGCGGATCCTGGGCGTCGGAGTGAACGCTCCGAACGCAACCGGGTTTTAACGCTCGGATGAGGATAATGAAGTATTGGTTGTTATATTTTTCATTTATGAGGAACAACAATGCATTGTGTTTTAGATCAAAGGCAGTTTATATAAATCTATGATATAATAAATTTCTAGAGGGATTGAGTTTGTAATGGCATTGAAAAATGGGAAAGAATCAGGGGGCTAACTCGGGCCAGCGAATTTCGAATATGTAATTTTAGATATTTTGTCTGTCTTTCTGTCTGTGTTTTAGAGTACTGACCGGATTGAAATGAAGGCTTATTCGCAAACGTCTTCCGTCGTTCATTTATCTTTAGAACTTTTTTTGCTTATTCTTTTTTATACTTAAGTGCATTTTTCATTTATTTTAGTGTTATACAGACTATATTATTGAGGTTTCATGGATATCTTTGTTCTTTCTCTCTTCTATTTAAAATTTCATTGACTCTTACTGGCTGATCGGACGAAAACGAACTGCGAAAGTCGTTTGAGAGTAAGGTCTCAGAGCCAGCTTATATCCGGGTCAAAACTTATAGCGCGGCCACGCATTGGTCATATTTGCCCCAATGTAGTATATTGCGTCCAATATTCCAATATGTGGTGTGAATCAGTCTTTGAACACAATGTGAATATGTTGTCCAATCACCGTCCAATGTCCAATACCGACGCGCAACGAGTCGGTTTTTGAAACAAGCTCAAAGGCGAGGGGAATCAAAAGATAGTGCGCGCGGGCATCTTGAAGAGAATGGCGCGCGCGCGCCATATTAGTCAGTCTGTCTGTAAATCATCCACCACCGCCTTTTCTTTCGTTGTTTTCTTGTTTGATGCAAATAATAAACATAGGTATGTACCTAAACCATTTGCTTAAGCTGCTGGTGCAAATAAGTTGTCGTCCATAGTCTTTCGCTCTCCATCCGCAATTGGGACAGGTCCAAGGCGCTTGTCTATTTCCAGTATTCGGGTAAAGTTGGTATTAAAACCAATGTGTAGTGCAGTAGTTTGGTTAAATATTCGCTATTTCACGTTGGAGCCAAGCTTAGAGGTAAAGTTGAATCCAATGTGTGGCCGCGGCTTTAGATAAGATGCTTTTCATCCAGATTTCCTTCGGATAGATGAATGTAGCCAAAAGTAGTGTTTTGTTTTCTCTATCGCATACGTTGACATCATGTTAACGCACATTAAGTTTCGCTGGCACATGCTGATATCTAAATATATGAATAAATAACATTTAAAGAGATTGCATGCGAAATGCAGTCAGCAATTAACCAACTGCGATGAATACAAATGAGGTTATGAGTTTGCGTGGCAATTACTAATCCAACGCTGGGTAATTCAGTGTGACAGGACGAAACGTGCAGTGAATGTGAGAATAGTGGCACAAGTACTGGAACAGTGAGAGAGAGTTTTACCAAACATATTTCATCAACATTTACTTCAACTATATGGTGTTGTGATCAATGAAACCATATTTCGACACCATCTGTGTAAACTGCGCTAAATCATACAACTACTATGTATTATGTATACAACCATCGCCATTGTAATCTCAATTCATTCAGGGCGTTGTCTGGAAGAGATCGCTTTTATAAGTTTACGTATTTTTCAGTTTTGGTATTATAACCAGACAAATAGCATTAGATGGGCCGATAAGCCATCACAAACATATATATTGGATTGTGGTATCAGACAGGGAGGAACAACACCACCCAAGCTTTTTAACTTGTACATGGATGAACTGATCGTCGAGTTGAGGAGTAAAAGGTTAGGATGTCGAATTGATGGTGTTAGTTTCAACAACTTGAGTTACGCCGATGATATGGTCCTGCTGAGCCCAACGATCAGGGCACTTAGAGAACTGTTAAAATCTTGTGAATTATATGCGCAATTTCATGGCCTGTCGTATAATATCAAGAAAAGTGAGGTCATCGTGTTCAATGCTACCAGTGGTAGATGTCCAAAGGTAACCTGCCGTTAAATTGAAAGGTAGTGCACTATATCTGTTTGATAGATTTAAATAACTCGGTCGGAGAGGGACCGCAGGGCGGTTCGATGCAATCTGTTGGTTCGCCGCTTCGGACGTTGTAGTAAGGAAGTAAAAATAAGCCTATTTAAAGCTTACTGTCAGGTATTTTATACGCACGGTTTGTGGACCAACAGTATGCAAAGAGCTGTCAACGCCTTGCGGATCCAATACAATAATGGTTTTAGGATGTTGATGGGGCTGCCCAGGTTCTGTAGTGCATCAGGTATGTTCGCAGAAGCACGAGTTGACGACTATTACGCTGTTGTTAGGAAAAGAGCTGCCTCGTTGCTCTGTAGGATTCGGACCAGCTCTAACAGCATTCTAAAAGTCCTGGCTGACAGGTTTGATGTGCCCGTTCTCAGTTGTTGTGCTAGCAAATGTAAATCTAGCACTACAATTGTAACAAAACTTTGGGCTATAAGTTCTACTAACACTAGTTTTAAGTATTTACTGTATGTGATTTTACTAACCAACATGTAAATTGAATGAATTGATTCGAAATAAAATGATGATTATTATTATTATAAGTTTGTTTTTGTGTTGGTGTACAATAGAGAGTTATCAATGTACTACACACAAAAGTAGTCAGTTATCATAATATGCCTTAGAGGCTGGCAACGCATTCGTAGCACCCCTAAGGGCCATAGGCGATGGTAACGACTTTTCGACAGTTGGGCCGTTGGTCTATTTATTTTGTTTTACTCCAGTAGTCAAGTTAACAGTTAAGTTAATAAATTAATTCGCAGCTGTGATTTGGATATAACGCGTACCTTGGTGTCTGGTTTTAGGAATAAACTCAATGATCTACATTTTGAATTTTAGTGTGTAATGTAAATAGAATAGAATAGAATATACCTTATTGTATAAAAATGCTACATTATACAACATTATACAAGTACAATCGACGGTCTTATCGCCCATGGCGATTTCTTCCAGACAACCTTTGGATGGAGTATAGGAAGGACAACAAAAGTCAGTAGTTGCTAAACCAGCACTAGTACAATAATTTAGTTTATTAAGTAATAATCTCTTATATATAAAAATGAATGGTAGAAATGTATGTACGCGCATAACTTGAGAACGACTCTACCGATTTTGATGATATTTGTTTTATATGTTTGAATGGGTCCCCGGATGGTTTAGATTCACAATTAGAACCGGTAGGTGGCGCTGAGATCGGGTTCTAGAAGCCTCCTAATTACCTGGACCGATTTTGGTGATTTTGTTTTTGTGTCATGAAACAAAGTCCTTTAGGAATTCAGAAAATATGGCGGTACGAAGTTCGCCGGGTCAGCTAGTTAGTACTATATAAGATAATTAATAAGTAATGAGCAGGTTTTCTTAGTATGTTAGATAAATTATTTTTCATGTTTGAACTACTATTTTTTTCTCTGTTTTTTAGTTCTCTGAGCTCTGATTGGATATCTTAAATTATTTCTATCTGTGGTGACTTGTTAATAGCTCACTATCACTAATGTGTTCGTTTAGGCCAATTATTTCGATTGGTCATTTGTTTGATTATATGATCGGAGTGAAGTCAGTCACGCCGACATCTTCCGATCTGTACGCTTCTAAAGAGGCTCATTGGCCAACAATGTTGTGTCGTCACGCTATGACACTGGAGGGACAAAACCGCACCACCGCCCCAATATTTATAATAAGTAAAAATATCGCCCACCCGATCGCGCGCGCATAACTGACCCGCAGCCATATGTGCTACTTTTAATAATTTAACCGCCATTTGTGTGTGACAAAAACGACTCATTAAACCCATTGTGTGCAACCAATTGATCCTCGACGACCGCTGCCAGACGTCTCCAGGCTTGCCGAATTGGGAGAAGTGCAGTTTCGGGAGGTTAAGGTTAGTGGCTTGATTTTCCTTCCCATATAATCAATCGGATGCAACGATTGATTTGATTGTCCTGCCGTCCGCTGTTCTTGAGTTATATTATCGAAGGCCGCACCAGTCCAGGAGATAGGGCAATTCATTTACAATCGCCGCCACGTGGTGTGCTATAGGGGAGGTGGGAAGGACCTCAAAATTTACCCAGTGTTATTATTAGATTATAATGTGAATAGCTGACAGTCATCCAAAAATTTAATAATAAAAATAAAAAGTTTTGGAGTTCACTGTAGTTCAATCAGTAATTCGATTCGCAGATGGCCTCGTGTCCAAATTAAGAGAGTGAAATGTAATTATGTTATAAAGTGTAAAGTATCAGTATTGTTACGAGTTGCAGGACTCGAATTAAAATGCCGTTGGAATTATTATAGAGTTTATTAGAACTATACAAACACGTATAACACAGGTACAAATATAACCGAATACAACAAGTCCAAACGTAATGCAGAAGGTCGTAATTCCACTAAATAGATTACCGAATGTACATAAGTCTTGCTTCGCTCATGGTTATCGCTCGACTGCGCGTCTTTCAATCGGGGTATTGCTTTATACTGCCCGGCCGCGTGGACTGAATTTCCTAGAATCAGTTTGTACTTTAAATCCGACACACCTGGCTAATGACTGCCATAAAAGATTACAATACACATGGGCTGTTTTCTAATCACAAATTTTAAACACAAAGTAAACAAAATAAGTTCAAATGCCGAAAGGTAATAAAATGTGTTTTTACAGGTATGCAGGTGTGAATTTATCTTTGTCGGCGTCTAGTTCGTAACAGTATTAAAGTGTTAACTACACATTTAAAATTCCGTGATCTACAGACTGTACTGTATTCACTCCGTAAGTAACAATTTATGTATCTTAATAAAAAGTGATCAAAACACCGGTAAGACTTTGGACTTGCTCGTTGCTGTGTCCTTACCGTCTCTTCACCGCTGCACAAAAACTTGCCATTACATACATATATTATTATCGCTAGGATATGCTTGCGACTTCGTCAATGCTTGACTTGAAATTCCTGCAAGTTTCCCAGGACATAAAGTACCGCAGCTGTCGTTATAGTGGAAACTGTCTCGGAATAAGCTAATTTTTATGCACCCGAACAACTACAAACTGGTGCCGGGAACGTTCCTGTGGAATTTCCGGGATAAAAAACACGATATATTTTATTACATAAAATTTACCATCGATCCCAGAAAAATTTCCGAGGGAATCTAGAGTTAAAAAAAAACGCAGATTAAGTCTAAGAATTTACTGTCGACCAGCGAAAACCGCATCGAAATCGACCCAGTAGTAAATAAGTTTTCACGTGAATCCCAATCCGACAAACAGACAAAAATCTAAAATCAAGAAATCATGT
The DNA here is from genome assembly GCA_039645545.1 of Dendrolimus houi. Lineage (NCBI taxonomy): Eukaryota > Metazoa > Arthropoda > Insecta > Lepidoptera > Lasiocampidae > Dendrolimus > Dendrolimus houi. The sequence goes on along the minus strand of CM077127.1, from coordinate 25,323,800 downwards.
TCTCCATTGTTTATATAGTGTCCAATTATTATTTTTTAAATAATATAGCTATAGCTAACAGATACGGCATGTTTAGAATTTTAGAAAAATAGATAGATAGATAACACTTTATTGTACACCATTACAGAAAACTTACGAACTAGTATTATTCTAATGTGTGTACAAAGGGCGGTCTTATCGCTAAAAAGCGATCTCTTCCAGACAACCCGTATTATTATAGAATTCGGAATGTGTTGTAACTAACATGTTTATCTATGTAGTTATAATCTCGTAATAAAGAAAAAAGAGAAACAAAAGATAAAAAAGAATAAAAAAATATAAATGGAAAATAACTAATATATCGTTACCGTCAGAAGGAGAAAATTAAAAAATAAATACATCTACATGAAGAAAAACATCATTTGGAAACACGAACTGAGCTAAATTCTTGGTATTTCTGTAAACATGAAATCAATATAAAGCCGGGGTCGTTTGTACTGAAATCTAATTAAGTAATATTTATGAAATTTCAAAAGAAATTTCTGCTATTAATTTTCCATGAAAAAATAACCTGTTTTGCTATTATATTGTGAAATGACTTTGTAAACGGATAATTAAATTCCAATATGACGTTATATTAAGTAAAAAATATTTTATACATTTATTAGATACCTGAAGCCATATTGGCAAAAGCAATATAGGCATCTTTTCCTGTGCTTCAGTCTTTATGTCATATTGATTTATTGGAAACTAGATGATCGTGGGAGGATGAAATTTTGTATGAATACATATTCTTCGATGTACGAAATGAACTTTATTAGCATGTAAGTAAGTAGTACATGATACATATAAAATGACTAAAATACAGAGAACAGTACAAATGGCGTCCCAAAGGAAACTGTTTCCCGTGCTAGGTCTCCTTAGAGCCTGTGTGGCGGGCCACAGTAGGATTCGCTTCGGTCATATAATTCTCATGATTGATGATAGTACATTAGTGCAATGTCTTTGTGTAGTGAAAATTTATATATATAAATAATATTTTTGACGGCCTCTGTCGTTGAGCGGGGTAAGCCTTTGCCGGCTTACCTCAAACCCTTACAAGTGTAAGGCTTCGGATTCGATTCCTGGTATAGTAAATTTCGGAAAGGTATTTTCTCCATTATTTACTATGTTCTGGGTGTCTGGGATCGGCCCCAGAGTGGTCCGTTGTATATTACCCATAACACAAGCGTAACTTGCTTAATTTGGGGATATACAGTGTGTGTGTTTGTCTGCCGATTATTATTAGTTTCTATTGTTAAATTGAGAATTACAATTTAATATTCAAATATGTTAGTAATAACAATATGCTTTTGTGTATGTGTGTGTGTTTTGGGGGGGGTTGTTATTTATTTACGTGTATGCTCCAATTTGTAATGTCACGACGCTCGTACGCACTCGATTTTTTTTTAGACGAGGAGATATCCGTTCACGAACTTCTCACCGCGTGAGGATCACGGTGAGGGCGTGTGGAGTCTCTCCGATGTTGTCCTACTCTGGGGGAGTAGATAACCACTTTTTTTGCCAGGGAAAGATTAAGGACCATAAACTACGATAAGTCAGAACCTTGGGGGGATAATTCGCGAATCGTGTGTGGGATTGGGCAGATCCCAGTCAGCTATTGCCACTCCCGAATTAGAGAAACCCACTAAAACCCCTTAATTGGCTTGTACTGCGCCTTATGTCAGGGCTACGGGAAAACTGGAAAACTCCCAACTCCGCGTGCCCTGGCAGGACATATCCACTGCCGGGGGACTGGTGTAGGTTACCACTGCCGGAATACCAATTAAAAGTCCCTGTGTTCCATCCTATAGCCAAGACCGTGAGTAATGATAATTGCCTGCTTCGTGCCTTTTTATGACTAGCGTAACCAATCTTAGCAGTAGCGCTTACATTTTGGGCAAGTCAGAACGCCATTGTAATATTTATCATTTATTTCCACCGGTCGCGTTACACTTCTCATCGAGATGAATTCAATTTTGTTCAAAGTTTTTCACTTTGATTTTTTTACAGGAGTTCAGCAGACAGGCAGACGGCCCACTTGATGGAAAGCGGTTACCATCACCTATGGACATTTGCAACATCAAAGGTGCTACAAATGCGCTGCTGCTCTCTTAGGGGAGACTGGAACCTGGTCACCAATGCCGGAACACAACTCAAGGTTGTTATGGCGACATACTTTAGACCAGGGGTGGTAGCCATCCAGTCGGGAAAATGCTCTACCACCTGGCTGTGGGCTGTTTAGTCGCCTCTTACGACAGACCGCCCGGCCGCAGGAAATTGTATTCTTTCTCCGTTCCTGCACGGATAAAACGAATTTTCACCAAAACTCGCTAATTTATGTCTTATACATATATATAAATTGTGACATTTCACGTTTTTACTCTCTTTAGAAAAGTATTTAAGAAACAGCCGCCGATACATGTATGAACTTTGAGATCATGTGTCTCTACAAACAGCTATCAATACGGCTCATCAACTCTTCTGCTCATCAGACGGCTGGTACTTACCTCAGACAACAGATCAGTATGATGTTGACCCAGCGAGGGCCAGCCTTCTGGGCACCTAACCAATAGAAGTCGATGACCTCGGCTTAGTACTCTACTTGTAATCCTTGACATTATAGGTAGGATACACACAAATATTAATTAGGATTAGTTAAAGTTAATTTGTCATCTTTGTATATGGCCCGTCTGGCTCAGTAGACATTGTCCTGCCCTAAAAAATAAAATTTAGAACCCGATTGCAGCGTCACCTACAGGGTGCAATTGTGAATCTAAACCATCCTAGGATCCACTTGAACACACACGGAGGAGAAGTTCAGTGACATCACACTGTAGTGGAACACTTATAAGCCAATAGATGGCGCTGAGCAGTAATTGAGATTGTAAACGTTTCCCGTAACGTACAAAGAATATATACAAATTTTCAACAATAACAGAAGAGCCTAGGCCTGCGGAGGAACAACACTAGCCTCGCTGGAAGATCTTCCTTTAAGACGGAGGAGCATTCCATCTCGCTCCTCCACCCTATACGGGGCACTTCTTCAACACGAACAGAATAATTGTATATATAAAGATTGTATAATTTAAATATTCTTAATGTGAAGTGATTATCGTCGGTCAAAAACATAAAAATAGAATTATAAAAACGTCTGCGTCTCGGGAAGTCTGACTTAAGTGATAACTTAAACTAATCTAAGTAGAAATATTTAATATTGAAATTGTTCAACTTGAGAAAAGCTTAGGTTATTACTTAAATTTTACGTATGTAGCGCGTGGGTTAGAGTGAGAGAGGAGGAGCCTGCCTGTCGCTGCCGTATGCGTGAGAGAAAGGGAAGCCAAACTGGCGGCGTAACGCGTTACGTAACGAAGCGGTTTACCCTCCCATAATAAGTTATCACTTCATAAAAATAACTCGGAGCTGAAATACGAGTATTCAAATTACAGACTTGTTAAGCTACCCTCTTAAACTAAAATATAAATTCGGGAGTTTGTTTGCCAATTAACTTTAAGATTGTTGGCGCTATCCACTATCCGCTCCTATATATTTCAATTTGCAACTTTTCAAAATGGTATAACAGTTAAAAACTAACTAGCAATTATCCGTCCATTACCTAATTTATGTTAAAACGTTCATTGTGTACCATTGAGTGGGGGAGCAATTAATTCCAATTAGACACGAATGGCGAGTAGCGAATTAAAAATACAATAGGGAAGTGGCTCGGCTCAGCTTCTACTAGTATCTACGGATGTATCTAATTGTTATTTTTGTATAGGTAAAGTCCCAATTCGTAAAGTTGATCTACCTTTGTTCAATATCAGTATCTTCGATATAATAGGTTGGGGAAAAAGTCTTTTCGCATATAGTATGTATGAACTTGTAATAAGATCTCTTTGGCTATTTGTATCTGGCTGGTTTTGGTATCATTGAAAAGTTTTAATTTTAAACAAGACAATTCCAAATTCAAATAAGGAAAATGTGTGATTTTCATTTGTTTTTCTTATTGTTAAAATGAGTGAATCTAATGATGAAATTCGATACATTTTAAAATTTTACTACATAAACGGTAAAAATGCAACACCAGCCGCGAAAATATTTGTGATGTTTATGGACCTAATGCAGTATCTGTGAGTGTAGCGCAAATTTGGTTTAAGCGTTTTTAATCCGGAAATTTTGATATCAAAGATGCACGTCGCTCTGGTCGCCCTGTTATGGACAAAATTGATGCCAATTTTGAAAAAGTGGAGCAAGATCGGTATATTAGTAGTTACGATGTAGCTGGAGAACTGGGAATTGACCACATTTAAAAAAAGCTGGGTACACAAAAAAGCTCAATATTTGGGTGCCTCATGAGCTCACTGAAAGAAACCTAATGAACCGTGTACTCATTTGTGATTCTTTATTACGGCGTAATGAAACCGAACCATTTTTGAAGAAGCTGATAACTGGTGATGAAAAGTGGATCACGTGCGACAAGAACGTGCGAAAAAGATCGTGGTCAAAGGCCGGTCAGGCTTCAGAGACTGTGGTGAAACCCGGTTTAACTCGCAACAAGGTGATGCTGTGTGTATGGTGGGATTGGAAGGGCATTATTCATTATGAACTGTTACCGCCAGGCAGGACCATCGATTCTGAACTGTACTGCGAACAACTGATGAGATTAAAGCAAAAAGTTGAGAGAAAGCGGCCGGAATTAATCAACAGAAGGAGTGTGGGTTTTCACCATGATAACGTTAGACCTCACACATTTTTAGCCACTCAGCAAAAATTACGAGAGTTTGGCTGGGAGGTCTTAATGCATCCGCCGTATAGTCCTGACCTTGCACCTTCAGATTTTCACCTGTTTCGGTCTCTGCAGAATTCCTTAGGCAGTGTCAGGTAAACATCACGAGAGGACTGCCAAAACCACTTGTCGCAGTTTTTTAATCAGAAGTCCCAAAATTTTTATAGCAATGGGATCACGTCCCTACCTACAAGATGGCAAAAAGTTATCCAACAAAATGGCACCTACGTACTTTAGTCAAATGTAAATAAACTTTATAAAAAAAACCTTTTGAATTTTTATATAAAATGCGAAGAAACTTTTCCCTAACCTTATAAAATAGCTATCTAGGTACTTCCATATTAATTTTATTGCATAAGGTAGCAAGCGAAAACAAATTGATCTGCTTATCTATACTAATATTACAAAGAGGTAAAGTTTGTGAGTTTGTGACGTTGTAGGGGGTAATCTCTGGATCTACTAAACCGATTTTAAAAATTCTTTTACGGTTAGACAGCTACCTTAACAGGGAGCGTCATAGGCTATATAACATGACGCTATATACCACGGGAGCGGGACAGAGCGTGGGTGAAACCGCGCCGGGCCGCTAGTGTTACATAAAGTATTACATACTCTTGTAGATTCTTCGTACTTGTTGTCATTATTCAATTAAATCTAAATATAAAACTTCGCAAATCGAATACATTTATGTTACACACATATAGAAACAACACATCTTGTTATAACCCTATAGTACGATGCTATCGTACATATAATACCTGACTTTGGAGCACCCAGATTTGGACATATTTCAAAATTCATATAATTTTTTTAAAAATAGTGTTAATAATTTTAAAATAACAAATTGCTAATCCGCTTATACAACCTGTCATTGTTACAATTATCATTAACAAGCCTTCCTAATACTTCCTAAACTATAAAATAATCTATATTTGTAATTTTGTTGTGTATACTTTTTTGGGTTACTGTCTAGCTCAATACTACGTACCTAGTAATTAATATAACTTTCATTAATTGTAATCTGTTTGTATGCCATATTAAATTTTAAAAAATGCCTATAATGTGAGCTTGCCATAATATAAAATATGCACTTTCTCCTCCTTATACCCCATCATCACTATCCCATAATCCTCTTTCAATTTTGTATCCCGCCCTTTTATCTCATTTCTCCTGTCAGATCCCTCTAACTGAGCCCCCTGTCCCATCCTAAAAACTGGCAACGCGTTGGCTTCGCCTTTGGTCTTGCACACGTCAATCGGGGACGGTAACCACTTTCCATGAGCTAGGCACAACTACAGACGTAGTTTAAAATATCGCAAAGATCTTGGACGTGACCATTGGCGACATAATTGGTTTACTAATTCGAAGTCGCTCAGAGAACTGTAGAGCGAACTATGCCTCCGAGCACAGTTATTTATAGTTTATCTATGAATAAAATCCGAAACGAGAAAATCTGTAAAAGGACCAAGGTAATCGACACCGACAAAGCTTGTAAAAATAGTAAGCTGAAGTGAAAATAAGGAAAAATAAATACGAACTACTTACACAGATAACGAAAGCAATTCTTATTTTCGAAATGATACTTAGCTCGTCTTCCTGTACATTTTTTTTAAAATATGTAAGTTGTTATTTCTAAAAATATTCTTTAATTGAGACATCTTTAAAAGATTTCCATATAATCCATATTATAATGCATATAATATTATTATGCTTCAATTAGATTTAGTACTTTAACATTTTCTTTGGTAATATAACCTTATGGAACTCAGAGATATATATTGAATAAACCATTAAGCGTCTCGGCAAAGGTGTCTCCGTCATTATGCTTTATATTTGAGATACTTAAGAACTTCTTAAGGAAATGTTTTACGAAATAATCTTGACTTCCGGCTCATTACTTCGGGAGCAAGATGGGGCTAAGTCAACCATTAATAGGGATGGGAATCTTTCTCGGTCGAGTCACTTGAAAGTTTTTAGTCATTTGTCACACTTTTACAATTATCATAATAAAATGATCGACTCAACTGACTTAATATTTTCACTAATAAATCATTAAATTCTGTTTATATTTTTTAGTGGAAGTAAAGCGTATTAAAATAGTTTTACTTACACGTAATTAGAGTTTATTTTATAAAATATGTTAATATAATAATCCTTTGTTAATTACCTCAATTGGCTTACATTGTTTTAAACTACACTAAAGATTTATATCTATAAATTTCTTAAATTTCACCATAGAGTTTAATCCAATATGTCAATATAAAATAATATATATATTTCATTAGTTTCATAAATTACGTGACTCGATACCAGTAAGAGTTGCTGTTCACGGTAATGAATATACCTATTGCAGTAGATATGTCAAGGTTTACGTTTGAAACTCCGGCGACGTTGGCAATCTTCATATCCGTGACAAAGCACACAAACTGCAAAAGAGTCGCCTACGCTCATGTTATATGATAATAGGATAGTAATAGTATGGGAAATAAAAGTCTAGCAATGCCGCCCCTGACAGGTTTCGATAGGAGGAGTAGGCTTAAAAAATTATAGCTTTACTTCATGGAAAACAACATCCGTACTAATGATTTTAGAATATGGTACGCCGATAACTACACGAAGTGCAGAAGAAAAAGTAGTAAGGGGACCTCTGGCTCGTATGCGGATGGTCCGAACGCAAGCGGGACTGAACAACAAGAGTTTGATTTCGATCATGTATTAGTGCCCTAAATAACCTAGACGTAACATATTATCTTTGATCACTTGACTAATAAAATCGAGTCATTCTCAATATTCAGTCCCATCACTATTTGAAAGCTTGTTTTAATTGAATTAATATAAACACTGTTTCCAAAACCGTTGGTACTTTGCAAAGGGGCGGAATGATATTCTTTAATTTACAAGTTTGTTTAGGAATTAATGGTGCAGAGACGACATTTCGAGCAATTTAAATTGTAGAATCAAAGACAGTTAAAATTATGTCATGAAATACAATATTGTCTAGGTATGGCATTAGATTTTAGGTAAATTTTTGATTTATACATCAATATTACAATTGACTGTATACCAATGTTATAGTCATTTTGAAGTGAAACTTCTTTAGAATCGTTGTGATTTGAAACTCGATGGAACGAAAAAGCGATACTAAAAAGAGATAAACATAAATATATAGGACTAAATCTGCGAGAGAATGTGATACGAGTTTTACATTGTGCAGCACAGATTAGAGAGTCGATAACACGGATGATTAAACATAGGTCCTATTTGGACCGAAATAAAATTGATAATTTTTTGGACTAAAACAATGAAAAATTGACAGTGATACTTTAGAAGTTTATTTTTAATTATATCTTTATTAATAATAAAAGTTAGAGAAGAATTATTATCTGTGAGTATATTCTCAGAAGTTTCACTTCTACTGCGTGTGAACTGCACACACACAGTTTTTATTATTAACTAAAATTATTTTTGATAGACAAATGCAGACGCTAATCTAAGCTTATTTGTAGTCTAAGCTACATTTGCATTAGTTAAGAAGTCAGTTAACCCGAAAAACTGGGCAGTTCTGCCATTATCATTGGTGGGATAGATCTCATTCTTCTTTTTTGTCAGGAGACCTGATCCCAAATAATAGAATGTGGGATCAGGTCTCCTCATTTTCCTGCGCCGAGTGGTCTTTGGTTATCGGTTCGGGCAATTGGGTTTTCTAGAGGGCTCTCTCAATGTGCCACCAAGTCATTGGCAGTTGGCATCTACCTTTCTTTAGTTCAGGTATATGTAGAGCAAGTTATACCAAGACCACGTGGGTCTTGGTTTTTTGACATGGACCAACGAAGGCAATATTAATTAATTTTATCTCAGTTGAAATTATATTGGATAGATATTTGCTAATATTTCAAGTAAAGACATATCACTTAAGTATAATAACGTGTAAATACAATTTCCTGCGGCTGGGCCGCCTGTTATAAGAGGCGGCAAAACAACCTTCAGCCAGGTGGTAGGGTATTTGCCCGTCGTCTGGATCGCTACCACCCTGGTCTAGAGTATGCCGCCATAACAACCTTAATTTGTGTTACCGCATTAGTCGCCAGGTTTCCCTTAAGAGAACAGCAGCGCATTTACAGCACTTTTGGTGTTGGAAATGTCCATAGGGGATGGTAACCACTTTCCATCAGGTGGGGCGTCTGCCTGTGTGCTAAACTAATGCAATAAAAAAAGAAATAAAAAAAGATAAGGACTTTGTACACTTCCAAAGGGTATTGCTAAGCCAAACTACGATGAGTTGTTGTATGTTACTTATTAAGGCCGTGTGATGACCTGAGACGTACAACTTGTAGAGTACAAGTGCCCCACGTAACGGCGATAGTAATACGTCTGCTTTAGTTTATTGTTTGTTGCGTATTTTTTTGTAAAATACACTGTACGAGCAATATTGTCTCATACAGACTTAAATACTCAGTTTCGCAAATTAAATCGTTTCTTAACTAGTTTAAATCAGATTTTATTTATATTGTTGCTATTGTTACAACCTGAACGCCGACAAAAGACAAATTCACACCTGCATACCTGTAGACATTTTATTACCTTTTCAGCATTTAGACTTCTCTTGTTTAATTTGTGTTTAGAAAAACATCCCATTGTGTATTGTAATCTTTTATGGTAGTCACTAGCCAGGTGTGATACTAGGAAATTCAGTACACGCGGCCGAGCAGACATATTGTATTTTTACAGTAGAAAACAATGCCCCAATGGAGAGATGAGGCAGTTGAGCGATAACCACGAACGAAGCAAAGCTTGTGTACATTCGGTAATCTATTTAGTGACAGACTTTGCGCGTCTATTTGAATTACGATCTTCTGCATTACGTTTGGACTTATTACGTTCGATTATATTTGTACCTGTGTTATACGTGTTTGTATAGTTCTAATAAACTTTATAATAATTCCAATGGCATTTTAATTCGAATCCTGCAACTTGTAACACTATATTAAGATACTAGTCTGCTAATAAACCTTCGCACGCTGCTGCCATGATGACGACGTATTTGTAAGTGAATTTCAAGGGCAGCGCTAGAAAATCACGATCACATCGCCATCTTTTGGCTTCTAACTATACTCATCGATTAAATGTATCCTAAGTATTGACACAGTATGTAAGCTACGTCTTTGTCGAGTTATATTTAAATCCATTGAGTAGTTTACATGTAATGCTCTACAGTCAGATAAAAATTTAAAAAGTTGCATTATCGGAATTTGCTAGTTTGAATTAGTCCCCCTGATTCTTTTTCACATTTATAAACGCATTGTATTGACTCAAATTCTCTACAGATTTATTAATTATGGATACATATTTGTGGCTTTCAGTGTCGAAACTCTAGGGCCATGGAGTCTTGAAGATTATCGACTCTATGGAGACCTATCAGCACGTTTGATAGAAGTCTTGTGAGACCAAAGGGCTGGCCTGTATTTAGGGCAGCGTATTTGCGCTTCCATTCAACGAGGAAGGGCGGCCGTAGTTTTGGGAACGTTCTCAACTGACGGCGATTTGAGACTCACATCTTCTATCTTCTTCTATATATATAAAATTCTTGTCTCGTCAAACTCCTTCGAAACGGATCGGTCGATTTTTATTATACCCCTAAGTAATAAGAGTGGCCCACCCCAAAACTTTTTATTTTATTTTAAGGTCAAAATGTTTGTTTTTTTTTATATTATTTTGCATAAAAAATACATGTAACCCTGTCTTCACCCTTCTATCATCAATCCACCCATTTTTTAACAGCGATATTAGTACTGTAATAATCTTCACTTCTCACCCAGCAAACAGCACGGAGTTGGCATGAGGAGAATAAGTTAGTTATTTTTTATTTAACTATCAAAATATTCACTAGAAATAATTTATATGGCAAAACAATGTTTGCCGGGTCAGCTAGAATTATATGTGATTATCTTTATTAAATTTTAATATGTATATTGTATATAGTTTTATTTCTAGTGTTTAATTTTATTTTATTTTGTACAGATTATGGACAGATTTTAAATATATTATGAACACTAACACTCCTATACATTAATGGCAGCTGCTGCACTAGTCTTAAGGTCCACAAAAAGACTTAAGCCATAAAACGTCGTATGACTTGCACCACAAACTTTGCTCTTAAAATCCGTCAGTTATTGTCGCATAAAAGGTAATGGCGAAACATTTTCTATGATATTGTTTTAAGAACACCATTCGGACCGGAGTTATAGCGCCGTGCCACATAAAATGTGGGCTATTGAAAATTGTGGCACATTCTTTGAAAGATCAAGTTTTATCCCTATAATCAAAGGGGAGGGTTAAGGGTGTGGTACAAATATACACGTAAAAGCTTACAAGGTTGCGTCGAAGCATTGACCAAGAATTGCCTATTTTTTGTCATATGACTGAGGAACTATAAAAATAGGACCTATTGAGAAATGCATTTCCTAGTTGTTGTGTTTAATAGCGGTCTCGGCAGAAGTTGTCCTGACCTGAAAAAATAAAAATATTGAACCCGATCCCAGCGCCAAGTATTTTGTTTAGATTGTTGGGTCAGATTATTGAAGTTTTAGTACGGGTCCTTAATTTGTATATAGCCTATATATTAATATTATAGGTAAAGAGGTAAAGTTTGTGAGTTTGTGATGTTGTAGGGGGTAATCTCCGAAACTACTGAACCGATTCAAAAAATACTTCCACTGTTGGCAAGCTACACTATCCCCGGTTGACATAGGCTATATTATATTTTTTTTTAAATTAGGGATCCTTACTAAATCTCTAATAGTGTAACCCAAGGTGACAAAAAAAGTATCTAAAATCGTGTGCGCTGCGAAAACTGTAGATGATAGAGTAAAATAATGTACTGCGATTTTGCAGAATACATCATTATTTACAAAAAGTATCGGGACAGCATATATCTAACTTTTATAGTTATGCCACAACAAGTGTTCTTTTTTTTAAATTTTTTATTAAAACGTCGCCGCTAGAAAAGGCTCTTAATTTGTATCTTGATATTCATTATTATCAAAATAAATTCCTTCATATTCAACAATGCTTCAATAACTTTATACAACTTTTTGAATTATTCAATTCGGACAATCTATTCGAAAGATATCACGAGTTTTAAAATGTTAGTATTAGAAAAAAAGTTGCGTGATCGCCGCGCACTCTAATCGGCTAGATAGGCTTATACGATGTGGGTGTCACAGGGGTACGGGCAGTACGGGGTGGGAAATATTTTGAATTCGCTTAGTAGGTAATTAAACTCAACAAAAAATAAAGAGGTAAAGTTTGTGAGTTTGTGACGTTGTACGGGGTAATCTCTGGATCTACTGAACCGATTTTGAAAATTCTTTCACCAGTGGAAAGCTACATTATTCCCGAGTGACAAAGGGTATATTTGATTGTAATTAATAATAACTATTTTTAATTTTATTCTGATGCCCAGCGAAGTGGGCACGGGTCAGGTAGTCAAGGATAATGTAGTATCCGAATGATGAATGAATTTTTAAAATCAGTCCAGCAATTTTTGAGTTTATTCGTTACAAACATGCAAAAATACAAATCTTTCCTCTTTATAATATTAAGTATAGATATTTTGACAAGTATATTTTGATTTGTATGTAATTCTATATAAATGATTTTTCTTTCAAATAGCGAATTTATCTTGTTCATATCTATTATATGTTTGTAACGAATAAACTCAAAACTACTGTACCGATTACAAAAAAATTCACTATTAGAATGCTACATTTTTCTAGATTAATATAGACTATATTTTTTACTAGAAAAAAATAGGGATCATCCCTACTAAAACTTCAATAATGTAACCCGAGGTGTAAATAATTACTGTTTGAGTGGGTTCGGGGATGGCTTAGATTCACAATTAGACTCGGTAGGTGGCGCTCGAATCGGGTTCTAGATTTTTATTTTTTTCAGGGCAGGACAACGTCTGCCAGAACCACTAGACATTTGTAAGTTAAAATATTTAAACTACTATAGTGACCCCCACGTTGGGTGCCACTATAGTAGTTTAAATATTTTAAGCTACCACAATTAACTGTAAATGATGTTAGAGATAAATTTGTATAATTACCAAAAAAGTCTTATAATATCGCAGACATAAGCGAAGTCTGTCTTACATGACGTGAACTTTATATCTTCGCAAACGTTGGTACAGTTTGGCGCTGAAGAATAAAACCTCCGTGTTACATCAGTAAATTTTGTTTTGTATGCAGTTCTAAATAAATATCTTTGCTTTTTTTCAAAGAAAAAAGCAAAAATTTTCATTTTCTAAAAAAAGTGGAACAACCATTCATTTTAGTTTGCCGTTTAGTATTCTTTCACAGAAATTGATACTTACAAGCTGCACTACAATTTGGTTATAATACAGTATGCGTTTTTTTTATTCAGCCGGTTTGATTCCTGACCAGGGTAATTGATTTTTCAAAAATCTTATGAAACTTTAATTTTCGTCTAAACCGGCTCTGAGACTTCTTTGAGTGTTTTTCGCTATTTCGTATAGTTCCTATAGTTAGTTTATCGTAGTAGTTTTGTATAGTACAGGAACAGAGAAAGAACATAATTTCCTGCGGCCAGGCGGCCTGTCGTAAGAGGCGACATAACAACCCACAGCAGGCACTAGTTAGGTTAATATATAGGTGTAGACATAAGGCACACACTGCACATGCACTTCCTCACAACATCAGCCTGTAACAGATACACTCTACATTAGTATAAGTTTAGTATTAAAATTAGAGTAAATTAATATAGTTAGGTATTCTTAAGGTACACCACAACACAAACATATATTAAATAAATGTCACACACAATAACAAAAATAACAAATAAACGTGTATAATATCTAAACTTTTATCTAAATTAAATTGTAAAAAAGGGTACGGAACTAGAGTCCGAAGAGTTGTTTAAAAAATATACCTATAGCCAGGTGGTAGGGTAATAGTCCGTCTGTATGGCCACCACTCCTGGTCTAGAGTTTGCCGTCATGAGAACCTTGAGTTGTGTTCCGGCACTAGTGGCCAGATTCCAGTCTCTCTTTAGAGAGCAGCAGCGCATTTGTAGCACTTTTGCTGTTACAAGTGTCCATTGGCAATAAAAATTGTTTAGGAATTGGCGCTGAAGGCCCACTTGAAAAATTCATCTGTATTTCTTCAAAAATGTGATAATGCGCGAGCGAAATTCATTTAAGGAGACCCTTGAGAACATAACTGTAATATGGTTCTTCTCTATTCGTTTCAGAAGCCGATTACACACTAGACGACTCATTTTGGAATGAAGAAAGCCCAGTTGGTAAGTGATTTTAGAACCTACCCAATTTGTAACTCTTAAAATTAGAGAATTAAATAAAAAAGTGTATGTGTGTGTCGTTCACACGCAGTAGAAGTGAAACAAACTGTGACATGGGGTGGGGGGGGGGGGGTTTCTAAATTTCATGACGTCACATTTCATATATTATATCGTTATAATAATTATATTTAAGCTTTAAAACACGAAATTCGACGTATTAACGCAAAACTTCAAAAGAAAGAAAGAAAAAGACTGTATTTGAAGAAAATGGCGACATAAATACATGTTTACATATTATTATATACATAGCATATTTTCCAACTCTGTATGAGCATAGTGTTTAAATTATTAAATATAATGTATTACATCTCATTCTCCAGCAGGCTTAGTCCTATAGATTTATCTCTTTTTACTGTCGCTTTTTCGTTTCATCGAGTCACAACGATTCCAAAGAATTTTCACTTCAAAAATCATAACAAAATTTGCCCAAATTTTGGAAACTAATCCCATTTTTCACCTGACAACATCAATATATTCGATTTATCGAAATTAAATTTCATGTTTTCATAAAGAAATCATGAGAAAAGTGTTAAACTTACCGATGAAATGACATCTTATCTTTATTCTTTCCTGTTTTAAAATACATTTTAATAGCGCAGGACGGCACAATGATTTTTTTGCGAGAGCTCTAACCACTAAAGTAGTCGAAAAGACAATAACATGCGTGGAGGACAAGTGCACTTTATTATGGCCGTTTTTGTGCAATTCATACGTTATCTAGTGTTACAAAGTGTCCACCACAGTAGTCATGAGAACCATAGTGTATATTAATATGACATAGATAATATTTTTAGTCTATTTATCAGATGATTCGATTTATAATTAAATTACCATTTTCTGCCGCTTAGTTAATTTTATAAGCCCACTAAATTATCATCTAAATAATGTAGTGCATCAATAACTAATTATTATAATTGTTTTTATGATCCTGGCAACACTATGATGTAATTGCTATTTTTAGCAATGATGCAATGTTATAGTTTTGTAGGGTAGCATTTTCGTATAAAAGGCGTAGTGGCGTGTAGACGGTGTTCATCGCGTCCGATTATAAGCCTCGACGAAAGGCTCTCGTGCGACGACCGCGTAACATCCTCACGGACAAGGTCGACGATATCACAAAACGGCTGGCCCGGATCAGCCCGCCCGCGGTTAGGACGGCAGGCTGGCAGGCACCGACAGACAGACACAGACGGCGGCGTCGACGCCGCCAATCACGATCTCTCCACGTCCCCGCGAGGGACGCCAGGAGACATAGCCCCCCCATAGGATAGACTAGGCGTGTTGCTGGGAAGTTTCTTTCGCCGTTTCTTCTCTCCCAGCCATAACACGTTGCGAAACGGCAGTAAGATAGCATAGGCCACCGCGAACCGCCGATCCCGGTCCGCCGGGATCCTTCCTCTCGGGCTTTATATTACCCGTCGCCCGCTCTCAATTAGTGCATTGTGTCGCCCTATGGTGGGCATCATTACATTCATCCCCCTCTCATGGCAACAGTCCAGCCGAGGTGAGACAGGCACTCGCCCCGAAAACCCCGGTAAAGTTGTGAGGTCTTCAGACCAACAACATAAAGTCAAGTCCAATAAAAAAATAAAAATAAACTGTGTTTATTGCTTACTGTGCTGTGTGAATATTCACATCAAAGGCTGAACAATAAAGGGGAAACCCTGTCCAAATAGTTAATATTTGGTATATTTGGTACTTTCTTACCCAAATCTCTCCTTGCATTCAACACTAGACTTTTATATAATCTAAGCCTGTAAGGTAGTTTAGAACTGGTGATCACATATTGGATGATATGATAGTGTCAGAGTGTCGACACATGTGTTCCACTTTTTTTATTTTGGTTGCTTTCTTTTAATTTTAAATACTTTTCGTAAATAGATCCTAAACTCAAAACCAAATTAAATAATCTATTGGTTGGTAAACATTGCACGCATCGTCGAACTACGCAACACTACCACATCAAAGTGGTATTTTCATTTGTATCTACTTTGAACACGTGTGTGTTAGTTTTAACTGGTTTTGTGGGAATGTTTAGTACCTGTGGGGGTAGTTTTGTTAGCTTTGGAATGTACTAACCGCAAAGTGGTAAAATGTTTTTAATCAAGCCTATCCTATTGTTTGTTATTACAAAATACTTCCAATACCTCCAGTGATCCTACGTAAATAATATTTTGTGTTTGCTAAATTAACTAATATATCATAAAAAAAATAGAGGCTTAAAATGACGCATATGACATTAGTATATACGGTACTCATATCAAAAAATCTTTTATTTCTGTCTGTTTGACCAATTTTGAGGGGAATTTCACTGGCAGACGAATGATGTTATAAGGAATAACTTAGGCTACTTTATTTTAAAAAAAAATATTTAACGGCTCACGCGCAAGATATCGCCATCGCCTCACAGGAAGGCAAATTAATAATTAATAAATTCAATTCAATTCCATCCGGACGAAGTCGCGGATAACTGCTAGTCAGATCCTACAATGAACTATGTAATACAGTAAACCTAATGCGTACAAAGTGTAAAGTGTATTGTGTAATACTTGTAACAGCTCAGAAGGGTTTATGGTAATAAAAGAACAGCAACTGTTCACAATACTTTATAATCAGAGAACCTTACGGTTTTAACACTGACTTTTCACACTCTACAAGCATTCCCAAAACACCTCGCCATCCCTCCAACAACTTAACAGTATATCAAACTTAGCAAATTGGCACAACCGATAGCGGATTGAAGTCATTGATAAACCATTTTAATTAAAGGGTTATGAATGCCAATAATTTATTAAAACATTATTATTTGGAAATTTTAGATAATATTTTATACAAGATATTATATAAAATATTATACTTAAAGTTTTATATGTAATAAAATAAACCGAAAACCGTATAAATCTATCGCGTCTGCCAACATAAAAATAAAATGTAATGAATACCGTCTATATACAATTGAGAGTTACCATCAACGGTTACAATTACCGCATCATATTAGAGATAATATTGTTACATAAAGTTATGGTAAATTAAAAACATCTATTCTTTAAAAAACAGGCGCTAATCACAGAATAAATATAAATATAATAATAGGCTGGGGAAAAAGTCTTTTCGCATATAGTATGTATGAACTTGTACTAAGACCTCATTGGCTATACCATTTGTATCTGGCTGGTATTGGTATCATTAAAAAGTTTTAATTTTAAAGAAGACAATTCCAAATTCAAATTAGGAAAATGGGTGATTTTCATTTGTTTTTCTTATTGTTAAAATAAGTGAATCTAATGAAGAAATTCGATACATTTTAAAATTTTACTACAAAAAAGATAAAAATGGAACACAAGCCGCGAAATTTTTTTTGATGTTTATGGACCTAATGCAGTATCTGTGAGAGTAGCGCAAATTTGGTTTAAGCGTTTTCAATCCGGAAATTTTGATATTAAAATAAAAAATAAAAATCATGAGCTCACTGAAAGAAACCTAATGAACCGTGTACTCAATTGTGATTGATTCTTTTTACGACGTAATGAAACCGAACTATTTTTGAAAAAGCTGATAACTGGTGATGAAAAGTGGATCACGTACGACAAGAACGTGCGAAAAAGATCGTGGTCAAAGGCCGGTCAGGCTTCACAGACTGTGGCGAAAGCCGGGTTAACTCGCAACAGGGTGATGCTGTGTGTATGGTGGGATTGGAAGGGCATTATTCATTATGAGCTGTTACCGCCAGGCAGGACCATCGATTCTGAACTGTACTGCGAACAACTGATGAGATTAAAGCAAAAAGTTGAGACGAAGTAGCCGGAATTAATCAACAGAAGGGGTGTGATTTTTCACCATAATAACGCTAGACCTCACACATATTTAGGCACTCAGCAAAAATTACGAGAATTTGGCTGGGAGGTGTTAATGCATCCGCCGTATAGTCCTGACCTTGCCCCTTCAGATTTTCACCTGTTTCGGTCTCTGCAGAATTCCTTAGGCAGTGTCAGGTTAACATCACGAGAGGACTGCCAAAACCACTTGTCGCAGTTTTTTGATCAGAAGCCCCAAAATTTTTATAGCAGTGGGATCACGTCCCTACTTACAAGATGGCAAAAAGTTATCCAACAAAATGGCACCTACATACTTTAGTCAAATGTAAATAAACTTTATAAAAAAACCTTTTGAATTTTTATATAAAATGCGAAGAAACTTTTTCCCCAACCTAATATTATTATTCAATTAAGAAATGTCCGATTGTATCGTTTAGAAATAAGAGGGTACATAACAAAATTAACTTTAAGAAGAACAACTATGCTACTAAATAACTGTAACAATTGAAGTGTATTACTAATACAACGGCTAAGAATAAGCTGCTTATACTGCCACTATAGATGTAAGACTTATGATATTGTAATCGAATAAAATAAATAAATAAAATATTGACACTCGCCCATCCGAGCTTCTGGGAGTTGTTGACCTAAACTGACAGGAGACGCTGTGCCGTGCAGTTTTGTTTTCTAAAAGCCGGGCTGCGATAGTGTTACAGATATACGCCATTTCACGCAGGTATGGCGATGGATTTAAGACGTTATTATTAATGACGTTAAATATTAAAAGACTTATATCGTACGTACACACAAACATAAATATATACTAAGGTAGCTATTCGTTAACCGCGTTGTTTTTTTAACGCTTTAAATAAGATGCATTTGGGCACAGTAATACAGCAGTCCACTAATCATTGAAGCGCTTTACCATCATTAAGAAACTAACCTGCACAACCATAAGTTGTGTTCCGGCATTAGTGGCCAGGTTCGTCTCGCTTTAGAGAGCGGAAGCACATTGGTAGCACCTTTGGTGTAGCAAATGTGTACAGGCAATGGTAACCGCTTTCCATCAGGTGGGCCGTCTGCCTGTCTGGTGAACTCATGCAATAAAAAACATAAATAAACAATAGTTGTTTTTTATGTTGAGGATATTGGTCGTTTTTGAGTAGTACTTATGTGTCTTAGTGAGAAATTTGCACTGTCTAGTCGAATGTGTCCTTTAGAGTTGTCAAAATAACTATGTTGATTGGCGTCAGTCGAAGCCTAAAAGTTCAGCTGAGCTATACGAAGAACTTAATACAAGAAAAAGACTTACTACATCAGAAAAAGCTGTATGGGCTAAGTTCCTTGGCGTGACTTTGTGGTGAACTATAATCACACACACACACATCATCTAAGTTTCTACTAAAAATACCTGTCTATCTCCATATATCAAGTTTATATAAGAAGCTAAAAACAACATGATATTGTTGTATTGCTATCTTTTATGAAACTTTCTTAAATACACCTTTATTAAATCACATGCACGCTCCCATCTAAGTTTAGAGATTGTTGTGTAGTGAGGTGAATGTAGTCGTTTGCATGCTGACGACGGCCGCGCGACACGCCCGTACTCGGCGCATTGAGAAATACGGGCGGAGGACGTGCCCTAACTTAGAAACATATAGCGATTTTTAAAAAAAGAAGAAAATAGAGAAATACTTTATTTGAAAAAAATAGTGTAGGGGTGCCTTTTAAGTTGAGTGGTGCGTCTATGCTGTTACGCCGTTGCATGCGGTTCCACACTGGCGAGAACCCATAGCTCAATCGCGATGAGGGTAGTACAAAATAAGACGACGAATTGTTATACTCTTGCAGTATATTAATTTATTAATTGTTCCTAATTAAACTTAGATTATATATATACAGAAACCTTATCGTTTACGAGATGTACACACCAGTATTCTAATCAATATTAAATATTATATTTAATCGATTATGAGATTAGACATTTTTGACGATATACAAAAACGCCTATTCTTATCAACAACTCTAGCACCCTCTCCATTGTCTGTATAGCGTTATTGTCTGTATATCAATAAATTGGTGGATAAAACGTGACGCAACATTACTTATTTAAAGTAAATACATAACACAAAAAAGATTTTGAAGAAGATTTTGAAGTATCTATATAGTTTCTAGTTCAAAGCACAGATATTTAATAATACAATATCAGAGAAACGTTTTCGATACTTGTAGTTTATGTGTAAAGTCTATCATTTTTGAGCGTGTACTTTCTATAAGGCTCTTCTTATCCGTGCAGGAACGGACAAAATATGAATTTATGGGGCCGAGGGCTTGTCGTAAGAGATTGCAAAATAATTTACAGCCAGTTAGTATTTGCTCGTCTGGATAATTACCACCCCTGGTTATAGAGTATGTCGCCATAACAACCGTGTGTTATGTTCCAGCATCAGTGGTCAGATTCCAATCCTCCTCCTCGAATCCGGCAGCATATTGGTAGCACCTTTGGTGTTACAAATGTCAATTGGTGACCACTTTGGAATTTTAATTATTAAATATTACGTCGTAAAATTTTGAAGGTCAATTTAAATATTGGCCTTTAAGCATTTACTGTTTAGATAGTTTTTAAACCTAATGTGCATAACATTACAAAATACGACGTACAGTTGATGAAATAAAACATCATTTAGAAACTGAAACTTTGGATTTACTAATGTATGAAACACACTAATCCACCTTCGGAAACATGGAAGAATAATTAATATTTATTGCCCTGTAATAAGAAAGCCATGTGGGGTGTTATTACATTGCTCCACAAAACGCCATTTTTATTGTGTATTTATAACAGATACGCTTTCTTTTATAACATGCACCACGCACCACATTCTTTCCATACACAGCCAACGTAACAGTACAATTTTATCTTACAACATATCTTATTACCAAAGAGATTGTCTCAAGATCGAATTTAGCATACATAAAATATATTCGTCAAATTTGTCCTATTTATTCTACTGCTGGAGTCTCATCACATCACATCACAATCAAATATACCCTATGTCACGCAGGAAAAATGTAGCTTTCCACTGGTGAAAGAATTTTCAAAATCGGTTTAGTAGATCTAGAGATTACCCCCTATAACGTCACAAACTTAACCTCTTTATTTTTTGTTGAGTTTAATTACCTACTAAACGAATTCAAAATATTTCCCATCCCATACTGCCCGTACCCCTGTGACGCCCACATGGCATAAGCTTATCTAGCCGATTAGGGTGCGCGGCGACCACGCAACTTTTTTCTAATACTTACTTTTTTAAACTCGTGATATCTTTCGAATGGACTGTCCGAATTGAATAATTCAAAAAGTTATATAAAGGCATTGAAGTATTCTTGAATATGAAGTAATTTATTTTGATAAGGATGAATACCAATATACAAATAAAGAGCCTTTTCTAGCGGCATTGTATTAATTAAATTTTTAAAATAAAATAACACTTATTGTGACATAACTATAATAGTTAGACATATTCTGTCGCAGCACTTTTTGTAGATAATGATGTGTTCTACAAAGTTGTGGTACATTATTTTATTCTATCATCAATTGTTTCCGCAGCGCACGCAATTTAAGGTAATTTTTTACACCTTGGGTTACACTATTGGAGTTTTAGTAAAGATCCCTATTTTTTTTGAAAATATAATATTAACTATGTTGACATAGTTAATATTATGTTATTATTCCTTATTATGTTAAATTATCCCCAGTTGACTGGGGATAGTGTAGCTTGCGATCAGTGATAGAATTTTTTAAATCGGTTCAGTAGTTTCGGAGATTACCCCCTACAACGTCACAAACTTTACCACTTTATGATATTAGTATAGATGAAGAAAATATTCGAAAATAAATAATTATATTCTACTTGAGACAAGAAGTTGAACTGAAATTCACTACAATTCTATGTTTGAGTTATCAACTGATCATAACGTTAACCTGCCGGCCAAGAAGTTTGTTCTATGGGTCAGAACATCCAGAAAGAAAACGTTGGAACCAATAAAACTTTTCTAGAAAAAAAGTACCAGCTTCGAGAGTAACTAAAAAGCAAAAAATTAATATTTTCTACAACATATTAAAGACGGTGCGAAGTAAAGCTTAAAAGTTATTATATTTTGCAATATTTTGTTGTTGTAGCAATGTATATAGTAATTTTTTTCTTAACAAATGTATATAAAAATGGAATGGGACTTAGGTTTATTCTAAATCATATTTATAAAGCATTAAACTACTAAAAATAAAACTAAGTTAAATATATACATACAATAGTAAAAACATAAAAACTTATACTTAATCCCGACCAGCCCCAGCAGACCAATGTCGCTGGGCAGTGTACCTCGAAGGCTGGCAGCATTACCTCGCTGGATACAGAGGCTAATCCTTTGAGCGAGGTAAGCTCCAGTCTTCCGGTCTCCTGTTGTATCTACCTGACGTTTTTCAATATTTTGTAATAATTTGTTGGCACTTGGAGTCTCCACCCCAAACCGCTCATATATGTTTTATTAAATACAATTTCCTAAAAAAAAAATAGAAATAGTATATCGGTTGCAAATCACAGTCGATTGGGAACGTGCCCAAAAGGCTGGCTGCATTCTCGTTCTGGATGGCGACACCGATGCGTATTTTTTTTGAGGCGGGGGAAATGCATTTCGCAAACTACCGAGTCCTTTATTAGGGATTAGACCAAAGCGACGAGAGGTGACACCACGAATGGGCACCAGAGTCAAATCGCCGGCTTGTGTGGAAACTCGAAAACTCAATACTCCACTAAAACCACCCTCCTCCCATGTGCCCCGCGCTTATGGCAGGAAGAGCGTGAGACTTAGAACGTAGTTACGCCGACGCTGATCCTAGCGCATCAGTGCTTGAGAATGCCCCGGGAAAGGAAAACTCACTTCGCCAGTCTTCAAGGGTGAAGACTCCTCTGCTCCCAGATGCTTGAGGGCCCCTGCAGCGGTATTATGGGAGGAGATCTTGCGCATATCTGCGCCTCCGGGACCCCGACTGACGTCGGTACCCGCGAGATGTATGCGCACCTCTCTCGCTTTCTCGTTCTGCGACTTCCTTTTGAGACATGACAGTCTCGCAGAAATATCACCGATGCGTTGCCCCAAGTACAGGCAATGCAATTTATTAATTTATTTATGTATTTCTTTATTCAAATCATTATTTAACTATCTTTAAAACATAAGTTAGAGGAGCTCAAGCACTATATATGCCAGTGGTATCTCAACAACAAATATCGAAGATGGTTCGAGGCAGTTTACGTGAACGTAGAAACGTCAACACCTTGAAGAATTACCATGTGAATGCATTTGGAATGCAAATGTATATTCACGTATACGAATACATTCTACACTCTGTATACCGTATACGTCTCGAGCGGTTTGAGATAAGAGTGAATGAATGAATGAATAATTTATTGCTAAAATATATGTACACAATATGTTACAATATGCGTTGTTTCAATACATTTTGCCTTATATAAAAACTAAATTTACATTAAAAATATATATATTGTTACAACTTAGCCAAAATTCCACGAAGCACGCCGACAAAAGTGAATGAACACCTGCCGGCCATAAAGCTCGGTTTATGACCTGTCCGCAGATGGACTTCTTTTCTTTACTTTGTGTTTAATATTTGTAATTAGAAAAGCTGCCTATTGTTTATTATACTAGTTTAGGGCCGTTCGCAGGAATAATGAAGCAGGTGTGCAGATTATGTTTTCTGGAAATTGCGCCAACGCTTGCCAGGTAGACATATGGCATCGGTGCATTATAAAACAATGCCCGAACGGAGGGGTGAGGCAGTCTAGCGAGAACCACGATGAAAGCAAGACGTGTACATTTGATAAGCGATATAGTGACGGACTTTGCGCATGTTATTTAATTTGGACTTATTGTATCCAGTTATATTTGTACCTGTTTTATACGTGTTTGTACAGTTCTAATAAATTCTATAATAATTCCAACGGCATTTTAATTCGAGTCCTGTAGCTCGTAACAATATGATATAAAATATTTCATTAAAATTGTAATGTCTAGTTACAAAATATTATTAGTCATATCTTTGTCATTTTCATATTCATTTATAATCTAATAAACTTTGTTCAATGAAATTTTCTTAAGACACTATTTAAACAAATTTATAGGCTAAACTCGTAACACTTCTGGCAGTTTATTAAATATGATAGGCGCCATACATTAGATACTTTTGCGCATCGTGGCCGTTTGAAGAGATGTTTGAAGCTTCTAAGATTACTTTTAAAGCATTTTGTAAAAGTTAAGCCATAGTATAATTAAAACAACGTTTTAACGGTTTTAAGCGAGGTATTTTATTTATTAGATTCGGCGGTCTCGGTCAACCACGGAGCGGTCTAAGCCTTTGCCGGCCTCACTGCAACGCAGAGGTTCCAGGTTCGATTGCTGGTGGAATAAATTTCGGAAACAAATTTCCTCCGTGATTTACCATGGTCTGGGTGTCTGAGATCGGCCCCAGACTAATCTGTTGTATATTACCTATAACACAAGTGTAACTTGCTTAATCTGGGGATATAAAATATGTGTGTTTGTATGCTGATTATTTATTTATTTATTATTATTATTTGATTTAAGAAAGAAAGAAAGATATTTATTTCTAATAGCGACACAACACAAAATTGTACTAACATAACGAAGTACAGATAAAATTATACAGAAATTGTATGCGGCAATTTCGAAATGAGGTTGTCGCAGCGTTGATTTTCAGTGCCCACCTCCTGAATCACACACACACTGTAAAAATATTAATTTTTTTGTTAAGCGAATTTGATATATTTTCCAAGAGGGATGTGTAGTTACATCTACACATAATATTATACGTTTCTGCTGAAATTTGCTATATATGCAGTCTCAGTCAGTCACCAACAATGGTCATATAATACTTTTTGTCCGGGAAAATAGGATGGACAATTTATTGCAATAGACGGAACTTTCCGAGGACGAATAGCGCCTAGATAAATATTTAGAATAGAATACTTTATTGTATAACATTAAGATACAATTCAAAAAGTTTAAGTACAGAAGACAATAGGCGGTCTTATCACTAAAAGCAATTTCTTCCAGACCTTAGGATAGATTAGAGACAAAATTGTGTAACATGTGGGTTTTGCAACATAACTAGTATAAAAAAGTATATATTGTTACGAGTTGCGGGACTCGAATTAAAATGCCGTTGGAATTATTATGAGTTTATTAGAATTATACAAACACGTATAACACAACAAATCCAAACGTAATAATTCAACAAAACGCGTAAAGTCCGTCACTATTAGATTCCCGATTGTACACACATCACGCCTTGATCGTGGTTCTCGCTCAACTGACTCCTCTCTCAATCAGCCCGTCGTTTTATACTTCACTAATGCGAATCTGCCCGCCCGGCAACGTCCATCCAATTTCCTAGTAATCGTAATCCGCACACCTGGCTAATGATGCCTGGAAGCGACCATAAACGAGTACAATAGGCTGTTCTCCACAACAACTAGAAACGTATGCCAATAAATAAGTGAACAAAAAAGACGATCATAAAAGGATTACAATTAGTTCAAATGCCGACAGGTAATAAAATGCGCTTTTACAGATTTGTACGTGGAATTTGTCTTTTTCAGGGGCCTAGGCTGTAACAATGTATAAAATTTTTCAATGGCAAGTATAATAGACAGAAATAAGACAAAAGTATACACACACACACATACATATATATATATATATAATCATAGTATATTGTATAGAACTACGTAAATATGAGAGAGATAAAGATGTTATGATTGACTTTAGAGCTCGAGGTAATAATCCTTCATGAGTCCGTTGAATATCTGAAGAGACTGGACACGCCTGATTTTCACAGATAGCCCATTTCACAGGCACACTGTATTTAATACAATGAAACCTGTATGAATGCTTGCTCTCTTACAGCTGCTTTGTATCTTACCGACCATCGATTTGCCTTACTATCAGTTAAAATTTGACATGAGTTCCATACAAGTAGTCAAAGTTCAATCGACGGTAAGGCAAGCGAATGAATAGCGAGATATAGGGACCGTACGATAATAAACTAGCGTCAGCCGGTTTGACCTGCAATGAAGACGCGGGAACTCTTCTAGTATAAGATGCTAAATCGCCATATGTATATATAAATGTAAATGTAGTATGTGTTATATATGTATGACATGATACTCGTGCCATGTTTGTTGTGTGAACACGTGTTTCTCATATGAACACCGAATGAGGCAACGTGCGAGCTGCACGTGTAGTTCACCACGTGACTGTTTAGTTAATCTGTGATGTAATGATCATTTTCAATGCAGTATTGAAAATAAGTTTTCGTAGTATTAAATTCTGCACTTTGTCCTCCTATAATGTCTTTTTAGGGCTTTGGACAAAACGGAATCCCTTTGGCAACGTCATACTCGAAAGTACTAGGTTTATAGATATATTACAGGTATAGAATCTATATGATCATACGTCATCATCATCATCATTCGGGCGTTCACTTCAACGCCCAGGGTCCGCTTTCCTACTTTTTCCTCCGCTTCGCGCGTTTTCAGCATCCCTCGTTTTGAGACCATTGGTACGCATGTCATCCTTCACAGCGTCAAGTTCACATTTATTGGGCCTTCCCCTACGACCGCGGGCCGGTGGAGGCGGCATAACTAGACATTTGTTCCCCACGTAATTAGCCGGTCTGCGTAAAACTTGGCCATATGGCCAAACAGACAATACAAGTACCAGCGACTTTCTTGCAGTTTGTCTGCTCTGTCACGCACATTAAGACTGGTGCGGTTGTGGGAGTTCTTAACACGGTCTTTCCACGTGACTCGACACATCCATCGCAACATATTCATCTGCGTGACACGCAGCTCTTTCTTGTGCCGCTCAAGTACTGGCCACGCTTCACTGCCATACAAAAGGACGGGTCTAATGATAGATTTATAGACCTGTTCTTTTAACTTCAAGGGCATTTTGGGGTCACAAATGACACCTATCACCTCACGCCACCTGGCTCAAGCTGCTGCGATACGGGCCTTGACGCCATGATTGATATCTTCATATATATATATATATGTGTGTGTGTGTATATTTATATATATATTACAGTCGAACCTCGATAAGTCGAAAACCTCCCAAACTCGAAAAAATTATGTGTTCCTTTCCCTTCGACCCCCAAAATCTCCGTTGCTCGAAATCTGAACCCTCTGTAAGTCGAAATAATTAGTGATTCGCTATAAGCAAATTCAGTACTTATTTTCCCTCTATAACTCGATAAAATAAATTGGACCTCTGTATCTCGAACATAGCAATATTTGATTTTACAACCTCTATAAATATAAATGTTAACCTCTACAAGTCAAATCTTTCCTTACAAAATTCGTTAACTCGATTTTTTTTGGCGTCTCCCTTCAAGTTCGACTTATTGAGGTTTTACTGTATCATAATATATATGATACGTATTTGTGGTTTTCCGGGTTGAAACTTTGGGGTCATAAGGACGTGAGGATTATCAAGTCTATCGAGACCTTTCAACGGGATTGAAAGACGTCTCTTGTAACCAAAAGGCTGGCCTGAATTTAGGGTAACGCATCAACGCTGTCATGCAACTTAGAAATGCGGCCAAAATTTAGCGAACGATTCCCACAGACAGCAGGATTACATTTTTTTCTGTAAATATATATAAGTATATGTATTGTATACATTTGCTCATTGCTTACTTCTACGTACCTTATGGATTTGGAATGATCATCTAACCGAAGCTTCATAGAGTTACGTTATAAAGCTTTACTTTTGAAGAAAAGTGTTCAACTCGTGAATTACTAGTTTACTTTGGTACTTCAAAAATAAAAAAAATTAAGAAGATCCATATAGCGATTGGCCGTATTTTGATAGATATAGACTAATAAATTAATATACACGAATCGCTAAGCAGGTGTGTTTCTACGTCCCATTAAAGTTATACACCTAAAAGCTGTGGCATCGTTTCGCGGTAAACACTGCGCAACACTCGCTTTTCTCCAAGTCACTTGACTCCGCTCAGCTGGCTACGCTTGTCTCGAGCGAACTTCATCACACGAGCATTCCTTCTCATTAAAAAATGACCACCTAAAAGTCAAGAAAGCGTTGTGCAGTAAAGGCTCCACCACACTCGCTTGTCCCCCAAGCCAGTTGACTTCGCTCGGCTAGCTGCAGTCGTCTCGAGCGATGCTCTTCACACGAGCGTTGATAAGCGACAGTTATATTAAGAAATATCATAGTCCTTTCGATTATAACCTCAATTTAATACTTTTTTGTCATACGAACTAATATTGAAATCAGTATTAAGTAAAATTTAAATTTTAATTGTATAAATTCACCTATTTTTTAAGGTCGGTTAAAAGTTTCCAAAATAAACCCATATTGCTGTTAACATGTTAAATACACACAAGTCACTAAGCAGAGATGTCTCTAATTCCCATTAAAATTATACCACATAAAAGTCGTGGGAGCGTTGGGCGGTAAAGGCTCCGCCACGCTCGCTTGCCCCCTACGCCACTCGACTTCGCTCGGCTGGTTGCGCTCGTCTCAAGCAATGCTCGTCACACGAGCGTTCATATGCAACAGTTGTACTAAGAAATATCGTACTCCTGATTATTATACAGTCTTAAATTTGTTAGTATTTTCAATTTTATTAAATTGGCAATTCAAATATATTACCGTACCGCACGCCATAGGCTGGGCGTTCATCCTCACTTCCTCGAGCCGCTTTACTAATGTACGCAATGGTACTCAATCTAAAGTGTTTTTTTTTTGTACTCTCTGGGCATTTGAAATAAGCTTTCAGCTGGGGTTCTTCTACAGATTTACGATATAGGAGTTATACATACGTGATATCGACGGATGAAAAGCGATTTCTCTAAAACGATATTTCGTAATATACTTTATATAAAATAAATAAACATATGTTTATTTATTTTATAATTTTAGGGTGACTATCAGCTTTTCTTATCATATTAACAACATATTATATATTTTAAACACACATACATATACACAGACACACACACACACACACACACATACTCACAAACAAGTTAACATCTATTTTTAAAAATAATTAAAATTTCGAGATAAATATTGTTAAGTCAGTCACACACGTACTTCGTGTTCCGCGATACAGGCTAGTGCGGAACCTATGTAAGCATTATTTCTGTATAATTTTTTAGCAATAAATTGAACGATTTTTTTTTGTTGATATGTTAGTCTCATCCTACTATTTCAAGCTTAAGGATATATATATATATATATATATATATATATATATATATATATATTGTTACGAGTGCGGGACTTGAATTAAAATGCCGTTGGAATTATTATAGAGTTTATTAGAACTATACAAACATATATAACACAGGTACAAATATAACCGAATACAACAAATCCAAACTTAATGCAGAAGGTCGTAATTCAATAAAACGCGCAAAGTCCGTCATTATTAGATTCCCGATTGTACACACGTCACGCCTTGATCGTGGTTCTCGCTCGACTGACCCCTCTCTCCATCAGGCCATCGTTTTATATTGCACAAATGCAAATATGTCCTCCCGGCAACGTGGACCGAATTTCCTAGAATCAGCTTGTACTTTATAATCCGTAGCACCTGGCTAATGGCCTGCAAGCGGCCGTAAACGAGAACAATAGGCTGTTCTCCACAATAACTAGAAACGTATGCCAATAAATAAGTGAACAAAAAAAGACGATCATAAAAGTATTACAACTAGTTGAAATACCGACAGGTAATAAAATATGCTTTTACAGACTGTACGTGGAATTTGCCTTTGTCGAAGCTTAAGTTGTAACAATATAAACCCCTGCTTTCCAAATATCTATACATATTTTATTTTGTTAAATATAGTACATAGTCTATTAATGAAGCGCTTTTTTGGGCCATTTGAAACTTTTAAATGTAGATTAGGATGTAGTTGAAAACCAGCGTCAGGCACCCGTTGCCTTTTTTTTTAACGCGGTGAGGGAATGCTTTTATGCTTATCCTCGTGCCCCGGGGAGGCCACCAAGGTGTATATGGGTCTCCTCCGGGCTGTCGGTGTTGCATATAGGCTTTATATTAGAGCTTGCAAGAACCGACCGCCAAACTACCCACTGAAACTTCCAGCGTCCCTCCGCATTATAATGAAGCACCATGGGACCCTAACCATATGTATGACTGCCGTGAACACCTCGATGCAAGCCGATAAGGATGACACCACCAAACGGCACTGAGGCAGCCGCTGCCTGACATTTGCTGAACTGCACCCATTTGGTACCATAGCGAGACATGTTTTGCTATATACCTAGTTTAATACTCATTTTTTTGTTCAATGTACCACGCTATGTGTTTGAAGACTAAATCAATGTTTTTTCTTTTTTATTTCTTGCTTACAAGAAATCGCCGGATTCATTAATTTATGCCGGATATCACCTTTTCCGTGAAATAGAGAGACGAAACTTTCGCGAACGCAACCGCGTAGAAAACCATTAGGTTTTCTACGCGGTTGCGTTCGCGAAAGTTTAAGTTCAAGTTCGCGAAAGTTAAGTAAGGCATTAGCCTTACTATTTCATTACTACAGGACTATTAATTGAATACTGCGAAACAAGCATTGGCGACAAATGTTTGCTACAACTTCACCAAATTTGTTATTGAGTGCGTAGAACGCCGAAGCCGCTAACGCTACAACGTAGTAACGCATCTACTAAATAAAGTGATTGACTTTAGAAGTAACTCAGACGATGTATATTTTTGAAGTGAAACTTCTTTAGAATCATTGTGATTTGGAACTCGATGAAACAAAAAAGCGTCACTAAAGTGAGATAAACACATAAAATTCAAGCTTATTTAATTCGAAATAAAACACATTTCTCATTACCCGTTAGTATTTTAATACATTTGATTTTAATACTTGTTATATTCCTAATACGAATCTGCGAAAGCAGTCGATTTAGGTTCCCTGCATGGGTAATTGGGAATCCTATGAATCTATATAATAATTCTATTCTATGATGTATGATTTTTTTAAATAAATTAACACACATAACATAAACAGTATGAAATGATCTTTTTGTTTTTTTCTAATGTGTTCTACTAATTTTATATTATTAACAATTAGATGAAATAGAGCGGAAGTGAGAAGGCACCTACAATTTGTAATAAATAAAATAAATGCATAGACATCGTTGCGTAGTTTGATTTATAATACCAGTGTGTTGGATGAGTATAAGTTTACATGCAACAAACAAAATTATTCGTTGTAGAATTACTGAGTTATTAGGAATCCCTTCTAGCAATGAGAAAAAAATGATATTTTTTGTTAAATTACGAAAGAAGCCTAAAAAGTTGGGTTATAAAGAACTCATATGTTTTGTATTTACATCATCTTTTTGTTTCTAAAATATGTGAAACTCGTTGATTGGTTAGTTTATAGTTAGATTTTTTTGATAAATTTTTTACGAACAATTTGTCCATTCTCTAAATTACACTGCGAAGTTAATGTTTTTATATTGTATACACTGTGGCTCAGCAAGTGATTCTCTTCATAAAACATTGTTCGCACTGTAAGCTACTCTTAAATCAAGCGGTGTTCGAATTTATTGATTTCGTGAGCCGTTTCCCTCGTGCTATTGACATGCAAATACAATATTACAAGCCCTCATACCATAATCGACCCTAACCCTCCTTGTCTTAAGATTGAAAATTTTATATAAAAGGTTGATGAGTCAATGAAAGCGGCTGAATAAATTCAGGATGTATTATTATTTACTTGGGATATGTACGGCTCTTATTAGAATATATGATGATTTATGGAAGCGTGTTGGTTTATACTTTTATATGTTGGCAGAGTTTTATCTCTGCAGGAACGCAGAAAGAATACAATTTCCTGCGGCCGGGCGGACTGTCGTAAGAGGCGACAAAACAACCCACAGCCAGGTGGTAGGGTATTCGCTCGTCTGGATGGCTACCACCCCTGGTCTAAAGTATGCCGCCATAAGAACCTTGAGATGTGTTATTGTGTGTTGTGTGTGTTACTGTGGAATTAGTGGCCAGGTTCCCAGTCTCCCTTTAGAGAGGCGATGGCAACCACTTTGCTTTTTTTTTTTGTTGATGCGTAGCAGACGGGCTGACGGCCCAACTGTGATGGAAAGTGGTAACCGTCACCTATGGACATTAGCAATACCAGAGGCGCTGCCAATGTGCTGCTGGCCTTGAAGGAGAAACTGGAGCCTGGCCACTGATGCCGGAACACAGCTCAAAGTTGTTATGGCGGCATATTCTAGACCAGGGGTGGTGGCCATCCAGTCGGGCAATTGCCCTACCACCTGGCTGTGGGGTTGTTTTGTCGCTTCTTACGACAGGCCGCCCGGCCGCAGAAATTAGTATTCTTTTCCGTTCCTCCACGGAGAATCCATTAGGTGGGCCGTCTGCTTGTCTGCTGAACTCATGCAATAAAAAAAAAGAGTTGTGCACGTGATTGTGCTTGTGGGTGCTGCAGTTCCGTGGCCTACGAGACTACTACTTCTGGCAATAGATGGTCACCTTCGATTTATTTCAGGTTTTATTGGCACTCAATTTCCACTCACACACACAAATATATAATGATGATAATTTTACAACAGGTGACGAACTCTAAAAACATGTAATGGCGAGCGGGTGTTCTACTACCTAACTTCACAATTGATACACTCCAAAAACTGCTTGGCCTACCTCTTTACAAACACTTATTATTATTATTATATAACACTATATTAATACGTGAAGCAAAAACTTGGTACCCCTTTTTACGAAAATTACGCGGACGGAGGAGTATGAAATTTCGCACACTTATAGTTTATATAGAGAAGGAGTAAGAATGCTATTTTTTTTTTTAAATTATGCATAAAAAATACATTAAATCAAAAAAAAAACATTACACACACACGCATATATACTCTTTTGTTTATTGTTAAAGTCAAATTAACAGTGAGGCCTTGGCGAACTCTGTGATTATAGAAGTATAGTCTTTGACAACAGAACATTAATAATGTTCAAACTTATAATTTAAATTAATTATGGTCGAATTTCAACCACTGGGCGGCCATTAGATCAATATAAAAGATATAGGAACTGGACAATATTCGAAACGAAAGAGGTCAAAACTATTTTTAGTTTAACTGCACGCACTTATTATATATTTCTAAACGAAGCAAGTTGCGTTTGAATTATAGAACGAGATACAACTCTGAATCTGATCCCTGACACCCAGACTAGAGTAAACAATATCGAGTTATTTTACGAAATTTACTGTGCCGGTTGACTAGAACAGGCAACTTTATGAATACTAGTCTACTAACATACTCATAAGGCATTATTGATCCTTGTATATTTATACCTACAATGAGTGAATGAATAACTCTTTATTGTTAACCATAAACTTAAACCTATGCAATTAATATGGATATATTTGCATTATAACAATGGGCGGACTTATGGCTTATTGCGAATATGACACAGGTACAACTATAAGCACAAGAACACAAAAACAACAACATATATATGTATATATATATCGCTGTAGGTGCGAAGATAAAGTTGATAAGTTAGGTCATCATGACTTGCCATGCGCGAGGAGCGCCGGCAGAATGTAACGGCATGCTACACTTAATGACATTATCCGTCGGTCTCTTGTCACCGCCGAGGCACCAGCTGTTCTTGAAGCAAATGGGCTGTGCCGCGACGATGGTAAGAGACCAGACGGAATGTCGTTGGTGCCATGGAAGATAGGACGCCCTCCAATATGGGACACCTCTATCGAGACCTCTCAACGCGTGTAATCGAGGTCTCGCGTGAACAAAAGGCTGGCTTGCACCTAGAGCAACGTATCAGCATTGCCAGCCAACTTATTTATAGTATAGTTTATATATATACACACACGCACACACACACACACACACACACACACACACACACACATATTGTTGTTACATAAAACTACGTTTTAACGGTTTTAAGCGCGGTAATTTATTTGATTTTTATTATTCCGTCGTTGCGGCCACTTTTCAGTGGCTGTGATCACGGGAGACAAAGATGTCAAGCGTCAATGAGTATTGTTAAAGTTTCATTTAGCCTACCGCCAACTTGTTCCTTTTAATTATTTAGTTATAATTTTTTATGGTTATTATTTACTCTATGGGAGCCTAATCTAATTTACCACCGCTTCGCAAAATGTTGTGACTTGAAGAGAAGAAGCGGCGCAAGAAACTCTTCAGCAAACATGCCTAGCTCTAATAATTTTATATAATATTAAAATGGGTGTGAGGAAAAACAAAAATAAATTATCAATCAAGTTGGTTCGTGTTCCGGTGCACGCAGAGTCTTGGGGTCTGGCAGTTGGTTTTTGCTGGGTTTGGGTCTTAATAGTTTTGATGATCGGATCCCAAACATGGTCCCAAACTTTAGGATGTGTTCATTTTGTACTTTGTTTTTCTTAAAAGGATAAAGATATTTTGTATTCGTTTAGGTAAGATAGTTTTGAACGTGGTAGAATTTGCCCGTCTGGATAGCTCCAGATGTTTTGCATGTTTAGGAATACGATTTAGATACTAAAATTATGTTAAAACTATTCAAATGTATTTATGGTTGTATTCTGCTGTGTGAAATAAATAAATAAATACCACTTTATATGAACGAACTGTTTTGCGTGTATTTTCGGCGTGCACATCGCAAAAGAGTAGAAGAAAGAAAAAGAAAGATACTATGTTATTTATATGAAATCACTACCGTAATATCGGTCGTATCGACGTAGAGGTACATATACCTATTCTATAAAATACACATATTTCACTCGCAAGAATCCCTTAAGAAAACTTCTCAAAAATCACAGGATACAATTTTATTTATTTTAGATAATAAAAGAATTTTTCTTTTTAGTAGAATTTTATATTATATACATTTCGGTTAATTTCCCTCCAACCACGCCCTGTTTTCCAGGTTGTACAATATAGCAGAATTAATTCTAAATTATAATCTTCAAAAAGGTTCGTTATAAACAACTTATTTCAGTAAAAGCTTTTAAAATATCAATAAGTAGGTAAATGATGCTTTTTTAAAATATACAAATGTATGTAATATAGGTATATCCTTTGCATCTAGAAAGATCCTCGTAACAATACCGCATGCCTTTGGAAGCTAGTCTTATGAATAACAATATCGTTGCAGCGACGTTGGCCTGTCCTCAGATTACCCCGTCCTTGCATTTAGGAATATCACATTTGACGAACAAATGTCCGTGCCTTTTGTTCGAAGGCAATTTTTATCATATTTGAAGCTCTAAACCTTACAATTCTATAGGTACCTAGTCTTGCCATAAATATTGTAACAAAGAATATTTTTTTTTCTATTGCAAATAACATTTATAAGTTTTACAGTGTGTTAGTTTAATACACAAATATAAAACAATTTAAAATATAAAAAGCTTACTCGAAGTGGTCTCCATTGGCTGCAATACAACCCTTTAAACGGTAAGGCCAGTTATCAATAGAAGCACGCACTCTTTCCATGGGAAAATTCTTCGCTGCCAATCGTATAGATTGTTTTAGGGACTCTAAATTATCATGGCGTTTAGAGCAAGCCGTACTCTCTAATACTGACCATAAATCATAATCGAGCGGTATAAGATCGGGACTAGACGACGGCCAGTCTTCAGCTCTGATGAAGTCCGAAACGTTCGGTTCCAACCAAGACTGCGTGGGCCGAGCTTTATGACCCGGCGCCAAGTCTTGCTGGAAGGACCATTCTTGGTTATTGAACATGATGTTGTTAAGGGGCTTAACTACCTTCTCAAGAATAGTATCTTGATACACCTGTGCCGATGTTTTGATACCTTTTTCACAAAAATATGGGTAAGTCACTCCTTCATAGCTAACACCCCAACACCCCACCAAACCATCACTGAAGACGGATAATGCCCACGTTGCACTCTGTCGACTAATTGAGAAGCTTCCTTAGAGCTTTGAGCATATATACGGTCATTTTGTTTCTTAAAATGTTGCTCAATTGTAAAAACTTTCTCATCCGTAAACAAAATTTTTCTGTGACCTCCCTTTGGGTACCGCTTCAGTAGTTGTTTCGATTTTACCACCCTATTCTTTTTTAAATTATAAGTTAAGAAATGACCAGTGCGTCTCTTATAGGCTTCAAGTCCTAAGTCATCTTTTAAAATATGCGACATGGTTCTAGGTGATATCTTCATCCCCCGAGATAAAATCTTTTGCTTTCGGACAGGATGTCTTCAAATTCTTTCCCTTACTGCTTTGACCACCTTTTTCGTATGAACACTATGTGGACGGACAGTTTTTTTTCGGGTCACAAACAGAGGAGGTCCCATTGTACCTATTAATAGTCCGGTACACAAATATTTGACTAATACCAAGCGTATGGAGAGTTTAAAAAATTGCATTTGGCTCCATACCTACTTTGTGTAAAACAATCACAGCGATTCGGTTCTCTTTATCGCCCCACTCCATTTTAATATCGCTAAATGTTGTACAATGTATTGGCGCCAAAATGAGAAAACACAATGAACAATCATATAAAAATGACAGATTCCAAATTCAAATGTAATATTTTGTTTCTTTTTAATTGTAACAGTATTTATGACCAGACTAAGTACAGGTTCTTTCGTTCGCTATATACAGTATTTCGGAAAATCTATGCCTACTAATTAATCAGTTTTAAAACTATTAAGAGCGTCATACCATCGTAATTATATTAGCTACAATCTTGCACCATCGTTTCCTTGAGTTTCCACACTCAACTACGCTACTGTTCTCTAGAATGTTTATTCCGCGTACGACAATGATCTGGAGGGAACTTCCCGGCAAGTTTTCCCTCTTCGCTGTGACATGCGGTTGTTTAAGAAGGGTGATATAAAATTTCTTAGAGGCCGACAAACGTTGCAAACGTCCATAGTCGTCGGTAAGCACTTTCCATCAAATGGACCGTCTGCTTGTTTGTCTATCACAAGCAATAGAAAAATTCAAACAAAATATATTAAACTCGTTTTTTTTTTTGTATCTATTGTATTGTGACTCTTTTTCGTTTACTCTTATTACTGCTCTACCTGGGATACGACTAGTGTTAGTGATTGTATCACGCACATGTAATGCGATGGCTTTGATGCACGTTATTTGTGATGCGACTTTGTTATTGATTGTTAATGACGTTAAACATTAACAGATAACGTATGTATATACACTAATGTAGCTATTTGTTAACGACGTTATTTTTAACGCTATAAACAATACGCATTTGACTACAGTCACTAACAATAATATAATCCCAAATGGAGCCAGAGAATCTGTTTGGTCAGACATTGTACCTTTTCATTTTCGAAAAAGTTTATCTGAAATCTGATATCTTTAATGTGAATCGTCTTTAATTTGCACTTTCCATGTACTAAAAGTAGATAAAAGGTTAGTCACTTTTACTTCTGTTATTAAGTTAATAAGACTGTCAGATCTCCTAATAAAATAAAGTCAAACAATAAAATCCCAGCACATAAAATTCTATCTCTGTCTATTGAGAAATATAGGTACCATAGGCATGATATTTATGTAACTAAGAGTACGCACTGTTCTGTTGTTCGTCAACTGCTGCAAGCCTTCGTAGTCCCCTCGGTCCCATGGTCCCACTATCGCTAAATGCAGCTCCATGCATTATGCACGCGTCATCTGCTGGGTGCTTCGGGCGTGTTAGCAGTGTATGGTGCCTGTTACAGCGAGGAATGTTTCATCTTAAAATGTTTATTGTTGTATTATCTTATTTTTTTGCGACTTGTACAAATAATTAAAGGTTCTTTATAACGGTTTTAAATTTTATATCGACGTTTCAACCACTTTTCATTAGCCTTTTCATGCTCGGTTTCAAAGCCATGAGCATCGCCGCAAGGTAGAGCAGGTCTGTCCACTTTCTATCGGATACTGTTTGGAAGATGTGCTATGGAACTTCACGACTTAGTTCCCCTATCCACTTTTTATCATCAGACAACCAGACGCAACGGTTTTGGCCATCGTTACACGGTGGACATACCATTGGTTAGAACTAAAGGTTTTGCCTCCATCTTTCGTGCGCACCGCTATCGAATGGAATACTTTGCCGGAGTCTGTGTCTCCCTATTAGTATAAACCAGTGATTTTCAAATCACGAGTGAATAGGTATCTACTGGGTAAGCGACTAGATCCAATCTTGAATCAATCAATCGATCTTTATTTGCAAAAACATTGGTACATGAATAGGTATTACATAATATAAAGTTTCCAGTATGTATTGTTATTTACATGACGTGCAAATGCTTACATCAATTTAATGTCCTTATGCTATAACCCTACACTAATGTTTCCAAATTAATTTCAGTAAGTATGCATGTCAAATAAATACCATACCCATAACACAATACCATATCTGAGTACTTTACTTAACATCAAGTGAGATAATGGTCAAACACGAACCTATACCAAGATAAAAAAAATATTACTACATATTTAGCAAGGTTAAAACTGAGCAGTCCATGTACTTGCCGAAATCTGTCAATACAGAAAACCTTCGAAGATCGTCTACAAACATGTTTAGATTTTACATAGTTTCACGTAGCAGTTA
Source organism: Dendrolimus houi (assembly GCA_039645545.1). Taxonomy (NCBI): domain Eukaryota; kingdom Metazoa; phylum Arthropoda; class Insecta; order Lepidoptera; family Lasiocampidae; genus Dendrolimus; species Dendrolimus houi. The sequence goes on along the minus strand of CM077127.1, from coordinate 25,285,051 downwards.
AGAATTCTGTAAATATAGTCTTAAGTTTAATGTTAAGTAAATTAAGCAATAATTACATCTAGAGTACAACACTCGTCGTCTAATTTTGTACTCCCCTAACGAGCGATCGAGCCTAGCCAAAGGTGACTCACCTATCATCGACGCACCACACAACATATTTGTGTTTGTACACAACCCCTACAGGTAAACTCACACGACTTACAAGAAAACCGCTTATTGCTGTTAGTGAGGCCCAACCATCGCGATTCATACGGTGTTGCCTTTGTACGTGAATGTTGAACGTTCAGTCCAATCTCCGGGTTTACGAGCGGTTTAGCAGTTTATTGCTCTACTCAGAACGTCGTCAAACTTACGTCTTAAACGTAAGGCTTCCAATGATATCTTCGGGGGAAAAATCTAATACTGAATGTTTCGTTTTCCGTTTGAACGAAAGAGAAAAGCATTTTGGATCTTATTTTTTATAACCAACATAAAATTGTAGGCCGAACAGATCTTAAAAAATTTCGACAAGCACGTGACAGGCTACGAACTGTGTCGTCCTGTTCATTGTGTTTATAATTTGGCTACAGATTTTTTTTTTATTGATAACAGCCAACAAGTCTTACACCAGTACATACATCTGTTTATATTGTTACACAAGTAACTTTAAAAACAACATATAATATTTCAGTGAATGAGAACTAAAGTAGCAGTTAATTAACATTTTATTAAGAATAGAATTGGTTGTAATAAAACTACGTTTTAACGGTTTTAAGTGCGGTATTTTATTTGATTCTCACTCCAACCTTTCAGCCACTAAATACGAGTGAAGTTACGGGTAACAGTTAGAATTTTACATGAGCAAAAACTTACACAGCAAAAAACACTTTAAAACTTCAACGAAACGACATTCAGATGATTTACAAGTTTTCTTACATTGTACATTGTTTGGCCAAAACTTGATTAATATTTGGCAATGACGTATTCCAAGTGGTAGGGCACTTGAGTTTTGTTCCGGCATTAGTGGCCAGGTTCCTGTCTCCCCTTAGTTGTGCAGCGACGCATCTATCTATATATTAATACGTGAAGCAAAAACATAGCAAAAAATTTGTACCCCTTTTTGCAAAAATTACGCGGACGCAGGAGGATGAAATTGCGCACACTTATAGATTATATCGAGAAAGAGTGCTGAATACTAATATTTTTTTAAACTATGCATAAAAAATACATTAAATCAATAAAAAAAAAAAAAACACTACAAACACACACACTTTGGCATATATATTCTTTTGTTTATTGTTAAAGTCAAATTAACAGTGTAGCCTTGGCGAAATCGTGATTATAGAAGTATAGTCTTTGAAATTAATTATTATGGTCGAATTTCGACCACGCGCGACCACTAGTTATAAAGAAATTAAAAACAACATTGGGACTGTCATCCATCTGCCTCTATAAAGTCCTTGAGTAGTGTAGTGTAGTAGTGTTCTTGAGACAATTTCAAAGAACTGTTTATGGTGACTGGTAAAATAGAAGGAAAAAGGACGCGAGGCCTTAGTTCGATGCACTGGGCTGACCAGATCTGCACCGCCCTCAATGATTCCCTATACGTCGCTCTGAATTTACAAACGGTTTAGAGTCTCCCAGCTTTAGAAGGGACGTTGGCGCTCTAAGCGTGTTCTAACGCCTGTACGACTGGGAGTGCTTTGATTAGCTATTTGATTTGGTGCCTACGTCCATTGTACTATCGCACCACTCGCCGGCGATTGGGAGTTCACCCACACTTCCCTGACACTTAGAAATCCTCCACTGCAAGTGGCGCACGGTCTTTTATGCTTGCTATATTTGTGCAAGTTATGAAATAAACTCCCTCCCTCCTACTGTTTTCCCAGAGCGCTATAATATGCTGCTCTTCAAAAAGAGCGTAAACAAATACTTAAAGTCACAATGAGGTATGCAACGCATTTGGCTCCCTTAGTGTTGCAGATGTCCATGAGTGACAGTAATGAACTACCAATGTTCTATCCGAGCAGGAACGGAGAAAGGATACAATTTCCTGCGGCTAGGCGGCCCGTCGTAAGAGGCGACAAAACAACCCACAGACAGGTGGTAGGGTATTTGCCCATCTGGATGGCTACCACCCCTGGTCTAGAGTATGCCGCCATAACATCCTTGAGTTCCGGTATTAGTGACCAGGTTCTAGTCTCCCTTAAGAGAGCAGCAGCGCATTTGCAGCATCTTTGGTGTTACAAATGTCCATAGGTGATGGTAACCGCTTTCCAATTTGCCTACAAGCAAACATAAACAAGAAACAAAAATGCATATTGTCGCCAATCGTCACCGATGGCGAAAAGTAGTCGGGAAAGTTCCGACTCTCAGGAATGGGGAATGTGACTCAAGGAGGAGGATTGCAGCAAATTGGGACGTGCAACACCTTTGATGTTGCACATGTCCATTGGCGACGGTAACCAATTTCCATCAAGTGAATCGTTAACCGGTCTGCTGTACTCCAGCAGTAAAAAATATATGTATAAATCTGTTTTAACGAGCCTATAAACCTGATATATTTATTATGAATAAGGAGGAAAAATTTCAATGAAACGACGTTCGGATGATTTGCAAGTTTTATTATATTGTTCGACTAATACGTGTTTAATATTTGGCAGTGACGTATTGTTAACAAAAACAATTATTGGGTAATTGTTTTCGTGCAAAACCTTGTTTTAATAATGTAGGGGATTATTCAGCGAATTCTTTGGTGGGTGAAATTTGGTGGATGATTTTCATATTCTCGTCGCACAGGGGAGAGCGGGTTAGCTTGTGAATTATATTTGCACTAGGTGTGCCCGCGACGTCGTCCGCGTGGAATTTGTTTTCAAGACCCCCCGATTTTGAAACATTCTTCATTGGTGCTCCGCTCCTATAGGTCTTAGCGTGATGACATATAGCCTATAGCCTTCCTCGAAACATGGGCTATCTAACACTGAAAGAATTTTTCAAATCAGACCAGTAGTTCCTGAGATTAGCGCGTTCAATCAAACAAACAAGCTCTTCAGCTTTATATATTAGTACTAGCTGTGCCCGCGATGTCGTCTGCGTGGAAATTGTTTTCAAAACCCCCCGATTATAAAACATTCTTAATCGGTGCTCCGCTCCTATTGGTCTTAGCGTAATGATGTATATAGCCTATAGCCTTCCTCGATACATGGGCTATCTAACACTGAAAGAATTTTTCAAACAAACTCTTCAGCTTTATATATTAATATAAGATAAGATAACAATAGTAATAGTATCAGTAAGAAACAGACGGTAAAGTCTCTACGTTTGTCTAAAGCCGGGTTTTTAAATCTTACTAACTGTTCTTACTTACTAAATGTTTAACTAGCAGAGTTAAAAAAATATATATTTTATTACATGAGTTCAGCAGACAGGCAGACGGTCCCCCTAATGGAATGCGGTTACCGTCGCTTATGTAAATTTGTAACACCAAAGGCGCTACCAATGTGCTGCCGCTCTCTAAAGGGAGACTGGAACCTGGCCTTAATGCCGGAACACAACTCAAGGTTGTTATGCCGCGGCATACTCTTAACAGGAGTGGTAGCCATCGAGACAGACAAATCTGGCTGTGAGTTGTTTCGTCGCCTCTTATGACAGGCTACCCTGCCGCAGGCAATTGTATTCTTACTCCGTCCCTGCACGGATAAAATAAGAAGTCATTCTGCTAACTCTGAACTTACCCACTCTTTTTACATTGTAAGATTTTGCTCTCTGTTCAGAACTTTATGAAAAAGAATGTTGATTTTTCTTTTGGTTAAGATCTAAGAAGTAATTCGTGGTAGTTACTATAAACCAACATGTATTGGCTTTTAAAAACAATGTGTACAAGTTTGATATGCAATATTTTCAAATAAATGTTTATAGTCAAATGACGAAAATTAAACAATTTTTTTTAACTACTCTACGGACTCGAGTTCCGTACCCTTTTTTACAACTTAATTTCTATGAAAGTTTTTAGAGTTCATACACGCTTATTGTTTATTTTGTTATTGTGTGTGACATTAATTTAGTGATTTTTTTGTTGTAGTGTACCTTGAGAATAACTTATAATTTTATTTTTTTCTATTTTTAATACTAAACTTATACTAATGTAGAGTGTATCTGTTACATGCTGGTGTTGTGAGGAAGTGCATGTGCAGTGTGTGCCTTATGTCTACACCTATATATATCTTAACTAGTGCCATTTGTGTTGTTTTTCCTTTCTGTGCCTAGGTTATTAATTTTTAGGCTCTTTGTGTGTCTTGGTTTGTTTGTGAAGTGTGCATATAATGCAATGCGGTGGTAGTGCGTGTTGGTGTGAGTATGTGTATGTAAATTAAACATTATGTGTGTGTTTGTCTGTCGATTATTATTATACATGTATGTCTCTGCAGACCACGGGCCATAAAAATGGCCCGGACTTTTAGAGGGCTTATGTGAGGCCAACACGTGAAGGCCTCTTGACAAATTTAATCTAGACATGGCGTGACACTTATCGGCGATTATTCCTGTCTACACCATGTAAAAATGCACCCAAAGACAAGTCCTTGCCAGTGTAGGACTATTGCGGGAAATGAGAACAAAAATTACCGGGCTATTGGAGTGAACTGCTAAAGGTACTCGGAGTCTGGGAATATGGGTATGCGGCGTTTGCTCGTCGCAATGTTCGGGGAACATGGAAAAATGGGCAGTCGGTGACTCGCCATTCCCTGCATGGGCCTCAAAAAATACCATAAAGACAGGGACAACATGTGTGTGAGTGGCTACAGGATGTAGAGAGGTGGGCTGCACGTTCACCGAAGCTACTTCCGACGTTATGCCATTTATCACTTCCACCCCTGGAGCTTGAGTCTTAGCTGTAGCGATCTTTACTCCGTGCCGGCTGGCTAAGGCAAGCACGGAGGCAGGGGACTTGCCATTGTTATTATTATACCATTATTACCTTTGTAGTGTGCGATCTGCCAAACACCCACACAATTTGTTTTCTATCTACAACCAATTCATTCTCAAGATCGTTAACAAGGAGTTCTTTACTGTCGGAGTACAGCATACTGGCTCACAGGCCCACCTGATGGAAAGTGGATTAAGGTCGCATGAACATTTGCATTCCCAAATGTTCTACCAATATGCTGTTTGAAGGGCGTTTGAAACCTGGCCATATTGATACCGGAACACGACTCAAGGGTGTTATGGTGGCATACTCTAAATCAATAATAGTAGACATCTAGATAGGCAAATGCCCCACCACTTGGGCCCCAATTCTGCTGTTACGATAGTGTCAGAATGATCGACTACTGGTGTCATAATGTTTGCTTTCTCATACAAAAATAATCATTGTCGACGCCATTGTTCGACCATTCTGGCATATTGTAACGGCAGAATTGGAGCCCTGGCTATGGATTTTTTATTTTCTCTTTCGACAAGACTTACAACAGATAATATAAGCATCAAACAAATTCATTATCACATTTTTATATTAGGACTAGATGATCCGTGCCTACTTTGCTGGGCGTCATTAAATACACACGCACGCAAGCACATCAAGGTTTAATTAAGCTTTATAACCATTAATTAATTCATAAGCGCAGAAAGCACTCGCAGTGCCTCGTACGAGGACGTGCGCAATTCTTGCGTGGAACGTTATTGCTGTAACATATTTGTCAGGTATTCCCGTGCCCACTTCGCTGGGTGTCATTAAAAAAATTAAAAATATTACTAATCACAATCAAATGTAGCCTACGTCACTCGGGAGTGGTGTAGCTTTATTCTGGTAGAAGAATTTTTTAAATCGGATCAGTAGTACCGAGGATTACCCCGAACATCCAAACTCACAAACTTTACCTCTTTATAATATTAATATAGGTATAGGTTTGAGACCTTGGTGCAAAATTCCTAACCACGGTGGGATCAACGTAAACCGGCTTTTCAAGTACACACCCGCACTTACAATAGGCGCTGCGTCCGGACAAGTTTGATGAATTGCTTAATTAAAGGCACGGACAAATGTTACAATGTGACAAGGGTACCTTTTGAAAATTTTCAAATGAGCATGATTTTTGAAAGGGAAAACCAACCGTCCCTTCATGAGAAATATGAAATTAATTAGATGTTTGAGAATTATGTAATCTGTGAGAATGGTATGAGATGTGATTATAAGTTTATTCTTGTTTGTTATTTATGTAGGATTATGAATTTTCATATTGAAAATTTCCGAACGCATAATTGATTATCTTATATAGGACGCGTTCCGGTAGTAGCTCAACAAAAACGCCCAAAATGCGTCACCGTCAGCAGCGTTGAACCATGATAAGAGGTGGGTCATGGCGACCGCGGTCGAAATTAGGCGCGTTTTTCTATTTCTCGTTTATGACAAACTCAGTGCGAGCGGTCGACTCTTTGGAACGCAATGAGAGTCGTAAATGTGTGACTGAGAAGAGTAGATGATGAATGAAAGAAAAGATTTAATGTACTGTTATAGTTAGTATAAAACAATGTATTATGCTGAATGAAGTTGCAGGAAGTTTTAAACTTTTAGAGATAAAAAGTAGCCTCTGTTTGTTTATCTCTGTAAACGGGCGGTGTAACATAGCCAGAAAGCGACGACTATGATACGAGTAAGACGTTTTCGACTTTGTTGACCGTTGCAGGAATAGTAACTCTCGATTAACGATATAGACGACGGACTTTGCGCGTGTCGAATTGCATGGAATCGTGCAGTGTGAACTGGTTGCATCCAGTTTTATTTGTATTTGTTTTATACGTGTTGCATTTTTAATTCGAGTCATGTAGCTCGTAACAATATTAAAAGTCATAAAGGAGAATAAACAATTAAACACACATAATGTCACTATGAAATCTTTCCACATTTATATACATACATATCGCTGGTGTACTGAGATGACCTAAGTTGAACTACTAAATAATACACCTACTCACTTGTTTGCACTGGTTTATTGAACTAAATAATCATTAAAATACAAAAAGGTAAACATGAAATTTGTGTTAAACAATAGCATGTATAATTATTAGTCAGCGCTATCTAGTTCTACATGTACTAACTAGTGCCATCTACGACAGCTAGAAAAATAAAGAAAATAGAATAGAAGAAATATAATAACATTTTTTTTATATAAACTGTTACAAACATAATGATAAGTTATAAAAAAGGTGCTGTTGTTTTTAGCGTTGAAACGACATGACTTTTCAGTTGAGACAACAACGCAAATTTCACTTCATACCAAATAATTTATAGTCTCTAATTTTTTAATCACATTTATACATGAAGGCTTAAGAATCGTATGATTATTACAGAATTATAATTTAATGAAATTACATTCTGTTTTCAATTTTCGGATTAGTTAATATTTTTTAGATTAGCAATGACCAATCTGTCAGTTGTCAATGGCATTCTGACATTGACAAATTATCCCGAGTAGGAAAATCAATGCTGAATTGTTGGAGCCATAATCCCAAACAAACAATAAGAACAACTAATTACTTTAAAGTAATTGAGCCTTACAAACAGAATTAGCATACTCATGTGCTTATATACTTTTATTACTGGCTTACAGCTCTAAATGCCAAATCATAAACACAAAAAACATACTATTTCGACGAAAACTAGACAGCATAACATTACCCTTCAAGTAACCGCCATAACTTCTCCGCAGTTTAATAGTTAAACAAATTTGTTGCAGAAAGTGACATCTTCTTAACAAGTCATAACAGCCGTCTAAACGAGTTAAAACTTGAACGTGTTGCAAAGAGGTTGATGTCATTACATGCACAGTTCATGACATGGAAGTTACACAAATGAGAAACTAATCCCCTTTTCCATCCAATTAGCTCAGTATAGGTGTAATTGCTCAACGTCTCGGCGCATCACAAAAGACTCTCCCGCCTATGAGCCCGTCTCGACTTCAACTCAATTGGAAGCCTTCTAATTGAATTAATTCCAGTCTCTTTTTAATTATGTTATTATATTTCTTACGTATTTTATTAGTATACTAGAGTTTTCCCTGCGATTACGTCGCGTGGAAAACTCTAGGTGTAGCTCTATATTACATATTTACAAATTGAATTTTGGTGGTTTTATCTAAAACTTTACTGTTACTCGTTACTAAGTTCACTACAATAAAAAAGAAATTAAGTCCATATAGTCAGCGAAACATAGAGGCGAGTCGCAGCCAACCTGATTTGAAGTGATACAATGAATGATAATTCGCCTATTACATGGAAATGATGTTATTTGGCGGGATAAAATAAATAAATGTATTCTAATAATAATAATAATCGGCAGACATACACAAACATTGTATGTCCCCAAGCTAAGCAAGTTACGCTCGTGTTTTGGATAATATATAATGGACCACTCTGGGGCCGATCCAAGACACCCAGACCACAGTAAATAACAGAAAGTTCGTTTCCGAAATTTACCAAATGGAACCCGGAGCCTCTGCGTTCCAGCGAGTTCGGCCGACTAAGACTTAGTCCGCTCAACCACAGAGGCCTAAGCGTTAACTAGGGTTATAAGCTAGCGTTATGTCAAGTTTCAATCATATACGTTCAGTAGTTTCCAAAAAATGCGATTGCAGCACTATCTTGTTCGCTATTTTCGTCTATCCCACGGAAACGACGAAATTATTTGGGATAAGAAGTGTTCTAAGTTACGCCCCGGGATATAAGCTAGCTCTATATTGAGTTTCATTTAAATCCGATCAGTAGTTTTCACGTGATGCTCTAACAGACAGAGAGACAGAAAAAAATCTATAAATTGCATTTTCGGAATCTCCTGGGCCCCTAATTAGCCCCCCTGATTTTTTTCACATTTTTAAACGCAATTTACAAACTGAACCATTTACAGATTTATTATATTAGTATATTAAGGCGCTTTTAATTTGTATTTATTTATTGACTAAAACAGGCAAATAGATAAAAGAGCCATCTGTTAAAATAACAGTGATTGTTTTTGCATCAGTGTTTCCGACCTTGGAACATACTTAATGACGAAAATATGTATATATACATATAAGAGATACGTATATAAGACACATACTTATAAAAAAATATTTTTTTTATTGCTGAAGTACAGCAGATAGATTGACCTGATGGAAAGTGATTATAATGTGTTTCCGGTCTCAAACTGAGGGACTGGAACCTGGCCACTGATACCGGAACACAACGCAAGGTTGTTATGGTGGCATACTCTAGGTTAGGGGTGATAATAATCCAAACGGGCAAATGCCCTTTCACTTCACTGTGGGTCTCGCACAAGCAAACGAGTCCCAGTGGCACTCGCATGATTGAAGTCCGGCAGACGACAATGGATGTTTAAATAAATTTAGCTTAACGGATCAGTGTTATTAAGATTTGAATTACACTCCACAGTCTGCTTCAGACGATAGTCAGCCGGACCTATATAGGTCTGGATGTGCATATTTAGATACGGATGCCTATCTGGATGCAATTCCGAATTGTACTTGGATTTAGTCACCTTACCACACATACATACATATTGTCACGCCTGTTTCCCATTGGGGTAGGCAGAGACGATGGATCTTCACCTGCTACGATCCTGACAAACATTTTCTGCTTCATCAACTTTCATTAATCTTTTAATACATACACGCTTATTTAAACTACTTTTTATCTGACCTTTCTTCAAAATATCTTCAATTTGATCATGGTGAGTACATCTCGGTCTACCGGCACAGACTCTACCAGTCACATTGCTGTCATATACTTGTTTTGTGATTCTGCTTTCATTCATTCTATCTACATGCCCAAACCACCTTAACATTCCTTTTTCAACTCTTATTACTACATCTTCTTTCAATCCACAACGGTCCCTTATTACACTGTTTCTTATCATATCACTTACATTAACCTTACATATACTTCTCAAAGCTCTCATTTCAACTACATTTATCCTACTTTCATGCTTCTTCTGCCATACCCAACTTTCACTGCCGTGCATTAGCGTTGGTACTAATACCCCTTGATGGACAGCCAGCCGTGCCTTTACAGACACTTTTCGGCTGTTCATAAAAGAGTTCAGCGCTCCATTCACCTTATTACTTGCCATTATTCTCCTTTCAATATCACTCTCATGCTTTCCGTCTCTGGTAAACATGCACCCTAGGTAAACAAACTCTTTAACTTGCTCTAGTTTTTCATTTCCTATCTGTACCTTACACATTGTCAACCTTTCATTTCCTTCAAACACCACAACTTTCGTCTTCTCTATATCAATTTTCATACCCTTATTCTTAAAAGATTCATCCATAATTGTTACCATCTCCTATAACTCTTTTTCCGACGATGCAAGTACAACCTGACCATCGGCGTAGAGTAGACATTTAATGAGTAACCCATTCATTCTTAAACCACTTTCACTTTCTTTCAAACCATCCAAGCAATTGTTCATAAAAAGGTTGAATAGCCACGGCGATGCTACGCAACCATGTCTAACACCTTTTTCGATGTTAAACGATTCGGAGTAGGCCCCGTTGATCCTAATACACACAATAATATTGCGATGGATTCATATCATCCCCCATGTTTTTCGATTGGGATTTTTCTTGTATGATATAACTATTATCAAAGAACAGCAGTGGCGATGGCTGAATGTAAACGAAGGGTTAGGATGTGATAAGACATAGGCGAACAGCAAACAAATCTGAACTCGATAGTGTTAGCAAACAAATTGTGCAAACTCAGCACCCTCCCACATTAGCCTTCGGAACTAATCACCAAGTTGGGTAATCCCTTAACTCAATTTTAAACGGCCGGTGGCGGACCCGGAGAACTTTTTGGGTATAAGACGGAATTAGATCATTAAACTTAATATATAGGTTTTAGATTTCAATTACTTTAGACATAATGACCTCCAAAAACTAGGTCCATATACGAGAATAGTTGCTAACTAACTAACTTCGTTCGCTCAGCGATTCAAAGTGAGTCTTGGCCTCCAAAACGAGAAAACGACTTTCCTCTGTCCTGTAAAGTGTATTGCCAACTGTAAGTTAGAAGCTCGATCGAATTAGCTTCCATTCAACATTTTACAGCAATATTTAAGAAGGCCAAACAATCGCCATGCGCCAATCGACTGGTCACCTCAAGTATGCTATGGTCACACTTCGATCCTCCGTCATCCATTCTATGTGACCGAACTAGCGGAGACGGTTAGCCTTTATCTCTCCAAATATTAGGTTGGGGAAAAAGTTTCTTCGCATTTTATATAAAAATTCAAAAGGTTTTTTTTATAAAGTTTATTTACATTTGACTAAAGTATGTAGGTGCCATTTTGTTGGATAACTTTTTGCCATCTTGTAGGTAGGGACGTGACCCCATTGCTATAAAAATTTTAGGGGTTCTGATCAAAAAACTGCGACAAGTGGTTTTGGCAGTCCTCTCGTGATGTTAACCTGACACTGCCAAAGGAATTCTGCAGAGACAGAAACAAGTGAAAATCTGAAGGTGCAAGGTCAGGACTATACGGCGGATGCATTAACACCTCCCAGCCAAACTCTCGTAATTTTTACTGAGTGGCTAAAGATGTGTGAGGTCTAGCGTTATCGTGGTGAAAAACCACACCCCTTTTGTTGATTAATTCCGGCCGCTTTCTCTCAACTTTTTGCTTTAATCTCATCAGTTGTTTCGTTTTGTGATCAATTCCCAGTTCTCCAGCTACATCGTAACTACTAATATGCTGATCTTGCTCCACTTTTTAAAAAATGGCATCAATTTTGTCCGTAACAGGGCGACCAGAGCGACGTGCATCTTTGATATCAAAATTTCCGGATTGAAAACGCTTAAACCAATTTTGTGCTACTCTCACAGATACTGCATTAGGTCCATAAACATCACAATATTTTTTCGCGGCTTGTGTTGCATTTGTACCTTTTTTGTAGTAAAATTTTAAAATGTATCGAATTCTTCATTAGATTCACTCATTTTAACAATAAGAGAACAAATGAAAATCACACATTTTCGTAATTTGAATTTGGAATTGTCTTCTTTAAAACTAAAACTTTTTAATGATACCAAAACCAGCCAGATACATATGGTATAGCCAAAGAGATTTTATTACAAGTTCATACATACTATATGCGAAAAGACTTTTTCCCCAACCTAATATGTTGGCTTTGAACGCAAAGTTTTCTATTTCGGACTCAGTTTGGACCCTCCAGCTACCTTATCTTCTTTTTAAATAGTTCTCACCGTAACAGAGTATGCCGTAGTCTGAAAGATGTCAGTTTTTTTTAACTCAGGGGGAATGTCTTTTCTTGTGACACACACACGGGTCTTGGATACAGGGAAGACCAAAAGCGCCGCCTAGTGCCGCGCGCTTCGTGTGCGTGTGGGACTCTGTGTGTGTACCAAACGGCAAACGAGATCTCCTCTATTAAAGGAGGAGGCCGAACAAACTACCCACTAAAACTACCTGGGTCCCTATGAGAGCATATATCTAGAATGTCTGGGACGTATAACGTAGTTAAACTCTTCTGACATTCTAGTGCGCCGATTTGGTACTAAGCGCCGCGAAGCAGGGCTAAGACCAATAGGAGCAGAGCACCAATGAAGAATGTTTTAAAATCGGGAGGCTTTTTTAAGTTACCTTTTTTTAACTATTCCACGCGGACAAAGTCGCGGGCTAGTACGTACGGGCGGGAAGCTAGTACGTAAATATAATTGATCGCGTTCGCTAAACTGGTTTTCTGGCTTCTGCACTAAACACCGATAAACAGGGAAATATAAGGCTATATAGCAAAGGCATCAGTACTCATAGGATTAGTGTTCTATTTACATACTTGTGCTGTCCAAGTGTCCACACATCCTTCGCTACTTTCCTGCTGCCTAATAAAGTATGCATAATATAATCACAGGGTACATTCAATGTTTTTTGCATTTAATCTTCTTATACTATAATAAATCTGTAAATGGTTCCTTTTGTACAAGGCGTTTCAAAATGTGAAAAAATCAGAGGGGCTAATGCGGACCAGCAGATTCCGAAAATACAATTTTTAGAATTTTTGTCTGTCTGTTAGGGCAGTGTTCCGCAAAGTACTTACCGCGGCACACTGGTGTATCGTGTTCATTAATTGGGGTGCCTTGGAAAAATAAGGTTATGTTATAAACTTATTTTTAGTAAATAATGTAAGGGTAAGAAAAATACTTAGTTGCACATAAAATATGTAGATAAATCACGCGCGCGCGAGCGAGGCGTTTTGTTTCATTTGGCCTACTTAAAAAATATTTTTATCTGTGTGTGTACTTCCTAAAATTTTCGTTTTCCTAGATATGTAGATTTAAATAAAACTCGACATAGAACTAGCGTCAATCCCGGGGCATAAATTAGGATCCTTTTATCCCGATAAATGACGTCATGTCCGTGGGATAGACGAAAATAGCGAAAAAGATAGCGCTGTGATCCCATATTTTTTTTTGGAAACTGCTGAACGTATATGAATGAAACTCTATATAGTGCTGGCTTATGACTGGTTATAACACTTAGGATATATTTTATCCCAATTAATGACGTTGTCGTTTTCGTAGAACGGACGAATTCTCAAAATAAATGGCGCTGCTATAGCGTTTTTCAATTCACATACTTAAGTTGTCATAAACAACATTGTATTTTTTTAAGGCAGGGGATATTCATTTCGCACAATACCGCGTCCTTTGCTAGGGATTAGACCATAGTCGATTATGGAGGCAATCCCTTAGGGGCTGCCAAACAGTAGTCGACCGGCTTGTGTGGAGACTCGAACCAACCTACCTACCAACTCAATACTCCACTAAAACCACCCTCCTCCCATGTGCTCCGCGCTTATGGCAGGAAGAGCATGAGACTTAGAACGTAGTTACGCCCACGCTGAGAATGCCCCGGGAAGCAGCGCAAACTCACTTCGTCAACAGGGGTGAAGACTCCTCTGCTCTCTAGATGCTAGAGGGCCCCTGCAGCGGATATTTCAGGGAGGGAGGTCATGCGCATATCTGCACCTCCGGGACCCCGACTGACGTCGGTACCCGATGTCATTCATTGTATTACTTCAAGCCAGGTTGGCTTCGACTCACCTCTATGTTTTGCTGGTCAATTGTCTAGAATATATGAACTCAGTTTCTTTGTTATTATATATGTAATTATATTATGTGTAAAAAACCGATTTAAATTTTTATGTAAGTAAAACAAAGGTACTGCCTAGGGCTGCCTAGTATATTCTATGTTTAATGAATCCATACTATATAATTTTTAAGGTATCGTTTGTCGTTTCCATGTAAATAAGTTCCTTTGTAACATTCATTCGCTTGGCTATTCAATAAATTTGGGTTTAAGGTATTTGCATTAAACTACAAAGACTTTCAATCGAAGATCAAACACACGATAATCAACCATTCCAGGCTACTCCAATTTGTCTATTCAATTAAAAACATTGTTCGCAATTCATAATGAACTTGGTGACACGTGTTGATAGGGAGACACATGGTTTTAATTACAAACGAGGCTGACATGGGAACTAACAAATAACTAATTATTAGTTCGGTTATTGACAAATTTTGATTATGGCTTGATTGGAAATAGTTGACAACTTTATCTAATAGTTATTAATTTTGGAACGCTTGCGATAAAGCCAAATAAGGCAATATAAATTATTAATTAGTACACGTAGATTAATCGTGAAAGATTTTAACCACGGCTTGGCAGGGATGACAAACCTTTATGTATCAACGTGCCGTTTTTCTTAAAGAAATGTTTAATGAAGTCATAAAAATGCCATCAAATAATTTTGACTTCATGATTATTCGAAAAGTATTAATACTAAATACTATAAACTCAAAAATTGATTTACTATAAAAATAATATATTTTGTAATATATTTATAATAGTAAGGGCCTATTTCACAAAATCCAAATAAAGTTCCTAATAATCTGCTTGCAACTTTTTTATCGAATAAAGACAACATTTACGTTTCATTGACAAATAGCTCTAACTGGCAGATAAAGTACCCTGTAAACTATATGTCAGATCAAGTGGCCAATAGCAAGTCTATCTGCCATATAAACCAGTCGACAGCCCTATCATCTGGTTGACAGCTGTGATTCGAATAATTACTATTGAAAGTTTTGTTTTTTTATGAAGGCATATTTTTAAAATGTACAAATATGACCACGTTTCTGAATTTCCCAAAAGACTCGAGTGGTTGCCTATCTCACTTCGCCGGAATGCTCATCTTCTTAACTTACTATATCGCATACTGTTTATAACTTATACCCCTTATCTTAAGGAATGTTTCAACTTCCTTGATACGTCACATACACTCAATTTGCGCTCCACTAATAATCTCCTATTAATTGCACCTGCACACTCTTCAACATTTTATTCCAACTCCTTCGCCATGCAGGCTGTCTTACTTTGGAACTCTTTGCCCTCTGACGTCAAAAAAGCTAAATCTTTTGCCATATTCAAAAATTCACTTGGGAATCATTATGTACATAAGTCTTACACAATGATGTATGTGGTAGTTTACAATAGACTGTAATCTGTTGTCCATGTATGTCTTTTTTTATTTTCATTTTCTGTGTTGCATAATAATTATAGATAATTTAAAAATATCCTTTGATTCAGGTTGCCTGGAGGAGATCGCTTTTAGCGATAAGGCCGCCTTTTGTTTTACGAAGTAACTATTGTCTTGTGCATTTTTTGTAATTTTTGATTTGCTGAACAATAAAGTGTTGTCTATGTCTATGTCCATATTTGATATCACGAAGACGAATTAGATGATTTTATGTATCGTTTAATTGGACCGCTAATGAATCCTTTGTTTCGACAACGCATTAATTATATGCAAGCATTGGAAGTTACGGATTTTAGGATAATATTTTCACTTACTAGAGATGCGATATTATGTATATTTATTAATTATAATTGAATATTATATAACAAAACAAAGTCTGAAGTTACGCCCATACTGCAATCATTTGTTTATGTTGCAACTTTCACGTTTGTTCATTTGAGATTGACGTTCCGTTCCCACTATAGTTTGTTCGCGTTAAGGATCCAGTGAGTCATCAGTGCAACTGCAAGGTAAATGTGTATTCACAGTGATGTTGAAATTCAAACATATTACATTTTTAAAGATTAAGTTTAATAAATTTAAAAATACAATTAAAAGTTGAAAATCAAAATTAAGTCATTAATATTTAAATCACTATTACTAGTATCCTCGTTAGTATTTACAATAAAAGAATTTTCTGCAGGGAGTTCCATGACGTCGTCTAAATCCCACATGGTATTTTCTTCTTGTAAGACGTGGTCGCAGCATTTCTTCCATCGATCAGCGTCTACTAACCGAATTGCGTCATATTTTTTTTTTACGTACGCTTTTGCTCCGCTCCCGCCAAAGGAGGACGCGTGGGTGCCGGAGGGCGTCCTTAGACCTCCGGCCGTCGTAAGCAGGCGGTGCGGATGGGCCTCTTGAACAAAAGAGCTCCCGTGGAGCGCGTTGCAAGCCGCCCCACTCACAGAGAGCATAACGTCGCCAGGAGCTTGCCACCCCCGGCAGTGGAAGAGGCCTTATGGCCCGCTGCCTGCCAGGGCCTGTGGAATGGCTAGACCAAATACTTGTGGTCCTGACATAAAAATGAAGGACGGAACACCAAGGGGTTTTAGTGGGTACCCCTGACCGCGGCGTGACAAAAAGCACCTCTTGCTTGCAGTGCTCGTGCCACCTCAATATGGCGAATCCCACCGCGTTTCCCCCGCTGTGGGTAGTAAACTCTTACTTTTAGTACAATTCATGATTAAGTAGAGTCATCTATCAAACGGTTTCTTGGGCGTTCGTTCCTAATATAATACAATCAAACTGAACTTTGTGCTCGGTGGCGTGCACAACATATTGTGTCGCGTGCCCACAATAGCATACGTGCCAATGATGCGCCATCCCTGGTGTATAATATACTTGAGATGAGATCAAAGATTTAGAAACGATTGAAAAATAAATTTTATGTATAGCATTTTCTTAAATTTTTCGCGATTAGTACACTTAATGAAAACTACGTTTTAATGGTTTAAGTGCGTTATTTTATTTCATTTTATTCCGACGTTTCGGACAGTTTTCAGTTGCCGTGATCACGGAAGACAAAGATCAATGAGTGTTGATAAAGGTATTATACAACCTACCTCCAACTTGTACATTTCAATTTTTGTTTATGGTTATATTTTCTCTATGGGCGCCTAGTTGTATTATCACCGCTTCGCTATACGAGTATGTTGTGGCTTGAAGAGAAGAAGTGGCGCAAGAAACACTTCTGCAATATGCTTAGCTCTACCTATATGTTAAGGCAAGAGCTTTTCTGATAGTCGAAGGCAAATTAGAAGGAATGAAAAGGCAGGCATACCCTAAGCAAATTAAAGAAAAAAAGGATGTCATGTCGCACAATGAGCTAAAACAATTGGCCCATAATAGAGAGAAAAGGACTAGGAAACTCTAGTGACAACATAATCGGTTTCTATACCTTACTACTTATCTTATACTACTACTATTCATTCAATTACCTTACCATCTGTAGAAAGACATTAATTGTATGGAGCTTATATCACATTCTAATCGATAAGACAAATGAACGGTCAGTACGATATAGGAACCGGCCATTAGTGAGACAGATAAGTGTCATGGTTAGCACGAGTGTCATACTTTGGTATCAGAATATATTTTTTGACTCATTACTTATCGTATTTTACAATACGATTTAGCGAAAATAGTACCTACTTGGTCATTGCTGAAATATAGAATACCTACTACTGAAGAGACTGCTTATATTTTAAAGTAAAACTCACAAGAATACTTTTTAGACTTTGGTCTGAGTGTTACTGCTGCCTATCTCGGGCAACGCATCAATCTGGCAATCTAGCAAGCTAACGCAACCAATCTTCTGGTCACTTTACCCTTTAAAGCCTATAAGTAGAATATAAGAGATTCAGAGTTAAATCACTGCGCCTATGCTACTTATAATCTTAAAGGATTCATAGTAGAGTACAACATAAAATAATTATGAACTGATTTTTTTTCATGTTTTTAAAATTAAACTATTTTTCATGAAAAATATTTTTTCAACGTCCGTTTTAAAAATAAATCCACATCCTAATCTATGTACAGGTTATATAGATAATGAAAAAACACTGCTCAAGAATCCAGTGGTGCAATATGCAGTTAGGTACTTTGTATTACTCAACCATAGTACGAGTGTAGCGTAACCAGAGCGTAAGTGCAGTGCAATTTGGGCCAGCGCGGCAGCGCTGTGACGCGAGACCAATTGGGGCGTACAGTTCAGCGTATTACGGAATGGGACAGAGACCCTAGCTTGTTTCAGTCTCTCGTGAAATTATTTTTTCCTTAAAAAAATATTTGTCATTTATGAAATGAATGTGTCTGTGTTTTCATACGATTACTTCTTCTATCTAATGTTAATAACATAATTATGTTCCAAGTAGCGTCACCTATTATTGTGCTAATGTAACATTTGCGCGTAGTTGTGTTTTCTAAATGGAACTTGTTGCGGACACAGCACCCCTGACCCGCCCGCCGGAGCACACCTTCTCTCCACGCGCCACGCCCCGCATACCGCCGACGCTCATAGCTCGCACAGTTAGCAGCTAGGCGTCGGACGGAACAGGGGATATAAGAAGAGGCCTTGGATACCGGAAATATTGCCTCACTTGCTCACATAAACATGGCAGCAATACGCACTCTCTAATCTCTGCCATTCATCATTATCTTCTCTGTAACTCGTCTATGTATATTTTTATTTTAATTGTAAATAACGCCAATAATGAGTAATACAGTCCACATCGAGTTTTATTTGGAAGAAGCAACTGCCACAAATAGAACTAATAGCAAGAGGGCGTGGTGACGAAAGATCATTCTCACTTCGACTCCGTGGGATGCATGTCATAGTAGCTCTCTAGGGTGGCTAATATAGTGCGAGAATCATAGCTAATCATTATTGTACTTAAATCGTCGGCGTTCTTTGTTCGGAAGCCAAATAAAACAGTTCTTCGTGTTTTTATATATACTTATATATAGGTATATACATATTTATTGTAAACGCGAATGTGACTTTGTTTGTTAGATACGCTTTTACGTTTTAACTACGCGACAGATCTTCACGAAATTTTGTATAAATATTGTCAGAGATGTAGAAAAGGACACAGAGTATTTTTAGAGAGCAGCAGCGCATTTGTAGCACTTTTGGTGTTGCAAATGTCCATAGGCGATGGTAAGCACTTTCCAATAAAAAAATATGTGTGTGTGTGCAGTTCACAGGCAGTAGAAGTGAAACTTCAGAAAATATATTCACAGATAATTAGAGTTATATTTATATTCATAAATAATATAAATATAATTCCTTTAGCCTACATCTGTCAACATATATTCAAAATAAACTTTTAAATTTTACATTATTGTCAGTTTTATTTCGGTCCAAATTAAACCCATGTTTATCGGTCTTATTGACTCTAGTCTGTGCTGCACAATGTAAAACTCCTATCTCATTCTCTCGCAGGCTTACTCCTATAAATGTATGTGTTTATCTCTTTTTATTGTTGCTTTTTCGTTTTATCGAGTTTCAAACCACAACGATTCTAAAGATATTTCACTTAAAAAAAGTAACTTTAAAAAAAAAGCAACGGGCTAATCGCGCCAGCAAATTCCAAAATTGTATATTTTAGAATTTTTGTCTGTTAGAGCATCAAGTGCAAACTACTCAAAGGAAAATGAAACTCAACAGAGAGCTTATAGCGTGGGATAAACGAATATAGCGGAAAAGATGGCACTCCATTTTTTTTTAATTTTTTTATTCCTGGCGTTCAGCAGACAGGCAGACGGCCCACTTGATGGAAAGCTGTTACCATCGCCTATGCACATTTGCAACACCAAAGGTACTACAAATGCGCTGCTGCTCTCTTAAGGGAGACTGGAGCCTGGTCACTAATGCCGGAACATAGCTCAAGGTTGTTATGGTGGCATATTCTAGACCAGGAGTGGTAGCCACCCAGACGGGCAAATGCCCTACCACCTGGCTGTGCGTTGTTTTGTCGCCTCTTACGACAGTCCTCCCGGCCGCAGGAAATTGTATTCTTTCTCCGTTCCTGTACAGATAAAATCCAAACGTGTTTTACTAGCGCTACCGTTGCAATTCAGTAATAAATACATCGTCATGGCAATGAAAATAACCGAAGCAATTGAAACAGGTTGCTCTCGTGGTTTGTTCCACTTTCGCTAGACGTCTTTTGACCAAAACTACCCGTAAAATAAATAAAAAGTCTAAACCACTACGTCATTCATGGTTAGTGAGACCCATTAAGCCGACCGCAAAGGTCGTGGCGAACATAAAATTTATCAGTAAAGTAAATCACTAAACTTTTCAGCTCCCAGTTGGGTGTCCCGAAATTTCATCAGTTTTTAAACGAGTCTGGGTTTTTATGATCTATCGGTCTGCGATCGTTCTACTTAAGCGAGTCTATAAGAGAGAAATTGCACTGCACTGCAAAAACGTCGATATCACAAAAATTCTCTATTTTATCAATTTCAAAAACATCAAAAATAAATTGGTCATTGTTTGTAAAAGATTTCGCAGATTCGTGTGATGAACATGACAAGTATCAAAATGAAATGGAACTTTGTGCTATATCTTACAGAATGTCTAAATACATATCAATTTCACTATGCGATTCTCCAAAGGCGACCTCTTTAGGCCCTCAAATATTAAAATAACATCTTATCATATAAATTCTGAAATATTATATAAGTAATTTAGACTAATTTTTGTACAATGATTAATGCGCCATTAGACTCCTCGTACTTGTACCTACTTATAACATCAGCCTACGCTTGTAGCAAATCTACGAGGCGGGGGCCTTTTCATAAAATGATAGAAAGTTTCTCATTTGACTTGCATGTTTACTCCCCTATTAGCGTCTGTCCCAGATCTTTCGTAATTAAAACTTTTAGTAGTTCTTACGTAATAGTTTAAAGGCCATCAAGTTAACCTTATCTCCATTACTGAGGAACACACGGCAACCTAACTGCCTTTACTGCTAAGTGGCACTTACTACAATGACTTCCAATCAAGCCGGCCATCGTTGGCCACGGTTTGATCGTAAAACGCGAAGCTTCCTATCAGAAGTAAGACTGCGATACGAATGAGCTATCAAAACAATTATCTTGGACGACGGTAATTCTGGTGTGTTAATCGCAATCAATAAAGACTGCAAGAGACTGAGAAAAGCTTTAATTAATTAAGAAATCTAAGAATTCTTGCATGGAGCACCCTTGCTGAGAAGCTACCTATTCACTCTTGACTTAAAGATAAAGCTAGTAATTTGTCCGTCCGACAAATGCCTCCTCCAAGATCCTCCATTGGTTCCTGTCTATTGCAAAACGGTTCAGCTACTCCTTTCATATCGTCCTCCATCTTCAACGTTACCCTCTTTTCTTTTTTTCTCTTTCACACCACATTCATGACTTAAAGGCGTCTAGATTTCATTTATCAGGAAAAACTTTGGACTTCGCCCATTCATAGGCAAATCATAGGGGATATGGGGAATCAACTCGTGTAAGAAACAGTAAACTTAAGTCATGACATATTTATAATTCAAAACAAGATAATCATCCAGT
Organism: Dendrolimus houi; assembly: GCA_039645545.1. Lineage (NCBI taxonomy): Eukaryota > Metazoa > Arthropoda > Insecta > Lepidoptera > Lasiocampidae > Dendrolimus > Dendrolimus houi. Next base: position 25,263,362 of record CM077127.1, on the reverse strand, counting down.
AAAACCGAAAAAGCCCTAAATCCTAGATGACTAGATGGTACTGCACGCTGCTTCTGTTCTGATTATTTCTTTATTTGATGTTTAAAAATTTCAACCGTAATATTTCTATAAAAATTTTAATCGTTGATGTATAGTACAGAGACTAACGGCTCACTATATGGAAACTGATTATCCTCGGCTATGAACATTTGCATTACCAAACGTGCTTCCAAAGTACTGCCGACCTCAAAGGGGTGGGGGGACCGGAACTGGCCACTACCGGTACATACCGGAACACAAGCTTATTATGGTGGCTTACTTTAGGCCTGATGTAGTAACCATCCAAAAGGGCAAATGCCTCACCAGGCTGTGGATTGTTTTGTCGCCTCTTGGGGCAGGCCGCCCGGCCCCAAGATTGAGTATTATTCCTCCGTTTCTGCACGGATAAGATGGTTTTGGACATAAAAAGTCGTTCTCTTGTATTATACGTAGAAGTTTTCTCATTGATCTCTTTTCTTTTAAGGTGAAGTGGAGCGGCTGTTGCGCGAGTACAGACAGAACCAAGAGCTGGTGCGCAATATCGGCGCACATTACTACCAGATTATATACCCAGTGCAGCTCCGCCACCACGAGAAGATGGGAATATCCACGAGGGAGGTGAACACGCAGAAGGTCAGTTTGGTATATTTAACTCAATTTATAGTGAAGAACACCTTCTCAAGCAGCAAAAACATTCTCAGGAATACGCTAATGAAAATTATTTATTCACATCCCATTCATTGTTTGGGAGTAGACGAGATAATATGGGATTAGTGGTGGTTACCGGATACCTCTAAAAACCACCAAAATGTTCTTTCTATAACTCTAAGTCAGGGTTATAGTATAATATCTTAGCCAGTGCCATGGCTTCAATTGCCGAAGGAGTTGGCCGGATTCTCACAAAAATTACTCTGGTGTGCTTTTTATTACTTTAAGCCAGAATCATGGCTTGACAGTTTAATTGTTGTATTATTATGATGGCAGATTTGGGCTTGCAGACAGGTCTCCTCCACGTAACCGCTAGTTTCCTCAAACTTATTATAGCGTCCCAAAATTATAAGATTCCGAGTGAAATGTTAGATCTGCCTTTCACTAAATTCAAAACCAAATTAAAAAGCATCTTGCTAAAAAAGAGATACTACACTATTGAAGAATACTTAAATGACAAAATTTCATTTACATAGCAGCTCGCTCTAACATCTTATACTATATTTTGTATAACGTTATCTTGCCAAGCTTATATATATATTGCAGCATACATTTAGTACGTCATGTCATTATTATAACTTTAATAATATTTTTCTTTCCTTTTATTGTGTCTTGGTCTTATTGAGTATGCACTGTTTGCTACAACTCCATTAATTCTTCAAAAAGTAACTCTGTAACATACTTCTGTATAAAACTTATTAAAAAAAGACAACTTAAAATATAAATAGAATAAGAATCTTAAAGAAAAACAATATATAGCTAGACGTGTTGCTGGGGAGTTTCTTGCCGCTTCTTCTCCTTAACAGCAATAACACGTTGCGAAGCGGTGTACATAGAATAGGAAGAAAAATTAAATTTTAGCTTATATATATGAGCTTCAAAAAGTGTTCTCCAGTGGAACTTATTTTGAATAAAAAACTTTGATTTTGAATTATTCCACTGCTGGGATCGGGCCACTCAATATTTTAGGAAACGGACAGTACGCCATGCTTATCCAAGGCAGCTTGACTTCTCTCAATTAATAATTAAGAAATATGCGTGTAGAACATCTGAGCAGCTTTGGTGTGAGTGAGCACAGATATGGTCCTCTGACCGCCAAGCGTCTTCGGCGGCCGGAGGTCGTCTAAATTTAATAAGTAAATCTTCACTAAACTTGCTACTAATGTTAGGAGAATATCCTCAAACTCTACGTGAGTACGCGAAATCCTAAAAGCCAATTTAACTTAGCACCAAACTTGTTTAAACTCGTTCAAGATTCGATCGGTGCCTCCAGGAACCTTTTAATAGCATGCCAAGCAAGTAATTATACAAATATTCCTAAAGGAATACACATTCGCGTCACAAATGTTTGGTTTGGCTTTCATGTACTGTACGATTTTTTTTAAAACGACGACAAAATTTATTCATTTCTTAAATATGAGTGTTCGAAAATTATATTAGAGAGTCCAAATTTGTCTACTTTGAAAATAAATCAAAAAGATTATTATTAAGAAAATCATATTATTCCGTTAGATTCTTTATTCTTTATTGTACACAAAACGTTACATACACAATTATAGAATAATGGTGATGTACAAAGGCGAGCTTAACCCTAAAAAAGTTTTCTTCCAGCAAACCTATGAGTCTAGCGAGAAGGATAGAAGCAAAAGGCAGGGTTGTTGTGTACACTAAAGATAGTTAACGATATAATATTTAATATAAACAGATTAACAAAAACAAATTATATACAAGATACTCTTAAGATGCATACATACATACATAATACATTGTAATGTTATTATTCTAATTATTTTGACATCGATATTATGACAAAGCATTATTCATTGAGTTATATGTACTACCTACCTTATATCATATAAAAGACTAGATAACGCATGAATTGCACAAAAACGGCCACAAAAAAGTTCACTTAAATTGTTGCACTTGCTCCTTACGCATGTAGTGTCTTTTCGACTACTTTACTGGTTAGAGCTCTCGCAAAAAAAATCATTAAGCCATCCTGTGCTATTAAAATGTATCGGAACTATTTTAAAAGAGGAAAGGATAAGGGTAAGATCTCATTTCATCGGTAAGTTACTATATACTTTTATATATATATACTTATATATATTACTATATATACTTTTTATATATATTACTATATATACTTTTCTCATGATTTCTTTATGAAAACATGAAATTTAATTTCGATAAATCGAATTGATTGATGTTGTCAGGTGATAAATGGGAATTATGTCCAAAATTTGTAGGCAATTGTGTTATGATTTTTAAGTGAAAATTCTTTAGGATCATTGTGACTCGATGAAATGAAAAAGCGGCACTAAAAAGAGACAAACATATAAATCTATAGGATTAAGCTTGCGAGAGAATGAGATAGAATACATTACATTTAATCATATAAACATTATGCTCATGGAGAGAGTTGGTTTTTTTTTTGAAAATATGCTGTACATTATAATAATATGTAATAATTATGTCACTATTTTCTTCAAATAAAGTCTTTTTCTGTCTATCTTTTGAAGTTTTGCGTTAATACTTCGAATTTCGTGTTTTAAAGCTTAAGTATATTACAAACATATAATACCTATATGAAATGTGACGTCACGAAATTTAGAGTCCCTCCCACCCCTTGTCATACTTTGTTTCACATCTGATGCGTGTGAACGGCACACACATACACATTTTTTTTGGATTACACATAACGCCCACTACCCAGTATGAACCCATCCAATCGTTCCAAGTCCATTATTACAACTGATTTCACTGACTTTTAGCTTGGGATAATCTAGTAACAAAAGATTTTTTAACTTCTTGTGTACATACAAAAATAATTTTCCATTATGAATATTTTTTTTAAATTATTAGATTAGTATTGGTACACAGACTTATAAATAATAAATCTGTACATAAATTTTAATATAAATTAAAATAACTAGTAAAAAAAACTTTAAAACCTCTGAGTAATCTTAAAATTATAACACATAAAGCGATTAAATCATAATGATCATTTAAACTTTTCACTTACATAAAAAAATATTTAATACATAAAAAAATATTTAATTATAAAAATAGGGTAACATTTTTTAGCTGATATCCCCAAAACACGCACACATTGATAGTTTTTGGAGAGTGAATATAGCAAAGCTTCGCGTTTTCGATGACGGTTTTTGCGGTTTTGTTTGTTAGGATAGTTATATCTCAATGTGTACCACGTACTAGAGAAGCTATTCAAAACAAAAAAAGTTCAAACTCGATGAAAGCGGGGCAAGCGTGCCGTGAACTGACTCATGTATTTGCTGCAGCGCTAAAACACTAGTTATTCCGTCTAACTAAACTATTAAAACATGCAGCGCTATATCGCTTAGAGATAGTTTAAATTCGCCTGAACGTGGCCGCAGCGATGACGCGTCAAGACGAGTTAAAATGGATAAAATTTAATTAAAATAAGTCTTTTATTAAGAATACAACAAATTTACCGGTAAAAAGTCACCCCTTGACTTTTATTTGAGTTTATTGAGTGGTTTAAACAGTACCTTAGCACACATGAAGGCAATTTTTCAATAGTTACTTTTCATTCAAACACGTCAAATATCGACAACAGCCCCGTGTAAGCGAGTGCTTGTCCATGGACCATAACGAGTGTTCAAATAAGCTAGTTAAGGACGCCTTCTCTAGTACGTAGTACAATAAACCCTTTTCTCTTTATTATTATGACTTGAAATCTCCACTGTTTTAACTAATATTATTTTGTTTGAATTTATTAATTCGGTATGTTGTAAGCTAGATTAAATTGTTTAGATTTAAGTATAAAATAATGCACACCGTTACTGGTGGAATATAGATGTACTGACTTATTGTAACACCTACATATCTTATCGACATTTGCAACAGAATGAATTTGAATTCACACATTAGTGAATGCACGATGGTAACAAAAATTTTAATTTGTTGTATTTAGCTAGTTAGACATAGAAAAGACAATAATTTGTGGTCGGCACAATATGATTTTTCTTTCCATACTCCTTTACTCGGGTATACGTCCTATGTCATACCTCACTCAGATCGTCGTGTCATTCTTCACACAATCCATGTATCGAATTAAAAAAAAAGAATACTTAAGAAAAGCGATGTACTTACATTGCTTATACGTGTTAAAAAAATGTATATTTTGCAAATTTATGCCGGAATCATATCCGACACAACGCCAATTTTCAATACAAACCTTACTTTAGCATGACACCTAAACGACCCGGAGATTTTTTGTTTTATTTTTTTTGAGTATTTTATAACGATTTCGGGCCCATTTTTCAATCACCAAATAAAAGTTATTCATAGAATAAAGTATGATATGGCAAAAATTAAAAATGTTAGTTGCATGAATAAAATAGTTGAATGGTTTTACTTTTAAATTCGTTCCTAATAAATATATCATAATATCATCATCACCACCATTTGTACGGGTGTCGCGCCGTAGCCTATAAATTAAGCATCAACTTGCTTAATTTGAGGATGTACAATAAGTGTGTTTGTTTGCTGAAATAAATAAAAAATAACCTAGCCAGCCATTCACCATCTCTATTTTGGTCTACCTTTACATTCGTGCCCATCATTTTTGTTACATACATAAAAATTTCATCAATTTCACACATAAGACAAGCTAAACCGGCGAACAATATATCCCAGTTCCATCATTGTTTTTGCGAGCACATACATTATGCAGGAGGCTGTCGGTTTATTATGTCGAGCTTTGTATACTCTGTATAAATACCACTTGACCGAGAAACGGAATGGCGTGCGGTGTAAGGCATCAGGGTCGCGTTATTAAAATGATTCAACTAGCTAACTCCTTCATATAGATACCGTATTATTTTTGGAGTTTCCTCTATTTTCGAGATGAATCGGGGACATGTTCAACTTGACGGAATTCCCACTTAACACCACAGTGTTCCTCCTGAAGTCATATCCCAGTACCACGAGAAAACGCCACTGTCGCTGCGGATGTGCGCATGTTTTTGTAATGTTTAAGGGGTAAACTTCAGTCATGCTTCAGAGCTGACACATAAGTTTTTTTTCTCATCTATAGCAATAAAGCATCGGCTTCAACATCACGAAATGTCGAGGCTATCCAACTACTCGACAACACGGATATAATGAGAAGGCTCAAAAGGATGAAACTTTTTGAGCTAGTGTGCTTGCTATACCTATAAACTGAACTAAAGTGTAATATAGTGTGATAGCTATTCATAAAGAACACGTGAACAGTGTGTTCGGCTTAATAGAGAGAATAAGATAAGTGCTAATGAACACTTTCTTAGTACGAATACTCTTATTTAATTTAGGTTATATACAAATACTATATTATGCATATAGTTTCAAGGTTGGCATATCGGTCATTCTAGAACCGAATGGCCTGATATGTGACAATGGCAAGAGACCGGACGGAATGTCATTTGTCCCTTGGAAGATGGGGCAGCCACTAGTGTGGGATGCGACCTATGTTAACACACTGGCCCCGTCACATCTTCCAATGACAGAATTAGGGTTGGAGACGCCGCCGCTTCGGCCTGAAGTCGTGAAACAGCGCAAATATGGAGTCTTAGGAAATGTAACCATTTGTTAAGACTCCATATTTGTACCGTTTGAGGTTGAAAGATCAGGCCCGTGGGATCCATCGGCAAAGAGTTTCTTTAAAGACATATGTAAGAAACTTTTTGACACTACTCGTGATCAGAAGGCTGGTACATACTGGCATAACAATAAGTATTGCCATACAGTGTGGCAATGCAGCTAGCCTTCTGGGCAGGCTCCCCGTATTTAGTCATCTGCTACATAGTGTATTTTTTTTTAATATAAATTATTTCTTAATCTTTTTAGATTTGATTGTAATATTAATTAATACGGTATATTTTTTAAGTACTTCATTTATAAAAACTCTACACAAAAAAGTAACTGCTGTTTAAAATAAATACCAAAACTTAAGTTAAAATTACGATGCCTAGATATAAATTATTTGTTTTTTAAATGTTTGTCTAAATTTAATAATGGAAATTAAAATTAAAATGAAACGAAAAACATTTTAATTAAGAAAAATATGCCAATATAAGACTTAAGTCAGGTATGTAAAATGAGTATCCGTCATATTGTTGGCCAGTGACGACCTAAGCTGATTTTCCGATGACCCCTCAAGATATCATCACAGCATATAACAACACATATATTTAGAGAAACCTAAATAACAAATTTCAAAAAAAGCTCATCGGGTTTCCAAGCGCCATCTTTATTATTAAATTAAAAAGATCTATAATGATCCGCATGTAAATCAATTCTTAAGCCTGCACTACACTCGCATAGAGTTCTCGTGAGAACTTCTCGCGTTTTCAACTCCATTGTTGTGGCGGACATCATCGCGAGAATACGAGAAGGGCGTTCACGTTCTCAGTTTCTCGCGTTCTCGCGAGTATGTGGAGAAGCCTTTGTGGGGATGTGCACTGCAGCAGTAGCCACACTACATACACCACACTTCACTCTGACCTCGTACGTATTTCACATTGGCAATGTTTTTTTATAAATACCGACTTTCATACTTTTTTTTTACATTGATTACAATTGGTTTGTTTATTTGGCTTAGTTTTGATGTTATAATTTCAATACAAATTTAATTTAATTATTTCATTCTCTTTGTATAAGTTTGGCCTACAAAATATGATCCATTATTGGCTCATGTCCTGTTTTACAAACTAGGAACTTTCTTTTAAATTTTGGTTTTCATTCCATTTCGATATTTTGCAATGTACAGACGTCATGAAATATTAGCCCCAGGCGAGCGAACTCGCGGGCGCATCTTGTATTATCATATAAAGTCAATAAACTATGTCATAAATATTAGATATGAGGCAAAAATGTAACCTTATTACTTGCATCAAACTACAACGATAATAAGCGCTCCAGGCATCCGATGCCTAAACAAGCCGTAGCATGTTCGTAGCCCGTAGCCAATCACACCGCAAGTACGCGTAGCGGCGTAGCTTACATTGTCTAGCGTAGTGTTGTGTCATGTTACTTAGTATGGCCGATTCCTATACTTTATGGAGGGTAGAAGTAAGGAGAATCATTTCAGTGTATCAAAAAGTGTCCGTTGAAAAGCAGCCAATTTAGATGGCACCGTGGTAGCAAGTGGAAAGATATTGAAAACGGCGCCAAAAATTATAGTAACTAAAAAAAATGTAAATGATTATAACTATAATATTTTTTTTCTTTCGTTTTATTGTGTCTTTGTCTTACTGAGTATATACTGATTGCTACAACTCCATTAATTCTTCGAAAAGTGATTGTATAACGTACTCAATAATAACATTTATTTTAAAAAAGAGCTTGAGATAGATAAATAAGAAGAAAAACAATTTTAAGCTAGACGTGTTACTGGGGAGTTTCTTGCCACTTCTTATCCTTAATTAACAGCATAAAACGTTGCGAAGCGGCGTACATAGAATAGGAAGTAAAATTAAATCTAAACTTATATGTATGACCCTAAAAGTGTTCTCCGATGGAACTTATTTTGAACTAGCTGCCCCGTGCCCACTTCACTGGGCGTCATTAAAAATATAAGGTTGGGGAAAAAATTTCTACGCATTTTATATAGAAATTCAAAAGGTTGTTTTTATAAAGTTTATTTATATTTGAGTAAAGTATGTAGGTGCCATTTTGTTGGATAACTTTTTGCCATCTTGTAGATAGGGACGTGATCCCATTGCTATAAAAATTTTGGGGCTTCTGATCAAAAAACTGCGACAAGTGGTTTTGGCAGACCTCTCGTGATGTTAACCTGACACTGCCTAAGGAATTCTGCAGAGACCGAAACAGGTGAAAATCTGAAGGGGCAAGGTCAGGACTATACGGCGGATGCATTAACACCTCCCAGCCAAATTCTCGTAATTTTTGCTGAGTGCCTAAAGATGTGTGAGGTCTAGCGTTATTATGGTGAAAAATCACACCCCTTCTGTTGATTAATTCCGGCTACTTCCTCTCAACTTTTTGCTTTAATCTCATCAGTTGTTCGCAGTACAGTTCAGAATCGATGGTCCTGCCTGGCGGTAACAGCTCATAATGAATAATGCCCTTCCAATCCCACCATACACACAGCATCACCTTGTTGCGAGTTAACCCGGGTTTCGCCAGTCTGTGAGGCCTGACCGGCCTTTGACCACGATCTTTTTTGCACGTTCTTGTCGTACGTGATCCACTTTTCATCACCAGTTATCAGTTTCTTCAAAAATGGTTCGGTTTCATTACGTCGTAATAAAGAATCACAAATGAGTACACGGTTCATTAGGTTTCTTTCAGTGAGCTCACGAGGCACCCAAATATCGAGCTTTTTTGTGTACTCAGATTTTTTCAAATACGCCAAAACCGTTTTGTGGTCAATTCCCAGTTCTCCAGCTACATCGTAACTACTAATATGCCGATCTTGCTCCACCTTTTCAAAAATGGCATCAATTTTGTCCGTAACAGAGCGACCAGAGCGACGTGCATCTTTGATATCAAAATTTCCGGATTGAAAGCGCTTAAACCAAATTTGCGCTACTCTCACAGATACTGCATTAGGTCCATAAACATCACAATTTTTTTTCGCGGCTTGTGTTGCATTTTTACATTTTTTGTAGTAAAATTTTAAAATGTATCGAATTTCTTCATTAGATTCACTCATTTTAACAATAAGAAAAACAAATGAAAATCACACATTTTACTAATTTGAATTTGGAATTGTCGTCTTTAAAATTAAAACTTTTTAATGATACCAAAACCAGCCAGATACAAATGGTATAGACAAAGAGATCTTATAACAAGTTCATACATACTATATGCGAAAAGACCTTTTCCCCAACCTATTACACATGTAACCACGCACACACGCACGCACGCATATCAAGGTTTAATTACGCTTTGTAACCTTTAGTTAATTCATAAACGCAGAAAGCACTCGCAGCGCCTCGCAAGAGGATAAGTGCAATTCTTGCGTGCAACGTTATTGCTGTAACATATATGACAGGTGCTCCTGTGCCCACTTCGCTGGGCGTAAAATATTTTTACTTTTTTGATTTATTTATTACAATCAATAATCAAATATAGCTTATGTCACTCGGGAATAATGTAGCTTTCTACCGGTGAAAACATTTATAAAATCGGATCAGTAGTACTGGAGATTACCCTGAACATCCAAACTCACAAACTTTACTACCCCCTTATAATATTAGCACAGATAAAAACTTTTGAATTTGAATAAAAAACCATCTATAGTAACCTTCAACTTACCGGCAAATTTTATCCGTGCGGGAATGGAGAAAGAATACAATTTCCTGCGGCCGGGCGGCCTGTCGCAAGAGGCGACTAAACAACCCACAGCCAGGTGGTAGGCTATTTGCTCGACTGGATGGCGACCACCCCTGGTCTAGAGTATACCGCCATAACAACCTTGTGTTGTGTTCCGGCATCAGTGACCAGGTTCCAATCTCCTTTAAGAGAGCAGCAGCGCATTTGTAGCACCTTTGGTGTTGCAAATGTCCATAGGCGTCGGTAACAACTTTCCATCAAGTGGGCCGTCTGCCTGTCTGCTGAACTCCTGCAATAAAAAATAAAAAAAACCTGTCGGCACACGATTTTCCAAAGGAGGTATACAAGGCTGAAATTTCGCACACTTATAGTTTATATAGAGAAGTATTGCAGAATGCTATTTTTTTTTAAATTATGCATAAAAAAATACATTAAACCAATAATAAAACATTACACACACTACCATGTGTTTGATACACACACGCACATATACTCTTTTGTTTATTGTGTAGGTCAAATTAACAGTGAAGCCTTGGCGAAATCTGTAATTATAGAAGCATAGTCTTTGACAACAGAACCTTAATAATGTTCAAATTAATTATTATGGTCGAATTTCGACCACGACCACTAGTATTATATAAACAATGTAAAACATTAACTATACACAATATTTAATCAAAACGTGCTTCATCGAAAACTTCGTACGCTTTATTACCTTTTCTCCAAATTTCACCTTATGTATATACAGGTGGAACGTAGTTACCTCAACAAACAATATAGGGAAACGCCTATACAAGCGTACATAATATGTTCGCGTCAAAGCAACGTGGCGGGCGTCAGTGATGGAAATTCTTTTTACCCAACATCAAAAGGGGTGGGGTCATGTTTTACAAGAAGCCTTTGTTTCACGGCGATTTGTCAAGCACACGCCCTACAAAGCGGGGTCGCGATGTATTTCGCCATTCCTCATATGGAGGGTAAAGGCACATTTTACTATTTTATATGCGTTGTGTGGGTAGTTTACAAAACTATTTTAAATTTTTTTGTGGGTATCTTATTTTATTGTCGGTAAATAATACTGTATAGACGAAAGTGAGATGCTTGGACGAGACTCATCCATATATATGTAATTAATTAACCTCACTGACTGAGTTACCATGTATATATATTTATATTATTTTTTTACTTATATGTATTGTGTATACTTATCATTTATCATTATTTATAAACTGCACCACCATCAGTATTAAAAATCCATTAATCCCTGACAAGGGTTGCCTGGAAGAGATCACTTTTTAGCGATAAGGCCGTCCGTTGTGCTATCTCTTGTACTTTTCTATTTCTGTTAATCTATACTTTGGTGTACAATAAAGTATTGTCTATCGATATCTATCTATCTATCTATATATCTATCTGACTGACTGACTGACATATCAACGCACAACTACTGGGACCATGAAAATTTGCATTGGGTTCCTCCTATGCCGTAGCTTAAGCACGCCCTTATACATGCACGCAAACATGCACACGCACACGTACACACTCATACACACACACACACACATCCACACACACGCACACGCACGAACACACTTAAGATACGTTTAGATTTTCAATATAATGCACACTTAAATTATTAAAAACAAAAAACTGTTAATTATTAAATTATTAAATTAATTAATAAGGTTAACTCACCCAACCAATACAATAAAATAAAAAATGAGAACATATCATGGCCGAACGTGCCCCGCAAAATACAGGCCTGTCCTAGTTTGAGGGAAAACCGACGACTTTTAGTCTCTAGTAATGTACCTAACATAAATATATTGTATATGTTGTATTTTGTTAATAAATCTCGGTCACAATAAGATTTTGGAATAGCATTTTTTTTATTAGTGTTTAAATTTATTTTATAATCAAAATTCGTAATTTGTAGCTGCGCACTCAGAAAGACTTTTTGAAAATTCTACCCCGAAGGGGGTGTAAAAGAGAATGAAAGGTTGTATCAAAATCTGTCATTTTCAAAGTATGAACACAAAATATTGTATACCTGCTTCTGGTTAGAAATTCAACCCCTAAGGGGTTGAAAAGGGGCTACCTTTAAGTTTTTTGACTACATAAACTATGATTTTTATTTATGATAATTTTTCTTCATTTAAGCCAGCGAAGCCGCCGGCAACAGCTAGTTTAAATATAAATACATTCGTTTTTCGCTTAACTTACCAGACTCATGTTCTATTTGATGGTGGTTGTCGTAAGTCGACGTGGTTATAACAACATACTTTATAAATTATTATTCTATAGCAGAAGGTTAAGTGGCTGTGTGTTTTTATCATGTTTTCTCGAAAGATACTCGAATGAAAAAGCTAATAAAAAATCAAATCAATGTGTTTTCTCGCATTTCTTTATCAGACTATTTGGAAAATCCAAGTTTCCCACTTTGAATTCCCAGGAATTATATTTTTAGGATAAACAGAGTATGATTGAGATTCATTTACCGACAACTAATTCTGTTTGGCCACAGTCTGGATCGCTAATGCGTCGTTTTTTACTCACGGTCTCTATGTAAGGAAGTAGCGAATTAAAAAATATAAGTTTATATGTTGAACAAAAAATCCGTAAGATCGTGTAGTGTATACACAATTAAAGGCTTCTTAATAATACAATAAACACGTATATCGTTATCACAGAAACATAAGAACAATACCTCTATTCAATCATTTCATAGCCACACATTCAGATATATTAACAGGATCACATGAAGAATAGGCCCAACCTGGCCCGGTGTGCTCCAAGCTCCCCTTACAGTCACCCCTTTCCTTACAACTGCAACAACTCATTATTTCAAAGTCTTTATATCATTTTAAATTAAACATTCTTATCAAATCACACATTTTCCCGACTGGATGGCTACCACCCCTGGTCAAAAGTATGTCGCCATAACAACCTTGAGTTGTGTTCCGGCAATAGTGACCAGGTTCCAGTCTCCCCTAAGAGAGCAGCAGCGCATTTGTAGCACCTTTGGTGTTGCAAATGTCCATAGGCGATGGTAACCGCTTTCCATCAAGTGGGCCGTCTGCCTGTCTGCTGCACTCTTGCAATAAAAAAAAACAATTTCATGAAGATTTTAAAATAACATAAAGTCACTTACTCAGTTTACTGAAAAATTAAAGAGTTCCGTGGGATAGTTAAAATACCGCACCACGCGGTCGAAGTCGCGGGTATCAGCTACAAATGGCTTGTAACCAAAACTACAAAATATTTGTACGCCTGTCAAAGGCGAAACACGTAACTTGTTGGTTACGCCATTTATATTACTCACAAATTAAATTCATATTATAAGAGTAAAATCCACAACTAATTCGATATGTGCAACTGTGGTAGTACAATAAATAAACCTTCGCCTCATTATTAAATTAAAATAAGATCACTTGAGTGCATGACGTGTAATTGTCCATCCCTTTCGTTCCCACATTAATTACCTATATTCGATCCAAATATAACTCGCTTACTGGTGAGAAGATATCGACGGAAGAAAGGAGGTAGTCCAAGTGGGCTCTGTGCGTAAACTCATAATAAGGTGAAATAAATATTAAAAATACTTTAACTAAGTTATGTGGTGATACAGACAACCAAATAATTTGTCAGTCTTAATAATAGTGGCCATAAAATATATAATATGTAACAACATAGAAGAGCTGTGTCGCCGTATAAGATATTTGAAGGAGATCCGGTGAGTTCCCTTTGTGTTCTTCCTATTTCAGTACGTTAATTGTGTCCAAGAATTTGTTTTATTAAAATTGAACCAAAGCGTAAACACTAGTACCACTTAGCATAAAATTTGCAAAATTGTCCATGTTTCAAAGAAATAAAATTACTTTGACTTTACTTTGTTATCTGTTAATGTTTAACGTGATTAACAATTTAATAAAATGCATCATAAACAACGCATTAATCTCATCGCTATACCTGCGTGAAATGATCACTGACAATCATAGATTTAGCAGAGGCATTATAGACATACGTTGTGGGGCGCTGCACCATATGTAGCCCGCGTATAATTTGCTGGTTCAAAATTATGGAGTGATGAGAGATATGATCTAGATTCTTGCACTAGAAAAGTAGAGGCTCCATCAACCTTGAGATCTGTCTTCTCCTGGTGCAGTTCAGGTTGTAAAAAGGAAGAGCACACGGCATTAAATTTCATCTTAGAGCTAACACTTGTACAAAATTTACGGATAGTGACATAATGTTCTTGGCACGGCCAGTGATCACGATGAGTTTCAGAAAAGGGCGAGTGCACGGCGCGGTGTGGTTCTCGTCAAACGTTGACAGGAAGTGTCCAAAATGGTTGCCCTTACCCTGCTGTGCATTGGCCATCGCTTCACACAGTAAGAGGGTAGACAGCAAAATTGATGGAGCGATGTGATGTTCTACTTACTTTATAATAGGCAAGGTCTGAACATACTGTTACGAGTCGCAGGACTCGAATTAAATGCCGGTGGAATTATTATAGAATTTATTAGAACTATACAAATACGTATAACACAGGTACAAAAATAACTGAACACAACCAGTCCAAACGTAATGCACGATTCAATAACACGCGCCAAGTCCGTCACTAAGTAGATTACCGAATGTGCACAACTCTTGCTCCGCTTGTGGTTATCGCTTGACTGCCGATCTCTCCATTGGGCCATTGCTTTATACTGTACTGATACAATATGGCTGCCCGACCGCGTAGACCGAATTTCTAAGAATTAGTTCGACACACCTGGCTAAATACTGGCATAAAAGATTACAATACACAATGGGCTGGTTTTCTAACTACAAATTTTAAACACAAAGTAAACAAAAGAAGTCTAAATGCAGAAAGGTAATAAAGTGTGCTTTTATGGTATGCAGGTGTGAATTTACTTTTGTCGGCGTGTAGGTCCTAACACTACATTTTGTCCTCAAGAAGTCTTTACCTATGAAATCAAAGCATTTTTATCTTTTGTATAATTTGTTTCACGTCAATGAAATCTCATTAAAAACATTCGACACAAAAACACTCATCGAAAATCGTCCACTCTTACCGCTCTTAGCTTATAATTTGCGCCTCCAAAACGTCTCGTAAGAGAATAAATTACGTTTCTGAGTACAATTTCCATAGATTTACAATCGTTTCTTCCTCTTATATAACAAAGTACGGTTTGTTTGCTAATTTTATATAAAAAAACGATGAGGCCCTCCCAATTCAGAGCACTCTGGCGTAAAAAAAAAGAATTTAATTAAAATTTCCGAATGTATTTGGCAGTGTTGAATTGTTGGGTTCTTGATCTTGAGTAGATGTATAATTAAATCACTACTCGATTAATTAGATTTCCATAATTAATTGTTATTACAAGAAAGAAATAAAATAATGCTTATTTTTGATATTACTTAATTGCTGAAGCACAGCAGACAGGCTGGCGGCCCAACTGTGTTGGAAAGTGGTTACCGTCGCCTATGGACATTAGCTATACTAGAGGTGCTGCCAATGTGCTGCCGGCTTCGAAGGAGAGACTGGAACCTGGCCACTGATACCGGAACACAACTCAAAGTAGTTATGGCGGCATACTCTAGACCAGGGGTATTAGCCATCCAGACGGGCAAATGCCTTACCACCTGGCTATGAAAATTATAACAGAAAGTGGCTAGTAAAAACAAAAGGTTAACTTAACTAAACAGGCTAAAAGGAAATGCAACCTACCAATCTAAGAATTTTGTAATATAAAAACATTACAAAGTAATATCACTATTAATATTATAAATGCGAAAATAACTCTGTCTGTCTTTTATGAAAAAACTACTGGACTTACCTGGCTGAAACTCAGTATATGTATATTCGATGCCGAGGATGAACATAGGATACTTTTTATCCCCAAAAATGGTATAGTTTCCGGGATAAAAGTACATTTTTCCGTTTGTCTGTTATGCTTTCACGGATAAAGTATTGTATCGATTTGGCTGATATTCGATATATATGAAAGTTCAATATCTTGAATGGATATAGGATACTGTTCATCTCGTAAAAGCGATAGATTTATGTAAAGGTTCTCCCAGAAAATAGGGAAGCAGGTGTTTGTTTTTTCTGATTTTCGTCATTATCGCCATGTTTGTAGTTTATAGATCATAGACGAGATTTTACACAAAGGCTGCTACTTTTATCGTAAAACTAAAACTAGAACGGGTAGAAATAGGGTATGACCGGTGTGATACCACGCTCCCATAGAATATCGAGTGGAACGGTTAGACTTCATCTAATTGTGTCTCATGGATGATAGAGAATCCCGATGGCCCAATTTCTCCTCCCCCTATACAACCTTTCCTATCCCAATCCTCCTGTCTGATACGTCTATCTCATTCCCTTTTTTTGTTTTTTTTTATGACGCAGGGGAATGTCTTTTCTTGGGACACCATCCTCGGGCCTGGGGGAAAGCCGAGGCATGTGTGAGACCCTTGATCGGCCGTATTCCCCCATGGACTCCGAAGGGAGGACAGCGGGATGGTCGGCCGTCAAACCACCCACTAAACCTCATCTGCGCACCTAGCCCATACGCTTTTATGGGGTGCCACAGAAACTAGGCCAATAGCTACTCCATTTGTGACGTCCCAACGCCTCTCGATGAACCCAGGGTGTCCTGCGGGGGAGAACACCTTCATCAACAACAGGGGGAGGGAAGTCCGCGGGATCATCTATCTCATCCTCTTTATCCAAACCTAAAGGCTGGCCACGCGTTGGCTTCGCCATTGATGTTGCAAACGCCTGTACGTGACGGTAATCACTTTCAATGAGCTGCGACGTCTAGATATTTGCGAGCTTCGCAGTAAAAGAAACGACTTTGCCGTCGTCAACAGAGGATTATCGAAGAAAAAGACATATTGTGCCGACCCGGCCCGACCCTAATAACAAATATCTTAATTGAGCCTTTTGTCCTAAATTACACTATTACTAAACACCATTAAATAAAACACTTTAATTGCTTGATGAACAATATATTAGAATGGAACAGTGAACTGAAGGATTATTATAACACAAAAGAGGTTGACATGATATATATAACAAATAATAGTGTGTTTCATTAGGAGACAGCGCCATCTAGTTTTGCACTAACTAGACTATTGAACTAAGCGCTATCTCCGATGGCTTTTAAGAAAAAACAAAGTACAAAATACAAGAAACACATACTGGAAGCTAAAAACACTATACAATATGTTGAGTTCTCTGACACTCAGACTAGGTTAACTGTAATACGAGTCAATCAGAGGTTCCTCACGCCAATTGCTATTGTAATAATTAAATATTTGCATGTAGTTTGTATGTAGTAATATGTTCATGTACAGATACGTATATTAGTATATGTGTGTATCTATTTGCATGTATGTATGTATGTATATAAAGGAGTAAATAAAAAATAAGAAAGTAGAATGATTGGGAGAAGATGAAAGAAAAGAGAGAGATTCATATAAGCCGAACCTAAATTCAAATACACTCGCAACTGTAACAACGTTTGTTTAATACAGAAATTCCATGACACGTCCTAGTTATTTCAATTAGAGCGGGACAAATTAACGTGTCCGCACTCGGGCTGACAGAAAGTTGGCCGACTGGACCTCCGGCTCAAATTACGGCTTTGCCTAATTAGAAACCCGTTTCACACGGTTTACGTACATATTTATATATTAATTCGCTGTGCCCGCGACGTCGTCCGCGTGGATTTTATTTTCTAAACCCCCCGATTTTGAAATATTCTTCATTGGTGCTTCGCTCCTATTGGCCTTAGCGTGATGATATATAGCCTATAGCCTTCCTCGATAAATGGGCTATATAACACTAAAAGAACTTTTAAAATCAGACCAGTAGTTCCTGAGATTAGCGCGTTCAATCAAACAAACAAACAAACTCTTCAGCTTTATATATTAGTACAAGATTAATGGCTTATTTTTTTTAAAGGTTAATAAAAATTTAGTACCAAAATGAATTATAATCTAATCCAAACTAATTCTTTCATTGTATTAGATTATAATTATTGTAACTTAATACAATAAAAGAAAACTTAACTTAGTTACATTGTATTGTTGCACACAAATAATGGAATGAAATGAAAACTTGTAATTTGTAAAATTTATATTTTTATTTGTTTTAGTGAAAAGGAATTATTGTAAGTATTTGTGAAATCTAATATATAATAAATAAAAACTAAACTAAATTATAAACAAAATAAGTATATGTACAAATTAAAATTAAACTATATAATCTAGTCCCAGACCGCTGTCAGTTGGAAACGTGCTCTAAAGACTGGCTTCATTACCTCGCTGTAACGCAATGCCAATGCGTTGTCCGAGGTACAGACCAGTCTTTTGGTCTGAGACGTCTACCAGGCGTTTCCCTATATCTCGATAAAGTTTGTGCGCCTCAGGTCCCAGAGTCTCCTGTTGTGCAGCAGCTGTACCAGCAGACATGCTTGTAGCTGAAAGATGGAATGCCGCCAGAGTATCGACGCAAGACGCATTCCATACTAAAGGGCGACCCATCCTCCAGGGCACCAATGACATACCATCGGGTCTCTTGCCATCGTCGCGGCACAAGCCCTTCGCTTCTAGAACGGCAGGTACCCTGGCGGTGACAAGAGCCTGACAGATTATGTCATTGAGTGCTGCATGACGCGGAATTCTGCCGGCACTTCTGGTACAAGATATACCATGAAAACCATAATTTGTAAAATTATATAAATTTATTGTGGACTCATGATTCCTGTAATAATAGTACCAAATATAAGAAGAAGAATAGGTAAATAACTTGTGTAGCACAGACTAATCTTAAAGTAATATAAAGCTGAAGAGTTTGTTTGTTTGATTGAACGTGCTAATCTCAGGAACTACTGGTCTGATTTGAAAACTTCTTTCAGTGTTAAATAGCCGATTTATCGAAAAAGGCTATAGGCTATATATCATCACGCTAAGACCAATAGGAGCGGAGCACCAATGAAGAATGTCTCAAAATCGGAGGTTTCTTTTCCTTTTGGGAGCTTCCGCTGCGTGCGCTGCGTAAACGGTTAAAATTTTGCAAAAATCATGTGTGACAGAACTGTTCCCCTTTAAAAGTTCTAAAAAATAGTCCGCAACAGCATATGTCCATCTTTTAAGGTTGGCACTCTCTAATTTTTTTTAAGATTTCAATAATCGCCAAATACCGATTGTTTTTTAATTCAAGTTTTTTTTCTCGTTATGGTATAATTTATTTAATTAATTTAAAAAATAATATATATGAGCGACCTTTTATCCAAATTTTGAACTGAAACTTTCAGAAACTCATTATTTTTAGTCTATAAAAACATATCATATCGAGAAAAAATAAATAAAAAAAACGGTTCTTGGCGATTTTTTAAATATTAAAAAATATGAGCGACCTCTTAAATTTTCTTTTGATCTGTCCTTTGGAGGGAGTTCTTAAAACATCAAAAACTATTTTTTTTTCATTCGTGACTTTAAAAAAATTGTCGGTTTTTTTGCACCACGCTAATAAATATTATATCACTAGCGGGCCCGGCAGACGTTATCCTGCCCTGAAAAAATAAAAATGTAGAACCAGATCCAGGGCCAAGTATGTTGTTTAGATTGATGGGTTACATTATAGGAGTTTTAGTGGGATCTCTAATTTTTACATGGCCTATCTTTTTCGGGGATAGTGTAACATTCGGATGGTGAAAGAATTTTTGAGATCGGTCCGGTAGCTTTTGAGCTTATTCGTAACAAACATACAAAAATACAAATCTTTCCTCCCTGTAATATTAAGTATAGATTACTCTCTATTAAAAATGTAACTAATCATAAATTAAACTATACTGTAGATATGGGATAGGGAGAGGTGATATAGAAAGATCAGACAGGAAGAATGGATATGGGACTAGAATAGGGATAGGATAGGGAAATGTTGATAACGGGAGCGAGAAATGTCGGCCGTCGGGAGTCCGACATACCCCTCGGTGACCTCCCCCACAGCCCGAGGATATGCGCAAAGGCATTCCTCAGCGTTAATAAAATAAGTGGGTCGTTTGCCCCTTTGCCACCTTCGCATTCAATAAAAAACCTTTTGTATTTTGCCTAAGTTATATACATAAATGTACGGTCAAGTTACTCCGTGATCAGTTCTCCAACATTTTACTTTAAACGGCTCATAAAATTTCGACATCCAGGCACACACTCTCAAATTTCATAAACACCAATCAGGACGTTTCTGAAATGCTTAAACTAAAGGTGTCTAGATGCACTTTGCTAATAACGACGACGCCCTTTCTCTTTTGTATTCTGCTCTCGCTTTGTTTACGGGCTTCGATTTTATTGCCTCCTTGTAAAACCCAAAACAATTAACAATAGCACCACGCCCCTTAAAACTGATATTTTACTTGTGCGCGTGTCATTGCGCTGTTAGCGAATGTTTTTGCCAGGCGATTTTAGCCTTGTGGGTGGTGCACCGCCGCTTTGGTTGATTGTACATACATATATACATCAAACGGTTACAAACGTGATTATGTCACGAGGATCTATTTCGGGTCGAAACTAGTTTTCGGTTTCAAGGTTTGGGTTGGCTTCCAGTTATTTTCGGCCGGTTCGTGTTAGTTTTGATTTTGGGGGAGACCTTTGAAGTATTCGTGGAATGGGTTGATTATAAAGTTTTGCTACTTTATATAATGTTTATCGGATTCATACATTTAAATTGAAATGATTAATTATTCAAAAACTCCTTAATTATTTATTAATTTCGTCTATCGTGATTTCTCTTGTATTGTCCTTCCATGACTCCACGTGCTGATACCAGGCGGAAGAACAGAGCTGGTATAGGTAGCTAGAATTACGTTGAGTCACAGCTAACTAGCTAGCTAGCTGTGTCAGCTTAGTGATAACTGTGTGTGAATATTTAAAATCAAAGAGTATTTTCAGCAGGGCAACGGATTTTTTACTATCAAAATATGTGAATTCCAAAGATTCCCGTGAAAAACTGGGATAGGTAATGTTACTAAAGATAAACATAACTACATCTGTACTAAAGATATAGAAAGTGTCATATCAAGCAAGTCCTAATATCACGTCATTTTTAAGGAAATTCCGGGATATATAAAGTCCCGGATTATATTGTTTTGTCAATCAGATCCGAATCATCTTACTTTTATGTATAGTACCGACTTTAAAACACTCCCGGGAAAATTCCCGCGAGATTCCCAGGTAATAGAGCTCGGCAAATTTTAAAAAGTATGAAGTTATAGTTTTAGTGTAAATTATAATATGTCGCAATAGTTTAGTTTTTATGCGCTCAAAGGACTTTAAACCCCTCCCGGCAAAATCCCGTGCGATTCCCGGAATAAAAAGTATCAGAGATTTCATTTCAGAAAATTTGCTATAGATTAGTATGAGAATTGCATCGGAATATGAATTTATTTTCAACCTGGCCGCTTTAAAAATTCCCAGAAATTCCCAGAGATTCCCGGGATAAACGGCAGCGCAGATTTTAAGACTAAGAATTTGTTATCGATCAGCGAAAACCGCACCGAATCCGGCCCATTAATTTTTCGTGAATCCCGAACAAACAGACAAGAAATCTCATCAAAAATCATTTTTTAGATTTCTTGTTCGTCTATCCCAGTTTCTTTTTTCCAGCATATTTAGAATTTTATGATATTGTTACATGCTAACAAAACGTAAATGCACATCTGCCTGCCATAAACCCGGTTTATTAACTGCCCGCATTTGCACTTCTTTTGTTTACTTTGTGTTTAGAATTAGTAATTAAGAAAAACATTGTGTTTGTTATTGTACTTGTTTTATGGCCGTCATTAGGCAGGTGTGTCGAACTAATTCTTGTTGTTATTGTTTTGCGTCGAGGCATGCCCCTCATGGAGGGGTGAGGCAGTCAAGCGACGATTACGATACGAGCAAGACGTGTGTACATTCGATGATCTATATAGTGACGGACTTTGCGCGCGTTATTAAATCGTGCATTACATTTGGACTTATTGCGTCCAGTTATATTTGTACCTGTGTTATACGTGTTTGTATAGTTCTAATAAATTCTATAGTAATTCCAACGGCATTTTAATTCGAGTCCTGTAACTCGTAACAATATTGTAGATTATTATACGTTTCGTATTTATTTTAAACACTATTCTGATGACCATTTATTAAACTTCTTCTAATCTTTTCCAGGGCCGGGGATACGACTACCAGCAAGGCACCAGATCAAGAGCAAGGGTGAGTCAATCTTTCTGTTAATTCGTAATATATTCGTGTAAGTAAATTATGTTAATTTAAACAAGTGAGTTTTTTAGGGTCAAATCCTAAACTATACGAAATAGCGAAAACCACTCAAAGGAGTCTCGAGGCTGATTTTGACGATAACCAAAATGGTATCATTAGATATTTGAAAAATAAATTACGCTTGTCAGAAATGTATTTATCATTATTATTATAAATATATTTTATCCATGCAGGAATGGAGAAAAAATGCAATTTCCTGTGGCCGGGCGGCCTGTCGTATGACAAGACAAAACAACCCACAGCCAGGTGCTAAGGTATTTGCCCGACTGGATGGCTACCACCCCTGGTCTAAAGTATGCCGCCATAACAGCCCAGAGTTGTGTTCCGGTATTAGTGGGCAGGTTCCAGTCTCCCTTAAAAGAGCAGCAGCGCATTTGTAGCACCTTTGGTGTTGCAAATGTCCATGGGCGATGGTAACCGCTTTCCATCAAGTAGGCCGTCTGCCTCTCTGCTGTCCACATGCAATAAAAAAATGTATCTTTACAAGCTACAATAATAATGCTACAGGAGTGTATATTTTTTCAAAATCAGCCGATTCGATCCCTGACATGGATAATTGATTTTTCAAAATGTTACGAAACTCGAGACTCCTTTGAGTGTTTTTCGCTATTTCGAAAGGCCTCGTACTACTTACTATATATTCAAAAATGTAGTAATCCACGGGCAAGATAGCAAAGTCCGCTAACTCCCGAATCGCCTTCGGAGATTGCAAGGCCTATGTCATATTTGAATTAAAAAAAACAACAGAAAAGAAACCGACTTGAAGTGTAACTTAACTTAACTTAAACTTAAGTAGTAAAAAGCAAAAAAATGAAATTTTCTACATCTCGAAGTCGGTGCTAAGTAAAACATAAAAAGTACTACATTTTGCAATATTTTGGTTGTTGTAACAATGTATATGGTAATTTTTATGTTTTTCTTGGCACCGACTTCAAAATGTTGTAGAAAAATGTATGTATTGTTAGCTTTTTAGTTACTCTTGAAGTTGTTTTTTTTTGTTAGAATTTTTTTATTGTATAATTTTAAGTTACATATATGGTAACCCTAATAAGGCATCTTGTCGAATGCAGAAACGATAATTGATGAAACGGAAGTGTGTTTAGAAAACATTGTTGAGCGCAGCTCGAATCTAAATTATATTATTATATATGCACTTAATAGCCTCTAATAAATGCCGTCAAATTTAAATTAACTAAGTATCGCTAGGACATGCTGGTCAGTTAATAAATGAAAGAAAAAGATTTATTGCCTTAAAAAGACGACGTTATACATAAAAACACATAATATATCCACATAAAATTGTAAACAAAAAAAACCTGGTTCACAAAACACAAAAACATACGTATTAAATAAATAAGGCTTGGCGTCGAGTTTTTTTAGTGAGAGTAGTAGTAAATGTATATCAGTTGGTTCTGGCACTCGCCAGCCACTGCCGCGGTGCGGCTCGTGCGCGCATTTTGGTTTACAGAAAACGAACTGCTCAACACGACCTTCGGCCTCGTCTCGGAACCCATTTCGATCTCGTGTTTTAAAAGTCCGATTGGTGTAAGAGCTTAACGAAAATTGTTTAATTAAATGATTATGCCCATCTTCTGGTGTCACTGAGCAACATTTTCGTTTGAATTTCAACTCCGATCGTCACCGTTTTCTAAATACGACGGATCTCATAACTCAATTTACGCTGTTGTGTTTTAATAGTTATCGATTTCCATTGTACGCCTTCCTAGTCCTACTCGAGTCTAGAACAACACGTTATTGATCTTAATTTTTTTATTTATTTATTCAACAAGATAACAACATGATTACAACTTGTTGAATTATACATATCATAGAAAACTTCTGGGGTTTATATCAGTGCTATGGATATCTACGTCCGTAGTATTTAACAATTTTAACGTTACATTTGGTTTAAAAAGTGCATTTTAAGTTTATTTTTAAATATTTATTGATGTAATGCTTTCCCTAAACTCAACAGGTAGGTCATTTAACAAACGCGGAACTAAATATGCAGTTGTGCGCTTGCCGTATATGTTGTTTGCCCGACTCGTGACGAATCGGTTTTGGGCGATGGCTCGCGTCTATACAGAGTGTTTTACTAGTGTTTGTAGGTAATTAGGGTCATAAACTTAACAATATTTTTCAATACATTTTCTATTTGATTTTGAGAAATTTCCTGCTATATCTCCGTAATATAATCCTTCTTACTATAATCCAGGGTCTAATCGCAATTAAATTTATACGTCACTATTCTAAAGCTATACTAAATCCAACGCAAAATGATCAAAATCGGTTCAGAAAGAAAAAAGTTATGATTGACATACTTAAACTATTCATATTTACAATACATACACTTTTACCCTATTTTAACGAATTTTTTGCTACGTCTTCGAAAATCAAAGTTCTATTACAATGAAATTTATACCAAACTACTATGAATATACACTGAGTCAAAGACAAAAGAAATCATGAAGATTGATTTAGAAACAAACAATATTGTATGGATTTATTGTTAAGAAAGAAAGAAAGAAAGAAGAAAGAAAAATATTTATTCAGAACTTCAAACACAAAACGTTGATAAATAAGACAATACAATTGAAATGAAGTTCTGAATCGGTCCTAACTCAGCATGATGCTGGTTGGCTTAACCAGCGCTGGTCTTCCGTTAGGGCCGTTCAAGTGACTTACGGATAGACAAAACGAAACAAATACAAAACCAAAAAAAATAAAATATAAAATATGACTATTACAAACAAACAAATATAAAAATTAATATATAATATAAAAAATTATATAAAAATAAACTATATCATTAATATATAAAAAAAACTGATATAAAAATTAATGCTACGAAGTGAATTTATAAAGAAGAATATAATGGAATAAGGAACATAAAGCTTAAAAACTAAAAAACTATAACAATATCAATTTTATATTTTGTCTGTCAGTCTGTTGGTTTGTGTCAAATATGCTGCAAATAGGAAATATCTAATCTGAGAATAATCATGGTTAAACAGGCAAAAACAGACTGAAAAATTAAAGTAGATCAGGCAGAACCTGCACATGAAACCAACATCATTATATGACACTAGTATCATGTACAAGATCCGCCTGACTCACTTGATGATCATATATAATTTTTTTTAATTTCGCTCTAAGCCCGTGTATATTTTGCAAGTTTTTAATAGGGGGTGGAATATTGTTCCAACATTTAGTCGCAGCATAGCGAAAACTACCCCTAAAAGCAACCGTCTTATGCCGTAACGTCGTAAGCTGCATAGCATATTGTCGCAATTCAGTCGATCTCTGAGAAGTAAACCACGAAAGTTTATCGTATAAGTATAATGGAGCTTTATACTTGATGACACCGAAAAGTAAGCAGGCTAGATGCAATTTACGATGGTGCTTCATTTTTAACATCGAACACTTATTTATATATGGTGTCACATGATTCCTAAAGGGAATGTCAAAACAAAAGCGTGCACATGCGTTCTGAACTCGTTGGATTAATCATGTTATATCTTCGGAACTCGAGATCTAACACCAATGAAATTTATATAAGATCATTTTGAAACTATAATGAATCGAACGCAAACAAATAACTAAAATCGGTTCAGAAACAAAAAAGTTATAGCTGAAAAACCGCAAAAATTTCACATTTCCGTCTGGCTTCAAGGGTTTTTCTGCTATATCTTCGGAACCCAAACTCTACTAGCAATAAAATTTTTATGGGACCATTTCGAAGATTTGTAAAACTCAAAAAGAATCATCAAAGTCCGTTCAGAAACAACAAAGTTATGGCTGAAATTACATAAAAAAAAAATAATTACATGACGAATGAATGAAATAATGTTCTTTATTGCATACATAAGTTGCACATACAATAGGAGGTCTTTTCGCCGCCGGCGATATCTTTCAGACAACCTTTAAATTTGAAAATGAAACGAATTGTGACTCCTCCTTTTCTGTAGTCGGTAATACATATGATTCGATATAAGAAGTCGTGGTCGAATAATAGGTACCGTTCGCGTCCCAAACACAAAGTGTGCTGTATTCGAATTTTGACCGGAACCCGTGCACCACTTAGGCAGTTTTCTAAGCCAATATGTGAAGGTAAACATCGTGATGCAACCTGCATATCGAGGTAACCGATATATCAAACCTGCCATGCTGCCTTGGACAAGCGTGGCGGGTACACTGTCCGTTCCTCTGTAATGGGAGGCCAGAGCCGAGCAATGGGATATTTATGGGCTGTTTTTGCATATATAAGAATTTAGCCATTTTAAATTTGGTTAAATCCCATCGTCATTGTCCTCGCTTCGCATAAACAGGGTCAAATTTTCATCAAAATTGAGCGACCACGCCGTGTAATGCGTTAATTACGATTCTGGACACGTGTTTCGTCACGGCAGGTGCAGTTTATAACTTCAAATACATAAATTATAATATTAATCCCCGGCCCAGTTATAGTTTGTAATGAATTGCTCATCAGGTACCTTTAGTTCGATGCTAGAACTTGTATAACGTAGAAATAAAGTGCAAATTTTTATATAAAGCGAGGATATACCCGCGACGTCGTCCATGATATGAAATTCACACGAAACTCCCGCGATATAAAGTACCGCAGCATTTAAAAAAAGAATCTAATCTATTGTTTTAGTGGAAACTGTCTCGGAATAAGCTAATTTTTAACCGATTTCAAAAAGGAGGAGGTTCTCAATTCGCCTGTATGTTTTTTCTGGATATTCGTTACTCGATTGCTCCGTCAATTGTGAGCCGATTTTGATTTTTTTCTTTTAATCGAAAGGTTATTCTCCCGAATTGGTCCCATTGTCACCATGTTAGGATCTGAATTCAGTGGATTTCAAGGAATTAGGGAAACTCATGAAAATTGTTAACCCACTTTTTCGTAACACGATATCTCCGTCAATTGTAAAACGATTTTCAAATTGTTTTCTTTAATCCTAAGTGTATACTCCCGAGGTAGTTTCACGGTTACCAAATCAGGATGGGATCCCAGAGATTTCGAGCATGACCCTTATTAAAGAACGCCGTGTGCCTAAATTCTTGGACAAAAGCTTGTATAAGCGTGTAGCTATCACATTTTCTACAGCTTAATTTTTTTATATGCATGTTACGCAATTTCTCCGTCCATTGTTGATCGATTATGATTTTTTTTCTTTATTAGTAAATGTGTATGCTCCTGAGGCGGTTCCACAGTCACCAAGTCAGGATCTGATGAGTGGATCCCAGAGAAATCGAGAGCAACTCTTATTGAAGAGCATATAAACCGAAGAGTGAGATAGCAAATTTGTATACGCGTGCCAGTAGTATAATTTCCACAGGTGCTTAATATATTATTTCTAAAGCTATTGAAGTATTTGCGCAACTAAAAATTTTTTTAACAAAAACAAAACCGACTTCGCACTAAAAACCAAAAAATAAATTTTTTCGACTTCGAGATGTTGTAGAAAGAAGTCGGTTAACTATTTATTTTTTAGTTTATTAGTGTGAAGTCGGATTAAAAAAAATGTATTATGCACCCGAAAAAACTCGATTGCAGCGCCATCTATTTAGCTAATCCATCAATTCTATGGAAACATCATCATTTATCGGGATAAAAAGTATCCTAAATGTTGATCCGGGATATAAGCCAGCTCTGTGTCAAGTTTCATTCATATAAATTCAGTAGTTTTCAAAAAGGATGCGATCGCAGCGCCAAATTTTTCGATATTTTCATCTATTCGTTACGCCCGTGGATATGAGTTTGCTCTATCTCGAGTTTCATTTAAATCCTTTTGAGTAGTTCAGACAAAATTCAACAAATTGTATGTTCGGAATCTCCTGGTTCGAATTTTTTTCACATTTCTAAACGCATTGTACAAACTCGAACCCTTTACAGATTTATTATAGATAGATAAATAGATACAACACTTTATTGTTCACCAAAAACTGAATTACAAAAATGCACAACAAGACAGTAGTTACATATTAGATAAACAAAAGACGGCCTTACCGCTAAAAGCGATCTCTTCCAGGCAACCTGATGCACTGCATTAAAATTCTTAACTTATCTAATTATTAAAAATTAATGAAAAATAATACATATAGGACAGCAGATTACAATTTAAGATAGAGCAAACTAGCACATACATTGTTGCGTAAGGTTATATTATACTATTACCATGTCATCTGGTGACTGGCCCCTGCATCGCGAAACCGCACTGCTCCGTGTGCGATGCCGCGGGCGGGCCGGCCGGTCACCAGATAGGTGGCGGATCCTGCGGATCCCGGAAGCCCACCAGGAGAAAGAAGGCCAGCCACAACAAGGCGTCGGACAGCGCCGTGGCCGCGGCGGCAACACCACCAGCCGCCGCGCCCAGCGGCCAGGAGTAACGCCCGTGGCTCCCTTTGC
Organism: Dendrolimus houi; assembly: GCA_039645545.1. Classification (NCBI taxonomy): domain Eukaryota; kingdom Metazoa; phylum Arthropoda; class Insecta; order Lepidoptera; family Lasiocampidae; genus Dendrolimus; species Dendrolimus houi. The sequence continues at coordinate 25,234,561 of CM077127.1, read as the reverse complement.
CACGGGCGAGCGGCAGCGGGCATCGAGGCCTCGGGGACCGGACAGGCCTCCGCCCGCACCAATGCCGCGAGAGGGCGTAAGGCAGCCGCGCGACCCTCTCAGGGCCGGGGAAACGACGACACCTCCCCGCCCCGCACACAGGAGAGGCCGCCTCTGTTTATGAGGCGGCCCACCGCCCGCCGGGGTTGCGGGTCAAGACCTTAGCTACATACTGTGACCCCGGCACTCAGGCGGATGAAGGCTCCCATGGGGTTTTAGTGGGTATACCCGGCGCCGGTCGTACTGATTAATCGGCGTCGGGGGAGCCCCACACACCGGCCGTGACTTCCCCGGCGCGGCAATGCATCTCCTTATGTAAAAAAAATACTATTACCATCGGGGCGGATTTGTCCCTCCCGGCCGTGGTGAAGGTAATGGTCGGGAGGGTCGTCCACAATGACCTCTAGCCTCCGTAGGCTACGGCCGTGCAGGCGACTGGTGGGGAAACCGGACCCGCTCGCACATAAAGGGCGGAGAAGAGGGACGCACCCATCTCACCTCGAGGTGAGATCGAGGTAGCCGGAGAGACGGCCAGCCCGCAAAGGGACCGGCCGTCGTCCGTTCGGACTGGAGGTGAATGCGCGAGCGAGCCCACTGCTCGGACAAAGGACGCTAGAGGGTCGGACAGGGGTTTTTGTGGGTATCCTAGACCTGGCGAATCCCACACACGGGCGCGACCTTTCCCCCTCACGCGACTCACGCTCCTCAAACAGATTTCCCCTGTAATAGTATAGATTATATCGTTTCCGTGGGATAGACGAACGTAGCGAAGACGATGGTGCTGCGATCGCATATTTTTGTGCTGCCGTTGTAATTAACTAACAAACAAGCCGTCATGACAACAAAGAAGTTTCACTGGCACATGCCAGACGTAAATATTCAAACTTATCAACTTAAATACACGAGTGAAGTTAATAAAGTGCATTTTTGTGCCATAATTTAACGGGCACTGTATAAAGTCTTGGCAAGTATCGCGGCCCGTACTTGGCCGGCGGATTTATTATTTCATGGCTTATGCACTTTTGGCAGATTAAAATTTCTTACTTACTTCATAAACCTGAGCGGTTATTTTTTAAGAGGTCAAGTATTATGGCAGTACGCAGCAGATTCACCCAAAACCCCGTCGACTAAGAACATTCAACTTGGCTTCATAAGCATATATGTTGCACATATCTTGAATCCAGCTAAATCAATCATTCAAACACTAAAAATCACTGTTGAGGGCGGCCGCCATTTATTTTGTTTCAACAACTCATTGCACTTGCCAAAAGCTTATTATTTTTTACATGTCTGTTTATTTAACACCGCATACGATATCCGACGACACAATGACGGCATCAAGAATATGTACTAATGTATGAACAAGAGATAGTGTTGCCATGATTCAAAAACCATTGTTTTAGCAATAAATAATTAACAGTCGAACTTAATTTTTACTTCAACGTACCTATTTATAAATACCTACCCGTAACGCTATCTAGCTAAGCCAAGGTCAAGGTCGAACTAACCATATGAGGAATACGTTAAAATTACGGCGGTCATGTCATTATCGTTGCCATGGCAACGTATTTGCTCGGCTATTCCTCGGTACTTTTTATCTGATGAATGAAAATTCGGCACCAAACATTTTAATTTTATATAAAAAAAAAAACAAATCAAGTACTTAACGTTTGAATTTTTAGATATATATATATATATATAGATAATGTATAAATATTAAAATACATAATAAACTTATACATAGTCCAAAAAAAAAAAAGCAAAAGTAATTAAAAATACTTAATATATAAGCCATAGATAATAATAGTAGAAAAGTAGCAAAATATAAAAACAATTATAGAATGAAATAATAGACAAATAAGATAAGTTTACTTAACCATAGAATAAGACACGATCAGTAGTAGTACCCTAAGTAACAAATTGGAATAACATACAAGGAAAATTGTACTAGTACATTTTGTAAAAATTTGGAAACCGAATAGAAACAAATATATAATAACATTAAGGATATTGTAACATTAGTAGATAAGAAAAGAAAACTTGTAATAATATGTAAGGAAATTGTAAAATTAATTCTGTAATGAAAAATAAAGACGAAACAAAAAAGAAAGAAAGACAAAAAAGAGAACACAGAAATAAAAAGAATAAAAACTAAAATATAAAATCCCAAACAAAAAAGCATCAAGCCCGGACAATCTCGTTCATCCGGAGAGAGGAATTAAAAAAAAAGTTTGAATTTTCTCTAAAGGTTTCTAATCCATTTGAACACGTAAACAGTATAATTAATGAGGTATTCCCAAAATTAGGGCAACGAGGGAATTCGACCGATTAGTTTGCTTTCGTTGTCTGTTTGTTGTTTAAGAATTTAAAAAAAATTGTCAAGCTGACAAACTGGCTGATATCTTAGTTCATAGAAAGTGGTTACCGTCGCCAATAGAGGTTTGCAACACCAGTGGCGAAGCCAACCTGTTGCCAGGTATCCTACGGTCGTCCCTAGGATATATCCCATGGCTTCTAAGGTACACGCGGCGGGACGGTAGTAGGTTTAAGCTATATTCCACAAAACACTCACAACGACCACGTTCACGACCATGATTTTACCCGTTCTACTTGCTTGCGGCCGTTACAATCATAAACTCTAGTGGAACGGATTATAGATCGTTGATGTCATTAAAGACAAAATACACAAATTTCATTGGTTGTTTTGATGGCTCTGTAGTCAACGCCTACTTCAACCCAGCTCTTGATATGGGTCGTTGTGAGCGCTGTGTGATCGAAAATAATGACGTTTTCGCCACGACTATAACGACGGTGGTCGCCATGTGGAACAGCAGAGTTATCAGAGATACTAAAGGAAAGCGCCCTTAGTGGGTCGTCCGACTGCCGGCATCACATTCCTTTCCATACACTTCTGCACACTTCTTCCTCGGCGAAGATATGTGCAGAGCCGGCCGTTGCAACGAGGCTTGAAAACTGGTTTTGACCATCTGCAACTTGACGGAGTGCAATTTGGAGTATCTCTGTTGGTGATGTGGTTCACCTTAGCCAATCCGAGATGGACCAATCTCGCGCTTGGGGCGGCATGGTGGGTAGTAATTACGTATACTAGATCCAGTGTCGTCCCAGTCCAATCGTGCTAAAGCGGCGCAGGTTCTGGTTTAACGAGGTAGTTGGGAACTCCTGTATACCAGAGTCCACATTCGGAAGTCTGCCGCGGGTGGTTCTTTTTAAAGATCACCTTGCAATCGGTCATGCCCCTTGAGACTTAGACTGAGTACAAAATGTACTCCCCCTGCGTATCAAAAAAGGCTTAAAATCCGGTAATAAAAGTCGAACCGGTTACAACCCATGTAATCCATATAGGAATGTCTCTTTTCGGTTTTGTTTCAACTTTTACAAAATTTCGTTAAATAGGTTTAGTTATTAAACCTGTTTCAATCAATCAATTTTATTTGAGTCAGACTTGCGTCCATAATTTATACTAGTTACACAAAAGACTTAAAAACTAATTGTTAGTAAAATAAATAGAATTAAAAGTAACACACTTATTTGGCTCGGTTTGACGGCAGCACATACAACTTAATCAGGTGCTTACAGATCCATCACCCCGCTCCGCCACAGTCCGGAATATGTGTAATACTTGCAACAACTCAGAAGGGTTTATGGGAATAAAAAGAACAGCAACTGGTCACATATCAGAGAACCTTACGGTTTTAACACATTCAATACACTGACTTTTCATACTCTACAAGCTTTTTAGAACACCTCGCCATCCCTCCAAAATTTTTACAGTATATTAATCTTAGCAAATTGGCACAACCGATAGCGGATTGAAGTCACTGATAAACTATTTTAATTAAAGTGTTATGAATGAAAAGAATTTAATACATTACTGTTTGGAAATTCCAGATAATATTTTATACAAGATATCATATAAAACATTATACTTAAAGTTTTACATGTAATAAAATAAACCGATCACAGTACAAATCTATCGCGTCTGCCAACATGAAAACAAAATGTAACAAAATATTGTAAATTATAGACAACTCTACTCTATACAAAACAAGCGCTAATCACAGAATAAAGAAAGATACAACATAATTATTCAATTAAGGAAGTGGCTGATCGTATCGTTTAGAAAATAAGAGGGTACATAACAAAATCAATTACTAACCTTAAAAAGAAACACGACGAGAAAAAATATTGATATTCAATAACTGTAACATATGCTGTTGGAGGTGGCGCGCACCCGGCGTCACAGGGATAGATAGATAACACTTTAATGTACAATATAACAGAAAACTTACGAACTAGTATTATTCTAATTGTGTACAAAGGGCGGTCTTATCGCTAAAAAGCGTTCTCTTCCACACAGCCCGTGGCAAGAATATTGCTGATTAAGAGTGGCGGTGGTGGTACACATAATTATTTTGCTATTACTTACATTTTAATAATAAATATATACCTATACAAGTTACGGGACTCGGATTAAAATGCCCTTTAGAATTACTATAGAATTTATTAGAACTATACAAACACGTATAACACAGGTACTGGACACAACCAGTACAAACGTAATACACGATTCAATAACACGTGCAAAGTCCGTCACTATATAGCTTATCGAATGTACACACGTTTTGGCCCGCTTGTGACCATCGCTATACTGCCGATCTCTCCAGTGGGCATTGCTATATACTGCACCGATACAATATGGCTGCCCGCCCGCGTAGATCGAATTTCTTAGAAATCTTAATCTGCACACCTGCGTTATTATGCCTGCGAACGGTCATAAACGAGTAAAATACACAATAGGCTATTTTATGGCAGGCAGGTGTGCATCCACTTTTGTCGGCGTGTAACAATACAAATATACACATAAGTTATATACATATACAAGATATAGTGATAAAATGCAACTATTTAAACATAATAAACATATAGCTATATGCAATATAATACTACTTATATATTTGTTATTTATTTAGGTTTAGGGGTTGGCAGCTAGGCCTTTAAGACAGATCTTAGATTACAAAATAGTTTCTTTGTTTTATTAAACCTATCTACAGCTCAGCTGAACTGTAGGTTATCAGCTGACGCCATTCAACGGAATTCTTGTGACAACTCGAAAGGTCACATTTGACTACACAATTCACATTACTCACAAAAACACATAATTACTACTCAAAAACTATCAATATCCTACAACTACTGCTCATTTTAGAGTAATTTTATACATTTTTAGAAAATAAAACTGCACAGCACAACATCTCCTTTCAGTTCCCACCAAAAACTCCCACTAATTGTATAAATAAATTACATATTACAGGGATGCGACCCGTTTACGCATTATAGCATAGAAATCATCCATGTTGTTTTTCCGCAAACATCTCTGAGGCACTACGTTAGAGTGGCAACCCCATTAGCATCCTAAACGCTTTATTATATTGGACGAGTAGAACGCTTTATGCCCTCTGAGTACAGCTAACCCACAAGCTGCAAGTGTAAAGTCTGGCAGTATGCACCAAACATCGTCCTTTTGACCCCCTTTCTCCACCTTCCAAACCTGCGGATCATGGGAGACAAGACGGTGATCCAACGTCTAATGGAAGGCCAACAATCCCCCTCCTAAACCATCCATCATCACTGACACCAACTGATTTTTTTTTTAACAACAATTCCCAATCAACACGTTATCACAACAAAACTTACACACATACTCACAGCAACGCGCACTACTACCACATTGCATTACACGCAAACTTCACAAATAAACCAAGACACACAAAGAGCCTAAAAATTAATAACCCAGACACAGAAACGAAAAAACAACACACATGGCACTAGTTAGGATAATATATATATAGATAGGTATAGACATAAGGCACACACTGCACATGCACTTCCTCACAACACCAGCATGTAACAAATACACTCTACATTAGTATAAGTTTAATATTGAAATTTGAATAAATTAATATAATAAGTTATTCGTAAGGTACACCATAGCATAAACATACACTCAATAAATGTCACACAATAACAAATAAGCGTGTATAAACTTTAAAAACTTTTTTCTAAATTAAGTACTAAAAAAGGGTACGGAACTAGAGGCCGTAGAGTTGTTAATAATAATAATAAAAATAAAAAACCTGCAGATAAAGCATGTAAGAACACATTTTGGAGAGTGTGCATTGGAGCTTTTCAATCTTATCCCGCCGTCTCCCTTCCATCATCGGACAACCAGACGCACTGGCATGCGGCACCGCTATACGGTGGACATACCACCTATACGAACAAAGCGCTTTGAGTCCACCTTCATTATGCGCACCGCAAAGAGTGGAAATCACTGCCGGAGTCTGGTTTTCCCGAAACCTACAACCTGTGTGTCTTCAAGTCTCGTGTGAATAGGTACCTTGTAGGTAAGCGTGTTCGATCTTAGACCATATACCCGCTTAAATTGAGCGAGATAATAGTCAAACGCGAACCTATACGTGATAAAAAAAATGTTACTCCAGACAGCCAGTGCCCTACGTGGAGAGGGATCTCCACGTAACCCAGTGTCCCAGGTATTTAAATTCATACACTGTCTTCAGCGGCATCCCACGTATTGTTACTGGTGGTATCTTAGAGTAGTGATTTGAACCAGCCCTAAATACAAGAAGCTCGCTTTTGTCCGCATTGTACCTGAGATCATGGGACCCTGCACACCTCTCGTAAATTGCCAGAATTTTCCGAAGGCCACTGATTGAGGGACTCAACAGCACCACGTCATCGGCGTAACTCTTATTATTTACAAATATATCATCAATAAACAACCTACCATTGTGCTGCTAAGCTCCTCAAGCAATTGATTAATATATAGGCTGAAGAGCTTGAGTGAGGTTATCGAACGATTTCGAACGGTTTTTATCGCAAATATTCAAAGCGCAGCTATTTGATGCAGCAAGTTTTAATTGCATACAAACGCATGCTGAGATAGATAGAATGATACTTCCTCTTCTCGCGGAATTCACTTGATTAATTCATGTTCATATAACGCTCTTTTAAAGGTTTACATTCTGAATGAAATAATTGACTAAAACCGGTTATATCTCATTAGAACCGAGTTTCAAGTCTTAGTTTACAGTCCTACATAGCCCAGAGTGAGATACCCGAGGCTTGAAAGGATGCACAATATCTCACCGTTAGCAGAAAAAAGCGGTATGAGATAGAGAGATCACGCAGAACGAATGGATAATTTCACTAATATATCTACAGAACCGAGATTAAAAACGTGAGCCGCGAAATCGAATTTTCTTGTTAATCCCGATATTTTCGCCTTTTCGCACGTCATAACGTATCAATACGGTATTAACGTTGCTGATTGAGATTATTCACATGACCATCTATGATTGAGCCCACATTATCCCCAGAAGAGTGGGGGCGCCGGGAAATAATTACTTGCGAGGGCTTTGCCCCGATCACGTAGGGCATGTGATTAGGGTTGCCAGCTGTGCGTCGTTAAAACGCTATAAAAAGCATTAATTATTTTGGCTCTTGACTATTTAAGAAAATTACAAAATTGCGAGTACGTTTTAACGGCTATTAAAATGAAATTAACCTTTATTAAAATGTAGTAGATTAGTATGTCGTTATAGCTTAGCAGTTAATTCAATTACGATTCATTTAGATGACATGGGTTCGAATTCTGACCGTTAACACTTTTTATTACCTAGAGTAGGCAAACAGACGTGCTACCTAATGGAAAAACTTACCACTAAGTTTACTTTGGACTTGTTCTTCAACAGTAATACTATCTGACATTAAAAAAAATGCACGGAGTCAATATAACTTGAAAATGGCTTTAGTTATTTAAATTGTAAACAGAAATTTAGTTCAACCTATTTTTTAAATATTTTACGCCTCTAGACAAACTATACGCCGATATTAAAAGATTCAGTTCAGTTTTTTAATTTTAAAAAAGTTGGCCAGGTGATCCATGTCAATGTAAAATTGCGTCATACAGTGCCATTAAATGCTGTGTTTGTTTTATTCTTGCGTCTTGCAACCATTTTAATTCATTTTGGTAGATTCGTATATATTATAATCTCCAACAAATAGTTTTTATTCATTTGGTGCGGCATAATACTGGCCACCAAATATACTAGGTATTTTTTTGTATTTAGAACATAGATGTTCTTTTGCTTTTTATCTGTATATTTTCCCCCTGTTAAAAATCGTTTTACATTACGCACGTGCTGTTTTCTTTTATAATTAAAATAATTACAGTCCACAAGAAATTATATTTAAAATATTATTTTTGGTCCTTCGAGCCGGATTTGAACCAGCGACCTATGGATATAGCGTGTGTGAATATATATAAATTCTGTGTATAGACGTTTTTTGGAAATTAATTCCTTAAGTGGATGAAAAAGGGTATGAAAGTTTATATGAAAGTTCATCACTTTCAAAGTTAGAAACAAGAAATGTATGTACTTACTTCTGGTTAGAAATAAATGTAAACGTTTATCGGTGTTTTTGGAAATTTAACCCTAAGTGGGTGAAGGGCATGTAAGTTTGCTTAAACTATAACTGTTTTTATTCCAAGTAAGCGACGCTTACGCTTATTGTTACAATTACCACGTGCTAATAACGGTGAAGGACAAACGACGTGATGAAACCTGCAAATCAAGATAACCGATGTGTCAAACCTGCCAAGCCGCCTTGTACAAGTGTAGTGGGTATACTTTTCGTTCCTCTATTTATATTTATTATTAGCGTTCTCGGCAGACGTTGTAAAATAAAGATCTAGAACCCGATTCCAGTGCCACCTAGCGGGCCTAGTTGTAAATTAAAACCAACCTGGGGACCCACTTAAACATAAAATTTCATCAAAATCATAGAACACGATTCCAGTGCCAAGTATTTTAGTTTATATTGTTGGGTTACACTATTGAAGTTTTAGTAAGGATCCCTAATTTTTATAAAGTCTATAATAATCAGGGTTAATGTAGAAATGGTGAAGGAAATTTTGAAATCGGTCCAGTAGTTTTTGAGTTTATTCGTTACAAATATACAAACATTTAAAAATACAAAACTTACTTCTTCATAATATTAGTATAGATAAGCGAAGCCGCGAGCAACAGATTGCTGATATATGAACGCGGCCAATTCATCTACGACCAGTCTAGCAGTTAAACGGTTACGGGTTGCTATATTCTATAATATCTATTTGTCAGCATATTTTCCCAAGAATCTGCTGGCAACCCTAAGAGTAATTAAGGCGCGGGGCGAGGTAACGCCAGGATCATTTTCCCTTAGGTGTACTTCTGTCCGCGCGAAGCAAAAATAGACGCAGCAAAAATGTTTCGGTTTTTTTCTTTGGATCCCAGCCGAATTCGTTCCCAGCGAAGTTTGTTTACTCGGATGAGGTTTCAATTAATTCCCGCTGGATAGGAAATTACGCTTAATTGTTAATTTAAATTTGATATTGCAAATAATTTTCCTACTTAATTTGGGGATGAATGAAACCAAAATTTTCATGATTTAGTCAGTTTAATTTATGTATACCTTTGTTTGGAACTTTAAGATTTTAAGGGAATATTTTGACATAATTGCAATTACATAGATAATACTTTATTGTACACCTTTACAGAAAACTTACGAACTAGTACTATTCTAATAATATACAAAGGGCAGTCTTCTCGCTAAAAAGCGATCTCTTCCGGACAATGTCAAAGACTTATGTTTCTATAATCACAGATTTCGCCAAGGCAACAATAAACAAAAGAGTATATATATGTGTGTGTCAAATACTTGATAGTGTGTATGTTTTTTTTATTGATTGAATGTATATCTATATATATATAAATCTTCTGTACGTGTGTTTGAAGTGAACTCCTCCTAAACGGCTGGACCGATTTTGATGATATTTGTTTTGTGTATTTGAATGGGTCCTCGGAATGGTTTAAATTCACAATTGGAACTGGTAAGTGGCGCTGAGATCGGGTTCTAGAATCCTCCCAATCACCTGGAGCGATTTGGTTTTTGTGTGTTTGAGTGGGTTCCCGGGTGGTTTAGATTCACAATTAAAACAGGTAGGTGGCACTGAGATCGGGTTCTAGAATTCTCCTAATCACCTAGACCGATTTTGGTGATTTTGTTTTTATGTCATGAAACAAAGTCTTTTAGGAATTCAGAAAATATGGCGGTACGAAGTTCGCCGGGTCAGCTAGTTTTATGTATAATTTTAAAAAAATATCAGCATTCGTCGCTTCTTCTCTATATAAACTATAAGTGTGCAAAATTTCATACTCCTCCGTCCGCGCAATTCTCGTAAAAAGGGGTACAAAGTTTTTTCTTCACGTATTAATATATCTCTATATAAACTATAAGTGTGCAAAATTTCATACTCCTCCGTCCGCGCGATTCTCGTAAAAAGGGGTACAAAGTTTTTTCTTTACGTATTAATATATCTCTATATAAACTATAAGTGTGCAAAATTTCATACTCCTCCGTCCGCGCAATTCTCGTAAAAGGGGTACAAAGTTTTTCTTTACGTATTAATATATCTCTATATAAACTATAAGTGTGCAAAATTTCATACTCCTCCGTCCGCGCAATTCTCGTAAAAAGGGGTACAAAGTTTTTTCTTTACGTATTAATATATCTCTATATAAACTATAAGTGTGCGAAATTTCATACTCCTCCGTCCGCGCAATTCTCGTAAAAAGGGGTACAAAGTTTTTCTTTACGTATTAATATATCTCTATATAAACTATAAGTGTGCGAAATTTCATACTCCTCCGTCCGCGCAATTCTCGTAAAAAGGGGTACAAAGTTTTTTCTTCACGTATTAATATATCTCTATATAAACTATAAGTGTGCGAAATTTCATACTCCTCCGTCCGCGCAATTCTCGTAAAAAGGGTACAAAGTTTTTTCTATACGTATTAATATATCTCTATATAAACTATAAGTGTGCAAAATTTCATACTCCTCCGTCCGCGCAATTCTCGTAAAAAGGGGTACAAAGTTTTTCTTCACGTATTAATATATCTCTATATAAACTATAAGTGTGCAAAATTTCATACTCCTCCGTCCGCGCGATTCTCGTAAAAAGGGGTACAAAGTTTTTTCTTCACGTATTAATATATCTCTATATAAACTATAAGTGTGCAAAATTTCATACACCTCCGTCCGCGCGATTCTCGTAAAAAGGGGTACAAAGTTTTTTCTTTACGTATTAATATATATCTATATAAACTATAAGTGTGCAAAATTTCATACTCCTCCGTCCGCGCGATTCTCGTAAAAAGGGGTACAAAGTTTTTTCTTCACGTATTAATATATCTCTATATAAACTATAAGTGTGCGAAATTTCATACTCCTCCGTCCGCGCGATTCTCGTAAAAAGGGGTACAAAGTTTTTTCTATACGTATTAATATATCTCTATATAAACTATAAGTGTGCAAAATTTCATACTCCTCCGTCCGCGCAATTCTCGTAAAAAGGGGTACAAAGTTTTTTCTTCACGTATTAATATATCTCTATATAAACTATAAGTCTGCGAAATTTCATACTCCTCCGTCCGCGCGATTCTCGTAAAAAGGGGTACAAAGTTTTTTCTTTACGTATTAATATATCTCTATATAAACTATAAGTGTGCAAAATTTCATACTCCTCCGTCCGCGCAATTCTCGTAAAAAGGGGTACAAAGTTTTTTCTTCACGTATTAATATATCTCTATATAAACTATAAGTGTGCAAAATTTCATACACCTCCGTCCGCGCGATTCTCGTAAAAAGGGGTACAAAGTTTTTTCTTTACGTATTAATATATCTCTATATAAACTATAAGTGTGCAAAATTTCATACTCCTCCGTCCGCGCGATTCTCGTAAAAAGGGGTACAAAGTTTTTTCTTTACGTATTAATATATCTCTATATAAACTATAAGTGTGCAAAATTTCATACTCCTCCGTCCGCGCAATTCTCGTAAAAAGGGGTACAAAGTTTTTTCTTCGCGTATTAATATATCTCTATATAAACTATAAGTGTGCGAAATTTCATACTCCTCCGTCCGCGCGATTCTCGTAAAAAGGGGTACAAAGTTTTTTCTATACGTATTAATATATCTCTATATAAACTATAAGTGTGCAAAATTTCATACTCCTCCGTCCGCGCGATTCTCGTAAAAAGGGGTACAAAGTTTTTTCTTTACGTATTAATATATCTCTATATAAACTATAAGTGTGCGAAATTTCATACTCCTCCGTTTGCGCAATTCTTGTAAAAAGGGGTACAAAGTTTATGCTTCACGTGTTAATATATAGATGATAGGGCACAGCAAAATAGATAAGTGCCATCCTCATTTCTCAAATTGCGGCATTTAATTTTTATATATGTTTTCTGTCTGTTATGTTTCTGTTTGTCTTGTGTGTGACGCAATTAGAAACCAATATTTTCTTTCTTTCTTTTTCTTTCTGTCTAAAAGTATACGGTCCACAACTTTTAATTCATTAAACACCACGCATAACTTTCTTATAAGTGACAAACATTCACTTTTTTCGCCATTTGATTAAGGAAAGAGCATTTGTTAAATTTTAATGTATAAGTTGAGAAATGAGTTCATAAAGGGGTCTTTAAAAGTTGCACCCATGACTGAAATATTGAGAGGCATAAGATTAAGGTAGTACGAGCATGTAATGAGGAGGTTTGAAAGGGTATGACAAAAAGAATGTTAAACTGGAAATTTAATAAGCTACAAATGAAAAGGTTGATCAAAAAAGATATGGATGGATTATGTGAAAGATGACACGGTGATTTGTGATGTGACACAGGACGTATGCCAAAATAGCTGAGTACGGAAGGAAGATATATAATATATTGCGCCGATCTTAAATAATCGGGAGACGGTGAAAGAGAGTGGTATTGCCAAGTAACCTTCTTTCGGCATATACAAACTTTTCTATTATTATTTGAATTCTTCCTCCAAATCTGACGGCGCGTTCCCTTTTCGCACGTCACGTTATTCATTCATGTCATGTCATCAAATAAAATAAATTAAATTAAATCACCCCGCTCATAGCAAATATATTGTTACAACTTAGGCAAAATTCCACGAAGCACGCCGATAAATGTGAATGCACACCTACCGGCCATAAAGCACGGTTCATTACCTGCCCGGATTTAGAGTTCTTTTGTTTACTTTGTATTTAATATTTGTAATTAGAAAAGCCGCCTATTGTGTATTGTAATCCCTTTATGATGGTCGTTAGCCAGGTGTGGTTCTTGGAAAACTTCAGTCCACGCGGTCGATTGTTGTATTGTACAGTTTAGTATAAAACAATGCCCAAATTCGGGGTTGCAGTCTAGCCAGAATCACGATCAAATCAAGACGTGTACATTCGATAAGGGATATAGTGACGGACTTTGCGCGTGTTGTTTAATTGTGCATTACATTTGGACTTATTGCGTCTGGTTATATTTGTACCTATGTTATACGTGTTTGTATAGTTCTAAATATAAAACCATCATATATATCATAACTAATATCACTATATGCAAATCGCCGCTTTATAAATAAATACACAATATTGTTAAACCTACAACAACAAAGGTTAAGTAAAGTGGACTGAAGAGCAGAGAAGCAGCTGCATTTCATGCCCATTAATCAGGTACGTGCGTGCCCTTCTTTCCACTACCCTCTTCTAAATTGACCCATTCTCCTTTTTTTTTCATTTTGAAACAGTTTGCTTATCGCTAAACCCAGTGCCGCTGCAACAGAGAGAGAGAGAGAAAGCAACAAGATTAAGCCAATAATGTAAATATATGAAATTGGATTTGTTAGTTTATTTTGTTGGTCCATCTTTACGGCATTACATATGTATTCAACTTCTGAATTATTTATAGGTAATGGTTTAGTTATTTTGATAAGCACTGCCTTGAGTGATGTAATACGGATTGACCCGGGCTTGTCAGTGTGGCAGCCATGATTGATTGCAGTGTTGCCAGCCCTTAAATAAACAGATGGGCTCTTAGTAAATAAATAATTTTGGATGAAATATGACTACCTCGCGGCGTCACTGGCAAAATCTTCGATTCTACGTTCCATGAAACATACATGGAATATAATATCAGCTCACAAATCTTCCCTGTAGCTTTTGAAAGTGACATTTAATGGAAAGTTTTAGCGGTTGGGTTTCCTGTTCCTTCCACATGACTAATCTGGTTAAAGAAGCTTTACTTATAAATCAGTTGCATACTTCAGTAGCAAGTTCCCTGTGGTTGGGAGTTTGAAAGTGTTAGTTAATAAAAATTTATGATTTAAATCCCTATTGATTTTTACGTGACTCTATTGTCTAAAACGTATCTTTTAAATCTACTAATATAATATTATAAACAGGTAAAGTGACTTTGAATGTTCGGGGTAATCTCCGGCACTACTGATCCGATTTTGATAATTCTTTTACCAGTAAAAAGCTACATTATTCACGAGTGACACAGGCTAATATTTGATTGTTGATTGTGATTAATGAATCAAAAAAGTTAAAATGTTTTACGCCCAGCGAAGTGGGCACAGGAACGTCTGTCAAATATGTTACAGCATTAACGTTCCACGCAAGAATTGCCCCGTACGAGACTCTACGAGTGCTTTCTGCGTTCATGAATTAACTAGCTTCTGCCCGCGACTTCGTCCGCGTGGAACAGTTAAAAAGCAGTAAGTTAAAAAAATCCCCCGATTTTGAAACATTCTTCAATGGTGCTCCGCTCCTATTGGTCTTAGCGTGATGATATATAGCCTATAGCCTTCCTCGATAAAGGAAGTATCTAACATTTAAAGAATTTTTCAAATCAGACCAGTAGTTCCTGAGATTAGCGCGTTCAAGCAAACAAACTCTTCATAAGATTAAAGATTACAAAGCTTAATTAAACCTTGATATAAGTACGTACGTGCGTGTGTGCGTGGATTCATGTATATTTTTAATGACGCCCAGCGAAGTGGGCACGATTCAGCTAGTAATAAATATAAATTTGTTGAAACAAATTAAAACCACTAAAATTGTCTATTTAATTGTATTTAAATTGTATTCCGAAATCTTCCTCCTCATAATATTAGTCCTCAATCGCAGTTAGCATTCACCCTTTTCTACCAGCTGGCATAGGTTTGCAAAATAGTTTCTAATAAATAGTATTTATTGTTTATAATTTGTCCATCAGTAAATAAGGGTGCTCTTATTTGCCTGATGTCAAAACCGGTTTTTCACCAACCGGTTATAAACTATTTTGTGCTTGTAACCCATGTACACATCCAGATAAAATTACATATACGTATCAGCACATTATCCATTCAGTCTCTTTATTAAGCCATTCATTTATTTTGTTGAAATAAATTAAAACGTTTTGCTTAACTGTATTCGAATTGTTTTCCGTCATTTTCGTCATCATACCATTTCTGAACCGCAGTTAGCATTCACCCCTTTCCACCAGCCGGCATCTGTCTGCGACATCGTTCCCGGGGTATTCCATTAGCATTCGCCGCTAGTAAATATTATTGTTTATACGTCCATCAGTAAATAGGGGTGCCCTTATTTGCTTGATACCAAAATCAGTTATCCAACGATAGGTTTTAACCATTATGTGGTTACTAAGTTATAACTACTACAATCTATACTGCTATATATGTTGGTATATTACAATAAAAAGAGAACAACAGACATTAAATAAATTGAAATCCACCGTAATAATGATATCTATAATAGCCATTTCCAACGATAGTCCTACACTATGCATTTTCATATGGTATAGATAGATAATCGTCGATCAATGCCATGTAGAATTTACATTAAAATTGTCGAAGGGACCTCTACGTATTGATCTTCTCATGACACCACAGAAGCCCTCCAAAAGTCCGGACGATTTTTATGGCCCGTGGTCTTCAGCAACTTACCTATATACTATTTGTAAATATATTCTCTTTTCACAGATATGAAAATTAACCGTATATTGTGACATGTGTTATGTTATTTTCAACATTGAGAACATTTATTTTTCACTGGAAATCGACATATAGATAGATAATTTCATATGGTACAACATTATAGATAGGAAAGCAGAAAGAATACCGATTACTGCGACTAGGTGTAGTAACAAGCGATAAAACAGCCCACAGTTAAGTAGTAGAGTAATTACCCTTCTGGATGCCATCACTTCTGGTCTTATGCCACCATTACAACCTTGAGCTGTGTTCTGGAATTAGTGACCAGGTTTCAGTCCTCGCTTCGAGGCCAGCACCACATTACTAGTACTTTAGGTGTGGAAAATATCCTACAGCAACAGATAACCACATTCCACGAAGTAGCCGTCAGCCTGTCTGTTGTACTCTAACAACAAAAGAAGGTTGGTACAGTTTTAATTGTGTACAAAGGGTAGTCCTACCCTAAAAGTGCAAACTCTTCCAGGTTACCCGTTATTATGGAAAGTTTTACAAGTATGGAGAAGCGATGTAAAAGCGGAAATAAAATTTAATAAAATTAATGAAAAGTTGGAGAATAAGTTTTCAACGAGTTTGGAAACTAATATCGTTCCAATTATTGACTTCAATAGAAAAGGCATCAAAGAACTTCATTGTACTTTTTAAGATCTGATTAACGACGGCCATAAAATAACTATGCTAACTATGCAATTTCATCTATTGATTGTTAACTACTTAGCTTTAGCAAATTACTTTGAATGACTTCCTGAATTCGATGATTGATTTGGTTTTCTGAAAATAGAACGATTTCGGCAAAGTATCTAATATTTGGAAATCCCACAATCTCAGTTACGTGGGATATTTTAGGATATACAAAAACATGTAATAAAGACGCTATAAAATTGAAAGTCTAAATTTTGTATCTATTCCATAAGCATAGGGCCTGAGTAAGTATTTACTATATTAAGATATATATTTTTTTATTTTATTCGGAAAACAAACAGTTTATAACTAAGTACATACTACTAAAATATTTAAAATTTAGGCTCTAACAACCCGGTCAAAGCGTTGTAGCTATCAGCGATAGCTAAGCGTGAACGACGAGCGACAAAAACCAAAGTATTAGCGCTTATATAGTAATGTGAAGTAATGGGTTTGTATGGACGTTTTATAAAAATATTTTTTTATTTTCTTTTATTGCAGGATTTCAGCAGACAGGCAGACGGCCCACTTGATGGAAAGTGGTTACCGTCGCCTATGGACATTTGCAACACCGAAGGTGCTACAAATGCGCTGCTGCTCTCTTAAAGGAGACTGGAACCTGGTCACTGATGCCGGAACACAACACAAGGTTGTTATGGCGACATACTCTAGACCAGGGGTGGTCGCCATCCAGTCGAGCAAATACCCTACCACCCGGCTGTGGGTTGTTTAATCGCCTCTTACGATAGGCCGCCTGGCTGCAGGAAATTGTATTCTTTCTCCGTTTCTGCACGGATAAAATGGATATGTAAAATATATGCCGCTACGAAACGCTGCTGTGAAATTAAGCAAAATTGAAGATCAGGGAGCATACAAATATTTAGGAGGTGGTGATTTTTTTAGTGTAGTCATAGATTTAAGCAGATCTTGAAAAATCACAATTATGTTCCTTAACGACACTTATATAAGTTAATAAGTAGCATATACTTACATAGTAGTACTTTTTAATGATAAATAAATAAATACATAGGGCTTGGTAACCAGATAAAAAGTTGAACCGGTTATAGCCTACGTACATAGAACCGTCTATTTTGTTTAACTCTAATTAAAGGGATTGTAGCAACAATGGTTCGTTAAATAGATTTTGTGAAATAAACCAGTCTTGAAAAGTTTTTGCCGCACACTTTCAAAGCGCAGCCATGTAGTACGGCAAGTTTTCAGACGCACACAAATACATATTTATATTAGAAACAGTCATTATATATAGAGAATAACTCTCGCGAAATAAACCGGTTAATGCAGGTTTACATGGCACTCGTTTAGTGTCCCTGCTCCACTTGTGTTACTGTTAGTGATAGTGATCAAATGCGACTTACTTATATCGTTAAAAAATAACGCTGTTAATACTTAGCTAAATTAGTGTATATACATGAGTCATCGGACAATTTTTAACGTCACTAACAATGACACATTTCTAATAACGCATTAAGCCTTTGGCTACATCTGCGTGACACAGCCACTAACACTTTTACATTATCCCAGGTGTAGCAGGGGAGTATAAGCTAAAGTTTATACTCCGAACAAAATAGTTGATGAAAGGCTGATCTTTCAATAGTCCGATAAAAGTTATTCATAACATAAAATACAACATCAACATATTAAATATTGCAGTTGCACGAATAAAATTGTTAAATTGTTTCACTTGTATTTTCACCAACCAAGATTACTAGTTATATTTTCATTGCCTGACACGCTTGTATATTCAATTAGATTATAATTTATTCGATGGATACCTCCTATACGATGATTTAAAATATGGCCCTAGAACTGATTAGAACGTTTAGAAAGTGGTTACATTTAAACCGGCTCAAGCCTCGGCGATACAACACATGGGCTTCTAAAGTCGTAAAAATTGTGCCCTCTTCCTAACTTACGAATTTTGAATTGGGATTTCTGAAAAAAATCATAATGTAGCGCTTCAAAAATACTTTCGCAAAAAATTTACGGATATGATAATATCATAAGTTTTCTTTTTTTGCCAAAATGTCTACGAAACCCTGAAAAAGAAACAATTTTCGTTATACATTAGAAATATTTAATCCCAAAGCACAATGTATTCCATCAATCACTGGGCAGCCCTACAAAGTTTCGTCTTTGAGACGGTCTTGCTGCCGAGGTCATCTCGGCAATCTCAATTCTGATTAATAACGCTGAGGCCATTATTGCTGCCATATTATTATTATATTCTGTATATTCAGTATAAGCTCTACTATATAATTCTTTTTTGCTAGTTAAGCCAATGTTAGACCGTTCATTTATCTTCCGATTTGGATGAATCAACCAAAGTGCAAACAGAAACTTGAATAATTCAATAACATTGAGTACCGTCGTGTTCTTTTAATTCTGTGCCTTTCAATTTTTTTGATCCGTCTAATATCGATGTTACTGTTTCCCTCATACATTGTTTTTGTTAAATAAACTATATATTAGGTGTGACATATTGAAACCCAGCAAGTAGTTCATTAGATTTCACAGCAGACCAAAAAAATATCATAATTATTAATAGATTTTAATTATTCTTCTCACCTTGGTCGACGTGTTGGCATCATCCTGATATTGGAAACATTTACATTCGCACATAACCAATTTCCGTAAGGTCGTCTGCCTATTTGCCAGCTTCAGGCAACGAAAAAATAAAAATTTATTGGAATAAAGATACAAAATTGACATCGCGACTAAATGTTAATCTATAAATGTTCTTTCGATACAAGTTATGAAGACTAAAGGCTACTTTTTATCCTATGTAGGATATTTTCGTGGGATGCACATTCAATATTTACGGATCGTTCCTTAATTTATTACGGTCGATTCACACTGTGATACTGTTCGCAGTTCAAACTCGTTCCAGTCTCGGCCCGTTCCTAGTCTAGTTAAATATTCTTAAACTATAAAGAATTAGAGAATTCTACTATCGTATCCCTCTAGTTCCGATCCGATATCGTATCGGTACTGGTTCGTCCTGACTTGTACGAACAATGTGAATACTTGTAGCGGAACACTTACAAGCCAATAGATGGCGTTGTACATTAACTGAGGTTGCAAAGGATTTCTGAACCATACAAAGTATATATACAAATTTCCAACAATAACAGATGGGCCTAGGCCTGCGAGGAACAACAATAGTCTCGCTGGAAGATCTTCCTTAGAAACGGAGGAGCATTCCATCTCACTCCTCTACCTAGTCAGGACATCCTTAAACACTCTTTTGCGTCCACTCTAGATTAGTAGTATAGACACAGCGAGATTTGTTCGGACTGAGACCGGAAGGAGATTGAACCGTAAATGACATCACAGTGTGAATTGAGCCTTAATAGGGCAATACCTCCAATTAATGTCATTTCCCAGCTCTATAATAAAATATCGCCGCTAAATCATTGTCTGTCGATCTGTACGTATAGGCGTATCGATGATTTGTGTGCTGTTACCCACGATTTTTCATCCACCCCACGATCGGTAAATCAAGCTGACAAGTCTGGGCTGAGCTGTAATGGGCTTAGAGGAAAGTATTTTTTATTCTGTTTGTAATAAAGTCGATTCGGGATTGAAGTTTATAAATTTAGTGGTTCAAATTAATCCTGGACTTCAACGACAATAGTTTGATTATATTTATTTTAATTTGTCATTTTTCTATTGTAATTATCATTTGTTAATATTTGTATATATTTTTGGAGTCGTTGGAGTTCAAACAAAACACGTTCAAATATGTATCGCCCCACAGATATTAAAGCGTTCTACAGTGGCCACGCCTGTCCACCATTTTTTGTTATTTTTTAAGCATCGCATATGTGACTGAGAATATCTTGTCTTGGATTGACCTAAATAAGAAAGTCTTTTGATATCTGTTTGATGATAATACAACAAATTTTCAACCCTTATTTTTTGTTTTGTTATTTTACTACACTAATGTGTAGCGCCATATAAACTAGTATTTGTTATCAAATTTCATCTATATACACTTGTTTTGTCTGTTTTTAACGGGTAGTTTTTGAAAAAATTGCAATAACATACAAAAATGGACATATTGAAAAAATAATGGTTCCCGTTTTGCCGAAATGCCTACTGAACCTTAATAAATGCAGTTAAAGTTTAAAAATTATATAGGTATTACAAATAATGAATGCGGTAATAGGAACCCGTATCGTATACTGGCATATTGTGGTCACATATTTCGTACCTTACCCGCCCGCACCTTAATAAAATATAAGAGAGAAAATTTAAAAACCAAGAAATCATAAACAACCAGCTTATCCGTGTGAAATGTCGTTATTACAGTGCAATCGTCTGTTTATCCGGTTTGTACCGCAGGTCCTTGCGTTACGTCCGGTTTGCCCCGCGGCTTCCGGTGATATCCGGTGTTCTTTTCAGTTATATTTACGATGTTTTGTTCAACTAATGCAAGAAAGGAAACGAAGTTACCATTGTGATGAGTTCGATCGCTGCAGGATGTAAAATATTTAGAATGGGTGAAATTTTAGTAATGCTGATATTAGACGGAGCAACTAAATTGATTCAAATTCATTGAAAGATGCAACACTGAAAGGACGCGACGACGTTCAATAATAATGAATGACACAATTTTATATTTATACGGATCACTTCGGTTGCTTCAGTCAAATTGAAAGATAGAAATGAACCATTTAATATTGGCTTCATATCCCAGTTAGATTTGGTTAAGACTAACTGTGCCCTCTACTTCATTCGCATTCACTTAACACTTTGACTTTACTATGATTTCTTTATATTCTTATTTTCTGAACCCACTAGTTAACTAATTATATTTTACTAATACGTTATATTACATTTACAATCTACGAAATCCAATAATTCTCTGAAATGTGGCGGTTTCGGTCTCTGTAGTAGGATATATTTATGTACTTGTAAAATGATATGTAGGTTAAACATAATTCTCTAAAATATGTAGGAAATTATTGTTGATAAAATTTTATACTAATAAAGAACCCAAGTCCTATATCGAACTGTTATTATAATAGGAATATGATATAGTGTATTAAAAACCGGTCATCCGGGTGTATCAGAGTTACCCGGCTATGAGCAATGTGTTTACAAAGTCCTCAGTAAACAACGAGTATGTATACATATTGTAAACAATGCTGGAGGCGCTTGAAATATCGCTCGGTGTGGTACGGTTTTGTTTGAAGGACCTTTTGGCGTTTTTATGGTCATGTTTCGAGATAAATGTATACCCATTCAGGCTTATAATTTAAGAAAAAGTTAAAAGATATATATACGACCCGAAATAGTTCATCAGAGAGTACCTTTAAAAAAAGTCAAAGAGCACTATCTGTCTTAAAATATCCCTATATGTTTATGTTTTATATTATATGTGTAACATGTTTATATTATATATTACATCGTTAAATCATAAAATATTCTAATATACACAACCATGCCTGTTTGTTTCTCCCCTTCTCTAGACTCATAAGTTTGCTGGAAGAAAACTCTTTTAGGGTTAAGCTCGCCTTTGTACATGACCACTATTCTATAATTTAGTATATAACTTTTTGTGTACATATAATAAAGAATGAAAATATAATAATAAAGAAATAAAGAATATATACATACATACATATCTATACATATAATAAAATTGTAGAGTTCGAATTTCTGTACAATGAAAAAATGCTAAAAACCCTGAGTCAGGGGAATATAAGAAATGAAATAGGACTAATTTAGATTTTTTCATATTTTTTGTTTCTCTGTTTGTACCGGCTAATCTTCGAAACGACTGGACCGATTTAAATTAAATTTTGTATGATGGTAGCTTATATCCCTGGTCAACATATAGGATACTTTTGATCCCGAAAAATTAAAGAGTTCCCGTGGGATAGATAAAAAACCGCACCACGCGGACGAAGTCGCGGGCATCACTATTCAATAACGTGTATGAGACAAGGCGCAAGGAATATATGACACCTATCATTGTAAATGATCTCCCAGAGGATCTGCAATCAAAGTACAAAAACAACCATAAATCGATCAAATATAATCTGAAAAGATTCTATTATATATTGATTCCTAAATCGGACCATCAGGCTCACATGTGCAGACCTGGAACTAAAAGAGGACCATATACTAGAATGATGTAAGCATATTAGAAAATAAATTTAAAAAACTAGGGAACTATATATTATACATTAAATTGAAGAAACTAACTGTGATTTCATGAAATATATTCAAAATAAATGCCAAAATTTAATTAAATAGTATTATTTTATACTATATGTAAATTATCCGTTAAAACCTGGAATTTTGGCGACACCACTGTCGTGTCGTGAACTTTTTAGCTACCCTCAGTTGGGTGTCCACTGTTGGATAACGGTAAAATCTCTAATTTTGCCATTGGTTACGTTTCCTGTGAAATGTAATGAATGAAGAAGTCAACTGCAAAGTTTTTTTTTTAAATTACATTTTTTATAAATAATATTTTTTATTGCTTAGCTCATTTTACGAAAAATAGTCCGGTGTTCCAGGGGGAAGTTTTGTGTGTGTCGGTTTTTAGGTGTGTCTCAAATAGGTTCCGAAACGGCTTAATGGATTTCAAAAAAAGTTTTAGGTGTCAAAACAAGAAATTTAAGCTAAACTGTCATTTATGTTTCATTTTGTTATCTGCATGGTTCGGAAGATTCATACAAATCTACAGTAATATAGTAAATGCGAAAGTAACTATACTTGTTACACTTTCACGGAAAAAGTACACGACCATTGTGGCTGAAATTTCGAATATACATACATATGTAGTCTCAATACTAAGACTGGACACAGTATAATCTTTATTTTAAGTAATTTTAACGGGAGCTTATAAGCCCCTAAATTAAATTTTAATGCAAAATAGTATGATATTTAAAATATATTTATCTATAAACATTTATATATTTTTGTAGATATGTATTTGTATGTTATGTATAATAAGTATATATCTATTTAACATATAGAACATCCGTATATTCTGCATTTATATATTTATTACTAGAATGTAAGAAATTGTACTATGTATTATGTATACCACCATCATCATTATATTCCCAATTCATTCCTGGGGTTGTCTGGAAGAGATCGCTTTTTAGCGATAAGACCGTCCTTTGTGCATAATGAGACATAGTATTAGTCTGTAAGTTCTTTTTTTTTGTATTGGTGCACAATAAAAAGTTATTGATTGATTGATGGTGTGAATGCTTGCTTTTAAATAAAGGTTATTGGCTAAGGTTGTTTTTATTTCATCCTCCTCCGTCATTAGTCAAGACAGAATTTTTCTTTTTCATATATGTTTATTTCTATATCTTTTCTAATGGGAAGTAGGAATATAATATTTTGTGTCATTTTCTTTCTTTTCTTATAAAACTTAAACTTATTGTGTAATATATTTCTTACATGCTATTACTTAACTGTTTTTATTGCTATTTTCTGTCTATGCACTATAAATAGTATTGCTTTAACACTTATTTATCTATATACTGTTTATTGATAATACTTATTACAAGCTAGTTATAGGATACAATAATTTATCATCTATATACACATCTATCGATATGTTTACATGTACTAACTATATATCTGTAGCGTTACTTGTAGATCCACTGTATTCACTAGAATGTGACGCAGCGAAACCGAAGCGAAATTCCTAGTTCAACTCCTGCACGAAGCAACAGCGCACACACCTATCATAAAACATATTATATACATATACATAGGTTTTTCTTTTAATTTCGCCTTCTTTAGCTCGGGCGAACAGGATTGCCCGAGTCAATTACTATTTATTTTTACTTTTGTTACAAATTAGGCTTTAACAAAGACAAATTCCACGTACAGTCTGTAAAAGCACATTTTATTACCTGTCGGCATTTGAACTAATTGTGATCCTTTTATGATCGCCTTATTTTTGTTTACTTATTTATTGGCATACGTTTCTAGTATTATGGAAAACAGCCTATTATTCTATTGAACTCGTTTATGGCCGCTGCAGGCTGCATGATTAGCCAGGTGTTACGGATTAAGTACAAGCTGATTCTAGGAAATGATGTCGACGATGCAGGTGGGCACATTTGCATTTGTGCAGTATAAAACGATAACCTGATTGAGAGAGGGGGTCAGTTGAGCTATAACTACGATACGGGCGTGACGTGTGTACATTCGGGAATTTTATTTGAATTACGACCTTCTGCATTATGTTTGGATTTGTTGTGTTCGTTTATATTTGTACCTGTGTTATACGTGTTTGTATAGTTCTAATAAACTCTATAATAATTCTAACGGCATTTTAATTCGAGTCCCGCTAACTCTTAACATTTTAATAAATTTATAATTTTGTCTTAAAATAATAATGCTTACTACACTTTTATATTATATATACTATTGGGGTTAAATAACTTTTCTGTATAAGAGATCTGTGTGAATGTTGGCTAATTGGATGGGTCCTAAATGGGGTAGGAATTGGAAGTTGGATAGATTTTAGATTGTACTGGGTAGGATTTGCATGGTTTTTTTATTTTTCTTTATTTAGTATATTGTTTACTTATAACTTTGTGTTCCATCCTTATACGTTCTAGTTATACATGTCTCTATATACTATCTTGCTTACATTAGTCCTTACTTTTTATTACATTGTCATATGTTTGTTACATTTTTGTTTATATTTTTATTTATTTCCATAGATACATAGGAGGGGGTTGTAATTTTGTTTCTTTAATCCGTTCAGTCGAAGCACATCGAAGCGTCAATCTAAAAGTTGTCATAGCAAATTCACCCTTATCTTCACAATCTAATGCACATATTTCTACCGAGATAAATAAAAACACGCGTCTACGAGCGATTAATGTTCATAGATACGCGCGCGTTCGCGCGAACCCAAGGTCCTGCTACGCGCACCAACGCGCGTCTCGTTAGTCAACTGGGAACTGATGTCCATCACTACTAAACGTAAAAGCGTGTGAATGCGCGCGAATTCACAAGAATGCGCACGCATTGGTGCAATTTGCACTTTAATTGTGAAAAATTAGACGCTTCAATTCTACGCTAGCTTGAACGGACCCTAACTGCTTTTAGTCCGTAGATACTGTGTCACTTTCTATCTAAATTAAAAGCACGCTATAATATATTCTACTACTACAATTCATAACGTAGATTTTTGTTCGTAAATATTCGAAAACCTAAAAATGTTATTGCATGATAAAGGGAAAATATTAAATAGAAGAAAAAAAATATAGGGTTGGGTCTTTCTGTAAGCGTAAAGGAGTTTAATAATGAGCCTTTTTTAAAAATGACATACACATACATGTGTTATTTATTTTGTTATAAATAATGTGTTTAAAATAATACCACTATTACTGTCTAATCCAAAAATACTAATAAAAAATTTAAATATATAACCTAAATTAACTAAAAGTCTTTACACTAATAATGTGTCCATTAGTATTTTTTATTGTCTCTATTAACGAGAAGACATTTTTTCACGTCTTCTTTATTAATAGCTAACACATTAAGCTGTACTTTAGTTTGATACATAGTACTAGTTCAAAAGGTTTCGTACTTTTCAGCCTTCTTCTTATATCCGTGTTGTCGAGGAACACGGTCTCCTCGTTCACATGATGAAGCCAATGCTCGTGGACTTTAGCGTACTTCCTGATTATTCTGGTGATGAACTCCACTTTCAGGTTTCGATGGAGGTCGCTTGTTCTAATGTACCATGGCGCCATTATGTCTGTTAAATGAGAAAATTATTTTCAATAATGAGTATATCTTATTAATATCTCTTGAAAATAAGTTTCTTATATTGATAAATGGATATAAAAATATGGTATAAGACGTAATGTCTACAATAGTAAATGCATGCTTTTAACACAATTGTGTTGTATTACAAGATGTCCACCACAGTAGTCATGAGAACCATAGTGTATATTAATATGTCATAGACAATCGTCATAGATAATATTTTTAGTCTATTTATCAGATGATTCGATTTATAATTAAATTACCATTTTGTACTGGTTAGTTAATTTTATAACTAATTATTATAATTATGAATCAGTAACTAATTATTATAATTGTTTTTATGTTCCTGGCAACACTATGATGTAATTGCTATTAGCAATGATGCAATATTATTGTTTTGTAGGGTAGCATTTTCGTATAAAAGGCGTAGTGGCGTGTAGACGGTGTTCATTGCTTACTGTGCTGTGTGAATAGTCACATCAAAGGCTGAACAATAGAGGGGAAACCCTACCCAAATAGTTAATATTTAGTATATTTGGTACTTTCTTACCCAAATCTCTCCTTGCATTTTACAGTTGTCAACAAAATTGGTTAGGTTTTTCGATTTAATGAGCATATTGTTATAATCACCACATGGTGACAGTAAAGGAAAAATTCATCAGGAAACTAGCTCATCTATATTACCGATAATAATAACAGACAAAAAATCTAGTGAATCGCATGCATCACTTTTGCAATCGCTAACAAACTTTGACGTGCTTTGCCGTTTGCACCTCAAGATGTTATTTTTTTTTAAAGCAAATCGCTACAATAGCGACCTTACCCAAACAGACGCACCTGTGTCACAGTGCCCATCTAAGCGAAGGTTGTTGGGTGCATTCGGTCCAATACACACGTATTCTTATTGGAAAAAATGAAACTAGGCGCATATCGGCCGTGTATTCGTTTGTTGGAAAACTTTACGCTCAACATGACTCGGGATGAATATGTCTGCATTTCTTGCAATATGCTTCTGCGCGGCGTTATCGTATTACGTTAAATCCCAGTTGCGTTTGGAATATCAGCATACCCTTACTTTGAGACGTCGTGAGCCTAAACAATGTTAAGCCAGCATTTCTTGTGGCCTATTTTGGCTATATTCATCTATACCAAAGAAACGACGTCATTTATTGGAATAAAAAGTATCCTAAGTGTTGACCCGAGATAAAAGCCAGCTCTGTGTCAAATTTCATTATAATCCGCTCAGTAGTTTTCACGTGATGCCCTAATAAGGAGACAAAAATTAGTAGTTATTCTTTCAAAATCTACTGGTCCAAATTAAGGCCCTGACTTTTTTCTTTTTTTCTCTTGTACAATATACATAAATATATAATGTATGTCTTTGAAGACCGGAGGCCATAAAAATGGCCCGGACTTTTGAAGGGCTTGCGTGGGGCCATCGAAAGGCCAAGACGTAGAACCCCCTTGACAAATTAATGTAAATGTGGCGTGACACTGACCGGCGATTATCCCTGTCTACACCATATAATAATGCAGCCAAGGACAAGCCCCGGTCAGTGTAGAACTATTATGGAAAATGTGAGCAAAAAGTACCGGGCTATTGAGGTGAACTGTTAGTGGTACTAGGGGTCTGGGAATATGGGGATTATGGCGTCTGCCCGCCGCAATGTTCGGGTAACATGGAAAAATGGGCAAACGGTAACTCGCCACTCCCTGCATGAGCCCCAAAAAATTGCCAAAGACGACAGGGGCAACATGGGTGTGAGTGGCTAAGGGGTGTTGAGAAGTGGGCTGCAAGTTCAACGAAGCTACTTGCGACGTTATGCCATTTATCACTCTCACCCCTGGAGCTTGAGTCTTAGCTCTAGCGATCTCCACTCCGTGCCGGCTGATTAAGGCAAGCGCGGAGGCAGGGGGGGGGGGGTCTTGCTTTGGCCCCCAGAGTCAGGTCCAAGATTTCGCTACCCACCTAAGGCTTTGCAGAAAGACCCCCTCCCTGCGGATCCACGCAAATATATTGTTATTGTACAATATAATAAATTGGTAGAGGGTTCGAATTTGTACAAGAATTAAAAAAAAATTGATTCTTATTATTTTATAGATTTCTTCTTAAGAAAATCGATATTTAAGTATTTTTTACACGCCTAATATTAAGATGATGAAGATGATGTGGTTGAAGCTGGAGCAAGCATACCTAGAAAATACCCATTCACACGAGACTTGAAAACATATTTAATTATTGTAACACTTGTTACAATAATTAAATATGATACTACTTGTATCATGCAACATGAAGAATCTAGTTCTGGCCTAAGTTTTAATATGCGTAAATCGGATATTGTGCATCACGTCCGGCGGAAGTTAGTTGAGCTGAGTTTAAACTTTATAAACTACAGGTTATTAAGTAAACTTGTTTCAAATTTTGTTGTGCATTATATTATACATTTTTTTAAGATTCCGTAGCCATTTTAGCAGAGCGGATGCCTTGTTTTCTTGTCCGTCCGGCGTTGTATGATGATATTATTTTTTCATAAACTACTGGGACTATATAAATTAAATTTGATAGAAAGATATTTTTTTATTTTTATTAATAGCAGCCCATAAATGTCCAACTGCTGGGCTCGGGCCTCCCACTATAGGAGAACGGACAGTATACCCGCCACGCTTGTCCAAGGCGGCTTGGCAGGTTTGACACATCGGTTATCTCAATATACAGGTTGCATCACGATGTTTTCCTTCACCGTTATTAGCACGTAGTAATTGTAACAATATGCACATTAGGTCAGAAAACTGCCTAAGTGATGCATGCGTTTCGGCCAGGATCGAACCCGCGCCCTTTGAGTTTGGGACGCGTGCGCTAGCCATTACGCTACCACGACTTATATTTGTATCCGTGCAGGAACGGAGAAAGAATACAATTTCCTGCGGCCGGGCGGCGTGTCGTAAGAGGCAACAAAACAACCCCCAGCCAGGTGGTAGGGCATTTGCCCGACTGGATGGCTACTACCCTGGTGTAGAGTATGCCGCCATAACAACCTTGAATTGTGTACCGGCAGTAGCGACCAGGTTCCAGTCTCCCTTAAGGCTTTCCATCAAGTGGGCCGTCTGCCTGTCTGCTGAATACCTGCAATAAAAAATAAATAAAATACAAAATGGTGTACAGGCTAGCAACGGCCATACATTGCCATGTCAGCGGTTTGCGCCGACATGTGCATTTTAACATATCATTCGCATCAGTACTTGTTTAGCACCGTACTCGGTCAGTCGGCAAAACAGCCTCTGATCCTTGCACAATTATTTCATTAGAATAACTTTAGCAATAAACAATTTACATCTAACAACTTCTATCATTATCATCCTATGTAGGAACCCCCTACAGTGTAAATAAAACTGCTGCGAAAGGACAAAAAAATATGTATGGTCCTCATACACTCCTACGTGAAAGATATATATTTTTTACAATAAATAAGTGTGTAGGGTGTCGTTAGTCAGATAAAAAAATACAGCGATGTTCTTTAATTACTTTTATTTTAAGTCAATAGGTGGCGACATATACGCTTCTAAATTTGTTGAAATTGTGAAATTTTGAAACAGTTTTGAAAATGCCAAAAAATATATATTTACGATAGAACTTGAAAACACTTCCAAATTTTTTATTTTTTTTTATTGCAGGATTTCAGCAGACAGACAGACGGCCCACTTGATGGAAAGTGGTGATAAATTTTAATAAAAATTTATCCGTTGAAAATAAAATCAGTTTCTATAAAACTATTTAATTTTTGATATGTGGCGCATTTTTCATTATATTGTCTTCTTTGCATAACTGCATGGCAGAGGTTAGGTTATTTCAAGAAATAAGTAACTGTTAAATTGGTTTTATTGAAGCCTAAAATTATTAGACTTATTTTAATGCTCAGGAAAACAAAAGTCACTTCCAAGTATGTTTCTAAGAAACAATTTTACCCAAAAAAGTATCACAAACATAAAAATTATTTCCTAAAAAATACAGAGAAAAATATACAAAAATACACTGCTCTCAAGAGACCCGTTATGGTAGGGTAAACGCGGGAAAATCTCGCCCTAGATGGACATAGAAAGTGTTTTACCTAAAAACACGTAAACATTTTCCAAAGAATACACTTGTGGCCAACAAAAGTGGAACTGAGGCGATGTTATATAATTTTGGATATTGTTTGGTTATAAATTCGTATGCTTTGTTAGAATTTTATATAAGTTTGACGTACTTTAAAAGCTAAAAGCTTTAAAGTTTTTTTTTTAATTTTATTGCGTGAGTTCAGCAGAAAAGCAAACGGCCCACTAGATGGAAAGCGGTTACCATCACTTATAGACATTTGCAACATCAAAGGTACTACCAATGCGCTGCTGCTCTCTTAAGTGAGACTGGAACCTGGTCACTAATGTCGGAACACAATTCAAGGTTGTTATGGTGGCACATTCTAGATCAGGGGTGGTAGCCAGCCAGTCGGGAAAATACCCTACCACCTGGCTGTGGGTTGTTTTGTCGCCTTTTACGACAGGCCGCCCCAACGCAGGAAATTGTATTCTTTCTCTGTTCCTACAGGGATGAAAAAGTTTAAAAGAGACAGTCAGTGTATTATTCTGATCCACAACTCATCGCAGTACATTGTTAGTAAACTGGCAACTAAGTTTCCAGTAGCTCTTCATCCAACTCAACTAGATGATTAGAAAGAGTTGCGTTTTTAGTCATAGTTTCCATTTTTGTATTTAACACACCAATCACGAACAGTTCTATTATCTGTGGTATCATAACTATCTCATGCATAGCACCGACACGAATATCTTCTGTAGCCTTAGATGAGATAGTTATGATACCACAGATAATAGAACTGTTCGTGATTGGTGTGTTTATAATAACAAACCCCGGTAAAGTTGTGAGGTCTTCGGACCAACAACATAAAGTCAAGTCCAAAAAAAAGTTTATAATAAAAAAGTTTATAATAAATTAGTTGATTATAAGGAAAAGGAAGGCATAAAATACTCGATTGTTCTTAAATTGATAATAATAATTTCCATTCTAATGACTTGAAATTTAGCTAATATATTTCCGATAGAACAAAATATCCTCTTTCATTTTCACAATATAAGTAATATAAAATTAACTAACGACACCTCTGACAGTTAAATAATTAAAAATACTTATAAGTTATAACAAAAAAAGGACTCATATACATTCTAAATTAACACTGACACTACGAAACTTATGTTTGCAATATCGCTTAGTTTTTTTTTATTATTATGGATTAAATTATTATTCAATTTCCCGAATAGTCCAAAGCAAGTTTAATTTCACTTCAGTGTCACATCGCCCATCTTATATAAATGCAATAATTTTAATATAATAACAGCAACATGCAAGAGACGTCTACTGTTCTTAGAAGTAACGTTTATTAAAATACCTTCCTTGCAAAACATGATTTAATAGTGTGAATATTGCAGTTTAGTTGTCTAGGAAGTGTTGTAGTGAAACAATTGCAAAATGATATTGCTCGAGTAACTTTTTATAGTCACTTGATATGCTGCAGGAAACAAGGAAGTAATTAATATTGGATGATTAATTTTCATAGACCTTGGATGTGTTTAATGTTTTTTTACACTGACGCGAAGTGAGGCGCGGTAAAAAATTAACGAATATGACATATTGTTAAAGTTTTCACGCAAGAAAGGCAGCTGTGGTGTATATAGCGGCAAACGTAAATATCATACTTAAAGAACTTATTCAAATGCTAAAGTTTTATTCACACAATTTTTCATTGCAGAACATTGTTTGAAGGACATACATATAGGTTAAAAACTAAATCTACTATCTATACAACATACACCACTTCGCGATATGTTATTGTTGTTTTAAGGGGAAAATGTTTATTAAAGATGATACAATACATTTTAATCATACTAAACGTCTGGCAGCCAATACAAACACATATTCATCCGTGCAGGAACGGAGAAAGAATACAATTTCCTGCGGCCGGGCGGCCTGTCGTAAGAGGCGACTAAACAACCCACAGCCAGGTGGTAGGGTATTTGCTCGACTGGATGGCGACCACCCCTGGTCTAGAGTATGCCGCCATAACAACCTTGTGTTGTGTTCCGGCATCAGTGACCAAGTTTCAGTCTACTTTAAGAGAGCAGCAGCGCATTTGTAGCGCCTTTGGTGTTGCAAATGTCCATAGGCGACGTAACCACTTTCCATCAAGTGGGCCGTCTGCCAGTCTGATGAACTACTGCAATAAACAAAAATAATAAAAAATATTCGGTCGTTTTACCTGAACAATGAACATGGACAATCCTTATACTAACTATCAGATCATCTAAATAAATATATTAAGTTATATTACATATTAAGTTTTGATAAATTAGTGTTTTCGACGCCGCCTATAAAAAAAATGTTCAGTAACATATATTTCTCATTGGTCGTATACTCGTATATCCCATCTCACAGGTCTAAAGAATACGTGCATTATAAAATAAGTCCATAACCACGTAAACGTATGAAGAGAGCACAAAATTATAAGGCAGATATATATCGAAATGAAGCTATCAGTGTTCCTCTTTTTTGTAGGCATCAAGAATAAAACAAATAAATTTTATATCCTCAGTTACGGTACTGAATTAAAATTTATACGGACAAAGCTG
The DNA here is from genome assembly GCA_039645545.1 of Dendrolimus houi. Classification (NCBI taxonomy): domain Eukaryota; kingdom Metazoa; phylum Arthropoda; class Insecta; order Lepidoptera; family Lasiocampidae; genus Dendrolimus; species Dendrolimus houi. Next base: position 25,201,399 of record CM077127.1, on the reverse strand, counting down.
AAATAAAATCGTATTTTATTTGCATTTGTGATTAATCGTATATATTTGCGCTTATTACATTGAAACGTGTTTATTCTTAACAAATACAATGAGAATATAAAATGTATTATTTAAGTTTTCGCTTTATTGATGTTAAACACGTCCCCCATGGCAATTAATGTACTAAAATATAAACGTCAAATCGAATCTGTTTGAAAGCATAAAAATATATGCCTGCTTTAGGCAGTTATATAACAAATTTATGGTAGTAAATATAAATACGGTAGTTCTCAATTTCCCCAATATCCCCTACTTCTTATTAAAAAAAAAAAATAAGTTTCCGAGTGGTACACACGGTAACAAGCTAACACGGCTGAAGTTGAGCATAAAACCCAAATATGAATATTATGTTTGTAATCTTCATATTTCTATTCAAATTCTACAAGAAAAAATATGCTTGAGTTTATTTATTCCAACCAAAAATCTATTCACATTCCGAAACACTTTATTTCTCCGACAGTACACAATGCATTAAAAGCTCAACAATATATTACGCTAAGTGTTCTCTTGCTGACTGTACTATTAGGGAGAACGTTTGTTTATTTTAGCAAATAAACACTGTTTTGCTGATTGTACTTTGGCGATGGTCTCAGAAATAAGTAGGGTCGGTATAATGCCTTCATTTCCATGTTTGTTGCTGTGAATAATCAAAATTGGGCAGCGTTAAGAGTCAATATGTTAAATTGGACGAATAATTTTGTGAATATATTTATCTTTGTTTTAGTAGAGTTTTTATTCGATTTTGTGCTCATTCTTTTACTAATTTTAAATGACCGTTTTTAAAATTATTTCTCTGCGTGTCCGTCTGAAGGTTAGACTCGAATAGCTTTTGAAACGGATTAACAGATTTCAATGAAAATGTTAGGAATTAAAACAGTATTAAGTTACATACCATATCATCTGCTAGTAAAAATATAATAAATAAAAGTACAAGATTTAATTCTACTTATTATATTACATCTCTTATTTTATGTTATTACTTATTTTACGAGTTATTTCTTTGTTAAAATATTATGCGTACAGGCTATATACCTAGCACGGTCATAAATTATGTTATAAATATTTTTATTAGGTAATGTAATCTTAATAAAACTTATATGCATAATATTTATATGAAGTCTCTGCAAAAAATAAAAAAATAATTATATTCTAAATGTCCACCTAAGGCTTTGATACAGGCCTTTAATCTATCTAACCACGAATCTATTTCGAGTTACATCTATATTTAAGAGTTATATCTTCCTTATTAATCATTATTCCCATTTTACTTAGTTTCCTTCCTCTGTCTAGAGTGGACTGGGCATTGGAATACTAAATCGATATAATATATTACACATAAAACTACTGTTGGGTTAAAACTACAGTCGTAATGTACACGTTCAATATAATTCAGAGCAACATATTGCTGGCACTTGTATTAGATCAGTTATAGCTTCCTCATTGATCACTATTCCCATTTTACTTAGTTTCCTTCCTCTGTCTAGATTGGACTGGGCATTGGAATACCAAATCGATATATGATACACATAAAAAAACATTGTCCGGTTAAAACTGCATTCGTAATGTACACGTTCAAAATAATTCAGTGCAACATATTGCCGGGCTTATAAAGCAGTTGTGCGCGCGGTGCTGAATACCACAATTTAATGAACATTTAATTTTATATTCATTAACCAGGGGCAGGCGCATGGCCGCAACCGGGATTCGCTTCGCGGACCAATATCCATTCCCAATTTCATGTCATCATAATAGTAAATTAATTTTTAAATAGTAATATATTGTGGCGAGTGACGGTGGAACAATCTAGATGGTTTAAGAACTTTTAGAAAAAGATAGAAGATTCTGAAAGGAAAAGATAGGACAGATACATTTTAGAAAGGGATAGATAGTAAATAAAAAAATATGAAAAGAAAATCGAAATTATGAGTTCCAGAAGATTCTTCGGGTATATAAGCAGCGTAAGTCGCGCCTACCGAGTAGTAGAGTTCGGTTGAAGACAGCAAAGCGACAAGTGCGATACGAGAGAGATGGAAGAAAAGTTTAGTAGAGACAGTGACGAGCTTAGTGGTGAATTTCGTGAAAAGTTTAGTGGGCAGTTCAGTGACGAAGGAGTGTAGCGTAGTTTAAGAGAAGAAGCGAGCTACACGCGGTAAATGCGGCAGCGAGCACTGCAGTAGCAGGAGGTGGTCTACGAAATATCGGCGACGGTATTGTGTGTGAGACATCTTATCGTCGGGACAGTGCGTCGTTGGTTGTGCGTGTAGGGGCTACCCTGCGGAGAAGAATCACGTACGGCTGTGTAAGTTAATAAAAGCGTTTAGTTAAAAACTTCATTTTTACAACCGCTTTACTTGCCATCGACGGGATGTTCACCCCCATTTCCTGGAGCTCCCACGCTCAACTACGCAACGGTTCTCTAGAACGTTTATTCCACGTACAACAATGATCTGGAGAGAACTTCCCGCCGAGGTGTTCCCTCTGCGCTACGACATGGGGTCGTTTAAGAAGGGCGTTATAAAATTTCTTAGAGACCGGAAACGCGTTGGCAACGCCCCTGGTGTTGCAAACGTCCATAGGCGAGGGTAACCACCTTCCATGAAGTGGACCGTCCGCCTGTTTGCCTGCGTCAATCAATCAATAAATAAAAATGTTGAAAGTTGCACCCGTGGCTGAAAAATTGAGAGGAAGAAATCTAAGGTAGTATGGGCATGTAATTAACTTGCATATTTATTAAATTTCAAAGAACTGGTATGTTTTAGAAAAGTATTTTTAAATATTCTATTAACAGTCAGGTGGGAGGGTATTTGCCCGACTGAATGGCTACCACCCTTGGTCTAGAGTATGCCGTCATAACAACCTTGAATTGTGTTCCGGCATCAATAGCCAGGTTCCACTCTCCCTTTAGAGAAATGTATATAGGCGATGGTAACCGCTTTCCATCAGGTGGGCTGTCTGCTTGTCTGCTGAACTCTGCAATAAAAAAAAACTAGCCATCTGTTTTTTTTTTCAGTCCTTCGTCACACATAAAACATGTATTCCGTCTGGCCTACCCTGTTATTATTTTTTCTGCTTACAAATTGGTATCGCTTCCCGTAGAGAAACTGTGTATTACTCAGATCTCATTTGTTGAAATGTGTGACAGACATGACATAGTTTAGGAGCATAGAATGTAATAAGTAGTAGTAACAAAATGTATAGAACCAAGTAATAGAAGATTGTTTAGAAGTAAGGACCGATGGTAAAAAAAAAAAAAAAAACGTTAAAAAAAAACTAATAAAAGAAAAAGACAAAATATAATAAAAGAGAATACCCAAACAATAAAGATAAACAAGGCCGGACAAATCCAGTTCATGCGGCAGAAGGGGAGAGAAATGTGTGCCAGATGTATGTATGTATGTATGTATGAGGTATCTATACATATAATAAAATTGTAGACGTCAAATTTCTGTACAATGAAAAAAAATGCTAAAGACCGTGTCAGGGGGGATGTAAGAAGTGAAATAGAACTAATTTAGATTTTTTCAATTTTTTTGTTTCTCTGTTTGTCTGTTTGTACCGGCTAATCTCCGAAACGACTGGACCGATTTGAATGAAATTTTGTATAATAATAATAATAATAAAGCCCGTTTATTTTTTCCAATCTACAATTGTTATTGCATGCTTCTTCTAAAATAGTATGTTACAAATATAACGTGTAGTGATAAGTTTTAAATATGTCTATATATACATATAAAGTTTTCTTTTTTCTTTTACTCGCTATCGTTACTTTCTCCAGTACCATTGATCGGAACCCCTTCTCGGGTAAAGGCCTCCTCCAACTTCTTCCAGACCTCTCTATCCATAGCTTTCTTTCTCCATTCATTTCCTGCTATACTTTTTATATCTTCTATCCATCTCTTTCTAGGGCGCCCTCTTTTCCTTTTTCCACTTGGTCCTTTCCATATAGCTGTCTCTAGTGTCCATCTTTTGTCTGTGTATCTTGCTATATGTCCTGCCCACTGCTACTTCTGTTTTAGGGCATATTGTAAGGCATCTATAACTTTCGTTTTTCGTCTTATTTTTTCGCTTTTTACTTTTTGTATTCTTCTTAATTTCAGTACGCTTCTCTCCATTGCTTTCTGGCACACTACTAGTTTAGTTTTTATTCTAGTGTTGTATGTCCACGTTTGGCATCCATATGTAAGAGTAGGCAAGATACAGGTGTCCAAGACAGTTTTCTTTAGGTGAAGAGGAAATTTCCCTTCTAAGATTTCCTTCAGTGACCAAAATTTTTTCCAGCTCATGAAATTTTGTATAGTGGTAGCTTATATCCCTGGTCAACATATAGGATACTTTGATCCCGAAAAATTAAAGAGCTCCCGTGGGGTAGTTAAAAAACCTCACCACGCGGAGTCGCGGGCGTCAGCTAGTGCCTGAATAAAGGATTTTTATTATTACAAGTCGTACTTTTTTAAATACTAATTACATTTTATATCATTACATTACTTGATGTTAAACAAATGAACACAAATGCTGTGGTTACCCTTGTCTTTGAAAACCAATAGGGGTCCGTGATTTATGCATTTATGGACCGTGTGTGGGTCAAACCGGTCCAGATCTTTTTAATTAGATGGAGGCAATGCATCAGTCCCCCGGGATAGCCTATTGTTTCCCTTGAAGGGACAATTGGGCTAAAATCGTAGAATAGAGGAAGGCGTATTGTAATGAAAACACGCACAAAATTTAATTAAGATGGAAAATATTATTAATTTTCTACTTATTCTCCTTTCAGCAGCAATTTTAAACGTGACTCCGCCTGTGGTTTTTTATGAACGTTTTCTTTTTTATTTGATCAGAAATTAGAATAAGTATACAATTTAGAAATAATATTTTTTTTTATCATAAATTAACACATTACTTTAAAATACGACTGTCTGCCTGTCTGTTGAACTCATGCAATAACAAAAATATATTATTAATTAATATATTTTTGTTATTGCATGAGTTCAACAGACAGGCAGACGGCCCACCTGATGGAAATCGGTTACCATCGCCTATGAACATTGTAACACCTAAGGTGATACAAATGCGCTGCTGCTCTCTAAAGTGAGACTGGAATCTGGCCACTAATGCCGGAATGTAAATCAAGGTTGTTATGGCGGCATACTCTTGAGTAAGGTTGGTAGCTATCCAGGCGAGCAAATACCCTACCACCAAGCTGTGGGTTGTTTTGTCACCTCTTACGACAGACCGCCTGGCCGCAAGAAATTGTTCGTTCCTGGATGCATATATTATTAATTATTTCCACTTGATCTACAATTTTATACGAAAATTATAGTAATGTTACGAGTGCGGGACTCGAAATAAAATGCCATTTGGAATTACTATAGAATTTATTAGAACTATACAAAACACGTATAAAATAGGTACATATAGAACCGGGCGCAATAAGTCCTTATGTAATGCACAACTAAATAACACGCGCAAAGTCAAGAATGTACACGTCTTGCTTTGATCGTAATCGTCGCTTGACTGCCGCTCTCTCCGTTCGGGCATCCCTTTATACTTAGCTTACAATATGTCACGACCGTGTAAACAATTGATTCTTAGAACCACACCTGACCACTACCTACCAGAGAGGTTTACAATACACAATAGGCGGCTTTTCTAATTACAAATATTAAACACAAAGAAAATAAAAGAAGTGCAAAATAAAATTGTAATAAACTTGGCAGGTAATAAACTTGGGCTCTATGGCCGGCAGGTGCGCATTCACATTTGTCGGCTTGCTTCGTGGAATTTTGGCTAAGTTGTAACAGTAATCTTCCAAATATGGGAATTCGTGTAAATATGATTAACATTTATACCACTATAAATAAACCAAAACCAAGTATATTTTGAATATTTATTTTCTACTTTTGACTATTTTTTTATTAAGTTTGTTATTGGACATATACTTGTATGTCATATAGATTAAAAAAAAATTAAGTCCAGGGTTAAGCATTGCACAGACATATTATATATGTATACAGCGGCCGTACCGACAGCCGACGAGAGTTATTATCATGCAGAAAATTCAATTAATAAATCTATATTCATTAACCGACTTCCAAAAGAAGGAGGTTAAATGTAGATGTCTGGCTGTAGGAAAATAAAATGTCACTATATAGATAAGATAAATAATAAATAAAATATGGTATAGATAACTATTAGAAATAAAAAAAATCGAAATAAAAAGTTTTTGCAACCAAAGATTTAAAAAAGAGAAGAAGAAAATATGAAGAAGATACTATGCAAACGAAAATAATACCCTAGCCTACTTGTTCTTCGGAGCGAGAGCGATTATAAAAAAGGAAGGAGGAATCCGACTGTATGTTTTTTCCGCGATTTCTCCGTCAATTATGGACCGATCCACAATAAAAAAATTATTCGAAAGAGCATACTCCTGAGATGGTCCCATTGTCACCGTCAGGATCTGACGAGTGGACCCCAGAAAAAATCGAGAGCAACCCTGGTTCAAGACCGCTGAACGCCTACACTCTTCGGAAAGCAAATGTGTATATGTATAGCCAGGAATAGTATAATTTCTACAGCCACATAATATATTATTTTTAAAGCTATTTTAAAGCTATAGTATAAAGTAGAAAATATTTTATTAAAAAATACATAATCCATTTCAAACTAAAGCAAGCATTTTGATTTCTAGGTAAGTAATATTGACGTGTCTACTTATTTAACAAAAGTATGCATTCAAGCACCCTTAACACGTTGACCCTAAATACTTGATAACTTATATATGAAAACATCCATTTTAATGACAGAGTACACTTACTGTCTCTAACAAATGTAATATGCGCTTTCATTGGTTAATCGTTTGTACAATTGACTTTTGTTCCATCGTTTAATTGATGTATTTATGCCGTAAATGCATTGTAAAGTGATTTTAACTGCTGAAGTTAACGCGATAAATTAATAATCTTTGAGTTATTACTACACACTAGAAAAGCTATTCAAAATAAAAAAAGTCCGAATTTGATGAAACTGGGGGCAAGCATGCCATGGACTGATTCATATATTTGCTGCAGCGCTAAATGTCGTCTAACCATGCTATTAAAATATGCAGCGCTAGATCTAGCTAGCGCGTTTTCTCGCGAATCGATGACGTATCAAAACGAGTTAAAATGGATAAATATTATTTTAAAAAGATGTTTTATCGAGAATACAACAAACTTAGCATAGAAAAACACGCCTTGACTTTTATTTGAGTTTCTTGAGTGGTTCGAATAGTACTTTAGTACGCATAAGGCATTTTTTAATAATAGTTACTTCATACTCAAACACTTGAAGTACCGATAACAGCCCGGCGTAGACTAAGCGAGTTCTTGTCCATGGACCAGAACGAGTGTTCAAATCAGGGCCTGAAAACGTTGTCAATATTACCTTTAAAATATAGGTAATTATTGGTATTTTCGAAAAAGATACTGCCATACCGGTATATTTTTTACCGTTACTTAACTTTTACGATTTTAACGTTATAATAAACGTTAAAAATCGTATGTATATGTATCGGTAATTTTTACATTATTTCAAGCGACGTTTCCGTTTTTAAGAATTGGCTTTATTACAACTACATGTTACGGATACAATCAACAAACACACAATTCTAAATATTACGCGCGCTCTTACCAATCTTTGCTATTGCGCTGTTTGACAATCTTTGCGAGTGAAAGAGAGCGACGATGGTAAAAAAACCATAGTTATAACGGTAAAATTACCGATAAAAATAGTATTTACGTTATAGTAATTTATCGGTAAAATGGCTAGAAATAACGGTAAGTTTTATGACGATATTTATTTTTTATCGGTATTTCAAGCCCTGGTACAAATAAGCCAATTACGGGCTCCTTCTCTAGTACTTACTAACAATAAACCTCATTGTTGATAAATAAATTACTTATTAGTCTTTAGATTGTAAAATTAATATTACTTTTTAAATATTACGTTTATAAAAAAACAGTAAAAAGTGGTTTAAATTTTAATAACCCAATTCACAACAGATAGATGGTTAAGTGGGCTTGTTAAAAAAAAAATTAAAAATGTGTGTTTCATAATCGCATTATAATGCAATAACATGTATTGATATACAAAGTTGTGTAAAATTTATCAACCCTTCCACTTTTCGATTTTTGTGGGCACAAACATGAAGAAGCTGAATTTTCACATCTTCTATCGATTAACATATGGTACAAACTTGTATCTTTTATTGACTAACATAGTATAAATATTATATATATTTATATCGGGTAGTAAAATAATTTCTATCAAACCTGAAATAGGCCATCAATGCCGCGTGGATAAACCTAGTTTACCATAATGGTTTTTATGCTAAAGTACCTATATATACAACATAAAGTTGATACATAAGCAAGCAATAAAAAAAGGTTTACAAAAATATCATTTCTTTAACATCTGAAGTCTCTAAGAGTCGTAATATATATTTTTTATTGTATGTTTAGAAGATTATGTATGATATAATAAAATGTAAGAGCCTCCTTTGCCTCTACAATCCGAATCCCGTGGTCCTCGTAAGTGTCCCGGGAAGAATACCCGCCCCCCTAAATTGGATATTAAACTCTGAATTCAGCGTAATATAACATCAAAGAATTCTCTTTTAGGGTTCCCTGTTCATACTATCTAAGACGATTGTGAAAAAAAAATTGTTTTTTTAAATACATCAAACAAATCAGTTTGTTGTATTATATAATTTTGTATATTACAAAAGCTTATTATAAGATTATTCTGTGTAAAATGTAATAGATTGCCCAAATATCGCACGCTTAATAAAACAAAGAAATATCTCAAAAATTGCGTTTTTTGGTAAAGGGCGTTTAAATTTTTGACCTATTACGAGTTGTTTTTTGTTTGTTAATAAACTATAAATCAAAAGTAATTCACATTCTTGAATGGTCTTTAACTTAAGCTGAATTTGTAAGAATTCAAGTAAAATAAATGACTCAAAAAGTAAGTTGAAAGAAAAAGAGTATTTATTTCACTTTATGACTAAAAAAAAGTAAACAAATTAAGACAACTCAAACTATATTGCACTAACTTGAAATACACCAGCGACTCGAGTATTCTTTTTGTCTAATCTATACTATTCAATTTCGATAGAAAGGAGACGAGGACTTTTGTGTCAAAGAAATGTAATGAGTTGAGACATTTATGTTAGTACTATTTTGTGTTGTGTGTCGTTATTATAAATAAATATTTTTCTTTCTTTCTTTGTATGTGGCTTAAAAAAGTGTTAATTTTTTCTATTACAAAATGAAAACCATCAAACCTAAATTATACCTGGAAGACGAGAAATCTTAATAATAAGATCACAAAAATTAAATAAGTTGTCGATTACCATAATCGATTTATAGGAATTAATTTAAACAATTAATAATATAAAAACACTTACATCACACGATGAATTCATTCATCCCTATTAATATTATATATGCAAGAGTAACTCTGTCTGTGTGTCATGCTTGTTCCGTTTTCATGAAAAACTACTGGACCGATTTAGCTAAAACTCTAACTAACATAAAAATTTATTACACTATAACCTGTATTAACGCCTGCTCTTTAAACGAGAAGCACGCACTAGAGGTTGAAAATATATCAACATAGTGTTAGAATTTAGCCACCTGCATACCTATGGTCACATACCGACAAAGAAATGCTGCGCATCTTGTTTATTTGCCCCTCCCGCATTCGGAGTTCTTTTTTATTACTTCGTATTTAAAATTTTCAATTAGACAATAGCCTATTGTTATTGTTTTCGACTTTGTTGGCCGTTCGCAGGAATAGATAACCAGATGTGCAAATTACTATTTCTCGGAAACTCAGTGCGCGAGGCCGATTTTTTTTGTACTGTATAGTTAGTATAAAACAATGCCCGAATTGAGGGGTGAGGCAGTCAAGCGACGACTACGATACGAGTAAGACGTTTGTAGTACTCTCGATTAGCAATATAGACGACGGACTTTGCGCGTGTCGAATTGCATTGAATCGTGCAGTGTGAACTGGTTGCATCCTGTTTTATTTGTATTTGTTTTATACGTGTCTGTACAGTTCTAATAAATTCTATAGTAGTTCGAACGGCATATTTAATTCAAGTCCTATAGCTCGTAACAACTCAAAATGAATTCTTAATTAATCTTAACATGACTCTCATCTTTTTACAATCTAGGCCCAAGAATTTATGAAAGCGTATCCGTCTCTTTTATTCATTTTCATGTGAATATAAATAGCCGTAATCCGCACGAAAGAAAGTCGCAAGTATACCTAGTTACATATATAAAGATATAAGCCATTGATTTTCTGTCTTCACTTCCTCATTGAATGAAATCGATTTCAATAAATTATTCAAAGGCGTTGAATATTTCCCAATACATCAATAATGTACGGAACCATCGAAAGGTAAGTCGTCCTCCCGCATAGCCTCTTTTTTGTGCGCACGGCGACACTGAGTGCTGCGCCATTAATCGTTTTTCAATTTCTTTGTTACTTCGTTTTGTGTTTTCCACAAAACGTTTCATTTAAGTTAAAAAGATGTTACCTATTCCTTTTGTATACCACAAGTTCTGCCCGTGACTTCGTTTACACGGGAATACCATTAACAGCTCCAGCTCACAAAGGTTCTACTGCTGGGCTTGGGAGTTTTCATTTTTTTGAAGTGAAACTTCCTTAGGCGCACTGAGAACTTTGTTTAGTGGGTATTGAATGAGACTGTGCCGTCACGCGTCACGCTCGGCTAAGTAACGGTCGTTCGGGTAAAGTCGGCTCGAGTCGGGAGCTATATTCGCTCGGCGAGCGTTACTGGTCTTGATGAAGTCTTCACTTCTATGGTGTAGTCTTAAACACACATTAAGTTTTTACTGCTTGAAGCAGGTAAACATGCAAACGGTTCACGTGATGGTACTTGGTAGGTGGTTACCGTCGCCGGTGGAGGTTTGCAACACCAGTGCCGTCGCCAACGCGGTGCCATCCTATAAGAAATTTTACAACGCCGTTCTTAAACAACCTCATGTCGTAGCGCAGAGACAAACCTTCGTCGGAAGATTTTTAGGGAGAAACGGTCACTCCCCGTCACGCTTGTTCAGGCGTCATTTATAAATTACGTCACACGTTAAAGGGCGGGAGGGGGTCAACGAAGTGTGAAATTGTGACAATTCGTGGGAGGGCGCCTAAATTTTGTGACTTCACATTTTAAAATCTAATACATTTAAGCTTTAAAATACGAAAATTAGACTATTAACTAAAAACTACAGTTTTACCAACTTTATCTGTATGACGATAGTGTTTAAATTATTAAAAAATTATTTCAATAGAAATGAAACTAATTACGGAACTGCTGTTTTAATTAAATAATTTCATGATGTACAATTGCAAAATATGTGATTTCACATCAGGGAGGGAGGTGTCTCACGAATGTAATCAGTTGTGACAAGGACGGCTGAGAGGTCAAAATATCATAAAACTCGTGTGACGTAATTTGTGGATGGCCCCCCCTCAAGGTGAATTGGTAGGTTGTATATTCGGTTATCTCGATATATAAGTATCATCACGATGTTTTTATTGTGACAATATGCAGATTTGAAAATTGCCTAAGTAGTGCATTCTTTTCCGGCCAGAATAGGAACCCGCGTCTTTAGTTGAGACGCAAGTGCGTTAACCACTAAGCTAGTTCTCTCTTTTCTTTCACCATATCCCAATTAATTGGGGTTAGCACAATATGTCTTTTCCTTCCACACTCCTCTATTCTGACATACATCATCTGTCACACCACATATCGTCATATCATCCTTCACACAATCTATCCATCTCTTTTTTGGTCTATCTTTACATTTGCACCCATCCATCTTGTAGTTTGACATTCTTTTTGTCACGTGACTTTCATCCCTCCTCATTATATGCCACCTTATTCTTCTTCCTCTCAATTTTTCAGTCACGGGTGCAACTTTCAAAGATGTACTTACATACTCATTTCTCACCTTATCTATTCTTGTAACGCCACACATTCATCTCAACATTCTCATCTCAGTTGAGTGGAAACGTTTGTGGTTCATCACTTTAGTGGCCCAACATTCGGACCCGTATAGCATGACTGGTCGTATGACAGATTTATATATTTGTCGCACGTCACTATTAACTACTAAGTTACTGTATGTCAAAAATCTACTTTAATTATTTACTTATAGAAAATGGAAATAGGCACATAGCGTATGATTATGTAGCGTTACGCTTCCATGTGTCCTAATTTCACCAACCTTACGCTTAAATCACACGCATCTCATGTTTTCCTTATTTTTTTATCCATTTTTCAACTCTCTACCTTTGGATTAAGGTCTATTATTAAATGTCAAAGTAATTGTGCTTTTGTCAGTTGAAATTATTTAAATGGGCTTTCATTGGATAGGATAATGGTTTTATTGACATGTTTTTCTATTTCCTTTGAATTTCTCCTTGAGATGAGGCCGCGTTTAGACGTGACGTCTCTTTATTGGGGGATAAGGGCAGCTTTTGTGGTTTTACATCATTCTGTTTTATTGCCATAAGTTTTATCTATAATATGTTTGAATGTTTCAGTTATTATAGGTACGTTATTTACCATTTATGCTTTTGCATATGAACAGATTTTTATTTATGACAGTTAGTATACCACCCGACACATAAGATGAAAGTTTACCATAAGATACTATAGATCCAAAAAGATTTATTAATGATGTTTGAATAATGAATATTATAGACGAGTAAGTTTGTAAGGATCGATAAACATAAACTATAATTTGTAAAGATATTGTTTAAATGAGCCACAACATAACAATAAACAATAATCCCGCGCGACTGCCGTCGCGCGCGCGTATTAGTTAAACACGAGCTACTACTAAATAAATCAAGTATAAAAATAAAAAACACTGAACAAAATTATTTCAATATTGTATCCATATTCAATATTGCGAAAATATTATTCAACCTCAATACAAACCCCATCGGAACAATAGCGGACTCAAAGTAAATCCTTGTGCAAGGAGGTGTAAGATTACGTCATTCTATGAAAAACATGTTGGGACAACTCATTGACTCGTATATTTTGATTCCATGACAAAATCGTTAGAGCATAAAAAGGACGCTTTAATTATATAAGGTTACATATGGATTTATTCAGTAATACTTGGGTGGCTGGTAGAGGTCCAATTGGCTTTATGTTTTGTACTGGAGCTTTTCAGGCGTCTGTTTTCGCCTTAAGAATATCTACGATTTTATATTTATTGAAAACTTTACGAGATTTTAGAGATAATGCTTATTTTCATTTTTAAGACAGTATAATAAATATACATGCTAGAGACTTTGCTGATTGCCAATAAATTCTCCTATTTATTGTAAATCTAGACTTTATCATAAAAGAAACGATATTAATATACGTACCTATGTAATAGACTGCAGCCAATTTTCTATTAGTCTTATGATTTTTACTCATTATCCAATTCGCATTGCCACAAAAAACCTGTCCTTTATATGTAAATAGTGTCAAAATTTATTTTAAGATGTGTCATCGAGTGGATGACAAATCTTACAATAAAGTTGTCTTATTACATAGTTAGTATTAGGATGATAGAAAGTAGTCAGTTTATAAGAACAGCCCACATTACTGGACTTGCGTCTCCCATTATAGGGGAACGGACAGTATACCCGCAACACTTGTCCAAGTCGGCTTGGCAGGTTTGACAAATCGGTAATCTTGATTTACAGATTTCATCACGGTGTATTTCTTCACCGTTGTTAGCACGTGGTAATTGTAACATTACGTCAGAACACTACGTAAGTAGTGCATGCGTTCCGGCCAAGATCCGAAGCCGCGCCCGTTTAGTTTGTGACGCGTGTACTAGCCATTACGCTACCGTGACTTGTACCTAGTTTTTTTTTATTCGCCTCTCCTCCATCATGTGGTAAGATGGAGGGATTTCTTTTCTTTTATATCTTTTATTCGTCTTTTTTATTTTTAATTCTACTACTAGAAAAGAGGATGGATTCTTTTATTTATTTTCTTTTACAAGTTTTCTTACACTACTTTTTCTTACTATCATATTCATTTAGTGCTTGTTACATGCTATCTATTTCTATTCTATCCTACATTATTACTCATATTACTTATTACATTTTCACCTTTTACACTTTAATTTTAATTTATTTATTACGTTTATTTATATCTTTTTATTAAATACATGGTTATATATATATGCTGCTGTTTAGGTGCTATATCATTTAACACAATTAGTTAACGCTCACCGCACAATATACAATTATATGGTTGTAGCGTTATTTATTGCCCGATTCCTATTAATATAACCTTTTGTACAATTTCTATACCCTATCTGACGAAGTCCTCCCTCAACTTTTTGGCCATGAGGTCTCCCATGTTATTTCTTGTAACTGTGTTGCGGTAGGCGCACTCGAAGTCATGAGATTTGTAGCTAGTTTGGTGTAGATTAATTGACGCTCTGACAGTTTTACATGTTATAGTAAAATTTGAAGCATCTATACCCAAATCCGTCGATCGGGTCAGAGCAGGTCGGCGGGCATGCATGCACGGCGGCATATCGGATTATTGCGGCCATCGCAATTTAATAAGCTTAGCCTCCGGCATTTGCTGTCCCAGGCATAGTTTAGGCTTAAAAATAAACAGCAATATAGCGAAGGGCTTGGAGCTATTTGCGAAATATGTCGTCATGTTGTATTAAATATATCAATCATTGTACTTCTACTTATATAGTCTACCTATTCATTGTGTTTGCATTTGACCACAGATACCTAAAAAATTATTCGTTAAAGCAACAGCCACTTTTATTCTGTGGGTTAAGTTTTTGCCCGCCTAGCTTATTTGAATGCAGAGGTCGGGACTAATTTCTGACGTTTTAAATTAATTATTTACAACTTCTTGTTCAAGTTATCTGTATACACTTATTTGTAGATTGCAATCCAGATTATAGTTTATATTTTAGTTGAATGCATTTATAATGAATTAAAAAAGTAGTTTTCCGAAAATATTACGTCACGTCTTTGTACGCGCTAGCTAGGGTTGCCAACTGTTTTTGAAGAAAATAAAGTATTACATTTTTAAGTAGGGAAAAAATAAAGTATTTGGAAGCGAAAAAAAAGGATTTTTTAAAATTGTATTTTTTTATTCTCTTGGAGACACTATTTTTGTATGCTTCTAGCACACACTAACAAGTTTTCGTTATCCTTAAATTTTTGGAAGCTATCTTTACATCCCCAATTTAAATTTAAATAAACAAAAATATCATATTTTATTAAATTTATAAATGTCCTGTTCCTTTCTTCTCGCCATTTTAGATCCATTACTGAATAAACTCTTTCAGTGAAAGCTGGATCGATAATATTTAGTTCACTAATTATCCATATAAGTATTTCATTTCATACATCAGAGTAAAGATTGGAAATAGAGTATTTTCACATATTTTATTTTTATGCAAACGTATAAAGTATATTTACAAAAATAAAGTAGGATACGTTATTATAAAGTACGGTTTGCAACCCTAGTCATAGCGTACAAACGCAGATAGATGGACATGGCTGTTTAATCACGGTTATGTCTTTGCTAAAACGATTATGGGACTCTGAAATCGATTTTGGTAACTTCCAAGTATACTGCAAACCATAATTAGGGAACTGTCAAATCCTTGTGGGCATTAATGAAACACTTTTGGGAAGAGGCTAAGCCATCCGGGAATGACCCGTGTCACGACGTGGCCATTAGCCCCGGGTGTCTTGTAGGCTTAATTCCATTGTATGGCCACCGTTCTAAAAGTAATAGGTCAGTTTTTCACTTGTGATTTGTGAGAAGTTAGTAAGATTGTTAGGGTTTTTTTAGACTACAGGCTCTAGGTCCGTACGAATATTAAGATTAAAGTATTTTTTTGTTTTACGTATTTCGTACACACTATATATACCCTTTCCAAGCATTTAATTTATTTTTGACAGATCGATGATGGATCAATTAGTAATTTCTAAAATGTAAATTTAAAATAAAAATTATGTATATATTTTTGTTAAAAATACTGTATCGTGTAATAAATATATATACTCCCACAAATCAATGAACATATATTAAACTAGCTGAGCCGGCGAACTTAGTACCGCCATATTTTCTGAATTCTTAAAAGACTTTGTTTCATGACATAAAAACTAAATCACCAAAATCGCTCCAGGTGATTAGGAGGATTCTAGAAACCGATCTCAGCGCCACCTACCGGTTCCAATTGTGAATCTAAACCATCCGGGGACCCATTCAAACACATAAAACAAATATCATCAAAATCGGTCCAGCCGTTTAGGAGGAGTTCACTGTCAACACACGTACAGAAGAATTATATATATAGATAAGCCGTTTTTTAATTAAGTAAAAAAAAACATAATCACGTAGTTTTTTTTATTGATTACTTTGTGTTTATTTTCGTACAGTATCGATGGTTTAATAGTCTGCCCGTTACATGACTCACAGAACATCACTATTACGTCACCCACAACAATAAAGTACGACAATTATGTAATTAATTTTATGTGGGCTTTACTGTCAAGAAATATATCACTTGATAGACGTGCAAACGTCAAATGTTAAATGAACGCTTGGAAACCGTATAGTGTATTATTTAGTGGAATCGAATACATCTCAGGCCCTCATGGTCCCAGAATCTCAACCTTAAAAGCTGCCAATATGTAGCCATTTCCGATGGCTGAATATTTGCGGCCATACTTTTTTACATTGTTTTTAATTTTTGTTAGTAATTATTAGACATAGACAACACTTTATTGTTCACCAAAACAAAAATGCACAATAAGACAATAGTTACTTGGTAAAACAAAAGGCGGCCTCATCGCTGAAAGCGATCTCTTCCAGGCAACCTGACTCAAAAAAAATCTTGAATTATCTGTAATTATTATGCAACAAAGAAAAAGGAAAAAAATGACATACATGGACAGCAGATTACAATCTTCTAAAGTATTGTAAACTAGCACAGACATTACTGCGTAAGACTAACATAATGATTCCTGAGTGAATTTTTAAATATGGCAAAAGATTTAGTTTTTCTGACGTCAGTGGGCAAAGAGTTTCAAAGTAAGACAGCCTGCATGGCGAAGGAGTTGGAACAAAATATTAAAGAGTGTGGAGGTGCCATTAAGAGGAGATTATTAGTGGTGCGCAAATTGAGGGTGTGTGACGTATAAAGGAAGTTATTAAATGTAAGCATTTTTAAAGTAGATACCGTTTATGAAAACTGGCTTGTTGATAGGCAAGGTGCTCATTTTGCAAAGCACTTCCTTACAAAGCAATTCCTAACTCGAGGAGCTCTGGCTTTCTTATACAAATCTCAATCCCCTATATCTTTGAAGACTTTTTAAGGTCAAAAGATAGCCTATGTCCTTCACCAGTATATTTTATCCCCTTACTAAATTTAATTAAGATATATGTACCTAGTCTTGCCATAAATATTGTAACAAAGAAAAATTATTTTCTATTGCAAATAACATTTATAAGTTTTACAGTGTGTTAGTTTAATACATAAATATAAAACAATTTAAAATATAAAAAGCTTATTCGAAGTGGTCTTCGTTGGCTGCAATACAGTCCTTTAAACGTTGAGGCAAGGTATCAATAAAAGCACGCGCACTCCATGGGAAAATTCTTCACTGCCAATCGTATGGATTGTTTTAGGGACTCCAAATTGTCATGGCGTTTAGAGCAAGCCGTACTCTCTAAAACTGACCATAAATCATAATCCAGCGGATTAAGATCGGGACTAGACGACGGCCAGTGTTCAGCTCTGATAAAGTCCGAAACGTACGTTTCCAACCAAGACTGCGTGGACCGAGCTTTATGACCCGGCACCGAGTCTTGCTGGAAGGACCATTCTTGGTTATTGAACATGGCGTTGTTAAGGAGCTTAACTACCTTCTCAAGAATGGTATCTTGATATACCTATGCGGATGTTTTGATTGACCTTTTTCACAAAAATATGGCTCAGTCACTCCTTCATAGCTAACACGCCACCAAACCATCACTGAAGACGGATAATGCCCACGCTGCACTCTGTCTACTAATTGAGAAGCTTCTTTAGAGCTTTGAGCATATATACGGTCATTTTGTTTCTTAAAATGTTGCTCAATTGTAAAAAAATTCTCATCTGTAAACAAAATTTTTCTGTGACTTGCCTTTGCGTACCGTTTCAGTAGTTGTTTCGATTTTACCACCCTATTCTTTTTTGAATTATGAGTTAAGAAATGACCAGTGCATCTCTCATAGGCTACAAGTCCTAAATCATCGTTTAAAATACGCGACATGGTTCTAGGTGATATCTTCATCTACTGAGATAAAATCTTTTGGTTTCGGACAGGATTTCTTCGAATTCTTTCCCTTATTGCTTTGACCACATTTTTCATACGAACACTACGTGGACGGCCAGATCTTTTTCTGTCACAAACAGAGGAGGTCTCATTGTACCTATTAATAGCCCGGTACACAAAGATTTGACTAATACCAAGCGTATGGAGAGTATTCAAAATTGCATTTGGCTCCATACCTACTTTGTGTAATGCAATCACAGCGATTGGGTTCTCTTTATCGCCCCACTCCATTTTATCATCGTTAAATGTTGTACAATGTATTGGCGCCAAAATGAGAAAACACAATGTACAATCATATAAAAATGACAGATTCCAAATTCAAATGTAATATTTTGTTTCTTTTTAATTGTAACAGTATTTATGGCCAGACTAAGTATTTATCTGCCCTAGAAAACTGCAATGAAACATTTCACGAGGTTTTACTCGTTTGAACCTATTTTCCAACATAAAAAGTAATGTTTACCCCCTATAATGAAGAAAAGGGTAAATAGGAAGTAAGTCCTGCAAGTTCCTATTATAGCTATAGTATATGTATAAATCAATTATATTAAACAGTAAATAGTAAGTAAGATATAGAATTCCGTCAAAAACAATTGTCTTAAAAAAACAAAAAACACTGGACTTCCAGACACAGAAACGAAAAAACAACACTCATGGCACTAATTACGTTAATATATATAGGTATAGACATAAGGCACACATTGCACATGCACTTCCTCACAACACCAGCATGTAACAGATACACTCTACATTACAGATACACCACAACACAAACATACATCAATAAATGTCACACACAATAACGAAAATAACAAATAAGCGTGTATAATTTCTAAACTTTTTTCTTAATTAAATTGTAAAAAGAAACTAGAGTTCGTGGAGTTGTTTAAAAAAAACACACAACAAAACACTGCACTCCTTATTTATAATAGACTAGTTAGGTAGTTAGGTAGTAGCTCTATGATACGTACATAAAAATTTAATTAGGTGTTATATATATATATATATATATATATATATATATATATATATATATATATATATAAACTTTCAATACTTTAGTTTCTTGTTGAATTCACTACAATTACAAAGAAACTAAGTCAATATAGTATAGACAACAGCACAGCAAAATATATAGGAAAGTCGCAGCCAACCTGATTTGAAGTAATTAATACGTAATGAATGACATGTGGGCAACCTGACAACGTATTTGTTATTGAATTACAGCGATGGTTGTCTACATCGAAATTGCAGCGTCATCTGTTTAGCTAATCTATCTATTTTATGGAAACCACATCGCTTATCGGAATAAAAAAGATTCTAAGTGTTGATTCGGGATATAAGCCAGCCATCTGTCGAGTTTTATTCATATATGTTCAGTAGTTATCAAAAAAGAAGCGATCGCGGCGCCATCTTTTTCGATATTATTATCTATCCCACGGAAACGACGCCATTTATCGGATAAACAGTATCTTAAGTTACGCCCCGGGATGTGAACTAGCTCTGTACTGAGTTACATTTAAATCCGTTAAGTAGTTTTCACGTGATGCTCTAACAGACAGACGGACAAAAATTCTAAAAATTGCATCTTTGAATCTCTTGGTCCGAATTAGCCCCCTTTGAATTTTTCACATTTTTAAACGCAATGTACTAACTCGAACCATTTATAGATTTATTATAGTAGTAGATATACGAGGGTTGTAGGCTTCTTAAAGGTGGGTTAAAAATTGCAACCAGAATTATTATTATGTATAACACGTTTCGAACCTGTTATAAGCCTCGTATAACTATTACGAACTAGACGGTGAGTCCTTAAAGCTTATTTAGCTGGGTATTAATTGTTTTTTATCTTTTGTTACAGACCGGCAAACACTACCATAGGACGTCACTTCTCATCAAAGCTTTCAACCACAAATTCAGACTAGACCTCGAGCTCAATACGTAAGTAATTTATTTATATTTTTTCCTCTGTTTATTCAATAATGGACATAATTATTGAAAAGTTATATAAGGATAATAATAATAACAGCCTATAGACGTCCCACTGCTGGGCTCGGATCTCTCGTTTATCAGGGAACGAATAGTATACCCGCCACGCTGGTCTAAAGCGGATTTGACAAATCGATTATCTGGATGTGTAGGTTGCATCGCGATGTTTTCCTTTACAGTTAGCACGTGTTAATTGTAACAATATGCAAATTAGGTTAGTAAACTGCCTAAGTGGTACATTGCTTTCCGGCCAGGACTCGAAATTGCGCCCGTTGAGTTTCGGATGCGTGCGCTAGCAACTAAGCTACCACGGCTTGTAAAAAGGATAATTGAAATATTATAATTATTTAGAAGTGTGTTTATACAGTAAATATAACACAGTTATAAATTGGAATCGAGAATTTTCTATATGACTTATTAATACAGCTGATATATTGTTTTTATGGATTTTTAGGAAATCCATGTGTTAGGAGTTGGGCATTAAAAATCAGCTCTGTGTCAAAATAACGTCAGACACAGCAATATGCTTAGTGCCAATACCATCGTCTATGGACATTTGTAACACTAAAGGTGCTACCAATGTGTTGCCGGTCTCTAGAGGAAGACAGAAACCTGGCCACTAATGCCGAAACACAACTCAAAGTTATTATGGGCATGTTCTAGACCAGATGTCAAAGGAAGTGAAGCAATTTTTTATACATTTGTGTAATATACGCGTGGTTGCGTATGTGTGGAAACTTTCCACCTTTATTCGTAATTATTCGATTATTAAATACTAAGTTCTCGTAGAGCCGAAATTTAAAGGTTCATTTCTAGGTACAGAGTATGCCGCCATAACAACCTTGTTTTCAGCGTATAGTGGCCAGGTTTTAGTCTCCCTTTAGACAGCAGCAGCGCATTTATAGCACCTCTGACGTTGCAAATGTCCATGGGCGAAGGTAACCGCTTTCCATCAAGTGGGCCGTCTGCTCGTTTGCTGAACTTGTGCAATTAAAAATAAATGGATCGATGAACCAAAATGTTTCATTCAGTGTCACTAAACACCGTCGCGTCCTTTCAGTTCTATGCCTGTCAATTAAATTGATTCCATTTGATTGAACCGTCTTATATCAGCATAAATAATTGCGGCACGGTCGACTTCCTATTCCAAAATCGGCTTCCTTTAGCCGGTTTCATTCTGAGAGCTCGGGGTTCGGGCTACTGATTTTTTTCGTCTAAGAGAGTCAATTTTAATAATTTTTGTACTTATCGAAAATTAAATTTATTTTTCAAAATTCATTAAAAACTATTGAATTGCATACTACTAATTTAAATGTTTAACCATAAAAAAATATATATATATATATAATAAAGAATTCAAAAAACGAATACACAAATCGAAACTGTATTGGCGCCCTTTGCCCCCGGAATGGCGGCCATGTTTGTTCTGTGACGTCACCGATCCACCCACCCTCGCCCGCGCCCGGGAACATCGCCAATTGAAAAACAATACACGCCAATAAAATGGAAGGCGTTTAATGGAGATAGAGCGGGTACTTAAGTTTTTGTTCCGATTCAAGTACGGTTTTTAAGATTCGAAAGTAAGTAACATGATGGAAGAAAACTTTCAAATTTATCAAAGAAACTGTCGAAACATAGACGTGGTAGAGCCATTGATTACAGCTCTAAGGCGGGCTTGATCGGTGTGATAACACGCTGTCACAGAATATCGATATGATACGTTTACCCTTCAACTAATCGTGTTTCGTATGATAAGAGAGAGATTGGTAAATCTATAGGTATCCGGTGCACGAGTTTTAAGTAGCGGGGTGGTGGAATGGGGAAGGGGAGGCATACTTACCCCTACTACAACCCTTTGGTCCGGAGATCTTAAGTTTTAATAAACATAAACTCACTTATTTTTCCACCAATATTGCACTTATATAGCTGAACAATCCTTTTGAAGTCAAAAAGAAAGCCAGTAATCAACAGATACAGAAAAAATGTCAAGAACTCCGAAACCTAGGAGTTGCAGAAAGGGTAAGTATACGTTCCCCCCTACCCACTACGCCCACCCACTACTTAAAATTTGTGCACCGGATAGCTGAGTAGCAGCCGAGAGATTTGATAGACCATGCTTCCTCTCCCATCCCCTGTATTCTCTCGTACAGAGTGGTATTTTGACTGTCCGCTACCCTATTATCGTTCTTTAAAAGCAATTTACGTTTTAACGGTTTTAATCGCGGTATTTTATTTGATTTATATTAATCTGACGTTTCGGCCACTTTTCAGTAGCCATGGTTTTATTATGTGCCCTAATCGCAAAAACTTAAGAAAATACTATAAAAGCAATTATCTACCTTTCAATATTATGTTTAATTTCTCGCTAAAATCTCTAATCAAATATCCGTGCAGGAACGGAGAAATAATACCATTTCCTGCGGCCAGACAGCCTGTCGTAAAAGGCGGCAAAATAACCTACATCCAGGTAATGCTATTTGCCCGTCTGGATGGCTACCACCCCTGGTCTAGAGTATGCCGCCATAGCAAACTTGAGTTACGTTCCGCCATTAGTGGCCAGGTTCCAATCTCCCTTTAGAGAGCAGCAGCATCGGTAGCGCCTTTGGTGTTACAAATGTCCACAGGCGATGGTAACCGCTTTCCATCAGGTGGGGCCGTCTACCTGTCTGCTGATCTCATGCAATAAAAATATCCGAAGAAGAAGCACTTCATCGACTGCGTGTAGGTACATTTTACGTTATATATATAATCCTAAAGTAGTATATCCAAAACGCCATTTTCCTATGACGGAATGTAATACTAAGCTACTCGCTACTAAGCATGTGTCCGCTATAGCAAATCGTAACTGAAAATGGTTGACATACCTCTAACGTACCGTATCGGTATTGATAACAGCTAGTAACGGCTATTAGTTATCAAATATCTAGGCGTTAATATACAAATAACTGACGATGACACGACGTTGCCAACCAACTGCCAATAACACAAATAATCACAATAGCAGGTTAGATTCAGTGATTCCGTTTTCGCTACGTTGGTAACCGATCGAAATATAATCAAAATAATTATGCTTTCTCTCTCTTTCTAAATGATTCTTAACTTGCAAAACAGAGAAGACGCGAGTATTGGCTAGCAACTTAATCACCATTATCCAGCAACGCAGACTAACTAAGTCTAGAAAAGCATGAAGGGAAATCGTCGAATTCCCTCGAAACTCGTACATCGAATAAAGTCAAGTAATACGAGTAGATACTTTAGTAAGACAGACACTATAGATACGGCAGCTAGCTAACGAAAACGATGCGTGTATTAGTTGAAAACCTGCTTTGATACCGATATTCGGCGACGGTTATCAATACCAATATTGAAACCAAATATCGTTTCGTGTGTTTCGTGTTTATATGTGTTTTTACTATTGGCTAAATAGTAATCTGTCTATCTGTATGTTTTCTTGTAACCGCTCTTATTCGGCCGCATTCGGCCGCTGTCGCCGCGCACGTGCACATGTTTTTCAATGTCTCATCGGCGTCTCAACTGTTGAGACGTGAACTTTTTAGCTACCCTCATGTTGAGTGCACGACTGACGTGCCATGGTTAAAACTCGAACTTTGCCAATAGTTACGTTTCGTGTGAAATATAAAGAAGTATTCAACTGAAGAGTTCTTTTTTTACAAAAAAATATTTGTTTTCCTTATTTTCTAAAAAAAAGTCAGGAGTAATAGGAGTAAACACCAGTCGTGCGTCAGAGTTGACAATTTATATAGAAATGAGACATAAAAAAAACTTGTATAAGTTTTTTATGTTTCATTTCTATACAAATTGAAAGACAGAAATGAACCCGTCTAATTTCGGTATAAGCTTTACACTTGATCCAAACCTAACAGGCACGGCGTGTCTGTCGGCTGGCGACAACTTCATTAAACCGAGTCACAAACAAACAAAACGCTTGTTCCGTTAGGCAGACGACGTGCCACGTCGGATTGCTGAGGACATATTGATAACCGAATATCGCTGAAAGGATTTCGTATAATCGAGATAATCACGAATTGATCAGTTATCGATAACAGGAGCTACGCGAACTGTCATATTCGATCTCTCTTACAGTTTACCCAAGCATTTGAAGTTGGAACGGTATGTTTTTGTTCTTTCTTACTGTTCGATTCTGGCAGACGTACTCAATCACATCAGATGCTAGTTCTGTTTTAGTGAAACGTGCCATGTAGGCTTGCTGAGGATATATCGATAACCGAATATCGCTGAAAGGATTTCGTATAATCGAGATAATCACGAATTGATCAGTTATCGATAACAGGAGCTACGCGAACTGTCATAATTCGATCTCTCTTACAGTTTACCCAAGCATCTGAAGTTGGAACGGTATGTTTTTGTTCTTTCTTACTGTTCTATTTTGGCAGACGTACTCAATTACATCAGACGTTTGCCCTGTCTTAGCGAGACGTGCCATGTCGGCTTGCTGAGGATATATCGATAACCGAATATCGCTGTAAGGATTTCGTATAATCGAGATAATCACGAATTGATCAGCTATTGATAACAGGAGCTACGCGAACTGTCATATTCGATCTCTCTTACAGTTTACCCAAGCATTTGAAGTTGGAACGGTATGTTTTTGTTCTTTCTTACTGTTCGATTCTGGCAGACGTACTCAATCACATCAGATGCTAGTTCTGTTTTAGTGAAACGTGCCATGTAGGCTTGCTGAGGATATATCGATAACCGAATATCGCTGAAAGGATTTCGTATAATCGAGATAACCACGAATTGATCAGTTATCGATAACAGGAGCTACGCGAACTGTCATATTCGATCTCTCTTACAGTTTACCCAAGCATTTGAAGTTGGAACGGTATGTTTTTGTTCTTTCTTACTGTTCTATTTTGGCAGACGTACTCAATTACATCAGACGTTTGCCCTGTCTTAGCGAGACGTGCCACGTCGGCTTGCTGAGGATATATCGATAACCGAATATCGCTGAAAGGATTTCGTATAGTCAATGTGATCACAATATGTGTTATCGATGACGTGTACGAGAAGTGTTATATTCGATCTCTATATCCTCTGATCTTTTACGCAATCATTTGATTCCGGTATGTTTTGGCTCTTTCTTATTTGTCTATTCTGGCAGACGTTCTCTGTCATCCTTCACACAATCCATCTCTATCTTTTGATAATTTTAGGTCGTTATGGCATGATGGGAAAAGGAAGATTAGTTTTGAAAATACAGTGCTGTGTCTTTTATGGACGTCGCTATTTCTTGAAATAAATTATTTTTTCAACATATTTGCCCAAATATGCATTTATGAAGCCTATATAAATGTTAGAAAGATAAAAATCGAGCACCATACAACGGAAGGTGTGTTAAAATAGGTACTCAGGTGTAAAAAAATATACATGAATTCCACTAGGGAGTTTTACATTATGAGAATAAATAAGCTGAGTAATCGAACCTCCCCCCGGGAATCGCTTTTGATCAATACATTTGTCTCACTTTTATGCTATAGAGAAAATGAGACGAAAGATGTAGTTCTAATTTTCACCACGCACACGTGGCGCCATTTGCAAATGCGCGCCACTTTCATATTAGAAACATCAACCATTATTGCGACTTTCCAACTGATATTCTTTTGTTTCATTACCCATTGCAGGTACTGTTTTCTGCAAATGTGTTAAAAAATGTTCATGACACACGTGCTGTTGTATAACACGTAGCTCGTGACTATGGTAGTAAGCCCGAAATGATTGCTTGTTTGTAAAAACCAGCTTACTGCACTAGTATTATACATAACTATTACTCTTCTATGTTGTTTTTAACCGACTTCCAAAAGAAGAAGGTTCTCAACCCGACTGTATGTTTGTTCCGCGATTGGTTCGTCAATTGTAAACCGATTGTCAATTTTATTTCTTTATTTAAAAGAGTCTATTCCTGATATGGTCCTATTATCACCAAGTCAGAATCTGATTAATGCATCCCAGGGAAATCTAGAGCAACACTTGTTGAAGAGCGCCGAGTGCCTACACTCTTCGCAAGGCAAAATTTGTATAAGCGCGTGCCAGTGGTACATTTGCTAAATGCACCTAAAATATCACCTATTTCTAAAGTTATTCACGCAACTAAAAAGTTATTACATTTTTGCTTTTCGGTCGGTTTTGTTTTCTGTAAGATCGTGGTATCAGGCCGATCAAGTCAAGCCAGCGAACTAAATACAATGACTCCTGCATGGCTCTACCACGTCAAGCATCCTGGTTTGGATATAAACTCTCACTGTTGGATTGAGACGAGGTTGCATGAACTACTAAGCTACCACAAATTCAATAATAATTTTAAGCGCTCTAATCAGTGCCTGAAAACGTGTTTTTCTACAGTAATGAAATGTAATTTAACTTTTCCCCCAATATTGAGTATTTGGCGGTTAGCTTTTATGTATTACGTATTGCTTTTTCCCTTTGTACTCGACGATCCCGCTCTCTGATTAATATATGAAAAGACTTTTGTTTAAATACGCTTTTTTGGACGGAGATGGAAAATGTTAGGCTTTTTTCATCACGTCTATGTGTACCTAGCATCGTAAATGTACACGTATTACCTACTAAGTGTCCTCTGTTTTACTTTCGGTATAGGTTGGCTTTGACTCACCTCTATGTTTTGCTTGGAAGTTTTCTAGACTATATGAACTTCTTTGTTATTATTATATGTAAAAAATCGATTGTTTTTATGTAAGTAAAATATTCAAATTCAATAGTTTTATTCAAAATAAGTTTCATCGGAGAACACCTTTTGAAGATCATAGATATAAGTTAAAATTTAAATTTACTTCTTATTCTATGTACACCGCTTCGCAACGTGTTATTGCTGTTAAAGGGAAGCGACAAGAAACTCCCCAGGAACACGTCTTGCTAAAAATACTTAATCTTTATATTTCTTGTTCTATTTATATCTCAAGCTCTTTTTTATAATTTTTATACAGAATTATGTTACAGAATTACCTAATGAAGAATTAATGGAATTGTAGCAAGCAATGCATACTCAGTCAAAACAAAGACATAATAAAAGGAAAGAAGAATATTATTATCGTTATAATCATGACGATAAATAGTAAAGCTACTGTAATGTCTAGGGTTTGACACGCGACGTAGCCGCAGGGCAAACTCTGGTATAAAATCTATATATTAATACGTGAAGCAAAAACTTTGTACCCCTTTTTACGAAAATTGCGCGGACGGAGGAGTATAAAATTTTGCACACTTATAGTTTATACACAGAAGAAGCGACGAATGGTAATATTTTTTTCAAATTATACATAAATAATACCTTAAATCAATAATAAATAAAAAAAACATTAAACACACAACCATGTATTTGACACACACACGCATATATACTCTTTTTATTATTGTTGCCTTGGCGAAATCTGTGACTATAGAAGTATAGTCTTTGACAACAAATTATTATGATCCAACTTCGACCACGGGCAACCACTAGTAATATTAAATACGCAAGCAATGGTATATATAAAATAGATACGGTTAGGTACTCAGAAACAACGTCACGAGTATACCTTTGATTCATGTTCGTCTTGTGCCACAGTCGGGAGAACGAGATAATTTACAGCCTTTTGCCCTCTCATGTGCCCCTCGAGCCTACATGCCCCGCAATGGGGCAATTGCCCCACTGTTGCGTATTAAGGAAATAATAAATAAACCGCTCCGGAACGCTATCTCCGGTGGGCATGTTTTTTCAGAAGCAAATATATCTTCCTTACATATCTTAACATTTAGTGAATAGGTTCGTATTTTGTTTTCTTTAATCTATATCACTGGTCACGGGATTTGTAAAAATAAAAGGGTGGACTAGCTAAAAATTTGTAACAAAACTCATGAAACTACATTCATACATATCATCCCAGTGGATCTGCCCTACATAATCGAAAAATAAAAAAATATACGGAAACTAACGAAATCAAGTGGTCCAGGAACGTCAAAAATTATAATTAGTTTCCATTTAGTCCACTTAACTTCACTTAAGATGGCACTGTGCAATATCGTTGAATAGATACATCGCGCTGACGAGATCTTAAGAGCATAAATGAAATCACAAAGTTATGGTCATATTTAATGGATCTCGCACACTTTTACATGAAGTTTATGTGAACCATTATTTACATTTGACTTAAATTATAGTGTTATATATATAAATTTTAAACTAAATTTATTCTGTCTTTCCCTTTATTCCAATCCAATTTAGAATAAGTTGTAAACTGTTATTACCCTCTAGAGGAATTTATAGTATTATCGATTGTAGCGCCATCTATCGGGCAGGGTAAATTATATTCTATTCCCGAGAGGCTCATCTATTTTATATATAGTGTATTATCTATGCATACGTATTATTACGCCTGTTATCCATAAGGGTAGGTATATATAGATAGATTTCCACTTCCTGCGTTATTTACGTAATTATACCTTTTAGTTTATCTGATGTAATACTTGCAACAACTCAGAAGGGTTTATGGTAACAAAAGAATAGCAACTGGTCACTCACTATACTTATAATCAGAGAACCATACTGTTTAAATACTTTTCATACACTGACTGTACACATTGGGCAGACATTTATCGAATTATACAGTAAAAAAATTAGGAAATTGGCACAACCGATAGAGGATTAAAGTCATTGATAAACTATTTTAATTAAAGAAGTTATGAATGACATGAATTTATTACATTATTGTTTGAAAATTTTAGATAATATTTTATATAAAATATTATATTTAAAGTTTTACATGTAATAAAATAAATCGAACACAGTAATAATCTATGGCGTCTGCCAACATGAAAATAAAATATAGTGAATACCGTCTATATACAATTGAGAGATTTTGAATTATAATCAACACAATTACCACATCATATTAGAGATAAATATTGTTACGTAAAATTATGATAAATTATAGAGAACTACTGTATACAAAACTGGCGCTAATCACAGAATAAGTAAAACTATAAAATTATTATTCAATTAAGGAAATGGCCCATTGTATCGTTTAGAAATAAGAGGGTACATAACAAAATTAATTATTAACCTTAAAAAGAAACATGACAAGAACAACTATGCAACAAAATAAATGTAACACTGCTTTTATTAAGCTCTTTAACATATAAGTTTATTATGGGTGCTTATTGCCTAACTATTCATCTGCCACGGTCCGGCACTAACTCTACCATCCCCACTATAGTCCTGTTTGGCAGTCTCTTTTCATCCATTCTTTCAACATGTCTAAACCATTTTAACATCCCACGTTTCAACTTTTCTTTATTAGCTACATCTTCTTTCAACGTGTGTTATTGTAATGCAATGTGGAACAATTACAAGCCAATAGATGGTGCTGTGCAATAATTGAGGTCACAAACGATTCCCGAAACGTACAAACAATATATACAAATTTGCAACAATATATGTTTAGGCCTGCGGGGCATAACAACAGCCTCGCTGGAAGATCTACCTTTGAGACGGAGGTGCATTCTATCTCGCTCCTCCACCTAGTCGGGACATCCCTAGAGTAGTATTATTTTAATCAAATTATTATTTAATTTTCTGTTTATTGTAGTAATTAAATGAATGGTAAGGCAAGTTACAATATGTCACTGTCACTGATAATTTTTACATTTTTATAGTTTTAAATTAATCTATGTTAATATGCAA
Organism: Dendrolimus houi; assembly: GCA_039645545.1. Classification (NCBI taxonomy): domain Eukaryota; kingdom Metazoa; phylum Arthropoda; class Insecta; order Lepidoptera; family Lasiocampidae; genus Dendrolimus; species Dendrolimus houi. The sequence continues at coordinate 25,171,200 of CM077127.1, read as the reverse complement.
GCAACAACGTTCCTCTTGATCGTAAACTACAGATATGTAATAAATATTTTATTTATATGTGTTCGAAATTTAATCAATGATATGTTGTTCGGATGAATTGAGTCGTTTCCCTTGAAACTTTTTTGTCCTTTTTACTTTTCTTTGTTGAACAATGATCAGTACATTATTGTTATATGAATCTAAATTTAATAACGAAAGCAGCTTGTCTACCTACATCGCCTGAATCATTTTTATTTTATTTAGGTTCCCTGGAAGAGATCGCTTTGAGAGATAAGGCCGCCTATTTTATTGCCTAGAAAATATTATAAATATGTTCTGTTTTTTTTTGGGTTTTTTATGTTGATGTGCAATAAAGTGTTATCTCTCGCTCTCTCTTGTCAAAGTAATATTTAATATTGTTACAATTTAGGTCCCGACAAAAACAAAATACAATTGAATATCTGAAAAAAAGCACATTTATTATCTGTCGGCATTTAAACTAGTTGTAACTCTTTTATGACCGTCTTCTTTTACTTGCTTTGTTTTATAATTTGTGATTAGAAAACAGCCCATTGTTATTGTACTCTTTTATGGCAGTTTGCGGCCGAGTTATTAGCGAGGTGTGGCGGATTAGGCTGACTTAGATACGGGGGCATTTGTGCAGTACAAGATGATGACCTGATGGAAGGGGAGACAGTCGAGCGAGAACTACGAGCGAAGCGAGACGTGTGTACTACAATCGGGAATCTAAAAAGTGGCGGACTTTGCGCGTTTTATTAAGTTACGACCTTCTGCATTACGTTTGGACTTGTTGTGTTCGGTTATATTTGTACCTGTGTTATCCGTGTCTGTATAGTTCTAATAAACTCTATAATTCCAAGGGCATTTTAATTCGAGTCCCGTAACTCGTAACAAATATTATTCATTTGACGACCTCGGTGGTTGACCCGCCTAAATCTTAACCGGTCGATCGCAGAGACTTCGGGTTCGATACCTGGCATGGTAAATTTCGGAAACGAACTTCTTGTTATTTACTATGGTCTAGGTGTTTGGGATCAGCCTCAGAGTGGTTCGTTGTATAACCTATAACACAAGCGTAACTTGCTTAGCCTGGGGATATACAATGTGTGAGTTAGTCTGCCGATTTAAAAAAAAAATCATCACTAACACTAATACTTTTGCTGTTGCATCCGTAGGCAATGGTAACCTCTTTCCATAAGTACTCCAACAATATATATTTTTAAACCCTCCGGTGCTAGTTTAGTTTGCGACAAAATCAATTTAGTCTTTTCCACTTTACTTCCGTATGCTTAACACTCACTATCTCTTGGTACAACCGCACCGGTTATTCCTTACGTTAAATATGAGTCGTCAGGTATCAAAATAATAGTGTACCATCGATATAATTATGAATAACGAACTAACAGTATTGTAGTTCGCTGTAGATATCCAACATTCGCTATACAAAGATATGGATAATTCGAAAATAATTATTCATTTTGAATAATGATCCATACACAATACAAACTTCATGAGCTGTGAATAAACAATGGATCTAGTATTAATGGTGTTGCACTGTGGTATAGGTTTTTCATCAAAATGATGATTGATAACAAGTAAGTACACTTATATTATGGGCAATATACAACTGACCACTCCAGGGTCGAGTCGATCCCAGACACCCAGACCATACTAAATAACGTTTATTATTACTAAATCGTTTATGAAAATTACTATGCCAGGAATCGAACCCAGAGCCTCTGCGTTGAAGTAAGGTCGGCCAGCAAGCGAGAGCGTGAGCGACCCTGAAGGATCACTTGAAAAATTCACCTGTATATCATGTGCTCAATTCATTTTAATGTATGTAATAAAAATGAACCGTGAGAAACAACTATGTAAGGACTACTCTATGTTACTACAAGCCCTAACTAACAAGTGGCTCGAGTGTTTCTCTTTCATGAAAATATCTCTTTTCAAGCAGCTACCAATTCAGACTTGAAATAGCACGTCCATAACGTCATAGAAGTGCACCAATCAAGATTTAAACAATAGGCTACCAGCAAAAATAGAGCCGGGAAACCGTACATTTACAATCCGCGGTTATTTCTCTCCGTTCGTTCGCTCCATTCATTCACTCTATTCGTTCATTCGTTCAATTAACAGAGTGACAATTACAAACTACCGTCGAGGTATCGCTGTAGTACCAGATCGTTCGTTACAGTACATTGCTAGAAATAATTGGTTTCTTTTGTATTGGAATATGCTCGCATGATGCTTTTGTAAGACACTTCTTTTGCTCGAAGCTTCGGTCACGTCCCACACGCCCTCCGGTAACGTCCTCCTGATCTCGGCGACAGTGCACAAATACATTTCCCGTCGTTATATAAAAAGGATATGTATGTCACCAAGTGGGCATAGCAATTAGGGCAAATAATACGAGATCAGAATATTGGTTTTAGTAATTTGTTCTTCAGTGTTAGCACTGCACAATTCACTATACACAGGGATAAAAAACTCAAACACTCGCATTAAATCGCAAGTCACGCAAAAACATTATACTGACAAAATCCAATAATATAATTGAATATACGATACAGAAACCATACCGCGATGTAAAACGACGGTGGTGCCATCTCTTAACGAATTTACAACACTAAACACATTAATCCATACATTGACAAAACTGAACTTAAATATTAATCAAAACATTTTAGACATTCAGAGAGTAACAATTTCATTTTTAGGTTTTCATATTTGTTTTTCTAATATAATTACAGTATATATATATGTATGTATGTATTTGTGTATATGCTGTATGTCTTTATGTATACACGTACTTATATATATACACTATGTGTACAGATGTGAGCTATTGGGTCAAGTGTATGGAGGTTGGCACTGAAAATCGGATTTAGTTGGAATAGTAGTTGGGATTTTTCTTTAAATTCCGATGCAACACAATGCTGAGTTGCCAACCTCGTTGACTAAAAACTCGACGTACAAGCTTTATTTATTATATATGTTTTTGTGTTATATGTTATGGTTTTTTTGTGTAAAATTTATTGTGAATGTATTATGTGTTTTTGTGTACAGCGTCGTCTTTTTTAAGTCAATAAATCCTTTTCTTTTTATTCATTAAAAATAGTAGTTTAGATTAAAACCTAAAATCACCCCCTCATCTATATTGGTTTAAGTGCAAAATAAGATATGCAAATGAGATTCTTATCTTTACACAAAGGTTTCGTCAATATGTCCGCAGACATCAAATCGGATGACAAATACAGTGTAAACTACATGTAACGTCACTCGATTTAACGATAAACTCCCTTAAGCGTCGAAATCTTGGATTTGGTTGGTTTAGCTTGTCTTCCATACAGTGATACACTCTATATAGCATTACAGCCACTCTCAATAACGACAACAATTAAGTAATAAAAAGTACCTTTTAAATTGCCAAAATTAGTATAAGCTGCGCAGCTGTGTACGTTATTTTATCGCTTTATTATCCTAGCCCGTAATAAACTCGCTGTTGGCATCATGTATACCGAAATTTCTAATTACTTTCTTTATCATCAAGATGCGTCAATATCGAAAGATATGAATAAAATATGTAAAAAAAATACAACAAAATTACTGGTACAGCAAAAGACGTCAGACAAAAATAACAGACTTCTCTCCTTTTAACGACAACTCTCCATAACGACATAAAATGCACAATCCCTTCAGTGTCGTAATAAAGAGTTTACACTGTATTTTAAATTATTATTCCCTCATTAATCACATGTCGTATAAAGAGATCCGTGATATCAAAATGTTTCCCTCTGCTATGCTGAATTTGATTATTGCACAATTTCTGAGCTGACTTATTAATTATCATTATACATAACGATCAAAAGATTTTTTTTCAAACATTCAATCAAGAAGCTCTTAACAAACTTGGCTTCTTTGGCTCCATCAAACAAAGCGATGTAGTTAGCTTTGGTGTTTGAGAGAGCAACTGATCGCTGCTTTCTGCTCTCCCAAGACAGCTGAACTGCCAACGTTGAAAAGAAAGCCAGTATCAGAACGTGTATGAAGGTAATTAGTATGCAGTCTGCATCTACATAGCCTGTAACAGTTAAATTAGACTTTTTGTAAACTAGACAGAAATTAATTGTGTCATTCAAATAACGCAATACTCGTTTTGCTGCTTTCCAGTGCTGCTATGAATCACAATTATTGAATTGGCTCAACATGCTGACTGTATATGCAATATCTGGCCTTAAGCATATTCCACTGTACGCATTTAACTCGCTTCGGCAGCTACAGTAGAATACAATATAATACTCTTTATTGCCCATCAACATGACACAGAAAAAAATATACAAAAAGCTTAAATAATGTAAGGTAGTACGAGGGTGAATCAAAAAGTTCCTAGAAGTGCATATATATAAAACCTTTTTGGGAGAAGTTTGATATACAAATTAGAGAGTGTCAATCACACAATATTTATGCCAACTGTCACTTGTTTCTGTCAGGTAGTTCGCACGTAATAAATTGTTTTTCGCAACGAGTTGCTAAAAACGCAAAATTATGGATAACAGTGAGTTACATGTGGTGATAAAATATCTCGAAAGAAATTTTATCGGACATTCCGCAGATATTAGGAGATGATGCTGTATCCTATTCTATGGTTGCATACAGTGTGGTTGAATTTAAAAGGGGTAGATCAAGCTGCAAAGATGACCCGCGTTCTGGGCGGCCTTCAACCTCCGTTACGGAAGAAAATATAGAAAAGGTTGAGAATCTAATTTTGGAAGACAGAAGAATAAGTATAAAAAATATAGCTGAGATCCTAAAGATATCTTTGGGTAGTGTTCAATCTATTTTAATTGTTTCACTGGGGTTCAAAAAAGTGTCGGCAAGATAGTGCCACGAATGTTAACCGAAGAAAACCAAAAGCGACGTTTGGAAATTTCTAAGCGTAATCTCGTAATTTTCCAGCGTGATTCGGATAATTTAGATAAAGTATGTCTTGGAAACGATCATCCTCTCCATCCATTAAGAAATTTCGATTTGTTCCTACCGCTGGCAACGTTATGGCCTCAGTGTTTTGGGATAGTGAAGGAATCCTTTTTATTGAAAACATACCAAAAGGCTATACGATTGCTAGACCCTATTATGCAAATTTAATTCCGAAAGTGCGTGGAGCGATTAAAGAAAAACGTCGTGGAAAACTGTCGTTGGGCGAGTTGTATCTTCACGATAACGCTTCCCGCTCATCGATCGGAAGTTGTGCTCAACGCAATCCGCTATACTGGCTTCAATCTCATTGACCAACCACCATATTCTCCGGACTTAGCCAAAAGTGATTTGCAATTATTCCTAAAATTAAAAGAGGAAATTCGTGGACCTAAATTTCACGACAATGACACGGCTATGGCTGCCGTAGAGGAGTTATTCAAGTCTCAAGAAAAACATTTTTTTTCGCATGGAATAAGAAAGTTATGAACGCGTTATTCTCTAATAATAATCGGCAGAGAAACACACATATTGTATATCCCCAAATTAAGCGAGTTACGCTTGTGTTATGGGTAATATACAACGGACTACTCTGGGGCCAATCCCAGACACCCAGACCATAGTAAATAACGGAGAAAATATTTTCCGAAATTTACTATACCAGGAATCGAACCCGGAGCCTTTGCGTTGCAGTGAGGTAGGCCGGCAAACGCTTAGCCACCTCATCCACAGAGGCCATCTAAATGCATTGCATTTTTTTTTATAATGAATAGGTTCGCGTTTGACTGACATTGCGCCTGATGTCAGGTGGAAATACGGTCTAAGGTGGAGCATGCCTACCTAGAAGATACCTGTTCACGCGAGACTTGAAGACACCTAGATTGTATTCTTCAGGAGAAACAGACGACAGTAAAGAGTTCCACTCTTAAGCGGTGCTTATGATAATATTGGAAGCACAGCGTTTCGTCCGCTTTGTTGGCAGTTCCATCATATATCGATGGCGTGAGAGATTATGTAGAAAAATGAAATGTTTTTATTTAAATCTTTACATTTTTTAATGTTGATTCCAAAAACTTTTTAGTTCACCTAGGTACAATGCGCGGCCTTATTATTTAAAGCAATCTCTTCCAGGCAATCTTTGGACGGACAAGATCTAATAAGTCCAAAGATATCATTGTATAGCTATAAAAAAATATAACCGTACATATACATACAAAACAAATAATAAACACGTTATACAGTTGGTTGCTAAGCGATAGGTTATTTGCCCGTCTGGGTGACTACCACCCCTGGTTTACAGTATGCCGCCATAACAACCTTGACTTGTGTAATGGTATTGAAAAAAAAGTTAGATCTTCCTCACAAGTCTGTTAAAGCCAATTCTTAGAAATATCAAACTTCATTTTTAATTCGGATATCTATTCATAAATACCCGTAACGTGAAGCCTTAACACTGTCGTTGCTATGACGATGTATTTTTTATAGAGTTGCAGCGGTAGCGTCCATAAAACGCGATCAGAGCGCCATCTCTTCGACTATATTCGTCAATCCCTCGGGAACAGTGCTTTCTGTCTGGATGAAAGCTATAGACCTGACAACATGTATGCAAAATTTCGTGACGATCTGATGCGTAGTTTAGACGTGAGAGCGTAACAAACAAACTTACATTAGCATTTATAATATTAATCAAGATTGTATTTTACATATGGTTTCGTCGCCATTTTGGTAAATTCATAGTCCATAATAATGGGTTCAGCCCCAAGGCCGTGCCGAAGTCAGAAACAAATATATTTATAAACATCCAAATAATTCGCTTATATGTGTAATTTTATATAACTAGGATATGCACGCGACTTCTTCTACGCTTGGCTTGAAATTCCTGCGGAATACAAAATACCGCAGCATTTGAAAAAGAATGTACGCTATCGTTTTAGTGAAAATTGTGTGGGAATAAATTAATTTTTACACACCCGAACAATTACAAACCGTTCCCGGGAAAATTCCCACGGGATTCCCGAAATAAAAAATATCACACATTTTATTACATTCAATTTGCTATCGATCAGTAAAAAATCACATTGTAATTCATTTTTTTTTAAACTGACCATTTTAAATCATTCCCAGAAAAATTCCCGCGAGATTCCCAGGATGAAAAGTAGCACAGAGTTTAAGTCTAAGAATTAGCTATCGATCAGCGAAAACCGCATCGAAATCAACTCAGTAGTTTTTACTTAAATCCTGAACAAACAGACAAGAAATTAAAAAAAATGCATCGTGTTCTCCGTCGGTTATAATAATATAAGTATAGTCTATTCCAGTTGTTGTTTTCTTTCAAATAGCTTTAAGGTACACTCACGGCATGTTTAGAATCTTATACTATTATACATACCTGTAGATGTTATTTTTGATTTTTTAATCTAATAATAATTAATCGTCGATTCCTTTCGCTACGTTTACAAATAGAAGACAGTCAATTAAACTCTATTAAGTATTATCCTTATCGCTCCCGACAAAAAGAAATGAGAGGGAAAATGCCGTTTAATAAACCATTTTAGCGTGTCTCAACCGACCATAATTTATTCCGGTCAAGCCCTGGCAAGAGCGCCATAATGAGATGAATTCAATTTAAGGCACTTATTCCACTGTTGGCTATAAAGCGACAACAAATAAAGGATGGTCAAGGCATATTAGATTAGTGGTAAGCTCACTCGCGTCCCAAATGATACGGGTTAGAATCCTAGTCGGAAAAGCATGTAACACTCGAGCTGTTCTGATATGAGCTATTGTGGATATTTATTACAATTGCCACGTGCCAACAGTGAATAAAAATGTCGCGATGAAACCAGCACATCGAGATAACCGATGCTTTAAACTCGGTAAGCCACTTGGATAACCGCGGTGGGTATATTGTCCTTTTCCGTATTTTTCTTTTTTTTTGGGTATCCCGAGCTCAGCAGTGGGATAATTATGGACTGTTATTACTATAAAATAAAGGAATATTAAATTTCATCTTTCCTAGTATACATAAAAAAACAGTGTCAATCCTCTTGAACGTGCCATCTCGAAACCTTTATACAACTATGTTTCTACATTTTGCCCCCAAAATTTTATTAAGGAACTTGAAAGATCTCTTAACAATTTCTAAAGTAATACCTTAATAATATACCTATTCTTCATACAATAAATTAAAAATTTCTGTCTATCGAAGTTTAAAGCATGCTAGTTTGTAAAACGAAATCCACGGTTAATAGAGCGTTCGGCTTTTCTAGGTTGATATAATTTTATAGACATATGAAGATAGGAGATCTAAAAATTCTCAAAACTTGCTATTTGTTGTTGTCAATATTTCTTGAAACAAAATTTTTCTTTCTTCTAAATTATCTCTTTGGCTTACATTTCATCCAAAATATTTCTTTGCATGTTTAGCTCTGTTTCTCATAGCATATCGCTGCTATCTGTGGAACATTATCTTTAAACAGAACCCCCTTATCTTTTTAACGACTAGATAGGATTATGTTTTACTTAGAAATGCAATTCATTTATTCAACGTCGATCTGATGAAATTTTAGAGAATTTGCCGTCAAATCTTTATCTTTAAAGTCTGTTATTCCTGTCTTTATAGATAAGATTTAAACTTTTGTATAATGTTGTATAGCGTCTAGAACGAGGCCTATTTTTGTGACTTCCGGCAATATTCTATTTTATCTGTAGCCAAGATCAGGGAATAATAAACAAAGCGAATTAAAACATGTTAATGTAATTAACGTTGATCCGATTTTAAAATCCGGTAAAAAGAAACTAAATAGGCATGTAACAATACCAAGTTTCAAGTAAGCGGTGATTTTTTAAAATTTACCAAGGATGTCTAGTGGAATTTGAAGCAAGAATCTTTTCGTTATAATTCGACGATATTTACCAAAGAACGGTTTGTTATGGTTAGTTTAGCTTCATTTAATCAAATAATTGTGTCTCTATGTCATGTCAAAATAACAGCTTTTTGCTAAAAAAATCAATTTTTAAAATGTTGTCTGTCTATCTGTCTAGATGTTCCGACTAATCTCTGAAATGACTGGACTGATTTTGACGGAACTTTCACTGACAAATAGCTAATGTTATAAGGAGTATGTATCGTTATCATACCGGATTAATATTGATTTGATCGATGCTCAAGTGTTGTAGCTCTCTAGCAATATCGAGACATCAATTTTTTGACTGTCAACACAACGTACTAATCAAAGCGGAGAGTGGCAACACGAGTGCAAGAACGGCGGCCGAACGATAAAAACAAGATACGAGCGCGCATGCGAAAATTCAAGTGCCATCCCACCAAAATCTCAATATTCAAAAAAGGTGCTAGCGGCAGACTCAGGTACGTACAGTGTTTATATCGTTACTGCTAGATATAGAACCTTGAGCGTCGAAAAGGATCAAATTTTACCCAGAGTGGTGTCCGATCGCCTTTGCTGGGCAATCGAATGCTACAGAGTAACTTTAGCAACTTTCTTTGGTTCCACAAAAAATATTCCACGCGGATGAAGTCGCGGGCACAGCTAGTCTATCATATATCATCGACCTACCAAAAGTAAAATAAACAATTAATGGGAAAGCTGCGAAATCGCAGCAACGTGTCTAGTTTATACATCGGTAAGCTATAAAAAAGTTACTTTTTAATCCTTTGTACAACACATATTCTAAAAAACGTCGTCTGAATAAATAAACATTCTACGTTCTAAAAACTTTTTTACACAAATAGAAAAATTGTCTCTGCTTTCAAATGGACTATGGCATCATAAAGTCCTAAGCATAAAATGCCTTTTAAAATAATACCAGTGTACCGATAAAAGACCGATATATTGTACAAGGGTGGGTAATTATGTAAATTTTATACCGATAAATGAGATAATATCGGTTTTCGGTACGATTGGGACGTCCGATATTACGTTTCCAAAGTGAAAAATCAAATTAATTGCCTCATTTACATTTATGGAGCTGTCCAATCTCACGTGAGGGGTTATATGTTATCTATAGATATGTATACTTTATTGTTATACTAAAATATGTTAGTGGCTTAATTTGCTTGAATTTTAGCACCGAATTCACGTGAAGTTTTGGGATATAAAGTATTGTTTTTTTTGATAATTGTAGACCAGAGTTTTATTCGCAAATTCCTACAAAGTAGGTACCCCTCAACTTTTAAACTATAAGTTGGAAATGGAATTAATTTTTTCAAGTAGAAACGGAGAAACATACGATTTCCTGCAGCCAGGTGATCTATCGAAGAGCCAAGTCGTAGGGCATTTGCCGGTCTGGATGGCTGTGACCTCTGCCCTCCTATACAAGTGGCATTAACGCTAAACGCATAGAATAGAAAATCTATAGAAATGACATATTGTCTTGTCTATCTTGTTGTTGTATTGTTATCTATGGAAATTATACATGTCTAAAGGGCAGTGGCGTGGACTCCACACAAATCGATTCCCTATAGCCCCTTTAAGAAACTAGCGACTAGCGACCAAAAGGTCGAAAGCGCCATGAAGTTGTTAGCGCCTACGTTTTTTTATTCGTGCATATATTATTACTGTATTACTATCTCTTATGCCCGGTGGCTTTCCACGCGTATTGGAATAAATAACAACTTATAACCCGATCGGGCACCGGCTTTTATTTCAAAATACGCGGTAAGATTGCAAACTTAAAAATTCAAATTTAATAAGAAAATACATCGCGAGGTAGACGTTTTTTCAACAGCGGTGTAGTCGGCGCTTACATCATACGGTATGTCTTTCCAACCAGCTTACCCTGGCCGAATTTCTACCCCGCGCCATTGCTAAAGGGTCTAATCACAAGTATGCCGCCGTAATAACGTTGAGTTGTGTTCCAAAATTAGTGGTTTCGAGTTCTCCCTTCGAGGTCGGCAGCACATTGGTAGCACTTCTTACGTTGCAAATGTCCATATGCGACCTTAACTATTTTCTATCAGACGATGCTGTAATCCAAAAATAAACAAAAATTGAATAAATTGTGGTTGTAGAATTGTTGAATAAATTTGGTGGCGTCAAAAATACTTTCAACAAAAGTTAGTTTGAATAATATCCGTTTATGGATTATACGTGCGCTTATGGATATTTAACCCTTCATTGTGGCCAGATTGCCAAACACTTGCCCAATTTGGAACTACAATACCTTCTGATTGATTGAAAAACATTCAATTTTATATAATAAGTCAATTAATTTATTTATTTGTTAGAATGTTAGATCAATGATTGTACCGACGTACGCATGATATTCAATAGCCCAATTGAACCAATGAAATTACACCAAAATTTACCATTTGTCGGTTTGAGTATAATACAGGTTTTAATGAGAGACAGAAATACAATTCGTGTTACAGATTTCAAAACTTAATTAACGCTATGGCGTAAATTATTGCTGTTTGTTCCACGGTTGTATTTTGGCAAGGTACCTAATTGTTTTATCTTGCGTTCTGACATAAAAAAGTCACTGCTTGACATTTGATAATACATGTTCTTTGAAAAAAAAATGTTTAGACCTTCAAAAAGTTCAAATATGAATGCCTAGCCACAACACTGTCGCACGTGCGCCGCACTGGGCGACAAACACAAAAGTGAAGATGGAAGTATGCCACAAGTCGCGCTCGGCACAAACTACCATCGAGTTTTTTTTATATGTATAAGGCTCCAATATAAATGGCATTGATTTTGTCAATGTCAAAGTAATATGAAGAGTCAGACGGAAAAAAGAAAATATGTATATATGTATAAGTATAAAAAAAACTTGACTAGTGGTTGAGACATGTTTTCTGCAGGCCGTAAATATTACTAGTTATTTTTCTTAAAATAACATGGCCGTTATTGGTCCATACTTTCCTACATATTAGTACAAGAAACACCAAGGTTTTTGTTGCAGCCTACATAACCGTCAACTCTGGCTTCTTGCCAGAAGTATGAAACGAACATGTCACGGGTAGATCAACACCGATACGAAACTCCGAATACATTGTTATACCCAATTTGCCTCAAATTCTGAAAGGCAATTAAAAGTTTCCACCGAGTGAGACAGCTTATGTTACTAACCGTGTGAAAGATAAAGACGGTATTAGTTTGCCATGTTTTGTGCTTCAATCATTTTATATGCGAACTTTTAATAAGCCATTATAGGGTTAATAAAGTTTTAGGTTGTGTAACGGATTGATGTTTGAGGTTGAATGCTAACGGCTTATATAAGTTTTATTTTAACACTTTCAAACTATTTATGTAACTAGCTCTATTGGCTCAGTGATGCAAGTGAGATCCAACCTCCGTAACAAGAGTACCTACGACATTTTCCTCTGTCCTGTACAGTTGTTTGCCAATTGTAGTGCTCAGTTTAAAATCCTGTCTTGTCCAATTATTTCCATAACTACCCGCTTTTCTTAACCACGTTGTCCAATCACCTTTCCTAGCCGCCATCTTCCGTACTATCCTTGTCGTACTCACCGCTGTGCTGATGATACTCCTCGTCTTTACGAGTTAGTCTCCTGTCGACCCTTGCACGACAACCCGCACATCTTTCCGCCACAAATTGCCTACAAGTGCAGTCATACCGTACCGCGTGTGTACATATTGTTACGACTACAGGACTCTAATTAAAATAAATGACGTTGGAATTACTATATAGTTTATTAGAACTGTACAAACACGTATGAAAGAAATACAAATAAAACTGAATGCAACCAGTTCACACTGCACGATTCAATGCAATTAGACACGCGCAAAGTCCGTCATCTATATCGCTAATCGAGAGTACTACGAACGTCTTACTCGTATCGTGGTCGTCGCTTGGCTGCCCATCTCTCCGTTCGGACACCCTTTTATACTCAGCTTAGGACCGTGTAAACAATGATTTCTACGAATCGCACCTGCGCCACCATCGACGCTGTTCCCAGAAAACTTAATTCTGCACACCTGCAGGATTATGTCTGCGAACGGCCAAAAGAAGTACAATAACAATAGGCTATTGTATAAACAAAAGAACTCCGAATAGAGGAAGGGCAATTAACCAGGTTTTATGGCAAGCCGATGTGCAAAATTTGCTGCAAGGTTCACAACTTGGTGATCAGCACGCATAGTTAGTGCAGCCTAGAGGCACACAGTTTAGTCTCCCTTCTATCCATACCACCACCATTTTGGATACGCGTTCTGGGTTGCTGCATTGACACTCGGTTACATCAGGTTTCACTCTATCTTTCCGGCGATACTTGGGACTATCACCGACTAGTCTTGCCAAGTATGCTTTTTTCACCCTAGGATCCTCCTCCAAACGTTTTACTTGACCAAGCCAGCGAATGTGGTGAGGCTTTATTTCTCCAATTATGTTGGGCTCGACCACGAGAGTTTTTGGCAAAGTTGATCCGGACCGTCCAGCTACCGTCTCCTCTTTAGTTTAACTTTTAATGTCCAGGATTCACAGCCATACATTAGAATTGGCCTTATGAGAGTACACTGAGTAACACAGCCTTCCTTTTGATTCCTGTTTTGTCTGTCTGTTCATCCAAACTGTTCGCGATGAACCCCTGCTCCAACTGACTTTTATACGTCTTCCAATCTTGTCCGTGGTGGTCAAAGTTGGTTAAAACTCCAATACATGAAGCCAGGCTGAATATATTTTGTTTATATTAGTGGTCGCCTAGTGGTCGAAATTCGACCATAATTAATTTAAATTATGAGTTTGAACATTATTAAGCTTCTGTTGTCAAAGACTATACCTCTATAATCACAAATTTCGTCAAGGCTATACTGTTAATTTGACTTTAACAATAAACAAAAGAGTATATATGCGTGTGTTGGTCAAATAAATGGTAGTGTGTGTAATGTTATTTTTTATTGATTTAATGTATTTTTATGCTTAATTTAAAAAAATATTAGCATTCTGCACTCCTCTATGTAAACTACAAGTGTGCGAAATTTCATACTCCTCCGTCCGCGCATGTTTCGCAAAAAGGGGTACAAAGTGTTTGCTTCACGTATTAATATATAGATTTTAAATATGTGGGTAAATTGTCGCCACCAATAGATACGGAGCGGGCGCATACAAATAAAACTCTATGGTGTTGTAACGCTTTTATTTACTTCCTTAAGGTAGCCTAATGACTTGCGGCATCGCACATATATAACAGACAGTTTTGTAGATCCCAATTTTAGTTTTCCTACTTTGAAGTTTGAACAATAACACTTTATCTAAAGCAGAACTGCGCCTTAATAATAGTTTTTATATCAGGTAACAGATCCATAGTGATTTACAATGTTTGAAAATATTAAGATAAAATCAAAATAACTTCAGAAAATAAATTATAGCGTCATTTCTTATTCTCATTTAGGTTTATAGATAGCCATTTTCGGAATATAGGCTCTTCTAAATTTTACGATACAACTTTCGAAATATTAGTATTAGATTTACTAACTCTTGTTCAAAAGGAAGCAATTCGGGTTCTCATTACAGCGAAGAAGTCAGGCACTCTGACTTCAGCAAACATAGCTGACGCACTACAAAGCCTTGGAAGGCGCATAATGCGAGATTATACTGAACCCTCATGGTGTTTAGAGTTTTATTACTGTAATTTGTCCAAAGCTATGAAGTTATATATTGCGAGGCAGTATGCCCTGACCTCTTCGCTGCACTTTGAGAGAACACTGTCCTTCTTCTTCTTGGGATTAAAATAATAAGTTTTCTCTATTATTCTATTATTAAAGCGCCTTTATTACACGGAATCATTCGTCCAGAAAGAGATTTTGGTTAAACCCAATTGTGAAAAGACGAACAATGGTGGGTGCCGGCCTACCCGACTTGCTGTACCTGGTTTTTTGCGGCATTCGGTAAAATTGCCACTGAACCGGATTCAATATTTTGCCATGTGACAGAATCAGATTGCAGTCATAAAATCGGATGTTATGTTTTGCCCGTTTCGATACAGATAAATTATATTGTGACTGAACCGTATCCTGCAAAAATCAGATCCGGCTTAAAAATTGATGTCTCAGTATGAACGTAGCGTTACTGAATCCGTTCGGTTAGATTTACGACTCGTAGATGAATGACTACAGGGTTTTAATTTAGACTCAGTAGTTATTAAGAAAATTATTGTAACACACCAATAGGTAGATGAATATGATAATATTGCAAGGGTTCCGTTTTTGCCTAAATTACTACAAAACCTCAAAAATGAGCTAATTTCCAGGTGGAACGCTCTAGTATGGCTTAATATTATAATAAAATATTGTCTATCAACTTTGTGTAGGGAATAAACATATTGATTTATATAATCGTAAATAGGCAAGTGAAACAAACCGCACGTTCGACGCTATCTAATTCGCGGCGGTTGATCTCCAATCCCCGCGAATCCCCCTATTTCCTGGGTATCCCGCGCATATACCGCTATAATGAAATCTAAATTCGGCAAAGCAAATACAAACACGTTTTATCATTAAACGTTTGTGTCGTTCCGCTTTGTGCGAGTAGCGATCCTGTATGCAGATCTGACGTGAAATGGAATCATTGAGCTTTTGATGTAATTTCAAATTAGATTTCAAGTTAAATGGGTTTGTAATAATTGAAGGTAGAGATCGATAGAAAGATTTATTGTACACCATGACATACTTAGTACCATTTTAATTGTGCACAAAATGCTGGCGCAATCTCTTTCAGGTAACCCATGACAAAAATAAATAAGGTTGGAATACAACGATGATGGTATATATAATGTACGGTTATTAATATTACGATAGATACGTATAGGGCTATTATTGATAAGAAGATTACAATAAGTGAGATGGGAAAGCTAATTGGTGTATTTGTCAAGGCTGAGTATGATTTATGTGATTCAATAAGGGTTCAACTGTGACTTAATGATGCAATTTTTGAGCACGTTCGGTATTTACAACTCGTCCTCTGTAATAAAACGGCGGATGATCAGAACTTGC
Organism: Dendrolimus houi; assembly: GCA_039645545.1. Lineage (NCBI taxonomy): Eukaryota > Metazoa > Arthropoda > Insecta > Lepidoptera > Lasiocampidae > Dendrolimus > Dendrolimus houi. The sequence goes on along the minus strand of CM077127.1, from coordinate 25,155,244 downwards.
AACGTAGAAATGCTTTTTACACACTGCACTACCAAGGACAGATAGTCAAATAATGTGGTACTCGTAGCTAATTCACTAACTCTAGCTCTCAAGAGATAAGACCGACCATTATTCCTGCCTTTACTGTTTAATGTAACTACTGTAAATTGTTCATTTAGTATGTATGTGGTGAACAATAAAGCGTTTTCTATTCTATTCTATTGGTTCAGCGACCCAAAATGTGTCTAGGCATCCGAAAGGAGAACACGCCACCTTTTCCTGTACTATGCGGTTTCTTGCCAGTTATTAAAGCTCACACACTGATTGTCGGCTTTCACTCTGTACTTCCACCGGTACTTGGAGTGATAACGGACATCGCCCATCCAATCGTCACAAATAGGTCATCGTCATGCTTCGATCCTCCTCTATCCGTTCCACGTGACCGAGCCAACGGAGGTGGTGAGGTTTTATCGCCTATTATGTGACGCTCGATTGCGAGATTTTAAATTTTAACGTTGGTTCGGATTCTTCAGCTACCATCGTCTCTCCTTCTCCTTCTAGTGGCTACTGCTAGATAATCATTGAAACTTACCTTGTGTTCCTTCTATCACCTTAATTGAACGTTATAATACAGCAGCTTAGTCAGTATTATGAAAATGGCAGGCGCGTATCCGCAGTTAATTCCAGTTCCATATACTACACCTCTCTTTATTTCCGTGTTTTAATAGTTATGACGAAAACAAATCAGTCAGGACACCATTGAATTCTGTCTTCGAATTGTATTTGGCGTTAAATTCCATTTATGGTGTAATATTTATATTTAAGATTTGTTGTTAGAAGATAGTTGCTATTGCTATGAAGTTTATAGCACTTTTTTTATATCTAACTCAAGTGTGGAACCCTTTACCGTCGTCTGTTTTTCCTCAAGAATACAATCTAGGTGTCTTCAAGTCTCGCGTGAACAGGTATCTTCTAGGTAAGCGTGCTCCACCTTAGACTAGCATTTCCACCTGATATCAGGCGCAATATCAGTCAAACGCGAACCTATCCATTATAAAAAAAAATAATTAAATGTAGATATGTGGAGAATTCAGATATTTCACATTTATTAAGAAATTTATAATTAGGATGTGTTTTTTATTTATATAAGTATATATTTAATGCACTTTAAACTTAATTCATTATCAGTATAAATATTTCTGTACGAAGTCAAATGTCAGCAATTGTTTGGATCATTTATTGTTATGTTAATAAAGGCTAGAACTAAAAATCAGCGCTGCATCATCTCTTGTTGCAGCATAACGCTGAGTTCTGAGCCTAGTTGCCGTAAATGTGGTGTACGTTTTTCTGTCTTTTTTATAATTATGTATTCATGCCTTAAGTGTACAATGTATAAGTTATTTAATCATATTTTCCTTTCTGTGTGTACATAAATTTGCGACAGTAAAAATTTTGTTTTCTCTCTTTTCTTTCTGTTTGAAAAAGTTAAAAAACGAGCGGTGTATAAACTTACCCCATTGACGGACTTCACCACCTTGACTATATATATCAAAAAAATCTTAATTTGTTTTCGAAGTGGAATTTTACAAAGGAATTCTACATAAGTGAATTCGAATCTTACAATGCCCGCCGGTTCCTATATCTTACCGACCGTTCATTTGCCTTATTATCGGTTAAAATTTGACATAAGCTCCATACAAGTAATGTCAAAATTCAACCGATAGTAAGGCAAGTGAATGAATAGTAAGACGTAGGAGCCAACCATAAGTAAACCGTACTAAATCTTGCAGGCCTATTTTATAAAAAGATAGATAACACTTTATTGCTCACCAAAATAAACAAATATAAAAACAAACTGCATCATTACAATACTTCTTGGTAAAAGAACAGGCAGCCTTATCGCTAAAAGCGCTCTCTTCTAGGCAACCTAGCTTAAAGAAATTCTTAACTAATCTGACGATGTAGGTGGAGCAGAAAAAAGAAAGTAAAGAAAGAAAGAAAACGTTTATTTGCCAAATACGACAAAGACAAAATAGAAAATAGACAACTTAGTAAATATACAGTATATTTACATAATTTACAATTATAAAATTACATATAATCGAATATAATAAAAGAAAACTTATTTATATTGTATTCTACTCATAGTCCCTCAAGACTATAAGTAGAATACTGAGCCTAGATCACAGTCTTCTATGGGTAAGGTGCCCAGAAGGTTGGCTACGTTTCCTCGCTGGATCGCCATACTGATCCCTTGCCCAAGGTAAGCGCCAGCCCTCTGATCACCTGAAGAGTCAATGAGTCGTTTTGATAAATTTTGGTAGAGGCTCATGGCCTCAGGACGGTTCAAGCGTCTCGACAGCAAACGGCACAAACATATAACTCTCACTGACGGTTGAATATTTGCGCCGCTTGAGTGATTCAGCTGTTTCCGCCGCCGAACCGGCTGATCTAGACGTGTTTGGTAAACGGGATGCGGCCAACGTGTCTACGCAAGTCGCATCCCACACCAAAGGCTTGCCACGCCGCCAGGGAATTAGAGTCATTCCGCCAGGACGCTTAGCATCGTCACCTGCAATACCGTTCGGCTCCAATAAAGCCAGCACGTTAGTGGCGTGACAATTTGCCGGCAATGTAGCGGCAAGAAAGACCGTGGTATCCCGGGCTGATTACCTCTGTTCAACAGACGCATGCGTGGTGTGATTTATAGCCAAAGAGAAGGAAGTATAAATGTGTGGTGTGATTTATATAAAAAATATTTTTATCGTATATGCCGCAATTCGGCAAATGAGGTTGGCACTCAGTATATTGCTGTGTCGATGATACTCCACCACGGTACTAATTTTCAGTGCCCACCCTTAAGTCCACACATGTTACCATCATCAGGCATTACCATCACCCCAGTACCAAGATCTACAACAAATGCAACCAAATATTAAATATCTATCACCTTACCTTTCATTGTTGTAAAACCAAAACTATGACCTGGCTGGTGTACACTCGATTATATACAAACGGAAAACATTTAACTGTTAACCTATAATAAAAATATATATATATGTATGTTCCTTACTTTACATACACACACTAATACTCAGTCACATTAAGGGTATACGCTACACACACACCACATACCTACACACACTTGCGCTCACTTACACTCACACAAACACACGTCGCGCGCTCGCAGCCGCGAATGACACTTGAGTTCGTTACTTTTTGTTATTTTCTGTTTAGTTTTAAGTTCATTATATTTGCAATGTATCGTGTGCTATATATAGTATAATATACTTCATTGTCTTGTGATGGGAGTTGTCACAGTTTTATACTTTTGCAGTGCAACGAACTGTTCTGTTATTATGTAAACGTGTCTTTAGATCAATCAAAAATATTTAATATTACGTAGAGACCCGTATAAAAATAATTATTTAATTAGGCCCAGCCAAAAGTACTGGAAGAAATTTCAACCTAAACATAAATAAATAAATAAAAATATTCATATTAATAATTATAGTTTTGAGGGACTATGGGTAGAATACAATACAAATAAGTTAAGTTTTCTTGCATTGTATTCGATTGCATATGTAAGTAACTAATAATTTATATCTTTATATATATATATATATATATATATATATATATATATATATATATATATAATTCTTCTGTACGTGTGTTGAGAGTGAACTCCTCCTAAACGGCTGGACCGATTCTGATGATATTTGTTTTGTGTGTTTGAATGGGTCCCCGGGTAGTTTAGATTCACAATTGGAACTGATAGTTGGCGCTGAGATCAGGTTCTAAAATCCTCCTAATCACCTAGAGCGATTTTGTTTTTGTGTGTTTGAGTGGCTTACCGGATGGTTTAGATTTGCAATTAGAACCGGTAGGTGGCGCTGAGATCGGGTTCTAAAATCCTCCTAATCACCTGGAGCGATTTTGGCGATTTTGTTTTTGTGTCATGAAACAAAGTCTTTTAGGAATTCTGAAAATATGGCGGTACTAAGTTCACCGGGTCAGCTAGTAAATTTATAAATTTCATACATACAAATTAATTAATATTGTACATTGATTAATATTTAATAACAAATAGTATGTTTTTTAATTTGTTAATACATTTATTAAATATAAGAATGAAAAATAGATAATAAAGTGATATAGTACGCATAGTGTTTTCAAATACATATGTATATCTACAATTGTATATGCAATTAATTATAAGTAGATAGGAGGAATAGGACTGTACAATTTAAATACACATACTTACACTAATTTATAAATTTAATATATACATAAATCCAGACACATTTATAGAATACCAATATATACATATAAAAAGATTGCAGACTTGTCTGTCTCTCCAATGTCATAAATTCAATTCATCAGGAACCAACGTCTAACAATTTTCTTAACTCACTTTTCTATAATAATATAAAAAAGTTAACTTGTAAAAAATTGTTCCCCGCTACTACTTTTGGAGTCGAAAACCGGGTTTCGTCCGACTTTATCTTTTGTATATTTTATGATCAAAAGTTTTCATGGTGACTTCGTGAAAACAAAGGGAGTGTTCGAGTTGAGTTTTAACTTTTTGAAATTTCTATACTTCATCGGAAACGATGAGATTTGATTTTGGATTTAAAAATATTACTTCAATATTTAGGATTGCGAAACTATTTTACAAATACGGACCTGTATTACCTGTAGTATGTTATATTACCGCGGCATTTTAAACGTGAAATTCAACATTTTATCTATAAAGATAAATAAAATTGATGTGTCTGTTTGTAATGTCAAAATAACAGCTTTTTACTAAATGCATGTGGAATTATATACGGCGCTGGTAACAGAAATTCAATTTTTAAAATTTTTGTTTTTATGGATGTTCCGACTAATCTCTTAAACGGCTGGAGCGATTTTGACGACACTTTCACTAGCAGACAGCTGATGTCATAAGGAGTAACTTAGGCATCTAACTGATTCAAGTTTGTACGATGCGTTTAAAAATATGAAAAAAATCATGGTTGCTAATTCAGACCAGCACATACACTTTTATGTCTGTTTCTTTTTTGTTTATTGCCTTCTTTATCCATCTTGAGGTATGATAGAGAGCTTCCTTTTCTTTCATTTTCATATCTCATAGTTCTAATACAAAGTTTTTATACATTTTTACATTTACTATCTATTACTTACTACTTCCTTTAATACTATTTCCTTACTATCTATTACTCTTATTTTACTATATTTTGTTTTTTCTAGTCAGCTTTTACTGCTATTTTTATCAACGCTCGCTCTATCTGTCTGTCAGAGCATCACGTGAAAACTACTGAACCGATTTGAATGAATATCGGCACAGAACTAGTTTATATCCTGGTGCCAAGAACTTTATCTTACTTAAGACCTTGTGAGAAGTATTAGCTCGCAAGTAGAATTTAGTGCCGTGTAGTGTCCCTGTGTGCAACCTGAACCGAGCCAGGAGAGGGCGGATCTCAAGGTTGGTGGAGCTTCTGCAGTTTCTAGTGCAAGGATCTAGATAATATCTCGCCCATGCAGTCCACGAATTGAACTAGCTTTACCTGTAGGCTACAGTGCCCCACACCCCTTGAGAGGAAATATATAAAATATCCTACTTATCTACTGCAAGGGGAACACTACAGGGGATGGAGAAGTTGTCCGTCCAAATGCACCCGCACCTCGTCATTTTCCGATACAACTACTTGTGATGTACAACTAGTATAATGTTCCACTCACTATAACACTATATTATACATAATATTTTCTTAAGTTTTCGCGACTTCTATAGATAATAAAACTACATTTTAACGGTTTTAAGCGCGGTGATTTATTTGATTTTTGTTATTCCGACGTTTCGGCCACTTTTCAGTGGCCGTGATCACGGAAGACAAAGATGTCAAGTGTCAACGAGTATTGTTTAAAATTTTATTTAGCCTACCGCCAACTTGTTCATTTTAATTATTTAGTTTTCATTTTGTTCATGGCTATTATTTACTCTATGGGAGCCTAATCTAATTTACCACCGCTTCGCAACATGTTATGGCTTGAAGAGAAGAAGCGGCGCTAGAAACTCTTCAGCAAACATGCCTAGCTTTAATAATTTTATATAATATTAAAAAATCATATATATCATCTCTTCATCCGTGCAGGGACGGAGAAAGAATACAATTTCCTGCGGCCGGGCGGCCTGTTGTAAGAGGCGACTAAACAACCCACAGGTATTTGCTCGACTGGATGGCGACCACCCCTGATCTAGAGTATGCCCCCATAACAACCTTGTGTTGTGTTCTGGCATCAGTGACCAGGTTCCAGTCTCCTTTAAGAGAGCAGCAGCGCATTTGTAGCACCTTTGGTGTTGCAAATGTCCATAGGCGACGGTAACCACTTTCCATCAAGTGGGCCGTCTGCCTGTCTGCTGAACTCCTGCAATAAAAAAAATATGTGGAAGTAATAATAAAAGAAATTATCAGTCAAGCTGGTTTGTGTTCCGGTGCACGCAGAAAGAGCTCACGGTGTCCTGAGATCTGGCAGTTGGTTTTTGCTGGGTTTGGGTCTTGATAGTTTTGATGATCGGATCCCAAACAGGTGGTACTTGCCAACCATTATATATATTAGAAATTACCTCGCTTAAAGCGTAGTTTTATTAACTATATTATACACTCCAATTACTTGTTATATCTTAAATATTAATTTTAATCGCGAGAGAGCAGCAACTCGTGTGTTCTTATATGAAATTCCGCGGCATACCGTCATTTCGACGCGATAAAAAAAGTGCCATCGTATGAATCGCGTAACAATCGAAAACCGGCGTATGTTCTAATTCGATGTCATTATTTTGAATTTCGAACATCAACTGTGTAATTAATTTAAAACAACAATCAACCGGGAAATAAACTATAGAATCAGTAATAATTTATAATTTTCATAACCAAGGTAATAAGACTATTTCGAAACAAAATTTTATAAATATGAAGGAATGCTCGCCCTTTTGAAATATTACAGAATTCATCTCCTTTTAAAGATGTTTACTTCATTCCGTTCATTAATCAAAATTCATTCGTAAACAAAAATAATTTCCCAAGAGCACAACAAAAACAGGTCGTTTTTTACCAAAGAATCGAAACAACCGACGACTGCAAAGGTCTGCGGGAGGGGAATGATTCACTAAAAATAGGTTCCTTTACTAAAAATGGAATGAAGGCTCTTTACTAAAAGTGGGTAATAAATTATGTGATTTCATCTCCATTCATATTCATACTAAACTATCTTTTGCTCGTGAATTTCGGTAATATTAATTTTGAAGACAAAGGAGAGGACCGGCTGTTGGGAGTCCTACATCCCGAGCCCGAAGGTAGTGCGCAAAAGAATGACCCCAGCATTATAGAAAAAGGATATGTACAGTACTAGCCGTGCGCAGAAGGTTTGCCGATAGCCTCATGATGTCACGCGGCGATGGTCAGTGGGGTTTACAAAAAAGGTTACATAAATAGTTGTTGCAATAAATTTATTATTGTATATACTTTACATGAGTATATACAATAATAGTAAGTACTAAGTAGTTATCGGCAAACCTTCTGCGCGCGGCTTATAATTATAATAATAACAGCCCATAAACGTTCTACTGCTGGGCTCGGGTCTCCCACTATAGGGGAACGGATAGTATAACCGCCACGCTTGTCCAAGACGGCTTGGCAGGTTTGACAAATCGATTATCGCGATGTGCAGGTTTCATCACGATGTTCTCCTTCACCGTTGTTAGCACGTGGTAATTGTAACAATATATACATTAGGTCAGAAAACTGCCTAAATGGTGCACGCGTTCCAGCCAGGATTCGAACCCGCGCCCATTGAATTTGGAACGCGTGCGCTAGCTATTACGATACCACGACTTGTACAGTAGAATCTCTTTATAATGACATCGAAGAGAAGTGACGTCATCCTATGCGGACGTCATACGCGACATAAAACGTCCCACAGACGCGGTGCTGCAATTGCGATACTTAGATCCTGCCGTGAGAGCCAGAGACCCCGTGGTCTCGCTCTCTTTCTCTCTTTAATGAATTTTAATCTTAATTAGCCATTTTTATTAATTGCTAATTTTGTGTTGCATTTGGACCTAACACCTTGATTTGGAGAATAAATTGAAGTCTCTAAATATTCTTTAATTTTATGATCCTCTTTTATGGAAATCGATGGTCTATACCCGGCCTTGGATTTCCATAACGCTGGCCGGTGTCTATCACCACGCGACCGTTGTTCTCTCTTGATATAGGGAGCGACCACGGGAGCGTTGGCTGCGCGACTTTTACTTCATACCAGAGATCGCGTTGTTTTAAATATATATATTCATACCCCATTGTTTTTAACACAACAGTGGGTTGTTTTTTTTTATATAACAATCTTGACAGATTATTTGCTAATTTATAAATAGAATTACTGAATAACAAATACAAAATACTATATAATTAAAGCTGTAAATTTATTTTCATTTCTCATGTTGTTGCCTGAGTTGCCTGATCACAAGGACGAAAACAATACTTTTCGACCTTGGGAAACGATTTTCCCTGCTGTCGAAAAATTTAAAAAGTATGCAAACCATAGAGAATGCATACGACTCAGGTCCCAACTTTTTTAGAGCCACTGCCTAATTGCTGCATAAATTGTAATAAAAAAATATCAACAATTTTATAACATTATTTTATACTTATAAATTACTTTTTACTAAATTATCGTTTAATTTACATAAATTTGAGCTAAATGAGTTCATCAGATTTAAATACGGATTGAACGCCTGATTTCATTAGAGAAGTAGTTGTTTGTTTAACTAATCAGTTTTTATTTACCTTCCTGATGTTCAAAATGAAAATAGAATGTTAACCTCGATTGAAAGGCCTATTTAGGCACTGGAACTATTAGCGTCTCTCGCTACGCTCGTGCGCCATACCATCTCCTACCTAGACAGGTCACTTTCACCTCTCGTGTACCTATCTACTATTCCCAACTACATTACGAACAAAATTCTATCAAATAGCAAAGCTGCCACTTTTGGTTCTTTTATTTTCCGTGGGACTTCTTTCGTGGCACGTACTCTACATACCTACTTGGAAAATAAAAACGGTCAAAAGTGTTAGGAATCATGTCGGTCACTATGCCAGACATAATTTAATAAAAACACGTCATAATAAGCGACATGTCACTATAAGCGAGGTGATAATATGCTTTTTTGTTTGTTGTTGTTTTAAAAATCGGCATTTCATTCGTTAATTACAACAAAAATATTATCTCATGCCTTTTACTTACAAGTATTGGTAAAAAAATCGCTATATGTTAATTTGTAATTTTATTAATGAAAAAAAAAACCGAAAAATAGGTTTCGTAAAAAAACTCAAAAAATACTTAAGATAAAAAGCTGAAAATTTGGGTGAACTATTTTTATTTGGTAACAAGACGATCCCCATACCAAAACTAGAAAAATCCGCGGGGCAGATTTCTCTTAGAAACCCGGCTATACCCTTTGCAATCAGTGTCATTATGTGTGTAAATAAACAGTGAGTACGGTGGTCTCTTAAGCTTATATCTAAGAGAACCTTTACAAATGTCGCCATAAAGACAAACATAACCGCGGTTAGTCTTATAATAAATCAAGTACATATATGCCAACGTTGTGCTTTTAGAAACGTTTGCACAATCTCAGTGTAAATTAACTTGTTAGCTTCGTCGCGGCTTTGAAGCGTGTACTGTATGCTTAACTTGATGAGTTGGATAATATAAAGTGCCGAATTAATATAACGACATGAGTTTAAGAAAGAAAGAAAGTATTTATTTCTAAAAATGCGACACTTAACAATAATTAATAGTAACTACTGGTCGTGGTAATAATTAATAGTGTTACAAGTGTGAGACTCGAATTAAAATGCCGTTTGGAATTACTATAGAATTTATTAGAACTATACAAACACGTATAACACAGTTACAAATATAACTGGACACAACCAGTACAAACGTACAAACGTACAGTACACGATTCAATAACACGCGCAACCGTCACTATATAGCTTATCGAATGTACACGCGTGTTGTCTCGCTTGTGACCATCGCTTGACTGCTGATGTTCCCATTGGACCATTGCTATATACTGCACCGTTACAATATGGCTGCCCGCCCGCGTAGATCGAATTTCTTAGAATTCGTAACCTGCACACCTTCCTAATTATGCCTGCAAACGGCCATAAAAGAGTACAATACACAATAGGCTGTTTTATAATTACAAATTTTAAACATAAGGTAAATAAAAGAAGTCCAAATACCGAAAAGGTAATAAACTGCAGGTGTGCATTGGTCTTTGTCGGTCGTAACAATAGTAACTAATTAATTATGGTCGAAATTCGACCATAATTAATTTAAATTATAAGTTTGAACATTATTAAGGTTCTGTTGTCAAAGACTATACTTCTATAATCACAGGTTTCGTCAAGGCTGCATTGTTAATTTGACTTTAACAATAAACAAAACAGTATATATGCGTGCGTGTGTCAAATACATGGTAGTGTGTGTAATGTTTTTTTTTATTGATATAACGTATTTTTTATGCATAATATTAAAAAATAATAGCATTCTGCACTCATTCTCTATATAAACTATAATAAGTGTGCGAAATTTCATACTCCTCCGTTTGCGTAATTTTCGTAAAAAGGGGTACAAAGTTTTTGCTTCACGTATTAATATAATGATAACAATAATAATGAAAATGTTTGCTGCAATTTGCGAAATGAGATTGGCACGCAGTATTTTGCTATGCCGAAATATAGTCTGTCGGACTGATTTTCAGTGTCCATCTCCTTAATCACAAAAGTCATGCAAACCAAGTTAAAAAGAAGTAGAATCAAAATTATAGTGAACGTATACTTAAAAGGAATAATAACAAAGAAAAATACAATGATAACATAATTACAAAAAAGGGAAAGATAAGTACTTAAAAATAAAGCACATATTATGTATACATGTTACATGCGGTTAAGCTGTATGGATTTTGTTCCTTCACCTGCTATTGTGGCGTTACTGAAAAACATTACACGTGGTGCTAGTTGCCACGTCACTCGATGTGTGCCACGTCCATCGCTTAACCTACAAATTTAAATTCAGTCCAGTTACAACATATTATTCTAAATATAGGTAAATTATCTCACCTCTGATAATATATAGCTAACCAATATAGTTGCTTATTCAGGCCAAAAACAATGCAAAAGATTATCCAAATTTTGTTTTAAACACTCATATATTACAATATTAATTCTATATCTAGTATTCGCTATTTGAACGATTGGTAAATATACTGTTTTAGATATTTCCTAATATAATATTTAATTATTTATATCTATGACCTAGTGTATATATTTATAAAAATGTGTGCTGGTACACATAGTAAAAGCAACAAAATTTTTACTTGAAGTTTTATTTAGTATTAAAATGTTAGTAATTGTACTTTAGGCTACGTATACCTCTGTCACTATTATCATATCGTTGTGTGGAAGAGATCGCTTTTTAGCGACAAGACCGCCCTTTATGCATTTATACTAATATATAAAGCTGAAGAGTTTGTTTGTTTGAACGCGCTAATCTCAGGAACAACTGGTCTGATTTGAAAAATTCTTTCAGTGTTTGACAGCCCATTTATCGAGGAGGGCTATAGGCTATATATCATCACGCTAAGACCAATAAGAGCGGGGCACCAATGAAGAATGTTTCAAAAACTATTCCACGCGGACGAAGTCGCGGGCAGACGCTAGTAATTAAATAAAGTTTTAGTCTGTAAGTTAATTTTTGTATCGGTGTACAATAAAGTGTTATCTATCTATCTATCTTCATATACTGGCCAATTAAGACGAACGCTGTTCTTTCGCCTTGGATCAGCAAATGAGGTCACGAACGACAACACAACTCAAACAATAATAATACAGAAATCGCTAGAACTAAGACTCAAGCTCCAGTAGTGGAAGTGAGAAATGGCCTAACGTCAGAAATAGCCTCGGTGAACTTGCCCACTTCTCCGCAACCCTTTGCCACGCACACCCACGTTGCCCCTCGCCAATCTTGTACGGCATTTTTTTTGGGGCCCATGCAGAGAGTGAACAGTCACCGTCTGCCCATGTTCCCCGAACATTGTGACGGGCAGACACCATGGTCCCCCTAGTCCTAGATACCTAGTTCCACTAACAGTTCATCCCAAGAGCCAGATAACTTTTGTTTTCATTCTCTACAATAGTCTTACACTGACCGGGGCTTGTCCTTAGGTGCATTTTGTATGGTGTAGGTAAGGATAGTCGCTGGTAAGTGTCACGCCACATTTATAAGGGGTGATTCATTTAGAGGTACTTTTTTTTAAATAATAAAATATGAATAAATACAATTTTATTTTATAATCTTTATTATCATATAAAAGAACCATTTTTTAGGCCCATAGCACACGGCGTATTTTAAACGCGCAGTCGACGCGCAGATGACGTGCGTATACGCGCTTCAAACGAGATTCGAACGAACCTTGTAACACTAAGCACACGCGGTGATCCTGCAGCACGCGTCTACTGCGCGTATACGCGCAGATACAGCGATACAGTCGCGTTGTAGTCGCTCGTAGCTTCTATGTTTTGCCCCTCCTCTACCCCCCCTGCGCCCCTTCGTACGCGCGTTTGTATCGCGTTTTTCGCGTGTTTATATCTATACAAACGCAAAAATTGGTATCTACGGCGCAGACGACGCGCGTTCCTGAAACACGCGTCGTCTGTGCGTTTTAAATACGCCGTGTGCTAGGTGCCTTACAATTATTTCTTAAAGATAATTTCTTTCAAATGCTGTCCGCGACTACGGTTGACAATGTCCATTCTGAAGTTCCAATTTTCAATAACGCGTGTGAGTATTTTGAGTGGTATTTGGCCAATCACTCGAGTCATATTGGCCTTCAATGCCTCAATTCTAGCCGGCTTATCCATATAGACTTTGGACTTTACATAGCCCCAAAGGAAAAAGTCAAGAGGTGTGATGTCACATGATCTAGCCGGCCAATTCACTGGCCCAAAGCGTGAAATGATCTGTTCGCCGAATTGCTCTCGCAGTAAAGCCATGGTTTCACGGGCTGTATGGCAAGTGGCGCCATCTTGTTGGAACCAAATTTCGTCGAGACCACGGGCTTCAATTTCTGGCATCAAATAGTCTGTTATCATTGCGCGATAACAGTCACCATTCACAGTAACCTTCCAGCCGGCCTCTGTTTTGAAGAAATATGGACCGATTATTCCACCGGCCCATAAACCACACCAAACAGTTGTTTTTTTCTGGATTTAATGGCAGCTCTTGAACCTCTTCGGGATGTGCATCACCCCAAATACGCGCATTTTGTTTTTTTCTCGAAAACAGTGGATCTACACATTCCTCGTAGAACGCCCATTTTCGTAATAAAGGCGCTGTGTCGGGCTAAGTCTTTCCATTATGAATTGTCAAACACTACAGAACAGGAATGCCACTTTAGTTGACTCGGCGCATGCGCAATCTGCAATTAAATCTCCATCACAAAAAGTACCTCTAATTGAATCAGCCTTTATAAGATGTCAGGGACCTCTTATACGTGTTCGCCTTCCAATGGCCCCACACCATGGACAGCCTTAGCCACACAAAAGTCCGGGCCGGTTAATACGCAACTGCTTTCAGTATTCAGCGTGTGGGTGAGGTGCTGAAATAATATCCTTGTATTAAAATGTTCGCTCAGTTTCACTCTTTATGGTCAAACTTAGAAATTTCTTAATGCTCACCAAATCGCACAATGTGATCTTAGACATGACATATGTGCGATGATTTTTTAAAATTTCTTTTACTAGGATATGCCCGCGACTTAGTCGTCTGCGCTTGACTTGAAATTCCCGCGGGATTATCGGGACATAAAATACCGAAGCATATGAAAAATAACTGGGATAATATTTACTACAAACCGCTCCCGGGAAAATTCCCGCGGTATTCCCGGGATAAAACATCACACATTTTCTTATATTAAATTTGCTTTCGATCAGTAAAAAAATTTACATTGGAATTGGTTTTTTTTAATTTTAAATCATTCCAGAAAAAATCCCAGGAAAAGTAGCGCAGAGTTTAAGTCTAAGAATTAGCTGTCGATCAGCGAAAACCGCATCGCAATCGGTCCAGTAGTTTTTACGTTAATTTCAAACAAACAGACAGAGAAGAAATCTAAAAAAATTATATCGTGTTCTCCATCGTTTATATAGTCTATATTCCAGATGTTTTTTTTTAATAGTTTCAATGTACGGACACGACATGTTTAGAATTTTAAAATATTATGGAGTATAATTTGGTTATTTTATACCTATATATCTTATTGATGTTGTTATGCACGACGATATACTAATTTTATACATAAATGTGGTTATTTATTGGGATAAAAAGCACCTATTCTTAACTGTTGACCCGGGAGATAAGATAGCCTTGTATCAATTTTCATTTAAACCTGTTCAGTGATTTTCACATGATATTCTAACAGACAGACAGACAGACTGCCTTCTACCTTCATCATGGACACACGCACCGCAAAAGAGTGGAACTCATTGCCGGAATCTGTTTTTCTGATACCCACAACCTGGGTGAGGCTGAGTGTCTTCAAGTCCCATGTGAATAGATACCTTCTAGATAAGCGTGCTCCATCTTAGACCATATCTTCGCCCCACATCGGGCGAGATCATGGTCAAACTCGAACCTATGCTAAAAAGACAAAAAAAAATTGATGACAAAGTTGAATTTTCAGAATCTGCCGGTTGGAATAGCCTCTGTGATTTTTATATATTTTAAACGCATTGTACAAACTCGAACCCTCTGCAGGCTTACTACATTATAGATATGTTATGTACCCAATCGATTGTAGTTTATTTGAAAAAGCACCTACATAAACTTTCCAGTCTTTCATCCTACTTTCCTGTTTACGATTTGAAAATGCTTTTCAATGTCTAATATTTACAATAGCTTTTCGGGTGACATTTTATGTTCTTGTTTACTACTGTTCCAGACAGGCGACTAACACTTATTTTTAATGGAGCCTTTGTAGTTTTGAAAGTGTGTGTTGGAAATCTTTCAACTGTTTGAGTAAATGCTTTACTCATTAACTGTTACTCAAGTTAATACACCTTAATTTTTAATAACTTAGAAATAGCGATGTATATTTTATATTTTTATTATTTTTACTTTACTGTGCAATTTGCCTTTCTAACGGCTCGCCACCGTACTATTAGTTGCTACTGTCCTGACGGTTGAATAATAAATGACAATCTGCGGAGTTTACCTGCGCTTTATATAAGCACGCATGAAGACAAAATACCCGCACATGCATACACTCTACCACCTTCAGGGAAGATTTTATAAAGACTTAGATCACGTATTTCTTTATGTCATACCAAAAGTAGCATTGGTCCAGTTCTAATATGTTTGTTTAAATATGACAATGAAAAGGACCTAAATCGGCCGCTTTTGCAGACTCGTATTACACACATGAAAAGTATCAAAATAAACTGGAACTTTATGTTATGACCCACCAGTATACCTAGGTACAAGTTAGGCCCAAAAGTGGCTACTTTAGGGCCTGTGGAATATATATTTTTTTAAATAGTATAATAACGTTAAAAGGCGAGAGAACAATTTATCTCATCTTTTCGGTGTCACATTTACATACATTCACATACACATAGAATGTTTTACCCGTTAGACGAATTTTCCAATTGTAAATAAATACCTACCTTGACTTATGAAATGTTATTATTATTATTATATTCATTTATTCTCAAAAATTTTACATTTAATAAAAAATATAAATAAACATTGTTTTATAAAAAAATAAGATAAAATTATTCTTTTATAAAAATACATCAAAAATAAAATATTATTATTACTATTACTTTTTTGACATTTATCAGTAATGTGTTTCATTAAACAGTATATAATTTGAAAAAAAATATTATAAATTTTTATATGCTCCTATGTGAGCAAAACATGTGGACTTACACTATCACATATGCCATCTACTTAACCATGTTCTGAACAAATAAATTTGATTTGATTTAGTGGATAATTGTAATTACCAATAACATAATAATAAGACTTAATATCAACATAGATTGAATCGAATGTTCCTTTTAAATGTGCCTTTTCACCCATTCGCAAGGCTAGTGGTACCCCGATCTAACATCTCGTTGTAAGAGCATTAATTAACCAGCCCGAGCGCTGTCTACCCCCTCCACGGCTGTGATTAACGATATACAAGATTCGGCATTGTTTCACGCGAGTACAGAAGTATTTAGATCAATGTAAGCCAGTATATAGGTACTGTGTGTTCTTGTATATGGTGGGTTTAATCATATGCTGGTGATGCTGGGGCATTTATTGACGCTTTTTCTTAGAATAGTGTTAACATAGTCTAACGCTTGTTAATTACAGTCCGCTTTTTTAGGTTCCGTATTCGTTTTAGCAAAAAATAATAAGCAATCGTTATGTTCGTCCATTCGTTCGGCAGTCTGTTTTAGTCTATCTGAGTCCGTATAAGCTTGTCTGAGTTTGTCTATGTAATTTATATCAATTTTTTTATATTTTAAAACATAAAAATGATTACATTACAAAGTGTGGGTGTGACGTATCTATAGATGTTAACTTTTTTACCCTATTACGTCATCCTTATTCCTTCAGGAACGGAGAAAAATATAGTAATTTAAATAAATAAATAAACCACTCTAAAAACGCTTCTAACCTAAATTACTTTGAATCAAATCCGTTAAGTTGTTTTTGATATACTTATGAAGTATGTTGGATTTAATGTTTTTCTGTAGTTACGTTACATTATGTGTGTATGTTTAATAACGCCCCCTTCCAGTTCACGCCAATAACTACTCACATCGCAAGTAATGTTATTTTTTTTAAATACAGTTATTTTTTTAATGCTCGACAGGAACTACATCTTAAGCTTTTATCAAAATTCGTGCGAAACGGAACGTTATATTATGTATGGTGGTACGTTTACGTTCTAAATTCAGAACCGAGATTGTTCCATATTCGAACTTTTCGTTTTTTGCTGCATAACCCGCTTTTAGTTGCTCCCCGTTTGCACAGAGTAAACATTATTAAAAACGGAACGGGTCTGGCTGACGGTGGGATATGGTTGCCAATTATAAAAAAGAATTTACCAATTTTTTTGGCAATTTCATCGTAGTTCGTAAATTACAACATTTTTATCTGAGTTTTACTAGAACCACTTTGATTTCAGTCCATGTTACTATTTAAAATAAATGTTTTCTGTCCAAAAAATATTTGAAATATTACAGACGACATAAGGTAGACTATACAGATATAAGTTATCGTGAACGGGGAGTATAATAGGGATGCGGACAGTCAAATCAACTGAGATACTTGTTATAAACTTACAAAACGTCTTAGGCTTAAAGGTTTTATATGAGCCTACATACTTACAACGATATAAGTATGTATGTACAAGTAATGGAAGTCAAATAGCTTTATTTTAAAGTTAAGATAATAAGATGCTATTTTAAGGTCTGTTATTTAATCATTGTGTTTGTAATTATTATAACATAATGATTGTATTTATTATAACAAATGTCCGCATCCCTATTTTAGTATGTACTGTTTAAATGATTATGTTAGATGCAAATCAGTGAATCTCTTATTCTGTGCATTGTTTATTATTATAATACTAGAAATGAAAACATAATAATTTAAAAATATGATACTTATAACAATGCAACACAACCCTATGTACGTAGAGTAGTTCTTAGTACAGAGAATTGCGGAGCACAGAGTAGTGCAGTTCACAAGCTTTTTCGCCAGTTGCGTTTCGTTCTACGGTGTACAGTTTGTGAAATATTGTTTTGTTTACGAGGTATTTATGATTCGACCTTTGTTGAGTGTCTGTTTTACACTTCACTGGTCAATTTCGTCGACATAATTGAATACATGAGTAAATGAATGAAATATGTTACAATAATAATCGGCAGACAAATACACACATATCCCAAGCAAGTTAGGACAAGGCAAACTATGAACCAAGCACAGTTTTCCGAATTCCTTCTACAATTCTTACTTCTAAAGCCGAGCTCCAAATAAATAAAAAAACAATGATCTTTATTGTATACGAATATAATAAAAATGACACATTTTATCGTCTTAAGACTATAGGTAGTAAGTACATAGGGCGGACTTATTGCTAAAAAAAACTCTACCAAGCAACCAAAAAAATTACATTTTGTTTCTATAAAATCTTGAAGTCGGTCAATTTTGCAATTTTGTTGGTGTTTTCTATGTTTTACTAACAGATAGGGCAAAAAGGCTAAACTAACTTAAAAATAAGATTAAATACGAAAATAAACTAAGTAATAAATGGTAAGACGAACCTAACATAAATTTAAAAAAAAAAGGTTTTACTTGGCACCGACTTTAAGATGTGTAGCAAATAATTATGTTTTACTTTTTAGTTCGAAGTCTGCTTTGTTTTTATAAAAATAATCTACTCTAAGAAGTAGATTATTTCTTCACTAAAGTGCAGTCATTTATTCAATGCTTATGGTACGTTTACATAAAGCATTGAATAAATGAATTTGAATTCGACTTTGAACTGCGAACTAGAAAATATATTTTGCTTGAATATAAATTAAAAAGCAATATTTTAAGCGCCTATAAAAATAAGAAATATTTTTTAAGCGCCTGTAGAAATTGTACTACTGGCGCGCATATAAAGTTGAGCCTTTTAAACATTTAGGCGCTCGGCGCTCTTCAAGGATTATTCTTGATTTCCCTCGAATAGAGAAAAAGAAATCTTTCCACAACTGACGGAGAAATCACGTAAGACAAACAATGAAATTGAGATCCTTCTCCTTTTATAAGTCAGCTAAAAAGAACATCAATTAGTTCAAACTACATTAATTATGAATCAATTTACTCAATCAAATTTGCTAATAAAGTTTAAGTACTTTAGTAAAAGAGGAAATTATACCCAAAAGTGTTTTTCATGTCTCGCGTACGTACTGGAACGAAGATTTATGTCAGCTGTCACCTTGTATTGTTTGTGCGTAGCTCCTTTGTTATGTAAAGTGCACATCCGAGCACCACGGGATCAAGTTTTATGGTTTTTTATGGATTCCCACTAAGGGATTGGGGATTGGTAGGGATCTAATGTGCTGTAAGCGCTTTGGGAATAAACCCATGTGGTTTGTAGGTGTTTTTGTTGCTTATTGTAGAACGTGACCGTGATAATAGTGAGCCGATTAAAGGACTGAGAACGTGGTCGTATAAATTTTTATTTTATGTTCCATAAGATCTACATATATCTGTACTGCATATGTAGATCTAAGGCCTTATTATATTAGGGTCTTGAGAATATGTAATAACAATATATATATATATATATATGAAGCATGATGTGATATGGCCCATACCACAGCATGTACATCACAAATCCATACTGTGTGGGCTTTTGAAGTGTGACATATTAGATAGTATGTGTGTGTTTTAGGAATGGGCAATATTAAAAGATCCGCTGCGAAGTACACTGCTGTTTGCATATCTTCGCACTCGCACATCGCCTAAACAGTATACTCGCGCTGCCCACTTCCCTCGCCACTTTCCTGCTTTCTGTCGTGAAAGTGGGTATAGAGTAAACGAAGGGTAAGCATTAATCAGTCTAGTTCATTGGAATGCAGAAGGGGTTTGATTGCTGACATGGTAAATTTCATTGAGAAACTTTTGGTTATTAGTCTGGTCTGGGTAACTTGGATAGACTCTAATAAAACATAAGCGTAACTTGATTAGAATTATTATTATTTTCCAAAAAAGAAAGTAGTATTTGTTTCTCGTTATAGAGATTTCAAAAAAGTTTTTTCATTCAACCTTGCTCTCATAAGCTTTGGCTACTATCCCATTTTTGGGAGAAAAATACCCTTTATCTCCGCTATGGAAAGTACTACATATCAAATGTTATTACTATAATCACTGATCCAAATACGCACGCAAGAACTTTGAAGCCTTATCCAACGCAAAAACCTCCATTTTCTGGGATTTAAAGTATTATATTTTTATCCAAGTTATCACGAAGAATATAAAAAAGCGAAAATTGTGGACTGAAAGTGGATGTAAAAAAAGGGATGTTAAGGTGGTTCGAATAGAGAGAATAGATAAGAGCAGAATCACAAATCAAGGCCATTTCTCTTTAGTGTTAAGCTGGCAGATAGGCAGACGGCCCAGTTTGAAAAAATGGTTGCCATCGCCTATAGACGTATGAAACACCTTTTTTTGTGTACACGCAAAAGGAATTTCTTTGGACACAATGCTCGGTCCTAGGGGGAGGACACCGAACGGCCGTATTTTCAACGTGGCCTCCGAGCAGAGGCACAGGGATGTCGAACATCAGACTACCCACTAAACCTAACCTACGCTCCTCTCCTATGCGCTTTTACTGGTTTCCACAGGAACTAGTTCTGAGATACTACATCTGTGACGACTCTACGCTTGGCTTCTTACCAAGGGTGCGGGGAAGGACATCCACTTCACCACTTCCAACACCATAGGGGGTAGAGGTCGTGGTAGCGTAACGGCTAGCGCACGCGTCCCTAACTCAAAGGGCGTGGGTTCGATCCTCGCTGGAACGCATGCACCACTTAGGCAGTTTTCTGACCTGTTAATGTGCATATTTTTACAATTACCACGTGCTAACAACGGTGAAGGAAAACATCGTGATGCAACCTGCACATCGAGATAACCGATGTGTCAAACCTGCCAAGCCGCCTTGGACAAGCGTGGCGGGTATACTGTCCGTTCCCAATCTAGTGGGAGGCCCGAACCTAGCAGTGCGACATTTATGGGCTGTTGTATTATTTTTTATTTTTTAGTGGATAGAATGGAAACTTCGGATGGAATGAGGGAGTAAAAGAGATGGGATAGAGCAGGGGTGCCCAAACGGTCGAACGCGAGTGCTTTTTCTCTCCATCCCTATAAATATACTTATAGGTACCTGCGCCATGATATACCCTATCTATCTATGACAATCCTGTGTCACAGATACTTGCAGCCTCTCAGACTCAGTTGATCGGAGTCTAACAATATTGGAGTTGATCGCCAGCAGTTCAAGTTTTAGCAGCCCTGGGCTAGAGATAGATAGAGATTGATTTAACGCTTTTATTCACGTGGACTCCATCTATGCTTTTATTTCATCGTACAAACAGATAAGGTACAGCTGACCGCAAAGCTTGTAACTTCCTGGAATCTTACCTTTGAAAATTGCACTATATTTGATATAGGTGGTATGGGGCGATATTGAAAATGAGACCTGTGCTCACCTCGGGCGAAGGTTAGTTACGGTCCGATGGACTAAGGCCCGTTGCTTAGCAACGACAGATCTTCCGAATCACACCTACAACACACAGAGAATTTTGTACAACGTTACGTGTGTACATTTATCTTTTTATTGCGAGTACAACTCGATATCTTGGAGAGTTATATCTTGGATTCAATAATCAAATCTGGTGGGATAAGTAAGACTTTTGCAAGGCGGTGATTTGTTTCAAACGCCTTAGGCTGCGTACGGCGTGACGTTGTGCGTGGCCGACTTTTATTTATTATGAAAAATCATAGTGGTCTTTCTAACGCGGTACACATACACTGTGCACGGCGTTCATACCTTATAAATTTCGTATCTGCTTAGCTTGGAGATATGTCCTATACAAGTATTTATTACTTTCCAATATTTTACATATATATTTTTTTATAAATAGTCTAAAAACATTATTTTGTATAAAAAAAACATCCGAAATACAATATTAATTTATAAAAAAATAACTATATATAATACCTATCTCTTTATTTTTATTTAATAAGAAAAAAAGCAATAATCCTTAAATGTTAAAATGATGTAATAAACATGTCCACGAATTTACAAGTAAATGTAATTAATTAAACGCACATATAATATAGTATTGATGAATTCCCAATGACAAATTTCAATAAACATAAAATTATTTGATATTTTTGAATTGTATAGAATTACTCTTAAATGGTATTTAATAATCTAATTAACGTCTCTTGACAATGTCCTACTTAATATTATTAATATAACGTAATATTTAAAAAAAACCGACATGGGTAAGTTTTCTTTATATAAAATAATAATTGTAATGAAAGTAATAAACTATTTAAAATAATAACAGGCAAACGTCATGTCGGTCTCCGTAACAATAGCTTTTACCTACTCCATGTACCATGTTTTTGTGTACAATAAATAATTTGATTAGAATATATACACATTATTTTCAAAAATATCTAAGAAATACACTAATGTACAAATTTCATGACAACATCACGCCCAATACAGTTGAGTTGCGGCTAGCTGCGTCATCACGAGCGATTGAACAACCGCTATGACGTCATCGTGTTTAGAAAATGTAGTTCTAATGCACTTAACATTTATTGAAGTTAGACCTTCAAATAGTTACATAAATTTAAATTACGTTCTACCCACTTTCTTGACGGAGTTGAACGTTTCTCTTGCGCAACTTACTGTTCTTAGGAAAATAAAGTTTTATAAACCTAAACCTAACTTAGATTCTTTTTGCCTCACCACTATCACTAAATGAAGCAGAGGATTTTCTTTTATTATTTTTAACCGATTTCAAAATGGGGAGGTTCGCAATTCGACTGTGTGTGTGTTTTTTTTTGTATTGTTACAACCTAAGCGCCGACAAAGACAAATTCCCCGTACAGATTTGTAGAAGCACATTTACTACCCGTCGTCATTTGAACTAATAACATTGAAACTATTGTAATTCTTTTATGATCGTCTTCTTTTGTTTACTTATTTATTGGCATTCGTTTCTAGAGCCTATTGTTGTATTGTAATCATTAGCCAGATGTTACGGATTTTAAAAGTACAAGCTGATTCTAGGAAATTCGGTCCACGTGGACGGGTGGGCACATTACACTTGTGCAGGATAAAATGATGCCCTGATGGAGGGAGGAGGTCAGTCGAACGAAAACCACGATCAAAGCGAAACGTGTGTACTACAATCGGGAATCTAATAGTGACGGACTTTGCGCGTTTTATTGAATTACGACCTTCTGCATTATGTTTGGACTTGTTGTATTCGGTTATATTTGTACCTGTGTTATACGTGTTTGTATAGTTCTAATAAACTCTATAATAATTTGAGTGGGTCTCAAGGGTTTAGATTCACAATTAGATTCGGTAGGTGGCGCTGGAATAGGGTTCTAGATTTTTATTTTTTCAGGGCAGGACAACGTCTGCCAAGACCGCTAGTATTTTATAAATAACTACTATTTATATGGGCTACGTTTAGCAAAGTTGTTTATTATATATTTAAGTTTAGGACATAATGCTCCACTTTTAACAGTAGTCGCAAGAAATAAATATAAAGACAAAGCTGCTATGTACTTCGAAAACTGTAAACTTATTTTTGAGTATATTATCACGCGCGCGAAGCCACGTGGAATTCTTAGTATAATACTAACTTATACAAATTGCAAATAAAAATAATCTTTATTGTCAAAAAGCCAAATTAACATTATTTATATTACCTACTGGTCCTAAATTTAACTGGTCCTGATGTTTATAATAACAGACCATAAATGTCCCACTGCTGAGCTCGGGCCTTCCTCTATAGGGTAACGGACAGTATACCCGCCACGCTTGTCCAAGGCGGCTTGGCAGGTTTGACAAATCGGTTATCTCGATGTGCAGGTTTCATCACGATGTTCTCCTTCACCGTTGTTAGCACGTGGTAATTGTAACAATATACACATTAGGTCAGAAAATTGCCTAAGTGGTGCATGCGTTCCGGCCAGGATCGAACCCGCGCCCTTTGACTTTTGGACGCGTACGCTAGCCATTGCGCTACCACGACTTCATGTTGATGTTTATATCCACTAAATTACACAAATTATAAAACGCATCTTTTCAACATGACTGTGTAAAAGCGCGTGGACGCGCGCTCGCACACTCATTTGCTGTGTGTGTGTGTTACGCATTTTGTATTACACTATTTAGAGAGTAATTTTTAGCACACGCACAGCGAAGCTGCCATGTACTTTGAAAACTGTAAATCTATTTTCGAGTCGATTATCACGCGCGCGAAGCCACGTGGAATTTTTAGTATAATATTAACTTATATTTTCTACGATAAATCTCTTCACGATATTTCGGAACTGCATTCTCAAGAAATAAAAGCAAAGAACATCAAAACGAAACTTTTATATGAGATCGCACTCAACAAATCTGAGAGAAAACATTTATCTCGACTTACTCACAATATCTGTGAACCTAGAGTGTACACTCCGTCCTCCGTACATTTATAAAAGAGCTACCTTTATGAAAAATAAAATAAATGAAAGTATGAATTACAAGCCGCGCAGGTTTGCCTATGACTACTTACTATTATTGTATTGTATTACTTACTATTATTGTATATACTTATGTAAAGTATATAAAATAAAAAATTAAAATAATAAATTTATTGCAACACCTATTTATGTAACCTTTGTTGTTAACCCTACTTACCATCGACGCGTGACTTCATGAGGCTATCGGCAAACCTTCTGCGCACGTATAGTAGGTTAAATTTATTATAAGCAATACATTACTGACAAAAGGAATCTTGAAACAGATCTGGAGTTAAAACATGATCGCGATTTTAACCGACTTCAAAAAAGGAGGTTCTCAATTCGTCATGTATTTTTATTAAATTTGTTTATCTTTAAAGCCATAACTCTTTTAATTCTTAACCAATTTTGATTATTATGTTTGCGTTACATTCAGTACAGCTTCAAGATCGTTTCATTTAAATTTCATTATTATTAAATAACCTACGTAACTTGTAAGTGAAAAATAAAAACATTAAGTAAAAAAGAAAGTGACTTTAAAAGTAAAAAATATATATATTTACATCTTGAAGTGGGTGCTAAGTAAAACATAAAAATAACAACAAATTTGCAGAATAAAGTAATTTTATGTTTTACTTGACAACTTATGCCCGGTTTCAATATTGCAAAAACGATTAGTTTTTGATACTGACGGTTAGAATATTACCGCCTGGTAACTCTACTAATATTTCTATAATGAACTGTTCGTAGCTAGTTACTCATAAAAGTACCAATTACCGATGGGAGGGATTTTCTAACCGATCAGTAGACTTTTTTTATGGAAACGACAGATAAAGTGTTTCTATATTGTAACCGCAGGTTGTTAACACTACTATTCGTAGACATTTTATTACCACCCGATTTCGGCCGGTTAATACTTAATACGTGATTTTAAATTAATATGATTATGATAAAAAAATATAAATAGTGTAATTTATTGCTAAAATCAATAAAATCAACTCTTTCTCTTAATTTGACATTCCTTCGCGGAAATTGATTCTTGTAAACTTCTCGTCTACTGGTGTAATAATAGAGGTGCTTTTTTTTTTCCAAAATCAGTCGATTCGATTCCTAACTTTTTTAAATTTATTAATACCTCTTTAGTTTCATCATGATCGGCCTCGAGACTCCTTTGACCAGCCGCTTATTTGGTAGAACATCGACGTAATTTACAGTTTTGCATTGTTAAAGGAAATTGATTAATACTGTTTTTGAAGTGATAACTTCTTATAGGAGGGTAAACCGCTTCGTTGCGTAACGCGTTACGGCGCCAGTCTGTCTAGCTTCCCTTTCTCTCACGCATACGGCAGCGGTAGGCAGGCTCCTCCTCTCTCACTCTAACCCACGCGTTATATACATAAAATTTACGTAATAACCTAAGCTTTTCTTAAGTTAAACAATTTCAATATTAAATATTTCTACTTAGATTAGTTTAAGTTATCACTTCTGTTGGACTTCCCGAGACGCACACGTTTTTTTTTTAGTTCTTTGATGAATTTGCAAGCAACTGGTCCTAAAATTGTGATAATACTGGATATATATTAGACTAGCTGACCCGGCGAACTTCGTACCGCCATATTTTCTGAATTCCTAAAAGACTTTGTTTCATGACATAAAAACGAAATCTCCAAAATCGGTCTAGGTGATTAGGAGAATTCTAGAACCCGATCTCAGCGCCACCTACCGGTTCCAATTGTGAATCTAAACCATCCCGGGACCTATTCAAACACAAAACAAATATTATCAAAATCGGTCCAGCCGTTTAGGAGTTCACTGTCAACATACGTACAGAAGAATTATATATATAGATATACAATACTGTCGATATTCATCGATATGGATTAGACACTTGTTACAGGTGCTTTGAGATACTTAACTCAAAGATAAAATTACAATAACTTCATTGTTCCATCCACCAGATGATGATGATGATATGATGTCTTCCTAAGCGATTGCGGTTACGGCGATCGCTTCAGTTATTGGCTGTTCGACGTTCATTCGCACGCAGGTGACTTGCTTAGCCAACTTTATTTGCGAACACGCGCTTGCATCTCGAACACGTCAGAAGACCATTCGTAAAATTGTAAATAATAGCCGCAGGTGGTCGAGCCTTAAGTTCGTCGCGCTTTTTATCTAACTCGGTGCGTCGACGGGATTCTAATTCTCATACTCCAGACTTAACTTGGAATCTCCAGTCACAGCGCTTCTTCACTAATATTTTCCATCGTTTAAATTAAATTTAAATTAGTGTAAGTACGTATATTTTAATTGTACAGTGATATCTTTTTCTCCCCACCTACATCGCTAGATTAGTTGAGAATTTCTTTGAAACTAGGTTGTGGGGAAGAGGTCTCTTTTAGGGATAAGGCCGCCTGTTGTTTTGGCAAGAAGTATTGTAATTATGCATTTTGTTTTTTGTATTTGTTTACTTAGGTGAGCAATACAGTGTTATCTACCTATCTATCCATCTATAGTTTAGGATTTGGCCAAGAGGCCCACTTGACAAATTCATTTATATGAATCGGGACACATCAATATTTTTATTATTAGTACTAGCTTATATTTTATTCCCGCGGGATTCCCGTGACACAAAGTATCGCAGCACTTAAAAAAAGAATGTAAACTATCGTTTTAGTGGAAACTGTGTCGGAATGAGCTAAATTTTAAGCACCCAAACAACTTCTAACCGCTCCCGGGAAAATTGCCAGCATAAAAAAATATTACACATTTTATGACATTAAATTTGCAATTGATCAGGTAAAAAAATCACATTGGAATTATTATTTTTTATAATCTGGCCATTTTAAATAATTTCTAGAAAAATTCTCGCCGGATTGCCGAGATAATAAGTAGCGCAGAGTTTAAGTCTAAGAATTAGTTGTCGATCAGCGGAAAGCGCATCCAAATCGGCCCAGTAGTTTTTACGTAAATCCTGAACAAACAGCCAAGAAATCTAAAAAAATTGGTACTATTGTAGGTGTTGCTAACATTAGATGGATCAAACAAATTGATGCAATTGGGTTGAAAAATGCAGTACGGAAATTACACAACGCTATTGAATTACATTTAATGATTTGAGTTATAGATCATTTTGGTTGATCCAAATTGAAAAACCGTCTAATATTTTATCGGCCTAACTTTTATAAACATACCTCTTTTCAAATCTGAAAAATATATTCAGAATGACCCCACATGATACTCACCTCATTTCCTGTAACGAGTTTAGCATGCACAACGTGACAAACAAGGATGACAATATAGAACAACTGTTAGGGGAAAAAGGACAGGTATATCATGTAATGCTCGATATATTCGAAAGATTTGGTTTATGACACGACGTGAACGGTGTCGGCAAACAATTTTCGACAACATGTTTTCTTGCATAACCAAATTCATATCTGATATGGTCCATGGAGTTTTTTAGGCGGGAATTGAATTGTTGAGCTTTTTTTAAAAAAAAATCAGCTCATTTAACCCATTTCGGGTGTCAAGAAAGGTAGCTATTATCTTAGATCACTATTACAGAGTATATAGAGACGGATCAGCCAAATATCACCTTGAAGCGCTAGAATCAATTTAGAGAAGAGCCAAGAGGTTGATTGGTAGCGAACGATTTGTCAATACAAGGCTTCAAAGCCTAGACCATCGACGCCAAGTTGCTAGTCTATCGGTTTTTTTATAGGATTAATTTCGGAGTGTGTGGTTGAACTATTCGACCTGATTCCCCCTACACCATTCCATCTTCGGACCACAAGGCACTCTGGTCTACGCCATCGTTTCGCAGTGGAAATGCTACCAGTGCGTACTAAACGTTTCGCCTACACGTTCCTTCTACGTACGGCAGTGTTGTGGAATGCACTACCAGAGTCCATATTTCCTGAAAAGTACAATTCGGGTATCTTCAAGTCTCGTGTGAATAGGTACTATCTAGGTAAGCGTGCTCCATCTTCGACCTCATCATCGTCCGGCATTGCACGTAATAGTGGTCTAACAAAAACCTATTTAATATAAAAAAAATACTATACACTGGTTTATTATACAGTGTTGCTACTGGGTTTTCTACTTAATAAGTATATTATTTTATACTTAAATACTATTGTATATGCTACATACTTATGTTTGCTAGTGGTCGCGTAGTAGTCGAAATTAATTTAAATTATAAATTTGAACATAATTAAGGTTCTGTTGTCAAAGACTATACTTCTATAATCTCAGATTTCGCCAAGGCTACACTGGTAATTTCACTTTAACAATAAACAAAAGAGTATATGTGCGTGTGTGTCAAATACATGGTAGTGTGTGTAATGTTTTCTTTATTGATTTAATGTATTTTTTGTGTATAATTTAAAAAAAATAGCATTCTGTACTTCTTCTCTATATAAACTATAAGTGTGAGAAATTTCATACTCTATCCTCCGCGCAATTTTCGTAAAAGGGGTACAAAGTTTTTGCTTCATGTATTAATATATAGATACGGCAGAATTGTTGTGCTGTGCAGTTTAATTTTCTAATATCTCTGCTATAACTGGGATAATGTTAGTGTTAGTGATTGTATGTCGCAGATGTAACCAAGGGTTAAATGCGTTATTTTAGATACGACATTGTTAATGACCCGTCGGGGTCACCATTAATGACGGGTCATTGCAGGAATTAAGTGTTGGTATTCGGCTTAGCCATCTCAAAGGTAAGAACAGTACTCCATTCATGCTCGTATTTGTGCTTTGTACAACAGTACAACATCAGCAGCTCTTCTGATTAGCTCAAGGCTAGCCCTTTCAAGCCGATATTCTGTGAGAGCATGGTATCACCGATCGAGCCAGCTCTAACAGCTGTAATCAAGATAATGATTCCAGCATATACCTAACATTGTCTGTCGTATTAAAAAAAAATCTGTTACTTTATTTTTGCTAAAATGACTAGGACCATAGCTTCTCGCTCTCGCTACCGCCTATGTCATAAACACGACCTAGCCATGGCATATTTCACATGCCCGCACCCAAGCTCGGGGGTGCCGGAATCGCGCAGCGTTCACCCCTAATAAAGGTAGCTACCCCGGTGATTTTTTTAAAAACTTGTGACATTTATTTGCCGCAATTCTATTCGCGAAGCCCAACACTGGGCAAAGTAATGGCCGTTATAAATTAGATTTAACTTAAAGATATTAAGTATGGAAATTTTATTAAGTTGTAACTCTGTTTAGGTTTGGCCGAGGTTAATAATATTTTGGGGTCGAAGGCGACAACTTATTTGGAAGTCTTAAGTGATTTAAAGACGAGATATGGTGGTTATGGATATTCGCGATATAAAATTGGATTTATAGTAAACTAATATTTGCCCGCGGCCTCGTTCACGTTAAAAAAAGATATATATGTCATTAAGTACGCATGTTATACGCGAACGTAGAGCTAGCCATGTGAGAGTCTGAGAGAGCAATACAATAAAATTGTCACTCTCATTGTCGTTGCCACGATGGTGTATTTGTTAGGGAATTGCAACGGTGGCGCCAATAAAACGCGGTCGCAGCGCCATCTTTCCAGCTATGTTTGTCTATCCCTCGGAAACAGTACATTTTTCTGGATGAAAGTTACCCTATGTCCTATACTCTTAACAACGTGTATGCAAATTTCATGATGGTCTGTTGCGTAGTTAAGGCATGAAAACATCACAAACATACAAACTCACATTCGCATTTATAATTTTAGTTCGGATTTAATAATCTAACTAAAGTTACCCCACATGACTGATGATGTTACATATTATAAGATGTACATTGTAATAGTAGATTGTTACACAATGGATGAAAGTGACGTACTTAGGCAGGAGCGTAGCGAGGGCGCTAATATTTCGAGTGCTTAAATATGTCTTTCACCCGAGGTTAACACTCTGCTTTTTATTTTGAATATGAGGAAAGTTAATAAAAACTGATTAGTTAAACAAACAACTACTTCTCTAATGAAATTAGGCGTTAAATCCATATCTAAATCTGATGAAATCATTTAATACATCAAGTAAATTTATTTTTCTGTGGCATTTTACCAGTATTTTTTTTTGTCACTAATGGTAATAAATATTTAGCTCTAATTTGTTTAAATAAAATAATAATTTTATGAAAATTAATAAAATAAGTACAAAATCAGGTTACAAAATAGTTAATATTTTTTAATTAAAATTTATGCTGTATAAAAAGTTCGAATATGGCATATGGCAGTTTTAAAAAATTTTGATACAAGGAAAATCGTTCCCTAGAGACAAAAAGTACTGTTTTCATCCCAGTGATCAGGTAACTTCAAGCGTACTTTCCGAGTATGTGACATGAAAGAAATATTTTCAGCCCTCACTAACCTATATCACACAGTAGCGCCTTGACCTTAGCACGTCGCAAAAATATTCCAAAAAATAAAATAACACATATCCAGATTCCTAATGAACTTAATTCCAACATAACAACATGCTGCTTAGTTAAGCTCATTTACTCTGTCTTGTTTTTATTTTATCTTTAAGAAAAATCTTTTTTCTGGGCCCTAACTTGCTTCTATTTAGTATTACGTTCATGCAAATAAGAAATTACATTTATAATGAAATCTACGTTAGGCTTTCAGTACTGGTATCACAATAATACTCCATAGAAACCCAGTTTCATCCCTCCATACGAGTTATTTATCATCCCCACCCTCTTTCCGCTCAGAAACCGCGTCGTCTTATAATTATTCAGGAGGCAACAGGAACCACAGTAAAGAACAATTTAATGGACTAACTTAACACGAACTTTAAATTACGACTCTATTTAACGGTTTTAACGACTATACGACTGAGCAGGTTATATGCGAACTGTAAGAATAGAACCTTTAAACTTCAGAAGGAACGTTGGCGCACTAAGCGTGTTCTACTGTCTGTTATTTGATTTGGTGCCTGCGTCGCCATTTTAACATCGCACTGGTCAGTCATTCACTGCAGGTAAGCGGCGCACGCACCTTTATGCCATATATGAGCAAGCTATGAAATTAACTCCCAACCGTAGTCTCCCGCGGTTTTCCCAGAGCATTACTACATTGGGCTCTTCAAAAAAATATTTAGTCTCAACATGGTAGGCAATGCATCGGCTCCCTTGGGCATTTTGATATTTTTTTAGTAGCCGTGATCACGGAAGAGAAATGTCAAGTAATAATATAATATTAAAGTCAAACGAATATTAATTTTTAAAACAAAATTGGGGGTGCATTGTAGTAGCACGGACTATGGAGGGCTATAGGGAGACATATATATATTTTTTTCGATATTTGGATAACCGTAATATTTGAAACTAAACCTAAAACACCTCATCTTATATATGAAAAAAATACTCGATAAATATTGTCGAAATAAATTCGTTAAAAGTCTTATTGATTAAAAAACTGACTAAAGATACCCCACAGTACTTACATTATAATTCTTTTTCTCAACCTTTAGCTACAGGCGCCTTGGCTCGTTATTAACAATAAAATATATACATAGAAGTAAATACTGTAGAAGAAATCCATACAAGTTAAACACCATCCTGAAAAACTTGTAACCGAACTCATTAACCACAATTACACGAATACCTTAAAATGAAGCATCTTAAATAATTATTTGACTTACACATGGATAGATGTCTTTACTAGAAGGCACACTTTGCATCTCATTGAACACACCGAACAAATCTAACTAGTCTCAAATACAAACACAAGAAGAAACTTTATATGCGCCAATTCCTCATTTTTTATTTGTTACGATTTTGCTACCACATTGTGTGGCGGTAAATTCCGTACATATAAGGCCAGTAAATCCAAAAAAATACAAAGAAAACTAAACAAAAATGATGAAAACAAAAATATTTTTTTGTTTTTGTCAAAA
This sequence comes from Dendrolimus houi, assembly GCA_039645545.1. Taxonomy (NCBI): domain Eukaryota; kingdom Metazoa; phylum Arthropoda; class Insecta; order Lepidoptera; family Lasiocampidae; genus Dendrolimus; species Dendrolimus houi. Next base: position 25,122,910 of record CM077127.1, on the reverse strand, counting down.
TAGCTACATAACTAAAAATTATTTGTTTGTCTATAATAAAATATTATATTCATCTTTTACACTAATTAACCATGACTGTGGCATTTTTAGAGGCGTTCCGAGCAAAAATCCCGACAAGGCAAGCACCGTACATCTAGTCAGAGATACGCGCACTCACTTTCATTTACAAACATACACACAGACGGATAGAACCGATGATTAAGCTGGCATCCATAATGTCGTTACCACCATTACGTTAAGTCTTTGATAAGATGTACATACCTATTAATTTTTAAGTTAAGAGTGAGATAACGCCAAATTTTATTGCTTCTATAGAGTTATTTCCAATGGCTGCAAAGTAATTGACTATGTATGAAAAATATGAATAAGTTATGGATTGAATGAACCTTAAGATTTTATCTCAGATTTGCAATAAGGATTTCTTCAAAAAGGTCTTCAATCGGTAAATAAATAATCGGCAGACAAACACGCATATACCACGGGTAATATACAATGGACTACTCTGGGGCCGAAACCAGACCATAGTAAATAACGGAAAACACTCGTTTCCAAAATTTACCATACAAGGGATCAACCCCAAAGCCTCAGAGTTGCAGTAGTCTGACAAAGGTTTAGTCCGCTGAACTACAGAGGCCGTCCATAATAAATAACAATTTATTGTTTATCAAAATAAACAATTAGAAAAATTCACGATTACAATACTATCTTGGTAAATACAAAATAAGTAGCTTTAGCGCTTAGAGCACTCTCTTCTTATCCTAACTTAAAAATTAATCTTATTTAATATATTTAATCGTCTAAACATGGTAGGTTCCACATCAACTCTCTTGGTGTTGCAAATGTCCATGAGTGAAAGCAGCCACTTTCCGTCGTATACTCCGTCTGGTTGTTTGTAAACATAAAAAAACTAACTACAGCTAACAACTAATTGTGGGCAGCACTTTTTTAATGTTTTTAAACTGTAAAAAAATGAATATGCCTTTTATTGTGAAATTGGCGAACAGGCGGAGGTATCGTACGAATTATGATTAGATCACACTTACCATTTGACACTACTATTCTGTGAGAGCGTTATGTAATTAATCAAGATTCCGGCATAGTTCGAGTACCACGTCAGTTTTACAAATAAGTTTATGATCACGTGGCTTTAACGCTAGTCTTACAATTTGTATGCAATATTGAGTGCTACGAATACAATTTTTGAGATCAACACCATATAAAGCCCATATTTTTTTTAACAACTCTACGGACTCGAGTTTCGTACCCTTCTTCACAACTTAATTTCGAAGAAAGTTTTTATAATTACTTATTATATTAATTTATTCTAATTTTAATACTAAGCTTATAATAATGTAGCCCATACACTATACTCGCGAAAATTTGCTCGCAGAACTAACAGGCTGTATATCACGAAATCCTTGCATACATCCAGGGCTCTCATTAAAAGCCACATATTTGAGTAGGTAATGCCTTTATTATCATATTAAGTGGTGGCCTGTGACGTGAATTAGCATGGCTTTCTCAGGTGCGTGTTTTAAAACGTGATAACGAGCTTTAACGGTTGCCGGAAGAAGGTATTGCCGCTGGAAGTTGTTGGGATAATTTGAAAATTATACTGTCTTAATCATTCTGTTTTATCCTTAACGTAATTTACGATTATTAGAGTCATTCCTTTTCGGTGCAGAAATATAATTATTTCTTATTTGTACTGTTACGATTTGGGCCACCTGCATATTTGTAAACAAAGCACATTTATTATCCGTCGGCTAATAACATTGAAGCGCTTTTATGAGCGTCTTCTTTTATTTACTTTATGTTTAAAATTTGTGATGGGAAAAATAGCCCATTGTGTATTATAATCTTATGGCAGTCATTAGACAGGTGTGTCGAACTTATTCTAAGAAATTCGATTTACGCAGGCGGGCAGCCATATTGTATCGGCGCAGTATCAAGCAATGGCCCAATGGAGAGATTGGCAGTCTAGCGAGAGTCACAAGCGAGGCAAGACGTGTGTACATTTGATAATCTATGTATATAGTGACGGACTTTGCGCGTATTGTTATATTTATACCTATGTTATACGTGTTTGTATAGTTCTAATAAATTCTATAGTAATTCTAACGGCATTTTAATTCGAGTCCTGTAACTCGCAACAGTACGATAAACTTTCGACGTGGTAGAGCCATACTGAAATCATGATCTAAATTGCAGCTCCTCGATTAGTGTGACACCATGCTTGTTGTTCACGTTGGCTTCGACCCCGGTGTTGTTCGCGTTGGCTTCGACCTTGGTGTTAATCTTTCTTATATATTATTATTTTTTCAACTACCTCTACAACACTATTCTGTTTATAAATATGTATTATACATTTCATATATATCATTTAATAGTATAACATTTTTCTTGAATATTTTATCAGTATCCCCACAATATTTTTTTCTAATTTGCTCAGTACTAACTATTATTATGTTTATAATAATTATATGTATACACTTTGATACATTCTTGGGCCTAAATGTAAAATGATGAGAATGATTTTAAGATTATTTTTTATTATATTCATATATTTTTTTATAATTGTAGTGTGTAGTGTTTTCATATTATTAATTTTTGAATTTCATTAATATAAATCGATTTGGTAATCGATAACTTATTAACTTTGTGACCTCATTTTTAAGGTTTCTCGAATTCGAAATAAAAATGGCTGATCTTTTTCTATTTTGTAATAGGATGTAATGTAGTATTATGTAATGCTTTTTTATGCCATATCTCAACTCATTATATCTCATTGGCCGAAAAGTCCCCGTCTGCTTTCAAGCATCATGAGCCTGATGCTATCTAACTACACACTCCAAACTAGAGACAAAGCGATGCGTGCATTCCAACAATCCACTGTACGGTCGCATGCATCGCAGCGCGTTTCACGGTTTGCGGACCGCATTCCATATATGTTTGGTTCAAAGAGAAGCGTTCCGGAAATCCCTGACTGACTGCAAATAAGTAGGCTTTGTGAATTATCCTATTTTTAAATTAGGTGTTTATTGTTTTGACGGTGGTTTGTAAGTCATTTTTGAGATATACGTCTTACTTGAAATTTTTTTTGTTCCGTGGCTAAGAAACGAACACGGTGCCATTTATTAGCTTTAAGAAAGCCAATTTAGCGTTTAAGAAAGCAATTGTCTGATTTGTTTACATAAAATTACAGATAAAGTCGTCAACTACTTATTTTTTTTATTGCATGAATTCAGCAGACAGGCAGACGGCCCACCTGGTGGGAAGCGGTTACCATCGCCTATGGATAATTTGTAACACCAAACGTGCAACCATTGTGCCGCCGCTCTGTAAAGGGAGACTGGAACCTAGGCACTAATTCCGGAACACAACTCAAAATTGTTATGGCGACATACCCTAGACCAGGGGTGGTAGCCATCCAGACGGGTGAATACCCTACCATCTAGCTGTGTGGGTAGTTCTGTCGCCTCTTACGACAGGCCGCCCAGCCTCAGGGAATTGTAATATTTCTCCGTTCCTGCATGGATATGAACTAGTATAGACATATATATATGTTACGGGCAATTTAATAAATTCGGTCACTATGAATAATGACCGGTCTGTATACATACTGCCTGTATCAAGTGGGCAATATAAATAAAACTGTATGATTATCCGGTCAGTATGAATAATGACAACCTTATCTTGGGCAATATAATAAAACACAGATAAACAGTAGTTTCTTATTTATACAATGAGGTTAGGGTATAGTTATATAGCACTTTTACTTATTATTTGAGATATGAAGTGAATTTTGAGTGGTTATAAAAAAAATAACAACGAACCTTTTTCTAACTACCTTCTAACCTATATTTCAAAAAATCGGATCTGTTCATAATAATTAAAAGTGCCATATAACTTTACCCCATCCTTAAATGAATTAAATTTAGATAATTCTTATGGAAAGGTGACCGAATTTATCACTTTGTCCGGCTAGAAGTATTCATACTGCCCGGTCCAAGTGATAAATTCAATTTATTTGAAACCATGATTATTTAAATGGACTACGAGCCGTCGGGCATCATTATATGGGCCGGTCAAAGTAATTAATTTATCAAATTGACTGAGGCTCATGGTCATTATTCGTAATGATCGGTCTATATTAATAATGCCCGATTAATTAAATTGGCCGTAACGTATACATCAAGATATTTAAATCTCGTCTAGATAGTCCACTACCCTCCATCCCTATCCGATCCCCCTATTTCACTCACCCATCACGTTTTTATTAGAGGTGGTAGGGACCTGGCAGTGAGTTATTTTGTATTAAATTCCCGCCAAAACCTAAGTACCTAAAACTTCAATAAAACAACAAAATAACGCACAAGTCGTATGCAAATGAGCACGAAACCAAACGGAAACTTTCACAAAACAATATCAAACGCATCAACAACTAAACAGTGGCAATAAACGCGAGTGAATTAACGAAATTGCGAGCCAAGAAGCTCTAAAGTTTCTTGTTTTAGCACTAACAACAAATTTTAACCGAAAACTGCCCCCGAAAGTAATCGGCCGAAGCGAACGCAAGTAATTTCACTGAACATGGCGGCGCTTCACTTTAGCCTGTATTTGATTATTTTTCCCAAAAACACCCATATGCAGAGGAGATCATTCGTTGTGTTTCCTTTATTTGTAAGAATTAGGCAAATGACGCCAATATCAAAAGCGCGTTTCTATCCACTGTCGGTTTTTAATAACACATCAAAGGTAAGTATCAAATAAGCCGAATATTTGACGCGATCGTCCCCACTTGTAGAGTTGGGTAGGATATGATATTAAAATGAGTGTGTAAGAGTAACATGACATTTCGTACTGAATCAGTGCAATGTACCATTTCAAATGAGGCGAGGAGATTTGTATGGTTTGTACCGCGGCAGCACATTTGAAGCGATGAGGCTAGTGAGGCGGTGAGCGTCCTTCTCTCATTTATCCCGTACAAAATTTCTAGTTCGGAAATGTTCGTTAAGAATCGGATGTGATCGGCCTCAGTCGCCTCATTTTAATAGCAGTCGCACATATCATGTTGTCCTCATTTCGTTCTTCCTCTTACATTTGACGCGTGAGTAGTAGCGGGACAAATTTTTTGAACTAGTACAAAATTAAATTTTGAGCCGTATCAGTACAAATCTGTTTTGTACGGGACAAATGTACTGCATAAAACGTGTACTACTCATCACTGCCCACTTGGTTCGCTCACTAGCATCATTGCATCTGTCGCGTTAACGCATTGTTTATAAAACTTTTTTAATCAACTTTATTTTTAACTTTAGTAAACTTGTAAACATCCACCAGAGTCTTCTTCGAAAAGGTCTTTCAGCAACTTTTGTATTTGTTTAAATATAACAAGTATTGACATATTGTATTAAAGTAGAAGTAAGCAGATACTGCTGTCAATACGTCCATATCGTACCGTTTCACGTCCAAATATATTTTAATGTATTTGAGTTCTTTGCTCATTCAGTTCATGTGTAGATGGCATGTTTATGATATTTGCTAATATATGAAATATTGGTTAAATATAGTGACAAATACACTAAGCCAAGTGAGGTGCCGCCATTACGTGTACATTATTTTTTGTTCGTATAATAGCAACACATGATCAAGTCACTGAGAAATATTCTAAATTACTTCCACTGGAGAACATTTTTTAAAGGTAATAGATACATGTAAGTTCAAAATTAAGTCGTCTTCATATTCTATGTACATCGGTTTTCAACGTATTATTGTTTTTTAAAAGAAAGAAGCTGCAAGAATCTCTACAAGAACACGTCTAGCTAACACAATTTTATTACATACTAGAATTTTCCCCGCGTGAAAAGCCCTGGGTAGTGTAAGCTCTATGTTACGTATATACAAATTTAATCAGGTGCTTTACCTAAAACTTTACTGTTTCCTATTACTATATTCTCTACAATAACAAAAATAAATTGTATTGGTGTATAATAAAGTGTTATCTATCTATCTATCTAAACAAACTAAGTCCATATAGTCTACACAACTGTGCAGCGAAACAAAGAGGCGAGTCGCAGCCAGCATGATTTGAAATAATACAATGAATGAGATGTTGTTTATGACAACGTAGGTATTTGTTAGTGACTAAAAAAATGCGATTGCAGCGCCATCTATTTTTCTAATCCGTTTGTGCCATAGAAACGACATTATTTATCGGGATATAAAGTATCCTAAGTATTAACTCGGGTTATAAGCTAGCACTATGTCGAGTTTTATTTATATACGTTCAGTAGTTCCCAAAAAAGATGCGACTGCAATGCCATCTTTTTCGCTATTTTCGTCTATCCCACGGAAACAACATCATATATAGGGATAAAAAATATCCTAAGTTACGAGCCCAAATATAAGCTAGCTCTGTATCGAGTTTCATTTCCATCCGTTCAGTAGTTTTTACGTAGTAGTATCTAACAGACAGACAAAAAAAATCAAAACATTTTCGGAATCTCCTGATCCGAATTATTCCCCCTGATTATTTCATATTTTTGTACGCACTTGTACAAACTCGAACCATTTACAGATTTATTATAGTATAGATAAAGAAAAATTTGAACACAGATAAACCGTGTCACTCTTTATGTATTTTTTTAATATTCAAGGCAATTATAATATAAAAATAAAATGTTTCATTATTTTTAACCGACTTCCAAAAGGAGGAGGAGGTTCTTAATTCGATTGTATGTTTTTTTGTATCTTTGTTACGCGATTAATGCGTCAATTGGTGACCGATTTTCACTTTTTTCTTCACTCGTGTATGCTCCTGAACTCACCAAGTCAACCCTTGTTGAAGAGTACCGAGCGCCTACACTCTTTGAAAAGCAAACGCTTATACGCGTATACGCTTACTAGTAGTACAATATCTACAAGCGCTTAAAATAATATTTTTAAAGCTATTCAAGCAACTAAAAAAGTTTTATTTAAGTCTTACTTGGCACCGACTTAAAGATGTTGTAGAAAATGTTTATAATTATGAAAGAAAGAAAGAAAACGTTTATTTGTTCATTATGTTCCTTTTTAGTTAGAAGTCCGTTTTTTTAAATTTTTAATGCTGAAGTACAGCAGATAGGCAATAAGGAATTTGTTGCTGCCGTATATTTGCAACACCAACGTTCTGCCGGTCGCGGAAAAATTTTACGACACATATTTTTTAAAATCCTATATTACCGTTGTGTGGTTCAACATTTGATAATATTGAAAAATAGCACTTGTAAATTAGTTAGATTCGACTCACAGATAGCTCGTTGCAGATTTTTTTATTTGAAGAGAATGAATGCATTATCGTATGGACGGACGGTAGCGCCACTTGGAGGCGTGTTGAAATGTGGATTTAATTGACACTCGCGATTTGACAGTGACGTGTGAATGGCGGGATTTGACTGCGATCGTTTTATAACAAAGGACGCGTTCCTCTTGTAGCTCACAACGCTCAAAATGCTCCGTCAGTCCTTCCACATGGCGACCCCGGTCGTTAGGTTCGCCACGAAAACGTCACTAAGAAATTCATAATTTTTGATCATGCAACGCTCACATCGACCCATGTCAAGAGGTGGATCGAAGCGGGCGTTAACTACATAGCATTCATTCTCTCTATCGTTACATTAACAAAAGGTGCTAGTGTCAAATCAACTATACAGCAACCGATGTCATTTGTGTATTTCGTCGTTAATGATATCAACGCTCCATAATCCGTTCCACTTGAGCTTATGATTGTAACGACCGCAAACACGTGGAACGGGTAAAATCGCAGTTATGAGTGTGGTCGTTGTGAGTTCCAAGAGGAACAGAGCCAAACCCGATAACTGTTATGGAAAAGCCTCGCCTGTGGGTGCTCATTTAATATTCCTAAAGTGGGCAAGAAAAACGTTCTTAGGAACTTTTGCGTCAAGGAAGTGGGGGTTAACACCCGGCTGATGGCAATCGATGCGCTGATAGTAGGACGATTTATGTTAAATGCTAACTACATTTATTATAAATACATCTTGAATTATTAAAAAGTTATTTTAATCATAATTGGACGGCCATTATGGTAAAATGCAGAGAAAAAGAATTTATTTGACAGTACAAGGACATATAAAAGATTTCTATGGTTAAATTTAAGATGTACGCTGCACTTTCTACAAATGAGGTTAGCATTTCAGCAATACAGCTATGCTGAAATTTTCTCAAACTACTAATGTGATACAAGAGTCTAGACAATCCATGCATGTACTGCGCTTAAAACCGTTAAAATGTATTTTTATTATGTGTACTAGTCACAAAAACTTGGGAAAATACTATATGTAACAGTGGTAAAAACTTTTTAGTATACTTTTTAGCTGCACAAATACTTCAACAGTTTTAGAAATAATATATTAGGCACCTATAGAAATTGTACAACTGGCAGGCATATACAAATTTGCCATCTCACTTTTCAGTGTATATGCTCTTCAACAAGGGCTGTTCTCGATTTCTCTGGGATCCACTCATCAGATCCTGACTTGGTGGGCATGGAACCGCGTCAGATGCATATACACTTACGAATAAAGAAAAAAAATCAAATCGATCCACAATTGACGGAAAAATCGCGTAACATGTATATAAAAAAATAAGCGCCTGTAGAAAATGTATTAGCTACACGCGTATGGAAGCTTTTCTCCAAGAATTTAGGCACACGGCTTTCTTTAAAAAGGGTTATTCTCAATATCCCTGGGATCCGATCCACTCATCTGATCCTGATTTGTTGACCATGGGACTACGTCGGGAGTATACACTTACGAGTAAAGAAAACAGATTGAAAATCGATTTAAAATTGATGGAGATATCGTGTTACGAAGAATTTGGTTAACAATTTTCGTGAGTTTCTCTAATTCCTTGGAATCCACTGAACAAATACTAACATGGTGACAGTGGAACCAATTTGGGAGTTTTCCTTTCGATTAAAAGTTTTTTTTTGTAAAATCGGTCTACAATTGACGGAGACATTACTCTGTAACGAGCATACAGAAGAATTGAGAACTTCTTCTTTTTTGTAATCGGTTAAAAACTTAAGAAAATATAAATAGAACATAACTTTCTCAATACAAACTTCTTGCGGTTCTTGACGCTTATTATTTTTTTGTTCACAGACAACTGCTAGCGCCTAATCTCAAACAAACACAATACCTCGCAAATGGTGCTGAAAGCGACGTCAGAACAGTAAGTAAATTAATTTTAAAATGTCTAATAATAATAACCAGTGCTCGCCCGTGGTCGAAATTCGACCATAATAATTAATGTCAAAGACTACACCTCTATAATCACAGATTTCGCCAAGGCTACACTGTTAATTTGAATTGAACAATAAACAGAAGAGTATAAAATATATTCGTGTGTGTGTCAAATACATGGTAGTGTGTGTAATGTCTTTTTTATTGATTTAATGTATTTTTTATACATAATTTAAAAAGAAAATATTAGCATTCGTCGCTTTTTCTCTATATAAACTATAAGTGTGCGAAATGTAATACTCCTCCGTCCGCGTAATTTTCGTAAAAAGGGGTACAAAGTTTTTGCTTCACGTATTAATATATAGATAATCAGCAGACAAACACACACATTGTATAACCCCAAGCTAAGCAAGTTACGCTTATGTCATGAGTGATATATAACGGACCACTCTGGGCCGAGCCCAGATGCCCAGAACATAGTAAATAATGGAACGTTCCTTTCCGAAATTTACCATGCCAGAAATCGAACTTGGAGCTTCTGCGTTCCATATAGAGACTTCAATATAACATAAAAACTTTGATACAATGCGAATATTTAATAATTTTGGTTACCGGAAATATTGTGCATTGCGTAAATTTCAAATGAATCCGAAATTGAGCCGTTGGCCGTACATAATGAGTGTTTATCATAAATAATTGTGTTCTTACGTACAGTACACACAGGCGCGAGAGTACTAGTACTATGATAGGTACTCTGTCCAACCTTTGCCAGACATGCAACGAAGATACGACGCTGCACACCCTTCAGGCGTGCTTGATTAAAGCAGCGCCGAGGCCTCGTCGCTATTACCGGACTTGATCTTTCGCTCCCGGCTTTCCATCAGGTGGGCCGTCTGTCTGTCTGCTGAACTCAAGTAATAAAAAACTAAATAAAATTGTGTGTGTCCAGTTTACACGCAGTAGAATTGAAACTTCAGAGAATATACAGGCGAATATAATTATATCTACAACGCTTAGTATAGACAAAAGTGAGGAGGCTACGAAGCACCGCACAGAAAGGAGACCGAGTAGTATGAAATGCTATATATTCTATCTCATTCTCTCGCAGGCTTAGTCCTATACATTTATGTGTTTATCACTCTTTAGTGTCGCTTTTTCGTTTCATCGAGATTCAAATCACAAAGATTCTAAAGAAATTTCACTCCAAAAACTATTTTCGTAAATTTAATGAAATTGAAAATGAGCTCATTAGGAGTTTAAATTAGTGACTTATTTATAAAAACTGTATACATATTATCAAGCCTGCTTCCCACGAGAGACAAGCAGACGCCTGTCTGCTGAACTCGTGCAATAAAAAATAACTGCGTAGTAGGTAAAAATCCAATAAAAGTTCAAATTGGTACTACATGCCAATTTTCTACCTCTTGTCGACTACCGTCCGGTTTTGAGCCCATTCCACTTTTTTCACCGTTATATATCTGAATTCCCCGACTGACATGCCTACTATAGTTTCTTCTTTGACTTTTTTGACGAAATTGGCTTTTTGATGACAAAGGTTGCGCATTGTTCCAATTTTATGTTACACAAAATACTGTGGTTTTTATAACAAAACGGCGTTGACATACACGTACACATAGACAAAGACAACATTTTATAGTTCACTAAAACAAAAATTACAAAAATGCACAACAAGACAATAGTTACTTGGTAAAACAAAAGGCGGCCTTATCGCTAAAAGCGATCTCTTCCAGGCAACCTGACTCAAAGGAAATTCTTAAATTAACTATAATTATTATGCAACAAAGAAAAAGGAAAATAAATAAATAAAATAAAAATGACACATGGACGGCAGATTACAGTCTAAAGTAATGTAAACTAGCCCATACATTATTGCGTAAGACTAACATAATGATTCCTAAGTGAATTTTTAAATATGGCAAAAGATTTAGCTTTTCTGACGTCAGTGGGCAAAGAGTTCCAAAGTAAGACAGCCTGCATGGCGAAGGAGTTGAAACAAAATATTGAAGAGTTTGGAGGTGCCATTAACAGGAGATTATTAGTGGTGCGCAAATTGAGGGTGTGTGACGTATAAAAGAAGTTGAAACATTCCTTAAGATAAGGAGGGATATAAGGTATAAACAGTATACGATATAGTAAATTGAGAAGATGAGCATTCAGGCGAAGTGAGATAGGCAATCACTCGAGCTTTTTGCGATATTCAAAAACGTGGTCATATTTTTTTAAACCAAATGCAACATTTTGAAGACACTCGAGCTTAATAAGTTGCTCTTGAGTGAGATTAAGATAGCAAGCATCAGCATAGTCAGGATGGGTAGTAGAATTGATTGAGCAAGAGAAATCCTAGTGGCAGTCGGAAGGAAATTTTTCAGCCTCCTAAGCGATGCATAGGACGCAAAAATCTTGCGGCTTAATTCAGTAATGTTGGGTCGCCAACACAATTCCTTGTCCATTATTACGCCAAGATTCTTGACTTGATCACTGATAGGAATAGGCGTATCGTGAAAGATCACATCGGGAAGCAGTGAAAAATCTATTTTAGCTATGGCTCGCGAGCTACTAATGATGATGGCCTGAGTTTTATTGGGATTGACTCAAGTCCGTGGGAGGTACTCCAGTTGTATATGCGGTTATATACCAGAAAACCAATAGTTATATATGTATATAACTATTGGTTTTCAGGGTTCAAATCAAATCAAACAATTTGTTGTACAAAAATATGAAAGGTGTGTTTATTTTTTAATAATGATCACGTATATTGCCAGTCTTGCGTACAATTTTTTAAAACTTATGTAGATGTATACTATTCTTAATATTTCATTATTTATTTAATTTTAATTATTACTGCTAATGTTTTAGTGTTATAATTATGTTTAACCTTAAATTTAACAAAATACTATACAAAAACCAAATTTAAATTTACATATTGTTACGAATTTGTAGGGGACTTGTAGAATGTAAATTTGAAAATGCCATTGGAATTACTACAAATTTCATTAGAAATAAACACACGTAATTCACAGTTCTTATAAGTATAGTTAAATACAACAAAATCAAACCATAGGGCAGTAACTCGTTATCACATAAATCGTGCAAAGTTCGTCGTTATAAGATGCTCGCCCCGAAAATACACTAGGTAACGCCTCGTTTGCAGTCAACACACTACTAGTGCATTTTTCGGCTGTCCGACCCTCATCCATTTGTAAATTAGATATGGCCTTCTAGCAACATGCCGCCCACTGGTTCTAGAAATTGTTAAATGGTCAGCTTAATGGCTTCCAAGAATTCGCATGAAATACCAACAGAGGAAAGAAGGTTTTATGACGTCTTACGGTGGCGTGAACAAAGAGATTAGCGTGAACAATAGATCACTCAAATTAAGTGTGTGTAGCTACTTCTAATAAACTTTGTGATAATTCCAACGGCATTTTCGAATTTACATCCTACAAATTTGTAACAATACTATAAAGGTTTCGCTTTTATAAAATTCTCTTAGAACTCTAAGAAATGATCACTACGGACCACATCACAAATAATAACTCAGGTATACCCGCAATAATATACTAACGACAAATAATCTCAATAAATCAGGTCCAGGAGCCGATGGTAAAATATTGCTCGTTATATTCGTTCAACGCTCATAAAAAGTTAGTGACCCACAAAACACGACGTCAGTGACATTCCGTTTTTCCCATTCCTAATCCGGACTTAAATTTTAATAAAAGGCCGACGGTAAAGCCTTATTTATCAATGTTTAAGTTGAAAAAAGAGGGAAAAGCGGCTGTGACACTGGGCCGGTGTACGTGAGGTATTCATTTCGTACGAAAATAGAATCTTAAATAGGTGATATCAATCTATATCGCTGACTCTTGGGCTATACAATTTATTTACGACTATTTGTCATTATTAAGAAGGCCATTCTTCTGGGTCGCGTATAAAATTAAAATTAAATATTTTTGAATGGTGTTTAATGTATTAAGGAACAGAGAAAGAATACAATTTCCTGCATAGGTCTATTGTAAGAGGCGACAAAACAACCCACAGCCAGGTGGTAAGGTATTTGGCCATCTGGATGGCTACCACCCCTGGTCTAGAGTATGCCGCATTAACAACCTTTAGTTGTTTGCCGACATTAGTGGCCAGCTTTCAGTTCCTCTTTAGAGAGCGGCAGCACATTGATCAATACCAGCTTTGTTGTTACAAATTCCATAGGCGATGGTAAACGCTTCCCATCAGGTGGGCCGTCTACCTCTCTGCTGAATTCATGTAATAAAAAATGAGTAGTTGACGATTTCATCTGTAATTTTATGTGAACAAATCAGACAAGTGCTTATTAGTTTACGCGACATAAAAGATTTCTTAAAGCTAATAAATGGCACAGTGTTCGTTACTTAACGACGTTAGACGCATATCTCAAAAATGACTTACAAACCACTGTTAAAACAATAAACAACTAATTTAATTTTAAAAAAAAAACCGACTTAAAAACCTAAAAAGTATAAAATAACTTATTTCGACAGCTATTTTTAATTATAATATCTTATTTTTAATATATATTATCTAAAACATCTTAAAGTCGGTGCTTAGGAATTTTTATATTTTACTTCGCACCCATGGTTCCATATTTGCGCCGTTTGAGTTCTTTAGCTGTTGTAATTTATTTAAAACTAGCTGATGCCCGCAACTTCATCCGCGTGGTGAGATTTTTTAACTATCCCACGGGAACTCTTTAATTTTTCGGGATCAAAAGTATCCTATATGTTGACCAGGGAAATAAGCTACCACCATACAAAATTTAATTTAAATTGACCCAGACGTTTCGGAGATTAGCCGGTGCAAACAGACAGCCAAACAGAGCAACATAAAATTAAAAAAAATCTAAATTAGTTCTATTTCACTTCTTACATCCCCCGACTCGGTTTTTAGCATTTTTTTTCATTGTAAATAAATTCGACCTCTACAGTGTTATTATATGTATAGATTTAGTGTATTTTTGAGTATATAGTTTAATTTATAATTTAGTTTTTTTTTCTAAACTGGAGTCTGGAATCGCTGGAAAATCGCTGGAGTGACTTACGCGAGCTTCATGCCTATGACTAGCAGGAACAGCACTGAACAGAAACGAGTAGAGTATTCTCATTTCGGAGGCCAGGACTCATTTTGGGTCGTTGAGCCGCAGCAGTTACTTAGTTAGTTCTAAAGCTAGTATTAAGAAATCATTATCTTCTTGATATATAAAAATGAATGTTTGTCTGTATGTCCTTTATAGAATCGTAAAGTATACATTTGATCATGTGATGATCTTTAACAAAGTTTTTGTGCATGAGCCAAAGAAGGTTTCTGAGTTGGTTCACAATTGGACACGATAGGTGGCGCTACTGCCGGCATATTGACGACGTCTTTCGGGAGGGCGACGTCTGTCGGGATAGCTAAAATAAAAAATGTTATTATCATTAACAGAAAAGTTATCAAAATTTTAAATATTTATTTCGTCTGTGTTCGCTTATAAATATTTATAGAGATAGAGTGGCTTGCCACGGGCACGCCATTGGAGTTATCAGAATACCGAAATCGGGCAAGCTTACGATTGAGACGATTTTGACGAGGTAGTAATAGCAGAATTGGGCTCCAGGTGGGCCGACTGTCTGTTGAACTCATGCAACAAAAAAAACCTGTTATATGGAGCCTTTGGCGTCATTTTATCGTAAGCGACATTCATAAAACAATCAATAACTCTTTATTGTGCACCGATACAAAAAAAAAACTTACAGACTAAAACTGTCTCATTTTGCACAGAGGGCGGTCTTATCGCTAAAAAGCGACCTCTTCCAGACAACCCCAGGAATGAATTGAGAATATAATGATGATGGTGGTATACATAATACATAGTACAAATTCCTTACATTCTAGTAATAAATATATAAATGCAGTATATACGGATGCTCTATATATTAAATAGATATGTACTTAATATACATAACATACAAATACATATCTACAAAAATATATAAATGTTTATATGACATTTGGACCTAAGTATATTTGTTGCTGCAAATGATATTTCAAAGTATTACTTTATTTTAAGAATTCCAATTTTTGATTCAGTAGGGTCTAATCTAACTAAAACTAAAAGTCTAAAAACAAAATAATACTTTAAAATACCTTTTGCAACAAAAAATATACCTCCCTAGGTCCAAATGTCGCTTAAGGTAAAATGGGGCGGTAAAGGCTCGTATTAACGCAAAGCTTGCATGCGTAAATTCCAGCAAAAAATCAAGATTATAAAAATTAAATTATCTGTAATTTAATAAGTCTATTGAGAGTGTATAGTTTATACAAAATATGCAGGAAAAAACATGGGAGCTATCCAACCAGCAGATTTTAAAAGGATTTTTAGAATTTGAGTCTGTCTGTCTGTCTGTTAGAGCATCAGGTGGAAACTACCTTACGGATTTTCGTGAAACTCGTAACAGAGCTACCTTATTTCCCGTATCGACTTTTAGGATACTCTTTATCTTGATAAATGACGTCGTTTCCTTAGGATAGACGAATATAAAGTAACAAAAATGACCGTTTTCGTTTATAAATTTAAATATCAATTTAACTGCTCTTCAAGTTAATAATACTTTAACGTCTCTGATTGTAACAGCACATCCTTATATTTCCCCCTTCACTTCCCGCACCATAAGTTCAACATTATTTATGAATATGGAATAAGTCGAATTCAACATAAACAATCTTCCAGGTAAAAATAAAGTTAAAAATTTAGACGTCAAAATGAAAAGAAAGAAAAACCATAGAGCGCACGTTGAATTTTTAATCTTCCATCTTGCCAAGATGGCGGATGATGTCACAATAACTATGTGGCTTTTGTAAATGAATATTCCGACGATATTTTTGTGCGCTCTTCCGGTGAATAGATGCGCGGGTAGACGTTTTTGTCCGGATTGGAGGTATCGATGAAGATTCAATTTTATTAGTATTGTTACGAGCTACAGCACTCGAATTAAAATAAATGCCGTTGGAATTACCATAGAGTTTATTAGAACTGTACAAACACGTATAAAACAAATACAAATAAAACTGGATGCAACCAGTTCACACTGCACGATTCAATGCATTTTGACACGCTCAAAGTCCGTCGTCTACATCGCTAATCGAGAGTACTACAAACGTCTTACTCGTATCGTAATCGTCGCTTGACTGTCCATCTCTCCGTTCGGATACCCCTTTATACTCAGCTTAGGACCGTATAAACAATGATTTCCACGTATTACACCTGCGCCACCATCGACGCTATTCCCAGAAAACATAATTCTGCACACCTGCATGATTATGTCTGCGAACGGCCTTAAACAAGCACAATAACAATAGTCTATTGTCTAAACAAAAGAACTCCGAATAGAGGAAGAGCAATAAACCGGGTTTTATGGCAGGCAGATCTCTTGTATTTGGCCCAACTTGTAACAATATAAATAGTGGTGCTAGTGAGTCTAGACGTGGTACAGCTCGCTAGAATCATTATTTCGATGACAGCTCGCTGGGCCGGCTTGATCGGTGTGATACAACGCTCTCCAACGCCTATTGGTTTCATCTCATACATAGTATTCGTTTCGTTCACATCGAAACACAATTTAAAAAAATCGAAATTTCATTAATTGGACGTTTTAGCTTGGGGAGTTTACAATTAAACTTCAATCAATTTTCAGCTCGACGTTGAACGAAACTTCTATTTGATGTAGGGTTGCTCTGGCTGTAATTATTTAGGATTGTTAAGTAAATAACACAAAATACGGCCTTGCCTATATAAACTTATCATCGTTTCGTCCGCATTATCCATTTCAAAACTTATGGTCTGTTTGTTACGAATGCCGCCGCTTTACTCTTTCTTTTTCACTTGGCAGGTGGTAAGGCGTTTACCCGTCTGAATAGCTACCACCCCTAGTCTAGAGCATGCCACCATAACAAACTTGAGTTGTGTTCCGGTATTAGTCGCCATGTTCCAGCCCCATCTACGAGTCCGGCAGCACATTGGTAGCATTTTTAGTGTTGCAAATGTTTATAGGCAACGGTAACCACTTTCCATTACAGTTGGTCCGTCAGCCTGTCTGCTGTACTCAAGCAATAAAAAAAATAAAAAACTTTGTAAGGTCTTGAGCCTCCCTAATCCTTGGACCATTCTTGGAGCATCATTACGAAATTTTGCATTACACGTTGACTTTCCGCTATTTATGTAAGTACTATGGTCTGGGTGTCTGGGTTCGGCCACAGTGTGATCCGTTATATAATATATTACCATAATAAACCCCTATTTTAGCTGAGAATGACTTCCCACTACACAAATAGGGGAACGGACACTATAGGGAAACGGACAAAATATATCCGCCACGCTTATCCAAGTCTGTTTGGCAGGTTTGACACATCGGTTATCTCGATGTGCATGTTTTATCACGATGTTTTCCTTCACCGTTGTTAGCACATGGTAATTGTAATTAAATGCACATTAGGTTAAAATAAAACTTGTGCGTCTTGGGACGAGAGAAATGATAACTGTTTTTTTTTAAATTTAAAATTGTTTAACTTGAAAAAAGCTTAGACTATTGCTTAAATTTTATGTTAGAGTGAGAGAGGAGGAGCCTGCCTACCGCTGCCGTATGCGTGAGAGAAAGGGAAGCCAGACAGACTGGCGCCATAACTCGTTACGTAACGAAGCGGTTTACCCTCCCATAAGAAGTTATCACTTAAAAACTGCCGAAGTAGTGCATGCGTTGCGCCCAGGAGTCAAACCGGCGTTCTTTAAGTTTGGGGCGCGTACGCTACCACGACTTTTGTCTACCGACAGAAGGATCTTGATCAGATATTTAGAAACTTAAGCCGACAATTCTGAGACAACCCTTTCTCGGTCCGTTTCTCAACTAATGTTATTGATCCGAACTAGTCTTATTCACGCAGATAATCAAAATGTCGCAGCTTTAATTGAGTTCGAAGTAAAGTCTGAAATCCTGAAAACTCTTTCGGATTAATAATGGTTCTGACGATCGGACGGAGGCGGCTGTCGATAATGCGTCTTGTTTTAAATTTAACATAAATATAATTCAAGTGTTAATTCTGGATATCTTCGTTATTACAATACCTCCTTTGTATTTTCTATTCACTTATTTCTTTGGTATTGCGAAGCTATTCACTGCTGTTCACAAAGTCATAAAAAGTGTTTACCGTCACCTATAGACGTTTGCAATACTAGGGTAAAGCCATCGCGTTGTCAGCCTTTAGGTCGGGATGAGAGGATGAGATAATGAAATCAGACAGAAGGATCAATCTTCCTGTCTGCAAATGAAGATTCATTCATTGGGATTCCATTATCTCATCTCCCCTATCTCAAGATAGAGGAGATAGGATAGGGGAGTGGAATGTGGGCCATCGGAATTCTCACTCGTATGAAGCAGGATTACTTTAAGGCTAACCGTACACCGCTGATATTCTGTGATAACATGGTATCTGGATAAAGATTCCAGCATGGCTCTACCAATTAAAAAATTAAAAAAATTAGTATTTTTTTTATATAAGGCACTATAGAATAGCATATACTTTATACAAAAATGCTACATAAAATCAAGTACATTAATATATATTACATACATACATTACAATCGGCGGTCTTAACGCCTACGGCGATTTCTTCCAGACAACCTTTGGCTGGAGTATAGGAAGGACAACAAAAGTCCATAGTTGCTAAAACAGCACTCGTACAATAATTTAGCTTATTAATTAATAAATAATAATATATAAGATAATTTAATAAATATGAACAATTATACATAATTATGTACCTACTACAATACACATTATATTGTTAGGAGTGCGGGACTATAATTAAAATGCCGTTTAGAATTACTATAGAATTTATTAGAACTGTACAAGCACGTATAAAACAGGTACAAATATAACTGGATACGACCAGTATAAATTGCACGATTAAATAACACGCGCAAAGTCCGTCACTATATCGCTCATCGAATGTACACACGTCTTGCTCGTATCGTAATCGTCGCTTGACTGGTTGTATCCAGTTATATTTGTATCTGTTTTATACGTGCTTGTACAGTTCTAATAAATTCTATAGTAATTCCAAACGGCATTTTAATTAGAGTCCCGCAACTCGTAACAATATTATGTGCTTTTTGTCCAAAACTGCTTCAGACTACCTGTGTAGAACTCGTGTAGTCTGTCGGTAGTAGACTGTCCCCTCTCTGTCCGAACACTGCGTATTTAAAAGGTCCTCGTAGCGCGCCGCAGTGACACCATCCGGCAATGCTTTGGTGACACTTCGGTGTCACGTACGTAACGATTGGTGTCAGAAGTGGGATGCGGGCAGATAATAAAACTGCGCTTTGTTTACAATTATGCAGGTGGCCCAATTGTAACAATATATGTAATATATGTCGGCACGAACGCGACGATTAACACAATAATAATAATCTGAAATATTATAATCGAAGTTTATTACACTAGAATTACAATATTAAATACAGCACAATAATACACAGAAATATTAGGACAACTCCAAAAGTTGCATCCACGCTTGTTAGGTGTCGAGCAGCAATTTGCTCTCAAAGAATACTACTATTATCGGACCGTAATTATTGACCACAACATATTATGTTCTCCTTGTCTAACAGAGCTTTCGCTCTCTTCAACCGACGAATGTAGAATGTCGAATGTTAAATGTCCCGTTTAGGCGATTTCACCTCCTTTTATACTGTCGAACCAACAACACAGCGTTCACCCTTTAGTAATCTGGTAAATTGAAACTTATTACAAATGTTATTAAAAATCCTAAAAACATTTATAAAGTGGCCAACAATATAAATCCCACCATATAAATACAAGCCAGTTTTTATTAAACTAAAACACCTCTTAATAAAATCAAATGCAAGTACTTTGAGAAAAACATAAGTACCCTCAATTTAAAGTCGTTACTTTAAGAAATTTTTACAGTTATATCGCAATCTGCGACATATATATATATATATATATATGTATATATATATATATATATATATATATATATATATATATATATATATATATATATATATATACATACATAAAAACACATATATTATATACATACAAAAGTAAACAATAATACTATAGCTTGAGGTAGTAATCTTTAACTAATCTGTTAAAAGAAGATAATGATCGTGTCTGCTTGATGGTTAGTGGTAGTGCATTCCAGAGTTGAATGGCCTGGACGATAAAAGCTTGTTGTAAAAACTTGTTCTGTTGACAGGCTTTCAGTATCAAACTCTCTGACAATCTAAAGAATCTCGAATCACTGTAATTAAGGAACTGAAAGCGTTCTTTGAGATAGTCAGGTGACTTCGGATATATACCTATACTAGCTGACCCAGCGAACTTCGTACCGCCATATTTTCTGAATTCCTAAAAGATTTTGTTTCATGACACAAAAACAAAATCACCAAAATCGCTCCAGGTGATTAGGAGGATCTCAGCGCCACCTATCGGTTCTAATTAACTCGATCTCATCACGCCGCAAAAATCACCAAAATCGCTCCAGGTTTAGGAATTGTAGAATCGGTTCCAATTGTGAATCTAAACCATCCGGGACCCATTCAAACACACAAAACAAATATCATCAAAATCGGTCCAGCCGTTTTAGGAGTTCACTGTCAACACACGTACAGAATAATTATATATATATATATATATATATATATATATATATATATATATATATATATATAGATAATATTTTATTGCCGGTTCTTTTAGTAGGTAAATCAATGTTCAGTAGAAATACTTAACTCGCAATATATCTACCTATAATTGCAATTCGAACATTTACTGCCAAGTACTAATTATATCAGCAACAGCTCAAAGCATTTTCCCCCAGGATTCTCCTTTATGATCCCTGGGAATTTCGTAATGCGAAATTGATTTCGACTCGATTGCGGGCTGTCCTAAGGTTGTTTGTTTAAAATGTTGTAAAGTGATTTGTTTGTTAACAACTCAAAATTGATGACTGGAGTGGAGTTTTCTTGTGTATTTTGTAGTTCATTAATGAACTTTAGAAACGTATTTAATTTAGGATTTCTTAGAATTGTTTTGTGTTGTCGGATGGTAAAATATTACTAATCTCGTAGGTAATAAAACTTGGTAAGTGGTCTTAGGGTTCTAACTCATTCCTTCTACTCGGCAACCGACAAACACCGCCTTCTGGGTGTGGACGCTGCATTATCAACCAGAGTACGTCGCATGGTCAAAGAGCGTAATTCACGAATTATCACGTAGTCTGTCAGCGATAGGTACTAGGTGAATCACTCGCGAGTAGCAGGTTATCGCCGAGGCATTCACTCACCGTCCACACGTAGACAGTTTGTGAGCGAATTAATCCAGCGATGGTTGGGTGCCAGGTGACTAATGAAATATCACCTTTATCCTGTTCAGCGTTATAGAATGGCCTTGCTTGCGGGCTTCATCTGCCACAATTGTTTATACGCTGTTGCCCGACGACCTTGGCTTAGCAGAGCAAGGGGTCGCTGGCTAGAGATAAGGACGCGTACGTGAAGTCCATCCGTAGACGGCAGAAAGGCGATCGGAGTCGGCAGTACACACACATCCTCACTTTGAGACATTCATAGGAAAGCCGGCGAGGTCGAGGGATCTACATGGCACAAATGCCATGCCGTGCCTTCCCGTGAACGGAGAAAGAAAATTATTTTTAGTATTCCTACAGTCGGGCGGCCTGGCGTAAGATGCGACAAAACAACCCACAGCCAGATGGTAGGGCATTTGCCCGTCTGGATTGCCACCATCTCTCGTATAGTACCTAGAGTATGCCGCCATAACAACCTTGTATTGTGTTCTGATATCAATTTTGATGACTTTAAAATATAACAATCGGCAGACAAACCTACATATTGTATATCCCCAAATTAAACAAGTTACTCTTGTGTTATGGGTAATATACAACGAACTACTCTGGGTTCGATTCCAGAAAACCAAACCGTAATAACGAAGAAAATTTGTTTCCGAAATTTACTATGCCAGGAATCAAACCCGGAAGCTTAGCCCGCTCCATCACAAAGGGCGTCAATGGCCAAGTTTCAGTACTACTCCAGCAATAAAACATCTTTCAAACTACTTGGAAAACAAACCATAAATAAATCATTACATGTTAAGCAAAAAGTAGAGCTCGAAGACCCATTAGTTTTTTCTCTGTGCTCAGTGAACCGTGGCTTAAATTATCTCTTTGCACGGACACTGATTAAACGTAAAAGGCTAAATTATTATTCACCTTTGGAAAAACCGCAGAAGCAGCGATCACGTCCAAGCCCAGAAAGACTGGGATTCGTGTGATTGTTTAATTAGATATACGTTCAGATAGCTAAGAAGACCTTTCGCTAACATTATTTTGTGATGTATTTTTAGATATAGTCAACTGATTCCTTGGATTATGTAGCTATTTTGATAATGAATGAAAAAGTATTGTTATTAAGTTTCGTGTCTATTACACATAATAAAACAACATTTCAACGGTTTTAAGTGCGGTATTTTGTTTGAATTTTTTTCAAACGTTTCGACTACTTTTCAGTAGCCCTGATCGCGGAGGACAAATATGTCAAGTGTCAATGAGCAATGTTAAATTTATTGGCCTGCCCCCAAGTTTTTCATTATAATTATTTAATTTTAATTCTTGTTTTAGTTATATATAGAGAGAGACAGATAACACTTTATTGCACACCAAAATATACAATTACAAGAACAGACCATATTTACAATACTTTTCTAGGCAATACAACAGGCGGCCTTATCGTTCAAAGCGATTTCTTCCAGGCAACCTAAATGAAAAAAATGAATCAGGCGATATAGGTGGTGCAGGAAAAAGGCAATAGATAGAATATACAAATATATATTTATTATAATACATAAGTTATTATATTAAATGTATTAGCATGATTATATTCTGTTAATCAGAAATAGCTATTTGTGGACAAATAGTGTTTTCTGAGCAAATTTCTAAATATTGGTAATGATTTCGCCTCTCCGACAGTAAGAGGTAGCAAAGTTTGACACATATATATATATATAAATCTTGAATGACAAAATTATCTAACTTATGATCAAATCTGTTGAGTACTTTTCACGTGATGCTCTAACAGACAGACAGACAAAAATTGTGTTTTCGGAATCTCCTCTTCCGATTTCCCTCCCCTGATTTTTTCATATTTTTATAAATATTTAAATACGTCTTGTCGTCTCCGGCTATATCTTCGGAATAACGAAAGCCTTATGAATCGTCATAACGGTTTGTCTTTGTATGTCACAGTCATTTCTCACGGAAACTACGGTATGTATATAAATGAAATTTAGTAGGAATATATTATTTATATGCCGCTACACAATGAGGTTGTGACATTGCAAATAATAAAGATTAGGGGTCGCAACCATAGAGCAACTGTAACTGAGGGTTGACTTATTTTTATTTCTATATGCAAAATACTCGGACGTATCATAACGATGTTTCTTAACATGTTTAATATTCATTGTTCAAGTCAATAGGTGACAAAATAATTAATCACTTTAAAATATGTACAAATAAAGTTTTAGTTTTAACTATCTATTTTTATAAAATTTGTCTGACATTTGCCGGGCTATGAATTGAAAAAATGTGATGAATCGAAATCAAATCTGATTTCTAATTTAAAATCGCTTCGCTTGCGAGAAAAAGCACAAAAAAATAATTTCACATTAAAGTATTAGGGCCTGTGCAGGTAGCGTACTTTTTAGAATTTGAGCGTTTTGTGATCATTTTCTTCTGCTTCTGCGAGCGGGCAGTTTCCGCAACTCGACAACATAGCGCCTATTTTGCGTGCGAGAGTGGATGAGGGTTTACTCCATTCAGCCAAGCTCCTCCAGAAAGTCCACCAGTTTCTTGACGTGCTAAAGACTTCTCGGAAGCTACCTGAGGCGTCCAGATACTTCGCCCGATATTGGGCTACCTTTCTGCATTCAAGCAGAACATGGGCAGCCGTTTGATCTGCCTCCAAGCATGCTCTGCACAGGGGGCTGTCGTTGACACCTATATTGAAAGATGTCTGTTAAAATTGCCATGTACAGTGGTTGCACTAATAACTAGTCTCAGTCGAGACCGACTGAGCCTTAATATAGAGTGTTTGTGATAGACGCATTTAAAACGTAGGAAACGTTCGAAACAATGATGATGAACAAACAATTCGTAATATAGCATGTCCAAACAATGTTATGTTCACCGATGACATCTTTCTACTGTTCTTAGGCGTTGAAAGACGACATCGTCCTAAGACAAACACGTAACCAAAGCACGTTCGTATCGATGTATGCGTTGGATACCAAACTGCAATTGAGTCTGTGGACGTGTACAATTTTACTAGTAGTGATTGATGCCGGTTTCAATATCTAACTAATACCACGTTACTCGATCATTAGTAGAAAATTAATGTTACTTATATCTAGATTACGTTAAATTTTAACCAATATTATTATATGTGGATGTTATATTTTCCTCCGAAACATCTAATCCCAGAAAGAACAGTGCTGGTCCTTGTTGGCGAGCAATATTCAAGCAATATAGGGCCCAATTTTAGCATTTTATTTTTATTGTTTCTATTTCACATCGCCTTTCTCTTTTAATAGTAAAGCATGCGAATGAATAGTAAAGCATAAAAACCGGAATAAACCTTGCATAAAACGCTTTATCGCGCGTCATAACACGTAAAAAGACGCCGTATGCACAAGGCCTTAGAAACAGGGATGTGAAGTTTGTACCTGATTCAGAAAATCGAAACAAATTGCTATTGTGCGCAAAGCATAGCCGATCGGGGACATGAAGGGTGACTTCCAGGTCATCCCCCGTCTCGCAAGGTGTGGAAATTCAAATTGGATTGAAGGAACTTTAGATTGAATCTATTCCAGCACCTTGTTTAATTTAGTGTGGGTGAAATGGCTGGGGTCGAGATCCATCTTAGGCGGAATGTAAAAAAAAATTGCAAGGTTTTGAAGGTTGAAACTTGAGCCACACGATTGATCGTATAGGGGTGTCTGTTTCTTGTGGGTAGAATAGAATATTTATGCTACCAATGCACGGAAAGTGCCCTAGTTCTTTGAATAGCACAAAATGTACGCAATTACTTTCGAACAAACAAGATGGCGGAAAATCTATGAAAACCCATTATTAACGTGCTACGTATTTTATGTTTTATGTAATAACATGAGTATAAAAAGGAATGTTAAGATGATTTGGGCATGTAGAGAGTAGGGATGAAAGTAGAATCACAAAACAAGTATGTGACAACAGTTCGTGCCGATAGACCGCTACGTATACGATAGTGATAAAAAAATTAAGCGCCTGTAGAATTTGTAATATTAGCTCGCGTATACAAGCTTATTTTTGAAAAAATGTAGGCTCACGGCGTTTTTTAATAAGGGTAACTATCGATTTCTCTGGGATCCACTCATCAGATCCTGATTTGGTGACAATGGAACCGCCTCAGGAGTACACATACTTACGAATAAAGTAAAAAAATCAAAATCGATGCACGATTGACGAAGAAATCGCGCAACGTGCATATAAAAAAACTAAGCGCCTGTAGAAAATCTAATAGCTACACGCGTATACAACATTTTTCAAGAATTTAGGGACACAGCGGTCTTTAATGAGGGTTATGCTCGGCAGCTTTGGGATCCGATCTACTCATCAGATCCTGACTTGGTGACCACGGGACTACCTCGGGAGTATACATTTACGAGTAAAGCAAACAATTTGAAAATTGGTTTACAATTGACGGAGATATCGTGTTACCAAGAATTTGGTTAACAATTTTCGTCAGTTTCTCTAATTCCTTGGAATCCACTCAACAAATCCTGACATGGTGATAAT
The DNA here is from genome assembly GCA_039645545.1 of Dendrolimus houi. NCBI lineage: Eukaryota > Metazoa > Arthropoda > Insecta > Lepidoptera > Lasiocampidae > Dendrolimus > Dendrolimus houi. Next base: position 25,096,705 of record CM077127.1, on the reverse strand, counting down.
GGAACCAATTCGGAAGTATAAACCTTTCGATTAAAAGAAAACTTTTGAAAATCAGTCCACAATTGACGAAGAGATTACTCTGTAACGAACATAGAACAAAAAACATACAGAAGAATTGAAAATCTCCTCCTTTTTGAAGTCGGTTAAAAAACATGTATACGTGCGCGGCGAAAGCGGCTGAATGCTACCGAATAAGAAATCAATTGCTGTTCGTTAGTCTCGCTAAAACTCAAAAACGGCCTTGTGACGTTGGGAGAGGACTCCTCTAGCGTCTGGGGAGCAGAGGATCCAACCCCTGCTAACGAAGTGAGTCTGCTCTGTTTCCCGGTGCATTCTCAAGCACTGATGAGCAGGCTCAGCGTGGGCGTAACTACGTTCTAAGTCTCACGCTCTTTCTACCATAAGCGCGGGGCACATGGGAGGAAGGGGGTTTTAGTCGAGTATCAGCCCATGGGTTACCTGTCCGAGAGAGGGGTTCATTCTCCACACAAGCCGGCAATCGACTCTGTTATCTGCGCTAACTTCAGTGGATAACTCTCATTGCTTTGGTCTAATCCCAGTAAAGGACCCGGTAGTGTATGAAATGTATTTCCCCCTGACCTACCAAAAAAAAGGTCAGCTTCTCCTCCGTGACCACAGAATAGGTTAAGGTGAGTTCAGTGAATTATAAAAGATATAAAGTACTATATATAAATAAATGTATTCAATCTGTTTCCATAATAAGTGGTAGATATTGTGTTAAAAGAGGTACATTGGTCTGGAGATGCCTTGAGAATTCTAGTGGTTTAACAGGTCGAGTATTAGCTAGACGGTAGCTGTCTACACCTCGAATACGTTGACAGAGTTTCTTACAGCAACTTAAGGATACTGGAATGATAGACGACGAAGAATAGGCGTTAAGTTCGGCACAGTAACCTTTGTTGGAAAACTACTTCAGCTCAAATGATTATATATATTATTAAATAGGTAGCAGAACTGTTACATGCGGCCGGGTTGCCTGTCGTGAGGCGATAAAACAACCCACAGCAATGTGGTAGCGTTTTCTTCCCGTCTGGATAGCTACCACCCCTATGTCGTCATAACAACCTTGAGTTATGTTTGGGCATTAGTGGCGAGATTCCAATCTCCTTTTAGAGAGCAGCAGCACATTGGTAGCACCTTTGGTGTTACTAATATCCATAGGCGGTGGTAACCTTTCCATCAGGTGGGCCGTCTGCCTGTCGGCTGAGCTCATACAATAAAAAAAATGTAAATCATCCTCTTTGTGGTCTTTTGAAGAATACATATTGAAGTAAGCACGAAACAACAAGACTGGTGTACCGTCGTCACACGATTACGTACCTAATATTGTATACTGTGAAGTTATTATTATTGCATTTTTAGGGCTCCGCCGGGCGGAGCACCGAGGCCTCGTTAATTTAGCATTTTATTGTACTTGTTGAACAAGTTTTGTTTTCTACCAAATTAAATTTTGGATGTTTTGACGGCGAATTTTGTGGTTAGTGGGACATGTACATAATTTGTGAAATGTTTTGATGGTTAAAATGTTATTATTACTGCCAATTGTGTACTCACCACATTAAATGTCCTGGTGATCTGAATGAAAGAAAGAAAGAAAATACGTTTATTTTTGGTCTTCACATAGCGAGACATATGGCGATGAATTAAACGATGTTGGTATATACCAAAAATCTCGCGATGGTACCAAATAGGTGCAGTTCAGCATATGCCAGGCAACAGATGCCTGACGCTAGTTTCTTACTGCACCCTAGGACGGAGGGATATTGCACTGTTATTTATATACATATAACGGCGGGTGTCCAGGTTCGTTTGCCATGTCAATAAATCAACTGTTTATACCTCACATACTTTATTAACTTTACAGATCACTTACTACTACTTATCTAAAGGTTTTTTGTAATAAATTCAAAGTAAAAACTGCACTTGTTTTCCTGCAATCATCAGATGAAGGCGTGCCCCTCCTCCCCATTTATCCTTCATTTCGTATGTCCAGTAAATGTCAAAATCAACTGACGTTTTATATATCAAGTGAAGTGATATTCTAGGCGTGAAAATTAACAGGTTAGATAAAACCATATCAGATATTACTTTAGGGAATTTTTACAATTATATCTTGAATATTTACTATATGCAGCACACTGCGACATATATGCCGAGGGCTTCATAACAAATGGGCGTACAGACAGAAGTGCAACTTTACACAAGGGACAAAATTGGGAATAAAACAAAAGTAGTTCATTGTATAAGGCTGAAATTTGGATCACCTTTTTTTAGGTACACTTACATATTGGTAAGACATTCTAAATTGTGACATGCATTGTTTTTAGGAAACAAGAAACAAGCATATAATTACTATAAACATAATAATAATTAGCACGGAGCAAATTAGAAACAAATATTGTGGGGATACTGATAAAATATTCAATAAAAACGTTATAATATTATATTTTATATATGAAATAATAATAATAATAATCGGCAGACAAACACACATATTGTAAATCCCCAAATTAAGCAAGTTACGCTTGTGTTATGGGCAATATACAACGTATCACTCTGGGGCCGATCCCATACACCCAGACCATAGTAAATGACGGAGAAATTACGTTTCCGAAATTTACTATACTAGGAATCGAACCCGGAGCCTTTGCGCTGCAGTGAGGTAGGCCGGCAACGGCTTAGCCCGCTCAACCACAGAGGCCGTCAAATGCATAATAAATATTTATAAACAGAAGAGTGTTGTAGAGGTAGAAGACAAAATCATCATATAAAAGAAACATTGACATTGATGTTTTCTAGCTTCTGTTGCTCGTCTAAGAGGTAGTTTTTTAAGTGCTTGCGAAAGTGATAATTGAGTGATATAATTGTCTTAAAGGTGGTGGTATATTTTTCCATATCTTAGATGCAGCATAACGGAAGCTACCTCTAAGGCATGTCAATTTATGTAACTGAGACACTAGTTGTCGAGAACATTGTCTTAAATAAAACTATATATAAATATACAAATTGACTTATACTAATAATATCTATATACAATTTACAAAAGATAAAAATTACAGTAGTAAATGGGTCCCAAATCACCGCCAGTTGGGAACGTTCCCAAAATACAGGCCAGCGTTTTGGCCCCGTGAGACATCTATCAACCGTTTTGATAGGTCTCGATAGTTAATAGTTTATAAATAGATGAACACACACCTGTATTTTCATCTGCTGGCCCATAATAGAGAAGATTGGAGGAGGCTCCACCAACAAAACCACAGCTCTTAAATGGTAGATAGATAATACTAAATAATATAGTGGATGATAAAAGAATTTTCTATCTATCTATAGTTCTAACAGATCCAAGTGAACCATAAACGAAATTATATTATTTTCATTGTACCTCCACTTTATACAGTAGAGGGGAGTTATAAATGTTCATTACGCAACTTGCCTTGTATCCTGCGTACATTTTTATTCAAATTTCATTTCGCAATAAGCCGCGTGTCTCGATTACGCTCCCAACAATATTACGTTTCAAGTTCTCGGGTTCCCTTTTTTCAATCAAACCCGCAAAAGGTAACTTCTTTAAATATGGCGATACAAAATTTGTATATTTTTTGTTGCTGGAATGAGGCAGACAGGCAGACTGTACACCTGATGGAAGGTGGTTGCCTATGGACGTTTGAAAGAAATAAAAAAAATAAAAAGACGAAAGAACCACTATTTACATAGAATAAAATAGAATAGAAAACACTTCAGTGTTCATAACATACACATAAAAAAAACAATTTACAGTAGTCACATTAAACAGTGAAAGTAGGAGCAATGGGCGGCCTTATCGCTTTAAAGCGATCTCTTCCAGACAACCCGGGCTATGGATTTTATGAACGGGAGATTCGCAAGTGTATGACGGCGGTGTGCAAATTAAATACATATATAAATAGGATATATAAATATCACACAATACACATACCTTTAATGAATAAAAAAAATAGAGAATAAACAATAATACATATTAATGTCGCGAAAACTTAAGAAAATACTATATTTAGAACGACATACAATTTAAAAATACTAAATAATAAAAAGACCATAAAGTTATGCTCTAACTCAGCAGATTATTGGTTGTTAACCAGTGCTGATCTTCCCTGGGGTCATTTCAGTGACGTACAGAGGCAAACTTGAATAATAACAAAAGTACACACAGAGAAGAAAAGACGTAGAGTGGCAAAAATTGTATCAATACTCAAAAAAATTACAGTATAGGCAAGGCCAGGTACTGTCAATGAGCTGCTGACCTCAAAGCGGGACTGGTACCTGACCAATATTGGAACAATAATCAAGGCTGTCATGGCGGCATACTCTAGACCAGGGGTAGAACCCATCCAGACAGACAAGGCCCTATTGGCTGTGGATTGTTTTGTGACCTCTTACGACAGGCCGCAGAAATTAGGTTCTTTCTCTGTTCCTGCACGGATACCATATGAAAATAATATACTTATTTATTTATTTTTGTAAAACCTACAGCTAAATACATTTAAATAGATAATTAACAACAGAAAGCAGATGACAGATTTCACGAATAACCTAATATTTAAAAGTAACATGCAGACGTAAGAAATACACCGCGGTACTTAGTCACTGTTAAAAAATATCAGGCTTAAACACCACTTAGCTCCTGAATATAATAATAATAATAGCAGCCCATAAATGTCCCACTGCTGGGCTCGGGCCTCCCACTATAGGGGAAGGGACAGTATACCCGCCACGCTTGTCCAAGGCGGCTTGGCAGGTTTGACTCATCGCTTATCACGATGTTTTCCTTCACCGTTATTAGCACGCGGTAATTGTAACAATATGCACATTAGGTCAGAAAACTGTCTAAGTGGTGCATGCGTTCCGGCCAGGATCGAACCCGCGCCCTTTGAGTTTGGGACGCGTGCGCTAGCCATTACGCTTCCACGACTTAGCTAGCTCCTGAATACTGATTATAAATATTACTTAAATAATTATTTGTTCGCACTAGAAATTAATTTTCTTTTTTTTCCTAAAGTAGGCAAACAGGCAGACGGCCCACCTGATGGAAAGTGATTACTGTCGCCTATAGACGTTTACAACACCAGGGGTGTCGCCGACGCGTTGCCGACCTCTAAGAAATTTTAAAAAGCCCTTCTTAAAAAAACCTCATATAAACGCAAGGGGAAAACCGTAGTTCCGTTGTTTGTAGTTGGTAAAGCTTGAAGGTACATTAATAGCGGCCTCTGTGGTTGAGCAGGCTAAGCCTTTGCCGGCCTATCTCACTGCAACACAGAGGGTCCTGGTTCGATTTCTGCTATAGTAAATTTCGGAAACAAATTTCCTCCCTTATTTACTATGGTCTGGGTATAATACAAGCGTAAGTTGCTTAATTTGAGGTATATTTATGTTTGTCTGCCGATTATAAATTATATAAAAGCTTGATTAAATCGTGTAGACCTCGTTGGAATGCTATATATATATATATAAAACTTATTAAAAAAAAGACAACTTGAGATATAAATAGAATAAGAAAATTAAAGAAAAACATTATTTAGCTAGACGTGTTGCTGGGTTTCTTGCCGCTTCTTCTCCTTAACAGCAATAACACGTTGTGAAGCGGTATACATAGAATAGGAAGTAAAATTAAATTTTAACTTGTATATTTATATGACCTTCAAAAAGTGTTCTCCAGTGGAACTTATTTTGAACAAAAAACTTTGAATTTGAATTTGAATTTGAATATAATGGACCTTGCTAAGAACATCTGGACAATCATCAATATCGGAAGAGATGATTTTTATAAGTAGTATTTTGAAAATTCCTTCCAACCGTCACTAAGATTTCGCTTGTTCAAGCAATTTTACTAACCCATCTTTGACTATGCGGATGTCTGTTATCTTAATATCACCCAAGAGCAACTCATCAAACTTGAGCGTCTTCATAATTTTTGTATTAGATTCATATTTGGATTTAAAAAATATGAGCACATTTCTGAATATCGCAAAAAATTCAAGTGGCTGCCAATCTCACTTCGCCGGAATGCTTGTCTTCTATATTTAGTATATCGTACACTACTTATACCCTACATTCCTACTTAAGGAATGTTTCAACTTTCTTCATACATCACACACCTTCGATTTGCGCACCCCTAATAACCTCCTGTTAAAGGCACCTGCACATTCTTCAACATTTTACTCCAAATCATTCGCTAAGCAGGTTGTTTGTCTTTGGAACTCTTTACCCGTAGGTGTCAGAAACGCTAAATCACTTGCCGTATTTAAAAAACCTGTCAAAACCCGTTAGGTTAGTTTATAATAAGATGTATCCTCTCAGTCAGGTTGCCTGGAAGAGATCGCTTTAAGCGATAAAGCCTCCTTTTGTTTTGCCGTTAACTTATTGTAATTGTTTATCTTGTAATTGTTTATTTGGTGAAAAATAAAGTGTTTTCTATTCTATTCTATATTGACTTTAATTAATAAATATAAACCAGTATAAATCGCAAAATATCTTCGTCCCATCGTTCCAGCCTCTTGACAAATTAAATAAGATAGACTGCTGGGGCCTGACACAATTTATAGCGTCGGCTTCAACTGAAATTTTTCAATTTTGGCTCAGACAACGATTAATATTGTCATAAATGGAGGCTGACCTTCAAGGCCAGTCTTTCTCCTATTTTTAGGCTGTAAAGAGATACACTAAGGGTCATTGCTGATTAGAGCCACCAGACATCTGATCAACACCACCGACTGCTCGGAACGCCGCGTTATCAATCAATGAACATCGCTTGACCGACGAATTGCCGAGTAGTCTATCAGCGATTGATACTACATCTATAAGTGAATCACACCGAGCAGATGGTTGTCACCGAGTGATTCACACGTTGTCAGTCGTCGTCTATACATCGACAGCTCGCATGCGTGGCGATTTGATGCTGTTCGAGTGCCGCGTGGCCCTAACGAACTATGTATAATAATGAAATCACACCCCGATATCTCTTTGTATGCGTGTTGATATCTCTCTATATGTGTGTTGATATCTCTCTGTATGTGTGTTGATATCTCTCTGTATGTGTGTTGATATCTCTCTGTATGTGTGTTGATTGTGTAAAAAGTATTAAGGCTAGAGACATGACAGGCACACATACACAAGTATCATATGTCTATAAAATTCTAGTGTCAAAATTGCGAAAATATTTTTTACTACTGAAAAAGGTCCAATATAAATAATATTTAAAAATTCTGCTACTCAACAACCCACCTGAAACAAGCAGGATGAAATACATTACGTTATTTTGAAGTAGATTGACCTGAGTCTAGTTCGAACAAAAATAACAAAGATGCAACAACAAAAATAATACGAAAAGCAGAGTTAAATATAGAATATAATAGAAAAAATAAACAACTAGCAAAATTACAACTTAACATATATAGTCCTAGTCAGAACCCACACCAGTCAGTACAGATTCGATAAATACTAGCCAAAAAGATGACTTCTACGATTAAGTGGGCTGAAATTTTACCAGCCGGATTCACTGGAACGCAGAGCTCACAAATACTTTGTGAACGAGTTGTTATAGACAGACACGACTTGCTATCAAGTTGCTACTAGTCGTAACATACGACTTCCATGATAACTAAATTGAACCCAGTTGAACAGCATCCAAGTCTTCTAACTTTAAGAATAAATCCCTGAAAGCAACAAGCTGTATTTTCTTCACCCTTCTACAAGAAAGCACCATCCCTTCACTAACTGCAAGCATCCACTACTACAAGAAAGAGCAAGTCTACAAACTGTACAGTCTGAATGTCTGGGATTGGCTTCAGAGTGATCTGTTGTATATTACCCATAACAAGCGTAATATGCTTAGCTTGGGAATGTATAATGTGGGTATTTGTCGGCTGATTTAAAACAAAAAGAAAAAATCAAGGACATAAGGGCGTCAGTGATGTCGCCGGCTCACCCAGGAGCAAATTGTTAACTCACAGTCTCGTATGTAACATTGTGTGCAACATGTAATTATTGGTGATTTTTTTATTATTATTATTTATTACCCATTGACACATCACCGGCTCGATGCGGTGCGTCGAACCGGTGAGAGCGGTATCTTTGACGCCCTTATTTCGTAAGCGCATATACCGAATTTACTTGTATTTGCCGAATCCGTGCCGACTAGTATGGAAACACCCTTAATAAGCCAGATTTATTGCACATCAAAACAAAAAAGTGTTGAAGGAACAGACATGTGCTGGTCTTCGCCATTGGGAAAGTCCAGTCAGAAGTCCCAGTGACAAAGGCCTGTTTTATAACCGAATTAATTCAATTACTTTTTTATACCATTCGCAGCGAATGTTACTGGATGTTAATGTCTTGAAGGATTTGTGTTTTACGATGTTTTCTGCGGTGTTAAGTCCGAATTGGTGGGGTCATGGCTTGTGGTTTTATGGGATAGGTGAAAAATAACTTTGGCTTAATTTACATCTTAGCCTGTATCCACATCTGTGTCATTTTAACCAATTTAAAAAAAGGAGGAGGTTCTTAATTCGTCGTGATTTTTGAAGTGAAACTTCTTCGAATCGTTATGAATTCTAGTCTAGAATCGTTATGATTTGAAACTCTATGAAACGAAAAAGCGACACTAAAAAGAGATAACACATAGATCGTTAAGACTATGCTTGCGAGAGAATGAGATACGAGTTATACATTGTGCAGTACAGATTAGAGAGTGAATAAGACCGATGATTAATCATAGGTCCAATTTGGACCGAAAGAAAAGTGATAATATTTTTTAGACTAAAATTGTAAAAAATTTAAATTGATACTTAAGAAGTTTATTTTGAATTATAAAATGATGATTATCTGTGAGTGTATTGTCTGAAGTTTCACTTCTACTGCGTGTGAACTGCACACACATTTTCTTTTTGCAATATATATTCAGCTATAATTTTATTAAATTTCTGAACTTATTTAGATGACTGCATTTGCGCTTGATTCAGCAAAACTTGAAAATGGTCCCATATACATTTTATTGTTATGAGACTTTGGGTTCCGAAGATATAGCAGAAATTTTTGCGATTTTTCAGCCGTAAGTTTTTTTGTTTCTGTACCGATTCTGATGATTTTGTTTGCGTTAGGTTCAATACAGATTCAAGATATTTTCGAATAAATTTGATTGTTATTGGATATACGTAACTTGAAACTGAAAAAACAAAATTTTTGTAGCAAAAAAGAAACAGACTTCAAGAACAACTAAAAGGCATACAATAAATATTTTCTACGACATCTTAAAAACAACAACAAATTTGAAAAATGCACCGCCTTCAAGTACCAGCCTTTTAGTTACTCTTCAAGTCGGTTTCTTTTTTGCTAGAAAACTTTTAGACTCGTATTGGTCATAGTTGTACCCATGCGGTTAAGCCAAAATTGTTCATTTCTGTCTTTCAATATCTGGCATCTAGCTTCCCAGCCAGGATTCAAACCCACGTTATAGGTATGAATCGTAATGCCTTAACCAGTAACACCCACGACTTAGAAGCTACACACTAAATTAGCATGTTTCGTTCACAGGAAATCGAACACTGCTACTATCATGGAACAGTGAAGGACTATCCGGGTGCTTCAGCGGCTTTCCACACTTGCAACGGCGTCTCCGGCGTCATCCACATAGGCAACGAGACCTTTGTCATCCATCCGTTCTACGGCGGCGATTTATCGGTCAGTGTCGTATACTTTTATTATTCTCTATAAGTATATGTAGGATTTACCGTTTAGTATCCTTAGGATGACCATTATTTACTTCTGCTCTCGGCGGTGGTATATCAACTGATAACGTGCTTACTCTCTTTTGTCTTTTATATTAAAGAATATTTGGAAGTACCCTCGCATATACTACAGTATAGATTACACCTGATATATGGCGATTCATTTCTACCTTTCAATATGGATGATTCAACAAAACTGATCCATGTAAACATAAAATTGAGACATCCATTATCGTTCAATGTCATGATGTCCTTTCGCTTCTGCGCCTTTTAACAAACGTTTTCGGTTTTCGATGTGGTTGATCGATTTAATACCAGTATTAGCTTCATGTTTATATTAAAGATGATCATAATATATCATTGCCTGGCAGTGCCATCGATACTTTCTTTGGGCTGTCAGTACTGTGAAATACTTACTTTAAATTATTAAGATTAAAATAAACTATGAACATAATATTGGAAACGTTTTGAACGAATTCACAAGAAATTGGTGTATATGTACTTTAGATAACGGTGGTGATTAAAGCAAGACTTAATACAAAAATTGGTTAATTCAATCATTTCATTTAATTTATATTATAATTTACATTAAAAAAAAAGTGTACTTCAGTACATAAAACAGAAGTTATAAGGTATAATTTAACGCGATCCTCGAGAATGCTGCCGACAAACTGCGCTGCAGTTTGGCAATGTAACTGTTTGTATGATCTTGTAACCTTTTTCATGAAAACAAATTAAAAAATATATATATATATATATATAATTAAAACGGCACTTGCGATGACGATTTAATATAGACAGAAAAAGTATTGACATTAAAAAACAAAAGAACGTCGATAAAGTTCTTAATAAAAAAAATACCTACATATTGTGGCCAGTCCTAAGTCTTATTAAGCACAATAAAAACTGTTTTGATGGAGATTCCAACATATACCACGTGTTTGGCAGTGAATTGAAACCGGTGGCACCAAAAAAAAAATGCAACCGGCAGCGCCATTTTTTTGGCTATCCATACCACTGAACCGACGTCATTTATCGGGATAAAAAATATCCTATATGCTAACCCGGGATATAATAATAATAATAATTGTTGTTCTCGTCTTGCTAACTCCGAGTACTTACACAGGCACAACCTAGTAGCTAGGATCATCCACCAGCAACTTGCTCTTCGATACGGTCTGATAGCGACTGAGGTATCTTATTATAAATGTACCCCTGAGCCAGTTATCGAAAATGGTCATAGCACGCTCTACTGGGATCGATCTATTATCACAAACAGGACTATTGTTGCCAATAAGCCTGACATTGTGATAATAGATCGATCTGTGAGACGTACGTTGCTCGTTGATATAAGTATTTCACATGACTGTAATCTCGTAAATGCTGAAACTGACAAATTAACGAAATACCTAGACCTCGCGCACAAGATTACGGCCATGTGGCATATGGAGTCAACGATCATCGTACCGATAGTGGTGCCTGTTAACGGTCTAATAGCGAACAGCCTCGACCGACACCTAGAGAGGCTCTCGCTCGGTAAATGGGTGAAGGGCCAGATACAGAAGGCGGTTCTCCTGAGCACAGCACGTATTGTGAGGAAGTTCCTGTCTCTGGAGCCTTAACCACCGGTAGCCTGGACCCTAGGCCCCACTGCCGACGGACATCTTTTTATATCTTTTTAATGTATCTATTTTATATATATTAGAAAAACATAAAAAATAAAAAAAATTAATATATATGTGAAATAATAATAAAATAGTTTATTAGGTACCAGAATATTGTTACAACGATAACAGAAAGTGTTCTGAAGTGCTATTACAATAAAATAGGTTTAATGTAATTAATAATTAGGGAAAACTAAAAATAATTATGAATATAAGCTGGCTCAGCGTCGAGATACATTTAAATCCGTGCAGTAATTTTCACGGGATGCACTAACAGATAGACAGACAAAAATCCTAAAAGTTATGCTACTTTCGCATTCTGCTGGTTCGAATTAGCCCCCCTGATTCTTTCTCATTTTTAAATTCACTGTACAAACTTGAATCCTCTATAGATTCATTATATTATAGACTAGTGGTCTAGGCAGACGTTGTCCTGCCCTAAAAAAATTAAAAATCTAGAACCCGATTCGAGCGCCACCTACCGGGTCTAATTGTGAACCTAAACCACCTCGGAACCCACTCAAACACACATAAATTTCATCAAAATCGTAGAACCCTATTCCAGCGCCAAGTATTTTGTTTACATTGGTGGATTACAATATTGCAGGCTTTTTCTTTTTATAATAAAGTATTGTTACAATTACCACGTGCTAAAAACGGTAAAGGAAAACATCGTGATGTAACCTGCACATCGAGATAACTGATATATGTCAAACCTGCCAAGCCGCCTTGGATAAGCGTGGCGGGTATACTGTCCGTTCCCCCTATAATGGGAGGCCCGAGCCCAGCAGTGGGACATTTATGGGCTGAAATTATATTATTGAAGTTTTAGTAGGGACCCCTAATTTAAAAAAATACTAATCTTGCCCCTTTATAATATTAGTATAGACAGATACAGATATTTGCGTCTCACTCTAACTGCGTCCTATCTTCCAAACACGGATACGTTAGCAGGCGCAGCTGCCGCATGGCAAGAGGACCTAAAACGCCGCAAATATGCATCTGTTGACAGCGGATACATATTTGTGGCTTTTGGCGTCGAAACTCTGGGGCCATGAGGTCCAGAAGCACACCGCCTTAATCCAGGTCTATCTACACGGTTGATAGTAGTCTCATGCGACCAAAAGGCTGGTCTGTATTTTGGGAAACGCATAAGCGTTGCCATCCAACGTGGTAAAGCTGCTAGCGTTTTGGGAACGTTCCCACCTGACAATGATGTGGGGCCTACTTATTAGTTGTATAGAATAGAATAGAATAATTTATTGCTAGAAATGTATGTACATAGGTGTTTTCATTTTTGTGGTAATTGTCTCAATACATTTTGCCTTATTAGGCGTGCAATTTTCAGATATTATAACTAAATCTAAATTGATACTAATTAAAAATAATAATTAAATAAATTACATAATATTAAATGTCAAGCAAAGCATTAATTAAATAAGAACACATTAATCTCGATTTTATAATAGCATTTCATTATCAAAAATTTCTTTAGGTGTCTCTTAAATATAATAAGGATTTTTGCTTCTTTATACTGTCAGGTAATTTATTGTATATTACTAGTGCCATACATAATACACTTTTTTGCATTAGTGTAGTTTTACTACTATGAATGCAAAGCCTGTCATTATGGCGTCGATTGCGTTTTATAGTTTGACCTATGCTTGGGAAAAAATGAGGATTATTTCTAACAAATAAACAAACTTCATAAATGTAAATACAAGGAAGTGTAATTTTTTTGTACTGTATGTTAGATTAACTGTGTATTTTAATTTTAAGGTTTTATTTGAATAAAAAAGATCTTCATTAATATAAATAAGATAGACAGATAGATGATTTAAAAAAATTAAACAGAATTTATTTATCTCTAATTAACTTGAAGTTATTGAAGCAAACAAAACAAAGTTTGAAGTATTAAGATTCTTAAAACATTTTTATTATTTTTTAAATACTTTTTATTAAGCATCTTAAAACTCGCTTTATGGGGTTTCAGGGCAGCAAACCATCCGGAAGGAGCTATATTTCAAAACCCTTTCCGAGATCCTTAATTAACTGGGACCCCGCCTAAAATGTTTTATGTACAGCCAAATACTATAAACGAAAATGCCTTTTAAATGTTCATTTTACTATTTGTTGGTAGTTTTCTTGCAATTATTTCCATTGGGAAATATAAATATTCTATTATAAATGTAATTTATTTTGTTATCGAAGACAGTGTAATGTTGTGTTTGTACAAATGTTTTTAGTATATTCTCTAAGAAAATTCATACCCAAAACATTAGGTTCTAAATTTCTTGGTCAACAGGCTTTTTGTGTTTACTTAATTTAAAATAGGTACCTTTTGTTTTCTTCTTTTATTTTTAATTGTGTTAATAATATTTCATTGTATATGTCACACATATCATAGTTCTTTTAATTAAATATATACAGTCCACACACTATTATATACTTTATTCAATGTAAACAGAATGCAAGGCAAACAAGATCTTTTCACCCGTTTCTTGTAAATGTAATAATAATGGTGCTTTTTTCCTCTTTATGGTCTTAAAAATAAATTCGATTTATGTGAATTTATATACTTCTTGTAATGCACAAGTTTAAAACTGACATCGAAATTGCAATTAACGAATTGTAAATTAATTAACAAGTACGTTGAATTTACCTATGATATTTAAAAATGAATAATCTTTTAAAACGGTAACCAGTGTGTTGATAAAAAAATATAGTATTAGCAATAACTTTAGGACTAAACTTTTTTTTCTAAAAAAATAAAAAAGTAGATGTGATTTTATTATTTTCTGACTTAATATTTATATAACAATATCTGATATATTAATTAACCGTTTTGTCACTATATTTAATAATATGTTTTCATTTGCAATCTTGGCCTTCGGTCTTTAAAATTGATACGATTATACCTTTTCCAAATATTTATTTTACTTGTCACAGCCCGATGACGGATCAATTAGTTCTGTTCTAATACGTTACCGACTCTATTTATTATAAAAATCGACTTCACTTACAAATAAGTTGTAATCTATTACTTTCTTTAAATTAGAATTTTCTTTATTTTTTATTTTCAAATCAATAATAGTCTGTGCGTTACATGACTCACAGAACACTAGTATTACGTCACCCACAACAATGAAGTACGACAATTATGGCATTTGTTTCATGTGGGCTTTACTGTGAATAAATATGTAATTTGATATACGTGCAAACGTCAAAAGTGAGATAAACGCTTGGAGACAACATAAGATACAAGTCGTCTACAGTATTTTCTTCTAATTTAAATTGTTATGTTTATGGAAAATTCTTGAGATCTTTTAATAAATACAAGACTTGCAAAGTAAATAAGTGAATATAATTTCTTTATTCTCTATTTTACTCTTTGCACTTTTACCAAAAATAGTACTGAAAATATTTTGTTTTGTCAAATACATTAATTGCTTAAGAGATCTTTTCGCATATACACGTACAGCCATTTTTACTTAATCGAAAGAAACTTTCAAACAGAATGACAGACAATTTTTTTTTAAAGTTTATTTATGATTAAACGTCGCGTAACGTATATAATATTCGCTTGAATCTAGACATTTATTTGGAAAACAATGAAATCGTTTCAATTTCATTTGTTAGGGAAAAATAAGAAATTTTAAATAGAAATTAAGGCTCGACCCTCATTTCAGCACGAAACAAATTTGTACTAACGAAGTTATTTTTTTTTTAAATTTTAACCACCTCTAATTGGTATGTAATTAAGATAATATTAGAGCTGAGAGTAGCGGTGCGCTGTTATCGCGTTGCGGAAGGAAAATTTATTTTTAAATGGTGTCAGCCCTCGGTGTTATTAACCAGCGGGATTAAGGAGAAAATACCTTATATAACTATGGGGCTTATTTCGACTTACTTAATTTCATGTTTCAAACATTCATGTATCCAGTCTTAACTAAAATATATTCTACTAAACTTATTTACATGAATATATATGACCATAAACTATGCATGTGTAATACTAAACGGCAAACTTTTAAGTATACAAGTTTGCAAATAAATAAATAAAAATACATTATAAATATTATTACAATAGTTTTGATAGTGTTTTTATGTAATATGTCTAATATATAATGTTATTCAATACTAGCTTCTGCCCGCGACTTCGTCCGCGTGGAATAGTTTAAAAAAAGCAAGTTAAAAAAATCCCCCGATTTTGAAACATTCTTCATTGGTGCTCCGCTCCTGCTGATCTTAACGTGATGATGTATAGCTTATAGCCTTCCTCGATAAATGCGCTATCTAACACTGAAAGAATTTTTCAAATCAGACCAGTAGTTCCTGAGATTAGCGCGTTCAAGCAAACAAACAAACTCTTCAGCTTTATATTGTTACGAGTTGCAGGACTCGAATTAAAATGCCGTTGGAATTATTATAGAATTTATTAGAACTATACAAACACGTATAACACAGGTACAAATATACCTGAACACAACCAGTCCAAACGTAATGCACGAGATCGTAATTGCACAAAACGCGCAAAGTCCGTCACTAAATAGAATACTGAATGTGGTACACACGTCTTGCTTCGCTCGTGGTTATCGCTAGACTGCCGATCTCTCCATTGGGCCATTGCTTTATACTGCACCAATACAATATGGCTGCCCGATCGCGTAGACCGCATTTCTTATAATCAGTTCGACACACCTGGCTAATGATTGCCATAAAAGATTACAATACCCAATGTGCTATTTTCTAATTACAAATCTTTAAACACAAAGTAAACAAAAGAAGTCCAAATGCGGAAAGGTAATAAAGTGTGCTTTATGATATGCAGGTGTGAATCTACTTTTGTCGGCGTGTAGGTCGTAACAATATATTAGTATAAGATATACTAGCGGCCCCAAATCTAGAACCCGATTCCAGCGCCGCCTACCGGGACTAATTGTGAATCTAAACCATCCCGGTACTCACTCAAACACACATAAAATTTCATCAAAATCGTAGAACCCGATTCCAGCGCCAAATAGTTTGTTTAGACTGATGGGTTACATTATTGAAGTATTAGTAGGGATCCCTAATTTTTATATAGCCTATATTAATCAGGGATAATGTAGCATTCCAATGGTGACAGATTTTTTGAAATCGGTTCTATAAGTAGTTTTTGAGTTTATTCGTTACAAACATACAAAAAAACAAATTTTCTCTTTCATTCGTCAGTTATTATATCATGGAATAATAATTATAATTTCAGGTTTTTTATTATTATTATGATACAGTCGTCATTTGGCTCCCCATTCGGGTAAAGGCCTCCTCAACTTGCTAATAAATATTGAATCATTTTTTTTGTTTTTGTTGTCCGCTTTTACTTTAGAAATAATCGACCACAAAAATAACTCTGAGTGGCAAAAGTCAGAAAGAAACGCTAATTAAAACGTGGGGGAAAGAGACAGATTCTCCTCCATAGCCACAGAATAGGTTTAGGTGGGTCAATGAACGGTACAAGATAATTATGTAGTATATTTAATCTGTTCCGTGACAAACGGTGGACTTCTATGCACAAAAAGGTATACTGGCCTGTCGAGCCCTGAAAGCTCTTCAAGTCAAGTTGTGCCACAATCTAATATTAGCTTGGTTGGTAGGTTTCCTAGGTAAAGTAAGGGTAGCCTTGATCCTGGAATTAGATGACGAAGAACAGGCATTAGCTTGACACAGTGTCCTCCGTTGGAAAACTAAATCAACTCAATTATATTTAGTTTTAAGTAGTAGAACAGTTACATTTTATATATATAAATAGAAACTCACCCCAGCGGGAACATGTAGTTATTTTAATAACGTTAAAGGAAGTTTCGAATAGTCTGGAATAAATTTATAAAAGAATTGTATCAGCCGATATTTTTGAATCTCGAACGAAACTCAACTTACCGCCGTCCCGTTCTTTTTTCAAACTCTCTTGACAGTGACATAGTTTGACATTAGTACTGTCATTGGCTATGTCTATGTTTTTTTTTATGGTGCAAGTGCAACTTTACAAACAGACAAAAGACACAAATGTTGAACAATTTAATATAAGTACATAATATGCTGTGAAACGATTATTGAATTGTGAAAATAATGATTTTGAAAAATAACAATAGGTACGTCACATACAAAAGGAAATTATATTAAATAGAACTATAAATAAGTAAAAGATTCAACTAGGCTTACTAAAAGGCGCTTGTATCAAGTGCGAGATCTGCTTGCTGCCTTTGGTGTTCGTACAACAACGCATTCAGTTTGATTTTAAAAATATGTGCACTTCGAACGGTTCTTATTGGTGGCGGAATATTGTTCCAGCACCTGGAAGCCGAATATCTGAAGCTGCCTTTAAAAGCGGTTGAGTGGTGTCGCAAAGTAATAAGCTTGTACTGCACAGATAATTAAAACTTCTTCAACATAATATAAAACTCGTAAAAATGTGCAAGAACATTATCGGAAAAAACATTTGCGGAATGCTTTAGTTTATGAAGTCTAATATTTATTTTCGTATATCCTTTAATTTCAATAAACAAAATATTCGACTGAATATTTTGTTTATTTTATAAGCTTCTTAAAGCACCTTAATTTTTATATTAACTGTTCCCTTAATAATTGTTGTAATGCTCTTATTAATACAATGGTTTGAACAAATCTGCTTCTCAGAGCGGAGCTGGCTTTGCAGTTAAGTCCTTGGAAGATCGGATTATGTCGACTTTAGTAAACTTGTATTTTTTAAACTGACATGTTAGTATTTTCTTAAGTTTTCGCGACTAGTATACATAATAAAACTACGTTTTAACGGTTTTAAATGCGGTAATTTATTTCAATTTTATTATTCCGACGTTTCAACCTAGCCGTGGGAATAATAAAAATCAAATAAATTACCGCGCTTAAAACCGTTAAAACGTAGTTTTATTATTATAAAACAATTTAGTTGAAAAGCGCAGAACTAAACGGATCCAACTGTATTCAATGGCATTGTTTATATTATTTGAATCACTTCGTTTGATTGATCCAAAATTAAATACAGAAATCAACTGTCTAATATCGATTTAGAATAGAATAGAATATACTTTATTGTACAAAAATGCTGTATAAAATCAAGAACATTATACAAGTACAATCGACGGTCTTATCGCCCATGGCGATTTCTTCCAGACAACCTTTGGATGGAGTATAGGAAGGACAACAAAAGTCGGTAGTTGCTAAACCAGCATTCGTACAATAATTTAGTTTATTAATGAATAAATAGTAATATATATGATAATATATATACAATAATGTACATAAATAAATACACATATTATATTATATACATACAAAAGTAAACAATAACACTATAGCTTGAGCTAGTAATCTTTAACTAATCTGTTAAAAGAAGGTAATGATCGTGTCTGCTTGATGGTTAGTGGTAGTGCGTTCCAGAGTTGAATGGCCTGGACGATAAAAGCTTGCTGTACAAACTTGTTCTGTTGACAGGCGTTTTCAGTTTCAAATTCTTTGACAATCTAAAGAATCTTGAATTACTGTAATTAAGGAACTGAAAGCGTTCCTTGAGATAATCAGGGGACTTGGGATTCCATAAAATGTTGTGAAAAAGAGACAGGATATGCGCATTCCGGCGAAGGCGGATGGGATGCCACTTGAGTTTAATGCGAAATTCAGATATATGATCATATTTGCGTAGGCCAAATATGAAACGAATGCAAAAGTTTTGAAGCCGCTCAAGTTTATCAAGTTGATATTCTGTGAGATCAAGATAGCTGACATCAGCGTAGTCGAGAATGGGAAGGAGAAGAGACTGAGCAAGTGAGATTTTGGTGGTACACGGTAAAAAGTTTCGCAATCGCCTCAAACTAGCAGCCGACGCAAACACTTTCCGACTGACTTCTTGCACCTGTGGTCCCCACGATAAGATTTTATCTAAATAAATGCCCAAGTTTTTTACAGTGTCGCTGAAAGGAATTGAGACCCCATCAAACACAACGATTTAGTTCGAATTCAAAATAAAAAAAATACGTTTTAACGGTTTTAAGCGCCATATTTTATTTGATTTTTATTCCGACGTTTCGATCACTTTTCAGTGGCTGTAATCACAGGAAACAGTGATGTCAAGTGCCAATAAGTAATGTTAAAGTTATTACTTAGCCTACCCATAAATTTCAAAAGATATGAAGATAAAGTTTTATCCGTGCAGGAACGGAGAAAGAATACAATTTCCTGCATTCGGGAGGCCTGTCGTAAGAGGCGACAAAACCACCCACAGTCAGGTGGTAGAGTATTTGCCCGTCTGGATGGCTAGCCTGGTCTAAATTATGTCGCCATTACAACTTTGAGTTGTGTTACGGCATTACTGGCCAGGTTCCAGTCTCCCTTTAGAGAGGGGCAGCATATTGGTAGCACCTTTGGTGTTTTAGGGTTGACCCTAATGGTTAGAGGAGCGAGATGGAGTCCTCCTCTGTTTCAAAGGTAGATCTTCTAGCGAGGCTACTTTTGTTCCCATCTATTTCTTGGAAATTTGTATATATTCTTTGTACGTTTGGGGAGTCGTTTGCGACCTCAATTATTGTACAGCGCCATCTATTGACTTGTACGTGTTCCACTACAGTGTTACAAATGTGGATAGAAGACGATGGTAATCGCTTTCCATTGGGCGGGCCGTATGCCTGTCTGCTGAACTCACTTAATAAAAAATTAAATTAAATGCAAGTCCTGCGTGAACAAAGCGGCGGGCGCACCTAGTTTTAAGAAAGAGAAGGTGTTATTAATTATGTATATTTCACTTAAGCAATCGCCGCTCCATATAGCTTGAATGTGTTATACTTGTCAACGACAAATTTGTTAGTGCCCTAATAAATTTTAATGTGGCCTAACGTCATAAGATTCAGCGATTTTGGACATAATTCTTAGAAAAATCTAATTGCTTTCTCTTTATATTTGTATATAAAATAATTGTGATCAGTATTCTTAAACATACTACCTAATTGCTATTTGGTAATTAAATAAGTAATAATTTACTTCTCCAAAAAAATATTGTTACAACTCGGTCCTGAAAAAACAAAATCCACCTGCATATCTGAAACAAAGCACATTTATTACCTGCCGGAATTTTAAACTAATTGTAACTATTTTATGATCGTCTTCTTTTGTTCACTTTGTAGTTAAAATTTGTGATTAGAAAACAGCCCATTGTTTTATTGTACTCTTTTATGGCATTTTGTGTCCGAGTCATTAGCCAGGTGTGGCGGATTAAGCCGACTTAGATACGGGGACATTGCATTTGTGCAGTATAAAACGGTGACCTGATAGACGGGGAGACAGTCGAGCGAGAACCACCAGCAAAGCGAGACGTGTGTACTACAATCGGGAATCTAATATGTGACGGCCTTTGCGCGTTTTATTGAATTACGACCTTCTGCATTACGTTTGGACTTGTTATGTTCGGTTATATTTGTACTTGTGTTATACGTGTTTGTATAGTTCTAATAAACTCTATAGTAATTCTAACGGCATATTAATTCGAATCTTGCGACTCGTAACAATATTAATGTTAGTCCATTTTCATAAAAATACTGTTAATTTCATTGTTAAGTTAAAAGTAATATTAAAAATAAAGCTACTTTTAATAACGTTTTTTGTTTTCAAAAATCCATTCGACTTTTCTGTTTCAGTATGTCGTAGTTATTTTCCTTGACCTGTACCAATATGGATAATATTCGACAGGAACGTGTTTTCTACAAAAAAAATGTGTATTTGCCAAAGAAACAATCGGGGGTGGCCGCGATACATAATCATAAGACAAGGATGAATAAAGTGGGATATAAAATTTTAATTTTTTTTTCAATCAAGTTCTATTAGAGACTATTTTTTGAAGATAAAAATAAATTACTGAATAAAGCTTGTCATTGGACATGTCTTAAAAAATAAGTCAATATGTGATGGGCCGTTTGCTTTCAAAACCATAATAAGAGTAACATCCCCCCTCTCCTTCCACCTTTTACTTTTAAACAATGATGTGAATTCTTTTTTATACAAAGTTTGTTGAGTAGTTCTAAATATATAGGTGGTCTTATACTAAACTAGCTGATCCGTGCCCACTTCGCTGGGCACCAGAAAATTTAAAAAAAATTCGATATCGGTTTAGTAGATTCAGAGATTACTCCATTATTAGTATACTTTTGTTGAGTTTAATTACCTACTAAGCGAATTCAAAATATTTCCCCTCCCGTACTGCCCGTACCCCAGTGACGCCTATATTTCATAAGCCTATCTAGCCGATTAGGGTGTGCGGTGACCACGCAACTTTTTTCTAATACTTACATTTTTAAACTCGTGATATCTTTCGAATGTAATATCCGAATTGAATAATTCAAAAAGTTATATAAAGGTATTGAAGCAGTCTTGAATATGAAGTAATTTATTTTGATAAGGATGAATACAAAGATACAAATAAAGAGCCTTTTCTAGCGGCGACATTTTAATTAATTTTTAAAAATAAAAGAACACTTATTGTGGCATAACTGTAATAGTTAGACATATGCTGTCGCGACACTTTTTGTAAATAATCTGCAAAGTCGTAGTACATTATTTTATTCTATCATCAATAGTTTTCGCAGCGCACCCGATTTTAGGTAATTTTTTACACCTTGGTTTACACTATTGCAGTTTTAGTAAGGATACCTAATTTTTTTGAAAATATAGTATAGCCTATGTTAACCGAGAATAGTGTAGCTTGCCAATAATTATAGGGAGAGAGATGGTAGTGCGCATGAGTCTCGCGGGCGCCGACGTCAGTCGGGAGCCCGGAGGCGCAGGTATGCGCATGACCTCCCTCCCTGAAATACCGCTGCAGGGGCCCTCTAGCATCTAGGGAGCAGAGGAGTCTTCACCCCTGTTGACGAAGTGAGTTTGCCTCTCCCGGTGCATTCTCAAGCACTTGTGCGCTAGGATCGGTGTGGGCGTAACTACGTTCTGTATCTCACGCCTTTCCTACCATAAGCGCGGGGCACATGGGAGGAGGGTGGGTTTTAGTGGGGTATTAATTAGTCGAGTCTCCACACAAGCCGGTTGATTATTGTTTGGATTGCCTCAGTGGAAAGTCTCCATGATCAACAACGGTCGAATCCCTAGCAAAGGACCCGGTATGTGCGAAATGCATTTCCCCGGCCTTAAAAAAAAAAAAGCTTGCCAACAGTTAAATATTTTTTTAACTCAGTTCATTAGTTTCAGAGATTAACCCCTACAACGTCACAAACTTTATCACATAAGTATAGATATGTTTTCAGGCATATAACAAAAAGAGTAGACGTTATTAAATAATTAAATAAGGCAAATAAATTTAAGAACATATCGAAAAGAAGCCATTTTGTGTGAAAGAGAATTTATTAAGAAAAAGTTGTCATCGCGCACATCCATGATTTTTTTAGTAAACGCTACCTCTTATAACTTTACCCCACCTCAAACCCATAGTCTTACAAATGCAAAACATTTTTTATCAAAAGTATACATACGCACGCGAGATTCAGCTAATGCAAATGGCCCAGAGACATGTAAATAATGATACTTGTTTACGCGTTTTGATATATGAATATACTTTTTATGTACTACGAACCGTATGCCGTAAAGGATGAAGGTAAAAATCTCCCGGATAAGGGTGTAAAATATTTTTCTCGTGCAATAAGTCTCCAGGAGTTGAAATTGTAATCTATATATTATCTATCTCTCCCTTTTCTTTCACCCTTTTCCAATTATTTCGGCAATGTCTTTTCTTTCCTTACTCCTCTCTTCTGGCATACATCGTCTGACACACCACAAATCATCATAATATCATCCTTCACACAATCCATTGAAGGGGGTGCCGGTACCCCGTATAGGATGGAGGAGCGAGATGGAATGCTCCTCCGTCTCAAAGGCAGATGTATACTGTTGGAAATCTGTATATATTCTTTGTATGTTTCGGAAAACGTTTGCGACCTCAATTGTTGCACAGCGCCATCTATTGGCTTGTAAGTGTTCCACTACACCATCTATTTCTTTTTTGGTCTACCTTTACAATTGCACCCGTCAATGTGCCTTTCTTCTCTCCTCACATTATGTCACATGCCTCATATTACGTCAGTCTTCTACCTCTTAATCTCTACAATAATCTATCTGTAATCTATCTGGTTGTAGAGTTCGTTCTTCTTCTTCTTCTAAGTCGTTCCCTCACAGCTGACGATCATGACTTTACTGGCAGTGAACAATTGCTTTCTTCCACCGAGATAGGTTTCGAACACGGTGGAAGGCAGACTTTATTGAAGTGTCCAGCTGGTCAGCAATCTGGTCAATCAACCTATATAAAGATCTACAGCGAGGTCTTTTGCCTTCAACTTTCCCAGTGATCATATTATCTGGGTTCTTTCGGGGTATGGGGCTTAAAAAACCCAGATACTATGGAGAGCATGGAGTTCGTACAAAGAGTTAAAAAAAAATGAAAGAGTCTTTGGATTAATTCGGACCAGCAGATTTCGAAAATGGAATTTTTTGAATTTTTGTCTGTCCGTCTGGTAGAGCAAAACTACCAAACAGGTTTAAATGAAACTTGACTTGGAACTAGCTTATATTCCGGGTCAAAACTTAGAATACCTCTATCCTCATAAGTAACTTCGTTTCCTTGGGAACGTTCGCGGCACGGTCGCGTTTGTTGTCGCTGTCGTTGCAATTCACTGAGAAACATGACAACGCTAACAAAGGTTTTCTGACACATCCTAGTGAGCAATAAAGTTTTTTAACCTGAATATTAACTTAAATTTTAATATACTTTTTTTGGACATCTTACATGGTTCAGAAGATATCACTATAAAGTCCAGACCCACGCGAATGAAGTGCGGGACACGCATAACAAAAGTGGCCGTTTTATTGTAACCCCTTAAAGCTATTTGTCATTAAATAAAAATTGAACAATTTAATACACAAATATAATGTTTACCCTATTTGTAATGCTCAACATCCTCTTAAAGCTGATTGTACATTATAACAGACATAACAAATTAACCCGTGTGGTTATAAGGCGCGGTGCACAATAACCGATCGCCGATTAATCTTGTTGCCGGACGCACGGAATTGTTTATGAGGTCTAAGTGTACTACTAGTAATGTATAGCCTGCAGTGTACAGGTCGGAGTACTATTGCCTACAAGTAAAAGAATTGCCTTGATTTATTCTATCATGTGTAATAAGCTCTTTCACCTATTAGATCCGTATATTAGACGACTAAATAAGATAACTTACTTTAGAAAGTAGATTGAATCTTAACATATCAAGTTTGAAAATATTTCACCGTTAAAAAGTTACTTTTTTATTTGATAAATATATACCAAAGAGTTTAAAATTACCGATCTACTTATCCGTCCATCTACCATTCGCCAATATATCGAGCAACACTTTTGTGCTAAAGTGGAATTATTGATATATTTTTTTTATTTTTTTGTAAATGTTGTATCTCGTAGATACAACATCAAAATTACAATCTAATCTAGGAAATAAGAGTAATGAGTAATTTAAATCTGACCTAAAATAACTAGATATAATTTAAACTAAGAATGTGTCCAATAACACGTTTCCTATTGTCTTTATTGAGGAGAAGACACTTTGTTCATGTGTTCTTTGTTAATGTTTAGCACATAGCACTACACTTTATTATTATGAGAATATTATAACACTAACTCAAATGGTTTTGTCCTTTTGAGTCTTAATAAATCTGTATTATCAAGGAACTGGATGGCCTTGACATTCACATGGTGATGAAGCCGTTGCTGGTAGGCTTCAGCGTATTTTTTATTATGTATGGACCTATGGTATACAACTATGGGGCTGCACCAAGCCAAGCAATATAAACATGATACAAAGGCTCCAAAATAAAGTACTCAAGGACATGGTCAATGCTTCTTGGTACATAAGATCAGACGATCTCCATCGAGACTTAAAAGTGGACCTCGTCATTATTGATATTGATTAATATTTAAAGCACAATGCAACGTATATTATAGTTTTAAAATGCATCAATAGTTCTAACAAGTAATAAATTCCTGTAAAAATGTTTCAAAATCAATTATAGTATTTTTTTTCATTTTTGCTACTGGGGTATCCATCACCATTACTTAAACATGATAAAAGCATGAAGTTATATAATAAGTATTTAATGTTATATGAAATGTGCTCCTATCTAAAGTATACGGGAGTGCATCAAGTATTTTGAAGACGGTATACCACTGAAACTAAACTAAATAAACTAAAATAATTAGTTCACTAAAATCCGGTTTTTTCCCCAACACATGGAGAATCCAGTTAAAGATTACTGAGGGACTCCGTTAATAAAGATTTCTTTAACCATCCTGAAATTTGTTCACAAAAGAACCCCAATTATACGGGTTGTTCGGGCTATTGCTAGCCTAGTGGGATTTATTGAATAGGTAGGCTTCTTGCTTGTCGGTGTATTCGCCTGGCAACCTGTACAACAGAACAAAGTAGAACGACTCATCAAGGCTGCGCTGTCCAGGGTGCTCTGCCGGCCGGCCTGGTCTCACACCATAAAGAACACGCACACGTCACGTTTATCACCTGTCCTTTGTTATAGAAAGAAAGAAAGAAAGAAAGAAAAACTTTATTCGAAGAAATAGCGACGTAATTACATTCGTTATACATTATTATACACAGAGCATATTTTGAGAATTTTTATTGCTGGAGTACAGCAGACAGGATGACGGTTCAACTGTGATGGAATGTAGTTACCGTCGACTATGAACATTTGCAACACTAAAGGTGCTACCGATATGCTGCCGGATTCTGAAGGGAGACTGGAACCTGGCCACGAATACTGGAACACAACTCCAGGTGGTTATGGCGGCTTGCTCTAGACCAAGGGTGGTAGCCATCCAGACGCGCAGATGCCCTACCGCCTGGGTATGGGTTTTGGTTGTTTGGTGGCCTCTTACGACAAGCCACCTGGCCGTAGGAATTAGTTTTCTTTCTCCGTACCTGCACAGATAAAAGATTTTTTCTATAGACATCTCATTTTTACTTATTAGTAGAATAAGGCTGTTTCATATTTGTACGCCCTATATGTTTTAACGTCATGCTGCAATAGTTATAATTTAAGACGTGTTTACCAATGTACCATGTCATAAGTAAATAAACTTCAACATATTTAGTTAAATTTTTCATTAAATGAGCCCTATGCAACATGCGACTTAATATATACGCTTACTCTACTATGTTTGTTATCTTACACATATACCACTAAATCCCCGATTAATATCGAGCCCCTTCTCGGTTTATTATTTACGAGACCGAAGGAGATAAGTGCCTCTTTGTGTGCCATTGAATTGACAGGGATTTCTTAAGGATTGTGCACTAAGCTTTACTTGCATGCAGTAGATTTATTAGCGTTTATTCTTACACATCAAACGTAGATTTGATGTGTAAATTTTTTATTGCAATAGAACACAAATCAAACAGAATCAAACAAAATAAGTCTTTTCCTAGCGTTAAGCCGCGGTTGCATTCAAAATATCAATTTCTAGCTCGTAGTTGAGTTGGCTTTCCTACTTATTAACATTTTTTTTTAATTAGAAAATTATCAATTATAGCAAAGACAAGTTATAAAGTCACAAATCATCTGTCAAACTGATTTTAGTAGTTACGTGAACTATCCATAATTATACGAATAAAAATTAGAATCTGTATAAAAGTATAGAATATGTGTATATATATTCTATACTTTTATACCGATATATGTATACGGTATAAAAGTCATAGATTACCGAATCAAAAAAGGAAAATTATTATTCTAACTTCGTTGCCTCTTTTGTCTTTAAAATGTAGAAAATATTCATAACTTAATTATGACTTATGTTTTAACTTTTCGATTATACATCATCATCATCGAACATATTGGTCGCGTCACTAATATTTAAAAAAAAATTGTTGACAAACAACGTTGTCATGTGTTACGTTTCTAGAATAATAAGCTAATTATGGTGTTTTAATTTAATAAAACTCGTTGGAAATATCCAATTTGCCATATAAAGAGAACGCTAATAAAGTTGTTATTGTAAAAAAGGTATTATTGATCAATCACAGTGTTCGGAAAAGTAAACAAATAATTTGATACCGTTACAAAGTTAGTTCATCCGTATTTATGTGAAACTCCGAATGTGGCTTTAGAACGTGGCCATATACTAGACGCGGAAAGCGAAATTTTTTGTGCTATGTAAAGATTATTAGGAAAATTCGAACATATTAATCTTATTGGGGACAAAGTCGCATCGAATGCTTGCATTTGAAAAAAAATTAAACATGCCGCTATTAAACGAAAAGCCTGTCATCTCTAAAACGTCGCGAAACAAAAACTCAAGTTTCGGGCCGAGTCAGTCGAGTCATGCGCCCAAAGCAAACAGTATTGCCAAGTGAAACTGTCCAGTCACGGCAGCAACTTCTTCAAGCTTTGATTAATGTTTCCACTTTGTGTATTCTTGTATTTTTACTCACGCACTTATTAGGTTGGGGAAAAGTTTCTTCGCATTTTATATAAAAATTCAAAAGGTTTTTTTTATAAAGTTTATTTACATTTGACTAAAGTATGTAGGTGCCATTTTGTTGGATAACTTTTTGCCATCTTGTAGGTAGGGACGTGATCCCATTGCTATAAAAATTTTGGGGCTTCTGATCAAAAAACTGCGACAAGCGGTTTTGGCAGTCCTCTCGTGATGTTAACCTGACACTGCCTAAGGAATTCTGCAGAGACCGAAACAGGTGAAAATCTGAAGGTGCAAGGTCAGGACTATACGGCGGATGCATTAACACCTCCCAGCCAAACTTTCGTAATTTTTGCTGAGTGGCTAAAGATGTGTGAGGTCTAGCGTTATCATGGTGAAAAACCACACCCCTTCTGTTGATTAATTCCGGCCGCTTTCTCTCAACTTTTTGCTTTAATCTCATCAGTTGTTCGCAGTACAGTTCAGAGTCGATGGACCTGCCTGGCGGTAACAGCTCATAATGAATAATGCCCTTCCAATCCCACCATACACAGAGCATCACCTTGTTGCGAGTTAACCCGGGTTTCGCCACAGTCTGTGAAGCCTGACCGGCCTTTGACCACGATCTTTTTCGCACGTTCTTGTCACACGTGATCCACTTTTCATCACCAGTTATCAGCTTCTTCAAAAATGGTTCGGTTTCATTACGTCGTAATAAAGAATCACAAATGAGTACACGGTTCATTAGGTTTCTTTCAGTGGTCTCATGAGGCACCCAAATATCGAGGTTTTTTGTGTACCCAGCTTTTTTCAAATGCGCCAAAACCGTTTTGTGGTCAATTCCCAGTTCTCCAGCTACATCGTAACTACTAATATGCCGATTTTGCTCCACTTTTTCAAAAATGGCATCAATTTTGTCCGTAACAGGGCGACCAGAGCGACGTGCATCTTTGATATCAAAATATCCGGATTGAAAACGCTTAAACCAAATTTGCGCTACTCTCACAGATACTGCATTAGGTCCATAAACATTACAAATTTTTTTCGCGGCTTGTGTTGCATTTTTACCTTTTTGTAGTAAAATTTTAAAATGTATCGAATTTCTTCTTTAGATTCACTCATTTTAACAAAAAGAAAAACAAATGAAAATCACACATTTTCCTAATTTGAATTTGGAATTGTCTTCTTTAAAATTAAAACTTTTTAAAGATACCAAAACCAATCAGATACAAATGGCATAGCCAAAGAGATCTTATTACAAGTTCATACATACTATATGCGAAAAGACTTTTTCCCTAACCTATTATTTATGTAGGGAAGAAATTTCTTCAAGTATTATTTAACTAAGTATCGTTGGTATTGGGGTCTTCGTCATATCTATCTGTCTCCGCAGTCTTTAATATATATTTATATATATCGATAGTGCAACATCCGTCCTCCTAGGGTGCAGTTGAAAATCAGCGTCAGGCACCTGTTGCCTGGCACATGCTGAACTGCACCTATTTGGTACCATCGCGAGACTTTTTGGTATATACCTACATCGTTTAATTCACGCCATGTGCATCGCTATGTGAAGACCAAATAAATGTTTTGTCTTTCTTTCTTTCTTTAAGTACTTCGCACACATAGACAAAAAACGGGGTGATAATTTAGGAAAACTATTGGTCACTAGTAAAATAGAAGGAAAAAGAGTCGGGGCAGTAGTCTGATGCGTTGGTCCGACCTACAGCACTAGGCAACTGGTATCAGTTCTAAACGAATAGAATGAAAATATATGGGATTTTTTTATTGCATGACTTCAGCAGACAGGCAGACGGCCCACTTGATGGAAAGCGGTTACCATCGCCTATGGACATTTGCAACACCAAAGGTGCTACAAATGCGCTGCTGCTCTCTTAAGGGAGACTGGAACCTGGTCACTAATGCCGGAACACAACTCAAGGTTGTTATGGTGGCATACTCTAGACCAGGGGTGGTAGCCATCCAGACGGGCAAATGCCCTACCACCTGGCTCTGGGTTGTTTTGTCGCCTCTTACGAAAGGCCACCCGGCCGCAGGAAATTGTATTCTTTCTCCGTTCCTGCACGGATAAAAAGAAAAAAAAAGAAAATAAAATTAAAAATATTTTTTTCTAATATTTCCACCTGCTGGAAAGCGGTTACCATCGCTTATGGACATTTGTAACTATCAATATGCTACCGTTCCCTAAAGGGACAAAGTAAAGCTCGCTGAATAAACTGGATAATTCAGGTTTATATCTATATATTATATAACGCTCTTTTTAACGTTTACACTAAACGATATAGTTAATTAAAACCGGCTATAACCGATTACAACCGGTTAATTTTATACCGGTTCTACAATTAAACATTCAATTCAACTTCCATTTATTTCCACCAAAAGCACCAAAGATACAAAGTCACTTTCACATCTCTAAATTATTACGGACCCATAAACAGAGTTAACCCATTGACTAACTTTTAAAAAGTTGAAATGACTTTTATTAATAAAAAAAAAACACTACGTGAATTTGAAAACAAGGGCATTGTCCCAACAATTTGTTAGCATATTATGTTTATGAAGGATGGCGGCCAATTAGGGTGCGAGGATTATGGGGCCCGTGACAAATGCCCTGACAGCCAGGACACGGCCGTCATGTGGACGCAAAGGGTTGTTTTGAAAGGGGATTGCAATGTCAGGATACATATTACGTTAGCATTCTAAAGATGAACGCACATTTGTACATAACATACTCGCCACAGACAGAATATTACAGAAACAGGCAGACAAAAATGTATACATTCTACTATAATTGTTCGTGCAGGAACGGAGAGAATACAATTTCTTGCGGGCGAGCGACCTGTCGTAAGAGGTGACAAGACAATTCCCATCCCCGTCGTAGGCTATTTGCTCGACTGAATGGCTACCACCCCTGGGCTAGAGTATGCCGGCATAACAAACTTGAGTTGTGTTCCGGCATTAGTGACGAGGTTCCAGTCTCCCTTAAAAGAGCAGCAACGTATTTGTAGCACCTTTGGTGTTGCAAATATCCATAGGCGATGGTAACCGCTTTCCATCAAGTGGGCCGTCTGCCTGTCTGCTGAATTCATGCAATTTTTTTTATATTTTAAACCATAAAGAACACATGCTGAGGCAATAAGAAAAGTGCTAATAAACACTTTCTTAATATGAATACTTTTATACTAAAACTACGTTTTACTGGTTTTAAGCGTGGTAATTTATTTGTTTTTTTTATTATTCCGAGGTTTCGGCCACGTTTTTAGTAGCCGTGACCACGGAAGACAAAGATGTCAAGTGACAATGAGTATTGTTATATTGTTATTTAACCTACCAACAACTTGTTCACTTTAATTATTTAGCTTTATGATTATTAACATCAATCAAATAATTTACCGCCTTTAAAACTGTTCTAACGTAGTTTTATTACGTATACTATACTACTGTATACTAGTAGCGAAAACTTAAGAAAATATTATATAAATACTTTTAGTTAATTTAGGTTATTAAAGTAGTATTTAATTTACTTATTAGTCACCTTAGATTAGATGATAATAATTATTATGTATTTTTTAATGCATCATTTATTTTAAAAAAATAGGCCTCCATACTAGTATTATAAATGTTTGTAATTTTGTACACATATATATAATATAATGAATGGATATGAAGAACACCAAGAATATGGTGGATATTCCACCTATAAGAACGAAGCGCTCTGCATCTAGCTTCATCATACGCACCGCAAAGGAGTGGAACTCATTGCCGGAGTCTGTCTTGCCCGATACTTATAACCTGGATGTCTTCAAGTCCCGTGTGAATAGGTACCTTCTAGGTAAGCGTGCTCCATTCTAGACCACATCTTCGCTCCACATAGGGCGAGTTTGCGGTCAAACGCGAGCCTATACTACAAGAAAGGAATGGACATAGGATACTTTTTATCCCGGAAGATGGGATAATTTCCGGGATAAAATCAAGTAAATTTTTTGGTGGCGAATAGTTCTAGCTGTGATTTTCTCAAAAATACGATTTTTATTATATTTAATGTTATATAATACTTTTTCGAGGTCGGCAGTTTTGGCTAACACATCTGGTGATGCAAATTTCACTGGCGATACATACTTTCCATCAGGTCAGTGAGTCTGTCTGCTATGCTCCAGCAAACAAAAGATATGTCAAATGTACAACAATCTGACTATTTACTCTTTAGTTAATAGTTTTAGCTGTATTTTAAAGTTTAAAATTAAAATGTAGGTAGAAAGTTCTAGAAGTCATCGGTGATAACTTATTTGTCCTTACAGTATTTATTTTTCGAATATTTTCTAGTTCTCCGAAATAGCTTTGATAATGGATAATGGAATTTGTGGTATAAATTTAAAAATTTCAGTATACCTAAATTAATATAAAAGTGTCTAGCGCTCTAAAAAGATTGCCAAGCGAATTAATTTTCTTTGTATTAATGTTTTTAATAAAAAAAACCTTTGTGTTGAATTTTTTATACAATTTCAACTGTTTGTGAAAGGTATCAAATAATTTTCCATTGTATACTACATTTGCAATTATTATATTTTTTAGATTTACTTGTTATAAAAGCTTCTAAATTTTCCACGCCTGAAGTTGGCCCCTCGCCTTGCTTGTTCAAGGCCGATTGGCAGCTTTCACATGTTGGTTATCTCAATGTACAATATTATTCGAATTTTATTGATTTTAGCATAATGCCATAATTATTTGCGGACGGCCTCTGTGGTTGAGCGGGCTAAGCCGTTGCCGGCCTGCCTCACTACAACGCAGAGGCTCGGGGTTCGATTCCTGGTATAGTAAATTTCGGAAACGTATTTTCTCCGTTATTTACTATGGTCTGGGTGTCTGGGATCGGCCTCAGAGTGGTACGTTGTATACTACCCATAACACAAGCGTGACTTGCTTAATTTGGGGATATAGAATATGTGTTTGTCTGCCGATTATTATTATTATTATTTATGATGTTAAAGTATCAGGGGGCATAAAGCAGGCGGTTTCCCAGATTCTTATCAGGAATAAATATGACAAATGCCAAAATGAAGTGGACCTTTATGCTATGTCTCTAACCTACCAGTATATCTAGACACGTGGCAATTCCACTAAGCGAATCACCAAAGACGGTGGCTTCAGATCCTGTACTATCTCCATGAGATCCATATCACGTGTATCCGTGCAGGAACGGAGAAAGAATACAATTTCCTGCGGCCGGGCGGCCTGTCGTAAGAGCCGACAAAGCAACTCACAGCCTGGTGGTAGGGTGTTTGCCCGACTGGATGGCTACCACCCCTGGTCTAGAGTATGCCGCCATAACAACCTTGAGTTGTGTTCCGTGGTGGCCAGGTTCCAGTCTCGATTAAGAGAGCAGCAGCGCATTTGTAGCACCTTTGGTGTTGCAAATGTCCAAAGGCGATGGTAACCGCTTTCCATCAAGTGGGGTATCACTAAACTCATGTGTATCTCCTATTAAGTGAAGCGTTTATTCTAAATAACCATGTTTTCATCGTTCTTGATTTATCTGCATATTTATTAAGTATCTTCTTTTTATGCTTTAACATGGGATCTCACGGGAGTAAGACACAAAATCACAGAACAGCCGCGCAATTGCATGAATGAATTCCTCCCTCACCTGTTTACCACAGGACGGGCAGACGTAGAAGCTCATGCTCCTTATATATGGTGGAAATACCAAACAAGTGGACGAAGCTCTTTGTTTCTACTTTTATAATACGTACCGCTGATGAGTGAGTGATCTTTACTGTAGTCTGTTTTTCTTGAAACATACAATTCAGTTGGCTTTCTCGCGTGAACAGGTATCTTCTAGGTAAGCGTGCTCCACCTTAGACTGCATTTCCACATGATATCAGGTGCAATGTCCGTCAAACGCAAACCTATACGATATAAAAAACATTAGCAATATATTGTTATAATTTGGGCCACCTGCATATTTGTAAACAAAGCATATTTATTACCCGCCGGCGTTTGAGCTAATAACATTGTAGTTCTTTTATGATTGTCTTCTTTTGTTTACTTATTTATTGGTTATTGTGAATAGCAGCCTATTGTATTCATTTTGGCCGTTTGCAGGCATAATTAGGCAGAAACAAATTACAATTTCTAACAAATTCGATCTACGCGGGCGGGCAGCCATATTGTATAGGTGCAGTATATAGCAATGGTCCAATGGAGAGATCGACAGTCGAGCGATAACCACTAGCTAGACAAGACGTGTGTACATTCGATAATCTATATAGTGACGGATTTTGCGCGTGTTATTGAATCGCGCATTACGTTTGGACTGATTGTGTTCAGTTATATTTGTACCTGTGTTATACGTGTTTGTATAGTTCTAATAAATTCTATAGTAATTCCAACGGCATTTTAATTCGAGTCCTGTAACTCGTAAAAATATCATAAAGAGGGAAAAATAATTTCCAGTCCGTCTGTTATACAACACATCTCCAAAATTAATCATACAATATGTAAAAGTTGCACCCGTTTCTTAAAAATTGAGAGGAAGAAGCCTGAAGTGGTATGGGCATGTAACAAGGAGGGATGAAAGTCACGTGACAAAAAGAATATTAAACTGCAAGATTGATGGATACAAATGTAAAGGTAGACCAAGAAGAAATGGATGGTCTGTGTGAAGGATGATATGATGTTTTGTGTTGTGACAGAGGACGTATGTCAGAATAGAGGAGTGTGGAAGAAAAAGACATTATGCCGACTCCAAACAATTGGGAGAAAAAAGAATGTAATTGAAGTGCCTGTTTGTAATATCAAAATAACAGCTATTTACTAAATGCATATGAAAGCATATACGGTACTTACATCAAAAAATCAATTAGCGTTCCGCGAAAAAAATCCCACGCGGATGAAATCGCGGAAATATGTAGTTAATGATAAGACTGGTATTTGTGCACAATTAAGTAATACTACAGGCTAGTAAGCTTTTCGTAATGGTGAAATATATATTGTTACGAGTTGCAGGACTCGAATTAAAATGCCGTTGGAATTATTATGGAGTTTATTAGAACTATACAAACACGTTTAACACAATATAACGCACAAAGATTCCCGAATGTACACACGTCTCGGCTTGAACGTGGTTCTCGCTCGACTACCCCTCTCCCCATCAGGCCGTCGTTTTATATCTCACAAATACAAATGTGCCCGTATCGTAGTCGACGTAATCCGCAACACCTGGTTAATGATTCGGCCGTATGCGGCCATAAACGAGTACAATAAAACAATCGGCTGTTCTCTAGAAACCTATGCCAATAAATAAGTAAACAAAAGAAGACGATCATAAAAGAATTACAATTAATTCAAATGCAGACAGGTAATAAAATGTGTTTTTACAGATATGCAGGTGGAATTTGTTTTTTTGTCGGAACCTAAGTTGTAACAATATTTAAAATTACAACATAGATAAACTAGCTTATTTATCTTGTAATTCTGATCTACATATATCTCATACTGAATCGTAATCTCTAATGAACTTAAACGCTTAATAACTGAAATATCCCACGGAAGTTTGGGAGCAAATATGCATGGACTGCGCCAACTATGTTCTCACAATTATCTAACATGTTTGGGGAATTTAACATAGCAATGGAATAGTTATGTAAAATATGCCTTGGTCTCCGAAACGATAACACGCAACGTGTTAAAGCCATGCTGGAATAATTATCTTGATTTCAGCTCGTAGCACCGGCTTAATCGGTGTGATACCACGTTCTCACAGAATATCGGCGTGAAACGTTTAGCCTTGAGCTAATCGTGTTTCATGCAATGAGTGAGAGTTTCGATAGGTCACTTCCCCTTCCCTTAACCCATCCCTATGTAGTCCATATCCCATATATATAAATAACAGTGCAACATCCGTCCGTCCTAGGGTTCAGTTGAAAACCAGCGTCAGGCACCTGTTGCCTAGCACATGCTAAACTGCACCTACTTGGTACTATCGCGAGAGTTTTTTTCGGCATATACCTACATCGTTTAATTCATCGCCATATGTCTCGCTATGTGAAACCAAATAAACGCTTTTTCTTTCTATCTTTGTTTCTTTCTATTCCTCTCTGATCCTCCTATCCCATCCCTCTTTTTTTACGAGCTCCATTCATTATGGATACCCTGCCACTCGGGAACAATAGTAAGGTAGTGTTGAACTCCCGATGGTATGCTCGGATCTATCAAGTAAACCACCTCTTTGTTCGATCTCGGCTCTATGCTTATGAACCCCTCCTACAGAGAGTGGAATGTTGATACACCGCTGTTACGGATGGAAATATCCCCGCGCCCCGCTCAACGCAGATACGTAGATCGTTTTGTTAGCTGCTAAGCGTCTGAATAAAAGAAGTAACTTAGCGAATACCCTGTGAGTCTTCGACATCGTTTCAAATCCCATCCCAGTGGATCTCCCCTACGTAATCGAAAAATAAAAAATGCACGGAACCTGGCGCCATCAAGTGGCAATCCAGGAATGTCAAAAATTATAATTAGTTTCCATTTAGTGCACTTAACTTCACTTAAGATGGCCCTGTGCAATATCGTTGAATAAATATATCGCGCTGACGAGATCTTAAGAGCATAAACGAAACCCCAGGGTATAGTCATATTTAAGGAATCTCGCACACTTCTACCTGAAGTTATTATGTGAACTGAACCATTATTGACATAAATTATAGTGTTTATCTCATACTAATATATGAAGCTGGAGAGTTTGTTTGTTTGTTTGCTTGAACGCGCTAATCTCAGGAACTACTACTGGTCTGATTTGAAAAATTCTTTCATTGTTAGATAGCTCATTTATCGAGGAAGGCTATAGGCTATATATCACGCTAAGACCAATGGGAGTGGAGCACTAATGAAGAATGTTTCAAAATCGGGAGGTTATTTTTAACTTACTTTTTCTTACGACGCGCGACGAAGTCGCGGGCAAAAGCTAGTATACAATATAATATAAGTTAATTTAACTGTAATTTTATTCTGTCGTATATAACAAGTCGTACAGCTAGTACAATATGTATTATGTAGAAGAATGTGTGAGCGGGACGGATGATGTGCGGGCGAGATGGAGGAACTATTCACATGTACGCTCCCGTGTTGTGCTAGCCAGTAGTACGTTGTCCGTTGCGATGACTAGACACATAGATAATACACTATACTAGACGTATGCAGCTCCATACCACTTTCCAGTACGTGAGCTATCTGCCTCTTTGCCAGTTTTGGAAAAAAACATAGTGAAATTCATTCAAGTACCTCCTTAATACTTTCTATCACAAATAGTTTAAGAGCCTAACGTCATTAATGAAGGGATTAGGGTCGCTCTTAAGGATAATGAGGATTTTTTATACTCAGCGTGTTTGGTTGTCACGCTAAATCGGGATTGTTTTATTGCCCTGTTTTCGAAGCTTAGCGTGTTTGTTTGGTTTTTGAAATTTTTGTGTTGTTTTTCGCATAATTAACGGTTAATGTTTAATTAATCGTTTGCTAACAATGTCAATGTCAATGTGATGGTTTTTTGGGTGATGTATCCTCGTCCTATTTTTAAGGGTTTGTAGGCATTTTTGCAATAAAGCGTAAGTTAGCCGGATTGAAACAGTTTTATTTATTTACTAGCTGTGCCTGCGACTTAATCCGCGTGGTTTTTTTTGCGGAACCCACAAAGAGTTTAAAAAAGTAACTTAAGTTACTCTTTATAACATCAGCTATCTGCCAGTGAGTCTTTTCAAAATCGGTCCAGCCGTTTCAGAGATTAGCCGGGACATCTAGACAGACAGAAATATTAAAATGATTTTTTGACATAAATACCGTATGTATAGTACTTTTATATGCATTTAGTAAAAATCTGTTATTTTGATATTATAAACAGACACTTAAATTTTATTTATCTCTATAGATTTTTTATTTATTTAACAAACGTCACATAGCTTTTACATAATATATTTTAAGAAATCTATGCAGTTTAAAACCGCACATAAGTCAATAATAGATCTTACTTGCTTTACAGGGATACAAAAAGAATGATTTAAATTAAACTGAAATGATTTTTCACGCTTCCTTATGAATTTTATTAAAAACCAAATTCTTATAAACGACATATTCATCAATTTTTGTATGTAATAGTTTCATTTCTTAGAAATGATTGGGCCAATGTTTATGTGATATATATACCGCTAGATAATGATCTAATAAAATTGTTAAGAAAGTAAACATTAAGGATTTTAAAAAAGCACAAAATATTCTTATATGTCTTTCCTATTTATGTCTGTCAAAATGAGGTAATTTATCTTGGCACTGGCACCTCAGATATCATATACTTGTATGACATTATTTAAATGTTCATAAAAGATGATTCTTAGAACTCAAGGCTAAGATCTCAACTCAGTAAAACAAGCCGTAGTGTACAAAAAAGCATATTAACCCTACAATTTAAATATTCTGTTCACGAAAGAAACATAAAGATTAATGCGTCATATTAAAATATGTACGGTAATAATTTACAGGAACCAAAATTTAATTTGCGCTCGTGTAACTTGGAAGTCGGTACTAATCTTAATCTTTGAATGTTAACTCGGCTGTAAATTGTAATTTTGTATTTTCTAAAGCATTAAAATTCATAATAATCTCCATTACTGTTGCAATAGTTCTAAATATATGAATATAATGTTACGAGTTGCAGGACTCGAATTAAAATGCCGTTGGAATTATTATAGAGTTTATTAGAACTATATAAACACGTATAACACAGGTACAAATATAACTGAATACAACCAGTCCAAATGTAATGCTCGATTCAATAACACGCGCAAAGTCCGTCACTAATTAGATTACCGAATGTACACAGGTCTTGCTTCGCTTGTGGTTATCGCTCGACTGCTCATCTCTGGGTATTGCTTTATACGGCACAGATGAAATATGTCTGCCTGACCGCGTGGACCGAATTTCTTAGAATCACATCTGGCTAATGACTACCATAAATGATTACAATTCACAATGGGCTGTTTTTCTAATCACAAATTTTAAAACACAAAGTAAATAAAAGAAGTCCAAATGCCGAAAGGTAATAAAATGTGCAAAACAGGTATGCAGGTGTAAATTTGTCTTTGTCGGTCGTAACAATAAGGTGGATTTTTGTATGTTTTATGTGAAAATAGATTGTGTATAAAGAGAGGTGACGAGGTAGAAAAATATTCGACTTATGAACATAGATGTCAAGTGATAATGTGTACGATACTGACAATTTTTTAAAGTTATTTTTAAAAATAATTTGACACCACTTTTCATATATTCTTTTGTCCTCTTATGTCTGTCGTCTAATCGTGTTACATATGTCAATAAATAGGTGATAATAAGATAACTGTTACCAAACTCGCGAAAAGTACCACACCTCTCTCTCGAAACTATGAGGTAAAAATTTCGCAAAATTGAAACTAGTAGGTAAAGTTGAAAAAATAGTTTAATTAAAGAAAGCTTTGTGTGATTCCTTTATCAAATGACAACATTGTTTATCGTCTCTATGAAATCCATCTAAGTTCGTGGACTGTCACGCAATTGGAAAAAAATATTTAGTCGTATACACATAACTGTACGTGACATTACTAACTATTCAAAATAGTACTGAGACCCACTTAAAATACAGCAGAATAATCAATGTCCAAACAATATGCTTAAAACAAACAAAGTGGAAACACGCTCATTCGCCACTGTCCCGTTGCACGAAGCACGTCACGTTCGTCATAATCTAGTTTGTCCAGCTGCATACTATTTACAGCCAGTTTTGTAATGTGCAAAGCGTATTTTGCGCACGTAAACTTGAACAATATTAGTTTTGATTGGGTTGCTTTCTAATGTTAATATTTTATTTAGATAGATTTTGAAACTTTCGTGTGTTGTTTATAACTTTAGCTCTCTTATGGCCAGTTCTTATACCTTACTATTAATTCATGGCCAGTTCCTATTTCTTACTATTCATTCGCTTGCCCTACTATCGGTTGAATTTTGACACTACTTACTTGTATGGAGCTTATGTCAAATTTTAACCAATAGTGTGGCAAATGAATAGTTGATGATATAAAAGAACTGGTCTTTAGTGTCGCAGAAGGGAGAAAGTAATTCAATCAATCAATCAATATCTTTATTTGCAAGAATGTAGTTTATACAGGTGTTATACAATTGTAGGTGAACAGTACATTCTACCACATAGTGGCGTACAAAGTGAATTAAAAATTAAGATATAATAAAATAAAAATTACAATTTACGTAATTATTCTTATTATCTATTCTAATTTGAATGTCAATTTTTGGTATTATTGTAATTGCCTCACATCACGCGGTTCGTCTCCTCATTTGCCAACAAGCAAGCATAAAAAACCTACCTTATTTTCGAACTAGACTTTTACCTTGAAATACGTTTGATTGGATCGGATACGTATTGTGGGAGTCATCAGTTACACCGTTTATAACCCAACAATGACGGGACCGATTTTTATGATCTTTGAATTGTTGGATTTGTCACCACCCGAAGAAGCAGAAGAGCTATGAGTATATTATCGAAAAATTCGCAGATTTTTTAAAAATTTTTGTAGTCAAGCTTCTGTAGAATTGTTGTAATTTGAAACTCGATGAAACGAAAAAGCGACACTAAAAGATATAAACACATAAATCAATAGAATTAATCCCGCGAGAAAATGAGATACGAGTGTTAGATTGTGCAGTACAGATTACAGAGTCAATAAGATTATAGGTCCAACTTGGACGGAAATAAAACTGAAAATAATATGTTTTAAATTAAAACAGTGAAAGTTTAAAGTGATACTTAAGAAATTTATTTTGAATTATAATATGTTGACAGATATAGGCTAAATGAATTATATTTATATTAATTAAAGTTACAGAAAAATTATCTGTGAGTATATTCTCTGAATTTCTTTCTTCTACTGCGTGTGAACTGCACACGCAATTTTTTTAAATAAATTGGGTATGGGACTCTTCCGCAATTGGCAGCTCACGTAACGCACGTTTATAGTAATATAATCGATATCCACTGCAAATCAGTGACATACTAGAATGGTTTAGATTCACAATCAGATCCGAGATGGTTTATATCCACAATTAAACCCGGTAGATGGCGCTGGAATCGAGCGCTAGATTTTTATTTTTTCAAGGCAGGACAACGTCTGCCGGGACCGTTGGTTCTCTAATATAGAAGTTTTCCATAATCTTTCCAAATACTTATCTATATATCAATTACAATGGAAATCAAATATATAAAGTTGCAGTTTATGATAAAAATGATTGCGAAAATCCCAAAAGAAACATTTTCAATAGATCGCATAGATTAAATTTCAAACGGTAACAAATAATATAATAATACAATAAAACATAACATGATGTTTATTTGTACCTCTCATAAAAATATACCATCTTATTACTACAACGTTCGAAATATCTGAAATCTCATTACAGACCATAGTAAACTAGTTGGGCAAGCGCTTTAATATTAAATAAACAACATCAAAAAGCAATAAAAAGCGAGTAAATTGCACGCCAATCACTTTTACAACGTCGTATTTCAAAGAAAATAATAACTCTAAACCCGCGATATTATGGCGTGACGAACAAGCGTGTTTTAGTGACGGCCGAAACATTTGTCACGCCCGCGATCTTCTGTCGCCGCCAAGTGTTGTACTGTTTTCAACACTCACAAGTATATTTCTTTTATATTCTTTTGTAATAATAATAATATGCACGTATGAAGTACATTTGGTGGTTGGATTATTGTCCATAATTATTTAGCGTGTTCGGGTTGAGTACATCGAGTAAGAGTAACGTGTAGTCAGGATAAGTGATGGAAGACAACTGGTGCTCGGGGCGCATTGCATTATTCGATACAAAACGCTGAGCAGACAGTGTCTCCACTTCTTTTAACTTCTTATTGTCGAGCTTATAATTTGCCATTTCTAAGGGTTATGTGCGTATGCTTTAAACGAAAATCGTAGCTAATAATATCCCCTTAATAACCCTTCGTAGTTTGTGAACTGCCACTGATTTACCGGACAATATTTAACAGTTTTTGGAAATAAAACTCTCATTCAAAATTAAAAAACGCCTAATATGGACCGAAGTGTTGTGGTGATGTTAATCACGCCAAAAATTAAAGAAACATGTCGGTTGGCGTGATTAGCACTTTTTACGATTTTCGACGTACGGGACAGATAGGCGTTTATACCTAGCTGATGGTACTTTATTTAAGTGAAATTTCTTTAGAGTCGTTGTGATTTGAAACGCTATGAAAGGAAAAAACGACCCTAAAAGAGATAAACGTATAAATCTATAGGACTAAGTCTGCGAGAAATTGAGATACAAAATTTACACTGTGCAGCACAGATTAGAGAGTCAATAAGACCGACATAGGTCCAATTTGGCCGGAATAAAAGTGATAATAATATTTTTTAGACTAAAACAGTGAAAAATTGAAAGTGATACTTAAGAAATTTATTTTGAATTACAATATTATTACGAGTGCGGGACTCGAATTAAAATGCCGTTGGAATTACTATAGAATTTATTATAATTGTACAAACACGTATAAAACAACTACAAATATAACCGGACGCAATAAGTCCACATGTAGTGCACAATTAAATAACATGCGCAAAGTCCGTCACTATATAGCTAATCGAATGTACGTCTTACTCGTATCGTAAACCTCGCTTGACTGCCATCTCTCCGTTCAGGCATTCCTTTTATTCTATACAAATACAATATGCCTCGACGCAAAACAATAACTTCTTAGTATTAGTTCACAACACCTGCCTAATTATGCCTGCGAACGGCCATAAACGAGTACAATAGGCTGTTTTTCACAACATCACTAATAACAAAAGAGGACGATAATAAAAGCGCTTCTATGTAATTATCTCAAACACCGAGCGGATAATAAATATGCTTTGTTTCAATTATGCAGGTGGCCCAATTATAACAATATGTTGACGGATGTAGACTAAAGGAACTAACTCTATTTAAATTGATAAAATTTAGATTTTTTTTAGTATATACAAGTGAAATTTAGGGCTTTGTAGTTATTATAGTAAAAACGGATCCCTTTTATCGTTATTTGTATCCGTCTGTCTATCTGTTTGTAGCACAGCAAAAAAGCTGCACAACAAAACATCACTCCTCAAGTTCCCTTCAAAAAACTACCATTCAAAGTGTTGTGGTAATATTAATCACGCCCGAAATAAAGGGAACATGTCGGTCGGCGTGATTTACACTTTTTACAATTGTCAGCGTACGAGACACGTAAGCATTTGCACCTAGCTGATTGTATATCATTATTATATACAAATGAATTTTAGGATTCCATAGTTTGTTAAAAAGGAACCCTTTTCTCGTCAAATTCTTCAGTTTGTATATCTGCCTTTCGATGTGAAAACTCTTCTATGTATGTGAGGATGTGTATGTAATGGGCATGTATGTATGTAAGGATCTTCCATAGGAAGCCATTTTTAGTGAAGTATTGTATGATTCAAAGTGACTAAATACCTATAATAATGACAAATATCTTTAACACAAGTATTAGTGTTTCGTATTTCATAGATCTCTTCAAGAGATCAACCCCAAGAAGCCATGATTACTTAGTGGTTAATGCCTTCGCATCCCAACTTGAAATGACGTGGATTCGAATCCTGAGGGGAAAAACATCCTCCTCTTAGGACAGTTTTCTGATCT
Organism: Dendrolimus houi; assembly: GCA_039645545.1. Lineage (NCBI taxonomy): Eukaryota > Metazoa > Arthropoda > Insecta > Lepidoptera > Lasiocampidae > Dendrolimus > Dendrolimus houi. The sequence continues at coordinate 25,052,963 of CM077127.1, read as the reverse complement.
AATGTCCATATTGCTATCATTACCACGTACTGGCGGTGAAGAAAAACATCGCGATGAAACCTTCACATCGAGATAACCGATGTGTCAAACTCGTCAAGCCGCCTTAGTCAAGTATGGCGAGCATAATATCCGCTCTCTCACTCCCTAAAAAAATTGGGAGGACCAAACATAGTTAGTAGTGGGATCTTTTCGGGCTATTATTGTTCTTACTCAGCCCCAAAGACACTCTAGACATTAATACATTACATATTCTTCAATGTCAAAATTGTATATAATTACGTACATAGAATATATTATACATATATTTCATCACTTCAAAACTCGAGACTAATTAAATTGTAAACTACAGTAAAACGAGTGAAAGCAAGCCATCTATATTCTAAACACTCATAGCCATGTACTCGTAGTACTTCGTAGCAGCGTAGCGGCGTAGCTATCAACCTTGACAAAATCAATTTGCCAGAATCTCGTCTAGGGCTGACAGGATTTTAATTTAGCTCAACTAAAAAGGAACAAAAGGAGGGTTGTGATTTATGGCTGACTAGCACTTTTAGCACAGTTTTGCTATCGTGTTTTATTTTTCAATGCATTTAATCAAAACGTATTTATCTATTTCATAAAATATGACGTCAAGGGCATTATTATATCATATAAATGTGAAAAGAAAAATAATTTTCTTGCCAGATATGTCGTACAGTTAATTTTGTTTTTTGTACTAATTTTAAGACATTAATTACTTACTTAAAATTAAAATACCAAATAAAGATTATAATTATTACAAATTACTGTCAAGAAAGAGTAGTTTAGCGGTGATAGCATTAGAGTGGTGTTGTGGTTATACACTCAACTATATAAGGCAACAATGTTGTTCTTTTATTTTTCACTTGACCTCCAAATGAGTCTGAAATCTATTAAGCTTCTTATACGATAGATAGATTGATATTTCTCAATTACGTTACAACGAATGCATTGTTGATATTATTTGAGTTAGATTTTGTAGGTACTATGTTATTTTATTTATAATGATGGTTTGTTCAAATTATAATCTAAAAGCTGTCCTGGTTCTTGTCTCGTAAATTGAATTGTCATTTATTATGCGAGTATTTGATAATTTCTTAACTAAGTCATAAAATAATATTAATTATAAATATTTTGAAATAAAATGATATTCACTATTATTATTGATATGTAAGAATTCTGTCTAGTTTATTTTAATCGTGACATATAGAAAACCAATAGATTTAAATAAATTTAGAACTGTATAATGAAATATCATTATTTAAACGTTTAAGTTCGTCATGTGCTACTTCAAATCTAGTATGGGTATACATATTTTGAACCAAGACAAGTGCAACAAACAAACAAATTTATACAGATAAATAAAGTTGAAGTGTCTGTTTATAAAGTCAAAATAACAGCTTTTTACTAAATGCAAATAAAAGTATATACGGCGCTTATATCAAAAAATCAATTTTTGAAATATTTGTCTGTCTGTCTGTATGGATGTTCCATCTTTGACTTTCACTGGCAGATAGCTGATAATTATAAGGAGTAACTTAGGCTACTTTTTTAGGGTTATGTGAAAAAAATCCACGCGGTCGAAGTCGTGAGCACAGCTAGTTTTATTTAATTTTATAAACATTCCAAAATTGAATGTGTTTATGTATCTCTTTATCGAAATGAATACAATACATAATTTAAAATAATTATACTGTTATATTTATTACAATATTTGCAACATATATAGAATATCTTAATCTTATAAATAATTAATTAATTAGTCTTATAGTTAAACAATTAATTAGGAATCTTGTATAGAAGTGTACAAGAAAATCCTGCGTCTTATTAAAATAGGCCAACCCTATTAGTCCGGCATCTATATTCGTAGCCGCGTAGCACTTTAGTAGCAACGTAGCGCTGTTGCCCGCTCTAATGAATAGCCTCCGCCTATGTCGACACCGATTGACGACACTCGAACACTGGCTTTGCATTGCTTATTCAATTTTCTTTAAGTGCCAGTTCCGTATTGTTTTTGGGGTCTGGTTTCATATACATAGACTTGATTTAATTGTAATTAGCAGCTCATTCAATGAGCCTGGAAGATAGTATATGTATATAGTTGTATAGCACATATATTCATAATATAATGTTTTTCAGTAATTATTTTACAGATAAGGCTGTTCGATTTTGGAATACATTGCCTGTTGCTGTCAGACAAGCAAAATCTCTATCAACATTTAAGAACATGGTCAGGACATAATATCTACAATATAATGATATTGTTACATGACGTCAAAGATGAGCCGCACAGCCTATTGTAAGCGGAGCTTATTGTCCTTCTGATCAGTTTAGGGAATCCTTTATGTTATAAATTTGTAACATGCTATTGTTTTTCTACCTGTTTTATAATCATCATTAGCGTCGAACTATAATCCCTATTGTTATTGTATTCGACTTTGTGGACGTTCGCAGCTGTGCAAATTAAATTTCTTAGAAACCTTGTGTGCGCCTCCAATTCCTTTGTACTATGTAGTTAGGATAAGACGATGCCCGAATGGAAGGGCGGGTGACAGTCTAGCGACGACCACGAAGCGAGTAAGACATTTTCTAGTACTCTCGATTAGCGATATAAACGACGGACTTTGCGCGTTCGAATTGTATTGAATAGTGCAGTGTGAACTGGTTGCACCCAGTTTTATTTGTATTTGTTTTATACGTGTTTGTACAGTTCTAATAAATCCTATAGTAGTTCCAATGGAATTCTTTTTAATTCGAGTCCTGTAGCTCGTAACAATATGTAATTAGTATTACATTGAAAATAGCTATATGTTTATTATGTTTAGTTGCATTTTATTACTATATTTTATATAAATATAACTTATTTGTATATTTACATATATAGTATAGTTATACATTTACTATTAAAATGTAAGTAATCGTACAATAGCGTAATGGCTAACGCATGCGTCTCGAATTCAAAGGGTGCGTGTACGATGCTGGCCGGAACGCATGCTCCTGCAGTTTTCTGATCGCATGTGTATTGTTACAATAACCACATGCTAACAACGTTGAAGGAAAACATCGTGATGAAACCTGCACATCGAGATAACCGATTTGTCAAACCTGCCAAGCCGCCTTGGACAAGCGTGGCGGGTATACTGTCCGTTCCCCTATAATGAAAGGCCCGAGTCCAGCAGTGGGACATTTATGGGCTGTAATTATTATTATATTGTTATTATAATCGTACAATAATTACGTTTATCTCGCCACTTCTAATCAGCAAAATTCTGACCGCGGGTGGTCTGGAATAGATCGCTTTTTAGCGATAAGACCGCCCTTTGTACACAATTAGATTAATATTAGTTCAAAGAATCTATAAATAGGTAAGTAGCTCGCTAGATAGAAATATAAGCACAAGAAGAATTTAGATAAAAATTACCTAATAATTACTATTATTAGGTAATTTTTGATTCTTTCCAAAAACTTGTAAATAGATAAATTGGCAATAAAATAATGTAAAACTCTAAAAACAAGTGAAATGTAATAGTTCATAATTAAATGTATAATAGTGAGATAGAAGACAAAAGAAAGAAAAAGGAATGAAAAAAATAAAAATAGGACGTCCACGATTACTTTTTCCCCAAAAGAAAATAAAAAGAAAGAAACAGAAATACAAAGAACAAAAAAGGAGCTCTGCCTTGTACTATGGCGGAAGATGGGGATTCACAAAATATAAATAATAGTTCAGTAAGGCTAGCAGTTCATCCCAATAGCCCGGTACCTTTCTCATTTCCCACAATAGTCCTACACTGGCCGGGGCTTGTCCTTGTCAATATTCAATGGTGTAGACAGGGATAATTGCCGGTCAGTGTAATAATAATAATAATAAATCTTTATTAGCCTTTACAGTTTTACAATTTAACAAAAACGAAACACACAGAAAGATAATTAGGAGACAGTAAAAATGTGTTAGTTTAAAATACGACTATGGAATTTAAGACAAGTAGGTATACCTTCGACTCTCAAACTAGGAACAAGGCCTGTGTTTTGAGTCAATCAAAGGTATCCCATCACCTATATGGTTAAACAACATAATTATAGATCTTAGATAAGTAATTGTATATGCTTACGTGCTCGTGTATGTGTATGTGTGTGGCTGTGAGTGTGTGAATGCGTACAGTGGTGTGTGTAAAATAAAGTGATTGAATGTGTGTATATCACGAGTGCAGAAATTAACGAAAATTGTATAAAGTATAAAACAGAATATATAGTGATAGTTACGCCTCATTTACATTAAATTTGTCAAAGGGCCTGTACGTGTTGGCCTTCCCATGGCCCCACGCAAGCCCTCCAAAAGTTCGGCCTTTCTTAAGGTCCGTGGTCTTCAAATACATACAATATAATAATAATCGGCAGACGAACACACACATTGTATATCCCCAAGCTAAGCAAGTTACGCTTGTGTTATGGGTGATATATAACTGACCATTCTGAGTCTGCAGAGACATACATATAAAATACTAGTTCGTAAGTTTTTTTGTAATGGTGTACAATAAAGTGTTATCTACATTTTATGGCAAAGTTGGGAAACTGGTAGACAGACAGCCCACTGAATGAATTATGAATGATTTATCGTCTATAGAGCGTTGTAATACCAGGGGCCAACCTTTAGGGTAGGATGGAGGGGATGCGATAAGAAGGGATGGGACAAGACAAAGGTATGGGGAAGACGAGATCAGGGAGTGAGAAGTGGGCCATCGTAACTCTGACTTGTCGTAAAAAACACAATTAGCTTAAGGCTAAGTAACCGTTTCGCGACGTTATTCTGTGAGAGCGTGGTATCACACCGATCGAACCATTACTTTTTTTAACGAGGGGAAACCCGATTTAGGGCCATCAAGGGCGCGTAGGGAGAAAGTCACGACCGGTGTGTGAGGATTCGCCAGGTTGGAGTGGCACTAGCACTTCTAGGCAGAACTAAAGGAGCTAGAGTGCCATACCACAGTTAGAGATACCCACTAAAAACTACTGGGCCGATTTCGATGCGGTTTTCATTGATAGACAGTAAGTTCTTACTTTTTATCCTGGGAATGATTTAAAATGGCCAGATTAAAAAAAAACGAAATCCAATATGATTTTTTCACTGATGGATAGCAAATTTTATGTAATAAATTGTGTGATATTTTTTATCCCGGGACTCCCGCGGGAATTTTCCTGAGAACAGTTTGCAGTTATTCGGATGCATAAAATATAGCTTATTGCGACACAGATTTCACTAAAACGATAGCTTACATTCTTTTTTAAATGCTGCGGTACTTTATGTGCGCAGGTTTCATCGGGATATTTGCTTCGTCGTAGCACGTGCTAATTGTATCAATATACACACTAGGTCATAAAACTGCCTAACTTGTGCACGCCTCCCGGTTAGGATTTCGACCCACGTTATTTGAAATGCAAATTAGATACACGATTGCGTTTACCAATAACTTACGACAACTTACTACTGTGTTATTAGTTACTCAGCAGCCCTAAAATATAATCTATATACATATAATAAAACTGTAGAGATTGAATTTCTGTACAATGAAAAAAAAATGCTAAAAACCGAATCAGGGGGATGTAAGAAATGAAATAGAATAATTTAGATTTTTTTTTAAATTTTTTGTTTCTCTGTTTGTACCGGCTGATCTCCGAAACGACTGGACCGGTTTAAATGATTTTTTTTAATGGTGGTAGCTTATATCCCTGGTCAACATATAGGATACTTTTGATGCCGAAAAATTAAAGAGTTCCCGTGGGATAGTTAAAAAAACCGCACCACGCGGACGAAGTCGCGGGCAGAAGCTAGTTTTTTTATAAATTAATATTAAACAATACAAAATATTAAGCAGAAGTTTAAACAATGAATCCATCAAAAACACTTAATTGTTGCTAATTAAAATCAATCTCTGGCAGGAGCTCCTCCCCCCTGCCCCCGCAGGCGCCTCTAGCCCCCCTCCGTGGCCCGCTGAATAGCGACAGTGGGCTTATCGTGGCCCACAGATCGAGTCTGGGCAGACAAAGCGCCCGAACAATGGTTTATCTCCACAAAGAAACTCTACTCATTACTTGAGAAAGGATAGACTCTGTCTTTATTTTCACTTGAGAAACTTCATTAGGCGACGTCCAGGGCTGACAGGTTTGCCGGATTGTTAAAAAAACTACAGATAGCGCGCTAGTGGCATTGTCGTTTTCTCTTAGACCTGACACATAATGGTGCATCTACAACGCAGTTACTTTTTGTGAAGCAACAAAATAATAATAATAATAATTCTTTATTGAAGTTTCTGCCTTAACTTTAGTATACATTTAGTGGTGGGATCTTCTTGTGAGCATGAAATACCAGTATCAGAAGATTCCACTCTTCACGTTATGACAAACAGCTGCTACCAGAAATTTATATATCTATTACAAGGAAAAAAATATTTGCGCGTTGTTGTGTGTGTGTGTGTTTGATTTTTAAATATCGAGTATTAAAGAGGAATTAATCAACATTTCTATTTCACCATATGTTTTAAGTTTTAACCATTTTAAAACAGCCACTTTACAATTATAGTAGTTCATGGGATATTTAGTTTGTTGTGTATTCTTTTATATACAAGTTAAATTGTCGTTCGCACTGATGAGAATAAAATTTAGTTTTTTTTAATATGAGTTAGGATTCTAAAATTTCTTCTACCTATTTCTATCAAAGTAATATATAAAACGTGTAACTTTCCAACACTAATAACGCATGCATGCAACATGATAACGTTACCAAATGTTTAAAAAGTAGTATAAATAGTTAAGTCTGTGGGAACTTCTAACCGACTTCCAAAAGGGTGTTTTATTTTATTTTTATTCCGACGTTTCGGCCAGTTTTCAGTAGTCATGAGCACGGAAATCAAAGATGTCAAGTATCAATCAGGAATGTTAAAGATGTTGTTTAGCCTACCGCCATTTTAAAACCGGAATATAGATCAAATAAAATACAACGCTTAACACCGTAAAAAGGTAGTTTTATTATATTTATTCTGTTTTAATTTTATATTGATTTATTTCTTATATAATATATTTAAACATATGTTTTCAAATTCTTAATTAAAGTGTGACGAAAACTTTCAATGACACTTTTGTAAATAGATTACAATATAAAACAATTAGCCTATGAAAATCTATAGATAATAAATCTGTAAATGGTTCGAGCTTATAAAATGCATTTAAAAATATTGTTACGAGTTGCAGGACTCAAATTAAAATGCCGTTGGAATTATTTATAGAATTTATGAGAACTATACAAACACGTATGACGCAGGTACAATAAATATAACTGTACATAACCAGTCCAAACGTAATGCACGATTCAATCATACGCGCAAAGTCCGTCATTAACATTTTGCATCGCTTGTGGCTATCGCTAGACTGCCGATCTCTCCATTGGGCCATTGCTTTATACTGCACCGATACAATATAGTTGCCCGCCCGCGTAGACTGCATTTCTTAGAATCAGTTCGACACACCTGGCTAATGACTGCCATAATAGATTACAATACGCAATGGGCTATTTTCTAATTACAATTTTTAAACACAAAGTAAACAAAAGAAGTCCAAACGCGGAAAGGTAACAAACTGTGCTTTTATGGCATGCAGGTGTGAATATACTTTTGTTGGCGTGTAGGTCGTAACAATATGAAAAAAATCAGGGTGGCTTATTTGGACCAGTAGATTGCGAAAATACAATATTTTAAAATTTTGTCTGTCTATTAAACTCGACATAGAGCTAGCTCATATCCCGGAGCGTAAATTGGGATATTTTTTATCCCGATAAATGACGTCGTTTCTGTGGGATAGACGAAAATAGCGAAAAAGATGGCGCTGCAGCGCCATCTTTTTTGGGAACTACTGAACGTATATGAATGAAACTCGACATAGTGCTGGCCTATAAATAAATATCCGATAAAAGACGTCGTTTCCTTAAAATCGACGGATTAGCCAAATAGCTGCAATCGCGTTTTTCAATTCACTAACAAATACCTACGTTATCAAATCAAATCAAATCAAATCAAATAATTTATTGCATAAAAACATGGTTATACAATAGGTCTTGATATTTTATACTTAGCACATGTTTTTTGCCGGTTGGGTCGTACATTTTTTTTTGTATTATAAAGTTTGTCATAAACAACATGTCATTCATTGTATTACTTCAAATCAGGTTGGCTTCGACTTTCTTCTATGTTCTGCTGGGCAGTTGTTTAGACTATATCGATTTAGTTTCTTTGTTATTATTATATGTTTTTATATTATACGTAAAAAACTGAATTAAATTTTTGTGTAAGTAAAATAAAGCTACATAGCATAGTACAAAATTTGCTTACATTACAGGAAAATCGAAACACATAAAAGAAATAATATTTTCTTAAGTTTTCGCGAATTGTATACATAATAAAAACTACATTTAATTTACGTTTCTGCGTGCACCGGAACACAAACCAACATGACTGATAATTTATTTTTATTTTTACTTCCACCCATTTTAATATTACATAAAATTATTAGAGCTAGGCATGTTTGCTGAAGAGTTTTCTTGCGCCGCTTCTTCTCTTCAAGCCATAACATGTTGTTGAAGTGGTGGTAAATTAGGTTAGGCTCCCATAGAGTAAATAATAACCATAAACAAAATTAAAATGAACAAGTTGGCGGTAGGCTAAATAAAACTTTAACAATACTCGTTGACACTTGACATCTTTGTCTTCCATGATTACGGCCACTGAAAAGTGGCCGAAACGTTGGAATACCAAAAATCAAATAAATTACCGCGCTTATAACCGTTAAACGTAGTTCTATTACATAAAAGAAATGTTTGTGGTTTCAATTGAAGTCGCGAGCAAGAGTTAGTTTAATATAATATAAGGAAAAGGTAAAACCGAGTAGGTAACAAGTAGTTCCCATTCCTGTCCTCGGGAGGTATTGCTCATCATTCCAGAGGTCCCATGTCAGCGAAATATGGAATTTTCCCTTTCTAATACCGTATTACGGTCCAATTTATTGAGGGTCTTAGGGATTTATGTATACGTTTTGTCTTTTTATTATTTTACCGCTTTGAATAAGTGGTAAGTATATATATAAACTTATGAAGTCGTGGTAGCGTAATGGCTAGCGCACGCGTCCTAAATTCAAAGGGCGCGGGTTCGATCCTGGCCGGAACGCATGCACCACTTAGGCAGTTTTCTGACCTAATGTGCATATTATTACAATTACCATGTGCTAATAACGCTGAAGGAAAACATCGTGATGCAACCTGCACATTGAGATAACCGATGTATCAAACCTGCCAAGCCGCCTTGGACAAGCGTGGCGGGTATACTGTCCGTTCCCCTATAGTGGGAGGCCCGAGCCCAACAGTGAGACATTTATGGGCTACTATTATATATATATAATATATATATAAAAGTTCTGTACACGAGACGCTGATTTCTTATAGTATTAACTAGCTGTTGCCAGCAAATTTTCGTTCGCGTTGCCATGACGGCGCCGAGGAAACGCGAAATATTTGATTTGCTCTCAAACACTCAATTTTTGTACAAAAACAATCAATAAATACTTGAACATTCTACGACTATTATTCAATATAATGAAAATAAATAGAATTTACATCTCATAATAAAATATCACGATTCAATTTCCCGCAAAAATCAGTTATTTTTATTATTACACTAGCTACCCACCCCCACAGCACACTCTCTTCGCTCGCTCGGCTCGTGTACTATAATTTATATAATATATACACCGTAGGCGCTTGCCACCGCTAACGTGCCGGCTTTATTGGAGCCGAACGGTTGATCAGAAGGCTGATGCTTACCTTGGGCAACGGATCAGTATGGCCATCCAGCGAGGAAATGTAACCAGCCTTCTCGGCACCTTACTCATAGAAACGGTGATCTAGGCTCAGTATTCTACTTATAGTCTTGAGGGACTATAGGTAGAATACAATACAAATAAATTTTCTTTTATTGTATTAGATTATTTATAAATTTCTTCATTGTACTAAGTAATAAATGAAGATTTTTATTTTTTGTTATTTGCCATATATAGCCACAAACATAATATAACGCCTGTTTCTCTTGGAGGTCGGCAAAGACTATAGTTTTAAACTGCGACGATCCTGACAAATCGCTTTCGCCTTATTTACTTTCATTAATCTCTTCATACGTGTACATTTATTTGAGCTGCTTTTTGCCTGATCATTCCACAATGAAAAAATTAGCATGCGATGCCGTATTCAGCAACCCGATAATTCTTCCTGTCATGAAAACGTGTTTTATTACCCTCGGTATTTAAATTATCTGTAACACTTCTTACGATTATTTTAATTGTTCACTGACAATTGTTCGCGTTAATTCTCTAAGTAACCATCGTCAATAGCTAATCCCGTCTTTATGTTTATGGTAGGCCTTCGAATAAGACATAATAAACAATCTGTATTGCTCAAATTTCGCTGCAAGTTTGTAAGAGCCACGTTGTTTCGGATTAAGCTTACAAATTTTAAAATTCCAATGTTTGCATGTTTGTCGGGAGACGTTACTTTCGGAACTAGAGTCTCACATCGATGAACTTTGCGCGTTTTGTGTTATTGCGATCTTCTGTTCTACGGTTTAGACTTTTAGTTGTGTTTGCAACAACTATGAATTACGTGTGCGTCTCATACAGTTTGTGATTCTTTAGACATTTAATTTCGAATCCCACAAATTCGTAACAGTATATACAACCAGCATACGAATATTTTGTTTTAAACTCATTTAAACATTCCATCACAAAATACAAGCTCAAATATACGACACATTTAAATCGCAAATGAGACGAGTGAACGCTATATCAGACATCGTCTCGGTGCCGAATCTAATTTCCCACTCGGGTTAAATGGCGATGCGATTCTAAATTGGTTTACGTACGCGGTAAACATTTGGTGGTTATACCCTACATGTGACGTATTATGTCGTCCTGATGGAATATCTGGTTTTACATTAGCCAGAAAGACGACTTACACCCGGTACCATATATAACCTATACTATACATTCATTTAATTAACAATTTTTTATAGAAATAAACTCACATTACACACAAACACGTACACACGCACACACACAAACAAACTTACACATAAAGAAGCATAATTTTAAATAATGAATATAACTGTAAACAATATTTTATGAACAGAATTTTACCAATTAAGAAGAAGGAAGTTCCCCAAGATACAGGTCGGCCTAGTTTGGGGACCAATGTACTTAAAAATCGTGAATTATGTTTTACTCAAAAAAATATTTTATCTATATAAAGTGAATCAAAAATGAAGCAAAAACTTTGTACCCCTTTTTACAAAAATTGCGCGTACGGAGGAGTATGAAATTTGGCACACTTATAGTTTATATAGAGAAGGAGTGCATAATGCAATTTTTTTTTAAATTATGCATAAATAAGCTTTTGAGATCCTAGATACCATGTAGCAGCAGAGTGCTAGCCAAGACAAGTAAAACGAGCCCAAACATGGGTCTATCTTTTTTAGTACAGGAGTTCCTATGGCCACCTTCCGACTCCATCATCAGATCAGCTCTATGGTACCATATTATTACATTGTCACGCGATATACATATGCGTGCAAAATTTCAGCTCAATCGGAAGCCGGGAAGTTGGTCAAATTTAACTTCTAATATTCCACCCGAACTTACATACATAGGTACATCCATTGCAACTTAAATAAAAGCTTGTAAAAATACATTAAATCAATATATATATATATATATATATGCAGAAATATTATATATTACATAGATATATACTTAATATACATACCATACAAATACTACAAATGTTTATAAATGAATTTAAATATCATATTCCAACGACAGGTAGTATTTTTTGATCATAGTTTTAAATATCGCTAGCGATTTTGCTTGTCTGATAGTAACAGGTAGTGCGTTCCAAGGCTGTATAGCCTTAACAGTAAAATAATTGTTGTAAAAAGACGAGTTATACGCAGGAGTGTTCAATTTAAGTTTGGTAGAAGGGCATAAATTATGAGAGCACGAAAGAAATTCAAAACATTATTTAAGGTAATCAGGAGTACTATACTACCATGTATTTGACACACACACCGCATATATACTCTTTTGTTTATAGTCAAAGTCAAAGTAACAGTGTAGCCTTGGCGGAATCTGTAATTATAGAAGTATAGTCTTTGACAACAGACCCTTAATAATGTTCAAACTTATAATTTACATTAATTATGGTCGAAATTCGACCACTAGTTATTATTATTTCTCTTGGGTTTACTATCACAAGGCTTGGTACTGGTTTAAAATTAACCGCTTTAAATAACCGGTTTCAGTCGACTATTTGTTTTTAGTTCTACCAACTATAGGCAAAATGCATTCCTAGTGCAACCAAGCAACTATTTAAATAATATAAGTAAGCAGCATAGTGTTAACCCATTTGGGACCACTATTTCGTTAGCCAAGCAGTGTCTAAGCCATATATTTTTCTGCAGCTAGTTTTATAGTGTGTTGTAAGTATGTATGTATATGTGCGTGTTAATCAATATATTACTCATGAAAACTGGCTGTCTATTAACAATTTCAAACGTTTAGTCACGTGTATTGGATATAGGTTTTCTATCGTTTAATAAATAAATAAAACTATGTTTTAACGGTTTTAAGCGCGGTAATTTATTTAATTTTTATTATTCCGACGTTTCGGTCATTTTTCAGTAGCCGTGATCACGGAAGATAAAATTGTCAAGTGTCAATGAGTATTGTTAAAGTTTTATTTAGCCTACCGCCAACTTGTTCATTTTAATTATTTAGTTTTAATTTTCCATATGATTATTATTTACTCTATGGGAGCCTAATCTAATTTACCACCGCTTCGCAACATGTTGTGGCTTGAAGAGAAGAAAGGGCGCTATAAGTCTTCAGCAAACATGCCTAACTCTAATAATTTTATATAATACTAGCGGTCCGCCCCGGGTTCGCACGGATAGCTAAAAATAACTGTTTTGTTGAGTTTAATTACCTACTAACCAACTAACTCCGTTGGCTCAGCAACCCAAAGTGAGTCTTGACCTCCGAAACGAGAGCACGCCACTTTCCTCTGTCCTGCGCAGTGTCTTGCCAATTGTCGGCTTGTAGTTCGGTCAGGTCAGCTTCCACTCTATCCTTCCAGCGATACTTGGGACGACCGACTGGTCGCCCTAATGCTTTCTTCACTCCCCGATCCTCCTCCACCCCTCCACATGACCGAGCCAGCGGAGACGGTGAGATTTTATCTCCCCAATTATGTTGGGCTCGGCCATGAGGTCTTGTATTTCGGAGTTGGTTCGGACCCTCCAGCTGCCATCTCCTTTTATTGTTGGGCCAAAGATTTTTCTGAGAACTTTCCTCTCTGTGACCAACAATTGTTACTCCTCCTTCAGTGTCAGTGTCCAGGCCTCACAGCCGTACATCAAAATTAGTCTAATGACAGTTTTGTAGACACGAATTTTAGTTTTCCTGCTTAGGAGTCTGGACACTAACACCTTATGTAGGGCAATACTGCACCTGAGGGCATTTTTGACACAGAGTGTAATTCTTCCTCTCGGGAGTTCGTGTCTGTGATCGTGCATTCCAGGTATTTGAACTTGCTCGCACGCTTATGCAGCGTATCTCCGACATGAAGGTTTGTATTCGCAATGAGGGTGTTTTTAGACCGCTTCATATGAAGCTACTATATATAATAATAATATAGAATAATTACCTACTAAGCGAATTCAAAATAATTCCCCTCCCGTAAGGCCCGTATCCAAGTGACGCCCACATCGCATAAGGTGCTGCCTTGCTAGCCGAGCAGGGTGCGCGGCGACCACGCAACTTTTTGCTAATACTCACATTTTTAAACTCGCGATATCTTTCGAATGGAATGTCTGAATTGAATAATTCAAAAAGTTATATAAACGTATTGAAACAGTCTTGAATATGAATAATTTATTTTGATAAGGATGAATACCGAGATACAAATAAAGAGCCTTTTCAAGCGGCGGAATTTCAATTAAATTTTAAAAATAAAAGAACACTTATTGTAGCCTAACTATAATAGTTACACATATGCTGTCGCGACACTTTTTATAAATAATGATGTGTTCTGCAAAGTCGTAGTACATTATCTTATTCTATCATCAATAGTTTTCGCAGCGCACTCGATTTTAGGTAATTTTTTACACCTTGAGTTACATTATTTGAGTTTTAGTAAGGATCCTTAATTTTTTTTAAATATAATATAGCCTACGTCACCTGGGAATAGTGTAGCTTGCCACCAGTGAAAGAATTTTTCAAATCGGTTCTGTAGTTTCGGAGCCTATTCAATGCAAACAAACGATCAAATCTTTCCTCTTTATAATAAGAAGTACTTAGTAGTTTGATAAGCACTGCTTATCCACTACATTATACACGAAGTAAAACAAGATAGTCTACAGTACGTTAAAGCTAATATAGGAAATATATACAAAAAAGACACACACACACATATATACACAACACGCATATGTACACATCATATTTGAGAAGGATACATCACATTTACTCCATCAATTAAAGTATAATCTTAATTTAATGTACACATTAGCAAACTAAGCACAACTTCGGCACAAATATCTGATTTCTCGTTGAAACGCCCAAAAGTTGGTTGACTAACGAGCCGTTTGAATTTTTGGCCTCGCCCCCAGGCTTTAGAGGCAAGATTGTTTTTCGGGACTGTCCGGGACTTGTTTCTGAGTTTAAGCCCCGCAAATGAGCGACTAGGACAAATTTAATTACTTATTTCGTGTGTTGCTTAAATGCTTCCGATAGCTTTAATCGCAAATAGAAAGTAATATTTTTTAATAATATTATGCTTAAAATAATCATAGAAAATTTAAAACCCAAATTAAAAATGTTGTAATTTAGAATGATACAATGACTTACAATTTTTAGAATAATGACAAACTTTTTTTTCATAATTTCCATTTTTTATCTCTATTTTATTTGTAATTATTGTGACATTTTTTTCGATTTTGTTCAATATTGACCTAAATTAAATAGACATTTTATGTAGTTTTCATATAATTGTATTTATTTTTGTAATTAACCATTTGAGCCAATTTTATTTTTTAGTGGAAACTTGATTGTTACGTGTATTAATTTTGTGTTTTATATTTAAGAATATTAATTATTGTATGTTTCCCAAACAAATTAAATGAATAAATAAATAAAGAAAGAAAAGACATACAAGACAAACAGACATGATGATTCACAAATGTTTCGTTTTTGTCACAATGGCTACAGAAATATAAACATGATTTTGAGAATCTATAATATTATAAAATTCTAAACATGCTGTATCTGTACATTGAAGCTATTTAAAAAGAACAAATGAAATATAAACGATGGAGAACACGATGCAAATTTGTTTAGATTTCTTGTGTTTGTCGTTTTGTCTGTTTGTTCGGGGTTCACGTTAAAACTACTAGGCCGATTTCGATGCGGTTTCTGTGCTACTTTTTATCCTGAGAATCCCGAAGGAATTTTTCTGAGAATGATTTATAAGGGCCAGATTAAAGAAAAATGAATTCTAATGTGAATTTTGTGATCAATAGCAAATTTAATGTAATAAAATGTGTGATATTTTCATCCCGGGAATCCCGCGGGAATTTTCCCAGGAGCGGTTACAAGTTGTTCGGATGCATAAAAATCCCGACACAGTTTCCACTTAAACGATAGCTTACATTCTTTTTTTAAATGCTGTGATACTCTGTGTCCCGGGAATCACGCGGGAATTTTAAGTCAAGCATGGACAAAGTCGCGGGCACATCCTAGTTAATATGTATAATGCTAGTGGCGCCAGCGTAACTACTCGCGTTACCATAACGACGTGTTTGTGTAAAGTGCAAGGGCAACACAAAAAAAAACACGAGATCTCAGCGCCACTTGTTCGCCAATATACGTCTATCCCCACGTAAACGGCGTCATTTATCAAAACAAATCATTTATTTCCTTAAAGACATGGTAAATAAATATTAGATGACAATATGTTATTGTGTATTTCACATGTTTTTGCCCTTTCAGGCATGTATAATATGGGTAGAGATAAATTATAAATGATAATAACTATACAGACTGATCTTAAACTGTTTATTTTAAAAGATACAAAATAGAATACGACTGACCAACATGACACACAAAGACCAAAGAGAAAGAACATAAACATAGACAATACAAACTTACAGACTAGTAATGTGAATACACCACAAACACCTGATCAAATACCACCAGTGGGAATAAAACACCATATTATCATCCCTAATAGATCTGGATACTTTTTTACACATCACGGGCACAATGCAGAATACACTTTTCCCTATCAAAGCGGTTCTACGTTATTGTCGTGATCAAGAGTATCTTAATTGTTAAACATGAGTATAAGCTAACTCTGTGTCGAGTTTTATTTAAATCCGTTCAATAGTTTTAAAGTGATTAACGAACAGACGGAAACAAACCTAAAAGTTGCGTTTTCATCATCTGCTGGTCCGAATTAGCCCCCCTGATTTTTATTCTCATTTTAAACTCATAGTACTCATGGTATATATATATATATATACTCTACTCTACTACTATAGCCTCAACAAATTTATTATATTCTATTTTGAAATAAAAGTTCAGAACCAAAGTTTTCTTACAAATAAAATTGATATTTCCTCATTACACAATATTTCTAGAATATTATAAACCCCGATAGAGTTTTAAAATTGGCTTTTTGCTCAGTTTTAATCTCATTGTACAGTCGCGGAATGAATATCTTCGTCACCTTAATATCGATTTTTGCTTGCCCTACAAGAAACAATACTGGCAACATTTTAATAAATCTTACGTTAGTAAAATATAAAAATATGAAAAAAGAAAATTGCAACGTTGACAATGACAGACGCTGAGATTAACAATAAGAAATAAAGAGGATATAATCACTACGCGTAACATAAATATTAAAACCAATAAAGAGGTTATACATGTCTAAACAATCTTCTTAGACAAATTAGAAAATCAAACAACTTTAATCTAAGTAATCTTAAACTCTATTGTCAAATAGTTTAATAAAATATAATTTTCTGTGGAACAGTCTGTTCTGTGACTTAGTTTGAAAAAGTAACATGTGCTCGCGTAACGTTAAATGAATTAATTTGAAAACTGGTGAACATTTTCATATCACGACTGTACAAACTCGATACCTCCAACAGATTTAAATTATACACAGAATACATGATGTACACTTAAATATGAACACCTTACATCTTGACTTATTATGCCAGTTCCCACACCCTAATCCTAAATGAAGTTTCAAAGCCTTTTCAATCAGACAAATCCAACGCAATTCCCCGAGCTGCCAGCGTTCGAACCTCTATCAGTGAAAACATAAATCTTAAAAAACTTATCAAAAAAGGGTAGAACCACGCAACCGAGATAGCGAGCAATTATTTGTTGGAAACTTATTGCGTTTCAATCGGGCGAAATGGGCCGGGGTGGGCTAGAATGGGTCCAAACAGGCCGAAATGGGACCGGTAGCCCGTAATGGACCATCGGTAGCCCAGCCCCTAAATACGCCCTAATGTGGGTAGTATCTCACAACAAGTATTATCTTTAGTATCGCTGAGTACTCGATATCTAATATGTGTGTTTCTAAATGATAAACATTTAGTAGTACTAGTTTAGTATATGGAATTAGGATCCGATCATCAAAACTATTAAAACCCAATTCTCAAGACACTGTGAGCTCTTTCAACGTGCACCGGAACACAAACCAACTTGATTGACAATTTCTCTTTTTATTTTAGCTCCTACCCATTTTACTATCGTATAAAATTATTAGAGCTAGGCAAGTTGCTGAAGGGTTTCTTGCGCCGCTTGTTCTCTTCAAGCCACAACATGTTACAAAGCGGTAGTAAACTAGATTAAAATCCCATAGAGTAAATGATAACCATAAACAAAAATTTTAACTAAATAATTTAAATGAGCAAGTTGGCGGTAGGCTTAATAAAAACTTTAACAATACTCATTGACACTTGACGTTTTTGTCTTCCGTGATCACGGCGACTGAAAAGTGGCCGAAACGTCAGAATAATAAAAACAAACAAAATACCTTATTAAAAACTCTCCTCTAAAATTTCAATTTTCCAGGTAACATATTATTGAAGCAAAGAGGCGAAAATAAACTAGCTATACCAGCGAAACTTCGTCCGCGTCATAATGTGTTGCCATTTATCGGGATATAAAATATCCTAAGTCTTGTTTATATATGTGCAGTAGTTGTCACGTGATGTTTTAACAGACATATAGACAAAAAATCTAAAAGTTGAATTTTCGACATTTGCTCCAAATTGGTCCTGATTTTATTTCTCAATTTTAAATTTATTATCTCATATTGAACACGTTAGATCTAAGTTATCCTCATTATCTGGAGCACTACGCAAAACATGAAACTATATACCACATAAAATTAGAAATACAATATATAATGCATTAGCGAAGCCACATTTAGAATACCTTATCGAAATTTGGGGAGCAGCTTCAGGAACGAATTTGAAAACCTTGCAAACAACACAAAACAAATTATTTAAAAACCTCTATAACTACAACTTCTTTACGCCTACTAAAACTATATACGAAGAAACTAAAATCTTAAATCTACATCAACTATATAAATATACATGCATATTAGTAAAAAAAATCATGGAAAACATACAAACAAACATTCAATTCACGCGTAAAATATGAAGTACAGTTTAAGACACACTAACAAAATTATTATTCGAGCACCTAGAACGGAAAAATATGGCAAAAGAAATATTTTATACGAAGGAGCCAATATCTACAATAAATTACCAAATGAAGTAAAGGAGTGTAAAAATATAAATTCCTATAAAAGGAAATTGAAAATGAATGAATGAATGAATGAATGAAAACTCTTTATTGTTCACCATAAACTTAATTCTAGACAATTGATATGGATGCATTTGCATTAGAACAATGGGCGGCCTTATCGCTTATAGCGATCTCTTCCAGGCAACCCGCAAAAATTATATTTCAAAAACTTAATAGTAAAAAATAAAAGATATATACTTATATATCAATAGGAGGCTACTCAGAAAATCTAATTATTGTTTCTATGTTCACCTATTTATTATTATTGTTTCTTTTCTATGTCTACTCGCTCTTAGATTTATAGGACTTATGTTAGAGTATAAACTTTTGTATCTCATATAAGTGAACTGTAATGTTCTTTTGAGAATAAATATCTTTAAACCCAAATTTATTATACAGACTCGATTTTTCTACTTTTTACATTATATTATTATACAAGATTATGAATAGCTATTTACATATCGCTTTTTTTTATTTAACCTCACACTGCAATCGTATACCGTTAGGTATTACTTCACTGCAGCGGGGAAGAGGGGGGGGGGGGGGATTTCTTTTTCAATTTCGTCGCGTGCCTTTTTGGACATAATTTCGGTCATCATAGATAGATAGATAGATAACACTTTATTGCTCACCAAAATAAACAAAATGTATAATTACAAAACTTCTTGACAAAACAACAGGCAACCTAGCTTAAAAGAAATTCTTCACTAATCTGGCGATGTAGGTGGAGCAGAAAAAAGATAGGACTGTACAATTTAAATATACATACTTACACTAATTTATACATTGAATACATACATCAATATAATACTAATATATTTACGTATATACAAAAAAACTAAACATTATATGTGACAAGCATTTTATATTAACATATATTATAACAGATAAATAAGTAAATTTTTAATATATACTTTCTAAGGGAGTTCCGAAATGTAGGTAATGTTTTGGCCTCTCTGACAGTAAGAGGCAACGCATTCCATAGTTTGACAGCCTGCACTGTAAAAGAGTTATCATAAAAGGTCATCATTTTGTTGACATTGTCCCAATTTTCTTCATTTTTTAGCATTATATCCAACATTGTAGTTGCTGTTATGTTGGCATCTAAATCTGGGGTCAATAGTGGCGGAACGCCGCCACAATCGATCTGACAAGACAGAGTGACAGCGCGACGGCAATCACAATATTTCACCGACGTCACCGACTGACGAGATTCACTGTCGTATCGGGGCTATACTCGTCGTATCGACAGATACATGAAGCAGATAGGCTATTGGTTTGGCGTTTTCGTCTTCGAAGTCCCTATTTAGAGGAATACTCATGAGCATAATTACGGCTGATATCACAATCGTTAAATGAAGCGTAGGAAATCTTCAATGAAGCAAGCTTTTTCGAAATATTGCGTATATTCTAATAATTTACAATTTTATAATTAAATCTTGGTTGCGCGTACAAAGGTTCGTTTTTCGTTCAGTAATAGATTTTGAATATTGGTGGTTGGCCGTAGACTACGAGTGTTTCTCATAGACTAATATTGCGCGTACACACTGGCGCGAGGTAATGATTTCAACCCGGCTGGACCAGTGTGTACCTCTCCAGTCTAATTGTGCGCCGACACTAACTGTAACGCCTCGTAGCTTTATTTATATAGTCAATATGTGTTATATCATTAGTCGTTATTTTTTTTTTTTGTTGCATAAGTTCAGAAGACAGACGACCCGCCTGACTCAAAGCGGTTATCATCGCCTATAGACATTTGTAACACCAAAAGTGCTACCAATGTGCTGTCGCTCTCTAGAGGGACGCTTGAACCTGGCCACTGATGTTGGAATACAACTCAAGATCTTTATGGCGGCATAATTCTAGACCAGCGGTGGTATTTTTTATATGTATTTTTTTTGTACTCTTTCTGGATATAAAAGGTACTCCGTGTCCTTTTCTATACAGTTTTGATTCGGTAGGCTCTAATCTAACTAAAACTGAAAGTCTTAAAATAAGATAATAGTATAAAATACCTTTTGCTACAAAAGTATACTTAGGTCCAAATGTCGCTAAACATATTTCTTGTTGCATATTTTAAAGTATTATTTTGTTTTGGGACTTTCATTTTTAGTTAGATTAGATCCTAACAAAAGAACAAAAAATTGGATTTCTTAAAACAAAATCATAGCTTAAAATACCTTTTGTAACTAAAAATATTTTTAGGTACGAATGTCGCTTACGATAAAATGGCGGTGAAGGCTCTATATACATTTGTGTGCTCCAAAGGGGGCAAACTATTCTATACTTGTACACTAACCAAGTTTCATCTATTGTACCGTGTTTTGTGCAAGTAAAGAATTCGAATTTGTATATATAATCTTTCAGTGAAAAGTTATCTAACTGATGGCGAAAATATTTTAAAAATCCGTTGCGTGGCTTAGGAGGAGTTAGCGGATATACAGACAGACACAGAAAGCAAATTAGTTTTATACTATGGAAAGAAGATATTGTTAAAATTTATTGCAACATGAATCCACATCCCTATTCAAATCTACAAGAACGAAAGTGATTAAACGCCTACAGACAATCTGGCAAATAATCCTTGCGAGATCAATGTAAAAAATTGCCCAAAACCCCATCTGTTTGTAGCTCCTTAAATTCGTTCCCGGCCCATTAATGGACCAGAACGGCAGCCGCGCCAAAATATATCAAAATGACACATTATTCACGAACACCCGTATTTATGGCCTTGATTTAAAATTTTCTTATTCTTAGGGCCGCTTGCATAACGTTCCTTAAATTTATTTAAGAAACGCTAAACTTATTTTGTAACCTTAAATACAATTAACGGCTTGCACAACGCAAAATGTGTCATTAAACATGTTTAAAGAACTTTCAAAGTTAATCACTCAAAAATGGGTATTTAACTGCTTTAGCGCATTTAAGGACAAAAAATTTTGAGTGTATGTAACTCAAAATTTTCATAAGTTAATATTTATTATTCTTTATGAAATTATCAGTTATTAAAAAGTCAATTATAGATTGTCACTCGTATATTATTTACTTTAATTATTTATCTCAATACTAAATACCCCTTATTCGTACAAACTTTAACAAAAAATAGAACTGCATTCTGTTTTGAACTATAGAACTTCCAGATGTGTTCGGATGTTACCTGAAGCTAGTTCATCTAGCACAGCGTCGACACTATAGAATTCAAATATCTTTGGTCGACATTTTCTGATAAACTTAATTATTTTAATTCTTAAGATGGATTTGCACTTGTTTGATTTGTATTCTGCCGAATATGTGACAATACAATTGGGAACGTGTATATCTTATTTCAAATTAAAATACTGAATTAAAATAAATTATTAATAATTAATTATTAATGCTATGTTATTCAATATTATACAACTATTGTTCTCTTTTAACCAGTATTTATTATTTGAAAATAAAAGAGGACACCAAACAATCATTCTTCAGGTTGTCGCCAAAAATTCCGAAGTAAACTTAACCAAACGAACGAAATTTCAAACGTCAAGTTGACATTGGCCAACTAAAATCCCTTTTTTACGCAAGAAATAACTAACATTAAAACTAAATTTCGTATGTTTGTCCGAAAAATAGGATCGCAGCGTGAAATGGAACACATCTGGCTGTTTTACCGACGGCATAAATACATTTAGCTAAATAACATGGGAGATCGCCTTATTCAAGACATCTTAAATACGTTTCGTGTAAAACGTATTTAGAGAGTTTAATATGATTAACAAATTTTTATTTAAAGGCGATTGTTGTACAAGCGGCCCTTAGACTTGTTTTCTGTTATTTGGAACTTCAAGCACTGTTATCGCTTTACTTTTGAAAGCCTTAATTTTGAGTGTGATGTTTTTTTCTTTTTTTTCTATTTCTAGACTTCTATTTGACTACTATAGTTCGGCCATTCTATAAAGCCACATTTTACTAGTTACGTGAACGACGATGATACGATTACAAATTGGAATCGAAATAGGAAGTCCAAAATTATCGAATCATTTAAAATACAATTATTGATTATTAAAAAATATATTATCTAGTTGGGGGTAGGCAGATATTTCAGACATCCTTGCATATCTACATCTAAGTATATCATCATAAAAGTAAAATTATATTTCGAACTTAGTTGTCTCTCTTATGTTTAAAATGTACAAAATATGCATAACTTTTAATTACGATTTATGTTAAAACTCTTCGATAATACACCAACCTCCAGACCATGTCATTAATATTTAAGAAAAAAAAAGTGTTGACAAACATAACATTGTCCTGTGTTACGTTTCTGAAGAAATAAGCTAATTATGGTGTTTTAATTTGACATAAATTATTTTTATACTGTTACAAAGTTAGTTCGTCAGTATTTATGTGAAATTTCAAAAGTGGCTTCTTAGGGCGGTTCAATTATAGGTAGGCAATTTATATTGGTTCGGAAAAATTTAAAAGAAAATAATGGTTAAAGATGCAAGTAGATCTTATATAATTACAGACGCATTCTCTTTACTTGAGTTCCGTTGTATATATACTTGCTTTATTACTGGAGTACAGGAGACAGGTTGACAACTCATCTGATGGAAAGTAGTTGCCGTCACCTTTGCATATTTACAAGACTATATAGAAAAATAATATATTTTTTAATGTGTTATTTTTATACAAAACTTATAATTGTAACGTTCTTTCAGCGAGGCATGTGTTTTGAGTTAAAAACCAAAAGAATATCAGTTGGTTTGAATACAAAGTCATGAAGGGAAAAACACTTTAATTTTTTGACACTGTTACACCACTTCAGCAAAAAATGAATAAATTCATGAGCAGAAAGGGTTGTAAAATATATTTCCTGATAAAACAATGTAAAACTCGGTAAAAAAGAAATGTTTTATTTTCTTTTTTAAAAATAGGTTTTTCGTCCAGGAATTACAACAAAAATATTTTTTCATGCCCTTTGCTCCCAGAAATCGGTAACAAACGCCATATTTTAATTTGTTATTTTATTGTTAAGAAAAAATGTAAACGGAAAATGGGTTTAAAACAAACTTCGAAAATACTTTAAAAAAAAGGTAAAATTTTGGATGACTTATTTTAAAAGCAGAAAACGCTGTGGGTGCACATTTCTCTTAGAAACCTGGATATACTCTTACGGCCTTATTCATAGAGAGTTAGAGTAAGTTTGAACGCTTTATGGTTCTTAATGACGCGTTCAAACTTACTCTAACTCTCTATGAATAAGGCCGTTACAATTTTATCACAAGTTTCAACTAAACACAAACCTATCTATATGATATATCTATAATATTATAAAATTCTAAAAATGCCATGTCTGTACATTGAAACTATAAAAAAAAACATATGGAATGCACTATATAAACGATGGAGAGTACAACACATTTTTTTAGATTTCTTGTCTGTTTGTTCGGGATTCACATACAAATTACTGAGCCGATTTTGATGCAGTTTTCGGTGGTCAACAGCAAATACTTAAACTTGAATTACTATGTAATTTTTCACTAGTAAAATATGTGATATTTTTACTCCAGGAGCGGCTCGAAATTGTTCGGGTGCATAAAAATTAGCTTATTCCTACACAGTTTTCACTAAAACGATAGCTTACATTATTTTTTAAATGCTGTGGTACTTTGTGTCTCGGGAATACCGCCGTAATTTCAAGTCAATCGTAGAAGAAAGTCACGGGCATACCCCTAGTATTAAAACAAAAATAGAATTAACGTGGAGACGATGTAGTTAAAAGTTTCTTGAATACAATATATTTAAATTTGTCAATGACCATAAAAAATAGTATGTGAATTTCATTGAAATGTGTGTTTAATTGTATGCCAATTTGACGAAAAAGTGCGCGAAGTCCTCCAGTATTATTAAATAAGAAACTTTTCGAAACTGTAGTGGATACACTTACCACGTTCATTGTTGTAGATATTTTTGTATTATTTACTTTGCTTAATATACAATGATCCTGGTTACCACGCGTTCGGGTTTTCAACTCAATTATTCGCTTACACGTGTCTATTAGTAACATTCGCAATAAAATTAGTAAAATGTAATTCCTTCATAAACAAAAGTAGATCAAGTTCAAGGTGAATCTTTTGGCATTTAGTAGTAGTAGAATTCGCCACAAAGGCAGGCAAAGGAATCTTAGTCCATACAGCCAATTCTGATGTAATAATATGTCTTCGTATAGTAGCGCAGTTGTATTGCAGGCTACAACCGACGCCATTCAATGGAGTTCTTGTGAAAACTCGAAAGACCACATCTGACTATACAGTTCACATTTCTCACAAAAATACACAATTACTACTCCAAAACTATCAATATCTTACAACTATTGTTCATTTTAGACTACTTTTACACATTTTTAGAAAATAAAACTGCACAGCACGACGTCCCCTTTCAGTTCCCGCCAAAAACTCCCTTTTGGCATTAGGCTTTTGACGTTTGACAAGTGCTACCTCAAAAAAAACATAACAACAACATCTTTTGATGTATACTATGTTTATTATTCGTATCTAATCATAAATTTTAATTATATATAACAATCCACTTCCAATTCCTATTTATTTATTTAAATTTAATTTGTCAAATACTTAATGATCTATTTTTGTTATTTTTAATCTCTGCCTATATAGCTGTGTTAGCCAGGACGTAAGAATATGACTAACCAATGAGAGTTGTGTATAAAACTCGCTCTCATTGTTGGGAATTCAAAAACGAAAAGAAGACACGGTTTTTGAATTCAGTTAGGAGAGAAGCCTTTGTACTACTGAAAGATACTTAATAGTGTAAAACTAAAAGCCAGTTTTAAGATCGAAGTTATATTCATTCACGAGCCTTACATCACGTCCAATATGATAACACTCTGTTTAGAACTTTATTTAAAAAAACTTGCCAATAGAGTGATATATTGTTAGATTTCTCGTGATATATAGAATTTTGACCACTAATTATTTAGTAACATCGTTCAGTACTAGTTAGTTTATTGAGCGTTCACCTAGTCTTGAAAGTACAGAAAAAACCGGGAATCCCAGTTTTGTCGATGAAAAGTACCAGCATCCCGATTCTCAAAATCTAGCGATTTCGGATATTCTAGTATGTATGTACAGTTCCGGAATGAATATTTTCGTCACCTTAAGGTCGACTTTAGCTTACACGAGTACAATAAACAATACTGCCAATATTTTAATAAATGTTACGTTTATAAAATATAGAAACGTGAAAAAAGAAAATTGCAATGTTGACAATGACAGACGCTGAGATTAGCAATAAGAGACAAAGAGGATATAACCATTACGCATAATATTAATATTAAAACCAATAAAAAGGTTTTACATGTCTAAAGAGTCTTCTTAGACAAGATAGAAAGTCAAACAAGTATAATCTAAGTAATTTTAAACTTTATTGTTAAATAGTTAGATACAATTTTCTATGGAACAGTTTCTGCTGTGACTTAGTTTGAAAAGGTAACATGTGCTTGCGGAACGTTAAATAAATGGATTTGAAGACTGGAGAACATTTTCATACCGCGACTGTATGTAGGTCTATCGATTAATAATATGTGTAGACTACTAGCGGTATCAGCAGACGTTGTCCTGTCCTGAAAAAATCAAAATCTAGAACTCGATTCAAGCGCCACCTACCGGGTCTAATTATGAATCGAAACCACTCCAGAACACACTCAAACACATATAAAATTTCATCAAAATCGTAGAATCCGATTCCAGCACCAAGTATTTCTTTTAGATTGGTGGGTTGTATTATTGAATTGTTAGTATGGCTCTCTAATTTTCATATAGCCTATATTAATCAGGGATACTGTAGCATTCGAGTGGTGAAAGAATTTTTAAATCGCTCTAGTAGTTTTTGAGTTTATTCGTTACAAACACAGAAAAATACAAATCTTTCCTCTTTATAATATTAATAGAATTATAATATTAACCTTTCAGCGCTATCAAAATCGAATAAAGTCGTATATCAGCTAGGTGAACAACCTGTTCCACTTAACCCCGCCCGTGCTTCCGTTAATCAACCTCTAATCAAGCGAAAAAATAAATTTCGTATCTAACCCTCCAAATGCTATCGCACATCTCGAATTATGGGCCACTTCATAAAGGGGCGCAAACACGGCAATAATTTTGTTCGCGCCATACCAGACGGCTAGGCGTAGCAGTGTTGCTATGGCAAAATAAAAATACGTTGTAAGATTTAATTTTATGAGATTTAAGTATTCTATTCAAAACGATCGTAGTATTTAAATGCTGCTTTTTATTACTTTCATATAACTAAAATCTGTATTTAATTATTATTACGCCATATATATTAAAACGAGAAGTCGATTATTGCAAGATAATCTTTATTTATATTGCTTATTGGAATAAGCAAATTAACGTACTTGACTACAGTTCTTGTAATCCATTTAGACGAGCAGGTTTTTCTGGTAATCGAACGTGTAGATGCACATTACGATAGTGTCCGTGTCTGACGGGACACTCAGTTGCGAGCGTGCCGGCAAATCACGACCCCTTTTGATCTCATGCATACACAAATAGTGTTTGCCACGAGTAAAGCTCGTGGGCCTTCGTGAATTACAATAACTAACTTACTATAACGATTTGTGCTTTTAATTACTTACAATTTTTTTTTAAATTCATTTACGCTATAAAAAAAGATTCTTTATATATTTTATGTTTTACCCTGCGAGTGGGAGTTGTTTTTTATCTTTTATAACGACTAGTCTTCAATAATTAAAATTGAGGCGATTTTCATATTATATATAACAAATAGTTTTGAAAAATTCAATGAATTTAGGGTTTAAATAAACGTCATGATGTCTAATAATCATAGTGATATGTGTTGTTCTCTGTCTTTATATGGTGACGTACAGTAATTACTTCTTTATTTAATTATCTTTTTCGGTTAGAATAGAAACGTAAACAAAAAAAGTGTGTGTGTGCAATTCATGCAGAAGTAAAACTTCAGAAAACTAAAAGGTTTATTATTTTTATAATACTTTTACCAAGCTCAAAAATTATTTTAAGGCAAAATATTACATTTCATATATTACATATTTAAGATATATTATAACACATATTTTTCAGATTCCATGATTTTACTTTAAACAAATGACACGAGAGGTTATGATAACTAAAACAGCAAACAAATGCTCTAATTTCAATTTGATTTATAAACTTCAAATATTTTCAACTCTATCTTTATGAGCATAGTGTTAAAGTTATTAAATATCTCTTTTTAGCGTCGCTTTTGTTCGTTTCATCGAGTTTCAAATCACAACGATTCTAAAGAAGATTCCCTTCAAAACTAAACCCTTAAAAAAATTCCTTCGCGAAAGAATAAAATTTCGGTAGACTTCCGTAATTTGTTTTGTACTGGCAACATTACTTTTAGGCTAAGGGTCACGCGCGGACGAGGACTGCGTCGTTATTTATAGTGTTATGATTGGCCGGTTACGGTTTAGATTTAATGTTTGTTCTGGCCTTATTTCGGCCACATTCTATTAAGTTTTTGTTGATTATATCTCTGGGAAATTGTTCCATGTTTTTATAGCGACTGGTTGGTTCAACGCGTACAATTATGTTTTTATATTTTAATAAAAATGTTACGTAGGTTGATACTGAGTTAGGGCAACATTTAACATTTCACCAACAGGGGTTAGTGCCACCGCAATACCAAATAATTATTTTATTTTGTTTTTTTTTAAATTTTATTTGGGGGCTAACAGCTATCATTAATAATAGCTTATTTCTGGTTATTATTAATGAAATAAAATAAAAAATAAAATAATTATTTGGGGTTGCGGTTGAACTAACCTCTGTTGGTGAAATGAGTCACTCTGCTTCCCGGGGTGATTCAGGCCTTGATGAACATGGGTGTAACTACGTTCGAAAACTCATTTCCTTGGAACTCAAGCGCGGGCACATGGAAGGCAGGTTCAAGTTTAGTAGAACGTCTGTATCAGACTCCCACCCAAGCCGTGCGGCGCTTAATCTCGCCGCGTAAGGCCTAAACCCCCCACAGAGGGCCCGGTATTGTACGAAATGTATTCAACAAAAAAACGGTTGACATAATTGTTACGTGCGTCGTATGTTGCTTCTCCACAGAAAAGAAAACATTATTAATGTTACGACCTACACGCTGACAAAAGTAGATTCACACCTGCATACCATAAAAGCACACTTTATTACCTTTCCGCATTTAGACTTCTTTTGTTTACTTTGTATTTAAAATTTGTAATTAGAAAACAACAGTGTATTGTAATCTTTTATGGCAGTCATTAGCCAGTTGTGTCGAACTGATTCTAAGAAATTCGGTCTACGCGGTCGGGCAGCCATATTGTATCGGTGCAGTATAAAGTAATGACCCAATGGAGAGATTGGGAGTCTAGCGATAGACACAAGCGAAGCAAGACGTTAGTGACGGACTTTGCGCGTGTGATTGAATCGTGCATTAAGTTTGGACTGGTTGTGTACAGTTATATTTGTACCTGTGTTATACGTGTTTGTATATTAGGTTGGGGAAAAAGTTTCTACGCATTTTATATAAAAATTCAAAAGGTTTTTTTATAAAGTTTATTTACATTTCACTACAATATGTAGGTGTCATTTTGTTGAATAACTTTTTGCCATCTTGTAGGTAGAGACGTGATCCCATTGCTATAAAAAATTTGGGGCTTCTGATCAAAAAACTGCGACAAGTGGTTTTGGCAGTCCTCTCGTGATGTTAACCTGACACTGCCTAAGGAATTCTGCAGAGACCGAAACAGGTGAAAATCTGAAGGTGCAAGGTCAGGACTATACGGCGGATGCATTAACACCTCCCATCCAAACTCTCGTAATTTTTGCTGAGTGGCTAAAGATGTGTGAGGTCTAGGTTATAGTGGTGAAAAACCACACCCCTTCTGTTGATTAATTCCGGCCGCTTTCTCTCAACTTTTTGCTTTAATCTCATCAGTTGTTCGCAGTACAGTTCAGAATCGATGGTCCTGCCTGGCGGTAACAGCTCATTAATGAATAATGCCCTTCCAATCCCACCATACACACAGCATCACCTTGTTGTGAGTTAACCCGGGTTTCGCCACACTCTGTGAAGCCTGACCGGCCTTTGACCACGACCTTTTTCGCACGTTCTTGACGTACGTGATCCACTTTACATCATCAGTTATCAGCTTCTTCAAAAATGGTTCGGTTTCATTACTTCGTAATAAAGAATCACAAATGAGTACACGTCTCATTAAGTTTTTTCAGTGAGCTCATGAGGCACCCAAATATCGAGCTTGTTTGTGTACCCAGCTTTTTTCAAATGCGCCAAAACCGTTTTGTGGTCAATTCCCAGTTCTCCAGCTACATCGTAACTACTAATATGCCGATTCAGCTCCACTTTTTCAAAAATGGCATCAATTTTGTCCGTAACAGGGCGACCAGAGCGACGTGCATCTTTGATATCAAAATTTTCGGATTGAAAACGCTTAAACCAAATTTGCGCTACTCTCACAGATACTGCATTAGGTCCATAAACATGAGAAATTTTTTTCGCGGCTTGTGTTGCATTTTTATCTTTTTTGTAGTAAAATTTTAAAATGTATCGAATTTCTTCATTAGATTCACTCATTTTAACAATAAGAAAAACAAATGAAAATCGCACATTTTCCTAATTTGAATTTGGAATTGTCTTCTTTAAAATTCATACTTTTTAATGATACCAAAACCAGCCAGATACAAATGGTATAGCCAAAGAGATCTTATTACAAGTTCATACATACTATATGCGAAAAGACTTTTTCCCCAACCTATTAGATAGATAGATAGATAACACTTTATTGCTCACCAAATATACAATTTCAAAAATACACAATTACAATATTGTCATGGTAGAAACAATAGGCGGTCTTATCGCTTAAAGCAATCTCTTCCAGGCAACCTAACTTAAGGAATAGTATAACTAATAAATAAATCCAACGGCATTTTAATTCGAGTCCTACAACTCGTAACATTATGATTTAAGATCTGCGAATAGCTAATAATAATATCCATGCAGGAATGGATAAATATATTAATACTTTATCCAGGCGGCCTATCTTAAGAGGCGACAAAACAACCCATAGCCAGGTGATAGGACATTAGACAGTCTGGATGACCACCCTTGATCTAGAGTATGTAGCCATAACAACCTGAGTTGTGTTCCCGCATCAGTGGCCAGATCCCAGACTCCCTTCGAAGCTGGTAGCACGTTGGTAGTATATATGGTGTTCCAAATGTCCATAGGCGGCAGTAACAGGGCCTCCAGATTGAGTTTTGGAAAATAACTCAATTTGAAGAATCTACTAGGCCAGAGTAACACGACATCCATACCATTTTGGAGCTTGGCTTGAATTATTACATTCCGGAGATAAAAAATTATACCTACCCTAAGAATTGTTGACAGGCAACAAAATATTTTG
This sequence comes from Dendrolimus houi, assembly GCA_039645545.1. Classification (NCBI taxonomy): domain Eukaryota; kingdom Metazoa; phylum Arthropoda; class Insecta; order Lepidoptera; family Lasiocampidae; genus Dendrolimus; species Dendrolimus houi. The sequence goes on along the minus strand of CM077127.1, from coordinate 25,021,489 downwards.
GGGCAAAATTCTCCAATCTTGAGACCACTGACTATCAGGTTGGCCGTCAGCCTTTCTGCTGTACTACAGTATTAAAATACCTAATAATAACTAACTAGGTTTAATTAAAGATAAAAAAATTTATTGATACTTAATATAATGTACGTGTGAATAAACAGAAGTGTTAAAGAAAGGTCAGTTAAAAATTACCTCAAATAAACATGCATTTATGAATAGTTCAATAAAAACACTTAGATGAAACGAAAGTTGTTTGTCAGGATCGCCGGAAGTGGCGTACATCGTCTCTGCCAATCCCCATGGGCAACAAGCGTAATTATATGTATGTATGAAGTACACATATAATATTTATAAAAACTGTTCCCCTTTTCCAATAAATTACGAGGCCTTCAAATCCTTTAGGTAACATAAATTTCCAACATCCATAATCCGTCCGGTTTTTTACCACCGAAATACACGTTGTACGTGTAATAAATATAATCCAATATTGGCACCACATTACGATGTTGGTCCTTCGAGCGGTGGAACTCATTTCCTCAATAAATCCCTCAGCGGCGAGCGGGTTGGATTAATGCGAACGGCCCAGACCCCAAGATCATCGGGTCAAATGATACATCGGGACCTCGGATACCTGGCCGCGGTTAATAGCCTCTGTTCCTATTAGTAGGCGTTCTCAAGGTTAAGTCTTATCGATTGCTTCACTTCTAACGTGGTTACAGTGGATACTTATACTGCTACATCTGAATTTCTATATCTATATATATCTATACATAAGCCTTTTATTGGAATGGAGACAGGTACATGTTGGCAAAATAAAGTAAAACATAATAGTGGCGCCACTTTTGCAAATTTGTCTAAACTGTAGCAACTCCAATATTAGGTCAAGAGTAATTTCGATACTTACTAGTGATTTTTAGTATGATATGAAACATCGTGCAAGTATCAAGTTGCTTTAGTTACGACGTACGCATATTGTCAGATGTAATACTTGCAACAACTCAGAAGGGTTTTTGGTAATAAAAGAACAGCAACTGGTCACTATACTTGTAATCAGAGAACCTTACGGCTTACATATATTCCATACACTGACTCTTCATACTCGACAAACATTTTTAGAACACCTCGCCATCCCTCCAACAAGTTTACAGTATAAGAAACTTACCAAATTGGTACAACCGATTGTGAATTGAAGTCATTGATAAACTATTTTAATTAAAGGGTTATGAATGCCAATAATTTATTAAAACATTATTATTTGGAAATGTTAGATAATATTTTATATAAGATATTATATAAAATATTATACTTAAAGTTTTACATGTAATAAAATAAACCGAACACAGTATAAATTTATGGCGTCTGCCAACATGAAAATAAAATGTAGTGAATACCCTCTATATACAATTGAGAGATATTGAATTATAATCTGTACACAATTACCACATATTAGAGATAAATATTATTACATAAAATTGTGTTAAAGTATAGAGAACTACTTACTCTATACAAAACAGGCGCTACTCAGCGAATAAATAAAAGTATAACATTATTATTCAATTAAGGAAATGGCCGATTGTATCGTTTAGAAATAAGAGGGTATATTACAAAATTAATTATTAACTTTAAAAAGAAACATGACAAGAACAACTATGCTACTAAATAACTGTAACACAACATAGCCTTTGATGTTTACTTTAATAATAATTACTATAATATTGCAAGCAGGAGCTTTAATGCCTTGTGATAGTTAACAGAAGAGTTTGATTAAAAAAAGCTAAACTAACCATTAAAAACCTATATGTCCGCTGTTCTTTGGTAAATATCATCGAATAATAACGAAAAGATTTTTGCTTCAAATTCCACTAGACATCCTTGGTAAACTTTCAAAATCACCGCTCACGTGAAACTTGGTATTGTTACATGCGATTTAATTATTTTTAGCGGATTTTAGACTCGATCAACGTTAAAATTAAAATAACATGGATAAATTTGCTTTGTTTATGATTCATGAACCTTGACTACAGATTAAATAGAATATTGTCACAAGGCAAAAAAATTAGTTCTCGTTCTATAAACGTTAGAACAGGTCAGGTCAGGTTATAATAGATGTGACATGTGAGAAACTAATGCCTCTCTTATTATATATTAATGTACTCTGTGCTAATGCCACTCAAACTAAATGATATGTTAGCATAGATTATTATTTTATTGTCTTCTTTTTTTGTGATTATGATTTGGCAGATAGGCTCTTGCGCCAGAATCATAGTTTAGATATAATAATATTATTGCGCCGACAAAAGTAGATTCACACCTGCATACCATAAAAACACACTTATTACCTTTCCGCATTTGGACTTCTTTTGTTTACTTTGTGTTTAAAATTTGTAATTAGAAAACAGCCTATTGTGTATTGTAATCTTATATGGCAGTCATTAGCTAGGTGGGACTCTAAGAAGTTCGGCTCGTGCGGCCAGGTAGACATATTGCATTTTTGCAGCAAAAAGCAATACCCCAATGGAGAGATCGGCAGTCGAGCGATAATCAGCCGCGAGGCAAGACTTGTGTACATTCGATAATCTATTTAGTGACGGACTTTGCGCGTGTTATTGAATCGTTCATTACGTTTGGACTGATTATGTTCAGTTATATTTGTACCTGTGTTATACGTATTTGTATAGTTCTAATAAATTCTATAGTAACTCTAACGGCATTTTAATTCGAGTCCTGCAACTCGTAACAATATTAACATAGTGTGTTTTTATAAGACAGTTTTTTTTGTATTGTTAGGGTAAAGATATATTATTTTATAATACTCTTGTATTTTATTTTTTATTCACGTAATAGTTTAAGGTTACCTACACACTTCGAGTCTTATGACACATGTTATTTTGGAGATGGGCACTGAAAACCAGTGCTGTGTCGAACCATGTTTCGGCATAGCAAAACACTGAGTGCAAATTTCATTGCGGTATTCAATTTTTGTATGTAATATATTTTATTTTTAAGCTTTATACGTCGCTCTATCCAAAGTCGTGGCCTTTTAGTCAATGCTAATGCAAAATGAGTATCAAATTGAAAATCAGAATCCTCTTCTGCCGAGCTGTCCATCAAATCCAGATGTAAATAATATACGCCAACTCACTGTAACACTCTGTATAAACAATCCGCATGAACAAACTGATCCAGTTAGTTTTAAGAATTACGAGGGAATGTATCATTTCGTATATTATCGAATCTGTGTAGTGTGTGGTACTTTCAGGTAATTACGTTTTTATACGCTGATAAAATATTATTATACCTGCGTAGTGTGTGGTACTTTCAGCTAAATACGTTTTTATACGCAGATAAAATATTACCATATCTGCATAGTGTGTGGTACTTTCAGCTAGTTACGTTTTTATACGCAGATAAAATATTATCATATCTGCGTAGTGTGTGGTACTTTCAGCTAAATGCGTTTTTATACGCAGATAAAATACTATCGTATCTGCGTAGTGTGGTAAAGCCTTTAGTGAATTGCAACAGTGGCGCCAATAAAATGCAATATTTTCAGCTATATTCATCTATCACTTGGGAACAATATTTTTTCTGAATGAAAAGTAGCCTATGTCCTTTTTTATATACCCTTGACAACGTGTATGCAAAATTTCATGACGATCTTTTGGGGAATTAGGATGTGAAAACGTCAGAAACAAAGTCACATTCGTATTTATTATATTGGATTTCGATTTCGATATAATAGTCGTTATAGCGTAATGGCTAGTGCTTGCGTCCCAAACTCAAAGGGCGCGGGTTCGATCCTGGCCGATCTTGGCCGGAACTCATGCAACACTTAGTCAGTTTCAGATCTAATGTGCATATTGTTACAATTACCACGTGCTAACAACGGTAAAGGAAAACATCGTGATGCAACCTGCACATCGAGATGACCGACGTGTCAAACCTGCCAAGCTGTCTTATTAGACAAGCGTGGCGAGTATACCTTTTTTTTTGGCCAGGATAAATCCGTTTGAGGCCTAAGCCGCGACAGGCACAAAAGCCTGGGGGGATGTTCGCGACCAGTGTGAGTGTGTGGGATTTGCACGATCGGGGGTGGCACTAGCGTGCCTAGTCAAAACTGGTGCCATGCTATTGCCACTCCCCAGTTAGAGATACCCACTAAAATCCCTGGGTGTTCCCTCTTGCGCCTTATGCCAGGGCTACGGGACTGCGGGATTCCCAACTCCGCGTGCCCTGGTAGGCGTGGGCCCCCCACACTGGGCCTCTTCCAATGCCAGGGGACTAGGCCCCTGGCCAGAACTAGGTCTATTCCGTGTGTGGGGCGGTCTGTAACGGGCCACACGGGAAGAGAGAAAACACTCGCGCTCTCATCTCGATGGCATGTGCGGCTGAGTGAGAACCCCTATACCCCAAGGGGCCCCACCCGCGCCGCCCGCTTACGGCGGCCGAAGGTCACCATCCGACCTCCGGTGTCGGCGCGTCCTCCCTTGGCGGGAGCGAAGCAGGGAAGTACGCTCACGCTCCCGCTCCACCTCCTCCTTCACAAACATGACTTGCTCGCAAAAAGAGGAGACGGCGTCCCATCCGGTAGAGCTCCCGGCCGTGGTACGCACCATGGGCGGGTGCTCTACTCGAGGTAGCTCGAGGTGTCAAATCCGGTATGGGAGACGAGCTCCCGGCGCTGCTTCATCCAGGCTGGACACTCCTGGAGTGTGTACAGCGCCGTGTCCTCGTCGCCCGCGTCACAATGGTGGCACCCTGACGTGGCCTCGCGGCCGAGGCGACACAGGTACCTCCCGAAGCAACCATGCCTCGTTAGGACCTGTGTCAGCCTGAACGTAAGGATGCCGTGACATCGTGCAAGTGGCGAGTATACTGCCCGTTCCCCTATAATGGGAGGTCCGAGCCCAACAGTGATAGTGACGATATAAATTGTATATGTACAAATGGTAACATTTAATGTATATCAAGATTTAGTAAAATATAGACTCCTCGTTTGCAATGGCGAAGTTTAGTTTGAAATTAGTTTCACAACAACACTTTTATAGGTATAAATCCAAACCACAAAGAGGGTAAATTACAGATTTGGAGGTCATAAGTCTATCCTATGTCTTAACTCAAAAGTCCTAACTTGTGATAAATGTCCCTCATCTGGCTAATCTGGCTGAAATCTTTCCGTAAATCTTTCCTTTGTCTTGTAAATACGAAGCCGGCAGTTTCTAAAACATGGTGAATTGAATTTCCACAGCCGTGTTGGTTTACTGGATAACTCAGTCGCGTTTTAAACGACGTCAGTTCGACTCCTACCTGAGAACTATGGCAGTTCACTCATCACTTAGGCAGTTTCTGACCTAATATACCATTTTTTTTTTAATACGCCATCCTCCGCCATGTGTCAGGATAGAGATCTTTTAATTTTTATTTCTTTATAATATTTTTAAAAAGGGTAAATAAATGTCTGTTTTTTATTTTTGGTATCTTTTTTCTCATCCTATTTTTACACATGTTCTTTTAATCTATTACATACATTTCTGTTACTTAAAATCTAAGGCCTATCATTAAATTTTTTTATTTCTTATTTTATGTTTACAAATATATACTATGCGTGCGACTTCGTCCGCGTGGTGCGGTGTTTTAACTATCTCACTGGTACTCTTACAAACAGAGAAACAAAAAATTAGAAAAAAAATCTAAATTAGTTCTATTTCACTTCTTACATCCTGACTCGGTGTTTAGCATTTTTTTCAGTACAGAAATTCAACCTCTACAGTTTTATTATATGTATAGATTATATATTAGCAACGTTTTATTAACTTTTATTGCGTTTTATAACTCTTTCTACTATTATCTGAACTGAAATATGAAGTCCTCGATCTTCTTCTTGCTCATAAATTCTTCGACATTGTTTTGTGTGATGTCCACTTTCATGGTGAATATACCTATATTATAATAAAATAATAGTATTACAATTACCAGCGTGTGCACATCTTGAGGGAACCTGTGTTTAAAAATAATCAATGTGCGTAAACCACCAATCCTCCTTTCCCCTCGAAAAACGGAGAGGCTCGAGCCCAACAGTGGACTTTATATGGGCTGATATTGTATAAAGGATTTTTGGTGCGGTAAATAATGTAATGTATTACCTTACCTTACAAATTACAGTATGATTTGGTATAATAATACAAAAGATGTGTTTATTCTTTCAAAATCAGCCGATTCTGTCCTGAAAAGGGTAATTGATTATTCAAAAATCTAATGATACCACTTTTAGGTCTCGTTAAATCCGTCTCGAGACTACTTTGAGTAGTTTTCGCTATTTAGCATATAGTTTAGGATTTGGCTCTGAAGGTCCACTTGAAAAATTGAACCTGTATATGATATACAATATTATGATGTATTTATGTAAACTAGTGATCGCCCAGTGGTCGAAATTCGACTATAATTAATTTAAATTGTAAGTTTGAACATTATTACGGTCCTGTTGTCAGAGACTATACTTCTATAATCACAGACTTCGCCAAGGACCCACTGTTTGACTTTAACAATAAACAAAAGAGTATATATGCGTGTGTGTGTCAAATACATGGTAGCGTGTGTAATGTTTTTTTATTGATTGAATGTATTTTTTATGCATAATTTTAAAAAAAAATTACATTCTGCACTCCTGTATATCAACGATAAGTGTGCGAAATTTCATACTCCTCCATCCGCGCAATTTTCGAAGAAAGGGGTACAAAGTTTTTGCTTCACGTATTAATATAATGAGATATTCTTCTACAAAATCCATTTCAATAATTTCAAAACTATAACTAACATCCGTTCGTTTAACGCTGTAAACAAATTTAATCCAATGTTCATCCGAATTTTTGAAATAACGCTTCAGCGTTATTTAACAACGTCACCAACATTTTAATTGATTGGCGCTGACAACGGAAAAATTTGGAAAATTCAAAAGTAGAAAACTCTATTGACTGTTTCGAACAGAATAATATTTTTTTATTTATTTATTTGGTTCGTTTACAGTTACTACACCATAACATTGTAGGAGACAATTTTAAAGTACAATAGTAAGATTAGTGTGTAACCTATTACAAACAAACACAGCTTAAGTTGAGAGTAAAAAAATAAAAAACAAAAATAAGGATAAACATTTAGATATACATTTATATAAATACACAATCACAAGCACACACTTATGGCTTAAATCTTTTATTCGCTAATGGAAGCAATTACCGTCGTCTATACATATTTTCAACCGGACGAAAGCAACGCGTTACCACTTACCAGCCTTTAAAAGACGGAAGTACTACAAATTTGTTAACACACGACTCATTGGGAAGTCCCACAAATTTGTGGTCAAATACAGATAATTGAAATGAACGTTGAAACTGATGCTTTCTGCCTCTAACTACATAGAATTTGTATTATAATAAAAGAGACGGTATAATTCTCTTGGTTTTGGCACAGCAATTTTGATGACAGCTTGTGGAAAAAAAACAATTAAATTTGGCCCTTAAAGCAGGTTAAGATGACATAGAGGAATTATACAGGAGGGATGAGATGGATGGATCAGACAGGTGGAACGGGATAGAGGGATGGCAAAAGGAGAGGGAGAAGTGGACCATAAGAAATCCTTCTCCGCACGACTCGATTACCTCAAGGGTAACTGTTTCACGTCGATATGTTACCTTTGTGGGGGCTCTAGATGTAGTATGCCGATACCCACATCGCATTTACTTATTCATCGTCATATTTGGTGCACAGCCAAAAGAAACAAACAGATCGAAGTCACTCTTATATTACAATTAATTAACAATTTATAAGAGTAATATCAGATTGTTGGTTTAGTTTTTTTCTAACTGTCAATCCGCAAAAAAACTGCAAACTTCATACACACACTATATTTTAGTTTGTAGGCGAGCCACTCGCGGCGCTGGTGAGCCTGCGCAGTGGATCTACGCATGCGCAATAGAGATAGTTGCAGCCTTTATACGACACGACCGATGATGCCCTACGACCAACGAGCTTTGGTCGTAGGTTGGGTCGTGTCGATATATAATTATCTATACTAATATTATAAAGAGGACAGATTTGATTGTTTGTTTGTTTGTTTGCATTGAATAGGCTCCGAAACTATTGAACCGATTTGAAAAATTCTTTCAATGTTGGCAAGCTTTTTTTTTTTTTTTTTTTAAGGCGGGGAAATGCATTTAGCACATACCGGGTCCTTTGCTAGGGATTAGACCGTTGTTGATCATGGAGGCTTTCCACTGAGGCAATCCAAACAATAATCAACCGGCTTGTGTGGAGACTCGACTAATCAATACCCCACTAAAACCACCCTCCTCCCATGTGCCCCACGCTTATGGCAGGAAAGGCGTGAGATACAGAACGTAGTTACGCCCACACCGATCCTAGCGCACAAGTGCTTGAGAATGCCCCGGGAGAGGCAAACTCACTTCGTCAACAGGGGTGAAGACTCCTCTGCTCCCTAGATGCTAGAGGGCCCCTGCAGCGGTATTTCAGGGAGGGAGGTCATGCGCATACCTGCGCCTCCGGGCTCCCGTGATAGAATAAAATAATGTACCACAACTTTATAGAACACATCATTATCTACAAAAAGTGCTGCGACAGCATATATCTAACTATTATAGTTATGCCACAATAAGTGTTTTTTTATTTTAAAATTTTAATTGAAATGCTGCCGCTAGAAAAGTCTCTTTATCTTATCAAAATAAATTACTTCATATTCAAGAATGCTTCAATACCTTTATATAACTTTTTGAATTATTCAATTCTGACATTCCATACGAAAGATATCACGAGTTAGAAAATGTAATATTAGAAAAAAGTTGCGTGGACGCCGCGCACCCTGATCGGCTAGCTAGGCTTATGCGATGTAGGCGTCACTGGGGTACGGGCCGTACGGGAGGGGAAATATTTTGAATTCGCTTAGATGGTAATTAAACTCAACAAAAAAATTAAAATTATTTTTAGATACTCGTGCGAAGCCGGGGCGGACCATAGTATTTAATATTTATGTACTTAACATATATTATATAATTGTGTGTATGTGAATAATGTATAATAAATATTATATATATTATGTAATACACCCATAACTTTCTTCGAGGCCGCCAGGGCATTGGTAACACCTCTGGTGTTGCAAATGTCCAACCGCTTTCCATCGAGTGATGTGAAGTCATAAAAAAATGAAAAAGAGATGCTCAAATATCTTCGTATAGTTAAGGTCGATAGTTCCATTCATAATGTAATAATTCTATCAGCATCGGGTGGTTGAAAAAACTAACCCTGCAGCGGTTAGAAATGAGGGGTCCATTTGGCTATTCACGGGGCTTTATTAACGTCAATCGGCGGAAGGGTTAATCCCCCGGGCACAAAGACATATTAAGACGTATTCACACGTCGACAGCAAGATCTGGCCGATAATAAATCACCACACAATGGTTGTTGGTCGCAAAATATTTGGGCACCCTTTGTATTTAACGATTTCTTCGATGATTTCTGACCAATTTTTACTACTTCGTGGCTTTTCTCGATTGTTATTTTGATTAATAATAATAAAGAGATTTATTAAAATACCAAAAGAACCAGCAAAACATTTTTGCGTTGCCATGACGACTACGTGTAAGAGTATTGCAACGGTGGCATCAAAAATAAACACGAACGCCACCTTTTTGGTTATAAGCAATCGTCAATCCCACGGACACGATGTCATTTTTGATATAAAAAGTAATTTAACTCTGTATCGAGTTTCATGTAAATAATTTTTAGTAGTTTTCAAGTGTTGCTGTAACAGAGAGACAGGCAAAAATTCTAAGAGTTCAATCTGGTGATTTCTCTAACATCGGCATTACTTAAATTATTCAATTAACTATTTGTCTCACAAGTTTTCATATTGTCCATATCTTTCGATCCATTCCTTACCTTACCATAAGGCAAAAATTAATTAATAGTAAGAGATAGAAACCCCGACATTAATGTCGCTTAAACCAAATAACCTTTCACCCCTCGATACAGACGGTTAAAATCCGATCACGCAATCCAAATAAGCATCTAATGAAACCAATATGTGCTAACTATTTAGGGTAGCAAATTGCTGACAACCAAACCGTAATAATGTATTCCGTGATGATTGCTTCACCAAGCCGTGGTAGCTTACGTTCCTATTCATATTAAGTTAGAGTAAGTTTGTAGCATTCTTTAAGAACCTTAAAAAAGTCATTTCTTTGCCAGGGCAAATTCGATAGAAGCCATCAGCTGCGCGAGGGGGAAAAGTCGCGGACGGTGTGTGGCGTTCGCCAGGTCGGGGTGGCACTAACACCTCACGTGTGAAGCGCTATTCCCACACTACAGCTAGGGATACTAAAACCCCTTTTTTATAACGCAGGGGCTATGTTTTTAGACACCATCCTCGGGCCCTTCTGGGGAAGGGTCAGAATGCAGGCATAAGGCCTGCATCGAGGGTCTGTAGGATTCTCAGCGACCGGTTCTCCATGCTCGCTTCTAAAGCGAAGCTGTCGGGAGAATAGGCCGCCGAACTACCCACTAAACCTAAACTTGCGCCCCATCTATACCGCTTTTACGTGGTGTCACGGGATCTCGTACACAGTAACTGCACCTTAACGCCCCTACGCTCTGTAACTGGGCCACTCTGGGGAGCAGAGTGACACACTTCGTGCAGCAGGGAGGGGAAGTCCGCTGTCATCCCCATGACAGCGGCCCCCTGTGACACTAACTAAGGAAGGAGGAGATGCGCAATACTAAAACCCCTGGCCGAACGTCCCTTGTCCGGATTGTGGGTTCGCTTACGCATTCACCTTCAGCCCGGATGGGACTTTACTTACTCTAACTCAATATAAATAAGACCGATAGTGGTTAGCGCACTCGCGTTCCAAACTCAGAGGGCGCGGGTTGGAAACCTAACAGGAAAACAACCTAATATGCATGTTGTTACAATTACACGTGCTAACGTGAAGGATAACATCGTGATGAAGCCTGTACATGGAGATAACGGATGTGTCAAACCCGCTAATACGCCTCGGCCAAGCGTGACGGGTATACTGTGCGTTCCCCTGTAAATGGGATGCCCGATCTTATCAGTGAACGTTTACGGACTGTTATTATTATTTATTTTTCGTTTCTCATAGTCAGAAAGTACGCTTGGAGTTGCCTGATCACAGGGATGGAAACAATACTTTTAAATGAATGAATAAATGAAAACTCTTTATTGTTCACCATAAACTTAAATCTCCACAATTAAAATTTCATGCGGCCGGCGGCCTGACGTAAGAGGCGACAAAACAGCCCACAGCCCAGGTGGGAGGGTATTTGCCCGACAGGGATGTCTACCACCCCTGGTCTAGAGTATGTCGTCATAACAACCTTGAGTTATGTTCCGGCACCAGTGGCCAGGTTCCAATTTCCCTTAAGAGAGCAGCAGCGCATTTGTAGCATCTTTTGTGTTACAAATGTTTACTTTAGTACACCACCAAAAAGCTTATAACAATTTTTTCTTTAAAATCTCCTTAGACACTGGGTTGCCTGGAAGAGATAGCTATAAGCAATAAGGACGCCTATAGTTCTAATGTAAATATATCCATTTTAATTTTATTTTTTTATTACATTAGCTCAGCAGATAGGCAGATGGTGCACCTGATGGAAAGCGGTTTCCATCGCCTATGGACATTGGTAACACCAAAAATGCTTCAAATGTTCTGCCGCGCTTTAAAGGGACATTGGAACCTGGCCACTAATGCCGGAATAAAGCTCATGCCAGTGATACTTTAAAAATAAGAATAAGAGAACATAATTAGTACAACTCTTCCATTCTTTGGTTACAGAAACCTTATAATTTTACCTGAATACAGCGAATTACATAATCATTGCCTTGAGACCTGTTAATTACGAGTGGGCCGCTCAAGACGCACGGCTAATTTATTTCTGAACCCTCGTATTATAACTTATAACGTTTATAACCCTGTATCATGTATACTTAGAAGTTAAGTGAACGCCATAAATATATAAAGCATTATGTACGGCTAGTCTTCATATACGAAATTCGAGTGACTATATTGTACAGAATTACTAGTAAAATATGATGATGCCGATATCAGACTGATCAACCAAATTGAATCAATGTGGTTAAAAGGCACTGAACTTAAATGGTTGAATGGATCACTTTGATTGATTCATTGAAATCGAAAGTCAAAAATGAAATGTATTACATATATCAATTTAGTTGATAGTGTCAATAAATTTGACCACAGAGTACATTAATATAGTGGTTTTGACACGACACCTAATTTTTTTTTTTTTATTCCTGGAGTACAAGACAGGCTGACGGCCCAACTGTGATGGAAAGTGGTGACCGTCGCCTATGAACATTTGCAACACTAAAGGTGGTAGCAATGTACTGCCGCACTCGTAGATGGAGCTGGAACTTGGCCACTAATGCCGGAACACAACTCAAGGTTGTTATGACGGCATGCTCTAGACCAGGGGTGATGGCAATCCAGACGGGCAAATGCCCTACTACCTGGCTGTGGTTTGTTTTGTCGTCTCTTACGACAGACCACCCAACCCAAGGAATTTGTATTCTTTCTCTGTTCCTGCACAGATGAAAATATATTAAGTCTCTCAAGTATATTACTAACACGGAAGAGTGTGAGATTTTGCATGGTTAAAGTTTATATGAAGAAAGAGTGCAAAAAGCTAATATTTTTATATAATATGTTTTACAGATACATTTAATTAAAATAAAACATTGTTTTTTGCTTCCATTCATCATCAGACTGTTATGGCTACGTTCCTCTTGGAGCTCGCAACGAGCACGCTCACGACTACGATTCTTCCCGTTCCACTTGCTTGCGGGAGTTGCAATCATAAACTCAAGTAAAATGGATTATGGAGCGTCCATGTCATTAATACGCAAATGTCACAGCTTAAAGTATGGTCGATTTGAAAATCGCAATGTCCCGATGGAGAGAATTGAAGTTCTGTGGTTAACGCCCGCTTCGACCCACCTCTTGATATGGATCGTCGTAAGCGTTGCGTGATCGAAAATTGTGACATCTTTAGTGACGTTTTCACGACGTCCGTAACGACCGTGGTCGCTATCTGGAACAGCTTAAGGAATATTTTGAACGTTGTGAACTACAAGAGGAGCCCGCCCTAGGTATAATCCGTTCAGAGTTAATATGTCAATATGACTACTAATATTAGTACTGTTGACGTTTGCACGTTTATCGAGTTACATATTTCTTGACAGTGAAGCCCACATGAAACAAATGACATAATTGTCGTACTTTTTTGTCGCGTGTGACGTGTGAGTCATATAATGCACAGACTATTAAACCATCGACACTAAATAATAATAATAAATCGAAAGTAATGGATTTTAAATAAACGTTCTACTTTAATTAAAAATAATACCACAATTATTGTAAGTGCCGTTTTATTGCCTTATTTAATATATGTAAAATATGTTCATTGAAATATGAGTATATTTTTACACGATATAGTATTTTTAGCAAAAATATATAGATAAGTTTTTTTTTATTGCCTCAAGTAGGCAAAAGGCAGACGGTCCACCTTATGGAAAGCAGTTACCATCGCCTATGGACTTTTACAACACCAGAGGTGTTGCCAACGCGTTGCCGACCTCCAAGAAATTTTATAATGCCCTTGTTAAAAAACCCCATTATCATAGCGCAAGAGGAAGACCGCGGTGGGAAGTTCCCTCCAGATCATTGTTGTACGCGGAATAAATGTCCTAGAGAACCGTTGCGTAGTTGAGCGTGGGAGCTCAAGGAAAGTGGGTGAACATCCCGTCGTTGCAGAAGTGAGGCGTTGGCACCAGATCAAACAATTCCTCGGAACACTCCCCGTTGTACAGGCGGTAGAATACGCAGAGGGACGCGACGTCTCTCCGATGGCTAAGCGGTTCTAAACCGCCTGCTAGTATGGGATCGTCGACGATACGAACGGCGCGACGCTGGATGGAGTCGAGGGGGTCAGTCTGGTAGGCGGGTGCCCCGGCCCATGGATCTGAGCAGTACTCCATATGCGGTCTGCGGTTTAGCACACCAAGCTTTTTAGAGGCAAGTTTGGCCTTGCCTTCCAGATGAGCCCGAAATTGTACATCGTTCGTTATGTCGACCCCAAGGATCCAAATACTATTAGAGATCGTGAGGGGTGTTCCTTGGAATTGTGGCGCATTGATAAATGGGGTTTTTTTTTAAGTAATTTTAAGTTCTTGTCATTCATAATCATTTGTTTTTTTTATGTGTTTTCGTATTTTAATTAAAAAACTAAAATTAAATTATTCTATAAATATAACTATACATATATAACAACAATCTACAAGTAAAAAATAGACTGCAGGTCGCTGTCGGCGGGGAGCGTGCCCAAAATGCTGGCAGCATTTCCACGTTGGATGGCAACGCTTATGTGTTGTCCTAGGTCCTAATTTTAAGTTAAATTGATCAAAACTTATTTATAAATGAAGTCGATTTTTATAACAAATCAAGTCGGTAATGCATTACGACTTTACTAACCGTCTTTGAACTATCAAAAGTGTAGTAAACACTTGGAAAGACAATAACAATATTCAAAGTGAAATTACGGTCTAATTACCACATTGATCGCCAACTACTAGCAATTATTCAATGAGCATGTCAAAGACTGTAAACGTGTAGAAAAATAGGACTTCTACTTAATGGTCTTGTAATTATGAAAAAATTTAGGTAAGGTCAGCTTTTAGTTGTAGGTTTATTATGGTAAAATTTTACGTGAGACCTCAGACCATTAACAGAACGATGGAGTGTCAGACTCTCAAAGTGCAGCCGGCTAAAGGATGCCAATCATGAGGTTTAAGATTTAAGACATTTAATTCTCAAAAAAATTTACAATTTACTTACAGAGTAAGTAACTAGTTACATTTAATACACATTTACCCCTATTAGCGCATCTGGCCATTTATTATTGTAATATTTAATCTTTTATTTATTTTCGAATGAATTTAGTTTATTATTTATAATATGTGAGGGTAGTCTTGAGACAAAAGTCGGAGCAATGTAAGTTGTTTATTAAACGGCTTATTAAAACGCGTAAAACGATTTTAAAGTATAGTTACGTATTTTTGTCAATCAGTCTGTTTGTTACTAAGTAGCTTTACAATAATATTCTTTTATTTATTTATTTACTTCTCATAAAAAGAAAAGAAAATAAATAGAGTACAAAATTAGAAAACTTAATTAAATCGGGAAAGACAGGAGCCCAAACTAGGTAAGCCCTGTGTGATGGTACTCCTGGCTCTTACCTCCCTTATTAACCACTATTTCTATAATAACCGCCACCAAGGAGCACTACAATCAAAGAAAATAAAAATGTGTGTATGTGTTTGCGTGCGTGCGTACGTGTGTGTGTGGATGGGTGTGTTTATGTAATTATTAAATCAGATACGAAGTACCGCTATAGATGAAATGGTTACCAGTGCATATATTAATTACTATCAACCACACAGACCAAAATCACGTGTACAATGTATATTACATAAGTTTACGCACACAAATTTAAAAAATGCTTCACTCAATACCATCTCTACTTTTATTTCGTCTGAGTTTTAAAACATTATACATTTGCATACTACCCGGACATTCTTAAATAACTCAAAAACTTGGTCAAGTGTGTATGTGTGTCAAGCACATTAAAAGGTGTGTTGAAGAAATTCCTCAATTTATGCCACTTAGCTACTGAAGTTTAAAAAGTTATTGCAAATTAGACTTTAATTATGTCCAAAGTGTGACAAATTCCAAGTTTTAGTCCACACTGAATACGGCATAGACCAACTAAACCACAGCAGCAGTTCTATGTATTATGCGAAACTTACGTTAGAACGTGTCAGTCTCGGTGGCTGCAAATTAGTTTAGTTGGCGCCTCATTGTTACTACTAGAAATGCTCGCAGTCGCCGCTTGCAGTGGAAATGTTATTTGGTGTAGAAATAAAGGATATAATTTCACCAGAGTTGTACAGAATTCACTAGTCTATCTTCTAATATATAAAAATCTCGTGCCACGATGTTTGTGGTGGAATTCCTCCGAAACGGGTTAACCGATTTTTTTTGGATATTTGGTAGGTATGAGAATAGGTCTTAAAGTATTTTTCACCCTCCTATGGTGCTTTTTTTATTTTTATGTCTGAACAACGTTTGCCGGGTCAGCTAGTCTGTAATATTATAACATTCTAAACATGTCGTGTCTGCGATTAACACGATGTAAAACGCGATTTACGCCGGATTTCAATGTGGTTTTCGCTGATCGATAGCAAATTCTTGAACTTCAAATCTACGCTACGTTTTATCCTGGGAATCCCCGAGATTTTTCTGGGAGTGGGAATTCGTTGCCCTGCTGGAAATAACCTGATTTTAAATATTCGCAAAGTAACTGCAATCTTTGTTACCTACCCACGTGGACAACTCGCGGGAAAATGTTAGTCTATAATATTATAAAATTCTAAACATGCCGTGTCTGTACAGTAAAGCCAATTTAAAAAATACAACTGGAATAGACTATATAAACGTAGAGAACGCGATGAATTTTCTTTTAGATTTGTTAAAATTTATTTTCCAATATACTAACATTCATATACATTAAAACATATTCGACTGTGGCTCAGAAACCTCATTGGTTTATTTGTACTGCAGAGAGTCGTGTAAAAAATACATTAGGTTTTGGAGTCTTTAGGTTTAAATAAAATACTGTTGTGTGTTTGAATTGCAGTTCAGGATTGCATATTTATTCTGTAAAAATGCCGATGTTTTATAATTCACCACACATTTCGCTGCTAAACGAAATATAAGATTTAATAATAATAAGCGCACTCGAGCGATTGCATGTGCGGAGGTGAGGTGAGGCGAGGTGTACGTGGAGGGAAGCACGGGGCACGAGGAATGCGCGCTTGCCGATCATTTGCGAAAGGTTGCCGTGGTGATTGGACGTCTGCGGCTACAAGGTTATTATGATACATGGTGGCATTTTAAAAAATGTCTGTTTGTTCGGGATTCACATAAAAAGTACTGGGCCGATTTCGATGCGGTTTTCTCCGATCGACAAAATTTTTTAGAGTTAAAATCTGCTCTACTTTTATTCTGGGGATCCCGCAGGATTTTTTTTGGTAATGATTTAAAATGGCCAGATTAAAACATATCTAATTCCAATGTGATTTTTTACTGATCGTAATATGTTTTATCCCGGGAATTTTTCCAGGAGCGGTTTGTAGTTGTACGGATGCATAAAAAGTAGCTTATTCCGAGACAGTTTTCACTAAAACTAAAACGATAGCTGCGGTACTTTGTATCCCGGGAATCCCATGGGAATTTCTAGTCAAGCGTGGATGAAGTCGCGGGCATATCCCAGTTTTAAAATAAATTCAGCATCGAAGTGTCCCGACAAGCGACATTGATATTTCCTCTACAATCTTTCTAGAATAGATAGATAGATGACATTGTTTTTGTATTTGTTTGCTTGACAGACTTTACGCGTTTTATTGAATTACGACCTTCTGCATTACGTTTGAATTTGTTGTGTTCGGTTATATTTGTACCTGTGTTATACGTGTTTGTATAGTTCTAATAAACTTTATAATAATTCCAACGGCATTTTAATTCGAGTCTCGCAACTCGTAACAATATATTAGACATATTTATTTAAAGACAGCTAGTAGAATATTTTCAATCCAGATTACCTAACGAGTTTTAAAATTGCTTTGTTGGCTGTAACACTGTAACTACTTGTAGCCTTTGTGCATAGTTAAATCACTCATATTTCCCTTTGAAACGGAATACTCCCAACTAATCTAAATAATATGCAAGAACTATGCAGACCTTTAGCAATTTTTCTTCGGTAGTTTGTTCAAACGAATAGTTTTTGTTTATAACTTTATCTTGTAACTCTACGTTTAATTAGAAATAGTTTATTAATACTAGTATCAGCTGTTAGTAGTGAAAATATACTTACTAGATGAAATATTTCCACGTTTAGTTGTTCCAGAGAATTAAAAAAGATAGAACGTCCAAAATGTATTTAATACATAGTTTACTGCTTTCCACTAAACTGAAACTAAACACTGCGTATAGTTCAACTTTCTACAACAATTGTTTTACCGTCAAGGCTATAATATTGTTACGAGTTGCAGGACTCGAATTAAAATGCCGTTGGAATTATTATAGAGTTTATTAGAACTATACAAACACATATAACACAGGTACAAATATAACTGAACACAACCAGTCCAAACGTAATGCGCGAGATCGCAATTCCATAAAACGCGCAAAGTCCGTCACTAAATAGAATACTGAATGTGGTACACACGTCTTGCTTCGCCCGTGGTTATCGCTAGACTGAAGATCTCTCCATTTGGGCATTGCTTTATCCTGCACAAATGCAATATGTCTACATGGCCGCACGGACCGAATTTCTTAGAATCACACCTAGCTAATGACCACCATAAAGATTACAATACACAATGGGCTGTTTTTTGAATCATAAATTTTAAACACAAAGTAAACAAAAGAAGTCCAAATGCCGAAAAGTAATAAAAATGTGCAAAATAGGTATGCAGGTGTGAATTTGTCTTTGTCGGTCGTAACATTATAAAGCTTTGGAACGCGCTACCAGTTTCTATCAGACAAGCGAAATCGTTACCGATATTTAAAACAATGATCAGAAAATATTACCTGTCGTTGAAATATGATGAATATTTAAATGTATGTACAAATGTAGTGTATTTATCTATAAACATTTATATATTTTTGTAGATATGTATTTGTATGTTATGTATATATATCTTTTTAATATATAACATATCTGTATATACTGCACTTATATATTTATTACTAGAATGTAAGAAATTGTATATACCACCATCGTCATTATAATCTCAATTCATACCTGGGTTTGTCTGGAAGAGACCGCTTTTTAGCGATAAGACCGCCCCCGCCCTTTGTACATAATAAGAGACAGTTTTACTCTGTATTTTTTTTTGTATTGGTGTACAATAAAGAGTTATTGATTGATTTTATAAAAAATAGAACCGAATAGAATATCATTTATTGTTATGGAATATCATAAACCTATTATACGGGCTACGGCGCGACATCCGTACAAATGGTGATGATGATGAGAGAGAATGATGATGATGGAATGTGGTGATAAATGATAGTCACTCGGTTGGCTGTAATGTAATATATTAAATAAAATGATGACTGATAATGATTGATATAAAATGATAGAATGATTAGTGTGCTGTACGCGACGTGAGAGCGGCCAAGCGTCTTCACTATCTACTTATTCGAACTCTGATGTGTTCGGTTGACACGAACATTTATAAGTATGGATTTTTATGTAAAACCCATACATAATGTACGTAGCCCATACACAATATAGAGTGGTGAAATGCTATTCGTCTTAACCGGTATTTTGTGAGAGACTTAGCATACAGGATTTCTTACATTTTACAGTCTCAACTGAAAGAAATGTATAAAACCTAAAACTCCAACTCGAACTAAAATCTACAGATATTCTTCCTTACCAAATATGGTACATTTAATTAAAACTACGCAAACACGGTTTTAAGCGCCGCTTTTAAAAAAAATATTATTTTAATATTTCGATGTTTCACCCACTTTTCAGTAGACGTGGTCACAGAAGGCAAAGATGTCGAGTGTCAATAAATAATGTTAAAGTTACTATTATGTAAAAGTGGCCGAAACGTCGAAATAAAATCACATAAAATACCGCGCTTAAAACCATTAAAACGTAATTTCCATTAAGCATCTGTTCCTGTAAGTATTTTACGCCAAAAATGGCAAGGCATTGTGACTACACTATAATTTGTAAGCTGTATGATCTTATAATTATGAAATGCTTGCAAATAAATTACGAGTATATCTTAATATCTGTTACCTAAAATGGCCACGGAACCCTAATAAAAGCCAGTAAACAGACCGACCCGCCTGTAAAAGCCTTTATGTCCCATCGACACAAAGTAGAGTTATCTCGGGCACTACTTTATAATAAATAACACCTCGCTCCTAAGTGTGATAACAATACCTGGGAAGTGTGAGCGGATATTGAGTTCCCACTATGGGACCCGTCTATTATTCCCAGGGATTAATTTGGGATTCCCAAACTAATTCGAACAGCAAACTCAGCTGACGCTACCCAACAAACTTGGCTGGTAAAGCCTGGACTGCGGTTACAGGTATTATTCACTGCAATATTTTAACACCGGTGCTCTGAAGGCTTTTGGTTCGAAAATATTAATTTATGGTAAGATGGAAGTCTCTTCAATGCCTTTGAGTTATTTTTTTCTGAAGAAATATAAATTTATCTAACTTTTTACTAGGATTTTCAAAAGAAAATAATAATGTATATACGAGTATAGAGGATACAAGCAATAATATACCTAACAAAATCAGAGCATTTTTAATTATCTGGACTAAAATGATAGTTTCACATTTGATTTCACACAGGTTTTAATTTATTCAACTGATAACTGTTATTTGATGATTGAAAAATCGGCCTTTGTACTGTTTCGGAGGGCTTATTTTAACTCTTGACGTTTGTATGTCTATCGAGTTGAATATTTCTTAACAGTAAATCCCACATGAAAAAAATTAGATAATTGTCGTACTTTATTGTTGTGGCTGACGTAATAGTGATGTTATGTGAGTCATGTAACGCATAAACCATTAAACCATCGACACTATACGTAAATAAATGGAAAGTAATCAATTTGAAAATAAAAAAAAGTTGTATTTAAAGAAAAATAAGTGAATAAAACTTATTTATAAATGAAGTTAGTATTATTTTTATAACAAATCGTGTCGGTGGCGCATTTAGGCATTACTAATAGATCCGTCATCGAGCTGTCAAAAGTGAAATAAATGCTTGGGAAGGGTGTAGTAATTTTGACAACCGCCGCTCTCCCGGCCTTAAAACAGTCTAACCCGGAACTTGTCACTTAAAACTATAAACACAGCCACTTACCTATTACTTTACAGGATGCAAAATATAATTTTCTAATCGGACTCTTCGTCACTTCCTAAGACCAAAGCAACTTAATATACAAGCTCTTCAGCTTTATGGTATTAATATAGAGGTGATAATGCATGCACCGTCTTCATATTACATTACGGCGTCCGCAGACCCCAAATCCGTTTAACACAGTGACTGACACAACCTGCGAGAGCGGATCGCTTTATGGAATTAGTGCAGTGTCTGCGAGCATCCCATTAAATTGGGTTGCAAACTCGTCTGCTGCTCAAACGGAATTCCAATGCGGGTAGTCAAATTTGAACTGAGAACGATTTGACGAAAGAAAATACCTCGTATTCTTAAAATGTATATATCCTGATTATAGAAGGATCTAGAAATGTTAAAAACCCCAGTTAAAAAGTACTCAAGCGCCGTGTAGACGGCATCGCTGCCTCGTCATATTTTATGTATGTGCGACCGTTGTCCATCTATCATACTGCAGCCACAAAGCGCAGTGGCGGCGTGGTCGCAACTTGTCTACACAATTTAACGCGGCTGTGTTGCGATGGCAGTGTTGTGCACACGCTCGCTTAGTCTAAAAACCTCCAAGTAAAGCAGTGGTTAGTTATAAATTCAGTAGGTTGCGTTCGGCGTCACGCTATACACGACCGACGAATGCTTCAGAAAATGCATTATATTGATCCCTCTCAGACACCTGACATATACGCTGTGCGTTGCATCCATACGTCGTACGCCGCGTCCGCATTCATTCTCACTGATTCCAGATCTTAAGACATTTTCAAGGGAACACCGTCTTAATTACATATCACCACAAACCAAGAAATAGCTTTCATGTTCCATTCGCTTCGGTTAAACATAGCTAACAATTTTAACTCCAACAAAAATGAATGTTTATTAAAGATAAAAACCAATTTCATATCAACCCAATGTCGTAGCCAATAAGACCCAATATCCGTTAAAAACTCTTAACAAAAGGAAGTTACAGCTCCATAGGTAAAACGATAAATCGTGTGGAATATCTCAAACTATTGAAAATCACTTTCCGGCTCGTGAAAGGGCGGTCATATATCCCGAATCGGGAATTACGAGGGTATACATTATACTGTAAAAGGCGTGGTTTAGATGACAGCGGTTAATCATCGCTGCTTATCCCTCTATTAGGTTGTATCTTAGGGGGGTCAGCTCTTCGGGAAGTCCTTACTAATACTGTAAATGTATGTTTTTATTACGCTTTTACGCCTTAACCACTCAACAGATCTTCACGAAATTTTGCATACACGTTGTCAGCAGTATAGAAAAGGACATAGTGTATCTTTCATCCAGAGAAAAAGTGCTGTTCCTGAGGTATACAGTGGAAAAGTTGGCTCTGCGATCGCGTTTCATTGGCACTTGCATACATCGTCATGGCAAGGCGGCAATTTTAATATGTTTCTGTCATAGTTAGATCCACGTTCGTTAAGCGAAATCTTTTCCTTCTATTATTTATGGGTGTATAGGTTTGCGTTTGACCACTGTCTCACCTGATGTTGAGTGATAACGCAGTCTAGGATGGCGCACGCTTACCTAGAAAATACCTATTCACTGGTACCTTGAAGACTTCAAGATTGTATTTGTCAGGAAAACAGACTCCGGCTAATTATCCGCTCTTCGGCAGTGCACACCAGGAAAGATGAAGCGTAACGCTTGGTTCTGACTGATGGTGTTTCCACCGTGTAACGGTGGCGCAAACCGATGCGTCTGGTTGTCCGTTGGCAAAATGGGGATGGAGGAATCAGCTCGTACTCTAAGGAACACTCCCCGAAATGTATCCGATAGAATACGGTTAGCTCCGCGACCTTGCTTCTATGCTCTAGACTCTAAAGTCGAGCATAAAAAAGACAGTCATTGCCGACCAGCATCCTGGCTTCTTTCTGACTTTGCTTTTTATAGCATATATTGAATCTATGTAAATTTTTATCACTTATCAATATATTCCTATAGTTAGTCTAACATAACTGTTTGTGCTGACTTGTCCGCAGGTTTCTGGAAAAAGATTACCAGCTATCAAAATTCCTTCATTTTGCCAGCTATATTAGCCTCTATTAACACCTGCCTCATTTACTATGTGTTACAAGATGTCCACCACAGTAGTCATGAGAACCAGAGTGTATATTAATAAAACATAGACAATAGTCATAGATAATATTTTTAGTCTATTTATCAGATGATTCGATTTATAATTAAATTACCATTTTCTACCGGTTAGTTAATTTTATAAGCCCACTAAATTATCATCTAGATAATTTAGTGCATCAGTAACTAATTATTATAATTGTTTTTATGATCCTGGTATGATGTGATTGCTATTTTTAGCAATGATGCAATGTTATTGTTTTGTAGGGTAGCATTTTCGTATAAAAGGCGTAGTGGCGTGTAGACGGTGTTCATTGCTTACTGTGCTGTGTGAATATTCACATCAAGGGCTAAACAATAAAGGGGAAACCCTGTCCAAATAGTTCATATTTGGTACTTTCTTCCCCAAATCTCTCCTTGCATTTTACATATGACATTGGCAAAATCAAGACCAAAGGCGTTGGAGCCAGCAACAACAAAGATAGAATAGAAGCGAAGGCTCGACGTTCAGTTTATAATGTGGTTCATAATTGTGATGAATACTGATAGATCATATTCCGTCGACGGAATAAACAGGCAAGGTTAGACTTTCAGTACGTATCAGGTCAGTATTGTAACGTGTTTCGTGCAGTTCAAACGTGAAATGGATACTGCCAAAATCAAAGCTTCTGTGGCTATTATCTTATACAGTAAAACCTCTGTAAGTCGAACTTGAAAGGAGATGTCAAAAAATTCGAGTTATTGAGTTTTCGACGAATGGAGGATTTAGACTTAAGCGAATTTTGTGAGGAAAGATTCGACTTGTAGAGGTTAAGATTTATATTACATTTATATTTATAGAGATTTTAAAATCAAGTATTGCTATGTTCACAGAGGTCCAATTAATTTTTTCGAGTTATAAAGGGAAAATAAGTACTGAATTTGCTTGCGAATTTTGTGAGGAAAGATTCGATTTGTAGAGGTTAAGATTTATATTACATTTATATTTATAGAGATTTTAAAATCAAGTATTGCTATGTTCACAGAGGTCCAATTAATTTTTTCGAGTTATAAAGGGAAAATAAGTACTGAATTTGCTTATAGGGAGTCACTAATTATTTCGTCTTTTAGAGGGTTCAGATTTCGAACAACATAGGTTTTTGGGGTTGAAGGGAAGGGAACACAAAATGTGTTCCCTTCCCTTCAACCCTTTCGAGTGGAAGGTTTTCGACTTATCGAGGTTAGACTTAAAGAGGTTCTACTGTAGTAGACGAGACGATGAAAATCGACCTTCACCCGTCTAGTAACCAGATGAGATATATTTTTTTATCAAATTATATTGATTTATCAACACGCCTATGATAGTTTGCCAATAGAAAATTGTCCCGTGGGAAACAGGCGTGATATTTTTTTTTATTGCACGAGTTCAGCTGACAGGAAGATGTATGTATAATATATACAGTAGAACCTTTTTAAATCGACCTTGAAAGGAGATGTCAAAAAATTCGAGTTATTGGGTTTTCGACTTATGAAGGATTTCGACTTGAGCGAATTTTGTAAGGAAACATTCAACCTATAATCACTAATTATTTCGACTCGTAGAGTGTTCAAATTTCAAGCAACGGAGGTTTTGGGGTGGAAAGTAAGGGAACACAATTTGTTTTCGAGTTTGGTAGGTTTTCGACTTTTCGAGGTTCGACTGTATATACAATATGCATGTATCTTGAAATTTGTGCCAAGTAAAACATAATATTTATTACATTTTGCAAATGCAAATGACCAACTTTAAGATGTTGTAGAAAATATTTATTATTTAGTTTAGCTTAGTTACTTTTGAAGTTGGTTTTATTATTTCTACAAATTAGTTACGTAAATAATTAAATAGCTTTAGAAATGAGCGAGAAATCGCGTAATGAATATATAATATTAGGGTTGGTCTAGATTTCACTGATCCACTCATCAGATCCTGACTTGGTTACAACGGGACTACCTCCGAATATCGAGTAATAATTTGAAAATCGGTCCACAATTGACGTAGAAATCGCGTAACATGTATACAAAAAAAAACTTGCAGCTGAATTGAGAACTTCCTCCTTTTTGAGGTCGGATAAAAATGTTCAAATTTATGTACCTACTTAGTACAAACCTGTGTTACTTTCTCATAAAACGCCTCTATTTACCTCAAATGCAGCGATAAACAAGTCCGTAGTTTCATCGTACGCCGTACGAAACGCGTCTGTAAAAGCAACCCGATCTATGTGCGACCAATAACTTCAAGGCAAAAGCTACTGGAGACAATATCGTGAAGACGAATCTTTAAAGTAAAGAGTCGTATTTGGGTAGATAGAATATTTAATTCATTCAAACAATTTTTTTATACAATTATATCTAATTCACAATTAAATCTAACCATACCTGTAAATAACACTAAAATAAATATGACACTAAATTAATATAAACAAACTACACAAGGTGATTTTTTCAAGTGTGCGGCCTTCGGGGCCAAATCTTAGACTACGCTAAGTAGTGAAAAACACTCAAAGGAGTCCCGAGGCGGATTTCGGCGAAAAATAAACTGGTGTCATTAGATTTTTTTTAGATTGAAAAAGCAATTACCCTTGTCAGGAATCGAATCTATTGATTTTGAAAAAATAAACACATTCTGTATTATTTATTATACAAAACGATATTGTATCGTGTAAGGATTGATTTCTGTGAAGGAATGTCAAACGGCAAACCAATGAAAAGGGTTGTTTTTGAACAAAATGTTCTATTTTCCATACATTAATTAAACAGCAAATGGTGCCGGTCATTTGACCGCACCTCATTTGTACGCAATCAATGTTTACACATTGATGGATTTGTTTGATTGGGCGTTTCGAATATTAATTTATAGATCCCTATTAAAAATAGAATAAATTCCATCATTTCCGTATCGAATAAAGTAATGTGTAACATTTTTTATTGATTAAAATTCAAAATTTTTATTCAAACCAAGTTTCACTGGAGATCATTTTTTGAAGGTCAAACATGTAAGTTAAAAATTAAGCAACTTTCCTGTTCTATGTACACCGCGTCGCAACGTGTTATCGCTGTTTAAGCGTAAAAAAACTCCCCAGCGACGCGTCTAGGTAAAAACAATTCTTCATATAGTACCTCAGGCTCTCTTTTATAAATACAGAAATATGTTAGAAGAATGCAAAGTTACATCTTTCATAAAAATATTTACATTACTGTCAATGTACTACTATTTTCCTCTGCACTATTGACAAAGTCGAGTGTGTAAAACATTTTTATGGGAGAGCTCTTTAAAGTTCCTAATGTGAATAATTTCGCTGATTGGCTGAGAGTTTTCCGCCTGCAGAAAAGAGTAGTAAGAAATATAGCGCGTGTACAGATCTCCCATCATTTACCTGGTTGCGGTATACGTTAGAGTGAACATGAATACTTACACTGAGCGTGGTAGCACACATTCTTACTGCACTCGCGGCAGGGTAAAGCTTTCGGCCATATCTGGCTCGCTCTCTAAGATGAGCAAGATGGTGTATGTAATGGGCGCTTTAATCTCCAATAAACTACTACTTAAAATAAAAAAATCCGGAAGACTCGGTCCTTTCAAGAAAATATTAAAAAGTTATCTTATCTTATATCATACCGAGATGCCCTACCCAATAGGATTTTTTAAAATTTAAATATGAGTTAATTACATTGTATATGTAATTTTTTATGACAATTGTGGTGTAATTAAAATAACGTGTACATATCTTTACATATATAATTCTTCTGTGCATGTGTATGTGACTGAACTCCTCCTAAACGGTCGGGCCGATTTCGATGAATTTTTTGTGTGTGTTCAGTTGGATTCGAGAATGGTTTAGATTCACAATTGGACCCGGTAGGTGGTGCTGCAATCAGGTTCCAGATTTTATTTTCTCAGGGCAGGACAACGTCTACTACTACTACTAAATAAAATACTTGTGACTCAGAATTATTCTAGTTATTAGAAAGTAGATTAGAGAGTACCTATGAACAAACTTACTCTAATACCTTACGCTATCACAACAATCTGTACTAAATCAAATTAGCGCCACCCCTAAATGTCTTCAGCAATTACCTAACACGTTCTAATCGCGGCTTAAACAGGTAATAACTAGTTAATCGAACCCCAAAAGTGATTTGCAATTGGTTTCTAAATTAATTAAGCGTCAGAATCTGCATTTACTCAGTTTAATTGCCGCGTGAAAACAGGTACCATCAAAATTTTGATGTGAATATTAAAAGTACATTATTATATTATAGTACATAAATCTGAGCGAAACTGTTACATTGTAAAGTTTATAACATAATGTATACGACCGTAGTTGTCAAATAATAGCCCATTACAGTGAATAGCTATGAAATAATTTCTTGATTCACTCTTTGATTAAAAACTTATGTCTTAGATTGAGCTCCAGAGGTTTTCTCGGAGAGAGATACAATATGTATTGTTTGATAAAATGTCACAAAATTCCTTAGAGGCCATCACGTTCATAACATTACTATTATTGCAAATAGGCGACCTAAAAGAAATCGCTCATGGCGAAATATTATTATATTTTGTTACATTGGTACTATAGTTTTATTTCTAAGTTTTGTGCAATAAAGTATAATATCAATACGTGATGATACTACGTTAAAACCTAATTCTAATAACTCAAATATGTTAATGTTTACATTCAGAATGCAATTATGACTAATACTTGTTTAGCTCTTTTTTAACGAGCATATTGACCTCCCTATAACTTATGAATAAGGAGGTAAGTGTATAAACATTTGCTAAAATAATTCATATAAAGATGTTTATAAAATTTAAATAATAGCAATGAATTTTAATACTTATTTTTTATTTGTAAGTTGTTTTAACAATTATTGTAAAATTTATCATATTTTATATCCAGTTATTAAATGATAAATATTATTACGAGCTACAGGACTTGAATTAAAAATGCCGTTGGAACTACTATAGAGTTTATTAGAACTGTACAACCACGTATAAAACAAATACAAATAAAACTGGATGCAACCAGTTCATACTGCACGATTCATTGCAATTCGACACGCGCAAAGTCCGTCGTCTATATCGCTTATCGAGAGTACTACACACGTCTTACTCGTCTCGTAGTCGTTGCTTGACTGCCCACCACTCCATTCGGGCATTGTCTTATATCAACTACACAGTACAAAAAAATTGGCCGCGCGCACTGAGTTTCCGAGAAATAGTAATTTGCACACCTGCGAACGGCTAACAGTCGAAAACAATAACAATAAGGATTAGTTCGATCCTAATTATGGTTATAAAACAAGTAGAAAAACAATAGCATGTTTTTCTTAATTACAAATTCAAAAAACAAAAGAATTCCTAAATACGGGAAGACATTAAACTGCGCTTACGACAGACAACTGTGCGCTTATCTTTGACGGTATGTAACAATATTTTTCTGACATTGACTTTTTGAAGGTACCAAATCCGACCCTGTGTTAAATGTATTTCATCTGAGACTGGATTTAAGAGATGCATTCGCTCGACCTCACCTGCGGGTTATTTATTACTCAAAGCACGCCGATTTGCTTGAATAACGCATTTTCCATGTATACCCAAGATTTTATCCCCGTTCAGAGAGAACTTCAAGCGAAATTCTGTATTTACCGTGATTTGTGGTCAGTCGTCCGAGATTTATTTAAAAAGACTTTTAGTTTTTAGTTTTATATTTTATATATAGCACTTCCGGATGAAAGAAATCTTGCGAGGGTTGTCGATTTGCTGATGTGCAAGCCAATCTACAATTTCAAATGTTTTTACTTAATGTAAGTTTTGATAAAGTACATTATTTTCGATCGTGCGTTAAAGGTATAAGTTCAAATTAAATGAATCAATGAGTGGAAGAGTGGCCTAATCCACAAAACAGTAACAGATCTGTTTAAATCATACTGGCCTAATTATGTGTCATTTATTAATGTTTCAATGAAAAAAGTCCGCCATTCCAGACAGAGGTTAAACCCCTTCGGACTTTACTCATAATTTTGTTTTTATTGTCTGAAGCAGGCAAAAAGGCAGTCGGCACACCTTATGGAAAGTGGTTACCGTCGCCTATGGACGTTTGCAACACCAGGGATGTCGCCAACGCGTTGCCGACGTCCAAGAAAATTTATATCGCGCTTCTTAAAGACCCCCATGTCATAGCGCAAAGGGAAAACCGCGGCGGGAAGTTCCCTCCAGATCATTGTTGTACGCGGAATAAATGTTCTAGAGAACCGTTGCGTAGTTGAGCGTGGGAGCTCAAGGAAAGTGGGTGAACATCCCGTCGTTGCAGAAGTGAGGCGTTGGCACCAGATCAAACAATTCCTCGGAACACTCCCCGTTGTACAGGCGGTAGAATACGCAGAGGGACGCGAAATCTCTTCGAAGGCTAAGCGATTCTAACCCGTCTGTTAGTATGGGATCGTCGACGATACGAACGGCGCGACGCTGGATGCAGTCGAGGAGGTCGGTCTGGTAAGCGGGTGCTCCGCCCCAAAGATGTGAGCAGCACTCCATATACGGTCTGATCTGCGCTTTGTACAGCGCAAGTCGTTGCCGCGGAGTGAAGTACTGCTTGGACTGGTTTAACACACCAAGCTTTTTGGAGGCAAGTTTAACCCTGCCTTCCAGATGACCTCGAAACTGCACGTTGTTCGTTATGTCGACGCCAAGGATCCCGATACTATTGAAGATAGTAAGATAAGGGATCCTTGGAACTGTGGCGCAGGGACAAATGAGGTCTTTTTGGCAGAAGATGCACAGACCTGTTTCTTCGTGGGGTTAAACTGGACAAGATTTTGTCTTCCCCATTCAGAAACTCGCTCTAGGGAGTTCTCTACTTCAGACACAAGTCTGACCCGACTCTCTTCTACTAGCGACCGAGGGACATAAGAGTGACTGGTGTATCTGGCGTCACCGGTACTATCATCCCCATAGAAATGAATGTTCTCTATAGACAACAAGTCATAAATGACGTAAGCAATAAAAAAATATTAAAATCTCTTTTCAGTTGAATTCTTTTTGAAGTGATAACTTCTTATGGGAGGGTAAACCGCTTCGTTACGTAACGCGTTATGGCGCCAGTCTGTCTGGCTTCTCTTAATCTCACGCATACGGCAGCGGTATTTTTATCCATACACTTGTGGCCCGACAGATACGGGCCTTTTTGTATCAAAACCAAAGGTAGCCATTTCAAATAGATTTTTGATGTGATAACTTCTCATGGGAGGGTAAACCGCTTCGTTACGTAACGCGTTACGGCGCCAGTCTGTCTGGCTTCCCTTTTCCTCTCGCATACGGCAGCGGTAGGCAGGTTCCTCCTCTTTCACTCTAACCCACAGCGCTAGCCGTATTTCGGACAGAATATTAAATAGTTCAACGTAGATTAGTTTAAGTTATCACTTCTGTCAGGCGTCCCGAGACGCACACTTTTTTTTAATCTGGTCATTTCAAATCATTCCCAGTAAAATTCCCAGGATAAAAAGTAGCGCAGATTTAAGTCTCAGAATTAGTTATCGTTCAGCGAAGTGTTTACGTGAATCCTGAACAAACAAACAGACAAGAAATCTAAGGAAAATGGCATCGTTTTCTCCAGCGCTTATGTAGTCTATTCCAGCTGGGTTTTTTTTAAATAACTTTAATGTAACAAACACGGTATGTTTAGAATTTTATATTATTATAGATAATTTTCATGCAAGTTTAAATGATAGTAAACCACTTCATGTGTTGTATGAATATTCTATATGTAACTAGCTGTCCCGGCAGACGTTGTCCTGTCCTGAAGAAATAAAATTTAGAACTCGATTGCAGCGCCATCTGCCGGGCTTATTTGTGAATCTAAACCATCCTCGAATCCAGTGGAACACACACAAAAAAATTCATTCAAATCGGTCCAGCCAGTATAATTATATATATATAAAGATGTGTTATATCTAAGCTCGCACGTGAACGTTTATTATTATTAAATTATGTAATCAAACACTAAATAACTTTACACAATGATATTATTGTTTTTAATATAATAAATATAATTGCAAATCTGTATTGTCCCGCTTTATAAAAGTTTATTTTCATGAAATTTGTTATACTGTCGTTATTGGTCTGAATAAAACTAAATTCCTGTGAAATTCAATATCCCACTCCAGGATGCAGGTGTCTACAAGCTCGACTGTGACTGTGGATTATCATACATTAGGCAAACAAAGAGGAGCATAAAAACACGGGTAAAAGAACACATTGGTGACATGAAACACACAAGGTCTACAAAGTTTGCGATCAGTGGACACACGCTGGATAAACGCAGCCACTACATCAGATTCAATAAACCACAAATCAATAACATCATCAACAAAATTAAAACCAAATAATTAAAACAAATAAGTTGGCGGTAGGCTAAATAAAACTTTAACAATACTCATTGACACTTGACAACTCTGTCTTCCGTGATCACGGCTACTGAAAAGTACTGAAAATAATTTTCGTCTCAGAAAAAGCAAGTGTTCTGTAAACAACCTAAGTTTAGTGTTAGTTAAACCTGTATACTTAATTCATTATAGGCTAACCCCATTCATCTGCGGAATAATATGCAGGCGGGCTTAAACTAAGCTATTGTTGAGTCATGCATATGCCATGGGATCCGCAGCTCTGACGCGGTGCCAATTTGCATACAACCAGCCAAAGTTTGTTTTATGAACTCACCATTGTTCGTCGCGAAGCAGTTTTGGATAATACACAAAAAATTTGCATACATTTCCAAGTTTTACTTCAATAATTAGATATAACGCGAAACGCTGGTATTAGAATTCTAATATTCAAATAAATGAACGTATTAATAAATCCCTTTTTTCCGGCCTCACCGGCCTGCACACCCAGCTCTTCACGGGGCACGGGGATTCTCGGAGTACCTGAACCGGTTCGGGTGCAAAGAGAATCCCTCGTGCATCTGCGATGAAGAGCAGATAGAGTGTCCCGCACATCATCTTCTGGTGCCTGTCATATTCCCGGGAGAGATACGAAGATAGTCAAAAGAGTAAATGATCGCTATAAAACAACAATAGATAGATAAGAAGTACATTTAGTATATATTTAAGAATATGTAAACAATGTAAAAAACTGTAGTAGATAAGCATTAATAGTCCAAAAAATACAAAAAAGTAAAAAAGCAAACAAAAATACATAGTAGATAAGCCTTTAGTGTAATAAATTAATAGTAGAAAATAGATACATGTAAATTGCAAGGAGAGATTTGGGTAAGAAAGTACCAAATATACCAAATATTAACTATTTGGACAGGGTTTCCCCTTTATTGTTCAGCCTTTGATGTGAATATTCACACAGCACAGTAAGCAATAAACACAGTTTTTTTTTTTTTTTTTTTTTTATTGGACTTGACTTTATGTTGTTGGTCCGAAGACCTCACAACTTTACCGGGGTTTTCTTGGCGAGTGCCTGTTTCACCTCGGATGGACTGTTGCCATGAGAGGGGGATGAATATAATGATGCCCACCATAGGGCGACACAACGCACTAATTGAGAGCGGGCGACAGGTAATATAAGGCCCGAGAGGAAGGATCCCGGCGGACCGGGATCGGCGGTTCGCGGTGGCCTATGCTATCTTACTGCCGTTTCACAACGTGTTACGGCTGGGAGAGAAGAAACGGCGAAAGAAACTTCCCTGCAACACGCCTAGTCTATCCTATGGGGGGGGATAGCCCCCCCCATAGGATAGACTAGTCTCCTGGCGTCCCTCACGGGGACGTGGAGAGATCGTGATTGGCGGCGTCGACGACACCGTCTGTGTCTGTCTGTCGGTGCCTGCCAGCCTGCCGTCTTAACCGCGGGCGGGTTGATCCGGGCCAGCCGTTTTGTGATAACGTCGACCTTGTCCGTGAGGATGTTACGCGGTCGTCGCACGAGAGCCTTTCGTCGAGGCTTATAATCGGACGCGGACACGACGAGGGGATTTCGATGGTGCGGCGCTAGATCGAAATACTTACGCCAGAGCGACATAATGTAGTTTTTGATGGAGGGAAGCTCCAGATCGCGGTGGATGTCGACGTTTACATGAACACAGTCTAAACGCCACTACGCCTTTTATACGAAAAATGCTACCCTACAAAACAATAACATTGCATCATTGCTAAAAATAGCAATTACATCATAGTGTTGCCAGGGTCATAAAAACAATTATAATAATTAGTTACTGATGCACTAAATTATCTATGACGATTGTCTATGTCATATTAATATACACTATGGTTCTCATGACCACTGTGATGGACATCGTGTAACATACATAAATAAAGATAGTAATACATAAATTAGAATAACAAAACTAGTAAGCAGTATAAGAAGCTTACAATAAAAATAAAATATATGTTAAAATAAAAAGACTGTGCCTAGAGTACATATAAATGTATAAACACATAACGAAGAAAAATGTATGTATAAAAAAAATAAGTAATTCAGAAAACTGTATAGAAATCAGATATGTAATAGTAATAAGAAATATTGTATACCTTATTTTTTTTTAAAGATTAAAGTATAAAAAGCCAAATAAAAACAAAAAGATAAAAGAAAATAAAAATATATACACAAACCCCCAAATAGTAAAAAGCCCGGACAATCTCGTTCGTCCGAAGAGAGGAGTAAAAAAATTCCTTTTATCTCCTCCATAAGATTTTGGGCCCAACAAGGAGAGACGGTGGTAACTGGACGGTCCGAACCAACGTTGAAATTAAAAATCTCGTGGCCGAGCCTAAAATAATAGGAGAGATAAAATATCACCACCTCTTAAATAAAATAAATAACCATATAATTACTTAAATCCGCGTAACAACGTGTATCAAATCATCTATTCGAATACAATTCGATCGAGTGATTATGGAGTATTGCCACGTTCTGTATGGCATACTTATAACCTATAAATGTTCAATATGTGCAAAAGATGCAAAGAGGATGGAATTTTAATAGAGATTTAGAGTCATAATTGTAACCGGTAGGTGGCGTTGGGACCGGATTCTAGGATCCTCCTAATCTCATGGACCGATTTTGATGTGTTTTTGTGTGTTTGATTGGGTCCCTGGATGGTTTAGATTGACATTTGGTATCGGTGGGTGACGCTGGGATGGGATTCTAGATTTTTATTTTTTCAAGGCAGGACAACGTCTGCCGGGACCTCTAGTTTATAATAATAGTAAGTTGTCGTAATACACTACGGCGATATCGGCTTCCTATTCCAAAATCAGCTTCCTTTGACAGGCTTCACTCTGAGAGCTCAAGGTTCGATCTACCTACTTCATTCATATGAGATTAAATCGTATAAAAACTTACATTTGAAATTTCTATCATACATTTTGTTCTTATCCAAAGCAACATATCATTACAATGACCAGCAGTTTCGCAATTGCCCTTACTAAGGTTTCTCACTGCTAGATGGAGCAATTAGTACTCTCTGAAGTTCTTTAATGAGAAAACTTGGCGAGTTAACACGGAGCGTGTAATATATTTTTGCTATATTTATTATACTGTCCGTAGCAAGCTTTAAGATCTCTTTTACGATATTGATTCGTCATATTAATTATTGTCGTAATTAAAACTTGTTTTGGACAAGTTTGACATAATTCTACATTTCTTTTTCTTTGGGAATTAATAAGCGAAATTATTGTGAAGGTGATGATTTGCGACCCTTAACATTCGAAATCTATTTTAATGTTATAAAGTTAGCTGTACCATCGAAACTTCGTTTGCGTTGCCATGATGACGTTTATTAGTGACTTGCAATAGCTGTACCAAACCGCGACTGCAGCGCCGCCTTAACCTTAGTCATATCGTCTATTACACGGAAACAACGTCCCTTGTGCGCTGCTCCTAAATTTTATTTTTTCATACCAAAGAAGATAGATACGCTAACATGCATTCTTGGGCCCAGAATATAAAAACATAAGAGTGATTTCATTTTATTACGTTGACATTTTTTATACATGTAGTGGGTTTAGTTATTTTGAATTAATTAATCGTGTGGTGTAAATGTAAACATAGTATCGGACGCTCTCCAGCCCGATGGACTGACGATTTGCGCAAGGTCGCCGGTAGGCGCTAAATGAGGAAGGCAGAGGACCGTGATGAGTGGCGCCGACTTGGGGAGGCCTACGTCCAGCAGTGGACGGTGATTGGCTAACGACGAAATGTTTTCATATTATTAATTATTGCAATTGATTCAGAATCGATTATGGTAATCGATAACTTATTTTATTTGTTATCTTATTTTTAACATTTCTCGGACTGATGTTTTCCAATTTGTAATAGATAAACATAACGCTTTTTTAAGTCATATCCCAACTCATTACATTTCTTTGGCCCAAGAGTCCCCGTCTCCTTTCATCCATATATTATAGACTCAGTGCTTTCCGAGAAAAGATACTTTGACATACACAGTACACAGACAGAGAAACGGACAATCAAGTCCATTTTATAAAGATTCAGTGTTTACTAAAATGACCACGGAACCCTATAAAAGATTAAAAATAACTTTTCCTTTTTTATTGCATGATATCAGCAGACAGACAGACGGCTCATCCGATGGAAAGCGGTAAAGGGAGGCTGGAACTTGGCCACTAATGCTGGAACATAACTCAAAGTTGTTATGGCGGCATACTCTAGCCATCTAGACAGACAAATACCCTACCTATCCGTGCAGAAACGGAGAAAGAATACAACTTCCTACGGCCGGGCGGCCTGTCGTAAGAGGCGACAAAACAACCCTCAGCCAGGTGGTAGGGTATTTGCTCGACTGGATGGCTACCACCCCTGGTCTAGAGTATGTCGCCATAACAACCTGAAGTTGTGTTCCGGCATTCGTGACCAGGTTCCAGTCTTCCTTAAGAGAGCAGCAGTGTATTTGTAGCACCTTTGGTCTTGCAAATGTCCATAGGCGATGGTAACCACTTAAAATCAAGTGGGCCGTCTGCCTGTCTGCTGAGCTCATGAAAAAAAAAAAAATACCACCTGGCTGTGGGTTATTTTGTCGCCTCAGGAAATTGTATTCTTTCTCCGTTCCTGCACGGATAAAACTTAATAATTAATGAAACTTAATTCTGAATTGCAAATCCCCATTTAACAGAGCAATTAGTAGAACATAAATATTCATTTTCGAACAAAAAGCTATTTGTCATAATTAATCCTACTTGTAGCCGTTTAACTAAAATTTAACCGGACCCCACTAATCCTTCATTTCCATAAAGATTACATCATCAAGCGGCTAGCCATTTTTTGTTGAGCTTCATGCAAGTTTTCCTCTTGAAATTGTTAAATATATTCCACTAAATTTTTGCCCGCAACACAATATATTATTTATATTGGTTTATAGTTTACGAATTAGTCCATTCTAAGCTCATAAAAATTCGCATAAAGCTGATAATTGGTGTGAACGTTTGGAACAGCATTATAACAAAAAAGTTTAAGTCCCCATCGATCCCACTTATGCTAAAAAAATATTCAAGTTTCACGAATATGGTTTTCTTGGTTATTTAAGATACATTGATTATGTTTAAGATTGACACCAAGTAGCCAGTCAAATTGAAAAAACTCGCGATAAAAATCTTCGCCCCGCTTCTAGATCGCTTCACTTTGGTAGGCGTTGTTTCGAAACACCCAACCCGTCGACCGGCGCTTCGTTTCTGGATCGTATTGATAAAACCAGGACTTATCACCTGTAATGGTGTCGTAAACACGCTGAGACGAGCTTGCTTCAATTTTTTTATCATATCACGGCATCATTCCACCCGGGCCTGCTTCTGAGCATCGGTGAGGTTGTGCGGCACCCAGCGTGAAACTATCCTCCTCACGCAAAGATGCACTTGTAGATTCTCGTGAAGGCTTCCTGATCCAATCTGCAGTACGTGCTGAATCTTTTGATACGTAATTCGCCTATCTTCTTCATCCCCCAAAGTTAGTCGACCGCGCTTGAATTCGTCGTACGAACGATACACGGTTGCCTTAGAAGGACCTTCAACCATGAATGCCATTTGAACTCTATCATACGATACGTCCGGTTTCAGGCGACACTTGAAATCGTAATGTATGTATCGTAATATCATAGCGCGAAAATATTCCCGGCGCAGATCCGTTTTTCAATGAGACACGATAATTTAAATTAGCTCGCAAACAATACGGAGGGAAATTTTGAAATTGGACCGTACCTATTTTTAGTTATAAATAAACATATTTTCAAAATATATTATAACTGGCCAGTCTCTCATAGGTACAATAATGTAACTATGATTTAAGCGATTTTCACCACCAGTTAGATAAATTTTCATTGAAGTTCTATATATATAAAAAACCTAATTAAGTTTTTATATAAGTAACATAGAGCTTATAACCTAGGGTCTTTCACGCGACGCAGCAGCGGGGAAAACGCTAGTCTAAAAAAATAAATATATATATGCAATTCGACAAATTACTGCAGAAACACCCGTCACAACCTTTATATTCTTAAATTAGATCGACAGAGTTTGAGCTAAGCTACATTAAATTTACAGTATACATTAAATTTACACGCATATACGAACCAAGCGAAAACATATTTAAAAATAGAATGCAAGCAAATACCAAAGAGGTTAAAAACGTGTGAATGCTACGGTTTGGTTAGGTGGCGCGATAGAGCGCACCACGGGGCAACATGGCGGCTTAAATGAAATATGTCGTCAATTTAGCGGGAAAACGCGGCTAAATTGGATATTTCTCACGGTCTAAACCCCTGCGCTTGTGTTTTTGCAACATAAGTTTAGTTTTGTTTGTTTTATCTGTGTGCTTATTGGACAGTGTTTCACTCAGTTCAATTAACAAGCTTTGGTGAGATGTAGGTGATAAACGATTGTTGTGTTTATAAAGTTTCTAAAATATAAAGTGTGTTTTCATAATCTTATAATATATATTTAATCATTTTACACATCAGTGTCGCAATTGGTTTAACTGTTAACTACTCTATTCATATTTTTTCTTAAGCTACAAATCCGTGACTTTAATATATGGTATTCAATAGATGGCAATTTATTGTTATTGTATTGTTTACACCTATCTAAAGAAGCACCAAACTGCAAGGATAGGTTATCGGCACTCTAACTGTCATTTTCATACAAAAGTTTTAAGTCTCAGGGAATTTTTGGCAGCAACTGAAGGAGGACCTGCTTGCTGCAGTTTTATTTTCTAAAAATGTGTAAAACTACTCTAAAACTAACAATCGTAGGATATTGATACTTTTTGAGTAGTAATTATTTGAGATGCCATGAATAGTGGTTTGGCCGAATACCGAACATTTATATTTATGAATCAGGGAACATTGTAACATTTTACCACCATTCCACTCTTCGCATTGGCATAATATTTCCGAAAAAAATCGCAACTACCTATCTATCATACTTCGCTGGAATCCATTCGAGCTGTACATTAGTACCTTTCAGTGGGACCTTTTTCACCGCACTCGAACGTGATTGGATGTTTAATTTGATTTATTTATACCCGAGCGACTGAGATAAATGACGGAGAAAATTCACGTGCACCACTTTTTCATATTTTCACGGGGCTTGGCTGGATTTCATTTATTAATTGCGTAATTTACAATTAAAAGAGAGAAAGAAATTATTATGTGTGCAAAATTTCAAATCAATCAGACGTCTAGATTTGGGTGAAAATGACGTTAAAAGATTTCATAATGCTGATATTAGATGGACCAACCAAATGGAATTAATTTTGTTAAAAATACAGAAGTGAAAATGTACGACTGTATTAAATGACATTGAATGATTCTAGTTATGATTAGAGGGATCACTTCGGTTGATACATCCAAATAGAAGGACAGAAATCACTCTTGGTAATATCGACTCATAGCTGGTATTAGGCGGATCAACGAAATTCAATTAATTTTGTTGAAAATACAGAAGTGAAACGATACGACGGTATTAAATGACATTGAATGATTCTAGTTATGATTAGGGGGATCACTTCGGTTGATACATCCAAATGAAAGGACAGAAATGACCCTTGGTAATATCGACTCATTGCTGATATTAGGCGGATCAACCAAATTGAATTAATTTTGTTGAAAATACAGAAGTGCAGAAAAGGTACGATGGACGAACAATATTCTAGAATATGATTAGATGAATCACTTTGATTGATTCATTCAAATTGAAAGACAGAAATGTATCGACTAATATTGGCTTTACGTACATTAATTGATAGACTATAAGAAAGTAAAGCCAATAAAAAGAAACGATAGATAGAAAGAAAGAGGATAGAAAGAACTGAAACTAATAAAAGTGTATTAAAAAGAAAAATTGGCTAAATGCTTGAGAAGTTCAGGAATTGTGACGGGTTTCGTAAAGGTGACAAAAGTCCACTGCTTTCATCTTTAAGAATACGTTTGATAAGGAAACATTTGATCGAAAACAAAAAAATTTTCGTAAAAAGGAAATTAAAAAGGAGCTCATTAGAAGTGCAAATTTCTGACTGATTTATAAAAACTGTATTTTGTAAAAAAAATTCATTGCAAGATCAATGTAATGTCGTTCTCTAAAGGGGGACTGGAATCTGGTCATCAATGCCAGAACACAAGTCAGGGTTGTTATACCGTAGACCAGGGGTGTTAGCCATCCAGACGGGCAAATACTCTACTACCTGGCTTTAGGTTGTTTTCTCGCCTGTTACAACAGACCGCCCGGCACCAAAAATTGTATTCTTTCTCCATTCCTAGACGGATCCGTCCAGTCGTTCCTTCGTATTCTTATGCCATGGCGCAAACTATACTTTTAATTTCATTAATTTGAATCAAAGTTTCTACTGGAGACTGTAAGAAAATCACAACGTTAGTAGATTCGTGTAATAACTTACTATTCAAGATCATCTATACAATTTGGCGTTTCGAATTGAATGGGGCTCTGATGGACTGTGGCAGAGACACGTAGCACCTAATGATGTAACAAAATACTAGTCGGTCCACGTACGTGAGCCGAAACATAGATTCAGTGACTTAAAGCTAACTTCGCGCATTAATTTGTGTTGTAACAAGGTGTTTTATAACTCTTATAGATATCGCTCAAATATATAACCATGGTACTTTTTCCTCCTTTTTGTTGCGAAGCTGGCAAACAAGCAGATGGCCCAACTAATGGAAAGTGGTTACCTTTGCTAAACCTAAAGTGGTACACGTTTGCAACACCAGAAGCAAAGCCAACGCGTTGCCACTCTTTAACATTGGGAGAAGCTGGGATCCCCTATCCCAGCTTTTCCCCATCAGACAGGGGTTATGAGGTAGAGTTGATGAGATAGGGTAGCATACGGGAAGGAAGAACTGTATTATTGGAATTCTCACTCATCGCATCATACGCACCTTTTTTTTTAACCAGTGGAAATCCGTTTGAGGACTAAGCCGCGACAGGCACAGACAGAAGCCTGTGGGGATAATTCGCGACTTTTGTGTGGGATTCGCCAGATCGGCGGTGGCACTAGCATGCCCAGTCAGAACTGGAGCCACGCTATTGCCACTCCCCAGTTAGAGATACACACTAAAACCCCTGGGTGTTCCGTCCTGCGTCTTATTCCAAGGCTACGGGTAAATGGGATTCCTAACTCCGCGTGCCCTGTCAGGACACGATACGCACCTAGCTCAAGGCTAAAATTTTGATGCCGATATTTTGTGAGAGCATGATATCTCACCTATCAAGCTGGTTCTAAGAGCTGTAATCCTAATACAGCCTAATAAGCATATTGTGACAATTACCACGTGCTAACGGTGAACGAAAACATCGTGATGAAACCTGCATTTCGAGATAGCCGATGTATAAAACCCGTCCATCCATCTTGGTGAGGCGTGGTGGATACCGTTCGTTTCCCTATAAACGGGAGGCTTGAACAGTGGGATGTTTATGGATAATTTTTCATCTTTCGTCTGTAGAATAACATAAACTATCCAAATAACTAACATGCACCCGTGTTATTTCGATTCGTTTCAGCAGAAACACCCACATGTGATATTCGAGGCCAGGACGAAGGCGAACAAGGGCTGCGCGAACAAACTGGAGTTCAGGCCGAAGAGCAGAAGGACCAAGCACGTGTCGTATATAGAACAGCCGCTGGGAGATGACCCTGGAACTATGTAAGTTGAAACGAATTTTTTCATTATTTCCATTTGACTGGTTGATTTTTATGTGCCAAACATATCTGTAGCCATTAACTTCGTTAGGTCAAAGGGCTTTTAACCGTCTAGATGGCAATCGTAACCGAGTCTAGAGTATGCCCTCACAACAACCTTGAGATGTATCCCAGCATCAGTGACCAGTGCCCTTTTCGAGGTCGGCAGCATTTGGTAGCACCTTTGCTGTTGCAAATGTGCAAATGTCAATAGGTGACTGTAACCATTTTCGATCAGGTGCATCATCATTAGCCTATCTGCTTTACTCCAGTAAAAAGTTGACAAAGACAAGTTGGAATAAGGAAAGAGAAAAAAGATAAGTTTAGTTTTGACCGGCAATATTTTTTTTTTTGCAAATCTGGAAAGTGAGTAGTTACCATAAGTTCTTGAAATAATCAGCTGTAGTTTAGATATACAGATAAATACTAGAGTAACACCATAAAGATTTTTCTGAGTAAATCTTCCGAGCGCATTATTGTCCGCAACCACGCATTGGTGTAACAATAAAGCCCGAGAGGCTGTAAGCACAGAAGAACTCTAACATTTATTACAAATTTTATATAAAAATATTAATTTTGTATTTAATTAATTTATGTTTACTACTAACTCAAGAGCATACACGAATCATATAAATAGATTATCAAGATTTGAATGTAGTCGTAAGCATAGAATGAATACTCTTAGAACCCGAGTGGGTACCAGTAAAATGAAGCACTTTTAAGTCTAAAAGTCTCAGTTCACTTGTCAACGCGTCGGTTCCCTCAGTCTGCAATACAAAGTCTCAGCGTGACGATCTCCAATAATTCCAATTCCCTACTTTTTAGAAATACTTTATTTACTTGCAAACATTACTTGTGCCTTTGTTTGCGTTTAGCGAAAATAATTACATGGCGATCACACACACATCGATTGGTTTTGTGCTTCAAATCTGAATGTTGTAATTTTGTAGGAAACTAT
Source organism: Dendrolimus houi (assembly GCA_039645545.1). Taxonomy (NCBI): domain Eukaryota; kingdom Metazoa; phylum Arthropoda; class Insecta; order Lepidoptera; family Lasiocampidae; genus Dendrolimus; species Dendrolimus houi. The sequence goes on along the minus strand of CM077127.1, from coordinate 24,979,115 downwards.
CTGTAGGCATTATTACTCTAAGGTCGTAAGAAAAATATATCGTTCAGTTTTAGATAGAACGCATCTATTGCACAAAGGTCATTTTATTGTCGTGGCACTTCTTTGGAGCTCTTTTATAGTTGGTTGCTATATCATTCTATTCATTCAATTGCCATACCATCGGTTGACTTTTGATTTCCAATTGATTCCATTTCTTGTGTGGAGCTTGCAAATGCACGGTCGGTAAAATATAGGAACCGCCCATTAGAAAGCTCCATACGGTGAATTTGCCACGGGCCTGAGGTGATATAGTTACGCTATTGCAACTACGTTTGTTTTAAAATCCTATATCCTCGTAAGAAATTTTTTCAATTCAAGTGCCTTGTTGATCACAATAATAAGCATTAATTACTGATTAGCAGAAAATTGTTGCAGACAATGATGCTCGCAGGAGAATTGCCTTTATACTTTTGTAATTACAATAAGTGATACTGTTAAATATTATCTATTGACATATTTACAATGTACTCTGTGATATTTTTTCTACTTTTGGTTACATTTCCGAACCCTAAAAATCTACCGATAAAACAATTTGCTTGTTACCACACATAAATCACACGAATATTAAGTTTGTAAAACAAAGAGACGAAAGTTCTAAATCATAATACTTTAGGAACAAAAAAAAGTAAACAAAAAGTTTCTCTTATAAAGTTCTGGAGAGCAGTTAATCACAGGTTTGCTGGTAACTTAGTTGAAATATCTGAAACTACGTGAAAAAAGTGAATAATGCAGCGAAGTTGGAAGTTTTCAACTCGTCTAGGGATCTTTCGGAGTTGTCTTCGATTTTTCTTTGCGTCGCTATTATTTATCTCTCTCAGTCTATGATGGTTACATAATAGTTAGTTTTCAAATTATTCCATGCCCTCATGGTATACTGAGGGAAATGTGATGATGTATGTATGGTTGACCGTTGTCCGTTGAGCGGTGTACGGATTAATAAAAGATAACATGCGTCGTACGCTTTTAATCACACACTCTCATGTTGTTTACAGATCAGAAGGATATAGGTGAGGGCAAGCAGCAAGCGCGAAAACTGACCTTTATACACGAGCACGAATGTTGTCTGGCCGCGTTGAAGGCGTGTGTCCGATTGTCTGCCGAAATGTCCCGAACTAGCTTTCGGTTGTCGTTGAAGTGTTGTTTACGCGCCAAGAGAATCGGCGCGAACGTTGCGAGACCCGCGCTGTCACCAAACGGCGCGCTGTCTTACTTACTACAGATTAATATTAGTTTCGCGCTTGCGTGCTGATTTCTGATATTGGCATTATGTCGCCACAATACCATTTGTCGGGATGAAAAGTATCCTAAGAGTTGATTCGGTATATAAGCGAGCTCCATTTTGAGTTCCATTTAAATTCGTTGAGTAATGTTCATACTATGTTCTAAAAGATAGACAAAAATTGTAATACTTGTTTTGGGCCCTGTTAATCTGGACCCCCGTGATAGGGGTAATCCGGACGGGTGGCGGTCTTAAACACTCTTTTGAAATAAGCGGAAAATAACTAATTTGACAGCCAAGAAGTTGTTTCTGCCGAGTTTTTCAAGTCAAGTGCGAACATTTCAAACAAAAGATTATTACAGACTTTCTGTATTTTTTTTTTTAACTTCATGTCAAGTGTGCAGATTATATTTTTGTAATTCCCAACATGTAGATTTTTATGTTTATATTGCTCACTTGATTTTACTTAATTTTCGATAATTTATGGAAGAAACTTAGGTTGAATATGTATTTTATTCACATCTTATAAGTGGTTCCTTCACTATTAAGTATCGCGACTTTAATTGCAGTGAATAAGTGCTCTCCTCCAATGAGATCAGTCTTGAGTACGGTGAAGGGCCGAACTTATCAATATGTCCAGCTAGTCAGCAACCTGATCAATCCACCTATTTGGAGATCTACCACGAGTTCTCGTGCCTTCAGCTTTTCCCGTGACCACAAGTCTCTTCATGTTGTCTGGGTTCTTGAGTGCTATATGGCCAACGAGACATTTTACGAGCACAATACCCACCCGCAGTGGGGCTTTGTGGCGAAGCCTTAGGTGTGTAGTGACACCTCACCTCACAGGCAAGGCCCCCGCCTCCGTGCTTGCCTTAGTCAGCCGGCACGAATTGGAGATCGCTAGAGTTAAGACTCAAGCTCCAGGGGTGGTAGTGATAAATGGCATAACGTCGGAAATAGCTTCGGTGAACCTGTACGGTTCGGTGAACGTCCCTTAGCCACTGACACCCATGTTGCCCCTGTCTTCTATGTCATTTTTTGGGGCCCATGCAGAGAGTGGCGAGTCACCGTCCGCCCATTTCTCCATGCTCCCCGAATATTGCGACGGACAGCCGCCATAGTCCCCATATCCCCATACCGCTAGTACTACTAGCAGTTCACCCCATTAGCCCGGAACTTTTTGTTCTCGTTTCCTACACTAGCAAGGGCTTGTCCTTGGGTGCATTATTATATGGTGTAAACAAGGATCATCGCCGGTCAGTGTCATGCCACACTTACATTAAATTTGTCAAGGGGCCTTTACGTGTTAGCCTTCCCATGGCCTCATGCAAGCCCTCCAAAAGTCCGGGCCATTCTTAAGGCCCGTGGTCTTCAAAGACATACAATATAATAATAATCGGCAGACAAACACACACATTGTATAACCCCAAGCTAAGCAAGTTACGCTCGTGTTATGGGTGATATATAACAGACCACTCTGGGGCGGATCCCAAACACCCATACCACCCAAATCACCATAGTAAATAATAGAAAGTTCGTTTCCGAAATTTACCGTGCCAGAAATCGAACTCGGAGTATTTGCGTTCCAGCGAGTTCGGCCGGCCAAGACTTAGCCCGCTCAACCACAGAGGCCCTCAAATAATATTGCAGACCACAATCCGGACGCCTTGATAATCCGTAAAGGGCTTTGTTTTTGCCTGTCCCGATTATTGAGGCCCTACTGTACTTGCATTTTCGGAATCTTCCAGTCCGAATTAGCCCCTCTTATTTTTCTTCTTTTTTAAATTCCTTGTAAAAACTCGACAGTTTTATTATAGAATAGCATAGTCAATGCGATAATGACAGGCTTTGCATTCATAGTAGCAAAACAACACTAATGCAAAAAAAATGTATTATGTATGGCACCAGTAATATACAATAACTGACAGTATAAAGAAGCAAAAATCCGTATTATTATTTAAGAGACACCTAAAGAAATTTTTGATAATTAAATCTTATATACTAATATATAAAGCTGAAGAGTTTCTTTGTTTGTTTGTTTGATCGAACGCGCTAATCTCAGGGGCTACTGGTCTGATTTGAAAATTTCTTTCAGTGTGAGATAGCCCATTTATTGAGGAAGACTATAGGCTATATATTATCACGCTAAGACCAATAGGAGCGGAGCACCAATGAAGAATGTTTCAAAATCGGGGAGTTTTTTTAACTATTCCACGAGGACGAAGCTAGTGCTATTATAAAATCGAGGATTATTTAAGTGATAAATTCTAATGATTATTAATGTATTCTTATTTAATTTATGCTTTGCTTGACATTTAATATTATTATCTAATTTATTTAATTATTATTGTAAATTAGTTTCAATTTAGTTTTAGTTATAAGATCTGAAAATTGCACGCCTAATAAGGCAAAATATATTGAGACAATTACCACAAAAAAGACACCTATGTACACATACATTTCTAGCAATAAATTATTATTCTATTCTATTCTATAAATAGAATAAAACTGACTGCATGCAAAACAATATTTAAAATCAATACAATTTAAAGACACACTCCCGATACGTCTAGGAAAAAGCGTTTACTTCAGAGTATTGTGTTCGTACGAATCACTACTTATACCTCATAAATCATTCAGTCAAACCCAATTTGTTGGCTGGGCCTGATGAAAGGCAACCTTAATATTCCTACCGCGGCCCCGAAGGAATCCACGGGATTTTATTCCCGCCGATAGATTTTGCTTACTTTAGATTTCGGGATCTGTTCTTGGATTCAAGTCGACCGCGCCCCGATTGTGTTTGCACTCAAATAGATTATGTTTTATGATGTGGGCCTTTCGCGCGGTTTTCCAGTGTAGGTAATATTTATATCCGCGAAAGAGCTTACATTCGTGATACAAAAATACGTACGTATTATTTAATCTATGATATTATAAAATTCTAAACATCTCGTGTCTGTACATGAGCTATTTTAAAAGAAATGTCTGGAATAGACTATATAAATGACGGAGAACACGATGCATTTTTTTTTAGATTTCTTGTCTGTTTGTTCAGGATTCACGTGAAAACTACGGGGACGATTTCGATGCGGTTTTCGCTTATCGACAGCAAATATTAAACTTAGACTTAAAATCTGCGCTACTTTTTATCCGGGAATCCCGCGGAATTTTTTCTGGGAATAACTTAAAATGGCCAAATTTTAAAAACCAATTCCAAAGTGATTTTTACTGATCGATGGCAAATTTTATGTAATAAAAAGTGGGACACCTTTTATGCAAGGAATCCCGCGGGAATTTTCCAGGGAGCGACTTGTATTTGTTCAGGTGCATAAAAAATAGCTTATTCCGACACAGTTTTCACTAAAACGATAGCTTACAACTTACGTACTGTGGTACTTTGTGTCCCTGGAATCCCGCGGGAATTTCAAGTCGCGGGCATATTCTAGTTAAACATATATTAAATAATAACAACAAAATAATAATAAAAACAAAATTAGAACTAAATAATTAAAACGAACAACTTGGCAGTAGGCTAAATATAACTTTAACAATACTCACTGACACTTGACATCTTTGTCTTCCGTGATCACGGATACTGAAAAGTGATTGAAACGTCGGAATAATAAAAATCAAATAAATTACCGCGCTTGAAACCATTAAAACGTAGTTTAGTGATATATAATGTTACGGCCTACACGCTGACAAAAGTAGATTCACACCTGCATACCATAAAAGCGCACTTTATTACCTTTCCGCCTTTGGACTTCTTTTGTTTACTTTGCGTTTAAAATTTGTAATTAGAAAACAGCCCATTGTGTATTGTAATCTTTTATGGCAGTCATTAGCCAGGTGTATCGAACTGATTTTAAGAAATTCGGTCTACGCGGTCGAGCAGCCGTATTGTATCGGTGCAGTATAAAGCAATGGCCCAATGGAGAGATCGGAGTCTAGCAATAGCGACAAGCGAAGCAAGACGTTAGTGACGGTCTTTGCGCGTGTGATTGAATCGTGTATTACGTTTGGACTGGTTGTGTACAGTTATATTTGTACCTGTGTTATACGTCTTTGTATAATTCTAATAAATTCTATAAATAATTCCAACGGCATTTTAATTCGAGTCCTGCAACTCGTAACAATATAATAATTCAGCTGCAGCTGGTATGAGTGTTCAATGCAGACATATTTGGTCTATGACTTTGTGGTGTGACAGAGGGAGGTATGTCAGAATAGAGGAGTATGGAGAAAAAGGCATATTGTGCCGACCTCAACCAATTGGGAGAAGATAAAAGAAAGTAGAGAGACTTTAGAAGCCCAACATTCGGACCATAGATGTAATAAAATATGTAATAAATATATATAAATAATAATATATAGAAATATCCAGTATTTTATATTTAATTGAAACCATTGAAAATAAAAGATAACAGTATCAGCAGTTCCTTTGATAAGATGGTAGAGGAGATTTAGTGATCCGTTTGACATTCAAGAAAAGTCTTTGCGGCAATTTGATTTATACAAATCGCACCAACTTAGCAACGAATTTAACTTTTAATTGATACGATTCTCCATTGATTTATTACGTTCATTTGAAACGAATTAGATTGACTTAACTAGACTTTATAGAGGATCATTAATTGTGACTTTTTGGATGCGATTAAAGGGTAGCTGACAATCAAGTCGAGACACTTTTTACTGTCTCACAAAACGCCGAAGCCTTCTCGATTTTGTGCTAGAATAGCAAATTATGAAGTCATAACTCATACGAGTCGAATAGCGTATTAATTTAGATAGATAGAGACACCAAAATATACAATTCCAAAAAACAAACCATATTAACAATATTTTCTAAGCAATACAGTAGGCGGCCTTGTCGCTTTTTTTTAAATTGCACAAGCTTAGCAGATACGCAGACGGCCCTCATGGAAAGCGATTGCCATCGCCTATGCACATTTGTAACACCAAAGATGCTACCAATGTGCTGCCGCTGTCTAAAAAGAGACTGGAACCTGGCCACTAATACCGGAACACAACTCAAAGTTGCTATGGCGGTATACTATAGACCAGAGGTGGTAGCCATACAGTCGGGCAAATACCCTACCACCTGGCTATGGGTCGTTTTGTTGCCTCTTACGTCAAGCTGCCCGGCCGTATGTAATTGTATTCTTTGTCCGTTTCTGCAAGGATAAAAAGGTTTTTGAAACCAGCAACGCGTTAGCAAGCCTCTAGTGTTGCAAAAGCCACTGCAAATTGCTGTATAGGTGATCACCTTCCATCAGGTAGGCTGTCTGCCTGTTTGCTTTTTTTAAACGATTCTTTTTATAATTTACAACGAGTCTCAGTGTTTTTATTTTACCAACTTTGTAAAGGCCATATTTCGAATCATGTGCCAGTCTGAAACTTTGTAAGTAGTTGCAACTGTTTTAATGGATAATTCAACATGAACTGTTATTGGTTCAAAATTAATTTTGTTTGTTAGAGTTACTATTAATTAGCATGTTAATAATGGGATGACTTTTTATTTAATAAAAATGTTAGCTGCAAGATAAGTAATTAATGTTACGTTAGTTGTTCATTAATTTGTTATTTGTATATATACTAGTATTGGAAAAAATCGGGTACCAGCTGAATCACTCGATTCAGATGGTACCGCCGCAGGACCGGCTGATCTGGCCGCATTTGGTAATTGTCACATCCTATACCAGAGGCTTGTCTCATGGCTAGGGAATCGGAGTTATTCCATCAGGACACTTACCATCGTCATTGCAATACCATTGAGCTCCAATAAAGCCTGGCACGTTAGCGGTGATACGCGCTTATACGTCCTTCGATTATTAGTTCTTTAATAGACAATAAATAACTTAGTTTACTAGCAACTGAATCGTCCACATGCTGGTAGGATTATTGAAATTATATTTTGGTATGTTAGGATCAGAGAAATCAATTTCATTTTCGTCGGTGACTTGTTTACTGATCCTTTAAAAGCGAGCTCCAACAATCGAATATTCGGCAACGATACGTCCTTCCGTCCTGATAATAGGGTAAAGGCACAAGATAAACCTGATTAAGGGACATCCCCCCTTAATTTAGGTGGAGCGGACCGATAAAAACCCCATTTCGCACAATAATCGCTTTAAAAACCGCTATTCTTCGTTTCAATGCGATGCGGCACTTTTATAATTTCATTTCGACGTTGTAATGTGATCAGATCGGGAATCTAATTGAATATCTCCGCATTGTTTTTGTTTGGTTTTCATGGTACTATAACCTAGGTACCTACTTCCTACGTTCATTACTTTTACCATAGTTTGATTACAAGCTATTAATGATAAGATATATCCCCGTACTTTGAAAGCGTTAGATAGTAGTATTTTTAATTTGAAAAATTTACAGACTCTAAATAATAGCGAGGGTATTCTACATTATTATTCTAGTATGTGCCCAAACCCAAGAAATTATAAAGACGCTCTTTTTAGACAAGTTACTGTTTAATGGAAACTTAAACCTTATTCTAAGCAACTCAGATAAGCAATCCAAATTAACTTTTAAACTTCTGGTTACAATATGTGAAGACATACATATTATTATGTAGTTAAGTATTAAAGTCTCACCTTCCGTAAGTAGTGTATTTGCCCGTCTAGATGGCTACCAGTTCTAGCCTAGAGTCTGCCGCTATAAGCATTTTGACTTGAATTCCTGAACTACTGGCCAGGTTTCAGTCTCCACTTCGAGGTCGGCAGCACATTGGCAACACCTCTTGTGATGCAAATATCCATAGACGTCGTTCTTCATCAGGTGGGCATCAGCCTATCTGCTACACTCCAGCAATAAAAAAAACTGTCAGTCGTAGGACTGCACGTCAGAAGTAAAAACTTTGTATCTGGGCGTGACGGTCACACGTGTTCAGTGCTTTTCTCCATCCTAAAAGTGCCCAACGTGCCTAAAGAAGTTTTCATTTCAAAAAAGGTAAAATATCAACCGCGGTAATATATATCGCCGTAAGATTTCGCAGTATGGCCTTAGCCTAAGCCCTTCCGACTCAAGGCAGCACTTTTTAAATTCCATCTCGCCGATGTAATGCGATCAACCGCGAAATCTAATTGCTGATAAAACCCTATAACTTATTAAATGAGGTCTTTTAAAAAACTTTTTGTTCGTAATAATATGATCTGGATTTGAAAGGATCGGATTATGGATTGATTATATTTTGGACGGTTTGTTTTGAGTAATTAAGAGAGAGGGTTGTTGCGGAATGGTTTGTTTTAAAACAAATGTGTTTTCTCTCTCGTGGAATAAGGACGAAAATAGGATCGAGTTGATATATAAATAATTAAAATGTCTATTTATTTTCTTGATATAAATGAAAGTAAATTGATAGAGCAAGGTGAATAACAAAGATTTTCATTAAGGATCTCTTACTGATATACAAATGTTAAATCATGGCGTTTATTAATTCCCTCTTCACAGGCTTATGAATAAACAAATGACTTGCCACAGGGCCAATTATTCAAACTAGAAGCGCTATTTACTACTTTTAATCGTCTATATATTTTTAGTTGATTGAATCAGATAGAGGTAGAGTTACTACCGGTAGACCGAGACGAACACACCATGATCAAATATCAAAAGTGTTAAAGAGAGGTCAAGTAAAAAGTATCTCGAATAAACGTGCAAGTATGAAGAGGTTAATGAAACTAGATGAAGCGAAAGTTGTTTGTCAGGATCGTCACAAGTGGAGATCCATAGTCTCTGCCTATCCCCATGGGAATCAGGCGTGATATTATGTATGTATATATGAATCAGATAGTCGTGGAGATTGAATGTGGAAAACGGAGGATCGAGATATGTGGTGTAGTTGAGGAGGTCTACATTCAGCAGTGTAAAACTATTGGCTGACAATTATACTCTTTACAGAAATACAGGTGAATTTTCCAAATGGGCCTTCAGCGAAAATGAAATAGCGAAAAACACTCAAAAAAGTGTTGAGGCTGATTTTGGTGAAAACTAAAGTGGTTTTATTAGATTTTCGAAAAATCAATTATCATTGTCAGGAATCGTGTCGGTTGTAGCTTGTAAATACCAATTTTTGTGAAATAATGAGAAACGTTTAATATTTTTAGTTTTCGTCAAAATCACCATAAATTTATATGACCTCTAAGCACACCGTTTGTTCCAGGGATACTTCAATGCGGGGCAAGGAGGAACGAGCCTGGCGCTGGTGGCAGGACGCAGGTCTCAGAGCCTTGAATCGCAGAAGGCGCGATGTCAGAGAGACAACAAAATATATAGAAACAGCCTTAGTGATAGATAAAGCGATGTTTGACAAGAGAAATGGGAGTACCAGATCGGAGGTCGTCCACGATGCCATACAAGTCGCCAATATTGCTGACCTGGTAAGCGCTAGCAAAATATAATCAAATATAATAGGTACATACATATCAGTGGCGTGGGGTGGAAATTCGGCTAGGGAGAAAAAACATATTTTTCAACCGGCGTATGATGTAAGCGGCGACTACACCGCTGTTAAAAATATCTAACTCATGTTGTAATTTTTTATTAAAATTTGTATTTTTAATTTTACAAAACAAAAGTCAGTGCCCGATCGGAATATGAGTTGCTATTTCATCTAATTGGTGTGGAAAGACATAGTAATACAGTAACAATATATCCACCAATAAAAAATGTTAACGCCAACGAATACATATCGCTTTCGACCTTTTGGTCGCTAGTTTCTTAAAGGTAGGCTAGGGGAAATCAAATTATATAAAGCTCACGCCACTGATACAACTATGATGTACATTTTAGGCCCATCTATTGGAACAACGTGTGCTTTCCTTGGCGAAGAAAGGTCTAATTATGCCGCCTACACCAAACCTCGGTAGAACAGGTAGATCTTAAAAATGCTGGTATAACAAAGCGAGGGATGATATATCAATGTTCCCACGATAAAGGACACTGAAGACCACGCGAAACACATACAAAAAAATATAAGGAAACGGACTCCAGATTTTGAAGAAGATGCTCTGAAGTCTAAATATATTAATAACTGTAATTCATTTATTAATTTAAATACTATTACTTATTCAATTGTGAAAACTTACTTATTCAATTGTAAAAACTTAAACCCGTTTGTAGGACTAAATATTAATTTTTTGAAGGTCTTACATATAAGTTTTAATTTAATTTTACTTCCTACACCGCTTCGCAATGTGTTATTGCTGTTAAGGAAAGTAAGTGGCAAGAAACTCCCCAGCAACACGTCTAGATAAAAATTGTTTTTCTTGTTATTGATCTAGCTCAAACTCTTTTTTTTTAATAAATTTTATACAGAAATATGTGACACAATTACTTTTCGAAGAATTTATGGAGTTGTAGCAAACAGTGCATACTGAGTAACACAAAGACACAATAAAAGGAAAGAAAAATATTATTATAATTTTAATAATAATGACATGACGTACTAAAAATTTATACTGCAACATATCTCTATAAATTCCTTACAAGTTTGGCAAGATAAAAACGTTATACAAAAGATAGTATAAAAGGCTGGAGTGAGCTGCTATGTAAATCAAGTTTGACATTTAAATATTATTCAATATGTAGTATGCTTTTTTAAGCAATTTACTTTTTTATTTAGTTTTAAATTTAGTGAAAGGCACATCTAACATATCATTATTTTAATTCCAGTACTTCCGAACTCTTAACACTCGTGTCTCCCTGGTATATATCGAGTCATGGCAGAGCGCGGACCAGGCAGACATAGATAGGAAGCAAGACATAACCCGAGCCATTCACAAGTTCAGCGACTACACCGCCAGAAAACTGTTCAAGGTCGAAAAGGACACAACGCAGCTGCTTACGTGAGTAATCATAATCCTCACATCATTTCTTAATAGCCTCAAGAAGCGTAAAAATAAAGAACTAGTATTTCGGTTAAGGTTTGATTATACGCAACGAGTACAGTGGCGAGACAGTGCCCTCGGCCGAGCGCTCGGCCCAGCCGTGTGGCGGGAGAGTCACTAGATCTACGATTTGTTTGCTAGACCACTACCCTGCCCCCCCTCATTCTTCAGCCACCGCATTGACTCGATATCCCTCTCGGTAGGTATGAATACACGCTCGGTTGATACTCGCCTGCTACTCGATCGCCACGCCAGCGGTGTTTTGCATTTTATTTTCTGACGGGTTTTTTTTCTATAACATTGAATTTGTGTTTAAAATGGCCAATAATAACAAACAGAATTTAGATACAACTTTAAAAAGGAATTCAATGTTATAAACATTCTTAAAAGTGCCCTAAATTCGTTGAGACTTCTTTCTGTCTGTAATTTATGAAAAATACTATTTATTGCTCCAAGAACAGGTTTCCTTACAATCGTTTATTAAATTCCACAATTCTTCAATTATTTGTCGTAGTATCAGGTTGAAAATCCGTTTATATTCTTTCATTCTACGATCCTTCTTGTTGATGCAGTGAATAAAAAATAAACCGACTCGCTACACAAACAAAATACGTATAAACTCCTGCTCGCCCGCCCAACTCTCTCGCCTTGTATCATTTTACTGTCTCGGCACTATACTAGTAACGTGTAATCAAGATATTAGATAACCTGATTGAATGTAAAAGTAAAACAGTCCACTGTTTTATTTACACAAGTGTAATTTTTAATTTGTTCTTGTTGTATTTTATCCGATGAATAACTCCTAGTTGATTATTCAAAAATGAAAATAAACAGACCCATCGGCATGCGGCATCTATATGTGGTGGATATTACACCTTTTTTTTTTTTTTTTTTTTTTAACATGGGGAGATGCATTACCGCACCATCAGCCGCGCCGGGGAGGTCGCGGCCGGTGTGTGGGGCTCCCCCGACGCCGGTTAATCAATACGACCTGCGCCGGGTATACCTACTAAAACCCCATGGGAGCCTCCTACCGCCTGGGTGCCGGGTCGCGGTATTTAAACCCGAGGTATTACCCGCTTCCCGGCGGCGGTGGGCCGCCCCGCAACAGTGGGGCGGCCTCTCCTGTGCGAGCCGGGGAGGTGAGCTTCCCCGGCTCTGAGAGGGTCGCGCGGCTGCCTCTCGCGCCCTCCCGCGGCATTGGTGCGGGCGGAGGCCTGTCAAGTCCCCGAGGCCTCGACGCCCGCTGCCGCCTGCCCGTGGCTTTGTTTGCCACGGGCGTTACTCCTGGCCGCTGGTCGCGGCGGCTAGTTGTGGTTCAGCCGTCGCGGCCGCGGCCTTGTCCGGCGCCGTCCAGCTGGCCTGGACCTTCTTCCTGGTGGGCTTCTTGGCCCCGCAGGGCTTGGAGCCCATCTGTTGCTCGGCTGGCCTGCCCGCGGCAGCGCACAAAGAGCAGTGCGGCTTCGCGGTGCAGGGGCCGGTCACCAGATGCCCGGTCTGTCCGCAGCGGTAACACATACCGCTGCGGTCCACCTCGAAGGTGCATACCGCCGCCACGTGACCAGTCTCGTGGCAGCAGTAGCACCGCTGGGCTCTGCGGGGCAGGGCCTTCACTTGCGCGGAAGACCAACCCACCAGGAGTTTCGTCCCGGGGAGGAGGAGCTTTTTGGCGGCCGCCACCGGGCAGGCCACCACCGTCTGGCCCATCCCATCTGGGCCGGGACGGACCTTCGACGCCTTGATGCCCCCGGGGGGGCATTCCGTGGTCCGCGCGATGGCAGCGGCCACGTCCTCCTCGTGCACGTGGTCGTCCAGGCCCGAGACGCGAAGACACACAGTCTTCTCGGGCCTGGAGACGCGCACGTCCGCGGGATAGAGGACGGTCCTCAGCTGGTCGGCGAGAGCGTCCGCCTGGGGGGCGCTGTCGGTGCCTGGCACCAGCAGCATGCGCGCCCCCGTGCGCGCCTTCTTCAGCTGGAGGCCTCCCTCTATCCCGAGGTCGGCCAGCCGGATATTGGCTTTCGCCTTGGAGATATTACACCTATACTAACAACCTTTAAGTCCCCTGTGAATATGAGTAGGTACGTTCTAAGTAAGCGTGTTCTATCTTAGACCACATCTCCACTCAACGTCGGGCGAGATCGTGGCTTAACGCGCACCTATGCTATAAAAAGATTTTACTTAAATAATAAATATTTTAATATACAAATTTACATATTTTTGTATAAAAGTTTCTACTGATACCAACTGAGGCTTTTAAAGTAACGGAGGGAATTAACTTATCGCTTGTAGCAATATCTTTCAAGCATTGTCTGTCCCATAATATAGAAATACATTTGGAAAATTCCGATCATTTCCTCGTGTTAAAAGTTCCCTTATTTGATTATATGTATCCGAAATAAGCAAGAATTGCTTGTGGACACGCCATAGCTTCATTATGGACTTCTTTGTAAGCTATATTACATTTGGGTGTAATATGTATTGTCCAATCTTAAACCATTCTTGTTCTAGAATGTACATTGTCTTTTAATACGAGCACAATATTATTATTATATAAAAAAAATAACGCGACATCGCGTGATTTTCCGGAATTTCTTTATACGAACACTCGATGTCGCGTGATATACAATTTAAAATGTTTATTAGTTAAGTTGCATCGCGGCCTGCTTTTCCCATTCAAGATAGGATATCTGTAAATATTTAGATGAATGCTTGCTTACACCCTCGAAATCTGCTTACTGAGATTTCGCCTCGACCCGGCAGTTGGCAGGCCTAAGCGCGCCAAGCATCTCCGAATTAATCTCGTAAGTAATTAAGTAACGAAAAAATCCTCAAGGACTTTGGCATTGCTACAAGCCTTAAATAACTGTTGGTGCATGGTCTTGCTAGACATTTTCTGATGTGTTTGCCAAAACATCTAGTCCAGATGAAGACTGTTAATAAATACTTTTGAAATGGCATTGAAAGTTCATGACGTTGTTCATTTCTTTAATGCTGTGCTGTAAAATTTCTTAGGAAGCACTAGCTAGGTATTTGAAATTGTACAACTTAGACATATTCTAGACCAAGGGTGGTAGCCATCCAGTCAGGCAAATGCACTACCGGACGGCTTGTTTTGTCGCTTCTTACGACAGATAAATTAAACTCATAAAACATAATCCAACAATTAATCTTATTTCCTACTAGCTGATACCCGACCGCTTCGTGTACCGTAAAATCCGTTCTTAGCAGACCTCTACTCGGCGAAAGGAAGGTCTATGCCAAATTTCAAGTCTAAAGGTATATAGTTCCTGAGATATCGTGATGAGTCACTATATACGTGGATTTCAATTATAATACTCGTATATAGATTACATAGTACCTTATCTCTATCTATTGTTTGTTTATTGCTACGTATTTAACTATTATCTATTACATCCCCTCCTCTATTTGTTGGGCCACTAAAGTGATAAACCACAAACGCACTCAGCTGAAATGAGAATGTTGAGATATTAATCAAAAAGAGATGGATAGATTGTGTGAAGGATGATATGATGATTTGTGGTGTGACAGAAGATATATGTTAGAATAGAGAAGCGTGGTTGGAAAAGACATATTGTGCCGACCCTGATTAATTGGGACATGGTGAAAGAAAAGAGTATTACATTTCCTCACTGTGTTATAGTCTAGCTTTATTTATCTAGATCTGTAAATCTACACAAATGACAAAGATGACTAAAATGACCAAAATGAAAAAAACACGAAATGACAAAAATACCAAAATAACCAAAATGACAAATCACAAAATGACCTACCTTGTGCGTATCCGGGATGAAAAATATCTCTGTCTACTATCTATTAAAGTTTATATAAAATCGGTCCATTGTTACGCGAGTTTGAACGTGAAAATCTGTCCAGTGAAATTAAAATCACAGTACTAAACATATTGTTGACAACCTATACTAGCAACTAAAACTAAATTATCTTCTATCCCTTTCTATTAAAAACTATACTATAATAATTGTTTAAACAATTTTATACAAAGAGAACATGGGTATATATCTTTAGGCTTGCCATTGGAAATGAAATGTAGTGTAGTAGGTCGCTCTCCAGCCGCGGGCTTGCGGAAGCGTATCTGGTAGAACATGGGTATCGAAACTAAAGATTAAGATTAGTTCTAGTAGTTTTTCTTATAAAACTATCATTTATAATATTAATATATCTATAAACTTGGATTATTGACAAATCACAAAAAATACTAGTGGAGACTCGATTATCCGGATTAGTAATTAATTAGAGATATCGCAAAGCCGTTCGCGTCCTACGTAATCACTGCCCTCAGTGTTATGTTAATCTCTGAAGACAGTTACAAAATTATTTTGCTGGATCATGTCTCGTATCTACAGTCGCCGTATGAAAAGGTTCGTCACCTTAAAGTCGACTTTTGCTTGCACGAGTACAAAAAACAGTACCGCCAACATTTTAATAAATGTTACGTTTGTAAAATTTAGGAACGTGAAAAAGATGTTCGCCGCTGTCATTTTAGTCCAGGAAATTAAAAATCATAGTATAAACATATTAGTAATGATCCCTTTCTATTAAAAACCATACTATAATAATTGTTTAAACAATTTTATACAAAGACTAGGATTTACCCGCGAGTTCGTCCACGCTTGGCTTGAAATTCCCGCGGGATACCCGGGACACAAAGTATCGCAACATCTAAAAAGAGAATGTAAGCTATGGTATTAGTGAAAACTGTGTCGGAATAAGCTAGTTTTTATGCATCCGAATAACTTCAAACCGCTCCCGGGATAAAAATATCACACATTAAATTTGCCATCGATCAGTAAAAAATCACATTGGAATTCGATTTTTTTTATCTGGCCATTTTAAATCATTCCCAAAAAAAATTCCCGCGCAATTCACGAGATAAAAATTAGCGCAGAGTTTGTCTAAGAATTTGCTGTCGACCAGCAAAAACCAGTAGACGCAGTAGTTTTTACGTGAATCCCGAACAAACAGACAAGACAAAAAAATTGCATCGTTTACATAGTCTATTGCAGGTGTTTTTTTAAAAAGCTTCAATGTAATATTTATACAAAGATGTAGCAAACAAGTTATAGGCATCAAAAAAGAAAATGTTATGTTACTCATAAGAAAAAAAAGAAGAAAGGTTTTATTCTTAGCTTAAAAATATAACAACCTTTGCAATGCCAATAACCTTGATCCCCAAGCGAACCCACCGATGTAACTCTAAAATAAACACAAGCATTGCTTATCTAGTATCTCCAAGGTATATACACTTGTGTATAATAATATAACACACATGTATACACAAATATATCGAATCAAAAAGCCAGATCTAATCCGATACATTTTATGAGGCCGCTATTCTTTTCCCGGCGGATCGGTGCTATTTCTACTCTCGCATACATTTCGCCCTAAATATTTGATATACATCAATCAATTTGACGAGACATTCAGCCGAAATCACTCAATAGAAACGACAGTGACGGTGGCAAGGGTTTTGCTATCTTATTTATTTACATAGCTGTGTGGAGACATATTACCCATATCAATAAGAGAATTGCTAAAAAGAAAATTTTAATTAAAATTACATTCATAACTGATGCAGAAGTGTTTTTATGACATTAGGGATTTTATTAGATAAATGATTATATTTATATTTTTGCCTCTCACATCTGATTTATTCTATTGCTGTATTTAATAGTGTTACAAGTTGGGCCAAATACAAACACCTGCCTGCCATAAAACCTGGCCCTTCCTCTATTCGGAGTTCTTTTGTTTATACAATAGCCTATTGTTATTGTACTTGTTTATGGCCGTTCGCAGACATAATCCTGCAGGTGTGCAGAATTATGTTTTCCGGGAACAGTGTCGATGGTGGCGCAGGTGTGATTCGTGGAGATCATTGTTTACACGGTCCTAAGCTGAGTATAAAGAGATGTCCGAACGGAGAGATGGGCAGTCAAGCGACGACTACGATACGAGTAAGACGTTTGTAGTACTCTCGATTAGCGATATAGACGACGGACTTTGCGCGTGTCAAATTGCATGGAATCGTGCAGTGTGAACTGGTTGCATCCAGTTTTATTTGTATTTGTTTTATACGTGTTTGTACAGTTGTAATAAACTCTATAGTAATTCCAACGGCATCTTAATTCGAGTCCTGTAGGTCGTAACAATATAATTAATTAATCAAATTGTGTTTATAAATTTAGAACTTTCATAATTTTTTAAATTGACATGTAACCAAATATTTGTATAACCATGTTTAGGTCAAATACAGTGAGACCAATTGACTTTGTTTACCATCTTTTGTACAACTATTACCTGTATTTCTACAAATAAAGATTCATTCATTCATATACTACAAACGTATACCTACCAGTTTTATCGGTTTTAAGTTTCTCGTTTCGATTTTAGTCATAAGTTTACGCATAGCCATATTAGTGTATACACATACGTTATCTGTCGATACTTAACGTCATTAAAAAGGTCGCATCTCAAATAACGCATTAAACCCATCGCCATGTCTGCATGAAACGACTTTATCTATAACACTATCGCAGATGAAGCCGCACAATTAGTGAAATTTGGCAAATTGAATGTATTTTTCGAAATGTATAAATTAAAGACAGTCTAGCTGAGTAGTTTCAAAACCTGGCAACTGACACTGATTTTTAAGAGCCCTGTTGCCGAAGAAGGTCAAAAGTAGGGTACAAACGAAACAACTTTTCGTTGATCAATAATTTACCAAAAAAAATGTAAATCTTTACGATGTGAGGACATAACGTGTTATTTCGTAATTTTTGTATAGTAATTTTAAGTTAAGAAAAAAAAACACCAAATCATCTCAAAATTATTGTCATGTAACCATTTCATTCCTTCATTTTTTATCAAAAGAGTGTATAAAAATATCTACATCCTTATTAAAGAGACATAAATAATTTGTTTTTTTTTTAATGCTACTTTCTTTTATTCACAATAAAAAAATACATCTGAAAAACAACCCCGTCTATGGAATCCCCGCTACCGCCCGAAAAATCCTCAAGGACTTTGGCATTGCTACAAGCCTTAAATAACTGTTGGTGCATGGTCTTGCTAGACATTTTCTGATGTGTTTGCCAAAACATGTGAAGACTGTTAATAAATACTTTTGAAATGGCATTGAAAGTTCATGACATTTCTTTGTGCTGTGCTGTAAAATTTCTTAGGAAGCACTAGCTAGGTATTTGAAATTGTACAACTTAGTTATTAATCTCACTGTGTTATAGTCCATTACAGAACATGGGTATATATCTTTAGGCTTGCCATTGGAAAATGTAGTCTAGTAGGTCGCTCTCCAGCCGCGGGCCTGCGAAGCGTATCTGGTAGAACATGGGTGCGAAACTAAAGATTAAGATTAGTTCTTTATAAAAATGTCTTTATTATATTTAATTAAAACATCACCACGCCTTTCCGTCCGTCGGTCCGTCTGTTCATAGATAGAGCTTCAAAATAATTACATTATTTGCCTACTATTATGGTCTTGGTATCTGGGGTCAACCCCAAAGTGAACCATTCTATATTACCCATAACACAATAGTAGAATATTCGGGATTCAAGCGATCTATTTAAACACGAGACGATATAATAATAATAGTTATAATAGTTCAAGTGCCTAAATAGGTCTTTCACCCAAGTAAATACTCTGCTTTTCATTTCGAATTTGAGGAAAGTAAATAAAAACTGATTAGTTAAACAATCAACTACTTCTGTAATGAAATCATTTGTTAAATCCATATCTAAATCTGATGAACTTATTTAATACACCACATATGAAATGTCAATTTTTTTTTTCTGTATTAAATTTAGTGAAAAGTAATTTAGTATAAAATGATGTTACACAATTTTTGATATTTTTCGTTACAACTTTTGCCGCGATATAACAGTAGCTGTAAAAAGAGTTGGGACATGAGTCGTACGTATTATTTATTTTAATTTATTTGTAATTTTTGACAGCAGGGAAAATCTTTTCCCAGGGACGAAAAGTACTGTTTTCATCCCTGTGATCATGCAACTCCAACCGTACTTTCAAAATATGAGAAGTGAAAACGTAACTTACTTAGCTTGGGTATACACAACGGTCCGTCCGGGCTGATGGTGAATGCGCGAGCGAGCCCACAGCCCGAACAAAGGACGCTCGGGTTCGGACAGGGGCTTTAGTGGGTATCCCTAACCGCGGTGTGGCAATAGCATCTCACACCGAAGTGGGGTGCTAGTGCCACCCCGACCTGGCGAATCCCACACACGGGCCGCGACCTTTCCCCCTCGCGCGGCTCACGGTCCTCAAACGGATTTCCCCTGTATAAAAAAAAGGTATACACAACGTGTATATTCATGGAATAGAATAGAATGTACTTTATTGTACAAACAAATGCATATAAAAATTACACAAAAGCGGCTTAAAAATAGGTAGAAATGGCGGCCATATCGCTGATAAATCTCTTTCAGGCAATCTTAGGATCGAGTGAAAATATGACACAAAAGCTACGACAGGATTTTTTGTTAATTATGTATTATTTTTATACTATTATATACATACAGAAATATCCATAAATCTTTATATGCAAACATAATTAGCATGCTCTATGTATGCTAATTTTATCCGTGCAGGAAAGGAGAAAGAATACAATTTCCTGCGCCCGGGCGGCCTGTCGTAAGAAGCGACAAAACAACCCGCAGCCAGGTGGATAGGGTAATTGCCCGACTGGATGGCTACCACCCCTGGTCTAGAGTATGCCGCCACAACAACCTTGAGTTGTATTCCGGCATTAGTGACCAGGTTCCGGTCTACCTTAACAGAGCAGCAGGGCATTTGTGGCACATTTGGTGTTGCAAATGTCCATAGGCGATGGTAACTGCTTTCCATCAAGTGGGCCGTCTGCCTGTCTACTGAACACCTGCAATAAAAAGATCTGCCGAATTAAAAAATAAGGCGCTTGCTGTAATGGGGCGTTGTTGAGTTTAATATTATTATCTAGTTTTCTAAAAGTTTTGTTTACATGCATTACCTAGAAATACCATCCAGATACAATGATAATTCCCTATATCACAACTTGTCATTGCAGTATTCTAATTCCACCATAACACCAACTCATAGCCACGCCTGCATCTGTCGTTCTGACAGAACAGCCCCCGAAATCTGTCGGAAGCTTTTACCATTCGTAATTTGCCAGAATTAGATGGATAAACGACAATAATATTTCAGAGCGTTCGCTTTTTGCTTAATGCACGATATGACGGAGGGAAAGATGGCAAATCGATTTTCGATTGACGCTCATTTAGGAAGGCGTTATTCCATCAATATCTCGTCGTTTCTTCGTCATTTTGTAAAGTGAACTGTGGAAAATGTTTCAGTGGTTACTAGTTGTCTTTGTTACCGCAGTGTCACCAACATTTATTATCAGAAACAGACCGTACCGTAATTGTGACATAAATGAAATATCTATCTTGTTTGCCTTTTGACCATGGAAGCCGAAAACATATCCTAAATCTCAAAAAATATGTTCTAAGTACTCCATAATGAATTGCTTTAATTAAAGGGGAGAATATCGTTCCCCATCATGGCAAAACTAAATATTTCTAACAAAATTCAAAAACTGGAAAAATGGATTATTGTATATTTTTTTATTGCACGAGTTCGACGGCCCACCTGAAAGAAAGCGGTTACCACCGCCTATGGACATTTACAACACCAAAAGCGTTACAAATGCGCTGCTGCTTTCTTAAGGGAGATTGGAACCTGGCCACTGATGCCAGGCTTGAACACAACTCAAGGATGTTATGGCGGCATAATCTAGGCCAGAGGTCGTAGCCATCCAGACGGGCAAATACCCTACCACCTGGTTCAGCGTTGTTTTGTCGCCTCCTACAACAGGCCGCTCGGCCACAGGAAATTGTATTCTTTCTCCGTTCCTGCACGGATAAAATTGTTTTTAAACAAATTTTAATAAGTGTGGGTCTTTTAAGTAAGGTCGTGGTAGCGTAATGGCTAGCGCACACGTCCCGTATTAACTGCATTATTCTCACTACCGAATCAGTGTCTTATAAATATATACATACATTAATAAAATATAAAAATTATACTAATGAGATATATGTAAATAAAATATTGTACAATACACTAATTAATTGTATTTACTAGATAATAACATAGCAATACTATATATAGACAATACCATGCAAAAAAACTTAACTTATTCGTATTATATTCTACTCATAGTCCCTCAATACTATAAGTAGAATACTGAGCCCAGATCACCGTCTTCTATGGGTAAGGTGCCCAGAAGGCTGGCTACGTTTTCTCGCTGGATCGCCATACTGATCCGTTGGCCGAGGTAAGCACCAGCCCTCTGATCACCTGAAGAGTTAATACACTTACACAAATAAATGTAAAACGAG
Source organism: Dendrolimus houi (assembly GCA_039645545.1). Taxonomy (NCBI): domain Eukaryota; kingdom Metazoa; phylum Arthropoda; class Insecta; order Lepidoptera; family Lasiocampidae; genus Dendrolimus; species Dendrolimus houi. The sequence goes on along the minus strand of CM077127.1, from coordinate 24,957,509 downwards.
AAAAAAGCTGACAATAACTGCTGCTGCGTCCTTAAATTGAGCTATTTGATGATAGGTAATAATAATCCTTCACAAGTCTATTAAAAATAGACAGTGACTTGGCTAGTTTGATATAAACAGGTAGCGCGTTCCAAAGACGAACTGCTTGGACTGTGAAGGATTTGCCATAAAAGCTAGTCTTTTTTATTGAATGGTTATAATAATAATAATAATTCATTTATTTCAATGTTATCAAGTTCAAATTAATTCACGGCACAACAATTAAATAATAAGACAAATACTAGGGCGTTACACCCGCGTCACTAATTATTATCAATATTCTACTCCACGGCGTCAAAGGGACATGTATACCAAAATGACTTCAAGCATGGACTCTGCCACCGGGCCGCAAGGCGGCAGAAAACAAACAAACTCATGCATCTAACTGGGTATGTAGTTGCACCCATTTGCGTAGTATTGGCGAGTTCCATCGATCAATAAAAAGACTGAGCATGCTGTTGGTGCTGCCGCGAACGCAGGCCAGTAGGGATGCGCATCTCTTTTATATAAGCGCATATCGTTTATACATTTATCATCTTGCTAGACATTTGCTGATATATTGTGCATACCGAGACCTGTAAAAACTATATTTCAATATAATATTGATCCAAATAAGCTTTATAATAATTATTATTATTTTTGTGCTATAGTGTAAGTACCCAGTTCCTAGAATTCATTTTCTAGGTTTTCAAATTACTGAGCTGAAATTTTATAAGGGGCCCGTTTTAGCCAAGCTGGCTCCTAAACCCAGAAAATACACTGAAGTTACTACGTTTAGAGAATGTTAAAATTATACAAATAAAATCCCAACGCATATTAACTAACATAGTAATGCTTGATAATTAGGTTATTAAGAATTAAAATGCAAACAAACGCTGTATAGCTAACAGTCATATAGGGACAACCCAGCTAATTATAACGCAGTGGTTGCTCGTAAAAAGCGCAATATCCCCAACCTCCCCGTTATTTCGTCGTGAGGAGAAATTAAGACCATGTGCGGACTCCCTTAAATGAAATATGCCCCATTGTACTTCAGAGCTTAATGCTAATGTAAGAATAAAAAGGAGATAATTGCTTTGTAAACAGAACGGGTTTTCTGAGTGACTTTTTTTAATCGCTGACTATATTTTTACGGTTTTATTCATGTTTAGTTAGAGTCAGTTTGTAGACTCTTTAAGAACCTTATAAACTTACTCTAACTCAACACTAGAATACGCTATAAATAAGTAAATTTCCTTTTATTGTATTAGTTTATAAAGTCAATGTACTTATAAATAAATATTGAATTCCAAAAAAGTATCCTATATATATACAAAAATCTCATGTCACGATCTACGTCCGGGATAAACTCCGAAACTACTAAACCGATCTTGATGAAATTTTGTAACTATGTGTCACTTAAAAGATAGGATAGTTTTATCTCGATTATTGACCTCAATTATAAAATTCTAATCTTAGTCTGTATGTCACTCCTTCTAAACCCCTAGATCGGTCTTGATGATTTTTTTGTGTCTTCGAGTAGGTCCCCGGATAGTTTAGATACACAAAATATAGAATAGAATAGAATACTCTTTATAGTTCACCACATACACATTAAACAACAATCTACAGTAGTCACATTAAATAATAGTAAGGAGCGATGGGCGGTCTTATCGCTTTAGAGCAATCTCTTCCAGACAACCCGGGCTATGGATTTTATAAACGGAATCATAAGAAGAAAAATATATTTAATCGTGTTGCTATTTAATAGTAACGTTATACATAGATTTACAAGGTTTATTTCTCTATTTACGTAATTTCTTCTATGTCGTCCTATTTGAAACAAATTTTAGGGGCGGTCCCCATACATGTAACTGAAGATTGAGAAAATATTTTCGTTGAACATAGTCGTATTAGTACATCGTTAGTCAGATAACATATGCATCACCAACGGTGCTACCAATGTGCTGTCTCGAAGGGCGTGACTAGAATCTGACCACTAATACCAAAACCCAACTCAAAGTTGCTATGACAGCATACATTAGACCAAGGGGCCCAATTTTGGATTTGCTAGGATATTCAAAGTACGATTTCATTGCGATAGTGTCAAAAGTTCCTATTCTACTAACTTCACAATATTTTCTCGATATCGTCGCGGCGGAATAATAGTAGATAAATATTCCATTAGCAGGAATGGCGTTACCTGAAATGAATATGGAAAAACTACCAAAATTTTAAATATCTATATCCCGAGTTTTCAAATCAAATCAAATCAAATTTGTTTGTTCTAAACATGGTTAAACAGCTGGCGTATATGTTATAGTGTACACATGTTTTGCTCACATAGGAGCATACAAATATTTATAATAAATTAGTGGTCGCCCATTGGTCGAAATTTGACCATAATTAATTTAAATTATAAGTTTGAACATTATTAATGTACTGTTGTCAAAGACTATATACTCCTATAATCACAGATTTCGCCAAGGCTACACTGTTAATTGGACTTTAACAATAAACAAAAGAGTATTTATTATATACGCGTGTGTTTCAAATACATGGTAGTGTGTGTAATGTTTTTTTTTATTTATTTAATTATAGGCATATTTTTTTTTAAATATTAGCATTCTGCACTCCTTCTCTATATAAACTATAAGTGTGCGAAATTTTCGTAAAAATAGGTACAAAGTTTTTGCTTCACGTATTAATACATAGATTGTATTCAATTTTATAATGTTAAATGAAACACATGAAAACTTTTCGGTTATAAATTATCTATAAAGATAAAATGGCGTGCCACAGGCATGCATTGAAATTAACAGAATACCGAAATCAGGCAAACCGACGATTGAGACAAAAGTATCAGGCGATTTAGACGAGATAGTAATAGCAGAATTGGGCCCATGAGATGATAGTCACTCAGACAGGCAAATACCCTACCACCTCGCAATTTTAGCAAGTTAACAAGCCTTTCTAGCAAGCTAACAAAAATCAACACTACAATAGATCCTTATAGTTCTGAAACTTGTACAACATGTAGGTACACACATGTATAACATTACTGCTATGATGTTCGGACGCTCGGATATCACGTAATTCAAAGAACACAATGCCCATACCCCAGAATACAACACCTGGACGTTGTAAATCTAGGGATATGAGTGTATTGTTGCCATATTAGGTATAGAATCAGTGTTAGACTTCTATCGATTAAATGTAGTTGTATAGATTTGTGAAGCTTAGTAACTATTAAGGCTGGATATTGAATTGATAAATTCGTTTTTCAATCGCACCTCAGCCACCTTTTTCTCAGTTCGCAACGTTTAAAAAAAAGTATATTTATGTTTAATAATTTGTATGAGGTATTTTTTGTTAATTATTGATGTGAAACGTTGCGACTTTTACAGAACGCGGTTAGCCCGGGAATGAGAATGAATGCGATGCCAAATACGCGAGTAATTGGAAAGAAGATGGCGGCATTATGTTGATGCTGCTCCGAAGTAAATAACATAAGCGCCATTTAGAAAAATCGTGATTACCTTTAAACTAGAAACCCGAATTGCAAAAAATTGCCAGGGAAAGTCTTTTATTATTGTTACGAGCTACAGGACTCGAATTAAAATAAATGCCGTTGGAATTACTATAGAATTTATTAGAACTGTACAAACACGTATAAAACAAATACAAATAGAACTGGATGCAACCAGTTCACACTGCACGATTCAATGCAATTCGATACACGCAAAGTCTGTCATCTATATCGCTAATCGAGAGTACTACAAACGTCTTACTCGTCTCGTGGTCGTCGCTTGACTGCCCCACCCCTCCATTCAGGCATTGTCTTATACTAACTATACAGTAGAAAAAAATTGGCCGCGCGCACTGAGTTTCCGAGAAATAGTAATTTGCACACCTGCGAACGGCCAACAAAGTCAAAAACAATAACAATAAGGATTAGTTCGACGCTAATGATGGTCATAAGACAAGTAGAAAAACAATAGCATGTTTTCTTAATTACAAATTCAAAATACAAAAGAATTCCTAAATCCGGGAAGACAATAAACTGCGCTTACGACAGGCAGCTGTGCGTTTATCTTTGATGGCATGTAACATTATCAATTGAGTAATATGTATGTGAAACATCATATCGAAATAGATTGTCGTTGAGGACATCCAAGTAGATATCGAAATTTTCATAGTAGAGTTCGGATTTTTTTCTATCGAGGTTTTTGTATCCAATTGCGCTTTCACTTCAGCCAATTTGACACTTACATCCTCAAGTATCATACATTTCAATTTCAGTACCATACTGATAGCATTATCTACGTTACTATATATATATAATTAAAACTCGAAAAATAATATGGTTTATATAGTAGCTTCATTTTTAGGTTTTTTTTAATGTTGTGTGGCGTAAATACTAATAAATTATATTTTTTAATATTGTAGGAAATTAATTTTGGAAAATTTTTATTTATAATAATGATACACGTCAATCTCAATAGTAGAACTATGGTCTCTTGTATTTTAATAATAATTTCAAAATAACATTTATAACTCTGACGATAAAAACTCATTCGTTTAATAGCTCTCTCTCTCTCTCTCTCTCTCTCTGTTCCTAATTTTATTCTGTAATGAGTATATTTTTCAAATATAACACTATACATAAAAATTAAAACGTAAAATATTTTTGGAAGTGCTAAAACAGCCGTTTTGTTACCGAATACTTATTTTAAACCTTCAATAAATACCCTTTCGATATTCTAACATAATATTTTCACAAATCTGACACTAGATAAAGAACGAAACTTGTAATTGTACCAAAATTCATATTAATAGTTATCCATATTTCGAAATAATCAGATAGGTGAACATCGTTGTCCACACCACGTTTTTTTAAAACTTGTGCTAGATCATTAAGTTTTGGTTACTGTTACGTCATGTAGATGGAATAATTTATCTTATCTTATACTAATACATAAAGCTGAAGAGTTTGTTTGTTTGTTTGCTTGCTTGAACGCGCTAATCTCAGGAACTACTGCTTTGATTTGAAAAATTATTTCAGTGTTAGATAGCCCATTTATCGAGGAAGGCTATAAGCTATATATCATCACGCTACGACCAATATGAGCGGAGCACCAATGAAGAATGTTTCAAAATCGAGGGGTTTTGAAAACAACTTCTACGCGGACGACGTCGCGGGCACAGCTAGTACTAATATATAAAGCTGAAGAGTTTGTTTGCTTGAACGCGCTGATCTCGGAACTACTGGTCTGGTTTGAAAATTTATTTCTGTGTTAGATAGCCCATTTATCGAGGAAGGCTATATCATCACGCTGAGACCAATAGGAGCGGAGCACCAATGTAGAATGTTTCAAAATCGGGGGATTTTTTTATCTTACTTCTTTTAACTATTCCACGCGGACGAAGTCGCGGGCAGTAGCTAGTTGCTAAATAGTTAGCAAAGTTATAACTGAGTAGTCCATGAACGTGCCAAAATCTGTCAATACAGAATACCTTCGGAGATGCATCTACGAATATGTTTAGGTTTTTACATAGTTTCACGTACCAGTTAAGATTTCTGTATGTAGTCTTAAGGTTAATTTTATATTAATTAAGCAATAATTACATAGAGAGTACAACACACGTCATCTTATTTTTTACAACCCTTAAGCGGTTGAACTTAGCTCCCGCAAGGATGATGACATGGGCTCTCGCCAGCGGTGCGTCACCCTCATCCAACAGGGGAACATCTCTTAAAAAATCTAATCAACAATACGTTTAGAAGCTGTGATATATTAATATTTAGATATAATTTTGTGAAGAGAAAAAATACGTCTTTTATTTTACATTTCTATATTTCGAATGACATTTTTTAAATTCAACGACAAATAATAAAAACAACAATTTATCAAACACTATGGTACAAACATGGAGGATCCACACAACTAACGACAAAACTCATACACATACTCACACCAACGCGCACTACCACCGCATTGCATTACACGCACACTTCACAAACAAACCAAGACACACAAAGAGCCTAAAAATTAATAACCTAGGCGCAGAAAGGAAAAACAATACAAATGGCACTAGTTAAATATATATAGGTATAGACATAAGGCACACACTGCACATGCACTTCCTCACAACACCAGCATGTAACAGATACACTCTACATTAGTATAAGTTTAGTATTAAAAACAGAAAAAAAATATATTATAAGTTATTCTTAAGGTACACTACAACATAAAAATCACTAAATTAATGTCACACACAATAACAAAAATAAAAAATAAGCATGTATGAACTCTAAAAACTTTCATAGAAATCAAGTTGTAAAAAAGGGTACGGAGCTCGAGTCCGTAGAGTAGTTAAAAAAAAATGGAGGTTCTATTTCGAACATCCACCAAACACTATAAAAGAGACAAGGTTTAATTCCGAACATCCTCCCCACTCTAAAAGAGATAAAATATTAGTCCCTTTATAATTTGCAAAGAATTCAAACAGCTCGGCAGTTCAACTGACCTTCACACTGCGAGTTGTCTGATGTTCTTTAATACTAGCCCCTTCCCTTAAACGGGGTAACTTTCGTTGGGATACCAAATACCTCCAGTTTGTACAACTGCTGCACCGGCTCCAGTTTTGTACTTATAGAAGTTTTTACAAGTGCTTTTCTCACTGTGCCATCCTTTCCTTCTATCAATGTCTGTATCATATCTAAAAACCACTTTAATGTCTTCTCTTCTATATCTATACTAGCTGACCCGGCGAACTTCGTACCGCCATATTTTCTGAATTCCTAAAAGACTTTGTTTCATGACATAAAAACAAAATCACCAAAATCGGTCCAGGTGATTAGGAGAATTCTCGAACCCGATTTCAGCGCCACCTATGGGTTCTAATTGTGAATCTAAACCATCCGGTAAGCCACTCAAACACACAAAAACAAAATCGCTCCAGGTGCTTAGGAGGATTCTAGAACCCGATATCAACGCCACCTATCGGTTCCAATTGTGTATCTAAACCACTCGGGGACCCATTCAAATACACAAAACAAATATCATCAAAATCGGTCCAGCCGTTTAGGAGGAGTTCACTGTCAACACACAAGAATATTATATATATATATATATATATATATATATATATATACATATATATATATATATATATATATATATATATATATATATATATATATATATATATATATATATAGATATAAGATAACATCTTCCTTTAAAACTTCTGTACTTTTTCTCATCACAAAACTATATCAAAATATCGATAATTAAAACATCGAAAGGTATTGTTGCTTCGATTTTTTAACAACATCATCGACGCACCACACCCATAAAAGTAAGCTGTCGGGTTACTATATCTGGATTGAAAAGAGGTTTGGACTGTTTAGGTGCTGGATTTAAAAAAAAGTGTTTTGGTTTTGTATGATACTTGGCTTCGTTGGCAGTCTTTTTTGGGACGTGAATATCAGCGATCGATTACACAAAATGTCACTTTTTATATTAATTATTGTGGGATGCGAAAGGGAAACGTTGCGGGAAAAGAGCGGACGTGAATATAAGCGATCGATTACACAAAATGTCACTGTCAATGACAACTACTTTGACATTATGTTTTTTTTTTAATTTACATGGTAACAAGGCTTTGGTCTTTACAATATCACTGATTAATGTTCATTATTGTTACCAAAAAGGCACTAGAAGCGAAAAACCGGTTGCGGCCAATGATCAACACGAATAGATACGGGAGATTCGCCCAGCTATGGCATACAAACATTTAAGTGAGAATATCAATTTAAAAAAAATTCATCTCAATAATATAATAACAATGTTAAGCCTTTGTGACTCTTTCCTTAGTTTCTCTGCATAATATTCATAGCGCTGTAAAGAAAATAATAATATCCTAAAACCCAACACAAACAGCCTTTGGTCGTGTTTTCATTGCCTGAAACACAATTTCTATAATTAATTTACTATTTTCTCGTGTTGGCAGTACTGATGGGCTCCATCAATAGGGCCAACTTAAACAAGCTAACGTAATAACGTTTAGCAGTGAAATCAAATAGGCCAGTCCTTTCGACAGGCTCTTGAGCAAACACCGACAATATTATCTAATTTATATCGACTTCTACTTCTCTATGTGGCCTACTCTGAAAACAAGTGTGAATATTTATTGAAAATATTGTACAGGAGTATAAAAATCAGCTTCATATGTTTTTGTTTGTAAAACACAGGATCAGTCGATAAATTGACTTTTGTCATTGCAGTGTTAAAATCGATTGCAGCGCCGTCTTTTTCGTTATTTGCGTCTATCCCACGAAAATTGCTTCTTTTTTTCGTAGCACCAATACATATAATCTCAACTTTATTGACATAGACATATTTAACATGTCTTTAAATATACTTAATATTAAATGAATTGAAATACTGCAGTAATTAACCTTCAAAATGTTTCTTTTTTTCTTTTTCTTAATTTTCGAAATTGTAAGTTGTGTAATGTACATTCTCATTGTGTTTCTGTCTCACTTTTAGCAATTATTTTTATAAAGAACAATTTTTAGGCACTGTTAGATTATAAGAACAAATTTGATGTAACTCTTAATTTAAGTTGAAATGTATATATGTTTGATGCCAAAATAATTGTAAAAAAACGATGTCATTTATCGGGATAAAAAATATTCTGGTAAATGATATCTCGGATATAAGTTGGCTCTATTTCGAGTTTCATTTAAATCCGTTTAGTAGTTTTACGTGTTGCTCTAACAAACAGACAGACAGACAATAATTAAAAAAAATGTATTTTCAGAATCTACGGGTCCGAATTAGCCACCCTATTTTTTCACTTTTTTAAACTCATTGTACAACGAACTCGAACCATTTATATATTTATTTGTAGTGTAGACAGAAGATAGATTTAAAAATTCTAGGTTCTTTTAATTCAGATGCGTTTTATCATCAAACGCCTACGAAGATTTTGTACGAGCGTTGCAAGTTTTGACATCGGATCTTAAACTAGTCAGTTAGCTATATTACGGTTCGAACATTATTTAAAATATTTCTATATGGATATTTTAAAAGCATGTTAATAACAAGGTATTTTAAAGGGGCCTACTCACAGACCTGCACTGCAGTCCGTCTAGCAGTCCGCCGCGCAATGCAGGGTTGTTGCTGCATTCCGTCCGGCAACACCGAACGCCTATTGAGTCCGGGAAGCTCTTCCCACCACAGAACTGCAATGCAGGATCGCGTATAGTCCCCTTAATGCCCGCCCTTGTATATGTAAATAATTTTAGAATTTATTGTATGCAACGTGTTTTGTGTGATCTACCCGTTTAGTGAGCCTCAGTGAAACATGGCCCGGTTCAGCTAGTGTTGTTATAAAGAGTCTTTTTTTTTCAGTGGCCTAACGTTTCCTGGTGGTGAATCTGGAATATCCGTCCCGGACACACTCTGCACGCCCAAATCTGTAGGGATATCAGTGGACACGAACACATACGAACCACATCTCTTAGCGGGTACAATGGCGCATATGATCGGGCACAATATCGGTGAGTAGATAAACAAGAAATACTAAGGAGAAGTGTGTAGCTCATCTAATAATAATATAATAGTTTTGTGGGGCAAAGTCTAATGCTCTTCAAAAAATCCCAGAAAGCGTTCAATCGCTTTCAATAAAACAAATATTAAAAATTTGTAAAGCAACGTTTATACGAGAAGGCTTATTGTACGACGAAAGATTTTTAGATTCCCGTACCAAATAGCTATAATGCGATCGCCACCAAGCTATTATCATTCATATAAATTACTTTGTTAAACCTTGTATTGGTGCATACATAAATACATATTGTCACGCCTGTTTCCCATTGGGATAGGCAGAGACGATAGATCTCCACATGCTACGATTCTGACAAACACTTTTCGCTTCATCAACTTTTATTAATCTTTTCATACATACACGCTTATTTATCTGGCCTTTCTTCAAAATATCTTCAATATGATCATGGCGAATACGTCGCGGTCGACCGGCACCGACTCTAACAGTCACTTTGCTGTCATATACTTGTTTTGTGATTCTGCTTTCACTCATTCTCTCTACATGCCCAAACCACCTTAACATTCCTGTTTCAACTCTTGTCACTGCATCTTCTTTCAATCCACAACGCTCCCTTATCACGCTGTTTCTTATCATATCACTTAAATTAACCTTATATATACTTCTCAAAACTCTCATTTCTTCTTCTGCCATACCCAACTTTCCCTGCCGTACATTAGCGTTGACACTAATACCCCTTGATGGACAGCCAGATGTCCGTTTACAGACACTTTCCGACTGTTCATAAAAAAGTTCAGGGCTCCATTCACCTTATTACCTGCCATAACTCTCCTTTCAATATCCCTTTCATGCTTAAGATTCCACTTTGACATAAATATATATTCATTTTAATTTTTTAAGAAAAGCTAAAAAATGAAATTGTCACTCTAAAGATTAAATGGCTAAAACCAATATTGTGATCTCGTATTATTTGCTACTGTTCCGAATGTAAAGGATATCGTTTAGTTGATCTAAACAATCCTACTAAATGTCTCAAGTCAAGAGACGTTTGTTTCCTAGAGAATAAATATGTAAAGGACTCGGGTTTGAATTTGGAGAAAAATAAATCAAATATAAATAGATAGATAATTAAGATAAAAAATAATTTATTGTTCACCACATACACATAAAGTAAATCATTTACAGTCATTTTGTGTCAAGGCAGGAAGTAACAAACAGACAACCCGGGCTATGGATTATGTGAAAGGAATCAAGAGTGTATGACTATGGTGTGCAAAAAAAATACATGTAATTAATAGGATACATAGATATTATACAATACATATAATTAAGAAAAATAAAAAGAAAATAGACAATCACACATTAATATTATATATATCCAAATATATACATTATTAATATGTGTATAGCAACAACAATAGCTATACAATATTAATAAATATATTAAAATACATACAATTTGATATTAAATATTAATTAAAGTGAGAAATAATATTCTCTTACCAATTTTTTGAAAGTGGGGAGTGATTTTGCTTGTCGTATGTTTTCGAGCAATGAGTTCCACAGTCGAACAGCCTGCACAGCGAAGGAGTTGGTGTAGAATTTAGAAGCGTGTGCAGGTATATTTAAAGTAAGATTATCAGAGGAGCGCAAATTACGGGTGTGAGAAGTATGGAGGAATTCGAAACTTTCCTTAAGATAGGCAGGAGTAGAAGTCATATTTCTTTAAACCAAATATGAACCTGATACAAAAGTTTTGAAGGTGCTCTAACTTATTGAGTTGTTCTACGGTAAGGTCAAGATAACAGGCGTCCGCATAATCAAGGATCGATAGTAAAAGCGATTGAGCAAGCACAACCTTGGTAGCAGTCGGTAGAAAGTACTTCAACCTTCTAAGCGAGATTGAAGTTGTTGAAGAGTTAGATAGTTGCCCATTAAATTTGATTGACAATATATTTGAAACAAGTGACCAGAATAATGTTATAGAATCCTCTGAAATTCATTCACAATCGATTACACAGTCGATCTCGATCTAGTTTACGAAAAGTCAAATTTGACTTTTACAGGCTACGTAGATGCAGACTGGGCAATCTAATCATCTTGATAGACGTTCTTATACTGGCTTTGTTTTCAACGTAGGGTCTAAAATTATTATAGTATCCAAATGGCCGATCATTGACTTAGTAATTGTGTAACTGTCTACTTTCCACCAGGTATGGGTCACGACGATGGTCGCGAGCAGTGCTTCTGCCGCGACTGGCACGGGTGCATCATGGCTCAGTCAATCGTCGGACAGGACAATGTTCAACCGTACAAGTTCTCAGACTGCTCCAAGAATGACTACATCAACGAACTACGAGTCGGCCAGGGATTGTGTTTGCTAAATAAACCTAATGAGGTAAGATTTGGTTTGTTTAGCATTGTAATATAATTTCTCTTTTCTTTAATTTTCTCTTAATTATTTCTGGTCGGCACAATATGTCTTTCATTTCCTTATCCACCTGTTCCGACATATGTACGTCCTTCGTCACAACACAAATCATCACGTCACCCTTCAGACAATCCATACATCTGTTTTTGGTTTACCTTTAAATTTCTACCCGTCAATCTTCCTGTTTAACATTACTTTTGTAACATGACTATAATTTCTCCTTTGTTCAAATTCAAATTCAAAATAAATTCCACTGGAGAACACTTTTTGAAGGTCATGTAAGTCAAAACTTAAATCTACTTCGTATTCTATGTACACCACTTCGCAACGTGTTATCGCTGTTTCAAGGAGAAGAAGCGGCAAGAAACTCCCCAGCACGTCTAGCTAATTTGTTTTATCATAATTATTTATCTACCTCAGGCTCTTTATTTAAATACACGTAGAAGTTGTATTACATGCCCATACCACCATTATCTTCTTTCTCTCAATTTTTCACTCACGGGTACAATTTTCAAGATCCCTTGTGTACTCATTTCTCACCTTATCCATTGTTAGCGTTATAATAAAACTATGATTCGCCCGTGACTTTGTTCACGTTGTATGGGCACCAAAGGTCACAATTATGTAGCCAATATTTAAAAATAATCCCAGCAGAAGAACGAGCTATTTTTTTTTAATGTACTACTCTACGGACTCGATTTCCGTACCCTTTTTTACAACTTAATTTCTATTAAAGTTTTTCGGTTCATACACGCTTATTGTTTATTTTGTTATTGTGTATGACATTAATTTAGTGATTTTTCTATTGTAGTGTACCTTAAGAATAACTTATTATCATTTATTTTTTAACGTGCTATTTACAATGAGAATACATAAATCTTGGAAATTTTCGTAAAACTCGAAATAAGCAATGTTTCTAAAGACATACACAACTACAACTATTCTATAAAAGTTTTTTAATAGGTACAGAAAGCAAGTCCAAATAGCATATAGCAACTTAAAGAAAACTACTTTAAAATAGGTCAAATCTAAATCCCGCAGAATTACCTGGACATAAAAACCGCAGATTGTAAGTCCAAGAATTTGCTATCGATCAGTGAAAACCGCATTCAAATCGGCTAAGTAGTTTTTACGTGAATCCCGAACAAACAGACAAACACAAAAAACCTAAAAAACAAAAGACTACACTTTTATAATTTTATAATATTAATAGGATATGCCCGCGACTTCGTCCACGCTTGATTTGAAATTTCTGGCGGATTATCGGGATACAAAGTAGCGCAGCATTTAAAAAAGAATGTAAGCTATAATTTTAGTGAAAACCATATCGGAGTAAGCTAATTTTTATGTACCCGAACAACTAGCTACAAACCGCTCCCGGAAAAATTCCCGCGAGATTCCCGGGATAAAAAATCACGCATTTTATTACATAAAATATATCGGTCAGTAAAAAAATCACATTAGAATTCATATATTTTTAATCTGGCCATTTTAAATCTTTCCTAGAAAAATGCCCAAGATGAAAAGTAGCGCAGATTTTAAGTCTAGGAATTTGCTGTCGACCAGCGAGAACCGCATCGAAATCGACCTAGTAGTTTTTACGTGAATTCCGAACAAACATACAAGAAATTTAAAAAAATTGTATCGTATACTCCGTCGTTGTTGTTTTTTCTAATGGCTTCAATGTACAGACACGGCATGCTCAGTGTTATAATATTATAGATAGATAGATATACCAATTGTCCGGGCTACGGCGCGACACCCATATAAATGGTGATGATGATGAGAGAGAATGATGATGATGGAATGTCGTGATAAATGATAATGATTGATATAAATTACTGATATAATAATAATAATAATATAATAATAATCGGCAGACAAACACACGCATTGTATATCCCCAAGATAAGCAGGTTACGCTTGTGTTATAGGTGATATACAACGGATCACTCTAGGGCCGATTCCAGACACCCAGACCATAGTAAATAACAGAAAGTTTGTTTCCGAAATTTACCTCTGCGTTCCAACGTTCAGCCAGCTATGACTTAGCCCGCTCAACCACAGAGGCCTCCAAAAATGATAGAATGATGGAATGATCCACTACCTACTTGTTCGAACCTACTTGTTCGGTTGACACGAACACTTATTAGTATAGGTTTTTTATGTAAAACCTAAAGATAATATACGTGGCCCGTACACTTAATGTTATTTTATAATCTGTCTGTCACCGAAATCTACGTAACAAAAAACTACCTCACCAAGTACAGGCACATATATCACTTAATCCAATATTTACACTATCCAAAATTCTGTCAAATCGATTTGTCGATCGTAACACATGGAAATACGTGTAACAACGCTAATCCTGGTTTAAAAGTAACAGAAATATCCATTATGAATACCGTATAATAATGCATGTAATAATATTGATAGTCATGTTTAAAAATCGTATTTTGGCTCTCTTATAAAGTTCACTTTTTTAATATTGTCACTTTTTCAAATTATAACACCAACCAACAACAAAACTTACACACATACTCACACCAACGCGCACTACCACCACATTGCATTACACGCACACTTCACAAACGAACCAAGACACACAGAGCCTATAACTTGATAACCCAGACATAGAAACGAAAAAACAACACACATGGCACTAGTTAGATTAATATATATAGGTATAGACATAAGGCACACACTTGCACTTCCTCACAACACCAGCATGTAACAGAATACTCTACATTAGTATAAGTTTAGTATCAAAATTAGAATAAATTAATATAATAAGTTATTCTTAAGGTACACCACAACACAAACATACATTCAATAAATGTCACACAAAATAACAAAGTAACAAATAAGCGTGTATAAATTATAACTATTTTCTAAATTAAATTGTAAAAGAGGTACGGAACTAGAGACTGTAGATGGTTAATAAAAATTGACAATATTGGATTAAGTGTATGATATGTATATTATACTTGTGTAGAATTGTATGTATACATTGACACAGAAACAAGATTTATGTATTACCAAAAAAATAAAAACAAGTGACAAGCCACAAACAGAGTCATAAAACACGAGACATTTCTTCAAACATTGAGTGTGTCGTGTTTACCTTGAGGATGTCGTATGTAGCAGACAACGGCTGAACGTAGAATTCTCATATTATCTTGTGTCAAACGGGCGCCTTATTGGTTTTATTTGAACAAAATATATAAATCTTTTATCACATAGAAAATAACAAGCAATCGTTAAGCTGGGTTTGTATATTTATTATATCGTTAATTTCTGTCTTTTAATTTGAACTAATCAACCAAAGTTGTCCATATATATAAAAATATTGTTATGAGTTACGGGACTCTAATTAAAATGCCGTTGGAATTACTATAGAGTTTATTTAGAACTATACAAACACGTATAACACGGGTACAAATATAACTGGATGCAACCAGAACAAACCCAATACACGAATCAATAACACGTGCAAAGTCCGTCACTATATAACTTATCGAGTGTACACACGTCTTGTCTCGCTTGTGACCATCGCTTGACTGATTCATCTCTCAGTTGGGGCATTGTTTTATACTGCACCAATAAGATGTGTCTCGACACAATACTCGACCGCATAACAATCATTTCCAAGAACCACACCTGGCTAATGCCTACCATAGAGGATTACAATACACAATAGGCTGTTTTTCTAATTACAAATTTTAAACACAAAGTAAACAAAAGTAGTCCAAATGCCGAAAAGGTAATAAACTGCAGGTGTGAATTGTTCTTTGTCGGTCGTAACAATATAATATAAAGAATAGAAAAGTATAAACGCTTCTTGCGCCGCTTCTTCTCTTCAAGCCATAACATGTTGCGAAGCGGTGGTAAATTAAATTAGATTAGGCTCCCATAGAGTAAATAATAACCATAAACAAAATTGAAACTAAATAATTAAAATGAACAAGTTGGCGGTAGGCTAAATAAAACTTTAACAATACTCGTTGACACTTGACATCTTTGTCTTCCGTGATCACGGCCACTGAAAAGTGGCCGAAACGTCGGAATAACAAAAATCAAATAAATTACCGCGCTTAAAGCGTAGTTTTATTAAAGAATAAACGCTTATTCCATTAACTGTCTCAAACGTAAAATTACAAAAGTGTTGGAGTTCTTTGTTGGAACGACAGTTTGTCCTTTCAGACGTAAAATACAGGCGATTGTAATGGTGCCTGCCCATTATTACATTAATTAATCAATCAATAAATAACCTAATATAGTAGTTTAAACATTTTACGCTACCACAATTAACTGCAGATGATGTTAAAGATAAAATTGGATTTGTTTAATATCTAGAAAACGTCTTATATTTATCGCAGACATAAGCGAAGTCTGTCAGAAGACGTCACGTGAACATTATTTCTTCGTAGGCGTTGGTAGAGGTTGGTGCTGAAGAATTAAACCTTCGTGTTACACTAATTAAATTAATATCGAACTATATCATTATAGAAGCACAAAACAATACTATAAATCACATTACTATACATTATTTTTTATCGTCAGTCAATCAATTTCAAAATAATACTGTTACACATTATGTAAGTCGTCATTAATTATAATACTTAAACTTAAATAAAACTTCAATCATTCATGTCATTAAGTACCGCTGACGTGAATATGAAAATTGATTCAATTTAGTTGATACGTCTAATATCGCAATAAATAGCATTGGTAGAAAATTTACATAAATTCCATGCAAGTAATGTCAATTTTCTATAAAATGGTAAGGTAAGAGAATGGTTACAAATATATAGAAACCCAATAGCTCTCCACATGATAAATTATTTACATGCCAAAACCCGAATTAGTAGAGATTTTGAAAAAAATGTGAAATAAAAAGCACGTCAAACAAACGTGTATGTATGAAGGGATTAATGCAAATAGATGAAACAAAAGGTATACGAGTGAATTCACATTAATAACATAGCATATATGTCATTGTTAACAACCACCCTATTTTATTGGTAACCTGTAAAGATAGCTAGCTAGCTATGTTTCTGAAAATAAATAAAAAAGAATGAACATTTATAAGTATAAAATTCTATATAGATGTTTCGTAAATTGCGTATCCTATAACGTTATATAATCTCATTAAAATATTTGTAGCATATCTAAAAGTAATTCCCTATTTAGGCACAGATTTTATTAAACTTCACGACATTACCATAGCCTGTTATCCAATCCGGTCAAATCACGCGCCCGAGAGCCCTCAAAACTGGGAACTTTCGTTTTTGGCACATCCCAATGGGGTTAATAACAAATGCAACGAGTTCCAAACTCCACCTTTCAGTCCATGGTGTTTTGAAACTCGATTATGCAGTGTAAAGGGTTGTAAACCGGAGTTTTGTCGCAGTATTCATTAACTGAGTATACGCTAAGTTGTTGGTGTACATTAATCTTTAGAGTTTACTTTGATGTTTTTTAATCAATTATCTTAATTAATGGAAATATTATATATAACCTTTGTATACAAGCTATTTGTATTTTATATTATTCCGCTACAGTTAAAAAGTTTTTGAACCCAGTACCGAAAACACCTAGACAATTCTCGAACAATCCAAAGCGCGCGTGTGACGTGCCTATGATAATTTCTCATACAGGGCGTTCCATTAGTAGCTCACAACGCCCAAAATGCTCAGTTAGCCGTTCCACAAGGCGACCGCAGTCGTTGCGGTCGTGGCAAAAACGTCACTAATGACGTAATGATTTTCGATCACACAACGCTCACAACGACCCATGTCAATAGGTGGGTCGAATAGCCGTTCCACTTGGGTTTACGATTGTAACGCTGGCAAGCAAGTGGAACGGGATAAATCGCGGTCGTGAACGTCCTAGTTGTGAGTCCCTAATGGAACGTAGCCATAATAACTCATCGCTACCTTCGTAGCACATCAACTGTGTGCTACTAAGCTACGATGAGTAGAAATCACCCACATAACCTTCGGAGAAAGTTTGCGTCTCTCTGCGTATTATGCCGTTTGTTCTGGTGCTAACGGCTCGTTTTTACAGCCGCATCGCTCACCTTCGATAGGATATCCACCGCCATTTCATCGAGTTTTCTAGAACGTTTATTCCACGTACAATCATGATCTGCAAGGAACTTCCCGCCAAAGGTTTCCCTCTGCGCTGCGGCATGGGATTGTTTAATAATTAACAGGCAACACGTTGCTGTTGCAACCGTCCATAGGCGACGGTAACCATTTCCATCAGGTAGACCAACCTGTTTGCCTGCTTCAGGCAATACAAAAAATTCTGTCGATGGAGCCTCGCCAGCGAGTCATGTCACATCCTTTTCGTCGGGTCGTAATCAAAAACGACAATCGATCTACTAAAATATAAATAAATTTGTAAATGGTATAGTGACAGTGTCCATGTCTCTTACCTCGAAAGAGACAAAACTGTATTTAAATTCAGTATTAATCTAATGTCCAGCGATTAGGCGTATTCGAATAGAAAAATTAAAAATGTTAATATTGGTGGCAGGTGTCTTCGTGGAATTAAAAGTCCATATTATCTTATGGACTGTATTTTTAAAGTTATTTATAATACTTAGAACATTTACAAAGTAAGAATTTCGGATATAAATATACATGTGGTAGCGCGAGAGAGAGAGCACGACGTAGCAATCGTAATAAAGTAGAGTAGAATCTATATTTTCAACCTCCAGCCTGGAGGCATTAACATTAAGGATGGCCCTGGAGTGGCCTGGAGGCTCCATGGCCGCTTTTAATGTTCCATCAATCATCCGACGCTTAGCTGCTAATCGTGCTATGTCTGGGCGTCGGCGGTATACGAGGCGCGGGAGAATTGTGCGCCGGGCGGTCAGGTGCTTTCAATCCGCAACAGTTTAATCTGCACATTGAAGATATTAAAAAAAACAACTGGAATACACTATATAAATGATGGAGAACACTATACATTTTTTTTTTAGATTTCTTGTGTTTCTCGGTTTAGTCTGTTTGTTCGGGATTCATGTAAAAACTACTGGACCGATTTCGATGCGGTTTTCAATGATCGACAGAAAATTCTTAGACTCAAAATCTGCATTATATTCTATCCTGGGCATCGCGCGGGATATTTTCTGGTAGCGATTTGTAGTTGTTCGGGAGCATAAAAGTTAGCTTATTCTGACATAATTTTCATGACTAAAACGATAGCTTACATTCTTTTTTAAATGCTGCGGTACTAATTTCAAGTCACGGGCATATCCTAGTTAAAAGATAAAATAGTAAAAACATCTTAACTAATAAAATCGTAATAAATAGGAATTATGCCAATGTTTTTCCTCTGAGCTAATAGTTACAAAGGTCGAAAATTCGACACTAATTTGTGCAAATCAACAAAAAAATTCCTTTAAGGGTCTTCAATCCGTAACCTTCCTGAAGTTACGTACAAAAATATTTGTCAGGGGAATTTTATGTGCATATCCTTGCTTTATGTCATCCGTACATAAACCCAGCATAAAATGTTCTTCATTGAGACTCGTAAACCCAACCATCACGTGGCCATCATCTGTACCTTAGACATAAAAATGTCTAAAGAATTTAGAAAATTTCACGAATAGGCTTTTTTTGTTTACTTTTAGCTTTTCGTTCGAATGACGTCTATTGGCACAAAAAGTAGTTGTAAAATTCTACTTACTCAAATAATAATATGATCTCATTATTACGAGTATAATGCTATACCTACTGGATATGTAATTAATGGTATGTTTATACCTATACTACCTAAGTATAATTTTGGAACATCTTCAATGAAACTAAAAATTTTAAATGTGTGGAAATTTCATGTTCCATTAAAAAAACCTTTAAAATTTATTGTAAAGACTTACGAGTAATAATAAAAGCTACTTTTTACCTTTCTTCGTTGATTTTTAAGCTCTATAAGAGATGTCGAAGGCGGCTCCTAGCATCAATCGAGGTCAATTTTTCCTATGCATTCTGTATGATTGCACAGATTTGTTAGAGGGATTAATTGAGCTCTTTTTGCGTGCTCCGAAACACAAACCAGCTTGATTGATCATTTATTTTTATCTTTCCTCCCACCCATTTAAATATTATATAAAATTATTAGAACTAGGCATGTTTGCTGAAGAGTTTCTTGGGCCGCTTATTCTCTTCAAGCCACAACATGTTGCGAAGCGGTGGTAAATTAGATTAGGCTCCCATAGAGTAAGTAATAACCGTAAACAAACATTAAAACGAAATGATTAAAATAAACAAGTTGGCGGTAGGCTAAATAAAACTTTAACAATACTCATTGATACTTGACATCTTTGTCTTCCGTCATCTCGGCTACTGAAAAGTGGCCTAAACGTCGGAATAATAAAAATCAAATAAATTACCGCGCTTAAAACCGTTAAAAGGTAGCTTTATTACAGACTAGCTTCTGCCCGCAACGTCGTCCGCGTGGAATTTGTTTTCAAAACCTCCCGATTTTAAAACATTCTTCATTGGTGCTCTGCTCCTATTGGTCTTAGCATGTTGATATATAACCTATAGTCTTCCTCGATAAATAACACTGAAAGAATTTTTCAAATCGGACCAGTAGTTCCTGAGATTAGCGCGTTCAATCAAACAAACAAACAAACTCTTCAGCTATATATATTAGTATAAGATTAATTGATGTCTTTACGTTGGAATGTTCAAGAATAACTGCAAAGACGGTGTACGGCCTATAAACGTCGCGCATAGCGTATTTGCGCCGGCTGCAGACGTCCGAGATTGACCAATGTTGTGCATTTTCATAATAAACATTCATCGTTCGCATACAGCATCAAGCTGGATGCAGGCTATGGCGATTCTAACAGGCCAATGCAATACAAATTCCAAAGGTAACCAGTTACTAGGGATGTTATGGATATCAGTTTTCGGATCTGGATATGGATAGAGATATATGATTAATATTATATTGATTTCTTTAACGGTTATGGATATTAGATTCTCTTTAAAGAATTGTAAGAGAAAAATATAAATAGTTACATGGTAACAATTAGTGTGTCAAGTGTCAAATGATTCACTGACGGCTCTGACGGCTAAAATCTGTCATAACTTTCGCATTAATAGTCTCAATTTCTCTTAATAATAAGTAAAGACGATTAATGACCATAAAAATACCGATGTCGATGATATATATAACTGATAAGAACCAGTTTATATTGTAAAATGGATTTCAACAATTATGTATGTAAGACGTAGATTAGTGCCAAAAGTCAATGACCATATTCAGTTCTGCAAAGTTGTCAAGTCCCCGTTTTTACTTTCAGAGCGGGCACCGCAGTATATTAATTAGCCCAGAGGCATTGTTTGTCGGGTTCCTTACTCCTTTAATAAAAGTTATGTTAATTCCGCCCGGGCTGGCCGTGATATTATCTGTTCGTTTGCGAATATATAATAATAGGGAAGCTCCCGGACGGTTTATTGGAATAAATTTACATACCTACCAACGTTATGCTCCCCTCTACCGGCTCCTTCGATTTGCGTTTACATATTTATCGGGAGATTATTGTGTTGGCCCTCTTTGCGCTTCTGCAGTTTGTTTTAGATTTTTACGCCTGTTTCTCATAGGAGTAGGAGACGATGGATCTCAACTTGACGACTATACTGAGCAACAACTTCGGCTTCATCTACTTTCATCAACCTCTTTGCATGTATAGATAGATAGATAGATAGATAACACCGTATTATATACCAATACAAAAATGAACTTAAAGACTAAATTTATATCTAGTTTTGTACAAAGGGCGGTCTTATCGCTAAAAAGCGATCTCTTCCAGACAACCCCAGGAATGAATTGAGATGATAATGGCGATGGTGGTATACGTAACATATAGTACGAACTACTTACATTTTAATAATAAATACATAATTATATATATATATATATATATATATATATATATATATATATATATATATATGTATATATATATATGTAGATATTTTATATATTACATAGATATATACTTAATATACATACCATACAAATACATATCTACAGAATATATAAATATTTATAAATGAATTTAAGTATCATATTCCAACGACAGGTAGTATTTTTTGATCATGGTTTTAAATATCGCTAGCGATTTTGCTTGTCTGATAGTAACAGGAAGCTTATTCCAAATCTGTATAGCCTTAACAGTAAAAGAATTGTTGTAAAAAGTTGAGTTATGCGCAGGAGTCTTCAGTTTAAGTTTAGTAGAAGGGCGTACATTATGAGAGCACGAAAGAAATTCAAAACGTTGTTTAAGGTAATTAGGAGTACTTGGGACAAATAAAATACTATAGAGAAAAGAAAGGATGTGAGCATTCCGGCGAAATCGAATTGGCAACCACTTGAGTTTTTTTCAGAATTCAGAGACATGGTCATACTTGCGTAGACCAAATATGAACCTTATGCAAAAATTTTGGAGGCGCCCAAGTTTATTAATTTGTTCTTGGGTTAAATTTAGATAGCTGGCGTCAGCATAATCAAGGATAGGAAGTAATAAGGACTCTGCTAGCTTAATTTTGGTGGTAGTGAGCAAGAAGTTCCTCAACCTTCTAAGGGATCTGGATGAGAGATATAGCCGCCGGCTTGTATAATTATATATGCACGTTTATTTGAGCTGCTTCTTACCTGACTTTTCTTTTTCTGTTATTTGATGATGGTGTATACGTCGCGATTTATTATCAGCAACACTATGATTCACAATGCTGTCATACACTTGTTTTGTTATTCTACTTTCATCCATTTTCTCTACTTACGCCAACTACCTAAACATTCCTGTTACTACAACTTCTTTCAAACCACAACATTTTTTTGTCACACACAGAATGACTTTTTAGTATTTAAAATATAAATATCTCAAGACTACATTTAGGTGATGATGGTTAAGGTAAGAATGAATTTGTCATAAAAATAATAATGAACGCTCTTAGAGATTTTGGGTTACCTGATATCTAATTATGTGAGTTATTTACTGTGAGAAGTTGTTGTTGAAGGTTATTATGTGTCAGAGAAAAGGAAACGTCGAAGTGGCATAAACTTAAAATGAATTTATTAAACTTATCACACTGTACATTACATTCTAATAACATGGCGCAGACAGGAAGAATTGACAATCATAGGCTGCGTCGTTGACAAAATTAGTGATGTGACACTGTTTCTTTAATCCATCTGCGTTAGTCTTAGTGACTGTATCCAAATGTGTCTTGTTTATAGCGTAAAGAATTACGCCATTAGTGTATATACTAATATATACGTTATTTATCAATTTTTAACGTCATTAACAATTAATAATAATGGTGCATCACAAATAACGCTAAAAAACTTATGGCAACTTTTGCCTAAAATAATAACTAACGCTAACATTATGCCTGATGAAAAACGTGTATAATAGTTATCGTTTAGCCTTAAGTTGTAAGTATTTCATATTTAAAAATTATAAGTAAGATATAATGTATTTGTACAATTAAAATTCCAAGTAGCATCGGCGGCAACAACCGCAACCAACGTGAGAGTAACGTAACTCCCTGATTTTAACCCAGCTGCCTCAACTAATAGAGTTTTAAAGTTGCAAGATTTGCTTTGAGTTGCGATTCCGAATGCAAATTGAATGTAGGCAGGCACCCGTTCCTCCGCGTTGTTGCCAGCTCTCTTACTTTCAAATATTTTTCTTTAACATCTAGAACTTTGATAGTTACTTCAGTTTGCTCTAAGTTTAAAGTTTTATTATTGTGTTGCTTGTTTGTAAACATGACATGATTCTCAGTTTGTTCCATGGAGATTGTTACAAAGTTTCCTGTTAGTATTACTACCTCAGCTTCTTTGGCTATTTTTGTCTTTGAAATCTACAAACTAATTTCATTTATTGTTAGTTCATTGATTATCTCACTAGGAATTTGCTGATAAACTGTGCTTGTCAAAACCTTCAAAAACTGTGTCAAAACAAGGTTCCAATAAGCTAAATAAATAGTTTTGAAAAGGCCATCCCTAACCAACTACCAATAAGTGAACCACTTGCTAGGTTTTTGCTAACTGATGTGTCAAACCCACCACATTGAACAAGCAAGATTTAGATCTCTCTTTTGGCACTTCTAATCACTATTAATTGGTATCTGTTCCTTCCAGCTCGTTATTCACCACCAATGTGGCAACGGGAGGCTGGATGAGGGTGAAGAGTGCGATTGTGGCACAATAGCCGAATGCCAAAACTCCAATTCTTGCTGCGATCCTTTCACTTGCCGTCTCACGAAAGAATCCCAGTGTGCGTCAGGAGAATGCTGTGATAGATGTCAGGTTTGTACGCCAAACTGTCCAGTCTAGATTTTGTTTTACAAAACTAAATTATAAATAAGTTAACATAACTATGTAACAAGTCGCTTTGCTAATTCGGAGCAGCAGATTCCGAAAATACAACTTTTAAATTTTTTGATCTACCCGTCGCTTAGAGTATTACGTGAAAACTACTGACCGGGTTTAAATGAAACGCGACAAAAAGCTAGATTATATCTTGAGTTAATATTTAGGATAGAGGATAGGAGGATAGATATAGCCACAATGATGGCGTTGCGTTCGCGAAGTAAGACGTGATATTTTAACGCCTGTTCTTTCATATAGAAATAATATTAGAATTTGTTGTAAAATATTTATACATCTCTATTAAGGTATACGTATTACTAATTGAAATCGGGCTGAATATATCGAGCCATTACCACCGGTTTATCGTAAGCGCCATTTGTACCTAAATAGTTTTTGTGTTGCAAATACTATTTAGTTTTAATATTTTAAATTTTTGTTAGACAAGCGGTGAACCAAAACATGAAAGTCGTAATACAAAATAATAATTTCAAATGTCATTTGCAGCAAAAAAACTATTAAGGTACAAATGTCGCTTACGATAAACTTGCACTGCAACAATCTTCTATACGAACCTATAATGCAACAAAAATCTTACAACTAATTATTCACCTTGAGTGGCTTTATAATTTTTCCACATAATGATATTTTAATGTAATTTGTAGAATGCCATATTAATTATCAATTTCCATACAGCTAAAACCACGAGGCGTTGTATGCCGCGACGCAACAAACGAATGTGACCTTGAAGAAACCTGTACGGGTCTATCAGGGTCTTGCCCAGCAGATGCTCATAGGAAGAATGGAGAGCCCTGCGAAGACGGCAAAGGGTATTGCTTTGCTGGTCAATGTCCGACTTTATCGCTACAATGTGAAAGGATCTGGGGACCAGGAACTGTTGGAGCTGATAAGGAGTGCTTTGAACAATTCAATTCTAAAGGAGCTGTTACTGGGCACTGTGGAAAAGATGGCGATGGTCATTATATTAAGTGTGAGATGGAGTGAGTATTATAGGAGATATGATGCTTTTCAAATTGAAGTTATGAGAGGATGAAGGAGTTATGTATCATTGACGATTTCGTTCTTTACATCGAATAATGTGCATAAAATTATTATACACCTTAAACCAATACTATTTGAGCTTGGTTTAAGAAATAGCAAGTGATAAATGAGTTGCGCACCTAAGTTTTAATATCATTTCAATATTAAAACGTTGAAAAAAATACTATTAGAACGAATATTTCGTGTCTGGCAATTGTAACATATCCCCTTTAGCCATGAATGCATTTAATTACTGCAATAGGGTAATAATAACTCTGGATGGTTAGCTGTTCCAATGTTGTTGTTTATGAAATTCAGTTTTAATGCTCCAATTACTGTTATTAAAATTTCGAAATTAACCTACAGAGATATAAGTTACTTCAGATAATACTCAAACTAATCTTTTATTATTCATTACAAACGAATCCAAATTCAAATCGCACCTAACACAAGTCGTTACTAAACAAAAATATAAAATTTTACAGCAAAACAATAAAAAAACCAATATTGCTTTTGTTCTTTAATAATTTTCTTACCGTGCAGCCGTGTTCAATGTTCATCGAAATGATCACACTATTCTTCTAAACCTTCATCATCACTCTTGAACAGCAGACACGTTCCACTTGCTACTAAAGACACATTATGTTTCTTAGCAAGCTAATTAAAATTTTTTGATAGCAAAATGTTTTAATGCCATTAAGCTTATTCGGCCTTTCTTAAAAGTATCAAGTTTATCTTGCAACTTGTGTAATTTTACGATAAATTGCCTAATTCACATTTAGTAATGATTTGTATTTAAAAGTTCAAAATGTAAAAAATATATATTGGTTATAATGTCGAATCTTCCCAAATATTCCAGAAACGTGAGATGTGGAACACTTCAATGTCAACTCGGGAACAGATATCCAGTTGTGACAGGGCTTGATGAGCATACCAGGACTGTTATTACCATCAAAGGGAACGAATATGAATGCAAGTTAGTACTAAATAACTCAAATTGTATTACCATTAAAGTAAATGAAATAAAAAACAATAGCAGTCAAAATGCATATGACATATTTTAATCACTGATTATAACAATAATATCCGTAATTGAAAGGACCACTAAAGGCCTTGAGTTTTAATATACTCCATTAGCGCAGAAAACCTGCCTAAGCATTTTATTTTATGCCCTCTGCCGAGAATCGAATTTGCGTTATTGGAACAAACCTCAGATCCCTCAGGCATTGAACCACCGTGAGTCATACAAGTTATTATACCTATTATATCCCTAAAACTTTCCATGGCTTCGATCGAACTCCCCCTACCCCCTTTTAAGTGCATAAATTCTGTTACCTCTCTTATACCTACTAGTTTTCTACTTTAATTACTAAGAATTAAACTATGTAGAAAAACTTTATACAACATACTCAAATTAACCCGATTTTCTAACTAATTCAGCCAACTTGTGAATTTCAGAGCTACGACCGGTCTTCTGAAGCATCCCGAAATTGGGTCCCACGGTTTGGTCAACGACGGAACGCCTTGTGGTGACAACCTGGTCTGCGTCAATCAAACCTGCACTTCTATATTTCCCTTCATCGACCACACCAAGTGCCCCACCGACCACAACAATCACGAATGCTCTGCTAAAGGGGTGAGTTGGACTTTTTCTATTTCATATATAGATATATATACGTAGTTTTAGTTTTTCTTAATGGTGCACATTAAAGAATTAATTGTACATCATTAAAGAAACATTTCGAACTATTACTATTCTAATACAAAGGATATACATATACATTATACGGGTAACTTTATTAAATGGGCCTGTATGGGGAATTCCAAAACTATGCGAAGTAGCAAAACAACTTAGGAAGCCTCAGGCTCAGCTTCGATTAAATCTAAAATGGTAAAACTATGAAATGTCCATTATCCTAGCTAGGAATCGAATCAAACGGTTTTGAAGAATAATCATATTTTAAAGGTACTTAATTTAATTCTTCAGCATGATATCTAGCTTAAGATGCGTGCACGCACCGGGTATATTTCGTTGCGATTTTTTCGCCGTAAAATCTATAACCTCTAAAACTCCAGATAAACGTGCGCACAACTCAATTAATTCCACACTAGAGTTACACCTGTAGGTTGCTACAAATTTAATGCTAGGCCTTACGCGAGCGGAACCATGTGTAAAGACCTACCGTTATATAAAATTTGATATTTTGTATTTTAACCGACTTGAATACAAAACTTCCGTTCAGGCCGGTGGCACTTTTAATAGTTTGAGTGCCGTGAAGCGAGTCGTGTTATTCAATTTTTACTTTAAAACTCAGGTTCCGGTACTTTGTGCAACTAGTTTGTGCAACGAACAGACTTTGGGACTTTAGACTGTACGTGTTTTGTGATTAGGAAAGTTTGAGCGGATTTACATCTTACGTGGAGTTTGCAAATCGATTTTGCAGTAGCTCTCTGATTTGCAGCTCAAATTAGATATTTCTGTAGAAGAGTTTGGTTAAATCTTCATAGATTCGCAGAGCAGATTCAATTTTCTATTGACTTTCCATGCTTCTTCATACGGGTTTTCTACATCTTTTTAGTTTTATTAGTTATATTTCTTGGTATAGCCATAAATTGGCAGATCAATGAATTAATAGTAAAGAGGAATTTGTTAAAAGATCATACAACGGTATGAAATCTAAACTAGAAAAAAGATAAGAGAACTCTTTGTTAGCTATAACTATTTACCGTTATCTGATCATCTGTGCAGGAACGGAGAGACTATTAATTCCTGCGGCTAGGCGGCTTGCCGTAAGAGGCGACAAAACAACCCACAGCCAGGTGGTAGGGCATTTGCCCATCTGTATGGCTACCACCCCTGGTCTAGATTATGCCGCCATAACAACCTTGAGTTGTGTTCCTGGCATTAGTGGCCAGGTTCCGGTCCCATCTACGAGTTTGGCAACACATTGGTAGCACCTTTAGTGTTGCAAATATTCATAAGCGACGGTAATCACTTTCCATCACAATTGGGCCCTCAGCCTGTCTGACGTACTCTAGCAATAAAAAAAATATAAAGCTATTAATATTAGTCTATGAAAGTATTGTTAGCTCATAACTGTCTGCTTCAGGTGAGCTCTTTGCAAATATGTTTCCTATCTGTACTGTTTCTTGAAGTTACAAATTTGAGATCTAACTACCATATTTTTAAGAAAGAAGTTTATATTTCATTCAATGACTTAAAATGCTTGGCTTTTAAAATTCTTTCCATGCAAAGTTAATTTGTCTCATGGGTGCAATAGTTTTCAAACTTTCTATGTCACGCGAAATTACTTTATTTAACTTAAATTTTGTGAATATTTAAGAGGGGTCGTTTTTATTTGAGATTTTTGTGAATCTCGTTGAATCTGCCTTTTAACCAGCTTTGAGAACATTTAATCTATAGGACGAAATATGTCTATTAGAGCAGTTAAATCTTTAATAATTTAATTATTTTTTCATACAAACGAAAAATATATATAGGCATTATTGAAATGTAAGGTTTGTTTCATTTCCTAACAGCCGGACATTATTGATATCATTCAACCACGTTCTAGTCATAAATATTAACCTATTTAATCGTTACAATATCTAACATTTAATCACTAATGGCCAGGTGAGGCCACTTATGGTGTACTGCTCACTCCTATAGGCACCTAGGCCTATCAGCTAAATCCCCTGGACAGTATTCAACGTCGAGCCGTTCGCATTGTCGACGATCCCCATACTCACAGACGGTTTAGATACGCTTAGCCTTCGGAGAGACTTCGCTTATCTCTGCATAGTCTAACGACTGTACAATGTGGAGCCTTACAAGGAACTATTAGGAATGGTGTCTTTGCCTTCTTTCTAACACCGCACCTCTAGCCATATCGGCTAACCGTTCATCTAAACTTCCTTGACCCGCTTCGCTCATGTACGCAGCATGTACGAACGTTTTTTTGCACACCGTGCGTGTGTTTGAATAAGCTCCCAGATAAGATTTTCCCATATGGTTTTTTTTAAAGGGTGTCATAAAATATCTTCGAGGCCGACAGCGCGTTAGAGACATCTCTGGTGTTTCAAGCGTTCATAAGCGACGGTAACCGCTTTTCGACAGGTGGGACGGTAGCCTGTCTGCTGTACTCCAGCTATAAAAAATAGTGCCTTGGTAAAATCTTATTCAATGAAACCGAAACGACCCAATCCGCACTTAACTATAACATAAGTACACATTTCGCATGATCGCATTCAACTGCCCTTATGTTCGGATTGGCGTTATATTTGCAATTGTTAACCGATACAAAACGAGTATTGTATGAGGCAACACATTTATTTCCACTCTGTGAGCTCGCAGCGCTGCGCTTGTTTAATTTCGTTCTGTCAATTTGTGCGTGAAATGAGGATTTTAATTAGGTTTTATTTTATAATGAAATGTTACATCGTATTCTGTTCTTTTATACATTATTATTTCATTTGGCTAGGTTAAATTGACTTTTCGAATCCCACGGTCGCTTCATTTTCCGAAAATAAAAGGATAATATTTATATTGTATCAAAGGATGTTTGTATAGTCTGAATCTGTCACGACTCTAACTACTTTGATATAATAGCGACGTAGGGTAGTTTCACCCAGTGCCCATCTTTTTATGAGCGTTTACTGATTCGCTCGATATGTGTGGAAGCGGCACATACCGAAGGAATCAGGAAACGCTCATAAAAATATAGGATTATACCGATTCCAGGCCTCTGCTGTAACAACAAATCAGAAAACAGTCTTAAATTGTCTACCGTTTTTGGAATTTTAATTTGTCAATCAATTGAAATGATTTTTATAAACTTACAGAACGGCGCAGCCCCATAGATTTTCTACGAGCGTACCTACTTATGACGTCATAAGTGGTTATAATTAAAATTAGTCAATTATCCCATTCATTATTATTTGAAAATAATTAAATTCTCTATCTAGATCATGATAGTTTTGAAGTAGCTTTATAGAGGCGATAAAAAACCCACAGCCAGATGGTAGGGTATTTGTCCGTTTGGACGGCTACCACTCCTGGTCTAGAGTTTGTCGCCATAACAACCCTGAGTTGTGTTCCGGCCTTAGTGGCCAGGTTCCAGTCGCCCCTTAGAGAGCGACAGACTTTAGTATTGCAAATTTCCACAATCAATGATAACCGCTTTCTATAAGGTGGGTCGTCTGCCTGCCTGCTGAACTCGTGTAGAATGATAAGGTGTTATTTTAACGCATATTCTCATATAAGTAAAAATTAGAATTTATTTTAACATTTGTCCTCATCCCATCTCGAAGAGACTGAAACTGTTTAATGGATATTTAAAATTTTAAAGATTTAAAACATGTATTTTGTCTTTTTACCTGTATGTTTCATCTCGATAACTCCAAAAATTGAAAAGATATAAATATGAAATCAAAGCCCTGTGCGAAATAAGTTTCTGGCACAAGTAGTAAGACTTATTCTAAATCCCCGTTATAAGCTAATAGGATTCTGAGTCCGTTTGGCAAATAGATTCTGTTTAATAACAAATCAATAGTTACTTGTCTAAGTTCGAAATTGATTCGCGGGAGTCCTGCTTCGATCGGTTCTGTTTGAGTTGCGTATGGAAAGCATTGAACACACATTATAGTTATGTTCAACTTAGGATTACCTATGCTATATTGTTTGTTTTTTACTTTATAACGTTGTAGTGCTTGGTACAACTTTCGGGTTAGATTAAAAAACAATACCTACCCGTACGTATCAATCCAGGTAGGAACGGGAAAAGAATACCATTTTTTTTCTTTTTATTGCATGAGTTCAGCAGACAGGCAGACGGTCCACCTAATGGAAAGCGGTTATCATCGCCTATGGACATTTGCAATACCAAAGGTGCTACAAATGCGCTGCTGCTCTCTAAAGGGAGACTGGAACCTGACCACTAAAGCCGGAACACAACTCAAGTTAGTTGTCGCGGTATACTCTAGACCGGTGGTAGCCATCCAGACGGGCAAATTTCCTACCACCTGGCTGTGGGTTGTTTTGTCGCCTCTTACGACAAACCGCCCGGCCGCAGGAAATTGTATTCTTTTTCCGTCCCTGCACGGATTAAATTTCAATTCCTGGGTCTCACAACTCACAACCAGGTTTTCACGCTGGTTAAGGTTGTGGTTGTATGAGCGCGATTTGGAGTAATGGCGACCGGGATAAATAAAACAAAATCCTGACTCCAGATATTAGTTTTCTCCAGAAAGAATGCGTGTCCCCACAAGAGGACCGTGCCGTGCCTAGCTTGTTCGAGAGCCTACGCGTAACTATTGCAATCAACTGGTCTGTAACTCTGTTACTTTGTGACTAACTAGGCGCGGACTGACCTCTATACACCACGTTTTGTCCATTCTGCACCTCTAAAAGCTGCTATTGGTCTTGAGTATGCCTTGACTTGTGTGCCGGCATTAGTGTTGAGGTTTGACTCTATGTTTATGAGCATAGTGTTTATAAAAAATAATTTAAAAGGAAAAAGATATACTGCTGTTTTAATTTTATAATTTCTTGATGTAAAATTGCACAATATTCACATCACTGTCACACTAGACGGCGGGGGGGGGGGTTTGGATCTCACGAATGTGACCAGCTATGACATTGTGAATGACCCCTTAACCATTTGACGCCGAAATCCTGTGAGAGCGATCGAGCCAGCGGCATGCATAACTGCAGCATGGTTCTACCACGTCCATAGTTCAAGGGTGGATAGATAGCTCAGATAACTCGTTTATTTGTACACCATAACACAAAAAACTTAGAAACCAGTAGTATTAGTCTAATTATGTACAAAGGGCGATCTCTTCCAGACAACTAACTCGTGACAGGAAAAAAGTAGATTAGAAATGGCGATTGCAAGATATCACGCCTTACCGGCAGGGCGGTGAGGCGTGATATGGCGGCTTGGGTCCACGAACAATCATCAAGAGGAATATTGAACAATAATGAGAGTGATTGCCTAATAATATTGGCTAAATTAGTTAGTAAATGTGAATGTTGCCATAGGGGACAGCATCGGAGCACGTACGTAAAATTTGGAGCAAACAAGCAGTACATAATTATGAAATATGCGTAATGTATAGTAATATTATCAAATTAGCAATTCTGAATTTTGGAATCCACGAAAGATGCAAAAGAGTCATTAAAAATAGGACACACCCTAGGGGGGTTACATTACTTTCATTAACAACGTTGAAATTTAGACCCAAACTCTGAACTCAGATATTATGGTATCAATATTGTTTAGCTTGTTGGAGAGATAAATTTCGCATTTAGACAAATTAGGAGTTAGGCCAATTTTACCGAATTCTTCAATTAGATACTGGATGTCATTTTTTATTGCCATCGTCTAAATACCATGAATTAAATTTGGAATTTTTAGTTTGTTAATGATTGATTGGATGAATTGCAAGGGAAAACATTACTTTTTTGTATTTGCTTATAGGCAAACTGACAAACGGACCACCTGGTGGTAGGTGGCTACCGTCGCCCATGGACATCTGCAACACTGAGGGAGCCGATGCGTTGCCTACCTCGTTGAGGCTTTAAGTATCTATTCACGCCCTTTTTGAGGAGCCCCATATTGTAGCGCTCTGGGAAAACCGCGGGAGGGAGCACATTCCATAACTTGAACACATTTGACATGAAGGAGCGTCCGCCACGTGCCATCTAGTCTAGGGAGTGTGGATGAACTCCCAAGCGCCGGCTTTTACTTATCAATGTTCCTTTCTAATTTTCAGGTTTGCTCAAATTTAAACAAGTGTGTGTGCAACCGCGGTTGGACCGGCCCGGACTGTACCCACCACGACGCACTCCCCCCCTCCCCTACACCATATGTCCCGGAAAACGCAACAAAAGCCGCCTACAACATGACTAAGAAGGAAACACCGTATGGTGAGTCGTAAACGGTTATAGAGTAGAAGGGACAATCGTTGATTTAAGCTATAACTTAAACATGAGTAGAACACGAGGTTAGGTGAAACCGGTAGAGCAGGGAAAAGGGTAAGGGGCTTATTAATCACAAGAGAAATGCGCAGAAGTCATCTTTATTCAATTTATATTATTAAAAATGAATACTATGGTCTTATACGCACTGTCCGGTTAGCTGACAAGGTGACCGCAGTATGCGGTTGAATTCAATAGATGATACACGTGTTACGGAGTCTCCTCTTGTGCGATATAATCTTAATTTGGATTTTTTGTAGGGTTTTAATTGAAATTACGACAAATTGAATCCATGACAGCATTTTATTTCGTTCTTTACAAATTAAATTATTAAAAGACAAAAAAAAAAAGTTGCCAGAGATAATAATAAAAAAGTATTTTTGTTTATGCACTTATGGCAGGAATTCAAAGCGTAGACACATGTTAGAATAAATTCTAAAATCCTTTACATATAAAAGATCGGGTGTAAAATACCATACTATCGTCTTCTATAATATCACAATAAAGAAATTGGTTACTTTTTAAACATCAATTAACACGCTGTGTGACTTATTAAAGATGAGATATCATAATTTGCCACGTTCGTACAAAATCTAGGTGCGTTAGACGTTTGTTAACATGATATTATATCAGATGATTAGCTTGTCTACTACCCTATTTTGACGTCAGCCGCAATTGCTACCGCAACTGCAAACTGAAGCAGCAAGCCTATAGGGTATAGTAATCGCATGGCAATACTTCCAGCGATCAGGGCACTTTACAGGCAGCCAAAGCCTAGTGTTTATTATAAATGAGTTTTACATACACATTCTCATTTGCGGTCAACCGGATGGATCACTGGACTGCTGCTAGCCACATAATACTTATACAACCGAAGCGTCCATGCGCATTATGCAACTAGCTGCAGTCCGGTCAGCCGTCCAGGTAGTCGCAAGTAAGAAAGATGTATGCAAAACTGATTTCTAACCACTATCCGCCGGCCACCTCAAATACATATCGAAATTAGTTTTATATACCTTTTCTCACTTGCGGTCAACCAGACGGCTCACCTTACAGCGGCTAGCCGCATAATGCATATGAGACCTAAGAATGGCAACCGCCCAGTAAAAAGTGTAAATTCTCCTCGTTTGTATTATGCTCATTTCCATGGCAACAAGCAGAAAATCGGCAAGTTAAGTGAGCAACGCAAGTAAGCCATATTCGACATATGTTGCGTTTATATACCTACGCGCTGACCATTCCTCTCCTGCTTGTTGCCCTGAGAGTGGGCATTGAGTATATGACCCACACAAATATTTAGTTGACAATCATTCAACATAAACATGTCTCTAGAAAATAGATTTTAGAGAAAACTATTCGTTCGTTATTTTAAATCATGTATTGATAGATACTTGCTCAAATTTCAAAATTGATTCATGAATGCAACTTTATTTATTGTATGAAATTGAACTTGGGCCTGATTTTGCCAAAAAGGTTGTTCACATGACAAAATAGAACATTAGGGGCCGATTTTTCAATCACCAGATATAAGTTATTCATAGAATAAAGTATAACATAGAAAAATCATAAAATGTCAGTTGCATGTATAAAATAGTTGGATGGTATCACTTATTTTATGGTTGGTTTAGATGTATATATTAACTAAAATAATTTAACTAACGTAAATTAAACAATATAATTGATAATTTTAGTAATAAGTAACTCTTAAAATTTACTTATCTATTTACTATTAATAGTTAACATGTTTACAAAAAATAAACTAAACTATACTTACAAAATAACATAAATCGATATCACTTTTGCATTTACTCAGTTTATAATTAATTCGACTGATAACTTTTATCTGATGATTGAACAGGCGGCCCTTAAAGTAATAGAGTCATAATTATAATTTCATTTTATACATGCATTCTATCATAATTTAGTCTATGGATAACTTTTATTATCTATACCAATATTCATAACCCTCACATAACTACTTAACTAATTTCTTATTAAAACGTATATTACTCAATTGTCTATGCTATTTCGTGCAGAGTGATTTCTGATGTTAAAATATTTAAAAGTCTTTAATTGTGTAAAAACATTATTAACAATATTAATGGTGTATTGAATATATTTTCCTTTACAATGTTATTTAAACTGTTAATTTTAATATATCAACAGATGCCCTTAGTAGCCGGGTATTCAATCAAATAGTTCAACCGTACAAAATTTTAGCAAGTATCCTAATACAATATTATAGATTAGAAATCTTTTAACTAAAAATTCAAAGTATTAATTTTTAAAACGCAACTTTGTCATTTTTCAGGTGTCATTATTATCTAGCAATATTCCCCCTATGTTTATCAATCTTATAAGAATTGGCCATCGCATCCGAGCAATGCTTTTTAAAATCCAAAATTGTTAGCGAATTTCATAAAATTTTAAAAATTATGTAGAATAATTATTTTACATTATTTACAAGTGTTATTGCTTCATGTAATACTACTTGTCTAAAAGTTCGTTATGGTATTCCTATAATTAAATTAGATAGATCTAAATTTACAGCACGGAATACATTCGTAGCATATTAATAATAAAGAAATTTAAAGTAATTAACAAAAAAATAGTATAGAAGTTAATGTTTTGTTCTATGAATATCTAACTCATAGAACATGACTAATCATGTACGTAAATATGCTGCCATCAGTAAAGCATGCTATTAATACATATATGTATGCCCCATAACAAAATAAAACTTAAAAAGCGTGAATTCAATAATATTACTTTTAACTAAATCGTACCTTAAAACATCTTTTAAAAAATCAGTATGCAATACATAGTTCACCAAATATTACGCTTAAAAAAAAAACTAAATTATAACATGTAGCTGACTGTCCCGATAGAGTTATCTAAAGTAACAAAAAGAACTTGAAGTATAACCTTAAACTTAAAATGACTCTAACGGATTGTGTAAAAAGGAGGTTATGAATAGATTAAGGAGAAAGGTTATAGTGTAATTGGTTTTGAAAGCAATGCTCGATGTGTGGCATGGTGCCGGGCAAATGGCGGGCGGCGTCGGCGCCTTCGACTAACAATAGGGCCTTTGCAGGTGAACACGAGGGGAATAAGATGAGCACAATGAACATGGTGATACTTTTGCTCGCGGTCGTACTCTCTGTGTTCGTGGGGTTCGCGTGGATGGCATACTGCTTCAGGTAACGGCCGGTAACCCTGGCTCGGCTCGGACGCTCATTTCCTCACCGCAATCGTGTCGCCGAACCGTGGTTTTTGATGCATCCACGCCAGGAGTTAAAAGAAATCAAGACACGTTTTGGGCTAATTCACAATAATATGTACGATGAAATATTTCATCCTGTTTTGATACTCGGTATATCAATGTCGGTTAGGATTCTAAACTTTGCCACTTATTATCACAGTCAACGAGATTCTTAACGTGTCTTGAATTCCGAAGTATCAAGGAACAATCAAAAACAC
This sequence comes from Dendrolimus houi, assembly GCA_039645545.1. Lineage (NCBI taxonomy): Eukaryota > Metazoa > Arthropoda > Insecta > Lepidoptera > Lasiocampidae > Dendrolimus > Dendrolimus houi. The sequence continues at coordinate 24,920,577 of CM077127.1, read as the reverse complement.
TTGAACTTGTGCATTTCTCAGATTTAACGCGTTATCTGGTACCATGTATTTAACAATCGTACCTTATATACAAACTGGTATCATCTAACCACAGTTCTGCGACTGCTGCGTGGTCAGAAATTTGCATTCAAGTTGGGCTTCCAAGGCCGTAGTCAGGGGGATCATCCTTCTTCTTCCACCTTCTGTCTGGCTACGGTCTTGTTTGTTGTTGCACTGCTCGTGCCTGGCTCGTGTCGTACTGTCGTTACATGTCGTGAAGTGTCGTCTCAGTGTTGTATCGCCGACCGCGAGATCGCCAACGGCGCCGGCGTCGACCGCCCATTGCGGACGTCGCGAGACTATTTACTTGCGCTATAATATCTTGATAGCTTTATGAGGACCACATATCTCAAACATTATAAGCAATTCGATGAGCCATAAGTGTGGTGGTCGCAAATTGCGATGTGAGATGTAGTGTGAAGTGAATCGTCTCGCTTAGGCGTACGCGCCCCTGACCGCCTCCAGCGGCCTCCACTCACACCGTTGTCTTGTGGCGCAGAGAACTACCACGGCTCAAACACGGTGTTCCTCGTTGCGGTGCTCATGTCTGTGGTAGGGGGGGTATTCATAGTATTTGCCCTGAGCGCTCTCTGCTACAGGTCAGTCGTAGTACACAAAAACTTCTCCCTGTGTCTAAGGTTAGTGAGCAGAAAACAGACCAAAGGTAGTCTTTAAGAAGAAATTTAAATCGTCACCTTCGTATTTATTATATTACTGTATATGTTTACAAGTTTAGATATTATTATATATTACATATTTATACAATAGTGTTGGTGTTTATGTTTTTCGGTACGTCGTCGGCGATTTTTGTTTCTTTGTTCGATTCTTTTGTTTTACTGTTCTTGGAGGTTTATTTGTGGTCGTAGAGTTAGATGGCGGGTGGCGCGTCGGCGTCGGCCGCGGCCGCCGCGCCACAACTGCATTTGATCTGTGGTTCTGTGTCGCGGGGGCGGCCGGGCCGCGCTCACGTCACGTACGCGCCACGCACGCGCCACGCGCCACGCGCTCGAGGCCTCGCCGTCCGACCGCCTCGCTGCATGCCGACAAGGCTTTCCTCGTTGTTAACGAACACTACTCAAACCCTTAAGATTCTGGGCTCTTGGATGTATGCATTGGCTTATGTGATACTTGTGACTCGTTTTCGTTTCCTTTCTTGGTCGGAGGGCGCGCTGCCGGGCCGAGGCGGCCGACGCGGCACGACGCGGCACGGCGCGGCTCGATGGCGCCACGGCAACGGCCCGGCGGCGCGGACGCGGCTATATCTTCAAACTAACATAACACATTCCCTGTAACAGCCAGACTAACAACCTCATCGATACTAATATTTCAATCGCGCTTATTTTTATTCGACACCCTGATATTGCTAACTAACTCAATCCCAACAGCCGGTATATTGGAAAGTGCAGGGTGTTTGATAAAAATGTTTTACATCTCCCTTGGATGAATATCTCCTTTTCTAATATACGGTCCACTTGAGTGGAGAATAATGTGGAGATATAGCTCGCTCGACTCACACCTCAATCACTAACCACTGAACTGTTTTACTTATGCACGAGAAGCGAATGTGCGATGCACGGATTCTTCTTTAAAGCAGCTGACTATCTAGTTAGATATGCCTATAATGTTTTAATATAAGGAAATATGAAAGGGTATTTCCAGTAATCTGTAATATTAGATATTAATGAATATTCATTTTATCACAAGTTTCTAAAAGGCCCTTGTATCGTAGTCGACGCTTCAATGGTCGAACTACAACTAACAAAAATGAACATTTATATGAAAGAGATACTTAATAGAACAGCATCTAAAAATCCACACTTACGAGTTTCCGTGAGACAGGGAACCGAATCTTGCCACAGATAGGCCATTTGGAAAGCCCCAGTTCTTATCATTTCTAGATTAGACGTTTTAACTATAATTTATGTAATATCTTTATTTTCTTATTTATTTATTTTAAATAAGCAAAATTTAATCATTGTTCTTCCCCAATTTATCAGTTAATATCATTTATGTTACTCTAATTACGTGCTTCCTTTTATACTTGTGGTAAAGCTTACAAGACCCAAAATAACATCACGGATTAATAGATACCTACAGAAACCAGAAACGTGTAGCATTTTGCAATAATTATGAAATAAGTGTTTTTAATCAAGTAATGATCGAAAATGTAGTCATGATGTCTGCTAATCGCATCTAAAGCGTTTATTTTAAAATATAATATAAGTGTAAAAGACTACCATGTAAATAAAATTCCTTAGATACAAATCAAATTAAAATGTGAGGAAAATGTTTCATATAAGCCTTAAACATTTTAATGTCTTTTACACTATACTTATACTGAACGTTTTACTGGAAAAACTCTGTACACAAATAGGTTTAAGGTTAATTATACAATAATATATTCAACCATATCACATCAATTCCTATGAGGAATGAAACGAAAAGTTGAAAATTTTAAATCCAACTGAGCTATTGAAGAAAATACATCACGTATGTGTTTAATATCCAAAAGCGCCAGTCTTTAAAGTCGAGTACCGTGTATGGTTTGGGGGAACAAAAGATATAAATAGAAAAATATCTCAACATACATTCGCCTAACCAGGCAGAATCTATTGATATATACATCAAAATAAAACATCCAACGTACATACATTTTTACAAATTAAGTTTATTTTAATTCCATGTGAATTGTGTCACTGTCCAATACATAATAAATGAAAAATTCTAGAGAAGGAAGACTTATTGACGTTGATAAAAGGCATCAAGCAAAATTCATAACAACTAAACGCTGCTTCTGTAAATATGATCGAAAACATTTTAAAAGTTTTAATATTTGTATAATTAAAGGATTTATTTTTGATTCGAAAGCCTTTGGTATAACAACTTCTAATGAATAGTCAATTTTGCAAAAAGATTTTCCTTTAAAGTCAAAGCAACTTTGTTCCTCCATCCCAAGTTGACCATTCCACCAAATTCGATATCATTAACTTCATACCAACTTTTATAACGTAATCGATTGATCCGAGTGTGCGTTCCCACGCCACGCCTGCCGCAGAAAGAAGAGCACGTCACGGAAGTACGATCCTCCTTACGTGAAGAAACCAATTGCTAAGAGCTTCGCAGCTGGATCGACTACTTCAAACAACTCGCAAGAGGACATCTCTTTGGACGGCGGAAAGATGCATTCCTTCAATAACACGTTTAGGTAAGTAAGAGTGAAAGTTGGAAGGGTTTTTGTTCATATTGTCTGTTTAAACTTTAAACCCTTTAATGTTAAATTGGTTCCCGTCAATTTTACAAGTAATTGGTTTTATCGGACCTTCATTTTGTATCGCATAAAATACACCCTTAAAATTACACGCTTTAACTGATTCTCGCCTGTCTTCCAAACAATTTAATAAGTCACCCAAAAATAAATTATATGAAGTATTCTGCTTCAAGCCAATGTTTCTTAATGAATTGAGATATGTTAATCTCTTATCTAATAAAAAACAAATATCAAATTCATATAGGTATATTCAAACAATATCGAGTCAATGTTTTATTATGAACGTTAGTTAGTTCTAACTTTGTAAATATATAAATAAACCTAAATATCTAAAGCTAGACCTAACTAAATGTGGGCTACTGTCAATAATAGCATATACATTTGAGATATAATGTTTGTTTCCTCTTTTTGTATGGGATCTCATCTTCTAACAGAAATCTGCTAAGGTACGTGCCGACTGCTTACTGTGGCAGCGCACTGTAAATGTATTCGCTCAAATAACTTTTGCTTCTATTATACTAACGTCAAAATCCTAAACGCTTTGGACAGCAAATTTCGCAAGTAGTTCGTGTTCAAGCACTGTCACTTCAAAAACACGCTTAACATTTTTGATATAGAAATCTAGATTCATGACACTAGATTGCTTTGAATATGATTGTTTCTATACTAATGTAAATTGAATCACTATAATCACAGAGCGTAATACTCTACACGCCGTCATACTAGTTTTCATGGACACCATTTTTAATAATGATTTCTCCAATATCGATACGTTCTTGCTGAAACAAAGGACCAGGTATCTTACACGCTTTATAGAATTTATAAGATTATTACGTGTGGGTTTAATTAATTTTTATATAACGAATTAAATTTATTACTATCCGATTTGTTTATTTTATACGTTTTTTCCAGTCGTGGAGATTCTCAGAGAGTCATTTTTCGACATGGAAACCACATGTCTGGTGCTGCGAATACTAGTAGATACCCGTAAGTTATCTTTTAGCTAGTTTCTATAATACCTTATACGTACGGTTCATTACTCTTGGTAGAAATTGGACATTACTCAGAGCATATAATAATATGTCAAATTTTAACTAGTAATAAAACAAATGAACGATTAGTAACATATAGGAACCGACCATTGGTTAGAAGAAAATTAAAATTATAGCAAAATGTATATCTAATATCTAAACAGAAAAATAGTTTGTCTTAATTACATATAGTTTGACTAGACTATAGAACCCTTAAAATCATCCAGAATCTCTAAGAGTGTATTCGTCAATATATAATGATATTAAATGGGAGTTGTAAACTTAAGTCGAAAGCCAATTAACATGACCAAGATTTCATTCTATTGAGCTTCATTGCAATGCACAATAGCGAAAATATTTGGTACAGTCATATGTCTAGACTATACCATCAGCCACCTAAAGAAATTTCTATTTTTACAGAGATCACAAGCAAATGAAACGTGTACATTCTGGCAGTGAAGATGAACCAACGCATTCAGGTAAAATATATATTTAAATATATAATGATAATATTAATAAAATGATAGTTGATTTCGAAATATTTGAAACAATCGTCAACTACTACTGCTAGTTATACTTATGTTTAAAACAAATATTATTTGTTTTAGGTGAAGAAGATATAGCATTTATAGATGTAGCACCAAACTCGATGTCCAAATTACCAGAGAAAGGAATTTTAAAGAAACATGGTTACGGAGCAGTAGATGGTAAAGATAAGTGGGGAGATGACTCACAATCGGAGCAACTCGAAGCTGGCTCACAATCTGATGGCCAAGAGCCTGCTGGTGCCGTAGCTGATATGGAATATAAATTTAAGGTAGGTACAAACATACATATGTATATTTTTTGTAGAACTAGAGTAATATTTTCTTAAGTTTTCGCGAATTGTATACATAATAAAACTACATTTTAACGGTTTTAAGCGCGGTAATTTATTTTATATTTATTATTCTGACGTTTCGGTCAGTTTTCAGTGGCTGTGATCACGGAAGGTAAAGATGTCCAGTGTCAATGAGTATTGTTAAAGTTCTATTTAGCCTACCGCCAACTTGTTCATTTTAATTATTTAGTTTTAATTTGGTTATGGTTATTATATACTCTATGGGAGCCTAATCTAATTTACCACCGCTTTGCAACATGTTGTGGCTTGAAGAGAAGAAGCGGCGCAAGAAACTCTTCAACAAACATGCCTAGCTCTAATAATTTTATATAATAATAAAATTAAAATGGATGCAAATAAATTACCGCGCTTAAAACCGTTATTACGTAGTTTTATTAAGAACTAGAGTAACTTTGTCACAAGAAAACTATTTTAAAAAGGTATATTTCTACAATTTCTCAATATGAAATGTATTCATCTGCTCAAGACAAAAATTTCTTGTCGCCAATTATCGCTCTTTCTCTCTAAGTACAGTATCTACATAATATACACATTCTAATATATAAATTGCTATCTAATTTCCCAGGCCATTTCAGTTTTCTACATTACTACTACAAAAATTGTCATCGCGGTGAGAAAAGTGATACGTTCGTATGTACGTATCCCTTGGATTTGAATCCTACTGGGAACGCAACAATCGTATGACCTGTCGATAGTTTCTGGTCGGATTATATTTCTTCTCTGTCTATGATATGTGCCAAATCATACTATGTGCAGAGAGTTTTATAAAAAAATTGCATTGAAATTTTCATTTAATTTTCATAAAAATATTTAAGAACTCAGCTAAACTCTATTATTGTAACGAATTTTCCAGGACCTCAATGGCTACCACGAAAACATAATCGTGGCGTTAAAGACCGCAGCCGCCCAAAGAGCCAGCGCCGGCACCGCGGGCAGTTCTGGTGACCTTCGGGCGCTTCAGGAGTACGAATATAAACGAGAAAGAGCACCGAGTGCTGAGAAGATCCACGAAGCGGAATTAAGGCGGCAAAGGTATGAATAAACACTTCTATCCATAACAGAGTGCTATTATAAGCAACCACCCGAGTGCCCTGTTCTCGAGTATCTACAAGACAACAAGAATACGCTCTCACTACAGTTATTACTTATATTATTACAATATGGATATTAAATTATTACAATGAAAGGTATTAGGATACAGATGTTGCTTCAAAAACATTATAATTTTGGTTGACAGCAAGTAACCTATAAAAATGATGTACTAATAAAGTCTTCCTTGTCAGGTTTGGACCTAAGTCTCTCAACAGATTTCAGTAACATTAGGAAAAATCTTCTCGTGTTCTATCTAGCTATTTATAAAGGAACAATTAAAATTAACATTGAATTAAGTATTCTATTCCTGTCTAAAAAAATTGGTGACCTTTCAAATTCGTAAAGATGGAGTTCAAATTTATTTGACTATTTTGTTCAGTTAGCTCACCGACCTAAATAAATTATATTTTGACCTCCAAGAACGAGATCTCATTATTTTTCCTCGTCTTGCGCAGTTTCTTGCCAATTTTAGTTCTAACAATTCACGAACACGAACAAGCTTTACTTGTGATAACACCTATCTGTATGTACGTGAGACCAAATGATTGGATAGCCCGCTCGGAAGTGATCGTTCCTTCAAACACGCACACTATTGCAATGAGGATAATATATTCTTTGCAAATGATCACTTTACTCCCTTGATTATTAGGGGTGAAGACGAAGAAGACGAGGCTCCTCAATGTGGGCCAATAAGAATCAGGAATCTGGAAGACCTAATCAGGCAGTTAGAGCACCATTCAAGCAGGCACATGAGTCCATCGGGATCCGAGGATATAAGGATGTCAGAGACCGAAGCTGATAGGCATTATAGGATCGAACCTGGCGAAATATCAACGTGAGTAGAAATGTTGTAGGATATAAAAAATATAGCCATTTTTAGTAGTTTTTCGCAATTTACTCGAAATTTTGAGTATGTACGAGCCAAACGGCCCTCAAATTTGGATTCAGTGCATCAAAATACATGTAAGCAGGTGGTCAACTGGTCAAATGTATAGACCACTTTTTTTGTGTGCCAGTGTTATCATCATCCGAGTATTAAATTTCAGCATCCTTTGTTTTGAGAACCAATTGGTACGCTTGTATTAATTTTAGTTTTATTCTGCTTTCCAGTCGTTGCCGTGGTCGTATTGGCGGCAGTGAAGACGACTCCCGCTTCGGATACCCGCGCTTCCGCGGCAGCGGGCGGCACCACGCGCCATTGTTCGCCGGCGCGGGGGCGGGGTCTACCGCCGCTGCCGCGCCCGTGCCCGCGGTCCCCCTCGTGCACGCGGCACACGTGGCCCACGCAGGCCACTCGGCCCACGCCTCGCACGTACCTCACGTGCCCCACGTCGCCCACTCGCCCCACGCGAGGGTGCCCCCGGACGACGATGCGCTCTATGAAACGGCGGATGCCGAACGGCTCAGGGACGCCCCCGACAGCGAGAGGTAAGGTCGACACCGATCTGACGGCCAGCGGCGGCGTAACAACGCTCACCACCGTTTACGCCTCCACCGGTCGCTTTGAACAAGTAGTCCCAATCGGCTGTAAAAGCGCGCGAGACTCGAGACGCATCTTTTCAAAATTTATTAAACTTTAATATCAAAGAAATGTAGTTGTGTGTAGTGTCTAGCACGTTTAGAGTTATAGACTATAAACCACTCGTGGGCGGGCTCCACGGTCTACGTCAGCCGACCGGCTGGATACAGCCGCGGAGCAGCAGTGCCGATGGGCACAGACCGCCGGGCCCGCCGGCGAGTCGGCCCGCGCCTCGACTCTCCGTTCCTCTTCTCTACATTTTCTAGTGATGAATTTATTCAAGCTCAACAACAGTTAGCCCGATGGGCGAGTGAAGACGCGGTGCCAGCGGCGGCCCAGCGCGAGTACTTCCCGTCGCCCGTGGGCAGCTCCAGCAGCGAGGCGACGCTGCGCGCGGGACCCGGGCCCCACGGCCCCGGCGGCCCCTCCGCCGCCGCGCTGGCGCACGCCGCCGCCTTCCCCGAGTACACGCACTGACCGCGCCGGCGCGCGCCCCCGCGCCTCCCCCGTCACTCCCCGCGCGCCCCACGTGCCCCCGCCCCCTTCGTCCCGCGCACTAGTAATCGATGTAACGACCTCCGTACTATGTTTGCACTATTAGGTTAATCACGTTAACGAATAGTTTAACCGTTAGTTCTAAACACGAAGAATCTTCTCACGCGTAGCTAATCTGATATAACCTAGTGAATTGCGCGGCGGGCGGGTGCGCGTGCGCCGACGCCGCGCCGCCGCCGCGCCGCCCGCCGCTTGTGAATACGTAGTGATCGTTAGCCAATCGGTGACTTGTACATATACATATTATTGAACTATGAAATATTAAATGCACAGTATATAAACGATATGACTGAACTATTGAACGTTTTAGAATAAACCGTTGATTGTGAGCCCGAATGGGTGGAGTATGGGCCGCCGCGCCGCCGGTGGGGGATATCTGTTACGTTGAGATGTTTAATAATTATTATATATATATTCGTTCTATTAAATCGATACGCTTTATAACTCTTTATATAGTTATGTTCGGGTGCCGCTCCCCGGGCGGTGGTGCGGTGGGTTGTGTGTCTAAACTAATTTAAGAGTCGTCGTTTTATGGATGTAGCGTTAAGGTGTAACGTTGTACGGTGCCGAGGTCCTGTCGGGCGTCGAGTTCGGAGTCGTGCGAGCGAGGACGAATGGGGCTCGAATAGCTTGCAAATTAGATAGGCGACTAACAAATTGAGCTAATATAATCGTAAGGGAGCTTTAAAGTACTCGACTTGGGGGAATGTGCCGCCGGGGGCCCATCGTCGACGAGCTCGACGTCCTCTTCCGGGAACGTCTCCAATTCGAACCTATCTAGTTTAAGTTGAATTGTGTACAGAGTGGCCAAACAGCGGCGGAAGTAGGGCGACAATCAACCGTCCCCGGAGAGAGACAACAATCGTTTTCATACTTTATATCACCTCTCCGAAAATCGCCCAACTTCATTTCACATCCATTCTCAAAGAGACATTAGACAAATAATTGAAAAAAATGTAACACCAAAATTTGCATTCCAAAATTATATAGGCCGTTTTCACTAGATCGTTGACTGTATGATATGTGTATTAATTAATTGAAGAACCAGTGATCTCGTACCACCGTGCACAAATAATTTACTAGCCCCTAATAACGTACACATATTCTAAAACTTTAAATGTTAATAAAGGTTATTTCGATCTTATCAGAATATCTATATTATATTTATTGATCATTAAACGAATTTAATACCGATTGAAATGATGTGGATGAAGTATGTTATTGGAGGAACATGTTATAGTTTACAAGTTTATTTTATTGGGACAATTTAGATGGTTATCGTTTTATTCGCGATTGCGCTAGGCTAGATGGTTCGGCCACGGATATAAACATGTAGTTAAAACATAAAGTTATCGAATAAATTAATTAATTAAATAACTGGTGTGGTGTATCGACGATTATCACATTGGTATGATGTTCATTGTTCACAGACGATACGGGGCCGATTGGGCCTCTACTCTCAAATAATTACTCTCATAGATATTCGTTATAAACTTTAATTAAGTCTAAAAATAGATACTAAAATGAACACGTACAGGGTAGATGTGATTGCAATACTCTGTAACTGGGTGACGTCACTCGCTTGGACCCGCTTGGGACTTGTCCCAATAACACAAAAATTGTGGACACTGTACTTTGTGTTTCATTGAAATGTAGTATCAAAATTTTAAAGATAAACAGTTACTAAATATTTTGTTAAACGTTATTAACACCATCTATCTCAATAAGCTACAATATGAATTTACTAAAATATTCTGGTAGATTTGCTAAATTATTCCATACCAGTAGGGCAATGATCGTTCAATAATTAGTGACAATGATAGTTTAACGACAGGCACACAGACAGAATAAGTTTGTAGGCTTCTTTAAGGTTCTTAAAGAAGATTACAAACTTATTCTAACTCAATATGAATGAATAAAACCGATAATGTTTAAACTACATATACATGACTGCACAACAACAATAATATTGACAAAAACAATATTATGTATTTCTAACAGCTCTCCTGTAAAATATTAATATTTATGTAGTAACAGTTCGTCTTTAAATACCTATGCAAAGTGATTTAGTTTTAACTTGACAACTTATTCATTTGTACTTTATAATAAAATAAGCACAATTATAAAATAACGCACATGATTTCCAGTTAAAAATGTTTGTTTTATATTTAAAGTTTTTATAATATTGAAAATATCGTTGTCAATGTCTTTAAGTAAAATATGAATATTTATGTAGTAACATTTTTTACAAGCGAGCGTACGTCACTCAGTAGGCGTCGCGTGCGCGCGTTCAAAACCACGAAACAGCATTGCGGTCCACGTGACATCAAATATGAAATAACGTACATTTATACGCGATTCGCTAGTTTCATTGTAAAATACTCAGGCAAATATATTATACATTAAAAATGGTTATCGAAGATTTCGTAGTGTATCGTATTTTGAAACTAGCACGTGTCTAGATACACTGGTAGGAGCAAGACATGTCATAAAGTTCCATATTACTTTGACGCATTTGCATTTGCAATACAAATCTGCTAATGTGGCTATTATATATATTACTATTTCGTTTATATTATGCTCCCTTCTGTGGCACGAAGCAGGAAGTTTGCGAGAGAAATAGGCAGCGCGTATTTTTTTATTTTAATGCATGAGTTCAGCAGAAAGGCATACAGCCCACCTGATAGAAAGCGATTACCGTCGCCTATGGACGTTTGTGAAACCAAACGGGCTACTAATATGCTGCCGCTCTCTAAATGGAGACTGGAACCTGGTCACTAATGCCGAACACACAACACACAACTCGAGGTTGTTATGACGGTATACTCTAAACCCGGGGTGATTTCTTACGACAAGCCGCAGAAAATTGTATTCCTTCTCCGTTCCTGCACAGATATGAGTGACAGTGAGTGTCAAGTTTTCAAATAAATTGCGTTTACATAGTCGTGCTGCCCAATTCCCTCGCTATTTTCTTACTTGCTGCCGTTGCAGTGAACAATACGAGCCTTTACCGCCATTTAATCGTAAGCGACATTTGAACCTAAGTATATTTTTTGAGGCATTTTAAACTATTATTTTGTTTTAAGAATCAATTTTAATTAGATTAGACTCTACTGAATCAAAAACTGCAATTCTTAAAACAAAATAATAGTTTAAAATATTTTTGCAACAAAAAAGATACTTAGATCCAAATGTCGCTTACGTTAAAATGGCGGTAAAGTCTCGACATTTTGGATTTTTGAGTTGTAGTATGTACCTACCATCAAATTAGCTAAGAACTTTCTTTAAGTGAGGTTGCCTAGAAGAGATCACTTTTAACGACAAGGCCGTCTTTTGTTTTTACCAAGAAAATATTGCAACTATGCAGTTTTGAAATTGTTTATTTTGGTGACAAAAATCTATCTACCTAAATTCTGAATTTTTCTTCAAATAAAGTATTTTTCTTTCTATATAAATGTACGTTATTTGAAATGATAACACATGGACAAGCGGTCTGTTCACGCGTAGGCCTAACACGTCAATTGCGAACGGCGCCAAACACCGCCATTGCTCACGGTAGTGGTACGTTATATAGGCGGGAATCATCGCAACTGTGCTCAATCGAAGTCGCTGTGTATTGTTTAGCATAAATATAGTTATTATCATATAGAATAATGGATGATTTGTAATTAATATCGCTTTGATACAATTCTTCATCTACAACTAAAAGTTTTTAAACACACTGTTTAAATTTTGCGGAATATGTATTCACTTGATCAAACAATGTTCAAATTAACTAAACTTATTTTTTGTTTTGTCTTCCAAATAAAAACAATTCACACGTCACTTGTTATTTTATGTAAGTAAATGTAATCCCACAAGAGTAAAAATGACTGACTGGCTATCTCTAAACAATAGAAATAATTAACAATGCATGGAGTAGTGATGAGTAAGTACACGTGCGAGGCAGTACATTTGGCCTGTACAAAATAGATTTGTACTGACTGATACAGCTCAAAATTTAAATTTGTACCACTTCAAAAATTTTGTCCCGCTACTACTCATGCGTCAAATGTAAGAGGATAGACGGAACGAGGACAACATTACAATAATGTCTCTTCGGATATTCACATGACAAACAGGGACAACATGACATATACGACTGCTAGTAAAATGTGATGACCGAGGCCGATCACATTCAATTCTTAACGAACATTTCCGAACTAGAAGTTTTGTACGGGACAAATGAGGGAATGACGCTCACCGCCTCACTGGCCTCATCGCTTCAAATGTACTGCCGCGGTACAAACCATACAAATCTCCTCGCCTCATTTGAAGTGGTGCATTGTACTGGTTCAGTACAAGATGTAATGTTACTCTTACAAACTCATTTTAAAATCATGTCCTACCCAACTCTAGCTTGGACGTACGTGCATGGCTCTTGTGTCGGTTCGGCCAGGCAAAAACAAAAATCTGTCATAACTTGTCTCATTTAGACTCCGCCCCTATCCGAAATTACTTGGAACTTTGATATCAGTTTCGGCTACAGTTATGGATAGGGTTACCAACCATACTTTATAATAACGTATCCTACTTTGTTTTTGGCAAATATACTTTTGCTTAAAAATAAAGTATGTGAAAATACTATATTTTCAATTTTTACTGTGTATACGTAAAATGAAACATTTATATGGATAATTACTAAACCATTAAAGATACTTCAAAATTGAAACAGAACGTAATCAATCGTGTACGATTAAATAAAATTTAAAAATATATATTAATTATTGAACGAAATGTTAGATGTCATTGTCAATGTGACAGCTAGATAAGTCACCGGTCTGAGGGATAGTGACCTATTACTACCTAGGTATTACAAGCAGCGTCGCTGCGGGGAAAAGCTAGTAAATAAATAAAATATTCAGACATACTTTTTTCTCGTCCCAAATACTTTATTTTCCCCACTTATAAATGTGATACGTTATTTTTCTTAAAAACAGTTGGCAACCCAACAGAGCTCACAGAGCTTACAGAGCTCTATAATATCCCCGTTTTAAAACGGTGAATAGACTCACGACGTCATAACTTTCAATAATCAACCTGTAGATCTCAATCTTGATATTAATATTTTCATTTATTATTATTATTCATTTATATTTATATAACTTAAAAAACACAATTTAATACCACAAACAAACTAAGTTCTAAATATTTTAATATAAACTATTATAATAAATCGCTGTCATTGATGTATAATATAACGTAGTACATATAACTCAATGCCGTCAGAAGGAAGCGTGGCCAGAAGTCTGGCTGCACTGCCACGCTGTATGGTAATGCTGATTCGTTGCGCAAAATACGAACCAGTCTTCTAATCACGGATGGCAAAAAAGAGTTTCTTACAAAGGACAATGCCCATTTTGGGTCCACACTGAAGTCGGATGAATCTTAACCAAATATCTTTCAAGAATTTTATATTATTTTTTATTTGACTATAGTAAAATTATAGAATTTTTTGTAACCCAGCATAGAAATTACAATTGAATAAAAATATATTAGCTATCCGCTATCAACATCGATGGTTCGTATTTTGACTTTTAGGTTTTTTATTGACTAACATCTTTACTCTTTAGTTCAACATTCAATAACGACTTTAAATCGCTTATGTACCTTCACATAAAACATACACGTACGTCTGATATAATGATGAGTAGTACACGTGTGAGCCAGTACATTTGTCCCGCACAAAATACATTTGTACTGATACACAGCTCAAAATTTGAAAATGTAAGACTTTTTCTCGCGCTATTGCTCACGCCACTTGAACCTTTTGGTTTCAAAAAAGGAAATATTTCTCTGGAAAAATTAAGATTTCTCTTAAATCTGGTCCAAGTATTAATTATTAGTAAATATTTTTAATGTATATATATATGGTAAATATGTATTTTTTTCCAAAATGGTGGAAAAATCTTAAAAGCTAGTGCAGTTTTATATGAAGCTCAACTCTCCTAAAAAACTGAGCAATGTCCTTTCTTTGAAGAAACCCTTTGCCGCTCGATCCCTGGACCTAAAATTTCCATATTTACGCCTTTTGAGTGCTTCTGCTGTTGAAGCAACCCCTGACTAAGTCATGGAAGATGTAATTTTGTTTTTGTTGTCTGTTCAGTATTTTTACCATTAATAGAAATTTGACATTACTTATATGGAGTTTATATCATATTTTAACCAGTAGTAAGACATATGAATAGTAAGATGTAAAAAACCAGCATAAAGGGCCATTTACATGGAAAGAGTTTCTTGCCTTGAAGATTTATTGTCGAAAGCAAGAAAAAATTATGATCATGTAAACTAAACAAACAATATCGTACGTGGAAGGGCGTTAATTGCCTGGTTATTAAATATTGACGTCTCTATGTAAACAAAACACAAAATACCGTTCAAATTGATTTGTACCATACTCGCATGAACTTGAAGAAATGTCATACGAGTTCTAGTTTAGACAAGTCGAGAAATCGTAGGCAAATATCTTGATGCGATTTGTGTCATAGCGTAAACAAAACTCTTGTTGATAATTACCTTAAGATTATCGTATGACATAACTCGTAGGCGAGTTTTTCTTTTTTCGTTGAATGTAAAGATGTCAACGCGATTATTGTCTAAAGAACCTCCTACGAAAATAGTATACGATTCTCGCCCCAAAACGTACGATAAACTTTCCCGTGTAAATGGCCCTTTAATCGTGTAAGTTCTTATGTTGGTAGGTTGGTAGTTTGCCTGGAATATTATTTGATGCTTCAATTTCGAGGGGGAAGAACAATTAGTTTCTAGCTATATTTTGAAAATGTGGTCAGGAGGAGAGTTTTAATTTCGAAATGACCCAGAAAAACGCGTAATTTATATCCTGTGTATCATATTTTATATGAAATAGAAGAATGTCTCTAGACTTCAATTGCAAAGCAAGTTCTTCATATTTCCATATATTCGGGACATTAGGATGAAAGAACTCATTAGTCTCTCAAAAAACTGCTTAAAAGAAATTGCCTTTCACCCCTATTGCTATAATTTTATACTTACTATAATTACTGATGTGTGAAATCTTGCAATTTGTCTTATTTAAAGCATATACCATATACTGACTGTCTTTCTGAAATCAAGAAGCCCGAGCTCGGTGGAAGATTTAAGGGTATATAATATAACACGAGTCGTAACAAAAAAATTCAGTACCACCATGCGGAGGAGTTCAGAAATTTAGCTTCTGTCGTCTTTTTTAATTTTTAGTTATAGAGTAATTATAATATTCGTTATATAACAATTACCCAGATACATAACATTCACATATCAACTCCTCTAAAGTATGGCTTAACGAGATTATTAACGGAGCTCGTCTTTTATAACAACTAACGGTCGTATTCATATTGAGTTACAGTAAGTGTGTAGGCTACTTTAAGGTTCTTAAAGAAGTCTATAAACTTACTGTAACTCAATATGAATAAGACCGTAAGAGCTCATGTTTATATATCACATAAGACATAAACTTATAAGTAACTTAACATCGTATAGTTGATATGTGATAATATGTATACTGTATAATTAATAAATAATTTCATGATGACGTATTATATTATATATTTCATGATAATATATTAATAAAGAATTCCAATAACAATATAAATAAGTTAAGTTTTCTTTTATTGTATTAGTTTATAAAATAAATATAATACTAATTAATTCCAACACACTATACTGTTCAAGCGTTTATTTTACTTTTGATGTTTGCACGTCTATCAAGTTACATATTTCTTGACAGTAAAGCCCACATGAAACAAATGACATAATTGTCGTACTTTATTGTTGTGGGTGACGTGATAGTGATGTTCTGTGAGTTATGTAACACACAAACTATTAAACCATCGACACTATACGTAAATAAATCGAAAGTAATCGATTTGAAAATAAAAATAAAAAACGTGTTCGTCTGGGCACGCCCGACAGAAGTGATCTTAAACTAATCTAAGTTGAACTACTTAACTTAATATTGAAATTGTTTAACTTGAGAAAAGCTTAGGTTATTACTTAAATTTTATGTATACAGCGCGTGGGTTAGAGTGAGAGAGTAGGAGCCTGCCTACCGCTACCGTATGCGTGAGAGAGAGAGAAGCCAGACAGAGTGGCGCCGTAACGCGTTACGTAACGAAGCGGATTCCCCTCCCATAAGAAGTTATCACTTTAAAATGTTCTACTTTATTACAAAAATGACTTATTTAATATAATATGTAAAATATGTTCATTGAAATGTGGGTATATTTATTACACGACGTAGTATTGTTAGGAAAAATATATAGATAAGTTAAATTGATTAAATCTTATTTATAAATGAAGTCGATTTTTATAATAAATCGAGTCGGTAACGCATTTGCACATCACTAATTTATTCGTCATCGAGCTGTCAAAAGTAAAATAAATGCTTGGAAAGGGTAAAATTGTATCCATTCCTTTATTTAAAGCTGATATTAGATCGATCAACCAAATTGAATCAATTTGATTGAAAGGCTGAAGGCAGACCTGAAAAAATACAACGGTATTCAATGATATTAAATGATTCGAGTTTATTTTTAAATGGATCACTTTGACTGATTCATTGAAATTGAAAAATAGAAATAAATAGAAATACCGGTTTTACCGTTGGCAGAAAATTTACATTACTCGTATAGAGTTTATTAACATTTACCATTGGTAAGATGAAGGAAATTTCGGTCTAAAAATTAAAAAAGAATTATATAAAATATAACTCGATATTTGCAACAATACACAGTATGAAAGGTTAATTAAGAATAATACATATGCGCAAATCTACGCTTGACCTGACAATCCGTCTAACTTAAGAAGTGTTTTAAAATACCCGGGACATCACTGGACGAAGTGACGTTTCAATTTTATCGATTATCATCTGGAGCATTGGTTTACGCATTTAATGATTATTGTTCTAGAAAATAGGTAAGGCAAGACTATCTTTGAAAATAAATTCAGTCAATAATAGTTCTATCAGTTGCGATGATTCGTGTACAACGATCTACCAATATACTGATTTAGTAATGTTAAAATTAAGTGATATTATGTAATATAAAAATACGAATTTTAAACGAAATGAAGAACGTTGACACGTTGTAATTTATTCCGTTTGATTTATGTCCTTGTAAATATTTGCTATATGATTTACTAAATGAATGTAACATATTAATAATGACAGAAAATAGATGAACACAAATTTTATTAGTTGTTTCAATTTTACCAATTCGTTTGTTTCAAACCAGGGGAAAGGATTGTTTTTGAAGAAAATGATCTATTTTCCATACATTCATTAAACATCAAATTGCGCCGGCCAATTGACCGTGCCCCATTATACCCAAATCAATGTTTACCCATTGACTGATTTGATTGATTAGGGTAAAAGTGCGCTTCGAAATAATTTTCTTCATTTCCATATTGAATAAAATGAAACGAGCCTTAATTAATGTATGGAAAAATGGAACACTGTTAAAAAACAACCTTTTGTCTTGGTTTTCCGTTTCACATTCCTGCACAGAAAATAATCCAAGCTACAAATCATAGTGTAACTACTAATGTTTATTTTCTTAACATCAGCCGATTTGATTCCTGACAAGGGTATTTGATTTTTCAAAAATCTAATAATACTAATTACAATTTTTGTCAGAATCGGCCTGGAGATTCCTTCGAGTGTTTTGCACTATTTCGTACAGTTCAAGATTTGGCTCTGAAGGTCGACTTGAAAAATTCACCTCTATAATAAATTATAAAAAATTAAAACTGAAGCAAGATTTGTTTCATCGTTTCTGCTTGCAAAAGTATTCACGTTCATAGGGTCTTTTATCAATGAAGAAAGACAACTATTTTAATTCAGAGTTTTATTTATTAAATTAAAATAATGATTACAATTAGAATATGTTTTAATTTAAAAATAACAATTTAAACAATAACATCAGTGCTCTCACTTTTTCGTCTAATTAAAAACTTAGCAAAATCATCTTTCTCGGGATCAAACGGCCTGATCTTCTCGCATTGAGCAGCGATCGCGGCTTCTTGAATTTGATCACCATAGCCTTTAACATGTTCACGTTTGAGTTCTGCCATATATTTCCTGGACTCCATTATGACTACAGCATCATCTCTAGCCATAGACCAGACACTTGGCTTGATACGTGGCAACATGTTGTGGCCAACAAACACACCATGGAACAATCCCTGGAATTGAGGTTTATGAGGATAGTGTTCTAAAGCAGACAGTGATAGGAAATGAACTTTTCCATAATCAACATTAACATACGTGTCCCGATCTTCACGTAATACTAAAGGAGATTCAGGCCCGTATTGCGATATCTTTGCATCAATCTCACTGAGCACGATCATGCCTAGATTTCGATCAGTGTCCAAATTCATAGCTGAGACATCAAATTTTTTACGATTCTCAACTTCATAAAGCATTCTCATTACGTTCCTTTCGGATATATCGGTCGCCCGTTTATAATTAACTCCATGCGAAGACTTGAGCATTTCTGTGTCTTCACACTCCAAGCCATATGCTACGTATGGAGATGATACTATATCTCCTAAGTAGCCTCTGTGTAAGTATCTCTCGCCACATTTGTAGACCCCAGCAGCTAAACTTACATTCGGACGACATACTTCTGTCTCCAACCAAGTGAAAGCGACACCGTGCTCCCTAAAATGCTTGTATTCCGGAAAGCAAATTTGACCAGCAATCTCTTTCAGACGCATATGATAGTCCCAATCGTATATTCCAGCTCGATTATCGTACCGCACGCCCAAGCTGTGTCTGATGCGATGTTCCCATAGTTCGACAGCATTGAACTGATTCGTATTACCAGTCGTCCAAAAATTCATTACATTTTCCATGTAATCACGTTCTCTATACTTCATTTGTTCAATCGAAATGCATGGAAGGAGGCAGTTCATGTAATCAGGGTTGGTAAGCATGCTGATTAGTTGACGAGCTTTGGCAATCACGTACCTTGAAGTTGAAGGCCTTAGTAGCACGTTGCCATACACTTCTAAATACCGCCTGGTCTTTTCAAGTAACCCGCATCGTGTGGTCTTCTCTAAAGCCAGTGATAGGAGAAGTAACTGCCGAGCAACGAGTTCAGGACAGCCATCAATAACGAAGAGGTTCATATAACGATGACGATGACGGTAAGCTTGAGCCAAGGTTTTCAAGAGATGTCTTCCATCACAACCTCCGATAATAAGAAAATTCAATTCATAACCATTCTCGTCTCCATGACGTAGATATTCTTGCTGAAGGTCCAATGCCGGAGATATTCCCCAGAACATTTTCAATGTTTTCAGTTTGAAAGATAGCCCCGTAATGTCGCGAATATCACTCGAGCCAATGTCATGGAAACGTAAATAAACTACTGATGCGTGGCTTTCAGGGCGTTGCTATAGAAACTATTAATATAATTTTATATTTTATCTCCACTTAATTTTCCCGAGACTGCTACAATCGTGCACTCGTGCAATGCAGCTAGTCAATTAATTTTATCTGACCCTAAATGGTCAGTGAAGTGGCAATAACTGAATATTGATTTATGAGACGTATTTTTATACACTGGCAGGGTACAAAAAAATATCCATCGGTAGATTTTTTAACACCGTATCTTGACTTCGATGAAGCTTAGAAGTACTAATTTTTATACAGGGATAATTTTTATACAGGACAATGGGATAGATTTATGTAAATGTTATCCCAGAAAGTAGAATAGGTTTTTTGTGATTTGCCATTTTGGTGAATTTAGTCATTTTGGCGATTTTGGTCATTTCTGAAATTTTGTCACTAGCGATTTTGGTCATATTGGTATTTTAGGAATAGTGGTCATTTTTGGGATTTTGGGTACTTTGGCACATTTAGCGTTTTTGGCATTTCTGTCGATTCTGGCATTTATGGCGAATTTTTTTCGCAAATAAGATACATGAAACTTTTTATAATTTTAATACCTTAAAATTTTATATTTGCGGAGTTAAATAAGCCACATCAGCCAGACATTTGCAAAATAATTTACCTATTAACACTAACCTCTTTAAAAAAGCATCGGGTAGTTATTGAAGGGAAGAAAATATTTTGAATTTTTGAGTAGCAATATATGGATGGCACTAAATCGTATTAGTTAAATGACAATTTAGTTTTATCTCGAATCAAAAACGAGGAAGTAATCCAATGTCTTTTAAAATAATTTATTTCAATAAGATTTATATATATAAATAAATGCCTCTGTGCGTATTAATACTTTATACATAGGAAAATGATAACAATCTTATCGTAGGTACAATAGTTTTACAATATACACGGTAACATTTTGTATTCAAATACA
Source organism: Dendrolimus houi (assembly GCA_039645545.1). NCBI lineage: Eukaryota > Metazoa > Arthropoda > Insecta > Lepidoptera > Lasiocampidae > Dendrolimus > Dendrolimus houi. The sequence continues at coordinate 24,899,789 of CM077127.1, read as the reverse complement.
AGATTCATTCGGTCTATTAAACCACATTAGTCAGCGGTTGCAACAGTTGGTACACGTATTTCCGATGCAATGTAATTTTATTATAGTAGATTGTTACACGAGAGGTGAAAATGACCTATTTAGGCATGAAGTAGTTGGCGCACGAGCGTAGAGAGGGCGCTAATAGTTCGAGTGCCTAAATAGGCCTTTCGCCCAATGTTTAACACTCTGCTTTTCATTTCGAATATGAGGAAAGCAAATCAAAATTGATTAGTCAGACAACAACTACTTGTCTAATGAAATAATCTAAATCTGATGAACTCATTTAATACGTCACATATGGAACGTCAAGTAAATTTGTTTTTCTGTGGCATTCTACCAGCCAGTATTTTTTTGTCACTGATTATAGTAAATATTTAGCTCAAATTTATGTTTATTAAATAATAATCTATGTGAAATGTGATTTAAAGTACAAAATGATATCACTAAATTGTTGATTTTTTATTATTTATGTCGCGATTTCACTGTGGCTGTAAAAAAGTTAGGAAATGAGTCGCATATCTACGGTTCGTATAGTTTTTTAAATTCTTTGACAGCATGAAAAATTGTTTCCCGGTGACGAAAAGTAATGTTTTCCTCCCTATGATCAGGCAACTCCAAATGTACTTTCAGAATATGAGAAATTAAAAATCACTTTTCCGTTTCATGGTTTTTCTTTTCATCAACAAAGGTAAAGTATAAATAAGTTCACATGCTACAAACTAACACCAAGCGATGTTAGCTACTGATTACAACCTTTCCTTACCTTAGGCAGGGACCAAGTCGCACAAGTAATTCGGAGAGTTTAAATTGCCCAGTGGTAAGATTAAATTAGGAAAGTATTCTAATTAAACAGTCTTAAATTAACTTTAAAACGAAACCGTGCTTTGTTATTATGTGTACTTATATTATATTATTACATCAATAAATAGGCAAGCCCCAAGGTATTGGACGCTTTAAGATACTGACGTAGTCGCATCATTGATGCTTGGCAAATGTTAGTGGTGTTTATTACCTCTAATGATGATGATTTCTGTACAAGATTTGACACTCATCTCAATTAAATCAAACACAAGCAGTTTATGGTCCAAACTCAATACTAAACAAATAGAATCAGTGATACTGTCATGCACTAATTTTTTAGTAAGTGATCCACCATTGCACAAGTTCAAATATATCCACTAACATAATATTACAATTAAAATCTACATAAGTAAGTGGTTTTATTGATTTGATTTTCTTGATCTTAATAAATAGTTCGGAAATAGGTGTACTGTTTGGAACCCCTGGAAAAAGGTGTTGTCCACTTTTCACAATTATAATTTTGAGTAGGTAATTCCTGCCTTTGCTCTATACGTTAAAATTATATTCGCTTATTTACATACTAAATCAAATACTGCATTTCATAATTTTCTACTGTTACTATCTAAAAATTACACTTCACGTGCTTCATGCTCTTACAATTATAATGTATTTTTACAATATTTTTATAGTTTACATCATATTTGGTAACTCTCTTTGAAATTTTAATAATTAAAAAGTAGCAAGTTTATAAGACTAGGAACGTGCACAATAATAATCTATCTACTAAATATTTGTATTGCTATGGGAATTTTCGACATAAATAAAGAAAGTAGAAAGATTAAAACCTAGAAGAAGAAATACTAAAGATAGAAAGAAAACATACATATTAATACTATGACGCCAAGTTAACATATATTTGCGTTATATAAAATAACGCTTGGAAAATGTTCTCCACAAGCTTTTCGGGAAACCGTTAACAACACTACAGTAGTACTTATTAATAACAATGTTGCAATATAAATCTTCATTATTAACAAAAGTATCGGAGTAGCTCAAGGAGGTCCACTGGGTACAAATATTTATTCATAGATACATACATAACACTTAATACGATAAATCAAAAATATCGTTTACTTTGTGAAATGGATGAACACATTAAAGCTACATCAGAGGTTAATCTTGAAATTTTGAAAGACAACAGTATTTAAGCAACTAAATAATATGAAACTGTTGTTTGTCATTAAGAATAATAAATTTAGAGGAACACAAAGATTCTGATGATCTAAGATATTTCGATAAAAGGAAATAACTTAAAAAATGTTTTTATAACATACATAGGATGTACATAAAAAAGGCAGGTCGGTTTTTTTATTCACAAATCGTAAAATATTTTGGTTTGTAAACTAATAACTGTTTGCCTTAAGACTCCAAAATACGGTATCTTAAGTTTAAATACGCCGATTTTTTACTACAAAATTATAAAATTAACCTCAAACTAGAATAGGAACAGAAATTGACGTAGATCAATTTGTCACGGGCAAGAATTTCATTGTTTTATATTTACACTAAACAACTACTATACAAAAATACATTTTTTATGGTTTTTTTAAATATACCTATTATTTGTCATTCACTGTGATTAAATAGTGAACAACAATATATTGTAAATGTTATTTCAGAGAAATTAATATTAAGCTGTCTTCTGTATTCCAGAACTACACTCATAAGTAATAAATTCAAACTATGTTCAATGATTTCCATCTATTGAATTATTAATTCATTAAAGTCTTGTAGTTTTTTAGAGAAATAACTTTAAAGAAATTTAGGTTGTCCAGTAATTCGATAACACTCCGTAACAATGTATCAACATTTTAACGGTCACATTCACAAAAAAAATGCCGAAACGTAAAATATATGTATAATAGCTTTATAACTGTAAGAATGATTCATAACTACCTATATACCATCCCTTCTTGGGTTCTTTCTTTCGTCAGGAGAATCTTGAATCGTCTGGAGATGCTAACGACCGAGGCTTAGAATTTTTAGCTTCCATTGAAGCCGGGCCACCACCCGGTGTTCTCCATCCAGGATTACCACCCGTACTCCTGTTAGTAAACGTTGATGATGTTACAGGAATCTTTCTTGTCTGCTTAATTTTCAATTTATTCAACCACAAGTCTCTAGTCTTTTTATTTCCCACCACAAAGAATATAAACAATACGAAGCCCTGGTATGTTGCAGTCAGAACAAATAAGTAGACAGTGACTATATTAGATGGGAATAAGCCGAAAATCCATGGAAGACCAAACAAGAAAACAAGCAAGCAGCTGACAGAAGCACAGCGTAAAGCTTCGTTGGAATCGCCGTGCCTTTGAATCCTTTTAGAAGCAAACACGGATCGAACTATCAAGATGAATAGCGTCCAGTTCGCAAATAACATTACGGCTATTGGTGCGTATACCGACAACCAAAGGCTTAAGCCTGAAGGATAGCAAAAAGCGTTCGTTACAGTCTCTCCAAATTGCCCAGCATAAGAATCAGGGGCGACCGAGAGTAATATTCCAACTACAGCACATGGAGCTCCCCATGCAAAAGCTGATGCTCGAAGCAGTTTATGTGACGCGTCTCTTGTAAAAACCATAACTAATCTTCTATATGATAATACTGCTGCAACTAACATCCAACTGAAAGATGCTAATACTGAATAATGTAGAAGAATTCCTACCAACATACATCCAATGTTATAGGTATCGAATTGTGCGAAACATACTATCAAGAAACATACTGATAGGAGTAATATAGCCACGCATAAATGTAGCCACACTTTGTTGCTAAAGTCTCTTCGCCAGGACCTGAAGAGAATAGCAGTTAAACCAATTAAAAGTAATCCTATAATCGAAAGAAAACATCCTATTATTGACAGAATTTGAAGCGCATTTTCATGTGCGTCGGAGAAATTAGTTCTTGGGATTAAAATTTCTGCGAAATGTGTTAGATGATCGCAACGGCAAGTGTCAAGCATTCCTGCTTGTACTGCTCGGATGAATGTACAACCTTCTTGAGACCAGAACCCTGTTCCGTCTTCTAGGAAATGCCAATAAGCGCAACTGCGGCTTTGATTTGATTCTGGTTCTGCTAACATCGGTGTGAGGTGAATATCTATTACCTGTAGACAAGTAGATAAAATTGTTTGTCATTAAAATTTATTTACGTATTGAAATTTAATTGCATAATCTAAAACTCACTTCAAATATCACAAAATGCTAAATATAGGTTGAATTTTCGAAGTGGGTCTTAAGGATCAAATTCTAAACTATACGAAATAGCGAAAAATACTCAAAGTAGTCTCGAGGCCGATTTTGACGAAAACTAAATTTGTGTCATTAGATTATTGAAAAATCAATTACCCATGCCAGAAATCGAACTTGCTGTTTTTGAAAAAATAAACACAGCCTTTGTTATTATACCAAATCATAGTTCAGCTTATCAGGATCAATTTTTGTGAAGGAATGTCAAACGGCAAACCAATAAATATATAAGTAGTATATTTAGATATAACCACATTATAACCGTCCCTAGGCGCGATGTTTGTATGATATTTCATTTTATTCTATCGTTTTGTATTACATTCAGTATTATCAAATGTCAAAACAATATAAAAGGTACCCGAAACGTCAAAATAAAATAAACCATTAAATCACACTTAAAATTAAAAATGTATTAATTATGAGAATTAAACATAAAAACTAATTTTCTGAGAAATTGTTTCAAATAATACATTAATTTCTTAAGCAACCCCTATTAACAGACAATCAAGGAAGATAACTTGAAATTTAACTAAAATCTATACATGTACAAAAATAACATGCAAATTAGACCATATTAAAAAAGTAACTTACCTCTCCTTGTTGAAAGTCTGTAGTGTTTTCAACATTAATACTCAAAACTCTGCTATTAACAGAATAAGTGGTGTGGTTGCTTTGGAATGCTCTGTCGTTTCTAAATACTACGAAACTGATTCGTCTCGAAGAATTCGCTACAGAAGGCGGTAGAGCTACCACCACTTCACTTTCTTCTGTCCTTAAATGGGTTGAATTCACTTCTTCTGTAATTGAAATGATTAATTATATTCCCATAATTAATCAATAATATAGTTCACTAGTGCAATTATCTCGAAATTTTAGAATCACAATTAACATTGCCTGAAAAATTGATGCGAAAAGAATCCTTCGTGAAATTTTGTTGATTGGTAATGTAATAATAATTATTTCTGTTAATCACATTTGCTGTAGCTGAGGGTTAAATATTTCTGACCTACATAAGCAATTGCAAGCACGTAAGATCATCAGAGAGTATGTTAAATCGTTTTTATCTAAGGAACTAGAGATCCTCATTTAGAATTACTCAATACGAACGTCTGATATATTTTTTATAACTTTAACCAACTTAGAGAGAATGAAATGAAATAAAACTTTACCTCTTATGATTTCGAATGCTCCATCACTGAAAACATCAGTTTCTCTAGTAGCGATTCTTAAACCTTTAACAGGCATTTGTGGTCGTGCGTCTGCTACTAATAAAGCAATATTTTCTCTAACTGCCGTAGCTTCTTCTGATCCATTAAGATCAATTCTAGCACCAATGTTATCAAGCAAATGAAGAAGTTCACCAGGTATTTCTAGATCGTCCGTTACAGCTAAAAGTTCGTCTACCTGAAAGATGGAATACTATCTTATAAAATTTATATGTATAGGGATTAAGTTTGTATAATGGATTCTAATATATGTAAACATTCAACTAGGCTAATCCGGACCCATAAATTCCAAAAAAAAACTTTTAAATTGTTTGTCTGTCTGTTAGAGCATCGCGTGAAAACTATTGAACAACTTTTAATGAAACTCGACATACAGCTGACTTATATCAGAACATAAAGTACTTTTAATCCCAACAAATGATATAGTTTCCATAGAATAGACGTATAGTAATAAATTATTTAATAATAATAAATATTTTGGCATTGCTGTTGCATGGCTACGTTCCTCTTTGCCATCACAACAAGCATGACCACGATTTTTCCCGTTCCACTTGTTTGCGGGGTTTACAATCATAAATTCAAGTGGAACGGGTTATGAAGCGTTGATGTCATTAAAGACGTAATGGTTGATTTGAAAATTATGTCTTTGTCAACGTATCGCTAGGGAGAATTAATGATTTATAGTCAACGCCCACTTCGACCCGCCTCTTGACATGGGTCGTTGTGAGCGCTGATCGAAAATTATGACATAATTTGTGAAGTTTTATTGGTCACTATATGGGTCGGCTGAAGGAGCATTTTGATCGTTCTGACCTGCAAGATGAACGCACCCTATCAAACATATCTGTCGTCGTGACATCGTGAACGAAATTTCGCTGTCACTGCTAGTGTTTACAATATTCTTAAACTGACCTGGTTAAATGCTTCGTCAATATCTTGAATAATAATAATGGTTGAATCATTGTTGATTAAAGCACCCAGGTCATCCATCACTTGTTGAAGCTGATCTTGAGGCTGAATGAAAATGATAAAATTAAATCAATAATAAAAAGGTATTAAAAATACGTAAGTACGATAAATTATAGATTAAATAGAAAACTTAACTTAATCTGAATACTTAATTAATATCAGGAGATTATTACAGAGTAGGCATTTTTCTGTGACTCCACTTACTTATACTTATAATAATCAGTAAAAAAATATTAAAAAAGGATCAACACAATCAACACACAAAGTAATAAGCGAAATAGCTGGTCTAGTACAGTAATACAATCACTAGATATTTAAAAGTGTTTAAAAATATTTATATAAATAAACTTAATTTGGCTAAAAAAAGAAATAACCGACTGGGGTCAAATTACTATTTTTTCCTGCCAATGACATGCGCGTTTTGGAAATCTGAAGCCATGGTAAAAAAAATACAGTATGCAATACTTACAGTCCGTTGTGTTGTAGTCTTTGGCGGTAATGTAGTGGTGGTGGTAGGAGTAGTAGTATTAGGTGGTGGTTTAGGTCTAGTTGAGGATGTAGCCATGCTTGTTTCTGTATCCTCTGTAATAGTGTTAGTCTCAGCTGGCACTATAGTAACTGCTGTGGTTATGTGGGCTTCACTAGTTGTATTAGACTGCAGTGTTGATACATTTGAAGGAATTTCTACTATTTCCTCGGAACTTTCGCTTGTTATATCCCGCTGGAGGTGATCGCGGGTCTGTTAAGGTTAGTTATTGTTAAATGCGTTAATGTCTATTTTGTTTTATCAGTGAGACATGACTGGCTATTGTTAAAAAGCCTTTTAGCTGTAGGAATATTTTTTGCGATAACTACTGCGACTATTACGGTTATTGAAAATTAAAGGTTAATGCTCTATTATCTCTATATCTGTCCCAAAAATTAATCACTAACATTATGACCTCTAATAAAAAGATATGATATCCATGATAAAATGTTTTTTTAATATAATTCTAATATCTTCACTTTATACTGGCTTTGCGATAAAGCAATCAATAAAGTTATTTATAGCTTTAGTTTCGTCTATAAAATTAAAGCTTAACATATTAAAGTCTTGAAGTATCGTGTACCTGCTAATTTATTGTTAATTTGAAATAAAAAATCTTAAAGAGGCTAATGCTGTTTCTGACAGAATATTATAATATGATAGGTATTATGTATAGTTAGAAAATTATTATTTATGCATTAGACAGATTAAAAAAGAACTTTGATACAGTGTGATACAAAGAATAAAATAGAACATTTTCATACACAGAAATGTCATAAATTATACATGAATACATATTTTTTAATTTTATTACAATGTCAAAATAAGATGTGTTTTAATATTGCGTATAGAAAACTATGCATGTTATATTGCAACTCACAGCTTTAACTGGTTCCATAGTTCCAACAGTCGGCATTATTAATGTGACGTGATCAGTATCTTCCGTCACGTTGTATGTCTCAGTGACGATCGCACTTTGACGAGTAATGCAGTCTGGTAGAGCAGTGGTGACCCATTGGACACCTTCGTTGAAATCACCAACACAGGTGAATTGACGACAACCAGATGTTATTGTTGATTGACCTGTAATTTTAAAAATGTTCATTATTTAATGAACTTATTATTAATTAATTAATTAATTATTGGATTCATTAAAAAATCAATAAATAAATTAATTATTTAATTAATCCAACCGGGACATGCCTATATTCCACAGACATCATTTCAGACCTTTTATGCATATTTTTTATTTTAATTAACTGAAACCCACCTATTATGCGTTAAAATTTGTCTATGAATTTTTATGATATGCGATATCTGACTTTCATACCATACTAATAAATTGTAAACTAAAATGTTGTAAAATTTTAATGTAAATGACAATCTATAATATATTAAGTCTGTGGCCCAATTCTGCTATTACTATCTCGTCAAAATCGCCGGACACCATTTCTCAATCGTGGGTTTGCCTGATTTTGGTATTCTGTTAATTCCGATTTCGATTAATTCCACCCTATATTCATAAGCGAAAACTTGCGAAATAAATGTTTAAATTATTCGTAGCTTTACAATGTTTCTTTCGGCTAACGAAATTCCTCCTAATAGTAATATATTTTTTTCTACCAACATTCTACCGCAACGATATCGAGATGATATTGTAGATTTAGTATAATATGAATTTTTGGCACTATCTCAATAGAATCGTATTTTGAATATCTTCGCAAGAAGATATTGAACTACCAGAATTGGGGTGTCGAGTTTGTACAATGCGTTTACACGTGAAAAATAAATCAGGACTTGTAAATCGTACCAATACATTCTGAAAATGCTACTTTTATTTTTATTTAATGAATTTTTTATCTATATATCTATTAGAATATAACGTGAAAACTGCTCAACGGATCTAAATGAAACTCGACTCACTGCTAGCTTATATTCCACTTTAACACTATAACTGCATACTGTAACAACAACACTACAAAAATACTTTTTATTCAGATAAAAGATGTCGTCAGCAGAAACGGTTGTATATATTTTACTATAATCTTTAATTAAGTTATAAATTCAAATTCAAAAGTTTTTATTCAAAATAAGTTCCACTGGAGAACACTTTTAGAAGGTCACACATATAAGTTAAAATTTAAAATTACTTCCTATTCAATGTATACCGCTTCGCAAGGTGTTATTGCTGTTAAGCAGAAGCGGCAAGAAACTAGCCTTACGTCTAGCTAAAATTGTCATTTCTATATTTCTTATTAAATTTATATCTCAAACTCTTTTTTTAATAAGTTTTATACCGAAGTATATTACAGAATCACTACTCGAATAATTAATAGAGTTGTAGCTAACAGTGAATACTCAGACAAAGACACAATAAAAGGAAAGAAGAATATAAGTGCCGTTATAATAATGCTGAGACGTACTAAAAGTTTATACTTCATCATATCCCCATAAATTCCTTACATGGAATATATATATAAGTATAATAAATGTGTGTGTATTTATATGAATGTACATGCATATTAGACATATGTCATTTGACATTTGTTTTTTCTTATTATTTTCAAACTAAGCTCTGTTTGTTTGTAATAGGTTACACACTAATTTTAATATTGTATTTTCCCATTGTCTCTCTTAATCTTGTGGTGTAGTAGCTGTTAACGAACCAAATAAATAATATTAAGCATGGATTCATAGTTAATATTAGTAATGGACACGTTACTTAAATGATATTTCGTTATCTCATATAAACACTATGCAAACACCATTTATACTGCTCGCGGTACATATTCGTAAATTATTATGAAAATGTGATTTGTATGTAATTGAAATTAAAGCAAAAAGTATAAAAGCAATCACGCAAACAGATTTAATAATTTGATTAATCAATTATCCATTAGCTATGTCATTGCGGCCGTAATAGAATTGCAAAATTGAAACTACAACTATCGCCTGTCAACACTAAATCAGTTACCCGTTATTTTTTTCTATTCAATATAAAAAAATTAACTAAAGTTTTACATATCTACTGAGCAAGAAATCCTTTCCAAATTTTAGTAATTTTAAAATCTTATATACAACCACAATCAAGCTCACAGATCAATGTGTAACTAAATTCTGCATCGCATGCCTTATCACGTAGTGTTAAAGTCACTTTGTGTCTTATTGTTGACATACATGTACGCCTGTTTCCCATTTTCACTATACTTTCCTTCATTAATCCCTTTTTAATTAATGCTTTTCACTTAACCTTTCTTCCAAATGTCTGTGATTTGGTCATGGTGCGTTTACTTGTTTCAACTTTTAAAGTTTCATATGTTAAATCTTTCATAATATTATTCGAGAGTACATAGTAATGCGCCTAAGACACCTGATATTTATTAAAATTTCAATTGACTTATTTAACTTACATTATCGTGGGAAGAACGAGCTGCTTGCTAAACATATAACAACGATAAAGATGATATTGGTTTAAATTCGAGCAGATAACACGCACCGCTCAAGTAAGCCAGACTTAATTCTGGCCTAAAGCATGACAGAAGGGTAAGGGTATCCTCACAAACATAATGGACGAACTAACATGCAGAAACTGACATATCAAGATTACTAAAATATGTAATCCATTACTGGTATCTCATCAGATACTCTGAGACAGATAACACCGAGCACAGCAGTAGGATCACTATAATCAGATATTACTACTAATATTATAATCATTATACTCCTTAACTTTAGACAGTCATATTTAAAATTAATTCGTAGACTCTATTCTACTACTATTTACTCTAGTAAAGATATTAATAAATAATGATTAAACAATTATGCTAACATAATCGACGCATCGTAACAATCAGTTGTTATTAATCGATAATTATTTTAACAATTTACAAGTAATCATGCAAAAGATAAACGCAAATGTGAACAAAACATTGCATGTTGCTCTTGACAACATTGAAAGAGGTATAGCGACAAATTACAAGGGACATAATACAACTGATATATTTTCCTTGATTATAAGCTAGTGATGTGGGAACAAGGGCACGTTGCACCATATGTAGGTAATACACATCTAATGATCACAGATACAATTTGTATAAAAATTATTTATGAAGAAGAAAACATCTTTACATAGTATAAAAAAGTCGCTTTCCGCGTCTGTCTGTCTATCTGCTAACTCTTCTTAAACCACACAAAGGATTTTTAAGCGGCTTTCATCATCAGTTAGATAATATTTCAAAGAAGATTTATATACAGAATGAATTTTTCAAGTGGGCCTTCAGGACCAAATTCTAAACTATCCTAAATAGCGAAAAATACTCAAAGGAGTCTCGAGGCCGATTTTGACGCAAATTAAAGTGATATCATTAGGTTTTTGAAACATCAATTACCCTTGTCAGGAATCGACTCGGCTGATTTAGAAAAAAATAAACACACCTATAATATTATATCAAATCATAGTGCAAGGATCGATTGGCATTACATGTATAGGAGCTTATGTCAAATTTTGAATTTTGATATAATATATTTAAAAATAATGGCTAAACAGCGATTAATTTATTTTAACCATTAGTTAAAAGTCTATGCACACCAGCCAGCCTTTAATTATCAAGTATTTCTTAAAATATTTAACAACTCACCCAAAGCCAGCATTGGGACCGAATCAACTCCTTTGCAATAATACGCTCGCTTCATATACTGCACTTTCATCCCATCCCATGTTCCCGGTGGTACAGGTATCATTTCAGGATTCAACTCTAGATGTACTAAAGCTGTTTTACCATCAAGGTAAAGGTGTTTTATTTTAATCACTGTAATAACATCTTTCTCCTTCACTTTCAACCCTGCATTAGCATTTTTAAACTCTTTCAAAGCAGCTTCGAAACTTTCAAAGTCAGCAAAGTCCACCTCACCATTGACTTTAGTATATTTTGTGTAATAGAAAATATATTCTCGTAATTTTCTTTTCCAATTTCTGTAAATTTCGTCTAAATTTTCAAAACGATAGCCGCTTTTGAGGATGATTTTAATAGCGTAAAGATTAACTAGAGAGGTTTTTTCACGAACGAATAGCGCTCTGTTTGATTCGGTCACGTGGTAATTTTTCGAGTCTATATGAATGCACCAATAGTATCCATCTTCGATAGGTTTAAGAACATATTTGTAGGTGTCGCTGTCATAGGTCTTTTTGACTAGTTTTGGATAGAACATAGAAGAGTCGGTGAAGCAAAATATACTGTTTTCGTCGACAGTATCGTTTACTTGAAGTACGAGTTTGTTATCACTGAAAATTAGGTAATTATTTATTAATTATATTTCTGTTTTTACTTCTGTAATTAACTTTACATGTACAGAATGAATTTTTCAAGTGGGCCTTCAGGGCCAAATCCTAAACTATGCTAAATAGCGAACTATGATAAAAAACACTCAAAAGAGTCTCGAGGTCGATTTTGACGAAAATTAAAGAGGTATCATTAGATTTTTGAAAAATAAATTACCCTTGTCAGTAATCGAATCGGCTGATTTTGAAAAAATAAACACATTCTCTAATATTTTACCAAATCATAGTGTAGCTTGTTAGGATCAATTTCTGTGAAGGAATGGCTAACGGTAAGGTTTACTTTTAACAAAATGTCGCCCCATGGAGGCTGGCAGCATATTGGTAGCACATTTGGTGTTGCATATATCAATAGGCGACGGTAAGCAAATGTCCTATTTTCCATACAATAAATGAATCTCGCCTTATTTTATTCAATATAGAAATTATGAAAATTATTAAATTAATTCTGTATATGGAAGAAATGACTAATTATTACTATTATACAACGAGGGTCCAGATAAATTAAATACGTTTAAAATGTACGTATTATCTGCGTTGGAGCAGAGAACGAATATTAATTGCTGCGGCCGGGTGGCCTCTCGTAAGAAGCGACAAAACAATCTACATCTAGGTGGTAGAGCATTTGCCACTCTGGATGGCTACCACTCTGATTTAAAGTATGGCGCCATAGTATCCTTGAGTTGTGTTCCCGCATTAGTGGCAACCTAACCTTTTTCCATCAAGTGGATCAGCAGTCTGTCTGCTGTAATCCAATAATAAAATAACAACTAATAAATAAAAACAACTTCGTGTTTTCTTACAATTTTTTTTTTTTGATAATTGTAATACATATTTGTTATTAAATATCTATTTTTATACACGAGTATGCGCTAGTAGAACAAGATCTCGAGATGATAAGATACAGGAAAAAACTAAAGATATCTTGGTTGATACGAATTTTTTTTTATTGATATATTCTTTATCATTCCTTTAGAAAAACGTCTCGTTGGCTTAACATTACTTTATTGCACTTAAAAATTAGACGCCTCAACCAAATCGAATCAAATTGGTTGAAAGGCCACGATAATATTCAATGATACTGAATGATTCAATTTTATATTCACGTGAATCACTTTAGTTGATACAGCCAAATTGTAAGACAGAAATGAACCTAAGCAAGCACTTGTTGTTAATTTTTTCTAAAAGTATCAAAATATTTCCAATTTTCTTTTAACACTTACCTATCAACATTAACATTCATGCTGACGTCCTTGATGATGAACGGTTGTTCACAAACGACATTATAGAATGTATAAGTATTGTTTACGAGGTGCCAGAAGCTATTTAAAATTGCTCCATATATAGCATCTTTAGGAAATTGGTTGACTGCGAAATTCCACTCTGATGTTGGTATCTGAAATTATAAGACGATGACGTTAAAACTCGTGAACGCAATGCCTTGATCACATGTCATTAATACAGTGGCGAGACAGTAAAATGATAATAGGCCGAGAGAGTTAGGCGAGCCAGCAGGAGTTTATTCGTATTTTGCTTGTATAGCGAGTCAGTTTAGCTTTGATTCACTGCATCAAGAATATACATCGTAGAGAAAAGAATATAAATGGATTTTTAACGTGATTCTACCACAAATAATTGAGTTGTGGAATTTAAAAGATGGAGAAAGTAAGTGTTTGGCCGAGAAAATGCATTGCAAGGGCCTGTTCTTACTGCAACAAATAATATTTTTCATGAATTACACACATAAAATCCCAAAGAATTTACGTCGTTATTAATATCGAATGTGGTGCGTTTTAAGATATTGTTGGAGAACGCACATATTCAAAATGGGTTGTGGAACGAAAGGCAGGCGAGTGTCAGTTGAGCATGTACTCATACCTGCCGAGCGGGATAGCGAATCAATGCGGGACCTGAAGGATGAAGAAGGGAATAGGGTGCTCGGTAGACCGAGCACCCTAGATGAGTCTCTAGATTCAGGATTTGTTTGCTAGAGCAAACAAATCCTGGATCTAGAGACTCCATCGCCAGATTTGCCACGCTACTCTTCCAAGCGCTTAGTCGAGCACTCGTCAAAGTGTTTATATGTACCGAGTTTTCGGCTAAGTGCACTGTACTCGTTACGTGTAATCAAGCTTTCCTAGCACAATCATTTCATTAGCATAACTTTAGCAATAAAAAATTTACATCTAGAAACTTCTATTATTAATATCCTTTATAGAAATACCTCTTTAAGCAGCAATAAATCGCTTGCGAGATGACAATAGTATCAAAATAGGCTTTGTGGTTACGTGGGAGTTCTTGTAAATTACTTATTCAATACTATAAACCTATACCTTTTCTAATATTTGCTCTCATTTATAAAGAATGGTATCATTGATAGGAATACGTTGATAAATGTTATTCAATCAATTTCATATTCATGTTCAATCTCATGTTGATTATTAATGAAATGGAAAATATATTTTCTGGGTTTTCCACATTACAAAAATAAGCATATCTGATCTGATAAGGTTTCTGTTTAATATTTTGACGCCTTACTCATCGATATTATTTAATAGATAGAATGTGAATAAAACTAAAATTTTATTAGATTACTTACGAGTACTCAGTGTTAGTATTTTGTTTTTTTTGTTTTATTTGTATATAAATCGGTCTTCAATTTCTTATCTCCGATACTCTTATTACATACTAGCGGCGCCCACGAAATAGTCGGTGTGGAATTTAAAAAAAGTAGCATAAGTTACTCTTTATATCATCGACTATCTGCCAGTGAAAGTCCCGTCAGAATCGGTCCAGCCGTTTCAGAGATTAGCCGGAACATACAGACAGACAGACAAAAAATTAAAAAAATAGTTTTTAGTATAAATATCGTATATACTTTCATTGTATTTAGTAAAAGCTTTGATTTTGACATTACAAACAGACACTTCAATTCTATTTATCTGTATAGATGTTATAGATATAAATTTGTTAAACTAAGTATGAGCAATGAATCTAGTTAGCCTAGGTTCATTGCTCATAATATCAACATAATATCAATAATGATAAATAGAATATCTCTTAATAAAACTACGTTTTAACGGATTTAAGCGAGGTAATTTATTTGATTTTTGTTATACCGACGTTTCGGCCACTTTTCAGTGGCCGTGATCACGGAAGACAAAGATGTCAAGTGTCAACGAGTATTGTTTAAAGTTTTATTTAGCCGATCGCCAACTTGTTCATTTTAGTTATAACTTGACTGATAATTTCTTTTATTTTTCCTTCCACCCATTTTAATATTATATAAAACTATTAGAGCTAGGCGTGTTTGCTGAAGAGTTTCTTGCGCCGCTTCTTCTCTTCAAGCCATAACATGTTGCGAAGCGGTGGTAAATTAGACTAGGCTCCCATAGAGTAAATAATAACCATAAACAAAATTAAAACTAAATAATTAAATCTATGTATTTAAGTTGCTATTTACTCTAATAGAATTCAATGAGCTTCTTCAGTCTCAATATACCTATCTTCATCTGAACATTATATCTCAGTTGCCTTTGAAAAGCCTGGGTTGGCGTCCCTACTTTTTCGTCACCACTTTGCGTGATCTTCAGCGTCCTTTGATTTGAGACCATTGGTACGTATGTCATCCTTGACAACGTCAAGTCAACGTTTCTTGGGCGTACTTCTTCTGAGGCGGCAAGGCTAGGCATTTTTTCCACGCATAACTAACATATCTCCGTAAAACGTAGCCATACCTGCGCAGGTTTACCTTCTTTCAGTTTTTCTGCTAGATCACGGACATGAAGACTTTCGTGGATGCGAAAGTTCTTGATGCGATCTTTCGATTGCATTCCTTCTATGGCTCAAGTACAGACCATGCCACACTGCCATACAAAAGGCAGATTTAATTATGGATTTATAGACCTATACTTTTAATCTTAATATATTAGTAGGTAAATACTAGTAAAAAGAAACTCACCACGGCATTGTCATAAATTCCCTCGTATCTCAAATTACCAGTAGAATCAAACTCCATGCCCATGGGATACATAGGATAACTGTCTGAAGTATGAAGGAGTGGGTTATTGGAATATCGCCATCCTTTACTTAGTAGAGCGGCACCTTTCTTATAGCACAGTTCTTCGGCTTGTTTCCATGTTGCTCTGACAGTTCCACCTCCGACTCCTTTAATTGTTTTCAAACAGGTTGGAATTGGGCTATAGAATCTCCAGGAATCTAAAACAGGGAGTAAGACTAAACTGTTTTTATTCTTATGCAAGAGTACTTCATGTCAAAATAGTCTCTGGTAAAAATATAGAAAGTTGTGGATGACAAAGTTCTACGACTTAACAAGTAACGATAACGGCTACGTTCCAGAAGGAACTCACAACGACCACGTTTACGGCCGCAATTTTTCCCGTTCCATTTGCTTGCGGAAGTTACAATCATAAACTCTAGTGGAACGGATTATGGGGCGTTGATGTTATAAACAACGAAATACACAAATGTCCTAGGTTGATTTAAAAATCACGCCTTAATCAATTTTAAGAGATAGAGAGAATTCTCTCTATAGTCAACGCCTACATCGATACACCTGTTGACATGGGTCGTTGTGAGCTCTGTGTGATCGAAAATGATGGCGTCATTAGTTATGTTTTCGCCATGACCATAACGACCGCGGTCGCTTTGTGGACGGAGCATTTTGGGCGTTGTGAGCTATTATCGGAACGCGTCCAAAGCGAAATTTAATAATAAATCTCCTCCTGGATTAATTAGAAATAAGCTTTTTCTCTATTTTGATAGAACATTATTATTTTATTATACAAGCTGAATTAATAAGCAATTAATAATAATAATGTTTCAGTTTTTTTTCTATATTTCTATTTCTAATTTTAACGCATAAAGAAGTTCAACCAGTTAACTCATCTCTATTATTAGTTATCTCGAAAGCATACATAAATGACAGAAGTTCAATCATTTGTACGCTTTTACGAAAAACTACGGAACCTTTTGGGTGAAATTTGGTATATATGTAGTCTCAATACTGAAAGTAGAAATAGGACATTTTTATCCAAGAAAATGGAATAGTTTATTTATTGGGATACTCTACATTTTCCGGGGGTGAATAGCAAATATCTATAATGTAATAAAATTCTAAAATTGCCGTGTCTGTACATTGAAGCTATTAAAATAACAACTGGAATAGACTATATAAACGATGGAGGATACGATGCATTTTTTAGGTTTCTTGTCTGTTTTTTGGGATTCACGTAAGAACTATTAAGGGGATTTCGATGCGGTTTTCGCTAATCGACAGCAAATTCTTAGACTTAAAATCTGCGCTACTTTTTATCCTACGAATCCCGCGGAAAATTTACTGTGAATAATTTAAAATGGCCGGATAAAAAAATCGAATTCCAATGTGATTTTTTCTCTGATAAATTGCATTTTCTATGTAAATAAAACGTGTGTGTAGTATTTTTTATTCCTGGAATCCCGCGAGAATTTTTCTGGCAGCGATTTGTAGCTGTTCGGATACATAGAAATCAGCCTATTCCGACACCGAAAACGATAGCTGCAATATTTTATATCCCGGGAATTTCAAATCAAGCGTGGACGAAGTCGCGGGCATATTCTAGTTATAGATAAAATGCTACTGTCAATGTAACCTGTGTAATAATATTTTCTCTCTAAATAAAGACGAGCCGCGGGGAAAACCCTAGTACGTAATCTATACTAGACTATACTAAAATTAGAGAGCTAAAGTTTGTGAGTTTGTTTGTTTGTAGGAAGTAATCTCTTGAACTACGGGACCGATTTAGAAAATTTTTTCATCAGTAAAAACCTACATTATTCTTGAGTGATATAAGCTATATTTGATAGAGATAGATTTTTTTTTAAATTGAAATATCAATTCCGATAATAACGCGCTGATGCGTTAATTTATCGGCGTCCGCGGACTAAATAATAAAAAATCCCACAGTCAAACAATCTCTCTGGTGGGCATTGGCTTGAGAAAGGAGTGTTTTCCCCCATGGGCAATTATAATATTATACGATGGCTTATTTCGAGTATCGCCCAGCAAAGTGAGTACGGGTCAGCTAGTCATAACAATAAATCTGAAAAAACATACCAGAAAATTCTTTGCATGCTTCTGTTGCCATGTCATTCTCACTGGGATACGGTTTTATAAAGCAGTACCTAAAATGCTCTCCATCACAAACGCTCGCTGTGAAATTCATCACTGGATCTATCACCACACATAATTCCTGATCTAGACCTAAAGTCTTGTCGTAATTCACATCATAAGTCGTCAACAGCATATCACCGGTCGATTCCGTATACGACCAGTCTATGAAAGGTCCCCCTGGATATGTACTTTTGTACTCCGCCCATAATACTAATTCTGTTTTTGTTATATTTAAGCTATGATACAGCTTCGAGGTGTATAAGTTCCCTGGGCAGTCTTTAAACTTGTCTGAGAAAGCCTCCGGGCCTTTTTGGCGGTAGCATATCGGATCGTCACCCTTGGTATAAGCGATACTAAAGCCAATAGGGCATGTGTATTTTCTCTTAGCTATTACATGTAGGCAGAAGAGTGATAAGGCTATGGAAATATACCGATGTCGTTGAACCATCTGTAAACAAAGTAAAAGATATTACAGTTAATTACATCATTTTATGTGTATTTCTTATATAAAATTTCGACGTGGTAGAGCCATGTTGTCAGTAAGCCGTAGTATCGGACGCCCTCCAGCCCGATGGACTGAGGATAAAAGCCATACTGGAATTATTGTCTTGATTACAGCTCTTAGGGCCGACTCGATCTTGAGATAATCGTGTTTCGTGCGATGAGTTACTGTACGGCCTGAGTGGCAGTGTCCGGCGGGGCGACCAGCGGGGTGGGCTGCAGGCACTAGAGCATCCTTTCCCAAAGTGGGCGATAACGCCCCTTGTGGGCGCTGCAGACCTAAAGGGGGGTAAGAGACTTGAGACCTCATCGCCGTTGTGTACTACCTACTACGCTTAGGTCTCAAGTTAACTCTTGCGGGCTATAGTAAGTCTCGTTTAGAATGAATGTTTAATCTCCGCTAATATAGCTCACAATAATCAATTAATTTAATTTGACGTTATAGCGGTTTTTAAGTAGGTGAAAAAATGGGGGCGCTAAAAAATAATTTATTCTCAAGTGGGCAGTATATAAAATAAGTTTGGGAACCACTACACTAGAGCATCCAACTGAATGGCCTGAGTGCACGCTCGACGTTTATCTTTCATAAACTGGTTTAAACCTGTACGTGATGTGATCGAAATGTGTGCTGGGACACATAGTAGAAGTGAAATCTTCAACGTGCAAGTGGAAAAACGAATCGCAAGGGCATGTGTAAAAACTAATGGCAACGGACAAGTTGCAAAACGAATCGCAACAAAATGTTAACTTGAAGTTTTACGGGCAGGTTTCCAAATTGGACAAGTACATTAACAATCTGCCCGTAAAACTTCAAGTTAAGATTTTTTGCGATTCGTTTTCCAACTTGTCCGTTGAAGTTTCACTTCTACTATGTGTCCCAGCACACATTTCGATTATTCGCAGGTTTACTGCAAATTATGATTTGGTTAGGTTAGGTACATTTTAATGAATGCATTTTTTATTTAAACATATTTTATTTCATCATACAAAAAAGCTGAATTCTATCCGGAACCAAAAAAACATCCACAGTCTACTCTAAAATTATGCCGCCCCTCCACGCGGCCGTAACGCTTTTTCGTGACAGAAATCCTAATACCCTCCGTCTATATAGAAGATTCACTTCAAAAACAAATGCGTATTCATGATAGACACCGAGAAAACAGATGATGAGTAATTCTTTTCGTCAGGCCATGGCGCATTAACAGAAAGCATGTTACCATATTCCCAGTTTAGTGATCCGTCCACCTCACAAATCTTATCTGTACGCTAATAATGCAGATTATTTGGACAATCAACCACTTAACGCTATTACCGATATAAGCAATTATCGCCTCTGATTGTATGAATTGTATACGAGTTTTAGGAAATGACTGACATTAAATCGATTTTGTTCTTTTCCAGTTTTGGGAAACATGATTCTAATTTGTATATATCTGTTATATACGTATATTATGCAGCATTTATTTAAATTCTATACAGGATTCATGTCATACTTGCTAAACATATATCTGCTAACTGCTGAGCTTAAGAATAGATAAGCATGTTGTTTGTTGCTGTTCAAGAAAATTGTGTTAAGCAGTTTATAAATTTAAATTATTACACTAAGCTTTGCTTAATACTAGAGACTTCTGTATGATTTTCTTGGCATATGTTTCGATTCCGAATAACGCATCCATCTCCAGATCTTCTTTTTCAGTCTGGGTAATACTTTTAAACCAAATTATATGATATTGACATAATTAATCCTATATAAAAGGAATAAATGTTCGAAAATTACCACTATAAAATGTTCAATTCTTTCAATTCAAACTTCTTAAATTATCACGCTGACACTTTGACATTGGGCCACATGTGCTGCCAAGCAACAGAATATCGAGTGACGATTGCGTGTAAAGCAAAGTGTAGGACGTTCTCCAGCAACAAAGGGACGAAATAACTCTGCAAATGTGTATATCAGAGATTGAATGCGGCGAACTCGAACTCCAAATCTGCTATTTCAATATCTTGACGTGCGAAGATATTCGAAGCACTATTCCATTACGATAGTGTCACAAATGTTAATGGTCTTATACTAAATATACAGTCTCTTACAGGCAAACATAGCTTGCTTAATAAAAGGAAAATATACACAAAAAATCTGGGTAAAACGCTAGACTTAAGTTTTGTTAGTGAGTGAATGTATTTTTTAAATTTGTATAAAGAGTCTTGATGTATGTCTATACTGTTCATATTATTATATAACCTGCATATACCAGGAATTGGCGAGTTAAAACCAAGAGCTGTTTTGCGCAATGGCGGTACGAAGGGATTGTTATGATTACGCGGAATCCTAGTGGGGGCAGCAAAATTTTAAAGTTCTAAGAGTTGTGGGCAATCTCCTTCATTTCTGACAGTTTCGAATATAAAAATATTAAATCCATAATATCTTCTCAATATTGTCACGGTAGAATAATAGTAGAACAAAATTGGTATAACCATAAGCAAAAATGGCGTTAATCGAAATTAATATTGAAGAGCTTCCAAAAATTTTAACATTTATTTCGCAAGTTTTCGCTTATAAATATTTACAAAAAGTGACGTGGCACGGGCACGCCATTGGAATTAACAGAATACCGAAATCAGACAAACTTACCATTAACACGATAGTGTCCGGAGAGATGGTAATAGCAAAATTGGGCCCTAAGTTTAATAGCACGAATTGGAAGAGGTACTAATGAAAATTCATTACAAGAACTCTTTTTATACAAGCAGAGATACCTGCTTCAGAAACTTGAGGATGTTGACGAAGAAAGATGAGATGTACTACCTACTCAGCATCAGAATTTATCAAATAAATAGTGCGATAAAACCTACACCCAACCTGAGTCACTGTTGTATGCCATAACATCAGCGAATTGTTAAGTGACAGCGATAAGATACACTTCCATCCAACAAAAGTGATACACCCGAGTTTGCGATAGTGTAATTTCACGTCATTCGAAATTTAACCGAAATGAACATTCTCTTGCTCTTGTTTCACTATTTAAAATATACACATTTTTAATTATTAATTTACTAATGAAATAACCGGCCGTATGTTATATACAACATTAGGTGTTATAACCGTTTATTCATTTGTACCCATAATAGTCGAAATGATGTGGCTAAATTACTTAAAGTTAATAAGATACATATAGATTAACAAATCCGATTTAAATTTGATTTCACTTTAAGCACGCTGAGTAATAAACTTGTGGTAGGTACTTTAACTACTCTACGCCTCATATCTCTATAAGTTGATTAAATCTCTCTTGTTTCTCTAATTGTGATTAATTAATCCCCTATTCCAACTGCTAAGAAATAAATTTATTTTGTTCATTATCTAATGTATGTTTTTGTATAATGTAAAATTTGATCATAATTAAAAAAGAAATGTCATTTCTATACCTTCGCCAAGCTAAACATTTAAATCTGATTCTTAACATCTTGTATCTCCGTTTCCTACAGATACAACATTTTGAATTTTGAATTTGGAATTACAAACAATATATGAATAATAAACGTTCCAGTTGATAGAACTTTCGTTCCACGTATTTTCGGTCTGCAGTCTCTCAAGGCTACTACTACTAATAAATACAATACTAATTCTAAGGAACAATAACAAAGATAACTAAAGTTAGGAGCAAGATATTATTTCCGTCTTGTATACTATGCAAATCGCTTGTTGCATGGCCGGATCCAATTTAATTGGTAAGGTCAGGACCGCGACTGTTGGGTCAGAATTAATTGGTCTAATCTGCGTGATAGTGTCCAAAACTCCCAAAGAATGAATAGGTGATATTACCACGGTAATACCAAAGACAGTTCGCATAGATATGTAGCTTTACAAGTTTTACTCGGATCTTACATAATCTTTACATAGTATAAAACAAAGTCGCTCTCCGCGTCTACCTGTCTTTATATCCGCTAACTCCTCTTAAACCACGCAACGGATTTTCAAGCGGTTTTTACGATCAGGTAGATAATTTTTCACTGAAGGTTAATATATACAAAAAACCTATTTTTTTTAAAGGTTTTATGTAATCAAATAAGAGATACTTCTTAAGATTTGAAAGCTCTAGCATAAAAATCTCATTATATCAAAATCTCATCAATGATCTTAGGCCGGCCTGTACTGTCATCAATAAGTTATGCCAAGAAATAATAACACCAAAACAAATTATACATTTATCACGTATCTATGAGTTACCCAATTAGTCAAGATTTTACAAATATTTATATGATGATAACAGCGGTGTAGAAAGAGCTATAGATAGACATTTATATGGCCGACGAAGCTGTTTTCATTATGTTTTTTTCTATCAAACAGGGCGTAAACAAAAGCTAATTATTTAGCCAACGTCCGCCTGTACGCGATTCAGTGAAATATATCTAGAGTTGGCCAATGAAGGCCACGGTGACCATTAACTTAGATTAGATCCACGCCAGATTTGGCCGATTGCTATGCAAACATAGGGTTGCCATCCATCGGGGTTTCCCCGGATTTGTCCTAGTTTAGAAGGCGTTCTGGAGAGGTTTCATTCGAAGTCCCGGGCGACGCGGCGGCAGCGCGACACGCGCGCCCCACCGCGATCGACCAACGAACCGTCTCGCTAGTTTACTTACCGTAAGTCGAAGTTGCCACATTGCGCACATTGACTTTCTTCGCAGTGACACTGGCAGTGAGTCGCAAAATAAAAAGTTGGTTTATGACATTTTGAACTGGTTTTTTTATTATACTATGCTTAAAAAAACCCGTTGACAAGTCCGGGCTCTGGGCTTCAAAATCCGGGGTTTTTACATCTTTTGTCCTGGTTGCCAAATTATAGAGATGGCAATCCTATGCGTACATAATGTGAATTTAACATTTTATTAACATTAGTAAACACTAGCAAAAAGTGGTGTTTTAGGAAGGCTCGCGTAATTTTCTACCTAGTAATAATTAATTAATTACTGATTCTTTTTTGATTAACCAAAAAAATCCGGCGTATTTTAAAAACATTCTGTTTACATCGATATTACTTCCTTAGTCTTCGAATAAATGGCGTTAGTAGTAACAGTTCGGTTGATATTACACATGCTTTATTGGTTTTATAATTTGTACAAGATAATATTTTTATAATAAATAACAAACACATCTATACACATAACAAAATTATTGTAGAGAAATGAAAAAAAATGCAAAAAACCGAGTCAGGGGGATGTAAGAAGTGAAATAGAAATAATTTAGTTTTTTTCAATTTTTTTGTTTCTGTCTGTTTGTCCGTTTGTCTGTCTGTTTGTACCGGCTAATCTCACTGGACCGATTTAAATTAAATTTTGTATGGTGGTAGCTTATATCCCTGGTCAACATATAGGATACTTTTGATTCAGAAAAACTAAAGAGTTCCCGTGGGATAGTTAAAATACCGCACCACGCGGATGAAGTCGCGGGCATCAGCTAGTCTAGAAATAAATTGAAATGTCTATGTCAAAGCCCAAATCCGAAAGTGTGATAGTTTCTCAGTAAAGTGTACCACAAATGCATAGATTGTGGGATAATGTTAGGGCTCGCTTCGCTCGCCCTGTTGCTGTTTTATGCTTTCATTGATAGTGTCCGTGGTCTAGTCGTAAACAAATAAGGCTAACCCTTGACACGCAATGCAATAGCCGCGTCTATTTCCGAGGTTTCCTTGTTACCCTTAGCTATCGGTACCCTGAAATATAATCGCATTTTTTTAGCAGAAGCCGGCTATGATGTAGACGCCCGCCGACGTTAAGTGGCGTGTGACAGTTACGTTGCAACACAAGTGGTGATGTGTCACCACACGTTGCCAGCCTTCATGATAAAGGAGATGGTATAGAGAAGATGAGATAGGTTGGATGAAATTTGGGAATGGGTTAGTTGGGCGGAGGGGGGAGGGAGAGGAGGGGGAGTAGGCGATGGCCCAACTCTTACACACTACGAAACACGATTAGGCGAAGACTAACTATTTTACGCTGATATTCTGTGAGAACACGGTATCACGCCGCTCTGGCTGGCCCTAAGAACTGTAATCGTAATAAATTCTAGCATGGCTTTACTAGGTCAGAATTGAATGCTACAAAACAACCCACAATCAGGTTGTACGGTTCAACGAAAAGCGTTTTGCTGACGCTGCGGCATACTTTAGGCTACTTAAATATTATAATATTGGTATTGTTACGAGTTGCAGGACTCGAATTAAAATGCCATTGGAATCACCATAGAGTTTATTAGAACTATACAAACACGTATAACACAGGTAAAAATATAACTGAATACAACCAGTCCAAACGTAATGCGCGATTCAATAACACGCACAAAGTCCGTCACTAAATAGATTACCGAATGTACACAAGTCTTGCTTCGCTTGTGGTTGTCGCTCGACTGCCCCTTCCTCAATCGGGCCATTGCTTTATATTGCACA
This sequence comes from Dendrolimus houi, assembly GCA_039645545.1. Lineage (NCBI taxonomy): Eukaryota > Metazoa > Arthropoda > Insecta > Lepidoptera > Lasiocampidae > Dendrolimus > Dendrolimus houi. The sequence continues at coordinate 24,874,484 of CM077127.1, read as the reverse complement.
AATGCAAATATGTCTGCCCGGCAAGCGTCGACGCAATTTCTTAGAAATCGTAACCCGCACACCTGACTAATGACTGCCATAAAAGATTGCAATACACAATGGGATGTTTTCTAATCACCAATTTTAAACACAAAGTAAACAAAAGAGGTACATATGTCGAAAGGTAACAAAATGTGCAAAACAGGTATGCAGGTGTGAATTTGTTTTTGTCAGTCGTAACAGTATAAATAATGCTCAAAAATACTTGGCAATTGAGTTGCTGTCGAGTTGCTATCAAGTCGCTACGAGTTGCTGGTAGTCTTAACATACGAAAAGCTAGTATACAGACTGTAAACACGTGATAGTGCATTTGCCTGTCTGGTTGGCTATCACCTCTAGCCTAGAGTAAGCGCTATAAAAACCTTGAGTTCTGTTCTTTTATTAGTGGCTAGGTTCCAGTCTCCCTTTAGAATGCAGTAGCACATTGGTAGCACCTTTGTTGTTACAAATGTTCATAGGCGATGATAACCGCTTTCCATCAGGTGGGCCCGTCTGTCTACTAAACTCATGCAATAAAAAAATACTGCAAGTTTTTATGTAATATACATAAGTAAATGTCATTTATATATTAATACGTGAAGCAAAAACTTTGTACCCCTTTTTACGAAAATTGCGCGGACGGAGGAGTATGAAATTTTGCACACTTATAAACTATAGAGAAGAAGCGATAATGCTAGTATTTTTTTAAATTATGCATAAGAATACATTAGATCAATATAAAAAACATTATACACACTACCATGTATTTGACACACACACGCCTTGTGTGCCTTGCCTTGGCGAAATCTGTGATTATAGAAGTATAGTCTTTGACAACAAATTATTATGGTCGAATTTCGACCACGGGCGACCACTAATAATTATATAGCTTTAATACTACTCCCTGAGACGATCAACTGTGATGTACAAACAAAGAGACACCGAAGTGAGATCATAGGTTTCTTTTGTCTTTAGGTATAGGAACCTAAAAGAAAACATGTTAATATTTGCAATTGCGTCTAGCACTCTGACCTTAATTAAACAAACAGACCGACAAGGCTTTATTCGTGAATTGACAAAAACTCACCTTCACTGAATTTAAGTAATCAGCGAGTAAACGTTGAGCGTTCCTCCGTGACTGCACATTTTATATCATCTAAGACTGTATTGTTCTTGAATGCTTTTCTGTTACGATGAATATTGATTTAATTGATTTGATATCTGAAACAATACAAAAAGCATAGAATAAACTTTATGTTGTTCGTCAGTTAGACGGATAGAGGGACAGCTGGACATGGCTAAATAAGGATTCCATTTTTGGAAACATATTCCGCAAGCTTTTCTAAGCTCAAAAACACGTTGTATACGTTGTAGTCAAAAGTCAATATGTAGTATTTTCTCGGAATGACTGGTTTATCTTAGGTTTGACCAAGGCCTTTCGACAAAACCCGAAATAAATTCTAATTTCGACCTTTGACACAAAGTATTTTTAATCAAACCTAGAAGTACCTAACTTTTTAGTCAAACGTCGAACGTAAGATAATCTGTTTCGGACTTTGTCTAGTCGATCCTAGAAGTGACTAAGGCAGACTCGGTCAAACTTCGATTCGTACTGCACTTGTTACATGTTTAACGACTGTATAAATTAGTCTCTCCTAGGTTAAACAAAAATTCCTTAGTCAAAGGCAGAAAAACGTCATTTATTTGGACTTTGACTAAGCCTTTATGTCAGACTTGGGGTTTGATTAGTCAAACCTAGGAGTGCCAGAGCTTCTGTTTGACTATAACATATACAACGCAATCCTCCTATTTTCGTATTTTATGTTTTTCATATAGTAGCACTTGTCAAACGTCGAAAGCCAAATGCTAAAAGATTGACCTGCGTTTTTTTGTAAGAATTATATTTAAAAACAAGTTGTATTTATTACAAAAGTTTCTAATAAGTGTATAAGCGAATAATTGAGTTGGAAACCCGAGCGTGTGGTAAGTGCATCCACTACAGGATACTCAACTACCTTTAGCATCCGTTCTACTCACAAATAAAAAAACTTGTATATATGTATATATCTGTGTGTGTGTGTGTGTGTGTGTGTGTGTGTGTGTGTGTTTGTGTGTGTCAGTTTAGTCCGCATCTCTATCTCTAGTGCGCACCTCCTGTTTAAAGAGCAGGCTTTAATACAAGTTACATTGTATTAAATTTTTATGTATTTGCCCCCGGAAGATTCATTTCATTTTATATCGCAAACACACTAATAATAATAAAACACTTAACTTCGTAGAGATGGTTTCGATTCTTTTTTATTTCTTATTGGTTTTACATGTTCTAGTCATTTAATGTCAACCGTAAATTGCAGATATACGGTTGAAAGTACATAGTATGAGTCACGCCTTTGGTTTTATTGTAAGAGCTGACTGTACTAAAGCCGTGTACTCACACTAGGTTAAAACTGCAAACCACTAAGTTGCAGTTCATATAAATTATAGCTAAGTTTACACCAGTGGTTCTTAACCTTTAAGTCATGAGGGACCATTTTACCAAATTTCTGTCTTCCCAGGGACCACCCAGTCGGTTATGTATATGTATAGATTCTATGTATTTGGCTCTATCAAATAAAGCACGTATAATTTTAGAACTAGCATGCATTTATTTATTATTTTAAAAATCTAAACATATAAGTTACGAATTTTAAATTTAATGAGATTTTTGTGATTGCATACTCTTTGCGCGGTTTGCGTTGTGATGACTCGACACAATACGTCACGTCACTTGTTTATTACGATGGCTTCGCGGACCACTTGGAATGCCTCCAGGGATCACCAGTGATCCGCGGACCACCGGTTAAGAACCACTGGTTTACACATAGAGGAATGACAATCGTCGAGAATTTTTAACTAAAATTTGAACGGTAATATTTTGCTGTACAGTTTTGTTTTCAAAAACGTATAATACTGGCTAAAAGTGAACAATAGTTGTAGGATATTGATAACTTTGTTTTGTCTGGATAATTCTAAAATTTGTATAAATACTAGACACGGGCTAGATATAAAAATCGTACAGATGAAGGTGACTTCATCTGTGCGATTTTTTCATCATATGAAGAAGACATCGAATAAAAAATGGAACTTTAAAAAACTCCTATTTGTCTAGAAGATACGAAGTTTATTCTTCTCTGGTGTTTTGACGTTTTGTCTGAGTATTAGCAATTGGTATATGTACAAGTGATATTGACCACCACCCAAAAACCCGTGCACGTTTTACGCGAGCACCTACTAAACGAACTACAGTCAAAACCGCGAATGAGTACTAAGCCTAAACGTACTGACGTGATCTGCGACGATCAATCAGAACAAACGGGCCAAAAGGTACGTCACCAGGTAATAAATATACTAGATAATTTAGTTTTATGCTTCGGAGAATTCTCTTTATAGCTACTAAAACGCTGCTCATTTGTTTATAATTATGTCTTTTTACGATTAATCTTTAATGATAATTATAATCTTATTATTTAAGTTTTTCCTGCAACTTTAGCTGCATATATTTATGCTCCATATCCCACGGCAACCTGTATTTCTGGTTTAAAATATTTATTGTATATGTAATTAAACCCACCTTTTAATGGTTACTAAGTGCAATTTTTGTGTGATATATCATTTCAATTTGATATTTCAGATACTTTAGCTATTTTAGCATACATTGTTGAATACGCTGGAAATATTCTTCTGGGTAGTTGATTGATTTAAAAAAATTAAAAAAGCTGGGGATTTCCCAGGTGTATACTGACTCGTATACACCTGGGAAATCCCCTAACGGCTAAAACAGTCAATATTTAAAACGCGCCTTGTTTCCTTTAGCAACTGTTTAGATGTTTAATGTGTGTAATTTAAAGCTTATAAAAAATTACGAAATATGGTCAAGTATATAGGGTGAATTTTTCAAGTGGGCCTTCAAGGCCAATTCCTAAACTGTTACCCGTGCGCAGATGGTTTGCCGATAGCCTCATGATGTCACGCGTCGATGGTCAGTAGGGTTGACAAAAAAGGTTACATAAATAGTTATAGCAATAAATTTATTGTTATAATTTATTATTGTATATACTTTACATAAGTATATACAATAATAGTAAGTAGTCATCGGCAAAAGTGCGCGCGGCTTATATGCGAAATAGCTAAAAACACTCAAAGGAATTTCGGGGCCGAGTTTCAAGAAAACTAAAGTGATATCATTAGATTTTTGAAAAGAATATTATCCTGGTCAGGAATCGAATCGGCTAGTTTTCGAAAAAAAAACATACTGAGTACAGTATGTGTTTTTTTATATAATGTATAATGGGATAATGAGATATAAAAATGAGTACCTAAACAACAAATTTTTTATTTAATAATGACATAAATACGTTAGAACATATTTTTGAATTTATTTTATTTTATTTTTACTTACTTACAACACCAAATTTACTGATATTGACTTGTTTCGTTACTCTAAGGCCCATTTGCACGTTCCTGGGTTAGCTCAACTAACTTGGAGTTAACTGCTAACACATGGTTAAATAAACAATTTATCTTGCGCCATCAAAAATTAGGAGTAAACCCAGGGTTAAACTTCCAAATATTTAACCCACCGATGTGGAAAGATTAAGTCGTTAACACAGGGTTAGTTTAATTTAATCTCAAATATATGTTAGCTTTCTAGAGTTCGGATACAACCAGGGGCCCAATTCTGCTATTTCAATAACTTGGTGTTGCGGCGATATTCAAAGTATAATTCTATTGCTATAGTGTCAAACAATTCGTATTCTACTAAATCCACAATTAACTTCTTAACACCGTCGCGGCAGAATAATAGTAGAACTGGTATTACCATTAGTAGAAATATTAGCCGAAATGAATATTAAAAGCTACCAACATTTTAAAGGTTTATTTAGCAAGTTTCCCTTACAAATGTTTATAAAGATAGAGTGGGGTGCTACGGGCACGCCATGAGAATTAGCAGAATACCAAAATCAGGCAAACCTACGATTGAGACGATAGTGTTCGGTTATTTTGACGAGATAATAATAACAGAATTGGGACCCAGTAGTACTCGAACTGTATATTTTTGTCACTTTGAGCCAGCTGCATATTTTTGCTGAAAGTTAGCTCCATCAGCTTTTTTCATCCCGATTTTTTCCATCACCATTACGATTTCGTATTTCGCTACTGTATCACATAAAAGCATATCATCACTAGTTGTGAAATTCTGGACACGTAAGCCCGGCTTTTTATACATTATTCTTAAAAAAATAACCTACTTTATAACTTTCACACAAAAAAGTAAATAAATGACACGAGACAATACGGTTAAAATAAAAATCTTCAACTGTCACACAATGCAAGATATTTAAGGAAACCTATATACAGTATGCTGTAGAGTAAAAGAGACAGATATATATTAGTTTCGTTTTAAAAATCTGGTGGGGTTACAACAAAAAAAACCTTCTAGACCTTTCAATATTAGCAACTAAACAAAAGAAATGTCAGGTTAGTTAACCCGGTGATATTTATTAGTGGCGCAAAGGACAATGAGAATTATTTTTTAAATTACCTAACCCGGATTTTACAATATATACATTATGAATATATGTCAGTATGTGCGTAAGTATATACTTATTAACTTATCTATATATTTATTGCATTTTTACACAAATTTAGTTCACTCGTTTGCTCACAATTTAACTTGATAGAAAAACCTATTATTAGCCTATATTTTAAGTACTTTTTGTTTTTGTATTATTAATATGCGCTGTTGGTTTTTACAATAAATAAAATAAATTATTATTAACTATAAGTCATGCTAGCCTAATGGCTAACGCACGCGTCCCAAACTCAGAGGGCGCGGGTTCGATTCTGGCCGGAACGCATGCACCACTTAGTCAGCTTTCTGATCTACTGTGCATATTGTTACAATTACCACGTGCTAACAACGGTGAAGGAAAACATCGTGATGCAACCTGCACATCGAGATAACCGATGTGTCAAACCTGCCAAGCCGCCTTGGACAAGCATGGCGGGTATACTGTCCGTTCCACCCTATAATGGGAGACCCGAGTCCAGCAGTGGGACATTTATGGGCTGATATTATATTATATATATATATATATATATATATACATATATTATTAACTAATAAGTAATGACGTAATATTACAATAATTATTGTTAATTTAATCTTAATTTAGTATTGGTATATAGTAAAGTATTATCTATTAATGATAGTCTAAACTTTATATTTAAGAAAATGGAAATGATTAATAATAGATTATATCAAATTGGTACAAATTATCCTAGACATACGAGAACGAAAGAAAGGTAGAGGCCGCCCGCCGTTAACCTGGTGGTCGAATATTGAGAGAGACCTTAAGATAGCCCAATTGCCCAAACCGACCACCTAAGACCGTATATCTTGGCGCAGGAGACCCACCCCCAAATAATGGGATAAGAAGTGGAAGAAGAAAAGATATAAATTTGCACGCCAAGTAGGCAAAAACATGTGAAAGCTTTGTTTATACTGTCGTCATAAATGTACCATGTTTTAGCAAATAAATATAAATTGGAAAAACCAACAAAATATATAATATAATTTATAAATCAAGGTCTTTTTATATAATGTCCCTGTAATATTTGTTAAAGAAGAACAATTTAATTACTTTGTATTATACTTTAGTATTTGACCAGTGATCAGGTGATTATATATTATTGACAATGTTGAAACAGGTGTCTTTGAACATCTTGCTTAATATCGGAGCAGAAACACATTTAACAAGAACGCTAATGTAAACATTTTAGACTGCAAGAATATTGTAGTTATGAATCCTATAACAGGCTACTTCACATGACACATTTTGTTAAAATGGCTGATTTCCATACTACTTGAAATCTTTTTTTTAAATCTAAACCTTACATATTATTTACCTATTGCCATATTTTACAATAATCGTTTATAATGATTGTTACCAGCGACTGTGTGTACATTTAATTTCTTACGTTTTCTATAAATGCCTAAGTATAAATTTGTATAACCCCTAACTTAAAAATAATAACGGGTTACCCATATATTACATACATTATTTTTTCCTTTAATTGCTTTTGGAAAACCAACTACGGACAAAATGAATATCTGCGTCGTTGTACAAATACCTACAACAAATATTTTAGTGACATAGACATTTTTAATTCTTCGAAACAAATATTTAAGTCATCAGTAGTTAGTAAACCTATTAATAAGATCCAAAAGGAATGTAATGTTTGTATTTAGACTTAATCATTTAGTTGTGCTTAGTTTTCCCGTCAGAAGTTTCACAGTATTAGGTAGATTGAATGATTAGTATTAGTGTAGTGTAACGTGTACCTTAATATTTGGTTCTGTTCCTTTTCTAGATTAGAAGTATCTAGTTTTGGTTTAGATTTATTGTTATGTTTTCTTAAGCCTTAAATTTATGGATATACTGTTGGATACCTTTTAATAATAAATAAAGTAACAAAAAGAAGACTGTATCCTTCCCCAGGATGTAGACTATTTCCTTGCCAAATTTAATTAAAATCTATGAAGTTGTTTAGCTATTATAAAAATAACAAACAACATGACTTTGTATTAATTCTCTATATGTACCATCTTTTAATTACTAACACGTGCCCCCATCTTCGTCCACGTTTGACTTAAAATTACGCATATTTTAAGTTTAAGAATTTGCTGTCGATCAGCGAAAACCGCATCAAAATCGGCCCAGTAGTTTTTACGCGAATGTTGAACAAACAGACAAACCAACAAACTGAGAAACAGACAAGAAAACTAAAAAAAATACATCGTGTTCTCTATCGTTTATATAGTGTATTCCAGTTGTTTTTTTTAATAGCTTGAATCTAGAGACACGGCCTGTTTAGAATTTTATATTACTAGCTGTACCCGGCAGACGTTATCTTGCCTTTAAAACATAAAAATCAAGAACCCCGATTGCAGCGCCATCTACCGGGACCAAATGTTAATCTAAACTATTCCAGGACCCACTTGAACACACACACAAAAAAAGTCACCTAAATTGTGGTACCCGATTGCCGCCATCTACCAGGTTCAAATTCGAATCTAAGCCATCCCGGGACTCGCTTGAACACACATAAAAATAATTTGACCTAAATCCTGGAATCCGATTGCAGTGCCACCTACCTGGTTCAAATTTGAATCTAAATCATCCCGTGAACCACTTGAATACATATAAAAATAATTCACCTAAATCCTGACACCCGATTGCAGCACCACCTACGTGGTTCAAATTTGAATCTAAGCCATCCCGGGACTCACTCGAACACACAACAATAATTCACCTAAATCCTGACATCCGATTGCAGCACTATCTACCTAGCTCAATTATGAATCTAAGCCATCCCGAGACCTACTCAAAACCAAAAAATAAAATTGGTCATAATCTTGGAAACCGTTTGCAACCTCATCTGCCGGGACCAATTGTTAATCTAAACTATTCTCTAATCCATTTGAAGACACACAAAAAAACTTTATCGAAATCGATCCAATCGCTTAGGAAGAGTTCAGAGACATATACACAAACAGAATAATTTTATATCTAAAGATTTTTGGATCAAAAACCCTCGCGGGTATCCTCAGGACACCCTATTAAAATTTCACCAGAATCTGATCAATGCTTTAGGAACACATTGAGGACAAACATACAAACATTGATTTTTATTTATATATATATATATATGGATTTTTTAAGCCAGAAACCCTTTTCGGCTTCCTCAGAACACCATCAAAGTTTTATCACAATCTGATCAATGGTTTAGGAACGCATATTGGACAAACATACAACGTATTGAAAACTATTGATTTATATGAGATCATTTAATTAACTGAACGTGAGAACTATCTTGAGTAAAATGAGAATAAATAATTATAGCACTGCAAATTGATGATACATCTATATATTAGGTTGGGGAAAAAGTTTCTTCGCATTTTATATAAAAATTCAAAGGGTTTTTTTATAAAGTTTATTTACATTTGACTAAAGTATGTAGGTGCCATTTTGTTGGATAACTTTTTGCCATCTTGTAGGTAGGGACGTGATCCCATTGCTATAAAAAATTTGGGGCTTCTGATCTAAAAACTGCGACAAGTGGTTTTGGCAGTCCGCTGATGATGTTAACCTGACACGGCCTAGGGAAATCTGCAGAGACCGAAACAGGTGAAAATCTGAAGGTGCAAGGTCAGGACTATACGGCGGATGCATTAACACCTCCCAGCCAAACTATCGTAATTTTTGCTGAGTGGCTAAAGATGTGTGAGGTCTAGCGTTATCATGGTGAAAAACCACACCCCTTCTGTTGATTAATTCCGGCCGCTTTCTCTCAACTTTTTGCTTTAATCTCATCAGTTGTTCGCAGTACAGTTCATAATCGATGGTCCTGCCTGGCGGTAATAGCTCATAATGAATAATGCCCTTCCAATCCCACCATACACACAGCATCACCTTGTTGCGAGTTAACTCGGGTTTCGCCACAGTCTGTGAAGCCTGACCGGCCTTTGACCACGATCTTTTTCGCACGTTCTTGTCGTACGTGATTCCTTTTTCATCACCAGTTATCAGCTTCTTCAAAAATGGTTCGGTTTCATTCCGTCGTAATAAAGAATCAGAAATGAGTACACGGTTCATTAGGTTTCTTTCAGTGATCTCATGAGGCACCCAAATATCGAACTTTTTTGTGTACCCAGCTTTTTTCAAATGCGCCAAAACCGTTTTGTGGTCAATTTCCAGTTCTCCAGCTACATCGTAACTACTAATATGCCGATCATATTCCACTATTTCAAAAATGGCATCTATTTTGTCCGTAACAGGGCGACCAGAGCGATGTGCATCTTTGATATCAAAATTTCCGGATTGAAAACGCTTAAACCAAATTTGCGCTACTCTCACAGATACTGCATTAGGTCCATAAACATCAAAAATTTTTTTTCGCGGCTTGTTTTGCATTTTTACCTTTTTTGTAATAAAATTTTAAAATTTTTCATTCACTCATTTTAACAATAACAAAAACAAATGTAAATCACACATTTTCCTAATTTGAATTTGGTATTGTCATCTTTAAAATTAAAACTTTTTAATGATACCAAAACCAGCCAGTTACAAATGGTATAGCCAAAGAGATCTTATTACAAGGTCATACATACTATATGCGAAAAGACTTTTTCCCCAACCTATTATATATATAATTCTTCTGTACGTGTGTTGACAGTGAACTCCTAAACGGCCGGACCGATTTTGATGATATTTGTTTTGTGTGTTTGAATGGATCCCCGGGTGGTTAAGGTTCACAATTGGAACCGATAGGTGGCGCTGAGATCGGGTTCTAGAATCCTCCTAAGCACCTGGAGCGATTTTTGTGATTTTGTTTTTGTGTCATGAAACAAAGTCTTTTAGGAATTCAGAAAATAGGGCGGTACGAAGTTCGCCGGGTCAGCTAGTTTACTATAAGAATATATTTAATATGAAAGTTGAACTGAGAAAGTAAAATGGTAAGTATAAGCGTCACTGCTACGATCGACGCATAATCAGCATTCATGACCGGAAACAATTTAGGCCCTAAACTTTAGTGAGTGAAGGAAAGCTTATTGTGTGAGGAAGACAGGAGACCGGCTTCGTTCTGATCTCTACTCTGTGCTGTTGTTGTGCTGGCTGAAATAACTTAACGAATGGCAACTGATCAATTATCGACCGCCGAGAGTAGAAAATTATTAAAGTATCGCTATTAAAAAATAGGGGTTAGTGGTAGAACAGTGAAAATTTAGGGTTGTATGTATTTTATAATGCCGAATTATTTTTTAAAAATTATAATATTTTTTTTCAAAATATATAAAAAAGTTGGTGTGGACCACCCTTGTCACTTAGGGGTACGAAAAATAGTTTACACCTATTCTCAGCCCTACCAAATATACACACAAAATTTCATATGAATCGGTCAAGCCGTTTCGGAAGAGTTTTGTTACAAACCCTGTGACACGAGAATTATAAATTTAGATAGATTATACATAGATAAATACGAATGTGGATTAATTCCATAAAAGTTTCAATTTAAAAAATGCTCAAGGCAATCGAGCATTTAAAATTCAAACTATCAGCGAACTTTATAGGAATTTAACTACTTCCGATACAGATGAAATTTTTAAAACACTCAAGGTAACTTAAAGCCCTTTCGAAAGTTCGGTTTCTGTACACGATTATGGTATTACTATCGCAATACCTGTTACCACCGGTCCTGATATACATGGTAATGTAACCAGTTTAAAACCTGCCCAATACAATATCAGTACATTGAAGGCGACGTCTTGAATTGAGCACTGGGTGGAGATGCGAAATGCTTAATGTTGCGTTCAAATTTTGCATCATTATGGTAACATGCAAGCATTTATTTTACTTATGACAACTCGATGACGATTCAATTAGTAACTCGATTTGTTATAAAAATTGACTTTATTTATAAATAAATTTTAATCATGATATTTTCCTAAGTTTTCGCGACTTGTATATATAATGAAACTACGTCTTAAAGGTTTTAAGCGCGGTAATTTAATTTGATTCTCGGCCACTGAAAAGTCAGAGTAGTAAAAATCAAATAAGTTTTAATCAATTTAACTTATTTATATATTTTGCCAGAAATACTGTATCGTGTAATAAATATACCCAAATTTCAATTAACATATTTTACTTTAAATAAGCAAAATAACACGGCACTTGTAATAATTGCGGTATTTTTTATATTTTATTTTTCAAATCGATTACATTCCATTATTTACGTATAGTATCGATGGTTTAATAGTATGTGCGTTACATGACTCACAGAACGTCACTATTACGTCACCCACAAGTACGACAATTATATCATTTGATTCATGTAGGCTCTACTGTCAAATATATAGAATTTAATAGACACGCAAACGTCAATAGTAAAATAAACGCTTGGAAATAGCTTTGTATTGCTTATCTTAAATTATGGGCAAAACGGGGCGTGTAATGCACTATACCCAATTGAAGATAATGTTAAACAAAAACGCTGGTAAAGGTTGCGCGGATGGTCCCTCTGGGGAAAAGGTTCTCACCCGTCAATAATGCCATCGAGAGCAGTGCGCGTCATGTTCCGCGCTCGTTCATCTCACCCCACGTGGGGAGAGTTACAAACCGCCCCACAAACGATTTGAGCGGGACGATGCTTCCCTCCGTTCGGTAGACGTGGACCTCGGGGCACCGCTCTTTCAGGGCCGCGAAATTAGTAAAGCTTCCGCTCTTCCCCCAGCACTAGCATAAGACGAAGAGAGGAACATAGTGGAGTTTTATTGGGTATCCCTGACTCGGCTGGCAATAATACTTCTTCGTGGATACTAGTGCCACCCCAACGTGGCGAATCCAACACGCCCCCGCCGCGGTTCCCTCTCGGCGTTTAGTACTCGATCGGATTTCCCTTTTCTAAAAAAGGAATAGTTCTGAACATGAGAATCTACATTTTATACTGCATTATATAATTATACAATCCTACATTATATTATGATAATAATATTAAGTATATTGCAAATTACGAACGTGAAATCTGAAATAAGTGTTTTCTCGGAATAACGTGAATTGAAAAACATAAAAAATAATCAAAAAGAGATCTGCAATGTAACTAAAAAGTGTAAAATAAATTATTTCATAACATCCGGAACTCATTAAAGCAATAGCTTAATTAATATTAAAAAGTTTATACGATTTAATAAAACCTATAAAGTTTTTAATATCTTTTATAAAGAAATTTTGGAATGTAAATAGTGTTGTTGTTATGGAAACTCCTGAAAGCCAACTTGCAGAATTGTTAAATACACACGTAAACATTGTCACGCCATTTCTCATAAGAGAAGGTAGAGACAATGAAGCTCCCACCTGCTACGATACTTTCCTTAACCTCTTCGTGCATAGACGTTTATTTGAAGTGCTTTTTACCTGGCCTTTCTTCAAAATACCTTCAATTTGATCATGGTGAGCACGTCGCGGGCTACGGACACGAAGTGTGCCGGATGGCAGGTATATGTATATACTGTTATCATGCAGATATTTAGTCCTCTCCCTCCCTCCTTTCATCCATTTTCTTTATATGCGCAATCATAATAGTTATTTGTCCCTACTCAAACTTACACAAATCTTCAGCGACTTGGTTTTAATATTATCAAGATTTTTTTTTTATAATGAATAGGTTAGCGTTTGACTGACATTGCGCCTGATGCCAGGTGGAAATGCAGTCTAAAGTGGAGCACGCTTACCTAGAAGAGACCTGTTCACCTGAGACTGGAAGACATCTAGATTATATTCTTGAGGAAAAACAGACGACGGCAAGGAGATCCACTCTTCAGCGGTGCGTATGATAAAAGTGGAAGCATAGCGTTTCGTCCGCTTTCTTGGTATTTCCACCATATGGTGAGGGAGGAACCAATTCATGTAATTCTGTGGCACACTCCCGGAAGTATATCCTATAGACTACTGACATTTGATATACAAATAATAGATGACATTCAAACCAACTGAGATGCTTTTTATCATCTTATACGCGTAGAGCGTACAAACTTATGACGCCATGCGTTTATATGAATAAAAGGAGTCAAATAGTGCATGATATTGTGTGATTAAAAATATTTCCATGATAATATTTTCTTAAAGTACGATAAGATGTTGTTTTAAAGCGTGTTCTTTTGTAAATAGAGTTTATTGCAACATATGTCAGCATCTTTATTTTGTGCTGTCAATAATGATGTTGAAAATATAATAGTATATTTTCAGGGCGTTCCACTAGTAGCTCACAACGCCCAAAATGCTCCGTCCACAAAGCGACCGTGGTCGTTGTGGATCATGGCGAAAACGTCACTAATGACGTCACCATTTTCGATCAAACAACGCTCACAACGACCCATGTCAAGAGGTGGGTTGAATAACCGTTCCACTTGGGTTTACGATTTTAACGCCGGCAAGCAAGTGGAACGGGAAAAATCGCAGTCGTGAACGTGGTCTTTGTGAGTCTCTTGTGGAACGTAGCCTTTGCATCCCGTAACATGTCATAGTTTATAACTTCAAATTTACGTGAACAAAATCATGCAGTAAGGTGAAAATGATGTATACGCATAGTCCATAATCGAATAATACTAAAGTACTATGAAGATAAGTAGTTAACTGTACATACAATTGTATGCATATAATTAATTTATACATACCGTAGTAAATTGCCACGGTACGCATGTATGTAAGTCTCAAATCTGTTCGCATATAGTTGTTAATATCAGTAACACAATGGCACGGTATGACGAAATCCCAGAGCATAGACCTTGGTAAACAAACCAACAAGAAACATTTTTAATTTAGTTACGGCTGTGTTTTGATAACTTAGGCCCGATTTTCCATTCACCACACATTAAAGTTATTTATCAATTAAATTATAATCTGACTGAATAAAAAAGTGAAATAACTGAAGTCTTGTCATTCATACAAATGTCATTTTAATTTGTGTTGTGTTTTATATTTTCAATATTTATGCCTGGTAATTGAAAAATTACGTCTTAGTAAAAGTGTATATTTTTGATAGATGATAGTTGACACTTTACTGCTCACCAAATATACAATTTAAAAAAATTACAATATTGTCATATTAGAAGCAATAGGCGGCCTTATCGCTTAAAGCAATCTCTTCCAGGCAACCTAATTAAGGAATAATTTAACCTAATCTGGCGATGAAGGTGATGCAGATTGTTAGATAGATCTTAAACAAACATACGTAAACTACATATTTTGTATTCGATATAATTGATACATAAATATAATTAGGATAATCTGATCACCCGCTTTTTATCAGTCCTCATTATCCTTTAAACCATACCTATTATAAAATTCTTATAAAATTCGCACTTCTCAGCTCGAACATCCTCACATTTTTAGAGGGTAAAGGATAGAGGAATTCCATCCTTGTCTAAGGCAGATTGGTGGGTTGGACACATCAGTTATTTTACCGTCAGCGCGTGTTAATCGTAACAATATGAACATTAGGTCAGAAAACTGCCAAATGATGTATCCTTTCCTACCATTATTCGAATCCACGTCATTTGAAATACGTGTTTAAGATGGGAGAATATAAATCATTAACCACTACACTACCAGGCTTCATTCTTTAAATTTAAATAACTAGTTTATTTCGCAAGGAACCCCAATTATACTTTATCTACAACATAAACATGTCAAGAATGTTTCAAAAAGCCCAATACGTAGGGTAGGTATATCGAGGGTGGCAATGAGTGGTTATAGGAGCGGCAATGTCTGGGTGCAGCACATTTCTTTTTTATAGCTCACTTCGCCTCAACTGTCTCATAATGTCACATAAAGAATGATTCTTACGTACTTATTTGTTTGGGAAAGTTAACGATATTTGTCTTTCACGGTACTTTATTGAGGTTCAGAAATAATGATATATATCCGTGCAGGGACGGAGAAAGAATATAATTTCCTGCTGCTAATAGGCCTGTCGTTAGAGGTGACAAAACCACCCATAGCTAGGTGGTAGGGTGTTTATCCATCTGGGTGACTACCAACCCTGGTCTATAGTATATCGCCATAACAATCTTGAGTGGTGTTGCGGCATTAATGACCAGGTTCCAGTGTCCCTTTAGAGAGCGGTAGTACATTGGTTGCACCTACATGTGTTACAAATGTCCATAGGCGATGGTAGCCGCTTTCCATCAGATGAGCCGTCTGCTTATCTGTTGATAACATGCAATAAAAAATGGAAAAAATCTCAGTGAAGTAAAGCATATTGGACTTGACAAAAAACTAATGATATTGTTATGTAATGAGAAAAAATGTCTTTTGCTATTTATATGAAACGGATAGCAACTAAACGTAAACTCAACGCGAGTGAAACCACAAAAAAGCTGTACTAATCGTATAACTGTTTATTTTTACATAATCGGCAGACAAATACACAGATTGTATATTCCCAAAATAAATAAGTTACGCTATTTTAAGGATACCTATTTTTTTTATTGCATGAGTTTAGCAGACAGGCAGACGGAAGTGGTTACCAACTTACCAACGCCTGTGAACATTTGCAACACCAAAAGTGCTACAAATGCGCTGCTGCCCTCTTAAGGGAGACTGGAACCTGGTCACTAATACCGGAACACAACTCAAGGTTGTTATGGCGGCATACTCTAGACCAGGGGCGGTAGCCATCCAAACGGACAAATGCCTTACCACCTGGCTGTGGGTTGTTTTGTCGCCTCTTACGACAGGCCGCCCGGCCGCAGGAAATTGTATTTTTTCTCCGTTCCTGCACGGATAAAATAATTGACAACTCAGAAAGATACTAGAAGGTTTATTTACGACTTTAACCTTGACAGGAATTAAATCCGGGTCCTATGCGTTCCAGTAAACTAGGAAAAATTTTAGACCACTTAACCAAAAAGACTGTCATATTGTCACTTTGCATTTTCTTTATAAAAACCGAAGTAAAAACTAAAATTAGCTGGAAAATTGTCCAACAATACGTTAATTAAAACTGTCAATCATAAATACAATGACGTAAAATTGCGTGCGTCCACGCTCACACTTTTACTAGTTATAAGACACTGATGCACTTAGGCCCGGTTCCAATATCTTACCAACCATTCATTTGCCTTACTGTGTATTAAAATTAGACATAAGCTCCATACAAGTAATGTCAAAATTCAATCAACAGTAGGGCAAGTTAATGAATGGTAGTAGTATAGGAAGTAGATATAGGAACCGGCCATTAATTTATATATGTACATTATAATTATATTATCTACGTTCCAAGAGGAACGACCACGCTCACGACCGCGATTTTTCCCGTTCCACTTGTTTGCGAGCGTAACAATCATAAATTCAAGTGAAACTGATTATGGTCTAAGTGTTGACCCGGGGTAGAAGCTAGCTCTGTATCGCATTACATTCAAATCTGTTCAGTAGTTTTCATGTGATGCTCTCACAGACAGACAGGGAAAATCCTAAAAATTGTATTTTCATGAATCTGCTGGTTTGTTAGGCCCTGACTGTTTTGTCTTTTTTAAATTCATTTTATAATCTCGACCTTTCTACAGATTTTAATTACAGTCTATCTTCTATTTTATGTTATAAATAGAAGATAGACTGTAATTAAAAATCGCTGTTATTCTAAAACGATATGATTAGACAAATTAAACAAGTTTTAATACCTTTCGGAAGTAATATCGAATATGTCAATGACTGGTACGCATCTGTTGAATGAATCTGAGAAAATGTTATAACCGTGTATTTGCTGAGAAATATTTGTTTATAAACATTGTTTCAGTAACAAAATTTCCGTGACCTGTTTCTGAAACATCTATATTTCTTTAATAATATATGCAAGTAGATTAGAAATTGGGGGCGTTGCGTTTGAACGACGAATTTAAAAGTGAGAAAAAATTGAGCAGCTAATTTGCATCAGCATATTTTGCAAAGGTAACTTTCAAAATTTTCGATATATTGTGAATAAATGAATAAAAATCTTTATTCTTCAACATAAACTTAAAGTAGATAATTAGTATGAATAAATTTGCATTAGAACAGCGGGCGGCCTTATCGCTCATAGCGAACTCTTCCAGGTATCTCGGTGTCCAAGGAGATTGTAAAGAAAAATTATGATGGTGTAGTAAATTAAAATAACACTAATATAATCATCATAGAGAATTAAGTGAAAACTAATGTACAGATTTATATGAAACTCGACATAGAGATAGTTTACATTCCGGGTTAAAAGTAACGTAGTGTTCATAGGATACACGAAAAACGGAGATGAAAAATGCCGTCGCGTCTTTTTTGATGCCGTCATTGCAATTCACTGTCAAGCACATCGTCATGATGTGTACTTACATACACAATTCTTCTTCACATTTCTATAACACATAAAACATTGTATTGACTCAAACACTAAGTAACTATCATAAGTCATTACAAGCAGTGAATTCTGTTGACGTAGACAATTCGAAATTATCTACCCGTAAAATTAAATAATAGTCTGATATTAAATATCACGCAAGAGAATATCAGACATCGCGTTGCAGTAATTGAACTAGTTTATTTTTGTCGCGTCAACATTGCACCGCTAATATGACGAAGAAAGGGACGGTTGGAATTAAAAAAGAGCTGTTAACGTTGTCTCTGCAAGAACGTGAGTACTACGTGCAATTCGAATCTAAATAATTTATTTTCAAGTGTTATAATTATTCTACTTTAAAGAATCTTATCTGTTCTATTGTCTTCACTTATTTAGCCGCGTAATCGGGGACCAAGTATTCCCTAAGAAGAATTCTGGAGTCCTACACAACTGAGCGTTTTTCTGCCGTCGACTACAGCGTCTTTTTGATCGTCGGGTTTTTACGTGTGCTGATTGAACGCAGCTTAAAAAGAGTGTCGTGTGGTACATAAGTCGGCGCAAGCTATTTCTCTCGCACAACCTACGCCCTGAGAGCTGTTCTATCTGTTATAATATATTCTTTTCATTGAACTTGACTGTTTTCTTTTGGTTTCATGCTCAAATGTAACAATGGCAACGCAAAGAGGTTCTTTGGCAGTTAACAGTGCTAATCTCAAATAAATGCTTTATTTATGCCAGGGGTGTCTGGCAAAGACCGCTCTTTAGAGATATAACACCCCTTTATGAACATGCAGAATACTACTAGCCTGTAAGTTTTATATGATAACACATATTATATGTGTTGCGGATGGAGAGCGGCCCCTTGAACTTCCTGACGGAGCACAACTGCCCCTGCCCGGTATACCGCCGACGCCCATACCTAGCACAATTAGCAGCTAGGCGTCGGACGAATAATACAATTTAAGAGGCAGCCCTGGAGGATTAAAATATTAGATTCTACTCTACTCCCTCGTCATTCTTACGTCGTGCTCTCTTCTCTCTCTCTCTCTCTCTCTCTCTCTCTCTCTTGCTACATACATTTTACTTGTGTTAAAGGAGTTAATAATCTTTGTAAATAATTGTACAATAATTAATTTAAAATACATTCCATAGTAAATATTAAGAGTTTTAATCAAACACATCAACTTGCACCAATAATATGCCTACAATAAAAAGTTATCTATCTGTTTTTCCGAAATATTGTTACTTAACTAATACACGACTTGATAGTTTCAAGTTTTATATATTTTATAAGTTTTATCTATGGTTTCAACTATTTGTCACAGCCTCTCCTTACTTGACTTGAAGAAGTCAGCTTACTGATATCTTATCATGACGTTTTCCTTTTGTGTAACATGATTCATAAGTTTATTGCGCGTACAAATACAACAATTTCTCGTGTTACTTTACTCAAGGTTGTCAAGCTATGATTTTTTAATTGCTGGAGTATCTACAGACAAACAAGTTGATAGTCCACCTCATTGAAAGTGGTTGTACTACCAGTGTGTTGCCAGTCTCGATGGGGGGAAATTTTGTTAAAATCAACCTTTTCCCTTAGTTTGACATTTGACACTCCTTTACATAAATTGGTCCTTACAAGCTACACTCAGCGCGTTCCACTAGTAGTGTAGTTTGCTCACAACGCCCAAAATGCTCCGCTAGCCGTTCCACGAAGCGACCGCGGTCGCCTTATGGTCGTGGCGAAAACGACACCAATGACGTCGTCATTTTTGATCACACAACGACCCATGTCAAGTGGTGGATCGAATAACCATTCCACTTGGGTTTAGGATTGTAACGCCGGCAAGCAAGTGTAACGGGAAAAATTGCGGTCGTGAACGTGTTCGTTGTGAGTTTCTATTGGAACGTAGCCATTATGGACGGTATCCATAATACAGTACGTGATGCTTTTTTTTCAAAATGAACCGATTAGATCCCTGACTATGGTAATTGATTCTACAAAATTCTAATGACGTCGCTTTAGTTTTCATCAAAATCGGCCCCGAGACTCCTTTTTGTATTTTTCGCTGTTATATATATAGTTTAGGATTTGACCATCAAGGCCCAATGGAAGTTGGAAAAAAATGAGTTTTAGAACGTAGTTACACCCATGTTCATCCGCGCATCAAGGCCTTAATCACCCCGGGAAGCACAGTGACCCACTTCACCAAGAGAGGTTTAGTTCCACCGCATCCCCAGATGCCGGTGGACCCCTGTAACGGAACCACGGGAGATTTTGCACATATCTGCGCCCCGGACACCGGACACCGAACTGACGGCGCCCGTGAGTCGCAAGGGAGAGATGTGCGCACCTCTCTCGCTTTCAATAAAAAAGTAGGTTATGCCAACCCTAATTACAATATTTTTATCATATACTAAATGTAAGTATGTCTGTTTATCATTTAGTACAAAAACACAGTTGTTTGAATAGTAAAATAAAAAGTATGTAGATATGAGTTTTTAATTTGATAGGTAATGTTTGGTCATTTACGTAAGTCAGAGTTAGATATGTTTTAAGCTACGTACTCAGGATGGAATGCTATCACAGCGAAATTCGTTGTGTGTCATATCCGCATACAACAGGAAATTGTGATTATTAATAACTGTAAGTATTACCAATATTGTTTTCGAATCATTGTAAGTTTGTAACGGTTGATTGTTCCGAATATTAAATTATTTGGAAGTAATTAAGAGTTCATATCTCAATCAGTAGTGTAATTAGTCCTAGTTCGACCTTCGACCTATTAGACAACCGTTGAAGTTTCCGTCACCTGACTATGTCAAAACTCAAAAGGAAGGTAGTGTATTTTCTACAAAAGAAATAAGTACAATCAAACACGAATTTTTCAGCCATATCAATAACACATATTGATGCATTTATAAGGTTCAAGAAAGATAAAAACTTATACATGTTAATAACAAAATAATAATTTAAAGTAGGCTGAGAAACGTTTTTTTTTATTCTGTTTTTTTGGGGGGTTATCCCGTATCCACGCGGATACGTCAACCCCATCGTACCCGTTTTTTTAACCAGGGGAAATCCGTTTGAGGACTAACTAAGCCGCGACAAGGGCAGAACCTCGGGGGGATAGTTCGCAACCTAGTGTGGGATTTACTACTCCTCAATTAGGGATACCCACTAAAATCCCTGGGTGTTCCGTCCTTCGCCTTATGCCAGGGCTACGGGTATATTACCTAGCCTCTCCGCAGCCCTGGCAGGTGTGGGCCCCACGAGGCGTCTTCCACCTTCAGCGTTGTGTCGGATATAATTCCGGCACAGCAATATGCTGAGTGCAAACCTTGTTTGCTGAAAATGCGGAGTACAAATTCTCAAAATATGCTCTGTGTATAATAATGTATAACGAATGTAATTACGTCGCTATTTCTTCGAATAAAGTTTTTCTTTCTTTCTTTTTATCACTGCCAGGGGACTACTTTTATCCCCAGCATCTTCAAGCTCTCTAGGCGTGGGGCGGTCTGTAACTCGCCCCATGGGAAGAGAGGTGAGCGCGTGCGGAACACGCTGCGCTCCCATCTCGACGGTATGTGCAGGTGAGTGAGAACCTTGATTGATGACATGACCTATACCCCAAGAGGCCCCACCCGCGCTGCCTGCTTACGGTGGCCGAAGGGCCTGACTGGCCCTCCGCCGCCGACGCATCCTCCTTTGGCTGGAGCGCTCCCGCTCCGCCTCCTCCTTCGCAAGCATAACGCGCTCGCAGAAGGAGGAGACGGCGTCCCATCCGGACCCCATCGTACCCTAATCTAACTAACGCTACATACATCTATATATATAAAAATCAATTGCTGTTTGTTAGTCTTTCTAAAACTCGAGAACTGATTTGACTAATTCTGATTTTGAATTATTTGTGGAAGTCTAGGGAAGGTTTGAAAGGTGAATAAATATGAATAAAATTGATTCTGAGGCGGTACGAAGTTTGCCGGGTCAGCTAGTTGTATTATAAAAAAAACAAAGGCAGTGACTGATGGAGGACTCCAATTAAACCACCCAGCCGTTGAGATATTTCTGATGTGGGCTTAGGGATAATTGTTTGAATAGTACCAATATCCATAGGATTTAGTTAGACTGAAGTCTCTCATCAGTGCCTGTCTTTCCTTTTGGTTTCTGACACAATTCATCAGTAAATCTTGGATATCTTCCAAATAACAAGTGGTGCAGTTTGGTAAATCTACTGTCCTCATGAGATACGCAATCTTTGAGGGTGCGAAACATTTTTGATGTACCTAAGCTAAAAATTAAATTCAGATATCTCCATATTATTCAAAATAATCTATGTTTATTTTCAAATTTAATAACAAATCGATTCTGAGGAATCAGCTTGTTGCATTATTGTACTATCTGTGTCAAAATTTCAACTAATCAACAAGTTATAATTAATGATTTCGCAGTATGCAAACGTTACATTGGGAATATTCCAAACTAAATGGTAACTAGGCAAATTTACTACAAAGTAACTAGAACTCAAATAACAAAGAATAACATATTAGGGTTCTGTAGTTATTTTGACAAGAACGAGAGTCTATTTTCGTAAAAAATAAAATAACATCTCCCTCTACTGAGGTAAATTTTTGTCAGTATGTTTGCGCTAGGATATTTTAATGTATAATGTATTTTTTGCTTTTTATTTTTCTTTATATGTTTCGCTTTTCATTCTTTATTTCTTCTTTTTTATTACAATATTACTACTCACATTCTGTTTATTACTTAATAGGATATGCCCGCGACTTCGCCCACGCTTGACTTGAAATTCCCGCGGGATTCTCGGAACGTAAAGTACCTCAGCATTTAAAAAAGATTGTAAGCTATTGTTTTAGTGAAAACTGTGTCGGTACAAACTAATATTTATGCACTCGAACAACTACAAACCGCTCCCGGGAATATTCCTGCGGGATTCCCGGGACAACAATATCCACAGTTTTTATTACTTAAAATTTGCTATCGATCAGTAAAAGAATCACTTTGGATTTAGATTTTTTTAAATTGGCCTATTTAAATCATGCCCAGAAAAAATCCCGCGGGATGCCCTGGAAAAAAGTAGCGCAAATTATAAGTCTAAGAATTTTACTTTCGATCAGCGAAAACCGCATCGAAAGCAGCCCGGTAGTTTTTACGTGAATGCCCCCAACAAACAGACAAGAATCCTAAAAAAAATTGCATCGTGTTCCCCATCGTCCGTATAGTCTATTCTAGTTGTTTTTTTAATTGCTCCACTGGGTATGTAAACCCAGGATATGGATGAAATTTGATAGGAATACATGTCTAATCTACCTATATAATGGTGTAGTAAATAACTGCGAAACAATAATAAAATAGACATAATCGCCAACACGTAAATTGAGGTATTTTTTCAATATCGTGTTATCTTGAAAATCATTACAATGTTCTTTTATGATTCTTTAAGTCTGTAGGTGAAGAGATAATTATTAGATTCCAAAGTTATGCAAATTGTTACGAAATGAAGCTCTAATCTTTGAACAATGAAGTGGAAAATTCTATAACTATTTAGGTCATATAACTTTAAAAATAGATAACATTTTATTATATATCAATACAAAAATGACCTTAGAGACTAGCGGTCTTACTCATATTGAGTTAGAATAACTTTCTAGGCTTCTTTTAAGGTTCTTAAAGAAACTTTTAAACTTACTTTAATTCAATATGAATAAGACCGTAAAACTATATTTAATTATGCACAAAGGGCGGTATTATCGCTAAAAAGCGATCTCTTCCAGACAACCTTAGGAATGAATTGAGATAATAATGGCGATAGAGGTACACGTAACATATAGTACAATTGCTTACATTTTAATAATAAATACATAAATAATATATGTGCAGAAGTTTTATATGTTAAATAGATGTATACTTTATTATTTTATATGTTAAATAGATATATACATACCATAAAAATACATATCTACAAAAATCAATTAATATCTGTTTAGTAATTTTCGAGATTTTATAGATTTGTATTTAAATAAGAAAAAGCAAGAGGCCGAATGGTATGTCACTTATTCCTTGGAAGATGCAACGGCCGCTTGTTTGGGACACGACATGTGTAGACACTCTGGCGCCATTACATCTTCCAATGACTAAGTTAGAGGCTGGCAACGCCGCTACAAAAGCTGAAGCTCTCAAACGGCGCAAATATGGAACCTTAGGAAGGGGTTACATATTTGTGCCGTTTGGAGTTGAGACATTAGGCCCGTGGGGTCCACCGGCAAAGAGTTTCTTCAAAGAAATTTGCAAGAAACTCTTCGATGCCACTCATGATCGGATGGCTGATATTTCGCCCAACAAATAAGCATCGCTATACAACGCGGCAATGCAGCCAGCCTTTTGGGTGGACAGTGTAACAAATCGCTGTCAGATGGGAACGCTCCCATCTGGCAGCGATTTGTTACACTGTCTATAATCGCTTGTACTACAGTGTAAACTCCATGTAACCTCACTCGATTTAAAGACAAACTTCCATACAATGATACACTCTATATAGCATTACACCCACTCTCAATAACGACAACAATTAAGTAATAAAAAGTACCTTTTAAGTTGCCAAAATTATTAAAAACTGTGCAGCTGTGTACGTTCTTTTATCGCTTTATTATCTTAGCCCGTAATAAACTAGACTGTTGGCATCATGCATACCGAAATTTCTAAGTACTTCCTCTATCACCAAGATGCCTTAATATCGCAATATATGAATAAAATAAGGAAAAAAATACAAGCAAAAGACGTCAGACAAAAATAACAGACTTCTCTCCATTTAACGACAACTTTATAACGCCATAAAATGCACAGTCCCTTCAGTGTCGTTATGTAGAGTTTACACTGTACTTATAACTTAGTTTATTTTTAGTCTTCAATTGCATCTTTTAAGTTAGAAAAATAATGAAACATTTATTACCTCTACGGAACCCTTCGTAATTCGTGAACATTTGCTAGATTTATTTGTGTTAGCCTACAAATGTATGTAAATAAATATAACTCGATTAGTCATTCAATAAATTATTCGTTCCGTGAAATACAATTAATATCGATTGATGTAAAATTAATTACTTACAGTAATATACAAAAGACAAAAACCGGAAAAATGTAATTCCAACTACAGATCATACATGTTGCAGAGTTCGTATGTCATTATGGTACCTATACGGTAGATAATTACACAAAAATGGTCATAGCAAGTTTTAAATCACCAATAAAACATGTCTTGATTATGCCACTTGTAATTTACGAGACTTGGTGACAATAATTTAGCTATTGTAGAATATAGTCTAATAGCCTTACTTATGATCGTCTCTCAAATCTTAAGCAATTGCTCAGCAACTGAATAGTGAAAATCTTACCCATAAACATCTTTTAAGGATGTGTAAGTAAACTCTTAAGTAGCTGTCAAAAATGACCAACGTCGAGAGCTATTTCAATTTCACTCTTTTCCGATCTTTAATCGATTATTTCGGTTACAACCTACGTTTATCATTCAAATTTCATTTATCTGTATCCCTCTTAGGTTAACAAGAGCTAATACACGTTTATAAGTGAAAAAAGGTAATCATTGATTATGAAATTAAGAATCTCTTACTTAAGAGATGTCTAATCGTTTCTTAACCAGATTATTATAAGTAAGGCTGTAAAAGTACAAGTGTACCTCTTTTACCTCAAATTTTGAACGTGGTAGAGCTATGCTGAAATCATAATTTTGATTACAGCTCTTTGGGCCTCGATCTGTGCTATATCACGCTCTGACAAAATATAGGCATGAAACGATTGACTTTGACCTAATTGTGTTTCGTGCGATGAGTGAGAGTTCCGCTATCCTGCATCTTCCTTCCCTACACCTATCCTATCCCATCGTACAGGCATGCATACGTTAATTGGCGACGGTAACCAGTTTCAATGAACTAGGCAGTCTACCTGTTTGCCAACTTTGGAATGAAAAAATTAATTTTATTATTCAAGCTACGTTTGCTGAAGACCGTTTTCTGAGTCATATAATATCAACCCAAAATATCACAATGCTGGGCTCAGGGCTCCCATTATTGTGGGAACGGACAGTACACCCGCCACGTTTGTTCAAGGCGGTTTGGCAAGTTTGACACATCGATTATCTCGATGCGCAGGTTGCATCACGATGTTTTCCTTCGCGGCTGTTAGCACGTGGTAATTGAGACAATATGCACAGTAAAACGTTGGGTGCTAAGCCAGTTTCCATGTACTTTCAAACTGTGCGCAGCGAGGATGATTAGGCACGGTAGAAGTATATTTGGTGATGCATACCAGGCGCCTTTAACCTGGTTACATCCGTTATTGTAAAACCTTCTCTAGCAGCGCCGAATAAGCAGCTATATTAATCAAATTTTGCATTTCTATAGTTTTTTAATGTACATGCCATTGTCACATGCCGTCAAAGATAAGCCGCACAGCCTATTGTAAGCGCAGCTTATTCTCCTTCAGCCTGATTAAGGAATCCTTTGACTTTTGAATTTGTAGTTAAGAAAAACATGCTATTGTCTTTTTACTTGTTTTATAACCATCATTAGCGTCGAACTATAATCCCTATTGTATTCGTCTTTGTGGACGTTCGCGGGTGTGCAAATTAAATTTCTTAGAAACCTTGTGTGCGCCTCTAATTTCTTGGTACTGTGTAGTTAGTATAAGACGAGGCCCGAATGGAGGGCAGGGCAGTCAAGCAACGACCACGAAGCGATTTGGACGTCTTCTAGTACTCTCGATTAGCGATGTAAACGACGGACTTTGCGCATTCGAATTGTATTGAATAGTGCAGTGTGAACTGGTTGCATCTAGTTTTATTTGTATTTGTTTTATACGTGTTTATACAGTTCTAATAAATTCTATAGTAGTTCCAACGGCATTCTTAATTCGAGTCCTGTAGCTCGTAACAGTATCAATCTATCACCGGATTAGCCTTAGGATTTAACGAAAAAAAAGTGGTTTTTTGAGGATCTAAATCGTCAGGTTTGGTATACCTTGTAACGCACTAGTAATAAAGTCACCATGTTTATTAAGCCTTGTAATGCACTTGAATTTTCAGTTTCTAGGTATGGGACAGGGACTAAAATTAAAATCTATCGATAGGCACGTTTAAATTTTATTGATTTTTTAATAATATGCTGTTCATTAAAACAAGGTAAACAATATGACCTATTGCATTTACTGCATTCTAATTTACATTTACATTGAAACAGAAATATTATGTATTAGTATGAAACTTGTTAGTAATTTTCAAGCATAAACTAGCATAGCATCATGTGCAATTACTCTGTCAAATTTTCCAAATTCTACCTTATCATTATGAGGTAAGGAAGCAAATGCAACTTTATAAAATTGACTGATAATGGATATCGACTATCGATATCCAAAAGTGAACTAACAATCGTCGCTGCAAGGGTCGCAACGCTCGCGCACCGTCCCCATGGACAGACATCTACTTAATCGACAACTTATTACTTAAATGTAAAATTTCTGTCCAAACAGTAATAAGGACTTAACTCGCTTGAATGTTTAATATTTTTTAATATTGTCGGTTTAAGTACAATCGGACCAATTGAATCATGACCCACCATAAGGTAATTTTCCTAAAATTGTGAAATACAATTAGGTTTAAATTCGCCTGAACATACATTTCCTTGGTAATGAACTTTTTATCATTTTATTAGACATTGACAGTTACTGACTACGTTGTATTAAAAAACAGATCGGAGAGACTCGACTAAACTCGTGTGTAACATCTGACAAATGCTATTATGCGCTATTACTATCTCTGTTATTAAGTATATTGGATTAAGGGCCGGTTCCTATATTTTACGGACCGTTTATTTGCCTTACTAATGGTTAAAATTTGACGTAATCTCTATACAAGTAATATCAAAATTCAACCTATAGTAAGGCAGGGGAGTGAATAGTAAGATATCAGAACGGACCATAAATCGACAAGCCAAAGGTGATACAGGCCAAAACTTTGTATAAGCAACCTTTGATATTAGGGTTATCGTTGTATGTTAGGTAGCAGAAATACACAAGAAACCAAAACATTAACAACATTAATGTGGAAGAATTTAAAAATAATAACTTTTTTGTTAATTTTATTAATTGATTTTATTTCAAAGTTAGAAATGGCACCCACTTTACCCTACTTAAACCTAAAACCGGGTATAAGCACCATTGTTTTCAATGACGTCTAATAGTCGATTACGAATCAACCCGATTAGACGATTTGCAGATGTCGGTTACCCTCATGTTATTCCAAATTTCATTGCAGTGCTGCTCAATTGCTTCCATTGTCCTCTCGTTTCTGTTATCCCACATTTGAATCATCAAACTCCATAAATTTTCTATTGGGTTGAAGTCTGGTGACCTAGGCGGCCATGGAATGAGAGTAATTTCATCTTCATACTGGGTAAACCAATTTGAAACGATTCTGGCGGTATGTACTCGACAATTGTCGTGAACGTAGGAGAATGTAGGGACTTCTTCAAGTGGGTACATTATTTGCACTATCGGTAACATTGATTCTTCCAACAAATCGACATAGTTTCATGCGTTTGGACGAGGAGAAATTTGGACAAGTTCACCTATACCTCCGGTACCCATCCAGGCCCACATGTTAGCTGAAATTCGACCAGATAATTGATTATGCACTACGTGATCCTCTATGTATCACGTATTGTTATAACGCCACAAAGTTAAGCGACCATGTTGAGAAGATCTAAATGATTTTTCATCTGAAAATATGGTATTAATCCAGTCAAAGTCTAAATAATAACGTGCAAAATGTAATCTTGCAGTTTTGTGTGCATTTGTTAAGTGTACTTTCTTAGCATAATGTCGGTAATGCAGTCCAATACCGTGTAAATGATTTCTTATGGTTTGTAAACAAACGTCGTAACGTGCCGCGAAGTATTGGGTACGAGAAAAAGGATGTTCTTCATAATTGTGTTGCATATCTGTGCTTTGTTGGTTTGTTATTCGACGAACGCCATGTTTATGTTTTCGTCTATCTTCAAGAATGCTCTCTTCAGCGTGCCGTCTGATCCATGTTCTCACTGTATTCCAACTTATATTTAACACTCGCTATGGCATTCGAGAAATATTCGAATGCCATAGCCTTCCTTACTGAGCACTGCAATCCGAGCTCTTTGTTCTGTGAGACTAGCCATTATGCAATTTAAATAAGTATTTAATTCTTAGATGTTGAGTTCTAATTTTTTTTTCTCATTGACTTTACTTGACTTGTGATATACTTACAGAATGACATTTTATTTTTAAAATTATAATACTTTTTGTATAATGTAAAGTGTTAGAATTATAAGACAGATTTCAGTTCGAGATTCAAATTATTTCAAATCAACATATTGTTACGACCTAGACGCCGACAAAGACAAATTCACACCTGCATACCTGTTTTGCACATTTTATTACCTTTCGGCATTTGAACTTCTTTTGTTTACTTTGCGTTTAAAATTTGTGATTATAAAACAGCCCATTGTGTATTGTAAACTTTTATGGCAGTCATTAGCCAGGTGTGCGGATTACGATTGCTAGGAAATTGCGTCGACGCTTGCCGGGCAGACATATTTGCATTTGTGCAGTATAAAGCAATGATCCGATTGACGAAGACTCAGTCGAGCGATAACCACGAGCGAAGCAAGACTTGTGTAGATTCGGTATTCTATTTAGTGACGAACTTTGCGCGTGTTATTGAATTACGACCATCTGTATTACGTTTGGACTTGTTGTGTTCGGTTATATTTGTACCTGTGTTATACGTGTTTGTATAGTTCTAATAAACTCTATAATAATTCCAACGGCATTTTAATTCGAGTCCCGTAACTAGTAATAATATCTAGTACAATTATAACAAAGTTTAAAATTGCGTAGTTCTTTGAGCCTATTGACGCATTTTTATTAATGTTTAACACACGATAAACCATTTTATAATTTGACGGTTTTAAAGGAATTATTAGCAAAGTGGGTCATAATTCAGTTGGTTTGATCGTACGTTACGAAAAAAATTATATTCTTCTTACATAATTCTATAAAGTCCGTTTGCTTCATATTAAATTTTATTAAACAAAAAGTTTATGCAAATTTGGGTGAAATTGCATTAATTATTGTTTAATACATATTAGCATATTATGCAGATTGCTGGATGTAATCGCACCTGGCACTTACTCTACAAAGTACTGCGATTCCCTGACCAGTAGGTGCAATTTGTAGATGATATATTATAATTTATTAACAGAGATCTCATCAAATTTCTTCGATGCCTACAGCACGTTTCTGATGTTGCAAATCTCAACAGTCAACGGTAACCACTACCAAGTGGCTCAGAAGCCTACCTGCTGCACTCAGCAATAAAAAAAATATTATGGATAGCATGCCAATATGTTGTATAAGATGACCCTGTTCTAGAGGACCAATAAACAGCAACATTCGTTAATAACGTTAAAACGTAGTTTTATTATTTCTATACATTTACTACAATGACTTTGTAAACTAATACAATAAAATAAAATTGAACTTAGCTATCTTATATTCTACCCATAGTCCCTCAAGACTATAAGTAGAATACTGAGCCTAGATCACCGTCTTCTATGAGTAAGGTGCCCAGAAGGCTGGCTACGTATCCTCGCTGGATCGCCATAGTGACCCGTTGTCCGAGGTAGACACCAGCCCTCTGATAATAAGTTAATTAATCACATTTGTAAAATGATCCTAATAATTTTGAACATATTGTTAAAAATTCCGTGTTCTAACAAAATTCTTAAAATAGCAAATATTTTTGTTAAGTGATATCAGCCGGAATAACAGCCGCATACCGTCATACTTTAATATGCCGCAAATATCCACGGAGGCCGAGGCTCGTCATATGAAGACTTATCGAAACATATTTTTATAAGAGGTCTCGTGTGACCAAAGTGACCTATTTTCATGAAACAACGCAAGAGAAAAATATTTATTTAGGGCAAGATACAAAAAGAGATACAAGATAATAGATATTGGTGCCAGTTGCTTCTTCCAAATAAAGCTCGATATGGACTGTATGACTTATTATTACGATATTTACAAACATTAATTTAAAACTATTCATAGACGAGTAACAGAGAATATAATGCTGAATGGCAGAGAGAGTAGTAGTCGTTTTGAAATGAAGTGAAATAAGTGCATTAAGTGCATGGCTCCAATTTTTTTTTTGAGCTGGACCCAGCTGAATAGCCCCAGATGGCTGTTTCAGCGATACCGGACTTTGGAAGCTTCCCGACTCCGTGGGAGCGGAGGCGTTCAGCCCGGAAGCAGCACGCTCGAGGAGGCACCTCCTGTGAGGTTCGACCTCGGCTCGACCGCTGCGGGGGATTGACTCTATATAGGATTTAGCCGTAAAAGGCTGAATGAGCTAAGCCAACAGGCTGAAGTGATAATTTGGGGACTCGGTAACGACTCCGCCGGCGGAGCCGATCCTAGTCTATCATTACTACCGCTTCGCAACGTGTTATAGCTGGAGGAGAAGAAGCGGCGGAAGAAACTCTCCAGCAACACGCCTAAGCTAATCTTGTATGGCTATTTGTGTCTGTAATGAGTGCGCTTGGTGGGTCTTTAACCTTGTGAGGGACGATTCGAGTCGGGGGCTTTCCAGCGTCTGTTCTGTCTGCGTCTGTTATGCCAGGCTGATGTTCTGAGCCTCGGGGGGTTCATTATAGCGAGAAGTCGGGTGATTTTATCCGGCTCGTCAATGACTACATTGCGAGGGCATCGCTTACTCGTGGGAGCGTTCGGAGTGGGCTTGTAGTTGATCGTCTCCGTCACCAAAGAGTTCGGGTTATGGGGGGGACGGTCAAAGAATTTGCGCGAGAGGGAGATTATATAGTCTTTGATGGAGGGAAGCTCCAGGTCGAGATGCAGGTCGGCGAAATGCATATATCGCGGGGCGTCGGCTACAGAACGTAAAAAGTTCTGGATCTTTTACAGTTTCCAGGTGTTGGAATTGCTGGCGTGGCAAGTTTTGTATAGAGTCACCTTATTCCTCCAAGGCCGCTTCTTATACCGCATGTTCCGTCCGACACCTAGCTGCTAACTGTGTGAGCTATGGGCATCGGCGATATGCGGGGCGCGGAGAGGTGTGCTCCAGTAAGCGGGTCAGGAGGGTGCTCTCTGTCCGCAACAATAGATATACATAAGAACTAATTGTGGTGTACTAAAATGGCTCTTGCTCAGCATAATTTCACAACCAACGCTGATCTTCAGCAAGTAGCTCTAAGTGATGCCACGGCATAGGTCCACAAAGCAAATTAAAGTATAAAAATTAGCTAAAAATTTTGCAATTAGTATATATGAACAATATTATAATATTGTTATATAATTAATATATTTAATTAAAATATATAATACATTATAACTGTAAACTGGTATAGAGAAGGAAACTTAACTTATATTGTGAATACATATTCCCTTAAGACTATAAGTAGAATACTGAGCCTAGGTCATCGAAGTCAATGGGTAAGGCTCCTAGAAGGCTGGCTATGTTACCTCGCTGGAGCGCCATGCCGGTGTCCGAGGTAGGAACCAGCCCTCTAATCTCCCGAAGAGTGAATATGTCGTTTTGAATGTCTATATGAAATATCTTTGTAAGGCTCATTTATAAAATAAATCTTACTTTGTTTAAGTCTTCTTTTTAAATCTCTAACTCATAATTGATCTTCAGATTACAAATTTTTTAAAAATTAGGATTTATTATACTTCAATACCTGAAGAAATTATGAATAAGGCCGTATATTGCCATTTCTCAGTAAAAAGTTCAATGTGGTTGCTTCAATTTTAAATCATTAAATCAAGCCTTCGAAAGATGCCTGGTAAAAAAGTTACTAGGTAATGATTCATTATAATTACAAGAAACGAAATGTCATTTATAAAGATATGAAAATAATCATTCATCAACCAGAACACTTGTTAAACGGTATAAACGCATGAAAAAAAATCTAGTGCTCTAAAAAATAAGATTTTTATTTGTACTAAATTAATTTTAAATCTCCAAATAAATGGGCTTTTTCTAACTTTTTAGAAGCATAACTTTTTATCAACCGGAATACCTCGGTACTTAGTGCCCCATATCAAAATAACACTTTTTAAGTTTTGAATGAAATTTAATTTTTGTATATTGCTCTGTCATCTTATATTACTTTTAACCACGTTATTTGAATCTTTTGATGTTGTAGAATTTTTAAAACGAAATATTGTGGTTATTTTTTTGGTATTGTTGTATATACAATTACAGTAAGTTTTAAATCTAGTGGTGATTTGCTACCTATTTTTATATTAGGAATAACAAATACCCCATTGAAAGCGTAAATCTAAAGGAGTCATACTCCACCTTTCAGTTATAAGGGCCACATAGACCCACACACAGCCACATGACTCAGTAAAGGTACCGCCAGTCGCAACATTATTTGATGCTATATGGTCGGCTATGGGCATTGCTACAGCAGAAATGTTACCAATGTAAATCCGTTATTCTATGCAACTATATAAGTTATATGCCAGGCGGACCACTCACAAGAGCTCGGCGGATCGCAGGATGAGTATATATACGAGATCTAAAAGATCCCGATCCTACATGACTAAACTTTCTGTCCAAACGATGACAAGTGCCTAACTTAATCGAGCGTGTGCAAAAACGTTTCATGTATCAAGTTACGTTTTCGGACAATAAATGCCATAGCTTACAGAGCCACAACCTAAGACTACAACATTACAATGTTTCTTCTCTAGAAAACCGCAGAAAAATTGCTGACGTCCTATTTGCCTTCAACCTACTACATGGTCTCGTCGATTCCTCAGACGCTTGGAAAAATGTCATTCATTCTCTATACCACACATGAGTTCAAAATCGAAAAACTTTTTGCTTACCTACCTGTAGGACTAACATTGGCCAACATTCCCCTATACATATATCGCATGACATCTGGTTGTAACATAATCCGCAACAACATAGACATATTCTTTGGTTCTGTTGCTTCATTCAAATACAAAATAAGTTTATTTTTTAACAAAATCGTTTAAGCGTTCAATAATATTTCAAAAGTATTTTATTTCTTCTTTGTTTTATAATATTTTTCTTATTATTATACTAATAAGATTTTATGCCGAATGTAGGCGTGGGCACATGCATGTAGACGTCCGCACCGGCTTAACAGGATTTGTATTAGTTTTTATGATTTAATGCTATAGATACATAATAAGGCAAGACGTGTCTTCATATAAAAGATCATATTCTACAGAGTACAAAATATTATATTAGGTTGGGGAAAAAGTTTGTTCGCATTTTATATAAAAATTCAAAATTGTTTTTATAAAGTTTATTTACATTTGACTAAAGTATGTAGGTGCCATTTTGTTGGATAACTTTTTGCCATCTTGTAGGTAGGGACGTGATCCCATTGCTGTAAAAATTTTGGGGCTTCTGATCAAAAACCTGCGACAAGCGGTTTTGGCAGTCCTTTCGTGATGTTAACCTGACACTGCCTAAGGAATTCTGTAGAGACCGAAACAGGTGAAAGTCTGAAGTTGCAAGGTCAGGACTATACGGCGGATGCATTAACACCTCCCAGCCAAACTCTCATAATTTTTGCTGAGTGGCTAAACATGTGCGAGGTCTAGCGTTATCATTGTGAAAAACCACACCTCTTCTGTTGATTAATTCCGGCCACTTTCTCTCAACTTTTTGCTTTAATCTCATCAGTTGTTCGCAGTACAGTTCAGAATCGATGGTCCTGCCTGGCGGTAACAGCTCATAATGAATAATGCCCTTCCAATCCCACCATACACACAGCATCACCTTGTTGCGAGTTAACCCGGGTTTCGCCACAGTCTGTGAAGCCTGACCGGCCTTTGACCACGATCTTTTTCGCACGTTCTTGTCGTACGTGATCCACTTTACATCACCAGTTAACAGTTTCTTAAAAAATGGTTCGGTTTCATTACGTCGTAATAAAGAATCACAAATAAGTACACGGTTCATTAGGTTTATTTCAGTGAGCTCATGAGGCACCCAAATATCGAGCTTTTTTGTGTACCCAGCTTTTTTCAAATGCGCCAAAACCGTTTTGTGGTCAACTAATATGCCGATCTTGCTCCACTTTTTCAAAAATGGCATCAATTTTGTCCGTAACAGGGCGACCAGAGCGACGTGCATCTTTGATATCAAAATTTCCGGATTGAAAACGCTTAAACCAAATTTGCGCTACTCTCACAGATACTGCAATAGGTCCATAAATATCACATTTTTTTTTCACGGCTTGTGTTGCATTTTTACCTTTTTTGTAGTGAAATTTTAAAATGTATTGAATTTCTTCATTAGATTTACTCATTTTAACAGTAAGAAAAACAAATAAAAATCACACATTTTCCTAATTTGAATTTGGAAATTGTCTTCTTTAAAATTAAAACTTTTTAATGATACCAAAACCAGCCAGATACAAATGGTATAGCCAAAGAGATCTTATTACAAGTTCATACATACTATATGCGAAAAGATTTTTTCCCCAACCTATTATTATTAATGTATTTAAACATGTCTCTGAATATGTTCAGTTTTGAAGACCGTAAAAAAAACTCGCGAGTTATAAATTTGTTTATTGACATTTTAATTAATAACATGTAACGTTATAACGATCCAAAGCCTAAGCACAAGAACAAAGTCATAAACAGAGTAAATATTATCTTGTTGTTCATAAGCTCTTCATGAGTCCAAAGACAGAGTCATGATTGAGAAAGTAAAAGAAAATTAAACCATCCGTTTATACACGAATTAAATGATACAACCCTACAACCGTCGAATCATTTCTCAGGGAAATAACACCTGAATCAGATTCCGTGTGAACATACTGCCGTACTCATATGAAATATGGTAAAGTACATCGTCGTGCATTGTTCTTGCTTCCACAATAATTAAATGTGCAGCGAAAGTAACAGTTAACTGTACGCTGGAGGGTAATTGCGCGTGTCAATAAAAGCTTGCGCGATAACGTGTTCTCATCTTGATAACAAGTAACAATTAATGAATGTTAATGGCCCACTAAAAAATATTTTTAGTCTGTAATAAACCGCAGGGGGCTTTGTAGCGAAACCTTAGGTGAGTAGCGACACCTCGTACACGACTCCGGGGAGCCAAGACAAGGCCCCCGCCTCCGTGCTTGCCTTAGCCAGCCGGCAGGGAGTGGAGATCGCTAGAGCTAAGACTCAATCTTCAGGGCTGGAAATGATAACATAACGTCAGAAGTAGCTTCAGTGAACCTGCAGTCAACCTCTCGACACCGCTTAGCCACTCATACCCATGTTGCCCCTTGTATGAAAAAGTACTAATAATCTTTCATATCATAAATAACTCCTTCGACATTTGTTATTTCCCAAAATAAGCTCAAATTAGCATTGTTTTAACATGGTTAGTTTGTATGCACGATTGCACGCCTCCATTCGATTTAAAAAGTAAAAATCTTAAAAATGTTAATATAACTCCTTGATGGCATTTTCTCAAATTTTTGCGACTAGTAAATACACATAATATAACTACGTTTTGACGGTTTTAAGCGCAGTATTTTATTTTATTTTTATTATTCCGACATATCGGCCACTTTTCCATCTGCCGTGGTCACTGCTACTTAAAACCCTTGGTTTTCTCAGGTCTTCAATTGAGATCGAGATGCACGCGCTCTTATACATACACAACAACTCACATACATATTCATATTTTTTTTATAGGTGGAGTACAGCAGATAGGCCGACGGCCCACCTGATGGAAAGCGGTTACCGTCGCCTATGGACGTTTCCAACACCAGAGGTGTTCCCCGGGCGGCCAATTCAGAGGGCGGCAATCCAAACTTCGCAAACGAATACACAACTCATCATTAACGCAACTTTGACTACCCTCAAAGGCCGTAGGCATAGATTAAAAACCACAGACGCACGCGTGTCCATCAGTTGGCGTCTGATGGCTAAAATGATGATGATGATTAAGGTAAAAATATAGGTGAGATTCAGATGGCGTCTGATGGCTAAAATGATGATGATGATTAAGGTAAAAATATAGGTGAGATTCAGATGGCGTCTGATGGCTAAAATGATGATGATGATTAAGGTAAAAATATAGGTGAGCGGGGGCCGCATTTTTCAGATTTTGCTAATAATCAAGCTGGTTTTGCCAATAGTTTCTTATGTTTGATTAACCTCACACTATCGACTACAGACGAGTTAGTACAAACTAGTTTATTGTTTATCAATGTTTTTACCATTTACATGGCGTTTTAATTGTTCCACGTACATCTGGTTTATTGTACACGAACAGTTAAATAAATTTAATGGCCAAATAAATACAAGGAATCGGAGGGCATTGGCATTTATCTATTCAGATACATTTGCAATGTGACTAATATTCTACTGATTCAAAGCTTTGAAACGAATGCTCATCAATCATTTAATATCGCGAGATTTTCAGTTTTTTACTATCAAATAAATCGAAATGTTAAATATGATCCATACCATTGTAGTTCTCAATCTGAGATGAAGGTATAATATAATCGAAACACCTCAGGTGTCTTAGATGACCTAAGTTGCACTATTAATTGAAACACACTCGCTTGTTGCACTGGTTTATTGAACTGACCAAACATATCAATTGGAGAAAATATTTGCGTGTGTCAAATAATAGTATGTTTAATTAGGAGACAGCGCCTTCTAGTTTTGTACTGGTATAACTATGGAACTAAATATAGCGCATCTCAGACACGTGTGAGTATTGGAATTTCTATTCCACGCACGTACTCCGAGATACTTCTTGATTTTGTTGGTGGTGGAGTTTTAAATTTCATAAATTCATGGGTTAATCAGTCTTTTTGTGCCTAAAAAGTTAAGTCAATCTTAGTGTACGGTTCAACGTACAGCATTTTGTTGACGCTGCGGCCTACTTTAGGCTACTTTAATATTATGATACTAGCAGATACCAGCCCGCTTCGCGTGCCGTAAAATCCGCGCTTGCTGACCTCTACTTGGCGAAAGGAAGGTCCATGCCAAATTTGAAGTCTATAGGTATTATATATAGTTCCTGAGATATCGTGATGAGTCACTATATACGTGGATTTCAAATATTTTTTTAATAAATTTTAATAATTTAGTAAATTTTTTAATTTAATAAATTATTTATTTACGTCCCATTAAAAAGAAAAACAAAATGAATACAGTACAAAATTTGAGAAACTTAATAATATGGGAAAGACAGGAGCCCAAACTAGGTAAACCCTGTATGATCGTACACCTGGCCCTCACCTCCCCATTAAGCACTATTTCTATAATAACCGCCACCAAAGAGCACTACAATCAAAGAAAAATAAAGAGGTGTGTATGTGTATGCATGCTTGCGTGCGTGCGTGTGTGTGTGTGTGTGTGGGTGGGTGTGTAATTATGATTTCAAGTGTGGCTGGGTATGGGAGTATCAATGTTTGTAAGTGTAAGTAAAAACTAATTGTCATTCAACAACTGTTATAAATATATATTATATATATAGATTACTATAAATAACGTTCACAAATACCTTGTAATTGTGTTGCTATCGAGTTTCTATTACCTCGCTACGACTTACTATCAACTAAGTTGAACCCAGAGATGGGCATCCAAGCTCAACTAGTACGCGAATAAATCCTTCAGGGATTTATTCACGTAGCAATAAGGTGTATTTTCTTAACTCAACTACAAGAAAGCACCAGCACACAACCAACTAATGCCAGCATCCACCATTACAAGCAAGAGCAAGTGTACAAACTGTACACTTAGGTTTCATGGGTGCAGGATATATATATCCTGGAAAGTATATCCTGGAAAATAGAAGCTTAGAAGTGGGCTAGTTACATTATTTATGACTTCTTATTCCACGATAGCCCTATCGTGGAATAAGAAGTATTCCAAGATAAATAAACATTATTATCACAACCTTAAGAGTTAAATTTAGTTTATATTTTACTTTTATCTTTTGTCGAGTCCAGTAATCCGTCTTTAATGTTGTGATTGCTGAAATTAAATCACTGAAGCCGTCTACCTTTTAGTTCAGATTGTAATAATATTTTGACTGTTTCGTACTGTTGAATTAAAAATATCACTGCGTTGTTGGCATGAAAGCACAAAGTACTACTAATCCATTATTTAGTATCATGAATATTCGACATATTAAAGAATGGAAAAATTATTACAAATCTCGGTGTATTCCTAATAATTTGCATCACGTACATCGCCAGATTAGGTTAAATAATTCCTTAAGTTAGATTGCCTGGAAGAGATTGTTTTAAGCGATAAGGCCGCCTATTGTTTCTGCCATGAAAATATTGTAATTGTGCATTTTCGAAAATGTATATTTAGTGAGCAATAAAGTTTTTGTTATCTATCTATCTATTCCTACAGTATATACACTGATATTTGCAATATTTTACTTACTCTCTCTAGACTTTGTTTAATTATAATTCACTGATCTATTAGATTTAAAAGCTCTTTGAAAGCTCCGAAAATAAGAGATCCTCTACAATTATTTATAGTAAATAATATTTAATTTTCAACTCGAGAATGCTTATTCATCAGTTTCAAGATTGATAATTCGCTAATGTTTTTTGTCTATGTCTATGTATATATAATTATTGTTTTATTAGTTACCTACATTTATTCTGATGTTTTGCTCATCGATAAATGTACAAATGCCGCCAGAGTAGACTAGAAAAATGTATCAGTTTATGTATTCATAAGCTTCGGTGTTTATCGCCACAATTTCGAGGTTTGTGTGAAAAGAACAATTGTAATATTAATTATTGTCTTATAAATAGTTATTAATGGACATCATTGCATTAGAAATGTGGAATTAATCAGTGTGGCATAATCACGAAATCATTACAAATTCCCTCTCGCATGACTGGTCCCAGGGAAATCATTGCTTCTACGTATTTTAATAGTGTAGTAATATGTTCATGTTACATTATGTCTTACTTTATTCTGTAACACGAAATAATTAGTTTAACGAAAACTAAACAAGTGAGTCTGAATCTTCTGACAGCAATACCAGAGTACTACTGTCGGGAAACAAAGAAATAATGACGAAGAATTTTAGGTACTTAATACTCCGGAATTATAGTTCAAACAATTAAGTGGTTGGGTGTTATTCTAAATCAATCGGAACGTGTGTATGCCGTAAACTAAATTTTCCGGCACTTTTATTATGACACAAACATAATTTCCATTGATATTTGCATTTATGATCAAAGGAAATATTCCGTCTATAAAAGTGATCAAATCAAATCAAACTACACGTCGGTGAAAAAGAATGTCAAGTGACAAAAAGAATATTAAATTAGAAAGGTACAAATGTAAAAGGTCGACCAAAAGAAGATAGATGGATTGTATGAATGATCACATGATGACTTGTGGTTTTTAGAATACAGGAGTTTGAGAGGAATAGATATATTGTGCAGACCCAAGTAGTTGGCAGAAGGTGATAAAAAGAAAGAGACACTACAGGTCGTTGAAAATCGGTGATGATCGCATCGAGATGAGAGAGATGTGTGTGCAGAGTTACATGTTGCAATTTAATTTGAAACGTGTTGTTCTTATTGATAGCCTAAGAGTTATCAGTGAAGTGATGATAACCTATAAGATTGTGAAACCCTTTAGGATTTTGACAGATACCCTTGAGATTGTAGGGCAAATCCTTGAAACAACTTCTCGATTCGTTCGATCCGTTTCGGATTACTTATAACCTTTCGATCTATGCTTAAAATTATCACAAAGATTTACAAACAACATAATAATACTAATTATGAGCACAAGAAAGAACGAACTGCCATGTAATATTCTCGTAATACATTACAGAGCACTTATTACGTAACTAAAAAATATTCCCATCTTTATTTAAACTAACATGGTGACTCCATGGAATTATTTTGATGCTAAAGTAACTTGTTGGAAGAACTACTGAACTCAGATTCGACCCACTAATTAGCGGCAACAGAGACCCACTAATCTTAAAAAGCGGCAACAGATCTTCGCATTTTACTCTTTATTTAATTCAATATTTTCTGTTATCTAACAGTTATCTAGAAAATAAATTGTATGTCTACTTACAATCATTGTTAAATATCGACTGTCAATTTCTCTATTATAAATTTCAACAAATATTTATCTCTTTCAATTAATACATAATAATAACAATATCATGCCTTTTTCCCATGGGGATAGGCAGAGACTGTGGATCTCCACTTGCGACGATCCTGACAAACATCTTTCGCTTCATCTATTTTCATTGACCTCTTCATACATGCACGTTTATTTGAGATACTTTTTACCTGACATCTCTTTAACACTTCTGATATTTGATCATGGTGTGTTCGTCTCAGTCTATCGGCAACAACCCTACAATTCACAATACTGTCATACACTGGTTTTGTGATTCTACTTTTATCCATTCTCTCTACAT
Organism: Dendrolimus houi; assembly: GCA_039645545.1. Classification (NCBI taxonomy): domain Eukaryota; kingdom Metazoa; phylum Arthropoda; class Insecta; order Lepidoptera; family Lasiocampidae; genus Dendrolimus; species Dendrolimus houi. The sequence goes on along the minus strand of CM077127.1, from coordinate 24,832,929 downwards.
GTCCAAATCACCTTAACATTCCTTTTTCATCTCTTGTTTTTTACATTTTCTTTCAATCCACAACGTTCCCTTATTACGCTGTTCCTTATCATATCATTCAAACTGACCGCACATATATTTCTCAAAGCTCAATTAATACATACATACATATATCACGTCTGTTTCTGGTAGGGGTAGGCAGAGACAATAGATTTCCACTTGCTACGATCTTGACATATCTACATCGTTTTTCATCACTTTCATTAATCTCTTCTAACATACACGTTTATTATAGATGCTTTTTACATGACCATTCTTTAAGACATCTGAGATTTAATCATGGCAAGTACGTCTCGGTCTACCAGTACCAACTCTACTGCCCACACTGTTGTCATACACTTCTTTTGTCACTCTCCTGTCCAGAGTTTCAATTAATTCTTCCTAAATTTCTCTGATCACTGCAATTAAGTCGATACTAGACGGTAAATTTATGTCTTTCAATTTGGATGAATTAACCAATTTAAACCATATAATCATTCAATGTCACTGAATACTATCATATCCATTTATTCCTGTGCCTTTCAACGAAATTAATCCAATTTAGTTGAACCATCTAATATCAGCATTAGAAGTTAAAAACAGTCTAAAAATGTTACAAGCCCTTTAGATACAAAATATTCACATGGCCTTTAAAATGTACCATTTGTTAACCTCTCTACGTTCTTGTCAAGGATGGACTCGGCATTTGGTTTCGTAATAAGGGCTTTACATTACATCAATGACGCTGAGATTTACCCAAATTATATTGGACAAATTATCATAAAGATGAAAAAGATGACGTCAAATTATTCTTTAAATGTGGCCTTGCACGTTTTGTATATAATGTTGAACATTTTCGAGTAATTACTAACTTCATTTTTTTTATTATCTATATTACTCATGCGAAGAGTGAGAGCTCCAATTGCCCACTTATCACTCCCCCTGCGCCTCTTTCCTACCCCATTCCTCCTGTCTGATTCCTCTATCCTGTCGTCTTTACCCCATTCTAAAGGTTGGCAACGCGGTCGCATCGCCCCTGGTGTTGTAAACGTCCATAGGCGACGGTAACCACTTTCCATGAGCTGGGCTATCTGCCTGTTCGCTAGCTTCGCGATAAAAAAAGTTAGGTATTCGGTTAAGTTTTTTTCTTCTACCTCGTAATATTAATCCTAGTTTACGAAGAGGTCTGTCTTCTTATTAAACCTTCTCTACTTTTAATCATACATAAAGTGATAAATGTTATTTGATAAATAAGTAAATGTTATAAATCATCATATCATTCTTCACACAATCATTGGATTGTGTGAAGGATGATATGACGATTTGTGGTTAGACAGAGGACGTATGTCAGAATAGAGGAGTGTCGAATGAAAAGAAATATTGTGCCTACCCCAATTATTGGAATTTGGTGAAAGATAAGAGAGAAAGAGTGATAAATGGAGTAGCTCAAGTTTCAGAGCGTAGAGAACCCTCTTATAATAAGTATTAGTTACGTTTCATTGTTATTTCTACCACGTTATCACTCCTACGTATTTTATACTCATTAATCATATGCGTTTATCTGAATCATCACTTATATCCCTGCACAAGCTTCATGACTCCATTTTTGGCATATATTTTTTTTATCCATCCTTCAACCTTCAACAAGATAACACATCTTTGGAAATGGCTTTATGCAGAATAGTTTTTTTATATGTAATATTTTTTTTCATCTTATTTTGAACTAACATTTGCCAGCGAACCTTAGACGTATTTATTACTGCATTACAACGGCGGAACAATGCGACCGCAGCGCCAATTTTTTGAATTTATGTCTATCCCTCTGAAACGACGACTTTATCGCGATAAAAAGTGTCCTAAATGTGGTCCCAGGATATAAGGCTGTGTCGAGTTTCATATTCATTCATTCATATGAATAGAAAAAAATGCACCTTTCTAAAAATCTGTTTACCATCTGTGTATATCTAATGTTTTTCTATAAAAACATTAGATATACACAGATGTGTATATCTAATGTTTTTATAAAAATTCTATAATTCTATAATTAATTATGTATTTGATTTGACTAAATTGGTGTACGTTTTGAAACGCAATAAATGGCTTATATTCCAACTGAGCACATAAGGCTTATACTCTGAAATGATTTATGTCGAATTTGCACCTTAAGCTCGACGAAATTGACGAAAATCAATTGAAGGGAAACTCTCAGGGCATAACTTTTAACCAGGAGCATAAAAGATCTTCCGTGTGAGTCTAATAAACTACAAATATAGTAAATTGTAGGTATAGCTTTGATTATATTTATGTATGTGCAGTACGAATAAGAAATTACCTTAAAATAAGCCTTGAGTCATACAAAAGGAAATAAAATTAATTTTTAATAAAATCAATCAATTGAAATGAACCTTTCTTTGATAAGAAATTTATCAATAAAGTTTATCGCACCAAGACTATTAGTTCGTTAATAAGGATCTAGGTTTTATTTATTTTCAATAGGTATTTTTTGTCACTTCACCTGCATATATTCCGAATGTATCATCAAAAAATCGTGCATTAGGTTAATATTATGGTTAAGGTCATAACAAGGCTTGCGGAGTTGCTCAAATTTCGCTTTCTCGTAGCCCTGGCATAAAGCAAAGGAAGGAACACCAGGGAGGTTTTAGTGGGTATCCCCGAATTGGATGGTCCTAGCATTTCTTTGGAGGTGCTATTACCAACCCAGCGCAGTCAATCCTATATTCCCCTACCGCGTCCCAAAAACGAATTTCCTCTCGTCCAAAAAATACATATATTTTTTTATTGCATGAGATCAGCAGACAGGCAGACGACCCACCTGACGGAGAGCGGTTACCATCGCCTATGGACATTGGTAACACCAAAAGTGCTACCGATGTGCTGCCGCTCTCTAAAGGGAGACGAACCTGACCACTAACGCCGGAACACAACTCAAGGTTGCTATGGTGATATATTCTAGACCAGGGTTGGTAGCCATCCACACGGGCAAATACCCTACCACCTGGCTGTGGGTAGATTTGTTGCCTCTTACAACAAGCCGCCTGACCCCAGGAAGTTGTGTTCTTTCTCTGATGAATGAATGGTTAAGGTAATCTCTGTGCATAAATGAGTGTGTGAGTTCTAATGTTACAGATATGAATGACACATTTGTTGCAAGCATTGTAGTAATTACGATCATCAAAATTTTTGTAGACAATAAATGAAATTGTATACAAAAAGCATAATTATTTTTCATATCCATATTGTATCTTATAAATAATCATTCTATGTTCAAGACCGACTCGCAAGCGGCCACTAGATGCGGTAATTTTACGATGTTGTAAATAAATCGATTATAATCAAATTTGAGATAATTTGTAAAGTTCAGAGAAGAGCATACTTTGACGTCAAGCCGTAGAACATTCTACATGATAAAATTTATAAAAACGTAATAAAATTAAACAGAGAACCTGTACATTCAATACATTAAACATTTCCAAGTAATTATCATTGTATTGTCGATCATAATTTAGCAATTATAAAAACCGACTTCATAATTATGTATCATTTCTTAGAACAAGAAGTTTTCGTCATTTCATAATTCTATTGTTAGGCCCTAATATAGCTCTTTTTGCTGCCTCATAATTAACAAAAACAGCAACATAGGCACTTCCAGTTAAATGATTTCAGTTCATTACGATAAACCCTATATAGAATTAAATTTTAATTTAATTGTATTTAAATCGATTTTTTTCTCTTAATTTAACTAACAACGTATAACAACCATAAATAATTAAAAAATACACATATATACATGAAAAATGGAAATAATCACCTGAATTATTATATCATAAACTTGCAACAATCCAACGTGCACAAACTTAATTTCTTGTATCGAAATACAACCACATTCAATATAAATGATTAATTCACAAAATATTAAGTAATTAAAACTTTCAATTGAAATTAATGAATAAGTCGTTTTATTTTCCGATTCACTCGCGCTCCCGCGCAAAAATAACGCGCGCTCAAGTTGCCGACTGCCACAGACTAAATGAAAAGTTTTTTTTTCTTAACGTATTGAAGATTGACGCAGTCACCGACACAAGAGTGATAGACCCTAGAATTACTGATATCAAATCCTTGGATAAGATTACGAGTTTATGTTTGACTTTGTTTTTATATTTTTAATGACTCAAAAAATATTTTTTCGGAGTTAGTCGAATTTAATTTTTATATGTACTACTATTTCGAAAGCAATCTTATTAAATATTTAGTGTATACCTACCAACTGGAGCAGTTCATGCGGCTTCGCTTTTGTAAAATTTGATTCCGTATTCCGCAGAAATTATAGGTTTCATTTTACAGCATAAAACATATCATATATTCACCCCTATTATTAAAAGAACTTACACATACAATAGGTAATAGATTACATGATAATCTGTTCATTATTTCTGACTTCGCTCGTATACTTTTTGTTCCAGTACCTAGTTTTTGCTCGGAGCTATCATATTTTACGGGATAATAAGTATCCCATATTAATATAATCCTCTTTGTTGAAAATATACGATTATTAAATGTTGAATACTTTTACTACCAAGGCCATGAAAAAGGAACAAACATACTTCTAAGTAAATTAAGTCACTTTCAAATTATTCATATCTTGGAATTAATTTGGATTTTTTCATGTCACTTAAGATAGTAAATTAGTGAATGAAAACATCAACTCATGATACTTTATTGTACAACAAAATCTATAATAGAGACACGGACACGTGTTACAATAGATTTTTACATATTATAAATAAAAATCAATGTTTGTATGTTTGTCCTCGATGCGCTCCTAAATCATTGGTGGTGAAGCTTTGGTAGAATGTTCTGAGGAGGCCCCAAAGGGTTTCTGGCTCAAAAAATCTTTATAAATAAAAATCAATGTTTGTGTGTTTGTCCAATATGCGTTCCTAAGCCATTGATCAGATTGTGATGCAACTTTGGTGGGGTGCTCTGAGGATGCTCGCGAGGGTTTCTGGCCCAAAAATCTATCTTTATAGATAACATTCTTTTGTTCGCGTGTATGCCACTGAACTTTTCCTAAAGGATTGGACCAATTTTGATGAATTTTTGGGTGTGTTCATGTTAATCCCGGGATGGTTTAGATTCACAAATGGACCCGCTAGGTGGCGCCGCTCCTCTTAAACGGTGGGACCGATTTTGATTACTTTTTAGTGTTTCTTCAAGTGGATTCGAGAATGGTTTAGATTAACAATTGGTCCCGGAAGAGGCGTTGCTAGTTGTGGGGCAAGTAGGGTACTAGCCCCGGGCGCAAAATCGCCAATTATTAATTTTAAAAATCAAATTATACTACAATAAACTATTGCATACCGTTATGTTTACTTCGTGATTTCATATCCAACAGACACGTTCGCGATTGCTGAGTTTCGAGAATGAGCGAGGAGGATATGTTGATAATTTACGAAAGAGCGAACCATGATGCGTGCCTTAGGCGCCATTTTCTGTTACTACGCACCTGGGTCCCGGTAGGTGGCGTTGCAATCGGGTTCCAGGATTTTGACGAAATTTTTATGTGTGTTTGAATGGGTACCGGTCTGGTTTAGATTCACAATTGAACCCAGTATATGGCGCTGCAGTCGGGTTCTAGATTTTTTATTTTTTAAGGGCAGGACAACGTCTGCCGGGTACAGCTAGTAGTTTACATATAAAATAGCAGGCGTTAAAATGACATCCTATCATCTAACTTTCAAAACATTATTATAGAAATAATTTTTATAACATGATTTAATCATTATGATAAACGGAATATTTATTGAATTAATTTATTATCTTAACAAACCGTTTAATAGCCATTTCTTACGAGAAATAACTATCACGTCACATCCGTTTAATCTGTTCTACAATCTTACGCCACGTTAGCACTAGTAAGGCGACACAACAGCGATTTCTTTTTGCTACTGCTCGGCCAGACAAATATTACCTACACGTTAATACTTGACAAGAGGACAATATACCCAAATTATATTGTTTCGAGCTACAGGACTCGAATTAAAAATGCCGTTGGAACTACTATAGAATTTATTTGAAATGTACAAACACGTATAAAACAAATACAAATAAAACTGGTTGCAACCAGTTCACACTGCACGATTCAATGTAATTCGACACGCGTAAAGTCCGTCGTCTGTATCGCTAATCGAGAGTACTACAAACGTCTTACTCGTCTCGTAGTCGTCACTTGACTGCCCGCCCCTCCATTCGGGCATCGTCCTATACTAACTACACAGTACAAAAAGATTGACCGCGCACACTGAGTTTCCGAGAAATAGTAATTTGCACACCTGCGAACGGCTAGCAAAGTCGAAGACAATAACAATAAGGATTAGTTCGACGCTAATGATGGTTATAAAACAAGTAAAAAGACAATAGCATGTTTTTCTTAATTACAAATTCAAAACACAAAAGAATTCCTAATCCGGGAAGACAATGAACTGCGCTTACAACAGGCAGCTGCGCGCTTATTTTTGCCGGCATGTAACAATATGATAATGGGCTAATTCGCAAGTCAAATGATTAATTGTTGTCATCGTTAAGCTATAGCTATAGCTACAACAGCAGACTGATAATAAGATTCAGCGAATTATTTTTTTAAACTAGTTTCCATACCTTATCAGAACTTTTTCAATTTAAATCCTAACGGTCTTATTCATATAGAATTGGAGTAAGTTTGAAGGATCCTTTATGGTTCTTAAAGAAGTCCTCAAACTTACTCTAAAATATGAATAAGACCGTAATTATTTAAATGTTGCTTTGGAAATTTCCACGGAGTCGAATATCGAAGTGTTACAAATAAATAAGTTCTATATTACTTAAATTAATATTAATCGGGCTCTTGTCACCGCCGGGGTACCTGCCGTTCTAGAACCGAACGGCTTGTGTCGCGACGATGGCAAGAGACCCGATGATATGTCATTGGTGCCCTGGAGGATGGGTCGCCCTTTAGTATGGGACGCGTCTTGCGTCGATACTCTGGCGGCGTCCCATCTTTCAGCCACTAGCATGTCTGCTGGTACAGCTGCTACACAGCAGGAGGCCCTAAAATGCCGCAAATATTCCGCCATCGGAAATGGTTACATTTTTGCGGCTTTTGGGGTCGAGACCCTGGGACCATGGGGGCCTGAGGCGCACAAACTTTATCGAGACAGCGAAACGCCTGGTAGACGTCTCACGTGACCAAACGACTGGTCAGTACCTCGAACAACGCATTAGCGTTGCGATACAGCGAGGTAATGTGGCCAGTCTTTTGGGCACGTTTCCAACTGACAGCGGTCTGGCACTAGATTTTATAATTTAATTTTAATTTGTATATATACTTATTTATAATTTAGTTCACTTTTTGTTTAATCCTTTTAATAATTATTGTATGTAAAAAAGACAACTTAATTTACTTAAATTAAATATAGTGTGTCCCAGCTATAAAACACACTGGAGGAACTATCAACAATTCATTCCGCCATCACAACATCCTGTGCCATGACACGGAGATCTTATCGTTCGTACAATGGTCTAGGGAGTTGTAGTTTTGTTGTAGGAGTCTAATATTGGGTAATTAGAATAACACCTAATAAGAGGACACAGATGCTCCTTTTACGACAGGACGGTCTCCTAGAATCAGCCCCGTCAGGACCGTTAGATGCGTCTCTGGTTCCCGAGGTAATAACATAGGGCGATAAGATGTAACACAGGGGTGGTTTAGTTGGTAGGTTCGAGAATATCATGGGAAGTCCTACATTACCCTACTGCTATCCCCGACCATGGGATATCCATGACGGATTACACCTCAAAAAAAAGTTATAAAATACACGTCTATGAACATAATCATCATTATAACATTTTAAATTCACGAGATCGCTATCGCTCTAACAATGTAAACAGTCGTATATTTCACTATTATTACTATTAGGTTTTTTGTATTCTTTGCGTCATTTACCTTCTATGACTGCCATGGTTTGGTCTTTGTAATCAGTAATCACTTTCCCTTCGAGCCTCATATTACCACTATCCTTCTTAATAGGACAATGTCGCAGCTTTAGAATGCATTATGTCATCAGAAAGGTATTAATATCGCATCTATACATATAATAAAACTGTAGAGGTCGAATTTCGGTACAGTGATAAAAAATGCTAAAAACTGGGTCAGGGGGATGTAAGAAGTGAAATAGAACTAATTTACATTTTTTTTAATTTTATGTTTCTCTGTTTGTCTGTTTGTCTGTCTGTTTGTACCGACTAAACTCCGAAACGACTGGACCGATTTAAATTAAATGTTGTATGGTGGTAGCTTATATCCCTGGCCAACATATAGGATACTTTTGATCCCGAAAAATTAAAGAGTTCCCGTGGGATAGTTAAAAAACCGCACCAGGCGGATGAAGTCGCGGGCGTAGTAAGATATTTATCGATTTTATCCGTGCGGCAATGGGAAAAAAGTTAGCTCTTGCGACCGGGCGGTCCATATAACATGTACACATTTGCCCATCTGAGTACCTTAAAGTCTGCAGGCATCAATGAGTACGTTTCGGTCCCCATTTCGAGCCCGGCAGCTTGGTTGCGCCTTTGGTGCTGCAAATGTTCATAGGCGACGGTAACTAATTTCCATCTAGTGGGTCAATCAGCCTGTTTGTGTGTTGTGCGTACCAGCAATAAAAAAATAGTGTGTGCTTATGATCACACAACTAAAGTGCAAACTTCATCAAGGCGAGTAACACTAACCGAGCGAGTATAGCCATAGAGTAGCAGTGACGCGTTGACTATATTTGCGTTATTTGTGATGCGGTATTGTTATTAATTGTTTATGACATTAAATAATGACAGGTAAGGTGTATATAAGGTAATGTAACTATTCCTCAATAACTATAACATTATCCTATGTGAAGCTCAAGCATAAGTAATAACAATCGCCCTCAATTTCAATTAAAATTTAAACGGTCTTATTCATACTGAGTTGGAATAAGTTTGAAGGATTCTTTATGGTACTTAAAGAAGTCCTAAACTTACTCTAACTCAATATGAATAAGACTCTAAAACTATATCTTAGTAATGAAGACATATTATTTTTAATTCAGTCATAAATTGAAAGTTGTAATTGGCTTTTCAATTTCATGAAGTTTGTTTTTATGTCGCCATTGTAATTCACTAACAAACATGTCGCCATGGCAACGCAAACCAAGTTTCGCTGACACTACTAATTGTATAATGTTTTAGTTCACCTGAGCTCAAAAATTTCTATAAAACGACGAAGGTATTCGAACATTTAAAATATTCAAAAAGGTTTTTGAGCCGACAACTAGTAGAATTAAGCCAATATTAGACGATTCAATCATGATTTTCTATTTGAACGAATCAAAGTGATGCATATAAACATAAATTTGAATAATTCATTGTCATTTATACATCTTGTTATGCGGAATATGCACAAAAGCATGTGACAATATACATGCATTAATTATTCTCAATTTAAATCATAAACAATGCGTTCCATCAGTAGCTCACAACGCCCAAAATGCTCCGTTTGCCGTTCCACAAGGCGACCGCGGTCGTTGTGGTCGTGGCGAAAATATCACTAATGACGTCATCATTTTCGATCACACAACGGTCACAACGACCCATGTCAATAGGTGGGTCGAATAGCCGTTCCACTTGGGTTTACGATTGTAACTCCGGCAAGCAAATGGAACGGGAAAAATCGCGGTCGTGAACGTGGTCGTTGTGTGTCCCTAATGGAACGTAGCCAAAGTTAACAAAAATATTTATATGGATTATTTAACAGGGCGTTCCACTAATAGCTCACAATGCCCAAAATGCTCCGTTAGCGGTTCCACAAGGCGACCACGGCCGTTGTGGTCGTGGCGAAAACATCACTAATGACGTCATCATTTTCGATTACACAACGGTTACAACGACCCATTTCAATAGGTGGGTCGAATAGCCGTTGCACTTGGGTTTACGATTGTAACGCCGGCAAGCAAGTGGAACGGGATAAATCGCGGTCGTGAAGTGGTCTTTATTAGTCCTTAATGGAACGTAGTCAAAGTTAACAAAAATATTTATATGGTTTATTTAACAGGGCGTTCCACCAATAGCTCACAATGCCCAAAATGCTCAGTTAGCTGTTCCACAAGGCGACCGCGGTCGTTATGGTCGTGGCGAAAACATCACTAATGACGTCATCATTTTCAATCACACAACGCTCACAACGACCCATGTCAAGAGGTGGGTCGAATAGCCGTTATACTTCGGTTTACGATTGTAACGCCAGCAAGCGAGTGGAACGGGAAAAATCGCGGTCGTGAACGTGGTTGTTATGAGTCCCTAATGGAACGTAGCCTAAGTATATCTTATCATTTGTGGCGCTGGCCACTGACAATATTCTTAAAATATTAACAAAAAGTAGGCCTTGACATTGTCATTTGTTTTTCAACAATTAATTGCAGTTTTATTTGATTTTAATTAATAAAATATTTTAGTGGGTCTATCCTTTCCCTCCCACATTTGGGTCACCAGATGCGTATTTTTTATTAATATTTTAAGAATTTTATTAGCTGTGGCCAGCGCTACATGATAGTATTAAAATAGTTTTAAAATTAGATTCACAAAAGATTCGGGTCGTTTGGGTATCATGCAAAAAAGATAATTTTCAGTAGAAACCTTGCACTGAAAATCAGCGTTGTGTTTGGCACAGCAAGAAGCTGAAAATGCGACGTACAAATTCTCAAAATATGCTTTAAATAAGATACATGTCTACAATGTAAGTACGTCGCTATTTTTTCTATTTTTTTCTTTCTTTTCCTTAGTTCATTGAATACCATCGTGGCCTTTCAGTTTTGTGGCTTTCGACCAAATTGGCTTAATTTGGATGAAAGGTTCAATCTCTGTTTCAATTTCTGTTCATTTTCAATTCTGTATTTAAATTCTAAATCTCAGTTTTGTTCAAAAGTGTACATTCTAATTTAAATATATAGTGTTTAATCAGATATTTTTTTTTAAATCGCTCTTAGGTGTATCTGATATAAGAGAACGGAACCGGGATTTAACACTAGGACGATGATAACTTTGGTTGCTTCATCCAAATTGAAAGATAGAAACCGTCTAATATCTGCCTAATTAAACATGTACGCTAACAAATCACACAAAACGTCTGTTACGTAGTCACGCGAATGTAAACATGGACGTCAAGTTTGTTAGTATTTGTCTTGGCTGGTTTGTATTTAGAGAGAATAGGACACGTGTTTGCAGAATTTGTTAAAATTTCATAAACATCAATATTGCGTATACTCAATAGATGGACGGTCTATGTATGTCACACACGATATTACATGTACGCCATTCTACAAATTCCATATATTATACCCACTTACATGGCAGCGAGCAGGAGAGTGGCAAAGGATTATGCAGCATGAATATGTAAACGTAACTTATATTTTAACACTAGTTTTTAGCCTATGTGGTGTTCCAGACTATATATAATCTATCTCTGTGCCAAATATCCTCCAGATCCGTTCAAGCGTTCTGACGTGTTTTGTTATTATGAGTATTTTTTGAAGTGAAAACTACTTTAGGCACGCTTAACAGTTTATTTTGTGGGTATTGATTGAGACTGACAATGAGCCGTTATGCATCACACTCGGCTATGTAACGCTCGTTCGAGTAAAATCAGCTCAAGTCGATAGGAGCGAGAGAGATATCCCATCGCTTCATGTACATGAAACGGCTTTTTTTTAAATCTTTATTTATTTATTTATGAGGGTTTTTTCAAAAAGAAAATGTCACCCCCGCTATTGCTCACAAAAATACATAAAAGTAACATTAGTAATGAATTTCAACTTCTTAAATATAAACAAATAATTTTAAACAGCATTCTGGCTTCATCGGATAGCGGTGAGGCCAGAATACTGTTAAAGAAGCCTAAATTAAAAGTTCTAGCGCCAAATCAGTCACGTCTCTGAGGCTCGACGCGCCCACATTCAACCAAAATGTGATGGACATCTCTCACTCCGCATGCAGTGCAATTCGGGGAATTAATTTTACGCATCATGTAGCCAAAACAATTCAGTGGGACATGACCAGATCTAAGCCTCAGTGCCGTAACAACTTCTTGCCTATTCATTCTGCTCACATCAAACCAAGGGGAGCGAGGGAGAGATGGCTGGACCACTTTATACCATATTCCTTTTGTTAACGATCTTTTGTCAAAATATTCTGACCAAAAATTTAAGCATAAATGTCTGATTACAGGATTAATCTCGCTATACCAAGGCAGGCAATTGTATATTTCTCCATCGGGTGCTGCTTCATTTGCCAGGCGATCAACCATCTCATTTCCCTCTAGCCCAACGTGTGAAGGAATCCATTGTAAAACAATAATCTTACCCCTATTTACAACCTTAATTATATTCCTTATAATTGAAAAGCCAGTGGAAGCCCTCTGTGCAATGTATTTGTGCATTTTATTAAATGAAGAAGAGCACTTTTAGAGTCAGTGAAAATAAGAAACTTGTCGCTATTCAATGAATCGATATAAGACAGTGCTTCCGAGATAGCAATAAGTTCTATGTGATGAAACGTTTAATAAATGTAATATTATTCCAAATGAAACAGTATTAGTATATTATCCTTCTATACTACAGGCTACATATATTTCGTAACTAGAAATATTAAACAAATCTGTATAACCCATTTTATCTATTATCAAACAATATCAACTCTTATCATACTGTTTTTCCATCTTTGATAAACTACTTATATAAGATGTATTTCTAAGAAACGATATTATATTGTTGTGAAAACAATGACTGCGGTTTGAAATAAAAATAACATTTGGTTCGGATTATTGGCACTTGGCAGACTCGTGATATGATTCTGGAAAGCGTTTACTTTAATTCTGCACAAAGGTATATACCTATCTATAATCCTATATGATAGTCATAATAATATATAACAGAATAGAATAGATAACACTTTATTGCTCACTAAATATATAGTAGTGTTACGAGTCGCGAGACTCGAATTAAAATGCCGTTAGAATGACTATAGAGTTTATTGGAACTGAACACAACCAGTCCAAACGTAAGGCAGAAGGTCGTAATTCCATAAAACGCGCAAAGTCCGTCACTAAAAGATTCCCGATGGTTGTACACACGTCTTTCTTCGCTCTTCTCTCCATCAAGCCATCGTTTTATACTGCACAAATGCAAATATGTCTGCTCGGCAAGCGTCGACGTAATTTCCTAGAAATCGTAATCCGCACACCTGGCTAATTATGCCTGCAAACGGCCATAAACGAGTACAATAGGCTGTTCTCCACAATAACCAATAAATAAGTAAACAAAAGAATACAATCATAAAAGAATTACAATTAGTTCAAATTCCGACAGGTAATAAAATATTTTTTTATATATATGCAGGTGGATTTTGTTTATGTCGGGGCCCGAGTTGTAACAAAAATGCACGATTACAATATTGTTTGCAGAAGATGTCTACCAGGGTGTTATAGCTATGAAATTTCGGATCTAGATATGGATACGGATATATGAATAACTAGGATATGCCCGCGACTTCATCCACGCTTGACTTGAAATTCCCGCGGGATTCCCGGGATAAAAAATTTCACACATTATTCGTTATACAGTGTATGCCAGTTGTTTTTTTTTTTAATTGCTTCAATGTGCAGACACGTTATGTTTAAAATTTTATAATGTTATAGATTATATAGATATTATATCGGTTTCAGATACGGTTAAAGATATGAAATTATTTCGGTTTATCTCTTGTTTCGGATAGTTTCAGTTACAAATACATAATCATTGGGATTTATTTTAAGGATATCATTTGGAAGTCCAATCAGTCATATAAGTAATTATTATAGGTACTCATTTTAAAGCGTTACTTATCAACTGAAAAAACAAAATCATAATGAAGTTGATTATGATTTTGTTACTAAATAAACAAAGTTTTACTAAATAAACAAAGAACACTTTTCTTTCTTTGTTCTGTTATATATTCAATATTTTTATGAAATTTATTATGAATTCAAAATATACCTTAACTTACTTCGTTAATAAAACATCAAAAACAAAAAGCTGTCATAACATGTTTCATTTAGACTCTGCCCTTATTCGAAATTATTTAAAAACTTACAACTCATATCAGAGTCGGTTACGGTTATGGATAGAATTTTATTTCGGAAATCCGATAGTTCCGGATACGGTTATGGAGCTCCATAACATCCCTAATGTTTACCATCTATACAAAAAAACGCTTTGCATCCACCTTCATCAGTTGCACTGGAAAAGACTGGAACTCACTGCCAGTCTGTTTTTCCTGATACCTACAACGTGGGTGTCGTCAACTCCTGTGTAAATAGATAATTTCTAGATAAGCCCATCTTAAACCATACCTCCAACTAATATTAGGCGACATAATGGTCAAATCCAAACCTATACTTTTACAATTTAAAAAACTGAACTGAAATCTAAAAGGGCGAAGCCATGAGAGAAACGTAGTGTAACTACAATACCCTTTCTGTATCGTTGACGACATTAAGCACACAATTCTAAGAAATCACGTGCGTCTGTATGATTGTCTCCTACATTGTTGTGTTCTCAATTACGTGTTGAAAATTAGTTGTCGTCAATAAATTGGCATATTACCTATACGTTAAGAGAAATGATCATCCATCGTAGTAATTTAGTAAACAAGCTTTGTGTTTCTAGAAAAATCTCAAGGTTGATATACATTTATTTGCATTAGAAATAGTTATTTAATTTCCCTATACCTAAGTGTTTATTATCATTCGGAAAGACATCTACTTACACGGTAATTACTTACTTAAATGAAAAATTGCTGTCCAAACCATGACAAAACTTACAAACAAATTTTGAATCCAAATGATATTTTTAAAGATCAAAATATTGTAAACATTTTAACTTTTAAATGTTCGCGCACTTGTTATTGTATACTTGGGTTATTATAATGTCTTAAGACGAGAATATCATCTCACAAGGATAATAAATATTGTATATCCATAACGATACGTCATAGCAAACGTCCAATATTTTATAACTGTCATGTTTGCTTAAACAGGTTACCGCGTTGTCGTGTATTAAGATTTGCTCAAGAACTGTTCTGAAATTTATTTATTTTTATATTTGACATTAAATAATTATGTAGCTTGGGTATCGAAAGTACTACACAATCTTTATATATACAATGTATTCTTTGCTACGCACGAATTATTCATATTTTTTACATGGTTATGCTAACATTCTCGTTATACTGTTATTTTAATTTAATTGTGTTTTAATAACATTGATAACCTAATCTTAACATCTGGAACGAGAACAAATTTTTTGCCTTCTGGCAATATTCTATTTTATCCGTAGTCAAGGTCAGTGAAACATAAACAAAGCGAATTTATCCATGTTAATTTAATTTTATCATGGATTTTTTCGAGCCTAAAATCCACTAAAAATAATTCAATAGCATGTAGTAATACCAAATTTCACATGAGCAGTAATTTTTAAATTTTACCAACGATATCTAGTAGAATTTGAAGCAAAAATCTTTTCATTATAATTCGATGATATTTACCGAAGAACAACCGACATGATAGGTTTGTAATAGTTAGTTTAGCTTCTTTTAATCAAATAATTATTCTGTTAACTATTACAAGGTGTTAAAGTTCTTGCTTACAAAATTATATTCAATATTATTATATTAGAGAAAACATTTTTATAGGCCATGTTGACAAAATGCGTACTGTGTAACTAAAGCAACTTGATACTTGCACGAAATTTGATGTCTTACTAAAAATCGCTAGTATGTATCGAAATTACTGTTGAGAGTTGCTAGAATTTAGACGAATTTGCGAAAGTGGCGCCACTATTACTTTCTACTTTATTTTGCCACCCTGAACGAACATAAACCATAAAAAATGAAATTCGAAAGTTATTGTTTAGTATGCACATAGATGTATGGTGAACGTCGTTATAAATAAATAGCGTGGTTTAAAAAAGATTATTTATTCACTTACATACATACGTGATTAATATTGCCACGAATAATGCGTCCCGGGTATGAATGAATGAAGACAACTGCTACTCGGAGCGCGTCGCATGACGTTCGATGCATTTCGTTGAGTAGGCACATTTGGCATGATCTGCAAATCATAAAAAAGGAACAGAAGAAAGAAGCCTGAACTCAAAGAAAAAGATTGTTTACGTATTATATAAATACTGTATGATAATTTGGAGTTGCCATATTGGTATTTTTCAAATTTGCCGCACTTTTTCAGTAGAGACTTTTCTCATCGCGTTAATAATGTGTACACATTTATGTGTAAGCTGTGGCGTAAAAATATATGACATCATGCATGAAGATGTCACTGTCATCATAATGTCATTATATAAATTTTATTCGATTAGTTTAGTCGTCAGGTCGTCAATCATTGAATTTTACGATAAAATTTCGTCCTTTTGTGATTGTGTTGAACTAGAACATTCCCAATATTAATACTATTAACTTTTGAAACAATATTCTATCTACCTAATCAATGTGTTGACAACATAATCAACAGTAGAGCATCGTTATCAGTGGCATGGCATGGCACTAGATTTGATAAATTAGTTCAATAAGTTCGTGTATATCCTGGGAACACTGACCTCGAGTATTGTGATGGAAACTTACTTCCATACGACCACAAGGCGGAAAAAAACAGCAGTGGACGCCTACAAATGAAATAAGTGACTTTATCGAGGAGGAAATCAAGAAGGGGTCGCTGGTCACGAATCGACGTGATTTATGCGCGCGTGACGGTGACATGAGCACAAACAAACAGCGGCGTGGAGCTAGTGGTTCCAGTTGTTCTGTGCCTGGAGTACCAGCACTCGTAAGCGCACCCACCGCCATGTCTGCCGATTTAGCTTCATTGTTCGAGTGCCCTGTATGCTTCGATTATGTTCTGCCGCCGATTCTACAGTGCCAGAGCGGGCACCTGGTTTGCTCCAGCTGCCGCCCCAAGTTGTCCTGCTGCCCGACCTGCCGCGGGCCTCTCGGCAATATCCGGAACCTTGCTATGGAAAAAGTAGCCAGTAATGTAATGTTTCCTTGTAAACACTCCAACACAGGTTGTACAGTCACACTAGTTCACACTGAAAAAGCAGAGCATGAGGAGGCTTGTGAATTCAGGCCATATTCATGCCCATGTCCTGGTGCATCTTGCAAGTGGCAGGGTGGGCTGGACCAGGTCATGCCACACCTGATGATGTCACACAAAAGTATCACAACTCTCCAAGGAGAGGATATAGTGTTCTTAGCCACTGATATAAATCTGCCGGGAGCCGTAGACTGGGTGATGATGCAGTCATGTTTCAACCACCACTTTATGTTAGTTTTAGAGAAGCAAGAGAAGTTTGATGGTCACCAACAGTTCTTTGCAATTGTACAACTTATAGGATCACGTAAGGAAGCAGAAAACTTTGCTTATAGATTGGAGTTGAATGGTCATCGTCGTCGGTTAACTTGGGAAGCAATGCCAAGATCTATTCACGAAGGGGTGTCTTCTGCAATCATGAATTCTGATTGTCTGGTCTTTGACACTTCACTTGCACAATTATTTGCAGATAATGGGAACCTAGGTATCAATGTGACAATATCTATTGCCTAATAAAGTTACAATACTCTTTCATTGCTGGATACATTTAGGCGAAGGCCCATATGTTTTAGCAGACATGTTTCAAATTGATGTTATATGGACATATACATTTTTTAATTTATGGATTAATATTAGGAACCATAAATGTGAACATTTAAAAAAATACAAATAATTTAATTTGACATTTTTGTTTGTCTATGCTTTTGGTGTACAATAAGCTGACAATATTTTCTACTATAATAATCATAAAATAAAAAGCCTGATTTGACAGTACTCATTACAACATATTTAGGGATTGAAGCCTACAAATTGTTAACTAAGTTAACCGATTATCTTGAGAAATTGATTAAAAAATATACAAATTTGTGATTGTTGTAATTAATTTAGTTAATTACATTTTGTGTCAAAAAAATACCTTACAAAATTGACATGGAGCCCAAAAGTTTCATCTCAAATTGTCTTTTACGAATGGCATGCATTTATCCACACTCCAATTAATCTATTGACATTTTTATGATTTCCCCCTATAATAGATATTAATTCAATCGTTTTTGTTTTCAATACATATATAGTAATGTTTTGCTATAAATACATAAATAATCTAAGGTTTTGGAATAAATATATATTTAGTTTTTTTTTCTGAATTGAATTGAGTTAATGAAATGCAACAACCCTGTGCTATCAACTCTAAAATTTAATATAAGACTCCTTAGAACATAACTGTTTTTGGGACTTCATTGTAGATTAATAGGACATAACAGAATGAATGAAAAATTCATGTTATTTCCTTACTTGGAAGAAAATAATTGAAATATGTTTTATAACATTATATAATGTACCATTAAAAAAATTATGTATATTATCAACTTAATACATTAATTGCTTTTGGCATTCAGTCTTGTTGATTTCATTTAAAGTTACATTCTTAAGTGTCAAATTGGGCATTTTATTTTGTGATTATTATAATCAAGTAATTTGAAAGTTCATTTGAATTAGCTATAGATTAATTAAATAAATTGCCATGATGTTAATTACTAGAGTCAGAAATTAGTTTGTCAATTTTAAACAATATGCACATCGCTACTATAAGCAATGGGCAGATACTATGGTATATTTTCCAACATTATACTATAGAATAGTTAAACATTACCTGTTTTAATTAGTAATAATAAGGAACACCTTATTATTCTTATTTTATTCAAATTGTGTATGTATTCCTCTTGAGTAATATAAGAGAATGATGCTAAATGTATTACTAAATATATCCAGTAGTGTTAGAATGAACCAAAGTGACTTTGCAAGCTGTCATAAAACTTATATTTTCACAATATGTAGACAAAGTATAAATAAAAAATATTTAGACATTGTATGTTATTTAAATTTATTTTTGTTACAGTTATGTGTATGTACAAAACTCTCAATACATTTTTTATAATTATCTTTCAATACTGAAGGTGAATGTAAGCCAAATAAACATTTTTCTTTTAATCATTGCATTAAATGTGTGTTCAATTAGTTTAAGTAGCTGAGAGTGAAATGGAAGTCCGAATTATATCTATATGCAGGCCGGCGTGTGATTATTCTTGTAGGAGGGCAAACTATAAAGCATTTTTAAAAAGTTATCAGTCCAGACCCCTTGGCTTCTACCTTACTCAGTTGCTCCAAGCATAAACATTCTTAGTCAATATCTGTACATGTACAGTATGTTATGTTTTAGTTTTTTAACCTTTAAGGAGTCCGCTCATTACACTGTTCCACATATTAAAACTGTTATAAACAACCAGAAATATAAAAAAACAAACACTAGAATGTATCAACAATGTATCGTCCCCATATATAACTACATCATTCCCATGATATTTGTGAATCTTTATGAAGTTTGCCTATTACGCTTTCCATATCAAGACTTAAACTACCAGGAACGAAATAAAAATCGTCAAACACTAAAATGTATTAACAATGTATCATGCCCGTACATAACTATATCATCCCCATTAAATTGGTGTCAGATGCCATTTATGTATTTTATTTGATGATCATAGTTCATTCATTTTATCTGCATTGTGATGTCAGATTGCCACTAAAATGCAGTATGTAGTGGTAAACTCCTTTGTGGTTTAATATATGCATTTGCTATTCTGCATACACACTCCATGCGCCGGCCCTGTTATTACGGTTGTAAAAAATTGTGACATCTCTATAAAGAGAAAGTGATTATATTATTCCAAACAATGAACAAAAATACTAACATAATACCTGTATGCATATTATGCAAAATCGTTGTGTTAATTTTAATTTACTGTCCTTTACACAAATGACTGATTTCTTCGAATAAGATCGACAGTTTTAGTATTGCATTCTAACAGAATTTGAAATTCTAAATGGCTATGACCATGATTTATTTTCATATATTCCAAACCGTTAGAGATGGAATGGAACAAACATGTAAAGTTAAAATAAAATTCCTCTTATTCCTGATTTTTTTTATTGAAATCTATTTAAAATCTTATTCAAGACAAACTTTCAAACAGACAAAACTAAAAAGATTTGCAGTGGATACTCGATTAACCGGACTCATGTTTGTCGTAAGGCATTCAGATAATCGAAAATTCGGGTAATTGAATATATGAAATATTCAATCATCCTGATTTTCAAAAAGCGACTTTTATACATATTTAAATATAGATTAATATTTATGTACAGACGAGACATGACGCAGCAGAGTAATGATTGTAACTGTCTACGACAATAACAAGTCGAGTCGGACGCGAACGGATAGTGCAAGTTGTGATATATCGGTGCACACATGATGTGAACTACAAGGTTATTTGATCTCGGTTGCCAATCCGGATAATCGCGAATCCATATAATTGTGGTCCGGTTAATCGAATCTCCACTGTAATTATGATTAGACGTCATATACGTAGTAAACATGCACTTCAATTTTATTTATTGATATAGATAAATATTAATGTATGAGTGAAACAAATAATAAGAGAGAATATCTGCTTATTTTAATGGAATATAAGTAAAAAAAAGTGTATAAAATTTATCATTATTGAAACAGTATATGTGTGAAGCAGCTTAAAAAATTGTTTAGTTGATCCTTGATGTGTGTCAAAGACGGCAACTATAAGTAGTTTGAGCAGTGTGATGCTTTGTGATTGGTTAATTTATTTAATGTAAGTACTGGAGTTTCAAGTCACAATTTTACAACCTGACTGACATCTAGACAGCTAAGATACTAAAGCCCATATTATAGACCATATTCATGAAGCAACAGTTCTAATCGTACATACATTAAGCGTCCTACTGTCCAGGAAAATTTAATACCAGTCTGGATAGTGTCCTGAGTGAACCCTTCCCTCTCTTTCCTAATCTATAGGTACCATTCAAGGCAGGTCTCCATTTCTTCAGATCTCGCCTGATCTGATCTGTGATAGTAATGGGAGAGAGAGGGGCACCTGTCTCCCCAAGTGTATGCCTCCGAAAGCCGGCACTTCGGATGCAAAAAATATTTCAATTCTGTAAATTTCCCTCGCCTATGTCGCCTGTATGTTGGTCTAAAAGGATGTTTTGAACAAATCTAACGTTAAAAACCAGGACAAAGTCCTATGGTTTGGGAGTTTTAAGATAGGTTTTCTTACTAGGCAACAGTAACTACTAATATTCTCCTTTCATGTTTCAAACTGTTTGCATATGAGTTTGTTCTATAATACGGGCATAAAACTTGCCACTTTATTTAATCATATTGAAGGTAAGGGCCAATTTAGGCGCAGCGTGCTCTCCGCACACGTTGCTTTCACGGAATTATGTAATTATTTATTTGTATGAAATTCTGTTAACGTTGCGAACAGCTCAAACGAGAAATTGTAATAAAATTATACGGTGACTAATATACAAAATAGCTGGTGCCTGTATGTTACTATCCAAGTGTTTGTCTTACTACGGCTTAAAATTTGTCATAAACCTAGCAATGGTAATGTACAAAATGGATAGTAAGATACAGAAACCCATAAGTAATGTGGTGAGCCAGCTACGCTTAAATACGCTTTCAGCTTAAATAGCTTCTTATAAACTTGTATACAGTGGAAAGCAGAATGATTTTGATAAATATAGAGAAACTAATAAATAGGCATTTAGAGTTAAGTATTTTATTTATGCATCTTTCTCTTGATTTTTATTAATGAATTCCTCTATTCATTTAGTCATGGAAAAAAATACTTATTAGGAATTATGTAACACATGTAACTAGCCGGTAAAACTTACGTTTGTAGGTGAGTGTCACAATATTTTTTTTCTCTTGTTATGATATCAAAAACACCACTAGTTAATCAACCAACATTTTATTTCTCTAGTGGTATTTTTCTATATCAAATCGTATTGGAATGCTAGTAGCGTCCTCTAGGAATATAGGCTTTAGGGACATTTTTAGAGTAACAACTTTTACTATGGATTTTGTCATTACTAATATTATTCTTGCATGGTGTTATAGTGCATGAGCCGAGCGAGCGAAACGAGAGTGCCGCGTTATTATAAATCCGGTTGAAAACCATTGCTAATAATTTTGAAAATAATCATAATATAGACTCTTTAAATTAAACTACTATTTACAATGCTTACAGTCCAGTCCGCATTGTATTTTATGTACTTGCACTAATTTTACTGCTGAAGTTTTTAAGAAATGCCTCTCACTATTTCACAATAATCCATTCGTCATCTAGACAAGATTTAGTAATGCATGTCGAGTGCAACAAATACATTATAATTGAGTTGTGTATCAAAAACTTTAACGCTTCGTCACATAGTTGCACAAGTAGCTTATTTACATATGCACAAATGTAATACATACGCAAACAATAAAACAGCAGATAACTGTATGTAGAACCAACTTTGAGACATTTGTTTAGGAGTTATCGTCTGGATTTATTTTATTGTATTTATTATTTTATATCGGTGAAGATTGCGAACTATATGAATGGCCCAAACTTAAAAACCATGTGTGGGCCTATGGGAAGGCCAAAATGGCTAAAACTTTACGAAAATTTAATTTTTCTGCTTTTTTCCTACGAGTTTAATTTTTGAGTAAAATTTTAATTATTTTAGATGGATGGATCAATTTAAAACATTTTCTACTCTAGATATACTTTAAGATAACTAAAAATACATATATATATATAATAATAACAGCTCATAAACGTCCCACTGCTGGACTGGGTATATTGTCCGTTCCATATAAACGCTTGTCCAAGGCGGATTGGCAGGTTTGTCACATCGGTTTTCTCGATGTATAGATTTAATCACAATGTTTCACTGTTAGTACGTAATAAATTTGCAAATATGCCTAGTGGTGTATGCTTTCCGGCCCAGATTGACACGCGCGCCTTTTATGTTTAGGACATGGGTGCGCAAACCGCTAAGCTACCACTGCTTACAAACTATTACTCCTACTTACTAAAACATTTAAACATCATTATATAGTATAATTAATTTCAAAAATCGTGTGTGTATTGTACGTAAACTAAACGAATATTCTACATAAGACCATTGGTAGAATACAATTTTTTAACGAGGGGAAATCCGATTGGGCCCTTTCCATCGTAGGGGAAGCGCGGTAGGGGCGTGTGGGATACGCCACGTTGGGGTGGCACCAGGGGCGTAGCTACCGTCGTATCAGCCGTATTAATGACATGGGGGTAAAGAGTGTAAGCAAAAATTCTTAAAATGTTATCCACAATCTTTTATAGATTAATAACATTTTTGAGAATAACTGCTGGGCCAACAGGGATGGCTATTACACTTGTCCTTATTGTCCACTATAGACGGTTCCATCTTTCGCCTTTATGCCAAGGCTACGGGCACATAGCTTGCTCAGTCCGTAGGAAATTTACGCCACCATGGGCAAAGTGCCTTAGGTTCGGCTTGTATTAAATCGGTTCAAAATATTATTACAATGCGCGCTGCACGTGCAGTTTACCTACACGTCTCGATTATATTTAAATACCTTTGTTTGATATTTTACAGTTGTGCGCATCAAAATTGCCCGTTTCATTCGTTCATCTGAATTTATTTGAATGTTTGTATATAAAGTACGGAATTGAACATGGTAGTTGACTCTCAAATGAATTGAGACGTTGTTTTATCATCTAAAAATACATCCATCTAGATTTTGTAAGGGTTAACAACTTATGACGTCATAATACCTTTAACGAGTCAGACAACATGATGCGTATTATTGTTTAAACTTTAACAATTACTTCTATCACGATATTTTAAAATTATGATAATAACAAGGTATTTTAACATCCACTTTTAGGTTTTATTGTAGAATCTGACACCTACCCACATTGGAGGTTTGACAATATTTAATTAGATTCAAATTGTTAGAATGATCAGGACATTGCAAGAAAATACTTCTTTCCCAATAAACATTCCCATATAGATGTAAACAAAAGACTGCGCGTTCAATTGTGCGAATGTACTCATTTTGAATAGAGCGTCACGTGCGGCGAACGTCGATTTCGTCGTCTTCATGTACGCACAGAGAACTATGGAATCTGTCTATAAGAATATTATAAATGTTTATATATCTACAATTAGATTTCCGTCTGAAAGTTACAGATTTTTAAATTGAGCGCCCTCGCCTCATGCCTTACAGTTATGTCCCATAAGTATTGCCATGAAAGAAAAATGCTATGGCAATTGCTTGGTAGAAAAGGTAACTAGTTTTATTAATGAAAACATTTTTAATATAAATTTCTATCTTTTCAAATTTATCTGGTTACATTCTATTTATTTTGTACATAAATTAATAGTATCACTATGTAAATAAATATATATGTTACAAATACTTACCAATAATGATTATTCTGCTCGCCACTGTTCGCTGTACAGTTATGCATTCTCGTATTGTACGATCGCATACGTCGCAAAGACCCGATGTTAATTTCGCCTGTATCGAAATGTAGTGCAGTTATACCATAACAAGAATCATTACCATTTAATTGTTAATAAAACACGACTGTTGTTAATATTTTAAGTATCCCATAATCTTTTTTGGGTCTGTACCTGAAAACTCCGAACGGACGGTTTACCATTTTATGCCGCTGCTAAAATAATAAAATGCGGTATTTTGCAGTGAGGCCTCGAACATCATATAAATAGTAATTTCAATGTAGTTGTACAGTATAAAAGTCTGTGTAAGAATAAGAATACACATGTAGAAGGTTGCTGCCGACACTTCGGCGACTGCATAATCGCGGTCTTAGGCTAGACACACCTTCCGCAAGTGTGTAGCTACATTAATTCGTAATGAAAATCTTGAAGACTCAAAATATAAGAATATTGCTTTGATGGATCAGATCATGATGCAGTAAGATAAATCAACAGATTGGATACAAATATGTTGTCATGTAGCACCTGCTTCACGAGATTTCATAATTGTGATATGCTGTTATTTGTATACTATCACGGAAAAAGAATACTATAGGCTACCCGCACACACACAATATTCAATAGGTTGCAATAATATTGAATAATTTAATCATACTGCACACTAATCAATTATAATGCTGCTCGTAAATGAACAACATTAACAATAAATAAATTATTGTCAATAATACTGTGTGTGTGTGTGTGTGTGTGTGTGTGTGTGTGTGTGTGTGTGTGTGTGTGTGTGTGTGTGTGTGTGTGTGTGCGTGCGTGCGTGCGGGTAACCTAGGAATAATAATCGCCCGGTAAAAAAACGTAACTTTTATGATATTTAATTTTTTTAAATTTGTAACTAATTTAAGTAAAAAAAATCATGGTTCATATAATAAGACGTTGATTGATCGAAAGTTATAATTGAAATTTTCTATAAGAACAAAACTAAACTTATGTCACCAACTGTAATTGCAGTGTTTTTTTTTATAACGAGTATAGCAGACGGGCAGACGGCCCATCTGATAGAAAGCGGTTACCGTCGCCTATGGACGTTTGCAACAATAGAAATGTTACCAACGTGCTGCTAACCTCAAAAAACCTGGAACCTGGCTACTAATACCGAAGCACAACCCAAGGCTGTTACGGCGGTATACTCTTAGAGTCTAGACCGTTGGTGGTTGTCATCCAGGCGTGCAAAAGCCATACCTACCACCACCTAGCTGTGGGTTGTTTTCTCGCCTTTTACGACAGACCGCTCGGCTGCAGGAATTTGTATTCTTTCTCCATTCCTGCACGGATACGAGTTGTTTTTTTCCTAAGTGAATGTAATTCCTTAATATTTTTCTTCCATGATACTATCATAGAAGTTATTTTAAACCTTATTTTGTTACAAAATGAATGTCTGCATTTTGATATAATAGTAGCGCCATATTAAATCCACTAGATATTTGAAACACTTAACATCTTAGTATGTTCATTTTTCTTTAGTGGATAAGCCGTTCCTTCGAAGAGGTTCTCTTGATTAGTTTGATTTTTGATGGTTATAGTTCACCTTACACCGGGAAGAAACGAAAATACGAAATAAACCGAGGCACGGTCAACTTATATCGCGAACATTTTCTATGGAACCGTTCACACTTATCACAGACCGTTTAGCGGATATTCACAGACGAACAATACTCAGTATCGCCCCGGTGTAATGTAACTAAGTCAGCCATAGTGCTACACCATGTTAATAATGCTTATTTGGATATTGGTCCTTCGAGCCGGATGCATAATAATTGCGTATCATTGGAATACCAAAGTTACGCAATTATTATGCCTAGTGAATTATAATCGACCAGTAACAAATTAAGCTTTGAAAAGGGTTTGTAAATGCAACTTTTGTAAAGACAGACAGTCTTCATTTGCGCTTTGATACAGCAATATATCACTACACTTTCAAGTAAGATTTTTTTAAATCAAATCAGTCAAATTTTAAAGTCCTAATATATACTTAACTTTATTTTCATTTTCATGATTTAACTAGTTTATGAAATATGGTTTTTAAATTGAAATTTAAAATAAGGACATTTACGCGAGAAAATTTTTGAAGGTCATACAAACAAGTAAAAATTAAATCTACTACCGAATCTGTATATTGGTTCGTAACGTATTAGTCTTTTTTCTATATCAAACGCAAAAGAAGAAATTGTTTCCCTCTAAAAGAGAATTTACAGGCTTTTATAAATTATATTATTTAGGCGAATATCATAATTTTTCTTCAATAGTGTTACCATATGTAGCATAATCCTTTCTTGTGAACATCTTTACAAAGTGATGTTACTTCATTTTGTAGTTTTAATTGTCATTTGGTGAGTTTTAGTGCGCTTGACGCGTATACACTGTTTTAATTATTTATAATATTTCTTGTAATCTAAGGTAAAGCTGGCAAAAAATTTATGATGATTCTAGTTGAAGTAAATTTTTGTAATGTATTCCATGTTTTATTCTTATCAATTAACAAATAATTTTCAATTTTTGGGTACGATACATTTCTTATACAATATACATGAGTTGGATGTGTGGAATCATGCGGAAGGACCGCGCCAGGAACTCCCGCATTCGCGATAGTCTTCATATCCGTGTCATTCACATATTGCAAGAGAGTCGCTTACGCTGGTACAGCCACGTTCTACAGAAACCGACCGAAATTATATGGTGAACATGTGAACCCTACTGCTTGCACTTACAGTTATTGCGATTTTTGGGTATTTAATTTTTTGCAGAAATGGTATTCCAAGGCGCTAATTTATACATAAAGCTTGTTTTTAGACACACTAAAAAGTTACATAACCTGGACATGTTATTTAGATATCTAAAGATATGTTTAGCGCGTTCTTCTCGAAACCGCCATTTGCAAGTACTGCGTTTGCTATAAGGAGGGCAGAAATGTCCTAGCCAAGCTGCCTCCGCCAGGTTCCGATCTAAAGGGTAGGCAGAAGGAAATTGGAATACTAGCTTGACATCGTAAAAGATGGTAAGATTATGATCGTATTTTTTTTAAGTTTTGGTTCGGAAACTAGGCCTTTAAGTCAGGATGATATTCGTATCAACGGTTTCGCAATTAGGAATGCCGAAGACTACGCGAACTGGAAAAGAAAAGAAGTAGGAAAACGGGCTCGAAGCTGAAGGTCCGAATGCAACCAGGAATTAAATTTAAGGATGATGTATAACATTTACAAAGTGCTTGTTAACCCTTATAGTCTCACAACTATAGATGCTGTTACGAAAATTTGACACCTTCATCCAAGTCTAAAGGGCCATTTACATGAAGAGAGTTTCTTGCCTCGAAGATACGATTGTCAAAAACAAGAATAAAAAATATGATCATGTAAACTAAACATACGATATCGTACGTGGAAGGGCGATAATCGCCTGGTCATTGAATAATGACGTCTCTGTGTAAAAAAATTGGAAAGAAAGAATCGTATTTCGAGTTCTGATAGTCGGAAGCATGAGTGTAGTGTGCGAGGCTCTTTTAATTTCTCTCTTCTTCTAAGACAAGAATTAATTAAACGAAAAAAAAGATGTTTGGATAAAAAATGAATAGAAAGAAGAAACACTTAAGGACCCTCAAATACGTTGTGTCTGGAATTGCAACTAGAAGATGAAGAGACATTCAAAAATATTTTTCGTGATACTAAATCAGTTTCCATATTTACAACAAAAAGTACACTAAGCTCGAATGGCAAGTCTCGCATTGAAATCGGTTCAAACTGATTTGTACGATACTCGCATGTACTTGAAGAAATGTCACACAAGATCTAGTTTAGACAAGTCGAGACATTGTAGGGAAATATCTCAATGCGATTTTTGTCGTAGTGTAAACAAAACTCTTGGTGTTAATTAGCTTACGATTATTGTATGACATACTCGTAGTCGAGTTTATGTTTTTTGGTGGAATGTAAACATGTCGTTACGATTATTTTCTGAAGACTATCGCCTACGAAAATATTATACGATTTCTCGCTCCAAACTGTGCGATAAATCTCTACATGTAAATAGCCCTTTATGGTCTCTTCACAACATAATGCACATAATTCTACAAAGATAAAAAAATCGCGCCCTTTATACGGAATACGCGTGTCTGCGAGCGTCCAACGCTGATAGATGCGCGTGTTCGCACGAACCCAGGCGCCTAGGTACTACGCGATCAACGTGCGAGTTTCATCACACTCATATTATACGTAAAAACATGCGAATCCACGAGAATATGCGCGCATTCGTGCAACTTCGCTTTAATTGTGAAGAGTTTGATGCTTCGATGCGTTTCGCCTCTGCGCTAGCTACAATGGACTCTTACGTCTTGTTTACGTTATTCGCACTTCCGCGACAACAAGTAGCAAATTGCAAAAAAATAGCAAGTTTGTAAACCCAACATAATTATAATTCATGACAGAGGTCGACATGGCTGTCCGGGTAGAAGAGTCGTGGAGGGGGCGCGCTCGCACCATCCTAGTCTTAGTGCGACACGAGTGCACATCGATCTTGTTTATCGATATCGATCTTACTCACGTCATTATTAATATAATAGTTGTGTATATAAAATTACTTCGGTTGCCTCTTCGTTGCGTGTCAAAATAATATAAAAAAAATTATTCTCAAGCACAAACTAGCCAGAAAATTATTACAAAATTGTAACATAGAACGGAAAAATAATTGCTCTGAATATCCTGCCAAGCATACACTGGATTGTTTGATTTTACCTCTGAAATAATAAGATGATAATTTTTTAAAATAAGTAATTAATCTATTTTCGTTTTGTTACATACAAAAAACAATAGATATCGACTACCTGATTTTTATGTCACGTCACTAGGAGATTGTCATGTCGAACTCTCGCGAACTGACTTAAAGGCGTAGTTTCAAAGCAATAAAAAATAGTTTCGCGAATTATAATATATTGCGGACTAGCTTCTGCCCGCGACTTCGTCTGCGTGGTAACTTTTTTAACTATCCCACGTAAACTCTTTAATTTTTCAAGATCAAAAATATCCTATATCTCGACCAGGGATATAAGCTTCCACCGTATAAAATTTCATTTAAATCGGTCCAGTCGTTTTGGAGATTAGCCGGTACAAATAGACAGACAAACAGAGAAACAAAAAATTTTAAAAAATCTAATTTAGTTCTATTTCACTTCTTACATCCCCCTGACTCGGTTTTTAGCATATTTTTCATTGCACAGAAATTCGACCTCTACAGTTTTATTATATGTATAGATAATGAAATAGGTAATAATAAAATGTCTTTTAAATAAAAAACGTTTACTATAATATTAACTCCATTAAATTATGATATTCCAAACATTAACTATATCAACAAAATAATGATACAAGCACCGAAAAAATCATTTGGCAACACTAAGGTAAATTTCGGTAACTGCTCCTGATGTATTTACTGAGTGTTCTTGGAACAATTTATAGAAAAAAAATAGAATCAATTATCACATCTAATTCCTGAGCCATACTGAATGAACATAAAGCGTCGACAGAGTTGAATTTAAGTCTCAATGCTGATAAATAACTTTTCCTTTCTTAAAATAATGCTTTGCCTGTATTTCAGCGGTTTATAATAATAATAAATAAATCGGCAGACAAACACACGCACTGTATATCCCCAAATTAAGCAAGTTACGCTTGTGTTATGGGTAATATACAACGGACCGTTCTGGGGCCAATCCCAGACACCCAGACCATAGTAAATAACGAAGAAAATACGTTTCCGAAATTTACTATACCAGGAATCGAACCCGGAGCCTCTGCATTGCAGTGAGGTAAGCCGGAAAAGGCTTAGCCCGCTCAACCACAGAGGCCGTCTGAACAACGCAAATTTACAAATTATACAAATGCCTTGCATGTTTATGACCATCTTGTAACTATTCCTTCACTTCAGGTGTGACATTAAAGACATCTCAAAAATTATTCATTTAATTACATAGTATATCAACCAAATATTCCACAGTTTTCCCTATATTTAGATACATAACTTAAGCTGGTTTCTCGCTAGTCTGCGGTAGTAATGGAGACGGTAATAAACATGCAGCAGTAGGCGAATCGTTATCATCCAAAATAGACTTGCTATCTTTAAATCCTGCATTCTCTTGCAAATTTGGACTAAACGGGTCATTCCTATGCACAACTTCGAACGGATCTGACAATTCATTCCTCCTTGAATCAACGAGACTGAATTCATCAAAATTTTCCAATGGAACGAAGCCATCTCTAGATGTTTGTGGAGCAAACGGATCAAATATATCCTTCTTCAATCCTTCAGGACTGAATGGATCTCTTTCTAACTTCGGTCCATCTTCAGTTATACTATTGTCACCACTAAAATCTGATAGATCTATATCATAGTTAATATTACTCAAGCCTGGAGCAAGATCTGATCCAAAGTCATCAGGAGTTATCAATTCATCTATGGATCTTGAATCGAAAGGTGTAAATCCTAGTGGTGATGGAGTTAGTAGTTCTAATGAGTTTGTTTGTTTCATATACCAGTTCTGTGGTGATTTACATGGTGATTCCTTCTCTATAACTTCAAATCCTAGAATATTTAGTTTTGGCTCTTCAATTTCGATGGTTGGTTCCATTTGTTTTAAAGGTTGTAAGACTTCTGGTACAGGTTCTCTTGTGCTTAAGTTTGGTTCTGTAGTGATGAGTTCAGGTTCTCCGGTGATAAGCTCCGGTTCTGTAGCGATATGTTCTGGTTCTCTGGCGATAAATTCCGGGTCTGATGAGACTATTTCCGGTTCTTTAGTGAGAAGCTCCGGATTTGGTTTTCTAGTGTGTAATGTAGGTTCTAAATCTATTAGTGGTGCAGAAAAGTCTTTGAGTTTCCCTAATCTTGGTAATTCACGCCGCGGCTTTATTTCTAATGGCGTTTTCTGCAGTACATCTTGAACTTTCTTTGCAATTTGTTCCTGAAGTTGAAATAAATAAGAAATATAATATTCATACTGAAATGACTGAACAAGAAGTTTATTACTGTTCTAAAAATATGTGGATTTGGACATAACAATTGAAAGGAAGCAGGCCTTCGGCCGTCCTTAAAGCAAGTAGTGTTTGCTTTAACCGTTTAGCACTCCTATCCTTCGTGTTCTTCAAAGGTTAATCATTTGTGGTCGGCACAATAAGCATTTTTCTTTCATGCTCCTCTATTCTGGCATACATCCTCTGTCACACTGCAAATCATCTTGTCGTTCTTCACACAACCAAGTCATCTAAATACTAAATTTATCAATAGATTCCCGTTTTCCTTGGAGGTTTACTTTATAATGGTCTGAAAGCCAAAATCAATTTCGTCTATCCTTTAACTATATTGTTTTTGCAAGACTTATCCTACGAGCAAACAGAAGGTTTATTGTTGGTGCCTACTTAGTTAACTTTAAATATATATGATTTATATGCCCAATATATGAATATTTAAAATTAATCATTCACTTTAATTATATTTTTTTGATCTTCCATACACACCCACTCACACTCGCATACACTCTCGCCGTACACACAGAGAGGACACTTAAAACACTTGTTTTTATTTTCTTTTCTTTTCTTTATAATTTACAGTTACTTTTCGATTTGCTAGATCTTTCCTTTTGTTTATTATTTTATCCTTTTTAATTTTGATCAGATTAACTTTCTTTACCTTTGTATAAGAACTATTCATTTATGTGGTCAAATTTAATGGGAAGGTGCTGAGGCCGAAGATACAAGATCATTCTTAGTTTCGGTCTTAGTCACTAACATATTTATGCTATAATACATTTTTTTTGTGTTACCTAGCTGTTTTTATTGAAAATAAAGTTTATTATTATTAATTCATCAATCTTCTTTTAGCTACCTTTACTTTTATGCCCATCAATACATCAGTTTAACATTCTTTTTGACTCATGGAATTTAACCATAATAGACCACTAAGGAAGACTCTCAAATCCTCTAAAAATCAAAATTCATACTTCAAAAAAAACTTTGTTTACCTCAAAAGTGAGCGCGTTATTAGCGAGTTGTTCCGCCCTGGCTCTGACATCTTGCGTTTGTTCCATCAACTTGTGGACGATGGCGCGTTGTTCCTCGGCCTCCCTAGTCGCCCCGTGGAGAGATAACGCCGCCGCCTGAGACCATTGGCAAACTTCATGTTATTGAAGAATATCAGGATATTGCAATTAGAGATGCCCCGAATATTCCGGCCAAATACCAAATCGTGAATAAAACAACGCAAATATTGATAATTAAACTTCGTTTTCACAGTCATAGACGCAAGGTCGCGGCGCTAACTGTCTTCTAGCGGATACATTTCAGGAAGCATTCCTTAGAATTGCACGAGCTGATTCCTCCATCCCCATTTTACCATCGGACAACCAGACGCACCTGTTTGCGCCACCGTTACATGGTGGAAACACCACTGATCAGACCCAAGCGTTTCGCTTCATGTTTTCTGGTGCGCACTACCGAAGAGCGAAATAATTTGCCAGAGTCTGTTTTTCCTGTCAAATACAAGTCTTCAAGTCACCAGTGAATAGGTATCTTCTAGGTAAGCGTGCCCCATCCTGGGCTACGTCATCACTCAACATCAGGTGAGACAGTGGTCAAACGCAAACCTATACTTCCATATGTTTTTTTTTAAAGTGTTTATTGCGATTATAATTATTTTTTTATTATAATATTGCGTTTCGGCCACTTCTTGAAATGTCATAATCAAATAAAAAATCATTTAAAATCGCGCTCAAAACCGTAAAATGATTATCATAATTACATGTACCTATCATTCGCGAGAACGTAAGAAAATAACTCGCAAATTATTGCTTCAATATTAAAATGCGAATGGCACATATCTTACGCCGAATATTCGACGCTTCAGCTGAGAGCGTGGCCGAATAATCGATATACAAAAAAACAATTTTCCATGGCCGCTGTAATTACAATGGCCCAGTAATACTCCTAACTAGTGATGAGTAGTACACGTGTGAAACAGTACATTCGTCCCGTACAAAAAAGATTTGTACTGATACGGCTCAAAATTTAAATTTGTACTTCAAAAATTTTCTCCCGCTACTAATCACGCGTCAAATGTAAGAGGATAGACGGAACGAGGACTACAGTACAATAACGCCTCTACGGGTATTCACAAAACAAAGAGGGACAACATGACATGTACGACTGCAAGTAAAATGAGGTGACCGAGCCCGATCACATCCGATTCTTAACAAACATTTCCGAACTAGAAGTTTCGACCGGGAAAAATGAGGGAATGACGCTCACCGCCTCACCGGCCTCATCGCTTCAAATGTACTGCCGCGGTACAAACCATACAAATCTCCTAGCCTCATATTGAAGTGATACATTGTACTGGTTCACTACAAAATGTCATGTTGCTCTTACAAACTCATTTTAAAATCATGTCCTACCCTACTCTGCTCGTTACCATGAAAAAGTAAATCCCACACTCACCCATGAGCTGCCCCCGATAGAGGCCGGCATGGCCATATAGCAGTCGAACTCTTTTCTGTCCATGCTCAACGACTCCGCTGTCAGGTTCTCGATGAACGAGACTGCACAGCACTGGAAGACATAAATCGCTTTTATAGTTAAAATTTAAAAAATAAACACGCTCTAATAGCACAATATGAACTGAAAACCAAATAATAAAATGTGCGATGTTTGATATCAATTGTAATAAATATGTCATTGGAAGCTATAAATGCAGATTTACAAAATGTAGTAGAAAGCACCTCACGCTTTTTATTATAAACTAGAGGTTCCGGCAGACGTTGTCCTGCCCTGAATCCATTTGTGAATCTAAACCATTCGGGGACCCACTCAAAAACACACACACAAAATTTATTGTTAAGGGCGTGAAAAAACATAAACAATACACATAAAGTCACCCTCACATTCATACAATATGGATAAAAAGACTTGTATCCGGCACATTTTCTTTCCCTTACCAAATTAGTGAAGTAGTAGCCCCCTTCGCCGGTCATGAGCCGCTGCGCGTTGCAGAAACGGGTCACGAAGTTTATGTTGCTCACAAGACGAGGCGGATTCGCTTTCAATACCTGAAATACATGCAAATATGTGATTAGTGAAATACTGTTCAAAGCAAATAACAATATTATTTAGCTAATTATGTACTCACTCGGCCGAGCCCATAGATAATATACCAATCCGTGGCCGAGCCCATAGATAATATACCAATCCGTGGCCGAGCCTATAGATAATATACCAATCCGTGGCCGAGCCTATAGATAATATACCAATCCGTTTCCAAGCCCATAGATAATATACCAATCCGTGGCCGAGCCCATAGATAATATACCAATCCGTGGCCGAGCCCATAGAGTATATACCAATCCGTGGCCGAGCCCATAGATAATATACCAATCCGTGGCCGAGCCCATAGATAATATACCAATCCGTGGCCGAGCCCATAGATAATATACCAATCCGTGGCCGAGCCCATGGATAATATACCAATCCGTTTCCGAGCCCATAGATAATATACCAATCCGTGGCCGAGCCCATAGATAATATACCAATCCGTGGCCGAGCCCATAGATAATATACCAATCCGTAGCCGAGCCCATAGATAATATACCAATCCGTGGCCGAGCCCATAGATAATATACCAATCCGTGGCCGAGCCCATAGATAATATACCTAACAAGGCCCCTGGTACGAGTTTCGGAAGCGAGTACCGGTGAGTGCGCTGAAGCTGAAGCAGGGTCGTTGGAGGCGGCGCTGTGCGGATTAGTGAGTGAGGTTGCAGACGGGCGTTGTGGGCAGTCTGCGAGTGTCGTATCGGGAAGCGCCAGAGGTATCACGCGGAAGGAAGGACGGGTGGACCCTGGAACGAGTCTTGGAGCAGAGCACCATGGGAAAGGCGCAGAAGGCGATGCGGCAGGGTAAGTCGTTGGAGAGCATCGGACATCCTCCGAGGTGTAGCATCGGTGAGGGAGGAGGGAGGGAGCGCTGGAGAAGTCATGCGCGAAGGTGGAGTCGCGCATGTCAGAGAAGAAGACTCGTCGCCGTGGAAGCTTTGTAGGAGTCATGCGTTAGAGTTAAGCGACGTACACCGGATAATAATAAAGAAGCCTATGAGCTGGTTTGTATTATCCCGGACTTGGACAACGTATCAAACTGACTGTTCAGTGTGAGTTATACTTGCATTGGCTTAAATAAATCCTGGTACCTATAGCACGTAACAGTATGAAGGCGTATCCGTCTCCTTTAAACACCATCAAATAGTGTATCATTTTCCAAGAAAAAACAATGCATATATTAACGATGGCACATTTCCCTGATCACCGGTTAAACCGACAATTGTACTTCTATATTAATGTTCTTGATTTTATGTAGCATTTTTAAATTGTTACACGGAGGTGAAGGTGATCTATTAAGCAGGATACGGTTTGGCATACGAGCGTATCGAGGGCACTAACAATTCGAGTGCCTAAATAGGCCTTTCTTAACTCTGCTTTTCATTTCGAATATGAGAGAACTAAATAAAAACTAATTAATTAAACAAACAACTACTTCTCTAATAAAATTAGGCGTTAAATCCATATCTAAATCTGATATAAGGTCATCATGTACGTCACATAACGAAATGTAAAGTAATTTTTTTTCTGTGGAATTCTACCAGCCAGTATATTTTTTTATGTGTGTATGGAAATTAAATAATAATTTTGTGGAAAGTAATTTATAAATATAAAATGATGTTACAAAATTATTGATACTTTCTTGTTACTTTATTATGCTTTACTTATACAATTTATGTCGCGATTTAACAGTGGTTGTAAAAAAAGTTGAGACATGAGTCGCATGTATTATCTATGTTTCGCATAGTTTTCTAAACTTTTTGAAAGCAGGGGGGAGAATCGTTTCCCAGGGACGAAAAGTGCTGCTTTCTTCCCTGTGATTAGGCAACTCCAAGCGCACTTTCAGAATATGAGAAATGAAAAAGTATATTCTATTCTATCTTATACTAATATATAAAGCTGAAGAGTTTGTTTGTTTGAACGCGCAAATGTCAGGAACTACTGGTCTGTCTTGAAAAATTCTTTCAGTTTTAGATAGCCCATTTATCGAGGAAGGCTATAGAGCTATATATCATCACGCTAAGACCAATACGAGCAGAGCACCAATGAAGAATGTTCTACAATAAAGTGTCATCTTGGCGGCCTCTCTGGTTGAGCGGGCTAAGCCTTTGCCGGCTTACCTCACTGCAACGCAGAGGCTCCGGGTTCGATTCCTGGTATAGTAAATTTCGGAAACGTATTTTCTCCGTTATTTACTATGGTCTGGGTGTCTGGGATCGGCCCCAGAATGGTCCGTTGTATATTACCCATAACACAAGCGTAACTTGCTTAATTTGGGGATATACAATATGTGTGTTTGTCTGCCGATTATTATTATTGTAGTTGCTAGTTTGAACCACATCCACGGTCCTAAACCAAGTGAATGCAGCGGGTAGTGAGGAAAATTTATGTTGACGGTATGTTATTATGAGGGGCAATTTCGTTTTCGTCTATCTGCAACAATTTTCTGACTATTCTACATGTATTCAAGATTGCGGCTTTTTGCAGAGTTATGTAGAGGGTTTCTTTGAGGTCTAATAGTTTTAGGCTACGGAGAAGATGGCTGGGAATAACGCCTGTTGTGGAGAGAACTATGGGTACTTTTTTATTATTATTATTATTATTATCTATCTATCTATATCGTAATAGGCTCACAGTGAATATGAGTGCCGGGAGCAGGTCGTCCGCCGAGGCGGGCGCAGTCCCGCAGAGCTGCAGCACGTGCCGGCAGCAGCGGCGCACGCGCGCCAGCTTGCCGCCCGGCGACCACGCGCTGTCCATGCCCAGCAGCTCTGACCGAAGACGACACAAAACAGGACCCTTAGATGATTAGTTAAGTCTTGTGTTTGTCGACTCATGTATAATAAGAAATATAGCAGTAAAATTGTGTACGTGGCGTAGAAATAAATAGACAGTAGTTAGTATAATAGAAATATAGATAAATAAAGGAAATAAGAAGAAAGAAAGAAAACATTTTTTTTCAGGACAAATAACAGCAGATACAATATAATTGCTAACATATTTAAAAGCCAAAGTTATATAATTTTGTCCCAAAAGGGGCATCAATCTCAACATACTGTATATCTATATATAGTCAAGTAGTATATAGTCTTAATTATATATATACACACATACATAGTGCATACACGATAGATAGAAATAAAGAAACTAATGATCGTGAATAAAATATATTAGTGTTATAAATACGAATTGTTACGAGTTGCAGGGCTCGAATTAAAATGCCGTTGGAATTATTATAGAGTTTATTAGAACTATACAAACACGTATAACACAGGTACAAATATAACCGAACACAAGTGCAAACGTAATGCAGAAGGTTGTAATTCAATAACACGCGCAAAGTCCGTCACTAAATAGATTACCGAATGCACACAAGTCTTGCTTCGCTCGTGGTTATCGCTCGACTGCCGCGTCCCTCAATCGGGGCATTGCTTTATACTGCACAGATGCAATAGGTCTGCCCGGCCGCGTGAACCGAATTTCTAGAATCAGTTTGCACTTTAAATCCGACACACCTGGCTAATGACTGCCATAAAAGATTACAATACACGATGGGCTATTTTCTAACCACAAATTTTAAACAAAAAGTAAACAGAAGAAGTCCAAATGCCGAAAGGTAATGAAATGTGTTTTTACAGGTATGCAGGTGTGAATTTGTTTTTATCGGCGTCTAGGTCGCAACAGTGTTTTAAAATTTAAAATAAATAAATTGAAATGATATTCAATTAAATTAAATACCACTTGTATCACGTAACATAATAATAAAAATAAGAACCCCTATTCTACGCTATGATGAGGAAGAGGATAAAAAATATATACTAATATTATAAAGAGGATAGATTGTATTTTTATATGTTTGTAATGAATAAACTCAAAAACTACTGGAGCGATTTCAAAAATTCTTTCACCATAACAATGCTACATTAACTCTGAGTAATATAGTTTATATTTGTTACTAGAAAAAATTAGGGATCCCTACTAAAACTTCAATAATGTAATCCTAGGTGTAAAAAAATTAGCTATAAACCACTGGTACGAAGCAAGGACGGGCCGCTAGTAAATAATAATAAAAGTCCCACTGTTTAGCTCGGGCCTCCTATATTTTTTTATTGCATGAGATCACCAAACAGGCAAACAGACCAGCTGATGGAAAGCAGTTACACCGGTAACACCAATACTGGAACCTAGCGGCATACCCTAGACCAGGGGTGGTAGCCAACCAGACGGGCAAATACCCTCATTAAATATCGGCAAATATCGTCGAACTTTTCGTTATTTACTATGCTCTGGGTGTCTGGGATTGGCCGCGTAGTGGTCCGTTATATATTACCCATAACACAAGTGCAACTTTTAACTAGAGGATATACAATGTGTGTTTGTCTGACGATTATTGAGTGTAAGTTGCATTCGGGGAATTCATATAGCTATTTGTTTACAGCTTTATATTGTAGGTGTTTCTATTCAGATATAGACCTCTTATACTATATTTTGTATAACGTTTTTATCTTGTCAAGCTTGTAAGGAATTTATGGAGATATGTTGCAGCAAAAAAGAAAATAAATTAGTATGTCATATCTTTATTAGAACTATAATAATATTTTTCTTTACTTTTATTGTGTCTCTGTCTCATTGAATATGCACTGTTTGCTAGAACTCCATTAATTTTTCAAAAGTCATTCTGTAACATACTTCTGTATAAAACTTAAAAAAAAGAACTTGAAATATAAATAGAATAAGAATTATAAAAAATAAAAACAATTTTTAGCTAGACGTGTTGCTGGGGAGTTTCTTGCCGCTTATTCTCCTTAACAGCAACAACACGTTGCGAAGCGGTGTACATAGACCGGGAAGTAAAATTAAATTTTAACCTATATGTATGACCTTCAAAAAGTGTTCTCCAGTGGAACTTATTTTGAGTAAAAATTTTGAATTTGAACAAATAAATGATTTGGGCTCGAACGCGATAGAAGGATTAGGAAGTGAATTTGAAACGAGAATATAATTACGACTAAAACGTATTTTACGTAACATAATGTAAACGAGATTTCAATGTATGATAGTTTTCGGTATTTAACACTTACCGCTGATAGCTTTATACAACAGTTGCCTGCAGGTGGCGTTGTTTCTATCCAACTTGCACTCCAAATGTTTCTCGCCCACCCAACTCAGTTGCTGGATACGTTCTGACATCGCTCTGTCTAGACGTTCATCGTCTGTACCACTTGGCGAAAATACAACTGAGGGTAGTCTGAAAATTATATACAGTGTAAACTCCATGTAACGTCACTCGATTTAACGACAAACTCCCTTAAGCGTCGAAATCACTTGGCTTCGGTTGGTTTAGCTTGTCTTCCATACAATGATACACTGTATATAGCATTACACCCACTCTCAATAACGACAACCATTAAGTAATAAAAAGTAAGTTGCCAAAATTAGTAAATACTGCGCAGCTGTGTACGTTCTTTTATCGCTTTATTATCCTAGCCCGTAATTAACTCGACTGTCGGCATCATGCAT
Source organism: Dendrolimus houi (assembly GCA_039645545.1). Taxonomy (NCBI): domain Eukaryota; kingdom Metazoa; phylum Arthropoda; class Insecta; order Lepidoptera; family Lasiocampidae; genus Dendrolimus; species Dendrolimus houi. The sequence continues at coordinate 24,792,604 of CM077127.1, read as the reverse complement.
ACCAAAATTTCTAAGTACTTCCTTTATCACCAAGATGCCTCAATATCGCAAGATATGAATAAAATAAGTAAAAAAATATAACAAAATTACTGGTGCAGCAAAAGACGTTAGACAAAAATTACAGACCTCTCCATTTAACGACAACTCTATTTAACGCCATAAAATGCACAGTCCCTTCAGTGTCGTTATATAGAGTTTACGCTGTATATTTTTTTAATTCATCAATAGTCACCAATTTTCTTTTACTCCTTAAGATTCGATTTTCATATAAGGCTCTCGATATCGATTTTTTTTACGATTGAAATAACACAAGTACAATTCAAAAGCGTTATGTTACATTTTTTCTTTTAACCAGTTTTTTTGTATTAGAACATAAAACAAAAAAAACATATACATGTAATATAATAATTCATTAAAACTCACTCGTGTAAATAAGTCATTGCATGCTTTTCGACAAAGTCCATCAGAAGCTCCTTGGTATCGGAATCCACGTTGGTGAAGTGAGACGACGTATCCATGTGCTTCATAAACCTCTATATTAAAAAAGTATATTTTTAACACTAACTTATAAAATTGTTTATTTTAAAATATACGAAATACACAACACACCATTTATAATTGCTTGAAAACCGCTAATAAATTACTCGAGTTATAAAAATTTACAAATACCGTAATTTTTGTGATAATATATAATCATGCAGGAATCCCTTATCACGGTTACCATTTTCTATGTTTAACACACAAAAATATTAAAACTTTCAATTTGAATCAAAAAATATTTTTCCTTTTTTATGAATTACTAGAGTTGTCAAACTCTAGTGGTTAGCTCCATTTTACTTATGTACATAAAAACTTGATTAATTCCCGGTTTCTGAGGTACTTTTGACTGTAGTTTATCTGTTCTTTAGTGCTATCGGTTCAATAACTTATAAAATTGAACGTTTCTGAACACACCATCGTACGCTAGTCAAACTAGGTTCAACTTAACTAACCGATATTCGACTTTTATCTATTCCACATCTTTTGTTTGACGTTTTGTTGTTCACGTTTTTGTTTGATGTAAATAAATATTAGATATCCCTTCTTAAATAGATCCATCTAGTGGCGAGTTTTGCTACTAGTTGTAGGTTAGCAGTTAACCTAAGTTTATCTATTACATAACTTTATGGAATCAATTGTTATTGAACTCATAACTGGTAACCTCAGAAACCGGGCATAAGTATTCTATATCTAGCTAGTTTAAATATAAACCTTCCCTGAAAAATTATTTAACCGATGATGAAAACTCCGCTTTAGAATCCGTTGCGTAGTTTAGGAGGAGTTAGCGGATGTACATACAGACACGGAAACCAATTTTGTTTTATACTATGTAAAGAAAATCATAATTTCTATTTCTCATTAATTGACCTACGTGTTGACCTTCCCATGGCCCCACGTAAGCCCTCCAACACTCTGGGCCATTTTTTATGGCCCGTGGTCTTGAAAGACATACATTATAATAATAATGACCTTATAAAAAACAGTATTTTAAATTAAATGCAATAAAAAAGAAAATAGTAAAGAAATGTTTGAAAAAATAATTTAAATTTAAAGAGAAACATCATGACTGAAGGAAAAAATATACATCATGGAGTCTCTAGAGACCACGGGCCATAAAAATGGCCCAGCCCTTTTGGAGGGTTTGCGTGGGGCCATGGGAAAGCCAACACGTAGAGGCCCCTTGACAAATTAAATATATATGTGGCGAGACACCGACCGGCGATTATCCCTGACTACACCCAGTGGCGTAGCTAGCAGGGGTGGCACTCGGGGCGGATATTGTAAGTGACACCCCTAAACTCAATCAAAACTGTTAAAATAATAATAATTTACGTTTATTAAAATACGAGTATTACAAATCAATTTTATATATTATGTGAAAGAAATTTAGTTAATAAAAAAATAACATTTCTTCCTTCTAACTTTAACACTTGCAAGCTCCGAAATCACGTCATTGTCATTGTGTTGTTTCATAGATCATTAAAATACCAAGATTGTTTAATCTGGTTTCAGTCATTGTAGACCGCAAGTAATTTTTAATTAATTTCAATTTACTGAAACTCCTCTCACGTGAAGCAACTGATGCACATATTGTTAGAAATAACTTTAGTGAGACTTTTTATAGGTGGCACTAGGACTGGCAGCGGGTGTCGCCCCTAAGTGGGTGACACCCGGTGCGGGCCTCCCCTACTTACGCCACAGACTACACCATATAATAATGCACCCAAGGTGTAGCCCCGGCCAGTGTAGGACTATTGTGGAAAATGAGAACAAAAAGTACCGGGCTGTTGGGGTGAACTGCTAGTGGTACTAGGGGTCTGGGGATATGGGGACTATGGCGTCTGCCCGTCGCAATGTTCGGGGAATCATGTAGTTATTATTTTTTTATATTGCGACAAATTTATATTTAATTTTATAAATTTAGATATTTTTGTAACACATGATTTTTTAGGCATTTTTAAACTCTTTTAATTTTGTTGAAAGGCACAAAACTGAAAGTATACGACGGTATTCAATGAAATTGAATTGTATGTTTACATGTCTCACTTTGGTTGATTCATTCAAATTGAAAGACAGAAATGAACCGTCTAATATCGGCTTAATCCTTCTCTTTCTCTTTTTTTATTTATTTAGGGGCTATTAGTGTTCATGTCACCATGTCAGCCCCATCTTACCCTAATCATACAATTAAATATAGCAACAAAAGAAAAGTGTAAACAAATGAATAAGGATGTGTAGTTCGTTATAAAATAGACTAAATGTAATAGAAATAATAAATAAAAGTATAAAAAACAGAAAATAGACTTATAAGTAATAAATAGACATAAAGAATGTATTAGTAGTAAGGAAAACTTTAATCGTTTTTAAGATTTTTGAAAAGAAAGAAATAAGAGAAAGAAAACAAAATAAAAGATATCACCCCCTTTATTATCCCAAAGAAAGAAAAAATTAAGCAAGAAAAGAAAATAATAATCTCCATTCTACCATATAATGAACGAGCAGGCGAAAAAAATTCATACAATTACACAAAACTAATTATTATTAACATTTTCACCATTTTATATATTAAACAAGCCGCAGCAGAAAGTGGCCGCGACAAAACGCTCTGGGAAAGACCCACGTCCATCGAATGAATTCCCAGAGCATCCACCAGCCCCTTCCCGCCTTCTCTGGTCCGGACACATTCCACTAACAAATGCTGTACGTCTTCAACTATATTGCATTGCAGACAATTTGGAGTATTCATCTATCTATATCCGTGCAGGAACGTAGAAAAGATACAATTTCCTGCGTTGGGGCGGCCTGTCGTAAGAGGCGACAAAACAACCCACAGCCAGGTGATAGGGACCAGGTCGGGATTTGCCCGACTGGATGGCTACCACCCCTGGTCTGAAGTATGCCGCCATAACAACCTTGAGTTGTGTTCCGGCATTAGTGACCAGGTTCCAGTCTCCCTTAAGAGAGCAACAGCGCATTTGTAGTAGCTTTGGTGTTGCAAATGTCCATAGGCGATGGTAACCGCTTTTTTTTTATTTAGGATTACGGCTTGGCAGCTAGGCCTTTAGACCAGATCTTAGATTTTATTGTAGTTTCTTCATTTTCTTATGCCTATGTGTAGCACAGCTGAAATGTAGGTTATGCCATTCAACAGAGTTCTTGTGACAAATACTATCAAATCCTACAACTATTGTTCATTTTAGAGTAATTTATACATTTTTAGAAAATATAACTGCACAACACTGTATCTCCTTTCAGTTACCGCCAAAAACTCCGGTAACCGCTTTCCATCGAGTGGGCCGTCTGCCTGTCTGCTGAACTCATGCAATTTTTTTTTTAACTAGTGGAATGTGGTTGCCTGGAAGAGATCGCTATAAGCGATAAAACCGCCCATTGTTCTAATGCAAATGTATCCATATCAATTGTCTAGATTTAAGTTTATGGTGAACAATAAAGAGTTTTCATTCATTCATTCATTCAATGTGACCGAAGCGCAATCTATGAGCTAGGATAGGAAGTAGTCTATCGAAGATTATCTTAATAACATTACACTCTTACCTGGTACTGCCTTTGAACCATTTCCGACAGCTCGTCAACGGTCGTGACATTCGCCCACTTGATGACGTCCATGATGAACGAATGCACGAATATCCTCGCGTCCCTATCGATTTGGGGTGTCAGCGTTGGGAAACGGTGGCGGAAATCGCGTTTCATGTTCTCATTGACCATTGCGGGTATTTTGAACTCCGGCTGGCGTTTCTCGGGTGGATGGTCGTGGTCATCTGCAACTGTATTTTTTTACAGTTTTGATCAAGAACATTTCTAAAGGATCATAATAGCTCACAATTAAATTAATATTACGAAATTGTGCAATTGTGGTAGTACAATAAATAAACCTTCGCCTCATTATTAAATTAAAATAACATCACTGAGTGCATGACGTGTAATTGTCTATCTCCAACTGCCTATATTTGAGCCAAATATACCGTGCTTACTAGGTGAGAAGATATCAACGGCAAGAATGGAGGTAGTCCGATTGTGCTCTGAGCGTAACTCAAAATATAGTGAAATAAATATTTAAAAATACTTTAAGTAAAATATAGTGATACAAATACTCTGAACATTTGTCAGACTCAATAATAGTGGCCATAAGATATAATAACATAGAAGAACTGTGCTGTATAACCCATTTGAAGGAGATCCGGTGATTTCCCATTGTATCCTTCCAATCTCGATACATTAATTGTGCTCAAAATATTGTTTTATTAAAATTGAACCAAAGCGTAAACACATTGTATGTAAAAATGTTGAGGGACTTTTTTGTAGAGCATTTGATTTCCCATAAGAATATTTATCGATTTTTTTCCAAGTACTCTGACTTTTACATGCATTACTAACTAACTCCGTTGGCTCAGCGACCCAAAGTGAGTCTTGGCCTCTGAAACGAGAGCACGCCTCTTTCCTCTGTCCTGCGCAGTGTCTTGCCAGTTGTGGGCTTGTAGTGCGGTCAGGTCAGCTTCCACTCTATCCTTCCAGCGATTCTTGGGACTACCAACCGGTCGCCCCAAATATACTTTCTTCACTCCCCGATCCTCCTCCATCCGTTCTACATGACCGATCCAGCGGAGATGGTGATATTTTATCTACCCAATTATGATAGGCTCGGCCATGAGGTCTTCTATTTCGGAGTTGGTTCGGACCCTCCAGCTGCCATTCCTCTTATTGTTGGGCCCAAGAATTTCCTGAGAACCTTCCTCTCTGTGACCAACAATTGGTTCCCCTCCTTAAGTGTCAGTGCCCCCCCCCCCCCCCCTCACAGCCGTACATCAGAAACATGAATTACAAAATTACAAAATTGAAATATCCAATTGTAAAACTATACCAATGTTTAAGGCATGATTGTAAGGAAACGGTTCATCTGACGGGAAATTTTAATTAGACCTTTTTTGTAGAGCATTCAATTTCCTTCAAAAAATGTCTCGGAGTCAATTTAGTTAAGTCACTCAGTAAAAATAGATAGATCTCTTAATATTAATATAAAGGATTCAAATTCTCAAAATAATCTTTTTTGGCACCCCAAATAATATTTTCAATATATATAAAAAAATTGACGATATTTTTGGCCCAACATTTGGAAAATTAACATCTTTGCGCTGTAACATACCACTAGAACAGTAATGTATATGTTACGGGTAATGCTAGAAGGTTAAGCAAACTTAAATTTACCCTGGTATAACCAGTATTAGCAAAGCCTTTTGGGTAAAGTCCGAAAATTTAAACAACATTAATTTGTATTTGGTGTTTACCCGTATACATCTAAGTCTACCCAACACTCACACCAGAGTTCCAAGGTAGTGAATGGTCCGTTTTATTTGTTGACGAGTGTAGTTTTAATATATAAATACTTCTCCGCCAGAGTAAAATAGGCTAATATTGAAACAGTATAAAAAATAATCATTTTTAATAAATGAGGATGTTACCTGCAATACTCTTTTTAAAAACATTGAACTTCAGTATATTGGCTTTCTTTAATGTTTCGCTCTGCCGAAGACGCTTTTCCTCGAATTTAGAGAACGATGAATGTGTAGATAGCTTCAGACTGCGCTCTGTCTTCTTCTGTTCTGGCTTCGGGAGTGTTGCTGATGAGGCCTTTTCTGGAAATCCATATGAATTATTTTCTAATATGTATTTCACTTTTTTTTTAATGAATAGGACAACTTCTTATCTCAAAAAACACAGTTTTTAAAGTAAAAGTACAACCCTACTGAAAATTTACAACTTGTCCAATGAAGATGGTCTTATATGCTATGACAAATTAGTGAAGAAATTAATCAAATTATGTATAGGCGAAATTAACAAACTAAGTATATATATTGTTACAACTTAGGCTTCGACAAAGGCAAATTCCACGTACACTCTGTAAAAGCACATTTTATTACCTGTCGGCATTTGAACTAATTGTAATCCTTTTATGATCGTCTTATTTTGTTCACTTGTTTATTGGCATACGTTTCTAGTTATTGTGAAGAACAACCTATTGTACTCGTTTATGGCTGCATGCAGGTATCATTAGCCAGGTGTTACGGATTAAGTACAAGCTGATTCTAGGAAACTATGTCGACGATACGATACGGGCACATTTGCAATGGTAAAGTATAAAATGACGGCCTGATGGAGATAGAGGGCAATCGAGCGAGAGCCACGATCAAGGCGTGACGTGTGTACAATCGGAAATCTAATAGTGACGGACTTTGCGCTTTTATTGAATTACGACCTTTTGCATTACGTTTGGATTTGTTGTGTTCGGTTATATTTGTACCTGTGTTATACGTTTGTACAGTTCTAATAAACTCTATAATAATTCCAATGGCATTTTAATTCGAGTCCCGCACTCATAACAATATAAAGAGAAAAAATATAGATTTGGCAATTTCAAACTATTTTCCTCCAAAATTGCTTTTTTGAATTAATACTTTATTTATCTATTCTAGGCCAAGTGTCTGCTCAAATAATGTAATAGTACAAAACAATGCAACACCGTATCAATAAATATTCTTACTAAATAAAAAAAGAGTGACAGACATGAGGATATGATGTAATCTGTTCCTGAAACCCCCTATTCATAGCTTGTGTTGTCCTAGTTGATTGCATCTTCACAATTATTACACAATTCCTTTTTTAAAAGTAAAAGTCTACTATAAAATCTTTCATTCCTATCTTTTGGGCATAATAATAAAATAATAATAATAAATTGGCCGACAAACACACGCATTGTATGTCCCCAAGCTAAGCAAGTTGCACTTGTGTTACGGGCTATATACAAGGGATCTACCGGACATCCAGACCATAGAAAATAACGGAAAGTTCGTTAACGAAACTCACCTTACCAGGAATCGAACCTGGAGCCTCTGCGTTAAAGGCTAAAACAGCTTAAAACAGCTTAGCGCGCTCAATCACAAAAACAAAATTCTCTATCACTCATCAAATATATAAGTTTCATTTTTTTACTGTGTTTTCTGTTATATAGCCTTTCGAAACAAATATATCACTTATCTGATTATAAGGAAGGTGAAGTTCATTTAATATCTAAACCAATTGAAAGGTAATGTTTCATGATTATTACTTTTAATACTAGTGTCGTCAAATTAAATGGGTTTAATAAACTACGATAAGGTCAACAGCAAACTCTATATATGGATTCTCAGGATGAGCTGTTTTGTATGATTTTGATGGTTCGGAGGACAATAGATAGAATATAGTTTATTATGCAACTATTTGTTACTGACTTACAGTGGCTATATAGTTTATTCCCAAATTAATATTGCTTTAAAAAAAATGATAAGTTCGTTTTTCTTTTAAACAAGTGGTTTCACAAAATATTGGCTTTAACTTTACTTGTGGTTGAATGTCTACATGCACATTATGTGTGTACGCGTCTGACAAAATGTAGTTGCAAGTGTGCAATTCAAACATACCAGGTTTTGGTCTCATATATAGGGTTGTCAGCTTGCCCTGTCGTAAGCCGAAACGTCCATATATTATGAGTAATGACCATTCGAACATTGAAAGCTTCATTTAAAAAAATATTTGGGTGTTCATACAAAAATCTAAAATCGGTTATCCATTTTTGGAACGTACACCCCTGCACAACGCGCGCACACATTTACCCGTACGCCTTACGCACATGCCAATGCCGAATAGAGTGCGTGCGCATAATCAACTAGGGCAGTGGTACACTTACTCGCTTTGCCCTATTATGACCTTTTGCCTTTGGAAATTTAAAATGTTTGATTGTTACTAACCGAATGTCGATCGATATCGATAAACCTTTACACTCACTCAATCAGCCTTCCAATTCGTGCGGATCTGATCTAATCCATTTAATACTTCATCAATTGTAATTATTGTATGACATGACTCGACAGAATAATAGTGTTACAAGTTGGGCCACCTGCATACCTATTGTCATATACCGACAAAGAAATGCTGCGCATCTTGTTTATTGCCCCTCCCGTATTCGGAGTTCTTTTTATTACTTCGTATTTAAAATTTGCAATTAGACAATAGCCTATTGTTATTGTTTTCGACTTTGTTGGCCGTCCGCAGGAATAGATAACCAGGTGTGCAAATTACTATTTCTCGGAAACTCAGTGCGCGCGGCAGATTTTTTTTGTACTGTATAGTTAGTATAAAACAATGCCCGAATGGAAGGGTGGGGCAGTCAAGCGACGACTACGATACGAGTAAGACGTTTGTAGTACTCTCGATTAGCGATATAGACGACGGACTTCGCGCGTGTCAAATGGCATTGAATCGTGCAGTATGAGTTGGTTGCATCCAATTTTATTTGTATTTGTTTTATACGTGTTTGTACAGTTCTAATAAACTCTATAGTAATTCCAGCGGCATTTATTTTAATTCGAGTCCTGTAGCTCGTAACAATAGAATAGAATAGAAAACACTTTATTGTTCACCAAATAAACAATTACAGAAAGAATAATTACAATAATTTAACAGCAAAAAAACAGCCTTGTCGCTTAAAGCGATCTCTTCCAAGGAACCTAACTGAGAGGATACTTTTAACAACTTATGTCTAGGTATAATTAAATTAAAAAGAAGTAAAATAAAAAAGGAAGAACAGTAAAACGTGGACAGTAAACAGCTAAGTTAAGAAGAATAGAAAAAATATATTTTATTGTAAACTAAGGTAATGGTTTTTGACAGATTTTTTAAATATGGCAAGTGATTTAGCTTTTCTGACATCGACGGGTAAAGAGTTCCAAAGGCAAACAGCCTGCACAGCGAAGGATTGGAAGAAGAATGATGTAGTGTGTAACCACCTTAACGCGCCTACTGTTTTCGTGACTCCAAATAACCTCACAACTGTTTGTCAGGATTGCACGACCAATTTTTTTATGAAATCTTTGAAGCTCCTTATCTCAAAAACTATTGGGTTTTTTAGAAAACTGTAAAAACCAAAGTAGTTCAGAATTAAATGTAATGATACATACAAACATACAATAGTGGTCAATAACAATGATTGACCACTATTCTATCATCATCGTAATTAAAGCATCTAGTTTGTAATCCCGAATCTGTTTTCCTATTTTTTCTACTAGCTAGAACTTTTGGACATATCCCCTTTATCAGAACCTGGTGAAATTTGCCGTCTGATATAGCCCAGGGATTCCCAAAATGGTCGTCATCGACCCCCTGGGGTCGAAATCGGTTTCTCAGGGGTTGACATAAACGAAAACTGATTTTACGGGTCGACGAGGTCTAAAAATCTACCCCTATTAATTAACACGAGTTCTTAATTAAAACTTTCAAGATACTGTATAAGTTGTGTTCCGTGTACAAATGTGTGTTTTAATTTAAAAAATAATAACCTACTTAAGTATTTTCACGTAATTTGTATTAATAATCTTTAATTACACTTGATATTTACTGAATATTATGTCTATTTATTTTGTTAAATTTTGATGAGAAAATGAAGTCAAGTTTATTCAGTTAACCAACCGCAAAGTTTTTAAACAGGTAAATATTTTGTACCAATACAAAAAACTCTGATAGGATTTTTAAAATAATAATGCTATGGGGATCTGAGGTATCAGTTCATTTTGTAAATGGGATCTCTTGCACAAAATAGTTTGGAAACCCCTGCTATAGCCCTTTAAAGAACTTCAAATAACTCTTATAGATATATTTTTTTATAGCTGGAGTACAGCAAGCAGGCTGACGGCCCACCTGGTGGAAAGCGGTTACCGTCGCCTATGGACGTTTGCAACATCAGAGATGTCACCAACGCGCTGCCGGCCTCGAAGAAATTTTATGACACCCTTTTTGAAAAACTCCATATCGTAGCGCTGTGGGAAAACCTCGGCTGGGAGCTCATTCCAAATCCCCACGGTATGCAAGATAAAATGAGAGATAGGCATATCATTAATCAAGACACATCTAATACTAATATATAAAGCTGAAGAGTTTGTTTGATTGAAGGCGCTAATCTCAGGAATTACTGGTCTGATTTGAAAAATTCTTTCAGTGTTAGATAGCCCATTTATCGAGGAAGGCTATAGGCTATATATCATCACGCTAAGACCAATAAGAGCGGAGCACCAATGAAGAATGTTTCAAAATCGGGGGTTTTGAAAACAAATTCCACACGGACGACGTCCCGGGCACTGTTAATATTATATAAATTTTCAAGTACTTATTTTTCGTTGATATTGAATAGTGAAATAATTTATGCAACTTTTATCGGTTTTAGATAAGGTACAAATGGAACATGCACTGAATAATTACTGATAAGGGCAATCTGTAAAACGTTAAGCTAAATGGGTTATTGGCACATTCACCTTACTAATAATAATAATCGGCAGACAAACACACATATTGTATATATCCAAATTAAGCAAGTTACGCTTGTGTTATGGGTAATATACAACAGATTACTCTGGGGCCGATCCCAGACACCCAGACCATAGTAAATAATGGAGAAAACACGTTTCCGAAATTTACTATACCAGGAATCGAACCCGGAGCCTCTGCGTTGCAGTGAGGTAGGCCGGCAAAGGCTTAGCCCGTTCAACCACAGAGGCCGCCAAACCTTACCTTATAAATATATCACTAATAATAAAACCAAAATTCTTGCATTGTTTACCCTTATAACAACTACTACTAAAACAAAGTGAAGTCATGCCCGAAATCGTCGAAGATGGGCAAAGTCACTCAACATATTCAAAAAACTTGTAAGAGAATATTATCTCACACTTTTATAAATATCTAATTTATATGTAAAATAACTAATTGGTATATATACTAAAATAGTTTATAATGTTAACATGTGTATTATTGCTATTATTAATATTGTATAGTTATTGCTATACATATTGTTACAATTGGGCCATCTGCATAATTGAAAACAAAGCACATTTATTACCCGCTCGGTATTTGAGATAATTACATAGAAAAGCTTTTATGATCGTCCTCTTTTGTTTCTTCTTATTTATTGGTTGTTGTGAAGAGCAGCCTATTGTACTCGTTTATGGCCGTTCGCAGGTATAATTAGGCAGGTGTTTCGAACTAATTCTAAGAAGTTATTGTTTTGCGTCGAGGCATATTGTATTTGTATAGAATAAAAGGAATGCCCGAACGGAGGGGGAGGCAGTCAAGAGACGATTACGATATGAACAAGATGTATGTACATTCGATGAGCGATATAGTGACGGACTTTGCGCGTGTTATTTAATCGTGCAGTTTGTACTGGTTGTATCCAGTTATATTTGTACCTGTTTTATACGTGCTTGTACAGTTCTAATAAATTCTATAGTAATTCCAAACGGCATTTTAATTAGACTCCCGCACTCGTAACAATATATTATATATAAGTACAAATATATACACTATGTATGTTTGTACTTATATATATAATATTAATAAGTGTTCTCAACTATTTTTTTTTCTTTATTTATTCTAGTTATCTGTATTCAGTATTAGTCATACACTTTCAATTTCTTTCACACAATCCACAGCCTGGGTTATCTGGAAAAGATTGCTCTAAAGCAATAAGGCCGCCCTTTGTTCCTGCCTTTACATGAAATGACTGTAAATAATCTATATGTGTATGTGGTCAACAATAAAGAATTTTCTATCTAGCTATCATGTAAATAAATGGTCTTTATATTTTCATATCTCCCTACACCATTCCATCTTCGGACCACAAGGCGCTCTGGTCTACACCAACATTTCACAGTAGAAACACCCCCAGTATGTATGAAAAATTACGCCTCCACATTCCTTCTACGTACAGCTGAGTTATGGAATGCACTACCAGAGTCCATGTTTCCCGAAAAGTATAATCTGGTTATCTTCAAGTCTCATGTGAATAGGTACTATCTAGGTAAGCGTGCTCCATCTTCAACCGCATCATCGTCCAACATTAGGAGTGATCGTGGTCAAATGCGAACCTATTTATCATAATAAACAAAAAAATCATTGCAGCTTGTTCTTATTGCAGTCTCGTTATAAGGGAACACACCTATACTATGGTGACCCGTTTTTTACAAGTTTTTTACCCCCAGCCCTCGGTCACCACCCGTACATGCCAAAACCACTTCCTCCTCTCCTCCTCCCCCTAGTTTTCACATAAATAAATAAAAATAGCCTTTTTTGCTGATAAAAAAACCTAATCCACTAATTGGTATCTAGTTTTGCCTCCTTCTCAGTTTGTACTTCAGTTTTATAGTTTTCACATAGAAATTCATAAATATGATTTTAAATGCAAATAGAAACTTACAAAATAAATTAATTTGGCTCATATTTGTCTATAAGCTGTTTAAAAAGCCCTACATGGTGCGACATATTTGAATATAGCTCGAAAAAGTGCGAGATTTCCCTAGAACATATTGACTATGTGAGGAAAATTTATGTCCAGCCACCCCTAAGCAAAACATTGGTAAATTTGCAACTACATATGTATACACATACAACAATAATACATGTACCTACATTCATTATAATTGGTTAATTCTTAAAGCTGTGTAGAACATACAATCATAATTACAAACCAAATCACTTTGTGTTGTGGCTTGGACTCCTTATGTCAATATCAATTATTTACTAGTAAAATAAACTGCAATAATGTGTGGGCAAGGATAGACCCACTAAAAATAATTTATTAATTAAAACTCCATAAAACTGCAATTGATTGCAAAGCAATGACAATGTCAAGGCCCATTTTTTTATACATATTTTAAGAATATTGACCTTTTTTATTGCAGGAGTTCCGCAGACAGGCAGACGGCCCACTTCATAGAAAGCGGTTACCGTCGCCTATGGACATTTGCAACACCAAAGGTGCTACAAATGCGCTGCTGCTCTCTTAAGGGAGACTGGAACCTTGTCACTAATGCCGGAACATAACTCAAGGCTGTTATGGGTGCATACTCTAGACCAGGGGTGTTAGCCATCCAGTTGGGTAAATACCCTACCACCTGGCTAGGGGTTGTTTTGTCTCCTCTTACGACAGGCCGCCCGGCCGCAGGAAATTGTATTCTTTCTCCATTCCTGCATGGATAGACGGCGGCAGCCAGCACCTTAAATTCTAGTGTGTCTCATGATTATGGACTAAAATGAACATTCTGGGTAATTACCTGAACACACATAATATAATACCAAACTGAGCAAGTCACAATTTTGTTATGTGTAATATACAACAGGCCACTCAGGGGTTGATCTCAGTTAACTAGACCATAAATAACAGAAAATTTGTTTATCAAATTACCATGTCAGGAATTGAACCCAGAGCCTCTCTGTTGCAATGAGTTAAGCTGGCAATGGCTCAACCCACTCAACCATAGATGCTGTTAATTATTTCCCTTACCATCGGCCAAATATGTATGATCAGAAATCAGAAATATTTTATTCAAAACTAAGTTACACATCACTTTCTGCATTACATATGGTCACAAATAAAATTAAAAGTAGGTCATATTATAGTACCTAACCTCCTTGTAACTATAAAAGGTGTGCTCAACTAACCATTTCCTGAGCCGTGCTTTAAATGAGCTGATGGATGGTGATCACTTTTAATACATTTTAAATATTATTATGTTATTTATTGGACTGTAGTATTTACAGGTATTTAGTAATACTAAAACATCCACATTTAAATTACAAACAAAACTAAGAGCTAAAAACATCATAATAAAATTATAAAGTTTAACTAAAATTGACAAAATAATTTTTATTATAATTCAGATAGTCTCAAATAAATTAAATTCCTTCTTTTATCTCAATATAAATTAATAGGTCACTCACCAGCTTTTCTTTGCCTCTGCATTTGCTCCCTGTGGCACTTGGAGCAGTAACCCTGCCATTGTGGGTTGCCAAAATAGTCACAGCCATTCTTGCATTTCAAATCACTCTGATCGATCCTCAGCGACGGCATCTTTGATGCAAAATTCATATATCTATAAGATCTTTGCAAATTTGGTCCATACCACATTTTAAAATATAATTTGTTTCAATCTAGACTTGATATTTTTCAGAAGTCTCAGAAGAACTTTGTATTTAAAATTTTTATTACAAAATTAGGTCATTTTGATTGTATATAAGCATAAATTAACATATATAGATCATATCTTGTAAATTAGGCAATGTTGAGGGTTTTATGAAGTAACAAAAACATTGCAAGTTTTGCAAGAGTCTGTATTGCAAATTTCGAACTTGAACCCCAGTTTTAAAATTAAAACAGCACTATTTACACTTAATTTTGTTTCGCTAATTATTCTAAATGTTTATTTTAGAAGAAACCGTTCGTAATCACCGAAAAAGGCAATATTGTCATATTCAGCCCATTGTCCAAATTTTACGCGACAATAACGGTGCTTAGCTCGGCAAATAGAACACATCTCAATATAAACTTTAAACAATGAACAGGGTATAGTTCTTAGTCATTTATATAGGCTTTTTCTTATCTGAAAACATACTTGACTATCGGCGATAACCAAATGAACTAACATTATATTTTAGTGTGATCCTAGGTACGTACGGCTGGTATTCAAGGTTCATTTTACTTACGTGTAAGAAAATAGCAGTTACCTTTGTATATGTAGGTTTAAAATGGAATTAATCACTTAATTTAGAGGAAATTAATAAAAAAAATCCCCTTCACAACAACTCATCGCAATTTTTTTGACACATTGACATTTGTTTTGCTGTCATCTTTTCGACGATTCGTTAAACTTTAGGCTTGCCATCTTAACATAGGAATCCTTGATTGAGAGGTGAAAATAAAAATAGATGTATACAACGAAAAACCAGCTTTATTTCAATATCATTTTTCTAAAAGTTAAATTAATTCTAGGCCCCAATAACTTTTTTCTTGTTGGAAGGGAATGATACCAGATTTCGTTAGTAGGTGGATTCAACACGAGCAGGCTGCCATTCTCCAGATTTATTTTCACTGAAAATTAAAACAATTATATTTTTAAAACCTCTATTAAACAGCACAAAAGTTGTATTAAATAAAACATTTTAATTTACGACTTGTACACCCTATTTTAGTTACCATGCCAACACATGACAAACTTGTGAATAAACAATTTGACGACTATAACTTTCGCTTCCAATAAAGAAACTGAATTCTATTTTAACAATGGATTATATACAAATAAAAGATGGACAGTATACAAAAACTATTTATACCATGGTAAGGACTTAAATAATTATTCATTAAATACAACGAATTTTATTACTAATGAAAATATCTTGTCGCTTATGTAAGCACTGAAGAATGAAAAATATATTCAATATTAAACTATGGTTACGTTCCACTAGAGACTCACAACGACCACGTTCATGACCGAGATATTTCCCGTTCCACTTGCTTGTCGGCGTTTACAATCGTAAACCCAAGTGGAACAGTTATTCATCGGCAAGCTGTACCTTATCCGTGCAGGAACGGAGAAAGAATACAATTTCTGCGGCCGCGTAGCCTGTCATAAGAAGCGACAAAACAACCCACAGCCAGGTGGTAGGGTATTTGCCCGTCTGGATGACTACCACCCCTGGTCTAGAATATGCCGCTTATTGACCTTGAGTTGTGTTTCGGTATTAGAGGCTAGGTTCCAGTCGCCCTTAAGAGAGCAACATCGCATTTTTACACCTTTAATGTTGCAAATGTCCATTGGCGAATGTAACCGCTTTTCATCAGGTGGGCCGTCTGACTGTCTGCTGAACTCATGGAATATTTTTTTTTAAAAAAACTAGGTACCTTCTTGATCAGAATAAGAATTTCTAGTTGTTAAGGTTGAATCTACAAGACTGTATTATTCCAAGAGTTGGGGGAAGTTTTAGGCTTCGAAGCTCTCTATTGAATCATTATTTTTAGTCTGAAACTGGCAAACAGACAGACAGCTCATCTAGGTTACGTTCCACATGAGCCTCACAACGACCACGCTCACGACCGCGGTTTACCGTTCCACTTGCTTGCGGGCTTTACAATCATAAACTCAAGAGGAACGGATTATTCGACCCACCTCTTGACATGGGGCGCCGAGAACGTTGCGTGTGCGTGAGCGAAAATTATGACGTCATTAGTGACGCTTTCGCGGCGACCATACGACCATGGTCACTGTATGGAACGGCTGAAAGAGCATTTTGATTGTTGAGAGCTACTGGAGGAACGCGAACCTAATAGAAAGTGTTTACCGTACCCTATAGACGTTTGCAACACCAGAGGAGAAGCCAACATGTTTCCAGCATTTAGTACCTATAGGATAGAACAGGCAGGAGTATCAGTCAGGAGGAGTGCGATAGAAGCGATAGGGGATTTGGACAGGACGATGGAATTGGGAGAAGTGTGTCATGGGAACTGTCAAAGATCCTAAAAATAACAAAGATGTAAAAGACTTCCAACGCAGTCTACTCCAATCAATTACCTTTACAATTAAGTCCATTATTTGTCATTAGTTACAAAACGTCCCGAGTCTTTAAACCGTAAATTATCCTTAAGTACTTATCAAAGGGCAAAGTAAAAACAGTTTTAATTTCCGCATCGTTCCGATAACGCATTGCGTAACGATACAATAATCTATTACATGGGAGCCCTGCCTTGTTTACCATCAGTTCAAATAGGAAGTGATCGTTTCAAGGTGACATATATTTTGCGATTGATATCTTACAAAAACATGGCGATAAACGGCAATAAGTCATTGGCGGATTAAGTGCATTATTTATTTTAGTTTTTGAAGTGAAACTTCTTTTGAGTCGTTGTAATTTAAAAAAAGTGACACTAAAATGAGATAAACACATAAATCTGTAAGACTAAGCCTGCGAG
The DNA here is from genome assembly GCA_039645545.1 of Dendrolimus houi. NCBI lineage: Eukaryota > Metazoa > Arthropoda > Insecta > Lepidoptera > Lasiocampidae > Dendrolimus > Dendrolimus houi. The sequence goes on along the minus strand of CM077127.1, from coordinate 24,775,224 downwards.
AGAATGAGATACGAGTTTTCCGTTGTGCAACACAGATTAGAGGGTCAATAAAACCGATGATTGAACATAAGTCATTGGCGGATTAAGTGCATTATTTATTTTAGTTTTTGAAGTGAAACTTCTTTTGAGTCGTTGTAATTTAAAAAAAGTGACACTAAAAAGAGATAAACACATAAATCTGTAAGACTAAGCCTACGAGAGAATGAGACACGAGTTTTACGTTGTGCAACACAGATTAGAGAGTCAATAAAACCGATGATTGAACATAGGTCCAATTTGACCGAAATAAAACTGATAATATTTTTTTTTGACTAAACCAATGAAAAATTGAAAGTTTATTTTGAATTATAATATGTTGACGGATGTAGGCTTAAGGAATTTTATTTCTATTAATCAAAGTTAAAGAAGAATTATCTGTGAGTATATTCTTTGAAGTTTCACTTCTACTGCACGCACAAACATTTTTTTTTCATCAGAATCATTTATTACAAAGTTATATATTTTTCCAAATTTTAAAATTTGATGTCCAATAATTATTTATTATATATGATTTAAATTTGTAAGTATGTTGATTACTTTTTCACAGCTATGATTAATCAATTATCATGAAATTTTGTTTATATATGTATTATAATATACTTTCAATCCCGGACAGTGTCCTTGGGAAAAGATACCAAAGATATCGTGAAATCGATCTATACTTTAATAAATCTGTAAACTGTTCGAGTTTGTACAATGCGTTTAAAAATGTGAAAAAATCAGAGGGGATAATTTGGACCAGGAGATTCCGAAAACGCAATTTTTAGAATTTTTGTCTGTCTGTCTGTCTGTTAGAGCATCACTTAAAAACTACTGAACAGATTTAAATGAAACTCGACATAGAGCTAGCTTATATCCCGGGGCGTAACTTAGGATACTTTTTATCCCGATAAATGACGTCGTTTTCGTGGGATAGACAAAAATAAAAATATGGCGCCGCGATCGCATCTATTTTGAAAACTACTGAACGTATATAAATGAAACTCGAGACAGTGCTGACTTACAACTCGGGATTAACACTTAGGATACATATTATCCCGATAAATGACAACTCATTTATTTAATCCGTGTATTCTAAGGAAACGACTTTCCTTAGAATACACGGATTAACAAAATAGATAGCGCTGCAATCTCCTTTTTTCAGTTCACTAACAAATACCTACGTTGTCATAAACAAGATGTCATTCGTTGTATTATTTTAAATCAGGTTGGCTTCGACTCACCTCTTTGTTTGACTGGGGAGATGTCTAAACTATATGGACTTAATTTCTTTGTTATTATTATATTGTTACAATTTGGGCCACCTGCATATTTGTAAACTTGCATGTTTGAACTAATAACATTGAAACTATTTATGACTGTCTTCTTTTGTTTACCTTGTGTTTAAAATTTGTGATTAAAAAACAGCCCATTATGTATTGTAATCTTTTATGGCAGTCATTAGAGAGGTGTGTCGAACTGATTCTAAGAAATTCGATCTACGCGGGCAGGCAGTCATATTGTATTGGTGCAGTTTAAAGCAATGACCCAATGGAGAGATGGACAGTCAAGCGATATCCAGTATCGAGACAAGACTTGTGTACATTCGATAATCTACATAATGACGGACTTTGTGCGTGTATTGAAATTGTGTTCAACACAACACAAACACAGTTATATTTGTACCTGTGTTATACGTGTTTGTATAGTTCTAATAAATTCTATAGTTCTAATATTTCCAACGGCATTTTAATTTTAGTTTAACTTGTAACAATATGTAAAAACTCGAATTAAGTTTTTGTGTAAGTAAAGTAAAGCTACCGACTAGCTAACTCTAGTTTAATGTATTTGTATTGACGATAACGTGGAGAGAATACTTCCTAACTGAGAAAATTGTATTATTCCGCATCATACAGGAAAATAATTTACACGAGCGAAGCCACGAGTAATGTTCTAGTTGAGTGAAATTGCAGCTCACTGTATTAAAAATAAAATTCCATCTATAATATTCTTCGTTAACTCTTCGTTATTTTTTGCTATTTTCATACATTTATGATTGATGGGGAATTATTTGTGTTGTATTTAGAATCTTGAAATCTGATGCGCATATAATCGAGTAATGGCTTCGAAATCTTTCTATTAAGTAATTTACCAACAATGAAGTATAATGTTTACCAATTACAATTTAATAAAAATGTCACGGAAAACTAAAATTAAAAGTCTCTCACTACGACACAGACCGAATTAAAATAATAGGCTATTACGAATTACTAACGCACGCCAGCCTTGTCGTTTAACGAGGCGTTAGATAAGATTAACGAAGACCAAGATATCGCATTAAGATAAACGATAATAATAATTATTTATGATAATTTACTTGGATTATAATGACTTAAGAGACTTTTGTTATATATATTTAATAATAGGAAATAATTACGTATATGTATATTATTGTATACTATCGGATTAATATATAATTTTGGTTTGAGAGAGAATGAGAAATAACTGGCTAATGTATTATCACAAAAAATGCAATTTAATGGAAAGTGGCTGTCCATCGGCTTTTGCATAGCTAGAAGAGTCGCCAGAGGATAGACGTGTGTAAAGAAATATTATAATCCATTGTTTAAATAACTTCGTAGGGAAAACTTTATCTGAAATTCACTATACTTACCTACACCTACACGTACGTATAGTACGTGTAGGTAAGCAATATAGTTTATATAATATGTATATTATAATTTATAAATCAATCGGACTCGGGCACATTACAAAAATAATGCTGGAAGTACACTCTCATCCAAGTGTTCTCGGTTATATCACACCGAAGCCACTCGCGCGAGAGTTAGTGACGAGTGCGACCTTGTACACTCGTTTATTCAATAAGGGTTGCGAACGAAACAAGCCCAAAGGAGACGAAACGCGCGGACCATATACACTCTCACACTCGTCATTCCACACGATGGCTCGAGGCGAGTGTACAGGCGGCATAGCACCAGTGAGGGAGCAAGAAGCTAAGTTTCATGTGGGCAACATACATTTTGCGAGGCCCGCTGGTAACGCAAAAAGATGAATATGGAAAACAATTGAAACTGACTACTTGCACTGGACGACGGTGGTTCCTCGTAATAGTTACCGTCAATGTCGCTAGCCGATACAAAAAAAACATTTGTCATGAGTGAGGATTATTGTTTTACAACGAATAAAATTTGTCGACATTTTAAACGCGACAACAAAATTTTACTAGTTCTGTCTTCGAGGTGCGAGGCCCCTAAAATCATCTACCAAAATATTCTTGACATTCAAAACTCTAATAATATTAAATATAGATAAAGGACATTTTTGACAAATCATATTACAGTGTTAATGATTATTTTAATGACATTTATTTTAAAAAAATTACTTAGTTTAATTATTCCTAACATTTAATGTATGTCTTTGAAGACCACGGCCCATAAAAATGGCCCGGACTTTTGGAGGACTTACGTGAGGCCTATAAGAAGGCCAACAAGTAGAGGCCCCTTGACAAAAATGTAAATATGGCGTGACACTGACCGGCGATTATCCCTGTCTACACCATATAATAATGCACCCAGGGGCAAGCCCCGGCCAGTGTAGGACTATTGTGGGAAATGAGAACAAAAAGTTACTAATATTATTTTTTTATTGCAGGAGTTCAGCAGACAGGCAGACGGCTCACTTGATGGAAAGCGGTTACCATCGCCTATGGACATTTGCAACACCAAAAGTGCTACAAATGCGCTGCTGCTCTCTTAAAACAGATTGGAACCTGGCCACTAATGCCGGAACACAATTCAAGGTTGTTATGGCGGCATACTCTAGACCAGGGGTGGTAGCCATACAGTCGGCAAAATACCCTACCACCTGACTGTGGGTTGTTTTGTCGCTCTTACAACAGGCCGCCCGGCCGCAGGAAAATGTATTCTTTCTCCGTTCCTGCACGGATCTTATTATCATTTTTTTATTCTTAATTTAATTTTGTAATATTGATGTAATATTAATACCATAAGAATTATTAATTATAATAATAGGCACAACAATTTGCACGCCCTAGAGACAAAAAGATATGAACTTATGAAATATTCCTACCATCTTTTTCTATGTACCATGTTTTATGCAATAGATGATTTGATTTTTTTTTAATGGGCGAACCGTTGGCTATGGTCCACGTCGCCCACGCTTTACAAGTGCTAACACCATAATATATTGAGTGCAAAGAACATTGATAACCTATTTTAAACAATGAAAGGTAAACTATGAGCTTATCGTGCGCATTGCGTGTTCAAGATAATTATAACTAAAGTAAGTACAAAGCGGATGATGAGGAAAATTGAAAATATTATAGAATTATTATAATGAAAGAAATATCGCTAGAACTGATAATCGAAACAATAGATATCTTGTTTATAATTAGAATTAAGCAATATAAAGAGTTCAATTCTACCTATTGCAATAGATATAGAGATTTAAACAATTATCTTGTTTACTCACGTATTTCGGTCTGTGCTTTACTGCGACGAGAACTTAGTTGAGGGACCCTTCGCGAGTAGTGTAGTGGAAGCTTTAGCGCTTTAGAACATTATCCAGAAAACTTGTGTATCAGTTCCGACGCACGACTGGCGTTTACTCTTCAAACATTAAAAAAACATTCGTACGTGCGCGGCGACAGCGGCCGAATAAGAAATCAATTGGCGTGACGGCATCTGTGGTTGAGTGGCCTAAGCTTTGCTGGCTTATCTCACTGCAACGCAGAGGCTCCGGGTTCGATTCCTGGTATAGTAAATTTCGGAAACGTATTTTCTCCATTATTTACTATGGTCTGGGTGTCTGGGATCGGCCCCAAAGTAATCCGTTATATATTACCCATAATACAAGCGTAACTTGCTTAATTTGGGGACATACAGTGTGTATTTGTCTGCCGATTTATTTATTTATTATTTATTTATTTATTCATTGTTGTTCGCTAATCTCGCTAAAACTCAAAAGCGACCTGACTAATTTGAAAACTATTTTTTAGTTTTCTACGCTACAATACAGGGGTATATTATAATACAGGGGTAGTTCAAAAGAAAAAAATAATGGTTTTGAGATAACGATCAAAAATTTCACTCGTCACAGAATTTCCATACCGGGGGTTTTATATGAAAATCAATTCTTAAGGAGTAGACCTCAAAAAAAGATTTTTAGGTATCTAGAGTGTGCCCTTAAGGCTAGTAACGTGCCTTAATGTCGTCTACTACAGTATACTGGGATTATATTGATTAACTATCTGTGCCCGCGACTTCGTTCGCGTGGATTTTCTTTTTCATGGAACCCTAAATTTAAAAGTAGCCTAAGCTACTCCTTATAACATCAGCTATCTGCAGTGAAAGCCCTTCAAAATCGGTCCAGCCGTTTCAGAGTTTAACCGGAACATCCAGATAGACAGACAGACAGACAGACAAAAATTCTAAAACTTGCATTTTCGGGATCTCCTCGTCCGAATTACCCCCCTGATTTTTTTTTTTCATATTTTTGTTTTAACATTACAAACAGCCACGTCAATTTTATTTCTATATAGATGTATGGATAACAAATAAAACATCCTCTACTATTTGCAATATTCGTAACATGTGCTGTTTTAAAAGCCCTTTACACTCGAACGGGAACACTCGGCGGGGGCATGAAACACGAAGTCGTCCTTAATAGTACCACTTAGGATATAAGTGAAGTAATAAGATAATAAAAGTTAAGGACTTTTATTTTATTGTGTATAATATTTAAGACGTGGAGAATCTGAGGAGTAGCACCGTGGAAAATTTTATATCATTGAATTGTCAATTTTAGAAATAAAAAACATTATATATTTAAAAGCTGTGGTGGCTAACGGTATTATTCATATTGACTTAGAGTTAGTTTGCAGCCTTCATGGAGGTTCTTAAAGAAGTTATAAACACTCATTTCAAAAAAGGTGGGTTTTTTTAGTGCTGGAGTACAGCTGACAAGCTGACAACCCAACTGTGATGGAAAGTGGTTACCGTTGCCTAAGAACATTTGCAACACTAAAGGTACTACCAATGTGCTGCCGGACTCGTAAATGGAACTGGAACCTGGCCACTAGTGCTGGAACACAACTCAAGGTCGTTCTGGCGGCATGCTCTAGAGCAGGGGTGGTAGGTAGCCAATAGCCATCCAGAGGCGGCAAATACCCTACTACCTGGCTGTGGGTTTTGTCACTTTGTCACTTAGGCAGTTTTCTGATCTAATGTGTATATTATTACAATTACCACGTGCTGACTGTAAAGGAAAACATCGTGAGGAATCCTGCATATAGAGATTACTGATGTGTAAACTCCGTCAATCCGCCATGCACAAGTCTCACGAGTAAACCATATTATCTCCTGTCTATACACCTTAAAAATTGACTTAGGACGGCTTATGGTGCTAGTCGGCATCTAGAATTAGAACTTGACAAAACTATCAACCTTAAATTACATACAAAAACATTGAATTGATTCCGTATACTAAGTTTAAGTTCAATAAACTTATACAATGTATGATACACGTGCCACTGATAAACAACGTGGAAATATATCAACCTTTATAAGAGAACCTTCAATTCATGTGTAGCAAAAGAATTCAAAATTGTGCATTCTAGATTTTCTACTCAATAATATTAGAATTTATCCTCTACCTGACAAAATCCTGGCAATATTTTGACTTCCTCGAAATATAAATAAAATCTATGAACCAACAATATCATAATAATTTTCATTTTTTTTTCTATTTCAGATAAAGGAATTAAGATTCGAGGACGCTATAAAAACTTTAAACGATGCTATGAACTTTAACCCCAACAGAGCTGGATTGTCTTTACTTGGTTATTGCTACTACAGAACCCAAGCATTTGTAGAAGCTGCTAATTGCTATGAACAACTGTCTGCCATGCATCCAGATATACCTGAATATAAATTATACTTTGCCCAGGCACTCTATGAAGCGTCCATGTACGATGAATCCTATAAAGTAACCATGCAAACCACTGCTCCAGAGTTAGAAAGAAAAGTAGTCAAACTACAATCTGCTATAAAATACGGTGAAGACGATACCGTCTCCGCTAAAGGATTGGTGGATTCTTACCCACACGAGGATCCTGATAAAGACATAAATCTTGGTTGTTTGTTGTACAAAGAAAACCAATTTGAAGAGGCTTTGCACAAGTTTTCACGAAGCCTAAATGTGCTTGGGTTTAACGCTCATTTACACTACAATGTGGCGTTATGCTATTTTAGATTAAAGGAATATCCTCAGGCATTAAAACACATCACTCTAGTTATAGAAAGAGGTATCCGTGATCACCCAGAATTAGCGGTAGGCATGCAAGCTGAAAACTCTGAGGTTAAATCCGTAGGTAATACGTTAACATTACATGAAACTGCTTTAACCGAAGTGTTTAATCTAAAAGCTGCCATCGAGTATCAATTGAAAAACATGGAAGCGGCCCGAGAAGCCTTAAGCGATATGCCACCAAGACACGAACATGAATTGGATGCCGTTACACTACATAATATAGCTCTAACATATATTGATGTAAAGCCGACAGACGGTTTTGAAAAACTACATTTTCTTCTCCAACAAGACCCCTTTCCACCAGAAACTTTTGCAAATCTCTTGCTTCTTTATTGTAAATTTGAATATTTTGATTTAGCTGCAGATGTTTTGGCTGAAAATGCTCAATTTACATATAAATACCTAACCCCTTATTTATATGATTTCCTCGATGCGATTATAACTAGCCAAACTTCTCCGGAGGAGGCATTTCAGAAGTATGAAGACATCGCGTCGAAACACGCTGAGCAATTAAGAAAATTAACCAAAGTAGTTCAAGAAAGCCGTTCACAAGGTGATAACGATCAAGTTAAAAAAGCTGTTATAGAATACGAGGAGGCTTTGGAAAGATATATACCTGTTGTCATGGCACAAGCAAAGATATACTGGGATATGGAAAACTACGGGCAAGTGGAGAAGATATTTCGGAAATCCGTTGAATTCTGCAACGAATCTGACGTGTGGAGATTAAACGTTGCTCATGTTCTGTTTATGCAAGAAAGCAAATATAAGGAGGCTGCTAGCTTCTACGAGCCTATTGTTAAAAAACAATACGATAACATTCTGGATGTAAGTGCTGTTGTCTTAGCTAATTTGTGCGTATCCTACATCATGACATCGCAAAACGAAGAAGCTGAGGACATAATGCGTAAGATAGAGAAAGAAGAAGAACAGCAAATTTTCGAAGATCCTCAGAAAAAGTTTTATCATCTCTGCATCGTCAATTTGGTTATTGGAACTTTGTATTGCGCAAAAGGAAACTACGAATTTGGTATTTCACGAGTCATTAAGTCTTTAGAGCCTTTTAATAAGCGTCTTGGCACTGACACGTGGTTTTATGCAAAACGATGCTTTTTATCGTTTCTAGAGAATCTAGCAAAACACTTAATCGTTGTTAAAGATAATACAATCAAAGATTGTCTATTGTTTCTCGAAGGTTGTGAGACTTATGGGCGACGCGTGAGCACTGTGATTGAGAGCCCTTTTCAGGAAGAGGATGCTAATACTAAAGCAAAGCAAACTGTGACATATGAGGCACGTTTATTAAGATACATGTTTTATAAACTACGCAATATCGATGACTCAGTTACTATTAATAAATATGAAGATCTGAAATAAGTATTCAGTTTTATAGGTTATTCTAGAGAAATGAAGTATAATGGAGTACTCACGTAACCACTGCAAGTTTGGCACACAGTAGTAGTAAGTAAATATTTTCTAATTAAGACGAAGAATTATATTTGCTACTAGGATATGCCCGCGACTTCGTCTATGCTTGACTTGAATTTCCCGCGGAATTCCCAGAGCAAAAACTACCGTAGCATTTAAAAAAGAATGTAAGCTATCGTTTTAGTGAAAACTGTATCGGATTAAGCAAATTTTTATGCACCTGAACAACTACAAACCGCTTTCGGGAAAATTCCCGCGCGATTCCCGGGATAAAAAATATCACTCATTTATCATTACATTCAATTTGCTATCGATCAATAAAAAAATCACATTGGAATACGTTTTTTTTTATCTGGCGTGATTCCCAGGATAAAAAGTAGCAGTTTCAAATCTAAGAATTTGCTGTCCATCAGCGAAAACCGCATCGAAATTTTTTACGTGAATCCCGAACAAACAGACAAGAAATCTAAAAAAATGTGCATCGTGTTCTGCATCGTTTATATAGTCTATACCAGTATATATTTTTTTAATACTTTCAATGTACAGTCACGGCATATTTAGAATCTTATAATATTATAGATTATAAACACAAATAAAATAATGTTTAAAATAATGTCGTGCAGTTTATTTATATTTTTACTTTACCAGATGGTATAGCTTTCTTATATTTTCCTGGCTTCCGAGCATCTTTATGCTTGAGTATGAAAGGTCTCTCCTGACCTAGAGATATTGAAGCAATTGGGTAACTTGGGTCTAGATCTGGCTCGTTATCTCTATGTTCGCCCATATGATCAGAACCATTTCTGTACCTAGAAGTTAAAATAAATTTTGCTCTGTAATAAAATGCTTTTAAAAAATTGATGCTGGGATGTGTAGTATGCAAAGAAATATTCTAGCCATGTCATTAATTATTCTTATAGAGCTACATATAGTACATATGGTGTTGCCAACACGTTGCTACTCCTGAGGAATTCATAGATAGATAAAATTCCGCTCATCGTCACCCGCAGTAATATCACAAACGTTAACGTGGTTATCCCTGTCATCAAACCCAAGTAGGTACTCAAATTTACATATAAACATGAGAGAGTTAATAGCAACGAATTTTAGGGGAACGACAATACAAGAAAAGAAACATCTGTCCTGAACTATGATGGAGGTGACCGTACTTAAAAAAAATACATAAAAGGAGGCGAAGGAACTCTGTGTAGGTACGCATAAAAAACAACTCGAGATGGAGTTTTTGGCGGGAACTGAAAGGAGATGTTGTACTGTGCAGTTTTATTTTCTAAAAATGTGTAAAATTGCTCTAAAATGAACAATAGTTGTAGGATATTGATAGTTATTGAGTAGTAATAATGTGTTTTGTGAGAAATGTGAACTGTATAGTCAAATGTGGCTTTTTGAGTTGTCACAAGAACTCCGTTGAATGGCACCAGCTGATAACCTACAGTTCAGCTATGCTACACATAGGCTTAAGAAAATGAAACTACATTGTAATCTAAGATCTGGCTTAAAGGCCTAACTGCCAAGCCACAAACCTAAATAAAATAATAAAAAACAACTCAACCTTGAAATTGGAAGTGTTAATATCGAAATAGATCGTGGTAGCGTAATGGCTACCGCAAGCGTACTAAACTCAAAAGGCGCGGGTTAGGATCCTGGTCGGCACGCATGTTATTGTTACGAGCTAATGAAGGAAAATATCGTGATTAAACCTGCACATAGACATAACCGATGTGTCAAACCTACCTAGTCGCTTGGGACAAGCGTGGCGGGTATAGTGTCCGTTCCGCGCATAGTGGGAGGCCCGAGCCCAGCTGTGGAATATTTATGGGCTGTTATTATATAATGTCGAAATAAGATCATTTATTCAGCATAAAATTATTCTTACTTATTAACTAAAACGAAGTCGTACTTGACACCCTTCAACTTGAATAGGAAATCTCTTAAAGCCAAGACGGGTGCTGGCCACGGCAACGCCGGTACCGTTATGTTAGAGTACGTATACGTTATACCAGGATCTCCGTAAGCAACTTGTAAGCGTGGCAAAGGATATATTTTTCCAAATACCCTGTAATAAAAATTCGTTCAGTTACAATTATTGTTAAATTGATTAACAAGCTATAAACGTGACATTGAAATCAACACAATATGAGACATTTTCGAATTTTTTTTGTGAATTTAACTGATTTTATACAAATGAATAAATTAATGTCTTGGCTCGTAGACCTGCTTCTAAATTCCCAGGACCAAACTGAACCTGATTTTAATTAATATACCAAACCAAATTTTTAGATACATTTATTTGAAATCAATTTAAATAAAATTTAACTAAGCTTTGCTTCGTTTTAACAGTTCCCAGGTAGTAGGGTGTTTGCCCGTCTGAATGGTTGCTACGCGTGGTATAGAGTATACTGCTATATCAACCTTGAGTTGTGCTCCGGTGAATTTAAGTTTCAATCCCCCTTTAAGGCCGGCAATGCATAAACAACGCCTCTGATGTTATAAACTATAGACGACTGTAACCACTTTCCATTAGGTGGGCCGTCTGCCTGTTTGGTTATTGCAGCCAACAGAAAAAAATATTATGTAGGTAGGTAAGCGTAAAATATATTTTACTTACTTTATTTTTGCCAAATCACCTGTGAAATATTGAAGTGTGTCTTCGAGCTCAAGAAAAAGATTTCGAGTAACTGACACTGGTATTGGAACACAATATTCTAAATCCAAACCATCTTCTTTGATCGACCTCCACATAATTGTATTTCCATTTATTTCCTTTAATTTCTCCATTTATTTGAAAATAGCACTTTTCTATATATTTTTTCAATAATATGGCAACTTTCATAAAAAAAAGAACTTTAAAATGACAGCTCGTAATAAGATTCTAAAATCAATTTCTAGTTAATAATATATGATTTTCTTAGAGTTATAGTAAATATTTAAATATTGTTTGTAAAATAACTGTTTTTGATAAACGATAGATGTTTATTGAATGTTAAACTTTAAATGGATAGGTGCCGTCAAAACTGTAGTACCAAATCGTTCAACATGACACGTTTTAAACCGACAACTTAGAACTCAGTGTTGCTTACTTTATAACAAATTTCATTAACATTTGGGCATTAAAACATAATTTGAAGAATGAAATATAAATCTTTATTATCGAAAATAATACCTATAAAAAATTAAAATTTCTAGAAATTCATAAACGAAGTGTTAATGCGGGTGACTTGCTGTCACAACAATATTTCTGTTTGACTGCATGAAGGTTTTAAAAGCACTAGAATCTGTTAGAAATCTTTCCGATGATATTGAGTTATTTGCATTCCAATACTGGTTATACAAAGTTTCTATTGAAGATGTGCTATGAACAAGAGTTCTCGAACTGAAATAAAAGAATAACTTGTTGAAATGCACATCTTATCTTTTATACTAATATTCAAATAATGGTACCGTAAAAAGAAAGACTCTAAGGTCGGATTAGGTATAATTATAATTGTTGCCTATGTAACTATGTCACTGACATGCTATTAAAATTGTATGTATTTCGAGGGAAGATGAAAGAGAGAAAGTATATATTTTAACATATCATAATTAGTGATGTTCTTTAATGAAGTCAATGAATGAAAGTTAACACTAAAGGAAAATGCAATATTTTTAATTATTTCTATCAAATTCAAAATGTATATGTTGTTATACCTGGTAAAATCTAAGAGGCAATCCTTATCATGATATATGGAATATTCTCTAATTCTCCTTATCGTGTCACCATTATCAAAATCAGATTCATAATCACATTCATACAATTTTTTAATAATACCATCCTTATCTTTAACTGTCCATATACATTCGCCTGGAAGCCCTTTGAGTTTTGGTGCATCGGAGACTAATGGTACTAGGCAATCTTCTTGGAGTATATCACTTACAAGGCCATTGCCATATCTTGGCCAGCTTCTGGTGGTACTTATTTCTACGCCAGACTGCTTAGAATAGTGCCATACAGAGTTCGTTGTTGCTGGGCTTTTACATTTATGAAGAAAGTTTTCTATCTCCGAATTGACATCAGAATTTAAAAGGTTTTCACTAGTTTTCACAATAAAGCGACTGCAATAAGCTTTTAACTCTTTATGTTTGGACTTAAAAACCTCCTTCAATAACTCCATTAGGCTTTTTTCAGCATCTTTCTTTTCTTTAGTTAACTTCGTGATACGCGATTTCAAAAACATGTTCTCTTGATTTGTTACCAAGTACAATTGTTGAAAACTAATGTATCTAGACTTGGTATCTTTTATTTGCTTCTGAGTTTCTTCTATATGTTGGACTAGTCTATTTTTCGCCATACTTTCAAGCTGGTATTGCGTGCGAATGTTTTTATTTTCATGAAAAGCTGCTATAAGGAGCTGGCCTAACTTCTTTCTTTCAATACTAATTTCTTTTAATTTTTGCAAAAGTGATAAATTAATTACTCTATTAAGGGACTCTTGTGGCCTCTTCATATATCGTAATAACATTTTCAAGTTGAGAAAATATCTTTTTAGGTTCACCAATAATGTTTTTAAATATTTGAGCATGGCAACACAGATAAAAATGGCGGTTAATTTGAAATATCGCTTAGTTTTTACAAGTGTTAATTTAAAATTCAAGCTGATTTTCATATATGAAATAATTTCCTTTTTTCTGTTATACAGTGATACTGCCAGTGCTCCAGCACCAAACATAACACATTGCCACACCATTGTTTGTCGTTCTTTTAAAGCTTTTATGTCATTCACTTGACTCTTTTGTTCCACAATGTTTGGTTTTGACAAATGTTTGAAGAACAATTCGAATGGTTTTATGTTAAAATCTAAAAAAGAAAATATGTTATTACTCACATATTAACTACTTTAATTTCAATAAATCTACATATGTAGTTGTTAAAAGGCATAACCACCACATTCAGATAACTGTGCATTATGCTGATACTGAGAATATTTAATACATAAAAATGAACAATATTGTTTATTATCATACAAGATAAACTATACCATTATTGGCACCCCACCCAATGATTGATAATTTATTGAAGATGTTAAAAAAATCTTAACATTTTTAGCCTTACAATAATATGGTGCCAATCATTGTATTGCACTGCCAACAATAGCATAATTTCTCCTACATCAATTTATAAACTAGCCTATATGTATTAATAATTCCTCATCAACAATGGTGATTAAAATAATAATTATATAATTTAATAAAATATACTACCTAATACAGCCTCCAGATCAACCTCTTTCCTTCTCTTGAAGTAGAAATCTAGAGAGCACATAGCAACCCACATAGCTATAGCCATTCCAACAAGCCACTTTAAAGCAATAAACATTTCGCATAAAAATTGTCCCAATATATTTTAAAAATCTCTAAATAACACTGAAAATGTACAAGGAATTTATTAAAACCAGCTAATATTAACATAATTTATTTTATTTATTACAAAATGTATGACACATTGTGACATTTTCACAGAACATAAATATTTTTTTACTTTCTCAGATGGCCTGATTCTTTTAATAAAAACAGAGGTATTTAGTGTTACAATTATTCAGTTATGAAGTATAGTTTCTATGGCTGGAATTTAGAAAGAAATTACTTTAGATTGGTTCTCTAGATACATAACTTTTTAGAGAATTGTGATGAATTAAGTAAATGTTATTTTTACTAAAGACATAGCCCGTGTTAAGGCTACATTATATATATTTTTTAAACATTTTATATTGCAAGAAATGTTTTCTTATTTTTGCTTGAATTCAAAATAATCCAAATTCAAGGAACAAACCTGTCTTCTCTATTCTAAAACCTATTGAAATCTCAAAATGTATCCCATATTTTATTACATATTCAATCTTTAATTCTAAATAATTTTCTAATATTTACTTGCATTGCTAGACCTAATAATGTGATATTCTTTTTATACCAATCAAAATTGTATTGTATATGTGTTTTCCAATTTTTATCTAGAAATCTTTTATAAAATACACTCATTTCATCAGCAGATAAATTTTGCTTTCCTTCAGGCAAGTGCTTTTTAAGGTACTCTTCTCTTTCCTGCAACATTAATATAAATAATTTTAGACTTAATTCATAATACACACACAACAATAGTCATTATTTGAATAAGGTTTTTGACTTGAAAAGTACTGAAGTATAAATTCAAATTGCCAGCTTTTACAAAAGAAAATAAATCTGATAAATGATACTAAAGTTGAATATATTATAAATAATTATTAATAATGTAGATTTTAGTAACCTGTATGATGCAAATAAGCACATTTTAAATTAAATATTCCAAGGCAATTTCAATATTTGAAACACATTGGTTCATAGTAATACAGTTTTTTTTAAATACATTATGAGTTACAATATTAAATCAAATAAGATATTGAGCCTTTACCACCATTTTATTGTAAGCAACATTTGGACCTAAGTATAATTTTTGTTGCAAAAGGTATTTTAATTACTTTTTTAAGACTTCAATTTCTGATTCACTAAGGTCACAAAATAATCATTTAAAATACTTTTGGCAACAAAACATATACTTAGGTCCAAGTGTTGCTTACAATAAAATGGCAGCAAAGGCTCGATTATGAGCTTGCCTCATTCAAAAGTTGTTCTAATTAAGATGAATAATGCAATTTTTTAAATTTAGTTATTAAAATAGATGAAGTGTAATAAACAAACATGCCAATATTATAAAAAGTGGGTTATTATGTTCCACTTACGCTTATGACTCTTGCTTAGCTTAGGGATATACAATATGTTGCTATGGTACTTTTAATTGAGTAAAGATCTTAAATAGTTAATAAAGAAGGCTTCTTTATTTAAATATAATATGTACGCATAATGTTACATAAATTCTTACGTTAAAAAACTGCGAATTGTGCTGCGTCCAAAAGTTCTGGTTCCATTCCTGTACCTCCAATCTTAGCTCCCTATACTTCTTTTCTAATTTAGTTTCATTCGAAGGCTCTCTGAATACTATTCGTCTCAAATTCGACACAGGATCTGGAGGTCCAACCATGTCACTGGTAATTTTCTTAGGATTCGGTATCTGTGCTAATTTTCCATCTGGGGCTGTGTTAGTATACCTCCCTAATATAAATATAGGGGTTATGTGCCTATCCTTAGTAACAATTCTAAACGATTTCATGATTTTAAGTTATTTATCACGTCCATAACTTGAAAACTTACTGTTTTGAATGTTGGACACAGATTACATTGTTGAACCATAGATAGTACTTATTAATTTCAAAAACTAGAATAGTGAAACTGTCAAAATCAGCTGTTGGGACATTCCTGGAAGTTGAAGTGGTACCAGGTACAGTCCGCGCCACGAAAAAAGTACCACAGACTCAGCGTTACAATTGGCGTAATTCAATCCTGCCAGAGTAATTAATGTATTCATGAAATCTTTACGATTTCTGTTGATATGCTTATCAAACACAGGTGCTTATATGAAGTTTTGCAACGCTTTTAAGAACTAAATGGCCAAAGTACTTAAAAAAGGTTTTAATGGTGAAAACCCAAAACTGAACTTTAAAAATTGTATTCTTACATTATCATCAAACAAGATCGTCAAGTGTGAAAATAAATTTTAATGTATTCATAAAATCTTTTATCATTTGTGTGGATGTGCTTATTAAAAATAGGTGCTTATATACTGTATTTGATATTTACATCAAAACTTTATATGAATCTCGAGTTAAAGTAAAAATTATCTTATTTCAAAATTTAATAGACCTTTGGGTTAATAAGGACTATCATGATTGTATCGAATGTTTTAAAAAAATAATTATAAAGTAAATGTTTCTCATAATTTTAAAGGATTTTTTGTTATTAAATTGGTTTTTAAGTTTAATTTCATTTTTAATATGTTTGAAAGTAGTTGAAAAAAGTTTATTGTTTTAAGTCTAGTGCTGTTGACCCAAAGGCCTACCAAAAGGTAATTTATTTTTGTCCTTTTTCGCTTCTCCTCGTTCACCTGATACAAGAAAAGAAAAAATATCGTACTTCTGCGATTACGGTAAGGTTAAATTTTTAAAGTTCAAAGTCTTGGGTTTTCGCCATTGTAACCTTTTTTAAGTACTTTGGGCGTTTACTTCTAAAAAGCGTTGAATAGCCTGGCCGTCCGGAGGCTATATCTCAGATTCAAATAAAGATTTAATACATCAAATATAATATAAACAAATGTTCTCTGTTTCAGTTTTGAACAAATTTCGAAACGTCTCGTGATTTATATCAGTTGTCATTGTCAACGTATTTGTGAATTGTCAAATGTCATGTAAATTTTTCCGCTGCCTGAATTATGTAAAAGTGTGTTTAGATTTTATTTATTTTATTTCTATAAAACCTTAGGCTACAAAAAATATAAGTTCACATTTCTTTACATTTAGAACAAAAATAAACTAAATATGGCTAAAGGAAAGAAAGAGGATGCCGACGATACTTACTCGGCGAAACTGGACATGTGTCTCACCGACGGTATTGTAAAGACAGGTAAAACCTTATCTATTTGCAATAATTCTAGTATTACGACCCTATTTTGATTTGGAATGTATTATTCTTACACATATTGTACAAGGGATTATCCAATCTAAGCCCTAACTTATTTAAAACTCGCTAACTTCCATTGTATCGTAAAGAGCTATACTACTTCAAACTTTGAAATATTCATTTGCGACCAGGTTCACTATTGAAATTTTTATAATTGTGATGAATGCCTGCATGGTCTAGGAACCTGAATGGTTACCCACTTGGCTTTTTAGATATTAGATGTGGGTTTTCTATTTGCACAGAGTTTGGTACCACCAGTCTATGTTTCTGATTTAACAGAACCTAAATTTGTATATTAACTCCTGAACAAATATTCTTTGCTATTTTAGAGAAAAAGTATGTGTGCTTTGCTAAAATAATTGTTAATGCTAACCAGTTCCATCAGGGAGAGCGGGGAGCGGCGCAATGCGCCTTACACCGTCCGGCGATGCTTACACATACAAGAAACCATACATCATATACCTTAGCCACATATGAGCATAATACCTGCAGTGTGGTTGAAATAAAGCTGATATAATCATAACAGTCCATTGATTACTACAAGAACTCCATACCACCAGTAGAAGCCTAGATATAATTGTTATTTTTAAATATTTACCAATGAACTATAACTTTTTTAGGAAGTGGCATTGTCCTTGGTGCATTAGTGTCCACCCTTTTCTTGCGGAGGCGGAGATGGCCCATAATAGCTGGCATGGGAATGGGTATTGGATTAGCATATGCAAATTGCGAGTTTGAACTTAACCCCAAAAGAAAATCAGCTGCTTAATACCATCACTTTTATTAGAGTCTACAATAATCAGGTGATTCATAAAATAGTAATGTTTATTTATGGTTTGCAAATTTTGTATGTTCTTTCTAATAATTGGAAATAAATGCACTTTGAATGTTATGGTGAAAATAAATTAATCAAGAAATTAGGTAATAGGAGAACTTATACCATTGTTCGTACACTGTGAATTTATTCAAGTTATTAAGGAATCCTAAAAACTTCTGTTTTGTAGCCGTTCAATAATATTATTTCACCCTATAGTTTTTTCTATGTCTATTTAATATATATCTATAAATATAAAAAGATGATGTCCACCGGCAGTGCGGTCTAGGGTCCAGGAAACTGCTGCTTTGCTCTCTAGAGACAGGAACCTCCTTACAATATGTGCTGTGTTCAGTAGAACTGCCTTCTATATCTAGCCCTTCACCCATTTATAGAACGAGAGCCTCCCTAGGCATTAGTTGAGGCTCGCTCTTAGCTATTAGACTGTTAATGGACACCATTATCAGTATGATAATCAGTATCTCCATGTGCCACATGGCAGTAATGTTGTGTGCGAGGTCAAGGTATTTTGTTAATTTATCAGCTTTTAAGAAATTACAGAGCATTGTATGTCTCACAGATTGATCTATTATCACAATGTCAGGCTTATTGACAATAATAGATCATCCCCAGAAGAGTGTGCTATGACCATTTTCGAGAACTGGCTCAGGGGTATAATTGTAATAAGGTACTTCAGTCGCTATCAGATGCTATCTAATATTAATTATTATTATTATCATTACATGGCCACAAAACAAGAAAATGTTAGGATTTATTAATGCTTTGAATAAATTAATAGGGTGCTAATCATTTGCCAAATTCACCCTACACACATATTAATTCTATTTATTAATGTGTTTTTATTGATTGGAATAAATAATCAAAAAATTAAGAATACATAACATTGAAATATAGTGGTTTAGTGAATTAGATGGTTTATTAATTGAAGTTTTGAAATAATTATAGTATATCATATTGGTATATGCTAATACTTAGAGTAAGATAGAGAAAAGCATGACATTTTTATTCTAAAAAATAGTTCCTGTGTGACACGCTACTACATTGTGTAAAACTTAAGAAAATATTTAATACTTTATTTTTCTTACAGTTAAGGACAAGGACTTCATGTAACATCAAATCAAATTTTAAGAGCCAAGTAATGGGTACAAATTGTTATATCAAAGTCCAGTAGACAATTTAGAGACTATTGTAATTTTGTTGTATAAAGGATTAATTTAATTATTATGTAACAAATGCTGTTTATTTATTCAAATTGTTTATTTTCCCTATTTTCCTTGGCATCACAATTTAAAGCTATATCATATTATAAGTGTAAGGTACAGACAGGTAAATTAGCTTTGAGATGTTAATGCGTTTGTAGTAGTATTTGTATATTTACTAAACTTGAAATTTAATCTTAAAAATTAGGTTTAATATTAATATTTTAATAAAATTTCATATTAGTTTCATATTAAGCACCTTCTTATAAAAATATATAAAAAGTATTAGTTTATATATTTGTGCTGACAGTACACTACTACAAACGCAAAAACGTCTTGAAGCTAATTTATCAGTAAGAAAGTATAGTAATGATTTCTTTATCAACCAGGAAGGATTAATAATGCACACAGTTGATGTTTTCTTTGCCTGAAGCAGATGAACTGCATGATATTGCACCCAATGGAAAGCGGTTACCATTGCCTATGGATATTTGCAACACCAAGGACGTTGCTGGCCTCCAAGAAGTTTTATGATCTCTTAAACAACTATATCATATGGCAGAAGAAAGCCTTGGTGGCAATTTCCTTCCAGACTGATTTTATACATGGTATGTTTTAAAAACAATGATTACATCTTCGACCCAGTCGATATATTATGGTTATAGCATACCTTGCGCTTTGCAGCCCAGCAGATGTAGTTGAAAACTAATATTAAGGATTTATTTGCCATATTTTTTATTGCACGAGTTCAGCAGACAGGCAGACGGCCCACCTGATGGAAAGCGGTTACCATCGCCTATGGACATTTGAAACACCAAAGGTGCTACAAATGCGCTGCTGCTCTCTTTAAGGGATACTGGAACCTGGCCACTAATACCGGAACACAACTCAAAGTTGTTATGGCGGCATACCCGAGACCAGGGGTGGTAGCCACCCAGACGGGCATATAACCTACCACCTGACTGCGTCGTTTTGTCGCCTCTTACGACAGGCCGCCCGGCTACAGGAAATGGTATTATTTCTCCATTTCTGTACGGAATTGTGGCAGCACAGAAAGTGAATGCATCAGAGTGTATCAATTTTTTTATGGCAAATCACCAAAACTAGTGTGCAGGACAATATTTATTGTTCAGTTGTACAGCGCCATCTAGCTTCATTTAATTGTTGCGAGTTTCCACATTGGAACCACAATGAGGTTTCCTCGAGACAATTTTCTTCACCATCAAAACCTATGTAGGTTTTGGAACAATATGACATTAAGGCATAAAAACTACAAAAGAATCGTAAGGGATTCGTTATGTCTGCTTTAGCCACTAACCTAATGAATTCACAAAATTAGTTACTTGTAAATAAAACTCATCAAATAAAGAACAATATTTAATCATGTATTGTACAAATCGATAATGGAATTAAGGTAAAGGATAGCTTTAGTGTACCTTAACAATTAAAAAATAATTTAAATACAATAAATCCATTAATTTAGTATGATTTAATAGACGAAAAGCTTTTACTAACAACCCATATACAGACAGACACCCAAGAGGTGGAAAATTCAACTATTAACAATAAACAGTAAACAGCACCCGAGTTCGCATTATGGCGACTGGCTCAAAACACTGGACACATTCATTTTCAAACCTTACTTTCGTTCCTTTGCCTTATAACAAATTTCAACAAAGTAATATCAATTTTTTACCAATGCTAAGGCAAAAGAATGGTCAGTAAGATAATATATAGAAACATAGCTATAGCTACATTGAAAGTTAAATGGACGAGTTAACATAAATACAAAAAAGAGATTTCTTTAAGTTTTTAATGGGATATTATTTTATACAATTTAAAAATAATACCAACATAACATTGTAGGATATTGATTGCTTTTAACAAAGAATTAATGTTAAAAATTTGAGTGATTAATGAAATTGCCTTTTCAAATAACATGCCATCTAATGTTTTATTTACCAAATTTTTTATCAAATAAATGATTGGGTTTGATTCGAGCTGCAAACAAGATTTCCCATTCAATAACCTACAATTTATGTAGTTTGAAGTTCTTTTTTTATTGCGAAGATTGAAAATGGTTGTCGTCCTTCTCTAGACGTTACCAACCTTTAGGACGAGATAATGAGATCAGCCAGTACGAATGGGATATGGGGATGAAAAAAAAGTTTTCTTCAAAAATATATTTTTAGAAAAAGTGTTTATATCCTTTTTTAATCTTTATTATTAACTAGGATGCCCGCGACTTCGTCCACGTTTCCCGCGGGATTCTCAAAATATAAAATTTCGCATCACTTCAAAGAGGACTTGACTATCGTTGTAGTGAAAATGTAGTGAAATCGGCTAGTTTTGACGCATTGTAACCACTCCAGGGAAAATTCCCGTGGGATTCCCTAGATAAAAAGTAACACAGATTTTTATGATACAAAATTTGCTATCGATCAGTCGAAAAACCGCATCGGAATTGAAAAATTCTTTTCATTCCCGGGATAAAAATGTACCACAGATTTTAAGTCTGAGAATTTGCTATCGATCAGCGAAAACTATCGAAATCGGCCCAGTAGTTTTTAAGTCAATGCCGAAGAAACAGACAAGAAATCTAAAAATTGCATCGTGTTCTCCATCGTTTATATACTGTACCTATTCCAGTTTTTTTTTTAATACCTTCTATATACAGACACGGTATTTTTAGAATTTTATAATATTATAGAAAGGGAGTTTTATCACTGTGTAATAATGTCACCCCGTCTCCAATCTTAGTTATTTTTACTTAATTGTAAGATTGGACGGTGTATCATTGTCACAAAATCCCATGTATAAACCGCGCGCATGTTTGCCGATGACTACTTACTATTATTGTATCGTATTACTTACTATTATTGTATATACTTATATACACACAATGTATATACAATAATAAATTTATTGCAACAACTGTTTATGTAACCTTTTTTGTCAACCCTACTGACCATCGACGCGTGACATTATGAGGCTATCGGCAAACCTTCTGCGCACGGGTAATACATGTACTGTTAACTCAAATCCGTTTCATATTCAAGCAGACCAGCCCAAGGCATTTCATGTTTTTAATAGATATTTAAGTCAAAATTTCATTTCACACAACTTGTCTGTCAGAGAACCACTGTTTATATTCCATGTAATTTAATTTTCATCACATAGAATATTATTTAGAATATTGTAATTACTACAAAATCGGTTTGTCTTTTAAATATATCGTCAAGAAACATCTTTTATATCAATTACTAGAGAAAGTTGTTAGTACGGAGAAACTATACCATTGTTGGCACTTTGTCAATTTAATCAAAATATTAAGAAATCTTCACATTTCTATTGTTGGCAAATAATAATGTCATTATTATCAATGTATGCTTACAAAAAAAATACACTGTCGAATTCAGAACCTTTTAGAAGTCAATTAAAAATAAAAGACCATTTTTTTAATGTTTTGAATAAATTAATAGGGTGCTAATCATAACCCTATTTTACTTTATTCAATGAAAGTTCAGCCTTTCTTAGCACAATGTCGGTCAAACTTGAGTAAAGTAGAAGATATTAGAACTTTTCTTTATTTTAGGGCCGATTTTTGAAGGTGACAAGGTAAGAGGGCAGCATGAATGAGAATTCCGGCGGCCCACTTCCTCCCCTTGCCCCTATTAATGGTTAAAAATTATATCTTCAAAAATCAGTACCACTTGTCCAATCTTAATTTTTTTATCATTTACACAAACTTACTATGGCAAGAAAATATATTTACCAAATAAGGTAAACTATACCATTGTTGGCACCCCACCCAATTATTGGCAAGTCAATTTATTTAAAATATTAATTATTCTTAATATTATGAATGTATGGCTACAAATAAAATAATTGTTATGGAATAAATACTTATTTGTTTACATGTTATAATACTGGCCACTCGGTTTTATATTATTATAATTAAAAGAAAATCGAGTTGGCTGTGATTCGAAAGTAAGGAAAAAATGGCTTTTTATTTTCTCTGGTCCCATTTTAATTTAGATATTTTGCCTCAGTTCGGGTCCATTACAATAATATTAACATTTCTTAATGTTTTGAATAAAATAATAGGATGCCTAAACATTGTAGTAGAGTGCCAACAATGGTAAGTTTCCCCTAATACAACAATCCGTAAAATAGATTCCACACTTTTAAATCGCTGTTATGAATTTTCTAGCTTTTTACATGAAGCTCATATTCAAAAGAATATTTTGTACAATATACAGTGTCATACTATCTATAGTAAATTAATTTAATAGTTACAATAATACAAATATTTTGGTATAAATAAACTTTGACTAGTATATTTTTAGGAGGTATATATGAGAAGAAACTTTCACACAGTCACTCTATAATAGAATGATGAATTTATAACATTAATTATAAGAGTAATTCTAAGGCTGCGTTCTCACTTCGGACATGATCGCATTAAATATTGTATCTCTGTCACGTATCATGATTTCGAACTGTAATACAATGCTGCGAAAACTTATTACTATACATATACAGATATATAAGTAGTATAAACATAGAAGAATCACAAGACCTAGTAAAAATGTAACTTAGAAAAACCTGTAAATCAAACATAGTAGTCGGCGCTAATGTTATATGTATTTCTCGTATTTTGATACAGAAAAGTAACACGACTAGACTTTCAACCTAGATTTTATTATTCAAAACATATTATTAGACCAATTCAATCAATATGCGAATTAAATTAAATTTCGTTTGATGAATGGGAGTTCCCATTGCCCAGGTTCTCTTCCCTCTGTACCATCCTTCATATCTCCCCCCTCTATCACAAGCCCCCCACTTCGTCCCCTCTATCCTATGATGATATTTAATATGCTACATGATGATGCTGACACGGGCGCCGGAGTTGCAAACGTCCATACGCGGCGGTAAACACTTTCCATCAGAAGGGCCGTCCGTTTGTTTACACGCAGGGGCGGCTCGAGACGGTAGGCAACTGCATACGGCGGTAAAATTTAGGTGCGGCAAAAATGCCTGCAAAAACGTTTGAACTACTAAAACCAAAAAACGCAAATGTAAACTTTATTTTGCAATAATAAAATTTGTATTAATATTGATGTCTTAACTCAATTATACTTATATATAACTTTTCTAGTTAACGAAGTTTTCTTAAGCTTCGGTGGGTCGACATCTTTCGAGTTTGCCTACTGCATCAAAAAAAAGATAGGGCCGGCCCTGTTTCACGCTTAAGATAATAAAAAGAAATGTTTTGAAGGGGTTAAATAATTTTAATTGAAATGGTTTTAAAAAAGTATCTTTTCATTGGTAATTGAGAATATAGAAGTGTTTCACTATATCAAAACGCAATCGAGGTATGATTTGTAATGCCCTCTAGAGAATACTAGAGATGTATAATTGAGGGTCTTTTTAACGGTTACACTTTTTACTATACCTTTTTTCCAATAGCAGAGACTAAACTGACAATTACAAATGTCAAACTTATAAGTAATGTATTTTCTAAATATATTACTTGACTTGTCGATTTAGCTCCGACGCCTTTAGCATTGATTTTGTCGGTGTCGCCGTAGCTACGAAAAATGACAAGTGAAAATAGCATAGCAAAATAAGCTTTAAAAAGGTAATTTGGGGCGATAAATTGGGCTTCAATGCAAATAGCATTTATTTTACCAATGTCACATTTTGACACAAGTTTGACCTTTGCACTTGTCAATTTAGTCTTTGTGTCTTAAAATCAATGTATAAGCAATCGTTATTCCTATATTTCTTCTTTCATGATAATTACTATAAAATATCGATTGCACTCAAGTCATAATTTGGTTTATTTGTACTTAAAATGGAACTTCAGATGTATAGCGGCATACTTAGATTACTTATAAAAAGTGTAAAATAGTGATTCTAGATTTTTGTGGTGTAGATACATTCATTTATTGCGTAAGACTGTTCAAGAAGAATGCTAGGAATGGGAAAACCAGTATTTCAATGTTCCTTTGATGGTCAATTCCACTGTGATCGCTAAATATCACTAGTGTCGATTCACAGTAATAACGTTACGTACGTAACATCTGTGAAACGTTATTAATTATGTTTTCTGATACGCTGTTGAAATATAAAATTGAAAGAGATGGCTTGGCGCTAATAATTAGAGTGCCTAAATAGGCCTTTCACCCGAGATTGTGACTTTGCTTTTCATTTCGAATATGAGGAAGGTAAATAAAAACTGATTAGTTAAACAAACAACTACTTCTCTAATAAAATCAGGCGATAAATCGATATCTAAACCTGTTGAAACGTCATTACGTATGTCACATTGAAACGTCAAGTAATTTTTTTTCTGTGGCATTCTACCAGTCAGTATTTTTTTTTTGTCACTGATTATAGTAAATATTTAGCTCAAATTTAATTAAATAAAATAATAATTTAGTGAAAAGTAATTTATAAATATAAAATGAAGTTAGAAAATTGTTGATTTTTTTTATTACAATTTATGCAGCGATTTAACAGTGGCTGTGAAAAAGTTGGGACATGAGTCGCATGTATTATCTATGGTTTGCATCGTTTTTTGGAGTTTTTGGCGGGAACTGAAAGCAGACGTTGTGCTGAGCAGTTTTATTTGCAAATGTGGCCTTTTGAGTTGAATTGAACTCCGTTAAATGACACCAGCTGATAACCTACAGTTCAGCTGTGCTACACATAGGCTTAAGAAAATAAAGAAACTACATTATAATCTATCTGGCTTAAAGGCCTAGCTGCCAAGCCATAAACCTAAATAAATAAATAAAAATCTAAATTTTTTGACAGGGAGAATCGTTTCCCAGGGACAAAAAGTGCTGTTTTCATCCCTGTGGTTAGGCAACTTCAAGTGTACTTTCAGAATATGAGAAATGAAGAGTGTATTATATGCCGTTCTAAGCTTAGAACGGCTCACCAACGTACCTATAACTTGCCACTGCCATGGAGGTTGAATAACAACGGAATATATGATGGCTTTACCTGCGCCTTTATAGTAGCCCCGATTAGAAACTACCCACACATACAATACAAAAAGAAATTTATTAATTTCATTTTTTTAACTAAAGAATATTTTTATACATATATATATATATATATATATATTATAAAACGTCAAAATCGAAAGAATAATGAAACCTTGCGCCATTTAATCATGTAGATTTTAGGATTTTTTCGATTTTTTTTACAGGTAATCATTTCTAGTATTCTCCTTGCATAAGGAGTTTTTGGCGGGAACTCAAAGGAGATGTTGTGCTGTGCAGTTTTATTTTCTAAAAATGTGTAAAATTACTCTAAAATGAATAATAATTGTAGGATATTAATAGTTTTTGAGTAGTAATTATGTGTTTTGTCAGAAATGTGAATTGTATAGTCGAATGTAGCCTTTTGAGTTGGCACAAGAACTCCGTTGAATGGCACCAGCTGATAACCTACAGTTCAGCTGTGCTACACATAGCATAAGTTCATTTTATACATGTTTCCGACTGAAACACATAGATTATATGGTCATGAATAAATTAAATAAAAAAAAATAAAAAATGTTGCATAATAAACATATGAATTTTGCTTACTTAAAGCTTTATCAAATACAAATGTACACCAATGCCCGATTTCTATGTTTTACCACCCATTCATTTGCTTTAGGTGGTGGGTCGTTATAAGCGTGGTAAGCGGCGTACGGCGTGACGCTTATCAGGGGCCATCCATAAATTCACACGTTAAGGGGAAGGGGTTAGGAGGGGTCTTATATTTCCTGACGTCACATTTCAAAATAAAAACATCAAGATAATATATGTCAGTTTTGGAACATGAAATTTGAATTATTAACCCCCACAAATTTGTTGCCGAACTGTCGCACACAGCTCATTGGGAAGTCCCGCAAAGTGGTCAAATACAGATAATTGAAATGAACGTTGAAACTGATGCTTTCTCCTTCTAACTACATAGAATTTGTATTAGAATAAAAGAGACGATATAATTCTCTTGGTTTTGATATATAATAAACGTTACGTTTGATGGCAGCTTTGTGAAAAAAATAATATTAAATTTGGCCCTTGAAGGAGGTTAACGAAAAATTTCAAAATATTTCCAACTCTATCTGTATGAGCATAGAGTTTAAACTTAAGAAAAACTGGTTACGGAACTGCTGTTTTAATTTAACAATTTCTTGATGTAAAATTGCAAAATATGTGATGTCACACTAGGGAGAGAGGAGTCTCACGAATGTAACCAGCTGTGACAACGACGTGAGGGCTCAAAATTCTTTTTATTTTTAATTGCGGGAGTTCAGCAGACAGGCAGACGGCCCACGTGATGGAAAGCGGTTACCAACGCCTATAGACATTTGCAACACCAGAGGTGGTACAAATGCGCTGCTGCTCTCTTAAGGGAGACTGGAACCTGATCACTTATGCCGGAACACAACACAAGGTTGTTATGGCGGCATCCTCTACACCGGGGGTGGTAGCCATCCAGTCAGGCAAATATCCCACCACCTGGCTGTGGGTTGTTTTGTCGCCTCTTAAGACAGGCCGCAGGAAATTGTTTTCTTTCTACGTTCCTGCACGGATAAAAATTGGTTCATGAAATGTGTGTGACGTAATTTATGGATGAACCCTCACGAAAATGCATTAGTGGCCTTTTTCAGACACCTGACTTTGCCCACGCACTTGGTTCGCGGTACTTCAAAGCAACTTGAATACGTCGCTAGTTTGAAAACTCACGCGCTTTATGGCCGTTTACTATATGCTACTATTCATTCTCTTGACTTACCATCAGTTGAGTTTTGACATTACTTGTATGGTACTTATGTCAAATTTTAAGTAAGACTAATGACCGGTCAGTTACATATATGAAGCGGCCATTAGACGTTTCCAGAGTGACCATCGGTATACCGTCAATCCGACGCCACTTTCACAATCTGTGACTGATCACGAACTTACTACCGGTTAAAATGATATAATCTCTAATATAAATAATGTCAATTTTCTACCAATTGTAAGGTAAAGGAATAGTAAGATATTGGAACCGGCCACAAGAGAGATGCTTCATGAAATACAAAGTGGTTATAGCGTAACAATTACCTATCTAGAAGGTGCAGTGTCATAATACTGTCCTATATAAACTTTTATCATCTAATTATTGTGGTTGTTTGTGAAACAGCTAATTTACAGCTAAAGCTGTGTTTACACTTGTATCTCTATAGATTACTGCATCGTTATTGTGAGAAGGTCATCAATAATGTAGTGGAACATCACTATCTTATGTCAAACACTCGCTGCCAATGAGGCAATAAAATGTGGGACAGTAGTACAGAGTAGGTACTCTCTCTCTCTCTCTGTCACACTTACAGGTCTAATGGGATGCATAGTGATGCACCAGTGTGTTATCAATTTTAACACTATGAAAAAGTATGGTTATCGATAAGTGATGCCCCGCACTTGTCTCTCTCCCTAGTGCAAAGATGATTTATAATAATAATTATTTATTTTAATTTCAGACATTACATCAATTTTTTATTTTATTTTTTTATTTCTTAAGTTCAGTAGACAGCCAGACGGCCACCTGATGGAAAGCGGTTACCATCGCCTATAGGCATTAGTAACACCAAAGGTGCTACCAATGTGCTGCCGCTCTCTAAAGGGAGACTGAATCCTGACCACTGATGTTGGAACACAACTCAAGGTTGTTATGGCGGTATACTTTAGTTCAGCGGTGGTTAGCCATCCCGGCTGGCAAATACCCTACCACTTGGTTTTAGTGACAGACATTACATCTACGTTAGTAGGAAAGACACAACAGAACATAAGAGCAGGAGGAAATGCCCCACCCTCCCCTCGACACTCGATAAGTAGCCTCATTCCGCATTGAAGGAAAGAGGGATACCGTTCTCTCTGTGACCACCCTCAGGATGTTAAGTAAAGACAGTAAAAAGATGGCGTAAAAGCCGTCACTACGTGCCTCCTCGAACATGGCAGCGAGTGTTTGACACAACTATGAATCAGTGGTGTGGAGTTCATACAACTCGATTGCCCATAACCTACCCTTAAGAAAGTAGCAACTAGCAACCAAAAGGTCAAACGCGCCAAGAATTTATCGGCGCTTACGTTTTTTATTCGTGCATATATTATTACTGTATCACTATCTCTTACGCTCGGCGGCTTTCCACATCTATTGGGTGAAATAGCAACTCATAACCCGACCGGGCACCTGCTTTTGTTTCAAAATATGCGATAAAATTGCAAAATTAAAAATACAAATTGTAATAACAAAATATAATTCAGTTAAAGATTTTTCAACAGCGGTGTAGTCGGCGCTTGCATCATACATTATGTTTTTTCAACCGGCTTAGCCTAGCCGAGTTTCCACCCCGCGCCACTACTATAGATAATACCTAAAGATGGCGGAGTCTTTGGTATAATGTAAGCTCTTGTCAATCGATTGTTTTAATAAAGTACACTAATATGTTTCAACTTTATTTCTTGGCTCAAAGTTATACCGACAATGGTCCCATTCACCATAGAGATACAAGTTTTAACTCAGTGACGTACATTTTATTCTTAGTTAACTCTATATAAATTACAAAAGTCAAAATATTTTTGTGACCACTTCATCTTAACAATCCTTTATGATTTTACCTCCAAAACATTTAATACATATTGAGCTCACAACAACAAATATCATATACATTAATTAAAAGAAAAAAATAAGTAACAATATTTTTAAAAAAAAATCAATACTATCACAATTAAAATTATACTTCTGAAAATCTAACGGCAATAACCGGGCAGTATATTATCATAACAATGTCATAATACAAACCAATTTGCATACAATAATTTCATAATAAGTCATGTCATCATGAATATATTTTTTATATCTATCCGCTGGCAACACTGTATAGAGAATGCAATCTCGTGTATCAAAGGATTCGTATTTCAAATGTTTCGCAAAATTACATATAAAAAGTTACTTGGAGCGCGTTCCTCTTGTGGCTCGCATCGCCAAAATGCTTCTTTAGCCGTTCCACAAAGTGACCACGTTCGTTATGGCCACCACGAAAACGTCACTAATGACGTTATAATTTTCGGTCACATAGCACTTACAACGACCCATGACAAGAGGTGGGTCGAATAATCCGTTCCATTTGAGTTTTACGATTGTATCGCCCGCAAG
Source organism: Dendrolimus houi (assembly GCA_039645545.1). Classification (NCBI taxonomy): domain Eukaryota; kingdom Metazoa; phylum Arthropoda; class Insecta; order Lepidoptera; family Lasiocampidae; genus Dendrolimus; species Dendrolimus houi. The sequence goes on along the minus strand of CM077127.1, from coordinate 24,744,582 downwards.
CGGAACGGGAAAAATCGCGGTCGCGAGCGTGGTCATTGTGAGTCTCATGTGGAAGGAACATAGCCATGGTTATAATCAATAACAAAAAAATAAAATCAAGATAAATATAGACCCACCCTAATATTGGCAAAATCAATGCCAATTATGTTGGACCCATTAACCTAAAAAAAACCCCTGCTATATTTATTATATTACAGCTACATCTGGGATAATGTTAGTGACTGTGACCAAATGCGTCTTATTTATAGCGTTAAAAATAACGCTACATTAGTGTATATACAGATACATTATCTGTCAATGTTTAACGTCATTAACTAATAATAACATCGCGGCAGTCTTCATGTCCGTGACATAGCAGAAAAAGTGCAAGAGTGTCGCTTACGCTGGTACGGCCACGTTTTACGGAGATCGGCTAACTATGTGGGGAACAAATGTCTAGCCATGCCGTTTCCACCAGGTCCCGGTCGAAGAGGAAGTCCCAAGAAATGCTGGCTTGTCGTTGTGAAGGATGACATACGTACCAATGGTCCCAAAACGGGGATGCCGAAGACCGCGCGAAATGGAATAGAAGTAGGAAAGCGGACCCTGGGCGTCGGATTGAACACTCCGAACACAACCAGGATTTACGTTCAGATGATGATGATGATAATTAACCAATAATAACAAAGTCACGCCAACAATAACGCGATAAAACCATCGCTACATGTATGTGAAACGGTCACTAACACTAACATTATCCCAGATAGAGCAGGGCCATTATCGATTAAACGAACTTATTCATCAATACAAAAATTACGCCAATAAAAAGATTTTATTGTTACTTAAATTACGTTTAGGAAAACAATTCACCTCAATAATTTAGAGACGTTAAAACTAAGATAATAGAAACCCCTCGGATAATATACCGGATGTTTAGTGTTGACATTATTCAAAATAAGGAAAATAGCTAATGCCAACACTTAGTTAGCCAACATTCCGGGAAACAGTGTTGCCAATGTACGAAACAAAAACGTCACCTGGTCCAGTGTGGCCAACCTGTCGGTCGGCGTCATTGGTCAGTGCACCCATTCACTTAGTGGTCATGTCTGGCCAATAGTTGACGTAATAACGGTGGGTGCTGCCCTCGAACAGACGGTCCAGCCAATTTTCAAGGCCATCGAGGAGGTTCTCTGAAAAAAAAAACTTGTGTGTTTCAGCTCCGAAGCACTACCGGAATTTACTTTAGTGATGGAAATTACAGCTATTTTAATATTATATCGATCACTGTCTTGAAGTTATTTCGTCTGGGCACTCACATTTCACCGGTGAAAAATCACCACACGATATTTTAAAAGAGAAGATAAAATAACAGTAACGCAACGTGTCACGGTGACGACTAGAACTGCAAGTGATTAATGGAACTGTGAATTGAAATAATCAATTGCTCTCTAAACGTTATTTCACGGCGTTATAAATAATTCAAGCAAATGATTGCCTAACTTTTTAAGAATAACATTTCTATTTAACCAAATAAGTTCGCTCGTTTATCGTTTTGACTATCTACTTCAGCTATTTAGTACTTTATGGCTGTTTAACGACTTGTTTCAAGTGAAATAACGCTCTAGTGAAATTTAACGATCGTTTCTTATTCTTGTAACTGGAGTGAAAAGTGATTTATTGCAATAATGCATCATCACTAGTTTACTCCTACATTAAAAAAACATGTGCATGAGTGCGGCGACTGCAGCCAAATAAGGGCGGTTACAAGAAAATATGCAGACAGACAGATAACTATTTAGCCAGTAGAAAATACATATAAACACAAAACACACTCACAAACATATTAATTAAGTATTAAAATCATATAAGTAATATCAGAGCGCCTGATAGAATAATAAATAGTTTGTTTTGCTAAACTAATCTTGGTAAGCAAACTAGTATAGGAGAGGTGAATATTAACAAAAACGGTTTGACCTATTTAATTTTGGTTTTGTTTTGTTCGCTTTAATAAAGCGATGGTTTACTAGAAAAAACGTAATGCTTTTTAATTACGCTTGCCTTATTTCATTCCTCCTAAAATGTCTATACCGGGGGGACCTTATATAAAATTGATTCTTGAGGAGTACGCTGCAATTTTTTTAATAACAGGGTAATGCTAAGCTGTCCACCTCTTTGACCGAGAATTCCATGTACAGTCGTGGTATGAAAGTGTTCGTCAGTTTTCAAATTGATTCATTTAATATAAATGTTCCACAGGCATATTATCTTTACAAACTGAGTCACAGAACAGACTGTTACACAGAAAATTATGTTTTAGTTAAACATAATTTTCTGTGATCTGTGTTTGACAATAAAGTTTAGTATTACTTAGATCAAAGTTGTTTGACTTTCAATCTTGTCTAAGGAGATTGTTTAGACATGTAAAACCTTTTTATTGGTTTTAATATTTATGTTAAGCGTAGTGATTATAATCCTCTTTGTTTCTTATTGTTAATCTCAGCATCTGTCATTGTCAACATTGCAATTTTTTCTTAAACGTAAGTTTATAAAAATGTTAGCAGTATTGTTTCTTGGTACTCGTGTAAGCAAAAGCCGACTTTAAGGTGACGAACATTTTCATTCTGCGACTGTACAACCTCTAGAGTTACCTTGCAACAAGAGCGGTGGGTCTGCGTTGTCCTCGCCGTCGGAGGAGTCGGGCTCGGTGTGGAAGCCGATGAAGGCGCCGGCCTCGGGGTCCACGCCGCCCCCCACGCCCCCCAACGAACGGGTCATGCGGCTGATGCGCTGCCAAAACATGACAATCAGTCGATTTGCTTTGTTTAGGGTTTGCATTTCATTAGCCAACTGCGGCTATGCCCTAATATATAATAATTTAATACGGACTAACCCTTTCGACTCTCGATATGGCCCCCATATCTTACCGACAGTACATTTGTCTTACTAACGGTTCAAATTTGACATGACAATGAATGAATAGCAAGGTATAGGAACCAGCCAGTGGTTGTTGATTCCATACTGTCAGATGGTTTAGAATCACTTCACCTACAGAAAAAAATTGCATTTCTGCGTATTCTACCGTCTGCACAATAAGGAGTGTTCCGAGGCACTGTTTGATGTGCCAACGCTATATTTTCATTAATACACTTAAAACTATACATTTTATTTTTAACTAGGATATGCCCGTGACTTCATCCACGCATGACTTAAAATTCCCGCGGGATTCCCGGGACACAAAATGCCACAGCATTTAAAAAAGAATGTACACTATCGCTTTACTGAGAACTGTGTCGTTTTAAACACATTTTTATGCACCCGAACAACTTCAAACCGCTCCCGGGACAATTCCCGCGGGAGTCGCGGGATATAAAATATCACACATTTTATTACGTAAAATTTGTTATCGAACAGTGAAAAAAATCGCATTGGATTTCGATTTTTTTTTCAATCTGGCTATTTTAAATCATTCCCAGAAAAATCCTGCGGGATTCCCAGGACAAATAGTAGCGCACATTTTAAATCTAAGTATTCCGAACAAACAAGAATACTAAAAAAATTTCACCGTGTTCTCCATCGTTTATATAGTCTATTCCAATTGTTTTTTTTATAGCTTCAAAGTACAGACACGGCATGTTTAGAAATCTATACATATAATAAAACTGTACACGTCGAATTGCTGTAGAATGAAAAAAAATGCTAAAAACCGAGTCAGGGGGATGTAAGAAGTGAAATAGAACTAATTTAGAATTTTTTTCAATTTTTTTGTTTCTCTGTTAGTCTGTCTGTTTGTACCGGCTAATCTCCGAAACGACCGATTTAAATTATTTTTTTTATGGTGGTAGCTTATATCCCTGGTCAACATATAGGATATTTTTGATCCCGAAAAATTAAAGAGTTCCCGTGGGGTAGTTAAAAAACCGCACCACGCGGTCGAAGTCGCCGGCATCAGCTAGTTTACAATATTATAGATAACTATATATTTCGTACCAAAGTTTACGATACAGCTACAAATGTTTTTGGAGATGTCAGCCATACCAGTCCTATTTGAAATAGACTATGCAGCCGATCAAGTATCGAAATTATTTTGTGTATTAATAGGTGTGGCATGATTAGCACATACCTTATGAGGTTTAGCGCCCTCCGGATGCTTCGCATGGTAGATGCAGAAGTATTTCCTGTGCGGATTCAAAGCCAGGACCGTTCCTACACAGTTCCGCGCGTTCAGCCTCAAGTCCACGCCGCCGAGCGACAACTGCAACACCACGCGGAACCACTCGATGTTGCGTTCGACCATCAGATACGCGAACAGGAGCGTCTTGTTCCTGAGAAAGATATAGGGAAAGCTATACCATTGTTGGCGAACCCCAATAATCATTGACACCTTGTAAATTTATTTATCCAAGATATTAAGAAATCTAATATTTTATTTCGTAGCCATATTATTATCACATATATATATATATATATATATATATATATATATATATATATATATAAACACACACAATATATGTAATATGTTGTTTATCCAAGAAACAACTGCTTAGGTTATTGGTCTGTAAAGAGAAATTTATTTTAAAGAAAAATCTAAGAAAGTGTGTACCATACAAACTTTTAAGAACACAACTTATTTCTACTTTAAAGTACAAATCACTGTTACTAATTACTAACCTGTAAAGAGAAACAACATTAAATGCTGTTGTTTCAATAGTATTTCTATAATTTGAAGAATGTCTTCATAAAACCGTTCACATATTTTTCTATCAATCCAAAGAGAATTTTTCCAATCACGAAACGAACGCGCATAGTGCAGGTCTGCTGTCAACACAGATAACGTATGCAGTCCAAGTTGATGCGCCGGAAATTCAAAATAAACGAAATTTAAGAGGGCTTCATTTACATATATATTGTTATTATTAATATTCTATAGCTATTGCTGTTGCTATACACATATTAATGATGTATATGTCGGAGGAATCTATGAGTCGGGTTGATTGTTGTTTGCGTGTATAACGCACAATATTATTTGTTTACATTTCAATTACTTTTAAAATTCTTAATTTAATTTAATTTGATTTGTTAAATCTTTCTATAACTGAAAAATCGTCCTAACCTAATAAAAGTTATGAATATTGTAATGTAACGGGCGACCAATCCGAGCACTGCACGTGCCTCGAGCGGGGTCGAGGCGCCATCTGTACTTAAGGGATGCGAACGTGTTTTTGCGATACATTAGAGCGATAGCAACGGATCGAGTTGGATCGTTGAGACTTTAAAAGGAAAGGGTTAAAGTAAGATCGGTGTCCTGAACCCACTGCTCGGTCTTAAATATTGTTTAAATCTAAATTAAAAGTGTATAAGCCGTGACTATTGTGTTTTGTGCTCGCATTTTATCCTGATGATGCCCACTAAACCCACAACCACTAACGACGTTGTCACCGAGAACTATGCTTCTCCGGCATATATATTAGTATATATATAATATTAATATGTGTTACTGTTTATTCTAGATTTTATTTTTAATATGCCGATTATTATCATGTATTGTGTGATATTTATATATCCTATTTATATATGTATTTCATTTGCACACCAGCGTTATACACTTACGAATCTCCCGTTCATACAATCTACAGCCCGGTGTCTACGACAAGGTGTCGAGGTGGCATAAAACCAATATTTTAGTGGCAACACTAAATAATGTTGCGCAAATTAGATTTCTTTGACTAGTAACACCAAAAGGGTCACGCAAATTGTAATATAAGAGTGCCAATACTGAATAAAGTCTTCTTGAATACGCATCCGTGTAGACAATTTCTCTGACAACCTAATCCACATAAATCTACATAATCGCCATAATCAAGCGACCAAATAAATAAACTATAAACCAAACACCCGGGTTGTCTGGAAGAGATCGCTCTAAAGCGATAAGGCCCCCCTTTGCTCCTACTTTTGCTGTTTATTTTATGTGTATGTGGTGAACAATAAAAAGTTTTTCTATTTCTATTTTCTATTCTATTCTTTAAACTGGAGACTTCCCCGAGGCTGTGCCGTGGATCAAACCCCAGTGCGTGCCTCTAATTTAAAGAGCAAGGATTAATACAGGATACTTCGTATTAAATTTTTGCCCCCAGATGATTCACTTCATTTTATATATATGTCTATGAATCTATGTCCATTTTCGATATTAAAACTACATATGTACAAAATTACAGCAAAACCCATCCAGCACTCGGAGAAGTTTATCCACGAAAATTTAACAAGTAGACAGACCCGAGTTACTATCGCATTTTTTATTATAGATGATGAATTTTTATATTTAGACGGCCTCTGTGGTTGGGCCGGGTAAGCCTTTGCCGGCTTACCTCACTGCAACGCAGAGGCTCCGGGTTCGATTCCTGCTAAGGTAAATTTCGGAAACGAATTTTGTCCGTTATTTACTATGGTCTGGGTGTCTGGGATCGGCCCCAGAGTGGTCCGCTGTATATGACCCATCACACAAGCGTAACTTGCTTAATTTGGACATATACAGTGTGTGTGTTTGTCTGTCGATTTATTTATTATATCTATAAACTTGAAAAATTATTAATCTCCTCCCTGAACTTTTAACCCAAAATTCAACCAGTTCTAGTTCTAGTCCAGCTAATTCCAATTAGCGACTACTTCTAATTCCAAACATCGATCCTGGATGATGCTTAGGGATCATACATTAATTACGCAAGGGTCCCGAGAAGGAGTGGGGGGGGGGGTGTTAGAGAAATCTACACATGATTTACGTTGAACTGTGAGTTTAAGTGTAACTGTTCCTTTTCTAAGAACGGTTTTATTATTCGGAAAAACGTGATTGAATCTTACGTAACAAGACAGGGGTCGAGAAATCTTACGAGTCCTTACAGGAGGGGAGGGGGGGGGGGGGGGGGTTGTGTCAAAATTTGTCAAATCATCCTTATGCAATTAGTGAATGGCCCCAATTCTCACATGCTGGATTTGACGTGGCAGAGCCGCGGAATCATTGTGTTGATTATAGCCCATAGGGCCAGCTCATACCACACTCTCACTGAATATCGTCATGAAACGATTAGCCTTAAGTTAATCGTGATTCATATAATGAGTGACAGTTCCGGTGGCTCAATTCCCTCCCCCTATTCCATTGCTCTTGTCTGATCCCTCTATCGCATCCTAAAAGTTGGCAACGCGTTGACGTCACCCCTGGCGATGGAAACGTCTATACGCAACGGTAACCGCTTTCCGTCAGGTGAATGGAGTATACAAGAGAATGGTACTTACTTCCGATAGGGCCATACGACTTTATGAAATTTTGACAACAGTTGCACCCGACTCTGCATGTCGACGAGCAACACTATCGTCCGACAACCTGGCTTCAATAACCTGTTGGCAATATACAAGAGTCAAGTTTCAATTACTTTAATAAATAAAAAAATATTTTCAAGGGGTTAAAGTTATCGTGAATAACTTAGTTACAATTCGTGTATCTAGCCAGGCCAAGTATTATTTCAGTGTTAGATAGCCAATTTATCGAGGAAAGCTATAGGCTATATATCATCACTATAAGACCAATGGGAGCGAAACACCAACGAAGTATGTTTCAAACTCGGGGGGGGAATTTTTAACTTACTTTTTTTTTACTATTCCATGCGGATGAAGTCGCGGGCAGAAGCTAGTTCAATTATAATTTTCAAGCAGACGGGCACAAGGCAAGTGAGAACCAAGGTAACTCCGCACCAAACCTCTGTTAAATTGTAGGTCCTCGATGGACACTAATAAAGCGAACTTTTGCACTGTTTGCTAAAACTCCATTAATTCTTCAAAAAGTTAATATACTTCTGTATCCATACTAATATTATAAAGAAGAAACATTTGTATGTTTGTAATGAATAAACTCAAAAACTACTGGACCAATTTGCAAAATTCTTTCACGATTCGAATGCTACACTATCCGTGATTAATATAACCTATATAAAAATTAGGGATCCCTACTAAAACTTCAAATTGTAAACAAAATACTTGGCGCTAGAATAGGGTTCTAGATTTTTAATTTAATTCAGGGCAACACAACGTCTGCCGAAGCTGCTAATTTATTATAAAAAAAGAGTTTAATATAGACAAATATGAAGTAATAGAATTTTAAGCTAGACACTAATAATACAGTATCGGTTTCAGGCTAAATAGGCCAGTTCTCTCGTGGAACCAACGTTACAACCTACCCTGTAAACATAGACGTTTTGAAAGTAACTAATTGAAACTACGTCTTAACGGTTTCAAGCGCGGTAATTTATTTGATTTTTATTATTCCGACGTTTCGGCCGCTTTTCAGTGGCCGTTATCACGGAAGACAAAGATGTCAAGTGTCAACGAGTATTGTCAAAGTTTTATTTCGCCTATCGCCAACTTGTTCATTTTAATTATTGAGTTTTAATTTTGTTTAGCGTTATTATTACCTACTACCTAACGTGCATATTGTTATAATTACCACGTGCTAACAACGGTGAAGGAAAACATCGTGATGCAACCTGCACAATCATGCAAAAATCAAGATAATCATTTGGGTTTAATTTTGATCTTACAAGTAAACTGCATATAAATTGCGCAAACCCCTTTTCTCAACCCCGAATCGCACGCCAAGGAATGGGGGTGGTACTTACCAGAGGCCGTCGTGCGTGGAGTATCAGCTAGGCCTAGCACTTGCAAATCACAGGTTTTGTGGTGTTGATTAACTAATTCTATGTTTCTGTTTGATATTAAGTTCGTTTTTTTTTATTGGGTATTCGTTTTGGTTTTTGCGAAAGACACACGTTGCAATGGTCGACTCACTACTGCTCCTGTTTTAACCGCTCAACGCCATCTAGCGTTGGCTTTCCCAAGCCCCTCTATCCGCGACGATGTAAAAAGATGTGCATTTTAAATGAATACATTAAACGAACGATGAAGTTGGTACACGATGTGTCAAATCTGCCAAGCCGTCTTGGACAAGCGTGGCGGGTATACTGTCCGTTCCCCCTATAACGGGAGGCCCGAGCCCAGCAGTGGGAAATTTAATGGGCTGATATTATATATGGTTATTATTTCCTCTATGGAAGCCTAATCTAATTTACCACCGAAACGTTGGAATAATAAAAATCATTAAAACCGTTAAAACTTAGTTATATTATGTATACAAGTCGCGTAAAACTTAAGAAAATATTAAATTATTGAAGTGAAACTTCTTTACAATCGTTGTGATTTGAAACTCGATAAAACGAAAAAGCGACACTAAAAGGAGATAACATATAAATCTATAGGACCAAGCCTGCGAGAGAATGAGATAGAATACATTATGACTCGTGACACCTTGTTTCATTTCTACACACTTTTTTTGTATTTGTACAAGGCGAACGAAACCTACCTGACAAGGCCGTTATACTTCTCAGCCCTCAACTCGTGCAAGCGCAGCTCAGATTGTGGCTCGTTGTTATTCTTCTTACCGCCTCCATTCTGCTTTTTCTTCTCCTCCTTTTGCCTTTGAACCGACTCTTCTTCTACACGACTGCAAAGAAGATGTTAGTTATTCTCTTCCTTAAAACGAATTTGATAGAAGCTTTATTCATACTAATAGCCCGAGAACCGGCTACAAGATTACTATGTTCATATGTTATTTAATTAAAATCTAATTTTAAAATATAATTATTTATTTATAGAAAATCTACAGCTAAATAATAACTATAATTAACAAAGGTATTGGTTAAAAGTAACATGCAGACATAAAAAAGGCACCGAGATGCTCAATTACTATTGAAAAATTTATGGCTTATGTCTGCGATTAACAGAACTTTTTCATTCATTAGAACCTCATTTCATTACTACATAATATTATTATAAATCACACATAAATATTACAAATAAATAATATTGTTACGAGTTTAAAATGCCGTTGGAATTGTTATAGAGTTTATTACAACCATACAAACACGTGTAACACAAGTACAAATATAACCGAACACAATAAGTCCAAACGTAATGCAGAAGATCGTAATTCAAATACACGCGCAAAGTCCGTCACTAAATAGATTACCGAATGTGTACACAAGTCTTGCTTCGCTTGTGGTTATCGCTCGGCTGCCGATCTCTCCATTGGGGCATTGCTCTATACGGCACAGATGGAATGTGTCTGCCTGACCGCGTGGACCGAATTTCCTAGAATCACACCTGGTTAATAACTACCATAAAAGATTACAATACACAATGGGCTGTTTTCCTAATCACAAATTTTAAACACAAAGTAAACAAAAGAAGTCCAAATGCCGAAAAGGTAATAAAATGTCTACAAGTATGCAGGTGTGAATTTGTCTTTTGTCGGCGTTCATCAGGTCATAACAATGTCTATAAATTAAGTACATAAAGGGCTGTAAAATATAAAATATACATTCTGAATTCACAACACACAGAAATCAAATAGACTTTTAAATTTAATATATTATCAAAACAGCTTAAACACCGCTTGGCTCCTAAAATACTGATTACAAACGGATCGATGTCATCGTATTTACTTACTTTATTTAAGTAATAAGTAATAATTAATTCCAGACATAACTCATTTTTAGTGTGAGCAAGTACACACTAAAAATGAGTTTTGTCTGTAATTAGTAAAACTTAAAAGCACATTAATGGGTTGATTAAATCGTATAGACTACGCTGGAATATTAAAGTGGACCTTACTTAGAAGATCTGGACAATCAATATCAGAGGAGATAATTTTTAGAAGAAGTAAAAAATCAGCAATACCTCGTCGGTCTTTAAGTGGCAAGAGGTGAAACTTTTTGTAAAGATCAAAATATGAATCACTAGAGTACTGGATATTTTTTTTAATTAGAATAATATTAGTTTGATATTTTCGAAAAAATTCATACAACTTGGTTTTAAAATAAATTGTATTTCAAATTAAAGCTACTTTTTTCTGTGTATGATAAAATAGGGTTGCCTATATAAAATTGTCCGATGATGGAAGGGAGATAACTCTTTTTTTTACCTCTATTTTCTTAATAATTATTGTGGTGAATTTTTTTTTTCAATATTGACGTCATTTAAATACACATTTTATGTAATTTTCCTATAATTGTATTTTTTTTTAAATTAATTGTCAATCAATTTATTTTTATTAGATAAATTAGTTTTTAGTAGAAACTTGATTGATATATATTAATTTTGTGTTTTTATATTTAAGAATATTAATTCTTGTGTTTCCCAAACAAATTAAATAAACAAATAGATCGTAGGATAAGATTGAAAAGTTCCAACGCACACTATCCAAAATGTATTCGATACAAAACTGATAAGCTTTCTTTCCCATAGCTGGTTGTTGCCTCTCTGCTCAAGCTTCCTTCCTTTCAATCCTTCAAATTCCTGCCTCTCTGCTCAATCGACTCTAGTGCCTCACTTTGCACTGCATCACAACAGCTGTTCTGGGTGGACCGTCAACCTGTCTGCTGTAGTCTAGGAATGAACAAAGGTGGTGACATACATGAGGTACGCCATCAGGTAGCCGACGGCGACCACCAGCGCCACCGTGGCGAGCACCGAGAGGATGGAGACGGCGCGCTGGGTGCGCAGCGCGTGCGCCGCGCGCTCGCCCCACTCCGCCACCGTCAGCAGCGCGCGCCACACCGCGCCGCGCGCAGCCTCGTCCAGCAGCTCCTACCAGATATATCATTCGTATATATTTCATTGTTTTGTTAGGGAATATTATTGTATAATTTTTATATACAGGGTGTTTCAGGAAACGGAACACCTACTTAAATGGGTGAAAGGGCATAACACTAGCGTACAGTTACAAAAAGAAAAAAAATCTTAAAAATTTAGTTTTAGAGTTATGACCATTTAAACTTTCACTTCTTATCACCATAATTTCGCATAAAACAAGGTGGAACATGTACAGTAAAAGATTTTAAAGGGATGATATTTTTTTTCTTTTAAAATTTATTCATCCGGTATTGAAAAAACGCATGAAAACTAACTTCAGCGCCGACGTACTTTTGATAGGATTTAAGGGGGACCTTAACAATGTTTACAAATCGCTGAGGTCACGAATTATATAAAAAACGCCGACTATTGGTAAGCCAGATGCGCGTTGCTTTGTCGGCGTGTCTGGTTTTGACAGATAAAACAAAGAAAAGAACAAATATAGACAGATAGATAACACTTTATTGCTCACCAAAATAAACGATTACCCAAGTAAACAAATAAATACTATTTCTAACCAACAAACATTCATTTAACAGACCCAACTGCAAACTCTGCACCTTCATCGTTTGGTCCTTCGAGCCGGATACGTACCAACCATATATGAATTTAAGATATACACACCGTCAAAGGAGTACAGACCTGCACGTGCGCCTCGTAGGCCATGACCTCTGTGGGCTTGAGCAGCCTCTTGATGAGGTGGTCGAGCGCGCGCTTGGTCTCGTTCAGCTTGAGCTGGTACGCGGCGCGATCCGGCTCGCAGTGCGCGCCGCACGTCGGCCACGACTCGTTCAGCCACTCGTACTGGATACGGGTGGCCTCGCGGCGCCATATTACCACTATGCGGTGCTCGATGTTCGACGTATCGCTACCTGTTATACGAGATTAAAATCATAACGAAACTTCACATATAACGGGGTCATTATTGTCATTTTTTTTAGAACCCAAAATGATTTTTTATTTACGTGAGTGCTGCAGACTGCAGGCGGCCCAGTTCATGGAAAGTGTGCTGTCGCTCTCTAAAGGGCGACTGGCTATCCAGAATACAACTCAAGGTTGTATGGCGGCATACTTTAGACCAGGGGTGGTGGCCATCCAGACGGGCAATTACCCTACCACCTGGCTGTGGGTTGTTTTGTCGTCTCTTACAACAGGCCACCCGGCCGCAGGAAATTGTATCCTCTCTGTTATTACACGGATAAAAATAAATAAAAAATATGTTTGAATTTTATAAAAACACCCATTTTATTTGATACATCGTTTGATGACATTGCTTATGTTTGAAATTCCTTTATTAACAGTTTTTTTTTTCGTATTCTTGACATTGCATTTTTATCGATAATCGAGACTTAATCGGCAGAGAAACATACACATTGTACATCCCCAAGCTTAGGCAGACTTAAATTACTCAACCACAATAGCAGTCAAAGACAGCCATAAGTACAAAATGTCTCTATTCTTAGCAGATAAATAATAAATTACACATTTCAAAGCTGAAATTAAAAATAATGAAAACCGTAAGAGGTTCATATTTAAATATGACAACTCACCGGATCCGTTGGCGAGCGCGTGCAAAAAGTGCGGCTGGTTGTGCGCATAGACGTACGCGTACTGGAGGCGGTCGGGGGCGGCGCGCGCCATCCGCCGCAGCTCGCTGCGCGCGTGCGCCCCCGCCGCCCCCGCGCCGCTCACCAGCACGCAGCACAGGCGGCGGCGGGCGGCGCGCCACTCCACCGGGCACACGCGCTCCAACACGCTCTACACATTTTACAATAATTCACACTAAAATCAATTGAGATTTGATTTCTTTATCGCACGTTACACTTCAGACGCAGAAGCAGAAGAGGCAGATGGGAGCTAAACGGAAAAAAGAGTAACCGCAACGAAAAATGCTGAACGCTATATAGTGTACACCTCACGATCTCTCTGTCTCTCTCTTACGCCATGTGTTAATTCTGCGCGATACTACTGTACTTTGATGTTGATTGTATACTAATTATCCATATATTACTTCGGACAACTTTCACAGATATGCAATTTTAATATCGAGTTTTTACCATAATTTCTATATTTTCATGCATTTTTTTTGTTTATGTAGAATGATGTTTAGTCAAAAATCGTCAAAACCATCCTTGCGTAATTAATGAAGGGCCATTTAACAGGTCGTTGGCCTTTAAAAAATTTAATACACCCTTTTAAATAACCCCATGTCATAGTATAGAGTAGACTATGGTTTTCAGAATCTTAAGAGGAGAAACTGAATAGTGTTTCACCTGTGATGATAGCCTGGGCAACGTCAGCATCTGGTCGTTGTCGATGAGCTGGTGCAAAGTCTGTGTGGGTATCTCGGATGTGCTGACGGTGACAACTGGCTCTTCACTGTCCTCCTTCAAGAGCAGCATGGTGTCCATGTGCCGCTGCACCTTGTACCGCGCGGTCACGTTGCGCCCATCACGCGCCCTCAAATCTACGAAGCTGAAAAGATCATTTCTTACATTCAACAGGGAATGAATGACATTTGTTTATAACTACACTAGCTGTGTTTGTTTTTAAAACCCCCCCGATTTTGAAACCTACTTCATTGGTGTTCCGCTCCTATTGGTCTTAGCGTTACAGCCTTCCTCGATGAATGGGCTATCTAACACTTGAAAGATTTTTTCAAATCAGACCTGACATTAGCGCGTTCAAGCAAACAAACAAACAAACTCTTCAGCTTTATATTGTTACGAGTGCGAGACTCGAATTAAAATGCCGTTAGAATTACTATAGACTTTATTGGAACTATACAAACATGTATAACACAGGTACAAATATAACCGAACACTACAAGTCCAAACGTAATGCAGAAAGTCGTAATTCAATAAAACGCGCAATGTCCGTCACTATTAAATTCCCAATTGTAGTACACACGTCTCGCTTTGATCGTGGTTCTCGCTTGACTGGCCCCCTCCCTCAATCAGGCAATCGTTTTATACTGCAGAAATGCAATGTGCTCGCCTGGCAACGTGCACTGAATTTCCTAGAATCAGCTTGTACTTTATAACCGTAACACCTGGCTAATGATTTCAACCGCAAGTGGCCATAAACAATAGGCTGTTCTCTAGAAACGTATGCCAATAAATAAGTAGACAAAAGAAGACGATCATAAAAGAATTACAATAGTTTCAATGTTATTAGTTCAAATGCCTTTTTCCAATTATACACATTCAATCACTTTATTTCACACACACATTACTGTATGCATTCACACACATACACACGCACGTAAGCATATACAATACAACATTACAACAAGCTATAATTATGTTGTTTAACCATATAGGTGAGGGTACCTTTGATTGACTCAAAACACAGGCCTTGTTCCTAGTTTGAGAGTCGAAGGTATACCTACTTGTCTTAAATTCCATAGGGCCGTATATTGAACTAACACATTTTTACTGTTTCCCGATTCTTTCTATGTGTCTCTTTTTTGTTAATTGTAAAACACTAAAGGCTAATAAAGATTTATTATTATTATTATTTCACATACTATGTATAATGTTTGTTATTGTAACTCACCCAAAAGCAACTCTATCTCTATAGTGGAATGCAGTGATGAGGTATCTGAGCCGGATGGTTTGCCGCTCCTCGAATATCAGCGCCTTTACCTTGTTATCCTCGAAATCAGAAACGAAAGAGTCCACGTTTGATTCGCCGATGCTCGTCACCAGTTTGTATGGGAATTTCCAGCGCATGAATTCTGAAAGAAGATATTGCACATAGCAAATCCAGAAACACTCAATAACTGTGCACAATGCACAATTTGCGCACTCATACGTATCGTAAACTCGCCACACCTGCACACACTATCCATTTATGATAACTCTTTTACAGTGCAGGCTGTCAAACTTTGGAATGCGCTGCGTCTTACTTCAGAGAGGTCAAAACATTATATATATATATATATATATATATATGTGTGTGTGTGTGTGTGTGTGTGTGTGTGTGTGTGTGTGTGTGTGTGTGTGTGTGTGTGTGTGTGTGTGTGTGTGTGTGTGTGTGTGTGTGTGTGTGTGTGTGTGTGTGTGTGTGTGTGTGTGTGTGTGTGTGTGTGTGTGTGTGTGTGTGTGTGTGTGTGTGTGTGTGTTGTGTGTGTGTGTGTGTGTGTGTGTGTGTGTGTGTGTGTGTGTGTGTGTGTGTGTGTGGTGTGTGTGTGTGTGTGTGTGTGTGTGTGTGTGTGTGTGTGTGTGTGTGTGTGTGTGTGTGTGTGTGTGTGTGTGTGTGTGTGTGTGTGTGTGTGTGTGTGTGTGTGTGTGTGTGTGTGTGTGTGTGTGTGTGTGTGTGTGTGTGTGTGTGTGTGTGTGTGTGTGTGTGTGTGTGTGTGTGTGTGTGTGTGTGTGTGTGTGTGTGTGTGTGTGTGTGTGTGTGTGTGTGTGTGTGTGTGTGTGTGTGTGTGTGTGTGTGTGTGTGTGTGTGTGTGTGTGTGTGTGTGTGTGTGTGTGTGTGTGTGTGTGTGTGTGTGTGTGTGTGTGTGTGTGTGTGTGTGTGTGTGTGTGTGTGTGTGTGTGTGTGTGTGTGTGTGTGTGTGTGTGTGTGTGTGTGTGTGTGTGTGTGTGTGTGTGTGTGTGTGTGTGTGTGTGTGTGTGTGTGTGTGTGTGTGTGTGTGTGTGTGTGTGTGTGTGTGTGTGTGTGTGTGTGTGTGTGTGTGTGTGTGTGTGTGTGTGTGTGTGTGTGTGTGTGTGTGTGTGTGTGTGTGTGTGTGTGTGTGTGTGTGTGTGTGTGTGTGTGTGTGTGTGTGTGTGTGTGTGTGTGTGTGTGTGTGTGTGTGTGTGTGTGTGTGTGTGTGTGTGTGTGTGTGTGTGTGTGTGTGTGTGTGTGTGTGTGTGTGTGTGTGTGTGTGTGTGTGTGTGTGTGTGTGTGTGTGTGTGTGTGTGTGTGTGTGTGTGTGTGTGTGTGTGTGTGTGTGTGTGTGTGTGTGTGTGTGTGTGTGTGTGTGTGTGTGTGTGTGTGTGTGTGTGTGTGTGTGTGTGTGTGTGTGTGTGTGTGTGTGTGTGTGTGTGTGTGTGTGTGTGTGTGTGTGTGTGTGTGTGTGTGTGTGTGTGTGTGTGTGTGTGTGTGTGTGTGTGTGTGTGTGTGTGTGTGTGTGTGTGTGTGTGTGTGTGTGTGTGTGTGTGTGTGTGTGTGTGTGTGTGTGTGTGTGTGTGTGTGTGTGTGTGTGTGTGTGTGTGTGTGTGTGTGTGTGTGTGTGTGTGTGTGTGTGTGTGTGTGTGTGTGTGTGTGTGTGTGTGTGTGTGTGTGTGTGTGTGTGTGTGTGTGTGTGTGTGTGTGTGTGTGTGTGTGTGTGTGTGTGTGTGTGTGTGTGTGTGTGTGTGTGTGTGTGTGTGTGTGTGTGTGTGTGTGTGTGTGTGTGTGTGTGTGTGTGTGTGTGTGTGTGTGTGTGTGTGTGTGTGTGTGTGTGTGTGTGTGTGTGTGTGTGTGTGTGTGTGTGTGTGTGTGTGTGTGTGTGTGTGTGTGTGTGTGTGTGTGTGTGTGTGTGTGTGTGTGTGTGTGTGTGTGTGTGTGTGTGTGTGTGTGTGTGTGTGTGTGTGTGTGTGTGTGTGTGTGTGTGTGTGTGTGTGTGTGTGTGTGTGTGTGTGTGTGTGTGTGTGTGTGTGTGTGTGTGTGTGTGTGTGTGTGTGTGTGTGTGTGTGTGTGTGTGTGTGTGTGTGTGTGTGTGTGTGTGTGTGTGTGTGTGTGTGTGTGTGTGTGTGTGTGTGTGTGTGTGTGTGTGTGTGTGTGTGTGTGTGTGTGTGTGTGTGTGTGTGTGTGTGTGTGTGTGTGTGTGTGTGTGTGTGTGTGTGTGTGTGTGTGTGTGTGTGTGTGTGTGTGTGTGTGTGTGTGTGTGTGTGTGTGTGTGTGTGTGTGTGTGTGTGTGTGTGTGTGTGTGTGTGTGTGTGTGTGTGTGTGTGTGTGTGTGTGTGTGTGTGTGTGTGTGTGTGTGTGTGTGTGTGTGTGTGTGTGTGTGTGTGTGTGTGTGTGTGTGTGTGTGTGTGTGTGTGTGTGTGTGTGTGTGTGTGTGTGTGTGTGTGTGTGTGTGTGTGTGTGTGTGTGTGTGTGTGTGTGTGTGTGTGTGTGTGTGTGTGTGTGTGTGTGTGTGTGTGTGTGTGTGTGTGTGTGTGTGTGTGTGTGTGTGTGTGTGTGTGTGTGTGTGTGTGTGTGTGTGTGTGTGTGTGTGTGTGTGTGTGTGTGTGTGTGTGTGTGTGTGTGTGTGTGTGTGTGTGTGTGTGTGTGTGTGTGTGTGTGTGTGTGTGTGTGTGTGTGTGTGTGTGTGTGTGTGTGTGTGTGTGTGTGTGTGTGTGTGTGTGTGTGTGTGTGTGTGTGTGTGTGTGTGTGTGTGTGTGTGTGTGTGTGTGTGTGTGTGTGTGTGTGTGTGTGTGTGTGTGTGTGTGTGTGTGTGTGTGTGTGTGTGTGTGTGTGTGTGTGTGTGTGTGTGTGTGTGTGTGTGTGTGTGTGTGTGTGTGTGTGTGTGTGTGTGTGTGTGTGTGTGTGTGTGTGTGTGTGTGTGTGTGTGTGTGTGTGTGTGTGTGTGTGTGTGTGTGTGTGTGTGTGTGTGTGTGTGTGTGTGTGTGTGTGTGTGTGTGTGCTGTGTGTGTGTGTGTGTGTGTGTGTGTGTGTGTGTGTGTGTGTGTGTGTGTGTGTGTGTGTGTGTGTGTGTGTGTGTGTGTGTGTGTGTGTGTGTGTGTGTGTGTGTGTGTGTGTGTGTGTGTGTGTGTGTGTGTGTGTGTGTGTGTGTGTGTGTGTGTGTGTGTGTGTGTGTGTGTGTGTGTGTGTGTGTGTGTGTGTGTGTGTGTGTGTGTGTGTGTGTGTGTGTGTGCTGTGTGTGTGTGTGTGTGTGTGTGTGTGTGTGTGTGTGTGTGTGTGTGTGTGTGTGTGTGTGTGTGTGTGTGTGTGTGTGTGTGTGTGTGTGTGTGTGTGTGTGTGTGTGTGTGTGTGTGTGTGTGTGTGTGTGTGTGTGTGTGTGTGTGTGTGTGTGTGTGTGTGTGTGTGTGTGTGTGTGTGTGTGTGTGTGTGTGTGTGTGTGTGTGTGTGTGTGTGTGTGTGTGTGTGTGTGTGTGTGTGTGTGTGTGTGTGTGTGTGTGTGTGTGTGTGTGTGTGTGTGTGTGTGTGTGTGTGTGTGTGTGTGTGTGTGTGTGTGTGTGTGTGTGTGTGTGTGTGTGTGTGTGTGTGTGTGTGTGTGTGTGTGTGTGTGTGTGTGTGTGTGTGTGTGTGTGTGTGTGTGTGTGTGTGTGTGTGTGTGTGTGTGTGTGTGTGTGTGTGTGTGTGTGTGTGTGTGTGTGTGTGTGTGTGTGTGTGTGTGTGTGTGTGTGTGTGTGTGTGTGTGTGTGTGTGTGTGTGTGTGTGTGTGTGTGTGTGTGTGTGTGTGTGTGTGTGTGTGTGTGTGTGTGTGTGTGTGTGTGTGTGTGTGTGTGTGTGTGTGTGTGTGTGTGTGTGTGTGTGTGTGTGTGTGTGTGTGTGTGTGTGTGTGTGTGTGTGTGTGTGTGTGTGTGTGTGTGTGTGTGTGTGTGTGTGTGTGTGTGTGTGTGTGTGTGTGTGTGTGTGTGTGTGTGTGTGTGTGTGTGTGTGTGTGTGTGTGTGTGTGTGTGTGTGTGTGTGTGTGTGTGTGTGTGTGTGTGTGTGTGTGTGTGTGTGTGTGTGTGTGTGTGTGTGTGTGTGTGTGTGTGTGTGTGTGTGTGTGTGTGTGTGTGTGTGTGTGTGTGTGTGTGTGTGTGTGTGTGTGTGTGTCGGAGATGCATGTGTGTGTGTGTGTGTGTGTGTGTGTGTGTGTGTGTGTGTGTGTGTGTGTGTGTGTGTGTGTGTGTGTGTGTGTGTGTGTGTGTGTGTGTGTGTGTGTGTGTGTGTGTGTGTGTGTGTGTGTGTGTGTGTGTGTGTGTGTGTGTGTGTGTGTGTGTGTCGGAGATGCATTGTTCTCGTTGACATCATCGTTAGTGGTTGCAGGTTTAGTGGGCATCATCAGGGTAATATGCGAGCACAAAACAATAGTCACGGCTTTAAGTTATAGAAAGATTTAACAAATCATAAAATCTATATTTATAATATATATATTATAAATATGTTTGTATGTATTTAATTTATAAAATATGTTATGTAGTTTAAGTATGTTTGTTTATGATATACCTAATAATCTGCACCACATACATCGCCAGAATTAGGTTAAACTATTCCTTAAGTTAGGTTGCCTGGAAGAGATTGATTTAAGTGATAAGGCCGCCTATTGTTTCTACCATGACAATATTGTATTTGTTTATTTTTGAAATTGAATATTTGGTGAGCAATAAAGTGTTATCTAACTACCTATCTAAATGTGTAAATTGTAAAAGAATAGTTTGTAAGTAAATAAGAAATACATATATACGAGTGTTGTTTTAAAAATAAAAGATAAATAAATAAAATCTCTCTCTTTTCTTTCACCATATCCCAATTATTTGGGGTCGGCACAATATGTCTTTTCCTTCCACACTCCTCTACTCTGACATACGTCTTCTGTCACACCACATATCATCATATCATCCTTCTCACAATACATCCATCTTTTTTTTGGTCTACAAAAAAAAGATGGATGAATTGTGGGCTTTACATTTGTACCCATCTATCTTGAAGTTTAACATTCTTTTTGTCACGTGACTTTCATCCCTCCTCATTATATGCCCATACCAACTTAATCTTCTTCCTCTCAATTTTTCACTCACGGTTGAAACTTTCAAAGATCCCCAAATAAAAAAATATAAACCTTTAAATGTAAACAACAGAATTGTACGGGCTACGGCGAGACACCCGTATAAATGGTGATGGTGATGATATAATAATGAGAGAATGTGGTGATGAATGGTACTCACTCTGATGGCTATAATTTTGTATATTAAATAAAAAGCGAAATGCTAATAATAAACTTATGAAACTATTGACAAATGATAATGAATGATATAGAAAGTTAAGTAAAATGATAGTATGATCACTACTTGGTTCGAACTCTGCTGTGTTCGGCTGACACGAACATTTATAAGTATGGGTTTTTATGAAAAATGGGTTTTTATAAAACCCACAAATAATATACATGGGCCGTACAAAAACAAATAAATAATGTTTTTTTTAAAGAATCAAAAACCGACTAAAACAAAAAACCAAAATATAAATGTTTTCTACAACATCAGTATCCACTATACTCTTTCAAGAGAACCCACTCTTCCAGAATCTTATAAAGGTACAGTATTTATATATGTATAGTTGGAATACTCACCTAAAATTTTAGGCATAGAAGATAATGAGTCTTTGTAAATATACACGTGCTTGTCCAATACGAAGGTCAAACATGGCACGCCGTGAATACCGACTCTTCTAGCCAAACTGGCCTCGTGACCGGTGTGCACTGTTGCGAGGGTCACCCCCAAAGGCTGTAGGGCTTCCACCAGGCGTCTCCACGAGGCCGCCGAGCGTACACAATCGAAACACCAGTCGGTATAGAACAGGACCAGGGCTGGTGTGTGAACGCTCTTCTCTATAATATTGTTCTCAAAGTGTCTGGAAGATCAAACCATCAAAAATTATATACTTATGACAAGTGCATACATCAAGTCAACGCAGCGGACAATGCAATTAATAATTGCTGTCACGGTCTCGCATACGTCTGTCTCGCTCACACATTGCGCTATGTATGATCCGTGTATATATCGCACTAGCTATACCGCTTCTTAATATTTATACATATACCAGTTAGATTCTCAAAAACCAGTTCACGAAAAGCATATGGAAAGTGAATATTACTCTCTGCCATCTCACATATTGTATAACTTACCACCTCTTGCTGCTACATAAGTGTAGCATGTCTAACCGTACAAGAACGGAGAAAGAATACAAACTCCTGGCGGCCAGGTAACCTGTCTTAAGAGGCGACAAAACAACCGACAGCCAGGTGATAGGCCATATGCCCATCTCGATGGCTACCACTCCTGGTAGAGTATGTCGCCTTAACAACCTTGTGTTCCGGCATTAGTGATCAGGTTCGTCCCACTTCGAAGCCGGCAGCACATTGGTAGCACCTTTGGTGTTGCAAATTTCTATAGGCGACGGTAGCCACTTTCCATTAAGTGATCCGTCAGCCTGTTTAGCATTATAAACTTTTGCAACACTGGGGGCGTTGCCAACGCGTTGCCGACCTTTAAGAAATGTTATAACGCCATTCTTATACAACCCCATATCGCAACGCAGAGGGAACACACCTCGGCAGTAAGTTCCTTCTGGATCACTGTTGTACGCAGAATCAACGTTTTAAGAGACCGTTAAGTGGTTGAGCGGGCACTCAAGGAAATGAGGGCAAATATCCTGTCAATGTCGAGCGGTGCGGTTGTAAAAATGATGATTTTACATTAATATCTTTTGAGGCTAATAAGGTACAGATAAAAAACGATAAAATTCCTAATTTAAATTAGGATTTTATCTTTTGTTTGTCTGTTTGTGTGCCAAAAGACACAATCAGACAGACAAAAGTCCTGAAAATGGTAAATTATGATTACGCGTCGTATAAATAGCATTTTTCACGGTTTTGTCATTTATTGCGAAAGACGTTTCAACTTTATTTATTGATACAGATTAAGGAAAATCACATTATACAGACGCGACACCGAGTCGAGGACATGACTCAACTAATATCACGTAAATTTTCTACCAAGTATTTACGATTGACATTATGGCTTGGATTCTGGACTCTGTGATGGCGCATCTTAACAAAAAATATCCACTATAATACTGCCTTTCATATTGTGGTTTATCCACATCACTAGTTGGTAAGTTTACATTGTCTATGTTCTCATTCTTCTTTGTCTATGTGTTATGTTGGTCGTGTTATATTCTTTTAAAATTAAAATAACAGTTTAAAAGTCAGTCAGTATATTAATTAATATTTATAATATATCTCTACCCATAACTACAAATAATAATTAAAAATATACGAAACATATTGTTACAATTACCACGTGTTAATAACGATGAAGAAAAACATCGTGATGCAACCTGCACATTGAGATAATCAATGCGTCAAACCTGCCAAGCCGCCTTGGACAAGCGTGGCGGGGGTATACTATCCGTTCCCCTATAGTGGGAGGCCCGAGCCCAGCAGTGGGACATTTATGGGCTGCTATTATTATATATATAATAAAATGTATCTCATGACTGTCCATCCCAATTTGTACACCACCTACATCGGCACATTAGCATAGAACACCTATAAGTTATGTTGTCTGGAAGAGATCGCTCTAAGCGATAAGGCCGCCTATTGTTTTGCCTAAAATTACTGTAATTAATGTATTGTCTTATTTTGCTGAGCAATAAAGTGAGCGATTATTTTATTTTAACCATCGATTAAATGTCTATGAATACCTGCCTTTTTTAAGCCAGGAGAAATCCGATTGAGGACCATAAGCCGCGACAAGGGCAGAACCTTGAGGAGATAATTTGCGACCCGTGTGTGGGATTCACCAGATCGGGGGTGGCACTAGCATGCCCAGTCAGAGCTGGTGCAATGCTATTACCACTCCCCAGTTAGGGATACCCACTAAAACTGCTGGGTGTTCCGTCCTGCACCTTATGCCAGGGCTACGGGTAAGCGAAATAACTGACCTAACTCCGCATGTCCTGGCAGATGAATACCAAAGTCAACGTCTTGAAATTACATATACTTCGTCGGCGTCCATACACGACCTTGTAACTACATTTTTTCAAATTATTGTTATCATCAAAATTATTACATAATGTAGTAATACTTGTAATTTGACGAAATAATAATATCACCAAAAATATAGTTACAAGGTTGGTACCGTCATGTAAGTCTTCTTTCGGCCTATTTACGTTTCTTCTAACATATTTAAATTCTTCATTTATATCTGGCGGCGTGTTCCCTTTTTCGCACGCACGTCAGTCATTCATTGTCATGTCATCAAATAAAATAAATGAAAATCGCTCCACTTTGTAAATAAAATAACATAAAATATATCGCGCCCGCAACACATAAATGTGTATATTGTGTAAATAACCCGTTCTGCACCGCAATTATATAATATAATAAACATATATACTAATATTATAAAGAGGTAAATTTTATGAGTTTGTGACGTTGTAGGGGGTAATCTCGGAAACTAGTGAACCGATTTAAAAATTTCTTTCACTGCTGGCAAGCTACACTATCCCTGGTTGACACAGGCAATATTATATTTTCAAAAAAAATTGAGATCCTTACTAAAACTCCAATAGTGTAACCCAGGGTGTAAAAAAATTACCTAAAATTGCGTGCGCTGCGAAAATTATTGATGATAGAATAAAATAATGTACTACGACTTTGCAGAACACATCATTATCTATAAAAAGTGTCGCGACAGCATATGTATGTCTATTATAGTTATGCCACAATAAGTGTTCTTTTATTTTAAAAATTTAATTAAAACGCCGCCGTTAGAAAAGGCTCTTTATTTGTATCTTGGTATTCATCCTTAACAAAATAAATTAATTCATATTCAAGACTGCTTCAATACCTTCATATAACTTTTTGAATGATTCAATTCGGACATTCCATTCGAAAGATATGACGAGTTTAAAAATGTAAGTATTAGAAAAAAGTTGCGTGGTCGCCGCGCACCCTAATCGGCTAGATAGGCTTATGCGATGCAGGCGTCACTGGGGTACGGGCAGTACGGGAGGGTAAATATTTTGAATTAGCTTAGTAATAATTTCGTGGTAATTAAACTCAACAAAACTATACTAATAATGGGGTAATCTCTGGATCTACTAAACCAATATTCAATTTTTTAAAGTTTTTTCTGATGCCCAGCGAAGTGGGCACGAGTCAGCTAGTATAATATAAAATTACAATAAATACATACACACCAAATTAAATACTATAAATATGTTACAACAAGCGAACTGAAGTGAAGAAGAAGTGAAAGTTAGGAACAGCTGCATTTCCATTAATCAGGTACGTGCGGGCTCATTCTCACATTCCCCAAAACTTCTTTTCCTACAAAATTGACATAGTCCATTGTTACCATAAATCCAGCGCCGCCGCAACTAAGATCCTCCACGGATACCGACAATTTAGCAACTAAACTATTATAGGTTATAGTCATAACTAGTCATAACACAAAGTCACAAACACACAACTAACAACAAAACTCATACACATACTCACACCAACGCGCACTACCACCGCATTGCATTACACGCACACTTCACTAAACAAACCAAGACACACAAAGAGCCTAAAAATTAATAAACCAGGCACAGAAAGGAATAACAACACAAATGGCACTGGTTACGATATATATAGGTATAGACATAAGGCACACACTGCACATGCACTTCCTCACAACACCAGCATGTAACAGATACACTGTACATTAGTATAAGTTTAGTATTAAAAATAGAAAAAAATAATATTATAAGTTATTCATAAGGTACACTACAACAAAAAATCACTAAATTAATGTCACACACAATAACAAAAATAAAGAATAAGCATGTATGAACTCTAAAAACTTTCATAGAAATTAAGTTGTAAAAAAGGGTACGGAACTCGAGTCCGTAGAGTAGTTAAAAAAAAAAGTCATAATCATCAAACATATTACAGTTATAATTAAAAATAAACAATATCTGTACTTTAATATTCCCATTTCTGGGACGACTAATAATGAACTATTAAACCACCACATGGCAGAAAAGCCAATTTAAAGAATAAAGATAATATTAATGTGCGATTTATGGCTGGTTCCTATATCTTACTAGTCATTCAGTTACCCTACCATCGGTTGAATTTTGACATTACTTATATTATAAGCTCCATAGCTTATGTCAAATTTTAACCGATAGAAGGGCAAATGAACAGTCGGTAAGACATAGGAACCGGGAATCAATGAATTCTTCACGATTCCTATAATATTTACCTGTGAAAACATAACATCAAAGAACACATTAACTAGGCAATGAAAAACTTACCGTGCAGTTACTGATAGTTTATGGAATAAAGTTATATCCTGGTCTTGTGTTCGGAAGTGAGTGCCGAAGAACTCTTCAAAAGGATCATTACTGAAACAATAGAAAGTGCTATAATAAGTGCCCAACAATAATTACCCCCTTGAACAGTTAATACGTATTTCTTCCAATTTTTCACAACCAATTAATTAGCTTATTCTTTCAGCAATCAAGGCTGTTTGCTTCCCGTTTGCCTCTCTACAATTATAAATGGAGTGTCCATAAAGCGCGTAATGTACGCATTTTGGGGCGTTTTGCTTGACGACTCGTTCAGTGAGCGGCCGATTAGCAGCGAACGGTGCGCACGATCGGCGGCGCAGTTCGCTCACTTTGCGCTCCGCGGCGTTATATACTCACCGTTTACCATCCCTCCCAAGACTTCTAAAGCGCTTGGCGGCTAATACGCTACAGTTCACTGCTAACTCGGCATTGAGTTAGTGACCGATACGCCGCTCGGAGTCAGCCGCTCACTGTTCGTCTAATAGGGACATGGCTCAACTTTATTTTTTTATTGCGTAGCTGACAAACTGCTGCTCCCAAATGCCAGGTTATAGGGCATTTTCCCGGCTGGATGGCTACCACCTCAGGTCTACAACTTTGAGTTGCGTTCCGGCATTAGCGGCAAGGCTCCAATCTTCCTTTAGATAGCAGCAGCGCATTTGTAGCACCTTTGATGTTACAAATGTCCATAGGCTATAGTATAGTGGGCCGTCTGCCAGTCGGCTGAACTAGAGTGCAATAAATAAAAAAAATAAGCACTCAGGCAGTTCGCGTATGGAGAGTGCTTACCGTCGTATATTGCCGTTTGCAATACAAAAGCCGAAGTCAATGCATTGCCAAACTTTTGTATAGGATAGGCAGGATAGGATAAAGGAGATGGGATAGTGAAAATGGGGTGGGGAGAGAAGGAAATGGGCCATCGGAATTCATACTTATCTCCAAAACACGATTAGCTCAATCTAAATTCTAACCTAAGCGGTTCACGTCGACATTCTGTGAGAGCGCGGTATCACAACACAGTATAGTGTTTTTAAATTTCAATCACAAATCATCACTTCTATTGTCTCTACTACACGAAGTCTTCACAAGACATTTACAGAATACCGTCAATTCGGCTGGGCAGAATGTTGTAGTCAAAACAAAGAGATATATTATTTATAAGTAAAGCAAAACATACTCACTGCCTGTTATTTGTTTAATATCTATAAGGTTAAAAAGTATTCAAAGAATTATACTTAAAAATCTATTTTAACTAGTTTTAATAAAAAATAAATAAAATGTCATATAAACTGTAACATTTACACGCATTTTGTAAATATTTACAACACAAGGAACATAAATGTTTAATTTTGGTGAGTGATTATTTCTTAGAGCCAGGGAATTTAAGATATTACTCATTGTAATGGATTGTACATTTTCATCATGGGTGATTCAAATTTCATTTATTTAGGAATACAGCCAAAAATGTATATATACTTTCTCAATACAACCCATAGGGTACACAGTTGAATTACATATATCCATGATTCAGTTTGTCTTTCTATGAAGCTAATGCATCTGCTAGGACTAGAAATTTATAATTATGTAAAACCTGAATACAGATCAACAAAGCTAATATCAGAAAATAAAATAGATACTCTTTATAAACCTATTTATTCTAGTCTGCTTCTTCCATTAGAATACTACAACATGAGCATCGGCCCAAAGCCGAAGTGAAAATAATAATTTGTTGCTATGCCCTCACACTTTTATATCCGACTGATGATTAAACAAGCAGAGTAGTAACCACAACTAACTGCAAATATTATCTCCTCTGTAATCCAACTTATTACTAATAGTACCATAATCTAATATTATAAGAAAAAACAATAAAATATGGTAGTAGTCTGTTTGAAATTAAACTCGAAGAGTTATAAACAATTATCTGAGCTGACAGGATATTACAATTGCAGATATCAATGAATAGAGCATGCCATTCACCTACAAAAAGCATGAGCTAGAATTCACCTTCACTCACAAAGTAATTTCTCACCAGGTGTTCACCACACACATATCAGAGCTTCTCGGCGAGTCTCAAGCGAGGGGCTCTAGGGGAGAGGTACAACATATACACACTCATAACAATGTGCAGGTGAAATTCTGATACATTCACATAACCACTCTCAGTAACAAAGAGCCCCTTTAGCTTCCGCGCAAATGACCGACTCGCGATCGAGTGGCGGCGAGAGGTAGCGAGAGCAGCCAAGACAGACAGAACAATATGAGACGAGATCACTATGTACACACTCACTCTCAGCCTGCCTCAGAATGCCTCGGCCATTGTGTACAGCCAGCATCAGTTCATTTACTATTATATAATTTTGTTGTTTTTGTTTTGTTGCTGTTATGTACTGAAATGAAGGTAGTTTGGAGAGAAGTTAGTCTGTAATGGCTATTGCGCGCGAGCTACGATTTATCCCGTAAATTCGTGAGTATTTAACGGTGGCGACGAGGATGGGATGGCGTTTTGAAATTTACCTGAACCGTGCGTAGTGGCTGTAGTCATGCCTCTGTTTGTAGAGGTGGTCGTCTTCGTTCGTTATGCCATACAGGTCGTACGCCTGTCGCCGTTCTGTGTCCGATAGCAATTCGTATGCTTGCTTTATCTCTACAAAACGTGACTCCGCTTGAGGGTCCTCGTTTTTGTCTGGATGCCTGAAAACATGAACTTGGTTGGCAAAAAGGAACAAAATTTTAGTCCTTAGGTAAAAAGACGAGGCCTTGTACAAGTCATACTTTATTTATTGCCAGAAGCTGACAAACAGAGAGAAGGCCCATAGGTGACAGTTGTTACTGTCATCTATGGATGTTTGCAACACAAGAAGTAATGCCAATGTATTGTCAACCAACTCAAGAATGGGATGGGATAGATGTTATGAAATAGCAACAGGATAGGGGGATGAAATACTTGCAATTAGAGAGTTCCTATACAAAATTAGTATTTTAAATAAGAACTCTCTAAGTGCAAGTATCTCATGTCTCATGTCTGTCAAGTTGCAGGCATATAATGTTATACTAATATATAAAGCTGAAGAGTTTGTTTGTTTGATTGAACGCACCAAACTCAGGAACTACTGGTCTGATTTGAAAAATTCTTTCAGTTTTTGATAACCCATTTATTGAGGAAGGCTATAGGCTACATATTATCACGCTAAAACCAATAGGAGCGGAGTACCAATGAAGATTGTTTCAAAATCGGGGGTTTTGAAAACAAATTCCACACGGATGATGTCACAGGCACAGCTAGTAGTGGATATGCCTGCGACTTCAACCATCCTTGACTTGACATTCCCACGGGTTTACCAGGACATAAAATACCACAGCATTTAAAAAATAATGTAACCTATCATTTTAGTGAGAACTATGCCAAAATAAGCTAATTTTTTTGCACCCGAACCATGAACCCGAACAAACCACGCCTGGGAAATTATCGCGAGACTCTTGGGGTAAAAATATCACACATGTTGTTACAAAAAATTTGTTATCTATCAGTAGTAAAATCACTTGGAACCCGATTTTTTTTATCTGGTCATTTTAAATTGTTCCTAGAAAAATTCCCAAGATAAAGAGTAGTGAAGATTTTAAATCTTAAATTTTTCTGTCGATCAGTGAAAACCACATCAAAATTGGCCAAGTAGTTTTTATGTGAATACTGAACAAACAGACAAATAAATCTAAAAATAATTACATCCTGTTCTCCATAGTTTTATAATATAATGTATTCCTGTTGTTCCTGTTTAAATAGCTTTAATGTACAGACACTGCATTTTTAGAATTATATAATATAATAGATAAAAGATGGTATTAAAAGTTTTATTTAGTTCAACTGTATATTAACAAGGCTAGTCTAGTTTAGTATTATAGCATTTTACATTAACTATGAAACTTTAGGTATAGAAACCCTAAAAAATATAATTCAAGCCTGTTTCTTTACATTTCTCTTGTTATCATCAATCATCCAGAATCCACTGCTGGAAATAACATAATGCCTCAAAGTATCAGAACATACAACCTAGATTAGTCCTAGTGCTAGTGGTAATCTAGTTCATTAATCTAGCTAGAGAGTGACCTTGTTTGTTCCATGTTCACCAGTTTGCAACAGACAGGCTTTCTTGTCTAAACATTTATCTATATCCTTTTTTCTATAAAAATATAAGTTTCAAACTATATAGTCCAACATTTGATCCCTGTTTCACATGTATCTTGAAGATACCCAATTCATATTGCAGTTTTCAGAAACATAAAACTGGGTTTCTTAATATTTTACATCTAGTTTTAACCAAATTTGATAGAATAGAATAGAATATACTTTATTGCATAACATTAAGATACAATTCAAAAAGTTTAAGTACAGAAGACATTAGGCGGTCTTATCACTAAAAGCAATTTCTTCCAGACAACCTTAGGATGGATTAGAGAAAAATTGTGTAACAAGTGGGTTTTGCAATATAACTAGAATAAAGAAGTATATATATAAAAATTTTAAGTGGCAAGTATAAGACAAAGATATAATATATTGATATATATGAATAAATAAATAATCATAGTAATAATGTATAGAATTAGGTATGTAAATATGGGAGGGATGAAGATGTTATGATTGGCTTTAGAGCCCGAGGTAATAATCCTTCACGAGTCCGTTGAACGCCTGAAGAGACTGGGCATGCCTGATTTTCAAAGTAGCGCAGCCCATAGACACACTGTATCTAAAGTCGTGGTAGTGTAATGGCTAGCATACAGTCAAAGGGTGCAGGTTTGATCCTGGTGGTCAGAACACATGCACCACTTAGTAAGTTTTCTGACCTAATGTGCATATTGTTACAATTACCAATGTGCTAACAATGGTAAAGGAAAACATCAAGATAACCAATGTGTCGAACTTGCCAATCCACCTTGGACAAGCATGGCGGGTATACTGTCTATTTCCCCTATAATGGGAGGCCCAAGCCCAGCAGTGGCCCGTTTATGGGCTGATATTATTATATGTATTTAATGTACTGAAAATAAACATAGAATACATATTTCATCTTACCAAATGTAAATTTTCCCATTAAATACTAAACTTAAGTCTATGAAGGTATTTTATTAATTTATAACAATATATTTCAAGAGGTGCAGACAAAAATAAGACCAAGAAGGCTAAACATGAAAACCAGATTAAAAAAACAATTTTAAATTGAAGAGCAATGAATACTTAATAACAATAATAAAACACATTGCATCTGTTTAGTTGTTTTCAAAGGTAAATGATTTTAAGAAATCCAAAATAAACAGTATTCAAAGATCTATAAATAAAGAATAGGATCTTTGAAAGTTGTGTTAAATTGAGAGAAGATTAACATGTTCTTTATATATAAGAAGGGTGGAAAATATGTCACAAAAAGAATATAAAACTAGAAGATTGACAGACCTTCAATTTGTGAAGATTAGCAATAAAGACATAGATTTACAGTTTTACACAACTTATAATTCCGGTCAGCATTTTTTGTTTGTGCAAAAAAGGGCAGACTAATTTCCAATATATAAATAATTTATTTTGAGTTCTATTCGCAGGCAGTGTTGCTTGCATTCTTAGCTCTGTGTCACTTACATGTTTTATATGCTATTGCACACTACTAAAATTGGTATACTGTGCATGTACATCAGGAGGAATTACTAATTGTGGTAAAACTGTACTTGATCATTTATTGCAGATAAATTTAAACAATATTATAGGGATACAAGTGGGTTGCGTAAAAGATGACATGAAGATATATTGTGGTGATTCCAAATGATTGTATAGGAAATAGAGAAAAGAAGTCAGAGCAATTTATAAATTTCTCTGACCAATTGCAATTGTTATTCACAATACAAATGTTTATTGTTGGTCACAATGCATACACTATATGTAGATTTGATTGTAATGTCAATTCATAAAATAATATTCAGTTGCTATTATATTAAACTTCTATCACAGTTAAAACATATTTCACTCTTAACTCTCTCTTTGTAATTTGGTGACTATTACTAAAGCTATTAAGTCTCAAATAAACCTAAAAAGTTGAACAGACTCACCATTCCTTGGCTAACTGCCTGTATGCTTTTCTTATCTCAGGGAGGGTCGCCCGTCGATTTATTCCCAATATCTTATAGGGATCACCTATCTTCTGCGCGGCGGCTATTGTGCATATTACAGTCACCAACAACGCCCAAATCCATCCCTTGTATTTCCATTGCATATTACTAAATATCATTTATAAAGATTCCACCTTATGAAAACTCATCTAATATCTCATATTGATTGGAAAAATACCGAAGGACTCATGGCTATACCACACGAAATTAACAAGGGATTTTCAATAAGCTGTTATCAGTCATTTGTCTTAAAATAGAACGGCTGAAAATTCGTGAAATTGAAAAATGTTCACCAGCGAAAATCACGAAACGTCAATCGAAATATCGAAATTGGGGATGGAAGGGATAGCCATAGAGAAAACAGTTATTTTTCTGCGCTAGTAGCCTAGGGTATTTAGCTGAATACAGCTCATTAATAACTTCTATTTTACAGATCTCTACAGAAGATTCTGATATATTCGAATGCGTTTGAACACATGGACTTCGTTTTTTTTATGAAAACGTCTCAGGTTCACGAAACACGCCTTAATAGCTTTTCTGTTTTATAAATGACAAAGCGAAAAATGGCCCTGGTTCTTTGCAATTAATGAAGGGGTTCTAATAATTAAAGTTTACCTGTATGAAGACTTTTGGATTATTTTGTATTGTAATAAATAATTATATTATTATAGTTCTAGTAAAATAGAAGACTGATACAAATCAAGAGCTAAAACAATATCAAGTAAACTCAATGGTTATGTCTATTATCAAAATCAGCTGATTGTCACAGTCACTAAGTTAGTGTCAAACGACACGAGTTGCATAGCGCATTTTGTTTGACTCTTGGCTCATTGATACGATTGATAATTAAATTCAATTTGATTCTCGTTTTATTCGTATGTCATCGCAAGTTATCGTTTTTCATTACTTTAACTTAAGTATCTTTTGAACGAAACGAGTATTAGTGCTAATTATAGTTATCTCAGTGGAAACTAACCAATTACAGCTCCTGTAAGTATCAGATTATAATTTATTAAAATAACATTTTTATAATAACTTGCTAGGTGCCTTTGCGTTAGCAAAGGTCAATTCTAATATTTTTTTATCAACGGCGACAACCGCGTTGTACAAATTATAAATACTTAGGAACTTTGTAGTGTATTCTAACAGGTATTCCTTTTTCATAGTCAGCAAAAAAAATTTGGGTTCATATTTGAGTAATTATTGTAAGCTCGACTACAAACTATACAGCTTATTAAACAATAACAGTCGACACGTTCGTTTAATTTAATCTCAACCTTTTAGGCTCTTGTGTATGGTAATAATCATATAGCCAATAATTTCAATTTAAATGTGATAAAAGTGTACACCTCTATAATTAAATACAGTTGTAAGTTCAAAACTACGACTACAATTTTAAATGTTACACAACAGTTTGCAACCCACTTTAAGCAATAAGTAAATTTGTTCTCAGGGTTAAATGAAAATGTTTTTATTTTTATTTTCTACAGTCATTGTTGTTTTGTTTTTACCAGTTGATTGTTCATATAAATTCTGTATCATTGTATTGCAATATTAAAGTGTAAAAATCATGTCATCAGCTAAATCATGTCTGCTGTTGCATGATTGTTGAAATTGAACATTCATGATTGAACTGAAACTTAACTTAGATTTATAGTCCTCCCATCCTTCCCTCTGCTACCTAAATGGTGTTCATTATCAAGCTCATGTATTAGTTACGACAAATCAGACAAATTCATACTACACAAATCTTAAAAATAAAAATATAGAGAGATAACACTTTTTCTCTCTCTCTTTTCTTTCACCTTCTCCCAATTATTTGGGGTCGGCACAATATGTCTTTTTCTTCCATACATCCCGTGTCACAAAACAAATCTTTATATCATCCTTCACACAATCCATCCATCTCTTGTTTGGTTTACCTTTACATTTGTTTACATCAATATTGCAGTTTAACATTCTTTTTGTCATGTGAGTTTCATCCATCATCATTACATGCCCATACCACCTCAGTCTTCTTCCTCTCAATTGTTCAGTAACGGGTGCAACTTTCAAAGATCCCTTTATGTACTAGAAAAATAAAACTTTATAAATCAACAAATAAACAGCTACAAAAGTGTAAAATTATAATTTCCAGGTCCGGCTTGTAGTTGATCGGATGCATAAAAAATAGTTTATTCCAATACAGTTTTCACTAAAACAATAGCTTACATTC
Source organism: Dendrolimus houi (assembly GCA_039645545.1). NCBI lineage: Eukaryota > Metazoa > Arthropoda > Insecta > Lepidoptera > Lasiocampidae > Dendrolimus > Dendrolimus houi. The sequence continues at coordinate 24,710,474 of CM077127.1, read as the reverse complement.
TTTATTAAATGCTATGGTATTTTATGTCCCAGGAATACCGCAGGAAATTCAAGTCAAGTGTGGATGAAATTGTGGGCATATCCTAGTTGGTTATAAGAATTTCTACACTCACTATATATCAACCCATAACTGTTATTTTTATTGCACGATTTTAGCAGACAGGCAGATGGCCCACGTAATGGAAAGTAGTTACCATCGCCTATGGACATTTGTAACAACAAAGATACTACCAATGTGCTGCCTCTCTCTAAAGGGAGATTGGCCTGGCCGCCAATGCCGGAACACAACTGAAGGTTGTTATGATGGCATAGTCTAGACCAGGGGTGGTGGCCATCCAGTCGGGCAAATGTTCTAACTACCTGGCTGTGTGATGTTTTATCGCCTCTCACGACAGGCCGCCCGCCCCGGTTGCAACAAATTGTTTTTTCGTTACTGTATGGACAGAACTGTTCGAGTTACAAATATGTAATTCTAATTACGGCTTTTGTTAATAAGACATTTAACATTAAATAAATACTGTAATTCATTGCAAAATCCTATTTGTAATGTACAAAAATGATCTTTTAAGGAAAAACAGTGTATAGGTAAACAGCATATATCATGACACTTGTATTTATGTATATAATTAATTAATTATATAGGGCAAGTTATCAGGGCGTTATTACTGTAAAAGAAAGTGATGAGGAGTTATATTCTTGCCTAGATATTATAGATAGATACTAGATAAGTAACTCTTTAATATTCATCAGGTAAAAACTTAACTTACAAATAGTTTAAAAAAAAGGCATGAGCAATGGGCGGTGTTATTGAGGTCTAATTGAGGATTAACTAAAATAAACACTAAGAATAAAATCTACATGGACAATTTTTTTCAAGATCGATTCAAAACGCACTCGCGTTCGACAGTTTGGGCACTCCTGTACTAAAGAAATAATACGGATGAAGTCGCGGATTAGGGCTAGTGTATAATAGTTTCAAAAGGTCGATTAAAAGGCCATTCCTCTAATCAAACAGTGAGGCATCATTGACGCGCATCAGTGGGTGTGCTCGACTCTCGACGCAAAACGTAATACAACCAATTTAAAGTCCATTAACTGTAATAAAACGCTAGGATGTGATTGTTTGTTATGTCTTTGAACCTATTAAGCGTGTTTCTATTGTGCAATCATGATGTTGCTTAGGGATTTTTGAGTGTTGAACAAACGAAGATATGGTCCCTCCAATGCTATTACTATTTAAATGTGAAAGCTACTTTATTTGGGTGTATGATCTTTTTTGATGACCTTATGTAAATTTAGTATAAATGTACTGCCGATAACAGAAACGAACATAGGATACTATTTATTCCGGAAAATGGTATACAGTATCATTAAGATCGGTACCCAACGATTACTCGAATAAAGGCGCTAGAAATTCCCTATCGGGCGTAGTATTTTATAAAAACGATACTAAGTACTACTACTAAACTTTCAGCAATATATATACCAAGTAATTATTTAATTATATAAAAAAAAAGATGGGTGGATTGTGTGAAGGATAAAATGATAATTTGTGGTTTGACGACTTATGCCAGAATAGAAAGAAAGAAAGAAAATATTTATTTCTAAAAATGCGACACTAACAATAATTTATAATGATAATAATTAACAATGAAAATGTGTGCCGCAATTTGCGAAATGAGGTTGGCACTCGGTTTTTGCTTGCCGACATAGCACTGATTTTCATTACCCACCTCCTTAATCACAAAAGTCATGTGACCCACGGTAGTAAAAACAAGTTAAATTAAATTATAGTCGACGTATACGTGCAAGGAATAATAACAAAAATGAAATCATAAAAAATGTTCATAAAATGAAAACTACTGGGCCAAACTATGTTAAATTTTTAGGGGACCAAATGGAAACTATTCCGCATCAAATTAAAGAAGACTCACGTAAATCGGATCTTAAATCTCAGCGTAATCGGTGTACATACATTTAAAAAAATACCAATAAAAGTTGAGAACTTCCTCCTTTTGAAGTTGGTTAAAGAAAAGAAAAATAATAACAGAAAACAGTGATAGCATAATTTAAAAAAAAAACTAAAGGTAAGTAAAAATAAATAAACCTAAATAGAGCACTTATTATATTGTTACAATTTGGGTCACCTGCATATTTGTAAACAAAGCACATTTATTACCCGCCGGCGTTTGAGCTAATAACATTGAAGCTCTTTTATGACTGTCTTCTTTTGTTTACTTTGTGTTTAAAATTTGTGATTTGAAAAACAGCCCATTGTGTATTGTAATCTTTATGGTAGTGATTAGCCAGGTGTGATTTTTGGAAAATTCAGTCCAAGCGGTAGTGCAGACATATTGTATTTGTACAGGATAAAGCAATGCCCCAACGGAGGGGTGAGGAAGTCGAGCGATAAGCACAAGCGAAGTAAGACGTGTGTACTACATTCGGTAATCTATTTAGTGACGGACTTTGCGCGTGTTATTGAATCGTGCATTACGTTTGGACTGGTTGTATTCAGTTATATTTGTACCTGTGTTACACGTGTTTGTATACTTCTAATGAATTCTATAATAATTCCAACGGCATTTTAATTCGAGTCCTATAACTCGTAACAGTGTGGTTAAGCTGTATCGATTTTGTTCGTTTTCCTGTGTAGAGGAGTGAATAGAGGAATATGGATTTTTATTTTATCTAGACGTGTTGCTGGGGAGTTTCTTATCGCTTCTTCTTTCAACAGTAATAACAGGTTGCGAAGCGGTGTGTATAGAATAGAAAGCAGATTTAAATTTTGACTTACATGTATGAACTAATTAGGAGAAGGCGAGAGAAGACAGCTGGAATATTTTTTTGTTTCCTACAAAAACTCGACTAATGGTTTGAAAGATGAAGGTAAAAATTAAATATGATAATGTGTGATGAAGATGTAATGATACTTCTGGCCCTACCATTCTGAGTACTGAGTAAGAAGAATACATACATTTATTTTACGTTATGTATATTTTACTCGCTCTTATGATCAGGTTGGTAGTGTAGCGGAACTAAACATTATTTACTAGCTTCTGCCGGCGACTTCGTTCGCGTGGAATAGTAAAAAAACCCTCCTGATTTTAAAACATTCTTCATTGGTGCTCCGCTCCTATTGGTCTTAGCGTGATGATATATAATAGCCTAATTGTTTTTTAATGTATGCATTGTTTTATTATATGATGATGATACCGGCAATATCAATACTTAATTAGGTGCATAAGTCGTATAATAAGCTGTTTAAGTTATTAAAGTTTTTTAACTGTCCCACGGGAACTTAAATTTTTCGGGATCAAAAGTATCCTATATATTGACCAGGGATATAAGCTACCACCATACAAAATTTCATTTAAATCGGTCCAGTTGTTTTGGAGATTAGTCGGTACAAATAGACAGACAAACAGAGAAACAAAAATTGAAAAAAAAAAATTCTAAATTAGTTCTATTTCACTTCTTACATCCACTGACTCGGTTTTTAGCATTTTTTTATTGTACAGAAATTTGACTTCTACAATTTTATTATATGTATATACATTTAAAAAAGATGTTTACAAAGACGTTATTCAACGTAGCAACGTAGGTACATTGCGAGAGGCAAGGTTTCAAAATAATAATATTACTTAGATTTTATCTTCTATAATAATGCGCTTATAATGTTAATTATAATATGTATATCAGCAGACTGATAAATAGTTATCTTAGCTACTACAAAATTTCCTACCATTGATACACCTTCCGATTTTAACATACTTAATGGTTAAATTTATTTTTGTTGCTAAAGGTAGACTTATGGCTGGTTCCTATATCATGCCAACCGTTCATTTGCCTTACTATCGGTTAAATTTTAACATAAGCTCTCTACATCTAATCTCAAATGCTCTCCACCACTGACGCCCGCTTGATGGCAAAAGTGCGGCGGTAGCGACGTGGTCGCTCTTAGTATCCACAGTTGGGCGACGCGGTGGCGATGTAGTTTACATGCGCACTTAGCCGGCTTCTAAGAAATTTTATTATCCGCAAAATAATCAATCTACAGAAACGTACTATAGATGTATAGTATAGATAAAAACTCCATTCGAGCAAGCGCTTCAGTTTTAAGGAACTCCCTTTACCACCTCCTGAAATAACTTATGTATTTGGAAATGTATTATTGTATATATATGACTATGTATATATGTATGTATTTGTATATTTATTTCTTAAATTAGTTTGAATATTCATGTATCTATTGCTCTTTTCCTGCACCACCTATATTTCCTGATTCAAATCTCTTTCATTTAGGTTGCCTGGAAGAGATCGTTTTGAGCGATAAGACCGCCTATTCTATTGCCTAGAAAATATTGTAAATATGGTCTGTTTTTGTAATATAGTGTGCAATAAAGTGTTATCTCTCTCTCACCTCTAAGAGTATCGGTATCCTCGGTGTTGACCATATTGTGTCCTCGGTGTGGCCATCTTGAAGGCAAGGCAAAACTGGCCTCCAAGTAGCTGGGAATGATAAACCGTTGTATATACAGACAGATGGACATAACGATGTTGCCTATAACTAGGATAGGCCACAATTTTTGAAGAAAATATGGTATTTTTCTTATTAAGCTGTAAAAATATAGTACTTTTGGGAAATTTAGGGGGGAAAAAAAGTAAACATTTATGTTTTATTATTTATTATATATTTTCATTATTGAATTTTCAAAGTCTGTTACTACTTTTTTCCTAGGCCAGCAGAGATCTATTATTTTTAAATTACTCATAAAGATCTGAACAAAAAAGCAACAATTGAATTAGTCATGAAAATATTTATTTATTTGTTTATTTGGTTTACCAACAATTACTTGCACTAATACCAAGTATGTATATAGCTTTATATAAAAAAATGACAAATGCAGTAATTACTTATAGGCAAACACTACATGCATTTTGATATTTTGTAGTTTGAAAAATTATAATATAGTTAATTTAAAGAAGAGCAAATTAAATAGTAATAAGGCTTTAATAGCTATTAAGTTTCAAACATATTGTTTACACGATAAACACTGTTTCTTGCATTAATCAATAAGTTCTAAACTATTTTTGTGGGATTTTTATTCAATTAAAACCACGTACGTCTCACTCGGAAAATGTATATTTTTACTCTCTTTTATTCTCACGTGGACTGTACTAACACAACATTTCTATTTCACCACAAAAACCATAAAATAAATATTAAATACACATAAAAAAAAATTGAAGTTAATTAGTAATGTGAGATGCAATAATTCGACGAAATTTGTAATTTGAATTTGCATGTAGATCAGTAATATCACTATAACGGTTTATTAGTTTACATAGTCTAGGTATGAGAGAGTTGGCACCAAGAACGGTGCGACGTAAAGGCAGACACAGGGATGTAAAAGGTGTTGGAGGGCATCTAGTCGGTACATTAAAACTAAAGCTATTAAGCAAATCGGGACAGTCAATTATTCCATTAAATAGTTTAAACAAAAATTGCATATCAAAATATCCCTGCGTTTGTTCAAAGAAAATATTTTAAAATGTAGCAGCCAATATAATATAGTATATCTCGTACTATATTATTTTGTTATAAAATATAGTACAATTGACTAAAATATAGGACGATACTATATATTATAGTACGGTTGGTAACCCTACGTATGACCGTTCAGTTTTTACGTAACCCAAACAATGAACATTGATTATTTACTTGCATTAGTCATATCGTTATAGTCTTTCATTTATTGATGATCTAATGATAACAAGGGACTTCCCATCATTTCAGAATGAAGCATGAGTTTGCTAAATATCTATTCAATTCCCATCATGTTTACGGTATAACGGTGAATAATGACGCAACTGTTTTTAAAAATGATGATATTGTTACATGTCGTCAAAGATAGCGCACAGCTGCCTGTCGTAAGCGCAGTTTATTGTCTTCCAGGACTTAGGAATTCTTTTGTGTTTTGAATTTGTAATTAAGAAAAACATGCTATTGTCTTTCTACTTGTTTTATAACCATCATTAGCGTCGAACTAATCATTATTGTTATTGTTTTCGACTTTGTTAACTAAGCCAAGCTAGTCCTGTAGCTCGTAACAATATATATGATTCAATAGGGTAGATGACAGTCAAGTCAACTGGGGATAGCGGCGGTTCAAGACGGCAGGCAAACTGCCCACGGCGGAAAAATTTAGGGGCGACAAAAATGCCTGCAAAAACTTTTGAACTTCTAAAGCCCAAGAAAATAAAAATAACCAAACACAGCACCCAAAGATATATTTCAATACGTTCACTTGGAGTTAGAAAATATATCAGTAGTGAAATCAACAAGTACATACAACACGAATAGACAGGGTTCTGGGCGAAGAAAATAAGATCGAAGACTTCTTTTAGTCTTAAGCTGCGGTGGGGCGCCATTTTTCTAGTCTGTCTACGACCGCGGCAGGAAAAAGCTATGGCCGGCTCTACTGCGGATATTATCTAACAAAACGTCGTGGCCTCATAGAATTTGTACGAGTGTACAAAATTACGCCATCATTTGTACGACTGTAAATCGCCTCTTTGCTTCAATAATGTGTTATCTCAAAAATTTACGGTCGTATTCATAGAGATTTAAAGTAAATTTGAACGCTTCTTTATGGTTTTTAAAGAAGCGTTCAAACTTACTCTAATTCTCTTTGAATAAGACCGTAAAAATTAAAAAAAAAAATTTAAAAGAGAGTCTTTTTATCTGTTAATGACGCAAAAACTGTTTGATATCTTGCATTTTTTGAAAATAGCTTAAATGTTTTACTTTTCCTTTATTGTAAAATGCTGCCGTGTAATCGCAACCTGTAAACGTATGGAAGGCGGGAAGACTGGCATAATTTGGATCCCAACTTCAACGCTAAATCGGTGCAATTAATATTTTTATTTTTTTTCATTTGTTTTGGCATCAAAGATTAAATTAGAGTTACATTGAATTTGTTCTTATAATTTAACAGTGCCTAAAAATTTTTCTTAATAAAAATAATTTTTAAAAGTGAGACAGAAAAACAGTGAAAATGTACGTTACACAACTTTAAATTTCGAAATATGAAAAATAAAATACATTTTTAAGGTTAATTACTGCAATATTTCATTTAGTTTAATTTTAAGTCTATGTAAAGGTATGTTAAATTAGTCTATGTCGATAAAGTTGAAGTCATATGTATTCGTGCAACGAAAAAAGAAGCAATTGCGAGTATAGTTTTTGTTATAACGAGGGGAAGTAAAAAGAGGTAGTTTCCGAGTGGGGCGCACGGGTAGTCGAACATTAACTGAAAAATAAATTTTTGACAAAAGTTCAGGAGAGTCAACTAATGAATTTAGAATTTTATATAAAAATAATCTATCAAACGTTTTACGCCTGTTACAGAGACTTAATAATATTTATTATTAGACTTAATGCAATCAAGATTCTCTTCTATCGCATGGGATGGTTCGCTAGGACCTCTCTGTCGCACGTATCGCACGTGTCGCACGTACTCGCAGCAATAATTCACTTTTTAAAACTCAACTGGAATTCAGGGCTGATTTTTCGCAGACAACCCTATACCACCGTGTTCGTAATAAAATAATCTTTAATTTAACTTAACTTTAATTCATTAGCCAGACCAGTGCAAGTTACTAGTATCGATTTACCTGTTTATACCTACCTATCCAAGAGTTGTGATGGGAAAAAAATAGTCGACCTAACGTTTGCATATTCTATAGGTTTCATAATTTCGATTGGTATGGAATTTGTCTATTAACCAAACCAGTGAAATGTTTAAAAAAAATTATATTGTTAGTTAATCATATTCTGGAGTGGATTTTTTTAGTCAATCCATTTGCAATATATTGTTACGACCTATTGCCGACAAAAGTAGATTCACACCTGCATACCATAAAAGCACACTTTATTATCTTTCCGCATTTGGACTTCTTTTCTTTACTTTGTGTTTAAAATTGTGATTAGAAAAACAGCCCATAGTGTATTGTAATCTTTTATGGCAGTCATTAGCCAGGTGTGATTCTAAGAAATTCGCTCCGTGCGGTCAGGTAGGCATATTGCATTTGTGCAGCAGAAAGCAATGCCCCACTGGAGAAATCGTCAGTCTAGCGATAACCACGAGCGAAGAAGACGTGTGTACCACATTCGGTAATCTATTTAGTGACGGACTGCGCGTTTTATGGAATTACGATCTCGTGGATTACGTTTGGTGTGGTTGTGTTGTTATATTTGTACCTGTGTTATACGTGTTTGTATAGTTGTAATAAATTCTATAGTAATTCCAACGGCATTTTAATTCGAGTCCTGCAACTCGTAACAATATTTATTGACATATTTAATTTTATATAAAATACTTTTCATCCATTAACCAGCTCGGTGAAGGTTCGTTTTATACTGGGATCTTAGACTATAACAACTTTGAGTTGTATTCCGGCATCAGTGGTCAGGTTCCAGTTTCACCTTCAAGGCCGTCAGCATATTAGCAGGACCTCTGGTATTGTTAATGTCCATAGGCGACGGTAACCACTTTCCATCACAGTTGGGCCGTCAGCCTGTCTGCTGTGCTTCAGCTATTAAAAGTCACAAAGGGCGTATTAATAATTACTGATTAAACAGTAATTATGATTATTTTTATGGTGATATTATTTTAAAAGTAAGAGATTATATGATGTATAATTTTACTTTTAAAACACTTCAAATTATTGTCTTTCGAATGGACTGTAATATCTTACTGATTAATATTACACGTATGAAATAGACGAATTTTATATGGAGAGAACTTATTGGTGCTCTGTAAGCGTGTCATTAAATTTCTTCAAGGCCGGCAGCGCGTTAGTGACACCTCTGGTGCTGCAAACATCCTTAGACGACGATAACCGCTTTCCATCAGAGGAGCCGTCAGCCTGTCTGCTGTATTCCAGCGATAAAAAAAAATACTTATTAATTTTATTGTTTGAAATGTAAATAAAATTATTTCTATCTTATATTTTGAAAATTAGATGATACGAGTTTATTTTAATGCTTGTTATATGTAAAATTTTATTATAACGCATGTTTTCGCATCCCTATTTGAAAATGAAAACTAAAGAACATAAATATAGTTCTAAATTTAAATATTATTTATATTTTTTGGCCAGTACTTAGTCATATGAGACATAAAAACTTTTTGTTGGAGATGCCAACATGATTGTAAATCATCATTTACCAATAAAATAGTATTTATTAGTAAATGACAACCCAAATATTCGTAACCCAAACATGCAATGTAACTTAATACCTCTGCCCTCGACGTACCTCTCTACTTTTGTGTTCAGTCACGTTCAAGGTATGAGTCGTATCTTTTGTAAGCAAAGCCTTGACGGAACCTGGAAACTTCTTCAGATCTATTAACACACTTGTCTTTACTAATTACTATTATCCGACCTTCAAATACTTTTATTGTCTATTTTTCTCAGCATTCTGTAGATATTTTTAAACGTGAGCGTATAATACGAGTTTTAATCAATTTAGTTTTGCGGCATAAATAAAAATATATTCTTTATGTACAAACCGATAATCGATTTTTACTGACAATCCCGTGCGATACACATTAAAGTCGATAATAATAAAATACGATTTATTGTCCGGGATAAGAAGTATCCTATTTTTATATCCATTAATTTTTATTCATATACCAAAGGAGACGAGGACTTTTGGGCCCAAGAAATGTTATGGATGAGTTGAGTATGTCTTAAAAAATCATTACATTTTTCTATTACAAAATGGGAAACACCAGCACTAAATTCTACCTGGAAGACGAGAAACCTTAAAAATAAGATCACAGATAAATTAATTCATCGATTACCATAATCGATCTTGTGATTGAATTTTATCAATTAATAATATAAACTCACTACAATTATTTAAAAAAATCAAAATAATTAACAGAAATCTTAAAAGCACTCTCATCTTGCGCTTTCTTTCACACATTCTTGGGCCCAGATTACAATCTGGGCCCAAGAATGTATGAAAGCGTATCCGTCTCCTTTCATATTAATCTGCCCTTTCATTTCATATGCGAAGATAGATGGCTACCACCCCTGGTCTAGTATATGCCGCCATAACAACTTTGAGTTGTGTTCCGGCATCAGTGGCCTGGTTCCAGTTTCTCCTTCAAGGCCGGCAGCCCATTAGCAGCACCTGTGGTAATGCTAATGTCCATAGGCGACGGTAACCACTTTACATCACAGTTGGGCCGTCAGCCAATCTGCTGTACTTGAGCAATAAAAAATACTTCATTTAAAAAAAAATAATAATGTAACACGCCAATTTCAATAATATAATTATGATCATAATTAATATATATAAGTCATAAACTCTTCATGCCTAAATTCATTGATTGACAACGCGGGGTGCACCCGAGGACAGCGGTGATTGTCGAGTGTCAGACAGCTCTGATTCAAGCTATGACCCTAATACTGGAATCTCAACTCATTTTGCACTCATTGCATTAGGGTTAGTAATTAGAGATATTTGTGTTCGCAGCTCTCAACATGGACGCTTTAGCAGACATCCTGCAGCCGTATAAGGAGTTGGTGGGCAACCTGGCCGCCGTCGTGACCATCGGCCAGATGTTCTCCGGCTCCTTCATGTGCTGGGATATCTACAAACAGGGCAGTACTAAGGGTATCGGAATCATGCCCTTCCTTGGAGGTGTTATAATGTAAGTCACCAACTGCATTTACTTCTTTAAGGCAACGATAAGAGACTTAATGATTTTGAACAACATCCCACCTCCTATAAAAAATGTAAAAAGTATTTATGGATTTAGACTCAAATTGAAAAAGTTCTTATATGACCATCAACTGCGCCAGGCCGAACTTATTCATGATACCATTGCTATATGATGGTGCGCATGTGGAGGGTATGCCTGATATAACCTGACTGTATTAGTTATGTCGTGTGTTAAATGTTGTATTATTTATTTTAAAAAAATTTATCACTCTTTTTAAATTTTATAGATAATAGGTAACAATGTCAATTTATATAAGTAATATATATTTAGTCTTTTAACATTTCGTTAATATCGTATATTTTTAATAATTCACTATATTATATGGTTAACGTTTATGGACAGACTTCACATGATATTTATATTTAACCAATAATTGATACAACAAAGCCTTGGAGAAAAAAATCCTCAAAATCAATAATTATGTTTCTTAAGCCTGATTTATCATAAGGGGCGACATGATGACTGTAAAATCAATTGAGATACTTTTTATAAACTTACAGAACTTTGTAGCCCCATAGATTTTGTACTATTTTACTATTATATTATTTTATCTACTTATGACGTCATACGTCATAAGTAGATAAAATAAGTCAAAGAGCGCATTACTTATATAATATTGTTTGAAAAATAATTAAAATTGTATTTACGTAATATTGTATGATGATATTTTGAAAGTTATATGATAAGGTGTTATTTTAACGTCTGTTCTTTTATATGTATAAAATATTAGAATATATTGTAACATGTGTGGGTCGCCGAACTTCATAATAATAAAATGATATGGTATTTTTTTTCTATGTCTATTTTAATTATTGTATGTTCACTTCATATCTTTTTCTCATTTGCCTCTGTCCGTGTATGTCACTAATGGCACTAGCGGAAGATCAGCGCTGGGTTACCTTAACCGGCAATTTTGCTGAGCTAAGACCAATTTAGGACTCCATTTACTTATTATTTTTATTTAAATAGTTGAAGTGGTTTTTATTGTAGTTCTAAATAAATCTTTTTATATATTTCTTTCATTTTAAACTGAAGATCACGATCATGATTTAATCATTTGGAAAAATATATATTAAATTAGAGCATTTTGTAGATATAATACGGTTTTACAGTTTTAGAATTGACTTAGTATTTTGGTTTTAATTCTGTGAGCCTCTACAATCATTCAATTCTTCGTACTCGTGATATTTTTAACCGTGCAAGATATCAAAATGAATACGCGAAAATTAAAGATCAATTTGCTGTTTTAATCCTTAATGTTTTCATTGAAATCCGTTACGCCGTTCTGACCCCTAGACAAGTGGCATTATCGCTAAATGTACAGAATGAAAATGAAGAAAGAAGAAAGAATTGTTTTATTTAGGACAAATAAACACTTTAACAATACTGAGAAAAATAAAAATACAAGTCGCAAAATTGGACCCAGACACAGTGTAATGCTAGCTGCTAAGACCAGCGCTGTTCTTCCGCCTGGGACTAGCAGGTGGAGTCACGTTGGACAATATAAAATAATTATAAATACATTACAAAACGGATTATTAGACAAATTTACATCAAAATAATAATAATAATAAACATATAGGTATATAAGACGGGCAGACGCCATAGTCCCCATATTTCCAGACCCCTAATACCACTAGTAGTTCACCCCAATAGCCCGGTACTTTATGTCATCATTTCCCTCAATAGTACTACATTGGCCGGGGCTTGTCCTTGGGTGCATTATTATATGGTGTAGACAGGGATAATCGCCGGTCAGTGTCACGCCACATTTACATGAAATTTGTCAAGGGGCCTCTACGTGATGGCCTTCCCATGGCCCCACTTAAGCCCTTCAAATGGCCGGGCCATTTTTATGGCCCGTAGTCTTGAAAAACTTATATACATAGATATATAAACATAATGAGATACGTGAACAACAAAGACGAGTAAATGAAATAAACAGATTATTGTTAATATTATTATAATGCATGGAAATGTCATAATACCTAGCAGACCATATATTTTACTACCGACTTTTGTTGTCCTTCTTATACTCCATCCAAAGGTTGTCTGGAAGAAATCGCCATAGGCGATAAGCCGATTGTACTTGTATGTTAATGTTCTTTAATTTTTTGTAGCATTTTTGTACAATAAAGTATATTCTATTCGCTTAGCGCTAATGCCACTTTTCAAGGGGGGCTGGAGCGTATTCGTGTAACATTTCTTCATAGAACGGCAGGAATAATCTTTAAAATCGATAATTTATGATTAAGCGTTGCATAAATTGTAGGTTTTACTTAAATTTAAGAATTTAGGATTATATCACAGACAAACACTTCCATTTTATTTATAGACTAGCTTCTGCCCGCGACTTCGTTCGCGTGGAAAGTTTTTTAACTATCCCACGGGAACTCTTTAATTTTTCGGGATCAAAAGTATCCTATATATTGATCAGGGATATAAGCTACCACCCTACTAAATTTCATTTAAATCGGTCCAGTCGTTTCGGAGATCAGCCGGTACAAACAGACAGAGAAACAAAACAATTGAAAAGATCTAAATTAGTTCAATTTTACTTCTTACATCCCTGACTCGGTTTTTAGCATTTTTTTTCATTGTACAGAAATTCGACCTGTACAATTTTATTATATGTATAGATATTGATTGTGCATGTGGCAAGTAAAGTTTTGTTGAAATGGTTATCACGATCCACGGACACCTGAAACATCACCAAAAGTAGGGTCTATATTAAAAAAGAATTAGTATCATTAGTCTCAAGCTAGAGTACGTATGATAAAATGCGTATAGTAACAACTATTTATTTTATCTTCAGTCTATGATAATCATACAATTATAGTATCTGTGATAAAATTATATATTTTTTTATCGATTTGTCGTATCTTTTTTAGTTATTGTCTATTCTATTATTTTAATTGGTCTTCTTAGGGAACGCACCCATACTACTTGACCCCCCAATTTTTTACCACCGCTCCGCCCTCGGTGACCACCCGTAGTATATCCCAAAACCCCCTCCCTTGACCCTTTAGTTTTCAAGTAGTAATTTACGAATATGGGTATAAATAATCTTTAGCAAACTGAAAGTTAAAAAAAATAATTTAACTTATTAGTCTCTTAAAAAGCGCTAAACGCTGCGCGTCACACATGGTTATATATATTTTTTATAATGTCCTCCATCCTGACGAACTAGATATGTCAGGGTCTTTTCTATCTTTTGTGTTTACATTATTTTTCTATTTTCTGGCGCGCCATATTTCAATATAGCTCGAAAAAACGCGAGATTTGCCTAGAGGATATTGACTACGTGACGAAATCCTAAGCTTCCCGTGACCAAGCGTGGTACTTTGAAGACCTCCTCCCCCTGAACGAGTCAAGTAGTATCGGTACGTTCCCTTATGACAACACTTTCCGGTTTAATAGACAAGGAAATTACTTAAAATAATCTTTTATAATTATGGCTGATTTTTTATCTAATATTGATTATGTTAATTAAGAGCATGCTTTATCTCGGCTGTGATGTAATTGTTATCTCATACGTTCCTTACACAATTGCCAACATTTTTCTGAAAAAAATCTTATCTTAATTATACATGTCGTACAATAAAATATGACCTACCTTGACCTAGAAACACGCTGGAAGTAATGTAATTTGAACATGGTAAACACTGCTTTGTAATAATCCTTATCAGTACTTATCACTGTTACATACATTGGCTAGTGCTAACCCACTAATTGGTTAGTTTAAAGTTTAAACTTTTCCCCATTTTGGAAACTTCCAAAACCTAGATGGCGCGACAGGCTGTACATCTCTGTTGATATTTTATCATTTAAACTTAAGGTACAATTTTTTTATTGTCTTTCGTTTTATTCGTAATAGTTATACGAGGTTTATGGGCTCTTTAAAATGTTATCAAAATGTATTATACATAATCGCATTTATAATGCTATTTATTAATATATTTGATAAACACTTTTTATTTTAATAACTTACTTGTTGAGGAATGCCACGCTGGAAATTAGATAGATAGATAGATAGATAGAAAATTCCTTATTGTTCACCACATCACATACAGTAAATTTACAGTCATTTCATGTAAAGGCAGGAACAAAGGGCGGTCTTATCGCTTTAGAGCGTTCTCTTCTAGACAACCCGGGCTGTAGATTGTGTGAAAAGAATCGAAAGTGTGTGACGGTGGTGTGCAAATTAAATACATGTATATAGAATACATATTAGGTTGGGAAAAAAGTTTCTTCACATTTTATATAAAAATTCAAAAGGTTTTTTATAAATTTTATTTACATTTGACTAAAGTATGTAGGTGGTATTTTGTTGGATAATTTTTTGCCATCTTGTAAGTAGGGACGTGATCCCTTTGCTATAAAAATTTTGGGGCTTCTGATCAAAAACTGCGACAAGTGGTTTTGGCAGTCCTCTCGTGATGTTAACCTGACACTGCCTAAGGAATTCTGCAGAGACCGAAACAGGTGAAGATCTGAAGGTGCAAGGTCAGGACTATACGGCGGATGCATTAACACCTCCCAGCCAAACTCTCGTAATTTTTGCTGAGTGGCTAAAGATGTGTGAAGTCTAGCGTTATCATTGTGAAAAACCACTCCCCTTCTGTTGATTAATTCCGGCCGCTTTCTCTCAACTTTTTGCTTTAATCTCATCAGTTGTTCGCAGTACAGTTCAGAATCGATGGTCCTGCCTGGCGGTAACAGCTCATAATGAATAATGCCCTTCCAATCCCACCATAAACACAGCATCACCTTGTTGCGAGTTAACCCGGGTTTTGCCACAGTCTGTGAAACCTGATCGGCCTTTGACCACGATCTTTATCGCACGTTCTAGTCGTACGTGATCCACTTTTCATCACCAGTTATCAGCTTCTTCAAAAATGGTTCGGTTTATTACGTCGTAATAAAGAATCACAATTGAGTACACGGTTCATTAGGTTTCTTTCAGTGAGCTCATGAGGCACCCAAATATCGAGCTTTTTTCTGTACCCAGCTTTTTTCAAATGCGCCAAATCCGTTTTGTGGTCAATTCCCAATTCTCCAGCTACATCATAACTATTAATATGCCGATCTTACTCCACTTTTTCAAAAATGGCATCAATTTTGTCCTTAACAGGGCGACCAGAGCGACGTGCATCTTCGATATCAAAATTTCCGGATTGAAAACGCTTAAACCAAATTTGCACTACTCTCACAGATACTGCATCAGGTCCATAAATATCACAAATTTTTTTCGCGGCTTGTGTTGCATTTTTACCTTTTTTGTAGTAAAATTTTAAAATTTTTCACTCATTTTAACAATAAGAAAAACCAATGAAAATCACACATTTTCATAATTTGAATTTTAGGTATATATATATATATATATATATATATATATATATATATATATATATATATATATATATACACACATTACTATTAATATGTGTATAGCAATAGCTATACAATATTAATAATAACAATAATACGTAATATAATAATGTTATATATACTATATCAATATATACACCAATAAGTTAATTTATATATAAATTAGATATTTATTAAAGTGTGAGATAATATTCTCTCACAATTTTTTTGAATATGTTGAGTGATTTTGCCTGTCTTATGATTTCGGGCAATGAGTTCCACAGTCGGACAGCGAAGGAGTTGGTGTAGAATGTAGGAGCGTGTGCAGGTATTTTTAAAGTAAGACTATCCGAGGAGCGCAAATTACAGTTATGAGAAGCATGGAGGAATTCGAAACGAAATTACCTTGATTGCAGCTCTTAGTGCCGGCTCGATAAGTGTGATGCCACGCTCTCACAGAATATCGGCGTGAAACGGCTAGCCTTAAGTTTATCGTGTTTCGTACAATGGGCGAGACCTCCGATGGTCCACTTTCTCCTCCCCCACCCTATCTTATTATTATCCATAGATTATTATTTTATTTTCTTCTTTCTTTGTGTTTATGGCTTGGCAGCTAGGCTCTTACGCCAGAATCATAGTTTAAATATGATAATATTGACTAGTGTACTTTTTTAGGATTGTTATATTTTTAAATTATTATTTCATTGTTTTCTTAAGGTATAGATAAATTATTGCATAATTCTTGTATGTTATATTTTATTCATAGAATACTAGGTTGCCTACATACTTGTACTCATGTAGGGTCTTATGACGTATGTGATTTTGGAGGTGGGCACTGAAAACCAGTGCTGTGTCGGACCATGTTTCGGCACAGCAAAAAACTGAGTGCCAAACATCATTTCTAAAATTACGGCATTACATTTTTGTATGTTGTATATTTTCTATAAGTCATGCGCAGAAGTAGTACTAAGAACTAGACGACTGTAGGTCGCGGTTGTGGGAGGCGGGAGGGGTTGTCATCGCAAACCCTCTACGCACAACTTATAATCTATTTGTATTGTGTATGTCGCAATTGGAAATAAATATTTTCTTTCTTTCTTTTCATCTTCCCTATCCCAACGCCTCTATTTCCGATTCCTCCTTCTTATCCCTCTATCCCCTCCTAACGGCTCACAACACTTTGACTTCGCCCCTGGTGTTACAAACGTCTACAGGCAGCGATAACCACTTTTCATATATGGGCCGCTTGAACGGTTGCCCGCTTTGCAAGAATAATAAATAAACCCAAATTAAGCAAGTTATGCTTGTGTTATGAATAATATACAACGGACTACTCTGGGGTCGATCCCAGGCACTCAGACTATAGTAAATAAGTGAGAAAAATCGTTTCCGAAATTTATCATACCAGGAATCGAACCCGGCTCCTCGACGATGTAGTGAAGTAAGCCGTCAAAGGCTTAGCCCGCTCAACCACAGAGGCTATCAAATAAATAAATATATATAAAATAAATAAAGCAATAAAACAATTTTACTCACTATTTAGGCGTATCTATCATGATTTCAGGTCAATCCTCAACTTGAAGTTCGGCTTCATATTACGCGATGATACGATGATCCTCGTGAACTTCTTCGGTCTGGCCCTGAACATGATCTACGTGATGATATATTTCAACTATACCTCGGAGAAGGTTAAAGTGTGGGCTCAGATCGGTCTTTCTGGAGCTGTCTCCGCCGCGTTGATAGGCTACGCACAGATGGAAGACCCGGCGCTGGTTGAGAACAGATTTGGGTCTATCATCACAGCGTTTATGTTCTATCTAATCGCGTCGCCTTTGTTTGGACTTGTGAGTATTGTTGCGATGCCGTATTCGATAACCCGATAATCCTTTCACGTACACGTGTTTTATTAATCTTGATATTTATTTGTAATTATTTTTATGATTGTCTTAATTTTTCACTGCCATTTGTTCGCGCTAATTTTCTAAGTAACCGTATATTCTTAATTGTTATCCCTGTTTGTTTATGGCCGGCCTTCGAGTAAAACATTATCGTTTTATTGTTGAAAATTCATTGCGAGTTCTTAGAACGCATGCTGTATTAAAGTTTTGTGCATGTTTATTTAGTAACCATGTCTATTTTGCGTATATATAAGGTCGGCCCGTTGCGACAGATTTTGTTGAGTTTCAACTGCGATCGCCGCGTTAATTGTACTTACGGACAGGAATATAATTACGGGTAATGTTTGTTAAAACTAAATCACGTGTGTATTCTTCTAATAAATTTTGTGAAATTTTCATTAGCATTTCGAATCCCGTAATCATGTAACAGTAATATTTTATACTAGTATGTGCCAGCGAACTTCGTTCGCGTTGTTACAATTATGACGTATTTGTTAGTGACATGCAACAGCAACGCCGCCTTTTTCACTATACTTGTATATTCCACAGTAATGACGGTATATATCAGGATAAAAATTGTTGTCCTCCGTGTTGAGTTTCATGTAAATCCGTTTAGTAGTTTTCATGTGATTCTCTAATAGACAAACAAAAATTCCATTATCGGAATCTGCTGGTCCGAAGTAGTCCCCATGATTTTTCTCGTTTTTAAATTCATTGCACAAATCCGAACCATATACAGATTTATTATATTATGGGTTATATAATATAATAATATAATATATTCGACTCGTTATTTTTTTCGTAATATGTATGAAAATATAAGCAGCGTTTATCTACTTCATGCAATGAGATATAAAGATTTGCTATATTTCATGTTTTGTTTCTCTTTGAATTCCAGAAGGATATAATAACGAACAAGAGCACTGAGGGTATGCCATTCCCCATCATCTTCTCCGGTACAATCGTTACCTTCATGTGGTTGCTCTATGGTATCATCCTCAGGAATAAATTCCTTGTTGTAAGTATTTTATATTTATTAATTCAATCAATCAATAACTCTTTATTGTGCACCAATACAAAAAAGAACTTACAGACTAAAATTATGTCTCATTATGCACAAAGGGCGGTCTTATCGCTAATAAGCGATCTCTTCCAGACAACCCCACTTTAATTCTTATTTCTTTAATTTTTATTTAGGAAATAAAATTCATACAGGAACGGAGAAAATATAGTAATTCCTGCTGCCAGGCGACCTATCGTAAGTGGGGAGGAGAGAACCCGCAGCCAAGTGGTAGGATATTTATCCGTCTGGATGGCTACCACCCCAGATCTCTAAACCATGCTAAGTTTATGCCTAAATGTGGCGCTATTTATTTTTTAAATTTCAATATATACCTAAAGTTTTAACGATAATATACTGTACACCAAAATAGTAAAAACAAATCTGTTCAAGACATAAAATATATTAAAGTAATTGCTTGACTGGCAACAATGAAATATTTTTTCTATGTGTAACAAAATTAAAGTCGCTTTGGTTGTATGATTTCGCTTCCCGTATTTCTAGTTTTACACTTTTAAAATACATAAAATTATAGTTTCTTCACTGTGTAAAGAGTTTACGAGGAAAAGTGAAATTAAATATATTAAAAACGCTTTTTATTTCAGCTACAAAACGTGGTAGCGTTAGTGTTGTGCGCTTCGCAATTGTCTTTATTCGTCATATATCCATCGAAGCCGAAGGGCAAAGAAAGGTCGAAGCCAAAAGCAAAGAAAGCAGACTAAATCAAATAGTTAATACAATTCACACAGCTGCCTCGACACATTATAAATGTTATATTTGTACTGTTTATATCATAATCATAGCTCATAGTTTTATATAAATTGATGACAAATTCAGAATATTTTTGTACAAACATCAATACATAATTTTACTATTTTAATCGACTATTACGGTATCGATTTTATAATTTGAAAATCATTTAAGTACGAGTCAGACTCGTTGATCAAGCGCTTTGTCTTATTTTACGACAATTACACCCCAGATTTGCTTACAAAAATATTTTAGTAAGGGTAATGTATTTATACGTAACTTTAACTAATATATTATATCTAGTTTTATGCATATATTTTATTTAACTTGCCTGTGTTCATAAAAAAACGATTGCCAAAATTGGTAAATACAAAGTATCATTTACTAATTTTGAGAACCGATTTGATTTTTAATATAACTTGTTGAATTGTATTGTAGTCTTTGATTCAATGTCTTATTGAAGTAATTTTTAACACCTGTATGTAGTGTTTTATAACATGCCTAGGCAAGATATAGACGGAATACGTTTTACTGACTAAATAGACTTGTAAGTCTCTAAATCATCGATTCTATTAAGATTAATCTATTAATCGTTAATCTAGAAGAGTAACTTATATTCAGCACATTATAGTCGATAAGATGCAATAATTAATCGATTATAATTACCGACTACAATTTGCCGATTCGACTTACTTCGCTCTATCGGCTCAACATTAATAGGGTGCTCTAACATTTTATTGTGATGAAATTATTATCGAAATATATGGTATGCTTCCACTGCGTGTATATGATATGTACTTTAAGTATAATATATCAATTATTGTATAGCCAATGATATTTATTTGTATATAAATTTTATTAGTCTGGCTGATGAAAGTAGATACTGAAAAAGAGCGGCTTTAAAACTATCAGTATGGCAACTCCAAATTACTAATGCTGGGGCTACATTAGCGGGCTACGGCGAATATTCGCGTTATCGCGGTGAGTGTGGCCGAGTAAATCGTTGCAACGCGTAGTATTTGGGCGAAGACGATGTACTATCAAAGCACTGTGGGTAAGCTAGCGCGTATCAAAGGGATTTGTCGCGACAATATTCGCTTGGATGGCTACACCTACGTCACTTCAGTGTCGAAGACAATGCTTTGGTAAAATGACATTGACACTTGTACTAGTATTGCCATGTAAAAAGTTTGTTAATAATTCAAGTACATACTTTCGTTAGCCAAACTATATTCAGTATAGAAAACAAGGATAAGGCTAGTGTTTTAAATATATTTTATATAGAAAAGGAATATAAGAAATAACCGCCCATTATAAAATGTAACCGAAAAGCTCCTAAAGGAACTAAATGGCACCAGAGATCCATGTCTCGTTTTTTAGTTTTTTACAATAATAATCTTTGTTTTACCACGATGTAGTACAAAAGATGTTACAATGGTATGACTATACATTATACCATTTTCATGGTGTGCAAAAACGTTAACAAAAATCTTAATAATATATTATTTTATATAACACTTAATTCTGATGTTTTTTTTATTCTTCCTAAAGGCTTAGCCATAAATTGGCTATGTCGCCTTAATAATTAACAATCAACATATGTTTAAATTAGGTGGCGTGTCCATGTTTTTATTTCTGGCAGAGTCTGGTAAGGGCTCTGCCAAAATGCTGTTGCACCAGCCTACATCAAATAAATTTATACCACTTCTAAGGCTGTTAGTTTCGACACATTCCATTAATACATGAAAGACATCGTCTATCTTACATATCTGACATCAAGAACAGTTTAGTGTGAATGCAAATATCATCATGTGCAAAAATTTGTTCCATGGAATGTGGCCAGATCTAAACTTAACGATATCATTATTTTAATACATGAAGCAAAAACTTTGTACCCTTTTTTACGAAATTTGCGCGGACGGAGGAGTATGAAATTTCGCACACTTATAGTTTATATAGAGAAGGAGTGCAGAATGCGAATATGTTTTTTTAAATTATGTATAAAAATACATTAAATCAATAAAAAAAATATTACACACACTACCATGTATTTGACACACACACGCATATATACTCTTTTGTTTATTGTTAAAGTCAAATTAACAGTGCAGCCTTGGCGAAATCTGCTTATAGAAGTATAGTCTTTGACAACAGAGCCTTAATAATGTTCAAACTTATAATTTAAATTAATTATGGTCAAATTTCGACCACTAGCTACAGTAATTTCTCTATTCAACCTTTGATTATTAACCCAAATTGACCGCAAAGGATATGGTTGGATTGAATTGCATGCTGGAGTCATTATCTCGATTAAAACTCTTATTGCCGGCTCGACCAGTGTGATACCACGCAAACACACAATATCAGCTACAAACGGTTAGCCTTGAGCTGATCGTGTTTTGTACGATGAGAGTTCCAGAGAGCGCCACAGAGTTGGAGCCCGAGCATTACTAAAAAAGTAAAGAGGACGACAAAAAGCAAATGATATTAATCAGACTTCGTTATGACAAAATGATCCGAGTCAGAAATAATAATAAACACATGAGTTAATATCACTAAGCTGATCAGAATTTCGTCATTGAAGTTGTCACCCAATCAGTCTACTGCTTCACATAAGTCTTGCATGTTTGGACTACATATCACTTCTTCCCACAGGTCATCGGTCGACCGGGCTGGTGGACATCCTACACTAGGTTTATTAAAATGCTGTCTCCACTCCAGGACTTATCTACTCTATTATCATCAGTTTTGCGATAAACGTGGCCAACTCATTGCCACTTTCGATTTCAAATTTTAAGAACTGTCAGATATCTTGGTTCTCTTACGGTTTGATTATCAGCATAGCTTGCTGAGCGATTGGCAAGTTGTGAATCAATCCTGACATTAGTATCTACGTCCCGTTTGTTATATTATGGTTTTCCTAATAAAGCGAAAGAAGCAGCAGTAAACGTACTTATATGGAGCTACTTACTTACTTCGGAAAATAATTTCTTTAAAGAAATTGACAAGAAACGCTTCGATGTCACCCGTGGTCAGAAGGCTGACTCATATTTCGCCCGAATGAATAAGCAACGCTATACAGCGCGGCAATGCAGCCAGCCTTCTGGGCACGCTCGCATCTGAACGCGATATATTTAAACAGTTTTTAATCACTTGTACTATTTATAACTTAGTTTTTAATTTTAAAAAAAATAAGTTACTTTTTATATATAGTTCCAAATAAAAGATGACACTACTAATAAAAATCTTACAAAAATTTGTCCTACATGGATTAACACAATATTATTTAGCTAGTAAATAAAATAATGTAGACAAGGCATTATACGTCCGAATAGATATTTGAACTACATGGATTAACACAATATTATTTAGCTAGTAAATAAAATAATGTAGACAAGGCATTATACGTCCGAATAGATATTTGAAATTTTAACGATTTCATCTTTACGGCTAGTTGAACAACGTATACATTTTATCTACATTCTAAAACAAGGATTCCCAAACTATTTTTGACAAGAGACCCCTTTTTCAAAATGAACTGATATCTCAGACCCCCATAGCCAAATTACTTTAAAATCTTTGCGGTTGGTTAAATGACTTACCTTGACCTTATTTTCTCATAAAAATTTAACAAAAACAATAGACAGTATTACATCAGTAAATATCAAGTGTAATTAATAATTATTAATACAAATTATATAAAATATTTAAATAGTTAATTATATGTTTTTATTGCAAAACCCACATGTTACACATATTTTTCTCTAATCCTTTCTAAGGTTATATGGAAGAAATTGCTTTTAGTGATAAGACCGCCAATTGTCTTCTGTACTTAACTTCTTGAATTGTATCTTAATATTATGCAATGAAGTATATTCTATTCTATTCTATTTATTTTTTGAATAAAACACACATTTGTACACGTAACACAACTTATACAGGGTCTTGAAAGTTTTAAATAAGAACTTGTATTCATTAATAGGGGCCGATTTTTAGACCCCGTCAACCCCCAAAATCAGTTTTCATTTATATCGACCACTTTGGGAATCGCTGTTCTAAAAGGTACTTAAACTCCCATATTTAAATTAGGTGTTTACTGGTTCAGTTGATTTGAATACAAAAATATGCAGCCTTTGTCTAAAATACTGGTTAGTTGACAAACTCTTCTATCAAGCTGAAACTAATATAATTTAAAAAAAATCTTCGTTCATGTCATGCCATTATCGAAACTTCTGGTATTTATTACTCAATGTTTAGATTTTAAATATAATAAACAATTGTACAGAAAATAATCAAATGCAGGAATGAGTTAAAACTAATGACCCTCGAATATTTATTATTTTTTGGTAAAAACTGTTACGTCGTTAACAACCAGATCGAAGATAAACACTTGCCTATCTACATTAGTGATAAAGTTGGATTTGGAATTACTTCAAACTCTGCTTCAAGGTGTATGAATAGAAAGAAATACGGTGGGTTTCAGAACATGCAATTTGAAAATTAAAAGATGGAGAATCTTACTTATTGGACGCGTTCCTTTAGTATCTCACAACGCCCAAAATACTCTTGTCTGACGTTCCACAGGGCGACCGCAGTCGTTGTGGTCGTGGCGAAAACGTCACTAATGACGTCATCATTTTCGATCACACAGCGCTCACAACGACTTATGGAACATGCGATACATCGAACTACATCAATGCTGCGTCAAACATAACACTGGGTATTAGGAAACTCTCATAGAAAATAGGCTTTCGGTACAAATCAAAAAGCAGCCTTAGTATTCTTCTCTCATTGCACGTTGTTTATTAAACTAATAATATATCATTTTTAAAAAATATATCATTTATTTTTAGCATCAATGAAATCCTATCGAAAATCTGATTAAGGTGGTGATATTGTAAATAATAAAAAATGGCACTAAGCCGTTCCTTTCAATCTTTAAGAGGAACCCGCATATTACAACAATGGAGATCGCTAGTAAGACCTTTCAATATTTTTGAAGCTTTTTGACAAAGATTTTTTTTACTGCTTGAGTTCAGCAGATAGGCAGATGGCCCACCTGATGGAAAGCGGTTGCCATCGCCTATGGACATCTGTAGCACCAAAGGTGCTAACAATGTGCTGCCGGTCTCTAAAAGGAGACTGGCACTTTGCCGCTAATGCCAGAACACAACTCAAAGTTGTTATGGCGGCATACTTTAGACCAGAGGTAATAGCCATCCACACGGGCACATACTCTACCACCTGGCTGTGGGTTGTCTTGTCGCCTCTTACGACGGGCTGCCCGGCCGTGGAAATTTTATTCTTTCTCCGTTCCTGCACGGATAAGTCATCATTATTCGAGCGTTAAATCCCGGTTGCGTTCGGAACATTCGCTCCGATGCCCAGTATTCGTTTTACTATTTTTTCTTCACCACTTCGCGAGGTGTTCGGAATATCTAATTGTAAGACCATTAGTAAGCATGTCATCCTTCACAACGCCAGGCCAGCATTTCTTGGGCTTCTGCTTCAACTGAGACCTGACGGATGCGGCATAGCTACATGTTTGTTCCACACACAATTAGCCGATCTCTGTAAAACGTGGCCGTACCAGAGTAAGCGGCTCTCGCAGTTTCTCAGCTATGACACGGTGGCACGGACATGAAGTCTGCCGCGGATATGGGAATGTAAATACATTCGCGCGGTAAGAAATAGTTAAAAACGCACGTGAAGACGACACGGCACCGCGGCGCGGGTGCGCTGTCACCACGCTTAACACCGTCGAACGGGGTCAATGATGGGGTGACGGTATGTGAGTTAGACATAAATAAATTCCATAATAAATATATCCCCAAACTAATCAAGTTAATATACGACGGTAAACTCTGGGAGGATTATACACATCAAAACCAGTGTAATCAAGAGAAAGTTAGTCTACGAAATTTATCCCGCTAGTAATCGCACCCCTGCATTCCAGTGAACTTAGTGGAGTGACGCTTAAACTTTTAAACCTCAGAAACTCTCTTCTAAATGTAGTTCTTTGAAACATAATCTGTTTTACTTGCAGTGCGTTTTAAAATTCAAAAGAGATTACTCATCGAAAGCCGAATCGTTTCTAAGTGGTTCCAATGCAAATTTTCTAGAAGCTCAATATCTCGACTGGTCGAAGTCTAAGGGGACCATTGACCCCGTAAGTCGAACAACTAGGTAGATAGATAACTCATTATTATACACCATTACACTTCAAGACTTCAAGATGTTGTAGAAAATATTTATTTTTTCCTTTTTAGTTACTCTTGATATCAGTTGCTTTATTTAGCCATTTTTAAGATATGTAGGTAAGCATATGGTATCAAATAACAATAAAATTTATCCAGAATCCAAGAACAATCAAAAGCGGTTCAGAAACAAAAAGAAGTTTGGCTGAAAAACCGCAATAACCAATGTAAAATATTCACATCTGTGTAGTCCCGTGAGCGGA
This sequence comes from Dendrolimus houi, assembly GCA_039645545.1. Taxonomy (NCBI): domain Eukaryota; kingdom Metazoa; phylum Arthropoda; class Insecta; order Lepidoptera; family Lasiocampidae; genus Dendrolimus; species Dendrolimus houi. The sequence goes on along the minus strand of CM077127.1, from coordinate 24,684,132 downwards.
CTTTACACAGACAAGGTATTTTTAGGGTATAACAGGTTTAGAAAAACCAGATTTTCTCAAAATCGAGTTGGAATTATACAAAATTCCAATTAGATTTCTTAATGTAATTTTTTACACTACTCTTGACTTTGAATTGCATTGCAACTGTTCTATGAGAAATAAAATGGGTTACCTAAAACTTACCTTTAATTTTCAATTAATAAAAAAGAAACGATTTGTTGTTGCACAAACCGAATAGTTCGCGGGAAACACTGACTAAAATGGTCACAGATTAAATCAACGGTCATCAAAAAATTTTGTGCCACAGACCAAACAACTTTTATGTGATGATCTGTTCAGTCTTAGTCGATTGTTAATAAGTACCATAGAGCAAGAACTGTAGTAATCAACAAAACAGACTATAAATACACCTTTACGGCGGATTCCCGCAGCGGACTCGACACGGAAGCGCACTGATGTGCAAAGTCCGCTGAGCGGACGCGACACCGTCGGGAGGATTACCACAAATTTTCTGTCATTACTGAATCCAGAGCAAAAAGAATTATCCAAACCGGTACAGAAACATAAAACATATGGGTTAACATACATAAAAAACACATAAATAAATATTATTATTACAACATAACGAATTAGGAACCTCGTTCTTTTTTTGAATTTGGTTTTTGTAATTCTTAACAGTCTTGGGATGGTTTTTACGACAGCCTCAATGGTCCATCTCTAAGCGTCGAGGAGTTTGAAGATGACTTTAGTCCAACAACAGTCAGTGAGTGCGAACCACTGTTTATTCATTCTATACAGTAAAAACTATATTTATAAGTACCATTATCACGGAATAGGAGAACAAATAAATAAAAAATCACAGACACCCAGGCCATAATAAATAATGGAAAGTTAGTTTACGAAATCACTTATGACAGGAATCATACCCAGGACCTCCAATCAGTGAACTAGGCGAGGTAAAAGGTAAAAAAGAAAGCCTGGTAAGATTTGTTGATATTACTGTAAAATTTCAGAACCCAAAGGAAAAGAGGACGCTAAAGATAAAGAAGCTATGAAGGAAAAAATTAAATTGCATTTAGCAGTACAAAACTTGATAAGAAGCTACCAGGTAAATTTTAATGGCGTTCAAGTCACAAAGATGTTCAGAAGGATGTAGATAAGGATTTATCTCTACAATGCTCTCACAGAATACTCGATAGACGCTGTTTATCTTTAGGATGGCATCATTACAATGTGCCGTTCTATCTTTAGATCGCCCTGCCAGCAACCCACTATTTAATTCTGCCCTCGGCAGTGGTATATCGACTGACAACGTGATTACTTTCATCCTTACACAAAATAAACGAACATTCGAAACTACCCCCGTATACACTATAGATATGAATTGAAATTATCAGCTGCAACTGAAATTGTAATTATACAGAAGTGCTTCTACTGTGGCCATAAAATGTATACGAAATAAATATCCTGGCACTGCTATTAGATTTAGCTAATTCTCTAACATGTTTAATAATTCGGTTAATAATGCGTTTCAGCGCTGCCCTTACGTTGAATAAAAATTTAATGCGCGAAATTAATAAAATGACCCATAATCATGCAAAGCAGTGATGTGCAAATCAACAAAATGTTACATACATGATATTTAATTAGAACCTCTGGTTTCTCTGAAATCTCTAAATTTCTCAAATTACATCAACGGATCTAAGAAAATGGTTGATCCTATAGTGGAACACTTACAAGCCAATAGATGGCGATGTGCAATAATTGAAAATGCAAACCATTCCCGACACGCACAAAGAATATATACAAATTTCCAACATAATATTTGGGCCTAATCCTGCGAGATAGACAATAGCCTCGGCGGAAGGTCTTCCCTTTGAGACGGAGGAGCATTCCATCTCGCTCCTCCACCCATTAGGGTCCTTCCTAAAATCCTATTGTAGGATATCCATAAGCAACGACAGCGTCGACAGCTAATTAAGGTAGACTAAATACTCGTTCTTCATGCCTCTTCCTTTCTTCGAATAATTAATTTAATTTTATAGGCAAGAGGTCACCTTCTAGCGAAAACGGATCCACTTGGCTTGTCCTTAGCGGCACGGTTCGTGAGTAAAGCCACCCACGAGACTAAGGGGCTAGAATGTGAGGTTGTTTCACGAGAACTGGGTACCACTTTATGTAAGTATAAATTATTGTGAAAACGTATTATTGGTGATAACACCACTTCTAAAGTAACTTTAATAATGGCAGCTTTCAGTCTATCGCAGTCCACTATCTGCAGTCAGGCACAATTTTTCGACACATATCTAGCTCCTCTCCTTTTTATAGGTACTATGTAGAATGCCTCCATACGAAACTTCCTTCAACTTCCACTAAAAGTTCATCCCAATAGCCCGATAACTTTTATTCTCATTTCCTACAATATTTTTACACTGACCGGGGCTTGTCCTTGGGTGCATTATTATATGGTGTAGGCAGGGATAATCACCGGTCACTGTCACGCCATAATTACATCAAATTTATCAAGGGCTCTACGTGTTGTCCTTTTCCACGGCCGCACGCAAGCCCTCCAAAAGACCGAAAATTTATATGGCCCGTGGTCTTCAAGGACATACTTGTAATATACTAAATTATGCCTATGTCATTTTTATATCACACTCGTCCTACAATATGAGCGCTGCAATTTTATTGAATTATCATATTTAGGGAACTCTGTAACAGAAGTTGTATTTCTAGGTGAGAAACATATGGACATGGTGTTTGAACTGCCCGAAAGAACATTCATTGGTGGGAAAGAACATGAGTTGCCTTTGAGGTAAGCACAATAGAAGTACTTGTATTCTTCTGCAAGTCGCAATTTATTTAGACTCGGAGCTATCGGCGAGAGAGATACTGAGAGCATTAAATTTAATATCGCGTTAACATTACATACATCGCGATGGCTAAAATCTTTTTGTCGAAGAATATATTTAATTCTATTGTTCAAGAGAAATTATCGCTCGGTTGGAAAATTCATACTGCCGGTCCATTGGTGCAGAATTCATGCATGTGTTCGATCTTGACGCGATTCAGTACATAAGAGAGAAGTTGGAAGCGCCCGGTGCATTTGATAAAACGGTTGAAGAGAAAAGGACTATCATGAGGAGGCTTACAAAGGCTGTCTTGTAAGTGGTTTTTGTTATTTGCCACACAGGGTATATGTTTTCTTATAGGTATATGTTTAGACTACTTTCAACAAAAAAGATAATCATGGTTACTTTTAGTCCAGCAAACTGGGATAATTCCGGTGGGATAAGAATTTAAATTCAATCTAGTTCCTATGTTTGTTTTTTTATTATATGAGTTCAGCAGACAGGCAGACAGCCCACCTGATAGAAAGCGGTTACGGTTTGCAACACCAAAGGTGCTACAAATGCGCTGCTGCTCTCTAACGGGAGACTGGAACCTAGCCACTAATGCCGGAACACAACTCAAAGTTGTTATGGCAGGATAATCTAGACCTAGATGGTAACTCTCCAGACAGGAAAATACCCTACCACCTAGCTATGGGATGTTTTGTCGCCTCTTACGGCAGGCCGCCCGGCCGCAGGAAATTGAATTCTTTCTCCTTTCCTGCACGGAGAAGAATGTCATATTATCTATTCCTTTACAAGATCTGTTCAGTTGCTATTGGTTAAAATTTGGCATAAACTTCATTCAAGAATATATTGCAAATTTTCTAAAAATTAAATAAAAGAATGATTGAAAGCAGACTTAGTCGTTAAAATAGTAGTTACAAATATATATTTAGAATATAGGTTTAATTAATATTATTTATATTTTTATGCATTTTAAAACCGAATATGCTTACATAGTTTAGAGAAATATTTCGCGACAAAATGGCCGGCGGAGAAGAGGTTCGGTCTTGAAGGTGGCGAGAGCATGATTGTGATGCTGGAAGAAATCGTCGACACGAGCACTAAGTTTGGAGTGGAGTCTATAGTAATGGCCATGCAGCACAGAGGTACGGCGCAACAAATTAATAGCATAGCATACTTGGAAAAATAAAACTTATTTGTTTGTGTTTATCAGGTCGGCTAAATATGTTGGTGAACGTTTGTCGTAAACAATTGACGGATATTTTTGCACAATTCAAACCCATGGAGCCTAAAGAGTCTGTGAGTATCCTTACATGTGAAAATATATTTGAGTATTTGGATGATTATTTTGCGATTCTTGATTATAAACCAAATTGAATTACGCGGATGAAACTGTGACGGGCCCTAACACGTTATGAATAATCATGTGTAACAACACTGGCTAAATAGATGAGATATGGTGCTATACGATTGTACGAACAACTAAACGACTACTGATTACTAAAGTAATTAAGGACAGAGTAATCACGCAAAACTTTTATCGCGCTTACAAAATTCAGAAAACAACATATCTTTGTTGGCGTCAGTGCAGGACCCTGGTAACTACATTTTTTGATGAAATTACTTTTTTGTTTGTAAAAATAAAATTGACAAAAAATGTAGTTACAAGGTGCTGCACTAATGCCGACGACATCATACACACAAGTTCCTAACAACAATCATAGTAGGCCTATCAATTAAACCACCTCTCTTAAGGGAAATATTTTCTTTCCTTTATGGCATTCAATCATTTGAGGGCCCCCGTGGTTGAGTAGGCCTTTGACGGCTTACTTCGCGGCAACGCAGAGACTCTAGGTTCGAAAACCATTTTCTCCGTTATTTACTATGGTCTGGGATTGGCCCCAGAGTAGTCCATTTTATAACACAAGGGTAACTTGCCTAATTTGAGGATATGTCTGCGGATTTATTATCGATTGGTTTATTAATCTTGCTACTTCACTTATTTCTTGGTCCATACTGTCTTTTACTGTCCTCTCAGTTGTCAAGTCCAGCTTACTTTACCCATCAACTCATTCTTTGATCTAGGGCTCTGGTGATATAAAGTACCATCTGGGTACGTATATCCATCGGTTCATTCGGCGCACGAACAAGTATATAAAGGTGTCGATGAGTGCCAACCCCTCACATTTGGAGGTGGTAAGCCCCGTGGTGGTCGGTAAGACGAAGGCCGAACAGTATTTTAAAGCAGATAATAAAGGAGACAAGGTTAATATAAATGAATGTTATATATAGCTTTCGTTTTCCTTCTACTAGATACTCTATCTGTTTATTGGCAATTGGGGCTTTGTACGTGACATTAAGTCGAGGTAAAAGTATGAAATTTTCAACCCTCATAATCATGATAAATAAGTAATTCTCAAAGCCGCCCAGAGTCATAAACATCTAGTTTGATTTGCTTACATGTTTAATGCCAACGTATAAATCGTTACATTAACCCGAGTGATAGAAACTAGGGTAAAATTTAATTTTATGTATAAGAAATGCCCGAAAACCATTGATGAAATCTGAAATGAAATTTAAAAATGTTCTTTTTTTGTCCTTTATAAATAGGATCGCCTTTATTACATCAACCCATGCTTTAATAACTTTAATAACCTACTTTGATATTTAAATCGATACGAATGATGAAAATCGTCATTTACATCTCACATTAAATCCAGGTGATGGCAATAATAATGCACGGAGACGCGGCCTTCGCTGGACAGGGTGTGGTGTATGAGACGATGCATTTGGGAAGCTTACCCGCCTTTACCACCCACGGCTCGATCCATATCGTTTGCAATAACCAAATTGGCTACACCACCGATCCTAGATTTGCAAGAAGCTCGCCTTATTGCTCAGGTGTGTGTTATTAGGGTTACAGTAACGAACATTTTCTCTCCATCTTCAATATTGTACATTTTTTTTGTCTGCCTATAATAAAAGGTTATCTATCGATCATATAATATTATCAACACAATCATTTTCATCATTAAGATGACTATTCCAGTCATTAATTTCTATTGTCATAAATTTTGTAATTATGCCTTCGAGTATACTATTTCTGTCATCATCAATAACAATGATGTTTATTACAAGACATAATAGAGCAGAGGCTAGATGCAAACGAGTCATCACAATTAGGTAGATTATGTTCTCATTGAGGGTAAAACCCGTCTAAAAGCTTAAACAAATTACTGATACTGTTAAAAATTAATACGGTATAAATATTGTGAGAAGACCTACCAAGATGTAGATTGTAGAAGTGAGGCGAATAATATTGTTGGTCACTTCTTGTAGTGGAGAACCATTAGTAAAAAAATCATGGCTCATATTGTTCTCCTATATAGTCTTCAATAGGCTACGCAAACGATTTTATGTGAAAAAGCGTTTAATGTACAAGCATAAGAGCGGTCATAGGGATTGGGGGTACTAGAATTATATATATATACTTTATACATAACCTTGAAAAATGAGATCTCACAAGTTCAGAATTATTTAAAGTAGCAATAATTGTCATAGACGTTGCAAAATGCGTCAACGCGCCCGTTTTCCACGTCAATGGCGATGATGCTGAAGCTGTGGCCCATGTTGCTAGAATGGCAATCGAATATAGATGCAAGTTCAAAAAAGACGTTGTGCTGGATTTGGTATGCTACAGACGCTTCGGTCACAGCGAGGAAGACGAACCAATGTTCACGCAGCCTTTTATGTATAAAAAAATCAAGACTATGAAGACTGGTAAAATATTATGTTATTTCTATGAAATTCTATGACATTGGTTTACTTGCTTCGTTACTTGAAAACAAAGGTTCAAGCGAGAATTAAATACTTGGAAAAAGAATGCAGGAGTTACAATGTTTCCAATTTTTAGTAGGTATAGCTGCGTTATTACATTAGCTGATGCGACTTACTAAAAATTTACCGAATCATCATAACAGAGTTACATGAATTATTATTTAATTTCAAAGCAAGACCATGCATACATACATTGGCTACACAAATTTTAGATAGAACCCTAAATCTACACCGGAAATTTTGCAATATATTGAAGATAAAGTTGCACTTCATTTATCTAATTTGTGTTAAATGTTAATGACATTCTAAATGTTACGTAATTGGGTATTTGAACCTTTTATTTATAAATGGAAACATCATAAATTAGTTTTATAACAAACTATTTTTATTGTCTAGCTAGAAGCTATAATTAAAAAGTTGTATCCAATAAAAATATTTTTTTGAAATCCGAAGTATACGAGGACCACAAAGACGCCGAGCGCACGTGTGACGTCACTATGATATTTTTTTATAAAAAAATATAATATACCCTACATGTATACCATTTAAGAATATTTAAAAAAGCAATAATCATAACCTACGTAGGATATAAAACAATATTTGTCAGTTTGTCTATCAGTTCGAGATTCCCGTTAAACTGTTAGCCTATTTGAACGTAAATTACGCTTCTGGGTAGGATATCTTTGATGGTATATGAGATCAATAAATAATAATTTAATGGGAACTTAGAAAGCCCGCTGTCATTCAACCAATCTTCTAACACCAACAAAGTAATATTTATCAATGAATTTCAAACGGCAGTGGATCAAATATACAGTGAAACTTTAAAGAAGGAAGGCACAGTGACCGACGCAGACATCCAAGGTTGGCAGAAAGAATATATGGACACTCTGAACAAGCACTTCGAACTGGCCAAGAAGGTGACGAAGCTCAGCATCATGGATTGGATTGATACACCATGGACCGGCTTCTTTGAGGCCAAAGATCCCAAGAAGGTGTAGTTAGCGATTTTGGACCGCTTTCATTTTACATATTTTTTATCCAAACTCCATGTATAATATATATATTAGGTTGGGAAAAAAGTTTCTTCGCATTTTATATAAAAATTCAAAAGGTTTTTTTATAAAGTTTATTTACATTTGACTAAAGTATGTAGGTGCCATTTTGTTCGATAACTTTTTGCCATCTTGTAGGTAGGGACGTGATCCCATTGCTATAAAAATTTTGGGGTTTCTGATCAAAAAACTGCGACAAGTGGTTTTGGCAGTCCTCTTGTGATGTTAACCTGACACTGCCGAAGGAATTCTGCAGAAACCGAAACAGGTGAAAATCTAAAGGTGCAAGGTCAGGACTATACAGCGAATCCATTAACACTTCCCAGCCAAACTCTTGTAATTTTTGCTGAGTGGCTAAAGATGTGTGAGGTATAGCGTTTTCATGGTGAAAAACCACACCCCTTCTGTTGATTAATTCCGGCCGCTTTCTCTCAACTTTTTGCTTTAATCTCATCAGTTGTTTGCAGTACAGTTCAGAATCGATGGTCCTGCATGGCGGTAACAGCTCATAATGAATAATGCCCTTCCAATCCCACCCTACACACAGCATCACCTTGTTGCGAGTTAACCCGGGTTTCGCCACAGTCTGTGAAGCCTGACTGGCCTTTGACCACGATCTTTATCGCACGTTCTAGTCGTACGTGATTAACTTGTCATCATCAGTTATTAGCTTCTTCAAAAATGGTTCGGTTTCATTACGTCGTAATAAAGAATCACAAATGAGTACACGGTGCATTAGGTTTCTTTCAGTGAGCTCATGAGGCACTCAAATATCGAGCTTTTTTCTGTACCCAGCTTTTTTCAAATGCGCCAAAACCGTTTTGTGGTCAATTCCCAGTTCTCCAGCTACATCGTAACTACTAATATGCCGATCTTGCTCCACTTTTTCAAAAATGGCATCAATTTTGTTCGTAACAGGGCGACCAGAGCGACGTGCATCTTCGATATCAAAATTTCCGGATTAAAAACGCTTAAACCAAATTTGCGCTACTCTCACAGATACTGCATTAGATCCATAAACATCACAATTTTTTTCGCGGCTTGTGTTGCATTTTTACCTTTTTTGTAGTAAAATTTTAAAATGTAACGAATTTCTACATTAGTTTCGCTCATTTTAACAATAAGAAAAACAAATGAAAATCACACATATTCCTAATTTGAATTTGTCTTCTTTAAAATTAAAACTTTTTAATGATACCAAAACCAGACAGATACTAATGGTATAGCCAAAGAGATCTTATTACAAGTTCATACATACTATATGCGAAAAGACTTTTTCCCCAACCTCTTATATTTATTCCTTTTGCCACGGCGTTGGGCGTTAACTCATTATCAAGAAATTTCGGGTTATTTTCGATATGGGGTATAAAAGGATATTTTATCACAAAAAAGATATATTTACATCCCCCTGAATACAGATATTAAAGTTTAATCAGGTGTAATTATACGTCTGGTGTTTCTTCTGAAATACAGATCTATGAGTATTAATTCTATAAAGTGGTAATTTTAGTGGGATGTATATTGTCTGATGTTATTAATTTAGGTACTTACTTACTACACTTTTAAGACAATCGATTTTATGGAATTTCTTTAGGTTGAAGAAACTGGCATAAGCCAAAGGACTATTAATACAATTTCGTCTCATTTCTGCAAGCCACCGGAGGAATGGGCCTTCGAAGTACACAAAGGAATCAACAGGATACTAGCTACTAGGGAGAAAATGGTAAATTAGAGTTTTATTTAAAAATATTCCAAGTTCATGATTTTTACGTGACTAAACGAGGGTAATTTTTGGATAGAATATAATACAAGAGAGTAACTTCTAGGACATTCGTTCAAAGAAGATTTGGCGAAGTGTTATTTTATCTAAAATAATTAGAGAAGGGCCGCAAATTTTCAGGTAAAGGCAGGTGTGGCTGATTGGGCAATGGGAGAAGCTCTTGCGATCGGCTCCTTACTGCGAGACAAGATTCACATTAGGTTTACTGGCGAGGATGTGGAACGAGGCACCATGGCACATAGGTTTGATGCCTTGTTCTAATTTACCCTTTGCCCCTTTTAATCAATTAGGCTGAAGGTGCAGTTTTGTAAGTTAGATATTTGTCTTTAATAGGAGTGCATTTAGATAAAAAGTAGTTTAAATTATTAATTTGAAATGGCTAGTATTTAAAGAACCATTTTATTTACTCTTTGTAGATCAGCTACTTATTAAAATTGTTTATTTAGTATTGCTAAAAGAATCTATAAATCTATTAAAATTTAAATGCAATTTTATTGGACATTATCAGTAGATTCATGTTTTTGTAAATTTTCTTGTAAACAGACACCACGTTTACCACCATCAAGGTGTAGACGGTGCGACTTACCGAGTTCTGGACCAGTTGTATCCGGACCAAGCCAAATACGACCTTCATAACAGTTCACTTTCTGAATTCGGTTAGATATTTTTCACAATACATTGCAAGGTATTGCAGTCGTCATTTGCTCATCTCTCGCGTGAGACCATATCTCCCCTCAACTCCTGCCTTCCAATCTCTTAAATTTTTGATCTCCTTTATATGATTTGAGCCCCAGGGTTAAACAATTTTGTGAAAATCTGTTCATTTGTTAGATCATAAATCAGTTATGAAACAAAGAAGAATAAATTATGTATCTGAGCCCTAATTTTTGTTTGATTTCTCGTGTTTTCAAGTTTCACGCCTCATACGCCGATCTTCCGCTTACCTCCTTGTCAGTAAGTTTACGCAGATTTGATATATTAGTACAATGGGTATCCAGCTATCCTGAAATACTATAAGTACTTTACTTTCAATCCCTCTTGAGTCGTATTCCTCATTCCTGAGGTTCGTGGTTTTACCCGCTAGTTTTTAGAGAAAAGTTGACTTTCAATAGATTAACTGTTATATTTGCTTTCACCAAGGCGTGCTTGGATTCGAAGTTGGCTACTCGTATTTAAGTCCACACATGCTGACGATATGGGAGGCTCAGTACGGTGACTTTGCGGATACCGCCCAACCGATGTTCGATACGTTCATTTCAAACGGGGAGAGCAAATGGGTGTGCCAATCGGCCTTGGTGGTGCAGCTGCCTCACGGGATTGATGGTGCGGTATGTCTCGACAGTCAATTTCTCGAACACTCTCTGGTTTGTCTATATAGTTATTTTATTGATTTCGCATAATCTTCGACAGCCCTCATTGAGATATAATTCAAACGTATTCAAACTTTACATGGTCAACCATGGTTCCTTGGATTTACCGCTTCTGCAAGATACTCTTAATACTTGTCAAAGACACACTTGTAACGTTTATGGTGTCAAAGATATATTGGATATATCGAACAATATATTTTAACTACTAACTCATAATAATTAATACAATTGCATTTATTTCAAGTAGGGCCTAAATTGGGTTGCGTTGATATCTGTTCATTCTTTAATCAGGGTCCTGAGCACTCTTCAGGTCGACCCGAGAGGTTCTTACAGGCGTGTGATGATGACGAAGAATGTGTGCCAGATCTCGACGACAAGAACATGCCTTGTAAGACATACTGTGTTATCTAAAATTGTTACAAAGCTTTGACTTTCAAGCCTAGATTTAATTGCCAGTATAATGATACTGAATCTATCTAATTTATTTAAAATAATTTAAGCTCGTATTCTGGAACAATACTTAGTCATAATATATAGTTTACCGGTCCAAATTGCACAGTATCCAATGCACAAGGCTTCATAAGGCCGAAAGGCTTTTCTCATTTAGACGGGTAATCACCACAAGAGTCCACTGACATAATAAATATATTTAGAGCCAAATTTTCCGTCGCTTTTAAGTATGCAGCTAGACATTTCATGCAAAGTAAAGGATTGGGCAGCCTTCTGCGGATAATCTAGAAAGGCAAGAGATATACGTAGATCCATAGGTTTATGATAGTATGTTTTCAGTGAAACAACTCCGCGCAGCGAATTGGATAATTTGCAATGTCACTTCTCCGGCGAATTATTTCCATATGTTGCGGCGACAAATCGCGCTGCCGTTCCGCAAGCCGGTTATAGTGATGACGCCTAAAATAGGCCTCAAACACCCATACTATAGGTCCAAGTTATCAGAGTTCCTGCCTGGAACATATTTTCAAAGGTAAATAGAGAAAGAACATCAAGGAAAATATTTACATTTTACCATGGAACATCATTCTTCCATGGTTTTTATGGTACCTATTTAATACGTAAAAATAATGTATTTATTTCCAAATGTACTGATATATTTGGAAAGTAGGATTTTCCTCCGAGACCTCATCGCAGCTCTAACCCTAATGTTTTAATCCTAATTTATTATGTTTTTAAGCATTCATACCGGTTACAATGCTCTCAATTTTTTTCTATGCGCTATTCGCCCCGGAAAGTTCTGATACTTCCCGCAAAAAAACTACCCCATTTCACAGGATAAAAAATTTACTATCTATTCTCGGTCGGTCCAAATTCCACCAAAATCGGCCCGGTGGATTTTTCGTGAAAGCGTAAAATAGTTACTTTCGCAATTTATAATGTTAGTATGAGTTGGTTTCCTCAACAGAGCAATCCCGGAGGATGGTCCAGCGTCACAAAAGCCGGAAGGAGTGCGGAAATTAATATTCTGTTCTGGCAAAGTAGCAATCACGATTAATGACTTGCGCAAAGAAAAGAAACTCGAAGACAAAATTGCTATGTGTCGCATAGAACAATTATATCCGTTCCCGTACGACATAATACTGAAGGAGGCCTGTAAATATGAGAAAGCGAAAATAGTATTCTGTCAGGAAGAGCACAAGAATCAAGGGCCGTGGATATTCGCCAAAGCGAGATTGGAAAATCTGTTCGGAAAGAAAATCGAGTTAGTTGCTTGTATTCTTATGTTGTTATTTCTTCTTACTTATTATGGTCTCTGAGTATGAAAGTTGGTTTCCTCGAACTAAAAGTTTCCCGCCTCTATTCCCAGTCCGGTCTGGGTTTTACTAGAATCCTCAAAAACTAAATTTACTTTATTTGAAAATGTAAAATGTTTGCATTTATGTACAGAAGGTACAAAAAAAGAATGAAGGACATTATTTTGAGTAAACCTCATTTCGGGGGATTGATACAAATAACAAATTAAAACTAATTAACGTGATATTTTTTTAAGGTTTCTATTGTAAATTCAATCACGGAAATTTGTAATTCATGCGACTCATACATACAACGAGTCATGCATTTAGAATTTTTGTATTCTGTCCTCAGGGGCATATCAAGACCTCCCAGTCCAGCCTCAGCAACAGGCATCAAATGGATACATGCAAAGGAAACTAAAGAACTCCACGAGAAAATCATCCAATTATAAATCATATTTCGAATTATCTTTATTTTATTTTTTGTCATGTTTTTAAAAGTGAAAGTAAATTATATAAAGTTTAACGTTTGTCTTTAATTTTATTTCCTTGTTTATCTAGAATCTTTTTATCTAATCTTTATAACAAGACCTTCAACTGACAGTTGGCCGGTTCCTATATCTTATCAGATATTCATTCACTTACCCTACCATTGGTTACATTTTGAAATTACAGTTGCTGAACAATTGCTTATAAAGAGACTATTATAAGTAAGGCCATAGTTATCTGGACCTTATGTCAAATTTTAACCGATAGTAAGACAAATGAACGTTCGATAAGATGTAGAACCGGGCCCCTGTGGTCTTGTGATCTAAGCTTTGGCCGTCAGGTTCAGTGGAACCCAGAACTTCCAATTTCGATTCCCATTAATGGCGTAGATAAACTTATCGATTTTCAAGTTTACTATTAGCATGGAACAAGGACATTCTTCTTCCATGCTATTAGTTTCGTAGAGCGTTGCGCGTCATGTTGGGACACTGTGTTCCCTAGTATAACTGAGACATATTTTTTTGCGAAAATAGGCCGTATTAAATATAATTCTTGACCTGCTTACTGAAAAATAAAATACCGTATTTGTGACCAATGTTGCCAGATGGGGGATTTACTGCAAATTCGGTGATTTTTTAGACTTTGGGAGGGACATTCGGGGGTAAAGATTCTTTAGGGGACTTTCGGGGGCAATAAGTAAGTCGAGAAAAATTTTGAAGTTTTTTTAAGTACCATTAATTCATCCACAAACACAATTCTCATCACTACAATTATTATATCCAAGATATAATATAGTACCGTAGTAATGGGAGTTTACCTTAGAATTCTACTAATGAATCATACTTCAATTCAATCGTTCATTTTAATAATTCAATTCATTCGTTCGTTCGTTATTTATTATGCCATCTCTTCTCGTGTACGTCGTATTCTATAGGCTACGTTCCATTAGAGACTCACAACGACCACATTCACTACCGCGATTTTTCCCGTTCCACTTGTTTGCTAGCGTCACAATCGTAAACTCAAGTGGAACGGTTATTCGACCCACCTTTTGACACGGGTCGTTGTGAGCGCTGCGTGAGCGAAAACGATAACGTCATTAGTGACTTTTGGCCACGACGGTTTTCTTATTTCTCCTTTAAAATAAGTAAAAACTGTTTTGCGAGGGTTTTTTTTTTCAAAAAGTTTATTTTTGTGCTTACGAAAAAAGTTGAGGGTGAATTGACACGGTCATCTGGCAGCACTGTTTGTGACGTTAACATAACTAGAGGTGAGTTATAACAGGTCAATTTAATTATCTGATACTCCTGTTACTGTTATCCAAAAATAACAGCATTGATTATCTGTTATTAAATAACATACATACTGTTATTTAGTTTTTATTGGAATAAAGTTCCTTTATGCGGCTTGCGGTGAAGCCTACACTATACTCGCATAGAGTTCTTGCGAGAACTTCTTGCGTTCTCAGGTCCAAGATCTCGCAAACATTCTCGCGTGAATGTGGAAAAGCTTTAAAAGTTAACTGGCAGAAATCATAACGTAACAAAAAGATTTTGTCTATGTATAACTGCATGCGTCTGTGAGGTCGATAGTCGCAGGTTGAGTAGCATTTGTTATTGAATGAAATTTTGTTAAATTGGTCCATATATAATTTAAGTACTAAATATTGTGAATGGATATAAGAGGAATTTTAAATTAAACTTTTTCATTTGATTTTGGTCTTGGTCCAGTGACCATGCCAGTGCATGGACAGTACAGTATATATATATATATATATATATATATATATATATATATATATGACATATGCGCATGACCTCCCTCCCTGAAATACCGCTGCAGGGGCCCTCTAGCATCTAGGGAACAGAGGAGTCTTCACCCCTGTTGACGAAGTGAGTTTGCCTCTCCCGGGGCATTCTCAAGCACCTGTGCGCTAGGATCGGTGTGGGCGTAACTACGTTCTGTATCTCACGCCTTTCCTACCATAAGCGCGGGGCACATGGGAGGAGGGTGGTTTTAGTGGGGTATTGATTAGTCGAGTCTCCACACAAGCCGGTTGATCATTGTTTGGATTGCCTCAGTGGAAAGCCTCCATGATCAACAACGGTCTAATCCCTAGCAAAGGACCCGGTATGTGCGAAATACATTTCCCCCGCCTTAAAAAAAAAAAACTGTCAATGATGCAGTCATTTATGATTTAAAGTTTTAATTGGAATTTTGAAGGGTGTAGAGAAATTAAGAGTTAAATGTTAAAAATAGAAATAAATAACGATTTAATTCGATTCCTTTTCATTTAAACGACATTAGATTGTCTGATGTGTAATTTATATTCAAATTAAAGTAAATTTCAATCTGTGGTGAATTTTGGCTTTAAAATAAATTATTTTCTTATAAAACAATGTCTTCGTATTTTGATTACTACAACGAAAATATTAAAATAGATTTCAATGGTACAAATGAAAATATTAAGGGCACTTGCAATGGTATGTGCCCCCAAGAAGAAGTAAAACTGTAAGTAAAATTTGACAAAACCTTCCACTTGTTTAGACCTAGGCTTTTTAGTGATAAAACTAGCTGATGCCCGCAACTTCGTCCGCGTGGTGCGGACGAAGTTGCGGGTTTTAACTATCCCACGGGAACTCATTAATTTTTCGGGATCAAAAGTATCCTATATGTTGACCAGGGATATAAGCTACCACCATACAAAATTTAGTTTACAAAGTCCAGTAGTTTCGGAGATTAGCCGGTACAAACAGACAGACAAACAGAGAAACATAAAATTTTTAAAAATCTAAATTAGTTCTATTTCACTTCTTACATCCATCCCCCTGACTCGGTTTTTAGCATTTTTTTCATTGTACAGAAATCCGACCTGTACAGTTTTATTATGTATATAGATGATCGTATTTTATTTACAGAAGAACTAGAGAGCATTTAGTACATGTTTTAGAAGTAGTGGGCTCTGAGAAAAAGCTGGTGAAATGTTACACAAGGTCTGCAGCTGATGCCACTATGACTGTTCCCCGCTTACTCAGACCATACTCTGTGTTGAAGAATACAGTTATTTACTTGTTATTTGAGTAAGTGATCTACACAAGAATGTTAATTTATGCAAAAACACTTATAAACTTTCTTTTAAGTTTATACTTGTAATTACTACAAGTGATTACAAAATTACAGTTATCTTGCATTTCATGCCCAATGGTCTCCTTAATGCTTCTTCACTTGGCAAAACAGAGTCAAATATTGACTACTGCTTCCTATCCAAAATATATTTTGACCCACCATAAAGCAGAAATTTCTTTTATTAGCTACAAAAATCTACATTAGAAGTCAATTAGAAGTGACTACTTTCTTTTATTTTTAAACATACTTTTTATTTGGTATTTAGATCAAAAGTGAATGTGATGTGAAATTCAAACATCAAAGTCTTTATTTATAAATTTAGTACTTATATAGAAATAATAAAGAATATTGTATGTTCATTTCTACAGATAGTTGAAGTATATAGACATTTTACCTACAGCTTCAACTAAATGAATTTTGCACTAAAATAAGAAAACAAAGGATGCAAATTACAAAAGCCAAATATTTTTAACCATGTGGAAATCTTGAATAAGAGTTTAATCACTAAGTTACAATCATTTATTACAGAGTCACAAAACGGCAAGATGTTCCTACAAATGTGATGTACGACTTTTTGAACGATCGTCTCAGGTCTGTGAGGCAGGACATGACCATACAGAGGCTACCCCCTGAACAGTGTGTGGTATTATTAGAGCCAATGGTCAGGTTTTATGTTTATCATGCATATCTGTAAGTATTGTATTTTTACAACAAAGTACCTTTTTAAATGTGTATTACCATCGTGTATTACTATTAAATTAAAAAGTACTTTGCTACACTATTGAAGAATATTTCAATGACAAAACTGCATTTATCTAAGAATTCTTATTTGTGTTACTTAATATTAGTGCAACACAGGACTATTATAATATAAATAATGTAATATCAGCTGGGTTCGGGCCTCCCACTATAGGGGAATGGATGGTATACCCGCCACACTTGTCCAAGGTGGCTTGGCAGGTTTCATGCATTAGTTATCTCGATGTGCAGGCTTCATCATGTTGTTTGCCTTCATCACATTAGGTCAGAAAACTGGCTAAGTCATGTGCGCATTCCGGCCAGGATTGAACCTACGCTCTTTGAGTCTGGGACGCTTACGCTACCACAACTTCAACTACTAAGTATTATGCTATTTAATTTTACAGCCTAAGAGATCTTCCTTTAAAAGATTATGATCCTGTCCTTAACACAAAACACTCATTGGAATGTATGAAATGGTATCTCAGCTGTACCGATGTTATTGAGAAAAATCAGGGAGAAGTTGAAGAGTTAATTCGAAGAACAACCAATTTGGAAGTAGAAGATGAAAAGCACATGAGAGTGTATTGTGACAGGGTGCTAATAGAGAGTTTATATATTTTATGCAATTTAGATGATGTCCATCCTTTATACAGATATATTAGTTTATCCAAAGAGTTGAGAAGGTAATAAAATTTACATTATAGTTATCATGAAAAAGATTTAAATAACAGTCCATAAATATCCCAGTGTTGGACTCAGACTCCCACTATTGGGGAACGGACAATATAACCGTCGCACATGTCCAAGGCGGACACATTGGTTATCTTAATGTGCAGGTTTCATCGTGGTGTTTTTTCGTTACCGTTGTTAGCATGTAGTAATTGTAGCAAATCAGTTCAAAAACTACCTCAGGGGTGTATGTGTTCTGGCCAGAATTCGAACCCGAGTTTGGAACGCATGCACTAGCCATTATGCTACCACGAATATACAATCGATTCCACAACCACAATGTAAAAAGATTGCTATAAAAAAATCCCAGTAAAAATTATCATTATATGAATAGGGATATGGACACATGTTACAATAAATTAAATCATTATCTATACTAATGTTAGGAGTTGCAGGACTCGAATTAAAATGCCATTGGAATTATTATAGAGCTTATTAGAACTACAAATACGCATAACACAGGTACAAATATAACCGAACACAACAAGTCCAAATGTAATGCAGAAGGTCGTAATTCAATAACACGCGCAAAGTCCGTCACTAAATAGATTATCGAATGTACACAAGTCTTGCTTCGTTCGTGGTTATCTCTCGACTGACTGGTCCCTCCATCGGGCCATGGCCTTATCCTGCACAAATGCAATATGTGCGCCTGGCAGCGTGGACCGAATTTCCTAGAATCGTAATCCGCACACCTGGCTAATTATGCCTGCAAGCGGCCATAAACGAATACAATAGGCTGTTCTCCACAATAACCAATAAATAAGTGAACAAAAGAAGACAATCATAAAAGGATTACAATTAGTTCAAATGCCGACAGGTAATTAAATATGTTTTTATAGATATGCAGGTGGATTTTGTTTTTGTCGGAACTTAAGTTGTAACACTAATATTATAAAAGAGGAAAGATTTGATTTGTTTGTTTGCATTAAATAGGCTCTGAAACTACTGAACCGATTTGAAAAATTCTTTCACTGTTGGCAAGTTGTACTATCCCCGGTTGACATAGGCTATATAATTTTTTTTTTTAAACTTATTTTTAGATACCCGTGCGAAACCGGGGTAGGCTGCTAGTGTACACGTAAAAGGACAGTGTACTTGTGTGAAGTTTTTTTACTACTCAATCATGTTTAAGTTAACTCAAACTTGTATGAGAATGACTTAGCGCCATCTCGTGAGTTTGAAGGGAAACATAAATTGTGTCATACAAAATCGTGTTAACTTGAACGTGATTGTGTAGTAAAATAACTTAAAATAAAATGTCATCTTATTTTTAAAATATCAAGATATAAATAATTTTATTACTGTTTAAACACAAATCAATATTGTAATTTGACTTCTTTTACTTATAATAAAGTTGTAATATTATAAGTATGTATGCTTGCACTAAACCTATGAGACTGTCGGATTTTGTAAGATGATAAATAAATGGCCGACAACAAGTAACATGTATACCCCCAAGTCATGGGTAATATACAGCAGACCATTCTGGAGTGATCCTAGATACCCAGACCATAATAAACAATAGAAAGTTCATTTATGAAATTTACCATGCCAGGAATTGAACCTAGAGCAAGCATTGCAGTGAGGTAGGCTGATAAAGGCTTAACTCACTCAACCACAGAGGCTGTCAAAAGTATAATAAAGGATTACAAAATATTTTCTTAATTTTCTGCGACTTGTATACATAATAAAACTATGTTTTAACGGTTTTAAGTGCGGTAATTTATTTGATTTTTGATTTTAATGAAACATAGTTTTATTATAAAGTGTCTTGATTGTTTTGACTCTCAACTAACCTTATCATGCTTAGTATATACCAGCTCTTCTTCCATGACAAATACATTGTGTTCAAAGTTTTATTTATTAAAGTGAAGTCTTCCATTTCAGAGATCCAACACTTCTCTTAAGTTACAGTATAGCAACTGCAAATCGCAAAGGCAATTATATAAGAGTTTGTAGGCTTATTGATCGCCTCTGTCCCCTTACATACTGTGCTGTCTTCTTATACCTTCCAATCATACAAAGGTAAGTCTTTCTTAATTATTTCGTGCATTTATAATAATAAGAGTCCGTAGGTGTGAAAATCTAAATTATATCATGTTAGAATACTATGAATGACAATGACTTGGTAAGGAACTTAACTTTAAAAAGCTCCTAGATTTTGTGTAACTAAATGGCACCATGGGTTATTTTTCTCTGACACTTTGATGTTTCGTTATTAAAATACTGTCTTATACTATATCAATCAAAATTGACAAAAAATTAAAACTATAAATAAACTGTTATAGTATGTAGTACTGTAGTATATAAAATAAGTTTGAAACTGCACATTTAAATTAAAAAGCTTTCATTCAAACTAAGTTCCACTGGGGAACATGTTCTAAAGGTCAAAGGTATAGGTATGCAAGTTTAAAATTAAATATATTTCTTACTCTGTACATTTCTTTTTTATCTTTCACCTTTTTTCCAATTAGTTGGGGTCTTATCTTTCACCTTCTCCCAATTATTTGGGGTCTTATCTTTCACCTTCCCCGATTAGTTGGGGTCTTATCTTTCACCTTCTCCCAATTAGTTGGGGTCTTATCTTTCACTTTGTCCCAATTATGTGGGGTTTTATCTTTCACCTTCCCCAATTAGTTGGGGTCTTATCTTTCACTTTCTCCCAATTATGTGGGGTTTTATCTTTCACATTCTCCCAATTAGTTGGGGTCTTATCTTTCACTTTCTCCCAATTATGTGGGGTTTTATCTTTCATCTTCTCCCAGTTAGGTGGGGTCTTATCTTTCACCTTCTCCCAATTAATTGGGGTCTTATCTTTCACTTTCTTCCAATTAGGTGGGGTCTTATCTTTCATCTTCTCTCGATTAGTTGGGATCGGCACAGTTTCTATTCCTTCCATACTCTTCTATTTTAGCATATGACCTTGGTCACAAATCATCATGTCATCCTTCACACAATCTATCCATCTCTTTTGGGTCTACTTTTACATTTCTACTACAGAGGTTACAGGTAAGAAGTGCCATCTATGTGTTGAAAAAGTGTCCCTCACTCAAAATGCAGATAATAAGGGTGGCGCTGCGGTGGGATAGTATAAATTTTATAGGAAGCATCAAGAGTAATTAGAGAGAGATAGAAAAATACACAAGGACCGAAAGAATTCTGCTTTGTTTTTTTATTAATAAAAGTTCACAATAATTAAATCATTCTACACGTTTTCTCAACATTATATTTTCACTAAATTATTTTAGACTACGTAAATAGTGGAGATTTTCTATACTGGCATTTTATTCATTTTAAGGCACTTCAAAAATTTTGAATTGTTGTCATAGTTTATCGTACGCCAGCGTTCTTGTGGTAGGTTTTTGAACCTCTATTTTCAGCATACTGCTGGACACGTTTTCCACTTCCCCTCCAAGTAAGATGGTATTCCTTACTCTACCCTCCATAATTTTTATCCATTAATCTTCCAGTTTAACATTCTATATGTCACGTGACTTTCATCCTGACTACACGTTCATACCATCAAAAGACTTTGTACTAAACGTCAAAAAGCAGAAGAAGATTATCTTTTAGCATTAAATTAAACTTTAATTACCTATACCGGTGGTTCTTAACCTTTAAGTCATGATGGACCATTTTACCAAATTTCTGTCTTCCCAGGGACTACCCAGTCGGTTATGTATATGTATAGATTCTATGTATTTGGCTCTATCTAATAAAGCACGTATAATTTTAGAACCAGCATGCATTTATTTATTATTTTAAAAATCTAAAAATATAAGTTACGGATTTTAAATTTAATGAGATTTTTGTGATTGCATTCTCTTTGCGCGGTTTGCGTTGTGATGTCTCGACACAACACGTCACGTCACTCGTTTATTACGATGGCTCGAGGACCACTTGGAATGCCTCCAGGGACCACCGGTTAAGAACCACTGACCTATACAGTCCACTACCCTATATATTTATTACTTATGTAACTTTTAGAGGTGGGCGGCTATTTTAATAGCCAGCTAATTAGCCGTTGATCACAAGATAGCCACGGCCTAAGTTGTTAACCACTTCGCCAACAGGCTAATGGTTGTCACATAAAACAAAAAACCGACCAGTTGATGGTTTAATCGGCTGCCGGGTGGCAAAGTTTTTGGAATTTTGTGCCCACCTCTAGTATCTTCAATTTTATTAGTATAAATTTGTGTAATCCCTCGGAAATAGGGTGTTATTGTTCAAAAGTATACATATCTTACAGGCAAGCCCTTCAAATAATGAGCTATGCTTACAGCAGTGGTAGACTAACTATACCCATAAAATCTTTGAGGAAATGCCTTAAATTTTCCACTAACGATGAAACCAGGGCAGTGGGTGCACATTATGGACTGAAGGTGGATGGAGAAGCGGTTAAATTTGATAAGAATTCATTCAACAATGATGTAGGATTGGTAAGTTTCAGTTTTATGTATAGCAAATATAGCACAGTAGAATCTATATAATGTTTGTTTATGAACTGACCACTGCTGGACACGGGTTTTCATGAAAAAACCTTGAATTAAAATAGTTGCAGTTGCAAGTTTCAGATTGCATAAGATTTGATTAATGAGTTTTAGAAAGAAAAAAGAAAGAATTGGTTTATTTAGGACAAATAAACACTTTAACAATACTGAGAAAAATAAAAACACATATCGTAAAATTGGAGCCAGACTCAGCGTAATGCTAGCCGCTAAGACCAGCGCTGTTCTTCCGTCTGGGACCAACAGGTGGAGTCATGGAGGACAATACAACATAAATAATATAAAATCGGTTTAGTTAAATAATTATAAAAATAAAACGGATTATTAGAAAGGTTTACATCAAAATAATAAACATATATACATAGATATATTGTTAAAATGAGGTCGTGTACTTGGCACTGGCACCTCAGAAGTCATGTTATATTTGATTTCTTTTTGACACCACGTCTTTGATATATGCTTCTGTCCTCTAATGTCTAATTTTTTGTTCTCAATCGTGTATTATTACTAATACGTTATAGTATATTATTATCCTTGATTGTGCTTATTTAATATTGATAACAGACCACTGCCGATCCTAATTTATCTACATATATAAACATGTGAGATACTTGAACAACAAAAACAAGTAAACAAAATAAAGAGATTATTGTTAATATTGTCATATTAGTAAAATAGTCATATAGCATTTGTATCGTGTTTTAAGTAGCATTGTGCGTTTTGGTGTTCACAAAGGAATTTCTTTAGTGTGACACTGCTGAGGTGTTTGTTATACGTGGAGGAATCTTAGATATTATTAATCTATGAATTATTCTTTGGCCGTGTAATAATCTTGAAGATAAGTTTTATTTGATACTAGCTGACCCGGCAACCTTTGTTTTGACATTTAAATTATTTCTAGTAATTTTAAGTAAGTTAAAATATTAAAGTACTAATATCGCTATTAAAAAATACGGGTTGATCGCATAAGGGTGAAAATTTGAAGTTGTTTGTATTTTTCAGTGCTAAATCATAAAAAAATTAAAATAAGAAATTTTGACAAAAAATAAAAATATATATTTAGGGGTGGGTCACACTTATCATTTAGGGGTATGAAAAATAGATGTTGGCCTATACTCAGACCTACCCGATATGCACACAAAATTACATACAAATCGGTTCAGGCGTTTCGGAGGAGTTTGGTAACAAACACCGCGACACGAGAATTTTATATATTAGATATATCATTTCTTAAAGCTTAGCCTAAGCCAAATTGTATATCTTTGAGTAACGACATTCAATTAATGGAATTTTAATTGCAAAAATGTATTTTACCGTACAAACAAACTTCCTACTGAAAAACAAAATATTGAAAACATTAGTCGTAAATAAATTATATTGTACATACTTGTAAATGTTACATTTCATAATACCTTAGGTTTTTTGACATGTCTCATATTTATTATCTTTGTTTTCAGCATACACTGCGAACACAGAAACATATTGAAGAGGAATCTAGTTTAGAAAATATATTTACGTATTGCACCAACTTTTAATATAAGCTCTATGGTTAACCAAAGGTTAAATTGCTATATTTTTTATTTAATAAGACTGATCTCATTATTAATATTTCTTGATAACTTTATATGACCGAGAGATTATTTTAAAACTAAAAATTCTGAAGTGCTTATAAGCAAAGAAAATTTAATATGTCCAAAATCTCCTGACGAGTATGTACATACATCATTGCGTAAAACGCAATTGGGTTGGACGCATCCATATTTTTCAACACATTTGCTCAAAAAATGCATTTACCAAGCCTGTATACATTGTTCGAAAGTTAAGAATTACGCATTATACAAAGGAACGTGCGGTAAATTAGGTACTTAGGTAAAACAAAAATAAGAATTCCACTATGGAGTTTCACATTACGTGAATAAATAAGCTGAATAATCGAACTTCCTTGGATGCGCTTTTGATATTGATCTGATCAAAAGCGCATTATTCATCATTTGTCTCACTTTAATACTATAGGCAAAATGAGACGAAAAATTTCCAATTCTTTCTAAGAGAGAGTTTTGTCATCACGCACATAATATGACTTTGTCTCGGCGTTACATTCGTCTACTCGTTTGTAGAAACCAACATATCGCACTGGTATTAAGTATAGTCTATATTGGAATTATTATATTATGAAATAATTATAAATGCGCAAGAATTTTTTTTATTGCCTGAAGCAGGCAAACACGCAGGCGGCCCACCTGATGGAAAGCGGTTACTGTCGCCTATGGACGTTTGCAACACCAGGAATAACGCTCTTTTTATAAAAAAAACCCATGTCATAGCGCAAAGGGAATCCGCGACAGGAAGTTCCCTCCAAATCATTGTTGTACGCGGAATAAATTTTCTGGCGTGGGAGCTCAAGCTTATGGAAATGGTGGGGTTGTAAGTGAAGGGTGGAGGCGTTGGCGCCAAGGGCCCAATTCTGCTATTATCTCGCCAGAATGGTCTAGAGTATGCCGCCATAAAAAACTTTTGTTGTGTTCCGGCATTAGTGGCCAGGTTTCAATCCCCCCGTCGTGGTCGTTGAACGAGATATAATTTTTCAATAGTTTAATCGTAATAAACACAACAATGGATAGTTAATACGTGCCTATCTCTCAATAATTTTCACTCTACAAAAAACTGTCTGACATAAAAAAATAGGTTTTACTCTAATGAGACTGCAACATCCCTTCCGAGAGCGGCAGCACATCGGTAGCGCCTTTGGTGTTACAAATGCCCATAGGCGATGGTAACCGCTTTCCATCAGGTGGGCCTCTGCCTGTCTGCTGAACCAGGGCAATAAAAAAGTACATACCAAAGTTCTATGTATATAGGATGCAACAACTCAAACTGCTCTCTCGTTTTGATATTTTAAAAAAATAACATGATGAATCAATAGTTTATTATTCAAAACATATTTTTTAGACCAAATGAGGCCGTGTCCCCATTGGAGGAACAGTGGGCGGCTGACTGAGCGGCGTATCGGTCGCTAACTAAATGTCGAGTTAGCAGCAAACTGTAGCCTATTAGAACTAACTCTTGGAAGGCAAGGTAAACGGTGAGTATATAACGCCGCGTGCTCCGGCGTAGTGAGCGAACTGAGCCGCCAACCGCGCGCATCGTTCGCTGCTAATCGGACGCTCACAGAAAAAGTCGACAAGCAAAACGCTGCAAACTGCGTACATTACGCTTTGTGTGGACACTACATTTAAAAAATATAGAGGCAAACTATAAGCAAACAGTTAGCTCAAACTAACACTCACTGTTCGTCTAATGGGGACACGGCTTAAATCAAAAATTGAAAAGAAATTTTATTAAGACAAAATTTGTTCAATGTGGTTTAAAATTTGACATCGTCAGAAAGCTAGAGAATAAGGAATGAAATTGTTGCTAACTATACTTGACTTTTTAAATATATTTTCAACCTATTTATGGATATTATCATGGTTTATGTTTTATAGTTATATAGTTATTTTTTGTGAATAAAACAAATATATATATAAAGGAATCCTTTATTGTTTTTATTTACATAAGAAAATTCTCCTAGTTATGCGATAACTAAATTACATTGGACAACATAAATATCTAATATCAAATGGTTGTGGCTCATGTCCCATTTATATAATTAAATAAATTATAATTATATAATTATAATTTATATAATTAAATAAATTATAATTAGATAAATTACATAAATTCATTAACATTTTATTAACAAGAATAATTTCATCACTTTTGTGATATTCATTATTTTTAACTAATTTTTATAGACAGCCGAAGATCAGACAAATACGCGAACTCAAGTTATCGTAATATCTACAACACCCACAGAGTTTGAACTAGAAATGTTAAGAAACCATAAATACAGTTTTTTTTTTAGTTTATGACTTGGCAGCTAAGCATTAAGTCAACAGATAGAAAGGCACCATAAACAGAGAAAGATATCTCCAACTTCAACATTACGCTATCCAGGCTTTTAAGTTGGAACATTTCCCCAAAAAATGTTGGTTGTGTCATAAATTTTTTTAATTTATTTTTATTGCAGGAGTTCAGGAGACAAGCAGACACTTGATGGAAAACGGTCACTATCGTCTATGGACATTTGCAACACCAAAGATGCTACAAATGCGCTGCTGCTCTCTTAAGGGAGACTGGAACCTGGTCACTAATGCCGGAGCACAACTCAAGGTTGTTATGGCGGCATACTCTAGACCAGGGGTGGTAGCCATCCAGTCGGGCAAATACCCTGGCTGTGGGTTGTTTTGTCGCCTCTTACAACAGGCCGTAGGAAATGTCCTTTCTCACTTCCTGCACGGATAAAGATTTAGATAGGTCTAAAATTTTATC
The DNA here is from genome assembly GCA_039645545.1 of Dendrolimus houi. Lineage (NCBI taxonomy): Eukaryota > Metazoa > Arthropoda > Insecta > Lepidoptera > Lasiocampidae > Dendrolimus > Dendrolimus houi. The sequence goes on along the minus strand of CM077127.1, from coordinate 24,657,520 downwards.
TCTGAGATGAAAATATTCAAGCCAAGGGCTAAAATATATTAATAGTAACGACTGTATGGATGTTATGTTATTTCTGGCATAATAAATACATCAACTTGGGTAAATTCCCAAACCTCAGTCTGGTGGAGGTCTCCATAATATATTTAGATATAAAAATATCTTCAAATATGGACATACCGTTTAGGTCCAATTTTGAGATAGTCCCAATCCAACAATGTCCGACAACTGCAAGTACGTTGTAACACGTGCTCCATAACTTGAGTTCGCGAATCCTGACAAAAAATAGTGGAGGGGATGCGAAATACAATGTATTTTTGTATAAAAATGAACTAAAAGCTAAATCGATAAACAATAAAGAACCACACTCTTATGCGCAAGTTTAAATACATTTGTAACAATATAAATAAGTTAATCAAATTCAAAACAACCTCTTTATACTTTATAAATAATGTTGACTGCACGAATTCTGAATACTGTTTCTCGAATAAAAAGAGATAAAGTTTTAAATAATAATAAAATAAAAAAAAGTAAATCGACAGACAAACACACACATTGCATATCCCCAAATTAAGCAAGTTACGCTTGTCATGGGTAATATACAACGGACTACTCTGGTGCCGATCCCAGACACCCAGACCATAGTAAATAACTGAAAGTTCGTTTACGGAATTTACCATGCCAGGAATCAAATCCGGAATGTCTGCGTTGTAGTGAGATAGGCCGGCAAAGGCTTAGCCCGCTCAACCACAAAGGTTGTCAAAAATATATATCGACCATTGTATTATTTTAAATTACTTTTAAGATAACATCGACAAACGAATTTTTGTATATAGTTAAAAAGTTTATAAAATTTATTTGCAGTGATTTTTTCTATTATGCGAAGGATAACAGCCCAGCAGAAACCTACCTAAAACTAGATGGCGGGATAGGTCGTTTTCTTCTTTTTGGCGTGTTATTATTTAAATTATTTACACTATATAGTATTATTATTTATAATAATGCCGAAGTTGGGCGTTTTGTTTTTTAATTTAAGCAGGACGCAAAAATAAACGAACTTAATTGACAGATTTTTTGCCCCATTTCTATCGCAAATAAAAAAAAACTGAAAATTGAAAATCTTAAGAAGTTTCTTTTAAGTAATTTAATCTAAAAAAAAAACATTAAAACGCCCAACGAGAAATATGACCGCCATTTATCATATACTATTGAGAAGTTGTTTACAGACCAAATAAATGTTTTTCTTTTCTTTTCTTTCAAGTTTTTCATAGTTAAATTATGTACTGGACGATTTTCATGCCTCTTCCATAATTCGATACAACGAAACACAAAGGGATATTCAATTCGAACAGTCAGCATTACATAATACCATCCACACAGTAATAAGCGATGTATTTGGTAACTAATTCGTTGAGATAAATACATTTTTAAATATTTCGCAAATTCACAACGAGGGTTTTTCGATAGTTTTATCAACTACATTTTTACAATAGATAAACATACTTTCGTTTACTATGAACATTATTGTTCGCACACAACGGCGGTACAAGCCGGTTCGGTGCGAGTATACCACTAAGCTCGGGCCGGTTTGTACACACGCAAGGGCATATTATTTATGCCGAACAATCTAGTTCTCTATGGCCAACTGCCCAATTTTGAATTTAATATCGAAATTCAAGAACGGAGAACCGATCTTTTCACACGCAATCAAGGTTGTAAATATTGCCAAAATACGAAATAAAACGCATTATTTCGTGTAAAGCAGTGTTTTTCAAACTGTGGGTCGCGACCCCTAGGGGGGGTCGCCGGGGAAAGGCAAATAAGGCCCTAATAATGAATATGAGTAACAAAATAGAGAAAAATCATGAACGCAGTCTTTTAAATTACTAACTTTTTGTCTGTCTATGACCCAAGGGGGTCGCCAAAAATGTTCAACCTGTGAACGGGTTGCATATTCAAAAAGATTGAAAAGCACTGGTTGTAATGCGTATTTAGAAATCACTGCAAGTTAGTAATAACAATATGCATACAATTTTCATAAGACTTGCAAAACAATTGTTTAACGAATATAAAAAAGTATGCCGCGGCTTGCATGGAAAGTAAGCACTCCTGAAGCAGTTATTTTCGCCTAACCATAAACAATACTGGGTTCGACATTATGGATAGCAGACATCTATTTGGTAGCACCTGTATATACTATATAATTATATTAATAACGATTGAAAAACATCAAAATAAATTTAAATAAGGCAGAAAACACGACCGGCATACAGATGTACCTACGTCACAGAAAATAATGTTAATAATATTCTTAGATATAATTAAACATTGCAAACTTGCATAAATATTTTCCCACAAAATACCTACGTTTTGCTTTTAGAATTGTATCAAAAACAAAATCTCTTGCGATATTTTAGCTAGATCTCCTTCAATCACTTCACCCTTTTGTTTGCAATGTACAGTCGACAGAGGCAGGTTCGTACAAAAGAAAATAATATTATAAGACTTTATTAGCCTGTGCTTGATTTCATTAAATCCTAATCATAATTATCGTACAAGACACATAAAAACGGATAAATAAGAATTATTTGAAAAAAAAACAACAACAACAAAACATGCTAATTTACAATAATAGAGGTATAGCAATCACATTGTATATACAAATTGGAATACAGTTTCAACAACCAAAGCATTCTCTTTGTTAATTTCAATTACGAATCTAGATTGAAAAAACATTTTAAAGTTGTGATATATATTGAAATAGCGAATTTAATGGGTTGACTGTGTCCAAGATACACATTTCTTCAAAAAAAAAAAACAGTATTTTTCCTCTAGACGTCGTTAGATATGAACCGATTTTCGTGATATTTGAAATATAGACTTTACACAGAATAGGAGCAGTCAGTATAATATAGAAATAATTTTTTGCTAAACCCTGGTGTGGAACCAAAATTTCATATCAATATAAATTGTACTAGTGATTATAAATCACTTTTTTGCTAACCATACAATAATATGACAAAAAAGATTGTTGGATTGAAGGAACTATATTCCATCTGTATTTGAATACATATTCACTCTCAATTCTTAACGTCTGTCTGTTAGCCACTTAGAGAAACGAGAAAGAACGGAAAAATATTGACTGCTGTTTAACAACTCAGTATAGGAAGGGCTTATAACTTTGTTAGCAGTTTTCTCGCCGCTTCCTTCAAATAAACTAACTTATTTTTTGGGATAAAAAAAACCCCTTATCCTCATTATGGGAATTTATTATACATCAACAAATTTTAAGATATTCCACTGCGTCGTGAAGACGAAATCACTTTCAGTATAAATGACATTACAGCCTGTGTGGTTTTTCTTCTGATGACTTAGTTTCAATAAATGAATGTATTAACCTGTCTAAATAGAGTATTTAAAAGGTTCACAAATCCTTAGTGACAAATAAGCATTACTTATTTTCCCCCTGAATTGTAAAATCCACCATTTCCATCCTCTCTCACTACCAACAACGATGACAGCCAATCACATATCATACAAATCATACAAACTTCATCGCGTCATTCATACAATATTTAAATAATGCAAAATAACTATACACTTGTCCACTTTAACAACTAATTAATTTCTTTGAATTTTTTAAACACATTTTTACATATTAAACAATTAAATATTGTAAAACAATTCTATTATAACAGTATTGTAGTGGACAACGTTTGTGACACTTAAGAACAGACTCTAGTTACTGGATCAATTTATTTTTAGAGTTCACTCCTTAAGAACCAATTTTCCAAGGCGCCCAGTATCGAAATTTTACGAGTGAAATAATACATGAGTAAGTAAAGTGTAAAGCGTTACGTTGTTTTTATTCTTTCTAAAAGAAAATAATAAAATCTGTCAGGTTGTTATTAATACATAATTAAAATAATTTACGTGTTCATTTCTATATTAAGGTTCACCTATTTCTGTCAGAGGCTCTAAGGCCCCAAAGAGGTAGTTTTCGCAGATTTGTATGATGAACGTGACAAGTATTAAAATAAAATGGAAGTTTACACTATGTCTTACAACCACCAATATATCTAGATACGTGTCAATTTCGCTAAGCGTTTTTACAGCGACACACACACGTTTTTTTTATACTGTGGCTAAGTACAATAGACGCAAAAGTGAAATGCGTCTCGAGAGAACTTAGCTCCGTGAGTTTACGCAACTCCAGACCAGTGTTAGCGTTTATTACACTTGTCACTGTAGTGCAAAAGAGATTGCATTAAGTATGGACAGTGAGCGAGCGAGAAAGCAACACTCTTCTCAGTTCTGTATATACCAACTGTAAGTTTTATAATTCTGTTCTGCGCAATTATGCGTACGAACTTCAAGAACGTATCTAACTTTCGCTTGTAATATATAAAAATGTTGCATGTATATAGTCCCTTAATTTAAATTTGGTTTTCGACCCGTTTCAGTGAACTACAAATCCATATCAAGGCAAATTGATTCAATGGAAATAATAATTGACAGAAAAATTTTATATGTTTATTACAACTTAGAAATTAAGAACGTTAAAAATAAAATATTTCAGATCACATCACATCTAAAACTCCTTTTGAAGAAGGTCCCTATTTCAATACTTCTACGTTATACTCATTTACATGGTTCTGCATGATTTGTGTATCTAATCAGTATGAAATCTTCACCAATAATCAACTTTTAATTTAAATCTTCAAGAAAAACCTTCACGAAACTGTCCATCGGATTCCATAGTTATGCTGCGTTAGTAAATAGCCTTTTAACTATACTTTTTAACAGATAAAACATGAATACACAAAGTATTTAAACTTAATTTAATATCAATATTACATTCAATTTAAAGCTATAAAATTATTTTGATCCAAATAACTAGAGTCGTTTACAAGTGGTCTTGTCTAGCTACTCATTTCTCACCGACGCTGCGCGCGCGCAGGACCTGTTGGCGTGACGTCACGCTACTCGATCGGTGATGTCTCTCGTAGATGTCGCCACATGCGCCATGTTGCTTCGACTGCGAAATCATGTAATTTAAAAAAATAGTCATAAAGGTTTCAATGATGCAATTATAAAGTTGTTTTATATTAGTTAAGGACAATTGAGATTTATTTTTAGGTACGAAGGTTTTATTCATATTGAGTTAAGAGTAAGTTTGTAAAGGCCTACAAACTTACTCTAACTCAATTTGAATAAGACTGAAAGTGTTCTATATCGAAATAAATAAATAAAAACTAAATATTACAATAATTAAGGATTATGCAGTTGACTGAGTGGCATATTGATAAATAAAAAAACTGTGTTAGCTATTCTGTTTACATTAAAAAAATTAAAAACTTCTCCCAAAAAACTGTTCTACATAGTAACATATATATTTTTCATAAATAAAATCGTATTGACAGAGAAAAATCCGTGTGACTCACTTTTATAAACCTCTAAGTAACTCAATCCTACATATTGCATGCTTAATAAAACAAAGAAATAACTCAAAAATCGTGAGTTTGGAGATTACATTATAAAAGACAAGAAATTATTATCTATCTATACATAAATATAATAATATTGTAGAGGTCAAATTTCTGTCTAATGAAAAAAAATGCTAAAAACCGAGTCAGGGGGATGTAAGAAGTGAAATAGCAATAATTTAGATTTTTTCAAATTTTTTGTTTCTCTGTTTGTCTGTATGTTTGTACCAGCCAATCTCCGAAACGACTGGACCAATTTAAATGAAATTTTGTATGGTGGTAGCTTATATCCCTGGCCAACATATAGGATATTTTGATCCCGAAAAATTAAAGAGTTCCCGTGGGATAGTTAAAAAACCACACCACGCGGACGAAGTCGCGGGCATCAGCTAGTAAAAAATAAATTGGCTCCAACTGCCGTTTGACTGCTGGTTGGCGAAATAAAGTTTTGTCCTCCTTTTTTCCACTAACTACTGGGACGAGTGAAACAAACAAATTGATTTAAAGAAAGAAATAAAGCAATTTCTTTATTAATAACATGCGAGATTTATTTCTAATATTGTTTTATTTGTAAAGTGATTTTCGCTTCTGGACAAAACGTATCCTCGGGTCGCTGGTGTATCTCAACTTAGTGCAATTTAGTTTTAATTGTCTTAAGAATTTATTTACATTCTTAATCATACGTGAAATAAGTACAAATAAATAAGACTTTTTTTTAAATTATTTTTTTAGTCATTATCAACAAATAAACTTCATTTATTTCACTTGAATATAAATCCTTATGCATTCAGCTAAAGTTAAAGAGCATTCAACAACTTGAAATAGTTTTGATTTATAATTTATTAACAAACAAAGAATAGCGGGTAACAAGCCAAAACTTTAAACGCTCATTCCCAAAAAAGCAAATTTTGATATACCTCTTTGTTTTATTAAACGTATAACTTACGACCGCTGTAAAATCAACCACACGTGGTTTTGTCAAAAAAACTCAATCATATTAATGATGGAATTTCAAAAAAAGCCTCTTCGCTTGACTAATTGAAATTACGTGAGGAATTAGATATACATACTAATGGCTGCCCATGGTCGAAATTCGACCATAATAATTTGTTGTCAAAGACTATACTTCTATAATGTATGTGTCAATCAAATACATGGTGGTGCGTGTAATGTTTTTTAATTGATTTAATGTATTTATTTTGCATAATTAAAAAAAAAATTAGCATTCGTCGCTTCTTCTCTATATAAATTACAAGTGTGCGAAATTTCATAGTCCTCTGTCCGCGCAATTTTCGTAAAACGGGGTACAAAGTTTTTGCTTCACGTATTAATACATAGACAAAACAGCCGTCATAATACTCACCATTAAGAAAATATCACCAGCGAGTCTAATTACTGTGCTTGAGGAAGGCGTCATCGAACAACTCCAGTTCGTGGCTGAGGTAGTTGGCCTTGTTGCGCAGCTTCTTGGCGGACGTCGAGGCCTCGTCCAGCATCTTGATCGCTTCGCGGACCTCGGACAGCTCCGAGTCCATCTCCGTGGTCGCCTCGTCGATCAGGCGGCACAGCCGAGCGAACATCGTCGACAGTTCCCTGACCGATGATGATTCTTTATAGTTCAGATACTATAGATTTTCATCCGTGCAGGCACAGAGGATATTATATTGATAACGAAAATTATCCTGTCGCTTATAAGTCGTTGTAAGCACTAAAGAACGATTGAAAAATTTAATAAATATTAAACTACTAGAGTTTAACCCGGTCGACCTTTGGTGCGTGTCTCTTGTTTAAAGAGCAGCAGGTACAGGTTACATTCTATTAAATTTTTATGTATTTTCCCCCGGCAGATTCACTGCATTTTATATCGCAAACTATACCATCCCTCATCTATCTGTAAACTACATAAATGATAAAACTTGACAAAAATGACAAAATAGATAACATGGACAAGTGGACGAAATGGACAAAATCACAAAACCTGTCCTAGTTTCCGGGTGAACCTTTACATAAATCTATCCCATTATCCGAGATAAAAAGTATCCCCCTCAGTATTAAAATTATATATGTACCGAGTTTCAGCCAAATCAATCCAATAGTCTTTCCATAAAAGGATAATAAACAGAGAGACAAATATATTTTTATCCCGGAAACTATCCCATTTTTCGAGATAAAAAGTATCCTATGTTCATTCTCGGCATCGAAAATATATATATACTGATTTTCAGCCCAATCGGTCCAGTAGTTTTTTCGTGAAAACGGAACAAACAGAAAGATAGACAGAGTTACTTTGGCATTTATAATATTAATAGGGATAAGGATAAGGATATAACAAGTACACATAAAAATCGAATACTATAGTATACTTTTGGTTATACTATCGCTCTCTTTAGAGGCACATACACGATCCTTCAGTGCAGTCTTGCAGTGGACGGGGCTTGCAGGACTCAAGAGGCATTCTGTTCGGTGTTGTAGAACACAATGCCGGCTGCAACAACATTCACAGTCTTGCAGTACGCGGTGGACTGCAGTTCAGTTAAGAGGCGACAAAACGTCCTAGAGCCAGGTGGTATGGTATTTGCCCGTCTGGATGGCTACCACCCCTAGTCTAGAGTATGGCGTTATAACAACCTTGAGTTGAGTTCCGGCATTAGTGGCCAGGTTTCAGTTTCCCTTTAAAGAGCAGCAGCGCATTTGTAGCACCTTTGGTGCTGCAAACACTATGATTACAACCAAATACAATGTTGCATGAATAATGGGATATTTATCCCTAGCATAAGAACGTCGTGACATTCTTAAAAACAGAGTCGTCACTCACTGTTGGACCTGATGACTGCAATTGGCCGACGTGAGGTCCACGATGAGCCTCAGCTTCTTGCTCGCGTGGGCCACGTACTGTTTCTTGAAGACGCGCTCTTGCGCCTTGGCGGTCCAAGTCAGGCGCTCGTACAAGTACAGGGCGCCGTACACTACGCCCGTCACGGCCACTATACGCCAACCCACTGTTTTTAATAGCTGAAAGAGAAATTAATATATTAAGGACTTCTTTCCACTTGGCTTTCATATACATTAAATAAATTTATTATTTATATTATTATATTAATATTTTTTTTATTCATATATCTAAAGATATATAGAAGACTACAACATTGTTGGCACTCTGTCAATTTATCCAAAACTAGGATACGCCGGCGACTTCGTCCACGCTTGACTTGAAATTCCTGCGGGACTCCCGGGACACAAAGTACCGCAGCTGTCGTTTTAGTGGAAACTGTATCGGAATAAGCTAATTTTTATGCTTACGAAAAACTTCAAACCGCTCCCGGGACAATTCTTGCGGGATTCCCGGGAAAAAAATATCACACATTTTATTACATAAAATTTGTTATCGATTGGAATTCGATATTTTTTAATCTGGTCATTTTAAATAATTCCCAGAGAAAACGACGCGGGATTGCCAGGATAAAAAGTAGCGCAGATTTTAAGTCTAGACTTTTGCTGTCGATCAGCGAAAACCGCATCGAAATCGGCCCAGTGGTTTTTATGTGAATCCCGAACACATAGATAAATAGACTAGAAATCTAAAAAAATGCATCGTGTTTTCCATCGTTTCTAAAGTGTATACCAGTTGTTTTTATTTTTTAAATAACTTCAATGTTTAGAATTTTATAATATTATAGATATTAAGAAATCTTAATATTTTTTATCTTTCAGCCATATGTAAATATAATTATCATTATATTGTTACAAAATAAGAAAAATATGATTCTCTTAATGTTTTGAATACATTGATAGTGTCAATGATTAGGAGAGAAGGATTATAAACAATTACTGGGCCCTTTAAGTGTAAAGAAAATAGAACATTTTGCTCAAAATCAATCATTTCATTTCATATTGCCGTTTGACATTGCTTCACAGAAATTTATCCTGACAGGCTACACTATGACTAGGTATAAGAATACAGATGTTTATTCATTTATTCAAAATCAGACGATTCGATTCTTCTCAAGGTTAAGTGATTTTTCAAAAACCTCATGATACCACTTTAGTTTTCATCCAAATCGGCCTCGAGACTCCTTTGAGTGTTTTTCCTTATTTCATATAGTTTAGGATTTGGCCTCAAAGCCCACTTGAAAAATTCACCTGTATATACAATCCTAAAATAACTGTTATTATATGCAATGGTGGGAGTTTTCCTTCCAATTTAACAAGCACTTTAACTTTCGAGACTAGTGTACACAATAAAACTACGTTTTAACGGTTTTAAGCGCGGTAATTTTTTTTTAATTATTCCGACGTTTCGGCCACTTTTCAGTAGTCGTGATCACGGAAGACAAAGATGTCAAGTGTCAATGAGTATTGTTAGTTTTATTTACCTACCGCCAAATTATTTGTTTTGTATTCCACTAAATATAACTTAATTTCATCTCATTTCTCTAAAACACATCAAAACTTTGACTTTTGCACTATTTTACAACTGAACTTAAAATGGTTAGAGAAATATATTTTTCCTTACGAGGCCCGACAAGAGAAGTCCGCCCATGGTGCCCTGGGAGGTGAGGGCTCCCATCGCGAACTTGGACACCAGCCCCCACTCCTCGGCGCTGAGAGGGCCGAGGTGCCCGGGGCCGTTGCTCGTGGACCTGCTCACCTCCATGCTCGAAGGCAAGTTACTCACTGTGGGAGGAATCTGGAAAAACATAGTTAAATTGTAGGTTATGTATTCTATTATACAGTACGGCCGATGAGTCGTGGCCCGTCTGAAGTTAGCGCCAAGTGGTTGCACAGAACATACTTTACAAACCAAATCGTCTTAGCTAGAGATATAGCTAACGTAAACAAAAACAATTCGATTGAATTTTATAATCGATTATTTTAAATAGAATTAATTCAATTAAATTTAAATATAAAGGTTATTAACAAAATAAATCGATAATATGATGAATAACAAATTAAATATTTTTCGTTGTTCGTTGAGTTTTTACCCATATTTAAAATATAATGACACACAAACTATTACATTTTAGCTTTAAAAAAACAAATATTATATTAATTTTAATACTCTACTTAGTTACAGAAAATGTAAACTTTGTTAGAACATAAAAAATAAATGTATTTATATTTTGTAATTATACTCGATTTGAATAATAATCGATTAAACAACACGACATTGCACATCTTTTATGTTGCTTCATGCTTATTGGGTAATATTCGGAATGAGCCACGAGGTATTGTCTTAGTCACACGTCAGCATTGGTCGTGTTGCTATCACTCTCTCGAATACAATCGTGAGCGTACATGCGCGAAAGTTCGCATAGCCTATGTTTAGACGGGGCACGACTCATCGGTCGTACTGTACAATCCAAGTAATTTTCCGCATAACTAAGGTTGCATAGTCAGAACCTTTGCCCACCTAGCTTAAAGGAACCCAGAAGTCTCAGGTTCAATTTCTAACATGGTAAATTACATTACCAAAAAAATGGACCAAACAACGGGCGCCCAAGTGACGGGTAAAAGAAAGAGGAGATCGGAAAGAAGATGGGAAGACGATCTCCTAAAAGATTGTAGAAGGTTGGCGAGAAATCACAATAAATGGCATATATATAAAATATATAAAAATGCAGTCAGTGAAAATAAAGGTTATTTGGATTTATTATTTATAAATCACGTAACCAAACTTTCCTTTATTTACTATGTTCTGGGTATCTGAGGTCAGCTTCAGAGTTGTTCCTGATATTACCCACAAAACATGATTAGTTTGGGAATAAACAACATTGCTGTAATTTATTATTTATTTCGATTTCGTAGTTAGTTTCATAACATCAGGCAACTATGGTGCTAAATAATTTTAATTTGTAAGTAACGTAGAATTTGTGTTTTATTGTATACAATTGTTTTCCATGTTTATAATACAACTTCAAAAGCTTTGCTCAAAATAATTTCCATTGGAGAACACTTTTTGAAAGTCATATATAAAAACACAGTGCTAGGTCAAAAGTCCACTTCATAATATCCAGTCTACATTATATATTTAACTTTCTTGATGGTCCTTCAAGCCTGATAAATATAACTCATAAGTATAATATAATTATTATATATTATAACAATATAATTATTATATTGTTTTTATGCAAATATACAAAAATTTAATAAATTATACTCTGTTCAAATATTTATTTTAATTTTGACATTTGCACGCCTATCAAGTTGTGCATTTTTGACAATCAATCTCACATGCTGCTTTCGTCATAATTGTCATACTTCATTGTTCTAGGCGACATCATAGTGACGTTCTATGAACTATCGTTATTGTAATCTGAATTGAATCAGATTTAATCGCTTTGAAATGAAAATATTTTAATGAAAAGAAATTAACATAGCATTTATTTTGATTTAAAAAGAAAACAATTTTGTTTTTTTATTTCACTTTCAAGTATCAACATCTAGGTTATGTAGCTTATTTAATACACAATACAATGTTTTTAGCAAATGATATAGATGCACCAAATAGATTGAAATGTATTCACCAAGAAACTAGACTCTTATATAAAATCGAATAAGTGCTTTAGGGTTAGGGTAGTACTAATTGATTAACGATAGACCTTAAAATGAAAAACTCGTTACCGGCGTATACTGTGGTGCATTATTAAGTGCGATCCGATTGGTGTTCTTCCCCTGGAACCTCTGTATGAGGGCCGTGATCCCGTAAGAGAACCTAAAGGAGAGATCCTCGTGGAAGTCCGCGCACAGGTTGTCGCAGTTCAGCCGATAGAGCACCTCGAAGGGCTGCTGGTGGGGGATTATGTAGCTGGCGGCAGCAGCCCGCTTATGTATCGGCAGGATGTTGTACATACGCTCTGAAATCAAAGGACACATTTGACAACTCAATGAAAATATATAACAGGATAGAAACTTTCAGTGGGGAGTAAGGGGCCATCCATAAATTCCGTCAAACGTTAAGGGGCGGGGAGGGGATCGACGAAATGTGTCATTGTGCGACAAGGGATGCGAGGGTCCTAAATTTCGTGACGTCACATTACAAAATTACACACTAGGACAAGGACGGGGGTCCTTACTTCCCTTCCCCTAGCAGGGGGAAAATCATATTCATATTCGTGTGGCGTAATTTGTGAATGTACCTAAACCATTGCAGCTACATGGAAATGGTCTTAGGAGACTATTCATAAAGTTTCCTTCAAAATCTTTTTTTTTAGTTTGGTTCACAAACTGGCAAACTCAGCTTACTTTTAAACAAAACTAGAACACAAAGAATATGGTTGCTAAATGGCTTTCTTGATGCGAACACAGCATGTATTATATATACATTGAGTACATAATAATTTAGAAAAAAGAGAAGAAATGAAATTCGACAAATAATTAACAAAAAGTGTGAAACTTTTTGCTGTGCTTAACCGATGCATTGAAAATATCGAGCTTGTGGCAGATATTATTGTAGGCATTACAAAGACTTATTACTTAAAATGTATTTTCTACATTTAAATCAGTCATAAATTGAAAGTACAAACCTATTGACAACAAACACAAAGAAATAAAAAACAGTCTGAATTAGCATGTTTTCTATTTTTATCATTTCATGCAATTGAAACCATTAGACCATAAAGTCTAATAAAAATTTACGCGTGCACATAGCCATTTATAGTATAAAAATGATTTATAATTGGTGGTGCCTAGGGTAAATTTTGAGGTCCTTCCCACCTCCCCTATAGCACACCACGTGGCGGCGATTGTAAATGAATTGCGCTATCTCCTGGACTGGTGCGGCCTTCGATAATATAACTCAAGAACAGCGGACGGCAGGACAATCAGATCAATCGTTGCATCCGATTGATTATATGGGAAGGAAAATCAAGCCACTAACCTTAACCTCCCGAAACTGCACTTTTCCTAATTCGGCAAGCCTGGAGACGTCTGGCAGCGGTCGTCGAGGATCAATTGGTTGCACACAATGGGTTTAATGAGTCTTTTTTGTCACACACAAGTGGTGGTTAAATTATTAAAAGTAGCACATGGCTGCGGGTCAGTTATGCGCGCGCGATCGTGTAGGCGATATTTTTACTATTGTAAAAAATGTTGGGGCGGTGGTGCGGTTTTGTCCCTCCAGTGTCATAGCGTGACGACACAACATCGTTGGCCAATGAGCCTCCTTAGAAGCGTACAGATCGGAAGATGTCGGCGTGACTGACTTCATTCCGATCATATAATCAAATAAATGACCAATCGAAATAATTGGCCTAAACAATAATGCTTTAAGATACAATGTGGTGTACATCAGGGTATTACTCTCAGTACTACACTATTTCTTGTGTACTCACTCACCTGCCATATCCTTCTGCGCTTGATCCATTTCATTTCCTATGTCAGCCGACAGCCTCTTCTTGAGCCTGGACCCGAGTCCGGATTCCACGTGTCTGTGCAGTGCCCGTTTGTACTGTTCCAAGGTGTTCCTCTCTGTCTTGAATGGTGTATCATATTCGTCCACTAAGGCTGACAGGCGACGGATCTCCTGACTTAAAGTTAATGATACCTAAAATGTTTACAAACATAACTGATACCGCCATGTAACCTTCTCTCGGCCTGTACAAACTTTTCTTCTATTAATTTAAATTCTTCCTTTAAATCTGACGGCGTGTTCCCTTTTTCGCACGCACGTCAATTCAAGTCATTTGTCATGTCATCATAAAATCAATTACATCGCCCCGCAAATTGTATATATTTAATAAAATAAATTACTATAACATAAAATATATCACGCCCGCAACACACTGTAAATGTGTATATTTTATAAATAACTCGCTCTGCACCGCAAATGTAAAACGTAATAAATACCCATAATATAACAAATACATAGTTATCTTATAAATATAATATCTATAATTAAATCATTTATGTACATTGTACAATATGAATATAAAATAATGTAATATAAATAACTAGATGATACCCGCCTGCTTCGCGTGCCGTAAAGGAATTTCGTTTCTTAGCTGACCTCTACTTGGCGAAAGGAAGGTTCATGCCAAATTTTAAGTATATATGTATTACAGTTCCTGAGATATCGCGATGAGTCACTATATACGTAGATTTCATTTATATATAAATATAGATAATACATACAATAAACAATACTGCTAAACTGATTACATACAAGTGCATATGTGAAGAAGTGAAAGTGAGGAGCAACTGCATTTCATGCCAATTGATCAGATAAGTGTGTGCTCACACACTTCCTTTCCTATAAAATTGACATAGTTCGTGTTCGGTCCTTGCCTAGTATGAGGTAGATAAAATATCACTCCATCAATTTTGCTGTCTACCCTCTTTCTGTGTGTGGCGACGACCAATGCAGAGCAGGGCAGCCATTTCAAACGCTTACTGTCAACGTTTTGACCTAGAAACATCGTGCCGTACGGTCATACTTTTCTATCAACTTATTGTGAATACTGGATGTGTCAAGAACTTTATCTTACTAAGACCATGTGAAAATTGTTAGCTCGAAAGTGGAATTTAGTGCCGTGTGCTGTTCCTATGTGCAACCTGAACCAAGCCAGGAGAGGGCGGATCTCAAGCTCGGTGGAGCTTCTGCTTTTCTAGTGCAAGGATCTAGGTCATATCTCGCCCATACAGTCCACAAATTGAACTAGCTTTACTCGTGGACTACAGTGGCCCACTTCGCTTATCCCAAATCCAGCGCCGACGCAACAATAATATTAAACACACACATTATCACACCTGTTCCCGTAGGGGACAACAGAGACCATAGATCTCCACTTGGTGCCATCTTGACATTCATATCTTGCTTCATCTACTTTCATTAATCTCTTCATA
This sequence comes from Dendrolimus houi, assembly GCA_039645545.1. Classification (NCBI taxonomy): domain Eukaryota; kingdom Metazoa; phylum Arthropoda; class Insecta; order Lepidoptera; family Lasiocampidae; genus Dendrolimus; species Dendrolimus houi. Next base: position 24,642,197 of record CM077127.1, on the reverse strand, counting down.
CATACACATTTATTAAAGGTGCTTTTTATCTGGCCATTCTTCAAGATATGTGATTTGACAGTTGTGTAGGAGGTCGCAGTCTATAAGCACCTACTTTACCACCCGTACTAGCTTTCTCAGTCTCCTTTCATCCACTCTCCTTACATGTCTAAACTACCTTAACATTTCCAAACACTTGTTATGAGATCTTTTTTCAATCCACAATATTCCTTATCATATCATCCCTATTATAATATAATAAATGCGAAACTAACTTTGTAAAGAAAAACTATTTGACCGATTTGGCTGACACTCAGTATATCTATTTTTTCGATGCCGAGGATGAACATAGGATACTTTTTATCCCGAAAAATGGGATAGTTTCCGGTACAAAAATATTTCGTCTCTCTGTTTGTTATGCTTTTACGGAAAAACTACTAGACTGATTTTGCTGAAATTCGGTAATATGTAATTTTAATACCGAGGGAGACAAAGGATGCTTTTCATCCCGGTTAATGGCCATCCCATTTATGTAAAGGTTATCCCAGAAATTAGGATAGGTTTTTTTTTGTGATTTGCCATTTTCGTCCTTTTTGTTATTTTGGTAGTTTAGGTAGATAGGTAGTTTTAGTATTTTTGATTGTTTATGTAGTTTACAGATAGACAAACGGGAGATAGACAAATAAAACTAGAACGGGTTGAAATAGGGGATGAAAGTTTGTATGGGAGACCAATCATTTCTCAATTTTATCGATATAAAACTTCATACTTAATCTATAAAAAAATACGATAGTAACTCGATCTGTCTGTCAGAATTCCGAAAATGGACATACCTTTCATCCCCGAAGATGGGATACTTTGCGATATAAAATGAAGTAAATCTTCCGAGGACAAATAGCACCAACATAAAAAATTTAATACAATATAACCTGTATTAACACCTGCTCTTTAAACAAGAGGTGTGCACTAGAGTTTGAGTTTGGGTAAACTCTAGTTCAACTATAAGAAAACTAAGTCAACCATAATAGGATGAAACAGGATTGACTATTTAACTACTTGTACTAAAGTACTTACTTGTAGAAATATGAGTACCCCATAGACACTTATGATGTTATAAATTGGTATACTCAAACAATGTCTGTGAAGCTGTGACATTCTGTAAGATAAGTAGACACAGAAGCTATTTATAATACCTTATGTTCGACACTTTCCACCATCTTGTTGATTTTGTCCTTCATCTGCCTCGTGATTGTGGTCAGCTGCTCCTCAATGGCCGACAGCTGTTCATGCAATATTCGCTGTTTCTCCACTTTCGCCGTTTTCTGATCTGTCGCTGTGCTGTATACCTGATTAAATTACAATATTATTATTATTTTGTGACCGCTAGCGACATGAAAATTCGCAACATGGACACAACCGTCAAAGACGTCTGCCCGCCTTCGGTTCAAGCATCCGACGATGACTTGCGTTATTCGCTTCCATGACTCATGGCGGTGGTGTATCTACTTGGAACTTATCATTATATTTTGGCCAATTTAAACCATGTTTTTATCAATTACATGTCTATGCATTATTCTGATGTTTAAGTTACAAATCTACTGTAGTTTCATCAAAATCTGTTCAGTACCTTTTGTGTGAATGACCTCTCAAACACACATCAATATCCTCAAATTTTCTCAATTATATTATTAACTAGGATATGCCCGCGATTTCGTCCACGCTTGACTTGAAACTCCCGGGACACAAAGTACCGCAGCATTAGAAAAGAATGTAAGCTATCGTTTTAATGAAAACTGTTTTGGAAGAAGCTAATTTGTATGCACCCGAACAACTACAAACCGCTAGCAAGTGGAAATCTATCGTCTCTACCTAACCCCTGTGTGAATCTAGCACGATGATATATATTATGTATGAACTTATAGTTTGTATGTTTGTTCGTTACTCCTGATCATGGATCAACTCACGTGTTCTAACGCAGCCATGACATCTCCGGCAATATTCTTCCCCCTCCTCGAATGTTGAGCGAACTTGGTCCTGACAGCCGATTGGCTGATGCACTCCTCAAACTTGCGCTCGAAGTCCACGAACTCGAAGTAACGCACCTGATGGCCATCGGCTAGTATTGGGGCTGAAATGTATCGTGAAATCGTCATCGTCTTCGACCAATACGGTAGTGGACAGTTAAACACATGCATTTTTTACCACAATGTTCTTTCGTGATACATTACACTAGTGACTGAAGAATCGGATATTCGTGTATTAGGCACATATTACAATAAATTCAAAAATATGAAATAATAATTATCCCTGCAGGAATGTAGAAGGAATACATTTCTTGCGGCCTGTCGTAAGAGGCGACAAAACCCGTCTGGATGGCTACCACCCATGGTCTAGAGTATGCCGCCATAACAATCTTGAGTTTGTTCCGGCATTAGTGGCCGGGTTCCAGTCTGCCTTTAGAGAGTGGCAGCACATTGGTAACACCTCTAGTGTTACAAATATCTATAGACGATGGTGAGCGCTTTCCATCAGGTGGCCCGTCTGCCTGTCTGCTGAATTCATGTAATAAAAAATAAATTTAAAAAAAAACCAAGATTGACAGGTACAAATGTAAAGGTAAGCCCAAAAAGCGATGGATTGTGTGAAGGATGACATGATGGTTTGTGGTGTGACGGAGTATGTACATATGTCAGAATAGATGAGTACGGAAATAAAAGACATATTGTGCCGACCACATAGAATTTTGAGAGAAGGTGATTAAAACAAGAGAGAATGATCTCTCCAGGTGTAAATAAAAAATTTAAGCAAGCTCAGCTGTATAAGAAATCTAGTTTCATTTCAAAATAGGACATAGGTACATATATAGTTTGCAACTAGTATGAGAATAATACAAGAGCTGTGGTAGTGTAATTGCTTGAGCATGCGTTCCAAACTTCAAATCCTGGCCAGAAGCATGCACCTCTTAGTCAGTTTTCTGACCTCATGTGCGTATTGTCACAATTGTCACGTGTTAACAACGGTGAAGGAAAACATCGTGATGCAACCTGCACATCGAGACCACCAATGTGCCGAACCCGCCAAAACGCCTTGGGACAAGCGTGGCGGGTATACTGTCCATTCCCCAATAATAGGAGGCCTGAGCCCAGCAGTGGTAAATTTATAGGCAGTTAATATAATAAAATGGAAGTATGAACCAAGTTGTGGAGGGGGGATACCCGTACACCATCTTATGCTGCATGAATCCACATGGAACACATTTATCGATATTTACCGCACTCATATTTTTGCTTGACAATGGTTGTGTATTAAAAATTGACTTAGGTAGCCTGTCAAATGTTAATTAGAAAACTAATAATCCATTCACAAGAACGAGAACTAGCCAAAAAAGTATTAGAAATATGTAACATTGAACGGAATAAATAATTGTTATATATATCCTGTCAAGCAGATACTGGACAAGACTATATTTGAAAATATTACTTGAAACGAATTATTATAATTATTTTACTTTGATTTTGTTGCATACCGAGAAAATTATCGATACCTGGGCCCCAATTTTGCTATTAGAATATCGTCGGAATGGACAACCACAGGCGTCATAATCGTAGCTTTTGTATGAAAAAACAGCCATTATGACGCCAATGGTCGATTATTCTGATGATATTTTAATAGCAGAATCGGAGCCTTGGTATGTGATGTTACATCACTAGAAAATTTCCATCTCAACCAGTGGCTAACTATATTATAGATATCCTTTAAAATGGCCTGAAAACTTTAAAAAAAGTAGACGAAAAATGGTAATCTGGCGTAATTAATAACAATAATTGGCAGATAAACACACATATTGTATATCCCCTTAAGTAAGTCACGCTTGTGTTAGGGATAATATACAACGGACTACTCTGGGGCCGATCCCAGACACCCAGACCATAGTAAATAACGGAGAAAAGTCGTTTCATAAATTTACCATACCAAGAATCGAACCCAGTGCCTCTGGGTTGCAGTGGGGCAGGCCGGCAAAGGCTTAGCCCGCTCAACCACAAAGGACGTCGAAACGTAATTCAGGGTACGAAACGAATTATTATGGCTACGTTCCATTAGAGACTCACAACGACCACGTTTACAACCGTGATTTTCCTGTTCCACTTGATTGGGGACGTTACAATCATAAACTCTAGTGGAACGGATTATGGGGCGATGATGTCATAAACGACGAAATACGCAAATGTCATTAGTTGATTTGAAAATCGCGCCTTTCTCAATGTCAACCAATAGAGAGAATTAGTGCTCTGTGGTCAACGGCCACTTCGATCCACCTCTTGACATGGGTCGTTGTGAGCCTTGTGTGATCGAAAATAATGACGTCATTAGTGACGTTTTCGCCAGGACAATAACGACCGTGGTTGCCATGCTGACGGCGCGTTTTGGGCGTTGTGAGCTACTAACGGAACGCCACCTTAGAAGCAACAGGGATACAACACTAATGTCACAATGATGATAGGTATATTATGTTTCTTACATGAGACCGGCTTCTCCCGTTCGCGCATGCGCGTGAGCAGCGCCTCCTTGGCCGATATGAAGAATATACGCTCCTCGGCCTCCTTGGGCGTGCACACGCGCAACTCGCGCGACAAGAAGTCCACGCAGCGGTTCGCGTGTTGGCTGCGAACCTACAAATTCAAGATCGTTATATCCATGCAAAAACAGAGAAAGAATACAATTTTCTGCTCGTAAGAGGCGAGAAAACAACCCACAGCCAGGTGGTAGGGAATTTGCCCGTCTGGACGACTACCACCTCTGGTCTAGAGCAGTGTTCCGCAAAGTATGTACCGCGGCACACTGGTGTACCGTGGTCATTAGTTAGTGTGCCTCGGAAAATAAGGTTATGTTATAAACTTATTTTTAGTAAATAATGTAAGGGTAAGAAAAATACTTAGTTACACATAAAATATGTAGGTAAATCACGCGAGCGCACGGGGGAGGCGTTTTGTTTCGTTTGACTTACTTAAAAAAAAAATATTTGTGGTGTACCTCTAAAAATTTTCGTTTTCCTAGATGTACCTTGAACACAAAAAGTTTGCGGAACACTGGTCTAGAGTATGCCGCCATAACAACCTTGAGTTGTGTTCCAGCTTTAGAGGCCAGGTTCTAGCCCCATCTAAGAGCCGGGCAGTACATTGGCAGCACCTCTGGTATTGCTAATGTCTATAGGCGACGGTAACCACTTTCCATCACAGTTGGGCCGTCAGCCCAGCTGTGTGGCTGTGCTTCAGCAATAAACAAAAAAAGAAAAAATCAACAATAGTTATTTATCATACTGGTGCGGTAAGTTGGTTTTTACAAACAAGTACACTAGTCGAGGTCATACCTTAGCCACGAATTTGTAAAAACCAATAACCGCACGTGTGTCATACAACATTTCAAGTTCAGTTTCAACACATTTGCAGAGAAACAGTACAATAGATAATGAAACAAACATAAATATCAGTCAGAAAGTCGCGACAATCTTTAAAGTTTCTAAGATGTAAATGCGTCACATGCGCGTAGGAAAATTAGAACTATTAGGTTGAGGAAAAGTTTCTTTGCATTTTATATAAAAATTCAAGTTTTTTTTATAAAGTTTATTTACATTTAACTAACGTATGTATTTTCAAATTTTGTTGGATAACTTTTTGCCATCTTGTAGGTAGGGACGTGATACCATTGCTATAAAAATTTTGTTGTTGAGTACACGGTTCATTAGGTTTCTTTCAATGAGCTCATGAGGCACCTACATATCGAGCTCTTTTGTGTACCCAGCTTTTTTTCAAATGCGCCAAAACCGTTTAATGGTCAATTCCCAGTTCTCCAGCTACATCGTAACTACTAATATGCCGATCTTGCTCAACTTTTTCAAAAATGGCATCAATTTTGTCCGTAACAGGGCGACCAGAGTGACGTGCATCTTTGATATCAAAATTTCCAGATTGAAAACGCTTAAACCAAATTTGCGCTAATCTCACAGATACTGCATTAGGTCCATAAACATCACAATTTTTTTTCGCGGCTTGTGTTGCATTTTTACCTTTTTTGTAGTAAAATTTTAAAATGTATCGAATTTCTTCATTAGATTCACTCATTTTAACAATAAGAAAACAAATGAAAATCACACATTTTCGTAATTTGAATTTGGAATTGTCTTCTTTAAAACTAAAACTTTTTAATGATACCAAAACCAGCCAGATACATATGGTATAGCCAAAGAGATTTTATTACAAGTTCATACATACTATATGCGAAAAGACTTTTTCCCCAACCTATTACATCTTTTGTCTCATTTTCTCTGTAGTATTAAAGTGAGACAAATGTATTGATCAAAAGCGCTTCCAAAGGAGGTTCGATTATTCAGCTTATTTATTCTCGTAACATGGAACTCCTTGGTGGATTTTTATATTTTTTTCCACCTAAGTACCTATTTTAACACACGTTCCGTCGTATGATTCGTAATTTTTAACTGTCGAACAATGTGTACAGGCTTCTAAAATGCATTTTTTGAGCAAACGTATCGAAAAGTTTTTACAGTTTTTTGCATCTCAGCTGAGATATATTTGCTTTTTAACCAACTCCCATACTCCACTGTATTCTTTTCTCATCTTATATTTAGTCATAGTCAACATATTTATTGAAATCATTTAGGTATTAATAAATAACAAAACGGTACTAAACGAAGTAAAAAACGAATTATCTAATTTTTTAGCAACTTCAACAAAATCACATCTTTCAATGAACCAAATACAGAAGGAAGAAAATATTTATTTGAAGAAATAGTGACGTAGTTCCATTGTTTACACGTGATTAAAAAAATAGCATGTATTGTGAATTTGTACAACACATTTGCAGCAAACAAGGTTTACACTCAGTTTATTGCTCTGCTGGAGTTATATCTGATACAACAATGATATTTTTGATTATAATATAAAAGAATTAGAGAAGAGTATGACGCAGGTGTTAGAGTGAGATGAATGGATGATTGTAAAACTACTGTTATTTTTAACTGCTTTTATCCATTTATATATTAATAGGTTTTTTCACATAGTCATTTTGGCAAAAACTGGATACATTATGGTTTAATCGTGTCCGCCTCTCCGTCTTACGGTCGAATTTCGACTACTGGGCGATCGCTGATAATTATAATTATTCTTACTTGAAATATAAAGAGAAAACTGACCTGATCCAAATACTCCGGTTCGGAAGCGGAAGCATCCCATCGATTGTTCAGTATAAATATATTCGGTTGAGATATTTTCGTTGATACTTTGTGAAAGAAATTTTTCTCCTGTAAGAAGTGTTACAGAGATGTTGGTATTTTATCTTTAATTAATGTGTGTTTACGAATATTGATTTAATATACTCTATAATAAACTCTGATTTTATTAATTAAAAACACTTGAAAAACTCATTGTACACTTTGAGGCGAACTACCCATGGAGGATAAAGACATAAAATCAGCTGAAAAAGCATTCAGTGCTAAATATATGTAAAAAATAATATAAAATATAGCTCAAAAATTAACCAGAATGGCATTAGTGCTCAAGATCTAACAAGACACAGCCAGGCATTTGCCTGTCAAGATGTATACCACCCTTGGTCTGGCGCCGCCATAACAACTGAGTTCAGTTTCGACGGCCTCTGTGGTTGAGCTCTTAGCTCACTGCAACGCAAAGGCTCCGGGTTCGATTCCTGGTATAGTAAATTTCGGAAACGTATTTTCTCCGTTATTTACTATGGTCTGGGTGTCTGGGATCGGCCCCAGAATGGTCCGTTGTATATTACCCATAACACAAGCGTAACTTGCTTAATTTGGGGATATACAGTGTGTGTGTTTGTCTGCCGATTTATTTATATTTATAGTTTCAGCATTAATGGCCAGGTTCCAGTGAAAAATATCAGGGGGCATAATTCGGACCAGGAGATTCCGAAAATGCAATTTTTATAATCTTTGTCTGTCTGTTAGAGCATCACGTGAAAACTACTCAACAGATTTAAATGAAACCCGACATCGAGATAGCTTATATCCAGGGGCGTAACTTAGGATACTTTTTATCTCGGTAAATTACGTCGTTTCCGCGGGATAGATGAAAATATGGAAAAAGATGACGCTGCGATCGCATCCTTTTTAAAAACTACTGAACATATATGAATGAAACTTGACACAGAGCTGGCCTATATCCTGAATCAACACTAAGGATACTTTTTATCCTCATAAATGATGTCGTCCTCATAGAATAGATGAACTAACTAAATAGATGGCGCTGCAATCGCGTTTGTTTACATTGTCATAGGACAACTCATTCATTGTATTACATCAAATCAGGACTCATCCCTATGTTCTGCTGAGCAGCTGTGTAGACTAATATGGACTTAGTTTCTTTGTGATTGTAGTGAATTAACAAGAAAGAGTAAAGTTTTAGGTGTAATATATATAAAAAAACCTAATTTCAAATTCAAATTTAAAAGTTTTTATTCAAAATAAGTTCCACTGGAGAACACTTTTTGAAGGTCATACATATACGTTAAAATTTAATTTTACTTCCTAGTCTAGTGTAGTATGTATGTATGTTTTATGTGAGTAACACAGAGCTATTTATTACCTAGGGATTTTCACGCGGGGGAAAACTCTAGTCATACAATAGGAAATTAAGTTAAAGCAGTGCCGTAAATAGGACAGTGCCACCGGTGCCCAGGCACAGGGGGGCACTTGGGGGGCGCAAGAATGGCCAGACCAGACAGGACTACTATTTTTTGGGTATGCTCCTGATACCCGCTGCGTCCCTAGTGCTCGATTCCAACACATACGTACCTACATGCCAGTATCATCAAAAACGTCTGTTAAATTTTAAACTTTAAAAACTTTAACCTTTAAAAAAATAGATTTTTCTTCCAAAATATTAGATAATTGGTCCACCAACACCAAACTCCTTGTGCGTTATTTTATCACCCCGAATGAAATAAAGTAGGCATAGACATAGCATTGCTCTAGCTACGGTACCTATATCTAAAAAAACAAGGGCGCAGTTATAGAAGCTCGCATAGGGCGCAGAAAAGGCTATTTACGGCACTGAGTGAAAGTATAAAGGAAACAACACTTACAGTGACCATAAGCGTCGACTCCGCGTTGGCGACTAGGACGAAGACGTCGGCGTCGAGGCAGTACTTGTCGATCCACTCGTCCAGGTTCGGCGTCACGTCGACGCCGGGGCTGTCCACCAGCACCACGTCGTCTCGCAGCAGAGCGCACAACTCCCTCGGCCAGTACACGTGCACGAGGGAGAACTCCTGGAGGCGGGACGCGGACAGCGCATGCCCCAGTTGAGACACCGACTAAAAAAGCCAAACCATTTAGAATAATCTATAAAATAATATTATAACATTCTAAAAATGCCGTATCAGCACACTGAAGCTGTAGTGGAACACTTACAAGCCAATAGATGGCGCTGTGCAATAATCGAGGTCGCAAAACGTTTCCGTGAGACGGAGGAGCGTTCCATCTCGCCCCTCCACCCTGTTCCCCTTCACTGGTGACCCTCAACTAACGAACACTCAACCTTCACTTCAATAACTTCCAATCTTCAATAACTTCATTCAACCTTCAATCAAGTAACTTCAACTTTCAATAATTTCAAGATCTCAAACTACCTTCAATCATGTCGCAAAAATTAACTTCAATATCTGTTTGCATAAATATGCCTCACGCCTGATTCCATCTCGCTCCTCCACCTAGTCGGGATATTCCTCTTCAAAGCTATTTAAAAAAAATTGGAATAGAGTACTATATAAACGATGGAGAATAGATGCAATTTTTTTTAGTTGTCTTGTCTGTATATCTGTTTGTCGGTGCGTCTGTTTGTTCGAAATTCATGTAAAAACTACCAGATTGATTTAGAGGCGGTTTTCGCTGATAGACAGGAAATTCTTAGACTTAACATCAGCGCTACTCTTTATGCTGGGAATTCCAATTGGCCAATTTATACTGTGGAATTTCCCATAAATTGCGCACTGTAGATGAAGAGATTATGTGAAAGACGGCATGCCAAAATAGAGAAGCATGTAAGGATAAGAGAATCTGTTCCGACCCCAAAACGATCGTCACACGTGAAAGAATAGAAACAGAAAAACATTTTTCTAGATAAAACGCGCTCTACACTCCTGCCGAGACGTCTTGGCCAAATGTTTTGCCGAGACATGATGAGATCGAGAGCGGCCCTCCACATTCCCACTCACGCATTGCCCTTTCAGAACTCGTACAGGATGGACTTATTTATTGCCGGTGGAATAATCGAGACGGGGCCGGCGGACGGGAGTGTGGAGGGCTCTGTCTCGCGCAAACACAAAACTCTTTGATAGTACCGACATGAAACCGAGACTACACGAATGTAGGCGAGACTTGCCGAATAGGGCCTCTACACTCCCGTATTCGGCTAGTCTCGTGTAGTTTTGCCGGGAATGAAGAGCGGCTTTAAGGTTCGTTTAATCCAGGAAATAACAAAGTGAAGATCAGAATACTATATATAATACATTTACGGATTTATAAATCTGGCAAGACTAAATATATTTTGTGCCAGCTGATGTCACTCCTTTTAAAGGATCATCAGTTTACTATAGTTTTCCAGTAAGGCAGGTTGGCAAGTCATGTTGGCAGACTTCCATATCTTTGTAAGCTTACAAATATTACAACTCCGCTTTACAGTTTCATAATTTGCATAATAATTGGTTACGAGGTGAGGAGTGCAACTTTCGTGTTAAAGATATCCCATATTTTGTTACATATTGTTACAACCTGAACGCTGACAAAAGACAAATTCACACCTGCATACCTGTAGACATTTTATTACCTTTTCGTCATTTGGACTTCTTTTCTTTTATTTGTGTTTAAAATTTGTGATTAGAAAAACAGCCCATTGTGTATTGTAATCTTTTGTGGTAGTCATTAGCCAGGTGTGATTCTAGGAAATTAAGTCCACGCGGCCGAGCAGACGTATTGTATTTGTACAGTATAAAGCAATGCCCCAATGGAGAGATGAGGCAATCGAGCGATAACCACAAGCGAAGCAAGACTTGTGTACATTCGGTAATCTATTTAGTGACGGACTTTGCACGTGTATTTGAATTACGATCTCCTGCATTACGTTTGGACTTATTACGTTCGGTTATATTTGTACCTGTGTTATACGTGTTTGTATAGTTCTAATAACCTCTATAATAATTCCAACGGCATTTTAATTCGAGTCCCGTAACTCGTAACAATAGTTGCAGGCAGGATGATCACACCATGATCAAATAGCAGAAGTGTTAAAAAGAGGTCCGGTACAGATATGAAGAAGGTAATTAAAGGAGATGAATCGAGTTGTTTGTCAGGATCGTTGCAAGTGGAGATCCATAGTATCTACCTACCCCCATTGGAATCAGGCGTGATAATATGTATGTATATTGACAGGAAATGTAAACTTTCACAAATTTAGATACATAATATTTAATTAATATCATGGCCAGCGAAAATCAAATAAATTTATATTATTAGAACTGCCACAGCCAGGATTGATTATTGGTCAATTTAATATTTGCTTTCCACTCTTATTTAAAATAAACATGCAAACTTTTCAAGTTCACTTTATTTGTGTAGATAGGTATAAAGCACCAACCAGGGCTCCAATTCTGCTAATACAATATTATCAGAATGGTTGACCAGTGACATCTTAATGGGTATATTTATTTAAAAAATAACCATTAGCACACAAGTGGTCTATTGTAATAGCAGAATTGAGGACCAGGTAACAACAGTTAAAATTGTATCAATTCTATATTTAGATTGAATCTAAGATTGCATGTTGTCCTGAAAAAGACATTCTATTGTGCCTACCTGCACATTGAGCTTCTCTTCAGAGCCCTCGGTGCGTAGAAAAGCCTCATCAGTGTCAGAACCCTCAACCTGCAGGAAGCAGTTAGTGGTATGGCCTATACCACTTGGCAGGATCTTGTCATGCAACATTGCATTTATAACCGTACTCTTGCCATTGCTGGTTCTGGAAAATAAATTTATGAATCAGATACATAATCATTATAGATAAATATGAGAAGCTCTCTCTCTTCGCTATGGGATTTATTGTATAATAGATTCTAGTTTCCGAGTTCAGTTATATTGCAGATGTTATAACTGCACATACCCTCGACACCAATGCAAAATAATTTTACAGTGGAAAGACTTATTATTTATTATTATAGTTTTATAAGATTGGGTCTTTGAAGATTTGAGAAACCGTGGAGTATGTATACTTTGAATGGCATTATTTATGTTTAAATGGATATATGACAACAAATAAACCACTGGTTTTTATACTTCATTTTCATTGATATTTTAATTTTCATAATTAAATTTTAAAAATACTAAATATTCACTATTTTTTTTCCCCCCTTTCATCTCTATCTGTCATCAGCCAAAAGCTATAATCAGATGTGATCTTTAGATTAACTTTGTTTATGTTGTGTTGTCCTTAGGTTCACAGAAGTCACAATTGGAAAGAAAACCAACCAAATTTTTTTTTTTGAGCTGCTATTGCCAATAACCCACACCTGACATCCTCTTTTACTGTGACATTGGCCGAATCAGCGTCAGTAGCGTTGAAGCCAAAACGCCAAAAATAGAATAGAATAGATGTGATCTTATCAATGGCGTTTTAAGATTGGCACATTCTATGTGTCAACTCATATGATGAACTTAGAGTTGCTAAGCATATCCTTTTTAGACAGTACACATATTGTTTTGTGTCAACAAGTTGTGCAGTTAATGGGTTTTTATGGCGCTCTAAAAAATAATGCAAAATATTTTATTGTTTTTTCCAAAGTACAACATATTATTTAAAATTTAAAAAAAAATCTTATATTGCGTTTAAACGTCCTGCCAAGTTTCATAATACAGCTCGTTTAGGAGTTATATGTATTTTTATGTCGATGGGTAAGGGCAGTCCCCCAATTGTGTCTAGTCAGTTAATGGGACTTACATATAAAATAAAAATACAATAAGTATATACACAGCTAAAACAAATACACACTGTAACATAAAAAAATATAATATGTGATCCTACCTGCCGAAAAATGCGACTTTCATGTGATCCCGCTTGAGCACCTCCCGTATTGCCTGGACTTTTGACACGTAGGCCTCGACATTGGTCACGTCTTGGGGTGTTGCAATGCCGTTATCGCCGGACACAGCTAAAAATGTAAACATAAATAATGTAACTTGATCAGTAGACAGGTGGTCTAAAATGATCCCATATCCTTAACCATTTTTATATAAATATATCTCAATGATTGGCAACATTTTTTTTTTTTGAGGCGGGTTAAATGCATTTCGCACACTACCAGGTCCTTTGCTAGGGATTAGACCAAAGGGATGAGAGGTGAAGCCACGAATGGCCACCAAAGTCATTCGCCGGCATGTGTCGAGACTCAAATACTCAATACTCCTCTAAAATCACCCTCTTCCCATGTGCCCCGCACTTATGGCAGGAAGAGCGTGAGACTTATAACGTAGTTACGCCCATGCTGATCCCAGCGCATCAGTGCTTGAGAATGCCCCGGGAGAGGCAAAGTCACTTCGTCAATAGGGGGGTAACTCCTCTGCTCCCTAGATGCTTGCCCCTGCAATGATTGGCACCTTGTTTCAACCATAATCCAAAGATATTACAGATAGCAATGAAACAGAATAACATTTAGGGCAAATATTCGTTTTTATAAAAACGTGTGTACAAATAATATAAATACATTTTTTTTTATTCAAAATAATTCCAAAGAAATTTTTTGAAGGTTATACATATAAGTCTAAAACTAAGTTTACTAACTCCTTGTATATATATCCCCAGATAATTGGTATTTTTACTTCAAAAGTACTTTGTATTTATAAAAATAGTAGATTAAATAACAGACAATACATGACTCATCAATTACTTTTTATAAAGGTCAGTCTGTAATAGGCACTATATTCGTGACATAATTGTTGTTGACATAACAACTCAATGTATTTGTAGGAATAGATAGATAGATAACACTTTATTGTACACCATTACAGAAAACCTTATAGCCTAAAAATATTCTAAATGTGCACAATGGGCGGTCTTATCGCTAAGAAGCGATCTCTTCCAGACAACCCGTGACAGGAATAAAACAGACTATATTGGTCAAAGGTGGTATACACAAATATTAGAGTATAAGCAGTTACTTACATATATTTTATTCATTTATAAACATATAAGTATGTAAAATATTATATAAGTAAAATTATACTTAATAGACATATATAAATACACCTACTGATATTACATGCATAAATATATATATATATACAGAAATATACATAAAAATATCAAACATCACTATGTTGCAGGTAGTGCTTTTTTGTCAAAGGAATAGTATTTGTTATTATAAAGTAACCATATGACGGAAGTAGTCAATAACCGGATAGAGTATTCTTTCATGTAGTAATCGGAAGTCATATAACCGGATGTCAATGTAGAAGCATTTATTATAAAGCTAACAAATGTCAGGCATGGAGTAACCGGAAGTTGGAAGTTAATACGGATGGCGTAAGTTGGTGTTACGAAAGAAGTGAAACTGATGTGGCGCCAAAGCATTACAGGATGGTGTTGCTGCGGACGCACTACGAGGACCTTATAAATACTCGGTGTTCGGGCAGAGGTCTTGTCTACATCCAGAGTCTTCAACAGACAGTCTACAACAAGAGTCTACACGGGTAGTCTTGAACGAGGAGCATATAATATGTTGTGGTCGATAAATACTATCTGATAATCGCAGTATTCTTTGGGGCAAATTGCTGCTCGACACCTGACAGACGTGAATACAACTCTTGGAGTTGTCCTAATATTTCTGTGTATTATTAGCATGCCGTATTTACTATTGTAATTGTAATAATTCTAGTATAATAAACTTTGATTATAATATTTCAGATTATTATTGTATTATACTCCGTATTGATATAACGTGAGGTATCAGAATCTTCAACTAGAACAGTATGGGATGAGAATGGTTTTTTGTATGAAACTCGTTACTAGCAACAGGGTGAAAATCTCCTGAGCATCTCAAAGTCAATATCCTAGTTTTTAAAACTGTGCTATATCATTCATTTATGGCTACAATAGGACTGATAAATGCTCATTATTATTTATTTGATATTATATTTAATAAAAGTTGGTTTCAATTTCTGTATGTTTATTTTAGTGATTTCACAAATTCAAATTCAAAAGTTTTTATTCAAAATAAGTCCACTGGAGAACACTTTTTGAAGGTCATAACATACAAGTTAAAACTCAATTTTACTTCCTAGTCTACACCGCTTCACAACGTGTTGTTGCTGTGACAGAGAAGAAGTGGCAAGAAACTCCCCAGCAACAACAGTCTAGCTAAAAGTTGTTTTTCTTCTTATTTGTCTAGCTCAATTTTTTTTAAAATATTAAATAGAAATATGTTACATAATTACTTTTCGAAGAATTATTAGAGTTGTAGCAAACAGTGCATACTCAGTAAGACAAAGACACAATAAAAGGAATGGTACAAGCTTTTATATATTATAGTTTTATAGAGAAATTATGATGTTAAGTGTATGACGAGTGTGATTTACATCAATACTAGCTTTTGCCTGCATATTTGCCTGTGATAATGTTAGCCCATTGGAGCCATACAATTTTCCAGGATAAAAAATAGCCTATGTGCTATTCCAGACTATAATCTATCTCTGTGCCACATCCAGATCAATTCAGCCATTCTGGCGTGATTGAGCAATAGCCATCCATCCAAACTTTCGCATTTATAATATTATTGTAAGTTATTACAAGTTACTTTTGTACATTAATATACCAACTGCTTCAGTTAGAAAATATTACAGGTTTATTGATGAATGAACCTGTAATATTTTCTAATATTACAGGTTCAATTTTATTCTAATATTATATTTTCTAATAGTACAGATAGTGTGATGACACTATCTGTACTATTCCTTAATTATAGATAAAACAAAATTAGAGTAAACTGTACATAAAAATCTAGATTATAATTGAGTTATATGTATAATTAAATCTCAGAATAATTACAAAATCTCAGAATAATTACTATTATTACAAATTTTAAACAACTATTATCATCATTATTTTTATTGTTATTATTTTGTAGTAAACAAACTTAGATATAAAATCTTTCTGTATTAAAGAAACTATACTATACTTAGTAAATAAGTGATATAGTTCATTGGCCAATCACATTAATGCTGGCAAGGCCAGAGCTCCCATTTAAACTGCTACTCATCAAAATACTTGCATGGAATGCTTGGTTATGTAAACATATGTTATACACATATCTTTTTCACTGATTGAACTGAAAACAATTTGTGGACCAAACAACCTAAAATTGCATTCTAGACATATAACTTTAAAATTTATACTAAATAAAAATGAAGTAATTAAGCTTATTACAAAGGTTAATAAAATAGATTTTTGTAATTTGTAACCATTGTACACTTCTTCATTCATTTTATATTTTTAGTGACAGAATATATGGACTATTGATAAGAATTATAATATATTTTGTAGGAATAAGAACAAAAAAATTGGATATCCTTGAGCTAAGCAAGTTACACCTGTGTTATGGGTAATATACAACAGACAACTATAAGACTGATCCCAGATCATAGTACATAACTGAAAATTCGTCTGAAATTTACCATGCCAGGAATCATATCCAGGTTCTCTGCATACCAATGAGCTAGGTATACAACAACTTAGAACACTCAAACACAGATACCAACTTAGCATTCATTGAAATACCATAGAGTGGAGACTCAATAAGAACAATTAGTCTGGTTAGACTCATTGTTCTTATAAGGCATTCAGATACTTGAAAATCTGAATAATAGAACATATGAATAAAAGTGATTTTTTACACATTATTAACTCTAGAAAGAAAACTTATCTCATTGGCTACATGTTTATTCAAAATAATAAAATACTTATCAACTAAAATCTATGTTAATTATGGTCGCTTCACCTGCGACAATGTCATAGTTCTTGATTGTGGCCAAATGAGTCTTTATTTATAGCATCAAACATAATGACATTTAACAAATAGCTACATAAGTTTATATACATAATTATGTTATATGTCAATACCTAATTTCATTAACCATTAATAACAATATTCAATCATAAATGACACACTAAACCTCACTACTGTGTAAAATGGTCTACAAGTTACAACTATACCATTATCCCAGATGAAGCCTAAGCATTAAAAGACTTGATGTAATTTTTGTACATATGATTTTTTTATTGAATTCAGCACACAGGCAAACACCCACCTGATGGAAAGTTACCTTCACCTATGGACATTTGCAACACCAAAGGTTCAACAAATATGATGCTGCTCTCTAAAGAGACACTGGAGCCTGGCCACTATATGATAATATAATATAATATTTAATAATAATATATTTTTTAAATTACTAAAATATGACAATGAATCCCTATAGCTGAGGTCCAGATAATCAAGTCTCCACTGCAATGACAAGGATTATAATTAAAAACTCACCATGCATGAATGTGACAGCATCCTTGACATAATCATCAATCTCAACAAATATGTCATTGATCTTCTTTTTGGCCCTGACAAATATCTGCAACGGTGAGTCCACATTGGCCATGTTTACACGAATGGAGCCATTGTTCAGCATAGCAACGTTGTGGGGCCCGTCGCCAGCCATCATTGATATTGTACGGTTAACATAAGCAGCCATACGGGAAGGAAAGCACGGACGTTAGGTGGACCTTATGTGGACAATGCCAACAGTATAGTCACTGTACCACTTCTAAAAATAGCATGCACGATAAAAACTGCAAAAAAAAACAAAAAACAGCTGTGTAGTATATAAAGTGAGTGTTGTTAGCTGTGTTAGCGTAAGATAGAAAAGGTAAAACTATGTTTTAATCATTTTAAATGGGGCATTTTATTTCTTGACGTTTTGGCCATTTTTCTTATTGATACTTGACATTTTTGTCTTCTGCGGTTACTGCTACTGAAAAGTGGCTGAAACGTCGAGATACAAATCAAATCAAATGCCACAATTAAAACTGTTAAAACATAGTTTTAATTATGTGGACAAGTTGTGAAAACTTAAGAAAATCATATAAAAAAGGTCTTTTTATTCATGCCCCTTTTGAAAAATTCACAAGTATTAATAGTCAACACAGTAAAATTGAAAAAGTATATTACTTGTTACCTTAAACAAAAAAACTTAATGGCACTAAATACTTTGGCGACCATGTTATCATCTAGAATATTTTGAAGGTTGAGACATCTCTTACTTAAAATCTAATGAACATTATAAATACATATTTCTAAACAGGATCTCACCAATTCCTTATAGAAAGTCTAGAGATTTATTCAACATTTCCAAAGCAATTTTAGTTGCTGTTAAAGGGGAAGAAGTGGCATATTAAACTCCCATGCAATAAATAATTGTTTTTCGGATACAGTTAAAAGTATTAAATTAAATTATTATTTAACTTCTATCTTAAAAGTGAAAAATATACAATTAATTAAAAAACTAAAATTAAATTATTCTATAAATATAACTATACATACAAAATAACAATCTATAAGTAAAAAATATTTTTTTATTTATATACATTCAATAGTTTCTAAAAAAAATTATTATGTTTACTACTTAGTTGAGATTTTACTAAAATCATTTATAGGTGAAAAATAAGTGTTTTTGTATCAGTTAGGAATTTTATGGTTCTCTATGAAACAACAGTGTGAAGACAATGTCACCTATATGTGTATTGGGTTGGATAAACAGTTTGAGGTTATGTTTGAAAAACATCAAGACGTAACACCAAGTCTTCGCCACATAGAAAGACTGAAGAATGAAAGTGTAGAAAGCCAAAAGAAAGATCAAGAAGCATGTTGTACGACAAGTGTAATGTACCTTATCATCTCGTTGCATCATCAGAACCGATGCGCATCCCTGCAGTCCGAGCCGCGGGAAAATACACACATTTTAGCGTATAATAATGATCCAAATATAGCAATAAATTAAACAAGACGTAAAACAACTGACAGCCGCTAAATATAAGTCAAAATTTATTTGTGATAAAATCATCCCTATAAGTATATAACTAAATGAACACTGAAATATAGAAAATATTTAATCAGTCTTACCTAAGTCTTATAGCATCATTTTGATTACAAATATTATAAATTATAATCTCTGCAAGAATTACCAATTAATTTTTTCTACAATTTTTATTCCTGTTTTCAATTTTCGATTTTTTTATTTCAGTTCAAAGAATTTGACAGGTCGTAATGGAAATTTCAAGGGCAGGGCGCATTATTGGTTATAAAATTCTTTGTGCCTATTTTGACCAATAAAAAGAGAGACTTATTATTTTTCTAACAACGTTTTGTTAAAACATTTTGCCTAATATTTATAAGCAAAAAAAATAATTTATCTTTTAAATATCAAGTTTAATTATAGGAAAGTAATATTATTTTATTTTTAGATTTATATTTTAAGTTTTTGTATGTTGAATGTATAAATAGAACAGTTGAAACAAATGTTATTTAGTAATTAAATTAAAATGTTAATTCACTTTTGATACAGTTTTGAATTTATTTAAATTTAAAAAAAATAATTAAAGTGATGAATGACCATCACAATTTGATCACATTTAATGCCAAATATTGTCTCTTTTTGTATTAAGCAGTGCTATAAGACTACATAAGTAATTACAAACAATACAATGCAAGAAAACTTAACTTATTCGTATTATATTCTACTCATAGTCCCTCAATACTATAAGTAGAATACTGAGCCCAGATCACCGTCTTCTATGGGTAAGGTGCCCAGAAGGCTGGTTACGTTTCCTCGCTGGATCGCCATACTGATCCGTTGGCCGAGGTAAGCACCAGCCCTCTGATCACCTGAAGAGTCAATGAGTCGTTTCGATAAATTTTAGTAAAGGCTCATGGCTTCAGGACCCCACGGTCCAAGCGTCTCGTCAGCAAACGGCACAAATATATAACTCACACTGAGGGTTGCATACTTGCGCCGCTTGAGTGATTCGGCTGTTTCCGCCGCTGTACCGGCTGATCTAGACGTGTTTGGTAAATGGGATGCGGCCAACGTGTCTACACAAGTCGCATCCTACACCAAAGGCTTGCCACGTTGCCGGGGAATTAGAGTCATTCCGTCGGGACGCCTACCATCGTCACGTGCAATACCGTTCGGCTCTAATAAAGCCGGCACGTTAGCGGTGGCAAGTGCCCTCCGTAAAACATCATTCAAGGCAGCGTGGCGTGACCATCTGCCGGCACTGCGGCGGCAAGAAAGACCATGGTATCCCGGGCCGATTATCTCTGTTCCACAGACGCACGTGTGTGGTGCACATATGCGAGAACCCAAGCGCAGATTTATAGCCAAAGAAAAGGAAGTATTATCCATGAATGTACCTATGTTTGGGGAGGGGATAGCTTGGAGCCAGAAACCAGACTCTTTGCGGGAAACGGCAAGGATGAGAGCACGTCCTGTAGAGTTAGTGGAATTTAAAAGTTTTGTATTTAATCCTCTACAAATAGGTTCATCCCAGCATCGTTGCGAATTGGGGATCGTGGGAATGTCTTCACCAGGGCAGACCATTTTCCAGGCGTTTAGAGCTTCATTTAAGAATGATGTATTGGCATTATTCCAGTGTTGCATAATTTTTTTTAATAATAGGCTAGTGCTATATGCGGATGAAGCAGTGGTGCTTAATTCGTTTTTATCTTGTTAACTTGTATTATTTAACAGTAACCTACTTCTTCTTCTTCTTTTTTGGAGGATTATGGCTCCAACGCAATTAGCATTGATTTTGCCAGTGTCACAGTAGTTTATAAAATGTCAGGTGCATATATACGAGATAAAAGAAAGAGAAAAATTTGGCCGGTAAATTCAAATTCTGTAATCCTGTGGACAAAACAGACATAGAATGTTAAACTAACTACACTATAAATATATGTTATTTGATGTTAAAAACTACTTTGAAAAAATATTTACATGTTTCTTATCAGCTAGAGTTAAAAGAAAGTTCACATTGACAGGGCGAGCACTTATCAGGTAAAATGCTGTAAAGTGGTCTAACAATTTTGGGACATTAAAAAAAAATAACATAACAGTAACCTAACAAAACGTGATCAATAATACAAATAAATGTCACATATATGTGTATAGACAGTGATTTGACAGTATCACTGTCTATAACTGTCACTGTCATCAGTTTATCGGTCAGAAATGGCGGAACAGAACAAAAAGAACGCCGTGTATGAAATTCGAAACTATAAGTGAAGTGATTATACTGTTAGAGTCTTAGCTTGTTTAAATTCAATTTGTGAATAAAAATTGCTGTTATTTATTAAAATGTCACGCTCAGTTCGCGCTGAGACTAGAAATCGCGTGAAGGATGATATAAAAAGGGTCATGCAAGCGGTGGAAAAAGTTCGCCATTGGTATGAAAAATTAATTTTCAAAGTTTGAATTCCGTATTTATTCTTTATAACATAACATAACTATATAATTACTTTCTAGGGAGAAAAAATGGGTAACAATAGGCGAGACAACAATGAAAATTTACAAATGGGTTCCGATTTCCACAAATGAACAGAAGAAGAAACACGCGGCTAAAAGGGAAAATAAAGAAAATACTTTAACACCTAAAAAAATTCATGACTCCTCTAATTCGAACTTTGGAATGGCGGAAGATTCAAACACATGTAAGTTTTATCTCCAGTTACATTTATAATAAATAATTTAACATGGTGGCCATGGCATGGAAGAATATGAATAGAAGTTTATTTCGAAATAAAGTTAGTGAGGTACACTAGTAGGCGATCAATTTCAGCATGAATTTAAACAGTGCAGTATCTATACCCCACTTCAGGGGGGGTCAGTTTCTTTGTATGCTCAAAGAAATAAACAGATGGTTATTAAGTCAACTATATGATGCAAACTTTATGGCGGCACGGAACATCGCACTTTCCGTTGCGCAGAACGCGGCATTAGGTGTTAAAGGGACGAGGTCGTCGGAGGGCGAGGTATATCCTTGTTCGCTTACTTTCTCGTTTTACGGGACCTCATCAGGGCTGCCACTTTAGCGCTTGCAGAGCTGGATATAGAGCTTTTTTGGGCAATCCAGTTCCAATTTTTCTTAAACAACTTCCAGCATGAAATCTTGCACATTTTATAATATAGAAAGATGACTTTATTTGAAGAAATAGCGACTTAATTACAGTCCTTATTACATATTTATACACAGAGCATATTAAAAAAATATTTACATGAATTGAAACTTTTCCTTTTTAAAGTCTGTAAAAATAGTAGATATATAATTAGCCCTAACTAATCTCAACTTGACTGTACCTGCGCACGCCTTTGCTCGCAGCTAATAACGTAGCCGCCGCAAAGTTTGCATCGAACTATACCCAGGTGTCATCATTGTTTGCCCATAGTGTATTAAGGTAAAGTTAGTCTTTTTATTGTTTGTTTATATTATAAATGAACTTTAAATAAACATATTCAGTAGAAGATTGCACTACACTACACTATTGTGCTAGCTCATCACTGCACCCGCGAGTTTAATATACATATTCCAAATGGTTTGGTGCAAGACTTACTTTATCATGGCTAGACTCAAAACATGAGTTAATGTCATGCTAACAAAGTGTCTCCTGCCTGTGCTGCTATTGAGCTGCTTGTTCTACTATATTTGAATACAATACTATGTGTGGTTTGAGAGCATATCACACTCTCAATAATAGACTGACTCAACTTGTAAAAGTTGATTTTTGGGAAGTCATAAAAACATTTTGACAATCCAGACTTTCTTACAAAATCTTACTATTCAATGAAAATAGCATATTAATAAGAAAATTAATGTATAGTATGTAGTTTATAAAATGAGTAATAATATACAAATGTTATTTTATAGAAATTTTCTTTTTTTGTATTATAGTTTTTGGTTAATAAATTATGTTCTTGAGATAGGTCTATTTAATATAAAAAGAAATGTTACATTGAGAGAAACCTGGTGACACATTTTGAATTATGTCCATGTTTTATTTACTACATAACTGAATACTTCACATTTTTAAGGTTTAAGGTCATAAAGCAAAGCATAAACTAATAAAATATTTTGATTTACTAAATAGCCTTAATTATCAATCGTCATAGTTTTATGAATATTGTAAATAAAACTTTCTAGACATTTTCTTACTAAACAAACTAATTTATTAATCGGTCATTATAAAACAAAAACTCAATAAGTTCACTGTAACAGTCCTGGATGTATAATGGTTTATGTCACTATTTTGTAATATTCCTTGCTAAAACACAGGCGAATGAAAGAAACCGATATATCTATAACTTCGCTTAAAAACAAGATATCGAAGAAAACCTGACATTGGCAGATAGATGGCGTTAAAATGAACTCCTTTCTATGCTTAAGTCATTTTGGACCGAAACCCTAATCGGTCAGTCTATTATTGAGCATGCGATATGTGATCTAAGAGAGATGAGATCCATCTCTTTTCATAACTAGCATATGTCAGTGAAACATCATCTACATTGTTGTGACTACAACATATTTAATATTTTCTTGAGTTTTAGTACACATAATAAAACTGTAATTTAATGGTTCTAAGCACTGTATTTTATTTGATTTGTATTTCGAATGTTGCTCGAGAGTTTCTTGGGCCACTTCTTCTCTTCAAGCCGCAGCATGTTTGTAAGTGTGGTAAATTAAATTAGGTTGCCATAGAGTAAATAACAACCATAAACAAAGTTCACTTGAAATTGTTAAAATACAGTTTTAACATTAAATATATTTGTTAGTGAATTGTTATGGTGGCACTAAAAAATTGTATAGTGTAGAGATAAAAAGAATTCTAAGTTTCGATCCAGGATATAAGCTTACTCTGTGTCGCGTTTCATTTAAATCATTTGAGTAGTTTTCACGTGCTGCTTAAACAGACAGATGGATAAGAAATCTGAAAATTGTATTTTTGGAATCTGCTGATCTGAATGAGCTTCCCTGGTTTTTTAACTTTTAAATTCATTGGGAGCCATTCCTAAATTATGTCATACAAATTTCAAAATTTTATGACCCCAACCGTTTTTGTCACAGTGAATCACATTCGTGAGACTCCTCCCTCCCTGGTGTGACATCACATATTTTGCAATATTACATCAAGAAATTATTCAATTAAATCAGCAGTCCCATAACATAGCATACAGATAGAGTTGGAAATATTCTGAAGTTTTTCATTAATAGTTCAAATTTCGTGTTTTAAAGCTTAAATAATTATATTAGACTCGAGTTTACCCTGCGGTGAAGCCGCGGGTCAAACTCTGCAGGTGCATACCTCTTGTCTAAAGAGCAGGCGTTAATACAGGTTACATTGTATTATATTTTTCTGTTGGTGCTATTTGTCCTCGGAAGATTTACTTCATTTTATATCGCAAACTATCCCATCTCCCAGGATGAAAGTAATAAGTAAAGAAAGTCCATTCTCAGTATTCAAATTGATCGAGTTATACATTTTTGTATCTACTAACTCGAGTAATGATTGGTGTTCCATACAAACTTTTATCCCCTATTTCAACCAGTTCTAGTTTTATCTATATTTCCCCTGTCTAACTATCTGTAAAGTACATAAACAACCAAAACTACCTCAACTACGAACTCTATGAAAACTACCGAAACAACCGAAACTATGTAAATGACTAAATTGATCAAAATAAACAAAATGACGAAAATGGCAAACCACTAATAAAAAACCTATCATATTTTCTGGCATAACCTTTTCATAAATCCTCCTATAATCCGGGATGAAAAGTATCTCTTTTCCACCCTCGGTAATAAATTTTCATATATACCGAATTTTAGCCAAATTGGTCCAATAGTTTTTCCATAAAAGGACAATAAATAAAAGCAAAGAGACAAATATATTTTTACATATATATATATATATATATATATATATATATATATATATATATATATATATATATATATATATATATATATATATATATACTGAATTTCAGCCAAATCGGTCCAGTAGCTTTTGTCTGAAAATGGAACAGTCAAAGTTACTTTCGCATTTATAATATTAATAGGGATTTTGAAATGTGACATCACGAAATTTAGAATCTATCCCACTCCTTGTTTTGTACTTACATAAATACTTAATTATGCTTTTTAAATATAAACCTTCAGTGAAAAATTATCTAACTGATGGTGAAAACCTGCTAAAAAAATTGTTGCGTAGTTTAGGAGAATTTAGTGGATATACAGACAGATGTGGAAAGTGACTTTTTTAATATTATGAATAGCAGTTGGTATTTTATAAATTTTTATATTACAGGTTTTTCAACAGTAAGCGACTCTCAGGGTCCTACTGAGTTCACATCAACACACCTGAATTTCTCTGAAGATTCCAACTCCCAAAGTAGTGGTACAACAACACCTGCTAAACGGTTAAAAACAGACTGAATCAAAGAGGCAGTAAAGCTCCTTTGTGGAGTCTGTGGACTATAAGAACAATATTTTAATGGTAATGAATTAAACAATTATTAATTAATTTGAATGATTAATTAATTAGTTTTAATTTTAATGTGTGAAGTGTGTATTATAATTGTGTTATATACTGACTTAAGAAGATTTTAAATTTTAAATGTGTAAAATTTATGTAAACTACATTAAGGGTTTGGTTTTTCAATCATCAGATAAAAGTTATCAGTCAAATAAATTATAACCTGGCTAAATTCAAAAGTGAAAAAATACAACGGTTTTAGTTATGGAACTGTTATTTTTGATTATCCCATCTGTTTTATTCTATAGAATACCTTTTATTTGGTAATTGAATAATTGGCCCTAAGTCATGCAACTGTTACACATAAAAATTGACTTAGCATAGTTTAGATAGTTTACATAAATAGTTTTGATCTTATCTCCTGGAATATGGGGAAAATTCACTGACTATATTATATATTCAATATAAATGGTCAAATTCAAGAAATTAGCATGTACCATATTGTCACTTATAAAATTATAAAAGTGGACTTGTGATATTCTTGATTTGAACATTCAAATGCTGAATTTTCATATATATTTAGAATAGGACAAACTATCTATAGGAATGAGATAAAGTAATTTATTATATTATAATTATAATAGGTCATTACACCATGCAGTATACAGAGGGGACCCTTTTCTGACCCTTAAAAAAGGGAGTCAAAATCTATGCTAGGCAATGCCCACCCTCTATACCAGGTCCTACATTATATAATAACATGGAAGAAGTCTTTTACCATGGTAATACGAGGTTTAGGTTAAACAATGACTTGTGCTATATATTGTTACGAATTTGTAGAGTATAAATTCGAAAATGCTGTTGGAATTATCGCGAAGTTTATTAAAAGTACACACACGTAATTAGCAGTTCT
This sequence comes from Dendrolimus houi, assembly GCA_039645545.1. Lineage (NCBI taxonomy): Eukaryota > Metazoa > Arthropoda > Insecta > Lepidoptera > Lasiocampidae > Dendrolimus > Dendrolimus houi. The sequence goes on along the minus strand of CM077127.1, from coordinate 24,615,643 downwards.
TACAAGTGTAGCCGACTACGACAAAACCACACCGTAGGGCGCAGAAATTAGTTATTACATAAATCGCGCAGTTCGTCGTTATAAGATGCTTGCTCCGAAAGTGCACTAGATAACGCATCGTTCGCAGTGAGAACACGAATGGCGCATTTACCGACTGACCGACCCTCATCCATTTATAAATTAGACATACAAGATGCCGCCCACTGGTTTTTGAAATAGTTAAATGGTCGGCTTAATGGCTTCTCAGAATTCGCATGAAATACCAACAGAGGAAAGAAGGTTTTATGACGTCTTACGGCTGTGTGAACAAAGATATTAGCGCGAACAATAGATCACTCAAATTCAAAGGGGTAATAAGACACCTGCAAAGGATTAGTATTGGCTTGCAATAATGTAATAACAGCCCATATATGTAATAATCACTAAGCTACCACGACTTACACTGTAACTGGCTTGTTGCTTGTAAATATTGTAATGTATTTTGTAGTGACTAGCCTGCATTATAATTTAATTTACCGTTGGTCGAGATGAAGAACTTTCTGCTTTTGTTTGCTATTTGGAAACGTACAACTTTTAGTTTTTAAAGTGGGCTCTTAGATATTAATCCAAGTCTCTACAGTTCGTTTGCACCTTTTTAAGTATTATATAAAAATCATGCAATCTACGGGATTAAAGTGTGTTAGTTGTGGAACGGGAAATTCATATACGCGTAGCGGTTTACAATTTACTAGGAAACTTAATAACAATAGACGCAAAGACGTACTAAATTCTAATATCATTTAAATATTTTATAGAAGACGCCCTACAAAAAGGTTCTTGTTGAAATAAGAAATTTATTTCAACAGAGTGGCTACTTTCGCAGAATCATAATATGACTACGCCAAATGACACGTCGATATGGAATATGACGTCTACCAGTATATATATATCTAAGGTACGTTCCATCAGGAACTCACAACGCTCAAAGTGCCCCCTTCAGCCATTCCACATTAAGACCATGTCATTATGGTCGCGGCGAAAACGTCACAAGTTACGTCATAATTTTCGTTCACGCCGAGCTCATAACAACGCATCACAAAAGGTGGATCGAAGTAGATGATCAAAAATTTGGCGCAATTTTTTAAATTTAAGGATGGTCAGATAAAATTATACTTCAGGAATTCATACAAAGTAGTCAGATTAGATCAAATTTCGACGTTATGAGATCTTAAAAAGCTACTTTCATTACGACTTAGAGGATTTGTCATGATTTTTTGTCATTTTTACAAGGAATTGCAATAATGATAATAATAAAAACATAAAATGTACTTATACAAGTAGTTGAGTAGTATGTGTATTTTATTTGTATACTATATTTTTTTTAATTGCATAAGTTACATCGCCAGATTAGTTTAAAATATTCTTTAAGTTAGGTTGCCTGATAGAGATTGTTTTAAGCAATAAGGCCGCCTATTGTTTTTACTATTACCATGGAATGTATTTCTTCAACATATAAAAGTTAAGGCTTACAAATTATAACGTAATCACTAAGCTTTTGATGTATTTTAAATGTCACCAATTGCAATGTTTATATCAATGCATAAAATACTTTATAATCCGTTACACTTGAGTTTATGATTGTAATACTTGCAAGCAAGTGGAACGGGAAAATACGCGGTTGTGAGCGTGATGTTGTTATTGCTTAGTGGAACGCTTCCGCTGGTTTACGATAAATTCACCAAAATGTGGCCGTTTTAAAGCTTTTTGTGTGTGTTATGTTATTTGAGCCAGTTATGTGTTATGTGTCTTTCTTTACATGTATTGATAATTGCTGCTATCAAACATAGTTCAAGAATTTATTGTAAATATTTTTTTTTGTAATTAAATGGAATGTTAGGTTAATTTTATGTGATTCAGCAGAAATGCATTAAAATTTGTATAAAATATGCTAGGATAATAATTAGTATACTTATGTGTTGTCCGAATTGTATGAATAATCTAATCTCTATTTGTGTGTTATTTTATAATTAAAGAAAAAACAAAGTAATGATAATTATCCATAATTAAAACTACATTTTAACAGTTATTAACGCAGGATTTTATTTAATTATTATTTTGACGTTTCGGCTATTTTTCAATAGCCGTGATCATGGCAGACAAAGATGTTAAGTGTAATCAGAGTAATTTTAAAGTTATTATTTAGCCTACCCCCATCTTGTCCATTTTAATTATTTAACTTTTGCTTATTGTTATCTCTGTGCTGTGCTCTGTGGGGGGAGCCCAACTTAATTTACCACCACTATGCAAAATGTTGTGGCATGAGGAGAAATGGCACAAGAGACTCTTCAGCGATATTCATAATAAAATGCCGCGCTTAAAACCGTTAAAACGTAGTGTTGATTAGGTGTACTAGTCGCGAAAATCCTAGATAATCGACCAGCACAAAACGTGAGTCGCAGCTCACTCTTGTGATACAGTTGGCGCCACCAGTCTTTCTAGCGTTCATTCTGGTTTTTATAGAAACAATGAGGCAACGCCTTTTTTTCAAATTAAATCGGTCACAAATTGACGGCCTCTTAGCCGGCCGTGCTGTGCTTACTCGAACGCATGGTAAATTTCGTAAACGAGCTTTTTGTTATTCACTCTGGTCTGGGTGTTTGAGATTGGCCCGCGAGTAGTCAGTTGTATATTACCCATAACGCAAACGTAACTTGCATTGCCTGGGGGATATACAAGTGTTTTAAAAAAACAAATCAAATTTCTGGCTCTCAATTTATGACTCGTTTATGTTTTAAATGATTAAGACGTTCATTGAAAGCTTTAGTTGAAATTTTCTATAATAATGATAAATAAATAAAAACAAGAATGGACACCGGAAACACTGGTGGCGCCACTTATGTCAAACGAGTGTGTTGCCAGTTACGTTTTGTACTGGACGACTGTAATTTCTACTCTTTTTCCCTGGTTATTATTAAAATTATGCATTTGTTTATGTATACATTAAGCCGATATTATACGGTTTAATTTCTGTCTTTCAATTTGGATGAATCAACCAAAGTGATCAATATAAGAAATATTTAACACGTTAACTGCCAAGTCTGGTTATAATTATGTTCGACATATTCGGACCTAGAAGTCATGGTAGCGTAATGTCTAGATCGTCGTCAGCCATTCGCAGTCCACTGCTGGACTTAAGCCTCCCCAAATCGGTGCCACTCATCCCTGTCCTCTGACTTGCGTATCCAGCGCCTACCGACGACCTTGCACAGGTCGTCGGTCCATCGGGCTGGAGGGCGTCCGACACTACTCTCTTATGGATATCCTCATTTCTAATTTTACCCATAAGAAAAACACCCAACATAGCTCGCGCCATAGCCCGTTGAGCGATTTGAAACTTGTGGACAAATCCTGCCGTTATTGTCCACGTCTCGGCCCCGTAGGTCAGGACAGGAAGGTCGCACTGCTTGAAGACTCGTCTTTAAGCATTGCGGGATGGTCGACGAGAAGACTTGACGAAGTTTACCGAATGCTGCTGCCGATTGAATGAATGGCTAGAACTCGTGAATCGAATTCAAAGGGCGCGGATTCGATCCTAGCCGGAACGCATGCACCACTTAGTCAGTTTTCTGATCTAATGTGCATATTGTTACAATTACCACGTGCTAACAACGGTGAAGGAAAACATCGTGACGAAACCTGCACATCGAGATAACCGATGTGTCAAACCTGCCAAGCCTCCTTGGACAAGCGTGGCGGGTACACTGTCTGTTCCCCTATAGGGGAAGGCCCGAGGCCTAACAGTGGGACGTTATATTCGGGCCTTGTCGGGCGTATTTTCAATTATTTCATCTAAACACTGAGGCCCGCGCGGCCTATAAGAGCATAAACTGCCATACTTGTAAGGAATATATGGGGATGTGTTGCAGCAAAAAAAAAAAATTGTACGTCATGTCTTCATATTTATAACTATAATAATATTTTTCTATCCTTTAATTGCGTGTGTCTTATAGAATATGCACTCTTCTACAACTCCATTAATTCTTCAAAAGTTATTCTGCAACATACTTGTGTATAAAACGTATTAAAAAAGAACTTGTGATAAGAATAGAATAAGAAATATAAAGAAAAACAATTTTTAGCTAGACGTGTTGCTGGGGAGTTTCTTGTCGCTTCTTCTCCTTAACAGCAATAACACGTTGCGAAGCGGTGTACATGGACCGGGAAGTAAAATTAAATTTTAACCTATATGTATGACCTTCAAAAAGTATTCTCCAGTGGAACTTATTATGAATAAAAAATTTTGAATTTGAATTTAAAAATTACGTTGTCAATCAACTTTGGTTAACTCTTAGACAAGTCTAAGAGACAACAGAAGTTAGATTACCTCTATGTCTTCTACCAGTAGAGGGTTTGTAAACTTTGAATGAGAGGAAAAAATGCAACAAATATTTTAAATCAAACTCAAATATTTATACGAAAAATTAACATGAATTACTTTGAATTTACATTATTTAGAGAAATTCAATAATAACCTAGAGTTATGAAACTATTATCAATATTTATTTTTTATTATTCTCTGTTGTTGTGGTTTTTATAACAATGTTGACAATTGACGGCCTGACGGCCTCTGTGGTTGGGCGGGCTAAGCCTTTGCCGGCTTACCTCACTGCAACGCAGAGTCTCCGGGTTCGATTCCTGGTATAGCAAATTTCGGAAACGTATTTTCTCCGTTATTTACTATGGTCTGGGTGTCTGGGATCGGCCCCAGAATGGTCTGTTGTATATTACCCATAACACAAGCGTAACTTGCTTAATTTGGGGATATACAGTGTGTGTGCCTTCGTCTGCCGATTTATTATTTATATTTAATTTCTGCGAACCTTGTTATCATAACCTGTGTCTTAGTTGTTCATTGCCTCGTATTGGTCTTGCTGCCCTGAGTATCTTATCCACACGAATTCTTGACATACCGACATGCTAACAGAAGGACCCTCGCGGCGCAGTGAAGAAAATTATTACATTCAAGCCATGTCGGGTCGTATCTCGGACATAATGTAACAAGTAAAATTTAGTATTAAGCCATGTAAAAATGTAGGTAAGTGTTTTAAGTCTTCTTTATACGATATTGAGTAAAAGTCCGCAAACATTTTTTTGACGATTTCTCATAATACGCTATGGCAGAACGTGTTAATGTCATTGAATACCATTGAGTGCTTTCAGTTTTATGCTTATCGACTAAATTCATTCAATTTGGTTGATTCATCAAATATGAGTGATTGTCAACCTTCGTATTTTTTTTTAGTGAGGACAATCAGACGTCAACAAAAAATAAAAAAATACTCTAAGAATAACATCTGTTTATATAATATATCTCTAAAGACGTACATAAGTCGCGCGCAGGTTTGCCGATGCTCACCCCCACGACTATGACCGCGACCCTCATTTATTTAGGTTTATGGCTTGGCAAGTAGGCCTTTAAACCAGATCTTAGATTACAATATAGTTTCTTCATTTTCTTAAGCCTATGTATAGCTCTGCTGAACTGTAGGTTATCAGCTGACGCCATTCAACGGAGTTCTTGTGACAACTCGAAAGGCCACATTTGAATATACTATTATTAGAAAATAAACTACACAGCATAATATCTCCTTTCAGTTCCCGCCAAAAACTCCACCGCGACCCTCACTCGTCTAATGAATACTAGCGATGGGTAAACTAACTGAAATTTCAAAAACGTAGCCATCCAGCTAACTAACTAAGCTAGGTGGTTCGACAGCCGGCTAAAAAACCTCTTTATGGCGATTTGACTCGCTAACTGACTGCCATAGCTGACGGCTAAACCTTAAACTTGTCAGCTATCGGTTTTATTCCACAACCATTAGCCAGCTGGCGACGGGTGTCGACCAAACCATAAACTTTTCAGTTATCGCTTGTATTCAACAGGCGAGTCTCTGGATAACTGGATCGTGGCTATTTTGTGAACAACCGCTATTTACTTTATTTTTATAATGGCTAGCCACTTCCAATTCTTGCCTACTCGTGGATACTTCGAACGCAAGACGCGGTTGTAGGAAGCGGTAGGAGTGCTCATCGACAAATCTGCGCGTGGGTAGATAGTGAATCTGTTTTATTGTTATCAATTCGCGAAATGAAATTTTTAATATTTATGTTTAATGACAATGCAATAAAACAATTTAAATTAACATGTTTGTTTTATTATATTATTGTAACAGTATTATAATTATAATGCAATTTTCAATCGCATTTTTCCTCTGATTCGTATGAAGATGAAGTTTGCTGTGAACCAAGGGACTCCATCGCTGAAGTTTGTTCCGATATGTTGTCCATATTTTCAATACCAATTATGTTGTTTGCCAGATCTTCAAATGTTATTTCCTGTGTATTAGAGATTATTAATAATATCATAAACCTCTCAGTTACTCAGGTGGACAGAATGCTTGCCACACACGATGTATTCGGTCACTGTCATGGCGCCAGTGCGTTGAATTTGTGACAATATCTCCTTTCACATTTTCCCAATCATTTCAGTTCGGCACGGTCCGTCTTCCTTCCATACTGCTCTATTCATTGTAGTCACATCACAAATCATCATACAATCCATCTCTTTTGGATTACTTTTATATGCATACAGAAAACTTCCAGTTGAACATAGATTTTCGTCTCGTAATATGCCCCGTACCGCCTTAATTTTTTCTACTTTCTTTCACGACAAATACAAACTCGCCTAAGCGATGTCTTCCGTCTTGGAATTTGAACATAGCCATTGAAATGAGTTGAGCTATTTGAGTCCCTATTAAAATTATAAATGCAAAAGTAACTATTCGTCTGTCTGTCTGTTTCGTTTTCACGGAAAAACTACTAGACCGATTTGGCTGAAACTCGGTATATATATATTTTCGATGCCGAGGATGAACATAGGATACTTTTTATCCCGAAAATGGGATAGTTTCCGGGATAAAAATATATTTGTCTTTCTGTTTATGCTTTTACGGAAAAACTATTGGACAGATTTGGCTGAAATTCGGTATATATGTAATTTTAATACCAAGGGTGGCCAAGGGATATTTTTATCTCGGATAATTGGATAGATTTATTTAAAGGTTATCCCAAAAAGTTGGTCCCGTTGGTCCCCATTGGTCCCGTTGGTACCCTTGGTCGCCTTGGTCCACTTGGTTCAATTTTGTCAATTAGACAGATAACGTAGTTTACAGATCGATAATAGTATAGTTTGCAATATAAAATGAAGTGAATCTTTAAAGAGCAGGCGGTACAAGTTATATTGTATACAAGAGATAGGCACTAGAGGTTAACCCTCGGCGCCGCGGGGTAAACTCTTAGTATTATATATTTGGGATTATGATGGATTCTTACCTCTGGCAAAAAACTGAAATCATTCTCTTGCACTGCCGCTCTATCTTCAGTGCCATGCCCGCACAATATAGTAAGAAGGTACCAGGACAATTCCCGGGAGAAGTATTCACCTAAAATAGGGATTATTATATAATATTTATCCTTCACTACGGGCCATTTAATTATATTAACATATTTACTTCATAATAAATATTCTTTGGTCACGTACAACATCATACCGTATGTGTAGCTTAAGGCGCTTGTAATAGGCCACCGCCTTAGGAATATATTAGATTATTGTACTATTTTAGCGAGTTTATTTACTGACAATAATAGAAAAGGGTAGTTCGTATACATTATCCACCAATCAGCTCGTTCCGTCATCGCTGGAATATAAAGGCGTACGCACGAAAAGCCGAGATAACATTTACACTCCGACTTTTTGCCCGGCTTTTGTCCGATGTACGTGTAGTAGCGCTCTAATTGTTGTGTGAGAAGTGAGACTTAATTATATCGGCTATTAAATATGAGTTCGAAATACTATCTAACAATGCCACGAGAACAATTATGTGTTATAGAACATTATACTTTACCGCACGCACCGGGAAGTCTTTCGCGATTTTTGTGGTCATAACATTACTTAGATCTCGTACCTACAGTGGATATTACAGCGATGTTCCCTTTGAAAAAACATTCAGAGCTGATACTTTTACACATCGATGCCTCAGTAGAAGAGAGGCGGCACTTCTACTTACCATTACAACTTAGCATTTCCAAGAAATTCTCTCGATCAATCATAGCGACTTCGTTATTCAAATAGGAGAAATTCTTGAACGCCGCTCTTAGTCTTTGGTAGCTGTAACCGAAGACTGGCCGATGGTTCAAGTAAAGTTTGACGAACTCCTCAAAGTCTATCTCTTTCACTGGTTCGCGTAAGTATACTTTAAATCTGGCTTCGATTAAAAGGTTCTCTACCTGAAAATAATCTCAAATTAAATATATACTAATACAATAATAATAAATCGGCAGACAAACACACACCCTGTATATCCCCAAATTAAGCAAGTTACGCTTGTGTTATGGGTAATATATACAACGGACCACTCTGGGGCCGATCCCAGACACCCAGACCATAGTAAATAACGGAGAAAATACGTTTCCGAAATTTACTATACCAGGAATCGAACCCGGAGCCTCTGCGTTGGAGTAAGGTAAGCCGGCAAAGACTTGCCCGCTCAACCACAGAGGCCATCAATAATAAATCTGTAGTGATGTCAAATTTGTACAGTGATTTAAAAAAAAAGAAACGTATCAGAGGCCTAATTTGGACCAGCAGATTCTGCAAACACATTTTTTACAATTGTTCTTTTTTTATAACTCGAGTACAGTAGATAGGCTAACGGGCCAACTGTGATGGAAAGTGGTTACCGTCGCCTATGAACATTAGCAACAATAGGTATTACCAATGTGCTACCGTACTTATAGATGGGATTGGAACCTGGCTACTAATGCCGGAACACAATCCAAGGTTGTTATGGCGGCATACTCTAGACCAGAGGTGTTAGTCATCCAGACGGGCAAATACCCTAGCACCTGGCTGTGGGTTGTTTTGTCGCCTCTTACGACAGGCCGCCCCAACGCAGGAATTAGTATTTTTCTCCGTTCCTGCACAGATAAAGAGTTGTTGTCTGTCTGTCAGAGCATTATGTGAAAACTACTGGACGCATTTAAATGAAATTCATCACAGTGCTAGCTTATATCCCGAATCAAGATTTAGGATACATTTTATCCCGATAAATGTCATTGTTTCCGTGGGATAGACGAATACAGTCAAAAAGACTCCGCTGCGGCTGTGTTTTTTTTCGTGCCGTTGCGCCGTTGCCGTTCACTAATGGCTAGTTCTTATATCATACCAACCGTTCATTTGCCTAACTATTGGTTAAAAATTAACATAAGCTTCATATAAGTAATGTCAAAATTCAATCAATCACTTGCCCTACAAGTGAATGAATAAGGTATGAATAGTATATAATTGTAAGAATGTAAGTAAGGTACAGGAACCGGCAATAACAAACATGGTCGTCATCATGGCAACGCGAACGAAGTTTTACCGACACTACAGCGGGTTAATAAAATAGAACATATTATCAATTGAACCTGTGTGCGCGGAATACCTAAAGTAGAACTCGGATGGTCCGTGATCACACAAGACCGCTGAAATACGCTGGTTCCTTAAGTCAATAGTCTAATCTTGTTATCTTCAGTTGTTGTGTGTAGAATTGTGATAAAATACATGTAATTACATTATATATTGACTCAGTCAAAATTTCCAAAGAAGGAAGTTGGCTTGGCACCAGAAGTTATTTTAATAAATTATTTTATTCACCATGGCTTTGGGCGGCCGCCATTTTTTTTTTTAAGTGATAGATCACGTATATACGATTAGATAGAGGATTAAAGCAAATAATGTATGGAGACTTTAAATTGGTATGACTTCGTCACGATTTGAAAACATGTTTCCGTATTAAATAATAAATAGCACCTACATCACAACAACTAAGTATATTTTAAACTAGGATACGCCCGCGACTTCGTCCACGCTTGACGTCAAATTTCCACGGGATTCCCGGGACACAGAGTACATCAGCAATGGTTTTAGTGAAAGCTGTGTCGGAATAAGTTAATTTTTATGCACCCAAACAACTACAAACCGCTCCCGGGATAATTCCCGCGGCATTCCTGGGATAGAAATATCACATTTTATTACATAACAGTTTCTATCGATCAGTGAAAAAATCGCATTGTAATTTCCAATTTTTTTAATGACCATTTTAAATCATTCTCAAAAAAATCCCCGCAGGTTTCCCACGATAAAAAGTAAAGTCTAATAATTTGCTGCCGATCAGCAAAAACCGCATCGAAATCGGCCTAGTAGTTTTTACGAACGTAAATCCCAAACAAACGGACAAACAGATACGTGTTCTCCATCGTTTATATAGCGTATTCTAGTGTTTTGTTTTAAACAGCTTCAATGTACAGACACCGCTTGTTTAGAATTATATAATATTATAGATGACTACTATCTACAACATAGGCCACTGTTGTGAAAAATAACAAGTGTTTCACCTCGTACTCCGAGGCAAAGAACCCTAACGCTCTCATCAGGTCTGGCATCGAATCGATAGGAATGTAGTCTTTAACCCTTCTCATGGCCGGCGTGAAGGTGCCTTGGCACAAGATTTGGATGTAATAAAACAGATCCCTGATCTCTTGGAACAACCATCCTGGTCGTCCGTTTTCTACGAGGCAGTAGTATGGATCAAGGTCACCTCCGCCGAGTTTTGTAGTACTTTCCACCGATCTGTAGTAATAATATGGCGCTGTGGCGTAAACAATGTACAAATCCCATTATCAAATTCTGAAACTAAGCAATGCTCCAATTGGTCCACACCTCAGACGAACAACATAGAGCGAGACCGGCTAAGGATGCCAATCGCGCCGAAGTGCGTTTCGAGAACTTTAATTACGTAGTTTCCAATAAACAGCCCATAAACGTACCAATGCTGGGCTCGGGTCTCCCATTATAGGGCAAATGGACAGAATACCCACCACGCTAGTCCAAGGAAGCTTGGCAGGTATGACACATCGGTTATCTCGATGTGCACGTGGTAATTGTAACAATATGAATTTTAAGTTAGAAAATTGTATGAGTGGTGCATGCTTTCCGGGTAGAATTCGAACCCGCGCCCTTTGAGTATGGGACGCGCGCGTACTCTAACCAGTCAGCCTAATTTTGTGCAGGAACAGAGAACAAATACAACTTCCTGCGGTCGGGCGGCCTGTCGTAAGAGGCGACATAACAACCCTCAGCCATGTGGTAGGGTATTTGCCCGACTGAATGGCTACCAGCCCTTGTCTAAAGTATGCCGCCATAACAACCTTGAGTTGTATTCTGGCATTAGTGACCAGGTTCCAGTTTCCCCTAAGAGAGCAGCAGCGCATTTGTAGCACCATCGGTGTTGCAAATGCCCATAGACGATGGTAACCACTTTCCATCAGGTGGGCCGTCTGCCTATCTGCTGAACTCATGCAATAAAATGTTTCCAATAGATACATTATTATTATACCCACACAGACGAAAACCACATGTGTATTACATAAGTTTACGCACACAAGATTTAAAAAATGGCTCACTTCATGTGGCAATTTTGATCACGTAGGTTTCATCTATACTTTTATTCATCGTGACACAAGTTAACAAAAGTGACATCCCCAAAGACTTCGAACCTCGACAAAAAGATTCACTACCACCAGAGCAGGAATAAAAAATTCAGTGAACAGGGCATAGAATTCTTTAGAAACAAGGGTTTCTAATTCAATTACTACTAGATACTTGCCTGTAATTAGCAGCCCACTGTATCACACTGCTGTCCTTAGTGCCTACTGTAAACAGTGTACCGGTATCTTCTCGAAAACACATGTCTATCACCTGAAAGAAAGTAGTTGCAAAAAATTGGGAATTTGGCGTAATCATGATCAGATAATAGGTACTGATAATTTGTAATTAAGAACATATATGGCAAATTGACAACAAAATGAGTAAATGTACGAATACAAAAGAGATTTACCTGTACAGGATGTCCCAACAACCCAACATGCTTCCACGGATTTCCATCCAACGGCATTTTTTGGAGTCCAATAATGTTTTTTGTGGCGAACAGCAAATACTGCATTTCTTCACCCTTTCTTTTGTTGCTGATTAATTGAATTTTTCGTACTGGATGTTCGTATCGCGGACCCAATACAGTCGACAGCGTCATCGTGGTGGCATGGTTCACGATTTTATATTTATGCTGTTGAAATAAGTTGCTATTTGGCTGCTAGCATCAGAATTATTATAGTTCTTGCAATTCACGAAAGCGAGTTTTTTTTTTATAACGCAGGGGAATGTCTTTGCTTGCGACACACACTCGAGCCATAAATACGGGGGGAGGCCAAATGCAGCGCTTAATGCCGCCTGAGCGAGGGAGTGTGAGACTCTCGTATGGTATTGTTACCTCTCCCCGAAGAGAGAGCCGACGAACTAGCCATTAAATCTAACATGCGCCCCGACGATGACACACTTTGTAAGAACGCCACGGGATCTAGAACAGAGTTACTGCACCGTGACGTCCTAGTGTGCAAGATTGGTACAACCCCGGGGAGCAGGGTTGTGCCTACAAGTCCAGTAGAGTTAAAGGTCCACTGTTACCCCTGTATACAGCGGCCCTCTGCTAGAGAATCATGGGAGTAGTTTTGTGCATAACAGCGTCTCCAAGCACCCGTCAGTCGACAGCGGACGTAAGCCGCTTGCACCGTCTTCTCCCGAGTTGTCTTAACTTGTGGTTGTCTGTGAGATCGAATGCGGGTCTGATTGGACGATACGTTTGAGATTGATCGTTCCGTCTGACATCTTATCGTAATGTGCATGTAATGTCAACGTTCAACCACGAGTAATGCCCACTCGCAGGTCCGTCTTTACTTGGGGGTGCAAGGTGCCTCGCGCGCATTTGGGCGCAGCGATCTAGAGGTCGAAAGTCTTATATCCACACATATCATGTGACGAAAAGAGGGACGGACAGCCATGGGGATTCTTGAGGCTTTTTTATTTCTTTTGTTATTGTCGGAAAGAGGGCGCAGGCCGATTACTACACCCCTGCCTTCGTGGATTGCGAAAACTATATCTAAATATAAAATAGATGATAAGAAATAGCGGTGTAAAGCCAGGATTTTATCTGACGATCATCCTGATGCGACAGACTAGGACGGACGCCTGAAACTGCTGAAAACCTATCTACTATTGTTGGTAAATCAATCGAGAGTGAAAAACTTAGCAACTTTGTCGATTGAAAATGAAATTGCAAAAAAAACATAGATCTTGGTCGAACATAGATAATACACCTTAATAAGAGAGAATGCGGTTAGAAACACTTGAAAAAGTATTTTTTACCTCATCATTAGCAACAAGAATCATGGGCAAATCGATCCTATATTCTTCAGAGTTCACACAACTGGGTGTCGGCCACACAATAGCAGCTAACGGCACAGCAGTTTGTTCCATTCTATCCAAGCTATATATCTCCAGATACTCCTCAGAGCTCTCTCCAATGTCGTATTCAACCATTATCCTATCAACTCCCAGGGATATCAATTTATATTCCCCATTTTTGTTCTTTTGAGGAATGAACAGAAGACTCGATACGTCTTTGTAGTGAGCGCGGTGCTTGCCTATGAAGTACCAGATGAATTTTTTGCAGTCATACTTGTAAACGCAGACTGTTCGACCTGCATCCTAAGATATAACAAGTTTTTATAAATCACAAGTTTAGTGCCACGTTCATGTGGTTGAATAGCTTCATCGAAGTATCTATCTCGTTCTAAACTTAGGGGATATCGTATGCGGTATGCGATGCATGAACTATTAATTTTATCAAATTTATTTTAAACATTTTACAAAAAATGGTATACTGCATTTTTCTCCCCGTAAACTTTAACTATGCCAATTTCACTGCAAAGAGCCAAAGCTATCGCTACAAATAAGTTCGTACAGCAAATAATATTTTTACTGTTCTTCCATTTTTAGTTTTAATGTTGCCGTCCGTATTTAATATTTATAAATAATACCTAGCAATAAATTGCAAACATTTTCTTTATATCTTTACGAATAGTAACCGATTCTTGATAATAATTGTACAGTTTTCCCAATATATCTAAAACTTTACACTACTACCATTGCTTTAAATTATAGATTACAAGTGAAAATTATATATTGAACGGTGAAAGGCTATTCGTTTTAAGCGTAATTTTGAGTGATATTGAGTTATATTGTATTATTTATAATTCTTACCGCCATGGCCATGGTGAGGGAATCGCAGCTATAACTGATGAGTTTTATAGCGTGACTTGTATCTTTAAATAGCTTTGGTGTCAAGATATCTATTGTGGTTGAATCTAAAAACAACAACTCTCCAGTGTTTAATCCACACGCCAGGTGCAGTCCTAAAAAAAATTATACTGATTAACAAACTATATTATCCCCAAACCCAGATCCCCATCCAGAACTCAAAATTCTCGCGCAAAATCAAATAAAATAATTTATTGCATAAACACATGGTTCTACAATAGGTCTTCTTATTTTAATAGGTTGGGGAAAAAGTCTTTTCGCATATAGTATGTATGAACTTGTAATAAGATCTCTTTGGCTATACCATTTGTATCTGGCTGGTTTTGGTATCATTAAAAAGTTTTAATTTTAAAGAAGACAATTCCAAATTCAAATTAGGAAAATGTGTGATTTTCATTTGTTTTTGTTATTGTTAAAATGAGTGAATCTAATGAAGAAATTCGATACATTTTAAAATTTTACTACAAAAAAGGTAAAAATACAACACAAGCCGCGAAAAAAATTTGTGATGTTTATGGACCTAATGCAGTATCTGTGACAGTAGTGTGAATTTGGTTTAAGTGTTTCAATCCGGAAATTTTGATATCAAAGATGCACGTCGCTCTGGTCGCCCTGTTACGGACAAAATTGATGCCATTTTTTAAAAAGTGGAACAAGTTCGGCATGTTAGTAGTTACGATGTAGCTGGAGAACTGGGAATTGACCACAAACGGTTTTGGCGCATTTGAAAAAAGCTGGGTACACAAAAAAACTCAATATTTGGGTGCCTCATGAGCTCACTGAAAGAAACCTAATGAACCGTGTACTCATTTTTGATTCTTTATTACGACGTAATGAAACCGAACCATTTTTGAAGAAGCCGATAACTGGTGATGAAATGTGGATCACGTATGACAAGAACGGGCGAAAAAGATCGTGGTCAAAGGCCGGTCAGGCTTCACAGACTGTGGCGAAACCCGGGTTAACTCGCAACAACGTGATGCTGTGTGTATGGTGGGATTGGAAGGGCATTATTCATTATGAGCTGTTACCGCCAAGCAGAACCATCGATTCCGAACTGTACTCCGAACAACTGATGAGATTGAAGCAAAAAGTTGAGAGAAAGCGGATGGAATTAATCAACAGAAGGGGTGTGGTTTTTCACCATGATAACGCTATACCTCACACATCTTTAGGCACTCAGCAAAAATTACGAGAGTTTGGCTGGGAGGTGTTAATGCATCCGCCGTATAGTCCTGACCTTGCACCTTCAGATTTTCACCTGTTTCGGTCTCTGCAGAATTCCTTAGGCAGTGTCAGGTTAACATCACGGGAGGACTGTCAAAACCACTTGTCGCAGTTTTTTGATCAGAAGCCCCAAAATTTTTATAACAATGGGATCACGTCGCTATCTACAAGATGGCAAAAAGTTATCCAACAAAATGGCACCTACATACTTTAGTCAAATGTAAATAAACTTTATAAAATAACCTTTTGAATTTTTATATAAAATGCAAAGAAACTTTTTCCCCAACCTAATATACAGAGCACATGTTTTTTGCTGGTTGGGCGTACAATTTTTTTTTAATTTATATCATAAAGGTACATACTTATTGGGTTTTAATTATTATCATTAATAATTTAATCTTATAATTACGTATATCCTTAAATTTAACAAATACTAAATGACACACAATTTTAATTTAGATATGTTTCTAATGATATTTATATGGTACAAATATTATAAATATATTTAAACACTTAACATTCTAACTTTCACTTATATTTAAAACTTATCATTAAGGAACTCAGTTACACTGTAGTAGCTTTTTTCTTATTAGTACTTTTTCAAATTGAGATTTAAATAATTTAGTTTTCAAAGCTTTCAGCTCTTTTGGGATTTTATTATATATTTTTGGGGCCATGCATACTTATACTCTTATACAGTAAAGTTGTTTTTGCATGGTACATACAAATTTTTTCTTTATTACGTATATTCCTAACCGTAAAGTCGGATGTATCTGGAAACAAATGTAGATTTTTGTGTACAAACATTGTGACTTCATATATATATATATATAGCGATGGATCAGTGACAGCAACAACAATCTACAGCATTGTTGATCCTCCACCTTCTTGAGTTGTGTTCCTCATTTCTGAGGGTCGCGACTTTCCCTACTAGTTTTTCTTACACTATTTTTCGCCATCGGTAACAATTAGCGGTATTCTCGTACAACGAAATCGTTGAGTGTAGTGTGGATCTCAGACCAACGCATCGGATTACAGCCGAGCCTTGAAATATTCTTCGTTCTATTTTGCTATTGATCATTAGGTTTTGTAAACTGTCACCCCGTTTTCTGGCCATGTGTCCGAAGTAAAGCGAGCGGGTAAACTGTTCGTTCCCCTATACGTATGGAGAAGCTTGAGCCCAGCAATGAGATATTTATGGGCCGATGCTATATGATATATAACCTATGGATTTCTATTACGGAAAATCTTTAAATGCTACGACTTAGGAATTACCTGAAGGCGAGTACTTCACGCATGTGACAGACAGTTGAGGTACTGTGACTTCATAATCGCCTTTAATCGAATCGTCCCTAGGAGGAGTTTTTATATTATACCGGTCCCTCAAGTCTACTCTTTTGAACAGCTTGTGCTGAATACAGTGATGCAGTTCCACAATTCCATCAGCGTATCCAATGCAAATAAAAGGTCTGAAATTATACCAGAAGCCCAATAAGTACCTACAGTGGTTATTTTTAAGATTTTACATGGAATTAATTAAAGAAGTTTCTCACTTTTCCGGGTGTACAGTGAGTGTTAAGGCTGGTGAAATTTTATAGTCCAATATTGTGACGAGCTTCTCCGTTACAAAGTCAACAAAACCTATTCCTTGGTTATGCGAACCTGTGAAATTATTATAATTTATCCTGAATTCTCGTGATAATTTATGTTGAAGAAATAATTAAATAACCTATAGAATTTTCCTCCATGAATGGCCATAGAATTTGTAAGCCATCTCTTATATAAAAATCAATTGCTGTTCGTTAGTCTCGCTAAAACTAGAGAACGGCTGGACTGATTTGGCTAATTTTGGTTTTCAATTATTTGTGGAAGTCTAGGCAAGGTTTAAAAGATGAGTAAATGAAAAAATTGATTCTGATTGATTTGAGCTAGTATTTTATAGAAATCGTTTTACAATAAGGGGTCATAAATTAGGTTTTTTTTATGTTTGCATATGGGCAAACTGGCAGACGGGTCCACTTGATGGCAAATGGCTACGGTCACGCGTTAAGGGGAAGAGGGTTCGACGAAGTGTGACGTTATGTGACAAGGGGTTGCAGGGGCCACCATTTGACCAGTTTTCCTACATTTCTTGACGTCACATTTCAAAATCTAATATATTTAAGCTTTAAAGCACGAAATTTGAAATATTAACGAAAAGTTTCAAAATATTTCCAACTCTATTTGTATAAGCATTGTGCTTATACAAATAGAGTTGTTAGTTATTATTAAAAAATAATTTTAATGGAAATAAAAGGAATTAGAGAAATGCTGTTTTAATCTAACAATTTTTTGATGTAAAATTGTAAAATGCAAAATGTCAAACTAAGTTAAATACTTGCATTTTATTACTATATCTTGTATTTATATATGTAACTTATGTATATATTTATATATAATATAGTTATATATCTTATATTAAAATGTAAGTAATCATACAATAATTGTTTTTACCACCATCGCCACTCCCAATATTAATAATAATATTTCTGCCACGGGTTGTCCGGAAGAGAAAGCTTTTTAGCGATAATATCGCCCTTTGTACACAATTATATTACTTTTACTAGTTTGTAAAATTTCTGTACCGGTGTACAATAGAGTATTATCTACTTTTCGATAATTATTAGTTTAGTTGTGAGATTTAATGCAAAAAGTAGTCTCTATTAGTAAAACTCAATCAAGACAATATTTCAAAAAAAATACGTCTTCATAACGCGATATCTTACAAATTATGAAATCTCTGACAACAAACGGTTTTCCTGCCGCAGTCGCATCTGACGGCAGCTTCTTTTTTATCAACTTCTGTCGCAATAGATCTGTTTCACTGTCTATACCCACTTGTACTTCTTCCCAACATAAACACATCTTATTGCCTGTGAAAATGTAGATTATTTATATTTTATTGTAAAGTGAGTTGCTAAAGAAATTCTAAAATGAAGAAGAGATTTTAAGGAACTTTACACAGCAAGACAGACAGATGCAAAACGAATGTAGTATATTGCTTTCTGCGCACTTGCTGTAGCAGATATAGTCTGATATAGATATAATTCGTGTTCCGAACCAAAATTCGTAATGTCAATACCCAGAATACAGGAGAGTATACGGGAGATCGACTGGTTGCTAAAACTGGCTGCTCAATATTTTGGTCGCCTTTAGACAACCTAGCTGCCTCAGCCAGGCTGGCTAGTACGTAGGGGCCCTTCTAAGCCGGGGACACGAATAAGATAGGTACCGTTGTCATAGAAGAAGAATGCTAGTCACAATCACGCAAAAAAATATACCACTCTGCAAAGCATCTAAATCTAGTATTTTTTTATCCTGAAAATGCAACATTTTAAAGTAGTATAGCAACAAAATTATTTCTCGTACTTTTACTAGCGTAAACTTCAGACTATTGTGAACTGTTCAGGTTAAAGGTCAAATTACTATTCTATTTATGATCTAAAACAAAACTAGTTCATCTATTTATATGTATATGTAAATTATTATCTCAGTACTTTTAGTAATGTTATCGATGTAATTGATGCAATAATCAATTACATCGACGATATTACAGTACTTGCAGAGGCAACTAATTCTTTCATAAAAGATATTTGGATTAATTTATGGTCGAAGGGTATTTGTTTATTACTTGACATGATGAGGTTTTTCGTCCTAAATTGTTTCCTGTAAATGTTTTTCTTTTTCAAAAATAATAATTAGCTTATTAACGTGTCTTTTTTGGTCATTTCAAACTTAAAACTCTTCACATAACATCGTCATCATCCTAGCGTTAAATCCCAGTTGCGTTTAGGGCTTCTGCCTCGAAGCTCGAGGTCCGCTTTACTACTTTTAAACTCTTCACTTAACATATTTTCTAAATGTCGCTTAAAACAACTAATTTTCACCAAGATAAAATCGCTTTACTTGCATTTTGGATCAAGAACCTTGTAACTCCTTGGCGATATGTTGAAACTGAGACCCTTAACACTATCAACTGTGAATCCATGAACCCAGTACAGTAACTTCATTTGGTCTTCGTAGAAGTGTATTTCACCGACACTATTTCCGGTGACTACAACTCTGTGAAAGACTAAAATTCTTGGTCGAAATTTTACAGAAAGAAGTCTTTAAAGAAAGAACCGCATCACGTATGATTTTATCTGTGGATCTTTGTTTAATCTATGAAAAGTACCAACTTTTTACGGTCTAATATTGATGATACGGATGAGAAAATCGTCTATGTTATTGGTTCCATCTAAAGTTCGTGTACACCGGTCTTCACGATGAGTGGTTCTTTAATTAGGGTATAAATAAGGAACAAACAAAAACAACTTTATTTGTATAGCTTGTGCCAGTGAAACATTGTTTAGGTTGCCATGAAGATGTATTTATTAGTGATATATACCATTAATCTAAAATTACAATGGCGGTGCCAACAAACGGGACTGTAGCGCCGTCGTTTTGGTTTATTCGTCTATCCCGTGGAAACGACGTCATTTATTAAGCTAAAAAATGTCGTAAATGTTGAAACATTATGGACCTATTTAGTCGCAATACGAATAAAGAATAGAGACGTGACATTGTCACTCTTGAAACTATCAGAAAATTGTATTAGATAGATAGATAACACTTTATTGCTCACCAAAATAAACAAAAAATACAAAAACAAAATGCATAATTACATTACATCTTGGCAAAACCACAGGCGGCCTTGTCGCTAAAAGCAATCTCTTCCAGGCAACCTGGCTTAAAAGAAATTCTTAACTAATCTGGCGATGTAGGTGGAGCAGAAAAAAGATAGGACTGTACAATTTAAATATACAAACTTACACTAATTATATTGTTGGTTTTCATTTTCTCCTTATCTCGACCACAGATTTTAAGTGTAAATTTTGTCAGGGATATACTCGAGAATAATAAGCTTTCTGCTGGTGAAAGAATTTTCAAAATCGGTTAAGCAGTTCAAGAAATTACTTTCTACTCACTAGAAACAAACAAACTCAGAAACTTTAGCTCTTTATAATATTAGTATAGATTAGGTTATATGGGGAATACTGATATCTTACCCATCAATACTCTTAATGACATTGATCTTGTGTTTTTCAACCTTTAAAACTTTGATAAATTTCAAATTATTAGCATTATTCGTCTCCAACAGAGCTTGGTGCTCTATAGTGCATCCGTATACCAGCACTGCCCCTCGACTAGTTGCTACTAAGATTTGAGATGTGGCTTTTACGAAGGTATAACAAGTAAGACTACCATAGTCGGGATGTATCTTCTTGTCTGGCTTTCGAATATTGAGTTGATAATTGTTTGTTTCTTTGATTATGCCTCGCTCGAAGACGAAAATTTTCTGAAAGCATTATTCTCTTTATGTCTCCAGGGATCGATGTCGAAACAATAATTAAAATTAAGGCAAAAAAGACCAGTGGTTCTTTACTGTTATTTTTAGAGTAGATTTGGCTAGAACTTTATTTGCAGTCACCAATTGTACAGAGTCATCAAGAGTAGTAAATTATTCATAATATTCAAACATTATCTATATTCTAGATCTTGCTTCTAATGATGCTAGACAGAGACAAACCAAACAGGCAGATAAGAATTTAAAAATGGGCAAGTTTTTATAAGAGTAAAATATTCTGGATTATAATACTCTTGTAATATTTAGTATACAAAATAACCTAAATATGAACACTGATTGATTTGACAGGTCATTCAACTTACACCCGAAGTCCCTATCCAAATATCTTGCTTCGTCAACAACAGAAACTGCTCAGACTCGTATGGATTAAAACCCATATCAATGATAGCATCTCGTGCAATATCAATTTCCAAAGTAGCTGTAAAAAGTTACATTATCTATTATTGAGCTAATCTAAGCATTTCTATCTAAAAATATGGAATTGTGTTAGGAGTTTCATGTACATTAGAATATTTGATGACAGGTCTTTGTGAAAATATTATGAAAAACTGACCATGAGCTTCATCGAATCCAAGAGACCAGATCCACCAATATATCTTCGCTTTCTCCGGGTAACCTAAAGTCAAGAGATACTTTGCATCAGCACTTATTGCCACTTTCGCGATCCTAACATTGCCGTGGGGTGAGAACACTGTTTTTTGTGGAAAATAATCGTTGCTATCCCAAATGATTAACGTATTTTCTGGTCCTGTATCAGCAGTAACTAGCCATTTCCCTGTCGCATCTGCTGCTATAGACGTAAGCATGTGTCTCTAGAGAAAGAAGATAAAATTAACGGTATTGAAGAGTCGATGAATTAGTATTTTAATTGTAATGAATTCAAGCAGGATCGATGATATCTTAAATATATAATTAAGTGGACATCTAGCATAGCGAGTTGGTCAATAACTATGTAAGGGATCAAATATTGGATATGAATAATCACATGTCCCTGAAGTATCTTCATCTCGTGTGTGCTCCAGTTGTACAGGACCCCACAGTTGGAAGCTGCGTAGAAGATGTTCGTCGAACCATTATTGTTCAAGTTAATGACGCCAACTTTGTGGTTGTAGCCGTTTATCCAGCTAATATTCTGTTATAAGAAAATAGATGTTTAGTCCGATTTCTAAGATACCGTGGCCATTTTAGCTAAAGAATAGCCATCAAACAAGTAGAGAGAGAGAGATAGCACTTTATTGTACACCATTACAGAAAATACAGAACAACTTATAGCCTAAAAATATTCTAAATGTGCACAATGTGCGGTCTTATCGCTAGGAAGCGATGTTTTCTAGACAACATCTAAAATTATCATCACGTCTATCCATCTCTCTACGTAGAATAGAATAGAATATTCTTTATTGCACAGAGGAGAGTAGTTTACTCGTGTAAACAATTATTAACAATAATTTAGATAGTGGAAATCACTCCTATAATTTGATCGGAAAACTTACAAAAGGAGACGGTTTATGATGATAATCTGCAACATCTGTATATTGTTTGATTTTAGACAAAGATAGACTGTACAAGCATCTAATATCTATATCGCTTGTACTGCGGCGTAAATTAGGTAAGGAATGAAACTGATCCAATGAGTTTTGCATTTCGCAATATCTTTTATTACAACTAAAGTATTCGAAGGCAAGTCCTCGTACAGATTCTATAGAGTTTAAATAATATCAGAACAATACTTAATATAGCTAATTTATTATTCTCATTTATTAATAATCGACAATGACACCAATGACAACGCAATAGTTTATTTTAAACAATCACGTATTTCAAATTTTGCATTGTAAATAAAACCTACTTTACAAAATTTATAAATAGGTCTTATTTAATCTAAACACGCAATCGTGACGACAAAGTACACGTTCAAAACCATAGATAATACTATATATAGTAAATATATATATGCCGCTTCTTCTCCTTAACAGCAATAACACGTTGCGAAGCGGTGTACATAGAATAGGAAGTAAAATTAAATTTTAAATTATATGTATGACCTTCAAAAAGTGTTCTCCAGTAGAACTTATTTTGAATAAAACTTTTGAATTTTATAAAATTCATAACAACAAGGGTGCATTTCACTGAATATTTTATTAATATTAGGTTGGAGAAAAAGTTTCTTCGCATTTTATATAAAAATCAAAAGGTTTTTTTATAAAGTTTATTTACATTTGACTAAAGTATGTAGGTGCCATTTTGTTGGATAACTTTTTGCCATCTTGTAGGTAGGGACGTGATCCCATTGCTATAAAAATTTTGGGGCTTCTGATCAAAATCTGCGACAAGTGGCTTTGGCAGTCCTCTCGTGATGTTAACCTGACACTGCCTAAGGAATTCTGCAGAGACCGAAACAGGTGAAAATCTGAAGGTGCAAGGTCAGGACTATACGGCGGATGCATTAACACCTCCCAGCCAAACTCTCGTAATTTTTGCTGAGTGGCTAAAGATGTGTGAGGTCTAGCGTTATCATGGTGAAAAACCACACCCCTTCTGTTGATTAATTCCGGCCGCTTTCTCTCAACTTTTTGCTTTAATCTCATCAGTTGTTCGCAGTACAGTTCAGAATCGATGATCCTGCTTGGCGGTAACAGCTCATAATGAATAATGCCCTTCCAATCCCACTATACAGACAGCATCACCTTGTTGCGAGTTAACCCGGGTTTCGCCACAGTCTGTGAAGCCTGACCGGCCTTTGACCACGATCTTTTTCGCACGTTCTTGTCGTAAGTGATCCACTTTTCATCACCAGTTATCAGCTTCTTCAATAATGGTTCGGTTTCATTTCGTCGTAATAAAGAATCACAAATGAGTACACGGTTCATTAGGTTTCTTTCAGTGAGCTCATGAGGCACCCAAATATCGAGCTTTTTTGTGTACTCAGCTTTTTTCAAATGCACTAAAACCGTTTTGTGGTCAATTTCCAGTTCTCCAGCTACATCGTAATTACTAATATGCCGATTTTGCTCCACTTTTTCAAAAATGGCATCAATTTTGTCCGTAACAGGGCGACCAGAGCGACGTGCATCTTTGATATCAAAATTTCCGGATTGAAAACGCTTAAACCAAATTGGCGCTACTCTCACAGATACTGCATTAGGTCCATAAACATCACAATTTTTTCGCGGCTTGTGTTGCATTTTTGCCTTTTTTGTAGTAAAATTTTAAAATGTAACGAATTTCTTCATTAGATTCACTCATTTTAACAATAAGAAAAACAAATGAAAATCACACATTTTCCTAATTTGAATTTGGAATTGTCTTCTTTAAAATTAAAACTTTTTAATGATACCAAAACCAGCCAGATACAAATGGTATAGCCAAAGAGATCTTATTACAAGTTCATACATACTTTATTTAAAAAAATACAGGTCTCGAATTAAAAATGCCGTTGGAACTACTATAGAATTTATTAGAACTGTACGAACACGTATAAAACAAATACAAATAAAACTGGATGCAACCAGTTCACACTGCACTATTCAATACAATTCGAAGGCGCAAAGTCCGTCGTTTATATCGCTAATCGAGAGACTGCCCTCCCCTCCATTCGGGCCTCGTCTTATACTAACTACACAGTACAAAGAAATTGGAGGCGCACACAAGGTTTCTAAGAAATTTAATTTGCACACTTGCGAACGTCCACAAAGTCGAATACAATAACAATAGGGATTATAGTTCGACGCTAATGATGGTTATAAAACAAGTAAAAAGACAATAGTATGTTTTTCTTAACTACTAATTCAAAAGCCAAAGGAGTCCCTAATCCGAGAAAGGACAATAAGCTGCCCTCAACAATAATCTGTGCGGCTTATCTTTGGCGGCATGTAACAGTATTATTCTAATTGTGTACAAAGGGCGGTCTTATTGCTAAACAGCGATCTCTTCCAAACAACCCGTGGCAAGAATATTGCTGATTATGAGTGGCGATGGTGATATACATAATTATTGTACGAATGTACGATTATTTACATTTTAATAATAAATGTATAACTATAGTCTATACTATATATAATATACAGATAATTGTTTAAATGTATGGTAAAAAACAATACAGGTATATTCCCTGTAGCAGTCACCTCGGGCTCATAAACGAAACGAAATGTTCTTAACGTAAGTCTATTGCTGGACATAGGACATCAACGCCAGGCCCAATGTACAGCTTATTGCACCTATAAGAATAAGAGCTCTAATCCAGTCGAGAGCATCCTACGCTAGATTATGGATATGCGCTTGATCACAACGAAGCATTTATATGTGCCAGTGTGATGCATCACTCGATCCTGATTGTACCAATTTCCGTAGAAGGTCGTTAACTTAGAGATACAATGAATTACCTTATCTGCAGTCAAAGGTCATCATGCAAACACGACTGACCCTTCAGTGCGCCATCAAACATGAAACACACAATACAACTGTTATTTTTTCTTATATTCAACAGTCTGGTCTCATGTAGACCCACAGAGACT
Source organism: Dendrolimus houi (assembly GCA_039645545.1). Lineage (NCBI taxonomy): Eukaryota > Metazoa > Arthropoda > Insecta > Lepidoptera > Lasiocampidae > Dendrolimus > Dendrolimus houi. The sequence goes on along the minus strand of CM077127.1, from coordinate 24,590,163 downwards.
GTTTATTTGGAGTTGTACTCACCTACAAGTGAAGAGGTCAGTGTTTGTCAGCTTTCTTTTATCTGATAAGGGAGTTAAATTTAATTTTAACCATCACAGTTCGTTTCATACAAAGTTATTTTTAACGTATTCGATATGTGGGTTTGTTGTGCGTAGTACGTTATCATAAGATGAATTGCTTTTATGTTGTGAATTTATGTGTCGTTTGCTTGTTGTTTGTATGCTAGTAGTTGGTTAATATCAGATAAACCCATATGGTCTTATTCATATTAAGTTAGAGTAAATTAGGCTTATTGAAGGCTTCGTTAAGAACCATAAAGAAGCCTTCAAACTTACTCTAACTCAATATGAATAGACCGTTAAACTATACAGTTTTAGGGACATCATAACATCCTTCTCACTTTGTTGAGCCGCTTCACTCATCTACGAAACGTTTCTCTTGTGCACTGTGGATATTTGGAATGAGCCCTCAGCAGAGGTTTTTTAAGGGCATTATAAAATTTCTTAGAGATCGGCAACGCGTTGGCGACACCCCTGGTGTTGCAAACCTCTATAGGCGACGGTAACCACTTTCCATCAGGTGGGCCGTCTGCCTACTTCAGGCAATAAAAAACAGGTTTTTCCACAACGCTACGATACAAGCTTTTTCCAAAAGGATGTTATAAAATTCCTTCAAGGTAGGCAACGCGTTGGTGACATCCTTGGTATTGCAAACAGCCATAGGCGAAGATAACCGTTTTCCAGTAGGAGCGCCCTCAATATGTTTGCTATAAACCAGCTATAAAAATAACCACTACAGAAGGTGACCTAACTAGGTATTTATTGCTATGTGTTATTAGGTACATCGCCGTTGTCCCAAAATCAGCGTAGTATATATATTAATAAAATGAGTTCAATGATATTATATGGCCTAAAGCGGCTTTTGCATATTCTTATGACGAACATGACAAGTTTCAAAATAAAGTGAAAGTTTATGCTCTCTATATACCCATTGAGATAGACGTTTATATGATCTAAGCTTATACCAGTATATCTAGATGCGTGTCTTCACTAAGCAATTATCCAAAGGTGGCCTCTTTAGGCACTGAAGTTTCTGATCTCATAGAATTATAATTTAAAAAACACAAGAGTTATTCATCCAATTATTCAAAATAAAAATTATCGTATCTTATGTTAAGTTCGGACATAAATTAGATTGAAGGTAGATTCTAAATTTCGAAATTCAATGTGCCTCTGCATTCATTTCAGATAGCGTTCCTAAAACAATATGGGTATATTTCGAAGTCACAGAGCGGTAATGTGGGCTATTCGTACACACCGTATTCCATTTCGGGGCCTGTGAAGAAGCTACAGACTTTCGCTGGTTTGCCCGTGACTGGTGTCCTGGATGATGCTACAAAGCAGGTATATTAGCGACATACTATAAGGTGTTGTGGTTCAAGTCAAAAATAACAACTGCCCGGCAAAAAATGGAACTCTGTAAAAGCCCCTTAAATCAACCAACATTTTATTATTTCTCCTCGTGGTAAGTCGAAGTAGCTATTAGTCTATTTTCTCTGATTATTTACAGTTAATTAAAAAGAAACGATGTGGAATGAAAGATATATTCGAAGAAAATGGAGTGGAAAAAATTAGGAATAAGAGATATATCATCCAAGAGGGATGGACTAAGCGAAATATTTCTTACAGGTACTTTACTCATAAACTCTTTATCAAACAATAATTTGGTCCGTGGGGTCTATTGGCAAAGGGTTTCTTCAAAGAAATTTGTGAGAAACTCTTTGATACCACCCGTGATCAGAAGGCTGGTTCGTATTTCGCTCAACGAATCAGCATTGCCATACATGTTACATACTTTACACTAATTTATAAATAATTTAGTTTATATCTTTCATTGTCTATATATGAGTATTAAATTAAATTCTCATAATATAAAAATCACATAAAAGTAGATTAATGGTCGTCTTGCACTCCGATTACAATGGTATCATCATTGAAAGCTCGGTTGCATGACCGCCGCCACTGCGAAAAAATCCGTGGAATCCTCGTTTTCGTTATTAGGGTTATCAGTCCATTGCTCGTTATCGTCGAAATTCATAGCGCCATAGGGAGTGTCAAATGCGATTTTCGGTAGGGGAAACCTTTCAAAAAGTCATTAAGGCAAATACGATGGAGGTTCTTTACCATTGTCGGACAGTCATTAGGCAGGTTTTCATATTTATTCATGCCTGAAAGCATTGTATCAACAAATCTATAATCTTTTTTTTATTTTATAAGCATTATATTAATATTTATCCATGTATTCAATTTTTTTTAAGTTAGTGTAATTTCATAGTTTAATAAAGAATCTATTTTTATTATTGAAGACTTGAATAAATATTAATATTGTTACATGCCGACAAAAAGTTAATGTACGTCTGCCTGCCATAAACCCGGTTTATTACCTGTCCGCATTTGCACTTGTTTTGTTTACTTTGTGTTTAGAATTAGTAATTAAGAAAAATATTCTATTGTTATTGTACTTGTTTTATGGCCGTCATTAGGCAGATGTGTCGAACTAATTCATGTTGTTATTGTTTTGCGTCGAGGCATATTGTATTTGTACAAAATAAAAGGGATGCCCGAAGGGAGGGGTGAGGCAGTCAAGCGACGATTACGATACGAGCAAGACGTGTGTACATTCGATGAGCTATATAGTGACGGACTTTGCGCGCGTTATTAAATCGTGCATTACATTTGGACTTATTGCGTCCGGTTATATTTGTACCTGTGTTATACGTGTTTGTATAGTTCTAATAAATTCTATAGTAATTCCAACGGCATTTTAATTCGAGTCCTGTAACTCGTAACAATATAATCTATAATCTTAAAACAATAATGAATAATATAATAAAATAGAAATTTTTAACAATTTCCAGAGTAATAAACGGCTCGAGAACATTAGAGAAGTCTAAGGTCGAGACTCGAATGGCGGACGGTCTTGCAATATGGGCACCCCACGGGAGCCTGCACTTCATTAAAGTGGATGAAGGTAGCGCTGATATCGAGGTCTCCTTTGCCGGAGGAGATCATGGAGACGGGTAAGATATTGCCAAGAACTTAAATGTCAACCGTATTTCCGACATTTTATATAAGTACTTTATATCTCTACAAAATACAACTTGATCAATAAATAATATGGTAATGATTTAAGCCCCGAAGTTCACGATAATTGTCTTAAATAAATTCTCAATATCGGGTAGAACATACGGAAGACAAAATGAGAATGACATGAAACTCTGTAGTGTGACAGAGGGTGTAGATTATGGACGGAAGAGGCATATTGTGCCGACCCCAAACAATTGTTTGGGGTCGGCAAACAATTGTCCCTCTCTTTTCTTTCACCTTCTCCCAAATGAGATACTAAAGACAAAAATATTATAAGTTTCATATTTAATGTTTATTGGTTCCATAAGAAGCATTATTTTCATAACACTATCAGCGCGTTCCTTTAACAGCTCACAACGCCCAAAATGCTCCGTCAACCGTTCCACCTGGCGACCGCGGTCGTTGTGGTCGTGGCGAAAACGTCACTAATGACGTCATAATTTTCGATCACACAACGCTCACAACGACCCATGTCAAGAGGTGGGTCGAATAACCGTTCCACGTGGGTTTACGATTGTAACGCCGACAATCAAGTGGAACGGGAAAAATCGCGGTCGTGAGCATGGTCGTTGTGAGTCCCTAATGGAACGTAGCCTATAAAGCGATTATTATTTGATTCTTTTAAACTTGCATCCGTGACTGAAAAATTGAGAGGTAGAAGATTAAGGCGGTATGGATCCATGCAGGAACGTAGAAAGAATACAATTTCCGCGGCCGGGCGGCCTATCGTAAGAGGTGACAAAACAACCTACAGCCAGGTGATAGGGCATTTGCCCGACTGGATGGCTACCACCCCTGGGCTAAAGTATATCACCATAACAACCTTGAGTTGTATTCCGGCCTTAGTGACCAGGTTCCAGTCTCCCTTAAGAGAGCAGCAGCGCATTTGTAGCACCTTTAGTGTTGCAAACATCCATAGGTGATGGTAACCGCTTTCCATCAAGTGGGCCGTCTGCCTATCTGCTGAACTCCTGCAATAAAAAGATGGATATATAATGAAGAAGGATGAAAGTCATGCAACAAAAAGTATGTTATACTAGAAGACAATGAATACAAGTATATAATGTTGGATAAAAAAAAATTGTGGTCTGATAGTGAACATATGCCAGAATAGAGGACTATGGAAGCAAAAGATAATATTGTGCCGACCCCAAATATTAGGGTTAATGTGAAAGACAAAAGAGGTAGTTTGTGTCTGTACCTTCAGAACTATTATTTTCATAGAAAACTTTCCAAAAATTCTAACAGTTTTAAACTGGACACCAACGAATTTATAAGGGGCCATCCACAAATTACGTCACACGAATTTCATGATTTTGTGAACCCTCCCCCGTCCTTGTGGCAACTGGTCACATTCATGACAGTCCTCCCCCTTAGTGAAGTTCAGAAATTATGAAATTAAAACAGCAGTTCTGGAATTAGTTTTATTTCTATTAAAATTGTTTTTTTAATAATTTAAACTCTATGCTCATATATATATTGTTACGAGCTACAGGACTCGAATTAAAAATGCCGTTGGAACTACTATAAAATTTATTATTACTATACAAACACGTATAAAAACAAATACAAATAAAACTGGATGCTACCAGTTCACACTGCACGATTCAATACAATTCGACCGCGCAAACTCCGTCGTTTATATCGCTAATCGAGAGTACTAGAAAACGTCTTACTCCCTTCGTAGTCGTCGCTTGACTGCCCCCGCCCCTCCATTTGGGCATCGTCTTATACTAACTATACAGTACAAAGGAATTGGAGGCGCACACTGAGTTTCTAAGAAATATTAATTTGCACACCTGCGAACGTCCACAAAGTCGAAAACAATAACAATAGGGATTAGTTCGACGCTAATGATGGTTATAAAACAAGTAGAAAAACAATAGCATGTTACAAATTCAAAACACAGGATTCCCTAATCCGGGAGGACAATAAGCTGCGCTTACAATAGGCTGTGCGGCTTATCTTTGACGGCATGTAACAATATAATTAGAGATATTGGAAGTTTTTCGTTAATAGTTCATATTTCGTGTTTTAGGGTGGTTTGTATAGACATTCAACCGACGGTTAAAATAAAATAATCGCTGTTTAGTCATATAATTTCCGCAATTATTTTATTTTAACCATCGGTTAAATGTCTATGTACAAACTTAAACCATTTACAGATTTATTATAGTACAGGTAGATTTAATTTATTATACACCTGTAATTTTAATTCAGACCCAAAAGGTAATAATAATTTGTGAATGACAATATTAAAACATATTATCTCATTCATTGTATCAATTGACACTTGATAAGACAGAATCACTGGTGTGTGCTGCAAGTGCCTGATGCATTAATCATGATTTAAGTTTTATTTTTGACCAACCACGTGTTGTACTTCTAATTGAGTCTAATAAACCTCCATGTACACCAACCTTAAAGCTTATATTAGATTTTGAAATGTGACAACATGGGAACCCCCCAATGGTCACGCAATTTAACGTTACGTCGATCTCCCCCTATTAACGTGTGACGTTATTTATGAATAGTTCAAATACATATAATATTTCTAGGTTCCCCTTTGATGGTCCAGGCCGTGTAGTAGCCCATGCGTTCCCACCTCCTCACGGTGCTATGCATTTCGACGACGACGAGCTCTGGACCGACAACCCTAATGAAGAAAACGAAGATTACACGGACTTCTTCGCAGTGGCGGTTCATGAGATAGGCCACGCTTTGGGGCTATCCCATTCTAGTGTAAAATCTTCAGTCATGTACCCTTATTACCAAGTACCGGTGGAGAAATTGCATTTGGACGATATCTTAGGCATGCACGAGTTGTATCGTAAGTCTTTTATAAGATCTATATACAAATAGGTATATTGGGGGTGTTGAATTTTTAAAATGAATTTAAAAATGGGAAAATAATTAGTCTAATCAATTTTTGGCTGTTTGTCTATCTGTTAGAGCGTCACGTGAAAACTGCTGAACGGATTTAATTAAAAATTTAATTTGCTTTGTGGAGCTAAGCCGTGGCATCACTTAACAGGTACTTGCAGACGATCAGCGCTGGTTGTGAAACTAGCATTATGCTGAGCTAGAGGCTTTTTCATCGTCAGCCATTTATAATCCACTGCTGGACGTAGGCCTCCCCAAGACGGCGCCACTCATCCCTGTCCTCTGATTCCGTCATCCAGCGCCTACCGGCGACCTTGCACAGGTCGTCGGTCCATCGAGCTGGAGGGCGTCCGACACCACGTTTAGCGAGACGTGGTCTCCACTCCAGGACTCGTTTGCTCCATCGGCTATCGGTCCTGCGGCAGACGTGACCGGCCTGCCACTGCCACTTCAACTTGCTAATTTTGCGAGCTATGTCGGTTACCTTGGTTCTTTTATGGATATCCTTATTTCTAATTTTATCCATAAGAGAAACACCCAACATAGCTCGCTCCATAGCCCGTTGAGTGACTTGGAACTTGTGGCCCAATCCTGCTGTCAGTGTCCATGTCTCGGCTCCGTAGGTCAGGACGGGGAGGACGCACTGCTCGAAGACTTTTGATAGTTGACGAGAAGACTTGACGAAGCTTACCGAATGCTGCCCAGCCCAATTCAATCCTCCTATTAGCTTCCCCCTCGAAGTTGTTCCTGTCTACCTGTATTTTCTGTCCAAGGTAGACATATTCCTGTACAACTTCCAGACGGACGCCATCGACGTTAACCGGTCTTGGCATGACGTGTTCATTTAACATGACTTTTGTCTTGTCCAAATTCATGCCGAGACCGACTCGTCAAGAAGATTCATTTAAGCTGCCCAGTATTTTGGCAAGTTCCTCCAAAGTCTCTGCAAAGACAACGATATTGTCGGCGAAACGGAGGTGAGAGATGCGCTCGTCGTTGTTTTTAATGCCCCGTCCAGCCCAGACCAGAGTTTTGAAGACATCCTCCATCGTGTTGTTGAACAGTTTCAGGGAAATCACATCCCCCTGTCTCACCCCGTGACGTAGGGGTATAGGCTTCGCCCTTCGGTCCTGGATTTGGACGGTCATCGTTGCGGCGTCATACAGGTATCTCAGCACCTCAATGTATCGCCAATCAATACGGCATCTTTGCAAAGACTCCAGAACAGCCCAAGTCTCGATGGAGTTGAAGGCTTTCTCGTAGTTCACAAATGCCATACACAGTGGCTGATTTTACTCTTCGGTCTTTTGTATAATCTGCCGAACTGTATGGATGTGGTGTACGGTGCTGTAGCCTTTTCGAAACCCAGCCTGCTCCGGTGGTTGGAACTCGGCAAGTCTTCTGGCGAGACGATTCATGACGACCCTCGAAAACAACTTATAGACGTGGCTTAAGAGCCTTTTTAGGACACCACAATTAATTGTTAGATCTATTATCATGTATGAGTTTTGTATCATGTCCTAAATAAATATTTTTTTCTTTCATTCTAAATGTAAACTCGATACAAAGCCAGATTATATCCCGATTCAATAGTTGAATATTCTTTATCTCGATGAACAACGTCGTTAACGTGGGATACACGGCATGGATATATCCAAAAAGATGGCGCTGCGATTGCTTTTGTGCTGTTGAAATTCACTAACGATTAATGAAGAAACGTGATGTAGGCTGGCGTGCATAGACATTTGATTGATGGTTAAAATAAAATAATCGCTAAAACTGTATGGCTAAACACCGATTAGTTTATTTTAACCGTCGGTTCAATGTCTATGCACACCAGCCTAAGACGGTGTATGTTGGATGTGTGTGTGAATAAATGTTTTTCATAACGAGGATAACTGTAGGATACTGCCTAACAAACTTTTTTTTATAGCCTATGTTAACCGGGTATAGTGTAGCTTGCCAACAATGACATCACCCGTGGCCTGGTTTATTGCCAGGCCGAGATTCAGGCGATCAGGACGCGGGAAACGGCGACCATGATCGAAACTTGGTCGAGAGAGTTGGAAACTCCTGTGGCAGGCATTGAGACGGTTGAGGCGGTGCGCCCGCACCTGTTGCGATGACTCTCACAGAAACGCGGGACCCTGAGCTTCAGGATGAAGCAGATACTTACCGGGCATGGGCGCTTCGATAAGTATCTGAATCATATCGCGGGCTGCCTGCCTTCCCTTCCGTGTCGCCAATGTGGCGCATTAGACACACGTTTCATACGCTGATCGAGTGCGCAGCATGGTGACCGCAGAGATATGAACTCGAGACCCTTGTAGGTCCGATCGATTCGCTGGGCAGTTAGGTGCAAGCTATGCTGCATAGCGACGATCATTGGGTGGGTTCGGTCAATTTCTGCGAGACTGTCATGTCTCTGATCCTAATCACCGTGGGGCATAACTACGTTCTAAGTCTCATGCTCTTCCTACCACAGCGCGGGGCCCATGGGAGGAGGGTGGTTGTAGTGGAGTATTGAGTTTTCGAATCTCCACACAAGCCGGCGATATGACTCTGGTGCCCATTCGTGGTGTCACCTCTCGTCGCTTTGGTCTAATCCCTAGTAAAGGACCCGGTAGTGTGCGAAATGCATTTCCCCCGCCTCAAAAAAAAAAGCTTGCCAGCAGTGAAAAGATTTTTCAAATCGGTTCAGTAGTTTCGGAGCCTATTTAATGGAAACAAATAAATCTTTCCTCTTTATAATATTAGTATAGATGTACCAGATCACTGCCAGCGGGAAACGTGCCCAGAAGGCTGCATTGTCACGCTGTATAACAATGCTAATTCTCTGGGTAATATAAGAGCCAGTCTTCTGATCACTGGTAGTGTCAAAGAGTTTCTTACAAATGTCTTTAAAGAAACTCTTTGTCGATGTATGTATGTGGAATGTGTTTTGTATGTAATGTATGTTCTAATTTCAGTAAAAGACCAAATACAAGAGGAGACTCCTGAAAGTACTGAGAACTCGTTAGCATCCCATTCTTCACTCGTTCCACGGTTTACGAAAGCAGACAGCGAAGAACAGGAGGAGAACTACATCCCGGACCTATGCATGACTAATTACGACACCATACAAGTTATCAATGACACCATATACGTGTTTGAAGAGGAGGTAAAGCGCTTATTACAATCATTATACATATTTGTGGCCTTTGGTGTCGAAACTCTGGGGCTATGGGGTCCAGAATCCAACCGCCTTTATCGAGACCTATCTAAACGGTTGTCAGACGTCTCACGCGACCAAAGGCTGGCCTGTATTTCGGGCAACGCATAAGCGTTGCCGTACAACGTGGTAACGCAGCCAGTGTTTTGGCAACGTTCCCAGCTGACGGTGATTAGGGATCCATTTACAATTTGTATCTTCTTTTGTTGTTTGTAAATTAAGCTGTTTATAGTATTAGTATAGGTATTGTTTTAATTTTATTTTTTTTAATTATTGTAAATGATAAAATTGTAAAAATCAACACTAGAAATAAAAGAAAATCATGAAAATTCAATACTAGGAAGGATAATCGTATGCAATAATACTGTTACAACTTAGGTTCCGACAAAGACAAATTCCACGTACAGATCTGTAAAAGCACATTTTATTACCTGTCGGCATTTGAACTAATTGTAATCCTTTTATGATCGTCTTCTTTTGTTCACTCATTTATTGGCATACATTTCTAGTTATTGTGGAGAACAGCCTATTGACCCATAGTACTCGTTTACGGCCGCTCAGGAGCATCATTAGCCACGTGTTGCGGATTATAAGTACAAGCTAATTCTAGGAAATTATGTCGACGTTGCCGGGCGGGTACATTTGCGTTTGTGAAGTATAAAACGATGGCCTGATTGAGAGAGGGGGTCAGTTGAGCTACAACTACGATCAAGGCGTGACGTGTGTACATTCGGGAATCTAATATTGAGGGACTTTGCGCGTTTTATTGAATTACGACCTTCTGCATATCGTTTGGATTTCTTGTGTTCGGTTATATTTGTACCTGTGTTATACGTGTTTGTATAGTTCTAATAAACTCTATAATAATTGTAACGGTATTTTAATTCGAGTCCCGCAAACTCGTAACGATACTAAAATTTCCAAATGTACAAACTTTAAGATAATTTTCTTTTTTATAATGTATAACAATCGAGTTGTATGGAAGTGGGCGCTAACAACTGTAACACAGTATTATACTACAGCAGAGTTGTTTGCGATACCATATTGTTTGCTGTATGTTAATGGTTTTGAATAAATTCTTTAATCTCAAGTTGCTTTTTATGATGACGTCACAAGGTTTTCGTTTGCCAAAATGGCTATGGAACCCTAAAAGTAATATTATTTGTTTTTCAGTGGATGTGGGGAATCCGTGATAGAAATGAATTAATAGACGGCTTCCCACGAAGATTCCACGACGTGTTCATTGGCCTACCAAACAGTATTAACGTTATAAAGACAATCTATCAAAAAGAGAACTACAATGTTGTTATTTTCTCAGGTATATAATATGTTTGTATGTCCGATACTTTATAACATTATAATTCTTGCATTTCACGAAGGCGAGCGCGCTTTACGTGTGGTAACGACGTATAAAAGCGGTTATGATTGGGGGGCACCCTCGCGACCTGGGTGCCTATATTGAATGTACGAAAATTACCCATATCCGTCAAAAAAATCCCCAAAACGATCTTATTTCAGGAACTTTCCCCATACATATTATTGGATGACAACCTGGACACGTGCGTGTGCAGACCACGCAAATTGAAGGATCTTGTAGAGGCTATAAACTTTCATTATTTTTTAACCGGCTTCAAAAAAGGAGGTTCTCATTCGTCGTGTTAATATTTTTTTTCATAATTTGATTAGAAAACCCAAAACCGTTACAACTATTTTATACAGACATCTTCAGATGTAACTTTTATTAGCAATTTTATGGTATGTCGAACATATTATGGCATTTTTAGTAAGGCTAGGGGGATAAAATACTTCCCCATTTCACTAAGAAATTCTAGTCTCCAAAAATTTACCAAGAGCAAAATAAGTCCTCAAAATGGGGACACATCCCAATCTAGAGACCCTGGCCGCAACTAAGTGTTCCGTTAGACACCCACACTATCGCAATGTGTAAGTTCACGTCACAGTAGAAAAAAATTGAATACTTTTGTACGACAATAAGATAAAAGTTATTAAACATTATGCGATTTTCACAATAACGTATATAAAAAAAATATTTGTATAATATTATATTTTTTCCTCCATAAGTTAAATAGGGCGGCTAATACTAATATTTACAAATTTTCGACTGGTTCTTTGAAAACTTTTTATGTAAGTAGGTACTATTTTCCATAATAGCTCAACAAACATATATGTTTTTAAATATTGTAATTATGCCAAGTTAGAGTTATTTCAGTTGATGTAGGCAGAATATAAATAATGATGTAGGTAGAATGCAGGCACAAGATTTTTTATACTATGTGTATATCAGTAGCGTGGACTTCATACACGTACAACTCGATTCCCCATACCCTACCTCTAAGAAACTAGCCATTAGGATCTAAAAGGTTGAAAGCGACATGAATTTATTGACGGCCACGTTTTTTATTCGTGCACATATTTTTACTGTATTACGATACTCTTACGCTCGGCGGATTTCCACACATAGTGGTTGAAATAGCAACTAGTAACCCGATCGGGCACTGGCTTTTGTTTCAAAATATGCGGTAAGACTGCAAAATTAAAAATACAATTTGTAATAAGAAAATACACTACAACATAAAAATGGCGATACGCATGGGAGACAAGACGGTGGTCCAACGTTTAATGGAGGGCCAATAATCTCCCTCCTAAACCATCCATCATCAATAACATCGACTGAAATTTTTTCTACTACAATTCCCTCAGTCAATACTTTGTCACAACAATTAAACACCACACAACCACACAACTAACAACATATGTTAGTAGTTACGTTTTATTTACAAAAATAATCCAATATGTTGTGTTTAGCCATTTCATTTTTGAGTCACATCAAAGTGACTGTCATCAAATCCTGGGTTTTTTTGTAGTAGTAGGGCCTTAATTTCTGCAACAGCGGTGTAGTCGGCGCTTTTATCATACTGTATACTTTTATAACCGTCTTACCCTAACCAAATTTCCACCGCGTGCCACCGGTGTCTATTATATACGTAAGATTGTAGACAGGCTAATGTTACAAAAGAAAATTAACATTTAATTGTCCTTATAGGTCAAGAATATTGGGAATTTGATCCTGACTTCCACCTAATAAAGCAGGGGCATTTAACCGACTACTCTATACCTCCTTACGTGAGCGAACTGACCACAGTTTTCATATCAAACTATAACAACAAGACATATTTGATCGAAGACGAGAGATTCTGGCGGTACGACGAGACTGATGGTAGAATGGATCCCGGATATCCGAAGGACATGTCTGCATGGCGGGAAGTGCCTTATCCCGTTGATGCTGCTATTATATGGAAAGGAGGTAAATATTTTTATTCGACTACCCAAAAAAAATTAAAACTTTGCACACGGTTTATTTTTCTGCCGTAAGAGAACTTATGAATTCATATCACGCTAAATGGAATAAAAAGTATATTTTCATTATATTTTCCTAAGTTTTCGCGACTAGTATACATAATAAAAGCAGGTTTTATGGGTTTTAAACGCGATAAATTTTTTGTTTTATTATTCCGACTTTTCGGCCACTTTTCAGTAGCCGTGATCATGGAAGACAAAGATGTCAAGTGTCAATGAGTATTGTTAAAGTTTTATTTAGCCTACCACCAACTTGTTCATTTTCATTATTTAGTTTTAATTTTGTTCATGGTTATTATTTACACTATGGGAGCCTAATCTAATTTACCACCGTTTCGCAACATGTTGTGGCTTGAAGAGAAGCGGTGTAAGAAACTCTTTAGCAAACATGCCTAACTGTAATAATTTTATGTAATATTAAAATGGGTGGGAGGTATAATATAGTGTTCCGAGGAACTGTTCAAGATGGTGACTTCAGTGGTTATCATCGCCAAAAGGTGCTACCAATGTGCTGCCGCTCTCTACAAGGAGACTGGAACCTGGTCACTAATGCCGGAACACAACCCAAGGTTGTTATGGCGGCATACTCCAGACCAGGGGTCGTAGCCATCCAGGCGGGCAAATACGCTACCACCTGGCTGTGGGGTGTACATCCTATTCCTCCTGTCTAGTCCCTCTATCTCAACCCTTTTATCTCATCCTATAAAGGCTGGCAACGCGTTAGCTTCACCCGGTGTTGCTAACGTCCATAGGCGAAGGTGACAACTTTCAATGAGCTGGGCCGTCTGCCTGTATGCTAGCTTCGCAATAATAGACAAGTATGTACGCCTAGCACAAAACAGCGCTTGAAATACCGGTAAAAATATAGTATCATTGTTTATGCTAATTTCTGATACCGGTAAACAATAAATATCGTTATAAATCTTACTGTTATCTTTACATAATTTTACCGGTAAAAATATATAACGTTAATACTAAATTTATCGGTAATTTTACCGTTATCACTATATTTCGTTACCATCGTCGCTTTCGTTCACTCACAAAGATAGTCAAACGGTCAGACAGCATTGTTGCTAAAATCGCGCGTAATATTTTAGAGTTGTGTTTGTTGATTGTTCCGGTAACGTGCTGTCGTAATTCCATTGAGGATGTCCGCTAGCCGCTCACGTGATTCTACCAAATTCTGCTAGATGCTTTAAAAATAAATATAAAAGTAACGCTAACTCTTTTCTTGTATGGTCATTAGGGTGGACCAAAAACTACATATGTTTCCAGTTTCATGTGAAGAAAATATAATAGTTTTAAGAGGCCTGTCAAAACCAAGAACGACAACGTCGCTTGAAGTAACGTAAAAAAAATCCGATAAGTATAACGTTAAAATCTTAAATGTTACCTAAGTAACGGTAAAAGTTATACCGGTATGGCAGTCTCTTTTTCGTAAATATCTGTAATTTCTTATATTTTTAAAGGTCATTGATATGATAACGTTTTCAAGCCCTGGTACAAAATCTATGAAGCTGGCGACTTTTTGTAAGATGACAAAAAGTATCTCATTTCATTTGACTGTCTACCTATGTCAACGAACAACACATATCTTATAATCACGTTGTTAAGAACTTTTTAAAATCAAATCCAAAAGAGTTTTCAAAATAAGTTCCACTGGAGAACACTTTTTGAAGGTAACATATAAGTTAAATTTTATTTAATTCCTATTCCATGTAAACCACTTCGCAACGTGTTACAGCTCTTAAGGAGAAGAAGCGGCAAAAACTCCCCAGCAACACCTCCAGCTAAAAATTGTTTGTCTTCTTATTTATCTAGCTCCAACTCTTTTTATTTAAATAAATCTTATACAGAAGTATGTTACACTTGTTTATTTCCGCACAGGCTGGTTTCTATTAAATATAAAATTGTCTGCTTATAACATTTATTTGTAAATATTAATATTATATTCTTCTCTGCACAAACACCAACTCGTTTCTCTCCCATCCATAACACCAAAACATGTACATTTTGCAAACTTTCATTATACTTTTCAGACACATTCTTCTTCCAAGGCCCCCGGTTCTGGCGGTTCGACAACAAGATAATAGCGGCGCACTCTTACTATCCCCTGCCCACCGCGCAGATCTGGTTCAACTGCGACCCCACTCCAGAAATGAACCAGTTCTTAACTAACGACGGACCTTGATTTGTACTTTAATAAAAAGTCAATGATATTGATTTTCAAATTCTTTCATTTCTCTGCCTGCAGCGATTAAATGTAATCGGCACTTAAAAAGTATGTGAAACTTAAAAAATATATTTTTGTTGGATATATACTAGCCAAATAATTGGCGAGTATATAATTTTGTTGGATATATACTAGCCAAATACTTGGTTAGTATATATTTTTGTTGGATATATACTAGCCAAATAATTGGCGAGTATATATTTTTGTTGGATATATACTAGCCAAATACTTGGCTAGTATATATTTTTGTTGGATATATACTAGCCAAATAATTGGCGAGTATATATTTTTGAGTTGCGTATTTTACAAAAGCAATTGTTAAATAATTAACGATTTATTAACCGTTTTAATTGCCTCATTAAGGGTTTTTAAGTAACCTATGACACGTAAGCGGAAATTAGGCTGCGTTCGGATTAGCGCCGATTCTTCAGTCGTCGAACTTATACGATAACGCTACCGCGTTTTCGTTCATACTATAGAAATTCATAGAAAGCAGCGCGAGGGCTTATATTTGTGACCTTCCGCCACATTAAATAATGTAACTATCGTCTCAGCACGAACGACGATGCGCGAGCGCTGCCTGCCGCGGGTGCGCCTGCGCGGCCCGTGGACACGCACTTGAGTCGTCCGATCGCCAGTGCAGTGGAATGACCTTGTCGAGTGTCACGCGCGCAATCCCGTCTTACGAATCGGAACATATATTTTTATTGTCGTGCGTTTGTTATAATTTAATATTATATAATAAATCTTTAAAACTTGCTTGCTAGCTAATATCCGCTAATAAATTATACCCCTACATATTAATAAGATTAGGAATTATATTTTAACTCTTTAACGAGTCTATAAAAGTCATATAACTATTATGAATAATGGTGAAAAAATATTCTTGAAAACTTTAAAACATTCTTTTATGCCAATACAATAAAATTAATTACTAGGTACAGAATTTATTAATCTACTATTTTTGACTGATTTGGTAAAAAAAAAACCTTATAAAGCCAATTATAATGCACGCGACAGTGTTCGAATCGTATGAGCTGGACAGAGCTAAGAAGGCAAAGCAAGCAGCAGTTTTTTGACATTGCAAATGAAATTCAATATATATCGGTGCAGGAACGGAGATGGAATACAATTTTCTGACCCTGGTCTAGAGTATGCCGCCATAACAACCTTGTGTTGTGTTCCGGCATCAATGACCAGGTTCCAGTCTCCCTTAAGAGAGCAGCAGCGCATTTGTAGCACCTTTGGTGTTGCAAATTTCCATAGGCGATAGTGACCATTTTCCATCAAGTGGGCCGTCTGCCTATCTGCTGAACTACTGCAATAAAAAAAAATATATAAGTAGATTATTTATATGTCGGAAACCGATCTGCCTTATCTGCGCAAACGAAAACTGCCGCTCGGAATTATAATTTTTGTAATACTGTAATAGGATTTGTGTTAATTAGCACTTCCATTATATAGCTGATAGAGTACACAATATACAGTCGTGGTGTTAAAATGTTCGCCAGTTTTCAAGTTGATTCATTTAACGTTCCGCAAGCACATGTTACCTTTTCAAACTAAGTCACAGAACAGACTGTTCCACAAAAAATTATTTACCTATTTTTTATTACTGTATAGGTTCGCGTTTGACCATTATCTTTCTCGATTTGGAGCGGAGATATGGTCTAAGATCGAGCACGCTTACCTAGAAGGTTCACACGAGACTTGAAGCCCTATTTCAAAATAAGTTTAAAAAGGCTTAGATCAAAGTTGTTTGTTTTTTTATCTGGTCAAGAACATTGTTTAGACATGTAAAACCTTTTTATTGGTTTTAATGTTTATATTAAGCGTAGTGATTATATCCTCTTTGTTCCTTATTGTTAATCTCAGAGTCTATCATGGTCAAAATAGCCATTTTCTTTTTTCACATTTCTAGATTTTATAAACGTCACATTTATTAAAATGTTAGCAGTATTGTTGCTTGTACTCGTGCAAGCAAGTCGACTTTAAGGTGACGAACATTTTCATTCCGCGACTGTACATTAAAATAAAACTCAAGTTCATTAAAAATATTATTATTTTTAATAGCGTCCAGATTTTTTTCTTTACAATACAGTGTTTTTCAGGAATGTGGTTTATCTATACTAATATTATAAAGAGGAAAGATTTGTTTGTTTGTTTGTTTACATTGAATAGGCTCCGAAACTACCGAGCCGATTTTATAAATTCTTTCACTGTTGGCAAGCTACACCATCCCCGGGTGACATTGTAAATATAGGCTATATTATATTTACAAAAAAAATAATTTTGTAATTTTTGTTAAATACCCGTGCGAAGCCGGGGCGGACCGCTAGTCAAATATAAAGTGTATTATAATAATTATGAAAACAATTTGCAACATACATTTAATTTTGTGCTTGTATGGTCCGACTTCTTAATTAAATGGCGATAATTTCTAAGTGTGACAATATTCAAGATCTTGTAGATCTTTCATACACTGCGTATGACGGCTAATACTGGCAAACTTATTTGTAGACAGGTATTTTAAATTATTACTTTGTTTTGGGGTTAATAATACCTATTAAGTGTCTAATCTAACTAAAATATTATGAAGGTTAGAGGATAAGGAGTACCATCTTATTTAGAGAGGAAATTGAAAGTGTCCAGCAGTATGCTGAGAGCAGGGGTTCAAAAACTTAACACTAGGAGCTGGCATATGAAATGAATATGAATTAAAACTTGTTGAAGTGCCATATAATGAATAAAGTGCCTATATAGAAAAGCTCCACCATTTACGTAGTCTAAAATTATTTTGTAAACATTATGGATGTAGAGAAAAAACATGAGTCATAAATTACTTTTGATGCTTTTAAAATGTATACTATGCTACCGCAGCGCCACCCCTTATTATCCGCGTTTTGATGGACACTTTTACAACACCTAGATGGTACCCTTCATATAGAATATGCTCTCTTTAGTATCTGAAAACGATTTCATCGAAAATCCTTTTTACAACAACTAAGATCAAACTGCGCAGACGAAATTGACCAAAGCAAATGACAAGTTTATGTCAAAATGTAGGTACATTATTTTTAAGCTTTACATTCGCAACCGGTCACTTTTGTCTGTATATTTAAACAACAAAATATTGTCATTTGGTCAGAGACCAAAAGAAAAATATTTATTGCAACATCTTAATACACATTTAAATATTAATAACAATTTAAAACTAACAGTATTTATTTCAATTTTAATATTTGTGAAACTATTTTTTTAATTTGTTTAAATATCAAGATTTATACTCAAACCAAAGACAAACAGTTACTAAACAAAAATAAAGAAATTACAGGAGAACAAATTAAAAGAATAATATAACGGCCGAATACGGTATCGGTAAAGCTATTATTAGAGAATAAAAGAGGGTAGTCGCTAAACACACCGTAATTATTCAGATCCTGTCACTTTCACTGCGGTTGTAATGAATATGCCGATCTGATACTCGCACAGCAATCGACTCAGAGACTTCATTCAACACCTGCGTTCGACCACGTTCGGAACAAGAATGCGTCACCGCTCCGCCCGCTGGCTTTTATATCCATGCGATGACGAAACGAGCCGAGTTGTAATAAAAACTACCCGCAAATATCATCTAATACAATAGTGTGACAAATATTGTTTGTTTTTTTTTCATCCCGCTATTCATTTAGAATTTCATCATCATCACTATTGTATCGCTCTTGAAGAAACATTTTCCAAGCCAATTAACAGGATAATAAATAATGTTCTTGAAAACAGCAAATATTAACATCAGCAGCTCAATTAAAACTACGTTTTAACGATTTTCAGCGTTGCATTTTATAAGATTATTTCGACGAACAATCAATCGATGCGACAAATCGTCTGCTTTTTATTTAGAATTTCACAAGTGTCAAATATATCTTGTAGCATACGTAATTTTATGATAACATTAAAATTTTCATTTAGTGACTGTTTGACTTTAAAAGTGCATGATAGAACATAACCAGTACATTCATTATTAAAATTAAGAGCAGCGAATCCTACATACTCTGTCCAATCCCTACGAGCACTAGTTTAGTGGTTTAACTGCAGCAGGATGCTGGGTTGGGGTCCTTGCCTGATCTCTTTGTGATGTTCAAACGAGTAAATTCCTCGGCCACCGTTGGGTGGATGCCAACAGTGTTTATTAGCTGCTCCATTGTTATGCCACATCTGTAGAGAAAAAAAAACATGTGAAAGTCCCCTTCATAGGCATGCAATGAATATAGATAGAAATAGTTAACAAAATTCATCCACTCCATATCATTGTTTCTATTTAATTCCTTTCCTATCTCATCAGTGTTAATCTCTGTAGGCAACGGTTAACTTTTTTCCATTAAATGGTCTTTGTGCCTATTTACCGACCGCACAATAAAGTAAATTATATGACACTGGAAGATTATTTCTGATATGCCACTATTCCTCGCTAAAGATATCGAAGCAAATTTATCTTTATCAGGAGTTCGTATATCACGCCATCTCCACGTACCACATAGCGAAGAAGGAAAGTGTATGTGACACCACATACACAATAGAGCAATATGTATAATTTTCTATAGACCCATAACACTAAGTGCCAATAACCGTTCCGTCGCTTGCCTGAGCAACAGGGTATAGTGAACTCCTAATTCAAAGGCAGCAGCAGGTGTGAGAAAGATGAAAGTGATGTACAAGTGTATGCAGGCAGAGTGATATCATTTTCTACAGACACTTACAAAGTACTAAGTATCAATAGCTATCCCTCTGTTTACCAAAGAAACAGAGTATAGGGGGCTTCTAAATTGATGGCAACAGCAGCGGAAGGGAGAGAAGTGAGCGATAAACAAATTTAGGAAGAGAGATATTATTTTCTATACACGCTAATATAGTAGTAAATGTCAACAATCTTTTCTCTGCCTTTTTGAGAAACAAAACACAGAACTACTCACTTGATGACAACAACAAATCAAAAATAAGTCATTTGTAAATGAGCGCTTGTGTCATCCTAGCGCCATGTACAGTCGACTCTCGATAATTTGAAACTCAAGGGACCAGAGATAAATTTCAAATTGTCAAGAGTTCAAAATAATTTATTTACTTATTAACTTACAAACATCGCTATCATTACAGTTGTCCCCAATACGATAGCGTGGTACAAATAATACATTATAGATACATATGTACTTATTCAGTCGTCATGAAATATAATATAATACGCAGTTCTTGTGAATTCAGTCGCAGTACAGATTAAAATGTCAATTTATTGACATATCTTGTTCAATGTTCGCAAGGCCTGTGTCATCGGCGCCTTATTAACTAAGTTGGTTCTGCCGTATAGTACTACGAACGTTGTTGGCTTCTTACGTCTCGTCACAAAATTCGCTGGAACGTTCAGTTTGATTTCAGCTAATACTCCTGGGTTAAATAATTTAACAAGCGTTTACTTATGGAACTTATGGAAAGACATTTTTTCTTTCTTGGATTCATTTTAACAGCACAAATCAAACATTAACATGACTCATTAACAGTTTGAAAGAAGACTGGAATGCGAACTTACTCATATCTCGTTTATGTAAACAATTGACAGGTCTGTACATGTATGTAAACAAACGACAGGTATGTGCATGATAAACGCTTCAAATTATAGAGAGTAGGAAAGCCCGGACTTCAAATTATCGCATGTTTGCGAGCAAGATAATATTCCTTCAACTTCAAATTACCGAAGGGACTAATTAACATTGATTTTATTCAATTTATCGAGTATTTTTCAAGAGACCGGAAAAAAAATTGAAATTATCCAGAGATTCAAATTAACGAGTGTCAAATTATCCAGAGTAGACTGTAATTTGGTAAGAAAGTGTTAATGAGCAAGCGTAAGGAGAGCAATAACATTTTCTATAAACACTATCACAGTTAGTAGCAAGTGTCAACGACCATTCCTCTGCTTGCCGGAGATATAGAGTATAGAGGAGTACTCACTTGATGGCAGCAGCGAAGCCCTGTATGACCTCTCCAGCTACGGGTCCCACGAAATGGAGCCCGAGAATCTTCTGCGGCGCCTCGCGCAGCGCCACGGCTTTCAGGTAGCAATTCCTTATATTACGCTGGGGTATGAAGAACTCTGTCGGTTTGTAGAACGCATGGTACACCTCCACGTTATCGGCACCAAATCTATTATACGAGGAAGGACATTAATTTTTCACTCTCGAAGATAAATATGCACCATTCAACCCAGCAGTAGGATGTTTACGGTACAATTTAAAAAGCAATATTGGGTAATATCTGTAAGAAGCTGTGGTTGCTTAGTGGTTAGCGCACTCGCATCCCAAACCCAAAGGGTGCCGGATCGAATCCTGGCTGCAAAACATGTACCACTTAGGTAGTGTTTTGACCTAATGTTCATATCGCTTATGATTACTTTGTGCTAACGGAGAAACAAAACAACCGTGAAACTTGCACACTGAGATAACCAATGTGTCAAACCTGCCTTGGACAAGCGTGACGGTATACTATCTGTTCCCCTATAGATAGGAGGCCCAAGCCCAGCAGTGGTATATTTATGGGCCATTATTATATCTATCTATCTATAGATATATCTATAGATAGATAGATATAACTATATTGACCAATGCAAAAATGAACTTACATACAAACTAAAAGGGAAGTCTTATTGCCAAAAGGGATCTCTTCCAGACAACCCCAGAAATAAATTGACATGATAATAGCGATGGTGGTATATGAAAAATACAGTAAGACTACTTACAATTTAGGAATAAATACATAAATGTTATATAAACAGACATTAAATATATTAAGTAGATATGTATTATAGGCGCGCAAGTTCGTGTCCATCGGGGCCAGAGGCGACGCGCGGGGGGCGCCCCCCCGCATTTGTCTGACGTTGAGTGTTGTCCTTGACGGTTGTGACGCGCGCTTATCGATACCGAAAATTTACGCTAACGCTATTGTGTTCTTTCATTGTGAATAAACCATGACTACTCCGCTTGAAGTCAGCGACGGCGAAGATACTGATTCCGACTCTGATCTGTCGGTTGTCTTTTCATCTGATAGTGATTGAATTGGAATTTAAAAAATATTTTTCTCTATTAGAAATAAATAAGTAATTACTTATCACATTTATTTTATTTCATAATTTGCAAAATTACCTTAAGTTACAATAAACCAAATTGACAGCTGTTGACTAAATCGGTAGTTTTTATCGACATTGCTATAATTAATTAGGTCACCGCACTACCGCATTCCTCAGGATGGACATGAACTCGCGCGCCTACTGTACTTAATACACATACCATACAAATACATATCTATCTATACAAAGTATATAGATGTTTATAGATGAATAATGAATATATACTATTTAAGTATTATTATGATATTTTAATTATTATAAGAGCCAAAATTCTATCTATTTATTGTGAAAAAATCATTTATGTTAAACATTCAGTAATTTAATATGATCTGAGTTTCTGGGATTCCCTTTAGAGTTTCCGTTGTATATTACCCATAACACAAGTATTACTTGTTTAACTTGAGGATGCACAAGTTTCTGCCGATTTTTTTATTGCACGAGTTCAGTAGACAGACAGACGGCTCACGTGATGGAAAGCGGTTACCATTGCTTATGAATATTTCTAACACCAAAGCTGCTACATAAAAATGCGCTACCGCTCTCCAAACGAAGACTGGAATCTGACCTCTATTGCTGAACCTCAACTTAAGTTTATATGGCGGCTTATTCTAGACCAAGCGTGGTTTTCATCCATCCAGACGAGCAAATACCCTACCACCTGGCTCTGGGTTGTTTTGTCGCCTCTTACGACAGGCCGCCCCAACACAGGAAACTGTATTCTTTCTGTGTTCCTGCACGGATATTTATTTATTTTATTTAATAGTTTTCTTTTAACCATTATATTTTTTTTAAACCTCCCCAATCCACGTCACAGCTGGTCACATTCGTGAGCCTCCTCTCTCCATAGTGTGACATCACATATTTTGCAATTTAACATCAAGAAATTATTAAATTAAAACAGCAGTTTTTCCCGTTCCACTTGCTTGCGGACGTCACAATCATAAACCGTAGTAAGTGTACGATTCTGGGGCGTTGATGTCATAAAGGACGAAATATACAAATGTCATTGGTTGATTTAAAAATCGCACCTTTTTCAATGTCAAGAGATAGAGAGAATTAATGCTCTGTGGTCAACGCCCCATTTCGTGGTCATTCCACCCACCTCTGGACATGGGTCGTTGTGAGCGCTGTGTGATCGAAAATGATGACGTCATTAGTGACTTCGCCGCGACCATAACGACCGCGGTCGCCTTGTGGAAAACGACAGCCGGAGCATTTTGGGCGTTGTGAGACACTAAAGGAACGCGTACTTCGTCGAAAGACCCCCCGAAATTATGACCTAATTTATGGATGGCCTCATTTCAGTAGGATCAATTACCTGGCCACAGCAGTCTCCTCGCTGAGCCCCACACAGCCGTACTCGAGCGGCGTGAACACGGTCGTGGCAACGTTCTCGTAGTCCATGTGCTGGGTGCCGTTCGCGAACATCCGCCTCGCGAGCAAGCGGCCGGCGTGGATCGCGACCGGGGTCAGCTCCGGGCGGCCTTCCAGCACGTCGCCTACCGCGTATATGTGAGGTACGTTCGTTTGTTCCGTAGTTGCTTCGATTTTACCGGATCCCGTTACGCACTGAAGGTGAAATAAAATCATTCATGTGCGATTGTGATTATTTCTGAACGGTTTTGCATAGAGTAGTTGAGAGTGTTTCCGAACGATGTGTAAGAAAGAAAGATAGATGATGAATGGAAGAAGAGATTTGAAAAAATAAACAATAGATAGTGATGGAAAGAAGGACAAGAAATTATTGAATGGGGGTGTGGGTGGAGATTTGGTGCTGGACGAATGACAATGGGATAATTATAGGAATAAATAGTAAAGATGTGTTAATAGATGTTGTAAGATGTAATATAAAAGGAAGATTAAAGTTTTATTAAAATGTGAAACAGCTCTATTAATTTTTACACCACATTTATTTGCAGGAGACATGGAGGTAAAGATGTTAATAGTTAACATGGTGTATGTTGCGCCTTATATAAAGAAATCACAGGTTTCCAATGTAAGAAATAGGGGAGATTACACCATTGTTGGCATCAAGTGAATGAAAGGAAATATTAATATTTTTTTTATTCTGGAATCACACAATAATATATGATATATTATTATCATTGTATGTATGGCTCCGAAATAAAGAAAATATTTAAAATGGTTTAAACATATTAATAAGGTGCCAATCATTAAAGGCCGGTGCCAACAATGGTATAATTTACCCTATATCAATTATAACTTTTTTTAACCAAAAAGCTGGCTGCTACTTACTTCGGGACGGACTTTCAACTATAACATAACCCTGCGAGATGTCAAAATAAATGACATTGTAATAGAAATTCTATTGAAATCTGTTCAGACCTTTTGGAGTCTATATGAAGCAAACTTACAGCTAATTCATTTAAGTCTGCTTCCTAATTTATGTACAATGACGTCAGCAATTAAAACAGTATTTAAATTATTCAACTTGTAATAACATTAAAGGATTGATCATAGTTTTTATACTTACAGTAACTCCCGCTGCTTCCAAGTTGAGCGCTTTTGTAAGTGCATAACGGCCAGTTGCCAAAAGGACTGTATCAAAAACATCTTCACTCCTTGAAATAAAAATCAACGCACATATTCATATTCAACTATCAGATTGATCACCTAATAGTGGACGCAAACAATGACAATTTAAAAAACGAAATTTTAGTTATTTTGCAATCGAAAAGAAACCACAAATATCTTAAAACATTTAGTTGTCATAATAACTTTGACATTTGACTTTCTCGCAGGAAATCAAATAACGATTACAAAAACAATGGCTTCCATAGTAATGTTAAAAATGAATTTTATTTATAGCCTAAATTAAATGAAAATCTTCATTTGTATGAAACATGTATACAAAGTCTTATGCTATGGTGAAAACATGTTTCGCCATTTTCCGGCATACAATTTTTTCTTAATAGTCTATTTAATAGCCTAAAATTACATGAAACAGGGATATCTATGGAACACTATATTATTATTATTATACTAGCTGATGCCCGCGACTTCGTCCGCGTGGTGCGGTTTTTTTAACTATCCCACGGGAATTCTTTAATTTTTCGGGATCAAAAGTATCCTATATGTTGACCAGGAATATAAGCTACCACCATACAAAATTTCATTTAAATCGGTCCAGTCGTTTCGGAGATTAGCTGGTACAAACAGACAGACTAACAGAGACACAAAATTTAAAAAAAAAATCTAAATTTGTTCTATTTCACTTCTTACACCCTCCTGACTCGGTTTTTAACATTTTTTTCATTGTACAGTAATTTGACCTCTACAATTTTATTATATGTATAGATAAATATCAAATGGGAACTTGATGTTTTTTAGGCCCAAAATAAAAAAAAATAACTTAAAAATAACTCACTGTGTTTGCGTTTCGGTGTTCAACCATCTCGCTTTGAGCTGACCGGACTCTAACTTCTCTACTGAAAGTGGTATACACTTGTTGTGGAACACAACACCCTTTTGTTCCATCTCATTCGTCACTGTTGCAGCCATCTGCTGGTCGAATCCACGCAAGGGCACTGAACGGACCAACACAGTCGCGTTATAGCCTAAGGAGTTTAGGAAACCGGCACATTCAAGACCAATATCTGTATTAGAAGAGTATTAAGAAATTTTATTGAAGAATATTAGGTTAGGACCCTATTTAAAAAAAAGCCCTGGTACCACTTTCGTGTGTTGTGTTGTGTGTTATGTTGTGTGTGTGGTATTGTTACATGCCGTCAAAGATAAGCGCACAGCTGCCTATTGTAAGCGCAGTCTATTGTCTTCTTCCCGGATTAGGGAATCCTTTGTGTTTTGAATTTGCAATTAAGAAAAACATGCTATTGTTTTTCTACTTGTTTTAAAACCATCATTAGCGTCGAACTAATCCTTATTGTTATTGTTTTCGACTTTATGGACGTTCACAGGTGTGCAAATTAATATTTCTTAGAAACTCAGTGTGCGCGGTCAATCTTTTTTGTACTGTGTAGTTAGTATAAGACGATACCCGAATGGAGGGGCGGGGAGTCAAGCGACGACTACGAGACGAGTAAGAGTAGTACTCTCGATTAGCGATATAGACAACGGACTTTACGCGTGTCGAATTGCATTGAATCGTGCAGTGTGAACTGGTTGCATCCAGTTTTATTTGTATTTGTTTTATACGTGTTTGTACAGTTCTAATAAATTCTATAGTAGTTCCAACGGCATTTTTAATTCGAGTCCTGTAGCTCGTAACAATATAGAGTAGCCAACCGTCCTGTTTTCCTGTGTTTTTAAAGCGCCCTGACAAGGGTATGTGTTTCAAAATTTGCGCGCCACTTTTACAATTCTTACGTTACAGGCTGAATCACGGCTCTCGAGTGTCGAACTTTCAACTCGTATAATTTTATTCAAATACATTTATTATGTGATTATTATCATTACTTGAATTTCATTTAACCTATTTTCGCTACATATTAATAATTAATTTAACTATTGCAACTCTATTACTGCGTCCTGTTTTTAAACTGAATTGTCCTGGTTTTTCCAACTTCAAAACCTAGTTTTTTAAACTTGTTGTTGGCAACCCTATCTTTGTATCTTGGCTAGGAAGCATGCACCGTCTTAGCAATTTTCTCATTCTATTCGTTTAACACTAATGCCACTTGTCTAAGGGGCTGTTACAATTAGCATGTGCTGAATATGAAGGAAAACATTGAGATAACTGATGTCTTCCTCCCGCCAGTCTGCCTTAGACAAACATGGCTGGTATAAGCCCTCTACAAATAGGGAGACTCCAGCCAAGAAGTTAGATATTCATGGTCAGGTATTATTTCATTTTTCCTTACAATAAACCAAGTCTATAAGTACTTTAACATTCCATATTATAATAAATGGCTGTTATTATTATGTTTATTACATCCCTTGTATATATCTTTATAATGTTATTGTTATGTGTAACATACAACTATACCTATGTTAATACCCAGTGAAGTCGTTCGACTCCATATAGAATAAAATCCATTGAAGGTTGTAATAAAATGAAAAATAATATTACAAATAATTATATAACAGCCCATAAATGTCCCACTGCTGGGGCTCGATCCTTCCACTACAGGGGAACGGGCAATATACCCCGCCACGCTTGTCCAAGGCGACTTGGCAGGTTTCACACATCGGTTATCTCGATGTGCAAGTTGCATCACGATGTTTTCCTTCACCGTCGTTAGCACGTAGTAATTGTAATTCATTAAATAATATTACAAATAATTGTTCTTAATTGTAAATACCTCTTTATAGTTATTACTAATTTATTAATGTAATTGTGAATTTTATCAATACAGTGTGAAGGACCTTCGTTTAAATTGAAAGTGGAGTCATCAAATCATATCAGTTGATGGGGAATAATTACCAATATAATCTGTATTTATTGTTTCAAAACAATTTTAACTACAAAACAGGTAGTTTTATTTAAACCTATGTTACAATAAAGTTTACTTTTCGATTATATAACACTGTTCCCAAATATATTTAGTACAGTTTGGTAATAAATAATTATTATCTTCAAGTTGCATATTTTCCAAAAAGAGGCAGTTCCTTGATAAAGAGATTGCTAGATTATTTTAGTTACTTCCATAGTATCATGTCCTACGATATTTTACTTTGGGGCAACGCTATTGACTTGGAGACTATATTTGTTTTACAAAAAAGAGCCATAAGGTCCATTTACAATTTCGGCACTCGAGAGTCTCTTAGAGAATGCTTTAAGGTAATCAGTATCATGACGGTCGCCAGCCAATATATTTTTAATAATATAATTTTCACTCGTAATAATGCCTAGAAACGATATAAGGATGTTCACAATTTCAACACCAGACATAATAATAGAGTGATACTGGCATTTTTAGATTACAAAAAGTATTGTGCTTTCTTAGGGGTTGGTATACGTTTCTTCACTAAGATTCCGAAAGAAATGTTACATCTACCATCATAAAATTAAAAAGTCGGTGCTTAGTAATTTTCAAAATATAGGAATTTTTATGTTTTACTTCGCACCGACTTCAACATGTTTTAGGTAATATATATTAAAAATATGATATTATAATTAAAAATAGCTTTAGAAATAAGTTATTTTATACTTTTTAGTTTTTGAAGTCGGTTCTTTTTTATTTCTTACTTTTTAGTGTCTAACTATGGGTAGGCCTACGAAAGGTGCCACGCGACTTTAAAAATATAGGTCCCAAGAAACGGGAACGGAATTTTTTTTCATAAAATGAAAACTATGTTAAATTTTTAGGAGACCAAATGGAAACTATTCCGCATCAAACTAAAGAAGGATCACGTAAATCAGATCATAAATCTCAGAGTAATAGGTGTACATACATAATATATATATATATATATATATATATATATATATATATATACCAATCAAGTTGAGAACCTCCTCCTTTTGGAAGGCGGTTAAAAAATGACTTGCTTAATTAAAAGGGATACTGCAATATTGAAGAATATTTAAATAACAAAACTACATTTACGTAGCAGATCACTCCAGCCTTTTACACTATGTTTAAGTTTTTTTTACCAAATATCTAAGGAATTTAGAGAGACGTTACGGTTTCGATCTTTAGTATGTCTTCTCACGACAACGGTAATATTTTTCTTATCATATCTGTCCTATTGTTACAATTCTTCGAAAAGTAATTGTACAACGTTTTTTGTATTAGATTTTAAAAAAAAGCCTGCAATGTGTAAATAGGAAAAGAATTTTAAGCTAGACGTGTTACTGAGGAGTTTCTTCCTGCTTCTTCTGCTTAAACAGCGATATCACGTTGCGAAGCGGTGTACGTAGAATAAATAGGAAGTAAATTAAAATTTTAAATTATTGTATTTACATTTATGTACGACCTCCAAAAAATGTATTTCAGTAGATTTATGAATAAAAAATTGAATTTGAAAAAATTCAATCTAAGTTACAAGCACCAACAAAGTAGACTTATAATAATCATGTATTTTATATGCAAGTTCTTAGTAGCAAAAAGTCGTTGTGAAAGACCTGAAGTTTGTAAAAACTTAATATGACTAAGGTGTCAAATTGAACAATCCTAAATAATTTACTTAATATTTCCCCCGCCCTGTCAGTCTGAACTCTATGTTAACTCTAAATGACAATGTTTATATTTTCTAATGCTTAATAAGAGTTATTTATAGTTTGTTATAATATATTTTTGTTTAGACACAGGATTACAGAAGGCAAATTTGCTATCAAATATCGATTAAAGACTTTTTCTTTTAAATTTTCTAACACCTGTCGTCACTTCACTGTCTACATGTCATTGGAAAATCAATACCTATGCGTTGGCGCCATTTGGCCCAAACATAGAATAGAAGTACACATGTGCTCTAAAAGAATACATAATGTAATATTAATGCTAAATTGGATTAAGTTACTAGAAATAGTAACGGTATATTTTTTTTTAATAATCGGCACGCAAACACTTGTATATCCCCAAACTAAGCAAGTTACGCTAGTGTTACGGGTAATACAATAACGGACCACTCTGGGGCCGATCCCAGACATCCAGACATGACTAAATAATAGAAATATTGTTTCCGAAATTCACCAAGCCCGAACCCGGAGCCTTTGCGTTCCAGGGAGTTCCGTCGGCTAAGACTTAGCCCGCTCCACCAGAGGCCGTGATATGTATATAGGCTACGTTCCATTAGGACGTCCAGGACCGCGATATTTCCCGTTCCACTTGCTTGCCGGCGTTACAATCGCAAACCCAAGTGGAACGGCTATTCGACCCACCTCTTGACATGGTTCGTTGTGAGCGTTGTGCGATTGAAAATGATGACGTCATTAGTGACGGTTTTCGCCACGACCACAACGACCGCGGTCGCCTTGTGGAACGGCTAACGGAGCATTTTGGGCGTTGTGAGCTACTAATGGAACACCCTAAACTAAAGGTATCGAAGCAATATTATAATATGGTATTTTTAATTGTGTAAATTATGGATTTCTATACGTGAAATTTTATATAATGTTGTTTTGAATATCAAAAAGGATACATCCAGCTCCAACAACTAGCGTCTTCCCTGGGGGGTGGCTCAAACTGAAGATATCATCACTGCTGATACAGTACTCTAAAGCACCAGGGATATCTGGGTAATGCGGTCTCCCACCAACCGCTATAACCACACTCTTGGCGGTAATTTCTTTCCTCGAGCCGTTGTTCAACGTTGCTATTATCGTGTGTGGATCTTTAAACTCTCCTAAGCCATTGATGTACTCAATTTTCTTGTCTCGCAGGTCAACTCTGGTGACCCAGTTGACAGATTTGACATGGTCTTGCACTGCTTGTGTGAGGGCAGGCCAGCTTATCTGGATTTGTTCTTTTGAAGGTATTTGCCAGCCGTATGCTGCTGCTTCCTGCAATACGAGTTAGGGAGGTTCTAAGCTAAAAGTTACTTCTATTTTAAATACGTAGATACTATTTAAAATTTAAAGAGTTTTAGGCGTAAACTACACAGATAGGACGTAAGGCGAATATAGCAAAAAGACGTTTGTCCTCCATTGTATTTCGATACTAAAAATATATAACATAATTATAGTATAATTTTATATAAGACTAGCTGATACCAGCCCGCTTCGCGTGCCGTAATATCCGTTCTTAGCTGACCTCTACTTGGCGAAAGAAAGGTTCATGCCAAATTTCAAGTCTATAAGTATTGTTACAACCGAGGCGCCGGCAAAGACAAATTCCACGTACAGATTTGTAGAAACACATTTTTCACACACAGAAACACATTCACACATTACCTGTCGGCATTTGAACTAATTGTAATTATTTTATGGTCGTCTTCTGTTTACTTATTTATTGGCATACATTTCTAGAGAACAGCCCATTATTTATTGTACTCATTAGCCAGGTGTTTTGGATTATGTCGACTACGATACGGGTACATTGCATTTGTGCAATATAAAACGATGTCCTGATTGAGGGAGGGGGCAGTCGAGCAAGAACCACGATCAAAGCGAGACATGTGAACTACAATCGGGAATCTAATAGTGACGGACTTTGCGCGTTTTATTGAAATACGACATTCCGCATTACGTTTGGACTTGTTGTGTTCGGTTATATTTGTACCTGTGTTATACGTGTTTATATAGTTCTAATAAACTATATAATAATTCCAACGGGATTTTAATTCGAGTCCCGTAACTAGTAACAGTATTATATATATAGTTCCTGAGATATCGCGATGAGTCACTATATACGTGGATTTCAATTTTATATACATAATAGGTTGGGGAAAAAGCCTTTTACCACAGGTGCTGCCGGCCTTGAATGAGAAACTGGAACCTGACTACTGATACCGGAACACAACTCAAAGCTGTTATGGCGGTATAGTTTACACCAAGGGTGGTAGCCATTCTGTCGGGCAAATACCCTACCATCTGGCAAGTAAATAACTCAGTTAGTTTGTAATCTTCATGTAACAAGAAAATCCAAATAAGCGTCCATTTTTAAAGTCTCATTAGCGCCACTCAACCAGTACTGGATTGCCTCGCTCGGTGAGTGACTAAACCACTCGGTGATAAACTGCTGCTCGGAGTGATTAGCCTATAGACCTAGTGCTAACCAATGATAGACTACTCGGCAATTCGTGGAACACGCAAAATTTACTTGTTGACCATGTAAACCAACCAACCGTGCCAACCGTGGACTGCGGTGCTTATTGGATGACGAGTGGCTTTAATGAGTTACGACTTAAATCCTATGTATCGATATAGAAAAACCAATAAACTTAAAGCTATACATTATTATTTCAGCTTAAGATTGTTAGATTCTTGTGTTAAAGCGGAATAGCTATTAGTCTATTATCTCAAATGTTTATTTACAGTTAATTAAAAAGAAGCGGCTTGGGATGAACGAAATTTAAAAAAAAACCAAGTGGCAAATTGCGAATTAAAGATTTTTTATCATGGTATAGAGGGCTTACTCTCAAACATCTTTCGTCGTTCGTTATCGTTTTGGAACTGTTTTGCTTGTTTTTTATATTTGATTGCATTTTTCATTATGCGCACCGCAAAGGAGTGGAACTCTCTGCCGAAGTCTGTTTTTCCCGAAACCTACAACCTGAGTGTCTTCAAGTCTCGTGTGAATAGGTACCTGCTAGGTAAGCGTGCCCTATCTTAGACCATATCTCCGCTCAAAATCGAGCGAGATGATGGTCAAACGCGAACCTATGCGGTAATAAAAAAACTTTCATTGACTCTTTCTGGCTGATCGGACATAAACGAACGACGAAAGGGGTTTCAGAGTAAGCCCTTAGGTTTGCGTTTGATACCTATCTCACCTGATGTAAAGTGACTTGACATGGAGTTAGATACGTCATCCAATAGGGACAGACATAAATTGACCTACATAAGAGTAAAGAAATTTCAAGAACAGATAAACCATTCCTTGTTAACACTGAACGAAGGCTACTTACGAAGTGTCAAGTCGTGATAATAATTTGATTGGATAATCTCACTTCAATGCCGTTTGATTTAAACTAGTGTTGCCACCATTTGTTTTTAAGAGAATAAAGTATTTTTGTTTTTAGGCTGTAAAAATATAGTACTTTTGAGAAATTCCTGGGAAAAAATAGTACACATTGATTTTTGATTATTTATTTATTTCATTATTAAATTTTCCATTACTACTTTTTGTTTGGCCAGCAAAAACCAATTTCTTTTCTTCAAAATTGTCATAAAATCTGAACAAAAAGCGTGAAGAATCAAGAAAATAAATTCATAGCGAGGTTCATAAGAATATTGCCAGGTTCTCCTTTTTTTACTAAAACTCTTAAACGTATCCACTGTTTGCTACAACTCCGTTTAGTCTTCGAAAAGTACTTGTGTAACATACTTCTGTATTTAAAAACAAAAAAGAGCCTGAGATACATAAATACGAATTAAAAGAATTTTTAGCTAAACGTGTTGCTGGGGAGTTTCTTGCCGTTCAATTCGGTGTACACAGAATAGGAAGTAGATTAAAATTTTAACTTATATGACCTTTGAAAAATATTCTTTAAGGAAAATTAGTTTGAATACAAATTTATGAATTTTAATAAGACATGAATCTACATTAACGCAAACGAAGACGCGAGCTATAATAATGTTACAACTTAGGCTCCGACAAAGACAAATTCCACGTACAGATCTGTAAAAGCACATTTTATTACCTGTCGGCATTTGAACTAATTGTTATCCTTTTATGATCGTCGTGTTTTGTACACCCATTTATTGGCATACGTTTCTAGTTATTGTGGAGAACAGCCTATTGTACTCGTTTACGGCCGCTCAGGGGCATCATTAGCCACGTGTTGCGGATTATAAGTACAAGCTAATTAAGTAAGTCGACGTTGCATTTGTGAAGTATAAAACGATGGCCTGATTGAGAGAGGGGGTCAGTTGAGCTACAACCACGATCTAGGCGTGACGTGTGGACATTCGGGAATCTAATATTGACGGAGTTTGCGCGTTTTATGAATTACGACCTTCTGCATTACGTTTGGATTTGTTGCGTTCAGTTATTTGTACCTGTGTTATACGTGTTTGTATAGTTCTAATAAACTCTATAATCATTCTAACGGCATTTTAATTCGACTCCCGCAAACTCGTAACAATAAATTGCTAATATGGGCTAAACCTAACCGAAAGTTTCCGTGTGTGCTATTGATTTTTTCAACACTGATTATTATATTGACTGGTGAATTTTATGGCGTCGGTATCGACCTTGAAACCACTTGGGTCATGGCATAAAGGTCGTCTTTAATAACACCAGCTGCGTTTCTATATCGTTGAAATCCAATGCTTTGATAAGTTTAGTTTGCTTTTGATTTTTAATCAATATACAATATTACGACCATGATAGATCCTCGAGGGGCTACTTAAAAGGATGTTGCTGTCTCACTCGGACATTACCATTCGAAGAGATAAATTGACAGAATTTACTTGCGACAAATCAGTATTACACAAATCTTAACAATAAAATTACATTTTTTTATTGAAACAAGGTTTCATACATAACATTTTTAACAATATTTTTTATATATAGAAATATATAAGAAACTAAAATAAAAGTTCTGTGAAACATTTTGAAAACAATTTGAAAACGGTACGAGTTTTCAAATTGTTATTGTTAAAATCTGCTCGGAAAAACATATTTTTAAAGAACAAAAAATAATATTCTAAAACATTTATTTTATTTTAATTATATTTTAAATACAGTCCACTATACCATATACATTTATATATCTATTTGACGACCTCGAGAAAATCTTTATTAAACGGTAGAATACGCATTTAAGGCGACTTGTGGATCGTCCTGTGAGTTACTACAATACGGGTTAGAATACATAAAAGTCTATTATCTACCAATGGAAGTAAAAGTACGAATTGTAATACATATTGCAACCCAACAAAAAAAACATCCCAATTATACCAACTTAAACAATCTGACTTTGTTGAACTATGACATCAGAGATCACACTGCGAACAATAGTTCATCAAATCGAGACCGTTTATTGTCCTATTAGCAAGCCAGAAAAAACAATGGCTTTCTCGCATGGATTCACAATGAGCATGACCTTTACATAGATTATAGCCTAGAAGGAGGTCTCTGAACTTTATTTCAAACTTATAATCATTGAAGAACAGTGGTGATATAACAGCAGGTTGACTAGGCTGGAGCCTACGGCCGGCAGATTTTACAAGCGACATATTTGAAGCAAATACATTTTTATTAGAGATGTGCCGACTACTATCCGGCCACTATGGTTTTTTTCCACCTTTGATACCTGCTACCTGGAAAACGGCTCCGCTTTCAGCTTAGCGAGTATCCATTCCTTTCTAAGTTTATTTTAAACTACCGATCCTAAAAATTTCATCTCTCCTAAAATCACGTAAGTCTGGGGTGACTGGGATCTTGGACCATTTACCAATACATTGTAATACATACAACGAGACTTTATTTTTGACATGATTAAATTTTATTTGAGCTCTTTCACTTTAATGAACAATAACTGTTTTATCTTTAAACATTTTTGTTTTTTTTTATTTTTACACAATAACACCGGCCAGCCTGTACAAAAGTAAAAATCAAGAAACAATGCGAAGTAAACAAATCAGGTTCAGACACGCTCGCATGCGGTGGTTGCGACTTGCGCGCGAATCAGCTATAAACGAAGCGTTACGAAAATCCCCGAAACCGTGATCGGATTGGCCGACTAATCGGCTAGCCGGCCAAAGTCATATTCGGCACATCTCTAATTTTTATATCCTACAGAAATTAAAAGGTTATTAGGTCCTTGACATCACAAACAATGTAATGTTTCACTACTTAGGTAATTTTTTCTACAATATGCGTAGCCGTAAAGGGTGATGTAATCAGATCGATAGTCGACAAATCATACATAGTTACAATTTCATTGACAAATAAATACGGCATCGGATTGTCTAGAAATCGATACCGCCCCTACTGATCTAGAAGTCGGTAAGGGTGGTAGATTTTCAATAGTCTACTGGCGGCAAATGAGTAAATCCACGGCTGTGGGAGAATAATACTACAAAATCGCCTAATAAAAAACGTAACTCTAAAAAAATCCTAAATTGAATAGGTGAAATATATTACAATAAATTCTAAAACAACGTTGATATAAAAAGAGTAGGGTTTAAAATATACTGATATCACCTTACTTTTCATGATGATGATAAAAACAAATTACATCTAATAAATAAAAATGAATGTTTTTATTTTTGTCCTCTATGTGTCCCTAAAGCATTAATCAGATTCTGATGAAACTTTAGTAGGGTGGGTGGTTGTGCTGAGCTGAGGACGCTCGCGAGGGTTACTGGCCCAAAAATCAGTATAAGTATACAAAACAAGAGTATTACCCGCGGCATAGAAACTCTAGGTAGTAGCTGTATGTTACTTACATAAAAACTAAATTTTGCTGCTTCTTGTTCAATTCACTATAATAACAAAGAACTAAGTCTATATAGTCTAAACAGCTGCCCAGCAAAATATAGAGACGAGTCGAAGCCAACCTGATTTTAAAGTAATACAATGAATGACTCGTTTCCTATAACAACATATTTATTAAAGAATTGAAAAATCGCGATTACAGCGCCATCTATTTTGCTAATGCGTCTATTCCAAGGAAGTAAAATATTTTTTAACAAAATTCTATCAAATAGCCGAGCTGACACTTTTATTTCCTTTATTTTCTGTGGCGCTGACTCCTTTCTAATATAAACATGTGTTTGTGTGCTTCTGAAAACTTGCTATACGACACAGCTACATTTTGAAGGTGTGCAACAAAAACCGTTCGAAACGTTTTGTTGCTAAAAGCCGTTTAATTAAGGTTAAATTTAGAACATAACCGAAGAGAAAAGCCTCTACTTTACTTAGGCTGTAACCGATTTGACTTTTTACTGGTTTCCAAGCCCTAATTCTACTTAGCAAGCGATTAATTACTAATCTAATAGAGTGACTAATCTATACAGATTAATTAATAGTATTAAAATATAACTACTCTAAGCATATTAAATCTAAGCTCGATAAACAAACATGTTTTGTTTAACTGTAACTAAGAATAAGCCCAGTTTGAAGGTCGGGATCAGGGATTAGGGCTGGATCGGAGGGCGTGCCGGCACTTACCAATGCCTATAAACAAAATTTATTATATGAGTTTGTGTTACCTTGATAAAGTTATCGATTATTGATTATGCTGACCTATTGATTTTCCTATTGGAAACTAACAGCTTATAGTCTATACTACGATAACACTTAAAAGAAAAGGTATATAAACGTGTTGTTAGTGCAAAAACATTCGAAGCCTTTATCTAATTTTTTTTAAAGATAAATAATTTATAATGGTATATATC
Source organism: Dendrolimus houi (assembly GCA_039645545.1). Taxonomy (NCBI): domain Eukaryota; kingdom Metazoa; phylum Arthropoda; class Insecta; order Lepidoptera; family Lasiocampidae; genus Dendrolimus; species Dendrolimus houi. Next base: position 24,553,208 of record CM077127.1, on the reverse strand, counting down.
TCCCACTGTAGAGCTAAGGTATATAAACGCCACTGTAGTGCTAAGATATATAAATGCCACTGTAGTGCTAAGGTATATTTATGCCACTGTAGTGCTAAGGTATATATGTCCCACTGTGGTGCTAAGGTATATAAATCCCATTGTAGTCATATTCTGACAATAATTTGATAGGAAAAGGCCAAAGGATGAACTCCCTATCTCTCTCTTGTCCCATCTATACAGATAAATAAAATTGAAGTGTCTGTTTGTAATGTCAAAATAACAACTTTTTACTAAATGTTTATGAAAGTATATACGATACCTATAATATTGTTACGAATGCGGGACTCGGATTTAAAATTCCGTTGGAATTACTATAGAATTTATTAGAACTATACAAACACGTATAACATAGGTACAAACATAACCGGACGCAATAAGTTCTTATGTAATTCACAATTAAATAACACGCGCAAAGTCGGTCACTATATCGCTTATCGAATGTACACGACTTGCTTTGATCACGGTTCTCGCTAGACTGCCCCAGTTCGGTCAATGTTTTATACTAAACTGTACAATACAACAATCGACCACGTGAACTGAAGTTTTCCAAGAACCACACCTGGCTAACGACCATTATAAAGGATTACAATACACAATAGGCGGCTTTTCTAATTACAAATAAATAGCTGATCGTAAACAAAAGAAATCCAAATGCGGGCAGGTAATAAATTGTGCTTTATGGCCGGCAGATGTGCATTCCTTTTGCCGCCGTGCTTCGTGAAATTTTGGCTAAATTGTAACAATAACAAAAAACCAATTTTATAATTTTTTGTCTATCTGTCTTTCTGCCTGGATGTTTTGGCTAATCTCTGAAACGGCTAGATCAATTTTGACGGGACTTTCACTGGCAGATAGCTGATGTTATGAGGTGTAACTTAGGCTACTGTTTTGTTATTTTTACTGTTTTTTAAGGTTCCACGAACAAAAATTCCACGCGGATGAAGTCGCGGGCACAGCTAGTTATAATTATAATGATTCCCAGTTGTGTTATTAGAACTTAGGTCTCATAATATAAGACTTCAGTCACATCTATATCATTTGGTTGATTCAATAATCGCCATGTTGCATGATTACATGTCCAAATGGATTATCCGTATGGACAAAATAGACGTTATAGATGCAAAAGTACTTGCCCTTGAGTCTGTAACTTTCACAAAATAAAAACCATGCCAGTGCAAGTCAAGATCCATTCAACTGATGGATGGGGTTAAATATCAGCAGTCTCTAAAATCATTAAATGTCTCGGTCAAACTAAGATTGATTCAATATTGAGCAGAGGTGGTTTACAGACTATCAAAAACGTCAAAAGTAAAGATTCCAATTTGATTCGTTTGCCAATTTGATTTAGACTTGAGGCCCTGATGATTCAAAATATGGTGAATCAACCAAAGTGACAAAGGTGTGGGCATCGTCTAACTTAGTCACAAAATTATAAGTGCAAAGGGTGAAGGGCTGAATGTTTACGCCTTTAACTAGAAATGCTGCTATTCAAATCATATTATATTTTAAATTATACTTAAACACTACTTAATGTCGTAAACATTATCAAAGAATTATAAATATATTTACATTTTGATCACAAATATGTTAAAATACATAAGTTAACCAGCATTAAATTAAAAATGACAGGTATGTATTTAAATTTTAAAAAATAAGAAACTGATACTCACATGAATGCTCTCTCCGAGTAAAGCGGCTTGGTGCATAAGCTTCTTAGGGATACATCCAACATTAACACAAGTGCCACCAAGACCCCACTTCGTCCCTTGTGGAGAGGGTGTGACATAATCTAACACAGCCACGCGGGCTCCTTGATTCACTGCTTCTTTTGCACAGGCCAACCCGCCTGACCCGCCTCCAATGACCGCGAGATCGAAATCAAATGATCCATCTAAATGATAATAATTTAAAAAAAAGATACTTTATTGGGCACCAAAATTTTATTACAATAGAAAGTGTTATTACAATATTACAAAAGTTAAATTCATTAACAAATAGTGAAAACTACAGCTTAAACTAAACAAACCCTGTACTTATATTATAATGTGTTAGCTCCTTTATAAATTTTATTGTTTGTTTCATTTTAATTTTAAATAGCGTTATAATAATTTATATGATGCTGTTCGTCATTTGTCGAGCAAATGACGAACAGCATCATATAAATATGATCATAGAATTTGACACATATGAGATCATATTTAAATGATAAATAAGATAGTATAATTAGGCCCTCAGGGGCTAATTTCCAAAGGTATCAAAGGACGTTTCTCGAAACTCTCATTTGTTGTTACTGGAAAAATTGTTTCTTTTGAGAAATGTAGGCGAAGTGATTAGCATTGAATATTAGATATAGATAACACAGCCCATAAAAGTCCTAGGGAAACTCTTACAAAATATGTCAATTATACTTCCATACTCTGTACAGATAGAAGTTAAATAGGTTTTATTGGAGATCCAACAGGGTCTTAGGTGGCATGGAGGGTGGAAATAAGGAGTACCATCTTATATGGAAGGGAAGTTGAAAAAGTGTCCAGCGGTAAGCTGAAAATAGAGGTTCAAAAACTACCACAACTGCGCTGGCAACGAAAACCTACTATATGAATTACAAATTGATGAAGTGCCATAAAATGAATAAAAGGCCAGTATAGAAAACCTTTTATTTTTTACAAGGGGAATCCATTTGCGGACCCTCGCCGGGGAGACTTCAGCGGGAGAGTGTGGGACTCGCCGGCCAGAAGAACCGGAATACCCACTAAAACACCTTGGTGCCACCTGACGCCATGCGCCGGGGCCACCCCGGCTGGCGTGGGCCCGCCCCGTCGGGCAGGCCTGTCCACTCAGGATTGAGAGGCGCGTCGGTGTCCCGCGTGGGCCCCCTATACGGCGGCTTTGGATGCGGATGACGGCCTTATAGCCTCCCTGACCGTCACCCACCAGTATAGAAAACTTCAACTTTTTACATAGTCTAAAATAATTTAGTAAATATAATGCTGTGAGAAAATGTGTAGTGATTTGATTATTGTGAATTTTTATTAATAAAAAACAAAGAGGAAATCTTTCAATCCTGGTTTATTTTTCTATCTCACTATAATTACTTTTGGCGCTTCCTTTAAAATTTATCCTATACTATACTACTGCAGCGCCACCCTTATTATCCGAGTTTTGACATTTTTTTAGCACAGAGATGATACTCCTTAGAACTTAACCTCCATATTAGGAGGAAATAAACTCCTAATAAAATCACACTGTAGTTGAAGAAAGACTGAAGGTCTTTCTTCAACTACAATGTGATTTTATTGTTGTACAGGATGAAGTTTGATTATTATTTGATATTATATATTTATCTAATATATAGCACTTACTATGAGATATAATTATAAATATAGTATGCTAAACTTTTCAGAACTAAGTAAATATAGTAAAAACTATTGAAGTACAAACCAAATAATAGGTTTTGGAAGAAGAAATCCATTATTTTTAGGTAAACTTCAAGACCTTATTTAACATGTTTCGGATTATTCTAGAAATTGTTGCCATTTCAAAGGTATCTTCATAATGGCTCTCTCATAGATCTCTTCCCTATTGGCTAAAAACCCCAGTAACCGATTTTCACAATCTTCTCTTGTTACCAATTTCTTACAGTGAGAAAGTTTTGCAATGCAAGAAAAAGACGGTAATCACTTGATGCTAGGTCTGTACTATGTGATGGATGCATCAAAACTTCCAAACCAAGATCCCAGAGTCTCTAGTGAGTCATTATATATCTGTGTCACCTGGCGTTGTCTTCAGAAACACTGGAAACTTAGTTGGGAAGTTTTGATGCACCTACCTAATAATCATTGATTCGGCGCATCGAAATACATAAGAATAGATGGATCTTGGTCAAAAGTACAGACCACTTTTCTTTTTTGTGGGCCAGTGTTATTAATGTATAAAATATACCAATCCTAAGAATAGGTAGTGTGAAAGGAATGTATTCCTGTACAACACTGGAAAGCCGAAGTCTAGCAGTGGACTGTATAAGGGCGGATATAATTATTTATTTGTTACACAATTCAATTTGCTAGTAAATTTTATTCTTATTACAATTTTTCACCAAATACCAAAAGCAGTGTGATGGGTTATCAAATATGAGGCAATTAAAAGTCTTCAATAACGTGTCAATTGATGTAATATTGGTTTTCAAGAGCATTTATGCTGACAAAACACCATTTCAAAGCAAGGTGACAATCAATTTACAATAATTAAGCTTTCCCAGTGCTTTAGGCAACTAATAACAAGTATGACGGATAACTATTTTAATCAAATACCTTGGATGATTGTAATAGGAGCCACAGTTTTAGTGTTACGGCTACAACACAGCCAGTCACCTAGTTAAACCAAATAGTTGAATGAAAAATAAATGTAAAACAACCAGTTTTTTATTTAATTCCTATAATTGTTCTATAGAATTAAATGTAGTTTAATAATTTAGAATGTCTAAAGATAGAATGGACCTTTATTTTTGTAATTGATTGGCAACTTTCTTTTAGGTGTCATATTCTAACTTTAATATTCTACTTTGAGACTCAACTTTGCTACTATAACTGTATATTATTAAACCTCAGGCACTACTTATAGCATTAAATCACAGATCACCAGAGTGGTCCATATGGACCCCTGGCGTCCATATCGAACTTGACGAGATCCACATCAGCAAAAACAAAATCTGAGGGCCTGAGAGCTGCAAATAGGGGTCCACAGTTGTCAATACCATTTAAACAGGACAACACATAACTTTTTATAAATAGAATAATAAAATATAATAGTGCTATAGAATAGGATATAATTTAATTGCATAAACTATATATATATATATAATGTAAAGATAGAAAAGATGTTGTGTTCTTTATAGGAACAACAGTTTATTCTTTGCAATGTACAATACAGGTAGTTTATAATATTGCCTGGCCTCTATATAATATTATTTGTATTTACAACAAAATAAAATTATAAAGGACCAACTAGAAACTATATTTAATCCAATGCAAAAAGAATTGTCGAAATTCATTCAAATAAAAAAAATATGGCACAAATAAAATTGTATCTATAATATTTACAGGACAAATTAAGAATCTCCTCCTTTTCATAAGTCAGTTAAAAAGATAGGGGGTCCACCAAATGCAGTAAAAATTGGTAAAGGATCTATGAGACTGAATAGATTGGAGAAAATTGCATTATATTTAGGTCCGGAAAACTGGATTCAGTAATCCAGCAGATCCGGCATCAATATACGCTTACCGGATCCCATACAAGCATGAAGGGTCCGGTGACCAGGGTCTGGTGAATACATATTTTGATAAAATAAGTGGGTACATTAAACATGTGGTGTTTGTGAGTGGGAGTCTTTGAAGCTGAACCACGCGCCGCAGCTATCAATTGGCAGATAACACATTTACAACACAATTTGTTTTCTAAGAAAGATGGTTTCTTCAAACCAAAAATTGATTGTTTGTTTAAAAACTAAAGACTAAAAATATTATATAGAATAATTATTGTGATTGTTGTGATATTCATTAGATAGATTTGGTAGTCTAAAAAGAATAAAACTGAATAACATTCTCAAATAGGTAGCTGAATTTTGAATTATTGTGATATAATAATATGAAGATTAATTATTATGTTATGTTTAATTTCATAATTTTAATTTATAATATTGATTGCTACTTTATCTTTAAAATCCAAGAAGACTGGACCACAAGTTACTTTATGTTAAAGATAAAGGCACTGTTTTTTTTTTTGGAGTTTTCATTTAATTACTCTTTTATAGTAATTTGTGATTTTATTTATTTAGTTTATTTAGTTGAAAATGAGGCCAGAATCAATGCCCAATTATGTATATTAAATTTGAATCTTAATAAAACTATATTTTAAAATTTAAATAATCTGGGTGTTATTAGTAAAAACAGTGTTGCTAGAAACTGTCTACAATGTTGGTTCAGGTCATTTAGGAAAAGAAAATTATAAATACCTAGCAAAATTCATAAAAATTACATTTCAGCTATGCAATGTCAAATCCTAACAACTGACATTGCTTTTTAAATGATTCTTTTAAAATCAAAATGTCAAAATGTGAAAACTGTATCAAAATAATATCACTCCCAGTAAAGTTAATATCTAAATAGTTTTCATACATAGTACTAGCTGTCCGGGCAGATGTTGTCCTGCCTTGAAGAAATGAAATATAGAACTCAATTGCAGCACCACCTATCAGGACCAATTGTGAATCTAAACCATTCTCGAATCCACCTTAAGACACACAATAATTAATATCAAAATTGGTCCAGCCGTTTAGGAGTTCAGTTACATGCACACAGAGAAAAAATTTATAAATAAAAATATCACTGAAATTAGTGACATTTTTCAGTGCTAAAGTGTGACAATTCTTGTAATATCCTTGCAAGTTTTGAAATTGCAAAGCTAATTTGAGGTACATACTACTTATCAATTGGAAAGTACATGACAACAAGAAAGTTGCATGTACTTGAAATTATTATGATATTCTTATATCCATTTCAAAGCATTAAAACATTAAAAATTTGTACCATTAGTAGCAAACAAAGGGATATCAATGAAAACAAGATGGATTAAAAATAAAAAATGTAAGTAAAAGTGAGGTTAGGTTATAAGCAACGGCTCAAGGTTGTACGAGCAATTACTAAGCAAGTACTTACTGCTTGCAATTGTTCTGCGACGAAGCAGAACCACTTTATCTGTATTAACGAGGGGCCTTAACAAATTATTTATTCTCAAAAAATTACTGAGTATTGTCATTTTGACGTTCTAAGACAGAGACAAAATACCAATCTAGTAATCCTGCAAACCAAAACGAGACGAAAGTTACTATCAACCCAGATTCTATAAGTTTCTAAATGTCAAAGAAAGTGATTTCTTATTAAAATAAAATCATTAAATTTAACCAAATCAAAAAATGAAGTCGGTTTTAATAACCGGGGCAAATCGCGGCTTGGGCCTGGGGATGGTAAAATATCTCTCGGAACAAAATAAAGTGCAAAAAATTATAGCAACTTGCCGAACAACGTCGGAGGTACGTAACACGAATAAATTAAATTGAAACTTACCTATGGGTGCCATAATTATCCAAAATTGTGCAATATACTTCACAAAAGTAATCGATCACTAAATACAATAATTACTATAAATTCACTGTATCTGTCGCTAATGAACTCGTACAGACACGATGGTAATGTGGTTTTTGTAGTAATAATTCTACGGCGTGCGAAAGAGACGCATATATCTGTGACAGATGACGTCACCGTTTGAAAGGACAGGAACAAGAGCAATGCGCATGACGTTTCGTATTTTTCGGTGACGAGCGAACTTGCCTATAGAATCGAGTAGGTATCAGAAAACAACTATAAAAAATAACTAATTAAATATTTATTTTGAGGAATTAATAAATGGTGCTGAAATGCAAATATGACTTACATTTTATTCGTAAACTTGAACTGTAAAATGATACCCAATTTGAGTGTCGGTATAAGTGCATCAGTGCCGTCTCCACCCAGGGGTGCAAAGGATGTGTGATACCCGGGTGCAGAGATCTAAGGGGCGAAAGCCAAACACTTTGTGGCTACCTATACATACCCTGCATAATTTGCTAGTTTTGGCAATTCCTTAACATCATCTCAACTCGATCACTGAAAAAATTGTTAATCGCGTATTGAAATAAATTTTTAAAGGTGGGCGCAGGCTGATTTTCGTATTTTGGCGTCCAATATGGTTAAGACTGTCCTTATTTAGATAACGGGCATTTTCAGCTTTTTTTATTGCTAGACTACAGCAGACAGGGTAACGATGGAAAGTGCTTACTTTTTTTTATTCCACCTTTTTTAAAAGAATCCAAATAGTAGAGCTGTGGGGAAAACGTCGAATTGAGAACTAAGCTTTTAGTTCGGGACTTAGAGATATGAAATGAGCTCTCAAAGCTCCTAACAGTCTTACAAACTCTCGTGTAAAAAACGCGCTATGTCAACTCTTAAAAAAACATTAGATTGGGATGTATTCCTAAAGAAAGCGCTAAAATACAGTAAGGAATTAGAAAACAAACTGTTATTAAAAATACTTGTGTTTTGAAGATGAATTTCCGATACATATACATTGATATTTTAGTAAAGAGTAAAATAATTTGAAAAAGTGAAATTATTTTTGCTAGCCTTAACAGAGACAAGAAACCTAAGACCTAGTGATAACTGCGGTATATTGACAACAGTAATCTCTGAAGTAGACAAGAAACGTTTTGGAAAAATTCGCGCAATGGTGGGCTATCGCACTTATTTCTGTTATAAATTATTTTATTGTCACTTGTAGCAGTAAATACAAACCTTTTTCTAAAATAACTGAATCGGAAGAATAATATGCATATTCCCGTTAACACGTTCGCTGCTAAACTAGGTCTTCAAAGTCTAGTGAGTATCTTTCTGCCTGTGCGGGCGCTGAATTCGTGCTGTTTCATTCGGTGCCGGTGCCCTGTAACTTTGGTAATATTTGACGTATGAAAGAGCCAATCATATATTTCACCTTTACTATCATAACTTATCAGTAGGCTAGTAAAAACTGTACAGTGTTTTTTCGACCTAGTTCGCACACGCATAAAATTATTCATGTTCAGTGCCATATACCAGGCCTTGTTTTAATGGCCTGGTACCCGCACTTAACATTTCGCGGGGGTGACAGCGCGCGAGCGTTGCGACCACTGGAGCGACGATTGTTAGTTCACTTTTGGATATCGATATTCGACGTCCATTATTAGTCAGTTTTCTAAAGTTGCATTTGCTTCCTTACCTCATAATGATAAGGTAGAATTTGGAAAATTTGACTGAGTAATTGTACATGATGCTATGCTAGTTTATGCTTGAATATTACTAACAAGTTTCCTACTAATACATAATATTTCTATTTCAATGTAAATGGAAATCAGAATGCAGTAAATGCAATAGGTCATATTGTTTACCTTTTTGTAATGAACAGCATTTTCTTAAAAAATAAATATAATTAACGTACCTATCGATAGATTTTAATTTTAGTCCCTGTCGCATACCTAGAAAATGAAAATTCTAGTGCATTACAAGGCTTAACAAACATGGTAACTTTATTACTAGTGCGTTACAAGGTATGGGAGACCTGGCGATTTAGATCCTCAAAAATCTACTTTTTTTTCGTGCAATCCTAAGGCTAACCCGGTGGTAGATTGGTACATTAAAAAACTAGAAAAATGCAAAATTTGATTAATATAGCTGCTTATTAGGCGCTGCTAGAGAAGGTTTTACAATAACGGGTGTAACCAGGTTAAAGGCGCCTGGTACGCACCACCAAATATACTACCACCGTGCCTAATCAACCTGGCTACGCACAGTATGAAAGTACATGAAAACTGGCTTAGCAGCCAACGTGTTAACATATCTTTTTATTCATAATATTTTTTTTCCAGGAACTAAAAACTCTTTCCGAATCAAACAAAAATATAACTATTCTTCATTTGGGTAAATATATTTTTTCTTTTTATATGATACAGCTACGATCTCGTTCAGGTGTTGCGTAGACAGAATAGTCAGCTGTAATTTAACTAAAATTTATTTATCAAAAAATTAAATAGAATTGATTAATTCAGACATAGCATTGGAAACCTCGGAAAAATTGAGAGGGCGATTAAGGTTGTATGGACATGTAATGAGGAGGCCCCAGAGATGAAAATCATGTAATAAATATAATAAAAACTGAAAGATTGATAGATATAATCACTGTCTTTGGATATCTATAATGTTACAAAAATCTAAAAATGCCGTGTCTGCACATTTAAGCTATTTAAAAAAACAATTGGAATAAACTTGACGATGGAGAATACGATGTATTTTTTTTTTAATTATTGTCTGTTTGTCGCTTTGTTCAGGATTCACGTAAAAACTGTTAGGCCGATTTCCATGTGGTTTTTCGCTAGACGACAACAAATGCGTAGAATTAAAATCTATACTACTTTTGATCTTGTAATTTTTCTGGAAGCGGTTTGCAGTTCTTCAGGTGGATAAAATTAGCTTATTCCGACACAGTTGTCACTAAATCGATGGCTTACAATCTTCATTAAATGCTGCGGTACTTTGTGTCCGGGAATCCCGCGGGAATTTCAATTCAAGCGTAGACGAAGTCGCGGGCATATTCTAATATTATATAAATCTAGACCAAAAAAAGATAAGATGGATTGTATGAAAGATGAAATGATGTTTAAAATTTATGATTTGACAGAAGACGAATGTATAGCCAGAATGACTTATAGAAGGAAAAGACAATTATTGTGCTGTCCTGAAATAACTGAGAAACGGTGGATAAAAATGGAAACTTCTAGCAGTTTTATGAAGGCTATGAACATTCATGCATCTGCAACATTTAACAATTTTAATATTCTAATATGGAGTCGAGGTTTAATTTGTTTTTCGTATAACTTGTTGGTATATATAATCTGTAATCGATAACTATTCACAGATGTCACAAATACTTCAAACTTTGGCAATTTGACTGATCAAATAGCCAATGTTGTGGGTGAAAATGGACTCAATCTGCTCATCAATAACGCTGGCGTTACTACGAAATTTACAAAACTCAATTTGGTCAAGACAGAACAGTTAATAGACAATCTTACCGTAAACACCGTGGCTCCAATCATGTTGACTAAGGTTTGTAAAAATAATGCTTAAATTGTGCATCCCTTTTCAACTTGCTTTAACGCAATAGGTAAAAATAGTATTTTCTTAAGTTTTTGCAACTAGTACCTACACATAATAGAACTATTAATTTTAAGGGTTTTGAACGCGGTATTTTATTTGACTTTTATTATTCCGATGTTTCAGCTACCTTTCAGTAGCCTTAATTAATGCCGGAAGACAAAGATGGCAAGAGTATTGTTAAAGTTTTATGTAGCCTTCCGCACCTCGTGTTCATTTTAATTATTTAGTTTTAAATGTTGTTTTCGGTTATTTACTTTATGGGAGCCTAATCTAAGCATCGCTTCCTCAAGCCATAATATGTTGCGAAGCGATGGTAAATTAGATTAGGCTGCCATAAAGTAAATAATAACCATAACTAAAAATTAAAAATAACTATTTGGAAGTTCTATTTGGCTTTAGGCTAAATAAAACTAACAATACTTATTGACACTTGACATCTTTTTCTTTCGTGACCAAGGCAACTGAAAAGTGACCGAAACGTCGGAATATAAATTAAATAAAATACCGCGCCTAAAACCGTTAAAACGTAGTTTTATTAAGTAAAAATAGTTCAGATATGTGAATTTTCTAACTATTTTAGTACGATTTCTTTAGCGTTGATTATTGTTTTGAGATTTACAATATAGTATAGTCTATTATGCAGCATAATACGCCAAAGTATAATTCAGGGTACTTCAGGTGCTCCAGATTAAGACTTTTCTCGTAATCTTGGACACTGATATATTGTTTAAAATGTCGTTGGGATGTAAAAAAATTGTGCCAAAAACAAAATGTCAGGGCATGCATCTAGTAATATCGACGATGATGATTATAATCTTATGTTAATTTTGGCATTATAAATATGGTCTAATACGGATTTAATTTTTATTTTAATCCGATATATTACACCTCCTGAAGTTCTTAATAAGTTATATTAGGAATAATATATTTTGTCTGCTATGAGGGAAATTCTAAAATGCTATACGCAACAATTTCACCCACTGGATCCACACATAAATATTTATATCAACAGAGCCTCCTCCCGTTGTTGAAACAAGCAGCGGAATCGAACAATAACAAGCCAGTGGGTGTTCAACGTGCAGCCGTTATCAACATGAGCTCTATTCTCGGTTCCATAACCCAAAATGACCAAGGAGGATTTTATCCATACAGATGTTCTAAAGTAAGGATTTTTTTTTAAACTGGCAATATTGAGTTAGCATAGAACGCGACGGTTCCCAATGATGCTTTATGTGTCCTAAAAAGACTCTGTCTTTAATATTATTTCTTATCCAAACCATAATGCATAGACTTAGAGGTTTACGCGAGTAAAACTTACAGACATAAGGCTGGGCTCAGAAAATCTAGGAGGCTGTAACATTTTGTAATATGATAAAAAGTATATTAACTGATTCGAGATTCGACTGCCAGCTACCTACCTATTACAGTCTATTTATTTAAGACGGCATTGGAGACTTAACGTAAATAGAGAAATAAACATCGTGACTCTAAGAATATTAGTATTAAATAGTAACATGATTAAATATATTTTTATATAACGAAAATCAATATTGATTTTGTCGGAAAGTTTACGATAACGCTACAAGTTACATTTTATGAACGTGTCAGCCATAGCTTAGCATCCATCTATACAGATAAATAAAATTGAAATGTCTGTTTGTAATGTAAAAATAACAGCTTTTTACTAAATACATATGAAAGTATAAACGGTACTTACTTCAATTTTTTTTGTCTATATATCTGGTTGTTCCCGCTAATCTCTAAAACGACTGGACAGATTTTGACGGTACTTTCACTAGCAGATAGCTGATGTTAAAAGAAATAACTTAGGCTAATTATGTTTTTTTAGGGTTCCGCGAATTCCACGCGGACGAAATCTCGGGCACAGCTAGTTCAAAATAAACTTTATCGAGTTAAACAAACAGTGATACAATGAAAAAAGTATTACTATTCTTCCATGGTGTTGTTACTATCTTCATTTCGCATTTCTAATTTTAATGTGGATAACTTTCATTATATTGCAGGCCGCACTAAACGCAGCAACGAAATCAATGAGTATTGATTTGAAAAAGGATAATATTTTGGTCGCTTCCATGCACCCTGGATGGGTTCGAACAGATATGGGCGGGAAAAATGCTCCATTGGACGTGAATACCAGCATCGAAGGCATTTTTAAAACCATAGACAAATTAGGCGAAGGCGACACGGGCAAATTTTTGCAATACGATGGAACGGAGTTGCCGTGGTAGATTTTAAGAAAAATAAATCATTTTTTTCTTTTGGTTATGAGTTATTTTTATAATAAAGCTATACAGTGTTTATATCCCCGTTAATTTTTAATTATACATACCCTCCAACCAAGGGGGAAAGGTCGCGGCCCTTGTGTGGGTGTTCGTCGGGTCGGGGTGGCACTAGACCCTCACTTGTGAGGTGCCATTGACACGCCGCAGTTAAGGATACCCACTGAAACCCCTGTCCGATCCTCTAGCGTCCTTTGTCCGGGCTGTGGGCTCGCTAGCGCATTCACCTCTAGCCCGAATGGACGACGGCCAGCTCTTCACGGGATGGCCCCACCATATGCAAGCCGGAGATCTGGGGCTCTCCGGCTACATCGGGTGAAGCCCATCGCCCAGCACAAACTGAGTTAACTTTCGATGTACTCCCTTCACGTGCTTGCCTATTTTTACGAAGTGATATCCGTTTGAGGACTGTCTAAGTATAATATTTATGTGTGAAAGTAAAGAAAAACATGTTTTACTTATGGTTGAAATATTCTCACCCATTAATTTTTACGTTAACTTTAGACACATGCGGTATAGTTCAATTTTTTCGACTCACTAAAGTGACAAAAAACAAAAACTCATAGTAACACTTGCAGTGAGCTGTGAAGGGAGAGGAGAGACTGACTGTGTTTTCATATATTACGAACGACGGGTTTTAGTTTGACTATTTTTAGTTAGAAAACTAGGAGTGGTCGGCGAACTGTCCTAGTTACCCTATGCAACGTAGATAATGTATAAAGCAAACCGAATGGTTTAAAAGTAAACGCTTCCAAATGTAACACGTTCCCATCAGCTTTAAAACAAGAATTCATAATACCATATTTTAAACATTCGTTTTAAAAGCTCCCAAAAATAATGTGTATTATATTAATACATTAGGATAATGCCCGCGACTTCGTCCACGCTTGACTTGAAATTCCCGCGGGATTCCCGGACACAAAGTAGTGCAGATTTTAAGTCTGAGAGTTTGTTGTCGACTAGAGAAAACCGCATCGAAATCGGCTCTGTACTTTTTACGTGAATCCCGAACAAACAGACGAGAAATCTAAAAAATGTGCATCGTGTTCTCCATCGTTTATATAGTCTATTCCAGTTGGTTTTTTTTTAAATAGCTTAAATGTACAGACACGGCAAATTAGAATTTTATAATATTACTAGCAGACCCGGCGAAGTTCGTAAAAGACCTATAAATCTCTATATATATATATATATATAGTATAGACTATGAGGTAACGTTTCATTATTCCTTTTCAGTGTAAATACCTGAAACCTTTTAAATTTAAGTTATTCAAGAACTTTAGCTCCAACAAAACTCGCAGGCGTTTCAACATCATTTTCTTTGAATAGGTATTTCTATGGAGTTACTTGTGGGTTTTCTTTTTATAAAACGCTTCGTACAAAATTGTTCAGTAAAACTCATTTTTGAATTCGGACAAAAAGAAGAGAAAGAAATCTGCTTGACGTTTCATATTTGACGTACCTATTAAATGAGTTCATCAGATTTAGAATGGATTTAACGCCTGATTTTATTTGAGAAGTAGTTGTATTTTTAACTAATCAGTTTTTATATACTTTCCTCATATTCGTAATAAAAAGCAGTGTTAACCTCGGGTGAAATGCCTATTTAGACACTCGACCTATTAGCGCATTCGCTACGATCGTGCTCAACCATCTTATGCCTAAATAGGTCAATTTCACCCCTCGTGTAACAATCTACTATTAACGTCAAAAAGCGAGATAAGAATGACCTATGGCATCATATAAATCTTGGACACTTTTTACTGGGCGATTGTCTTCTTGTGTTCTGCAGCGGGCAGTTTCCGCAATTCGACTGCATACGTGGGACACTCGGAAAGTATTGCGAAAACAAAAAAAATGTTCTATAGGTAAATATTTCTTTATTAAATCTTTTCAAAGTACTCTTCACCAGCCTCTATATAAAGTTTCAAGCGTCTGAACCAGT
This sequence comes from Dendrolimus houi, assembly GCA_039645545.1. Taxonomy (NCBI): domain Eukaryota; kingdom Metazoa; phylum Arthropoda; class Insecta; order Lepidoptera; family Lasiocampidae; genus Dendrolimus; species Dendrolimus houi. Next base: position 24,538,143 of record CM077127.1, on the reverse strand, counting down.
TTTCGAAACACTTTTTCCAGTCCGCCGAAGACGCCTCATTTACAGCTTGCTCGAGCGCTGACGGCGCATCTTCCGGCGACGAAAATATCCCTTTTTGAGCTGATTTTTTACTGTCGAGAATAATAAAAAGCATTTGGTAGTATACCATTCGGCGTTGATGCTTCTTTGGTTCCATAAGGGAGTTGACACAAAGTAGCCAGTCAAAATGACAAAAACTCGCGATCAAAATTTTCCCCCCGCTTCTAGATCGCTTCACTTTGGTCGCCTACCAAAGTTAATTCGTTTTGAAACATTCAAACCGTCGACTGGCGCTTCGTTTCTGGATCGTATTGATAAATCCAGGACTCATCACCTGTAATAATGTCATAAACACGCCGAGAAGACCCTGTTTCAATTTTTTTTATCATATCACGGCACCATTTCACCCGGGCCTGCTTCTGAGCATCGGTGAGGTTGTGCGGTATCCAGCGTGAAACTATCCTCCTCACGCGAAGATGCACTTGTAGAATCTCGTGAAGGCTTCCCGATTCAATCTGCAATACATGCTGAATCTCTTGATACGTAACTCGCCTATTGTCTTGGATTAAATTTTTCACTGCTAGCACGTTTTCTTCCGAACAGCCGTCAAAGGGCGACAACTTCGTTCTTCATCCCCCAAAGTTAGTCGACCGCGCTTGAATTCGTCGTACGAACGATACACGGTTGCCTTAGAAGGACCTTCAACCATGAATGCCATTTGAACTCTATCGTACGATACGTCCGATTTTAGGCGGCACTTGAAATCGTAAAAAATCTCTAGCGCGAAAATGTTCCCGGCGCAGATCCATTTTTCAATGAGACACGATAATTTAAATATAAAATGTGGAGGGAAATTATGAAATTGGAACGTACCTATTTTGAGTTATAAATAATGTGATATTTTCAAAATAGATTATAACTGACCAGTGTCTCATACATAAAAACTTTTTTTCGCAATACTTTCTGGGTGACCTGGTAGCGCCTATTTTGTGTATAAGACTGGAAGAGTGGAGACTCCATCCCGTCAAGCTCCTCCGGGAAGTGCACCAGCTTCTTACACATTACCGAATGCCTTCTGAAAGCTAACTGGTGCGTTCAGATACTTCGCCCTAGGCGATTTTTATTCTCTATATTTTTCTTCCTTGCTGATGATACTCATGTGTATAATTGTTAAATTCGTTGATGTTCCCCTAAAAGCTATTTATTTCGTAGGCAAATATCCTTGAAATCTATGCCCCTAACGACTGTGTTCCTCTGACCAATAGGCCTGACTAGGACCTTAGTTTAAAGTTTAAAGCATGAAAAAGGAATAAGACTTCCATGGTTCAAACCATGTAAGTCTTCAGTTGAGTTTATATAATATATAAAGTTAAAATGCTTGGCTTTGTATTGCCTAGCCTACTAAATTCTAAAAATACTTTTTTAAATAGAACGGGTTATCATGCCAAGCATATATCTCGTACAAAATAATATCCATGCGCAAATCGATACTTGAGATGATAATGCGTCAAAAATAAAATAAAAAGTTACGTATGCACGAGCACAAGGATAGACGCGAGGGTCGCATAAAATTTCCATCCAATTCTGTTTGCGCAATAGGTATTGTTCTAGAAAACGGGCCAAATCAGTATTAATACCAGCGTCAACTATTCTATGATGACGACTATAATATAATACAACAATGTTTAATGTTGAGTCAACATTATATTATTAAAACGAGTATCCTTCTTTGTACATTATATCAAATAAATGTTTTCGACCTATACTTAGCCTGGCCTTACTGTTACAATTAAAAAGAAACAAAATATTACATTTGAATTTGGAATCTGTTATTTTTATATGTTTTCTCATTTTGGCACCAATACATTGTACAACATTTTGCGATATTAAAATGGAGTGAGGCGATAAAGAGAACCGAATCGCTGTGATTGCATTACACAAAGTATGGAGTCAAATGCAATTTTTAAAACTCTCCATACGGCGTATGATACTCTTGGTATTAGTCAAATGTTTGTGTACCGGGCTATTAATAGGTACAATGAGACCTCCTCTGATTGTGACATAAAAAGATCTGGCCGTCCACGTAGTGTTCCTACGAAAAATGTGGTCAAAGCAATGAGGGAAAGAATTCGAAGAAATCCTGTCCGAAAGCAAAAGATTTTATCTCGGGAGATGAAGATATCACCTAGAACCATGTCGCGTATTTTAAAAGATGACTTAGGACTTGCAGCCTATAAGAGACGCACTGGTTATTTCTTAACTCATAATTTAAAAAAGAATAGGGTGGTAAAATCGAAACAACTACTGAAGCGGTACGCAAAGGGAGGTCACAGAAAAATTTTGTTTACGGATGAGAAAGTTTTTACAATTGAGCAACATTTTAACAAACAAAATGGCCGTATTTATGCTCAAAGCTCTAAGGAAGCTTCTCAATTAGTCGACACAGTGCAACGTGGGCATTATCCGTCTTTAGTGATGGTTTGGTGGGGTGTTGGGGTGTTAGCTACGAAGGAGTGACTGAGCCATATTTTTGTGAAAAAAGTATCAAAACATCGGCACAAGTGTATCAAGATACCATTCTTGAGAAGGTAGTTAAGCCCCTTAACAACGCCATGTTCAATAACCAAGAATGGTCCTTCCAGCAAGACTCAGCGCCGGGTCATATAGCTCGGTCCACGCAGTCTTGGTTGGAAACGAACGTTTCAGACTTCATCAGCTTAGCAGCTTAATCCGCCAGATTATGATTTATGGTCAGTTTTAGAGAGTACGGCTTACTCTAAACGCCATGATAATTTGGAGTCCCTAAAACAATCCATACGATTGGCAGTGAAGAATTTTCCCATGGAAAGAGTGCGTGCTTCTATTAATAACTGGTCTCAACGTTTAAAGGACTGTATTGCAGCCAATAGAGACCACTTCGAATAAGGTTTTTATATTTTAAATTATTTTATATTTATGTATTAAACTAACACTGTAAAATTTATAAATGTTATTTGCAATAGAAAAACAATTCTTTGTTACAATATTTATGGCAAGACTAGGTATTTCTATCATCCTCTGCACGAACGGAGAAATAATAGTCATTTATTTGTGCGACCGGGCGCGCGCCAGGCGGCATGTCGTAAGAGGCGACAAAATCCATAGCCAGGTAGTAACACGTCAGTTTGTCTAGGTGGCTATCACCCCTAGGCTGGAGCATGGTTCCATAACAGCCCTGAGTTGTATTCCAGCATTAGTAATAAGGTTCCAGCCTAACCTTCCAGGCCGGCAATTTGTGTTGCAAATGTCCATAGGCGAAGGTAAACACTTTCCATCAGGTGGGCCGTCGTCCTTTGTGATATATACCAGCAATAAAATAATCTTGTCTGTAAATAATTATAATGTTTGTGACAGGTCACACAATCACTCACAGAGTACATTAATATAATAGAACACAGATCACTTAAGCATTTTATATGCATCAACATGGATTTTGTTTTATTCAGTCAACAAAAAGTTTTGATAAATAAAAACTGGTCTGACACTAGATTTTATAGTTTAATTTTAATTTGTATTTATAGTTTTATTTAGCTTAATTTATGGAAATTGGGTATTAGAAATTTGATTAATTTTATTATTTAATTTGTACCTATAAAAATAAAAAAAAGGTAAGTTGAACTTCTTAAAAGATGTATGGGGAAAGATTTTTACGATTTTTGACGCTTTTAGTACTCCAACGACGTTTGGTAAGATATAAGTTTTTAATCAATATTAGAATTATCACTAACACCAACTGAAAAAATTTCAACAACAATTACCAGTCAACGCTTTGTCACAACAATTAAACAATAAACTATAACACCACACAAAGTCACAAACACACAACTAACAACAAAACTTATACACATACTCACACTAACGCGCACTACCAACGCATTGCATTACACGCACACTTCGCAAACAAAGCAAGACACACAAAGAGCCTAAAAATTAATAACCCAGACACAGAAAGGAAAAAATAACACACATGGCACTAGTTAAGATATATATATATATATATATATATATATATATATATATATATGTGTAAGACATAAGGCACACACTGCACATGCACTTCCTCACAACACCAGCACGTTACAGATACACTCTACATTAGTATAAGTTTAGTATTAAAATTAGACTAAATTAATATAATCAGTTATTCGTAAGGTGCACCACAACACACATATGATTTAATAAATGTCACACAAAAACAAAAATTACCAAGAAGCGTGTATAAATACTTAAAACTTTCTTCAAAATTAAGTTATAAAAAAGGGTACGGAACTAGAGTCCGTAGAATTGTTAAAAAGAAAACAATATTAGAAATAGGATGGATGGACATAAGAAAAATGTGTAAATTTTTCATACAAAATGTACGGGAAAGTTATATCGCAATTTACGACTTTTTAGTGCTTCAACCTGGATTGGTCTCGTAGAAGTTTTTAATCAGTAGGTAGACTATTAGAAAAAGGATCGATTGGCAAAAAAAATGTACAAGCTGTCTATTTTTGAAAATTTGTGAATGGGGATCAAAACATCACGAAAAATTATGAATAGTTCTCCTAACACCATTTCCGTGTAGCTGCAACGGTTAAGGTAAGGTACTTACTTACCCCTTACTGCCCCGCTGAAAATTTCGACCCTGTATGGGGCATAATACTTACCTTCCCATCCTGGCCGAGAAACTTCTTTGATGGCTGATTCAGATTTACTTCTGCGATGTCCTGTAACAACGCATAAAGTTAAATCCAAGGCAGCCGCGTACGAGGTCGAACTAAGGCATAATGTGTTCCTATAAAATATACAACGCGGATACAAAATAAAACTACGTTTTAACGGTTTTAAGCGAGGTAATTTATTTGATTTTTATTATTCCGACGTTTCGGCCACTTTTCAGTAGCAGTGATCAGGGAAGACAAAGATGTCTAGTGTCAATGAATATTGTTATCGTTTTATTCAGCCTACCGCCAACTTGTTCGTTTTAATTATTTAGTTTTAATTTTGTTTATGGCTATTATTTACTCTATGGGAGCCTAATCTCATTTACCACCGCTTCGCAACATGTTGTGGCTTGAAGAGAAGTAGCGGCGCAAGAAACTTTTCAGCAAACATGCTTCGCTCTAATAATTTTATATAATATTAAAATGGGTGGGAGGAAAAGTAAAAAGTTATTATCAATCAAGTTAGTTTTTGGTTTGTGTCTTAATAGTTTTGATGATCGGATCCCAAACAGATGGTGCTTGCCAACCATCTTCTCTATTGAAATTTGGGTGTTTTTTGATATCAATAGCCTCACGCTTCATTCCGGGTATGAAACGATTCTCTTTTGCGAGGATTTGTGGTTTATCGAATGTGATGTAGTGGTTGGGTTTGTCCAGCGTGTGTACACTGACCGCAATCGCGGATACAATTTGTCTTCAATCTAACTTTGAATCAAGTTTGAAGAAATTAACAAAGATTTTTTAATTTAAGTACAGCAGACAGGCTGACGGATTATTACTGTCGCCTAAGGACATTTGTAACACGAGAGCTGTCACTAAGGCGCTGCAGGCTTCGAAGGAATATTATTTCAACTTTTTAAAAAGCCCATATCGGCTACGTTCCATTAGGGATTCACAACGCCCACGTTCACGACCGCGATTTTTCCCGTTCCACTTGCTTGCCGGCGTTACAATCGTAAACCCAACTGGAACGGTTATTCAACTCACCTCTTGACATGGGTAGTTGTGTGATCGAAAATTATGACGTCATCAGTTACGTTTTCGCCACGACCACAACGACCGCGGTCGCCCTGTGGAACGGCTAACGGAGCTTTTTGGGCGTTGTGAGCTACTAGTGGAACGCGATGATTGTAACGCTTAGATTTTTAGCCGACGTCAAAAAGGCGGAGGAGGTCCTCAATTCGAATATACGTTTTTTTTATGTTTGTTACGCGATTTATTAATTAATTATGGAACGATTATTTATGTTTTTTTTTATTAACGAAGCGTAAATATTTAAATTGATTTGGATCGGTAACTCAACTCCGGGTTTCAGTGTCTACTTCAAACAAAGAAAGACAGTTAATGAAGCTAGATAAAATGTCTTCCTATTCACTGGCCATTTCCTGCGGCCTAATTGTTTCTTGGAACTACGGTTTTGAGCGCGGCATTTCATTTACGGCCAGTTCCTATATCTTACTGACTGTTCATTTGCACAAGAAATGTCAAAATTCAACCGATGGTAAGGCAAGTCAAGGAATAGTAAGGTATAGGGATCGGCCATTATTTGATATTAATTACGACGTTTCGGCCACTTTTCAGTAGCCGTGATCAGGAAAGACAAAGTAAACGTAGTTTTATGTTGTCTAGTCGCGAAAACTTAAGAAAACATTATTGTATATGTATAACTTTTATGATTTATTTTATGTGCAACACTTATTGATGGAATGTGCTCAGTACGAAAATGAAAGGGGATTACTGATGATTCACCAGTAACATATCATATAATACCAATCTATATATATAATTATTTAATCCGTGCAGGAACGGAGAAAGAATACAATTTCCTGCGGCCGGGCGGCCTGTCGTAAGAGGCGATGAAATAACCCACAGCCAGCTGATAGGGCATTTGCCCGACTGGATGGCTACCACCCCTGGTGTAAAGTATGTCGCCATAACAACCTTGAGTTGTGTTCCGGCATTAGTGACCAGGTTCCAGTCTCCCTTGAGAGGGCAGCAGCGCATTTGTAGCACCTTTAATGTTGCAAATGTCTATAGGCGCTGGTAAACGTTTTCCATCAAATGGGCCGTCTGCCTGTCTACTGAACTCATGCAATAAAAAAAAAATAGCACGTCGTGATAGCGTAATAACTACCGCACGCGTCCCACACCCTCACACTTGTAGGGATAAACAACAGACTGTAAACGAGTGAAAGAATATGAGTATTCTGGGGAAACTAGAGTATTTTAGAAAATTCAGAGACGGGGTCAAATTTGCGCAACCCAAATATGAAACTTATACAAACAATTTAGAGGCGCTTAAATTTATTAAGTTGCTTTTGAGTCAAATCAATATAGGTGGCGTCAGCATAATCAGGAATGGGGAGCAGTAAGGACTCTGCAAGCTTAACTTTGGTGGCTATGGGCAGGAAGTTTTTTAACCTCCCGAGGGATTTCGATGCGAGGAAGAGACGTCGACTCAATTCGGTTGTGGGGTCGCCAAGATTTTTACTTTTCCACTAACGTGGATATGTATACCATTAAATATGAAATTTGGTAAGCAGGGATCGGCCCCAGAGTGGTCCGTTGTATATTACCCATAACACAAGAGTAACTTGCTTAATTTGGGGATATACAGTGTGTGTGTTTGTCTGCCAAAAAAAAATTATTCTACATAGCATCCGCGAACTACCTATGATAATTAGCTGAGTTTTCTCGGGTTTACATTGTGTTATGTAATCGAAGTCAGAGTCTATTGTAAAGACTGCATCTTGTAATGTCGCAACAGGTAATTGTGTATAGATTTGTAAATCGTCTGCATAGAGATGATAGGAAGATAACCAATGTGTCAAACCTACCATGCCACCTTGGACAAACAAGGCGGGTATACAGTCAGTTCCCTTATAGTGGGAGGCCCAAGCCCAGCAGTGGGACATTTATGGGCTGTTATTACAATTTATTACATATAGCACTTAAATAAGTTTTCGTATCATTGTCATCGTATCAAAAATCCTTTCTGAAACCTATTTTCGTCGCCAGCCAAGCGTTTTCCACTGGTGGACGTAGGCCTCCCCAATTTTGCGCCACCTATCCCGGTCCACCCGCTTTTCTCATCCAGCGCCCACCGACGACCTTGCGCAGATCGTCGGTCCATCGGGCTGGAGGGCGTTCTACACTATGTTTGCCAGACGCGGAACCTATTACTTACGCTAATATCAGACGGATCAACAGACATGAATCAATTTGGTTGGAAGGCTGAAGGGACACAGCGATATTCAATGATATTGAATAGTTCAAGTTTATGTTATATGGATCACCTTGGTTGATTCATCCAAAGACAGAAATTAACTGTTTAATATCGGCTTTAGAAAAAGGGAGTCCCCACATTAATCACCACAGTTGGCAAATACAAGCGAAAAACAGCTCATAAGGTCGTCAGTGATAACTTTTACACCGGCTCGATGAGGCGAAGTGCGTTGAGCTGATAAGCCGATCGTAGGCGTAAAGCATAGATAACCTCGATCTGTGTGTAAAGCTATGGCTTGTGTGATCTATGCCAAATCTGTGCCGACTGGTATGGGAAGTCCCAAGAGCGGATTTAAAATTTACTGTCGCACTAAGAGTTGGATGATGGCTCATTAGAACAATAACAAGTTTAAACAATACCTACTTACAATCAAGATAAATTAATCACTTTTAATCGGATATAACCGGCTTTAGTGAACTGTTTCGTTCGAAATGCAAACGTAAAAAAGAGTATTATGTAAAACGAGAATCCCTATTTAATATTATAAATGCGAAAGTAACTCTGTCTGTCTGTCTGTTACGTTTTCACGGAAAAACTACTGGACCGATTTGGTTGAAACTCAGTATATACTTAGTCTGGCCATAAATACTGTTACAATTAAAAAGAAACAAAATATTACTTTGAATTTGGAATCTATCATTTTTATATGATTGTTCATTGTGTTTTCGCATTTTGGCGCCAATACATTATACAACATTTAGCGATATTAAAATAGAGTGGGGCGATAAAGAGAACCGAATCGCTGTGATTGCATAGGTATGGAGCCAAATGCAATTTTTAAAATTCTCCATACGCTTGGTATTAGTCAAATGTTTGTGTGCCGGGCTATTAATAGGTTCAATGAGACCTCCTCTGTTTGTGACAGAAAAAGATCTGGCCGTCCACGTAGTATTCGTACGAAAAAGGTGGTCAAAGCAGTAAGGGAAAGAATTCGAAGAAATCTTGTCCGAAAGCAAAAGATTTTATCTCGGGAGATGAAGAAATATCACCTAGAACCATGTCGCGTATTTTAAAAGATGACTTAGGACTTGCAGCCTATAAGAGACGCACTGGTCATTTCTTAACTCATCATTTAAAAAAGAATGGGGTGGTAAAATCGTGTCAACTAATGAAGCGGTACGCAAAGGGAGGTCACAGAAAAATTTTGTTTACGGATGAGAAAATTTTTACAACTGAGCAACATTTTAACAAACAAAATGACCGTATTTATGCTCAAAGCTCTAAGAAAGCTTCTCAATTAGTCAACAGAGTGCAACGTGGGCATTATCCGTCTTCAGTGATGGTTTGGTGGGGAGTTGGGGTGTTAGCTGTGAAGGAGTGACTGAGCCATATTTTTTGTGAAAAAGGTATCAAAACATCTGCACAAGTGTATCAAGATACCATTTTTGAGAAGGTAGCTAAGCCCCTTAACAACGCCATGTTCAATAACCAAGAATGGTCCTTCCAGTAAGACTCGGCGCCGGGTCATAAAGCTCGGTCCACGCAGTCTTGGTTGGAAACGAACGTTTCGGACTTCATCAGAGCTGAAGACTGGCCGTCGTCTAGTCCCGATCTTAAACCGCTGGATTATGATTTATAGTCAGTTTAGAGAGTACGGCTTGCTCTAAACGCCATGATAATTTTTTAGGCTCTAAACGCCTAAAACAATCCTTACGATTGGCAGTGAAGAATTTTCCCATGGAAAGAGTGCGTGCTTCTATTGATAACTGGCCTCAACGTTTAAAGGACTGTATTGCAGCCAATGGAGACCACTTCGAATAAGGTTTTTATATATTAAATTGTTTTATATTTATGTATTAAACTAACACACTGTAAAACTTATAAATGTTATTGGCAATAGAAAAAATTTTTTTTTCTTTGTTACAATATTTATGGCAAGACTAAGTATATATTTTCGCTGACAAGGATGAACATAGGATACTTTTTATCCTGAAAAATAGGATAGTTTCCGGGATAAAAATAGATTTGTCTCTCTCTGTTTGTTATGCTTTTACGGAAAAACTATGGGACCGATTTGGCTGAAATTCGGTACATATGTAATTTTAATACCGAGGGTAGACAAGGGATACTTTTCATCCCGGACAATGGGATAAGTTTGGGAATAGATTTATGTAAAGATTATCCCAGAAAGTGGATAGATTTTTATTTTGTGATTTGCTATTTTCGTCATTTTGGTTAATTTGGTCATTTTGGTCGATGTGGTTGATTTCGTCGATGTGATCGATGTGGTCGATTTGGCCGATTTGGTCGATGTGATCGGTGTGGTCGATATGGTCGGTGTAGTTGATTTGGTCGATGTGGCCGAAGTGGTCGATTTCTAATATAATCATGTGTTTGTGTGCGAGTAAAAGCTTGCTGTACCACATGGCTGCGCTTTGAAGGTGTGTGGCAAAAACCGTTAAAACGGGTTTATTCAACAAAACAATTCGTCGAATTTTGTTACTAAAAACAAAACCGAAAAGGAAAGCTCCTATCTACTTAGGCTGTAGTCGGTGCAACTCTTTTTCCGGTTTCCAAGTCCTGCTCTCAATCATTCTGATTTAGGAATAAGGACCACATATTTTCGATAAGAATTTTATCAAACATTTTAATTGCTTCTTAATTTAAGATTAGTTAATTAAATTATCTTATTACTATTTATTAATTAATAAACTAAATTATTATACGAGTGCTGGTTTAGCAACTACCGACTTTTGTTGTTCTTTTTATACCTCATCAAAAGGTCGTCTGGAAGAAATCGCCGTGGGCGATAACACCGACTATTGTAGGTACTTGTATATTAATGTTTATTTAGCATTTTTGTACAATAAAGTATATTCTGTTCTATTCTATTCATAATATTTCCTTAATCTTTCTCGGTCTTATTCATATCGAGTTAGAGTAAGTTTGAACGTTTTTTTAAGGCTTTTAGCAACGTCAACGTCCTTGAGGATTTTTCGGGCAATTACCGGGATTCCATAAAGTCGGTCGTTTTCTAAATACATTATTATAATATTACGAATAAAATAAAGTAGTGTTTAAAAAAATGTATAAGTATATATATTTATATAAATATATTTAGCTCTCTTTTACAAAGATGGAGATATTATTTATCCTGATTTGTTAAAAATTGAAGGAGGAAAATGATTTCATATCAATAATTTGGAGTTAATTTGATATTTTTTTCTTAAATTAAAATAAATATAGAATAATTACGAAAAAACTATGTTACATCTCATATCGTGAAGATTTTTTTTTTAAATTACTGATCAGTAAATACCAACGAAAGTTGTATTGTGTGCATCCCACTTTAGACCTTTTGCAACAATAGGAGCCTTAAGCACCTTAAAGAAGCGTTCAAACTTACTCTAACTCGAATATGAATAACACCGTCTGTGTGTAACTTCCCAGACAGTAGTCGATTAGGGTTTCAGGTCAGGTAAGAGGGTGCGAAGGGCATGTTACAAAAATTACGGTCGATATGCGCCTCAGTTATGTTTATTCCCGCTATCGTGTATGTGTGTGTTTGTACTAAATATTGTGACAATTCGATTCACACATTCAGCATGGAAACAAAGTACCATTCATAATGTAGCCTGAAAAATAAAATTCGCGATATTGCGGTCAACCTCTTTGCATTGCAAATTTCAAGCCATTATTGGAATAATACAGTATCCCAATATTGAAAAATTCTGGTCCATTAATTTAAATTTACAGTTCAGTAAAATACACAATAACGGTTGAATAGAATTTTTATTGACATTATTACATTTTAATATGTCACCGAAATATTAGTATAAACCGTTAGTTTATAAACTAGTTCGATTATAAACCACTGCCGCCATCGACGTTGCCGCACGTCATAAGATAAATCGTAGACGGATCTTAAACTTCACTAGCAAAAAGCGGTTCTTTAGGAGGGCTCGCGAAGTTTTCCAACTCAAGATAATTATGGAGTTTAAAAAAAAGCTTTTAATGAATGGATTATTAATACTGGCTTCTGTAAATAGTTCATACGATTGTAATGTACTTCTATAAATTATTATTTTTTATTTTATCCAAACAAAATTCGTCATGTAATAAAATTCTAATTAATAAAAATTGTTGTCTTATATTTTTTTTTAATGTGTATAAAATAATATTTTTTTTCGCAGATAACACATCTAGAAATAAATTGAAATTACAATCTCAAAGCCCAAATCTAAAAAGTGTGATAGTTTCTATCTATTTTCTATATGAATGCATAGATTGTGGGATTCGCCCTGACAATATAACTTACTTATACATTTGCATTAGTATGTAATCTCACCACTAGATTGTAAGCGGACGCCACATTGAACCAATCGATAACCAATTTCTCAATTTAACGATTTCCTAAGAATTCATATCGAACGTTAAATTGCAATGACACCTCTGGTTATCCCTGTTACCGGTGACATGTGTTTTTTACTTACAAAGTTATCTAGATCAAGTAAATATTCCGTCCAAGAATTCTACTGGCAGTTATTAAACTGTTGATGATAGAAACTTCACAATATATTTTGTTTTTAAATGTGGATCCAAACTTGAGTTAGTAGAGCTTAAACAATACTGCGTTAGTAATTTAGAACGCCTACTTCGCACATAATAAATTATCACCTGCGATACTCTGAACCTTCTACTGGTTGATCGATACTATAGAGATTGCTAGGGGCGGTCGAAGATAGCAATGAGCAATAATAAGTGCATACATGCAGTTATAGATCCCTTCGTTCACAAACTGATGAACTGAAGTTCGTTAGATTGTGAATGGCCAACTAGACACAGCTGGTTTACAAAATTATGAAAATTAAAGCGTTAGATTGCAATTTTATTGTCCGTTCACAATCTATCGACTATTTATAAATATGAGTACTAGATTTATTACAAACTAATGATTCTTACAATTACCCGGTGGCATATTATACAATCGAACGAGAACCGCCCTAACACGTGTCTGTAATGAATCATATAGCTGACCAACGTTTATTTTATCAATAACTACGAACACTTAGGAAATATGTAGTCATATCAACGATGTTAAACATCGACAGTGTTTTTTCGATAATTGATGGTTAAAATAACAAAATGAAAACATGAAAAAACGAAAGAAGAGTGATGTGGCACCTACATGTTATTACGTAATCATTTGCTAATAGTAATAAGTGATAACTAGTTGACAATTAAAATTTGAAATAATCTGTTACAAGTTATATCAATTTTCTATAATCCCTGGCACGATAAATGATCGGTGACTCTGGTCTTCCAGTAAGCAATATTTCGGTTTATTTTTCGATGTATTATATATAATAGGTACCTGTTGGCGCTCTCGAGTAAAGGGAGAAAAATATATTATCGATCTGTCCATAAATCGTATCACATTGGTTACGCTTAATGCGCAAAGCGATCCCTAGTATTCCGGCGACCGCTCAAGATCAAAACAATATTAAGGCAAATTAATGAATAGTAAGATATGTATACTATAACGCTTATGTTCTATCCGTGCATGAATTGCGATAGAATACAATTTCCTGCGGCCGGGCGGCCTGTCGTAAGAAGCGACAAAACAACCCACAGACAGGTGACAGGGTATTTGTTCGTCTGGATGGCTGCCACCCTTGAGTCTAGAGTATGCCACCATAACAAATATTGTTACAAATATCCATAGGCGATGGTAACCGTTTTCTGTCAGGTGGGCCGTCTGTCTGTCTGCTGAACTCAAGCTCAAGCAATAAAAAAATGTAAGTGCTTTAATACAAAGTTAGATATTTTACTTTAATCTAATAATTAATTCTTGCAAGATCTAAGTATATAATATTGTTACATGCCGTCAAAGATAAGCGCACAGCTGCCGGTTGTAAGCGCAGTCTATTGTCTTTCCGGACGGATTAAGGAATTCTTTTGTGTTTTGAATTTGTAATTAAGAAAAACATGCTATTGTTTTTTTACTTGTTTTATAACCATCATTAGCGTCGAACTAATCCTTATTGTTATTGTTTTCGACTTTGTTAGCCGTTCGCAGGTGTGCAAATTACTATTTCTCAGAAACTCAGTGCGCGCGGTCAATTTTTTTTGTACTGTGTAGTTAGTATAAGACGATGCCCGAATGGAGGGGCGGGCAGTCAAGCGACGACTACGAGACGAGTAAGACGTTTGTAGTACTCTCGATTAGCGATATAGACGACGGACTTTACTCGTGTCGAATTGCATCGAATCGTGTAGTGTGAACTGGTTGCATCCAGTTTTATTTGTATTTGTTTTATACGTGTTTGTACAGTTCTAATAAATTCTATAGCAGTTCCAACGGCATTTTTAATTCGAGTCCTGTAGCTCGTAACAATATGGTGTAGATATCTCCGGTTGTTGGTCTGCGCCAGTTCTAAATTAATTAATACCGACATGCCAGAAAGGTCATACACGGCCTACTATGCCTTTATGAAACTTATTGTGTAGGTATAGCGTATTGTTTTAATGTATTGAATCGACAAGTTTTTTTTTACTTTGTGATGATGAAGCGGGATATGTGAGTAACCAAGTTCACACAATGAAATGATTATTTAATAGTTGCCTAAATGACACTATTTCATAAAATGTACCTCCGTATTCAGAGGAACAAAATAGGTATACCGTGCCTCGAGCTCTCAAAGTGAAACTAGTTAAAAATATTCTGTGATTTTCACCCGAACTGAATCAATTTACTCGACCTGTCTAATGTCAGCACTATACGAGAATTTAGTATTAAATAATCAAATTAGTATGGATAGATGTGGAATAGTATCCAGTGGATATAGACACTACACAGGCGAAAACAACGTGTATCTATCTGTCTATACTACACTATTGTTACGACCTACACGCCGACAAAAGTAGATTCACACCTGCATACCATAAAAGCACACTTTATTACCTTTCCGCATTTGGACTTCTTTTGTTTACTTTGTGTTTAAAATTTGTAATTAGAAAACAGCCCATTGTGTATTGTAATCTTTTATGGCAGTCATTAGCCAGGTATGTCGAACTGATTCTAAGAAATTCGGTCTACGCGGTCGGGCTGCCATATTGTATCGGTGCAGTATAAAGCAATGGTCCAATGGAGAGATCGGCAGTCTAGTGGCTATACAAGCGAAGCAAGACGTTAGTGACGGACTGTGCGCGTGTAATTGATTCGTGCATTACGTTTGGACTGGTTGTGTACAGTTATATTTGTACCTGTGTTATACGTGTTTGTATAGTTTTAATAAATTCTATAAATAATTCCAACGGCATTTTAATTCGAGTCCTGCAACTTGTAACACTATAATAAATCTGTAAATGGTTCAAGTATGTACATTGCGTTTAAAAATGTGAAAAAAATCAGGGGGCGATGATTGGGACCAGTAGATTCCGAAAATGATATTTTTAATTTTTTTGTCTGTCTGTTTATCTTTTAGAGCATCACCTGAAAACTACTGAATGGATTTAAATAAAACTCACAGAGCTAGCTCATACCCCGGGGCGTAACTTAGGATACTTATTATCCCGATAAATGACGTAGTTTCGATAGATACTGCGATAGATAGTTTGCGCGATAGATGAAAATATCGAAAAGAAGACGCTGCGATGGCATCCTTTTTGAAAACTACTGAACATATATGAATGAAACTCAACACTGAGTTGGCTTATATGCCGAATCAACACTTAGGATACTTTTTATCCCGATAAATGATGTCGTTTCCACAAAATGATAGATTAACTAAATAGATGGCGTTGCAATCGCGTTTTTCAATTCCTAACAAATACCTACGTTGTCATAGGAAACAAGTCATTCATTGTGTTACTTTAAATCAGGTTGGCTTCGACTTATCTCTATGTTTTGCTGGGCAGTTGTTTATACTGTATGGACTTAATTTCAAATAGTTTCTATGTTATTGTAGTGAATTGAACAAAAAACAGTAAAGTTTAAGGTCTAATATATTTATTAAAAAAAGGTTTATGTATATGTATATATATATAAACCTAATTTAGTTTTTATGTAAGTAACATACGGCTATTATCTAGTTTTTCACGTGGCGTAGCCCGGGAGTAAACACTAGTACTAAATAAGTTTACGCATACAGGTTTTTATAAAACGCTACACTTCACTGGACGCTTTTGCTGACGTAGGCTCCGTCTATACTTTTATTCGTTCGTCTGGGCTTCTTATTAAAAATTCATTACTAAAATAAAAATGGCAAATGGGTGGAGCAGTGAAGGGTTGCGTACAGATGACAAGCGTTCAATATTTCTATCATATAAAAAAAGTATTTCACCGAAAATACATCACATCTCAAAAACCAGAACAGATAAGTATCAATCCAGGTTTTATTTAAAGTGTTTTCGAAGTTCAACAACCTTATTCTTTTTCAGAATTTTTTAATCCATAGTTCAAAAGTTAGAGGGGTCTATAAACTGTAATCTATTATAACTGTTACTACAATGAATCTGTACTGGTGGAGTTTTTACAATGAATTTAAAAAAGAGATAAATTCAGGAAAGCTAAACCGGACCGAAAATTCAACTTTTAGAATTTTTGTTTGTCGGTCAGAGCATTATGTGAAAACTACTGAAGGAATTTAAATGCAAGCAACTCTACACGGAATTATAGAATATTTCGAATCCACACTTTGTTACTTTAAATCCCGATATATGACGTCGAATTAGGGTTGCCAGATAGTAACTTATCAAATCCGGGACAATTCTAGAAAAAGAATGTCGGGTCGTGGCCATAGTAGAAGATATCATATATTTTTTATTTTTCTTATTTTCAAAGGATTCATATTTGAATTTGAAAAGAAAAATACCATTTATTTTCAAATACATACTTTTATTAGATAGGTATGTACTCTGTACTTAGTAGGTAATTAACGCCAGTTATAATTCTAAGATGAAGCACTGTGGTAGTAAATCAACGCGTTAAACTATCATAGAATTGAGCACTTAGCTTAAATTAGCAAATTTAAACTTTGGTAGACAATGAATACTAAATTACAAATTAAATAGTAATAAACTGAAGAAAAAGAAACAATAGTAATAAGATACTACCATAAAAAATGTTAACACAATAAATACCGAACTTAAAAAACAATCAGTAAGTGTTTAGAAACAGAAATTGTTTTGGTACATTTTGTTAAAAAATAGTAACTTTTCAGAATCCGGGACAATAATCGCTAATTACTGGACACGGGACAAGAGGCAAAATTCCGGGGCAATCCCGGATTTCCCGGCGGTCTGGCAAGCCTACGTCAAATACGTCAAGGCAACGCTAGCGAACTTGTACTCAATTACATGTATGGCAGCCACCAGCGTAAAGTAATTTTTCGATTTCACTACTGCAGAACAGCGTTATAGCATTATATTAATAACAGATTACATATTTATCTTAGAGTCCACATTTAATGGTCTAAGATATTAATTCTAAATTTCATCCATGCTTTTACTTGAAACTAAGATTTCAAGCAAAATAACATTCATATACAAATACAGACGGACGGACAAGACGAAAACGTAATGTTTCCATTTTTGCCAAAATGTCAACGGAACTCTAAAAATAATCGTGATGAACGAATCAATTTCAGGTCATAAATAATAATTAGTAACGCACCCCCGAACTTGCTGCATTCATTTCTATGAGGACAAAGAGCACCCAGATCCATCTTCACTAGCAATTCACTGTGTAGTCCACCAAATTTAATACAGTTCTTAAAAAACCATTTTATGGGTGTACGGTTTACGCGGTAAATGGCAGTTTAGTAATGACATTGCCAAAAATATGCGTGTCAGTCTATGATTATTGTATGGCAATAACAAAAAGTAACAATTGAAAATGTCTATGGATTCTGGGGAAGTTTTAGTGTCTAGAAAATGTATACAGCCGCAATGATGAACCTCAGCTTTGCGAGTGCCCTGCCTGGCATACAACATAGTTGTATAATTATAATGGATACAATTGTTGGCGCCTTATTATTGTATTCAAAACATTAGAAGAAATCTTTAAAACAAAAAAATTTTTACTCCTTAAGAATCGATTTTCATATAAGCCCCCCGGTACGGAAATTATGAGAAGTAAAAAAATACAAGCGTTACGTTTGTTTGTTACATAATTTCGAACTTTAATACAATGAAATACGGTCTAAAATAATATCGGCCAGTACATATTCGAGATAATCTTACAGAGTAAACACCAGTCGTGCGTCGGAGCCGACACACACATTTTTTTATTTTATTTGAATGCAATAGTAATAAAATTACTATTGTATGGCTACAGAATAGACATAACACAACACTAGGAATTTTTTAAATCTTGAATAATAGACTGGATGCCAGCAATGGTACCTATAGTTTACCCTACATTGCTAAACACTGATGTCCATAGACGACGCAACCACTTTCCACCGAGTGGGTCATCAGTCTGTTGTATATTCCAATAGGAAAAAATCACTTAAATAACATAATGTTAGGGACCACGACACCTCAACTAATACGTATACGTCTATATGGCATATGGCCTCTATAAAAATAACATTGAGAACTATGGCTGGCTTAGTATCTTCTAAAACTCCCACGCATACATGCCCATTTTTATAGCTTGTGCAAATCTTACCTAATTTTGTGTCTTTTATTGCACTGCCATCTGCTGCTTACTAAACACAACCATAGGGGTGATCTATAGTTTATCCTAGCAATGACGTAACCATACCCTTCAGGCCCGTAGTAAATCATCAAATGGGGTCCTTCTTCTTTGTAAAGCTCAAAATTGAAAGTTCTTAGTATTAAATCACTATGCAAAGTACAAACGCTATTACAGTTAGTTTTCGTCGTCAGCTAACCGTAGTCCACAGCTGGACGTAAGCCTCCCAAAGTCTGCATGACATATCCAACTCCTCTGCTGTCCTCATCCAGGCCCAAATTAATAAGTAAACAAATTTAACTTGTTTGCATTTAATTGAATACAAACCTATACTTACATGGCTAGCTTAATAAATAATCTCCTTCAAGTTGCTTGACGAGGCCTATAATTGTTTTTGCCCAGAAAATATTGTAATTAAGCAGTCCTCAATGTATTTATTCTATTCAGTGTCTGTGAAGCAGTCTTGTAACCACAACGGAAGCGGGAAGCAGCGCGGTTAAACTACTACTACTACTACTAAGTTAGTGTTATTAATAATCGCATTCTAAGCAAGTGTTTTTAAGGTACTTTTTAACTAACGTATAAACGGCATAATTGTATTATGAATACAGTAAATATACTTAAAATGGATAACAACAAGTTTCTACTTAGAGTCTCACCTCAGGAAATGTGACCTTGATTAATATATTTAAAAATCAAAATCAAAAGTAGTCGGAAATGAATTTGTATGTTTATTCAGTCTTCAGATCTCGAAGACAACTAATTATCATAAAATTAAGTATATTACATATCGTATATACAACTTTTCATAATGTCGAAGGATAGCATACCTTTTATCCCAAAAAATGCAGTCATTTTCTTGGGATGTATATCCGAACTTCGGGTTATTAAAGCCCGAAGCTGAGTAGAAGTTAATAATATATTCATTGGAGAAGAAAACTGCAGTGTTTGGTATCAAAAATCGGATTTATTTCTCCGTTTTGCTCTAGTAGGTTCGACATCAGTAACAATTCGCCAGATTACAGATAGGCTAGGCTGCACAGCCATTATCAAGCATAATGTGTACTTTTATAACAATGATACATTTTTTTTTCAGACCTAATAACCTAAATCTTACACAAACTACCTAAGAGATATACATGTAAAGCCTAATTTATCTACATTTAATAATTTATATACACAATAAGAATACAATTGATTTATATACAATTATGTCTCAATTATCTGTAACCTGAGAAACTTTGATTCTTCCTACATTCAGGGCAGTACCATTTGCCTTTAGGCGGGACCATAATACCGACACACTCAAAGTGAAACCACTCGATGGGACAGCCCTCTGCGTCACATGCGATCATTTCTGATACCTCGTCGTATGGACACCGACAGTAACAGTACACGCTCTCCCCCTCCCGTGCTTGCCGCACGGCTGGCCGCTGAAACGCATATGGCAGACTCGAAGTTCCCGAATTCAAGTAAGTTGGCGGCGGAATCGGCATATTCGCCTGGTTATTCGGTTGATATATCTCCAGATTCCCTTCTTCACTTGAATCCGAGTCACTTGACTCCATTGACTCAGTATTCATCAAAATCCGTGGTGGCTCTGGATCTGGTATAGGAGCTGTCAGTCTGATAGAGTCAGAATAGTTGTACAATCTGTTTGTTAAAATTGTTGAAGGTACTTCTTTTTTCGCTTTATGGGTCACTGGGGATGGCAGGTCCTCCTTTCTCCATTCTAACTTAGGTGGCTGCTGAGGTTTTAATGCAGTGATGGGTGTCTGTGGAGCAGATTCCTCATCACTTGAGTACCCATAGAACTTGTTTGGGACCCGTCTTCTTTTTGATGCCCTTTTATTTTCTGCTGATGTTGCTGGAGTGACAGTATCAGAGGGTACTATTGCTGGTTTAGGAGGATCTGGTATTTGTACTGTATTAGACTGTAAAGATATTGTTATTTTATTAGGAACAAGAAGCTGTGGGGGGTCTTCTACTTCAGTTTTTGCAATAATGTCTTTAGGAATGTTAATTTTAATGGGACCATGTTTTCGTGCACTCCTTGATTTCTTTTTCTTTTTGCTCTTCTTCTTACTGCTTGGTGGCTTAATTTTTGTTTCAGCGTCATCCTTGATAGGCTCCTTCTCTTCTTTAACAGGTGTGGTTGGTCGGCTTACTTCGCCAGCAGATATTGACCCACCATCAGATGGGGCGACTGAAGCCAAAAGCATCAATTGGTTGCGCTTCTCCTCATGTAGCTTGTTAGCTATTCTCTGTGGATGCTCATCATAGAATTCTTCATCTGTCTCACTCTCTTCAGTTTCCAAATCAGTTTCTGCAATTGGTGGTTCCACTTTATCAGGTACCAATATTGGAGTTTCAACATTGCCCATAACATCTATATTGGAACCATTGCTTAACCTTCTATTGGGTAGTAATTTCTTTACACGTTTTACTTTCTTCTTCTCAATACCAGATGCTCCTGATGAATCTGAATCTGTAGAACTGGAAGATGATGATCCACTACTTGACGAACAACTACAATTTGAGCCACAGGAACAACTAGAATCACTATCACTACTACTGCTACTTGAAGATGATAATTCTCCTTTCTGTTTCTTTGGAGATTTTTTACTCTTTTTCTTATCTGAATTGAACACATCATCATCCCCATTTATATCCATAGGAATCAAACAATAATCATGATCTGATTCACAAACATGTTTCCTTATAGGAACTAATGGTGGGGTTTTTTCTTTCTGTTTTTCAACCTTTGCCTGATACTTTTTGAAGTTATCCCAAATTTCAAGAACTTGTTGTTCACTTGGCTTTTCGTCTTCTATTGTTGCTGCCTTTTGTTCAATTTTTATAACAGATTCTTCATTAGGTATAATGGCCTCTTGATTTTCTGTTGCTTCTTTTTTAACTTCATTAACATTTTCAACCTTTTTCACAATCTCTAGTTTTTCATCTTTTACAACAGGAGGATTCCCACTATCAGATTCATCGCTACTATCACTTTCTGAGAGATTGAGAGCTGGCAAATTAACATCTATTAAAAGAGCATCTTTGTCTTTCAACTTCTTTTTCTTTGATTTTTTTGAGGACTGCTCAGACCCTACTTCAGTTTTGATTTCGGAAGTACCAGCTTCCTCTTTTTCTTTATCATCTACCAAGTCAATTACAGAAACCACAGGTTCCTTAGGTTCCTCGGAAACTGTTTCATTTGTTACATGGGTCTTCTCTTCATTCAAATCTACTGTTAGCAACTGCTTTCTATGTTCATCTAAATGTTTTTGAAGCAATTTTTTAGAAACAAATTTTTCCATACAATTTTCTTCAGTGCACACATGTGGAAACTCATTAGAGTGAAATCTTTTGTGAACTTTAAGGCAAACGGCTCTGGTAAATTGTAAATTACACTCTTCACAAACAAATAACGCTGGTGGAACACAGAAATGGTAAACATGTGGCCATTTTTTTTGCAGACATCTTTTACACAAAACACTTTCAGTGCCATGTTTCCAAAATAAGTGATTGTTTATATCTAATTTATTCCTATAAGCAATACCGCAGCGATAGCATAAATGGTGCAACTTATGCTTCCAAACATGATTTGAAAGACGTGCCTGACTTTGGCAAAATTCTAAGCACACATCACAGGTGTTGTGTATCTTCCGCAAGTGTACCATCAATCTGAATGATGAGGGTATTGAGTCTACATTACATAAACAGCATCTAAACCTAACTTCATACTCAGAATCATATGTCCCAGGGCATATATGACATATTAATTCACTATAACTATAAAAATTAGATTTACACATAACACATAATAATATTGTTTTTTGATGCATTTTACGATTATGTAAATAGAGATCTTTATGGATAGCAGTTTTAAAATAACACTGAAAACATTCAAACATATGGTCATACTGAAATGTTTCACATTTTTCCACACTATCATATGAATCTAAATTTATGTATGTAGTTGTTAGTTCTTCTGCTCCTAACTTGAGCTTTGCAGTTATTGTCTCTGGCATTAGTTCTTCAGCTGTAATACTATCAACTGTAGCCTTAAATCTATGCTGAGCAGTCATGTGCAAAGCAAGCTGCTCACAATTTACAGCAATTCTGCGAACATGATTGCAATAAATACAACTATAAACTGTTGATGTTAAAAACACTTTAAGAAGATCTTTGAGGGGATATCTATCTAAAGGCCTATCCAATGATAGCTCAGTTACAGGAATTGAAGGTTCTTCAGCTACAGGTGGTATTAATGATGTTTCCTCAGTAACAGACTCTGTGTTGAGTATAGACATTTCAGCAGGTTCTTCAGGAACTTTTAATTTCTCTTCTAAAAGTTCTTTACTCATTACTGATTCCTCTTCTTCATTTTCATTTGATTGTTCTCGTTCTCTTTCAATAGAGTGCTCAGATTTAAGATCTTTATTTACTTTTTCTTGTTCATCTATGGTCACATTGTTTTCATCTACAGTCAGCTTGTCACTCACATCACTGTCAGAAGAATAGTCACTGGATGAATCTTTATCCAGTAACTCTTTGGGTACTCTTACTGTTAATTTTGGTACTCTATTTAAAGTATTTGTGTCTTCTAATTTGTTATCATAAATAGTAGTTTTTATTGAGTTTTCAGGCTTGCTCTCTGCATTGTTACTTGTACTGTCTAGATTATTATTTAATAATGTTTTTACTGTCAACTCCTTGTCATTTTCATAAATAGTAGTTTTTACAAATGGACTATCTGCCCTGTCACATATGGTCATTTTGATTGAAGGTGGTTTAGTAGTAACTAGAGTAACTGGTGTGAGTGGTTCAGTTGGTGTTTCCTTTTCATATCGCTTTGGTGGTCTTCTTACTCTAGATGGAGGTTTATTTACCTTTTGCTGACCAACAGTGGGATCTACAGTTGAATTTATTATAACAGGAGAATTGGCATTGTTTAGGCTTAATTTTAATTTTATCCCAGCCTCCTTTTCTTTTTCAACTGGTACAGGAGTGTATAGTCCTTTAGGTTTTGTAGCTTCATTATATGGATGTACTTCATCAGGAATAGGAGATTCACTATCATCTGAGTGGTCATTATCATCACCATTCATCATTTTAGGTTCTTCTGGGCTATAAGATTGCAAAGGACTCGATGGTAGCTTGTTATCAGAACATTCCATCTCCATACCTGAATCTACTGTATCCTTACTGACTGTTGCTGAGCTATCTGAACTTATACTGGTATCACTTATTTTTGTTTCATTTTCATTTATTTCTAATTTCTGAGATTGAGCTATTGGTTCATGTCTTTCAATATCTTTCCGTTCACTACTGTGTTTTGGTAACTCTTTTGCTGCAATAGGACCATTGGAAATCTCAGTATTTTTAGCTTTAGTTGTAGGTTTGACAGCATTTTTACTGACAAGCACTGGCACAGGTTTTGGTTTAACATTGTTACAGTCATGATTAAAAAAATCATCTTGTTCACTGCATATTTCATCACACACACAGCACATTAAATACAAGGTCCCATTGTAAACATTTAAGAATTCCTCCTTACTATCAAATGCAAATTCTTTAACATTATGTTTGTTAGATAAATGTGAAGAGAGTTTCTCTGCTTTTGAAAACATACCCAAGCAAAATAAACATATATGCCTGTTGTGAACTTCTCTCATATGCAAAAATAGATTCCAATTTTCATAATATGTCCCACATGCTGAACAAAGGTATACTTTCCGTGTCACTCGAGAGGGTCCTCCAGAATTAGTGTCTGAACTAGGAGCTGCTTCAGGACTTAATGCTGGCTCTTTAGCCTGAGCTCGACAAATCAATTGATGTTCTTTCAACATAGCTAGTGTTTTAAATGACATAGAACAACATTTCCGACATTTAAATTTCACCATGGGTGGTAATCCTAAACTCTGAGCATATTCTTTCATCTGAGGTCCTTTTTCAACTTTGTTCTTTTTAAACTGCAATAACTGGCTTTTAGGCACGAGTCTGGGTGTAGGTTTGTCTTGCTCATTAGAACTAATACAATCTTGTGTTGGTACATTGTGGAATTTGTCAACTCTTTTGGGAATAAGTTTAGGTACTCTTGGAGTGCTAGTAGGTGTACCAGTTATAGCAGATTTGACTATAGGTTTCTTTTTCTTGTTGGCAGTATAATATTGAAGTGAATTGTCTACAAACGGCCGCTTGCCAAGGTGGATTCTTAGTGGATTAATGCGCTTCCTGAATTTGTCATCATTACTGCTATCATAGCTAGGCCGACGCACCTTGTACGATTCATCAAGCGGGCTTGAAGCCTCGCCGGTGTATTCGTGGCCATTAGTAGTCAATTTCGCGGGCCTTTCACTGTACAAGTTCGCCAATGCACTTGAATTGATTTTATCGTCTTTTGTATTGATAGTATTACCATCTTCCATAGTTTTCTGAAAAATAAAAAACACGTGCTTTTGATTAAGGAAACAAAAGACACTCAGACAAGAGGAAAACGAAACATCATTTGAAATATCAATGCAATAATAACAACAATACATTATATCATTTTTATTTACCTCGGAAATCGTACGACCAGTACGAGTGCAAGAATAAAGATTCGTTTCCATGCATTCGTTTATATAGCGCGATCCTTACATCGGGCTTATTGTACAGCAGCCGCGGGCTGCTCATTCCCGTAAAATGGCGTCACTTTGCTCTGCGAGGAATGGTAATATCAAAACCGTCGATGGGTTGTTGCATCACTAGAATCACTGCACATTAACATTTTCCAGATCATAGTTTTCACTAGCGGACACAAACGAAAATAATTTTATCTCTATAAACTGTTTATTTCCAAACACATTACTGAAAAACGTAGCGGATTACGAGAAGCAATATCATGAACCATAGATACTGACGTTTTACATTTTAAAAGTCTAACTTCAAACTTCGTCTGGGAACACGTGGTTCTAGCCATAGAGAAGACAAGTTTCATAAAATTATAATTTTATTAATTTATCACATAAATATAAAAAATACAATTTAAAATTACCTGATTAATCAAATTAAGAAATTTAGTATTTCATACTTTCTTTTGCGATTTCTTTCTGCTCACATTTAAAGTCCGGTTCTATCATAATCGAGTGCTCCTAATAATTTAGTGTGATAGGAATTGATTATCAGTATTTAAATCTTAGATATATTCCATTATCTTTGATTCACATAATAAGTTCAACTTTATTATAAACATATTCATGGACGTATTAAATTAACTAATATTTATAATATCTTTGAACATACTATATAAAAATAATACTAGGAGTTTTTGGCGGAAATTGAAAGGAGATGTTGTGCTGTGCAGTTTTATTTTCTAAAAATGTGTAAAATTACTCTAAAATGAACAATTGTTGTAGGATATTTATAGATTTTGAGTAGTAAATATGTGTTTTGTGAGGAATTTGAACTGTTGTCACAAGAACTCCGTTGAATGGCCCCCAGCTGATAACCTACAGTTCAGCTGTGCTACACATAGGCTTCAGAAAATGAAGAAACTACATTAAAATCTAAGATCTAGCTTAAAAACCTAGCTAACAAGCCTAAATAAATAAAATAATAATATTTCCATTATATAAATAAATATCAATCAATATAAAAATAAATGAGTATAAATATAATATCAAATATTAGTAAATAAATAACTAAGAAATGAATGTAGCTGTTATAAAAATTTGATATTAGTTCTTTATTGAAAATCATAGATTGTGGTAGGGTGTGGGTATTTTTTGCTACCGGAAGCAATTTAATAGCAATATGTACTATATGAGACCAGATCAAGGGCAAACGCAAAACTATACTAAAGTTCTATTTCAAACCCTGAACAAAAAACAGACATTGATTGACCTTTGAGAGCACTGCATGGGCAAATAACAGATTTTCATGGGTTTGCTTTTAAAAATAGTATACTGGAAGCAGTCTATTTCGACACAAACTAATTGTGCGAACATTCCGATTCTTCATAAGTTTTATATTGGCTACAAATAATCATATAAGATTATTTTATGAGTACATAAAATGGTGGTAGTCTAGGTCTCTTGAGCTGAAGTCTTTCTGCATCTGTGACCGTTTCACTTTCCGAAGACAAAGAAGTGAATATCGATACTATCGTTCTCGTAACGACACTATTATTTCTTTTCAGTACCAACACATACATTTTTCGCTCTGCATTTAGAACGGAGTATATCATAAAATATATAATATGTTGATATTGAAATTCATTTTATCATTTCATTCATTAATTTTTTTGATATCTAGAATTTTACATTCTCTAAGAGAAATATTTAAAATGAAATCTTTTGTTTTAGTCTATTCTTATATGGTTTTACAGTTTTTCAAGTTGCAATCTTTTTTTTTTAATTTATCGGTATACTTTAATCACAAAATCTATGTCTTTAGTCGATGGCCATAGTTGTCAAGCTGGTCTTAATTACAAGTAATAGCAAAGGCAATGGATACGATTAGGCAATATCACTACTTCACCGGTGTAATTCAATGTTTTTGAACTGCATTATTAAAGATGTGTATTAACTCATTGACATTAACCGATATTTTTCAATATTAGCTTTCAATATTTGCCGAGAAGCTAGTAGATTTTTTTCTAACGTAAATCTAGGTCTTGACGTTTCTTTTTTGACATGGGCTTTCCAATGAAGTTGAGCGTCTAATGTCATACCCAAATATTTGGTTGTATTTTCATATGATATAATTTGGTAATTTATTTAACCGGTTGATAATTAGGCTGTTTGTTTGTAAAATCAATGTGAATAGACTTAGATTCATTAAGTTTTATTCGCCATTTTTTCATCCAGTTATAGATTGTTATACTCACAGCATTTTGTACCTGTTCCACAGCTTCTTCGTGTGTGACTCCTCTGGCCATTACGGCCGTGTCATCTGCAAAGGTAGCAAAGGGGTTATTTTGTAGTTCTAGAATATCACATGTGTATACTAGGTATAGAACCGGGCCTAGGAAACTTCCTTGTTATACTCCAGCTTTGATTTATTTAAGATTTGAATAAGAATCTTCTTGTCTCACTCGACACATTCTATCAAAAATTTATGATTCTAAGATATCAAAATATTGTGTAGGTTATCATATTTCAGTCCCTCATGCCATACTTTATCAAAATGTTGTGCTACGTCTTAGAAAACTGTACAGCACATTTTTTTTCCTCTAAAGCTTTTTCTATAATACTTGTTATTCTAAGAATTTGATCTATGGTAGAATGTTTTTCCCTGAACCCAAACTGACAGTCACGAATTAGCTTTCTATCTTCTATGATTTGTTTAAGACGTTGCAGTAATAACTTCTCAAATAGTTTTAACATAACTGGGAGAAGAGAAATCGGTCTTTATGACGATGCTTCATGGAGTGGTTTACTGGGTTTAGGTACCATGGTAACTTCAGCTACTTTCTATATTTATATATATTTTCTATTAAAGGTGATAGAACCGACCCATCCAACTACCGGCCTATAGCGATAACTTCCTTGCTCTCAAAGGTGATGGAGCGTATCATCAACGTGCAGCTTCTGGGTTACCTTGATGATTCTCAGCTACTTAACGATCGGCAATATGGCTTTCGTCATGGTCGTTCTGCTGGGGATCTCTTGATATACCTAATACAACGTTGGGCAGAAGCCATTGAGAGCAAAGGGGAAGCCTTGGCAGTTAGCTTTAACATCGCCAAGACCTTTGATCGGGTCTGGCATAGGGCACTTTTCACGAAGCTGCCATCATAAGGGATACCCGAGGGGCTTTTTTTAAATTTTTATTGCAGGAGTTCAGCAGACAGGCAGACGGCCCACTTGATGGAAAGCGGTTACCATCGCCTGTGGGTGACACCAAAGGTGCTACAAATGCGCTGCTGCTCTCTTAGATGAGACTGGAACCTGGTCACTAATGCCGGAACACAACTCAAGGTTGTTATGGCGGCATACTCTAGACCAGGGGTGGTAGCCATCCAGTCGGGCAAATGCCCTACCACCTGGCTGTGGGTTGTTTTGTCACCTCTTACGAGAGGCCGCCCGGCCGCAGGAAATGGTATTCTTTCTCCGTTCCTGCACGGACAAAACGGGCTTTGCAAGTGGCTATCCAGCTTTCTTGGTGGTCGCAGCATCAAAGTCGCCGTCGATAGCAGCTGCTCATACACCAAGCCTATCAAAGTTGGTGTGCCACAAGGCTGCGCATTGTCACCGACACTTTTCATCCTGCATATCAATGATTTGTTGCCCATGGAGAACATTCATTACTATGCGGATGACAGTACCAGTGACGCCAGATACACCAGTCGTGCCAATGTCCCTCGGTCGCTGGTAGAAGAGAGTCGGGTCAGACTTGTGTCTGAAGTAGAGAACTTCCTGGAGCGAGTTTCTGAATGGGGACGACAAAATCTTGTACAGTTTCACCCCACGAAGACACAGGTCTGCGCATTTTCTGCCAAAAAGATCCTACTGGTCCCTGCGCCACAGTTCCAAGGAACACATCTTACTATCTCCAATAGTATCGAGATCCTTGGCATCGACATATCGAGCGACGTGCAGTTTCAAGGTTATATCTGGAAGGCAAGGCTAAACTTGCCTCCAAAAAGCTTGGTTTACTAATCCGGTCCAAGCAGTACTTCACTCCGCGGCAACGACTTGCGCTGTACAAAGCGTAAATCAGACAGCATATAGAGTACTGCTCACATCTATGGGCTGGAGCACCCGCTTACCAGACTGACCCCCTTGACTCCATGCAACAAGTGGTTTAGAATCGCTTAGCCTTCGAAGAGACTTTGCGTCCCTCTGCGTATTTTACCACCTGTATAACGGGAAGTGTTCCGAGGAATTGTTTGACCTGGTGCCAACGCTTCACTTTTACAACTGCACCACTCGCCAACGACGGGATATTCACCCCCATTTCCTTAAACTCTTAGGCTCAACTACAAAACGGTTCTCTAGAAAATTTATTTCGCGTACAATAATGATCTGGAGGGAATGTCCCGCCGCGGTTTTCCTTTTGCGCTATGACAAGAGGTTCTTTAAGAAGGGCGTTATAAAATTTCTTAGAGGTCGGCAACGCGTTGGCGGCACCCCTAGTGTTGAATCTAAATCATGCCTAAAGCTGTCCCAGTCCATATTTTTATTGAGTAGGGTTATGTTACTTTCTTTGAAAATGGTATCTTCGTTCATATTAATGGCGAATGGTCTGACCTCACATCATAGCCTAAATAATAATGAATAAGGAATATTAGCATATCATAATTTGTCTAATTAATGGTATGCTAATATTATGAATTACTATTACACCTGTATAATATAGTAAGTAATATCCTGATATTACTAATATCTTAATGAATATTAATATATTCGTATCAATATTCACCTCTAACCACTATTACACTACACTAATCTTTGCAGATTTGTCAAAAAAGCTCGACGAGAGTGTTGTGTTAATTTTTTATATTGTTTTATATAGTAATTATTCCTTTCTTTATGTTGTTTACGTAGACGATGCCGATTCAAGATGATGCCTGATCAATTTAGGAAAGTAGAACCATATTCTCCAAAGTCGTCGCCACGGGGAGCAAGGTCACCACTGGTCTCTCGGCAAGATTCCTCTGGAACTCTCAAGACTACCATATCTTTGGGCAAAAATCCGTCTATAGTGCATAGTGGACCATTCTATTTGATGAAAGAACCTCCAGGTGGGCTTAAAATGTCAAATAAACACTTCAAATATTTGAATTTAATAATGTATATATTTTTATCTCTTAGAAGATCATTTTGGTACATCACAAACATGATTTTTGCAATCAATTACACTATTTATCTATGTTGATATGTGTTAGTCAACTTAAGGAATATCTAAAGTTAGATTTTAAAGTAGAATTTTTTAAATTATCCATCTAAATGTACAATTTAAACCTTGTAAGAAAAAACAAGGTATAAATTATGTTTTATATGTACCAAAAGACTTAATTGACACACTTTATTAAATAAGTCTTTAGATTTGTAATGTTTGTTAATTTAAAGAAAAATACAATAATGTGAATCATAATTGGCAGATAAACACACAGAATGTATATCCTCAAACTCGGCAAGTTATGCTTGTGTTAAGGGTAATACACAATGGACCACGGACCACTCTGGTGCTGATGGCAGATACTCAAACCATTCTATCTATTATAACTATATCAATACTTTAATATCTGGTAAATAGACAGCATACTCTTTTCTAACAACATACGTAGATTCTATCTTTATTAACATGTACAATTTCTTACTTCATCTATATATTAAACAAGTTCTAACTGTAGTTAAATGTATGCTTCTGCTGTGTAACGAATTTATCAATATTAAAGAAAAAAGATAAAAATTATTTGAAGAAATAGGGACATACTTACATTGCTAATATGTATCCTTAAAATAAAAACATATTTTGAGAATTTGTATGCCACATTTTCAGCAAACAAGGTTGCTGTTCCCGGCATATTATCTGACACAACACTGATTTTCAGTGCAAACCTTCCTTTTGGTGTAACAACCTGAATATTTTAATGATTTTAATTTAAAAACTATTTAATTTGCAAAAAAATTATAATTTATACCTACATAGAAAAAATTGTATAAATATTTTGTTAACATTATGATTTAAATTAAAAAATATATATATATGATTCATGCTCATTAAGAACTCATCATATTCTATAAGTGAATGATGTAAAATTGACATCCAAGCAATAGGGGAGCAGACAGTCAAATCAAATGAGAGACTTTTTATAAACTTGCAAAACATCACAGCTTCATAGAATTTGTATGACCTACCTATTTATGAAGCCATAAGTAGATATAAGTACAAGAAGTCAAATAATATATTAGGTTGGGGAAAAAGTTTCTTCGCATTTTATATAAAAATTCAAAAGGTTTTTTTATAAAGTTTATTTACATTTGACTTAAGTATGTAGGTTCGATTTTGTTGGATAACTTTTTGCCATCTTGTAGGTAGGGACGTGATCCCATTGCTATAAAAAATTTGGGGCTTCTGTTCAAAAAACTGTGACAAGTGGTTTTGGCAGACCTCTTGCAATGTTAACCTAACACTGCCTAAGGAATTCTGCAGAGACCGAAACAGGTGAAAATCTGAAGGTGCAAGGTCAGGACTATACGGCGGATGCATTAACACCTCCCAGCCAATCTCTCGTAATTTTTGCTGAATGGCTAAAGATGTGTGAGGTCTAGAGTTATCATGGTGAAAAACCACACCCCTTCTGTTGATTAATTCCAGCCGCTTTCTCTCAACTTTTTGCTTTAATCTCATCAACAGCAGTAACAGCTCATAATGAATAATGCCCTTCCAATCCCACCATACACACAGCATCACCTTGTTGCGAGTTAACCCGGTTTTCGCCACAGTCTGTGAAGCCTGATCGGCCTTTGACCATGATCTTTTTCGCACATTCTTGTCATACGTGATTCACTTTTCATCTCCAGTTATCAGCTTCTTCAAAAATGGTGCGGTTTCATTACGTCGTAATAAAGAATCACAAATGAGTACACGGTTCATTAGGTTTCTTTCAGTGAGCTCATGAGGCACCCAAATATTGAGCTTTTTTGTGTACCCAGCTTTTTTTCAAATGCATCAAAACCTTTTTGTGGTCAATTCCCAGTTCTCCAGCTACATCGTAACTACTAATATGCCGATCTTGCTCCACTTTTTCAAATATGGCATCAATTTTGTCCGTAACAGGGCGACCAGAGCGACGTGCTTCTTTCATATCAAAATTTCCAGATTGAAAACGCTTAAACCAAATTTGCGCTACTCTCACAGATACTGCATTAGGTCCATACACATCACAAATTTTTTTCGTGGCGTGTGTTGCATTTTTACCTTTTTTGTAGTAAAATTTTAAAATATATCAAATTTCTACATTAGATTCACTCATTTTAACAATGAGAAAAACAAATAAAAATCACACATTTTCCTAATTTGAATTTGGAATTATCTTCTTTAGAATTAAAACTTTTTAATGATACCAAAACCAGCCAGATACAAATGGTATAGCCAAAGACATCTTATTACAAGTTCATACATACTATATGCGAAAACACTTTTTCCCCAACCTATTATATCATTGTTTGAAAAGTAATTGAAATTATTTTAATCATGATATTTTAAAAGTTACATGACAAGATGTTGCTTTAATGCCTGTTCTTTTAGAATGTAAAAATATTAGAATTTATGGTAACATATGCCCGCATCCCTATTATAAATTGTTTTTCAAGCACTAACAGCATCAATAGTGGGTTGCCTATGGTTATATAGTACCTAAGTTTTATAGTGGTTTGAGTTTCGGGTTAAAGTTAGACTCCTATTAAGATTACACAGAGAAATTATTTTTTCCATTAAATGGTTTTTAGGATTTCATAGCTAATTTATTTTTTTTGTTATTATGTAACTAAGTGACAAAAGCCATGTTTATAAGCTCAATGGAATCCTAGAATGTGTGAAGAGTGACACACCTACTTGCTAATTTATAATAATGAACATTATCCAATTTATTTCTAAGAATCTGTGAATTTGCAGCTAACAGACAAAGAAGGTAGATTCAAATGTTTCAATTCAACTAAGTTCCACTCAAGAATTTTTTTTGCAGATCATACATATAAACTAATGAAGTCTGCTTCCTATTCTATATACACTACTTCTCAGCGTGATTTCACTCTCTAATAAGAAGTAACACCAAGAAATTCCCAACAAGCATCATGTCTATACTGTGCTTTTAATTACCTGGATTAAAATGACGATGGCGATCAACCTTTCTTTATGTTGCAAGAGTGGAACATAGTGTTGTATGTAGTATGGCTCATTCATGAGTGAGTTGTTGATTCAACTTGCCAAATCACCACCACCTATAATTTACTCAGATTTTTAATTAGCTGAACTAAAATTATAGCTATGATTGATCTTTTTTTATATGTTGCAAGTGTGGAGCATATTGTTGTATTTAAATTCTATATTTCGTCTCATATATGAAATGTGTATCTATTTTAGGAGAATGTGAGTTAACGGGAGCAACCAATTTGATGGCATGGCATGGCCTTGAGCACTCATACAGCAAATTTAATGGCAAGAAGCTCAAAGAATCGTTATCATCCTTTCTACCAAACCTACCTGGTATATTGGATGGACCAGGCCAAGAGGATAACAGTACACTAGCCTCGGTTATAGCTAAACGGCCTATCGGTGGTAAAGAGCTGTTGCCGTTAACCAGTGCTCAGTTGGCAGGTTTCAGATTGCACCCTGGACCGTTGCCAGAACAGTACCGATATGTCAGTGCAACACCACCAAAGAGGCACAAGAGCAAACATAAGAAACACAAGCATAAAGATGGTGCCCCTCCCGGACAGGAAACTCCGCTTCAAGGTAATTTTACATCATCACAATAACTAATTGTAATTATGGTACATAAAGGAAAGCAAGAACTTTTATTTATTTAATCTGTTTGGAAACATACATACATTAATATTCTTAAATATGAAACACAAAATTATAACTTATATCAATAAAGTTTCCACTAAAAAATAATTTATATAATAAAAATAAAAATTGGCGCATACAATAAAAAAAAATTACAATTATACGAAAATGTCTATTTAAATGAGGTTAAATTTGAAAAAAAAAATTCACCGCAATAATCACTAACAAAATAGAGAGAAAAAAGGAAAGTATAAAAAAAAAGTATAAATCATTGCAGTATTTTAAAAAGTGTAAGTCATTGGATTATTCTAAATTACATTTTTTAATTTGGGTTTTAAATTGATATAAATTACCTATAACTTTAATACATTAGGCCTATGCACACACCTGAGACATCTTATGGGTTGAGGGTTGGTGAGCAAATACAGACATGTGCCTAATGGCCAGTTCCTATATCTTACCAAAATGTTCATTGGCCTTACTATTGGTTAAACTTTCACATAAGCTCCATACAAGTAACGTCAAAATTCAACCGATGGTAGGGCAAGTGAATGATTAGTAAGATATAGGAACCGGGAATAAGATGTCGCAAGACGTGTTATGCTGGTTTCATTTCATGCTGGTTGTAGAGAATTCTTATTGTCAAATAAATTTGACAGATGGCGCTTGAATAATGACGAGCCTGAGACACAGTATGCACCATCATACACCTAAACCGTCTGACGAAAATCTGGGATCGCTACACCGGTTTATTTTGACACTTGTCATGTTTGCCATATGAGCCTGCTGAAACAACTGCTTTAGGCCTTCTGGTTAAAATATAATTTCGTTTTATAGACTCATCCAACCCAGACACCTATGAGAAGAAGCACAAAAAACAAAAGCGGCACGACGACGATAAAGAGCGTAAGAAACGAAAAAAGGAGAAAAAAAGAAAAAAGCAGAAGCACAGTCCAGAGCATGGGGGGCTCACACCAAACCAGCATCCATTACCTTAAGTACATGAATAGGTTAAGTTAATTATTGAGCCCAAAGAGAAATCACTGTTATGTTATATTTTACTAGCTTTTGCCCGCGTCTTCGCTTGCGATAATGTAGATTCTGTAGAGAGTGCAGGACCGGCCTCTGGGAGTCAAACTTATTTTTTACTTCATAATACACTATTGTGCATTAAGCCCGGCCCTACATCTGTAAGTTTTGCTCACGTTGGCCTCTAAGGCTAAAAGCGCACTACGATTTATTATAATACCATACTCAGCTGGAAAATGATAAGTCGGTAGTCATGACATAGTGCGTGTTTAGCCTGACGAGCAAAACTTACATGTGTAAGGCCGGGCTGGTGGTGATGTCTTAATGCCATAAGAGATGATGAAGAGAACAATGAATGACATTCTATAAAATTATAAGTGTGGTCTTTTGTTCCTTAAACTTTTTGTTTTTGTTCCGGATTCACGTACAAATTACTGGGCCGATTTCAATGCGGTTTTCGCTGATCAATAATAAAATCCCCGATTTAAAATCTGCGGTACTTTATATCCCGAGAATCCAACGAGAATTTTCTTGGGAGAGGTTTATAGTGGCCAGGTCGAAAAAATATTGATTCAGATGCGAAATTGTCGCTGGCGGATAAAATCTTTAGTAAAACAATTATAGTTGTGTACGCTTTTAGTAACATTACTTATCCCGAGTTTTTACGGGAATTCCCGGGAATCATGTATTTTCATATAAAAAAAATCCCTGCTGAAATAAACTTTGATTTTATATTTAGCAAAACAACTGTATTCCTTGTTACCTGTCGAACGTGGACAAATAGGTAAATGCTAGTTATATAGGGATTATGTCCACCAAACGGCTCGCATTGCATCGGATCGCAAAGGATAGGAACGGATGCTGCGACAGCCGATCGCGTCCGGCAGCATACGATCGTCTATGTACCGTCACTTGCGAACGTATCCGTTTTTACGGCTAAAGAAAGAAAGAAAAACTTTTTTTGGAAGAAATAGCGACGTAATTACATTCGTTATACATTATTATACACAGAGCATATTTTGAGAATTTGTACGCCGCATTTTCAACGAACAAGGTTTGCACTCAGCATATTGCTGTGCCGGAATTATATCCGACACAACGCTGATTTTTAGTGAAAACCTTCCTTTAAGCGTAAAACCAAAACGACCCAAATTTGTTCATTAAATAACTAATAACAATAATAATTTATAAAACTAAGTCTACTTATATAATATTTAATTAGTAAAAATAAATACATTTGAATAAAACCAACAATAAATACGTTACTTCTAAATTAAAATTAAAATAAATAATTATGTAAGAAACTTGTAGGCTAATCAAACAGTTTCATTCCTACCGTGTTGACGTGTTCTAATTTAAAGGACTATACGTGACGATAGCCGAAGGGATTCGATCGGATGCGAATACCGGCGAACGGAGCCGGTCGGATGCGACGACAGGCGAACGGAGCCGATCGGATGCGACGACAGGCAAACGGAGCCAATCGGATGCGACGACAGGCGAACGGAGCCGATTGGATGCGCCGACAGGCGAACGGAGCCAATGGGATGCGACAACAGGCGAACGGAGCCGATCGGATGCGCCGACAGGCGAATGGAGCCGATCGGATGCGACGACAGGCGAACGGAGCCGAACGGATGCGACGACAAGCGAACGGAGCCGATCGGATGCGACGACAGGCGAACGGAGCCGATAGCGCGTCGCAGCATACTTTCAGCTACGATCGCGTGTCGCGGAAGATGCCCGCCGTTAAACTGCTGCGCGCGGCCTGGTAATATAGACTTTAAATACCGTGTACATGATTTTATATTATTTAAAGATTGTAAAATCCGATCCAATGTGAGCCGTTTGGTGGAAATCATCCCTTAGCCAATAAAAATCGTAATTCTGAAAATCTGCAAGTCCTACTTGAGTAAGCGACGCCCACTGTTCATTTTTTTCTCAGCTCTGACATTTTAATATTTCTATTGTATTATTTATAAGCCGTATCACGTAGATATGCGGATGGGTGTAATTTGTTACTTGAGATACGACATTGTTAATGACATTAAATATTGACAGATAACATATTACATTGTTATTTGTTAATGGCTTTAAGATTATCGCAGATGAAGTCACACCAGAACAGTTAAAAATTAAAAGTAAGCTTAAATTTGACTGATTCATGGCCGATTCCTATATCTTACTACTAATTCACTTGCCTTACCATTGGTTGAATTTTTACATTACTTGTATGGAGCTTATGTCTAACCGATAGTAAGGCAAATGGACGGTCGGTAAGATATAGGAACTGGCCGTTAGTCTAATGCCCTGCTCCACCTGTGTTAGTGACTGTGTCCAAATGCGTCTTATTTATAGTGTTTTATAATGTTTTCGAAAATCGTTAAAAATCAGCTGACATCAATTATATGGTCATATGTAATGTATTTTGTATAATCTTTGTACAATAACTATATTGGTCGCCACTCTTTGTTTTAAATTATGTATATTTCTTAATTAATAACAATACTGATGTGTCATTATGGTTATAAATTCTCTTTGGGCTTGACTCCTCTCAAATTTAGTATTAAGCGAAATTAATATACAGTAATTATTATTTTTTTGTTCTTTACCATTTAGTATTTAAGTTTTTCTATTCTCAACAAATTTAGTTTCATTGTAAATACGCATTTTGTTTATTTTCAGTTCTCATAGACAATAAAATTTGATAGAATGTTACCAGTAGTTTTCATTAATATCTCCCTTAAACTATCTATTTTTTGGGTATAGAGATTAAATGTATTGTCAGATTTGACATTTCCAAATTGTCAATTTATGGCTAGTTTCTATATCTTACCGACCGTACATTTGCGTTATTATCAGACTATCGGTTCACATTTGATCCAAGCTCCATAAAGTAATGTCAAAATTTAACTGATAGGCAAGTGAATGAGTAGTATTGATTAGTAAGATATAGGAACCGGCCGCTAGTGCAATACTCATATAAAGTGACCTTTTTTTTACAATTGATTGTTGTCATTTTATTTTTGTCTTTGTTTCGATGCTCCGAAACACAGACAAAGCGTTGAGTGCAAGAATCTTAATAAAATTATAATAATGAAGCTAGCAGCAGGTTAGTTTTTTCAGCGGGAACTAGAATTATATTACTTTTGAGAAATAATATACCAGCATACCTTCATTTTTGGCGTCAGTCAAAGACCAAAAATTCGGTCAAGCTGAACACAGAATGAAAGGATACATTTGACAAGGCTGTATAGATTTAGTTTCTTTAGCTACCCACATGGCGAACTGAATAAAAACTAGCAGTTATATAGTTTCACGGAGATTCATATTCTGAATTTAGTCTTTAATGTAGCACTAAATACGAAGCCCAAAACTGCAATGTTAAGTTTTATTAATGACAACTCCATTTTAGTGATAGAGGAATCAGTAGCCGATATTTGGCCATGGAAAGAGAACACAAGCGACAAGAACGACAAGCGCCCAATAAAAAATGTAACTTTGGAAAACTCCTAGATTCTAGATGACGCCATAAGTAATTTCTCTTCCTTTTTTTGTCGTATTTATTATTTAAAATAATAAAATGAGAATAAGAGGAGCATGTGGCAGCTCTAAGTTTACGAACTGCCTAGGCCTAGCTAGAAAGGGATAAAACACCAGGGATAGGAAAATCAAATAAAACAATTGTCAGAGCGAAATTTATTTAAAATATCAAAATTTATACATAAGTTCGTTTTCGCTTCATAATATAAAACGACAGTTGGTCATTCATAGTAATTATTTAAAATAAGGAAAACAAAATAAATTAGTAATGCAGCACCAAAATACATACATTATTCAAAAAAATTATATGTATATACGTAATAGTCATACATCGATACTATTGTCAATACTCCGTATAATGTAGGTATGTTAAAAATTGTCAGTAATATTGATACATGAGCAGTCAGTCAGTAGGTCGCTACATGATTGATTTATGAAGCAATTAATTATTGGTTTTCGCCGCAATTGAAAAAAAAACAGATTATTTAAAATGGCACATCAAGAACAGATATTATCATGTTACGTCATTCATTATAGTAGACAAATAACTTGACCACAATCAAAGATTCAATTTTCCCTCAGAACAACAACAAGAACTACAAAATACATACTTCCGAAATATTCTACTTATCACGTTTAGAAAGAGATGCATATACAGTGCTTCTCTGTGCAGGAACGGAAAAAGAATACTAATTCCTGCGGTCGGGGGGCCTGTCGCAAGAGGCGACAAAACAACCCACAGCCAGGTGGTAGGGCATTTGCCCGTTTGGATTGCTACCACCCCTGGTCTAGAGCATACCGCCATAACAACCTTGAGTTGTGTTCCGGCATTAGTGGCTAGGTTCCAGCCCCATCTACGAGTCAGGCAGTACATTGGTAGCAGCTTTAGTGTTGCAAATGTTTATAGGCGACGGTAGCCACTTTCCATCACAGTTAGGCCGTCAGCCAGTCTGCTGTGCTTCAGCAATAAAAAAAGTTAATTTTACAGAGATTATGAACATATAATTAGAGCAAAAATTCTTGAGTTACAACATATCAATACAAGATACAGGTAGTTCAACTTGTGAGTCTTTCGAAACAACAGAAACAAGTCCTTTGTGTTTCACTCGCACCATGTATTTAATATGAATAAAAGGGATTTTATTTTAGTACGGTTTCTCCTTAACTTATTGTTCTGAAGGATCACACTTTTAGTGAATAATTAGCCAATCACGAAACTCCCTTCTCCTATTAGTCGCCGCTTTATTCAGTAAAGTTAGTCTAAAATTTACTGTTCAGCTCATCGATGTCTTAGTTGTTTATCCACTATTTATAGATGCTTATTAAAACGAAACGAGGGCGAAAACAGTGACATCTTTTGTTTATAATACTTGAATAATAAAACAATCTATGTCTTAAAAATAAGGTGTAAAAACAAAATATAAGGAAATATATACATTTCAACATGTGAAGCAAAAAATAGCTAAAACACGCTGAAATTATACCGCAAGCTAATTTTCATGTATGGTCCTTTGCTAACGTACCATTTCAGTCTACTCTCTTATTTTTTAATGTCTCTAAAAGTATGCCTTTATACGAACAGTGTTACGTTACGTACAGGGCGTTCCATTAGTAGCTCACAACGCCCAATGCTCAGTTGGCCGTTCCACAAGGCGACCGCGGTCGTTGTGGTCGTGGCGAAAACGTCACTAATGACGTCATCATTTTCGATCACACAACGCTCACAACGACCCATGTCAATAGGTGGGTCGAGTAGCCGTTCCACTTGGGTTTACAATTGTAACGCCGGCAAGCAAGTGGAACGGGATAAATCGCGAACGTGGTTCTTGTGAGTCCCTAGTGGAACGTAGCCGTAGTAATCTCTAACTAGTCTGTGGAATAGTACAAATATCTACCATGATATCTATTGCTAATATGTGTGAATGCTTATTCTATTGTCAATATCAAGACTAATAAACATGAACAATTCTAGGTCAAATGGATGCAACATTAATGATCGATCTGCTTCGTAAGATTGAGCTTCTACTACTATACTATTCAGTCTGGCATCATTAGACAGTTTATAAAAAACCCGACTTTTCAAACACTAAAAGCCTTTGCTAAACTTCACTTAAATATTAACCATTTATTCATAATAGTTAAATGGGGTTTAAGAGCTCGCTAAAAAATTCGCATTAGCACACCTAGAATGCGATTGTGAACGAAACTTCTTTTTAACTCATTTTTAATGAGCCATAAACCTCATATCTATTATGAATAAGCTATTCATGACTAGATGAGGGTATCAAGTCATTCTTCAATCCCTTTTTGAATTTTATTATTTAAAATACATTTTTTACGCCAAATCAATCAAATATTAAAAATAAACAGAAGACTCAATTTCCACTGATTTGGGTAAAAAAAATAAGAGGAATTCAATAATTTACAACATTATTTTTTTCCTTTTTTCATTATAAAATGAATTTTAAATAATAAGAAGTCTATTAAAAGTTTTAGTTGAGTTTTCCTATATAAACAAGAGTGTACTGGTGGTGCCCATGCGTGATCGGACCGCATGTTATTTCGTCTATTATTCTTTAGTATCCTTTTTCCATGGTTATATACGGTTTTATTTTTAGCAGCTAATACGGAGATGTCATAAAATTAAAAGCCAAATATATTATGTTAACGGCCGATTTTTCAAATCAC
Source organism: Dendrolimus houi (assembly GCA_039645545.1). Taxonomy (NCBI): domain Eukaryota; kingdom Metazoa; phylum Arthropoda; class Insecta; order Lepidoptera; family Lasiocampidae; genus Dendrolimus; species Dendrolimus houi. Next base: position 24,496,685 of record CM077127.1, on the reverse strand, counting down.
CAGATAAAATTAATTCATAGACTAAAAGTGTAACATGGTAAAACTAAGAAGGTTAATTGTACTAATAAAACACTTCAATTGAATCACTTTTGACTTCTGTCAGGTTATAATTTATTCCACTGATAACTTTTATCTGTTGATTGGAACATCGGCCCTTATAAATGAATAACATTTCAAAAGCTACACTTCATCGCGGGCGCGTTCCTTCAGTAGATATCTCATAACGACCAAAATGCTCCGTCTGCCGTTCCACAAGGCAATCGCGGTCGTTACGGTCGTGGCGAAAACGTCATGATTTTCGCTCACGCAGCACTCATAACGACCCATGTCAAGAGGTGGGTCGAATAACCGTTCCACTTGAGTTTACGATTGTGACGCCAGCAAGCAAGTGGAACGGGAAAAATCGCGGTCGTGAACGTGGTCGTTGGAGTCTCTTGTGGAACGTAGCCTGCCTGTGCAACAACATTGCTATATTTGTCTACCAATACTTATACATTTTGCTGCGCGATGGCACTTTATATTAAGTGAGCATGATTAATTACATCTATTAAATCGTATTATTATTATACATATAATATCAGCAAAGTCCTTTGTAATTAGTGAATTGGCAATATAAGTGTCATACAAAGTTAGTATTACTTTATTTATTTTTTTATTTCTCAAAACGAAAATTTGTTTGCCAAAACATTTAACATCTTTAGAGACAAAGCGTTACTAGATAAAGTGTTTCAAGAAATGTTTTATTAACGCCATCTCTCGTGCAATTACACGAACTACAAGATGAATTTGACATTTCTTTGGAATTCTGTATGAAATGCTAGATGGCGTTAAAAATTTTTGATACATAAAATTTTTAAATGTCATGCTAAACATAGAATTTTATTTGTACCAGCTGGTGGAACGTGTTTATTTACGACTCGAAACTTTAAAGTATTTAATACTTCTATGAGCAAAGCTATATTACAGGCGACCAGAAATGTATTAAGAAAAGAAACTAAAATATTTTTTCCTCTTTATCCTTCTGTTATATTTGATATTTTTGTTTAGTAACGATTTATATTTAAAGGTGTTGTTTATAATTTGTGTCATACAGGAATTAGCTAATGTGATAACAAAAGAAGACAAAAAAATGGCTGAAGTATTTGATATATTTTAAATACTTTTCATCACCTTATGTATGAAGAAGTTATTCACAGAATATTAACAGTTAAAATGCATTAAATATAATAATTTTAAACTTCCGTCACATCTGCTGACCATTTAATTATAAATACAACAAGTAATTATCAAAAAAAATGCGTCTATTAGTAAGGTGTTATTGGTAACTTTACAGCATTAAAATCTCAAATAACTATTAAAAAAGAAATACAATAATCAATATACCACAACAGTTTGGAAGTCACTAATCCTATTGGACGATTACATTAGCGATACACTATCACATGTAGTTACATTACATCCAGACAGCGTTATATCTCACCGAAATTATTAACATTGATATAAATACTGTGAAAGATTAATTAAAGAAGTATTTTCTTAAAAGTGACCGATAGGCGATAAGAGCTATGCTGGCATCGTTGTCTCGATTACGGCTGCTAGGGCCGGCTGGATCAGTGATACCAAGCGCTCACAAAATATCGTTATTTTGTTGCACAGTTTTTCTTGTCATGTTTCTTTTTAAGGTTGATAATTAATTTTGTTATGTACACTCTTATTTCTAAATACAATCGGCCACTACCTTAATTGAATAATAATGTTATATATTTATTTATTCTGTGATTAGCGCCTGTTTTGTATAGAGTAGTTCTCTATAATTTACCATAATTTTGTGTAAAAATATTTATCCCTAATATGATGTGGTAATTGTGTAGATTCAAAATCTCTCAATTGTACATAGACGGTATTCACTACATTTTATTTTCATGGTGGCATGGCGTGTGGTCGATTTATTTTCTTATTTACATGTAAAATTTTAAATATAATATTTTACATAATATCTAAATTTTCCAGACAATAAATAAATTCTTGTCATTCATAATCCGCTATCAGTTGTCCCAATTTACTAAGTTTCTTATACTGTAAAAGTGTTGGAGGGATGGCGAGGTATTCTAAAACGTTTGTCCAGTGTGTAGAGTCAGTGGATGAAATGTATTTAAGCCGTAAAATTCTCTGATTATAAGTATAGTGACCAGTTGCTGTTCTTTTATTACCATAAACCCTTCTGAGTTGCTGGAAGTACTACATTCTGATGGCCCACTCGCTCTCATTCTACCCCGTCCTTCCTGTCCCATCCCCTCTACCGCATCCTAATGGCTGGCAACGCGTTGGCTTCGCCCCTGGTGTTGCAAACATCTATATGCGACGGTTACAACTTTCCATTAGCCGGGCCGTCTGCCTGTTTGCCGGCTTCGCAATAAAAAAGAAACACTCAGAGCAGAGTTGTCATCGCGTGGTTCACTCGCCGTCCGCGCGCAGACTGCTTGCGAGCAATGCAGTCCTGTACTAGTCGGGGGCTCGTGGCTCTATTGACCCTAGAGGTGACAAACGTCTACCATTTTCATCATTTGACTATGGAACCATAAAAAGCATTTAATCAAAAATACCCCATATCACAAAAACACACTCTATGTATATTCAAAACACTTTTTGTTGAGCCTCAATTTTTGATAAATAATGTAAAGGGAACCTTCCGTCGTCATCTCTCTACGTCGGATTGAATAAGAAAGTCATTAATAGTTACGATCTTTCAAGACCTTAAATTATTCTAAAAAAACCTTCGGATTATTGATATAACACCGTCCTCTTCATGGTATATAATTTTTGAGCAATTACTTGTTTAAAGAAGCATTTTATACATACAATTTATTATTCACTGCCACTGGTACAACGATAATTATATTGCATACCAGTGAAAGGCAGCTAAAACTTAACTAGATTAATTTGTGATACCGATGGCAAGTTATGAGGAAATCATTTATAATTATTAGTCAAATGAAAGCATATGGATAAAGCTTTGATTCATATCTTAAGACACACGACATATTATAATACTGTACAGGGCTTTAGTAAACAGACAAAGTTTTACACTATCTATAATTCCGACCGGCAGTGTCGATTATGCCGAACAATGCAGACCGGTTTCCGACATGTAAATAATCTATGTTGAACATTATCCGCAAGCGGAAATGGTAGGGTGTTGCTTGCTATAGATTCTTAGCTCTGTTCCGCTTACACTGTCGCGTGCTACTAAAATCGGTCTATTACAGGTACATCGGGAGGAATTATTACTTGTGTAAAACTACTGTATTATATCTGAGATATATGTATAATGTGTAAAAGAATTAGTTTTTATTATCACAACGCAATATATCATCACGCCTGTTTCTATAGGTATAGTCAGAGATCATTGCAGTTCAGATCACCATTTGCTACTCTCATGGTAGAATATAAGTACAGTGACTTAAGTTATGTGTAGATGCACGCGGATTCACTATCATCCGGATTGGAAACCGCGGTAATTTAAGAAAATATGTAAGTAGATTCATACTTTCACACATTCATTTAATTTTAATTCATTTTGTACACCTCTATGTGGTAAAATGTACTTGTGCATCTACAATTGTATAACACCTGTATAAACTACATTCTTGCAAATAAAGATTGGTTGATTGATACATACTAAAATTAAAATGTATGTCTCCTTTATAAACATTGATAACAAACACACACAACAAACATTAATATGTTATTTTGAATAAACACGCGTACGCGTATGAAGTAAGTTTTCTATCTAGAGTTAAAATAATATGGACAAAAACCGCTTTTATTCATATATCAAATTATCAGTCCGGTTAATTGAGTCTCCACTGTAGTCATTAAAATTCTGAACAACTTGTCCAAATGTTTTTCAGACTTCAGCTTTTAGAAATCCTTTTTATTATGTTATTATATTTTTTCTTTTCAATTTTTAACTGACGATCTTAAAGCATATTCGAAATAATGCTACGTCAGGGTGCAAGAGAAGTAACATATGGCGCCATCTGTTATGTAATATTTAAAAACTATCAGCATTACGTTTGTTTATTGGGTTTTTCTCAACGTATTATTCTTCCTTGCTACTTTTGAAAATGTGAAAACCATAATCCTTTACAGAGGTATTTAGGACAGCCTTTTAAACATGGTACATATTTTATGTCTCGTGTCTTTGATATGAATCGGTCAAATAGGCAAGCTTAAAAAATAAAATTCTTAAATACCTATACATATAATACGTACACATTTATTAAAACGAATAAATAATTATTTTATTTACGATTAAATTAAAATTTAATAATAAAAATCATTAATTAATTATATCATACTTTACAGAAATTAATTTTGTTTAATATGCAATATCATAATATTTTATCTTATAGTTTTTACAATGGGCCGTATTATGAAACATTTTATTCCGACACTTGAAATATCAATACCTGTAATTAAAATGAGCAATTAATTACACTCCCAAAAATCATGTATTTCTTAAATAAATTAAAAAAAAACTATTTAATATCAAAAATTATAATCTTAAAAAGGTTAAAAAGCCCATAAATAATACCAATTGTACATACATCCAATGAACGATTGTGATTAATTCTGAATTATTACCGGTGGTAAACAAATTTGATTAAAAAAACATTACGCGTATTGAAAATTTAAAGTTTGTTTTCGTTCTGTGTCAGCTTATTCAAAATGGTTATGACCTAGGTTTAATGCTAACGCAATGCATACGCTACATCTGGGATAATGTAAGTATTAGTGACGCAGATGTCGCCGAGCATTTAATGCGTTATTTTAGATGCGACATTTTTAATCACGTTAATCAATGACAGATCACTCGGAATGGTTGACGCGTTATTTTTTAACGCTATAAGTAAACCGCATTCAGTCACGGTCACTAATACTAACATTAAAGGGATTCAACTAACGACCGCTGTAACTGCTGACACACTGCACAAGATAATGTTGTAGTCAGTAAATACATCTATAATATTGTAAAATTCTAAACATGCCGTGTCTGTACATTGAAGCTATTTAAAAAAAAAAACAACCGGAATAGACTATATAAACGATAGAGAACACGATACAACTTTTCTTTAGATTTCTTGTCTGTTTGTTCGCGATTCACGTAAAAACTACTGGGCGATTTCGATGCGGTTTTCGCCTCGACGCTACGAAATCGACAGCTAATTCTTAGAGTTAAGCTTTGCGCCACTTTTTATCCTGGGAATCCCACGGGAAATATTTAAAATGGCCAGATTAAAAAAAAACGAATTTCGATGAGATTTTTTACTGATCGTTAGCAAATTTAATGTAATAAAATTATGATATTTTTATGCCGGGAATCCCGTGGAAATTTTCCCGGGAGCGGTTTGTAGTAGTTCGAGTGTATAAAAATTAGCTTGTTCTGACACAATTTTCAGTGAAACGATAGCTTACATTATATTATAAATACCGTGGCCGCGATTCCCGTGGGAATCTCAAGTCAAGCGTGGACGAAGTCGCGGGCAAATCGTAGAATTTTATAATACTCTAAACATATAGCGTCCAGGTATCCATTCGCCCCAGATTCACACACAAAGCTTTTTCGCGAATCTCGAGCAAATTTTATCATTCATTACAATCGCAATAAAGAAAACATGTTCAATACATTGTGTGTCTTCTGGAAAAATGGTTGCAGCCAATTCTATAAATTATGTTCATAACGTTTCAAGGATATATTGGTATAGTTCCTCGCAATTCATTAATGGCCCATTCCAATATCTTAACGACCGTTCATTTGCCTTAAAGGGCCATTCACGAAATTACGTCACACGAACTTCATGATTTTTTAACCCCTCCCCTGTCCTTGTTATAGCAGACTCCCCTGCTGCAGACATTCAAAGAGACTCCCCTCCCTCCCCAGTGTGAAGTCACACATTTTGAAATTTTACATCAAGAAATTGTTAAATTAAAACAGCAGTTTCGTAATTTAATATTTAATACATTTTGAAATGTGACATCACGAAATTTACGACCCCCTTCCATCCCTTGTCATACTTCGTCGATACCCAACCTTTTTAAAGTGTGACGTAATTTTTAGATGGCCTCTAATATCGGTTGGAATTTAATATAAGCTCCATTCAAACAATCTCCGATATAGACAGATGGTAATGCAATGAATGAATAGTAAGATTATAAGGCGCGTGATTTATTTATGATGGAACGTCTACATGCAGATTACAATAGTGTCTGACGGAACGATCAATCGCGAATATCTCGTCCAATCACACCCGCTCTTGGTCTCAGGCAGACACACACACACACGAGTAAAGTTCGCTCGCCTTCCAGCGCGTTCCATTAGTAGCTCACAACGCCCAAAATGGTCCGTTAGCGGTTCCACAAGGCGACCGCGGTTGTGGCGAAAACGTCACTGATGACGTCATAATTTTCGATCACACAACGCTCACAACGACCCATGTCAAGTGGTGGGTCGAATAACCGTTCCACTTGGGTTTACGATTGTAACGCCGGCAAGCAAGTGGAACGGGAAAAATCGTGGTCGTTGTGAGTCTCTAATGGAACGTAACCTTAGTGAATTGCAAGAACTAAAATGTTATATAATCGCCTGAATAGCATCCGCTTTCACGCTTTATGTCATCAAACAGATTTTCTAATATAAATACATATCATCGTGTCTAATATACAATTAATTGATTACAAAACACATAGAAATATATACAGCAATTCAAAAGCATCCAAGCATTTTATTTATACGACAAACTATCTAACACTGACAATATATGTCTCACAATGTAAGCCATCCTACATATTTATACAAATTCATATTATTGTTTCATTGAATAATGCCCTGGTTCTATATCTTACTAATTGTTCATTTGCCTCACTGTTGGTTAAAATTTGACATAAGCTCCATACAAGTAATGTCAAATCTCTAACAATGGTAAGGCAAGTGATGGCCGGTGCCTTTATCTTACTATATATTCACTTGCCCTACCACCAGTTGAATTTCGGCAATGGATATATGGCGCTATGTCAAATTTTAGCTGATAGTAAGGCAAATGAACAATTCATAAGATATAGGAACTCGCCATGAATTAATAGCAAGATATATTGAACCAGATGTAAATTAACAAAAATAGAAAAGTTCCTCAGATATGGATTAATATCCTACATGGCGATGGCTTGCCATACGAACTAATGCTAGACACTAAACAATCTTTGTGATGTCTTAAAAATTGGGGATGAATGTATTTGATGAACTGATTTCCTTTCCATTCGCTCATTTAAAATTCATTTTATATATTCCAAGTAATGAGGAACAGAGTGACCTGTCTATAAACGCATACTATACCAGCTTATTTCAATTAGGACACTACGGAATTGAATTCTGTTTATTATTGAGAAAATATAATTGTGCTGCTATCTATTATATTTATCAAAAATCAAGCTTCAGTATGTTTATGTCCACACAACTCGAAAACTAGTAGCGGCTTCACTAATTAATAATATCAGACTGAGCCACAAGGAAGTGTATTCAGATTTAGCTGGTAGATTACGAAAATTAAACTCAAGTCACTCTGGTACGTAAAAAAACCATATCAGTAATGCATTTTAGGGTAGAATTCTATTTTTGATAAAATATTAGTTAGGTCATTTCAAATCCAACGGTCTGTTACAAGAGTCTCAGAAATAATACATGCGTCAAATTACAAGTTAAAAAAGGGTAAGCTAAACCAATGCGGAATAAAAAAAAATATAGCCTACACAATACTTTATGGCCGTTATAATCATATCGGTTTGCGTTTCATCGCCATCACAGGTGTGATATTACGGCCGAAGTTAACTGCCATGTTGACAAGTATCTAACTGTCAAAGAATGACTTTTAAAATCGGAAGTTCATTTCTGTCATAATCTGGAAAAATAACCGGTGGCTTAACTTTACATATCATTTCATCATTCAGAGAAACAACTGGCCACATTGACGTTTTAAAATCGTAATCGTGTTTTTTTAAAGTTGACATTGATATATTACCAATATACAGATACTCGCAGCGTCGTGTTTATACGTCGTCGTGGCCGTTGCACTCCGTTGATTGTCACAGGTCCTTGAGCAATGCGGACTTTGCGTTCTTCAGTTTGTCAAGTCGTTTCGTCAAATGGCTGTTCTCGGTCTCCAATTCTTCAACTCGATTGAGGGCTTCGCGAGCCTGGAAAATAGGTAAGCTGATGGTAAGTGGTTATTGCAAACCGTAGCATACTGTCACCTGCATAACCAGGAGATAAAAGTTCTTTAAACACATCTTAAAGAGGGTTAAAGGACTAAGGAAATATTGAAAGGGACAAGAATGAACAAGGACCTGTATACATTTCTTCAACATCATTTAACCCTAAAAAATTAATATTTGAAATTGACTAAGTGTGACTAGTGTTAAATCTATATAAGTATTTTTTAATAATGTAATTATTGTATTAATTTTATAATAAATAATTTAATAACATGACAATAGTATAATGACCAAGTAACATTATAAACTGCCTGTACATCTGAAAGAAGAAACTGTCATTCCTACAAAAAAGACAACATGTCGTCTTACTCAGAAAAAAAGAGAGATTAAAAGATGTCTGATTAAGAAGAAAAGAAAGAAAAGTTTATTAATTAAGAAGAATATATTGTAGACAATGAGTGTTTTACAGAAATTAATACTTAAAGGATATTGAATACAAAAAAATATTGCCAAAAGTTATTTGATTAAAAAAGGACCACCATGTATAGCTCGCCATAGGTCGACATGGCAATTTTCTAGTCATGTGATATTACATATCGATATTTTTTTTTGTTAACTACCAACTGTTTTTTCAGATAATATTTTCAATCATAATTTATTTATAATCATAACCATGTAATATCACAATTTTCTAATACTTTCCTGGCTAGTTTTCGTGTTTGAGAATAGACTAGTTTTTTTATTTATTTCAACACATGAGAAAAAGGTAACCAGAGACTATTTTTAATAGACAACTATTATACAAACAACAACGTGAACGGGACCGAATTCGATGAGCACAATCGATACGGACTCGAGCAGCACTAAAATCCCCCCTCCACGGCTCACTTCATACCCCTATTGCCATGTCGACTTTTCGTAAACTATATTTGAAATAGGTATTTTCACATTCTAATCATAGAGCCATGCATTGGAAGAAACTAAACTGATATACACATATATATATATACATATATATATATATATATATATATATATATATATATATATATATATATATATATATATGTCGTTTTTGTTATTACGTAAATATTTTAATTACCAGATCAAAACAGGATTTTTAAAAGGAAGTCATAAATTTTTTGCTCCACTTTCAGGGAATCACAGTTTGATGGTCTACCTTATAGGAAATGTTTGTCATCACATCAGGGTCACATATAATCGACGTGAGTCCGTTGTAACAAAATGTTTGTTTTTTATATTTTAATATATAAAATTATTACATATAGTAAAAAAATATCATCACAAAATGTAGTTACAAGGTCCTACACTGACGCCGGCTTTATGTAAGACAGGTTTTGGAAAAGAATATAACGAATATTAAGAATATGGCCTCAAATGTAAGTCGAACTGTTGATTTTTAACTACTTCCATTGAGTTAAGATTTTGCCTCGATGAACTTCATGGAAACATTTTTTATACACAAGGGATCACAACTCGCGTAAGGTGCACAGACTATACCGTTAACTATCGCCATTGTTTATTACTGCCCAGAAATCCACAACTTCCTGAAAAGCAAATGTATATGTATACATTGATTTTTAATTGCCTGGACTAAAATGACAGCTGCGATCGACCTTTTCTTATGTTGCAAGCTTGAAGCAACACTGTGACAATCATAGTTTCTGTAGGAACTCACTTATGAATAAATAAAAAGTCAACCGCAACTGTCATTTTAGTCCAGGTAACTAAAAATCAGAGTATAGCAAAATATTATTCCCCGTTCACGATAACTTGACGCGCAGGGATACCAAATACTAAAAATTAACATTACTTAATATCACGCTATAAAAAAGGGATTTGTCTATCTAATAAAACTACGTTTTAACGGTATTAAGCGCGGTAATTTATTTGATTTTTATTATACCGACGTTTCGGCCCCTTTTCAGTGGCCGTGATCACGAAAGACAAAGATGTCAAGTGACAATGAATAATGATAGTTTTATTTAGCCTACCGCCAACTTGTTCACTTTAATTATTTAGTTTTCGTTTTGTTTATGTTTATTATTTACTCTATGGGAGCCTAATCTACTTTCTGTTCTTCTTCTTCTCTTCAAGCCATAACATATTGCGAAGCGGTGGTAATTTTTTTTTTTATTGCAGTAGTTCAGCAGACAGGCAGATGGCCCACTTAATGGAAAGCGGTTACCATCACCTATGGACATTTGCAACACCAAATGTGCTAGAAATGCGCTGCTGCTCTCTTAGAGGAGACTGGAACCTGGTCACTAATGCCGGAACACAACTCAAGGTTGTTATGGCAACATACCTGACAAGGGTGGTAGCCACCCAGTTGGGCAAATGCCCTACCACCTAGCTGCCATTATGCTACTACGACTTTTTTGTCCTATAATACGATCTAATTTTAATTTCATTTGTGACTATACTTAGGTATAATAATGTAGAAATTGGCGTGTAACTTTGTTATGAATAAAAGGTGAAGGCAGCATTACCTCCCTCTGGAGCCTCCGCCTCTCCTGCTTGAGGTGCTCCTCGTGCTCGTCCTGGTGGTCCTGGCGCGCGCGCAGCCGCGCCACCTGCGCCTCGAGCCGCGCCACGGCCGCCGCCTGCAGTGCCGCCTCGGCCTCCGCGCGGGCCGCACGCGCCTTCGCCTCGCTCGCCGACTTGCGCGCCGACTCCACTGTCAAGTAATTTAAATATCGTAACTAATTAATAATATCAAGTTATATTAGCTGCATTTGAATGTTTGAAGTATAAAAATATCCATTTTTATTTATTACTAGCTGCGCCCGCGGTTTCACCCGCGTCGTGATGGAAAATCGTTATATTTTGGATAATTCACACTATATCTTTATAAATTATAGCCTACGTGTTATTCTGATATGTAAGCTATATTACTGTAAAGTTTCATCAAAATCAATTCAGTACTTTTCGCGTGAAAGAGGAACAAACACACATCCATACACACATTCTTACAAACTTTCGCGTTTATAATATTTATAAGATTATTTTTTATTTTAGTTTTAATCTAGTTAAACCATCAAGCCTATGGTGATATGTGAATATCTAATATGTGAAGCAAAAACTTTGTACCCCTTTTTACGAAAATTGCGCGGAGGGAGGAGTATGAAATTTCGCACACTTATAGTTTATATAGAGAAAAAGTGACGAATGCTAATTTTTTTTTTTAAATTATGCATAAAAAATACATTAAATCAATAAAAAAAAACTACACACACTACCATGTATTTGACACAACACACAAATATATACTCTTTTATTCATAGTTCAAGTCAAATTAACAGTGTAGCCTTGGCGAAATCTATGATTATAGAAGTATATATAGTTTTTGTCATTAATTATTATGGTCGAATTTCGACCACGGGCAACCACTAGTATTATTTAATTTTTCTTTTAATGTCTTCTTGGACATCGGGCTGCCTGGAAGAGATCACTATAAGCGATAAGGCCGCCCATTGTTCTAATGGAAATGTATTCATATTAAATTGTCTAGGTTTAAGTTATGGTAAACAATAAAGAGTTTTCATTCATTCATTCATTCAATATCCAATAAAACTCACGTTCATTCTCGTACTCCTGGTCGTGGTGGTTGGCGACGCCGTTCTGCCTGGCTGCGCGTTCCTCGTTCAACTGCAGCTTCAGCTTGCGCACCTCAGACTCCAAAGCTTGTTTAGATCCGACCAGTTTCTGCAACCGCACATCTGCAACAAGAAACGTGCAATCATTTCAATTATAATAAAAGAATTGTACTTCAAATAAATCCGTTTTAAGCATCTTGATCTGTGTAAAGACTGTTTGTGTTAAGTTCGGAAATATGAGAGGCGATAAAACCACTCACAACCAATGGGCGTTTACCCATGAGAATGGGTACCACCCCTGGTTTAGAGTGTGCCGCCATAAGTTTAACTGGCAAACAATTAGATGTGGTAATACTTGACAAGCACTCTATTGAATTGTTTTCGAATAGATAATTCGATACAAGTTGTTACACGAGTATTTATTATAATTTTGAAGTAACAAAGTATTGTATTGTTGGTTTTATTAAAATTTATTTATTTATTTTACTAATTAAATATTACATAAGTAATCCTAGTTTTAATAATTATTATTATTTAATACAATTAGGTCGTTTTGGGCTTACGCTATAAGGAAGTTTTGCACTGAAAATAAGCGTTGTGTCGGATATAATTCCGGCACAGCGATATGCTGAGTGCAAACCTTGTTTGCTGAAAACGCGGCGTACAAATGTATAAGAAATGTAATCACGTCGCTATTTCTTCAAATAAAGTTTTTCTTTCTTTCTAGATGGATTTGTCTAATGGAAAGTAATTACCGTCGCCTATAGACGTTTGCAACACCAGGCAGAAAACCAACGCATTGTCAGCCTTTAAAGGGATAGAAGGGGATGAGATGGGAGGGTTCGGATAAACAGGATAGCATAGTGGGATCATACAGGAGGAATAGAATAGAAGAGATGAGATAGGAGAAATAACCTTTCCTGCCTCCCCGTGCAGGAACTGAAAAAGAATTCCAATTCCTGCAGTCGGGCGGCCTATCATAAGAGGCGACAAAACAACCCACAGCCAGGTGATAGGGCATTTGCCCGACTGGATGGCTACCACCTCTGGTCTAGAATATGCCGCCATAACAACTTTGAGTTGTGTTCCGGCATCAGTGGCCAGGTTTCAGTTTCTCCTTCAAGGCCGGCAGCAGGTTGGCAGGACCTCTGGTATTGCTAATGTCCATAGGCAACGGTAACCACTCTCCATCACAGTGGGCCGTCAGCATGACTGCTGTGCTTCAGCAATAAAATAAAATACCCATGGCCCTGGCATTAAAGGCGAAAGACGGAATACCGGGAGGTTTTAGTGAGTATGCCTAACTGTGGTGTGGCAATAGCATCTTTAGTTATGCCTAGAAGTGGTAGTGCCACTCCGATCTTGCGTACCCTCACACAACGGCCGCAATTTTTCCGCTATGCACAGCTGATGACCCTCAATCAGGTTTCCTCTCGTTAAAAAAAAGGAGAAGGAGGAAATGGACTATCAGAACTCTCACTGATCACGATTAGCCTAAGGTTGACCGTTTCACATTGATATTTTGCAAGTGTAGTATCACAGTGAACGAGCCAACCCTGAGAGCTATAACCAAGTAATTTTTTTTTATTGCCTCAAGTAGGCAAAAAGGCAGACGGCCCACCTTATGGAAAGCAGTCACCATCGCCTATGGACTTTTGCAACACCAGAGGTGTTGCCAACGCGTTGCCGACCTCCAAGAAATTTTATAATGCCCTTGTTAAAAAACCCCATTATCATAGCGCAAGAGGAAGACCGCGGTGGGAAGTTCCCTCCAGATCATTGTTGTACGCGGAATAAATGTCCTAGAGAACCGTTGCGTAGTTGAGCGTGGGAGCTCAAGGAAAGTGGGTGAACATCCCGTCGTTGCAGAAGTGAGGCGTTGGCACCAGATCAAACAATTCCTCGGAACACTCCCCGTTGTACAGGCGGTAGAATACTAGAATAGAATTCCAGCATGGCTTTATCACGTCAACGTTAAACGTCGAGAGTGAAGGTTACAAATCGGTCAGACTCACCCAGCGTGCCCTCCCCGGCGTCATTGAGCAGCTGCTCCGCCTGGTGGCTGACCAGCGCCAACTGGGGCACCGGCCCAAAGTCCTCGGTGCTCGTCTGTACGGAGGCCTCGACGAAAGCGAAGCCCGCTTCGGCGGCGGCGAAGTCCCTCGCTCTAACCGCGGCCCTCGCAGCTTCCAGCTCCCGCTCGACGGACACATGCTCGCGCTTTAAACGCTCGTGAACCGAACACTTCTCCTTGTGCTCACGCTGAAATATTAAAGTTGGTCATCATGTAATTTTTGAAGTGATAACTTCTTATGGGAGGGTAAATCGCTTCGTTACGTAAAACGCGTTACGGCGCCAGTCTGTCTCGGCTTCCCTTTCTCTCACGCATACAGCAGAGGTAGGCAGGCTCCTTCTCTCTCATTCTAACCCACGCGCTATGTACATAAAATTTCAGTAATAATCTAAGCTATTCTGAAGTCAAACAATTTCAATATTAAATAGTTCAACTTAGATTAGTACAAGTTATCACTTCTGTCGGGCGTCCCGAGACGTACATCGTATGTTTTTCTTATTGCCGGAATAGGGGCCATTTACAAATTACGTCACACTTCATGATGACCCCCTCCCCCCGTCCTTGTCGCAGCTGGTCACATTCTTGAGAGTCCTCCCTCCCTAGTGTGACGTCGAAACCGCAGTTCCGTGATTAGTTTTATTTCCATTTTGAATAATTATTTACTAATTTGAACACTGTGCTAATACAGATAGAGTTGGAAATATTTTGAGGGTTTTCGTTAATAGTTCAAACTTCGTGTTTTAAAGCTCAAATATATTAGATTTTGGAATGTGACGTCACGAAATTTAAGACCCCTCCCACTCCATGTCATACTTCGTCGACCCTCTCCGATTGCCCCGAACAACAGACAGGCTGACCGTTGTCAAATTAAATTGTTTTTTCTTTTATTGAACTATTTTTATCATCATGCTGTCATATCATCATACTTGTTACTGTATCAACAGTTTCAGTCCTGTCTAAGAGCATACACACTTGTATTTTCTCTAAAGTAGTAATGTTACAATCACCACGTACCACACGTAAGTCAGGAACGGAAAAAGAATACATTTTCCTGCGTTGGGGCGGCCTGTCGTAAGAGACGACTAAACCACCCACAGCCAGGTGGTAGGGCATTTGCCTGACTGGATGGCTACCACCCCTGGTCTAGAGTATGTCGCCATAACAACCTTGAGTTGTGTTCCGGCATTAGTGGCTAGGTTCCAGCCCCATCTACGAGTCAGGCAGTACATTGGTAGCAGTTTTAGTGTTGCAAATGTTTATAGGCGACGGTAGCCACTTTCCATCACAGTTAGGCCGTCAGCCAGTCTGCTGTGCTTCAGCAATAAAAAAAGTTAATTTTACAGAGATTATGAACATATAATTAGAGAAAAAATTCTTGAGTTACAACATATCAATACAGGATACAGGTAGTTCAACTTGTGGTCTTTCGAAACAACAGAAACTAGTCCTTTGTGTTTCACTCGCACCATGTATTTAATATGAATAAAAGGGATTTTATTTTAGTACGGTTTCTCCTTAACTTATTGTTCTGAAGGATCACACTTTTAGTGAATAATTAGCCAATCACGAAACTCCCTTCTCCTATTAATCACCGCTTTATTCAGTAAAGTTAATCTAAAATTTACTGTTCAGCTCATCAATGTCTTAGTTGTTTATCCACTATTTATAGATGCTTATAAAAACGAAACGAGGGCGAAAACAGTGACCTCTTTTGTTTATGATACTTGAATAATGAAACAATCTGTCTTAAAAATAAGGTGTAAAACAAAATATAAGGAAATGTACATTTCAACATGTGAAGCAAAAAACCAGGTTCCAGTCTCCCTCCCTTAAGAGAGTAGCAGCGCATGTGTAGCACCTTTGGTGTTGCAAATGTTTATAGGCGATGGTAACCACTTTCCATCAAGTGGGGGCCGTCTGCCTGTCTGCTGATTTTATGCAATAAAAAAAAACAGTGTGGTATGATGTACATCCATTTATCAATGTATAACAGTCATGGTCAAGGGTCGTAGGTATAAGGACCATGCCGCGCAGTAAGACATCTACAGTATGATATTATTTAGATTTTACTAACTCAGAAGGTCCTACTAAGGAAAATAATAGAAAAGAGGAAAATGTCAGCACATACTACAGCAGAAAGTAAATTTTAATAAATGTGTAGGCTTTTACCTGTAACTGGGCATATTCTTCATGTAACTCCTCTATCCTGTCTTTGAGTAGCTCCAACTGGTATCCCAATGCAGCTTTATCATTGTCAAGTTGTGCGTTTAATATCATCGCTTTGCGGAATTTCTCTTCAACCTCTTTGAGTTCGTGCTGGAATTCAAAACATACCTCAATGAGCGACGCAATTCCTATGTCGTAAAGATGGAAAATAATATACACTTAAACATTCGTTATTTTCAAACTTGTCACTAGTTAAAACATAATCTATACTAATTATAAAGAGGAAAGATTTGTTTGTTTGCATTGAATAGGCTCCGAAACTACTGAACCGATTTGAAAAATTCTTTCACTGTTGGCAAGCCTTTGCTTTTTTTTGAGGCGGGGTGAATGCATTTTGCGCACTACCGGGTCCTTTACTAGGGATTAGACCAAAGCGACGAGAGGTGAGACCACGAATGGGCACCAGAGTCAATCGCCGGCTTGTGTGTAGACTCGAAAACTCACTACTCCACTAAAACCACCCTCCTCCCATGTTCCCCGCGCTTATGGCAGGAAGAGCGTGAGACTTAGAACGTTGTTACGCCCACGCTGATCCTAGCGCATCAGTGCTTGAGAATGCCCCGGGACAGGCTAGCTCACTTCGTCAACAGGGGGATGAATCCTCCGCTCCCTAGATGCTGGAGGGCTCCTGTATACTGTTGGCAAGCTTTTTTTTTTTTAAGGCGGGGGAAATGCATTTCGACCATACCGGGTCCTTTGCTAGGGATTAGACCGTTGTTGATCATGGAGGCTTTCCACTGAGGCAATCCAAACAATAATCAACCGGCTTGTGTGGAGACTCGACTAATCAATACCCCACTAAAACCACCCTCCTCCCATGTGCCCCGCGCTTATGGCAGGAAAGGCGTGAGACACAGAACGTAGTTACGCCCACACCGATCCTAGCGCACAAGTGCTTGAGAATGCCCCGGGAGAGGCAAACTCACTTCGTCAACAGGGGTGAAGACTCCTCTGCTCCCTAGATGCTAGAGGGCCCCTGAAACTGTTGGCAAGCTACACTATCCCCGGGTGACATAGGCTATATTATATTTTTTTTTTTAAATAATTTGACTTTTTTATTAAATACCCGTGCGAAGCCGGGGCGGGCCGCTAGTATTTTATAATCAAAGATCATGCATGTCCATTGTGTATTTTTAATTTAATAGCATGATCAGAACAAAATTAAATGGGATAGTAAATATTAATTGTAAATATATTTAGTTAATTTATAAGTTTTTTTGTGTCACATTC
The DNA here is from genome assembly GCA_039645545.1 of Dendrolimus houi. Classification (NCBI taxonomy): domain Eukaryota; kingdom Metazoa; phylum Arthropoda; class Insecta; order Lepidoptera; family Lasiocampidae; genus Dendrolimus; species Dendrolimus houi. The sequence goes on along the minus strand of CM077127.1, from coordinate 24,479,267 downwards.
ATGTCTACTATATTACTTTATATATATTAACCAGTTTGCCCCGCGGCTACGCCGCGTTTCAATCCGAAAACATAATTCGGTTTTTTACATGTTATATAAAAACATAATAATAACAAAGAAACTAAGTCCATATAATCTAGATAACTGCCCAGCAAAACATAGAGCTGATTCGAAGCCAATGTAATTTAAAGTATATTAGTAAATATAATGAATTACACTCCCGGGAAAATTGTCGCGAGATTCGCGAAATACAAAGTATCGCATCATTTAAAAAAAGGAGCTAAGCTATCGTTTTAGTGAAATCGTATAGAAAACAGCTAATATTTATGCAGTCTAACTAATTTGTACTATACCCGGGAAAATTCCCGCGGGATTCCCGGGTCACAAAGTATCGTAGCATTTAAAAAAGACTGTAAGATATCGTTTTAGTGAAAGCTATGTCGGAATAAGCAAATCTTTATGCACCCGAACAACTTTAAACCGCTCCCAGGATTTTTTTTATATTGAATAGGTTCGTGTTTGACTGACATTGCGCTTGATGTAGAATTCTCGCGGGATTCCGGGAATAAAAAATATCACACATTTTATTACATAAAATTTGCTATCGATCAGTGAAAAAATCGCATTGGAAATATATTTATTTTCAATCTGGCCATTTATATCATTCCCAGAAAAAGTCCCGCGGGATTCCCAGTATAAAAGTAGCGCAAATTTTAAGTCTAAGAATTTTCTGTTGATCAGCGAAAACCGCATCGAAATCGGCCCAGTAGTTTTTACGTGAATCCCGAACAAACAGACAAACCGACGAACATACAAGAAATCTAATGCATTGTGTTCTCTATCGTTTATATAGTCTATTCTAGTTTTTTAAATAGCTTCAATGTACAGACAGAGACGGCATGTTTAGAATTTTATAATATTATAGATTAGTCGGCTTTTATTTTAGCATGGTATCTGGGGATTTAGTTGTGTTTCTGAGTGCAGTAGTATTTTGATAGTGACAGTGGTTACCAAAAGTAGTTAGACATCAACTTACTCTAAGGTCCTTAATGTTAAATGAATCATCTGCTGAATCTTCCGAACTTCTTCGAGGCGAGAGCACTGCTGCAGGACTGAGTGCCGCCAACCTGGGTCCGCCTCGTCTTCCAACCGTCTCTGAAAAATTATTATTTAATATGAACGCACTACATCTATACTAATCTATAATTATATACTAATATCATGGAAAAAGAATACTACTCTAATGCGAAAGTTTGGATGTATGTTTGTTATTCAATCACGCTAGAAGAGCTTAACGCATCTGGATGACATTTGGCACGGCGATAGATTATGTCTGGAATAGCACATAGGGCTATCACACCTAGCGAAGCTGTTTGAGCGCCTGCTGTTGCGACGATTAGCTCCGTGCATTGAATCACGCGCGGAGCAGTTCGGATTCCGCGGCAGCCACTCCACCACGCTCCAGCTGACGCGAGTGCTCCACCACCTGGGCCACGAGCTAAACCAAGACAGGTGCACTATCGCAGTGTTCCTGGATGTCGAAAAGGCTTTCGACAGGGTTTGGCACGAAGGCCTCATCGCCAAACTCCTCTCCACCGAGACACCACCTGCGATAGTGAAGCTCGTGGCGTCATTCCTCCGTGGCCGGGACTTCTACGTTTCGGTCGAGCAGACGATCTCCCAGAAGCGTACCATTTCTGCTGGTGTTCCCCAAGGCAGCTGTCTCTCGCCAGCGTTGTACGCCCTGTACACCGATGACGTCCCAACACTCGAGGGTTCCCTAGCCCTCGGGGAAAGGGACGTCACGCTGGCGTTGTACGCAGACGACAGCGCCTTCTTCGCGTCCTTTCGAAGTCCAGTAATAGCAGCTCGCCGAATGCAGCGCATGATGGATATACTACCAGCGTGGCTCGACAAGTGGCGAATGGCGGTCAATGTGGGAAAGACCGTCGCGCTACCGGTCGCCCGCCGGCGCGTCAGGCCTGATCAACTACAGCTTCGAGGCCAGGAGATCGAGTGGAAGACCTCGGTCAAGTACCTCGGAGTGCACATCGACAGGTCGTTGAGCATGGGCCCACAAGTGGAACACGCGGTCAATCAGACTCGCGCAGCCAAGGCCTTGCTCCGACCTGTCCTATCCTCCAGCCTGCCTCTGAGGACGAAGATCGGGGTCTACAAGACCTATCTCCGCTCGAGGCTGACCTACGCAGCGCCGGCGTGGTATGCGCTGTGTTCGGCTTCCAGAAAGAAGTTGCTGCAGTCCCAGCAGAACATCGCCTTGCGGGTGTGCACGGGCGCGGGTCGGTTCGTAAGGAACGACGTGATCGCCTGCGATTTGAGCATTCCCAGTGTTGAGGAATTCGTGGCGATGTCGGCGCGTCGAATGTTCAACCGCGCCGACAACGGCCGCCACACTCACCTCCACGGGATTGCTCCCCTACACGCGCGATCACCAGATCACGAGACCCCAAGATGGCTACCGACCCCCCGTGACCTCATCCGCCCGGATCAGGGCGATGTTTGAGAGGTCGCGAAAATCTCTATGCCGCAGAAAGGCCACCAGACGCCGCAGATGGCCACCTAAATCCCGAGATGGCCATCGAAAGCTGCAGACCGGCCAACCATGCCGCAGACGGAGCCAACGCGAAGCCCGTGATGGCCACCGTACGCCGCTGATGGGCCGATGCGAGCCGCCGACATACCCCTTATGTGTCTGGCGGCTCCCATACCTCGTCACCGGGGAGTAGTTGCCCCCTGCGAAATCGACTGGGACAAAGAACATCAGTTCGAGGCCCCGTACCGGCTCTGCCACTCATAGGCAGACCCGACGACGACCTACTCAGCACATAGGTTACTTGTAATCCCGGAAAGTGTGCGGTTCCCGTGGGATAAGAAAAGCTAATAATAAGGGTAATAGCGTTTCGTTAGGTGAATGTGATTATCAAAGGGCTAAAGCAGAGCCGCTCTTGGAGAATCGCGTAATGATATTGGCATGTGTCTCAACATACTGGTAAGATGTAAGATATAGCACAAAGTTCCACTTTAGGCCGCCAGGGCTCGCTTTACTGTCCCTAGTCCTATCTGTTTACATTTCTCTAATCTTTACCATGTATGATGTCTCCTTTTGCATTATTCTTACTTGACAAAGTACCTGACTTAGGTTTATTATCAACACTAAGCTTTATCCTCCAGTTGCGCAAACGTACATACAAGGATGATGTAAGCCGTTTATCATCAAGTGGATTATGCACTCATTTAGTTTACTACATGATTAAGTAAAGGAAGTAAGATTAAGTTACAAGTTTGCTTACCTGCATACATGTCATATGCCTTGTCGGCATGGTCCTCTTGTTCTCTCTGTTGTCTTTCCAACTCTCTCATGCGAATTTCACGAGCTTCCGCTCGAGCAGCTCTCCTGGCTGCTAGCCTCTGCTCTGCCTGCAACGAAGAAAATGAAACATTTATTAGAATTCATGGAGTCTTACAAAAGTTAGATTAATATCTGATAGTAGTATTTAGACATGCCGCCTTCGCCAGCTCCCAATTGAAGGGGTAGGTCCAAGAAATGCTGGCTTGACGTCGTAAAGGATGACATGCGAACTAATGATCTCATAATTAGGGATGCCGACGATCGCACAAGTGATAAAGAAAAAGAAGGAAAGCGGAACACGGCTTCGACGCAAACACTTTGAAACTTCGAACGTAACCTGGATTTCACGCTAGGATGATAATAAGTATCTGACAGCAGTACAAGAGTTTACAATAAACTAGCCGTGCCCGCGACTTTTTTCGCGGATCTCTAAAAAAAATCTGCCAGTGAAAGTCCCATCAAAATCGGTCCAGCCGTTTTAGAGATTAGCCGGAACATCCAGACAGACGGACAAAAAAATTAAAAATTGATTTTTTGATATTAGTACCGTATATACTTTCATAATTACGTATTTAAAAAAAAAACTGTTATTTAGATATTACAAACACACTTCAAATTTATTTATCTATATAGACGATTGCAAACTTTAGAGTGAACTTTCTGTTGTTGGCAGTACAGTGATGAGTGTTTTTGATACAATCTGCTTGTTTTAAGTATCGATGGATGGACTGATTAATCTAACAATAGCCCTAGTTACCGTAGGTATCCGTTTTACAGGCTATAAAGAAACAGACACGCCTGCCAATATATACGCAACGCGTTGTGTAAACGTAGGCGGGGCCCATCACCGACGATAATTAATTTAATTTAACGACGAAAAATAACCTGTTGTCTACAGGCAGATTTAAACGAGGAGCAGAATGGCAGGTGCGCCCAAAAACGTTCCTGCATTGACAGGGAACAAGGAGTTTATATAATCTCACTTTCATTGCGTTTGTTTGATTCTATCTACTGTTGAGCTTCCATCACATTCCCTAAATACTAAGCGCAAATTAATTTCTCTTGTGATTGTATGTTTTAGTAATTGCAAAAAATGAGAACACGTGTCCCTTCTAAGAATCACACCCTGAATCCGCCCTTGCCCGTGCCTTTAATATAATTAAAAGTTATTATTATAAAAAATGAATTTAATTTTCTAATTCCTATCCATTAGTATAAATGTAGTGAGTGGAGACATTTGTGGTTTATCACTTTAGTCTCCACTCAGCTGAGATGAGAATGTTGAGATGGATGTGTGGTGTTACAAGTAAAGATAAGGTGAGAAATGAGTGCACACGGGAATCTTTGCAAAGTTGCACCCGCGACTGAAAAATTGAGAGGAAGAAGATTAAGTTGGTATGGGCATATAATGAGAAGGAACGAAAGTCACGTGACAAAAAGAATGTTAAACTACACGATGGATGGGTACAAATGTAAAGATAGACCAAAAAAGAGACGTATGGATTGTGTGAAGGATGGCATTGTTACGAGTTGCAGGACTCGAATTAAAATGCCCTTTGGAATTACTATAGAATTTATTAGAACTATACAAACACGTATAACACAGGTACAAATATAACTGGACACAACCAGTACAAACGTAATACACGATTCAATAACACGCGCAAAGTCCGTCACTATATAGCTTATCGAATGTACACACGTCTTGTCTCGCTTGTGACCATCGCTAGACTGTCTCACCCTTCCGTTCGGGCATTGTTTTATACTAAACTATACAATATGTCTCGACACAATACTCGACCGCGTAAACAATGAATTCCAAGAATCACACCTGGCTAAAGACTACCATAAAATATTACAATACACAATAGGCTGTTCTTCTAATTACAAAATTTAAACACAAAGTAAACAAAAGAAGTCCAAATGCCGAAAAGGTAATAAACTGCAGGTGTGAATTGTTCTTTGTCGGTCGTAACAGTATGATGATTTGTAGTGTGACAGAAGATATGTGTCAGAATAGTGGAGTGTGGAAGGAAAAGACATATTGTGGCGACCCCAAATAATTGGGATATGGTGAAAGAAAAGAGAGTATAAATGTACAATTAAAAGAATAATAACATCAAAACCTTCAGAGAATGATACGAAACAATTTCAAGAGCACTTTGATTAAGTTCATTTACCCCATTCCGCATCTAGACAAGGGCTTCCCCGATTTGGGTTGCGTGATTTATGCACATCTATTAGTCACCAGGAGAATTGACTACTCACACCCACGCGAAACTTTTTAATGCCAAACGTCTGGCAATATTGTCCGCTGCCAAAAGTAGCTACGATTACATTGTCGGTTATGCACTTTTAGTACGATCACTGGTGGGTATAGATAAACAATAGTTGATTATAAATTACACAGCATTTTGGGCACCAGCACCAAATACTTGACCATGTCTTTGAAACGATTCCACCGTTTTAACCAAGTTAACCAAATTATATCATATTTGGTTGAAAGGCACAGAATTGAAAGGTAACGACGGCATTCAATGACGTAGAATGATTCAAGTTTATGGTTATATCATATGGATCACATTGGTTGATTGGTTGGCGGCTTAATATAAGCTATAATATATATAATATAACCCATAGCTAATATGAAGTTAATTTTATACTCGGAAACTTTAAACAATTCTATAGGCATACCTTAAAGTATTTTTTCTATATATTAAGATATTTAAATAAAGACGAATATTATTTCATTTATATCAAATAGAAATAAAAGATAATGTCAGTCAGAGAGTCCAAAGCATTGCCTCCGTTTAAGAACGCACTCAGAAAACTCTACTTTTTCTTAAATAATTATGCCTAATTCTCATACTATAGACTAATTAATATATATATATATATATATATTTAATTTATAAAATAATTTAAGTATGTGTTTTTATTTTTATTAAATTTCTATTCTATTCTAAAAAAAATGATATAATATGTAGTTTAAGAATGTCTTTTAAGTTCTACCTAATAATCTGCACTATCTACATCGCCAGATTAGATTAAATTATTTCTTAAATTAGGTTACCTGGAAGAGATTACTTTAAGCGATAAGGTCGCCTATTTTTTCTACCATGACAATATTGTAATCGTGCTTTCTTGTAATTGTCTATTTGGTGAGCAATAAAGTGTTACCTATTCTATTCTAAAAGATAGATACAGTATTGCCGGTTGAAACTTCAGTTCCTGCCCCTGTTTAACAGTAAGAGTTTTACTATACCAATTTTATTTATTGGTATAGATGAGAATTTATAGAATAATAAACTTTATTGTACTAAAATGTTACATTCAAGTACAATTAATGATTTTTATACGTACTTTAGCAATAATATGTTCAAATAAAAAATTATTTCAAATTTAACATGCTCTGAACCAGATATTTGAGAATTTTAAAATTCGCGACACACATTTCGTAACACGATTGATTAATCTGCACACCAGACGGAACACCTATTTAAACAATGACCTAAGCGAACCAACACACGTCGGAGTGACCTAATATGACGTTTTTATATTCTACATCCTTGAGACTAAAACAATATACTGTAATTTGGATAACACCGTCTCTTCGTCGCCGATTTATTGACGCGTCCGTCTATATAAAAATAGATCGATAGTATGATCACGTGCATATAGCAGGTTTAAGTCGGTGCATTTTGAAAGTAAGTAATGCGCATATGATAAGTTGTCTTCCGGGAACGTGCGTGAATTACGAAGGGGGCTTGTCAAGGTTAGAGTTTATAAATTAAACTTCTTTAGTCAAGGGCGAAGTGACCAACCCAAATAAATGGGAGAAGTTGAAAGAAAAGATGTTGCAACTTCTCCCAATTATTTGGGTTCGGCACAATATGTATTTTCCGTCCATACTTCTCTATTCTGACATACGTCCTCTGTCACATCATAAAACATCATGTCATCTTACACACAATCCATCCATCTCTTTTTTGGTCTACCTTTACATTTGTACCCGTCAAACTTCCAGTTTAAATATAGTGAAGTAATATGATGAAAATCAGTATAAAATATTAACTAATATTTCTGGTTAACACAGCATCTACAACAAAATAAAAATTGCGGGACAAGCCCTACTTTAAGTCAAATGAATCGAGCCTTATTATTTGTCGCTCCAAACAAAGTCATCAATTGTTTACACACATGATAAAGTATGCGGGTGTAAAACTTGAATGTATGTAATATTAGGTTGGGGCAAAAGTTTCTTCGCATTTTATATAAAAATTCAAAAGGTTTTTTTATAAAGTTTATTTACATTTGACTAAAGTATGTAGGTGCCATTTTGTTGGATGACTCTTTGCCATCTTTTAGGTAGGGACGTGATCCCATTGCTATAAAAATTTTGGGGCTTCTGATCAAAAAACTGCGACAAGTGGTTTTGGCAGTCCTCTCGTGGTGTTAACCTGACACTGCCTAAGAAATTCTGCAGAGACCGAAACAGGTGAAAATCTGAAGGTGCAAGGTCAAGACTATACGGCGAATGCATTAACACCTCCCAGCCAAACTCTCGTAATTTTTGCTGAGTGGCTAAAGATGTGTGAGATCTAGCGTTATCATGGTGAAAAACCACACCCCTTCTGTTGATTAATTCTGGCCGCGTTCTCTCAACTTTTTGCTTTAATCTCATCAGTTGTTCGCAGTACAGTTCAGAATCGATGGTCCTGCTTGGCGGTAACAGGTCATAATGAATAATGCCCTTCCAATCCCACCATACACACAGCATCACCTTGTTGCGAGTTATCCCGGGTTTCGCCACAGTCTGTGAAGCCTGACCGGCTTTTGGCCACGATCTTTTTTCATCACCAATTATCAGCTTCTTCAAAAATGGTTCGGTTTCATTACGTCGTAATAAAGAATAATAAATGAGTAAGTACATGGTTCATCATGGTTTCTTTCAGTGAGCTCATGAGGCACCCAAATATCGAGCTTTTTTGTGTACCCAGCTTTTTTCAAATGCACCAAAACCGTTTTGTGGTCAATTCCCAGTTCTCCAGCTACATCGTAACTACTAATATGCCGATCTTGCTCCACTTTTTCAAAAATGGCATCAATTTTGTCCATAACAGGGCGACCAGAGCGACGTGCATCTTTGATATCAAAATTTTGCGGATTGAAAACGCTTAAAACAAATCTGCGCTACTCTCACAGATACTGCATTAGGTCCATAAACATCACAAATTTTTTCGCGGCTTGTGTTGCATTTTTACCTTTTTTGTAGTAAAATTTTAAAATGTATCGAATTTCTTCATTAGATTCACTCATTTTAACAATAAGAAAAACAAATGAAAATCACACATTTTCCTAATTTGAATTTGGAATTGTCTTCTTTAAAATTAAAACTTTTTAATGATACCAAAACCAGCCAGATACAAATAGTATAGCCAAAGAGATCTTATTATAAGTTCATACATAGTAGTATGTATGCGAAAAGACTTTTTCCCCAACCTATTATGTCTAAACCTAGCAGGAGTAATGCGGGCAGTGTTGCCAAATTGGATTACACCGGCCCACAAAGAAAGTGGTCTGTACTTTTTACCAGACCCATCTAATCTTATGTATTTCGATGCGCTGGATATCAATCTGGGGTCAGTTTGGTCCATAAACCCTCAAAATTATGAGGGCGTACGGACTAAACTGACTCCAGATTCAGTCTTTGCTTTTTGGGGACAGTGTTATTAACGTAAATTAATTTAAAAACAACTAAGTAACTTGAAACACGTTACGTAATATGACGTTCAAAAATATTCGGAAACGTATTTTCTCCGTTATTTACTATGGTCTGGGTGTCTGGGATCGGCCCCAGAGTAGTACGTTGTATATTACCCATAACACAAGCGTAACTTGCTTAATTTGGGGATATATAATATGTGTGTTTGTCTGCCGATTATTATTATTATTATTCCTTAGTAGAATTTAGTTTGCATAAAACATTTGAAGTTGCAATTTGATAATATTTATAGTATGTATTTAAAATATATGTCGAATCGAAACGTAGTGAACACACCAAATATTGACACAGGCCTAAACGTAATTAAAACTCTGTTTTAACTGTTTTAAGCGCGCTTAAATTTTATTTTGACTTTTCGGCCATTTTTCAATAGCCGTGATCATGGAAGACTACCGAAACGTCTGATTAAAAATCAATTAAAATGCCGCGCTAAAAACGCCTAGTTTTGGTTATATGTACTAGTTGCGAATACTTAAGAAAATACTAGACCTAAACATATCATATAAAATTAAATTCGTTAAGAGGCAATCGATAGCGACAGTAATAAAGGATAGTCTAGGACCAGTAAAGTGACAACACCATGCGGGTGACAGGAAGTTACGACGTAAAGCGATAACATAAAATTGCGCTAAGTTCTTCAAGCGTTAATTAATCCAACGATATTAGTCCAGTTTTTAATCTCACTACCCGCATTCACGATATCACGACAGTCAAACAGGGGGGGGCAATTCTGATATTCCATCAAAATCGCCGAACATTGTCGTCGCAATCGTAGGCTTGTCTGATTTCGGCTTTATTTTAATCCCAATGGCGTACAAGTGACACACCAGTCTATATTTATAATATTTATAAGAGAAAACTCGCGCAATAAATGTTAAATATTATATATATAATAAATATCGGTAGGTTTTTCGGCTAAACCCATCTAATGGCAGTACCAATTTTTTTCTACTATTATTCTGCTACGACGATATTGAGAAGACATTTAATATTACTATTATTTTATTTTTGCTTAATATATATATATATATATGGGCGTACAGACAAAAGACCAGTTTTACACAAGGGACAAAATTGTGAATAAAACAAAATTAGTTGATAGTATAAGGCTGAAATTTGGAATACCCTTCTTTTTAGGTACAACTTGCATACTGGTAAGACTTTCTAAATTGTAGTAGGCATAGTTTTTAGTAAACAACAAAACATGTCATTTTTGTGTATACGCCTATATGTTATGAAGCCCTCAATATATATATCTATAGCATAGACGAATATATTAATGATAATACAATGAAATAAGAATAATGACATTGAAATTTTTAAATTTAATACTTTAACATGTTTTTAATAATTTTAACAATTCTTTTTTGTTTATTTGACATGTATAATTACTGAAATTAATTTGGGAACATTAGTGTAGGGTTATAGCTTCAAGACATTTAGTTAATGTAAGTATTTGCACGTCACGTAAATGACAAAACATACTGTGGAAACTTTATATTATGTAATACCTATTCATGTACCTATGTTTTGCAAATAAAGATTGATTGATTAATTGATTCATATTAATTTAAGAATACATTTTTTTAAACTATCGCAATAGACTCTTACTTTGATTAACTTTTACCGCCATAATATTGAAATTCTCAGAATTGGGCCCCTGGAAGGGAGTGAATCATAAGGAGGGAATGTAATTATTTTATTCATGCTACCCCAGCAAGTCTCGTTGTTCATGCAATTAAATTAGTCTCACAAAATGCGGTGGCCGAAAGTCGTGCGAAGTATAACATGTTGGCAGCTAGCACTCGTAGCAGAATTTTTAACCAACTTCAAAAAGGAGAAGGTTCCCAACTTGATTGGTATTTCTTTTATGTATGTACACCGATTACGCTGAGATTTATGATCCCATTCACGTGATTCTTCTTTAGTTTGTTGCGGAATAGTTGCCATTTTGTCCCCTAATTATCTAATATAGTTTGGCCCAGTAGTTTTCATTTTATGAACATTTTTCAAGACAATTTTTTCCGTTCCCGTTCCTTGGGACCTATATTTTTTAAGGCGCGCGACACCTTTCGTAGGCCTACCCATAGCGAGACACTAAAAAGTAACAAATAGAAAAAAAATTGTTTAAAAAACCGACTTCAAAAACTAAAAAGTATAAAATAACTTATTTTTACAAAATCTAGAAGTCGGTGTCAAGAAAAACATAAAAGTGACTATATTTTGTAAATTTGTTGTTCTCTTTGTTTTACTTGGTCGGTTTTTTTAAAAGAAGTTTTTTTAGGATGATCATGTAGTCCAATTGTTGAAATTGAGCATAGAAGCAGAATGACTTCTAGAAAACTCCTAGTTCTAAATGATTAGACGGCACAGGTTATTTATTCTTCTCTTCAGTTGTATTCGCGGTACATGGATACGAATTGAACGCGGGCAAAGCTGCGTAGGAATACTAGTGTTATAATAAACGCATTTATGAGTTCACTAATTTAATTATTCGCATTTACAATAGGATAAGGACCGTTAATGAGGTCACGACCATGACACTAATTAGTATTATATGGTTTTAGAAGTTAGCCTAATTCGATTAACAAAACGAATAGGCAAATTAATGATAGAATGTTTTAAATCAATCCTCCTTGTTGGCTCAAAATATGCCCATATTCATAGCAAAAGATGCAACTTTTTAATGCGCTTCGTACACAATCGAAGTTTTTTTTTTTTAATTTACTGGAGAAGGTAGTCAGGTAGACCACCTGGGGTCCATGTTTGCTAATATAGTAGTGTCAAAATGGTTGTCGTCATTATAGTATAGTTTTACACAAGTTTATAATCCGGTCGACAGTTTTCCTCTGCGTAGAAATGTGCAGACTGATATTGAACTTTATTCGCAAGCAGAAATGTCAGTGCGGCTTGCTATGCATTTTTAGCTCTGTCCCGCTTACACGATTCGTACACTGTCTCACACTACTAAAACTGGTCTAATGCACAGGTCCTTCTGGAGGAATTATCAGTTGTGTGTAATTTTACCATAATGGTTGCTTGTCATACCGAAACTATCAACAAGAACCATAATGGTGCTATTATTACGCCAGTGATCGACCAATTTGACACTATTCTAATAGCAGACTTGGAACCTTGACGGTGGTGAGTGGTTATCATCATCACCTATGGTTGCCAACGCGTTGCGAGACTCGAAAAAAAATCACTGTATAAGAAAGTCCGAAGTAAGAAAAATTCGGCTCGAAGGACCAATGTTTGGGACGCCACTTGGTGGGAATATAAACACGATACATTTTGGCTACGTATTTAGTTCATAATAAGATATAGTAAGATAGAAAAAGTGTGCGCGATGTGGCTGTGTGTGTCCACTGGTGCACACTGATATCTCTGCAAGTCGATTTCCGCAAGCAGGCTAAGTATACGCCATAATATTCGATATGCATCGAACAGTTCGCCTAATCTAAGCTGAATTACAACTTAATTGAATATTAGATAATAATTTCTGGGCAGATAGTAATACTTGCGTCTTAAATTACTGGGAAGCTAGTAAAAACAAAGCGAAGCGAGTAGTGCTGTTATCATAATCGGCTAATGCACCAGCCGATTACCGCGTGAGCTCGGAACGCTGATAACAAAAATATCCGATAAACTAATGTTATTGTTTCACGGATTTAGAATATTGGAATAACATGATTCATTGCTTTTATGTTGAAAATTTTGAGTACTTTGCTTGAACAATAAATGATTTATCTGATATAGCATGATTTGGTTAAAATATAGGTAGGCAGGTTATCTTCCATGTACAAAAATCTTATTGCCGTATTCAGATAGCTTCACTGACGGATATATAAAGATTAAATAATAATATTTATTTATTTTATCATCGGAAAAAAGACATTTTCATCAATCTACTTTACTACGACGTGTAGTGAATTTCGCCAGTAAAACAATATAATAATAATTCATATTTTATGTTAATAAACCATTATTTAACTCTAAGGTAGTTAGTTTAACCATTGTATAAGACAATAGGGTTAGTAGTTATTTGTCGCCGTAAAAAGTTTTTGATGAACCCAACTTAAGCAAAATAATCTTTGCTTATACTGCGATATAGAAACATGTGTCCCTAGTGATAACTTGATTATGTATGTTTTGTCCGATGTGTATGATGATTATAACAAAATATGCCATCAATCATATAGCACTTTTATGACAAAAGATAAAATATATTACAGAAACAACATAATATGTATCAAATTTATTACTCAGTTTAGTTTCCACACATGGCGATCGTTAAATATAAATAAATTATGGCAGTTTGTTTGCCTCTGACCGTTGGCGATGATGTCATCCTGGACAATACCGCCAGGACACGAAGGTCGCTTCACAGATGCGACGTTTGCGATTGAAAAGACGCACTAAATTTGGCAACGTTTTAGCACCAAATTGGGAAAGTAACGTGGGAAACATGCGAAGTGCTGGTAATTGGTTAGGCATGCTGTCGACTACGCTTGTTTTGCACTCGCGATACGTTGAACTAAGCGGGGTCAAAGTATTAGTTATACCATTGTTTTTTCATAGGATAAGTCTGAAGAAAGTGGTGGCGGTAGTCGTAAAAACTTAATTCATTGATATCCTGATTCATACAGCATTGCATTTGCAAGTTTAAATCGACATGGCTTTGTCATCTCTTTTAATATTCTACCTGATTACTATTAAGGGTGGTATAGCCTCCGATGTAAGTGTATACGTGAATAAAAAATAAGTGAATGTTGCCAAAATCTAGTTCCATTGACAGACAATTGGGCGAGACGGTAGTATTTATGTATTGAAAAATTGAAATTATTTTTTTATTACAGTATAGTTTCGCGTTTGATCTCGCCCGATCTCGAGGGGCAATATGGTCTGGGTTGAAGAACGCTTACCTAAAAGGTACCTTCAGGTGGGACTTGAAGATACCCAGGTGGTAAGTTTCAGGAAACTGACAATTTACATTACATACATACATATACATTTTGAAAAGAAATATAAATACATATGATTTGGAATCCATAAACATGTTTATAGTCATAAGATACGTAATTATCAATATCCTTGGTTGGTACTTCAGAAACATTACAATAATTGACGGCCATATTTTTTTGCAAATCCTGTATTGAGTTTCAATACGTAAACGTCCAAAAATAGATTATGTACTAAAATTCAAGGCACGATTCGGGAAACGTGACAGAGAGGATCAATTGTATACTCTGAAGGACGCTGGCAACAATTTTCTGCGCTCTTACTACCCTACAAACAGCACATAAGAAATAGATTCTATAAAAGTGCACCTTAAATAAGTAAGGTACCTCAAACAAATGTGTTTAAGCAAACACTGCTTCTTCTGTTAACAACTGCTAAAAAGTTCTCTTCGTTTTACACAATTTATAATTCCGATCGGCAATTTTTGTTTGCGCAGAAAAGTGCAGACCGGTTTCTGATATGTAAACAATCTATATTGAACTTTATTCGCAAACGGAAATGGCAGTTTTGCTTGCTATGCATCCTTAGCTCTGATCCGTTTACACGATTCATACACTTTCCAGTGCTACTAAAATTGGTCGACTTATTTATTTATTTATTTGGACAACACAACAGATAACAATCAGTAATTTATTTATATAACATAGTTGGTAAATTATTACGTCTAGATTGAAATCCAAGCGTGCTGACACATCAGTGTTAAAATGAGATTTTCGCAAACAATATTATGTAAATAATGCCAGTAATAACGATTCAATAAATACTTAAATCTAGAACATTCGTTTTAGTGATATATTATAAAGATAATAGCCGAAGAAAAAGAAAGCATTAAACAGATTACTAAACAAGTGAAGAGGTGTGATCTTTCATCATAGAAATTACCATTTTTTTAAAAGCTAAAGGTTTTGCATTAAATATATCAATTTTTTTGTTCTTTGTAGAGAGTTATAGACTCTCTACTGCGCCGGAACACCGGGAGGAATTATTAGTTGTGTAAAACTGTACTATCGTCCACTTTCCACAGTACAAATGTAATTCAAGTAACTTCAATCTTTTAAAAAACCTTTTTTTATGTAACCGAAAATTTTTAACCGTCCCTTCACAACAAGATATTGTATCGAAATGCGCTTTGTGGTAGCAAATTTCTACTATACGCCCTTCAGATTTGTTTTGCTCATTTCCGCTGAAACCTTGACATGGGTTTTTCTGCCATTTGCGGTTTAGATTGAAAAACAGACAATATTGGTTAACGATTGATCACAATAATTAACGCGGGGAATAATGCAGATTTACGAGATAAAATAGTCTGGCAAGAACGTTACAATTTAATTCAATAAAAACAACATACATGGTACATTTATTAACAGGACACATCTTGATGTGAACTAAAGCAAACTATGTATTGCACTTCCTCGCGTAACAATACAGTTTTTCAATCATAAAGCAATTTGTCGCATTCGTATCGTTCAATTAAGTGATAGCTGTTGAGTGAGTGACAAGGATAAGCTGAGGTGCTCCAATTAAAGGGCGTTAATCTTCACAGGTCATGTGATACACGTTGTGTAAACAGATGTTAGAAAATGCTTTCACTTTTATAAATTAAAAAGACTGCTTCTTTCTATATTAATATTATAAAGAGGTAAAGTTTGTGAGATTGTTTGCAGCAAGTAATTTCTTGAACTACTGAACCGATTTTGAAATTTTTTCACCTGTAAAAAGCTATATTATTCCCGAGTGATATATTATTGGCTATATTTGAAAGTGATTAATAATATTGTTACAAGTTGGGCCACCTGCATACCTATTGTCACATACCGACAAAGAAATGCTGCACATATTGTTTATTGCCCTTCCCGCATTCGGAGTTCTTTTTATTACTTCGTATTTGCAATTAGACGATAGCCTATTGTTATTGTTTTCGACTTTATTGGGCGTTCGCAGGAATAAATAACCAGGTGTGCAAATTACTATTTCTCGGAAACTAAGTGCGCGCGGCCGATTTTTTTCTACAGTATAGTTAGGATAAGACAATGCCCGAATGGAGGGGTGGGGCAGTCAAGCGACAACTACGAGACGAGTAAGACGTTTGTAGTACTCTCGATTAGCGATATAGACGACGGAGTTTGCGCGTGTCGAATTGCATTGAATCGTGCAGTGTGAACTGGTTGCATCCAGTTTTATTTGTATTTGTTTTATACGTATTTGTACAGTTCTAATAAATTCTATAGTAGTTCCAACGGCATTTTTAATTCGAGTCCTGTAGCTCGTAACAATCTTTTAATACGCCCAGCGAAGTGGGCACAGATCAGCTTGTTAGGCAATAAATCGATAGGCAAGCATAAGCAATGTAGTAAGATTATTTTCTTAGATTATCACAACTATTAGATACAATTTGAGTGGTCTTACAGATTGTATAACATAGGCAACTCTGGGAGCTATCCCAGTAATACCCAGAGCATAATATACACATGAGCAACCTTCGTGATTGCTAGGCGAACACTGTCAAACGCACGGACCAGTCTATCTACATACAAGTGGTCAAGAAGAAGAAAGCGGACACTGAGCTAAAGCTGACGTTGTAAACGCCACTGGGATTTAGTGCTAGATGATGGTTTTCTTTAAGATTCTGGAGGCAAATGTCAAAAACAGTGGACAATGGTCAACTCTATGGAAGTCTTCACTGTGCGCTTACTAACACTTACTTGCAGATTCCATTTTCTTTTTAGACACGCCTTCCAACCTAATATGACGTGGTCGATAAGTAAAATTATTCAGAATTAATTTCGAATACATATGAAATTAATGACATCATAGAATTGTAATAGTTTGGCATTTAATGATATCAATATACTCGAGTTATACATAAGTGTGCAATCATCAAATTATTGACACAAATACCTATCGCGGTCAAATTAACATGAATCGCTCAACAATGTGCTGCTTGACTTGACACAATTTAACACTTCCGGCAATTGTAAATTAGCTTCAGCTATTATACCGAATACAGCAAACATTGAGTTCATGGTAACTCACCTGTGCGTTGGGAAATTTCAAGTTTTATGACTGAATGTTGAATTAATGTTTTAGTAGTAGTTCGTCACATTAGGAACGTTAGGGGGGGCCTCGAAGAAGTTTATTGACACCTTTCTTAATCTATCCCATGTTGTACGATAAAGGGAGAAAAATCGATCGGATGTTTCTTCTAGACCCTTATAATAATAACTAGGTTATGCCCGCTTCTTCGTCCACGTTTGACTTGTAATTCCCGGGACACAAAGTACCGCAGATATCGTTTTAGTGAAAACTGTGTCGGAATAAGCTAATTTTTATGCACCCGAACTACTGCGAACCGCTTCCAGAAAAATTCCCGGGATAAATAAATAATATCACACATTTTATTACGTAAAATTTGCTATTGATTAGTAAAAAATCACATTGGATTTTAAAACATTCCCGGAAAAGTTCCCGCGGGATTCCCAGGTTAAAAAGTAGCGCATATTTTTAAGTTTAAGTCTAAGAGTTTGCTGTCGAACAGCGAAAACCGCGTCGAACTCGGTCCAGTAGTTTTTACGTGAATCTCGAACAAACAGACAAGAAGTCTAAAGAAAATCCATTTAAAATATCTTCTTTTTAATAGTTTTTTTTAAATAGCTTCTATGTACAGACACGGTACATTTAGAATTTTATGATATTATAGATAATAAATAATAGACGCATGGAAAGAAAAGAAGACCAATGAAGAACTACTGGATATGATAAAGGAGAAACGCACAATTTTAAAAACCCTGGAGGAAAGAAGGAGGAAGATGTTTGGCCATTTGCTACGACACGATACCTTCTTATGCACGTTAATCGAAGGCAAAGTGGAAGAAAGGAGAGGGAAAGGAAGACCAAGGCGAGCATTCATGGATCAAATAAAAGAAAAAGTGGATGTCGTATCTTACATAGAAGTAAAACAACTAGTCCATAATAGAGAAGATTGGAGGAGGCTCCACACAAGAGCATAGCTCTTAAATGATAGAATAGATAATAAAGTCTTTGTTTAGACCTTCTAGATTTTTATTGTATGCGTAATAAATTCCAGAGAAAAGTTGCAGTCTTACTAAGGTCGAAAATAGATGTCAATTCAACCCTGTGTTACATAAATAACCTGTAATGGAGGCTCCTTTAGGGAACTACTAAGTCTAATTCTATGGAATATTTTAATTCTAAATTAGTCAAAATAAGTGAGTACAAGTCTTTGAAAACAGCATTAAGTGAAATCATTAATTTTAGGAATTAGAAATCTTGCATTCGCCAGACTTCTACAGTTCGATAAGTTTTTATATATTCCATACGGATTCAAAAGTTAATAACATATATGAAATTTTAGCCGACTTTGTTTGCGAAAAACATAATTTTCATGTACTTGTTTGATTGATTTCCTTTCTCTAAATAAACTTGGTGAAGTAAAAGTTAAAGAAGATTAAAATTATGCACATAAATTAAATACCACGAAGCATGTGCTACGTTTTAAGACCTGTATCGAATGTGTTCATTCTTCAAATAAGAAATTCTTCGGGCGACAACCACCGTTGTTTACTTGCTATGGACAAATGTCATTTGAAGGATATATAAAGAACGGCAACCGTATTTTCAGATTTTTAATGAGAACTGTATGTTTGAGGTATAGTAAGAATTCATGTTATTGTAAAACAGTGTGTTTATGGGCAAATATTTCTTGAGGCCTAGAACGACATAAAATGAATTAGGATTTTTGCAATAGTAATTTGGACATCATCTTATTCTATACTACTATCTTATGAAATGTAATGTGTATTTATAGTGTTTGAATCGTCATCTATAAATTAAGGTCATCTCTATCACCTCAAAAAAGGCGAAATGCTCTCTGTCCTTTTACCTTTTTCCAATTGTTTAAGGTGGGCCCTTTCTGTGTTTTTCCCTCGTACTTTTTTTTATTCTGAACTTTCTGTCGGGTATCGTGCATACGTCTTCCGTCATACCATAAATCTTCATACCAGATTACTAAATGTTGCAGTTTCCAAAGAAATCTAGTATACCATGCTAAATTAATATAACAATCGTCTAGAATGTCTAGAAGATATTGTTAGATGACGTTTGTTTACATTACAAAACATAATAAGACTCAAACAAAAACTTGATGATCTCATAGTAGTCTCCACTGAATTAAATGGCAAGGCAATAATATAATTAGCGTATTTCGTAATCGCAAATGATGTTCATAGTGAAATAACAAATTTAGAAAATCACTACACATAAGGTCGGAACATTGACGAATGAATTTCAACCATGAGAAAAAAAAAGTATTATTTGCATTCTACAACAATGTGACCTTACTTTTAGCATAGTGTTTCCTTTGGGTTTCACGATTATTAGATATACAACACTAACATCTTAAAGCAGTTTTAATTATCTTGGTAATTATGATCTTCTTATTTTGTGCTTGTATCAGAAACATCAAGCCAATTATGTATTTCTTTTATAAAAGTAACATACTTATTGCAACATAATAAAGTTATTTTTACAATAAACATAACAAAATAACTTACGTAAAGAACTAGACATTTTCCTACTACATGAATAAGCAGTTCAGGCGTTAACATCTTTAGGATTCTGATTTTGACTGACTTATTTATTTGAAATAATGACGAGACTATCAGTAAATCATACTAAACGGTCTACACAAGTGAATGTATACAATGCCGCACTAAAACTGACACTGTGATTTTATAGAATTAATTTATTTTGTGCCTGTGCATAGATTGAAGTGTTAATGGATAATATTTGTCATATTTACTAAGAATTGTTTGATGATAATTAGTAATAGTGATACGAGGGAAATTAATTTTAATGACTTCTAGGAACTAGCTATTCTAGGACCAATACAAGGAAAAAAATATAAAATCACTTACGTAAAGGACCGCAACTCTGCTGGCAAGTACTATCAAGCTCTCAGGAAACGACATATCGTTAGGAAATCTATCATTGCAAGGTTAATTTACCGCAGAAGGTGTGTTTCTATATATAACTAACTTCATAAGAGAGGAAAATTGTTATGACCGTTATTTAGTTTCACAAGGCAACATTACAAGTGTCCCATCACGATTTTGATATTAGACTCGACCTTAGAACAAATACTAACACGATCATGGCATATTGCAGATACACCTGTTCGTTCAACCTTGGGTACATAGTGAATGACTAAAGAAGTGTTCAGCTGTGAAAACTTTGAAAGACTGCGGCCTCTAAAGGCAAACCTATGAAATTTTATACGCGATAAGATAATGTCGACCTTGGTCAGTTTAATTATGTTATGAAATCACACAGCCCTAATGCAAACATTTAATAAAATATGGTGAAAGGGTGGAGGTTTTAAAGTGTTGTGTAAGTAAGATGACTCACATCTGTGAATCAAAGTTTAACATAAAAAATGATCACCAAACAGGCATAAATTTCCACAAGAATGTTAAGAATTCCAGTAATACATACATGATTCTGCTGATCTCCTAAAATCCCAACTATCGAAGGACTCTGTTCACTATGAGAATCTCTCCTTGCATCGGTTATTAATTGACTTTGGTTTTCTGTATCACCTAATTTTTCACTATTCTTTCTTCCATTGACTTTTGGTTCCTTCTCAGAAGTCTCATCAAGGGATTCATTTAATGATTCACCGTTAACAGTCTTGGCGATTTCTTCATTTACTGTTTCAGTGAGTGTTATATTGGTTTTAGAAACGTCAGTACGTTCTACGAGGGTTTCGTCTTCTGAAACTTCAAAATCGCCATCGGTGAAAGCATCACCGCTCTCCTCGTCACTGTTGTCAGGCGTGGCTACCTCTGATCGATGGCCCATCATGAATGTCATAGATAATCCACACCTTGATTAAAACACTTAATGAAAATCAAACACACATTGTTCACGAATTCCTACATCTGTCGCGCGTTATTTCTCAATCTAGCTCATACGAGATCGCATCGCCCGGGATTGAATAGAAAAGAAGGACGCAATTTTTCACACTGCGCCTGATATGTGAACTGCACTTCGCAACGATTCGCGATAAAATTTATTGTTTTGTTTTTATCTTATCAATGTCACTCCTTGACCAATATACTTTGTTTTTTGTTAATATATATATCTTTCTGTCAACACTTGCTCTATCAGTCACGTAAAACGATACTTTATTTGTAAATATTCGAAACCAATGATGCAACAATATTTTCCAAAGGCACGACGTACGTATAGGATTAGCTGCGTATACACGTATTTAGGATCGCGATGCACAAGTACATAATTGAAGTGGAGACGTGTGATTGTGGCGACGCTTGCGGCCGACTAACAACTGTCGACCATACTTTGGCTGCGACTCACACCGAGCCGTAACCTTATTGCTTTCATTATTAAATCGCACTGTTACAAAGAATTGATAAAAACGCGGAAGGAGGCGGCGTGTGCACAATAAAGCTTGCATAACCCTGACGATAGACATGTAATGCCACTTTGACCTTTGCTGGGAAATTGACATATACAATTTCAACTGTAAAACTAATTTCATTACTTTCTATGCGTTTGTTTTAATGAATCAGGATTCAATTATTGATCACATTAATTAAATGCACATTATTTTGGTGCGCACTTCAATTCCAGAGGATATAACATTTAGAATGGACGTCAGTTGATACTGATAATAGTAATATTCAATGTAATAATAACAACGGTGATAAAATTCTCGCCTCATGCATTTTCAAATCCATAAAATGCATATTATGGACAAGTTAAATTGCATCCATTCAAGCTCTATTGCTGCCGTTTACAAGCGATATTTCAAACTTTGTACGGTAATTAATTGATTGATTGGCAATTAAAACCACGAAAGGAAGTGCCTTCGTCTGCATCATGTGCTATAAACATTAAAAGGTCATTGCAATCACTTTTGAAAGTATTTGTACACGTATTAGATACAAAAGAACATCCATATAAAACAATATGCTAGACATGAAGCATTCTTTCAGTTAGAAAGTTATGACTTAAGATATAACGTTAGTGCCAGTTAAACAATTTATGAATAACTGCAAGCGATTTTTTCTTGGCTGATGCGGGCAAACACGTACAGAGTGGTAACCGTTCTCTATGGACGTTTGCAACACCAGTTAAGAAGCCCACGCATTGCCAGTATCTCGGATGGGATAAGATCCTAGTGATGGAATAAGGGGAGGGGAAAGTAGGCCACCGCAAATTTATTTGAAACAAGTTCATTTATTTTATATTATAACACATACTGTAATACATTGTAAAAAAGTTTAAATTTAGTTTCTCATAGAAAAATAGAAATGTTCCAGCGGCACATAGCAATACTGGAAGAAACGCTTCGGTGTGACAAGCATCCTATAATTTGATAAGTCTGCTAATTGCCGTAATAATAACATAAAAATTATAAACTATTATAACAATGTACTATAGATACGTATATGTATGTATATATACGTTGCAGTTATCTGCGGGAACATACAACGTAGAACGTGATGATAACACGTGCCGGGAATTGTATTTTACATTCGTATGTACTTTTTGCCCTGCTGCACGTCTATTAAAAATAGTAGGCGACTGCCAAATTACTTAAGCAATCAATAATTTTAGGTTGTAATTTTGTAGTTAATATTGCAAGTCCATAACTATCAGTACGATCATATGGTTTCGTTCGTTTACTAAAAATATACAATTATATTTTGTATAGCACTCTTAAAATGTAAATATCATGTCATTTCAATATTATCATATAAATATCATTATAATTCATTGTAACTAAATATAATAACTAATATTTATATAATTTAAGCTTGATACAGATAAACGGTCCACCTGATGGAAAGTGGTTACCGTCGCCTACGAATATTTGCAACACCAGGGGCGTCACTAGTAGCGCAGATTTTAAGTCTAAGAATTTACCGTCGATCAGCAAAAACATCATCAAAATCGGCCCAGTAGTTGCCAGGTGGTAGGGTATTTGCTCGACTGGATGGCGACCACCCTTGGCCTAGAGTATGCCGCCATAACAACCTTGTATTGTGTTCCGGCATTAGTGACCAGGTTCCAGTCTCCCTTAAGAGAGCAGCAGCGCATTTGTAGTAGCTTTGGTGTTGCAAATATCCATAGGCGATGGTAACCGCTTTCCATGAAGTGGACCGTGTGCCTGTCTGCTGAACTACTGCAATAAAAAAAAATTACGTGAATCTCTAACAAACTGACAAACCGACAGACAGACAATAAATAAATAAAAAATGCATCGTGTTCCCCGTCGTTTATACACTCTATTCCAGTTGGTTTTTTTATAGCTTCAATGTACACGGCATGTTTAGAATTTTGTAATATTCTAGATAATGAGACAACTTTACCAAGCCCGTTTGGAGCAACTGGTGAAATGACTTTACGAGAAGAATGTATCCAATGGCGCATGCGGCTTCAGATTTGTACACATTAATTGTGCCATCCGGGATGTAGTTGCATTCTGACATTCATGTTCTATTGCCGTATCTATATTTATATAACAAATCTACTGGAGGGGTCGAGTTTGTACAGTGAACTTAAGAAAAAAAAAATAGGTGGGATAAATAGCGGCAGCAGATTCCAAAAATGTATCTTTCAAATTTCTCTCTCTCTCTCTCTCTTTTCTTTCACCATATCATAACTAATTGGGGTCAGCACAATATGTCTTTTCCTTCCACAGTCCTCTATTCTGACAAACATCTTCTGTCACACCACAAATCATCATATCATCCTTCACACAATCCATCCATCTTTTTTTGGTCTACCTTTACATTCGTACCCGTCCATCTTGTAGTTTAACATTCTTTTTGTCACGTAACTTTCATCCCTCCTTATTATATGCCCATAAAGTATCACTTAAAAACTGAACTGATTCAAATGAAAATTTTACCATTTTTATATAATACCAGTGGGCCCGGTAGATGTGTCCTGCCAATTGTGAATCTAAACCATCCCGGGACCCATTCAAACACACAAAAATTCATTAAAATCGGTCAATATCATCATTACAGAAAACTTAAGCCTAAAAATATTTTCAGTGTGCACAACGATCGGTCTTATCGCTAAAAAGCGATCTCTTCCAGACAGGCAGGAATAAAACAGTTTGAATTCAAATTTTATTTGTATCAAACACGATGACACAGCATAGTTTTTTTTATTGCATGAGTTCAGCAGACAGGCAGGCGGGCCTCGTGATGGAAAGCGGTTATATCAAGGTGAATAAATACAGCATGTCTTAACCCCATCGGGGTGTACAAATGTTTAGATTGGGGCAAAGGGAAAGAAAGACTCTGTGCCTCGCAGTTGTATAGTAATTCAAAATTATATTTTTTTTTAACAATACAAATTCAAGGATTACAAAGACTATATGTATACATCAATGAAATTTTAAGAAAAATTATAATAAAATCGACATGGAAATCAAACCAAAAGTAATAAATAAATTGTGAAATGTTAATCTAAAATGTCAAAATGAATGTGTCGAACGAAGGTAGAATCTTTATATATATATGTAATTCAGTACGTATACCACGCACTGAATTATATATATAAACATTTTAATTGGCAATGGCATTACAAAATTTTTTGAACCAATATACTTATCCTTTTTAAGTGCAATGTATTTATTAATTGATATGTTAACATAATGCAAAAGCAGGCAACCTTTATTATTTCGAGATAGGTATTTTTGAAGTGAAATTTCTTTAGAATCGTTCTGATTTGAAAATCGATGAAACGAAAAAGCGACACTAAAAGAGATAAACGCTTAAATCTATAGTACCAAGCCTGCGAGAGAATGAGATAGAATACATTATATTGTTACGACCGACAAGGACAAATTCACACCTGCATACCTGTTTTGCACAGTTTATTACTTTTCGGCATCTGGACTTCTTTTGTTTACTTTGTGTTTAAAATGTGTGATTAGAAAAACAGCCTATTCTGTATTGTAATCTTTTGTGGTAGTCATTAGCCAGGTGTGATTCTAAGAAATTCGGTCCGTGCGGTCAGGTAGACATATTTCATTTGTGCAGCAAAAAAAGCAATGCCCCAATGGAGAGATCATCAGTCTAGCGATAACCACGAGCGAAGCAAGACGTGTGTACCTCATTCGGTAATCTATTTAGTGACGGACTTTGCGCGTTTTATGGAATTACGATCTCCCGCATTACGTTTGGACTGGTTGTGTTCAGATATATTTGTACCTGTGTTATACGTGTTTGTATAGTTCTAATAACTTCTGTAATAATTCCAACGGCATTTTAATTCGAGTCCTGCAACTCGTAACAATATTTAATCATTTAAAGAATTTAAGCACTATGCTCATACATATAGAATTGGAAATGTTTTCAAGTTTTTCGTTAATACTTTAAATGTCGTGTTTGAAAGCTTAAATATTGTTACGGACTGTATGAATTTAGTTAATTTTAAAATAATACCCTGGAGAAAGATGGTGAAAATCATGCACTTTCGTAACTTTACATTTCCAGGATCAACAAAAACATAATTCTCTTATATCTTAAATAAATTAAGAATAAAGATGCAAGAGTTCGTAACAAATATATTATTACAACGATATAATATATGAAATGTGACGTCACGAAATTTAGAATCCCTCCCACCCCTTGTTACACTTTGTTTCACTTCTACTGCGAGTGAACTGCACACACACACCATTTTTTTTCATTGTAATGTATAATCAAGCATGTTTATATGCATGCCTTATTTTGTACTGTCTCCATTTTGTTAGGCCCGTCTTAGATTAGCAAGTTTTGCTCATTTAAGTTTCTAAGCCTAAGCGGGCACTACGATTTTTAATACCTACCGGAGTCATCCTCTCACAGCAGTTCGGTATTGTCAAATCGTAGTGCGCGCTTAGCTTTAGAGTTTTTCCTGATTATCCGTTATCCGTGCCGTGCAGGAACAGAAACAATACAATTTCCTGCGGCCGGGCGGCCTGTCGCGGTCTTGTGAAGCGACAAAACAACCCGCAGCCAGGAGTTAGGGTATTTGCCCGTTTGGATGGCTACCACCCCTGGTTTACAGTATGTCGCCATAAAAACCTTGAGTTGTGTTCCGGCATTAGTGGCCAGGTTCCAGTCTCGCTTTAGAGAGCGGCACAGCACATTGGTAACACCTGTGGTGTTACAAATGTCAATAGGCGACGGTAACCGCTTTCCGTCATGTGGGCCGTCTGCCTGTCTGCTGAACTCACGCACTAAAAAAAAGAGGTTTACATAAACAAAAATTAATAGTGGACAGCCGGCCTTAGATTAAAGGCGAGAAATGTTTATAAACAGGAACGTCAAGCTATAACTAGTTTATGCATCCACTCCAGTACATCCAAATGGTTAAGTTCTAGGCCACGAAACGGTATTTCTACAAAGACACAAGGACGTCACGGGTAGAATCTCCTAAACAATACCATAGAATCTCAACTGTTTATATTATAGTCCTTATGTTAAGAACAATAACGTCGTCTTTGCGAATAAAATGTTGTAGAGAAAACGTATGTTATTCTAGTTTGCAATGCGGTAGCGAAGAAAACAAGTCATTATCTGTTAGCAACATCATATTATGAGAACATGTGCTGGAACTTATATTTAATTGACAATATTTCCGTTAAAGTTCAGGTTGAGTAGTCTTTGAGACATAATTATTTTAGTTTAAATACTTCTTCTATAGTTTCGTACTCAAACAATGAAAACAGTGGAAGTTTAACTTCGAATGTTTCTGCTCGATCTGGGATGATGTTAGTGTTAGTAACCGTTTCACGCAGATATAACGATGGATTCCATGCGCTATTTGTTATGCGACATTGTTAATTGTGAATAATGACATTAAACATTGGCAGATAACGTATGTATATACAGTATACACCAATGTAGCTAATCATTATCAGCGTTATTTTTAACGCTATAAACAAGACACATCTGGCCACTATAACACTAACGTTGTCCCAGGTGGAGCAGGACATACTGAATTTCATAGTTTATGGACCGTCACGAATTAGCCTGAGTTTTAAAAAATAATAAAATGTTTTTTGTACTACATTTACTTTAAACAGCAATAAGGTTTCTCATACCCGATACAGTCGACATCTGATTCAGTATTTTTTCTTCTAACCAAACAGAGGATTCAGATTCGTCAACTCAATACAAAAGCAACCCAAAATAGCCAAACAGTCGTCAACGGTAAATGCACCAAAGCTGACATCCGACAGCGACTAAATGATGTTTGACCAAAAAATAAAATGCAGAGTGATCGTGACACCAAAAAGTGGCATTAATCTTTTATAAATACTTGATTCTACCAATTTAAACAGATTCGTTTAATTTCATTACGGACTAACATTTCTCAAGAAACTTCGTTCGCGTTGCCATTACGACGTATCTGGTAATGAATTGCAATGGCAGCACAAGAAAACGCAACCACATCTCCATCTTGGTTAGATTCGTCTATCTCACGGAAACAACGTAATTTATCTGGATAAAAAGTATCCTGGTGTCAACCCAAGATATAAGCTAGGGCTGTGTCGAGTTTCACTTAAGTTAGTTGAGTAGTTTTAACGTGGTGCTCTAACTAACAGATAGACCAACAAAAATTATAAAAGTTTTTATCGATATCTGCTGGTTCGAATGAGGCAATCCGAACTTTTACTCGTTTTTAAATTCATCGCACAAACTCGACAGCTTCAAACGATTTATTATAGCAAATACTAGATATATTTACTCTTGTTAATTTGCCTAATATATTTATAACGTGGCCTGTAAAGTTATGGCTTATTTAATATTATATATTTTTATTTTTATAGGCCATTTTCATAAACTCTGCATTTAATAAATAATCATTAACAATTCACTAATTCACTAATTACAAATGCGAAATTAGAATCTGGACAGTATAAAACAACTGGTTTTCTATTTCATTATAATGTATACAGTTATTTAACTTACAAAATAGAATGATAACAATACATAATACTATAATACATAAATATTTTTCTTTTTTCTAACTTTACATACAATAGGTAATTAACTGAGCTCAGATAAAAAAAAACTTTGGTTAATAATATGTAATACAAAATGTAGAGAATATTTGTTTGTACTACAGTGCGCATTTTTGGATTCGATGGAAACCATAAAAATACAAATTATATTTTTAGTATTACAGTAATTGAAATAGAAACCGGTCAATGGATGTGGCAACTGAAATATAAGCATTGATAAAACTTTACTGTTAGTGTACCCTCATACGGTGTGAAAGTGAACTAAAAATATGATTAAATTTAAAAAAAATAGTTCTTGAACTAATGATATTAAACGAAGTACATAAATCATACTTCGGGAATAATAAATTCCCTCTTCACAAAACGTCACAGCAGTAAATTAATAATGTCATGAGTCATGACATTTTGCATAGGGTATGCGCGCGCGGCGCATGGCATCTTCGGCTCGGCGTGATGCGATGCGGCTGCGAACACATCGATCTGCGCCAACGGACGTGCGCCACGCTTTCGTAATAGCAAAAGGTGAACGCTCTACTACTGTTCCAATTATTCATCTGAACTAAATAATAACAATTAAAATAATCTTACGTGACTGATAGCTATCATGCTCTCTTAACGGTTCTGCATTTTGATGGCTGCCTTAAGCGCGTTTGTTTTTGTAGAAAAATAATGATCTAAAAAAATATTTCAGTACAAGCCAAAAATTATAATCAAGGGCTAAATATGTATCAAAATAAAAGTTCTTAACATTGCCACACACTTATAATAATAGAGTAGACTTAACTTTCACCACTAAATCTGGGCACAAATATTGGTTATAAATGGAAAGTAAAATATTTGGTAAATGAAAAGAAGCAGTAAAATCGAACGAAGACAACGATGATTAATTGTTGCTTAGATATTCATAAATATGTAGATGGAAGTTATAAAACAATAAAGATACATTGTGAAATCTATATTGTGGCAAAGGCTATTGTTCAGACACGTCCGATATGCTACAAAGCTCTCACAGAAGCCAAGTAAAATGGATTCATCATCTTTAATACGGAGAACTTAATTTACGCATCCCGCTTCCGAACATGTTTTCTATCTATTTATTTCTAATATTTTCCCTTAAATCCTCTAATAAAAAGTGTGGATTACTCAGTAATTCGCTTCTTTCATCTCATAACGATTTAAAGCAAATTTATTAGTGAACGACAGAGTTGAAAAGAGTAAATTGAAACAATTAGTAAAAAAAAACTTGACTGTGTGACCGTGTAACTTTCATTCATTTAAATCTCAATCAAGCGACCACTCTCACTTTATCAATGAAGGCATTAAAGTCGGATTTCAAATTAACACAATTCTCATGTACTCAACGTTCCAAT
Organism: Dendrolimus houi; assembly: GCA_039645545.1. Lineage (NCBI taxonomy): Eukaryota > Metazoa > Arthropoda > Insecta > Lepidoptera > Lasiocampidae > Dendrolimus > Dendrolimus houi. The sequence goes on along the minus strand of CM077127.1, from coordinate 24,449,646 downwards.
TATAAAAATAAATGTTTAAAATAGCAAAGTTGGAGTACAAAGAAGCCAACGGTGTATACCGTTGGCTATAGAGATATACATTACAAGGTATAAAATCTGCTGCATTACCGAAAAATTCGCGGAACTTGCAACTTTCAATTGAAAACTAATTAAATATTTATATAACCATTCATATATCTAATGCTGATATTAAACTCACACCATTTTATCTTCGGACGACAAGACGCTCTTGTTTACGCCCAGTGGAAACACCACAGTGAATACGAAACATTTTGCCTCCACGTTTGCGTACGGTAAAGCTGTAGAATGCACTACCAGAGTCCGTGTTTCCGGAAAACTACAATCCTAGTGTCTTCAAGTCTCGTGTGTCCAGGTATTTTTTTGGTAAGTCGTGCTCCGTCTTCGACCTCATCCTTGTCTAATATTAGGCGTAACCATGGTCAAACGCATGTAACGTAAAAAGAATCAACCTTTTTGTTGAAGGCACCACACCGAAAGCACGTGTCACTATTCAATGACATGATTCAAGTATATGTTTATATAGATTACTTTGATTGGATCCGTCTAATATCGGGTTATAGTACCTACATAACCATGAACGTTTCATTAGTCCTTTATGAAACAGAAGTTATTTTGAGGCGCCATTGAATTGCCCCTGCCGGCATGATTCATGGTTGGGACACACGTCTGTCCGACCACACGCGTCAATGCATTTATAACCAATCTTTTTATCACTTTTAGGAGGTTGTGGGGGGTGGAGTTTTTTTATGAACTTTTAACGCGGTTGATGATTGATTGTTCAAATACCTAAAAATAACTCCATAAAATGGCTTTTGAATTGATGAAACCTAGGGGCATTCCCTAGACAATGGCATTACAATATATTGTTTACAACAATCAACAAGTGTGTCACTGCTGGGCTCGGGCTTCCCACTATTAGGGAACGGACAGTATACCCGCCACGCTTATCCAAGACGGCTTGGCAGGTTTAACACATCGGTTACCTCGATGTTTTTTTCCTTCACCGTTGTTAGCAAATGGTAATTGTAACAATTATATTTTCTTAAGCTTTTGCGTCTAGTATACATAATAAAACTACGTTTTAACGGTTTTAGGCGCGGTAATTTATTTGATTTTTATTATTCCAATGTTTCGGCCACTTTCCACCGGAACACAATCCAACTTTTTAATATTATATAAAATTATTAGAGCTAGGCATGTTTGCTGAAAAGTCTTGCGCCGCTTCTTCTCTTCAAGCCACAACATGTTGCGAAGGGGTGGTAAATTAGATTAGGATCCCATAGAGTAAATAATAACCATAAACAAAATTAAAACTAAATAATTAAAATGAACAATTTGGCTGTACGCTAAATAAAACTTTAACAATACTCATTGACACTTGACATCTTTGTTTTCCGTGATCACGGTTACTGAAAAGTGGCCGAAACGTCGGAATAATAAAAATCAAATAAATTACCACGCTTAAAACCGTTAAAACGTAGTTTTATTAAATATGCACATTAGGTCAGAAAACTGCCTAAGTGGTGCATGCGTTCCGGCCAGGATAGATCCCACGGCCTTTGAGTTCGGGACGCGTAAATTCTTTCACCTTATCCCAATCGTTTGGGGTCTGCACATTGTCTTTTCCTTCCATATTCCGCTATTCTGGCTTAGCTACGTCCTCTGTCATGCCACAAATCATTATGTAATTTCCATGCAATATCCATCGCAATCTCGTATCTCTAATCATAATATTATGATGGGTATAAACTACTATATAATCGATAAGTATACCCGCGGTAGACAACAGAAGTTGTTTGCAGTGCCCAGTAGGACCAATGGGCTTCTACAAGCACCTTTGAACAAGGCTCTTCGGATATTGAATCAGATTTACGAAGGGAATGCAGATTTAGACATTGTCAGGTGTCCTTTATGGATATTCAAAGAAGGGCATTGCAGTAATACGTAACAATAGGCTAAGGACAAGGTACTTACATTGTCGCTTTAGTTGTAACATTGTTAGGACACGGTAATTGAATGAAATAAATAAAAAAGATATGCTGCTAATGTTAGAAAACTACACAAATTTATAGTGGTTACCATGCTCCTTCGGTCAACTTCGGATAATTTCATCCGTGCAGGAATGGAGAAATAACACAATATCCTGCGACCGGGCGGCCTGTCCTAAGAGGCGACAAAACAACCCAGCCAGGTGGGAGGGTATTTGCCCGATTGGATGGCTATCACCCCTGGTCTAGAGTATGCCGTCACAACAACCTTAAGTTGTGTTTCGGCATCAGTGGCCAGGTTCCAGTCTCCCTTGAGAGAGCAGCAGCGCATTTATCGGACCTTTGGTGTTACAAATGCCTATAGGCGATGGTAACCGCTTTCCGCAATAAAAAAAAATCTCCTTGATTGTAATTATTTACATCTTTTATAATTATTATTTCACATTTTTTTGGCCTCAAATTATTTACATTTTTCTTTATATACATACTATATACAAAAAATAACATATATTAAAAAAAAAAGTAAAAAATCGTTGTCCGCCGGCAACAGGGCCTAGGGTCCAAGCTACCGGTGGTTAAGGCTCCGGAGACAGGAACCTCCTCACGATACGGGCCGTGTCCAGCAGGGCTGCCTTCTGCATCCGACCCTTCAACCAGATACTAAGGGAGAGCCTTTCAAGGTGTCGGTCAAGGCTCTTCGCTGACACCACATCGGTACTATGATTGTAGACTCCAAGTTCCACATGGCAGCAACCTCGTGAGCGAGATCAATACAATTTGTTTGTTTATACTTTATATAATAATTATTATTATTATCCTATTTATTTCCTGGGATAAAATAACCATGTTTATTTCGGTCACCGAAAGGTCATTGTTTCAATTTTTCTTAATTATTAGTCCATTCCTAAAGCTAGGAAGAAACAATAACACAAACTAATAATAATACATTATATGGATTTATCTTTTAACAATTCGTTACAATACATTCTAAATGCGTGGGTGAATCTGTCTCTCATTATGCAAAAGCAGCTTTCTCTGCAAACCGGTTCGCATTTGGCATTACAACAGATGTTAGCTACCTTTCCTGCAAACGATTGCAATTCCGGTAACAAGAAACATTTCAATTGACAAGATCTGCTGTACAATCTATAACAATATATAAAGCTGAAGAGTTTGTTTGATTGAACGCGCTAATCTCAGGAACTACTGGTTTGATTTGAAAAATTCTTTCAGTGTTAGATAGCCCATTTATCGAGGAAGGCTATAGACCAATAGGAGCGGAACACCAATAAAGAATGTTTCAAAAACGGGCGGTTTTTTATAAATTACTTTTTTTTTAACTCTTCCACGGAAACGCAGTCGCGGGCAGAAGCTAGTGTACCTATATTATAAAATTACCATGCTATAATCTATATAAATAAATAAAATTGAAGCGTTTGTTTGTTTACTAAATGCATATGACAGTTTATACGGTACATATATAAAAAACAAGTTTCAATATATTTGTCTGTCTGTCTGTTTGTTCTGGCTAATCTCCGAAACGGCTGGACCGATTTTGACGGGACTTCCACTGGCAAATAGCTGATGTTATAAGGAGTAACTCAGGTTACTTTTAAAATTAAGGATCCACGAAAAAATCCATGCGGACTAAGTCGCGGTTAACAGCTAGTTTTAAATAAAACTACATTTTAGTTATATTTTGGCATTCGTAAAATCCTATAATTTTCTTATGTGATCACATTTTCTTTAGACATTACTTAACTTTGTGCTTAAGTATCTACTTATTTATGTTTAAGATCAGAATAATTCTGTGATTTACTATAGTTACTGAAAAGGGCCCAAAACATCAGTTTAGTTTTAAAAATCACATCTGAAATCGTTAAAATGTATTTTAAATTATACCCATGTATATCCCTCTTATGAGAATATGATTTCCAATTTTAAAAAAGTATTATATATTAAAAAATATAGGATAATTTGAAGCACACTTACATAATATGAAATAGAGAATATTCTTTAACTGACTAACTCATGGCCGGTTCCTATATTTTACGGACCTTTCATTTGCCTTACTATCGGTTAAAATTTGACATAAGCTCCATACAAGTGAATTCAAAATTCAACCTTCGGTGAGGCAAGTGAATGAATAGTAAGATATAGGAACCGACCTACACTCGGTACGTCCTTTCAATGCCCATTCAACATAGACCATACCGGATTAAAAATAAATTATGTTTTGTGGCAGAAGAAACACCGGAATATTCTAGAGACTAGAGACAGCCCTGTTACAAGCATAGAAGAAGAGTACTAAGGAATGACAATCGTCAAGTACAAAACGTAACTCTCGCTCCAATTACAGTTAATGCCACCAGTCTAATCTTATTTTTATACAAAAACTCAATTAAAACGTTCAATCAACGTCATATTACGTTCTCATTTAAATTCAAAAATATAATACATTTTTGAATTTAAATGAGTCATAAATTAAAAGTCCAAATTAGCTCCATTTCAAATTTTCTTCCATCTTGTAAGATTCACAAGTATCATCTATAACCTAACGGGCCTGAGTAAAAATTCAATAGGTCTCTGTGGTCATGACTGTTGACACGCTCGGCTCGTTAGGACTTGTCTTAAGTTCGACTGCTAGAAGGTTAATCTCCGAAACGACATTCTCAGCATGTTTTTTTTTATCGTGGTTAAGTTCGCGTTTGACAGCTATCTCATCTGATGTTAAGTGAAGATGCCGTCTAAGATGGAGTACGCTTACGTAGAAGATACCTATTCACTCGTGACTTGACAACTCAATGTGCTCTGGTCTGGGTGTTATTAGGAACGACGCGAGAATTACTTGATGTATGATTTCATTTTATTTAACTAAGTCATCCACGATTAGTACATAAAAATGATTTTTTAATAGGTACTAAAAAATCACTCACAAATTTCGGTCTGACTAGGCAGACAATCGATCGCGCCGATTCCTCGTCGCTGCTCTCCAGGCAGTCAGACAGAGACGGCGAGCGTCTGGGTGGCCAGGACTTCTTTGGCTTCTCATACGTCGTCACTATCGGTATAGGAAGCCAGGAGCTTTGGCCACGCCACCACGAGACTAGCGCTGGGGCGACCCCTACGACCATCGCGAGACTGAGCTTCACCATTGTGGTTTTAGAGCACCGCGTGTCAGGATCTTAATGTGATGTCATTGTTCTTACACTGCGTCACGGTCTAGCAATTTGTTAGACTGCTTATGTTTGAGCCTTGATTGATGCACAAACACTTTCGCTGTTGTCCGGTTAGAAATTCGTAACAACTTAATTGGATTCTAGCTCAATGTCATCAGTTATTCTATCTTTTCTAACTGTTTTAACGTAACTTGTTAATTGTACACTAACAATTTCATTTATGCAGAATGTAAACACTTTCACACACAACCGCAGCACCGAAACAGAGTTCCAGAAACATAATGTCAATATAAACCAAAGCAAATCAATCACGTCTCTCAGTTCACTTGCCTAGATTAAACTAGTGCAGCAACATAACATGCAATCAAACACTACGACGTAATTGTCAGTCTGGCAGGTATTATTTCACAAACGTCCGCAGTTACACGTACAAATCTTGAGAAATAATCCCCTTTCACTATCACTGCGATTGAAAATGAGTCGAGCATAAATTACACCGGCATTTCGTATGAAAAATTAAAGAAAAATACTATTTTCGATTATTCTATTACAACATGGCATTGTTTCGCGTCATTATTATAATATATTATAGAATGTGAAAAACTCCGTAATTGAAGTTAAATTTGTTTTATATGAAACACTGTATGGCATCACTATTTAGGGTATGACAAAGTTAACACTTAAATGACCTGAAATAATAATAATTTAGCACAGCAAACATGTTCGCATGATAAACAACGCCATGTCAGTATTTGCAGATGTTTGGTAGGTGAACCGAACAATAGATTCAAGTGTCTGTACCACGTAAGTTTATTTGAACAGATGCCGGGCAACGTATGCTTGACAGAATAATAATGAATTTTGAAACACGGGTGCAGTGAGGCGATGTTCTCCAGCGATCGCAGACAGACGAGTGGCGGTCGTTGACGCTGGAGCCCCCCTTTCGCTAGGGCGCCCCACCATCCGCCCGCCCAAAGGAGCCAACCCCCTCGCAAGTCCTGTGAGCGCGGGAATGTCGCGCGAAATGAGTAGGCATCCATCCCCCCAGAGAAGTTCTTAGAATAGGTAACTGACAAGAGCATGTTGCATACGATTCACTATTTATAACACTAACGTTAGGACTCTAGTAAGATCTGTGGAACGAATACATAAAAATATCATACCGAAAAGCTTACTTATAAAACGGTTCAAGGAGGACACACCCACTTTGAAAGACTTTTACAAGGGCTGTCATGTTCTGAATTTTAGGTTGTAGTAATTAGATCTGCATTCCGGTATTTACGATTAATCATTTGTATAATCTTTAAACACTGTTTACCATACTAGGCCACAGGTACACCTAGCAAAGAAAGAAACAAAATATAGAAAGTATGGTAATTTTTTAATAGGCAGAAAAACACATTATATATCCCCAAGGTAAGCAAGTTAAGCTTGTGTCATGGGTAAATACAAAGGACCACTCTGGGCTGATCCTAGTCGCTCATAGTAAATGAAGGTAGTTCATTAAAGAAATTTACCATGGCAGGAATCCGGGACCTTTGCCCTCCAGTGAGCTCGGCCGGCAAAGGATTATTAGTCGACTCAACCACAAAGAACTTCGACAAAACAACGATATCGCTACTGTTTTGGCTAAACATGTTGTATAAAATGTAAAATCAAAGCTTATTCTGATTTTAAGCATTTCGCTTGTTCGCTAGATGTTATCGAAGAAGCAAAACGTATATCAACATTGAATATTCAAGACACAGTACTTAACTGATATGATAATTGAGATATATCAAAGAGATACAATCGGCAAAGTGCAATTCTAAATGGGAAGAAATATTCACAGCGGAAGCAGAAAATAATTTGGTGAAATATGGAACGTGTAATTAAAATACAATATTTCAATAACACATTAAATGTACGCGAAGGGATCCCAATTGCACAACTCTGGTCCGTACCAAAATAGCATCATAAAATTTAATGTAGATATTAAAAAATTAGGTAATGCGACCGACCATGTACAGTCCAAATTTCGTAATATTATGTAGATGGTCACGTTTTCGTAACCACTTCCTTACCAGTACATGTATTTAATTTGCATCATAAAAGGAGATTAATTAAAAGCTGTATTAAGTGTTTATGTTTATAAACCCTGTAGAATATGCTTCCGCTAACATTTTAATTTGAAATATTAACCTATTTATAACTGTTTTCATTGCGATTTTAATTTCATATGTCATAGTGCGTATTAGATGTTCACTCCCGTTAAACAGAATAATTTCTGTGAAAAGTTCATTAAAATTTTAATGTGACATTTTAGCCTTAACCGTAAAATTATTTTATATTATATTTTGTTAAGTTTTCGCGACTAGTATACATAATAAAACTACGTTTTAACGGTTTTATTTGATTTTTATTATTCCGACGTTTCGGCCACTTTTCAGTGGCCGTGATCACGGAAGACAAAGATGTCAAGTGCCAACGAGTATTGTTAAAGTTCTTATTTAGCCTACCGTCATCTTGTTCATTTCAATTATTTAGTCTTAATTTTGTTTATAGTTATTATTTACTCTATGGGAGCCTAATCTTATTTACCGCCTTCGCAACATGTTGTGGCTTGAAGAGAATAAGCGGCGCAAGAAACTCTTCAGCAAACATGCCTAGCTCTAATAATTTTAATATAATATTAAAAAGGGTGTGTGGTAAAATAAAAATAAAATTATCAATCAAGTTGGACTGTGTCCCGGTGCAGAAAGAGCTCACAGCGTCTTATTATTATTAGTTTAGTTAGTTGTATTAAGTATTATTTAATATTATTCATTGACGCTTGACATCTGAGTCGTTCTGTGATCACGATCACAGAAAGCTTGTCTGAATGATCAAATTAAAATAGTTCATTAAAACATTAAAAAGACGTTTTAATTATGTCTAACAAACGCGAAACCCTGACCTGAGCAAATAATATATTAAATATATATAGTTTTGAGTAATATTATATAATTAGAAATAAATCCAAAACTTGCATTTTCTGACAAGTCATGTATTACACTGGGTTAGAATATAGTCCCAGAACACGAGTTAAAGTGCCAGAAAAACCTAAAAATATTATGCAATAACCTAGCAATGAACAATTTGATAGCTATAATATATATGCTATGTACGCATTATTGTACAGTACGTTTGGAAATGTGGGTGTGCCTTGCATCCCCAAAGCAAACGAAAAAACTCGCTGAGTTTCATAAGCCGGATATGGGAGGGGTGTGGGTGCCAGACAGATCGATGCTGGCTCTGACGTCACACGAATCTAGACTAGATGGCGGGCTGGCTAAATATAAAGAGAAATTTAAGACCTTATCTTAAGTACTAGATCTCGTAAAAGGCTTCGTAACGGCGCGCTGGCGTCTAATATTTGTTATGCTAACCTAAGTGAATCGGCAAAGATTTATCTATAATCATGAACTATTATCTATACTAATATATAAAGCTGAAGAGTTTGTTTGTTTGTTTGGTTGGTTGAACGCGCTAATCTCAGGAACTACTGGTTTGATTTGAATTTTTTTTTCAGTGTTAGATAGCCCATTTATCGAGGAAGGCTATAGGGTATATATCATCACGCTAAGACCAATAAGAGTGGAGCACCAATGAAGAATGTTTTAAAATCGGGGGTTTTTTTTCCTTTTGAGAGTTTCCGCTGCGTGCTCTGCGTAAACGGCTAGTGTCGCAAAAATCATGTGTGACAGAATTGTTCCCCTTTAAAAGTTATAAAAAAAATCCGTATATGTCTATCTTTTAAGGTTGGCTCACTACAACCTTTTTTTATGCTAACCAAATTTGTTCTAAAATAATGCATTATTTGCGAAGGTGTTTTTATAAACATGATATTAATTCTTATCCAAATAAATATGTTATTCATCACAAGTATTTAATTTAAAACGAAATTGCCATTTACATCATTCGATTTCAATGAATATCTTAGGAGATATTGCAGTTTTAAAATAACATCACATTTAAAATAACTGCGCGCGCATTTATGATATGCAAGGCGCGGCGGGCAGTCATGAGGGGGAAGGGCGGTGGGGCACCTTGTACGTGAACAAAGTCGCGGGCAGAAGCTAGTATATATATATATACTTAATTTGTACATAGATATAACATGTGTTGTGACTGCCTATTAGTATTATTATTTGGTTTTTACGAATCCAGTCATATCCCAGACAGAAGTCCTTCTTTTCTTTCCCCTTATCTCTCAATCATTTGGGGTCGACACAATACGTCTTTTTCCTTTCATACTCCTCTATTCTGCCATACGTCCGCTGTTACACAACAAATCATCATTTCATCCTTCACAAAATCCCTCCATCTCTTTTTTGGTCTAGCTTTCCACTTGTATCCATCGATAAAGAGTGTCAGTTGATTTGCCTGCCGATAACCGCATTATCATAAATAATAATACAGAGATCATTGACTTTCGAATTTTCCAGTCATAACATCATTTCAGTTATTTCTCACAATAATCATTTATGAAGCCTTACAGCTGATTTTGAAGAACAATAGAATGTTTCAGATTATTAAACTAAAATTTGGCGCTACCAACATGACCCAGTTAAATGTAGAATAATATGGCTATTCTCAACCAATTTACATAGTAAGCAGTATTGGTAACATTTAATTACAACTTCCCTACTGAGGTTCCCGGCAGGGTACGAACTGGGACATCGGATCGATTGGACTTCGGGCAACGACCCCTGGTTACATTCTACTATGCGACCTATATTCCATGATCCTATACGTTCTTACATTTAATACAGATTTGGAACGGTTATTATACCTGTCACGCTTGTCCAATGCGGTTTGGCGCATTTTACTGGTTATTTTGATCACGATGTTTTCCTCCACTGTCAGCGCGTGGTAATTATAACAACATACCCATTTCATCAGAAAACTGCTTAAGAGGTGGTTGCTTTTTTGGCCACATAGTTTGAGACCCGAGTGCCCTAACCACAGATCATGGGTTTCTATGATCTGTGGCCCTAACCACTGAAGTACGACGACTCATATCCAATTTTAATTGGTGCTTTAATTAATGGTGGTAGCAAAATGGAGAGCCCGCGTCTCGTTTCAATGACTTGGGTTCGAATTCTGACCGGAGAGCCTGCACCGTATAGACAGATTTTTTACCTAGTGTGCAGATGTGCATATTCTTATAATTACCACGTTCTGATGATAAATTAAAACATTGTGACGACATCTCAACAATCACACTGTTGTGTCAAATTCATTGGACAAGCGTGACGGCCATAATATTCGTTCTTCTAAAGTACGGAGGCCCGAACTTTGCAGTGGGACATCTATGTGCCGATACTCTAGTGACCGCAGACACACCAGAATAGAGGAGTATGGAAGGAAAAAAAATATTGTACCGACCCAAAATGACTGGGAGAAGGTGAAACAAGAGAGATATTATATACATGATATTATTAAAATCATCTTTTAAGATCTCTGAATAAATATACTTAAGTATAATATGACAGTAAGTCTATATATAGTTGAATAAAATAGATATAAATTCTTTATTGTTCACTACATGCACAGAGTTAATAATTGACAGTATTTCATGTAAAGGCAGGACAATGGGTTTAAGTTAAGAAGTTTAAGTGCAGAAAACTATAGCAGTCTAAAATAATTTTCAAACTTAGAAAAACACAATTTCAAAGTGCAAAAATTTAACTACAATGAAATTCAAAGTGTTGCATTAAGAAATAAATGTTCTTACTTGCTGACAAATAGCTGCCCATATACTGTGATGCTTCATGCCGAATGCGATTATGCCCACCAGTAGAAGCGGAAATGCCCGATAGGTTTTCTAATATGTTTATTTTGTGCAAACATCGCGATGCCGATTTGAATGGATTTCCGCTTTCCATGTTTGTACAATACCGATGTTTTCCAAACAAATAAACAAGGCAAAATTGATGAGATCAGTCTTATAGACTAGTCGGCATGTAATGTAGGCATCATGGTATAAATGCTAACAAGACAAATCTCAGTACTGTGTTGTGTTGATGGTTAATTTTAAATAGTTTTAATTCATTGTTATTTTATGTGGCATTTGTAAAAACTTACTAATTTATTCCTGATTACCTTTTTAAATATTAAGATATCTTAAGGTGCTCCCTCACCGCAAGCATTCGTCAGTAACGAAACATTTCTGAATCGATGTTGAGCAAAATCGAATCGTAAATGTTTCGTTACAGGCGAATGCTCGTCAGTCAGAGATGTAGGGTTGTAACGTAATGCGCGCAATCGAATCACAAATGTTACATTACAGGTGAATGCTCGCGGTGTGGGAGCACCTTTAGGTTATACATTAAGCTTTCGAATTGGATTAATTTGGTGTAAAAAATCGTTTAAATAAATATTCATTGAAATTTTTAATCGTGTTTTTACATCAAAATGAAAAACGGATTACTTGTGAGCCTTGTTTTTACCAGTAGAAAATTAAATGGATGACTTTGGTCCATGGTAGAAAATTGAAAGAGCTACGTCTGTGAAATTACTTATGTTTTAAATTGCCCCAATACGTACCAGCAGTACGTTGAATCAAGAAATTATCATTATACAGTTCATAAACTACTTTCCTGAATATTTCTTCGCAATGCAATCAATGGCGCTGCAATAGTCAAAGAAATATGTGCACTGAAAACAACGTTCGCAACTACCGTAAATATAGAGATTGACTCTTGCTCAAGAATGTAGTGCACGAGCACAAATAAGATTTGGTAAACGTATGCAACGCATAACAGTACTCCAAATTAAATAGCCCGAAGAAATATGACGATAATAAAGGCACCGTTACATTGTAACAACCTTTTATGCCATCATCTAAAAACCAATTAAGAAGCTATTGGACATATAACTACTGAATTGACTACAGAATCAATACATTTAAGTATCAGGAATAAATCTTTGTCAAATTAGAACAGATTTTAATCTAACCTAACACTGTTATGAAGCAAACATCATATTTTGCAATATACTGCATGATGCATTAAGATTGTAAAATCGTGTCTCTAATATAGCATTGCATCATCCTAGTATAACAACCATAAATAGCATTTAGTAAATATTAAAAAAAAAAAACACTTTTTCTTGAGATACGGTGGTCTATTTTGCAATAAAATAATGTGACCAGTCTCTTGAAGTGCAACATAAAAATTACAAATGACATTACAGGCAATCCTATCTGTAACCAGATAGTACATTTTATATATTTATTAACAAAGGTCTGCTACTGCAAAACTCTATTATCAAGGTATTGTGACCGACAATTAACATGGCAAAGCAATATAGAATTTCTTATCTCGAGTAGTAGTTATCGTTTTGTATAGAATTTCATTTGATATAAACAAATATGATTAAGCAACATCAATGCAACCCAAAAAAAATATCTAGTATAGGGTGTTAGTTTTTCTTTGAATTCATAATTCAAATACAGAAGTTAAGATTTGAACAATAGAAAATAATAATATAATATAGATTAGCATGCATGTATGAGCAAACATGTTCGTAATGTTACGAGCTACAGGACTAGAATTAAAATAAATGCCGTTGGAATTACTATAGAGTTTGTTAGAACTGTACAAACACGTATAAAACAAATACAAATAAAACTGGATGCAACCAGTTCACACTGCACAATTCAATACAATTTGACACGCGCAAAGTCCGTCGTCTATATCGCTAATCGAGAGTACTACAAACGTCTTACTCATATCGTAGTCGTCGCTTGACTGCCCCACCCCTCCATTCGGGCATTGTTTTATACTAACTATACAGTACAAAAATAAAATCGGCCGCGCGCACTGAGTTTCCGAGAAATAGTAATTTGCACACCTGGTTATCTATTCCTGCGAACGGCCAACAAAGTCGAAAACAACAGGCTATTGTCTAATTGCAAATTCTAAATACGAAGTAATAAAAAGAACTCCGAATGCGGGAGGGGCAATAAACAAGATGCGCAGCATTTCTTTGTCGGTATATGACAATAGGTATGCAGGTGGCCCAACTTGTAACAGCAATAAAACGTTATAAATCACAAGCGTGAACTTGAATAATTTCCTTAAATAAGACAGAAGAAGACAGGGTTTAATCCTGATGAATCAAAAATATGACTTCAAATTTGAACTGTGATTATAATAAATAGAAAAGGATACGTTTTAAACATGTTTTAAAATATTCTTTTTAAAGATCACCATCTTTGCTATAGTGTTAGTGCGTGCTAAAGTGGTCCGTTATTTCGCGGAAATGCTTGACCCACTGTGACCAATCTGGCGAGACGAAAGCATAGCACACGGAGGCTCTGCATTGTATGCTCAATAACCTTAGAGTTGATTATAGACGAATTAACTGAGACGCTTTTTTAAAATGATAAAACGTCACAACCTCCCCACATTTTGTACGAACGTACAAAGTTATGACGTCCTAAACTATAACGAGCCAAATCGCGTATTAATCAATGTTCAAACAGTAATTAAAACTATATACATATACACATATATATATATATATATATATATATATATATATATATATATATATATATATATATATATCTATTTATAAAACAAAGTCGTGTTAGTTACACCATTTATAACTCAAGAACGGCTGTACCGATTTGCCTGAAAATTGGTGTAAGCTTAGAACCAGGAGACGGACATAGGATACTTTTATCCCGAGTTAACCGATTTTGATGAAATTTGTTTTTGTGTGTTCGAGTAGGTTCCCGGGTGGTTTAGATTCACAATTAGAGCCGGCAGGTGGCGCTGAGATCGGGTTCTAGAATCCTCCTAATCACCTGGAGCGATTTTGGTGATTTTGTTTTTGTGTCATTAAACAAAGTCTTTTAGGAATTCAGAAAATATGGCGGTACAAAGTTCGCCGGGTCAGCTAGTTAAAATTATTTTTATTACAATGTTTAAAAGTAAGGGTATTTTTTTATTACTTTTATGCTGGAAACGCCTCTGCAAGGCCCCGGTACACTGAAGAAATCCTGAACTTAACATGGAACAAGATGATATGCGTGCCAATTGTCTCAGCATAAAAGATGCCGAAGACCGTGTGAAGTAGAGAATAAGTGAAATTTGGGCTCATAATACCACCGCAATTTAACACTAGAATGATAATCTTGAACGTTCTCCGGATATCGTCAAGTCTCATAAGCCTCCGACTAAATATAACTAGCCGTTCATCATATGGATTTTCACGCCGAATATCCTTTAAAGATAACGAGCTCTACGTCAATCACTACATGTTTTTAATGAGCCCCTGTCTCCCGAAAGTATTATAAACATTTCCACGGTAGAGTCATCTAAAAATACAAATTAGGATCCGTTTGTTTATTCGACCATCATACGCACTGATGGAAGATACCGGTTCAAAGGCAGGACGGATTTACGGGAAACTTGATAAGATTTGTTGCAACGCTTTAGAAATTACATAATAGAGCGCATGCTTTTGATGTTCTAGAATTGAGATACGGTGTGTGTATGAATAAGGGGGCGGACGTCATCTTACAAAACGTTGCAGCTTCATGACTTTGTACGAGCGTACATACGTAAACTTGAGCGACTTCAAAATTTTTGCATCCGGCTTATATTTGGTTTAAAGAAATATGACCATGTCTCTGAATATCGCAAAAAGCTCAAGTGGTTGTCAATCTCACTTCGCCGGAATGCTCATCTTGTCAATCTGCTGTCTAGCATATTATTTATTCCTTCTACTCCTTCCTGTCTTAAGGAGCGTTTTGATTTCCTCCATACTTCTCACACCCTTAATTTGCGCTCTTCTCATAATCTCGCTTTAAAAACACCTGCACACGTTTCTACTTTCTACACCAAATCCTTCGCTGTGCAGGCTGTCCGGCTGTGGAATTCATTGCCCGAAAACATAAGACTGGTGCGAGAATATTATCTCACTTTGTAATAAATATTTAATATCTAATTACATGTACGTTTATTTATTAGTGTATTTGTATATTAATATTATGTATATATAATATTAATATATTATGTATTAATACTATTATTAATATTGTATAGCTATTGCTGTTGCTATACACATATTAGTATATATATATATATATATATATATATATATATATTTATATATCCTATTTATATATTATATATGTATTTAATTTGCACACTACCGTCATACACTTGCGAATCTCCTATTCATAAAATTCATAGCCCAGGTTGTCTGGAAGAAATCGCCCTAAAGCGATAAGTCGACCTATTGCTCCTACTTTTACTGTTTAATGTGACCACTGTAAATTGTTTATTTTATGTGTATGTGGTGAACAATAAAGTGTTTCTATTCTATACTTATGACATAAATATATACAAGTAAAAGTAGACAAATAGCGCAATAAATACTGTTTAGACAGTAATTAAAATTATATCTATCATGATATTTTAAATGTAAGATGATAAGATGTTAATTTAACACCTGCTTTTCTATATGTTAATAATAATGTTAGAATTTATTGTATGTAATGCTGCGGCCACACCTGCGTTAGTGTTAAAGATTTAGAATGTGGCCGAATGGGTCTTATTTAAAATGTTAAGAAATAACATCATTAACAATGTTGCATCGCAAATAACGCATTAAGCCCATCGCCATATCCGCGTGACATGGTCTATATCTGTAACACTATCGCAGATGAAGTCGCACCATAACAAATTGTGTCCGCATCCCTATTGTACAGGTTTCATCAAGATGTTTTCCTTCACCGTCAGCACGTTTTAATTGTAACAGTATGCACAATAGACCAGAAATTATGCTTAACCGGTGCGTAGTTTCTGGCCAAGACTTGATTGACCCACGTCATTGGACTGCAACATATGTGTATTAGTCACTAAACTACCACGCTAAAAAAATAGTACTGCGAATGCAACCACTAAGTAGGTACGTCAAACTGTAAATAAAATACAAGTAAAGTATGTTCGGGATCTGTTCTGAAATAACTCTAGGTGAGCTGTACTGGAGCAGAGCGCGTTCTATTTCGGCGCAAGCGCAACGGCTTTTATTTCGCGCTTCGCTCGACTGCAACGATGCATCTGACACACGTTGTATTGACAATATAAAAAGGAAGATACGGTTGCGCTGTTTAATATTTATAATCAGAGCAGTTTTATAAAATTCAATATTAATTTTCATTCATTCTTACTCTAAAGCGGGTGACGGACATGCATGTAAATACGCGCGTACTTATCGTTCGACGATCTTTTTCACCTGTGAAAGTTCGAGTGGACGTAATGTAGGACGCCCTCCGGCCATGTGGACCGACGACTATTGTAAGGTCGCCGTTTGGGTATGGATAAGAAAGGCGGCAGACAGATAAGTGAGATAAGAGATAAGTGGCGCCAACTAGAGGAGGCTTACGTCCAGCAGTGGACGACGATAGGCAAACGACGAATGTTCTTGGACTTAAGGTGATAGACGATCGAAAAAGGTTGTCAAGATACAAGTACGCTAAATTACTCTCATATCCATCACCTTCTTTACTTTCACGAACATAGTGCTACGTCAAAGTAAACTAAATATAGGCTAATGATGTATGACGTATTAAATATTAGTAGTATATGTATTAAATTAGGAGTGGGTAGTATTTAAAGATCCATTACGAAGTACTGCATTTATCGTCATTTCGCACCTCGCCACAAAGAAACGCCGACTTGATAAATCATGAGGACAATAATACGCATGCCTGTGGAGGAATCTCGAAGATGTGGAGAATGGAGTTCTTATAGACTTCGAATCGGATTTAATGTAACGATTACTATTATAATGGAAGAATTCTTTTTCCATGCTAGTATTCTACATTTTACAGAAAATAACTCATCAATTGAGTTTTTGGCGGGAACTCAAAGGAGATGTTGTGCTGTGCAGTTTTATTTTCTAAAAATGTGTAAAATTACTCTAAAATGAATAATAATTGTAGGATATTAATAGTTTTTGAGTAGTAATTATGTGTTTTGTGAGAAATGTGTACTGTATAGTCAAATGTGGCCTTTTGAGTTGGCACAAGAACTCCGTTGAATGGCACCAGCTGATAACCTACAGTTCAGCTGTGCTATACATAGGCTTAAGAAAATGAAGAAACTACATTATAAACTAAGATCTGGCTTAAAGGCCTAGACCAAAAAAATATATGTTTTTTAAACTTATCAATTTTGCTTTCAATAAATAAAGTGAGGTGTGAGCAAAAGAACATCGCACACTTGGAAGAATGATAAGTCGGGTTGTAAATCAATAAACGCTTAAATCAAGTGGATTCAAGATACACGAGTGCTGCGCTCGGCATTCGCGGTGATACGTTATATTAATCAACACGTCATAATCTATTTATTTCGATTTGCATTTCTTTAAATATATTCTTCTATGGTAATACATGCATTATTAAAAAGATATAATTTGATTCTAAATGATTTCTAAATTTAATTATGTCAAAGCTTAGATGTTTGTATGGCCGAAACAGATCTAATAGTTTCTGAGAACATGAGTGACATATAAAGAGAGACAGACTAACGGACATGACAATTTTATAATGGTTCCGTTTTTACTCAAAATAAATTGCTTAAAGGTATTCACGAAATACCACAAACCTCCTATTTTTATATATATAATTCTCCTAAACGGTTGGACTGATTTGACGATTTTTTTTGTATGTATAATTTGATGTCATTTTTTGTGTCAGTTTAAGTGGATTCCTGGATGGTTTAGACTCACAATTGGACCTGTAGGTGGCGCTGCAATCGGGTTCAAACTTTTTTAGGGTAGGACAACGCCTGCCCGTCCTGCTAGTAGTATACATAAAAATGCTTTGATTGTTTAATGAATGAGAATGCAATAAAATGGTTATTAAACGGTATACTAGTTTTGTATATATTTTGTACATGTCATATGAAAATATACTGCATTGTTGAAAGGTTTGCAGGCCATAAAACTTCCGTATATCGCTTCACTGTTATCTAGGCCAGTGAATGTCAAATGAAGATAGTGTGAAGAGGACGCTGTCTGCAGCGAAGGTGTGTGCATGCGGAAGTCTATTTTAAACTCACCGCACTTCTAAGGAGATCATTAACAGGTATCATTGCACACAGTGCTCAACGGACACCAAAAATTGGCCATGTCCATTTTAATTTATATTTTAATGAGGAATACTACTATTTCTAAACTGGCTTAAGTGTGTAGTATGTCTATTATAGCTCTTTTCATACACCTCATCGCTAAATTACATAAGAATTTCCTTTAATTTGGGTTGCCTGGCAGAGTTTGCTTTAAGTAATAAGGCCCCCCTATTTATTGTGTCGGGTAGAAAGTATAGTAAATATGGTATTTTGTAATTGTTTATACGTTTCAGTGCGCAGTAAAGTGTTATCTATTTACTACTACAAAGTATCGATGTTATCTCCTCCTTTAAATCTATACTAATACAATAAATCTAAAAAAAATTGCATTAGTTCTCCAACGTTTCTATAGTCTATTCCAGTTGTTTTTTTTTAATAGCTTCAATACACAGACACGGCATGTTTAGAATTTTATAATATTATAGATTACTAGCTGACCCGGCAAACGTTGTTTTGCCATTTAAATTATTTCTAGTAATTTTAAGTAAGTTAAATTATTAAAGTACTAATATCGCTATTAAAAAATAGGGGTTGATCGTAGAAGGGTGAAAATTTGAAGTTGTATGTATTTTTCAATGCTAAATCATAATAAAATATTTAGGGGAGGGTCACCCTTATCATTTAGGGGTATGAAAAATAGATGTTGGCCGATTCTCAGACCTACCCGATATGCACACAAAATTTCATACAAATCGGTTCAGCTGTTTCGGAGGAGTTTGGTAACAAACACCGCGACACGAGAATTTTATATATTTATTAGTCAAAAAATTAAAATAAAATATTTATTTATTTAAAACATAAATCTATGTAACGCAAAGTAGAGTACAAGCTTGCGTGACCTTACAACATACTTCACGTGCGGATATACGTGATTGTGGCGTCCTCAACATTGACCATGCGACCAACCTATGGCTTCACAACGTTCACGTGTCAAACGGATTTACATCCTACGTGTTTAAGAGGATTTTGTGTAATTAAACAGCGTATAGATGTGATGATATGAGGGATGACTTCACATGAAAATAGAGAACATTTCTTTAGCGATGAAAACTAGCTAAAGACTGTGGGTTGCATTTAAGCATTATGTTAACTTTATGTGTAGCAGTATTGACACTACCTTGCAAGAATCTATGTTTGTCGTCTTCATTTCATAAAATCCTTTAAAATAATTATTTTTGAACATTAGTCCTTAAACATTCTATTTTGGGCTCAAGCCTCCCCATTATTGGGGTAAATGGACAGTATAGCCACCTCACTTGTCCAAGGATCGGATCGGATTGGCGGGTTTCACACATCGACTGTATCGATTTTCTTCACCGTCACCACGCGGCAAGTGTAACAATATGCCAAAACATTAGGCCAGAAAATAAATATATTTTATTCCTTTTAATATATTAATAGACGGAACAGTAGTGTTAGTTAGTTTATTAATAGTGGAGCTGTTTAAGAAGGGACTCATAAGATTACTTAGAGACCGGCAGCGCGTTAGCAATGCTCCTGCTGTTGCAAAGGTCTATAGGCGACGGTAACCACCTTCCATCAAGTGGACCGTCTGCCGGTTTGCCTGCTCCAGGCAATAAAAAAACAGTATGTTTTGATAGAATTATAATATTTTTGAACCTTTAACCGAAATTAACGTAGCAGTTTACCACTGCGCGGGCGCTTGGACAGTGATCGGGCAGTAGGCGCATAATTCAAATCGATCGCCAGTCGGGATAGTGCACAGCCGATATAAAAAGCTTGCACAGGTAAGAATTCTTTATTTAAATAATAATTACACCTTAATAACGTTCCAATAACAAGTAAAAAGTGTATTCACTGATTTCAAATTGATTAGGTAATTGTATCAATGTTGACCATTGACAGCGAAGCTGTAATCCATTCCTTAGAAACTACAAGATAAAATATTATGCCTTTTATTTTTCATTTCTCTTTACACTCTCTCTTGTCTTTCATCTTATCCCAATCATTTGAGATCAGCTCAATACATAATGTGTTTCTTTCATACACCTCTATTCTGGTATAAGTCAGTTTATGAGGGGTCAATTGTTTCTTTCCTTAAATAATATCAATCATTTAACGTGCTACTGGTGCGCTCCTATCAATTCATTTTTAGAGGATCGGATAGTATACCCCGCATGCTTGTTAAAGGAGAATTAGCGAGTTTCACAGATCGGTTACTTTGATGTGCTGGTTTAGTCACTATGATTGCCCTCATTGCCACTACGTATTTATTACAATAGTTTGCATACCAGGTCAGAAAAAGTGCCTAAGCGATGCTTCTCGGCCAAGAATAGAATCCGTCATATGAAAAGCGACTTCGACAACCGAGTGTGTTAACCACTAAGCTACCGCTGTTTTTTAAGTTATATATTTATTAGAAGAATTATACAGATAATATTAGATAAATATTATTATATCGAAAAATACTGATAAAATTAATCTAAATTTGATAGCCTTAAAATACCTATTAAATATCAATTTCATATCTAATCGTTGATGACAATTACAAAATTATCTTTAGTTACCATTATAAACTCTCTTAATGATGTTCACTGTGCTATATCGAGTTCGAAAAAATTAATTTATCTGGAGAATTATATTAAATCGTATACGCTAACGCCATCTTGTGATTGGGCGCGTAAGTAATTGCATCTTTAAAGCTTTAAAAACATCGGAATTAAGTTTCAAATTCTGAGATTAAAATATCTTTTCCTGGTGCTCCTCTTCGATCTGCGCCGTAGTTGTGTAATTAACACACTAATAAGGACAATATGAAGATGTAGCCAATGTATTAATTAACCGATAACTCAGGTGTTGGTATCTACGCCAACACCTGAAAAAAATGTGTACTACAATTACACTAACTTAGTAATTTTTTTAACAATGTAAATAAGAAGCTTTTGGACACAGACCCTAACACTAGTGTTAGGGTCTGTGTCCAGTCTAGTACTGCTCTAGAGCAGAGGAACATTAAGACAATTCTATACTGGTATCATGGAATCCAATCTTTTTGGCCTGCGACTTTTTATCCTTTGTTATTAATTTTAGAATAATTAATATTTTCTCTACCTCACACATGCTAGAGGCTTGTCTTCTACCACAATATTATCTACACCTACACATGCATTTATTTTAATGATGACTCAGTTTTGCTTACAAAAAAAATATTTACCTCTCTGGCAATCTGGTCAAGTGCCTGCTCTTCCGCGGTCGCCTTTGTTTGGGTGCGTTGCCGTCGCGAGGGGTCCATATCCGCTTCAACACTTCACTATCCTGAAGAATTACATTATTTAAATCATCACTTTATTAGTCCCTTTTTTAGTCTTATGGCCGGTTCCTATTGGCGCGGGGTAAAAATTCGACTAGGGTAAGCCGGTTGAAAAAAACATACCATATGATGTAAGCGCCAACTACTCCACTGTTAAAAAAAACGTCAAATCGCAATGTATTTCCTTATTACAATTTATATTTTTAATTTTGGAATCTTACCGCATATTATAAAACAAAAGCCGATGCTCGATTCGGGTTGTGAGTTATTGTTATTTCATCCAACACGTATAGGATAGTAATTATATGCAAGAATAAAAAACACGTAAACGCCAATGAATGCATAGCGCTTTCGACCTTTTGGTCATAAATCGCTAGTTTCTTAAAGGTAGGCTATGGGGAATTGAGTTGTACGAACTCCACGACACTGCTCATTAATCATTCACTCGCCTTAGCATCGGTTGAATTTTAACATTACTTGTATGGAGCTTATTTCAAATTTTATCACATAGTAAGGTAAATGAACAGTTATTAGGATAAGGGAATGTGCCATTAAACAGGTTTCTTTCTACCTACCACTGGGTTTCAATGGGCATAACTTTAAATTGTAAAACTTATATATGTATTTTCCAATCCACTATCACCACAATACATTATTGTCAAAGAACTTGCACTGTATAAAATTGCAGGTAGGTATGATTCTTATATACATGTTGCATTACAAAAAAATTAATAGTATTACAGTAACAGCCCATAAACATCCCATTGCTGGGCTCCGCCTCCCACTATTGAGGAAGACTAAAATTAATATAATAATAACAGCCCATAAATAAACATCCCACTACTGGGATCGGGTCTCATATTATAGGGGAACGGACTGTATACCCGCCACAGTTGTCCAAGGCGGCTTGGCAGGTTTGACACATCAGTTATTTTAATGTGCAGGTTTCATCACAATGGTTTCCTTCACCGTTAGCACATAACAATATTGGCAATAGGTCAGAAAACTGCCTAGGTGGTGCACTACTTAGGCAAACTAAAATGAATGTTTAAATATAATTTCTGACATCAAAACAATGTTTCCTTATTATAAATGATTACTCATAGATATTTTGGATTTAGTTTCAATAACAATATATTAGTATTCCTATTAAAAATTGAATTACAGAATTTGTATTTATATGTCGCAGAATATTGGTGTGAAATCGTCAACTTTGAGGTAATTGTGTTTTGTATGATGAATGAGAATTTTGAGGGCCATTTCTCCCTCCCCCATTCTATTCCCTTACCCCATCTCTCCTACCCTAGTCCCTAGTTCCTCTCTACCTAAAGGCTGGCAATGTGTTGGATTTTCCCATCATGTTGCAAACATCTATAAGTGATGGTAATCACTTTACTTTTGGTGGGCCATGTTCCTGTTTGTCAGCTTTGCAATAAAATAATAAGCACCATGCAATCGCCTCTTCTATCTTAAGGTAAAAGAGTTCTATCTCCCGTCATCATATAATATTTATTTGACATTGAGACATTAGTTATATCGCTGGAGTTGCAAAGACTCATAGGTGACGGCAAATACTTTTTGTTAGGTGAGCTTTCTGCCTGTTTACCTATCAACAATTAATAGAACACATTTACAAGACTTTGTAGATAAAAAATGTTATTGACAAAAGCAAGCAAACATGTAAACCATCCACCTAATAGAATGTGGCCCCCCTTATCTATGGATGAATGCAACACCAGGGACATTACCAACATATTATTGTATATAATATTTAAATTCAATAATAAATACACATGAAAGGCTATCCCATCTAAACTCCATTGAGTAATCTTTACAGGGGAGTCAATATTAACACTATGTTTGATTGTACAAGTATTAAAATTACTTAAAAATTAATCATACATTTATGATATATGTAAAATACTAAAGTTATTTAAATATTTGAACTTTAAATCCTACCTTATGCAGTTTACTTAATTTTGCTTAGTCAGGATCATCAGAAAGATATACATTGAGGAGAGATTGGAATCAGTAGATATATGACAACATACCTTTTGAAACCTAAATATTTATTCACCTAAGATATGAATTACTATATTACTTTTGATGAAATTTGACATAATGTACAAAATTAAAACTAAACAATTAAATTGAACAAGTTGGTGGTAGGCTAAACAAAACTTTAACAATACTCATTGACACTTAACATCTTTATCTTTCGTCATCATGGCTACAGAAAAGTGGCTGAAACATCAGATATAAATCAAATAAATTACCACACTGAAAACCATTAAAACATAGTTTTATTATGTGTACTAGTTGCAAAAACTTAAGAAAATATTATAGTGATAACTTTTATACTCAGACTATAGGATGCTTTTCATCTTGAAATATAAAGAAATTAAACAGAATACAACTAATTCTTTTTTATTCATAAGGTTGAAGAATATATTATAATATAGTGTTAAAACCTAATGAGACATTTGTTTTAAATGTGTAGGGAAGTGCTGTTATCACTAGCTATTTAAAACAAGGTTATCTGTAACAAATATCATTACATTTTTAAGAACTTTATTTTTATAAACCACTTAAAACTATTTGCTGTACACTTAGCTTAAACTTTTTTTGTCTGAAATTGGAAGCTTTATTGCTATAACTAGTGATACAGTTACAATTATAAGTATCTTTATATATATAATTCCTCTGTATGTGTGTATGTGACTGAACTCTCCTAAACAATTGGACCGATTTTGATGAAACTTTTTGTGTGTGTTCAAGTGGATTTGAGAATGGTTTAGATTTATAATTGGACCAAGTAGGTGGAGCTGGAATTGGGTTTTAAATATTTATTTCAAGGCAGGACAGTATTTGCCAGCCTCGCTAGTTTTCTATAAAAAATAATTAATGTTCAACAATCTAAAACTTATAAAGAATAGTTTAGATCTAAGTATACATTATAAGATTAGACATGAATATATGGTGTAGGTAATAAAACACTTTCAGATTTATTGATGCTACAGAAAGTATGCTAACAGCTGGTTTCTATATCTAAACAACCATTTGCTTTACTATCACACAAATAAGCTCCATACAAGTAATGTCAAAATTCAACTGATGGTAAGGCGAGTGAATGAATAATAATAAGTAAGGAACCGGGCATAATTCACTACAATCTACAAATACCAATATTTACATAGCATACTTATATGTTGATACTACATTTTATTTTAAGTGTTACTTACACTTTGAAAATTCTAAACATGACTGGGTAAAACTATTCTTTCTTCTAGATTTAAATTTAAACATTGGCCCACTAGCAGATAGCATACAAATGTCACAGAATGCATTTACAGCATTCTTGACCTGGAAGCATATTGTATTAAGTGACTAAACTTATTTTTTTAAGCCTATCCATAGACTACTTATATTTTTACTTTTCTAATGAGTCAAAATAAAGTAGAAGTATAGTAATTATTAAATAAACAGTGGTTTGTAAGTTTAAACATAGTGGTGCCCTAATGTTTAACTATATTAAATTACTCCTATGCTTCTTTAGATTTCAATTATAATGATTTTTAAAATATAGTCCATAACTTTCCATATTAAACCAGCTATCAAATACAAAAGTATTTTTTACATTTAAGCATTTTCAATTCATGAGATTAGTACCATCAAATACACCTAACACTAAGTTTATTATAATAAAGTGCTGCATGTGCGTGCATTTAATTAAGCATATACTAGTAAACTTCTTGGGAATAAAATCGATTCTATGAATCTAAGCTGAAATTTAACGTAATGTGGATAATTATACGTCTAGCTATATGGAATGTAGTACTATTATTCGGTCTAATTCAACACTTTTTAGTAAAGATATCGCATCCGATTTTATGTTATGTTAAGCGGAAACAAATGCCGTGTTCCCAATAAAAGTCCCATAGTCGCCTCCGTAAATATGTAAACCGTATTACTAGGAGGAAAACGGGTGGGCACAAAGCCAACATTTTTTTTATGGTAGTCACATCAATGACATCATAATCGTACTTACGGTGCAAGTCAAAGTTGTAAACACATAGCTGCAACAACCGCCACAGGTGTTTTTTAGTACAAGGCCCCGGCGCGAAAACGCTTAATCTCACTTCAAACAAGACACATCCCGAGAATGGTGTAATTAAAATATTGTAATAAGAAAAACGGCGACACCATTTCACTGCCTACACGAATCACTTGTTAAACTTATACTAAACACGGCTTATTATCTGAATTGTAAACACTGTAATGTTCAGTATAATTATATTATTCGTTTATAATTTCGATAAATGTACAAAATATAGCATTTTTTATCTATTTTTTACAAAAGCCATGAATGACATGCATGCTATTGCCATTTAAGAAAGATGCGTTCAACTTGAAACAACTTGTCGTTATGTTGTATTAATGTCTGCGTTCACCTTGTCTAATATCTATTTTCATTAATTAAATTAATATTTAAAAATATTTAACGACATTGGTTTAGATCAAAGTAAACGATATAATAAAAATTAACTGTACTGTATACAACACAGGCATATTTGTAGTTTTTATTTTGGCGAATATTTTAAACTGCTGCGTCGTCAATTTTATCCAATATGTATTTCATCATGATCATTTTTTTTAAAAGATAATTTTCACTATATCTCAGATCCATATAAAGTTTTTATGCAAACAGCAAATATACGATATAAGCACCCATTTCTGATAAGCATATCAAAACAAATCGTAAAGATTTCATGAATGATTTATTTTCACACTGACGATCTTCTTCGATGAATAGAATAGAAAGTGGAAGTCAAGAAAGACAAATTTCATTGTTTTTGTTGGCACTGTTGCTTGGTCATACACAAACAAAAACCTCGAAGATACGTTCGGCGACATCACTTTTAAAAGTGGTAATTTGAAATTAGTAGCAATGGTTAAAGTTGGGGTACTTAGAATAGTACCCTGGGTGTTCATTTGACGAAATTGGATTTGGTGCTGGGCTTTATTCCTTATTTCATTGAAGTACTTTCTGAAGGACCGTGGGCGATAGGAGGTGAAGCACTTGTAGAAATTGTACAACTGGCACGCGTAAACAAATTTACCATCTCACTCTTCGATGTATATGCTCTTCAACAAGGGCTGAAGAGCAAAAATCAGCTCCTAAGTTGGTGACTATGGGACCGACTCGGGAGATAAAAAAACAAATTAGAAAATCGATCCAAAATTGACGGAGAAATCGCGTAACATGCCTACAAAAAAATTAAGCGCCTGTAGGAAGTATAATTAATACTGGGACGCGTATTCAAGCTTTTTTTTTAAATGTAGGCTCTCGGCCTTTTTTAATTCGGGTTACTCTCGATTTCTCTGATATCCACTGATCAGACTTGCTGACCGTGGAACTGCCTCGGGAGTATATACTTACAATTAAAGAAAAAAAATTGAAAATCGGTTAACATTTGATGGAAATATCGTGTTACGAAAAAGTTGGTTAACAATTTTCGTGAGTTTCTCTGATTCCTTGGAATCTACTTATCAGATCCTGACATGGTGACGATGGGACCAATTCGCGAGTATAACCTTTCGATTAAAAGAAAATTTTTGAAAATCGGCTCTCTACTGACGGAGAAATCGAGTAACGAACATACAAAAAACAACACAGACGAATTGAGAACCTCCAAATTTTTCAAGTCGGCTAATAAATCCTGTACAAAATTTGTTACCGGGAGCACGTTAGTAACACCTGTGATGTTACAAATGTCCAGAAGTCACGGTAACCAGTTCTAATCACATGGGCAATTAATCTTGTTAACATCGCGTAACTCACACGCCATCTATATGTAGGACAGGCATCGTTTAAGCAACTTTTCTGACCTTATCTGCATTTTATTGCACTAACTGTAACCACGTATTGGTAAAAAATTATCAAGATAACAAATGTCACTCTTCTAAAATGGGGATGGAAATTCTGAGACTCCAGTCATGACTTTACGAGTTGAAATTAAAGGCCAAAAGGTTTAAAATACCCTAAATATATTTTCATTTTTTTCAATGACTTCCGCGGTTAACGTTGAGCGACAAATTTTGATTATCTTGAAGAACTTATTCAACATTATGATACAGAAAACAGGGTTTTTACTTTTACTCTAGTATTAAAACGAGGAAACTTATGTAATTTACAAAACTCCGCGTGAGTAAAGGCCTTGAAAAAAAAGAGATTCAGAGAAGGAACTAGAATCCTAAATATTAATGATACCAAATCTCCCTTTATTTCTAAAAATAAGTACATTCCAAATTTTTCACGTATCATGTTTGCGCCGGGAATTGAACCAGTGCAATGTATAAAAATAATGTATTTTTATAATACCCATCGAAAGGTACAATAATATTGTTCCGAGTTTGCGGGACTCGAATTAGAATGCCGTTAGAATTATTATAGAGTTTATTAGAACCATACAAATACGTATAACACAGGTACAAATATAACCGAACCCAACAAATCCAAAAGTAATGCAGGTCGTAATTCAATAAAACGTGCAAAGTCCGTCAAAATTAGATTCCTGAATGTACACACGTCACTCCTAGATCGTAGTTGTAGCTCAACTGACACCGTCTCTCTATCAGGCCATCGGTTTATACTTCACAAATGCAAATGTGCCCGGCCGGCAACGTCGACATAATTTCCTAGAATTAGCTTGTACTTATAATCCGCAACACGTGGCTAATGATGCTCCTGAGCGGCCATAAACGAGTACAATAGGACAATACGCTGTTCTCCACAATGGCACACTAGAAAAGTATGCCAATAAATGAATGAACAATAGAAGACGATCATAAAAGGATTATAATTAGTTCAAATGCCGACAGGTAATAAAATATGCTTTTAAATATCTGTACGTGGAATTTGTATTTGTCGGAGCCTAAGTTGTAACACTATGTAGCGTTTGCGATAACATAGTATGTTAAACTACATCAAGAAGTTTCGATTATCTATTTCGTCATATTACAATTTGAATCTAATAATAATCTATATATATAAAACAAAGTCGTGTTAGTTACACCATTTATAAATCAAGAATGGCTGGACCAATTTTTATGACTTTTGCGTTTTTGTAATTGTCTTCGGCCGGAATAGGATAATAAGTATTAAAATATGATATTCATCAATAAAAAAACGTCACTCTAGCCATTTATTTGTTATGAACTTTCCCGGCCGATTTCGGCAATGGTGGCTGCATTTAAACTCATTCTCATTTGTCTGATTTAGGTGAATTATTTTTGTATGTGTTTAAGTGGGTCCCGGGATGGTTTAGATTCAAATGCCGCTGAACACCTCTTTAACGGTGGGGCCGATTTTGCTGATTTTTTTTGTGTTTTTCCAAGTACATTCGAGTATGGTTTAGATTGATTAACCGTTGATGGCGCTGCAATCGGTTTCTAGATTTTTATTTTTTACGGGCAAGACAAGAAAAAATACATAAATTAAAATTAAAACTTTATTAACTCCCATGCATAATTAAAATTTCACACATACACATTGTGCTATTCTTACAGTCTTACATACAAAAGGTGTAAAAAGACCTCTATTCACTCTTTGTTTTTGGAGAATCTTCTTTGTAGTATAAGAAAACAAATGAGAATAAGAAGACGCCAATCATCATTGAGAAGGCGCTCACGTAGTATGGATATGCACTGGGAATGAACCGCTCGTACTGTGTATGCTGCAAAGGGCGGACTGACACCTGAAACGATATGAGATTATAAAGCTACCCGCACACACACACACAATATTATTGGCAATAATTAACCTATCTATACTATAAAACTCTAAACATGCCGTGTATGTACAATGAAGCTATTAAAAAAAAACCAAATGGAATACACTATATAAACGATTGAGAATACGGTGCAATCTTTTTTAGATTTCTTGTTTGTTTGTCGATTTGTCTGTTTGTTCGGGATTCACGTAAAAACTACTGGGCCAATTTCAATGCGGTTTTCGCTGATCGATAGCAAATTGTTATATTTAAAATCTGCACTACTTTTTATCCTGGGAATCCCGCGGGAATTATTTAAAATTGTCAAATTAAAAAAAAACAATTCCAGATTGCTTGTTTACTACAAATCTTATGTAATAAAATGTGCCATATTCGTTACCCTGGTATTCCCGCGGGAAATGCGGTTTGAAGTTTTTCGGATGTTTAGAAATGAGTTTCCGATACAGTTTCCACTAAAACGATAGCTTACAGTCTTTTTTGAAATTCTGCTTCGTGTCCCGGGAATTCCGTGGGAATTTCAAGTCAAGCGTGGACAAAGTCGTGGGCATGTCCTAGTAATATATAGTATTGTAGTCAAATGTACTATATATTACAGAAAAGTAATTTAAAACGTAGTTTTATTATGTATACTGTTCGCGAAAACTTAAGAAAATATTAAGTAATATAGAGAACCAAATGTACTATAGTACCGTCACTAATACAATTGTCGCGCTTTTCGTTCAGATTCTTATGATTATTTTAAAAATAATAGATCTTTGCTAACTACAGCAAAATAGAATAATGAAATAAAAAATAAATGTATACTATTTTTCCTATAAAATTCCCAATGGTATTATATTTTTACATGTTAAAAACAAAAATATTTTTTTCTTCAAAAAAAGGTAGCAACCCTACCCGCGCTCGCATTTAATTAGTACTATGGAGTTTTTGGCGGGAACTGAAAGGAGATGTTGTGCTGTGCAGTTTTATTTTCTAAAAATGTGTAAAATTACTCTAAAATGAACAATAGTTGTAGGAAATCGAAAGTTTTTGAGTAGTAATTATGTGTTTTGTGAGAAATGTGAACCGTATAGCCAAATGTGGCCTTTTGAGTTGGCACAAGAACTCCGTTGAATGGCACCAGCTAATAACCTACAGTTCAGCTGTGCTATACATAGGCTTAAGAAAATGAAGAAACTACATTATAAACTAAGATCTGGCTTAAAGGCCTAGACCAAAAAAATATATGTTTTTTAAACTTATCAATTTTGCTTTCAATAAATAAAGTGAGGTGTGAGCAAAAGAACATCGCACACTTGGAAGAACGATAAGTCGGGTTGTAAATCAATAAACGCTTAAATCAAGTGGATTCAAGATACAAGAGTGCTGCGCTCGGCATTCGCGGTGATACGTAATATTAATCAACACGTCATAATCTATTTATTTCGATTTGCATTTCTTTAAATATATTCTTCTATGGTAATACATGCATTATTAAAAAGATATAATTTGATTCTAAATGATTTCTAAATTTAATTATGTCAAAGCTTAGATGTTTGTATGGCCGAAACAGATCTAATAGTTTCTGAGTACATGAGTGACATTTAAAGAGAGACAGATTGATGGACATGAAAATTTTATAATGGTTCCGTTTTTGCTCAAAATAAAGCCTTGCCTTTAGCCTAGCTGCCAAGCCATAAACCTAAATAAATAAAATAATTAGTACTATGAACTACAAGTAATCTCGATAATCGGGAGAGGCAAAAACAAAGCCTTGTGCATATTGAGGCGTCTGGTTTGTGGACTGCAATATTGCAATAAAAGACGTGTTCAACCTAAGTTACGTCCATTAATTATCGTAAAGTAAGTAACAAAAAAAGACAGAAATATGCACATACAAATGTACATGTTGTAAATCACATACATGTAATCTACACACTTGAGATGAAGTTAAATATAAAGCAGAAATTTAATCCTTCTTAAAAATCTTAATACTCTTTTGCTTATAATTTTCGCACTTCATTTCAACAGCTCGGGTTCTAAGTGACGCAAACATAACTTCGCGGCAGTCATTTTAGTAGTTTACTATTCGTTATTTTAGTAATTATAAGTAAGGATTATTATGATCACCAGATTAGCGGGGTCTGGGTTACCGAATATACATTGTTTTTTGTTTTGTTGGGTCCATAATGCCAATTTTATGATGAACGAAATTATAAATCACTATACCATATTCATCTTGGCATGAGACAAAGTGTAAACAAAGAAAACAATGTATCTCAAATTTTATTTTTATGTATCATTTTTTTTTAATTTATTATTTAACAAGACAACAAAATGATTTACAGCTTATTGAATTATACATAGCATAGAAAACCTTTGGGATTTATATTAGTGCTATGGATATCTACGTCCGTAGCATTTAACAATTTTAACATTACACTAACTGATCCCCCTGACTCGGTTTTTAGCATTTTTTTTCATTTTACAGAAATTCGACATCTACAATTTTATTATATGTATGTATAGATTGTTTAAAAAGTTTATTTTTAATATTTTTTGGTGTAATGCTTTCCCTAAACTCAACGGGTAAGTCATTTAGCAAGCGCGGAACTAAATATGCAGTTATGCGCTTGCCATAGGGTATCTACTAATATCTCATTTATTTGTTATATAACAAATGAGAAACAATGAACAGACAGGTAACTAAAAACATAATACAAGGAGAAATTCAACAAAAATAACAAAAGTAACTGGGGAATAACAAGAAATAAACGGGGAATTGTCCTGGAAACCGCACTGTCACGTGAACAAGCTGACCGATAGTAATAGCGGATATAACCCGACCGATGACGGAATGAAACATTAAAATGTGAAATGTTTGTATAAACTGTACTCTCTGTAATTCGGTAGTATTAAAAAAACGTGCCGACTTTGAGAAACACATTGTTTTAGCGTGTAATATTTATAGTTTATAATTTATCTAAAATTAAAATAGATAATAATTATATGAGTTATTTATGGTAAAAAATAAAATAAAAATAAGAATGACATACATACATACATAATAACTAAATTGTTATTTAAAGTTTTACTAATATATTCCTTACTTAGCTTCTATAATTAATATTTTTACAAAATTTAAAATGACCTATAAAAATCTCTTTTATGTTTTGTTTACAATTTTTCTCATCTTCTCTGAATATTATAGAAATTATTATTTCAATTATGTGAAATTGTAAGAAGAGCCTTTAAATGGTGTAAAAATGCCAATGACGTCACTAGAAGAGAAGAAAGAAAGAATAACGCTATTACCTGTGTAGAATGATACAATCTAGTGTATCCAACTCTGTCGTAATCAACTTTGAACTGGTACACGCCCCATACGTCGGGTACTTTGAACACTGCTTCATAAACACCATTGGGTTTTTTCATTAAAGTTGTACGAATGAATGGATCAATGCGGACAAATTCCAACTGGACATCATTTGCTTCGAATGGCTGCCACAGACCCTGCTTCAGCTCTTCTATTTCAATTCTGTATACCTAGAACATAGACAAGAGTGTGTTTACTATAATACTTTTTATTGCAGAGCTAGTAAACAGATAGACATCCCACTTAATGGTACATGGTTACTGTGGCCTAAAGACATTTGTAACACCAATGGTGAAGTCAAAGCGCTGACAGTCTTTAGGATGGAATGGGATAAGAGGGATGAGATAGGAAGGACGACATAGGAGATGGGATTTTTTTGTAATAACAATAATCACTATAAGATCCTTTTATTTCTAATAAGCCTTATAATTCTTGCAATTCAGGAAAACTGGAAAGTTTTACTTCTTTTTTGTTAACGCAGGGGGAATGTCTGTTCTTGCGACACACACAGGGGTCATGGATACCGGAGGAAGATCAAAAGCAGCGCCTAATGCCGCCTAGCTCGTGTACGTAGTACATAATGGCAACCGATTCTCCTCCGGTTGAAAGAAGAGATCAACGAACTACCCACTAAGCCTACCTGCGTCCCGATGAGAGAAAGCATCTAGATGGAAAAATACAGGGTACGACTTTGTCAGTTCACTGTGTACAATCCAGTGCTCCAAATTGGTACTAAGCCCAGGGAAGCAGGGGCGTACCACTATGGATAGTAGAGGTGATTTCACTAATACCCCTGTAAACAGTGGTTCTTTGGTGGTTTTACATATGGTATGCACACATTGGTGTGTGCGTGAGACCAAAAGCGAGTATGATTGGATGGCTCGCTCGCGACTAATCATTCCGTCAGACACACACACTAGTACAAGTACAAGTATTGGAATGATAGATTCTGCTCATACTAATATAGGTAGGTACATAAGTTAAAGTGAATTAATCTGTTTCTTCTATACAACCTAAGGTATGAAACTATTTTCATCAAATTTGGTATATAGGCTTTTTAGTAACTGGTGATAAAAATAGATAGATAAACAACACTTTATTGTACACCAAAACTAACTACAAAATAATGGGTTATTAACTATTAGTGATATTTAATACAAACCACAAAATGTAATAATTCATACCATATAATTTTTTTTTGGAATATTTGCATAAAAGATGGTATTATTATTTTACATTACTTAGATAATACACAATAAGAAAATTATTAACAAAATGTATAGGATATGCAAAATGAAATATTAAACAAATAATGTTTAAAAATACTTACAACCGTATCAGTGATGGTATAAGTGTTAGAGGATTCCTTCTCGCCCTGTTTGTGGTGGTGTACGCTGCGTACGCGCAGGCGGCCCCTCTCGCCGAAAGCCCACTCGCTCAAGTGCAACGCCAAAGCCTTGTTGCCTGATACTTCAGACCTCACCTGGTCACCCTATCACCCAAAAGGGAAATTAATTTCTAATATTGTATTACAAAACAATAATTGGATGTTGGCAAAGAATTGATTTTTTAAGCACTTAGAAGGAAACAATACACTTTTTAAACTGTAATTTGAAAATATAACCATTTTTCTTATATTCATATGTAATCCAAGCAAACATAAAAGGTTATTAGTATGTTTGTTTGTTCTATGCACATATTCTTGGTAGAATAGAAACATAATGAAAGCCATGTTTTTTAAGTCTTATGAAATTATTTACTGCTTAGTAAGGTTAACTACAAGCCAGAATTTTATTTATTTATTCTTTTACCTTAATATTGGTATATAATTTAAATTAAATGACATATTGTTACACTAAGGCTATGTTCCACGAGAGGCTCACAATGACCATATTCACGACTGCGATTTTTTCCACTCCACATGCTTGGGGATATTACAACCATAAACTCTAGTGGAACGGATTATGGAGTGTCGATGTCATAAATGACGAAATACACAAATGTCATTGGTTGATTTGAAAATCGCGCCTTTTTCAATGTCAATCGATAGAAAGAATTAAAGCCCCGTGGTCAATGCGCACTTCGACCTCTTGACATGGGTTGTTATGAGCGCTGTGTGATCGAAAATGATGACGTCATTAGTGACGTTTTTCGCCACGATCATAACGACCATGGTCGCCATGTGGAGCGGCAGACGGAACGTTTTGGGCGTTGTGAGCTAATAAGTCTTCATACATTTTCATTATATTTGTTTAGCAGTAATGCCACTTGTCTACAGGGCTTGTGTGGAATTTATATCAAATTTTTACCAATATACATTTGACAATCTATAACCATTCTACCAAGTAATATTGTACTACTCATATACCTTAACAATTTAATATTTTGTTTCTTGAAATAGGCAAACAGAAAGATGGCTCGATAAATGAACGTTCCAATGAGTATTGTTAAAGTTCTATTTGGCATACCACCAACTTGTTCTTTTCAATAATTTATGTTTATGGTTATAATTTACTCTATGGGAGCCTAATCTATGTAAACATCAAAGGTAGTTCTATTATGTGATCTAGTTGTGAAAACTTAATAAAATACTATATGAACATTTGCAATCCAGGGCTGTAAACAACGCAATGCCGTCCCCAAAGAATCTTTTTGACGCCCTTCCTAAACAACCTGAATATACAGCAATAAAAAATCACTTACATGAACTTTAGCAATGGACGAACTGAAAGCTTCATCTGAGAAGAAATACAAAGAGCCGCTGAACACGATGCGCGCATTGTTGCGTGCTTGCAGGGCTGCAATCAAGACTGTCTTGCGGCCAACGGCGTGCGGGTACTCCTTCACCTGTTATGACATAAAAGTAATGTTTTGTTAAATTATTTAACATGTCTACCTTTGGTTTCCATAAAATTAAAAGGTTGTTGGTGCCTTCCAGAGTATTTAAATAACATATTTTTATTTAATTTAAGATTAATTACCCTTTGTAACTGAAAAAACTTGTATATAATTTGAGCCTTTAGCGCCATTTTATCATAAACGACATTGAGACCTAAGTATATTTGTTTTTGTAAAAGATATGTTAAAATTTTATAAGACTATGAGTTTTTGATGCAGTAAGGTCTACCCTACTGCATCAAGAACTGATAGACTGCATCAAGAAACCGAAGAGTTTGTTTTAGTTAGATTAGAATCTAAATAAAACAAAGTCTTAAAACAAAATATTACTAGTTCATACTTTATGTTAGTATACCACCATCGCCTTATCATTTCAATTCATTCCTGGGGTTGTCTAGAAGAGATCGCTTTTTGGAGAGAAGACCTTTGTACAAACTAGATATAATTTTAGTCTTTAAATTCATTTTTGTATTGGTGTATAATAAAATAAAGTGTTATCTATCTATCTGTTACTTTAAAATACCTTTTGTAACAAAAAATATACTTAGGTCCAAATGTCGCTTACGATAAAATGGTGGTACACACTCAATATGTCAATGAAAATTTTGTTTGTTTTATCTTAATGACTAATGGCCGGTTCCTATATCTCACTATTCATTTACGTGCCCTACCATAGGTTAAATTTTGACATAAAATGTATGGAGCTTATGTTAAATTTTAACCAATAACAAGGCAAATAAACAGTTGGTAAGACAGAGTAACCGGTGATAACTGAACTGATTTACATAGTATTTGATAGTTTGTTTGACCTTAAAAATATGTATAAGACTTGCAGCTTGAGGTTACTGATGATTACAGTCCAGCAATCCACTTTGGATAAAGGTTTTTTATTGTACATAATAAACTACATATGGTCTTTTCACCACAAGTGATTTTTATTTTGATATTGAATAGGTTTGTATTTGATTATGTTTGCGCCTGATGTTAGGTAGAATTGCAGTCTAAGGTAGAGGACGCTTACCTAGAAGTACCTGTTCATGCGAGACTTGAAGACACCTAGATTGTATTTTTCAGGAAAAGAGACACTGGTAAAGAGTTCCACACTTCAGCAGTACATATGATAAATCATCATCATCTAAATCACGGTTAAATCATTTAAACTTTC
Source organism: Dendrolimus houi (assembly GCA_039645545.1). Lineage (NCBI taxonomy): Eukaryota > Metazoa > Arthropoda > Insecta > Lepidoptera > Lasiocampidae > Dendrolimus > Dendrolimus houi. The sequence goes on along the minus strand of CM077127.1, from coordinate 24,412,801 downwards.
GAAAATATAGATGTATAGACAAAATTGTGACAGCTATACAATTCAATCCCTTGAAAAGGGCAATGGGATGGTTCAAGTTGTGATTATTATTATTATAAAACTGCTGGAAAAGAAATGCTCTATAAATAGACTAACTTACAAATTTCTATGTACTATTCCTTTTGTAAGCATCAAATCAACAACCCAGGTTTTGTTTATATTTACAACCAAATCTACATAAAAATAATAGGCAAATCTTCATATAAACTAGACATACCTGACTTTTAGGATTGTAGCTGTATGCAGTGGAATCAGCAGTCAATATTGGCATCACCAGGCTATTATCTTTATCTAAGATAAGACCAGTTCCTTCAAAAAGCAAGGGGAGTCTGTTCTTATCTCCAACTATTGTAGGCGCCTTGATCAGGTTAGTTGGTGATACCACAATCCTAGTATGCTCTCCATCATCAGAAGCATCATAATTGAAGTGATCTATCACAGCTGCTGACTCTTCATCCATCTTAAAATATAAAAAGACATATATATTGTTAGTTGAATAAATTAAATTTACACCACTAGTAGGTCTTGCTGGAGAGCACTAGTGTTGCTCCTTTCTCTTTGTTGTGTATGCCATTGTAATGTGTCCCTTGTCATGTTATTATGTATGTGGGAAAGCATGGTGATCTGTTTGTTAATTTCTTCTTTTGACATAAATTATGAAATATTAATTTTTTTATTTATTACTAAAGCTTATTTGACATGTTTCTGAATTAAAATATTTATGTAAATTTAACTTTAGTAATTAAATAACTTTGTATAACACTAGGGACACATTCTTTTAGTAGGTCACAATGCCCAAAATGCTATGTCAGCTGTTCGTTCCACATGGCTACCAAGGTCATTATTGTCATAGCGAAAATGTCACTAATGATGAATGATGTTATTTTTAATCACACAGCTTTCACAACTACCCATGTCAAGAAGTGGGTCAAAGTGGGCGGTGACCAGAGAATCGATTGATATTGAAAACCAATGACATTTCTGTATTTCATCTTTTATGATATAAACTTTCTATAATCCATTCTACTAGAGTTTATCATTGTAACGCCACAAGCAAGTGGAACGGGAAAACTCACAGTCATGAACGGGGTCCTCAGGAACATGGAGCTTCTTGTGGAAGTAGCCTACGTGGTAGAATCTATAGTGCATTTACAAGTGTATAACATCTGTATAAAATACATTCTTGCAAATAAAGATATTGATTGATTGATTAATCATGTTTTGTGGACAAGTGAGTTCTGATGACCTAATTCCCCCTATTCCAATCCCATCCCTCTATTCCATTCCTCCCGTCTGACGCCTCTATCTCATCCTAAACGCTGGCAACACATTGGCTTCGTCCCTAGTATTACGAATTTCTGTAGGCAATGGTATCCACTTTACATTAGCTGGGCCTTCTGCCTATTTTGAAATAAAAAAATAGATAACATCACATATCTTCACTGAAAATGACCCTGTTCTATTCTTTTTAAATACTTTTTTTGCGGCTGTTCCAATTCACTAACAAATGTGTTGTAGTCACAGGAATGCCAATGAAGTTACACTGCCACTTAATGGCCATAAATAAAATAGTAGAAAACAAGATAATGTGATTAACACAAAGACATTTATGAATTAAAAATAAAAAGTTAAACTCTCACATGACATCTGTAGTATTTTGAAGCAGTTTAATTTTGTATTAACAATAATTGGATGTAGTTAAATGAAAAGGATCCAATCCACACAAAGTCATTTTCGAGATATTGACATTTGAAGTTTATAACGTATTTATTCATAGGTGTTCATTATAAAATAGATTGTGAGTATAATGGTATCTTGGAATATTATTATTATTTTTATTGTATATATTACTATCACACAGAGTATTGTTTTACTGATTTAGTTTCTAATACTGGTTAAGAACCACAATGGTTGGATCGATATAAGTGAAAACAAATATACATGTGCCTATTGATGTTGGTTGGTTCCAATGTTAATAATCAATAAAAAACAGCTGTTTTTACGTGGGTCTTTTTTACTGACCGATAATATCGATATGTAGCATCAGTTTGGTGCACTTAACTAAATTTTTACAATATTGTGAGTTGGATCCTTTTCGTGTAACTACGTCCAATTAAACAAATTATAGACTGGTATTAAAAAATATAGATGCATCATGTCTATATGTATTCTCAGATTAGATACTTGTTTCAATAATGTAGCATCCATAAAAGCATATGATTAAGATTCAGTGAAAATGTACATGGTGTCAAAGGCTTAAAACAATTCTGAGGGGACAAGAAAAAGTATTGTTTAACTATGAGATATAGAATACTCTCTGAATAGCATCTTACATAGAATGCTTGTTTTATGTGTCTTTCACTTATGGCTTTTTGCTTACATTCATCCATAATATCATTGTTGTATTGTCGTCAGCCAATCACAGTCCACTTCTGGACGTAAGCCTCCCCAAGATGGCCCACCGGTACATAATATAATGTGTCCATATTTATAATAAAACTATGTTTTAACGGTTTTGAGCGGGTGGGTATTTGGTTTTATTATGTTTACTAGTCGCAAAATCTTAAGAAAATACTATTTCAATATTTAGGTATACTTGAGATGTATTCTGAGACTATTTCACATTGAGTAGAATGAACAGTTATCTGTGATGTTACCTCAAAACCACACTCGGATGCAATCTCCCTGTAAACATCTCCGGCGGCTGCATTACCCGCCATGAGCAAATTGCCTCCATCGTCAATGAACTTGGTTATAGCTTCCGTGTCGATTTGACCCCCGAATTCCAGCACGGAGGGGGCGAATATAATTAGATTCTTGTACAAATACTCCCCATACTTAGCAAGAACGAGATTAGCGTCATCGGCGAGCTTGAATGCGAGTGTGTATCCACGGTCTGAAATAACATTATTAAACTTCAAACGATGAATTATTCAATTAAATTAGTCATACTAGTACTATAACAAGCATTTCTAAACTTTATTACACAGTTACATTAAATAAACCGGCGTAGGAAATCGATCAGATTTGTACATAAGTTACCTTGTAAAGACTTGAAGAATAAAGAATGTGTTTCTCTTATATTCAAATTATCAACTAACACCAAGGTTTGTTGATCAGCTAACGCCAATGAAAAGAAAATAGTTCCTAAAATTAAAGAAAACTGCATTTTTACAAATAAATTTAACCTAAACTGACATAAATGACGTGTACTTATGTGACAGTTAAGTAGACAAGCCACATTCTAAATACGTTATGTCAAAATAATTATTGCCATCATGATAGAACTTATCTGACTTCCGGTCTGTATAGAATATTTTTTATGTTTATGGTTTGGCAACTAGGTTTTTAAGCCAGGCGCAGTTGTATTGTAGGCTACAAGCGACGCCATTCAACGGAGTTCTTGTAAAAACTCGAAAGGCCACATTTGGCTAAACATTTCACATTTCTCACAAAAACACATAATTACTACTCTAAAACTAGTAATATCTTACAACTACTGTTCATTTTAGAGTAATTTTACACATTTTTAGAAAAAAAAACTGCACACCACAGCGTCGCCTTCCAGTTCCCGCTAAAAACTCCTAGAATATAAATAATATTTCCAGGTTACGTACACTTAAGACCAAAAGTGTCAGATTCCCTAATATAGGATATTGATAGTTTTTAAGGAGCAATTATGTGTTTCGTGAGAAATGTGAACTTTATAGTCAAATATGGCCTTTTAAGTTGTCACAAGAACTCCGTTGGATGACGTCAATTGTAGCCTACAATACAACTGCGCCTGGCTTAAAAGCTTAGTTGCCAAGCCATAAACTAAAAAAAATTGATTGACGTTTAGTAAAATGATTTATTTTTGTATCGTAATTGAGCTCGTAAAATTAGCTAAAATAATAAAGTGAACTGGAGTCAGTGGTGATTTTTTATAGGAGTCTTCCATAATTGTGTTAAAAATGATAATATCGCGGTCTAAGCACCGGTCGTCTATGGAAATTTGCGCCGACTGCGGTGCATCAGGTCAGGGCGCTGTTCCCATTTTAGATCATAAATTAATTGCTCCGGTGTTAGTTTTCGTGTCTCAAAGAAAGGTAGTCGTCTGCTGTTAACTTTGGGTCATTCTGATTTGGTTCATTTGTGTAGGACCGATGCATGAAAGAATTACTATTCGATCAAAAACTATTGTTTTTCTCAACATTATCTGAATAGTTTATATCAGACTGTCTGCCAGAACTATCTGTAAAAAATTAATAAAAATTTTCTCTACATATTTCAAGATTGTATTCTGCAATAACCACCTCTAGATAAAAGTATCCCATGATCATCTTAGGTGTTGAAAATACATATACTTCTTATCAAATTTCTAGATCCTTCATGGGCATCAATCAACCGGGGACTTCTTTTGTGTGCGGAGTGCTGTAGTGTACACCGTAGCATGGGAAGGCATATCTCTCATGTCAAATCACTTAGACAAGGTTCATGGCCACCTTCTCTTTTAGCTGTAAGTATTCCTCCATTCATCATTGGAATTATCCATTCATAAGTACCAGACAGTTAATAATTCAAAATTAATATGCATCTATTGTACTACTAGGATTTTCCTTATAGAACCAACTCAATTAAACATTGCATCTATATCCTATAAGAATTCTTGCATTATTTAGATTATAAAACATTTACAAACTTTCATTAAAATTCATTCATGTGCCTCTGCTGAAAAAATAGATAAATAAATACAATGTCTTCTATTAGCTTAGTTTTATTGACAAAACAAGTATTCCATTTTAAAATATACTAATACATTGGCTTAAGTTGATAATGTTTTTGTCTCACTAACAAATAGAACCAAAATTTAATATAATAAAATGGTTAGATATGAGTTATGATTGTAGTTAAATTGGTATGTTATAATTTTAAGTACAACTTCCTCTTTTGTTTGATTTAATAATGTGCTACAAACCTCTAATTATTTTGTATTAAATCAATATGATAATGAAATAGGATGATTTGAAATATCGAAACTATGCATCGGAGTTTTAAATATACCTAGCGGCTGAAAAGTGGTTGAAATTAAACCATAATTTATAAAACTTTCAAGTTTGTTTTCTCTAGCAATAATCTCTACTCTATGCAGCTGTTTACCATATACTACACACTACATGTTTGCCATTGTCAGTATAAAATTAAACATGGAACATTTTTTTAAATAGCTTTTTGTACACAATTTAAATTAGTTATAAATATTATAACTGTTACCTCATTGGCAAAATTAAAAAAAAAATATTATATAGGACTATTATCTCAATTGTTAGTTTGCACTTTTACAGTGTATTGTTGCAATCAAAAGTTAATATTACCATGCAGATGGTGCAAGCGCTGACTGCACAAAATGTAAACAGCATTTGGGAGCATTCTTTACTGAACACATCAGCACCAAAACATTTGAGGAGGAAACCACAGCCCAAAGATCCACTACAGTAAGGAATATTTGTGATTTGTAAAAGAAACCCTAAGAGATGGCAGTATGAAATTTATATTTACAAGAAAAATAAAATTTTCAAATCAAAATATATTAAAAAACAGACAAGTGGCAAAACGAATTACAACAAAATTATAATTTGAAGTTTTACAGGCATGTTTTCAAACTGGACAAGTACATTAACAATCTGCCCATAAAATATCAAGTTAAAATTTTGTTGCGATTTGTTTTGCCACTTTCCGTTGCCATTTGTTTTTCCACTTGTCCGTTGAAGTTTCACTTCTACTATGTGTCCCAGTACACATTTCGATTTTTTGCAGGTTTACTGCAAATTATGATTTGGTTAGGTTAGGTACATTTTAATGAATGCATTTTTTATTTTTTCAAACAAAAAAACTGAATTCGATCCGGAATCAAAAAACGCATCCATAGTCTACTCTAAAATTATGCCGCCTCTCACCACGTCTAGTCTAAATTAATGCCGCTCCTCCACGCGGCTGTAATGCTTTTTCGTGACAGAAAAATCCTAAGAGCCCTGTCTATATAGAAGTTTCACTTCAAATATTGCAGCTTTATTTATAAACTTAACATTTTTAGCCCAGTCAAATCAGAGTTTATACTAGCCAAGCACTTAAGACTCGCTTATGTGCTGCGAGCGCGGCGTGACGAGCCCCCTAGTGAACTTGGGTCTCAACTACACAGTGCTGTAAGAAGTTCTTCTTTAGACACGGCAATGAGGTTACTCGCTCAAGGCGCCGACCCTAATTACTATAATCAGGTATACATGTCTCCTTAACATTTGATAATATCATACAGCTAGATAAGATTTTATCTGTTGACAATCTAACTAAATTATTATGATAAGATATTTATATAATCAAATACATTTTAGTTCAAGTGTTTCCTAATTACTATAATATTATTTTAAATTAACCTGTATTTTAAGGATGTATTCATCACCTTTTTTATTGCTAGTAATTTTGCTGCAAACTTATATGATGTATAATCCCAAAATATATACTCCGCTTAAATAATTAAAAGTAAGTTTCTTTAAGTCTTTCTCTCTTTTAAAGTCTTCCTCGACTCGACAAATTGTCGAAATAAAAGTTTCTGTGATACAGGGCCCGAGTTTACGCAACCAAAACTATGAGGAAAATATTATTTTAACAATATTTATACATTTTTTACTTGATTTAGTTAATTGATAAAGAAATGCTAATAGCTTATGCAAAATAGTTATTGTATTAATTAGAATTTAGTCTCACATTGAAGGCTGGGAATTCATACTGTATATGCATGGGTTAATTGCATTAGCCTGCATTCATGTGCACGAACTCTATATTATATCGACCATATCAGCCTTCCTAGTTAGGAAGTAAAATCTACATGGACATTTATACATGGCCTCTGTAGTTGAGCGATCTAAGCCTTTACCAGCCTACCTTGCTGCAACGCAGAGGTTCTGGGTTCGATTCCTGGCATGGTAAATTTCGGAAACGAATTTTCGCACTTATTTACTATGGACTGGGCGTCTGGGTCGGCCCCAGAGTAGGCCGTTGTATATTACCCATAACACAAGCATAATTCGCTTAATTTGGGGATATAGAAATATGTTTGTCTACGATTATTATTATTATATAGACATCAATGACAATGTATATAACGGCAACCTCTCATATATTTTGGTCTTTCAATCCGGATATTGTGCAGCTGCATAGGCTGGCTGCTGGTTTTTTTCTAGTTATGAAGATATCGATCGCAAATTTTAATTCTTCTGGTTGCATTACCATGTCAATGCAGATGTGAAGGCAGACTTAGCACTTGCCCTTTATTGTACTAAAATCGACTATAAAATATGGTTAAATCACAGATTTAGATTTGAAACAAATGTTATCTATATCTGTGATTATAATTTTCAAAGGAAAAAGGCACGACATGCCTTCACGTGGCGTGTCGGGCCGGGCAGCCTGCGCAAGCGGAACTGCTGGTGGCGTGGGGAGCCGATCCTACTGCCCGCGACTGTAGCGGAAACACGCCTTCGGAGTGCGCTAGGTAAGCTTAAATGTAATAAATATCATTTTGTATTGTGATCTCCCAAGACTCCTACAATCACACATTTGAAAGTATTATGATCTTCCAAGATTTCTACAATTACACTTAAATACGAGTACTTCTTGAAAGTTTTGTGATCCTGCAAGATTTCTACAATTACACATAACTAGTGGTCGCCTATGCCCGGTTTCAATATTGCAAAAACGATTCGTTTTTTATACCGACGGGTAGAATATTAACGCCTGGTAGCTCTACTGATGTTTCTATAATGCACTGTCCGTAGCTAGTTACTCATGAAAGTACCAACTACCGATGGGAGAGATTTTCGAACCGATCGGTAGACTTTTTGTATAGAAATGACAGATGAAGTGTTTCTATATTATAACCGCTGGTTGTCAGCACTACTATACGTAAGAATTTTATTACCATCCGATTTCTGCCGGTTGCCGTTTTTTTTGGGTTGCCGGTTTACGTAATACGTGATTTTAAATTAAATTAAACTCATTTTTTTTTACTTCTTCTTTTGACTTGGATTTAATTCTTATTTATTTATATCTTTCAAATTTACTATTTCTATCTTTAAAAGTTCTAATTCCAATTCAAGTATTGCTTTACTATTCATCTCTTCACCTGCGATAACGTTAATAGTTATCGATTGTGACCTAATGCGTCTTCAATATAACGTTAAAAATAAAAATAACACTGTGAATGAATATGAAATTATTAATAGATAACGTATTAGTACGTACTAACTGTCAATATTTAACGTCATTAACAATAAATTACAACGTCGCTTAAAATAACACATTAAATCCGTTTAAGTGTAAGTTTACACATTAAGTGTGAAACGGTCGCGTTACAAAAAGTTCCCTAAAACATTTGATTGAAAACAAAAAATCGGACAAGGTTCCCACAAAGTTTCCGTCATTTGTCTCTGGTACCATGAAAATCATTTTTCTTAGCCTTAACTTATTTTTTTTTAAATGCAATCGAAAACCACAAATCCCTATAACTAGCGAAAAATTTCTGAAGTGACAACACTGTTTCTTGTAACAACACTCTTTTTTTTACAAAAAACAAATGACATTGGAACAATCATTATTTAAAAAATTATTAATGACAATCGCATATCACAAAAAGTATCTTCTTTTGAAAATGCATTTGTTTTGTTATACCTCAACTCATTGAATTACGTGGCGTGTATTACGACCACAACTAAGTTGCGTTAGCAAAACGTTTGGGAGGGAATTAGTTACTGATAACCGACAGTATTACTAATTGTCAATGAGATTGTGAAACGCTCGTATAGCCCTCTCAACCATCGGTTATTGGTAGCTTCAAAATCAATCAGTTTCTATTACAGACAACCGTCGTTAAAAATAAGAAACCGGCGGTTAGTCACCGAAATTCGACCATAATTCATTTAAATTATAAGTTTGAACATTATTAAGGTTCAGTTGTCAAAGACTATACTTCTATAATCACAGATTTCGCCAAGGCTACACTGTTAAATTGCCTTTAACGATAAACGAAAGAGGATATATTTGTGTGCGTCTCAAATACATGATAGTGTGTGTAATGTTTTTTTTATTGGTTTAATGTATTTATTATGGATAATTATAAAAATATTAGCATTCTGCACTCCTTCTCTATATAAACTATAAGTGTGCGAAATTTCATACTCCTCCGTCCGCGCAATTTTCGTAAAAAGGGGTACACAGTTTTTGCTTCACGTATTAATATAATGATACTTTTTGAAAACAATAGACTGCGATTAATGTTTTACGTCATAAATAAACATCTTTATCGGGTTCTTGTGCCACTTCAATTATTTGTTATTCAATGTAGCTTCTAGACCGGTAATGATTCATTTCCGTTTACGTAATTAGGAGCCGTGACTTATGGCCGGTTCCTATATCTTACTATTCATGCACTTGCCTTACTATCGATTGAATTGTGATATTGTATGGAGCTTATGTCAAATTTTAACCGATAGTGAGACAAATGAACGGTCGCTAAGACATAGGAACCCGCGATTAGCAGACAAACTGCAAGGGAGTCGCCTATGCTGGTTCTTGTTTTTTTTTTTTGGTAAATCCATTATTTATCATTTTCATATGTCTGTCATCAATGTCTGAATGGAAAGAAGTATCCTGAATATATTAATTAAAAGATACAGTTATAAACACGTCTGTAGCAGCGAGAGGTAGGGGTTAAATGATACATCAGATGGCAGAGAGTAGTATTCACTGGCAAGTGCTGATGTGAACTGAAGTGAACTCATTTATATTGGAAACGGTAACCTTAAGTACAAATATTAACAAGTCTTACAGCTAGTACAGTATATAGCACAATGTGTGAGCGGGGCGGATGATGTGCGAGCGAGATAGACCAACTATTAATATGTACCCTCCCCCGCGTTGTGTTAGCCAGTTCCCCTCGGGCTTCACATTACCCGTCGTCCGTTCTTACTTAGTGCATTGTATCGCCCTATAGTCGGCATCATTAGATTCATCTCATGGCAACAGTCCAACCAAGGTAAAGCCTCCTAGGGAGCAATGTACCCCTCGGGCTCGAGCACCTTCGCGAGGCGAAGGCGCTCGCCTCGAAAACCCTGGTAATGTTGTGAGGTATTCGAACATATAAAGTCAAGTCCAACAAAAAAAAAACCGCTAGCCAGTAGTTCGTTGTACACTGCGATGACTACACGTATGCAGCTCCCAAACGTCCATAAGATCGAGAAGATTTACATGCTAAACGTGTGAAGTAGAAGTGGGCGGAACATGTGGCACGAGTCTCGGACAACAGATGTACGAAGACAACCACCACCGGGGCTGGACCAGTGAGGAAAAGAAAGAGAGGGCGATTCCAGTGAACGCTGGGTCGACGAAATAGAGAAAACAGCTGGCCTAAACTGGATGAACCAGACAAGACTATTGGAAAAAGTTGGAGGAGGCCTATATCCAAAGTGGGGTTTTAAAGGATAAAGAGGAATAATATTAGTTTCGCTTTATTTGTATAATATGTGTTATATTTTGACGAAATAAAGGGCTTTATTATTATTATTCTTATTATATTTTTAATGTCATTTAGAAAAGTGGCTATTTTAAAATGCCGTTTCTGCCAGGCCGTAATAGAAGGGCTGAGTTCAAAAATTGCTGGCCAGACGTCGTGAAGGATTGCATTTGTGCCAATGGTCGTATAAGAAAGGATGCCACCAATGCTGCAAAGTAGAGAAGAAAATTTAGAGAAACGGACCCCGGCCTCCGAAGCGCAAGCACTAAACGCAACCGGAATTTAACATTTCGGCTTCCTTAGGGGTCTGGGTTGCCTGCTGTTTTTTTTCTTCCTTACTTGTTTCCACATCTCTTATTCTGAGATGTCCTTGGTTTTTATTTTTATCGCTGAAACAGCAGATGATTGATGGACAGCGGTTGTTGTCGTCTATGGACATTTTCAACACTAAAGGTATGTTGCTGGCCACGGAGGCGGGAGTGGAGCTCAAAGTTTTTACAGTGTCATAATACTGTAGACTAGGGTTGGTAGTTAGGGTTACCACCTTTTTTGAAGAAGATATAGTATTTTTGTATTGGAAAAATATAGTACTTTTGATAAATTTAGGGGCAAAAAAGAGTACACATTTATTTTTCACTAGCTGATGCCCGCGACTTCGTCTGCGTGGTGCGGTTTTTTAACTATCCTACGGGAACTCCTTAAGTTTTCGGGATCAAAAGTATCCTATATGTTGACCAGGGATATAAGCTACCACCATACAAAATTTCATTTAAATCGGTCCAGTCGATTCAGAGATTAGCCGGTACAAACAGACACTAAACAGGGAAATAAAAAATTTGAAAAAAATCTTAATTAGTTCTATTTTACTTCTTACATCCCCCTGACTCGGTTTTTATAATTTTTTTTCATTGTTCAGAAATTCGACCTCTACAGTTTTATTTTATGTATAGATTATTTATTTAATTCTTGAATTTTGCATTTGTATTTATTACTACATTTTGCTTTGATCATCAAAGTGCTATTATTTTTTTTAAAATCGTTACAAGCTAAACAAATAGCGCTTCAATTGAATTAGCGATGAAAATATAATATATCTCGTACTATATTATTTTTCCATAATATATAGTACAATGAGCTAAAATATAGTACGATACTATATATTATAATAGTAAGGTTGGCAACTCTAGTGGTAGTGAACCAGTCGGGCAAATGGCTTACCACCTGGCTGTAGGTTTTCTTACTTACAGGTCGCCTGGCCGCAGGAATAAAATTCTCTTCTCTACTGATTATCCAATACAATCTTTTGATTACTCTATTATCTAGACAAGGTGGCCACACAGAGCTGGCAGACCGTATGACGGAGTTAGTATACGAGGCGACCGACCGTATGATATACTTCCTGACTGGCGAGAAACCGGACCACGTCGCGGGCAGACACTACTTCGTACCTCGTGCGCACGACACGCACGAGATGACGGATGTCGCCAAAGCTGCCAGGGGAAAACTTCAATTGGTATATCATTTATTTAATTTAATACGCGGAGTGTAGTAAAAAATTAGAAAATTGTATCCTGAGTAATAATTTTCTTCCAATGATTTAGTAATAATATTATTACAACCTGAATGCCGACAAAAGACAAATTCACACCTGCATACCTTTTCGGCGACCTGTATACATTTTATTACCTTTTCGGCGTTTAAACTTCTTTTGTTTACTTTGTGATTATAAAAACAGCCCATTGTGTATTGTAATCTTTTATGGTAGTCATTAGCCAGGTGTGATTCTAGGAAATTCAGTCCACGCGGCCAAGCAGACATATTATATTTGTACAGGATAAAGCAATGCCCTAAACGAGAGATGAGGAAGTCAAGCGATAACCACGAGCGAAGCAAGACTTGTGTACATTCGGTAATCTATTTAGTGACGGACTTTGCGCGTGTTATTGAATCGTGCATTACGTTTGGACTGGTTGTGTTCAGTTATATTTGTACCTGTGTTATACGTGTTTGTTTGTGTGTTTGTATAGTTCTAATAAACTCTATAATAATTCCAACGGCATTTTAATTCGAGTCCCGCAACTCGTAACAATATTTAATCGTCATCATCCCAGCGTTGAAATTTGGTTGAGTTCGGAGCATCCGTTTCGGAGCAGGGGGTCCCCTTTCCTATTTTTTCTGCACCACTTCGCAGAGCCTTTGCGGCCCTTATTGTAATTCTATTGATCCGTATGTCGCTCCTTTGCGACTTTAGTACAAATATTAGGTGTTTGGTTAAAACCAGTATATAATTTAGCATTTATGTATGTACATTATAATTTCTATTTTATATATTTTAGTTACCAAACCATCTATTCGAAGAGTTGGTTATGGATATTTACGACGAAATAGATCGACGTGAAACTGAAGCAAGTAAGTTAATTGACTTAAGCATTTTTTCTATATTTTCCATTTCTCATAAATTGAGTATATAGCTCATTATATTTAAATAAACAATGAAATATAAATATCTATTTGACAGCAATGCCATGAGATTTTAGTGCTCAAAGCGGGTTTCTAATTCTGCGGCTGCACCTACGTGTGGGTTTCATTGAGAATTTTAAAGACCCCTTCAAACTTATATGAATGTTTAACAAGTCGCTTCACTGACAATTTTGGAGCTACCTCCAAATTTTTGTTGTAATTTTTATTTGTGGTGTTGATCATTTAATTTGTTACATAAATTTAGTTATCAAGTCACTGGAAGCAACTAACACCTAAGGATACAGGCTTGGCCTTTTTTTTTTTTTTTTTTTTTTTTTTTACTTGGGGAAATGCATTGCCGCACCATCAGCCGCGCCGGGGAGGTCGCGGCCGGTGTGTGGGGCTCCCCCGGCGCCGATAAATCAGTACGACCGGCGCCGGGTATACCCACTAAAACCCGAAGGGAGCCTTCTACCGCCTGAGTGCCGGGGTCACGGTATACAGCGTGGGCCTTGACCCGCGACCCCGGCGTGCGGTGGGCCGCCTCATAAACAGAGGCGGCCTCTCCTGTGTGCGGGCCGGGGATGGTGTTCCCGGCCCTGAGAGGGTCGCGCGGCTTCCTCTCGCGCCCTCTCGCGGCATTGTGCGGGCGGAGGCCTGTCTAGTCCCCGAGGCCTCGACGCCCGCTGCCGCTCGCCCGTGGCCTTACCGCCACGGGCCTTACTCCTTGCCGCTTCCCGCGGCGGCTGATGGTGTTGCCGCCGCGGCCGCGGCACTGTCCGGCGCCATACGGCTGGCTGCCTGGCGATTCCTCCTGGTGGGCTTGGCCCCGCAGGACCTGGAGCCCACCTGATGACCGGCCGGTTTGCCCGCGGCTTCGCACAGAGCGCAGTGCGGCTTCGCGGTGCAGGGGCCGGTCACCAGATGGCCGGCTTGTCCGCAGCGGTAGCAGTGACCGCTGCGGTCCACCTCTGAGGTGCACATCGCCGCCACGTGACCAGCAGCGTGGCAGCGGTAGCACCTCTGGGTCCTGTGAGGCAGGGCCTTCACTAGGGCGGAAGTCCAGCCCACCAGGAGTCTCGTTCCAGCTGTGAGAAGCTTTTTGGCAGCCGCCACCGGGCAGGCCACCACCGTCTGGCCCATCCCATCTGGGCCGGGACGGGCCTTTGACGCCTTGATGCTCCCGTAGGAGCATCCCGTGGTCCGCGCGATGGCGGCGGCCACATCTTCTGCGTGCACGTGATCGTCCAGGCCCGAGACGCGAAGACACACAGTCTTCTCGGGCCTGGTCACGCGCACGTCCTCGGGATAGAGTTCGGTCCTCAGTTGTTCGGCGAGGGCGTCGGCCTTGGGGGCACTGTCGGCGCCAGGAAGCACCAACATTCGCGCCCCCGTGCGCGCCCTCTTGAGCCGAAGGCCGCCCTCGATCCCGAGGTCAGCCAGCCGTATTCTTGATTTGGCCTTCGAGAAGAGGTTCGCGTACGTAACCCCTCGGTCCGCCGCGCCTGGCTGTAGAGTCAGGATAACGGCAGCGGACTTCGGGGGACGCAATCGCGGAACCTTCTTCTCGAGAGGCTTTTTCTTCTTTTGGGGCGGTGGAGGGGGAGGGGGAGGCTGCGAGGATGGCTCCTGCGCCTTCTTACCCTTCCCCCTCTTTCGTCCTCCTCTGTTCCCCCGCCGCCTCGCGCTTGCAGCAGCGTCAGCGACGGGGGGTGCGACCGGTGGGGCATTGGCCGACGGTGCCTTGCCCTTGCGGGGTCTCCTGTTGCTCACCGTCGTCCAGCCCTCTCCGGCCGCAGCCGAGGGAGGAGGGGGCGCCGGACAGGCGGGCGGTGGTGGGGTGGACGTCACCACCGCCGTCTCCAAACTGGCCCTTTGTGAGGGCAACGGGGGGTACTCCGCAGCCGAGAGCCGCAGAACGCTGGGCGAGCTCGGCTGGGATCTAGGCCTAGCTGAGGGAGCGGGGCTCGGCGTTGTTGCCATGCGCACCCGCTCCTCCATGGCCGCGAACCGACTCTCCATGAGGAGAGTCAATCGGTCGAGATTCGCGGCCATTACCGACTCCGTGTTGGGCGGGGCTGGCGGCGCGGCCTCGGCGCGCGGCCGCACAACCTCCGCCTGGAGGCTCCTGAGCTCGTTTCGGAGGTCAGCGATCTCTGACTCCATGCGGCTGTTTGCCGCACGGAGCAGGGCGACCTCCTCGCTGGAAGTTCGGCTCAGGAGCTCCTCCGAGGCCTCCCGGATGGCCATCACAGCCTCCTTTAGGGCCTTCTGGAGTGTGCCCTTCAGGCCCTTGGAGACTTTGGCCACCCCGGCCACCACCGCCAAGGAGTCGGTGATTTGCTGCTGCAGGCCCTGCGCGTGAGCTGCGCGGGCCTCCGGAGCGGCCTGGCTCGCGAGGGCGGGAACGGTCCTAGACCTCGTCGCCCTCGCGGTAGCCATTGATGAGGCACGCTCCACGATCTCCTTCTCGCTCGCCAATTCGAGCTCAGCGCGTTGGGCCTGCACCAGCGCTTGCTTAGCAGCAGCTAGGCCCACGTTCTCCCCTGTTGTGGGAGGACGGCCTCTGCCCCGCTTGGCGTCCGGCGCTGTTGTTGCCGGAGTTTTAGCAGGGGGTTTGGGGGGCGGTCTCTCCTCATCGTCTTCGTCTGTCGACGACGCCAGGGGATACAGGCTTGGCCTAGTCTAAGCGTTAGTAACTAGTCTTAATTTTAAAGCGAAATTTGTACATATTTTTGGTGACAATAAACTTCTCTTTATTATTTATATATATTATTATTAACTTACTTTATAATCTGATTTTTAATTGGCTCATTCATAAGTGAGTTGTGTGAGTCGTTGATTCAGCTCAACACTGCGAGTTGAATCCTGTAGAAATTCTACACTTTAACTCGCACAACTCACTTATGTATCAGCTACAACACTATTATCTAAGCTTGCAACATAAAAAAAGTCGATCGCAGTTATCATTTTAGTCCAGGTAATTAAAAATCAGAGTATAACTCGTATTAGACCGTAAAACTGGCGTCTTATTTAGAGCGTTAAAAATAACGCCATTAACGCATTGCCACATTAATGTATTACATACGTTACCTGTAAATATTTAACGTCATTAATAATGTCGCATCTCAAATAACGAATTAAACCCATTGCCATATCTGCGTGACATGGCCAATATCTGTAACACTATCGCAGGTGAAGCCACACCTTTAGCAAAAGACTGACTTAATTATAACTTCAAAATTAATGTTCAAATTGTTCAAACAGTATGGCAGACAAGTGCAACAGGTCTCGAAAGAAGTGGCGTTGTTTTTCTACCAGTGAACCCAGCGTTGTCAGCACCGAGGAACCAAGGGAGGCAGAAGTTGGCTCGGCTGTCCACACCTGAGATGGCCACTTTATTAAGAGACGTCTTGGTGGACGCAACGAGGAGACAGCATATCGCCACCTTACAACCTCGAGGTAGGTCAAAGTGTAATCTAAAATCTTTTTGTATGAAACAATTGGCTTTGTACAGTTTGTCGATTTAACTAATGTCAAGGACTTGTAGTTTTTTGAGTTTTAAAGTACTTCAAAACCTTGAACTGAATGCACCCTCGAATTGAAGTCTCTGACTGACTCAATGAAACAGACTTTTTGTGGAAACTTGAAGGTGTATTTCATTACAGAGTGGAGATTTTTCTCCACAGCAAATGGCCAAGTGGTGCATACTTTTCGCTAATATTGAAATCCAAATTACTACAATAGGATGCAGGTGCCTTAGCCACCGAGGGTAGCTCAGTGGCTAAGGTATGTGCATTGGTCCTCTTTATATATTTTGTATTATTATCAATTAATAAAGGAAAACTCTTAATTCATAATATTTCCAGCACTAACAGGTCCTCTAAACCCCTTGCTTTCGGCGAGTCATTTAAAGCACATCTCACAGATGTCAGATGACGAACCGCTTTACGATTCAGTTGCATCTGATGAAGACTATGCTGCATTGGTGCCTGTCGATCTCGATGTAAGTTCAATTATTTTCTCCTTACTATATAAAATATGGCTTTGAAGGAAGTGTTTATCTAACTGTCATAATTAAAAAATCATCACTAGAACTAGTACCGGCTGCCTAAGCCACTAAGCTGGTGTCTGGGTTAGTACTGATCAATCATTTATTATTCTTTATAGATGTCAGCGCTGCTGCCAAGAACAGGCGAAGCAGTGTCATCAACTTACAACCCAATGCTGCCTTACGAACACTCACTAATAGATCGTCGGACCTCAAGCTTCCCAGAAAAGAAAGATGAAATCGAAGTTCTAAGAAAGGAATTATCAAGCAAGGATTCCACCATAATAGAGCTAAAGAACCAACTGAAGAATTTACAAACAATAGTTGAACAGTTGACACAAGAAAATAGTGTTTTAAAGACTTCTAGTATAGATGATGATCAAAGTATGGCATCATTGTCAGTGACAGATGGTAGTAATTTTGTGACTGGGGTTAGTAGTGTTGTGACTGGGGGTAGTAGTGTTGTGACTGGGGGCAGTAGTGTTGTGACTGGGGGCAGTAATGTTTTAATTGGGGGCAGTAATCTTGTGACTGGGGGCAGTAGTGTTGTGACAGAAAATAATATTGAAACAAAGGGGCAGGAAAGGGGGCGCAGCCTAGACACAGAATTGGTGGAGGAAGAAGCGAAACAAGCTGCGAAGAATGTTCAGCGGCCGGTCAGTATGTATGAGACTAGGGAGGGCCCAAAGAATAACTGGCAAGTTACTAAACATCAGGTACTAATTTTACTAATTTTGTTGTTTGGGTTGTAGTGTTTTGTTAGAGTCAGAAGTCAACACTTGTTATCAAAGAATAAACTGCATCGCGGTTTGCTCTGATCAATTTATAGGTTATTTTATACTTACATTTTCTACCTGGGTATGCTCTCATTAACTTTAGTTTCATATACTGGCAGAAACAGTAGTTTTTGGGAAAAATATATCTTATGTTTATATTTAGCCTGTAACACTATACCAAGCTTTAACATAAAACCTTTCAAATAAATTTACATATTGTATTATCATGGATTTTAAAATAATAATTGAGGAGTGTACTTTCAATACCCGCTTTAATGTATGACCTTCCATTCATTTTAGGGGGCTTTGAAACTATACACCTGGATTGTCACATACTGTACATAACCATATAAACATAAAACGTGTCATCCCTCTATTCTAGCTTTGCAGTTAATGTTTCAGACAGAATAATGTTTGAAACAAATATTTTATTAAATACTACCTGATCCAGCAAACTTCGTACCACCTCAGAATCAATTTTTTTCATATTTAATCACCTTTTAAACCTTCCCTAGACTTCTACAAATAATTCAAAACCAAAATTAGCCAAATCAGTCCAGCCGTTCACGAGTTTTAGTGAGACTAACAAACTGCAATTGATTTTTATATCTAAGATTACCTGTATTTGTAAGCATATGTAAGACAAATAAATATAAATAATAAAAACACTCTTTTAATATTTATTTGATTATATCTGACTCTAGCATTACCATGCAAATTATATGCCTATTAATAATTACTACATACCGAAGTTAGGCCTTATCCTTAGAATTATTTAGTGTAAATATTAACTTTATATATTGTATATGCTTCAGTAGTATTGTGATGATCAATAACTTACTAAATTGAAAAAGAAAATGATAAGTATTTAAGAATTAAAACAATCTTATTACAATTTCGAAATATATGTAGTCTGCATAAAACTTTAGGACTTTCTAGATTAGGTACAGAAAGATATGCAATGTATGACTGTATGAAAACAATTTAATGTGCAGCATTAAAAGTAGTCATAAAATTTAATGTGGACTATACATAAACTTTTTTCTCAGTGACTATATAATTAGGCTTAACAATGTTATTCATAAGATTCAAGTAGTTAGATTTACCTAAACGCATACTGAAAAAAGTGGTGATTGGTAGTTCATAAAAGGCTTGTTATAAGAATTATTATAAATGAGGACATCAAGGATGTGATTGGGATCATTTCTCTAATAAAATAACTTGAACGAAGTCAAGGTAGCGTATTGGCTAGCGCACGCGTCCTGACCTTAAAGGACGGCGGGTTGGATCCTGGCCGTACGCATCCACCACTTGGTCAGTTTTCTGATGTAATGTGCATATTGTTACAATTACCACATGGTACCAACGGTGAAGGAAAACATCGTGATGCAACCTGCACATTGAAATAACTAATGCCTCAAACCTGCCAAGTCGCCTTGGCGAAGCGTGGCGGGTATACTGCCCCCCCCCATAATGTGTGGACCGAGCCCAGCAGTGGGACATTTATGGGCTGATATTGTTTTTGTTGTTGCATGGGTAGGGAGGTATATGATTGTTTCAAAGCTATCCATCTCTCCATTACATGTGGATCTGAATGTAACCTCAAAATCTCAGTGTAGACCTGTTTTATTGCTTATACTGTTGAGTTTTTCTACTTCACTGTCTGTTCAAGATACTTCTTTTAATGTATATCATGGAAAACAGTTTATTCCATTGAAAATGTCAGGTCTGATTCCAGTACAGGTGTATTCATGGATAAATATAATTACTCTGTAGCCATTTGTATGATTCCTTATTCTTCCATAACATTATCCAAGAGCCGGAAGATTACATGGTGTGAACGTTGTGCAATAGTTTGCCAGTCTGTCAAATTACAGCAGTGACGTGACTTGTGTTAAAACGCCATCTAGTATAAGATGTACTAAAGTAGGTTTATATATTTTCAATAACCTACTAGATGGCGCTAAACAGTGATCCGATAGAAACAGCATATAAAAATCGATAAAACCGATCCATTGCTTTTTCGCTCGGACTGTTACCTTATTAAGAATAATTTACCTTAAAATTAGCCTAAATAAAACCAAAATACAGTATAAACACAAATTTATTTGATTGCACTACAACATACAAATAGCAATAAACCGAATGCATCGCGGGCTATCCGCCGAAGCCCACGCGAATACAACTTGTCTAACAAGGAAGTTGTTTTTAACCCCTATATAAAGAAGAACCTTATTCATAAACTATGTTTGACTGTGGACCTTGTAATTGCAGCTTACTACCTTACTAAGCCTCGACCGACCCCTAACCCAGAACATGCTAGAGGGTGCCAGTAATGCAGACGCTTTGCCCAGTGGTGAGATGGTCCAACGCCGTGCTGAAGGGGTGACAAGGGCTATCCAGGAGTTGTGGGATGCGGCCAGGGACCACCATCCCAGGCTCTTGGAGAGGGGGGACGCTATACGACAAGCAGTTAGGACGTTGCTCGCGCTGTTTCCACAGGTGAGTGATGTGTATATTTTTATCTCTGAAGTTTATCTAAGGGAAGCTGCATTTAATGTTCTAGTACAAAGTATAATTTACGTAGTAAAATTAATTTAAATTTTGTGATGAAGCAAATCAAGAGTTGTACATGAGTTTAGAACAAGGATATTGTAAATGTCATTGTTCTTAGGAGTTAAAGAGCTACTCAGTACCAGATCTCAAATTAGCATTTGTATCACAATACTGTCTTCGTAATTATTATTTTTCCTATAATACTTACAACAATCAATTAATCTAATATGGTTTTGTCACTTAATTAATATAATAAGTTATCTTTATAATAATACTAATTTAGTACCAAGTCACATAACATATTATACCGAAAGGCTGAATCTAGCAAAATAGGCTATCAACTATCTATACTGATATATAAAACTGAAGAGTTTGTTTGGTTGGTTGAACGCGCTAATCTCAGGAGTTCCTGTAGTTACTACTGGTCTGATTTGAAAAATTCTTTCAGTTTTAGATAGCCCATTTATCGAGGAAGGCTATAGGCTATATATCATCACGCTAAGACTAATAGGAGCGGAACACCAATGAAGAATGTTTCAAAATCGGGGTTTTTTTTTCCTTTTGAGAGCTTCCGCTACGTGCGCTGCGTAAACGGTTAAAGTTTCGCAACAATCATGTATGACAGAATTGTTCCCCTTTAAAAGTTCTAAAAAAACATCCGTATATGTCTATCTTTTAAGGTTGGCTCACTACAACCTTTTTTTATGCTAACCAAATTTGATCTAAAATAATGCATTATTTATGAAGATGTTTTTATAAACATGATATTATCCTTATCCAAATAAATACGTTATTCATCACAAGTATTTAATTTAAAACGAAATTGCCATTCACATCATTCGATTTCATTGAATATCTTAAGAGATATTGCAGTTTTAAAATAACATCGCAGCAAAATAATGATTAAGTACTGCGCGTGCATTTATGATGTGCAAGGCCGGCGGGCAATCATGAGGGGGAAGGGCGGTGGGGCACCTTCTACGTAAACAAAGTCACGGGCAGAAGCTAGTTCAAAATAAAACTTCACTGAATTCGATTCTTATAACTGACTTCTCTGGACATTCGTAAAACAGCTAATTTTTATCATACAGAACAAATCTTCTGTCTATACAACTCCAGAGAGACCAACTATCAAATTACTTACTTTACAGACGTGCAGTGATCGAGAGCTTACTCTCGTACTAGGCGATCTGCGAGCCGCATGCGAGGAAGTGTGCTTGGCTTGTTCAGCCCCGTCACCGTTGAACGAGGTCCGTTCGGCCGCGTACGACCTCGCGATGGCCACGAAGCTGCTCGTCACGCACTTCGCGCCAAACTCATAGCGAAGCGACTACTACACGACAGTGTAGTGCCGCCTTTCATTCGGACGGGTCACGTGCTCCTTGTTATAGTGATGGACCTCTATTGTTGGTGTTTGTTTGTTGCAGTTTATCTTACATTTATATGTACGTGTATTTACATTGCATGCGAGTGCTAGGCTTGTTCAACCCCATCATCGCTGAACGAGGTCCGTTCTTCCGCGTACGATCTCGCAATGGCCAAAAAAACCAGACTCATAGCGAAGCAATTATTACACGACAGCCTAATGTCGCCTTTTGGCGGGACCTCTAGTGCTGTGCCTGTTAAACTACAACCAGCCACACTACCATGTACCCCCGAATTCAGATACCTTGGTTCACTACTGCAGAGTAATTGTGATATAGAGAGGGATGTAAGGAGAAGAATAAATGTAGCATGGCTAAAGTGGAGACAGGTAACCGGTGTGACGTGCGACAAACTAATGCCACTGAAATTAAAAGGACAAATATATAAATCTGTCATACGACCAGTCATGCTATATGGGTCGGAATGTTGGGACACTAAAGCGATAAACCACAAACGTCTCCACTCAGCTGAGATGAGAATGTTGAGATGGATGTGTGGTGTCACAAGAATGGATAAGGTGAGAAATGAGTACATAAGGGGGGGATCTTTGAAAGTTGCACCCGTGAATGAAAAATTGAGAGGAAGAAGATTAAGTTGGTATGGGCATATAATGAGGAGGGATGAAAGTCACGTGACAAAAATAATGTTAAACTTCAAGATAGATGGGTACAAATGTAAAGGTAGACCAAAAACAGATGGATGGATTGTGTGAAGGATGATATGATGATATGTGGTGTGACAGAAGACGTATTTCAGAGTAGAGGAGAGTGGAAGGAAAAGACATATTGTGCCGACCCCAAATAATTGGGATATGGTGAAAGAAAAGAGAGAGCCTAATGTCGCCTTCCATTCGAACGGGTCACGTGCTCCTTGTTATAGTGATGGACCTCTTGATTGTTAGTGTAATTGTTGCAGTGTGTTACTTTTAACTTGTGATGAGAATATCTATTACTCGACCGCCACAATTTTTCAAAAAATCATATTGCTGGTTGATATTTACAAGTCTATACTGAATACGAGCATACTCTCGTCTTAGGCGAATTTCGAGCTGCACGCGAAGAGATGTACTTGGTTTGTTTAGCCCCGTCACCGTTGAACGAGGTCCTTTAGCCCACGTATGAGCTCTCAATGGCTATAAAAAACCAAACTCGTAGTGAAGCGACTACTATAGTACAGTATAGTATCGCCTTTCATTCAAACGGGTCACGCGCTCCTTGTTATACCTCTTTATTGTTGGTGTGATTGTTACAATTTGTTAAATTTAAAACGTGATGAGCATATGTATTACGAGATCGGTAAAATTAGACAAAAAGAATCATATGGATGGTATAAATTTGCAGATGTGCATTCTGCAGCAGCCGTAAACTTAGTCTATTTCAAATGGGACGGTATGGTTGACACATAAATAAGACGTAACTTGTAGCGTTATCGTAAACTTTCTTACGAAAAATTATATCTATACTAATATTACAAAGAGGAAAGATTTGCATTTTTGTAACGAATAAACTCAAAAACTACTGGACCGATTTCAAAAATTCTTTCACCTTTAGAACGCTACATTATCCCAGATTAATATAGGCTACATTTATTACTAGAAAAAATTATAGATCCCCACTAAAACTTTAATAATGTAACCCGAAGTGTTAATAAATAAAAGCTTGTAAAAAAAATAATGTTGGAGTGGGTCTGGGAATGGTTTAGATTCACAATACGACCCGGTAGGTGGCGCTGGAATCGGGAATATTTATTTTTTTCAGGGTAAGACAACGTCTGTCGGAACCGCTAGTATATAAATATATTTAATCCTGTTATATACTATGTAATAATACTCTTATACGTAGAATCGCGGTGTTTATTTCTCTATTTTAGCAATTTCTCCCATACCGTCCTATTTGAAATAGACTGTAATTATCATAATAGGCTATTTGCGTGTAATGTGCGGGAAAGTGTGTGCGTGGCCTGTTTAACCTGATCTCCATTGAATGTGACCTTTAGGGTTTTTTAATTTGAGATTTTTAAATATTCTCTGTTTATTCCAATAGTATATAACATTTTTGCCTTCTATGCCTATAAATAGCAATAAAAAATATTACGTTTTGTTTTTGTCCGGAAAATATAGAAATCTAGACTTAAGGGGAACGCAAATAATGTTGTGTGGGTGTTATTAATTCAGTTACGAAAGGAGCGTCACTATCGTTACATTTAAATCAGATTTGTTTAATGGATCCAAAGTGGTGGTAAGGATTCGGCTTCTCTGTTTTAAGGCTTTTACTAAAGTCTATGTGAAGTGTGTAAGTATGAGGCCCGGTTGAGAGCGGGTAGCGGACAGTGGAGCAGTGACGTTTGTCACGCCTTAAGGGCGTATTCTGATTTAAAAGCCTGAATTTTAGGTGTTTTTTTGGTCGCGATAAAAAAAACAACAAATATTTCTACTATCCATTTTTTATAAGTTTTTTATTGATATTTAAATAGTGCAAAACATTAATAAAATTAAAAAAAATATTTCAAAAAACTGCAGTCCAGCAAAGTGGGGTCTGATTAAAAAAATAACACATCCTGGTGTGCAGGATATCAATCCTTCCAGTGACCTGAAATGGAAAACAATTAATAGTCCTTAAAGAGGAATGATGTAGTTATCGCAGTACGAGACGTTTTAGAATAAAATATTATTTTCACAAAATGGCGGCGGTTTCAAAAATACGTTTTGTTTTTTCCAACAAACGGCTTCTAATTCAGAATACCTCCTTAAATACGTACAATAATACTCCACTTTACGCGCCCCGCATAGCGGGGATTCGTTATAACGCGATTTTATAAAATTTACGCTAATTTACCCCGTTTTACGCGGATTCACTCATTGGTACAATTAGCTCGCCTCGTGGCTTGATTGCGCTAGCAAATACACCGCGAATCTTCCCAGTTTATAAAAGTTTAATTATTATAAGTGTTCAATACAATACAAAACAGTGTTGTTTGTTACGAAAGAATTTTGCAAAAACGCAAACAAAATTCAAACATTATATAACTATTTCTCATGTAATTCTAAGAATTTAGTAAAGAAATTTAAATCTGTAACAATGAATAAGTTGATACTGTTTCATTTTTGCTATAAAAGCATTTTAATTATTTATTTGGCGTTTTATATATTGCACCATACCCCGCTATTCGCGAATTGTCTAGAACGCATCCGTCCGGTCAGTCCGCTACTGCTCTGAATTTAGCCGCACGTTAAAAAGTATAATGTTCATTAAAATATAATAAATGTGAATTGTATAAGAATATATAGTAATAATTATGAATTATTTAGAAAATTTTAAGTAATCTCTAAAACGTTCATTAATTTAACTTTAATTATTAACTTAGTGGAGAGTTTAATGCTATTACGTTCATAAGAAATTTCATATAATAACATTTACGTTTAAAATTTTGGTGTTAATGTTTTCGGCAAGTAATTTAGTTAAAATTAGTTATTTAAGAATAAAATGAAGAAATGTATACAAGTTCTTTTTAAATAAATAATGTTCATTGTGATTCCATAAGCTGCAGGTACTATCTTTGCACTGGGGGCAAATGTTGGGAAAATTGCAAATATTTAGACCACTCAGTAATTAACTCATCGATCGACTCCAGTGCATAGATATTACTAAAAGTTGCTACTCAAGTGCCATGCCCTTTGGGCTTTAATCCACGTACCTTCCTTGTTGATGTAATCATAGCTTTTCGTGTTCTTTATCTCTTTATTGTATGTATGTGATATACCGAACTGTACGTTTCTCAAGTCGGCGTAGTGTGCGTAAAGATTGCTTACGACCTGGCCACGACCTTGCGTTTAGCGACAGCGACGCGACGGTGGTTGACGCCGAGCGCGGTGACTCCTTTTTTATTGCTTATTCTCCAGAGAATAGCAGACGGGCTGTCGGCCCATCTGATGGAAAGTGGTTACAGTCGCCTATGAATATTTGCAACACCAAAGGCGCTACCAATCTACTACCGGCTTCCAAGGGGGGACTGAAACCTGGCCACTCATACGGGAATACACCTCAAGGTTGTTATGGCGCCATACTCTATACCAGGGATTATAGCAATACACTTTAAGGTTGTTTGGTCGCCTCCTACAACAGGTTGCCCGGCTGCAGAAATTAGTATTCTTACTCCGTTCCTACATAGACAAAGCTGCGATATGCTTCATACTTTTGTTTTTGTCGCCCGTCGCGTCGCACCTTACTGTCGTTCACAGCGACAAAGTCGTGGCCAGGTTACAAGATTGCATACAGTAGCATTGAGTCTTAAGTTAACTTAGTGTTTCAGAAATAGCCGTGCCCGCGACTTGTTTCGTGTGGGACTTGGACTTTATATTTTGGAAAGATAATCCTGTTTTAATGGCTAACATTTTCATTTACATCCGTTTCGGAGCTTATTCAAGATAAACAGGGAGTTACAATTCTAAATGCGATAATAATTATCCGAGTAGACATTTTTGTCTTAACTTCTAGCATTTGTCTTGATATCAAAGACAGATAATTCAATTTTATTAATATATGGTATAGTATAGATAACAAAATATAAGCCTACAGCGTTTACTAAGCGAGAAACTGCCACACTTGAGCGTTATATGATTTGGGAAATTGTGAAAATTTCCATGGCGTTTCAACATCCGAATGAAATTCAACTGCCCCTTTCTTACAAACTCCCGAACACAGCATAGTCTACTGGTAACCACAGAGAAAGTAATTGTCGGTTTCCACAGCTCACCGTCTTACTAACCGTTCGTTTGCCATACTAATAGTTAAACTTTGACATAAGCTCTATACAAGTAACTTCAAATTTCTACCAGTAGTAAAGCAAGCGAATGAATAGTAAGGGGCCATTCATTAATTACATAAGGATTATTTTGACTATATTTCACCACCCCCTATCCCCATGTAAGGACACAACATTTCTCGACTCCTTCCTCTTGTTACGTACCTCGTTTTTTCGAATAATAAAACGTTGTTAGAAAAGGGCCCGTTACACTAAAACTCAAAGTTTAATGTAAATCAAAGATTTTTATTCTAAAAATAAGTGAATTATAGAATGAAGAAAATCATTCGGCATCCCAAATAGAACTAGATTTCTAATGTTAATAATAATAATTCATTTATTTCAGAAAATTGAGTATTTTCATATTATATAATTTTATATTATAACATTTCAAAGTTATCAAAGTTCCAATTTAAAATTAACTCATGGCACAACAATTAATTAATAAGACAAATACCAGGGCATTACAACCGCGTCACTATAATTATTAGCGATGTTTGTACTCCACGGCGTCAAAGGGGCATGTATATCAAAATGACTTCAAGTATGAACTCTGCCACCGGGCCGCGAGGCGGCAGAAAACAAACAAACTCATGCATTGAACGGGGTGTGCAGTTGCACCCATTTACGTAGCAGTGGCGAGTCCCGTCGATCTACAAAAAGACTAAGCATACTGTTGGTGCTGCCGCGAACGCGCGATAGTAGGGGTGCGCATCTCTTTCTAATGATGGCCGCCTTGTAAAATATTACGTAGGAATGGGTTTACCCAAGATAAGGGCACGAATACACTTTTTTCTACCTCGGGATCCTTACTTAATTATTGAATGGCCCCTAATATATAGAACCGGCTGTGAGATGACATGATCGTAAGGCTCAATTTCTCTTTGCGATGATGAATAGATGGCGCCAATAGCGTGATATTTTCGTAACAGTAAATCAGTATTAATTATTATAATTAGTTCGGTTTATCATATACTTGTCATAATTTCCAGTCTTTATTATGTCACAAAGCTGCATTTTCTATTCTCAACTTACTATGTCATTCCATTTGATGTGTTCTTTTGTGTATTTAATAATATATTATTATCCTATTACTTAGATTTCTTTCTAGTGTTACACTTCTATACATTTAAAAATGTCGCTTTAATAAATAAATGAATGTTCCAATTATTGGAATACTCGTCAAGATATTTAAAAAACATACCCTAGAATAGTTTAGTTACAGCTACTCCTATTAATTAGATTATTATTATTGACATTATTATATGACTATATATAAAAACCTTGTGTTACCATGAATGTCCGGAATAAACTACGAAACTACTAAACCAACCTTGATGAAACGTAACTATGTGTTTTGGATAGTTTTTATTTCGCTTATTGACCTCAATTATAAAATTCGAATGTTAGTTTGTATGTCACTGAACTGCTAAACACCTGGATCGATCGCGATGATTTGTATGTGTTCGCGTGGGTCCCCGTGTGCTTAAGATTCACAATTGGAACCGGAAGGTGGCGCTACAATGGGGTTCTAATTTTTTTTATAACTATCCAATCTCCCACCTTAACATTGATATGAGAATGGCATTACTAGTATAAAGTTTATTACACATTTTAACCAGTAGTAATGCCAGTGAATTATTATAAGTTACAGAAACACGGTATAAGCAATATCTTGACGAGTATACCATTAAAATTATATGTGTTGTATGATATAGAGGTGCTTTATGTATAGTTCCCAATAGCAAATTGTCTAGTGCCCAGTACACATTGAGTATGATTAATAATATGTGCCTAAAAGAATATATCCATACATTTGTTAGAATATGTAGATAAGTTCAAAATGTTCGTGTCAGTTGTAGATTTTATATAAATGAATTATGTATTGCTTCGTGCTCATTGACGTGTTACTTGTGCATAATAGGCTCTCTACATTGTCGCGCGAGCGGGAAAATCAGTCCCGTGTCTACCGCGCTTTTCTCGCTATAATGTGGAATGCCCATTACATTTACCTTACGCAATTCTGAGTGTCTTGGAAATGAATTGACTTTATTGATTGATTTCTAAATAATAAATCTAATAAATGCCAAAATTGAAAATAATTTAATCTGTAAATGAGCACGAAGTATTTGAGTTGTTAGTTAGGTACCTCATATGAATAGAGATGTGAATTCTATAATATTATAAACATTTATATAATTATTATCAAAAAACCTAGTATATTATGTATTTAGCTTTCGTACTGATTTGAATATACGATGATATATATACCTACTGAGTATTATGTGATCACTCTATGTGCCAATGTTTATGTAAAAGACGTAGTTTAGTATACGCGCGTTGACAGGGCTCCTGTTTCCATACATTTCTTAAAGATCAATCTTTATCAATACAAAGATTGATTGATACAAATACAATTCAAGTTAATGTCGGGATGCAATCATACCAACATTAACTCGAATTGTATTTGTATTAAGATAGGTATTTTTAGAACTTAATGGAACAAATTTATTTTATCATAATAATATAAAGTATAGATAGTAAAGATGTTGAGATTATACATACTAATATTACATAAATACTATGCTAGCAACAAGGACTTTATGGACCGAGAGTCGTCCTCTTACATTATGTCCATTTCCACAGCAACAAGCAGGTAAGTGACCCAGAGAAGTACGCCGTGTTCGACAGATGTTGTGTTCACATACTCGGGGTGCTCATTTCTCTCACCCTTTTCCTGCTTGCTGCCGTGTATATACTGATTTTTAATTATCTGAACTGAAATGACACATGCGATCGACCTTTTATTATGGGCGCGTTCCTTTAGTATCTCACATTAATGCTCCGTCTGCCGTTCCACTAGGCCACACCGGTCGTTATGGTCGTAGCGAAAACGTCACTAATGACGGTCATGATTTTCGCTCACGCAGCGCTCACAACGACCCATGTCAAAAGGTGGGTATAACCGTTCCACTTGAGTTTACGATTGTAACGCCGGTAAGCAAATGGAACAGGAAAAAATGCGGTCGTGAATGTGGTCTTTGTGAGTCTAATGGAACGTAGCCTGTTGCATAAAAAGGTCGATCGCAGTTGTCATTTCAGTCCAGTTAATTCAAAATCAGAGTATAAGTAAACAATAGAAATGAGGCAATTAAGCTGCTTTATGCAATCACCTAAAATATAGATGGCGTTGTATACATACAAATCCGTTGACAAAAGAATTTAAATTCCGAATGTTTTTTATAACAATAGTACGAGCAAAACTTAAATTCGTCCTTGAAGTTCGTACATGTCATGTCGTTGAATAAAGTTAATGATAGCGGTGAGTAACCGACCGAAGCTCCAGAAACTTTGCCATCCAACTAATGGAAGTACATTGCCGGTTAAAAAACCGGTTGATGGCTATTTGGTTAACGAGCGAATGACTCGCCAACAAACAGCGGGCGGCTAGAACATAAACTTATCAGTTCTTGGTTATCGGTTTTATTTGACAACCATTGCCAGTATGCGAAGTGGTTGACAACCTCGCCGTGGCTATTTTGTGAACATCCGCGAATTAGCTGGCTTTTACAATAGCTACCTACCTCTAGTTCACGAGTTAGTACGTAGAAGGAAGATTGTTACCCTCTCACTCTATGGGTGTCCAGATTCGCATACCATCTCTTTCGCACTCACTGTCTCGCAAACTTAAGGTAACTTAAACTAACTGCTGGCGTGATGCGTTTAAGATTTGCACGTACTGTAAATATGCTGTTTATGTATTATAATAGAAAAGTCACAAGTTCCACAATGATGTACCCAGCACACGTACCTTGTAGATTTAAGTGAAGGAAGCAGGAAGTCGCCTGTAATATATGGAAATTATTGAATTTTTTAACGTTTAACATTATTAAAATTTATTACACTATTAATTTTGAAAGTAGTCGGTTGTTTTATTTATTTTACGAGTTATTTTTTTTGAGTTAGAAGTATTTCTTTATGTTTCTTTTAATGTGAAACAGAAAAAAATGAACTCATCTGCTTATACTCGGAAAGCGCTAATTTAGTTATCCTTACAATATATTATCTGTAACTCATTTACCTACAATTTACAAATTTGCCTGAGAACGAAATGTGGTATTATAACAGGCCATAAACCTCCCACTGTTGGGCTCGTGCGTCCCCATTTTAGGGAAAACTGGCAATATACCCGCTCTGGTTGTCCGAGGAGGATTGGCGAATTTCACATGCCAGTTTTTTTTAATGTCCAGCAGGAAGGTTGACGGCCCAGCTGATGGAAAGCGACTACCGTCGTCTATGGACACTTGTAACACCAATGAAGACATGCTACCAATGGCTTTAAAGAAATATAACTCAAGGTTGCCTATATACTCTAGACCGGGTAGTAGCCATCCAGACGGGCATATACTTTACCACCTCTCTGGTTGTTTTGTCGCCTCTTACGATATTCCGACCGGTCGGTACTATCGCTGTGCTGGATTCACTCTGTCTTCCTTCACCATCAACCCATCTGGTAATAACAGAGGATGACTGTTGATATCATTGAGCATATTTGCCAACCAAGATTCAAACCCACGTCTGTATAACGCGATGCTGAAACCACCTTAACTGTTAAGGTACCACTACATAACCAAATAGAATGAAGAATTAGAATTATTTCGCGAATCCTAACAAAAATAAATATTCACTGACTCACTTTTTCATTGCATTTGCATTCAAAGATATTCATGCTATGTGGGCGTGTCTGTCGTGGCCTTTGACCGCATCAACAAGCCGTAATATTGTACTTTATGCAACTGCGTCGAATTATACGTAACGCGTTTATTATTCAAGCAAAACAGTAATAACCTTCATTAACTGTTACTCCTTGATTATATAAATACTATCTACGTGTACAATTACCACGTGGTTTGGCTAGATACCTAGAGCTCTTTTAAAGAATTAACCTTTTTTAAATGTAGCTGGGGAATGCATTTACGCACCCCTTGGAGCCCGCGGGAGGTTTAGAGTAGAAAATATTTATTGCGTAATGCATGTACAGAGATGTTAAGGTTGTTATTACAGTATCAATGCATTCTGTCCATAACAGGGCGTCTACGAGGGGTATGTGGAGGCTAAGGAACGGGGAAAGCGTTGTGAGATGCTGGCCGCGCAACTACAGCACTAACAGCATCCATCCGCGTTCTTGTGAAGTGCCACTGCCTTATAGAGTTCACCGCAACACCTCGAAGCAACCCCTCCATATAGCTTGCCCCTGGGCTCTAGAACACCCCATGTACCTAGGCCTGGTTCACCGGGGAGGTCGCCCAACCATACCCGGCTCCACTACGTCAATGGGGCTAAAGTGTTAATCTAGACCAGGGATAATCAACCTTTTTATTATAGCGACCACATAATTATATAGATGTTTTAGATGAGGTGGTGCGGACAGCAACATTATTTAATTTAGGTATTTTTTACTAATAGAATACAGAGCAGACAGGCTGACGACCCACCTGACAGAAAGTGGTTACGCCGTCTACATACCTTTGCAACACCAGAGGTATTACCAATATAAATCCATTATATTGTACAATTGTGTAGTATCCCAGACGATCCAGTCACAAAAGCTCGACGGGCCGCAGACGATCCACACAGCAGAAAATCGTCCACCCCCTTCCAGGCGTAAGGGGGCGCGGCGAGAGATTCGCGACGATATTCTTAGCTCTGTGAGACGCTCGTTCACGGCTGTGTCATTGCGAATTTTCAGGTAAATCGCAGATGAGGTCGCGAGCGGTCGCTGGCAATCAATAGTCTCATTTATTAAAAAACACGCTTCGGCCCTTTTGTGTTAAGGTGCAGATTCTACAAAACAAGTTTCCCCAGAATTTAATCATAACTCAAATAAAAATATACTGAACTCATCTACAATGGATTTCTAGAAGAAACCGCAAGCAAATAAAACAAACTAGATTCAAAAATACAACTTTATTCTATTATAAAATATAAAACTTCACACGCTCGTAATTTATACAAAAGGCAATTGCGTTCTTTTTACACAAGCTAATTTAATATAGCCTCGATTTTACAAAAATACTATTTTAGAATTTTGCTCAAAATCGAAGTGATTACTACATATTATTATAAAAAATTATATAATAATTATTGGTTAAATTACATAAACACCCATGTGACTTGTCTCGACACAGAAAAATAAATATAATCGTGCTGGTAGATTACGTCCATAATTGTCTGTGGATATAATGACAAATTAGGTAATTGTTTTGGTCGTTAAGATAATCTGCGACTTCCAAGACGTATTTAACTCAAGGCTTAGAATAGTTAACAAAAAATATTGGTTGTACAACGTACATAAACTGCCGCAATATTTTTTGTCGCTTACACATTAGTTTGTGAGACGTGGCGGAATCGAACTTGCAGCACAAATACGGTTTTCGTTCATACTTCGATTTTGGTATAAAAAAGCTTTATATCGAGGGGTGAAACCGTTTCAGCTGTGTCATTTCAAAACGTAGCAGATACATTCGAAAAACTTTTAGACCTCAACACAAAAATTAAAACCAACTTCAAACTAAAAAAGCAAAATATAAGTATTTTCTAAAACATTTTGAAGTTGGTGCATTTTCAATGTTGTTGTTGTTTTTAATATTTTACTTTTATTTGGCGTGTACATTCGGAACCTCAAATTGAAGAACTTTGCGCGTTTTATGTATTACAATTTACTATTTTACGGTTTGGACTTGTTGTATTCGGTCGTTTTTTTAAGAACTGTGAATTACGTGTCTGTACTTCTAATAAACTTTGTGACAATTCCAATGTTATTTTAAATTCGAATTCCACAAATCCGTACCAATATCATATTTTAATACATCTTCACATGTCAAACATAACACATCAGCATATTCCTATAAGACAATAAGCTAATTTGTTTCACGCGATTATTTGTGAAAAACAACAAGTTTTTTTATCCTAATGTCTAAATTTAAGAAAATATAAAGACTCACCTTTGCTGGTCAAACATATAGATACTCTTATCTTTCAAATATGGTACATGTCGATGCGTTTTAACCGATTTGTAAAAAGGAGAAGTTTTCTTTCTCAATTCGTCGTGTAAATATTTTTTATATAATTATGTTTAGTCATAACTTTTTTCTGAACCGATTTCGACTATTCTTTACGCGTCCGATTCAGCATAGCTTCTAAATAGTCCCAAATGAATTTGGCAATCCTATAGAAAATGTGTAGTGATTGAAGTTTAGTTCTCGCTGTAATTTTTTTGTTGTTTCTAAACCGATTTTTGTGTGTCGTATGAAATTCGACACTCCTCCCCTGACAAATTTTTAAAGTGACATTTAAAATAAATAGGTTTTTACTCCTCGTTATTACAATCAGAGCTGATACCTCTTTTATTATTGATTAATTACATCTGTTAATACAACAAAAGCTTGTATAGATACAATCTGTCTGTGAAAGTAATCTTGATAGGAGTAGCAATCACTTCGCGAGGACATTTGAGACCTTATAGCCATTGTCGATATTATAAATTCGTCAATATTTACACCTACTTTTAGTTTTGCGTTGTGTTCCATTTTTATAGAGATGGGAAAAGCTTCCCTTGGATCTAAACCTCGCCCTTTCAATCGTAATATATTAGAAGGGGTCGAAACCCTTTCAGGTGCTCTATATACAAGTATATAAATAAACGTATATTTTATTTTTTCTTACCGGATAATTATTTGGATAAACTTTTTGTAAAATATTGTGTTTATACAATTAATTTAAAACTTTCCGTCTGTAATACGTAACTTTTTAAGTAGTATAAGACGTTTAAACATCGTTAAATGTAAGCGCAAAACCGTGGTCTGTGAAGTATCAAAATTATCTTCTAATGGTACGGCTTAATCTGAGATAGTGTTAAAGATTAATGGTATTCATATTGAGTTAGAGTAAGTTGGTAAGTTTCTTTAAGGTACTTAAAGAAGCCTATAAACTGACTCCAACTCAATATGAATAACTCCGTTAGACTGTGGCCGAATGCGTTTTATTTAAAGCGTCAAAAAATAACGCCCTTAACGAATAGCCAATTTACATGCGTTATCTGTAAATATTTAACGTCATTAACAATGTCGCATCTCGAGTAACGCATTGAACCCATCGCCATATCTGCGTGAAACGGCTTATATTTGTAACATAATCGCAGGTGAAGCCGGACCATGTGAGAAAGAAGGTATAGCTACAACAGATATAGATAATTTGTGGAAGCTAAATATGTTTTGTACATAAAGCAACTGCACTAGTTTCTAAACAATTGCTCTCTCGCCGAACGGTTTATTTCAAATTTATGTAAATTGTTCCATTGAAATTGAAGTAAAAACTTGGAAAGAACTACTTAACATAAATTAACATATGAAAATGAAACACGCCATGGTCGGATTCTGCGTTGTTTTAGTTTCAAATGTCGAGTG
Organism: Dendrolimus houi; assembly: GCA_039645545.1. Classification (NCBI taxonomy): domain Eukaryota; kingdom Metazoa; phylum Arthropoda; class Insecta; order Lepidoptera; family Lasiocampidae; genus Dendrolimus; species Dendrolimus houi. The sequence goes on along the minus strand of CM077127.1, from coordinate 24,377,686 downwards.
ATTTTCATAAACATTAAACTTCCTTTCTTACAAAAGCCTCAAACATTACGCGGCTCAGATGTTTGACAATAGTATTGCTAAATACAAATATTGATCATAATAATATTGTTTATTCTGTTACTGCATATACGTTGAGCATAATTGTTTATATTGACGTGGAAATAAATATGTACCCAAAGACGGTTTCTATTTGGACATATGTAGGTAAAACCCGATTTAAACGTACTAACTATAAGTAAATTTTAACTTTTAACTGTTACACCATGGAAGAAAAATACTATTTGACACGGTTATACGACAAGCTTTACAGGTTGGTTAAAAAAATAAAATTTTAGTAATAAATTGTATCTATAATCGTATTTAGAATAATTCTGAATACGATTATGGATATGTAGTGGAACAGTTATAAGCCAATAGATGGTGCTGTGCAATAATTGAGGTCGCAAACGATTCCCGACATGTAAAAAGAATATATACAAATTTCCAACAATAATAGGCCTAGGCCTGCGAGGAGAAACAATAGCCTCGCTGGAAGATCTTCCTTTGAGACGGAGCATTCCATCTCGCTCCTTCACCTAGTCGAGATATCTCTAATTATATCAGTCTCATAATCGCATTCCGACAGAATGTGATTATGAAAAATGTTTATTTTAACTAGCATATAAACCTCGTATAATTATTGTAAATAACGGGATTAGTGACTTTATGCATTGTTCTTAAAATTTACTTATCTACTTATTACGTGTATGTAGATAGGCAATTTAATACAAATGGCAGTACCGCATTGTATTTTGGAATCTAGAGCTAGACGGACGTCTTTGGTTGACAATATGTTTAAATTTAAAAGTAAAAAAACAACGTAAAATTAACTTCTAAATCATACACCAAGAAAACACTTACGACAAAATTAATTATGTACATGTACCAAATTAATTTCTAAATAATTAATACAAACGATATTAGAATATCGCACATGCTTTAAAGCTATGCATAATATTAATATTTATTTTTTATTAAAATAGTATCGTAATAAACGTTTCTCTCCCGCACTCAGAATATATTTAAGTCTGCAATTCATATTACAGTAAATAATACCAGCCCATAAATATCACGCTGCTGGGTACCGGCCTCCCCATTTCAGGGGAACAATTTACACGCTACGGGCTACTCTTGTCCAAGGATTGGCGGGCTTCATATATCGATTATTTTGATGCAATACGGAATTACTCGCGGTGATGTACATAAGCCGTCTTTACCCGGGGTTGCAAGGGGTGCGTGGCATTTAGGCGCAGAAACCTAAGGGGCGCAAACCGACGATCTTATAAACTCATTTATTCGTAACTATGTTACACGTCAGTGTTATGTATCTATTAGGTATTAGTAAATTTTCAATTATTCATATTTACATATTTGTCATCAATGTTTACAATCGATGAATTTAAGATATAATTGTGCCCGATTAGCCACTTCTTAAGCCGGCAAGTTTGATTTTTCCGGTAGTTTGTTGTATATAGTTGAACCCATAAGATGCGTTAGCGTGTTAGATTTTACCAAACGCCTCGGCAACAGTGCAGTCCTATCTCTGTTCCGAGTCTAATACGAATGCATGTCGCTATGCTTTGCATAAAATTGAATCATTGACCCTGTACTCAGTCTTAACTTACGTAACCTGCTAGTTCTGAAAATTACTTAACATCATCTCAACTCGATCACTATAGTGAATCAGAAACCTATTAACTCTTTATATATATATATATACCACTAGCTGCCACGCCAAACGTTGTTTTGCCATATAAATTATTTCTAGTGAATATTTTGGTAGTTAAATAAAAAATAACTAACTTATTGTTCTCATCCCTATTCCGTGCTCTTTGCTGGGTGAGAAGTGACACCGGTAGACGCCTGGCGGGGATAATTGATCGATTGATAATTAATAAGATAACGACCACTGAGAGTTAAAGATTATTACAGTACTAATATCGCTATTAAAAATGTCATAGTGCTAGAAGAATTAAAATTAAGGGTTATATGTATTTTTAATGCCAAATCATAAAATAAACATAATTTTTATTGTCCAAAAACTACAATAAAAAACTTGGGGTGGACCATCCTTATCACTTAGGCGTATAAAAAATAGTTTACGACCTATTAGTTTGGTTACAAACACTGACACGAGAATTTTATATATAAGTACATAGAAGATATTGTTTTATTAACTTTACTTTATTTTTTGTTATTGGAAGGACGCAGGCTGATTTTCGCACCCGGCGTCCAATATGGTTAAGACGGCCCTGCAGATTAGGTCAAAAAATTTGATCCCGGCCAGTTTTCCAACCCATATGATTAGAATGAGACGCGAGTCGTTTAGCTACAATTTACCAAGAATAATTTTCACCTTACACTAAATAATTTTAATCATAAACATTTTCAATTAATTTCGTCTATTATAATTTTAATAAATATTGTCTTTAAATTTATTTCATTTTAAGATTTTGAGTGCGGCCTCCTGACCATCTCACTTTGTACATTAATGGTAAACCTGTAAAAATCCATTGTCAGACAAATAAATGGCTTGGTTGGCACTTAGCAGTATAAACGGTTTCTTTAATTGATCTGGATAAGATAATAGGACGGGACATGAGGCACAAAGTTTATTAGAACTATCTTCAGAAATTTCAGTTGATATATATGGCATCACTGGGATCGCGCTATCAAAAAATCTGTAGAAATATTATGATGAATTTCTTATAATTCGCGCACAAGAGCTGGTCATCGCCTGAGAAATGCGAACGACGAGAGAGGACTACCTCACAATAGGGTAATTGACAAATCAAATCAATAGAGATACTTTTTATTATCTTGCAAATCGCCGCAGCCGCCTAGCTTTTATTCCAGCCTAGCAACTTATGACGTCAAGTCTTTAACAGATTAAAATTATTTCTCTCATAAAATTTCAAAAGTATGATGATAAGAAGACATTCAACACGTTGCCCCCTTGCTGCAGTACACATACCTCAGGAGATGACTAGACTTTGAGCGCGGACTATGCGATTCCATCGATCTTAGTACTGCAAAATATGCACAATATTCATACAAACCATTTGTCAGACACTGAACAAGTTCAAGAGCATTTCCATATACAAATCGCTTGATTCCCACCAAAATATATGTAGCAAATTGTGGTACATTCATACGTGATCTCGAACCCGTAACTTTCGCCAACGACTACATGAAACGCCGGTCCGAACTTCTTGTCCATCGATTCTTTAACCATGCGTGCTGCAAGCTCGTTGTTTTGGGAGAATTTCTCGCAAGCTGTCACTGACAACTCGACTGCTTCTGTGCGCATTTCTTCGGACATGTCCGTGTGCTGTGAACAACATTTTACACATTAAGAGGTTCGTTCTTATTTCTATGTTCGCACAAGAATTAAACTTTACATTCATGTCGTATCTTTAGCACCCCTAGATATCGCGAGCTTTATTTAGTTATAAATAGCATGTACTCCTAAAGAAGAGCAGGCCCGTGGCCAGCTGAGGGTCGTTCATGGGTTGATCTCATTTGCAGATTCAAGGAGCGCGCAGAGCCTTACTACATGTAGAGGCCGTTAGGCAAATATGGAATCGATGTGTTCGTTTTAAAAACCTTGGACTCCCGAAGAGACGGATAAGGAGAACCGACGTCTTTTAAATTAGCATCGTTATTCCTACCCTAGACAAATCTAAATTTAGGGCGGTTCAGGAGTTAGGCACTTACTTGACAAAAAATTAAAAATATAATTGAATAGAATACATTTTACTGTACAATAAAATTAATGAAACAATACACAAAAACATATTATATATTAATATTGTTATATAAATATATAGAATTAAGTACTTGATTAGTGGTACTTCGCGAACTAACACTAGTACATACCTATGCGAACTTATGTTTAAGTTATCCGTTTTCAGTATCAATAGGAAGGCGAGGTTGGGAGGCTAAGAGGAGAGCTTTCTAAATGGCAAGAAAGCTGCTAAACATACATCGTTATTTTTTAATGATATATAACAAAAGGTATAAGTGACTGATTAAAAAAAATGATCTCTTTGAACTTCGACACGTTCTGTCACGTCTTCTTTAAAAATGCTATATCAATTAAGTACATTGTGACATTGTTTATAAATGGCTTAAAAGAACCAATCAACGCCCACGCATGCTATTAAGAAAACTCATTGTTTGAAACAGATTACTAAAAGCATAATTAAGTATATTATGATTATGAATTCATGATTTAATAATTTATTGTCTATACCAATAAGTAAAATTAAAGTATCTACCTGTTGTGATGGTTTTATTACTATATTTGCCTGTTTGACGATCTGAAAGTTAACTTGGAATAGACCCAGAAACGGCTGTCGGCTTTACAGTTTTCAATAGTGGTAAGTTGGTAAAGTATCATCAAATCTCCGTCATTGAAATCGATGCAATCCTAAAGCCGAAATCGATCGGTGGATACAATCTTAAAGTCGTGAAAAATGAAAACAAAAACACTTGTAGGTACCTACCAAACGAAATCTGTAACTCAGCGGCTCAAAGTGACTTTGGATCTCCTAAGCAAGAATTTTGTTCCGTTTGTGTTGACATTATATAAAAATAAAAGAAACTTTTCATAATAATTACTTATGTGTTTAGTGTTATCCGTATAATCCATCCAGTGTGAAAACATTGCGCATGTGCATTGTGCGTATTTCGGGAGCACTCATCTTTGTTTATTTTGGCAGGTGGTAGTCCGGCCACTCATTTCCGTATTAATATTTCTACCAATACTTAGCGATTGTAACTTTTTTTGAAAGAAAATCGGTAATACTAAATATATAATTGTGAAAGTGATTTAGAATATAGATCTCGAAAACCGGTATGAACTCAGGATAATTTGCATTCGAGTGAATGAAAAGCTGCCGGTCTCAGAGGAAGGCAAGGAACACAATTCAACTCTGTTATGGTCTCAGACTAATTAGAGACTACTACGTAATGTTATGGCGGCAGTCCCTAGACCAGGTGGCCACCCAGACAGGCAAATGTTCTGCCACCTAGCTGTGGGGTGTTTTGTCGCCTCTTACGCCAGCCATCCTAAAAGTCTACAAGTATAACGCGCAATAAAATCTACCATTTTTTTTTGTTATAGTTATAATAATAATAATAATTTTATTTGTGTCAGATTAAGCTAATTGTTAGTAAAAAAAAAGAACTAAAAGTAAGACACTTATTTAGCGGCTCGGTTTGTCTGCAGCACATGCTACTTAACCCAAACCTTTTTGTATTCGCCCTCGAGGTGAGGGTGAATTACCCTTAATGCTGTGAGGGAGGCAAACCCTCGCCAACATTGGGTGCGACGCTTTTATGCCTGCCGCTGCGCATACGGCGCAGTGGGGAACTCTAGCTTTGCAGTCCGGGGGTTTGTGTCTGCTCTTACTACAGCGGATACAAAGCTCGATCGGATCTGGACAGGAATCTGAGCATAGCCTGGGGGTATGCTCCAGCGCGTAACAGCGATAGCAGCGGAGGGGGACGGGCCTCCCTCATTTCGACCCTCGCGGAGCTGAACCCTTTCGAAATGTGGACCAACTCCGTGAGTGCCTTCTCCGCCGCGATCAGACATATCACGTAGGATGCGCCCATTCTACCCGGTCCGGTGCTAATCCTGGTCACCTCTACGTCCTCGCGTCGGGAGTTGCCGGCACAAGATATGGCGTATCGGAGAGACTCCGTGGACACTGCCTCATCAAGCCTGGAGACATATATCTTCTGCCGCTTTGAGGGCCCTCAAACCAACCCAGTGTCCAAGGTATTTAAATTCTGATACTATCTTCAACCGCGGCCCACTTATTGTGACTCATTGTATCTCAGAGTAGTGCTTTGAACTAGCCCTAAATACAAGCAGCTCGCTTTTGTCAGCATTAAACCTGAGACCATGGAACCCTGCATACCTCTCGCAAATTGCCAGCATCATGCCGAAGGGCACTGATTGAAGGACTCAACAGCACCATGTCATCGGCGTAACTAATATTATTTACAAATGTGCCATCAATAGTACAACCTACCATGGTGCAGCTGAGCTACTCAAAAGCAGCCGATTAATATACAGGCTGAAGAGCTTGAGTGAGGTTATTTCCCTCTCCCTCACTCCGCACTCGAGCCTGTACCGCTCAGATAACGAGTCTGGTGCCTATACCAAAATTTTAGTAGCTCTATGGATTCAACTGGTAGTGTTGTGTTCATATAAAGTTTCTTCCAGAGTTTATCGTACGAGACCATATCAAAGGCCTATGAGAAGTCAAGAAAACACGCATAGACCTGTCTGTATAGTACTGAACAGTATGCTTGAGGCATAAAACTGCTGTTTCCGTTGAAAAACCAGACTGAAGCCAAATTAGGCATCGTTATGTGTCAAATGCTCATCCAACTATTTGTCAATAACACTGTCCAGCACTTTCGCAATGACAGTGGCCAGTGATATAGGTCTATAATTTATCAACGCGGATGCATCTCCAGTACGGTTTTTTACAATAGGCACTACCAGAGTCATCATCATATCCTCAGGAAGGTAAGAATACCTTAGACTATCGTTGAAAAGTTTGGGCAGGACTACAGGCAGATGGCACGCTGCATACTGCAAATGTTCTAAGACGTGTCCGGCAATTTACCCCGTGTCATATTTTCTATTGCCGCTAAAACATGCCTTGTACTGAAGGTCGTTGGCGCATCTTCCTAGAAAATGATGACCCGTTCGTAGGTCTCAAAGGCGGGTAAATTTTAAAATGGTCTTTAAATAGTTCAGCTATTTGGGCGGGCTCACTTACGCCCTCAACACTAACCGGCAATCTCGACCTTGAACTCAGTTTACTGGTTTGTTTCCAGAATTTACCAAAATGTTTTTGGGTATGATATGATGCAATAATATCTAATTTTATTCGTTCAGCGTAATCTTGACTTCATTTTAATTTAGTTTTAAAAGCTTTTCTTATATTCAATGTACTAGGCCTAATCTTCCCAGCGCATGCGGAGGCTCGACTGGGCCTTTCAGAATTGGGTTATCCCAATTCTGAAAGGAGGCCCAGTCGAGCCTCCGCATGCGCTTGCCTCACATGCTTGTTCCACCCAACGACAGGGCTGTATTTTTTGAAAACCATATATTTACAGTTTAAACCAGACGCGTTTCTTAAAATCAATAACAATATTCAAATACATTTTATTAATTAACGTCATAATTATGTTCTAAATTACTACAAAAATTATCGCAATTCTCACAGAAGTCACAGTTTAAATCATTTAGTTTTTGTTAGTTTAGTTTACTTTAAGTTAAGATACCTAACTTATATTTATATCACTTTCATTTGTCAAACATCTTTTGCTATCCGTCAGCTAGTAATTCAATCCGATCGGTGTTACGGTGGTCGGCCGACACGCCACACTGCACAAACAAAAACCACTCTCGAACCTTGGATACGCCGAAATACAATATTATATTACGATTAGATGGTTAAATCCGCTTTTTGGCATGTGAGAATCTCTTAAGAAATTACGTAAGATATTTTTCAAGTACCTACTCGTTATAGTTTAGACCACGCACGACTAGCGAAAGAAATATAAGTAATCTTGGTCTTGCACGCCTAAATTACTATTGTGGGAAAGCCACCAATCCGCGTTGAATAAACATGACAGTTAGCGTAACCGTTTCTACGGAAATGGAGTGTCCGGCTATGAGAGTTTTTGAGTTCGTAATATAATACACTTTAATTTATTTTATTTAGAAATTAAATTAGTTTTACAGTTCATGAGAACTTAGATTACGTCGTAGGTATATACATGTGAGTTTTACTGTGATCTGTATATTCCTGTAGGTACTATGGTCGCAATATTGTCGCAGCTAGTCTCAAAATCTGGCTGGGATAACTGGAGAAACACGATAATATAATGACAGCTCATACACGTCCCACTGTTGGGTTCGGACCTCCCCATTTTTTAGGTGGAAACGGACAGTATATCCGCCACGCATGTTCAAAGCGGGCTCGAGATATGTTATCTCGATGTGCAAGTTTCTTCACGTTGCATTCACCGCTAAGCAACAATATGCATATTAGATCATAAAACTGCCTAAATGGCCCACACTTTCAGGCCAAGATTCGATCCTTTGCGTTTGGGACACGAGTGCACTAACCACTACCACGGCCTACATCTAATACATTACATTTAATTTATGTTATAAATTAAAAACTTATACTGCAAATAGCATGACGATTGTAGTAAAAATAAAAGATGTTTAAACTTACTCGTATTAAAGGATACGTGTGAATTATCTTTTCCCCAACCGCTCCTCCAGCTGCAGCAGCTGTTTCTTCAGCCATAATCTTTAATAATCACAAAACAGTCGAAATAAAAAGGAATTGTGGGTAAAGTGGTTTTAAAAAATATTCGGCTCGCCGTTTAATGTACTCTGTGCCGTTCTGTCTCCCCACTGTTTACGAGTTGCTATGGCAACCGCCAGAGGCGGGATGGCGGGAAGATCGCGATTGATTTTTCTCGACAATGCGCGCGGATACAGCCAGCCAGTGCTCTCTTGAACTGCGAGTGACCAATGGACTGTGGAAGTGGTGAAGCCGCTGACAAGGTCAACATGCCGTGGTGTGTGGGGGCATGCGCGATTGTTCATTGTGAAATGTTTATAAAGACTATATTACCGTAATACACATAGGGGGACTATATTCATAATAGTTAGATATGGTTTATTAAAATAGAGTTAAAAGGGTGTTCTTCGACAATCTTATTCTAAATGCGATTATAAAAAACTTATGTGTATAAAGTATAATTCATCATTGTCTATCTTCACCTCAGGCGCATACTCGTCTAAGATCCTCACTAATATTTATATAAATGTAAAAATTTGAGTTTGTTCCTTCTTTAAGCGAGATATTATGATATAAATTGAAAAGACATAAGAATAGCATAGCTTTCCCTTATACTTTATTATATAAGTTCTCATGAACTTAAATTTAAAACGTAAAGCTAACGTGGAAGGATGTTTATTTTCCTTTTTTTATGAATCACAAACAACTGAGTCTAAGCCCGTGTTCTAGAACAAAATTCACGTACAAGTCGCCACTTGAGATAATCCGTGTAAATTAAATAAATTATTTTATTATATATTAAAAAAACATTTTAAATTAATAAAAATTGTATCAATTTCAATGTAATATTATGTCTCTTCTAATAAATTATTATTTGTACGGGTCGTCAACGAGGCTTGCACTACATTTCAATATCACCAAATAACATGTCAAATATATTAAAGTTCCGCCCAAACCTATAAATTATTATCTGATTCCAGTTTGGCATTTTTATTTGGCAATTTTAGGATTTTATCTGTAGGTTTAATTATTCAATTTATTTATATAGGTTTTTGGAGAAATGAAAGGAGATTTGTATTTTTTAGAATGTGTAAAATTATAAAAGGCACAGTAGTTATAGGATATTGATAGTTTTTGAGTAGTAATTCTGTGTTGTTGTGAGAAATGTGAACTGTATAGTCAAATGTGGACTTTCGAGCTGTCTCTTGTTCTTAAGGCTATGTATAGCTCAGCTTAACTCTGCTGAGCTATACATAGGCTGAAAATGAAGAAACTGTATTGTAATCTAAGATCTGGCTTAAAGGCCTAGCTGCCAAGCCATAAATCTGAATAAATAAATAATTTATTCAATGTCAAGATCAGCTGTTATAGTGTGTACTGTGTACCTGCTGCGTAATTTGTTTATGTGAATTAATCCAATTTCTAGTTACTTTCCTTGTTTTTTTGTCGAAATACAATGGTTTCTAGATTCAGTGGTGCATTACAATTGACTGATTTGGATGATTTCATTACTCCTTCGCAGGTATGTTACCTAACCTTAGCCCGTAACTATGTCTTGTATATTAATTCGAAACTATAAATTACATCAATTTCAAGTACTAAACTTCAACATATTTATACACTAAACTAAAAATTAATCTTTGATCCAGTAAAAATTGTCTTGCAATATTGGTTTCTTGGACACGTATTCTAGAACCAAACTGATACGCAAACCAACACTTACGATCATAGCCGATAAAATTAAAATGTGTAATTGCCCTGTGAGCCAATCTAAATTCGTAAACATCTTTTAATTTGGAAAGGTTATCGTGTTATGTGTTGGTTTGCCGTATAAGCTTTATAGTAACTTGTGATTCATGTCAACATTATAGAAAACATTTTTTTTTACTTAATTTTAAATATCAATATATTTCCAGGAATGCATAAAACCAGTAAAAATTGAAAAGACAAAGACAAAAACAGGTGCTAAAATAAAAATAGGTGAAAATGGGTACTTTGATATATCCAGTGGAAGAGAACAAAAGTTGAAGAAAGTAGAAATCACCTTAGCAGATTGTTTGGCTTGTAGTGGATGCATTACATCTGCTGAAAGTGTGTTGGTTACCAGGCAAAGCCAGGAGGAACTACTTAAGTGAGCATGGTTTAATGTTCATTATATATACAAATTTTTGTTTGATAAAAACATTTGATAAAGTATGAAGTATAAAGATTGGAGTGTAAGTAAAAAAATTAGCCCCAAAACTGCCACCTTAGGCACCAGCATACTTAGCCTATTGGTAACTCCACCACTAGCCCTATGTAACTAATTATTGTGTGAGAATCATAATATAATTTATTTTATGATTCTCACGAACGAACATTTGTTTGAAAGTTCAATTATGTAGTTCTCCAAATTTTATGCATTTTGCTGTATAAATCCCACAACACTAACACTATATTTTTCTAGCATATTTGATATAACCTCCTAGTGCCCACATTCCTTAAAAAAGTACTTCAATGAAATAGTGAATAAAGCCCAACACCAAATCCAATTTCGTCAAATGAATGCCCAAGGTATATATTCTAAGTACCCCAACTTTAACCATTGCTTCTAATTTCAAATTACCACTTTTTTATAAAGTGATGTCTTCGAACTTATGTTCGAGGTTTTTATTTGTCTACGACCAAGCAACAGTGCCAAGAAAAACAAAAGAAATTTGCCTTTCTTGACTTAACATTGAACAACATCATTGAGTGTGAAAATAAATCTTAATGTATTCATGAAATCTTTAACATTTGTGTTAATATGCTTATCAAAAATAGGTGCTTATATACTATATTTGCCGTTTACATGAAAACTATATATGGATCTGAGATATAGTGAAAATTAGCTTAATTCTAAATTTAAAACCTTTTAATAGACCTTTGGGTTTAATGAGGACTATCATGATTGTTTCGAATGTTTTAAATAAATAATAATAAAATAAATGTTTCTATTAATTTTAAAGGTTTTTTTCTGTTTATTAAGGTTATTAAATTAGTTTTTAAGTTTAATTTCATTTTTGATTTTTTGAAGGTAGTTAGAAAAAATTGATGTTGTAAATGTTTGTTGTTTTAAGTTTAGAGCTTATGACCCAAAGGCCTACCAAAAGGTAACCTATTTTTATCCTTTTTTTCCTTCCTTTTGTTCACCTGATACAAGAAAAAAAATATTATACTTGTGAGATTACTGTAAAGTACAATTTTTAAAATTCAAAGTCTTGGGTTTTCACCATTGAAACCTTTTTTACATTTTTCTGCTAATACATAAATTCAATTTCAGAGTATTTTCAGAGAGAAAATACACTAACAATAAAGGTGTAACAAATGATGTGAGTCTCATTGTAATATCAGTATCACCACAGCCAACACTGTCCCTTGCAGCTCGGTATAAATTAAGCTCCGAGGAAGCTACAAGAAAATTAGTTGGTCAGTATTTATTATAAACTAACATATAAATTTAATATAATAAGTATGTATATTTAAATTGTACAGTCTTATCTTTTTTCTGCTTCACCTACATCAACAGATTAGTTAAGAATTTCTTTTAAGCTAGGTTGCCTGGAAGAGATTGCTTGCAGAGATAAGATATATTATCTCTGCAGGAATGGAGAAAAATACAATTTCCAGCGGCCGGGAGGCCTGTCGTAAGAGGCGACAAAACAACCCACAGCCTGGTGGTAGGGCATTTGCCCGACTGGATGGCTATGACCCCTGGTCTAGAGTATACCGCCATAACAACCTTGAGTTGTGTTCCGGCATTAGCAGCCAGGTTCCAATGTCCCTTAAAAGAGCAGCAGCACATTTGTAGCACCTTTGGTGTTGCAAATGCAATTGGCGATGGTAACTGCTTTCCATCAAGTGGGCCGTCTGCCTGTCTGCTGAACTCATGCAATAAAAAAATAAAGATAAGCCTGTTGTTTTGCCAAGATGTATTGTAATTATGCATTTTGTTTTTCTATTTGTTTATTTTGGTGAACAATAAAGTTTTATCTATAATAATATACAGTGTCAAAAACAGAGGGTTTCTGTTTAATTAGTTAGTTAAAAGCAGTTAATTTTTTTTCTTATTTTTAGACCTATAATGCAATCAATGTTAGTAAATAAACTACCTAACTAAGACAATGCAAATATCTAATGAATCAATCATGGTCAGGTTTAAAAAAAAACTTTTTATAGAGAAGTACAGAAGACTGGCAGATGGCCCATCTGATGGGACAATGTTTGTTTTTTTGTTGTTTATTAACCCCTTCAAGGGGCCAAATTTAATACTATTTTTGTCCACAAGCTGCCAGCTGGCATCAAAATTGCCACACCAAAACCAAGAGAATTATATCATCTCTTTTATTCTCTCTCTCCCGTAGTTAAGAGGGAGAATGCATCAGTTCAGCATTCTTTTCAATTATCTGTATTTGACCACAAATTTGTGGTGCTTCCCAATTAACCGTGTGTGACAGTTCCACAACAAATTCGTGATGGTGCAGTCTTAAGAGGGTTAACAAGACAACAAAATGATTTCAACTTGTTGAATTATACATAGCATAGAAACCTCTGGGATTTATATTAGTCCTACGGTAATCTTCTATGTCCGTTGCATTTAACAATTTTAACATTACATTTGGTTTAAAAAGTGCATTTAAGTTTATTTTTAATATTTTTTGATGTAATGCTTTCCCTAAACTCAACAGGTAAGTCATTTAGCAAGCGCGGAACTAAATATGCAGTTGTGCGCTTGCCGAACTTGCTGTACGGCAAGCGCACATGTCGTACATGTCGCCTATTGACATTTCCAACTCCGGTTGCCAGTCTCAAAGAAATTTTATGACACCATATTAAAAACTGTGTCTCATAGTACTTTAAAATAATATGCTTTAAATATCAATTTTTACGCCCTTTATAGGATACTTTAAGAGTTTAGGTGCAGATCTAGTGCTAGACATGACAGTTGCAGAAGACCTGTCTCTATTAGAAGCTCAAGAGGAGTTTTTGCAGCGGTATCAAAACCAACAGAATGATCCATCTGGAACGCATTTACCAATGCTAGCTAGTTCTTGTCCAGGTACTTTAAAATGCTATTAGCAAAACTAATATTATTCATAGCTCATATTTTTATTGGTTTTCACTTATTCCCAAAATTAAAAGAGGGAATTCGTGGAACTAAATTTCACGACAATGACACGGTTGTGGCTACCATAAAGGAGTATTTCGAGACTCAAGAAAAAAAAATGCGCAAGTAATCGGAAAGCTAGAAATGCGTTATTCTAAATGCATTGCATTGGAGGGAGATTATGCAGATATTTTTTTAATTTTTGCGATTTTAAATATTGGTTCCAAGAATTTTTTGACTCATCCTCGTACTTACATTTTAATATATATATATATATATATATAATTACATTTTAATAATATATATATATATATATATATATATATATATATATATATATATATATATATACATATATGCAGAAGTTTCATATATTAAATAGATATATACACTTTCTATAACTATATGTTATCTATAATTATGTATCTTGTATCTCTTTTAATGCATATAATTTAATTTTAATCAGAAATATTCAAGGACCATATTTTTGTCACCAAAGCTTAAAATTTTAAATGCATATATTGAGTTTTTTAGATATTTATCTTTTACTATCTGACCCGGCAAACTTCGTACCGCCTCAGAATCATTTTTTTTTCATATTTACTCACCTTTTAAACCTTCCCTGGACTTCCACAAATAATTCAAAACCAAATTAGCCAAATCAGTCCAGCCGTTCTCGAGTTTTAGCGAGACTGACGAACAGAAATTAATTTTTATATATAATAGATTCCTTTGTTCCCTTCTTTATAGTTTCGAAAACTAACCGATATCTTTCTTTTTTTGACTGACATCTATTGATGGTGTGCTTATGATAAATTGAAATAGAACAATTCATTAAACAGTTGAGATTTATCACAAATAATCAATATCCTACAACAATTGTTCAGTTTTAATAATTAAAAAAAAAGCTTCATAGCCAAGCCAATTCATAACTCTTCAGATTCCCGCCAAACACTCCTGCATGAAAGTTATTACTTTAAGAAATATGGCTACTTATCTTACTAATAGCTTGTTTCTGTATTATAGTAACCATTCATTTGCCTTACTATCAGTTAAAATTTGACATAAGCTCCATACAATTAATGTCAAAATCGAGCAACGGTCAAACAACTGAATGAATAGTAAGATATAGGAAACGGAACATTAATCTTGTTATATTATTTACTTATTACATAGGCGTACAATAAAAATGTTCTATTTTGTAACCAGTGAAAATACTTCTTTATTTCAGGCTGGGTATGCTACGCAGAGAAGACGCACGGTAACTTTATTCTTCCATACATTTCGAGTACAAAGTCTCCCCAACAAATTATGGGGTCTTTAGTTAAACAGGTTCTGTCAAGGAACAGAAAGATAACTCCTGGGGAGGTATACCATGTTACCTTCATGCCTTGCTATGATAAGAAGTTGGAGGCATCCAGAGAAGACTTCTATAGTGATATGATGAATTGTCATGATGTAGACTGTGTTATTACTGCAAGTAAGTAGAGGTCTTATAATACAATACTCTTCATTGTACTCCAACATTACAGAGTAAAATACACAAGCTTACTAAAAGGTAGTACAATGGGCAACCTTTGAATAGACAAGATCTAATTGCAGAGATGCAAAGCCTGAACAGAGAATGATCTTGCGTAAATCTCCGTAGTATGTAACAGTGTTCTGAGTCCAACCACTCTGATGTTCTCAAAGATCTTGAATCACTGTGAAAGAGCTGAAAACTTAATGGTCTATAAACATTGTTACTATAAACATAGTGTAGGATTCCCTTCAGCCTGATGGACTGACATTCTGTATATCGGGATATCCACAGACATAGATTAGGAAGGACAGAGGCCTATTTATTACCAGCAGTGGATTTTGATTAGCTCAAGAAAAACAGTTTTACTTAAAGCATGATTTAATTATTTGTTACCATGAAATTTACTGTGACTTGACTTAAGGATCTTGCGGTTTCATTCATTTATTAAACAACAATTTAATTAATTTTTGTCATGAGCGATTTGATTTTGAAGTTTACATTAGAAAAATTCACCTTATCTTATTATCATACTGAGAATATATTTTTTTAGAAAAATTATAAGATAAAAATTTATTGCTTCTACTTTCTTTTTCTTTATTTTATTACTACTACGAAGAAGGAACGTACATTTCTAAACTTACAATTCACATTCATTTATTAGATTTCAATCCAGAAAAAATATGTAATATAAGGTTATAAGTAACATAAAAGGTTATATAGGCATGTAATAAGAAGGGATGATATCATGTGACAAAAATAATTTTATGCCATATTATACCAAAAAATTACAAAAACAAGGTATATAAAAACTACAGTTTTCGACAGTTCGAGATAGCAATTCTCTAGTGATGTGAAATCACATACCAGGTAATTAATGTCAATAATTTTTTTGTTAGGCAACAAAATAAGACTAAAATGATAACTTTTTTTTATTTAAAGTCATATTTTCAAACATAGCCCTATTTAGAGTCTGATCTATAGAATATTTATAGCAATATTTTTTCCGTACATATCACAATTTTCTAATACTTTTCTGGCTAATTCTCGTGCTTGAGAATGGTTTATATCTTTTTATTTTATTTTTACACGTGATGGATAGGTAACCGAAGTCATTTTCAATACACCACTATTAAACAAGCAGCAAAGTAAGCTAAATCGATATCGATAAACGTGGTCGATGCACACTCGTCCAGCACTAATAAATCTAAGTCGACGCGTGTATTACGCGGGTCTGCGGAGCACCCCCACTCCGCGACTCGCCTCAAACCCCGATTGTCATGTTTGTAAATACTATTTATTTATAATTGTTACTATAACCTATTTATATCTTTTTTAACAGTTGAATTAGAACAGATGTTAGAGTCGAGCAATAAATCTTTGAATGACATCTTGGGGTCACAGTTAGACTGGCCGTGGAGTGATAGTGAAGGACCTCCCAGTCTTAAAAGACACGTTGGATCCGGATCTGGTGGTTACGCCGATCACATATTCCTATACGCTGCAGAACATCTCTTTGGAGAGAGCAAAGCACAACTAATTTATAAAAATTTAAGGTACTTTTTTTCATTTATTTTGGTATCAAACAGATATATACATATCAAATATAGATTAAAAGTTACATTTAAACTAGTTCTTATAATCTAACAGTGCCTAAAGACTGTTTATAAAAAATAAATGATATAAGTGCTTAGAATGTTACATTACGTTACACAACTTAAAATTCCAAAAAACGAGTAAATCTACTGAAGATTAATCACTGCAATATTTAATTAATTTTAATGTTAAGTCTATTTAAAGATATATTAAATATGTCTATGTCGATAAAGTTGAGACCACCAGCGCGTTCCATTAGTAGCTCACAACGCCCAAAATGCTCCGTTAGCCTTTCCACAAGGCGACCGCGGTTGTTGTTGTCGTGGCGAAAACGTTATTAATGACGTCATCATTTTCGATCACACAACGCTCACAATGACCCATGTCAAGAGCCCACCTCTTGACTTGAATAACCGTTCCATTTGGGTTTACGATTGTAACGCTGGCAAGCAAGTGGAACGGGAATAATCGCGGTTATTATGAGTCTCTACTGAAACGTAACCTATATGTATTGGTGCAACGAAAAAAAGAAGCAATTGCGGGTTTAATTTTTGTTATAACGAGAAGGAGCAAAAGGAGGTAGCCTACGAGGGGGGCGCACGGATAGTCGAGTATTAACATGAAAATAAATTTTTGACAGAAGTTCATGAAAGTCAACTTAAGAACTTAGAATTTTATACAAAAATTATACAGGTATCAAATTTTACGCCTGTTACAGAGACTTAATAATTTGTATATATTCAAAGATGATTTAAAATTTTCTCATAAGATATTATTATAGCTGGAAGGCTTGTACACCAGTGAAGCTGAAACCCCTTGGTTTCCTATAATTATCTGTGGTGTATATATAGTTATCTGTGGAGGTTTATGAATAGCTGTTCTTTAGTTATCTCTGTAACGTTAGTTTGTAAAACTTTGGTTTGTAAGACTACAGCTGTTAACGCCCCAAATAAAATAGAACAAAAATAATTTTGGATTAGCACTACAGGCTTATTAGTTTTAAAATAATTGCAGCCCATAAACGTCACCCTAATAATTAATTAGTTAGACACATCGTGAAGCTCGATGTGCATCTTGGCTTACGTGTATCTCTGGTCTCCAAAGTATTTGAATGCCAAATGTCACGAAAATAAGCCTATGTCCCAATCCTTATTGTTATTTTTTTTAGCCTAGAAGTTCAGCAGACAGGCAGACAGCCCACTTGATGGAAAGCGGTTACCATCGCCTATGGACATTTGCAACATCAAAGGTGCTACAAATGCGCTGCTGCTCTCTTAAGGGAGACTGGAACCTGGTCACTAATGCCGGAACACAACTCAAGGTTGTTATGGCGACATACTTTAGACCAGGGGTGGAAGCCATCCAGTCGGGCAAATGCCATTACCACCTGCGAATGTTAACTAACTAAATTTTAACATGTATAATGAGATATGTGATGATAATCAAATGAATTGACACTTCTGTGATTGTGAAAATCAATCTATGCTGCCGACAAGCCGATATGGTTAACTGTATATATATTGTTACAACTTAGGCTCCGACAAAGACAAATTCCACGTACAGATCTGTAAAAGCACATTTTATTACCTGTCGACATTTGAACTAATTGTAAGCCTTTTATGATCGTCTTCTTTTGTTCACTCAGTTATTGACATACGTTTCTAGTTATTGTGGAGAACAGCCTATTGTCCTATTGTACTCGATTACGGACGCTCAGGAGCATCATTAGCCACGTGTTGCGGATTATAAGTACAAGCTAATTCTAGAAATTATGTTGACGTTGCCGGGCTGGCACATTTGCGTTTGTGAAGTTTAAAACGATGGCCTGATTGAGAGAGGGGGTCAGTTGAGCTACAACTACGATCTAGGCGTGACGTGTGTACATTCGCGAATCTAATATTGACGGACTTTGCGCGTTTTATTGAATTACGACCTTCTGCTTTACGTTTGTATTTGTTGCGTTGGGTTATATTTGTACCTGTGTTATGCGTATTTGTATAGTTCTAATAAACTCTATAATAATTCTATCGGCATTTTAATTCGAGTCCCGCAAACTCGTAACAATATTTTATAACATTTTTATAAATGTATTTACCAATTTTCGCCGCGATAAATTGAATTTGGACATACCTACTTTTATGTTTTGAATTTTAATATTGGAGCTATATTTCATATGCGCCTATTAAAGTGAAACAAAACTCAACACAATGACACAATAAGTGTGCAAATTCAATTTAAAGAAATAGTTTACGTAGGTAGGTTTACGCAATCGTATTGAGGTCTGACCCTACAACTGACAAAATATCTTTTACATTTTTATTTATCTATTATATACATATTCCACTGGATCTTCATAGTAAAGTATCTATATAATAATATAATATAAATTATATATTTGACATCCATCTGTTAACTATCAAGATATGTCAGAATATTCTTATTTATTGTTTCATTTTTTTTTCATCTATTTTATTCATTATATACTAAATACTCTAATATTATCTGTGCAGGAACGGATGAAGAATACAATTTCCTGCGGCCGGGCGGCCTGTCGTATGAGGCGACAATACAACCCACAGCCAGGTGATAGGGCATTTGCCCGACTGGATGGCTACCACCCCTGGTCTAGAATACGTCGCCATAACAACCTTGAGTTGTGCTCCGACATTAGTGACCAGGTTCCAGTCTCCCTTAAAAGAGCAGCAGCGCATTTGTAGCACCTTTGGTGTTGCAAATGTCCATAGGCGATGGTAACTGCTTTCCTTCAAGTGGGCCGTCTGCCTGTCTGCTGAACTCCTGCAATAAAAAAATACTCGTATTATATATAATCAAGACTTAAGTTGTGTATTTATTTACTGTTTTTTTTACGATGAACTTAAATTTACACAGTTAAACGTAGTTTCTTTAAACACCACCTAAACAGGCTATATACATACATGTTGATGCACATATAGCCAGCGCATAAAGTTGTAGCAAAATGCAAATGCAAAATTACGGTGCTTGTTGCACGATATAGACGATATTCGACGGCTAGACCATTGCCGCATACCTGAGCCGTTTACCTGCGCCTTTAGATTAATGTTGCCATATGAAAAGTATTATGTATTTACATATTTGCTCCTCGAAAGAATTGCTTTGGTTATTATTCTGGGATTTGCTCATAAGTCTTCTTTAGGATTAACGCCAATAAATTCTTAGCTATTTTTACCGGTGTATCAACTTTATTTATTTTACATCACTATTTCAGGAATCCTGACTTTAGAGAAGTGACATTAGAGAAAGACGGCAAAGAAGTACTGAAGTTCGCAATAGCCAATGGATTTAGGAACATACAGAATTTAGTGCAAAAATTGAAACGGGGAAAGTCACCATACCATTACGTCGAGGTTATGGCATGCCCCTCAGGTATGGTTTTATTCTACTGGTCATCATCATCCTAGCTTTAATTCCTAATTGGGTATTTGACAGTCCAGTCAACTGAGACAATTAGTATAATCGCACAAAATGTCACAGCTTCCTTGTTTTTGTATTAAAATACTGGCCTATAACGTCACAATTTTGACGAATCATAGCTTGTTAAGTATTGTTTAAACTATAAATAAAATTATTTCTGTAATGCACTATTCAATAAATAATAAGAAGATACTTTGACGCCTGCTCGTATATATGGATACTATTTTAGAATTTATTGTAATACTACCTGTGCCCGCAACTTTGTCCGCGTGGAATTCTTTTTCGCGGGACCCCAAAAAATCAAAAAGTAGCTTAGTTACCCCTTATAACATCAACTATCTGCCAGCGAAAGTCGCGTCAAAATCGGTCCAGCCGTTTCAGAGACCAGCCGGAACGTCCAGACAGACTGACAAAAATTATGATAATCGCGTTTTCGGAATGTCCTGGTCCGAATTATTCCCCCTAATTTTTTTCACATTTTATTATGACATTACAAACATACACTTTAATTTTATTTATCTAATGTGTCAAATACCTAATTGAGTTTGGGGTCCGAGGTCAGTTTTTTCTATTTCGATTTCGCCTGTCTCAGGCGACCAAACAGGCTGACTGAAGGACATGACGACAACATTAGGGATCGGGTTTTGCTATTATAAAATTGCTACAGAACCCCTAAAAATAGTGTAACACCCTCATAAATTCCAGGATGTCTAAACGGCGGCGCACAAGTGCGGCCAATAAGAGGCGAGAGTGGCCGGGAGCTGGTCTCCCAGCTTGAAGCCATGTACTCCCAGCTACCACTAGCTATGCCAAGCGATAACAAACTACTCCGTAAGCTATACTCCGATTGGCTCGACGGTAGGGATTCTGACAAAGCTAAGGCTATGCTACACACGACTTACCACGCGGTCGAGAAGTCTGATATAGCCCTTAATATTAAATGGTAGTGGTTGTGAATGAATCTCTTGTTTTATTTATTGTATAGAAATGTTCAGCCAAGCTGATTTTAAGGCTAAATCTCACAGTTGATTCTCATATTAAATGGTTTAATTTGATATAAGGCCTTTGCCGTACTAAGAAAAGCTTTTTTGATTGAATCTATATAAATATATAGAATTTAAAAACATATTTCCAAAAAGTAATGCATTTACGCTATTTAAGCTTTTCATATATTTTTTATTTTATATCGAGTATAAAATATTAACATATATATAATATTGTATTACATTGTGCTATAATTTTCTATATTATGATACCTATATTCTGGTTAGTTTTAAATTGATAAAGCATTTTCTTCAGAATTGTTTATTTTTATATTATTTAATTATCAGCCATACATTTTATATTCCCAAGCTAAAGAAGTTACGATTGTTTTATAGGTATTATATAACGGACCTCTTTGAGGCCAATCCTAGACGCCCAGACCAGAGTATATAACGTAAATATCTGTTCCAATGAACTAGGCAGGCTAACACTTAGACTACTTGATAGTGAAAGTCGGAAATCGAAATAGTTTAATATCAAAATCGGCTGTGACGTTTAAGCTTAACTATTTATTGTAATTGTAACATTTGTTAAGAGTGATAGTGTTGTTGTTATATTATTAATTTTAATATTACTAGGTCATTCCATGTGGTTCCGCTTGTATAAAACCAGTAGGAACTCTTTAGGATAAAAAGGCTCAAATGTTCTTGTTTAGGCAGATACTAAATTTTATGAAACTCATTTCATAATCAAAGCCGGCATGATGGGACAATTTAACTATGCAATTAAAACTAGTTTTACATTTGTATTTTAGTATGTATTTTGAAAGAATGCTAGGAATGAAAATTGCCTTCTGTCGTCCTCTATGGAAATGGAGGTTTTAGGCCTTTTTCATAATTATATTTCTTGCCGCTTATTATTCATAGTACTCTTTTCCCAATGTGGAGGGTGTCTCACGAAACAAGTCCCGTGGAAAAAAATAGAACTAATTTTAACAGATCAGCCCTGCCAGGGTGTTATGTTGTTTTTGCCAAGTGGTTTAATGTAAATGTTACATTATATTATTATTCTATTTACTAATACACACAGTAAAGTTCGAATCATTCTAAAATTATTTTAAATTAAATCATGGCGACTCGTAAAACACTACAGTTTGGCAACATTCCGTCGCGCGACCGTAGCGCCCCGTCAGTCAGTCAGTCGAGTCAGAGTGTGTGATATGTATGGTTTGCGACAGGTCAAGATGGCTATTTCCTAGTGATGAGATATCCTACATACCTAGTAGTCGATATCGATGATTTTTTGGCAAGCAATAAAATAAAAAGTAAATGATTAATTACCACCTTTTTATTTCAAGTAATATTTTTTAAAACAGCCCCATCCATTGTCTGATT
Organism: Dendrolimus houi; assembly: GCA_039645545.1. Classification (NCBI taxonomy): domain Eukaryota; kingdom Metazoa; phylum Arthropoda; class Insecta; order Lepidoptera; family Lasiocampidae; genus Dendrolimus; species Dendrolimus houi. The sequence continues at coordinate 24,355,228 of CM077127.1, read as the reverse complement.
ATCATATTGTGGTTTTTTTTTATAATATATAATTTAATACAGATACAATATAAACTAGAATACAATAACTATATAATTTAATCTCTATAAAGTAGTACAATGAAGGAAATTTAACTTATATTGTATTCTACCTATAATCTCTTAAGACTATAAGTAGAATACTGAGCCTAGGTCATCGAAGTTAATGGGTAAGGTTCCTAAAACGCTGGCTACGTTGCCTCGCTGAATCACCATGCTGATCCGTTGTCTGAGGTAGGAACCAGCCTTAGATCTCCCGAAGAGGCAATAAGTCGTTTTTCAATACATAACCATTATATAAGCAACAACGTAAAACAGATCGATATCGATAGATGTGGTCGATGCGGACTTATACAGCTCTAAAACTAAGATGTCGCGGTTGCTGTGCGGGTGTGCGAGACGTCCCTCCCTCCACGACTCGCCTTATACCGCGATTACGATGTCGACTTGCCACGAGGTATATGTTATAATTTTCTGATTATGCACTAAAAACATTTATAATCTCATGTCATTTAACGAATTTTATTTAAAACAATAATAAATTATCCCTTTATTAAAAACGAATTACCTATTAAAGTTTGAGTACCACACAAATTTGTTTGATTTAATAGTTTTAATTGGACATAAAATATGTTATAATACATTCTAAAATTATTTACATCTATACTATATAATATTATAAATAAGATAATATAAGAATTGTGTACTTACATCAAACGGGCGGAAAAGGTCGACGAGCCATAAGTATGCGCACTTGTTCGCATTACGATTACCGAACTCGGCTGTGAAAGGATGAGTCCGCTAATGACTTGGATACCTGAATGAGCGTGGTTGCTGACGGCTCCTATTAATAGTGGCTTATTAATAAGCCCAGCTGTGGGCCGCCTTAAGCTGATATGATATATTATAAAATAACATATCTTCCAATTATCAAATCAATGTTCAGAACGAATCTTTATATTACAGGTACTTTGATAGGCGTTTAATCTATTTGCATATCATTTATGTACATTTGAAACCCAGTTATAAATAATCAATTGCTTTCATCATAATGGGCATTCACAAAAGACTTTATGACATTACACTGTCAATTAAATACACTGTTTTTCAATATTGTAAATTAAAATATATTCACACTTCACGTACTTTGTATCGCGATGTATAGTAATGCTGCTAGTATTTGTTCATGTTACATTTAGGGCGTAAACTAAGTTCCACAGAACATTTTTTGAGGTAAATCGGATGATATAACATTGTCAATCTCTTGAGACGCAATGTACAGTTGATCGCTGTACTTCTGAGCAACACTAAATTATATTCGAATTCGTTGGGTCCTACTTGGCCAGATTTGTACCACGTTCTATACTGATCTTGCGCAATTCTCTTTGACCTTGAAATAATCTCAATGTCTCCTCAAAAGAGTAATTCCGATACAACCAGGAACCACTGACATCTTACAAAAGGTGATGATTCCAAAGTAGAAGGAAAAGTACTTCAAAGCAGCAATCCGGTTTCATCTACGACTCGTAAAGTCTTTGCTGCTGAAGAACATGGATAGAATTGCACTAAAAAATAATGAGGAAAAATCAAAGATCCCTTAACAAGAGGAATACAACTTCGGGAGAATAATAAAAACACAGTACAAATGCAGTTAAACTATCAATTACAAAACTGGTTGTCTTCGATTATGCCACAATCAAACTGATAATCCTGTAAGCTGCATGATTCACGTTTATCTTAAACCGCTACCGTCGATCTTGCTCGGTTTTAAAAGTGGACAAATAACTGAGAAGCTGTCATGACCTGTGGCGTAGTTGATTTTGGAGCCATTATGAAAGATTGTGAGAAAATTAGCGATTACTAAATTCGAGGAGTCTGGAATCTACCAAGGGACCATCAATAAATTACGTCACATGTTAAAGGGGGAGGAGGAGGACGAAATGTGACAAGGGGTGGGAGGGGAACATTCCTAAATTTCGTGACATCACATTTCAAAATCTAATATAGCTACTTCAGAATATTTTCAACTCTAACTGTATGAATATAGTGTTTAAATTATTAAAAAATAATTTATATGGAAATAAAACAAATTACGGAACTGCTGTTTTAATTTAATAATTTATTGATGTAAAATTGCAAAATATGTGATGTCACACTAGGGTGGGAGGCGTATCGCGAATGTGACCAGCTCTGACAAGGACGGGGGAGGGCTCAAAATTCATGAAATTCATGTCACGTAATTTGTGGATGGCCCCTAAGCAGTCTGTGCACAATCGATCTGACAAATACTGCGGAGAGATTGGTGCGAGTGGAGCTCAAGTATGTTGAAATTACTTTTTTAATACTGGTTCTAGGGTCTGTATGCCTTGTCAAAGTTAGGAACTTACCACAGAGACAGCCGTCGGTCGAGGCCAAATACTATAAACAGACAATCGACTGTGAACCTGCGAGGTATTATTTCTCATACTAAAATAAGTGGGAATTCCAATCCTAATGTAGGCATTTATGACCTATTCTTAAAATCGGGTTGCCCATTTTACGCTTCTACTTGGATATTCCCATTCTCATGGCCGCGTGTACAACACCAAAAGTTGAATGAATAATCAATTAATCATTCATTATCGGTTGGGCCGTCGATCAGAACAGGACGAGCGCTCGACTGTTGTACAAATAGTGTTAAATGTTTACATAACAACGTTGTGGTTATTCGGAAGAAACGTATACAGTATTGTGTTGTGATGGGTGACTTCAGGGTGACTGCTGCCAAGTTATTATTTATAGTTCTATGTGCCATTTTAAAAGGTGTTGTCAGTAACGGACTGGGCCAGTGTCCCTATTATCCACCACTACCAAATTATGATATACAACGGGTAAGTATTTTTATATTTTCATCGTATTTCTGGTAGCATTTTGTCAGTTTAACATCCTTATCATATCTATGCCCATCATAAAATATCAGGTTTTATCAAATGTGAAATAATCAAGGACTAGTTCAGCAAGAATAGACACCATTAAAATTTGATGGACTGTAGCCAAAGAAGAATCTCAATCGAATGTTATCGATTTGAATCCTAACTGCGGAGCATGCACTGCTTTAGCAGTTTTTCTGATCTAATGTTTATATTTCTATCATGCTGATGATGAAGGAAGCTTAATTATCGTGATTACAGATGTTCGAAATTTGCTAAACCTTTTTGAACAACCGTTACATAAATACCATCCCTTGTCCTGAAATTTGGTGACCCATGGACAGAATTGGAAGTTCTATGGGCTTATGTTAAGTCTTATAAATATGAATTAATAGTTTGTATATTTTCGGTAATGTGATGTTTTTGAAAACTGGCCAATTATCTACGAATCAGGTTCACTTATCGTAATGGGTTCTGTGAGTGGAGTGAATGTCCACCGTTATCGCAGTTTGGGTATAAATAATAAAACTCTAAAAAAAGCATTTAATCAAAAATCCCCATATATCAGAAATTACTCAGCACATCTTATCATGAAACCTATTTTCGTTGAAACTGTTATTGAGTTTTAAGATTTGTCTAACAACCACACGCTTGTGTGGATGGTTTTTTTTCAGTTATATGAATAGTGACCCCTCCTAATGTTTTGTTTTTCGTACACTATCTATAATATTATAAAATTCTAAAACTGCCGTGTCCGTACATTGAAGCTATTTAAAGAAAAAACAACTGGAATACACCATATAAACGATAGAGAACATGATGCAATTTTTTTAGATTTCTTGTCTGTTTGTTCGGGATTCCCGTAAAAATTACTGGGCCGATTTCGATGCGGTTTTTGCGGATCTACAGCAAGTTCTTAGACTTAAAATGTGCGCGACTTTTTATCCTAGGAATCCCGCGGGAATTTTTCTGGGAATGATTTGATATGGCCAGATAAAAACACTGACTTGCAATGTGAGTTTTTCACTTATCGATAGCAAATTATATGCAATCAAATGGTGATATTTTACTACAAACTTTGTAGTTGTCAGGTGTTTAAAAAATTGCTTATTCCGACACAGTTTTCACTAACACGATAGCTTACATTCTTTTTTAAATGGTGAAGTACTTTCTGTCCCGGGAATCCCGCGGGAATATGAAGTCAAACGTGGACGAAGTCGCAGGCATATCCTAGTAATATATATACGGGCATAGAATCAATACGCTTAGATAGCGATTAGGTGCCAGTAAAATGAAGCACTTTTAAGTAGGACCTATAAATCTCAGTTCGCTTGTCGACGCGTCAGTCCCGTCAGTCCGCAATACAAAGTCGGAGTGTGACGAGCTCCAATAGTTCCAAATCTCTACTTTTAAGAAATACTTTTTTACTTGTAACATTATTTGTGCCTTTGAGTATGTTAACGAAAATAATTACGTGGCGCTCACGCACACATCGATTGGTTTTGTACTTTAAATCTGATTTTTTTTTTGTAGGAATCTTTCTCTCTAAGTATTATTGTGTATTCTAAGTATATATAATATCAGCCCATAAATGTCCGATTGCTGGGCTCGGGCCTCCCATTATAGGGGGGACAGACAGTATACCCGCCACGGTTGTCCAAGGCGGCTTGGCAGGTTTGACACATCGTTTATCTGGATGTGCAGGTTGCATCACGATGTTTTCCTTAATCGTTGTTAGCACCTGGTAATTGTAACCATATGCACATTAGATCAGAAAACTGACTAAGTGGTGCATGCATTCCGGTCAGGATCGAACCCGCGACCTCTGAGTTTGGGACGCGTGCGCTAGCCATTACGCTACCACGAACGACTTTAAGTATACGGGTTTATTTTTTACTAAAATCAAAAAACCTTAAACGGATGTAAGTTATTTTAGTTTTGAAATGAAAACTTTTTAAATTACCTCTAGAATATGCCATGCTGTACAGGTATACTGATGACTCGTACCATGTTGCAAAGTAGCGTGTAAATGCAGCGACGCCACTCCGGCTACGTAATTCGACCTTCACGACCCCTATCCACTATACATGTGGACCGATCGGACTAAAGTTTAATTAAACACAACAATGTTAAATTGTAACTCGTGAAATTGTTTTGTAAAATCGCATACTAATTATTAATACATAAATGTCTGTTGATTTTGTGCTTTAGTATCTTCTTCTTCTTAAGTTCTTACATTATGCTGCACGATTTGTGTATCTAGCCAACCTGACTTACTCAACAAATAAAAAAAACCGTAGCCAAATTGTAGGTTCTTGACTGGTGCCAAAGAAAATTTGGCAGCTCTAAAAGATATATCTATACATATTATAAAATTGTAGAGGTCAAATTTCTGTACAATGAAAAAAATGTTAAAAACCGAGTCAGGGGATGTAAGAAGTGAAATAGAACTAATTTAGATTTTTTTTTTTTTTTCCCTGTTTGTGTCTGTTTGTACCGGCTAAGCTCCGAAACGACTGGACCGATTGAAATGAAATTTTGTATGGTGGTATCTTATATCACTGGTCAACATATACATATAGGATACTTTTGATCCCGAAAAATTAAAGAGTTCCCGTGGGATAGTTAAAAAACCGCACCACGCGTACGAAGTCGCGAGCATCAGCTAGTTCAAGTATAATTGAGATTTTTAAAACATACGCATAATTCTTCGTTAAAAACTATCAATTTCCTAATATAAAACCTGCACAGCAGAATATCAACCTTCAAGTTCTCGACAAAAATTACTAGCAACTTTATATACTACTAGTGGTTGCCCGTGGTCGAAATTCGACCATAATAATTAATGACAAAGACTATACATACTTCTATAATCACAGATTTCGCCAAGGCTACACTGTTAATTTGACTTTAAAAATAAACAAAAGAGTATATATCAGTGTGTGTGTCTAATACATGGTCGTGTGTGTAATGTTTTGATTTAATGTTTTTTTTTTAATATTGAGCATTCTGCCCTCCTCTATATAAACTATAAGTGTGAGAAATTTCATACTCTTCAGTCCCCGCAATTGTCGTATAAAGCTCGTTTTTGCTTCACGTATTAATAAGATAAGTAGATTGAAGGCGTCCTTATATAAAGTATACATTGTAACTAAATTTTTTGGTGACATTATTTGTTTCGTCAAAATTATTACATACTGGAGGCCCCGGCAGGCCTTGTCCTGCCCTGAAAAAATATAAATCTAGGACTCGATCCTAGCGCCACCTACCGGTTCTTATTGTGATTCTAAACCATCCGGGGACCCACTCAAACATACACAAAAAAGTTTGTTATGAGGTCTTTCACTGATGCTGACCATATAATTTTCAAAACTGGAAGTTTAATATTATCTGATAAACCATATTTCAAATAAGTATTTTTAACTGGTGAGTTCCTCATCGTAGAATAGCTATATCAAAAAGGAATTCCTATAATTGCTTTATCTTGATTGATTTATTTTACCTATAATTATGTATGTATTTTTACACTCAATTTTAGAAATGTTATTCGTGTATTGTCGTTTGCCTTCTACACGGTTGCTCTCGCGTAATTATGGGACCTATGTATGTTACCTACACAATTATTCTAAGCTTGTTCTCCATCATCGCAAGTTTTTTGGCACTCACTGCATGGGTACTTCAAAATTCCGTTAAATAATAGCGAGGGGCAACACGGGTGGGAGTGGCTGAGGGGTGTTGAATTTTTCGCTTTTATATATTTAACATGCGTATTCTAGTCTCTGTACATTGGAGACTGTTCCGAGGAACCATTCGATCTGATTCCAACTTCACATTTTCACCACCATATCCCTCACCATCGACGGAATGTTCACCCTCATTCCTGGAGCCCCCAGGTTCGACTACGCAGCAGTTCTCTAGAACTTTTATTCCTCTTACAATAAAGACTTGCAGGGCGCTTCCCATCGAGGTTTTTCCTCTGCGCTACGACATTGGGTCATTTAAGAAAGGCGTTATAAAATTTCTTCAAAGTCGACAACGCGTTATCAGCGCTCCTGGTGTTGTAAACGTCCCTAAGTGGCGGGGACCATTCCCTGTCAGGTTCGCCGTTTGCCAGATTTCGGCAACAAACAAAATAAATAACACTTCCACCCTTGAAGCTCAAATCTTAGCTCTTAAAATTTTTATTCCATGCCACCTGATTAAGAATGAAAGCAGGACCTATTTGGGTTGGAGCTTTTTAGGTGAATGGATGCTTTTCCAAGTCCAGAGTATAGCAGACAGGCTGACGAGTGACGACCAAGTTGATGGATAGCAGTTAACGTCGTTTATAAACATTTGCAACATCAGAAATGTCACCGATGCGATCTATTGACGGCCTCAAAAGGAGGACTTGCACCTGGTCACTAAACCGAAACACAATTCAAGGTTATTATGGCGGCATACTCTGTACCAGTAATACTGAATCCGCAGACCGCGTGTGGCTCGCCGAGCTTTTTTAAGTGGCCCGTCTGACATAGTAATAGCTTGTACAATGACATTAGTAACACCTCTAGTGTTGCAAAATCTATAGATGACGGTAATCACTTTCCATCATACCGCCGCATACCTCTTTGCGTACAGCAAAAAAAAACAAAAAATTAATGTTGTAGCCCGCAGCACTTTATCTAATGTCTATATGACCCTTATAAGAAAAAAGTTGAGTACCTAAGGCTGCTCTAAACCAAGGGTGGTAGCCATCCAGACGGGAGAATGCCCTATACTACCAACCGGCTATGGGTCGTTTTGTCGCCGACGACTGGCTACCCGGCTGCAGGTTTTAGTATTCTTTCTCCATCCTAGCAAGAGTAACACGGGTATCACAGCGATTATCTTAATTAATATGCTGGTTTCATCTCGATGTTTTGCTTCATCATCAGCACATGGTAATTCTAACAATATGCACATTAGGTTAGAACATTTGCCTAGATACGAAGTTTAAAACTTACGTAACGTAACGTAAACGTAAAATCGTTCGTTTCGTCTCTGCGTCAGAATACTTTGACCCTAGATGTTGCAAGCTTTCCGACCACGGAACGAGATAGGGAGAGAGGTACAAGTGCGCATGCGTCTCGCGGGCGCCGACGTCAGTCGGGGGCCCGGAAGCGCAGATATGCGCATGATCTCCCTCCCTGAAATACCGCTGCAGGGGCCCTCTAGGATCTAGGGAGCAGAGGAGTCTTCACCCCTGTTGACGAAGTGAGATTGCTCTGATTCCCGGAGCACTCTCAGGCACTTTTGCGCTAGGATCGGTTTGGGCGTAACTACGTTCCAAGACTCATGCCTTTCCTACCATAAGCGCGGGGCACATGGGAGGAGCGTGGTTTTAGTGGGGTATTAGCCCTTGGGCATTTGTCCATTGGTTCGAGTCTCCACACAAGCCGGTCGGTTACTATTTGGATTGCCCTCAGTGGAATGCCTCCATAATCGACAACGGTCTAATTCCTAGCAAAGGACCCGGTATGTGCGAAGTGAATTTCCCGCGCCTGAAAAAAAAAAGCTTTCCGACCATGATTCGTACCCGCGTCAGTACGGCGGTCATTGCGAGTGAGATGCGAATGCGTGAGCCACTAAACTACCGCGATTATTTTAGCAAATATTCATATAAAAATTGTTGTAATACAGTAAACCAATCGTTGCTACCATAGATTTATATGTGTGGTTACGTTGCAACTGATCTGAATTCCTAAATCCGTTGAAAATCGCAAGATAAACGGCCTCTATGTTGTAGTGTTTTAAGTAGTTCATTATAACGCAGAGGCCTGGTTTCGACTTTCCATTATTTACTTACATTTAGGTGTCTGCCGTTGGATCTAGTTCTCGCACATTGTATTATAAACTCGAGCGTTAGTTTCTTAGCTTAGGAATATGCGATATGTATGTCTGATCTTATTTATCAAATAACATTATCATTTATCAAAGAAATGTTTAGTAATCAAAGGATTTTGAGTAGGTATCGCATTGGCGCGTAAACAGCACATTGTTATGTTAATTATAAGCAACACTATTGACGAATAAACCTTGAATAGCATTCGGGGAGTGGATCTATTTACATCGAATTAATCAACAGAACACTTTTATTTTTTTATTAATTAACCTGTAGCTATTATTAAACAAAATTATTGTCTCACTGCCATACTCAGAATCTATCTAGTAACATTAGAAATAACTAGATAGCGTTAATTGAATATCTCGTCGACCATTCTACAACAGTTTCAAAAGGAGAACTTAATTTCGCAGCATATGAGGTCAACGCCACTATGGTTGAGGGACGACAGGCTAGCTAGCGACTCAACCCTGATAGCTGCAGAACCGCGGGCAGGACTTCTTTCATTTTCGTTTTATAACTTTTTGCTGGGTTTTTTACATTTAAGTACATTTTTCATTGTATTTTCACTTTATTTTTGTATTATATAAACTATATTATTGTAGTTTTTAAAGAAAACTTTTTTCTTTCTTTCTTATATCTAAAATTTCATAAACTCTTTCGGACTGGACTGGACGAAAACGAACGATGAAAAGCGTTTGAGCCGCCTGTATCTTTAATTTTTATTACGTTCTTCTTGAAGAACCCCATGTCAAAGCGCAAAAGGAAAACTGCAGCGGGAAGTTCCCTCCAAATCATGGTTGTATGGTATTGTTATTGTAGTAGTACATGTTATTTTCTACACTCGCCAGAAGATATTTAAAAAAAAGTACTTAGATGAATATTGTTTTAACTTATACCTAACACTATATTTTTTTCAGATGACCGGAACATGGTATGAAGTTGAAAGATCCTTTTACCTAGTAGAAATAGCGGCTAGTTGTACAGAATTAAACGTCACGTTAAATGAAAGAGGCTATTTTCTAATCACAATCAATACAATAAATAGATGGTAAGATTAACAATTTTATTAGCCATCGTGCTTCCTAAAACTTACACAGTTTATTATGTAGAAATAAGTAGGTACTAGAAATTATAATCGCTCTCTACCAAACAACAACAAATTAAAAGGATTCGGATCAATAGATTCCGAAAATGTAACTTAAAATTTTGTCTCTAAGCACATGAAAACTGCTGGACGGATTGAAACGAAACTCGACACTTGTCTGATACAGAGCTTAATATATCTTAAGAGAGCTTAAGATAAAGACGGGTCGGGTTTTCTTTTTTGGTGCCACCAGTGTGATTCGCTCTCAAACACGTGGTCATGGCAACGCGAATGAAATTTTGCTGGCACTACTAGATATGCAATAAGAGGCGGAATATAAACTCACGTCAACGCAAGTAGCTAACATTGATATGGATCATTTAGATTCAGAAAAAATGTTAAAGACCAACGGTCTTATTCATAGAGTTAGAGTAAGTTTATTTAGTTTAGTTTATGGTTATTAAAGAAGCGTTTAAACTGACTCTAAGTCTCTATGAATAAGACCGTAAGATTAATTATATTGCAGATGCAGTTCATCCTTCATCGTCATCATCTTCACGCAAAGAAGATTCTTTACATAGTATCTACAAAACAAAGTCGCTTTCCGAGTTTGTCTGTCTGTATATCCGCTAACTGTTCCTAAACCACGCGTTTTTCACCATCAGTTACATAATACAAAATCAAGGAAGGTTAATATATATAATAGACATGCCCGCGGCTGCGCTAGTGATATATAAAAACCGAATTAAGTTGCTATAATTACGTTTAAAAAACTCTAGTTAATCATATTATATAATACATAATTACACATTTTTTAGGACAGGCAGCCCATCAACGACATACGGCTTGGGCATTCCAAGTTATAACGGCTCGTCAATATTCCGGTACAAATTAAACAACCGGATGCCGTACATCATCGGGCGGCTGTTGCCAGGGGCTGGCCAATACAACGTACTCTTCACAGACTATGAAAAATTCGCACTAGTTTGGTCATGTACCAGCGTGAGTTTAGCACATACAGGTATATTATATTTTTTCTGTATTATGCTTTTATAGTCGGTTCCTATTTTGCTATTCAATCATTCGTCTTACCTACTTGTTAAATTTTAATGATTTCCTACCATTGGTAAGATAGATAAGATAAAAAAAATGCAGGAATTGACCTCTAACTTACCTACATTATGCCTACTTCCCTGGCAGCAAGCAAGAAAATGGCGAGATAAATTGGAAGCGCGAGTATAAAACGCAATTTTTTGAACATTTGATAATCGTGACTCCACTAAGCATACACGTGGTTTAAGATACAGAAACCTGACTTTAGGCAGACAGTCACCCTGGTGGTAAGTTGTTACTGTCGCCCATAGAAATTGCAACGCTAAAGGTAGACTAAGGAATGCGGCCGAGACGCGAAATAAGGGAAGGGATACGCAATACGCGACACATCCTCTACATGCACTATGCAGTTGTGTGAAGAATACTTGGATCGCGAGACAGGGACAGGCGACAGTTCTCCATATAATTGGATATAACAGTCCACTGTCTCGTGTCGCGGTTCACTAGCTCGTGCCTCGGTTTACTGTCTCGTGGCGCGATGCACTGGCTTGTATCGCGGTTCACTAGCTGGCGTCGAGGTCTGCAGTCTCGTGTCGTGGTTCAATAAGTCGTGTCGCGATTCACTGGCTCGTGTCACTGTTCACTAGCTCGTGTTGCGGTCTACTGTCTCGTGTCGCGATGCACTGGCTGACGTCGCTGTAATTCAAAGTCTACCTTCATCAAGCCGATGCGTACCTTCAACTAACTTAACTATATTAAGATGCAATTTATCACTGATGCTATGGCTTGGGCTCTCTAAACCGGAATAAATAGCAGAGGTCATAAATGCAAAACTACGAATGCAATTAAACAAGAATCAAAAGGTAATCATTAGTTGTCGAAATACATTCACTTTTTGCTTCGCCCGTCAGTTTTCACGCAAAGAATGTACGGTAGCACTCCAGTGGTTCTCCGTTTTGACATATCGAAACGGAAGCGAAGAGGTGTAATTTAAATCAGAGATACCAACGTATGGAATTCGAAGCCGAAAGATCTCTTAAAACCCGTAACTTAAGCGGCCTTATTATATCTATTTCAAAAACTACACACCTACTATATATTTAGTTTCGAGACATATATGTTTTTAATATTGTGGTGTTCTAACATTATTTCCAAGCGACTGATGCGAGTGTGCAAGGCATGTGTTTTTATCACTGTCTGTATTACACTACTACAGACGCAAAAACGTTTCCTGCTGATATATATTTGTTGAATATTTTTTCAGATCGCATCTGGGTGTTGGGCAGGCAACGTGAAATCGATGCACCGGTACGTGCGCAGATCTACGCGATCATGGAAGAGCTACATTTGGATCCCGACAGACTGTTCATAACCAAAAATACCAACTGCACCAACGTCGATGCAATAAATTAGACGTTAATGTTGATACAATTTTTGATTTGCTACGATCTTAATTTAAACATTACAAAATTCACACGAATTAAGACTCCTTTAAAATTAATAATACAAACAGCTGCATAATTAGAGTAAAAATCTACATATATATATTTACACAACACTTCTGTCACCATGAGATAACTTAATTATATTTGTTTTCTGTTCAAAGATAGGTGCTTAAAGTTCTGGCGGATAGGTACCTAATAGCCACTTTTGCAGATTCGTATTACTATGTATTACAAACATGACAAGTGCCAAAATAACGTAGACCCACCCTGCCATGTTTTGCATCTATATCTACATATGTCAATATCACAATGCGATTATCTAAAAGCGACCATTTAAAAGCTCCAATTACCCCAATAATATCCACAACAGCTATAAAAATACGACAATTACATACTACACAAAGCGACTAATTGTACTGAGGTGTTGACAAAGGAATTAAAAATAAAAACCAAAATAAAATTTCATATTGTTCTATTTTTTGGAAAAATATCGTATTTACAGTAAAAGATAGACATTAAAAAAACTTAGTCTTCATGTGAAGTTTATGAATAGATAAAATAAATTGTTTCTATCTAGCCGAAAAACTATTAGATATTAGGCCGTTATATTGCTACTACAATACTAATAAATAGTGATGTAACTAATAATAACAAAACACCACTTTTTAAGTTCCCGGCTAAAACTCGATAAGTTATTTAATGGCAAGTGTTATTTCAGAGGCTTACGAGTTTTTTAGTGTACATTAACGACTTTTAAAACGACGATTCGTTACATCACTATTCTAAACACACAGATTATTTATTAGAATATGTATATTCAGTCAATATATTATTATTCGATTTCAACAGTCAATGGGGATTACTTAAGTTGATTACATTTCACAGATAACTAAACTTATGTTTTTCGACCTGGTGCTTAAAGGGCCAAAGTACGTTTTCAATTATATTGATATATTTTGTTGGAAAGTCCTTTAAAAAAAAGATTATGCCCATAATTCGGCATTCGTTACCAGCATGAAAGCTCTGTAAAATGTGCTAACTGTTCCATTTTTAAGTCTTTGAGGCATTATGATAGTTGTGTAAACTCACTATCAATTGTGATAGTACACAAGATGCGCTGACACCGAAAAAACTAGTTTCGATATGTTAGGGGATCATAGGAAAACAGGGACAAGTAGTGTGCATTCATTGGAAGGACTATATTTATAAGTTAGAGACTTCTATACTTCATGCAAGTTTAAAATGCGGGTGTATTTACATCATTAAAAAAAAAGAGCGCAATCTCTTCATTTAAAAGATTTCCCAACATATTTGCCTACGAAGTAGATGCGTGATGTGTCGCGTTCGCCTGTCGCGTGTCGCCGTCGCCTGTCGCGTGTCACGGTCGCCAGTCTCCGTCGCGTATTTCATAGTCTACCTTTACTGTGACATACTCCTTAATATAGCAAATTTCAAACGATACCTATTATAAAGTGTTGTGGTGTGCATTGCAATTTTACTTCACAAGGTATTTTAAACATGTAAAAATTATTCTATTTATTTGGTTGAACTAGTCTGCTTATGCTATGTTATATTAAACAGTTTGGTTAAATATATTTGGCGTAACATTTCCACAGTTTAAAAGTTATTACAAATACACGAAGTATTCAATATTTCACACTATTATACATTGATTTTAATAACAACAGTAATAAAAGGATTTTGGATCGATTGCGTTGACTATACCATCATTTGTATACTTTGTGTGGTGTTTTTGTGAAAATCATAATAAACAAAAATAAAATACTACAAAACCATAAAATCGTTTAAAGAGAATAGGAGGAAAATATCAGCTCATAAACGTCCTACTACTAGGCTCGGGCCTCCCGTTATGGTGGGGACAGTATACCTACCACGCTTACTTAAGGCGGATTAATCGGTTTCACGAATCAGTTTTCTTCACCGTCACTCGGCAGCACATAACATTTATAAACAATATGCACATTAGGTCAGAAAAATTGCCTAAATATTGCATGTTTCCCACCTACGTCGTTTGAGACGCGAGTTAGCCAATAAGCTACCACAATTGAGCTCGGTAGATTTTTTAAACCATACCAATTATAAATATAGCACGCGAATGCCTAAAAATACTCTCTGAATATGCTAGTCACAGAATAAACAGAAGATCCACTTAACAAAAAATGCGGAAAACGAACTCGCGTAGCGCAACGTCTTAAGCGCAAGTCTGTGTGTTTAAGCTGCAGCAAGCAACTTAAGCATTTAATACGCGCCAAACTTTATGACCTATTAACTGTAAAAGAATGCGCATTTTCTGATTTTGTGTGAGAAAACCGCCAATTGAGTAATCAGATGACTAATTAATGCTGTCAATTGGCATGTGGACTTCCGATTGACTCGTTATGGGTAATTATAGCTAGTTTGAGTGAACATTTCGTAATGTGAAAATTGCACTATCGTTTTCTTAAAAAGCTAACGATATATTGTACTAAGTGAACCTTCTACATATTCCATGCTCTAGAAAAGGTTGTGCCCGCACACATCCGTGCATAAAATAGAATGGCTACAGAAATATAAAATAATTTAACGATAACAAATATAACTTATATAAATTAATCTAAAGTGGAATTTGTGCAAAACAAAAGTGCAATAAATATTTTAATAAAATTAAATTAAATTAAACAACACGATACTTATTTAAGTACTTAGTAGACTGCACTGTGGGTTATGGTCGCAACCACTGTACACAATGGGGTAGTTGAAATTCATATCAACCTATATACTTATTATCATCATATACTACTGCTTCATCTAAGATAATGTAATATAAAATATAATCATTGACTTTCACGCAGATGTGGCGATGGGTGTAACGCGTTATTTGTGACGCAAATTATTTACAACATGTGAATATTTGCGATATTGTTTATAACGGAGTTAATTTTAACGCTATAAATAAGACGCATTTGGCCACAGTCAATTACTATGACATTATCGCAGGTGAAGCCCGAGCATTCCAATACGCCAAAGCCTTGCCTTGTCAAATCTAGGATGCTAGTTCTGACGGTTCACAGTAGAAATGAGGTAATGTACTATTGTTGTTGAACCTATTCAATTATCGATGATTATTCTCATACAACTTGGAGTCGATAGTGACATGGTTATGCTGTATAATCAGATTATAATACAAACGAAATTGTATTGTTTTTAATATTTACAAATTGTTTTACCTAAATGTTAATTTTATATGTTCTATTTATTTTATTTCAAAATCGATTTTCGTGTCTTTGGTTGTTCATTATATGTGTCATTTCACTAATGGCTGGTTCCTATAATATTCATTCACTTGCCCTACCATTAGTTGAATTTTGATATTACTTGTATGAAGGTTATGTCAAATTTTAACTAATAGCAAGACAAATGAACGGTTAGTGAGATATAGGACCGGCCAAATGTGGGCGGTACCCATCAATGAAGTACGACATTATTTGTAGTACATTTTAACGAAAGATACAATAAGATACAATACAAACTTCATAGGCGTGGGCTGCCAAAATTATCATCCTAAATTTGACAAAACATAGTTTTATACGAGCGTAAGTTATGACGTCATATCTTTAACGAGTCAAATAGTGTATTATTTATTTTTAATACTAGTTAAAATTATTTTTTACGTGTTATTTTAAAAGTTTGATGATAACAAGATATTTTAATTCTGCTCCTTTTATATGACCATTGTTTTACAATTTATTCTAGAATATGTCACCTACCCTATTGCTAATTATACAATGTGTAAAATAAGAACAAGAGAAATGGAATTTATATCTAGGCCACGCTCACCCTCTATCCAGTATTCTAAATACAGTGAAGTGTAATAAGGGCTTGAAACCACCTTAATTAAATACAATGTTACTTCCAATGTTTCCCCAAACTCTTGAGTTCTTCCCATGTAGTGAAACTTATTAATTAGGCCGCTCTCAATAAAATTATTTGCATTTGAAATTATTAGTTATGAGTAGTACACGTGTGAGGCAGTACATTTGTCCCGTACAAAATAGATTTGTACTGATACGGGTCAATATTTAAATTTGTACTACTTTTCAAAAAATTTGTCCCGCTACTACTCACGCGTCAAATGTAAGAGGAAGGACGGAACGAGGACAACAATAACGCCTCTAGGGATATTCAAATGACAAACAGGGACAACACAACATGACATGTACGACTACTAGTAAAATCAGGTGACTGAGGCCGATCACATCCGATTCTTAACGAACATTTCCGAATTAGAAGCTTTGTACGGGACAAATGAGGGAATGACAATTACCGCCTCACCGGCCTCATCGCTTCAAATGTACTGCCGCGGTACAAACCATACAAATCTCCTAGCCTCATTTGAAGTGGTACATTCTACTGGTTCAGTACAAAATTTCATGTTACTCTTACAAACTCATTTTAAAATCATGTCCTACCCAACTCTAGAAATTATTATGTACAATAATCTACAAAGGTTTCTGAAATAGGCAAACATCGGCAGCTTAAGCCTGCCATTCAATATGTTAACATAACATATTACTGCCCTAAAATATACATCCAAATATAATAAACAAGTGATTTTTCAAGAGGGCCTTCAGGGCCAAATCCCAAACTATGGTAAATAGCGAAAAACACTCAAAGGAGTCTCGAAGCCGATTTTGACAAAAAAAATGTGTTATTATTAGATTACTGAAAAATCAATTACCCTTGTCAGGAAGCGAATAGGCTGATTTTGAAAAAATAACCTTGTCAGGAAGCGAATAGGCTGATTTTGAAAAAATAAACAGAACTGTATTTTTAAACCAAATCATAGTATAGCTTGTAAGGATCAATTTCTGTCAAGGAATGGCAAACGGCAAACCAAGGAGAATGGTTGTCTTTGAGCAAAATGTTCTATTTTCCATTAACAAATTTGCTGGTAATTTGACCGCACCTCACTAGAACGTGATTAATATTTACCCATTGACTGATTTGATTGATTGGGGCAAAATAACGTGCGTATCGAACATTAATTTACATATGCCTATTAAAAATAGAATAATTTTCATCATTTCCATTTTGAATAAAATGAGGTGAGTTTTAATTAAAGTATGGAAATTAGAGTATTTTGTTGGAAGACAACCCTTTCCCCTGGGTTTTCGGTTTACCATTCCTTCACAGAAATTGATTCTGATAAGCTACATTATTATTAAGCATAATAATACAGTTGTGTTTAATTTTTTTTAATCAGCCAATTTGACTCTTGACAAGGGTAATTAATTTTAAATAACTGATGTTACCACTTCAATTTTCATCAAAATCAGCCTCGAGATTCCTTTGGGTGTGTATCAAAACTATATATAATTTCGATACATTTGGGTTCAATTTTGATCTTACAAGTAAACCGCATATAAATTGCGCAAACCCCCTTTTTTCAAACCCGAATTACACGCCAACAAATGGGGATTGTACTTACCAGACCAGTCTTTCGTGGCATTGATAAACTAATTCACTGTTTCTGTTTGGTTTTCAGTTCGTTTTGATTATTAGGTATTCGTTTTAGTTTTTGCGAAACGCACACGTTGCAATGGTCGACTCACTACTACTGATTGTTAACCGCTCAACGCCATCTAGCGTTGGCTTTCCCGAGCCCCTCTATCCGCGACGATGTAAAAAGATGTGCATTTTAAATTAATACATTAAACGAACGATGAAGTTGGTACAGGCTGTTTTTGCTATTGTGTATAGTTTAGGATTTGGCCATGAAGGCCCACTCGAAATATTCACCTGCATATATTTCATTATGATATATTAAATTCATATATAAATCCAGTATAACATTTTGCAGGCCTGTAATTACACGAAAGACAAAGATAAATCACATAGTGCCCGTGCTTATTCATATCGAATCATTATCCGTATTGAATAAAAGACGAAGTTCGGGCAAAACTTCAAGAGTTACCTGTAGTACATTCAGTTGCAATCAACATATTTCACTAAAAATTTGACCGCATTGCATTAAACGTATGACACTTAGGAAAATTAAGACTAGCCACGTATAATAACAACCAAACATATAATTTTTAAGGCAAATTCCACAATCATAATGAGTCTTCTAAATTTAATGCTGCACTTTCTTTAATTCAATTAAATTTCCAATTTAATAATTTTGTAAGATACTTTAAAACAACATATTTTGCTAACTGACCACCCAAATTGTATGCTTGCCTTGCTCCTTTTCCCTCTCACAGTTCTTCTATTTGTTAAAAGTTCATTTTGAGTTAAAAATTTCATGTCTTTCACTGGGGTTCCATCCATATTAGTGTCAAAGATTTAGACTGTGGCCGAATGCGTCTTACTTAAAGCATCAAAAAATAACACCGTTAATGTATAGACACATTGGTGTATAAACATATGTTATCTGTCAATATTCAATCCCCTTTGAGGGTCCAAAAATATTATTTTTTTCCACAAGCTGCCAGCTGCCATCAAAATTACCACGCCAAAACCAAGAGAATTATATCGTCTCGTTTATTCTAATACAAATTCTATGTAGTTAGAGGGAGAAAGCATCAGTTGTACGTTCGTTTCAATTATCTGTATTTGACCACAAATTTGTGGTTCTTCCCAATTAGTCGTGTGTGACAGTTCGAGAACAAAGTGGTGGTTCCGTCTTAAAGGGTAACCGCATTAACAATGTCGCTTTTCAAATAATACCTTAAACCCATCGCCATATACGCGTGAAATGGCCTAAATCTTTAACACTAATCCAGATGAAGCCCTACCTTAGAATGATCTGAAGAGTATTGGCATTAAGCTTAACAACACCCCACCCAACCAAATCATAGGATTTTGAACTGTCACAAAACCACCAAATACTTTTGACAACTTCAACAGGCACATTTTATTAAATAAATAAGATTATTTTCACAAAGTAAAAACACTTGTTTAAACCGAGTATCCTAAAACTATTGTTAAATTTTCAACAAAATTTCCGTTTTGATTAAAACTGGGCCAATAAACTTAGATGCACAGTAATCTTGGTTGATTTATAGATAATTTGAAAATTATCAAAATAAAGGCAGCTGAATGTTGCGTTTAAACCTAACATGTTTTTCTGTGGCCAGTAAAAGTGAACACATAAATTGCTATGCGAACACATGCAGTCGGAATAAAATTAATACTAGGAGAATCACATTAGAACTTATTCTCTGCTTATGACACAGTTCCTCACTTCTGTTAATTTGAGACACTCCGCATCCCTGTTTTTGTATGAGAATGGAGAATTTGATGATATACTGTCGGCAGGACTTGCACAGTGGTCGGCTGACTCACCAGATGTCTGACAAGAGTTTGGTAAGGAGTATTGATGCATCCAAAGTTGTTTCTCTTCAATCTCTTTACTCACAACCACAAAGAGCTCTTTCTCTTTACTGTCGAGCTGCTCTTTGAGATATGCTATCAGGTCACTACTCTGAAATTTACAATATATCATTGTTATTGCAACACAGTTAACACATTCACTGCACTGTGAGGTTATATTGAACTTTGGACAACTTTCTTGTAGTTCATGGGGAAAAAGTGAGTAGTGTAACACTTACAAGCCAATAGATGGCACTGTGCAATAATAGAGGTCACAAAAGTTTCCCGAAACATACAAAGATTATATACAAATTTTCGACAATAACAGATGGGTCTAGGCTTGTGAGGAACAACACTAGCCTCGCTGGAAGATCTTCCTTTAAGACGGAAGAGCATTCCATTTCGCTCCTCCACCCTATACGGGACACCCCTTCAAGTGCACTTTATGGAACTGAAATAAAGTTGAGTTATCATTGGGTCTACATGACCACACAATGCACTAGTTGAAACTACTGTGATTTGGGTCTTTCAGCAAACAAGTTAAATAAATACTTATAATCAGCCCTACAATAGAACACACCATTTCACACCAACAAATATTGTCTGCTTCTAATCAAGCAAGCAATGCTTAAGGAAAGGCATAACTTTCATAACACAAACAAATAAAAATTTGCCAACCTCTAGGCTCTAGAGTGCAGCGGTCTAAAAGATGGCTTGCCTGTTTCACTAGCACCTAAAGACCCTATGTATATATATATATATATATATATATATATATATTATATATATATATATATATATATATATATATATAAACAATAGCGATAATTATTTTCTATTACTAGTATTTGCCTTCATTCCGGTGTTACTGAACCAGAGTTACCCATTTTATGCTTGACATAATAAAAAAACGAATCGCAACAAAATTTTAACTTGAACTTTTATGGGCAGATTTTTAATGTACTCATCCAATTTGAAAACATGCCCATGAAACTTCAAGTTAAAATTTTGTTGCGATCCGTTTTTACACTTGTTCGTTGAAGTTTCACTTCTACTATGTGTCAGAATATGTTACACATTTCGATTTTTCACATGTTTACTGCAAATTATGATTTGGCTAGGTTAGTTGCATTTTATATTTAAACATATTTTATTTTGTCAAAGAAAAAACTGAATTTGATCCGGAACCAAAAAAACGCATCCATAGTCTACTCTAAAATTATGCCGCCTCTCACCACGTCTAGTCTAAATTTATGCCGCTCCTCCACGCGGCCGTAACGTTTTTCGTGACAGAAAAATCCTAAGACCCCGTCTATATATAGAAGTTTCACTTCAACAATCTAAGTTTCAAAATATACAACAATGTGCATATACACACAAGTCTTAAATTTTTTTATTGAGAACCTGAAACTACTTTAAAATTATATTTTGAACAGGACATACCCTTCCTATTAATTGTGGTGCATCTAATTTAGAATCCAGGTTGTAAAAATTTCCCTGTATTTGCCTGATGGTGATCCAATGTCGTCGGCGGAGGGGGAGCATCACAAAACCAAGTTTGTAATCAGAAGGCACATTCAGAATGAATCCACAAATGTTTGAAAGGTCCAAACAACCTGGGTCTCTAGAAATATTAATATTAATTTAGAAATCTTTTTATTGTTTACCATAAATAAAATAAATTATTTACACATAAGGCAGGTGCTAAAATATCATACTATTGTCTTAACTTTTATATTATATATATGAAATATAATTTTAATTACTATTTAAACAATAATGAACACACTATTTCATTCACTGTTGTTATTATTTATATTCTCATGGGATTGTATTCTCTAGATCTAGTATACATAGTTACTACCACATGTCGCCCCGTGCGCCAGATTGGCTGAGTGGACCACTTCACCTACAGAGGTTTAGCCCAAATCTCCCCGTGGTTACGGTATAATGGGAGCAGATTCTGCGCATATCTGCGACTCCGGGGCCAGTCTGATGACGGCGTCGCATGCATAATCCTTTCCCTCTTTCCCTTTATGGCCTCCTTTTGGGTCATTACTAACTTGCGAAAGGTAGGAACTGCCTTCCAGTGATTGTTGCTATGGATTAAGCACTCTGCCATGCTCCTCAGCTAATCAATCAGCCCAAAAATGGACTCAAGCTTGAACCTCAGTGGATCCATGTGTAGTGCACTTGACCAGCGTATGAAACATACTATTGAGAGGAAGACAAACATCCCACAATTTGATGCAGATTTCATCATTATCAAAGCACCTGTGCCCGTTAAGTATCATCCTATTGGTCAGGGTCCCGCTTTTCCGCATGACCCATCAGGCTAGGTGGGGGCGAGTGGCTTCCACTGTCTCCATGCTGGCCTCAGGGGATTCTAAGTCCCTTTGTCAAGTTTGGATCATGGCCGTAGTTTCCCGAGCCCTGTTCACTTTTGTCTCGGCCAGGCATTGAGCCTGGCCTCTCGCTTGAGCATCCTGCCGGAAGCAGTACGCCTTGGCAAGCACTTCCACCTGGAGATTCCAGGATGGATCACCTGCCAAGAGTGTCGCCACCGTCCATGACATTGTACAGTAACCCCGGATGGACCTGACTAACAGGACTCTCTGAGCTCTCCTTGGCAGGGAAAAGACATATTGTGCCAACTCCAAATAAATGGGAGAAGGTGAAAGAAATGAGAAACAGTTATTATTCATAACTTTGTATATTGACATAAAATCTCAGAGGATGCTATGTTTTATATGATGATAGTGTCTCATTTGATTTAACTGTAAATGTATATAAAGCCAGGAACAATGCGCGGCCCTATTACTTTTGAGATATCTTTTACAGACTACCCAGGTTATGGATTACAGAGTATATGATATGTGTGCACATTAAATAAGATACATAAATATTAAATACAGAGATAATTAAGATAAATACTAAATGCTACAGTCAAAGCCTTTTAAGAACAAACAATTCAGAAATAATTAAGATTAATTATCAATAATAGTTACATAGATAATTTACACTATATATTGTATTTATATATTTATTACTAGAATGTAAGTAATCATACCACCATTCACCATTATAATCTCAATTCATTCCTGGGGTTGTCCGGAAGATAAGACCACCCTTTGTGCATAATTAGACATTGTTTAGTCTGTTACTTTTGTATTGGGGTACAATAAAGAGTTATTGATTGATTGATTACAGAATTAATTATTAATAATTACTAAAATCTTACTTTCTCTTATCAAACCAGATAGCTTCACAACCTTTTTTCTGTAAGGCAGCCATTATAACATTTATGTCATAGTTTCCAAGACCCAACATAGATCTGTGTGGGTTTATCCATACATTTGGGGATAACCTGCTACATATTACATCTAATTCAGACTTTGAAAATGTACCTCTCATCTGAAATACAATTAAAGCAACCATTCCAATACCAATTAATTAATTTAATTTAATTAAGTAACTTACATTTTATTGACAGTAATAAGCAAACTTTCATTATTTTATGCAGAAAGAACTGACACATGTCACATAACTCAGGGCATCCCTTAATTATATTTATATTGTGTTTAATGCCTATATTCCATAAAACTATTCAATTTTAAATCTATCTAAAATATACTAAGGTGTTTTAGGTTTGACCAAATATTGTCTTGTCTATTGGGCCCGACGGTCTCTGTGGCTGAGCGGGCTAAGCCTTTGCTGGCCTACCTCTCTGCAATGCAAAGGCTCCGGTTTCGATTCCTGGTATAGTAAATTTCAGAAACATATTTTCTCCATTATTTACTGTGGTCTGGGTGTCTTGGATTGGTCATAGAGTAGTCCGTTGTATATTACCCATAACACAAGCGTAACTTGCTTAATTTGGGGATATATACAATATTTGTGTTTGTCTGCCGATTATTTTTATTATATTATTGTTGTCTCAATATTGAGTCACTATTAAAGTTATTTCAAAATGCAAGCCTAAGAATTAATTTAGATAATCTATAGATGGTTGATACACAAATTTACAGTAGCAGGTTGGTGGAGTGGGGAGGGGAGGCATACTTACCTCTATTACAATCCCTATGGTCTGGAGTTCTTGGAATAATATTTTTTTTATAAACTACCTCACTTATTTTTCAGTAATATTGCTATTATATCATAGGTCCAAAGTTCAACAATCATTTCAAAGTCTAAAATAAAGCCAGTAATCAACAGAAAAAGAACCAAAATAACTAAAAAGCACTGTAAGTAAAAGTAACAAATGTTTCATAAAGCATCATAACTGTTTGTGTATATAATTTAAATAGTAAATGGTTATCAGTCAGTTCTGGCCTAAAGCTAACCTAACCTAAACCACTCTTCTAGTCACTGGTCATGACCTTTCACCACCTAACACAATAATATTAGTGAAAAATAGGCAAGTTTGTTTGTTTACCAAAAATTAATATTTCAAGAACTCCAGACCATAGGGGTTGCAGAAAGGGTACCTTCCCCGCTAAGCACTCTGCCTACCTACTACTTAAAATTCTTGGATCAAAGATCTATAGATTTACCAA
Source organism: Dendrolimus houi (assembly GCA_039645545.1). Taxonomy (NCBI): domain Eukaryota; kingdom Metazoa; phylum Arthropoda; class Insecta; order Lepidoptera; family Lasiocampidae; genus Dendrolimus; species Dendrolimus houi. The sequence goes on along the minus strand of CM077127.1, from coordinate 24,330,923 downwards.
TATATACATAAATCTCCATAAATCATACAATTATAAGTGAGTTTTAGACCAAAAATATTTTAATGTGTTTATTGAATAGTGTTAAAATTATACCAATTCTGTTATACTTTTTGAAGTCAAACTTTACATTGATCAAGCAACTATACTATGAAGAGTATAATTTAATATAATGACCATAGCAAATAGTCTCGTCTAACAATGCTAAATAACCTTCATGGCTAATACTAATGTTAATAATATCAATGTAAATATAAGGTCGAAGTGGTCGTCAGCCTGTTGATTACTATTACCAAGCATAAGGGTTTTGGAACTTCATCCTACATTGCAGGTCTTTGTTTGTTTCTCAGACACATACATAATGTTAATGTTGTAGAGAAAATAGAACTCACCTGGAATAAATTGTTAAGAGCGTGCAGAGCACACATTTCTTTAACCTGTTTTTCGTGATAAATTGGTGATTTATTACTCATTTCGTTCATGTTTCCATCAACATGATACTGTAATTTACTGTATGAGTAAAAAACAACACTGTGTATTACTTGAATATTTATCAACAACGAGAATTTTACGAAACGAAATCTATTTAATTTAACTCATTTTATTTAGTAACTTTACAATGTATATTTCATATTCATTTATAAATTTTGACATTCTTTTTTTTACAGTTTTACTCCAGTGCACAATGGCAGGCGAAGAAACTTAGCTCATAGGCTCACACTACCTTGCATAAAATGTACTTAAATAGTACATTTCCCTGACACCATTCTTGGCTTTGTCATATGAACAGTGAAATTTCAATTATTTTCGAAGTATGAAATATTGTCCTTTTCGAATAAAAAGGCAAAAACACAATATTGTTAATAAATATTATTACATTGGTTATGATAAATGTGCAAAGCGACCCCTACTGGTCCGCCGACCACTCAGGACTCGTACCTTGAACTACACTACTTTAAGAAATCATATTTATAATATTTCAATTTACCTTAAAAATAAGCAGAAATGTGTGGCAGTAGTCAAGTGTGACTAGAGTGTGCCAAATTAAAGTTGAAAATAATAGGGCGCCACTTTCGCAAATTTGTCTTAACTCTACTTTGAACTATAAAATAATTGATTGATTCATGTTTCCATTTGTACTTTGTTTTAAATTTATTTTTAAATTAAATATTTTTGCATTCCCTTTGCTTTACCTAACTAATTTTGACAACATTATTTATGTTTGACCATATTTGTACTTGACATATGCATAATATTAATATTAATTAATTAAATTATTAGTTTATTGACGAGATATGAATGCTTGGCACTCCTTTAATGATTCCACACATCAGAACTTGATTGTGGCGCAATTATATCACAAATAACGCATTACACACATCGCCACATCTGCGTGAAATGGCCTATATCTGTAACTTTATCCCAAAGGAGGTACAAACAAACATCGCGCAAGAATCAGGTCGCTTCATTTACGACATGCGTGCACTTTTTCAACATAAGCTAAGATGTTTATTTTAATAATAATTACTATAATTTTGTAAGCAAGAGCTTTAATACTTTGCGATAATCAACAGGACAATTATTTTATTAAAAGAAGATAGACGAACCATTTTAAATCCACCGTCTCAGGTGTTCTTTGGTAAATATCGTCAAAATATAGCAAAAAGATTTTTGCTTTAAATTTCGTTAGATATTCTTGATAAATTATAAAATGACTTCACATGTGAAACGTATCATTGTTATATTCATATTAATTTAACTAGATTTTAGAATTGGATCAGAGTTAAAGTTAAAATAACGTGGATAAATTTGCTTTGTTGTTATAATTCAATGACCTTGACTACAGATAGGACAGAATACTTCTAGAAGGCAAAAAATTACTTCATGTTCTCAACTTTATAATAAGGTTATACACAAAGTTTACAAAAATACTATCCAAAGACCTTTATTTTAATGTTACTTGTCTTTAAAGCGTGTGTTCGTTTTATTATTCATATAAAATTCCTGGAAATAAAATGATATGAATTATTAAATTATACTTTATTTAAATAAATCTTTATTTAAATATTTTATCTCGCTAACTGCTTCTACATCCATCTCTTGGTTAGAGCTGGCCGCAAAATCATCTTCGTGGAACTCGTATTCAGGAGTACTGCTAGTGTCATCCTCGAAATTTACAACTAATCACTCCCACAGAGTAAGTTGGCACGAATTTCTCCAATCGTTTTTAGTGATATCTTGCAATACATGCTCAGATACTTCCTATAATGACAGAAAATCATAATCAATTTGTCAATCAATCTTCATATAATGTAACTCGACCAAAATTCAAAGTAAAAGAAATTATTTCTTAAATTTATTCAAACCATATCCATATCGTACATTTATGTCAATCGATCCCATATTGTGATAACATTCTCGCAAGTGCAGCCACGGTACAAACAAATACTGAAAAACAAACATAAACATAACCTATCTGGTCGATGATAATTGGACAAAATTAAATGAAAGATCCAAAATAGCGATTTTTTTATCAAGTAATATACGACTGAACTAAAAACAACAATATAAACTTAAATATATCAGATATATCAGTAGTTCTTTGGCAAACATAGTCGAGGTTCAAAAAAATACTTCTTGCGTCATATTCCACAAGATATCAGCTGCAAAATTTATATATTATTTTTCTTCCCGAACTTAGAACAGTTTTATTAATTTTTACCCTTTTCACGAATTTGAATCACTTTCAATATGAAACAAAAGAAATATTACGAGCACCTGTACCTTTATTTATCTTTGTTTACATGATATTTTTTAGTTTATGGCTTGGCAACTAAACCTTTAAGTCAGGTTTACATCATATATAAAATCAGAATAGTTAGAAATGTTGCTAGTAGAAAAGAAAAAATAAAATACATTTCAAGACAATTATGCCGGAATATACCATTCGATCTTAAACCACAGAGTACAGTAATAATATTAAGACCATTGACATTTACCAAGTACCTTGAAGGTTGACTCACGTTGACAGTTGACAATAGACATAAGTTTTTATAAAATTGTGGTGTTCATGTTGGAAATACAGATTTATATTATAAATAAAATATATTTTTTCTTTAGAAATTGGCTAATTTATTATAGGCAAGTGATTTTTATATCCTGTGTGTACAATCCCTTCGTCATTTTTGTATTATGGAGAACAACGCCGATCATTCCGAACAGAATAATTATAGCCCTCTAACAGTACAAGAAGTAGATGTAGATTTTTTGCCAATTGTTTACGAAATCATACGAAGGTATCATGTAGTTTTATTTATAGTTAAATCGTCAAAGTTGTATAACAAACAACTTATTATTTAATGTATTTCTAATTGTACAGTGTCGAGAGAGATTTTCATGATAACTCTGCAAAAGCGAGAGAGTCACAAGAGTGCAGTCAAAGGGTTTTAGAGCTACAAAAGAAGTTCGAGATCGCAAGGGCGCAGGTGATTAATGTTTTAATTCCGTTCTGAAGATATATGATCTCAAACATTTGTAGCCTAAAGCACCTCAAAAACATTTATGAACTTACATAACAATTTTTACTTAAAGTAGTAGTATTATACTTTTCGCTCATCATATGCATGTTTATAAGTTTCTTGATATGGCATTCTGTATGTTAAAAATAAATCTTCCATTGCTGAAGATAGTTTGAGTTGGTCTCTGCAACTTACCAATGTCTATATATTTCATTTATGCCAGTAAATGTTTAACTCTTTTCATTATTTTCAGATCAAACGCCTTGCAGGTATTGATTACAACAAACAAGACCAGCTCAAACAGTTTGAGATCCTCCATACTCAGTTGAGACTGAAACGAGAATTACTTCAAAAATATCGTAACATGTGCTCATTTGAAACCTCATTCAAGTGAACACAATGCCTCTCAGAGCCCTATTCAGATATTTAGCTAATAATGAAAGACTTGTGCAACGGATAGCAGAGTCATATCCAGTGAGACGTGCAGCTCAACTTGCAGTCTCTCTATTTTATAGAGGTAGAGAGAAGATGATGGAAGCAAATCCACAGCAAGTCAACAGACTGATGTCGTTCCTTAAGAAGTTCAGTGAAAATTTTAAAGAAGGCATACAAGATGCTAAGAAACAATTGAAAAAATGAAATTGTAAATATAATAAGTTTTCTAGTAATCTTGTACAATTTTTAAACAATTAAAGCAACTGCAATATGGTTGTTTCTATAAAATAATGATAGGTAGTTATTTTTAAAATGAATTAACTAGGAATCCCTGCCTTCTTCCTCCTGCAGTTTTGTCTCAATAACGTAGGTAACACATTGTCTCTCGTAATATTGTGTTGTACATGTCCACGAGTGGTACATTTGCTTACAAAGAAGAAAAATATCTATTCTTTTGAGTTCTTGAAGCTTTATGTTATAATCATAACCAACACAGGATATTTAAAAAAAATGTTACACGAAATGTTTTATAGAGTCCTAAAAGAAAAATCAAGATGTTTAAGGTATGTATATCAATACATAAATACTAAATAATAATAAACATCAAGTCAAATAAATGCCCATCAATACACATCTGTAAGGAGCAATATACTTTGTCTTTCATTTTTTATCTAAGCCACCTGCAATACACAGAAATTCTGTTTATAAATACAAAACTAAACCTTTGCCCTGAATGTTTATTATTTAATTTAATATGCTCTAAATAAAACTGATAAAAATTAAAAACTAACTATTAATAACAATTTCAATATGAAGATGCATAACCACCAACAGATCTTAGTCATTAAAGCATTCAGAAACAGACTGCAACTTCTTCTAAATTAGATATAAATGTATGATTTATGTAAAATAAAACGAAACATTTGGAACTAATTTCTTTATTTCACTCACTCTGAACAAATCAATAAAAATATACCTTTACTTAAACTAGATAAAATCACAATGTAATGGTACCATTTACACAATACTGTGTGACGATATGGAGCGAATAGCTAGCCTCACTAAGTAGCTAAATATTATTGCATTGCATACCACTATTCGGACAATCTCTAGGGCATTTCCACATTAATTTGTACACAAACATTGAACTATCCAATCAATTTAATATTTTTAAAGGATACCAGACATCACGTTTTCTATTAATTTTGATAATGTACAAAATACTCAACAAACAGTCGTGGTAGCGTAATGGCTAGCGCACGCGGCCCAAACTCTAAAGGGCGCGGGCTGGCTGGAACGCATGCACCACTTAGTAAGTTTTTTGATCTAATGTGCTGTAATATTGGTGCTAACAACGGTGCAGGAAAACATCGTGATGCAACCTGTACATCAAGATAATGTGTCAAACCTGCCAAGCCGCCTTGGACAAGCGTGGCGGGTATACTGCCCGTTCCCCCTATAATGGGAGGCCCGAGCCCGGCAGTGGGACATTTATGGGCTGATATTATTACAAAATACTCTCTATTGCTGCGGCTTCATCTGCGTTAGTTTTAAAGATGTAGGCCCTATACAAACACGTGTTATTTAAAGCGTTAGAAAATAACACCGTTAACGTATAGTCACATTAGTGTATATATACGTAAGTTTTCTGTCAATATTTAAGATCATTAACAATGTCGTATATCACGTAATGCATCAAACACATCGCGACATTTGCGTGAACACGGCCTATATCTGGAACACTATCCCAGATGAAGCCCCACCATATAGACAATACTTTGTTGTGTTAATTTTGTTACAGTAATGTAAAAGAAAACTAGAACATATTATTTACTTTTATGAATAAAAGAAATAGTTATCATTTTGAAGTGGGATAGCTAACAATGTATGTGTATAAAATGCTTATACATATTTGTTCGGCACGGGATCAGGGTCTGATCTCACAGAATAATATTCCATATACTTAAGTAGATTTATGACCACACTCTCCCAGACAATGATCATTTAACTTTTCCAATATTGTTTGGTTTCAACCCCTTGTCAGATACATGAAACAAGCGAGTCATTTAAGCTCTCAGCGCGCGGTCTTATATTACTAAAAGAACAAAAAAATCAGAAAATATGAATTTTCCCCTCTAAGGATATGTTTAAGATTTAAATTAATTATTATCATATGAAAAATACGACTTCTCTAAATCAAACCAATAAATAAAGTAGTATTATTGAAGGACCCCATAAAACAAATCTGACCATAATAATCCTAATAAGATCCATTCCCCTTGCTTTTACTATGGTCCAAACTGTTATAAAACAATATAAAAAAAAGCAAAAACCTGCTCTAGAGCAGCAAATGAAAATATAAGGCTACGGTCGCCTTGTACTGTGACGTATCGTTCTTGCAACTGACGAAGCCGAGCAAGGTTTACTTGTGGTATACATGTGTAAGTGTGCTTGAGAACAAAAGCTGGTATGATTAGACAGTACGTTTGTAACTGATCCATCCATCAGAAATGCACACTATCGCAATGACCATTGTGCATGTACAATTGCGGTATGAAAATGTTTGCCAGTTTCAGATCAGTCTGTTTCACAGAAAATTATATTTAAACTATTTATACAATAGTTTAAATTACTTAGATCAAAGTTTGATTTTAATCTTACTTAGATTTAAAGCCTTCGTATTGGTTTTAATATTCATGTTAAGCATATTGATTATATCCTCTTTGTTTCTTATTATTAATTGGGTTTTTCACTTTTCTATATTTTATAAACGTAACATTTATAAAAATGTTTTCAGTATTGTTCATGTACTCGTGCAAGCATGAGTAGTCTTTAAAGTGACGAATATTTTCATTCCGCGACTGTATTTACACGTTCAACCATAAGTAAAGCCCATTCGCTTGATTGTTAGAATTCATCAATTGTAATTTTTTTGTTGAAATAAATTCATGAATTGCAAGGATTTAACACCAATCTAGAATACTGATAGCTGAGACTTTTGTCATATCGAGCGCTGAAAGGTTATGCTTTAAGCGACACTGTGAAAGTCTTAACATAATGAATTTTTAATCTCTGTCTTATCGTAAGAAAATATAAAGAACCTGGTTTCCAATTGGCATCTTCTACGCATATTTTCCTAAGTCAAATTTGGTATTTTTTGCATCATATAATAATTTTTTGACACTGGCGCATTTGCAAAATAGAAACGGGAGTGTCTTATAAAATAATCTTTCATCCCTCGATATATTTACAAAAGTTTGTTTAAAATAATTGTTTTGTCACCGCTTCATTAGTGAAACCGCAACCTAACTGTCAAATAAAAATTCTTATAACAAAAATAAACGATATTTTCCGAATGAGAATAAAATTTCAACAAACATAATATTTTCACAGATAGTCTGACTAGAGCACAAATTTCAATAAAAATACTTAAATATTTACTATACACTGATTTTTAAATTTCCGGACTAAAATGGCAGCTGACCTTTTTTTATGTTGCAAGCTTTGAGAAACTCACCACAGTAAGTTAAATCCTATTGAGATTCCGTAGAATTCAACTTACAGTGATGAGTTGTTGATTGTACTTACACAACTCACTTATGAATAAATAAAAAAAGGTCGCACTGCAACTGTCATTTTAGTCCAGGTAATAAAAAATCAGAGTATACATTTAATTTTATCTTGTGTAAGTGAATTTCAGAGTTGAATTGTGTTTAAATAAATACCATAGGCTATAATACCTCACATATAAAACTCTTGTGACGAGTGTAGACTAGTCTCACTAATCACTATTTATTTATTTAGGTTTATGACTTGGCAGCGAGGCCTTTAATCCAGATCTTAGATTATAATATAGTTTCTTCATTTTCTTAAGCCTATGTGTAGCACAGCTGAACTGTAGGTTATCAGCTGGTGCCATTCAACGGAGTTCTTCTGACAACTCAAAAGGCCACATTCGACTATACAGTTCACATTTCTCACAAAACGTGTAATTACTACTCAAAAACTATCAATATCCTACAACTATTGTTCATTTTAGAGTAATTTTACACATTTTTAGAAAATAAAGCTGCACAGCACGACATCTCCTTTCAGTTCCTGCCAAATACTCCTCACTAATCATCACTAAACTTTAAATATCTTTTCTAACAATAAAAACATGGAGCGGATATCTGTGCTCTAGTGGAAACAGGCTATCAAAATAATATCGTGTGAATAAATTGCAATCAATAGCCAACACTAAAAATTTTGCATTCCACTTTCTCCATCTCAACAAACTTGCATATCCATTGTACTCTTAAAACACTTAGAACTTCTTTGTTCGTACATTTAGTGATTTGCTAGTTTCTTTATAAATAATTCGTTGACTGATCTCGAAGCTAGCAGAATATTTTAATTACTATAACAAAAATCACGAAATTCTGAACAAAGTTTCCCCTTGTTTGAAAATTATTAGATCAGATCATGTAAACATTATAATCACAATTGGGACAAATCTGTTACTAATTATTTTTTTTATAATTAAGCTTTGAGAATTGAAATTACAACCTGAATTTCAAAAACATCCATCACCCCTCAAAAACTAGCAAAAATTTGAAAATAGTTCATCCATCATAAAAATATTTATATTTTTAAAATATCAATTGTGTGCATTAAATGTTACAAGATAGTTCGGAATTTTAGAGACACTAAATCAATGATTAATGGATAATAATTTTGATACAAGTGAGTGAATTGGGTTTTTGAATAATTTTTATTAATAATTAGAAAGATCATATATAACTTTTAAACCAAACTATTTTTTTTTTTATCGCTATAATTTAAAATTTATATCAAAATTAAAAATATTTTTTGAACCCAGTACCGAAAACACGTCGACGGTTCCCGAACAAAGACGAGCGAGCGTGTAACACATCACTACGATAATTTCTAATTTTCTACTCATCGTTGCTTCGATAATAGCTACATAAGGCTATAAGTAGCCACACAATGACGATGATAATAATAATAATTAATGCATGGCTACAAAATAAAAATATATTGACTCGACTTCTTAATTCTTGAATAAATTGAGAGGATGCCATTCATTGGGGAGAGAGGTGCAAACAATGGTTTCCCCTAAATCACTTGTATAATTATTATTACCCATTTTTTAATATACTAACATTATCTAGACGAAGCGAAGTACCTTGTACTAAGACAGTATTCCTGGACAAATTCTAAGCTAACCAACTCACAGCCTAGGGAGTTTCAACGGTAATAAAAACTAATTAACTTATACACAACGTATTGGCAATACAAATAAAAATAATACAATAATAAAATCACCCGGCATCAAGAAAATGGTCAAAATATTCCCTAGAGCTGCACTTCGTTCCTACGAGAAAAACTACTCGTTTTAGAATTTTGTTGAAGACAGTCTGAATTAGTTGTGAAAGTTTAATTACAAAAAAATTACCAATTGAAAAATTACATGTAAAATGAGTAATGCCTAATTGGTTGTCACGTGTCATCTATGTTGCAATAAATTCTAAAATTATTCACCTGTAAATGAACGGGCGTTAAACTATCACTCCATAGTCTTATTTACAAATTATTACGATAAAAATAAGTTTAGTTTCTGTTTAAACAATGATTAAATACGTTATTTGACTCGCTAAAGTTATGACATGACGTCATAACTTGCTATGTTCGTAAAAAATATGGGAGGCTGCGGCGTTTGTCAAGATCATAAGAAGTAACTTGGTTGAATTGCCTCAATGTCTTGAAAGTAATGTTATGGATAGCAAGGCATTTTAACACCCGATCTTTTACAAGAATATAGTATCAAAATTTATTTTAAAATGTGTCATTTATTTGTTTCTATTCTGTTTTTGCGTAGCCTTCTCTTACACAACATAATTACTATTATTTTAAAGGGTGAAAACAGGTGTCAAGAGTTTAGGGACATTGTATAAAATTTAAGTCATTTCACATAAAAAATTTACCAACAGAATGGAATTTTCTTATTTATAAGATTTTTATTAGTTTTTAAAGTATTAATTTTTATAGGAATACACGTGAGAAATTAATATCCAAACTTGTATAAGTTGTTTCAAAGTATTTAAAACAATCAAAACTAATACAGACCGTTACATAAAATTTTCGGTGTGGCGTGACCTCCTACTTGTCATCGCGGAGCGTCTAGTTGGCCGCGACTGCGGCGTGGTCAGGCGGCTTGTCGTGCCTCTTCCGCGGCCTGCGCCCCCCTCCCCCGCCTCCTCCTGCGCCGCTACCCCCACCTCCGGCTGCGGCGCCCCTCTTATCGCCTTGCACTTCGAAAGGGGAGTCCGTGGCGGTCACATCGCTCTCTTGCTGCGATGTAAAAAAAATATTTTCTTTTACAGAGATGAAAAGTATATACTTTTCGAAGTAAAACGATTTACCCTGCTGTCAGAAAATTTAAAAACTGCGAGACATGACCGACCTTTTTATACAGTCACTGTTAAATCGGTATCTATCAAAATAATATATATATATATATATATAGGTACCGTATATACTTTCATATGCATTTAGTAAGAAACTGTTATTCTGACGTTAAAAACAAACACTTAATTTTATTTATTAGTATGTATAAATAGAAACGTGAAAAAAGAAAATTGCAATGTTGGCAATGACAGACGTTGAGATGAACAATAAGAAACAAAGAGGATATAATCACTACGCTTATCATAAATATTAAAACCAATAAAAAGGTTTTATATGTCTAAACAATCTTCTTAGTGTGTGTTCCACTTGGTAGTGGAAAATCTTATGGGTTCGCATCACCGACCTGCTCACGACTGGTGCATGCGCTGCGGCCGTGTGCTGTGTGCGTTAGACACTTTTTGGATGCGTGAAATCTCGTACGTTCGCGTCACCGACATGCTTATAGCAGTATACCTGTAGCTATACAGCTGACATATTGTGCCCCATTAGTGCTGTGTATATCTTATAAGTGAAATTGAATGGATTTTGTGAAAAGTTCTATGTGTATATACTGTGCATTGTTGAAATAGTGTTTTAATTAAAACATTATGAAATTTAAAATTTTAATACTAAAAGTTTTAAGTTTTCACTTCTATCGGCAGTCTCTATAACTGCCATTTTTTTTTATTCCCGCACACTAAGCTTTAATCACTTCCAAGCTCTGCCTATTGTGGTGTGTGAATACGTTACCATGCTATGCGCGTTGTTGTCGTTGTGGTTGTGGTTGGAGTGGTTGTGGTGCGCATTCGCCCTGCGGTCGTGGCGCGGCGCCGGCTTCAGCGCGGTGGGCTCCGGCCGCAGGACATTGCCCACCGCTTTCGTGCGACCCTCGCGGAACACCTTGGTAGACAATTAACGTTTCTTGTATGGAGTTTATGTCCAATTCTAACCTTAACGGCCTACCTAAATGGAGTTCACTCCCTCGCTCACGGATTACTACATTAAAAAAAAAACCCCCGATTTTGAAACATTCTTCATTGGTGCTCCGCTTCTATTGGTCTTAGCGTGATGATATATAGCCTCGATAAATGGGCTATCTGACACTGAAAGAATTTTTCAAATCAGACCAGTAGTTCCTGAGATTAGCGCGTTCAAGCAAACAAACAAACTCTTCAGCTTCATATATTAGTATAGATGTATATAAAAATAATTATTGTGGAATAAAAATAAGTATGAAATCTTGCCTGAATTAAAATGATTTTATTGTGAAACATTCGTATTTTTTTTTATAAAGTTTTGTGTAATACTCATTTGTCGTATGTAAATTCTATGAATTTATATCTTCACGAATATGGTAATACGTGAGCGAGATGGCGAAATCTATTTAGTTAGATCCTTATAACTAAGGCAGTAGGGGGTTTTCCTACATAGGATGTTAATGATACGATGTTTTAGAATGTTAATCGTTTATTGCTTAAATTATAGTAATGAAAATGATGGTACTTATGATTATGCTCTAAGATCAATGGCTGTTTTACCGAGTGACCGAGTACGGTGCTAAACGAGTACTGATGCGAAAGATATGTTAAAATACACGTGTCGGCGTAAACCGCTGACACGGCAATGTACGGCTGTTGCTAGCCCGTACAAGGGCAAATAAATGGAAGATGCAGATAACTCTATAGCCGCGTTCCACATGAGACGCACAACGACTACGCTCGCGACCGCCATTTTTCCCATTCCACTTGCTTGAGAGCGTTTATAATCCTAAACTCAAGTAGAACGGATTATCGAGCGTTGATGACATTAACGACGAAATACACAAATGTCATCGGTTGACCGGATGTTTGATTTAAAAATAGCTCCTTTGTCTACCTATCGATAGAGAGAATTAATGCTCTGTGGTCAACATCCACATCGATCCACCTCTTGACATGGGTCGTTGTGAGCGCCGCGTGATCCAAAGTTATGACGTCATTAGTGACGTTTTCGCCACGACCATAACGACCGTGGTCGCTATATGCAATGGCTGAATGGGCATTTTGGGCGTTGTGAGCCACAAGTGGAACGTAGCCTATATTGTACACAAAACCACAGACAAACAATATAATTATAAATCATACAATGGGTGGCCTTGTCACTAGATATCAAGCGATATGCTGTCAAAACCTATTCTATGGTCTGATGGTCGTCTTAACGTGAAATACATTCAAAGCATCCGCTTTAGAGCCCAAAATCTGTGTTCTTATTTTTTTTTACCGATTTTACGCGGTCTTCGGTATCACTCATTTTGAGCCCATTCCATTCCAACACAATCAATTCTATAAAACATGTTCCACTTATACAGTTTGCACCAGACTTTAGACCTGTTCTTATTTGACAATATACTATTTTCCTTAGTAAATGATTAGATCAACTGTGAAATTTCGAAACCTAGCAAATGATATTATTTTTACATGTATGCTTGTGCATTCATTGTCGTATTACGCACTTGCAGATAATATATTGTGTTTACCAACACATAAAAAAATATGGTATTACTCCCAATAAGCTTAATAAATAAATAAATAATAAATTTTTAACTTTTAAGATTGCACAGCTGAGATAATCTACACGAGTAACTATAAGACCGGGTGCAAACGGGCCACCGATTATAGCCACCGGTCGCCATTTGTTCGCGAGGAGGTGCGTGGCCACCGCCGGCGGCTGTGGTTGGTGGTCCGTTTGTGCGCGACTTAAAGGCAGTCTGTGACTTGGCTCACCATCCGCTGTCCGTGCTTGAGGTACTCCGGGTGCTTAATGAAGCGGAAGCGCACGAGCGCCTTGTCGCCGGTGCGTAGGCAGTCGCGCGACATCCACAGGATCGACGCCGTCTGCCTGATGCTGCCGCAGTGCACTGCCAACCGAGGAACACGTAACAAATAATTTATTTATTAACTTACAAACATCGCTACCAATACAGTTGTCACCAATACGATAGCGTGGTACACATAATACATTATAGATATACTTAGTCTAGCCATAAATACTGTTATAATTAAAAAGAAACAAAATATTACATTTGAATTTGGAATCTGTCATTTTTACATGATTGTTCATTATGTATTCTCATTTTGGCGCCAATACATTGTACAACATTTTGCGATATTAAAATGGAGTGGGGTGATAAAGAGAACCGAATCGCTGTGATTGCATAGGTATGGAGCCAAATGCAATTTTTAAAACTCTCCATACGCTTGGTATTAGTCAAATGTTTGTGTACCGGGCTATTAATAGGTACAATGAGACCTCCTCTGTTTGTGACAGAAAAAGATCTGGCCGTCCACGTTGTGTTCGTACGAAAAAGGTGGTCAAAGCAGTAAGGGAAAGAATTCGAAGAAATCCTGTCCGAAAGCAAAAGATTTGATCTCGGGAGATGAAGATATCACCTAGAACCATGTCACGTATTTTAAAAGATGACTTAGGACATGCAGCCCTATAAGAGACGCACTGGTCATTTCTTAATTCATAATTTAAGAAAAGAATAGGGTGGTAAAATTAAAACAACTACTGAAGCGGTACGCAAAGGGAGGTCACAGAAAAATTTTGTTTACGGATGAGAATTTTTTTACAATTGAGCAACATTTTAACAAACAAAATGACCGTATTTATTTATGCTCAAAGCTCTAAGGAAGCTTCTCAATTAGTCGACAGAGTGCAACGTGGGCATTATCCGTCTTCAGTGATGGTTTGGTGGGGTGTTGGGGTGTTAGCTATATGAAGGAGTGACTGAGCCATATTTTTGTGAAAAAGGTATCAAAACATCGGCACAAGTGTATCAAGATAGCATTCTTGAGAAGGTAGTTAATTAAGCCCCTTAACAACACCATGTTCAATAACAAAGAATGGTCCTTCCCGCAAGACTCGGCGCCGGGTCATAAAGTTCGGTCCACGCAGTCTTGGTTGGAAACGAACGTTTCGGACTTCATCAGAGCTGAAGACTGGCCGTCGTCTAGTCCCGATCTTAATCCGCTGGATTACGATTTATGGTCAGTTTTAGAGAGTACGGCTTGCTCTAAACGCCATGATAATTTTGTCCCTAAAACAATCCATACGATTGGCAGTGAAGAATTTTCTCATGGAAAGAGTGCGCGTGCTTTTATTGATACCTTGCCTCAACGTTTAAAGGACTGTATTGCAGCCAACGAAGACCACTTCGAATAAGCTTTTTATATTTTTAATTGTTTTATATTTATGTATTAAACTAACACACTGTAAAACTTATAAATTTTATTTGCAATAGAAAAGAATTTTTTTTTGTTACAATATTTATGGCAAGACTAGATATATACATATTCAGTCGTCATAACATATAATATCATACGCAGTTCTTGTGAATTCAGTCACAGTACAGATTAAAATGTCAATTTGTTGACATATCTGCTCGCGAGGCCTGCGTCATCGGCGCCTTATTAAGCAAGTTGGTCCTGCCGAATGTGGTACTACGAACATTGGCTGCCTACGGCTCATCACAAAATTCGCTGGAATGTTCAGTTTGATTTCAGCTAATCAGGAGTATTAGTTGAAATCAAACAATTAAACAATTTACCTCTTAACAATTTAAATAAAAATAATATAATAAAAAACTGTAAAATGATAATCACTCGAGTGGCTGTAATGATATCTAAAATCTATAATATTGTTATGAGCTACAGGACTCAAATTAAAAATGCCGTTGAAACTACTATAGAATTTATTAGAACTGTACAAAACGTATAAAGCAAATACAAATAAAACTGGATGCAACCAGTTCACACTGCACGATTCAATGCAATTCGACACGCGTAAGGTCCATCGTCTATATCGCTAATCGAAAGTACTACAAACGTCTTACTCGTCTCGTAGGTCGCTTGACTGCCCCACCCCTCCATTCGGGCATTGTTTTATACTAACTTTAAAGTACAAAAAAAATCGGCCGCGCGCACTGAGTTTCCGAGAAATAGTAATTTGCACACCTGGTTATCTATTCCTGCGAACGGCCAACAAAGTCGAAAACAATAACAATAGGCTACTGTCTAATTGCAAATACGAAGTAATAAAAAGAACTCCGAATGCAGGAAGGTCAATAAACAATATGTGCAGCATTTCTTTGTCGGTATGTGACAATAGGTATGCAGGTGGCCCAACTTGTAACAATATTATAAAATTCTAAACATGCCGTGTCTGTACATTGAAGCTATTTAAAAAAACAACTGGAATAGACTATATAAACGATGGAGAAAACGATGCAATTTTTTTTTATTTCTTGTCCGTCTGTTTGTTCGGGATTCACGTAAAAACTACAGGGCCGGTTTCGATGCAGTTTTCGCTGATCGACAGCTAATTGTTGGACTGAAAGTATTCGCTACTTTGTATTCTGGGAATCCCGCGGGAATTTTTCAGGCAGTGATTTGAAATGGTTAGATTAAAAAAATCGAATTCCAATGTGATTTTTTACTGATCAAATTTTATGTAATAAAAGTGTGATATTTTTTATCCCAGGAATCCCTGGGGAATCTCAAGTCAAGCTTGGACGAAGTCGCGGGCACATACGAGCTTATTAAATAAAAACAAAACTGGCTACAAACTAAAAAGCAAAAAATTAATATTTTCTACATCTTGAATTTGGTGCCAAGTAAAACAAAAAATAAGAACAAAATTGCAAAATGCACTGGCTTTTGTTTTTCGCTTTTAGTTTGCAGTTGGTCTTGTTTTTGTTAAAAAAAAATTTTCCACTTTTTAGTTGCGCAAATACTTGAATGGCTTTAGAAATAATATATTAAGCGCCTATAGAAATTGTACTACTGGCATGCGTACACAAGTTTGCCTTACGATGAATGCAGCTTTAAAGCAAAGGCTCTTGCTCTCGATTTTCCTGGAATCCACTCATCGGATCATGACTTGGTGACAATGAAATTAGGAGTATACTCATTCGAATAAATAATCGACTTAAAAAACTAACATACAGTGGTATTAAAAACCACCTTTTGGAAGTCAGTTAACTATGCTAATGAACTGTATGTGAAATAAACAAACCAAGACACACAAAGAGCCTAAAATTTAATAATCCAGACACAGAAAAGAAAAACAACACACATGGCACTAGTTAGGATAATATATATAGGTATAGACATAAGGCAACCACTGCACACGCACTTCCTCACAACACCGGCATGTAACAGATACACTCTACATTAGTATAAGTTTAGTATCAAAATTAGAATAAATTAATATAATAAGTTATTCGTAAGGTACACCACAACACACATATGAATGAATAAATGTCACACAAAAACAAAAATTACCAATAAGCGTGTATAAATTCTAAAAACTGATCGATTAAATAATACTAGTGGCTGCCCGTGGTCGAAATTCGACCATAATTTGTTGTCAAACACTATACTTCTATAATCACCGATTTCGCCAAGGCAAAAATAAGCAAAAGAGTATATATATATGTGTGTGTGTGTGTGTGTGTGTGTGTGTGTGTGTGTGTGTGTGTGTGTGTGTGTGTGTGTGTGTGTGTGTGTGTGTGTGTGTGTGTGTGTGTGTGTGTGTGTGTGTGTGTGTGTGTGTGTGTGTGTGTGTGTGTGTGTGTGCGTGCGTGCGTGTGTGTGTGTGTGTGTACATGGTAATGTGTGTAATGATTTTTTTAATTTTGATTTAATGTACTTTTTATGCATAAAATAAAAAGAAATATTAGCATTCGTCGCTCCTTCTCTATATAAACTATAAGTGTGCGAACTTTCATACTCCTCCGTCCGCGCAATTTTCGTTAAAAGTGGTACAAAGTTTTTGCTTCACATATTAATATATAGATAAGATGATAACATTTGGTAAGATGACAGTGTACTGCTGATGACAGCTGTACGCAGCACATGAGAGCGACCGAGCGTGTTCACTTATTGATGCGAACTCTGCTGTGTTCGGTACACATGAACATTTATCAAGTATGGGTTTTTTTTTAAAGTAAAACCACGTTTTGGTGTGCTACTCACCCATGGCCTGGTACCGCGAGGATATGGTGGTCGGGTGGTGCAGTACTAGGATTTCGCCCTCGAACTGCCAGCACGCCTGTGGGTTCAGAGCGGGGGAGACCATCACCATGCCCTTGCGGATCTGGGAGCGTTTGATCTGGAAAACAATTCACAACCGTAGAAACATGTCACGAAATTGGTGCATTAACTTCAAGGTTCTCCGTAGAACTAACTGCCACTTGACATCAGACATCGGTATTGGAAGGGAGTTATTCTACGCGATTTATAGTAGAGTGGACTGAGGCAAAGATCGTCACGAAGGACAAAGCGTTATGCGTCCTCCAGATGACCATTAACACAAGGAACTTCGATCCTATAGTTGTCTTCCTGTGGTATCCGGGCGCTGCTTGTTGTAAGTATTGAAACTACATTGTCCCAATGTGATATCTTTATTCTGCCTGCTTATATACAATATTTAAGGTAAGTGCGCAGATTCGTAATTATCGTGCGCTGGGCTTTGAATGACATATATAATATATGCTTGCATAATACACCCCAAACACATACTTTTTTTATTGTTTACTTTAAGCCATACATACATATCTTATTAACATGCATATTTGAATATTTATAATATTATAAAATTCTGAGCATGCCGTGTCTGTACATTGAAGCTATTAAAAAAAAAACAACTGAAAAGACTATATACACGATGAAGAACACAATGCAATTTTTTTTAAATATTTAATTTACTTTTAACTGTTGAATTTTAAATTATCATTTAATTTTATATCTAACTAGCTGTACCAGGAAGACGTTGTCTTGCCCTTAACAAATAAAAATCTAGAAACCTATTGCACCGTCATCAACCTGAACCAATTGTTAATCTAAACTTCTAAACCATTCTTGAATCTACTTGAAAAAACACAAAAAAGTCATCAAAATCGGTCCCACCGTTAAAGAGGTGTTCAGCGGCGCCACCTACCGGGTCCAATCGTGAATCTAAGCCATCCCGGGATCCATTTGAACACACAAAAATAATTTCACCTAAATCCTGGAACCCGATTGCCGCGCCATCTACCTGGTTCAAATTTGAATCTAAGCCATCCCGGGATCCACTTGAACACACACAAAAATAATTCACCTAAATCAGACAAATGAAAATGAGTTTAAATGCAGTCACCATTGCTGAAATCGGCCGGGAAAGGTCATAACAAATGAATGGCTAGACTGATGTTGTGACTGATGTTTTTATAGTGATAACTTTTTTTTATTGATGAATATCATATTTTAATACTTATTATCCTATTCCGGATGAAGACAATTCCAAAAACACAAAAATCATTAAAAATGGTCCAGCCGTTCTTGGGTTATAAATTGTGTAACTAACACGACTTTGTTTTATATAAATTTATACATATTTCTTATTTTTCTTCTTCTAAATGACTTCATTAGATTTAGATATGAATTTAACGTCTGAATTCATTAGAGAAGTAGTTGTTTGTTTAACTAATCAGTTTTTATTTACTTTTCTCAGATTCGAAATGAAAAGCAGAGTTTTAACCACGGGTGAAAGGCCTATTTAGACACTCAAACTATTAGCGTCCTTGCTACGCTCGTACGCCAAGCTATCTCATGCCTAAATAGCGACTTTCACCTGTCGTGTAATCTTCTATTGCATTCTCTTCATTGTGTCCCGAGGATCCCGCGGGAATTTCAAGTCAAGCATGAACGAAGTCGCGGGCATATCCTAGTAAATCATATAAGTCTGACAATGTACCTTCTTAAGTGCGAAACTGGCCGTCTGTCCCCCTCGCACTTCGGCGACGGGCATTCGCTTGCGATGGATGCTCTTCACCACTATGGGCTGGAAGCGACCCAGGGGGTCCGGACCCAGTAGCAGGGTGTCGTTCAGCCTGATCACCCCCGCGAGGGTAGTGCCTGACACTACCGTACCCACTCCCTGTGTAGGGGAGAAAATTACAATAATCGTGAGAAAGTGTTAAAATGACGTCGTTTAATCCGGCACTGGCACCTCAGATAAAGAGTAATATTTAAAAAAATTAGGACACCACGATTTTCACATATATTGATTCTTATGTCCCGTCATGTCTGTCGTCAATCGTGTACCTCTCATAGTGCTCATTATTTATAATTCAAACACTCGACCACTGGCGATCCCGAATTTTTACAAAAATATTTAGAACTACCTTCAAAACATAAATTCAGAACTACATCCGCACTTAATATTATACATGTGAAAGTAACTCACTCTGTCTTATCTGTTATGCTTTCACAGAAAAATTATAAGAACTGTTTTTGTTGAAGTGTGGTTTAAATGTAGTCTCATTACGAAGAACACTTAAATCCTGAAAATAGGGTAGTGGAAATGTACCAAGGTTGAATAGCACTCCAATTCCATTCCAACTACCCTATTTTATGCAATGTAACCAGTGTCAATGCTTACGGTCTTATTCATAGAGAGTTAAGAGTAAGTTCGATTGCTTCTTTAAGAAACATTTAAACTTAAGACTGTTACTCTCTAAACAAACTAGGATTACTTATTAGGGTTTGACCAGTGGCAAAAAACTTAGAACAATATAAATGTTCGATTTTCACCACAACTGCATAGTTCACCATGGGCTGGATGTTCAATTGTTGTCATTCCAGACTGGTTTCCAACATATAATCTATATTGAACTTTATTCGCAAGCGGAAATAGCAGAGTGTAGCTTGCGATGCATTCCTAGCTCTGTTCCGCTTACGCGAATCGTACACTGTCGCGCGCTACTAACATTGTTCTACTGCGCAGGTACATCAATCTTAGAGTGATCTTCGTCTTTTAGAGGTGTCATAACATTTCGTCAAAATCATCGAGGTCCGAGTATTTATAGAATACAGATTTGTCATAAATGTGTTAGTGATATAGCAAAGTCCATTTAAATTTTTCATTAACACATTCAAACTCACCGGAACTGAATATGTGTCGTCAATCTGGAACTCAGCGGGTTTATCATTCTGTGAGGGCATCCTTGTTTTAAGTAGGTTGAGGAACATCGTCAGAAGATCCAGATTCTCGCCAGTCACATTTGACACTTGGAATATTGGACATAGCCTGGAATTATAGATTAAAGCAATATTTTTGATGTATTGCCCGAAATAGCCAAATAGGCAGACGGTCTACATGCTAGAAAGTGGTTGTTATCGCCTATAAACTCATGTTAACTGTATAATCAATTTTGGCCACTTCACAAAGTACTTAGCCATAGCCTGATTTCCAGTATAAATATTTTTACATATTGACTTTTCTATTTATTATGGGGAGAGTGGCCTCAATATGTAAATAAAAAAGAAAAAATTAATTCTGTTACGAGCTACAGGACTCGAATTAAAAATGCCGTTGGAACTAGTATAGAATTTATTAGAACTGTACAAAACGTATAAAGCAAATACAAATAAAACTGGATGCAACCAGTTCACACTGCACGATTCAATACAATTCGACACGCGCAAATTCCATCGTCTATATCGCTAATCGAAAGTACTACAAACGTCTTACTCGTCTCGTAGTCGTCGCTTGACTACCCCAACCCTCCATTCGGGCATTATCTTATACTAACTATACAGTACAAAAAAAATCGGCCATGCGCACTGAATTTACGAGAAATAGTAATTTTCACATCTGGTTATCTATTCCTGCCAACAGCCAACAAAGCCGAACAATAACAATAGGCTATTTATATAGTGTCTAGTTGCAAATTTAAGTACGAAGTAATAAAAAGAACTCCGAATGCGGGAGGGGCAATAAACAATATGCGCAGCATTTCTTTGTCAGTATGTGACAATAGGCATGCAGGTTGCCCAACTTGTAACAATACAATGTTTTGTAAAATAAGAATTTGTTTGCCTGCGATTTAATGATTATCTATCATATTATAAAATTCTAAATGTGCCATGTCATTTATTTTCTGTCTGTCGGTTTATTTGTTTGTTTGGGATTCAAGTCAAAACTACTAGGCAAATTTCGATGCCGTTTCGCTGATCGATGACAAATGCTAAGACTTGAAATCTGCGCTACTTTTTATCCTGGGAATGCCACAGAAAATTTTCTGGCAGCGATAAAAAATGACTAGATTAAAAAAATCTAATTCCAATATGATTTTTTTACTGATCGATAAGCAAATTTAATGCAATAAAATGTGTGATATTTTTTATCCCGGAAATACCGCCAGAATTTGCCCGGGAGACGTTTGTAGTTGTTCGGATGCATAAAAATTACCTTATTTCGACATAATTTCCACTAAAAAGATGGCTTACATTCTTTTTTTGAATGCTGCGATACTTTGTGTCCCGGGAATTTCAAGTCAAGCGTGGATAAAGTCACGGGCATATCCTAGTATTTTATAAGATGAGAAAATTATTTCCAACTTCCAGAAATATTTGGCATTCTCTGTAGTATAGTTATTTAAGTGTTGGTCTGCTTAGTTTATTAGAACTCAGAGGCGCCAGGTTTGATTACCAGCAGGGTAAATTAAATTTTACATCATTTACTCCGACCTGAGTGACTGGAATCATCTAAAGTTCTCATTCAGAATATAAAATGTGTTTGTCTGCCGATTTATGATATTATTAATTTGAATTCTTTAATACACATCAAATAAGTTCAAATACAAATGTTTTTATTCAAAATAAGTTCCACTGGAGAACAGTTTTTGAAGGTCATACATATAGGTTAAAATTTATTTTTTCTTCCTATTCTATGTACACCGCTTCGCAACGTGTTATTGCTGTTAAGGAGAAGAAGCGGCAAGAAACTCACCAGCAACACGTCTAGGTAAATATTGTTTTTCTTTATATTTCTTTTTCTATTTATATCTCAAGTTCTCTTTTTTTTATAAGTTTTATACAGAAGTATGTTACGGAATTACTTTTTGAAGAATTAATGGAGTTGTAGCAAACAGTGCATACTCATAAGACCAACACATCAAAGGAAAGTAAGTAAGTAGTTAGTATAAGTAGTTTAAATATTCTAAGCTACCATAAGATACTGTAATTGAAGTTAGAGATAAATTTGGAATTATTTAGATTTCAGAAAATGTCTTATAATATTGCAGACATAAGCGAAATCTGTTTTTCACGACATGAACATTATATCATTTCACTTTGGTGGAGGTTGCTGCTAAAGCATAAAACTTCAGTGTTACACTATTTAAATAGTAGCAATTGCTACATTAGGACTTTAATCGTTTCACAACTTACAAGTTAAAAGTACTGCCATTTATCTATTTATACTTTAATGAGAAAAAAGACACAATATCACGAAATTCAACTCACCTCTGAGAAACAAAATTAGTGGCGCTCACAATGACATCGTCCTTATTCTTGACCATAACAGGCACCTTCCTGCACCCTGAGGATTTCAGGATCCTTACTAACAACTTGAGGTTGTCCTGCAGTACGTTTGGTGGACACATATCGATCTTCGTGACTACCACAAATACTGGTACGGACAGAGCAAGTGCAAGCCCTAAGTGCTCTTTCGTCATACCCACTATACCTGCATTGGCACCGATCTAGAAATATAAATGGATTTTTTGGCGGGAACTGAAAGGAGATGTTGTGCTGTGCAGTTTTATTTTCTAAAAATGTGTAACACTTCTCTAAAATGAAGAATAGTTGTAGGATATTGATAGTTTTTGAGTAGTAATTATGTGTTTTGTGAGAAATGTGAACTGTATAGTTAAATCAATCAAATCAAAAGTCAAATGTGGCCTTTCGAGTTGTCACAAGAACTCCGTTGAATGGCACCAGCTGATAACCTACAGTTCAGCTGTGCTAAACATAGGCTTAAGAAAATGAAGAAACTATACTATAATCTAAGATCTGGCTTAAAGGCCTAGCTGCCAAGCCATAAACCTAAATAAAAAAAAGAAAATTAAATGAATAACTATTCACATTTATTTTTAATTTTGTTTTGTATCTTGACCTGTTTGTATCCAATCTAAAGCCAATATTCATTGCTGTCTGTCAATTTGGGTAAATCAACCAAAGTGATTCATATAAACACAAACTTGATTCATTCAATATCATTGAATACCGTCATATACTTTCATTTCTGTGCCTTTCAACCGAATTGATTCAACTTGATTAATTCGTCTAATATCAGTATAACAGAATAATTTAACCTATTTCTCAGTTACTTCCACATATATCCCTATGCCTATTAATATTATAAATGCTAAAGTAACTCTGTCTGTCTGTCCGTCTGTCTGTTCCGTTTTCACGGAAATACTACTGGACTGATTTGGCTGAAACTCAGTATATATATTTTCGATGCCGAGGACGAATATAGGATACTTTTTATCCCGAAAAATGGGATAGTTACCGGGATAAAAATATATTTGTCTCTCTGTTTGTTATGCTTTTATGGAAAATCTATTGGACCGATTTGGCTGAGATTCGGTATATATGTAATTTTAATACCGAGGGTGGACAAGGGATATTTTTAATCCCGGATAATGGGATAGATTTATACAAAGGTTATCCCAGAAAGTGGGATAGGTTTTCGTTTTTTGTGATATGCCATTTTCGTCATTTTGGTTATTTTGGTAATTTCTCTAATTTTGTCCCTTTTACTCGTTTTGTCCTTTTTGATCTTTTTGTCCTTTTGTCATTTTTGTAGTTTTCATGGACGGGGGATAAGTAAATAAAACTAGGACGGTTTGAAATACAGGATGAAAGTTTGGATGAGACCAATCAATTCTCAAGTTTATAGATATAAATATTCATCGTCTATAAAAAATGCGATAGTAACTCGATATGTTTTTCTGTTAAGTTTTCCGTGAAAACTACTGGGAATACTGGATCGGTTTTATTGTAATTTTGTTTAAATGTAGTTTTAATGCCGAAAATGGACATATATACTCATACTCATGCCAGGAAATCGGATAGTTTGCGATATGTGCGTGTGTGTGTGTGTGTGTGGAATATATAATTTAAAAAAATATATATATACGTGGTAACTAGGAACCTCACATATAAAATACTTTAAATTCAATTAAATAAATAGGCGATGCAAAAGACCATAGTAAGATTGGAGAATGAGATAGACAGACTATTTTGCAACTCTTTTTAACAGCTTTTAGAGATTTATACCGTTTTGCAGCGCCATTTAGGAAAATCGGAATGGAAAGTTTGGAAAAATCCTCCAGTAAAATTTTAATTTTGGTTGTAAATTAATCTAAAACATATAACATCAAGAACAATACTGTTAATGGTACAAAAATATATTAAAAGTAACACATTTTATTGTCTTAAATACTATAAGGTAAATAAGGGCGAAATTATTGCTTAAAGCAATCTCTTGCAAAGATATGATTATGATAAATTGTAGTGTGAATGTATCTGTAAGAATAATTTTCACACATACATGAAATTAACAATATTTTTAATGTATTGTAACATCATTTTAGAACCGTCTGTAATGCAAAATAAATATGATTTGATTTAATTTGCAATATTTGCAAACCATCGATTACCATCAGCATGCCGAAGTCCGGCGCGTGTCCTGTCATCCCGAAGACGGTGGTCTTGAGGTACCTCTCGTGGCCAGCCAGATCTATGAACGTGATCACCTTTGACGACTTCTCGCATATCTTCACCCAGTCCAGAGTGCCGTGGTCTGGCTTGTTGACTACATTGCCTGTAATAAATAACATATAGAACAATTATTTTCTCATGTCGCATAATCTGAAAGTACACTTGAAGTTACCTGATCAGAGGGATGAAAACAGTACTTTTTGTCCCTGGAGAAACGATTTTCCATGCTGTCAAATTTTTTTAAAAACATTCGTGCCATAGATAACACATGTGACTCATGTCTCAACTTTTTTACAGCCACTGTTAAATCGCGGCATAAATTGTAATAAAAAAGTGTGTGTGTGCAATTCACACACGGCAAAAGTGTAACTTCAGAAAAATAGCCTACGAGAGAATGAGATAAACATAGAGTATTAGGATAATTATAAGGTACATTATTTTTACAATATTTTTACCAAACTCAAAAATTGTTTTATATTTTAATGCAAAATATTACATTTCATATATTACATATTTAAGATTTATTATAACACATATTATTCAGATTCCATGTTTTCACTTTGAACAAATGAGACGAGAGGCTTATGATAACTAAAATAGGAAACAAATGCTCTAGTTTCAATTTGATTTATGAACTTCAAAATATTTCCAACTCTATCTTTATCAGCATAGTGTTTAAATTACTAAAGATCTATTTTTAGTGTCGCTTTTTTTTCGTTTCATCGAGTTTTAAATCACAACGATTCTATAGAAGTTTCACTTCAAAAATGTCAATTTTGTAACATGTCACTAAGTTATTATTTAATTTATATAAATTAGATTTAAATATTTACTATCATTAATGACAAAAAAAATACTGGCTGGTAGAATGCCACAGAAAAAGAAATTTCATATGTGTTATTGTATGTGTTTAGCTACTGAAAAGTGGCAGAAATGACGGAATACTAAAAATCAAACAAAATACCGCGCTTAAAACCGTTAAAAAGTAGTTTTATTAATCATACAAATATTTAAAAAAAATGTAAAATTGCTCTATATTATAATTATCATTATATGGTTACAAAATAAAACAATAAAACAATATTAATATTACTTAATGATTGAATAAATTAATAGGGTGCCAATCATTGAGTATAGTTTACCCTATAAATAAACAGAAATAAAAAATATATATTCACCCATAGTGTCAAAACCCAGTATGTCGTTCCCAACAGAACTCGTCCTCCCGCTTTCCATCTCGTGTTTGTGCCTGAAAAGCCTCTGTCGCGCGTGCCCCCTGCCGTTGTCCAACTCGCCATGAGTCAACACTCCTAGCAGGGTGGATTTACCAGCGTCCACGTTGCCAACCACGGCCACCCTGAAATATGCACATGTCACTTATTATGCGATCTAGGTATTATCCCACCTGGTTCACTGAGATTCGGTTGAGGATTCGACTACAGGCAAGATGAATTTCGAACAATTCCATTATTTACTCCGGTCTGAGTGTCTGGTATAGGGTTGAGAATTATCCATTTAGTCAAGATTTTGCTATAAGGGAGAATTAATCAACTGAAATACTTTTTATCATCACAAAACATCACAGCATCATAATTTGACGGTCTCTTTGGGTGAGCAGGCTAACCCTTAGCCGGCCGAGCTCACTGTAACAGAGAGGCTCCGGGTTCGGTTCTTGGCATGGTAAATTTCATAAACGAATTTTCCGTTATTTACTGTGGGATGAGTGTCTGGGATCGGCCCAGAGTGGTCCGCTGTATATTACCAATAACACAAGCGTAACTTGCTTATCTTAGGTATATATAATGTCTGTGTGTTTGTCTGCCGATTATTTAAAAAAAAGACACTAATAATTTGGTATGAACTCAAATTTATGACGTCATTGCTAAAAGGAGTATAAATAATAATGCATTCATTGTTACACATACAGTACCTAAATTTATTTCTATCGTGTTGTGGCGTTCTTCGACGGCAACTATTAATTTTTGGTACTCACAACACTAGGTCGGCCATTGTAGGCAACACTAGAGGTCAATATTAATTTGACAGCAGTTCAGAAGTGTCGCTATATAGAAAATATTTGTTGAATTCGTAAAATAAAAACCTAATTGGAATACATTGCAATCAGTGATAAATCTTGTGTTTAATGATTTCCTATATCACCTCATCATATAACAAGTAAAGGAGTCCTCAGCAACCATAACGTCGTATCCTCTTATGAGGTTCCAAAGTGTTTTTTATTGGGAAGCTAGCAAACGTGCAGACGGCCCACCTATTGGAAAATGGTTGCCATCACCTATAAAAGTTTGCAACACCAGGGGCGCAGCCAATGCATTTCCAGCTTTAGGATGAGATATACGGAATGGAATAGGGGAATAGGATCAGGAAGATGGGCTAAGGGGAAGAAGAAGTAGGGTATAGGACGTCTAACTAACTCATTGTACAGTCGCGGTATGAAAAGA
Organism: Dendrolimus houi; assembly: GCA_039645545.1. Taxonomy (NCBI): domain Eukaryota; kingdom Metazoa; phylum Arthropoda; class Insecta; order Lepidoptera; family Lasiocampidae; genus Dendrolimus; species Dendrolimus houi. The sequence goes on along the minus strand of CM077127.1, from coordinate 24,303,470 downwards.
TTCGCCACCTTAAAGTCGACTTTTGCTTGCACGAATACAAGAGACAGTACTGCCAACATTTTAATAAATGTTACCTTTAACCACGATTATAAAATATAGAAAAGTGAAAAAATAAAAATTGCAATGTTGATAATGACAGAGGCTGAGCTTAACAATAGTTTTAGTCATCGGAAACAAAGAGGACATAATCACTATGCTTATCGTAAATATTAAAACCAATAAAAAGATTTTACATCTCTAAATGTTTTTAGACACGATAGAAAATCAAACAAGTTTGATTTAATTACTATTAAATTTTATTGACAAACAGTTAAACATAATTTTCAGTGGAACAATCTATTCTGTGATTTAGTTTGAAAAGGTAGCATGTACTCGGGGAACGTTAAATAAGTCAATTTGAAAACTGGCGAACCTTTTGATACCACGAACTGTACATAACATATTAGCTCATAGCAGATTTTTTGTTAGTGTGGTATCATATCCTACCGAGCCGGCCCTAAGAGCTGAAATCGAGATGGTTCCAGCATGGCTGCACCACATAGGATGATAATTTATAAGTAGGATGATACTGTTATTTTTAAAGATGCCACGTATATTCGGCTTCTCTAGGTGTTGGTCCACTTTTTTAACTATTCGGTATTCGATCGAATACCGTGTAGTATTCGTCGGAGCCAAATATTCTTGGCATCTCGAGTTAAAACGTAGTTTAACTATCAATAATTTGTGAATTTTGATTGAAATGTATACATTTTTGAGTAGGTGCCTAATATGTGCGTTTTTTCACGATTCGGTATTCAGTATTCGACAGATACTACACAGTATTGGGTCGAATACCGAATAGAAGCCGAATATTCGTGGCATCTCTAAGTTTTTTTAACACCTATTCTTATATAATATACAGGATTATAATTTATGGTTTGGATAAATTAAAATAAGGTTTTGGAAAGACAAAATAAGTACGTTTTAACACGTGTTTATTCGCGTTTGTTAGATAATACAAAAGTTATCAAGCATCAAACGGCGCGTTCCATTTGAAGCTCCACAATTATAAACTCGTGTGGAATGCATTGTGGAGCGTTAATGTCATTGGTTGATGTATGATTGATTTGAAAATCGAGCCTTTTTTTAACGACTAGATAGAGAGAATTCATGTTCTGTGGTCAATGCTCACTTCGACCCATCTCTTGACAAGGGTCGTTGTGAGCGCTGCGTGAGCGAAAACTATAACATTAGTGACGTTTTCGCGACGACCATAACGACCATGGTCACTATGAGAAACGGCTACAGGAGAATTTTGAACGTTGCGAACAACAAGAGGAACGTACCCAAAACAATTGAATTCTTTGAAATCACCGAGCTATTACGTCATTTGTTGCGTAGTGAAATCAATAACCAACAACAGTCAGTAGGCGCGCGGCGCAGTGGCATATTTGACGGCCCTAGTACCTTAAAATAATATGATTCGACACTTGTGCTGATGCTGGTTCAAAAGAATAAAATTAGCCAAGGGTTTATTCATAACACAATATTGTGTAAATAATGTAAAAAAATATTATAACGTACTAAATTAATTCTATTAAATTAATTAGATTAAGTAAAAATTACCTGATCTCCATGAAATCGGTGTGATCTATTTCTCTTCTTAGTAAATATTGGCCTGTGAGGCCCGTACCACAGTCGTACTTGCGCAATTCCACGCATGACACCCTCTCTCCACTCACCAGCGATTGTAGGGTCGCCAGTGACGCATTGTACTCATCATCATTTAACCCTCGACCATCTAAAGAACAATTTTTTAAATATTTTCTAACAAGCAGAACTCAGGAGACATTGTCCTGCAAGTATGTATCTCAAGACTAATGGCGGTTGATCGCAAGCGACTTTATATCTAAATAGTTCTCTGTTGGAAATGGTATTTTAAATTACTATTTTGTTTTAATCAATTTTTCTTATAACTAGAACCTAGTGAAGGAAAAATTCAATCTTAAAACAAAATTATAATTTTAATTATTATTAAGTAAATACCCATGCTATGCAAGTTACGCTTATGTTATTTGTGTAATTCAACAGACCACCCTGAGGCCATTCCGGACCATAGTATAATAGTAAGTTCCTTTATGAAATTTACCATGCTAGGAATCAAACCCGGAGCCTCTGCGTTCCAGTGAAGTCAGCCGGAAAAGGCTAAGCCCACTAAACCACAGAGGCCGTCAATTACTAATTTGCATTTGCGAAGAAAACTATTTAAATGCAAATTTCGTATAGAAGATGATCCACATGCTGAGGTGGAGGCGCTGGCCTTCTAACGGTGAGTTGGTGGGTTATGGATAACGTGAACATATTTTCATTGTCAATAATCTGCGTATGCCAACTTTCAAGGTGGTCTGTTGAATTGTATAAAAGTTGATTTACGGCAGCCATTTCTCTATTGACGAATTAAATGAAAATGGATAGCATAAAAAGTTTCGCCATGAAAAACAGTTGTGTCAAATTTCAGAAATCATTATAATTGGTCTATTGTTTTTTTATTTATTTAAAAAAAAATCTACGGACTTTTGTGTTTTCTGTGTTCCGTGCCTATTTTATAAAAAAAATATTTTAAAATAAATGTTGAGATTTACACGCTATTTTTATTTGTCTTTTCGTTGTGTGACAATTTATTAGGTGCTTGTTATGTGTTGGAATGTAACTTAAAATTTAATTGTACTATTGTTTTATTACTAATTTCTATAATACTTATTCTAATGTTTAGTGTTACTGTAACAATGGTGTGGTGAGAATGGCGCATGTGGAGTGTGTTGCTTTCGTGGTCTGTTGATTACAGTCTTTCATTCCTTTTTTCACCTTCTTCCAATTATTTGGAGGCGGCACAATATTTCAGAGTCTATCAACCTCACATATCCGAGCCGTCATTTTATATATAGATGTGATGAGACAATGAGAAGTTAATTTATGATAATAAATAAAATTTTAAAGAAATAATACATTATTAGGGATAATGCAGCGGGATCAGGCCAATTATTATGATCAAAAACAATTATGTAATGACAATCAGTGCATTGACTCATTATTTTGTATAAATAATCTTATCATAAATATGTAATTGCACAAAGCTGAGGTAAAATTGCAGTTCCAATGATAGGAAAACAACTGTAAGAAACATACATGATATCAAATAACCAAAGTGAAGGAAAAATTACAATCCCTATTAATATTATAAATGCGAATGTATCTCTGAATGTCTGTTATGCTTTCATAGAAAAACTACTGGACCAATTTGGCTGATATTCGGTATATAGTTCCAATACCAAGGATGGACATAGGATACTTTTTATCCTAAAAAAGGAAATTGTTTCCAGGATAATAGTAATCTGTCTGCCTGTTCGGGTATGGGAAAGCTTTATGGGGAGAATCAGAAAAAAAGTAGTTGGTAAACAAATTGTTGGACACGAGGGCTTCCTAGTTAACCATCCATATGTTATATTTTAATACAATATTTAAAAACATATTCCTTACCTTCTCCTTGTCCAATGTCATAAATGATTTCCCCATTGCCAGTCTCTAGCCTCTCCAATAGCTGTTTACGTAGTAACTCATATTCATCTGCATTTGGACTAACAAGAACCATCTATGGAAAACATTTTGATAAATAACAGGGTTATACAAAGTCACAGAAAGTAAATAATAGACAATTGGGAACTGAGGACCTAAAGCAGCCGCTTTTGCAGATTCATATTACAAATGTAACCAGCATCAAAATAAAGTGTAACTTTATGTTATATCTTATGCCCATCAGTATATCTGGATGCATGTCAATTTCACTTAGTGATCATCCAAGAGTGGCTGTTTTAAGCCTGCCCTGTATGTAGCTTTAGTTGTGAATGATGTAATGATGTCAAAACACCATAGAGTACTTTATTTAGACAGCATCTGTGGTTAAAAACAAGTCTTTGTCAGCCAGCTGTCTGGAACGGGTCCCAGACAACAAAATCATTCAATCATTTTGAATTGTGAAATATTAATACTAGGACTAAATCATAATCCGAATAACTTAACACTGAAAAGCTCCTAAACCCTATATAACTAGATGGCACCACATGTCACATGTTTTTTTCAGTGTTTGATGTTTTCTATATTATAAAAAGGAAAGATTTGAATTTTTGTATGTTTGTAATGAATAAACTCAAGAACTACTGGACCAATTTCACTATTAGAATTCATAATATTTTATATATTATTTCACTATTAGAATCCTACATTATCCCAGATTAATATAGGCTATATTTATTACTAAAAAAATTACGGATCCCTACTAAAGCTTCAATAATGTAATCCAAGGTGTAAAAAAATTAGTGTTTGAGTAGGTTCCGGGATGGTTTAGAATCACAATTAGACCCGGTAGGTGACGCTGGAATCGGACTCTCCAGAATATGCCATTTAGTCCAATCCCTAGGTTTATGGGCTGCCGCCTTTCAGGACCTCCGAAATGGCTAGGCCAAATAATTGGGGCCCTGGCATAAAGGCAAAAGACAGATCACAGAGGGGTTTTAGTGGGTATCCCCAACCATGGTGTCACATAACATTTCTTTCTTGCAGTGCTAGTGCCTCCCCAATGTGACAATCCCACACTTCACACCACGAGTTCCCCGCTGTAGACAGTCCTCAAATAGGTTTCTTATCATTAAAAAAAAGGTAATTTAGGATTAGATTTAAAACCCTTTGAGCCTTTTGTACAAAACAATTGTGATTCCTAGTAGAAATCTATGTAAATCCTTTGATTTCATATTTAGTAGTTTTAAAATGTAAATAATTATTATGTACCATAGTTACATAACATAAACATTAATCATCATTTGTTTGCTTGAATTGTTATTTATGTGTAAGGTGATGCAAGAGTGTAACATATTACTAGATTAGCCATTTTCCTGAAAAGCTAACTATATAAAATCTGGGAGTTTTGTGAGGTGATACTAGAGGCAAGTAAAAGAATCAAATATTAGTAATTGGAAATTAACCATATTTTAATTATTTTTATCTTTCAAGTAAATTATGAATACCTTGCCAGAAAAATTGTTTGTCTTTTGAGGCAAACCATTTGTCAAGCCACTTTCCAACTTCCTCGAAATCATTGAAGTGCTGCTCTACGAGCGCATGCCCCATTGATGCGAAGAGGTGATAGTCTGATGGCGCCAGGTCAGGGGAGTATGGCAGATGCGAAATGAAGTCACTTTGCCATGTCTTCTGACCCATTCCGGTCGTTTTTCGATCAATGTGTGATTTAAATTAATCATTTGTTGGCGATAACGCTGTGTGTTAACAGTAAGATAACTTCCCACAGCCTTTTTTTTAAGAAATAAAAATTAAATTAAAGCAAATTGTGCCGTAAATGTTCTTTTTCAGACACAAATGTCGACATGATCACTTAACTATACAACAGAGATGCTATCAATTGGCAGACTCAACTTGTATATGTTTTTGTAGGTTATTGTCATACAAATAAACGGATGTGGTGTCGAATTTATATGTGGCATATTGTTCAGTGGTGCCATCTCTTAGTAAAACCGAAAAAGACATGCATACACCTGGTAAGATAACAAAAAGTTTTTCTAACTTAAAATCTTTCCAGGACAAATTACAAACCCAAAATTCTTCTATAGTATACTGATTCAGGAGTAAATAAAAGAATAGAGGATAGGATATACTATTAACTTTATTTTTACAAAAAATGGTTTCTGCCAAGACAGATATTATAGGTTTTATACAAAGTAAACATATAATACCTATAATATCTATACAAATAGATAAATAAAATCTAAATTGAGAAAATTTTCCATATCTTGATCTTCAACTTTAGCACCTTCTTCTTAAACTTGTATAAAAAAAAAATATAAATTCAAAAAGGAAAAATTATGAGTTTCTATGTGTCTTCGCTGTGTGTATAGAGGGTATATGGGTAAGAGGGGATAAATATAAAAACTCTTTGTTAAACAAGCCCTTATATATATGTGACAAAAGTTAATAATGTACAAAATTATTCTTATCTAATCTATCAGCTGAAAATTCTGGAAATTCCTCTATGTATACATGTATTTCACAAAATAACACAACACTTCAAGTTCTACAGTTTTAACTTTAAATATACAGTTATTTAAAAATTACATATAAAGTTATTACTAACAAATCATTCAGTAGAAGAGTTAAAATTTTGAATTTTTTATGAATGTAAGAGAATCAGTTTTTATCCCTTGCAGTGGACAATTGTTTAGCTATCAATAACATATTACTAATAATATAGATGAACATAATAGTATAAGCTCTAATATTATGCTAAATTTGCTGGAGCTATTGCTTAGATTTTAAAGAAATAATATTGGAGAATATTATTGAAGTAATAATTAAATGTTGATCTTTACTCATTATCAAAATAAAAACTTATTCAACCAAAACAATAAATTCAGTATAGCAAATGTGTAATAATTAAGGTATTATTGCAACATACATATTTTGATTTCACCACATTTCTGTAAAATACATATGCAATAAGGCCACAAAATGTAAACAAGTAATGTGTTTTGGCGAGTTTATAGATGATGTGTTTACGCGGGAACCAAAGGATTAATATTGGCAAACAAAGTCACAACTCACCTTTCCTCTAATACTTGAGTAATCTGTCTCACTTTCCATAGTACCTTCTACCTCCATCGGGCTCTTCACCGGTGACTCTGGCACACTGTCCATTTTTAAAACTGATCCAAGAAACACCTATTTACGATTGCACCATTATGCCATTAGTGTACCAGTTAAATATTCTCCCCACTAGCCGTCCGACCCTAAAACAGAAAATACTCATTTAACTTAAAAGCACAAAGCCAAGAAGACGTTATTAGTTACTATTAATAGTCAGGGAACAACAAAAAAACCTAGGACACAGATGCTTCGATAATTTCAGTGATTTTCGTGTAACGTAAAAATATTATAAATATATTTACCATGTAAATCAAGACACTGGCTTTATTAGTTTTAAATATTTGTATTAATCTGGTGAATGTGCTACATTCAATTATTGAAATCTGATTAGAGAAAATAGATTTTTCCAAATACAACAGATGGAAATTGGATACAATATTGCCAACATTTTGACAATAATGACAACTCACACGTACGTCAGTGCACGTCAGTACAATTTATTTTTCTAGCCAGCTAAGGGACTATACACATACTATTACATGTTGCAATATTGTTTTTTTTATAAGCAATAACTTATTTATTAGAAAGTACTAATATACAAAAACTTAATCCGTCCTCAGGGACTCCTATGTTAGTTAAGCTGTGTGCATATTATAAGTCACGGTTGACGGACGCGGCAGAGGGGCATGGCTTAAGGTGTGTGCATATTATAAGACACGGCTGACGTACTCGGCTGAGGGGCGTGGTTTACAACTTATCTGGATAAGGAAGTTTCATTGAAATGTGGTTGCATTATAAGTGGTAAGTCGCGGACGTGACCTTGAGCACTTGGACGTCTTAAAGCAAACTGGAGAGTGTGTTACAGTGTTACGGTCCTCGTGTGCGCATTGTTAGGACGCGTCAGCCCCAGATGATGGACGCGTCCTATAATGTGTAGGCACATTTGTTCAATGCAAATTCCCTTAAATATATGGCATTGAATGAGAAAAACCAACGAACTACAACGAAGATGATTCCAGTAACATTTTTGTTTTCATTTATTCAAAGGAAAACAAAAGTGTTAACCTAGGACAAAAATAGCCAAGTTGTAGTAGATTGCATGGCTGCGACTTAACAATCTGATACACAAATTTTAAATAGTGGGTGGGCGTAGTGGGTAGGGGGGAAGTATACTTACCCCTACTATAACCCCTAAGGTCCAGAGGTCTTAAAATTTTTTATAAACATTACCTCACTTATTTTTGTTGTAAAATTGTGTCATTTTTGATAATAACAAACCGTGTTTTGACCTAATGAATGTACTCACAAATTGTTTATGAATGTACTCACGAATTACATATAACCGCCAGAACTTTTTGTAACACTAAAACTGTTTTTAATGTAGAAATAAAGTTTTAAATTTAATTGAGGCCTAACTACAAAATTCATGCTAGACATATAATCGATTGATTAAAAAGTGACAGTTTTTACTGTCACTTTTGTTTTTAATGGCTTGGCTAACAAGGTGTGATGATAAAATAAATTAATCTATATGTCAATAATACTTATCGATTTTTAATTAAGAAATTCGAAATCTTGAGTTTGATTTAATATATTGTGTTACAAGATGTCTACCACAGTAGTCATGAGAACCATAGTGTATATTAATATGACAAAGACCATCGTCATAGATAATATTTTTAGTCTATTTATCAGATGATTCGATTTATAATTAAATTACCATTTTCTACTGGTTAGTTAATTTTATAAGCCCACTAAATTATCATCTAGATAATTTAGTGCATCAGTAACTACATAATTATTATAATTGTTTTTAGGATCCTGGCAACACTATGATGTAATTGCTATTTTTAGCAATGATGCAATATTATTGTTTTGTAGGGTAGCATTTTCGTATAAAAGGCGTAGTGGCATGTAGACGGTGTTCATTGCTTACTGTGCTGTGTGAATATTCACATCAAAAGCTGAACAATAAGGGGAAACCCTGCTCAAATAATTAATATTTGGTACTTTCTTACCCAAATCTCTCCTTGCATTTTACAATTGTTTCATATAATTTTCGTAAATCGACATATTTCTATAAAAAGAAAATATTGACAAATATTTTGCAATTCTTATTGCCGCCATTTTATTCCTTTTCAGTTAAGTGAATGTGCTTTTAAAGTTAATTAAATTATATAGACACCATATTTTATTTAAATAGAGTAACTACCCTTACCTGATAACAAAGCCGAGCGAGCGAAGCGAGCGTACCGCGGCAGTGGCCGGCGAGTGCTAGGGCCGACTGGTTACCATTTACTAATTATTTTATACACACAAACTGTACGACACCTTAAAAGTCTCGTATAAAACATTTCTTTAACTTATAAATTTAATGGACGACCAGCAAGTTGGTTTTAAATATGACAATGAATCAATATATTAGTGATATCAATTTTTAAATACATTGCTGGACATTTTTTTTTAATATAGGTTAAATATAAATTAATGCGATTACGTAAAAAAAAACATCGTCTTTATTGGTCGCCATTTTGAATTATTACTCTTGTAGTGTATATGAATGTGTTCTATTGTGTTTTTTTTTTTTTCATTTTTTTCCAATTAAGCTGGTTTTTGGTTATTTTGGCTCTTTTTATGTTGATTACTGGCTTTTTTTTTAACTTTGAAAGGATTTTTCACCTTTGGACCTATGATAGAAGTGCAATATTAGCGAAAAAATCAGTGAAAATAAGTGAAATGAAAAAAATATATTTCGAGTTCTCCGGACCTTAGGGGTTGTAGTAAAGGTAAGTATGCCTCCCCTCTCCCCACTTCACCACCTCACTACTTAAAATTCCTGTATACCCATTATGTTATGGATCTTTTGATAAGTTTAACTATTTATGTAATTTTAAAACTCTTAAATTAATGTAGTTGGTTTTTCATTTCTAACTAATAATATTTCTGGGGTTGACAACTTTTTCGCCATTTTGTTTATTCATATTTCATTCCTTAGATTCGTTTGTTCGTTTTTGTTATTTTGTTACCACAGTTGCTGCTTTTAGCTGTTATCGTTAAGCTTTATTCTAATTTTGGCTCCTATCCTGATACATAAATAAAAATGTTTATTACACCTGAACCACACAACAACACTTTGACATTTTGACTTTTGATATGTAGTCATATTTCTTTGTTTACTATTTATTTATTTCACTTATTTAGGTTTATGGCTTGGCAGTTAGGCCTTTAAGCCAGATCTTAGATTATAATGTAGTTTCTTCATTTTCTTATGCCTATGTGTAGCACAGCTGAACTGCAGGTTATCAGCTAGCTGGTACCATTCAACGCAGTTCTTGTGACAACTCAAAAGGCCACATTTGACTATACAGTTCACATTTCTCACAAAACACATAATTACTACTCAAAACCTATCGACATCCTACAACTATTGTTCATTTTAGAGTAATTTTACAGTTTTAGAAAATAAAACTATACAGCACAACATCTCCTTTCAGTTCCCGCCAAAAACTCCATTTCTTTGTTAAGATTTTTCCGTCGAATTTTGAAATGAGGTACCAACAGATTCGACGCGATTACAACCGATTAATATTATATATTAATTTCAATCGAATTAATTTCGAAGTAGTCTAATACTTAGAATAGCAAAATTTGATTAAACCCTGATCGTATTTTCATTAATTAAGAAGCAGGTTAACTTGCGATATTAGTGAGTAAAATCCTTACCATCGTTTGGACTAACATCTACTTTTGGAGAACTTATTACATATTACTGAACTGGTAGATTGTTGAATGTAAGTCGGACTGAAACTTGCACTACACTCTGATAATGTTCGCGCGAGAACTTCTCGTGTTCTCGTAACGTACTCGCGAGAATATAGAGGGCTATTAAAGATCTCAGTATAGGTCTCGCGTTCAACGACACGACGATGGACGTAGGAGTTGCTGCATGCGATATCTTTATTGCTAACGTATTATAAATGAAGAGTAACTTCTAAAAATCACAAAATTAATTAAAAAATGAATATTTTCTGTAACAATTAATATTCATTTCTTGTTCATTTTAATGTAACTATGTACGTAATATTAGTTGTCTCATACGGTTTTGGAATTTATATTTTACAGTTTTAGTTCTGTTTGGCATAGACATAAAAAATACATATTAATTATGTTTAAAGAAATAAACAATAGTTTTATTTTATTTATATGTTATTTATTTAAAGGAACAACAAACAGCTACAATCATACAAAATAAAAAGTTACAATAAGATCAGGTAATAATATTGAAGCCAACGACGTTGTCCACATGAAACCATTTACAAGATTATTAATAAAAATACAAAGTACAAAAATATTAACCACAAGTAAAAATAAGGATATTAAAATAATTCATAGAACATATTACAGAAAAAAGATAAATGTAAGATTATTCTTAATGACAAGAGATGTGACAAAGTTAGAAATAAAAATAAAAAGTTATTCCAGCTTGACTGTACTATCAAAGTCAGTTAATACAAGCAAAGTGGACCTTTTAAATTTGGCAAGAGAACATGCAAAAATATCAATATTTATAAATGGAGTGTTATATGAATCAATCATACGACTTACTGGACAACGTAATCCCGACTTAGTGTGACATTTGCCTAGTGCAAATAGCTCTCTTAGATCGGATCTCACGTTGATGGAAACTTCTAGGTACGACGTAAGATAGTTTATTCACTAAATAAATAAAATCAAAATTATTATTCACAATGTTGTACAATATCACGGCTTCTACGTGCTTGCGCCTAGATGAGAGACTCAGGAGATTATATTTAGATAGTAGCTCTTTGTATGGGAGATATGATTTATGCAATTTATAATTTTTGGTTCGCATAAATTTGGATTGCAGTTTCTCAATTGCACCAGTATAAATTTTACAAAAAGGATTCCAGATTGGGACGGCAAATTTGAGTTGCGAACAGACAAGAGTTTTATATAAATATAAATAAGTGCTGGTTTGTTTAAATTCAGTTGCAGACCTAAGTAGGAAGCCAAACATTTTGAAAGCTTTATTAACAATACTATGAATATGCATATCTAAACATAATTCACTGTCACTTGCGTGAACTAAGTGTTATGTTAGAACATAACACTTAGTTCACGCAACGACTTCGTTTTAATAAGTGGCATAAGTGTTACAAAAGTGATATTGAAAGTTAATTACGTTCTTATTGTTAGTGAATGTAATGTATTGGCATTTTGGCATACTAAGTTGGAGTTTGTTAATAGCACAGTAAATGCTTAATCTATTGAGGTCTTGTTGAAATAGAATGCAATCATTAATACTTTTTATGGATTTATATACTTTGAGATCATATGAATATAGAAGGAAATTAGTATTCTGAAAACAATGTCATTAATAAATAATATAAATAATAAAGGACTTAATATGGACCCTTGGAGAACCCCAGAAGTAACATAATCAACATTGGACTGACAACCATTTACCACAACTTTTTGGGATTTGTTCGAAATGTAAGACATGAACCAGCGTAATAAATTAACATTGATGCCGTTAAAAGCTATTTTCTAAGTAGAAGAATATGGTCGACTATGTCGAACGCTTTCTTAAGGTTGTCACAGAGTTAAATAGTTACAGAATAAATACAAACGTTATAGTAATATTAAGCAGACCAACAAGTGTATATTAAATTGTTGTAGGAAATGGTTATGCCTATTTTGTTTTTAGTTACTCTTGGTTTTTTTTTAATTACTGATTTTTAAACTTATTAATTGTACAATGTTAATTAATTGATCCGTAAACCTACTAAAGATGCTAAGTGAATTACAAAACGATTTTAGAACTGAACATAAAAGATGAACTAAAGATGAATTGTGAATAAACTACGAAATTCATTTCATCAATTTCATCAAAAAATATTCGCCAAGATACCATAATACATGAAAGTGTTTTAAAACTAGTGGAGAAAAAGAACTTAGTGAAAATTCTAGATACTCGACCAATTCACGATCATTATCATGCTCAAATCATATTCTATAAAACTGCTCCCTTTAGTGACTCGTACGCTACTAATACTAAATTTCTGGCCGTGTGGCCAGACTTAAATTGAAATTCGGTTCGATAAGATTGGGCTAACTGCTCGAATAAAACCTAATTGCGCTAACTTTATTCATAAAACTCAAAATTGTATTTATAACTCACTTTTGCATGAAAATATAAATAATTAACAAAAACAATAATTTTACTTGTTTTATTCATTAAAAACAAATAAAGACAATTAATGATTATGTATATGTAAGCATTTTTGTTTATATAATAGTTATCAAAGAAACCTTGTCTTAATATTGTTTATCTGTAGTAGTGATATTTTTATAGAGTTATTAAGCTTTGAGCAATTAAATTAAGCATGTTTTAATGGCATAAGATTTACCTATCCATCCTATGTTTATAATGACTGTTAGTCACTGTAAAAACTTGTTCATTTTTATGGTTTTATAGCTATTTTGGTTCAAAAACTTTTATGATATCATTACATCTGTCCGCCCATTTTTATATACCTATCTCTTCTAAATTCAGGCCCTAATTCCCCAAAATCGCGGACTCTACTGAATCTGGCCATCCTAAATTCTTGCGTTCTCAGCGCCAATGTCTCAAGATTACGAGAACACGAGCTGGCGTTCACATTGTTTCTCGCGAGAATGTGGGGAAGCCTTTAAGGCAGCTCCGATTCGCTGATTGCTATTCACTGCAGTAGAAGGTTGAATTGAATCCAAAACTAAGCTCTGACACTCTGAACGTCCGTCACTATTGTCATGTTCCGATGCCGCGCTGAAGGGTGAGGAAACGTAGAGGGGGTTGAAATAACTTGAGCTTCGTTTTTTTTAGTGATTGATTTGTTTAGTTTTTGTCTAGAAATGTTGTGAAATTGTTTGTTTAACGCGTCCCCTAAATACCCTAAACGAAGTATTTACAATTTGTCAGTGTAATATGATTCTGTGGATAACACTATCCTTGAACAATCAATATGGGTGATTTAAATTCATCAGATTGTTCTTGGAAGAAAATGGTGATCGCTAAATCGAACAATAGATGGACGACTTCAGTCAAAGAAAATAATAATAGGGATGAAATTGGGAACTGTACTAGTTTTAGTTTAGAAGATCCTTTTGTTCATATTAAAACTGAGCACGACGATAATGAGCACACTTACGAGGTGCCCGTCGAACCGGAGACAATGCTGAATGAACCAATTTTGGTAGACCCACTTTTAATGGTATCGCCGATCGAGCCGAAGAAACGTCGCACGTCTTCGACTAAAGAAGAGCCGGCGGAAATGAGAGCAAAGCGATTAGCGAAGATGTCTGCATATGCCGCTCAAAGGCTTGCTAATGAAACCCCTGAACAGCGGGCGGTCAGGTTGAAACGCATGTCTGAATACGCCGCCAGGAGATTAGCGGCTGAGACTAGCGAACAGCGGGCAAGGAGGTTATCTCGGATGTCGGCGTATGCAGCTAAGCGTCTAGCTGAAGAAACGCCAGAACAGAGGCAAGCAAGACTCGCTAGGATGTCTGCTTATGCCGCGAAACGCCACGCCTTAAGGAAAGTGACTACCACCAAACCTGACACCCTCAAGAGTGCTGCCTTTGATATTTCTGATTTAATGCAGAACCAAAGTTGAGAGAAATTAAATTTATTATTTTATATTGATTTCATATTTTCTTATATTTGGAATCCTGTGTACATATTACATATTGTTTTATCATCATTAGACTTATGTTTATTATAAATACCTATTTTATATTAACTTGATTTTTTTTGTTATTATAAGATGAAGTGAAAGACTTTATAACATAGATAAAAGTTTATTACAATAATATAATAGTGATACATATCTTGTTTTTGTTCTATTCTCAGCCATTTACTGTTAAAACTGTAATAAATCATTGTGGCACTTTTTTAATAGCATTAGCATATATATGTAATGTGCAGATTATAAAATGGTGAGTTCAGCTTATATATCTTAGAGTGCAACTACTTTGAATTTTACACAAAAATCACTAACATATCTGTAACTATTATTATGTTTTAACCTGTTAACCAAGTGGGACATATAAATATGTCAAACATAAACAATAGCATGTACAGGTAGGACATATGAATAAATCCTTGAAATATATATTGCACCCTGGAAGGGTGGGATGTATAGTTTCGTACAACAGAGGTATTAGTCATTGAGACATGTTTCAATGTGAATAATAAATATATTTCATAGTAAAAACATCTATATTTCATAGTCCTTTTGTTTATTTTAAGCATAAATAATATGTAATTACATTCTCCGGGCATGACATACTGACACATCCTAGTGAAAGAGCTCACACCCATTATATGCTGCATAATTAAAAAGGGAACTCCCGGTTGACAGGTTAAGAAATATTAATTTATATATGAATTTGTTTTTAATGAGTTTTTCTTTATCCTTAGGGCTGATTTTTCAATCATCAGATAAAAGTTATTCTATAAAATAAAACACAACATGAGAAAATTAGAAATGACATTTGCATAAGTAAAACAGTTGAATTTATCCACTTTTGAATTCCCCAAGTTATAATTTACTTGACTAACAACTTTTATTTGATGATTGAAAAGTCATCCCTTAATCAAATTATTGTTGGCTAACAAATTAATATAAGAGATTCAATAACTTTAAGCAAAGAAATGTTATAATTCAGTCATTCATACAATATAGCACATTTCTCTTAGTACACATAGAATATAAATGATACCATTTATTTAATTGCAAGAATTATGAAGTTTTACTAATTTATTTATAACCTAAAATGTACAGATAAAATGTTCAATCAATGTCATAGAGAAAACAAAAATGAGAATACATAACTTGAATATAATTGAATTTTTAAATTACACTATACAATAATTCTTATTTTAAATAGAAATAAATATTTCCTTAACTTGTATGTACCTACAGGAGATATATTAAGCCAATGTAATAAATATGAAACTTAGAGATACTGTTATCTATCCTGCTACTGGTCTTGGGTGTCTACTATTTAGGGAAACGGATGGTATCTGTGGATGTATTATAATACATCCAGTCTCATTATGTAGGTTAACTCATGATCATTTCAATTACTATCAGCAAGTGGTAATTGTAACAATACACAGATAAAAAAATACTGCCATACTCTCTGGTCAATATTAAAACCTGTGTTATTGGTATAACTTAAGTTACCCAGCCATTAAATTACCACAATTTTTATACTGTAATAGAATAATATTGTGATCTCATTGCCAGTTCCTATACCTTACTATTTATTCAGTTGCCTTGCGATCGGTACATTATTTGTATGGAGTTTATGTAAAATTTTAATTGTATTTTTAAAACTAACAAGCTTACTATATTTTTTTTTGTAAACTATGTAAGCAGTTACTACTACACTAGAGCGTTACGAATTTTCTTATAATAATAACTATCTATACTATTGTTGCCACTCCAGTACAATGATTAGCATCCTATTATTTTATTCAAAACATTAAGAAATCTTAATTTTTGAAGTAATAACTTCTTATGGGAGGGTAAACCACTTCGTTATGTAACGAGTTAGGCGCCAGTCTGTTTGGCTTCCCTTTCTCACACGCATACGGCAGTGGTATGCAGGCTCCTCCTCTCTCACTCTAACCCATGCGCTATATACATAAAATTTAAGTAATAACCTAAGCTTTTCTCAAGTTAAACAATTTCAATATTAAATAGTTCAACTTAGATTAGCTAAGTTATCACTTCTGTTGGGCGTACTGAGACACACACATTTTTTTTTTTAAATATTTTGTAGCTGTACAATGGTAATTAGATTATTGTATTGTTTATTTTATTTTATTGCTAAAGCACAGCACACAGGCCAATGGCCCAATTGTGATGGAAAATGGTTACCATCGCTTAGGGACATTAACAATAACAGAGGTGCTGCCAATGAGCTGCTGGCATCGAAGGACAAACTGGAACCAGGCCGCTGATGCTGGAACACAACTCGAGTGTTATGGTGGCATACTCTAGACCGGGGTAATAGCCATCCAGACAGGGAAATACACCACCTGGTTGTGGGTTATTTTGTCGGGTCTTACGACAGGCCGCCCGGGTAGAAAGAATTAGTATTTTTTTCCGTTCTTGCATTGGGAAATTTGTATAGGTACAAAAAAAAATGTTAAGATTTTTTAATATCTTGAATAAAATTACTGGGTGTCAATCATTGGGTGGGGTGCCAACAATGGTATAGTTTAAATATTTTTTTGTGAATGACAGTACAATTAGTTACAGTAATATTGTTGATTGAATCATGTTTAAAAATGTTATGTCTGTATTAAACATCAACTTATTAATAATAAAAGTAAGACATTCACACGATCATGATAATATAATACTGGTGTAGATTGGACTAAAATATATATCCACAGTTATTATCATATGTCCAAAGACAGTCAGATACAAAAATTCGGCGAACAATTTAAATATATACACTTACTTAGGTAGTTATACAGTTACCTTTTCACCTAAAGAATCACTAATAGCCGGTTCCTATATCTTACCGACCGTTCATTTACCTTACTATCGGTTAAAATTTGATATGAGCTCCATACAAGTAATGTCAAAATTCAACCGGTGGTAAAGCAAATGAATGAATAATAAAATATAGGGACCAGACAGTAGTTGATACATACTCATAAATATTGTAGGCTTTTGAAACACAAATTATTCCATCTTCAAATAAAGCTTACATAAATTAGCAACCATCTTTGAACAAAGGTGGCGGTCTACATTTACCCCATATATAATACATTAGGTTACCCCTGTAACTCATTTGTATTTTCTAAATATACAGTCCAAAAGATAAATAAAATATATTGAAGTAAACTAGACATAGATACAGATAAAGGATAGTCAAAGTAAGAATTTCCATTGCAAATATAAAGACCAGGCTCATTTAAATGTACCCCTCTGAGACACATTGAATTTCATATTTAATGGACGATATCAATGTATAAAGACCCTTTTACATTATGACTTTGTAAGTCTTTTTTCATATCATTTTACTAATTGCATAGGTGAAAAACAATGGAAGAAGTAAGACAATTGTTCAGAATAAAACAACTAAAAGACTCTTAAATGCTATGTGATTAGATGGCACCACAGATCATCTTCCTCGGTTCCTGATAAAACAAAAAGAAACTTATTTAGATTTCAAATTGACTGAGTTGGTCTGAAAAACATATTTTAAATGATAAAAAGTATGTGACAGAAAGGAATGAGAGAAAAATAATTAGATGGCGCCATCTAGCCAAGTAGGATTTCAATGATTTTAAATATTTTTTAATTATACTGAATAAAGTCAACATTTGATACCTTACTCGATGATACTACATAACTTTCTATTCTGGGCCCCTTAAAAAAATCACATGTTTGACACTACTTTCTTTTACACACGAAACATACACGGGTGCTAAATTTCAACGATTCTTTTTCATCTTTGTGTATCGGAACCTATAAAGTGTTACCTATTAGCCTTTTAAAGACTCCACATTCTCGCGTGAAAAGCACGTGTTTGAATGAGCTTGCGTGGGCGGGTCTTCAGTTTCTAGTCAAAAAGTCCACAATAACCAAAGAACGAGATGAGAACCAACGAAAAATTATATGTGAATTCCGCATCGTCCGATTTTCTCGCGAGAATGTTAAGCGCCTATTAAATATAAAACATTTTTTTAAATGGGGGTAGCGTAAAAGTGCACAAATTTCGGGTAGGATAGCTGTTCGCGTAGAGGGCTTTACGCTAACAGGCGGTGTCGGTGGTCAGTGGCGAGGCAGCGACCGGCGCGAGCAGTTGTCTCGTCGACGAAGTTGAGCTGTACGAATCACCCGATGAGCGTACACTTGATTGGCTCAATGGAGTGCCTGATGAAATTCAATTGTGTCAAATCGTCTGTACTAGTATATATACATATTATCCAGTCTGTTTCCCATATGGGTAGTCGGAGACAATATTGCCGAAAGGGGCCAACTTTCTCTGGCCCAAGAAGAAATCCGTCCACAGATACGGGTGAGCCCACGTCAGCCGAAGTCGCGGCGTTAGCACTGTACTGTTCCCGTGGTCCTGGCTTTTGGCGACAGGGAGGACAACACCGAGGTGTTTACAAAAACACCTAGTAATATCAGTAATAATAATTCAATAAATAATTAAACTAAGAAAGAAATATTCATATTTCTATATAAGTAATAAATTATAATATAAAGAGAACGCATATGTATGAATTTAAAGTTTTTATTACCCGGCAGCGAAGTAACGTGATGCGGCAAAGCCCAGCGCTGCGGTGTGCACTCTCCATTATTCGTCAGTTCCTGAAATAGACGAGTACTTCAAAGCCTGTCATCTTGTAAATTTAACAACGGTGCATTTCGAAAGCCTCGAGACATTTAGTCTCCACAGAAGTGATCAGCCACCCCGGATGTGGTTAGCATTGTGCTGGACCCCTTGGAGCAAGGAAAGGACATGTCAAAACGCTCTGTACCATATAACTCATCGAAATTTAATTTTACAACGTAAACATGGTTATAGGACCATAAAATCTACCACCACTTACAACACACTATCAGTCAATAGTCCATCACAAACTCTGTAGTAAAAAGTGTTCTAGCTCTAGCCTATGAGAATGAAATGAAAATCAGAACATGCTTGTCATTATTAGTAAATAGAAAGAATATAAAATTGATTACAATTTTGTTATCTCATAGAGATAGAGTAGATAATATTAAAGAAAAAAATTATATTTTGTTTAACTTTCAATTAACTCATCATACGATATTCGGATATAAATAAATGCCTAAAAAGAAAACGAAAATGAATTCGATTACTTACAATGTAAGCATAGATTGTATTGAACGTTAGTCTTTTTGACTGTGGAATAGAAAACTGGTCGTAAAAGTTTGTCTGAAAAACGATTATCAGGACGATATAAAAGGTAGAGTTCTTTTTGCACTAACAGATATTGTTTGTATTCGGTTTTAGATCCTGCTTTCGTCCCAGTTGACGTAGTAATGTACTAAGCTGAGAGAGACGGACCGGGGGCCTATGCTTTCCCTCGGCTGTGGATGTGGCTTTTAATACCCCGCCTGCCAGGAACATGGAGTAGGTATTGTTTCCTTTTTCCCGTAGCCCTGGCAGAAAGTGAGGGAACACGGAGAGGTTTTAGTGAGTATCCCCTTGTTGTATTTCTTCGCAGATGCCTTTACTACCCCAACGGGGCAAATCCCAGACACCCCACCGCCCTGCACTTCCCCCGCGGATTTTCTATTATTAAAAAAAAAGTGTGAGTCTCGGGACGCCTGACAAAAATGATAACTATAATTATTTAATATTGAAATTGTTTAACTTGAGAAAACCTTAGGTTATTACTTAAATTTTATGTATATAGCGTGTGGGTTAGAGTGAGAGAGGAGGAGCTTGCCTACCGCTACCGTATGCATGAGAGAAAGGGAAGCCAGACAGACTGGCGCCGTAACGCGTTACGCAACGAAGCGGTTTACCCTCCCATAAGAAGTTATCACTTCAAAAAGTAATCTACAAGGTCCTTAGAGTTACGACGTAATTTGAATTGTAGTGGTGGTAGAATTGAATCGCAATAGACCAACAATATTCTGTTTCATGTAATTTTTAACCATAAAGCAGCAGAGAACGTTTGTCAGCAACCCATCCAAGTCCAAAATCATGCAGTGTTTCAAATCAACTCCTTAAAACAAATACAACGTCGTGAGAAAGATACGATGAAATGAAAGTGCAAATTAAAAAACACGACGCACAAAATAAAACCGTAACCAATAGAAAGTTCCAACGCACACCTAATCAAAAGCTAAAATGAATTTTATAGTTAATTAATGCAATACAACATACATCTACATGAGACGATTGGCGGTTGATGAATTTAATTTTAAATTGATTTTATCGTGTATCATTTTGCACGACGCAAAAAATATTATTATTTGAACTGTGTATTACCACGAATTAATAATTGAAATACAGGTCCTAAATAATATAAATTCTTATTCTTTGTTAGTATGAATACTTTATTGACGTTACTCCACAACACAGTATATAAAGAAAAAAAAACATTTATTTGAATACATTGCGAGACATTATACATTAGAGAAAAAAAAATACATAGCAAACAATGTCTCGCGATGGTACATATATATATATATATCTAGCAGGCTCGCCTGGCTCAACACGGGCAGATTTTTCATTACCGCTCCGCTCCTATTGGTCCTAACGTGATGTTATATATAGTCTATAACATTCCTCAATAAATGAGCTTTCCAACACAAAAAGAGTTTTCAAAACCGGTTCAGTAGATCCAGAGATTACCCCCTACAACGTCACAAACACAAACTTTACCTCTTTATAATATTATAAGTAAGTATAGATAAATAGGAGCATTTCTTAAGCATTCCTGCATTCCGAACTTTCTGCTTCTGGTCAAGGATGGAGCGCGCTTACCAAGACGATATCTATTCACCTGTCACTTGAAGACCCCCGGGTTGAATTTGTCAGCTGAGAAAGCAGTTAACTGCAAATCTAAACAATTATAATAAGCCTATCTGTACCCCGGTACCAAGAAACTAGCTCAAGTCGATACACGAAAAAATCAATTTGAAACGCGATCCAGCAACCGTTCCGTGGACCTACAACATCATATACACTTACGGTATGCCTGTTGGGCTTGGGCACCGTCAGTATGGTGGTAGTGGTGTCCTCGGGCGTGAAATAGTCCGAGTCCTCGTTGATTGCGGGCGACTCAAGCTCAGTACGAGACTGGCGCCCGCTCGCTGCGTGCGAGTTCATACACACACTATTTCATACAACTCGTTTGGAGTAACTAGGGATAGGTTAACAGATCTCTACCTAATTATCCAATTTATTAAAGTTGCAATATAGATTACTTTTGTAGCAGTTCAAGGTTGATATAAGAGCTTGTCCCCATAATAATGTACAATTCTAATAGTACCACTGTGTCGATTCTGGACTCAGGCCTACTTACTTTAAAAAAACGGTCATTATTTCCGTCACGTTTATGCAAGCCAATCAAAGTATGTATGCCATAATAATTAATAAAATCATTAAATAAGTTTTATTATTACATTGTAAATTAAGTTGTTTATGTTCTTAAAATATGTAACTTTAATGAATATATAATATACAATACTAGTTGGCTATCATTCAATTACTTTTTGAATAGTTAGGTTTTATTTCAAAATCTCAATATGTAGCATGTTTATTGTGAGACTCTGTCTGTATGTAGACGTAAAAGACTAAGTGACCTAGTTACTCCAACGCTTATGTTATCTAAACTTAAATAATGGTTTGGCCTTTACAAACTTATTGAAGCTTAAAATCAGGTAGCGGTTTGAAAATCGACTTGCAGCGCGTTCCATTAGTAGCTCACAACGCCCAAAATGCTCCGCCAGCCGTTCCACAAGGCGACCGCGGTCGTTGTGGTCGTAGCAAAAAACGTCACTAATGACGTCATAATTTTCGATCACACAACGCTCACGACGACCCATGTCAAGAGGTGGGTCGAATAACCGTTCCACTTGTGTTTACGATTGTAACGCCGGCGAGCAAGTGGAACGGGAAAAATCGCGGTCGTGAACGTGGTCGTTGTGAGTCTCTAATACTCTAATGGAACGTAGCCTTGTTATCTTTATAGTTTTGCAAGCTACAATGACAATACAAAATATTGGGTACACGAAACAACTTTAGCACACCCTGCTTTATGGCGTGTTACCTAATTGTGAAAGTCAATGATAACATTGATAAATCAACTAAATAACTGATGTGCTTTTGTAATTCATCACAATTTATATTTACTGGCCTTGTATTTAAGGACTTTTATACCATTCTTATTTCAAATTTGATAAATAATTTATTAGCCTCAGATGAATTTAGATCTCTAATTGACCGAATATAATGAAATTCTTGTAACAATTATGTAAAAAGTCAAATCACAAAACCGTGTTTGAAATACATAGTATAAAATTCTAAAACTTGCAGTGTATGTACGTTGAAACTATTAAAAAAAAAACTGGAATACACTGTATAAACGATGGAGAATACGATGCAATTTTTTTTGTAGATTTCGTTTGTTTAAAAACTACGGGGCTGATATCGATGCCGGTTTTCAATGATCGACAGCAAATTCTTAGAATCTATTAAAATCTGCGCTACTTTTTACCCTGGGAATCCCGCGGGAAATTTTTCTGGGACTATCGGCACAATGATCGTTGACTCCAGATGCCACATTGCGGTAACCTCGTGAGCAAGATCTAAGTATTCTTTATTGTACACAAAAAGTTACATACAAAATTATAGAATAAAGATGGATAAAGCTGAGCTTAATCATAAAAGAGTTTTCTTCCATCAAACCTATGACTCTAGCTAGAAGAGGAGAAAAAAAGTCAGGGTTGTGTACACTAAAATATTTTAGGATTTAAGTATGTAATATATAATATAAATATATTTAAAAAATCTAACTACAGAATTAGAATATATACTATAGAAACACACACACACACACACACTCACATATAAGATAAATACATACATATTTAATGTAAAATATAAACATACTAGCGGTCCAACTTCGCTCGGGTATCTAAAAAGGACTTTTTTGTTGAGTTTAATTACCTACTAAGCGAATTCAAAATATTTCCCTTCCCGTACCCCCGTGACGTCTACATCGCAAAAGGTGCTGCCTAGCTAGCCGAGCAGGGTGAGCGGCGACCACGCAACTTTTTTTCTAATACTTACATTTTTAAATTCGTGATATCTTTCTAATGGAATGTCCGAATTGAATAATTCAAAAAGTTATATAAAGGTATTGAAGCAATCTTGAATATGAAGTAATTTATTTTTATAAGGATGAATACCAAGATACAAATAAAGAGCCTTTTCTAACAGCGGCATTTCAATTAAATTTTAAAAATAAAAGAACACTTATTGTGGCGTAACTATGATAGTTCAGACATATGCTGTGGCAACACTTTTTGCAGATAATGATGTTTTCTGCAAAGTCTTAGTACATTATTTTATTCTATCACCAATAGTTTTCGCAGCGCACGCGATTTTAGGTAATTTTTTTACACCGTCGGTTACATTATTGGAGTTTTAGTAAGGATCCCTAATTTTTTTGAAAATATAATATAGCGTATGTCATCCGGGGATAGCTGCAGCTTACCAACAGTGAAAGAATTTTTCAAATCGATTCAGTAGTTTCGGAGCCTATTCAATGCAAACAATCAAATCTTTCCTCTTTATAATATTATTAGTATAGATAAGGATAATTTAAGACGGATAGTGTTCTTTGGCTTTTTTTTGAAGCTGCTCTGTGATGAACTGTCTCGGATATGTGTGGGTGCTTTGAGAAGAAGAGATTTAGAAGTTCTACAGTATTTGTCATGAGGAAGAAGAAATTCAAAAAATTGACGAAGATAGCAAGGAGAAAGAGGGTTATGTAGGATTAACTTAGTTTCTCTTTTACTTTCTTCACGAGGTTATCGTCATGCGAGATACTGATTGTCAACGAGCATTGGCTCGTCGCGCAGATCGATCTATTATCACGATAGCAGATATAAGTTCTAAAATTACTTTAAAACAACGTAATCTAGCCGCGCTTGATACGAGCACATTTGTTGATCCTATACATAGATAGTGTTAAATGTCTTAGTTTCCTCACGATATTTTGCTACAGTCATAGCGTATGGTAATTAGTGTATCAAAATACATTATCGGGATTCGAAGCCACATTATTAAAATGGTTCTTAATCGACTGATCTAATGCGACATTTTTTGTAGTTTATTAAAAAATTGTATTGTAGTGCTCAAGTAGCTTACAACAAAATTAAAAAAAAGATAATTCCTTACATTAAAAGTTAAAAAACAATCTCCCATAAGTCGATGTTCAAACCTCAACAAGGCGTTTCATGTTATATTTTCCAAAGATCAGCCTACGCGCCCAAAACATATTAATATTGGAAAATAATAAAAGCCAATTCATCGTGAACAAGCATGTTGATGTGATAATAATAAGTTACGTTTCAGCAATAAATACTTGTTCTAATTTGTTTATCAATGATTATTTCTCTTACAAAGAAACTATTACCGATTAAACATTTAAGGTGGTTATCTGATTTTTCTAGATCCATACAAACCATACTGAATTAATACTGGAGTTACAAACGTCAACCCTTAAATGCCATATTTACATAGATTGTTAAATTATAATACAAGTAAATTAATTTCAATAGGGTCTTATTCTATATTCATGTAAATTATTTTCTGATTAGTCAAAATATAATTTATTTCGAAACCCACTAACTACTTCGAGTGTAGAAGTGAGTGAGTCTAATGATGGCCGATTCCTATAACTTACAAACCGTTCATTCGCCTTACAATTTAAAAATGAAAATAATGGTTAAAATTTAACACAAGCTCCGTACAAGTAACGTCAAACTGTTAACAATGTTAAGGCGAATGTATAATAGTAAGATATAGGAACAGGCCTTGAGATCAAAACGAGTGAAGTCGTCTTGCGGAATATCTTAATTGCACAAAAGTTAATCTTAAAAATACAAGAGGTACCATTGTGTTTTGTTACTTTTAACGGTCAAGTATATTTAAGAGCACTAGATAAACGGTAATATAAACATAGCCGTTTTGTCCTAGTTTATGTATTATTAGTATTTAATATTAATTAATTTAGGTAACCCAATTCTACTATTACTATCTCGTCAAAATCGGCGAACAACATCGTCTCAATTATAGGTTTGCCTGATTCTTGACTCTGTTAATCCCAATGCATGCCCGTGCAACTCTATCTTTATAAATATTTATTCGTGATATTTAAAAAATATCACGAATAAATTTGAAACGTTTATCGTTTAAAATTTTAGTAACTTTTGAATATTCATTTCCGCTAATGCCGTTTCTGCTAATGATAATACAAATTTTTTTCTACTATCATTCCGCCGCGACGATATCGAGAAGATATTGTATATTTCGTAGTATAGATATTTTTGACACCATCGCAATGGAATCATGTTTTGAAAATCTTCTCGATGTCAATATATTGAAATAGCAGAATTGGGCCCCTGATTAGGTCTATTATAACTGAGATAGATATTAATTAAAGATGTGCATACTGACAGTGCAAGTTGTGTTCCGTCTCGTCGGTGTCTGTGTCATCGATGTGCGCAAGCGCAGGCGTCGAGAGGCGCAGCGCCTCGTCGCCGAGGGCAGGCGCGTTGCCCGCAATCACACAAGGAGACGCTCGTCCGCATACACTTTTCACTATCTGTACACGCGTTTGGAACGAATGAATGACAGGTCATTGTCAGTCATTTGCCAGTCCGACAGGTGGTAGGGCATATGCCCGTCTGGATGGCTACCACCCCTGGCCTAGAGGATGCCGCCATAACAACCTTGAGTTCCGGCAGTAATATCCAGGATCCAGTACCATCTGTGTCCGACAGCACATTGAGTGTTGCAAATGTTCATAGGCAATAGTAACAAATTTCCATCATAGTTGGTTTACATGACAGTATTTTATCTTTATTTTCATTTCAATTTAACTAAATTAACTGTTTCGTTTAATAATAATAATAGTAATGTCTTTATTTCAGGCAAGACACCCACATAAAATCACAACACAAAATATAATTAAAAGTTATTAAACTAAATTAATATTAAAATTCAAATAATATTGATGTCAGTTCATGTATAAATTTAAGTTACGGTGCACAGAACGCCAGCTCCTAAAAATAAGGTTGTCGAGGCCCTCTGAAAACACGCGGAGAATCCCATTGCCCGAATGAAGCACGGAGGCGAGCCCAAAGCCCCGCTATGCGTGTCCTAACCGCAAAGAAATCTGCAATCCTCTGTTCGGCGAACATGCCCGAAGCCCTACAGAATTGAGGTAGATTCATTAGGATACGCTATGCATTATTATATTGCACCCTAATGGTTCTCAAAGCTTTCTTGGAGCATTTCACCCAGAGCTGACAAGTGTAGAAACTTAAACAGAATGCTCTAAATATTGTCACTTTCAGTTGTTCATTGCATCGCGAAAAAAAACATTGATTTTTATTGTTATTAAAATTAAATAATTGTTTAGTAAATTTTAAAATCTGTGGAGGAAGGAAAGGGGAAGACGTTTAGGCATTTGCTACTACACGACACCTTCTTATGCACGTTAATCGAAGGCAAAGTGGAAGCAAGGAGAGGGAAGGGAAGACCAAGGCGAACATTCATGGTTCAAATAAAAGAAAAAGTGGGTGTCTTGTGCTAAATAGAAGTAAAACAACTGGCTCATAACAGAGAAGATTGGAGGAGGCTCGAACCGACAAGAGCATAGCTCTTAAATGATGGATAGATAAATAAATAATTATTTAAATAATTTTGATTTTTGTATAACTGAGACCAAGCCTTCTTTAACTTTGCCTCCACTTAAACATTTGTGCACCCCGATGGGGTAAGACATGCTGTACTTTGTTCATGTCAATGTTATCTACGCTGTCACCGTGTTTTATGCAAATAAAGAATTTGGGCTGTCAGCCTGTCTGTTGCACTCCAGCAATAAAAAAGTCAATTTATTCATTCCATCACTATCAGTTTAGTCCTGATTTTTATCGCATGAAGCAGGCAAACGACCCACCTGATGGAAAGCGGTTACTGTCGCCTATGGACGTTTGCAACACCATTGGTGTCGCTAACGCGTTGCCGACTTCTAAAATTTTTTATAACACCCTTATTTCTTAGAACCCCAAGTCCATAGCGCAGAGGGAACACTGCGGCGTGAAGATCTCTTCAGTCTATTGTTGTAAGCAGACTAAATATTCTAGGGAACCGTTGCGTAGTTGAACGTGGGAGCTCAAGAAAATATATTATATGTTTCCCGGGGCTGACTTTTTCAACCACCAACTTAAAAAGTTTTCATAGAATAAAATGCAACATAAAATAATGTTAGAATGTCAGATGTATGAGTAAAATAGTTAATTTGTTTCATTTTTATTTTTGAACTTTTTTTATAATCTCCTTGTCATATTGTCCCAAACCTTAAAATGCCCAAACTCATTCATTCATTCATTTCCATTCGCTCATTCTTAATTTAATTACACATATCACCTTAATATTTCTACTTATGTACAGTTCCTATATCATATTATTCATTGACTTGTCGTACCATGGGTTGAATTTTGACATAACATATATGGGAGCTTATGTCAAATTTTAACCGAAAAGTAAGGCAAATGAACGATCGGTAAAATATAGGAACCGGGGAATGGTATAATGATTAAATGTCCCTTATTAGATATATTTTCTAAAAAACTTCTTTACATAGTTTGCTTTTTCAGACCCGGTTATTGTAGTAACCATTGATAAATATGCTTTTTATGATTTTGATTGCTCATTCTTGAATTCTGATTGACATTTATTAATGCCGCTGCCAGACTCTTCTTTCCGACTCGATTTACTCCACTTTGCATAATCCTTACCATCCTCTAAGAATGAGAGCAATGGCGGTCTAACATTAAACTCACTTAAAAAAACAATTATTTAGGTTCAATGGAATATACCAGGGGTCACCAAATGGCGGACCGCGGCCCGCATCCGCACCGCCTTCCCATTTTGTGCGGACCGCGAGAACATAGCAACTTGCACTACAGAGTACGTAATTCAATAAAAATGAGATGAACTTCATTAAGAATAAATTTCGATCTCGACTTACTGATGAACATCTCCAGGATTTAATATCAATAGTTTGCACCAATTTCACTCCAAACTTCAGACAGATAGTCCGCAACAAAAAATGTCATTTTTCTCATTGATATGTAAAAAAATACCTTTGTAATTTCCATAATTACATTTGTTTGATAAATATTTTTTTCTATAAAATGTTGTACGGTCCGCGATGGTCATTTCATTTCTTAAAACGGACCCAGAGCGAAACTAATTGGTGACCCCTGGAATAGACGAACTTACCCCATTCGGTGGCATCTGGGTGAGCAAAGGTGACAGCCTTTCGGCGTCACTGTCAGGCTCGGCGTCATTGTCAGGCGCTGCGGTGGGAGTGACTGTCAACTTAGCGGAGCCTTCGTCCTCGGACCCGGACGCCTCTTGCACCGAACCCATATCGGGAGTGTAGTCCAGGCTTAGAGACGACTGCAGGCAATATTTTGTAATAGTAACAAATAATTGTATAATCATAGCGAAATAACCTATAACCTAAGGAAAAAAGAAATAAAAAAAGAAGAAGAAAGAAAAAGACTTTATTCAAAGAAAAATGGCGACGTAATTACATTTTTACATATTACTAGTGGTCGCCCGTGCTCGAAATTCGACCATAATAATTAATGTCAAAGACTACACTTCTATAATCACAGATTTCATCAAGGCTACACTGTTAATTTGACTTGAACAATAAACAAAAGAATATATAAAAATACACGGTAAATATATAAAATACATGATAGTGTGTGTAATGATTTTTTTATTGATTAAATGTATTTTTTATGCATAATTTAAAAAAAATATTAGTAGTCTTCGCTTCTTCTCTATATAAACTGTAAGTGTGCGAAATTTCATACTCCTCCGTCCGCGCAATTTTCGTAAAAAGGGGTACAAGTTTTTGCTTAACGTAATTGTATTATTTCTCCGTTCTTGCATGGATAAAAAACTGAGGCAAAACAATTATCAAAATTTTTTCATTTCTCATATTCTGAAAATACGCATGGAGTTGCTTAATCACAGGGATGAAAATAGCACTTTTTGTCCCTAGAGAACGATTCACTCTGCTGTCAATTTTTTTTTTTTTGCGAACCATTGACGATACATGCGAATCATGTCCCAACTTTTTTTTACCACATACTGTTAAATCGCGGCATAAATTGTAATTAAAAAATATCAACATTTTGTAACATAATTTTATATACTTATAAATAACTTTTCACTAAATTATAATTTAATTTACATAAATTTGAGCTCAATATTTACTATCATCAGTGACAAAAAAAATACTGGCTGGTAGAATGCCACATTTTTTTTTTACTTGACGTTACATCAGATTTAGATATGGACTTAACGCCTGATTTCATTAAAGAATTGTTTGTTTAACTAAACAGTTTCTATTTACTTTCCTCATATTCGAAATGAAAAGCAGTGTCAACCTCGGATGAAAGAACTATTTAAGCACTCGAAGTATTAGCGCCCTCTCTACGCTCTTGCGCCAAACCATCTCGTGCCTAAATAGGCCACTTTCACTTCTCGTGTAACAATCGACTATTGTATGAATTTGTAGAAACAATACAAATATAGGGCTTGTAACGGAAAGGGATCAGCTTGCGTCATGACTCTAAAATCGAACAAATATTGTCAGAAATCAGAAAACACGACACAGTAGAGCTCGGAGGTAACACCATCACAAATTCATAATTTATGAATCTGGGTTAAGTTGAATAATGTTAACACTACAAAGCTTTTTCAAAGTCATACCACAAAATATACAAATAAAAACTGTTCCTGAATTATTATTTTTTTAACTAGAAATAGAAATGTCTTAAAAAAATGGTAAAAT
Organism: Dendrolimus houi; assembly: GCA_039645545.1. Classification (NCBI taxonomy): domain Eukaryota; kingdom Metazoa; phylum Arthropoda; class Insecta; order Lepidoptera; family Lasiocampidae; genus Dendrolimus; species Dendrolimus houi. Next base: position 24,273,091 of record CM077127.1, on the reverse strand, counting down.
TGACTGATAACTTTTCATAAGTATCTTAAAAAATCTATTGTCAAACTTTTTTTATGATTTCTAGACATTGATTTTTTTTAAAAGCTATAATATAGTGAAATATTTTGTTAGGTAAATGTCACATTGACCTACCTTAGACATTTTGTCGCCATTGAGATGCTTGTGATTGTAAAGCAAAGGACTATTGGCCGCCACTTTCTCTTCAGCTCTCTTAGCTTCTTCTTCGCGTGCCAGAAGAACCGACATTCGAAACTGTTAAAGATAATCAAATGATTTTTAATCTCTTATCTATTAATAATCCACATTGCATTAACTGGTGACACAATTATTCACTTGTTGTCCAAGCGACTAGATTCCGTGCCATAGTCTTACTCTTAAAACAAAACAATGAACATCGATTGTTAGATAAAAGATATTACCATAGACTATACTATAATAAATCTGTAAATGGTTCGAGTTTGTACAATGCGTTTAAAAATATGAAAAAAATCAGGGGGGCTAATTCGGCCCAGGAGATTCCGAAAAAACATTTCTTCGAATTATTGTCTGTCTGTCTTTTAGAGCATCACGGGAAAACTACTAAACGAATTTAAATGAAACGCGACACAGAGCAAGCTCATATCCCGGGGCGTAACTTAGGATACTTTTTACCCCGATAAATAATGTCGTTTCTATAGAATAGACGGATTGGCTGAATAGGTGGCGCTGCAATCGCGTTTTTTCAATTCACTAACAAATACCTAGATTGTCATAATTATATCAGATAAAATATTCTAAAATTATTTCAAAAATTAAACTGAACTACATATATAAAAGACACCGAAAATGAATTTAAAAATGTCATAAACAACACGTCATTATTTGTTTTACATCAAATCAGGTTGGCTTCGACACAACTCTATGTTTTGATGGACAATTGTCTAGACTATATGGACTTAGTTTATTTGTTATTATTGTATGCAAAAAGCCGAATTAAGTTTTTGTGTAAGTAAAATAAAGCTATTGGCTCGGGTTTGACACGCGGGGCAAACTCTAATATTTATAATAAATCGGTAGTCATCGTATATTCTCAATCTAAAAAACTTACGCCTTGCATATTTGTTGTGTATTGTGTCCACTCTGGAGCTAATCCCAGACACTCAGACCAAGGGCCCAATCCTCAGAAACAACCAAATGTTCATTTAAGTTTGCTATGCCAGAAGTTGAACCCGGGTCCTGTGTTTCAGGGAGCTAATCGAGCAGAGACTTAGACCATTCAACCATATAGAGGCTTTGTACTTAGTACATGTATTGATTTTTGGTGGTCTCTCACCTCTGGAGTGACGTTGGTCCCGACGGCTCTGTCCCTAACACTCTTGACATCGTCCTTGGAGCCACTCTTGGCCTTCCTGCTACCGCTGCTACCGAGGCTAGTCGAGGAACTGCGCTCCAGGTTACAGCGATTCAAATTTCTGCTGCCTAATTACCAGTAATAAAAACAATGTTTTTTGTTTGATTTTTTTATAGTTATAAACCAACTTCGTCTGCGTGGATTTTTTTTTCACGGAACCCTAAAAAAATAAGTTACTCCTTGTAATATCAGAGCTATCTGCCATTAAGTCTCGTCAAAATCGGTCCAGCCGTTTGAGAGATTAACCGGAACATCCAGACAGGCAGACAAAAATTTGAAAAATTCATTTTATATACCAGTGCCGCCGTATATACTTTCACTAGCTGTGCCCGCGACGTCGTCCGCGTGGAATTTGTTTTCAAAACCCCCCGATTTTGAAACATTCTTCATTGGTGCTTCGCTCCTATTGGTCTAGTGTGATGATATACGAGGAGGGATCAAAAAGTAGTCAGAACGACAAACTCCTTGGTAAGAAAAAAAATAAATACTGGCAGGCATAGCTCAGATACATGTTTGTAATATCAATAAAGAAAAAAATCTTCGATTCTCTTTTGTTTTTTTCTGAATGTAGTCATTTGTTTGCTTCGTATCGGAACGTGTTCTCGAAAATGGAGAAAAACGAAGTGCGAGCCGTTATTAAATACCTCTGTTTAAAAAAGTTAACGACGCAAGAGATTCATTGCGATTTGGAGGCAACATTAGGAAAGTCTGCTCCGCCGTATTCCACTGTCGCAAGGTGGGCTTCTCAATTTCGAGTAGGGAGAAAGAGCACGAAAGACGAACATCGTTGTGGTTGTCCATCGACGTCTGTCGCCCAAGAAAATGTTGCGAAAGTCGAGAAAATTGTATTGAGCGATCGAAGAGTTACCATCCGATACTTAATTCAAGAAACGGGCATTTCATATGGAAGTATTCAATCCATATTGAAACAATCTTTGAATATGAGAAAAGTCTCCGCAAGATGGGTGCCGAGAATGTTAACCGACAGTCAGAAACAAAATCGACTTGACATTTCGAAGATATTGTTGGACAAGTTTCAAGAAGATTCTGAAAACTTTTTGTCTCGTTTCGTAACAATGGACGAAACATGGGGCCATCATTTTGATCCTGAGACAAAACAGTAATCTTCGCAATGGAAACGGCCATCATCACCGATCCTGTAGAAGTTTCGTGCCGTGGCATCGGCTGGCAAGGTTATGGGCCTCAATATTTTGGGACTCAGAAGGGATATTGTTGATTGATTACCTGGAGCGTGGAACCACTATTACAGGCCAATATTATGCAGCTTTAATTCCCAAGTTGAGGAATGCCATCAAAGAGAAAAGGAGAGGGAAACTTGGAAGGGGCGTGCTATTTCATCACGACAACGCACCCGCGCACAGGTTGGCAGTTACGATGGCTGCCTTTCAGCAAGCTGGCTTCGAATTGGTTGACCACCCCCTTATTCACCAGATCTGGTGCCTAGCGATTTTTATCTATTCCCCAAATTGAAAGAATACTTAAGGGGAAACAGCTACGAAGACGATAACGAGGTGATGGATGCCGTGGAGAGCTTTTTACAGGACCAAGACAAAACCTTTTTTTTAAAGGGATTAAAGCCTTGGAAAAGTGCTGGACTTGTTGTGTAGAGAGACTCGAAGACTATGTAGGAAAATAAATTATTAAGTTATCAATAGTCATTATATTCTATCTCATTCTCACCAATTTTTGATCCCTCCTCGTATAACCTATAGCCTTCCTCGATAAATGGGCTATCTAACACTAAAAGAATTTTTCAAATCACACCAGTAGTTCCTGAGATTAGCGCGTTCAATCAAACAAACAAACTCTTCGGCTTTACATATTAGTATAAGATATGCATTTAGTAAAAAGCTGTTATTTTGACATTATAAAGAGATACTTCAATTTGATTTATCTGTATCTATTACCACCTCTGTCACATTTCGGTGGAAACTGAAGAGGGTCTTATTACTTTTCTGTTATTACTATATATTTTTTATTACCTTTTACAATCTGTTTGATATTATAGGCACTATTATGAGAATATGTTTATAGTATGTTTAAAAAAAATACAGTATTTTGCCGTGTGAACTGTATTATATTTGTAATTAAACAATATAAATACTTTATGTTATGTTCGCTAAGATATTATTTATAAATGAAGAAGAGAAAACAAAAACGTATTAAAAGGAAAGAATGAATGCATTAAAAAAGGATTGTGTTCAATAAGGTTGGGAAACTATTGTTTCTCTTTATATTAAGATATATTTTGAGTTCATCAATAAATTATAAATTAAACTAAATACAAACTTAAAAATAAACTAAGTTATAAATAAATTAATATAAAGTATGTAACAAATCATTGTCAGAGGGAAGTGTGCCCAGAAGACTGGCTGCATTGAAGAAACTCTTTGTAGATGGACCCCGTTTCAACTCCAAATGGCACAAAATGTAACCCTGCCTAGGGTTTCATATTTGTGCCGTTTTTGACTTCAGATCTTCTGACTTTTGTACTTAATTAAATTTTTAGCCCACTCTAAGTATCTTAAAAGGTTGTATTTACCTGTGAAGCTGTGTCGGTATCTGGGCTGGCTATGGTGGGAACAGGCTTGGTCTGCGGCGGAGCCAACGCCCTGGCAGGGTGGGGTCCGTTTAAAGCTTCAATCAAGGAGACTGGCTCGTACCCAAGGGGGATGTTCTCCATGCTGCCCTATATTTCCATAAAACAACCATTACCTAATTATAATATGCTACATATAAAATAATCTTATATTAATTTAGTTTTAAATCGAATTTGTTAACTTAAATACAAAAGAAAATCTTTATTATGTAAGTGTCTGAATGACAAATTATAATATATTTTAAAGGCATATATAATATTTTTTTCGTCTTTTGTGGTTTATTACAACCTGGAAACAAAACCCTGTGTTGAGGTAAGAAGAATTAAAACATAATAATGGATAATTACTTATGTTATAATTCTTCTTGACTTAAAATAGCTTCGTTTGGCTTAATACAAATTATAAAATGACTGTGTATTTATGTATTGTATGTGCGGGTAGTTTAGTATTTGTGGTACTATATAAGGCGCACATGAATTTATGCAAAGTCAGTCGATACGCAACTGCCAGGGCAGTAGTAAATAAAAATGGTACATTGGCGCGATTCCTACTCAGTAGGACGACACGTTGTATGAAGACGTCTGTTGACGACGGCCTCCTTATAAGTTTATATTATCATATATATAAAAATCAATTGCTGTTCGTTAGTCTCGCTAAAACTCGAGAACGGCTGGACTGATTTGGCTAATTATGGTTTTGAATTATTTGTGGAAGTCCAGGGAAGGTTTAAAAGGTGAGTAAATATGAAAACAATTGATTCTGAGGCGGTACGAAGTTTGCCGGGTCAGCTAGTTTGTAATATTTTTAAATTTAGAGAACTCTAGACTGCTAAGTGCAATCAACAGCGAAAAAATTTCTCAAGACCATTAAAAGTGTATTTCGCAATCTAAAGAATTTTTCTGCCAAAGTTTTTAGTACCTATATAATTACAGTCCACTCGGCCCACTTCATTGGTCCTTCAAGCCGGATAGAAAAGCATAAAACGGCAAACAGTACAGTGAGTAAAAGTTTTTATTTTAACATTCATTTATTCACTGTTTGTGGCCTGAGTAAAAGAATAAACAGAGCAGGAAAAGCTCTAATATCATATAAAATATTGCTGTAAGATGTAATAAGTTTTAACTGTCAAATTTAAAATATACCAATGTATAGTATATTTGTATTGTAAACCTCGCTAACAGGCATATGGCCCGCCTTATGAAAAGTGGCTACCATCGCTTAGTCGGTTATTGCAAGGCTTTAGGATGGCATAGAAATCAGACAGGAGAAATGGGACTGAGAGGATGGGATAGGGAAGATGAGATAAAAAGGAGGGAGAAGTAGGCCATCAGACCTGTCACTCATATGAAACATGAGTACCTCAAGGCTAACCTTTTCACGCCGTTATTATGCGAGGGCGTGTTATCACACCGATCGAGGCGGGCTTAAGAGCTGTAATAAAGATAATGACTCCAGCATGGGTCTACCACATGAGAAAGGTTCAGACAAATATAAATTTCAATACATACATCTGGTGGACCGGTAGTATTCGGCACTGCGGGCGCGTCGCCAGATATCTTCTGCAGCGCGCGAATCTGCAACAGCGCTCTGAATGGCGCGCGGCAAATCGGACAGTTATTCGCTTGGTAGCGAAGCGAATCTGCGCACGAATTGCACAAACAGAGGTGCCTGCAAGGCAGGATGAGGGTGTCGCGCATATCGCACATGCATATCACGCATTCGGAGCCACCGTCTTCGGTCTCTTCGTCTGAACTTGGCTGGAAAAAAATATGTAAAGGTATTTATTTCTTATAACAATCAGCACTATACATAATTTAAAAAACATAATATTGTGAAAGTCAAAGTCAAAATAATTTATTTTGTGTATGCAGATTTGAATATGATGTACATAATTATAAAAATTTAGGTATCACTGTATCCTGCCATATATGAAGCTTACGAAATAATTGAATTTAAAACTACTAATGTCTAAATACAAATTAATATATAATTTATAATAATAATAATGATAATTAGGATTTCTCAAGTCACAAAATCAGAAACCTGTATCAGCATTTGTGTCAGTAAGATACTCCTGTATTGTGTAATATGCTTTATTTATTAATAATTGTCGTAATTTTATTATAAAGCTTTTGATGTTGAGTTACTTAATTTTTAGTGGTAGTTTATTGTAAATTTTAGTTGCCATAGAGAATGGACTGTTTTGAAATAAATGAATAAATGAATTTTAAATAATAATAACATTTAACATAAGTTGTAGATACTATGTTTAAAAAACAACGAAAATCTGTCAATCCAATCAAAAGAGAATTAAATTTAAAAATGTTTTATTTTATTTTAACAGGTCCATAATAACTTCCAAAAGATAAAGGGTATATATTAAAATGAACAGATTCCAGCGCGTTCCATTAGTAGCACACAACGACCGCGATTTTTCCCGTTCCACTTGCTTGCGGGCGTCACAATCGTATACTCAAGTGGAACGGTTATTCGACCCACCTCTTGACATGGGTCGTTGTGAGCGCTACGTGAGAGAAAATCATGACGTCATTAGTGACGTTCTCGCCACGATCGTAACGAGCGGGGTCGCCTTGTGGAACAGCAGACAGAGCATTTTGGGCTCTGTGAGCTACTAAAGGAACGCTTCGCCTGTTGTATATTTTCAACTGTTCATAACTAGTAGTTCTTACTTCCAATATTATATCTAAATCAAGATAAGTATTTGTATTTATCTAAATAATGAACGATTCATGCATTCAAGAAGAATTCATGATATTTCTAAATGGACGCAGCGCCATTAAATGTCGGCACAATCAAAACAAGTGGCATATGGTATATCATTAAGATACCATATCATCACCAAAATATTGCTTAAGGGTTATGGCTTATTAGAGCTTCTCGGCACCTGACAAATGCCACCTTCTATCGATGCAAGCCGCATTGTCAACCAGTGAACCTAGCGTGATCCACAACTTATTGAGTAGTCTTTGAGCAGGTGGTACCTCACCTAGTGTTTCACTCGACGTCTACGCGTGGACGTCTTGAGAGCGCCTTATTCAGTGCTGGTCAGATACTGGGTAGTTCTAATTTGATATGACCTTAAAATCTAAGTAAATAAATCACAAATTATCATACTTTTGTATCCAGATTCTTGTTCTCAATACCATAAATCTCTTGTAGCAAATAACATAGTCCGTCAACAAAAAGCTTCTGTTTCAAAGCCTTTAACACATAAGTGCCATCCGAGTGCTTTTCCACTACTGCTATTGTTGTGTGAGACTGTCTTATTTCTAAAACAAAAAAAACGATTATGTTCATCATTGACATAAATTAGCTATTACAGTTAAGAAATTTAGTACACATACATGTGTCACATTTCATCACAGTTTGTGTTTGTAGTATGTGTATGGGTTCCAGACATGCAATTTGTAATTCTAATGTTAAACAATTATATAGAGTGGGGTAGTACATTTATACAACTTTTTTCCTAATTCTTATTCCTTGTTCGTCTGAAAAATCATTTTCAGTATGAATACTGTTGTACTTATGGAACTGTAATAAACTATGAGATTGTTAATTCTTCAATTAATATAAGGCATTAGAGATTTATATTATATATATATGAAAATGATTGTTTAGATGTTAGATCCTTCTTCACGATCTTAGAAATTATCTAGTTAATCTAGATCATCATTTCTCAACTTATGGGGGTCACGGTTGTTATTAAAGGGGGTTACAAAGTATTACAAAATTTAGACCTATGCACAAAAGATTAAATTCAATCAAACATATAAATAAAACTTATTATAATTGCATAGTGAAAGGATCACAAAACTACTTAATTTTTTGATTTTTTCGTGGGTAGCGACATAAAAATCATTGAGAAACAATGATCAATTATGAATTGCTAAAAAAGATTTTTCAAGTTACTTTTTCTCCTAAGAAACAAGGTCATTGATGTAAATAAAAATTTAAATGCTAAAAAACTGTTTTAGTATATTTAGAGACTATTCACATTGTTTTGGTAAAATTAGAGCCCCACGTTTAAACCAGAAGTCGTAATAACTCTGTATGTTAGTAATAAGAGTATGCACCTGGTGGAACCATTAGGTATATTATAAGTCTTATCTTATTGAGAAATAAAATGTGGACATGTGTATATAATATTACTGAAATTCATTATTGCACTATTTCTTAATTTTAAAACTAAATGCATACCTTCCTGTCCTTCATCCACAACACAGTAAATAGCAATTGGTATAATCTCTCTGTCAGCATTGTAAAGTAAGTCATCCTCAGAGTACTTAGATGGGTCAAAAACATGCGAAATTTGGCAGAACTGTTGGTTTGCTCCTTTCTTATAGTGATAAGTCTGTGAATTCATTGAGGGGTCTCTGGGATAGTAACTGTAAGAAAGTAAATTTTCCAAAATTATATTGATGCACTGGCTAAATAGAATAGTGGATCTAATAAAGCAAAGTTTGAATCATATAGAATAAAAAAAAATATGAAAAAAAACGAAAAGTGCATTTGTATTGCAAACAACTTATTACGTATAGCACACACCTTAAATTACATCAAGTGACGAATGATGTATGTGCACTAGCTAGGCTTTGAAAACTTTTATGCCCAATTTGTCCAATTGTAAAAACTTGGGCAATATAGTAATAATAATAACAGCCCATAAACGACCTACTGCTGGGCTCGGACCTCCCGCTATTGAAGGATGGACAATATACCCACCACACTTGTTCAAGGCGACTTTGCTGGTTTGATATATTTCCTTTTACCCTTCATTCACCATTTCTCTCAGCATTGTTAGTACAGGGTAATTGTACCAATATGCACATTAGGTCAGAAAACTGCCTAAGCGGTGCATGCGCCAGAAGTCGAACCCCTCCTTTGAGTATGCGACGCGTGAGCTAGCCATAATACTATCACCATAGCGCAGACGTAAAACACTTGGGCAGTGTTACTATTGAATTCATCCAGTATTATCTAGCCCATTGTTTCTCAACCTGGGTTTTTAGAGAGGGTTGCAATCGGTTAAAAAATAAGACAAGACTTTATATTTAACTTTTAGGTTTTTTCTTAGGTCAGGACATAAAAGTAATTAAGAAACAATGATTTAGACCAGCGATAGTCAACCCGCGGCCCGCGTGTGGCCGCCGAGCTTTCGAAGTGGCCCATCTGACATACTAATAGTTGTACAATGACATTAGTAACGCCTCTAGTGTTGGAAAAGTCCATAGATGACAGTAACCACTTTCCATCAGGTGGTACTTTAACAATAAAAAAATATCGAAATTAATTAATGTTGTAGCTCACAGCACCTTATCTAATATGTCTATGTGGCCCTTATAAGAAAAAGGTTGAGTATGGCTGATCTAGACCAACCTCATTGTCAGCTGTTATTAATTATGTAGCCTGTATATAAAAAACATATAAATAGTTTAAAAGTAGCAAAGCATTTATATTCTCCTTTCCAATCCATACTAATATTACAAATGCGTAACTGCCTGCCTATTTTATTTATATATATATATATATATATATATATATATATATTTTATACGGAGTCTTTATATATACGTTAAAAATACAATATTGGAATTAAATAGAACTTAAAAACTGAAACAGCGATTCGGCTCAATTTGTCCCATTATAGGTCTAGTTATACATTCCTTTGGTAAATTAGATATTGTTTTAGAGACCATCTCGCTTTCGCATGTAGGATGAACGACACTAGATAGAATATAGGTTTTTCACAAATATAGTTTTGATTTACAGATTTACAATTTTCGATGTTCTCTATATGGCAATATTGAGATTTATCCTGGAAAATCCAATGTACTTAGTGCTAGGAATTACCATCATATAAGAATCATTACTTAAAGGAACAGGTAAAGGTAATACATGATAAAGATTAAAATTTAATGGGTTCACTAAAGGTAACTTAACTACAAATACAATCTTATTATCTAAATAAAAGGAATTTATACTGAAAAGCTCATAAGAATATTTACATTGTTCATTTCTAACGGCAATGGAAGTTCCTTGGTATTTGGTAAGAATCTATAATTTGTATTTAAATTATCAAAGAACTCCTTAGGGGAATAGATAGCTGGATATAATACATTATTTTTACTGAACATAAGACCGTTGGATATATCTTCTAACTTAAATGATAAGGTTAGTATACTATTTTCTAACATTGATATAATTTCCATGATTTTTACTTTAATAGTCAGGGTTGCGGAGGTCTTGGTTAAATTGTTTAAGTTATTAGTTAGGTAGACAACAGCATTATTCAATGATTCTTCATTATTTACTAATTGGTCAATAGATTTATTAAATGCATCGAGGGTTGAAGATGCCACCAATATGCCTTGTTTAACATATTGTGCTAATTCTTTCTGACCGTCTTGTAATTCTTTAATAGCATTGTTGTATTGGGTTGCATCTTCTTCGTTCATTGTGCCAAATAGATTCTTAAATACTGTCCCGACAACACCAAACCAAGGGGACCGTCTAGTTCTTTTAATCATGAGATGTGAAATTGCGTCAAAATCTCTTAACATGTCATTGAATCTGACTTCAAGGGGTTGCAATATATTTTCACACTCTGGGGATTCGAATGCCCTACTGTGGTTACAAAGATAACGAATTGTGTTTAGTACATTTTGAATATTGTCTAAATGAGGATTAATGAAGGATATATCGATTGGAATTATGATATTTAAATGACCATTAATTATTTTTACAGAACCTCTCGGGTCGAAGTAGATACCAGGACCGCTTTCCACAGGATGAATTTGGATTACATTTGTCCCAAGGACACTGACGCTCATCACAGCAATTCTGAAAATGTTATGTGTTCTTATTCTATATTGTATTGGAATTAGTTTTATATATATATCTTTATTTTATTTACTATTTTATATTTTATATTAATTAATTTTCTTTTTATGTTGCAGGTGCAGGTTTGACTTCATCGAAGTGATGTTTTATATGGCGACGGTTTATCAGAAGAGACAACGTATTATTACCATGGACTTTAACGATTTTGTAAGGCCCTTTCCATAATGGGGATAAGGATTTTTGTAATCGAACATGATTTTTGAGATAGACATACTCACCTACCTTATATTGAACAGGTCGTGTGTGTCTGTCATAGTAATTCTTGGATCTTTCTTTAGAAATATTTATGTTTTCCAAGGCTTTTTCTCAGGATATTTTAAGACGGTGATGTAGCATCTTCACGTATTCAGGGTAAGTAATGTCTGTACGTAGGTCAAAGACAGAATTAGGGATGTAGGGTTTATGACCAAATATTAATTCATAAGGCGTAAATTTTGTGGTGCTATGAACGGTACTGTTATAAGTGAGCATAGCAGTATATACATATTTATGCCAGTTAGTATAGTTTTCATTTACATAAGATTTTAGATACTCTTTTAAAGTAGAGTGACTTCTTTCTAATGCGCCTTGAGTCTGGGGATGATAAGGAGAAGACCAAATTTGTTTAATTTTGAGGAAATCGCATGTCTTTTTAAACAACTCAGCTGTGAAGTTGGTCCCTTGATCGGTCAAGATTATTTTGGGGATACCGAAAATCGATATGAAGTGAATTAGGCACTCGCACGATTCTTCGGCAGTGGCGTTTGAGATAGGATAGGCTAAGGAAAACTTCGTCAAATCGTCTTGTAAAGTGAGTATGAATCTGAGTCTTTGGTATCCAGCATCGGGTAGTGGGCCAACGATATCAAGGCTGACTCTTTCGAAGGGACGTGTCGACGTAGTAGTTATTTGCATCGGTGCTCTATTTATTTTGCGAAAGGCTTTATTAGCTTGGCAGGAACTGCAGTTCTTTACATAACTCTCAATATCTGATCGCATATTTTTCCAGTAATAATGTTCTTTAATTCTACTATACATTCTATCTGAACCTAGGTGCCCTGCGATTGGAATGTCATGATTTTCTCTTAAGATCTTGGTGATTTCTGTAGGCACAGGGGTATATAATGCTATTATGGTGTATGTTAATTGTGACGTTTGTGTTGTTGTAGAGATACATAAGCATGCAGTAGATTTTCATGAAAGAGTGATGTTCGAAAGGATTTTTGAAGTCAGATATGGCAATTTCACTTATAGTTCCTGTAAGTAGAACGTCGTCTCTTGCAGATTTGAGGGTTTTGAATATCTCTGGGAAACTACAATCATCGAAATAGTAAACTTTAGTGAATAGAAGGTATATTATTTTGTCTTTCACATTAATCTTCTTGAAAGAGTGTAGTTCTCGCTCACTATCGTGTAGAGAGGTAGCGTCATCTAGTGAAGAGATAATATCTGGAAGGTAGGGATTCGAATCATCTAGGTCAATTGATACAGGGAGTAGAATTGTCTTGGAGGAAGTTTTAAGTAGGTTCTCGTTATGCTCTTTAATGTACGTGTTGAAATTAATATCTTTGGCTTTGAAAGATTTAAGGAAATTGGAATAATCGTCGTTGGTAGGAGGACTAGGAGGACTTTCGGTAAGTGGATCAGTTGTTTCCTCGACGGGATTTGGTACTGAAGGAGGATTAAGAGGACTAAAGTCAATGTTTTGTCCGTTTAGTGGACTTATGTCTAATGCACCGAGTTCAGTCAAGTCATCTAGGATGTTTTGTGGAATTTCTGATTCGATTTCTTGACTAGGATTTGAGTTAGGAATACCTGATGTCGAAGGTTGAGGTTCTTGATCTTGAATTATGGGATTGACAGGGAAACGCGATAATGCGTCAGCATTACTATTGATCTTACCCTTTTGTATTCAATTGTATAATCGAATTCTTCTAACTTTAATCGCCATCGAATTAGGCGCGATCCAGGGTCTTTACAATTGAACAACCATTTCAGTGGTTGATGGTCAGTAATAATTTTGAATTGATGTCCATACAAATATGGTCTGAAGGTTTTAGTACCAAATATGATGGCTAAACATTCTTTTCAGTGGTGCTGTAATGAGATTCAGCTTTGTTTAGTGTTCGTGATGCATAAGCAATAGGTTGATCTTTTCCGATAGGTCCTTGCGAAAGGATAGCTGAGATAGCATAGTTGGATGCATCACAAGTCAGATTGAAAGGTTTTGTAAAGTCTGGATAAATGAGGATAGGAGCAGTGGTGAGTTTGTTCTTTAGGGTTTCGAAGGAGAGCTGTTGTTCATTCGACCATATAAAGGGTATATCCTTCTTTAAAAGGGAAGTAAGAGGTTTAGCTAGTTTCGAGAATTCAGGTATAAAACGTCTATAATATGACGTGAGGCCCAGAAATGATTTTATATCTTTAGGGCATTTAGGTATAGGGAAATTTTGAACAGATTTAATCTTTTCGGAATCAGGACTTAGGCCATTTTCGGTGATGATATGTCCAAGGTAGCCGACTTCTTTCCGTAGGAATTCACATTTATCAGGTTGAAGCTTTAGGTTAACATTACGGAGTTTCCGAAATACAGTTAATAGATTCTGGACATGAGATTCAAGATCATGGGAATAGACAACGATATCATCTAGGTATACAAAACACTTTTCTCCTTGGAGACCAGTGAGAACAGTGTTCATAAGGCGCTGGAACGTGGCAGGGGCATTTTTTTAGCCCGAATGGCATTCGTTTGAACTCGAAATGTCCTTGAGGGACACTGAATGCAGTTTTAGCTTGGTCGGCTTCGTTTAGAAGGATTTGATGAAAACCTGATGCGAGATCTAGTGTTGAGAAATATTTACTATTACCAAGTTGGTCTAGAATCTCTGTGATTTGGGGTAATGGATAAGTGTCACCAATCGTGACATCATTAAGTTTTCGGTAATCAATTACAACTCGCCACTTCTGCGTATTTGCTGCGTCAATTTTCTTTGGAACAACCCATATGGGTGAAGACCAAGGGGAACTAGAGTGTTGTATGATATCTTGTTTTAACATTTTGTCAACTTGACTTTGGACTTCGGCTTTATGGATTTCTGGGAAGCGGTATGTTTTCGTATGGATTGGCGTCTCTGTCGTTGTCTTTATGTCATGTTTCAGGGCATTGGTGTAAGTCAGATTTTCTTCAGGAAGATGGAAAATGTCGGAAAACTGTGAGCAAAGGTCGAGTAGTCTGCTTGTTTCTTCTGAGTTTAGATGTGAGGTGCGTAGGAGTTTCAATACTTCTGCGGTCCTATCAAGGGTGTTGTACTGATCAAGTTTTTGGGATTTGTAATATTAGTGTGATAGAGCTTTTGGAGTTCCTCTCTAGGAAAAGGTTCTATTTTCAGTTTAAGATTAGGATTTAATTGTATTGGAGTGTCAGAGACGTTGACTACTGATATATTTATTCTTAAATTTGGTTTTACTTTGACTATGCAGTTAGCTACAAGAAGAGAGTCAGTTATTCTTTGGTCTAGGATTAAGCCTTCTTTGATATCAGGGTTGATTACTGAACATTCTATTATGTTCTCCGATCTAGGGGGTATAGTAAACGTTGGTTCATGGAATTTCATTTTGAATTTAAACATATCAGTTGCTTCTAGAGTACCTTCTGAATAATCTATCTTACAGTTGTAGAGCTTGAAGAAATCGTTGCCGATTATACCATCATAAGGAAAATCTATATCTGGAATGAGGTGAAAATGATGATCGAAGGAGTAGACGTTTATGGTAATATAGCCCAATGATGATATTGGGTTATTTGAAGCTCCTAAGCCACTAATAACGATTTTGTCTTTTATGATTCTAGGCATTATTTCGATGCTGTTATACTTGACAATACTAACGGAAGCGCCACTATCGACTAAGAAGGTAAGAGGATTTTTAGACATTGAAGTCTGAACTTCTATAAATGGTAAGTAAGTTTTTGATGGATTAGTTTTAATATTATAATTTGTTAATTTATTTTTTCTGTTTCAGGTTTCGATCGAGATGTATTTATAGCAGAAGATTCAAGAGCTGGAGTATGTTTCATGAGTTTGTTCTCACAGCTATTAACTTGGGGCTGGTTACCCGGTCTGTTAGCTTGTGGAAAAGATACAGTGGACCTACGGCCATTACGTTGGGGCTGGTTACCCGGGTTGTTGGCTCGTGGTAAGGATATAGTATTTGAATTATTTTTGTTCCCACAGTCATGAAATTGGGGCTGGTTACCCTGTTTGTTGACGTGTGGTAAGGATATAGTATTTGAATTATTTTTGTTCCCACAGTCATGAAATTGGGGCTGGTTACCCTGTTTGTTGACGTGTGGTAAGGATATAGTATTTGGATTATTTTTTAATTTAGATTTAGATTTAATTGAAGGAATTAGAATTTGTTTAGCATCGATTTGGTGTTTTAGTCTTCCCGTACGACACTGGACGGGAAGCCAGCTTCGTTTAAATTGTTGCCGTCTGTTTCATCACGGCCTTCGAATGTGGATGTCGCATGAATAGGTTGACTGGCCCATGAACGAGGTTGAGTATTATTATTATTGTTATTGTTGGGCCATGTTGGATTGCCATATCGTCTATTGTTATATTCCCTTTTACGACAATTTTCTATAGTGTGTCCAGGGGCTTTGCAATATCTGCAAATTGATGCAGGGAAAATTGTTGGACCCGTAGGGTAAGTGTTTCTGGGAGTTGGGAATCTGTTGGGAGGTTGCAAATGACGTTGAGCTACTGGACGCTGGAATGGGCGAGCTTGATTCGGGTTGTATGCAGGTGTGGGACGCCTTGACATCACCTGCACTAATTTTTCTTCGGATATCGCATAGTTAATAGCATCATTTAAGGATTTCGGATTTTTACACCTTACTATCGTGGCTATCTGGGGATTTAGTCCCATTAGAAAATGATGGAGGGCTAAATCCTCCATTGCAGCTGTTCGACCCGGGATTTCTTTTGCTTTGGTGTTAGATAGTGTTATTTCTGTAAGTAACTGCGAGAGGCATGCCTCAACACGTAGGGAAAACCTGTTGACATTTTCATTAGGGTTTTGTTTAGTTTCTTGCAGTTCGTTGAGGAGATGAGAATAATGTTTCTGTTCGCCGAACTGGGCTTTAAGGAATTCTCTAAGCTGTTCCCAGTTGACGAACTCTTTGATCGAGCAAGCTATCTCGGCTTTCCCTTGTAGTTGGCTAATAATATATTTGAATAAGATAGATTTTTGATTTTCCGAAGCTAGGTCGTATGCATTGTTGCAATTAATAATAAATGAATTTAATGTTTCTCTATTGCCATCGTAGGATTTGATAAATTTGAAGATTAGGTTTAAGTCGAGCTCTGACATGACTACTGTGGCGGACCTGGTAATGCGCGGAGAAAGTGGTGGAGATTTTTGTACCTCAGGAGTTTCTTCTATAGCAGGTAGGTTTATGGTTAATTTGTTATCGTCTATTTTCATATATTTGGGCATCACTTAATTAAATAATAAAAGAATATCATGAGTGGCTAACGAATTGTCCAACAAATGTAGAGAGCCTTATTTTACAGATAAGATTATGCACTCACAACAATATCACGACGACGGCGGATGTTTTGACTGCCCGCATTCCGATGTGTCTGGGTATGTAGACGGGACACGACGGAATCAGCGGTCTCAGGATGCGACGATGTTGATGCTCGAGGATTGAAGGTAAGTATGAAGGGAGACACTCGATGATAGACTGGCAACGGCTGGCTCTGATGACACGGTGGTATTGGTAAGTTTTTCGTCTTGCCTCGGTCGGTGCCTTGCTTTCGTCGGTCTTCTTCTCACCGAAATTTGCAGCAGATTATAGCAGGACACAGCGAAAGTTGTTATTTCAGGAACTGGTAAGTATTTTCTTTTACACTTTTCACATATACGGAATTTTTGTTTAAGCACTGAGTTAACCGGGGATTTATTATCCCTTTACGCTGCCACCAATTGTTATACGGAGTCTTTAAAACAGTTTTTTAAAAAAAAGATTTTTATTTACACGTTAAAAATACAATATTGGAATTAAATAGAACTTAAAAACTGAAACAGCGATTCGGCTCTTATGCGCGGCGGAGGAATGGAGACTGAAGACTGACTGTTGGATGGGAATGTGAATAGTATATGAAAGACAGGAGATGCTGATACAGCAGGAAATGGATGAGGTAAGCGTGTATTGAGAGTGGAGGACAGGTATAACAGTGCACTCAAATATGGGTCGTCACCAAAAAACCAACAATCGTGACATCGGCATTGGTGACTTCACACTCTTTAATAACACCACGGAGGTCCCTCCATGTCATATATATATATATATATATATATATATATATATATATATATATATATATATATATATATATATATATATATATATATATATATATATATATATATATATATATATATATATATATATAATGTGTGTGTGTGTGTTATGCTGTCATAGAAATGATATTGTTTGTATGTGTTAAATAATCTCACAACCGAGAATGGACATGGGATACTTTTCATCCCAGAAAATGTAACTTGTGTGTGAACTCTTGCTCTCAAAATACATTAGGGTTTGATGTCCAGCGAAATTGTTGGTCTAACTGATTGCTTTTAGTACAACTTTAGAATACCCTGCCCATTTTATATGCTGATGCTATTATAGGTAAACAATAAGAACTAAAACTTACACAACACCGGCAGGTGTGACTTCCTCAGTACAAAAGTAGAATACAGTGATAGCACATCTTGCATCGCAGTCAAATGTAAACTCAATGTTGTAATATGTCCCTTTACCATTTCCATCAATAGATTTCATCACACCGTCACCAATTTTGTTGTTTTCAACCAATTTTCCAAGAGGCTCTGGACATCTTACAAAGCGTAATGACTCTTTACGGATGTTCACCAAGCTTTTCAGGGTTTTCGTTGGTTCATTTGATTGCGGTGGTGGGTATGGAAACTGAAACCAAGATTTCTTTGTACTATTATTCCTGGCAATATGTTGTGAGATTTAATATTTTTAATTTTAAATATTTATTGGTATAACTTCTGCTTAATCAGAATGGGAGACATTTTGGAATTATAAACAGGGATATGTGAGACAACTGGATTGAACAGGTAATTTGTTTTGTATGAATTTTTTGTCTTGATTTGTTACTTTATCATATTAGAGACTTATGATTATATCATTATTAAAGAAAGGTAATATTTTGGAAAATCAATGACACAAAATAATTCTGGCAGTTGATAGACACTTCAAACAAAAACAAAATACAATAAATATAACCCCCATTTTGGCTTTACCAGACTTGCGTAATCATTGTTCAGAACTTCTTTGCTAACATTACTTTGCTTGAGAACTGTCAATTTCTATTTAATTAGGCTATGTTTCATTAGGGACTCACAACGACCACGTTCACAACTGCGATTTTTCCCTTACCACTTGCTAGCTCGCATTACAATCGTAAACTCAAGTGGAACGGTTATTCAACCCACCTCTTGATATGGGTCATTGTGAGCGTTGTGTGATCGAAAATGAAGACGTCATTAGTGACGTTTTCGCCACAACCACAACAACCATGGTCACTTGTGAAACTGCTAAAGGAGCATTTTGGGCATTATGAGCTACTAATGGAACGCACTGTTAGAAGGTTCCATCCTATACTGATAGCATACAGATTTTCTAAGGTTGCAAGTAATTACAATTATAACAGGAGGTATCAATCATCAGTATCAACCTCCATAACGTTAACATCAATTGAAACAGATTTCACTTATGTCAACTATATATATAACATTTTCCAATAACCAATATAATAACCAAGATAATAATCTTAAATAAATATATATAACATCTTACTGTCTTGTAGTAGCTTATTGTATTTAAACTATGAAACAATTGCATTTTGTAAGACATAGTCAATTATGTGGTTTAAAAACTGACTAGTAATAGAAACCACTAAAAAGAGATTATTACAATTACCATATCATGAAAAGGAGTAGCATTGTAATGAAGTCTTAACAATATGATAATGAATGTGTAAAACCTGCCAACCCAGTTTGGATTATGTGCTGCAGGCTGCAGGTGTAAGTACCATCCAGTTTTCTTAAAATTAAATGATTATATTTCTTTTAAGTGACATTTGAAAATGTATCTGGAGTAAATTTTAGTTTCAAATGACTAAAAAATGGATAATTAAAAAATGCAATGGTGATAAATTGACATTAAAAGAATGCATAGGATAGAAATAATCATAAGGACTGTTAACAGATTTTAAGAGAATTTAATAAATTATGTGCAAAAAATAAAATTAAATTAATAAGAACATCATAAAATTTTTATTTATCTATACACATACATATAAGTGAAATACCACTCACTGACTGACTCATCACGAGATCTACGAAAGCAAATGTTTGGTTGACTTGAAATTTTGCATAGGCACTCCATTCGCAACATAGACGCATACTAAGAATAAATTTTATGAAAATCCTATCGAAAATAATTTTTATCTACCATCATTGCCTTGCCTTACCATAATAAGCATTGCCATGGTAAGTTAAACATTGCCTTGGTAGCCATTGCTATAGTAACCGTTGACATGGCAACCATTGTTATAGTAATGATATGTTGGATGTTAGCTTATCTTGAGTAGTGCCCAGGGAAGTGGGCATGGGAAGTAGTGTTTTCTCACATAGAAATTATATATTAGCTTATCTTGAATAGTGCCCAGTGAAGTGGGCATGGGATGGAGTATTTTTTCCAATGGGCAATTATATATTGGCTTATCTTGAGTATCACCCAGCAAAGTAGGCACAGGTCAGCTAGTTAATAATATAATTAAGAAATATGAAAGCCTGTAATTACTGAGATGTTTTATATACTTACTGGTGTGGGTCTACTGCCTAAGAAGTTTAAATCAGCATTTTCACCAAACAAAAAAGCTTCTGGTTGTGGAGTGTCAAATCTTTCACCACCCATTATGAAGTGACTTCCAAAGTAATTACCTAAAATATTATTATAAGTACCAACATAATGCATTATATCTAATGTAACAGAATGTTATAACATGAGAGTATCTTAGTGAAACTCACAACAGGAATTTATTTTACAAGTTTTAGAGTAAGATAATAATTGAATTTATAAATATAAATTCTATTTTAATAGAATTATGAAAAGATAACTTAAAATTAATCCAAAAATCTACTTATATAGCCTCTCAAAACAATAAGTAGAATACTAAGTCTTTTAAGCTTCTAAGTTTAGAACTAGCATTGAGAGAGTGATTATTCCGCAGACCATTGGTTATCCGGAAGTATCAACTAAGCTAAATATTGAGAGCAAATAATATAAAACACAATAAAAGGTCACAATCACAAACCCGATCTCGGAGGGTATTTGTATGCATGGTTTGACACGACGTCAGCTTCTTCTACTCCAGCATGCTGCCTACTTGTTAAAGCACCCATATTTTCTAAGAGGCATTACATCAAAAGAGTTAAATGGAACTAAGAATTGTTTATTCAACAAAAGTAATGAAAACTTAGAAAGAAGAGAATGCGAAATTGTGATTAGTTTTGTTGAGAAGTCAACCGTCAAAGTCAAAAATGAAATGTTAACTTCATTGGGAAGTAGTACTATCTATAAATTATATATATTATTCTTCTAAATTCAGGACCTAATTTATTTATCCATTAAAATCTTGAATTTCTGCTGAATCTGGTTATTCTAAGTTATCGTTCCATTGTCTCGGTAGGAAGAAGATAGTATTCTTTTTCCATGATCGCGAGAACACGAAAAGGCCTCCACATTCTCAGCTTTTCGCGAGAATGTAGATAAGCCTTTATAATTTTGACTGTCATCGTCCCATCATATTGTACGTCACATTACGTCAGTGTCAAATAATTGCTGTCTTTTTCTTTCCGAGGTTTGGTGTCACTTTGTGAAGGTGCTTGTTGAATTTTTAGATATAAAATCTTTTGTGATCGTGATAAGTTTGTTATATTTTTGTGCCAATTTAATGAGAAACAACTAGTGTTGATTATAAAACTTAGATTTTATATATATTTCAGATCACAATGGGGCGCCGGCCAGCGAGATGGTAAATATCGGAAACTATTCGTGTCGTTATTTAGAAACAAATAATTTTTTAACAATTTTTGAATTTTTAGCTACCGGTATTGTAAAAACAAGCCGTATCCAAAATCACGGTTTTGCCGTGGTGTGCCTGATCCGAAGATTCGTATCTTCGACTTGGGGAAGAAGAGGGCTGCAGTCGACGACTTCCCGCTATGTGTCCACTTGGTTTCGGATGAATACGAGCAGCTGAGCTCTGAGGCGTTGGAAGCAGGGCGTATCTGCTGTAATAAGTACCTCGTGAAGAACTGCGGCAAAGACCAGTTCCACATCCGCATGAGGTTGCATCCATTCCATGTGATCCGCATCAACAAAATGTTATCATGCGCTGGAGCTGATAGGTATGTTGTTTTAATAAACCTTTCACTACAAAACATCTATAAAATTCACTTGTCTTAAAACTGATTTTAAACAACTCGATCAAATTGAATAAATTTGGTTGAAAGGTTACAACTATTTTCAATGTTATTAATTAAATTTTATGTTCAATTGAATCACTTTGGCTACTTCATGCCAAGTGAAAGACTTGTTTCAATAAATATATTTTGTCTTTGTAGGTGGACTTATGCAAAAGTACCTTCAATAAAACATTATTCAAATACACCTTATAGACTAGATAGGTCCTGAATATGATTATGAACTTACAATAGAAGATGTACAATTACAGTAATAACAAATAAAAATAAATTATTTACTATAATACTGATATTTCATGCATGATTCACTTAATAATTACTCATCGGACTAAAACCCTAAACAGCTGTGGTCTCTGACTCTGATATTCTGTACAATTACCTGATGAATAAATCGCATATTCCTCACAAATTAAGTAATTTGCTGACAGGTTCAAGTGCTCCAACACAAACAGTGGTCAAATATGAAGAAGTTCTATTTTATGGAATTTCATAATAGTTGTTCAATGTTAACAATTTTTGATGATTTATTGAACCGACTAGAAAAAAATTCAAGTCATTTTTGCTTCTTATCATGAAAATACATTGTGATAACACTATTCCAATTCATATGAATTGTCAGTAATCAGTGGTGATGTGCATAATTTTAATGGAACATTAAAAACAATTTGATCTTTGAAAAAATATAATCTTTCCTGATTAAAAAATAGATTAATTTTAAATGCAGATGTCACATCTGTGTAGCTCCTGGATTTAATTCGAATTTTATTGATGTTGTTTTTCTTTAAAAAAATGTGTATTATTGATTTATAATGAATGATTGTAAGTATATTGAATGCTTTTAGGCAAGAATTGTGTATTTGTGTGGAAAATATGAACTGTTTAGTGAAACATGTCTTATTGAATTACTACAAAGTCTTCTTTATTTGGTATCAGTTATTACAATTTGACTCGGCTGTTACTGTTAATTATTATTAATTCATTTGACTATGCTGTGTGGGCTAGTTCCTGGATCCACTACTGTGACAAACTAAACAATACATACCAAACCTAGTACTATAATAAATAAATAAGTTTTGTATAACAGTCAATTAAAAATAAATGCCCTAGATTATTGTTGCCTATGCTTAGTGAGCAAGCAATGTCTATTGTAGTATTTTTTTGACCGTGATTTCACTTAATATTTTCCTAAGTTTTTGTAAGTAGAACACACACTAAAAGGATGTTTTAACAGTTTTAAGTGTTGGATTTTATTTAATTCTTGAAACAATAGAATAATAAAAATCAAATAAAATACCACACTTAAAATCCATTAAAACATAGTTTTATGATTAAACTTCACAGTTGTGAAGTAATAAGTGTCAGTCTGCTTATTTAATGATCCAAGTGAATGGTTCTCTTTAATACAATTCAGTCACCAAACTACTTATCTTTAATAGTTGGTACTTTTCTGGTCATTAGCACACGTGTCTTTCTTCATTGTTAGCAATGGAATTATCGTTATTATTAGTTCATGAACTACACAAGACTATCACTGATTGACATGCTTAGCACCAACTTAGTGGAACTAATAGATCAATTAATGTTTGGTGATGGGAAACATTAGTTTTTGTTTATTTAACAAATATGTTGAACTATGGTTTTCCAGTCATAGTACTACCATCTCTTGTTCAAACCCCAATACACATTCTTGATACATACATATTCTTTCTCTTTTTGTATAATAGTATGGACATATATCTATCCCTGTCCCCCCAATTTTGCCTTACAACTTGGAAGATGTCGCCATTTTCTTGTCAGATTCATTTGCAGTATTAAAAAGACAGACATTAAGAAATACTAAGACTTGGCAAGTGAAGTGAGTTGTTGAAACAAACTAAATGGTGGCCACTGTGAAAAGTAATTGTTATTGTTTGAATGATGGTTAAGGGGGTTTCAATTTCTATGTATGTGTCATATTTACTTCTGAAGCCAAGGTGGACGTTCTTAGTCAGTCAGTCTATATAATAGTCTATTCTATTTAATGATTGTTATTCGACAAACATTTACACAACAACTGAGGGCAACAAAATTATACTATTATTTCCAGCTGCTTCGTGTGTGTGTATGAAATATCGGGGGTTTTTTTTACCTGTGGATTCCTCAGTCTCACACTTAGTGTGAGTGTAGGGAACTGGTTCTTAACAGTACATTGCTCACAAACTACAGGAGACTAATAAATCTCACTGATCAAGGAAGAATACTTTAATTTTTCATATAAAATTAATTATGAAATGCTATGCTTCAAAATATGCAACAATAAGCATAACTTGTTTGCTTGAGCTTGGGAATACAAAATGTGTTTGTTTGTCATATTTTATTTTAAATATGATAAGTTTGAATATCAAATTAAAATTTATTTAACCAAACTTCTCATTACATGATAAAGCTATCACAAAAGATTGTGTTAAGGTATGTTATCCTGGTTGTCACATTCTGAGCGAAATGGCTCCTAAAAACTCTGCACTAGGCAAAGCCTGTATCGCAGGGATCATATAATTTTATACATATATGCATAAAATGGAACATTATTCAATACATATTTATAATTATGGAAGTGTGATAGCTTGAGTATGTTGTGTCTGTGTGCGTGAGAGCGCGCGCCCGTTGATGTGCGTGTGTGCAGTGTATCTTTTATGTCTGCATGTATTTGTATATTTACAACACAATATGCAGTAGTTCTTCTATTTGAAAGTAAGGAAGAGAAAGAGAATGTAAAAGTTTAAATGTAAACTTTTTTGCCTGTTTTAATGTTATCCTAATCATTTCACATTTGCTTAGCTATACTGTTATATATAAAAGGGTACTTGAATGCGGGAATAAAAACTATTTTTCAAATAAGCCAAAATTTAACTTGGTTTACATGTTTAATTGCATGTAGATTTTCTATGACAATAAAGAAGTCAATATCATTAAGTCCTTAAAAATCATCAAATGTGTTTTATTGAAGGAATGCTGTTGCCTAATTTCAGGCTTCAGACTGGGATGCGCGGTGCGTTCGGCAAGCCCCAAGGTACTGTGGCGCGTGTCCGCATCGGACAGCCTATTATGTCGGTGCGCTCCAGTGACCGTTGGAAGGCTCAGGTCATCGAGGCCCTGCGTCGTGCTAAGTTCAAGTTCCCAGGACGCCAGAAGGTAAAATGAATACTACCATCTATATTCAAATCTTATTCTGTATTGCACTTCAAGTCTGTTGTAATCATATACCACTGTCTATAGTTCTTTACTATAGGTTATCTATCACAAGAGCACATCTATATAATATAGAGGACCAAAATGTTTTTGTTACCATCAATAATAATCAACTACATTCCATTAGGGACTCACAATGACCGCGGTTTTTCCCATTCTACTTTGGCATTACAATCATAAACTCAAGTGGGATGATTATTTGACCCACCTCCTGACATGGGTCGTTGTGAGCGTTGTGTGGTCGAAAATGATGATGTCATTAGTGACGATTTCGCCACGACCACAACGACCGCGGTCACCTTGCTGAACAGCTAACGGAGCATTTTGGGCGTTGTGAGCTACTAATGGAATGATATGTAAGATGATTGAATCTTAAGTCTATGGAGATTGGCACTAGATATTAACTTTATGTCGGTTATTTGGTTTAAATTCCATTGCTAAAAATTTGATGTACATTCAGCAGTACTTTGTATGTCTTGCGTTTGGTGAACCAAGTTTGTATTTTATGTAAAATTTATGAGTAGCGAGTCATTTTTGTTGTTGTTGTTGAAAACACATGTTAGAGGGTGGGTGAATGCAATTAGTGGTACAAATCAAAATTTTGATTTCTTTGAATTTGCAATGGATACCTGTTTTAAGTTGCCTATTCCACCTATAAAAAATACATAAAACCTATGTATTAAGTGCAAGTAAGTAGTTATTGTGCACTTCCATGATTGAAAACTTAACATGTGATTTTTCAGATTGTAAAATTCTGAATTGTGCCACTATTGAATAATGTCAATAATAAATGCAGTTGAAAGTAGATAATGTACCCTAATGGTTGGAGGAGCGAGATGGAATGCAATGCTCCTCTGTCTCAAAAGGAAGATCTTCAAGTGAGGCTATTGTTGTTCCTCGCAGGCCTAGGGAATCTATTACTGTTGGAAATTTGTATATATTCTTCGTACATTTTGAGAATCATTTGCGACCTTAATTATTGTACAGCATCATCTATTGGCTTGTAAGTGTTCCATTACATACCCTGATGTTTTGGATATAGTCTGTCTCAAATTTAATAATGTCTAACCAGATTATTTTGTGTTGCTAGCAGTGACCATAATTTGATGCAGACACTTGAAATACAACAAACAGTAACAATGTTGATCCCAGTAATCCACACTAAGGCAATTTTTGAATACCTGAGATTTAATTATCCAGGAGCAAAGTAAAGCAATGCCAGTCTGTCTTTGTAATATGATTATTGAAAGTAAACTTCAATATAAAACCATCTAAATTCCAGATCTATGTCTCAAAGAAGTGGGGCTTCACGAAGTACGATCGCGATGAATTCGAGAAGCTGCGCGAGGATGGTCGTCTCTCAAACGACGGCTGCAACGTGCAGTACCGTCCCGAGCACGGACCCCTCGACGCGTGGAGGAAAGTGCAGGCGGAAATCTACAATGTGTAAATTTATATTCTACTAATAAATAACACAGAAACCTTCAATATTTTTTATTTAACCTTTTAATTTACAAAGTATTTATATATTTACACCCGTTTGTGGTTCAGATCTTAATGTATTGTAGAGATTTCATGTTAATCTACCCTATTTTTAATATTAAATAGTGACAAAATATTCAATTGCCTAAAACTATAATTGATTTTTAGTCTAGTGTAACAAGCCCATTAAACAGTAATTTCTTGGATTAAGCATGCTAAAACTACATACATACATCCACCAAAATTAAAAGCTCAAAATTTCATGTGTATCTTAATTTTAACTTTGCAGAAAACTGCGTTATTTAAAATATTCTAGTTTTAAAAATAATTAGTTAAATTCATAAAAAAACATTTCAAACAAGGCAAGATACAGGTAGTTTTGTTTGCTTCGTAAATTGTTTTTTCTAAATAATCTTAGCTAATTATTTATTAAATATGGCTTTAGAATACTGTTTCTGACAGTATAACCTCGTCATTGTTAAGGCGGATTTATATTTGTCTTACGTGACGTGTTGTGACGTGCTCTGACGATATGGGTATGTCGTCTCATCCATATGTCGCGTTCTGATGCCTTCATTGCCTTCTGACGATACTTTTAAACATTACTTTCGTAGCTCTCAAAGAGTTTACAAGTTCGAAATATTTTTCCATGAATCATCAGATTCTGATTCGCATTATGAAGATATTCAGTTTGTGATGGTGGCAAATCTTCTAAAAAAAAGAAAAACAAAATACAGGTACTTTGACGCGCCCCTTCTTCGCCTTTCCCACCCCTGGGCACTCTGAGGCAGATTGGTAACCTTTCTCATGCGACACAACACAAGCCATCACAATATATTGCGTCACGCTAATATAAATCTCACCATACTAAATGTATTAAACCCAAACCGTTCTGACGCATCACAACACGGCACGTTAGACAAATATAAATCCGCCTTTAGTCTTAACATTGCACGTCATCGTCCAACTTGAACAAGTATATAATAACAGCCCATAAATGTTCCACTGCTGGGCTTGGACCTCCCATTATAGGGGAAACGGACAGTATACCCGCCACGCTTGTCCATGGCGGCTTGGCAAGTTTGACATATCGGTTATCTCGATGTGCGTCACTATGTTTTCCTTCACCATTGTTAGCACGTAGTAATTGTGCAACAATATGCACATTAGGTCAGAAAAGTACCTAAGTGGTGCGTGCGTTTCGACCAGGATCGAACCCACGGCCTTTGAGTTAGGGAGGCGTGCGCTAGCCATTACGCTACCACGACTTGAAACAAGTATTCCATAAATAAATTGGATACTTAAACTTGCATGGTAATTTAATTCTCTCTGGCGTGCAGCATGCCACTGGGAAACTTGATTGACCAAGGCCCGGTTCCTATATCTTACCAACTTCATTTGCCTTACTAACGGTTAAAATTGGACATTAACTAACGTCAACATTCAACCGATGGTAGGGTAAGTGAATGAATAGTAAGATATAAGAACTCACCATAAGCAGTTAACATTTTTGAAGATGTACCTATGCAATTGTTTGCCCATTATTACATACAGTATCTACTACCTAAAAAATGTGTCAATAGATTTACATTGTAATTTAGTTTTGTTTGTTGGTGATAGCATTTTTTTCTTTCTTTTAACATTACCTATATTTCGATTTGTATTTGTTTTAATTAGTGCTGACTTTTGGTTCATTTCTCTTCTTAACTTCTGTGCTTCGTGAAAGTCTAAATGTTGTGTTAATTTATCTAAAACTATTCTTGTTCCGCATTCCACACACCGTTTTGTGGGCACACATTTATCTACTTTCATAACAAACTTTTCAATTGAGGGTGCCATATTATTTTTTAGTCTATTTACTTTTTCTTTTTGTTTATGAGAACCGTCATTTTGTCTTCTTTCTATTAAAGTTTTATTTATTTTGTCTTTTTCATCTCGGAATATCTGTCGTTCTTCTTCTCTTAATTTTAATGCTAAATGGTTATCGGAATGTTGTGCAATCATATTTAAAGGAATCGTTTTTCTACACTCAGGACAATCAACATTCTCTATTTTGTCGTGTATGTTTTCTTCTTGAATATTATCTATTTGATTGGAAAGATTACTACCCTCGTTTCCATCTACAGAACTTTTTATGTCAATAATGTCTTGTTTACAATTCAACAACTGCCTTATATTGCTGATTCGTGTGATGTCTTGAGGTTCATCTTCAAATAAAGCAATACTTTTGTTTATTTCATTGTTAATTGTAGAAGCAGAATAATCCGTGTCGTTACTATCATCGCCACATTTCATAACTTCACAATTAGGTGTTCTCGGTTTGGCGTTATCTTTTTGGACTTGCGGCTCAATTATATTATACATTCCTTGTTCAGATTGTTTACGAGTGTTTTTAAGCATCTTAGCAAAAAATGATTCTTGCTTATCTAAACTAGCTTCAATTGTAACATTACTTGCAATGTCCATAGTTTTTTCAAATTCACCATCATCCTTGACTTGAAAAAATTTCTTCATTATAAAGTCTTTTCCATCACTCGTTTTAGATTTTTCTACAACTTTATCCCCTAGTGTCTCTTTGTTCTCTGACTTTGTATTCTTATTGACATCTTTTGAAGAGCCAGCAGCGAAATAGTCGACAATCTTTTTTGTCTTCTTGTTTTCCGTGTTGTCCTCGAATTTACCAACACTGATGCCTAGGAATTTGATGGGTGCTTTTAATTTTCTATTGCAGTCTTCGCCTGAAACAAAAACATGACTTGAAACAGTACATTAAGAAGATTCCAATTTTGTCCTCTGATAATCTTACGTTTGGGTTTCATTCCTTCAGAATTCTCAATAATCAACTCCAGTGCTTTGTTGTAAAACGTTTCACCGCAAAGTTCGTCCTCAGTATTGAAATTATAAGACCTTGAACTACTTGTATCTCTTCCATCTGGCATTTGTACTGAATAGCTGACAACCATTTGCTTTGGCGTCCTATTATTTTCTAAAGCATCTGTTTCTAAGCGGTCTTCGATCTCGTCACCGAGATCTTTCAGCCATTTTGTAAGGCTTTCTAGGTCTAAAAGAGCAGCTTTACCACGAAACTGTTTGCAACAACCAATACTTTTTGGGTTAAAGCGTGCTTGGACGTGCTCGAGGTCTATGCCGCGAGCTATATTGTAGAGCCACGACCTAGAAATAAAAAATGGGGAAATACTAATCATTAAAAAGTGTACTAACGGGGTACATGAATCAGTATTTCAATTTTAAAATTTCAATAACAAGGCTTTAAATTTCTTTTCTAATTTCCCTACTTCTCTTTAAATCTAGAGTAAGCTGTAAGCTTTAGTATCATTTCTGTGTAACTCTACTCCTGTTACTCTTCATCTTTCTTGTTTACACTATGAACTGGTTTCTTACCCATTCTTGTCATCGAATCTAGCTTGCAATTCCTTCTCTGCAAACTGTTGTAGTTCCGACATTACTTTTATCTTCAAAATGTCACAAACAGCGTCACCGAACTTTCCTCCCAAATGTTTTACTTTCTTCAATGGTAATGTCCTAACAGAATAGATAATCAATTATTTGCATTATTAATTCATCGCATTTCAATGAAGTGGGTTCAGAGATTGTCAAAATATATGTGTCTTCCTAAAAAGTTTTAGTGGTTTTAATGTGCATATTATTATAATTATACAACTACATGCCAATGGTGAAGGAAAACATGGTGATAAAATCTGCACATAAGTTTATGGATGTGTGAAAAGTACCAACTTGCCAATGGACAAGTCCCCAACTACTGATGGACGAAAAGTCTTTATAGTGTGTGCTCTAATAGAAAAACAGCGTTCAATTTAGTTGGCCTGGCCCATTATTCTGAGGACAGGTTCAAATATAAGATGTATTTTGTTTATATTATTTTCTGTTTGTCTGAAAGATTATCTTTGTATTTTTTGTCCTAAATAAAATATTTGTTCCAATACCAACTCACTTCTTCATGAACTCTTCAACCCCATTAAAATATTTAGAGAAGTGTAGATAAACATAAGTATACCAAGTTTTCTAAGACAATACCCTGTATATCAAGCCCCCCTTTAGAAATATAATATTTTAACATACTTGTATAAAATATTGATGGAATGCTTCGGGAGAACAGTCTGTTTGTTAGGTTTGTTCATGCCACAGACGAGTTTCGCCAATATTTTATTGTGTGCTATGCCTGCTGAGCATCGATAACCTACAATTCAAAAAGTGATTATTTTTTAATTTAACAGACTAACAAATTTATAATATTTATTCTTCTATTATAAATATCTCGCGGGATTAAAAAGTACACATTTTATTACATAGCATTTGCTATATATATCAATGAAAAAATCACATTGGAGTTCAATTTTTTTTTATCTAGCCATTTTAAATCATTCCCAGAAAAATTCCCGGGATTCCCAGGATAAAAATTAGCGCAGATTTTAAGTTTAAAAATTTGCTGTCGATCAGTGAACACCTCATCGAAATCGGCCTAGTAGTTTTGACGTGAATCTCAAACAAACAGACAATAAATCTAAAAAAAAAAATGTATTGTGCTCTTCATAATTTATATAGTCTATTTCAGTTGTTGTTTTTTTTCTTAACAGCTTCAATGTACAGAAGACACGGCATGTTTAGAATTTTATAATATTACAGATTTCAAAATTTATCTCACATGCGGCATCTACCCAATTAATTGCCTATTCATTGGTTCATAGAATATATTACATAGATACCTGTTTCTTCATATACTGCGGTCCGTATTTCGCTGACTATGACAGCACCGATAAGCAGTCTTTTCGCATGCTCATATTCAAAATCAATGGACTCTGCTACACAGGAGTGCACATCAGCTAGAAACTCATCGATGCAGTTATATCCCAAGGCAAAAGTGTTAGGCATCATATCTGTACTTATAGTGTTCACATCTAAGGTTTGTAGCCTTTCTTCAACCTGAAAAACTATGACATATATCTATGTCTACCATAAGTGAAGCTGACATGAATTAATTACTGCCGGATCAGATTGTGTTGTGTTGTGGAGCGGCCAAACAAGCAGAAGACCCATCTAAAGGGCAGTGTCGTAAATAGGGCGGTCCCACCGGTGCCCAGGCACAGGGCGAAGACTCTGGGGGGCGCAAGAATTGCCAGACCAGGCAGGACTATTATTTATTCGGTTTGTTCCTGATAAGTTTCCGCTGCGCCCCTAGTGCTCGATTCCAACACATACGTACCTATGTGCCAGTATCATCAAAAACGTCTATTAAATTAGACAAAACATCGCGCTAATTTTTTTGGCAGCGCACGAGCTTATTTGTGTTCTAGTTCTTAAAAAAAATTGAATTTTCTTCCAATTTATCACCCTGAATGAAATAAAGTAGGCCTCTACATAGCATTGCTCTAGCTAGGGTACCTATAATATATTTAAAAAAAAACAAGGGCGCAATTATAGAAGGTCGCATAAAAGGCTATTTATGGCACTGCTAAGGATTAATTCACAAATTTAATCATTTTTAACCCTTCCCCATTCTTGTCATGTGACATCACATATTTTGCAATTGTAAGTACATCAAGAAATTATTAAATTCCGTAATTATTATTTTTATACCCATTTAAATTATTGTTTAACAATTTAAACACTGCTCATACAGATAGAGTTTGAATATTTCCGTTAATAGTTCAAATTCGTGTTTTAAAGCTTAAATATATTAGATTTTGAAATGTGACGTCGGGAAATTTAGGAACCCACTTCCCACCCCTTGTCACACTTCGTCTACCCCGTCGACCTCCTTAACGTGTGACGTCATTTGTCGATGGCCCCTAATGGAAAGTGGTTACTATCACCCATAGATGTTTACAACACTAGAGACGAAACCGACATGCGAGCTTTTCGGATGGGATAGGGCAGCCATACTCAACCTTTTTCTTATAAGGGCCACATAGAGGTATCAGATAAGGTGCTGTGGGCCACAACATGAATTCATTTCAAGGAGAGGAGGAAGTGGGCCATCGCAACTGTCACTCATCACACAAAACACGTTTCACTCAAGGCTAACCATTTCACATCAATATTCTGTGAGAATGTGGTATCAAACCAGCCCTAGGAGCTGTAAGTTAAGTATTGATTTCAGCATGGGTCTCCTATTTAACAATTTTATTTTCAACTATACTGAACTTAAAGAAGCCGCTTCACTGAAGTATAATTTACATATGTTATAATTATATCTTTTATACCCTGTTTGGCAGCAAAATGAAATTCCCAATAAGATCTGTTAAGCTGTTTTATAGCATATTAGAGGCAAACTTTTAGACAAATATTATAAAAGAAGTCATCAGTCATATAAGTATTTCTCCCGCATCCATCAGCCCACGTCATTGATGGCAACCAGATTATCTTTAAAAATGTTATAGCTTTTAAGAAACTTTCCGTATGAACTGCTTTGTTGATAACAATAATGAGTGTTAATCAATTAATTGTAGTCAAACATGAATGATTCAGCGCTAGTTTAAAAGATACCTGGTCAATGTTGCGCAATGGACAATCACCCACCAACAAGGAGAATTGCCCATATAAGTAGCATTAAATATTCACATTTAGTTAAATATTGCAGACAGGCAGATATTATTTTATCCATGCAGGAACAGAGAATAAAGAAAGTATCAATTTACTGCTGTCAGGTGGCCTGTAGTAAGACTTGACCGTCTGGATGGCTGCCACCTAAAGTACACCACCATAACAACCTTCAGTTGTGTTCTGGCATTAACGCCCAGGTTCCAGTCCCTCTTTAGACAGCCGCGGCACATTGGTATCAGTTTTGTTACAAACGTCCATAGGTGATGATAACCGCTTTCTATCAGGTGGGCTGTCTGTCTGTCTGCTGGACTCATGCAATAAAAAAATATATTAGCATAGAAAATAGATACTAACTGGTAATGTGATATCCAAATATGCTTCATCTATTGAAGCTCTTTCTAACAAATCAGTGAACTTTTGGAGTACCCTTGCCACCTCTTTCCCTGCTTCTCTGTACCTAAAAATATTGTGAATACAAAATATTATTTATCTCTTACAAAGTTTTATTTCTGTTTAATTCAAAGGAGAATGAAGCTAGAAATTCCTAATAAATAGTCTATTTTATTGAAAATAAGGTTAAATCTTATATAAATAGTTAATGTCTAATTACAGATTTAAGTTAATATAACTGTATAATATCTACACATCCAAAGTTGTGAATAAACTAAGCATGAAGAAACATCTTTAAATGTTCAATGGCAAATTATTATTGTTATGTTG
Source organism: Dendrolimus houi (assembly GCA_039645545.1). Lineage (NCBI taxonomy): Eukaryota > Metazoa > Arthropoda > Insecta > Lepidoptera > Lasiocampidae > Dendrolimus > Dendrolimus houi. The sequence goes on along the minus strand of CM077127.1, from coordinate 24,239,581 downwards.
CAGCTGCACCTGTGATTTTGTACAAAATATTGACTGTGGCCGAATGTGTCTTCTTTAAATTGTTAAAAATAATGCCTTATCAAATAACTATATTAGTGTACATAAATATGTTATCTGTCAATATGTAAGATCATTAACAATTAAAAGACCTAGTTGCTAAACCATAAACATCAAAAAAGAAAATTAACAAATAAATAATAATATTGTATTAATGTTATAGGTGTAAACCCATCTCCACATGTGTGAAATGGCCTATAACTGTAACAGTATCACAGATGAGATTAATTGTACTGTAATAGTGGGGATTACAGTACAATTCATTATTTTCAAGTCTTTTTTAAAAACAACAACAAAAGCTTTAATTTGAATCATCTGACTTTAGTAGTTTATTAGAGTAATAATAAATATATTCCACAATACACTCAAAAATCCTTTTTTATTTACATTAGAACAGTAATACTGAAACTTCCCATTCCCATTTAATAGTTGTTATGATTTATAAGTATGTAAACTTAACCATCTAAAATTCAAAATCTATATGAGCAAAGTAAAAAAATGCATGCAAGGATAATATAAGTTAAAGATTTATTAGTAACATTCTTACTTAGTTATATCAGCTTTGCCTCTCTGACATGGAACTGATGGCAGCTGTATTTCAGGGCATTTTTCTTTAGCCTCATCACCTCGCATCCCTCTTGTCACTCCCATGGCTCTAGCTTCATAGTTTACTGCTATTATACTGGAAAAAATAGATTTCACATACTATTTTAATCATAAGAAAGTAGATGAAACATTATCGTAATGTAATCAAGGAAATCTAAAAAGTTTTTGAATGTTTAATTTTATGCAAATGATTTTTAAAAATTATAGCATTATTTTATTATATATATTTTATAGAATTATACATAGTTAATGAAGTGTAGTCCTTCTACATTAGAGAATGAATATATGGTGTACTTTTTTGCCTATTATAGCGAAATAGACTGCTTTTTAATTTTAAAACTGTTATTAATTAAGGAAATAAGGAGTGAATCAACTCATCTTTAGACAAGATATGGTTTTTATTATTACAATAAACATACCCTCCACCCTTCCAAGGGTTATATTGGACAACAGCTATAGGCATTCCTTTTAATTCTGGGCTTAATTTCTCCTCGACTTGGCAATAAAAACAGTCCATATCGATCAAAACAATCACGCGATTTTGTTGGTCCATTTTTTAACAAACTTTTGGTTCACGTTTTCATTCTAACTTAAAAAACATATTTTATTTTATTTTAAAAGGAGTGCAGAATGAGATTCTTATTTGGATATTTTGTATATTAGCAATTAGATTATAGTTATAGTTACGCAAAAGATTTTGCAAAAATAAAACTGTAAAAGTACCCGCCACCCGCCAAAAGACCAGCTGATTGGATCTGTCATGGGATGTCAGTTGTCAAATAAATTGACATTGTGTTTTTATTATACATACGTTTATCTAGAACGACTTATATGACCACTAAAATATTTAATAAATTAAAATCGAGTTACGTTAAAAAATTGTATTTGCCAAAATAGCTATTTTGTAGCTATTAGCAAGTGCAACAGCAAGCCTATTCGTAGCTACGAAACCCTATAATGCTTGCTGTTCGTTCTGTGAAGTACGCATATTTTTGTTAATGCTGCTTCATACACACAAATACAACAGCGTATTTCGTTTCTCTTTGTGTTGTACGATGGTGTGATGGGTGATCGACCATCATAGGATACTATCGACCATTTATTGTACGTGTTACGTTCATTTAAAATATGAAATAATAACTCTAGTAAAATGCACTATTCTTTTAATAGCCAAAGTTTATACAGAGCTTCCCGGGCAGTTTTTTAATTTTTTCGTTTCGTTTTTTCCGATAGATATTTATTTATACGACCACGTTACGTAGTGCCATCTTACAAAATTTTGATGAGCTACTAGTTGCCAGAAAGTATAATCATTCATTGGCAACATTGCGGGTTAACCAAAATTAACGACACACATCTCATAATATAAATTAACGAGATGGCGCTAGCAGAGTAAAATTGCCTTTTTTAGGGACCACACCTAAATAAAACGAGCATAGTTTTCCAGGTAAAATTTATTAAAATCCTTGTCCATAGGTTTTATTCCATCTAACATAATGTCCTAGATCGTCTTGGGACACACTGGGTTTCACTCTTTGTAAAGCGTTAATGAAGTCTTGTAAACACACGGGGCGGACCTGAAAGCACATTAAAAAAGTGTCATAATTTTTCTTTTCAATATTTCTATGTTTACCCGACTAATATAGTCGGGTCATACTTGCCTTCTCTCCATTAGCTCTAAAAAACATTATAGTATAAGAATTTTTATGCTAAAACTGACATGTGTAACTACTAAAGTGTTCACTCACAGGGTACATTAGTATAACTATTCTCTTAAAATGTTCATATAGCCTGAACAAGAATTAAATACTAGTTAGGATTACAAAAGGATTTATTATTAATAATAATATTCAACACAGAACAGAATGCCATGCCTCTTTGAGTCCTGTAAGCTCCACCCACTGCAGGACTGCAATGCGGGATCGTGTATCACGCCCCTTAAGACAAATTTTAATAAAGACGAAGAAAGTTTGTTGAGCCATACGTAAATGTACTTGTTTGCACTTGATTACTAAGTTGGAAACTGTTAAAAAATAGTTCATCTCATAACAAAGAATAATGTCAAAGTACCTTATTTCGCTGGATAGTGACAATTTGGGAGAGAGGCACTGATCTGATGGGTCCCATGGCGGCCTCGGAGCAGAGGGATTTCATATCAGCACCAGAGTAACTCTCTGTGAGATTGGCTATCTCCAATACTTGACATGGATCCAAGTCATTGTCCTCTGTCTTGAGGAGGTTTGCTATGATCTGTTTACGGGCCTGTTGAGTTAAACATATTAATAACTACCCGTGCCTGTGACTTCGTTTGACTGACTTTATATCAATACCAGTGATTCTGGTAGACATTGTCCTACCATGAAAAAATAAAAATCTAGAACCCGATTCCAGCGCCACCTACCGGGTCTAATTAACCTATGCAAACACAATGTTTTTTACACCTTGGGTTACATTATTGAAGTTTTAATAGGAATTCCTAATTTTTTCCAGTAATAAAAATAGGCTATATTAATCTGGGCGAATGTAGGATTTTAATGGTGAAAGAATTTTTGAAATTGGTCCAGTAGTTTCTGAGTTTATTCATTACAAACATACAAAAATATAAATCTTTCCTCTTTATAATCAATATATATTTGAAAATTACCTGTCAGAGTTTGACCGTGATGAACTCCGAAACTACTCAACCGATTATGATTAATTTTCTTTCTTTTTGTTGGATTTGTTAAAACTTAGGACATGGGATGGGTTTCATTTTAATTTATTATATATTTTTTTACTGAGCCACAGTAGCGCGTGGCGCCGGGTCAGCTAGTATTAGGATAGATATATTGTCAACTGTGCAGGATATAAATAAATAATAGGCAGGCACACACATTTTGCGTATCTCCAAGCCGAGCAAGTTATTCTTGTGTGATGGGTAATATACAACGAACTATTCTGGGGCCAGTTCCAGACATCCAGACTACACTGAGTACAGTAAATAATTGAAAGATCATTTAACAAATGTACAATGCCAGCAATCAAACACGTCATGTCTGCTGAGCTAAGCCGGAAGTGTTATCCCACTTAATTATAGTGATCATGGAGATACCATAGTAGGATATAGATTATTTTTTAAATTACGGCTACAACGCCTTTGGCATTGATTTTGCCAATTTCAAAGTAAGAAAAAACAGGCGCTTAATTCAATGAAAATAAGCAAACAAGATTTTGATCGGTGATTTGTAGTTTTCGCAAATCTGTGGATAATAGGATATACATGATTTAATATTAAATTACCGTTAAAATGACAACACTTTTCATTGACATCCGTAGAACTAATTTAAAAGAATATCAATTCCTGCAGCTGGGACGCCTGCTGTATGAGGCGACAAAACAACTCATAACTAGGTGGTAAAGCATTTGCTCGCTTGGATGGCTACCATCCCTGGTCTAAACTATACCGCCATATTGTTATGACGGTATACTTGTCAAGGTTGTCCTTGAGTTGTGTTTCAGCATTACATTGAAAGTACCTTGGGTTGTTGCAAATACATAAAAGGATGGTAACCACTTTGAAATGGGTGGACTGTCAACTACTGCTGTACTCCAGCAAAAAAAAACTTTCAGACAGAGTTGTACTTCTATAAATAAGCAGTTTTCATTGCAACTTGAGAATAAAGTATGTCTTGTGTGTTTGCAATATATATGTGTAGTAAGGGGTATCTCACATCGACATCGGGCAGTGGTATATAGAGCCGCTTGACGAGACGCCTTCGCGCCGCTTCGTCCAGCTCTTGGGGGCGGTTGGTCGCCCCCACTATTAAGATCCTGTCTTCGTCTCCTGGAATAACAGAGTATAAAATTCTAAACATGCCGAGTCTGTACATTGAAGCTATTTAAAAAATAACAAACTATGGAGAACACAAAACATTTTTTTATATAATCGGCTGTTAAACATACATTGTATATCCCTAAGTTAAGCGAGTTATGTGTTCTGGGTGATATACAATGGACCACTCTGGGGCTGATCCCTGGCATGCAGACCAGAGTAAATAACAGAAAGTTCGTTTCCGAAATTTACCATGCCAACAATAGAGCTCGGAGCCTCGCTCGAATCGAATATTTAAATCTTAATAGTAGGAAATAGATGAAAAATATCGATTTTAGACAAGAGATTAAAGATTGAGATTGAATATAGAAAGCTGCCGTAAGACAGCCCGCTCAACCACAGAGACCATATAATGTGTATTTGACGGCCTATGTGGTTGAACAGGCTAAGACTTTGCCGGCTACCTCACTGCAACGCACGAGGCTCCGGGTTCGATTCCTGGTACAGTAAATTTCGGAAACATATTTTCTCCGTTATTTACTATGGTCTGGGTGTCTGGGATCGGCCCCAGAATGGTCCGTTGTATATTACCCATAACACAAGCGTCACTTGCTTAATTTGGGGATATAAAAAAAAAATGTATAATCACTATTTCGGCCTACGTCAATTTTATCCCGTTATTCCATGGTCTTTATCGCATCCTAAAGCCTGGCAACACGTTGGCTACATTATTGGTGTGACCAACGCCTATAGGCGACGGTAACCATTTTTCCAGGAGTTGGGGCTGTCCGTCTGATTGCCAGCTTCACAATAAAAATCAATGACATAAAATTTATGAAATTATTAGGATATGCCCGCGACTTCGTCCACGCTTGAATTTAAATTCCCGCGGGATTACCGGGACATAAAATACCGCAGCTATCGTTTCAGTGAGAACTGTGTCGCAATAAGTTAATTTTTATGCACTCCGGAAAACACCCGCGGGATTCTCAAGATAAAAAATCACACATTTTATTACATAAAATTTGCTGTCGTTCAGCGAAAACTGCATCAAAATCGGCTCAATAATTTTACGTGATTCCCAAACAGAGAAGAAATCTAAAAAAAAACTGCATCGTGTTCTCAATCGTTTATATACACAATATGGATGGAATTTTTTAGTCACCAGGAGGGAAAGTAGTCTAAATAATAGAGATAGCAAATTTTATTCCAAAGAAACATTTCTTTACTTTTGAAAAGAAATAAAACTGTATTCAAAGATTTTCGAAAATTTTCTTACTTCACCCGGGAATCGAACCGACTAAAATCTGTAAAAATTACACCCTGTAATTTTATTGCATCGATCGTTAGGGTCAATCACAAGGATGAAATTTCTCTAAAAAACTTGGTAAATTTAATGAAAAATTGCGATTTTCGATAGAATGGATTGGTAATGTCACTTGCATCACAAGTGTGTGTTACAAATTAATGTTTTTATAAGGCGACTGATTCCTAAATAAATCCTATTTTAATATAATTTTTAAACGAGTTACGTACCAGTTGCAGCGCCATCGAATTGCACCAAGAATTCTGTTTTGATCCTCCTTGTTGCCTCGTGTTCACTATCACTCCTTTGTGTCAATAAGGAATCAATTTCATCTATAAAGATTACCTGTAAAAAGGATGATTTATCGTGTTTTCTTTCACCGTTAGCGTGTGGCAATTGTAACAATATGCACATTAGTCACACGTTAAGGGGCGGGAAGGGGTCAACGAAGTGTGACAAGGGGTGAAAGGGGTCCTAAATTTCGTGACGTCACATTTCGAAATTTAATGTTAATTACGGAACTGCTGTTTTAATAATTTCTTGATAAATTGCAAAATGTGTGATGTCACTCTGGAAACCGAGGAGTGTCACGAATGTGACCAACTGTGACAAGGACGGAGGAGGGATGGCCCTTAATTCTTTTACATCCTCTTCTCCACTTTCCATCCATGCATCGCCATTCTGTTAGTATTTTTGTCCATTTCACTTTGCTCTCAGTTGTCATAAAATATGTCCTAGCCATCGCCAATTTAGCTTAGTCAACTTTACTGTTCAACTAATGCAAATCTAAATTAGGCTCGAAGAACTCACAGCTGGTTGATGGCAGGCAGCGACCGCGAATAAAGCTCGGACCATTTTCTCACCGTCGCCGATCCACTTGGAGGTCAACGAGGACGCTGATATGCTGAAGAACGTCGCGTTGCACTGCGACGCTATGCATTTACCTACGTACGATACAACATATGTTGCACTAAAAATCTATTTACCTGTTTAATCGTTTGCAGCGCGTTCCATTGGTAGCTCACAACACCAAAATGCTCCGTTAGCCGTTCCACAAAGCGACCGCGGTCGTTGTGGTCGTGGCGAAAACGTCACTAATGACGTCATCATTTTCGATCACACAACGCTCACAACGACCCATGTCAAGAGGTGGGTCGAATAACCGTTCCACTTGGGTTTACGATCGTAACGCCGGGAAGCAAGTGGAACGGGTAAAATCGCGATCGTGAACGTGGTCGTTGTGAGCCTCTAATGGAACACTATCCCTTGTATACAGATAGATAAATCAAATTGAAATGTCTGTTTGTACTGTCAAACTAAAAATGTGAAAAAAATCAGGGGGATAATTCGGAACAGGAGTTTACGAAAATACAACTTTTAAAATTTTTACCTGTCAGTCTGGATGTTCCGGCTAATCTCTGAAACGGCTGGACCGATTTTGACAGATAGCTGATGTTATAACGAATAAGGTTGCTTTCAAAATTAGGGTTCCGCGAAAAAAATTCCACGCGGGCGAAGTCGCCGCTACAGATAAATAAACTTACATAACAAAAAAGAATCAAAAAAAAGATTTGTCTTATAATTAATTTAATAGACATTAAAATTTACAATTCATAATATTTACAGTTTGCTATGTTTTTTTTTCAAAAGCAACACGCACTCAATTTCATGATAATCGATTTTGAAGATTGTTAAGGAGGAACTTGAATATTTGTTATATTCAAACAAATTCACTTTTAAATTGATATAGTTATGATATGTGTTATACTACTATGAAAAAATGAATTAGAAAGTCTTAACATAGGTAATAACATTCCCAAGCGGATAGACTTCATTAACAAACTTTCCATTCATTATTTATTCTGGTCTGGGTGTCTACGATCCGCCTAAGAGTTGTCCATAGCATATTATCCAATTTAAGAAAAAATAAAAATACCAAATACCTATCAAAGTCTTGCCAGTGCCTGGTGGGCCAAACAACAATATCCCTTTGGGAGGTCTTCTCAAGCCCGTGAATATATCTGGTCTGAGCAATGGCCACACCACTGCTTCTTGGATGACGGACTTTGCTAACTGAAGGCCTGCTATGTCTTCCCAACCTGATGACAATAATTATTTATAAAGTTCTTTTTAATAGTGTAAAGTTAGTTTACTGCTGTGTTAGTGAACAAGGTCATGTAAAGTTCATAATTAATCCAAAAAACATGAGTAGGGTACTACTTATAATTAGAATGCTGATATTTAGCTGCTATGCAACAAAGCATTCTTGTAATAAGCAAGATAATACTGAAGACCCAACTACAAAAACATAAAAAAATAGCATTGGTCAAGTACTTCTCAAACCATACATATTGCACGAGTCAGTAGAACTGAGGAGCACCCACAATTTTTGTGATTTGAGTATGGTATTCTAAAAAAGTGTTTAGTCAAAAATACTTAAAAACTATTGATTAAATCTTATTAAAAATAATTTTTCTTTCACAGTATTACCTAATTATTTGTTCAAAGTATTTCTAAGTTCTGAAATCTTGACTTTTTTCAGAATTTTTGCACACTAAGAATTTGGAAGCATATATCTTTACACTGTTGTGTCGCAACATATAAATGACAAGACTACACAATTCTAAACATTTTCATATTCCACAAACTTTTGTACTAAGGGTGTGGAGTATGTTAGACTCACCAATAGGTGTTCCTTTATCAATTATTTCACTCTCAATGAGTTCAATCATCTTCGGATCGATGTGCTTTAATTTTTCATCTGTTATTTCTGGCTCGTTTACTGGTTTCTCTCTGAAAATTGATTAATTTGAATATTTAATCATTAGACATTACAATGTGTTGCAAGTTTAGTGTTAAGTTATATAGTATAATCAAAGAAAATAATAATAATCAGTGCTAGTGTTAAAACCATCCAGTGTACTTGTGCGGACACATATTACAATAAATTCTAATATGTTTATAATATCAGCTGATAAATGTCCCACTGCTAGGCTCGGGCCTCCCATTATACCCATGAGGGGGATCGGACAGTATACCTGCTACGCTTGACCAAGGCGACTTGGCAGATTTGGCACATTGGTTATTTCGATGTGCAGGTTGCATCACAATGTTCTCCTTCACCACTGTTAGCACATGGTAATTATAACAAATCTAATATGTTTATATCAAGGCCTTCATAACAAATGGGTGTACAGACAAAAGTGCAGTTTTACATGATAGACAAAATTGTGAATAAATCAAAACTAGTTGATTGTATAAGGCTGCAATTTGGATTATCCTTCTATTTAGGTAGAGTTGGATACTGGTAAGACTTTCTAAATTTTAACATGCATAGATTTTAGTAAAAAACAAAAAAATGGCATATTTGCATATACACCCATTTGTTATGAAGCCCTCAATATATACAAAAACAGATGTTAAAATAACATCTTGCTATTTAACTTATAAAATATCATGTAGAAACAATTTTAAATACTTATCAAACAATAATTAGAGGATTGTTTGACTCCATTTACTTATACCTACTTATGACATCATAAATAGATACACACCAAACAAATTCTAGAGGCTGTGACATTTTGTAAATTTATAAAAGTATCTCATTAGATTTGTGTCGACCCGATTTCATCTATAATGTATGGCATTAAAGATTATTTTATTTTATTCTAGAAGATATAATTTCAAATGACTAATCCATATTATCTCTGTTGTAATTATTAACATTTTGCATTATTAAATAGCCCATTAGGTGTCTGGCAAATTGAAAGTAAGAAAAGCAACAAACAGTGTAGAAAATTCAACTAATACTTACTGTGCTCCTATCATTGGTGACACAAACTTAGCCTGAGCCTTCCTAGATGCACCCAGAGTTCTCTTTGCAGCTGGATTAGATGCCAACAATGTCTCTTTAGCAGTTTTAAATGTTATTCTTGCCACATTGCTTTTATGTACTCTCTCCTCTTCTTCAGCTGTCATGGGCTTTGTAGAGGGGCCCATTCCTTCATCTAAATAAAATTTGCACCTTTCTTCTGTTGTATCAGCTAAGTCTTTGTCTTGAACATTGTATGTAGATTTGTATGAGCTTCTTGGAAATGTTCTGTGTTTTTCATTTGTATCTTCCTCCAAACATTCAACATCTACATTTTGACCTTTGTAAGACTTGAATTTACTTTTAAAAAATGTATTCTTTGTTGGTTTGTCATCATCTAGACAAAATTTATTGATTTTATTATGTGCTATATCATCTGTTACGTCTATCTGTTGGATATTTGGTGTGATATGTTGATTTTTAACTTGTCTTTGCTTCCCAAACCTTGGTTTGAACTTTTGATCATTACACTCCTGACTTGACCCTTCAGAGCTTAATGTTCTAGTGAATGAAGGTTCTGGTTTTTCAAAATTAATGTTTTTATTTGTTTTAGTGACTGGTAAATCACATTTGCATCCATTTGTGAAGATATTAGCAGAGATTTCAGGTTGAGGTGAGGAACATTTTGAGCATTGTGGTAAAGATTTTTGAAATATTGTTTCTGGATTAATTTTACTAAAACAATGTTATAAAAGTATGAGTAGTAAAGTAAAATTAAGCTGGTTTAATAAAGACATTTGCATTTTAAAGATATCTCTAACTAAGGAGTTTGCAAATTAGTAAGTGAGCTATGTTCAACATACAAGTTTTGATTATCACTAAAAGTAATCTCTTCCAAGCAACTAAACTTAAAGAATAATTTAACCTAATCTGGTGATGTAGATGGTGCAGATTATTGATAGGACTTAAACACACATACTTAAACTACTTATTTTATCAATTACACACCTACACATGCTTAAACTAGTTCATAAGTTAAATACATAGCATATTTATCTGATACATATTTTAATTAGCCAACAGTATAAGAATTAGACAACTATAGGAAAAATTGTGTTTTCTGAGGGAGCTCTTACTTAGGCAATGTTTTGGCTTCTTTGACAGTAAGAGCAGTATATGTAGGTATGTGTCTATATAACTGACTATTGTCATCTTAGGACTCGAATTTAATTCTGTGGTCATATTATATTGCATAAATAAAGATTATAAATCAATTAAAATTATAACTACAAACTTTAGTTTTCGTCTTTAACTAATAAATTTTCATCCTTATATCTTTTAGATGATTAAGATGAACTTACTTCAGTGAACATGTCCATGTTTTTGTATTGCTCGTGTCTACATTTTTTAGGAGTTGATTGGTACAATGAAGAATATTTTCAACTGTTTCATTGTTACAAAGTTCTATGTGTTTCTTCCAAGCTTCTTTTAATAAAATGTTTGAAACTGCATTGGATGAACTGAAATGAACAAGAAACAATATTCATACAAACCTAAAACTGTAGTTCTATTGTAAATACTTTATAATAATTAAATTGTATAATATAAACCTTTGCAAAGAAATTTTGTACTGTAGTAAAGAAGATTTGTTGAGGACTGATATGTGGTGATCAGAATTGTCTTCAGCTAATAAACGAATAGATTGATGTGCATCATCTAATCCATCCATATTTACCTAATATTCACAGACTACTACGATCGTATAGACTACGTATTTAATTGACCTTTTTCTTGTTTACCTAAAATTCCGCAAGAACAATACTATTTTTTAATTTTTCTTTCCCGCTTTTAATCATGTCACAATTTTTTTTATATAGGTTCAGACTTCGCCACATTTCCTATTCTTTCTAGATCTTATCTTTTGAATCCATGATAACAGATTTAACGCGACCACAAAGTACTTTAAGATACTACGTATGCCCTATGACACGACGTTCTAGAAATGAAATAAATTCATAAAAAAAAGTTTACAAGAAAATATCTATTTTTGTTTTAATTCTTATTGCATTAGTCTGATAGTCCAATACAATACCTATAATCCTGAGAAAATTAAGCAACTGTCAATGTCATAAGTATTAATGTCATGCACATAGATAATACATTATATATAAAATAGATGAGCGTCTCTAGTATAAAATATCAAGTATCACTTACTCATCCCGATAGGTAGCGCTACACTCGATAATTCTATAAATTCCACTAAATGGTACTTATTAGTTATAACTTGTTCTAAATTGAAATAAAATAAAGATACGGACAGAACAATACTATACTATAAAAAACTTGTAGTAACACTATAGTCTATAATTTAAACCAAAAGTAAAAAAATAGTTAACATAATAATTTCACGTAAGTATGTGCAATTCACCAAATATGACCAACACTTGTGGTTTCATTTATGCTCTCAAGATCTTGTCAGTGTGATAGATTTATTCAACGATATTGTACAGCATCATCTTAAGTGTAGTTAAGTGCATTTAATGGATGATGGAAACTACTTATAATTTTTGATTTCTCTGGCCCTCTTGACAGCGCTAGTTACCATACATTTTCTTTAATTTTTAGATTATGTGGGCAAGATTGTAGTATCCATAGTAGTTCGTGGCATGCACTCCTGAAATGTCATGACCGAAGAGAATTTAAACAGTACGTACGTTGTCATGATGTAAATAATGATATTTGCCAGAGAAGAGAAATAAGGAAAAATAAATACCAAAATTTTTAAAAATGGACGAAGTTGCAAAACTAGAACACCTTTCTCTCGTTTCTAAGATATGTACGGAATTAGACAATCATTTAGGACTCAACGACAAAGATCTAGGTAAGTTATTGCACGTTACTTTTATGACGAGATTTCTCATATTTTTCAGTGAAATTGCTATAATATAATATATATAAATATAATATTAATATTACTTATTTCAGCTGAGTTCATAATCGATATAGCGGATAAAAATCCTACCTTCGAAGCTTTTAAAATAGCCTTAGTTGAAAATGGGGCCGAATTTTCAGACTCATTTATGACTAACCTTCTTCGCATAATACAACACATGAAACCAGTCAACCACACTTCTCAAGTGACAGTCGAGACTAAAAACGATAATCCTTTAGCTGAAAAATTTCCTGGCTTAGCTATACCCAATGAAAAACCTCACAAGTTATCTGAAGATGAAACTGATAGTGGAGATGAGAAAAAGGTAAAAAGACTGACTTCTAAAGATATATTTAGAGATGAATCCAAAGTTGTATCTAATGACAACATAGTAGACCAAGCTATGGCAGAATTAGAAGCCCTTGCTCCTTCAAATTCTGGTTTAAAAAGAGATACTGCAAAGAAGGAAGACATAAAGCAATGTGATAGAAGTAGAAGTGCAGATAGGAAAAAAAGGGAGTCTTCAAGGGATAGGAGACGACCCAGCAAAAGTAGAGACAGGCGTCAGACAAAGCCATAGCAGAGGTAGATCACCTAGTCGAGACAGAGATAGAAGAAATAGATCAAGGAGTCGAAATAGACATAGATCAAGGGATAGGCAGAGGAGGTCAAGGTCAAGGAGAAGGTCTAGATCACAAGGTAGAAGGTCAAGATCACGAGGCAGAAGGTCAAAGTCACGAGACAGGGATAACAGGAGGGAGGAGAAAGAAAGATTTAATAATTATGGTAGGAAAGCAAGAAAAGGAGTCCTGAAGTTGAAATGAGTGATGACCCAGAACCAGGCAAAGTAAGTAAATTATTTAATTATATGAATATATATTATCTAGCTAATTTAGTGCCCTATTTGTTAGATATATTGACTCTTAACATGAAAAATAATTTTATTTTTCATTTATTTGGAGAAAGAAACAGTATTGTACAGAATTTAGTTTTATGAATCTTATACATAAGTAGTTGTACTTAATACAACACTAACATCATTTATCACATATTGAGTAATTGAAATCATACTAGCTACCTTAAGTAAAAACAGAACTGAGAAAAAAAAACAATGTTTGGTATACAATATCTAAAAAGAAGCAGAAAAAAAAGAAATACATACTAGAAATACTTGATATAATGGTTTACTTGCTTTTCAAACATTCAAGGATCATTTGTTTATAAGTGCTGGGCCTAGTTGCCGCTATATCTATTAATATAATATCTATATCTAGTAATAAATGTGTACCTAACATTCAGCTATGAAATAGCTAGCAGCTAGTGTAATAATAACACATCATATTATACTCCGGTGACAACAATGTGCTGTGTCTACAACAAACTCTATAAAAACCAATGAATTGGATATATTTAATCCAAAACCTTTAGCTTTTTAAAAAATCAATAATCTATTGTTTGTTTTACCTCATCAATTATCTTTACAAGGTATCACTAAAACTAATAATTTCTTTTTTATTATTCTTCTATTATTTTTATTATTCCAGACATTATTAAAATATATTTTTTATGAAAAAATGCTTAGTACTTGTGTGTCAGCTTGCTAGACCAAATAATTTATAAACTGTATTATGTTAATGAATTATCATTCTTATCAAATCAATTGTTCAAATAAATAAATGAATTTAGTTTATTTAAGGCTATATTTATAGTTATGTACGCTGACTTGGAATATATTTTTTTTACCCTTTTATTGCCTTGGCTTTATTGCTGATCCTGCCTAAGGCATTTATTTTATATTTCTTGTTTCTAACCTTTCAGATATATAATGGCAGAGTGGCAAACATAGTGCCATTTGGTTGCTTTGTCCAAATCGAAGGGGTTAAAAAGAGATGGGAGGGCCTTGTACATATCTCCCAGTTGAGGTCAGAAGGGAGGGTCACAAATGTATCTGATGTTGTGAATAGAGGTGATAAAGTCAAGGTGAGAGCATTTTATACTTTTGTTTTTGTTTTATGAAGTTGCTGGATTGTATTTAACTAATATCATTAAGTCTTTACAGAATTGTAATGTGGTGACTGGTGATATGTGGCTCCCCTAATTATGTATCACCAGTCACCATATTGTCAAGGTGTGAGAAAGTAAAGTCTGACATTGTGATAATGGCATTTATTTGCCACAAACAAACAATCAAACTGTGTAAGGCTTGCACATTCAAACTACATGCAATTTGCTGAAATTACTCCATCATAAGTCTAACATGGGAAGTTGGTAAAAAAGATGCAGCACAGTTACGGACTTATGAAAGCTGAGATAGAAGGAATAAATCCACACCACTTACATAAACTATGTTTAGTCATAATGTTTTAGCACACTTTAGGTAGAAAAATGGCCACTTGCTATATCTTACTATTCATGCATTTGCCTTACCATCAATTGAATTTTGACATTACTTGTATGGAGCTTATGTCAAATTTTAACCAACAGTAAGGCAAATGAACAGTCAGTAACATATAGGAACCGGCCAAATGTCAGGTGACAAAAAGAATGTTAAACTGGAAGATTGGTGGAAACAAATGGAAAAGTAAACCACAAAAGAGAAGAATGGATTGTGTAAACTATGACATGATGCTTTGTGTTGTGACAGTGGATGTATGCTAGAATAGAGATGCATGAAAGGAAAAGACGAATGATTGGGGTAATGTGAAGGAAAAGGGAGAGGGGGAGTAAGTTACAAAATTATGATATGAGGGTAACATGTTGATGACATGGCTGTCAAATAGGCTATATACTGACTAAAGATTGTAATAGGGCTAAGAGACATTATAAGTATACTGGCTGTGAGCATTTTTGCACAAAACTTGAGCATTAGTGCTCGTTGTGTTGCAATTGCATTGCAGTTTAAAGTGAATTGTCATATAGTTTAAATTGAGATTTAGTAAATTTTAATGCATGTGTAAATTGTTTTTATTTTTACATTGAATAACTCATAAGTTTATGTACTATGTAGAAAGCTTTTGTTAATTAACACATTTAGATATTTGTAACTAGAGCATTTCTATTTTTAAAGTTTAATGTGCATTCACTCTCAACAATAAATATTTTGTTTCTTTCTTATTTCTATTGTTCACTTATTAACTAATGTACGACAGTCTAAGTAGTTTATAGTATTTTTGAATCAAATTGTAAAAATAAAACAGAAATTAGGGAAATATCATTTAACCCACTGCAGTTGGATTAAAAAAATATATATATAAAAAATGAAAAACTTATTTACTTTTCAGTTGATTTCACACAAAACTCCGGGTTTTTAATATGGCTTGACAGTCATGCTTCTGACATTTGGCTGGTTTAAAAGTTAATGTCTAAACTGTTGAAAAGTCGACATTTAATAGGTTTTTATTTATGCTTTATAACTAACTTTTAAATTTTATTTACAGATAAAAGTGCTATCAGTGACAGGTCAAAAAGTTTCTTTAACCATGAAAGATGTAGATCAAGAAACAGGAAGAGATCTGAATCCAACATCTCATGCACATTTGGAGGTAAGTTTTGAAGGTATATTGTTGTTAATCTCAATATACTTGCAAAAAAATGTAGGTATTGGCGTCAGTTCCCGCATGCACTGACTGTTAATAACATATT
Organism: Dendrolimus houi; assembly: GCA_039645545.1. Lineage (NCBI taxonomy): Eukaryota > Metazoa > Arthropoda > Insecta > Lepidoptera > Lasiocampidae > Dendrolimus > Dendrolimus houi. The sequence goes on along the minus strand of CM077127.1, from coordinate 24,223,416 downwards.
ATCTTGTTTTAATATATGTTTGGTTTTTATTTTTCGGTTTAGTTTAAAGATGACAGCAGGAACAGAGAAAGAATACAGTTTCTTGCCTGGGTGGCCTGTCTTAAGAGAATAAAACAAACCGCAGCAAGGTGGTAGGGTGTTTGCCCGTCTGGATAGCTACCACCCCTGGTCTAGGGTATGCTGCTGTAACAACCTTGAGTTGTCTTCTGACATTAATGGCCAGGTTTCAGTCTCACTTTAGAGAGTGGCAGCACACTGATAGCACCTTTGTTAGAAATGTCCATAGGGGATGGTAACCACTTTCCATCAGGTTGTCCATCTGCCTGTTTACGGAACTCGTGCAATACTAAAAAAGAATTGAACCATAGTAAAACTACGTTTTAACGGTTTTGAGCACGGTAATTTATTTGATTTTTGTTATTCCGACATTTCGGCCACTTTTCAGTGGCCGTGATCACAGAAGACAAAGATGTCAAGTGTCAATGAGTATTGTTAAAGTTTTATTTAGCCTACCGCCAACTTGTTCATTTTAATTATTTAGTTTTAATTTTGTTTATTGTTATCATTTACTCTATGGGAGCCTAATCTATATTATATATATATATATATATATAAATCAAATAAATTACCGCGCTTAAAACCGTTAAAACATAGTTTTATTACAGCCTATATTATTATACCAATCATAGTGTAGTCAGGATCAATTTTTGTGAAGGAATGTTAAATGGACAACCATGGGAAAGGGTTGTTTTTGAACAAAATTAATTAAATTTATATAATTTATTAAATTAATTACATTTTAATTTTGTTTATGGTTATTATTATCTATGTCAGCCTAATCTAATTTACCACCGTTCGCAACATGTTATGGCTTGAAGAGAGAGAAGCAGCGCAAGAAACTCTTCAGCAAATATGCCTAGCTCTAATAATTTTATATAATATTAAAATGGGTGGAAGGAAACATAAAAGAAATTATCAGTGAAGTTGGTTTGTGTTCCGGTGCACGCAGATAGAACTCACGGTGTCCTGAGGTCTGGCAGTTGGTTTTCAAATAAATTACCGTGCTTAAAACAGTTAAAACGTACTTTTATTATGTATACAAATGGCGAAAACTTAAGAAAATATTAAAATTGAACCAGTTAAAATAATTTTGGTTTTTCATCTTTTAATGTAGGCTGAGCGTGAAGGCCGTAACCCGGATCGGCCGCCGCCGGCAGCCACGGTCCTCGCCGGCCTTCAAGGTGGCTTGGACCCCGATGAAGATTCGAGCCGGAAGCGCGTTACCAGAATCTCCAGTCCCGAGAGATGGGAAATTAAACAGGTATTTTCATATATCTGATATTCATTTTGATTTGCTCAAATTTATACATTATAATTGTATTATATCATTTTTTTTGTGAGTACATATACTAATTTGATGATTAAATCTATACTAGTCTATACTAATATTATAAATGTGAAAGTTTGGACAATGACGAGGTATTTGTTGCTCAAGGCTGAATGGATCTGGGTGAAATTTGGCAAAGAGATACATTATGTCTGGAATAGCACATAGGCTACACTTTTTATCATGCAAAAATGTATGGTTGCCATGAGATAACATTATCGCGGAGTATGTTGTAAAAATCTAAGTTAGTAAGTATTATATTGTATCTTATCACTTGATAAAATACAATATAATATTGGTCAGTGAATCCAAGATACAGACCCAAGCAGAAGCAATTCATCATGCCCATTACACTGTCCCATTAGTACAAAATGCGTTAATTTATATTACTATACATACAGATGATCTCATCAGGGGTAATAGACAAAAGTGAATTGCCAGACTTCGATGAGGAGACTGGTCTCCTACCAAAAGATGAAGACGGCGAAGCGGATATTGAGATAGAACTGGTGGAAGAAGAGCCACCTTTCCTCCAGGGCCATGGGAGAGCACTTCATGATCTATCTCCGGTTAGGATAGTCAAGAATCCTGATGGTTCTTTGGCCCAAGCAGCCATGATGCAGTCGGCTCTAGCCAAAGAAAGGAGGGAGCAGAAGATGATTCAAAGGGAACAAGAAATGGAGTCATTACCAACAGGTAAGAGCACACAGTTCTAACCAACATATGCATATATGCACAAACTCACACATACACACACACAACACAGTGATGAAAATGTCCATTTCCATATTAGATATTGTTACAATTGGGCCACCTGCATATTTTTTGTAAACAAAGCACATTTATTACCCGCAGTCGGTGTTTGAGATAGTAACTTTGAAGCGCTTTTATGACCATCTTCTTTTGTTTACTTTGTGTTTAAAATTTGTGATTGGAAAAATAGCCTATTGTGTATTGTAATTGTTTAGGGCCCATTGTGTATTGTAATCACTGCCACGTGTGATTCTTGAAAATTCAGTCCAAGCGGTCCAGTATTCTGTCAAGACATATTGTATTTGACAGTAAAAAGCAATGCCACAACGGAGGGTTGCGGCAGTCTAGCGATGGTCACCAGCGAGACAAGACGTGTGTACATTCGATAAACTATATAGTGACGGACTTTGCGCGTGTTATTGAATCGTGTATTACGTTTGTACTTGTTGTGTCCAGTTATATTTGTACTTATGTTATACGTGTTTGTATAGTTCTAATAAATTCTATAGGAATTCCAACGGCATTTTAATTCGAGTCCCGCACTCGTAACAATATGATATGGCTATGGACATTTTTATCACTTTGTTGAGTGCATGTTATATTATGTGAGTAAGGGTGAGTTTCATACAGCTTTAAGAATTAACAAAATATGATGTATGCATTATATTTTGTTAATTCTATAGGCTGTATAAAACTCACTCACTCACTCACTTCTAAGTCAATATGTTAGTATTTATGTCTATGTACTAATTTATATAAATAAGAGAAAAAACATATTATTTACAATTTCTTATTTTTTAGGATTGAATAAGAACTGGATAGACCCATTGCCAGAGAGTGATGGTAGGGCCTTGGCAGCAAATATGAGAGGGACGGGTATAGCACCACAAGACCTACCCGAGTGGAAGAAACATGTGATAGGTGGGAAGAAGTCATCGTTCGGGAAAAAGACCAATCTCTCGTTGCTAGAACAAAGGCAGTCACTGCCTATTTATAAGCTGAGAGATGAGCTCACTAAGGTTAGTGAGTTTTTTTTAAATATATGGACGTAAGATGTACATACTATAGAGTAATATTGTTCTTATATGAACGCCGCGTGCCGCGGTATTAAGCCCTAGGCAGTAGCTTTATTTTACTTGCACAAAAACTTAATTAGGGTTTTTACATATAATAATAACAAAGAAACTAAGTCCAAATAGTGTAGACAACTGCCCAGCAAAATATATGAGGTGAGTCGAAGGCAACCTGATTTGAGGCAATACACTGAATGATATGTTGTTTATGACAACATAGGTATTTGTTAGTGAAATGAAGAAACACGATTGCAGCCCCATATATTTAGCTAATCCGTCTATTCTATGGAAACAACATCATTTATCGGGATAAACAGTATCCTAAGTGTTGATTCGGTATATAAGCCAGCTCTGTGTCAAGTTTCATTCATATAAATTCAGTAGTTTTCAAAAAGGATGCGATCGCAGCGCCATATTTTTCGATGTTTTTCTATCCCGCGGAAACGACATCATTTATCGGGATAAACAGTATCCCGAGTGTTGATTCGGGATATAAGCCAGCTCTGTGTCAAGTTTCATTCATATACATTCAGTAGTTTTCAAAAAGGATGCGATCGCAGCGCCATCTTTTTCGATGCTTTTCTATCCCGTGGAAAAGACATCATTTATCGGGATAAAAAGTATCCTAAGTTGCACTCCAAATAAGTCAATATTACCATAAACAACTACGCCCTATAAAATATTTTTGAATAATCTACTAGCAAAAGAGATGACACAGGGCATTCTTTTATAAATGTGAAAATAGCTTCTCATAAAATTGTGGAAGACTGTGATATTGCTTGTTTGGGTTTTAATTACTATACCTTCATGTGAAATCTATGTAATATTTAAGTAAATATCATCTTTATAAATAGTGGATCTGAGGCTTCATACATAATGGTTCATTGTTAACCAATGGGACAGTGACCAAATATGGACGACGATTTTACTAGGGTTCTGTTTTTGCCATAATATTTATGGAACTCTCAAAACATTTATTAAAAAATTATAAATACAAACAGATGGAAACATAACTAACTAGTTTAGAAGGCTCCCATTACTTAAACTAGTTATGGAACCCTAAAGACAAATACTATTTATCTTTCAGCATTATATTCATTATAATATTAAATTAAGTTATTATTTGACATTATTCAAAATTTAAAAAAAAATTGTTAACATTTGATTTTCATGTACCTTTTTCTGCCTGCTTTGTACAATCCATTCATACTTTCCGAGCAGTAGTATGGTATAAATAGTATTATTTTGCCACTCAATCAGGCAGTAGCAGACAACCAGATTCTGATAGTAATCGGAGAAACTGGTTCAGGCAAGACAACCCAAATAACCCAATATCTAGCGGAGTGTGGCCTCACTGCTCGCGGGAAGATCGCCTGCACTCAACCTCGGCGTGTCGCCGCCATGTCTGTGGCCAAACGAGTGGCGGAGGAGTTTGGTTGTAGGTTGGGCCAAGAGGTTGGCTACACCATACGATTCGAGGATTGCACCAGCCCTGAGACTGTTATCAAGTAAGTTTTGTTCTTTATTGGGTGCGGTGTAGTTATAGGGCGCAATTTGAAATATAAAGTGAATAGAAAATAACCACGAACCAAACCCATATTAAAAAGTTCAGATCTGTTCATAAAAAATAAATGCGGCCTATAACTATCCCCCACCCCTTATATTGATCTCAAAGGCTTGTAAATTTCTTTGTGATTTGTAGAACGTTATAGAGATAGAAAATTGATTTGAATAAAAACATTCAAGTAGTTTTTGAGATATGAGGATATTTGGAATGATTCTTTTATAGTTCACTAGCTAAATAACGGAAACAAGAGATGTTTGTCACCTATATAGGACCTTTTGATTCCCGAAGACTATGAAGCACTTAGAGTTCCGATGACTTTACTATGCAACTTTCAAATCTGAAATAAGGTTCATAGCTAATTTACATCTGACCTAAAGTACTAGAAATAATTATTTATCTTCAGAATGTATCCAATAACCTGTTTCTTATTGTCTCTATTAAAGGTAAGCCACTTTGTTCATGTGTTCTTTATTTATGTTTAGCAATCACTGTACTTCCTTTTGATAATTTTATAACAGTAACTCAAAGGTTTGGGCCTTTGGAATCTGCTCACTAGGACAATGTTTGCTAGAGCAATGATACGAGATGTCAAGACATTTTCTTTTACGGTAACAGATGTGACATTTACTCTATCCCATCCCACAGGTACATGACAGACGGTATGTTGCTTCGCGAATGTCTAATGGATCTAGATCTGAAAACATATTCAGTGATAATGTTGGACGAGGCCCACGAGAGGACTATTCACACGGACGTACTTTTCGGCCTTCTAAAGCAAGCGGTGCAAAAACGGCCCGAACTGAAGCTGATCGTGACATCGGCCACTTTGGACGCTGTGAAGTTCTCGCAATATTTCTTCGAGGCCCCAATCTTTACGATACCGGGGAGAACGTTTCCTGTAGAAGTTTTGTATACAAAGGTTAGTCTTCCAGGTTGGTTTTATTAAAGTGTTATACCCCAAATGTTGTTACACACAACAACAACAACATTTGCTAGTTATAATTATTATGGTCTACTGTCAAATTATTTACAACATTATAAATTTTTTTTTAAAGCTTAGTTTTTGTTTGGTGCTATTCAATTAAAATTTAAAAAAAATAGTAATTTTTCTTAAAAAAATATTGGCCATACTTTAGCAACAAATCTAAATAACTTTGGTACTGTAACAATGAAAACTAATGAAATTAAAAAACATACAGCATCATTCACAGTCACTACGTAATAGTGTGGCCAGTTCCAAAAAGAGAATAGTTAATATTATTCATACATTTTAATGAAAGACAATTTTTTTAATCTTCTGTTTTTTTAGGAACCAGAAACAGATTATCTCGATGCATCACTAATAACAGTGATGCAGATACACCTGCGAGAGCCACCGGGCGATATCCTCTTATTCTTAACTGGCCAGGAAGAAATCGACACTGCCTGTGAAATATTGTATGAAAGGATGAAGTCCTTAGGGCCAGATGTACCAGAGCTTATAATATTGCCTGTGTATTCCGCTTTGCCATCTGAAATGCAAACAAGGATCTTCGAACCTGCTCCGCCAGGTATCTATAAAAAAAATTATCTTAAAATTAAATCAATATGTGTAGGTATTATTTATTTAATTATTTAGTCCAATACAAGTCGTCAATATCTTCATTGGTTAATCAAATTTTATATTATAGACTGATACCAAACAATGGAATTCTTGGGCAACTCAAAAGACTGTGTTTCATTAGATGGTAAAGATTTCCCATACATACAAAGCTATTATTAATTTTCATTAAATATGTGATGAAATACCTTAGTAATTAGTTTTTTAATAACTTAATTATTAATGTGAATGTTTGTAATCATATATGGAAATATTCTTATAATATATATTTTATGAGAATAAAACCCAAAAAAGTACTGGCCATAAACTCCTCTATTTTGTTTATGCATCCATGCTGCCAGATTTTAAAAACAGAATCCCACTTTTAAAATTTATATGTTTTAACTTTGATGTTTTTCATCCTAATTATTTAATTCCAGGGTCAAGAAAGGTGGTTATAGCCACGAATATTGCTGAGACATCATTAACCATAGACGGCATCTACTATGTGGTAGATCCAGGATTTGTTAAACAAAAAGTTTACAACTCCAAGACTGGGATGGATTCTTTGGTTGTTACACCTATCTCACAGGTATGTTATATAATTAATAACAGTATTGAAGTGATAATTTTAGTATACTTAATGAGGATAAAAGCTAAAATTTATGTGTGGTCAAATAATAAGATAAGATCCATTTTGAAAGAGATATTTTGTTATTTACATAAGCTACCCGGCTATGTCGCGGGTCAAACCCTAGAAAGTAGCTCTAGTTTACTTACATAAAACTTTAGGTTTCTTTATATATATAAACTATCAGTTAAAAATCACCTAACCAATGGTGAAAACCTTTTAAAAATCCATTGTATGCGTTAGGAGGAGTTAGCAGATATACAGATAAACAGACACAAATAGCGACTTTGTTTTTATACTATGTAAAGATGGAAAATTGTTGCCATTCTAATTAAACTAAATAATGCGCCATAATTATTCATTGGCATATCTATTATCTGTTGAACATTATTTATTCTATTTAAAGACCTGGCATGTGTTGCAATGTCTTTTTTCAAAATTTACTTAATTTGTTTTATTTGATACAACTTGAGTGCTACCCTTTTATACAAAACAATTGTACAGATTTGCAACTCAATAAAAAAAAAACTACATTTCGATTTCTTATGGCAATAATTATCTTACTTGTGCATATTTTTATTATTTCGGGGATTAAGTAAATTCGTGTTAACAGGCGGCGGCTAAACAGCGCGCCGGTCGCGCGGGCCGCACGGGCCCCGGCAAGTGCTACCGGCTGTACACGGAGCGCGCCTACAGGGACGAGATGCTCCCCACCCCGGTGCCCGAGATACAGCGGACCAATCTCGCCACCACGGTTAGTCCTTCACTAGTCTTGTGCTTACAGGTTGGCAAAACAGAGTAGGAAATAATCGGGGCGCCACTTTCGCAAATTTGTCTAAATTCTAGCAACTCCAATATTAAGGTCAAGAGTAATTTCGATACTTATTAGTGATTTTTAGTACGATATCAAACATCGTGCAAGTATCAAGTTGGTTTAGTTACGACGTACGTATTTTGTCAACATAGTCTGTGATGTTTACTTTAATAATAATTACTATAATTTTGTAAGCAAGAGCTTTAACACCTTGTTGTTGTTGTTGATAGTTAACAGGACAATTATTTGATTAAAAGAAGTTAAACTAAGCATTACAAAGCTATCATGTCGCCTATTCTTTGGTAAATATCGTCGAATTATAACGAAAAGATTTTTGCTTCAAATTCCACTAGATATCCTTGGTAAACTTTAAAAATCATTGCTCACGTGAAACTTGGTGTTGTTACATGCATATTTAGTTATTTTTAATGGATATTAGACTCGAATCAATGTTAAAATTAAAATAACATGGATAAATTTGCTTTGTTTATGATTCACTGAACTTGACTACAGATAAAATTGAATATAGCCACAAGGCAAAAGAATTAGTTCTTTTTCTAGACTTTGTGGTCAGGTTATACTCAGTCATTCAAATGAGGGCTTCAAAAATCAAGTGCTCAGTGAATGGTGAACTAGTTCAGCTGCCGGATTGTACTAAAAAGTACAATCTGTGTCCAAACCTATTTGGACATACATCTTTTAATTATGTTTTATCTTTAACTTAAATTATTCTTTTTCTTTTATTTTATTCCTGTTAATATGGATTCTTAATGATAATATATTACACGCAATATTTTCTTAACTTTAATTATCTAAAACACCAATTTTTATACAATCCGGTGTCACTGAACTAGTTCACCTTATATAGTACTATTCGGTCATTGGAATATTTTGATCTTTGTTAGAAATCCAATCACAATACCTAATAAATATATTGATAAAATACACAAAAACGCATTTCACTCACTTTATCTTTTCTTTCGTCAGCCAATCACAGTCCACTGCTAGACATAAGCCTCCCCAAGTTTACGCCATATACAGGGTCTCCAGATTGAGTTTTGGATATTTTCCCATTTGATGAATTAATTATACCAGAAGTAACCTGGCATCCAGAGTGTTGTTAATTTTAGATAGATTTTAGTGCTTAGCTCGAATTTTTTTCTTTCCAAAAAATGGTTGATCCTACACAAAAATTTTGAGAACAATTCCGTAATCTGAAGACCCTGACACATATCCCGGTCTTCCATTTTCCTCATCCAACCTCTGTTGGCGATCTTGCGCAAGTCGCCGGTCCAACGAAATGGAAGGCGTCCCATTATGTTTGCCAATCTGCCAATAATTTCTGTTTGGCACCGGATGTCTTTATTTTCCAAATCGATATTGCCGATATAATATAAAACTTAGCCATTCGCAGCCCCGGATCTTAAATTTTTCGAGGGGCCACTGGCCCCCCCCTCTGGTAATTCGTCTTGGATACAGACCTTTCAAGTCAATGGATTGACGTTTATTTGTATTTTATAGGTTCTACAACTTAAAACGATGGGTATAAATGATCTTCTGCACTTCGACTTCATGGATGCGCCACCAGTTGAATCTTTGATCATGGCTTTAGAGCAACTCCACTCGCTGTCTGCTTTGGATTCGGAAGGACTATTGACCCGGCTTGGACGGAGGGTAAGTTAGAGTCACTTGAGATTAAATGCATCCTTAAAGTTTGTACATGTTATGGAGTAGTACGCAATAAAATTGAACAATAATTATTCTGACATTGACATTCATTTGTGTCAACATCATAGACAACTCGATTCGAAAATTATGTTATTTTTGTAAATGGATTTTGACAATTAAAATTTTATTAAGATTGAATACAATTTATAGTATAATAAATTTGCAGAATAGTAGAGTTCATACAATTACTATACAATAAAATCTTTTTCAGATGGCAGAATTCCCGCTCGAGCCAAATCTTTCTAAGATCTTAATCATGTCGGTAGCCTTACAATGCTCGGACGAGATCCTCACAATAGTCTCGATGTTGAGCGTCCAAAATGTATTTTACCGGCCCAAAGACAAGCAAGCCCTCGCCGATCAAAAGAAGGCAAAATTCAATCAACCCGAAGGAGATCATTTAACATTGTTAGCGGTTTATAACAGTTGGAGGAACAACAAGTTCTCGAACGCTTGGTGCTACGAGAACTTCGTGCAGATACGTACTTTGAAACGAGCACAGGATGTCAGGAAACAGCTGCTTGGTATCATGGATAGGTGAGTTTTAATACACTGCATAATAAAGAAGCCATTCATATTAGCATGGAAGAATATATATAGTATGACATTTAACCATTAAAAATGTATCTGATAGATAACAATTCTAAAGGAAACAGATGCACTATCATACATGTTTGGGCCCAGATTATAACAAAATAACAGTGATTTTAAGATTTCTTTTTATTGCGTTGGTATTTTTTATAATGGCAGTGAGTTTAGTTATTTTGAATGAATTAAAAGTAATTTTTATATTAATAATTGTTGAAATTCATTCGAATTTGATTATGGTAATTGATAACTTATTTTATTTGTGATCTTTAATTTTAAGATTTCTCATCTTCCAGATAGCTGATGTTTTCCATTTTGTAATAGAAAAATATAACCTTTTTCAAGCCAATATCATTTCTTTGGCCCAAAACTCCCCATCTTTGTTGCAATGTGATTTTTAAAAAAGTTTCGTCTTTATTATGATGCTAACTTTTTTGGATTTGGCTTAAAATATTAATTTGAAAAATATAGGTAATGTTGATTGAAAGACTGGTGGTGTTTTGCTGTATCAAAACGCAAAAGAAAATACTTGTAGCAACCTTTACAAATGTAGGATTTAGGGACTTTTTCAGAGTTATGTACATATATTTTTCTATTCATAGTGACCAAATTTGTCGAAGATTAATTAGCAGATTTCACATATCATGAATTTCGATGTATAGGTTTCGTTGCGAAGTTCTCTTTGATTTATCACCTTTTGGTAAATGTAACAGCTTACATGTAAAACTACTAGATCACCATGTGTCACTTGTCAGGATATGATTGCACATCATTTGAATAAGAATCAAATCAAAGATCTACCATAAGTTAAAAAATATAAAAACTTGCAAAGATCATATGCATAATATTTTCAGGCACAAGCTGGATGTAGTTTCCGCAGGCAAGAACACAGTACGCATCCAAAAGACGATATGCTCGGGATTCTTTAGGAACGCGGCGAAGAAAGACCCACAGGAGGGATACAGAACCCTTGTGGACAGCCAAGTGGTCTACATCCATCCCTCCAGTGCGTTGTTCAACAGACAACCAGAGTGGTGAGTTTGTACTAGTTATACTTTCAGTTGATAAATAAACTATGTACCTTTAGCCAATGACTCTTATTTAAATGTATGCTGATTTGAAAATAAATCCACAATTCCTTGTTAAAAAGAATAAATATCCTACATATATTCTTCATTTTTTATCAATGTTATACTTTTTTTTTATAAATCTGTACAGCAAAATATTAACCATTAAGTTTTCATCAAAAAGCATAACACTTCAAATCTGATATTGTCCATTGTTCCAGGGTCATCTACCATGAACTTGTGCAAACCACGAAAGAATATATGCGTGAAGTAACAACGATAGATCCCAAATGGCTGGTAGAATTCGCACCGGCATTCTTTAAATTCTCTGATCCAACCAAGTTGTCCAAATTCAAGAAGAACCAGCGCCTCGAACCTTTGTACAATAAGTATGAGGAACCAAATGCATGGAGGATATCAAGAGTCCGCAGAAGAAGAAATTAAAATCCTTAAATCATATGAATAGATGGAATAAAATCGTTATACCATGATGCATACATTGTTTTATTTTTAGTGTTTTTAATTTTAATACTGCTGTAAAACCTAGATGTGTTCATTTTAAACGAGGGATTTTCTTGTTAACTTTTCGTTTTCCGCGTTGATTTACCTATGTAGGCACTAATCAGAGATAACAAAATGCATAATAAACCAGAGACTTAGATAAATGTTGCAAAACCAGAGCCAATATATCATTAATCTAAGATCACAATATTGTCAATGTCAAATTGAGTTTGACATATCTCTAATTTTTTAACAAAAAAATTCATTTAAATAATTGTGATCTGTATCTGGTAAATTTTGCTAAAAATTGCAAATATGTATTTTGAAAGTAAAAGTTAAAAATTATTTTTAGTGATGGAGTTTTTTTCGGAAGTAATAGGTGAAACCGTTATACTTGGAATAGATTCTCTAATATTAGGATTTTGTATAAAACAGCTGAGCAAATGTAAACACATTTTGAATGGTTTGCAGGTAATATTTACCTTATTTTCTTAGCTCTTCTTTATACAGTATGTATCTATATGCTCTTCTTTATACTTATAACATGTGACGAAGGATATCAAGTTTTTAGTATTAAAATATGGTGTATAATTTAAGTTTATAATTTAACAATTACCTAAGGGTAATGTCGTCTTTCTAACCATAGGTGTACATTATGAATTTATAATTATTTTACAGACTGCACCAGTCTTAGATATTGATGCAACATTAAAGAATGAGATCAACAAGTTTCCAAACAACACAATACCGTATGTGGTCATTAGGGGCCTTGTGAAGCCATTGGGCACTCCAATTACCAGCAACTATAATAACTCTGTCACTGGAGTGGTACAGAGGTAAATTAACCCATTTTATAGCTTCATTTTCAGTATTTAATATTGATCTATCCACTAGATGTGTAAGTAATAAGGGGACTGTGAAAAAACACCAAATATTCTAGATATAATCTACAAATTACTTTAAAACAAACATCTTGTTAGCTGGTTAATTATAATAAATACAGTATAGAACTACTACCTGAGAACTGTATCTTATCTGAAATAGTAGTGGATAATATTTACTTATTGTATTTCCTTGTTATAGTAAACATTCAGCAAAGTTAACTAAAACACAAATAATTCCTCTAGTTAAGTTTGGTTTTAAAATACTTAGGAAATTGGCATTGTTATAAAAACATTATATTACATGAAAACTAGTACTTTTTTATTTAAAAATATAATTCATGCCACAGCCAACTAAAACTTTGTTTACATTTTTGATTCAAGACTAACAATCAAGGAGCATGTGATAGCAAGAACATCAGCTGGCTTCTGGTCAGATCAGACTCGCACCATCCATGAAGTGTGCAACTCCACACCATTTGTGCTCAGCGATGGAAAATACAGCATTGAAGTTGTGGATGCACTTACTGCTGAGCTGTTAGGTATGTATAATTTTATCGCTTTTGTAATAATTTTGGAGGGACACCATTTTTTATGAATTTAGTATGTGAATATTTCCTTTCGACAAAATTGATTTGTACAATATTTGTTGAGTACTTTTAGAGAAATGGGTATTTTTTGTAAAATGCTTTAATGAATTTCTATATTTTGAAGCTATGGTAGGTTAGTTGTTAGTGTACTTGTGTTCAAATGCTAGCTAGAAAAGTATACATCACTTAGGCAATTGGCCAAATGAATGAGTATATTGTTATAATTAATTGTGAAGGTAAACAACAAAAGCTGTACATTGAGATAATCAATTTATTAAACCTTAGACAAGACCGGTGGGTATACTGCCAGTATACTGTCCATTCCATTATACATGGGAGGCCTGAGTTCAGCTGTGGGATATTTATGGACTATTATTACTCAATATAACAAAAATTCCATAGTGACATGTGAACTATCACATTTATCTCCCATAGTGAACCCTTTATTGTTTATAGCTTATAAATATACACATACTTGCTCAATTCTTTTTAAACACTATTTTACAACCCACAGACATGGACGTGATCTCGGACAAATTTGAGCCAATGTCTCCTGGAGTCATTGATCATGTCTGGGGCTTCTTTTCGGGTGTTAGACAACGAGGACTTCAGACCATGGAAGAGATGCTTAGGGATGGCTCCTACATCACCGCTATTGGAGAACTTAGCAGAAGTAAAAGTGGCCAAATGAAGATACAACCTCCTAAAGATGGACTGCCGCTATACCTCACAACGGCAACAAAGTCAAGTTTATTGAAGCGATTGGAGAGTTCCAGGGACTTTTTGAGGTAATTATGTTGTATGTATGGTTATTTTATTTAACTTATTGAATAATCAGTTCTTTTAGGTATTTTCAGCAGTTTAATAAAGTTTAAAGTATGTGCTCCTAATACTGCTACACTCACCCTGCAGCCTGCCTAGCTTCTGTGAGTGCCCTGTCTGGCATATTATATAGTTGTATAATATAACAGATTTACATTGGTAACATCTTTGGTGTTGCAAAAACCCATAGACCATGGTAACCACTATCCATTAGGTGGGTCGCAAGCTTGTTTGCTGTACTCTTGCATAAAATTACACATGCATAAATTAATTTTGCAGTCCACAACAACTTATCTAATAGGTGTATGTGGTTCTTAGAAATAACAAATTGAGTATGACTGTTATAATTTAATTAACTTACCTTGAAGAGAAACATTCTAATTCAATATAATATATTTCACAAAAGAAAAAATAGGTTACAATTTAAATCTTCACAGTTGCATAAGCAGATCAAAGGGTAATTTTTGCCACCTATCAAGCTACTAAAGCCACTGTCAATGGAATGTTTTCTTTATCCTGTAAAAAAACATTCACAACTGTGAAAATGAGTACCCATTCTTTTGCCTTAACAGGAACTTATATACAGTGAGAAGTATAATGAAACAAAAACAGCAGACAGTTTCCTTTTTATCTGACTGTCCACCGTTTACAAATATACAAGTATATTTACTTGAGGATTGTAAACTTAATTCAAAATTAAAATGTTCCTAGAATCCTATTGGTGGTGTTCGGCACAGTGGCCGCGGCGGCTTCGTGTCGTATAGTGTACAAATATATAAAGAGGCGCAAACGACGTGCGCTGGAGGACGGCGTGAAGAAACAACTGGCAGCGGGCAGGAAGGAACGCAGAGTGCAAGCCAGGGAGAAGAACCTCACCGATGTGCAGCTTTGCGTCGTGTGCGCAGAGAACCCTAAAGAGGTGTGTACAATTATAAAGAAAGAGAGAGATAGAGACATGATTTTTGACCCGAACACAGTATTCAAATACATCTGAAGTTTTTATTTTAATCACTATCATATGCTTTAGATACTGGAGCGCACGCCTGTTTAGTAATAGCACCCTGCGAGTTTATGAACTGACTTGTAAATGTAATTTTTAATACATAAAATTTAATAATAAATGTGAAATTGCTCAAAGTTTAACTGAATATGGTATTCTTATTGTATTTTATAGTGGCTGTGAATTGAATGTATAACTATAACTGGTATGTTTGTTTCAGATTATTCTTCTTCCGTGTGGTCATGTGTGCCTTTGCGAGGATTGTTCTGATAACATAAACGATAACTGCCCCATCTGCCGCGAGAGGATAGTGTCTAAGGCGTCGGCTTTTATTACATGAACATAAAGTATACTGTAGATGATGTATTATAGTTAAATATATTACTTTTGAGTACAACACTATTTTTGATTTAGTAGGTACTTAGGTTCTATTCTATTCTATTTTGGCGTTTTGGCTTCCAACGCTACTGACGCTGATTCGGCCAATGTCACAGTAACAGAGAATGTCAGGTGTGGGTTATTGGCAATAGCAGCTCAAAAAAAAAATTTGGTCGGTTTTCTTTCCAATTGTGACTTCTGTGAACCTAGGGACAACACAACATAAACAGAGTTAATCTAACTACCTTATAAATAAATGTTATTTATAATTATAAATTTATATAATACACTAACAGATTTTTTATTGGCCAGTGCTAAAAGGAAATTTATGTTGACAGGGCGAGGGAAATCTGGTAAAATATCGTAGAGTGGAGTAATAAACCTTAGGTTCATGCAATACTAGAACTTTTCCCGCGGTCTAGCCGCGGGTCAAATCTCAATGTAACCCTTGTTTATTTAGTCAGCAGAATTTCACATAGGTTTCATTGCATTACATTTGTGTCTAGGTGCCCTTCAGCAACTCGGTTTGACGATATTGATTCTACTTATTTAGGTTTTATATATCTATATATATATATATATCAATTAGTTTTTAGTTATATATAACCGCTTAAATATCCATTGCCTGGTTTAGGATGAGTCAGTGGATATACAGACAGATGCGGAAAGCAACTTTGTTTTATACTATGTAAAGATATGAATAATAGATATATACCATCATCATATTATTTGCGCCATATAGATACTTCTGGAACTTAAATGGTGACCAAATTAGACCAATTACAATTTAGCATCCTCTCGACTTTATGGGGCCGCAAGTAAAGATAATGTAATTCTAACATTTATTACATAAAAATTTAATGTTATTAATTTTGCAATCAATTAATTTAATACCTAAAATACATTTCTTTTTATTATGGTATACATTCAATCAAAATTGTAAGGCATTTAAGGGTAAGCTATATTGACCAGTATTAGAATGTTATTGTGGTGAAAATATTGGTGTGTAAGACCCACTAATCTGCCTTAGAATTGTGGCAAGTATACACTTGATTCATACAGCAATGTAACATTGAAATGTGATATGTTAATAAAATAAAACTAAAAAAATGAAAAATATATTTTGTTTACTGTCAAAAACCTATTTGCATTGAACTTGATTTTCCACAGCCCCCTGAACATTCATCATCAGATACATCACCATTTAACTTCTGACTACTTGATGATTCATCTAACCCATACTGTTCTAGTAATTTATTGATCTTTGCATTTCCATTTTGCTGCTTACTTGCATCACTCTTGCATTTGCCTGAGCAACAATTCTTGCTGTTACATTTATTACCTGCATCTTTAATGTTATCTTTTATACTTATACTAGTGTCTTCCAAATCTTTTATTACTTGTTCAAGTGGATTTTCTTGCATCTGTCTTGCATTATATTCTTCTAGCATTTTCTTTGCCTTTGATGTCTTGCCTATACCTAATTTTGGTAAACCTTTGTTAAGTCCTTCTAGCAAGACGCAAGCCTTGCATACCTCTTGTGATGAGACAAAGTTGCATCGACTGCATATCCTCTGTGATGGCAATGATACTTGTTCTTTGACTGACATTGTTTCACCTGAAAATATTGGGAAATTGTATGAATGACTTGTATAGTGACTAAGGCTTATGTCTTATTTTACAGTTTGTATTTAAACCCTGCTGAGATCATGCACAGATCAGTTTTTCTGGCCTATAAATATGAAAAGTAATAATTATAGACTGATAGGAAAGAAAACATGAAACCAGGCATAGTTTGATTACAGTTATGAGTAGCAGTGGGATGTTAATTGTATATATTGTAAACAGTAAAGATATTTTAAAATCTGAGCCTTTACAAAGATCTATCAACACAAGTTTCCTTCATTGTACTACTTTATAATTTATGTATATTTTTATTCAAAAATGGAACATTTCAAGTGGATAATTGCCATTAAAAATTTAAATGTAAAATAATCCATAAGTTCTACATTTCTATATATAGAAACTACTAAATACTAGACTTAACCAACATTTTATTATTTAAAACATTTTTTAGACAAAAACATAATAACAACACCTTCATAAGAAAAATAAGAGTAAGAATATCTATATAGTACAGCATTATTATTAATTCAAAAGTTAAATTATAAAAATGAATAAAATTATAGATATTAATAAACAATTATTATCTTTGAATACACTTATATCCTTTAACATTTGTGAGATTAGCAAAAACAATACTAACTGTCAAGTAGAAGGTGGAAAAATAAAGATTGTAAGAGATCATTCTTTAGTAGCTCAAAATAACATTTATATGAAAAAGATTACAAGAAAAATAATAACATATTCAGATTCTCACAATATTTTTTACAGCCTGTTTATAGGTAATCAAATAAATAAAGTATGTTCCTTTAAGATTATTGCACTACAGGATAGAGTAAATATTTTTCTATGTAACTTACCTGAATAAATAATATCCATAATACAAGTTGGCCGAATTCTCTCCATATCCTTGAGTAGAGCCCTAGCATGTCCTCTGTAAGCATTAGGTGCAAACACACATTCTGTTGAGAAGTATACCAGCTTCTTGTAGTGTGCATACATCACTATTTCCTTTTCATATGTGTATTTCAGTGGTTTCACACGAGGTATTGTTCCTTCGCTACCCTAAAGAGCACATGAAAATGTGGAATAAAGATATGATGAAATACACATTGTTATTTAAAATTATTTATTTTCTGCAGCTTCAATTATAAAAACCAAAATATTCAAGTGAAAACTTTTATTGTATATCTCATAGAAACTTTAGAAGGTAAAGTGTATTGCCTCAATGTTTAGTAATTTATACCAAATCCAGAGAAATCAGTACAAATACAAGGCTAAGGAAAACTTGTAAACATATTTTAGTTATTTTTAGGTACTTTAAATTAGCTGAGTGTAAATTTTGTGTTTATAGTTCTACCTCATTAGACCTTTGTAATATTACAAATTATTGCAGATTTATATTCATTTGGAAAATACATGTTTAAATTTTAGCAGCAAATTTACTTACTGTGCTTATAGCTGTACACCTCTTTAACCTTGCTATATCTCCCCTGAGAACATTCATCAGTACAGTTTCTGCTATATCATCAGCATTATGCCCTGTTGCTATGCACTTCACATCTAGCAAAGCTGCACCTCTATCTAATGCTTGCCTTCTAAATACTCCACAAAAAGTACAATTATTCTTCCTACCAATTTGAGCCACAATTTCATCCATAGTCCATCCATACAGATCTTTATATGAGAGTATCTTCAAGGGCATTTCATAGTCATCCCTGTTTTGTTTTACTGTCTCCAAACTATCATCGCGGTATCCAGTAATTCCTTCGTCAATTGATAGCAACATTAAGTTTAAGCCATAATCATAACGCGTATTTAAAGTTTTTAATATGTAAGCTAGTACCGTGGAATCCTTCCCTCCAGATGCTGCAATAGCTACTGAGTCGTCTTTATTGAATAGTTCACCTTTTGTTATCGTGTAATGTATCTCCGTTTCAAAAGCCCAGTAGAAACATTCTTTACACAGAGCGTCACCAGTTTTTGGTCTCTAAAACGTTAACAGAGCTTTAAAATCATATTAGTTAAGTAATTTTAAAACGTTAAATGTAAATAAGGTGTAATAATATTTAAGAAAAAAAAAATGAAACTTTAACCTTTAAAACAGCATTATTGCCACAACCAGTTCTGCACGGTACTGGCATTGTACACAAAAGAAACTTGAAATTATATCAAATAATATAAATACTTAGTCCCAAATTCATGGATGTATGAATTATTTCGATAAGAAATTAATATTAGTGACAGAAAAAACCTGCCTACACGTGCCAAAGACTAAACATAAAAACCCAAATCAACTACATAACAAAATGATTGTCAATTGTTATTGCACCAAGTAGTAGTAGTTGAATTCGCCACAAGGGCAGGTAAAGGAATCTTTAGTCCATACAGCCAATTCTGATGTATAAATCTTCATAAAGTAGTACAGTTGTATTGTAGGCTACAACTAACACCATTCAACGGAGTTCTTGTGAAAACTCGAAAGGCCACATTTGACTATACACTTTACATTTCTCACAAAAACACGTAATTACTACTCCAAAACTATCAATAACCTACAACTATTGTTCATTTTAGAGTGATTTTACACATGTTTAGAAAATAAAAATGCACAGCACAACGCCCCTTTTCAGTTACCGCCAAAAAATCCTTACTGTCACCAAAGTTTGTCAGTTCCACAAGCTATCAGGATAAAAAAAATATAGTCTTTGCTGGATTAAGGGTCTAGAAACCAAGCCATAAAATAAAAAAGAGTACATTGTATGGATTAAAATAATTTGAGAAAACGAAAATAGGAGAATTGTCAGGTGTCAGATAAACTATAGACGTATTGGGAATTTTTTTTTCGGTTTTTTCCTACATATCTCTGAGTATCTTATTTTTCTGTATTTCTTTTTCTGTTACAGTGGTGTAGTTAAGTATAGTTTATTCATATTACTATTTTTTTCCATAATGTCCTCTGTTTGCGAGGATGTTCATCCGGACAGGGGCAAGTTACTTTTTGATTCTGATTTTTTGATGATGATTTTTGATTCTGGACGTGTCCCCAACGGTTTATCAATTATCCGACAAATTACCAAATAAACGTCATACCGATTCCAATATAATTACTCAGGTCAAAAAACCCGCGTCAGTCCCTCTTGTTGCTGCCTCAACTCAGCACACGTTCGTTCGCCCAGGTTACGAACCCAACACTAGAATTACATATTCTGAGCAAGACTCTGGTCTCTTCATTGTGCATGTTGCACATTTGGGAAACGATGAATCCTCTACGTCAAATAACATGAGAGCCCTTAAGATTGCTCCAATCATTTACAATAGCAAGGTATCAGGTGTCGACGAAATTAAAAGTATTGGTAGAAATAAAGTGTCTGTTATTTTCAAAAATCACCTTGACGCAAATTGTTTTGTTTCTGACCCTATTCTTACCTCTTATAACCTATCCGCTTCTATTCCTCGTTTCCAGATTACGCGCATGGGAGTCGTCACTCAAATCCCTTTGGAGTGGTCACTACAAGAACTGGTTGAATCAACTGAATGTTGTTCCGGTGCTTGTCTAGTAATTAAGGCAAGCGTCTAAATAAAAAAAAGCGTATCGACGGGAACACGGTTTGGGAACCCACTGGTACTATGGTTTTTACCCTATTAGGTCAACCCTGAGCCCTGACCATGTTTATTGCTTCAATATGTCGCTACTAATGAAATTATACACACTACCCACTATTCAGTGTTCCCCGTTGCTCCCGCTGTGCCGGTTCTCACGATTGCACTGCCTGTAATACCCCCGCTGAAAATGTGTCGTACTTATTCTGCTCAGGAAGTCATTTAGCTACTGACACCAAATGCCCCGAGCATTCTCGACAAAAAGCAATAAAACTAGCTATGTCCCAGGACAATATAAGCTATATGGAAGCAGCTAAAGGTTTCCCGCGTGTACGTAGACCCTTTTCTGATATTGTTAACTCTTCTTTTCCTAGTAAACTGGTATTCATTAACAGATCTTCTAATTATATTTATCCACACTCTCCGTCCCCTGATTCCCCTTATTTATCTCAGCCTTCTACCTCCTCTTATAAGAAATCTGTTCCTATTGTTCGCCGACCTAGACCCCTTCCTAGCAAGTCTTTCGACCACCAAGCGCACTGTAGTATAATTTCTTCCCCTCCCCCGACTCTTCCTAATGGTTGTGCCCTTAATAATAATAACTCTACTAATAAAGTTTCCCTAAATGATGACCTGGATCATCTGATGACTAAGACTAAATTATTAATTAAATAAATAAAATTATTAAATATTTTTTCTAAATTCGAAAATGATTTACCGTACAACGTCTCAGAAATGGTTCAATCCATCGTTTCGTCTTTAATTAATTTATTTCTAAATAATGGCCAAGAACATCATGCAATGGAACTGTCGCAGCATTAAAAATAAAAAACAAGATCTCATCTATCTGTTCAACAGGTTTAACCCTTTGGTCTTTGGCATTTCGGAGACATGGTTGTGTTCCGGCTCCCTGTTTAGGTTGCCGGGGTATTCATGTCTTCGAGATGACAGAGATGATGGCTGGGCTGGTTCTACTCTACTTATGAATCGAAAGTTCACGTTTTTCCAAATTCCTATCGGTCACCATTCTCCCGACCTTAATATTGTTGCTGCTCGCTCTATTGATATTACCTTTGTTTCATTGTATGTTCCTTATCCTAATAATAATATTATCATGGAATTAACATCCATTCTATCTTCTCTTCCTAAACCCCTTATTATCCTAGGCGATTTCAACATCCGTCATACTATGTGGGGCTCTCCTTTTTGCGACGCCGTTGCTTCACCCTTTCTCGATATGCTAGATGGTTTAGATTTATGTGTCCTAAATGATGGCTCCCCTACTCGCAGAGTTCCTCCTACTCAAAACGTTAGCGCCCCAGATGTAACCTTATGCTCTCCCTCTTTAACTTGGTTACTTTTTTGGTCAGTTTTGCCTCATTCTTTTGGCAGTGATCACCGCCCATTTTAATTTCGTTTGCTAATTCTTTCTCTCCAAACCCAGCTCTCCCACCTCTTTTAAAATTCAGAATTAAAAAGGCCAACTGGGATAGATTTTCCAATTTAGTTGAAGATAAATTACTGTCTCTCCATACTATTGACTTTGATAACGTTGCTTCTGTCTACAGTGAATTAACCTCTATTCTAATTTCTGCTGCTAATTTATCTATCCCTTTAAAAAATTCTGTGCGTAACAAACTGCCTTCTCCAGCATGGTGGGACTCCGAATGTTCTTGAGCTGTCAAGGAAAGAAAAGAA
This sequence comes from Dendrolimus houi, assembly GCA_039645545.1. Lineage (NCBI taxonomy): Eukaryota > Metazoa > Arthropoda > Insecta > Lepidoptera > Lasiocampidae > Dendrolimus > Dendrolimus houi. Next base: position 24,201,133 of record CM077127.1, on the reverse strand, counting down.
GCCGAAACAAAGTTTTCTAGGGACCTTTCTTTAGAAAACTTTGTTAACTTCAAAAAAATTTGTGCTCGTACTAAACGGTTCCTTCATTCAAAAAAGGAATCCGGATAGCATTCATTTTGCGATTCTCTTTGTCCAAGAACTCCTTCCACTCTTGTATGGAGAAAAATTAAAGCTTTTCGTTTGTCTCAAAATAATCCTAATATTTCCTCTAATGACCCTTCGTGGCTTCCTGATTTTGTTTCAAAACTTTCTCCTCCTTTTGTCCCACATATAAATTGTATCCCCTCCCTATTTCCTTCCACTGCTGACTCAAGTGGAATGAATTCTGAATTTTCTTATGCGGAACTATCTTACGCTTTGGATCATCTCCGGGATTCTGCTCCAGGTGTCGATAGTATTCCATATTCCTTTATTAATAAATCCTCCGAAACCACTAAACGTTTTTTTCTCAAACTCCTTAATACTATATTCTTGTCCGGGTCTGTTCCAGACTCATGGAAAACTCAGGTAATCATTCCAATATTAAAACCGGGTAAAGATCCGTCTAATTCAGATTTCTATAGACCTATTGCTTTATCATCTGTACTTGCTAAAATAATGGAACATCTTATGAAAAATAGACTTGAATGGATCCTTGAAAGTCGGGACCTTCTTGCGAACAGCCAATTTGGCTTTAGGAGAGGTCTTGGCACTATCGATAGTTTAAGTTTACTAACTTCTGAAATCCATCTTGCTTTTTCTCGCAACGAGCATGTGATAGGGGTATTTTTAGACGTTTGTTCCGCTTATGATAGCGTTGATCCCTCCTTACTTAGATCGAAAATGTTTCGCCTGAGTTTACCTCCAAAAATTATAAATGTCAGTAGCATGTTTATGGAACGTACCATATTAATCCGCTCTGCTAACTGTGATATACCACCGAGACGTATCTGGAAAGGCTTACCTCAAGGTTCAGTACTTAGCCCTCTTCTTTATAGTTTGTTCACAGCCGATTTGGAAACGTCAGTTAATTTTTTTTGTAAAATTTTGCAATACGCTGATGATATCGCTTTATTTGCCACCTCATCTTCTTTTTCTGATGCGTGCAACCGACTTAATTCTGCTCTATATTATTTAAATCAATGGCTCACAGATAATGGCCTCTCCCTCTCTCCACTGAAAATTTCCGCGGTCATTTTTTCACGTAAACGTTCTGTTCCTGCCATTGATATACACATTGATAACCAATCTATTCCTATTCGTGATAATGTTAAATTCTTAGGCTTGTATTTGGACTCCAAATTGTCAGGCGTCTATCATCTTAATTACATTTGTGCTAAGGTGGAAAAAAATATTAATATTTTGCGGGCTCTTTCTGGCGTCAAATGGGGGTCCCACTCCTTCAGTCAGAAACTCCTTTATAATGCCATTGTAAGGAGTCATTTTGATTATGGTTGTTTTTTATTAGAACCGTGTAACAAACTTGCCCTATCGAAGCTTGACAGGATTCAAGCTAAATGTCTGCGCATTATTACAGGCTCCATGAAATCTTCTCTCACTAATGCTCTTCAGGTTGAATGCTTAGATCCCTCCCTCTTCCTGCGTCGGCAACTTCTGGCCGTCAGATTCTTCTTCAGAGTGGCAGAGCTAGCTAATCACCCTCTTGTAGGTCTTCTTAATAGTTTACTCCAGCTTACTTCTACTTCTCCTTATTGGAGTCACAAGACTCCTATAAATTTGATTAACTCCTATAAGAAATTTAGTAACCCCCCCTATAAACTTTTCCAAAATTCCAAAAATTTCATTTTTGAGTTTAGTTTTGAATGTCTTTTATTTCAGCCCAATATCATCTTTAATTTTGGAATAAGCAAAGAAACTTCTGGAGCTAACCAAATTTTCAACCAAATTATTCAGGAACATTGGCCGGACTGGCTTCTTATCTTCACTGGTGCTTCAAGACTGAATGACGACGGTCCTCTTGCTGCTGCAGTCTGGATCCCTAAGTTTAAAATAATCCTCAATTATAAAATTTACAAGCTGCTTACAAGATATTTCTAAGTCTCCTTTTCGGGCTAATCAAATATCCCCACTTTCCTTGCATATTAAGCAGATTCTTTACAATTTTTACTCTTTGGGTTTGGAAGTATTTCTAGCCTGGATTCCTGGTCACTCTGGCATCTGTGGAAATGAAAGTGCTGACAAGTGCGCCAAACAAACCGTCTACACTGGTTGTAGTAAATATATCAAGTGTTTCCCGCGCGATCTTCGAGCTCTCGCTAAAATCATGGAATGACCTATGGTTAAATTCTTGTCAAACTGTTGGCAAACACTGCTAATCTCTAACCCTTTATCCCCTCGTATCCCTGGTTTTTCGTTTTTCGTTTCCGCAACATCCCTAAAAAAAATTCTTCTATATTCGAAATGTATAATTCGTTTACGACTTGGCCATGTTTGTTCCCCTGTTTTTTTTAGCAAAACTCAGGATTCGTAATAATTCTTTATGTGAGTGTGGCCTGGACGAAGGTTCTATTGAACATATCTTTTTCTACTGCCGTAAAATTACTACTCCCCTTTATGATATTCTTCCTGTTAATTGCCCTCGTCCTGTTAATAGTAGTGTTCTTTTAACTTTATCGCATAAGTCATTTATATATATTCTTTGTAAATTCTTGACTGAATAAAATTATCTTATAATACATTGTGTAGTATATATATATATATATATATATATATATGTATATTTATTTATATATATGGATTGTATAGTATATATATTTTGATTAGGTTGATTTGAGGTTAAAGTTAGTATTTAGTTTTGTCCTTTGTTCTTATGTTTGTTGTAAATATGATTATTATATTGTATATTGTTTAAAATTGGCAGAATTTTCGTTTTTTTTAGTTTACCGGCCAAATTGTTAATTTTTATTTTATTTATATCACCTGGCTTTTCTATATACACTCGACATTGGCAAAATCAACGCATAAAAGGCATTGCAGCCATTATAAAAAAAAAACAAAATAATTATAGTCGTAATTTATTTCTAAAAAAGTATATCTAAACATCCCAATCATGCTAACGATTATAAAGAGAACGCTGATTTTGCTCAGTACTTGCAATCCGTAGTAAGACTCGAAGAGAAAATAACCCAAGATCTAGACGAAGAACTGGTACATTCCCATTTCCCAGAAGATAATGAGTGAGTGAAATCAAAATACTATTTGATTCGCCAACTTAATGATAAGTTGAGCTTAGATCAGTTGAGCAAGCCCTTAGCTAACGTCAAACTGAGTTAGACTAGCGTTGATAGCAACCGAGGATACCGTACAGTGTCGTGGACGGCGTCGACACTCTTGGCAGGCGATCCGCCCTGGCCTCTCCAGGCGGACGTGATAGCCAAAGTTCGGTGCTCCCGACAGGATGACCTCGCCCGTGGCCTGGCCTATGGCCAGGCCGAACTCCAGTGATCAGGACGCGGGAAACCGCGGCCATGATCCAATCTTGGTCAGTAGAGTTGGAAAACCCTGTTGCTGGCATTGACACGGTGGAAGCGGTTCGACCGCAGCTGTTGCGATGGCTCTCGCGGAAACGCGGGACCCTGACCTTCAGAATGACACAGATACTTACCGGGCACGGTTGCTTCGATAAGTACCTGTGTCAGATTGCGGGCTGCCTGCCTTCACCCCAATGCCGCCAGTGTGGCGCGCTAGACACGGCGTTACACACGCTAGTCGAGTGCGCAGCATGGGCACCTCAGAGGTTTGAACTCGAGACACTAGTAGGACCGACCGAATCGCTGGGCGATCTGGTGCAAGCCATGCTGCACAGCGACGACTGGTGGGTGGGTGTGGCCAATTTCTGCGAGACGGTAGTGTCTCATAAGGAGGCCGCGGAACGAGATAGGGAGAGAGATGGTAGTGCGCATGCGTCTCGCGGGCGCCGACGTTAGTCGGGAGCCCGGAGGCGCAGGTATGCGCATGACCTCCCTCCCTGAAATACCGCTGCAGGAGCCCTCTAGCATCTAGGGAGCAGAGGAGTCTTCACCCCTGTTGACGAAGTGAGTTTCCCTCTCCCGGGGCATTCTCAAGCACTTGTGCGCTAGGATCGGTGTGGGTGTAACTACGTTCTGTATGTCACGCCTTTCCTACCATAAGCGCGGGGCACATGGGAGGAGGGTGGTTTTAGTGGGGTATTGATTAGTCGAGTCTCCACACAAGCCGATTGATTATTGTTTGGATTGCCTCAGTGGAAAGCCTCCATGATCAACAACGGTCTAATCCCTAGCAAAGGACCCGGTACGTGTGAAATGCATTTCGCCCGCCTGAAAAAAAAAAAAGTGTTGATAGCAAGAATTACGATTTGGAGGCTAAACTCGGACAGCTATGTCAAGATGGTAATATGTTTGCACAAGTAAGCCTTGTTACCATTTCCAATCTTAATATTTTTTATAATATTATAACTACAGTTTCTTGTTCTATCTATTCTATCATTTAAAATCTGTGCTCTTGACTAATCTATTCTATTATGGGCCAACTGTTTTACTTATTTGTATGAAGTTATACCTGGTTTTTCCTTAAATTGATTGATGTTCTTGGCCTTCTTTTCCCTCTCCTTACTTCCATTTTGCTTTCTATTAAACTTTATAAATAATTTACAGTGGTAGAACAAAGGTATTATATATTAAATTTGATTTATATTTATTGGACCAAATCTAAAGTATTTTTCTGCTGTCTGCTTTTCTGTCACTGTTGATTACTGGGGAACCAATACTAAACAACCTAAACATATAAAATTTAGCACACTTCAATAAGTGTGTTTATTTTTGTTAAGTCTTATTCCTCTGTATATTGTTTTGCAGTATATTATTACTGTTTTAAGGAGATAGATAGATAGACAACACTTTATTGTATACCAAAGCATAGATAAACAGAAATAGAAAAATACAAGAGATACAACGGGTGGCCTAATTGCTAAAAAGTGATCTCTTCCAGGCAGGCAACCCTTGGCGGGGATTAATAGATTTTTAATACTAATGGTGGTGCAGTTTATAAATAATGATAAATGATAAGTATAAACAATACATATAAGTACAAAACAATATAATATTATATATATATATATATATATATATATATATAATACATATATATATTTATATATATATATATATATATATATATATATATATATATATATATATATATATATATATATATATGTGTGTGTGTGAGAACTTCATTCACGATTATAAAAAGAAATGTAAAACTGAAATTTTAGATCTGTATTTATCGGACCATACAGAACAGTTGATAACTATTCCTTTAAAAAAGACTTGCAAATTAAAATACTGGCGAAAAACTAACGAGAGAGTACAGCAAGTACAGCACAGAAAATATAAATAAATTTAACTATTGTATGAGTAACCTATCTAACCTAACCTAACCTAATGACCCTAGTACCTCATATGAAATCTTTATAAACGAATTTAAATCTTTCTACGATCTTTGCTTCCCAAAAAAGTATACACAAATAAATGTTTTGAAAAAGTGTAAATGGATTTCGCGAGGTATCAAAACTTGTAGTAATAAAAAGAGATATCTATTTTGGAACTACAGAAAAGATCCCACTAAAACAAAAAAATCTATGGTAACTATAGACAGTTATTTAAAAAAATTATAGGATTAACAAAAAAATCACAAAATAATTACAAAATTAAGTTATCAGACAATAAATCTAAAACGACATGGCAAATTATTAACAGCTCTAAACATAACGTACCAAAAGACTCCATAACCAAAATTAAAACAGTAAACAATGATTATGTTACAAATCCAGATCTAATCGCTAAAGTATTCAACAATTACTTTATTGATAAAGTCAGTCCAATAAGAGAATTCGGTACACAAGTGACCAAATTAATTAATCCTGAACAGAAATCAATGTTTATGGCACCGAGCCTACCGTGCGAAATCAGAAACATTATACAAAAATTAAAAGATATAAATAGCGTAGGACACAATGGAATTTCGACGAAAATTATAAAATCTGTTAATGATTTAATTTGTCATCATCTCAGTTACATTATAAATTTAACTATTGAAGCCGGAAAATTCCCAGAAGATCTTAAACTGGCAATAGTAAAACCATTATTTAAGAAAGATAACAATGAACTTTTAAAGAACTATAGGCCTATTGCTTTAACTTCGATATTTTTCAAAATTTTTGAAAAATATTATTACAACCAATTAAATGAATACCTTGAGAAAAAACATATTCTTTGCACTGAACAAAAGGGATTTCGAAGAGGTAAAACAATTAACATGGCCATTTATGACTTCATAAAAAATGTTACCACTCACGTCGACACTAGCCGCCGTCTTTTGTGATATGACTCAAGCTTTTGACTATGTAGATCACAATATTTTAAACCGTAAACTGGAAGCTTATGGAATAAGAGGAAATGTACTCCAATTAATACATTCTTATCTAAGTGATAGAAAACAAATTACACAAATTTCAAAAATAAACCTTATAACAAAAACTGAAATTATTCATTCGTCCAATAAACGTTCCGTGACATATGGTGTACCTCAAGGCAGTGTTCTCGGCCCTCTTTTATTTACTATATACATTAATGACCTGCCAAAATGTACTACACATTCTATGACTTTATTTGCTGATGACAGCACATTAACTATACCGTGTAGTGATATAAAAAATTACGAATCCGATATAAATAATACTATGTTATCGGTTATAAAATGGTTAAAAAATAACAACCTTAAAATAAATATAAGTAAAACAGAAATAATACAATAGTCAAAGGCCTAATAACACCTCTAAATCTGTTACTGTTTTATACGATAACAATATCATACATGAAGTAGACTCCGCCCGATTTTTAGGATTAGTAATAGATAATAGATTAAAGTGGAAAAATCATATAGATAAGTTAAGCTAAAAAATAAGTAGTTCGACATTTGCATTGCACAAATTAGCACCGACAGTCAATACAGACGCTCTGCTTACAGCTTACTATGGGCTTGTAGAATCTGTTTTAAGATATGGTATCATAATTTGGGGTAACTCAGCCAATACAAATACTATATTCTTAATGCAGAAACGCTGTATACGAGCAATGTTCAAAATACACATAACTGAAAGCTGTAAACCGCTATTCATCAAACATAGTTTAACTGTTCCATCGCTATATATGAAGTCACAATGTTTGTACACAAAAATCTACATTTGTTTCCAAATACATCCGACATTACGGTTAGGAATATACGTAATAAAGAAAAACTTTGTATGCACCCTGCAAAAACAACTTTACTGTATAAGAGTATAGTATGCATGGCCCCAAAGATATATAATAAAATCCCAATACAGCTTAAAGCTCTTAAAACTAAATTGTTTAAATCACATTTAAAAAAAATTACTAATAAGAAAATGCTACTACAGTGTAACTGAGTTCCTTAATGATAAGTTTTAAATGTAAGTGATAAGTTAGAATGTTAAGTGTTTGTTGTGGGTGGTTATTTATAATAGTTAAAATGTAGGTACTTTTGAATAAAGCAGTTGCAAACGTACTAACGTCGTTTCAATACATAACATGGTGGCAGCGGTGATTTTAAAGTAAAATTAATAGTTTTAACGAAAGATAGTTGATGTAATCGTGTGTGATAGTTTTCTGGGGTGAATTATCATTGTTTATAAATATGGAACACGCTCGTCCACCGTCGGAATTACGTTTGGAAGGCAGCTCCGTCAGCCGCGCTGACGCATGGAAGCGATGGAAAACGCAATTTAGCTTGTTCTTAAAAGCATCTGGGGTGCATAAAGAAGAAGAAGAAGAAGAGTGCAAGCTAGCTTACTTATAAACTTAATCGGGCCCGAGGGTTTCGATGTCTACGAGACATTTACGTTTGAAATTGAAACGGAACGTGTGACGTCAGTGCGCTAATTAAGAGATATGACGCATACTTTGGAGTTAAACCAAATGTTACATTGGCAAGGTATAATTTTTTTTACAAGGAATCAAGAAATAGGCGAATCAATTAACCAATACGTCACTGCCTTGAAATTGTTGAGTAAAAATTGTGCATTTCAAAATTTAGAAGAGGAACTTATTCGCGACCGCATCGTTTGTGGCATAAACAGTACTGTACTACGCGATCGGTTTTTGCGAACAGAAGAATTAACACTGGAAAGAGCTGTTAAAATGGGTCAAATTGAGGAGATATCACATGACAGCCATCAACTACTAGAGAATCGTGGGGTATCGAGTTCCTCGTGCGTGCAGGTGGATGCGGTCGGCGTGTGCGGCGACGGAGGCCGAGGGCGCGGCTGGCGCGGCCGCCGGCGCGGGCCGTCCGCGACCGCGGCCATAGCAGGCCGGCGCTCGGCTCGCGCTGGCGCCAGGGCGCTTACGAGCGGGTGCTTGCGGTGCGGCGGCCAATGCGGAGAGCCGGCCAACTGTCCGGCAGTTTCAGTGCAGTGTTATGTGTGTGCAAATTATGGTCATTTTGCTAGGGTGTGCAAGTTACAAAAAAATGTGAAAACGTTACAAGAAATATGTGTGCAAGAAGAAAAATCGGACGATGAAGACTGTAAGTCTTTTTATGTTTCCATGCTTTATAATGTTTCAGAAATTAATACCTCTGAAAAATGGTTAGAAATACTTAGCTGTGAATCCGGGTGTGAAAAATTTAAATTAGATACAGGCGCTGATATAAATGTTTTGCCTTATCATAGATTTATTTCATTAGGTTACGATGTAAAAATAATTAATAAAAACCATAAAATGAAGTTACAGTCTTATAGTGGTGAATTTATACCCATCAAGGGAATATGTTATTTGAAATGGACTTTTAAGAATAATTTTTACAAACTGAAATTTGCGATTGCCGATATGGACTGTCAAAGCGTGTTGGGTCTTGAAACTTGTTTACAATTAGGTTTAGTGAAAAGAGTTCACAATTTGAATTTATCTGAAAATGAAGATTTATTCGAAGGGTTAGGCTGTCTGCCGGGGGAGTACGACATCGTGCTCGACAAATCCGTAGTACCCGTGGTCTGTTCCCCACGAAAAGTACCGTTTGGGTTGCGCGACAAGTTGCTAACTGAATTGAATAGGATGAATCAGTTGGGGGTGATTAGAAAAGTGGACTATCCGACACCATGGGTCAACTCTTTAGTGTTAGTGGCTAAGAAAAATGGTCAAATACGGGTGTGTTTAGATCCTAGGCCCCTAAATAAAGCAATTCAACGTGCACATTTTCAGTTACCGTCGGTTAATGACCTAGCTACAAAACTTCAGGGTGCTCAAGTATTTTCAGTTTTAAACGCTAACTCAGGGTTCTGGACAGTGAAATTAAGTGCTGAAAGTGCTGATCTCTGTACTTTTAGCACGCCTTTCGGCCGTTATTAGTATCTTCGGTTACCATTTGGTCTCAATTGTGCCCCTGAGGTTTTTCATGCCAAAATTAAGCAATTATTGGAAGGTTTAGAGGGAGTGGACTCTTTTATAGATGATATTATCTGCTGGGGAAATTCTGAAGCAGAACACAATAGAAGATTAAAAGCTTTATTTGACAGGGCTAGGAAAATAAATTTAAAATTCAATAAAGAAAAATGTAGAATAGGTGTTAAAGAAGTAACTTATCTGGGCCACGTTTTTAATAAGGATGGTATGAAAGTGGACCCAGAAAAAGTTAGAGCTGTAAGTGAGAGGTCTGCGCCCACTGACAGGAAGAGCTTAGAAAGATTTTTAGGCGTAATTAATTATCTTTCCAAATTTATACCTAATTATTCCGACTGTATTTTTCCTCTTACAAGGTTATTAAAAAATGATGTCACGTGGAGTTGGGAAATGGGTCATCAAAATGCATTTGAACGTTTGAAAAATATGGTTTGTAATGCTCCGGTTTTGGCATTGTATGATGTGCGAAGTCCTGTCCTAATATCGGTAGACGCAAGCAGCGGGGCGCTCGGCGCCGTACTAATGCAGGGTTGCCATCCGGTGAGTATACTTCCCGCACAATGACAGAGACACAGCGTAGGTACGCGCAAATTGAAAAAGAATTATTAGCTATTGTTTTTGCGTGTGAAAAATTTCACCAATACATTTATGGTAAAAATAAGGTTACTATTGAAACTGACCATAAACCGCTTGAGAGCATATTTAAAAAATCGTTAGATTCAATCCCAGCACGCTTGCAGCGTATGATGCTAAGGCTTCAAGCATATAATTTAACAATTATTTATAAACCTGGCAAATTTATGTACATATCTGACACTTTGTCGCGCGCGCCTCTTCCAGACTTGTACGATGACAAAATAAGCAGGGCTATATTAAATCAACTAAAGATGGTTATAGATAATGTACCCATGTCTCAAAATAAACTTACTCTCGTCAAACAAAAAACGCTTCAAGACCAAATGTTCTCACAGCTTTTAAAGTACATTAGACAGGGCTGGCCTGATCATAAATTTAACATTACTGATGTTCAATTACGTCACTTTTGGTCTATGAAGGACGAACTTTATTCTGTAGACGGGGTTATTTTTAAAAATAAACAGGTTTTAATTCCTAGTTGTCTCAAACAAGAGATGTTAAAAATTGTACACGAAGGGCATTTGGGGATAGATCGCTGTAAAAGACGTGCGCGCGAGGTTTTATTTTGACCAGGTATAACAAAAGATATAGAAGACTATGTTAGAAAATGTAAACTATGTCAGGAGAATTCACGCAGACAATGTAAGGAACCTATGATGCCAGTGTCGATTCCAGATGTACCCTGGAATAAAATTGGAATAGATATATTTGAATATGCGAAGAAAAGCTATTTAATTCTAGTAGATTATTTTTCTGGGTTTATCGAAGTCGAATATATGCAAGATACATCTTCATATTCAGTTATAAAAATTATAAAACAAAACTTTGCACGGTACGGTATTCCTGATAAGGTTATTACTGACAATGGGCCCCAGTTTTCATGTCGCAATTTTAAACTGTTCTCATGTGAGTGGGGCTTCACTCACATAACTAGCTCTCCATATTATGGCCAATCAAATGGTAAGAGTGAAAGGGCTGTATAAACAATAAAAAATATATTGAAAAAATCAATTGAGAGTGGGGCCGATTTTTATTTAAACTTGTTAAGCTATAGAAATACGCCAAGAGAAGATGTGAATTCTCCTGCGCAGCTATTTTTGGGGCGTAGATTAAAATGCAGACTGCCTGTACATCCTGATTTGTTAAAGCCGAATAATAGTTACAGAAACATGCAGCAATATCAAGCCTTATTAAGTAAACAAAGAAAAAGTAAATATTATTATGATCGAAATTGTAAGCCACTACCTGAGCTAAATGTCGGCGATGACGTCGTAATGTACGAAAATAATAACCGACGGATCCGCGGAAAAGTTTTAGACAAAGCGTCAACTCCGCGTTCATATGTCGTCAAAACCAGAAAAAGTATATATCGTCGTAATCGCCGGCACTTGTTAAAAACAACGCCTGGTGCTGAACGAGATACAGGAATAAATAATAGCAGGGTACAGGAGGAGTCTGATGGTGAGGAAGACATGTTCGTTTCGGGTGAGGAGGATGAAGAATATACGCCTTCAGTTAATGTGTCTGTTGGTAAACCATATTCGCCACCCTGCACTCGGAACAGAACTAAAAACATAGTTAAATAAGTATCTATAAGTATAATTGGTATAATATATATTTAGGATATAAGTTTTTATTTTTAGGGGAAGATGTTGTGGGTGGTTATTTATAATAGTTAAAATGTAGGTACTTTTGAATAAAGCAGTTGCAAACGTACTAACGTCGTTTCAATACATAACAGTGTTTAAATATATTTATAATAATTGTACCATATAAATATCATTAGAAACATATATAAATTTTAATTGTGTGTCATTTAGTATTTGTTAAATTTAAGGATATACATAATTATAAGATTAAAATATTAGTGATAATAATTAAAACCAAATAAGTGTACCTCTATGATATAAATTTAAAAAAAAAAAATGGACGCCCAACCGGCAAAAAAACATGTGCTCTATATAAAATAACACGACCTATTGTATAGCCATGTTTTTATGCAATAAATTATTTGATTTGATTTGTGTGTATGTATTTGTATATACACATGCGTGGAGAGGAGAGAAGGAAATGAAGCACCAAGAAATACCTCAGCAACATATGTAACTATATTTTTTTTAAAATTTCATCTTTTGTCCCTCTTTTACCTTTTTTTATATCAAAATGTATTCTTTCCATAGGAAAATACAATTAAATACTAAAACTAAACTACAGTATGAAAAATAAACCTTAAATTAAAAACTAGAACTAAATAAAAAAAGAAGGCATAATTATAGATAAAATATTGGTCCCAAACCACTTTCTATTAAATAAGTTCTAATTCCACAAGAAATGGAGTTGCAGCAGACAGAACACATAAGAAATTTTAGTATTATTAATATAACATAGACAAACAAATAAATCTAAGCATAATATGTCTCCATAGATTCCTAACATGTAACTTCCAGATAGTCCAATGAAGACGGCAATTGGTGAGCGCGATCAAAACTGGGTACCAGCTCGTCAGGATCATCTTGCTCTACACTCTGACCACATTATCAATAAATTACTGTGAGGCATCAATGAAGTCAGCTGTCTGTTGCAAAATAAGAACTAATGCTACACATTGGTAATATGGGTTTGTGAGTTTTCTGTATAATTCAATGTAAAAACTGGCTTGGGAAGTCAGTTTCTTGCTCTTAGGAACAATAACAGCTATTTACATGAGGGTACAAATAGGGGCAGTACTCTTGTTAACACAACACGGTCTTTGGGAAAACTTTTGAAGCTAAATGTAGGAGAATGAGACATGTCTGAAAAGTGTGTTTGCCTCTCACCTTTTTGAGATGGTGTTTTTGAAATTGAAGGATTAATACTTTATAAAACATATGGATCTAGTTGATCAGTGCAAAGATTATGCACCAATCAGTGGTATCAGACTTGATTTCAAATATAGAAAAATTCAGAAATTTCTATTTCCTTTATAATAATACTGGGCATTGACCCAGTCTAGGCCCGAGCCCAGCGGTAGTACGTTTATGGGCTGCTGTTATAATTATTTATAACCCAGTCTTATTGTAGGTTTATGTAAACCCAGTCACCTCCACTTAAGAGCCATTTCACAAAATGATTACGCTTGAGTTTAGGTAAAATACTGCATCATTGCTTATGTGTGCTACGCACTCAAACGTAACATAAACAGTGTAACGCGAGCGCCGAGACGGACGAAGCAATCTTGAGCCATAGTGTGCTTTTATATGAGATTAATAAAAAGTTACACATTTTATTTAGTCTAATGAAATTTTCAAGCTAGTTAAATAGAAAAACAAGAAGTTATGGTATGTAAAATAATATAATAACAATTAACATAAAAACAATCACACATTATTGTCGGTTAACAACTAAATGCTTACGCTATATGAATATTTGGCGTAAAGGCATTGATATTGCCTTTCTTAAGTCTATGATTTCCGGTAATACGCATTCTTCGTAAAACCGAGTCAATTTGGGTAGCATTTTCTCCTTCCAAAAAGCGTCATCTTTCTTTACTCTTATTACTTTCAATGGAAAATCAGGCCCAGTCCATACAGCAAATACACATATTTCTTTTTTCGCTATATGCAACTGGCCCTGAACCTGGTAGTACCAGTCGTGATTTTTGTTCATCTCGATTTCAGATTGGCTGTTCACTTTGAAACATTTCAGATTGTTAGCTTGCAAAGCGGTATCAGGATCTATTCAAAAACTGAGCTTGGACTTCCATTAATCCTTCACTGCACAATCCATCCGGTGTTGCGCCTAAATAAAAATATTCTTTGTCTATAAAAAGACCACATTTATCTATATTAGTATTTTCTTGCACACTGAGTTGTGCCAAAGCCTTTGGTTCACTGTCTCTACCATGTTTTATTGGGGTAATTTGGTCTAGGTTATATGAATATAGAACGGATTTTAGAAGGGGAGCAGAGTTTTGGTTTGCTCGCCTTTTGCAAATTTTACCAAAGAAGGACGCAGTAAGTATACACCTTCTAAGTTCGAGCCACAAAGAGCTTTCAGCCTGTAATACAGTAGCTCTCTCAATTTCATGGCGGTTTAACGCTTGTTCTTTTAAATTGCTCAAAAACAGTTGTTTTCCTCGCTCATAATCTGCAGCTTCCATATCCGGTCTTTTACATTCTTCTCCATAATGAGCATCTACAGGATTAAAATTAATTTTTTTACGAGTACTACCTGCACGTGCTATTACTTCTCGAGTATTTTTTGCATATCTCCTGGTTTCCAAAAATTTTAAAGATTTTCCTGGGCTAGTGTGACAAATTGACTTATAAAAAGTGTATTGTGGCTTGCCGGTATTAAAAGATACCACTGCGGCATAACACCTTGTAGTGTAGGAGTCTTTTAACGAAAAATTTACGCGTTTCCCACCTACTATCTTAGCCACAATACTATTGAATTGTTCTGCGCGATTATTGGTGTAGGCATATAAAAGGCTTCGGGAATTATAGGCGAGTTGAGATACGTTCTTTTTAATCTTCAAAAACAGCGTAGGTATTAGTGGGACTAGATTAGGCTCTTTTTTTCTCTTATCTGTGCAGTAATAACTATCACAATTTGAATGGTCCCCAAAAATGTGATGTGGGCTATTTAAAATGTCCTTTTGGAGGTTTTCAATTTTACAGGAACTTGAACTGTTGTCTTGTTGTCTCTGTCTAATAGCAGCACGAACAGCAGTACGTAGCCTTTCATACGGTCCATATTTAAAAGTTTACGCTCGTTCAAAGGAATAGTTGTACCTTTTTGAAGAAGCATATTTTTTCCATTATAATTTCGCAACAAATGGTCTGTACATTCAATTTTTTGAATTGGAATATCCGGATATGGTCGACTTTTCAATATACTTTTATAGGTACTAGAATCGCCATCGGCAATCAGGATGTTATAAATTAAATTTCTGTCTTTAATGGAATTTTTAAAACCTTCAACTAATATCGCTTGTTCCATGCTGGTTGAAGATCCCAAATGGTTTTTAGTATATTTGTGGGGTCTTGCTGGATGGCCTTTTTTGTTTGCTCGGGCGCACATAACACAATATTTGTTTCGAACCCCAATGTGTAACACTTTACCACTATTCTCTCCGATTATGGCTGCAACACCAGAGAGGGCAGAATAATTGTTTTTATACGAGCGTTTGCCCCAACAGGCATCCGCTTCTACCGGTATCATGGCTATACCCGCATTGTTAATATCGCCTCGTGATTTTGCCGCCTCAATTTCCTGTTTAGCAGCATTTACCATCGTTTCTTCAGCAGCAGCCTTCCACATGTCAGAAATAGCGTCGTGTTTTTTACTGTATAAACGAAATGGCATTGTTGGCAAATCCATCGAAGCAGTGATCTCATTAAGGTTTGATTGACCAATTCCCATAATGATTGAACCTGATACCACCCCAGCATTAAGGTCAAGTTTTGCTTCAGTTGTGTTGCTGTCCGAAGTATTGAGAACAAAACTAGATCCGCACATCGTACACTTAATGTCAAATTTAGATATGAGGCCCACCTGTTTCTCTTTGCATATTTTGAGATAGTTCAATTTGCAGCCGAATTTCTCGCTGTGTTCGCTTATATTTATTAATTGATTCCAAAAGTATTGAAAATCAATTATCCTTCTGCCATCAACTGTATAATCATCCTAAAAAAAAGTAATACTTCATAAATAATCACATTTAAAATTAAATTTAAAAAAATATACCGTGTACAAAAATACTTACGATCGAGTCCGAAAGTTTCATTGATTCGTCTAGGTCTCCAGGGTCTAATGCAACATGTTCTTTCTCTTATAAAAATAAAGAAATAATTATTAACATATACTAAATAAACTTCTGATTTAAACCAAGAATTAATAAATGTTTCGTACAGCTTCTGTTACCGAATCTGACTTATCACTTGTACGGCTAGTACCCGGCACGGCGGCGGTGTCTTATCTACAGGTGCTATCCTCTAAGTGTTTTAGACGATTTTTCATTCTAAAATGAAAATAAACGAGCTGTTGATTTTCGGTATTTACAAATAAGTTGTATGTTTAATCAATAAATAATCATCAGTTGCTATGTAAATAAATATTGTAAATAAAAATGAATAGGTATTTACCTCACTTCTGTTGCTTTCTTTAAGGCTGCAGAATTATCACGTTTCCTTTTTTTAAGACAACGGTATACATAATCCTTGCGCCCCATTGCTAAAACTAATAAAACAAAAATATATATTTATTCTACAAACAATTGAAATCATAGATTATACTTGATAATAAACCAAACTTTACCTTGTGAAAAAAATACAAAGCGTATCAATACTATGTGGTCGCAGTACAATAATGGTTTCACTCTACGAACGCTCGATTATCGGGACGCGGAAAAAATAACAGGTCCTTCTCCGATGGGCGCTCGCGCCGTTCTAAGCTGTACCCACTTGTGTATCGTAATTTCGATTGAAGTTTTATCAATATTTTGACAAAGTTTAAATGCATGAATTTCCAATATTACTGTAGAAATCGGTTCTCTAATGAACGTAGTTTATTTTTGTAATTAATGTGTATTTAAACCAAAAATCACGATACAATTGCAATGTTAACCTCAAAAATTGGCCTATTGGTTTATTTTATTACTAAATAATGGTAATACAATTCAATAATCTGTTACATTAAAGGACGATTAAAGTATATGCCCAATGCGTTATATATTTTTTAAAACTTAATTTATAAGTATTTTTGATTGAAATACGACTCTGAAATCAACTCTGCGGTGGTTTTTCAATAAAATAGTTGTGCGGAATTGATTACTATAGATCTAACAAGTTATTTTTAGTAAATGTGTTACATTAAATGTCAACGCGAAACCTTGGCTCATTTTTTGCGCATATTCAATAACTTCTAGGTGTTACAGACTAGGTGTTACAGACTATGGTAATTAAGAGCTCAAAATATTAGAAATTCTATAGCTAAAAAAAAAGGCAGAAAACGTGAGTTTTTAAAAATGGCTTTTTTTTTTTTCATTCTGGACAAAAAAAAGTAGAAGTATATCACTATGAACAGATATATTGAGTAGAAATTAAGCTACCAAGTAAAAACAAAAAAATATTTGGTATGTCCGATTGGTAATCCAATCTATAGCTAGAAATACTTGATATAATGGTTTACTTGGTTTTGGGAACTTATCATTTGTGTGAGTTTTTAAACCTGCTATTAAGAGTGCACTAGCTGGTATTGTACACAACGTAGAAATTTTCTTTGAACTTGCTCTAGTGTATTGTTATATTTATTATAAAAGGGGTTCCATATGGACACAGCATAATCTAATTGCGAGCGAATCAGTGTAACGTAGAGGTAAATATATGTTGAGGGTCGAGTGAAATTTTTACTGGAACGCATAACGAGGCCATACATTTTAAAAGATTTATTAATGATGGTATCTATATGCAGATCCAAGTGCAATTTATTATCAAGTATTACACCTAAGTCTCTAATATAATTGACATATTCAAGGGTAGTGTTACACAGCTTATATTGGAAATTACTAATATGTTTCTTTTTGGTAAAGGCAATGACTTTACATTTACTAATATTAAGGTCAAGTTTATTGTTTAAACAGTAGGTTGATAGATTATTAAGATCTTCTTGAAGTTTATAATGGTCGTCTGAGTTTTCTATAATGTGGTAGATTTTTAGATCATCAGCATATAATAAAAATTCACAATTTTTTATGCTACTAATTATATCATTTATAAAAATGATAAAAAGTAATGGGCCAAGGATGGAGCCCTGTGGCACGCCGGACGTGATAGGTACGAAGTCAGATTCACAGCCATTAAATGCAATTTTCTGTGTACGATTTGTTATGTAAGATTTAAACCAGCGCCACAGGTTACCTCTAATACCATTATACGCAAGTTTATCAAGAAGAATTTTGTGATCTACACTATCAAATGCTTTACGAAAATCAGTATATACACTATCTATTTGTTTGTTAGCGTCGATACCTTCAAAAAGAAGTGATGTGTATACCAATAGATTAGTAGTAGTGGAACGACGTTTTACAAATCCGTGTTGTTGTGGTAGTATTATATTATGTAAGGAGGGATATATCTCATTATGAACTAATTTTTCTAGAAGCTTTGAGAGTACCGGTAGGATTGATATAGGTCGATAGTTTTCAACATTCGTTTTATCTCCACTTTTGAAAATGGGAACAATACGAGCTGTTTTCCAAATACTGGGAAAGATTATACTGCATATTCAGAGATAGTTACGTGATTCAAATTTAGATTAGTGGTATGATTATTGTCTGGAATCATGTTTATATCGTAATCATTACTAACTGTAGAATGTTTAAAAACTGATTTAAAGAAAGTGGAAAAAAATCCACATATTTCTTCCGGATCATCTGAAGTAGAGTTTTTATAGTCAAATTTGTTAGGAAGGTCATTTTTGTTTTTCATATTATTTACATATGTCCAAAAATATTTTATATTATGACGGATACTATCTTCAACTAAGTTCATATAGCTCTTGTAACATATTTTTGACTGTACTTTAAAGCGGTTTCTGAGAAGTGAGAATAATTCATAATCAGATTCATTATGATATTTTTTCCATTTTATCCACGCGGTATTCTTGTTTTTAAAGATGTGTATTAAAGAACGCGTAAACCACACCGGGTACTTGGAGGATTTATGATATTTAACTTTAATAGGTACATGTTTTTTAATTAAAGAATATATGTGTTCATAAAATACAGTCACTGCATTTTCTGCTTTAAGATTAAAAAACAGTTTAGTCCAATTTTTTTGCGATAATTCAGCGTTAATCTGTTCATAATTATTAATTTTACTAAATTCAAACAGTACAAGGGGTTTATGTTTTATTTGAGAAGGGTGATTAGTAATTGTCAACAGTGTAAAAAAAGGCGGGTGATTTTGATCAGGGTTAACAAGAAATACTGGTACTGGAGATAATTTGGTACTATCGATGTTAGTAATAAAAAGTCTAATATCCGTTCATTTGAGTTTCTGATATGATTGTATTGATGACAGTTTAATTGACTTAGAAAATTAATAAAGTATTTATTGGATGAGTTGTAATTACTTTTTATTATGGGTTCTAAATATGTGTCATAATCACGCCACTCTAGCGAAGGCAAATTATAGTCACCTAATACTATGAATTCATTTACATCATCAGATTGTAATGTGCATAACAAGTGATCAAAGTGTTTTAAATAGGTATCCGAGTCTAAGTTTGGAGGAATATATACGGCACATATAACCGTGCAATGAGTGCGCCTACGTATTTCAATAACCAGTTTTTTTTTTTTTTTTTTTGAGGCGGGGGAAATGCATTTCGCACATACCGGGTCCTTTGCTAGGGATTAGACCGTTGTTGATCATGGAGGCTTTCCACTGAGGCAATCCAAACAATAATCAACCGGCTTGAGTGGAGACTCGACTAATCAATACCCCACTAAAACCATCCTCCTCCCATGTGCCCCGCGCTTATGGCAGGAAAGGCGTGAGATACAGAACGTAGTTACGCCCACACCGATCCTAGCGCACAAGTGCTTGAGAATGCCCCGGGAGAGGCAAACTCACTTCGTCAACAGGGGTGAAGACTCCTCTGCTCCCTAGATGCTAGAGGGCCCCTGCAGCGGTATTTCAGGGAGGGAGGTCATGCGCATACCTGCGCCTCCGGGCTCCCAACTGACGTCGGCGCCCGCGAGACGCATGCGCACTACCATCTCTCTCCCTATCTCGTTCCGCGGCCTCCTTATGAGACACTACCGTCTCGCAGAAATTGGCCGCACCCACCCACCAATCGTCGCTGTGCAGCATGGCTTGCACCAGATCGCCCAGCGATTCGATCGGTCCTACAAGTGTCATAACCAGTTGATCGACCAGGGGCGAGATGACCGCGGGAGGCGCGTCAACAGCCGTGTCACATGACACGCGCGTGCGGCGGGGCGCCGCACCTAAACCGCGCCGTACCGCCACCAGAACGCCGCCACCGTCGCGCCGTCCACTACTTAACCGGTCTCTATCACATCTAAAAACTTGATACCGGTCATCAATGAACTCATTGTTCGATATATTCTCCTGTAACCAAGTTTCTGTAAGAACTATGATATCATAGTTATGAGCTAAAATTCCCATATAGATAGTGTGTAACTTAGTTCTGATTCCCCTACAATTTTGGTAATAAACTGACAAATTTTGTTTATACACTGTGTACTGGTATATATAAAAATATTATGTAAAAGATTTGGGAAAAAAAAAATTGTATTTTGGAGGTTCTATTGAAGTGTGTGTGTTTCTTTATGAATTCGTATTGTTTTATTCTTTTGTATATAAGGAATGTATTATGTAATATAAGTATCTTGCCCCAGCTTAGATATTTGTAAATATACTGTGCCCATAGGACTTTATTTTTGTTCCTTATTACATAAATAAAAAGCCTAATTTTATTTATAATTGTTACTTGAGAATTGTGACTAATAAGATGAGTATATTTGTGTAATAATAGTTGTTTAAAATTAATTAAATATAGTATTATTATATAAACAAATTCAAAGTACAACATTGTATTATTATGATAGTCATAAAAATGAGCAAGTTGATAGACATTAGCTAAATTTATAAGTACTATTATTAAATTTAAATTACAATTGGAGCACCATATGATTATGTGATGTCTGATATAATTAAGCGCTGTAATCAGGTTAAATGTTCATTCATGTATATAGTATAGGAAAATAATGGAGTTTTTTTTCAGAGGTTGAGATAGATAAATATATGGCTATGTTATATGTGTTTGTCGGCTGATTATGTTATTATATCACACCCTTAGAATTATAGAAACCTAACTAAAAATATTGAATTTTCAATTTTATAACTTATTCTTAAGTAGGGATTGCAATCCGGCCGGATTTATTTGACCTGGATAACTTAACACGCCTTTTTTGTTCCAACATGGGCGTTAATGAAGGCTAAAAATAAAACGATACATATACGAAATCAACTTTATTATGACTAATTAAAAAAAAAACAATTACATTTTTAATGTCAAAACAAATAAAATCACAAATTATTATAAAAAGTCAAATTAAATGAAATCTCAAAAGAAAAACAGTGTCTTTATCTTTAATGTGATGTAATTTGTGGTTCAGTGTTTTGAGAACTATCTATACATATAATAAAACTGTAGCTGTCTGTTTGTACCATCTAATCTCCGAAACGACTGGATCGATTTAAATGAAATTTTGTATGGTGGTAGCTTATATCCCTGGTCAACATATAGGATACTTTTGATTCCGAAAAATTAAATAGTTCCCGTGGGATAGTTAAAAAACCGCACCACGCGGGCGAAGTCGCGGGTATCAGCTAGTTTTAAAGATAAAGTAGAAATCAATATTATAAATCAAAATTATAAAATTAAACATAACATAATAATTAATCTTAACTGAGATCACAATAATATTAATAATTAGCTACCTATTTTAGAATGCTACTTAATTTTATTCTTATATATTATGTCAGACTACCGAATCTATCAAATGAATAGCACAACAATCACAATAATTATTATTTATAAAATTTATACACTAGTTTTTAAACAATCAATTTTTGATTTGAAGAAATGATTTTAGGAAACAAATTGTGTTGATTGTCTTATCTGCCAATCGACTTCTAATAAAGCTACAAATACAGCCTGCTGCCGAGAAGGCTCTCTCAGCTTCTACACTTATCGGCTTAATTGTCAGCAAATTATCATGAATAGCAGACAAGTATTCTCCTCGAACTCCTTCACTTTCAAATGCCGTCATTTCCTTCTTTAGTGTTTTATCAAAAAACTATTTGTTTGTTTGTATTGTATAAGACGCTACTTCTTGCTGGATCTGCAATATCAAGTCTTTTTTTCAATGATTGTGAATCTAAGTTCTTCTTTACTATTTCTTTCACGAGTTCCACATTATAGTTAGAGCTATTATCTTGGTTAATTCTTTTCAAGATTTTTTTCATTTCTAGTTGTATATCCTTTTTATTTGGCATAGTAAATGCCTTAACAGCGTCAAACGACTCGCACGCACAAGCACCACGCGTTAAAGTACTAAAAAAATGTACAATTTGTATACTGTCAGTGATCTGAATGAAGGTCTTCAGGTTATACTTTCCATGAGATTGTTTGCATTCATTTCTGTTATTTTAAAGGAACTTAAATACAACAGGATATATTTTTTAGGGTGTTCAACTAAATCAGAGATATTCACCTCATAGTAAATGAAAACATTGTGCCTTTTTAAACCTTTAAGTTTAGCGCAGGCTTATTATACCTATATGTGGCGAAACAGTATTGTTGAAGTAGACATAGTTTTTTCTAGTGTGAAAATCTAATAATCAAAATACCTATTTCAGATATTGTGATATTTTACTCTACTATCCGTACTTGTCTACCTTTAATATTATGTACTATTATATGTTACATAAGGTAGTATTAAGAATTATAATCTCTATTTAAACTTGTTCCCCCTATTTATTTAGAAATAAAATCCATTAATATGTTGTGTCTTTCAACTAGTTCATCCATTGTAAATAGATATATCTGTACCTGAAAATCACTTACACTGTAAATGATACATATTACAACATTCCGAGATAATGGCCAACGGGAGTTACAATACAGTCGATCTAGGTAACTGACAGGTTACAAGCATTTTTTATCTAATGCCAATTAAGCAGAGCTAAAAAGCTAGGACTCATTCTTTGAGTAAATTTGTTCTAAAATTAATGTTCATGTTTATTTATAGATAATTTAGGAAAAATTGTTAAAACATGGCATAACTGATAGTAATTAAGGTTTTCACCATATTGGGTATCATCTGGGTATCTTTGATCGACATTTAATATTCCTGTGTTGAAAAAATTCTATTGTGAAAAATAAAATCTATGTAAGAACAAAGCTAATAGTTGTCCTGGTTGCCATTATTTTGTCAGTTCTAGTTCACCTTAATATAAAACGCCCTGAGGTGTTGTGCAGCCCTGCAAAAGAAGCCCGGCTTCTAAAGAGAATCTACAAAATCAGAATCTACAAAACCGTCATACGGCCCATCCTGATGTACGGGTGCAAAGTTTGGATGCTAACCCCTCAAAGAAGACACCTAGCTTTTCGTAACGGAAAGGAAGGTTCTCCGTAAGGTTTTCTGTCCAACAAAGAGAGCGGATGGTAGCTAGACGATCCGAATCAACCTCAAAATTGAAAATCTCGTGCCGAGCCCAACGTGAGGGAGAAATAAAAGCTCCGCTATCTCGATCACCTGAAACGGAGGGGAGATATCACAGCACAAGGAAAGCATATTTGAGACTGCCGGTAGTTAGGTCGGAGTCAGGTCAGCCGTACTAAATAACGCTGGAAAGAGGCTAACCTGTGTGAGCTTCGAGCCAATAATTGGTAAGAAATAGCACAGGATAAGGGAAAATGGCGTGTTCTCGTTCCTGAGGCCAAGACTGGGTCACCGAGCCAACAGAAGAAGCAAGTAATTAAGTATATGGTAATCTACATCTCTGTAAGGGTAATTAGTCGTATATACTACTTTCGCGTGCTTGCGTGGATGTAATAAAGCTTTAAAAACCTCGACAGACACACACAAATTTTTTCAAATACCCACCCTCATATTTTTCAAATTTCAGTCAACATTATCAGTCCATCTTATTATACCATGTCATCCCGTCATCCGAAAGGAATACTTGGTTTTTGTTGATATTATAAACTGTGATAGCCAATTGTTTTAATATCAAGAGTATGTAAATAAAAGAACTTCATAAAAACAAAAAGGTAATGAAAATTCCTATAACTAAATACATCTTTTTTATCTGTAAACATGCTTTTAAACCCATATTTTAGAGAAAACTTTGCCAAAACCTGAGATGGTAATCTGTCATATGTATTGATTTTACAATGTGAAAATTTAATTATACAAATTATAATCCCAATTGATCATTCAAGAGTTAGTTTTAGAGTAGGGTATTATCTGAAGGTTCCAAAAATATTCAAGGAAAATGTATATACCATGTCACTGTTGAAGTCTACAGTTTATGTGTCCAGCATGTATTAGTTAATGAATCATTTAGTTGCAGAAGGTGCCAGCACTAACACATGTCATATATTTAGTAAAAAAAATCCTATTCATAAAAAAGTAACAAACTTTTAAAATGTTAAATTCAGACAAAATCTTTGACAGTGCAGACCATTAAATTGAATTGCAATTTACATCTTTAATTCAATTCAGTTCATATTACAAACAAAAAAATTATAAAACATTCATTAGCCAGCTATTCAGTCCATAATTTGATGACAATAGATATACCAGCATTTTTAAAGAAATCCTAAATGTTACATATTTAATGTTTTATTTGCTTTGTCAGTCTCTAAAATTTTAATTATATAAAATTAATTTTCATATTTCATACGTTTTGATTCAGAATCATCACCATCATCAACATTCGTACTGTTAGACTCTTTAGAATTCTTCTCATCTGCCTCTAATACTATAACCCTAATACCATTCAATATTGCATCATGCAGAGTTTTAATAGCTTCTTGCGCTGAAGCCACAGTTCCATACTTTGCAAAACCAAATGTCTTGTTTGGGAATGTGAATATATCAATCAAATTACCAAACCGACAGAATGCATCTATGATTACATGCAGTGGTGGGGGGTGAGGCTTGAAAACTAAAAAGCATGTCTGTGCTATCCTGCTCTGTGGATTAGCCAAGGGCTGAACAGGAGGCAATGGGACACTGCAGTTAAGCTCATTAGCATCACCCCCAGAAACAGTTGCAGCCTTAAGGAGATTTGAAGCTTCTGCCATGGCTTCAGCAAGCTGCAATAAATCTGGACTACCATCCATATTGTTTTTTAAACTATTCACCAGGTCTGTTAAATTATTAGCTACTTTACTCAATGGATTATCATCTGGCTTCACAATCACCATCTCTCCAGAAGGAAATTCAAATTTATTTAATCTTTCAACAGCATAAGCAGCTGATTTCTCACTGTTGTATGTTACAATAGATTTACAACAACTCTTAAATGGGTTATTTGAATATTTAAAAGACATAACACCTGGTATTATGTTACATAGGTTTTCAATATACTTTTGATGAACTGGCGGGGTACAAAGAACAATTACAGTATCATAATTTTGCCCTCTTGTCTTAATAAGGGATGAAAAACTATCTCTTTTATCCATCTTCTCTTTTTGGTGGTTGTTGTAAATATTGTTTGAGTAAAAACTGTCATTAAAATTATCTAAACTGTTCCTACTTCTTTTCAATTCATCTTTTGGTGTTGCAAAAATAGGTTTATACTTCTTATCACACTGTTCATAAGCTTTAGCAGCATCGAGAAATGTCTTGTAATTTACATAAGCAAAGCCTTTACTTTCGTCTGTTAACTTACTTCTTTGCAAATGGACAGACTCCAAGTGACCAAATGTGGAAAAGTATTCTCTGATAACTTGTTCAGTGACATCCTTATCAACTTTGATAAAAAGTCTTTTATACTTATTTTCGTCTTCTTTATGTGAAGGTGAAGGCATTACACTTTTAGTTGTGGCCACCATAACTTTGAAGTTTTTATTGTCGCCAATTTTTATGGGTTTTAAATGCCTATTTTCTATAGCCTGCGCCGCGGCGGATGTTGTGGTATATTTAACATAAGCTACGCCCTTCATCTCCCCGGTGACACGATCTTTTGGTAAGTAAATGCTTTCGATTTCTCCGTAAGGTTCGAACGCAGTTCTTAAGTCGTCTGCTGTAGTCTGCTTGCTGCATACGATAAACAGTCTCGAGTAAGGTGGTTTGTCATCATTTGAGTTGTCTTTGCGTGATTTTTGGGACCAGTTATTCATTATTGTTTAACTAAAGGTATTTAATTGTCAAAATAAACAACTGTCGTTAGGTCCAAAGCACAAATTTTATTTTAACGCCTTAATCTTAACACAATTTACATCTTTTACACAAACTACTATGGATACTACGTATCTTTTACTATAAAGTGTAAAAAGAAAGACATTAAAATTGTAGGTATTATTATCGACCACAATATATATGACATTACGACACGACACCACTCACAAGCGTTCATAAGTTTCATAGATAATAGAGAAACTAGTTGTTGTTTTTCAAATTTGCCACAAAGGCAGGCAAAGGAATCTTAGTCCATACAGCCAATTCTGATGTAATAATGTCTTCGTATAGTAGCGCAGTTGTATTGCAGGCTACAACCGACGCCATTCAATGGAGTTCTTGTGAAAACTCGAAAGACCACATCTGACTATACAGTTCACATTTCTCACAAAAATACATAATTACTACTCAAAAACTATCAATATCATACAACTATTGTTCATTTTAGAGTACTTTTACACATTTTAAGAAAATAAAACTGCACAGCACGACGTCCCCTTTCAGTTCCCGCCAAAAACTCCAGAGAAACTAGGCGTGAGCAAGAACCATGTTCACAGATAACATTTGCTATTTCTACACAACACAATAGCTGTTCTCTCGATAACAGGCACATAACAAATCATGTATAGTGTGAGTCTTTATAATGTGCACATATCGAAATGAGGGAATCTATCCTTAATTTTATCGATGGAGTAGATATTAAAAAAATCTAAAAAAATATTTTATTTTTTTAAGGAATTTTTCGCTGCTGTGACTCCAGTGTAAACAAAATGGTATAACTTTTAAACTAAATGATCTATCACGATGAAACAAACTCCATAATGATTGGAAGTAATTAGGAGCCCCAATAAAATGAAAATTGTGGAAAAAAACTAGCCTCAATTGAAAATAAACATGTTTTTTAGCAAAATCTGTTTTTTTTTTAATCAATTTTTACAATAATCGTAAAATTTCTTAAAAAGACGCCCTCATTGCCTACCTTTTTTATTACTTTAAGTTATTCTTCAATGTATTAGCCACATAATGGTAAAAATTGCATGTTTTTAACTCAATCCTAATATTTTTTATCAACTGGACCTTGAATTATGACAGACGTGAGACAGGCAGTCGCTCCGAATTATTCGCCGCTGTTACGTGTGTTTCGTTACTTTCGTTCGTTGCTACCTGAGTTTCGTAACTTTCATTCGCTGCTACATGATGCCGCGTTTAAGTGAATTCACCCCGGCACACGTTACCGACATTCATTTTTACTATGGAGTGGGACGAGGAAGTGCCAGAGCTGCGCGCGTAGCTTACATAGCTGCGTTTCCTAACAGGCAACCAGTGCCATCTGCCCACAACTTCCAGAATGTTCACAGAAGGTTGTCGATCACTGGACTTGGATCAAGTAGAGATCGTCGCGAGCCGCCTCAAGTAATTATTGATGCGGCTATTGAACAAGCAGTACTGAGTGATTTGTTTGCTGATCCATCCATAAATACTAGACTACTAGCTGTTCGTCACAGAATATCCCAAAAATCAACGTGGCGCATTTTAAAGAAAGAAGGATTGCATCCTTATCACTACCAAAGGGTTCAACATGTGCATGAAGACGTAGACTGGCGTTCAAGGTGTGTGATGTCCACTTGGATTCAAAGAAAAACCAGAGCAAACCCAAACTTTCCGAGAAACATACTATGGATGGACGAAGCGACATTCACTAGAGACGGTATTACTAACTGTCGAAATTTACACACATGGTGCCGTGCAGGTGAAAACCCGAAACTGGAACGTTCATCGAGTTTTCAAGAAAGATTTTCAATCTATGTTTGGGCTGGTCTTATCGATGATATGTTGATTGGACCAGTCATATTGCCGAGAACGTTGACCGGTGAAAGATTTTTAAGTTTATTGACAAATGAACTACCTGAGTTATTGGATGATGTACCACTAGCTTTGCGTCGAAGGATGTTTCTGCAGATGGATGGATGCCCTGCCCATTATGCTACAAATGTAAGAGCATTTTTAAACGATAATTTTCGTGATGAATGGATCGGCCGGCAAGGACCCGTAGGGTGGCCTGTGCGTTCACCCGATTTGACGCCCCTTGATTACTTCCTATGGGGGGAAATGAAGCAATGCGTCTAAAATACCCCCATCAACAGTGAGGCCGATTTGCAAGACCGCATAATAAACTGTGCGAATGATATTCACAATGATCCCGACATGATAAGGAGAGTGACACACCAAATTTTAATTCGTGTGGCTTTGTGCCTACAACAACGAGGTGGATATTTTGAGAACCCGATGCATTATTTTTTTTTGTAAAATATTGAATGGTTTTAATTGAATTCTTTTGTATTAATTATCACCCCAAATAAACCATCCCTATGAGAACAATAAATTGCGCGTTTGGAGTGCTATCTTTTAACACTTGATTGAAAATGTTATGTTTGAGTTATAAACATGCAATTTTTACTGTTGGGTAGCGAATACGATGAAGATTAATTTAAAGTAATAAAAAAGGTAGGTAATGCGGGTGTCTTACTGAGAAATTTTACGATTATTGTAAAAATTGAGGAAAAAACAGATTTTTGCTAAAAAAAACATGTTATTTTCAATTAAGGCTAGTTTTTTTTCCACAATTTTCATTTTATTAGGACGCCTAATTACTTCCAATCATTATGGAGTTTGTTCCATCGTAACAGATCGTTTAGTTTAAAAGTTACACCGGTTTGTTTACACTGGGGTCACAGTAGCGAACAAAATTTTTAAAAAATCCGTAAAGAATGAAATAAAAATTTTAGACATTTTTAAATATCTATTCTGTCCATAAAATTAAGCATAGATTCCCTCATTTCGATATGTGCACATTATAAAGACTCACACTGTATAAACAAACGTTAAAGCATTAGCTACCTATTTAAGTCTTTTAATTGTTCTATTAATTAATATTTTTTTCTCTATCTAAGTAAATCGTATTTAAGCTAAAAAGAGATTCACGTATTATTCATATCAATGTCTCATTTACATTTCAAAGATTTATACGGGCTAAAACGAGACTCGCCTAATATTTATTAGGTAACAGAAAATAAACCATTTAAGGTGCGCACACATTACGGGACGCGTCCGGAAACAATGTGCACGCCTAGAATTGGACGCGGCCTTTGTGCTGCCAACTTTCCTTAGAGAAAAAATGCTATGTGAACTCTCAATAGGCGCTAGATGTGCACGGATTTGGAAAAGTCGCTGAACATAAAGTAATAAGACTAAATACTTTCTTAGTTTACTTTATTATAAATACTTGGTCTTCTGACGATAATATTGACACGTCGATATTTCAGTGAAGAGTTACAGAATTTAAATAAGCGCTAAATAAGGTGCTAAGCGCTGATAAATAACCTTGTGGGTACATAGAGATAAACATCTGACACTGAAATTGCTAACTTGGCAACAGTAGGTATGCACCGCAAGCCGCGTAACGAAACTTCGTCCCAGTAACAAGTAAATAATAATATGTTATTTACTACTATTAACTCACATTTTAATATTAATAAATTATTTCATGCTAAACAGTTCGGGTTCACCAAAGGTCGATCCACTACCGATGCAGGTGTTGAGCTCCTAAAACACATTTATGATGCTTGGGAAGGGTCACAGAATGCCATTGGTGTATTCTGTGACCTGTCCAGGGCATTCGATTGCGTTGAACACGTGACCCTCCTAAAAAAGCTCAATTATTACGGTATTCATGGTGATACTCTCAACCTATTATCGTCTTACTTAAATAACAGATCCCAAAGCCTTGAAATTAACAATATCAAATCTTGTGAGACTGGCATATCTTTGGGTGTGCCCCAGGGCTCTATTCTAGGTCCCCTCTTATTTTTGATATATATTAATGATTTGCCATATTTTATTAATGATATGTGTGAGGTGGTGTTGTTTGCTGATGACACATCACTTATATTTAAAGTTGACAGAAATGAACAGAACTTTGACGACGTAAACAACGCCTTATCCCAAATATGTAAGTGGTTTACTGTAAACAACTTATTATTCAATTCGAGCAAAACTACATATGTTAAGTTTGTTATGCCCAATGTAAAAGAATACGATATTAATATCTCTCTTAACGACAGTAGATTTAATCAAGTAGATTCAACTGTATTCTTAGGCATTAACCTAGATCAGAAGCTCCACTGGGGCGCTCATATATCTAGTCTCTCAGGAAAACTTAGTTCTGCTGCATATGCGATCAGAAGAAAGCAATTCACTGACGAAGAGACTGCTAAACTAGTTTATTTTAGTTATTTTCATAGTGTCATGTCTTATCGTATTTTACTTTGGGGCAACGCTGTTGACTTAGAGACTATATTTGTTTTACAAAAAAGAGCCGTAAGATCAATTTACAACCTCGGCCCTCGGGAGTCTCTTAGAGAATGCTTTAAGGAAATCAATATTATGACGTTCGCCTGCCAATATATCTTTAATAATATAATTTATATTCGTAATAATGTGAGTGCCTACAAGCAGTATAAGGATATTCACAATTTCAACACTAGGCATTGTAATAGACTGATATTGCCATCTTTTAGATTACAAAAAGTACTGTCCTCTTTCTTGCGGGTTGGTATACGCTTCTTCAATAAGATTCCGAGTGAAATGTTAGTCTGCCTTTCACTAAATTCAAAACCAAATTAAAAAGTATCTTGTTAAAAAAGGGATACTACACTATTGAAGAATACTTAAATGACAAAAATTCATTTACATAGCAGCTCGCTCTAACATCTTATATTATATTTTGTATAATGTTATCTTGCCAAGCTTATAAGGGATTTATGGAGATATATTGCAGCATAAAATTTTAGTACGTCATGTCATTATTATAACTTTAACAATATTTTTGTTTCCTTTTATTGTATCTTGGTCTTATTGAGTATGCACTGTTTCCTACAACTCCATTAATTTTTCAAAGAGTAATTCTGTAACATACTTCTGTATAAAACTTATTAAAAAAAAGACAACTTGAGATATAAATAGAATAAGAAACTTAAAAAAATCAATATTTAGCTAGACGAGTTGCTGGGGAGTTTCTTGCTACTTCTTCTCCTTAACAGCAATAACACGTTGTGAAGCGGTATAGATAGAATAGGAAGAAAAATTAAATTTTAACTTATATATATGACTTTCAAAAAGTGTTCTCCAGTGGAACTTATTTTGAATAAAGAACTTTGAATTTGAATTTAATAACAGATATTCGATTTTGTTATTTTTGGATAACGGTAACAGGAGTAACAGATATTTAAACTGACCTGTTAAAACTCATTTCTAAATCCGACTGTGAAATCGAAGTGTATTTCTTTTTAATTATGGCTTGGAGGCTCCATAGCCTTCGGCATTAATTTTGCCAATTTCAAAGTTTTATCTCTATGGTTAGAACAAAAAGACAGCTGTTAAGCTGTGTTTTTTTTTGATGCCCAGGGGTAATACATTCCGTACCATACTGAGTCCCTCTCGGCTGTGGGGGGGTGGGACCGGACCGCGGCGTCGAGAGCCGCGCAGCGTGTGCGAAGACTAGGCGAAACCAACTACTCCGCTGAATCTGTGTCCCATACCCGGCGTTTGTGTGGAAGAACATGAGGTGACGAGCGAAGCTACACCCATTGTTCAAACGCGTAAAAAGCTTAGGCCATCCCGAGATGCAGAGTGACCCACTTCACCAACAGAGGTTGGACCCGTCGCATCCCCACGATGCGCGGACCCCTGCGATGGAATCATGGGAGGAGAGTATATGCATATTTGTGTCTCCGGAGACCAGTCTGACGATGGCGTCCGAGGAGCGCGTGCGCAGCTCTCTCCCTTTCGGGACATTACTGCCTCGCAAAAGGAAGAAACCGCTGACCAGTGATCGACATTCACAAATAAGTATGTGGTTATTTGTGAATGTCATATTGACATCTTTCACCTTATTTGTCGGCTATCAATCAAATTACAGTCAACTTTAGTGATATATTAGATTTCGTCGAAAATTTGTTGTGTAGCTTACATATCTAACGTAACTTGCATATCTAATTATTTTTTAAATATAAAATTAAATAATTATTTAACGACTATATGCTCTATACAATGATGATGATTTAAAAATAATCCAAAGAATCTAAATAACTTGTAGACATCGTCATTTAAAATATTTAATTTTGTGTTGTAAAGTTCAATGACTTTTTGACATACCTAACAATCTGTTTCTGAACGTAGCTCCTATTGCCTGCATCGCAAGATTTCGTTTCGCATTTCACTCAAATTGTATTATTTTTATTTATTCATTTAAATCCACTACTGTTTATGCGTACAGGATTACATAAATATGGCTCAGGAATGCGTCGACTGGCAGTTTGAGTTGTTTTGCTTTATATAGTGCTTAAAATTACAGTGTTGATGTGTCTATCGGCAGTCGGTTGGAAGTCAGTGAATGTGCGACAGTTTTTGCGTAGCGGTGCATTATAGCCGGGAGCAAAATGCACGAGCTACTGAAGCACGTCCTCACAGAGCGAGACCTCACCAGGGCCGGCGATATATTTGCCATCCCAGACTCTGAAATTGTAGATGATCTCAATGAAGTGGTATGCTGTTTTTGCATGAGTAAACCTAAGTACCATAACATTCCTTATTTATTGCCATTATCAGCATTCTAATTTTAATCGTTGTGGTTTTCCTCTTTACAAATTAATGCTAGGTTTCAAGTAGCTTAATACTATACATATAAAGGGGATACTGTTACACAAAACTAGAAATTGTAATCTGACATTAAATATTCATATTTATTTCAAGCTATATAAATTATTCACTTAAATATTTATCCAAATAAAGCTCCTTAAATAATTTTATAAGTTCTCCAAAATGTTCAATTAGTTGAGGAATTATTTGTATAAAATTTGCATAATTAGGCAATGGCCAGCTTATATTTGAATTAATCTCCATATTTGCTGTACCATAACAGTGATATAAATACTAAGTGGATATTCACCTTGAATGTTTTATATCATTTACATTGTTCAAGGTGTGGCTGTCTATTATAATAAAACAAAAAGTTTATTATTTTTTATCATAAACATAATATTTATTCAAAAACAAATTGAAACCATTAGCAAACTATATGAATAAAGGTGTATGAATAGGTTTGTGAACTGAAAATTTGCTTTGCACATGTGTTTAGCTGTTTATACTGGTTTCAAATTGTTTAAAATAGACCTATACTTAAAAGTTACAATTTTTGATGGTTTATAATTTTATTCTGCACAAATTCAGCTTAGGAAACTGAACTAGCTGGTTTTAGTGTAACTCTAATTGATCACTTTAACAATATCATAAGTTTCTGCTGTATCTGAGAAAGCGATAAGGGATCAAATAATACTACTTTTATATTTTTTTTTTATCTTTAAGTTTTGTCTTCAAAACTTTGGAGTCTGCAGATAACACTAAGGCTTGATAAGCATGTAACTAAAACAATTTTCAATTTGCAATTAATGTACAGTAGACGTAATGTTCTTTTTTTTAAACAGTATATACATACAATGGTTGCGCAATTGATAAGATAAATTTTGTCACTCCCATATTGATTGTGATAAGTTAAAATGCATTGGTCACAGTGGCAAACTGTAAATACATCTGTGATGCTCTTTGGAATAATTTATTTATAATTTCACTAGCCGTCCCCGCCCGCTTCGCTGGGCGAATTTTCAAAGGAAATAAATTAAATTTTATTCATAATTTTTGTTTTTTTTATTCATATTTTTTTTGCTTTTTATGTTAATTTTTATTTTTTTTCTGAAATTTAAAATATTTTTTAAAGAAGAGTCAAATTCACTTAAAATAAAATTTATTGATATAATAAATTATTATTATAATTATTATTATAATAAAAATAAATGTTGATGAACAACAAAACAAAGAATAAATGGAGAAATTAGTGAATAGAAATGGTCCGATTCATGGAGAAATGAGTATTAATCTTCCTCCATCTCACGTTCGACGACTCGTCGCTCGCAAGTTGAGTTTGGGGGACGTAAAACATACTCGTTAACATAACGAAGTTGAAACTAAAAACTCTAAATTCAAACGGCGAGTAATTTTGATCAGATGGCATCTGTAACGCGATATGATATTTGAAAAAGAAATATCATAAAATGTTTTAATGGAAATGTTTAACGTATAACCACTGCGGACCAATACGGTGAGCAGAGAGTACGTTTAACCACAACCTTTTCGATAATCGACTCAAGCTCATGTTGATTATCGACAATCATTATAACATGATCCCCAGACCGATCACGGATACCAAATGAAAAATTGTCGGTAAAGAGTAATTCACGGTACCCGCAAAGCTCCTGAACGTACCCAGTGAATCAGAAAAAAAATAATCAATAATGTATAAAATAAACAAAAAAGATATTAAATTAAATTAAAAATTATAAAAAAGACATACTCATAATGACGCCCTTGCCGGAAAAATGGTGGCCGTTGAAAATTCATGAAGTTGATGTTGATAGTAGCGTTGATGACAGATGAATGGTCTAAATGTTTATTTGCTTATTTTTTTTTAATAGCAAAAAACAATGAACCTAGTAACCATTCAATTTTTTTTGTTGTTTATTTATTAACTTCATGTTTATCGTTGCAACGAACATTATAAACGTATAACTAAGTATTAGTAAACGTTATGTCTTCTATATCAACATGTAATGTACATATTCACTCTATCTCATCGAATTAAACGGATTACTTTGCCAGGCGAATGACATAGATTTATTTAACCTTTTTTAATTATTATTATTATTATTTTGGAAAGGTAATCTTTTCTTAGCACTTTGGCTAGTTTGAACCACATCCACGGGCCTAAACCAAGTGAATGCAGCGTCTAGTGAGGAAAATTTATGTTGACGGTATTTTATTATGAGGGCAATTTCGTTTTCGTCTATCTGCAAGAATTTTCTAACTATTCTACATGTATTCAAGATTAGGGCTGTATCTGAGTTTAGGGAGTTTTGGTCGACCGGCTGGGTCCATACCAGAGTATTGTGTCAGGATTGTTGTAAATTTGTCATATATTTCTTGGGTATAGGTGCTGGTTGTTAAATTCTGATCTGCGATGACTAAGGTCTCAATATCATTTTCTAACATAAAGGTTAAATTTTCAGTTTGTAAGGATGTATGTGATGTCCGTGTGTATGCTTGCGATTGATGGAGTGGGTGGGATTGTAAAATTGGAGATTGAGTGTAAGATTGTGGTTGTTCTTGTATAGTATTTTCGTCTGCGTCTTGTAATAATGTCATAGTATTAGAGCCTATATTATCTTCAGATTCTTCTTGTAACTGTAAGCGGACTTCTTCTCTCAGTTGGTCTAGTATTTCTTGAGAGAGAAGTTTATTTCGTACTATAACTTTCCGCTGGTCTGATATTCTTAGACATAGACAACACTTTATTGTTCACCAAATCAAAAATTACAAAAAAAGTACAAGACAATAGTTACTTGGTAAAACAAAAGGCGGCCTTATCGCTAAAAGCGATCTCTTCCAGGCAACCTGACTCAGATGAAATTCTTAAATTATCTATAATTATTATGCAACACAGTAAAATGAAAATAAAAAATAAAAAAAGACATACATGGACAGCAGATTACAGTGTAAATTAGCACATACATCATTGCATAAGACTTACATAATGATTCCTAAGTGAATTTTTGAATATGGCAAAAGATTTAGCTTTTCTGACGTCAGTGGGCAAAGAGTTCCAAAGTAAGACAGCCTGAAACAGTCTTTGTTCTGAAACGGTTACTTCCGGAAATTGTTGGGAAAAAAGTTGATGTAATTGTTGCCTATATGTGGTCATGTCGGTCTCTAATTTGGTTATGTGAAGATAAGTACGCATGATAAATGTATTCACATCTTTGCTCCATTTCATGCGTACTCGTGATTTCCCAGCCTTGGTGGACACGGATAAGAAGGAACTTGCCTCCCGTGCAACATTCAAGACTGGTATGGGTGGATCTGGGATAAAAGAGAGTGTTTGGGGTGACGATGATACGGAAGGTGAAGATGATCTGGAGGGTGTGTACGATACAGTACTTGGGCTATATGGCTCTATTGGAGTGTTTGTTCTGACTGTTAAACTATCACCATCGTCACGGATTTCAGCTGTAGCATCTTTGTCGGTGGGAGCCCGCCTGTTCAACTCCTCACCGCTGACAATTCGCATGCTGAAACACCCAGCGTCAGCTCCAGGTGTGCCCCGGCGATCGCCCCGGGCAGCGGTCCTATACGTTTACGTTTAGATCGTAACTCCATTTTTGATGGGTTTCCAGAGCCACGTTAGCCACGCCACTAATTTCTCATTCGTGTGTCCGCCTCCCACGTGATTAGGTTTTCAATCAGGACGTGTGGTTGTATTAGGGGGCGCAATCCCTATTGGAAATAGAATTTCGTAAAATCCTATTTGAGATGATTTCTGCATGACAAATAAAAGGTTACTACCAAATTTAGAGTCTATAGAGGTTACAGTTTGGGAATAGAAATTTCACATTTTAACACCCACTACCGCAATCTTTTTCGGCGGTGGGTTGTTGTAAAATCGCTCTTAAATCATTTCTGCATCACATATAGACGACTCTAGCTAAATTTGGAGTCTATAGGAGCTACGGCTTAAAAAATAAAAATTTTCATTGTTAAACCACCCCCGCAACCCCCTGTGGGGTGAGCTACCGTAAAATTCTTTCATAGACTATTTCTACATCTCTTACAGAAGATTCCTACCAAATTTGGAATTTATAGGAGCTATAGTTTAAAAACAGGAATTGTTCATTGTTAACGCCCCCGCAATCCACTTTTGGGGAAGAATTTCTTAAAAACCGTTTTTAGTTGACCTCTACATAACGAAAGTAATATTCCTACCAAGTTTCACATTTCTA
Organism: Dendrolimus houi; assembly: GCA_039645545.1. Classification (NCBI taxonomy): domain Eukaryota; kingdom Metazoa; phylum Arthropoda; class Insecta; order Lepidoptera; family Lasiocampidae; genus Dendrolimus; species Dendrolimus houi. The sequence continues at coordinate 24,164,108 of CM077127.1, read as the reverse complement.
AGTCCTATAGTTCCCGAGATTTCGTGATGAGTAACTATAGAAATTGGAATACTTCGATTATCATCGAAAATTTTAACGTTTTAGCAGACTTTTTAAAATTTTCTTACATATAAACCTTCTCCTGACAATTCTGAAGACAACAAAAAAAAATTAACCCAATCGGTCCAGCCGTTCTCAAGTGATACTCGATCATAGATACGGCATTTTATTTTTATCAAAAAATGAGAGTGGGTGTGCAGGGGTGCGTGGGAGTTGGTGGGTGGATGCGTGGAAGTTTGTAAGTAGATTCTTAGCTGAATGTAAAAGAACATAATCCGTTTAGTAAACTCCGTTGAAATCCATGAAAACAAAAGAATCAAGAGAAAACGCTTGTCTTTTGTTCTTATTAGCGGGATAAATGTTCATGAAAGTAAAACAGCAATAAAAAAATGAAGGAACGTCAGAATTCGAAAAATAAATAGCCATAAACCATCTAGGAAAAATTTCGCATCGAATGGTGATAGTTTCATGTCGATACGATCAGTGGTTTAGGCGTGATTGAGCCTCAAAGGAAGGCCATTTTCATTATATATATATAGATACCCTTTCAGACTCAATTTTACTATCATCAGTGATCAGAAATGTAGGGTTGAGTAGGTATCATCTCACACACTTTAGGTAAAATACCTATTTTTCAGATCCATGGTTAAGTTTGACACACAATAAAATATAATGGTAGGAACTGGCTTTATTTTTCTATTTTTTTTATTTATATTATTTTTCTATTAATTTTAGAGGGCTTTAGGCATTGAACCTAGAACTCTTATGAAATCCACAAGACCATCTATTTTTTATGTCATATACTGCCCTCTCTTATCTTATTTGATAGCTAGCCTAAAGGTGTGCAACATAGATAGTTATGTGTTAGTATGTGTACATAGATAGTTTTTCTCACCTTATGTGTATATTATTACAATATAATAATAATACTAACCAATAAAGCTAAGACTCAAGCTCCAGGGGTGGACACGATAAATGGCATTAGTCAAGTAGCAGTGATGAACCTGCAGCCCACCTCTCCACACTCTTTAGCCACTCACACCCATGTTGCCTCTCGCCAATCTTATATGGTATTTTTAGGGGCTCATGCAGTCAGTGGCGAGTCACTGTCTGCCCATTTATTCCATTTTTCTTGAACATTGTCATGGGCAGACACCATAATACCCAATCTGTAGTTCCAATAGCAGTTCAGCCCAATAGCCTGATAAATTTTTACTGTCATTCTCTACAATAATCCTACCCTGACCAGGGCTTGTCTTTGGGGGCATTGTAGACATGGATAGTTGCCGGTCAGTGTCACACCACATTTAGATTAAATTTATCAAGGGGCCTCTATGTGTTGGCCTTCCCAAGGCTCCACACAAGCCCTCCAAAAGTCTGGGCCATTTTTATGGCCCGTGATCTACAGAGACATACATGTTTATACCATGGAAACAGAATAGTTAGTATTATTCTTTCATGATAATACTTTGGTATTGACAGTGAAAAGAAAAATATTGTTTAGTTTTTAAATATTGTTACGACTGACAAACTGACCTTTTCGGCATTTGGACTTCTTTTGTTTACCTTATGTTTAAAATTTGTAATTAGAAAACAGCCTATTGTGTATTGTACTTGTTTATGGTCGTTTGCAGGCATAATTAGGCAGGTGTGCAGATTACGAATTCTAAGAAATTCGATCTATGTGGGCGTGCAGCCATATTGTATCTGTGCAGTACTTGGCAATGGCCCAATGGCAGTCTAGCGATGGTCACAAGTGAGACAAGACATGTGTACATTTGATAAGCTATATAGTGATGGACTTTGCGTGTGTTATTGAATCGTGTATTATGTTTGTACTGGTTGTGTCCAGTTATATTTGTACCTGTGTTATACGTGTTTGTATAGTTCTAATAATAAATTCTACAGTAATTCCAAATGGCATTTTATTTCGAGTACCGTAACTCATAACAACATTAAGGAATATGACATACTTTACAAAATGTTAACTCAATATACTATATACTAATGGTTGTTTTATGCTGAGTAAAATAGATCAATAAAATAGTTTTGTATTAGGTTGGGGAAAAAGTTTCTTCGCATTTTATATAAAAATTCAGAAGGATTTTCTATAAAGTTTATTTACATTTGACTAAAGCATATAGGTGCCATTTTGTTGGATAACTTTTTGCCATCTTGTAGGTAGGGACGTGATCCTATTGCTATAAAAATTTTGGGGCTTCTGATCAAAAAACTGCGACAAGAGGTTTTGGCAGTCCTCTCGTGACGTTAACCTGACACTGCCTAAGGAATTGGTCAGGACTATACGGTGGATGCATTAACACCTCCCAGTCAAACTCTCGTAATTTTTGCTGAGTGGCTAAAAATGTGTGAGGTCTAGCGTTATCATGGTGAAAAACCACACCCCTTCTGTTGATTAATTCTGGCCGCTTTCTCTGAACTTTTTGCTTGAATATCATTAGTTGTTCGCAGTACAGTTCAGAATCGATGGTCCTGCCTGGCGGTAACAGCTCATAATGAATAATGCCCTTCCAATCTCACCATACACACAGCATCACCTTGTTGCGAGTTAACCCGGGTTCCGCCACAGTCTGTGAAGCCTGACCGGCCTTTGACCACGATCTTTTCCGCACTTTCTTGTCGTACGTGATCCACTTTTCACCACCAGTTATCAGCGTGTTCGGTTTCTTTACGTTGTAATAAAGAATCACAAATTAGTACACGGTTCATTAGGTTTCTTTCAGTGACCTCATGAGGCACCCAAATTTTTTTCATCCGTGCAGGAACGGAGAAAGAATACAATTTCCTGCGGCCGGGCGGCCTGTCGTAAGAGGCGACTAAACAACGCACAGCCAGGTGGGAGGGCATTTGCTCGACTGGATGGCGACCACCCCTGGTCTAGAGTATGCCGCCATAACAACCTTATGTTGTGTTCCGGCATCAGTGACCAGGTTCCAGTCTCCTTTAAGAGAGCAGCAGCGCATTTGTAGCACCTTTGGTGTTGCAAATGCGTCCATAGGCGACGGTAACCACTTTCCATCAAGTGGGCAGTCTGCCTGTCCGCTGAACTCCGGCAATAAAAAAAAAAATATAGAGCTTTTTTGTGTACCCAGCTTTATTCAAATGCACCAAAACCTTTTTGTGGTCAATTCCCAGTTCTCCAGCTACATCGTATCGTAACTACTAACATGCCGATCTTGCTCCACTTTTTCAAAAATGGCATCAATTTTGTCCATAACAGGGCGACCAGAGCGACGTGCATCTTTGATATCAAAATTTCCGGATTGAAAACGCTTAAACCAAATTTGCGCTACTCTCACAGATACTGCATTAGGTCCATAAACAACACAAATTTTTTCGCGGCTTGTGTTGCATTTTTACTTTTTTTGTAGTAAAATTTTAAAATGTATCGAATTTCTTCATTGGATTCACTTATTTTAACAATAAGAAAAACAAATGAAAATCACACATTTTCCTAATTTGAATTTGGAATTGTCCTCTTTAAATACAATAATATTACAAATATGTTATAAAGCATATTTTTGTTTTAGCTCAAACAAATAACTGAAATTTCATCAAGAACAGATTACGTCAGGAATGACAGAGACCAAGCCCTCATAGAGATATGTGTGACAAGAGTAACCTCATGTGTGAAAGAGACTGGTACTCTGGAGAAGTATTGTGGAGCCCTGGTTTCATTACTGGAGTCTTGTTTACACCACAACTTGATGCCACTGGGACATTTGAGGGATGACGATCCACCACATGCAAAGATTGCTTCAGATATCATTGCCTGCATTGTTTTGGTAAGGTTTGTTTGCTTATTTATCTACAGCCATTTGGTAATAGTACTTTTTTAACTTTTTGCAACTAGTAGACATAATAAAACTAAGTTTTAACATAATCAAACTATGTTTTAACGCTTTTAAGTGCAGTAATTTATTTGATGTTTATTATTCCTACATAAAAATCGAATTAATTACCGTGCTTAAAAGTGTTAAAACTTAGTTTGATTATGTATAATTGTCACGAAAACTTAAGAAAATATTAACTTTTAACAGTTTTAGGTGCAGTATTTTATTTGATTTTTATTTCGGCCACTTCTGAGTAGCCATGATTATGGCAAACAAAGATGTCAAGTGTCAATGAGTAATGTTAATATTTTTATTTAGCCTACCACCAACTTGTTCATTTGAATTGTATAGTTTTAATTTTTGTTTATTGTTACTATTTACTCTATGGGACCCTAATCTAATTTACCACCACTTGCAACATATTGTGGCTTGAAGAGAAGAGGTTCTTGAGCCACTTTTTCTCTTCAAGCCACTACATGTTTCAAAGCAGTGGTAAATTAGATTATGATGCTTTTGTGATCTGGGGTACTTTCAATAATATGTTTTTATGGCTCCATAGTCAAATAACAAAAAAAAGGTCACTTCTATGGAACCATTGTTTTTGATTAATAAAAAAAATAACAGCCCATAAATGACCCATTGGTGGTCTCGGGCCTCCCAATATTTTAGGGGACTTAGAACCAGTGAATAAAAATCATTTTTGGAAAAACACAAACAATGTTCCCGATACAGATACATACTTAATAATATATTTTTTAGCAGTTTTAATATAATTGTATAATAATAACTATTATTGTTTACTGTTACCTTGGAATTTATGTTATAAAGTATTCTAAATGGTTTCTAATGAATAAATAAATTGCCTAACATGCTCTTTTAATTGCAGCTATCCTTTCCTCTTCAAGCAGACAAAGAAAACTATGGCAATAAGAATGTCATGGAGCTATTCCTGCCAGTTGCTGTCCAATTCTTGCACAAAGGTAACCGGGAGATATCCAGGCACATGGCGCGGTACTTATCCCTGGCGGCCATACATCATGCCGTTTTGCTCAAGCCACATGTACAAACTATTATGGACTCCATTATGTCTGGTAAGTTATGGAATTGTTTATAATAATAAGTTGGTTTAACAATTTTTTTCTCTTGAATTTCTTATTAAAATATATTTTCAATAATCTATACAAATAAATAAAATTGAAGTGTATGTTTGTAATGTAAAAATAGCAGCTTTTACTATAATGCATATGAAATTATATAAGGTAGTTATATCAAAAATCAATTTTATACATTTTTGACTGTTTGTCTGAATTTCTGTTTGTTTGTTCCGTTTCATCTCTGAAACGGCTGGCGCGATGTTGACGGGACCTTCACTGGCAGATAAATGACGTTATAAGCAGTAACTTGGGCTACTTTTATAGTGGAAAAAACTGAAAGGCCCACGCGCACGCCGCCGCCGCCGCCGTCGCCGCCCCGGAAGTCAAATTAAATTAAATTCCACGCGGACGAAGTCGCGGGTAATAGTTAGTGTGAAAATATATAAGAATATTGTTGTTATAATAGTATAATAGCATAATGTATTTAGTGGCACAATTTTGAATGACTTTGATATAATTAAAATATTAAATGCATTACAATTTTGAGTGAAGAGTATTTCCAAGTGAGGCGGAAGCAGGTAGTACCTTCAAACAAAACCGTGCCGCATCCGCTCCGGTTTCCGTTATTGGTAGTAAACACAGACAAATTGTTATTGTTTTCATACTAGTGGCCGCCCGCGACCGCATTTGCGTTTGACCTGAAAATACACAATATTTACAAAACTCTCAATGGCGGCTGCCCGTTTTTAGGTCTGTTATTCGAATCACCCCGCGCTTCGCCACAGGACACAATGATATAGCGGCGGCGTTTCTACTTGGCGTCGTTATATTCGGACCAATTTAAACAATGTGTTTATCTATACTAATATTATAAAGAGGAAAGATTTGACTGTTTGTTTGCATTGAATAGGCTCCGAAACTACTGAACCGATTTGGAAATTTTTTTCACTGTTGGCAACCTTTTTTTTTTTTTTCAGGCGGGGGAAATGCATTTCGGACATACCGGGTCCTTTGCTAGGGATTAGACCGTTGTTGATTATGGAGGCTTTCCACTGAGGCAATCCAAACAATAATCAACCGGCTTGTATGGAGACTCGAACCCATGTACATGGGCTAATACCCCACTAAACCACTCTCCTCCCATGTGCCCCGCGCTTATGAGTAGGAAAGGCATGAGATACAGAACGTAGTTACGCCCACACCGATCCTAGCGCACAAGTGCTTGAGAGTGCCTCGGGAGAGGCAAACTCACTTCGTCAACAGGGGTGAAGACTCCTCTGCTCCCTAGATGCTATAGGGCCCCTGCAGCGGTATTTCAGGGAGGGAGGTCATGCGCATACCTGCGCCTCCGGGCTCCCGACTGACGTCGGCGGCCGCGAGACGCTTGCGCACTTCCATCTCTCTCCCTATCTCGTTCCGCGGCCTCCTTTTGAGACATTACAGTCTCGCAGAAATTGGCCGCGCCCACCCACCAATCGTCATTGTGAAGCATGGCTTGCACCAGATCGCTCAGCGAATCGATCGGTCCTACTAGTGTCTCGAGTTCAAACCTCTGAGGTGCTGCCCATGCTGCACACTCGACTAGCGTGTGTAGCGCCGTGTACAGTGTGCCACATTGGCGGCATTGGGGTGAAGGCAAGCAGCCCGCAATCTGACACAGATACTTATCGAAGCAACCGTGCCCGGTAAGTATCTGTGTCATCCTGAAGGTCAGGGGCCCGCGTTTCCGCGAGAGCCATCGCAACAGCTGCGGTCGAACCGCTTCCACCGTGTCAATGCCAGCAACAGGGTTTTCCAACTCTACTGACCAAGATTGGATCATGGCCGCGGTTTCCCGCGTCCTGATCACCTGAAGCTCGGCCTGGCCATAGACCAGGCCACGGGCGATGGCATCCTGTCGGGAGCGCCGAACTTTGGCAATCACGTACGCCTGGAGAGGCCAAGGCGAATCGCCCGCCAAGAGTGTCGAGGCCGTCCACGGCACTGTACGGTATCCTCGGATGGTCCTCACCGTCAGGACCCGTTGTGCGCGGCACAACAAAATCCTTTTGTGGCGGTGAAGTGCAGTGGACCATACGGATGCACCGTACAGGGCCATACTCCTAAGGATGCCCATGTAGAGTTTCCTAGTCACCCCCCGGTCTCCCCACGTTGGGAAGAAGCCGAGAGAGGCCACCTGCGGACCTCACGAGCTTGGGAACTAGCTCATCAAAATGCGCTTTAAACAGCCATTTCCCATCGAGAATTAACCCCAGATATTTCATCTGGGGACCTACACGAATATCCACCCTTGGACTGTAACGGTCAAGTCCGCAGGGGGATTACGAAACCGCCTATGGAACATGATGGCCTCCGTTTTCGCGGGGGAGACCTTCAAGCCCAGCCTACCTATTCTTCGGAACACGATCGCCAACCCGGCGTTCTCAAGGTCCACGGATTCCGCGAATGACGCAGCACGTGCCGTGAGTAAGGTATCATCCGCAAAGCAGATTAGCCCTATCCCGGGCAGGACCGGAACCCGGAGGATCCAGTCATAACCGACGTTCCAAAGAACCGGCCCGAGAACCGATCCCTGTGGGACGCCGCACGCGACGCGTCGCCGACCTATCGCGCGATTTTCGGACTCGCCGCCCTCCCAATGGATGTACCTGTCCTGGAGGTACGCGCCCAACAGCCTCGTGAGGTACGGGGGAACTTCGTGTACACGGAGCCCCTCCCTGATCGTCTCGTGAGGGAGGCTGTTAAAGGCGTTCGCTATGTCTAGCGATACAGCCAGGACAGTATCCTTCGCTTGGACGGCGTGGTCCGTTACAGATCGCAGTGTCTCGAAGGCGTCCAACGTGGAGCGCCTCCGCCGAAACCCGAACTGCGTCTGTGCTAGCCCCGGCTCCATAGTATCGAGATGCTTAACGAGGCGTTCCGCTAAAATCTTCTCGAAGACCTTGGCGACCTCGTTAAGCAACACTATGGGCCTATAGGCGGACGGATCGTTGGGAGGACGGCTTCCCTTGGGAATCAGGCATAATCGGCCCTCCTTCCATTGCGACGGGAACTGACTTGCGCGAATACAGGCATCGAACAGTTCCCGCAGCTGGCCGCGAAGGTGTTTAGCGGCCAGGAAGAGGAGCCGACCCGGAACCCCGTCGGGTACCGGAGCACTGTTGGCAAGCTACACTATCCCCGGTTGACATAGACGTACTTACTAAAACTTCAATAATGTAACCCAAGGTGTAAAAATTATCTAAAATCGCGTGCGCTGCGAAAACTATTGATGATAGAATAAAATAATTTACTACGACTTTGCAGAACACATCATTATTTACAAAGTGTCTCGACAGCATATTATGTCTAACTATTATAGTTATGCCACATTAAGTGTTCTTTTATTTTAAAAATTTAATTGAAATGCCGCCGCTAGAAAAGGCTCTTTATTTATATCTTGGTATTCATCCTTATCAAAATAAATGACTTCATATTCAAGACTGCTTCAATACCTTTATATAACTTTTTGAATGATTCAATTCGGATATTCCATTCGAAAGATATTACGAGTTTAAAAATGTAAGTATTACAAAAAAGTTGCGTGGTCGCCGCGCTCCCTGCACGGCTAGATAGGCTTATGGGATGTAGGTATCACTGGGGTACGGGCCGTACGGGAGGGGAAATATTTTGAATTCGCTTAGTAGGTAATTAAACTCAACAAAAAAGTTCTTTTTATATACCTGTTCGAAGCCGTGGCGGACAGCTAGAGTTATAAGTTAAACTATGCGTTATTCTGATGTATAAACTATAAGCTCTAAATTGTCATAAAAATCTGTTCATTATTTTTGTGTGAATGAGTACCAAACATCCATGCACCTCACAAACTTTCTCCTTTCTAATGTTACGTTTATTAGAATTAAATGCCGCACAACCAAATATAACAAGCGTGCAGTCTCTCAATGTGGGATGCCTAATCCGAATGTGCACTTAATAACGCCTCGATCGCAGTTGAAACTGAACTGAATATGACACTTCGGGCCGACCTTACATGTATTCGCAAAAAAGACACCGATACAGACTACCTATTGGAATTGTCAATCTTGTAAAGCTTTAATGGAAAACAACATGACTTCCAAGAACTTGCAGGGAAAACTGAAAAATGAAGCGGATTATAATGTTTTGCTCGAAAATTTCGACCAGAAACATGAAGAGATTAGTGATAAAAATAGCGAAAATTAACGCAAACAAATGACAGTGAACAGTTAAGCCAACCATTAAGAAGAATCACAGATAATCTAAATAGCAAAGGTGGTAATACGTAAAACTCGTGGTTGCATACAGGTTATAGCTTCTCAAAATAGGCCAGATGTAGCAATAATATTAATAGGAATTTACTATTACTAAAGTATTAACTTTAAGTAGTGTTTCTTCGGTTTGCATGACTAGTACACATAATTAAAACATAGTTTCAAATATTAACTTTAAGTTTTAAATGAACAATTTTTACAGGTAATTACCCACTTTGCAGTATCCTGACAAATCTGTATGAGGTTTCCCCCGAACCACTGGAAGGTCACTGCACAGCCCTGGTATCACTACTTCCACACGCCGAGCAAGTCGAGAAGAATTCTTTATTTGCCCTCTTTGAACAAATAGCTGCAAGGAAACCGGAGGCACTCAAGAACTGTGTGCCACAATTGTTGTCTTATTTGTGTCAGAATACTGCAAGTCAATCGGACCCGGGATGTATGTGTGTTGATATACTGCAGGTAAGAACAACCACCAGATGATTATTTTCATATTTAATACGCGACTTAGTCCGCGTGGTGCGGTTTTTTAACTATCCCACGGGAACTCTTTAATTTTTCGGGATCAAAAGTATCCTATATGTTGACCAGGGATATAAGCTACCACCATACAAAATTTCATTTAAATCGGTCTAGTCGTTTCGCAGATTAGCCGGTACAAACAAAAAATTTGAAAAAAATCTAAATTAATTCTATTTCACTTCATACATCCCCCTGACTCGGTTTTTAGCTTTTTTTTTAATGTACTGAAATTCGACCTCTACAGTTTTATTACATGTATAGTATTAGGATATGCCCGCGACTTCGTCCATGCTTGACTTGAAATTCCTGCAGGAGTCCCGCGACACAAAGTACCACAGCATTTAAAAAAGAATGTAAGCTATAGTCTTAGTGAAAACTGCCGGAATAAGCTATTTGTTTATGCACCCGAACAAGTACAAGCCGCTCCCGGGGAAACACCCGCGGGGTTGCTGCAATAAAAAATCACACATTTTATTAAATTAAATTTGCTATCGATCGGTGAATAAAATCACATTAGAATTCGTTTTTTTTTTAAATTTAATCTGGCCGTTTTAAATCATTCCCAGAAGAAGAATAAAAAGTAGCGCCGATTTTAAATCTTAAGAATTTGCTGTGGATCAGTGAAAACAGCATCGAAATTGAACCAGTAGTTTTTACGTGAATCCCGAACAAACAGACAGGAAATCTAAAAAAAAACTGCATCGTTTTCTTCATTGTTTATATAGTGTATTTCAGTTGTTTTTTTAATAGATTCAATATGCAGGCACGGCATGTTTAGAATTTTATAATGTTGTAGATTTAAGAAATGAATTAAAAGATACGTTGCTTAAAAGGGATAGTACATTATTGTGAATATTTCAATGACAAAACACATTTGGATATCAACTCGTTTTCGCCTTTTATGCTATCTTCTGCGTAACATTTTATTTTCATTAAACGTATTAGAAATTCGTGGAGATATGTTGCACTGTGAATTTTTAATATGTTTCCCATTATTACGATGTATTAGTTTTCTGATCTCAAGACAAATGTGAAGAAAAAGAATTTTTAGCTAGATAATTTGATGGGGATTTTCTTCTTACCGCGTCTTCTCCTTAAAACGGCTATAACATGTTGCGAAGTGGTGTACAATCCGCAAAAGAGGCAGAATAAAAAAGAAAAAGGGCGTCGTCAATCGGCAAAGTGCATATTGCATCTAAACACGAGTAATAGTTTCTTTTAGTTTAAACATTTCAGAAACGTCCTGATTGGTCTAAATTCTAGATGAAATTTTGTGTGTGTGTGTGTGTGTGTGTGTGAATGTCGAAACTTTGAGCCGTTCAAAGCAAAATGTTACAGAACTGATCAAGGACGAACTTTGTTGACCGTACATAAAATAGGAAGTAGACTTAATTTGAAACTTATGTGTATGACTTTTAAAAAGTATACTCCAGTGGAACTTAGTATGAATAAAAAAAATTAAATGGAACAAGTATTCTGAATAAAAAGTATATTTCTATAAAGATTACAATATTTCCATAAAGTAAAATCAATTATTTAATACAAGACAGTTTAGAATTTTGAGTATTGTCAGTACACAGTTGTTTTTTACCTACGTAAAGCACAATGCCAAGTGCCGTTTTATTATTATGCAATTTTTCTGTTCAGGTTCCCGTAAACCTGAATAACGAACTAACACGAGTGAAATTATTATTATTACTAATATTATAAAGAGTAAAAGTTTGTGAGTTTGTTTGTAGGATGTAATCTCTTGAACTACTGAACCAATTTTGAAAATTCTTGCACCAGTAGAAATCTACATTATTCCTGAGTGACATAGGCGAGGTATACATATGTTTATGATTAATAATAATTTTTTTAATGACGCCCTGCGAAGTCGGTACGGGTGTTTGTAGGAAGTAATCTGTGTACTACTGAACCGATTTTTAAAATTCTTTCACCATTAGTAAGCTACATTATTCCAGGCTGTAGTTGATTGTTATTAATAATATTTTTATTATTTTGTATAGGTAATAGCTTGCCTGAGCAGGAGTAGGGTGACGTTGGTGATGGAGCACGGCGCAGCGATACGGCGGGCCGCGCGCGCACCGCACGCCACGCCGCAGCTCGTCACGCTCGTCGCGACTATCCTCACCCAACTCGGCTACACCGGAAGGGTAAATCATGTTTGAACTACGATTCGCCTGTGACTTCGTGTACTTTGTACGGAATAAGCTAATGTATACATGTCCTAAAAAACTTGAAACTACTCCCTGGAAAAATCCGCGGGACTACCGCGATATAAAGTATCACAGGTTTTATGACAGAGAATTTACTATTGATCAGCGAAAACCGCATCGGACTTGGCCCAGTAGTTTTGACGAGAATCCAGAAGAAACAGACTAACACAAAAAATCTAAATAACAAAAGACTACAATTTTACAATTTTATAATATTTTAGACATTAGCATATTTTGTGTTCATAACCAATCAAAAGCATTTGATAGTCTTGGAAATAATGCGTTCATAGTTTTAATATGAATTTACTAGCGGCCGGCCACTATTGTCCTGATAATGGACACAACGACGTCTACCCGCTTTCAGATCGTGCACCGGCAATGACGCGTGTTATACGCTTCGCCCGGCGCCCAACCTTCACTATGTGGCGTTTAACACCATGACCTGACCTTTTAGCAAATTTAAACAATATTTTTCTGAATTATACTCTTGTCAGGTTTTTAATAAGGATCTTATGGAACTCCTTAATTGACCGAAACTGGTATAATACTATTCATATAACATTATTATATAATATATATATTGAGAAATTAGATATCCATCACATGCCTGGTTTTTAGATTATTTTCGCATTATCCTCTTAAATGTCGGCGACTCAAGTGCTGACAAGCTCGTTAAATTTACAACTACCCTCATGTCGAGAGCATCACTGTCATGCCATGGAAATCTTGAATTAAGCCTCTGGTTGCATTTCGTGTGAAATATAATTGAAGAATGCAATTGTAAAGTATTATTCTTTAATATCTTTATACTTTTTTAAATTTTCTTAAGTTTTCGCGACTAATATATATAACAACGGTTTTAAGCGTAATTTAGATTAGGCTCCCATAGAGTAAATAATAACCATAAACTAAATTAAAAGTAAATAATTGAAATAAACTCATTGACACTTGACGTCTTTGTCTTCCGTGATCACGGCTACTGAAAAGTGGCCGAAACGTCGGAATAATAAAAATCAAATAAATTACCTTGCTTAAAACAGGTGAAAAAGTAGTTTTTTTTTACAAACAATATTTTTTGTTTACCTTGTTTGTAATTCAGTTAATGAGAAGAATGAATTGTACAATGCAGGAGCGCGCCCAAGAAGCCCTAAACTTCGTGTTGGAGCGGCTCTCGAGCGCTGACCGCGCGCAGCAGGCGGCGTTGATGCGCGAAGCCACGTCCCTTTGCAGCGCGTTTCCGGCACTGTTCACCGACAAATTGCTCACTGCGGTCAGGGCGAATAATAGGTAACAAACTTTTTTTTTTAATTCAGACATGTGTTTTTTATTTTCAAAGTTGGAAAACAAATGTAAAAAAAAATGTATAACAAACTGCTGTATTTAAAAAAAAGAACCTAAGGCTCCAATTACACTATCATATAAATATGATCTAATATCTGTCAAATTCTATGGTATATAATTACATGATGCTGTTCTTCATTTTTACATATTACACTTACGATCATATAAATGGCATACTTTATCAAAATGGACAACGATTTAGCCGAGTTTTTCGTTGCTATGAGTGCAATTTTATTAATTATATTAAAAAAAAAAGAAAAAAACGGTCAAGAAAAAATAAAAGAGTTATTGGATTAGATCATGGGCAGCAACGCAATCGGAGAAAGAGGTTCATAACACCTTACTCAAAGAAGTCAGATTGGAAGATAAAAAGGAAATTCATTTTCACACCAATTTTGAGGTTAGACGGATGATACGATAATATTTGTATGTTTGCTGTCAAATAGGATCCCTTAAATATGATCATAGAGAATCATATGTAGATATTACACTGTTATAGGTCCTTTATATAAAAATGACTCGTACTTCTATGATAAGGCTCCAAAATGGATAGATACATATGAAGTATAAGAATCTTGAGCTAGATGCGTTGCTGGGGCGTTGCGAAGAAATGTGCATAGCATAAATAGGAAGTAGTCTTAAATTTTAACTCAATACCTTTAAAAAATGTTCTCCAGTGGAACTTATTTTGAATGGAAACATGAATTTGATGGCACACGATGAAGGGCGTTTTTTTTTAGTACTTTATTCTGTGGTAATCAGGTTTACTAAGGCAAAACACTGTTTTCCTCTTACACAAGTTTCCTTAAGAAAAAGACATCTTGTGCCGATCCCAAATAATTGGGAGAAGGCGAAATAAGAGAGATAAGTTTCTCCTTAAATTTAAAAAAGTTTTTATTTGTATCCATTTTAAAAACACTATGGGCATTGCAAACCCTTTACCGACTTCAAAGGAATTTTATGCCTTCTAAAATGACTATGTCCTAGCTTAGAGGAAAAGCTTTGGCGGGTAGTCCCATCCAAACCGTTATTGCACACTGAATAAACGTTCTAGAGAACCGCTACGTAATTGAGCTTGCTAGCTCAAAAAAATGGGGATGAATATCCCACCTATGGGGAGGGCAGTGCGGTTTAGAAAAAAATCATGTTAAATTACGATGACACACGACACGATGCTGGTTTTAGTTTTACCGGCGCCTTGAGTAATTTTTCTTTATATAATCTGCCGAATTCCGCATGCGTCGAAGAGCAAGAAATTGTTTACAAAGTTATAGTACAATCATCTGTAATTCACAAACGAAAAATTAAAAAAAAAAGGTCATAAAAAATAAAAATTGCAATTACTCAGGTAGTTATTCTAAAGTGGTAATGGTGAGTCACCTGACATGATTTGTGATACTCAACATGGTCTTTGTTGTATTTTCATTTCCTTAAACAAGCAATTGTATATTATTTATTTCTAAGAAATGTGTTGGTCTATTATCGATTCTATTTTTACACAGACCGAATGATGAGTTGCATATTCCAAAGAGAGCATGAAATTGACAGATTTTTGTATCTAATTTTGTTTTTGCTCGAATTTATATCGCCTGAAGTTATAAGGAAAATAGCTTATTTATTATACTTCGCGCAATATAAAGCGCTTTGTTATGGAAAATGTTTAAATGTACATACTACCGGAGAGCAAGGTCAAGTCAAAGTCAAGGTTGTTTGCGTGCATACCTTTCGCCGAACAATAATTGAATAGATGATTCTAAATAATAAAAAAAAATGCGTTCTAAGTTAAAATAGTGTCCTGCTTAATATCTGTGTTTCTATGATGCTGGGGCTACTCTTGCTTTAATGTCAAAGATATGGACTTTGCCCAAATGTGTATTATTTATTACAGTTAAAAATAACGCTGCTAATGAGTCACATTAGTGTAAATACATACGTTGTATCAGTATGTGACGTCATTAACGATTAAAAACAATATCGCGTAACAAATAACGCATTACACCCATGGTCGCACCTCCTTGAAACGGTCTATATCTGGAACATTATCGCAGGTGTCCCAGTAAAATAAAAATGTTTATATGCAGATGTATTTTGTGTATGCATTACTGCCGTGATGTGTGTTGCCACACTGAATATTAACGTTTATTTTCTATGTATGAACAACTATGCGCATGAGTAACTTGAACGAGTTTCATGAAAATTTCTTTAAAGACAACGTAATATTTGAAGCTCATACGCCACACATTATAATTATTTAATTTTACTTATAAAGTGTAAAGTGACTAGTCATTGTACAATCTAATTATATCTGTTTTAATATTTTTTTATTATCTGTTCTGTGCTTAGTACGAGTTTTTTTTCTACTCGACCACATTCAAGTTAATACAATTTTATATGGGAATGACTTAGCGCCATCTCGTGAGCGTGAAGGGAAACACAAATCGTGCTATACAAAATTGCGTTAACTTGAACGTGCTCGAGTATTAAAAAGCTCGCACTAAGCAGTCTGGTATAATAAAATGTTATCTATTTAATCTATAATCTTATAAAATTCTAAATATGCCTGTGTCTATGTTAAAAAAAAAACCAATTTGAATAGATAATATAAACGATGGAGAACACGATGCAATTTTGTTTTAGATTTCTTGTCTGTTTGTTCGGGATTCACGTAAAAATTACTAGACCGATTTCGATGCGGTTTTTGTTGGTCGACAGCAAATTCTTAGACTTAATTAATGAAATGGATGATTTAAAATGGCCAGGTAAAAAAATCGAATTCCAATGTGATTTTTTTACTGATGGATAGCAAATTTAATGTAATAAAATCTGTGATACTTTTTTCCCGGGAGTGGTTTGGAGTTATTCGGATGTACAAAAATTAGCTTATTCCGACACAGTTTCCACTAAAACGATAGCTTATATTCTCTTTTTAAATGATGCGATATCTTGTGTCCCGGCTATCCCGCGGGAATTGCAAGTCAAGCGCGGACGAAGTCGCGTGCATATTCTAGTTTACTATATATTTCGACAGCAACCGTCCGAAATCGGCAGTGTCTCACAGCGAAGTAAATCGCACATCCGGCGGGGTCACAATAGTGAAACTGTCCGGGGGACAGTCTACTGGGTCTACGAACGCCCCTCTCGCTGCCCCGCAATCCCCGCCAGCGCCCGTGGTGCCCCCAGTCCCCCCGCCCGCGGGGACAGCGGGGATGAACGGGTCAACGGGGACAGCGGGGACGGCAGGCTCGACGGGGTCGACGGGGACGACGGGGTCAGCGGCCACCGGAGTGGGTGGCGGATACACGAGAAGGGCAAAGCTGGGCGACTCGAGGAGTACCGGGAGACTGCATCCGGGGCCGAATTCGCATCGGAGTATGACAAGGCTCAACGTGGCAGGTGAATGTTTTTTTTGTATATAAATTAAATGTTTAATAAAACTACGTTTAAAAGGTTGTAAGCGCGGTAATTTATTTGATTTTTATTATTCCGACGTTTCGGCCACTTTTCAGTAGCCGTGATCAACAATACTCATTGACACTTGACATCTTTGTCTTCCGTGTGCGCACAAATGTATGTCGAGTCTTTACCGCCATTTTATCGTAAACGACATTTGGACCTACGTACAATTTTTTTTGCAATCAAAAGCTGAACGTCTTAAATCAAAATAATAGTTTAAAGTACCTTTACCAACAAAAAATATACTAAGGTCCAAATGTCGCTTACGATAAAATGGCGGTAAAGGCTCGATATGTTAAGGCATCAGTAAGTTTCATGTGTTTTAAGATAATCTAGTTTAATATTTGTTATATACATATATTTGTATAGTCCTATGTGAGCAAAACATATATACACTACAGCATATAAATACCAACTTTATTATTATGTTTTAAACAAATAAACTTGATTTGAACAAAGTGACCTTTTTGTTTCAATTGTAATGATATTAAATACAGGTGGTTCAGTAGGTGGACTTCACAAGAGTATGACAAGGCTGTCGTCATCGCAACAAATTAATTCGCAACAAAATGGTGCAAATAATACAGGTATGTATTATATCAGTACAAACGATTTCAAGTTGTATGGGAACAGACCCATAAAATAGGGTACTTTTGCAATCAAATTAACTGAGATCATTTATTATTACATACTTGTGCATTATTATATTCATTATTATATTTTTACTAAATTTGTATCTAGCTCTTATAGATATTTCTACATATATTAAATACTAGCTGATGCCCGCGACTTCGTCCGCGTGGTGCGGTTTTTTTAACTATCCCACGGGAACTCTTTAATTTTTCGGGATCAAAAGTATCCTATATGTTGACCAAGGATATAAGCTACCTCCATACAAAATTTTATTTAAATCGGTCCAATCGTTTCGGAGATTAGCCGGTACAAACAGACAAACAGAGAAACAAAAAATCTAAATCAGTTCTATTTCACTTCTTACACCCCCTTGACTCGGTTTTTAGCATTATTTTCATTGTGCAGAAATTCGACCTCTACAGTTTTATTATATGTATAGAAATATTCGTATGTATAATGTGCTTATTATTGGTTGTGTATATAATTATATAATATGTATTTTTATAGCTATAATTTATAGTATATTATTGTACTGCACGCCAACAATTAACTTTTAATAAGTTCTTGTCCATCCAAAGGTTGCCTGGAAGAGATTGATTTATGCAATAATGCCGCGCATTGTACTACCTTATAGTTAAGACAATAAAATGTATTACTTTTCTTATGTTGGTGTACAATAAAGAGTATTGTTGTTGTTGAGATACTTTTTTCATCATACGAACTTCACAGCCTGCTTGAGTTTGTATGGATGTACTGAGTTATGACGCCATAATTCTAACGTATCAAATAGCTTATGGATTACTGTTTGAATAGGAATTAAAATTATTTGTATGGTAAAAATTTTAAAAGTAAAATAATAGTAAGGTATTTCAAAGCATCTCCTTTTTTATATACAGTGGCGGAATAAAAAAATTCGCCAGTTTCCTAATTCATTCATTTAATGTTCCGCGAGCACATGTTACCTTTTCAAACTAAGTCACAGAACAGATTGTTCTACAGAAAATTATGTTTAACTGTTTGACAATAAAGTTTAAAATTACTTAGATCAAAGTTGTTTGATTTCCTATCTTGTCTAAGAAGATTGTTTAGAGGTGTAAAACCTTTTTATTGGTTTTAATATTTATGATAAGCGTAGTGATTATATCTTCTTTGTTTCTAATTGTTAATGTCAGCGTCTGTCATTGCCAACATTGCAATTTTCTGTTTTCACGTTTCTATCTATACAAATAAATAAAATGAAGTGTCTGTTTGTAACGTCAGAATAACAGCTTCCTACTAAATGCACATGAAAGTATATGTATATGCGGTACCTATATCAAAAAATCTATTTATAAAAACAAGTTGTCTGTCTGGATGTTCCGGCTAATCTCTGAAACAGCTGGACCGATTATGGCGGGACTTACTGGCAGATAGCTGATGTTATACATAGTAACTTATGCTACATTTAAATAGGATTAAAAAAATGTGTGTGATGCAGTTCACACGCAGTAGAAGTGAAACTTCAGAGAATATACTCACAGATAATTCTTCTCAAACTTTTATTAATATAAACATAATTTCTTTAGACTTCAACATATTATAATTCAAAATAAATTTCTTGAGTATCACTTTAAGTTTTTCACTGTTTTAGTCTAAAAAATATTATTATCAGTTTTATTCCAGTCCAAATTGAATCTATGTTTAATCATTGGTTTTATTGCAATACTCTCTAATCTGTGCTGCATAATGTAAAACTCATATCTCATTCTCTCGCAGGATTTTAGTCCTATAGATTATTAGATTTATATGTTTATCTCTTTTTAGTGTCGCTTTTTCGTTTCATCGAGTTTCAAATCACAGTGATTTTATAGAAGTTTCACATCAAAATATCCACACAGACTAAGTCGCGGGCACAGCTAGTATTTTATGAACGTAACATTTATCAAAATGTTGACATTACTGTTTCTTGTACTCTTGCAAGCAAAAGTCGCCTTTAAGGTGACGAACATTTTAATTCCGTGAGTGTACATTGTTTTAGAATTTATTTGTCAAATACCCAATTTGTATCTACAGTGTGGAAGATTTCTTTTTATCACTGGAGTACTAAACGCCGAAGTCCCCTAGATTATGCATCAGAATGGACTGAATGAATGAAGTTATCATTTAAACGAGTCCAATAGCGTCTTAGCTCTTAATTATTGTTTAAGCGGTTATTAAAAATATTTTTTTACGAGAATAAACTGAATGAACTAAACGAACTGAAGAATGAATGATCTCATAATTGGAAGGAGTCAAACAGCGGCTTAGTTATGGTCTTATTCCTATTGAGTGAGAGTAAGTTTGAAGGCTTTAAGAACCCTAAAGAAGCCTTCAAACTGACTCTAACTCTATATGAATAAGACAGTTAAAAGTAAGATATGTTTAAAAGTAATATAGTACGGTACTTTAGAGCCCGATTTTTGTGTGTCATGTACTGTTTATCATTAATATTGCGATAAATATTTCAGCGAACAGTAAGCCATCATCGTCGTCCAGTGGCGTGGTTTGTCCCAAAACTAGTGGGGCTATAACTGTCACTACGATCTCTCCCCCTCGGGTGCTGAGGCCCAACGCCAGGGGGCACCACCACCATAACATCATCATCGGCCCTGGACCCATCAATGCGGTAATTTCAATTTTATTTTTGACTTAAGGATACGCGAGGTAGAAAGGCATTTGCCCGTCTGGATGGTCACCACCCCTGTTCTTGAGAATGCCGTCATAACTACCTACGGTAATTAAACAAGCCCGAGGAAGATATTTATTATTCGACAAATATTTAATATTTTTATATGGTAGTGTGAGAGATAGTATTAGTATATTGTATATACTAGATGATACCCGCCCGCTTCGCGTGCCGTAAAATCCGTTCTTAGTTGACCTCTACTTGGCGAAAGGAAGGTCCATGCCAAATTTCAAGTCTATAGGTATTATAATTACTGAGATATTGTGAGGAGTCACTATATACGTGGAAATTATATATATTTATTACAAACGTAAATAGTTCAAACATGCGATTGTCGCATTTGTATAAGAACTGCACTGAATTTCTATTACCATCAAGATGTAATATATAATAAATCATAATATATCAAAACTAATAAATATTTATTAAGAAAAAAGCTTTTTTTATCTATTATACATACATTAACCTATGTAAAAAATAAACATAATACTTCTACAATCTAAAAATAAATATAATAAAATTATAGATTATGTAAGAGATCACTGCCAGACGTCCAAAATTCATTTAAAATCGACTGAAACATAAAAGACGTATACAACAGTGAGGATATCATTATACTGTTTCCAAACCTTTATTTTATTTTTGACATTTGCACGTCTATCGAGTTTATATTTCTTGACAGTAAAACCCACAAGAAACAAATGATATAATTTTAGTACTTTATTGTTGTGACGTAATAGCGATGTTTTGTGAGTCATGTAACGTACACACTATTAAACCATCGACACTATATGTAAATAAATCGAAAGTAATCGACTTGAAAATAAAAATAATATGTACTTTAAAGAAAAATTATGTCGCAATTGTTATAAATGCTTATAAAATGACTTATTTAATATATGTAAAATACTTTCAATGAAACTTGGGTATATTTATTACACGATATAGTATTTCAGCAAAAATATATAAGTAAGTTAAATTAATTAAAACTTATTTATAAATGAACTCGATTTGTATAACAAATCGAATCGGTAACGCATTAGGACGTTACTAATATTCCGTTACCGTTCTGTCAAAAGTAAAATAAATGCTTGGAAACGGTATAAAAATAATTTTTGTAAAAAAGACGTTTCTGCTTTAATAATTAAGTTGACGCGATTTACTATAAAAATAATTCACACATCATCAAACAGGTGGTCTGGTACAATAAAATTAAGGACCGGTTCCTGTATCTTACCGGCCGTTCATTTGCCTTACTATCGGTTAAAATTTGACATAAGCTTCATACAAGTAATGTCAAAATTCAATAAATGCTAAGGCAAGTGAACGAATACTAAGATATAGGAACCGACCATACAATAATAGCAAACGACCATAGAGCTTAACAGTCTTATTCATAGAGAGTTGGAGTAAGTTTGAAAGCTTGTTTAAGAACCACAAAGAAGCGTTGAAAGTTACTCTTACTGTGTATGATAAGTTATACTTACAGACAACAAATTAACTTATCGACGATCATTAAATTTACTAACTTAAAAAATGCATACAGTATAAATAATACAATTGAAATGGGACTGAACCCTACACATAATGAGAGATAATAAAAACAAATGGACGCGTGAGATAACGGAGTGGTACTCAAGAGATGGAAAAAGGCATAGAGGATGACAATACAAGAGATTGGAGGACGATTCGAAACACACAGCAGGGACATTGTAGTCCAGAACCTATAAAGACAGAGAGAAATGGGCATCAAATAGCTTGAGGCAGGGAGGCTTTTGACGAAGGAGAAGCTGGGCAGGAGGCAAAATTGGATACCAATTAGTGTACTAAATAAATTAATTAAGGGGAACGGTTCTTTCAGCAATAAAGGCTATTTTTATATTTTAATTAATTAATTTTTTACAGACAACAAACCCAACTGCATCGCCGCTCCAACCCCAATCGATATCAGTAAACCCTTTAACGGGTAAATCAACCGATGCGATAACACCGATAACATCATCGGTATCGATTCAACATTCGAATACAGCGCTCGGTCACGTATCGGTTATAACTTCGACGACAAATAATTCGTCGACACAAAATTCCGGACCGACAACGGTCGCTGCCAACCCTATATCGATATCCGGTCCGGTGACAGTGACGTCCCGTCGTGCGAACAACACTAGCGTAACGATGATCAACTCGAGTTCGAATAATTCGGAATCGAATTCGAATCATAGGATCAGTGTGTTCGAACCTTACCCGATGAGGGACACGGTGCAGCACTTCTGCGAGAAGCATTTGGACAAGATCAAGGCTTATATGGACAACGTGTCGCTGAGGTTGCCACCGCCTGCTAAGTGTACTATTGAGGGTAAGTTCTATTCTATTATTGTTAGTACTGGCTCCAACGCCTTTGGCATTGATTTTGCCGATGTCAGAGTAAAAGCGATAGGTGATAAAAGAAGCTAGACTATAGGTAGAAAAGAAAAAGTATACAATGAATAAATGGGATTACCCCCATTTATCGTACTTGTGAAAATTCTAAAATTCGAATTTAGAATCATTCTAGCTCTAATCTTTCATGCGGTTTCCTTCTTATAACACAAATTGTATTAAATAATACTTGCTCATTGCATACTGTTACTCTTTTCAATCACACAATGTGTGTTTTATTAAAATAAACCTATATAAAAGTTTAAGCCTAGTTTTTAGTGTATTGATTGATTATCAATGGAAAAATGTCTCCCAGAGTTTCTATTAACATGGGAGACCCACAAGGATCGGTTCTGGGACCCTTCTTGTTTCTTATTTCTATAAATGCGTTACCTTTCTTGGTAAAAAATTAAACATGATATTGTGTTGTTTGCTGATGTTACATCCTTAAATTTTAAAATTATGCGACAGAAAACAAACTTTAACGACGTAAATAACGCGCTTTCAATTATACAGGCTTAAATTGAACGCGCGATGTATCATTGGTAAATAATAATTGAAAAATAAAATATAAAAATATTTAAATTGACATTTAGTAAAGACTTTTATTTGAGACATCCGGTACCTGACAAGCACCGCCTTCTACAGGTGGATGCTACGTTGTCTAGTAGTGGTACACTCGCCGTCCGGGAGTGGACAGTTAGCGAGCGAGGACATCCGGTGCTGGTCGGATAATGAATAAGCAATTGTTATTCTATGAAATTACTTATTTCAGAGCGCCGTTCAAAGAAACAGGCGCGTCTACAATTCGGTTGTGGCCGCCGCGGTCCCCATTGTCTATACGCCCGTGCGCTGTTCTCAATGCGCACCCGGTGGCCTCGGGTGTGGATCCATCTGATGTTCCTGGCATTACAAGCGAGGCACGGGGCTGCACTGTCCTCCAGGGACCCCACTGTGGCCAGTTTAAAGCACTGCTGGGACATATTGAAGTGTGAAAACAAGACATTTCTCACACTTGTCACTAGCGCCTTTCCAGGTATTAAGGTGAGTTGTGAACTGTATTTAATTGTCATCATTTTTTACAGCGAAACTTCGTTCGCATTGCCATGACGACTACATATTTGTTAGTAAATTGCAACTGTGTTACCAGTTTTTGCTATCTTCGCCTATCCCACAGAGACAATGTTGTTTATCATAATTATACATATTAAAGATTATAATATTTTTAAACATTTTAGAAACACAATCATACTGAAGGAAAACCGCTTTATCATATTATTGCAAACCGATACTAATCATTTGCAGATGTCTTATTACCCCTTTGAATTTGAGTGATCTATTGGTCGCGCTAATCTCTTTATGCACGCCGCCGTAAAATATCATAAATGATAAAACCTTCTTTCCTCTGTACCATTTCATGCAAATTCTTGGAAACCATTAAGCTGACTATTTAACGATTTCAAGAACCAGTGGGTGGCAAATTGCTAGGAGGCCATGTCTAATTTAGAAATGGATGAAGGTCGGTCAGTCGGGAAATGCGCCAGTCCTGTTCTGACTGCGAACGAGGCGTTACCTAGTGCACTTTCCGAACGAGTATCTTATAAAGACGAACTTTGCGGAACGGAAATCTTATAATTTTGTCATAATTAAATTTCGAAAGAATATTGTTGTTGTATGCTGGTATACACTGGTATTGTGCAATTGTAATATAATTAAAAAACAGTTGTACCTGAGGAACGACAAATATTATATTTTTCATGTCTCAGTTGTGTTATACAGCCTTGAACAATTTTCGAGTTACCTATGGGGTTTTATAGTTTTAACCCTAGTTTATTTTGAGACCAAGTATTCTCACAGGGTACCGTAATGTGTGTATCACTTTTTATTGTATATTATAATGTTAGGGTAGTTTCACGAATATTTCGTCCGGTAATAAATACATCTGCGAACGGTCTGTTTCATTTGTCTATCCGCTTATCTTTCAGTAAATACGGGTTGTCTGGATGAGATCGCTTCTTAGCGATAAGACCGCCCATTGTGCACATTTAGAATATTTTTAGGCTATAAGGTTTTCTGTAATGGTGTACTAAAATATAGACATTTAGTGCTTGGATATTTATCAGGTACATTGTATAAAATTTTGATGTGGGCGCTATTCGCCCCAGCAAAATTCCAGTTCTGTTTCGCAAAAGCTATTCGCCTGTATAAAAATTATGCAACGCGCATTCTTGGCTCTGAAACTACACATATATCAACTTTTAGCAAAATCGGTACTGTGGTTGTTCCGTAAAAGTGTGGCAGACAGACATACTATCGCATTTATAATATTAATATGGATTTCAGTTACACGCTTTTTGGA
Source organism: Dendrolimus houi (assembly GCA_039645545.1). Classification (NCBI taxonomy): domain Eukaryota; kingdom Metazoa; phylum Arthropoda; class Insecta; order Lepidoptera; family Lasiocampidae; genus Dendrolimus; species Dendrolimus houi. The sequence goes on along the minus strand of CM077127.1, from coordinate 24,139,183 downwards.
TTCCCATAGGAAATTGACAAAGGTAATAAACGTTCTTCGCCAATACAGAAAGCATCATTATGCGTGAATTTACGCGCACGTGCTGGATTTTATCAAAGTTATTATCTATCCATGTATGGTTTCTATGAAGGAATCTTAACATTCTTAACCAGGAACAAGAGATGCTCCTAAACGAGCTCCGATCGGCTGGTTTCTTCGATGTTTTCGAACTGAACACTACTAGGACGGATGGTGTGGCTGTTCCTCCGACCCAGGCCACCTGGGGCTGCTTCCTCTGCACGCATCCCGAGAGGGCGGTAGGGTTCCTGGCCGCCGATGGCCAGCCGGTCATTGAGGGTCAGTTGAAGGAAAAGAAGGGGCGCTGGAGGCTATTCAGACGGTGGCGGACTAGGTACTTCACCTTGTCAGGGGCACATTTGTCTTGTAAAGGATCGGTAAGTGACAAGTTTTTTGTTGAATGTTATTTTTTTTCTTAAGCGAACGAAGGACCGGTAGCTACTAATAGCTACTGCTTAATCGTTCTCTGTGGATATTATTTTTCCCCGCTCTTGCTACGGTTTACTTTTTTTTTCAACTGGGTTTCGGATCATAATGACGGAACACTACATGATCTCCTATATCAGAGTATATTACTTATTACTGTTATTTTACTCTTTATTTTCTTCACTATGTTTGGTCATAAATTTCTTGAATGTGTGACGACACTCTTTTTACATTTAAAAAATCAAATATGAGAAAAGAGATCCACTTCCATCCATTATAAACCTTAAATAATTTACAACATTTTAGCGAGTGAAACTATGCTCAAGTGCCATAAACTAAATCCAGTAATCAAAAATAAAGCGGATTTTTTAAATTACGTTTGGACATATACTTTAAAGATTGTATAACGGCATTCTGATTTGCACACACTACGCGCTAAACTTAAATTCGATTCAAGTGAAGTTAATTTGAACAGGTCCAATCAAATGTTAAAGTTTATTATTATTATTTAGTACACCTTACGATGTGTTTTGTGCGAAAGGGATAGCACCCGACCGAGAGCACCGCAACACTCTCAGCTCCGGCTTATAACCGTATAACTGTGGGTCCGTTCCACTAGTTCACTAGACACTCACAACACTCAAATTGCTCCTTCAGCCGTTCCACATGACGATTATAGTCGTTAAGGTCGCAGCAAAAAGTTACTAATAATGTCATAATTTTAGCTCACGCCGAGTTCACAATAACCCATCTCAAGAGGTGGGTGGGTCGAAGTGGACGTTGAGAATTTGGCGCAAAAATTTAAAACTTAAAGATGGCCACAGAAAAAATTACTTTCGTAATTAGAAAATATTTACACAAAGTAATCAGATTAGATTAATCATAGAAAACTATTCCGATTACCGCTGACAAAATTTGTTTTACTGACAAGAAATGAAATATAATTTATATTTTTTAATACAATTGAGTTAACTAATTAATTCTTAAAGAATTATTAAGTTTACCCAATTATAACGTTGTCTTTAAGCTATAAATTTATTTTCAAAGTCGTCATTTGCAATGTTTACTATATCAACAACACATAAAACGACCCATTATCTATTCCACATGAATTTATGATTGTAAAGCTTGCCAGCAATTGGAACGGGAAAATCGCGGTCGTGAGCGTGGTGGTTGTTAGCGCTTAGTGGAACCATGTGTATGCGCAGTGATGCGTACGAACTTCAAGGACGCATTTAAGTTTTGCTCGTAGTATACATAGTATGTTTGTTAAAGTGTTGTTCAGGATCATATCAATATCTTATATTTTAGTCTTCTCTTCGACTGCATTTTATTAGTTCTGTGTATAATTATTGTGTACTTTTATGTTTATATTTACTTTCTTATACTAGAGTGGTGGCGAAAGCATCGACATCAATCAAATAAGATCGGTGAAAGTCTCCCGTGGAGCTCGAAACATCCCGAAAGCCTTCGAGATCTTCACAGGCGATCAGACACTTATCCTCAAACCTAAAGATGGTAAAAACGCAGAAGAATGGGTTCAATGTCTGAGCATCGCGTTGGCCCATTCCCAAGCGAGGGATCCTCCGGCGAAGGCCAACAGTTTACCTGCCAGGGGTTTGACCTTGAAGAGTTTTTGAAGGAGACTCGCAAGTGCCATTTTTGTAATAACGTCAGAAGTTAGAAGGTAAGTAGGGTATTTGACACAACTGTTTCCGAACTAGGTAATCTATTAGCAAGCCAGTTCAGCCAGTAGGATTATAATAACTGGAATACTTTCAGCATTGATTCTGCCATATTTGTGATATGGGTAACTTCAGCTACCTACAGATTAATGTTTATCATGATGTTATACTTTTGAAATGTCACACTGACAGCTAAATCGATGTACAAAGTATTTGGCCCATTAAGTAACAATAACAAAGGTTTTGGAAGAAATATTTTCAATAAGACACGATCTTTTAAATGGGCATTAGCAGTTTATTAGGGTAGTGCTGGTATTATTTTTTCCCTTTTGTTTACGTTTGAAAACTCTAACAAGGTAAAACAGCTCCTGTCAAACTCAAAAGCTTTTGTCTACATATAGCCTATCCCCGTTATTCATAACAGTTATACGAGGTTAACCGGCTCCTTAAAATGAATTTAACCTAGTTACAACTATGACTAAAAAGATCAGGACCACACCACTGGCGAACACTATAAGCCCAAAAAAGTGTTATTCATATTCGCATTTTATTAAAGCAATTATGAATAGTAGTAATAGACGATAACTTTGTAATTAAATAAATAACAGAAATTGAAACAGAGCCCATTGAGTGAGTTTTGATTGAAAGTCGTTAGTTCTATGAAAGAAATATTAGTGACAATTAAATATGTCTAAAACTCTATCTGACGACAGCTAAATAAGCTTTTAAATATTGTTAGAATAATCAATCCGGTCAAAACACATATTGATGACTAAACTGCTAATATCCATGTTGACTGTGTCTGTATTTTAATTTTCTATAAACGATTGGTTAAAGAGATTGTCGTAATGCTGGCAGATAAAAGTATTTCATGAGTTTTCTTATACCTATGTGTTACTAGTAGTTGTTAGAGATGTATACAGTTCTCGCATAAGTATCTAACAAAATGCTCATAATAATAATAATATGTATATTGCGATCTAGTTTTAAAATATTACATTCCATTAATTTAAGATGAAATTATGGTTGTTAAGAGAATAGCGTCCAGTTCAATTTTATAGGTTATATTTTATTTCAACTCTTATTATAGATATAAATAATATTGCTCTGATGTTGTGACTCCGTATTCCGGAGCAATAACCATTCACAGACTGTTGACATGACAAATCCAAAAATATTTAAGTGTAATATTTTCTTAAGTTTTCGCGACTTGTATACATAATAAAACTAAGTTGTAACGGTTTTAAGCGCGGCAATTTATTTGATTTTTGTTATTCCGACGTTTCGGCCACTTTTCAGTGGCCGTGATCACGGAAGACAAAGATGTCAAGTTTCAACGAGTATTGTTAAAGTTTCATTTAGCCTACCGCCAACTTGTTCATTTTAATTATTTAGTTTGAATTTTGTTTATGGTTTTATTTGCTCTATGGGAGCCTAATCTAATTTACCACCGCTTCGCAACATGTTATGGTTTGAAGAGAAGCGGCGCAAGAAACTTCAGCAAACATGCCTAGCTCTAATAATTTTATATAATATTAAAATGGGTGGAAAATAAATAAAAAATTATCAGTCAAGTTGGTTTGTGTTCCGGTGCACGCAGACATCTTTGTCTTCTGTGATCACGGCCACTGAAAAGTGTCCGAAACGTCGGAATAACAAAAATCAAATAAATTACCGCGCTTAAAACCGTTAAAACTTAGTTTTATTATTTAAGTCTATTTGTATAAATGTTATATTATATCTGTTGCATACTTTTCTTTTTCATGTTCTGTCCAACCAAATGTTATTGTTCTCGTCATAACAATTCACACCTCACATCATAGATCATTACTAAACAAAAATATTAAATTTTTCAAAAAAGGAAATAGAGAAAATGTTATACTGTTTTTCTTCTCAACTATTTTCTTATTCTGCAATTGAGTTTATTCAAATAATCACACTAATCCCTTTTAAACTTGTGTCATCATTCTTGACTAAAGACATTACAACTGGTATAGACACGAAATTGTATTTAGGAAGACAAAATAAATTTATAAAAAAAAATTAACGTCATCTAACATTTTCTATGGGATTTCAAAAACTGTCAAATTCTGCTTGTAACTTAGGTAATTTTAAGACATATGGCATTGCTGACGCAATTCTTGGAAATTTCCATTTAGTAACGGTCCGTCTTATGGTGCCAATTGTGCTTAGTATTTTAATTAGTACATATATAATACTAGAGTTTTTCCTAGACTAGACTATACTACTTTTCATAGAGTCTCAAACCCTAGTACAGGTAAATTAGCTTCGAGATATTTTTGCGTTAGTAGTAGTGTACAGTCAGCACATAAACGAATTTTTATTAGCAGGAACTTAATGTGAAACTAATAATATTAAATGATATTAAAATAATAAATATTAATATTAAACATAATTTTGAATACTAAATTGTTGGTCCCTATTCTGGAGAATAACATTTGCTTTCTGATAGCCTTTCCGGTGAAAGTCAATGATATTCCGGTTGATTCAGGAACTAATTGAGTGGGAGTCATAATACTGCTTGGATTGCACTATTGCACTCATTTTCGAAATATTTGTACAAATTATACAAAACTTTAGCTTGGGAAGTCAAAAGCTTACCTCAACCACGTTTCAACATCGGAACCATTAGCAACAAATAATAACACTGAAAAATAAATAACAAGAATGAACCACAAATAAAATCAATTAATTCATTAATTATCAAACTAAAACCAAATAGTCAGACCTCACAACAATTAGCAATGTAAATAATTATTATTTATTTGACTTTCACCATTGACTTTTGATTGTAAATATATTTTCTTCTTCAAAATGTAACAAACCTCTTTGTGCTGATTGTACAAGGAATTTTGAATTTCAAGTTTAGAATTCCTGTAAATAATAATACAAACGGAAAAACTTTGCTAATTTACCCATAAGTAGCTCTATTATACTTACATAAAAACTTAATTTGGTCTCTATACTTCGCGAGCGAAGCCCTGGACAAAAGCTAGAATATATAGATAAACCTTCCTTGAAAATTCCTTATCTAACTTATGGTGAAAACCGTTTTAAAATCCGCTGCGTGGTTTAGAGGTTAGCTGATATACAGACAGACAGACGCGGAAAGCAACTTTATTTTCTACTATGTAAAGATGTGTGCATTGTATTCTATTCAATGTAACAGTCCTTACAGGATCTAAATACTACTCTATTTGGACGGATTATCATGTCAATAGTTTTGTGCGTGGTTATTGTTCTAGAAAGCACGAGTCTAAGAGTAACCACAAAATGTAGCGAGTTTACGAAAGAAAGTTCAATGTCGATTAATAATAATATAACACTTAATTAGCTTTTTAACTTAAGATGACTTTAATATCAATTAGTTTTAATTGAATTTGAATTTTTATCGAATATTGATTAAGACTTTCCTCTTTGTACTTAATAAATATTTTATATTATTTTATGTTTTTATGCTTTTTAAAGACTATTATTTCGTTTCGATTTTTATATTACCCGTAGGAGTATTAGTTTGAAGATATTATGTGATAAGACCGTTTGTTGGGCTTAAAGTACAATGACTTATACAATTTATGATTATTTAGTTTTAATTATATGTTTAAAAATGGTATTGTGTGAAATTTGTCCGTCCTTATTTGTTTTATTAGAATTATATTAGATTTAAGTATGAAATATAAACAATATCAAATGTATGTACTTAATATATTATTGATTATATTTAAAGCGTAATTATTTTATTAGATTAGCGTCCGTTAGTTAATGTCCGCTCCGGGCTAATTGCAAAATGTGGCGCGATATCTAATTTTGTATGAATGTGTACATTTTGCGCTGTCATTTGGCACTTAAGAGCCGTCATCAAATTTGATGTGGATTGCTTACTTTGCGGCCATAGGCTTTAGAATTATATTCCAATTTTGAACTAAAGTATTAATAAATTATCAGAAAACTTATTTATTTATTTTCAATTTAAACCATCTTAAGTAACCACTCACCGTGTGCGGATAACGTCCATCTTGTTTTAGTCGAAAAAGCAAGATGGCCGCTGATGACTGACGGTTCTAACAATAACTGCATTCTAACTTTAAAAATATTTTTTGAATGGAGTTCAGTTTAGGAATGAAATTAATTGAAAGCCTATTTATTATACTTTAGTCGACTGTATTGAATATTTTGGGGCACTTGAAACTTTTATAAAATGTATTATATCAGTTTTATTAATGTTTATTTTTTCACCGATGGTTTTGAGCACGGAAACTTTATAAGTGTAATTTTTTGATGCACCCCATTATTTGTTGTATATATATTTTTTTATTTCAAAAAATGTACTATGTCAGGTATTTATTAAGATGCTGGAAGACTGAAAGCTGGTCATAGCTGTTAGCTACCAATTACATATACAATTCATATGGCGCCACTCGTTTTTTATATATAACTAGGATATGTTCGCGACTTCGTCCACGCTTGACTTGAAATTACCACGGGACTCCCGGGACACATAGTACCGCAGCATTAAAAAAGGAATGTAAGCTATCGTTTTAGCGAAAACTGTGTCGGAATTAGCTTGTTTTTATGTACTCGAACAACTTTAAACCGCTCTCGGGAAAATTACCGCGGGATTTTCGGGATAAAAAATATGATGCATTTTATTACATAAAATTTGCTGTCGGTCAGTACAAAACTCTTATTGGAATTCGATTTATTTCCATCTGGCCATTTTAAATCGTTATTAGAAAAATTCCCGGGATAAAAGGTAGCGCAGATTTTAAATCTAAGAATTTACTGTCGATCATCGAAAACCGCATCGAAATCGGCTCAGTAGTTTTTACTTGAATCCCGAACAAACAGACAAACCGTCAAAAAGATAGACAAGAAATCTAAAAAATTTGTTCCATCCATTCTCAATCGTTTATATAGTGGATTCCAGTTGTTTTTTTTTAAATAGCTTTAATGTACAGACACGCCATGTTTAGAATATTAGATTTGCTACTTAGCTTTCTTATAAGAAGAGTTGAGGATACACGTCGAGTGGGGAGCAATCGCGCGTTGTTTTCTTGAGGCGCGAATGCTTTATTCCAACTGAGCTTGTATGGGACCCGCGACCAGGACTTGGAAACCGGTAAAAAAGGTTGAACAGCCTAAGTACATAGAAACTTTTCGCTTTTGTTCTAACTTTAATATCAATAAAACGGTTTTTGGTAAAAAAAAGTTCGTTAAATAGGTTTTGTGCAATAATCCGGTTTCGAATGTATTCGAACGTTTTTTCCCGCACACCTTTAAAGCACAGCCATGTGGTACAGCAAGTTTTCAGTTGCACTCAAACACATGTTGAGAGAAATAGAATGAGAAAAAAAATCTCGCGGATTAAATCGGTTATAACGAATTAACTTTAACCGGTTCCAAGCCTTGCTCGTGATGACTTCTCGAATTCCCACTAAAACCACCCCAACGTTCCTTCTATCACTCTAAACCAAGGTCGAAAGGTAAAAATTTTTTGGTTTGCTTTTGGAAACAACAAAATGTTTTGCTTCTTTGGAAACATTCCTTAACCAATTGTGTTAGCAGAATTTTAAACATGGGTGCCTTTATTTTTTTTTCTGAAACTTCAAAATCTTGTAATTCCTTTTAATCAAGAGAATAATTGACAGTCTCAAACTATACGACTTGTCCGTATAAGCTGCAGAATATCTAATTCTGCAGAAAATGTTTATGGCGTAGGTACCTTGCTAAGAGCGGCTATAGTTTGGCGCGGAATATACAATCGTCATAAACACTTATTTGCTTGCCATATTGCACATTACACCGATATTATTGCTTTAATTTATTTAGGATACTTCTGATTTGTTAAACGGTAAAAACTTACTGAAAAAGCTTATTAATAGCCGACATTAAAAACAAATGCATATTTCTAGATTGTAGTGAGTAGTTTAAAAAATATATTTGCAAAGTTTAGCTTCATTGTTTTTGAGATCCTGGAACATAAGTATATTTTTCAATCTCTCAAACACGTCAAAACTTCTGGCTAACAGATGTTTCGAAGTTATATTTCGTCAAAATTTCGAATTAATTTCCCATCGTTTTAAATTTAGATTTTATTAATATGTTTAACTTTGCTTATAACTTAACGGCACCTCGTTAACTTGTGGCATGCACAAGAGAGATGTTTTGACTGCCGCGATCTTTGTTCAGATCAATACGTCTAACATATGCTGAATATCACCAAAAAGTTGTGTGTTCAATGTTTCATACTATATTTTATTTCTCTTAACAATAAGTCCTACAATATTATAATGATATAACGTATCGTATTTTATTTTCTACTTTATTGGTTGTTTAGTAAGTAATACTGGTTATTTTACTAAGACTAAAATAAATTATTAAAAAAAAAAATAATCATGGATATTTAAAGTTTATAAACCACTATTCATTTCTGAGTACTGCATTAAACACTAATTAATATGATTTCTCCTAAATTAATATATATATATATATATATATATATATATATATATATATATATATATGTATGTATGTTGATTTATAAATATATTTTTTAAAGATTTCATCTTTTTTGTCAAAACATGTAATATATAGCCAATTTAAAGGTTAAGAAAATACAAATATAATGATTGTACAGATAATAAAAGAAATATACATGTTGATTAAGTTTTAAGTTAGTTTGGTCTTATGAAGTTGGTGCTAAATAATAATAATGATTTTGTATGTTGGTTTTACAATAGCGCTTCCAATGTGTACCGCCGCTTGACTTTACGGCTCTTGTACTTACTGCCTTTATTTATTAGTTAATAAAGTTTTGTTTGTATCGTAGTAGTTTTATTTAGTAACTGCATTGTAATTTCAAACCTATGTCGAAAATATGAAAAGGAAAATGATCTTATATGGGGGCCAAACTGAAAGTGTCCAGCGGTGAAAATAAATTAATAAGAGTTCATAAACCGCTGTTTTAGACGGAGGTAAATGTGCAGAGTTGAAATCATAATATTTTTAAAGTTATTTAATTGTTAAAAAATTTACTTATACCTTCAAGTGATTCTATAGTGTGTTAAGAAACGTTGGTTTTCAAAATTTCGAATAAAATCTTGGACCTCCTCATTCAATTCAAATAATTCGACCAGCGCTTAGCCCTACAAAGAACGTATAACTGAATACCATAGCGACTTTAATTATTATGTCATATTTTTAAAAGAATGAAAAAATATAAATGTAATATAATAACATTAACATATATTTCAACAGACAGATTTCTTCTAGAATTTCTTAACTAGGTAATCATACACAGCTATATACTAAATTAAAAATTAATTTACATATCACACACGAGGAGAGGGTATCAAGACTACATTTTAAAGTTAAATATCTATATATTAGCTCTCACCAGATCGTGTACAGTACGCGCAAAACTTATATGCGTCCTTGAGGTTTATACATGTCATTTCATAGAACACAATTATAAGGTTCATGCGGTGGTACTTAGTTGCAGTTTTGCGCTCTCGCTCGTTTGCTATCCGGATTCGTGTAGCATCTCTTTCGCACTTCTGACTCAGTTGTAATAAACGTTTAAAGTTAACAGGACCTGCACAAAGTCACTGAGCTAACTTCTGTCGGGCGCATTTAAGTTTTGCACGTACTGTATAATGTTCTTGTCGAATTAATGAGAATAATAAATCAAATCATTTTACTTTTTTCAAATTCTGTCTTGTTATATACTCCTAAAATTTTCAGTTCCAACTAAAAAGAATATACTACATATTCTTTTTATTTTTTGTTATTTTCTATTTCGTGTAGCGAAATAAAGTTATATTATTTCACCAGGAATCATTAACTGCAATTGTTTCCTAAAACCAGTATTTGGTTGTGTAGATGGTCTTTTTCGTTTGACCAAATCATATGCATCATTAAATGTCATTTTCTCATAATGCATCAAATATGCTATAGATACCGTCGATGTACGAGAAACTCCTGCATTGCAATGTATCAATAAATTCTCATTATTATCAATTCCTTTTTTGATAAAGGGCAAACTTTGCTCTAATATTGGCCTCACATCAGTCTCAGGTAAATCTAGACATTGGACATATTTGTGACCAACATTTGTTTCAATATCTATACCTAAACTAAGTACATGTTTGATGTTGTATTCTTCCAACACTTCTTGAGAAGTGCAATCTTGTGATCCAATATACAAATGTTCCATAATCATAACAGGGACATTATCAGGCTTGGTATCTACAACAAAGCCATAGCAGCTTGTTAACTGTTTAGATACCTCATGTTTAGACTCCACATAGCGTTTACCATCCATCTTAGTAACAACAGTCTCTGTGTCTTTAAGTTTGTTCTTTTGCTTTTGCAGTTGTTGAAGGAAACTCATTTTGATCTTTATTCCTATTATTTCAAACAACTAACTTCTAATTTATCGGAAGTGCACATTAACTTATCATATATTTAAACTGCTTAGCCTCTGTCACAAACTAAATGCTTTAGCTAAGAATTTCCTATCAATTTCGGATATATTCCGAAAAGTAAAAAGGTGTTAGATTAACATTGCAAGACTGGCATACACACTCCGCCCTCCGACGACTTGTTGAAGAATATAATATCTTTGAAAATAATAATATATATTCCACTTCAAAAATTTAAAAATAGAATGAGTGAGGCCCTCATCAGAGAGTAACTTTTAGCTTTGAGTTGCGAGTTATAAGTTACTACGACTGATAAGTAGTTCAGTTTACTGAATTTATTATACTTCTCACACTGTAATATAGTCACCTAGTTTTGAAGTTACAAGTAATGTATTTAATCTGTGGAAAATATCTCTTCGTGTATCTATACTCTTTATAATCATGTACAAATGTTTTTTCCCTGAATAAAGTATTAAAAAAAAGACTGGACCTAGGGGGCACCTATCTCTGGCAGTATAAATTGGAGAGCTGCAAACCATAGATTATGTTATCAGTCAGATTACATAATCAGTATATTTTGTCTATAGAGTAGAAAACTAGTATTCTGCCTGATATCAACTTAAAGTAAATCCAAGACTAGTATTGATTGAAACAGACTAATTCTATAAAATTGACAAAAATAGTCACTAAGAGATATTACCGAGCTTTTAGTATAATCAGTTGATGATATTCTTGCCACCTAAATGTTGCGCTCATTTAGTATCACTTGTAATATTAATTATATCCTTGTTTTCCGTCACACTAATATCATAAATTAAGTCTTCAGGATTATATTCTATGTTACACAGATACAGTCCATCCGGTGGGCAATTTTGTATGAAACTGTGCCAGGAGTGCTTTGATGGGATTTGGAGCATCACCTTTATATCCTCAGGTTGAAGTTTCCCTATTGCCACAGTGTTCAATGAGCCAATCATGCGTCTTATCTGAAAAAAGGACAAAAACCATAAATATATGATATTTTTTAAATTAAATTGTGTGTGAAAGTTTATTTATTTTAAGCGACATTTTGTGACAGACTACATGTTGGGTTTTTTTTATCTTATAATGTCTCAAACTTAGGGAATATATGTAACCTGATTTTCAATTAAAATCTATGGATGTTATTCTTTTTCGAGTATCATATAGAGCGCGTTCCATTAGTACCTCACAATGCCCAAAGTGCTCCGTTAGCCGTTCCACTAGGCGACCGCGGTCGTTATAGTCGTGGCAAAAACGTCACTAATGACGTCATCATTTAAAATTTTCTTGTGACACATTTTGCTAAAGTCGCTTAAAAGAAACAGCCCTCTCGATCTCAATCTCACTCTCAATATTATTGTTAAATTAATGTTTACAGAGTAACAAAAAACTATGGCAAAGATATTTATTTAACCATGGGCGATTTTTCAATCGGCAAATAAAAGTTATTCATCGAATAAAATAAAGCATGAATAAATTAAAAATTACAGTTGCGGGAATAAAACAGTTGAGCTGTTTCACTTTTATATTCAGTCAGGTTATAATTTATTTGATGGGTAAATTTTATCTGATGATTGTAAAACGGGCCTTAATACAAATATGAAAATAGGACACCATAAAATATAGATATCTGTTAAGTCCATTAAGGGAATCCCAGGAACCCAAGTCTGCTATTAGAAATGTGTTCCAATGGTCAATCATTGGTGTCACAATGGCACCATAATGGTTGCTTGTGTATATAACCATTTCAACATCATTGTCATAGTAGAACCTGATATGTGATTGAAAAGAAAGCTTGGTAGTAGTAGCTGATAAAAAAAGAACTTGTATACCTCAATATGAATATTTGTTAATGCACTTGCGTCATTCAAATAACATGGGATTAAATTCTGGTTCTTTGACCCGCCGTATTTTTACAATTACCAACTGTTAATGGTGGAAGAAAACTTCTGATTGATTTTATTTATTTATTTAGGTTTATGGCTTGGCAGTTAGGCCTTTAAGCCAGATCTTAGATTATAATGTAGTTTCTTCATTTTCTTAAGCCTATGTGTAGCACAGCTGAACTGTAGGTTATCAGCTGGTGCCATTCAACGGAGTTCTTGTGACAACTTAAAAGGCCACATTTGACTATACAGTACACATTTCTCACAAAACACATAATTACTACTCAACAACTATCAATATCCTACAACTATTGTTCATTTTAGAGTAATTTTACACATTTTTAGAAAATAAAACTGCACAGCACGACTACTCCTTTCAGTTCCCGCCAAAAACTCCCTTCTGATTGAAACCTGCACAGTATAAATCTAGCCCAGCAGTGGAATGTTCATAAGATGACATCATACTCACTTGATTGTGAACAAAAGCTTTTCCTTTAATCTCAATATCATAATAATCAAAGACTTTATCTCTACTCTGAATAGTAGACACCAGAAGTGGTTTCCCAGGTCTCACATCAATAGACAGAATCTGCCTTCTGTTGTGTTTGTGTTGATTCAACTTGTCATGCCTTTTGAATGTAGAGAAATCATGATATCCGACAAAGTATTTTGCGCCTTCTTTAAAACGCTCAATGTCAAAACCGGGTAGTCTGAAAAAGGTGCATTAATGTTATTAATTCTTTTTTATTGTAATTACAATTTAAGGACTTAAGATAAAATTGTGTGAGTACACTATTGTTTTCAAATCTTTATAATATCTATACTAGTTATACCCAAGCAGACATTGTCCTGTACTTAAAATATAAAAATCTAGAACCCGATTGCAGCACCATATAGTGGGTCCAATTGTAAATCTAAACCATCCCGGAACACACTCAAACACATACAAAAATAATTTCACCTAAATCCTGGAACCTGATAAAAGCGCCATCTACCGGGACCAATTGTTAATCTAAACCATTTTCGAATCGACTTGAACAAACTCAAAAAACATCAAAATCGGTCTAACCATTTAGGAGTTTAGCGGCGCCACCTACTGGGTCCAATCGTGAATCTAAACCATCCTGGGACCCACTTGAATAACACACACAAAAAAATATCACCTAAATCCTGGAACCCAATCTCAGCGCCACCTACCTGGTTCAAATTTGAATCTAAACTATCTCGGGAGTCACTTGAACACACACAAAAATAGTTTCAACTAAATCCTGGCACCCGATTGCAGCGCCATGTACCGGGACCTAAACCATTCTGGTAATCCACTTAAAGTCACACAAAATAATTCATCACAATCAGTCCCACTGTTTAGGAGGAGTTCAGTGGTGCGACATACTGGGTCAAATTGCTAATCTAAACCATCCTGCGACCCATTTGACACATACAAAAAATGTTATCAAAATCAGTTTAATCATATGTAACCACCTTGAGTTGTGTTCTGGCATAAGTGGAAAAATTTCAGTCTCCCTTTAGAGTATGGCAGCACATTGGTAACATCTTTGGTATTATAAATGTCCACAGGTGATGGTAACCACTTTTCATCAGGTGGGCCGTCTGCCTGTCTGCTGAACTCAATTCAATTCTTCAGTTCATGTATGTGTTTAAGTGGATTTGAGAATAGTTTAGATTCACAATTGTACCCGGTAGGTGGTGCTACAATTGAGTTCTATATTTTTCCAAAGCAGGACAATGTCTGCTGAGTTCACTATTATTCTTATATATGTATTATTTTTAGGGGTAGTGAGAAAAAATGGACAGTGTGTGGATAATCTAAATTTTGAAAGTGACACAAATGGCATTTTGATAAAAAAGTTATATTTCAGATTATCACCGAAACAGTCAATTTTTGCTTTGGGGTATCAAAGTGTGAAATGAACTGGAAATCACTCCTTCTATAACCTCTTAACAGAAATAGGTCGATTTATTAATAACTCTGTATACTACAATGTTAGGTGAATTTTCTTTCACTTGTAAATTACATGAACTCTTTACCTAATGTAATGACATCTTCTCCATTCTTCTACTGGTATGAAAGATGCTAATGAAACACGATCTTCGAATCCTAAATCTTCCCTTAACACTGCTAACCTGGAAAATATGTATATACATCAATTAATGGTTAGGTATGGATTTGTCTAAATGAAGAGATGAAATATATATAAATGAAGAAATATAAATTCTGAATGACTATTGTTTTGTTGTCTCTGTAGCTATTATCATTCTATATAAAACAACTATGGAGATATTTGAATAAGCTGTCTAAACTCTGCTCAACATAATGCTTGTAAATTATATTTTAAAGTATATACAGGGTGGAATTTTTTAATGCCACCGGAGGGAAAGTACTCTAAATAATAGAGATAGCAAATTTTACTCCAAAGAAACATTTCTTTATTTTTGAAAAGAAATAAAACTGCATTCAAAGATTTTCGAAAATTCTCTTGCTTCATCTGGGAATTGAACTAACCAAAATCTGTAAAAATTACAGCCTGTAATTTTATTGCATTGATTGTTAAGGTGAATCACAAGGATGAAACCTCTCTAACATACTTGGTAAATTTAATGAAAGGAAAACCATGAAATCTGTACTTATAAATTCAATGGGTCAAGCTAAAGCACTTTTACTCAAAGATCCACCTGTTTCTGTTTACTTATTTTGGTAATTAATAATTTATCATTGACATTATTTATCAATTAAAATGAAAAATTAAGTACTATTTAGATAAGATGATTGCAATAGCACTTGTTTGTGCATGCATAACTGCATGTATTTGGTAGTTTTAAATAGGAAATTATAAAATATCATTTGTTATTCATATTTGATTGTTTCACAAATGATTTCATATTTGTCAATTTGTTTTATTTTTTGTGAATAATTAAAATAATTGAAGATTTCATGGTTTTCCTTTCATTAAATTTACCAAGTATGTTAGAGAGATTTCATCCTTGCGTTTGACCCTAATGATTGATGCAAATAAAATTACAGAATGTAATTTTTACAGATTTTAGTCAGTTTGATTCCCGGGTGAAGCAAGAGAATTTTCGAAATCGTTGAAAGCAGTTTTATTTCTTTTAAAAAATAATGTAATGTTTCTTTGGACTAAAATTTGCTATCTCTATTATTTAGAATACTTTCCCTCCAGGTGACATTAAAAAATTCCACCTTGTATAGACTATACAGACTAAAAACACTACAAGGTACTTTATATATATAATGAGGTGGTTGAATGACCAAGCATTTGTTTTGTTATTTATTTTTCTACCCTAAGATTTAACTTTAAATTACATATAGAATAAAATTAAATCTCTGAAATAAACAAATAATGATATTACATCTGAAATGGAAAATCTACATGCTCACATAAATAACAAAAGTCATGGACTTACCTATACAAATAAGTCCTAGAAATGGCATTGAATCTAGCATGAAAATTGTCTGGCACTCTTATACATTTCTTTACAAATATGGGTGAATTATTAAGGAAGAATTTGTTCATCTGAAAGGCAACAGTACTGGGGTCATAGATGCCTGAACCATATTTTTCCAAATCAAAATGGGCAGATGTATTAATTGCATGGACTCCACCATCTGTACTGTAATTAATTTATTACATAAAATGTGTTAGAAAATACTGTGATTTAAACGAAACATCGATATGCTATGACTATCAAGTGTATTAAGTAAGAATTTATTTATACGTTAAATTACAATTTTTATAAGGTATTTTTAGGTATTTTATTTACCGGCTAGATAAGATTATGCTGGGATAATTTAAAGATCTCAATTTTAGCAATGCTATTTCCATAAGCCCTTGCACGCTTTCAGGGTCTGGATACTTTTTACCATCCTTGAACCATAACTTTTCTGAAGATCTAAAAAGGTAAAAGATTTTTGTAAAAATAAAAACAAAATTATAGACTCTAGGATCAGTGATTTTTTAACCTGAAAGAAGTGCCAATATAGGAATAAAATGCTAGATATCTGGCTTTCATTATATGAAATTAATATACTATAAATTCTTTTTCTTCATTGAATATTCTTACTCTGAGAATCCCAAAATCACTATTTATATTTTTGTAGGTTATTTTTTACAGTCCGCGCCACGAAACAAGTCCTACAGACGCGGCGCTGCCATCGCCGTATTTAATCCTGCTAGAGTATTTATAATTTTATATGCTAATCGATATAGGTAATTACTGAATAATAAATATAAAATATTTCTAAATTAAACCTGTAAATTTGTTTTCTGGCTACTTTATAAACAAAATTCTTTAAAATAGCGGAGCCGCCACTTTTAGTTCCTTTATTTTCCGTGGAACTTCTTTTGTGGCGCGGAGGCGGACTTTAATATTTTGCAAGTTAGAATCGTTAACTTTAGAATAGTTCAGAACGATAATTCTGTAAGTTTGAGAGAGTTTTTGGCGGGAACTGAAAGGGGGACGTCGTGTTGTGCAGTTTTATTTTCTAAAAATGTGTAAAAGTACTCTAAAATGAACAATAGTTGTAGGATATTGATAGTTTTTGAGTAGTAATTATGTATTTTTGTGAGAAATGTGAACTGTATAGTCAGATGTGGTCTTTCGAGTTTTCACAAGAACTCCAATGAATGGCGTCGGTTGTAGCCTGCAATACAACTGCGCTACTATACGAAGACATATTATTACATCAGAATTGGCTGTATGGACTAAGATTCCTTTGCCTGCCTTTGTGGCAAATTTGAAAAACAACAATCTGTAAGTTTGAGAAGACTTCTACCGCTTCAGAAAATAAGTTGCACCGATAAATTGTAAATTATCATTCATAGCAATAAAACTAATCTAAAGTTACTATTATAATGAATCTAATGCCTTTCTGTAGCCTTAAACCTTACTATTCAGATTTTATGCAGAAACAGCCGAAGGTTGTTTTAATTTTTGGACGAGTTATAAAACTTTCACCGTTGACATATCACACGTCAGGTTGTCAGTTAACCAGTTGTCAATGTTTGTATTATTTTTATTCATTAATTGAAAAATGGCTGAACGGACGTGGCATATGTTTACGGTGATAACGTTAATATTTACAGTTTTATCACTCGTGGGCGACGTTTCCTCAACGTCGCCGCCGGCGCCATGGTACGAGGATCTTCCAGCGGTAACCATGGACTATAAAGTGCACATAGATGCTGGGAAAGAAGACTGTTACTTTCAGTATGTGCAACCGGGCGCTACATTTTACGCCAGTTATCAGGTAAAAATCATTACTGCAGTCTATAATTGCTATGCTATATGTACTGTTTTATGTTCTGTTAATAGTCTGGTGTCGAGATTTGTAAAAAATGGTTAATTTAATTTCAGGTGTTAAAAGGCGGTGATGGAATGTGTGGTTTTGCTGTTCGGCATCCCAATGGACAGATAGTGCATCCTTATGAGTGGCGGCAGAGTGCAGAGTACGCTGATCAGTCATCAACAGGTGGCTACTATGCAGTGTGTATCGATAACCAGTTCTCAAAGTTTGCAGGGAAATTGGTCAATTTGTACCTATCGGTGATAAGGTACGACAAGTGGGAGAAATATGCGAAAGAAGTGGAAGAGCTTGACATGAATATAAAGAATTTCACAGTGAGTGTTTTGCATATTAATGTTTTTATTAATTAACATTTGACCCTTATCTGATATACTTGTAATGCTTTAGGGGTGTGGGATAGATATATCCCCGTGTTATTATAAGTAATAAAGGGGAAGGGAGCCGGGAGGCAGGAATACTTACTCTACTGCAACCTGTGTCTAAAAAAAAATATATATACAGTTCTTGAGATATTAATGTTTTTGTAAATACAACCTCACTTGTTTTTCACTAATATGGCACTTATATCATAGGTCCAAAGTTGAAAAATCCAATAAAAATCCAGTAGTCAACATAAAAAATTCAAAATAGTTAAAACACAACATAAAGATGTTAAAAATGAAATAAAACACAACAGAAAAACTCATGTAATTTGTTAAGCGAGAAACATATGAAAATCGTAGATTATGCTTATTTTTTTAAAGTTTATACATTAGTAACTAAGCCTTTATGCTACAAAAATGTTTTTAGATATATACATAGTGACTGTTGGTGAACATGCGATTATTTGCTTAGTTACAAATATATTCACCATAGAGTGAATCATTTCAACCCAAAAACTAACTTCTAACTATATTTAAAAATATTGATCTGTCAAATAGTTTTTTGATATATTTATACATGTTTGATACACAAATTTTAAGTAGCGGGTCGGTGGATTGGAGAGGGGGTAGGCATACTTACCCCTACTACAACCCCTATGGTCTGGAGTTCTTGAAATATTTTTTTTGTTGACAAACATAACCTCATTTATTTTTTCACTAATATTGCAATTATATCATAGTTCCAATCAACAATCCTTTCAAAATCTAAAAAATAGCCAGTAATTAACAGAAAAAGAACTAAAATAATAAAAAAAAAACAGTTTAAGTAAAAGTAACAAATGTTTCATAAGGTGTCATAACTGTTTGTGTATATAAAATAAATAATAAATGGTTACCAGTCGGTTCTGGCCTAAACCTAACCTAACCCTAAATCACTGTTCTAGTCAGTGGTCGTGACCTTTCACCACCTATCATAATAATATTAGTGAATAAATAGGTGAGGTTATGTTTACCAAAAATTAATATTTCAAGAACTCTGGACCATAAGGATTGCAGAAAGGGTAAGTATACCTTCCCCACTGATGCACTCTGCCCCCCATTATTTAAAATTATCTGAGTAGCAGCCAGTTCTTTTGATATAAATTTAATTTTGGGTGGTTATGGAAAAAAAATAACCACAAAGGCTAAGTAAGGCGGAAGCAAAATGAAGCAGACCTAGAAATAAGTAAGAAAAAAAAAATGTTTATGACAATGACATCTCTACTTAGAGTTATCGAACCATATAGACAAAATTAGTAGTATTTTTTATTGTGGCTTCATTAATTAAAGTTAAACTTAATTTTTAGACTTAAAATCAGTATTGGTGATTATTTAGTGGTTAAAAACAGTTTAAGTAGTGTTATACAATATGAGTATATTTCTAAAGTTAAAGCATAGTTTATAATTGTCAAAATTACCAGCTCATTGTTGTGAATTTTAAATTGCCATAATTAATTAAAAGCCTTTTTTCACTTCACTTGTTATTAAGTTTGTATTATGTTCTGGCTGCTTCCCCTGTCAAAATTATCTGTATTCTGCGATAATTCTTGTGATTTCTATGATGTATAACAGTTTTTTCAAATAGTTTATGAAAATGCAATATTTTTGTAATTTTAAGTTTAAGTCAATTACAAAATATTGTTAAAACTAAATAACCTTTCATCTTACACTTGTGATAATATTGTGGTTTCTTTACTGTTTATATTGAGATAGCTTTTTAGCTATTAGACCTTTGTATGTAGCACCTTTGGTGTTGGAAATGTCCATAGGCCATGGTAACCGCTTTCCATCAAGTGGGCCATCTGCCTATCTGCTGAACTCCTGCAATAAAAAAATGATGCAATTTTTAAATGATTCAAAGTTTTTAACAATTTTTTTATTTTCAGAATTCCATTCAGTTTGTGGAGAGGAACATTAATGACATATTGCAGTATCAGTACCATTCAAGAGCGAGAGAGTCTAGAGATTACAATTTATTGGTGGACAATAATGTCTATATTTGGAGGTGCTCTACTTTTTATTAAATTTACAACAAAGTGTAATCATTCTATCCTTCTCTTTTCAAATATGGCACTGCACGATTTGTGTATGTAGCCAATGTCAAATATTCATGAAGTTTCAAGTATTAGACTAATTTTCAAGTAAAATCATTCATTAAATTGTAAGTCTTTGACAAGACTATCTGTGCAAAAACAGAGAGAGAATACAATTTCCTGCGGCCAGGTGGCCTGTCATAAGAGGCGACTAAACAACCCACAGCCAGGTGGTAGGGTGTTTGCTTGACTGGATGGCGACCATCCCTAGTCTAGAGTATGCCGCCATAACAACCTTGTGATGTGTTCCGGCATCAGTGACCAGGTTCCAGTCTCCTTTAAGAGAGGAGCAGTGCATTTGTAGCACCTTTGATGTTGCAAATGTCCATAGGCGACGGTAACCACTTTCCATCAAGTGGGTCGTCTGCCTGCCTGCTGACCTCCTGCAATAAAAAATGAAATAAAAAAAAGGGAGTGCTTATGGCAGCTCGAACAGGCACATTTCAATAAACAGTTGAAATTTTCAATATAAACATATAAATCTACATGGTAATTCAATATCCTACAACAATTGTTCATTTTAAAAAAAGGTGATTTGGAAATAAAACTGCATAGCTAAATATCACCATTTCAGTTCCCACCAAAGACTGCATATTTATTTATACTCATTTTATTTGTAAATTATGTTAAACTTAAATGGGATTTATTAGTTCTGCCATTTCTTAATTTTGATTTTTCAGGTGGTCACTTATGCAAATATTGGCAATCGCAGCTACGGGCTCTCTGCAAGTGTACTTTGTGAGGAAACTGTTTGAAGTGAAAGACAATTCGTCAAAGACAAGGATTTGATTAAGAACATTAGGTATACAATAATATGCGTTTCTATCTTTAAATAACTTGATGACTGATTCTAACATTCCTTCTTATGGAGTCCTAGTGTGTGTTTAGTTTGAACTCATTATCAATCTAGTAGCATTAAGCAGATGAACTTGTTTCCATTTTCGTACCGCTGGATTTGCTATTCAAAACATTTTAGTTTGAATTCTATAAAAAAATAAAGATTATATTGAAGGTTGTTTTGTCAAACATATATATTGCATAAGACTATTTCAACTATGTAAATCCTGTCTACATTTTTTTAAACTAGTTTTTTTATTACGTGATTTACATTTCACTAAATGAAGTATGCTGATGAATATATTATATCAAACGAAATTGATTTCTTACAAGCTAACAACAGCAGTACATTGCCGTGTCAGTGGTTTATGCCGACACATTCATTTTAACATGCCATATGCATCAGTACTCGTTTAGCATCATACTCGGTCAGTCTGCGAAACAGTCACTGATCCTAGCACAATCATTTCATTTGCATAACTTTAGTAATAAACAATTTACATCTAGAAACTTCTATTATTAACATCCTATGTAGGTAAACCCCCTACACAATAGAAGTATTGTTAACATAAGTGTTAAAGGTGACAATGAGATTGTTAGCTTTAGTCCCTTTGTACATTAACATAAAATATTATTAGAGAAAAGAATAATTTTTCTTCAATGATATAATGTTATTTTCTTGAAGTTGCAAATTTAATTAATATCTTTATACATGCACATTTCTTTGGGGTGATTTTCACCCACAGGAGAGCTATCTGTGTTTTTACCTGACCTTTGATTAAATTATCTGCAGTTTGATTTGATATTACTTATTATTAATTTTTCTATAGATTGCAAGCTTTCATCTTATATGGGTATAACTGAGATTTACATGGTGAAAATCTAAATCATATTCTTTAAACTGACAAGAAACTTCACACTGGGACTCCATTGTTAACTCTTCTCATATTCTGTGATCAGTTGCTTTGCTTCAATGGTTCATATCTTGTTGTTATTATATAATTGTTAGTTTAATTCTTAAAAGGACATAATACTAAGATTACGAGGCACAGAAATACAATAATGTTTAATGCAGAATATATTATTAATAATAATCATTTCTAAGTAAACGTTCCACACCAATCTATTTTGCTAATTCAAATTTTTTTATTGCTTTAGTTTTGCATTTACAATTATATCAATCAGTACATCATATTTCTATCGTAATTATTTTGTTTTTTTATATTGTATACAAGACTTAATGTGCCAACCCAATCAATAATCTCTTCATTTAATTTTAATTAATCTTTTAATTACCGATTCCAACAATTTTTATATGATATTGTGCATTTATTGCTTGTTTTTATTTACAAGTTTATGCTTGAGATTAATTGCTTTAAACCTATTATGGATTAAATAGAGATTTTTTAATTGATGTTTACATTGAAATATGAAGGGACATAATTTAATAATTATAGTCGAGTTATTCTTATGAGCTGATATGCATGGTTTGCGGCCGATTCATGATCATGAGAAGTATGAGGGCGGCAGGGACGCTTAATTGACCCTCCTGCTAAGTTTCCCTTCCACCTGCACACTTCACCTTCGCTGTTATGTGCGTCCTTTTCCTCGCTACTAACGGGAAGTCACATTCAAACTTGCGGGCCTATAGTAGCTGAAACAATAAAATCTAGGTACTTATTAGTACTACACCTGTTTAGAGATGTATATGGGAATACTTAGTATATGGTATTCACTATGTTTTGTGTCCCGAATACTGCCTTCAGGTAGCTTCATTTCATTACTGCTGTATTCTGCGTGGCTTAATTATCTCATTAAAATTTATTTTGTATGGTTTTTACAAAAATGATCTGATTATTTATTCATTTAGATTTTTTTACAAATAAGTTTGCGATATTCCAATGTACAATTCGCGAGATTCATGTTTATTTTTTTATGAATTTTAGTTGTTAAGCAAAATGAGCACAAATTATATTTTGAATAAAAGACATGACCTAATTGTAAGGAAATTGAAATATATTGTACTTACCATATTATTCGTTGTTTTATTTTAAAACGTGTGTTGACTGCACAGCATGGTAAAGCATTGAGCAAACATGGACACAAAAGCGTATTTACATTATAAACTAGGATATGCCCGCGATATCGTCTACGCTTTGCTAGAAGTTGCCGGGACACAAAATAGCGCAGCATTTGAAAAATAATGTAAGCTATCGTTTTAGTGAAAACTGTCGGAATAAGCTAATTTTTACGCACCCAAATAACTACAAACCGGGATTCCCGGGATAATGCTATCGATCAGCAAACAATCACATTGGAATTCGATTTCTTTTAATTTGGCCAATTTAAAGTATTCCCAGAAAACTTCCCGCCGGAAGCGGTAGCGGTCTGGCACTAAATATTATATTTTAATTCGTATATTATATAGTTTTATTCAGTTTAATCTATATTATAAATTTCTAAACATATCGTGTGTGTACATTGAATCTATTAAAAAAAACAACTGGAATGGACTATATATTCTTGTCTGTTTGTTCGGGATTCACGTAAAAACTGCTAAGCCGACTTCGATGCGATTTTCGCTGATCGACAGGTAATTCTTAGTCTTAAATTCTGCGTTACTTTTTATCCCGGTAATCCCGCGAGAAATTTTCTGAGAATGATTTAAAATGGCCAGATTGAAAAAAGAAAACGAATTCCAATGTGATTTTTTCACTAATAGATAGCAAATTTTGTGTAATAAAATGTGTGATATTTTTATAGCGGGAATCCCGCGGAACTTCCAGGGAGCGGTTTCTAGTTGTTCGCGTGCATAAAAATTAACTTATTCCGTCACAGTTTTCGTTAAAACGATAGCTAACATTTTTTATTTGAATGCTGTGGTACTTTGTATCCCGGGAATCCCGCAGGAATTTCAAGTGAAGCGTGGGTGAACTCGCGGGCATGTCTTAGTAAAAAACAAATTTACCGTTTTCCAGCATTTTTTATGAAGTCTAGTCTTCCTCTGTCTTTATAGTTGTCTCACAAGTGTTTAGATGGTAGTATAAATAGAATAAATAAAACAACAATGCAAATATACAACTTTTATTTGATAACTATACTATAAATTAAACCCAAACGATTTGATATATTTTCATAATTCTATATACACAATAATTTACTTAAGTACACCATAATCGTAGATGTTAAAATAGCAAAGATAGCTGTGGAATGTATTATAACCAAAATACTGGAATAATTTCGATGGTTAAAACTATGAAACTCGTCCGCGATGTATGACTAGGCGATTTCAATGCGGGCAAGTTAGATTAACTAAAATTAATACACACAATACTTAATCAATCTCTTATTATATTCTGTACAAAAAAATCTGCAGCGAATCTCATACGTAACTGTACATCTTGTATTTTTAAACTACAATTATTAAACACTCTGAGAGTAAATAAGCTGGAATAAGTATTGTTAGTGACGACACATAATATTTTTTGTTTAAATTAATATTTTAATAATAGATGGATAACACTTTAATGTACACCATTACAAAAAACGTATAAACTAGTATTATTTCAATTGTGTACAGAGGGCGGTCTTATCGCTAAAAAGCGATCTCTTCCAGACAACAACAGATACTGTGGAGTCATAAAGCATATTTAAGGTAAGTCATACATACCTCTAAAGTGGTTCACGATTTCCATAATTCATGTAAAGTTTACATACTAATATAGAAATGAATACAAATCACACGGATGGATTATTAATTGTATACAATGTACTAGCTAAGCTAATAGCTAATTTATACATATTTTAAATTAAAATAACACTTCCAATGTCAATGATTGTCATATGCACTAACAGCTGTTAATAAAAAAATCGAAGCCTTATTCCAGCCGAAACAATTAACATCTTATAATAGGGACCATTAAACTACGCTACTAAGATAGTTGCTAAGTGATGATACAATTTTCAAGAATTGTAAATGATAGTTTTCTGGTTTAACCAGATAATAATGTTAAGGCACAATTTGGACGGCCATTGATTATGTCTTTGTGATATTAACATGTCTAGTGTTAAATTAAGAAATCTCAAGTTAATGCAACAAGTGTCGTGATCACGAACAATATTTTGTATTACCTAATTAATACCTATATATTAGGTATCATATTTTACAGGGTTCTTTTATTAATAGTGAAAAGCACCATTTAAGTGTTAACTGCAAAACGTGTGACATATGGCTACAAAA
Organism: Dendrolimus houi; assembly: GCA_039645545.1. Taxonomy (NCBI): domain Eukaryota; kingdom Metazoa; phylum Arthropoda; class Insecta; order Lepidoptera; family Lasiocampidae; genus Dendrolimus; species Dendrolimus houi. The sequence continues at coordinate 24,113,749 of CM077127.1, read as the reverse complement.
GCACAATTTACAACACTAAGATAACGTAACTTCTCAGTCAAATATAACACATTTCTTAACATGTAAAGATTTGTAAATGTAGAGCTTATGTAATGTTAAATATAAACTAGTGTTTATTGTCTATACTCATTATGGTCAATGATAACGAAGAATTAGTGTGAATTAAAGTAGTGCAGCGTTTCTATCGTACACCGTTAAATTGCAATAGGTGTGAGACGATTGTATATTCTAGAACAAAATACATGCTAAAAAACGACGGGATGACGTTCAAAATATATTTATTTTAGCCTTATATATGTATTTTTGAATATATAAAGCTCTATATAGCTGCGTAAAACTTGAATTTCATCCATTCTGTATTTATGTTCCTATTCAAACCTGATATTATATCAATCAAGGCAAGCTTGATTATCAATCATAATCATCAATATAATACTTTATATGGGTTTCTGCGACTCCAACAGTGACATTGTTACTAAAAATGATTATATCTATAGAACATTCAATATATGAAATAATCAGTGTTAACATGAATAATTCCGTCACTTATCATCTAACGACCTAGCAGAAAGTATATACATAATATCCCTAAAGATGGCAGGCCTAATGGCAGCGGTCGTCGGGGTGGTCCTCTTCAAGTTATAGAACAATCAATATAGGAAACAGCTGTATCATTATTAACATGAATAATTTCGTCATTCATCATCTCACCACCTGGTGGAAAGTCTATAATATCCCCTGAAGAATGGGAGCGGTCGTCAGAGCGGTCGTTTCTTCTGCCCCAAGTAGGTGCCGGAGAGCGCGAGCAGGCGGTACCGCTGGCGCAGGTTGCGCGCGCGCACGTGTGGGGACGCGATCTCGGCGGTGTACGAGCCTGGGAACCAACCGGCCTCGCCGTCGCGGGTACGCTCGCCGTAATACCAACCTGAATATAAACATTTTGATACACATTATATTTTTGTTAAGTTTTTGACACTGCTGTATTAATGGTGTAAGTGGTCTTTATTTACAGAATAACTTTTTTCAAATTAATTTATTTCTATGCCTTATACAAATCTAAAAATTATAATATATATTAGGGTGGCGCAAAAAATCAACTTTTTTTGAGTCTCGTGTGAAAAGAATGTTAGTTTTTGATGTTTTAACAAATCCCTCCAAAGGACAGCTCAAAAAAAAATTTTAAAGGTCGCTCCAAATTTTTTAAGATTTCAAAAATCGCCGAAAACAGATTTTTTTATTCATTTTTTTCGTTATGGTATATTTTTATAGACCAAAATATAATACGTTTCTGAAATTTTCGGTTCAAAATTTGAATTTTAAAAGGTCACTCATAATTTTTTAAAGGAACGATAATCTGTTACTAGTGTGCGTTTAGTATCGATTTTGACTTATTGCATCAAGCGGTATTTGAACGACCCTCCTACATCGTAATTATACATAGTCCTGTATATAGATTTCGTTAACGGTGACCTCTTTGTTGTAATTATTTTAAAGATTAAAACTGTACGTGCGTATATATGATGACGATTTTATATAAAGGAAAAAATATATGACACTACAAAAAACAAAAGAACATCTATATTCTATATTTAAAAATTATTATTAGTGGCCAGTCCCACGCCTTACTTACATTAAAAAGTGTTTGGTTTATTTATTTGGTCGCTTGATTATGCGATTATTTAGATTTATGTGTGGTTGTCAGAGAAATCGCCTCCACGGTTGCGTATTCAAGAAGACTTTATTCGGTATTGCTACTCTTATATTACAATTTGTGCGACCCTTTTGGTGTTACTAGTCAAAGAATTCTAATTTGCGCAACATTATTTAGTGTTGCCACTAAAATATTGGTTTTATGCCACCTCGACACCTTGTCGTAGTCAAAAAGTCTTTCTTGAGATTCCAACAATTATAATGTGACCTGTTCACCGTTAAGTTTCAATCACAAATCACATGTCGCTATAATGCGCAATAATCAATATTAATATTATAAATAGGTAAATTTTGTGAGTTTGTTTGTTTGTAGGAAGTAATCTCTCGAATTACGGAACCGATTTTGTAAATTCTTTCATCAGTAGAAAGCCACATTATTCCTAAGTGACATAGGCTATATTTGACTGTGGTTAAAAAAAATAATGACCTCTAACGAAGCAGGCACGGGTTAGCTAGTAAGTGAATAAACTAATCGCGTACCCTCGGTAGTCTTCCTGGTGACGTTGACGACGTCGCCCTCAGCGAGCGGCAGCTCATCGGGCTGCGCGGGCGCGTACGCGTAGAGCGCACACACCTGCGGGCAGTCCCAGCCCGCATACACCGCCTCGCCCTCCGCGGCGCCCTCGCCCCGCGCCGGCGCCAGCGCCTCCGACCACCGTGATGAGTCCGTCTCGCTCGGGCACGACATCAACTGCGCCATTCAGGGCAGACTCACATCAAACGAGATACTTTTTGTCATCTTACAAAACAGTTCTGACGTCATATCTTTGATAAGTCCATACATACATACACTTTGTCACGCCTGTTTCCTATTGGGGTAGGCAGAGACGGCAGAGGATGGATCTCCACCTGATACGATCCTGACAAACACTTTTCGCTTTATCTACTTTCATTAATCTTTTTATACATATACGCTTATTTAAACTACTTTTTATTTGACCTTTCTTTTAACAAGTCCAATTGCATATTAATTATTATCTAAGGAGTATCTGAAATTATTTAAATCATGCCCTTTTAAAAGTGAGACCATAGTAAAGCATTTTCATTTCTCATATTCTGAAAGTACGCTTGGAATTGTCTGATCACAGGGATGAAAACAGTACTTTTCGTCCCTGGGAAACGATTTTCCCTGCTGTCAAAAAATTCAAAAAACTATACGAACCATAGATAATACCTGCGACTCATGTTCCAGCTTTTTTTACAGCCACTGTTAAATCGCGGCATAAATTGTAAAAAAAACAAAAACAATTTTGTAACATAATTTTACACTTCTAAATTAATTTACGAAAAATTATTATTTCATTTACATAAAGAGCGAAATATTTACTATCGTCAGTGACAAAAAAATACTGGATGGTAGAATTTAAAAAAAGAAAAAAATTCTTGATGTTTTTCATAAGTGACATATTAAATGAGTTCATCTGTAGATATGGATTTAACAACTGATTTCATAGAGTAGTAGTTGTCTGTTTAACTAATCAGTTTTTATTTATATTGCTCATGTTCGAAATGAAAAGCAAATAGTTAACTTCGGGTGAAAGGCTTGTTATTGTTATTTAGTATATTATCTATACACATAATAAAATTGTAGAGGTCAAATTTCTGTATAATGAAAAAAAATGCTAAAAACCGAGTCAGGGGGATGTAAGAAGTGAAATAGAACTAATTTAGATTTTTAAAATTTATGTTTCTCTGTTTGTCTGTCTGTTTGTACCGGCTAATCTCTGAAACGACTGGACCAATTTAAATGAAATTTTGTATGGTGGTTGCTTCAAATGGCTGGTCAACATATAGGATACTTTTGATCCCGAAAAATTAAAGAGTTCCCGTGGGATAGTTAAAAAAACTTTAATTACTTAAACAGGTTATTATACAACTTATGCACCTAATTAAGTATTGATGATATTTCCGGTATCATCATCATACAATAAAACAATTTATACTTTAAAAAACAATTAGGCTATATATATATGTATCATCACGCTGAGATCAATAGGAGTGGAGCACCAATGAAGAATGTTTTAAAATCGGGAGGGTTTTTTTAACTTACTTTTTTAAGCTATTCCACGTGGACGAAGTCGCGGGCAGAAGCTAGTATTATATATTTTAGTGACATTATTTATTTCGCCAAATTTGTTACATAAATCATGTGTACAGATTTACAGGTTTAGTCGACCTTTAAGAAGTCCTAGTTTCCATCATTCCTGACTGATTTGGCTATGAAACGCCATACCCTAAACTCAACGTTTTCAACATATTGGACTTGAAGTTTTTAAAAAATAATTGTCGATTATTACTATTGGCCTATATATTTTCGGGTTTATTGCCTCTTAATTTAGTTGTGTATGCGATTTTTGTGTAGTAGATAAGTTGCTTTATTATATACTCAACACTAAAATTGCAGTTAACAGAACCAATTGGGTAGTAGTAGACCATTGATTAGTTAGTAATTATTGTTAGTTATCGATTAGTACAGTTATAAATTGAAATAAAATCTTAAAAATTTTTTCTTTCAGAAATATAAAAAAAAGTCCATGACACTTGTAATTATATTTGTTCAATAAATATTTTTTTCTATAAAATGTTACGCGGACCGCGATGGTCATTTCATTTCTTAAAACGGACCCCAAGCGCAACTAATCGATGGACCCCTGAGCTAGGGTATTATAAGAATTCTACTCTCAATAGTATTTATTGACAAGTAAATTGAAATAATATCGTAAAAAATATATTTTTACATTCCGAATGATTAAAAAAGTCCATGACAGTTATGGTGCAGATGTACTTAAAAATATCTGCGTTTCATTAGCTATCCAACAAGGTATAACAAGCTGGGGTATTATCAGAATTCTTAGAAAAATAACTCGATGATATGAAAAACCTTAAATTATAGTTACAAGGTCTTGCATTGACGCCGACGCAATGTAAAATAGTGCAATTGAGACATATTGTGAAGTGCTGCCGCGCATACCATTTCGATGGTCCTGCCCTCGTGGTTCTCGAGCAGCGTGAGCAGCAGCGCGTGCTTGGCGGTGGCGGCGCCGCCGTCGCTGCTGCACACCTCCAGCAGCGAGCGCGGGCAGTGGTCCACGGCCACGAACGAGTCGTCGCTACAAACGAAACGAATTGGGTTCATGGCACATCTGTCTATATTCCTCTATTTATCTATAACTAGAGGTTACCTCTCAACCTCTGGTTTGAATTTTTATGTATTTGCCCCCGGAAGATTCACTTCATTTTATGTCCCATCCCCCGTCTATCTGTCAACTATAAAATGACAAAATGGACAAAACGAACGAATTGGACGAAATGGACAAAAATTACAAAACCTTCGGTCCAGTAGTTTTCCGTGAAAGCGTAACAGACAGACAGATAGAGTTAATTTCTCATTTATAATATCAATAGAGATATTATAAAATTCTAAACATGTCGTGTCTGTACATTGAAGCTATTTTTAAAAAATCAACTGGAATAGACTATATAAATGATGGTGAATACGATGCAAGTTTCTGAAGTTAAACTTCTCAGAATCATTGTGATTTGAAACTCGAAGAACCGAAAAAGCGATACTATACTCTATACCCGTGCAGGAACGGAGAAAGAATGCAATTTCCTGCGTTGGGGCGGCCTGTCCTAAGAGGCGACAAAATAACCCACAGCCAGGTGGGAGGGCATTTGCTCGACTGGATGGCTACCACCCCTGCTCTAGAGTTTGCCGCCATAACAACCTTCAGTTGTGTTCCGGCATTAGTGGCCCGGTTCCAGTCTCCCTTGAGAGAGCAACAGCGTATTTATAGCACCTTTGATTTTGCAAAGGTCCATTAGCGAAGGTAACCGCTTTTCATCAAGTCGGCCGTCTGCCTGTCTGCCGAACTCATGCAATAAAAAAAAAACTAAAAAGAGATAAACACAGAAATCTATACGAGTTAGCTGGCGAGAGATTGAGATACGAGTTTTACACTGTGCAGCACAGATTAGAGAGCCATACGACCGATGATTAAACATAGGTCAAATTTGGACCGAAATAATTTTAGACTTCTTGTCTGTTTGTTCGGGTCTGACGTAACATTTACTGGGCCGATTTCGATGCGGTTTTCACTGATCGATAGCAAATTTAATGTAATAAAATGTGTGATGTTTTTTATATTCATTTTTTTCAATGTCTCTTTACCTTCTCTTTTTGGTGATGACAAGTAGATCGTTGAAAAGGAACAGATGCAATGGAACTTTGTGGAACTTCTTGCCGAAGGTCAACTTTAGTTCGTCAGTTTTCCACACCAGTTGGGTCATTTCGCCAGAGCGGACTAGCCAGCGGACAGGCCTGAAACAAAACATTATTTATTTATTGAAAAGCAATATAAAGGTCTAGCAATCATATTTATTAACAAATGGAATTATTTTCCTCTTTTATACAGGACCATCGGGGGGGCTAAAAAGGCCGCTTTTGGGGAATCACTTAGTAAAGTCGACATGTGTCTTGATATAATGGTAGATGTAAGACATAGCACAAAGTTCTACTTTATTTTGACATTTGACACTGTCTACAGGTTTATTATATTATGTAGATTTAAGTTTAAAGTCTTAGAACTGTATTAATTTTACAAAAATATTAAATGAAACCGATGCCAATTTTATTAAAGTTCATAAAACAAATGAAAAAATATCCACAGGTTATTTTAAAAAAATACGTAAAAGTTCGTAAGAATATGTTTGGATACCAGTGGCGTGGGTCAGAAATTCGGCTAGGGCCGATTGAAAAAACATACGTTTGTAAATGAAACTTACACTTCTAAATAAAAACGTCTAATTCGCGATGTACTTTTTTATTACAATTTGTATTTTTTATTTTGCAATGTGACCGCATATTTTGAAACAAAAGCTGGTGTCCGATCGGGTTATGAGTTGCTATTTCATCCAATACGTGTGGAAAACTGCCAGGCGTAAGAGTATTGCGTAATAACACAGTAATAATAAATGCACGATTAAAAAACTTAAGCGCTAATAACTTCATGGCGCTTTCGACCTTTTGCACGCTAGTTTTTTTATGTTTGCTTATAGGCAAACTGGCAGACGGGTCCACTTGATTGCAAGTGGCTACCATCGGCCATGGACATCTGCAACACTAAGGGCGCCGATGCGTTCCTCGTTGAGACTTTAAATGTCTGTTTATGCCCTTTTTGAAGAGCCCCATATTGTAGCGTTCTGGGAAAACCGCGGGCTCAGGTTAGGTTAGTTTCTTAAAGGTGGGCTATGGGGAATTGAGTTGTACGAATTGCACGTCACTGTTGGATACGTAAAATATTGATAAGTGTGTCTGTGAATAAGTTATAGACGTGGTATATTCACCTCCTGTCCCGTCGGCCACAAGCGGGCCCCAGGCACGGGGGGTCCCTCACATTCGGGGGGAACTCGATGATCTGTGATAAGCGGAACATCTCCTCAATTCTCTCGGTGTTGCGGGCACCCTCGTTGCATTGCGACACGAACTGGCGAATTCAACACATATTTTAATAAAGGTTAATTTTATGAAGCATTTATGCGGGAGCTTCATCTACCTTAGTGTCTAAGATTTACGGTCTTATTTATATTAAGTTAGTTTGAAGGCTTCTTTGAGACCCATAAAGAAGCGTTCAAACTTACTCTAACTCAATATGAACAAGACCGTTAGAAAATAAGGTTGTTAACGCATAGCCACATAAGTGTGTCTACTATTATTTAACGTCATTAACAATGTCGCATCTCAGATTGCGCATTACACCCATCGCCACATCTGCGTGAAATGGCCTATACTTCTAACTTTATCCCAGATGAAGCCGTACTATTATAAAAGTTATTTTAATGCCCATGCTCCTCCTGGGTTAATGTTAGTGAGCGAGTTCAAATGTGTCTTATTTATAGCGTTAAAAAATAACGCGTCAACGATTAGCTACACTAGTGTATAAATGAGTTATCGGTTAAAGTTTAACGTCATTAACAATTATGATTTTCAAATAACGTATTGAAAATTTAGCTACTGCATAAAGTTTATATTAGTGGGTTAGTCAAAGCGTTATGGCGCAGGTGTAGCAGAGACATAAGGATAAAAAAGAACATTAAAAAAATTAACATTGACAGGTGTATTACTTCACTTCATTTCTTTTGTTTATAGCTCCAACCCACTTGGTATTGATTTTGCCAACATCAAAGTACAAGTGACAGGTGATTATTAAAAACAAATAAATGCTAAGATAGAGGAAGGATAGTTTTGACTGATCACACCTAAATAATTATACTGCTTGGGATAAGAAACCACTTTCCATTAGGGGCCATCCATAAATTACGTCACACGTTAAGGGGAAGGAAGTCGACAAAGTGGCATTGTCGGCTTTGTGTGACAAGGGGTCCTAAATTTTGTGATGTCACATTTCAAAATCTAATACATTTAAGCTTTAATAGACGAAATTCGAACTATTAACGAAAAATTTTAAAATATTTCTAATTTTAATTATAGAACTGCTGTTTTAATTTAATAATTTCTTGACGTAAAATTGCAAAATATATGTCACACTAGGCGAGACTCCACCAATATGACCGGCTGTGACAAGGACGGGGGAGGGGTCAGAAAATCATGAAATGTGCTTACATTATTGAGCGTGGCGAGCGCGTGCATGCAGGGGTGGTACTCGTCGTCGGTGGCGGCGAGGTTCTTGAGCACGGCGTCCATCAGCAGGGGCAGCCGCGTCACGCGCTGCATCGGAAGCATCAGGAACGAGTGCAACGAGAGGCTCTGGCACGCCGGGTGGCTCTCCAGTCTGCCACAAACCAAACAATTGTATATCCGGATCGAAGGACCAAAATTTTTTATTGGGCCCTTCAAGATTTACCTCAAATTATACAATCATTTATTGCAAATATTATATTAATAATTACAGTCTTAGACAACTTATGATTCCGATAGGAAGTTTTCGTTCACGCAGCAAAGTGAATAATACCAGTTTCCGACATGTAAATAATCTATATTGAAATTAATTCGCAAGTGGAAATGGCAGAATATTGTTTGCAATGCGCTCTATCTCTGTCCCACTTATACGATTGTATAAATGTCCTGTGCTACTAAAATTGGTCTACCACGTAAATGCATCGGGAAAAATTATTAGTTGTGTAAAACTGTACATCTTTATTTGATTTTTATGTCTTGAATAGAATTTGATATAATAACCCTAATTAGGTATAACTCGGACCAGATATTGATATTTAAATCTAAGTATTGATGGGGTGTACTCCAGAGTTGTGCAATATATGTTATTCAAAACCCATGTGCTGCTTGTGTTTAGTTTACGAGAATATACACTGTGCGTGTTTGCTTGATGTTAATTTATTAGGGAAAATCCTTTGAGTTAATACTATAAACCAAACTACAGTGTAATGTGCTAACTATTAATAAAGAACACATGAACAAAATGTCTTCGCCTTAGAAGAAGAAGAAGACACTTACTTAGTATCGATAATTTTATTGAATGTAGGTTATATTTAAAATACTTATTAAGCTATGTATTGTTACAACTTAGCCAAAATTCCACGAAGCACGCCGACAAATGTGAATGCACAGCTGCCGGCCATAAAGCACGGTTTATTACCTGCCCGCATTTGGACTTCTTTGTTTACTTTGTGTTTAATATTTGTAATTAGAAAAGTCGCCTATTGTGTATTATAATCCTTTATGGTAGGCAGTGGCCAGGTGTGATTCTTGGAAATCATTATTTACACAGTTGAGTCATATTGTAAGCTGAGTATAATGGAATGCCCGAACGGAGAGATCGGCAGTCAAGCGACGATTACGATACGAGCAAGACGTGTACATTCGATAAGCTATATAGTGACGGACTTAGCGCGTGTTATTGAATTGTGCAGTTTGTACTGGTTCTGTCCAGTTATATTTGTACCTTTGTTATACGTGTTTGTATAGTTCTAATCAATTCTATAGTAATTCAAACGGCATTTTAATTCGAGTCCCGCACTCTTAACTGTATAATTAGATTAGACGACAAAATTATGTGCTTTTTCCAAATATTTCATTTATAAAAAAAAATATTTACTTCTTGAGTGCGGCGTTGAAGGCGGGCTTGTCCCTTAGCCGCTGCAGCGCCTTTACCATCAGCGCCTGGTTCTCGCAGTACTTCACGTACACGTGGAAATGCTGCTCCGCGTGCTCGCGTACTATGTCGCATATGCCCTGGAGCAGGATGTTCTCCTGCCAGCACTTCTCCAACTCGTTCATCAACAATTGCGAGCATTTACGAACTGCAAAGTTCAATTTGATTATTTGTATAAAATCTGGGTTTACAGTCGTAGACGACGGCTATTATATGGCTTATATGTATATTACAGCATGTCTCTACTAATGATGCCATTGAGACTTGATGGAATCAATATTTTGGTTACAGCTCTTAGGACCGGCTTGATTGGTGTGATACCACGCTCTCACAGAATATCAGCTTGAAATGGTTAGCCTCGATCTAATCGCATTTCATACGGTGAGTGAGGGTTCCGGTGGTCCTCTCCTCTCCCCTATCCAATCCCTCCTCTCACATCCACCCTATCATTTCCTAGAACCTGGCAACGCGTTTGCATTAGTACCTGATGTTACAAATCTCCATAGACGACAGTAATTACTTTCTATTATTGTTATTTTATTTATTACCTTTCAAACGAACACACACTTTCATGTACACTCAGACACGCACATAACTCAGATGTATACTCGTGTTCTTAAAATTTCCTTTGTGCCATTCGGGAAGCCGAGTTCCCTCCCTACTTTAACGTTATAAAAATATTCTGTAGATTCACCGTAGTAATGCATAAATTAACACATTATGAAACTAAAACTAACTTAAAAATTACAATTTTATAATTGTAAATTTTTAAGAAGTTTTATAATGTATTAAAATGTATAAGGAAACTAACTTAATTAAAAAACTAAACTAAAATTAAATTATTCTATAAATATAACTATACATACAAAATAACAATCTATAAGTAAAAAATCGCTGTCGGCGGGGAGCGTGCCCAAAATGCTGGCCGCATTTCCACGTTGGATGGCAACGCTTATGCGTTGTCCTAGGCGCAAGCCAGCCTTTTGGTCACGCGAGACCTCAATTAGATTAAAATTACAATTTAAACCTAAAAATAAACTGGTTCACATAATATTTTCTTAAGTTTTCGCGACTTGTATATAAAAATGAATGTTTGTCTGTATGTCCTTTATAGAATCGTAAACTATACATTTGATCATGTGATGATCTTTAGCAAAGTTGTTGTGCATGAGCCAAAGAAGGTTTCAGAGTTGGTTCACAATTGGACCCGGTAGGTGGCGCTGCTGTCGGCATATCGATTGAAGCTTTTCCGGGCAGGACGACGTCTGCCGGGACAGCTAGTACATACTTGACATCTTTGTCTTCCGTGATCACGGCCATTGAAAAGTGGCCGAAACGTCGGAATAATAAAGATCAAATAAATTATCGCGATTAAAACCGTTAAAACGTAGTTTTATTAAAAATAAACTAATTTATAAATAGTGAAAGTGATTATAATAGACTGTGTAACAATTCGCTACCAGGGGCCCAATTCTACTATTTCAATATCTTGCGTTGCGAAGATATTCAAAGTACGATAGTGACAGCGACAATGCAAAAATTCGTATTCTACAATATCGTCTCGTTATCGTCGCGGCAGAGTGATAGTAGAAAAAATTGGTATTAGCAGAAATGGCGTTAGTCGAAACGAATATTAAAAAGACACCACAAGTTTTAAACAGTTTTTCGCGACTTTTTGCTTACAAATATCTGTAGAGTGGAACTGAAAGAGTAACGAAATCAAGCAAATCTACGATTGAGACGACAGTGTTCGGCAATTTTGAGGAGATAGTAATAGCAGAATTGGGCCCCTGATGGCAGCGTGCCCAGAGGGCTGGCTGCATTACTGCGCTGTATGGCGATTTATTATGTAGATTAATGTTTTGTAATCAGTCCTAAAGTGTCCTTATATTTTTTAAAAAAATAAATTACTATTATTATTTTACTGACTATTCCCCAAAAACAGGGAAGCGTCCTTCCAGTGGAACGTTACGTGCTGTTTTATTACTATATTAAACATTTGACTTATCAGGCGAGACATGTTACGAGCATTTACTTATAACATATTTTATCTTCACGTTTCTGACAAATAAATCATTTCATTTAATTTCATATGAAAAAATTGAAACCAACCTGGTAGTATGGTAGAGAACAACGTCTCCCATTCGGCTCGTGGCAAGATGTGCGGCTCTCTGAACGCGGGGTGTGCTATGAAATGCGTTTCCAACACGTTCAGGGAGTTCAGGTACGAGGCTTCCGAAGTCAGCAGTTCGAATTTCGCTTCCTGGAGCCGTTTCTGGGCTGGGGCTAGGGAACCTGCAGAAATTCATGTCAAAAATATTTTTTAAACTCTTAATAGCATTACGCACACGGTCAGGGCCGCAATTCTGTTATTACTAACTCGTCAAAATCGCCGGACACTATCGTCTCAATCATGGGATTGCGTGATTTCGGTATTCTGTCAATTCCAATGGCATGCCCGTGGCATACCACTCTATCTTTATAAATTATTATAAGCGAAAGCTCGAGAAATAAATGCTTAAATTTTTAATATTAATTTAGGTTAACGCCTTTTCTGCTAATGGCAATACCAGTTTTTTGCTACTAATAATACGCCGCAACGATATCGAGAAGGTATTGTGGATTTGGTAGAATACGAATTTTTGACACTATCGCAGTGGAATCGTACTTTGAATATCTTCGGACACATATAAATTTATTCGAAACATTATGTAAATGTTTTGTATTTTTATTTTGTAATAATTGTCCTTGGGTGCATTTTATTTGGAGTAGACAGGGATAATCGCCGGTTAGTGTCACGCCATATTTACATATTTGTCTAAGAAGCTTCTACGTGTTGGCCTTTCCATAGCCCCATGCAAACCCTCCAAAAGTCCGGGTCATTTATGTGGCTACTGGTCTTCGAGGACAAACAAAGATAATAATAATATTATTATTGTATTGCTACAAAATAAAAAATATTAACATTCCTTGATATCTTGATAATTGAGAAGTTTTAATATAATTGTTAGGTTTTTTTATTGCACAAGTTCAGCAGACAGGCAAACGGCCCACATGATGGAAAGTGGTTACCATTGCCTATGGACATTTGCAACACCAAAGGTGCTACAAAGGCGCTGCTGCTCTCTTAAGGGAGACTGGAACCTGACCACTAATGCCGGAACACAACTCAAGGTTGTTATGGCAGCATACTCTAGACCAGCGGTGGTAGACATCCAGACGGGCAAATGCCCTATCACCTGGCTGTGGGTTATTTTGTCGCCTCTTACGACAGGCCGCCCGGCCGCAGGAAATTGTATTCTTTCTCCGTTCCTGCACGGTAAAGGTAATCATCAATCAACGCATCAAGTGCAAATTAGACCTCGTGTAACAGAAAGATCAGTCAAATTGCAGGTTTTTGACTGACGCCAAATAAGGGAGTTTTTATGGCAGTTTACAAAGTTACATTTCACGAAACAGTTGAAATTTTCAACACAAGTACACATTTCTTGTTTAAATACAATCAATATTCTACAAATACTATCGATTTTTAAATAAAAATACACAGCAAAAATCGCCACAGTTCAAATTGCCCCATAAAAGTAACCGCGCATCATTCAAGATATTACTTCGAAAGAGGTTTAATTCGTAAATGTTGGGGCCACTATTCGAAACGTTTTGACTGAAAACCGATTTGGTAGACAAGTGGTATTAGCGCTAAACGAATAGATTAAAAATGTATGGGAATGACACAATACTTAGCGTATACGATATGTCATTCCCATATTTTTTCTATTATATTCGTTTAACGCTAACGCCACACGAGTACAGCGGGCTTACTATCAAACGCCTTGGGTCATTCGTTTTCAACTAATCCGCCCCAAAAAGTTGAGCAAAATTTGGAAATAAAGAAAGAACGAACAAAGATTTATTTAGAACTATAAACAACAAAGTCTATATAGTAGAACTATAACACCAAAATAAATGCAACACACTGTGACGGCTAGCGAGTTGCAATTCAGCAAAAATTGTAGTAACTAAAGACAGTATGTAACGTAACTTTTTATTTCATGTATCTACATCTGCCCGACACGCCATAATTGGAGTGAGAAGAGAGCACAGATCGCACACACACAATGTTAAATTCATTTAAATTAAATAAAAACAAGCAAAAGAAGTTCTAAATGGAAAACGAATGACTTGAGAGTAAGGCCTCGTGGCCGAGATGTCAATTATTCAACTTACTAAGTACAGCGGAATTGACGACTTCAGGAACCTCGCACCAGAGCGTCCTGGCTGGTCCTCTCGGTGCCACGAGGGCCATTGCTGATGGCCTTGCCGACGACGGCGACAGTTGGGCAGTTGGCGTAGACTCGGGCGATGCCAGCGGCGCAGTCGACGCTTGCTTAATCGCTTGACCTCCAGTCTCGTATGCATCCGAGTCTGAATCGCCAGTTTCGCGGCACACCGACTAGAAAAAAATGTACTTACTTACTTTTTTATAACAGCAAAGTAATTAATAGATATGTTTACAGGTAAGCCGCTATTAAGCCGTTCATTTCTGTCTTTTAATTTGGATGAATCAAAGTGACGTATATAAGCATAAACTTCGAATCAACTTGGTTGATCCATCAAATGTTAGTTATAACCAACTGACAGACGGTCAACTTGATGGTAGGTGATTACCATCATCCAAGGACATCTGCAATATTAAGGAGGCTGATTTGTTACCTACCTCGTTAGGACTTTAAGAATTTGTTTTGGAAGAGCCCCCCCATATTACAGTGCTTTCGGAAAACTGCGGGGAAGGAGGTGCCCATTTCACAAATTGCAAATGTATGGCATAGAGGAGCGCGCTCTATATACAGTGGACGTCTACCCCCATATCCAGGATATATTGCATATAGAATTATTTGTTTGGATTAATATTTAGATGAAAAAAGATATCCATTTCAAACAAATCTCGTTCAGTGAAGCACATTTCATATTATTGGCGCCTTGTTAAGCAAGATCGTTCATATGCGCAGTGCTGGATTTACGTATAGCCCCTGGAGCCGCGGCCTAATTCGATATCATTTTGGGCGCGACAAAATTTAAAGGCAAAAGATGTCAAGACAATTCAAATTCAGAAATTGATTATGAATATATAAAGAAGAGGAACTGCTGGACGTGGCAATTATATAAATAAGGATTCCTATTCTGCTAAAATGTCTACAGAACCCTGAAAAGAATGGCATTTCAGTGGGGCTTAGGGCGGCAGTCGGCCTATATCCGCCACTGCATACGCGTATCATCACAAACTTTTACAGCAGTCTTTTCATAATATAACATAATTATTTGTCTCGTATATTCAATATTCAACCGGGTTCGATTCCTGGTACAGTAAATTTCGGAAATGTATTTTCTCCGTTATTTACTATGGTCTGGGTGTCTGGGATCGGCCCCAGAGTGGTAAATTGTATATTACCCATAACACAAGCGTTACTTGCTTAATTTGGGGATATAAAATATGTGTGTTTGTCTGCCGATTATTATAAAAAAAAGTATTTATTTCTGCCAATTTAGCATTTAGTATTCTACATTTTAGCATTGAAAAATAGATAAAATGCCCTTCCTTTAAATAAATTCAATAGTTTATATCTCTGTATTCTACTTGTAATCTCTCACAGCCACAGTAAGCAGAATGTTGAGCTTTGCATTTTTAGCTACAGATAAACTTCCACGAAGTCTAATAATGCCACTTCGTTGGTACGCCATATTGATTCGATGTCCACCATCAGGAGCCATAAATTACGTCACACGTTAAGGAGCGGGGGGGAGGGGGTCGACAAAGTGTGACATTGTGTGACAAGAGGTGGGAGGGGTCCAAAATTTTGTGACGTTACTTTTCAAATCATAATATATATTAAGCTTTAAAATACGAAATTTGAACTATTAACGAAAATCTTCAAAATATGTCCAACTGTATCTATATGAGCAGTGTTTAAATTATTAAAAATAATTTAAATGGAAATAAAACTAATTACGGAACTGATGTTTTAATTTAATAATTTCTTAATGTAAAATTGCAAAACATGTGATATCACACCAGAGAGGGAGTAGTCTCACGAATATGACCAGCTGTGACAAGGACGGGGGAGGGGTAAAAATCATGTCATTCTTCTGACGTAATTTGTGGATGTAATTATAATAATAACGCGTCAGTCTCACGCCACATTTACATTAAATTTGTCAAGGGGCCTCTACGTGCTGGCCTTACCATGGCGCCACTCAAGCCCTCCAAATGTCCGGGCGATTTTTATGAGGCGTGGTCTCTAGAGACATACAATTATAATAATTATACGTATTTTTTTTATTCAAAAATGTATTTGTACCTTGTTTTAAAAAATATGTAAAACCTTTGAATAACAATAAATAACAATCTAATCAGTATTTATATAAATCAAAAATTAAAGATTCTCATTTCCTCTCAGAGCCATACTGGTATCGTTATCTTGATTACAGCCCTTAAGGCTGGCTTGATTGGTGTGATACTGCGCTGTCACTGAATATCAGCGTGAAGCGATTAACCTTAAGCTAATTGTGGTTCGTACGATGAGTGACAGTTCTGATGATCCTTTCCTTCCTCCCATTTTCCGGATCCCATGCTAAGAGTTGGTCATGTGTTGGTTTTACCCTTGGTGGACGTGACATGGGTAACCACTTTGCTTTGAGTGGGTTGTCTGCCTGTTTGGCGGATTCATCACAATATAATAATTAATTATTGTAGGTATTTGTTACGCGACCGACCTATTCAGACTATCAATTGAACAAAATTACCGATATAACCCAATATAAATTAATTGTCAATTATGAAATTCGTCTTCGAAAGATACTAAAATTAGACAAAGAGTAATAAAGACAAATTGTTTTGTTTATTAGATAAGCAATTACATCAAACGCCGTGAACTACAGTCCACTGAAGGTCGGCACAATAAACATTTGATTAACAACACAAATTAACACAAAACGAGGTAATGTTAATTAAACAAGTGCAAAAATTGAGGATTAGCGTCATACATCTGTTTACATCCACATTAACTGAAACAAATGTGTTAAATCCAATTGAGTAAACTTTTCAGCCATCTAATAATGTTTGTGAGAGATATTTGTCGATTTCCGACCATACACAAACACAACTTGTTTATCGAGCGAATATAACATAATAAAAAAACAAGTAAAATAAAAAAAAGAGATTTTAATTTTGTGTCCAAAAATTTTTAGTAGACGCTCTAGATTGGCTACAGAATATTAGTCAAGTAATGCCTGATTTACATTTGAATTAGTTAAGAGTTAGTTAACCTGCTAAACTGGCGAGATTTAGAACAGAAATTTCCCTGTTACTAGGGTTGCCAACTGTTTTTGAGAAAAATAACATATCACACTTTTTAAGTGGGGAAAATATGAAGTATTTGTAAGGAAGAAAAAGGTGTTTTTCAAGATTATATTTATTTACCAGCGTTTTTCCAGCGGCTACGCAGCATGTAAAAGCCTAGGTAGTGGTAGGCCACTGTCAAGTGGCAGCTGACAGTGTCACCTCAGACAGGTGACTTATCTATTTGTCACATTGACAATGACATCTAATGTTTCGTTCAATAATTAAGATATATTTTTTAAATTTTACTTTATTCGTACACGATTGTTTGCGTTCTGTTTCAACTTAGAAGTATCGATAATAGTTCAGCAATTATGCATATAAATGTTTCATTTTACGCATCACAGTAAAGATTGAAAATAGAGTATTTTCACATACTCTATTTTTAAGTAAAAGCATAAAGTAAAAAGTTCATTTGTCTTACTATCAATTGAAATTTAGCATAAGTTAGCAAGTAATATCAAAATTCAATCAATTGTACGGCAAATGAATGAATAGTAAGACATAGAAATCGGCCGTAAGTCGATATCTGTGCAAACGATGATAAGGACATATTCGCAAGTCATCTGACTATTTTATGACGCAAATATCAACCAAGTTTCAGACTATTTACTTAGTTATCTATCCGCTAAAAGCAGCCATAAAGTTTGGCTAGATATTAGCCTATTATCATTTAAGTCAAATATTTAGTGTAACTTAGAATTATTTCCTTTCATGAGAGCAGATAAAATAGTTTTGAATTAATTCCTAATGGAGAATTAAAGTTTTTAATATTATAATGTTCAACACCGAATTAGATTACAGATAGCATTCTAAAACAACAATTTACAGCATAATTCAACAATTTATGTATCATAAAGATAAGATACAGTTATGTACATAGAAATCCCAAATTATTATCAGTTTTATCATAACAAGAGTTAACAGGATGTGACTGTTATTTAGGATATAGCTTATTGGAGTTTAAATTGAACAAGATTTTAATGGGTAACGAATTAGCCGGTATGGCGGACACCCTCCAGCCCGATGGACAGACGACCTGCGCAAGGTCGCTGAAGGCGCTGGATGAGGAAGGCAGAGGACCGTGATGAATGGCTTGGTTGATTGGCTGACGGCAAGAATTAGTCGGCTTTGAATTCTGTTGGATTTTATTAATAAAATATTACAGGTCATGTGGCTTCACTTATAAAGTTTTCGGATCTGCTTCTAATGAAAACTATCCCTTTTTGAGATAGAAATAATCCGTTACATCCGGTATACTCTTTTTATATCAGCAGACAAACACACACGTTGTATATTCTCAAGGTATGCAAGTTAATTTTACGTTATAGATAATATATAACGGATCGCTCTGGGGCCGATCCCATACACTCAGACCGTATTAAATAAAGGAAAGTACGTTAAGTATGCTAGGAATGGAATCTGGGACCCCTGCGCTTCAGTGAACTAAGCAGCCAAAGGCTTAGCCCAGTCACCCCGAGGCTGTCATTATTCATCATCATTCATCTATCAATCAATATATCTAAGCTATTATTATTCTATAAAAATTTCAAATTCAAATTCAAGTTTTTATTCAAAATAAGTTCCACTGGAGAACACTTTTTAAGGTCATACATATAAGTTCAAATTTAATTTTACTTCCTATTCTATGTACACCGCTTCGCAACGTGTTCTCGCTATTAAGGAGAAGCAGCGGCTATTTTTCTTTATATTTCTTATTCTATTTATATATCAAGTTCTTTTTTTTAACTTTTCAGATGTTACAGAATTACTTTTCGAAGAATTAATGGCCTTGTAGCAAACAGTGGATGCTCAGTAAGACAAAGACACAGTAAGAGGAAATAAGAATATTATTATTGTTATAATAATGACGAGACGTACTAAAAGTTTGTACTGCACCATATCTCCATAAATTCCTTACAAGTTTGGCAAAATTAAATTTATTTCAACACATCTGTCACCTACCTAACTGTAGTCAATCCTTACCTCGACTTTGGCAGCGTTATAGAACTGGTAGAGTGGTTCGTGCGTGAACAGCGAATGTGGCAGCGGGGAGGCGGGATGCGACCCAGAAGAGGCGCCGGACGACGACGATATGTTCCCAACGGGAGACAAACCAGCTTCCGCGTACCTGAAGCAATGGAATGTAAAGTTGAACAGAGAGGTATTCGCCTTCGTTAGTTTGAAAGAACGCGACAATTATTATTGTGTCTCTAATCATTTATAATATCGGGTCAATACGAGTTTATCTCTGAAATAACAGGTATAAAAGCTTTGACGAATTTGAAAGAAAAAAGATTTATTTAGAACTAAAACACAAATGAGAACACATTACACTAATATAAATAAATAAATGTGAAATGTAAAATGCAGTAAACAAAAAAAACGAAGCAAGTGAGCTCTAAACTGCTCCTAGCTCAGCATGTTGCTGGTTGAGTTAACCAGCGCTGATCTTCCACTAGGGCCATGCAATTTGGTGCAACTCGAAAACATTTTGGTAATCTTTTTTCTACATATTCTACAGGTTCGCGTTTGCCCGAGATTGCATCAGGTATCAGGTGGAAATGCAGTCAAAGCTAGAGCACGCTTACCTAGAAGATACTTGTTTACCTGAGACTTTAAAATACCTACACTGTATAGTTTAGAAAAAATTGCTGAAGATAATGAGTTCCACTGCTTAGCGATACGTACTAAAAATTGGAAGTAAAGCGCTTCGACCGCTTGGTTGGTATTTAAAAATAATATTTTCAAAATGCTTCAATAACATTCAAATAGATAAAGAGATTTTTATCCGTGCAGGAACGGAGAAAGAATACAAATTCCTGCGGCCAGGTGGCCTGTCGTAAGAGGCGACAAAACAACTCACAGCCAGGAGGCAGGGCATTTACCCGTCTAGATGGCTACCACCCCTGTTCTAGGGCATGCCGCCATAACCGCCTTGAGTTGTGTTCCGGCATTAGTGGCTAGGTTTCAGCCCCATCTACGAGTCCGGCAGCACATTGGTAGCACCTTTAGTGTTGCAAATGTTTATAGGCGACGGGTACCACTTTCCATCACTGTTGGGCCGTCAGCCTGTCTGCTGTACTCCAGCAATAAAAAAAAGCTAATACAGCATTTTCAAAAATCGCAAAATATTTAGAACAATATGTTCGTAATTTTTTGTAGTATTGTAGTTTCAGGGCTGGTGGAAAGTGATAGAACATTATGGACATCGGGACTTATTATGTTATCAACGATGACAATAACATAATTATAAAAATAAATTTAATCGTAGTAATAATATTATGAAGGACGTAAATTTTTTCAACGAGAGGAAATCCGGTCGAGCACTGTCCACCACGGGGGGACATACCGGAGGCGTGTGGGATTCACCACATTGGGGTGGCACTAGCACTATTATGGAGTACTATTGTCATCTGAGTCGGGGATTCCCACTAAAACCCCTTCGTGTTCCGTCTTTCGCCATACTAGGGCCACGGGTACATACCCTCATCATTCTGTGAGAAGATGGACACTATGATGCTAGTACATAAGTGAATATAAATATTTAGGATAACGATACTAAAGTTATAAGATAAGGCACTATATCTTTGTTCTAGGCAATTAAACTATCATATTTATTGTTAAAGGGGGTGATCTTTTAATCTAGGATGTTCGATGGGCTCAATATTCTACTTATAGTCTTGAGGGGCTATGGGTAAAATACGATACAAATAAGTTTTCTTTTCTTGTATTCGATTATATGTAATTTTATAATTGTAAATTATGTAAATATACTATCTAGGATGTTCTATTATATACTTATAACGTTTTATAATTTAAATAATTTTAACATCTTTTCATCAATACAAGTGGAGGTACGTACTACACAGTAAAATGTAATTTTTATTAGAAGCGTTTAATTTCCAACGGTTACCTATAGAATGCTATATGTAGATTACTTTGAATGACAAGTATATAATAAAAGGTAGATTAAAAACAAACTACGAACTTTATCTGAACTTCACCTAAAACACAATAAAATAATTAAAACTGCGTTTTAACGGTTTTGAGCGCAATATTTTATGTCATTATATATATTTTATTGTCGAAATACAAATGGCCGGGCTTAAAACCGTTAAAATGTAGTATTAATTGTGTGTCGCAAGAAGTTGAGAAAATATTAAAACTTAAAAAAACACTCGTTCTAACTTAAAATATAAATACAAATCAACAAATTACCTTTTTTATGTCACATAGATTATTTAAAAAGCACTGCATACATTTTATGAAATCCAAGCAGCTGTTAACATTTCTAATATAAAATCACGTGGATAAAAAGATATATAACAGGTCTCGTTTGAATTGTAACCGAACCGACGTCCTTCTGAGCGCGCGCATAATAGCGAAATTAAAGTTAAGTGTCACATTTCACAAGCGGAAAGCGATTTAATTAGGGTCACAACTTATTGATATAGTCAGAAATGTCTCAGGACATTCACATGTTCATATACATAGTAATAAATAGTTGATTTATTAAAGTGACGCAATTTTAATCGTTTTAAAAATGCTTTTGTTTGTTAAGGCAAAAGTTTCGTATCTTTCGAGACGATTTTACTTTTCGTTATATACAAATATGCAATTCAATTTACTTTCACATACATATATATTTTAATAGTGATCCGGATTTGTCTTTAAAATGAATTTAATTTTCATTTTTGGAAACATAACTTAAAAGGTAATGATGACGTCACCAAGACATTAATGCTCAAGTATTAATATTAATGTCTTAAGCTTCGTTGGTATTAATAGGTTAGTTGATTGCTTAGATGACTCTTCCTGGTGATCATTAAGCTAATCACCGCTCGCTTGGGATGACGCAAGCCTGGCACGCTTAACGGCAAACGGACGCGTCGGTTATTTGATTGATCACTGGGATACAATGGAGAATGACTCTTCCATGTTCAATCATTGTTAATGAAGGAAACGTGAGGATAGTGCTTTCTGTAAGAAGCAATTTTTTAGATAACTTTGAGAGAGACAGAATTCACGTCTACAAACACACTTTAGATCACCAGGTATGACAATTATCAACGTGGCCACCATGTATTGAAGCAATTCAATCATTCAGCTTGTCTCCTAGTTAACGTTCAAGCGTGCTACTTGCAGTGAGGCTAAAGTCTTAGTAGATTTATCCTGATTTTTTAACTTTTTATAAAGAAATTTATCATTGTAATATTACATTTAACAACTTAATTTAAGAATGGGATTATTAAAATAGTAATTTGTATTAGTGATCTATGCATACATTCAAGCTTGATTCCTGTTCGAATAGGCAGTTATAATGGACGTCCACATGCTATGTTTTTAGTATACACTTTTGACTTCATCTACTTTAATTAATCTTTTAAAACACGCACATTTGCTTGAGAACTTTCTACCTACTATCTGGCTATATTTTAGTGTCCAGAAATGATTGTTAGTTTAAAATATAGCCCGCGAATCGCTTACAAGTTGTAGCAAGTCAGTAACGGGCGCGGAAAACTGGCTGGTGAGTCATGCGTTCTTGGTCAAAGCGACGTCATGCGCCCGTGCAGCCAACTGACTAACGACTCAACAACATAAACTTTACAATGTTTAGGGAATTACTACAATGATAAATGTGTTTAATGGTTTGTGACATATCCTTACTATATTGTATACACAAGTAACATTAGTCATTATTTACCAAAAAGTATAACACATGGAAAATCGAGGTAAATAAATAAATAGCTGAGCGAAACTAACAGTTCGAATCTATTTCAATATAGCCCGAAATTGAAATTTGTTTGAACTTTAATTTTCAACTGTTTTCTACACATGCGCTATGAATCGTAAATGTTGTCAATAAAATAATTAACACAAATAAATTACCTACTTTGTGAAACATCATTATATTAATACGTGAAGCAATAATCTTGTACCCCTTTTTACAAAAATTTCGCGGACGGAGGAGTATGAAATTTCGCACTTATAGTTTATATAGAGTGCAGATTTTTTTTTAATTATGCATAAAAATACATCAAATCAATAAAAAAAACATTACACACACTATGTATTTGACACACACACACGCTTTTGTTTATTGTTAAAGTCAAATTATCTTTGGCTTATCAAATGTCTTGGGGACCTTTCAATACGATTGGAAGAAGTCTCGCGTAACCAAAATGTAGACCTGTATTTTGGACAACGCATTAGCATTGCCGTACGGCGTCGAAATGTGGCCAGCATTTTGGGAATGCTCCCCACCGACAATGACCTAGAATCCATTTTTTATTTGGAAATAAATATATAGCAGTTTTATTTTAAAATATCGTATAATGTAAAGAACGGTAGAAATATGTTGAAAATGAAACATTACCTAGTAATTGGATAAATTTTAGCGAATTAAGTTTACCTACGAGTTTGCGTGATTTAAGGATATACGAGTATACTTTAACTCCATTCTGAAAACAAAGTAATAGCAAGAAAGCTAAGTAAGTTATAGCGTTATCCGGTGCCGAATGTTATATGATTAGTGTGGAAGAGATATAGTCACGATTCCTGCATAAATACGCAACAAGAAGGGCATAACAAGCATTGATTTAGCGTTAAGCATTTTACTCGAGTAGCTCAAATACACTAAAATAGCAATAAAAGTGAACACACTGTCGCTATTAACTCGCCAGAATTAAGCAAGTAGATATATGAGTAGAGTAATTATAACAACTTCGAAAACGTCTCGTTACAGAACCCAATTTAATACGAGTTACCTAAATCTTGGTACGTAAATTATTTATTTCCAGTGACAAAGATACCCGATTGTAAATATTTCTGAAGAAATAAGAAACCCTCTCCAAAACAACAATGATGGTAGGCAATAAAGGAAGTACCGCGAATAACAGTAATTTTGAGAATTGAACCGACATCTGACAATCTCAGCTGTGGCATGGAAACAGTTATCTCAGTTTACTTTGTTCTTTTTGTGTTTACATCACGTTAAAGTAAGATTTCGAAATTATTATGTTATTAAAATTTGACGATTGTCCAGTTTGCTGGTAATCTTCATAATAGTTATACGAGGTTTATCAAATCGTTAAACAAAATTTAAAAAGTGTTTTTTTTTAAATAATCTATAGAGATAAATAAAATTGAAGTGTCTATTTGTAACATCAAAACAACAGCTTATTACTAAATGTTTTTGTCTGCCTGACTGGATGTTCCCACTAATCTCTGAAAGGGCTAGACCGATTTTCACGGAATTTTCACTGGTAGATAGCTGATGTTATAAATATATAATATTTTGGGTTTGTAGTAGTGTATATAATTTTAAAAGCAGGTACTTATTATGAAACCAATAATATTAAATGATATTAAAATAATAAATATTAATATTAAACATATTTTTTAATACTAAATTTCAAGGAAATTTAAATGTTAAGTTTAGAAGTCCTGTAAATTACAAATACTACTACAAACGCAATAAATTCTCGAAGCTAATTTAACTGTAACTTAGGCTACTTTTTTTAAAGTTTCCGCGAAAATCAATACACGCGGTCGAAGTCGCGGGCATGGCTAGTCCATTATTAATAATGAAAAAAGTCGTTTAATTTTGCTTTAATTAGTAGATAGTGCAATCAATTCTTGTTCAAAAAGTAATTAAAATTATTTCTATCACGATATTTTGAGAGTAAGATAAGATTTTATTTTAACGGCTGCTCTTTTATATTTAGAGAATTATAGAATTAATTATAACATGTGACTGCATCACTGTCAAAATAGTGTAAGGTTTTTTGATTATAGAACTAGTTTTCATTTGAAATCAGTCAAATAGTTAGTTACACTTTGTAATGTAGTAAATCTTTGAAGAGATAAATTAGTGTACATGTGTTACACTGTCCAATGTATTAAATATAAAATAAAAATTATTATGAATATCAGATTCGATAAACCACAAATCCTCGCAAAGGAGAATCGTTTTATACCTAAAATAATGCGCGAAGCTATTGAAATAAAAGCACTCAAATTTCAATTGAGAAGATGGTTGGCAAGTACCGTCTGTTTGGGATCCGATCATCAAACTTATTAAGACCCTAACTAAGTAAAAACCAACTGCCAGACCTCCGGATACTGTGAGCTCTTTCTGCGGACAAAACCAACTTGATTAATAATTTCTCTTTTTATGTTACCATATCCATTTTAAAGTCATATATATAATTATTAGAGCTAGGCATGTTGCTGAAGAGTTTCTTGCGCCGCTTCTTCTCTTCAAGCCAGATCATGTTGCGAAGCGGTGAATTATATTAGGCTCCCATAAAGTAAATAATAACCATAAACAAAAATTACAACTAAATATTTAAAATAAACAAGTTGGCGGTAGGTTAAATAGAAACTTTAACAATACTCATTCAGACTGGACATCTTTGTCTTAGGTGTGACCACGGCTATGAAAAGCGGCCAAAACGTTGGAATAAAAATCAAATAAAAAACCGTTAGAACTTAGTTTTATTATGTGTTCTAATCGCGAAAAAAACGAATATTTTTTTGTGTTTATACGCCTGAGTGCGTATGTAACTCCTCCGGTATAATTTAGCTTCTAGCATTCGTGATAACTGTAAATTAAATCTATAAATAAAACTGTGTGTTTGTATGCACCGTTGACAAGATAATAGTCTGATGAACCTTGACCAACGTCTAATGACAGAAATAATATAATTTATGAACTGCAATAATTATTCTGAGATATTTGTGATTGGCTCCCTTTACGAATGAATGTGCTTAGTTATAATTTTGTTTACTTAACAGACGTTTCCGGAGTTGGAAGGGGTCATGTAAAGACTGGGGCTTAAATTAAGAGCGAATGTATCCTGCTTAGAGGCGAATTTAACAGTTTTTATTACTGAAATAAAGCAGATGGAATGGGCGAGTACTCGATGGAAAGTATTGGAATGTGTTTAGCGTCGTCTATGGACGTTTGTTAAACAAAATAGTTACTTTTGAGATTTTGTCCAACCAGAAATCGAAGGAAAAACTTAGCAAACCAAGTGCGGTGACACCCAGCCCCCAGAATATGAACAAATTCCAAAAAACTCTCTCAACCCTCACTAGCATGCCTCAAAAGTTATACAATTTTTATCAGTGTCTTCAAAATCATTCGTGTAAAATGTGACAACACAAAAATCATAAATTAAATGCATATTAGTAAAATAAAATTACTTTCAATTTTGTTTTAAAAGTCATAAGTACCCTTCACTCATTATTTCGGGGCATAAAAATACATTGAAACAAATTTGTTCAATTGATAAAATACACGCATAATTTTTGTATTCTGCGAATTTTGTAACTCATTCCTGTGTACCTAGCACGTGACAAATCTTTAGAAAAAACTACGCACAACATGGATATGTACGGTATATAATATTCACATTTAAGCGTCCCACTGTTGGGATCGGGCCTGCTTATTTATTTTAGGGTAATGGACAGTTTACCCGCCGTTATATACTATACGGTACTTAAATATTTTTTTTAAATTTTTGTATGTCTGTCTCTGAAACGCTTGGATCAATTTTGACGGGACTTTCACTGATAGATAGCTGATGTTATAAGGAGTAATGTTAAACTTAGCTACTTTTATTTTAGAAAAAATAATTGAAAGGACCACACTCACGCCGCCGACGTCGTCGCACCGCAAATTAGATTAACTTCCACACGGACTAAGTCGCGGGTAACAACTAGTCTAATAACTAATAATAAACATCTTACCAAGAAGTTTTGGATGTGGTGTGCGCGGGCGCGGAATCCGCCCCGCACTCGGCGTACCAGGAGGTGCGCGTGCGCGGGCCTTTCTCCTTGCGCGACAACGTCGGGAGCAGCCGCTTCAGTTCTGCACATTGTCATACAACACGTGTTCATATCATAGCTCCGATTACAAAGAACATAACGGACGATTTATAGACCGTGGGGAGTCCGGTACCAATATACCTTTACCTAATACCAATATACGTTCACCTAATGTAAGAAGATCATTGTCGTGCATTACAAACAGGATTTTTGCAATGATTTACACTATTTAATGATGCTTAAATGTCCCAACTTAAGCCACATCGAATAGAATACGGTTCGGCGTGTACGGTCTAATATAAATCAACCTAAATAATGGATTTGTAATTATAGTAATACGAACTACCCGTTTCATATATTTTTTTAAACTGTACTTGCGACTACTTTAGTAGCCATCACCACAGAATGACTCAGATGTCAAGCGTCATGCAATATATTATAGGTACTTAAGAAAAAAATATATGTATTAAACAGTGGCTAAATAATTTTATCAAAGCGTATTCAATTATTAATTTATGTTGTCTAGAACAAAAATTATTATGTTCATATTCGATCTCACTAGTAGTTAAATACAAAATTTTATGAAAGGGGGTTCATATCTAAGGCTATGAACAACAAACAAACAATCAAATAAATTATACTTCTATGTTTAAGTACATATTATTAGGTATAGATATTTGGATGACGTACTAGACTCTAAACATGTTCTAATTTAAAATTCAATACCAAGGATATAATCTTAAAAGACTACATCAAAGTATCTGGGAATTAAATTTAAGTTTACATAGAAGGTACAAATAAACACGAATCAAAATGACGTTATAATTTAGTTCTAATGGCGATTACATTTGTGCTAAACGACATATGCGCGGGCGCATCAATGTAAGTTCATGCAATTTTCGTTAATTACAACATGCTTTCAACATACAATTAAAGGACTCACGACCCATTCCGAACGTGGAAACATAAAGACAGACACAAATAAACGAAGTATACGTGCGTCACGCGGTCTCCCTCGCGTAAAACTGGTATTACCGGTAGTCGCTTGAGTAATTGTAATGACGGCACAGACAGACGTATACATGTTTGATATATATGTATGTAGTTGTACTGCTGCATTACGTAAGCATCTATCTATTCTACATTATTTACTATCTCGATTAGTTGTTAACTTTAACAAAGATGCATTTCAAACAAAGAATTTAGTAGTTTTTAGAGAAAAATTAATTTGAGTATATATAAATTAATAAGTAAGTAGGGTAAATACATCATTGTTGGCACCGCAACTCAATAATTGGCACTTTATTAATTTATTCTAAAACATTAAGAAATCTTAATAATAGTTTATAGTAATGTAAATAATATGAAATTATTTATATATCAAACAGGCATCTATTGTAGATGTTAATTTTGTAAAAATCCTAAGTAACTTCTTGAGTTAACAGTTCGTTTTTGAAAAACACTGTTAGTTGTAAGGATTCAATTCAAATTAATATAAATATCAGTCAAGTTGTAAATATGTGGTTGTAATTAACTATAAATTATTTTAGGAGCTAGTTCAAATACTCATTCGATACGAATTAAAATAACTATCTCAGTATTAAATAATGGCACGCCTTTTGTTACTTTAATGTATCTTATTTAATTGTATGTACACACAATTTTATAGTATCAAAAATATCAGCAACTATATAAAGGAGACGGATATGCTTTCATGCATTCTTGGGTCCAGATTGTAAAAGGATGCATGTGATTTTAAGTTCTCTTTTTATTGTGTTGATATTTTTATTATAAATGTAGTGGGTTTAGTTATTTTAAATGAATTAATCGCGTGTGAAAACACTTATTTTCATAATATTAGTTGTTGATATACATTCATATAAATCGATAATGATAATCTTCAATTTATATTATTTATGACTTTATCTTTAAGATTTCTCGTCTTCGACATTTTAGGGCTGTTTCAATTTTGTAATAGAAAAATATATCGGTTTTTTAAGCCATATCTCAACTCATTACATTTCTTCGACCCAAAAGTCCCCGCCTCCATTAAACATCTAAGGCAAAAAACCATCTTTTGTAAAAAATAGACAATGGAGTCAAAATAAATAATAAACAATGAATCCATAAACAAAATGTTAAATTACAGTAATCAGCGTATATAAATAAATAAAACGTAGATGCATTTGTGTATAAATACAAAGACAGTGCAAACAAAGACATTCTCGTGTTGATTTAAAGCAAACCACAACCACCTCGTATTCAACGGAAATAACTATCAATTTCATTGTAATTAAGAAGTATGATTTCATAAATTCCAAATAATCAAACTAAGCTGTAAGCTACTGACACGCATTGACGTCGTTTGTGGTTTATTTATTCATAGATAAAGTGGGATTAATTCACAATATAGACGGTTGGAAGATTTCCAATAATTTTAAGACACGGTATTGTTGATTGTTTGTATTATGAACCACCAGAACGAATGTAAAACTATACTCTCATGAAAAATTATTTATCTATCCCTTACTCATAATGTAAAACATGATATTGTTACAGTTATTTAGTGGCATAGTTGTTCTCGTCATGTTTCTTTTTAAAGTTAATAATTAATTTTGTTATGTACCCTCTTATTTTTAAGCGATAAAATCGGCCATTTCCTTATTAATTGAATATTAATGTTATATTTTTATTTATTCTGTAATTAGCGCCTGTTTTGTATAGAGTGGTTGTTTATAATTTACCATAATTTTATGTAACAATATTATTCCATTATATAATGAAATAATTGTGTAGATTATAATTCAAAATCTGTCAATTGTATATAGACGGTATTCATTACATTTTATGGTGGCAGACGCGATACATTTATACTGTAATCGGTTTATTTTGTTACATGTAAAACTTTAAGTATAATATTTTATATAATATCTTATATAAAATATTATCTAAAATTTCCAAACAATAATGTATTAAATTCTTTTCATTCATAACCCTTTAATTAAAATAGTTTATCAATGACTTAAATCCGCTATCGGTTGTGCCAATTTGCTAAGTTTGATATACTGTAAAATTGTTGGAGGGAGGGCGAGGTGTTCTAAAAATGCTTGTCAAGTGTAAAAAGTCAAAAGAGAAGTAAGGTTCTCTTCTCTGATTATAAATATGTGACTAGTTGCTGTTCTTTAATTACCATAAACCCTTCTCAGTTCTTGCAAGTATTGCAATATCGTCGACTTCAGAACACGACCTTTAACTACATTTTTCCTGAAATCATTTTTTTTCGTCAAAAATTGTTACACACATAAAATATGCATAGTATAATACCTGTTAATAGTTTCACAACAAAATAATTTCACCAAAAATTTTGTTACAAGTTACTGCTCTGACGCCGATGATATACCAAAAATAACTAGTAAAAATAAAAAGTAAAGTTATATAAGGTAAACAATACTGTTGTTGACCCCAGTGATTAATGCCCTGTCAATTTATTCAAGGTATTAAGAACTCTTAAAAAGTATTTATTTTGTAGACATAAAATAATACTGCCTTCAGATTATCTTCTGTTTGTATAAATTTGGTATAAGTGACCTTGTATTTAGGCTGGGGCATATCATGTTCGCCTGGGACAACGAGTTCTGACAATAATAAAAAAAAAAACAGATTGCCCTCGCGATTTCACTGTCTGATCAGGACCATGTTACGAGGTCGCGAAGACTACAAATCCGCTGACAAGCCATCAGAACTAAGCCAACGCAAAGCCCGCGAAGGCCATTGAGAGACCACCATTATGAGGGAAGGTTCCAACGGCTCCAAACCGCGCCACCGATGCTTAGTTGCCGACTGAATAAAAGCCCAGGCAGAGAGGATTCCTCGAGGATTGACCTCCTCGACGTTTCTAATAGCCAAGAGGAAGAAGACCACTGAGGATATTATCATTATATTATAGCTGTTTTATCTTTATGTCCTAGTGCGTGACAATAATGAAATACAATATAAAATTTTCGGTCTAAATCTGATAGTTATTTCCATCGTATTGGAGGCACTGACCTCTGTTTAGCGCTGTCTTCGTTTCAAAACTGGTTCTTTACACCATTTTATTAACATTCTTTAAATTCTAAAAATATCGCGATACGTACAGACGTCAACTGAAATCATTTTTACGTTAATATTGTTTTTTTTTACCTTGGATATGGATGGATGAAAAAAATTATCTTTAAGTTGTATTTTCACTGTTTTGTTTCAATATCATAAAGATGAATTCCATATTCAAAAGAAATTGAACTTTAAGTATCATTTACTTTATCATTATCATAATATCGTTTAATACTAGCGTAATTTATGTTTACTTTTAAGAATATAATAAATAAGTAAACATTTTGCTACATTGCAGTTATGGCGGTTGGGATTCTCCGTAATTCTTGATTGAAAATTATAAATGAAAATTAATTATATTGTGCATATGGTGAAGAAATTATTCACTTACGTTGATCAAAAAAATATATTTATCTATTTAATTTTAAAACAAAATCCAAATAGGTCCATAATATAGTTATAGACTAAATTACTGCCCGAGAGATACTTGCCACGGACCCCAAGTCTGTAACACAAATTGCCAAGCGAATCGAATTGGAATTGGTAACTTCTTATGGTTTCGGTAGTCTGTGTAAACCATTACGGCTTAAATTGGATCAATCTTAATTTGACCGAGACTGATTTGATGTGAATTTTAGAGATTACGGATATTTGACCATCTGTCAGTCGAATGGATCTTGACTTGCACTGGTATGGTTTGTTTTTGTTAAAATTACAGACCTGGGACCCAGAAAGCTGACTGCTTTATATATTCTTTTTATTTTCTTTGTTGTAAATGTTGTGTGATTAATGCACCTATAATTATTATTATATCTCTTATATTAGTATCCCGTTTAGTATCTGACTGTACAAGAGCGCTACCCCTAGGATCAGTTGACACCTGCGCGTTACCTTCGTTGACAGCGCTAAGGTCTGTGGCGGGTGCGGTGAGGGGCGGGGGCGGCGGCGGCACCGTCGGCCGCTCTAGCGCCAGGCAGGGCGAGGACTCGGCCCATGCGCGCCGCGTACCGGGCCTGGTGCTGCTGCTGCTCGGGGAGAGCGTCTCCGCGCTGCCGCTGCCGCTGCCGCCGGCCGTCGTGCCGTTGTCGCTGCTGATCGGAAATAACGTGTTAGCATCAAAGAAAACCACAAAATAATACTCTACTAGTTCGTCATTGGTTACATAATAACAATAACAGCCCATAAACGTCCCACTGCTGGGCTCGAGCCTCCCACTATTGGGGAACGCACAGTATATCCGCCACGTTTATCTAAGGTGGATTGGCAGGTTTGACACATCGTTTATCTCGATGTGCAGGTTTCATCACGATGTTTTCCTTCGCCGTTGTTAGCACGTGGTAAGTGTAACAATATGCACATTAGGTCAGAAAACTACCTAAGTGGTGCATGCGTTCCGGCCAGGATTAGAACTCGCGCCCTTGGTGTGTAGGACGCGTGCGCTAGCCATTACGCTGTAGTGGAACACTTATAAGCCAATAGATGGCGCTGTACATTACTTGAGGTCGCAAACGATTCCCGAAACGTACAAATAATATATACAAATTTCCAACAATAACAGATGGGCCTAGGTCTGCGAGGAACAAACAAAGATCTTCCTTAGAGACGGAGGAGTATTCCATCTCGCTCCTCCATCAAGTCGGGACATCCCTGTAACGCCATTGATTGGACATCATTGATACAATAACACCATAGAAGAAGAATACTGTCGCTCACTTAAGTGAGCGCGTGTTATAAGTTAAGATATATTAAAAAAAATATATATCTTAACTTATAACACGCACTCCCGTTGGCGCCACCAGTCCGTTCTTGTTCTATACATGAAACCTGAATTAAAACTTTCAACCAACGTCTTGTTATTTAAAACATACCTATATTTTAATCATAACATATCTTTTAAAATAAATTTATAGATATATTTTATTTGTTTCGTTATGTGCGTTGCTGCAATGATTTTATATATGTAACATGTTATTTAAATAATTGCTTTATTACATTGTTTTCTAGTCTGCAATTCATTTACCATTATCAAACTGCATTATATTGTAACTGTATATATTGTTGTTCTTATGTGTGTTGTATTGTCCATCGTGGCTTCACTTTATGGTCCCAGACGGAAGAACAGCGCTAGTCCTTGTTGGCTAGCATTATGCTGAGACTGGCTCCAATTTAGGACTTATTTTATGTCTATTTCTATTTATATTAACTTAGTTTTTGTCCTAGATAAAATATTTTTCTTTCTTTCTAAATAAGCCACGTAGCCAGCCTTCTGGGAACTTCATCCATTGACTCCGATGACCTAGACTTAGTATCCTACTTATAGTCTTAAGGGAATACAGTTAGAATACAATATAAGTTTTAGTAACGTTGCACTTGCACCATTAAAAAAAAACATATAGATATAGCCAATGACAGTACTAATGTCTAGCAAACTATCTCACTGTCAAGAGTTTAATAAAGTTGTGACGGCGGTTAAGTTTGGCTCTCGCACGAAATTCAAATATCAGCTGATCATAATTTCTTTTATTACTAATATTTCATACGTTTCAAAATTTCCTTTAACTTTATTAAATTAACTACGTGTTCCCGCTGGAGTGAGTTCCTATCCATAGATTTAATATGTAACTGTTCTACTAGTTAAAACTAGATAAAATTAATTAAGCTGATTTGGTTATCTAACGGATGACACTGTGTCAAAACTAATGCCTAATCTTTTATTCGTCATCTAGTTCCAGGACCAAGGGTTCCCTTACCTTGCCTAAGAAAACCTGCCAACATATTCCAGACGCGGACAACTATCGATCTAGCGCATACTAGAGCTATTGAGCTACTTGACTTGAAGAGGTGCCAAGGCTTCGACAGGCCAGTGTACCCTTTTTGTGCATGGAAGTCCACCGGTTGTCACGGAACAGATTGAATACGTTATATACACTACATAATTATCTTCTATAATTCATTGACCCATCTAAACCTATTCTGTGGCCAAGGAAGGAGGAGCTGACTCTTCTCCTCGTGTCACATTTTCTTTATTGCAAAAAAGTCATAAATTGAAATCTAAATATCATCATCGAATAATATGATTTCATCATCATCTAATGATGAAACCATATTATGGGAAAACTATGTAAAATAGAAAATACTAGCTCTTTTAACATTCCCATGAAGGGATCTCTCTCATTTTTAGAAGAGCAGACAGCATACTCGCCATGTTTGTCCAAAGTAGATAGGCGGATTTACATACTTGGCAACTGTAACATGCACCTTAGGCTAAAAACTGCCAAAAGGTTGCACGCTTCCTGGTCAGAATTCGGAGCTAAATCATTTGTGTTAGACATGGGTGTGTTAGTAACTAACACACAGTTTTATGCAATTTATAATTCCGATCGGCAGTTTGTGTTTGTGCAGAAAAGTGAAGATCGGTTTCCGACATGTAAATAATCTAAATTGAGCTTTATTCGCAAGAAAAAAGGCATATTATTGATTGCTATATGTTCTTAGCTCTATTCCGCTTACACGATTCGTGCACTGTCGCATCGGGAGGAATTGTTAGTTATATAAAACTTACCAGGACTGCAAAAATAGAGTCCTATTAGAAAATGAATCGGACTTACCAATTGCTAAACCCAGAATCACCGTCCATCGAATCGGTTAAATAGAAAGTCGAATTCGTGATCTTCAAGGCGCTCGGTACTTCGGAGTTAATATCCACGGCCATAGAAGTGGCTCTTCTGAACCTCGACTTGAACGAAAAGTACGCTTTTCTCGACAATGTTCCACTGTCTTTCTTTATATCATTGGCTTTCTCGCTAGTCGGTGTCAAAGGTTTATCTGCTCTTTCTGGAAACTTCTCCGGTAGGGGAGGAGGTATTTCTCCGCTGCTCAACCTCTTTTCACCAATAACCGTCTTTAATTCCTCCTTGAAACCGTTTTTTAAGGGATTTTCAGTCTTGTTCAGTACAGATTTAGTGTCGTTAAAGGTGATATTGCTGTACACGTGTTGGACTTGGGGCTTTTCGCAGTTCGCGTATATAGGAGGTTTTTTCGGTTTGCCTGCGGGTACTTCGTAGGTGGTTGATGCATTTTGAGACGCACTTAAAGATTTGCTGGAAGGCTTGCCATCCATAGCCACTGTGAAAGAATAAATGTTCTATAGTTAAAGTAATAGGTGAGCGGACAGTTAAATTCGACTGAGATACTAAATTCGGATTTCAACCCATATCCTATCCCCTCTATTACATACCTCCTCTCTGATAATCTATCTATTTCATACTCTTATCCCTATAAGTTGGCAACGCGTTGACATTGGCTCTAGTGTTGCAAACGTCTATAAGCGACGGTAACCAGTTTCTATGAGCTGGGCCGTCTGCAAGTTTGCCAGCATCGCAATAAAAAAAAATTGTCATCTTCCAAAACATCGCAACCTCATAGATTATTTATGAGCGTACAAACATATCACGTTATAAGTTTGTACAAGTAAAAGGAGTCAAATAGTGCATTGTTTATTATTTTTCAAATAGTAATTAAAAATATTTCTATAACGATATTTTAAAATTAATATAAGTAATAAGATGGTAATTTAGGGCTTGTTCTTTTATAGATACAAATGTAGGATTGTAAATATTTCTGAAAGTATAAATGGTTTTGCAAAGAGTAGTAGAGAGTGTTTATGAACAATGTGTACGATGTGTGAGTGAGAATGATAGATAACGAATGAAAGAAAGATTTGAAAAGATCAATAGAAGGTGATGAAAAAAAGACAATTGATGATCGAATGGCAGCGTGGGTTAAGAGCTGGTGCTGAACGAAGGACGATGATATCATTATAAGAGTATAAATAGTAATAATGTGTCAATCGAAGATGTTTTAAGAAGATTAAACTTTGAAATTGAAACAACTCTAGTTATTCTATCACCACGTGTAAATAATGTTAGAATTCATTGTAACATATGTCCACATCCTTATTGAAAAACAAATCACTTAAGAAATTTTAATATGAAACGTATTTAAACCATTGAATACATTAAATTTGCGCCGCAATTCCTTTATTTATAATTTTTAGACATTTTAACTGGTTTTGAAACGACAAACTAAGGAAGGAGACTCTTGGTTTTCTTCAGGTCAATTCAGTAAAATGATATAATTAATGTCAAAACTAAGACTTCAGGGAATACAGTGGTTAGTTATCAAAAAAGGTTTTTATATTATTAAAACACTCAAATACCTGGTAAATATGTCCACTTGTACATGTTTTTACTTCAAATATCAACAAAATGCCAGATGTGTTTTCTTTATCATCGAAAAAAATCTACGAAGCATCTTATCTAAAGCCTAATGTTCACTAGTGACAGCATCATCCGATTCAATTCAAGTTTGCAAATATGTGTTTATTTTTTTATTAAATTGAGTAAACTCTCCCATAGAAAAAAAAATGAACTTTTATCTAGAAATGACAGTCGCATAAAAAAAGATGTATCTTTTATTTTATTTAATGAGTTCAGTTTACAGGCAGAGGGTGGGCCCTCTGCCTGTATCAGGTGGGCCTGATGGAAAGTGGTTATCATCGCCTATGGACATTTGCAACATCAAAGGTGTTACATATGCGCTGCTGCTCTTTTAAGGGATACTGGAACCTGGCCACTAATGCCGGAACACAAGGTTGTTATGGCGGCATATTCTAAACTAGGGGTGGTATCCATCTAGACGGGGAAATACCCTACCTCCTGGCTGTGGGTTGTTTTGTCGCCTCTTACGACAGGCCGTCTGGCCGCAGGAAATTATACCTAATTCTTTCTCCGTTCCTGCACGGACAGTGGAAAAGTTGATATATCCTACTGTTCTAAAGTTCAGCAAAGTCATTGTTCCGTCGCGGTTTGAGATCGAAATACATCACTATAGTTTACGACAGGTCGATATGGCAATCGGAGTATAAGGTGGGTCGTGGAGGGGAGGACACCTCGCATACTCGCACAACGTCCACTTATGAGCTGACGAGTTCGCATCGACCGCGTTCATCGAATTAATTCTCACTCACGTTGTTGCTTGTATTGAAAATGGCTCGACTTGCCTCTTGTCAGTTGTTAAACTATATAAAAAGACATCAAAAGACAGAAAAAGTATTAGAAAATTATGATATGCCAATATTCCAATCGGACATGTTGTCATGTCAATCAGGCACTGTTAGGGCTGTTTGACAATATTAAATTAAAAATGTTGTAGTAATATGTAATTTTATTCTCATTTTGTTGTGTACCAAAAAATTTGATATCGACTACCTGGTATGTAACGTCACATGACTAGAAAATTGCCATGTCGACCTGTCGCCAACTAAAATATATTTTTAGTCTCAGTTAAGCTTTTAAAGTCTAAATTGGTTTCCAATTGAAATCTATACATATTCCTCTAGTTCAAATATGGTATATAGCTTATTAATGATGTTTTTTGTGTCATTTGAAACTTTAAGGTACTTACAAACATATATGCAAAATGTCGCTAGAAATAAATACACTTTTACCCCTCGATGTGTAGTATAGTGAATAATAAACCTAACAGATAAAACTGATTACAAATTCTATCTATAAATAATACATGTGACCTAAATAAAATGTTATATGCCAATATTTCGGTCTCACTTGCAATATCCGATATGGTCTAGTGGCTAGGATACCTGGCTCTCACCCAGGAGGCTCGGGTTCGATTCCCGGTATCGGAAACCTTCTTTAATGCTTTTGTTAAACAAAAGACAATGGTCAAGTTTTCATGGAAAATTACAAACAATAATTTTAAACGATGTTTTGCTTTGAGATATATAGGTACATAAAACACACTTCTAAAATAGTTATTTGTAGGTGTGTCTTTGCTATTTACATTATTATTGTGTTAAATGTATTAAATCTATATAAAAATTAAATATGAATTTCAATGTCATTTCTACAACTTGTAGTAATTAGAATTTCTATATATAGTTTTAATTAAGCGTCCTATTTCTACAGGTTTCTATAATATGATTGACTCTAGAAGTAGTTTATTAAATAAATATACTCAAAATATCCACTTTTAAACCTTTTGAAGATAGATTGTCCCTTATAAGTGTACCAACCTGAATATCGTTTGGTGAGGTTCCGTTTGATCTGTCGCATCTTTCGGTGCGCGGCGCTGGCTATCTTGGTGAGAGTGTACTGCCCGTGGCCGCTAGATGGCGGTGACGGCAACCGCGACGCCGGCAGGGGCGGCGCTTGCGCATATGTAGACTGGAATAGACAGATGTAGACTCACTAAATATTTGAAACTCCAAAAGTATAATAGAGACTGTGTCTCCGGTCGGATGTTGTAATCTCGGTAACGAGAATGAACAAGGATAATTTTTATCCTGGAGAATGGGGTAAGTTAGGGCCGTCTTAACCATATTGGGCGCCGGAGTGCGAGAATCTTGCCAATAAAAAAGAAAATTATGATTCATTTTTACTAAGACTAACAGATTACACATATTAGGTGTAAAATGGGTACAGAGGTACAAACTGCAAAGCAATCGGCTTGCGCCCCTGAAGTCCCTGCGCCCGGATGCCACACACCCCTTGCACTCCCGGGTAAAGACGGCCCTGGGGATAGTTCTCGGAGAGATAGATCCGAAGACTATTCCGAAATTTCCTATTATCAAAATTAAATATCACTGCTAATACCTGTTTATTAATTATATCGCAGGCATTAGACGGATCAACCAAATTGAATCAATATGATTGAAAGGTTGTGCCATATTGAAAGGCACAGAACTGAAAGAAGATGACGGTATACAATGACATTCGGCAGATTCAAGTTTACGTTTATATGGACCACTTTGGTTAATTCATCCGAATCGAAAGACATAAATGAACCGTCTAATATCGGCTTATTAAACAAGTAGGGACAATAAGACAGATTCCCCTAAAATATTTAATTAATTACTAGAAATGTATATTTATATACACTTCTTACTATATAGCTTTGTATCTACGATGAATGTTGTTCCTCTCGTTCAAAATTAACTCAAAATCTAGCTTTCTTAATTAGTCACTGCATGATAAACTAATTACTCATCACTTACATAATTTACAGTCGAAAATTCGTAAATTTTAACATAAGCACGTGCCTTTAAATTTTGTTACTTAATGGCATCCATACGTGCGATTTTTATTAACTTACCTTTTCATTGTCAGTTTCAGAGTCGCTGTCAAACGAATCAGAGTCGTCTGTCGGCGGAATTGGTGCGGGGCGCGGAGGGACCGGAGGGCGCGTCGGCTGCGCGGGCGCAGGCTCCAGCGACTCGTACAGGTGCCCTGAGTCACTGCTGTCGCACTCTGTTGGCAAAAGAGAGCATCTAAATTAAACCGCAAGTAAGCATACATAGATATTGGTAAAGATTTTGACAAAAGATGGCGATCATTTTTGCTGCGCATATCAATTAAAAATATTATAGATTCGTCAGTCATAATTCATTCCTAACTTTTTGTATATAACGGACTGTATAAAAGTGGAGCGCTTCATCTGGGTTGGTGTTAAAGATTTAGGCCGTTTCACGCAGATAAGACGATGGGTTTAATGTGTTATTTGAGATACGACATTGTTAATAACGTTATTTTTAAACGCTTTAAAGAAGACACATAAGGCCACAACCTAAATCTTTAACACTAACGTAGATAAAGTCCCACCATTATGAACTTAGAATGAAAGAAATGTTTATACGTGTTATTATCAGTTTGGATAGTAACACGGATAAACATCATAAACATGTATGACATAACCAAAAAACAAAAGAGAAATAAATTAAAAGATGACATCACAAAAAAGGCGACTTGGACACTTCGTTTAGCGCATTTTCAAGTTAGTTCGCAGGAGTTATACCTATCACCTTCCTCTAGTAAGTTTGTTTTCATAGTATGTTTATTATGAAAACAAACTGTCCCGAGAGGGAGGTGATAGGTATGAAACCAGCTTCTTGAAAACGTTTTATCTGATAGTAATAAAATTTAATAAATATGATGCTGATCTCATGATTTCATTGTTAGGTGGCTTATAGTGTGAATAAATCATATTAAACTTTCTAGGATTGGCCATTTTCCTGCTTCGTGATTGCTATTAGTATTATCAGATTTGTCTTAAGAATAACTATGTAACTATACATATTAATCACTTGTCATGTTTAACGGTCTTATTCATATTGAGTGAAAGTACGTTTAAAGGCTTCTTTAAGAACCATAAAGAATTCTTTCAAACTTACTCTAACTCAATATGAATAGACCGTAAATCTTTACCTTATAAAATTCTAA
Organism: Dendrolimus houi; assembly: GCA_039645545.1. Lineage (NCBI taxonomy): Eukaryota > Metazoa > Arthropoda > Insecta > Lepidoptera > Lasiocampidae > Dendrolimus > Dendrolimus houi. The sequence goes on along the minus strand of CM077127.1, from coordinate 24,073,289 downwards.
TGTTAGTGTGTATGCCACTGAACTCCTCCTAAACCCCTAGACCGATTTTAATGTTTTTTTTTGTGTATATTCGAGTTTACAATTGAATAGAGTAGGTGACGCTGCAATCGGGTTCTAAATGGGCCCGCTAGTATACCTATATATTCATCACATTGTTATTCTATCAAAAGTCTATAACATTTAAAACTGAACTCTAAAAGAATCTATAATATACCTATAATATAATCAATATCTATACATAAATTGTGAATCGCTGGACAGTGCAAATGACGGCCTTGGTGACTAACCAGCAGCCAATATCCGCAACGAAACCTACGCAACGTAACTCTCAGCGGCAGGTAGTGTTGCCGCTCGCCACGTTGACGTCACATCAATCGCTGTCGAAACCGACGGACGGCACATCGTATTTACTTGTGAAACAAGAACGTGCTATGACATGTTAATTGTAAGGAAATCTAGGGTAATAAAAGGAATCACGTTATCAAGGTTTAATATAATGAACAGACTATGAAATTAGGTTTGGCAGGTGGGTATGAAGGAAGGGTTACGATATTAACAAAAGAAATACGTAGACATCAGACGATGTTAAGTTATATGCTCATTATTGCAAAAGTAAAACTGTACTCTCCATTAATGCGAAATCATGTATTTAAATCTGCATGCTAAGTCGCCAAAAAATATTAGAAAGTTTCGGCCTAACTATTGTCTATAATTTGGTGATGGACAGTATTCAGTAGATATAAAAATACTCTGTGGCTACCAATAACATTTTAATTATATGGCCCTTGGAAAAGTCAAATCAGTGACTAATAGAAAAGAAAAAAAAAAACATAGAAAGTGATGCTTTTTTCATAAAATATTTGTTTCTACTGACACTAGAGAAGTGGCATTAGCGTTAAACGGATAGAATAGAAAATTTATGGGAATCACATATCGTTACGCTAAGTATTATATAGTCTACAGGACCTGATGCCTCAGCTATCGTTCTTACAAACATGCATATTAAAAATAAAACCAAGATGGAAGATAGTAACGTCAGATTTAAATTCCCGCCAAAAATTCCAATCTACATCAAAATAAAAATTACATTTCTTAGGTAACATTGCTCATATTATACATACTTATTTATGGAGATTAATGCAATTTGAAAGAACATTATTATGCAAACATGCTTTTAAAACTGTATTGCTTAACTTTTAAAGATTGACATTTTATTATCAAAATTAAAAGAACAGTGCCAAATAAAAACTTAAAGGTTAATTTTGTATAAATCGTAACCTTGAAGATTTTCGCAATGTGTTGAATTCTAAATTAATGTAGCGTGATGCTTATCGATATTTAATGTACGTAAATAACTTTTTTAAATGGCAACTTGCTATTTATTATCATCTTATTAACATACTGATTTATATTTTGTAGAATATTTATGGCGTTCATTAAATTACATGGATCTTAAGCATTGACTGCAATAAACTCATAAATACTGTTTCACCTGTAATTAAAATCACATTCACATTATAAATGTAAGTATATACTATTATCTTACACATGCTATTCGCCCTTTTATTCCGTTGTTACATACAATCTATATACATTTAGATGAATGTAGATTGTAATCAAAGTCTGTAACTTTTATATAATGTAGTAGCTATATTATGTAAATTATGTTATTTTTAATAATATCTAATATCACACAATAAAATTATACAGTCTATGGAATCAACCAAAATAAAATAACTAAAAAAAGGATTACAGAACTGCATTTTTTGCTATGCAGTTTTACATTATTTCATAAAATGTATATATGTATACTGTTTAAAAGTGAACAATAGTTATAGAACTCGCTTGTTATTTAGAGAAATGTAGATACTTTTTCGAGCTACCACAAGAACTTAGTTTGGCATCAGTCAAAGACCTAAGTACTAATTTGCCTGAAGCTTATGCTTGAAGATTATTCTAAAATGTGAATATTCATAAATATTTCTACTTAACACTGGATAGATAGACAAATCGTGCAGAGCCTATAATAGCAAAAAAAATAAGAAGTATGTAGTAATCTTAGCTATCTAATTAGGACTCTGCCCGATTTGTATATTTAGCCAATGTCAAGGATGATCACAGTCTTAGAATAATCTTTAAACAACACCCTCAGCAAAAATTGTAGGTTTTTAACTGACGCCAAACGAGGGGAAACTAGTTGATATTTTCAGCATAAATGCACTAATTTTTGTTAAAATAATCAACGCCTTATAGCTATCAAACATATTTTGAAAATAGAACTGCACATCAAAGCATTACGCATCACGTTCCCGCCAAACAATCAAAAAGTAATAAAACGCGTATTCCTATATTGATATTATATCACATGCAATATAAAACAAATCACAAGTACGAATAAATTAAAGATATCTAACATCATAATATGTTTCTTAAAAGGCAATCGTATAATGGCCCATTAGTAAACCATGTTTCAGGCATAATAGAAATCGTTTGGCAATGACATTAAATTATGTAAACGAACAATGACTCATTGATTTTGCCGAATGATTTTTGTGTATCATGAACGCATTATTTGGGTTGCATCAATGTCGATTGACATATTGGTGGCCATATTTTAATTGATGATTATACAAAGATGATAAATAATATTTTCAATTTATGACATATATATTGTATGAATTGATCGATGAAGAGCAATTAGAGACCAAAAATATTCGATACTAAATATTGTAAAAAAGGCTATAAAAGAAATCAAACCATCATTTATACATAAAACATAACAGATAAAAAAGATGATAAGAAAATTCAATAAGATCACATGTTTTTGCCTATACCACGTGCAAATTACTATCCCTATTATTATACTAATCACAAAATAATAGGGCCGATTTGACTGACAGTTCTCATCACAACATTTTAAGGGATTGAAACCTCCAAATCGTTAACCAAGTTAATCGATTATCACGAGAAATCGATGAAAAATTATATGTCTTTGTAATCGTTTGATTTATTTTAAATTAATTACTTTTTGTCTCACACAATCAAACACAAATACCTCACAAAATCGATATAGAGCACGAAAGTTTCGTCTCACATCGCCTTTCACGTACCGGATGCGTTTATTACACATCCAATTAATCCATTGAATTTTTATTATTTCACCCGTATAATATATATTTATTCAATCGTTTTTGTTTTCAATACATATATGTACAATTAGGTAGTATTGTTTTGGCATAAATACGTAAATCTAAGGTTTTGGAATAAATATGTATATAGTTTTTTTTCCTAAATCGAATTGAGTTAATGAAATGCAACAACCCTTTAGTAGCAATACTAAACTTATAAATAAGATGCTTTAGAACGGAACTGTTTTTGGGACTTCGCTATATATTAATACGAAATTACAGAATTAATAAAAAAAATAATGTTATTTGGAGGATAGTACATAATAATTGAAATACTTATGTTTTATAACATTATATAGTGCACCAGTAAAAGGATATTTATTGTATACTAGAGTATACCCTGCGGCTACGCCGCGGGTCAACCTCTAGTGCGTATCTCTTGTTTAAAGAGCAGGCGGTACAGGTTACATTCTATTAATGTTTTTATGTGTTTGCCCCCAGAAGATTCACTTTATTTTATATCGCAAACTATACCATCCCCCATCTATCTGTAAACTACATAAGTGACAAGACTTGACAAAAATGACAAAAGTGAACCAAGTGGACCAACGGGACCAAAAGGACCAACGGCACCAAAAGGATTAACGGGACCAACGGGACCAGCGGGACCAAAGGGACCAACAGGACCTACGGGACCAAGTGGTCCAACGGGACCAAAGGAACCAAAAGGACCAACGGGACCAACATGATCAAGTGGACCAACGGGACCAAAAGGACCAACTGGACCAAAGGGACCAACGGGACCAAGTGGACCAACGGAACCAACGGGACCTACGGGACCAAAGGGCCCAACGGGACCAACGGGACTAACGGGATCAAAGGGACCAAGTAGATGAAATGGACAAAATCACAAAACCTATCCTAGTTTCCAGGATAACTTTTCCATAAATCTATCCCATTATTCGAGATGAAAATTATCCGTTGGCCACCCTCGGTTTTAAAATTACATATGTACCGAGTTTCACCCATATTGATCCAATAGTCTTTCCATTCAAGGATAACAAACAGATATTTTTATCCCGGAAACTATCCCATTTTCGGGATAAAAAATATCCTATGTTCATTCTCGGCATCGTTAAAAAAATTATATATATATATACTGAGTTTCAGCCAAATCGGTTCAGTAGTTTTCCGTGAAAACGGAACTGACAGACAGGCAGAGTTATTTTCGCATTTATAATATTAATAATGATTATCAAAAAAAAAAATTTTCATACATGTATTTAAAAATACCACATTAATATTACCATATAATCTAAAAAGACTAATAAGTAATTTAAATATAACCTAAATTAACTAGAAGTATTCAAACTAAGAAAGTATCCATTAGCACTTTTCTTATTGTCTCTATTAAGGGGAAGACACTTTGTTCGTGAGTTCTTTATTAAGTTAGCTAGCACAGTACACTACTCTTTAGTTTTCTTTATAGCACTAGTTCAAAAGGTTTTGTCTTTTTGTGCCTTCTCATTATATACGTGTTGTCTAGGAGCTGGATCGCCTCGACATTCACATGATGATGAAGCCGATGCTCGTGGGCTTCCACGTACTTTAAAGTAAAGCTGGTGACAAACTCCAGTTTTAGGTCCCGATGGAGGTCGCTCGATCTAACGTACCATGGCACGTTTACAATGCATTTCAGTACTTTGTTTCGGAATAGTTGTATTATTTCTACGTTGCTTGGTTTGGTACAACCCTACAATTGTACGCCCTAGGTCCATACTGGCATCAGGACTTGTTTATAGAGGAGCAGTTTGTTAGGTACTGACACCTTTAAATATTTTTCAAGTAGCCAGTACATATTTCTGTAACGCCCTTCCAGTTCTTCGCGTTTCTTTTTGAAGCGAGGCTTCCAGCGCAGTTTAGCGTCTAGTGTTATACCTAGGTACTTTGCGGTATTTTCATACGGTTCTACGGTGTTGTTTATATACCGGATGATAATTAGGCAATACATTGTTATTGGCTTTCAGTTTTGTTTATTTTATACAAAGTTACTTCTTATTGACTTTCTTATGTGTCATATCGTGCTTCTTATTTTGTAATTATAATAGCAATATAGGGATGTATATAAGTATTGACTGTGATAATATGTAATTAACATATTACATTATGATATTATAAAAATAAATAAATGCAAGTTTAATTTCGATATCTTCCAGGATTATAATGAAGTCCATCTGTTATTATAATATTATTTACTTTACTCAATTTTTTAATTAAAACAATTACTTCATATTTATCTTATATTTTATAATATACTAAAGGAATACTATAGTTGGTAGGTCCGTCTTGGCTCGAGGGTGCAAGGGGTTCATGATACCCGGACGCGGAGCCCTAGGTGGCGCAAGCCTATCGCCTTTTACCTACACATCATGTATAACCAATATACCGATACGATAAATAGATCAGGCTGGTTATTCACAAACGTCGGAAGCGTTTCTGTATAAGAACGGAAAGCTCCCGAACGAATCAACTTGCAATCGGACGGACCGTGAAACGCCATTAACAAATCCTGTTGCAAACACATTCTCGAATGTGTTCGTTTCATGTTCCGTAGGATAGCAAATTGATTCGTTCGGGAGCTTTCCATTCTTACACGAAAATGTTTCCGATATTTGTGAATAACCCTACAGATACAGATGGGGAATATCTATGAATATTTATTCATTTAGAATTCCTGCTTTTATTTTTTATTGTAGGGGCGCAGTTTGATTGTTGAAAGCTGGCGTCTAATTAAGACTTACGTAAAATGACAATTCTGCACCAGGCCGAAATATTTAATTTCACCTGTAACGATTAGTGGATAAAATACAGTCGACGACTTACACTCCTACACTTTCTTACATTACTTATAGTTATGTCAACATTATGGGCTCTTTTACAATCTCGACAACTGTCACAACATCCGACGTTATGTAGAACGATAAACAGGTAAACTTTTTACTTTCCCACGCGAAGAATAAGGTTAGGTTTTAATTTCCGAAAACGCGGTCAGTGTTTAAAAATTAAAAATAAAAATAAAAGTAAAAATAAATGGGATTTCAACACATGTTATTAAAAAGTAAAAAATGTACATTTTGCTTTTACAAATTACTCAAGAAACAAGTAAAGCTTAACATCAGGATTTAACCTACTTCGGAAGGTGTATTTAATATGTTATTATTTTATGTGTGAGGTTCTGGGAGTTAAAAGTAAATAATAGTCTCTATTTCACGTAGGTAAATAGTTTTTAATTTGAGATTATATTAAAACAAGAACAGGTGGTAAAGTATGACATTATGTCAGATATGACTGACAGCAGACAGAGAGACTGAACTGACAGATCTGACAAAGAACTATGAGACGTATGCGCAGAACGATTTTTCGAACCGAAAAACCGTATCGCATTTAGACGAATCTTCGAACAAATACTATAAAAACTTTAATAGTTAATTTTAATGATTCTCACAACATAAGATGAAATCATTAAAGTTCTATTATCAAACAAAAATTTAAATGGTCTGACTAGTTTCCGTGTAGTGCTTTACAAAGAATTAATTTCTAGTGGGCACCATCCTAGCTATAAAATTGATAGGTATCATTGTCTAATCTTTTTCAAGATTTCTTAATTCTGTAAACATAAAGGTATAACATGTTATATGACCTAAGGCTTATACATTTTCAATTATGTAAGTTTGCAAAGTGGTATTAGGTTAGTGGTAAGGTTTTAAAATTGAAGATAAAACACTGTTTCTTGAATATAGAATAACACACAATAATTATACATTTTAATGATAAGTTGACACTGAAAAGACCAAAGGCTTTAAAATTAAAAAAAATATTTACCAACAAAAGCAACGACGGCCTGTGTTTCATTCCGTTCATCGCGTAGCACAGTCTTGATGCTCATCCAACATTCGTGCTCCAATACATCTATCAGCCTCACTTTATCGCATATATCGTCAAGTTTCTGAAGGAAACGAGTCGCCAGTTCATCGTTGCGACTGTAATGGGGCGATTTGAAACTTGTATCAATGTACACTTTTGTCGGCGACGAGATGAGAACTATAGATTATAATTATGATCAAGGTGAACTTTATTCAATGTTTAATAAAGAATTATATGATATTTGAGATTACGAGGCTTAAAAGTAGTAAGAAAAAAAAGCGTAAATAATCTTGAATAAGATCACTTTTAGGAATATGAGATAGCTTCGTATATATTAATAAAAGTAAAGAAATATTCTAGAATAAAATAAAATTAGCTTCCTGTTAACTATATAAATGATAAAGATCAATAAATAACTTTAAAATTCTATTACATTTATAAGAAATAATATACACAAAACACTTTCGATTTAAATATAACAGTTCTAATGATATCATATTCATATGCCAGAAAGAAACAATATTGAATTGTAATACCGGTGTAACAAGCCTACGTGTCTCAAATACATAATTGGATTTAAAAATATCCGGTTAGTGCACCTTGATCGCCACAATTCCTTCTAAAAGTCCGCGGCCTCGGCGGCGGACCCTGGTTCACGTAATGCCTCTCCTCTGGCATTTTTCATCATCACTTCATCACTACATATCACAACAATCATCACTTTATCACTTTAATAACTGTTCGACAAAGCACCTCGCACACGTCCGCCATCTGTTGCAAATTAATGTAGAGTAACGATAATTTGTTCATATTGTTTCTGTACTATAAGCTTGATCGAATGCCTATTGTATGAATGTATATTTATATTATATGATCTTGCATTTGAAATAATTTCAATATTTCTTCTAGTTGTGTCAAGTAGGTAAGTATCCGTTTCAATTGTAAAACTCATTTCTATCATATCATTTTATAATAAACGTTAACGTGAGTTCACGAATTGCTCAAAAATCGGAAAATAAATATTATTGAAGCTATATACGGGCATCACTCATGTAAATTTCGGATATGTATCTCACGAGACTATCTTATTTTCGGGTATAAAAATTATTCCATGTTAATCATCCTAAATGAAAGTACATAATTATAATTAGTAAATATCATGACGATTGGTATATTTTTAAGGACTTGTCAAAGAAACATACAAGCAAAGTGACTTTCACATTTGTTTATTAATATGATGCACACATTTCTAAAAAAATATTTATAATGAAAGCTAAATTAACATTTACGAAACGGTTATCAGACAGTGTTATATATAAATAATATCAAAGATGGAAGTTAAGAATAACAAATTCGCAAAAGACAACAACTGGAACACTTAGCACTTGTTTAAAAAAAACAAAACCAGTTCAATTCACGTCAGCTGCGATGTGGCTGCGATCGTCAGGGTCGACTGGTACTACAATGGCACCACTCGATACCATCGCCGGCCGGTATAATCGAGAACTTTTTCACATTTTCAATGCTAAATCGTATTGCAACGTGTCGAATTAAAATTATAATCTGGTCCGAATCGGCCGTGGGCAATGCCTTGCTGCTAATAATTCGGGCATTTGGATACGGATCACCTCTGCTTGAGACGTGATCGGAATTAATTTGTTTTTGAGTGAAATTTCTTTCAAAAGAGGAGATTTAGAATTTTCTAAGAAGGTAAACGGCCCGACGAGTTTAGTCATATACATATTTGGCTTTAAAATAATATCTAAAATGGCGGTTGTAATTTGGCTTCATTTATGTTATTGTGGACTGAAAACTATTTCATCTTTTGAAATAAAATTTTCCTAAGTTCATATACTCATGCGGTATAAAAGGTACATTATGTACGAGTACTTATGTACAATAGGGCAGCGGACATTGAAGAATAGTCAAATCAACTGAGATACGTTTTATCATTTTACAAAACGTCGCGGTCGTAGCCTCATAGATTTTGTACAAGAGTATATACTTATGAAGTCATAAGTACGTACAAGTTAAAGGAGTCAAATAGCGCAATAATTATTGCTTAGACATGTAATTAAATTATGTGCATGATGATATTTTAAAAGGGAGATGATGTTTTCTCAACGCATGTTCTTTACATGTAAAAAATGTTACAACACGTTACAATAAGTGCCCGCATCCCTAGTACATGTCATGGCCAGTTCATTCCCAAGGCCATAAAAGTAAAAACAGTCACTTTCACGTTTAAGATTAGTATAGATACATAAGAGGCTCATTTTATCGGTTTTAATATCATTTTCAAAATAAATGACGATTCTAGTACAGGTAACAAAGCACCAGTTTAGTTTGTATAAAGGTTTAAGAAGTTCAAATGACTGGCGAACTTTAAAGTTCTAATACTTGACAAAGGCCTTTGAACAATTACTTATATATTATTTTAAAAGGTAACCAAACAACGACAAAATAAACTTAAGATGTACCTAACCAAAATTAAATCTAAAAGCTAACTTCTTCTGCAGTAGATACCTAACATAATATGACGCATGAAAGAAGTAACTTTAAAAACAGATTAATTGCAATGAACGTTGTTGCTAAAATAGTCCTTGTAACCTGTACCTGCAGTTAAATACATATTTTCTCTACTAGATCACTGATTATAGAGCTCTCTTTCCGCGGAACAGATAACGAGGTAGGCCTTCATTGTTTCGCAAGCCGCAATGCTCTGATTGCAAAGCTGTACACAAACACCGGTGCACTGCTTTTGTAACTCAGCCACAAATACATCCACGTGTGATTAAATATTGTTAAATAATACCTTTTTAGCCAACTATACGGACACTGTTCAGCGCCATATAGACAAACTACCGATGCGTTAAAAGAGTTTGCTTCGAAGTTAAAACGAAAATATTTTGCTTGATTTCTGTTTGGTGCTAAAGTACAGCAAACAGGCTGACGGCCCACGTGATGAAAAATGGTTACCTTCACTTATAGACATTCACAACATCAAAGGTGCTACCAATGCGCTAGCAGCTTAAAAGGGGAATTGAAACCTGGACACTGATGCCTGCACATAACTCAAAGTCGTTGTAGCGGCAAATTCTAGACCACGGATTGTAGCCATTCAAACAGGCAAATGTGTTGGCTGTTTTGTGTCCTCCTAAGATAGGCCACCGAGTCGCAGGAATTAGTATTCTTTCTCCGTTCCTTTCACAGAACATCGATCAACATGGCTTGTGAATTTTAGTCACACGTGTAGCTTTTAAATTTCTCTACTAGAAGATTGTGTCTTGGGCGCCCAACAAAGTAAGTAAAATGCAGCAGGATATTTCAAACCAATTGATAACAGTTAAAGACATTAAACATTATGAAAAATGGGCATATTAAGTTAAAATGCAGACCCCAAGTCTAACAAGATAAATTGCCAGGTAGAAAATAACAAAATAAATTAAAACACTAATGTTAAAAACGTTTCATTTGCAAGAACATAATTCTAGAATGTGCATTTAATTTAATGAACACTATCTTTAATTGCATTTATTTCAATGAAGAAACCAGTGTTTCGAATACAAAAACAGTGAATGTTATTATTGTTACGTGAGTTACGTATCTATTATTAAAATTTATTACGCAAGTTGACGAATTATCTGCTAAACTGTGAGAACCACCTATTTTTGAGTCAGTTAAAGTTTGAACTAATGACCTCGCTTTGTCTAAAAAAATATTGAATTTCCGCTTATTTATAAAAAAGTAAAGAAGAGACATAAATAGCATTAATGTCATAAATTAAACCAAAAATCCACGTGTGTTACGTGGATTTTTGTTACGTGGTACAAAAATCCATGGGCAACAGTAATAATTCTTCATAAATTGGGTCGTTGGCCTATCTGCTGTATCTATTCTAGCAATAGAATAGTTAGAAGTGTCCTTTATCGTTATCCAAGCTCCGTTTGCCTTGAAATTCATATTTATAAATAAATATGACAGTAAATTTGTTCCTTCTCCACGTTCATCAGAATAATTAATTTATCATGTTTAATGAGAAGTATTTATGTAAGGTCAATGTAATAGATTTGATAAGAAACAGTGTTATAAGGGAACGTTGTGGATTGAAGGAGGGTGTAGTGATAAGAGTTGAAAAATAAATTTAAACATGGTTTGGCCATGTATAAAAAATAAATGAAAGCAGAACCACAAAACATAAAACAGAAATGTGACTGGTAGAGTCGGTGCCGGTAGAACAGGCATGATAATATGTTTGTAATTATGCATCATGTTTAACTCCACATGTTATAATAAAAATTAAACATAATGTAAACAACACAAAGTACGCAATACCATTTCACGCACAACCATTTATGCTCCACAATAACGCAACACCAGCGACAAATACAGCGGAATTCGACAAATGTGGCTTTACTTCCATATAATATGGCATGTCGCAATGTAAATTCCGTGGGGGACAAATCATGGTTCCGACTCGTTGCTTTTAACTGTGTTATAGTCACTGTTAGGAAGCTAGTAGTGTTGATATTGTCCAAGACGTACACAATATTATACTTTTTATTAACTGTATAAAATTTAATGAGAATAATCTCAGATGAAAAAGAATAAAACTTAAATACACTATGTAGCAGATCACTGCCAACGGGGAGCGTGCCTAGAAGGCTGGCTACATCGCCACGCTGTATGGCAATACTGATTTGTTGTGAGATATACGAGCCAACCCTCTGATTACGGGTAGTGTCAAAGAGTTTCTTATATATGTCTTTAAAGAAACTCTTGTCCAAGAAGTAGGTATTTACATAAATAAAAATGTATGTTGATCGCCGGTTCCTATATCTTCCTGACCGTTCATTTGCCTTACTTTCGGTTGAAATTTGACATGAACTCCTGATACAAGTAATTTCAAAATTCAAACGATGCGACGGAAAGGCAAGTGAATGAATAGTAAGATACACGGCAGGTTAGCCAGAGTTAGAGGTTATACATCGGCAGACAAACACTGATTGTATGTATATCCCTTTTTTAACGGGGGGAAATCCGATTGCGGACTTATCGCCGCAGGGGAAACGCGACGGGGCGTGTGGATTTCGTAACGTTGTGATGGCACTAACACCCTTGAAGATGTTGTAAGAAGCCACCCTAGTTGGAAATACCCGCTAAAATTTCTCGGTGTTCCTTGCTTCGCCTTATGCGAGGGCTACGGGAACCTCTTTCTGCGAGACCGTCATGTATGCGAAGAAGGCAGCGGAGCGGGAGAGGGAGCAGTCCGCCGCGCTCCTCTCCCGCCAGAGCCGGCGGCGGCGACGGAGGGTCGTGCATGACGACTCCCAGCCGCCGTAGGCTACTGCCGTGCGGGCGACCGGCGGGGAAAGCGGACCCGTCCGCACATCAACGCTGGAGAGGAGGGACGCGCACCGATCCGCGCGTCCCCTCTCACCTTGAAGTGAGATCGAAGTAGCCGGAGAGACCCAGATCTCCAGCTATTTCATGGTGAGGCCAGCCCGCAAAGGAGCCGGCCGTCTTCCGTCCGAGGTGGTGGTGAATGCGGAAGCGAGCCCACAGCCTCTACGAAAGACGCTCGAGGATCGGACAGGGGTTGTAATGGGTATCCCTAACTGCGGCGTGGCAATAGCACTTCACACTTGAGGTGCTAGTGCCACGCCGACCTGGCGAACCCCATACAAGGGTCGCGACCTTTCCCCCTCGCCCGGCTTATGGTCCTCTAACAGATTTCCTTTTTATAAAAAATAATTACTACGGGAAGGGCTACGTATCTATCAGAGCGAATTGCGTACATACTACATACATAATAATTATATGAAGGTGTTTGTCTATTTATACTTTTGTCACTACTGAAATGAATCAAATATCATGATATTTTATGTTTAATATAAGTCCGATAACGGAGATGAAAGTAGGATTTTTATAGCGAATAGGGGACAGTTATATAATAAGATATTGATTCTGACTTACGGGATAGAAATCTATTAGAGCGCACATAATAACGAATATTTCAGTTTTTAACGGAATGTTTGTAAGTAAGTAGTACAAATCTAAGTTTGTCATTGATAATGCACACGAATTTAACCTAAAATGAAAGGATAAAGTCTTATGCATATTGAATCACAAACCAAGGCGGACAGCTTATTTAAATTAATAAATAAGCGGTTTACATTTTTTGGTGAATCAATTTAAATAATGTATTTATTATGTATAATTTAAATGATTACGTATATTTTAATTCTAAGCATAATCATTATACAAGCGTAAAACCCCGGTTGCCTGGGAGAGCCTGAGATCCGATTTTTGCGAAGCCTTTGACATCCTTTATTGAGGTTATTTGCACCGTTTGTACGAATACCGTCTCTCACAACTTCAGACGTACGATGTACGAGTAACAAATAAGTTACAAATAGCAAATAAGTTTTTTTTTAATCATTTCCTAAGTTTGAAATATTATAATGCAGAAGTAACACAACAAAACTATTTAACGGGTTTAATTATATTTGATTTTCATTCCGACGTTTGGGTCAATTTTCGGTAGTCGTAATCAAATGCTACTAGGTACTGAAAAGTGGCCGAAACATCGGAATAAAAATCAAATAAAATACCGCGGTTAAAACCGTTAAAACGTAGTTTTATTATGTGTACTAGTCCGGTACACTTAAGAAAATACTATAGAAATAACATGTTATGCCTCTTGCTAATTGTCTCCCACAAACCAAATAGGTTTTCACTCCTCGATACATTTAATATCTTTAATTAAGCCTTCGTAGGCATTTTAGCAAAAACGAAACCTGTATGAAATTGTCATTATTGTCCGCCCACGTATATCGGCATGTCATAATAATTTTTCTCAGAAACTACTGGGTCTATATGGATAAAATTTCAAGGTCTATTTTATTTCACTCTACAAAGTTATGCAGTGAGATCGCAAAAAAATAAGATCAGGGGTGGCAGCCGTACATTTAATAAGGGTTGAATTTTTTTTCAAAGTACATAGTCGTGTCATTGTTAGTCGGATCTTAACAACGATATTCATTATAATCTTTTAAGTCTATAACAGGTGGCGAAATATTAGGCAATTCCCAAGTCGTGAAACTTGTTTCCTCTTCCTCAAAATTTTAAACGAAATTAAAAATTCCTATAAAATCTAGGTAGTAGAAAATTGATTTGAAAGATGAATTTTTGAGATAATAATAAGCTAAATACTTCGAAGTCTACGCAAAACGATGGGCACACGATAGAGGTGTTAAAAGTAGAGCGCGTTTTCGTCAAGTAAATATAAAAATTCGTTTAATAAATACTCCGTATTAGTTAGTATCTCGAAAACTCATCAAGGGTTAATAAAATTATGGTTATAATACAAACTAATGTTTTATACGTTCTATAATTTACAATATCTTTATTTTACGAAGATGACAACTTATGAGAGGTCGTATGTGAATCACGATGTAAACTATCTTTGATGCCTATTATTTATTTGAAGTCAAACAGATTCATTAACAAAGAACCTAAGAGAAGAGTAGCCGCCCCGAGCCGGCTGTAGATAATGTGTAAATTAGTGTTAAAGAGACACTAGAAAGTCAATTACTATACCACAAGTTACATGTTTGTTTTAAACATTCGTTTGTCACTTTTCGCAATACATTGTAAGGTTTTAGGTACTAAAACCTAAATGTATGTTACAAGAAACAATATGAACGAAAGTATCGTTTTATTTGCGTTTTCACTGATTTAAAATCACTATATAAAAAATGTTGACACAAATTATAGGTAACGATCAATAACAATTATACACTATTGTAAGATTTTACACACGGTTGACTTTCACTGTTGTGCGCGATGGCGTAAACGCGTCCGCTCGGTTGCGCCGGCGCAGGGCTAACTCGCTAAGCGAGTCCACCGTCCCTCTCTCACGACGTAAAGTCTAGGCCATACAGAAGGATGTTTTAAGAAAAAAATAAAATTCAATAGTTTTGCAATTAGGATAAAATTTTGATTCTGCTTCTGTTATCTAATTTCATTGATATTATGCTGTGATTTTTACGCCCTCGAGCTCTTTCTCTTTCTGTTTTTAAGTACGTCGCAATTATTTTATTCCTAAGCTACTATTGTTATTATATAGATGTAAAAATTTGGGACGTATTACAGTGGTATAGGTATATATTATTATATTGAAATTAAGGGATGAATAAATAATATAATGAAATTCAGTGCAGTGTAGTTCGAAATTACTTATCAAATCGAGAAGTTTTAGGGTTTTCTAAAGATTCTGTAGTTCAATGGCAAAGGGTATTTAACTTAGACTTTCACCTCATAAAGTCTGTTAAACCGAAGTAGTTTATTTTAATGTTGTTTTCTATTATCAATCTTGTTTTGGTCTTTTTAGTGCTTTAGTTTTAAATTGTGTTTTTTGCAGTCGGGTTTATGATTTTTTTATTTTCTTATTTTATTCTTTTCTTTGTTTATTCTTTTCATATTTAATTATCGTTTACGTAGTATTTTCGTATTTAAACAGGTCCTTATATTGTAATACATTCTTCCATGTCTTCTAAAGTTTAACATTACTATATATTTACTATGTTGTTTATGTACTTAAATCTACTACATTTATTTTTACTACTATTCTAACATACTACTATTTATTTACTACATTACGAAGGGAGGACTGAAACCTAGTAACTAATGCCCGAAAACAACTCAAAGTGGTTATGGCGGCATATTGTAGCCCAGAGGTGGTACCCCACCTGACTGGGATTTACTTTGTCGCCTCTAACGACAGATCGCAGGTATTAATTTTCTTTCTTCGTTTCTTTTAGATAAAAGACTAAAAGATTTTGAGTTTTTAATTTTTGGTTAATATAGTTAACCACTTCGTATTTACCCAAATATTAGTATTGCCTGATATTTTTAAGACTAAATAATTTACTGTCATTATACACAAGCCTTTACCATCAACTGTGACGATATAGTGGGTGCAGCAGAATCGCCATTTGCGTTACAACCCCTCATACATATTTTGCAAGGAGAAACAACAAATAAGGAAATGAGATATTTGAGCTGTTGCGATATTACTGCATATAAAAAAGCGTTTAAATGATTTTCAAATCAATTTGTTTCAGTGATTTACTTATATTCGTTTCTCAATAAAAGTTTATTAATAATATAACTATTTTTTTATGTGTAAGATGGTAAGGCTTTTGTTTTTCACACATTATTACATATGTCATAACCAGTATATTTTATACATAATTTAAAGTGACAATCACTTTAATCTACTACAGATTTAAAATGTATGAGTGCTTATTATGATAAACGATTATTATTAATTGCTGTTGACGAAATTTCTTACTATTTTAGACAAAGATGTGAATAAGAAATGAGAAAGATGTGAATTTAAAAGCATTTTAAACTCTCCGCTCAGAAGTTTAAGCATAATTAGTTAATTTTTAATACCTTATGGTGAGATGTAACTTTAAATAGGATACAAAATGAAACAGGATACTTAAGGGCTACCTCCTTATAGTGGGGTTTGTGGCGACTGCTGGTTTCCAATAAAACATCCCAGTGTACCTTCCAATGAGTTGTTAGCCAAATCTAGGAAACTCAGACAAAATTAACATTGCGACCTCGGCAAGCTTGAGCCATATACATGCTTTTTTCAGTTAGGGGAATAACACTAGAAATCAATAAGACACAATAATAGAAAATTCAAAAGCACGAGTATTCCCAATAAACAATTAAGTAACTACCAGTGCCTGAAACTAGAAAGCAGCCGTGCAATATTACGAAATTGTCTGTATCAGAATCGCCTAGACTCTAGACAGTTGATAATAGAAAACGAGCCGACTCAACAAAGCACTATTCTAGAGTATTGGGTCCTTGAAGTGGTTAAGGCGAAGTAAAGAAGTAATATTGTTAATACTAATAATTTAACTTAGCAGTACTCTTATGTTCTTAAATTAGAACGATCTGACAATGTGATTCTCATTTTATTACTCCTCTAAGTATAGAAATTGTCTATCTAATACATAAATATGTGAGATTGTTTGTTTCTGTCATGGTGTTGAGAATGTACCAACTGTCATAAGATTTGAACTACCAGGCCACCCAGAAAGTATTGCAGCTAAAAAAGTTTTTATGTATGAGACTGGACAGTTATAATTTTTTTTGAAAATATTGATTATTTATAACTAAAAATAGGTACGTTCCAATTTCCAAATTTCTCTCCAAATAGTTTGCGAGCTAATTGAAATTATCGTGTCTCATTGAAAAATGGATCTGCGCCGGGAACATTTTCGCGCTATGATTTTTTACGATTTCAAGTGTCGCCGGAAACCGAACGAATCGTACGATTGACTTCAAATGGCATTCATGGATGGAGGCCCTTCTAAGGCAACCGTGTACTGTTGGTACAACGAATTCAGGCGCGGTCGACTAACTTTTGGGGGATGAAGAAAGAAGTGGTCGCCCTTTGACGGCTGTTACGGAAGAAAATGTGCTAGCAGTGATAAATTTAATCCAAGACAATAGGCGAGTTACGTATCAAGAGATTCAGCACGTACTGCAGATGGCTCGGGAAGCCTTCACGAGATTCTACAAGTGCATCTTCGCGTGAGGAGGATAGTTTCACGCTGGGTGCCACACAACCTCACCGATGCTCAGAAGCAGGCCCGGGTGGAATGGTGCTGTGATATGATAAACAAATTTCAAGCAGGTTCGTCTCGGCGTGTTTACATCATTATAGGTGTGAGTCCTGGATTTATCAATACGATCCAGAAACGAAGCGCCAGTCGACGGTTTGGGTGTTTCAAAACGAATCAACGCCTACCAAAGTGAAGCGATCTACAAGGAAGATTTTGATCGCGAGTTTTATTCAATTTGACTGGATACTTGGTGTCAATTCCTTTACGGAACCAAAGAAGCATCAACGCTGAATGGTATACTACAAAATGCTTGGCAGAAGTTTTCTCTGTTGTGAGCAATAAGCGACCAAACACAGGGCTCCGCGGGGTACTGTTCCATCACGACAACGCGCCCGCCCATACCGCACTCAAAACGAAGGACTTCCTGGACAGCACGCCGGTCAAACTCCTGGGTCACCCACCCACCCTCCTTACAGTCCTGACCTAGCACCGTATGACTTCTTTTTATTTCCGAAAATAAAAAATCAGCTCCATGGGATACAATTTTCGTCGCCGGAAGATGCGCTGTCAGCGTTCGAGCAAGCTGAAAACGAGGTGTCTGCGGCGGACTGGAAAAAGTGTTTTGAAAACTGGTTCGGACCCATGAAATTTGTATACAGGCTGATGGAGATTACTTTGAAAAGATTTCATAAAAAAATATTTATGTATAGAACATTTTTTTCGCATAACTTTCTGATTGTCCCACGTATATTATATACTCTCGATAACAGATTTATATAAAGGATATTTTAGCTCCCGAAAAAGATATAGTTCTCGCAGAGTATGAGTCCGAAGTTTACGCGAATGATATCAAATATAAACCTCCATTTCGATGTTATTTATATATATGAAAGATAAAAAGGACAAACAAGTACACACATGGTTTACCCCAAAACTTTTGTTACAGTATATGACAGTAACCAAGAAAGGGAAGTGTTCCACTGATACGAATTCAACCTTCGTGGGGCAACTGCGGAAAGCCATTCACCGAGCCCCAATAATGCAAGTTTAAGGCTTTATAACTGTATCTTTAAAGGCGATTTTAATTGATACACTCGTTTTAATCGATTTGACAACCTTTTCCATTATCTTATAAAGCCTATGACTCAGTAAATATTTTAGAAAAAATTAAAAGTACTTTTAAGGTGACGTATCAATGTTGATTTAAAAAGAAAAAATATTTTGAAGTTGTAAAATAAACGCAATGCATTATTCTTGTTCCATGGCATTATTATAAACGAATACAGGGTTTTTATAAATAATATAAGTACGCTTGGCAGCCTGGCCCACTAATTGTCCGTTACTTTCCTTTTTTCAAAATGGCGGCCTCATATAAAGCTCGATTATATGAATCAATACATAAATCGAAAACGCGATGTTTTAGTTAGAGGGTTCTCTTTTTATAACACTTATTTATATGGATGTATGATTCATACAAGTATATTTTGAGGCCGATATTTTGGAAAGGTAGTGCGAAGAGTATTTAAGTTAAAATACCAAAAAGCTTTTTGTACTTTAATTTAAAATAATAATGATCATTATAATAGAGTGAATATTGTATATAATTTACGTTATCGTAAATGTTGAATCGGTTTGATACTTAGACTTAAATAAAGTGTAAGAATGTTAAAATTCATCGAGGTACATAACATTTCACCAAAAAACAATAGTAAGCCAACAAAGAAGATTTGTTAAGAATATGCAACCGAAATGCTCAATGAAGTCGATCGTATACAATTAAATAAGTTGTCCCAAATGTGTTGTATTATGTCACAGCAAACGAGAGCAGTGCTCTGGATTTCACGTGCATTCTTAATTAGCCAGTGTTAACATCGGTTAAATTGAAAAAAAAATCTTAGAAGAATAGACGTCTTCATCTTGTTGGCAATCTAGTTGCTTCGCGTTGTTACACATGCATATTTTGAAATAGTTGTAATGCTCTTAAAGTTCAAACAATATTATTACCAAAGTAAATACTAAAATAATATATTTTTATTCTCCCAGGGTAAACCACTAACTCACCACCTGTACCGCCATGGTCTTTGTTTACATTTTGTTTAAACACAGTCTCCATTAGACAACTGATCCATCGTCCTTGAATAAATGCTTCTTAAAACGGGTAAATTATAATATAACAAAATAATGATCTATTAAAAGATGTTAGAGAAATAAAGATAAAAGGGAAAACTACTAAGGAAGACGTTTATTCAAACCAAGGCGGAACTACGACTTCTGATGAAGAGTTTGATAGAGAATATTAATCCGCGAAGGTTCGTATTTAAATATATTTAAATTAAGTTATAAATTTAAAACTATACATGCTAAACCGAAATCATAAACAATAATATTAATGTCTAAAATTGTATAAGGTCAACAATATGATATACGTCTCTGTCTTCCTTAAAAACTGTTAAAATGATTATAGCACACAAAATTATTTTCAAGTTTAGAACGGTGTAAAAAAATAACAATGCACAAACGGGTTTTTCAGTCATAGACAACAATAAAAACTTAAGCTGTTGCACACTTAATTATTTATTGTTTCAAAACATTTAAAAGGGTTCTCACTAAATTTCTTCATTATCTTCATGGTTTAAGGTTTAAGTTATTTTCTTCTTTAATTCTGTTTTATTAACCTCGTTTATCTAAATTTTAATTTACTTTTTCATCATCATTATTGGAGTCGAGTAAATTGAAAGAATCAATCAATGAGAAATCTGCCAAAACTGTGCTGCCTCACGCATAGTGGAGGGTTCTGTAATGGCGATGAATTTCCACTGTTTTTGTATTTTTTGTACAGAATCCTTATATTCGAAAGCTCAGAAAATCAACAAGCAGATAAATCTATATTAATACATGTATATGACATAGTTTGGAGTTTGTGCTTCTGATGAAGGACCACCCTAAGAGGAAATAGTCAAATCATTGCTCTGTCAGACAATACAAAACATTACTATTATACAGACTACAAAATAAGCACGTAATTGACTATTGAACATGTCTGTTAATCATGAACAATTTAACATCAACAGACCAAGTCTTTGAGGCATTCATACTCGCAACAGTGGTATAATGATGCGTCATGATCATACGTAGACCACAATGACTGGAACCGTCCTTGAAAGATTGTTAATTCAAAATTCTCAAGAAGCGTCTTATTAGAGAGGTCTTCATATAAATGTTATATAATAAAGCCTTATTTGTTTATGGTCAAGGATGAGTTCGGAGTTTAATTGTATTTTGTGTACAAAAGAATTTTGTTTGTGTGCATGAGTATGTGAAATATATTTTTCACATACTCATCCGCATTTGCGTATATGTCTTTTATATACAATGTGAATTATTAGACATTTGTTTTATAAACTGCTTCCTCCTATAAATATAGAGTCGTTTTGGATTACAATTTTTTTGTTAGTTGATGAAGAGGCATCCTAATGTTAACATTGGCTTATATTTTAGAGGTTTCTGAGTATGTTCCCAATGTATTAGTCTTTTGAAGCGAGCAATTTTATACTCAGTTTTCTAATAACTGATAACCGCGATGATTCGAATGTTTGACAATGAAGTTAAATGCCATGATAAGGTAATATTGTATCTATTGAGTAGTATTGAGTGATCAATTAAAATATCTGCCGACGTATATGCTTATTTACCGGAAGACATTGGTTTCTCAAGTAATATTTCAAATGGAGCGTGTCTTTTATGCAAATGTGTATAGGCTGACAGCAACAATTTCCCAATAAGGAAAACAACAACTCATGCATAAAGAGACGTGGAAGAGTAGATTTTTTGCTCGTTTATTCATTTAAAGTATTGAGTGAAACAAAAACGACTTATTTGTACTGTTTTTCTAACACATAAAATATTGTCGTATTTATAACATAATAAATTAAAATAAGCATTGTCCATGATCTTGGATCTTGTAAAGTGGAAGTCGAACTTTACTGTCACTGTTAAAAGTAATTAAGCAAGAGATTGACGTTTCACTATCCCTTTCCAACATGCTTTCAACGCCATACGTGAAAATAGTTCAGATGTATTTTGTAGCTATTTTAAAATGGTTTCTACTTATATATTCCTAGTTATTATTATTATTATTCTGACGTTGAAGCATACTTAATGCAGATTAATGATAAGCTGAAGAATTGTTACGAACACCCTTCAAAATTCGATTTTTATCGAATACAAGAGTTCGGAAATCGATTTGAATTTAAAATTTCCAGTCTACAGATTTCACTGCGAACGTGACTTTTTGCATGATTTAATTCGAATCAGAGATTTACAATTGTGAAATAGTTATCTATCTGTATACTATTGTATTGTTCTTGGATTCCTTTAAGCTAGTTTGAAATCTTACCAACAAGATCGGTATGCGTTGTAATGTTGTAACGAACGTAAAGGTCATTGACATCCAGGCGGTACTTTCGTTATTGTCTTAAAATATTAGTGTAATACAGTATTATTGTCTGTTGTTAACTTGTTACCTAGTTATAGTCTGTTAATGCCGACATACCAGGTCATCGATGTTCGGCGAATTTCGTCGAATTTTTCAAGCGGTTCCAAGGAAAACGAAGGACGACAGGCGTCTGCGAGTCAATAAACTTCGTTTCAATATTAAAAAATGACCCTAGTTTTGCTTATATACGATATTTCAATACGTGTGGTAAAAGTTATATCTCTAGCCTTAGTACTTCTTGAGATAATGTGCCTGTTTAGACTGTTTTATATTAATGGACTGTAAATATTTTAATAAGTAGCAGTCTAATTCGCCATAAAGGCAGGCAAAGGAATCGTAGTCTATACAGCCAATTCTGATGTATAAGTCTGCGTATAGATAGGTAGGTAGTTGAATTGTAGGCTACACCATTGACATGACGCTGTCACTGACGCAGGCTACACTGACGCCATTCAACGGAGTTCTTGTGAAAACTTGAAAGGCCGCATTTGATTATACAGTTCACGTTTCTCACAAAAACACAATTACTACTCAAACACTATCCTCCAACAAATTTTCATTTTAGAGTAATTACACATTTTTAGAAAACAAAATTGGACAGCACAACGTCCCCTTTCAGTTTCCGGCAAGACTCTATTTTCATAATATAAATAATATGAGATAGAGATAATATAAAAATATACATATAATCGAAAGAATAAAATTGACAGATAAGAAAAAATGAACCTTATTCACCCAAGGGCAGGCAAAGGAACGTAGTCCATACAGTCCTATCTGATGTTAAGTTTTCGGTACAGTTTAGCCGAATAAAAGAACATTTATGTTCTAAATCTGTAGTATTATAAAAAAACAACTAGACTATATAAACGAGGGAGAACACGATACAATTTTTTTAATATTTCTTGTCTGTTTGTTCGGTATTCACGTAAAAACTACTGGGCTGTTTTCGCTGATCGACAGCAAATTCTTTCGACTTAAAATTTGCGCCACTTTTTATCCTTTGAAAACCGCGGGAATTTTTTGGGGATGATTGAAAATGGCCAGGTTAAATAAGAAAAATTGAATTCCAATGTGATTGTTTCACTGATCGCAAATTTTATGTAATAAAATGTGTGTTTTTTTATTTTATCCCGGGAGCGGTTTGTAGTTGTTCGCGTGCATAAAAATTTGTTTGTTCCCACACAGTTTTCACTAAAACGGTAGTTTACATTCTTTTAAAATGCTGCGGTACATTGTGTCCCGGGAATTTCAAGTGAAGCGTGGCCGAATTCGCAGGCATATCCTAGTTTCATATTATTCGTGGCCAGTATGAAACACTGTCAAAAGACATTAAAACCTTTGTTGGATATTTCAACAGCTGTGACATGGACGACAAATGTCGGAGTCAGACCACAAGGTTCCCTTTTCCCTTTTTTACCTTTAAAGATCGAAATGTTAACAATATTTTCATTTTATTAACTAAATATCGGTCACGGTTATTGCTTCGATCTTCGTCAGGTGCTGCGTGTGCACTCAATAAGGAAGTCCAAGTCTATTGCTGAACACAATGGCTTTGCCACATGCGAAAATTATCATAATGATGTTCATTTACATCTATTGCTACTACTGAAAGAGGTTATGCAACAGTATGAAATACCCTAATTAGACGTCACTTAAATTTTATATTTTAGGGTTCCCTACCCACTGTAGCTAAAACGGAACTCTAATATAATTGACATCTCCGCACATGGATTTGTCCATCTGTCTATGTACAAATTTCACAAAAAAAAATTCTGAAACGCCTGAGTCTATATGAACGAATTTTTGCAGATATGTTCTAATCGAAATCCCTATTAATATTATAAATGCGAAAGTGTCTCTCTCTGTCTGTCTGTCTGTTCCGTTTTCACGGGAAACTATTGGACCGATTTGGCTGAAACTCAGTGTATATATATTTTCGATGCCGAGGACGAACATAGGATACTTTTTATCCCGAAAAATGGGATAGTTTCCGGGATAAAAATGTATTTGTCTCTCCGTTTATTATCCTTTTATGGAAAGACTATTAGACCGATTTAGCTGAAACTCGGTACATATGTAATTTTAATACCGAGGATGGCCAAGGGATACTTTTCATCCCGGACAATGGGATAGATTTATGTGAAGGTTATCCCAAAAAGTGGGATAGGTTTTTGTGATTTTGTTTATTTCATCCACTTGGTCCCGTTAGTCCCGTTGGTCCCCGTTAGTCGCCTTGCTCCCCTTGGTCCACTTGGTTCAGTTTTGTCATTTTTGACAAGTTTTGTCACTTAGACAGATAACGTAGTTTATAGATAGATGGGGAATGGTATAGTTTGCGATATAAAATGAAGTGAATCTTCTGGGGGCAAATATATAAAATATTAAATACAATGTAACCTGTACCGCCTGCTTTAAGGAGCAGGCGGTACAGGTTATATTCTATACAAGAGATACGCACCAGAGGTTGACCCGCGGCGCAGCCGCGGGGTAAACTCTAGTTTGCGAATAAAATAACAATTGTGAATGACCGGCATACTAAGAAATGAAGAAATATTTAAGTGAAATAACTCGTGCGGGATGTTGTTAGTCAGGAGATCAAAAGCGATACCTTTCGCAGATTCCTATTACGAATATGACAAGTATCAAAATAAAGTGGAACTTTATACTATACCTTACAACTACCAGTAGGTACATTTAGACACGTGTCAATTTCACATAGCAACTCTACAAAAGTCTTTAGGCTCCCTGATTTTAAAAAAAAACGTAACGATGTTTCCGTGGTGGGTTTTTTTTATTTAAATCAATAGACAGTAAAATAATCGCTTTCAAAGTGCAATATTATATCCATACATAGATGATAGATTTGACGCTTTTTCCAAAATGGCTACGGAACGCTAAAATCAAATAACGTGAAAACTTAATGACGAAAATACGCCATTATGTTCCATTGTTGTCTTCTGAAAAACAATTATATCATCTATGGAGTCGAAAGTAGCAACATATTAGAAAAGTGAATGTTTCGAAAATGATTACTACATTGTCACTTGCAAGTGCCACTGGATAAATGCATATTAATATAGTCGTAAAATTAATCTAATATCCTGCATAGTTACTTCTTTCGAGTAGGAAATGTTAAGAAATATGGCTGTTTTACTACTTTTCATTATATCAAATCCCATATGTTGGATCGTGAGGATTAGTTTATCAATAAATTATGGCGATTATTTAAGTTTGTTTTATTTAAATATTTAACACGCATAAGCATAGCACACACAATACAGTCACGAGAAGAGAGAAGACTTGAAGAACAACGTCAGAAGGCACTGTCGTCGCATGACATTTTGTCTTTTGGATAGTGACGTCCTGAAAGGCGAAAAGGTCCTGACAACAGGGCCGCTGCAACACTATGTAACTATAGTAATTACACAGATAAAATGTTCAACTCTTATACTGTTTCCAAGCGTTGATTTCACTTTTGATATTTGCACGTCTAACAAGTTACATATTTCTTGACAGTAAAGCCTACATGAAACAAATGACATAATTATCGTACTTTTTTATATTTATGGCTTGGCAACTAGGCCTTTAAGCCAGGCGCAGTTATATTGCAGGCTACAATCGACGCCATCCAACGGAGTTCTTGTGAAAACTCGAAAGGCCACATTTGGCTATATAGTTCACATTTCTTACAAAAACACATAATTACACTCAAAAACTATCAATATCCTACAACTATTGTTCATTTTAGAGTAATCTTACACATTTTTAGAAAATAAAACTGCACAGCACAGCATCTCCTTTCAGTTCCCGCCAAAAACTCAGTAATGTTCTGTGAGTCACGTAAGGCACAGACTATTAAACCATCGACAATATAAGTAAATAAATCGAAAGTAATCGATTTGAAAATAAAAAATGTTCCACTTTAAAGAAAAATAACTGATTAAAACTTATTTATAAATAAGGTCCATTTTTATAACAAATCGAGACGGTAACGGATTAGGAAATTACTTATTTATCCGTCATCGGGCTGTGAAAATTAAAATAAATGCTTGGAAAAGGCATAGTGTTATAGTCGCCTTACATACCTATGTATGGCGACCATTGTTAACCATTTATTTGTTTCGTGATTTCATTAGACAAATGTGTAGCGACATAACATGGTCTTTTTCATAGAGAGTTGGAGTAACTTTGAACACTTCTTTAACAATCATAAAGAAGCGTTAAAACTTATTCTAATTCTCTATGAATAAGACCGATAATACACATACATAAACTCAGTAGTTTTGGAGTAAAATGGCTGTAACGTGAATAGACAGAGAGACGGAAGGACATATGCGCTCGTTATTGACAAAAAGCTTATGAAACCTTTTACAAACTCTTCCAAAACAATATTAACGATTATTGACTAAGGTCAGTGCCTACGGAATTATTGATTTTAAAAGCAAAACAACTAGGTCACATTCACAGTATAGGTACATATTTTAAAGCAATGAAAGGAATCACTATTTCATTGTTGCAACCCGAATCGGCCTACTTCGTCCGTCCTTGGGTTACAAATACAGGCCAGGCCATCCATACGTTTAATTGTACAAACGGTAAATTTTTCTAAACTATAATAATAATAATCAGCCAAGTGCGTGTCAGACGCACAATGAAGGATTCCGTAATGAGTAACAAACATCTTATGATGTAAGGAAATTGCGAAAAAATAACATGTAATTGAGAAAAGAAAAATGACATATTGCGAAACGGCGGTAATTTACATTAGGCACTCATAGAGAAAATAATAATCATAAACAAATTTAAAATTAACAAGTTGGGGGAAGGCTAAATAATAACTATGACATTTGCCATCTTTGTCTTCCGTGATCACGGCTTCTAAAAAGTGACCGAAACGTCGACATAAAAATCATTGGATAAAATGCCGCGCTTAAAACCGTTAACACGTAGTTTTAGTGAAATGAAAAATTAATCCATTATACGCATGGATTAAATACGCATAATATCCATTATATTTGACGCATGTGAAAGTATCATTGTTAAAAAACTTTATAAAATTCTTTTTATTTTATTTAAGTTAATATCTACATATTATGTAGTAAGATAGAAAGATATACATAAAGTGTCCTTTGACTTTTTGAACTATAAAGCGAAAATTCTGAAAAATTAAGATGGAAGAGTTAAAACAATATTTTTAATGAAAATTAATGTTAACAACTTCTGAGACATGGCGTATTGTCGATTAAATTATTTTTATTTTGGTTCAGTAGCCTATAATAACCAAAATAGTGGACAAAAACTTTTGTCACTAAGTAGATTATCTATAATTATAGTCGATATGGTATTGAAGTAACTTAAATTCTGTTACCAATCACTCTTACGACAAATGTCACGAGACAAGAAATTGTAGGTATATCATATTTATATGAAAATAAATACAGTAGATGTAGGTCAGGCGGAATCATATCGATTGCAACCGACCACGATGGTTTACCGAATGGAAAAATCAATATTAGCACTGAAAGTGGAACGATGTGGTAGTATACACATTTCTGTACTAGAGAAGCATTGTCTCAATTTCATAACAGTATTCTATAGCGGCATAATCTGTATGATGTGACTTGGCGATTTCTCCGTGCAGAAACGGAAGATGAATACTAATTCCTGTTTCTATTTTAATTTAAATCGGCAGACAAACACACACTGTATATCCCCAAATTAAGCAAGTCACGCTTGTGTTATGGGTGATATACAACGGACCACTCTAACCACTCTAGGGCCGATCCCAGACACCCAGACCATAGTAAATAACGGAGAAAATACGTTTCCGAAATTTACTCTGGTATTGCTAATGTTTATTAGACGACGGTAACCACTTTTCATCACAGTTGGGCCGTTAGCCTACCTGATGTGCTTCAGCAATAAAAAAAAATATGACGATTTGATGCCATGATTATGAGGTTTCTATGTTTTGTTTTTGCCAAAATGCGTCCACTGTTGGACGTGGATCACCTATCTCGGTTCTCCTTTGTTCATCGGGTTGGAGAGCATCCTACACTACTTTTGCCGGGACAGTTTCCACTTCAGGAAAGCAATTCTGCTATTACTATCTCGTCAAAATCACTGGACACTATCGTCTCAACCGCAGGTTTGCTTGATTTCCGTATTCTGTTGATACCAATGGCGTGTCCGTGGCACACAGAACCCTAATGACTTAGAATAACTCAAGGTGTATTACTGTAAAAACTACGATATCATATCATAATCTTAGAGCATTAATCTCATGCCCCTGCTTCACTTGCGCTGGTGTTAGTGTCTGTGACCAAATACGCGACGCCATTGGAATTAACAGAATACCGAAATCAGGCAAAACTACGATTGAAACGAGAGTGTTCGGAGATTTCGACGAGATACTAATAGCAGAATTGGTTTCCAGTTGCAGCAGGGGCATTAAAATATGCTATTACTCCTCCTTGGAATATAAGTAATATTATTATTATATCTTGTTCACAGTAGCAAGCAATAACTTAGAAACTTAGATCAAAATCATGTAAACGACCAAAATGATGTCGAAACTGCGTGACAAATGCTCGGCGCCTGCGCAGGAATCCGCGGTAACCATTAGTGCACACCCACGACCTGACAGCGCACTCAAGCAAGGTTCATTAACATATTCGCCATAAACACTATATTTGGTAGACAATAACAAGTTGGAATTTGAATAAATAAATCTTATATAAAGTCAATTTTGAAGATCATAGTGGAGTCTGCTGCGGTACGCTGGACTTAGGGCCGATTTTTCAATCATCAGATAAAAGTTATCAGTCGAATAAATTATAACCTGACCAAATTCAAAAGTTAAAGAATTCAACTCTTTTGTTCATGGAACTGTCATTGTTAATTTCCCCATGTTGTGTTTTATTCTACAGAATAACATAACACACTTATTCCAGTTTTTGAAGATATTTGGAATGATTACCAGACTCTTAGGGGTCGTCTATTTATCACGTGAGGATCGAAGGGGGAGAGGAGGGGAGGGGCTTGTTCGGAAAAAATCTATACAGTTAAATAAAATTGAAGTGTCTGTTTGTAATGTCAAAATAACAGCTTTATACTTAGTGCGTATGAAAGTATATACGGTACTTATATAAAACAAACAGTTTTAACATTTTTGTCTGTCTGTCTAGATATTCCGGCTAATTTTTGAACAGCTGGATCGATTTTGACGGGGCTTTCAGTGTCAGATAGCTGATGTTATAAGGAGTAACTTAAGTTACATTTCCGACGAAGTCGCGGGCACTGCTAGTTATGAAATAAGTCTGTCGTGAGACATCACACGTATTTAATTTTGAAGTTTTTAGCGGGAACTGATCCTGACAACGTTGTGCTGTGCAGTTTTATATTCTAAAAATGTGTAAAATTACTCTAAAATGAACAATAGTTGTAGGATATTGATAGTTTTTCAGTAGTAATTATGTGTTTTTGTGTGAAATGTGAACTGTATAGTCAAATGTGGTTTTTCGAGTTTTCACAAGAACTCCGTTGGATGGTGTCGATTGTAGCCTACAATACAACTGCGCCTGGCTTAAAGTCCTAATTGCCAATTTTAAACATTTATTTAGCGAGTTTTCCCTTACAAATGTTTATATAAATAACCTGCTTTATCACTTTCACACTACAAAAGTAAATAAACGACTCGACATAATATGGTTAAAATAAAAATCTTCAACTGTCATACAATGCAAGATATATAAGGAAGCCTATAATATAGTGTAAAAGAGATAGAGATATAAGTTTCGTTCTAAATCTCTGGTTGGGTTACAACAAAAAAAGCATAGACCTATCAATGTTACCTGCTAAACAAAATAAATGTCAGGTTAGTTAGCCCGGTGGTATTTTTTAGTGGCACAAAGCACAATGAGAGTTAAAATTTTAATTAACTAACCCCGAGTTTATAAACTCTACATTTATTTATTTAACCAGACTATGCGTCCAAGTGGGTCTTAGAATGCATGCTAAACTGGAGACGTCTGTCAAACGATTTTTAAGGCGTTCGTTGGTAATATAAAATACATCTTAGTGAACTTTATAATTGGTGGCGTGCCCAAAATGTTGTGTATTTGCCATCCCTGAACTAGAGGATCGGAAGCGTTTTCAAAATAACAGTGTGATACTCTAGTTGGTACCGCCATGTAAACCTCTTTTTGACCTATTCGAACTTCTTCTAACATATTTAAATTCTTCATTTAAATCTGGCGGCGTGTTCCCTTCTTCGCACGCATGTCAGTCGTTCATTGTCATGTCATCAACAAAATAAATTAAAATACGCTTCGCAAATTGTAAATATATAAAATAACATAACATAATATAAAATATATCACGCCCGCAAGATACCATAAATGTTTATACTTTATAATTAACCCGCTCCGCACCGCAAATATAAAATATATAAAAATAATGTATACATAAAAATAAAATATTATAAATATAAAACTGAAGTGAAGTGAAAGGGATTGAGGAGCAGAGGAGCAGCTGCATTTCATGCCCATTAACCAGGTAAGTGCGTGCTCATTCTCAAATTCCCGTCCAAATTGTCCCACACTTCTTTTCCTGTAAAATTGACACAGTTCGCTTATCGTTGAACCCAGCGCCGCCGCAACACTAGTAGTGTTATTATGTCCTTATCTAGTAATGGAAAAATAAACTCTTTTCTATAATCAAATAAACTTGTGACGTGGTATTTAAGAAACCGGATTAGATTAATTGCAAATCAAATGTAATAATTGCAGTTCAAGTAAATAGATAATAATCACCATTGCATTTAAATTGCTTAAAAAGCGATTAACTTGAATTGAAATTTAAAATAATTAATAAAATAATAAAGATTGGAACATTTTCGTAATGTAAAATTTTAAATAAAATTGACAAACAATTCTTTATTTTGTTACTAACTCACGTAATAAAAAATTATATAAGTGTCTAAATCCAGAAACGTCGTCAGTATTAAAGTATAATTGATGGCCAACTTTAAGTACCAAAAGCAGAAATCGTGTTTTAATCTTTGATGTTTCACGTATGTACTAAGTTACAGTTAAAATACAGTGTTACATTAAATAGGGATATTATATTAAAATTCAGATAAATCATATATTAAACATTGTATGTTAATAATGGAATGTGAGCGTAGGACGCTGTCGCCATTTGCGAAACCGTTGGCAAAAGCATGCGCTTGCGCAAGTGTAACGCGCATAAGCTGTACGCAACACAATTCACTGTCCATTGTCCTTCTAAAATGTCTAAATATAATTCTAAATATTTTGATGTCACGTGTTGATTTAACAATAATATTTAAGTTGAGAAATACATATAAATCTATGTTACCAGCGCCATCTATATATGAGCATTTATTTTACGCAAACGTTTACGGAGATGTTTGCTACTAGATGGCGCTGCTACAATGTTGTTATTAAAGCAAATCTTACAACGATTGATTTGCATTTGATTTAGTTTATATGTTAAATGTTAAAAGCGAAATGAAGCATGCGATTTAAGGTACAAACCTTTTTGACTAGCCTCTTGCTTCGGATGTTTCTGCCATTGATGTCTGACCTTCTGTGACCAGCTGATGGGGCTCTTTCTTCCGCGACTACGTTCTCTGACGCTGTAATTTAAAATATCCATTTTCAAAATTGTGTGATTAAAGAATACGAACACGTACAGTTCACATAATTGCTTTTTCAATACTGGCTCACGGATAAATAGAATTTTATGCGAAAAGATAACATTGTTGACATTTCTCTTTCGATCGTGGTTTTACGGTGGAAGAATGTTAATTAGGTCGAATGGGGAGATAGTGAGCTTTGAGGGAAATAGGTTGAAGAGATTGGATCAAAATTCTTAATCTATACTACTTATAATAAATCTATAAATTATTCGAGTTTATACATTGCGTATAAAAATGTGAAAAAAAATCACGGGGGATATTTCGGACCAGGAGACTCCGAAAGTACAATTTTTGTCTGTCTGTTTGATAGAGCTTCACGTGAAAACTACTGAACGGATTTAAATGAAACTCGATACAGAGCTAGCTTATATCCCGAGTCGTAACTTAGGATACTTTTTATCCCGATAAATGACGCAGTTTCCGTGGGATAGACAAAATAGCGAAAAAGATGGGGCTGCGATTGCGTTTTTTCAATTCACTAACAAATACCTATATATCATGAGCAACATGTCATTCGTTGTATTACTTCAAATCAGGTTGGCTTCGACTCACCTTCATGTTTTACTAGACAGTTGTCTAGACTATATGGACTTAGTTTCTTTGTTATTAATTATTATTATAAGAAAAAAACCGAATTAAGTTTTTGTGTAAGTAAAGTAAACTCTAGAGTTTACTTTACTTACACAAGACAAGAGTCTCAAATAAAGCTTTCATTCAATCAACATATTATTTAAAACATATATTTGAAAAGAAACGAATACGCTTTCTTACGTTGTTGGAAGATTTCTGTTTATTTTGTAGATATTTTTATAATTGTTGTGGGTTTAGTTATTTGAATAAATTAATCGTGTAGTGTAAGTATTCTCATTTTATGAATTGTTGAAATTCATTCATATTAATCGATTATTGTAATTTATAACTTATTTTATATGTGACGTTAATTTTAAGATTTTTTGTCTTCTAGATAGAATTTAGGGCTGTTGTTTTCCATTTTATAATAGAAAAATGTAATGCTTTTTTTAAGCTACATCTCAACTCATTTAATTTCTTTGGCCCAAAAGTCCCTTCTCCTTTAAATCAGTGATAAATTGAAAGGCTTTGTTAGCACATGGTAATTGTAACAATATGCAGTCGTTGATTGAAACTTGTAAATATATATATAATATTATAACATTCTAAACACGCCGTGTCTTTACATTGAAGCTATTAAAAAAACTGGCTAGACTATATAAACGACGGAAAACACGATGCATTTTTTAATTTCCTGTCTGCGTATCGGTTTTACTGTTTGTCGGTCTGTGTCTGTAAAAACTACTGGCCGATTTCGATGCGGTTTTCGCTGATCGACAGCAAATTCTTAGACTTAAAATCTGCGCTATTTTTAATCCTGGATATTCCGCGGGAATTTCACTGGGAATTATTTAAAATAGCCACATTGAAAAATATCTAATTCCAATGCGATTTTTTCACTTATCGATAGTAAATTTTGTGTAATAAAATGTGTGGTGATACGTTTTATTCCGGGAATTTCGCAGGCGTGGTTTGAAGTTGTTCGGGTGCAAAAAAAATTAGCTTATTCTGACACAGTTTTCATTAAAACCATAGCTTACATTATTTTTTAAATGCTGCGATACTTTGTGAGCCGGGAATCCCGCGGGTATTTCCCCGGGTATGGTACAAATTAGTTGCCTTGCTGAAAATATCCTTGTATTTTAAATACTGGCAAAATAACTGTAGTTTACATTATCTGTCAAACGTGGACAAAGTCGCGGGCGTTACCTAGTTTTGTATAAAAACAAGAATGGATTCGTGGCGCCAACTGTGATTGCAGAGATTGTTACAAGTTTCAATTTTTACAGAACTATTTTTATTTCTTAGTAGGTATTCTTCTTCCAAGCCAGTAGTGAGGTTAATGAATGGATAGTAATTCGGTATTAGTGTATGATGAACTTGAGTATATGTGTAGTTGGATAACGGCAATGACCATAGAATATCTACTTATAAATATAGAATATGTATTTTTATTCCGGAAAATAGCTAACTTTTCTTAAAGTTAGTTAAACGTTATAGTCTAGTCATTTAAGGCAAAAAAGGGGCAAATCTCGCAATGAAAGCGAATAAGCTATAAACTTGTAAAATGAATAGGAAGGGAGATATTTACAAAGAATTGTTTGATTTTTGACTTTGATCTTGAATATCTCAAGACGCGAACACGAGATCTTATGAGACTTGGAAACAACTTTTAGAATACCATAATAAAGGTTTTTACATATAGCTTATTGGTTTCCATTCCGAAGTGAAACCCTAATTTGACTGGACTATTATAGTAGAAGTATAAAACATAAACTTACATAATGATCTTTTGCTCGTCATTCTTCTCCTCATCAGAAACATCGACCCAGTCGTCACTCCTGTCGCTTCTATCGCTGACACTGGTTTCGCTGTTAGGTACTTGAAATGCTATTTCTTGTCCATTAAAGTTTATAACAGATCTTTGACCGTAAAGGCTGTTTGTTTTCTGCTCGCTAGACAAAGTCGACTGACTTATATTCGATACTGTGTCAAAAGACAAACGTTTTTGAATAGCTGAATTCAATTGCTTCTTCAAATTTTGTCGGAGTTTAACCATACTTGGACTATTAGGAATACTCTCGTAGCAATGGGAGAGAGAAGTGGCATCGCTGTGCTTTATTGTGTCATAAATATTTTCAGTATCATTATAATTGGTGCAGTCAGAGATAAAGGAATGTCTACTGCTGTAAGTCGGACTACTGTTTTTGGATATTGCATCTCTTGAAGGAATTTTCTCATAGATTCTCTCAGGACCTATTCTTTCGTAGCTGACAGAGGATGTGCCACTAACAGACTTTGTTATAGCATAATTTTTGCTATTATTATCCGCAAATGGTCTATAGTCTTCAGCTATTTGGATACCAGAACTTGATGTTAGACAATAAGGTTTGATAGGAGATTTGCAATATTCATAACCGTCATCGCTGTCACCGTCGCCGCGCGTTCTCTCTTCTAGTTCATTATCGCATAGCTCATAGTTATGTAAACTACTTTCATCACCTTCTGGATGTGATCGCATTTCTAGTAGACACTGATAAATATTTTCTTTGTCATCTGATTTAGATGACGCTGAGCTGTCTTCTTTAGGAATCTCTGGCAAGGGACAGTTGATTTTCGAAGACCTTTCTAAAGTTTTTACAGGAATGATTACGACATTATCAATATTTTTTGGTTCTAATACTTCATAGTCATCTTCAACGTCAGGCTCCTTTTTTGGTTTTGATGTAAAACCCACAAGAATTTCTTTGTTATAAGCTTCTACGAGATTACTTTCAAAATCCAGACTTGATTCCACAGTTTCACTGCTAAGCTGAGATTCATTATTTATAATAGTTTGAGATATTTGTTGTATGGAGATTTCTTTTTGCTCGTCTGAACTGATAGTATTTTCATTCATTGTAATACTTATAAAACAATAAGGGCTATCTGACGATTTTTCTGAATCTGAATATATTTGAGTACTTTTTCTTCGCCATAAGAAGGACTCATTTGGAGTTATTTCTGAATTAACTTCTTGATTTGTTTTTTGTTCATCATCTGTACTAGTAACTGTGATGTTAGTGACGTTTAACGTTACATCTTCCTCAGACGTGTTATTCACAGGTATACTTTCGTTTATGTCCTCTGGAATAATTTCAACTACTTTTAATGGTAATTTTTCCATGTGGATGTAATTAGTTTTATAGTTGTATTTCTTTCTATCATATAGAGGCTCTTTCTTTTTTGCAATATCTGTCTCCTGTGTTTTCTTAACATCAGCATTACTACCTTTTTCAATCAAAACAGGTTTGATTGTTTTAATTTTTGGCACACCGTCTTTCACGACTAAATTTTTGGTTACAACGAGGGTTGATTTTTTTTCAGGTACTTTTGGTTTTTCCTTTAAAGGTGCAGTAGCTATTTGCATGATTTTTGGTTTTTCTGATGGTCTTTTTAACGTGTTACTAGAATTCGCTTGAGCAATTATTTCGCACTCAAATTTCTTTATCACATTCTTTACAACATTAGTCTCAATTGATTTTTTCTCTTGCTGAGGTGGTTCAATTTGTTGTTTGCAAGGGCTGCCATCAACAGAATCCGAACCACTTTGATGCTCACTAGAATCTTGATATTTCAGCCGTTTTTTGGAAGTTTTTGGAATTTTGGTCCCGTCTGATTTCGAACGAATCAGTCGTATTTTCGTTGAACTATCGGCGAGTAATAATGAATCTATGGAGTCCATACTTGAACATCTCTTTTTATTATAACGTTTTCTCGAGCCTCGTCTGTGACGTACTACTATTTTAATATTAGGACTCGAACTGAGCGTAGATGAAGGCGTTGAACTATTGCTGACTGAACATCTCGCAGATTGCAGTTCTTCGATAGTTTTAACAAGCCTTGATTGCATTGGCAACACAACATGAGATTCGTTCTGCAGATTATTAAACTTTTGGGTCAATTCTGAAACCTTATTACTAGTTATAGTCATTGTTTTGGCGGCTATAGGCGGACGTTTATATGATGTTGAAGTATTCTTTATTTTAAAACTAACTTTTCTTTGACTTTGTTCAATTCTCTTTTTTATATTTGGTGAATTATTATCAGGTGGCTCATCAATAACTTTATGGCTAATGGTTTTTATACTTTTCCCTCCGCCTTCACTTCTCGTATCACTTTCTGTAGTTATTGCTATTTGCGCGTAATGTATTGTAGAGTCTTCTTTTTTAAAATCTTTTTTGGAGATTGTTGTGGTAGTACTTACTGTTGAACTGAGGAAAGCCATTTTTGCTTCATTTATCGACTTCATCCTGTCAGTCATTGATAAAGGTGGCTTGACGGGTATTGTGTAAACGATTTTGTCACTTTGGTTTTCTTTTATAGCCATATCTGATTCTGGTAGAATGAAGTTTTTAAATATTGCCTTTATACTACCGTGTTTTCTCTCGTTCCCGAAGTTCTTAATGGACGATATCAAGTTGGTGGTGGTTATCGAGTCACCTTCCATTAGGCTCAACACCATTTGGAGTGGATATTTACCGCTTGCCTACGCCATCTGAAACAAAAGTATATATTGCGTTAAAACATAAAAATTGAAAAATACTTATGCTGTATTAAAATATATTGTACATTAACTTCTTAATGTAAAGTAGATATTAAAAAATCTCGAATAGTAAGTACCTATATGAGGTCAGAGGGCCTAAAGCGGCAGCTTTCGCAGATTCGTACTACGAATATGACAAGTATCAAAGTAAAGTGGAACATTATGCTATGTCTTACGGTTACCAGTATATCTAGACACTTGTTAATTGCACTAATCGATTCTTTAAAAGCGGCTGCTTTAGGCGCTCAAAATTGTTTGCTAAAAATAAAATATATAATTTGCTTAAAGAAATTAAGCAAAAAGTTATAATTTTGACTTATTTATAAGATACCATCACCACCACACCTGTCTAAGGCGGTTTGGCGGGTGTGAAACATCGGTTATCTCGATGTACAGGTTTCATCACGATGTTTTCATTCATTGCCAGCATGAGGCAATTGTAACAATATACATATTAGGTTAAAAAACTACGTAAGCGATGCATGCTTTCTCGTCAGGATTTGACTTCGAATTATTTCAGTTAAGCTACTAAGCTTCTATAATATAGGGCAATACAATAGGTAGCAAGAAAAATAGTTATACATAGAATTAGTAATATACAAAAGTAGATAGTAAGAAAACTTTGTAATATTGTAGATTACTATTTTAATTAGTCTGATAAAAAAGAACCCTTTGATAAAGAGGATTCGAATTTAATAATAAAAAAATACGCACAAAATACATAATTTTCCGTTAATAATAGAAGCGTGCTGCATTAAACATGCTGCCTAGTGTATGTATGAACTACTAATATCTTTTGTAGCTGGCGACATATTTGATTGTGTTTGCAATTTCACGGCACATATGTATGACAATGTGTGTACAGACAATGGGGGACAGTTGCCAATATATTATGTAGGTATTTGGGTAACGATAAAAATGCTCATTACATGTACCAGAATGTTAGATACTTTACCGTATTAAGTAGGATGTGAATTAGCTACACTTTCCACGGATTAAGAGGTTTATGGAGCTAGAAATTGACCTGCATGATTTACTTGGCATTGTAGAAGTGTTGTTATTGTATTCATTTTTAAAGTATGAACATCTATTCTTTTTGTGTTCCTAGTAATGCTGAAATTAGACGTATCAACTAAATTGAATCAATTTGGTGGAAAGCCGCGGAACTGAAATTGACACGACGGTATTCAATGACATTGAATGATTCAATTTTATGTTGTTTATATGGATCACCTTAGTTGATTCATACAAATTGAAACGCAAATATGAGCCGTCTAATATTACCTTAACCCGCTGTTTTTCGACTGAACAGGGTCTAAATAAGGGGCTACCTAACTGGAATTCGCTATCCATTGAGTTATATGTACTACGTACTAGAGAAGCTTGTTGTTGTTGTGTTTTGTGCTTCTGTAATGATATAGTTTTACATTAATTGAATTGGGTAATTGATTGATTAATTAATTAAAGTTATAATGGCGAGGCACCATTACAAATTGCTTGTATTGTACGTCTGAAAGGACAAACTGTCGTTCCAACAAAGAACAAAACACCTCTGTAATTTTATATCTGTGACAGTTTATACAATAAATGTTGTTCGGGGTCGACGAAGTGTAACATTGTGTGAAATACCGCTGCAGGGGCCCTCTAGCATCTAGGGAGCAGAGGAGTCTTCACCCCTGTTGACGAAGTGAGTTTGCCTCTCCCGGGGCATTCTCAAGCACTTGTGCGCTAGGATCGGTGTGGGCGTAACTACGTTCTGTATCTCACGCCTTTCCTACCATAAGCGCGGGGCACATGGGAGGAGGGTGGTTTTAGTGGGGTATTGATTTGTCGAGTCTCCATACAAGCCGGTTGATTATTGTTTGGATTGCCTCAGTGGAAAGCCTCCATGATCAACAACGGTCTAATCCCCAGCAAGGGACCCGGTATGTGCGAAATGCACTTCCCCCGCCTTAAAAAAAAAAAAAAAGTGTAACATTGTGTGACAAAAGGTGGGAGGGGTCCTAAATTTAGTGACGTCACTTTTCAAAATCTAATATATTTAAGTTTTAAAACACGAAATTTGAACTATTAACGAAAAACTTCAAATATTTTCAACTCTAATGTATGAGCATAACGAACTCCATTTATATATCCCATTAAGATAATAATTTATTGGATGGAGTTTACTTCTTATGAATCGATTGTCATATAAGGCCCCTGGTATGATAAAATTATGGAAAGTGAAATAATACAAGCGTCAACTCAAAAGCGTTCCGTTTTTTATTATTATTATACAATTTCGACCTTTAATGCAATGAAATATTATCTAAAATAATAATTTTTAAGAGTAATTCCAGTCGTGCGTCAGAGTTGACACACACTTTTTTAATCGTTTTAGCAAAAAGACAGAGTCCTCATGTAAGTCGTCGAGTCCGTCCGTCTGTCTGTAGATATAAACGTGGCAGTGGAGACTATGCGGACAGGAATGTACACTCGGGGAATGAAAAAGTTCGTCACCTTAAAGTCGATTTTTGCTTGCACGTCATGTCACGTACAAGAATCAATATTGCCAACATTTTAATAAATGTTAAGTTTATAAAATGTAGAAACGTGAAAAAAGAAAATTGCAATGTTGATAATGACAAACGCTGAGATGAACAATAAGAAACAAAGAGGATATAATCACTACGCTTAACATAATAAATATTAAAACCAATAAAAAGATTTTACATGTCTAAACAATCTTCTTAGACAAAATAGAAAATCAAACAACTTTGATCTAAGTAATTTTAAACTTCATGATCAAATAGTTAAACATAATTTTCTGTGAAACATTTCTATTCTGTGACTTAGTTTGAATAGGTAACATGAGCTCGCGAAACGTTAAATAAATCAATTTGAAAACAGGCGAACATTTCCATACCACGACTGTACTACCAGTTTGCATCTCTTACACGCAAGCTGAGGTGAGTCCATCCTACTCGCTCAAATAATTAAAATATTAAATGCACAGGGAAGGAAAATGATTAGAAATATTAATCACGGACATTTTGTCTAAAAGTAAATTTATATTATTTACAGGAAAACAATCGTATATATTGTAAATATACCAAATGACATTAATTATGTACTAATCAATAGAATGTTCATGGTTTACGGTTTGCTTTTATTTTAGGTTTTCCTAGAAGATACAATGGCCCAGGACGCCCAGGTACTAACACATGGCGAGGATACTATGATATTTTATATTATAGTAACTTAACCTATTATACATTATATACAGCATATATACGTTATCTCTTTATTTCTTCGAAACGCAGGCTTGGCCGCGGACGTGTAGAGAGTCGTCTTTTCTTAATAATGATCTTTTGTTAATCAACAAAACAAGAAAAAGAGTTTGTAGAAAATGACCTTGGTAATGTCAGGGGGAAAACTTGATTGGCCCATAAGTTTTTTTTATTGTTGCAGTAAAGGAGACAGGTTGATGGCCAAATTATAATAAAATAAGTACACAAACGTTACTACTTGAGTTAATTACTAATACATTCTTACTAATAATTCGATGTTAATGTTCCAAATTCGAAATACAAAGTACATACACTCAATCCATCGAACACTTATTGAGTTTCACGACCTCAAATATATGGATATGGATTTTTGAAGTGAAACTTCTCTAGGATCATTGTGATTGGAAACTCGATGAAACGAAAAAAAAGCGAAACTAAAAATAGATATTTAATCATTTAAACACTATGCTCATAAACATAGAATTGGAAGTATTTTGAAGTTTTGAAGTTCATAAATCAAATTGAAACTAGAGCATTTGTTTCCTAATTTAGTTATCATAATTAGAGAATACAATCCCGGGATCCCGACCGTTTTCTGACCCCGAAATTCCCGGGACCGTACTTGGTTAATCTCGGGATTTTCGGGTTTGCCACAAACAAGGCTAGTTTGCACTCCGTTGTCCGTTGCGAGTTGACAATGACCTTGCCTAGATTATATTAATAGTATTTATTACATATCCACAAAAAAACAAACCTTTGATACGCGTACGATACGTACTGCATAGGTACAGCTCTAATATGTTTGTCGTAGAACTTAGAAGGGATTTCCCCGCTCGGGATACTTCAATACAATACTCTTAATAAAATTCCCGGGCCAATAGAGGAATCACCCGGTTACCTCATATCACAAAATTCCTCCAACTAGTGTAGAACCTGAACGAGCGTTTTCAGCTGCTGCTTATGTTGGCAATAAACTACGAAGCAAGTTTGGAAGTCAAACCTTGGATGCATTGATATTTCTACGACTGTATTTTCGAAATTCTAAATAAGTCTTTTTGTCTCGTTATTTCTTACTTACAAAGTATAGTGTCTTTTTTATTTTCTTACAATATTGTGATTTGTGTTGTGGACTCGTGGAATAAAATTATAAAACATTTTTCTAGAAATTACTCGTTTTTTTACATTTGAGTCCAATTAGAAACCACATAGTCTAATCCCGGGTTAGCCCCGGTATCCCGGGATTACGCATCAAGAATCCCGTAATCCCGGGATCGAAAAACATGCTCGGAATTGCATTCTCTAATCATAAGTCGAAATCGAAGTGCAAATGTAGCGTGGTTTAGTAGTTCTTACCCAAAATCACTACAATAATTATCGTTCTGGAAATTGTTATTATAATTTATTGTTGGTTTTATTCAAATGTATTTATTTATTTTTACTAATTAAATATTATATAAGTAGACTTAGTTTTATAAGTTATTATTATTATTAGTTATTTAATTAACAAATTTGGGTCGTTTTGGTTTTACGCTTAAAGGAAGGTTTGCACTGAAAATCAGCGTTGTGTCGGATATAATTCCGGCACAGCAATATGCTGAGTGCAAACCTTGTTCGTTTAAATGCGGCGTACAAATTTTCAAAATATGCTCTGTGTATAATAATGTATAACGAATGTAATTACGTCGCTATTTCTTCGAATAAAGTTTTTCTTTCTTTCTTTCTTTCTATAAGCCTCTCGTGTCATTTGTTCAAAGTAAAAACATGGAATCTGAATTATATGAGTATATATGTCGTATATGAAATGTGATATTTTGTATTAAAATATAAAATATGTTGTGAGCTTGGTAAAAGTATTATAAAAATAATAAACCTTATAATTATCCTAATACTCCTGATACTTTATATTTATCTCATTCTCTCGTAGGCTACTTTTCTGTAGTTTCATTTCTGCCGTTTGTGAATTGCAAACACACACACTTTTTTACATATAAAGATTAATAAGTTATACTTAGGTAATAATAAAATTTACTATGTACAGTAACTGAATATATACCTAAATGATGGTGGAGACATGACAAATAAATGCTTATATTTTAAAAATATAGGACATGTAATATTATTGTAATTTCTATCATTATTTTTTATTTATAAATACTAGTGGTCGCCCAGTGGTCGAAATTCGACCATAATTAATTTAAATTATAAGTTTGAGCAGTATTAAGGTTCTGTTGGCAAAGACTATATATACTTCTATAATCACAGATTTCGCCAAGGCTACATGTTAATTTGACTGTAACAATAAATAAAAGATATAATATATGCGTGTGTGTGTCAAATACATGGTAGTGTGTGTAATGTTTTTTTATTGATTTAACGTATTTTTTATGCATAACATTAAAAAATATTAGCATTCTGCATTTCTTCTCTATATAAACTATAAGTGTGCGAAATTTCATATAATTTTCGTAAAAAGGGGTACAAAGTTTTTGCTTCATGTATTAATATAATTATATATTAACATAATGTATTTGTTAATTGAAATTGTATTTTTTTATAATATTGCACGCTTAAAGAGGTAAACTGTATTGATACTACCATAACCAAAAACATTATGCTGTGCATAAATTTTCGAC
This sequence comes from Dendrolimus houi, assembly GCA_039645545.1. Lineage (NCBI taxonomy): Eukaryota > Metazoa > Arthropoda > Insecta > Lepidoptera > Lasiocampidae > Dendrolimus > Dendrolimus houi. The sequence goes on along the minus strand of CM077127.1, from coordinate 24,030,309 downwards.
CTTAAATAGTTATTCTTCTGACAATCAAATAAAACTAAAATAGATAGGTATAATGGGCCTTTTTTAAATATTATTGCTTACCAGTCCAGTATTAGACAGTTTTAGTTTAGTGGTCCTAATGGGATTGAGATATCCACGTGGACTATAATACCAAAAAATATAATAATAAAATATCCCCCGCCTCAATTACCTACGGAATGAAGCCAATTCTCTATGCCTATAATATTAAATCCATGGTTAAATTAGATAACTATAAATTGCGGCATGGTGTTATAAACGTTTCTACGTAACGTTGGCGTGTGATTTGATTTCCATCACGTATAATACTTTCTAAGAGCTTTGCATGCGCCCGCGCAGTTGTTTTGTAAAATTGCCCATCTGGACGCGGTACACGCGCGGTTGTGCAACGGTTATAGCCGATCGTTATCTGGTTAATAAACACTTCCTTAGAGTAATCTAGAGTAGGCCTGTTAGGTCGTATTCTAGGCCGTATTTTGACCTCATCTATCTATATATAAAACATGAAAAGAAAACTTCTTACTTCCCTGTTCCAACATGGTAGAGCCATGCTGGAATCATTATCTTGATTACAGCTCTTAGGACACGCTCGATCGGTGTGATACCACGCTCTCACAGAATATCGGCATTAAACGGTTAGTGTTGAGGTAATCGTGTTTCGTGCGATGAGTGATAACTCCGATGTCCCACTTAGCTTACCCCTATTCCATTTGTCCTGTTTGATTCCTCTATCCCTTTTATCCCATCCTTCCTATCACATCCCTTTTATCCTATCCCCCTATCCATCGCTTTTATCCTATCTCTCCTATCCTATGTCTTTTATCCTATCCCATCCCTTTTATTCTATTACTCCTATCTCATCACTTTTATGCTATACCTAAAAGGGGTGGGCCCTTTTATCCTATCCCTCGTATCCCATCCCATCCTAAAGACTGGCAACGCGTTTGTTTCGTCCCCGTTTTGCAAAGGTAATATATAGGCGACGATAACCACTTTCTATTAATTGGACCATCTCTTTGATAGCTTCGCAATAAAAAAATATACGTATATAAAAAACTAGTATTTATTCTAGAAAATGTGGGACAAGTATTATATCAGTGTCGTGTTTGTTGTTTTGTTGTAAAGCTATCCTCGCAATTGACGAAGTGTAAATAGAGCCTTATTGCCCAGTTTGTATAACCGTTAATGATAACGGGGTTTTACATCAAATGAATTGTATAAAGTGAACGACGTCGTATGTTTTTAATTCTGACTCAGTGTTTGTGGCTGTTTGCTAACATATTTGCTTAAAATTATTAATATTTATCATTTTTATTTAATTAAGTTAATGGTGGTAATATTCGTTCCAATATTTCTTTTTTTTTTAAATTATGGCGTGGAAGATTCTATAAAGTAAACTCAAGGTACAAGTTCTAGTGACTACCTATCTCATTATTTTTATACCTTGAATACATTGCTTATTTTTATTTTTAACTTTGCAACCGCCTACTTCAGATGTGGATCCGGCTTTTATAGTTTTTAATTCCTCGAATATTAAATTTAAATGTATTGAAAGTTCAAAGTGTCCCAAGGACCTAATTTGCGAAAAAAGTGTAACTAATATAAAATTTTAAGGGTTGATTTAATTCCACTACCCTTGAGCTCATTTGCATTTATGTATTAAGATATCATAAAAGAAGTATCACGTGGCTGTCAATAGCAGTACAAAAGATAAAATAATTTTATTAAAAAAAAAACAAAAACACTTCCTGATATTAAGCAAGTTCAAACATAAAATTAAAAACACTTCAGCTTAAATATATGAGGATCTTCTTCTTCTGCGAGCGGGCGGTTTCCGCAACTTGACGACAAAGCGCCTATTTTGCGTGCGAGGGTGGATGAGGGTTTACTCCATCCAGCCCAGCTCCTCCAGGAAGTCCACCAGCTTCTTGACGTTGCTGAAGACCTCTCGGAGGCTACCTGGGGCGTCCAGATACTTCGTCCTGTATTGGGCCACCTCTCTGCATTCAAGCAGGACGTGGGCGGCTGTTTTTTCTGCCTCCAGGCATGCTCTGCACAGGGGGCTGTCAGTGACACCTATATTGGAAAGATGTCTGTTAAAATTGCCATGTCCAGTGGCTGCACTAATAACTTGTCTCAGCCGTGACCGACTGAGCTTTAGAATATTCCTGGAGAAGCGCAGGCTCATTCGAGGCATTGCCAGCTTGGCTTGCCTGCAATCCTCCAGGTTTTCTCAAAGTTGTTGATGTGGAGCCCTTGTCCTTAGATTTATGTAATTTCTAAACCAACTGTGCGGCAAAGGCAGGAAAGGTTCCGGTCCAACTGGTTGGGTTTCGGAACCTCTCCTTGCCAGTTGATCTGCCGCATCATTTCCTCGGGTACCACTGTGTCCCTTGATCCATTGAAGGGTTAAGCTATTGTTCTTACCTGCCACCTCATTTAGAGCCGAGTGGCATTCGTATGTTAAATTTGAATAAATAACCCTGCTACTAAGGGCTTGTAGTACCGATCTGCTATCAGAGAGTATCCTGATACTGTGATCATAGACATCTCTAGCTACGATTGCTTTAGCTGCAAGCAGGATTCCCATGCATTCTTCTTGATATACTGTATTAAACTTACCCAGGGGCTCCGGTATGCTAATATTTAGGTCTTCCGAGAAGACTCCCGTGCCTGAGCCCGAGCTAGTCTTTGACCCATCAGTATAAAGGCTAAGCTCATGATGGGAAAGAAAACTATCGTTACCTTCCATGAGTTCAACCTTGTATTTTTTATCGAAAATGAAAGCTTTCTCTATTCTGTCACTGACCGCTTCCAACAAAGGTGAGTTGGACCAAGCTTCTGAGAGAATGCTGAAATGATTTACCTTATCAAACTTAAGAGTTTTTAGGTGTTTTAATCTTAGGGCCGCCATTGCTGCCTCTTGTTGTACGAACAGGTGCAGTGGAGGGATGTTAAGAGCTATTTCTAAGGCCGCGGTGGGCGTTGTCCTCATGCATCCCGTCACAGCACAGGGTGCTGTGACGGGATGCATGAGGACGGATGCAGGTCGTAAGCTTAGTCCTTGTCCACCAAACCACAGAGCCATATGTTAGCATGGCTCTAACCACAGCTGTATAAAGCCATAGAAAGAGTTTGGGATGAAGTCCCCAACGCTTACCGATCATCCTACGGCATTGCCATAAGGTTACACTAGAAGTGTTGACTTTGTTGTCAACGTGGCTGCTCCAGTTTAACTTGTTGTCTAGGGTTATCCCAAGATATTTAACCTCATTTGATAGTTGAAGTGTAGTTCCAAAGAGGGTCGGTAGTCTGTAATTACCTAATACTCTCTTGTTTGTAAAGAGAACAACCTGCGTTTTCTGTGGGTTGGCAGAGAGTTCATGCTCCCTACACCACTTCTCCACTACACGCAGGGATGCCTATCACACACCATGCTGGCATTATTACCTACATTTAGTATAGTGATGTCATCAGCCTAGCCAACTGTGTAAAAGTGTTGACTGTTTAGTTCGGAAATGAGATCGTTCACAACCAAGTTCCATAGAAGTGGGGAAAGTACTCCTCCTTGAGGACAGCCTCGAACCACATGGGCGCTTTTCGTGTCTTCCCCTACCTTTATAAATCTGTTACTTAACATGTTGATTATCCAGTCGATAAGTAGGGTTTCCACTCCGTGTCTTCGGAGTGCTATATCGATGCTGGTGAAATTGGTTTTGTCAAAGGCCCCCCAATATACGAGGATAGATATTTTTTAAACAAGAAAATAAACGTCACTAACCGTAAAGAGAAATTTAATATAAGTGTTTTAGATGAAAACTCGTCTGTATTTGCAGTAACGTGTCGTTAAAACAAGTTGTTAACTTATGTAATTATTTATTCACAAGTTTACGGATGTAATTAAAGTAAACATTGCAAGAAAGCATATACGAAGAATTTTTTATCGCTAGCGTAGATACGCCAGAGGCTTATTGTATATCAGATGGAAAGTGGATATCATCGCTTATGAGTATTTGTAATATCAAACTGTTGGCATTAAGAGAATTTTTGACACTCTTTTAAAAAAATTCAATATCGTATATAGTGTTGTCAGAAAATTTCGGTTGGCTGGGAATAAATTCAAAATTCCTTTGGGTACGCAAGAGCAACGTTCGTGAGAAACGTTGCATACACGAGCGTAATTACTCAATATGTACAACTAAATCAAATAAAAGGATGTCACTATTTTACCCTCGTAAAAATTACCTGGCTCTTAGCGAGCTTTCGTAACCCGTGGGCAATTTGGTATTATCCCGGATTATACCTTGGAAAACAAGTAAATCAATAAAATACGAGTTACTATAGCAATTAAGTAGTCAAAGGAAAGGTGAGTTACCTTGAAAATTAATCAGTCAAAGGGAGTATAAGTTACCTTAGTAATACAGAAGTTAAAGGGAGTATGAGTCACCTTGAGTAGTCAAAAGGAGTGTGAATTACTTTTGAATTTAAACAGTCAAAGGGCAATTTAGTAGTTGAAGTATGTGTGGGACACTTTGGGAATTTAGTGATCAAAGGAAGTACGAGTACCCTTGTCAAGTATTTACAGGATGTATCGTAATAATAGTAGGTATGTACATACGAGGATAATATTTTTTTGGCACCTCCATATTTTCTTAAGACGTAAAAACCCGAAATAATAATAACATTAAGATACTTATGTGTTTTACATTAACCATTTTAGTACATCCTCCTATTGTGTTATAGAAATGTCGCCGCGTTCATACACACCTGATTGAAACTGCGCCATAATCGTAAAACAATAGGCATATTACTGAATCCAATATGAAAAACGATGATATAGAAATTGGTTGTAATATTTTCAAATCACCTGATGCTCGAATGCCAAATAAACGAGGCGCAAAGAAGGTTCGACCTGGAAATAGCTACAAAGACAAGACCGACGGAGGACACAATAAAAGAACTGATTGCGGAAAAGAAATCCAGGCCGCACTTTGAACGCTTCTGTATGGAAGTCGCAAAAATAGTGATTAAAGGGAACAGCGCCAGGGCGGGCGTCGTCTCGCCCTCCTCGGAACCAATATGCAGCCGACGACAGCATTAAACTTAAAAACGTATCCATTTATAATTTAGATAATTAATAAGTATAAGTATAGAATTAAGTAAATAAATATTAAGATACATAATATAAGATAAACAAGGTCCCTGACTATGTTATATTATATATGTTTACGGCTTGGCAACTAGGCCTTTAAGCCAGGCGCATTTGTATTGTAGGCTACAATCGACGCCATTCAACGGAGTTCTTGTGAAAACTCGAAAGGCCACATTTGGCTATACACTTCACGTTTTTCACAAAAACACGTAATTACTACTCAAAAACTATCAATATCCTACAACTATATTGTTCATTTTAGAGTAATTTTATACATTTTTAGAAAATAAAACTGCACAGCACAAGGTCCCCTTTCAATTCCCGCCAAAAACTCCCCGACTATGTTAGGGGTGAATGGGAGCAAGATAGCTCAACAATAAAATATATTTTTAAATATGGGCAGCTGAATGTGAGAAACCGAAGTTTTTCTAAGCGAGGACATTCTCACTTTTATTATCTATTTAACTGGTGACATATGTAAGTTGGTAAAGCTATTTCATTTGATTAAAAGCATTAATTCGAGCCAAACTCTGTCTTTATTACAGATTACTTGCGCAATTGCTGGGATGAAATTAAAAACAGGCTATAATGTGAGCCATCTACAGCTAGAAGTCGTAGACTCTAGACCCGTGGAGAGTATAGTGCTTCCATTTTACAAGGCAATCATACATCCGACTGGCAGCAATTATAAAAATAATACCGAAGCGAATAAATAAGCATTGCCATACAGCGTGGCAGTCCAACCAGCCTACTGGTCACGCTTCTATCTGGCAGCGATTTTTTGTATAGTCTATAATGGGGAATATGCATGTTTTTTATTACATTTTTAAATATATTGTTTACATCGTTTTATCATAGTAAAAATGAAATACTGTTCGATGTCCAAATTATTTTTTTCTAATATTTTTAAATCTGGAATAAATTTGAGTTATTCGGAACGCCACTATTTTCGCGGGTTTTTGATGACATCATAATTTATTCTCAGTGTGTATTTGCATGTTCATCTTTCTCACTGTTTTCAATTTTAATCTTAATAGACATAGAACATGGAAAAAGCTAAAAAACCATCTTATAGATCTATAATATCTATATTGTATTGTGCCAAACTGTAAAAAAACATTAAACAAATAAACACGGGTGTATCCCAATAAAGTTTTTTTTTCTATTCCAAAATATGCGAACGTACGACGAAAATGGTTTAAGGCTATGAAAAGAGTAAAAATTATCTTCAACAATATTTCTCGAAACTAGACTAATAAATAACGATAAACACAATCACAAAACTAAAAGCACTATCACTATGTGGTAAGTTTGCCTTTGTTGACAATCTGAAAATGTCAAAATGAAAAATGACGCCACGTTTCCATTTGATCAAGAGCATTGCGTTTTGTAATTTTAAATATCCCGCGCAATTTTTAACACTTTTGTTAATTAAAATTTGTAAATTAAAGCTATTAAATAAATAAATAATTGTAGGCATGTAATTATACAGCAATAAAGATATCATATAAAAAACTCGTATTTGAATTACATGCATATTACCCATTGAATAGTATTTTTTAAGTTAGTTTAGTTTTTAGTAAGATGACTCGATAAAATAATGATGGTTATTTTTTTTCTAAATCATTTATCTTATAATCAGGAGATCAGAACAGCGCAAACTAATCAACAAGTAAGAAGGACCTAGTTTAGACAATCACAAATTTGAATATTTCAAAAGCAATTTAACAAAGGAATTTTTGTATCTTTCCTAATCCGTAATCGTTTAATGACTTCTTCGGAAGGGCCCTTTACTACATCTGGTACCTATTCCCACAATTTCTATAGACTCGAAGGTCAGGTATACACCGCTTGTTTTATAGATACAACAATAACTATTGTTAATGAAACAATACGATGGATAACGTGCCGGATGAAATCATGGTATTTAGTCGTACAAGGATATTTTTAAATGCTTGTTCAAATACCGGTTGTATTGTTTGAGCTGAGACTCCCGCAGATGAGTGACTTAAGTAGGTCACCGTATAAAGTAATATAAAAGTGAATTTAGATTTCATAAGACACTATTAAACATTTGTGAGAATTTGGCAAGAACAAAGTAAATCTGAACTAGGAAACGGTTTGTAACGGTGGTGTATGTATCTTGTATTTTTCATAATTTAACCAAATTTATGCATGTTTTAACAAAACTATCCAAATTAGGTAATGTTTTACAGGTTGTTTTTAGAGACCATTTTTTATAAGTATTTGCCCGTTTCACCCAAGTTTTTCCAGGATTTTACAGTTTCTAATCCTATAAATATTATAAACGCGAAAGTTTATAAGAATGTGTGTACGGATGTATAGATGTATGGATGTATGTTTGTTACTCTTTCACGCAAAAACAACAGTAATATAGCGTACACATCAGAATAACATATAGGCTATAATTTATAAAGATATTATGTGAATTAACCAAAATATAATGATTTTCCATCACCACGCGGGTGAAGCCGCGGGCGCACCTAATACCGTGTATGATAATATGTGATGACGAAGCTCATATACAAAAACACCCACACACACTCACATATGTGTGTGTATATATATATATATATATATATAGGTATTTTTTTGGCTAGTTGAAATGCAGTTTTCACACATTCCACTTCTTGGGGCTCTATAGTATTGTGGAGTTCCCCAACTAAGGTGGTATATCCATTAAAATACTTGGTTATTTTTTTCTCCTTTGGCTATGGGTTAGGGGTGCAAGTGAAGGAACATTGCCAACGCCGTAATTCCACCCATAAACAAGGACGAGTCTCTTCTTGGGCCAGAAGATGTTACGACACTGGGCTGTGTCTTATCCAGATGAGAAGGGTGCGCGTGGGCTACTTGGCAGCCAAGGGTGGCGCCTGATGACGTCCCCGAAAGCTGTCAGTTGGTCGTTATTTTTGTGCTCGTTCGTTCATACAATTGAGCGCTCCTTTCTAGTACAATTCGGTCACTGAACTAGTTCTCCTGAATAGTACTTACTATTCGGTCATTAGAACTTTTTGATCTTATTTGTTACTAATATAATTACGGTCTCTAATATTTCATGAACTACACAAGACTCTCGTATCGCTGACTGGCACGCTGAGCGCTGACCGAGTGAACTATCGATTAACGTATCTTTTATTGCTGTTTCCTATATTATCATACTATACATTCACTTGCCTTGCCATCGGCTGAATTTTGATATTACTTGTATGGAGCTTATGTCAACCATTAACCGATAGTAAGGCAAATGTACGGTGGGTAAGATATAAGGACCGGCTGTTAGTACAGTGTGAGAACCGGTTCCTAATATTACACGCTTCATGAACTACACAAGACTAGCTGCCTTCCTCCTACATCGGCCGGAGGTTGTTTGTTAGACCCTACTGCAGCAACACTATAATGTACGTCAGCCTCTTTGAAAATCACATGCAAAAAGTCCTATCACTGTAAAGAGTAGCGTGCATAAATGCAAGAAGATAAAATCTACCTACTATTTTATTAAGTGTATAGTTAATAAGCAAATAGAAATTAGGTTTCTCCGCGTTTCAGTATGTTAACAAGGTGTTAAGTAACGTTGTCCAGATCGTAAAAACATTGCATCTGTTATTAGCGTGTTACTTCACATAGTCGGCTAATAGCTAGTAATAATCGCGTCCGTTGGAGCGTGACACCTGTTGACCTTAATAGACGTTGCGTTAGTTATTGATATCGAGATTTATTGTTTTACATTGTTTATAAGTCGTGGTAGCGTAATGGTTAGCGCACGCGGCCCAAACTCAGAGGGCGCGGGTTCGACCCTGGCCGGTACGCATGCACCACTTAGTCAGTTTTCTGATTTAATGTGCACATTGTTACTTTGTATTATTTTGTAGATATGTATATTAAGTATATATCTATGTAATATATAAAATTTCTATATATATATATATGCAGAAATTTTATATATATATTATTTATGTATTTATTATTAAAATGTAAGTAGTTCGTATATATGTTACGTATACCACCATCGCCATTATCATCTCAATTTATTCCTGGGGTTGTCTGGAAGAGATTGCTTTTTAGCGATAAGACCACCCTTTGTACATTACTAGTTATCATTTTAGTCTTTAAGTTCATGTTTGTATTGGTGTATAGTAAAGTGTTATCTATCTATCTATCTATTGTTACAATTACCACGTGCTAACGGTGAAGGAAAACATCGTTATGCAACTTACACATCGAGATAATCGATGTGTCAAATTTGTCCAGCCTTGGACAAGCGTGGCGGGTATACTGTCCGTTCCCCCATATAGTATGGAGCTTATGTCAAATTTTAACCGATAGTAAGGCTAATGAACGGTCAGTAAGAGATATAGGGACCGTTTATTACAGACCAAGCTTTTGAAATGAAGTAAGATAATTATAATCAGTATTACAGACTTTTTCAAGAAGGATGAAATATCTGTTTTTGTAATGTTTGTATTTCTCAACAAGTACATTTGTATGTAGATATTTCTGTCTTATTTGTCTCACTTGTCTTTGCTTTCGATAATGAATGAAAGAAACTTACCTTGAACACATGTTTTATTACGAGTACAATATTACAGACCACAGTCCTGACGCCTTGATAATCCGTAATTTGGGCCTTGTTTTCGCCTGTCCGGATTATCGAGGCCCAACTGAAGTATTTTACATATTTTTCAGAGTTTTTACTGAATGGACTGACACTCTTAGCAAAGAGATAAATGTTCCCCGTTTTTCTCAACTAGACTACGCCACCGGTGACCTGACGCAGTTCGTTGATACGCTGCGCTGGAGGGTGTTTCTTTTTCATTGCGAAGCTACCGGGCCGGCCCTAACTCTTTTGCCGCCGTAGCTAAATTCCACCCTCACCGAAGCTTAAGGAAACTAAAAAAGTCTATCTCTAGCTTTCATCTCCCAGAACCGTCTATTCGTTGTATGTACTTGTTGATTTCACTACTCATGTATTTTATACATTCAAGTGAACGAATTGAAATATATTTTTGGGGTGTTGTGTTGTTTTTTTTTTGGCTTTAGTAGTTCAAGCGTTTTTGCAGGCATTTTTGCCGTCCCTAAATTTTGCCGCCTTAGGCAGTTCCCTACCGTCTCGAGCCGCCCCTGGAAACTGGCAAACCGTTACAAACGTTAGCAACACCAGGGATGTAGGCAACGCGTCGCCAGCCTTGAGGATGGGATAGGAGTATTTATCCGTGCAGGAACGGAGAAAGAATACAATTTCTTGCGGCCGGGCTGCCTGTCGGAAGAGCCGACAAAACAATCCACAGCCAGGTGGTAGGGTATTTGCCCGTCTGGATGTCTACCACCCCTGGTCTAGAGAATACCGCCATAACAACCTTGAGTTATGTTTCTGGCCACTAATAAATTAGTGGACAGGTTCCACTCTCCCTTAAGAGAGCAGCAGCACATTTGCAACGCCTTTGCTGTTGCAAATGTCCTGCATCATCATCAAGTGGGCCGTCAGCCTGCCTGCTGAACTCGTGCAATAAAAAAAAGGAGACATGGGTGAGAGGAATCAGATAGGAAGAATGGAATACTGGAACGGAATAGGAGGATGGGATAAAGCAATGGAACAGGGAGAATATGATAGTGAGCCATCGGAATTCAATGATTCTACAATATTTTTGTTGAGACACGGTATCCAATACAATATTCATCGTCTTTAATGGTCTTCGATTCTTAGAATAGAATAGAATAGAAAATACTTTATTTTTCACCAAATAAACAATTACAGAATGAATAATTACAATAATTTAACGGCAAAACAAAAGGCGGCCTTATCGCTAAAAGCGATCTCTTCAAGGTTACCTGACTGAGAGGATACTTTAACAATTTATGTCTAGATATAATTCACCTAAACAGAAGTAAAATAAAAAAGGAAGAATAGTACAACGTGGACAGGAAACAGCAAAGTTAAGAGGAATAGAAAAATATATATTTTATTATAAACTGTAATAGTTTCTGGTAGGTTACTTAATTTTGCAATAAACGTTGGTGACTTTAGCTGTTTTACGGTTATCTTCGATTCAATTTTATATGCAATTTTATTAAATCTATTGTTTATGCACAGTATTATTGACTGAAACAGGATTGTTCGTGAACCGTGAGCACAGCACTGCACAGAGATCTCAAGTGTAATTGACAAAGCTAAAGGTATCTTAACCTTCTAACAGATGAAAGTACTGGAAGAGTATCTCTATGTGGTTGCAGTGAAAGTTGCTTTGGAAATATCTGTTTAAACATTGAGTAGTAAGGGTTTAAACTTCGTGATAGTTAATGTAATTTATATGTTTATGTTATTGATAATTAAAGCGCTATTGCTATTAGTTAAATTTTACGTGGTTTTGGGTCAAGTTGCTATTTGAAACTTCTAAGTTCTAAGTGTATAAGCTTGTTTTGATTGTTTAATTTCTCACAGGCCCACATACACAATATTACGTTGAAATTTTTTAATTACACTACTTATAATTGATAGAAAGAGTATTATCGATGTTTATATCGATTATATCAAGTTGGCACATTCGATATATCGATTATTATAGATAGTTCCGTTCTTTGAATATAAATAAAGTTTATCGATAAGTACTTATGAGGCATTTTTCATACGCATAACGATACGCTAACTTTCATAAGCGAATCCCCACATCAGTCGGCACGGATATGGGAAATACCATCCAGGGAGAGCTTTACAGCTATGACATAAGGACGCCAGTGGTGCCGGTGAGAATGGTTTCACTGACGCCCTTATGTCGTAAGCGTAAAGCTCTTGTTGGAATATATTTGCCGAATTCGTGCCACTGTTGTGGGTACTCCCTAATGGTAATCGGTGAAATTGAAATCATGTTTTTTTTCTTATTCATTTATATTTATATAATAATAACAGCCTATAACTGTCTCACTGCTGGGCGCAGGCTTCAAATTTCTTAGGCGAACGCCCCTCCAGGCTTAACGAGTTTGACACATCAGTTATATCGATGTGCAGGTTTCATCACAATGTTTCCCTTCACCGTCAACACGTGGTAATTGCAACAGTACGCACATTTGATCAGAAAACTGTCTGACTGGTGCATGTGGCCAGGATTCAAACCCGCGTTCTTCTTCACCAGGGAACGCGAGTGCCTTAACCACAGCTAACATGGGTTACATTTACTTTTTAATATTTCACTACACATTTATGTAACGGTGCACAGAATACACCTTCCTACCACATATCATTCATATAGTATTAAGATATGCACGCGACTTCGTCCACGCTTGACTTAAAATTCCCGAGGCAAAAAGTACTACAGCATTTAAAAAGAATGTAAGCTACTGTTTTAGTGAAAACTGTGAAGGAATAAGCTAATTTTTATGCACCCAAAAACTACAAACCAGTCCCAGGAAAATTTCCGCGGGATACCCAGGATACAAAAAGTAGCGCAGCTTTGATGTCTAAGAATTTGCTGTCGTTCAGTGAAAACCGTATCAAATTCGGCCCAGTAGTTTTTACGTGAATCCCGAACAAACGGATAAGATATCTAAAAAAATTGCGTCGCGTTCTCCATTATTTATACAGTTTATTCAAGTCGTTTTTTTATAATAGCTTCAATGTTTACACGGCATACCGTATTTTTAGGATTTTATAATATTATAGATTTGGAAAGAAGTATTCTGATTTATCATCATAACGGTTAAAATGGTTGATAACTGATTATCCGTGCAGGAACGGAGAACAAATACAATGTCCTGTGGCTGGGCGGCTTGTCGTAAGAGGCGACAATACAACCCACAGCCAGGTGGTAGGATATTTTCCCGTCTGGATGGCTACCACCCCTGGTCAAGAGTATGGCGCTATAACAACCTTGAGTTGTGTTCCGGCTTTAGTGGCTAGGTTCCAGCCCCATCTACGAGTCCGGCAGCACATTGGTAGCACCTTTAGTGTTGCAAATGTTTATAGGCGACGGTAACCATTGTCTATCACAATTGGACCATGAACCTGTCTTCTGTATTACGCAATAAAAAAAAACTGATAATGAACAAATTGATAATGTTGTAGGTACAAAGTGATATCAATATGACGTATTAATTAAATTTATTTATATCCAGTGTTGCTTTCCAATAAATATTCAATTATAGACCACACGTGAATCAATTAGGTTAAAATTATACATAACTTCAACTTATTAGTTTTGATGACTAATGGAATCATTAATAATCAATTAATATTGATAATATATTATTTAATACCTGTTAACATTTCGATAAATATTTAATATACTTTCTCTTGGCTTACGGACGTGTGGCCAAACATTTTTTAAAAGGTCACATAGAAACCATAGGCTCGCTTTAAGGACGTTTTCTGATTTGTTAGTGCAGTAGCGGTGTGGAATCGATATGTTCAGTATACACGGTAGCGAAAGCTTATCGAGCCCCAACATTTCTATGAGCGTTCTCTGATCCGTAAAGATGTAGGAAGGAGCACACACAGTGTACCTCTTACTATTTATTCGATTGCTTTACCATCAGTTGAATTTTGACATTACTTGCATGGTACAGCTATGCTGGAATCCATTATCTTGATTACAACTTTTAGACCGGCTTGACCGGTGTAATACCACGCTCGCACAGAATATCTCTGCCAAGCCGCCTTGGACAAGCGTGGCGGGTATACTGTCCAATTCCCTATAATGCCTGAGCTCAGCAGTGGGAAATTTATGGGCTGTTATTATTATATTATTAAATACCTCTATTTTCACAAAAAAAAACATTTTATCTACCCGTACTTTATTTTAATATAATTATATTTTTTTACTAATTTTGATTAAAAGGTAAAAGACATGACTGTCTTTACCTTTGTGCAGTACTCCAGTGCGAAGTGCTCCAGCTTTGTGTATTGTCTTGCATTAGTTGTTTAAGTTATAATTTTGTAAATAACGCTTTTGTCTGAATTAAATGTTTTTATTATAACATGTTTTTCTATGTTTAATTAATTAGTAATCACGACCGTCATCCACGACCACGAGGAGCACGATTAGACGGAGAGAATTAATTTTTAATTTCTGATTATTAATAGATAATAGACAGACATATAAAATTGGTATAATTGACTATTATGTAAAAAGGGAGTTGGAACTCTTTCTCGTAAAGGCGGCAGTCCATAAAAGGTTGGGAACCTCTGGTATAGACGATACAGGCCATACCTGTCTTTATCTTTGCAAAAGAACGTTACTTAAGTCAGTCATCCAAACTATCGTTTTTGTGCTACACAACGATATCAGTGGCGGATTTACTTATAGGCTGAGTAGGCTGGAGCCTAGGGCGGCTGATTTGGGGGGGCGACAAATTTGAGGCCAATATTTTTGTGTCTTACAGAAATTATGTCTTACTTCAATTCTAAGACTTAATAACATAATTCTTATTAAGTCCGCACAAAAAATCCAACATGTAATATGTTTCACCAATTACATAATTTTTTCTACAATTTGCTTAGTCGCTTTTGGTTACGGCAGAAACAAACCCATCAATCCTCCTGCTTCATAATCTACTAATTACTGGAAAAAAAGGTTGTGTAATTAAGACGATAGTGCACAAAGCATAAAGTTATAATATTATTGAAATATAAATGTGATTACTATGATTGTGAACTAGGGTATCTATTTGTAGAGTTCGGTAGGGGTGGCAAAATTTGAATAGCCTGCAGGCGGTAAATGTGTATATCCGCCCCTGGATATGATACAGATGTGGACGCAACACAAGCCGTAATTAGTAATAAAAACGAATAATCGATGGACTCTGTAGTCCTAAGCGTTAGCCCCCACCTAGTTGGCTGAAACACAGAGAAACCAGGGAGGTTCAATTTCCGACAAGGCAAATTTCGTAAATGAATTATCATTTATTACTCTGGGATCGTCCCAGAGCTGTTCGTTATATAGTAATATAATGATAATCGGCAGGCAAACGCACATTATATACCCCTAAGCTAAGTAAGTTACGCTTGTGTTATAGGCATAACATAACGGATTACTCTAGAGTCGGTCTCAGACACTCGGACAGTAAATAAGACAGTCCACTCAACCACAGAGGCCGTCAAGAGCCATTGTATATTACTCGTAACACAAAGGTGACATGCTTATCTTAGAAATATAATTATCTATAATATGTGTGTCTGTCTGCAGGTTTATTATTATTTACGAATATTTTTATTGAGGGATAATTTTAATTTTATCCTAAACACAAACGCAAAACGATTATGAATTTCGTCAATTACCTTATTTCATAACCGTTCCAAACGTTTATGTAAAGTAATAAAAATCGTATTGAGAAACGCTTTAAAAATAGTGGAAGTAAAGGCAGTACAGAGTTCCGCAACCTTACAACACCCACGTAAAATACGTGCTCTAAACACAAGTTAGAAGATCAATTAAATCAAACATACCCGTATTGCAAACAATAATCCAATTAATAAAACTGATCACTGAACACGGCACATCACTACACTGACTAAATGATTTATAATAACGTCAACATTACTGGTTAGTTTATGAATAATGTTTTATTATTGGATAACTCTGCGTGTGGTTGAAGCGTTTGTAAAAAATATGGCGCGACGTGCGGACTGTACGGCGATCGAGTTGACTGTGCTGTTATTATGACCTCGATAACTTTAAGGGAAGATTTATGTTAGCCCGTGCAGACGCAAGACGTACGAGGCCCGGGCGAGAGATGAATTTAAATTTCAAGAATATTTTAATAAGCATTTGAGACTACACCGTGTAGTAGCGGTGGATAGCTATTCAATATTCCGAAAACTTAGCCATCCGGCTAATGGTTGTACATTAGTCGGCTAAAAGACCCGTTGATAGCTAATGTGTAATTGACAATCGGCAATCGACGGCTGAACCATCTACTTACTTGTCAGTTTTCGGTTTTATTCGATAACCGTTAGCCAGATAGCGTGCTGATGGCAACGGCTGACGGCTAAATTATAAATTGTCAGTTGTCGATTTCGGTTTTATTTGACAACCATTAGCCAGTTAGTGAAGTGGTTGACAACTTAGCTGTAGCTATTTTGTGAACAGCAGCTACTTAGCGGGATTTTAAAATACTTAGGGTATATCTACCGCGTGGCCCATTCGACCCGGTCGGGGTTCGGTATCAATATATGTACACACGATCGAGCGGCTCCCGCCCGCGACGTTCTAGTATAAATCAAACATTATCTAAACAAGTTATGTTGCCCTAGCGTACTGACTACCTGAATTATTTCTTTGTATTATTTCTATGTTAATTCCAATTAACTGCATAGTTTCTATTTATAAGATAGTGTGTGGAACAAATGCAGTTGTACTATTTTTATTGGTAAAACCCAAACTTGTCTCATACACATTGGGATTTTCGCATATATGCATGAATATAATTTTATGATTCAAAAAGCCGTTGTTTAGCTAGGGCTATCTGCTTGGCTTCACTCACATAAATCGCGATAACTGTCTCAAATTAAACTCTCGCTACTCTCTTATAATTATTACATTATCCAAATTTGAATAAAATTTTAGATAAGTATGTGTGAGAGAGATATTTACGTAGATAGTAATTGTTCGATATAAAACTTTTTATGTGAAGTATTTCGAACGTATAATAATAAATTACATTTGTTGTGGAAATACAAAACCTGCCTCTTTTCTTAACAATTGTATATGTCTCAAGATCATTATTATATAATTAATTATTTCAGTTTGAAATTATTTCGTATGTATGGCGTACAGAAATTCTCAGTTCTAAATAGTTGAGATTCTGTGTAGTCATGTTGTAATGCTATATATCTTTACACATAACTTTTCCTTTCTCTTGGATCTGGAGCATAATAAGCCCAGATTTATTACTAACGCATGATGTATTTGTTTAGTGCATGGAAAGGCTATTGAACTGTGTTAAGAGAGAAAGTAATATTTGAAGAAGAAACAAATATCTATTGAAGATATTTATTATAGGGTATATAATATATAGTAATCATAGTAGCAGTCCATAAATGCCCATTAAGGGCACAGGTCGTTACATTCCAGAAAAATAGTATTGCAGAGTATATCTGCAATACTAAAGATAAGGGAGATCACATATCGTGGGTCAGAATATGATCCAGATGGCATCTGTAACGCGATATGATATTTGAAAAGAAATATCATAAAAAATGGAAAAAGACATACTCATAACGACGCCCTTGCCGGAAAAATGGTGGCCGTTGAAAATTCATGAAGTTTATGTTGATAGTAGCGTTGATGACAGATGAATGGTCTAAATGTTTATTTGCTTATTTTTTTTTAATAGCAAAAAACAATGAACCTAGTAACCATTCAATATTTTTTTTGTTTATTTATTAACTTCATGTTTATCGTTGCAACGAACATTATAAACGTATAACTAAGTATTAGTAAACGTTATTTCTTCTTTATCAACATGTAATGTACATATTCACTCTATCTCATCGAATTATGAAACGGATTAGTTTGCCAGGCGAATGACATACATTTATTTAACCTTTTTTTAATTATTAATATTCTTTGTTCTGAAACGGTTCCTTCCGGATATTGTTGGGAAAAAAGTTGATGTAATTGTTGCCTATATGTGGTCATGTCGGTCTCTAATTTGGTTATGTGAAAATAAGTACGCATGATAAATGTATTCACATCTTTGCTCCATTTCAAGCGTACTCGTGATTTCCCAGCCTTGGTGGACACGGGTAAGAAGGAACTTGCCTCCCGTGCAACATTCAAGACTGGTATGGGTGGATCTGGGTTAAAAGAGAGTGTTTGGGGTGACGATGGTACGGAAGGTGAAGATGATCTGGAGGGTGTGTACGATACAGTACTTGGGCTATATGGTTCTATTGGAGTGTTTGTTCTGACTGTTAAACTATCACCATCGTCACGGATTTCGGCTGTAGCATCTTTGTCGGTGGGAGCCCGCCTGTTCAACTCCTCACCGCTGACAATTCGCATGCTGAGACACCCAGCGTCAGCTCCAGGTGTGTCCCGGCGATCGCCCCCGGGCAGGGGTCCTATACGTTTACGTTTAGATCGTAGCTCCATTTTTGATGGGTTTCCAGAGCCACGTTAGCCACGCCACTAAATTCTCATTCGTGTGTCCGCCTCCCACGTGATTAGGTTTTCAATCAGGACGTGTGGTTGTATTAGGGGGCTTATTATTATTATTATTATCAATATCATTATTATCTTCATTATTAATATCATCGTTGTCATTGATATTATTTTCTCTAATTTCTTCATTATTTATATCGTTGTCGTTGACAATATTTTCGTCAATTGCTTCATCGACAAATTATAATAATCAGGGACTCATTTATTATTATTCATCCAAATGACGGATACTTTTATAGAAGAAATAACAGGTATAAAAATAATTAAATAGATAACGATAGACACATTATGTAAATTTACATTTATCGATTCAGTTTTCGTGGTTATGTAGAAGAAATATATGGAATGAGTTCATATAATTATCTGTTTGCAGTTGAAAATGCTCCACTTCGTCATTGTTTAAGAATAAACAAAAATCAAGTAATGTCTAAGCAAAGTTCTACCGTCATTTAAATTATTTTTTCTTCACAATTTAATCGCATCCATTTTGAATTTATATAAAAAAAATTGATCATTAATATAGATTGTGACGATCTCAAATGCTGCGGATTTTGTTTGTCACTTCCCAACTATCAATGATCAATTTCTATCCGACTCAAAATTTAGAATATTCTTCGATCAAATCACTTTCTCGAACGAATTCGTAGTTGAAGAGTTACCAATTCTTGCAATCCATAAGATGAAGATGAAGATTAAATATTATGTGTTAATATATTAATAAACTTTTTTTTTATAAATTAACTACCAAATTTAGAGTCTATAGAGGTTACAGTTTGGAAATAGAAATTTCACATTTTAACACCCACTACCGCAATCTTTTTCGGCGGTGGGCTGTTGTAAAATCCGCTCTTAAATCATTTCTGCATCACATATAGACGACTCTAGCTAAATTTGGAGTCTGTAGGAGCTACGGCTTAAAAATAAAAATTTTCATTGTTTAACCACCCCGCAACCCCCTGTGGGGTGAGCTACCGTAAAATTCGTTCATAGACTATTTCTACATCTCTTACAGAAGATTCCTACCAAATTTAGAATTTATAGGATATATATATATATAAATCAATAAATCAATTGCTGTTCCTTAGTCTCGCTAAAACTCGAGAAAGGCTGGACTAATTTGCCTAATTTTGGTTTTGAATTATTTGTGGAAGCACAGGGAAGGTTTAAAAGGTGAACAAATATGAAAAAAAATGCTTGGAATATAGTAAAACAACAATTTCGCTTTCCCTTAGAAACTATTCCTACCTGTCAAACGTTTGATGTTCGTCCCGTCGTTTAGAAATCAATTAAATTTAAAAGTCGTTCAGAAATCAAATTAAATTTAAAAGTGAAGTTTAGTTGAAACATTCTGCAATTATCATTCAGCTTTTTTATTTATTGATTCTGAGGCGGTAAGAAGTTTGCCGGGTCAGCTAGTATAATATATTTTTTCAGTCGCCATCCTCTGTCTCTTGTCGGGGCAAAGATCTTTTTGTCTTTCTTATTTTTATCTTTTGGAAACATAAAGGGTGTATATACATGTTTAAACTTTTGTCATATTTTCTCTTTTTTAAACAAGTTCTTACATTCTATAACAATATTATTTAGTTCTTATTTCAACCTTATGTCTATTACGTGTATATTTTACAGGTATTTTTTACATGATTGTATCTTTACGTCTAATGTCCTATATGTTAATTTATTACATATTTATTTCTCAGTTCTAAGCTTCAGGTACATAGTGTATATTTTGGGTGATGTATATTATTTACATATATACAAGTTTACGTTTTTGCGCCGTTAATATAATATATTAAGCTAGAGTAATTGTCTAAACATTTGATGATGTGTGCTAAGATTGGACCTTCAGTCATTTTAACGAGAAGGAGTGCTCTAACCACTGAACCACCATGACTTCATAGAAACAGATCAGTCACATCGACAGACAAACACGCATATGATAACACTCATACACTATTGGATTCCCGATCTTAACGGTGTCGAAATTTAGGAGGTAAATCTACTTATATTATATATAAGTATATATAAAAGAAAGTCGTGTTAGTTACACTACTTATAACTCAAGAACGGCTGTACCGATTTGGCTGAAAATTGGTGTGGAGGTAGCTTAGAACCAGGAGATGGACACAGGATACTTTTTATCCCGACTTAACCGATTTTGATGAAATTTGTGTGTTTGAATGGGTCCCCGGATGGTTTAGATGTACAATTGGAACCGGTAGGTGGCGCTGAGATCGGGTTCTAGAAACCTCCTAATCACCTGGACCGATTTTGGTGATTTTGTTTTTGTGTGTTTGAGTGGGTTCCCGGATGGTTTAGATTCACAATTAGAACCGGTAGGTGGCGCTGAGATCGGGTTGTAGAATCCTCCTAATCACCTGGAGCGATTTTGGTGATTTTGTTTTTGTGTGTTTGAGTGGGTATGGGGATTAGTTTTTGAAGTCGGTTTTTTTATTCCCACGTTTCGGCGACTTTTCAGAGCCGTGATCACGGAAGACAAAAAGTCAAGTGTCAATGACGTAGTTTTATTATTTATGGGTACTAATTGGGAAAACTTAAGAAAATACTATAAAAACGTTCTAAAATGAATACGATCAATAAAAGAAATTTGAGAGTAAGGCCTCCGACTCGTGTAATTTAAAAGCCAAAATGTGTAATTATTTCATACTATTGGATCAAAGTTGAAAGTCGTGGTCGTGCAATGGCTAGAGTAAGTGCCCCAAACTCAAAAAGGCACGGGTTAGAAGCCTGGCCGGAGCGCATGTACCACTTAGGCAGTTTTCTAACCTAATGTGCATTTTGTTACAATTACCACGTGCTAACAACGGTGACGGAAAACATCGCGATGAAACCTACGCTTCGAGATAACCGATGTGTCAAATCTGTCAAGCCGCCTTAGAGAAGCGTGGGGGGTTTACTGTCCGTTCCCCTATAGTGGGAGGCCCGAGCCCAGCAGTGGGAGGTTTATGGGCTGTTATTATAATAAATATATTAATACGTGAAGCAAAAATGAAGCAAAAACTTTGTACCCCTTTTTATGAAAATGGCGCGGACGGAGGAGTATGAAATGTCGCACATTTATAGTTTACTAGCTTCTGTCTGTGACTACGTCCGCGTGGAATAGTTAAAAAAAAAGTGAGTTAGCGTGATGATATATAGCCTATAGCCTTCCTCGATAAATGAGCTACCTAACAATGACAGATTTTTTCAAATCAGACCAATAGTTGCTGAGATTAGCGCGTTCAAGCAAACGAACTCTTCAGCTTTATATATTAGTATAAGTTATAGACAAGGAATGCAGAATGCTAATATTTTTTTTAAATAATGCGTAATAAATACATTAAATCAATAAAAAACTCATTATACATACTACCATGTATTTGACACACACACGCATATATACTCTTTTCTTTATTGTTAAAGTCAAATTAACAGTGTAGCCTTGGCGAAATCTGTGATTATAGAAGTATAGTCTTTGACAACAGAACCTTAATAATGCTCAAACTTATAATTTAAATTAATTATGGTCGAATTTCCACCACTAGGCGACCACTAGTAATAATAAATTGGGCCAAAATAAGCTTCTACATAAAAGATACCGTTGTCATGGACATCTTAGCCATCAAACAATCGAATCACCTGAATTCCTGTGTCTCTGACCTTAATCGAATAAAAGCCGTATGGTGAATAAATCAGAATGGTTTTTCTTCGGACTTTGTTTTGAGGTTTACTTAAAACATTTACTTTAAAATAATAGCTTTTTCAAGGCAAGGTTAGCATGATAAATCGTTATACCTTATACCTAGTAAACTGAGTATACAAAAAGATCCCGTCCGGCACAGCTGAGTGCAAACAAAAATTCTCAAAATATGCTTTTCACTTTTACAACACATGAAGTATGTACGTCGCTATTTTTGCAAATATTCTTTTTCTTTCCTTATTTTATCTTGACCTGTACATTTTTTTGTTGCATGAATTCATCAGGCAGACGGCCCATCTGATTAATGGATATACAACCGATGTTGATATAATATGAAAATTCTCGCGGAGTAAGGAGCTAATTATACGCGGCGCGGGTGAAATAAAGGAAAATGCCTCAATAAGAAAATATAATACGAAGAACGATGAAGATTGTATTGAAAGTACTTGTTGTTACATATCACAAATCGATGTGTGCAAGCACCGAACATTGACAAGTAAATAGGCGTGTGGCAAACCGCTTGACCCACATTCCTTCATAATTGCCCGACACGGTCGAACTGGTGATGCTTCACGAGTTTATACTAAAACTAGCACTCGTAGGCAAGTCGTATTCGTAAAGATATCGAAAGTCGCATCGCATTTTGCATTTATAAATAGCCAAGCATAAATCTGCATTATAATATCTGGAGAAGCTGTTTGACTACAAAGATACACATTCACTTATTTTGACTCATTCTGATAGCCCTAGTTTTAGCTAGTATGAACAAATACTAAATAATACAACTTAAGGTTAGCTAAATATTTATACCTATAACAAATTATGTACCTACTTAATTATGTTATTATGTATAGGTACCAATTTACCATAAAATATACATACTCACACTTATTAAATACATAAAAGAAACAGTAAAACAATACAAAGAACTCGACAAATATTAAGTAAACTAGCTGACCCGGCAAACTTCGTACCGCCTCAGAATCATTTTTTTTCATACTTAATCACCTTTTAAACCTTCCCTGGACTTCCACAAATAATTGAAAACCAAAATTAGGCAAATTAGTCCAGCCGTTCTCGAGTTTTAGCAAGACTAACGAACAGCAATCGATTTTTATATATAAGATAAAGATGACGACAAAATGACAATGTGTAACAGGATACATAGGAACATAGGAAAATATATAAACATAATATACTAAATGTGGTAACATAAAAAATTGAATCAAATACTACTTATGCCACGAAAATACCTGCAGTATGAGTGCGACGTTTAGTAATAAACGCTTCAAAAATACTAGACGAAACGGAAGGTACGATTTAAATGTGTGACAGTTTTAGTTGTTACGCGATTTCCCCTCTTTATATAAATTCAGTGAACAACAATACGCATAATTAGCTATATCAAATTTTTAAAATTTAAATATTACCGGCAGAGTATCTCTATCAGTTTCTCCTGTATCTATCAACAAGTAAAGAATCTCTCTAATATTGTCCTTCTAGTTTGTTAAGCTTTAGCGATTTATTCTCCCTTCTTATGAGGCACTGTTCTACCAATTCAATAGATTTTATTTTTTTGTTACGCGTAAAGTAGTTGACAGTTGCTTACGTAACTGCAGTAATCAATCGTACATAGTAGAACAACTCGTAACTTGAAAAACATGCATCGTCGGATTCGTTAGTAATGTATTCCTTGGCAAACAGTTTAGCAAAATTTAATAAAAAATCGAATAATCTATCGGCTGAGGTATTCAAAGAAGCACGACAATATCGGTTTAAAAAATATATATTATAAAATTCCTAAAGGGCCAGCTACAAGTCAGTAATACTACTGATATTTGCCAAGTGGTAGGGTATTTGCCCGACTGGATGGCTACCACCCCTGGTCTAGAGTATGCCGCCATAATAACGTTGGGTTGTGTTCCGGTATTAATGACCAGGTTCCAGTCTCCCTTAAGAGAGCAGCAGCGCATTTGTAGCACTTAGCACAGATTTCATCAAGGTGATTCTAATACACGTAAAACAAAGAGTAATATTGCGTAAACGTCCTCCAAATTGCCGATTAAACAAAAATTTTATTATCGACAATCAAAATAAGTAATTACCATACCGAGTGTATTAAACACATGACTGAACTTTAGACTCGGTTAAGTAACTAATAGCAAGTACATATTTTTCGCACATAGTGCATGCATTCCTATGTTATTGAGCAATCAGTCACGAGTGCTATTGTACACGATGTTTTTATATCATTGGGTCTTTCAACTTGACCTAGAGACTGTTCAATTATAAAATGATTTGCAAGATGAAGAGATGATCATCATTATTCAATCTATTATTATACTTATAAAGAATAATATCCACTAATGTTATTTCTATGATAATCTTACAAGTGAGTCGTATAAAATCGACACTAGCTATTTATATATCGCTTTTAAGCATCGAGGTATAGATGCGTTAATATAGATTTCTTAAAATCTATAATATATATATTAATACGTGAAGCAAAAACTTTGTATCCCTTTTTACGAAAATTGCGCGGACGGAGGAGTATAAAATTTCGCACACTTATAGTTTATATAGAGAAGAAGCGAAGACTACTAATATTTTTTTTAAATTATGCATAAAAAATACATTAAAACAATAAAAAAAAACATTACACACACTACCATGTATTTGACACACACACGCATATATACTCTTTTGTTTATTGTTCAAGTCAAATTACCAGTGGAGCCTTGGCGAAATCTGTGATTACAGAAGTTATAGTCTTTACAGAGATTAATTATTATGGTCGAATTTCGACCACGGGCAACCACTAGTAATAATAAATATGCTTCAAAGTTTTACTACGTGTTGATATTTATATATATAATTATAAAGCCAGTATTTTGTTTTTTAATATGTTACAGTTTTCCTAACGATTCATCATCATCATTAACAGTTAAATCCCAGTTGCTTCAGAAAGTCGAGGTCCATCTAATAAAGTGGTAGCCATTAGTATCTCTTCAAGAAAGGCAAGCAGATCTTTCTCTTCTTCTAGTAGACTTTTATTACCTACGAATGTCAATTCGACATAGGTTTATTTAAAGCTGTGCTCGCGACTTCGTTCGCGTGGATTTTTATTTCGCGGAACCTAAAAAAAGTCCAAGTAGCCTAATTTACTCCTTATAATATTAGCTATCTGCCAGTTAAAGTCCCGTCAAAATTGGTCCTTAGCCGTTAAGAGATAGCCGAAACGAATAGAATCCGAACAGGTCATTTCCCGATAAGAAGTTTTGGCTACCTCATGGGCAAAGTTGATTCTCCCAACTGCCTACTGTGTGGAACTCGCGAGGATGTCCAACATCTGTTAATGGAATGCAGCAAAAATAAAGATGGCAGAGAACAACTGATGAGGGAGTTGTGACTGAGTGGTTTTGATGTAGGTATTTTTATAGACATTCTGACAGAGCCAGCCCCTAAGAAGGATAGTTTGTTAGCCAGCTCGTTATTTAAAATTTAATATACAAGTTATTGTATGGTTAGGAGATGATAGGCTGACATGCCTATGTGGTAAAAGTCCCAAATAATTAAAGAGAAAAAAAAATCCAGACAGACTAAAAATTTAAAATTGTTTTTTTAACATTAGTACCATATATGCTTTCATATGCATTTAATATAAAGCTGCCCTTATGACATTACAAACGAACACTTTAATTTTATTTATCTGTATAGACAACCTGATGCCACTATATACCTTCGCCTTAGATAATACGTTCAATACAACTAATCAATATACAGAACCCCCTCGCAATCGATGTAGGAAGGAAACCCTTCTACATACGTATTGGTGCTATCAGTTTCGCTTCCTCGCCAGACTAGGTTTCCTTTATACAATGTAATGTTATACTGTTATTTACGTCATATCAATTTATTTAAATTAGCATTTTCAGTCTTTGTGTCAGTATCTGTATTTTTTTAATTTTTATTGTTAGATTACAGCAGATAGGCTGATGGCCCAACTGTGTTGGAAAGTGGTTACCGTCGCCTATGAACATTTACAACACTAAAGGTGCTACCAATGTGCTGCCGGACTCGTAGATGGGACTGGAGCCTGGCCACTAATGCCGGAACATAGAACTCAACGTTGTTATAGCGGCATGCTCTAGAGTCTAGACCAGGGGTGGTAGTCGTCCAGACGGGCAAATGCTCTACCACCTGGCGAAAACTACGTATACAAAATGTTTACGAATGAAGCTATATAAATAAAAATGAATCGTAGAAAGTGCGCGCATAAGTTGACAACGACTTTATCGATTTTGATGAATTTATTTTTGTGTTTGTTGAGTCGGTGGGTCCCCAGATGATTTAGATTCACAATTAGAAACGGTAGGTGGCGCTGGAATCGGGTCCTAGAATTTTATTTTTTCAGGACAGGACAACGTCTGCCGGTTCCACTAGAATAATATAAATAATATATTAGCACACAAGAGATATACTCGTAATATTTGTAACATATTGAACTATGTTACAAATATTATGAGTTGAATTCAGTTTCCTTACTGTATCTACATGCGCCGTGTATCTGAGCAGTGGTAGCTTAGTGGTGATCGCACGCGTCCCAAATTCAAAGGGCGCAGGTTCGAATCCCGGTCTGGCCGGCAACATAGAACACCTGCCTATGGCCGGCAAGTATGCACCACTTAGGCAGTTTTCTGATTTGATGTGCTTATATTTATTACCGCGTGCTAACGGTGAATGAAAACATCGTGATGAAACCTGCACATCGAGATAACCGAAATGTCAAACTCGCCAAGCCACCTTGGACAAACTGGGCCGGTATACTACCCGATTCCCTTTGAACAGTGGGAGTTCCGAGCCCAGCAGTGAGATTTTTGTGAGTGGGTGGTTAGTGTTTATTATTATCTACACGGCTTATACGCCTGAGCATAATGGAAGTGATCTGCCTGGGGGCCTGAGCCCGCCAGGATTGTGACGTGCATAATGAATAATATACATAGTTCAGTATCGCGAAACTGCATGATTTTTAACTTTTTCAACAGTTACAAGTATAAGCTAGCACTTTCGTTATAATTTAAAAAAACTATTCGTGTCGAATAATTACAGAGACTACAATGTTGCGCCGTTTCCTGATCCATGAAATGTAAATGATATATAAGTGAAAGTAATAGAGCATCATATTTTATAGTGAATTATATCAATTGAGCAACAAAACAAACCTTGTGCGCTCGTAATTGTTAAGCAATAAAACTTGTTCACTTGAGAAACGGTAGTTTAGTTACAAAATATACACATTCATATAAAAAAGTTATAATTTGTTCCTTTACAATGGGCCTGTCTAATGTCCCAAGAATTAAGTTGTGAAACTGCATTAGTAATAAGGGCCCTAAAAAGTTACCTTGCGGTATTACATTCTTTCTATGTTATTTTTCCGCATACTTACAATCGGACTATTTACAATTGGTGTCAGACGTAATGAAATTACTCTATTGTGCGGTTATTAATCTATAGCATTATTTTTATAATAATAATGGTATAGTTCACAGGTTTTTAATGCTATGTATAAATAAATATACATTTTATGTTTTCAATTATAATTATATTTTGCAGGAAACTAACATTCTTGGCACCCTATTAATTTATTCAAAACATTAAGAAATCTTAATATTATTTTTGTTATGGCTAAAAATAAAAAAAGTTGTGTGTGTGCGTGCGAGCGGGAGCGCGCGCGTGTGTGCGTGTGCGTGTGTGCGCGTGCGTGGGTGTGTGCAGTTCACACGCAGTAGAAGTGAAACAGTGTGACAATGGATGGGAGGGATTCTAAATTTCATGACGTCACATTTCATATATTAATAACATTATATTGGTTACGAACTCTTTCGTATTTTTATTCTTAATTAATTTTAGATATAAGAGAATGACGTTTTTGTTGATCCTAGAAATGTATAGTTACGAAAGTACGTGATTTTCACCATCGTTGTCCAGCGTATTATTTTAAACTTAACTAAATTCATGCAGTGCATGCAGAAATTAAAGTATAAACGAAAATCTTTAAAACATTTCCAATTCTATATGTATGAGCATAGTGTTTAAATTATTAAACATAATGTATTCTATCTCTTTCTCTCGCAGGCTTAGTCCTATAGATTGATGTGTTTATCTCTTTTTAATGTCGCCTTTTCGTTTCATCGCGTTCCAAATCACAACGATTCTAAAGAAGTTTCACTTCAAAAATATTAATCTTGAATAACTTGACTGAGTGCCAACTATGATATAGCTTTCCCTGCATAGTGTTTATCTGGATTGCGATAATTAATTATACATGCAAAAGGCGGTAGTAAAACGAATCAAAAGTGAAAACTATCCGGGATGTACATCTTACCAATGTCAATGCCCGTAACTTGTCTATTTATCTCCAATACTACTAGTCAGCCAGCGGTGTGGCCAGTCAATAAGCTATAAAAGGCGACGTTATGCCGGAACCTCGCCCAAAAGGCGGGATAGGGGAAAGTGGATAGTCTTGGATCGATGCACTTGCAACGATTCACGAACGAGTTTGCCTAGTCTGCAGGACAAATTTTTGCAATCAGAGACCATAAACGACGATTCATTTACTAGCAATTAGTTTTTATTGCTAATTTTATAATACAGCTAAGATTGATTGCCAGTAATAAAGTGATGACTGCTATAGATTGGCGCAGGATGTGAAATATAATAATAATTTACTGTCACCACTTTGGCAAAAGTTAAACCGAAAATAAAGATTTTAAAGTGTTGTTTTTATTGTCAAACTAGCTGTGCAAGCGAAATTTTGTTTGCGTTTTAATGATGATTGATGTTTGTTACTGAAGTGCAACGGCGGCACAAAAAAAAGACCGAAGCGCCTTTTTTTAACTACATTTGTCTATCTCATGGAAACATTTGGTTTAGGGCTGATTTTTCAATTACTAGGTAAAAGTTATCTATCCATCGAACACATTATAACCTGACGGATCAATGTAATAGTGAAAGAGGTCAACTATTTTATTCACGTATGATTTTATATATGTGTCCATTGGTAATGGGTACATACAGTTAGGGATATTTGTACGGGGCTTTCAGGCGTGGGCCCCCTCACTGGGTTGAAACTCTGGGGCCGTGACGGGGCCTCGAGCTCATCAAACATGACTTGCTCGCAGAAGGAGGAGACGGCTCTATCGAGACCTCTCAACGCGTCTAATTGAGGTCTCGCGTGACCAAAAGGCTGGCTTGCACCTAGGACAACGCATAAGCGTTGCTGTCCAACGTGGAAATGCGGCCAGCATTTTGAGCACGCTCCCCGCGAACATCGACCTGGAGTCAATTTTTTACTTATAGATTGTTACTTTGTATTTATAGAATAGTTTAATTTTAGTTTAGTCTTTTAATTGTGTTAAATAGATATAGTATTAGTAAATAGAATAATAATACATTTGTTCTTTCTTCTAAATCTGCCAAAAACCATTACCTTATAATTTATAATAAAATATATATTTTTCTATTCTTCTTAACTTAGCTGTTTACTGTCCACATTGTACTGTTCTTTCTTTTTTATTTTACTTCTTTTTAATTTAATTATACCTAGACATAAGTTGTTAAAAGTATCCTCTCAATCAGGGCCTGGAAGAGATCGCTTTAAGCGATAAGGCCGCCTTTTGTTTTGCCGTTAAATTATTGTAATTATTCATTCTGTAATAGTTTATTTGGTGAACAGTAATGTATTTTCTATTCTATTTTATTCGATTAATAACTATTATATGACGATTGAAAAAGCGGCCCTTATCCGTATAAAAAGTATGCTAAGTGTTAGCCCGGAAATTAAGCAAGCTCTGTATCGTTGTTTAGTAGTTTTCGCGTGATTCTCTAACAGACTGTCAGATAGACAAAAATTCTAAAACTTGCACTTTAGGAAACACAAGATTATTTCTCGGGATACAAAGTATTAGCTGGGTATATAAGCCAGCTCTATGTCGAGTTTCAATTAAATCCGTTCAGTAGTTTACACGTGACGCTTTGACTTTCTGAAACAGGCAGACCAAAATTCTAAAAATTGCATTTTCGGACTCTGCTGGTCCGTATTAAGACCCTTGATTTTTTCTCTAATTTAAATTCATTGTAGAAACTCGACGCCTGTAGGTAGATACTTATGATATATTATAGATTCTTTAAAACTATATTACAACATCGAAAACACGAAAATCTCATCATGTGAATGTTTAATTAAGTTTAACACGTTCATGGTAAAAGGCTATTGATATTGAAATGTAATGGTCGTCAGAGAAAGTAAATCGCTTGTTTCAGATGAATAAAAGAAACGCAGGCTTCTGCGTAAAATGACAGTATTGTTGGTACCTCCATTAGCTTCACTAATAGTTGTTTGAAAGGTAAATTGAGTGAAAAGTTTTCATGCGTTGAGAAAGTTTTGTTTACAAGTTACTAATGAGTACATTTTTACACAACTGATAACTTCTCCCAATGTACTTGTTCAATAGACCAATTTTAGTAGCGCGGTGCAGTGTACGAATCGTGTAACAGAGCTAAGAATGCATAGCAAGCAACACTGCCATTTCAACAAAACTGTCGCACTCAGAGAGCTTGAAGGACAATTACATTCTGCCTTGCTCGACCGTTGTCTTCTTTCACACGCTCGCCATCAGCTGGGCGCTCATCCTCACTTCCTTAAGACATTACTTTCGAGTATGCAACGGTTTTCAGTAACATTTCTTTTGCACAACTTAGAAATTTGGAATGAGCTTCCCAATAAAGGTTTTTCTTTGAGGCCAAAAGCGCGTTGGCAATATCTTTGGTGTTGTGAATTCCATAGGAGACGGTAACCACCGTCCATCAGGTGGGCCATCGACCTGTCTGCTGTATTCTAGCAATAAAAAAATTACTAGCTTCCTTGAGTCATTATGGTCGTGTATGTACACGCCCTCAAGAATATTTCGTTTGCACACTTTAGGAATTTGAAATGAGTCCCTGTTGAAGGTTTTACTGAGCACTACGATATGGAGTCTTTTAAAAAGGTGAAATATCATTTCTTCGAGCCAGCAGCCCGTTGGTAATATCTCTAGTGTTCATAAGGTCCCTTAGGCGACTGCAACCACTTCCCATTAGGTACGCAGTTAGCCTGCCCGCTGCTGTCCAGCGAAAAAATTAAATTAAAGAGATAGAAAATCTTGTAATTAAATTGGTATTTTTGAAAAAAAGAAATGTTTCAGACAATTTACTTAACTCTCTTTTATTTTTGGAGTTGGCACAATATTTCTTTTCCTCTACACTCCTCTATTTTAATATACATCTTCTGTCATGCCACAGATCATCCTATCATCCTTCACACAAACCATCCATCTCTTTTTTGGTCTACTTTACATTTGTACCCATCAATCTTGTAGTTTATCATTATTATTGCGTGTGTTTGTGGCATTTATCTCCTCATTACATGCCCATACCACCTTAATCTTCTTCCTCTCAATTTTTCAGTCACGGGTGCAACTTTCAAAGATCCCCTTATCAATTCTTGTAATAGCACTCATTCATCTCAACATTCTCATCCCAGCTGAGTGGAGTACAATATCCTTAACGTATTCTTTAAATACTATTAACTTCGTGAAAAAGAAATAATTCCACTAGTCCAATATTCTAGAAGGCAGCCAGCTGTCACACATTAATGTTATAACAAAAATATTACATTTTGATTTAATTTATAACAGTATTATATATTTACTTTCTTCCGGCCACACTACGACGTCCGGTCATTAAAATGTCTCATTTCCTCGACGTCTATTTGTGATTGACTAATCCTTACGTAATTACAAAAGAATTAGATTTAATATAACACCAGTACAAATACTTTAAAAATTCATCAGGCACCATCAATTCATCAACGATTCGTTAAATATCAAATATTATTCATTACGTATACACAATAACCAAATTTCCCTAGCGTAATGTTACGTTATCATACCGGTTTGAGATCAAGTTTTGCTAATACATTAAAAATATTTTGAATAAATTCATATGCTCGTAGTATTTTTAAGGCCATGCTTATGGCAAGTTTTACTTTTGCTGACACAAGACGATCCTAGTGGCAATTACTTGCGAAATAATATTACCAGTAATCAGTTACCAACAATCGATCGAACTGTTGTACAGTCAGCCAAGAAAATCCTCTAACAGCCCAAGATCGTATATAATTTGTATCTTGTAGGATGACATGGTCAATTTAGCTTTTAAAATCCACGCGACAATAAAAAAATATTGAAATACATTCTAATTTAAAATTTC
Organism: Dendrolimus houi; assembly: GCA_039645545.1. NCBI lineage: Eukaryota > Metazoa > Arthropoda > Insecta > Lepidoptera > Lasiocampidae > Dendrolimus > Dendrolimus houi. The sequence goes on along the minus strand of CM077127.1, from coordinate 23,997,956 downwards.
CGCAGTAATGAAAATTTCGTTAAAGAACTGTTGTCAAAACTAGTATAGAATTTCTTACCTGACTGAATATACATCAAGATAAAAAAATTACAATACAACCAGGAAATCGTGTGTTAAATCCAAGTATTATGAAGAGTTCTGTAGATGTGGCGTATGTCTACTATTTTTGTCATTTGGCTACGACATCCTAAAATGGTATTAATCGTAATTTTAATCATAATTTAATCAGTTCTCCCTGAATTTTATTTTTTTCGGAATTTTTACGGTCCCGTTGCTGTATTGAAATGGAACCCTTATGTTTTCGTGATATCTGTACGTCCGTCCGTTTGTTTGTTTGTCTTTGTATATTACACTCATTTTTGTCTTAAACTAGTCATGCCAAATTTTATCAAAATAACTGTTACATACAAAGACTGACAGACGTACAAGACACAACGATTTTATAAGGTGGTACCTTTTTGCCAAATTGTTTACGACAATGAGATATATTATTGTCAAAAAACAACTACTTACAGACAACCCTTTTAGATTTTAACTCTATCTTCCTTATTTTTCTGTAGAACTTTTTAAACATATTCATCGTTATAGATGGCATAGCTTAATATTTGTACATCATAGAACTTGTTGTAAGATGGCATCAATGATGATATTATTGGTATTAATTTACATAATAAATGAATTTTATTTTACGTCTTAAGTTTGTTCTTAAATGTTTTTATTTGATATGTAAATGCGCTGAAACAGAATATAATAATATACATATTTAATGTTTCATCTTCTTTAAATTGTATTCAAAATCGATTAAGTTATTGCGTATTTAATATACATTTATATTGAAATTTTATATTGATATTGCAGACTATACTTTCTAGCAAAATAAACGGTAATATAAAAATAACAATATCAAAATTGCATAACATGAACCAATGCAACAATACCAATGAAAAATCCACTTGGAAATTGGAAATCGGTGTGTGTTAGGAAGGGACTGTATTAATCAAAAGAAAGTTTAGGGCAAAAAACTAAAGTTACTAGCAGTTTTAGACTACCTTCCTTGTGTCCTGGGGTGAAAAGAAACAAACAACATGGTCTGATTCCCGCGGAATTCGAATGTTAGCCAGACTTACAACAAACCCTACTTTTCCTGAGGGGACTTTTGGACTCCCCGGAAGCTGGGGTGGAGACGGTGGAGGCCACTCGTTCCCACCAATGCAGATGGGTCTCGCGGAAACGCGGGACCCTAACATACAGAATGACGCAGATACTTGCTGGGCAAGGGTGCTTCGGGAAGTACCTGCATCGTATTGTAGGGTGTTACGCCACACCAGAATGTCAGGAGTGCGGTGCACTCATCGATTTAGCATTTTACACGCTCCTCGAGTGCACCGTGTGGGGAACCCAGAAGTTCCTACTCCAAGCCGAGTTAGGGCCAGTAGACTCGCTGAGGAACTTGGTGGAAGCCATGGGCCACAGTGACTCTCACTGGCTGGTTTTACTCTATTCCGAGTCAGTAATGACTCAAAAGGAAGCCGCCGAGAGAGAGAGGGAGAGGACTGCGGACAGCATTGGACCGTCTTCGACTGACGGGGTCTCGGTGAATTGCTACGCACAGAATTTATTCCTTACATAATCCTGTAGTAAAGGGCCAGTGTTTACGGGGGTATCGGTGGAATCACCTCTACTATACGCAGTGCTACGGCCCTACTTCCCTGGGCTTAGTACCAAGTTGGAGCAGTAGCATGAGATACTGAACTGCCAATAGGCGCGTATACCCGTGTCGTTTTGATTAAGTGCAATCTCTCACCGGGACGCAGGTAGGTTTAGTGGGTAGTTTGCCGACCTCTTCTTTCACCGGAGGAGAATCGGTTGCCGTTTGGCACAAGAGTCCACACACACACACACACACACACACGAAGCAGGCGGCACTAGGCGTTGTTTTTGGTCTTCCCCCGTATCCAGATCCGTGAGTGTGTTGCAAGAAAAGACTTTCCCCTGCGTTAACAAAAAAGAAATCCTACTTTCCCTATCCTTGTTGGAGATGTAGCTTCACTTCTCTAGAGGTAGTTGAAAAAGAGAATCGGAAGAAAATGGATGTTATTGTAACGTCAGGTGCAGTATAATTGCGCAGGACGTAAAAATGCAAACGCAGAACAACTGGCGAATATGAAAGATAATTTGGAACAGACGGTTTAATTTAAGTAGTAGTAGCAGTATTTTTATTCTTCATTATTTGACGGAAAAGGTTTTATTTAAATTTGCCAATAGACATCAGCGTAGTATATTTTAATATGACCGTGGCGTCACAAATAACAGTTCCACTGACGGCCGACTCCTATGTCTTGTTGTTCATTCACTTGCCGTATCATCGATAACTTTACTCGTATGGAGCTTATATCTAAATTTAACTGAAAGTAAGGCAAATACTTAAGTTGTAAGTTGGTTGGTAAGATATAGGAACCGGCAATGAATGAATGAACGAGGTCTCTGATTACGGGCAGCCTCAGTTTCATAGAAATTTCTTTAAAAAACGGTATCGATGTACCTGACGGATAACAGAATATAATTAGTATATATATAGATAGAAATCTATACATAAGTGTCAATTTTTGTAAAACAAACTTCTTCAGCTTGTTTTTAGCGAAATCCTAGTATTTACGATTTATCTAATTTTACGTTAGGCCATACGCCTAGTTTGGCGATGTTTTTGCGGCCATTTGTAATTTGGAACTGGTTTATCAGGTTCTGATGAATGTCTCTATAAAGTGATTTAATATAAGAAACTAAAATGGATACAGACGATTCAATCTTTCGATGATAATAATTATCAAATAATGTTATCTGTTTCTCAATATACCTACTAAATAGGTTTTTTTTACTGCTGACTGCTGAAACTACAGCGAAGCGTTTCACATTGGTAATGAAAGTCTACCCTTTGTTATCTAGCTACGGAACTCGAAAAACGTATAGAAAGAAAATTTAATTCATTTATTTGCTTAAAACATGGTACTTAAATTTGAGGTAACATAATAATATATATATATATATATATATATATATATATATATATATATATATATATATATATATATATATATATATATATATATATATATATATTATTATTATTATTATTACATTTTATGCCGCGATTTAACAGTAGCTGTAAAAAAAGTTGGGGCATGTCGCATGTATGTATAGTATTATTATGGTTTGCATAGTTTAAAAAAAAAAGAGTTTTTGTCGGGAACTGAAAGGAGATGTGCTGTGCAGTTTTATTTCTAAAAATGTATAAAATTACTCTAGAATGAACAATAGTTGTAGGATATTGATAATTTTTGAATAGTAATTATATGTTGTGTAAGAAATGTGAACTGTATGGTCAAATGTGGCCTTTTCAGTTGTCACAAGAACTCCGTTGCATGGCACCAGCTGATAACCTACAGTTCAGCTGTGCTACACATAGGCTTAAGAAAATGAAGAAACTACATTTAATCTAAGATCTGGCTTAAAGGCCTAGCTGCCAAGCCATAAACCTAAATAAATAAATAAAAAAAATTGACAGCAGAGAAAATTGTTTTCCAAGGACGAAAAGTGCTATTTTTATCCCAGTGATAAGGCAATTCCAAACGTACTTTCAGAATAGAAGAAATGAAAAGAATATTATTACAAAACTGTTCTTTGTTTTCTGGGGGTATTCCTAGTAATTGTTGCAATTTTAGATGTTTTAACTTTCGATTTAGTGTTAATATATTTGAATGTTGGTAAGCCTGTGTCAAATCGTGGCCGAGGTGTACCTTTAAAGCGCAAGAATTATTTTTTTAATAATTATTGAAAACTGGATAGCAGCACTCGCTCACCTGATAAGATGCCCGACTCTTCGACGATAAGTCTGAAACAAGAAGAAATGAAATAGTTAGCAATTGTCTATTGGAAGATAGTAGACTTTGAATACATATAATTTCATTGGACATCGTGATCCAAAGATTTCACTACGAAATAAATTTCGATACACTAATATAACAAGTGTTTCACCAAATATATCCATATACCATACTAAAATATGGGTTATCTTGATTCAACCCACGAATACTCAACCCACATAAAAAAATCCCAAATCAACTCACGACTTATTTTTAATACATTCTCCCATCTCAACCCAAATGTTATTCCCAATTCAACTCAAAGCAAAAACAATGGTAATCAAGTATGGATAGCAGAAAAATGAAACTCTTGCCCGCGATTTCTTCCACGTTGTACAGGTAACAGAGATTATTGTACTTTTGACAAAATTTAAAATCAATGGTTATTTCAAGCAGAGTAACGGATTTTTTAGTGAGAAAATACATGGATCCCGGAAATTCCTTTAAAAACCCGAGATGAGTAATGTTACTAAAGTTATACACTACTACAAGTGTTCTACTAAAGATTCTAATAAATATAGAAACTGTCGTAGTAAGCGAATCCTAAAGTGGTTTCGAAGTTAAATATAATTGTGAACTTTTTTATATTAATGTATATATGTACATCTTATACTAATATATAAAGCTAAAGAGTTTGTTTGTTTGCTTGAACGCGCTAATCTCAGGAACTACTGGTCTGATTTGAAAAATTCTTTCAGTGTTAGATAAGCCATTTATCGAGGAAGGCTATAGGCTATATATTATCACGCTAAGGCAAATAGGAGCGGAGCACCAATGAAGAATGTTTCAAAACCGGGGGGTTTTATTACTTACTTTTTTTAAACTATTCCACGCGGACGAAGTCGCGGGCAGAAGCTAGTACTGTATATACTCATTTGTTTCTTCTTTGCGGTTTTGGAAATGAACTTGTCTTTAATAAAAAAAATTTAGTTTGTACGCTTGTACAAAATCTGTTAGGCTGCGACGTTATGTAAGATTATAAAAGAATCTTAAATAATGTTACTGTCTGCTATTCTATTCTTTTTATTGTTTTCATATGCTTCAATAAACAAACAGACAATAATTACTATTACTTCATCACACTGCACATTCCTCTGCATTACATTGCAACTACTCGTGAGAAACTAACATAAATAACCTATAATAACCTAGGAACCGATCGACACGGAAGACCTAGATGAAAAACTTGAACATGCCTTAAATATTCACGTGTGTAATTATGTTGTTATAACATTAGAAAGCACACAGAGACATTGTGATGCCTGTTTTGCGAACAGATAATTGTGTCCTACTTAAAAAGCTAGATTCTGTGTTATCAAATGTTTCCGTTGGGTTGACTAGTATTTTCATAACAGTGCAATCATTATGAAACCATTCTGGGAACTGGGTGGAAGCGAATACAAAGATGAACTTATTAAATCCAATGTATAATAAGTTGTTAAATTGTTGCGAATATTGTCATAATTATTTTATTTCTATGTAATTTTTAATTTCCTGGACAAATTTCAGCACGTCCGTCCGTTAGTTTATGTCACAGCTGTTTAACTTGGTCTATTTTTAGATTTAAACGGTATAAATCTATATGGATGTTTGAGTAAGAACATTCTTAAAAGCAGATACATAATCATGTACTTCTAATGGGCCATCCACACACGTTACACGAATTTCACGATTTTTGACCCCTCCCCAGTCCTTGTCACAGCTGTCACATTCGTGAGACTCCTCCTTCCGTAGTGTGACATCACATATTTAGCAATTTCACATTGTGAAATTATGAAATTAAAACAACAGTTCCGTAATTCGCTTAAATATATTAGATTCGACATCAGTGTCCAGGTTCCAGTTTCGCCTTCAAGGCCGGCAGCGCGTTGGCAGCACCTCTGGTCTTTCTAATGTCCATAGGCGACGGTAACGATTTTCCATCACAGTTGGGCCGTCAGCCTGTCTGCTGTGCTTCAGCAATAAAAAATAAAGGTTTTGACATTTGACGTCACGATATTTTGGACCCCTCCCATCCCTTGTCATACAATGTCACACTTTGGCGAAACCACCCCTCCCCTAACGTGGACGTAATTTATGGATGGCCATGTAACTCGGGGATATTCTAGGTTAAATGTCTTTTTTTAGTTCCCTCACCAAACCAAAATAGACATTTCTACGGAACCGTTCGTTGTGCGCAGACTGCCAAGCACTTATTTAATTTATTATTATAATTAAGTCGGTAAACGGGGAGATATCTGCTTTTAAAGTCGCAAATGTGTCCCTCTCTAACATTGAACGAAAAAATGAAAAATAAAATGAGGTCGCTTTCCCTAAAACACGATAGACTACAATTGGATTGAAGAAGATTTTACAGTTCGAGTAGTACGTTCGAATAGTTTTTAAAGTTATGGCAGGAGGGTTTCAATGAAATGCTTTTAAACTATAGAAGCTATAGGATGGATTTAAAATATGTACAATTCATAACAAATTGAGAGTCGAAGGTACCTATGAAACTTGTACAATATTCACAACTAAGTATGATTAGAAAGCGTAAGAGACAGGCTACTAAAGTCACATAGGAAATAGACATTTTTGATATATTAGGTTGGGGACAAAGTTTCTTCGCATTTTATATAAAGTTTATTTACATTTGACTAAAGTATGTAGGTGCCATTTTGTTGGATAACTTTTTGCTCTCTTGTAGGTAGGGACGTGATCCCATTGCTATAAAAATTTTGGGGCTTCTGATCAAAAAACTGCGACAAGTGGTTTTGGCAGTCCTCTCGTGATGTTAACCTGACACTGCCTAAGGAATTCTGCAGAGACCGAAACAGGTGAAAATCTGAAGGTGCAAGGTCAGGACTATACGGCGAATGCATTAACACCTCCCAGCCAAACTCTCGTAATTTTTGCTGAGTGGCTAAAGATGTGTGAGGTCTAGCGTTATCACGGTGAATAACCACACCCCTTCTGTTGATTAATTCCGGCCGCTTTCTCTCAACTTTTTGCTTTAATCTCATCAGTTGTTCGCAGTACAGTTCAGAATCGATCGTCCTGCCTGGCGGTAACAGCTCATAATGAATAATGCCCTTCCAATCCCACCATACACACAGCATCACATTGTTGCGAGTTAACCCGGGTTTCGCCACAGTCCGTGAAGCCTGACCGGCCTTTGACCACGATCTTTTTCGGACGTTTTTGTCGTACGTGATCCACTTTTCATCACCAGTTATCAGTTTCTTCAAAAATGGTTCGGTTTCATTACGTCGTAATAAAGAATCACAAATGAGTACACGGTTCATTAGGTTTCTTTCAGTGAGCGCATGAGGCACCCAAATATCGAGCGTTTTTGTGTAGCCAGCTTTTTTCAAATGCGCCAAAACCGTTTTGTGGTCAATTTCCAGTTCTCCAGCTACATCGTAACTGCTAATATGCCGATCTTGCTCCACTTTTTCAAAAATGTCATCAATTTTGTCCGTAAGAGGGCGACCAGAGCGACGTGCATCTTTGATATCAAAATTTCCGCATTGAAAACGCTTAAACCAAATTTGCGCTACTCTCAGAGATACTGCATTAGGTCCATACACATCACAATTTTTTTTCACGGCTTGTGTTGCATTTTTACCTTTTTTGTAGTAAAATTTAAAAATATATCGAATTTCTTCATTAGATTCACTCATTTTAACAATAAGAAAAACAAATGAAAATCACACATTTTCCTAATTTGAATTGTCTTCTTTAAAATTAAAACTTTTTAATGATACCAAAACCAGCCAGATACAAATGGTATAGCCAAAGAGATCTTATTACAAGTTCATACATACTATATGCGAAAAGACTTTTTCCCCAACCTATTATCAAAAGTACTATGTATGTAGGGTAAAATATTCCAATGTTGGTACCCCACCCAATGGTTGGCACTTTTTGTGAATTACGTTGTTAAATGGCCAAAATAATGGACTTCGTCACCTCTGTGGAACCTTCCATTGTGCGAGGATCTGTCTGATTTTTATATTACACTTCAAATTTCCGCACTTATCTGTCTTTTGACACCAATAATGCAATCCGTAAATGAAATTTCATATTCATAATATGCTTGATACGTTCAAGAACCATCCACCGTGAAAAGAAACAAAGCGATAATTATTTTTTTGTTAATCAACAAACAGACAGCTGCGTTGCGTCCGCGAGACTAAGTATCGCTACATTTGCGCTAACTCACACGATAATTATTGCATTTATGTTACGTAGAACATATTGTATTCATTTCATGATAAATCATTATCGTTCTGTGTGAGATAATGACAACAATTGTGATTTTGTGCTGAATTTTGTATTTAATCTTTTCTCTCGTCTCTCTTTTGTTAATTTAGTTTTTATTGATAATTGTAATTTAGTGACGTATATTTAACAACGTTGTAATTATAAATAATAATAATTTATAATTCATTACTAGAAAATGCAAAATTATTTGCACAAGTTGTATTAGCACGCAAATCTGATAATAAACGTGCACCTTGAAGTTTATTGTAATATTTTACAAACCCTGTTTTGATTCAAACAAATAAAATTTATTTGTCACTGAAAATAACGGATTTATGCAACTAATCAAAAAAATATTTCAAATAAAATCGGGCAGTTGAGGTTTCGTAGAGGTAGGTAATTAACGTCCATTGTTCTTGTTATTTGGAACCCTAAAAACAAATTAAACTAACATATCCCATATCTCATAAATTACGTAGCCAGCCTTCTGGACATCTTACCCATAGAAGACGGTGACCTTGGCTCAGTATTCTACTTATAGTTTTGAGGGACTATGGGTAGAACACAATATAACTTTTTTTTATTGTATTAGTTTATACGGTCATTGTAATAAATGTGAAAAAGCAACGTAATTTATATTATTATTCTACTGATCTTTTGCAAATCAAATTTCATAGAAAGTTCGCCATAGTTCAGAAGTTAGGGGGATATGCACTTTTTACAACTTTGCAAAGGCAAAAAGGGACAAAAACTCACCCATCCGTGTCAGGAATTTATACATCATATATATTAAATTATAATACATTGTTTTCTAATGTATCCCAATTTTGTTGTGAGTTAAGAGAAACTCCTACAAACAAGAAAATACGAGCTTTAGTGTTTATACAAGGAGCACGGTGGCCAGTGACTGAGTTTATAAACACGTTATGAACTTAACCATATGGGGCGAAGTTTGTCTCGCAGTCAATGAACGGACCAAAGCAAAGTGCGTTTGGTAACAACTAGCATATTGTTAGCGGTTTATGTTTTGCTTTATTTTCCATTGACGTCAGTGTTAATAAAAAAAATCGTGTTATTTGTTCAGCTTTTATTAAGATGTACTTACTCCTAATGCTGCAACCACATCCGCGTTAGTATTAAAGATTTAGACTGTGGCCAAATGCGTCTTATTTGAAGCGTTAAAAAATAACTCCGTTAACGCATGGCCACGTTAGTGTATATATATAATTAAATATACCTTGTTTTTTTTAAAGATTAATTTTTTGATAAAATTTTAGTTCAATTGTCTTTAAATGATTAGTATAAACCATTTTCTATTATAATATCCAACTTTAGATGCGGATCAAGTTGTCATCTTGTGGACATGATCAATGTCAGTTCGCGTTGTCGACAATTCTATACACACTGGCTGGTCCAGAAACGCTTGGACTTCGAAAAGAATCAGCTCTCTATGTGTTTTTTTATCGTCTGTAAAACATGAAATATTCTGAGGTACTGTTCAGATTAGTCCCACTGTACTCCTTCTATCACCGTACTTCTCGCTATAGGCTAGGTGACAACTCTCTCCTGTACGCAAGGATTTTTTTTATTGCAGTTCAGCAGACAGGCAGACGGCCCACTTGATGGAAATCGGTTACCATCGCCAATGGACATTTGCAACACCAAAGGTGCTACAAAAGCGATGCTGTTATCTTAAGGGTGACTGGAACCTGGTCACTAATGCCGAAACACAACTCAGGGTTTTTATGGCGGCATACTCTAGACCAGGGGTGGTAGCCATCCAGTCGGGCAAATACCCTACCACGTGGCTGTAAGTTGTTTTTTCGCCTCTTACGACAGGCCGGCCGGCCGCAGGAAATTATATTCTTTCTGCGTTCCTGCACAGATAAAAATTGCTAAAAGAATTTTCTCAAAATAAATTTTTATATTAAAACACCAAACATTTTATATTTTATTTAATATAAATTGCAATCAATAACTCTAACACAAATGCAATAAAGTTAATCGAGTCTAAATTCTGGCACAGTATTTATATTGCTTTTATAACCTAAAATAGTTTTTCAATGATATCTATATCTAAATAAATGAAATCACGCACATTCCCTGACCCCAAAACAATAGCTAATGAGGTCCATGAAACAAAAAAAAATTTAGACAAAGCCAATTCGGTCGGTAACTTGAGAACTAAGTCGAAATCGGTAAACGACCTCGACATCAAACATCAGATCTAAATGCTTTTCAATCCTGCAATGATAATGATTCATTCAGTTTCCTTAGCGCCAATATACCGGATGAATGAAGAGCAACTAAATTGCAAATTATAACTTTAAGTCCTATGTAAAAAAGTATATGTTCCTCTGTAAGATTTTAAGTTTGCTGTGTTGCTGTTATACAAACATGTGCTTGGCATACTTGCCAATGAATCATAATTGCGAAAGTATTAGCTTTGTAGGTCGTAGTTTTAAGTTTCGTGTCAAATCCGTTAAGGAAGTTGTGACGTAAATGATCTTGATTCTTGAAATCATAGTGGATATTACAACAATTTTGAGGTAAGTATGAAATATTTCTAAGGCTGTAAGTTATTGGATACATAATTTAGGTACGTTTGAGTCTACTTTGTACCTAAGACGAGAATCGACGATAAACTCTTATGATTCATCAATAAACTTCATTCATTAAGGTTTATATGGCCATTTTCGAAAAAAAGAAAGAATTATGAAATCGTCACGTCCGTCCGTCACTGTCTTTATACGACATATTTTGCTCACAAACTAGTAACAGAAAATAGTAATGAAAGTGTTGCAGATATATCACAATTAGATGGCGTTATCTCAAAATACATCGTGCTATGTTTTCAATTTCATATGTATACCATAAGTGTAATATTTAACAAATTGACTAGTCCAAAATATACCAGTACAAAACAAATCATTTGCTGTTTTATTTAATCAGCCAAGGTCATCTAGTACTAGTTTTGGGCAGTACATGATTTTAACAGGAGTTTGTAAGAGTAACATGACATTTTGTACTGAACCAGTACAATGTACCACTTCAAATGAGGCGAGGCATTGTGTACTATTTGTACCGTAGCAGTACATTTGTAGCGTAGCAGTACATTTGTAGTGCGGCAGTACATTTGAAGCGATGGTCGTCATTGCCTCGTTTGTACCGTTTCTCACAAATTGTACCTATGTATTACAGAGTCATGTTGTCCCTCTTTGTCATGTGAATATCGGTAGAGGCGTTATTGTACTGTTGTAGCTTATGCCTCGTTCCGTCCTTCCTTTTACATTTGAGGCGCGAGTAGTACATTGAGCAGTAGCACGACAAAATATTTGAAGCATTGCTTTTTTAGATTTTGTACCGTATCAGTACAATTGGATTTTGTACGGGCAAATGTACCGGCTCGTACGTGTCCGATGCAACTCTATCTAGTACAGAAACCGCTAAAAAACTAAAAATTACGGATGACTCATTAAGCAACTGAGATGAAATTATTTTCATTTTACATAGGCGTAAAAACTGTTCGGCCTCCTCTAATATTTGAACTGAATAACTTTGGAAAAAATTACAATGGTAGAGCCTGAAAATACTTTCCACGAAAATTAGTCTGAACAAGTGCGTTGAGAAGTGTTTGAAATACGGGATATGTATTTATAATTATAAGCTTTTAGGGTTGTGTAGTAACACCCATAGCGAGGGATGAGCTCACGTCAGGGCTGCGGCGTCGGCCACTGCCTGTTCTCATTGCCCTGGCATATGACGACAGCAGGAACACCGCGATGTTTAGTGGGTATTCGGGCATAAGCCCGGCGAATTCCACACTACCCCACTGATAAACATGTCCCCGAGTGTTCGCAAACGGAAAAAGCGTTGTGTAGTAAAATGCCATAAATAAGGGACGTTAGGACGAGCAGGCATGGTGGTAAAGTTGGGGCCTCATCTGGGATAAAGTTATAGGTATTAACTGTGGCCGAATACGTCTCATTTAAAGCGTTAAATCACCATTTGCTGAACTGCATCCATTTGGTACCATCGCGAAGTATACTGTTTGTTAAGTATTTAGTGTGTTATATTTTTTATGTTGTCTTATTTAATGTCTCGCACTATGTATTCAAACAACAATTTTTTTCTTCCTTTCTTAAAAGTAATGCCGTTATAGAATAGCCACATTAGTATCTTTGTATACTTTATCCATCTGTATGTAGTGTCATTAACAATTAAACACAATATTGCATTACACTCATCGCCACATCTGCATGAATGAATGAAAACTCTTTATTGTTAAATGTAGATAATTGATATGGATACATTTGCATTAGAACAATGTGCGGTCTTATCTCTTCCAGGCAATCCAGAGTCTAAGGAGATTTTTTAAAGAAAAATTAGGTATACGATTTTTGGTGGTGTAGTATACTAAAATAAAAGTATTCACAATCATTAACTACCATTAAAAATAAAATATGCATATGCATGAAACGGCCTACAACTGTAACATTATCCCATATAAGTACCTTAATTAGTAATTGTGGTGCGTTGCCTTAGTCATCGAAACAATGTATATACTTTGTTTTTTTACGTGCCTTACATCTATTCATTAATTTTGTCATTTACAAAATAATTAAATATATGAATGGAATAAATTAATATAAAAATATCACGAATACGCAATAAATCAGGTACAAACGCGATATTTGCGCGAGCGCATGCCATCGATAAAACCATTACGCAAGAAGGAAAGTGAATGGTTCAGGCCAACCATCAAAAATAAACTGACAATACATAGAATAAGTTAACGGCATACCAGGGCGTGGTACTACGTGTGGATTTGACTAATTTATTCTTCAATGTTATGTATTCTACGGTCATTAAATATGCCGATAAAAAAGTAATTATCTCATTGGATGTAATCGTGATATAATATCTAAACTTGATATAACCTGTTGGGCCAGCTTTTGCAGTGGACCAATCAGATAACAAATCCAAGATATTTGTGCCTCTTTATTTATTTTGAAAATTCTTATTATCTGTACTAATATTAAAAAGAGGAAAGATTTGTATTTTTGTATGTTTGTAATGAATAAACTCAAAACTACTAGACCGATTTTAAAAATTCTTACACCTTTAGAATGCTAAATTATCCTAGATTAATATAGATTAGATATATATTACTAGAAAAATTAGGGATTCCTACTAAAATTTCAATAATGTAACCCAAGGTGTAAAAAAATAGTGTTTGAGTGGATCCGGGGATGGTTTAGTTTAGACTCACAATTAGAGCCAGTAGGTGGAGCTAGCTCCACCTACCGGCTCTAAATCTCTAGATTCGATTCTCTCTAGCTCTAGAATCGAGTTCTAGATTTTTATTTTTCCAGGAAATGATAATGTCTGCCAAAACCGCTACTAATTAATAAATTTAGGCCATTTACTACTTCTCTTTTTTCATACACCTTCCAATTATTTGGGGTCGGCACAATATGTCTTTTCCTTCCACACTCCGCTATACTGACATACGTCCTCGGTCATACCACAAATCATCATATTATCCTTCACACACTCCATCCATCTCTTTTTTGGTCTACCATCCGTCTTTTTGGTTTACATTTGTATCCATCAATCTTCTAGTTTACTACATTCCTTTTGTCATGTGACTTTCATCTCTCCTCATTACATGCCCGCACCACCTTAATCTTCTTCCTCTCAACTTTTCAGTCACTAGGGCAACTTTCAAATATCCCCTTATGTACTCATTTCTCACCTTATTTTTTCTTGTTATACCACATATCCATCTCAACAACAGGCCTGTTTCTGTTTAATAGTATTTTTTATTATTGCTGGAGTATAGCAAAAAGGCTGACATTTCAGATGATGGAAAGTGGTTACAGTCGCCTATGGACATTTGCAAAACCAAAAGTGCAACGAATGTGACTTCGAAGGGGGATTTGGAACCTGACCAATGATACCTGGACATAACTGAAGGTTGCTTGCTCTAAATAAGAATTGGTGGTTACCAATGGATTGCTATCCAGAGTGGCAAATGCCCTGCTATCTGGTTGAGTGAAATAGCAGGAAACTGTATACTCTCATGCACAGATAGTAACGCTAACAGGGTCTCTTTTATTTAATCAGGGGAAATCCGATTGAAGACTATAAGCCGCGACAGGCACAGAAGCGTGGGGGATAGATCGCGACCCGTGTGTGGGATTCGCCCGGTCGGGGTGGCACTAGCATGCCCAGTCAAAACAGGTGCCATTCTATTGCCACTCGCCAGTTAGGGATACCTACTAAAACCCTTAGATGTTCAGTCCTGCGCCTTATCCCAGGGCTACGGGAAAGCGGATAGCGGTCCCAACTCTGCGTGCCCTGGCAGGCGGCAGGTCTAATACACTGGCCTGTTCCACTGCCGGGGGTCTTCTTTTATCCCCTGGCATCGTCTAGGTCTAGTCCGGGCGTGGGATGATTTGTAACGCGCCCCACGGGAGGAGAGGTGAGCGCACGCGGAACACTCGCGCTCTCATCTCGACGGCATGTGCAGGTGGATGAGAACCCCTTTTCCCCATGTGGCGTTCACCCGCGCCGAATGCTGACAGGGCCCCGGCCCAACTGATGAAAAGTGATTACTGTCTTCTTGAGAAATTTGAGGACTGAAACCTGGCCACTGATGCCGGAACAAGACTTGACGTTGTTATAGCGACATGCTCTAGACTAGGGGTGGTAGCCATCTAGAGGGACAACTGCCCTACCATCTCGCTGAGTATTTAGCCGCTTCTTATAACAGGCCGTCTGATCGTAGGAATCTGTATCCTTTCCTGTACCGCTAATAACGCTATGCTTAGAACAATGAAGTTTTTTTGTTGACGTAATTTCAACCATACTGATCTAGTTATTTTACAACAGCGTACTTACCACAATCAAATCGCAGATGTCCTATAGAATGGCCAGGTAAAAAGCACCTATAATAGACGTGTATGTACGAAGAGATCAATGAATGTAGATGAAGCAAAAGATGTATGTCAAGATCGTAGCAAGTGGAAATCCATCGTCTCTGCCTGCCTCTATAAGAAACAGGCGTGATAAAATGCCGTTTGCGGTAATACAATTTTTTGATTGTGCAAACTAAGTTCGCAGCTTCCACTGAACTAACAGGATTTTATGACCAGTGAAATTGTATTACCACGAACGGCATAACTGTTGACTAACTGTTTGCGTCTTCTAAACGCGTTAGCGAATGAATTTGTTCAGCTTTTAACACAAAAGAAATATCGGTAAAAGTCCGACTCAGCAATATAATTTATATCAGTAATTTTACTTACTTTACAGTTTAGTGGCGTTAGGGTTACGTGAATACCCATGTAGTGGAACACTTACAAACCAATAGATGGCGTTGTGCAATAATTGAGGTCGCAAACGTTTCCCAATACGTATAAAGAATATATATAATCATTATTTTCATTACAGCTCTTAGGATCGGCTCTGTCGGTTTGATACCACACTTTCACAGAATATCGGCGTGAAACGATTAGTCTTGAGCTAATCTTGTTTCGAACAATGAATGAGTTCCGATGGCCCACTTCCTTCTCCTCCCATCTCATCTTTCTTACCCCACCCCCTGACAGTCTCTTCCTTTGTAAGCCCTCTATCTCATACTAAAGGCTGACAATGCGTTGAGTATCCACCAACTAGGGCGTCAGCTTGTTTGGCAGCTTCGCAATAAAATAAAATGTGTGTGTGTGTGCAGTTCACATGCCGTATAAGTGAAACTTCAGAGAATATACTCACAGATAATATATTATTATCAGTTTTATTTCAGTCCAAATTGGACCTATGTTCAATCATCGGTCTTATTGACTCTCTAATCTGTGCTGCGCAATGTAAAACTCGTATCTCATTTTCTCGCAGGCTTAGTCCTATAGATTTATATTGTTACAACTTAGGCTTCGACAAAGATAAATTCCATGTACAGTCTGTAAAAGCACATTTTATTGTCTGTCGGCATTTGAACTAATTGTAATCCTTTTATGATCGTCTTATTTTGTTTACTTACTGTGGAGCACAGCCTATTGTCATTAGCCAGGTGTTAAGGATTACGAGTACAAGCTGATTCTAGGAAATTATGTCGACACTTGCCGGATGGGCCATATTTGCATTTTTGCAGTATAAAACGATGGCCTGATGGAGAGAGGAGGCAGTCGAGCGATAACTATAATACAAGCGTGGCGTGTGTACATTCGGAAATCTAATATTGACGGACTTTGCGCGTTTTATTGAATTACGACCTTCTGCATTACGTTTGGATTTGTTGTGTTCGGTTATGTTTGTACCTGTGTTATACGTGTTTGTATAGTTCTAATAAACTCTATAATAATTCCAAAGGCATTTTAATTTGAGTCCTGCAACTCGTAACAATATGTTTGTCACTTTTTCGTTTCATCGAGTTTTAAATCACGATTCTAAAGAAGTTTCACTTCAAAAAATAGAGCATGTGCCTATCATTCGTATAATGAAGGTTTCCGATATCGTAAATACATAAGATAGTTTCATATGATAGATGACAGAATCAATTTTAGAATAGTATGTAATTACATTCCAAATAGCGGTTACATAATCCACCGTAATAATCACCTGAAACATAATATTGCAATGTTGTTATTAATTATTTTGATGTACAGAGATATTTCATTATGGCCGGTAGTTATTCTACTTTCTAGTTTCGACTTGTGATAGTTTATCGATCATTGGCCAAGACTCTTATTGCTGTGTAAGTGTGAAATGATTTATGCTATTTTAAAATTATTAGACCCAAAGCCGACGAGCTTTAATCGGCTTTCATAACGTGTCATAGAAACTGTTCTAAGAAACTACTTGGCTCGCATTTTTACATCCCACAAACAGAATTTTATTCCAACCCGTAAAATTGTTTTGAAGAAAATGTATCGAATCTGGATACGCTGAAGCTAGATTTCTACATCTTACTATACATTATTGTTACAACTTAGCCAAAATTCCACGAAGCACAACGATAAATGTGAATGCACACCTGCCGGCTATGAAAGCGCAGTTTATTACCTGCCCGCATTTGCACTTCTTTTGTTTACTTTGTGTTTAGAATTAGTAATTAAGAAAAAGATTCTATTGTTATTGTACTTGTTTTATGGTCGTCATTGGGCAGGTGTGTCGAACTAATTCTTGTCGTTATTGTTTTGCGTAGAGGCATATTATATTTGTACAATATATAAAAGGGATGCCCGAAGGGAGGGGTGAGGCACTCAAGCGACGATTGTGATACGGGCAAGACGTGTGTACATTCTATAAGCTATATAGTGACGGATTTTGCGCGTGTTATTTAATTGTGCATTACATTTGAACTTATTGAGATCGGTAATATTTGTACCTGTGTTATACGTGTTTGTACAGTTCTAATAAATTCTATAGTAATTCCAGCGGCATTTTAATTCGAGTCCCACACTCGTAACATTATTTTACCTTACAAGTGATAAACAGTACTTTAAAGACCGGAGCGAATTTCAGTATGGCGCGCTACACAGGCTCTATAGACCTAGTGAGAACCATAGTAATTATCTTTGTAGGCTCCTGTAATATTGTTCCTCGTATTGCTATATAATTTTATTCCCTATATTATTTCATTTAATTTCCATGTCAAATTTTGATCAGTATCAAGGCAAATGATTAGATAGTAAGATATGTGAACTGGCTATAAAACGCGCTCTTGGGTAAATATCAGACATAACCCTTAGGTGCAGTATTTACTCTGTTCTGTGTGATTACAATATTCCAATTGTGTTTTATTCTACTTATATTATAAACGCGAAAGTTTGTAAGAATGTATGTATGGATGTATGTTTGTTACTCTTTCACATAAAAACTACTGAATAGATTTTGTTGAAACTTTACAATAATACAGCTTAAACATCAGAAAACACATAGGCTATAATTTATAAAGATATAGCGTAAATTATCCAAAATAAAACGATTTTCCATCACCACGCGGATGAAACTGCGGGCAGAGCTAGTTTATAATCAAACTAGAGTTTACCCCGCGGCTGCGTCGCGGCTCAAACCGTAGTGCGTGCCTCATAAAGATCAAGCATTAATACCGGTTACATTGTATTAATTTTTTATGTCAGTGCTATTCACTCCCGGAAGATTCACTTCATTTCTAATCGCAAACTATCCCACGTCCCGGGATGAAAAACTATATATAGTCAAGGTGGGAAGTCCGTCAGTGGGGAACTCCGTATATCTCTCGTTATTTCCATGTTTGAATAGATACGACAACAACAAATCGGTCAGTAAAGCTTAAACACCATTTAACTGTACATTTGAATTGTAGTCGGCATTAAATTCCGTTTAAAAAAAGGTAAAAATGAGAGGTATACGAACTTCCCCACTGACGGACTTGCCCACCTTGTCTATATGTACAAAATTACAGAAAAACCGATCCAGTACTGCAGTAGTTTTTCTGTGAAAGCTTAACAGATAGACAGCCCGAGTTACTTTCACATTAAATAGGAATAGGGAAATAGGGATAGGTATGTTATGCCGATATTAGACGGCTCATTTCTGTCTTTTAATGTGGACGAATCAACCAGTGATCCATATATACATCAATCTCCTTCCGCGCTTCCTGTTGCTATCGGACAAGCAAAATCGCTACCGATATTCAAAATTATGATAAAAAATACTACCTGTCGTTGGAATATGATATTTAAATTCATATATAAACATTTATGTATATTATATATATATATATGTATATATATATATATATATATATATATATATATATATATATATATATATATATATATATATATATATATATATATATATATATATTGTTACAGTTATTGAGTAGCATAGTTGTTCTAGTCGTGTTTCTTTTTAAAGTTAATAATTGATTTTGTTATGTACCCTCTGATTTCTGAACGATACAATCGGTCATTTCCTCAATTGAATCATAATGTTATATTTTTATCAATTAGGTAATTAGCGCCTGTTTTGTATAGAGTAGTTGTCTATAATTTACAATAATTTTATTACAATATTTATCCTTTGTATAATGTGATAATTGTGTACAGACTATAATTCAAACCTCTCAATTGTATATAGACAGTATTCACTACATTTTATTTTCATGTTGGCAGACGTGATAGATTTATACTGTATTCGACTTATTTTATTGCATATAAAACTTTAAGTATAATATTTTATACAATATCTTATATAAAATATTATCTGAAATATCCAAACAACTATAATGTATTAAATTCTTGTCATGCATAATCCTTTAATTAAAATAGTTTATGAATGACTTAAATCCGCTATCGGTTGTGCCAATATGCTAAGTTTCATATACTGTACGATTGGAGGGATGTCGAGGTGTTCTAAAAATGCTTGTCGAGTTTGATTAGTCAGTGTATGAAATATCACAAACTACTATGGATACTACGTATTGAAATATGTTAAAACCATAAGGTACTGGGAATATAAAGTATTGTGACCAGTTGTTCTTCTTTTTTCTACCATAAACCTTTCTGAGTTGTTGCAAGTATTACAATATATGTGTGTGTAAATATAATTTATGTCTTATTATTAAAAAGTAACTAGTTCATAGTATATATTACGTATACCACCATCGCAATTATAATCTCAATTAATTCCTAAGGTTGTCTAGAAGAGATCGCTTTTTAGCGATGACCGCCCTTTGTACATAACTAGATATAATTTTAGTCTTTAAGTTCATTTTTGTATTGGTGTATAATAAAGTGTTATTTATCTATCTGTCTATAAATTTCAATCATTCAATGTTATTGAACTCCGTCGTGTCCTTTTAGTTTTATGCCTTTCAACCAAATTGTTTCAATTCGGTTAAGCCATCTAATATTAGCACTATTTGTATTCAACTTGTGATCTCAGATCATATTTATTTTTCTAATTTGTAAAAATTGCTCGGAAATTTATCTCGCTTGTGTATTCGAGTCACGACGTGTCTGCAAGTTGGATGAACTTGTAACCTGTGACAGGTGTGTTCGGGGGCCCAATTGTATTATTACTATCTCGTCAAAATCGCCGGACTTCCTGATTTCGGTATTCTGTTAATTCTAATTGCGTTCCCGTGGCACGCCACTTTATCTTTGTAAATATTTACAAGTAAACACTCGCGAAAAAAATGTTTAGAATTTTGGTAGCTTTCAACATACATTTCAGCTAACGCCATTTATTCTAATGGTAATATCAATTTTGTTCTACTATTATTCTGACGCGACGATATTGAGAAGATATTGTAGATTTAGTAGAATACGAATTTTTGACACCATCGCAATGGAATCGTTCTTTGAATATCTTCGCGACATCAAGATATTGAAATAGCAGAATTGAGCCCCAGGTATTGTGAAATCTGTTTAATATCATTGACGTTTAGTTGTCTAGGCTCTCTTTGCTCTTTTCTTTCACCTTCTAATTATTTGGGGTCGGCAAAATATGTCTTTTTCTTCCACACTACTCTATTCTGACATACGTCTGTCGCACCGCAAATCAGCATATAATTCTTCACATAATCTATCCATTTGTTTTCCTGGACTAACCTCTTACATCGCTCTCGTACAGTATAGTGCGACAACCCTCACATACTTCTTGAAGGCGCCGGGTGCTGCGCCTACGTGTCGTCTACAGAGTATGCCCTAGTCCTTGCACTCATTATAGTATTCCTATTTAGTTATACATATTTAGATTTGGCATTGTTTTACAACCGGCCGCCTACCTGACGTTAACCCTTCTCGGGATGGGATAGTAGCCCAGCTGAATAGGACTAGGAGCGCCCGCACAACGTGCTGCCACCGCGAAAGTGGTACCCCATCCTTGGCACCACTGCGCTCAAGAAGGCCCTCCGACTGTGTGGCACTGTCGTACCAACCTAATTAAGCCCTACAAACCTACTACATATAAAATTATGTCTGTAACTAACACGATTCAAATGAGTCCTAAGCCAACCGTTAATTCGAAAACCTATTTATTCCTATGGTAGCGTTCACTAGTAAGGCACAACCAAAACCTCTCCTTGTGAAGTTCATTCCCTTGCGATTGATTCATTATGAGGCGGTGTGCTATCTGATTCGGACTGATCATTACCGCAACATTTGCCTATCTAGGCAGATCAGAATAAGTGACGCGGAGGATAAACTCTTAAAGGTAGCCATATTATGCGCCAGCCTGGCCCTGCGTCGGTAGATTGTCTCGATAAATTTGCATAGGTATAGAAACATCATGCGTGTTTAAGGAAACGACGACTGGACATTGTGAAGCAACTACCTAAAGCAGCGTTACTCAACCTTTTTTCATAGGGGCCACACACACATGTTAGTCATGGTGTCGCGGGCCGCAACAAAATTAGGTAATGATTTCTTAGGTTTTCGCGATTGTTACAAATTGAATTAAACAACTATGAACGGATTTTACGCATATATTTAACATTTTGTCCTTTTCTGACGTTTCAAATACGTTGCAATGTCCGTGGTCACAAGCAGTTGTTTAATGCAAATTATCTAGGTGTTAATAAAAAACCAAATTCAAAATGAATCAACTATTTACTGTAATGAAAAACGTTTGAATCCGGTCCATTTATTGACCTGGTTTAATATCAACTCCGATTTTTAAGCTGGTAAAATATTTTAAAAATATATAAAATTAAATATTATAGTTTATTCATTGGTTAACATTTTACATATTGAAATTTACTACCTAATATTCATTCTCGGTACATAAGTAATAGTAGAATATTAATAGGGATTTATTAATTTTATTACATATATCAAATGGACAATACAATGCAAGAAGACTTAACTTATTCGTATTATATTCTACTCATAGTCCCTCAATAATATAAGTAGAATATTAATACTATGAGTTTTTGCAAAACCTTTTAGCATGTTTATATCTTTTAAATTAAAAAATTAAATAAGAATTGCCCTATATTACGGCTAATTACCGTATCAATAATAGCACTGTACACCACGGTAGTGTTATGTAGGATCTATTTACACAGCGCGCTCTCAATTTTTCTTATGAGCGCGAAATTCAAAATGGTTTTAAAAAAATAACACTAAATGGGCCAACCACAAAAGCCCGGCGAGCCAAATGCGGCCCGCGGGACTCAGGTTGAGTATAACTAACCTAAAGTATAAAGGTTAGAGTTTCAATTTTTTCTACAAGGAAAAAAGTAATGTCGGAAAATAGAAAAGAGTATATTTTGCGAAATAAAAAGTATATTTTATTTAATGTAGTAACCTTAAAATCCTACTATCTATAAAAATCAAACGATGGATTTAGCAGTCCTTGATACATCGGAACAATACGCTCAAAATAAAAGGAAACTGAAACCCATAAAGAAGACTAAACCTTTAAAGGACGAGACCTCCATCGGATGTATACGCAAAGAATTTTAATAATACAACTTCGTGCGTGCAATAAAACAAACGCGCATTGCCTACGATTCGCGGAAAAACCGCACTAAAGATAACAATAGGTATTTGAACATTAATACATAACAGATTAAAGCCCTTTTAAAACATGAAGATATTCTCAAAAGAAAGCTATTGTCTTATGGCCGGTTAGTATATTATCTTGTTATTCATTCACTTGCAATACTAGCGGTTGAATTTTGACATTATCTATATATTAATACGTGAAGCAAAAATTTTGTACCCCTTTTTACGAAAATTGCGCGGACGGAAGAGTATGAAATTTCGCACGCTTATAGTTTATATTGAGAAGGAGTGCAGAATGCTAATATTTTTTTAATATTACGCATAAAAAATATATTAAATCAATAAAAAAAAAAACATTACACACACTACTATGTATTTGACACACACACGCATAATATATAATGTTTTGTTTATTGTGCAAGTCAAATTAACAGAGTGGCCTTGGCGAAATCTGTGATTATAGAAGTATAGTCTTTGACATTAATTATTATGGTCGTAGATCGAGCACGGGCGACCACTAGTTTGTATGAAAATAATTTAAAATTTTAATCGATAGGAAGGCAAATGAACTTTCG
Organism: Dendrolimus houi; assembly: GCA_039645545.1. Taxonomy (NCBI): domain Eukaryota; kingdom Metazoa; phylum Arthropoda; class Insecta; order Lepidoptera; family Lasiocampidae; genus Dendrolimus; species Dendrolimus houi. The sequence goes on along the minus strand of CM077127.1, from coordinate 23,974,712 downwards.
GTAAAATATAGGAACTGGCTATTAATGATAAATTACCACCAATGAGATTATTGTAATTGTCATACTCATAGTAAGAATGGTCTATTAAAGTTAATAAGCGGCGATTGAATTGCCTGTTTTATCTTCTTATTCCAGTGTGAAGACATTTCACGTTTTATTAATAAAATGAATAATGAAATGATTAACAATAATAACATTTACTAGAATTAAAGTTATTATAAATTATAATATCAAATAGCCTGCTATAAATTTTAATTGCTAGTTAAGTAAATTTTTCTTTTGTTTTCCTTACATGGGACGTATGTTGAGTTCCAAATACATTGATATTTTAACCGTGTAGGAACAGAGAAAGAATACTAATGCCTGCAGCCGGGAACCTGTCGAAGGAGGGGACAAAACAAGCCACAGCATAGTGCATTTGCTCGTCTGGATGACCTACACTTCTGGGCAAGAGTATGCCCCCATAACAACATAACAACAAGTTCCGGTCTTGCCTTCGAGGCAGGCACATTCTTAACACATTGGTGTTGCAAATAACTATAGAGAACGGTAACCACTTCCCACCAGGTGGGCCGTCAGCCTGTCTGATGTCTTCTTCTTCTAAGTCGTCCTAAGTTCTAAGTCCTCGGGGCTGAGGATCGTGACTTTAAGGGCATTGAACAATCGCTCTCTTCCACTGAGATCGGTTCCGAGCACGATGGAAGGCCGAGTTTATTCAAGTGTCCAGCTGGTCCGCAATCTGGTCAATACACCTATTTGGAGATGTACCGCGAGGTCTCTAGTGTTCAACTTTCCCAGTGACCCCAAGTTTCTCCATATTATCTGGGTTTTTTCAGGATATGTGGCCAAAGTACTTCATATACGTTGTCGGCATACTGTTGATAGCCTCTGGTAATCTCCAATCTCGAGCTCGTCCAGTATGGAGGAGAAATGTTTGGCGAGCTGTCAATGGAATGCTAAGATCTATCTGATGTACTCTCAATAAAAAAAACACAACCCACATTGAAATCTGTCTGTATGTTATATATTGATATAATTTTTTCTTGAAGATTATTTACAACGACGAGGTTTCCGTTACTCGATGTCTCTAATATTAAATAATGTCTTGTATTCTAAATAAGTATTTATTTTGATAACTAGTTTTTAAAAGAACTCGAGCAAAATAATACAGATTTGACTGGGTATTAACAGAAACCGTTAACTTTACATCCAACTTTTGTGACAGTTATAAATTCTTGGCCACACACTGTCCTCTACTTCTAAATGTCATGGCAACCGTGATAACGAGTTATTTTCAATGATGACTTGGAAGACATTAAATTGCCAAAGCTTGAATATTAATGGATTAAGCAAGATACCATTAATGTGTTATTTCAAATATATCTCAATATTTAGAGGTTATTATAAATATTTTATAACATACATTAATTTAAATGAAATTATATTTTATCGAGGAATACTAGCTATGACAGTCGCCCAGCAAAAATCGTTATCATAAAAAGAGCTTAAATATGACATGGGCAGATGGCGCTACAGGTTTGTTACTGCGTTGCTGACAGCAGGGTAGGCAGAGACGTTGGATCTCCACTATGAATGATCCAAACAAATAAATTTCTTTTCATCCACTTTTATTAATCACTTCACAGATACGCTTATTTCAGATGTTTTTAACTAACCTTTCTTTAACACTTCTGCTATTTGGTCATGATGTTGCACGTCGGGGTCTACCGGCACCAATTACCATTCACAATGCTGTCATACATTTGCTTTATGATTCTACTTTCATCCAGTCTCTCCACATGCCCAAACTGACATAACATTATTTTTTCAACTCTTACAATGTTCCATATCATATCACGTAACTAACCAGTTTTTGGTTTCGACAAATTGATTCAAATTTAGATTAAATTGGTTTTATTTTATGTATCTGGTTTTTAACATCTTGTATCTCCATGTTTCCTACAAATAAATGAATTTGAATTTATATTCCATGCCACAAGTTGGTGTTGCAAACGATTATGAGCGGTGGTAAACATTTTTCATTTAATGGCCCATCTGCCTGTTATAGTTAGAAAGCTTTTGTCAATAATAAAATGAGTTTCTCTCAACCGATTCACAGCGACTTATAAATGTTAGTTATATATATACGTACATGAAAACAACATAGTAATATCGCTACGAATACAAGTTGTAAAATAATCTCAACCGCTCAACGGTCACGTTTTACATTTACATCCGAGTGTTTCGTTTTCAATGCTGCTAAATAAAAAATGGCTGCAAACACTCATAATAATATAAACAATACCTCTTACAGCGGTTTCTTTGGTTTGTTTTTCGTAAATACGTGTAAAACTGTACTTTTCAACTATTTGCCTGCATGACGGTTCGTTTTGAATATAACTAACATACTTCCGTAATTGCAATGTAAAAAAAATATTTGTAAAACTTCAGAAATGACAACTTTCTTTTGGTGAAAATGTTTAAAACAACTTCAATTTGTTACGACGACAAGCAAAAATGTTGTTAAATACAGTTCAAAGTTGCACGAATAAATCTGAATTATATGCAGTAAAGCAATAAACGAAGTAGGTAGTAACGGAACATAGTCTAAGAATTCGCTAGACTACATCTTATTTTCAAGTTAAACGAATATTAACTAGCAAAATGTCACAACATGTTACAGGTCAATGATTCTGCATTAAAAGATGTATTGCAACATCACTGTTACTGGTCAATAAATTTATCGTTAGACTTGACCTTTTATATGGTAGTCAAGCGTGGCCTTTATCTGAATGATACTAGCAGGAACTGCTATCACGGAGATGAATACGATATGAGGAGGCATACCGATAAACTCCTAAAAAGCTCTCGAATCCGTGCAATGTTTATATCTGATATAGCAGAGAAACTGCAAGAATCGTCCATGCTGATAAGGCTAGATTTGAAGAAAACCGACAAGTTAGGTGGCGAACAAATGTTAAGCCATGCTACCACCGTTTGGGCCGAGTAAGAGGATTAAGCCCAAAAATACCGGCTTGTCGTCTATATCGTCGTAATAAGGGCGGCTGGAGACCGCTCAATGTGTAGACGAAAATGGTAGGAAAGTGTATCATTGCTCCGAAGAACAGTCTGAACGCACCGGAATTAAACCCTAGAATACTGTTAATAAATAGTAAATCGATGCTGCAAATACGATAGCTTTCATTCAAAATAAGTTTTAATAAGGTCAATTTCAAAAGTCATCATAATCAAATTCCTTTTTTAAATCCTATTTATTTTTTCCACCTACTTAGGAGAATATTTGGTTGCCTAACCGCCAATTATTTTTTTAATAATGTGTTGTAACTATGCATGCATTTTTGAAATTGTTCACTTAGGTGAGCAATAAAATGTTATCATCATCTTTCTTTCTGCATAAGTTGAAATTAAACTATCACAACGACTGTCAAGAAATACTTCAGGAGAAGTGAGGACTTCTTATGTTTATAAGAACAATAGCACGAGCCATGGCTATAGTATAACAGCATACAATTGACGGACACACAGTACTTATATATGTAGTATGTATAGATCGAATATCAAACATTAAGCAATTTACTTTATTCGAGTTGATATTGGACCCAGCCACGAGTACTATGAGGACGAATACTAACTACTAATGAGCTAATTTAAAAATGTCGAATGAATCGAATAATATGTCGAAACGTGATCAAGTGTTGTTCCTAAATATCCATCAATAATGATAAGAAAACAAAGATAAAACAGACTTTTGATTTAAAAGGAATCGAAATCCTTCCAACAAATTCAAAAGCGAAATTATTTAGAAAGCTAGATATAGAACAGAAACCGGTTAAGGACTTACTGGACGCTGCGTCGACTGAGGGCAAAAAATTGCACGCCAAAGGGGCACGTGTTAATAACTAAATCAAATAGAACGATGGCCAAAACCTGTATTTCAAGAACGAGTTTTGGCCTAAACAATTGGATATGTGACAGTGAAAATAATAAAGATTTTTATCAGTACGAAGAAAGAAATGCCAAGCAGGGCATTGGGTTTTGAGGTTATAGTTTCAAGAGGTAAACAGGAATGAATAGTACTAAGAGATAGAATTGTTATTGGTTTTGGTTTTTAGAAGTTGCCCAAAAAAGTATTGTCATTATTCAAAAACAATATACAGTCAAACGTTAAGACATAATTGGTAAACATAATACTAAATATATATGAATAGCAATATAGCTTTAATATGGATGGCACTATATGCATTGTACTATATATATATATATATATATATATATTACAAGAGCCATAAAATGAATGTATAGGTAGATATAACAATATATCTATATCATAGTCCAAATTAGCTTTTAACTTACACTACCTATTTTGTACAACTCCAGGAACTTCTCCGCTTTTTCTTTATCTAGTGACCTCTAGTAGGAAATAATCTGCGCTTTGTCCTTGTAGTAAGATTATCAAAGGCATACCTGTATGTGTGTTACTCGATGAGTGGGTTTGACTAATACATTTTCTTCCACAGACCTCGATATTATACATTTTGCAATAAAATCTTAACTGTGCAGGAACCGAGAAAGAATACTAATTTCTGCGCCCGGGCGGCCTGTCGTATAAAACAACCCTCAGCCAGATGGTAGGGCATTTGCACGTCTGGATGGCCACTACCCTTGCTCTTAGAGTAGGTCGCCATAACAACCTCGCATTGTGTTCCGGCATTAGTGACTAGGTTCCAGTCGCCCGGTTTTTGGTAGCACGTTAGTCGCATCGTTGGTGTTATAAATATCCATAGAAAACGGTAACTGCTTTCCATCAGGCGGGCCTATCTGTTTGCTGTGCTCATTAATGCATTGAAAATTATAATTTAAAACAATGTACATAAAAAAGTATGCGTTTAAATACCTTGTTGCTCTCAACTCACTTTCAAATTTTTATTAAGTACTGTTTAAATAATCATCACTAAACTATTTGACTGGTTATAATTATGACGTCATGCAGTACATCCATACTAAAGCAGGAGGCTGTTAAGTTTTGTTTCATGATAAAAAATATTCTACTGTCAAGTACCATTTTATCCACTTTGGTAAAGTAATACAATCTATTTTGTTTATATTATTTGAACGACGTTGTAACCGAATTTGGTTTAGACAAGCTTAGGATCCCATTCTATAATATGAAACCCAACAATTGTTCGCACTTTGTACATGCCAGAAAAATAATAATGAATTTGTTTTTCATTATGTAGGTATTTTAGTAACGAGTCATAGTCTGATACTGAAGTATATGTTTACAGCTGTTTAAATAAGTTTGAATTATCGCAATTTTGCTTGACAAAACAACAGTTTAATGTGGGTTATGCTTTACTTATTAGATTCAGGTTGACTATTTAATTTCGCTTAGTTTTGAAATGATTTTAATACAACCGTCTTCAGCAGTCGTCGCCTGTGATCACGGTTGCTGAAAAGCGGCCGGAACGTCGCAATAATAAAAATCAAATAAATTGCCGCGCTTAAAACCGTTATGACGTAATTTTATTATACAGCATAATAATAATAATAATTTTAGATAGTTTTGGAGGCCCATGCAGTGAGTAGTGAGTCACCGTCTGCCCATATTTCCATGTTCTCCGAACATTGCGACGGGCGGACGCCATAACCCGGATCCCTAGTTCCACTAGGTCATCCTAATAACCCGGTACCTTTTGTTCTCATTCCCTACAATAGGCCTACATTGACCGGGGCTTGCCCTTGGGTGCATTTTTATATGATGTAGACAGGGATAATCGCCGGTCAGTGTCAGGCCACAATTAGATGTTTGGTAAGGGGCCTACATGTTGGCCGACCAGTGACTCCACGCAAGCCCTCCAAAAATCCGGGTCCATTTTTATTGCCCGTGGTCTTGAAAGACCTACAGTTATAATATTATTATTATATATTATAAGAGTAACTATGTACCACATAGCTTGTAAAATTAGTAAACTGAAATAACAGTGGGCCAATCACGTCTGTCGTCGAATCGTTAGCTTATAAAGCAGACGATTACTGGAGTATAGGACGCCTATTCGCAATTGCAGTACGGTGGGTCGACGACCTACGTAAGGTCGCTGGTAGAATCTGGATGAGGAAAACTATGGACAGGATATGAGGCGCAAACCTGCTTAACTCCAATAATGGACTACAAATAACTGACAACACAATGTGTGTAATAATGTCCGACCTTCCAAAACTGGACTTCCGCCTCCATATTTTTAGTTGGCAAGTTTCACACATTGGTAACTCGAATTGGAGGTTTAAGCTGCTCTTCTGACCAAGACTTGAAACCGCGTCGTCGTGAGACGCTGATAATACAACTGATACTTTAGCACATTCGTGCTGGGTAGACCTAAAAGAGCAGAGCTACTATTCAAAATGTCGTTTCCAAACTCTACATCACACCCAGGATCTCATGATCTAGTAAGCCAATTCTCTATTTAAAATATAACGTTTTTTATACATGGCACGTACGGAAAACAGGCTGACGACCCACTTGATGAAGTGGTCACCGTCGCCTTTGGGAGTTTAGAACATAAGAGTTCTTACCAACGCGCTGCTGGCTTCGAAGGAATTTTATAACTGAGACCTTCAAGCACGAATGATAAACGACCTTAAAAAATCCAAAATCAGCACAAATCACAAACTAATTGGCAATACAATCGATATAATTAATGAAACAATATATATATGATATTATTATCAGCCGTTAAACTGACATCATCGAAACTCACCGCGTGAAGTAGCAATATCCTTGAAAAATCCAAAAGACATTATCTTTCTCTTTATGTTTCGCAATAAAGAGGAGAAATATCAATAAAAAAGTAACATCGATAAACACACACCAAAACACTGCACTGTTTTTTTTCTTCTGAATTTGAATTTGGAACGAGAAGTGCGCACGCGCACGTCTAGCCGCGGACTGGCCAGTGACAGGCTTCTAAGGTTTAGAGATGAGGTCGACAATGGGGCGACACTACGTAGTTGTAAGCCGATCGCAGTCGCTTTTAGGGTTGACTCGATACCGTTTATTGGTAGATTTTTAAAACAGGGAAAATGGTGTCTTCAACTGATCTTTACATCTTGTGGCCGTTTCCTATATCTACTGTTTAAATTTTACATAGACACCATGTAAATAATTAAAACTTTCTAATAATGGTAAGGTATGAGAACGGTTAATAAGATATACAGGCTGAATTCTTCAAGTGCGCCTCTATAGCCAAATCCGAAACTACAAGAAATATAATGAAAAGACTTAAAAGAGTCTTGAGGCCAATTTTGATAAAGACTAAAGCAGTAGGTATCATTAGATTTTTGAAAAATCAATTACTAGGCACGAATCGAATAGGCTGATTTCGAAAAAAGAAAAACACATCAAGCCTTTACCGCCATTTTATCGTAAGCGACATTTGGAGCTAAGTATGTTTTAGTTATAAAAAAAAAAAATACTTTTATTTTAAACTATTATTTTGTTTTAAGACTTTTAATTTTAATTATACTATTGGTCGCCCAGTGGTCGGAATTGTACCATAATTAATTTAAATTGTAAGTTTAAACGTTATTAAGGTTCTGTTGTCAAAGACTATACTTCTATAATCATAGATTACGCCAAGGTTACACTGTTAATTTATATATATGCGTGTGTTTGTCAAATACATGGTAATGTGTGTAATGTTTTTTTATTGATTTACTGTATTGTTACGAGTTGCAAGACTCGAATTAAAATGCCGTTGGAATTATTATAGAGTTTATTAGAACTATACAAACACGTATAACACAGATACAAATATAAACGAACACCACAAGTCCAAACGTAATTCAATAAAACGCGCAAAGTCCGTCACTATTAGATTCCCGATTGTAGTACACACGTCTCGCTTCAATCGTGGTTCTCGTTCGACTGCTTCCCTCCCTCTATCAAGCCATCGTTTTATCCTGCACAAGTGCAATGTGCCCGCCCGGCCAAGTGGACCGAATTTCCTAGAATCAGCTTTTACTTTAAAATCCGTAACATCTGGCTAATGATTACAATACAACAATAGGCTGTTCTCTAGAAACGTATGCCAATAAATAAGTAAACAAAAAAGACGATCATAAAAGGATTACAATAGTTTCAATGTTGTTAGTTCAAATGCCGACGAGTAATAAATGTGCTTCTACAAATCTGTACGTGGAATTTGTCTTTGTCGGCGCTTAGGTTGTAACAGTATTTTTAATGCATAATTTTTAAAAATATTAGCAATCTGCACTCCTTCTCTATATAGACTATAAGTGTGCGAAATTTCATACTCCTCCGTCCGTGCAATTTTCATAAGGGGTACAAAATTTTTGCTTCACGTATTAATATAATATTAGACCACACTAAACCAAAAACTGCAGTGTAGCTTGTAAGGATCAATGCCTGTAAAGAAATATTATAGCTCAAAATAAATCCAACGTTCTTACTTTCTAACATACTCCTCACACTTTCTATCTTATGCATGCTTAATTGCTTATACTTTTGTATTTGCAGATTAGTCATCCAATATGCAAAGCCAGTTAATCTATTTTATTCAACTCAGGCTGTAATTAAAAGGAATAGCATTAAGAACATTATTTTCACTTATATAATAATAATAATAATCGGCAGACAAACACACACACTGTATATCCCCAAATTAAGCAAGTTATGCTTGTGTTATGGGTAATATACAACGGACCACTCTGGGGCCGATCCCAGACACCCAGACCATAGTAAATAATGGAGAAAATACGTTTCCGAAATTTACTATACCAGGAATCGAACCCGGAACCTCTGCGTTGCAGTGAGGTAAGCTGGCAATGGCTTAGCCCGCTCAACCACAGAGGCCGTCATATCTTTGCTTGTGAAATTGTTTTAATTTAACAAGAATCACCAACATCCATATTACTAATAATAATAATAATATTGGTATATATATATTATTATTGTAATTTACACGAATGAATAATAAAAAGACATAGTAGCCTTGTAAATAAAACTCAACCATTAAGATCAATTAATATTAAACCGAATATGAACTAGATCTAGTCTAGACAGAAAAAAAACGTTTCAAAAAACCCGACTTCAAAAACTAAAAAGTAATATAACTTATTTCTAAAGCTATTTTTAATTGTAATATCTTATTTTTAATATATATTATCTAAAATATTTTAAAGTCGGTGCGAAGTAAAACATAAAAACTACTATATTTTGAAAATTACTAAGCATTTTAAGTTGGATATTTTAAACGAATTTTTTTTTTGCTACTTTTTAGTGTCCAGCTATGGTTATTAGGCCTACGAAATTTGCCGCGCGCCTTAAAAAATATAGGTCCCAAGAAACGGGAACTGAAATTTTTTCATAAAAAAATGTTCATAAAATAGAAACTACTGGGCCAAATTATGTTAAATTTTTAGGGGACCAAATGGCAACTATTACGCTTCAAACTAAAAAAGAATCACGTAAATCGGATCATAAATCTCAGCGTAATCGGTGTTCATACATAAAAAAACATACCGATCAAATTGATAACCTCCTCCTTTTTGAAGTCGGTTAAAAACAGATTTACATCACAACTTCGCTATTCCAGGAGCTTGAAGAAAATAGGAAGAGTGAAAGTTAAATTTAGCTGCGTATTCTGCATCGCAAAATAAAACTCATTCGAATGAAATTTGCTAATTAAAATTAAAGTTGCAACTATTTTTACTGTGGAAAACATTGTCCAAATAATATAGAACTTTCTCGATACACGTTTCTGTATTATACTAAATGTAGTAAGTATGGAAGAAGAAAATAGCATCGTAACCAATAAATAAATAATAAATGCTAAATGCAGATCACAAAGCACATGTCAATCAAGAACCCAATGAAAAGGGCGTAAGAAGCTTAAGAATTATTGACGGGCAGTAAATTAGACGCTGATAATATACTTTGCCAGTTACATATATAATATCAAATACAGCGATATCGTACTACAAGACTACAAGTACGGACAAAACGAGCATTAGAAGGGTCTGTTTCTATTGCAACTTTCGAATAGGTTAAAGTGCATATTAGTACTAACAACTTTACTCTTACGTAAGGCGAGTTAGCATTTACTTGTTCTGATGTTAATGCTTTTCAAATACCAGCATTCAAATGACTTAAAAACAGCAAAAAGCAATGAAGTTTAATGCACATTTATCTCAATGGTAAAAAGAATTGAACATATTACCCACCTTCGCTTACAAATTCCTGAAATTCCTAACGTATTGGCGAGCTTAAAGTTGAATTTACGTAGTGGTACCATGGACCAACATTTAAAACGATATTCTGAATAGTGACGTATGTTTGCAAGTAAGCAAACTGGTAGACGGTCCACTTAAAGATAAGTGGTTACTGCAGTCTATGAGTGGTCTGATGGTCGGTTCCTCGCGACTACTTCCACTACGAAGACAGCATAGAGGAACGGCCGTCAGAAGTCCTACACATCCTTCAGTGACCTCCCCCCCGCGCCCGGAAATAGTGCGTAAATGCGCTCCAGCGGTATAAAAAAAAGTCCATGCACATTTGCAACACTGTAGAAACCAATGCGTTGCCTACCTCGTTGGGGATGTAAGAATCTTGTCTAAATTTCTTTAAGAGTCGCATATTATAGTCCTAACCTAACATTAAAGTCATAAATGCCTTTAGTTATCTAAGTATGAAAGTTATAATGAAAATACATATCATGATGCTCTTATTTCCGAACTAACGCGGAAGGCAGATCTATTTATTACGAATGTAAAGTTATCAAATCATTACGCAAAACATGTGCCCTTAAAAGCTAACACAGCCACTTCAGGATGGTACTAAAATAAACACGAGTGTTAAGTCTGTGGAGTGCATGTTTGAAAATAAAACATCTACTGAAATTAATTATGTATTCATTCGCACATTTCTTGGCTTCCTTGAGAGGCCTTAATAACATACATACTAAATTTTATTAGCTATCTATAGGAATTTTATAACATAAACTTAAATTCAAGCTTAAATCAAATATGTTGAAGCCTAACAAGTAATTATTACTAATTATATCAAGAAATAAGCGACGCTTTTAAAGATTTAGGTACCTACAGAATATATTGTGTATCTAATAGTATTCTGTAAATTCATTTTCAAAGTGCCACTATATATCATAATTTTATGTATTTTACACGACTCTGTGAGGCACGAATAAACCCATGAGGTTTCTGTGCCACAGTCGAACATAATTATGTATATAAAATGTAAGTATATTGGTAAATAAATTAAAAATGTGTTTTTATTACTGAGGAACAGCATTAGACTGATGTCCCACCTGATGAAAAGTAGTTATCTCGTCCAAGTAACACTAAAAGCAACCAACGCGCTACCAGCTTGGAAGAAAAGTAGTGGATAATATAGCTATAAACTCGAATCATTCAATGTCGGCGAATACTGTTGTGTCCTTTTAGTGCTGTGTGGATTAAACGGATCAACCAAATTGATTGATCCGTCTAATATTAGCAAGACAACCTATTTCAATACGAATGTATTAATGTTACTTGTATTATTTATCGTTTAGGACACGATATCATTCTAATAACAAGGACTCGAAAGATTTCCTTTAATGACATTTGTATAATCGTTAAAGGACGTTTAAAGAGAATTTTATAAAAAAATATTTACACAAAAATTGTAAGATGCGCTCGCCTAAGCTATAATAGTTTTTCACCACACCCTTCACAGCAGTCGTGGCCGAGTGGTTAAGGCGTCTGACTCGAAATCAGATTCCCTATGGGAGCGTAGGTTCGAATCCTACCGGCTGCGGATTGTTTTTGTTATCATATTTTGATTTGTTTCTCCAAAAATTAAATCTTGCTACGAAATGACTAGAAATTTTGATAAACTTTTAGGATACAATAAGACAGTTGTAGTTGTTGCATAACATCTTTGAGCTTTTGCTATGTACGACAAGTAACTTATAAATAAAATTGTATAATGTAACAAAATGACAAGTTTGATGTATTTCAAACTTTCTTTTTTTTTTCGGTGCGTTGCGTTGAGTTGTGGTGGCGTTTTAACCAGTCTGAAGTCCGAGATTAGTTCGATAATTACGGCTTTTTGTTCAAAACTTCAAAGTAAATAGTGGTTGCGGTAACCAATATCTGTTTAGACATTGCTTTTGTTAATTCATGTCTTTAAAGCTATGTATAAATTTTGCTTTTCCAATATAGTAGACCAAAAAAAAAGCTAAACAATACAGTTTAAAATAATGAAAATAAACAATGATTATCTTAAGCGATTATAATATTAAAACACAATGGCGTATTACGGCAGATATTTTACCATAAAAATAGTATGGAAAGTTTAAAATGTTCTCACAACTGACAATGGCGATTCTTGTCTTATTTTCGGTAAAATTAGCCAAACAATGTAATAAACGAGTAATAGTAAGTGAATTACGTAATAATTGCTAATGATTAGTAAATTTACCGTTGTGGGTATTGTAATGGCTAACCAATTTGTTAAATTTAGTAACTAATATGAAGAAGTATAATCTTGAGTGACTGTTGGTAAAATACAATATATGTACGCGCCGCTTAATTTAAAATCCTGTCCTATTAAATAATTTCCACAACTACCCACTTTTCTTAACCGCGTTATCCAATCAGCTTTTCCCAGCCGCCATCTTCCGTACCATACGACTATCCTTGTCGCACATAGTCTGCTGTCGACCCTCGTATGACAGGGTTGTCATACGAGGGTCGACAGCAGACTTTTCCGCCACAACTTGCCTATTAGTGTAGTTATATTGCGCCGCGTGCGTGCAAATAATAATCGAAGGCCACAAGAAGGAGACGAGCCAGAAGATTTGTTGCAAGGCTCACGATTTGGTGATCAGCACGCATAGTTAGTGCAGCCCAGAAGCGCGCAGGTTACTCTCCCTTCTTTCCATATCAGCAATCCTACCACCGCCATTTGGTTACGGGTTCAGTCCCTAATATGGCTGTCGCGTTGACAATATAAATAAGTTAAGTTTTCTTTACTATTAAACAATGAAATATAACAGAATAGATGTAGGATATTTTTAAACTAAGAATTATATATTTTTTGTGGAAAATGTTATCTGTTTAGTAAATTGAGAGAGAGAGAGAGAGAGAGAGAGAGGAGAAAACACTGTATTGCACACCAAAATATACAATTACAAAAACAGACCATATTTACAATATTTTCTAGGCAATGCAACAGGCGGCCTAATCGCTCGAAGCGATCTCTTCCAGGCAACCTAAATGAAAAAAAATGGGAGCTTTCAATTGTCATAGGAACTAACATCTACAATTTGGCAGGATAGATATGGATAATTAATTTATCTTTATAGCTAGAATACAGCAGAAAAGCTGACGGGCCACCTGACAGAAATTAGCTATACGAAGAAGAGGCTCAAGGAAGGGAGATGAACGCCCAAAAAGAAAGAAGACGAAGACACCATTCTGAACAGTTCCTCGGAACACTTGCCAGTGAACAGACAGTAGAATATGCAAGTTAATATATCTGACAAGCCTGTATGGTCTATGATCTTGACCTTTTCTTCATGTACGAAGAACAAAAATACTACTGCTTAAATAAATAAATCGCAATGGGTGGCAGTTTCGTTTCTTATCAGAACTATCCGTGGAGGTCAGTAATGACTGCACATACATGTCTATCTATAAAAGGAATAGAAATTAATATCAGATCACATTTCTATCCTAATACGGAGTAAGCTTTATTGTAGTCGGAAAAAAGTACTGGACAAGTTTGTATTTCTTATATTTCAAGGAGGTTCCATACTTTTAATTTCCAAATAAGAGTTCAGTGGTAAGTTGAGTTAACAAGTTTTTGGATGATTTCCAAAAAATCATGTCCTTTGTCGAGGCATTAAACTTCTAGAACATTTCACGTTACTTCTGTCTCTTAAAATTGGCATCCACCATCCATGAAATATAAGTTTCTTTGCATTTTATATAAAAATTCAAAAGATTTTTTATAAAGTTTATTTACATTTGACTAAAGTATGTAGGTGCCATTTTGTTGGATAACTTTTTGCCATCTTGTAGGTAGGGACGTGATCCCATTGCTATAAAAATTTTGGGGCTTCTGATCAAAAAACTGCGACAAGTGGTTTTGGCAGTCCTCTCGTGATGTTAACCTGACACTGCCTAAGGAATTCTGCAGAGACCGAAGCAGGTGAAAATCTGAAGGTGCAAGGTCAGGACTATACGGCGGATGCATTAACACCTCCCAGCTAAACTATCGTAATTTTTGCTGAGTGAGGTCTAGCGTTATCATGGTGAAAAACCACACCCATTCTGTTGATTAATTTCGGCCGCTTTCTCTCAACTTTTTGCTTTAATCTCATCAGTTGTTCGCAGTACAGTTCAGAATCGATGGTCCTAAACTTGAAATTAGCCTTGGAAAAAGAACAAACAAACACCCAAATCAAATTCCTATTTATATATTAGTATTTAATAAATATCTTTTATAATAATAAAGTCATCATATTTCTGAGCTTGGTTCTTCTAATTTTAGGGGAGCGTACGGTATATCCGCCATTTTAATTTTAGCCTGATTTAACATACCGGTTATCTTGTTATCTTATTTCTCATGAATTTCCTTCAATAACCACGCGGTAGTTGTAAGAATATATAATATATATAATAGAATATATACACACACACACACGCATATATATATATATATATATATATATATATATATATATATATGAATATGTATATCTTATATATAAAATTTTTATATCTTATAAATTATATATCTTATATTAAAAATCAATTGCAAAGTCGTACCGCCATATTTTCTGAATTCCTAAAAAATCGCAAAAAAGACTGTTTCATGACACAAAAATAAAATCACCAAAATCGTTCCAGATGATTAGAAGGATTTTAGAACCCGATCTGAGCGCCACCTACCAGTTCTAAATGCGATTCTAAACCATCCGGAAACCCACTCAAACACACAAAAACAAAATCACCAAAATCGCTCCAGCTGATTAGGTGGATTCTAGAACCCGATCTCACCGCCACCTACCGGTTCTAATTGCGAATCTAAACCATCCGGGAACCCACTCAAACACACAAAACAAATTTCATCAAAATCGGTTAAGTCGTTCTCAAGTTATGCGCGTACATACATATCTACGATTCATTTTTATATATACAGATAAGTTAAATTGATCAAAACTTATTTATAAATGAAGTTGATTTTTATACCAAATCGATTCGGTGACGCTAGGACATCACTAATTGATCCAACATCGAGCAGTTAAAAGTCAAATAAATGCTTGGAAAGGGTAAAAATATTTGCTTTTTGTCCTGCTGGCATATATTTGTATCATTATACGATAAGCAATTAATAATTTTGAAGGTCCTATCACCTTTAGAACCCTAAAACAAGTACGGCGATATCACACAACATTAATTTATTAGCAATGTCATAAATAATAATTGTGCAACATTCTCGGACTATTGGAAAGGCAATGAAAGCTGCGTGCTGAAAGTGGTCTTGTGCGGAAGACATGAACTGGTTTTACCATCCCTTTACTAGGTTTGTGAGAAATTGCATAAGTAACATGTGTTATTGAATGTTATCAAATTACTAGTTAACGATTGTCGTATGAAAGCCTTGTCTGCCTTCGTTAGAGAAAACGCACTGTGTCAACCCCTAAAAAGCACTAGACTGGGATTTATTTCGAACAAATCGCTAAAATTACAGTAATAAATAAAAGATAAATACTATTATAAATACATGCTTGTTTTTGTCGATTATATTCAC
The DNA here is from genome assembly GCA_039645545.1 of Dendrolimus houi. Lineage (NCBI taxonomy): Eukaryota > Metazoa > Arthropoda > Insecta > Lepidoptera > Lasiocampidae > Dendrolimus > Dendrolimus houi. The sequence goes on along the minus strand of CM077127.1, from coordinate 23,958,856 downwards.
GTTACACGTCGATATTTCAGTGAATAATAAATAGTATTCCTAATATGTATAATTTTAAAAAGCGCTAAATAATTTTTTGGGCACTAAGAAAGACTAAAAATCGCGAAGTCTAGCACTGAAAGCGCTGAGTTGGCAACAGTGGTCATATGCATTATATACAACACTAATACATAAACACCATCAAAGTATAAAACATGACGTTCAAGTACATATGATATCCACGAAATATGACATTATTAGAAATACTTTTCCTTTAACGATTACATTTCGATGCACGTCAATATTTCAGTGAAGAGTACCTAATATAATTTTAAAAAGCACTAAAGAATTTTTACGCTAACCGAGACGAAAAATCGTTAAGACTAGAGCCGAAAGCACTTTGTGGCAACAGTGGTCGTATGCATTATATGCACTGTCGCATAAAGACCATCTCTCTTTTCTTTCACCATATCCCAACTATTTGGGGTCGGCACAATATAGAGTTGCGTTGCACACGTACGAGCCGGTACATTTGTCCCGTACAAAATCCAATTCTATAGATACGGTACAAAATCTATAAAGTAATGCTTCAAATATTTTGTCGCGCTACTATTCAATGTATTACTCGCGCCTCAAATGTAAGATGAAGGACGGAACGAGGCATAAGCTACAATAGTAAAATAACGCCTCTACGGATATTCACATGATAGAGAGGGACAACATGACTCTATAATACATGGGTACAATTTGTGAGAAACGGTACAAACGAGGAAATGACATCCATCGTTTCAAATGTACTGCTACTCTACAAATGTACCGGCACGGTACAAATGTACTGCTACGCTACAAATGTACTGGCATGGTACAAATGTACTGCCACGGTACAAATAGTACAAAATGCCTCGCCTCATTTGAAGTGGTACATTGTACTGGTTCAGTACAAAATGTCATGTTACTCTTACAAACTTATTTTAAAATCATGTACTGCCCAACACTAGCACAATATGTCTTTTCCTTCCACACTCCTCTATTCTGACATACATCTTCTGTAACACCACAAATCATCATATCATCCTTCACACATCCATAAACGCCAGCAGTAAAATTACGTTCAAGTACATTTTAACATAATTCTACGAAATATGTTAACTTTATTCATCTATTTAAGTGCAAAACTAAAGGGTGGATAGTAGGCTCAAGAATAAAAATGAATTCTAGGAAAGTTATTAGCAAATCTCTTTATGGCGAGTTTCATTTGTTATGTAACCTTTCCTTGATTCAATTTGATTTTATTTTTGAATTTGTTAAGTAGTCTTTAGTTTGAAATTTAAATAAATCTTAAAAATTACATATCCAAAAATATATATAAGTTACTTAAATGTTATATTTTAATGTAAAGGCTGAAAGGTAGCAATAGTGCTTGTGATCTTTGACAGATTGCTTTATTGTAAAATCACAATTCTATTGTTGTAACACAAGCCAAACTTAAATAAAAAGAGGAAAACAATGCCATAATTTTAATTATATATTATTGAAAGCTAATGATTCAATAATAATTATTGCTTATTATATCAAATGTGTCAATAGAGAGGTTGTAATAGGAACCTTAGATTGTAAGTAACAAAACAAAACAATTATATGATGTTATTATGTCAATCAATGTAGTGAAAGTAGACATTCTATGACTGTGGGAAAGAAATACAGTAGTAAATTTTATTGTACTGTCGTATGTTAGGTTACGTAATTAAACAACCAATCAAGTCTTCCTTAATAATATGCCATGCTTTTCAATATTGTACTGTGTACTTGTGTATTGTAGTGTACTTTTCAAAAGCAGATACTAAGCTTTTGTTAAAAAAAATCAATGTTTCCATTATAGGGGAGCGGACACAGTTATATCAACTGAGATACTTTTTGATCATCTTGCAAAGGCTACGTTCCACATGAGGCTCACAACGACCACGCTCACGACCGTGATTTTTCCCGTTCCACTAGCTTGCGGGCGTTACAATCGTAAACTCAAGTAGAATGGATTATTCAACCCACCGCTTGCTTACAAAAAAAAAATTGCAAAAATTACAGGGCCGATTTCGATGCAGTTTTCGCTAATTGGTAGTAAATTCCCGGACTTAAAATTAGCAGTATTTTATATCCCAAGAATCGTATGTGAATTTTCTTGGGAGAGGTTTAAATTGTCTAGGTCGAAAAAGAAATGGTTCCGATATGAAATTTTCACAGATCGATAAAATCTTTAGTAAAACAATTATAGATGTGTATGCCTTAACAATACTTATCCCGGGTTTTTACCGGAATTTCCGGGGTTCAAGTATTTCATACAAAAAAATCTGTTGCCCTGCTGAAAATACCCTTTGATTTTAAATAGTGGCAAAATACTGTGATCTACGACTAAGATACCTGTCAAGCGTGGACGAAGTCGCGGGCAAAACCTAGTTTTAAAATAATAATCTATTATAATGGCTATTTTGTCTTATTATTTTTGAAATATCTATTTAAATATCTTCTCATACAATTCTGTAGAAATAAGAACATATACATATACAACGCTAAAAATTATAATATAAACTAACGGTCGCTTTTAACGTGGCTTTGTCTCCTTTGTACCAGCGGACCGCTCGCCAGCGGCTGGGTGAATACTTCCTTCCTTAATAATCGGTTTCTACATTTTGCCGACCGTTTATTTGCCTTTCTATTGGTTAACATTTGACATAAGTTCCATACAAGTAGTATCAAAATTCGAACGATGGTAAGGCAAGTGAATGAATAGTAAGATACAGGAATCGACCATTAGTCATTACTCTCGTATAGGCAAAGGTTTTCGAGAACATTCTCCTACCCTTAAAGCTTTCCAGCAGAGGTTTTCTCTGAGCACAACCACATGAGGTTTTTTAAAAAGGAGACATTTAATTTCTTCTAGGCCGGCAGTACGTTAGTAACACCGCTGATGTTGCGAATGTCCATAGGCGACGGTGACCACCATCCATCAGATGAATTATTTTTGTGTTATTAGAAACAAGAGTTTTTTTTTTAAATTTTATTGCTGAACCTCAACAGACAGGCTGACGGCCCAACTGTGATGGAAAGTGGATACCGTCCCTTATGGACATTAGCAATACTAGTGGTGCTGCCAATGCGCTGCCGGCCTTGAAGGCGAAACTGGAACCTGGCTACTGATGCCGCGGAACAGAACTCAAAATTGAACTAGAGAGTGCATGCCTCTTGTTCAAAGAGCAAGTTGCATTATATTTATATGTTGCTACTATTTGCTCCCCAAAGATTCACTTCATTTTATATCGCAAACTATCCCATCTCCCGCGGTGAAAAACTATTATTATAAAACTACATATGTAGAAAATTACAGCTAAACCGATCCAGTTGGTACTCCAGTAGTTTTTCCGTGAAAGTTTAACAGATAGAGAGACCGGAGATACTATCGCATTTTTATAGATGATGTTTTTTATATCTATAAACTTGAGAAATTATTGGTCTCACATACAAACTTTCATCCCCTATTTCAACCCGTTCTAATTTTATTTTTGCGATAAGAATTAGTAGCCGTGTATGTCAAGTCCTGTCTATGATCTATAAACTACAAAAATGACGAAAAAGACTAATAAAAAGAACCTATGCTACTTTTAAGGATATCCTTTACGTAAATCTATCCCCTTTTCGGGATGAAAGTATCCTATGTCCATTGTAGATATTGAAATTACGTATATACCGAATATCAGCCAAATCGGTCAAATTGTTTTTTCCGTGAAAGCATAATAGACAGACAATGTTACTTTCGCATTTATAATATTAACAAGGATGTTTGAAAAGAATGTAAATTATTTCAATAATTTCGTTGATATACGTCAATTTATTATAATTATAAATGCGAGCGAGCCAAGGTCACCGCCGTGTGCAATGCGGTTGACGGTTTCAAATGTCATCGATCTCAAGTACTTACTCAATTTGAATTTATAGCGGAAATATTTCGCAAAATTTTGAAACACGGTTATGTTTCTGGCCTATATACGTAATCTATGACTACCGTGTTATATTTTTTTCCTAAACGTAACGTTCTTGCGTTTTAACAATTATTACATTTCTTCATAGCCGAATTGGACATCTTTTTTTTTAACACCTCTACGGACTCGAGTTCCGTACCCCTTTTTACAACTTAATTTCTATGAAAGTTTTTTGTGTTCATACACGCTTATTGTTTATTTATGTTACTGTGTGTGACATTAATTTAGTGATTTTTATGTTGTAGTGTACCTTAAGAATAACTTATAATATTTATTTTTTCTATTTTTAATACTAAACTTATAGTAATGTAGAGTGTATCTGTTAGATGCTGGTGTTGTGAGGAAGTGCATGTGCAGTGTGTGCCTTCTGTCTATACCTATATATATCTTAACTAGTGCCATTTGTGTTGTTTTCCCTTTCTGTGCCTAGGTTATTAATTTTTAGGCTGTTGTGTGTCTGGTTTGTTTGTGAAGTGTGCGTGTAATGCAATGCGGTGGTAGTGCGCATTGGTGTGAGTATGTGTATGAGTTTTGTTGTTAGTTGTGTGTGGACATCGTTTAAAAATAGATTCCACTCACTATTAATAATAATAATAATCATCTAGGCTCAAACGGCTTTCGTAGTTCGTTTTCGTCCAATCCGCCCAAAAAAACAATGCATTTTGGAAAGAAGAAATAACAAATGCTTATTTAGAACTGCAACAACAAAATTTATATAATACAAAAATAAATGAAAAATACTTACAATGTAAAATGCACTTAAATATGAAAAAAAAAACAAAAGCAAGTAAGTTCTAATTCGAAAACGAACAACGAAATACGTTTGATGTAAGGCCTCAACTCCGGATCGTCTGTACGAGCGTACAATCTGCTGCTCAGGGTGATTCACGTATAGACCTAGTATCGATGATTGACTTTGCAATTGGTAGATTACGCGACTTACACTCACTGATTACGCGAAGTTTCCTGGTTTACACCGCGGCGAACACTCTTGGACGACGGTGCAAGTTTGTTGCCGGGTGCTTCTAATGAACTATAATCCCATAATATAGTTGTTCGGCGAACACCGCACAGGTGTTTAATATTTATAGATAGTCTCATAGATACTTATTACTAATCAGCAATATTGGTAACTACAAATTAATAACTACAATTATTTTTATTAGAGAGCTGCCATGTACACTATTTAAAAAAAAATTCGCTACTGACCACTAAATGTTATTATAATATAAACATGTTTATGGACGATAAAATATTATGAACTGACTTAAATATATTTGACATGCTGTAATGTAACATTTTATTATTTAGATTACTTATAGATTATTATTATTATATTTTTAATTGTATTGATTGATTGATTGTATAAAATGTTTATAAGTCAATATTGTAATGTTAATTTAGCACGCCCAATTATGGACCGAATGCCTTGATAGTTGATACTGTAAAAACCGTAACATCTTTGTACGTGCATTACGCAATAAATATATTCCATTCTATTCAACAATTAATAAAGTTATTCGACCATGGAAATAAATTACTTAATAATGTTATAATTCATTTATTTATCAGCGAGTTATAGATAGTAATATAGATACTAATAATTTGATTATGCAAATTAATCATTCGCACACTTCGTAATTATCGTATTACCTCTATACTCTGCGGGACGCCATGGTTTCTTTAGTCACTTATTTATTTAGGTTTAGCGCGCATCAGTAGCAATTCCATAGGTTACAGCAGATATTGCGGAAAAAATATTCGTGGTGTGCGCACGGCCTTATCGAAGGAAATAGCGCCCGAAGAGCTCAAGCTTCATTCATCGTAGATATACGTATATTGCATACCGGTTAACGCTCGCTCAGAGTTTATAAGAAAGGTTTGAGGAAAACGTAAAGGTTTTGCAAAGAAGGCTGTATTGCGGAATTCTATATCTTTAGTTGAGTAGATAAAGCCTAGCCGGCCTAGTTCACTGGAATGCATAGGTTCTGGGTTCGATTTACGGCATGATAAATTTCGTGAATGAACGTTCCATTATTTACTATGGACTGGCTGTTTCAGATTGGTCCCCCAGTGGTCCGTTGTATATTACCCATAATAGTACATAATACAAGCGTAACTTGCTTAGCTTGTGGATATACACTTATACAGAGTGTTTGTTAATCGATTATTTATTAAAAATAGTTTTATAAAGACGTGCATTAACTTAGACAACCGCACTCTATTTAAATAACGTAATTTGTATATTGGGTAACATTTCGACAGTTCTCTGGTGTAATTACATATTTATATCCGCGTGGCTTTGGCCGCGGAAAGTTCTTTCCCGTCGTATCCCGTGGAAGTTAACTCTATATTGAGAGCAGGCATTCGCACCTGTTGCTTTAATTTTTTTATCTAGGCGCAATATTAATTTAAATTTAAGCGCTATTCGCCCCCGAAAAATTCTAACCCCATTTCGCGAAAACTGTCCCATTTTCCGGGATAAAAAGTACCCTACGTTCTCAATATTCTTGGTAGCGAGACTAAATATATACCAAAATTCAGCAAAATAGGTAGGCAGGTAAAATGGTTTATCCGTAAAAGCGTAAAAGCCAGAGTTTCTTTCGCATTTATAATATCAAGTACGGATTTTATACCCAGTAACAAGGTAAATGAATGGTTAGTAAGAGTATGGTGACATATAGGAGTCGGCTGCGCTGTTGGTGAGTCATCTCTTTAATGGGAAGCAAGTACGGCGCGACGGGCGTTCTCAGTTATTTTTACAATCTCCATAGCTCTAGGTGCAGATTGGCACATGGCATATTTTTTTAGACCAAATCAGTCGAAGATTAATAAGAAACTTATCAAAATTTTCAATTTTGTTTTCTCTCTCTCCCTCTTTTACCTTCTTCCAATTATTTCATATCATCCTTCACACAATCTGTTCGTATTTTTTTTGAGTTTGCTCTTTAAGAATCGGTTTTCATATAAGATATGGAAATTTTATGAGAAAAATAATCCAAGTGTTACGTTTTTTTAATTTTACAATATGAACCTTTAATACAATCACATCTAAAATAATACCCATCAATGTACGATACGGCGTTTTGAAATTAGAGAGGCTTGTAACCGCCCTTATTATTTCTACAATTTCGACCTTTAATGCAATGAAATATGATCTATAATAATATCCATCAGTGCATATTCAAAGACAGTCTTACTTAAGGAGTAAACTCAAGTCGTGCGTCGTAGCTGACCCACACATTTTTAGATATACTTTTACATTTGACCGTGACGTACCCATCATAATCAAATTGAAGATATTGTGAAGAAAAGCTAGGTAAAAAGCGTCTCAAATAAACGTTACATATTCGTGCATGTCGAAGAGATTAATGAAAGTAGACGAAGCGAAAAGTGTTTGTCAGGATCGTAGCAAGTGTAGATCCATAGTGTCTGCCTACCCCAATGAGAATCAGGCCTGACAATATGTATGTATGTTTTTATTGCATGATTGTTATACTTAACGTTTTATAATGCCTAAGCCCTCATTTACATGATGACTCTACGGCAGCGACCAGGCAAGCAAGTGGCGTCGGAAAGGGTAGCGCGTGTATGTAAGCCCAACAACATATCTTCCCTGGCCCCTTTCGTGTTTCCTGCCACGAAGTGAGCATAATCTTAACGAGAGTAAGTTTAACTACAACTCTGACGAGAGCTGGAACGTCGAGCAATAGCTGAGTATCCGCGAGTGGACCTAGGCTCAGCACTGGATTGGCCTGGAGCCTGGATAAAACTCAGAGAACGGTCCACCTTCATTTAAGCCCTTCGGATGAATTAGCCGAGTTGTTCCACACTCCCCATTTTTGTCGCCGCGGGGTGCTTTGCATCCTGCAGGAAACTGTCTCGGCCGGTACCTGCCAGGACTTACGTGGAGTAGGCGATCGCCATTTCCCACGGCCCTTGCTATAAGCCAGTGAAAATAACACGAGGAGTTTTAGTGGATATTTCGGCAATGGTTACCTACCTCCACCAGGTTAAGAGCAGGTTGGCGAGTCCTCATATGCTCTCACCGTGATACCCGCACAGTAATAAAACCGTAAGCAAATTTCTTCTCGTCTCAAAAACTTAACCCAAGTTTAACTGTTCTATTGAGACTTGTTATTCTTATATTCACATATTATCCAGTATTTCGTTCACAGCGATTTTATTACTTTCTGAATGAAGTAAAAAAGCAAGTGTAACATTGATATACGTATTTATTTATTCTGAGTACATTAATACTATATTATCAGAACTCGACTTAGATATTTGTCCATACACATTTTCATGCATTCTATAATCGCAATCTTTATCGTAACTAAATAAATAAAATAATAAATGTCCAGACAAACACACTATAACATTTTATAGTGGACAAGTCTGAGTCTGATTTCAGACGCTCAGTCAGACAATGGTATAAAAAACAAAGATTGTCTGCAAAATTTACCATGCCAAGAACAAAATTCGGGACCTTTGCGTCCCAGTCAACTGCGGGCCAACGCTTAGACTACTACATCACAGAGACTGTCGCTTTCTTGTGATTGAGTTTCGAGCCCTCTTGAGTCTTCCGTGGATTCGCTTTGTTTGTCTTGCTCTTCGCTTGTTGCAGCAATTTTTGAGGAAGAAGCAATAAGATTACGCAGGTTTTCAAGTACTGCTTCTTCTTTTTCATATTTTTTAGTCATTCTTAAAATAGATCGTCTGGTCTTTTCATATTCTAGGCGTGTCTTTCGCTGTTCATATGTTTCAGCAGCTCTACGGGCTACTGCACGCCGCGCCGATTTGGTCCGTCTTCCAAGGTTTGAACGTCCTCGCATTTCAAAAGTTTGTTGGCAAAGATAGTGAAGTTGTGCGTGATAAATTTGTCACTTACCTACAAATAAAACAAAGAGTTATTCATGTAGTACATCCATGTTGAACTTACCTATTATAATTAATCAAAACCAGTACCGTGAAATATGGCAACTTAAGCTACGGTTGACAATTTTGCCATGAGAAAGAATACAATTTCTTGCGGCCGCGGCTCTACCACAGCCAGGTGGTAGAGCGTTTGCTCGACTGGATGGCTACCACCCCTGGTCTGGAGTATACCGCCATAACAACCTTGGAGTTGTGTTCCGGCATTAGAGGCCATGTTCTAGTCTCTCTTTAAAGAACAGCAGCGCATTTGTAGCACCTTTGGTGATGCAAATATCTATAGGCGATGGGAACTGCTTTCCATCAGGTGGGCCGTCTGCCTGGCTGCTAAACTCATGCAATAAAAAAAAGATTAAAATTACCTCTCACAAAATTACTTTTTTGAGGACATAACGTCACGTATGAGTCATAAGCTCAAAAAAGTCATTTTGTGAGAGGTAATTGTAATCTAAACGAAGACCTATAATGGCAAAATTGTCAACCGTTTGTTAAATTGTCAGATTTCACGGTATTTGTTATTATTTGTTGCCAATACCATGTAATAATAATCATTCATATTATTTATTACTGTCGTAATACATAGCTGTGTTATAGCAAAGTGAATGGCACAAAAATATTTTTATATTTTACCTATCTATATTTGAATACCACGTGTATTATAGTCTTATAGTTATGTGAAATTACTATTTCTTGTGTATTTAATAATGTGTATATTCATCTAATAATAATATACTTAATTTATCGAGACCTATTCTATTCTATAGAAATCTCACGTGACCAAAAGGCTGGCCTGTACTTACGGCAACGCATCGGCGTTGCCATTTAGCGTGGGAATGTGGTCAACGTTTTGGGCACGTTCCCAACTGACGGTGATATGGGACTTATATAGTATTTTATTGTGTTTAATAGGAAATTGTATTTATTTTAGATATTGAAATCGACAAAAAATAAACTTAATTGAATAGGATCATCAGACAAATTATATTATAATATACATTGTATATAATAATATACTACAACAAACACAATATAAATTGACAAAATTCCCCATTAACACGAACTATGAGTTAATAAGTCTGTTCACAAGGTAAAATGGATTCTGTCCATGACTTCATTGTGTGCAGTGCAAATCTGTCTAGAATATAGATAAGCAATATCTAGATAACGGGTGCCAGGCATTTGAGCTTGTATTTTTCGATGTAAAAGTCTGCATTTTAGGTGATAAAAATTAAAACCGAACAACGCGACCACTTGAAAAATAGGTTGGTTAAAGAAAAAGAATATTATTATTTATTATGTTTGTAGGTAAGCTTATAATAAAAAATAAGTTGAAGTAGCAGTAGGACGGTCACGTCGGTTGCAGAACTGACGGCCAATGGAGCAAACGTGTCTAGTGCTCCGCGATTTCGCGTCCCAGCTAATGTAGAATAGGATGCCCTCTAGCCCGGTGGATCGACGACTTGCGTAAGGTTACCGGCGGGGCTGGAGATCGGGATATGTGACGCAGACTTGGGGAGGTCTACGTCCAGCAGTGGACAACGATTGGCTGAAGATGAAGGTAAACAAAATTATAGAGAGACAAAAGATAAACTGAAATAGCAAAGCTTTTTGAAAATTCCAATGTTATGATCTGCTAAAGGAGCAAACAATTGTTATGTAACGACTTTCACCATTCCAAAACACCCTTGGACTCTGCCTTTTACTTGTCAGAACGATCACAAAAAACGAAAGTTAGCTGATGTTTATTCGAACAAACGATACTGGCAAGGCGATAATTGATATTTCTAAATCAACGCTGCCTATGTGCGTAATTAGCTTTCTTTAACTAATTCTCAGTTATACAGTGTTATAATTTTCATAAAAGAAGTAATTTGACCTCGTTTGTAGGGAAATTACGACGGAGATGACCGGAATAAATTGCACTAACATCCTCAAAGACAAAAAGTTTGTTGTACAGTCTTCTATAATATTAATGGACTAGAAGTATCTAAACCGAACTAAATTTTCTTTTACCTTAACAGAATTAAATGGTGGGTCATAAACCAAAACCACTAAAATCTATTCAATCTATTTTTCGAGATAATAGGCACCTCATTGTCATTCCCCGTTGACGAAAGTACTATTATTTTTAAAAGTAATTAAATATGCTATTGATTGCTTTTATCCGTCATAACATCATACGAGTATATGAATTAAGCTTTGTGCTTAATCGGACCATTCATCGAATCATTCGCTAGGATAAGATCCAAACTCGTATTCCATTTCCCCGAATAGAAAAGCCTTAAGTTCATACTACGTAACAATATACTATATGTTCATTTTTAAGGGCATAAGAAACGAGAGAATAAACAAATCTATCAATATACTAAAGCAAATTCCCTTTGCGTGAAATGAAATTAACAGTTACCGGAGTTACGGAAGGAGGTAACGGTGAATGTTAGGGATGGTTCAAGATGGAGGGATATCATAAGATGTTCAAGAGAAAAGTTAAGTTCAAGAAGAAGAAGCAATTTTATTTCAACAAGAAATGAAAGACTAACTATCAAATTAGTTACTAGATAGTGCTAGTACCTTGGAAGATAATAATGATTTGTAAGAATACTCACAAACCACCTTTGTATTACATTCTACAACTCAAAGCAATACTATTGTTTAAAATATTCAGGTAATAGATGACTAGATATTACCAAATAGACTGCTATGACGCCATCATGCAGTTATTTTGATAATGAAAACTAAAAAACAATTGTTGTAAAAGTATGATATCTTGAAGTGGTTTAGACTTTATCTTATCACTGTTATCAATGTGAAATGTATGGCATTAGCATGCCACCGTGAACAATTATTATAATAAGTTTTGTAGTGATTTTGGGTGATGCTTGAAATATACATCATGATCAATTAATACACGTTATTTAGTTAGAGGTCCGGCTAACACCAAATAGAGGAGATATGCGGAGACAAGCAGCACGCTGTCGCCTACCCGCCTCACACGCTGCTAATTTCTCCGCAGTACAAGGATTTATTAAAATTAGCACCAGAGTTACAGTATTCGGAACAGAATAGAACTTTTTTAAGCATAAGCATCTTCGGTGCTTCAACTTATGCTTATTTAAGCATAAGTCGAAGTTCAGACTTCATCAATATTAAAAAAGGTTGTATTTTCTATAAAAAAGAAAAAGGGATCAAAATAGTACAATAAATAGTAGATAAAGTCTATTACATATATAAAAACTCACAAATAGATATCTTTAATAATTAAGTATCTCGATATAAAGCATCATCAGCTCTTGTTTCTGCTTCTATTTGCTTTGGTGGAAATGATGTTTACACCGCCAAGCTTGATTAAGGTGGAATGGCATATTTTACACATCGGTAATAAAAAATAAAGTCTTCCAAAATGCCTAAACAGTGCATGCATTCTTTCAGAATTTCAACAGACACCATTAAAATGATACGCGAGTATCTTTACTACTAAACTACCATAACATGGAGGATTCGAAAATTCTTCTAAGCCAAGAAAGACAGTCTGACTTCTTGAACGGATTAAAATAATTCCTCCTGTCAAGTCATGTAAATTCAAATATAAAATGGATATCTAAAACAAAACTGTCATATCAACAGTGTAAAATTTACTCCTTAGCACTTTACGAGCATCTTCGTGTTGAATATAAATGAGAATCGTTCGAGACATTAATGTCCTTGCCGTCGAAAGCTAACATCAAGCTATTTTGCAATATAATGTTCATGGCGATGTTCTGCGCATAATTACATTTTGTTATTCTATTATTGAATTTCAAATTTCGATCTCTAGTCAATCCATTATCATTTTTATGATCGATAGACTTGTAGTTCGTGACGTTTTCTGATTTGTCGGTGCAATAGCGGTGTGGGATCGGTTTGGTCGGTGACATACGGCGGCACCGAAAGCTTACCGAGCACCTACGTATATTTCTGAGCGTTTACAATTAGGTTTAATCTCCTTAAGGCCTGCAGTAGCGAAATTCTCTAATAAGATACGGACACATTTTACAATAAATACTAATTTTTCCACATATAAAAGAGCAGGTTCTAAAATAACATCCTAACATCTAACTATTAAAATAATCACGATGTAAATAATTTTAATTATTTTTCTGGCGCCTTTGACTTGAACCTATTTGTGACATCCTACGTAAGTATGCTAGTACAAAATCTATGAGGCGGTGATGTTCTGTAAGTTTGAAAAAAGTATCTCAGTAGTCAGTTGATTATTCACTCCCCTATTCTTTATTTGAAATTTCTTTCTTTCTTTCTCTGAAAGCTAAAGTGAAAATCTAAATTGTGATTACTTGCCGATGATATCGAAGATTGCCTAAAATCAAACTGTTTGGAAAATCTTTAAGGAATCGTCAATATTGACGAAACGAAGACAACTTTATTACGTTTTGTCACTTGAGATCGTGCTGAAGTTACCAATCGACCACTGATTTACGTGACAAGTATGGGGATTCTTGTTGTTTTCGTGTCAAGTTACACGACAAGGCGTTTTTTAACACGTACGACTTCTCAGGTCAGGGCTGATCCCGCTTAGCGGGTTGTCACACGCCTAACGTGTTCAGGTTTATTAATCTATGGTTACGGTATAGGAAATGTAGAAATTAAGTCTCTTTATTGCATCAAACTGAATAATATAGAATATACATCAAATTACATAACTGTAACTATAGAAAGCAAACATTAAGAAGACGGCCTCCATGATCTAAGTGGCTTGCCCAGTCCAGTAAAACGCAGTCGCGCCAGAGTCTACCCGGCAGGTTAAATCCCATAGACAAGCTTTCCTTTATTTACACCGATCAGGGTGTACGGGCTTGATTCAAGAATTGTACTATCATTGTTGGAATATTAATAAAGCGGGAAAACGAACCTGAGGTGCTAATCGAAGTCGAATTTGTTCCCTTGTAACTCATTTCAAATGATTAATATAAAATTACATTCATACCTCTTTTTTATTGCGAAGCTGACAAATTGGCAGACGGTTTAGCTAATAGAAAGTGGTTGCCGTCGCCTATAGGGAACCCAACGCATTGCCAGCCTTTAGAATGGGATCAGACCGGAGGAATAGAATATAGGGAAGAAGAAAAAAATATTGGATTGGAATACGGTGATGGGACAGGGGGGAGAGGGAAGATCCCATATGAATTCATACGGTGGTAGGGTATTTGCCCGTCTGGATGGCTACCAACCCTGGTCTAGAGTATGCTGCCATAAGAACCTTGAGTTGTGTTCCGGTATTAGTGACCAGGATCCAGTCTCCTTTAAGAGAGCAGCAACGCATTTGTACCACCTTTGATGTTGCAAATGTCCATACGCGATGGTGACCGTTTTCCATCAAATGGGCGGTGCCTGTAGGCTGAACTCGAGCAATATTTAAAAAAAAATTGTCAAATGTTTAACAACGCATCAAGTTGTGAAAGCCACAAACCTTCAAAAGTCAGGAAATGTTTGTTTATTTTTAGTTTGAGGATAACTCCAAATATTTGTGTGGTCATGCTTTATTTGCCATATTTTCTACTTCATGAAGCATTATAAATTTAAGGAGAACTCGTTTTATACATTTTCAATAATAAGATATTAATTGAGTAAATAATAGTTGTGTAATAATATTATACTTTTTCATAATATCTGCTTCTATAGAACGGCGGGAATTTGAATTTTAAACCTGACAGTTGCCAAGATTTTTTCTTTGAAAGTGGTGTACGATTTAAAAAGAAAAGTATTTTTAACAGACAAGCAAGCTAGTGTTGCACCACGCAATACAATCAAAATTTAGCTATTCATAAATAATCTGTAACTATTTACAACAAGAATCGTTGGTAAAATTTTACTTCTATGTCCTACAGTTATTTAGTTTAATTCAAAAATGTCATGTAAATTGTGTACATCTTCTATTTACAGTTCTTCTAATGCTCAGTTGTTTGCTATATTCTTCCGAATGATACAATAATCTAAAAATAAACGCCATATGAACAGAAATATCTAAAAAGTCACATGCATGGCTACACATATACGGGGAAATGGTTTCACGATGAATACAAGACTGTTCAGATTTTTTTACATATCTAAACGACAATACTTTTTTTAGTGCAAAAGTTATTGTCTTTTAGCAGATTCTTGGTTTCAAAATTCAATTCACTTTTATTATCGTAAACAGCAATCCTATGTTGAGAAATTACGGATTGCCTATCCAAAATTTCATTTTCTACTACACCCCCTTCGAGATAATTTTTTGCGACAAAAGCGAGCCTATGCCTGTCCCAATAGTACGTTATCTCCTTACCTTCAAGATCTGTTTGACAGAGTATAAAGTCGTGAAACAACAAATAAACATTTAATTTCACAATTATAATATTAGTATGAATTATATGGTATGTTGTATTGTTTATTATTTAACAGGCTACATGAGTTTGTTAACCCGGAGCCTAAGTGGATGCGAGATGCACAGACTAATTGAACGGTTTAATAAGACAAAGCACAGAGTAGTTCAATGAAACAAAGAGAGCCAGCATACGGTAGCATAGACAAGTAAAACTTATTTGCTGGTCAATTAGGCTAGACCGCACTTTAATACAAGGTTGTGCAATATGCACCGATTTTAAAACAGGTTGTAAGTATGCAATAACAATTTTTCCTTCGAAATTTAAATACCATCTATAATTAAATTATTGTGTAAATTACTTTGTTTTCTTAATACTATTTCGTTATGAATATGCGACGACTGTATCTTGCCAAGTAATTAATTATTATTAGTAAACGTCGTTGCTTGAATTTGATTTCCGTAATATTCAGTACGAATTTTAAAGTTCCGTAACTCGAAATTCGTTTACTTAAAGATGGTGTTTGATAGAAGTAATCATTACAAGTAGTAATACACTTATGATTCGTCTCTACCAATAACGCATATTATTGGATGCCTTCTAAACAGACATCCGGCGCGTGCGAATCCAATTTATCGGTCTATTGCAGCCGATGATAGCTCTACAAACATTCGATTCGTAACCAGCTAGCTTTGATCTAAACAAAATATTTACTATACTTTGATTACAAAATGCAACTAGCAGTCTCAAAACGAAAATTCTTCGTCTTACCTATGACTTTGGATGCTTTGTGTATTTAGGCTGTCAAGTATTTCAATTAGATATGAATACAAATCAATATAGAATATGCTTAACTTTTAAAATAACAGACTACTGGACAAATCTCTTTATTATGGAACCCTTTGTCGAATGATAATTATAAATAAAAGTAATAAATGTGTTGCAAATTATGATTTCAACTAAATATTGATTAGAAATATCCATGCACTAAAGTTTAAAAGTTTCGTTCATGATCTTATTTACAAATAACATTTATTAAACAACTAGCTTCTGCCCGCGACTTCGTCCGCGTGGTGCGGTTTTTAACTATCCCACGGGAACTCTTTAATTTTTCAGAATCAAAAGTATCCTATATGTTGACCAGGGATATAAGCTATCACCATACAAAATTTCATTTAAATCGGTCCAGTCGTTTCGGAGATTAGCCGGTACAAACAGACAGACACACAGATAAAAAGACATACAAAGAAATAAAAAATTTGAAAAAACTCTAAATTAGCTCCATTTCACTTGTTACATCCCCTGACTCGGTTTTTAGCATATTTTTTTCATTGTACAGAAATTTGACCTGTACAATTTTATTATATGTATAATAATAACATGTATGTATAAGCATGATTGAATTATTATAGAATAGAAGATAGATCTATGCATTGTGATCAAGAGTGATACACAGGCCTTTTTTTTGAGGCGGGGGAAATGCATTTCGCACACTACCGGGTCCTTTACTAGGGATTAGACCAAAGCGACGAGAGGTGACACCACGCATGGGCACCAGAGTCAAATCGCCGGCTTGTGTGGAGAGTCGACTACTCAATAATCTACTAAAACCACCCTCCTCCCATGTGCCCCGCGCTTATGGCAGGAAGAGCGTGAGACTTAGAACGTAGTTACGCCCACGCTGATCCTAGCGCATCAGTGCTTGAGAATACCCCGGGACAGGAAAACTCACTTCGTCAACAGGGGTGAAGAATCCTCTGCACCCTAGATTCTAGAGGGCCTCTGCAGCGGTATTTACGGGGGGAGATTTGGCGCATATCTGCGCCTCCGGGACCCCGAGTGACGTCGGTACCCGCGAGACGCATGCGCACCTCTCTCCCGTTCTCGTTCCGCGACCTCCTTTTGAGACATGACAGCCTCGCAGAAATTGGCCGCACCCACCCAATGATCGTCGCTATGCAGCATGGCTTGCACCAAACTGCCCTGCGAATCGATCGGACCTACGAAGGTCTCGAGTTCATATCTCTGCGGTGCCCATGCTGCGCACTAGACCAGCGTATGAAACGCAGTGTCTAATGCGCCACGCTGGCGACACTGAGGGGAAGGCAGGCAGCCCGCGACATGATTCAGATACTTATCGAAGCACCGATGCCCGGTAAGTATCTGCGTCATCCTGAAGGTCAGGGTCCCGCGTTTCCGCGAGAGCCATTGCAACAGGTGCGGGCGCACCGCCTCCACCGTCTCAATGCCTGCCACAAGGAGTTTCCTACTCTCTTGACCCAGTTTCGATCATGGTCGCGGTTTCCCGCGTCCTGATCGCCCGAATCTCGGCCTGGCAATAAACCAGGCCACGGGCGATGATATACAGGCCTACCACAACACAGGTCTAACAACGGAAGAACCCTGATAATAATTACGTAATGTGGTGATTACAGGCCAAGGTTCATCGTTATTAGCACACAATTACAATGATTACTCGTAACCAATTGATGTGAAATGCAAAATAAACATACATCTGAGTATATGATACTTAGATGTTTATAGTATGAGTAAGTAAGTTTTTTTCTCCGCGCAGGAACGGACAAAGAATACTAATTCCTGCGACCGGGCGGCCTGTAGTTAGAGGCGACAAAACAACCCACAGCCAGGTGGTAGGGCATTTGTCCGACTGGATGGTGGCTACCACCTCTGGTGTAGAGTATGCTGCCATAACAACTTCGAGTTGTGTTCCGGCATCAGTGGCCAGGTTCCAGTTTCTGTTTCGAGATCGGCAGCACATTGGCACACCTCTGGTATTGCTAATGTTTATAGGTGATGGTAACCACTTTCCATCACAGTTGGGCCGTCAGCCTATCTGCTGGGCTTCAAAAATAAAAAATTAAAATTTACATTATATATTCTACTGTTCATAATTTTTGCTTTTTTAGAGATTTCAACAATTATCATGTTTATTCTGTACAAGAGTGTCCGCCACTTCTTTCGGGAGAAAATACTAGAATATATCCGCGACTTCGTCCACGCTTGCACGCTTGTCTTGAAATTCCCGCGGGATTCCCGGGACATAAAATACCACAGCCATCGTTTTAGTGAAAACTGTGTTGGAATAAGCTAATTTTTACGAACTTAAAGAATTACAAATTGCTTCCGGGAAAATTCTCGCAGGGTTCCCGGAACAAAAAATATCACACATTTTATTACAAAAAATTTGCTATCGATCAACGAAAAAATCACATATGATTTCAATTTATTTTTATTTGTTCATTTTAAATTATTCCCAATAAATTCTCGCAGGATTCCCAGGATAAAATGTAGCGCAGAGTTTAAGTCTAAGAAGTAGCTGTCGATCAGCGGAAGCCGCATCGAAAATGGCCTAGTAATTTCTACATGAAACCTGAACAAACAGACAAATCTAAAAAAATTGTATCGTTTATATAGTCTATTCAAGTTGTTTTTTTTATAAATAACTTAAATGTACAGACACGGCATGATTAGAATTTTATAATATTACTAGCTGTCCCGGCAGAAGTTGTCCTACCCTGAAGAAACAAAATTTAGAACTCGATTGCAGCGCCACCTACCGGGTCCAATTGTGAATCTATACCACTCTCGAATCCACCAGAACACACAAAAAAATTCATCGAAATCGGTCCAGCCGTTTAGGAGTTCAGTCATACACACGCACAGAAATTTTTTTATAAAGATAAAACCTTTTTAACCCAGCAAATTAGCGAAATAATACAATAAACAACAATTGAAGATAAAATTACTGTATTCATCTCTAAACATTTCATTAAAGGACATGGAGCCATTTCAGACAAAAATTCTAAAAAAGCTTTTTTAATTAGTTTCCGTTTCAATTTTGGCATTTTGAAATCACAAACACACTTTTATTTATACATTTCATACACATTATATATATTTTATACGTATACAAGTTTTTTACAAATAAGATCTAGCGTAAACTAAACTCTGCATTCCTCCAGGTAGCATTGCAGCAATCTTTAAGATTTAAATCAAACTTAATCTTAAAGATGTTATAAGTAGGCGTAAAAAACAGTAGGTATTTTTATTTTCCAAATGTCATTACAGCGTAACAGACTTAATAAAATTGGAAGTAAAGTAACAAAGACCTTTGTCACAAAGTTTAATGATCTGATCATGTTACAAAAAGCTTGAAACAAAGTGGTCACAGATGAAATTGGTTAGAGGAACTCCGAGTTCATTGTCACAGGCCAGTGTAAAAAGAATAAAATTACAAAATATTGTCATTGTAGAATTGGAAATACGTATAAATGGATGTTTCAAGTGATGTCACAATGAAGAAATAAATAGAAAAATGGACGCTGACTTCCAAATCCGCTCAGGGATAATAAGACAATATTTCTTACTTATCAATGTCTTATTTATAGATAAAGTGGTGGATAAATTATGCTATTTACATTTGTGGAATAAGCGAGTGTAAGAAACATTTATTGCAGTAGCAATTAAACGAAAAGGGTCTGCTAAACGTAAATGACAAATGCGTCAAAGTTAAGCCTTTGTGCTACTCACTGCTAGTCTGTTTGTTATTAATTACATACATGTCAGTTAGTAGTTTCTTTTATGCCGTTATTATCTGCGATAGTGTTAATGATTCAGGCTGTGGCCGAATGCGTCTTATTTCAAGCGTTAAAAATAACTTCTTTAACGCATAGTTAGATTAATGTACAAGTCATAAGTATTTATTTAGTACAATAATATAAAATTATATGTACACGTCATATAGATTACATTTACAATTTTCATTAAAGAAAAAATACACAATGTAATAAAATAATTTTTAAATTAAAAAATTCCTCTATTGAGTAGGGCGTCTGCTCGATAAGATAACTATTTAATCTTTTCTTAAAAGAACTGAGACTTTCGGATTCTTTTATATTGAGAGGTAGTCTATTGTAGATTAAAGGTCCCATTACAATTATACATACGTAACTGTCAATATTTAACGTTTTTAACAACGTCGTATCTCAAGTGACGCATTAAACTCACCGCAATATTTGCGTAAAGCGGCCTATATCTGTAACATTATTCCAGATGAACCATTGCTATTTCGTGTATGTATAATGTATATATAGTCAAGTCTCAAGTGCCATCTTACAAGACGCCAAACAATTCAACTCTCTACTGGTTAATTCGCCATATCTAATTAATTAAAAACAGATTAGCCGCTATGTCATGAAGTTATAAAACATCGCTTCCCATGACCCCAAAAGTTATCTAACTCCAGCCGCGGATACAGTGATTCCGAGATGTCCTAAATCTGACTTATACGAGGTCGTCTCCCACACACTGCCGGTGAAATGACACAGATCCACGATGTATTTATGTAAAGACGACAAGTAACAATAATACCAGTTTCAATAACTGTAAAGTTATGTATACACCAAGGGGCCTAAAGCGGCAGATTTAAAAGGGTCGTATTTATAACAAATATCACAATTATTGGAAATTTATGCTATGTACATGTAACAGTATATAGACACGCATTAATTTCACTAAGAGATTCTCCAATAGGGGCCGCTTGAGGGCTCCCAATTCACTTTTATCTACATCTTGTGTCTGTAAGGCTTATAGCACATGCATTAAAACTAGCTGAATGACACAGCTTATTGCTTAAACCTACGGCAATCAAAACAACATTTTAATGGAAGTCGAATTGAAAGCTGAAGACTCATGGGAGGCTGAAGCGCCCGCTTTCGGAGATTCGTATTATCCAATATAACAAGTTTCAAAATATAGTAGAATTTTATGTTATGTCTTATCACCATCTAGACGCGTGTCAATTTTTCTCCAAAAGCAGCAGCTTTCAGCACCCAGGTGAATATGAAAGTGCACTGGTGAAAAACCTACTTAGATGCAGGATGTTTTGTAGATGGATAGATAGATAATACTTTATTGTACAACAAAACATAGACAAACAGAAGTACAAAAAGATAAAAGATAGTACAACGGGCGGTCTTGTCGCTAAAAAGCAATCTCTTCCAGGCAACCCTTGGCAGGGATTGATAGATTTTTAATACTGACAGTGGTGCAGTTAATAAATAAGGGAACATACCCATACTACGTGACCTATTTTTAACTCCCTCCCATTTCAATGAACACCCGTAGTATATGCCACGACTCCCCTCTGTAGTTTTCACATAGTAATTCATAAATATGGTTATAAATCATTTATTGAAAACAGAAAGTTAAAAAAATTGACAGTCAGTTAAGCATTTTAAAAAGCGCAAAACACTAGGTGCCATGTTTGAATATATAACTCGAAAAAGCGCGAGAATTTCTTAGAGGATATTGTCTACGTGACGAAAACCTAAATCCCCACCCCTTTTTTTGTTAACTCCGGGGGAAAGTATTTTCTTGTGACACACACACGGGTTTTGGATACAGGGGAAGACCAAAAGCGCCGCCTAGCGCCGCGCGCTTCGTGTGCGTGTGGAACTCTTGCACCAAACGACAAACGCGATCTCCTCCATTAAAGGAGGAGGCCGAACAAACTACCCGCTAAACCTACCTGGGTCCTTCTGAGAACATATATCTAGAATGCCAGGGATGTATAACGTAGCTAAACTCTTCTGACATCGTAGTGCGCCGATTTGGTACTAAACCCCGTGAAGCAGGGCCGTACCACTTCGTACAGTAGAGGTGATTCCGCCGATACTATCTACCCCCCCCCCCCCTGTAGCAAGTGTGGTAATTTGAAGACCTCCCTCCTCCTGAACGGGTCACGTAGTATGGGTACGTTCCCTTATGATGAATGGTAAATAACTAAGCATCATGATACATCGATAATTTCATTATGGTTTATCCCAGTATCCTTCACATACCTTGACGTAGTCGATTGCATATCGAATATTTTCACATGCCGACGCGCGAAAGGAATTCTATAATGGCCGGTTGCAACAATTTCCATTGCAAGGTGCAATTCACTACCGATGCGAATAAGATTATCTTGAACCGATGGAAAGTTCGTTGCTCTGTATCGTTTAGGATTTGGGATTCGATTGTACAGTTAACTTAATTAGGATTTTTCGGTTATTCGATTGAGCAGATTTTTACTTCAATATTTATCATCCTGATATTTTTGGTTACAAATCAGAGAGCAAAGCAAAAAACTAACTAATCGGTGATATTATCAATAATACAATAAATAAATAAGCAGCAGACAAACATATACATTATATATCCCCAATTTAAGAAAGTTACGCTTGTGTTATGGTTAATATAGATCGGACCACTCTGGGTCCGATCCCAGACAAATAGACCACAGTAAAGTTCGTTTACGAAATCCACCATGCCAGAAATCAAACTCGCAGCCTCTGCGTTCCATTGAACTAGGTCGGCAAAGGCTGACCAGACAACTTCAGAGGTCTTCTTTAATCTATAATATTAAAAAATTCTAAACATACATTTTTTTTAATAGCTTTAATGTAAAGCTATTAAAAAAAAAATCAATTGGAATAGACTATATAAATGATGGAAAACATGTTGCAATTTCTTTTAGATTTCTTGTCTGTTTGTTCGGGATTCACGTAAAAACTATTGGGCCGATTTCGATGTGGTTTTCGCTGATCGACAGATAATTTTAAGACTTAAACTCTGCATTACTTTTTATCCTGGGAATCCCTCGGGAATTTTTCAGGGAATGATTTAAAATGGCCAGATTAAAAAAATGAATTCTAATGTAATTTTTTACTGATCGATAGAAAATTTAATGTAATAAAATGTGTGATATTTTTATCTCGCGAATCCCGCGGGAATTTTCCCGGGAGCGGTTTGTAGTGGTTCGAGTGCGTAAAAATGAGCTTATTCCGACAGTTTTCACTAAAACGATAACTGCGGTACTTTGTGTCCGGGAATCCCGCGGGAATTTCAAACCATGCGTGGACGACGTCGCAGGCATATTCTAGTAGAATAATATTTATATTTGTATATACTTTACGACTTTAAAATTAAACCATTTTCATCCAAGTTCGAAGGCAATCTTTAGGTATCTGTATTAGAAACCGTTGTCGAAAATTTTCTCAAATATTATATATATATTTCTTCGTGTACTACTGCTTGATTACGATTTTATTTGGAGCATGTCTATAAGACAACTAACATTGATAAACTAATTTATAGCACATTTTAACGGTTGGAACTTTAAAAAAGTAAGTGATTTATAATAAATGTTGTACTTCACAACGCTCATCACGTCAAAGATAAGTATCGCAAAACAACAACGCGAATGCGACATTCCTTCCATTTCTGTTAAAGGTTGAAATAACTGCTGTATGACGGAATCGTGTTCTAGGTACCTAACCGTTTTATTGTTTTAATATATTAGATCATTCACACGTTCTTTTCTTAGGGTTCCCTAGGCATTTTGGCATAAACGGAGCCCGTATGTTTTCGTCATGCTCATCAAATTTTATATGTCACAGTCCATCTCTATCTACTAGGTCTATATGGATGAATTTTGTCAGCAAGATCTAGTCTGCACGGCGCTACATAAATATGTGTTATTAAGTAAATCCATGAACAAACTAAAACTTCGGGGAGTGCTATACGTTATACCTAAGGGTTGCTTTTTTCAGTAGACAATTGTGTAAGGTATCGAAAGGCAGCTCTTAAAAATTATAACCTTCGCTTATGTCTGTGATATTATAAGAAGTTTTCTGAAATGTAAATAAATCCAAATTTATCTCTAACATCAATTACAGTATCTTGTGGTAGCTTGGAATATTTAAACTACTATACTACATCTTCTCTCCCAAAGGCCCCACGTTGGGCGCCAGTTTAGTAGTTTATATATGCTAAGATACTACAACATATTAAGATGTTTCGGTTTGTAATAGATTTTAATTCAGATCACAGAAAAATCTTGCACAGCGGACATTAGCGAATTGTCTTTCTTTGACATCGTGAACAGTACATCAAATCACTTTGGTAGAGGTTGCTGCTGAAGCGTAAAACCTCCTTGTTACATAACGATGTTTCTTAATGTTTTTTTAAAGTCAATACATGGGAGACTTTGCAAAGATGTAGTGTTTCTCCCCTCTAAGTTTGTCGTATCGTAACATAAATAGAACTTATATCAATGTACCCAAACGTTTCGGATTATCGTTTGATTCGTTTAGTTCTCACTCCGCCATTTTGTTAGACTGTGTTGGGTTCTCTCACAGAGTACATTAATATAATAGGATTATCTGTTCAAGAAATTAAATACAAGGATTAATTAATTATTCTTTTAACACAATATTTTCTTCTAAATTAAAAAAATAAGACTGGAAAGAAAATACTTTTAAGAAAGATCATTTGAACAACATCTATAGTGTATTTTAATAATTGTAAGTATGCTACATTGATATTGACATTTTGCGTCTAATCCGTTTACGTGCGTCATGTTAAGTTTTAGCTAACTATTTTTAAAACAAAAATACGCTAGTTTCTTACATGCATATCAGCATAATCTTCCGAAGCTTATTTTTATCAACATCACAGTACTTGTACGCAAACAATTATCGCACAGGCAAACAATACGTATGAAAACCATAATCGTTATGCAAATTAGACCATAAGCAAAACACGGGCAAGGTCGTTCGTCTGTTGGCAAACGGAGTGCGCTGAGGTCATTTCACCATTGTTTCAGATTTGTTATGTCAAGTGATTCGGATGTAATGGTGACCTTTACAGAGAAAGTGTACTTTACAGTACCGTGAGCGACTGAGGTGAAGGTAAGAATTGATTTGATGATATTGGATATTTAAGCATTTTCAGTTGACTTCAAGTCTCGATAACTCTGTGGCTATGATGCCCGCATTTTATACTACATTGGCAGTCCAGAAATACAGTTTTATTTTAGACTAGGATATGCCCGCGACTTCGTCCACGCTTGACTAGAAATTCTCGCGGGTTTCCCGGGACAGAAGGCACCGCAGCATTTAAAAAAGAATGTAAGCTGTCGTTTTAGTGACAACGGTGTCAGAATAAGTTAGTTTTTATGCACCCGGAAAACTAAAAACCGCTCCCGGGAAAATTGTCGTGGGATTCCTGGGATAAAAATATCACACATCTTATTACATAAAATTTGCTATAGATTAGTGAAAAAATCGCATTAGAATTCGTTTTGTTTCAATCTAGCAATTTTAAATCATTGTCAGAAAAATTCCCGCGAGATTCGCAGGATAAAAAGTAGCCCAGATTTTAAGTCTAAGAATTTTCTGTCGATCAGCGAAAACTGTATAGAAATCGGCTCAGTAATTTATACGTGAATACCGAACAAACAGATAACAAATCTAAAAAAATTGCATCGTGTTCTCCGTTGTTTATATGGTCTATTCCAGTTGTTTTTTTTAAATAGCTTCAATGCACAGACACGACATGTTTAAAATGTTATAGATAAAACATTGTCATAAAATCTACGTTATCAAGATTACCGATGTACAAAACTAGTAATCGTCTTAGACAAGCATAGCAGGCTTCCTAAACTCAGCAGTGGGAGATTAACGGGCTGACATTATTCTAATTTCTATCATAGACCTTAAAACGACTGTTTCGGACAATAGCATTGTGAAATTGACATTTCATATTGGTAGGTGCGAGATATGGCATTAGGTTCAACTTTATTATTATATACTTGTAATATTTGAAATACGTATCTGCGAAGGTGGCTATTTTAACCAAGAGGCTATTTTACAAGAGCACTCGAAACTCGCGCTGCCAACTGCCCTGGCCACTTTTTGCTGCGCTCCCTGCTTCAGCTAAACCCTTTAAAAGCACTACGCAAGTATTCTTTGATCCTATTAACTGAATACAGATATTTTAGATATAGAGCACGAAATTTGTCAGTACTCGTTACTGATCTAAAATACCCGTGTATTCTATCTATAATACACTTTAGTTTTTCGTATAATAATAAATAAATAATAAATGAAATTTACTATACCAGGAATCGAACCCGGAGCTTCTGCGTTGCAGTGAGGTAAGCCGGCAAAGGCTTAGCCCGCTCAACCACAAAGGCCGTCAAAATTCGTATGCGGTCGAATATCCGTTAGAGACAAGTCAAAGAAACCATTGACCTCACATAGATACATTTATGGCTATATTGTCTTTAGTTAAAGTAATTATATGCCCAAAATGGGAAACTTACTGTGTAGGCGATGTTATACAGTTCTATCTATCATTTAAGAGCTCTTGTCGGTGGAGCTTCCTCCAATCTACTCTATTATGGCCCAATTGTTTTACTTCTTTGTATAACACGACACCCACTTTTCCTAGATTTAATTTATGCCATTTATACCGTACTTAAAGTTGCCACATGCCATCTCAAGCAATAAAACTTTATTAAAACAGTGGCATCGAGTACTAAATATATGAAAAGTAGATTGGCCCTTAATTTAGCATTCAATGCAAATTTAGTAACTAAAATGTTAGTTTTCAGTAAATTTATATGTTAATAAAAAAATATAAAAACTTGTCCTGTTTTTTTTTTCGTATACATCTGGCAACCCTATACATACTAGGTGTGCCAGCAAAATTTCATTCGCGTTGCCATGACGATATTTGTTACTGAATTGCAACGGCGACACCAAAAGAAACGCAGCGCTGTCTTCTTGTCTTACGTTTATTGGGATGAAACGAATCCTAAGTATTGACGCGGTATATAACCTAGCTGTGTCGAGTTTCACTTAAGTCCATTTAGTAGTTTTTACGTGATACTCTAACAGACAGACAGACAAAAATTCTAAGTTGTATTTTCGAAATCTGCTGGTCCGTATAGACCCCTGATATTATACATTTTTCTAATTCATTGTTTAAACCCGACCTTTCTACGCATTTATTATATTACAGTTACTTGAGAATAGATGAATATATAAACTATTGGACTGGAGAGTTTCTATTTTTACGGTTCTGTAGCTATTTTGTCAAAAACGCAACATAACCATACAAGAAATTTAAGATAAAATTGCCGTTTTAAGCCCTAAAATTTTTATTGAAATCCGTTCAGCCGTTTCGGAACGTATTTGAGACAACAACTTTGAAATAAAACGACAGACATAACTGGAGTACTATACCTAGCGTAATGTTTGACGGGACAATAATTCCTTTTAGTGATAAGGTAAAAAAAAAGGTAAAAACCTTGGTGTTATATTTGACAGTGAGTTGTGTTGGCGACCTCATATCACCGAATTAAGCCGGCGGCTATATCTCTCATCCAGATCCCTTAGAAGGTTGAGGAACTTCTTGCCCACTACCACCAAAATTAAGCTAGCAGAGTCCTTATTACTTCCTATCCTTGATTATGCTGATGCCAGCTATCTAAATTTAACCCAAGAACAACTTAATAAACTTGAGCGCCTCCAAAATTTTTGCATACGGTTCATATTTGGCTTACGCAAGTATGACCATGTCTCTGAATTCCGAAAAAAAATCAAGTGGTTGCCAATTCGATTTCGCGGAATACTCACATCCTTTCTTTTCTCTATAGTGTTTTGTCTCAAGTACTCCTAATTACCTTAAACAACGTTTTGAATTTTTTTCGTCCTCTCATAATTTACGCCCTTCTACTAAACTTAAACTGAACACTCCTGCACATAACTCAACTTTTTACTACAATTCTTTTACTGTTAAGGCTATACAGCTTTGGAATAAGCTTCCTGTTACTATCAGACAAGCAAAATCGCTAGCGATATTTAAAACCATGATCAAAAAATACTACCTGTCGTTGGAATATGATACTTAAATTCATTTATAAATATTTATATATTCTGTAGATATGTATTTGTATGGTATGTATATTAAGTATATATCTATGTAATATATAAAATATCTATATATATATATATATATATATATATATATATATACATATACACATATATATATATATATATATATATATATATATATATATATATATATATATATATACATATAAATAACTGTTTAATTTTGGTATTTATTTTAAAATCACACTTTACACAATTTTATTTGTTGGTAGTATATAGAAGTATACCTATTAAACAGACAACATACACTTGCTTTAGTTATTATTCTTAAGACCTATACTAATATAAGAGTTGACAGTTCACTAGCATTCATTTTAAGAAAAAAATGGACTTCCTTTGATTCTGAAATATCCCTAAAACAGGTTTATGACTCAGCTAGCTCAACGTCCTACGTAACCAGTCGCCTAAATAAAATAAGAATAAAGTTGTAGAACAACTTGCAACTGCCTCATCGTTTTCCGTTCACTCGCTGACTCATTGAGGAATTTCTTTATTGATTACATTAAATTGTTTAGTCAGAATTTTATAGGGAATTTTGAGGTAAATTAAAAAAATTAAAGCAGTAGTGTCTAATTTCAATCATGGTTTCCAGTGTCTAATTTCAAAGAATGGACAATCACTGCTTAGGTAGTTTTACTCATCTGAAGTACTGTGAAGTGCATATTAAAGATACTATCATACTAAGGAATGATAAAGAAAAAACATGAGAAAATGTGTGAATATCCATTGAAATTATTAATGTATGAAATCTGCCAATCTACCTTCCATAATAAGCATGTAAGGTATAATAACAGGCTAATACCCTACAATGAACATGCCGAAGCGCAAGTCTAACAACAAACAATTTATGTCTTCATACTTTGTTGAATAATTACCGCCAGACTACCATTCTTCATCTTTTCTATCAAAAAATGTTATCAGACTGACAACCCAACTGATCAATTTATTTATTTAGGTTTATGGCTTGGCAGCTAGGCCTTTAAGCCAGATCGTAGATCAAAATATAGTTTCTTCATTTTCTTAAGCCTATGTATAGCTTAGCTGAGCTATAGGTTTATCACCTGAAGCCATTCAACAGAGTTCTTGTGAAAACTCAAAAGGCCACATCTTACTACAAAGTTCACATTTCTCACAAAAACATATAATTACTACTCAAAAACTATTAATATCCTACAACTATTGTTAATTTTAGAGTAATTTTACACATTTTTAGAAAATAAAACTGCACAGCACAACATCTCCTTTCAGTTCCCGCCAAAAACTCACTACCTGATGAAAAAGGTCAGTGTCACCTCAGGATGATGCTAATGTGAATTCGACCGCATGTTATAGTGCAAAGGGAAAACCTCTGCAGGAGCTTCACTCCAATTTATTATTGTACATGAAATAAAATGTTCTAGTTCTAGAAAACTGTTGCATTATTAAACTGGTAGCTTAAGGAAATAAAAGTAAACATCATACGCATATGTGTGGTGCGATTATGCAAAACAAGCATCGGCATGAGGTGAAACAGATCCTCAGGAAACTATTCAGTGTACATACAGTATTTTTTCTTATTGAGAAGCTGGCAATCAGATTGTCCTCCTAATGGAAACTACTAAGTAGTTACCATTGTCTGTAGACATTTGCAACACTAGGGGTGAAGCCGACAAGTTCGTATCCGTTAGGATGCAATAAGAGCGATGTGATGGGAAATGGAATAGAAAGGATAAAATGATAGGGGATGCGATAGAGGAATCAAACAAAAGGAAAGTGGATAGAGGAGTTGGGTATGGGAATGAAATAGGGCATGGGCTATCAGATCTCTCACTCAATGTACAGTCGCAGTATGTTGTCACCTTAAAGTCGACTTTTGCTTGCATAAGTGCAAGAAACAGTGGGGCCAACATTTTAATAAATGTTATGTTTATAAAATATAGATAGATAGATAGATAATACTTTATTGTACACCATTACAGAAAACCTTATGGTGCGTTTCCATGCTTGCCAAGGCTCGGCAAGCGTCCACAAGCACAAGCGTGTAAAGAGGGTGTTTGGCTTGGCTTGCGTGAGCTTGTGGATGCTTGTATTCACACATTGGCATCACAAGCTTCTGCACTAAGCGCTTTTTGTCCGCTTTCAGCTTTAAAAATATGGCTTAGGCAATGTGTATTAATTTAAAATCTTCCTTTGTTATATCGCATATTGTTCATAGGATACAAAGACATTTGTCCGTCAGCTGCAGATACAAATACTTTCTCATCCATGAAATACAAGTTCAATGTCCGCCATGCTTGGATGTACGTAGCACACTGACGCATTCACAAGCATGTAAACGACTTCCAAATGCCAAGCGAGATTTGTGGACGCTTGCGAGCTTGTGGATGCTTGTCGAGCCTTGGCAAGCATGGAAACACACCATTATAGCCTAAAAACATTCTAAATGTGCACACCCCTTGTGCACTTGATCTTATCACTAAGAAGTGATCTCTTCCAGACAACCCGTAATAGTGTAGTAACATGGCAAAAGAAAATTGCAATTTTGACAATGACAGACAATAAGATTAACAATAGTTTTAATCATCAGAAACAAAGAGGATATAATCACTATGCTTATCATAAATATTAAAACCAATAAAAAGGTTTTACATGTCTAAACAATTTTTTAGACAAGATAGAAAATAAAACAATTTTGATCTAAGTACTTTTAAACTTTATTACATGGGTGGGGTATAGGGCAATAGGGCCCATTTATTTATTATGAATGAATCTGACCTTTTTTAATATAGGTTAGAAAATATAGGCTAAGGCGGTAGCTCCACTACTTCCCTCCTGCCTTAGGCGTCATGGTTATTTTTTTATAACCACCCAAAATTCACTATATATCTCAAATTGCACCCTCTAAATATACCCCACCCACATAATTTTTTGTGGAATAGTCTGTTCTGTGACTTAGTTTGAAACGATAACATGTGCTCACGGAACATTAAATTAATCATTTTGAAAACTAGTAAACCTTTTCATAGCGCAATTGTACAAAAGAGAGCTAAGGCTCAAGGTGCGACGCTGACACTGTTATTTTGGGAGTGTGATATCACATTGATCTAGCAGGCCCTAAGAACTGTAATCAAGATCATTATTCCAGCATGACTACCACATCAAAAATAAAGAAAGGTATATTTCAATACACAAATAGCAGGACTCTGGATGGAGTCAAGATGCTCAGCTTGAAAACAGATGCCATGACTCAAAACAGAAATCCAAGTGCGACCTGCTCTTTGTAAGGATTCCTATAGGAGATGGCAAGGGCTATTATTTGGAATGGAAGATTTTGATGTTTGATGGTTTCACATAACTTTTCTTGCTAACATAAGAAAAATAAAATACTTTAAACTAATTCTACTCTATTGAAATACATAAAATTTAAAACTTTTAAAATAAGATACACCAGAAATACAATCACATGCATATTTGTCACTGGTTAGTACACAAGGGAGGAGCAAAATTTGAAACTGGTCACTAATTAAGAATACTTTGTGTGTGATTATTAATTTAATAGATATTATATTGAAATTGAAATACTAATACCCAATTTGGAATCTCACACAAAGTTTAATCTGAGCACTGGAAGCCCAGTGGCTAGTTGTTATACTAGTTGGATAATAAATAGATATCTTGTGGATCGGGAAACTTAAACTAAGACTACAGAGGTTGTTAACTGCATGTTATTGTTTAGATAAGTAATAATTATAGAGACATAAAAGGCCCTTGGTTTTAAACACTCTAAAATATAAATAACTTGGTTTTCTTTAAAATTATCTGCATATTAACAAAATGAGTTTTATGAAATAGAGTAAAACATCAAAACAAAACAGGCTAAATGTACTTAACAGTTTAATAAGGTTTAAATTGTAGGTTTTATTCAAATGTATTTATTTATTTTTACTAATTAAATATTATATAAGTAGACTCAGTTTTATAAATTATTATTATTATTAATTATTTAATTAACAAATTTGGGTCGTTTTGGTTTTACGCTTAAAGGAATGTTTGCACTGAAAATCAGTGTTGTGTCGGATATAATTCCGGCACAGCAATATGCCGAGTGCAAACCTTGTTCGTTGAAAATGTGGCATACAAATTCTCAAAATATACTCTGTGTATAATAATGTATAACGAATGTAATTACATCGCTATTTCTTTGAATAAAGTTTTTCTTTCTTTAAATTATGGAGTAGAGTTATAGGGCACTTTTATTTATTATGAACTATTATGGGGTGCGGTACCTATAGATATAGGGCGCACTTATTTTAGGTAATGGGAGGGGTGCAGGGTAGGGGTCTAACGTTTAGTATGACTCCCTACACTCCCTTCCGCCCCTCTCATTACTTTAAATAAGTGCTCCCTATATCTATACCCCACCCCTATTATAAACAAATCCGAACTTTTTCAATTTAGGTGAGAAGGCTTCGTGGTTATTTTTTATTATAACCACCGAAATTCACATCTATACTGCAGCTAATGGAAGATGTTAGAGTATTAGCTAAATAATAACCACCAAAAAAGTTAGTTGAAAACTTTGCTTACCAGTAAAAATTGCTTATTGAGTTCAACTGTCAACGATATGGAAATTGCCTTCTTCCATATCACAAAATATAACAAACAGTTATTAGAAAAGGTTTAATAGTAGAAAACAATTCCATTAACACAAAAAAAACACATCACAGAAAACAAACGAAAACCAAAAACTAGCAAACCAACAGAGCACTGAGCAGCGCGACGAGAAGGGGGAGCTGTCTATGTCTATGGAAACTTCTTTTTTAATATGGCTTTGCATATTTTGTATATCTAGCCAACGTCATATTTCCATCTTTCATAAATACATATATATATTTAAAAATTCCCTGTAACAGTGTTTGACCACGATGAGCTCCAAATTTACTCGATCAATTTTGATGATATTTTCATTATGCTGGATTTGTTCCAACTTAGGACATATTCGCATCCACATTCTACAACAGTAAGATATGATTTTTTAAAATTTGCCATTTCTTTCTTTTTTGACTTTATTTCAATTAAACATAGATTAAAATCGCTATGAGAGATTAGCTATAGTATTAATGTAGTCTCTGGCTTTGGTTTATTACGTTTTAGTCAGAAATTAAAAGCCCGATTGGAGACTTAAGAATGTTTATATAGAACTTAATATTTAATGAAATCAACAAAACTGAAATAAATTACTGCGCTTAAAACCGTTAAAACATACAAGTCAAGTTAAATGTATACAAGTCGCGAAAACTTAAGAAAAAACATGAATTTTTGATTGATTCTGTTACGATAAATTAATCTATGATAAAGTCCCAAAAACAATTACGTTCTAAGGTATTTAATTTTAGTGTTGTACCAAAGAGTTGTTGCAGTTCATTAACTCAGTTCGATCACGAAAAAATCAATAAACATATTTATACCAACCTTACACAATTTGTGTATTTATTATGAAGGATAGAGGTAAGAAGACCTATCTCTGTACATGAAGAAGTGTCCATCGAAGTACATTAAATTAGGGTGCCACCACTTTATAAATTAAATTTTAAAGAATGCGCTATAAGTTAATAGAATAGTATTATAGAGTATTTTAGTTGTATAAAATTAAATAATGCCGATTTAGATTTTTTTATATTTTTAGCTTAAATTATCTAACTCGGCATACCTTAATACATCAACAACTGCTACATTCATACCACATCATTCGTCTAAGCTAGTGCCATTTCGGAGGGTTTTTGAACTACTATGCCGGTGACTATGCCGGTGACTGACTATGCCGGTGGCTCGCGATTAATACTAGTTGCATTAATGCACTCGCTAAAGTAGTCTTACTGCTGGTCTTTCTTTTCTTCTCAAGTGTATATAACTTGATTCGGAAACCGGTTGTGTACTTGACCGACTGACTATGCCGGTGGCTCGCACTGCACTCGCTAAGGTACTGCTTTTAAGCAGACGCTTAGCTGCTAATCGAGCGAGTTACATATTTGCGGTAAGCAGGTCGTGGGGGTATGGGAGTTCCGGGGGAGAGATCAGGGGGTGATTCTGTCCGCAACAACTACATGATTGTACATACATAATAGGTTGGGGAAAAGTGTTTTCGCATATAGTATGTATGAACCTGTAATAAGATCTCTTTGGCTATACTATTTTGTATCTGGCTGGTTTTGGTATCATTAAAAAGTTATAATTTTAAAGAAGACAATTTCAAATTCAAATTAGGAAAATGTGTGATTTTCATTTGTTTTTCTTATTGTTAAAATAAGTGAATCTAATGAAGAAATTCGATACATTTTAAAATCTTACTACAAAAAAGGTAAAAATGCATAACAAGCCGCGAAAAAAAATTTGTGACGTTTATGGACCTAATGCAGCATCTGTGAGAGTAACGCAAATTTGGTTTAAGCGTTTTCAATGCGGAAATTTTGATATCAAAGATGCACGTCGCTCTGGTCGCCCTGTTACGGACAAAATTGATGCCATTTTTGAAAAAGTGGAGCAAGATCGGCATGTTAGTAGTTACGATGTAGCTGGAGAACTGGGAATTGACCACAAAACGGTTCTGGCGCATTTGAAAAAAGCGGGGTACACAAAAAAGCTCGATATTTGGGTGCCTCATGAGCTCACTGAAAGAAACCTAATGAACCGTGTACTCATTTGTGATTCTTTATTACGACGTCATGAAACCGAACCATTTTTGAAGTAGCTGATAGCTGGTGATGAAAAGTGGATCATGTACGACAAGAACGTGCGAAAAAGATCGTGGTCAAAGGCCGGTCAGGCTTCACAGACAGTGGCGAAACCCGGGTTAACTCGCAACAAGATGATGCTGTGTGTATGGTGGGATTGAAAGGTCATTATTCATTATGAACTGTTACCGCCAGGCAGGACCATCGATTCTGAACTGTACTACGAACAACTGATGAGATTAAAGCAAAAAGTTGAGAGAAAGCGGCTGGAATTAATCAACAGAAGGGGTGTGGTTTTTTACCATGATAACGCTAGACCTCACACATCTTTAGCCACTCAGCAAAAATTACGGGAGTTTGGCTGGGAGGTGTTAATGCATCTGTTTCGGTCTCTGCAGAATTCCTTAGGCAGTGTCAGGTTAACATCACGAGAGGACTGCCAAAACCAGTTGTCGCAGTTTTTTGATCAGAAGCTCCAAAATTTTTATAGCAATGGGATTACGTCCCTACCTACAAGATGGCAAAAAGTTATCCAACAAAATGGCACCTACATACTTTAGTCAAATGTAAATAAACTTTATAAAAAAACCTTATGAATTTTTATATAAAATGCGAAGAAACTTTTTCCTCAACCTAACATATATGTTAAAAACAAAAACGATTGAATAAATATATATCAATCAGGTAAAATCATACAAATTTAAAGAGATTCATCGTGGTGCGTGACAAATGCATGCGGTACGCGAAAGGCGATGTGAGGCAAAACTAGTGTTCCATATCCATTTTGTGAAATATTTGTTTGACACAAAAAGTAATTAACTTGAAATAAATCAAATGATTACCAAGTCATATAATTTTAAATTGATTTTCGCGTTAATCGCTTAACTTGGTTAACAATTTAGAGGTTTCAATCCCTATATATGTTATAATGAGAACTGTCATATTGGGCTTCCGGCTATTTGTTTTGTGATTATTGTAGTTGCCATGGTAATGTATAGTGTAACTGGTTTAACGTCTAAGTCATAGATAATACACTATATATAAAATAGATGAGACTGTCATAAAATATCAAGAAATCATTTACCTGGTTCGATAGATGGCGTTACTGTGACGTGGGGGGAAAAGAGTCTGCTTCTCCTCCTTAGCTACAGAATAGGTTTAGGTGGGTCAATGCTCTATAAGATAATTAGGTAGTATATTTAATCTGTTCCGCGACAACTGGTGGACTTCTATGCACAAAAGGGACACTGGCCTGTCGAAGCCTTGAAAGCTTTTCGAGTGAAGATGTTCCACAGCTCTAATATTAGCTCGACCGATAATCATCCACGTCTGGTATATGTTGGCTTGGTTGGTAGGTTTTCCTAGGTAAAGTAAGGGTAGCCTTAGTCCTGGAATTAGACGACGAATAAGCATTAGGTTTAACACAGTGTCCTCCGTTGCAAAACTAAATCATCTCAATTATATTTAGTTTCAAGTAGTAGAACAGTTACATTTTACATATATGGATAGGATCTCACCCCAGCGTACACGAAATTATTTTAATAACATTAAAGGAAGTTTTGAATAGTCTGGAATAATATTTATAAAAGAATTGTAAGAGCTGATATTTTTAAATTTCGACCGAGTCTCAACTTAACCACCGTCATAGCTTTTTATTTTTAAAACTCTCTTGACAGTAACATGTTTGACGTTAATACTGTCATTGGTTATGTCTATTTTCTTTTACAATGGTGCAAGTGCAACTTTACAGTACAATCAGTATTATATTCTAATATTCATAACGGCGAGCGCCCCAGTTCCTTTTCCATGCCAATATATCAACTGTTTGTACTTCGCACACTTTATTAACTTTACAGATCACCTTTAATTAATCTAAAAATTATTTGTAATAAATTCAAAATATAAACGATACTAATTGTTTTCTTCTCGTCTTCAGATGATCGCACCTACCCTTTTTTCCTTCATTCTTCAAAATCAACTGACATTTTATATGTGAAATGATATTCTAGGCGTGATAATTAACAGGTTAGATAAACCCATAATGAATATTACTTTAGGGATTTTTTCCAATTAGATCTTCAATATTTAACATATGCAGCAAACTGCGACATATACATATGTCGCAGATTGCAATATAATTCTAAAAAATTCGTAACGTAATATCTGACATGGGAGGTAGGTATGGCCGTGATAGGTAATATTAGGTTGAGGAAAAAGTTTCTTCACATTTTATATAAAAATTCAAAAGGTTTTTTTTATAAAGTTTATATACATTTAACTAAAGTATGTAGGTGCCATTTTGTTGGATAACTTTTTGCCATCTTGTAGGTAGGGACGTGATCCCATTGCTATAAAAATTTTGGAGCTTCTGATCAAAAAACTGCGACAAGTGGTTTAGGCAGTCCTCTCGTGATGTTAACTTGACACTACCTAAGGAATTCTGTAGAGACCGAAACAGGTGAAAATCTGAAGGTGCAAGGTCAGGACTATACGGCGGATGTATTAACACCTCCCAGCCAAACTCTCGTAATTTTTGCTGAGTGGTTAAAGATGTGTGAGGTCTAGCGTTATCATGGTAAAAAACCACACCCCTTCTGTTGATTAATTCCAGCCGCTTTCTCTCAACTTTTTGCTTTAATCTCATCAGTTGTTCGTAGTACAGTTCAGAATCGATGGTCCTGCCTGGCGGTAAGAGTTCATAATGAATAATGACCTTTCAATCCCACCATACACACAGCATCATCTTGTTGCGAGTTAACCCGGGTTTCGCCACAGTCTGTGAAGCCTGACCGGCCTTTGACCACGATCTTTTTCGCACGTTCTTGTCGTACATGATCCACTTTTCATCACCAGCTATCAGCTACTTCAAAAATGGTTCGGTTTCATGACGTCGTAATAAAGAATCACAAATGAGTACAGGGTTCATTAGGTTTCTTTCAGTGAGCTCACGAGGCACCCAAATATCGAGCTTTTTTGTGTACCCAGCTTTTTTCAAATGCGCCAACACCGTTCTGTGGTCAATTCCTAGTTCTCCAGCTATATCGTAACTACTAATATGCCGATCTTGCTCCACTTTTTCAAAAATGGCATCAATTTTGACCGTAACAGGGCGACCAGAGCGACGTGCATCTTTGATATCAAAATTTCCGCATTGAAAACGCTTAAACCAAATTTGCGTTACTCTCACAGATGCTGCATTAGGTCCATAAACGTCACAAATTTTTTTTCGCGGCTTGTTATGCATTTTTACCTTTTTTGTAGTAAGATTTTAAAATGTATCGAATTTCTTCATTAGATTCACTCATTTTAACAATAAGAAAAACAAATGAAAATCACACATTTTCCTAATTTGAATTTGGAATTGTCTTCTATAAAATATAAATTGAAACTATGTATTTGCCATGCTAAGAACATACTGTGACTTTAAATTGAGGGTACTTATGTTATTCTTAAAGTGCCTGCACTCGATTATATTAAGTAGTGTTTTGGTTTATTAAAGGCTGGGTTGTATTTATATGGTAAGGTTTGTATAGTTGAGCACTTTATGACTGTTTTTAGAATTTTTAATGATCCTTGTAATGGGTTTCAGTTTACCAGATTGCTAAAAGGTAAGTGAACGCTGTGTTGTTGGTTCACCAATATAAAAGGAGGTGAAATTACCAAAATAGGGACATTTTAAGTTCGTCGGTTGAAGAGAGCGAAAGCTCTGTTGGACAAAGAGTACATAATATGTTGTGGTCAATAATTACTGTCCGATAATCACAGTATTTTTTGAGGGCAAATTGCTGCTCGACACCTGACAAGCGTGGATGCAACTCTTGGAGTTGTTCTAATATTTCTGTGCATTATTTTGTTGTTTTTAATATTGTTATTGTAATAATTCTTGTGTAATAAACTTTAATTCTAATATTTCAGATTATGATTGTGTTATTCCTGGCACTATTCGCTGGCGCTTGCCGTTATGTATATGTCGGCTCAAGCGCAAAACGAAAAACACAATAATAATCTGAAATATTATGATCAAACTTTATTACACTAGAATTATTTCAATTACAATATCAAATACAGCACAATAATACACAGAAATATTAGGATAACTCTAAGAGCCGCGTCCACGCCTGTCAGGCGTCGAGCAGCTATTCGCCCTCAAAGAAAGAGCACTGCCATTATCGGACCGCAATTACTGACCACAACATACTATGTGCTCCTTGTCCAACAGAGCCCTCGCTCCCTTCAACCGACGAATGTAGAATGTCGAATGTCCCGTTTAGGCGATTTCACCTCCTTTTATACCGTAGAACCAACAATACAGCGTTTACCCTTTAGTAATCTGGTAAACTGAAACTTATTACAAAGGTTATTAAAAATCCTAAAAACATTTATAAGGTGCTCAACAATATAAATCACATCATATAAATACAACCCAGTTTTTATTAAACTAAAACACCACTTAATAAAATCAAGTGCAGGTACTCTGAGAAAAACATAAGTATCCTCAATTTAAAGTCGTTACTTTACGAAATTTTTACAATTATATCGTAATCTGCGACATATATATATATATATATATATATATATATATATATATACCACTAGATGGCGCTATAATCGATAATTCTATGAATCCCAATACACGGTGTATATAATCACTTTATAATTTATGCCAAAGAAAAAAATGGTTTCTTATAATAACTTTATGTAAAAGAGTGTGAGAGGTTCACCAAATATGAACATAACTGGTGGTTTCATATATGCTCTTACGCTTGAGCTTTTGATTATCAGCCTAATCAAGAGCAAGCGTAAGAGCATGTATGAAACCCTGCTATCTAGATTTAACCTTAGAACAGCTGAACAGGCTTGAGTAGCTTCAGAATTTTTGTATCAGGTTCATATTTGGATTGCGAAAATATGACCACGTTTCCGAATATCATTAAAGACTCGAGTGGCATCCTTTTCATTTTCGTCGGAATATTGACATTCTCACTCTCCTTTACAATATATTATTTACTCCTAATAGTCCTCAGTACCTTAAGGAACGTTTTAAATTTCTTCGCCCATCCACTGCCCACAATTTGCGCCATGATACGTACCGAAAACTTATGACGCCTGCACACTTTTCATCCTATTATGATAATTCTTTTACAGTGCAGGCTGTCAAACTTTGGAATATGCCGGTTGGATACGAAGAAGTATATATCAGAATTGGCTGTATGGACTAAAGATTCCTTTGCCTGCCATTGTGGCGAATTCAACTACTACTACTTGGAATATGCCGCCTATTACTTCAGAGAGGCCAAATCATTACCAACATTTAGAAATTTACTTAGAAAACACTATTTGTCCACAAATAGCTATGTCTGATTAACACAATATAATCATGCTAATTTATTATATTATATAACATTTATTATAATAACTTATGTATCTTGAAATGTATTATTGTATATATATATATATATATATATATATATATATTATGACTATGTATATATGTATGTATTTGTATATTTATTTCTTAAATTAATTTGATTATTTATATATCTATTGCCTTTTTCCTGCAGCACCTATATCACCTGATTCAAATCTCTTTCATTTAGATTGCCTGGAAGAGATCGCTTTGAGCGATAAGGCCGCCTATTGTATTGCCTAGAAAATATTATAAATATGGTCTGTTTTTGTAATTGTATATTCTGCTGTGCAATAAAGTGTTATCTTTCTCTCTTTCTCCTAAGAATTCGTCATTGCGATGTATTTATTCAACAATATTGCACAGTGCCATCTTAAGAGAAGATAGTGCACTAAATAGAAACTAATTATAATTTTTGATATTCCTGGACCACTTGATGACGCTAGTTTCCGTACGTACATTTTTTTATTTTTCGATTATGTAAGGGAGACCACCAGGATGTAGCTGAGAAGTATTTGTATAAAATCGTATATAAATATAACTATGTATAATATTATTATAGAATGAATAATTCCAAATTTAATAGAACTAGTTAAAATGGGTAGTATTACAAGGTGGTTAGATGTAGAGGTTGGTACAAGTGAGATAGATCTGAATACATTACCCTCGAATGTTGCGCTAATTGATTTACACAATGACAACGAATTTAAACTGCTTATTGGAGATATTGGTAGGGGCGTTGAAGGCCCAAGACTTAAGGTAGATATTTTATTTCTTAAGGTACAGTGTAATTGGTTTTGTGTCTTTTTATCTTTATGAAATAAGAAGATCCGTGGAGCGGGTATACTGTCCTTTCGGCTACGCTTTGACCTAGAGTGGCATGAGATTAATGGTAATTTGATTTTAGGGGTGTATATATGCCTTATATATAGTCACTAGAGCTGTTATTTGGGTTAGGAGAGAAGCTTTTGGGGCCCACAAACAAGTTTTGAATGAATAGCAGGATTTTGTCCGTTCAGGAACGGAAAAGAATGCAATTTCCTGCGACCGGGTGGCCTGTCGTAATAGGCGACAAAACAACCCACAGTCAGCTGTAGGGCATTTACCTGACGGGGTGGCTACCACTCCTGGTGTAGAGTATGCCGCCATAACAACTTTGAGTTATGTTCCAGCATCAGTGGCCAGGTTCCAGTTTCTGCTTCCAGGCTGGCAGCACATTTTCAACACCTCTGGTATTATTAATGTCCATAAGCGATGGTAACCACTTTCCATTACAGTTGGGCTGCTAGCCTGTCTGCTGTGCTTCAGCAATAAAAAAAAAAACATGTTAGATAATCGAGATTATATCACTTTTATTGACAACAAAGTGTGATTTGTGTTTAGGAATACACTTATGATTTATATATAAACACTAAAACTGTTTTTGAGTTTGGTAAACAAGTTTTGAATTAGTTTATTGATTTTTAAATACAAAAATAGTTTTTTTTTGCTTATATATTACAACAATGGTTACAAATCAGTTGTGATAGTCACCGACCACTGCTGCGGCATGCTCGCTTGATTTGTAGCCTTTAGGCGAAAGTCGCAGCCAGTAACTAGAACAGTGACTTAGGTTAGGTTAGACTTTAAACCAGAACAGACTGGTCACCATTGTCACAATAAAATAAAATGAAGGAACAAAAAAATATGTATCTCAAGAACTACATGTCCCCTAGATGTGGGGGTGGCAGAATGGAGAAGTATTCCTAACCCCCCCATAAATTTAACCGTCCATTCTTCTAAATCTGCACCCATCAAATCTTTATGATCGACTATTATATTGATGTAAAATTTCCCAAATTGTAAATTGTCTTCCATTAAAACTTATATCAGTTAATGATCTAGTGTTCAAAAGCACAAAATTCTTTTTTCTTTGCAATAAGAGGTCATGCATCATGGGATTCTGGGCTTGGCTCCATGTTTCGGGTGATGGGATTCTCTGCATGTTAGCAGATGTACTTGACAATGACAACC
Organism: Dendrolimus houi; assembly: GCA_039645545.1. Taxonomy (NCBI): domain Eukaryota; kingdom Metazoa; phylum Arthropoda; class Insecta; order Lepidoptera; family Lasiocampidae; genus Dendrolimus; species Dendrolimus houi. The sequence goes on along the minus strand of CM077127.1, from coordinate 23,916,616 downwards.
CTATTTTTAGGATAGATAGATTATGATTATTTCCACATTAATATTATATTTTAATTGTTTTAGTTTTAATATTGAATTGACATTTAAATGGCTTTTATTTATTGCCTGAAATAAAGATTTAATATTATTATAAAATCTTATGAATTAGTATTATAAACAAAGAAAAATGTGTAATGTGTACACATGAATAAAGTGTCTTTACCTTACTATATAAGCAATAAGGAACATCATTTTCTTACTATTAATACTTTCAATTACTTTATATTATAATTAAACTACTTTTTATTTTAGTTTTTTTAGGTTACTTCGTATTATTAATGTTTTTAATTAAATTTCTTAAATACATAATTTACAATAATAAATATATATTAGTTTTCCTTAATCAATTTCTAGGTTTTCAAGGGTGCTATGCAGCTTTCAGACATGGTGCTCCCAGACCTGCCTCTATGTGTGGTGGGGTTTTATAACAGTGAGACCACACCACGAGCTATTCCTACAATAGCCATAGCATTTAGCTCCTGCATTTATATCTATAAGAAAATGAAGTTATTCTACAAGTATTATTTGCCATCTATTGAGCTGAGTGCTAGTGAGATGGATGTTTGGAAGCAGGTATTAAAATTTTTTGATGTAAATATTTTATCGTTTATTCTACTGGCATGTAGCCAGTAGAATAAACATAGATTAATTATAAGTACTAAAACTACATATTAGAATAAGAGGTTTTTGTTTCTCGTTAGCTACATATCTTGTCACAATAATAAGAGTTACAATCCTGGTAGCGGCAATTTTTCTAACCTAGTATACCATTAAAGTACTTTAATATTTAAATAAAATTAGTTATAATAGTTTTAGTAATTACCTCTAATATGCACTTTTCTATTTGATTCCATCTATTATATTCTGTTCTATGAGTTCAAGCTAACAAAATTGAGGAATAAAGAGAAATATTACTATAATATGATGTATATTGATATCTTTGAGACGATCAGAGAGGTTGTGACTCAGGACACCATTACATACTACGGAGATTTACGCAAGATCATTCTCTGTTTAGGCTGTGCTTCTTCACATCTGCTAATCTATTTCTTTAATAGATTTGTGAAGCAACACTAGCTGACTGTATAATATGTTTATTATTTGTTTTGTAAGTACATGTAATACATATATATTTTATATATTTTTACTGCATGAGTTCAGCAGATAGGCAGATGGCCCACTGGTGGAAAGGGGTTACCGTCACCTATGGACATTCGCAACATCAAAGGTTCAACAAATGCATTACTGTTCTCTAAAGGGAGACTGGAACCTCTCACTAATGCTGGAACACAACCCAAGGATGTTATGGAGGCATGCTCTAGACCAGGGGTGGTAGCCATCAAGACAGGCAAATGCACCACCTGGATGTGGGTTGTTTTGTCGCCTCTTACGACAGGCAGACCGGCATCAGGAAATTGTATTCTTTCTATGTTCCTGCACGGATAAAAATATATATATATAATATATAACTAAATTGTGTATAATAATTATTGTGTCTTATTAGTATCTAATTCAACTGCAGACCAACACTATCTTTGCAATTAGCTCTTGTCCATTCAAAGGTTGTCTGGAAGAAATTGCTTTAAGCAATAAGGCCCCCCTTTGTACTACCTTATAGTATTTAAGCTTTTTTTATATTTTTTCTCTGTTATGTTGGAGTCCAATAAAGAGTACTGTATTATATATTGAACCAAGGGGATGACTATACAGTAAGAGTTTAAATCTTTTACAACCCATTCCTATATTGCCTTACTATCAGTCAAAATTCAACCAATGGTAAGACAAGTGAATGAATAGAAAATATAGGAACCAGTAATTAAAGAGTAAAACTATACAAACTCCTAAAATTAGTTTTTCATTGGTATATTAGATTTATAATCAGACCTATCCAAACTCGAGAAATTTGGCAAGTTGTCCCTGAGACAAAAAATATTGGGAAGACACCATAGTCTAATGGCAATTTGTATGTTTGTATCAATAAATTGTAAGATTTTTATTTTTGGTTACAGTTTTCCTTTGTTATTATTATTGTACATGTGTATTATTATTGTATATAAGAGACGGGAGGAAAATTTCAAACATACAGCAGTGACATTGTGGTCCAGAACCTGTAAAGACAGAGAAAAGTGGGCATCAAATAGCTTGAGGGAGGCCTTTGTCGAAGGACAAGCTGAGGAGGCAAAATTAGATACCAATTAGCGGTTTAAATAAACTAATTTATATGTAACGGTTTTTTCAGCAATAAAGGCTATTTTTATTTATTTTATCAATAAATTGTAAATTTGTAGATTTTATAATAGTTGAAACTTAATACAGTAGAGTCTCACTAAACCGGCACTATTAAAAACTAAGAGGTGCCGGATTATTGGATTATGTAAGAAATTAATAATATGTAAATAAAATAAAGCATATTGCAGCTTACTTGACATTTTAGCTACATTTTCAACTTGAAAACAACGGGTAAATAAATAAGGTAAACAAAAGGTGCTATTGTAATAATTTTAGAGAGTATGGAGTGGTAAGGGAGTAATGAGCGAAGAATGCCAGATTATTGGAAGTACCCAGACTACTGAAGTGCAGGATTAGTGACACTACTGAATACAACAGAATAGAAAAATCTAAATTGAAACTACAATAATTATTAAATAAATTAAATAATATTAAATGTCAAGCAAGCATTAATTATCATCATTATTATCATTAGAATTTATCATTTAAATAATCCTCGATTTTATAGTAGCATTTCATTACCAAAAATTTATTTAGGTGTCTCTTAAATAATAATATGGATTTTTGCTTCTTTATACTGTCAGGTAATTTATTGTATATTACTGGTGCCATACATAATACACTTTTTTGCATTGGTGTAGTTTTACTACTATGAATGCAAAGCCTGTCATTATTGCGTCGATTGCGTTTTATAGTTTGACCTATGCTGGGGAAAAAATGAGGATTACTGTATTTATATAACTAAATTTTTCAGTTGACTGACCCTGTGAATCACAACCAGGATCACATAAAGCCACTTATAGACAATCTCAAAGCGATGCCTCAGAAGATACTTAGTTTACAATCACGCAACTTCCTGTCTCTAACAACGGATGAGCAACTGGAATACCTCGAAAGTACTTCTGGGATGCCAATAAAGAATGTGCCAGAAGTGGCATGTATGACTACATTGAAAATGAACTCTGTAGATAGATGTTCTGTGAGTTGTCTTGTTGTTGGTACAGAGGATGGTGATGTTATTGTGCTGGAATCACAAACTTTTACTCAGTTGGCTGAAGTAAGTCTATCACTGTAATATAATATAAATTGTTGATGTAACTTATAGCGGCTAAGTGGAACAATGGCATGCTTCTGCTTGTATAATTTGGTTTGCTATGAGAAGCAGGCGCGGATCCAGCCCTCAAAAAAGGTTGTGGTCACAGCCACCCAAAAATCGGCCAAGTGCGAGTTGGATTATGAACTCGTTTATGATCGATATAGTGCATTCCTATAAAGATGTTTATAAAATATGCTGTCAAAAATGTGATATAATGTTTCAGCATATTGTCTTATGAGGATTAAATACCTACTTGGCTGCATTCCGAATTACTCACGCATCATTGATTTTTTTTTAATTTAAGGCATTAAATATAACGTCCTATAGCTTATCGAACTCAATAAACCGTGAAAGCGTGACGTCACAAGTCTAATAGGCTTGTGGACTTGCCCGTCTTGTCCACATCCGGTGGCTCCGCGCTTGATGAGAAGTATTAATTTTATAAGATGAAAAATTCAACTCTAGACTGTACCCAAGTGTATAACTTACCAAATACTCTGGTGTATACATGATTTTTTTTTCTTTTATAAGAATCATTGTCATTGCCAATTTCCACATGGATTAGTCATCTAGCCTGCAGAGGTTTTTGATGATGATAATTTTGCAGGCGAAATTGTGTGCCGTGAAGAAAACTCCATACCAGATGGTGGCTACAGGCCTATTTAATGTTGACTACAGGATTACTGTAGCTACAAGGTGTGAAAATCAAATATGGCACATGCACCTTATGCTCTTTTTAGTTATTTAATTCATTTTGACACATATCAAAGCACAAAGTAATTGATAAATAATAACATGAGCCCAGAAGTCAGTCAAATTCAAATTCAAAAGTTTTTATTCAAAATAAGTTCCACTGGAGAACACCTTTTGAAGGTCATACATATAAGTTAAAATTTAATTTTACTTCCTAGTATATGTACACCGCTTCGCAACACGTTATTGCTGTTAAGGAGAATAAGCGGAAAGAAACACCCCAGCCACACGTCTAGCTAAAAATTGTTTTTCTTCTTATTTATCTAGCTCAAACTTTTTTTTAAATAAATTTTATACAGAAATACTTTACATTACTTTTCGAAGAATTAATGGAGTTGTAGCAAACAATGCACACTCAGTAAGACAAAAACAATAAAAGGAAAGAAAAATATAATTGCTTGCTGGGTTTGGCTATCTCCATTTTCCGGAGAACTTATGCTATAACCACCATGCTTTCTAAAGGTATGGGCGGATTTCACACTGCTTATTATGAAGTGCAAGCTTCATCACAATGACGCACTTCACTGTTAGTACAAGCTTTTTTTATGGCATGACTTCAGAATACAGGTAGATGGCCCCACCTGATGGAAAGTTGTTACCATCGCCTATGGACATTTGTAACACCAAGGGTGCTACCAATGTGCTGCCACTCTCTAAAGGGAGAATGGGACCTGGCCACTAATACCGGAACACAACTCAAAGTTGTTATGGCGACATACTCTAGACTAGACCAGCGGTGATAGCCATCCAGACGGGCTAATATCCTACCACCTGGCTGTGGATTGATTTTTTTAATTTTATTTATTTAAAGGAACAACAAACAGCTACAATATAATATACAAAATATAAAGTTACAATAAGATCAAGTAATAATATTGAAGTCAACGACTTTGTCCACATGAAAATATTTACAAGATTATTAATAAAAATATAAGAGGTACAAAATATTAACAATAAGTAAAAATAAGGATATCAAAATAATTCATAGAACATAAAACAGAAGAAATATAAATGTAAGATGGTTTTTAATGAAAAGAGGTGTAACGAAGTTAGAAAATAAAGAACAAAAAGTTATTCCAGCTTTGTGACTCTTTCTCTGTTCCTGCACAAATAAAATAAAGCTATGTATAATATATATTAGAATTACATATATTTTGGTAAATGTATATTATTGCATCAGAAATGTGCCCAAATGTGAAAAAATTTGATTAAATATCTAAGCAATGTTATAAAGTAAAAATATTTTATATCTTTAATCACGTCTATAAATAAATAAACACACACATTGAACATCACTTGTGTTATGGGTAATATACAGGGTTACTGGAAACTCGACGTATTCCCGTCGGGAAGAGCTAGAGGAGCTCAAATGCAACAAATTTGAGCCCCTATATGTATGGCCGAAAGTTAAAGGTCTTCAAGTTATTCTGAATTTTGTGATTTTTGAAAAAATATCCAATTTTTCTTTTTACCATATTCAAAAAAATGACTCGTTGAATATCATTCAACCTATTTTTTATTTGTAGAGGACTTGATAATAAAACATAATGACCCACAAAATACCCACGAATGCTTAATAAGTAATAAGTAACCCTGTATAACAGACCACTCAATTAAACCCAGACCATATTAAATAGCAGAAAGCCCAGGAATACAATCTGGAGTCTCTCCATTGCTGTAAGATAGGCCGGCAAATGCTTAACCACAGAGGTCTATAATTCTCAAAAGTGTACAACTGACCAGTTTAGTTTGATACTCTTAAAATATTGCCTTTATTTGAGAGGCTTAGTAGAGTGATAATCGCAATAATATTCTATTAAATTACATTTTATAATTTCAGGGAGAAATCAGTTTGTGTTCTGAAAAGAGGATGGTCGGAAGGCCGTTTGTTGTTCAGCACTGAGGAGCATATTATTGCTATTGAAGTGGTCACAGCTGATGGCAACATTATGGTAATTTGCACGGATAATACCATGGCCTGTTATAGTAAAAAGGTATGTGGATGTAGTTCTTGTAATTCACGAAGAAGAGCAGGTTTTGCGATACTGTGCGTGTCTGACGGTATGATCAGTTGAGAGCGTGCCGTCCAGTCATAACAACTTTGGGTCTTAAACACAATTTGGAATGTAATTAAAACTAAATTTTAACGTTTTTGAGCGCGGCATTTTATTTAGACATAGACAACACTTTATTGTTCACCAAAACAAAAATGCACAAGAAGAACAAAGTTACTTGGTACAACAAAAGGCGGCCTTATTAACCCGACTCAAAGGAAATTCTTAAATTATCTATAATTATTATGCAACAAAGAAAAAGGAAAAAAATAAAGTAAAAATGACATACATGGACAGCAGATTACAGTCTAAAGTATTGTAAAATAGCCCATACATTATTGCGTAAGACTAACGTAATGATTCCTAAGTTAATTTTTCAATATGGCAAAAGATTTAGCTTTTATGACGTCAGTGGGCAAAGAGTTTCAAAGTAAGACAGCCTACATGGCGAAGGATTTGGAATAAAATGTTGAAGAGTGTGCAGGTGCCATTAACAGGGCATTATTAGTGGAGCGCAAATTGAGGGTATGTATATAAAGGAAGTATTTATTTGAATTTTAATTCGACGGTTCGGCCACTGTTCAGGTGTAAATTTATTTATTTATTGAACAAAAAACCAACAGCGCATATTAATAATTCAAACAAATAAAAAAGTACTTATAATGTAGGGCTAATAACAGATTTTTCTGAGTTAAATTGAGAGTGAACAAGCAAACTAAAGTTTAAAAATGCAATAAATATATACATAAGTGAAATAAGTATATATTACACACATACATACATACATAATAAATAATTAAAATAAATCTAAATAAAATACATTGATATTTGATTGACACATGTAAAATATATATGTTATACAATATCATTTAAATATAATAAAAAATATTGATATTAACTAAACATATTACTTACATTTATTGTAATTTAAATTTTTTGTTATGTTTTCTTTAGTACAAGTCTTCTGTGAGGATGGCTACTGAAAAGTGGCCGGCGGAATGTCGTAATAAAACTGAAATAAAATGCCTTAAAATCTTTAAAAATCCTCACTCGTTATTATACTTATCCTTTTTACTTGTGAGAAGTCTCTTGGAATATGCTACACTAGTTTGGTCTTTGTACTATCAAGTACACATAGATGGCATTGACAGAGTGCAAAAAAATGTCTTAGAATATTAACTTACCGTTTAAAACCAGTTCGAAATAATCTTAATTATGACCTAAGATTAGCCCAATTCAAAATAAAATCTATTCGTCTTTAAATATTTTGATTTAGTTTATTTATACAAAATTATATATTATTATATAATAAACTCAAGCGACTTAATTTCACAAATATATTTTAATATCAGATATACTGCTTGTAGATCACATTGCACTTCCAGTTCACAAAAATAACATCTCTTACTTTAATCCCATTGTTAGAATGGCAAGATATTGTATTGAGTTGGCAAGTAACAACACTGATCTTGATATATTTGATTTGTTTTACAGTTAATGATACACTAGATTTAATTAGATAGTAGCGTATGTGTGTGTGTGTGTTGTGTGTGTATATATATATACACATAACTGTTTACACCTTTTCAGTTTTATGTGTTTTCTGTATGCACCTGTTTTGAATTGCAATCCAAATTGTTATGTTACTAATTTAATCTTTTAATTTCTTGGTTGTAATTTGTTTCGTGCATCAATAAATAAAAAAAAATCGTTAACACGTAATTTTAATTATGTGTACTAATTGCGAAGACTTAAAAAAATACAATTTGACACATGTTCAACATAGATAAAGTTTGCTCGCCTTTATGAATTACAAGAACTGTAGTTACGGTAGTTAACAACGCAACCGACAGAAACTGATTATTGTCGCCTATGGATATTGCAATACTAGACGTGTAATTATTTAGAATAGAATTAAAAGCGAACCCGTTTTAAAAAAAAAATAATCTTTAATTATAGGGCAAAAAACAATGGTGTCTGACCCTGGAACACAGACCAGTCGCAATGACCTTAGTGACAGTTATACACTTGGGGGTGACGCTAACAGCTGTGGCACTTGCCTCAGGACACGTGCATCTTTATGAAGGAAAAGCTCGTATGGATACTTTGTTTATAAGAGGTATTTTTTGCTTGTAATAAATTGGATTTAAATAGACTTGGGTAGCTCGCGAAAGAGACAAAAATGAGCTATATCCCGTTTTAAAACTTGTCTCTCATTCACTCAGTAAACATATAGGTCAACGGCTCACCGGCTCAATTGCCAACACAGAGCACAATATCGTCAATACATACAGTGCAAGTAGACCATTGTGCCTATAAAAATAAAATTGAAAATACTTTTTTCGCTTTCGGCTCTTGAAAGAGCGAGAGCCGTTCCGATTTCTACACTCTGTATCTCTATTGAGCTTAAATGAATTAGACAGCTAAAAGAGTGTTTCATATCTTTATATCGAAAGAGCTTTCTCTCTTGTTCTTTTAAGTGAGCCATTTTGCACAAGTCTAACTTTAAAATTAAACATTATTGTAAATATTTGTTTAAGGTATGTTGACTTATGTTCAAAACTAATAACAATTTCTAAAGAATAAAAGCTTTTTTATTGTAATTTAATTAAGTTACTAGTGTCAGAATACTAACAATATCTATATTTTTGTAAATTTATGATTGTGCGGTCTACGTGTCGACACCCGTACAAATGGTGATGATGATGTGATAGTGATATGATGACGGATAAATCACTTGGGTAGAATGTATAGTTAAGACGAAAAAACAATTTCCTTGAAGCAAACTTGTGGTGATGTGGCCATGTAATCTAATGTGAAACGAATAAAGCAACGATCTTACAAAATAACTATTTATTTTTATTGTTATATACAATACTTAGTAACATTACTACATATTTTTACTTGAGATTTCCGAGCAATATGGCAAGATAGATACAGATTTATAATCTAAAAATGAACAAGTTGGCGGTAGAGTAAATAAAACTTTAACAATACTTATCGACACTTGACACCTTTGTCTTCAGTGATCACAGCTACTGAAAAGTAGCTGCAACGTCAGAATAATAAATTACTACGCCTGAAACCGTGAAAACATAGTTTCATTATTTTGTAACCTTTTTTATTTATAGATTAAATTTCCTAAGATATTCCTATAATTGATACTTTTTCGACAGATGTAGTGTCCGTCATGAAATTTGGACAACTGGGCCAAGAAGAACATGTCCTAATTATTGTCACTAGCTGTGAGTAATTAAAAAACTATTATCCAACTCTTTAATCAGTTCTTTGGAATATTACTACCATTCTATCAAATTCAAATTCAAAAGTTTTTATTCAATATAAGTTCCACTGAAGAACACTTTTTGAAGGTCATACATATAAGTTAAAATTTAATTTTACTTCCGATTCTATGTACACCGCTTCGCAACGTGTTAAGGAGAAGTAGCGGCAAGAAACTCCCCAGCAACAAATTGTTTTTCTTTATATTGTTCTATTTATATCTAAAATTATTTTTTTAATAAATTCTATACAGAAGTATGTTACAGAATTTTCGAGGAATTAATGGAGTTGTAGCAAACAGTGCATACTCAGTAAGACAAAGACACAATAAAAGGAAAGAAAAACATTACTATAGTTATAATAATGACATATCTACAATTTTCAGGTGGAAACCTTATGCTGAAGATTCTGAAGAGGACTGCAGATTTCAATATGCACTCGGCGGGAGTAAATATGGGCCAGGCTGCAGCAAATTACAAGCCTTGGCTGATACCGAAGAAGTCTAAGCTTTTCTTAGAACAGTCCATTAGAGAGCGGGAGAATGCTATTCGTGAGTAATTTCTTCATGGTGGTAGATTTGTTGGTTCACACTTCTATATTAATTAAAAGTTTTTGTAATGAATTCTAACAAAATACTATATGTAGGTATGATATATGAGTGAAAATGGTTTGAATCATCATCAGCGTTAAATCCCGGTTGTAGTAATTATTTACACTGGTTGGCAACCTTTAAATAAAAATCCGATAAATATATAGAATTTGACATGCTGAATTTTTCATCCGTGCAGGAATGGAGAAAGAATACAATTTCCTACGGCCGGGCGGCCTGTCGTAAGAGGCGACTAAACAACCCACAGCCAGGGTGGTAGGGTATTTGCTCGACTGGATGGCGACCACTCCTGGTCTAGAGTATGCCGCCATAACAACCTTGTGTTGTGTTCCGGCATCAGTGACCAGGTTCCAGTCTCCTATAAGAGAGCAGCGGCGCATTTGTAGCACCTTTGGTGTTGCAAATGTTCATAGGCGGCGGTAACCACTTTCCATCAAGTTGGCCGTCTGCCTGTCTGCTGAACTACTGCAATAAAAAAAAATTAAATCTGCTTTTAGTTTCTTGCTATCATATATATGTTTTTTTTAATTTTTGCTCCTAACACAATGTTTTTTGTGCAAAACTTTTCTCTTCTTATTAAGTTCCAAAATATCATCAAGTCAGTAGATTTATTTTCCTCAAATCTTTAGTTTAGGCAATATCTTATGAATGTGATGAAAGATTCTTGCTATATTACGTATAGATTTATAGAATTGATACAACGAAAAAAGCTCAGAATTATTACTTGCAGATTTTTGTTACTTGATTTGCCACGAAATTACAATAGAATACATTAAAATGGAGAAAAATACAAACTGAAATGACTTTATCAATTGTTTTTGACATATACTTTTAATGATTTCAAATGTTGTTGAAGAAATTAAATCAGCTATTCACAGTAATTAAGCGTTTTGTACGTCCGGCATTAGTAGCCAGGTTTCAGTTTCGCCTTCAAGGCCGGCAGCACATTGACAGCACCTCTGATACTGCTAATGTCCATAAGCGACGGTAATCACTTTCCATCACACTTAGAACGTCAGCCTGCCTGAGGTGTTTCAGTAATAAAATAAAAAAATTAAAGAAAAAAACCGCTTAATTTAAAACATCAAGTACAAAAAAAATGGAAGTGGTATAAAACTTCAGAAGTGTCGAAATTATAAAAAATAACCCACTATAGTTAGGAGTGATTGTCTTTTGCCGACCAGCGTTATTTTTCTGTGTATTAATATATATATATGTGTTAAGGTCGCTCATTGCATTATCACTATTACCATGGAAAAATTTGGTATTTAATTCCGATCGGCAGTTTACGACGTTTATGCAGGATAAGAGAGATCCATTTCCAATATACAGATAATCTATATAGAACTTTATTTGTATCTACAAAAGGCAGAGTGTTACTTGATATGCATTTTTAGCTCTGTCCCGCTTGCACGATTCGCACACTGTGGTGTGCTACTAAAATTAGTCTTATATGCAGGTACATCTGGAGGAATGATTACACATCGACCCACAAAAAGAAACAAGTGGTCTGTACTTTTGACCAAACCCACCTGATCTGTATTTCGATGCGCTGAATCTGAATCTGGAGTCAGTTTGGTCCATACACCCTTAAAATTTTGAGGGTGTATGGACCAAAAAATTTAATCTTGGGTCAGTTTGGCCCATACGCGCCCAAAATTTTGTGGGGCCAGTGTTATTTGTATAATAGTGTACTATTGTTTTTGCGTGTAGTAAAACAATGCCTATCTATTTTCACACAGCGATGCACGTTTTATTTCAACAAGACTTAAATAGGCTTCGTTTGATGGCGGCTAAGACGCTGTTGGATGTTCACGTGAAGTCGGATAACTCCGTTGGAACTGGTTCTATGGAGCACGTGAGATTGAGTGCTGAGGTTTGTATACAAAACCTGCAATTGTAAATAATATAATACTAGCTTCCGCGCGAGGCTTCGCTCGCGTTAATGTTATCCCACGGGAACCGTACACTTTTCCGAGATAAAAGGTACCCTGTGTGCTATTCCAGATTATAATTTGTCTCTGTGCCTTTCATCCAGATCCATTCAGCCGTTCTAGTGTAATTGAGTAACAAACATCCATCCAAAATTTCGTATTTATAATATTAGAAAGAAAGAAAAGCATTTCATTTAGGACAAAAACTAAGTTAATATAAATAGAAATAGAAACAAAATAAGTCCGTATCCGTGCAGGAACGGAGAAAGAATAGACTTTCCTGCGGCCGGGCGGCCTGTCGTAAGAGGCGACTAAACACCCACAGCCAGGTGGTAGGGTATTTGATCGACTGGATGGCGACCACCCCTGATCTAGATTATGCCGCCATAACAACCTTGTGTTGTGTTCCAGCATAAGTGACTAGGTTCCAGTCTCCTTTAAGAGAGCAACAGCGTATTTGTAGCACCTTTGGTATTGCAAATGTCCATAGGCGACGGTAACCACTTTCCATCAAGTGGGCCGTCTGCCTGTCTGCTGAACTCCCGCAATAAAAAAAAATGTATGTGACGCGTGAGTTAGAGTGAGAGAGGAGGAGCCTGCCTACCGCTGCCGTATGCGTGAGAGAAAGGGAAGTCAGACGGACTGGCGCCGTAACGCGTTACGTAACGAAGCGGTTCACCCTCTCATAAGACGTTATCACTTCGAAAGGTCTATCACAGCTGTCATTTTAATCCAGATAATTAAAAATCAGAGTATAAATGTAATATGACGGCCTCCGTGGTCTAATGGCCTAAGCGTTGGCCGAACTATTTCACTGTAACATAGATGAATCAAGTTCGATTCCCGGCAGGTTAAATTTCTTAAACTTTGTTTTGGCTGTGTAAAGCGCTCTCACAGAATATCGGCGTGAAACGGTTAGCTTCGAGCTAATCGGACGTACGTCAAAGGACTGACGACGGAGATCGTCAAACTTGTGCCCGCCTTAACGCGTGACGTAATTTTTGTATGGCCCCTAAGCCCACCTTAGATACCCAAAGAAAATAGCAGAAAGAAAGGGCGTAAATAGATGTTTAAAGACTCAACAACGCATCGGCTCCCTTGTAACAACTGTTTACAATAGTTGTTTACTAATCTTCAAAAATCTAACACGATAAATATTTAAAATAAAATTATACATAATATATAATTTAAATAAAAATATATGAATGAATCAATGAATGAATGAATGAAAACTCTTTATTGTTCACCATAACTGAAACCTAAACATTTAATATAAAGACATTTCCATTAGAACAATGGGCGTCCTTATCGCTTATAGCGATCTCTTCCAGCCAACCCGGTGTCCAAGGAGACAAGAAAGATTAAATAATATTTGGTGGTTTGACTAAATTAAAACTAATCGTAATTAAAGAAAAATAAAAACTAAACAAAATAATAAACTAATATAGATATAAATAGACATAAATAAATTTAGATTATAATAATATAAATTACATATATTTACATGCGAAGAATAATACAATTCTATTTACTGCAACAATTTTATTTAATGGACAAATAATGGTCAGTGATCAAGTGTTTGATTATATAAATTGATGTAGCTTGTCTGATTTTCAAGGAGAGGAAGTTCCACAGGCGAACAGCCTGTACGGCAAAAGATTTTCCTACAAAGGACGAAGTGTGTTTAGGAATCGTTAGAAGAAGATTTTTATTTGAACGCAAATTACATGAATGAGATTGAGAGAGGAAACTAAAACGTTCCTTTAAATATGGGGGAGTACAGGGATTGAAAAGGACATTGTGCAGAAGTGAGAGTAAGTGAACATTCCGGCGAAGGCGAATTGGCAACCATTTAAGCTATGAATCTCAAACAGTATATTTATATAATTTACAATTATAAAATTACATATAATCGAATTCAATAAAAGAAAACTTATTTGTATTGTATTCTACCCATAGTCTCTCAAGACTATAAGTAGAATACTGAGCCTAGATCACCGTCTTCTATGAGTAAGGTGCCCAGAAGGCTGGCTACGTTTCCTCGCTGGATCGCCATATTGATCCGTTGCCCTAGGTAGGCACCAGCCTTCTGATCACCTCGTTTTGATAAATTTTGATAGAGGCTCATGGCCTTAGGACCCCACTGTCCAAGCGTCTCGACAGTAAAATGAATATTAATTAATAATAATTTAAAATACAATTTAAAAAAGTCACCACCCATAAACACCATGTCAATTTCGTAATATAATTTGATACACGTAAAACGAAGTCTCAAGGTGTACAAAATAAACGACTGACAAAAATGATCTGAGCTGGCTCATAGATGGGACTGCGTATTTAACTGTTAAATATTTTGAAAACTTTTACTCTAATGTCTTAGTTACTAAATACAAGCTAAACTTATAAATGTTAATTATATTCATGTTTAAAATAAGTGCTTGTTATTCCCATACTGGGAATTTGGTTGGGAGTAAACTCCTCCCACTCCCTCCGAAATCTTCTCTCCCTCGATGTGCCTGAGCCTCGTGTATTAGGAGTTGTGAATAAGGGACTATCGTGCTATCTATTGTGCTGCAAGGATTCTCAGGGGAGGGCGGTACCTGTTCCAAGACTAGCCAGGGAAACTAACTTTTATTTGGCAATAACCCACCTACCCGCTTATTTTCTTTTTAAAAAAGAAACTAATTTTTTTAAGCTTATTTTGATTGCGTTTTTATTTATTCTAAAATAAAACGTGCCACACATAGTGTTGCAGATGTCCATGGGCGACAGTAGCCACTCACCATCAAGTAGACTCGTTTGCCAGTACGCCTACAGGCAAACATAGAAAAAGGTTAAGCCTAAAGTCAGTTGTTTAATGTTTGTTTACAATCATGTATGCGGTTTATTTTAATACAGTAGATACTTAGAGTATTTATTATTGCATCATATTTGGTCTTTTAGGTTGAAGGTCTTGGTCCGGTATTCCGTATGACGTTAATAATAGAGAACAAGTCACCTGACAAGGCTGTCATCGGGTTGTCAATACTGTTTCACGTTCACACCATGTATTATAAGGTCTCTCAGCCGTTTATAAAGGTAAGGCGAATTCATTATTATTAAAATGGCTAATATTTATGTTTAATAGCTAGTTTGTTATGTTGCCTAATATCTACCTATATCGTACCTTATCTTTTAAAATTTTGAATTATCCGGAATTTATGGGGTTAAATTACAATAAAGATAATAAATATATATTACATTATAAACAAATTATCCACAGACAAAGACAGATATTGTATATCCGCTAATTAAACAAGTTACGCTTGTCTATGAGTTATATACAACGGACTACTCCGGGGCCAGTGGCGGATTTACCTATAGGCTGAGTAGGCTGGAGCCTAGGGCGGCCGATTTTGGAGGGGCGGCAAATTTGAGGCCAATATTTTTGTAAGACACAGAAATTATGTCTTACTTAAATTCTAAGACTTAATAACATAATTCTTATTAAGTCCGCACAAACAATCCAACATTTAATTATGTTTCACCAATTACATGATTTTTTCTACAATTTGAGTAGTCGCTTTTGGTTACTGCAGAAACAAACCTATCAATCCTCTTGCTTCACAATCTACTAATTACTGGAAAAAAGGTTGTGTAATTAAGACGATAGTGCACAAAGCATAATGTTATAATTTTATTGAAAAAAAATGTGATTACTATGATTGTGAACTAGGGTATCTATTTGTAGAGTTCGGTAGGGGTGGCAAAATTTGAATAGCCTGCAGGCGGCAAATGTGTAAATCCGCCCCTGTCCGGGGTCGATCCCAGACACCCAGACCATATTAAATAGCGGAGCCAATTCGTTCCTAAAATTTACCATGTAGGGAATTGAACGCTCTGCGTTGCAGTGAAGTAAGCCGACAAAGGCTTAGCCCGCTAAACCATAGAAGCCGTCAAACTCAACAAACAAACAATTAACTCATAAGTAAACTTTTTAGTATACACAATAATACGTATTAATGTGTTCTATGGAACACTGCTTAGCTAACACCCAAGTGACCTTTGTTTTAATTATACAACTGTTTTATAGTCAGCCAAGAAAGTCCTTTACCACCTTAAGATTTAATGTCATTTGCCCCTCATAGGATGACAAGGTCTAGTTTAGTTTGTAAAATCTATGTGATAGTAAGAAAAGGTTCAAATATATTCTAATTCCAAACCAATTGCCAGGTGGTAGGGTATTTGCCCGTCTGGATGGCCACCACCTCTGGTTTGGAGTATGCCGCCATAACAACCTTGAATTGTTTTCCGGCATTAGTGGCCAGGTTTCAGTCTCCCTTAAGAGAGCAGCAGCGCATTTATATCACCTTTGGTGTTCCAAATGTCCATAGGCGATGGTAACTGCTTTCCATCAAGTGGGGTGTCTGCTGAACTCGTGCAATAAAAAAAAAACCTTGATGAAAATTTCGTGAATTACTACGAATTGTTCTCAAGCAATTAAGCATCTTGTTGGCTGACTATACAACAATGCTATTTTCTGTATCCCTGACAATGTGTATGCAAAAGTTTCATTATGATCGGGTGAGTAGTTAGGGCGTGAAAATGCAACAAACAAACCCACTTTGGCATTTATAATATTAGTACGGATTATTGCTGTTTCACATACAGATGTTTAGTGTTCCGTAGCCAAATGAAGAAAACGTTTGTCATCTGTACTGAATGAACCTTAATGGGTGAGGACTGCCAAGCACTCATCCAATTTATTTAGGGTCTTTTCAAACTAGCGTTTTATACGAGCGTGTATATGCTCATTTTTTGAACCGCGTGTAAGTGTTCGTCGCGCAATTCGTACGAGCGTTGACGCGCTTATAATCTCGTATAAGCGCGAGTCGGGAGAGTACGCCTCCCTGCGCGAAAAAATTGCTACAGACACTTACCACTACCGGTTCAAGCGTACACGCCGGAATAGGCCCGTGTACGCGCAATTGGCTTTTCAAGCGCGCGTATGTTGAAACGACCGTATACCCAAAAAAACGCTAGTCTGAAAGCGCCCTTACTTTGCAAACATTGCAACAAAAGGTTGAAATTTAATTAAGTTTTCTTTCAGGTACCACTTCTTTCGCCAGGATCTAAACTCGAGTTCCCCACTAAAGTGGAAGAGGTTTTCGAAGATAGTATAAATCCAGATGCAATATTTCGACCGGTGACCGGAGAGGGAACTGAAAGATCTCTGATCAAAGTGTTGCTACTTAAAGAAGGGAAACAAACACCGGTGTTGGCAGCTACAGTTCAAATGCCAGCAACTGATCCCATGATGTTGCCTTTTGAGAAAATTGAAGCGGTTACTGGTTATCAAAATCATGGTGTTGATTGGGAAATTCAAGGAAATCATTAGGATAGTGTCACGATATTTCAACAAAAAAACTCACTCAGTAGAACGTGCAATAGGCAGACTCACTCATAAATAATAAATGAAAAGTGTATATATATTGTTTGTTTTTTTTTGTCATTCCTTCTTTTACATTTTCATACTGTGTAGTTTAAGTTTAGTAAAGAGTTTAAGGACGCAATTAAAATTACTAAATTACTTACAATGATTCCGTCACTAGGGGCCATCCACAAATTACGTCACAAGAATTTCGTGATTTTTTGATCCCTCCCGTCCTTGTCACAGCTGGTCACATTCGTGACACTCCTCCCTCTCTAGTGTGACATCACATATTTTGCAATTTTACATCAAGAAATTAATAAATTAAAACCATCTGTTGACGATACAATCCGTTATCTGAACGGCCCGCTCGGTGTTGCCTGTAAAATGAAATAAATTAAAGAAAATTAAATAGAAATAATAAATAATATAAAAATATAAATTAAATATACATATAAAAAATATTTGTGTATTTACCTTACCTTAATAAATAATAGCAAATTCAGTGGCTAGAGAAGTGAATGTACTTCACTTGGGATCAACCCGAGCTAGTTGCCGGCTACCACCGACCGTTATATACGTGCCCTGCATTCAATACTCTCACAGCAATCAACAGCTAACTTTCAAACCCTAAAAAACCTTGGTTAATTTCTCCTTTGCACAATTGGACGTTATATCCGTTACAACCATCTGTTCAGTAATTAGTTTTATTTCCATTTAAAATATTTTTTAACAATTTAAACACTATGATCATATAGAGTTAAAATATTTTTCGTTAATAGTGTTACGTGAGAGCAGGGTTCGCACTTAGGATTGGAAGGAAACACCAGTTTTTAAGTAAACTGGTTTTATTGACTTACACAGCTGTGCGTGATCCCACTCTGCAGGGTTGCCCCTACACACACAACGAAAGACGCACTGTACCGACGATAAGATGTCTCACTCACAATACCGTCGCCGATATTGCGTAGACACACCTTCTGCTGCTGCATTGTTCACCACAGAATTTACCTCGCCTCTGAACCTTCTTTTAAACTACGCGAAACTCCTTCACTAAACTGTCCACTACACTTTTCACTAAATCCACCACTTAACTCGTTACTGTCTAATATTAAACTTGTCTTCCAACTCTTCCGTATTGCATTTGTCGCTTCGCTGTCTTGAACTGAACTCAACTCTAAACTGCCCGGTAGGCGCGCCTTACGCTGCTTATATACCCGGAAGAATTTTATGGAACCCATAATTTCGTTATTCTTTTATTTACTATCTGTCCCTTTCTAACATCTATCTATCTCTGTCTTTTCCTCCCCGAACTTTCTATCTAGAACTTTCGTTCATCGTCTATCCCTTTCTAAAATATATCCGTCCTTGTCTTTTCCTTCCAGAATTTTCTAGCTTTTTCTAAAACTTA
Source organism: Dendrolimus houi (assembly GCA_039645545.1). NCBI lineage: Eukaryota > Metazoa > Arthropoda > Insecta > Lepidoptera > Lasiocampidae > Dendrolimus > Dendrolimus houi. Next base: position 23,897,798 of record CM077127.1, on the reverse strand, counting down.
AACTAACTAGATGGTTCCACCATCATTCGCCACAATAGTACAAATGTGTTTTAAAAAGTAATATATTTTGATTTTGAAATGTGACGTCACGAAATTTATGACCCTACCACCCCTTGTCACACTTCGTCGACCCCCTCTCCCCTTAACGGGTGACGTAATTTATGGACGGCCCTATCATGATGAAATGATTGAAAACACCACTTAAAGCACATTGTAAGTCCAGAAAAATTGTCTAAGCCATGCATGCTCTCTGACAAAGATTCGGACCCATGTTATTGGAATAAAACTGGGGGCATTAGCTATTAACTATCACGACGTCTCTTGCTAACTTAATGGCTAGATATTCGAATTAAAATCTATATTTTAATAAGAAAAATTAGCACTTCCTTCCTGGCCTTCTAGGCACACTGCCCAACGACAGCGGTCTGGTCGGGCTGGACCAATTGTAGTTTATAGTGTTTTTTTAATAGTGTACCTACATATTTGATATGAAGCTAACACACTACATGTTAATTAGTTAACGTGAAATAGCCGGTTCTTAGATCTTACTATACTTGCCCTACCATCGTTTGAATTTTGACATTACTGGTATAGAGCTTATGTCTCATTTTAACAGACAGTATGGCAAATGAACAGGTGTTAAGATATAGGAAACAGCCAAAAACAAAAGCAAATTAACTTGTGAAACTTGGGAGTAAGTCCTTAGCATTTGGACAGAAATTCGCCAGTTAAGTAAGAAATTGTCGATTAAATGGATGGATGACTATACAAAAGACGATAAGGACTAACTCGCCAGTATCGAAAGTTATCTGGCTTCAGAACTAACGCAAATCGGGGTTCAAGTATCATCTACAAGATTATATACCTATTATACATTAATATTCAAAATACTTTTTTTTTTCTTAAATATCTAAACATTTATTTTGACGAGTACTCATTTAGTATGTTAGCCTCTTAATAAAAGATTACAGCTTAATTTAATCCGAGTATCTAACCTGGCCAAGCTACTATTTAATCCACACAAGTGCAAGTGCAGATAACGTCGAGTTCAATGTCGTTTCAATGATATTGTCCCATTATCACAAATGGTGAGTAGAATTGATATGATATTTAAAAAACAAAAGAAGATATAAAAATTTCCAATCCTTACCTCCTTATTTTGTTGAGTTGGAATGTTTATTTTGGGTACCTCTTCAAGAATTTATAAATAATATATGAATAGATTTTATGAAATGTAAAATATTTAGGCGTATGGTTATTAATTAGTCTGTAGGTAAGGGCTGATCATTATCATTCGAGCTAGTCAAATCCCAGTTGTCCCAAAATTAATATAATGTAATTTAGAAATCGTCACAATTGCCTTCAAGTTTAGTTTTAGTTTAGTCAACTACCCACCCTCTTGAAATTTTATTACAATTCGATCAAAGATTCGTATGGTGCTGAAATCCTAAACATGTATGTACCGATTTTATCTTTAACCGAGTTCTTGCGATGGACGAAGGCGAGCAGACTTTTCACATGGTTGAACTCTTAAATACACTTTACGTTAGTGTGCGTGTCTGACAATGTTTTCATTATTCTATGGATTCTATGATCAGTTGCGATCGCGCCGTCCAATCGTACCCGCTTTTCATCTCACGGATATATTGACACGTGTTTACCACAAGCAAAAGTCGAACATAGTTCGGCATTGCTATTATACAAGGGTACTGGCTATAACCGTATTCATTCCGAGCGTATTATTTCCACGAGAGGGTCGATCCAATTAACTAAGATTACTTTGCATACAATAATTAGCTACTGTAGAGCAAGGAACATATTACTCTTACGAGAGAAGGAATATATGTCTAGAACTAAACAATGCAACCATAGGTTTACACATATATGGCACTCTAGCGCCACTGCGGATTACCACTAGAAAATACAATACGCGGGAATTTTTGAACGACTACTATAACATGTGGCTAAAGTCGGAGTGAGATTGCACCCGACCAAAGTCTGCGTGAGAATCTTGTATCGTCGTGCCGTCCGCACGCTTTTATATTCAAGCTATGACGGAACAAGCCAAAAAGTGGGATGAACGATACGAACTACCCTCTAATATAATTCTATCAGCCAAAAAACTCGTTACAATTGTACAATAATCTAACACCTGTAAAGCCGACTCGGCTTCGTGAATCGGTGGAACTATCCAAAAGTAAGTCACTCGATTAGATTTAATAATGGATTAAGAATTACATTAAATAAAGATAACACTTAATAACACAAGGATATAGATAGAGATGTAGATAATGTCCACGTCGATATTACAGGGGGCCCTAATTATGTAAGTAACATAGTAACTGATTGTTTTTATTCGTATTGAGCAAGTATTAAATATAGTTCTAAAATTCTAGATTATGATCAAGGCTAAAGTGTATTCGTACTCGTAATTTATCTTCTGATGTTAGTTTTTGCCAGTAAGTAGTACAAACAAAAAATTCATCAACATCAGTAGTGAATATAATAACAGCCCATAACCGTCTCACTGCTGGGCTCGGGCCTCCCACTTTTGGGGGAACAGACAGTATACCCGCCACGCTTGTCCAAGGCGGCTTGGCAGGTTTGACACATAGGTTATTTCGATGTGCAGGTTTCATCACGATGTTTTCCTTCACCGTTGTTAGCACGTGGTAATCGTAACGATACGAATAAGGTGAATGTTATATGGGAAACATTTTATGACTAAGTAGGTTCCAAAAGTTATATAATACATAATGTCTTGCGATTCAGTACTTTCCCATTTAAGACGTTTAAGATAAAATCATATGGAGTGGAGAGAGAAAAGTAAATAATCAATTCACGTTGTTAATAAGCGAATGCATTCAACAATTGGATGATGATTATTTTGATCACCGTAAATTTAAAAAAAAACCGCATATTGGTAGTCCAGAATGTATCGCTTTCTGTAATAAAAAATGAATAATAAATAATAACTAATGAAAAATATTTAAAGCAGTTTCGCATTATTATTATGCTCTAAAGTTTACCTAGATTTGTAACAACTAACGTTCTTAGCCTACAAAGTTACTCTTAACTCAATATACACAAGACCATTAATCTTTAAAATATTTGGCACTAATTGCGCCCCGCGGTATTACCCACGTGGTGATGGAAAATCGTTATATTTTGGATAATTCACAATATATCTTTATAAATTACAGGCTATGTGTAAGCTATATTATTGTAAACTTTCATCAAAATCCATTCAGTAGTTTTTGCGTGAAAGAGTAACAAACATACATCCACACATACAAACTTTCGCGTGTATAATATTAGTAGGAAGGATTGTGCTCATTAATGAGTTATTTTAGTGATAATACTGAAAAAACGACGAAGCCTTTTGAATGTCTTTTCTCTTGAAGTACATTTCTTCAATCTGACCAGACATTGGAATCTAATCCTAATACAATTAACTTCTAAAACATTACTTTAAAATTTACAGAAAAACATCTATGTAAGCAATTATTTCATAATCATTATAATGCCAGAGTAGATGTTATCGAGGCCGATTTACTATTTCCCGTCTATTAGTCATCAACACCATTTGCCCAACCCATTCTGTATCTTCTACGTTTCTTTTCCTATTTGTTGACGATCGATTTACGAATTAAAATTTTATTTGTATACGATAGGAAGTTCTCAAGTGCTATATTTTGTGCAATATCAGTGATACCTACAACTGTTTAGAAAGGGAGTGCCGCGTATCAAGAATTATCAACGGAAATTTCCCCCCTGGAGTTTCGTAAGACTTAGGTTGTAGATACATGGCTTCTTTATTAAAAATATCTGTCATATATAACAAAAACATTGTTATAATATGGAACGTCAGGTCATTAAATAATATAATTTGTAAAAAAAACAGTGGATAATGAGTAAAATGATGTGTAAGCACAAAACTTATATTTTCAACTAAGTATACAAGGGTTTAAAAATTGTCAGCGCATTTCTCTTCATTTTGGATTATGATATTGTTACAACTTAAGTTCCGACAAAAACAAAATCCACCTGCATATCTGTAAAAACACATTTTATCACCTGTCGGCATTTTAACTAATTGTAATTCTTTTATGATCGTCTTCTTTTGTTTACTTATTTATTGGCATACGTTTCTAGAGAACAGCCCGTTGTTTATTGTACTCGTTTATGGCCGCTTGCGGCCGAGTCATTGGCCAGGTGTTTTGGAATATGTCGACTACGATACGGGCACATTTGTGTTCGTGAGGTATAAAACGACGGCCTGATGGGAAGAGGAGGCAGTCAAGCGATAACAACGATCTAAGCGTGACGTGTGTACACTCGGGAATCTAATATTGACGGACTTTGCGCGTTTTATTTATTTTATTATTACGGCCCTCTGCATTATGTTTGGATTTGTTGTGTTCGGTTATATTTGCACCTGTATTATAGGTGTTTGTATAATTCTAATAAACTCTATAATAATTCCAAACGCATTTTAATTCGAGTCCTGCAACTCGTAACAATATGATAGTTAGAACGTGGAAGTGTCTGCGTGTAGGTATATTTGTCTGTTCCTTCTTTAACTATATTATGATTCGTTTATCGTCATATTTGATTGAATTTACAGTATAAGGATCCAAAAACGCGAATTTTATATTTATATTATAACAAAATGCCTTGTTTAAAGTTCAGTGGTATGCTCACAGCTTTAATGTATTTTGTGTTACGACCTACTGATGTCTAGAATAAGATAATAAATTGATAAAATTTCGATAACTTAGCCTATTTCAAGTAAAATTCTATAGGTATTCAATAAAAATAATCTAGCGTTTGTAACTAGTCGTGGGGCCTTATCTGGGATTATGATACAGTTATAGGCCATTTCAACCAGATGTGGCGATGAGTGTAGTAGGTTATTTGTGATGCTATATTATTTCCTATTGTTAATGACGTAATACATTTGACAGATGACCTATGTATTATATGCAATAAAGTGGCTATTCGATAACAGCGTTATAACGCTTTAAATAAAACGTATTCGGCCACATCTTTAATATTATCGCAGGTGCGCTCCCAGCATTACCAAAATAAATTTGGCTGGTTACAATAATTTGCGATTTAGCAAAATACCAGATTAAAATGCAAAATAAAGGAAAACACTTTGGATCTATGAAAGGCTTACAGGGAAGCACGAAATTTCCGCTTTAACGAATTGTTGCTCAACATTTAAACTGATTGCCATACGTCCAAAATAAAAGATCTATGTAGCTGATGCAGTTTACTGAATGTAACACAGGAGGTGTACCTATAGTTACTGCATAGTTTTCCTTTAACATTCTTTGGTGGACAGATAGGAATCACTTCCAGTGACCAGTGACGTAAATAGCCTTTTCTGCGCCCTATGCGAGCTTCTATAACTGCGCCCTTGTTTTTTTTAGATATTATAGGTACCCTAGCTAGAGCAATGCTATGTATAGGCCTACTTTATTTCATTCATGGTGATAAAATAACGCACAAGGATCTTGGTGTTGGTGGACCAATTATATTATTACTAATATTTTGGAAGAAAAAATATTTTTATAAGTTTTTAAAAGTTAACAGACGTTTTTAATGATACTGGCATGTAGGTACGTATGTGTTGGAATCGAGCACTAGGGGCGCAGCGGGAACTTATCAGGAGCAAACCGATAAAATAATAGTCCTGCCTGGTCTGGTCATCCTTGCTACCCAATACCCAATACCTTGGCCCCCAGAGTCTACGCCCTGTGCCTGGGCACCGATGGCACCGCCTTATTTACGGCACTGCCAGTGACTTGAATTGTAAGAAACAAAATATCATGTTGTAAACAACATGCATACATAAATGCATGGCACCTACTCAAATAATAGGCATTTAATTAAATATTAGCCAGTATTCTCACAAAAAAACAGTGTTAATTTTTATATTATTATTTTATGCTTCTAGTTTCAGTATCTGAGATCTAATTACGTCTTGGTATATCAGCATAAGTACATCATTTATTTATAAGTAAATAAATGAATGAATGTTGAAATATTTCGCATAAATTTACATTCAAATATTGCAAGATTATTCTGCTTCGTATCTACGTGTTTGGTTTTTATTTTGGATCGGCAACCCTTCCTGGCTATGATCCTCGGTCTGCAATGCTTTATTTATAGGTACCGTATTATTTATGATTCTTCCATAAAAAATTCACTTCTTTATTATCTAACTAATGACGTTTAGTATATAGAATATAAAAAAATATTAATTTCTGTAAATACAGTGATAAAGTAAATCGCAAGTATTATATTGATGTAAAACAGCGAAAGGAAAACATATACATCTGACCGGGTGGTAGCTAAGATTTTACTATTTATTGACGTGTGTACGCAATGGGGACGTCTGCCGTGATCAATGTAAGTTTTTAAGACTATAATAAATAAAATATATCAATGGCAGATCTAGTCAATTACTTTCAAAAAAACAATTTTTTTAGCATTTTCTAAATTGTCTGCCACAAAGTAAAATGCACTAATGGTTTGCCATTCTTATTTTCCGATAATAATAATCGTATATTTTCAAATTTTAAAACGGCCGACGTGGTCAAATGGATTTAAAATTCGTCAAAAATCCATACCTGTCTTAACTGAGCGCTCGTCGCGTCCACCACTTATAGCTTAGTGAGTCCCCACCTCATGCATGGTAGGTATAGGGGCCTCTGTACAAAAACTCAGGTCTGATCAAATACATACAGGTAGCGGGTATACGGGCTCTTAGACCATTAGGTTCGAATAGCAACCATTCGCACGGGCTATGATAGTACAAAGCGTAAACAGTGGTTTGAACATTACTTGAGACTTTCTTGCTGCTAACAGAGATAACACTTTGCAAAGCAAGATTCTTGCGTAGAGTACGTACTACGAAATATACTTAATTTTTAATTCATATGTGTGACCTTCAAAAAAGCTTTGGAGTGGAACTGAATTTAAATAAAAAAGTGAGCTTGAGAGTTAATGGTAGTCAAGTACCAAAACGATACGCTGGACCAAATTAATTATGGTAACGATATATCGTTCTCATAGATTTTCCATTCTATTCCTTTAGCACTAATGTCACTTGGCTAGGCTTTTAGCCCGTTTAGCTACACATTTACAGCAATTAGCTCTCTCTTCTTTGGGTACTTAATTCTTTGTATATGTACATACTTACATATTTACTATGATATTATTTAAAAAGCGATTCGTATTCTAGGTAATAAATTGGCCATTTTCGTACTAAGTAATGTTATATGGCAAGTACATAAACATTTATCGTTAGATGGATTACATGTGATAAAGATTTATTTATTTATTGAGTGATAGCGTTTATATTTATACTGTATCCTATACTGTAGGGTTGGCATTTAAATTATTCGTACGTACGAGTTTTGGAAAAGAAATCAGAGGAACAATGTTCGAATTTGTGTTATATTTGGATTGCTTTAATTAACATTACGAAACTTACTGCAATCAAAACATTACAGATAGTGAATAAGTAGTATTTCTTGTTATGTAAACCAATTTAATATCAAAATACTAATTGTCAGCGTCGGCGTACCGGCCATTCTAGAACCGAATGGCCTGGTGCGTGACAATGGCAAGAGACCGGACGGAATGTCACTCGTCCCTTGGAAGATGGGGCGGCCGCTAGTGTGGCACGCGACCTGTGTTGACACACTGGCCTCGTTACATCTTCCAATGACCGAGTCAAGGGCTGGAAACACCGCCGCTTCAGCTGAAGACGTCAAACAGCGCAAATATGGAGCCTTAGGAAAAGGTTACATATTTGTGCCGTTTGGGGTTGAAATATTAGGCCCATGGGGTCCGTCGGCGAAGAGTTTCTTTAAAGACATACGTAAGAAACTCTTTGACACTCCCCGTGACCAGAAGGCTGGCTCATATTTCGCACAACAAATAAGTACTGCCATACAGCGTGGCAATTCAGCCAGCCTTCTGGGCACGCTCCCCGTTGGTTGTGATCTGCTACATAATGTATTTTAGTTTCAATGTCTTTAGTATTTTTTTTGTCTCGAATACTTGTATAATGGTATTTATCTATCTGTAATACTTACCAATAAGATGTTAAATACAATAAGGCTTTGTATTGAAGCCAGCGTTTAGAGGCAATTGGGATTGCTTACAACTGAAAGTTGTTATAACATAGATGCATGAGCGAGAAAAGAAAAGGACATGGAAGAGTAAATAAAGCACTGGTACCATCACTCGTCATAATAACGGCCACTGTAATTGAGAGGGCTAAGTTTTAGAATGCAAAGGCTTCGGGTTCGATTCCTGGTATAGTATATTTCTGAAACGAACTGTCTGTTATTTACTATGGTCTAGGTGTTTGGGGCCGGTCCAGAGGTCCGTTGTATATCACCCATAACACAAGCGGAACTTGCTTAGCTTGGGGATATCTAATCTACGTATTTGTCTGCCGAGTATTATTATATTAATGTATGTCGTAGAACACCACGGGCCATAAAAATTGACTTTTGGGGGGCTTGCGTGGGGCTGTGGGACGGCCAACACGTAGAGGCCCGTTGACAAATTTAAAGTAAATGTGGCGTGACACTGACCGGCGATTATCCCTGTACATACCATATCAAAATGCATCCAAGAACAATCCCCGGTCAGTATAGGACTATTGTAGAAAATGAGAATAAAATTATCGGGCTATCAGGATGAACTGCTAGTGGAACTAGGTATCTGGGACTATGGTGTCTGCCCATCGCAATGTTCGAGAAACATAGAAGAAATGGGCAGACGGTGTCTCGCCACTCTCTGCATAGGCCCCTAAAAATGCCGTACTAGATTGGCAATAAGGGAGAGGTGGGCTGCAGGTTTACTGAAGCTACTTCCGACGTTATACCATTTAGTACTTCCACCCCTGGAGTTTGAGTCTTAGCTCTAGCGATCTCTACTCCATGCCGGCTGGCTAAGGCAAGTAAGGAGGCGGGGGCCTTGTGTTGGCCCCCCGGAGTTGGCTACGAGGTGTCGATACTCACCTAAGGCTTCGCCACAAAGCCTCCTGCGGGTTTATTATTACAATTATTCATGTAGTTCTTTTATGAGAGCTACCACGACCGGACCGTCATCGAGTGGACCACTAACCTGATAAGTTGTTCTTATTTAAAACCTACCTACCTATCTTTAAGTTCTTTAAGATTTTAATGAATATTCTAATTGCAAAATATTTTCATAATCACTAGCGGTAAGTACCTATTATGGTGGAAGTAGATACCGATGAAACATCAGCGTTTTTGTTGCTTACAAATTAGGAATGGAATACCTTAGCTTGATTGTTTGTCCTCAATTCATCATTTCATTTGGATGTTTTTACGTCCCGCCTCATATTCCTGGGTAAGCTTGCTCTGTTCTAGATTGCATCTTAATTAATCTGCTACAAATTCAATATAGTCGAACTTTCGGATGATCATAATTGTTAATTTTGATAACCGAGTACTTACTAACTTTAAAGAGTATGAAGGTTTGCCGATGATACTTCTATGAATCAAATGCTAGTCGTCTAGGAAACGTTTAAGTATATTTGAAGTTTTTCGTTCGTCACATCGAATACCTACGTCATTTTGTGCTACTAATAATATTGTTTCTAAATTCAAAAGATTTCTGCGAGTTTAGCAGATTAAGAACTTTTAGCAAGTTTTAGCACAGCAGTGAAGACGTAGTGCAAGGAATATCATAATAACGCAATATTATATAAATAGCAGAGTTTGTATTCAGGTGAGAGAAGATTATGATGTATAGATATTGTTACGTGCGAGCGGGGGTATGCACTTAGGATTGGAAGGAAACACCAGTTCTTTTAACTAAACGCTTTTATTGACTTACACAGCCGTACGTGATTTTTCTCCACAGGGTTGCCCCACCCACACACAACTAACGACGCACTGTCCCGACGATAAAATGTCTCACTCACAATACCGTCGCCGATATTGCGTAGACCACCTCCTGCTACTGCAGTGCTCACCTCTGAATTTACCGCGTGTAGCTCGCTTCTGGATCTTCCCTTAAACTACCCTACACCCCTCCTTCACTGAAGGAGTTTTTGCGGGAACTGAAAGGAGATGTTGTGCTGTGCAGTTATATTATCTAAAAATATATAAAATTACTCTAAAATGAACAATAGTTGTAGGATATTGATAGTTTTTTAGTAGTAATTATGTGTTTTTGTGAGAAATGTGAACTGTATGGCCAAATGTGGCCTTTCGAGTTTTCAAAAGAACTCCGTTGGATGGCGTCGATTGTATCCTACAATACAACTGCACCTGGCTTAAAGGCCTAGTTGTCAAGCCATAAACATAAAAAAAATCTTCACTGAACTGCCAACTAAACTTTTCACTAAATTCACCACTAAACTCGTCACTGTCTTCTATTAAACTTCTCTTCCAACTCTTTCGTATAGCACTTGTCGCTTCGCGGTCTTGAACTGAACTCAACTACCTGGTAGGCGCGCCCCACGCTGCTTATATACCTGGAAGAATCTTCTGTAACCCATAATTTCGATCTTCTTTTCGTTATTCTTTTATTTACTATCTATCCCGTTCTAACATCTATCTATCTCTGTCTTTTCCTTCCAGAATCTTCTACCTCTTCCTAAAAGTCTTGAGACCGGCTTACGCTGCCAGAAATTCTATCCTCGGTCGCTACAATATTAATATTAATAAATTGTTTAAACCTATCGTCCATAGAAGTGTGGTAACCCTATTTACTGGTGGCTCGGACGCCACCAATCGCTGAAATTTAAGGTGAGAACATCATTGCTATAGTTCAGTATCTACTTCGACCCCGAAGCATCTCTACACCAAGGTGAGTTTACAAGAATGTACTAAGTTTGGCTAATTTTTGAAGATTCTTAAGAATGCTTTATCGGCCCTTTTCCTTTAAAGCTCGTTTTTCAAATTCTTGGATTAATTTCTGTTAGATTTTTGCTTACTTGGATTAATTTCTTCTTAATTACAAATACTATAATCAACTTTTGTATTCATCTATTCATCTATTTGACAATTATCTACCCCTGATATTATAAGGTATACTTGATTATTCGTTTAGGTATGGAAGACACATATTATTATCTCATTTCATCATTACTATCATCAAATCCTGAAGTTTAAGAACACATTATGATAACCAGGGGCCCAATTTTGCTATATCAATATTTGGTGTTGCGAAGTTATTCAAAGTACTTACGATTCCATTGCGATAGTGACAAAACATTGTATTCTACTAAATTACTAAATCCACAATATCTTCTCGATTATTTCGAGAGTTTTGCTTATAAATATTTTTTATAAATATAGAGTAGCGTGCCACGGGCACGGCATTGGAATTGACAGAATACCAAAATCAGCAAACCTACTATTGAGAAGACGGTAGTGTCCGGCGATGTTGATGTGAAAGTAATAGCATAATTGGGCCCTAGAAGTCTCATCGAGAGTACCTGTGAATGTGTGAAAGCCAATAGAGCCAGCATTAAACAAACGTATCGGTTTAAACGATTCAGTCCAATGTTGACATTATAATTTTATTTATCGAGTACACGACTTTAGGTTGTTTTTAGTCCATAACACCTTATAACACTAAGTACTTTGTTAAGGCTGTATGCTGATATATTATCACTATTTATTATGTATGACATGTGACAATTCTATTTCCCTGTTATTTTTCCTTTTCGCAAGTAGATTTGCCTTATATTAGAACGTAACTGGTTCACATTATCAGTTTAAAGTCAATACTGATTTTACAGTTTTGCCTGTTATTAACGTTTAAAACAAACTATCAGGTGACATCAATTCACAATTACGACACTGTGGTAATTTGCAACTTGCTAACGAAAAAAAATTGTTGCTTCAAATGATATTAGGCATATATTGTGTGTTTTTTCAATTAGGTAAATATCCTTACGTAAATTGATAACTTATGTATATGTCAGCGTCAAATTGTAAATACCGTTAGATTATAATCTAACTCGCGAGATTGTAAACTATCGAAATATTGTGACCTAAACATACTGCTTACAATTTAACGCATTATTTTTCGATAGATTATAATCTATCGACATGAAAGCGTCAAATTGTAAAATGGCATGTGTGGTCGTTCTGTGTCCATAGATTTAGAAATAAAACATAGGTGTCAGTCAAATAAACTAAATGCATTTCAAAAATTGTGACATCAAGTATGTATATATTATTTAGTAGGTAATAAATAATTCTGACAATGTCAGAATTATTATCAGTTGGTAGGATTTTTTTTTGAAGTTTATAGGTGAAAGCTAGGCATTTATGCAATGAAAATATTCTGTTGTATTTTTGATATAAAATGAATTTTGGGTGGTTATAAAAAAAACAATTAACTTAAGTACTTACCTTCTGCCACCCCTATGTCTGGGAAACAATACATAGACTAAAGCTCCCAAGCCGAGCGAGCGAAGCGAAGCAGTATATTCAGTTCACAATATATCGACAGTTTAAAATCTCGCGAGATAGATTATAATCTAAAGAATTTACAATTCTAGGGTGACATATACATTAAGCACACATATATCAGCCTCGTTCGATAGTTGTTTAAATACAGATGAGGATATTACTATTGACGTCATATTACGACTTAAAATCAAAAAGTAGGTCAATATTTTTTCTCTTTTTTTGTAAATTATAATAAATACTTTTAATCCTTCAAAAAATGTTTTTATTTCATAAGAATAACTAAGAACTTATACCTCAATATAAATTCAGCTTACAACGGAACGAATATTTTTATATTATATATGTTAACGGATTTACATTTAAACTTAGTTCAGAATATATTCAAAACTTTAAAATGTATAGTATTTTCTCTACGTTTTTGGGACTAGAACACATAAAACTATGTTTCAACGATTTTAAGCGCAGTGTTTTTAACCGACAGATACGACGGTGATCACGGAAGTCAAAGATGTCAATGACTAATTAGTTTTTTATCTAGCCCACCTCCAACTTGTTCATTTTAATTATTTAGTTTTAATTTTTGTTTATGGTTATTATTTAATTTTACTTGGGATCCTAATCTAATTTACATTTACTTCGCAACCTGTTGTGGTTTGAAGAAGAAGCGGCGCAAGATACTCTTCAGCAAAACATGCTTACCTCTAATAATTTTATATAATATTAAAATTAAAATGGGTGCGAGTTGTAATAAAAAGAGGCATTTAATACATAAATTAGCAGAAAATAATATAATAATGGTCAATAAAAAATGTTTAATTATTAAAAGAGAAAAGTGGCCGAAACGTGAGAATAAAAATCAAATCAAGTTAAAACGCTGTTTTATTATTTAAAATGTATTTTAGGTTAATTTTGTTAGAATGGTATTTCAAAACCTTTTAGAGAAAGTAATTGACTTAAGATTTGGAATATTAACCTAAAGTCTGCAGGTTGTATCGAATACTAGTTTATAATGTTCTTTTAAGTGATTTTTTGTGAAAACATAATAGGGTAAGCTGCTTTCATTATTTTATGGCATGTTCAAATGGATATTTTATCCATCGTGTCTTTTATAACATTTTTTTATAAACATACACATGGCTTGCATACTCCCAAATTGACCCACTTACATATATATACGTTTGTGCTGCGGGTAACAGACAACAGGCAACTCTGGGGCTAAACACAGTTACATCTAGTATAGGGTAAATAACGGAAAGTAAGTTTACTATTATTTCTACTGGTCTTGTAACTTTAGAGTTCTAATGAACTAAGCGGGTTACACCCAAAAGTCCAAAACCCACCAAACAATGCCACAGATAAATAATCAAAATTGGTATAAGTTTATATATTTTATCTTGTGTATATATTAGTTATATAGATACCGCTTGGTATTAAACAAATTCACATGAATATCCTGGTAAATTGATCCTATAGCTGCCATTGGAAAGTGGAAACTATAGATAATACACTATATGCGGTAACAGCTCCAGTTTCCGCCACACGGTCAACGAACCTGTGGTATGCGCGTGCGGACCGATGAGGACGTGCGGTCGCCATATAGAGCACAGATATTGATTGAAAAATATTTTTTGCAATGTACAGTTTTACACGACTTATAATTCCGATCGGTAGTTTGCTTTGCGCAGAAAAATGAAGACCGATTTCCGACATGTAAATAATCTATATTGAATTGAACTTACAGATAATTCGTAAGAGGAAATGGCAATTGTTTGTTATGCACTTTTAGCTCTGTTCCGTTTACACGATTCATATACTGTCGCGCGTCGCTAAAATTAGTCTACTGCGCAGGTACAGCGGGAGGAATTTATTAGTTGTGGGAATTGATACTCTTTTGTATAAGTTTTGAACATCGTATATTGAAAATAAGTCAGTATGGCGTCTCATGCGAATGACATGGATTAGAATACAGCAGAATGCTATTGCATGCACCGCAATAAATGTCAGTTTCTATAAGCCTTATTGTAAGTTGCTTGGACTACGGTTCTTTTTTATTTTTACTGCATGAGTTAAGCAGACAGGTAGACGGCCCACTTGATGGAAAGCGGTTACCATCGCCTATGGACATTTGCAACACCAAAGGTGCTACAAATGCGCTGCTGCTCTCTTTAGGGAGACTGGAACCTGGCCACCAATGCCAGAACAAAATTCAAGGTTGTTATGGCGGCTTACTCTAGACCAGGGGTGGTAGCCATCCAGTCGGGCAAATGCCCTCCCACCTAGCAAACAACTAGCAAGTTTCTTTGTCCTGAAACGAAGAGGCCCAGTTCCAGCAATCGGATTATATTTCATATATTTGATGAGGGCTGCCATAGCAGCCCATCAAATATCAACCATAGTTGAGCGAGCTAAGTCTTAGCCGGTCGAACACGTTGAAACGCAGAGGCTCCGGGTTTAATTCCTGGCATGATAAATTTCGGAAACGAACTTTCTGTTATTTACTAAGGTCTGGGTGTCTGGGATCGGCCCCAGAGTGGTCCGTTATATATTGTGTTATATATCTATAACACAAGCGTAACTTGCTTAGCTTGGGGATATACAATGTGTGTTTGTCTGCCGATTATTATTACTGTTTGTGTCACAAAAACTAAACTGCTTTTTATTTGTTTCAGATCTCATAAGCCCCTAAATATGTCTCTCGAAGAGGTAAGTAACATATCTAATTTACATTATCATCTTATCAGTATAGTCTGATTCTGAAGGTTGAGTTCTGCTCTGATTCTGAGTTGTATCCATCCTCCAATCCATCGATTTCTTCTTTGAAATCTTTCGTCAGATCTCAATACCTTCAGAGAAATACTTATGTATGTATACGGCATTGTTATTTCTAATGCTACGGATGATGTATTCCCAAAATCTTTAATTATTTTTCCTGACAATGCATTGTGGGCTAAGTGCCATCCATTATAAACTCTGTCACTTATTTGCTTAAAGCAAATGTATGGAATGTATGGAATGGATGTAAATGGAATAGACGCATTTTAAAAAATCAGGGACCCAATTCTGTTATTAATGTTTCGTCTAAGACAAGTTTTCTTTGACATAAGCTCCACAAAAATAATGTCAAAATTCAACCGATGGTAAGACAAGTGAACGAATGGTAAGATATAGGAACCGGCTATAAATCGTCGGACACACTAATCTCTGTGAATATTTATAAGCGAAAACTCGCGAAATAAAGGTTAAACTTTATAGTTGCTTTCAATATTTATCTCGGTTCACGCCATTTCTACTGATGGTAATACCAATATTTTCTACTATTATTCTGCTGTGACTATATTGTGGATTTAGTAGAATACGAATTTTTGACACTATCGTAATGGAATCGTACTTAGAATCTTTATCTGCTATTTTAATAGCAGAATTGGGCCCCAAGTATTGCAACGTTCTTCTGTAACCAATCTGGAAAGACCATAAAGTTTCGCGCAGGCTACGAAAATGTAGGTAGGTACTTGGAATTGATTCTGGGAGCGGGTACAAGCATATGATGTTGTATAAACTTCGCTGAACTTTTATGCATGAAATACGCAAGTTTTCTTTATCAAATTATTATCATTAAAGGAACGATTTTTAACCGACTTTTAAAAGAAAGAGGTTCAAATTGTTTTCTTTACTCGTAAGTCTGTACTCCCGTGGTAGTCTCATCGTCACCAAGTGAGAATCATATGAGTGCAATGGATCCCAGGGTTATCGAGCGTAACCCTTATTTAAGAACGCCGTGCGCCTAAATTCTTGGAAAAAAGCTTGTATACGCGTGTAGGTATTACATTTTCTACAATCGCTTATTTTTTATATTTATGTTACGCGATTTCTCCGTCAATTGTAGATCGATTTTGATTTTTTATGCATAATTCCTAAGTAACCGAGGCCGGTTCCATGGTCACCAAGTCAGGATCTGATGAGTGGGTTCTAGAAAAACCGAGTGTAACCCTCATTAAAAAACACCGAGAGCCTACCCTAAAAAATTAAAAGCGTTTGTATACGCATGCCAGTAGGTATTACACTTCCCGTGGACCGATTTTCTAATTTTTTTTTAACTCCCGAGATGCTCCCGTAGTCACCAAGTCAGGATCTGATTTGTGGATCGCAAAGTTATCGAGAGCAACTCTTGTTGAAGAGTATATACATCGAAGAGTGAGAGATGACAAATTTGTGTACGCGTGCCAGTGGTACAATTTATACAGGTGCTTAATATATCATTTCTGAAGCTATTGAATTATTTGCGCAACTAAAAGTAAAAAACATTTTTTTTAACGAAATCAAACCGACTTCACACTAAAAACCAAAAAATAAATATTTAACCGACTTCTTTCTACATCTTGAAGTCGGTGTCAAGTAAAACATAAAAATTACTGTATTTTGTAAATTAGTTGTTGTTCTTTTATGTTTTACTTAGCACCGACTTTAAGATATTGTGGAAAGAAGTTGCTTAAATACTATTTATTTTTGGTTTTTAGTGTGTCGTCGGTTTTTTCTTGTTAATATTTTTTTTCTATAATTTTTCAATAAATTCATAATGTGTTTCATCATATTATGTAAAACACAAATCTTTTTTAATTACCTTACAATTTTTACTTATTATAATCTACTCCAGCACAATAATTAAAGGATTGATTCTGGGGAAACATACTCTCCGCAAAATTTTAAAAGCTTGGCTGATACTAACTAAAAAGAGGTTCATGTAGAAGCGAAAAGTTACATTTCACCTTAGATCATATAAACGTCTATATCTCAATGCATTTAACTTACAGTGGAGATTTTCCACAACATTTATAATATAACCAAAAGATGACTTATAACTATCGTGTAAATTATCCTTTATACCTTTGATTATATAATTTAAACGCAATGTGTTAAGCAGATCTATATTTGAAGAAAAAACTGCACAGTAAAAAACAAAAATACAAAAGTTCATGCTTACTTTCTTGAAAAAAAACATACTGTAGGGATGAGGTTCAATCGATTTTGGAATTGATGTTATAAGAATATGTATAAGAACTTATTAATCGATTGTATATTTTATAATAAAACTGCAAGTAAAAGCGCATCAAAAGTAATGTATTTATGTTAATTTAATAAAACGAACGCAATTATTTTACTTATTTTTATTAATTAGTTGTTCTATAATTATTTATGTACGTTTTTCAGAACTTCAAAACTGTAGCTGACAAAGTCAGGAACTGGAAGACCAAGCCTAGTGATGACGAGAACCTGGCTCTCTACTCCCTATACAAACAGGCAGTTTTCGGAGATGTTAATATTTGTACGTGATTTCATAACAATAAAATTCTTTGAATTAAATCCTCTAAGAAATTTTATACGAGTGTTACGCTCTCAGCTAATTGACCTTGAGTTTTGTAGTTCAATGACCAAGGTCATTTAACTACAAAAGTAATTTGGCCTATTTATGTGATTATGCTGCTAGCCAAACTTCTTATGTTGAATCTAGATTGACATGCATAGTATAGTCAAGTAATGTAGGACACTTATACGCATTAGTCACTAAATATAAAAGAAAATGAGTTATTTTAAATATTCATATACTCACGGCCTCTTTGGTTGAATAAGTCTAACTTTGCCGGCCTACCTCACTGTAGCTCAGACTCCTGGCATGGTAAAGTTTGCGTTTTCTCTTTCCGGCTTGGGAATTAAACATTATCATTATATTTTGTGTATATTTATTTGCGATAACGAGAATAACCTAGAATATTGTTTATCCTGAAAAATGGATCGTTTTTGTGGAGTATAATTTGAAAGTTTAGATAATAAATAATAAGATTAAATTTAGTTAGCAAATACTAATTTCGTACAATAGCGTATTCGTTCTATAAACTATTTAATGTAACTTTTATCAGTGCACCTCCTTTTTACTGATGCACGTCAATGACAATTTTCACTACGAGTACTTACTTAATACCTAATCTAGTTATTACTTTTATTATGTAAATGGACCATTATATATAAATTTAAATGTGGAATAAATTGAGTAATACTTCTTGTAGAGCGTGAAAGACATTTAAGTTTGCCTTTGTAAGAAGATTTGTATAAGCATGTAGTAAAGCAAAGCAATAGCCACAATTGTATCGCAATCTAGTATTTACGATCATTACTCACCTTTTTAACATGACGTGGACTTGACATTGAGATGACTAAGGCTATAACTATATAACAATAGTAATACTTATTCGAGAAAGATAATTTTAAATCTACATCAATAACTTTATATCATCTATAAAGTTTATACCTGCATACAACTTTGTTCAATATTTGTTTTATAGTTGAATCGTTAGCATGTTGTTAATTTCCGGAAAGAAATCTCAGAAAACTTCTTGATACAGTTCATTTAATAACACTCTTGTCACGCAAATTCAGGATTTTTTATATTGCAAAGCTGGCAAACAGGTAGACGGCCCATCTAATGGAAAGTGGTTACCATCGCCGATGGATATCGAGTGAATTTAACGCGTTTCCCAACGTTTAGGGTGGAATAGGAGGGATAGGATAGGGGAATGGAGTAGGATCTTACAGGCGCGGATCCAGCCCTCGAAAAAGGTTGTGATCACAGATACCCGAAAATGAGCCAAGTGTGAGTCGGAGTATGAACTCGCTCATGATCGATATAGTGCATTCTTAAAAGGAGATGTATACTAAATATATGACGCCTTGAACAAGATTCTATACAGTGTATAGTTCGACGTGGGCAAAGGCGTGGGGCGAACGCGTTAAAATATTAGTATATTTTTAATTTTATTAAGGTGTTGGATTTTTTTATTCCACGAGTTCATCAGACAAGCAGATGGCCTACCTGATAGAAAGCGGTTACTATCGCCTATGGACGTTTGCAACATCAAAGGTGCTACGAATGCGCTGCTGCTCTCGTAAGAGGAGACTGGAACTTGGCCACTAATGCCAGAACACGACTCAAGGTTGTTATGGCGGCATACTCTAGACCAGGTGTGGTAGCCATCCAGGCGGGCAAATACCCTACCACTAGGCTGTAGGTTGTTTTGTTGCCTCTTAAGACTGGCCACCAGGCTGCAGGAAAACGTATTCTAGCGTATCTACCTCAATAGACCGTGAGAATGTGACGTCACAAGTCTATTAGAGTTGTGAGCATGCCCATCGTGCTCACAACTGTGGATCCGCGCTTGAGATCATAGAAGAGATGGAATAAATGGAAGAATTATTTTGTTAATAAGTAGTTTGTGTTAACTTTTGTGTTAATATGAAAACTTGTTACTGAACTTCGTCGTAACAGGGAAGGTTTGAGGAACTTTAGCCGATCACTATTAATGTAAACACACGATGACAGTACAATGATTTTTTTTATATTTTATACATCTCCTCATACAAAAACCATCTCATTCAGACAGATGTTTGCAAAATAGTTACAGTTACTCTAAGAGAGCAGCGCATTTGTAGCACCTTTGGTGTTGCAAATGTCCATAGGCGATGGTAACCGCTTTCCACCAAGTGGGCCGTCTGCCTCTCTGCTGAACTCCTGCAATAAAAATAAAAAGTTATGAAGATTTTATTTATTTCTTTGTTATTTGTTCTCAATTTTTTTAATTTTATTTTCAGCTGAACCATCAGGAATTGTAGAGAAAGCTAAATTCAAGGCGTGGACCAAACGCAAGGGTATGTCTCAAGACGATGCCAGAACGCAGTATATCGAAATGGCAGAGAAATTACAGTCTAAATATGCTTAGGTTAAGATTAATGTGTTAATTAATTAAATTATGTTTTTGGGATTACAATAAGCAATTAAATAAACCTAATGGAAATCGATTTTATAAGCTTTTATTTCTCTACTGGAGATTTCTGCTGATAAAATGTATAAAATATGTTCGTTTTCAAATCTAACAAACGACGAAGTACTAACAGGTATCCATTGGAAACACTGCCATTGGGAATAAAATCACTGCCTGGTTAACAGTTTAGTAGAGAATAATATTAATCACCTACGCACATATTCTGTACAGTGATAAACTAAAGCCAACTTATGTAAACTTTTATATCACGAGAAACATTTTCCTTCTGGGAAAACGAGTACTCCATATACATATCTTATTTAACTATATGTATATTATAGAGAATCTGTATCAAGTTTTATCAAAATCAATTCAAATTAAATATCTTAAATCTTACTACTGTTATAAATGCGAAAGTTTGGATGGATGTTTGTTGCCCAATCACATCAAAACGGCTGAACGGATCTGGATGAAATTTGTAAAGCGTCAATTTTAAACTATCTTTTTATAACCCTAGATCCTTTTTAATAATTATGTAGTCCATATGAAAGCTCTTAAGCTATGTAATATTTGTAGTAGATTATACTATAACTATTACAGACGACTGCACAATACAGGCTTTGAAATATCTAAAAAGATAATTAAAAGGAGTGTCCCGCGCTGTCTCTTGTAGGAGATTAAAACTAAACAAGTAGTAAAAAAACAATCAAATTACAAGTTATGTAACTAATTTTATAACCAATTATAATCAATATCAACAACCTATGATTGAAGGGTATTTTTCGCTATTCATTAAACGATTCAACTTAAATTAGGATAGCTAAGCGCAGATTTACATCGTACAGTGCAATGATGTAGCAATAATAGAGTATTATTGCTACATTAATGGTACAACCCGAACAACCCTAATTTTGAGAATTTTGAAAAAAAGTTTGACAGGTCGGAGTGAGGTCGCCAAAATTATTGTAAATTTTCAACCTAAAATTGAACTGTCCGAAACTTAGACTATATCCAAAATATTTTAACATCCACAAACTGTATCTATTAGCAATCTTTACATAAAATAGTGTGATAAAGTCGCTGGACACGTCAGCATTGTGTTCGCTGCTTGATAATAATTCCGTAATTCGTCGTCGCCATCTCATATCGTATCGTATAATAAATACCTAACCTGTATTCGGCTCGGCGGGCTCGATTAATTCACTCAGTTCCTAACGAGTATTCGTGCTTGCAGCTCGCTTCTTTATTAAAGTAAGTTTGACGTGGTGTTTACAGTTATTTCATGTATAACTTTCTAAATCATCCGTAAAATGCATTAAATACCTATACCGGTAACGCTAAAATTTTGATAATGTAACTGTTTAACTCCTTAATTCTGCATAATTTTATGTATTAAACTTCATTGTGACCGGCAGAATACATTGTTACAATACATTTTTGGTTTGTAAACTCGTGTGGTTTAGTTAGAGTAGGTAACTAATAACATTTTTTGTGTTTTAGGATATTATCGCTGAATCATCATGTCCCTCCAAGAGGTAAGATTCTGAATTTAGATTGCACCTCTATAATACTTTAATAATGTATATAGAAATAACAACTACCTACTCGCAGTTTTTTATCATTGGTATAGCATGGTAGAATGACTTTGATTCAGTACATAGTGCTGTAAAAACATGAATAGAATTAATTAATATTAATAAAGTTTCAATGATTATAATTTACTTTGTATTTGTATTGGCTTTGTAAGTAGGTAAGCAGATAGATTTAATTCCATTGAATAAAGATGATTTTTACATTTTTAGTGTAAATATGAAAAGTGGTGTTTCATTATGCAGTGTTTCTTTCAAAAAATGTTTCAGAAAAGTGTTTGTATAGTGCCAATTTGCTGGAAGATTTTCTAAAACTTGAATATTCATGAATATACACTGCCTGGATCCACAAACTTGAAAACATATTTGCAAAAAGAACAGTTTGAAAGCACAGAGTAAATAAGTTTAGCTTCAATGTGTTTAAATGATTTGACTTCATAGTATTATTTTGTTGCTCTTCTTAGATTTCCAGTTCCAAACAGTAAAAGCAGTGGGCATACCTTGCCATCATGTGAAATGACATATACTTGGTTAATTTTGTAACATTCTTATTTCTTAGTAACTTTAAATCAGGGATTTCCTACTATTTTGGGCAAGAGACCCCTTTTCCAAAATGAACTGATACCTCAGACCCCCATAACTACAAATTACTTACCAATTTAAAAATATTGTGGTTTGTTAAGTGAGTAAACTTGACATCATTTTCTCATCAAAATTTAACAAAATAAATAGACAAAATTCAGTGAATATCAAGTGTAATTAATATTTATTAATACAAATTACGTAAAAATACTTAAGCACATAATTATTAAAAAAAAGATCTTTATACACATAACACAACTTATACAGTATTATGAAAGTTACAAATAAGAATGTGTGTTAATTAATAGGGGTTGATTTTTATATGTCAACTCGCTAAAATCAGTTTTCGTTTAATTTGACTCCTGGGAAACTGATTTCGACCCCAGGGGGTCATTATCAACCACTTTGGGAACACCTGCTTTAAATGTTCTTGATGACCTACTATCACTTTAAGATACTTAAAGAAACTATATTGACACAAAATAAACTTGTTTCAAAATTTTGGTAATATGTGCACAAACATTTATATAGTGTTTGATACTTGTTTGTGTTACCTACCTAGACACCTAGACCTGATTACCTAGACATCTATCAAATACTATACAAATGTTTAATTCATGCACATAAAGAAAGTGCAAAAAATGTGCTGTTTAAAGTATGTATATTGGGGTTGATTTTTTTAACCTGAATTTTTCTATCCCTCTGTAATATGCATAAACTGCCATTCCTGATTTGTTAGAATTGCATGTTCTACTATCTATAATGATTAAAATAAAAATTTATAGAAAAACAGTTATATTTGAGAAGAATCCAATAACACTATGTGTGCAATATTTACTGGATTTTATTCATCACTCTGTTACAACATGGAGTGTCACCCCTAATGTCTTTTTCTTATGTATCAGTACTGCATAGTGATATTGTTCATAGAAGATATTCTTCTATAGCTAGAGAAAATATTTATAACATAGTGCTTACCAAAGATCCCCAACATTTTTGTTTCATCAACCACTAGCTATATTTTTCACTCTTGGTTATTTAAAATTCAATTTTTGTAAATTAATCAACTTTAAATATGTCTATGACGGTTGGCATATATGCTACTCAGAAAGACTTAAATCATAACTTTACTGCAAGTCATAATCTACGGCTGGAGGTAGGTAGATACAATTTTGAGTATCATCAACATAGAAAGACAAATCTATCAAAAATAGAAAAATTTTATACTATAAAATTGTACATGTGTATTATTAATGTTCCCAGAAATTTGACCAAGCCGCTGCTAATGTGCGCAATCTGAAGTCGCTTCCCAGTGACAATGACCTCCTTGAGTTGTATGCTTTATTCAAACAAGCCACTGTTGGTGATGCCGATCCAGCAAGTAAGTACCCAGTCTTGCATCTGTAACCGGCCAATTCTAATTTATAAAATTTTGTTCATATTAAGCATATGAAATTTTAAAATAGAATTCCTCTTGTAACTCTTGCAATTGTTATTGAAATCTGGTGACGTCATTTGAGAGCTTATTTAAAACAAACTTTCAGATAGATTTATAGAAAAACGTCTAAAAATAGTCACTTATAATCACGCATTTTATATATAGCAGTTTTCACTTTAATTTTGGCATTTTTTATAATCACAAACATTACTAGAACCAAAAAAGGTAATAATTTCTCTCTCTTGTATTACTTTTATGATGCCTATTCACACTGTCTTTTGTATGAAAATCTTTAGCTGTTATAGCCTGTTTGCATGTGGAACTCCCTCCCCTTAACAATCAGAGAATTTAAATCCACTTCTACATTTAAATATATGATTAGTGACTATTATTCCTCTATTAAATAAAATTTATTGCATTAAATTCATTGATATTATTATTTGCATGTAGGAATATGCAATTTATTACTAACAGTATTACTATTAGCAGTATATAATTTATTACTAGCAGTTCCGGCAGACATTGTCCTGCCCTGAAAAAATAAAAATCTAGAACCCGATTCCAGCGCCACCTATCGGGTCTAATTGTGAATCTAAACCATCTCCAGATCCACACAAACACTAATTTTTTACACCTTGGGTTACATTATTGAAGTTTTAGTAGGGATCCCTATTTTTTTCTAAATATAGCCTATATTAATCTGGGATAATGTAACATTCTAATGGTAAAAGAATTATTGAAATCCATCTAGTAGTTTTTACGTGAATTGTGAATGACAAACAGACAAGAAATCTAAAAAAAATTGCATCTTATCCTCATCATTTATATAGTGCATTCTGGTTGTTATATTTAATTAGCTTTAATGTACACACACGGCGTTTTTAGAATCTTATAAAATTATAGATGATTTATTATATACTTGCTTCTGCCCGCGACTTCGTTCGCGTGGAATAGTAAAAAAAAAATAAGTTTAAAAAACCCCTGATTTTGAAACATTGGTGCTTCGCTCCTATTGGTCTTAGCGTGATGATATATAGCCTGTAGCCTTCCTCGATAAATTGGTTATCTAACACTGAAAGAATTTTTCAAATCAGACCAGTAGTTCCTGAGATTAGCGCGTTCAAGCAAGCAAACAAACAAACAAACTCTTCAGCTTTACATATTAGTATAAGATTTATTCTTTATAGTATAAGAGTTATGTTATGTTGACATGATCAACTTGAAGATATTTTGAAGAAAGTTCAAGAGATCAATGAAAGGTGATGAAGCGAAAGGTGTTTGTCAGGATCGTAGCAGGTGGAGATCCATCGTCTCTGCCTACCCCAATGGGAAACAGGCTTGACAATATGTATGTTAAAAAGTTATCAAAAACAGTTCACAGCGATCGCATTAATAGCGAATTACACTTTTTAACAAATTTATAAACCAAGGATCATACACGTATGTATAAACCGTAACGTATACGTGGATATTATACATTTGAAAGATTGGTTAACTTATCATAATTGAAGCAAATCCAAGAAAATGATGATCGAACGCTATTTTATCATCATTTTCAACAGATATCATATCATAGAAGGTTCGACAGATTAGAACTGCTTCGGTAATTTACTTAAAATAGCCATCTTTATTATTATTATTAGTTAATATAACCGAAGTTGTAAAATTGATTAATACCAAGTTCCTATATTATTATTAGCCATTCATTTGCTTTACAGCTGGTCAAAATTTGTCACAAACTCCATACAAGTAATGCTAATTCTTTTACCTAGCAAAATAACAAACTTTTTAGACACCTCAACGGACCCGAATTGTGCGCGGACTGCCACTTACTTAAATAATTTAAACTAATTTTCAACATTCAAGGTCGAAAAGTTAATACATAACTGCATTCAGTGTTACAACATTAATTTGCATATACGTAAGATAACAGCCCTGACATCATGACCCTTGTTATTTGTGAGCATTGTTCTTTTACACGTAAAAACCATGTAATAAGCAAACAAGATGTTGGTATAATACATGTGAATTTTAACACTGATCCTATAGTTTGTTTTAATCAAGCCATCGTAATTCTCAATATTGCCTATATTTTTAAATATTGACATGTTATTTGTAGTAGGTATCGATGAATGTTGTTTATGTTTTGAGTTGCTAATTAGTTGATTTCCAGCTATCATTATTAACATCATGATGGAAGTATAAAGTAGTTTAAACATTAAAAATAGACTTAGTCGATATTAGACAATTCATTTCTGTCGTTCAATTTGGATGAATCAACCAAAGTGATTAATATAAACATATACTTGAATTATTCAACGTTGAATTCATTGATTCATCATTTATTCAATTGAAATTAATTGAATACCGTCGTATCACTCGTTTCTGTCATATAAAAAACAACAACAAATTTGGAAAATATTAGAGATGTGCCGATTATGACTTTGGCAGACTAGTCGATTAGTCGGTTGTAAAAAGGCCGACTAGACTGACTAAGCCGATAAAGGTTTCGGGGATTACCGCGACGTTTCGTTTATAGCTGATTCGCGCGCAAGTCGCAACCATCGCATGCGAGCGTGTCGGAACCTGTTTTCTTTACTTCGCATTGTTTCTTGATTTTTACTTTTGTACGGGTCTCTGCTCAGGGCAGTGTTTTGTTTAAAAATAAAAAATATATTTATGTTTAAAGATAATACTGTTATTGTTCATTAAAGTGAACGAGCTCAATTAAAATTAAATCATGTCAAAACGAAAGTCTTGTATATGGATTACAATGTATTAGTAAAGTATAGATTATAAACCACAAAGTAGGAAGCCGGATAATCGGCTTTACCGGCTAGTCGCCGACTAGTCGGCACATCTCTAGAAAATGTAGTAATTTTTATGTTTTACTTCACACTGACTTCAAGATTTTGTAGAAAAATGTTTATTTTTTGCTTTTTAGTTACTTTTGAAGTCTGTTTTGTTTTTAGTTACAATTTTTTTATAATGTAAAGAAATAAAAATTCAGGATAGCAGAATTGTGGTCAAATTTCATAAAAAAAGTATACCAATGTACTAGAATCTTATAAGTAAATCATGTCATTTTATCACCTTTAGTGTCCAAGTGTCCCATGATTGGATTTCTGGAAAACTTAAATACGTCCTTGAAGTTAGTGCGCATCGTTGCGTAGAAGGCAATTAAAAAGTTCACGAGGTTGTAAGGACGGAGCTAAGAAATGTGTTGCTCTCTTGCTCGGCCGTTATATAAGCTAGCTTAGCCTCTCTTTCGCATTACACACTAAGGTGTAATAAGCGTAACACTTGCTAGACTTGCGCAACTTCAACGAGAAATCTCTTGAGGCGCATTTAACTTTTGCGCATAAAGGGGTCGCTTTATGAAATTAACACGTGTCTGGATAAACTGGTGATGGAAGACATAACATAAAGTTCCACTTTATTTTGATACTTGTGACATTCATAATACGATTCTGGAAACGCATGCGCTTTAGACCCTCTCTACTTTTCTGTTAAGTGATTTTGTGAATATTGTTCGGTTTATTTGCGTAAGATTGTACTACGATTTCGTTCCCTTTTCCTTTTCAGACAGACCCGGCTTGTTAGACCTGAAGGGCAAGGCGAAATTCGACGCGTGGCATAAAAAAGCGGGCATCTCAAAGGAGGACGCCCAAAAAGCGTATATCGCGAAAGTTGAGAGCTTAATTGCCTCTATTGGCCTTCAGTAGACTTAAGTAATACTTTAACTACGCAACACGTGTCTCACCAGAAGTTGTTGTCCAGTTGAGTAGTTAAAAAGTTTTAAATGAGCCGTTTGTGATATTTCAAATTTGAAGAGATGGAACAATTTTGTTTTAGATCATCCGTAACACGAGATCTATTGTTACACGATTCGAAAAGTATACGACCCTCGTGCATCTAAATTGTTTATAAATTGTTCATTATCGATCTCAACATAGGAATCGATAATAAGGTTGTATCATATTTTCATATTAAAGTTCGCGATATTTGTTGTGGTAATATATCTTAGATTAGTATACATGTCGATAGTTGAGTGAAATCGATTATAATCGATAACTGCTTTTTCCCCATCTCTGTCGAAATTTAAATATTATATTCCGTCTCATGAGTTTTTGGCGGGAACTGAAAGGAGACGCTGTTCTGTGCAGTTTTATTTTCTAAAAATGTGTAAAATTACTCTAAAATGAACAATATTTGTAGGATATTGATAGTTTTTGAGTATTAATTATGGGTTTTGTGAGAAATGTTAACTGTATAGTTAAATTTGGCCTTTTGAGTTGTCACAAGAACTCCGTTTAATGGCACCAGCTGATAACCTACAGTTTAGCTGTGCTACACATAGGCTTAAGAAATGAAAAAACTACATTTGAAAAACCTGTGAAGTGCCGAATATTCAAAACAGACTTGGCTTAAAGGTCTAGAAAACAAGCCATAAAAAAAATATTCCGTCTTATTAAAAATGACTATTTATTAACTTCGGTATAGTCACAATTAGGCTATATTTTGTTATGATAATTATTATAAGGCAAAGTATCATCACAATTATGTAAGGAATTTTTTTTGTATTATTTTCTTTTATCATTCAAAAGTATTTATTTTACGGTGCTTCATGCATGCATTTTGTATTTACAAGGGTTTTGTCTGTTTTTTTTTTATAATTTACAACAAAATATAATCAGTTGGGTTTATGTGTTGTTTTTTATTATTTTACCTTTTGCTTAGTTTTTCGTTGTTAAATTAGCCAAATAAACCTGTGATAAATCACAGCTAAATTAGTGTTGGATGAATCCCAACACCGTAATAAATGAAAGATAACTTGATAGTCAATGAGTTTATTGGAGTTCAAAATGACATGAGTGTCATCGGCGCGTGATGGTAGTGAACTGACTCGACTCGTTCGCGGAAGTCATAACTAACTTGTGCGGTTACACCGTACAATTAGCATCTAATGATATTTATAGGAGTTTTAAAGGGAATCGAAAAACGACTTTTTGGTCTTAAACATAGACATAGAGGTCATAAAATATAGTCAATATGTAGGTTTCAGTTTTTTAGCGCATGGCGGCCGATACAAGGCGGTTGTTTTAGTATTACTTCGGCATTACATCTGTAAGTTTTGCTTGCGTAAGCCTCTGAGGCTAATTAGTAATTATGTGTAAATAAGAAACATAAGAGCATAGTAGCTTAATGGTTAGCGCACGCGTCCCAAATTAAAATGCCACCCCTTACCCCTTAGACAGTTTTCTGACCGAATGTGCGTTACAATTACGACGTGCTAACAATAAAGGAAATCATCATGATGACCTGCACATCGAGATGACCGATGTTTCAAACCCGCCAGTCTGCATTGGAGAAGCGATACGGGTATACTGTCGGTTCCCCTTTAAATGGGAGGCCTTAGCCCAGAACTGGGAAGTTTACTACTCGTGCACAGGTTTGCCGATAGCCTCATGATGTCACGCGTCGATGGTCAGTAGGGTTGACAAAAAAGGTAACAAATAGTTGTTGCAATAAATTTATCTAATATATAAAATTATCGTGTCACAGTTTTCGTTGCCATACTCCTCCGAAACGGCTTGACCGATTTTGATGAAATTTTGTGTGCATATCGGGTACGTCTGAGAATCGGCCAACATCTATTTTTCATACCCCTAAATGATAAGGGTGAAATATTTTTTCTTATTTTTTTGTCTAAATTTCTTATTTATATTTTATTATGATTTAGCATTGAAAAATAGATGTATATGGCAAAACAACGTTTGCCGGGTCAGCTAGTTATTGTATATACTTCAAATTCAAAATAAGTTCCACTGGAGAACACTTTTTGAAGGTCATACATATAATTTAAAATTTAATTTTAATTTCTATTCTATGTATACCGCTTCACAACGTGTTATTGCAGTTGCTGTTAAGGAGAAGAAACTTTACATAAGTATATACAATAATAGTAAGAAGTCATCGGCAAACCTTCTGCGCGCGGCTTATATATGCTGTTATGTTAGTTTAAGGGTCGATTTTTCAATCATCGTATAAAAGTTATTAATAGAATAAAGAATAATATGGAAAAATTAAAAAGTCACCGTTGCAAGAATTAAACAGTTGAAGTTTCACTTTTGAATTCACTCTGGTTATAATTTATACTTATATACTTATTACTAGCTATCCGCCCCGGCTTCGCACGGGTATCTAAAAAGAACTTTTTTGTTGAGTTTAATTACCTACTAAGCGAATTCAAAATATTTCCCCTCCCATACGCCCCGTACCCCGGTGACGCCTACATCGCATAAGGTGCTGCTTAACTAGCCGAGCAGGGTGAGCGGCGACCACGCACCTTTTTTCTAATACACATTTTTAAACTCATGATATCTTTCAAATGGAATGTCCGAATTGAATAATTCAAAAAGTTACATAAAAGTATTCAAGCAGGCTTGAATATGAAGTAATTTATTTTGATAAGGATGAATACCAAGACATAAATAAAGAGCCTAATCTAGCGGCGGCATTTCAATTAAATTTTTAACATAAAAGAACATTTATTGCAGAGTAACTATAATAGTTAGAAATATGCTGTCGCGACATTTTTTGTAAATAATGATGTGTTCTGCAAAGTGGTAGTACATTATTTTATTCTATCATCAATAGTTTTCGCAACGCACGCGAGTTTAAGTATTTTTTTTTCACCTTGGGTTATGTTATTGGAGTTTTAGTAAGGATCCCTAATTTTTTTGTAAATATAGCCTATGTCACCTGGGGATAGTGTAGATTGCCAACAGTGAAAGAATTTTTCAAATCGGTTGGTTCAGTAGTTTCGGAGCCTATTCAACGCAAACAAACAAACAATCAAATTTTTCCTCTTTATAATATTATAGTATAGGTAACCAATAATAACCATTGAGGTATAATGTATTATTATAACTGAATTAACTGATAAGTTTTATTTGATGATTGAATCGGTCCTAATAATAAATAATAAGTATGTAAAAAACTGCTTTTAATAAAAAAAATCTAGATATAAACGATTACATATGTTTTACAATACAAAAATCAAAGTGCGTATTAATTTACCAAACTAATGTAAATATGCAATGATCCCACAAGCTATAGTTTCTCCAGAAGTGCCTGTTAATGCACTATCTTCAGTGCTAGACCTGCCGTAGTCGTCTTCTCCTTTCGAAATACCTATTGACCTGCCGATAATGGATCTCGGACCTGTCAGGGAAATCAGATGGTCTATGATCCGGACCTCAAGAGTGGCGCCCTCTTCTGCCTTAATGTTACCAAGATCACCGACGTGGCGAACTGGATCTCTCGGACCGCCATGACGACCCTAGAAGATAGACAGCAATTAGTAAGTATGTTTTTTGTATAAAGAAGATTTATTTACCATCTTAAGGGGCTGTCTTATGGCCGGTTTCTACATCTTACTATTCATTTACTTGCCCTGCCATCGGTTGAATTTTGACATTACTTCCATGGAGCTCATAACAAATATTAACCGATAGTAAGGCAAATGAACGGTCTGTGAGATATAGGAACTGGATATTAATGGAGTTCACTGTCTGTTTCCACATTTTTGAAGATATGAATTCACAGAAATTACTTATGACAAATAAATCTGTATTACAAAAATCTTAACGATAATATTACGAATGTATCACAAAAAATATTTTGATTCAGGCAAAATTCATATAATATATTTTTAACAAGAATTGATTTATTTTCGTCCAACGAATAAATAAGCCTCGCCATATAGCGTGGCAATGCAGCCAGCCTAGGCACGCTTTCCTCTGGCAGCGATTTATTACATAATATTTAATCACTTTATTTAATTACAACTGAGTTTATTTTTAGTATTTAATTTTATTATTTTAATTTACTTTTAATTCCTAGTTATGTTTATATTTTCAGTGTGTATATTTCTTTCCATCACAGATAGGTCGTCAACCACTCTGCTGTGCTTCAGCAATAAAAAAATTGTTATAACTTTTAATAAGTCTAATAAATATATGAAATCAAAATCTTTATGTGAGAAATTCGTAACTTTATTGTTGAGATTTGGGTTTAATACAGAGTCGTAAGTAAATTCTGTCATTATGTCTTATAATAGTTTATAATATCACAAAAATTTACAAATGCCGTGTCTGTACATTGAAGCTATTTAAAAAACCAACTGGAATATACAATATAAACCATGAAGAAAATGATGCAATTTTTTTAGATTTCTTGTCTGTTTATCTATTTGTTCGGGATTGACGTAAAAACTACTGGGCTGTTTTCGATACGGTTTTCGCTGATAGAAAACAAATTCTTAGACTTAAAATCTAAACTGGGAATTTTACTGGGAATTATTTAAAATGGCCAGATTAAAAAAAAAACGAATTTCAATGTAATTTTTTTTGTCTATCAATAGCAAAATTTATGTAATTCATTGTGTGATATTTTTTATCCCGGGAGTGGTTTGTAGTCGTTCGGGTGCACAAGAGTTAGGTTATTCCGACACAGTTTTCATTAAAACGGTAGCTTACATTCTTTTTTTCAATGCTGCGGTACTTTGTATCCCGCGAGAATTCCAAGTAAAGCGTGGACGAAGTTGCGGACATATCCTAGTATCTTAATAAATGTAATGCGCATAGAAGTCAGCAAATTCCATTTAAGTAGTCCCTTAATTATTTTTAATGCTTCTTTTTTAGCCAAGTGATAAATTTAAACAGTCCACATTTATTATCTATATTAACCTGTATTGGAAATGAATGAGTGCACTCTAATGCTTATACGAAAAGTATCAACCAAATTGAATCAATTCGATTGAAAAACAGAATTGAAAGCACATGTCGGTATTCAATGTCATTGAAAGAATCAAGTTTATATTTATATGGACCACTTAATTGAATCATAAATCAATTAATTGATTCAAACAAATTGAAAAAATAAATGAAATTTAAGCTTAAGTATTGACGCCTAAAAAATTCTGGAACATTTACAGATTTATAGACAAGTAAGAAGGCGAATAGTTGCTCGTGTAAAAACTGTAGGCGTTATCATAAAAATGTAAAATTAACTCACGTAATACCCATGGAAATGGGGTCCAATATTCTTGCAGTTGTCTTTGATATCACCAGTCTGATGGATGTGGACTCCGTGTAGCCCAGCAGCCAGCCCCGTGACGTTCCCTTCAATGGTAACGGGGCCACTTGGAATGAGTTGTGTGAATATCAATTCACCATCAACACCTGATTCTTCATCGGGTTTAAGGTAGACGATAGCTTGGAGACCTGGAGCGTTTCTCCCACCCTGGAAGATAGGCAATATTTGCTTGATGGGAATTGTCTTATGATTAACCTTTAGTTGTGAAGCATGGAAGTAAAATATTAGGAATCGATCGATATATGACCGGATAGCGTCACCCAGTAGCTGATTTACCAATTGTTTGAGTAGGCTGGAGCCTAAAGTTTGCAGATATTGGAGAGGCGGCCACTTTGAAACCAATATTTTTATGTCTCATAGAAATTATGTTTCACTTAAAGTCTAAGATTTAATAAGATAATTCTTTTTAAGTCCAACAAACAATTCACAATTAGATATTTTTTTCTATAATTCAATAGTCGCGTTTGGCTACGGCAGGAACAAACCCATCGATCCCCTACTTCACAATTGAATAATTAACAGAAAAAAGGTTGTGTAATTAAGACGATGCATAAACCATAACGCTAGAATTTCATTGACAAAAAAATGTAATTAGTATGATTGTGGACTAGGGTATCGATTTATAGAGGTTTGTAGAGGCGGCAAAATTTGAATAGCCTACAGGCGGCAAATGTCTAAATCCGCCCCTGGGGTTACCCGTCACTCTTCTTTCATTCTCTGTGGTTTTTTGTACTTAAAAACGATATTTTATTTAAAAAAACTTGACTTTAAAATTTATTTGGCTCATATGAAAAGTGAGAGTAAAATGCCCTGTGATGATATCTATACATTATTTTTCTTTAGAAGATTATTTTTTCACATCACAGATACGATTTTAACAATTAATTACACTTTACTTAGGACCGATTTTTTTAATCATCAGTTAAAAGATATCAGTCGAATAAATTATACCCTGACTGAATTAAAAAGTGGAACAATTCAATTGCTTTATTAATGCGACTGTCATTTTTAATCTTTCCATGTTGTATTACTCTTTGAATAACTTTTATCTGTTGATTGAAAAATCGGTCCTTAATGATGTTTAAATATCTTTTTTTATTTTATTTTTATTACATGACTTCATCAGACAGGCAGACGGTCCACTTGATAGAAAGCAGTTACCATCGCCTATGGACAGTTGCAACACCAAAGGCAACAAACGCGCTGCTGCTCTCTTAAGGGAGACTGGGACCTGGTTAGTAATGCCGGAACACAACTCAAAGTTGTTATGGCGGCATACCCTAGACCAGGGGTGGTGGCTACCACCACCACACACCACACCACACTGGATGGCTATCCAGTCGGGCAAATACCTTACCACCTGGCTGTGGGTTGTTTTATCGCCTCTTATGACAGGCCGCCCGCCCGCAGGAAATTGTATTCGTCTCTCTTACGACACGGACGATTGATCTTAATCAACTCAGGACACAAATTAATAATATTTATCACGTAAGAAAAAATAAGGAATAATAATCAGAATTTGATCTTTTAGAACAATATTTTTAGTAGGTTATATTATGCCAGTGGCGTAGCGTAGTGGAGCCGGCAGGGGCGGCCCGCCTTCACAATAAATAATATAAATATTTGAACCATTTCATATTTTTATCGCAACTACAAATTCGGACCGATTGAAAAGAGCACAGAATTTTTAATTACTTACTCGTCCGGCTCAGCACGGGCAGATTTTTCATTACTTCTCCGCGCCTATTGGTCCTAGTGTGATGTTATATAGCCTATAACATTCATCAATATGTGGGCTTTACAACACAAACAGAATTTTTGAGATCGGTTCAGTAGATCCAGAGATTACCCCCTACAACGTCAGAAACACTTTACCTCTTTATAATATTAGTACAGATATAGTATGCATTAAATTGAAATACCTAAATACAAGGACGGCAAAATTGTCTTCCGCCCCAGGCGGCCATCACCCACGCTACGCCGCTGTATTATACCTAATATTCTTGTTGCACCCGTGATTGAAAAATTGAGAGGGAGTAGACTAAGGTGGTAGGTGTATGTAATGATGAGGGATGAAAGTCACGTAACAAAAATAATGTTAAATTGGAAGATTGGCGGGTTCCAAAGGATACCAAAAAAAGAGATGTATGGATTATGTAAAGGATGACTTGATGATTTGTTGGGTGACAGAGGACGCACGTCACAATAGACGAGTTTGGAAGGAAAAGACGTATTGTGCCGCGATCCCAAAGAAGATGAAAGAAAAGAGAGGTTCTTCTACGTTGTACATAAGATAAAATTATAATCAAAATAAAGTTACAAATTATTGTGCAATTTAAGTAAATAATTATAGACTATCATGCAATTTTCAATCCTTGACACGTAGGCATCAAGCCTCATAACAATTATATACACGCTACCTTCACAAGAGAGTGACTACATGAAGTTAATTATGAATTGTAATTAGAGACGGTTGAGTGGGATAAGCTTATCTATGCTATGCCTAGCCACTTAGAACACAGAAGTCCAGGGTTCAGTTCCTGGCATGCTAAATTCCCCTTTCCCTTATTTACTATTGTTTGGGTGTATGGGATCAGCCCCAGAGTTGTTCTTTCTATAATACACATAACACAAGCACAGCATATAAACATAGTAAGTGTAACATGCTTACATGTTACAGTTATGTTACGGGTATATCCGTGCAGGAACGGAGAAAGAATACAATTTCCTGCGGCCGGGCGGCCTGTCGTAAGAGGCGACAAAACAACCCACAGCCAGGTGGGAGGGCATTTGCTCGACTGGATGGCTACCACCCCTGGTCTAAAGTATGTCGCCATAACAACCTTGAGTTGTGTTCCGGCATTAGTGACCAGGTTCCAGTCTCCCTTAAGAGAGCAGCAGCGCATTTGTAGCACCTTTGGTGTTGCAAATGTCCATAGGCGATAGTAACCGCTTTACATCTAGTGGGCCGTCTGCCTGTCTGCTGAACTCCTGCAATAAAAAAAATGGGTTATATATATACATTTATACAACGAACAACTCTGAAGCCAATCCCAACACCCAGAAATTTACCACGATAGTATTCGAACCCGGAACCTCTGTGATTTAAAGGGTTAAGTGGGCAACTATATAACTCAATTGCGGAAGCTTTACGCATAAACTCTAATTAAAACAATTAAAACAATCACGCCTTATTTGAATGTGAAGGAAGCGTGTATTGATTATGGTCACGACATGTGCAATCATAAAACGTCAGTCAGTTTAACTAAAGTTTAATTCTGCGTGGATGACGTCATGATATATATTAGATAACTTTATGAGTCTATGGCTTAAGGCTTGTAGCGACGCGAACGTCGTTGGGGATTTTTGGTACTACTTTTTTGGGTAATAGCGAGTATTCCATAGACGCAATCGTTTTTCAGATGAGTTATTAATAAAGAAGTGTTTAAAAAAATAATAAAACCAAATTCAGTATTTATATCTCTTTTATAAAGATTTAGATTTTTTTTTATCCTGTTACCATTTTTATTTAGTTTACATTTTGTTATCTACTCAGGGAGGCTCCACGATACGTAGTATCCATAGTAGTCTGTGGCTCCACGTACGACAACCCAGGGTGTCGTTAATCGTCTCGTGGGTACCGACGTCAGTCGAGGCCCCGGAGACGCAGGTATGCGCAAGATCTCCTCCCGTAATACTGCCTCCAGCATCTAGGGAGCGGAGGATCTATCCCCCTGTTGACGAAGCGAGTCTGTCCTGCTTCCCGGGGCATTCTCAAGCACTAATGCGGAGGATCAGCGTGGGCGTAACTACATTCTAAGTCTCACGCTCTTCCTACCATAAGCGCGGACACATGGGAGGAGGGTGGTTTTAGTAGAGTATTGGCCCATGGGTGACCTCTCCACATAGAGCAGTGGTTCTTAACCTTTAAGTCATGAGGGACCATTTTACCAAATTTCTATCTTCCCAGGGACCACCCAGTCGGTTATGTATATATATAGATTCTATGTATTTGGCTCTATCTAATAAAGCACGTATAATTTTAGAACTAGCATGCATTTATTTATTAATTTAAAAATCTATAAATATTAGTTACGGATTTTTAATTAAATAAGATTTTTGTAATTGCATTCTCTTTGCCGCGGTTTGCGTTGTGATGACTCGACACAACACGTCACGTCACTTGTTTATTACGATGGCTTCGCGGGCCACTTGGAATGCCCCCAGGGACCACCAGTGGTCCGCGGACCACCGCTTAAGAACCACTGAGTCATAGAGGGAGGTACCTTGCTGAGTCTCCACACATTCCGGCCATTGACTTTAATGGTTGCGTTATCTTCAGTGGCTTACCTCTGATCGCTTTTGTCTAATCCCTAGCAAAGGACCCGGTAGTGTGCGAAATGAATTTCCCCCGCCTCAAAAAAAAAAGGTGTCGTTAATATATGTCACGGTTGACGCGCCTGTCAAACTTTTCTCTGCTAATGACGTTGACAAGCACGTTCCGTTTCTATTACAGCTTCAATGTACAGACATGTTTAGAATTTTATAATATTATAGATAAGATATTTAGTACCTATACCTATCTGTAGTTAATTACATTATACAGGGAAAACAATAACAAAATTCGTTGTTTTCGGCAGAGCACAATTAGCATGGAAAGTCCGTCTTTTAGCCAATTTATTTCATCCGTAAATTGCTAGTCACAAATATAAAAAAAAACCTTCATTTTTATACCAAGAGTAGTCTAAAGACCAATTTACTAACTAACTTTTTGATTACTAATACGATTAGTTTGACATATATGGTGTGATTTGGTTTATTAGTATATTTTCGATTGTTCATGAAAAAAAGCGATGAATTCGTGATATTTTTTATATTTTATATTGATAATTATTATTATACGATTATTAAATCAAGTTAGGTTTTTATAAAAGCACGTTATCGTGTACAAATTATTCAATAAATATTAGCGATTAATCATAAAATATCTATTCGATAATAATGCATATCAAATGATTATTGAGATTTGTTTATTTTGTACAGGAGTTTGAACCGAGGCTTTGTTTTCTTTGTTTCTATTTTTTTTATTCGGTAGACATACACACATACATACAAGTTTTTTGAGCTATTTAAAATATTTAATTTTCATATTTAAAATTTTGTAATATCATGTTTCGATGTTACTTGTAATAAATCCACGAAAGAAACGCAGACTCCGGGTTCGATTCCCGGTATTGTTAATTTCTGAAACGAATTTTGTCCGTTATTTACTATGCTCTGGGTGTCTGGGATCGGCCCCAGAATAGTCCGTTGTATATTACCTTAACACAAGCGTAACTTGCTTAATTTGGGAATATGCAATATGTGTATTTGTCTGCCGATTTATTATATTTATTATTATTATATAGAAGTGAATTATTATTACTTTTATTTATTTGCTACATTTACGTATATTTAAAACAACTAGTGGTCGGCTGTGGTCGAAATTCGACCATAATAAGTAATGTCAAAGACTATACTTTTATAATCACAGATTTCGCCAAGGCTCCACTGTTAATTAGACTTGAACAATAAACAAAAGAGTATATATGCGTGTGTGTCAAATACATAGCAGTGTGTGTAATGTGTTTTTTTTATTGTGTATTTTTTATGCATAATTTTAAAAAATATTAGCATTCGTCGCTTCTTCTCTATATAAACTAAAAATGTGCAAAATTTCATACTCCTCCGTCCGCGCATTACGTATTAACATATAGATAATCCGCAACATTGTATATCTCTAAGATAACCTAGTCACACTTGTAGTTTGGGTAATATACCGTAATAGTATATAATAGACCACTTTGGGGCCGATCCCAGACACCGAGACCATAGTAAATAACGCAAAGTTAATTGACGAAATTTACCAAGTCGGGAATCGAGCCAGGAGCTTCCGCGTTCCAGTGAGCTCGGCCATCAAAGAACGCAGAGGCCGTCAAGCCAAGGGCCCAATTTTGCTATTACAATATTTACCTTGGCGATATTCAAAGTATGCCTACGATTCCTTTGCGATAGTGTCCAAAATTCGTATCTATTAAATCCACAATATCTTCTCAAAATCATCACGGCAGAATAATAGTAGAAAAAATTGGTATTTTACTTGATTACTTACTACTTTATTGGTATTCACTATTAGCAGAAATAGCGTTTGCCGAAATGAACATTGAAAAGCTACCAACATTTTAAACATTTGTTGCGTGAGTTTTATCTTTTAAATACTTAAAAACAGAATGGCGTGCCACGGGCGCGTCATTGCATTTAACAGATTACCGAAATTAGGCCAACCTACGATTGTGACGAAAGTGCCCGGCGATTTTCACGACATAGTAATACCAAAATCTGGCCCCAGGATGCTGCTGGGGCTTCCCCGGTTCTGCAGTTGATTCATAAAGTTTGCGGAGGGAGGTTCTGATGACTGATATACTATCAGCGTTACGAAAACTGCGTCATTACTATTTGGACTCTGTTTCATTTTCATTACATTTCCTGACGATATTCGCTGAAAGAATGGATTTCTCGTCAACGCTTCTGAAGTTGTAAACCTTGTAAACCGCAATAGGGGACGGTACTACTTTCCATATCTGTATTTAATTTGATTAGAAAATCAAAGCTAAAGTCTGTATTGAAGGAACTGGAATAGAAGCCGTTAGAAGGTAAAATACTTATGTGTAAACCGCTGCTTGAGACAATAATCGGTTTAAATTAAAAATATTTTCAAATGGAGTAGACATTAAAGGTCTACACGGCATTTTAATTAGAGAGATTATTTCTCGAACCTCGGTAGGTGTACATATGAGTGCTATAGTTATAAAATTGACTTACCAAAGGTACCTTTTGTTTTTCAGCTCTGTTCATTATAGGATAAGATTGCTGTCCTAGGCCCTGAAAAGCAACCGACATCATTTTAATGAGAGGCGGGTGGGTGATGGGTGCCTTAACCATTAAGCTATCATCAGGGGTGGATTTAGACATTTGCCGCCTGTAGGCTATTCAAATTTTGCCGCCCCTACCGACGTCTATAAATCTATACCCTAATTCACAATTACTTATATTAATTAAAAGAATTGTCAATGACATTGTAACTTTATGATTTGTGCACTGCCGTATTAATTACACAACCTTTTTCCCCCCTGTATTTAGCAGATTATGAAGCAGGGGATAGATGGGTTTGCCATAGTCAAAAGCGACTACTCAAATTGTAGACAAAATCTAATTAGTGAAACATGTTTCATGCTCAATTATTTGTGTGAACTTAATACGATTTATCCTACTAAGTCTAGAAATTAAGTAAGTAAGACACAATTTCTGTAAGACATAAAAAAATACTGGCCTCAAATTTGCCGCCCCTCCAAAATCTACCGCCCTAGGCTGGAGCCTACTCAGCCTATTGGTAAATCCGCTACTGGCTCTCATGGCATTCTTACTATTAAAGAATTGTACGTCTATTAAGCTATATTTCAAAATTGGGTTACGAG
Organism: Dendrolimus houi; assembly: GCA_039645545.1. Taxonomy (NCBI): domain Eukaryota; kingdom Metazoa; phylum Arthropoda; class Insecta; order Lepidoptera; family Lasiocampidae; genus Dendrolimus; species Dendrolimus houi. The sequence goes on along the minus strand of CM077127.1, from coordinate 23,857,217 downwards.
GTATTTATCATATAAATATGGGGTATATCTCACCCCATATATTTAAAAACTATTAAATTATTATAGTTCAATTATTACTTAACAAATCTCTCTCTAAAATAATGACTTAAAAAAATTTCCACCTTATATTTTAAAGTTAGAGGAGTTATCAAAATTTTCACGATATTGGGGACTAATATCTCGCAACTAATTGACTTTATTAAAAAAGACTTTCAAAAAGATTGCTTTATTTTAAAAAATCTGATTAACATCACCCCACAATGTACATTGAAAAAAAAATACACTTATAAATTTTAACTTTTGTATACCACTTAAATTATTCCATTTTCTCGGATAAAAATTATCTGCGTTGTGTATAGTATCGAGCGTAAATAACCACACAAATCTACACTTTGGTTGTACCTATATCAGTATGGATTTAAATATTATAAAAATAGAATGACTTAAAAATACTTACGTACAAATAAGGCTCCATATAGACCTCATACAGATTACTTTGAATGCCTTCAACCTCTGGTATTGTCTTGATGATCAAATTTCTACCATACCCTGGGATCCCTTGAATTGTTTTACCTTGCAATACCGCAACCAACCATAACAATTGACCAATAAAAAAGTGTACACGCAAATACATTGTTAACGAAAGTCACGTCCTTATTTATTATTAAAAAAAATAATTTATATATTTTTTTAAAGCAAATAAGTCATAGTTCTTTGGTTTAAAATATTTAGAATTTTAGAAGTTGTATTTTTTTAAATTATTTATGGTCAGTGTAATGTATCGCGCACTTCTTTACTTATATACTCAATGTTAATTTTAAAAACGTGCTAATAGCTTAAACGATCTCGTATCAATGATTTCGGGTTAAGATGTGTTCGCCAAGTATTTTTGTTGGTGTAATGAATAGCCGAGTGATTGTACCTTGATTTGTCGTTACTTGGTCTGCGTGAGACGCCAAGGATTAAGGAGCGATCACACTTATCTACTTACCCAATATAATAAAATAGATTTTTGTTCCAAAAAGTATTTAAAATGATTATTTTGTTTTAAGACTTTCAATTTTAGTTACATTAAACTACTAACCCTGCTGAATGTCGTAAAGCAAAATAATAGTTTATAATATCTTATGCAACAAAAATCTATTAAGGTATAAAAGTCGCTTACGATAAAATGGCGGTAAAGGCTCGGTATGCTTATAATCCCGAGTTACCAGGACAGTTGTCATGCCTTTGATGACACAATGCAAGTAATACAACATCAGCCCATAAGGTTCTCACTGCTGGGCTTGGACCTTCCTATTTTAGTGGAACAGACAAGATTAGGCATTAGCCGTCAGAACGTGGCAATTGTAACAATATTGACATTTTTAATAAAGCTTTCGAAAATAATGCATGATGATATTTATTATAAGGGATACAGACATCTTTGAGGGACTTGAATCCACTTCTAAATTATTATAATTTAAATAGATAGTATTACAATATATAGGTATACCTAGGTATGAGACGCCTTTATCACTCTAAACACAACGCATTAAATAGAAAACTATTGTTACGAGTGCGGGACTCTAATTAAAATGCTGTTTGAAATTACTATAGAATTTATTAGAACTATACAAGCACGGATAAAACAGGTACAAATATAACTGGATAAAACGAGTACAAACTGCACGATTAAATAACACGCGCAAAGTCCGTCACTATATCGCTCATCGAATGTACACACGTCTTGCTCGTATCGTAATCGTCGCTTGACTGCCGATCTCTCCCTTCGGGCATCCCTTTTATTCTATACAAACACAATATGCCTCGGGGCAAAACAATAACTTCTTAGAATTAGTTCGACGCACCTGCCTAATGACTGCCATAAAACAAGTACAATAACAATCTTAATTACTAATTCTAAACACAAAGCGAACAAAAGAAGTCGGATGCGGGCAGGTAATAAAACTGCGCTTTGTTTACAATTATGCAGATGGCCCAATTGTAACACTATGAAAATAATTTGGGTAAAGCTGTACAGAAAGTTTTAATAATTTATTACATTGCGAATTGCAGCCTTTTTTGCGAATAGCTCCGAATCGATATAATTGGACCTTAATATAAAACCATGACTTAACAATAAGTTTAGACACGGCATTGTCAAGTCGGGAGTCGATGGTTACTCGCAGGAAATGTTTACATTCGTACAATTATGCCTTAATCGCACATCACGATGTAATTTATTATGATTGTATAGTTATTACATAAGGTACTACTTCATCAAAGCCTTTGGCCCGTCAAAAGATAGTAAAATATACTGTGACATAAATAATGCAGCGAGATCTCTTAGTTCTTGTAGGATATTGAAAATATATCTGAGGAGAATGTGGTTAATTCTTCTATGTCTGTGGCGTAGTGTGCTAAGGCTTTGTCCGCCTAATTCACTGCAACGTAGAGGTTCCCGTTCCGGATTAATTTTCCGGCACGGTCTATTTCATAATCAAACTTTCCGTTGCTTACTCTCTTCTGGGCGCGTCTGGGAACAGCCCCATAGTTGTAGATATATTGTAAGATGTGTGTTTGTCTGCCAATTGTAATTGTTTACGATGTTTATAATTTAGTTCAATTGAAGGCTACATTCACTTTGAACTGTTAAACATTGTACATTATTTGGAGATACGCACATATCTCCGAATTTCGTAATAAGCTTAAATGGTTGCCTATTTGCGTTCGCCGGAAGGTTTACTTACTGTCAGTTCTGCACAATATCCTTTTCAATCCCTGTATTCCCCCAAATTTAAAGGAACTTTTTAGTTTCCTCTATCAATCTCATTCCTGTAATTTGCGCTCAAATGACAATCTTCTACTAACGGCACCTAAACGCACTTCGTCCTTCGTTGGAAATTCTTTTGCCGTATAAACTGTTCATCTGTGGAACTCCCTCCCATTGAAAATCAGACAAGCTACGTCCATTTCTACATTCAGACACTTGATCACTCACCATTATTTGTCCATTAAATAAAATTTGTTGCAGTAAATAGAATTATATTATTGTTCGCATGCAGGTACATGTAATTTATATTATTATATTTAATTGTGTATATCTATAGTAGTTTATTATTATTATATTTTTCTTATCTTTAATTATATTTAATTACGATTGAATTAGTTTTAATTTAGTTAAACCACTAAATATTATTTATTTTCTTTTAATGCCTCCTTGGACACCGGGTTGCCTGGAAGAGATCGCTATAAGCGATAAGGCCGTCCATTATTCTAATGGAAATGTATTCACATTAAATTGTCTAGGTTTAAGTTATGGTGAACAATAAAGTGTTTTCGTTCATTCATTCATACATTAGGATATTTTACAAATTAATTTTAAGTCTCATTTTGTTCCAAATAAAGCTGTAAATCTCTTATTAGCTAAAACGTGTTTAAAAAAGCAATTTAGCGAAGTAGTTATTGTGATAAAAAATTTGACAAGAGACTACTTAGTTAACATAAATTCGGAATTTTGTATAAATAATTGCCAGTAGTTTATGAATATAAGAAAATTTGTCACAATATAACATAAATTATACTTGAATAAATATACTAAATACAAAAGAATAGTATATAAGAAATAATAAAAACATAATACTGTACAATGATCACTACAGAGGTGACAAAACTTCATTATACTGATAATAAGCCTATAGTTTGAAATAAACTTATTTTTAATCGATTATGTGGTGTTTTTGAAGTATAATTAAATTCCTCCTTTTATAGTTTTAAAACTGCGATTTGCAACAAAGTTACAAATATTCCTTTTAAAGGTTTAGAGCAAAATAAAAATACTTAAGAATCTTATCACCCTGGTTCAGGAGAACGTCTATCTTCATAGGATATTGTAGGAGTAAGAGCAGGTTCTCCTTGGAGCTGTGATAGTGCGCATCGTACTGCCGAAAGCATTTCTGGAGTGGATTTCCTGCCTCTTGGAGCATGAGGTCTATGTGGTCTGCTTACACGTTCTACAGTAGCTGTTGATTCTGGAAAAAGTATTTCATTATTTAAGAAAGTTGATTGAACAGAAAAACAATTTGATAATATAAGATACAAAAAAAATCAGCAGAGTTTATTTATAAAAAATTAAACCGATTCAAGTCAAACGATATACTATCTCAAGAACGTTTCTCTTGCGTATTGATTTGGAATGAGCTCGAAGCTAAGGTTTTCACAGAACAGAAAAGGTTTTGCAAAATAGGTGTCATAAAGCTCGGTGCGTTAGTAATGTGTTGAAAATGTCCATAGACGACAGTATACATTTCCTATCAGAAGGGCCGACAGTCTGTCAGCTGTACTTCAACTATAACCAAGTCTTTATTTTTCTAAGGTTTTTAAAAATGTGTCCTGACTTTAGAGATGGCGAAATGATCATAATAAAGAAAACTTTCAGATCTATTGTTTTCTTAATATACTCTTTGTGAGCATGTTATTAACAATCTTTTCCATGCTATGTAAACTAACTATCATTCTATTTGTATTATTTTAACTCACGGTTAATTCTAGCCCTATTCTCCGTATTGCTATCCTCAAGCCTTTCGCAACATGTGCAGAAATAACAGGGTATGCCTGGTATCCCACAACAGAGGGCACCCCATAACCATCTGTTGAGGGTAGTTCCTGCTCGCGACCATCCGCCACGACGATCCCTTCCATGGTTAAAGACGAATTCACGATTCATTACTATAAACTACATTGTTTGGCATTTTTGGCAATATAGAGCTTGGAGTTAAAATTTACAATTCCTTACTCCGAGATATGGAGTGTGTTCGACATAAGTTTGACTTTAGTACCTAATTGTCAATTTTGTTGTTTAAGTTTCAGTTTATGGCCTGTGTCTTGTATTGGTTTAAAATTAAACAGTTTTTATTTATAATACAACTACGTTTTAACGCTTTTAATCGCTGTAATTTATTTGTTTTTTATAATTCCGACGTTTCGGCCGTGTATTAGTCCCGAAAATTTAAGACGAAAGCTGAAAAGCGGCGAGAGAAGTAGGCTCCATGACTATCAAATTTCGAATAAGTTGCGCTCACATATTTGAACTGCCCATTTCCCTCGCCACTTGCCTGTTTGCTGCCGTGGAAATGAGCATAAAGCAATTAAATACATTAGACATAAGGTTTAAGCCGATATTAGATGGTTCATTTTTTTCAATTTGGACGAATCAACTAAAATGACTCATACAGTCATAAACTTGAATGATTCAATGTCATTGATTACCGTTTGTGCTTCCAGTTCTGTGCCTTTCAACCAAATTGATTAAGCATTTGAAGTTAGCTGCATTTGGAAACAATTTAAAATTATATTTACAACTTGTTGTTACTTCAAACTACGAGGCAAATTCTTACTAAATCGAATTTAACTATGAAAAGGTTGATATTATTGGGATTAGATTCTGTTTCAATAAAAAACTCGTGTAGGCAACTAATCAATATAGAAATAATAGCTGCGTCTATCCAATTAATTATTCATCGGACACGTGAAACTTTCCCATATAGACTGGTACTTAAGAGCCAAGTAGTTCAGGCTAGTCAATGTCATAGTTCAGTAGTAGAATACTCGTGGTTGGATTTGTTTATTTGGAAAGATATCATCACAACATTGGCAATTCTTTTACGCAGAATGAAGTGCAATTTAAGCGTTTTAACCTACAGCTGTGCGAGGGTTATGCTTCTCGCATTTAATTTATTTTGCATTGTACGTACATGATTTTTGCAAAAAATAAGTCTGATTAATTTTCATAGTTACAACTGAAGCTTATGATACGAAATGTGTTATATGTGGTATGAAACGAAAATACAACTCACCGGTTTCGAACATAATGGTTTTATATATTCAAGATGCACAAGTATTATTACATGATTGAAGTAAGACTTTATTTGAACAGATGTCCGATGAAGCGGAATTTATCCATTGTTATAAATGAATCATTGAATTATTTTAATCTTCTTGGTTTATCATTTAAATTAGGGACTTTTATTAATTGGACTTGATGAGAAATAAATTCTTTAAAATATCTATACACCCGAATATCTCATAATTTCTAACGACATAAAACCAGAATGTCTAACGAGAACAGACTAAGCTATGACAGTTATATTATGTCCTTATGGAAACTAACTAGTCATATATATTTTCCCGGTTAACTAATTTCAATGTTTGGTTTATTTACAGTTGCTAGCTCTCGTAACATTAGGCTATGTGATAGTGGATGCTAATATTCTTAGACAATATGGCGAAAACCAAGCTACCGGGTCTATAGTTGGTGATATCATTGTTGGTGTCGCTAGTTTCATCCTTATATGTATTGCAATCTTTGGATGCGTTGGAGTTTTAAGGAGCAATATAAAATTCTTGTACTTGGTAAGTTAACTGAAATTAATAATAGCCCGTATCAAAGGATGTCTACCTTTGATACGGGCTATTATAAAAGCGAGATATTATCTAATTTCTTCAGTTTTATCAAAAATATTTCTAGGATTTTGACTACATGAATTCTTTTGTGATCACCTTTTTTGTCAAATAAAGTGCTAGATATTATAGCAAATGGTTTCAGACGCAATATTATCATTCTTAAATTTTTCAGTACATTGGATTTTTGATGATAATAGTACTTTTGGAATTGCTACTTAGTATTTGGATAGCCTTGCAGCGATACGGTCTGCAATTCAGATTGACTGAAATGATGAGGGAGAATTTCTTTAAGAACGTCACCATAGACGAGCAAGAAGAACATAACCAGCAATGGGATGTTATGCAGAGCACAGTTAGTATATTTTTAACGAGCTCGGTATGACCGATGATATAAATAGGGCAAAAACTAACTAAATGTAGCTGATATCAGGATTATGTTTCATACATAAACTTATTTATTACGACTCGTCCAGTTATCTCACTATCTATGTCACTGACTAAGTCGGCTTGAGTTTAATCTTAGCAAAGATCATGCAATACTTAGACAGTTTTCCTGGTGTGATATGCTTAATGGCTGATATAGTTCAATTATCACTATCGATTGTACCATGATCAGATAATTAGCTTTGAAGGAAAACATGTATGTAAATAAAACCTGCACATCAAGATTACTGATGCCTAATATCACCAATAATTCTTGGACATGTGTGGCGTATGTACCACCGGTTATCTTCTCATGGAAAAGATCGTGCTTAGCAGTAGGATCTTTATGAGTTGGTAAATTTATTACATGGCAACCATTGCCGTTTTATCGTCTATATTACTAAGTTTATTCTAAAGATATACCACTTCTCGGCTCTGAGAAATTATGCCAAATGAATAATGAAGTTAAATTTAAGAGTAACGACAAGTCGATTATTATCCGAGATTTGATTTTCTTTATTTTCATCATCTTTGGTTGGGTTCGAGCCAGAGTCCTGGTTCCATTTTCCTATTTTCAGTGTGATTTCGGTAATTTGCTATCCCTTCATAATTATGATTAAAAAAACAATGTATTTATACGATATTTTTTGCAGTATGAATGTTGTGGTCTGAACAGTCCTGAAGATTATTTTGCTATTGGACAGAAAATTAGCTTGTCTTGCTGCCAAAGAGCATATCGAGCAAGAACTGTGCACGCGCAGCAAAGGATGTATGCAACGTGTATTGAGTATGTGCCACTGTTTATTTAGGTTTATCTCTTGACATTTCATTATTTATCAATTGGACAATATTAATCTGAAATTAAACATCAACAATCAAACATGTTGAGCCATGAATTCACCGAGAAATAATTAATTGTTTCTAAGCACTGTTTCAGAAAAAAATCTAGGTACTGTTTTAGAAATATTGCGTTTATCGCTGTTACTGATGTTTACAGCAACAGTCGAAGACGATAAAATCTCCGGATTGATTCTGCTCTCTAAATATTTACGTGGTATTCCAGAAACTTTCATTTCTTAGTGATTTGGCTTTAAATTTCTATTACGAGGAAGAGGTAATAAATGATTAAATAATTTATTACATACTATACTAAATTTTACTACTATAAATGGAAGAAGAATACCAAGTGTATTATCTACGAAGCATATTAAGGAATGACATTATCATAAAGGCTACGTTCCACCTATGGCTCATAATGCCCAAAATTTTATATATATAAGTTTTGTCTATGCCCAAAATGCTCCTTCAGCCTTTCCACATAGCAACCACGGTTAACCACATTCGTTATGTTCGTGGTGTAAACGTCATTAATAACAGTACTCACAACGACCCATCTCAAGAGGTGGGTTGAAGTGGGCGTTGACCACAAAGCATTATTTCTGTCTACAAATACGTGGAAAAACGCGCGATCTTTAAATCAAGCATACATCAACCAGTGACATTTGTGTATTTCGTTGTTAATGACATCAATGCTTCATACTCCATTCCACTTGAGTTTATGATTGTAATGCCCGCAGACAAGTGGAACGGGAAAAATCGCGGTCGTAAACGTGGTCGTTGTGAGCCTCATGTGGAATGTAGCCAAAGTATTAGCTATGGACGTTATTGTACTCTGCGGGAATGAGTAAATATAATATCAACTGAATATACGGGAATGACAACCCCCCAGTTGTCAATCCTTAATATTCTTCTTTCATAAGAAGCCATTAGTAATGTAATTTTGTTGTTTTAGAGCTGGTTCTTATTTTAAAAACGGCTGTGAAGATGAGCTAATGAGTTTGCTTCAGGAACAATCTGAGGGTTTACTTGGGGTTGCTGTTTTCGCTTTTTGGTGTGAGGTATGTATTACGTTACATCTGTACCAATAAGGTTCACGCAGAGCTATGTTAGGTGTTTTTCTTATGGATAGAATCAGAAATGAGAATATCCGTAAGAGAATTCAACATATTGAAGTTAACCGACAAAGCTTGCAAAATTAGCAAGTTGAAGTGGTAGTGGGCCGGTCATGTCTGTCGCAGACCGACGGCCGATGGAGCAAACGTGTCCTAGAGTGAAGACCACGTCTTGGCAAACGTAGCGTAGAACGCTTTCTAGCGCGGTGGATTGGCTACCTGCGGATGGAGGCTCAATAAAGAAATCAATAAGCCATGTAGCCCCCTATCCAATCCACTATATTCGCAACACATTGGCTTCACTCCGGGCGTTGCAAACACCTATAGGCGACGTACGCACTTTCCATTAGCTGGGACGTCTGCCTATTTACCAGCTTCGCAACAAGAAAAGCCAAGATCTCCGATTATATCTTTAAAATAATTATATAGCTTTCATTTCATATTAGAGGAATATTTAAAAAGATACAAAATCGAGTTTTTTTTCTAAGTTTTGAATTTGTTTGTTACTTAATTTTGCCATGATAGGAGAGATATAGTAAAATAATCAACGCAGTGACTGCATATTTTGGCAAGTAGTGTATAAGAGATTTAACGCTTTGGTTTTAATCTTGTTACAGGCAATCGGAATGGTACTTGCATTGGCGATGATCAACCACATCAAGAATAGCGTACAAGTTTACAAGCACACTGTTAAATATTAACTTCAGATCTATCATTATTCAAAATATAGTCAATCTCACATGATAAGGTGTTTTACTTATTTCTAAGTTGTATTATATATATATTTGTACCCTAGCTATTCTTAGGAGTGAGACAAAAAAGTTGGAGAACTCTGCAACATTGTATTCTAGAAGAAAATAATGTAATTTTGAAAGAGCTTGAAGGGTAAAATTTTGCAGTACTGTTTTATTTTAAGAACAAAATTGTATTGACAATAAAAATATGTGCTTCAATCTTCAAACCAGATGAAGAAAATACATCACCTAGTTATCACATATTGAGATGTAATAAAATGGACGGACGAAAGCAGGCAGGCGCGCTTCTCGTGGCCATACACCGGCTTGAACTACGAGCGGTGTCGTCTTTCGCCGTTTCTTCTCTCCCAACCATAACCCGTTGCGAAACGGCAGTAAGATAGTATAGGCCACCGCGAACCGCCGATCCCGGTCCGCCGGGATCCTTCCTCTCGGGCCTTATATTACCCGTCGCCCGCTCTCAATTAGTGCATTGTGTCGCCCTATGGTGGGCATCATTAGATTCATCCCCTCTCATGGCAACAGTCCAGCCGAGGTGAAACTCCCTAGGAGCCCTCGAGCAAGTTGCCCCTGGCTCGAGCGCCTTCGCTTCGCAAAGGCACTCGCCCTGAAAACCCCGGTAAAGTTGTGAGGTCTTCGGACCAACAACATAAAGTCAAGTCCAATAAAAAAAAAAAGAGCGGTGTCGTTTCCGACCAACTTCAACGTAGACGAATATCTGTTCGAATTAGTTTGCGCTACCGTATATGAACAATATATTTTTTTATATTTTTGTTGCGTACATCCCAACTAACAGTAATGAAAATTATGAAAATAATTATATAGCGTTGTTCAGGGTCTTAGAACAATTGTGTTTAAAATACAAGGACGTTATTGTGATAGGAGATTTTAATTTATACTCGGCATGCATAATAGTATTGAACTATTATGAATACTTTATTTCGTTCTGTGACAAAACAATAATGTACCTAATTGTAACCTACGACAATTAGATTGAGTTCTCTGTTTGTCAAGTTTATGTGAAACAATTACCGTAAGTGAGTCTGATGAAGCTTTAGTACCGGTGGATAACCATCATCCTCCGTTGGCTAACAACATCCCGCGCATTGGTGGTTGCTTGGCTACCTGAAGTTTGAATATGTATATGTGTCTATAATGTTTTATGTGTACCACGCTATCGTATTGGTGACAACTGTAATGATAGCGATGTTTGTAAGTTAATAAATAAATTTTGTTAAAGTGAAACTTAATTATATAGGAAAATTAACTTTGTAATTTGAACATGCGCACATCTTTTGTACATTATGATTTACAAAAGCCGTCCTAACGTAGTGGTTAAAGCACTCGCGTTCCAAACTCAAAGTGCGCTGGTTTGAATCCTAGAGAGAAAGAATGTACTAATTAGGCAGTTTTCTGACCTAATGTGCATATGCTATATACACCAGCCAATCCCCCTTAGAAAAGCGTGGCGAGTGTACTGTCCGTTCATCGATAAATGGGAGGTCAAAATCCAGCAGTGAGACGTTTATGGTCTTTTGTTTTATATAAATTACTTTTGTCCCTTCTTAAAATTAAAAAAATATAGAACAACGAATCGATACGGCTAACTAGCAGTAATTAATGGTTTTGGACTTGTAGGTAAGCTATATTAATTTTATGTACTAGTGTTCAATCAAAAATATACCTTATTACATTCCGACTATGAGCTATTAAACTCTGAAGGATAACTTTGTCAACAATTATCCTTGGAACAAAGAAATTTTTACAATATTATTTTGCGGTTTTGCCATTCGATTTTAGTTTTTATTGTCAATATGTAAGAGTGGTCTGTTGGACGTGAATTAAGTTGGTAATGGAGTTCTGAAACAAAGACTGGTGGATGAAGACGGACCCTGAAGTGTGGGGAAGTTGACACGTGGGTTCCCACGTTCTATATATAGGTATTTAGTGATAAGTGAAGCGGAAAATCGATTCCTTTCGAGTGCGTGCTGACACTCTGAAATCGTTAAATCAATTTTTAATTTACACCACGAATACTTTACGAATATAGCAGTTGTTTATGATTTACTACCAGCGAAACTTCGTCCGCGTTACGATGACGGTGACGTATGTATTCTTCGACTGTTTATGGGTTCGATCTGCACTCTTATTTTACCAGGTTGTGATTAGTCCTAGTTGTTTTAATATTTTCATAATTATCTACTGTAATACCAAATGTATTACAGAAGTATCTATAAGAAATGTTATATATAAAAAACTCGGCTTCCGTATGTGTTCGCAAAACTGGAAAAATAGAGATATATTAACTTCTCTAACAAGCACCATCTTTCTACATGTGACATCTCATATGATAGTTGGGAAAATCGTGTACTACAAAGAAGGAAGTGGCTTAGTTCAATTGATTAAGCTGTTACTGCCTTTGAAACGCAGCGCGTAGAACACTCAGATGTGTAACGCCTTATCAATAAGAACTGCATGGCCCAAAGCCTCCTTCTGCGATATATATGACTCATCAGAACGGCTGTATTGCGCTCCTTAAAAAAGAACTTTTAAAACCAAACGTTTCATACATCAAGGAGGACTATGTATATATATCCACTGCATACAGAAAGAATTGGTCTAGTCGGTCTAAATGATTTGTTATGGTTTTAGAATCCGCTCCGCTTATCACTGTGTTCCATAAATATATAATCAGCGCTAGGCCATCGAATGCACTGATCGATACCCCATACCTCACTTATTCCGTCCACCTCTTCCGCGCCGGTCACCACCATGAAGCCCAGAAGCATACGCTGCATGAAGTTCTTTCTTACCCTCTTCAATATTTTCTGCATTGTAAGTGATTTAATAATATTTAATTTGAAAACTGTTTAAGTCAAAATATAAGCTATGTCTCAATTACCATATATGAATGGATCTATCTGCTGGTTTGGCGAAAATAGCATTCACTCTAGCAGCATAAACATAATTAAGTAAAAGAAAACTATCTAAATCTGAGATAATTTCAGTTCTCTTCGTTTTTCATTTAAAACTGTTAGCTAAAATTTTAAGGCCGATGATGATAATCTTATAGAAAATCTAGTAAAGGCAAGGATATGAAGGCACATCGTAAAGAAAGAATCATTAAAATCAGAGAAACGTAGTTCTCTATTGGTATATTGACATTGGGATGTATAAGTATGTAAAACTTGATGAATTATTGTATACATTGAAATATTGTGCTTCTTGTATCGAGAAAAGGGCCAGCTCTTCCCTCAAGAGGTCAAAACACATTATAATTTCCATGAATGACGCTACAGGTCAGTTGAGTGTACAACTCATTTAATCAACGGCTAACTAAGTATTTCTAACAACGTATCATAGATTATATTCTTGTTATATTTTGATTGAGCGATACATATTTAATTCTAATCGACTTATATTTGAGTCACATCAACAATAACGGTTTGAACATTTACGTGAATTAGTATTCATTTTATCAAAATACTAGAAATATTGGATTAATTCCTTTAAAAAAATTGAGATGTTAACCAGAAATAAAATATGTTAGAACAAGAGCTTTTAAAGACCATCAATAAAGATATAAGTCACTTTGTTTGTATGCTTGTTCGCTCCTCTTTATCGGACTTGACGATGAACTATCAGAAATTTTGAATATAATTTACTTTTATTGATTATTCGAAGGCAAGAATAATTATTATGTGTTATTAAAATATAAAAATATTTAATATATGGTTTATTTTTCAATCATCAGATAAAAGTTATCGGTGGAATGAATTGTAACCTGACTGAATTGAAAAGTGAAACAATTCAACTGTTTTGTTCGCCCATCAGTCATTATTAATTTTCCGATGTTGTACTTTATTCAACGAATATCTGGTAACTGAAGAATCGGTCTTTAGAGCCTACCTTATGCGAATACATTATTTTATTGTTTACAGCTCTTCGGCCTCATTCTTATGGCGATATGTATGATAAACATGCGAGAGAAGAAGACCAGACCAGACCAGCAGTCCGTTCTGTCTAGGGGTGCACTATCTTTTCTCCTTACCTTGGGCTTTGGTCTAGTTGTGACGGCAATTTTGGGCTGCATCGGAGCATTGAGGGAGCATGTCAAGATTTTGTACATCGTAAGTCAATAACTGCATATACCTACCTACTATATCAAATTGTAAGGCTCGAGTTTAGTCTGTTGGAGCCGTGTTGTCGCGACGACTGACTTCAAATGAGGCTGAATACGATAATATAGAATTTTTGTTAGCAAGATTATTACGATATATAATAACAAGTACCTAAGTCACTTCACTTAGATACTCGTGTTGTTTTTCGGAGTTGTTTATATTTATTATATTATCTTGGAAGGAACAGGACACCAACACAAACGAAACAGTTCATTACGTTATAGATATTTATACGAATATACAAAGGTTTTATGAATGCTTCTATGTTCCCTAGTACAGTCGCGGAATGAAAATGTTCATCACATTAAAGTCGACTTTTGCTTGCACGATTACAAGAAACAACACTGCCAACATTTTAATCAATGTTACGTTTATAAAATATAGAAAGCTGCAGAAAATAAATCAATGTTGACAAGGACAGACGCTAGGATTAACAATAAGCAACAAACAGGATGTAATCTCTACGATTAACATAAATATTTAAAACCAATAAAAAGGTTGTACATGTCTAAACAATCTTCTTAGACAAGACAGATAATCAAACAATTTTGATCTAAGTAATTTAAAACTTTATTGTCAAATAGTTAAACATAATTATTTTCTGCGAAACAGTCTGTTCTGTGACTCAGTATGAAAAAGTGACATGTAATCGTGGAACGTTAAATGAATCAATTTGAAAACTGGCGACCATTTTCATACCACGACTGTACATAAGCTTGTGTTTCAGAGACAGAAGATACTTATTTTTTTATAAACTTACCCAAGTAACTATAACTTTATTTCTTGGAGTTTCACACATATAAAGTTTCAATTCCCTTATGTCAAAGCATGCCTGCTTCTTCATATTCCTGGTATCAGTGGAGTTGATAGTGGGAGTGGGCAGCGCAGTCCTCAGCGCTTGGGTGGGAGGCTCCAGTGAACTCAGAGTCCAGTTTTACAAGAACTCCACTGTTGACGACGACGTGAGCAAGCAGCAAGTATTCTGGGATGATTTGCAGTCCGAAGTAAGTTGGATACTCCTGATTTTTGTGCTACCACGCTAAATTAAATTAGAAGATTGATTTATTTTATTTATTGCATGAGTTCAGCAGACAGGCAGGCGGCCCACTTGATGGAAAGTAATTACCATCGCCTATGGACATTTGAAGCGTACAGATATAAGAGAATGCCATAATATAAGAAATGAAGAATGGAAAGAAAAGACACTGTGCCTACTTCAAATAATTGCGAGAAAGTAAAAGAAGAGAGAAAAGGTGACGGTATTTGCAACATATTAATTGGAGACGATTGATGGTATAAATTCCAAGAGGGCCGCCTAAGGTGCCTTGGCTATGTTATACGCTGACACGAAGACTTTGTCAGTAGAAGATGCTATATCTGCTAGCCAATGAACTGATATTTCAGAACATTGAAGGTCATGCAAAGTGATTGAGTGAGAAGGCAGACCCTAGTAACAGCCGTGTTTAGTAATTGCTAGAAAGTTTTGCTTATGTTTACTACCCTATTCAATATATACAGATATATAATTTGTATCATTTTATCATCAAATAGTACCAATGCTGTGGTGTTGACGGTCCCCAAGATTACTCCGTTATCAACCGTGACATACCCCCATCTTGCTGCGCCCGCGCACACCCACTACGCGAAGGCGGGGCCAGGCGTCATTTGCACACGACGTGTCTCAATGAACGGACGTACTATTCTAAGGGTTGTGAAGAGGCGTTGAGACAGAAGAAAGCTTTCAAGGGAAAAATATTCGTCGGAATTGGAGTATTCTTTGCTTTGTTAGAGGTATAGTATTACTTTGTGAAGCAATAAGTGAAAACAATCAAGCAGTATATAAGACCGAAAGAGAAACTAGTGCTACATTTTTTGAATGACGAGGTGTCATACATAAAAAATATCCAATTTGCATATATTATTGAGCGATATACTCGACATAATTTTTCCGTATACGCCTAGCTGTAGATTTTGCACCGTTTACTCATTTTAGGCAATTGCTTTTACTATGTGATACGTCGTTGCTGCAAAAGGGTGGTGCTAAGTAAACGTTTGCAAGTTTGCATCCTACATAATGTTACATGCGGTCAAAGATAAACGCACAGCTGCCCGTCGTAAGCGCAGTTTATTGTCTTCCCGGATTTAGGAATTCTTTTATGTTTAGAATTTGTAATTACGAAAATCATGCTATTGTTTTATGACCATCATTAGCGTCGAACTAATCCTTATTGTTATTGTTTTCGACTTGTTGGCTGTTCGCAGGAATAGATGACCAGGTGTGCAAATGACTATTTCTCGGAAACTCAGAGCGCGCGGCCGATTTTTTTGTACTGTGTAGTTAGTATAAGACAATGCCCGAATGGAGGGGTGGCGCAGTCAAGCGACGACTACGAAACGAGTAAGACGTTTGGTAGTACTCTCGATTAGCGATATAGACGACGGACTTTGCGCGTGTCGAATTGCATTGAATCGTGCAGTGTGAACTGGTTGCATCCAGTTTTATTTGTATTTGTTTTATACGTGTTTGTACAGTTCTAATAAATTCTATAGTAGTTCCAACGGCATTTTTAATTCGAGTCCTGTAGCTCGTAATAATAATTAGCATTGACCGATGAATTTCATTGGCCGTTACACTGCTTGCAGAAGTTGCAGGGAACATTACACCAGTAGGCGCCACATAACTACAATAACACCAGCTACTGATTTCCAAATTTTTTTACACCTGGATGTGTCTGTCCTCCATGGTGTATATCGCCGGTTTTCGATAGTTTTCGCGGGTTTCGACAGGTTGACTGTAGTTTGAGGTAAATGAATATGAAACCTGAGTTATGAGAAATTAAAGATAGACATTTAATTTCGTGTTACTCAACTAAACTTGTGGATAATGGTAGACCAAACCAGTTCATTTGTAGAGCAGTGGAATTTTTGATGCGTTCTGACTAATGTCCAGCAGTGAAATAGTAGTTACAGAATTTAATTATCGAAACGAGTTCGCATAATTTCTTGTCTCTTCAGGAACCTTCTTTCATTCATAATATTGTTACGAGTCGCAAGACTTGAATTAAAATGCCGTTAGAAGTACTATAGAGTTTATTAGAACTTTACAAACACGTATAACAGAGGTACAAATATAACCGAACACAACCAGTCCAAACGTAATGCAGAAGGTCATAATTCCATAAAATACGCAAAGTCCGTCACTAAAAGATTCCCGATGGTAGTACACACGTCTTGCTTCGCTCGTGATTATCGATCGACTCACTCCTCTCTCCATCAAGCCATCGTTTTATACTGCACAAATGCAAATATGTCTTGCCGAGCAAGCGTCGACGTAATTTCCTAGAAATCGTAATCCGCACACCTGGCTAATTATGCCTGCAAACGGCCATAAACGAGTACAATAGGCTGTTCTCCACAATAACCAATAAATAAGTAAACAAAAGAATACAATCATAAAATAATTACAGTTAGTTCAAATGCCGACAGGTAATAAAATATGTTTTTATAGATATGCAGTTGGATTTTGTTTTTGTCGGAACTTAAGTTGTAACAATATTTTTGTTTGTATACAGATCTTTTGCCTGCTGTTGGCTTTCTGGATGGCAAGGACTATACGTGCAGAGAGACGAAAGTTGCAGCAAAATTTACAAGCACATTTTGAGACTTAAATTAATAAGCACAGGTTCTGGACTTTTTACTTCATTTTAAGGAATTAGGAGGTTTATTTTATAGGTTATGAAATAGTTTTATTCGATAATTCACATTTTTAAAATAATATTTTTAATTTGACGCTTGATCTCGTTTTAGTATACGAAGTGATAAGTACCTAATGGTAGTTAAATAATTAAACATTTGATAGGTATTATGAATGACACTTAATTTATAAAAAAGATTGTTAGTTGTTCCGAAACCTGATAAAATTAAAGATACATCACATTATTTTATTTAACATTAAAATAAACAAACACTAGAAAGTATTATATAGCAAAATGAACATCTATTAGTATTAGGATAATTTGCAATCGAAATTAAAATATCTACTCTTTACATAATTTACAATTATAAAGTTACATATAATCGAATACAATAAAGAAAACTTATTTGTATCGTATTCCACCCATAGTCCCTCAAGACTATAAGTAGAATACTGAGCCGAGATCACCGTCTTCTATGGGTAAGGTGCCCAGAAGTCTGGCTACGTTTCCTCGCTGTATCGCCATACTTATCCGTTGCTCGAGGTAAGCACCAGCCCTCTGATCACCTGAAGAGTCAATGAGTCGTTTTCATAAAATTTGATAGAGGCTCATGGCCTCAGGACCCCACGGTCCAAGCGTCTCGACAGCAAACGGCACAAATATATAACTCTCATTGAGGGTTGCATATTTGCGCCGCTTGAGTGATTCAGCTGTTTCTGCCGCCGAACCGGATGATCTAGACGTGTTTGTTAAATGGGATGCGGCCAACGTGTCTACGCAAGTCGTATCCCACACCAAAGGCTTGCCACGCCGCCAAGCGTGGACACACTACACTTTTAAATATGGATCTATTATAAGTCATCATTTTGCAAGTGCTATCCAAAATGATAATTCAAAAGTATATACTTTTATTTAATAATAATTATAGGGCTTTATTACATAAATGCAATGCATATGATAATTTTTATAATCAATCTAGCTGCTAACTGTGATAATATAATTAGATATAAAGAACAGCTGTATTAAGGGATCAATATTTTAGGGATTTATAAGAAAATTATTGCCAATGATCAATCACACAGTAATTTTTTAGAAAATCTGATATCAATTTATAGCTTTCATAAATGAACCTTTAGAGTTTTGAAATATCACAAGCACCGTTTTATCCGTGCAGGAACGGAGAAAGAATACAATTTCCTGCGGCCGGGCGGACTGTCGTAAGAGGCGATAAAACAACACACAGCCAGGTGGTAGGGCATTTGCCCGACTGGATGGCGACCACCCCTGGTCTAGAGTATACCGTCATAACAACCTTGAGTTGTGTTCCGGCATTAGTGACCGGGTTCCAGGTTAAGAGAG
This sequence comes from Dendrolimus houi, assembly GCA_039645545.1. Lineage (NCBI taxonomy): Eukaryota > Metazoa > Arthropoda > Insecta > Lepidoptera > Lasiocampidae > Dendrolimus > Dendrolimus houi. The sequence goes on along the minus strand of CM077127.1, from coordinate 23,838,408 downwards.
CAGCAGCGCATTTGTAGCGCCTTTGGTGTTGCAAATGTCCATAGGCGATGGTAACCGCTGTCCATCAAGTGGACCGTCTGCCTGTCTGCTGAATTCCTGCAATAAAAAAAACACTTATAAGTTATGATTTTCGTTTGAGGCATTCATTTTAATTAATTAAATTATTGTCATTTTTAAAGTTTGATTAGTTATCTGGAAAAATACAATGGTTTGATTGTCCAAGATGTAATCTAGATGTGCAGGTTTCTGACATTAAGGTAGTTCAGAAAAATTACCTCGCCATAATGTTATATCATAGATTAGTAGTTTATGTTTATTGATATTCATAACTTAATTAATTATTATTATTCACTCTTCTTAAACTGTTATAAATAAGTATGTAAAAGTGTTTACGAGCACGTTTTCTGATGTTGCGTGTAATTTAATTTAGTTAGTAATAATAAATAATTACTGTAATATGTAATTGTAAAAGTAAATATAATATCATGACTAAAACGGTATTTTATTGTTGTCCTTATTTAGTCGTGGTAGAAGTGGAGTCTACTCTCCATAATTTGACACTCGTTAATTTGAAAAAAAATTACGGTCCCTTGAAAAATACTCGATAAATTGAATAAAATCAATGTTAATTAGCCCCTTCGGTAATTTGAAGTTGAAGGAATATTATCTTGCTCGCAAACATGCGATAATTTGAAGTCCGGGCTTTCCTACTCTCTATAATTTGAAGCGTTTGTCATGCACATACCTGTCGTTTGTTTACATACATGTACAGACCTGTCAATTGTTTATATATATGAGATATGAGTAAGTTCGCATTCCAGTCTTCTTTCAAACGTTAATGAGTCATGTTAATGTTTGATTTGTGCTATTAAAATGAATCCAAGAAAGAACAAATGTCTTTCCATAAGTTCCATAAGTAAACGCTTGTTATTTTGAACTCTTGACAATTTGAAATTTATCTCTGGTCCCTTGAGTTTCAAATTATCAAGAATCGACTGTACCTACGTTTGAGAGTTGTTCGTGATATAACTGATAAAGTATTAATTTATTTTATTTCAGGAAGGCTCATCTAATACATACAAAATATAGTAACTATAATATTTAAAAAAAGATGCTGATAATAAGCCTCCATTCGTAAAGAAAGTACATACATCGTGTATCACATCGAAGTATATTAACATAACAAAATTTTAGTTGTTAGTTTTATCATTTTTTTTTAATGTATGTATTAATTAGTATTCTTCTTTCATGATTTGGCATAACGTTATAGTAAATAACCGCTTCACGCAAATGTAGCGATTTATTTATTGCGTTATTTGTGATGCGATATTGTTATTAATCGTTAGTGACGTTAAATATTGACAAATAGCGTGTGTACATTTTTAGTTAGTTTTAACGCTATAATTAAGACTTACTTAACCACAGTCAATAACTATAACATTATCCCAGATGGATCCCGAGCATAACTATAACTGACAAAGTATAAAAACTACAAAATATCAAGATAGATACTAGTTGTTACTGCCACGCTTTACAGAAACCAGCTTTTTAATGTGACATGCTGTCCATGTCAGGTTTTAAAGGTAAGCTTAAGAGCAGCTTGACGACGTATGATATGCATCTTAGGTTACGTTCCATTAGAGACTCACAACGACTACGTTCACGACCGCCATTTTTCCCGTTCCACTTGCTTGCTGGCGTCACACCTCTTGAAATGGGTCGTTGTGAGCGCTGCGTGAGCGTGATCGAAAATCATGACGTCATTAGTGACGTTTTTGCCACAACCTTAACGACCGCAGTCGTCTAGTGTAACGGCAGACGGAGAATTTTGGGCGTTGTGAGATACTAAAGGAACGCGCCCTTAATGGTTTCATAATAGGAGATTCCGAAGATAATGGAGATGAAGGAGATAAAGTAGGAAAGCGGACACTGGGTTCCAAAGCAAATTGCATACATAATGAAAATCAGATTCCTATAACCTACAACCCATACCGTCGACTAACGTACTTCATGTATATTATAAAGTAAAAATTCATTTCTCCTTGCAATAATGGAGAAAAAGTACCTACTAATTTCAATGGATTGGTGACCTATCGTAAGAGGTGACAAAACAAACCACAGCCAGGTGGTAGAGTATTTGCTCGTCTGAATGGCTACTACAACAACAACCTTCATTTGTGTTCCGGCATTAGTGCCCAGCTTAGTCCTCCTAGGTGTACATTAGTAGCATCTTCGGTTTCGCATATACCACGGCAAGCACTTTCCACCAGGTAGGCTGTCATCCTATCTGCTATAATCCAGCAATAAAAAGAAACACAATACATTTAAGAAACTCTCAAACATAAGCAAATAATATATGTAGTTATGTAATATTATATATAGATTTTATTACTATAAAAAGTAGGTTTAGAACATAAGGGACTAACCATAAATTATGTAAACGTTAAGGAACGTCATGAACTGTGACGTTGGGGGCATCCCTCACAACGCCCAAAATACTCCTTTAGCCGTTCCACATAGGGACCACGGTCTGGTCGCTATAAAACGTCACTAAAGACGTCATAATTTTCGCTCACGCAGCGCTCATAACGGCCCATGTCAAGAGATGGGCCAAATAATCTGTTCTATTTGAGTTTACGATGGTAACGCCCGCAAGCAAGTGGAAAGGGAAAATTGCGATCGTGAGCGTGGGCGTTGTGAGCCTCATGTGGAACGTAGCCATTGTGTGGCAGAGACCTAAATTTCGTGACGTCACATTCCAAAATCTAACATATTTAAGGTTTAAAACACAAAATATGAATTGTTAACGAAAAACTTCAAAATATTTCCAACTCTATCCCAATGAGCATAGTGTTTAAATTATTAAACATAATTTAAAAGGAAATAAAACTTAAGGAACTGTGGTTTTAATTAATAATTACTTGAGGTAAAATTGCAAAATATGTGATCTCACACTAGGCCGGGAACCAGGGAGGAGTCTCACGAATGTGACCAGCTATGATAAGGACAGTGGAAGGGTCAAAAATCATGAAATTCGTGTGACATGATTTGTGGATCATCATATTAATTATTATACTTAAATTTTAAATGCAGAATTATAGATTAAATTAATGAAACTATTTCATAGGGAACACAGATAATTTATTTCAGAAAATGTATCTCAACATTCAACACTAATATAATCTGTACTTATTTATAGCAAGGAAGAAAAATGTAATAATAAATAACACACGGAATGAATCAATTAATTAATATTAATTATGGTGGGACATATAAACTAACAATATTAACCATTTAATTGTAATGACTAGTTATTATCTTACTATTATTTATTATCTTATTTAATAACATCAACTTATCTCTAATTGAGTTTGGATATATAGGCGCAACCTTCTTGACCCCAACTCACCCTTCGCCGCGAATCACATAAACACACGATCTTGTGAGCGCGGTCATATGTCAATCTTCAAAAACTCAAAACATTTTAATTTGTATCTGACTATCTATTAAATAAAACATGCAAATTATAAACAATAACTTGAGTGGTTGTTTCATTGGTAACACCTTCACCACCACAAATACAATTAAAACCTTTAACTGAATGGTAATTTTATCATAAGAAAAGAAAACGTCTTAGCAATCAAAACCGCTTAAGAAATGTAACTTTAAAAATACATTAAGGTCTAGCACGCACTAAAAAAAATTCGGTGCGATTTTTTACCCAGGTAAAATTTCTAACGTATGGAACACATTGGAGCGTAAGCACTAAGTGACCAATTACAATTCAACCAAAATGTCTAGAAAATGAACTCATTATTTTGCCTTCTGGCAATATTCTATTTTATCTGTAGTCAAGGTCAGTGAATCGTAAACAAAGCGTATTTATCCAGGTTATTTTAGTTTTAACATTGATCCGAGTCTAAAATCCGCTAGAAATAATTCGATTTTTAAAGTTTACCAAGGATGTTTAAGGAATTTGAAGAAAAAATCTTTTCGTTATTATTCGATAATATTTACCAAAGAACAGGCGACATTATAGGTTTGTAATGGTTAGTTTAGCTTCTTTTAATCAAATGATTGTTCTGTTAACTATCACAAGGTGTTAAAACTGTTGCTTACAAAATTAGAGTCACTATTATTAAAGTAAACATCATAGGCTATGTTGACAAAATGCTTACGTCTAATCAAAGCAACTCGATACTTACACGATGTTTGATGTGGTATTAAAAATTACTCTTGACCTAATATTGCAGTTTCTAGAATTTGGATAAATTTGCGAAAGTTTTGCAGCCCTGTCTCATTGCCGCAGCCAAGTTGCCTAGTGCGTGATTACTACACTAATATGCAAGAAAAAATGATCTATTGCGCTGTATAAAATTTTAGAATTTCAAGATTTTCTTCCATATTTTTATTACTTTTTTTAAATATATAGCTAAACATTCATGTCACAAATAATTTTATTGTATACAGCGCCATCTAGTTAATATTTTACGTTGTAATTAATGCCCTAACGCAATTCGTAAGAATGAGGATCGGACTCTGGTTTGTACAATACATTATAAGCATTATGTGGACAGATATTACACAAGTACGTTACGTTTAGAAAATAAAATAAGTAATTGTGTTAATGGTAAATGAGATATATTGAACTTCAGTATATCTACTCACAGTTTAAGGTACAATATAGGTATGCATTTTGCACCGGGTTCTTGTAAGGCTGCCTCGTGATGTACCACCAGAGTATACACCGAGCTAAATTTTTTAGTTGCACTTAGTTATAGATAATTGTATAACAGACGATTACTCATATACTGATACTATATATACGAAAGGACGCATAGTAACTGCACTATGCATCCTTTTCCAGCCAATTTAGAGAGGCTAGGACTACAGACACCAAGTTGAACTAGATTATTGAGGTGTTGTAACCGACTCTAAAATTATTTTAACGTGGAAGAATAGTGAAATAACGTGGAAATAATCAGTACATCAATGCGTTGCCTTGATAGTCAGTTCCAGTGCTCACATAATAGCACCAGTGTCAATGCTTTGTTACTATACACTCGTATATATACGCAATATCTCTTGAAAATTATTTATTTCTTATATGAAGATGAGATTGAAAAAGACTCGATAGTAAATTTATTTTTTTACTAATTTGGTTTAAAAAATATGTTTTAAATAATAATTAAAAGCAAAAGAAGAGTGACCTGCGGCAACATCTCTCCATGTAAGATTTAAAGGCTGTTCGACGATTATTTCCAGTATTTATCTTCCATGATCTAGCAACTGACATGTTATTTAACTTAAAACCTAAAAAAACAGAGAACATAACAAAACATACTAACTACTGTACCGCTAAAATACGTTATAGAATAAAGCTATCATAGATTACATTTAATCTTAATTATTTGTGCACTTAAATAAAAGGTTACAATAAAATCACAACTTAACTAATTTTCTGATTTAAGCTGTTTCCCGGCTTTTGCCTTGTGTTTTTATGGCGTGTGCCAGCCATAGCGCGAGGATTATGCCCGCAACCTGAAATCAACATAAAATTATACGTACTAAGAGATTCAGTCATTTGCTCGTCTGGATGGCTACCACCCCTGGTCTAGAGTATGTCGCCATAACAACTTGAATTGTGTTTCCGGCAGTAGTGATCAGACTCCCTTAAAAAATCAGCAGCGCATTTGTAGCACCTTTGTTGTTTTAAATGTATATAGGCGATGGTAATCGCTTTCCATTAGGCGGGCCGTCTGCTTGTCTGCTGAACTCATGCAATAAATAAAAATTGGCTACATGCGTCACAGGCCACACACATTAAATAAAAATTACAGATAAGTTATTAAATAATTAATCGGCAGACAAACACACATATGGTATATTCTCAAGCTAAGGATAATTTATAACGGACCGCACTGAGGCCGATCACAAGTATCCAAACCATCCATAGTTAATAACAATTGAATTGAACATGAGTCAACCATAGAGGCCGCCAAAAATCTAAGATAATGACAATTTAGACATGTTATCGCAATAAAACAGAAGTAGGAACTGTCACATTTATTTATTTCTTCTTCTTTCCTCTCATTAGCGTAAGATAATGATTATAATCCAAAGAAATAAACAAAGGCACATAAAAGATTTAAGGAAATAATTCAAGTGAAAAAAGTACTCGCAAAATGGAATTAGATATTTGTAAAAGATTGAAATGATCTTTTCATTTCAATCTTTTACAAGAATATAAATGAATAAAAACAAGCTCCCGAGGAAGCGATAAGAACGAAAGAAGGTCCCTAAAAAGAGCAACCGGTATCAACATTTCCTAAAGATAATATATAATATAATGTCTGAGCTTATATCGTGCTATCGTTACTATGCCAACTGGTTCAAAATACACTGTACATTTGTACAACCTCTTTATCAGTACATCAGCAGCCTACATTCATGCTCCCTTCCAATAAATATTAACATCTGACCTGATGCCTAGGTCATCTGAAATCTTGATAAAATGACCATTACATGCAAAGATGGCGTGACTTTGCGACGTCTATATAAAATTTAGCGATTAAAAGCACGAAAATGCCGAAACTGTAAACTTAAACACAAGGTTAGGTTAGGTAACAAATTCAGATTAGAACTCACATAATTTATTAACATCAAAATGATAAAGGAATGTGAAATAAGCACCTGACTTGCATATCAACTAGGTTTCATGAATTTAATTAGTGCATTAGTATTTTATCCCGGAAGATAAAATTTCCTGGAAACGGGTAGATCAGCCGGTTTGGCTGGAAATAGTTGAATCACTATGGCGGCGCAAATATGTAAACCTCAGTGAGAGTTAATTGGTTTTGCCGTTTGCTGTTGAGACTCTTGAACCGTGGGGTTCTGAGGCCATGAGCCTCTAGAAAGAGCTCTTAAACAGCCAAATCCACTTTTCAGGTGATCAGAGGGCTGGTTCCTACCTCGGGTGATGGATTGTCATGGTGATCCAGAGAGGTAACATAGCCAGCTTTCTGGGAACCGTACCCATTGCTTTCGGTGACCTAAGCTCAGTATTCTACTTGTAGTCTTGATAGATTATAAGTAGAATACAATATAACTAATGAAAATTTTCTTCCTTTTACTATTAGTTTATAACTTATGTGTATTTCCTGGAATACAATTAGATACTCTGATTAAACGGGCTATTTATTAAATTTAAAAAGTGTGCAACAGAAGTGTGCACAGACTACTTTTAATCCAAAATAAGAAGTAAAATACTTAAAATATATATAATTACATTAGTAGAACTGGCTAACAATGATATATACTAATTGACTATTAGAACTAAGTAGTAAGGGTAAGTATTTTGACAGTACACAATACCATGTAATAAGAATTACCCACACGAAGGCGAAGTAGTTAGTATGCATGCTTATTTAAGCTAAATATACACTGATTTTACTTCTCATGGCTAGTAAATTACTATTTGTGCTAGAAAAACGGCCCTATGTGGAACAGATGTCACGATTAGTGGTTGGTATGGCGCAAACATGCGATTTTGTTTATTGCTCCGAGAATATATTTCTCGCGTTTAATTTTAATGTCTGTGTGGGAGTAGATAAACAGATTATGATTCAATCTTGATTGCTATTATTGTGATCATTCGTTATACTGTATCATAGGTTATTTAATTCTGTTTGTAAGTTTGAAATTTGAAATAATTATTGACTTCTTCTTCAGCCAATCTATGTCCACTGCTGCACGTAAGTCTGCTATCTGTCGCCTTCTCATCCAACCCCTGCCGGCGATATTCCGCAGGTTGTCGGTCCATCGAGCTGAAGGGCATCCTACGCTACGATTTCTACTCACTGTCACTTCAATTTGTTAATTTTGCGAGCTATGTCGGATCTCCGTAAGAGAACTAAGGTAATCTCTTACGGAGATCCTTATTTCTGATTCTATCCATTAAATTCATTATTGTTAGTTTGATTTTAATAAGGAACCCTTATTAGATTCTGTAGTAAAGTGGGCTAGGGTATTGCAAGCCAACTTCACTGCATAACAGAGGCTTCAAGTTCGGTTGCTGGCATGGTAAATTTACTATGGTTTGGGTGTCTGGGATCGGCCCCAGAGTGGTTCGTTGTATATTAACGTGCTTAGCTAGGTATACATAGACAAAATGTGTGTTTGTCTGCCGACTATTTATTTATAAGTCATTGTATAGAAGGTTGTCTGAAAGAAATTGCTGTAAACGATAAGACTGCCGATTGTACTATTTAAAATATTGGTAATACTCATGTAAACTACTTTCTTGTGTACAATAAAGAATATTCTATTATATTTTGTATATTTGATGTAATATTTGCATTTTAGATTAAAGTAAATCTCGTGAAATGCAAAATTAAATAGTGCACTTGCAAATGTAATTCTATTAGTTATTTTATCTCCATACGTTTTCGTTACATACTACGCAACTTTGATAACGTTAATGAAAATTGTATGATTAAAATTATGAAATTTTTCTCAATTCGTTGATTGTTCTTCAAGTTTTGATTACTGCATTTAAACTAGGAATATTATTTATGAAAACTAAACTTTAATATAAACTTTTCGAGTTATATTGTGTCAGTAGCTTTAATTTAATTTAAGTTTACTTTAATCATTAGTTGTTGCGTAATATACCTGCCTTTCAAACCAAAAAACGTTATATCTATATTACCTTTAATCAGTACCTACATCACTTTAATCCTTAGCTTTTTTTATTAAAGCTTAATATTGTACCGATCATACAATACATGGTAATACCTCTTACCTCCAAGAAGCAGAAAAGAATTCCACAAACAATCACAGTTAATCCAGCACTGTGGACGGTGGTGAGGACCTTGTCTTCACACCCTTCTTTGTAGTACTTCTCAAGAGAGAGGCAGTCGGAACGCTTGATCTCAACGGATCGGTCAGTGCCATCATTGGGGCAGCAGCTAAAGGATGGGTTAAGACGAGGCTCTGAAGATCCATAGTTGTCAGGGCCTGTGATGCCGCAGCATTCCAGCTGAAACATATAATAGATAGTTAAACAAAATAAACAATTAATAAAACAAAATGCATAATTACAATACTTTTCTGCAAAACAACAACAGATTTAGATTACGCGAAGTGAAGTGTTTTAAAGGGAGTTCAGATGTTATTGTAATCAATCACGTAACAACTGCACGTTTTATATTTTTTTTTTATCGAATTTGAAATGGTATTATTGATAATAGTAGACTCTAGTTTTAATCTTAATTTATGTTGAGAGCAACCTTTATTGGTGAATAAAGGTTTCATTACATAAAATTTTTATGTAGGCGCTATTCTCTTCGGGAAAATTTACTTCATTTTATACCGGAAACTACACATCTTCCAGGTTAAAAATATTCTGTATCCATTTAATCCATATTGAGACTACAATATACCAAATTTCAGAAAAATCAGAGTTGTTTCTCCGTGAAAGTGTAACACATCATACGGATAGGGTTACTTTCGCATTTATAATATTATTAATAGTATAATCTTCACCAAACTACAAAAAAATGATTTCGCAAACACGGAGTTTGGGCGGTATTGCCGGAAACTGCTTAAATGTCAGTCGGCTCGCAATTCGTGGAAGTTCTGATAAAAATGTGGACGTTAATTTATAAAATAACATTTGTGATGTTTCAAAGATTACAAAATAGCGATCAAGATTTAAATTTTCAATTTTTCACTGTCAATCAGATTTAAAACTTAAATATGGACTTCGGACCATAACATACTAAGTAGCCTGTCTGTCTGTTACCCATTATAGAGAGATTAAAAATGACAAACGAAAAGAATGAAATCTACAAAAACTTTTCATTCGAGTTAAAAGCCACCACCTTTATAGCGAGTATATTACTTAAGATAAAGGAATTGATACAGGACATTCCACGTTATGCAGAAAACTTGCCTCCCACCAACTTCTTCCCCCTATCTATATGTATTCATAGTAGTTCGCCTACCATGGGAGTAATCGACCACTAAAAACTAATTACTGAATACTAGTCCAAGGATGGGGTAACAGAAGATTTTAGCTATTAAGTGCAAATTAGAAAACACATATACTCACAGTGCTTTGAATCCTGTCCCAGAATTCCCTGTGAGTGGAATCCTCTTCCTTAGTAGATTTGTTCTTAATAAAGGATCCTCGGAGTTGAGACTTCATTTGGGTTTCTAGTTGAGGCCGTAACGCAGCTGCTGCGATGCCAACCGATAGCTCAAGCAAAATTATAATGATCAAGCAGCCGGCGAACTGAAATATTGATTTATAGAATATTAAGTTTCGGTGTCACTTTTATTTGTGTGTGTTATTCTATTATTATTATTATTGTTATCGTTTGTTCTTCTTCTTGGGAGGCCCTAGCCCAGCAGTGAAAGGTGCATGAGCGAATTATTTTGATTGCAAAGTTGGCAAACAGGCAGACGGCCCATTTATAAGAAAGTGGTTATCGTCGGCTATAGACGTTTGCAAGATCAGGGCGAAGTCAACGCGTTGCCCAGTCAGCCTTTAACATGGATAAGACAAAGGATATGGGATACGATAATTGGGATAGAGAGGTCAGACAGGAGGAAGGAGATATAGGCAATGGGATAAGTGAATGGGGATAATTAGGGGGTGGAGAAGTGGCCCATTGGATCTCTCCTCATCGTATGAAACACGATTAGCTCTGGCTAAGCGTTTCACGCTAATATTCTGTTCAGTATCATACCGATCGAGATGGCCTGAAGAGATGTCATCAAGATAATGATTCCAGTATGGCTGTTATTTGTATAAGTGAAATAGAATAAGAAATTTTAAAGGAAATCTCAACTTACGTAGGTAGATTTATTCAAACAACCTTATTTCTGTTAGAGGTCACGTTAGAAATAGGTATTACATAGTCACGAAACGAAAATTGTAAAGGTGTGTACAGCCTTACTCAATTATTTGCCGCGGTATAATACGATTTTCATGAACATTGTTTAATACTGATGGTATTAAAGTTAACGCCCTTGGAAAATGGATCACTATCTGTTTCGTTAATTAAGTTATATTTTATACTAGCTGCGCTCCGCGGTCTCACGGTGATGGAAATTCGTTATATTTTGGATAATTCACACTATATCTTTATAAATTATAGCCCATGTGTTATTCTGATGTGTAAGCTATTATTGTAAAGTTTCATCAAAATCCATTCAGTAGTTTTTGCGTGAAAGAGTGACAAACATACATTCATACATTCTTACAAACTTTCGCGTTTATAATATTAGTAGGAACTAGGAAGTCACTTCTGTGTACTCGTAAAAGGAAATATGAAATGAGTTTGGATGTTTGTTTGTTTCTTCTTCACGTATTTTTGGATAAACCGATTATGATGAAACACGAAAAGTGGGTAGTTACTATTTATTTCGGATAATTAAATACTCGTCTCGGAATTTGGCTTTGAAACGTACTCGAAGGCCATGATTTCTCACTTTATGTCCAAAATAAATAACAGTCTAAAATAGTTACATTTAATTTTGTTTAAATGAAATTTTCACTTTATACGACTCACATAAGTCTCACTCAACTTAGTATAGTTAGCGTTCAGTAATGAGAGTACTTACTAAAGATATTTTTCCTTTTACATTTTCCTCAATTATTATCGTACGCATTTTACGCATTGTACACGTCATCAGGTTAGTCATCTATATGATAATTTGTTTTTATACCATCAAAATACTGAATATATTATTCATCATCCTCGTATTGATCAATACCGGTAGTTACCGGAGCAGAAGTTTCTTTATTATTTTTCCTAATTAATTTCTCGTGGTTTTCTATATACTTTAATTTAGGATCATTGTCATGCATGTAGTACCTCACAATATCAATTTATCTTTTCTTAAGCCTACCCCTTTTACCGGAATATGCTTAGTCTGAAAACTGAAATGGTAGGTACTTACTATATACAAAAGCTTTGGGCTCTCTTTCCAAGCTCCGAAGCAGCCAAATGCGGCGACAACGATTATCAGCACCCCGATGACTATCAGGATGATGTCGGTCTCGTGGCCAGACGTCTCCATCCCAGCAAAGTCTTTGATCATTCCCATGTCGACACATGCTGCTGCTATAATCACGATCCCGAAGATCTAAGGGGAAGAAAATAATAGGTTTTACTTATGATGTTATTAAAATTCACATTTATTGGATATTATCCAAATTTATTGTATAGTTCTTGCAATTCATGAAGGCGAGCGATCTTTACTCGTGGTCGAAGTTGTAAATGCACATTAAGACAGTGAGCATTTCTGACAGAGCAATCAGTTGCGAGCGTGCCATCCAATCATAACCGTTTTTGATCTCAGGCACACTCAGATACGTGTTTACCACAAGTAAAGCCAGCTTGCCTTCATGAATTGCAAGACATAGTTTTATTTTCAAGGCTACGCAGAAAGAGCTTTCAAATATCGAAGCATATGCACTTTGATATTTACATATTATCTATATTTTGTCTAGCTGTCTGTCAAACCAAGAATTGTGTATATTTTAAATATTTTTTTACACATCTCACAAATTTTCTATGCTATTTAGCTTATATTGCTAAATTTGATATTTTCTAAACTAATGTAATATTGAGGGGTAAAGGGCAATTTATTTCAGGCGACATTTTGTGACCGACTTAACATGTGGCCTTTATTCATTCTTATGTCTTAAACATAAGGATATTATACCCTAGGAAGCGGTTACATTAATGTAACCCTTACATTATTACAAGTGTAAGGGTTCCCACCCGCTGTCGATGCCGACGAGATGGGAGCGCCCCGGTTTTCGTGGGGACCGTTATACAGCGCCCCAAGGGTAGAGAAGCCGTAGAGAATTGGTTTCTCCGGCAACAGATGAGGCCGATGAGTCTCGCGGTTGGGCGAGGCCATCTACCCGTGGGCCTGGCATAAGGGCGAAGAACGGAACACGGGGTTTTACTGGATATTCCCGATACCCGGTACTAGTGCCACCTCTACGTAGCGAATCTCACAGGCCCCCGCCGCAATGCCTCCGCGGCGGTTAGCACTCAATCGGATTTCACCTCGTTAAAAAGGAGTTATATATTTGTGTCGTTTGGAGTTTTTTTTTCTAAGAAATTCTTTGAGTATATCTGTGATTTGATTGCTGGTTTGTACCAGCATTGCATTGCATCTAGTGTGGCAATGGAGCCAGCATTCTGGGCACGCTTCCCTCTGACAGTAATTTGTTATGTGTTTATATTAATTTCTTTATGACTCTGTTTATTTTTAACATTTGATTGTATTTTAAGTCATTAATTAAGCATGTTTGTAATAATTTTAATAACTGTTAAAACAATAATTAATACGCCGTTTGACTCATTTAATTTATGACGTCACAACTTGTTATTGTACAAAATCTATAAAGCTTCAGCGTCTTATAAGTTGATTTGAATTTGAACTACTATTGTTCTTAATAACTATTATATACTACACTATTGGTGGACGAAACGTGACGTAATACATCATCAAAGAACCAATAGTACTGATCGCTTACAAAGTATTGACTACGTAAATACATGGCCATAAATCATGTATGTACAAATCATTGTTTTCACTTTCATATTTACACCTACGATAAGTGTGGGGATGCATCAATAAATTAGCATGATACGACTGATCTGACTACGCCCACGGTTTCTCGACTTGAAGTTTTTAGGTCAAAGTACCATTGTTTGAGTTTCTTTAACTCCAATTTTAGTTACAGTTATGGTGTAATGTTATTTCATAAATTGCGCCGCTTCTCCTTTAACAGCAACTAGAATTGATTTGGAAGCTGTGGTAGAGTCATGACTTTTAATAAGCAATCTCTAAGATTCCATTATGAAATAAATACATTCAATTTCATTTGTGTATCCCGATGAGGAATGTTAAATGAAAGTTTATAGTCCTTGTTCACGGTCAATACTATGGTTATTCTTAAAAGACAAACGGGAAGAAAAAGCACCCGCCCTCCTATTGGCACAACCAACAATAATTATGGTGGCGTTGGTTGAAAGTTTTGATTGAGATTTACTATAAAAACAAGAACAGACTGGCCACCAACTGTGATAAGAGAGTATGTTACGAGTTACGTTGTTTAATTGACGATTGTAATTCCTTGCTATTCTTTTTCCATGGCAATATTTCGCTTACAAATCCTGTACACAAAGCAATAAGCACGCAGAAATAAAAAAGTATGTGTCAGTGTCAGCGACTGGAGTTTACTCCTTTGAACATTAACAAAAACTAGAGCTTCTAATTTCAAAATACCGTACCCATACAATGATGGGTATTATTTTAAATCTTATTTCATTGCATTAAAGTTCGAAATTGTATAATAAATAATAAGGGCGGTTACAACCTTCTAATTTCAAAACACCGGATCTTACACTGATGGGTATTATTTTAGATCTTATTTCATTACATTGAAGTTCGAAATTGTATAACAAAAAATACGTAACTCCTTTGAGTTAACGCTTATATTAATTTCATGCTTCATAAAATATCCATATCGGGGCCATATATCTACTGAATATAGAAAGTCGATTTTTACGGAGTAAACTCCTAAAATATATAATATTATTTATTTTTTCTACCACTTTTATTATCATCAACACTTGATTACCTGCAATTAAAACCCCGGTTAACACTTGTAAACGTGTGTGGATGTGTATGACATTGAAATGATCACAATGAGTCCACCTTGACGAGGCAATGACGATGGCGTCAGCAGTATATTGATAATGTGCATCACCGTCATCTGCGGCCGCAGGTTTTGTAGTCATTACATTATAATTTTATATTGCACTGAGTCATTCTAATACACGTGTTTGTATGTTCATCTGTATGAGCTACAGACTAAGTTTTATCAATACGATTGTTATTTTTCTCCTTTGTATGGTTCCGATAGCTAAAAAGAAACGGTTATGCTTTGACTTCGGCATGCATTTCCGTGTATATGAAAGCTAATTATCTCAGAAACTACTATAGGTAGACCAACATTATGCTGACACGGATGCCCCTTTTAGGAGAAGATTATGTTACTTTAGTTTTTTTTGTTATGTATAATTGCTAACAATATAGATACTAAGCTATCTAATATAATTAGTCCTAAATAAAATTATTTTCTTTATTTCTTTCAAAATATGAAATTTGGCGTAAATAAAGAAGTTTCACGATTCTAATGATATATTAACATTATTATAATAAGAACAAAAAATCTATAGGCTAAAGCATGTATTTTAGTATTGGCGCCCGCTACTATACAAAGACAGCAGTAGGCAAGGATGAGGACCGTCGAATAAGACTAATCTATCACAACGTCTAGACGCGACCGCGTTGCCGCCACAATTTCACTGTCAAGCCGCCGAAAGCGGTGGGGCGGCGGTATTAAGACGAAAAATGTTCACATATATCTACACAGAAATTCACAAATTAGCAGTGTGGTGGCACGACGGCGGCCGTCGAGCCCTAATATAGCTCGCTCCAAAGGTCGCTGAGCAACTTTAAAATGGATCAGTCCATCCTCAGTGTCTAAGTTTCAGCACAGTACGTTTATATAATTATTCTTATTCCGTGCTAATACAGCCCTAACTAGTACCAAGACAGAACCGAGGTCGATTTTGAAATTTTACTTCTCTTAAATTCCAACTGAAGCCTATTCAGCAATAGATACTCATCGAATCTGTAAAACTATACAGCAACTATATATGTTTCTGTAAATTGTCTCTAATTGCCGCAATGATGGCATCGTATGACATCAGGATCGTCATCGTAACTTTGACCAATTTAATTCTATTACAGTTTCTGAGTTAAGAGCTCTGTATCTTGATTATGTCAACATCACTATATAATATTTTAATGTGTTTGAAATGCTGACGTACAGCCGACAAGCTGATGGTTCCCCTGATGGCAAGTGGTTACTATCGCTTACGGATATTAGCCACATTAAAGGAGCTATCAATGTGCTGCCAAGCTTTGAATGAGTGGACTCAAGAACCTGGTCGCTAAAGTGTAGACACTATACACTGTAGAGTGTGGCACGCCAATTATTGGGAAACCCGACACACACAATTGTGTTACGTTCATGGAAAATAGTCAGCAGACAGGTAGACGGTGCAGCTGATGGAAAGTGGTTACCATCGCCTATGGATATTTGTAACACCAATAGTGCTACCAATGTGGTGCCGTTCTCTAAAGGGAGACTAGAAACTGCCCACTAACGCCAGAACACAACTCAAGGTTGTTATGGCGGCATACAGACGGGCAAATACCCTACCGCCTGGCTGTGGGTTGTTTTCTCACCTCTTACGACAGGTCGCAGGAAATTGTATTCTTTCTCCGTTCCTGGACGGATTCTTCCATGGTTGAAGCACAGATTGCTTCAAATTGAACAATATAAATATAATGCTTATCTTTACATAGCATAAAACGAAGTATCCTTTCATGTCTGTCTGTATGTATATCCACTAACTCCTAAACCACGTAACGGATTTTTAGCGGTTTTCACCATCAGCTGGATACTTTTTTACTGAAGGTTTATATATTTAAAAAACCTAATTAAGTTTATATGTAAGTACAATACAGGTACTTCTTATGGTTTGACCCTAGTAATTTGTATACTCTAATCACTTTCCATCAGGCGTATCGTCAACTAGCTTGACTTTATTAGCCTAGAAAACAATGTAACTTACCCCACCATCAATAACTATTTGAATATCGACCCTGCATTTCTTGACCGCTCGACCTGTTTTACTGACCCGATTACGTTGTCACGTAAAGTGTACAGCCTTAAGAAAACTATATTTATGGATAGTAATTTTCTTCTGTGAATTACACTCATATAATGTTTATTTATTGTTGGGTTATTGGAGTTCAGCCCTGGTTGACTATGCCCGCTGGAGGGCATGGTGAAAGCCATGCTCTCCAGCAAAAGGTGTTGGTCCGAGGTTGCCTCCTTCTGTGAGCCGGTCATGACCCAGAAGGAGGCGTCGGAGAGGCAAAGGGAGGAGAGTGCTTATGAGGACCCCATCCGCAGAAGGCAGCTCCGGGGTCGGAGGCGCCGCTATGCACAAAGGCTCTTCCCTCCATGATTCCAGCACAGGGGGCTGCGTGAACGAGTGGGTGATCCCGCGGATTTCCCCTGAAGGACACCCTGAGTTTGTCGACAAGCGTCGGGGCGTCACAGATGCAGTACCTATTGGTCCAGTTCCTGTGACACCCTGTAAAAGCGTGTGAGCTAGAGGAACGGGTTAGTTTAAGTGGGTAGTTTGACTGCCGACCATCCCCCTGTCCTTCGCTCGGAGGCCATGGGGCATACGGCCGATCAAGAGTCCCACACATCCCTCGGAGAGCCTTCCCCCCAGGCCCGAAGATGGTGTCCCAGGAAAAGACATTCCCCCTACGTCAAAAAAAAGGGTTGACCATGACAGTGATGTAGACCACCGCAAGAGTGTCTAAGACACTTTAGGATAGCCTTGCGTAGAAGCTTCACAGTGAAGTTTCTATGCCAGTAGAGTTTTCCCACAGCACTTTGCCCGCAGGTAGGGTATTGGCTTGTCTGGATGGCTATCACCTCTGGTCTAGAGTATGCCGTCATGACAACTTTGAGTTGTGTTCCGGCCATTAATGCCGGAGCATTAGTGGCTAGTTTCCAGTCTTCCTTTAGAGAGCGGTAGCACAGTGGTATCACTTTTGGTATTACAAATGTCCATAGGCAATGGTAACCGCTTTCCATCAGGTGGGTCAGCCTGTTCGCTGTACTTTCCCAATAAAAAAAAACTACAATTACAAAACTACACAATATCAAAATGGTTATGAGATGGGCGCTGCGGTTCAAGAAATATATTTGATATAATAAAATGACCAATTTAACCGTAATAATATTGTTACATGCCGTCAAAGTTAAGTGCACAGCTGCCTGTTGTAAGCGCAGTTTATTGTCTTGCCGGATTAAGGAATTCTTTTGTGTTTTGAATTTGTAATTTCGAAAAACATGCTATTGTCTTTCTACTTGTTTTATAACCATCATTAGCGTCGAACTAATCCTTATTGTTATTGTTTTCGACTTTGTTATCTGTTCGCAGGTGTGCAAATTACTATTTCTCGGAAACTCAGTGCGCACGGCCAATCTTTTTTGTACTGTGTATTTAGTATAAGACGATGTCCGAAAGGAGGGGTGGGCAGTCAAGCGACGACTACGAGACGAGTAAGACGTTTGTAGTACTCTCGATTAGCGATATAGACGACGGACTTTACGCATGTCGAATTGCATTGAATCGTGCAGTTTGAACTGGTTGCATCCAGTTTTATTTGTATTTGTTTTATACGTGTTTGTACAATTCTAATAAATTCTATAGTAGTTACAACGGCATTTTTAATTCGAGTCATGTAGCTCGTAACAATATTATAATAAGATTAACATGTATTTTAAAAATATATGTAAGCCTTACGCTTTGAATTTTAAAATATTTAAATGGAACTAAATGTATGTATCGGGATATGCCTGTCTGCTTAGGTAATTAAAATTCCAAAAGCACTTGTGGTTGAAATCCGTGCGTTACTAATCTACAGTTGAATAACATTCGTTTCCTTAAACTTTAACCATGGCCTCGTGACTTAATTACACTACGTTAACTATTATCTAGGTGTAATATTGAACGGATTCGCTTGAATTTTCTTTGTTCAGAATACATACATATTATCACGCCTGTTTCCTATGGGGGTAGGCAGAGACCATAGATCTCCACTTGCGACAATCCTGACAAACAACTTTCGCTTCATGTACTTTCATTAACCTCTTCATACATGCACGTTTATTTAATATGCTTAGAATACAACGGTGAAAATTCGCTATGCGGTATATCCTAAGCGGACTATTGTCCACAACCACTTTTTCAAGTCTTGTATTCCTCCTTTTTTTGAAGCCAGTTAAAAAGAGGTCAACCTTGTAATGAAAGGCAAGAAAATTGTAAAAACCTCTTTTGTAATAAACGTCTTAAGATATTCTACGTCAATGGGCGCCTAAAATAGTTTTTAAATATCCCGCTTAATATTGTTACGAGTTGCAGGACTCGAATTAAAATGCCGTTTGGAATTACTAAAGAATTTATTAGAACTATACAAACACGTATAACATAGGTACAAATATAACTGGACACAACCAGTACAAACGAAATACACGATTCAATAACACGCGCAAAGTCCGTCACTATATAGCTTATCGAATGTACACACGTCTTGTCTCGCTTGTGACCATCGCTAGACTGCCTCACTCCTCCGTTCGGGCATTGTTTTATACTAAACGATACGTACCAATAACGTACGTACGTAACGATACGTAATATAAGTCGTAACAATATAGACGTTTTACTACACCATTATGTAGCGTCATACAAACTACACTTTCCAGTTGAACTTGATTCGTATTAGTCTAAGAGACGCTGAAGATCAACCGTCACGCATCTGATAACCAGATGATACATATTTGTTATCAAATTATATTGATAAAATTACGTTTTATCGGTTTTATTATGTACTAGTGGTCGCCCAGTGGTCAAAATTCGATCATAATTAATTTAAATTATAAGTTTGAACATTATTAAGGTTCTGTTGTCAAAGACTATACTATAATCACAGATTTCGCCAAGGCTACACTGTTAATTTGACTTTAACAATAAACAAAAGAGTATATATGCGTGTGTGTGTCAAATACATGGTAGTGTGTGTAATGTTTTTTTTTATTGATTTAATGTATTTTTATGTATAATTTTAAAAACATATTAGCATTCTGCACTCCTTCTCTATATAAACTATAAGTGTGCGAAATTTCATACTCCTCCGTCCGCTCAATTTTCGTAGAAAGGGATACAAAGTTTTTGCTTCACGTATTAATATAATGATACTACTCGCGAAAAATTAAGAAAATAATAAATTATATTGATTTATAAATACACCTACGATAGCTTGCCAATCGAAAAGTGTTCATGGCTATTTTTGAAGTCTTCAAAGATGGCAATAATATTCCATGAATGATTTTGTGTAGGCAACCCTATACGTTTATTTTTATAATTAAATTATCTTTCAAAAGATACCAATTTTTATTGGTGAACAGAACGGTGTAGTTACCTATATTGACTTACGTGTTCATACCTGCTTGGCTACCTAGCCATGAACAGACATAAGTAGGCGAGCCTAACAAGGCATATGTAAAAAAAAATTAAAATTAATTGAATTAAAAATAGCCATGAACAATTTTCAAATGGCAAGCTATCATAGGCGTGTTTATAAATCAATATAATTTGATAATAAATATGTTTCAACTGGTTTTCAGATGAGTGAAGCTTCAGCGTCTCCTCTACTATATAGGTAGGTACGAAAATACGGGCTTTGATTTTTCTGAAATGTACTTAGAACTTAAACAAAACAGATTAAATATGTAATTCATCTAGCTATAAACACGACACTACGATGAACACATGGCTAATATCCAATTCATTGGACAAGCCGTATACTTTAATTAAAGTATGAATAGACTCACTGTCTTTTCTATTCGCTCGAGTATTTTATTTACGCTTGATGATTCATCGTGCGTGGAGTACGAGTGTGTAGGCGATCTAGTAAACGCATTATACAAAACGGACATTTATATTGACTGTTGCTGTGCCTAGAAAAGCTAGAGATCCGAGAGACATCTTTTTTTTTTAACGAGCTGTAACGCGTCATTGACACCATATTGCCCACGGATGGCACTAAGGTAGTGTTGGTGTTATGTGGGGCACAAATGTCTAGTGTCCATGTCCATGCAATCTCCGCCAGGTCCCGGTCGAAGGGGAAGGCCCATAAAATTTTAGCTTGACGTTGTGAAGGATGACTTATGTACCAATCCAAGTGGAGTAGAAAAAGTAGGAAAGCGGACCCTGGGCGTCGGAGTGAACGCTCCGAACGCAACCTGGATTTAACGCTTGGATGATGATTATGATGAGCAATAAGGTAGTGTTGGACTCTTAATGGCATGCTCGGACCTACCAATTAGATCACCCCCGTGTTTCATCGCAACACCGTAATGTCAGAACCTCGAGAACCAAAAATACTTCCGTATTGTGCCAGAGGGCACAATACCCAGTCTGCAAACAAAAGCATACAGCTACGTAGTTCTCTAGATGCAGGAACACATCGCAGCGCCATCTCAGGGCTTTTTTGGAGCGGTGAGATTCTCCGTCTTAAGCATCGACCAAGGCCGTTGTCAAGGCGGAAGGAGTTGGTGCTGATTCCTTCTTCGACACACTAAGCTGCGGCAGCGGATCAGTACTGAGGAAGCTACATCTTCCCTTTCCGCTGCCTCCTTCTGTGAGATCACCACTTCCAGAAAGTTTGGACCGCTATCCACGACTCCTCCATTTTGATGATTTTTTTGTGTGTCTTTAAATAGGTCCCTGAATAGTCTTACCCGCTAGTTAGTTTATAAAAGAAGCTGTGAGGTACACTGTATTCATAATTACGTCACTATACAAGCTATAGCAACAGACTGACATTATGCAACTAGGCAGGTCAAGGTTGACAAAATATTGAGTTTACTATTTAATATGTCTTAAAAGGAGTGGCGCTTTATTTGGTATCACAGGTAAGCAACCTCGTTGTTCTAAACTCAGTATGTCAACATTTGCATTTTATATTATTATTTATAAACCTTTAACGTTATATGTCATATCCGAGCAGGTATAAAGTGTCTAAACATTGGCATTTAAATCTTCAATGACGAATATTAAAAAACTACACAAAATATAACATCCGGACATTTTATTAATCTTAGAAAGTTCCCATATTAGTCAAGCACTAGGCAAACACAAGCCAAAAGGAGCTTCATGGATACAGTTCTCACTGGCTCGATGCAGTTTCTAACCGGTAAATGGGATAACTGCCATAGAATTCTTTTATCCCCAAAAATGGGTTACTTTTGCGAAATACGGACTCAAAAACTGTTAGAACCCTACATGAACACAGGCTATAAACATCATCGTAATGTAATTTGCCATTGAGCCGTTAAGCTTAACGCAATATACTCAGAAATATATAAGAGAATATTGCAAATATTTCTTATTAATTGAACCCACGCACACGACAGCCTTAAACAGTCCGTTCAATAATCAGTATAGTCCATCGAGCCGGATTTAATGATCTTTTCTCATTATACCGAAGCGAAGAAGAAATCGTTTAGTCACGGCCGTCTTTACCCGGGGGTGCAAGGGGGCGTACCACTCGGGCGCAGAGACCCAGGGGACGCAACACCTCCGATCACACCTCTTATTTAGGCCATCAAGAGGGAAGCTTTGAGGTGCTCCTCGCGCCCCCTCTTGGTTAAACCCAAACTGGAGTTGCCGGTGGGAACCAACCATTCTCAGGCCCAAGAAGCGGCTCGCTCGCAGACTGGGGTGAGCCCACGTCAGCCAGCTACAGCGTATGCCACAGCTGGTTCCCAAGGCTCTGGCATATGGCGATGGGAGGAACACCGAAGTGTTTAGTCGGTATTCTGGAGAAGCTAACCGATGAGTCCCACACTGTTCTACTGTTATGTCCCTGAGCAGTGTGGTGTCCGAGAACGGATTCACCTTGAAGTTTTTTTTGTTTTAAATTACTTAACATCAGTCCAACTCATAACTGAAAGGTTTTTTAATGCAAAACTGGCAAATAGCAAACAACCCAGCTTTAGGAAGGTGGTTACCCTCGCCTGTAAACGTTTGAAACACAAGAGGTGACGCCAACGCGTTGCCAACCTTAAGGATGGGATAGGGGCTGACATAGAAGGATCAGCCAGGAGGAGTGGGATAGAAAAATGAGGTAAAATGAGGTGACTAGAGATCACCCATTGAAATTTATAGCATGTAAATCGTTTTATTAATTTAATCTTTTCATTAGTGAAGAGTGACGGAGGCTGATTTTCGTACTACGGCGCCCAATATGGTTAAGATGGTCCTGCGTTTAGTATTCTTATAATAACAGCCCGTAAATGTCCCACTGCTGGGCTCGGACTTCCCACTATAGAAGAACTGGCAGTATATCTCATGTGCAGGTTTCATCACCATGTCTTCCTTCACTGTTTTTAGCACGTAGTATTTGTAACCACATGCACATTAATTAGGTCAGAAAACTGCATATATGTTGCATGCGTTCTGGCCAGGATTTGAACCCGCGCCCTTTGAGTTTAGGACGCGTGCGCTAGCCAATTACGCTACCACGACTTTTTCCTCGTTTAGTATTCTTACAAAAGCGATATTATTCAACAACACACCTCAAAATTACAACAAGAGCCGCGTTAGTTAAGTAGTTAAATAGTTAACGCACTTGCGTCTCAAATTCAAATGATATGGAATCCGAATCAAATCCTGGCCGGAAAAGCATGCTCCTCTCAGAGCAGAATTCCGACTTAATGTGCATATTGTTATAAATACCACGTGCGGCCGGGGAAGGACAGCATCGTGATTACTCCTGTCAAACCTGCAAAGCTGCGTTGGACAAGCGTGACGGGTATACTGTCTTTTCCTTTAACAAATGGAAGGGTCGAGCCCAATAGTGGGATGTTTATGAACAAAAAGCTTTTCACAAATTTAATTACACGAGTTTTTCAAAATTAATAATTTTAATATCCATCTTTGTTAACTGAACCGATTTTATATTATTTGTGTTGTATTGTCCTCCCTGACTCCACCTGTTGGTCCCAGACGGAAGAACAGCGCTAGTGTTAGCGGTTAGCATTACGCTGAGTCTGGGTACAATTTGGGTACTGGATTTATATTAACGCATTTATATTATTTTTCTCAGTATTGTTAGAGTTTATTTGTCCTAAATATAACAATTCTTTTTTTCTTTTTTTAATTTATTTTTTATTGCTCAAGCACAGAAGACAGGCTGACGGCCCAACTGTGACGAAATGTGGTTACCGTCGCCTATGAACATTAACAATACCGGAGGTGCTGCCAATGTGCTGCCGGCCTCGAAGGAGAATCTGGAACCTGGCTACTGATGCCGGAACACAACTCAAAGTTGTTATGGCGGCATACTCTAGACCAGGGGTGATAGCCATCCAATCGGGCAAATGCCCACCACCTCGGTGTGGGTTGTTTTGTCGCCTCTTACGACAGGCCGCCCCACTGCAGGAATAGTATTCTTTTTCCGTTCCTGCAGGCAGAGAGAGACTGTTGTTACTACTTTTTATGATTAAAAACTTTTATTGTATTTGTTTACCTGTAATTTTAGACCGTTTTGTAGTTATATACTCGTACTTTTGAAAATTAAAGAAGTCACATCGAATAAAGGTGATTTCAATGTAACAAATCAAATGTATATTTAATATGGTAGAATGTTTTGTCTGTTTCGTTGAATACAACAAAAACGAACGCCCTTCACGCTTTGGTTCCCCGAAGGATTATAGTGGCTACACCATTATTCATAATGGTAACATCTAATAGGTACATAAAACCTAGGCATATTTATAATTTTCAAAAGAAATACAATTTCATATCTCCTTGATTCTATCGTGATACCAGTTCAGATCGTATTACCATAGAAATATAATACTCATGTATGTCTAGGCCATAAAAATGGCCCGGAATTTTGGAGGACTGCACGGGGTTATGGGAAGGCCAACACGTAAAGGCCCCTTGACAAATTTAATGTAAATGTGGCTTGATACTGATTGGCGATTATCCATTTACACACCATATAAAATGCACCCAAGGACAAGCCCTGGTCAGAATAGGGCTATTATAGGAAATGAAAACAAAAGGTACCGGGCTATTGGGATGAACTGCTAGTAGAACTAGGAGTCTGGGACTATGTCGTCTGCCCGTCGTAATGTTCGGGTAACATGGAAAAATGACCAGACGTAGGCTCCCCTCTCTCTGGAGTGGCTCCAAAAAATATCCGTACAGGATTGGAGGGGTAACATGGGAACATAATATTATTATTAAGATATTACGGAATTATAAAAGGTACTTAGTCAAAAATAAACCATATCTCAAAACCTATTCAATATGTGAAAATTAATAAATTATATGATTAAAAATATGAATAATTATTTTTGTTATCTCTGAATAATTAATAATATTATGGCGAATGATGGTAGAACGATCTAGTTGGTTTAAGGAGTTTCAAAAAAATTAAACCCTAGGCAGTAGTTTTATTTTACTTACACAAAAACATAATTCGGCTTTTTACAAATAATAATAACAAAGAAACTAAGTCCATATATTATAATCGACACAACTGCCCAGCAAAACATAGCTAGAGGCGAGTCGAAGCCAACTTGATTTGAAGTAATACAATGAATGACACGTTGTTTATGACAACGTAGGTATTTGTTAGAGAATTGAAAAAAAGTAATTGCAGCGCCATCTATTTAGCTAATTCGTCTATTCTATGGAAACAACATAATTTATCAGTCTCGTCGCGGCATTCGTACGAGGTGACCGCGTCTAATTATTTGTCTATATTCGTTGCACAAACCGGTTCTACATATCTATTAGCTCGCACTCTCGTGCACCGCCGCCTGGCTATTGAGGCCGGGTGTCGGTTATTATGCGCTGATTTGTTTTACGGCAACAAATAAGATGACGGATAACGGAGAACAAGAAAACACGGACGGAGTAATGCACGACTACATGTCACGGAGTCAAACACCCAAAAGGGACAGAGAGAGCGATGAAGAAGACGACGAACAACAAGATTGGACGGTGGTGAGAAAGAAAGACAAGAAGATTAAAGCTATAATTGAGATGTACGTGACGTCTAACGAGGTTTTGCCCAAACTTTTTGCAATGGCGAAGATCTTCAAATCAATTGGGGTAATAGGTGTTGACAGAATAAAATTTATGAATCCTTATAAAATTCGGATTGATGTCGACAGTGAAACCAGTGCCCAGAAAATAGAATCGAGCCAAGAATTAATAGACAGAGGATGGAGAATTAGTCGGGCTATGGAGACAAACCTATCATTTGGTGTAATAAGAAATGTGGAGATGAATGTGGAAGAAAAAGAAATTATAGAAAACATAGGTTGCCCAAGTAATGCCGAAGTATTGTCCGCTTATCGTCTTAATCAACGCAATAAAGAGGAAGATGGATGGGTAAAAAGTGAAGCGGTTCGTCTTTGTTTTAAAGGTTCATATCTTCCTGCTTTTGTTTCAATTCATGGAACGAACGTTAAAGTTGAACCTTATGTCTTTCGAGTATCACAATGCGGGAAGTGCTGGAAACTAGGCCATTCTACTAAAAAGTGCCCCAAAAATAAACCAGTATGTCCAAAATGTGCTGGTGAACATACCAATTGTGAAACCAGACAATTTAAATGTGTTAACTGTAATGGTAACCATATGGCATTAGCTAAGTCGTCATGCTTAGTCTTTTTAAAAGAAAAAAAGCTGCGAGAGATCATGGCAGAGTTTAACTGCACCTACAGGAGAGCGTTAACTATATATGTCCCCCCGCCCTGTGCAGAGTCAAGTGAGACTAAGGATACTAAATATAAATCTAACTTTATAACGTCCTTTGATGACTTCAATCCACCCAACACGTCTGAATTAAATAATGAACCAACGTTTGCAGAAGTCGTTAAAATTAAGCCGGATATTGTCCATAAGAAGAAAAAAATAAGACAAAGGCCAAATTCACCCTATGCAGGCGATGAAAGATCATATATGGACATTACGAGTAGCCCAGCAGACCCAAAGCAGGAAGAAGAACCACACGAAGAAAATGGACGGAGAAACATAAATTTTAAAGAACTTTTGAAGAAATTGAAGGAAGCTATATTTTTGAGAGGAGCAACGATACATACTAAAATAAAGATGGTGATTAAATACTGTATAGAGTGGATGGTTATTTTGGTGGTAGACTACATTCCTGATTGGCCTATTTTACAGAATATTATGGATTTTATATGCAACAATGGATAACACTAAAAAAAGCGTACTTAAGTTAAATATTATTCAATGGAACGCGCAAAGTTTGAAACCTAAGTTAATTGTATTAGAACAGTTTTAAGCCAAGAAAAAATTCACATTGCGGCGCTCAGTGAAACTTGGTTAATATCGGAAACGCAAACGAAGGTAAACAGCTACAATATTTTCCGCAATGATAGATACGATGGTTATGGTGGTGTAGCTCTTTTAGTTCACAAATCTATTAAAGCAAGTGAGATAAGATTTAGTAATGTCCACTCTGGCATAGAAATAGTAGGTCTAAAGATACATAACTGTAATTCAATAGAGCACGTAGTGTCACTGTATTGTCCGCCATCAGTTCATACTAATCAACGCGATTGGGATCTCTTATTTTCGATGTTTAACAAAAAAGCTATTATTTTAGGCGACTTTAACGCACACCATTCAACTTGGTCAAGTAATTCCAATCAGAGAGGATCACAAATTTTTGATACAATCATGGATAGTACATTTATTGTTTTAAATAATGGTGAGTCAACACGAATAAAATTGGTAAATAATGTTTTACAACAGTCATCACCAGATATTACTTGCGTAACATCTGACATTGCTCTAAATTTTAATTGGACTACTTATAATGAGACATTGGGAAGCGATCACCTTATTATTAAAATTACATTTAACGTGAACACATATTTGAATGTGTCATTTAAAAGAAACTACAAAAAAGCGGATTGGGGAAAATATTCAGACAAGCTCAAAGTAGACTTCAAAAACTTTTCTATTACAGAAGATCTTCAATCTTCGTATGATAGTTTTCTTTGTTATATTAACGCAGCTGCAGATATTCATATCCCTCCTATTAAGATAAATTCAAACCCAGACTCGAAATTTTTACCAAAACCTTATTGGAATACAAATCTATCTAAAGTTGTAGCCGAACGTAGATTAGCTCTTTCTAAATTTCGACGTAATCCCACACCATCTAACTTAGTGATACTTCAAAATAAAGTCAGTACAGCACAACGTATAATACGCTATGAACGAGACAAAGCTTGGCAAGAATATTGCTCATCAGTTGATAGTAGTATATCCCAAAGTGAATTATGGCGTAGATTAAAATGGTTTAAAGGTATTAAAGTTCCAAGACCTTGCATAAACGAGGACAATGCTAACCAAATGCTTCGAAATTTAACTCCGGATTATGCATGTTCAAATGTCCCAAAATTTTTATCTTATAACAACCAACTAGAAACTGTTATTTTGAGACAGGAGTTAGATAACTGTTTGCGACAAAAAGATACTTCTCCAGGAAATGATCAGGTATCCTATTCCATGATAAGAAATCTTCCTGAGGACGGAAAAAATTTATTAACAGCCCTTTATAATGCATTTTATAAATCTAGTTTTGTGCCCACGCAATGGCGTGATATTTCCATTGTGCCAATCCCAAAACCTGGACGCGACAGTCATACTAGCACGAGTTTTCGACCAATTTCTATGATCTCCTGTCTCTGTAAAATTTTTCACAGCATCCTAGTCAAAAGATTAGAGTGGTTTGTCGAGAAAAATAATATTTTAGCCTCTAATACTATTGGCTTTAGGAAGGGGCTATCGACTTTGGATAATTTAGCTTGCTTGGTCTCACATATTCAATTGGGATTTTTAAAAAGAGAAATTACCATAGCGTGTTTCATCGATGTTGATAACGCGTATAACAATGTAAATATCACATATTTATTATATATTTTAGATAATATAGGGGTTGGTAAACAGATGTGCCAATATTTATGGTCCTTCTTAAAAGAAAGGAAACTCAAAATTCAATTAGAGAAGTCTTCGCTTTGCCGTAATACGCAACAAGGATTAGCACAGGAGATCCTTTTCACCACTTCTCTTTAATATTGCAACACTTCATGCTTGTAAAGATATCAAGAATGTGAATATCTCACAATATGCAGATGATTTTGTACTGTACATTACATGTAAGGTAGTGCAAGAAGGTTCCCAAGAATTACAGTTAGCGTTAAACAGATTGGAACTTATTCTTTCAAATATTGGTTTGACTATATCCCCGATGAAAAGCAAAATATGTATCTTTAGAAAAAGTTATTTAAGAGAATTCGTCAATATTAATATTAACAATAATACACTTGAAATAGTAGATAACTTTAAGTATTTAGGTGTCTGGTTGGATCGTTCACTGCGTTGGGCAAAGCATATCAATGATACAAAAGAAAAATATCTAAATTAATAAATATATTTAAAATTTTAGCTGGGTCAAGTTGGGGAGTACATCCTCGTAATTTGAGAAAATTATACATAGCCTGTATTAGGAGTAAAGTGGACTACGCGTGTTTTCTTTATGGTAATAGCTGCAAAACACACTTATCTAAATTAGATCGATTACAAAATCAATGTATGCGTGTAATAGGAGGATTTATACGATCAACCGCTATTCATGTTATGGAATCTGAGCTTCAGCTTCCACCTCTAAGCATTCGTCGATACTATCTTGCGGGTAAATATTGGTTACGAAGAAAGTCATACTATGAAATCAATATAATAGATTCAATTAATGAACTTAGTGTACAAGGTCAAAATATATCATGGAGAAACAGATCCAAACCGGTATTAGTCACAGTTCACGAGCAACTTAAAGAGACACCTATATATTCTAGTTGTAAAAATGAAATGTTTTCATTAGATAAATGGACTAACAGTGTGGATACGTCAAAAATAAAACCTAATATTGAAGTTCTTAAGCAATCTAAACGTAATTATAATCATATTTATATAAGAAAGTTATGTGAAATGTATTTGGCAGAAAAATATTTAAATTATTATAAAATCTACACAGATGGCTCTATAGACAACGAAGAAGTCGGTTTGGCTATATTTGATCCTCAAACCAATACATCCGTTAAAATAAGACTGGAGGTAAAAACCGCTATCATGAACGTAGAACTAATAGCTATTGAAGAAGCTATTGCGTATGTTAGCTCTCTCCAAGGAGGTGATTATGTTATATTAACGGACTCGAGAAGTGCCCTACAACATATTATCAAGTGTACAAAGAATTATCGCGGAACACCAATAGCATATCGTATTTTAGGGTTACTTGATAAAATGCCACCCAATAAAAATGTTACTTTACAGTGGGTACCTTCACATGTAGGCCTGTCCGGCAATGAATTGGCTGACCGACTTGCGAAAGAAGCCATTACAGATGGTATAACTATGCATTGGCTACCATATCACGCTGATCTCCTGACCCTAGTGAAAGTTAAATGTATAGAACTTTGGAAAGAGCATTTTGACGAGAGATCATTGAGTAAGGGGATTTGGTACAAAACAATACAACCTTGTTTGAGTAGAACACCTTGGTTTGAAGGATTGAATATGGCCAGATCAGATGTAGTCACTATGTTAAGGCTTCGGTCCGGACACATTCCATTAAATAAATTTACTCACCTCATGGGTAAAACAACCTCATCAAATTGTTCAGAGTGTGGAGTGGTTGAAGACGTTTATCATATTCTAATGGAATGTACCCGGAACGAAGTGGAAAGAAGTATCTATATGGAGCGTTATAGTCTAAATAAATTAGATATAGGTCTCTGTAATAGCATATTGGCGTTCCCTCTAGCAAGAGAAGCCAATGTGCTATTAAGAATAGTTAAAATAGCACTTAAAAATAGATAAAAATTAGTTTGTGTAAGTCTATGTTCGAGGGTGACATAATCTAATTGATTAAACCCTCTATAATAAATAAAGATTAAAAAAAAAAAAAAAACATAATTTATCGGGATAAATATCGGGATAGTATCCTAAGCGTTCATTCGGGATATAAGCCATCTCTTTGTTCAGTTTCGTTCATATAGGTTCTGTACTTTCAAAAAGGATGCGATCGCAGCGCCTTCTTTTTCATCATTTTCGTCTATCCCGCGGAAACGTCGTTATTTATCGGGATAAAAACTATCCTAAGTTACGCCCCGGGATATGAGCTTGCTCTGTGTCGGGCGCTTTAAAAATGGTGCAAGTAGATATTTAATATATTTTTACGAGTTGCGAGACTCGAATTAAAATGCCGTTCGAATTACTATACAGTTTATTAGAACTATACAAACATGTATAACACAGGTACAAATATAACTGAACACAACAAGTCAAAACGTAATGCAGAAGGTCGTAATTCAATAAAACGCGAAAAGTCCGTCACTTATTAGATTCCCGATTGTAGTACACGTGTCTCGCTTCGCTCGTAGTTCTCACTCGACTGCCTCCCCCTCCATCAGGTCATCGTTTTATACTGCACAAATGCAATGTCCCCGTATCTAAGTCGGCTTAATCCGCAACACCTAGCTAATAACTCGGCCGCAAACTGCTATAAAAGAGTACAATAAAACAATGGGCTGTTTTCTAATCACAAATTTTAAACAAAAGAAGACGATCATAAACGAGTTATAATTAGTTTAAATGCCGGCAGGTAATAAAATGTGTTTTGTTTCAGATATGCAGGTGGGTTTTGTTTTTGTCGGGACTTGAGTTATAACAATATTAACGAGGTGGGCAACGCATCGGCTCCCGGTGACCGTCTACCACCAAAACGGTTTGCCTACAAGCAAGCATAAATAGTACTTTATTATAGTCTTTTAAGGTAGTTTATTCTATGAAGTTAATAACTAATGATGATATTGTAAGTATACCGGATATAAAGCAGTAAATATGTCACAGGATTTCCTAATCCGTATCTATTATCTTATGGCGTCTCATAGTAATTACCATTAGTAAACACGGGCTCGCTATGCCCGAAAGTCTATCAGGTGTAAAATAATTGTTATGTACAGATTTTCGATGTGGTCACGCAATACTTCAATCAAGGATTCATATATATGCATGGTTTCCAGTATAACAATACTTACGTGCTCCCTAAAAATAGCCTTGTTTATAATCATGAAAATGTTTTGTTATAGAAAGGGTTCAAGTATATGAATGAATCTTTATTTGCAGAGATACAGATGTTAGTATTGTTATATGCCGTCAAAGATAAGCCGCACAGCCTATGGTAAGCGCAGCTTATTGTCCTCCCGGATTAGGAAATCCTTTGTGTTTTGAATTTGTAACATGCTATTGTTTTTCTATTTGTTTTATAACCATCATTAGCGTCGAACTAATCCCTATTGTTATTGTTCTCGACTTTGTGGACGTTCGTAGGTGTGCAAATTAATATTTCTTAGAAACTCAGTGTACGCCTCCAATTTCTTTGTACTGTGTAGTTAGTATAAGACGATGCCCGAATGGAGGGGCGGGCGGCAGTCAAGCGACGACTACGAAACGAGTAAGACGTTCTCTAGTACTCTCGATTAGCGATATAGACGGCGGACTTTGCGCGTTCGAATTGTATCGAATCGTGCAGTGTGAACTGGTTGCATCCAGTTTTATTTGTATTGGTTTTATACGTGTTTGTACAGTTCTAATAAATTCTATAGTAGTTCCAACGGCATTTTTAATTCGAGTCCTGTAGCTCGTAACAGTATGTTTTTATGTTAACAATAGTTGGTAAATAATGTATCTGACCTATACTCGTAAAAATATTTAAATTTAAGTTTATTATTTACCTATAATAACCTCTTACATTTTAAATCATCTATATACTATAATAATATTATAAAGAGGTAAAGTTTGTGAGTTTGTGACGTTATAGGGGGTAATCTCCGAAACTACTGAACCGATTTAAAAAATTCTTTCACTGTTGGCAAGCTTTTTTTTTTTTTTTTTTTTTTTTTTTTTTTTTTAAGGCGGGGGAAATGCATTTCGCACATACCGGGTCCTTTGCTAGGGATTAGACCGTTGTTGATCATGGAGGCTTTCCACTGAGGCAATCCAAACAATAATCAACCGGCTTGTGTGGAGACTCGACTAATCAATACCCCACTAAAACCACCCTCCTCCCATGTGCCCCGCGCTTATGGCAGGAAAGGCGTGAGATACAGAACGTAGTTACGCCCACACCGATCCTAGCGCACAAGTGCTTGAGAATGCCCCGGGAGAGGCAAACTCACTTCGTCAACAGGGGTGAAGACTCCTCTGCTCCCTAGATGCTAGAGGGCCCCTGCAGCGGTATTTCAGGGAGGAGGTCATGCGCATACCTGCGCCTCCGGGCTCCCAACTGACGTCGGCGCCCGCGAGACGCATGCGCACTACCATCTCTCTCCTATCTCGTTCCGCGGCCTCCTTATGAGACACTACCGCCTCGCAGAAATTGGCCGCACCCACCCACCAATCGTCGCTGTGCAGCATGGCTTGCACCAGATCGCCCAGCGATTCGATCGGTCCTACAAGTGTCTCGAGTTCAAACCTCTGAGGTGCCCATGCTGCGCACTCGACTAGCGTGTGTAACGCCGTGTCTAGCGCGCCACATTGGCGGCATTGGGGTGAAGGCAAGCAGCCCGCAATCTGACACAGATACTTATCGAAGCAGCCGTGCCCGGTAAGTATCTGTGTCATTCTGAAGGTCAGGGTCCCGCGTTTCCGCGAGAGCCATCGCAACAGCTGCGGTCGAACCGCCTCCACCGTGTCAATGCCAGCAACAGGGTTTTCCAACTCTACTGACCAAGCTTGGATCATGGCCGCGGTTTCCCGCGTCCTGATCACCTGGAGTTCGGCCTGGCCATAGACCAGGCCACGGGCGAGGGCATCCTGTCGGGAGCGCCGAACTTTGGCTATCACGTCCGCCTGGAGAGGCCAGGGCGGATCGCCTGCCAAAAGTGTCGACGCCGTTCACGACACTGTACGGTATCCTCGGATGGTCCTCACCGCCAGGACCCGTTGTGCGCGGCACAACAAAGTCCTATTATGGCGGTGAAGTGCAGTGGACCATACGGGTGCACCGTACAGGGCCATACTCCTAAGGATGCCCATGTAGAGTTTCCTAGTCGTCCCCCCCGGTCCCCCCACGTTGGGAAGAAGCCGAGAGAGGGCGCCTGCGGACCTCACGAGCTTGGGAACTAGCTGCTCAAAGTGCGCTTTGAACAGCCATTTCCCATCAAGAATTAGCCCCAGATATTTCATCTGGGGCCTACACGAATGTCCACCCCTTGGACTGTAACGGACAAGTCCGCGGGGGTTACGAAACCGCCTATGGAACATGATGGCCTCCGTTTTCGCGGGGAGACCTTCAAGCCCAGCCTACCTATTCTTCGGACCACGATCGCCAGCCCGGCGTTGGCAAGGTCCACGGATTCCGCGAATGACGCAGCGCGTGCCGTGAGTAGGGTGTCATCCGCAAAGCAGATTAGCCCTATTCCGGGCAGGACCGGAACCCGAAGGATCCAGTCATAACCGACGTTCCAAAGAACCGGCCCGAGGACCGATCCCTGTGGGACGCCGCACGCGACGCGTCGCCGACCTATCGCGCGATTCTCGGACTCGCCGCCCTCCCAAAGGATGTATCTGTCCTGGAGGTACGCGCCCAACAGCCTCGTGAGGTACGGGGACTCCGTGTGCACGAAGCCCCTCCTGATCGTCTCGTGTGGGAGGCTGTTAAAGGCGTTCGCTATGTCTAGCGAAACTGCCAGGACAGTATCCTTTGCTTGGACTGCGTCGTCCGTTACAGATCGCAGTGTCTCGAAGGCGTCCAACGTGGAGCGCCTCCGCCGAAACCCGAACTGCGTCTGTGCTAGCCCCGGCTCCACAGTATCGAGATGCTTAACGAGGCGTTCCGCTAAGATCTTCTCGAAGACCTTGGCGACCTCGTTAAGCAACACTATGGGCCTGTAGGCGGACGGATCGTTGGGAGGACGGCCTCCCTTGGGAATCAGGCATAATCGGCCCTCCTTCCATTGCGACGGGAACTGGCCTGCGCGTATACAGGCATCGAACAGTTCCCGCAGCTGGCCGCGTAGGTGTTTGGCAGCCAGGAAGAGGAGCCGACCCGGAACCCCGTCGGGTCCCGGAGCCGTCTTCCTGCCCCGGAGCCGGTCCAGGGCGACGTCTAACTCTTCCTCGGTGATGGAGTGAGGCTCCACCTCCGAGGTGTCGGGAATGATTGGACCCATATCGGGGGGAGTGAAGATCCCCGGATCCGGGAAGAGCCCATCGATAACCGACCGGAGGACCTCGGGTTCGAGCGTTTCCGTAGCCGTGGAGGTGCAGGGCCGCAACGTGTTGCGGGCCGCACGGTACGGACGCCCCCAAGGGTCCCGGTCCAGTGTCTCGAGGAGCTCCTCCCGAGCCCGGGCTTTCGCTCGCAAAATTGCGATCGAAAGGGCCTTTCTGGCCTCTCTGAACTCCCCCACGAGTCCATTCTCCTCAACATAGTCTGGAGGACGACGCGCTCTGCTGCGTTTGAGCCTGTGGCTGATTCTGCGGACTGCCCTCCGCAGTTCAGCCAGCTCCTCAGTCCACCAGTGGACCGATGTACGCGGCGGCGGTCGTTTGGCTCGAGGCATAGCAGCGTCGCAAATCCTTTTGAGGGATTTGCGCATGTGCTCAGCCTGCGCCTCCAGATTCCCCAGGTCGGCTGGATAGGTCCAGCATTCGATGATGGCCCTCTCCTCGGCCTGCTCCGCGTCGAGCTTGGTAAGAGCCCAGCGCGGGAGCCGGGAGGGGCCCTGAACAGGGTTAGCGCTAGGCGAGGGGGAGAGCTCGAATCTGATGTACAAGTGATCAGACAGAGTCTCCACCTCCTCCAGCACTCTCCATCCTACCACTCTGCGGGCGGCCGCATGTG
This sequence comes from Dendrolimus houi, assembly GCA_039645545.1. Lineage (NCBI taxonomy): Eukaryota > Metazoa > Arthropoda > Insecta > Lepidoptera > Lasiocampidae > Dendrolimus > Dendrolimus houi. The sequence continues at coordinate 23,802,690 of CM077127.1, read as the reverse complement.
TGGCGAATGACAAGTCGATGATCGATCCACCCCGCGCACGTACGCAGGTCTGGACCGACCCCTGGTTCAGGATGGACAGGTTGGATTGAAGCGCCCAGTCTTCAACCGTCCGTCCCCTAACATCGGTAATCGCGTTTCCCCAGGATTGGTGCTTGGCATTGAAGTCGCCTAGGACGAATATCGTCTTCGGCGCTAGTCTGCCGACGGCTGCCCTAATGGAGTCCAAGGCGAGCTCGTACTCCGCCAGGGGCGGCTGCGCGTGAGGTACACGCCTATGATGACGTAACCTCCGCTTTCCGCCACCGCGTAGCCCTTTCCTCTTTCGAGACTGGTGAGCGGTGTGCCAGATCCGGCTCTGGCGACCACGGCCACCACATCATCGAGATCCCCCACCCAGTTCCTGGCTGGGGGTACGTAATAAGGTTCGCTTATTACGGCCAAGTTTGCTTGCCACTCCGCCATCGCCTGCAGGCACAAGTCCTGGGCGTCGGGGGAGTGGTTAACATTAGCTTGGAAGAGTGTTAAGGGTGTACTGGGCATTTAGGTGTCCATAGGTACCCCCCTTCCACTCGCCGGTCGTTTATTCGCCCTCGGGTGGACGAATTTACCCTTGACGTATGGGGGCTGGCAGTGCCTCGCCAACGTCGGGTGGGTAGCGCGTTTGCCCCCCGCCGCGCAGACGGCGCAGTGGGGGTCGCGGGCTGTGCAGTCCGGCTGCTTGTGTCCGCTCTTACCGCAGCGGAGACACAAGCCGGTCCGGTCCGGGCACGAGTCCGGGCAAGTCTGGGTGCCGTGGCCGACGTTGAAACAACGGTAACAACGTATGGGCCGGGCTTCCAGAGCCTCCACCTTCGCCGAGGTGAAGCCCACCAGAAGGTGGCCCCGCTCGGCGATGGCTTTGGCTGCAGAGACGGGGCACATCACGTATGATGCGCCCATCCCCCAGGTCCTATGCCGATGTGCCTCGCCTTAACATCGTCGCGCAGGCAGTTGCCCACGCTGGCGATGGCACTGCGAAGCCCATCTACTGTGGCCGACTCATCCAGCCCTGAGACGTAAAGCTCCCCACGCTTTACGGGGCGGATGACTTCGGCCATCCCTTGGAGCGCCCCTCGAAGGGCCTCGGCGACGCGGTTCGCCCTAGTCGCGCTCTCGGGTCCTGGGGGAAGTCAGGAGTCGAGCGTCCCGGGCGGTCCGCGTCACTTTCAGCCCCTCTCTGAGGCCTAGCTCGGTGATATTGACCACCGAGGCGGCCTTCGCGAAGACCTCCCGGTAGCCAATACCGTTTTTGGCCGATTCCGGCAGCAACTTAATGATAATTGCTGCCGATCTCGGCTCCTGAAATACCACGGGCTTCGTAGCCCGTGGCTTGCGCGCCGGTTTCCGCCCCGATGGCGAAGCCGGTGCTTGCGCCGAGGAGGGGGCGGGGCGTTTCCGCCCCGCTCCCCTGCCCTTCTTCCTTCGGACGACCGTGGACCACGCCCCCTCCGGAACGGGGGCGGGGGCGGGGGCCACCGCAGCCGATGGTGGCGCGACGGCAGGTGCCGCGACGGCGCGTGCCGCGACGGCGGGGTGCCGCGACGGCCGGTGTCGCGGCCGCGGGTTTAGCCATGAGTCTGGGGCCGGCAGGGGCCGGTGGCCCAGGCTTAGGCGCCGGAGCAGAGGCGGCGGCGAGAGCTGCGGCTCGGCGCAGCTTCTTCGCCCTCTGCTTTACTCCCCCTCTTCACCTTCTTCTTGGGGAGGGGTGGCGGTGGGGAGTCCGCCACCCCTACGACGGGGCTACCACCACCTCCATCGGTACCGGGGAATTACTTCCCCGGGGCCCGGCGGGCGGCGGCGGCAGCTCCCGCCGTTTTAGGCAGCGGTTGTGTCTCCGCGGCCTTTTTCCTGTCCGCCGCAAGCGGCGGGCGAAGAATTGGCGCGGGCGGCAGCCGCTCCTCAATCCCGGCAAGCCGAGCGTCAACATCGCGCCCACCGTGCGGGCGATGATATGCGTGAGCATATCATAATCCACACCGGTGTGCGCAGCGGTTGGTGTAGGAACCGGCTCCGCCACAGCGGCGGTAGCCGGAACCGTTCTGGGGACCGCGGCGGAGATATGAACCGGCTCGGGGGCCGGGACTTTTTTCCGCCGCGGCGGCCTTGGCCTTCCGCTTAGCGGGCACGGGACCCGGCTCCGCCGTTACAGCGGGAACCGGGGCCGCATCCGCAGCGGGGGCCTTCATGGCCTTCCGCATCTGCTCGAACTCCTTGCGGTAGGAGAGGTTCTCCTCCCGCAAGGCGCCGAGCTCGGCGCGCAGCCTGGAGTTCTCGTTGCCGAGTCTCCAGGCTTCCGACTCTGGATTCCGCGTCACCAGCGTGTCGACTATGTCCGACAGCCGGGTCGCAGCCTCCTTCAGTCGGCGCACGTATGCGCCCTTCAGGTTGCCCGACGTCTGGGCGACCTGGAGGATGTCGGCGACCTGGGCGCTCGCCGCTAGGCGGAGCTCCCCAGGGCCGAGCACACGTACGTCCCCTATCAGCGCGGCGCACTGGCTAGCCGCGGCCAGTTTGGCAGCAGTGGCCTTCCTGGCCTTGCGACCCTTTTCCCCCCCTTCGGTGCGGAGGTAGGCCTCCGCACCCGCGAGCACGCTCGCCGTCGCGTCGCCCGTGCGACGCAGCGGCGATCGCGCCCGCGCCGGCGTGGAAGCACCCGATGTGCTTTCCGAGTCGGCGCTGCGGTCCCAGAACCGCTGCCTCGACTCGGGGACGAAGCTGGACGAAGCGGTGGCGGCGACAGTCCCAGTAGGGAAAGAAGACAACATCATCGCCGCCACCGCACCTATATCACCATCCCTAACAACGACCCCGGTCGTTGGCGCGGGTGAAGCCCGCGCGGCAACCGGTGTCGCGGGGCGGTCGTCCCCCACGCTGCGCACGGGTGAAGCCGGTGCGCAAGCCGATGCCGAGGGCACGGGTGAAGCCCGCGCGCTAGTCGACACCGTCGTGGGGCCATCGCCCCCCGCTGTCGCTGAGCCGGCCGCTGTGTACACCGAACTAACCGGTGTCGGCGCACATGCAGCCGCCTCGGCGTGCGGGCCGCAGAAGACGCGAATCGCGTCGTCGAGTGCGTACTCCAGCGAATCTGGGACGCTGCCCGACGGCGCGATGTCTACGTGGTCCACGAAGGCGCTTGGCCCCTGCACAGGTGAAGCCCGTGCAGGTGGCGTTTGCGCCCTGTAGACATTCTCTACGATGGCGTTCGCCGCGCTCACGGCCATGAGAACGGCCGAGTTCGCGGCGAGCACCACCTCCTACCTACGGCCGTGTGTGCCGCGCTCTTGCGCGCGGCACGCATGGCGGGAACCTAGGCGCGGCGGGAGCCGAAGGCGGCCCCATCGTCGCGCTCTCCTTATCGCGGGGCCCGGCGGCGGTGAGGTCGACCACCGCCGATGCACCCCTATCGAAGCGGGCAGCCCGGTAGCCGTGACAACGGCTGGACCCGGGCGCCCGAGACGAGGTTCCGCGGCGCTGCGGCTGCGACGAACCAGGAAGACTTCTTTTCCCGCGTCTCCCCTATCTCTTTCATGGCCCATCCATTGTTGGAGCCGCTGTGATCCCGCTTGCGCGGGACACTCGGCTCCTGGGGCCTTCGGGGTACTTGGGCCGTCCATTACTGGAGGCCCTGACCCGAGAGGAGACCAGAAAGGCGCGCGAAAACACTACACACACAAAAACCGTTACAAAAGCGCGCGCAACTGATTTTGCGCACGACACTAGCAAGCGGAGAGAGAAATGGGACTCACCGGCCAAAACTGCTTTCCGCACCGCAATCTAAACGAACAAACACTAGTACACTATCACCTGTACACAGAACTAACAATTTATCGCTTTTCCAGGTAAAAAAGCGCGAAAAATTGTATTAGATAGATGTGAGGAGCGCATTCGTGACCGCTACGCAAGGAAGCTGATCGCGAACTGACTGCTGTTGGCAAGCTACACTATCTCCGGTTGACATAGGCTATATTATATATTCAAAAAATTAGGGATCCTTACTAAAACTCCAATAGTGTAACCCGAGGTGTAAAAAAATTACCTAAAATCGTATGCGCGGCAAAGTTTTTGAGTTTGTGACGTTGTAGGGGATAATCTCTGGATCTACTAAACCGATTTTGAAAATTCTTTCACCAGTGGAAAGCTACATTATTTCTGAGTGACATAGGGTATATTTGATTGTGATTAATAGTAAGTATTTTTTAATTGTTTTCTGATGCTCAGCGAAGTGGGTCAGCTAGTATAATACTAAAACATTAGATTTTAATTCTTAAAACATTATGCATTTGAATTAAATTAAATTAAATATAAATAGAATAACAAGTTCCATCTATACAAAATAAATATGCAAAAATTAAAACAGAAATAGCGTTAGAATAAAAGGAACTAAGATAAAAAGAAGAAGAAAGTCTAGAATAAGAAATGACAAAAAAACACTCAGAGAACAGCCATTAAAATTCGACCGATTTTCACCCTGGCTTTACCTTTAAAAAATAAGTATTTAAAAATTGAACGAGTTTGGCCATGCACAAGTGCCTGACGCTGGTTTACAACTGCACCCTGAGAATTACTCATATCTCACTGTTGTGTTAATTGTTATAAGTCGCAGTCGTCTAACGTCTTACCTACTAAGCTATAACGACTTCCAAGCCAATACTATGATTATTGTAACACACTGATCTGAGTCATAATATTATATATATTATGCTGAGACCACTACCAATTTACCACGTAAGTTATTGACCAGTAAGTTCCTGCCTTAAACGGAAAATTACCTCACGTTCCATGAGTCATGAACATAATAACTTAGGTTATGAATGTTTAGCGCCAATGAGGTTTTGATATCAATGACAAGTTATCAAAGAATGCAAATAACACCGTGATAGGTTAGTAGTTAAGCATTTTATACAAACGACGTAGGTTTGAATCCTGACACGTTTTAATCGTTAATAACATTATATTTAGGTACTTTAACTACATATTTAAACAAAATCATAAAATAAATTATATCCTAAAAATAAACTATATAGATATAATTATATACAAAATATACTATAAAACACAATAAACTACAATCGCTCCAGAGCCCGACCCAGACCGCTGTCGCTGGGCAGCGTGCCTAAAAGTCTGGCGGCGTTAGCTCGCTGAATACATACTATATAATACACTAATTATTCTTTTATCATTGGCAAACCTGCGCACGACTTATAAGCGTTACTTGCCAGACGAAGCGCCGCTAATAACATTGGGAAAAAAGTGTATATTCTATGTACATACAAGTATATATTCTAATTAGAAACTATGTACCAGATTACTACCGAAAAAAGTGTCTAAAAGCCTGGTTGCGTTGCTACTCTTATAGTTGGTTCGAAGTATGAACTTCTTTGATTACGGGTAGCATCAAAGGGTTGCTATGCAAATATCTATTTAGAAATGCTTGGCCCAATGTACTTTTGTATAAACTTTATGGTCTGAATTAAAAATTGTTTTCATATTTAATTTGAAATTTGAATTTTATTTTCAATAATATGTGTTGTTTATTTTATTTAAGTTTATGGCTTGGCAGCTAGGCCTTTAAGCCAGATCTTAGATTTTAATGTAGTTTCTTCATTTTCTTAAGCCTATGTGTAGCACAGCTGAACTGTAGGTTATCAGCTGGTGCCATTCAAGGGAGTTCTTGTGACAACTCAAAAGGCCACATTTGACTATACAGTTTACATTTCTCACAAAACACATAATTACTACTCAAAAACAATCAATATCCTACAACTATTGTTCATTTTAGAGTAATTTTACACATTTTAAGAAAATAAAACTGCACAGCACAGCATCTTTTTTCAGTTCCTGCCAAAAACTCCAATAATATGTGTTGCTTCAACAAACTATAGACAAAAGAAAAACATTTATCTGTCATATCTCCAAGTATGTACTATGCAATAAAACACTTTAGACACGTATCTTTTAAAGCGTAATGATTTAAATAAATATTTGCACAGATAACAAAGTTATATGTCGTATTAGTCCATATGAGCCGATGTGCAGTTGACTAAGATACATACATAAGTGCTAAATCTTGTAAAACGCGAAATTCCTAGCGACGTCTCTTTGTGAATTTGTTTTGACGAATATTTAAATTAAACACTTTATTTTGTGTACACTCCAGAAGATAATTAATTTTGCGACTGTGTTTTAAATTTTTCTATGAATAATTCATTAGACATTTTTGAGTTATGTTTTTCTTAAGCAGTTAAGTTGCAAAGTTGTAAATTATAAAATTGTTTATTTGTATGATTTGCAATATTATAGTTCTGTAAATAATTATGAATGTAATGAAAGTAAACTGTTGACAGTTTGTCGGCGGGCTTAGAATTTGGATGAGGTAAGCAACATTTTGAGTGAATTAATTAAATAATTAGTTAATATCAGTAGGTGCTTAAAAAAATATTCTAATTATAATACATCTTTTTAATATGTAACATCATAAACCTATTGAAGTCCACTACTGAATTGACGTCGTTTCCGTGGGATAGGCGAATGTAACGATACATATGGCGCTGAAGTCATGTTATTATTTTTTCTCTGGTGCCGCTGTTGCAATTCACTGCCACCGTCATGGCAACGCGTACGAAGTTTCACTGACACATTTTCTTAATCTTCTAATATATAAAAAAATCGTGTCACGGTGTTTGTGGTCGAACTCCTCCGAAACGGCTTAATTATTTTTTTGGATATTTGGTAGGTATGAGGTACGTAAAATATTTTTCACCTTCGTATGGTGCTCTTTTTATGGCAGAAGAACGTTTGCTGGGTCAGCTAGTATATTATAATAAAAATAAGCGACGATCAGTCTAGGGAAACTAAAAGGAGGTGGTCGACAAAGTGTGACGAGGAGTGGTGGAGGAGAGGAGGAGTGGGAGGGGTAATAATTTAAATGTAAGTAAAACTAATTACGGAACTGCTGTTTTAATTTAATAATTTCTTGGTGTAAAATTTCAAAATATGTGATGTCACACTAGAATGGGAGGAGTCTCACGAATGTAACCAACTGTGACAAGGTCGGGGGAGGGCTCAAAAGTCATGAAATTCGTGTGACGTAATTTGTGTATGGCTCCTAAGCGTTAACAAAGAACACATGAACAAAGTGTCTTCCCCTTATTAGATACTGTTACGACCGACAAAGACCAATGCACACCTGCAGTTTATTACCTTTTCGGCATTTGCACTTCTTTTATTTACCTTATGTTTAAAATTTGTAATTTGAAATCAGCCTACTGTGTATTGTACTTGTTTATGGCCGTTTGCAGGCACAATTAGGCAGTTGTGCAGATTACGAATTCTAAGAAATTCAGTCTACGCGGGCAGGCAGCCATATTGTATCAGTGCAGTATATAGCAATGGCCCAATGGGGAAATCGGCAATCTAGCGATGGTCATAAGCGAGACCACTCGTATGTACATTCGATAAGCTATATAGTGACGGACTTTGGGGGTGTTATTGAATCGTGTATTACTGTGTGTTAAGTACTGGTTGTGTTCAGTTATATTTGTACCTGTGTTATATAGTTCTTGTGTAGTTTCTATAGTTCTAATAAATTCTACAGTAATTCCAAGCGACATTTTAATTCGAGTCCCGTAACTCGTAACAATGCAATAAGAAACGTGTTATTGGACACTTTCTTAAGTTAAGTTATAACTAGTTATTTTAGGTCAGTTTGAAATAACTCATTAGTCTTATTTCCTAGATTAGATTCTAATTGTATCTCTAAGATATATTATTTATGGATAAAAAAGTAATGATGGGATATATGGGATAGTTTACATTCTGGAATAAGAGATATTTTTATTTGATACGTACCCTTTACGGGAGCCAAGCTTTAAAATTTAGAAACCGAAATTACTACCTTATTTATTTTATAACTTTGTTTATTTGTTGATATTATTTTTCCTGGAATTGTCGTAAATGCCATTCAGAGCTTTGCGTCACATAAAATACCATGAGTGTAAACGAATCCGAAGCGTGAAAATTCCGTATGACAGCTACATTATTTGACTTTCAACATATGTGGCACTTCAATCAAATCATTACAACAGTATGCTCTTCAATTTCAAATAATTATTATCATAGTAATTACAATATTTAGCACATTATAGTTATAATTTTTTACTAGTGAACAATTATTTTAATATTATTGCAATTATGGGTAAGTTGGTCCATGTTATTTAATTAAAGGTAATAGCTAAATAAATTATCTTTTGTTTCATTAAATACTTGTTATATTCTTATTACGAGTATTTTAAACAAGGCTTGCCGCGGTTTGTGTATCTATCCAGTGTATTTTAGATTTGTCTTTTTTCCTTTGGTGTTATTTTAGTCTTTAAATACGCCATTGGCTGAGACTAAGCATAACAACTATGGCCACATTTCACTAAACAATTGAAATATAATAAAATAAGTAAGGAGCCGCCCATTTTAGGAATAATGAAAAGTAAAGTCGGCACGCTTTGCAATGACGGTTTCGCGCGTTCCTCACACCGGTTGTCTCGATTTCGAACCTATGTTGTTTGAATGACATTCGGGTACTTAGGCCACTCAGCTACAATGACTTTAAATTCTTCGGAAAAGCTATATTAATGCTTTTTAAGGCAAGCTTAAAAACAATGACTATAACAGTTACGTTTTATAACATTATTTACTAACGTAAGTACTTATATATGTTATTGAAAAACAAAATTAAACAAAAACTTTTTTTAAATCCTTATATGTAACAAGAAAGACCTTGAGAAAAAATCTATTCCAATTTAACAAGATTACGCTAGAACTTCGTCCTTGAAACACAATTAAAGATGGCCCACATAACGAACTCTGTTTAGAAAACATTTTTCCACGGCGTGTTCAAAGTAGCACATCGCGATAATAATGCCGTTTTATCCCAAAATAACTCTTCTGGGAAAACATTTACATGTACATTTCAACGTTATAACATCAGCATTCATCTAGAAACATACAGAACTAAAAATTTGTATCTGTTCTGATTTCCGATAGCCTACTTCTCTATTCCATCCCTTACATCCCATCCCTCGTATCTCATTTCTTTTAAACCAGGCATACTCAACCTTTTTCTTATAAGGGCCACATGGACGTAATAGATAAGGTGTTGCGGGCCACAATTCAATTTCGATGTTTTTTATTGTTAGACTACAGCAAATAGGTTTGCGGCGCACCCGATGGTAAGTGGTTACCGTTATCTATGGACTTTTGCAACACTAGAGGCGTTACCAATGTCATTGTACAACTATTAGTATATCAGACGGGCCACTCACAAAAGCTCGGTGGGCCACATGCGGCCCACGGGCCTCAGGTTGAGTATCGCTGTTCTAAACCATTCTAAAGGTCCGCATTGTGTTCGATGGCTTCGCCGATGGTGTAACTGAGTAGTGAGCAAAGCCCATGCCTGCCAGGGCACGCGAAGTTGGGAATCCCGCAGTCCCGTAGCCCTGGCATAAAGCGCAAGACGGAACACCCAGGGGTTTTAGTGGGTATCTCTAACTGGGGAGTGGCAATAGCGTGGCACCGGTTCTGACCGGGCACGCTAGTGCCACCCCGATCTGGCGAATCCCACACTCTCACATCGGGTCGCGAACATCCCCCAAGGCTTCTGTGCCTGTCGCGGCTTAGTCCTCAAACGGATTCCCCTGACCAAAAAAAAAATGGTGTAACTGAGTACCTCAGTTGATGTGATAATCCGCTCTCCTAATGACCTTACTATATAATCTATTAATCAACAAGATATTGATTACAGAACCGGGCAAAATTATAATAAAAAATCAAATTATTATCCTATTTGTTCATATCTACCTTTATTGGTAGTACTGTATTACTACGTTTTCCACGCGGCCTAACTCACGTTAACTTCGAGTCCGAATTGCATAGAAATTCTTATTCCCGACATAAGTAAGTATTGTTGATCAGTTGTCCACAATATACGTGCTTTTTATTAGGATCTTTTCGTTCCCAAAACCGTGAAGATATAATATACTTGAACAGGCTCTTTTATATTTAAACATATTAATTATACATAGATAGTAATGCATAGAATATGAATTATTTAAAAATTACACGTCAAAACTTTTTTTTATTTGCAAATTTAAATAGATTATACTTTAATACTTCAAGGAATCTTATGAATTCGTATTTAAAAATAACTTACCAAAAATATTCCATTGAACACCACAAGAAGATACTTTATACAATTCATGCCGCAACCTTCCATTTTTCTTTTTTAATAACACTGGCTATTTGTTTCAAAAGTCCTTGTATCCAAACACAATAAACCGTTTAAAACTTTATTCACGCCGCGACGCGTGCGTTTGACGCGAAATGAGAACACTGAATGCGGTGAAAATGTTTCGAGCTTTAATATTAGTGCTCTTCGGGTGGTTTGAAATCGCGTGCAAGGGTCCCACGCACCCCAAACTACTTTGACCCTCAAATTAGACGTCGTAAACCTCTGATAGGGATCAGAATTAATTGGTTCGTAATTACCGATCGGTTATTGGTCCTGTGATATGAGGCTAGTCACCCTAAATTCGATTGGTTCCTAAAATATTTTAGTGGTGATTGTAGATGAATACATTAAGATACGCATTTTTTTTATTATTATTAAGTAACTATTATTTGCCTGCGACTTCGTTTACGTTTGACAAATAACAAAAATCTAACTCATTGAAATGTATTGCTTTAAAGATTGAATTCCAGGAAACTGTTTTTAATCCAACATAATTAGGCGTACCTTTATGTATTTAATTTTTCTTGGGATAAGTTCAATGGATGGACGGTTGAAAATAACCTAGCGTCCAACAAAATTTATAAGGGTTCAATCTATATGTTGTGTACATATAATAGGAAGTAGATTTAAATTTTAACTTATATTATATGTATGACTTTCAAAAAACGTTCTCCAGTGGCACTTAAATATTTTGAATAAAAACTTGAATTATGAATTTTTATCGAAGTGGCTATTCTGGCCCTTTAAATCACATTAAAATCGGCCAAATATTTTTTAAATGAATCCGTAACAAATAAATCATCAAAAATTTTTTTTTAGGTATAGTTCGTTCGCGTTAAGAATGCAGTGAGTCATCATTGTTCGCCGGCCTAGCCCCGCCCCCTAACCAATCAAATCTTTTCAAATTACAATGTCAAGTTCACAATGACCAGTTGAAGGCATAGCTTCGAATGCGACGGTTGTGCCCTGTAATTGTGTTAACTGATTTATATTTAAAAAAATGAATACCTCACCAATTCGTAAAAATAAAAGTGGTTCGGTAATTCATAGTGGAGAAAGAAAAGTAATTTACAATGTTTTTAAGTATTTTAAACAGTCCGATTTAAATGTGATTGTGGACAGCATAGTACAAAAAACGGCAAATGCATAAGATGATTGAGGTGAAAAAAATATTTTATGACGCAATTCGGTTAGTAGACGCTGATCGATGGAAGAAATGCTGCGACCACCTCTTACAAGAAGAAAATACCATGTGGGATTAGATGACGTCATGGAACTCGCTGCAGACAAATCTTTTATTATAAATACTAACGAGGATACTAGTGATAGTGATTAAAATATTAATGACTTAATTTTGATTTTTAACTTTTAAGTGTAATTTTTAAATTCTTTAAACTTAATCTTTAAAAATATAATTTGTTTGAATTTTAACACCACAGTGAATACACCTTTACCCTGCAGTTGCACTGATGACTCACTGCATTCTCAACGCGAACGAACTATACTCGATATTCAATACATATAGAGTACCCAGAGTAATTTTTTAAATATCTTCACAACGTACTGACACGGTACTTTTACAAATGTATAGTATTATACATTGAAATATTTGAAATTTTTAATGGACCTTAAATTCGCATTTGCATGCAAAGTAAAATGTTTCAAATATAAAAATATTGCCCTCAATTTTTGTCGTGGAGTTGCAATGATCAGTCTATAATATTTTTGTAATAACTGAAAATTATACAATATAAAGACTGCAGCTTCTCCGCATTCTAACACATGTAAACCCTGAATTTATATCCAGTAGAAATGATTGCTATTACAGGAATGTAAAGTATCTTATGTTCATGCTCATAATTGACCGCTTTGTAAATCGTTTTTTTAGCGAAATATTCGAAATCGTAAAGAATTTATGTAACGTTTGTGTTACAGTAACATTTCGTATGAAACATTTATAGTTTGCCTGCCTTGGGGAGGCTTACGTCCAGCAATGGACTGTGAATGGCTGACGACCACGATTTATAGGTTAACCAAAGAGAATTGTTGCCTCCTGTCAGTGACGTGAATAGTGGACAATCGCTGTATCATAACGTATTCGATTAGATGAATAATAATTGATACACGTTGTTATGCGCAATATACGTACAAGCATGTTACAATATGGACAAGCTTGAGTTATATTTTATATTTAAATCATAAAGTTACTAAAGTATTTATACTGTTTTAAAATTAAATTCACAAAATATTCGGGTTGTTTTAGTATTACGCCAAAAGGAGGGTTTGTGCACTGAAAATCAGCGTTGTGTCGGATATTATGCCGGCACAGCAATTAGCTGAGTGCAAACCTTGTTTGCTGAAAAGGTGGCGTACACATTCTCAAAATATGTTCTTATTTTTAAGATACATTGTCAGCACTGTAAGTGCGTCGCTATTTCTTCAAATATATTTTTTTCTTAATTTTTTGTTTTGATTTGTCGGATTTGTCGTAAGTTTTTTAAACGGTAGAGCCATGCTGGAATCTTTATCTTGATTACAGCTATTAGGGCTGGGCCGATTGGTGTGATTCCACGCTCTCACAAAATATCGGCATGAAACGATTAAAATTGAGCTAATCATGTTTCGTGCGATGAGTCAGATTTCCGATGGCCCACTTCGCCCTGCCACTATCCATTCCAATCCTATATCTCTACTACCGCCATTCTATCCCATTCCTCCTGTCTAATCACTCTGTCTCATCCCGCATCCCATCCTCTTTACCCCATCCTAAAGGCTGACAACGCGTTGACTTCGCCCCTGGTGTTGCAAAGGTCTATAAGCGACGCTAACCACTTTCCACTACCTGGGCTGTCGGCATGTTTGCCAGCTTCGAAATTTAAAAAAAAGAAGTAAATTCTTTCAATTTATGTCTTATGAGGTTTTTGGAGGGAACTGAAAGGGGAAGTTGTATTGTGCAGTTTTATTTTCTTGAAATGTGTAAAATTACCCTAAAATAAACAGTAGTTGTAGGATATTGCTAGTTTTTGAGTAGTAATTATGTGTTTTTGTGAGAAATGTGAATTATATAGTCAAATGTGGGCTTCCGAATTTTCACAAGAACTCCGTTGAATGGCGCCAGTTGAAGATCTATATTTCAGCTGAGCGATACAAAGACTTATACATCAGAATTGTCTGTATGGTCTAAGATTGCCTTGCCTGCCATTGTCTGTGGCGTATACTAATAATACTATTGTCTTCAAAAATGTGTCAATGCGCGAGCGAGAGAGCAAACTGTATTTAGCAGTGGCGTGGCGTGGAAATTCGGCTAGGGTAAGCCGGTTGACAAAACCGAAAAACATACCATATGCAAGGCGTTCCACTAGTAGCTCACAACGCCCAAAATACTCAGTTAGCCGCTCCACAAGGCGACCGCGGTCCTTGTGGTCGTGGCGAAAACGCTACTAATGACGTCATCATTTTCGATCACACAACGCTCACAACGACCCATGTCAATAGGTAGGTCGAATAGCCGTTCCACTTGGATTTACGATAGTAACGCTGGCAAGCAAGTGGAACGGGATAAATCACGGTCGTGAATGTGGTCGTTGTGAGTCCCTAATGGAACGTAACTATAATGCAAGCGCCGACTACACGGAAAAAAACGTCTAACTCGCAGTGTATTTTCTTATTAAAATTTGTATTTTTAATTTTCCAATCTTACCGTATATTTTGGTTCCAAAACCGGTGCCCGATCGGGTTATGAGTTGCTATTTCATACTGTTTTACTGTGTACATTTTATTACCTGTCGGCATTTGAACTAATTGTAATCATTTTATGATCGTCTTCTTTTGTTCACTTAATTATGGGCATATGTTTCTAGTTATTGTGGAGAACAGCCTATTGTGGAATTGTACTCGTTTATGGCCGCTTGCAGGCTGCATCATTAGCCAGGTGTTGCGGATTACGATTACAAGCTAATTCTAGGAAATTGTGTCGACGTTGCCGGGCGGTCGGTATAAAACGACGGCTTGATTGAGAGGAGTCAGTTGAGTTACATGTACGATACGGGCGTGACGTGTGTACATCCGGGAATCTAATAGTGACGGACTTTGCGCTTTTTATTGAATTACGACCAAGCATTACGTTTGGATTTGTTGTGTTCGGTTATATTTGTACCTGTGTTATACGTGTTTGTATAGTTCTAATAAACTCTATAATAATTCTAACGGCATTTTAATTCGAGTCTCGCTAACTCATAACAATACTATACGTGTCGAAAGTCGCCGAGCGTAAGAGATAATTTCATCCGTGCAGGAACGGAGAAAGAATACAAAAGGCGACTAAACAACCCACAGCCAGGTGGGAGGGCATTTGCTCGACTGGATGGCGACCACCCCTGGTCTAGAGTATGCCGCCATAACAACCTTGTGTTGTGTTCCGGCATCAGTGACCAGGTTCCAGTCTCCTTTAAGAGAACAACTTGTAGCATGCAAATGTCCATAGGCGACGGTAACCACTTTCCATCAAGTGGACCGTCTGCCTGTCTGCTGAACTCCTTCAATAAAAAAAAAATATATATAATAATAATACAGTAATAATATATGCACGAATAAAAAACGTAAGCATCAATAAATTCATGGCGCTTTCAACCTTTTAGGCGCTAGTCGTTAGTTTCTTAAAGGTAGGCTATGGGGAATCAAGTTGTGTGAAGTCCACGCCACTGGAATTTATATAGACCCTTAAATTAATTGGTTAGGCCCTGAAAAAGCAATCAAAGACCGTTGAAGAAGACTCTTTCAATATCTTTGGAAGGAACGACAAACACACATCAATAAAGTCGCTTTCACAATAGGGGAGCGGACTGTCAAGTCAACTAAGATACTTTTTAAAAAATCTCAGAGAACGTCACAGCAAGGCTTGTAGCAACGCCAATGTCCTTGAGGATTTTTCGGTAATGTTTTTCGAATGAAAACGAGGACTGCATAAACGCGGTAGTTTTTCAGAAGCATTATTATATTATTGTAAATAGAATAAAGTAGCATTAAAAAAACTCGTCTAATAGCGTGATGATATGCCTATAGCCTTCCTCGATAAATGGGCTATCAACCACTGAAAGAATTTTTAAAATCAGACCAGTAGTTCCTGAGATTAGCGCGTTCAATCAAATAAACAAACAAACAATCTCTTCAGGTTTATATATTAGTATAAGATATTATGTCCGCATCCCTATTCATACCTGATTAGCAGGTTTGCTATTTCATTAAAAATAATATTTAATTTATCCAAAACTAGAGATACCGGCAGACGTTGTCCTGCTCTGAAAAAATAAATATCTAGATCTCGATCCCAGCGCCACCCCCACTCAAAACACACACACAAAATTTCATCAAAACCGGTAAGTAAAAACGATCTCAAATTATTGCGCGTCCATACATTTCTACGATTTATTTATATTTATGTAGATAGAATATTTTGTATCAAAAAACCTAAGCCAATTCCTTATCGGCAATTTTGTTATGATACCATGTTGGATATAATATATTTCATAATTTCCGTTGAACAGTTAAAATATTCCCTGTGTTAATTATTAATTAAAATAATTCATAAATTTAACAGAATATTCGAAACAGTTGTCATAGCAACCAAATTGAAACCACTAACGGTTCTTTCACCCCAAGGGTTAACAGCTTAGACTAAGTTTATTTCTTTCAAGTTCGACGTCTTATTAATAACATACCACTTTTAGAAATACGTACACGAATATTAGAATATAAGAAACCACGTAAACCAACGACATTGTTAAGTAAAACCAGATAAATTTTTGAGTCTAATTTTAGTTAGGTTGTCTTATTAGATAGTTAAATTAAAACATTTTTTTATTTTAATAGGTAACTTTTGTATTCCTCGTTGATTTAAGGCATAAGACAGAGATTTAAGACATACACAGACCCCAACTTTTGATAGGAACAAATGTTCCAGATTGTAGCCGGGGTAGTGAAGGTATGATGTGTCAACCGGAGAAGAAATCTGTGTTTCCGTCAAAAATAATAAGGACGGCTTGGCCGTCTCGAGGTGATGATGGACGGCATTGAGATTGGTGTGAATACTTCTTATTTTACAAAAGTCCACTTTAATTGTGGACTCATAACTGATGGCCTCTGTGGTTGAGGGGGCTAATCCTTTGCCGGCTTACCTCACTGCAACGCAGAGGCTCTGGGTTCGATTCCTTTTTTTTCTTATTCGTTCGATTTTCTTCATTATTTACTATGGTCTGGGTGTCTGGGATCGGCCCCAGAATGGTCCTTTGTATATTATTACCCATAACACAACCGTAACTTGCTCAATTTGGGGATTATACAGTGTGTGTGTTTGTCTGCCGATATAAAAAATATAAAAAACCCGCTGTGGTGACCTTATTTGTTATATGACGGCTCATGAAGATTTTTAAATTAAAAAAAGAGAAGTGCTAATGTGTCTGCGAAGAAAAGGGAAAAAATGTGATGTATGCCATTGCTTCTCAAATGCTCTGGTTGTATGATAAGCTGATGCGGGGCACGGAAGGGCCCCCGATCCTCCCCGGAGAACACTGCCTGGCCACATCTGGTCACCAACCGGCAGAACAGTGTTCCCCAAGATTATGTGCCAGTTGGGTCAGCCTCCATAGGACCGGTTAGTCCGGGTTCGGGTCCCTACTGCCTGGCGGGCAGCCAGCTGCCACCCGTTTTATCGGGTTTCCCTGACCCACACTCTACCTCATCACGCCCGCGAGAATGCAGTAGACTTAGGCACACAATGAGTTCCAGATCTCGCAGACACTGTAGCACTTCGGCGAGGGGGGCCTGGAACCTGGCCTCTAATGCCGGAACACCACACAAGGCAGTTATGGCGGCATACACCAAGGGTGGTAGCCATCCAAGCGGGCAAAGCTCCACCTAGCTGTGGGTTGTTTTGTCGCCTCTTACGACAGGCCGTCTGGCCGCAGGAAATTGTATTCTTTCTCCGTTCCTGCACGGATATAAATGATATAGATGTATGGAGTTCCCCCTTTGACGGACTTCCACACCTTGACTATATATACGCTTTCTGATTTATCGGTGTAGCAGCGGTACGTAAGCTGTATGCTCGGTATACGCGGTACCAAAAGCTTATCGAGCATCTATATATCTATGAGCGTTTCCTGAGTCGGTTGGGACCCAATTCTGCTATTTCAATATCATAGCATTGCAAAGATACTCAAAATAAGTACGATTCCATTGCCGTAGTGTCAAAGATTAGTATTCCACTATCCACAATATATTCTTGATATCGTTGCGGCAGAATAATTGTAGAAAAAAATTGATACTACCATTAACAGAAATGGCATTACCCAAAATGAATATTTTTATTTATTAACTTAAAAACATTGCTATCATTACAGATGTGACCAATACGATAGCGTGGTACAAATAATACATTATATGTCCATATTCAATAGTCATAAAATATAATACAATATGCAGTTCTTATGAATTCAGTCACAGTACAGATAAAATGTCAATTTGTTGACATATCTTGTTCAATGTTCTTATTGAAAAGCTACCAAAAATTTTAAACATTTATGTCGCTAGTATGTCACTAGTTATCACTTGTAAATATTCATAAAGATAGAGTGGCTTACCGCGGTCATGCCATTGAAATAACAGAATACCGAAACCACGTATACCTACGGTTGAGACGATTGTAATACCAGAATTAGGCCCCTGGTATGCGATCTCGCAGCGATACCGAGCGAATTAGGAATCGGCGGTATTATTTAACTAATTTATTTTTTCGTATTTTTATTGTAAATATAGCTTCGCACAGTTTGGACACTTCGCCAACGTCAACAATACGAAAGTTTGCGAATTATAGAATACGTATCAAGTAATTTAAAGGGGGACAAACAATCCAATGTTCAAAAATAATAAACAAACGTTTATATTAACACATGAATCAGTTTATAAATAATGTCGTATGTATGAAAATGTATTCAACTTACACTACCTTAAGAAGAAGGAAGGGAATCCTAGGACGATGTCTACGCTACCTCAATAAATCGCCATACTGATCAGAATAAATAATTTATAGTATAGTATCTGATACCTATATTGATTGAAATTCAATAGTCTACTTGCAATATAATGAATTTGACAGCGGCCTTGTAAATAATCCTAACATCCGTATTGTAACTAATCTATTAATAACGTTACAACTTAGCCAAAACTCCATGAAGCAGGCCGACAAAAGCGAATGCACACCTGCCGGCCATAAAGCAGAGTTTATTACAGTTTTATTACCTGCCCGCATTTGGACTTCTTTTGTTTACTTTGTGTTTAAAATTTGTAATTAGAAAAGCCGCCTATTGTGTATTGTAATCCTTTATGATGGTCGTTATCTAGGTGTAGTTCTTGGAAGATCCAGTCCACGTGGTCGATTGTTGTATCGTATAGTTAGTATAAAACAATGCCCGAACGGAGGGGTGAGGCAGTTTAGCGAGAACCACGATCAAAGCAAGACGTGTACATTCGATAAGCGATATAGTGACGGACTTTGCGCGTGTTATTTAATTGTGCATTACATTTGGACTTATTGCGTCCGGTTATATTTGTACCTATATTATACGTGTTTGTATAGTTCTAATAAATTCTATAGTAATTCCAAACGGCATTTTAATTCGAGTCCCGTAACTCGTAACAATAACGTTTGTTAAAATATCTTATTATTCCTACATAATATAATTTAATTTTTCGGCAGATAAACACACTCCTTATATATCCCCAAGCTAAGCAAGTTATGCTTGTGTTATGGATAATGTACAACGGACCACTTTAGGGCCGATCCCAGACTTCCAGACCACACTAAATAACAGGGAGTTAGTTTCTGAATTTTACCATGCGAGGGATCGAACCCAGAGCCTCTGCGTTCTAGTGAGTTTGGTCTGCTCAGGCTTAGCCCGCTCAACCACAGGGGCCATCAAATACAATTAAGAAAATTATTAAATTAGTTTTTTGCATGGACGAAGGTCGAAATTTTATACCAGTGTTATTAAACTACAAACTAAATTATAAATTAAACTATACAATAAAAAATACAAGATTCATAAATCTATCAGTAAAAAAATATAACGTTGTCACCTGGGTACGTTCTCAAAATGCTGATCGCGTTACTACGTCGGTCCGATGACAACGCAGAGACGTTGACCAAATATAAAAGAAAGCAAAATTAAGTAAAAGTTTTTTTGAAGTGAAACTTCTTTAGAGTCGTGATTTGGAACTCGATAAAATGAAAAAGCGACCTAAAAAGAGATAAACTCATAAATTTATAGGACTAAGCCTGCGAGAGAATGAGATATAATGCATTATATTTAATCATTTAAACACTATACTCATACAGATATTGTTGGAAATGTTTTGAAGTTTTTCGTTAATACTTCAAATTTCGTGTTTTAAAGCTTAAATATATTTCAACGATAAGTATAATATATGAAATGTGACGTCACGAAATTTAGAATCCCTCCCACCCTTGTCATACTTTGTTTCACGTCTACTGCCTGTGAACTGCACACACACAGACAATTTTTTACTGTTTTATCGCCTCTCTTTCTTACGGCCGGAAAGTGGGTCTTTTTATCTGTATTTGTCTTTTTTCTTTCTTTTGGTTTATTTGGGATAATAAATGGGTGTAATATTTATTTATTTCTTTGTCTTTTATTTTTTAACAACTCTTATACTAATACATTTGTTTCTTAATCTATTATATTTTCTTATTTCTAATACATTTCTTATTTTACTACAGGAAACATTGAAACCTATTTTTCTAATATATTTTTATCTTACTATCTATATATCTGCCCTTTGATTACGCAAGTCCTGTATCCGAAACATTAAGGACTCGTTCCGTTAGTAGCTCACAACGCCCAAAATGCTTCGCCAGCCGTTCCTCATGGCGACCATGGTCGTTATGGTTACAAATGATGTCATCATTTTCGATCACACAGCACTCACAATGACCCATGTCAAGAGGTGGGTCGAAGTGGGCTTTGACCACAAAACATTAATTCTCTCTGTCGATTGACATTGAAAAAGGCGCGATTTTCAAATCAACCAATGACATTTGTGTATTTCGTCGTTTAAGACATCAACGCCCATAATCCGTTCCACTAGAGTTTATGATTGTAACGTCCGCAAGCAAGAGGAACCGGAAAAATGGCGGTCGTGAACGTGGTCGTTGTGCGCCTTTTGTGGTACGTAGCCTAAGAGGTCTATGAGGAAACATAAATAAAATCTGTATATTTTTAAAATCTTTTAGGAATACGAGTAGAATATGATTCCTAGTTAAGCTAGGAATCATATTCTACTCGGTCACTCCTTTCTAGGGATTGAATTACAACGGCGGCGACAAGAAAGCGCGATCGCAACGCCATCTCTTCGCCTATATTTATCTATCCCTCCGGAATACTTGGTAGTTTTTTCTGAAGTTAAGGCGTGAAAATATCACAAGGAACCACTCACACACGTATTTATAATATCAGTTAGGATAGTTAGGATTGGGATTGGATTGCTACTTTTAAAACAAATATTCGACTGAACCCATAGCGTGTTTCATAATAAAACAGTCGCGTACCGTATACATTTTCCGGCCACATTTTGATGGAACTACTTTTATTGCTGTAAAAGGTATAATGTCAAGTTTACTGGCCCTAGGTCTTGTATTAGGTGTCGTTTGTTACCTAAGATAAGGGACTTGACGCGATAATGACGGTTGGAAAGGGTTTTTGACTTCTTATAGATGGTTGGGTTTTATAGAAATTCAGGTAAAGCATCAACGCTGTCGGCTATATTATTTTATTGATTAGAACACACAATAAAACTACGTTTTAACGGTTTGAAGCGCGGTATTTTATTTGATATATTCCTAGTTCTTTTAGGAGGACGCCGATTTTTCAATAGTCGAATAAATCGTTTAATAACTGCCTAAGGAATAAAGTTGTCGGAGTATTTATCTGTCCAATAGATGGCTATGGATTTTTCAATTGATGTTTAACTGACAAATAGCCATGCTTTGATTGGTTGAGACAATGCTAATTGCTAAGTTCAGGGAGGTGAAACAAATATACTTATTAAACACACGTTAGAGCAGGCAGACTATTTCCATATTCAATAGTCAAATTCGGCAAAAATGACAATGTTAGTCAGGGTCTCCAGGTTGGGGAATTTTAGGGCGATTTTGGCATATGATTTTTGTTTGAGGAATTGAATTAGAGCAGACAATTTTAGTACGAGAAATAGGGGGGAATTTTTTCATCTGTCTAGCCTTATTACTTACCTTTGTGTTTGATTTTATCATAGGAAGTAAATATTGCACAGACTCTTTTCAAAGTCGGAATCGATAATGGAATTCTTTTGAATCAAAATGATCTGGCGTGGATCTCACAATTTTAATTTTCCTCTCAAATGGATTGATGGATTCATTCATAAGAGTTTCTTATTCAATTGCCAAATCAGCTAGATACTATTAAAAATAATTATAATAATGTCGTATTTAATTTTCGTAATTATGCAAAATCTAGAAACAAAACTCTTATAATAATTAATAATTATACTTACTAATTACTAAACTGTTAAAGGCAATAGTTTTATTTAGAAGTTATCCGTTGAATAACGATTATCTATCCCTCAAAGCGGCAGATAAAGTTATTCCTCGGGAAGTCCAGTTATTCGTTGGATAAAGCCTAACCGACGATTGAAAAATTCATTTTTGTATTATCGGTCGACTAAACCCTATCTGACTGTTTATCTGAAGATTGAAAAATCGGCCCTAACAGTAAAACTACTTTTATATAAAATGAAATAGGCAAACGCCCAAACTGATGCAAACTAGTTACCGTTGCCTATAAACATTTACGAAGGACAGAGGGGGTGAAATAAGAGGCATGGGATAAGCAGATGAAATATAAGGAATGGGATAGCAGGAATGTTTTTTTTTATTGCATGAGTTCAGTAGACAGGCAGACGGCTCACCTGATAAAAAGTTACCATTGCCTATGGACATTTGTAACACCAAAGGTGCTACCAATGTGCTGCTGCTCTCTTCTAAAGGGAGACTGGAGCTTTGCCACTAATGCCGGAACACAACTCAAGGCTGTTATGGCGGCATACTCTAGACCAGGGGTAGTAGCCATCCAGATGGGCAAATACACTACAACCTGGCTATGGGTTGTTTTGTCGCCTCTTACGACAGACCGCCCGGCCGCAGGAAATTGTATTATTTTTCTGTTCCTGCACGGATAATATCGCCTTATGCCAGGGCCATGGGAAACCGGCTTGACCAACTCATGGACGCTGGCAGGTACATTGCCGGCTTGTACTTGGCGGCTTACTTGAGATACTCTTAGAGGTTATCTGTTATGTCACGGATATGAAGGCTGCTGCGTATATGGAAGTTCTTGGTGCGGTCACATCTATATCATTTTGATCGATCAAACCAGTTACATAACTGCGCTTATTTGAACCAAACTAACTTAATTTGGAACTGCATAAAAAGCAGTTTGGTCGATGCATTGTGAGACGAAATCATGCAACGCTAAATAATCTAGATGTAGACCTTAGATTAAACAAAACTTACACTTTCTTATGCAACAATGTTGAAAATCAATCTGAAGATAAGTGGCTACAGCGACTAAGTACATAATTTTAAGTATAATAATTCAATACTACAATCAGGAGCTAGATCTAGATCTCAATCTATCTAGATAATAAGTTACATTATATTATACATCATTATAGAAAACTTACAAACTAGTATTATTCTAATTGTGTTACAAGCGGCAGTTTTATCGCTAAAAAGCGATCTCCTCCAGACAACCCGTGGCAGGAATATTGCTGCTTAGGAGTGGCGATGGTGGTATAATCATAATCATTATACTTACATTTTAATAATAAATATATAACTATACTATACTATATACACGTTGTAGGGGGTAATCTCCGAAACTACTGAACCGATTTAAATAATTCTCTCACTATTGGCAAACTACACTATCCCCGTTTGACATAGGCTATATTATATTTTCAAAAAAATTAAGGATCCTTACTAAAACTCCAATAGTGTAACCCAAGGTGTAAAAAAATTACCTAAAATCGCGTGCGCTGCGAAAAATATTGATGATAGAATAAAATAATGTACTACAACTTTGCAGAACAGAACATAAAAGTGTCGCGACAGCATATGTCTAACTATTATAGTTATGCCACAATAAGAGTTCTTTTATTTGAAAAATTTAATTAAAACGCCGCCGCTAGAAAAGGCTCTTTAATTGTATCTTGGTATTCATCCTTATTAAAATAAATTCAAGACTGCTTCAATACCTTTGTATAACTTTCGACATTCCATTCGAAAGATGTCACGAGTCTAGAAATGTAAGTTTTAGAAAAAAGTTGTGGGGTCGCCGCGCACCCAAATCGGCTAGATAGGCTTATGCGATGTTGGCGTCACTGGGATACGGGCAGTACGGGAGGGGAAATATTTTGTATTCGCTTAGTAGGTAATTAAACCCGACAAAAAATAAAGAACGGTAAAGTTTATGAGTTTGTATGTTTGTGACGTTGTAGGGGGTAATCTATGGATCTACTAAACTGCTTCTGAAAATTCTTTCACCAGTGGAAAGCTATATTATTCTTGAGTGATATTAGAGTATATTTGATTGTGATTAATAATAAGTATTTTTAATTTTTTCTGATGCCCAGCGAAGTGGGCACGATATAAATATACACACAGGTTATATATACAAGATATAGTAATAAAATGTAACTATTTAATTTAATAAATATATAACTATATGCAATAGATAGTACATAATTACATAAAACTATATATATCATTATATTGCAGACAGAATTTTCTGACCATGTTATTATATGTTATAAGAGATTTTGCTTGTCTGATAGCAACAGCCAATGTATTCCAAAGTTGGACAGCCTTAACCATGAAAAAATTATTGAAAAACGTATTATGAATAGGAGTAACAAGTCTATGTTGACTGGGATGGCATAACTTGTGAAAGAAAGAAATAAATTCGAAGCGTTTAATTGAGCGTGAATTACACGTAATATAGTTCTATCTATTTGATGGACAAAGCCGTTGTTTAAATATCATTATAGTATTATAATTTGTGTATAAGGCCCCCGGTAATCTGGCCCCCGTCTAATGTGACGGCACTTCCTGTAGTCCTATGTAGTCTGAGAGAGAATCTTACCACTTTAATTTGTGATTTGATCTGACAATTGAAGACATGAGTGGATGAAGGTGATAAGTCGCATAATTCCAATTCTGAGTAAATCGAGTTAAAAGTTCTACTTTTATTTTTTGAGATAAGTCGCTTCGAAACTGATTTTTGCACTAATGAATCGTGCAAAGTTGTAGTAAGATTTGGTAGTAGCAATTTAACACTTGTAATATATTTTATTATGTAATTTGAAAAAAAACTGAACATAACTCCTTCTTCATTACAAACTTTAACTCTTCTGCACTTTAAGCTATATAAAATGAGGTGTTAATTGGGAATGATAAACAATGTCTCATTTTTTTATAATTAAACAATTAGAAAACGTAAGCTTATAGCAGTGATCATTTGTGTGTAATGTCTTAATTATAGTAAAAATATTACTTTTGGTTTAAAATCGACTTATAGAAGTAGCCATAAGATCATTTGTGTGTAATGTCTTAACTATAGTAAAAATATTACTCTTGGAGAAGTAGCGATATTTATTCACCTTAAGTAGGTCTCCGAGATTCTCTTTTTTCCACTGACACAGTACTATATTTTCCGTTCATAAGGTCATGAGACGGCACATGAGATCTTTTTTAAAAGTCCACCTTTTTGAAGGGTGTCATTTCATCGCATGTTTCTTTGTATAGATAGGAACCATACTCTATATCCATTTAATACCATCTCTAAAACTAACTTTTCCATTGTAGTCTGACATCGCAATTTTTCTAAAATGTTCTATCAATAAATATTTTGTTGCATATGATTAACGAGGGTCACCTTCTTCCCTATGTATTGAAATACTTTCAACTAAACTGAAGAGAAATAGTATGTGCCTTATATCAATTTTAAAGTTGTATCATTTGGTAAAGACCTTTCATAATTTGCGAGGTTTCAAACGTCTTCAATTATAATGTGCTCTTTATTTTAAAAAAACTATTTACGGGGATCTGTCATCGACAAATGACATGCAACATTTTTGTTGGATTAACATGAAATAACGATGTTTTAGTTGTTTTCTAATTTAGTTTGAAAGGTGATTTCACACATTTCTTTGAAAATAGTTCTAATGAAAGTATTGTACTCAATTTGGTTTGGTACAGGCGTAAAGAAAAGGCATAAATATTTTTAATGTTTCTTATATTGATTGGCACCAAGGTACTAGAGAAGAATGTGGAATAAAAAAAAATCTGCATGTATCATAAATGTAATTCTATATATTTTTCAAGTGAACATTTGTGCATATCTACAGATTTATAGAAAAGTTTTTTGTCTAGATTTGTTATAATCCTGAAAAGAAGCTATTCTAGATGTGGAATCATAGCTTACACTGATGAAGTCAAGAAGAAAGCTCTAGTCCCTAATACTTATGTATAAGCAGTACAAGTATGTAATAATAAGAGCTCATAAACGTCACACTGCTCGGCAAGGCATTCCATTATTGGGGAAGAACGGACAGTATACCCGCCACGCTTGTCCAACGTGGCTTGACAGGTTTGACACATCAATCATCTCGATGTGTAGATTTCATTACGAGGAATTCTTTCACCGTTGTTAGAACTAGGTAATTGTAATAGTATACTATACTGCACATTGGTTCAGAAAACTGACTAAGTGGTGCATGCGTTCTGGCCAGGATTCGAACCCGCGCCATTTGAGTTTGGGACGCCTCCCCTAACCATTACGCTACCATGACTTACAGTACAAATATACGAGAAGAATATTATACTATGAATACTAATCACCCAATGGACAAACGTAATCCTGAAAAGTTTCTATAGGATGAAATGATGTCATTTCTAATCCTTTTCTCAATTTTTGAGATTTATATATTTAAAACATATTTTTTACACCAAATCACTCAAGATTAAATAAAAACTTATTTCTGTTATAATTCATTAATTCTAATAATATATTTAAAATAATAAAACGATTGTCTGTCATTCCTAGTAGTATTCATTATCCTTGATCATATTTTACATCATTTGATTTCAATGTTATTATATTACCTATCCACGACTTTGGATATGTATGGATTTTAATCAAATTTTTAATATTTATACATATTTTAGAGAACGAAGGTGGGCAAATTGTGCTTTTAATCGAGGAAAGTGAAATCGTTCTGTGTGTATAAATTGTATTAATAAGCGAATCCGCATACGCATTTTATGTTAAATATTATACATAAATAAGACAGAAATAACACACCGGAAAAGACGACATTAAATGTTTATTTTGTAAGTAACACTAATTAAACATTAATTTAAACTATCACTTTGGTATTTTAATAAATAGGGTTATTACTGGTGCAATAATTGTATTATTAAGCGAATCCGCATACGCGTCTTTATGTTAAATATTTTACATAAAGACAGAAATAACATACAGGAAAGGACGACATTAAATAAATGTTTATTTTGTAAGTAACACTAATTAAACATTAATTTAAACTATCACTTTGGTATTTTAATAAATAAGGTTATTACTAGAGCAATAAGCGTATTATTAAGCGAATCAGTATTTGTGTCTTTCTGTTAAATATTTTACATAAATAAGACAGAAATAACATACAGGAAAAGACGACATTAAAGTTTATTTTGTAAGTAACACTTATTACAGTAATTATTTTAATACACATTTTCTGTTTATTTTGCATAAGTGGTAAATGAATCTGTTTTATTTTTTCAACAAGATAGATACTTGTTATTAGTACCTAATAAAACCATTTTACTTCTTAGGTACTTTGTCATAATTCCCGCCTTTTAAAAGTTTGTAAGCCAGTTTGGAAAAAATATTCTTAAAATAAAACGTTTACTATAATTTACAAAAAAGCCACTTAGATAAAAATACAAAAATTAAATAGGCGGTCTTATCGCCAATAGCTACACTAAATAAAGTCTTATTTGAAAAGCCTTGCCTGGCATTTGCTGCATATGTCCCATTTAGTACCAACTTCAAGAAAAAAATCGTAGTAGCGTAATGGCTAGCGCACGCGTCCCTAACTCAAAGGGCGTGGGTTCGATCCTGGCCGGAACGCATGACCGCTTAAGCAGTTTTCAGACCTAATATGTGTATTGTTACAATTACCTCGTGCTAACAACGGCGAAGGAAAACATCGTGATGCAACCTGCACATCGAGATAACCGATGTGTCAAACCTGCCAAGCCGCCTTGGATAAGCGTGGCGGGTATACTGTCCGTTCCCCTATAATGGGAGGCCCGAGCCCGGCAGAGGGACATTTATGGGCTGTTATTATTATTTAAATATAGTATTAACTTGAGATATATTGTTTTATGACGTATTTAATGCGTTACTTTATTATTAGTTTTACACATCTAATATGTCTCGCAACATAAAATACCTAAATATATAAATGATATTCTTTCATGTCTTCATGTAACCACTGTAGAGCCATGCTGGAGTCACTATTTTGATTACAGCTCCTAGGGCCGGCTCGATAGGTGTGATACCACGCTCTTACAGAATATCGGGGTTGGATTTGCACCTGGTGTTGCAAACGTCTATAGGCGATGATAATCTATAGACCTAACCGAGCTGGGCAGTCTGTCTGTTTGCCAGCTTCGTAACAAAAAAAAAAACAGAATTTATTTTTTCCTTAACACTTTTGCTCTCGACTATCCGTTCATAGGTCAAAGCCGTAATTGGCTGTGGTTGTGTCGTTATGGTAACGGAGACACAACACCACGCACAATGGTGGTAAATGGTCACCACCCCCACGCCCTTACATTCGCCAAGGACGAGAAAATGTGCGATTAAATTAAAATTTATAATTACGTTATTGACAGCGTTAACGGTTGTTTTTTAAAGGTATACATTTAAATCGACCAAACATAAAAATACACAACACATTATTGTACACCAAAACATAAATAAATAGAAAAATACAAGAGATAGTATAACGGGCGGCCTTATCACTAAAAAGCGATCTCTTCCAGGCAATACTTGGCAGGGATTAATGGATTTTTAATACTGATGGTGGTGCAGTTTATAAATAATGATAAATGATAAGTATACACAATACATATAAGTACAAAAAAATACCAATAAAATAAAATAAATAAACATATTTTACTACATGCTTATTTTTTTTTAAATTTCGAACCTGACAGATGTAGACGGCCCATAATGGAAAGTCGCTACCGTCGCTCAAAGAAATTTGCAAAGTCAGGGGCGAAGCCAACGCGTTAGCATCCTTTAAGATGAGATAAGAGGGATGGAATAGATGGCCTCCCATTACATAAGGGCACAGACGGTATACCCGCCACGGTTGTCCAAGGTAGATATCTTTTAATTTATTTTTTTATTGCCGAAGCACAGCAGACCGGCTGACGGCCCAACTGTGATGAAATACCGTCGTCTATGGACATTACTAACACCAGAGGTGCTGCCAATGTGCTACGGGCCTTGAAAGAGAAACTGGAACCTGGCTACCGATGCCGGAACACAACACACAAGTTGTTATAGCCGCATACTCTAGACCAGGGGTGATAGTCAACCAGTCGGGCAAATGCCCTACCACCTGACTGTAAGTTGTTTTGTCGCCTCTTATGACAGGCTGCCCGGCCGGAGAAATTAAGTAGTAGTCTTTTTCCGTTCCGGCGCGGAAAGGATTGGCGGGTTTGACGCATCGGTTATCTCCATGTGTAGGTTTCATCACGATGTTTTCCTACAACGTTAGCAGGTAGCAATCATAACAATGTGCACATTAAATCAGAAAACTACCTAATTGGCGCATGCTTTCCGGCCAGGATTCGAATCCGTGCCCTTTGAGTTTGGGACGCGTGCACTAACAACTAAGCTACCACGGTTTGATTGAGATACTTATAAAGCCGCGTACAACGCCAAACTGTTGTAAGTGTCAACGAAATAAGTGTATAAATGTCGTAATTGTCACCAAGATAACTGTATAAATGTCGTAACTGTCATGACTGTTTAAATTTCGTAACTGTCAGCAAACTATAATAACCACAGATCATAGAAATATGATGAATAGTATAATATGAATGAGAATAGTTTCTATGATCTGTGATAATAACTGTACCAAAATAACTGTATAAATGACCTAACTGTCACCGAACTGTATAAATGTCGTAACTGTTACCAAAATAACTGTATAAATTTCGTAACTGTCACCAAACTGTCATATTAGTACCAAAATAACTGTATAAATGACCTAACTGTCACCGAACTGTATAAATGTCGTAACTGTTACCAAAATAACTGTATAAATTTCGTAACTGTCACCAAACTGTCATATTAGTACCAAAATAACTGTATAAATGTCCTAACTGTCACCGAACTGTATAAATGTCGTAACTGTTACCAAAATAACTGTATAAATTTCGTAACTGTCACCAAACTGTCATATTAGTACCAAAATAACTGTATAAATGTCCTAACTGTCACCAAACTGTCATAACTGTATGAATTTCGTAACTGTCAACAAAAATTATAGCGTGTACGCGGCGCGCTTGCAACGAGCCGACAAGGCGAAGATCAATGTCGGCGTACACATTCATTCATCACATTACGGCTCGCAGATACGGGGCTTAAGATATTTTTATTAAAATGTAAATGCTTGGCCTGACAAGCACTTGGTCGATTTTTCTGATAAGACTACCACGATGAGATTATTATATTTTAAATAGAATATATCTGCGACTTCGTCCGCGCTTGACTTCAAATTCCCACGGGATTCCTGGGACACAAAGTACAGTAGCATTTAATAAAGCTATCGTTTTAGCGAAACCGGTGTCGGTAATTTTTATACATCCGAATCCGAAATTTTATTAAATAAAATTTGCTATCGATCAGTGGAAAAATCGCATTAGAATATTATTTCTTTTTCAATTTGGCCATTTTAAATTATTCGCAGATAAATTCCCGCGCGATTCCCAGGATAAAAAGCAGCGCATAGGATACAAAGTAGCCTATTTTAAGTGAAATAATTTGCTGTCGATCAGCGAAATCGCATCGAAATCGGCCCTGTACTTTTTACGTAAATCCCGAAAAAACAGACAAACGGACAAAGAGACAAAAAAAATGGATCGTGTTCTCCATCGTTTGTATAGTCTACTCCAGTATTTTTTTTTATACAGCTTCAATGTACAGTCACGGCGTTTTTAGAATTTTATAATATTAAACGTGACTCAAGTAATATAATTCAAAATATTTGAATAACATACAGGCAAAATATTTACCACATGTTACACCCATCGAATGCCACTTAGCACACCACCTAACGTCACCTGCTAATTAAGGAACATCAGGCAAACAAAACAGATCTTGCTTATTAGCTATTTAGTTGTAAATGTGTCTGCGAAGTATTACCACATAGATAACTTAATATCAAGAAAAATATAGGATATTAATTAAATAATTAAGTGATGCTTGAGATAATGTTGTAGCCAATATTGAACAAGGTTATAATTTTACAATTCTAAGTTGACAGTGGAAAAATAAAAACGTGCTGCGAAACTTCTTTATATAATATAACGATTACAAAAACACTTTTAAAGAAGTAGAAATACAGTAACGAGAATAGTGTTTATATATTATAATCATAAAGATTTTAATATTTTTAAAATATCATAAGTTGTGAGACTTAATATTGAAGATGGTTTTTATTTAAAAATTAAAATTAAATTATAAGTTGAATAATAAATAATTCGGAGTTCTTAAAAATCTTTTAAATAAGTAGAAAAACAGTAAACAATGTAGTATTTAAATATTAAAACTATAACGATGAAAACATTTTCCTGCAGCTGAAAATTCGTAAATCTTGAGACTTGCTAATATGAAAAAGTTATTTTTGGAAAATTAGTGACAAAGTGTTAAATGCGGTGCAATGACAGTCGCATATGCTTATTTCCGGTATATCTTAGATAGAGAGAACCATAAATCAATTGTATATTACTATCCTGGTAAGAACATTTCAAATTATCTTTCTTTATGATATACTAGCTATTAGCCGCGATTTCCTCAGTATTTTTTCACTTTCTGAATCCATATATTTTAATATAATATCATAAATGCGAATGTAACTCATGTCTGTCAATTTGTTATGCTTTCACGTAAAAACTGTTAGACCGCTTTTGCTAAAATTTGGTATATACGCCCAGCGAAGTGGGCACGGGAACGCCTGTCAAATATGTTACAACAATAACGTTCCACGCAAGAATTACGCACATTCTCATTTACATGAAGAATTTGGTATATATATATATATATATATATATATATATATGTGTGTGTGTGTGTAGTCTTAATACACATAATGGACTTAGAAGACTCTCATCCCGGAAAAGGTATAGTTTCCGGGATAAAAGTCCGTTTGTATGTCTATATCACTTTCACAGAAAACTGTTGGGCCGTTTTTGCTGAAATTTGGCATATATGTAGTTTCAATACCGAGAACGGACATAGGATACTTTCTATATAATATAAAGCTAGGATGATAATGACAGCCTTGGGGATACCGTTATATTATACACTAGCTGACCCGTGTCCACTTCGCTGGGCATCATTAAAAAATACACATGTACCCACGCACACACGCACGCATATCAAGGTTAAATTAATTAATAAACGCAGAAAGCACTCGCAGTGCCACGTACGAGAATGTGCGCAATTCTTGCGTGTAACGTTATTGCTGCAACATATTTGACAGGCGTTACCGTGCCCACTTCGCTGGGCGTACATTTATACTTTGTTAATTTATTACCTAACATCCAAACTCACAAACTTTACCTCTTTGTAATATTATTATAGTATAGATTGTAGGAAACTATTTACGTTATTTAGCAAATCGATATCAGCGAATAGCATAAGAACATAAAACCACAGTGAATGATCCCCCATTGTGCAGTAGAAGTGGTGCGTTTGAGCGTCGCTCCGTATGCCATTGTCAACCTCGTATATATTGCAGGGCCGTCAGATGTACCGCTTATTGTTGTCGAGCCGGCCCGTGTCAGAGACGAGATGGATAATAAGGGGACAGGTAATAATTTCATTATTACAATAACAAATATTTTATAATACTAATTATGAGCATTACGACGGGCAAGCGCCATATCCATAGTCGAGCTCCATATTCTCTAGCAATTCATCAATATAACTCAGCCTATTTTGTCCTAGTTTCTATAATAGTCCCACACTGACCGGGGCTTGTCCTTAGCTGCACTCCTATAGTGATTAAGTAGTCAGAAGAGCCTCTGGTCTTGACCTTCCCATGGACTCGCCATGCGCCTTTTAAAAATGATGAACTTTATTATGTTCCATGGTCAAAAACAAGTTAGGGCCTCTAACCTTCCTATGGTTCACATAATTTTTCCAAAAGTTCGCAGGCAATACAATATATTCATAAAAAACAATTACCTATGCGTTACATCTAGTCTTTAATTTTAATAAGTACTTGCATCTATATTAGACAGACAACAGAACAGATCACAAAAGCACAAGGAATGGCTTAATACCTACCTTCTCGCGACATTAGACATTAGACGAGCAGCGCCACCCAGCTGCGAAGATAAGGAAATTCTGGAAAGTAAAGATGCGGTTTTTACGCCTGAAACAGTAAAAGTCAGTATTCTAAATTAATCTGCTATGATTGGTTTGTTGAACCTCATAAGAATAATTGGACTGATTCAACCGCATCTTATTTGCATTTGACAATGGAAGATCTTTGAAGAACAGTGTCGCCTAGAACGACGTCAGCTGACAACCGAAATTAGTCATTTGTTAAATTAAGAGTCAATTTTGCCTCGGTGCACTTCTTCAGAATTTGGTAATGATAATGTTAGGAGTACAACAATTAAAGCAGTCTGCTCATCTGGACAGTTTTAGAATTTTTGTGGTATAAAGACTGAAATGTTTCATGCAATACAATAATTTGTTTCAGATAAGGATACGTCAGAATCGAAACAAGACAAAGAACGTGGCCACGATTCAGCAGTAACGGGCCAAGAGAAGGATTCTTCTTACAAGATGACAACTATGAAGGGCAAACACAAAAAGACAAGTTGTGGCATATGCTTGCGGATTTTATACGGAATACTATGCTTTTTAGCAGCTGTACGTATGTATTTCAATGAGTTGATAACATTTAAGTTAGCTTTCTTAATCAATTATAATGCGACGGAAACTAGAATAAAATTAATATTATTTTTTCTTTATACTATTTCTATTTCAAAGCTATAAGTAGGATGCTGAGCCTAGGTTAACTTCTTCGGTTTCGAAGATATTTTACGACGCGACAACGCCCTTCCTGAACAACACCATGTCGTAGCGCCGAGGGAAAACCTTAGCGGGTAGTTCTAGAGAACCGTTGCGTAGTGGCAACACAACACTTGTTACTGTTAAAAATAATGGAATTTCCTAAACCCGTCGAGTTCAACGTCTCTTTAAGATTATTTTGTTTGATGGGTCACCGATAGCCGATCTTTATGCTTAAAAATTAGATAAGAACCGCTAATGCTTTCAACAAGCTCGTCATTGCCTATCAACCGTTACAGTCTATGTCATCTAACATATTATTGTATGGAAATAATACGTTCATAAACACAGCTATGGAATAGTAGCCGAAATGTTACATTAAATTGATAGTTATAAAGTAAATCTCATTATATTCACTTATAAGTTGCCAATACACATGGACATACGAACTAAAATCTAGAGTCCGCGCTACAAAAGAAGTCGTACAGACGCGGCGCTGCAATTATTCTGTCAGTGTAATTATTAACTACTCCGTGAATCGATGTAGGTAATTACTGAATAATATATTCAAAAATTCCATAATTAAAGCTGTAAATTTAATTTCTGCCTAATTTACGAACAAAATTCTATCAAATAGCAGAGCTGCTATTTTTAAATCGTTTACTTTCCGAGGGACTTTTTTTGTGGCGCTGTCTCTATTTATGATTCTGGTGGTGACCTAAGCTTAGCATTCACCTTTTACTTTCCAGACAATAGCAATAGCTTTGATTATAGTCGCAATCCTCACATCAATAGCTACTAAGGCATACGATACGGAACAGTCGAGCAGATTAGTTGGTATGGTCATGCTTGCAGTGACAGCTGCGGTCACAGTATCGGTGTCTATTTATGCCCTCGTTGCTGTTATCAAGAAAGATTCTAAACCTATACATACGGTAAGTTTTTCTGGACACAAGCTTATAGTCCGCGTCAACGTTGCTGGTAGAGATCAAGTACAAATATGGTCTTGTTGGCCAAACTTCAACTTGATGCGTTCGAGTTAATAACCAAGAACCAGTAGCCCTGTGCGTAAAACGGTTACCCTTGAGTTAATTGTGTTTCGTACGATGAGTAAGAATTACGATGGTGTACTTCTTTCTTCGCCTATCCCATTTTTTCTATCCCATTCTCACTATTCATATTTCAATCCCTTATTTTTTTCGTCTGGTCTGGTCCGTACGTCCTGTCTCTTTTATTCCATCCCTTCTACACCAGGCCTTCTATCTCATGCTAAAGACTAGCAACGTTTTGGCTTCGCCTCTGATATTGCAAACGTCTAAGACAACAGTAACCACTTTGCGTTGGCCAGCTACGCAATAAAAAATCAAGTTGCTAGACGATATCCATCTAGTTGATAAGAAGCTTCAGAGTCTAGATCATCGACCAGAGGCGTTAGTTTGTCAGTATTCTTTATGATACATTTTAAAGAGTATAACGGGGAATTATATTAATTAATTACACCCACACCAATCACCACCGAACACTTATTTTATAATTCCACATCTATTTGTAAATACATAATTATTTATAATTATATTGGTTTCATTTTTAGGTTTTTGATATATATAGTTTTGTATGGTGTAATTTACCCGTGAAAACATATTTCTTATTTAATTTTAATCAAAAATGTAAAACTCAAGTGTTTATAAATCTCACAAGACAAACGCTTTTAAGCAAACTTATGAAAGGCTAATGCTTTATAGGTATTGCTGATATGCATCAGGTTGGTAGTCTGGTAGGTATTTTAATATGTAGGTATTTAAATCCTCAAGCAACTTCAGATAAAGTATTAAAATGTTGAAATGAAACAATAAGTCGTAAACTTCTTCAATTGTTACATTTAATATTTTATAAATGTATTTAATAATATTCAGCGGTTTATGGTAATAGAAAAGTAAGGTTATTAACAGTGTTTCTAACCTTGGCTTCCATCAAGATATAGTCTTAAGAAGTTGTTCCTTTTATTAGAATTTCGAGGTGGTTTAAAACTGGAGTATTTTTTCTATCGTTAACGAATATACATACAATGCTTTCTTTTGTAATGTTTATTAACTAATGCAATTTTAAAAGTAATTTTGTATCGTCTTTCTCTTTCCTTAATAGGTTTCGATAAAAATCAATTAATAAATAATACACCCCTAAATAATAATCCCAACTAATATTATAAACACTGATTGATAATTTTAATTGAGAGTTTCTATAAAAAAATGAACGGACTGATGACACCAACAGGTGTTTGTAGAGTGTGCTAGGGAATGTACCCTTATTACGTGATCCATTCGGAGGCGGAGGAGGGGGGTAAGGTTTTCGTCACATAGTCAATATCTTTTAGGGAACATCTCGTGCTATTTCGAGCTATATCTAAGCATGGCGCGCTGCGTTTACCGCTTTTTAAACAGCATTTTAAAGACAAATATGTGCCAAAACAATTTTTTTACTATCTGTTTATATATTTATGATTTATGAATTACTACGTGAAAACTAGGGGGCGTATCTTGCCATATACTACGAGTGATCACCAAGGGTTTGGGTAAAGAGTTGTAAAAATAGGTCACATAGTATGGGTACGGTTCCTTACGAGTTACGTTTTTATTAGGCAATTTTCATTCCTTCCATAACCTAAGTTTTGACAGTTTTGGGAATTGTTTTTACCGAACACTACAATTTATTGGCCGGTTCCTATGTCTTAATTCATTCACTTACCTAACCATCGGTTGAGTTTTTTACATTTGATCAGTTAATGGACTTATGACTAACGTTTACAATGTGACGTAAAAACTAATTATATGTCGTTTTGATATCACTTGTATAGAGCTTATGTCAAATTATATTTGCCTATTGCCAGGTGGTGGGATATTAGCCCGTCTGAATGGCTACCACCCCTGGTCTAGAGTATGCCGCCATAAAAACGTTGAGGTATGTTCCGGCATTATTGACCAGGTATGTCTCCTTTTAGAGAGCGGCAGCTCATTGGTTGCACCTTTGGTGTTACAAATGTCCATAGGCGACAGTAACCGCTTTCCATCAGGTGGGCCATTTGCCTGCTGCTGAACTCATGCAATAAAAAAGTGAGTAAATAAGCATATTTTAAACTTTCGTCAATGACTTTAAGTTTCTTTCGGTTTCTATTTCGTTCGAACAGCACTAAAACACTAAAGTAGCAACAACGTGTACTGGCATATCACGCAAGCTATGACCTGGCACTTAATAGTGGATAAGGGATAAAGTATGAAGTACAAGTTCAATGTCTTTAAACCTTGATACCTTTAAAACAAAGGGAGCTTTAAAAATTACATTTATAAGGCCTCTGCTTCACCTAGGATAATGCTAGTATTAGTGGCTGTGTCACGCAGATGTAGCCAAGGCAGTGGCGTAGCTTGCCTTAGAAGGGCCCTGTATCAAAATGTGTTGGGGGGCCCAAGGGATGGGAATGTTTTATAAAATAAACAAATAAATACTCAAATAGAATTAAAATTATCATGAGTATATAAATGATAAGTTAATACTTAATGCTTCTAGGAGCTAAGTTAGACAAACAATTCAAATCAAAGATACACTTTTCTCGCCTTTTTTCGGTAAACTTATTAAATGAACCATAGCTGAAGACGATTTAAGATTTCTAGATTTTCTGTCTCTATAGACATAGACAAGTCTGATAGCCGTTTCTGTTGGCCTAGCAGTTGTTCTCAAAAATGTTATTAATCTACAAAGGATTGTGGATAACATTTT
The DNA here is from genome assembly GCA_039645545.1 of Dendrolimus houi. Classification (NCBI taxonomy): domain Eukaryota; kingdom Metazoa; phylum Arthropoda; class Insecta; order Lepidoptera; family Lasiocampidae; genus Dendrolimus; species Dendrolimus houi. The sequence continues at coordinate 23,765,106 of CM077127.1, read as the reverse complement.
AAGAATTTTTGCTTACACACTTTCGGGGCCCCTGTAGCCTGGGGCCCCGTATCATTGATATGGCTGATACAGCGGTAGCTACGCCCCTGAGCCAAGGGCTTAATACATTGAAACCAGGATAAGTAGGCCTTTGATATGTGAGAAACGTTTGTTATTGTTAATTACAATGAGGTCCCGACAGTTTTGCATTGAAATACTTCTATTAGGGACCATCCAAAAATTTCGCCCCACGTTAAGGGGCCATCTCTAAAGTACGTCACACGAATTTAATGATTTTTTAACTGATTCCCCGTCCTTGTCACAGCTGTTCACATTCGTAAGATCCCTCCCTCCCTGGGAGGCGCGGGGTAGACGAAGTGTGACATTATGTGACAAGAGGTGGAGGGGTCCTAAATTTCCTGACGTCACAGTTCTACATTTAATATTAGGTTGGGGAAAAAGTCTTTTCGCATATAGTATGTATGAACTTGTAATAAGATCTCTTTGGCTATACCATTTCTATCTGGCTGGTTTTGGTATCATTAAAAAGTTTTAATTTTAAGGAAGACAATCCCAAATTCAAATTAGGAAAATGTGTAATTTTCATTTATTTTTCTTATTGTTAAAATGAGTGTAACTAATGAAGAAATTCGATACATTTTAAAATTTTATTACAAAAAAGGTAAAAATGCAACACAAGCCGCGAAAAAAATGTGTGTGTGTTTATGGACCTAATGCAGTATCTGTGAGAGTAGCGCAATTTAGTTTGAGCGTTTTCAATCCGGAAATTTTGATATCAAAGATGCAAGTCGCTCTGGTTGCCCTGTTACGGACAAAATTGATGCCATTTTTGAAAAAGTGGAGCAAGATCGGCATATTAGTAGTTACGATGTAGCTGGAGAACTGGGAATTAACCACAAAACGGTTTTCGCGCATTTGAAAAAAGCTGGGTACACAAAAAAGCTCGATATTTGGGTGCCTCGTGAGCTCACTGAAAGAAACCTAATGAACCGTGTACTCATTTGTGATTCTTTATTACGACGTAATGTAACCGAATCATTTTTGAAGAAGCTGATAACCGGTGATGAAAAGTGAATCACACACGACAAGAACGTGCGAAAAAGATCGTGGTCAAAGGCCGGTCAGGCTTCACAGACTGTGGCGAAACCCAGGTTAACTCGCAACAAGGTGATGCTGTGTGTATGGTGGGATTGGAAGGGCATTATTCATTATGAGCTGTTACCGCCAGGCAGGACCATCGATTCTGAACTGTACTGCGAACAACTGATGAGATTAAAGAAAAAGTTGAGAGAAAGCGGCCGGAATTAATCAACAGAAGGGGTGTGGTTTTTCACCATGATAACGCTAGACCTCACACATCTTTAGCCACTCAGCAAAAATTACGAGAGTTTGGCAGGGAGGTGTTAATGCATCCACCGTATAGTCCTGACCTTGCACCTTCAGATTTTCACCTGTTTCGGTCTCTGCAGAATTCCTTAGGCAGTGTCAGGTTAACATCACGAGAGGACTGCCAAAAACCACTTGTCGCAGTTTTTTGATCAGAAGCCCCAAAATTTTTATAGCAATGGGATCACGTGCCTACCTACAAGATGCCAAAAAGTTATTCAACAAAATGGCACCTACGTACTTTAGTCAAATGTAAATAAAATTTATAAAAAAACCTTTTGAATTTTATATAAAATACGAAGAAACTTTTTCCCCAACCTAATATGTTTAAGCTTTAAAACGCGAAATTTGAACTATTAACGAAATCCTTCAAAATATTTTCAACTCTATCTGTGTGATGATAGTGTTTAAAGTTTAAATGATTAAAAAATAATTTAAATGAAAATAAAAGTAATATTTTCTTAAGTTTTCGCGACTGTATACATAGTAAAACTACGTTTTAACGGTTTTAAGTGTGGCAATTTATTTGATTTTCGTTATTCCGACGTTTCGGCCTCTTTTCAGTGGCCGTGAAAACGGAAGACAAAGATGTCAACTGTCAACGAGTATTGTTAAAGTTTTATTTAGCCTACCGCCAACTTGTTCATTTTAATTATTTAGTTTATGGTTATTTACTCTATGAGAACCTAATTTAATTTACCTACATTTAAATATATTTTTTTAGTTTTTAATTTGAAAAGTGACCGAAACGTCGGAATAACAAAAATCAAATAAATTGCAGCGCTTAAAACCGTTAAAACGTAGTTTTATTAAAATAAAAGTAATTACCGAACTGTTGTTTTAATTTTAATAATTTATTAATATAAAATTGCAAAATATGTGATGTTACACTATGGATGGAGGAGTCTTGACAAGGATGGGGGAGGGGTCAAAAATCATGAAATTCGTGTGATATGATTTGTGGATAGCACTGTCCCTTACTATCGGTTAAAATTTGACATAAGCTCCATACATGTTTATTATGTTCAAATTTAACCAATGGTAGGGCAAGTGAATGAACAGTAAAATATAAAAACCGGCCGTTATGGACTGTGTCACTCAGATGTAATTAAGTGTTTAATGCGTTACTTGAGATGCGACATTGTTAATAACGTTAAACATTGACGGATAACTCATTCATCGTTAGGTCTACAGCTCCTTTAGGTGGAGTTGGTTGGGTGTCGAGTTAAAACTTTTCGCCTCGACTTCAACTCGGAGGGCAACGACCCTGCGGTGCTGTGGTCTTGGAGCTGCTAGAGGCTCCCAATTGGTGTCTATACAGCAGCTCTTGATGGCTGATCAGTAGCTCCCGGTGGCCTTCGCGGGCTTCGCGTAGGCTGCATCAGAGCCTTGGTCGGCCAATCTGTGGCGTCCGATGACCATCTCGGACTTTAGATGGCCATTAGTGGCTTTTGTTGGTCTCTCTGCGGCTTTGGGTTGTTCGCGATCTCTCTACATCGGCCTCCTCTGAGCATATGGGGTCACGGTGGGTTGGTCGCCAGCGACCTCGACATGGTAACTCATGTAGATATATATACTAATATACCATATGACTAACGGCGTTAATTTTAACGCTATATATAATAAGTATTTCGCAATTATCTACAGTCACTAAAACTAGCATTACTGCATTGTCGCTATGACAACGCGAACGAAGTTTTGCTGGCACATGCAAGTATGTATATAATATTACAATTTATTACAATATACAGATCTATCTATCCAATTTAATAAAAATGTGTATTTTTCAGACAGGAGTAGTCCTGATAGTTGTGATATTAATTCAAGCAATCATCGCCGGAGTGTCAGTCAGTGTGTCGTCTGCAGACGAAATAAATCTAGGCAAGTCTTTGGCGGATTCCTTCAAGCTGTCCGTGGAATCCAATTCACGACATGTCAAATTATGGGCTTTGACGCAAAGTGATGTAAGTAAAATGACTCATACTCATCCTAAAGATGTGGAGATTTTCAAATTGCCAATAACTATTTAGAAATATTATCTTGCTAAAATAATAGATGCATGCAATATTTTTGTATAAAAAACATTGCCATCTAGCGTTCATTACGAGAATTATTTGAATATGTAAACTATGTAAAGATATATAAAGATTTTGTTAGATGTCGCTATTATTTCAGAATAAAAATCTATACTAATAATGTTCGAAATAGAGAAAAATAGGTAGTATTCCTTATTGGTAAAGTCTACTAATTGTTTCCTGTATCAAAACAGGTTAAAACTATAGGGTATTTAGTAGTAATACCTATCTCTAAAGGACGATTTAGGGGCTTTCAGTGTTGCATTTTTACTAAACATTTGATTATTTTAAAATTAAAAAATATATAAACGTCTTGGGCATCATTGAAAACATTTCTTACATAAGTCCATATTATCCGTACTACATGATTTCGTACCTGCACTAAATTATAAATCATATATGTAAGAAAATCGATTATACTTTCAAATTCATTGAAGAGTTTAGAAAAATCAAATTAGTTCTTTGAGTATTTGTATTTATATTCCAATGATAACAATCAGTATCTTAGTTTTGAAGTAAAATTTTCAGTATTAAAAAAATATAAATGCCATCTAGTTGCTACAGAGAGTAAATTGATATGAGAGTTTACCATGTTAAAAATACCATAATTATAATTTCAGCTCAATTGCTGTGGAATTTATGGTCCAGAGGACTATCGACATAAAAACATACCATCCTATTTTCCTCCGAATGTACCTATATCTTGCTGTCCCACATACGACAAGGAGAGATCTGAATTGGTTCAAGAGAGGGAAAGAGAATTTTGCAAAGCAAGAAAAACCTTCTACGATATTGGATGTCAGAATATTGTTATCAATGCTTTTAAGGAAACGGCAGCTATGGTGCTTACTGTTACAGTTGCTTTAATTATTTTCGAGGTAAATATTATTTGTTTCTGTTTGATATTTATTGCCACTAGATGGCGTTGTACTTGTACACCGTGTTGTTGCTATTTGTAAAAATATTAATTTGAAAAACTAAGAAAGGAATACACTAGTAAAATTTTAAATAACAATTTAGTGCAAGTAGTATCCGTCCCTACTTACTTAATTCATTTGAATTTGAACGCCATAAATAATTCTTATAATTTTTTCCATTTTAAATAAATTATAAATTGGAAAATTACATCCGTGCAGGAACGGAGAATACAATTTTTTATGACCGGGCGACCTTTCATAAGAGGCGACAAAACAACCCACAACCAGGTGGAAGGGTATTTGCCCGTCTAAATGGCTACGACTCTGGTATAGAGTACGTCGCCATAACAACCTTGAGATATGTTCCGGCGTTAGTGGCCAGGTTCCAGTCACTCTTCAGAGAGTGGCAGCACATTGGTAGCACCTCTGGGGTTACAAATGTCCATAGGCGATGATAACCGCTTTCCATCAGGTGGGCCTTCTGCCTGTCTGCTGAACTCATGCAGTAAAAAAAGTGCCAAAAAACCTAAAAAACAGGTGATTCTCAAAGTCAGCAAGACTTTTTTAGTACTGCTGAATTATAGAGTGCGAATATTTTACATTTTTAATGTCCATTTTAATGTACCGTCTTTACTATCGGTCTGCTTGTAGACGTGACAGTGCGGTTTCAAGGACAATTCAGTTCATTTTTTGCTACTTTTGTTGTTTTGTTAAGTTTCTCCTTGTGTTCATTTTTCAGTTACTGGTTTATTGTTTTCCTTTTGTTTAACAAATAAATAAGACATTAGTAGGTAGGTATGTATTAGTTAATTAGAATTCAAGAAAAATAAAGTTTAAGAAATACTGTCTTCTTTGTTTACACTTTGTCTCATACTAAGATGAATGTAGTATAGTAAATTTCTTTTAAATTTTCCACTGATTTTTTCTATTTAGTATTTTCAAAATACATACACTAAATAGTGATAAAAAGAACGCTCTGTGATATTATGTAGAGCTTAAGCGCTTTTCAGATTCAGCGTTCGTTTTCTATTGGGCGATTGTCATCCTTAATTATGTCATCTCTATAAGAAAACCTCTTCATTAAAATCATAATTACTAAGTATGAATATTGCAATTAATGCTACATTTCTATGATGAGTTTAATGTCAAATTTTATTAATTAATAAAGTAAGTAGTAAGGTAATATAAAAATCCAACATAATAAATGTATTTGTTTTCAGGTCATCTTGGTGATATTGGGTTGCCTTATTGGCGAGGAAAAGAAAAGGACGAAAAAAAACGAAGAAGATGGAAAGAAATAAATATACTTGTCAATGAACTAATTTGTACTGTTTTATGATATTCTAAGATTTAAAATCCCAAAACGAGGACAGTCTTGGTTTTGAATAAAATAATTGTACTACGAAAGGAGAATTATCATACTAAAAATGACAATTGCCCAGTAAAAAGATATGATTTAAAAGCTCTTATATCTTACATAAGAGATGGCGCTATACAACATCGTTCTCTGTCTTTTTTAAAAGAAAGATAAGGAAGAATTTATTTGTTTGTATGTTTTACATTTAAATGGGCTAGGACTTTCAAATTGATATTGCTTTAATTTTTTTATATTTAAAAAAATGATTGAACCTTTTAGTTATATTTTCTACAAATACAGAATTGTCAGGTGGCACGAGCTGTGATTGCAGTGTGAAGAGTTAAATTTTTTTGACGATTGTTATTCCTTCGTTTTGTTCTTCCATGATCTTACCATTCGAAACATCCTATTTTAGACCAAATCAATAAAAATGGGAGTCTTAATAAACTTCTTGTTGATTTTTGAGTCATCTGTTTTAAAAAAATATATTTTAAATATTTGGACATCATCATCTTACAACGAGAACGAAACGATGCTATGCGCCATCTAGTAATAGAATTTAGAAGCCTTTAGAGAGTTACGCTTTTTACTGGGCCGTTGTTGGTTTTTTTTGTTAGTAAAACAATAATTGACATTAAGATCATAAAATGGATCATGTACCTTGTTTTTTTTTTTATTTTTAAGTCTGAACTTCACTCCTACATGGGCTTGCTCTGTGGTGTTTTGATACCACAAAAAGTGCCAAAGTAAGATTGGGTGGTGTCGCTAGGATGTATTCTTATTTATTTTAATTGAGCATTTTGAACAATATGCATAGTTATAGCTATTTTAAAAAAGTTATAAACGGTGACATGACCGGATATGTTTATTATAACTTTAATTATGATTTTCCTTGTAGGCTGACTGATTAACTTTTTCAGTATTCTTTAAGTATACTGAACATTGAGGGAAAAAGTATGTACATATTTTCATAAAGAAGGTAATAATATTATGATTTTTACTCAGTATATATACCTATTATATTTTTTGAATAATTTTACCGATTAATGTTTTTGAAACATTTAACTATAAGTTTAGAAAAAGTGGTAAAGTTATATATATTTTGCCCAAATAAACAAAATAATAATTGTCTTTATATAAAAAATACTTACTAACGGAATAAAAATTTCAATGTATTGACAAGAGCATCGGTGGTTCAGTGGTAGAATGCTCGCCTGCCACGCGGGCGGCCCGGGTTCGATTCCCGGCCGATGCAGATTTATTTTGCTTTTGTCGTATCTCTATTTATGCCTAGTTACGAACATTCAATTAAAAATTAATCAATAACACAGTTTACGTAACTGTAATCATTTTTACAACATTTCATTAAATATGCAATCTTTTTACGGTATTTTGTTTCTTATTGGCAGCACATACTCAGGTAAGATTTTTCGATTTCTAATTTATTTTTTAGTTCGAAATTTTAAATTGCCGTGTACTTACAATCTGTGGAACGTCTTTGGTAAAAAGAGTCTGTACAATCCTCAATGTCGAGATTGCGGCTAAAATGGGCTGTATTTCTGCGAATTTTATGCGAAAAAGGTTTAGTTGGCCAGTGAGAATAAATCGGATGGAGTATATATATATTTATACGGCACATTTATATATTATGAACAGAATCGAACTTTTTTAATATAGGTTAGAAGGCTAAGGGTGCGAAGCGAAGCGGAGCTCCCGCCTTAGCCTTCGAGGTTATTTGTTTATAACCACCCAAAGTTAATTTTACATCTCAAATAATATATAAATGTGCCGTATATCTATATTGCACCCAATAAATCTTACAAACGAGTAGGTCAACTCATCTTGCGAAGATCAGGTTTGAGTCCAATGGTCGGCGCCGACTCTTTTCTTCGTGAAGACAATTTTAATTTAAAACGAGTAATTTTCACAACACAATTTATCAAATACGAATGAGTTTAAAACTATTTAATTTTATTTAATGCTAATTAATATTGAACTACTAATAAAAGGAAACGGCTTATACAGAGGCTAATATAATCATTGTAAAAAAAAACTATCAAAATATCGAGAGATTATATTATTATAATTGCAAAATTTTACAGGATACATATTCTCTTACAAATTACTCTAGGGCATTCCACGCCAGTTTACACCACTAAAGTTCAATAATTTTTATAACAAGAGTAAAGCAAACAAGCTAACGGCCTACCTGATGGAAAGTGGCCAATCTCATCTATAGACATGGCAACACCATAGATGTCATCACGCGCTGCTAGCCTCGAAAGAGTTTTATGACACCTTTAAAAAAAGAAGGCTTATGGAAGCTCGTTCTAAATGAAAATATACCAAATTTTATGAAAATCAATTATTATATTTAAGTGGGAGAACAAAAGACCATCCAAACATACTTTAACATTACTAGTACAGATTGATATTGGTCCACTCAGTTCATAACCTATTTTCCTTCTAGTCCCTTCAGATTATTGTTTTCTACCATTGAATCAAAGCGACTGCAGACTGAAACCTACCCCAGTATTCTCCTATTATAAGCCAGGATCGAGATGCGAAATCTACTTTTGGCGAGGCTGTCCGACCATGAACAAATTTGACAATGAATACGACTGCTCGCATTTATGTATTGCCAAGCTTAGTGATAAGGCCAGTAAAGAAGTGGTGCAGAACATTACAGCACCTGTAGCAGGTAAGTAAAACTTTAAACTTAAACAAGTTGTAGCTGGAATGATGTAGCTATGGTTGAAGTTGGTTAGAGATAGGGAAGGATTTGTTAGTTATACTTATATAAGAAGCCAAGTCCTATTACTTTTAAGGGCTGTTGAATCATAGAATTTTCAAAAAAGAGTCTTAATTAGAAGAATCTTTTTTTTAAATATACATTTTCGCATGAATAAGTTATATAATAGTATCTCTGAAAGCACCTATGAAGAGAAAGAAGGTTAAGGTTGAATGTAATAAGTAGGGATGAAAATCATGCGACAAGCTTTCAGCTTTTTTTTCTTTCAATTTAGAAAGACTGGTCAATATAAGAGCAAAGGTAGATCAAGAGGAGATCAGGGCTAAATAAATTATGTGATGGATGGCATAAAGGTTTGTGGTGTGCAAGTGAACGTACGCCAAATGGAGTACGAATGGGTATTGTGCTGATCGCAAATGATCGAAAAGTATTGATAGGAAAGAAGACAGAATGAATCAATTTTATATAAATAGAAATATCAATGTCTAATATATTGTACTAAAGTCTGAGATTTTACTTGATTAAAAATGCCTGTTTAGCTCCTACTGCTAAAGCGACTCGTCAGTTCTAGCTGAAACTTGCTTCATCATTCTTTTTTTAATATTCCAGTGAATCCAGACCCGTGTACTGTACTACTAAACACAACAAATTGCTCAAACAACGAAACTATAGTATTCACATTTCTCGATGGAGCTTGTCTAGAAGCTATATGGAGAGGTTGTCCAACTGAAAACAAATTTACGGACAAAGAGTCGTGCAAGAAATCATGCAAGCAAGAACAACCAATAAACCTTAGTGCTTGGAAGACACAGCTCAAAGGCTTAGATGCAGAAGAAGTAAAAGATATTGATAATATCTTAGAAGACATGATTGAAGAAATTCAAGAAACTACTTCGGAACTAACGACAGCAGTTTCTGACACCGTCACTTCAACAGAATCTGATAAATCTACAACAGTAGAAGCTACTACTCTTGAAGCAGCCGTGGAAACTGTTACTGATCTTCCGACTGTGGAAACCACAAAAATATCCACTATAAAACCCACTGAGGACGTTGGTAGTGCTGAAGAAGTAATAACAACTTAGAAAGAAACTTATTCAATTGTTACCTTTCTAACGTCAGAGCTAATTTAAGTTTGTGTTCTTTTAGAATTATTTTTTATGCGTAAATTAATACAATTTTCTTATCTATGTACACACATAAATATATACATTATCGAGATTTTGGCGGGAACTGAAAGGAGATGTCGTGCTGTGCAGTTTTATTTTCTAAAAATGTGTAAAATTACTCTAAATATTCTAAAATGAACAATACTTGTAGGATATTGATAGTTTATGAGTAGTAATTATGTGTTTTGTGAGAAACGTGAGCTGTATAGAGCCTTTTGAGTTGTCACAAGAACTCCGTTGAATGGCACCAACTGATAACCTACAGTTCAAGCTGTGCTACAGATAGGCTTAAGAAAATTAAGAAACTACATTGTAATCTAAGATCTGGCTTAAAGGCCTAGCTGCCAAGCCATAAACCTAAATAAACAAATATACATTGTCTTGAATAGAACGAGCTGATAAGAGTTTACCAAATACACATTGTCAAGGGAAACTTATACTAGTTTAACAATTCAAAGATAAAAAAATATTGCTAAAGAAAATTCTAGAATAGTAATGTTATACAAAGATTGATTCATGACTTCGAGAGCACAAGAATAATTCTTTATTTAAAACTTTCTTTAGATATCAACTGGTCTAGGGCAGTCGTAAGCTAATTTTTACTATTCATTGAATTGATAAATTACTTTAGGGTTATTGCAATCAACCAAGTCATCTCGACAAAAGGCAATTCTCGTAGTAACCATTGGCTTACTGTACCGGTAACATGAAAATAGTAAGTATTGACATGCAACAAAAAAGTGTATTAAAATCACGATGTAAGGGATGTTGATATACTTTTTACTATCGATCGATGAATATCTCGTTCACATAACAATACCCCGACCTCCCCATTATGCTCTTGGCAAGGTCAAGGTCAACGGCAACGATGGGGTGTCTTAATGACCGTGTCGACTGGGGGATATTTTGTATAAATTATTATTATAGGGTTGGCACACATCGGCTTAAAGTTGCTTCTTTATCTTGGTGTAGGTTCACGTTTGACAGCTATCTCACCTGATGTTCAGTTAAGATGCGATCTAGGATGGAGCACACTTACCTAGAAGATACCTATTCACTCGTGACTCGAAGACCACTGGTTTATGTGAATCCGGGAACACAGACTCCGGCAAATTGATCTACTCGACAGCGGTACGCGAACGAAAGGTGGAGGAAAAACGTTTAGTTCTAACCAATGGTATGTACACCACGTAACGATGGCGCAAACCCGTGCGTCTGGTTGTCGGATAATAGAACTAAGTCGTGAAGTTCCATGGGACACTCTCCAAAGTGTAGGTATCCGGTAGAAAACGGACAGACTTGCTACCTTGCGGCGATGCTCAAGGTTGTGAAGCCAAGCATCAAGAAAACTATTATCACCAAACAGCCTCTTGCTGGCAAGTTGTATTTATAAATGTCGGAGTTCTTTATTTTGCTCGATATTCTTTTACCTTATATGTATATACTTATTGTTACGTGCGAGCGGGGTACGCACTTAGGATTGGAAGAAAACACCAGTTTTTAATTAAACGCTTTTATAAACTTACACAGCTGTACGTGATACCTCTCCACAGGGTCGCCCCTACACGCACAACTAATGACGCACTGTCCCGACGATAAATTGTCTAAGTCACAATACCGTCGCCGATATTGAGTCGACACACCTTCTGCTGGTGCAGTGTTTACCACAGTATTTACCGCGCGTAGCTCGCCTCTGGACCTCCTTTTAAACTACGGGAAACTCCTCCTTCACTAAACTGTCCACTACACTTTTCACTAAATTCACCACTAAACTCGTCTCTGTCTTCTGTTAAACTCTTCTTCCAACTCTTTCGTATCGCTTCACTTGTCGCTTCACTGTCTTGAACTGAACTCAACTCTAAACTGCCCGGTAGGCGCGCCTTACGCTGCTTATATACCCGGAAGAATTTTCTGGAACCCATAATTTCGTTATTCTTTTATTTACTATCTATCCCTTTCTAAACATCTATCTATCTCTGTCTTTTCCTTACCGAACTTTCTAGCTTTTTCTAAAAGTTCTTAAACTAACTAGATGGTTCCACCATCATTCGTCACAATATATACAAGGTGCAATAATGATTGGATTTATGTATATATGTTTATTTCTAGAAACGAACGAAGTTCTCTTTTAAATCTTCGCACAACTGACAATCACTGTCAAGTAAGTTTTTACGAATTTTCAAGTTTTAATTAATCTTCAAACAGATATAGAATTATTTGTATGTAGAAGACTAAAATTTTCTTGCCAAATAGATATTCCTATTTGAAAATATATAATATTGTCCATTTGAAAACGAAATTTTATCTACTTTTTAATCGACTTCAAAAGGAGGAGGTTCTCAATTTGATTGGTATTTTTTAAATTTATTTTTTATATATGTACACCGATTACGCTGAGATTTATTATCCGATTTACGTCATTCTTTTTTAGTTTGATGTGGAATAGTTGCCATTTGGTCCCCTAAAAATTTAAAATAGTTTGGTCCAGTAGTTTTCATTTTATGAACATTTCTTTCCGTTCCCGTTTCTTGGGACCTATATTTTTTAAGGCGCGCGGCATCTTTCGTAGGCCTACCCATAGCTAGACACTAAAAAGAATCAAATAAAAAAAAACTTCGTTTAAAAAAAGACTTCAAAAACTAAAAAGTATAAAATAACTTATTTCTAAAGCTATTTTTAATTATAATATCTTATTTTTAATATATATTATCTAAAACATCTTGAATTCGGTGCGAAGTAAAACATAAAGATTACTATATTTTGATTTGAAAATTGCTAAGCACCGACTTCAAGATGTTTTAGATAATATATATTAAAAATAAGATATTATAATTAAAATTAGCTTTAGAAATAAGTTATTTTATACTTTTTAGTTTTTGAAGTAGGTTTTTTTAAACGAAGTTTTTTTTCTAATTAATACAAGACCTATTCAAATTATGTATAGGTAAGAATGTTATTTTAGATAGATTTTCTGGAAGAGATCACTTTTAATGATAAGGCCAAATATTAATTTTGCCAAGAAATTATTATAATTGTTTATTTTGGTGAGTAAAGTGTTATATATCTATATATTCATCTGTATTTTATGTCTAATTTCTATTAAGTCGCCAAAAAAGTTTCAAAAACTATTGTAATTGTTTGTTTAGATTATTAAATCTGACTGTACGTAACATAATAAATCATTATTATGTTACGTACAGTCATTCACAGGTATTGAAAATTTTAATCTACTCTGATTTTTAATTACCTAGACTAAAATGACAACTGCAGTCGACTTTTTTGATTCATAAGCGAGTTGAATCAATAACTCACCACTGCAAGTTGAATCCTACAGAATTTTTATAGATATTATATAGGATTCAACTCACAGTGGTGAGTCGCTTCAAGCTTGCAACATAAAAAAGTTCCATCGCAGCTGTCATTTTAGTACAGGTAATTAAAAATCAGAGTATAATCAATAACAACATACAATTTATATATTACCCTGGCCAGTTAAGACACTATAATTATAGATACTGCACTATTAATTGTTGTTGTACGATAATATAATATTATAACACTTTTACTAACTTCTACAGTAAAAAAATATTGTTAGTACAATAAAGTAAATAATTTAAATTATAACACTATTACTAAAACATCATTTCCAATCAACGCGGTGAAAGGATTGGCTTGTAGTGTGTCGCGTGCCTTAACGATGTGAAGGTTGCTTCGATATTTCCTCAATGACTTTATAACCCATCGACATTTCACGTTTCTTGCAAAATTGTGTATCCGTAAATTGTGAATACTTAGATATTTTGTATTTAGAAATGTAAATACAATCTCACCAATTTTTGTAAACTCCAACGTAAATGGAACGAATTCCAAAGGTTTGGCCCTCTCGAATTTTCTCACTACGTATGTAGGTAGTGTAATAGGTATAGAATTGTTTATTTATTATAAAAAATAAGTTTCTTTGGAATAAAAAATGATTTGCATCGGCCGGGAATCGAACCCGGGCCGCCCGCGTGGCAGGCGAGCATTCTACCACTGAACCACCGATGCTTGTAACTGTGATGTGAAATTTTATGTTAAGTAGTAAATGTACTATTAAACTATTTAATATCTTAGATAACATTGTATTGGTATTGTGTACGTAGTAACAAGGTAGTAATAAAGCCTGTGAAACTTCGTTCGCATTACCATAACAATGTTTGTTAGTAAATTGCAAGGCACCTAAAAGACGTGATCCCAGCGCCATCTTTTGGTCAAATCAAATCAAGTAATTTATTGCATAAAAACATGGTAGTTACACAAATAGGTGTTGTTACTTTATAATGATCACATGTTTTTTGCCAGTTCGGCGTACAATTTTTGACACTTATATTATATAGGTACATACTCATTTCAATATTTATTTAGTGTTAATTATTATTACGAATGTTTCAAGATTATATTTATGTATAAACTTAAATTTATCATCATCAGGTCATCGTATATTCATCTATACCAGGAAAATGGTGCAATTTATCGGAATAAAACGTATCCTAATTGTTGACCCGGAATATAAGATAGCTGTGTATTGAGCTTTATTTAAATCCGTCCAGTAGTTTTCATGTGATGTTCTAATGTACACAGACAAAATTCTAAAAATTGTATTTTCGGAATCGCCTGGTCCGAATTATAGTCCCCTATTTATCTTTTTTAAATTCGTCATACAATCATCGTACAAACTCGAACGCTGATAACAGCGTTCGAGTTTGTATCCGTACAGGGCATAAGCCCTGTACGGATTTATTATGTTCTAAATGGGTAGATTTAAAATTACTAATGGTCGCCCGGGCTCATAATAATGAATGTCAAAGACTACCAAGGCAACAATAAACAAAAAAGCATAATATATGCGGCTGTCAAATACATGGTAGAGCGTGTAATGTTTTTTTTATTTAAAAAAAACATTAGCATTCGTCGCTTCTTCTCTATATAGACTATAAATGTGCGAAATTTCATACTCCTCCGTCTGCGCAATTTTCGTAAATAGGGGTACAAAGTTTTTGTCACGTATTAATATAATAGAAGATAGATAGATGAAATGTAACAAACAGAATGATATGGCATGACATTTCTAAAGTCTTTGGAATGTTAGCACAGGTGATATTTTCTACGGCGTTATAATGACAACTGTTCAAATTAGATTTTGAAATATTTATAGAATAGAGTAGACCATTCCTTTCCACCAGAAGCTGATTTTTCCAATTGGTCTTTAATATATAAGGTTTTTTAAATTTAAAGATATTTTTCAAAGCTAGCGTAGGTACAGCAGATAGGTAAATGACTCACCTGACGGAAAGCGGTTACCGTCGGCTATGGAAGTTTGAAACACCAGAGATGTCACCAACGCGTTGCCGGCCTCGAAGAAATCCTTTTTAAAACTCCATATCATAGCGCTGTGGGAAAATATTAACTAGGAGTTCATTCCAAACCCCACGGTGCGTAAGAAACACGTTCTTGAGAAACATGAAAAAGTTTGATATCTTTGTTGTAAGTTTTTAAGTCAGCTTTGGAAGTATCCAAGGCTTATTAAAACCTGTTAATTTATCAGCCTATAGACCTTCCCGTGTTGAAGATGAAATATAGCAATAACAATAGCCCAGGAAGAAACGTAACTTCGGAAATATTTTTTTTATTTTATTGCAAAACTAAAAAAAAACCACTGAGACCCACGTAAGGGGTCACCCACAAATTACGTCACACGTAAGACTCTTCTCTCCACATAGTGTCACATTTCAACAACTACCCTCTGCTAGTTACCAGTGGGTAGTTGTCTACATTGCAGGATTGTTTGGAGCCGCTGGAGCCTTCTGCGTATGGCGATGGAGCCTGATATCACACCAATCGAGCCGGCCCAACGAGCTGGAGTCAATACAATGGCCAACATTACTCTACTGCGTTAAAATCCTGCATGACTATATGCTCGAAATTAACCCCTACACTGCTGACCGACCAAGCTGTCGATGCACCTTTATGTTGATACCTCGCGAGGCCAGCGATCTGACGCTTTCGCATGACCAGAGTAATATTATGAGGTTACGAAGTCCACAAAGCTGCTGACCGGCCGTTCGAAGTCATAAATGGCTATCTAAAACCGGATATGGTCTGAACATGTCATCTTACTTCTGGTGTAATCAATTCATCAAATTCGGGATATTTTCAAAACAGAATCTGGAAAACCTGCCTCTGGTTTTAAATCTTTTTTAAATTATTATAGCACAGAACACTTTTTATATCCTAATAAGTAATAATATAATAACTTAAGACTCATTTGTTAAAAATAAAAAAATGTTTAGCATTCATAGAAACTCCATTTAAAAAAATATGCAGAAAGGCTAGCCACACCGTTACTATTCTACCTCTTTGGAATTTAGCTCATGTCAACATAGGTCGTTTACATTATCAGTAACAATGGGGTATATATGTATGGTGGGATATGTGTATGCATAAATAAAAACCACTTGCATGGTGGTCTTCCCGCTAAAATACATCAAGCGTGTAAAATCTTTTGTGATAATTCACTTTAGCGGCCGGCATTCTGTTCCTTTGCCGCTCTTTCTTGGTACGATTCTACAAACACAAAATTATTTGCTTATACCAGTGGCGCTAGTGTCTTTGTGTAATGTCGAAATTGTATCGATGAAAATTGGTTCTGGACTCTACCGTCTGTATATTTAAATTTGTTTTTCTAATTTCATTTGCAAGGCACATTTTGGTAAAAAATCTTTAGGTTTTTGTCTGTACATTCGATATTATTCCAGACCAGAATTTTCCCCCGGTCAAACCTTGGGTAGTAGCTCTATTTTACATACATAATTAATTAGGTTTTTTATAGAAATACATATATAAATCTTCACTGAAACATTAACTAACTGATGGTGAAAGCTGCTTAACCCATTGGCTGCTAAAGTGTTTTTGGATTCAGTCTTGATGTTTTCTCATCTTACTAAAAGATGGCGCCAAAGTGTAAAAATAAAATGGCGTTCGTCGAGCAGCTGATCGACCGCACCTGATGCAGAAACCCGCCAACATTATTCGACTTGGGTTGCCAAATAAAAGATTTTTCTCTAATTTAGGAAAAAAGCTGTAAACTAGTTTTTAAATTTAAAATTGTAATAAAATAGCTAATCTAAAACTATTAAGATTTTAAAATTTTTGTCATTATGATACTTTGACTCTATATTTTTAATTATTGGTTTATATTAATTAAGTACATTTAAGCAAATAGATAAGTAAATTTTAATTATACCTTATTACTAAAATCATCATTAAGTGAGTATTAAGTCGAATAAAATTTTATTAAAATTTCCTTCCAGGAATAATTTGTTAGTTTGGTTTGAAAAATACATTATGAATGACTATCTCACAAAAAATATCATTTTATTAGTTCCGTTTATTGAAAAATATCACATAAACTACGTAATATCGTGTTACAACTCAAAGGATTGAAAATTGACCGTAATGAGCTCATACAAATTGCCTTCTCCAAAGTATACTCGTGATCGTTTTCCCAGGCGGATTGGCAGAATTCATACATCAAGAATTTCAACATATAGATTTCTTTACAATGTTTTCTTTCCTCGTTAACAACACTAGACATCAAATCTACGTAGAACTAATTGAAACATAGATTTTTCCTACTTAAGACGGCCACACTGGCTGTGCCAAACAAAATACAATCAAACATGACTCAGTCGCGCGAAGCCCGACATTCTGGTATGTTGTGGGTCGTATGCTGCCTCTTAAAAAATTGTTCGATGTTTTCGATTTACGATTATATGATTCCTTTTGACATGTGTCATATTTAAATTTAGATGCGTTCTTGAACTCTATGGTACATTGTTCTATTTTACGTCATTTTATGTTGCACTAGTCAACGGTAACATAATTTCTGTATAGTTAGGTAACATTATCGATTGCTAAGATGTTCCTATTGTGAATGTAGGACAGTGTTAACAGTCAGTGTGTCTAGGTCAGACGCTTTCGGTTATCTTATCACAGTGCAATTGTTTATGTGATTTTGAATACGTCAAGTTCAATAAGATTAGTGCGTAGTGTTAAGTGAGATATTTTAATTTGCGAAGTCAATTAAAGGATTTGTTTTGGAGGGGTCCGAAGGACAATCGAGAAAAATGTTTGGTGTCTTCATGAAACGTTGGAAACCTAAAAGGTAGATAGATATTTATTACATCTGCAGGACAAAAGTAACGCATTCTTTAATTTAAAATTATATATTATTAAATATTATGGTCTGGTAACACTTTCTTCACATTTAGAAATAGGTAACTTTTTTAAATTGTTTTTTTATTGCATTGAGTTCAGCAGACAGGCAGACATCCTATGTGATGGAAAGCGGTTACCATCGCCTATAGACATTTGCAATACCAAAGTGCTCCAAATGCACTGTTGCTCTCTAAAGGGAGACTGGAGCCTGGCCATTAATGCCGGAACAAAACTCAAGGTTGTTAAGGTGTCATATTCTAAACCAGGGGTGGTAAGCATCCAGACGGGCAAATACTGTTCCACCTGGCTGTGTTGTTTTGTCGCCTCTTTTGACAGGCCGCCCAGCCACACGAAATTGTACTCTTTCTTCGTTCCTGCACGGATAGAATAATAACAATAACGTAAAATAATAAACTGCAAGAACATGCTTATAGGTATTATTAATCTATGCGTAAAAATGAAACATGATAGTCTTACTGTATGCTGTAGTTCGTATCAATTATTGCCGTTATAACTTAAGCAACAGACTGGCTGCTGAATAGACGGTTTTTTCTGTAAAATTGTTCTACACTGTGTAGTAAAAGAGAACAATAATATTGAAGGCGTTTAAACGCTGAAACAAACAAGTTTGATAAAAAGGGTGTCACTTTAGAAAGTGTATTTTTATTTGATGTGCGATTATTATTATTTTGACTGTAGGTAACACCCGCCAGCACGTTGGATTGAAATATCGAAATTAAATCAATTATTAAAATTGATTTAACCTCAACAACGTAAAAATCGAATGGAGTGGATAATAGGTTTTATCGTATGTGAATGCGCTGAAAAATTTCAAGTTTATTATAATTTCCCGTATTGACCTTTTGTTGATATTATAAATTAATATTGCATGTCGTAGATATGTTTTTTAATTGTTCTAATTTTAGCAACTCAATATCGAATTATCTTTTAGAGTGAGTCAGCTAATGAAAGGGATCATATTGGATTCCCAACAAAGCTAACGCAAGTCATACGAGTAAATTAGGAGAATATCATATTTCATGAGCAGACGTTCAGGTAGTGAGCTCTGGGGTTTCAATTAGTTTTAAAAAGGTATAAATATTTTCGTCTTGCTGTTTACTTTATGAGGCATACTAATTCAGAAGAGAGTTGCAGTTTTTGAAAGAGGTTGTCATGTTATTTATTTAATATTTGTGGCATATTGTTAGGTATTATTAATTTAGAAATGCCCACAGATAACTATCTCACATTTTGAATTAAATAAAACAATATTGTACAAAAAAGTAATAAGTTAAGGCTATGTATCAGATCGCTACTGGAGGGAAGCATGGCACTGCTGTGTGTGGAATATCTGATCGCGAATAGTGTCAAAGAATTCCTTACAAATATTTTCGAAGAAACTCTGTCTTGAACCTCACAGACTCAATGTTTCTACCCTAAACGGTATTTAGAAATTAGCCTTCTTATGATATTTGAATTATCTGTATCCTTTTCTAACAACCTCCGTTTGAATTTTGACGAAGCATGAACTACGAGAACGTAGGCAGGATTTCGGAATAATTACTGCATGCATTATCAAATAGAAAAACCTAGAAGAAAATACGAGGAATATGATTACCAATGTGATATCCGCCTTGCATGAAAGTAAGGTTACACCATCTGCTCCTTTAAATTAAAGGGGACTTGATACTATCAAGCATTGTCAATGGGCTGATATTCTTTTTATGTAAAATTGTAATACTACGTGTACATTCTTTTTAATAGATCTACGTAAAAATATATACAATATTGTTACGACCTACGCGCCGAGAAAAGTAGATTCACACCTGCATATCATAAAAGCACACTTTATTGCCTTTCCCTATTTGGACTTCTTTTGTTTACTTTGTGTTTAAAATTTGTAATTAGAAAACAGCCCATTGTGTACTGTAATCTTTTATGGCAGTCATTAGCCAGGTGTGTCGAACTGATTCTACAAAATTCGGTCTACACGGTCGGGCAGCCATACTGTATCGGTGCAGTATAAAGCAATGGCCCAATGGAGAGATCGGCAGTCGAGCGATAACTACAAGAGGAGCAAGACTTGTGTACATTCGGTAATCTATTTAGTGACGGACTTTGCGCCTGTTATTGAATCGTGCTTTACATTTAGACTGATTGTGTTCAGTTATATCTGTACCTGTATTATACGTGTTTGTATAGTTTTAATAAACTCCATAATAATTCCAACGGCATTTTAATTCGAGACCAGCAACTCGTAACAATATAAAATAGATACCCAAAATCTGAATAAAACTGTTGATAGACCCGAATAAGTTATTTTAAACTGTTTATTAAAAAAATGTTAGTATAGCAATAATACATAGATTTATTTCTAGTTTTTCTGCCGTTTTTATTCCCCTCTTCCTCATTCACACAATGTCCGTAATATTAGGTTGGGGAAAAAGTTTCTTCGCATTTTATATAAAAATTCAAAAGGTTTTTTATAAAGTTTATTTACATTTGACTAAAGTATGTAGGTGCCATTTTGTTGGATAACTTTTTGCCATCTTGTAGGTAGGGACGTGATCCCATTGCTATAAAAATTTTGGGGCTTCTAATCAAAAAACTGCGACAAGTGGTTTTGGCAGTCCTCTCGTGATGTTAACCTGACACTGCCTAAGGAATTCTGCAGAGACCCAAACAGGTGAAAATCTGAAGGTGCAAGGTCAGGACTATACGGCGGATGCATTAACACCTCCTAGCCAAACTCTCGTAATTTTTGCTGAATGGCTAAAGATGTGTGAGGTCTAGCGTTATTATGGTGAAAAACCACACCCCTTCTGTTGATTAATTCCGGCCGCTTTCTCTCAACTTTTTGCTTTAATCTCATCAGTTGTTCGCAGTACAGTTCAGAATCGATGGTCCTGCCTGGCGGTAACAGCTCATAATGAATAATGTCCTTCCAATCCCACCATACACACAGCATCACCTTGTTGCGAGTTAACCCGGGTTTCGGCACAGTCTGTGAAGCCTGACCGGCCTTTGACCACGATCTTCTTCGCACGTTCTTGTCGTACGTGATCCACTTTTCATCACCAGTTATCAGCTTCTTCAAAAATGGTTCGGTTTCATTACGTCGTAATAAGGAATCAGCCAGCTTTTTTCAAATGCGCCGAAACCGTTTTGTGGTCAATTCCCAGTTCTCCAGCTACATCGTAACTACTAATATGCCGATCTTGCTCCACTTTTTCAAAAATGGCATCAACTTTGTCCGTAACAGGGCGACCAAAGCGACATGCATCTTTGATATCAAAATTTCCGGATTGAAAACGCTTAAACTAAATTTGCGCTACTCTCACAAATACTGCATTAGGTCCATAAACATCACAATTTTTTTTCGCGGCTTGTGTTTTATTTTTACCTTTTTTGTAGTAAAATTTTAAAATGTATCGAATTTCTTCATTAGATTCACTCATTTTAACAATAAGAAAAACAAATGAAAATCACACATTTTCCTAATTTGAATTTGGAATTGTCTTCTGTAAAATTATAACTTTTAATGATACCAAAACCAACCAGATACAAATGGTATAGCCAAAGAGATCTTATTACAGGTTCATACATACTATATGCGAAAAGACTTTTTCCCCAACCTATTAATTCATATATATTTATCGTTCCGGGTTTGAAATGAACTCTACCAGTCAAAACTTTACCACAGCTCTATGATATGGGGTGCCTTTAATATTTTCCTAAAATTACTCTGGTATTATAAATTTCCACAGTCTACCAGTGGGGCCGTTAGACCGTACTGAACCAGCGTTAAGAAAATGGTTGATAAGCTCAAATAAACCAAAATAAAACTTGATGAAAGAAGTGTCGCTTCCGATGACGAACTTTGTGAGACACGTCTCGTTTTATTTTTGTACTAACTGGAGAGTGTTTAGTTAATTGTTTCTTGTTTTGAGCCACGTGTGGGAATTAATATCCATTGTTACTATGAAATTGTCAATTTATTTTGTTTATGAAATTGTGATCTAGTGTTTTCTTTTTCTTGTGATTTTAATAGTCTACCAATCGAATAGTGAAGACTTTTCCGATCACTAAATCACTGACAATGGTGTTATATGTGTGTTACCATATCAAGTACTACTTTTGTAATTTAGGAATTCATAATATTGTTTAATTATTTTAACACTGACATTCTATTTATTAAATCTTGTTTGCAAACATGAACTACATATAACTATCATTGAAATAGTCAGAATTTTTCCATGTAGCTTCTTCTTTTCAAATATTTGCTTAAAGAAACCAAAAAATGAAAGTATGTTAATATAATATTTACATTTGAATTTTGATAAACGCATTTCATTAGATAAAATATATACGTAATAAGTAGGTTAAATTTTTGCGTGTGTTATCAAGTTATCGTGATTTTATGCAAACTTACCATTTATCAAATGGAATGTGATAAGAAGCGCTTGGCGCCTAAATACGCCAACATAATGTTTATGTACTTGCTAATAAAAAAATACATACGTGTGAATTTTCTCACGATGAAATCTTGCATGGATTGCAACTGCAAGAATACTGTGACAATAATTCTTCTTTTTTATTGAATATAGTTTCGCACGGTTCAGGGGTATTTCCATTTTTAGTTATTTGTGAATATTTAAGTTTAAAATAATTTTCAAGCAATAATGCACCAGGTGAATGCCGTGACTTGTGTGACAAAACCCTCCGCGAAGTAGGGTCGATGGTTCGTTCATGTAGATAAAGACCGTATGTTAAAATATTAAGGTTGATTATAAATTTGAAATAGGCACGGAACCTCAAAAAACTAGAGGTTCGATATATGTAATAAATATACATAATCTTAATCTGTACTATAATAAATCTGTAAATGGTTCGAATTTGTACAATTTGTTCAAAAATGTGAAAAAAATCAGAGGGAATAATTAGGGCCAGGAGATTCCGAATATGCAATTTTCATAATTTTTGTCTGTCTCGTCTGTTAGAGCGTCACGTACAAACTACTGAACAGATTGAAATGAAATTCGGGATAGAGGTAGCTTATATCTCGGGGCGTAACTTGGGATACTTTTTATCCCGATAAAACACGTCGTTTCCATGGGATAGACGAACATATCAAAAACATGGTGCTCCTGTCGCATCTTTTTTGGAAACTACTTAACATACATGAACGAAACCCGACACAGAGCTGACTTATAACCCGAGTCAACACTTGAATATTTTTTATCTGGATAAATCACGCCGTTTCCGTGGAATAGATCGATTAGTAAAAAAGATGACGCTGCAGTTGCGATGTCAACAACCATCGCTGTAATTCAAAATAACAAATACGTTGTAATGTTGCCCACATGTCATTTATTACCTACGTATTAGGTAGTATTTCAAATAAGGTTGGCTGCGACTTTTCTTTATGTTTTACTGTGCAGTTGTCTGAACTTTATTGACTTAGTTTCTTTGTAATTGTAGTGAATTGAAGAAGAAAGTAAGGTATTGAAGGTATATATATTTAAAAACACTTAATATTTTTTTATCTACGTAACATAGAGCTAACCTAGTGTTTTTCACGTGTAGCTGCGGGGAAAACGCTAGTACCTAATAAAACATGTACATTCCATCCATTATCATTAGAGTAAATAAAAAACCCATTCTCAGTTCATTTCCTTCGAAACCCCAACAAAAAGCGTAGGCAATTACTTACATACGAACAACTTAATTATATGAATATTTTAATTTGACGTAGTTATTAGTTGGTACTTTTATCTTGTTCTATTTTTAAAATTTCAACCCGTCACTGTCGCCTGCGGCCTTAATTTTGGTGTTGCTAGGTAAAAATTGATACACACCAGGAAGTAATATTTTTTATATAACACAATAAAACTGTAAGTGAAATTAATGTTGTCAATATTATTGCAGATGTTATGTTGCATTCATGCATTATTCAGTGATTGATAGGAGTTTTTGAGGGGAACGTTAAGGTTATGTATAAAAACATTTTAAAACGGATTTAAAAAGAACATTATTTGTAGAATGTTGATTATTTTAGGCGAATTACGGAATTTTAAAGAAAATTTCAAATATTCAGTAAAAGTGATATATGAACATTCGATCTGCTTCAAGAATTCTGTTGTTAGATTTCAATCCATAAGATCTACAATTTCATTGAGGTTAGGGAGAGAAGTTATATGGATCCAGATTTTGCTTGGTACACTTTTAACTTGAAAATTTATAACTATTACTATTGTCAATTTAATGATAAACTTTAATTACTCTCTAAGATAATGACACTTTAAGTTCTCTGATTGAGGCTATTTGATAACAATCAACTGGTTTACTTATGTAATTTGTGTCTATGAAATTCTTAAAACTATTTTTGTGTCTCTGCAACACTAGCCAATCTATTTTCTCGTAGTGTTGCCCTCTGGCGGGGCCACCTGCAGTGATTTTAATTGGAAATTGGCCCTCTCTATTTGTAATGCTCACAGCCTTGTAGGGCTTCACGCTGGGTGGTCACCCCAGCCGTTCATATCCACGAGTCTTAAATAACGTGTGGATACATTACTTAGGTTTGTGACTTATGTATTATAATCTTTTATTCTTGTTTTTTTAATAACATGACAAACAAGAATTTGCTATATTTTAGGGTTATAACAATTTACACATATAACAGACTAAATGTTATAATATCCCATGCAGTCATATCACTTTTCAATTCATTATGAAAAATAATTTTATTTACGATATATCCGTGATTTCAAAATAAAAACCAACCTTGTATTTATTCATCCACTATTGATATACATCTACGATAGATATATTTTTAAAAATTTCGTCGCTGTTAATTTGTATTAAATGGGCATTCAAAGGACAAAATCCATTTCATTGAAAATTTTTAGGATTAAAACAATACTTTTATCTTGAATTTTCGTATATTTTAGCTGATAATTATGTGTATTCATTATCTATTTTTATATTGTAATAATGACTATAATGTTTTTTTAATAATATTGTATGTTTTCTAACTAAATTAAATCAATAATCCGTCGGGTTCTATTCTCCGCAGGGGTACCGGCTGTTCTAGGACCGAACGGCTTTTGCCGCGACGTTTGTAAGAGATCCGATGGAATGTCATTAGTGCCCTAGAAGATGGGTTGTCCCTTAGTATTGGACGCGTCTTGCGTCGATACTGTGGTGGCGTCCTATCTTCCAGCCACTAGCATGTCAGCCGGCACAGCTGCTGCACAACAGGAGGCCCTAAAGTACTGCAAATATTCAGTTATCGGAAATGGCTATATTTGCGGCTTTTGGGGTCGAGACCCTGGGACCATGGGGGCCTGAGGCGCACAAACTTTATCGAGGCATAGCGAAATGCCTCGTAGACGTCTCACATGACCAAAAGACTGGCCTATACCTCGGACAAAGCATTGCGATGCGATGCCTTTCAGCGAGGTAATGTGGCCAGTCTTTTGGGCACGTTTTCAACTGACAGCGGTGTGGCACTAGGTTTTATATGGTTAATTTTAATTTGTATATATAGTTTTATTTAGTTTAATTTATACTTACAGAACTTATATTTTAAATAAATAAATATATTTATGCCAATATTTTGCATCATAAAGAAAGCATGAATACATGTGAATGAAGTAGCAAGCGCAGCTACTCATTTTATATAGATCGTTTTATAATAATAGCGCATAAACATCCCACTGTTGGGATCGGATTTCACATGCTTATAGAGAAATGGACAGTATATGTTATCTCGTTCTACAGGTTTCATCACGATGATTTCCTTCACCGTTAGTACGTAGTGATTGTAACAATATACACATTAGGTTAGAATAGTCATGGTTTGCGACTAGGATTTGAATCCGCGCCCGTTGAGTTTGGGACGTGTGCGCAAACCACTAAGCTACCATGGCGTAAAAAAGAAGATAAAATAAAATTGCACAATCAATCATTATAGACAAGTGATCATACTTTATTGACGAAAACGTCAATTCCGAACACGTCTCTGCTTTTACATGCGCGTTGTAACTAAAAAATAAAAGTTGGTTAATGTAATTACCATTGGGTAGGCTCGTTATAACCATTTAAAAAAGTAATTAGAAAAAAATTATGTAGAATTTATGTTGATAGCTTCTCATTTGAATAAAAACTGAAGAAGCGCCTTATGGGGTACTATAAAAATTATATCTACGTAATTTATAATAGTGCCTATAGTAGGTGGCATAACTTCAATTTTATTTTTGTTTGGCTTGTGCGTTTACTCCCAATCTAATTTATTAGTTTTATATTATTTTATTAAGTTCAAACGGTTCGTTTTCTGTTCATGAAGTCAAACTGTGGAACGCCCTCCCTCATGTAATGCGAGATAGTCCGTCGGAAACCATCTTTAAAAGAAGAGTTACAGAGCACTATCTGTCCTAATTAACTGATATATATGTATATTTATTTTATATATTATGTATGTATAGATGTATGTGTAGGTAAGTTTATGTATGTACATTTAGGTTTAAGAGCATAAGTATATAGATACTATATACTTATGCTCTTAAACTTAT
The DNA here is from genome assembly GCA_039645545.1 of Dendrolimus houi. Lineage (NCBI taxonomy): Eukaryota > Metazoa > Arthropoda > Insecta > Lepidoptera > Lasiocampidae > Dendrolimus > Dendrolimus houi. Next base: position 23,738,621 of record CM077127.1, on the reverse strand, counting down.
TTTCCCACTCTCGCTAGACCTATATGTTTGCTGGAAGGAAACTATTTTTAGGGTCAAACTCGCCTTTGTACATCGCCATTATTTTGTAGTTATATATTTAACTATTTTGTGTACAATAAAGAATAAGTTTTCGCGAATAGTACAACAAAATTAAAACTACGTTTTAACGGTTTTAGGTGCGGCATTATTTGATTTTTGTTTTACTTTTCCTTTATTCTTCCTATTGAAAAATGACCGAAATGTGGAAATAAAAATAAAAACCGTTCGAACGTAGTTTTTAATATTAATTTTATTTTTAAAAAGGCAATTAACTACTTGGGTAAACAGCCCTGTGTTGGAAAGGTTTTACAAACAAAAATCGTTGTTAACCAATTGGGATATTCGCGCTCCACTATTATACATAGAAAAACGGTTGGTGGGTACCCAACTGAAATTTTAAAATTTTTACAATCCAGCTAATATGTGAATCACTGACTAACTGGTAGCTGACTGTCGGCTAAGCCGTAACTTGTCTGGTTTTGGTTATATTCGACAAACAGCTGGCGCGTTGTTGGACAACTTAGCCGTGGCTATTTCATGAACAACTGCAATTAAGCTTCTATTTACAATAATGACCCATCTCCAGTTGGAAGTAGGTCTAGCCATTAGCGTCATATATAATACATTAATTTTATTCTGACAGGATTTGAACTCAGAGATTCAATGCAAAACAACGACCATAAGCATAACTCATTTCCCTAAGCCAATCGTGCCATTTTCCGTCATTTTAATGGCTTCGTAAATACGTTTGAATTTACTAGGACATTAAAATCAAATTGACAGGTAATAGGTTTAGAAAAGCATACCTATAAGTACAGTTCATCTAACCTATAAGTATATGGTTCTTCTTTGAATATGGTTTCAAACGACTTGTAAATTTACTATTGTAATCATGTACATTGTACATATATACTTAGATATAGACGCTTTGACTTTAAGAATACAAGCATTTTTTAACTTGGGTGCGTAAACTATGTAATACTACGCAAAGCACGCAAATGCAAAAGCACGTGCGGCTTTTCGTCTATACACGTACACCACCCCCCCTACAGTCCGGATTTATCACCCTGCGTCTACCACATGTTTGGACCACTGAAAGAAGCCCTTGGAGGTCAAAGATTCAACACCGACGACGGGGTAGAGGAGTTCGTGCGCACATGGCTATCCGAGTTGCCCAAGGAATTCTTCGATACCGGCATCAAAAAACTTCCGGAAAGGTGGACAAAATGCGTAACTAGTGAGGCGAATTACCTAGAAAAACTGTAAATTTTCTCGATAGTAAATAAACGTGTCCACTGAAAACTGTTCCATCTTTATTCGTCCTAATTCCTTTAGGCGGCTTCACTCTAAGAGCTCGGGGCTCTGTCTATCTATTTTGTTCGTCAAGTTTACAACGGACCCTTTTTTCACGCTCTCATTACTCTCTAGCCTACAATTATTGTTCACTTTCAACAAAACGAAAACAATCTTTAATTAAAAACGTTTATCAAAGTGTCAAATTTCCCACCAACGTTTTTTCACATATTATAAAAGTGTCATATTATTTTATGATTTTGCTATTATTCGATTTAAAAAACAAAACCAATAAATTAACAAATGGCAAAGTAATCCTCAAATCTCTCTTGAAAATAAATATGTCATTGATTTATATATGGATTATTTCTCTAGTAATATATTATGTCTTGTTGGTTATACCTATAATTGGGAGGTTACTGCACTCTTAAATTTCTGCGTGTGTATATTTTATTCATTCAAATGTTTTAATTAATTATAATAAAATTTTAATGAGACATTAAATTTTGATAGCTTAACTCGGTAAAATGGAGCGACAGCTAACGTCTTTATGTAAATTCTTACAAATGTTTAATCAACACCAAATACTTTATAGATAAGATCAACAGTTAATAATTTAAATAAAAAAACATGAGTTTACTTACCTATTTGTGGCGTCCACTTCATTTGCGCGGGACTTTGAATATTTATATTCTGTATTCTCATTGTTAGGGTTATCTTTCATCAACAAATTACTGTTCATGCTGAAAGTGAATCTAGCAGTGATTGCGATTTCCTGCAATCAGCTGCAGCAAGAATATCTCGATTCTGGCAACTAACTAACCTATAAATTGTCATGTTAGTTTAATTGAATTCCCCTAATTTGCCCATGAAAGCTTGAAGGAGCTTCTGGACACTGCTAGAACTCGAAATGAAACTATAAAATCCGTTGAGTCCTTTCAAACCTGTTTCCGAGACATACTTTCGGGCAAACAGTTAAAAATACTACATTTAAAATAAATATGACAGCTAAAAATTGGAAAAAATGATTGATTGAGACAAGCGTTGATAAATAGCAGTTTTCACTTAAATATTGACGTTTATTTTTTTAAATAACATGTCTAATTTCAATTTTAATGGTAGGTAGGTATATAGAAGACTAATTATCTGACTAGATTGTATAGATCTAATTCCTTTGCCTGCAGTTGTGGCGAAATGAAAACAAACTAAATTGAAATAACACACTTTATTTTTAAATTAAATAAAGGGATTAGCAAAATGTCACTTCTCAAGTTTCAGCAAAAAAAAAATGCCACAGAAATAATCTTTAATATAATGTGTGGTTCTTGGATACGGCTCCCATTTTCTTTTCTTTGTTTTTATGAATAGCCGCGCTTGATTACTAGCCACAGGCTATAAATGAAATGCGTAGTTCTCTATGATAGCGTTTAATTATGTCGCATGTTGTCAATAATATTTATTTCTAGTAATGCTAAATCGTTTTGTTTTTCGGGGTTTAGATCCAGGTCAGAGTCTAGCTAATTAAAATAAATTTAAAAAAATGCGGTTTTAAAATAAATAAATAATTAAAAAATCCTTTTTAGCCAGACGTGTTGCTGGGGAGTTTCTCGCCGCTTCTTCTCCTTTAAACAGCGATGACACATTGCGAAGTGGTGTACATAGAATATTGTCAAGACTAGAAAAAAGTCGTGGTAGCGTAATGGCTAGCGCATGCGTCCCAAAATCGAAGGGCGCGGGTTCGATCCTGGCTGGAACTCATGCACCACTTAGGCAGTTTTCTGACCTAATGCGCATATTGTTACAATTACCACGTGCCAACAATGGTGAAGGAAAACATCGTGATGCAACCTATACATCGAGATAACCGATGTGTCAAACCTGCCAAGCCGCCTTGGACAAGCCTGGCCGGTATACTGTCCGTTCCCTTATAATGGGAGGCCCGAGCCTAGCAGTGGGACATTTATGGGCTGTTATTCTATATTATATAATAGTACGTAGAACAGGAAGTAGATTTAAATTTTGACTTACATGTATGTATGACCTTCAAAAAGTGTTCTCCAGTGGAACTTACTTTTAATAAAAATTTGCAATTGAATTTTGTTTATCTTTATTTATTTTATTCAACTTCTTTTTTCTGCCACTTCTTCTCGAATTTGGAAATCATGTAAAACAATAACTCCCGCATTTCACTTTTAATAATTTTATTCATGTGTTAAGCTGGTAAAGACTACAACAAAATTGCAGCAATATACCACACATTTTGGCCGACACATTCTCGCGAGGATCTCGTGAGACGTTCTTCATCTTCGTTTCTAGCAACGCTTTCACAAGAACGTGGACAGGACTCTTTAAACAAATATTATGTAATTTATCTGACAACATTTATTATTTTTACCCGCTTGCAGTTGTACCGCTGCTCTTTTCTAGGCCCTTTACCTCGACGGCAATAGCTGCCGGGCCTAGTTATTATACTGTTTAATAAATACTCAGTTTACAACCCCCCATTTTGTGTTATTGAGTAAACTATACGACTTTGAATACAGGGGACAACTAATTTGACAAATTGGCATAGAGCAATCAATTTTAAAGATTTATTCATATTGAGTTAAAGTAAGTTTGAAGGCTTTAAATCAAATAAAATCAGTTTTATTGTGAACTAAGTGTTATACAATATAACTGAGAATAGCACTTATTACTTAGTTGGCCTTTAATAGCATCGTAATATTAATGTTACTTAAGTTAAGTATATATCTATACATATAATAAAACTGTAGAGATCGAATTTTTGTACAATGAAAAAAATGCTAATAACAGAGTCAGGGGGATGTAAGAAGTGAAATAGAACTAATTTAGTTTTTTTTTAATTACATGTTTCTCTGTTTATCTGTTTGTCTGTCTGTTGGTGGCGGCTAATCTCCAAAACAACTGGACCGATTTAAATGAAATTTTGTATGGTGGAAGCTTATATCTCTGGTCAACATAGAGGATACTTTGATCCCGAAAAATTAAAGAGTTCCCGTGGGACAGTTAAAAAACTTTCCACACGGACGAAGTTGCGGGCAAAAGCTAGTATTATATAAGTATCTCTGTGATATATCTAATATTTATTTTGATTCCTAATGCATATGCATATTTTATTTAAAACAACACAATATCTTCGTATTCTTACCTCTCACTGCTTGCTCTCGTACTTGTTTATAGTTCTTAAAAAATATTCAAAGTTAGTCATGAATAAGACCGTTATTAAGTATGTTGATTTACTGATTTTCATTTATGTTTATCAGATTTCAAGTATAATCTGTGGCAAATTTTACTGTCATCCAGATCAGGTACAGAACAACTACATAGACTCTGTAACATCTGATTTTGTATGTTTTTTTTATTTATATTGCTGGAGTTCTGCAGACAGGCAGAGGGCCCACTTGATGGAAAGAGTTAACCATCGCCTATGGACATTTGCAACACCAAAGCCGCTACAAATGCGCTGCTGCTCTCTTAAGGGAGACTGGAACCTGGTCACTAATGCCGGAACACAACTCAAGGTTGTTATGGCGACATACTTTAGACCAAGGGTGGTAGCCATCCAGTCGGGTAAATGCCCTACCACCTGGCAAAAAGCGAATATCACACATCTCTTATGGCTACCTAAGAGCAGACAAAGTTTTGCGTACATTATAACAAACTTAAAACTATGTACTTTGAATGCATATAAATGTAAGAAAATCATGATCAATTTCCGTAAGTATCTTACTCTACTGTCTGTCTGTAAGTTTTACTTACAAAGTTTTGGTGTGTTTATTTGTTTGGAAATAATTATGTGAAGTAAAAAATTCCTTTATATTAAAATGGCGTATTAAATTTAAGCACACTACCGTTTGTATAAATTAGATTGTTTGACTCATAAATTCAGCTAGCGCCTGTATTTTTTATTACAAATAAAATCCTCATATTCTAAAACAGGTTGTTCTGCCACCGGTACAACGTATCTAAAATATCAGTTGATTAGTCTAAAAACCTTGTTTTATATAAATTGTTAATGTAAATATGGCTACGTCTCAAGGCAACGCGTGGCCACACAATAAATGTCATTTACTGAAGACCTCAGAGACATATTGACCTAGAATTTTAATATATTAACATTAACCAATTATCATGTTTAATCAACTAACAAAAATTTGGGTAAGTGCTTGACAGTTTTTTTTATTACGTTTGCGTGTAGGCAAACTGGCAAACGGGTCCCCTCGACGGCAAGTAGCTACCGTTGTCCATGGACATCTGCAACACTAAGGGAGCCGAAGCGTTCCCTATCTCATTGAGACTTTCAATATCTGTTTACGCCCTTTTTGAAGAGCCCCACATTGTAACGCTCAGGGAAAACCGCGGGAGGGAGTTCATTCGATAGCTTGCTCACGTATGGCATAAAGGAGCGTACGCCGCATACAGTGGACGAATTCCAGGTATCAAGGAAGTGTGGATGTACTCTCAGTAAATCCAGTAGCTCATAGAACACTCGCTAACACGCTCCAGTACATTGTATACGTAAAGTAATCTTGTTCGGAATTGTTATTATGATTTCAGCTCTTAGGGCAGGCTCGATCGGTGTGACACCACGCTCTTACAGAATAACATGTTTCGTATGGTGAGTGAGAGTTCCAGTGGCCCATTTTCCGATCCCCCTTTTCTATCTCCCCGTATTCTGTCTCTCCCTATCCTATCTCTTATATTTCGTACACCTTTCTCACCATAAAGGCTGGTAACGCGTTTCCATTGGTGTTGCAAACGTTTGCGCATTACTTAGGGTTTCGTAGAGATTACAGACGTCCCTTGTTTACGATACTTGATTACGGAAGCAACTATTCTATTTCCATGTCGGAACCATAAAATTATTTAATCGAAAATATCCCATATCTCAAAAATTATTCCTGTGATATTGTTCACAGCGGTCGTTAAAATATTTCTAGAGATCTACAACAGTGCTCTTTATATATAATTACATATCCTTAACATTCGCCAGGCGGGTCCGTCTTAGCCATATTGGGCGCTGGATTGCAAGAACAGCATGCCCCCCCCACTAACCAAAAAATAGAATTAATAAAACCATGAGAAAAGAATAGTATTCTTCTTTCATGATAAAACAGTATATAGTCAGTTAATTTCAATGTTTGCGACGCATTATATTTTCGGCGTTCCAGTGATGTTAGAGTAATTTTCAAAACTAGCAGATTAGGGAATGTACCCATACTACACGACCCATTTTTTACCCAAAGTGACCACCCAGTATATTATTATGCCAAGTCACAAGCCTCCCCTCTAGTTTTCACATAGTAATTTATAGATATGGCTCTAAATCATTGTTGCAAACAAAAAGTTAAAATGACAATTTGTCTTTATTAATACGGCGCTTGCCATATGACGTCAAGAGTGCGTGCTTACCTATAATTACAAGTGAAACAAATATTATCAAGTAATAAAATTTATTATCTGGTAATCATTTAAACATAAGCCGCTTAAAAAGCACTAAACGCTGCCCTCCTTATTTGAATATAATTCAAAAAAGCGAGACATTTTCTTAGAGGATATTGACTACTATGTGATGAAAATCCCCCCCACCCCCGTGACCAAGCGTGGTATTTTGGAGACCTCCCTCCCACCAGAACGGGTCACGTAGTATGGGTACGTTCCCTAAGCAGGTTCTGCTTTTAGCTAAGTTACGTCACTTTAAACATACTTTGATTTGCTTAGGTGTGGCTGATCAACTAGAACGCGGTTTGACTAATTTAAAATAAATAAGTGATGAATTCATTATACGCATGTTTATAAATTTCAAGGCTTTTTAATGTTTAAAATTTTCGTATTACAACATTGATTCGATGTATTAAAACATTAATTTGATAAATTGGATCTTTATTCGTCCTTTTTGGGCATTAATTTACATAAAAGCTCACAGAATCTAGTATCTATGCTAAAATAAAGTAGAATGTAAACTTAATACCTGAGACGTATAAAAGTATAGACCAAGTCTACGTGAACAAAATACTCAAATGAAGTGAAGCACTTTTTAAAAACTTGTGTGGTATAGACGTGGTTTGCGTCAGTGTGGTTTAGTAATGTATTTACTGGAGTTTTACCTGTCATCATTATCATTCGAGCGTTCAATCCTGGTTGCGTTCGGAGCTTTCGCTCCGACGCACAGAGTCCTGTTTCCTACTTTTTCTACTCCCTGGGATGTAAGGGATGTGATATGGGATTGAAGTAGGAGGTAGAGAGAGCGCAGTGAGTCATCAAAATTCAGACTCATCGCACGAAACATAATTAGCTCAAGGCTGATCGTTTCACACCTATATTCTGTTGAAGCGTGGTATCACACCGATCGAGCCGCCTCTAAAGAGCTGTAGTCAAGACAGTAATAATAATAATAATAAATTTTATTGAACCGAACAGTGATTCTAGCATAGCTCTACCAAGTCAATATTTGTTCGCCACATAACCATCCCCTTTTCTTAAAATGTGTCCGTTCTATTTATCATTCCTTGTCCCATGGTAATGCAAGACTTAAATCTAATCTCAGTATTCGTCAGAAGTCCAATAATAAATAACAAATACCCCTACATCATAACAAAGAAACGAGAAAGTCTGTCCGTTCCCACAGCTGCCACTTTATCAAGGGCAGATAAAAAAAACTTTTTATGTTATCGGTCATTATTGATTGTCACAGTTGCATCATTGGCTGGTAAAATATTTGTATGAGATAGTAATGTCGAAATTTGATGGGGTTATGTAGATTCATCATTACACTTATATGAAACGGCTCACTAAAAAGAAATAAGAGATACATATGGCTCTGACGCTCAGAAGGACTATATCACTCATTCAGATCTCTAGAGCGGGCTGTGTTGTGACACTGACGGCAAAAATGGTATAACAAAATGTTTTTCATTTTCAAGAGAAATAAAGATAGTTATACAATACGGGTATATATAGCAGTTATTCCCGCTACTCGTTTTTTTTTATCAGAAGGGACATTATATGTGTATGTGCTTGAGTAAGTTCAATTTTATTTTTATAAGCTCAAAGTTCTATTGATACCGTACATGTTAACGAGAATGTGTTCGGTTTCGGCAACTAAGCCGATTGAGCCAACTGAGCCGTTAACTTTTAGTTACTAATTGAGCGAATAAGAGATAATTTTTGTAAAAGGAACTAGTTCATTAACCGACTCAAAAAAGGAGGAGGTTCTCAATTCGTCGTGAACATATATTTTTTTATGTATGTTCAGCCATAACTTTGTTGTTTCTCAACCGATTATTTTGATCTTTCATTTTGCGCTTGGCTCGATTCAGCAAAGCTTCGAAATGATTCCATATAAATTTTATTCCTAGCAAACTTTGGATTCCGAAGATATACCAGAAAAATCCTTGAAATCAGGCTGAAATATGAAATTTTTGCGGTTTTTCAGCCATAACTTTTTTGTTTCCAAACCGATTTTGATCATTATTTGGCGTTCGATTCATTATACTTTTAGAATGACCCCATATAAATTTTATTGGATCTTGAGTTCCGAAGATATAGCAATAAATCAAGTAGAAAATATTGTAGTGATTGACGTCTATAACTTTTTTGTTTCTAAACCAATTTTGATGATATTTTTTGCGTTCGATTCAGAGTATTTTCGTAGTAGTCTGGTATAAATTTCATTGTTACCGGACTTTGGGTTTCAAAGATTTGATAAATGTTCTAAATTACTTAAAATCAAATAGAAAACGTATTGAAAAATATTTTTAGGTTTATGAATATCCTAAAACGGGTAGGTATCTAATTAAGATTAATAACGTGCTGAAAATTAACATATACATTGTTACAACAACAAAATATTGCATAATGTAGTAATTTTCATGTTTTACTTGGCACCGACTTCAAGATGTAGAAAATTTTATTTTTTACTTTTTAGTTACTCTTGAAATAGGTTTCTTTTTTAGGTTAGAATTTTTTTGTCTCTCATTCCCGAGCTACCCAAATCTGTTCATTATTATACTCGTATTTCTTTAAGGCTCTGGCTTCGAAGTCGAACCCACGACAATTGTGACGGTAGTGCGTTAGCTACTAATCTACCATGGTTTAAGTAGCTAAGTAAGATAAGTATTTTTATGTTCGTATGTACTATTTTAAAAGCTGCTAGTAAATTCGCTCCAAGCATTCTCAATGTTGTCATATAATTATACCTATATATAACTTCTTTTACTTTGTAATTTTCTTTACAATCTTTCATACATTCGTTTGCATAAAACATGACTTTTCATGCGTGTTACGTTTAACCTACTTGAATAAAAAAAGGTATTCATATTTGCGTCGCATTAACATGTAAATTTGTAGTCATGGTGTTTTACTTCTAAAGAACGTAATGAATCTCATTAAAAATATAAAGTGTATAATTAAAATGTGAAAACATCTGTGTTTGTTTGTGCAAGGCCTTGTCCGTGACTCCCTCCTCCTACCATAAATAGTATTGACATTTTTTTGATAATTATATTCATATATTTAAATTTATCAAATACTTAAAATAAACTAAATTATAAATGAATTAATATAAAGTGTGTAAAAAATCGCTGCCATAGGGAAGCCTGCACAGAAGGCTGGCTGCATTGCCACGCTCTATGGCAATGCAGATTCGTTGCGCGAAATACGAACCAGCCTTCTGATCACGGGTGGTATCAAAGAGTTTCTTACAAATTTTTTCGAAGTAACCCTTTGCCGATGGACCCCACGGACCTAAAATTATCTCCATCCCACTATCCCATTCCTTTGTCTCTATCCCTCTTATCCTATCTCTCTTTTTCCTTTTTTTTATATAACGCAGGGGAATGTCTTTGGACACCGCCCTTGGGCTCTTCGGGGAAGGGCCAAATGCAACACAGAAGCATTCAGGAAGCATGCGAGGGTGTGTGGTTCTCCACGCTAGTATCAAACAGAAGCAATCGCTAGAAACCGATAGCCGAACTACCCACTAAACCTAAACCTGCGCCCCTGTGTACGCGGGGACGGACGGGAAAAAAAACAGATAAGGGGGATTTCTCTCTATCCTACCCTAGAGACTTGCAACCCGTTGACAATGCCCCTGGTGTAGCAAACGTCCATAGGCGACCATTTTTTAATTTACTTTTTATTGCCTGAAGCAGGCAAACAGACAGACGGCTCACCTGATGGAAAGTGGTTACCGTCGCCTAAGGAGGTTTGCAACACCTAGGGTGTCGCCAATGCGTTGCCGACCTCTAAGAAATTTCATAACGCCCTTCTTAAAGAACCTCATGTCATAGCGTAAAGGGAAAACCGCGTCCGGAAGTTCACTCCAGATCATTGTTGTACGCGGATAAATGTTCTAGAGAACCGTTGTGTAGTTAACCGTAGGAGTCGGGTATGAAGTGTCGCCACTCACTTAAGACTTCACCACAAAGCCCTCCTGCGGGCTTATTATTTATTTATTATTATAATTAAACGTCGAAAAGTGGGAAAGAGTGATTTTTTGCTACATCTAGTAAGGCTTGGAAGGTTTTCATTTAGATGTCTTACTAGGCGATTGTCATTCTCAGTGTGTACTGTCGTGGTATGAAAATAATAATAATAATAATAAGTCTTTATTTCAGGCAATAAAATACCCATATACAATTACAACACAATCAAAATTTTAAAATTAAAAGCTATTTAATTAAGTTAAAATAATAAAACGTTCGCCAGTTTTCAAATTGATTCAATTAACGTTCCGCGAGCACGTTACCTTTTCAAACTAAATCACAAAACAGACTGTTCCACAGAAAATTATGTTTAACTATTTGACAATAGAGTTTAAAATTATTTAGATCAAAGTTATTTGATTTTCTGTCTTGTTCAAGATGATTGTTTCGACATGTAAAACCTTATTATGTAAACCTTTATTGGTTTTAATATTTATGTTAAACATAGTGATTATAACCGCTTTGTTTCTTATTGTTAATGTCGGCATCTGTCATAGTCAATATTGCAATTTTTTTTTTTTATGTTTCTATATTTTATAAATGTAACATTTATTAACATATTGGCAGCATTGTTTCCTGTACTCGTGCAAGCAAAAGTCGATTTTAAGGTGACGAACATTTTTATTCCGCAACTCTACCTATTATTCTAGAATACGTACACATTCTCTAAATAAGTACTACGTTAAACTTCAAGGTCTAACACACAATTTGCTTTGTTAATTTTTGTACTGATAAGGTTATATTTAATATATTATTTTGAAACCAGTTTTTTTTTGTATAAATAGAGCTGAATTGCGCAGACACAGCGTTTTATATAGAAAAACTTAATCTGGTAATTTATATTTTATGACTCGACTACAATTATGATATTAAATTTTTTAATTAAGTTAAATTTTAATTTTTATGTAAATATGAGTAAATGTACGAATGAAGTGGCTATACACATTTATGAAGGTAGAAATTTAGGAAATGACCCCAGGGTCTGAAGTGAATACTTTGGATGCAACCGAGATTTATATAAGGAAAATGACGTCGATCCAGCGTCGTATTTTTCGATGGGCGGAGGAAGAGTCTGGTAATACGTATCGCATTTAATTTTCTAAACCATGGCCGGGATTTACGGCAGACTGAAATTAATGTAGGTAAATTTGTGGTTTTGTATTATATATAAACGGGGTGATACAAAAAAGTGGAGGCGACGGGGAGCTGCTTCTATAAACATAGGGAACCTCTCAAGACAATTTTTAATTCGCGTAAAGCAGATAATAAGCTCAATAAGTAAAAAAAAAACTGCGAAAAAAGCTACCTCCCATCGACGTCTACGAAGTTGCATGCCTCTCGTAGCATAATTTTTAATCAACTCCAAAAAGGGTAGGTTCTCAATTCAATTCTGTTTTTTTTTTCGGTTGTTTGTTACGCAATTACTCCGTCAATTGGAGACCGAATTTCAATTTTTTTCTTTATTCAAAAAAATATACTCCTGAGGTGTTCCTATTGTCACCAAGTTAGAATCTAACGAGTGGATTCCAGGGAAATAGAGAGCAATCCTTGTTGAAGAATGCCAAGCGCCTAAACCATTCGAAACGTAAACTTTTATACGCGTGCCAGTAGTACAACAATTTCTACAGGCGCTTAATATATTATTACTAAAGCTATTGCAAGCAACTAAAAAGTAGAAAATCTTTTTTTAACAAAACCAAAATCGACTTCGAACTAAAAATCAATAAATAAATAATATTTTCTACATCTTGAAGTTGATGCCGAGTAAAAATTGCAAAATGCACCAACTTCAAGACATTGTAGAAAATATTTATTTTGTGGTTTTTAGTTTGAAATCGGTTTTGTTTTTGTTAAAAAATACTTTTTCTAGGTTTCATTTCGCAATCGAAAATGTCGAAGGTTACATAACCAGCGAAGCTCCATTACTTAACCCCAACACTCCACTAGTTCAACGTCAACAATTATCATTTTAATACTCAAATGCAACAACAACTTACATCCTTTTTTTATTGCACGTTAAAGTGCATAGGGTGGCCTTATAATCAAATTTTACAGCCATTTTTACCTTAGGGTCTACGCGCTCGGGGTCTTTTATGAACGCCGTAAATTGCGTTTTAGTTGCTTTATGTATGAGTTACAGATAAAACCATAGATTAAATGTTAGAGTGTCGTACATAATATAAACTTTTAACAAATTGTATGGGCTTTTTTAAGGGAGATATTGTTTTATGTTCTGTACATTATTCAGTAAACTGGAGCGTAAATTCTAGTTTATGTTCTTTTATTGTATTTTTCTTTCCTTTTTCTTTTCTTACTTTCTATTACATATTTTCTTTATACTATTGTACTATGTATCTATTTATTCATATCTACTGTTTTACTTTTATTTCTCTATTACATATTTACTTATTGTTACTACTATCTTTATTTTTACATGTTTATTTTGCAGGTTAGGTTATTTACATTTTTTACTACTATATTTTGTTAACACTGTGTAATTATATACAATTATATATTACCAGTGTTACTTGTTGACCCATTTCGTTTATTCACGATTTGTATGACTTTTATAAATAAATAATAAACGAAGTTATAAATAGTACAAGCGATTATAGACTGTGTAACAAATCGCTGCCAGATGGGAGCGTGCGCAGAAGGCTGGCTGCATTGCCGCGCTGTATAGCGATGCTTATTTGTTGGGCGAAATATGAGCAAGCCTTCTGATCACGGGTGGCATCGAAGAGTTTCTTGCAAATTTCGTTGAAGAAACTCTTTGCCTATGGACCCCACGGACCTTTAGTTTAAAATAAATTTTAAAAAAGACACCATGAATGTGGTGGTAATACATGAAATAATGGGGTGAAGATATGTTGCTGAGGGGTTTATTGCGCCGCTTCTTCTCCTTTAACAGTAACTAAAATTGCTTTGAAAGGGCCCATTCCCAAATTACATCACGCGAATTTCATAATTTTTGATCTCTCCCCGTCCTTGTCATAGCTGGTCACATTCGTGAGACTCCTAGAGTGACATCACATATTTAGCAATATTGCATTAAGAAATTATTTAATTAATTTTGTCACTCTCCTTTATAACATATTATTTACTCCTAATAGTCCCTAGTACCTTAAGGAACGTTTTAAATTCCTTCGCCTATCCACTGCCCGCAATTTGCGCCATGTGATACGTATCGAAAACTTATGACGCCGGCACACACTTCCTTCAACCTATTATGATGATTCTTTTACGGTGCAAGCTGTCAAACTTTCGAATATGCTGTCTCTTACTGTCAGAGAGGCCAAACCTTACCAACATTTAGAAATTTCCTCAGAAAACACTTTTTGTCCACAAATAGCTATGTTTGATTAACAGAATATAATCATGCTAATACATTTATTATAATAACTTATGTATTATTGTATATATATGACTATGTATATATGTATGTATTTGTATATTCATTTCTTAAACTAGTTTGAGTATTTATGTATCTATTGCCATTTTCCTGCACCACCTATATCGCCTGATTCAAATTTCTTTCGTTTAGGTTGTCTGGAAGAAATCGCTTTGAGCGATAAGGCCGCCCGCCTGTTGTATTGCCTAGAAAATATTGTAAATTTGGTCTGTTTTTGTAATTGTATATTTTGGTGTGCAATAAAGTGTTATATCTCTCTCTCTCTCTCACTTGTCACACAAAGTCACACTTCGTCGATCACCTCCTGCCCTTAACCTGTGACGTAAGTGGTAGAATCATGACTCAATAAGTAGGTAATCTGTAAGACTCCATTTTGAAATAAATGCATTCGTTTTCACTCATTTTTTATCTTATTTTTGCTGTCTAATTAAGCAAGGTAAGAGAGAGCAGAGATTTTTTTTTTGCAGCGTAGTCTCCGTGGTGGAACGGGAAAGAATACTAATTCCTGAGAACAGGCGGCCTGTCGTAAGAGGCGACCACAGCCAGGTGGTAGGGTGTTTACCCGTCTGGATGGCTAACACCCCTGGTCTAGAGTATGCCGCCATAACAACCTTGAGTTGTGTTCCGGCATCAGCGGCCAGGTTCCAGTTGCTTCTTCGAGGCCGGCAGAACATTGGTAACACCTCTGGTATAGCTAATGTGTATAGGTGACGTTAACCACTTTCCATCACAGTTAGGCCATCAGCCTGTCTGCTGCGCTTTAGCAATAAAAAAATGAACTTTAAAAGATTCTAGTATTTTATAAATTATTGTACGATTGCTGGTTTAGCAACTACCGACTTTTGTTGTCCTTCCTATACTCCATCCAAAGGTTGTCCGGAAGAAATCGCCATGGGCGATAAGACCGCCGATTGTACTTGTATATTAATGTTCTTGATTTTATGTAGCATTTTTGTACAATAAAGTATATTCTATTCTATTCTAGTATTCCCAGTTTATCCGCGGGCAAACCTGTGGGAAAAAACCTACAAAACATTAAAACTAACACAAATAAAGACTTAAAATGTCACTTTCATAATAATAAAATCATTAGATATATGAAATACATATATCGCTGATATAACGTGTTAATTTTCACAAAGGTGGACGAACAAAACGCGCTAGGCAGCATATTAGCAGTTATATGATAACTACGTTATGCTTGAAGTATGGATGTTAGGCTATGTAAATAAAAATACATAATAATTTAAATTTGGTAACCGTTTGGTTTAAGGATCCAAAGGTTTTGATACGTGGATGGGATGTTCCACAGATAGAAGGATGACCATTTGACACCGAGGGATCTTAGAGGCTTAGGGATGACCCTAATGGTTGGAGGAGCAAGATGGAATACTTCTCAGTCTCAGAGGAAGATCTTCCAGCGAGACTATTGTTGTTCCTCGCAGGCCTAGGTCCATCTATTATTGTTGGAAATTTGTATATTTTCTTTGTACGTTTCGGGAATCGTTTGCAACCTCAATTATTGTACAGCGCCATCTATTGGCTTATAAGTGTTCCACTACAGAGTGGTGTGTCCGACTCGGGTAGTCATAGCATTTCTTTGGAAGTGCTGTTATCACCCACCCTAACGTAGCGATTCTGTATGCCTCACTGTGCTCTCCTTTTATTGCGAAGCTGGCAAACGGATATTTATATGCAAACATCGCTTTCACGTGGTAATTGTAATATATACACATTAGGTCAGAAAACTGCCTAAGTGGTGCATGTTTTCCGCGTCCTTTGAGATTAGGACGCGTGCCCTAACCATTAAGCTACCACGGCTTGGCATAGATGAATGGCGTGACTGAAAGACGATTACCTTTAAACCCGTGGCAGTATATTAACCGTGTACTAGTATCAAAAACCTTTGCATAACGTGTTAGAATTATGCTAATTGATCGTCTGGTTTTTGCAACACGCGCATACGCACGCTATTCACATACAAACAATGGCGCGCTCGTATTTTGTGTTTTCAAGGGAAACGAGGCGTTAACATTTTCTCTTTTGCATATTTCTGTTTGTTGACTAGATTTTATGTTGTAATTTAGCAATCTGTGGTCATCATTTGTAGCGGCGTTTGAGTAACTTTGATGGACTAGTATATAAACTACGTTAGCGCGGAATTTTCGAACCTGATCGAAAAAAAATCCATGCTCGAAACCGTTAAAACGTAGTATTGTTACGAGTTGCAGGACTCGAATTAAAATGCCGTTGGAATTATTATAGAATTTCTTAGAACTATACAAACACGTATAACACAGGTACAAGATATAAATAATAACACGCGCAAAGTCCGTCACTAAATAGATTACTGAATGTAGTACACGTCTTGCTTCGCTTGTGCTTATCGCTCGACTCACTCACCCCTCCGTTGGGGCATTGCTTTATACTGTACAAATATAAAATGTCTGATCGACCGCGTGGACTGGATTTTCCAAGAATCACACCTGGCTAATGACTACCTTAAAGATTACAATGCACAATGGGCTGTTTTTCCAATCACAAATTTTAAACACAATGTAAATAAAAGAAGACAGTCATAAAAGAGCTTCAATGTTATTAGCGCAAACGCCGGTGGGTAATAAATTGCTTTGTTTACAAATATGCAGGTAGCCCAAATTGTAACAGTATTAATTATGTATGTATGGGTACTAATCGCAAAAGATTAATAAAATACTATGGACTAGTATTTCTTTAGGATTTTAGACCATTAACAGATGCTCTAAAAACCCTACCCTACGTGATAGTGTTGATATTTAACGATCTGCCATATTTTTGAATGTGTTTAAAAAGGTACAATTATATTTTTTGAAGTGATACTTCTATATAGATGGTATATATAGTCTTAGGATTTTTTTGTCACGAAAAAGCGTTACGGTCGCGTGGGGAGCGGCATAATTTAGACTCGACGTGGTGAGAGGCGGCATAATTTTAGAATATACTATGGATGCGTTTTTTGGTTCCGGATTGAATTCAGTTATTTTTGTTTGATAAAATAAAATATGTTTAAATAAAAAATGCATTCACTAAAATGTACCTAACCTAACCAAATCATAATTTGCAGTAAAACGCCGAAAAATCGAAACGTGTTCTGGGACACATAGTAGAAGTGAGTGAAACTTCAACGGACAAGTGACAAAATGAATCGCAACAAAATTTTAACTTGAAGTTTTACGGGCAGATTGTTAATGTACTTGTCCAATTTGAAAACCTGCCGTAAAATTTCAAGTTAAAATTTTGTTGCAATTCGTTTTGCCACTTGTCCGTTGCCATTGGTTTTTCCACTTGTCCAATGAAGTTTAACTTCTACTATGTATCCCAGCACATATTTAGATGTTTTACTGCTGGATTACAGTAGACACGCTGACGTTCCACCTGACGGAAAGTAGCTATAAATAATAATAATAAAAATATAAATAAATAATAAATAAAAAACCGTCGCCTATAAACATTTGTTGTCACCTTGACAAGGGTCCTGAAACTTGGACAATAATGCCGGAATGTAACTCAAAATTGTTATGGTGGCACGCTCTAGATCAGGGGCCTAGCCCTCCAGTTGCATAAGTGACTTACCACCTGCTTGTGGGTTGTTTTGGCGCCTTCTACGACAGGTCGACAAGCCACGAGAGTTGGTATTCATATGGCATTCCTGCACGGATAAAATATAACTGATATTTACACAAAAAAATGTTTTACTGTTAGTCTTAATTGCTCCGTAAACACAAAAGAGAAAAAATCAGGGACTAATTCCAATCCACCGATTGCATGTATAACCACTTATATATGTATTAAAAAAGAGCCTGACTGAGATAGATAAATAATTATGACGAAAAAAACATTTTTTAGCTAGACGTGTTGCTCGGGAGTTTCTTGCCGCTTCTCATTTAAACAGCGATAACACGTTGCGAAGCCGTGTACAGAGAATAGAAACTAGATTTAAAATCTGACTTACATATATGACCTTCTTATTTTACTTAACGGAACTTATCTATACTAATATTATAAAGTAACCCAAGGTGTAAAAAATTATCTAAAATCGCGTGCGCTGCGAAAAATATTGATGATAGAATAAAATAATGTACTACGAGTTTGCAGAACAAAATATTATTTACAAAAAGTGTCGCCACAGCATATTATGTCTAACTATTCTAGTTATGCCACAATGTGTTCTTTTATTTTAAAAAATTAATTGACATGCCGCCGCTAGAATAGGCTCTTTATTTGTATCTTGGTATTCATCCTTATCAAAATAAATGACTTCATATTCAAGACTGCTTTAATACCTTTATATAACTTTTTGACTTTTGGGCCGTACGAGAGGGGAAATATTTTGAATTCGCTTAGTAGGTAATTAAACTCAACTAAAAAGTTCTATTTGGATACCCGTGCGAAGCCGGGCGGATCGCTAGTTTTGAATAAAAGCATATGAATTTTAAACTATGAAAAATTAAATTTTTAGAATTTTTATTTATTTTCTGTTAAAACATCACATGGAAACTACTGACGGATTTAAATGAAACTCAATAAAAAGCTAGCTCATAATTATCAACTTAGACGAATATATCGAAAAAGTGGTGCTGCGATCGCATCATTTTGGCGTTGCTGTTCCAATCCACTAACAAACACGTCTTGGACATGCCAGCAAAGTAATATAAGTTTTAAACTCTGTTCAGAGATGCCTTCTTAACTAGACGAATGTCACTTCTATAATTGTTCTTCGACGCTAGTAAGTTATTCTACCCCGTTATGGGCAGTAGGGTGGTACTTCCTCCATACCGCTGGAGGGCATCCGACCGTGTTTACTCACTCAACTGTGAATAGGGTTGACAGAGGCGGTATTTCTTGCATATTATCTAACGTGGTAGAGCTATGCTGAAATCATTATCTTGTTTACAGTTCTCAGTGCCGGCTCCATCGTGTGATACCACGCTCGCACAGAATATCGGTGTGAAACTGTTATCCTGAGCTAATCGTGTTCCGTGCGATCAGTGAGAGTTCCGATAGGCCACTTCCCCATTTCGCTCCCGGCCGTAGTTCGCAACATGGTTGGGGGCAAACCCGGATGGGACACCGTCTCCTGCTTTTGCGAGCGTGTCATGCGTGCAAAGGAGGAGGCGGCTTTATTTTATTCTAAAGGCTGGTAATGCGTTCGCTCCACACATGGTGTTGCAAACGTTTGTAGGTGACGACAACCACTTTCCATTACGTGGGCCGTCTGCATATTGACCAGCTTTATAATAAAAAAAATACAGCCTTGGTTATAGCAAGCACATCAGAGCCACCCGGCACCCGACCAGCGTCGGATTGGCACGCTTGCAACCTGTCCACGTGCAACCGGCAAGTGAACCACTCGGTGACAATCCACTACTCGGAGTGATATGCTTATAGACCTAGTGTAAAACCGCTGACAGACTACTCGGCAATTTGTGGATCACGTGACGTTGACTCCTTAACAACGCGGCGGCCTTCCGCGGAAGGCGATATTTGTCTGGTGCCAGGTGACTCTGATGAGCTATGACCCTTATGAATAACGTGTTCAGTAGCGCCTAAATTTCAAGAGCGTGGCTGGAGATAACCGGTATTGGTTCACTGGATTTTTTTATATAATAATCGGCAGACAAACACACATATTGTATATACCCAAATTAAGCTAGTTACGCTTGTGTTATAGGTAATATAAACGAACTACTCTGTGGATGATCCCAGACACCCAGACCATAGTAAATAACGGAAAAAATACGTTTCCGAAATTTACTGTACCAGGAATCGAACCCGGAGCCTCTGCGTTACAGTGAGGTAGGGCGGCAAAGGCTTAGCCCGCTCAAGTACATAGCCGTCAAGTTTATTATTCCTGATTGCATTACGGGTAGACAGTGTCATATAGTGCTCCCAACTTATCTGCGAAATGAAGAGCGTCGCTGTGTTCGCTCCGGTGTTGCCAACCTATGAATAATCATCAACGACATTAATAATAGAATATATCATATTAATGTAACATATTAATCTATGCTACATACATTAGTCTAACATAACATAATATAATAGAATATACTTTATTGTACAATAAAATTAATGAAACAATACACAAAAGCAACTTAGAATTAGTTACAAATGGCGGTCTTATCGCTGACAGCGATCCCTTCCAGACAACCTTGGGATGGAGAAAGAAATATGCCACAAAAGCTAGGGCAGGGTTTTGTTGCATAATATTTTTAAAAATGTTACATAATACATATTTAAATATACAAATAGATTTATATACACATAATTAAATACACAAAGTATAGTATTATTATATATTGTATGATATATATATGATATTATATATAATAATATAATATTACGTACGTTATTATATCACGTCTATGAAAAGCAGTACATATTATATAACAATGCTCGGTTCTATCTGATACGATATTATAGTTATTGACTGTGGACAAATGCGGCTTATTTTAAGCCTTAAAAATAATGTCGTTAACGAATAAACAACTTTTTTGAACTGGCAACCCCAATTCCTATGAAATTTAAACGTGGCGGCTATAGTTCGATTTTTTACCATCTCACAGATAAGCTGGGTGGGCTATATAGCCAAGAGAATCCTCCACCGCTATAGAAAAGGTATTTATAGCTGGCGGTAAAATTTTGAAAGAAAGAAAGAAAAAGGCTAGATTTGAAGGAATAGCAACGTAATGACATTCCTTATACATATATGCATAGAATTTTTAATTTTTTGGGAATTGCATTGAGAATTTGTACTCCGCATTTTCAGCAAACAAGGCTTGCACTCAAGATATTGCTGTGTCGGAATTATATCCGACACAACGCTGATTTTCCGTGCAAACCTTTCCATTTGGCGTGAGACCAAAACGACACAATTTTGTATAACTAGTTTTACTTATGAAATATTTAATTAGTAAGCCAAATAAATTTAAATAAAACCAACAAAAAATACTTGTCATTTATTTTGTTATATTGTGAAATTACGTCTGGAGTTGCCTGATCACAGGGATGAAAACAGTACTTTTTGGCCATTGGAAACGAAAAAGAAATTTACTTGACGTTTCATATGTAACGCATTAAATGAGTTCATCAGGTTTAGATATGGATTGAACGCCTGATATTATTAGAGAAGTAGATTTTTGTTTAACTAATCAGTTTTTATTTACTCTACTCACATTCGAAATGAAAAGCAGAGTGTTAACCTCGTGAAAGGCCTATTTCGGCACTCAAATTATTAGCGCCCTCGCTACGCCCATGCACCAAACTATCTCTTGCCTAAATAGGTCATTTTCACTTCTCGTGTAATAATCTATTATTGTTACTTTAAACTTAAAATAAATAAATAAATAACCAAAATATAAGTACTTAAATCCATTGGCACATCCCTTTGTGTGTATTTAATGTGTAAACTTGCATCGAATCATCTATTTGAATAAAATTCGATAGAGAGATTGCCGAGTATTATTATCACGTTCTGCATGCCATGTCAATGACAAGGCAACAATTAACATTTTACTCAAAGCCTATATATAAATGTTTAATGTGCTATTTTACTGTAAAGCAGGTATGGGCAACCTTTGACATGTTGGGAGCCAAATTTTAGCGTGCAAATACGTTCGCGGGCCGCGTTTAAAAGTACTTAGTGCATTTTAAAGTAGTGATAATATTTTTAAATAAACTAGCTTAGAATAATTGAAGCAATAAGTCTTCTGATGTGTTGCTCGTAAGGCGGCAAATCTCAAAGAATTCGATCGAGCAAGCCGAGCGGCGGCGATTACCAAAGAGTGAGGCGGCAAACATCAAAGGATTTGATGTTTGCCGCCTCACTGTCACTCCCGTAAGTATAAGTACCTAATATAATATTTTTTAAATTGGGTTTTCTCAAAATCTCGCTGGCCGGATCATATCTTACAGCGGGCCGGTTGTTGCACGTATATGCTGTAAAAGTATAAACGATCTTTTTACTTACCATTACATGGAGCGCCTGTCGGTCTACTTTCTTGCAAACATTATTGCCAGCCCTATGAATCGGCATTCACGAGAATCAGCAGAGCGGCAATTCCGTAAACCTTCCATAAGTCACGGCGGTATTGTTTAAAACATTGTAATTCGCACTTTCATTGCACTGATTTGAAGATATCGGCAACTAAGTTAAAATATTAACAATAGACCGCGACGTATTTACCATGATTAAATTGAAGATAGTTTGCAGGAAGGTCAGGTAAAAATCACCACAAATATATGTGCATCTGTGAAGAGTGTAGAGAAAGTAGATGAAGCGAAAGGTGTTTGTCACGATCATCACAATTGGACATCCAACATACTGCCTACCTCCATGGGAAATAAGCGTGATAATATTGTCTTATATTTCCACTAACATATAAACTGTTAGTTGAAATATAATACAATATGTAATAAACAGAGGATTTTGAAAGACTATATTTAGAAGGCCGTCATTAGTCTATGACCGCCATCTTTGTCCATTGTCTATTATAGCCATAGATTAAATATAATTTTAAATATATAATTTTATTCTATTCTGGCTTTAAAATCTTTTAAGCTCATGTAAAGGAGAGATAAATATAGCGAGATGACGAAATCGACCTTCGACTAGATTATTTATTTTTGTAATTTACATAAAATATCCAATCGATAAGTTTGATTGTTAAAATGTTAATCAGTAAAAAAAAAAAAAGAAAAAGTCTTTTTCCGATACCGGGAATCGAACCCGAGCCTCCTGGGTGAGAGCCAGGTATCCTAGCCACTAGACCATATCGGATATTAGATTGATTGTCAAAATTGTATTTTGTTTATTTTCTATAAAAAAGCTGTTTTATTCCAATGTAATGAATGAAAACACAACCTACTTTTAAAAATTTATTTATTTCCAATCAATTAAAAACTATACTTTTACAATACAAGTTGAACAAAAGATAGTTTAGTTTTGTAGCTTGAAGCGATGCTTTCCAGGTAAACCCCAACCCCCAATGTGCATTTCAAAAACTTACATACCCACCATTTTTGTCCTAAACGAAAAACCTTATTTGTATAATAAACCAAATATCAAAAATAACTAGCAAACCGTTGAAAATGCCCCTTGTGCTGCAGGCGTCCGTAGTTGACGGTAACATTTTACCCCAGAGGACCTAAAGCTGTCGCTTTTGAAGAGTCATTAATTTTTTCTTCTAACATGTATATAATAATAGCAGCCCATAAATGTCTCACTGCTGGGCTCGGGCCTCCCACTACAGGGAGAACGGACAGTATACCCGCCACGCTTGTCCAAGGCGGCTTGGCAGGTTTGACACATCGGTTATCTCGATTAACAGGTTGCATCACGATGTTTTCCTTCACTGTTATTAGCACGTGGTAATTGTAACAATATTCACATTAGGTCAGAAAAGTGCCTAAGAGGTGCATGCGTTCCAGCCAGAATCGAACCCGCGCCCTTTGAGTTTGGGAATCGTGCGATAGCCATTACGCTACCACGACTTATGTACTACTAACATGTAATGGTGCAAATTTAATAAATTAAATATCTCTCGTGGTGCAGTTTATACCCTTTTTTAATAGTTTTGATTTAATCACCTTTGGTGTTACATGTCCATAGGCGATGGTGATAGCTTTCCATCAGGTGGACCGTCTGCCTGTCTGCTGAACTCATGCAATAAAAACGCATAAAGTTCGACTTTATTTTCATACTTGTAGTCGTAATACGTATCTGTGAAAACGATCGCTTTAGGCCCCAGGAGGGCCGTCTGCTTCAGGCAACAACATTTACAGGTAAGAAAATTTTGTTAATTGTATCTTTTCCTGCCACTCTTTTATAATCTATACATTATAGTTACTGGACCTCACTGATGGCCGGTTCATATATCTTACTATTCATCAACTTGCCATACCACCGGTTGAATTTTAGCATTACTTGAATGGAACTTATGTCAAATTTTAACCGATAGTAAGGCAAATCAACTTGGCTGACCGATTAACATATCAACGCACAGCCCAAACTACTCGGCCTAGGATGGTTAAATTTTGCATGCTAGTTCTTTATTATTGTAGATTCGCAGTACGAAAGGATTTTTCAAAATTCAATCCTTAAGGGGGTGAAAAAGAGTACGAAAATTTCTATGAAAATCACTTTCAAAGTATCAAACACGAAGTTGTACATGCTTCTGGTTAGAAATAAAAGCAGTACACGTATATCGGCGTTTTTAAATTTTTACCCCCAAGGGGGTGAAAAGGTATATACTGAGTACCTATTAACTTTTTTGAATAATTAAACTATGGTTATTTTTTAAACTACGCGAGTGAAGTCGCGGGCTACAGCTAATAATAAATAGTATTAAAAATGTAGTAATAAAATGTATTCAATTAGCGTTTCTTATAAACATCTTCGTCAATGAATCACTCTAATACTTAGAATTTCTAAATATACATATAGTAACACTTAATTCAGGTCAGTGGGAAACTAAACTACTTCATTGCGCACGCGTAGTCAAAAAGTCTGGTGACACATTTAACTGTCAGGTGAAAATAGAACCGAGACGTGTCGGGTTCAAATACCGGGTCGGGTCTAAAAACATTTTTTTAAGGCTTGTAGCAACGCCAACGTCCTTGAGGATTTTTCGGTACTGAGTTTTGGGTCAACAGCGGGGATTCCATACGCGGTCGTCTTTCAGAGGGATGATTATTTTAGTGTGAATAAAATAAACTAGTATTTAAAAATATAATAAAACCAAATTGTTGAACTCTCTTTTACAAATATGTATATATTAAATAGTAATAGTAAAAGTGAATATGTTTGTATCTATTTAATTTATAAAGTAATTTAAGTATGTGTATTTAATTTATAAAATATGTAGTTTAAGTATGTTTGTTTATGATATACCTAATAATCTGCACCACCTACATCGCCAGATTAGGTTAAACTATTCCTTCAGTTAGGTTGCCTAAAAGAGATTGCTTTAAGCGATAAGGCTATTGTTTCTACCATGACAATATTCTCATTGTGTATTTTTGAAATTGTATATTTGGTGCTATCTATCTATATATTTTTTATTCTGTTCTGATAAAATTTGAAGGAGTAAAATGGTTTCATGTCAATAATTTGGAGGTGATTTGGTGAATTTTTTCTTAACTTAAAATAACTATAGAATAATTACATAAAAATCACGTTACGTCTCATACCGTGAAGATTTATGATATTTTTTGTTGGTAAATTATTGATTAGTAATTATCAACTAAAAGTTGTTTCGTTTGCACCCCACTTTCGAACTTTTGCGGCAGTAGGAGCCTTAAAGTTTAAATTAATATATAAATGTAATAATGTCTCTGTTTGCAAGTTTGCATATTTGTTTATTTAGTTTTATGGTCTTGAATATAATAATAATAATAATCGGCATACAAACACACACATTGTGTTATGGGTACATAACACAACAGTTATACAATATACAAAAGACAATCGATCCCAGGCATTAATGTTTCCAGGCACAGAGATTAAGTAATGTTTAGATACAGACGGATATCAAATTAGTACATAAAAATATTAATATGTCAGTTTAAAAAAGAAGTACGTAGTAGTTAGTATTTTTATATGTATTTTATAAAAATATGAAAAGTGGGTGCCTGAATGGTTTAGATTGTTAGATTGTCATGACTACGTATATGTCCAGGGTGGCATAGTCGTACCTTTCAAACAGAAAGAAACACCCAATTGATGCAAGTACGTGTAACGTGTAACTGTCTCAAAATTCAAATTCAAAATTGTCTTTTTCTTCTTGCTTTTTTTTATCTGATTTACATAAAATAACACGAGCGAAGCCGCAGGCGAAAACTAGTGTTAATAATATGGATAGTTAAATTTGATAAAAATATTAGATACTTTACAATACAACATTGTGATGTAAAAACGTGTTACATTACCGTACCACTGCATACGTAGGTATACCACCGTCGCACGCGCACCGCATATTGACCTTATTGCCGTCAATTCAGTAAATTGATACACCTACTTGCGAGTCGCATTAAAACGTGATGGAATAACCTCTTTTTATAAAGTATTAGCGTTATTTTCTTGTTGTAATATACATGGCTTTTTTTACTACATTTGTATTGGCGGCTAACGTAGTCTCCGTAATAGTAATCCGATTATTTTCCCCTAAAATGGAGAGTCGGGAGATGATAAGTAAACTTGGGAGATCTACGGAAATATTTTTATAGATGGCAGCACATGAAATTTTAAAGGCAATCAAGTCGATTAAATTTTTTCATTTTTTATGCGGCCAGTCTATTCGGGACGTTCCTAACTGAAAGCAGTCCGGTACAAATTTTTCTGTAGACATATTTTTAATATTCAATTTGTTTTTTTTTTAAATAACAAATTTTAAATTACGCGTTTATTTTATTTGTATTATTTTTTAACTAATTTTAATATTTTACCTGACTAAATAATGTAATAAAATATGAAAAAAATAGGGTACAGGCACGAAGAAAAAATGACAATGCGGCCTTGCACAGCCTATCGTTAGAGGTGACAAAACAACCCACAGCAAGGTGGTAGGTCATTTGACCATCTGACTACCATCCCTGGCTTACAGTATGTGGCCAATACAATCTTGAGTTATGATCCAGCATTAGTGGCTAGGTTTCAGTCAGGCAGCATATTGGTAGCATCTAAGCCTGTCGTAAGAGGCGACAAAACAACCGTCAACCACGTGGTTGGGCATTTGCCCATCTGGATGGCCATCAATCACCGTTGGCCTAGAGTCTAGAGTATGTCGCCATAACAACCTTG
Source organism: Dendrolimus houi (assembly GCA_039645545.1). NCBI lineage: Eukaryota > Metazoa > Arthropoda > Insecta > Lepidoptera > Lasiocampidae > Dendrolimus > Dendrolimus houi. Next base: position 23,711,533 of record CM077127.1, on the reverse strand, counting down.
TGTTATGTTCCGACATTAAAGGCCAGGTTCCACCCACTACTTTGACTATGGCAGTATATTGGTTGCATCTTTGATGTTGAAAATGTCCATAGGTGACGATAACCATTATTGGCACGGTAGAGCCATCCTGGAATCATTATTTTGATTAAAGATCGGTGCGATACCACGCTCTTACAGCATAAAGCCGTGAAACGGTTAGTCTGAAGCAAATCGTGTTTCTTACGACGACTTGTCCCTATTCCACCTCTCGTATCCGATTCCTTCTGTCTGATCCTTCTCTCCCATTCGCATCCCTTCTAACTCATCCCCCTAACCTATATCCTCTACTGCATCACTGTCATCCAACCATCAGCCGCGCGGGGAGTCACGGCTGGTGTATGGGATTTTCCACGTCGGGGTGGCACTAGGAACGCAAGCAAAATTGCTATTGCCACACCACGGGTGGGGAAACCCACTAAAACCTCTCGGTGTTCCTGCCTTAACCTTTATGCCAGGGCCACGGGTACATGGCTTAGCCTCTCCGCAAGCGCTGGTAGGTGGTGGCTCAACGGTTTATAACGGGGAGCGGTCTGGAAAGTGCCCCACGGGAGTATAGGGGAGTGAGCGCGGAACACGGCGCGCCCCCATCTCACACGAACAACGAAGTGTGACAATGGATGTGAGGGGTCCTAAATTTCGTGACGTCACATTTCGAAATCTAATACAACACGAAATTAGAATTATTTCCAAGACTATCTGTATGAGCAGTGTTTAAATAATTAAAAAATAATTTAAATGGAAATAAAACTAATTACGGAACCGCTGTTTTAATTTAATAATTTCTTGATTTAAATTGCAAAATACGAATGTGACCAGCTGTGATAAGGACGGGGGAGGGACCAAAAAATCATGAAATACGCGTTACGTAATTTGTGGATGGCTCCTTACTTGGGACGTCTGCCTGTTTGCCAACCTCGCAATGAAAGGATATGCTGTCTGAATTTCTAGAAGAGTAATACTTTCACTTTACAACTCATTATTGTAAGTTCTTTCCACTCAGATCTGACATCAAAATCATGTATTCATCAAACTTTCCATACAATTGTAACCGTTGACGCAATTGTCATCGAATTACAAAACTATCATCGTAATTGGCATGTATGTAATGTCTATGATGAAATAAACCGAATCTTGTTGTTTAATTGTGCTCACTGTTGTTAAGGATTTTTAAGTGCTAGAAAAAAGCAAATGATGATCGCGTCTTTATGTCTGTGAGAGAAAAACTGCAAGAGAGTCATTTACTCTGAGGGCTTTCGTTTTAGAACTTTTGTAGGTTGTTTTTTTTTATGTTTAAGGACATTTTCCATTGTATGTTCCAGTTATTTTTGTGTTATATATATGTCCGTGACTTCTTCCTCGCTTGACTTGAAATTCCCGCGAGATTCCCGGACACAAAATATGCCAGCATTTAAAAAATAATGTAAGCTATAGTTTTAGTGGAAAATGTGTCGGAATAAGTTACTTTTTATGCACCCGAACAACTTCAAACCGCTCACTGGAAAATTACCGCGGTATTTACGGAATAAAAAAATCACAATTTTTATTAAATAAAATTTATTATCGATAAGTGAAAAAATAATCAGATTGGAATTCGATTTATTTTCAATCTGGCCATTTTAAAACATTTCCAGAAAAAATCCCGGTACTTATATAAAAAGTTGTGCAGATTTTAAGTCTAAGAATTAGCTGTCGATAAACGAAAACCGCATCGAAATCGGCCCAGTAATTTTTACGTGAATCCCGAACAAACAGACAAACACACAAGAAATCAAAGAAATCTAAAAAAAATGCATCGTGTTCTCCATTGTTTATATAAGTATAGTCTATTCTAGATTTTTTTTAAATAGCTTTAATATATAGACAAAGCATGTTTAGAATTTTATAATATTGTAGTAGTTTTAAAGAAATTTTTGCTTTCTTTCTTCTATTTCAAATTTCATTGACTCTTTCGAGTTGTTCGGACGAAAACGAGCGACGCAAGGCGTTTGAGAGTAAGGCCTCTGATACGGCCACGTTTTACGAAGATCGGTCAGTTATGTAAGGAACAATACATACGTCTAACCATACCGCCTCCACTAGTTCCCGGCCAAAAGGATAGGACCAAGAAATATTGGCCGACGTCCTGAAGGAAGACTGGTCTCGCAACAATCTATGCCAAAGACCACGCGACATGAAGAAGAAAAGCAGGAAAGTGGACCCTGGGCTTCGAAGCGAACGCTTCGACCTTAAACGGAATTTATGGCTCGGATGATTATTATGATGAAAAAAAATATCAAACGAATCCATTGAAAATTTCTAGAAAAAATAAACATTTGGGATATATTGACAAAAAAACTTAAAATAAGGAAATTATGAAGTTTATTAATATTTCCTTAAAAAAAATATTTTGGTAAATATTTTGTTCATAGGTTTTTATTATAAAAAGAAATCTGCATCGGCCGGGAATCGAACCCGGGCCGCCCGCGTGGCAGGCGAGCATTCTACCACTGAACCACCGATGCTCATATGAAACAAACTAAAATTATATATTGAATTGAAAACTACATGACGAGTGTTTTTATCGTATAAAGAACTAAATAATTACAGTTTTAAGAGGTTATAGGTATAGTAGAGAAGACGGTGAAGACCTTCACCCATCTGATAACTAAATGAGAGATATTTTTATCAAATTATATTTATTCATAAACACGCCTATGAAAGCTTGCCAATGGAAAAGTATTCTTGGCTATTTTTATTTAAATTTTAATCGTTTTTTTTTTCATAACCTTCATTCACTCTTTTGATAACTGAAAAAAATTAGTTTCTACTAATAGTTTTTTAACATGGAGAATTTGCCTTGATATGCTTGCCTATTTATGTCCGTTCATGGCTACCTTCAAGCAGGTATAAACAGATAAGTCTATATAGGTAACTACACCGTTCTGTTAACCAATAAAAATTGATATCATAAGAAAGATAATTTAATTCCAAAAAAACCATATAGGCTTCCCTGTAAAAAACTGTTCATGGTATATTATCGCTATCCATATATATATATATATATATATATATATATATATATATATATATATATATATATATATATATATATAAAATAATAATAATAAATCGGCAGACAAGCACACACACTGTATATCCCCAAATTAAGCAAGTTACGCTTGTGTTATGGGTAATATACAACGGACCACTCTGGGGCGATCCCAGACACCCAGACCATAGTAAATAACGGAGAAAATACGTTTCCGAAATTTACTATACCAGGAATCGAACCCGGGGCCTCTGCGTTGCAGTGAGGTAAGCCGGCAAAGGCTTAGCCCGCTCAACCACAGAGGCCGTCATATATATATATACCTTTATATACGTATCTATATTCATTGCAAAAATCCTGACTAAGGAAAAACAATATATGGATCTAGATATCATGCTCTCAATACCTGCAGATGTTATTTATATGTTTTTAGAAGGTAATTTGAAGTCCAGTATCCATAAACAATAATTTCTGCTTTAACAGTCTGTTAAACAAACGACTGTAATTGTACAAATTACTATTTACGTTGCGTGGTTAGCCGTGACAGCTTGCCGTGGTCTTAGGTTCGATGCTCGGCCGGTCACGAGTGCTCGTTACTTCCAATTGCGATCACGACCAACTCAAAATTGTTTGTTTACAAAACGAAAGTTTCTTTTTCTGTTATGACTTTCAATTGTGATGGTATTTAATTTAAGTTTTTGTGTTTGATATTCAAAGAAACTAACATTCACATTTATTTATACGAACTAAAGTGTCAATGACACATTTGTCTTCCGTGATCACGACCGAGCCGAAACGTCGAAATAAAATCAAATAAATAAAATGCCGCGCGTAAAATCGTTTAAAAGTAGTTTTAATTATGTCTACTATACTATACAAGTCGCGAAAACTTAAGAAAATACTATGTCTATCTATAATAATAAAGAAAACTTATTTTTTCATATTAGCATGGGAGATATAACCTATATTGTAGCCTAGCTATTAAATCTGGTTAATATTAGTTTCATTGTATTCTAGTTTTTTTAATCCTGGAGTAGAGACAGGCTGGTGGCCGCCCATTTGAATTCACTTGCTGGAAAGCGGTTACCATCGCCTATGGGTATTTACAACATCAAAGGTACTACCGACATGCTAACGGCTTCGAAGAAATTTTATAACACCTTTATTAAAAATCCCCATATGGTGCTTAGATTTCTCTAAAGCTAAATAAACTCCCAGCAAAGGTTTTCATTTGCTGGGAGTTCATTTCAAAGCTCTACGATAGGCAAGAGCAACGTTCTTGAAAACGGTTGCATATGCTTATGAGATTAATGTTAAGAAAGTGGGAATGTACACCCATCCGATGGCGAACGGTGTGATGGTAGAAAGAAAACTAATACACTATTCTGAACAGTTCCTCGGAACACTCCCCATTAGGATAGACGATAGAAAACGCAGAGAGTTGCGAAGTCTCTGCGAAGGCCAATCCTATCAAAGTCATCTGTAAGTATGGGATCGTCGACAACGCGGACGGCGCGACGTTGGATTGAGTTCAGGGGATCAAGCTGACCCCAGCCCATAAGTGCAAGCAGTACTCTATATGCAGTCTCAGCTACGCTTTATAAATTTTTAAGGCGTTGACGCAGGATGAAGTACAGGCGGGTAACGCGAGTGATACCCTGGGAAAAGGTTCTTACCCGCCGTTATGCCGTCGAGATGGGGGCGCGCTGTGTATCGTGCGTGCTCACCTCTCTCTGAATGGGCGCTTTCCAGACCGCTCCACCTTATATAGGTAAAGGGAGCATAAAGACGCGCGACTTGCCTTCCCCCGGCAGTGGAAGAGGCAATGCACCCTTGGCCCTGGCATAAAGGAGAAGGAAGGAAACCCGTGGTGAACACTTTTGCTTGCGATACCAGCGCCAACACAATGTGGTAAATCTCACACACCGGCCACGATTCCCCGCGCAGCTGATGGTCCTCAAGCAGATTTTTCCCTCACTAAAAAATAAGGGTGAAGTATTGTTCGCCCGGCTTAATACTCCCAGCTTCTTGGGGGTAAGAAGAACTCTACCTGTAACCCCTAAAGGTAATAATTGGAATACTGAGCCTAGATATCGCTGTCTATGAGTAAAGAATTATAAATAACTTGGGATGTGCAATCTTAAAAATATTCTTTGATTAAGTCCGCGTTGCACTTCTTCACCGGAAAATATTGCATTAAGCCAAGAGCAGTGGGCAGTCGGCGGAAAATTCATTGCACAGGGCTGGCTATGTGAGGAAACATATAACGTTATATCCGGAAATTCAACACGGTTTTTGTGCTTGAGTGGACTAAGGCTACCTTACCTATCAACGCAGAGGATACGAGTCTTGGTATGGTAAATTTCGTAACTGTACGTTCTATTATTTACTACTAGATTTTTCCCGGGTCAAACCTTGGGAAATAGCTCTATTTTACTTACATAGACATTTACTAGTTTTTTTATATATATAAACTTTCAATGAAAAATTGCCTAATTGATGGTGAACTCCGCCTAATATCCGTTGCGTGGTTTAGAAAGATTTAAGCGGATATTCAGACGGACACATAAACGTGCAAAGCGACTTTGTTTTATGTTATGTGAAGATGATCTGAATACATGAACGTAAATTAACGATAAGTGTCATAAGTGGAAATCCATCATCTCTGCCTACTCCCACGGGAAAGAGGCCTGATAATATATACGTATGAGGTATTTTTGATTAAATGTTTTTATATGCGTGGTTCAACACGCATTTGGCCGATTTTTTTGTAACTCCTATTTTGGTGATCAATAAAGCCTCATTTATAATGTGAAAAAAATTTGACATAGTACAGTTCATGCAATTTTTGTTAACGTGCTGACGAGGGTAGTTCCCTGTGGATGCGACCCATTTAATTCCGGATACCTTCCCAAATATATACGTGACTCACACAATAATGTAATATCTAGAGTTGTTGAACCCGTCGTTACAGGTGTTGAAAGTAAGAAATACATTCATTTATTTACTTACACGCTTTAACAAAGAAATACTAAAATATTTTCTTCCACAGGACTGTTTTAGCGGATTTAAATACGTTTTTAGTTTATAATTTTGAAAGAGTTTTAATAAATCCACATAATAAAAAAAAGAAAGACATTTAAACTAAAATACACTATGTATCAGATCACTACCAACGGGGAACATGCCCAGTAGGCTGGCTGCATGGCCACGCTGTATGGCTATACTTATTTGTTGTGAGAAATATGAGCCAGCCTTCTGATCACGGTTAGTGTCAAGAGTTTCTTACATATATGTCTTTAAAGAAACTCTTGACTGACGGACCCCATGGGCCTTTTTAATTCACATAATTGTGATAGAGAATATATTATGTATGATATCTAAAGTGTAGGAAGTAAGCGCTTTGTTAAGCCCCATTGCAACTTAGCGAGAAATCAATATTTTTTCATCTCTATCAACGCCCAAAAAATATGTAGCGCTTTTTTAAATTATATTACTCTTCACTAAAATATCAACGTGTGTGTAATGTAAACGCCAGAAGACTAGTATTTACAATAATGTAATTAATAAACGAGGAGCCATATAAGAGGGATTTTTGGATTTACTCGAGCGCGTCAGATTAAGGTAAGGTAATTAATAGTTGAACAGCGTGCATTTCACTAATCTGACAATTTGAGCGTAACGCAAAGGAGTGGGAGGTTACAAATTTGCAAAAAAATGTCGTGTTGATATTCTTGAGCGCAGTTAAATTTTTGAAGTGAAACTTCTTTGGAATCATTGTGATTTGAAACTCGATGAAACGAAAAAGCGAAGTGATAAAGCGACACTAAATTCCTAGGTGTTTTTTTGGTTATTTGCCATTTTCGTCGTTTTGGTTATTTTGTCTATATTTATTCGCGCAGGAACGGAGGAAGAATACAATTTCCTGCGGCCGGGCGGCCTGTCATAAGAGGCGACAAAACAACCCACAGGCAGGTGGGGTAGGGTATTTGCCCGACTGGATGGCTACCCTGGTCTAGAGTATGCCGCCATAATAACTTGATTTGTGTTCCGGCATTAGTGACCAGGTTCCAGTCTCCCTTAAGAGAGCAGCAGCGCATTTGTACCACCTTTGGTGTTGAAAATGTCCATAGGCGATGGTGACCGCTTTCCATCAACTGGGTCGTCTGCCTGAACTCATGCAATAAAAATATATTTTGATAATTTTGGTAGTTTTTATAGTATAGTAGTTTTCGTAGCCTGCTGACACTTGTCTGCTAAGTGTTGTAGATATAATTATGTTCGCCTGTATGTTCTATGAAGTTTCACTTCAACTGCGTGTGACACACATTTTTTCTTATTTTGAAAGAAAAGCACCTAAGGCAAGGATAGAGAAAAATATAATCTGCCGATTTTCGCAAGCCGAAGTATCAAAGTTACTGGAGTGTTGAAATTTGGTAATTTTATAGATTTCGATGCGCTCTTTCAGCATTTCAACTTTGTCACTTCGCGCCTTGGCCACTCGCGCCCGGCATATTGGAAAAATGACGCCCAATCGCATTTTTTTTACAATATCTCCTTTCAAAGCCATTTTACGATTATAAAATTTACAAATAAATTAAACTAGAGAACATTTCCTAAAATTTTTGTAATAACGTATTTTTTATAAAATGTTTTTTGACCATTTTCACTACGTTCAACTTTGATCACAAAATTATTAAGTTATTATATTCATATCTATTTTCATCGTTACTAAATTCTAGTAATCAGTCATTTCCAACACTGCGAAGGAGGCACAAACAAACATTCAAACAAACTAACTTTCCGATTATTCATTTGATATGAAATTGATAAACAACTATCATAGATGACTCTGATAGAAATCTAGGACAAAGCAACGAAGAGCCCCCTTAGAGAAGGTCTGTTAAGCTTGTTCCAAGTTCACAATACTTTCATCAGGAGCAACCCTACTGTCCTATTAAATTTTCCACTTGCCTGAAGCTTTTCCCATGACCTACTTGTAGATGTTGGATAATATTACCGGCATCCGGTTTTATACCTTCATTTTTATTTTGCACTCATCATTTTCCGTCTTCAGCTAAGGGTTGAAACACGGAACAACTTTACTTTGATCTCCGCTTATAAATAACCTGCCATTTTAGATCAGCTATAGTCAGTTCAGTCATAGATTTTTACTGGAGCCACATAGACGTATCAGAGTAGGGCATTTGACACGTTTTACAATTAATTCTAAAACACTACATGAACAATTAATAGCTTGCAATTCTTAATACCTTCTTTTCATCTTAATTTCAAAGTATTGACGGAAATAATTTTAGTAACAATCAATAAGCTACTTGATTCCTTTAAATTATGCCGTCAAATCGTAGTACATCTATACAAAATTAAGACGTTTTATATGACGATAAACGTATTTTTGTTGATTGGTATTGTTATGATCGACAAAGACCAATGCACACCTGCAGTTTATTACCTTTTCGGCGTTTGGACTTCTTTTGTTTACCTTATGTTTAAAATTTGTAATTAGAAAACAGCCTATTGTGTATTGTACTCGTTTATGGCCGTTTGCAGGCATAATTAGGCAGGTGTGCAGATTACGAATTCTAAGAAAGTCGATCTATGCGGGCGGGCAGCCATATTGTAACGGTGCAGTATATAGCAATGGCCCAATAGGGAGTTCGGCAGGTGGTCACAAGCGAGACAAGACGTGTGTACATTCGATAAGCTATATAGTGACGGACTTTGCGCGTGTTATTGAATCGTGTATAAGTTTGTACTGGTTCTGTCCAGTTATATTTGTACCTGTATTAAACGTGTTTTTATATATCTAATAAATTCTATAGTAATTCCAAACGGCATTTTAATTCGAGTAACAGTATTTTATTTAATCTACTTTACAAAAAAACTTAACAATTAAACACTATTACAAAATCATACTATTATTATACTATTATCATTTTTTACTTGTAAATATGTTTATTTATTTTTTGTTGATTTGACTCTCAAATGGATTGACAGTGAATTGACGTTTGTATTATTATATTAAGAGTATTAAGGATAAAAAGCCTCCTAAAACCTATCTGTCTATAATATAATAAATTCGTGGAGGGTAGGGGCTTAGGCTGGTCGAGCTTCTGCAATGAAATTTAAAATTAGATAAAAATTGTGGAGTGAAGTGGGTCGTAATTCGCACCATTAAGGTCCTTTTTATCACTATAAATGATTGATTTGATGTTTTCCTGTGTCAAGTTACATGGCATCTTTTTAATACGAACCCAAAAAACCAACTAACGCCAAGTTTGCATGGCGCATTTGCCACATAGGCATTTATGTTCTAGGAACATCCGTCATGAGTGTGTCAAGTGTGCGTGCAAATATGCAGACAGTGCAATTCTCGATTATTTTCTCGCAGCGGGGGCCAGATACCAATTAGCTTATTAAATAAGTATTCACGATGAATAATTGAAGAGCTATTATGTTTTTATATCACGACTGATAAAGGATGTGATCTAGTTTGTTCGCTTTGTAATTATAATGATGCGAGCTATTTATTTCATAATAGTCTAGCAGGTGCCCGCGACCATTTGCGTTGTCATAAGGACGACATATTTGTTAGTGAATTACAATGGCCGCACCAAAAATCCTATTCCAAGGATTTGTCTATTCCACGGAAACGACGTCGTCTCACGTATCACGTTATCTATCGTGATAAAAAGTATCCAAGTAGATATTGATCCGGGTTATAAACTGACTTAACATTTGAATCCGTTCAGTAGTTTTCACGTGCTCTAACAGACAGATAAATGGATAGACAGACAAAAATTCTAAAAGTTGCATTTGCGGATTCTGCTGGCTCGATTTAGCTCCCCCCCCTCCCCCTTCTGATTTCTAAATTCATTGTACAAACTCAACCCTCCACAGATTTATTATATTATCTACTAGTTGACCCGTTCCCACTTCGCTGGGTCTCAAACCAATATAAGCTAACATATTTATAAACCCCTTTTTTGATGACGCAGGGGGAATGCCTTTTCTTGGGACACCATCCTGGGCCTGGGGGAAGGCTTTACACCGAGGCATGTGTGAGACTCCTGATACAAATCTTCATGATATGAGACGTAACGTGGTTTTTTCGTGATTTTTCTATAGTTACTTTCAGATAAGAAAAAAATCACAAAATCACCTACAAAATATTCACATGAAACCATTTGACTCCTTCAATTTTTATCAAAACAGGGTGAATAAGTAATCTACATATTTATGAAAAAGAGATAAATAATTTCGTTTTATTATGTTTTAGATTTTAATTTATTTTATTCACCATAAAATAAGAATGCACCTGAAAAACGATCGCGTCTAAGTAATCCCCGCTATCGCCCGAAAAATTAATAACAAAAAGTTGTCAAGGAGGTTGGCGTTGCTACAAGCCTTAATGTAGCTAATTAAAAGCAAAGCAAAAACGCATTTGAACACGGCTACTAATACTAAAGCAGCAGGGGCTTAACAGAGAGGACCTTATTTCTACTTTTCTGTAAACTTGATCCAAAAGAATCTTTTCAAGCAACAATCAGTCCGTTCTCGGAGGTGTAATTTTCAAATCACCATGCGAACCAAAATTGCGAGAACAGCAACTTTGAACTTGGCACTTATTGCGGTACATGCTCACGCGCACCCTAAGGCCGTCCTGTCTGAGCTATTACTAGAATAATCTGTCGTACACTGTAGACGCTTCCTTGACTGGTGTAAAGCGTGTGAAATATTTAAAAGGTTGATTGGAATAATTTAGTTTGTTAGCGAAATAGAATTCATTGCTTAAAAAGACAGAAATAAATCGTAAACGATCTTTCCGTTGTTTATTATGGCCTGGGTCTCTGGGATTAGCTCCAGGGCTGCTCGTTATATATTACACATAACACAAGTGTATGGTTAATATATAACAACTAACAACACAATTTGCTTAGCTTGGGAATATACAACATGTGTGTGTTGTCTGCCGATTTATAATATATTGATAAAATACATATTTAAATTAAAAAAACCTATGTACCGCAATTTGCGAAATAAGGTTGGCAGTTAGTATTTTGATGTGCCGAAATATAGTCCGACACAGCACTGATTATATTATTAGTGCCCGCTTCCTAAATCACAAATGTCATGCGACCCACAGTAAAAACTTAAAGCCTTGAAATTATACTAAACTTATAAGTGAATGGTTTAAAAAAACCCAGAAAACATAATGATGAGATAATTAGAATAAATTATTATTCTTTTTACCTTTGCGTTATAATTTGAATTAATTTTACATTCATGTGGAGTAACCGGAGAGCAGAACGATTTGTACTACTCTAGATATGTAAGTCTTGTAGAAGTGGAACAATTAGCCGGATACTGTATTTCCCAATTCATATAAACCAGTGGTCTTCAAGTCACGAGTCCATCCTAGATCGCATCTTCACTTAACGTCTGATGAGATAGCTGTGAAACGCTAACCTAAACCATAATAAAAAGTGAATAGGAAAGAAAGAAAGGAAATAAATATTTTCTTTCTTTCTTGAGATATTATTCAGAACTACATTATTTTCTTTCGCGACTGTCATTTTTAGCGTGCTTCTGATGGTTGAAGATAAGGTCTTCAGGTAGACTGAAGTTAAAATCAATGCCTAAAACTTTATTGCCTGGTTTATTCACTGCAGTCATGATATCTGTACTGTCTTGTTTATCCTAGATAAATACACTGTTATTAGGATTTTCTTCCGTGCAAGTTCATAGTTCTTATGTTCTTTTCTCTATAAGAATTTCCATTCTTTAATTTTTAATTACGCATTTATCAACTATTTTGCTTAATATATCTACGTTGGTTACTCCTATGTCTATAATAATAAGTTGACAATTTTCATCCAACAACGGAATAAAAATCAACAATATACAACTCCTAAAAATAACATCAAACAACTAACATCAACAAGAAATTGATTACCTCATAAAGGTCGTTTGCCCTATTTTTGGGACATTAGAAGCAGCTGTAAACACTGTAAGGTACAAAGGCTCAGGTTTTATGGGAGCTATCGAAAGGCGTTTTGTACTTACGTTGAGTGTTGCCACATTTACGGCGAATTTCTGAGAATTGGATAGTACGAATTGGAATTCGTTGTTTTATTTTTATTTATTTTTCATTTTTTTTCAAAAGTGTGGTTTAATTTTTTTTGATATTTAACATAAGTTATCAAGGGATAATGTATTTATTAATGATTGTTGATGAATTAATAATGTAAAAGTTGTTCGATAAGTAATGTAGTTCATTAACCGCAATGTTTATGTGTAACTGATATTTTATCTATTATCAGCTGTTTTTATTGATCAACAACGTTAAATATAACATTAAGGGAAAAAGAGACCTAACATATACCTGAAGTTTTTTTTGTTTCAGGTAATTTTGGCTAATTTTGAAGAAATCTTCGGACAACGGATTCGTATCCATAGAAAACGGTGACCTAGGCTCAGTAGTTTACTTATAGTTAAGGAATTATAGGTAAATTATTTATAGGTAATAAGGTCCTATCATAAATATTTGTATGCTCCAATGTGAGCAAAACATGTGCACACTATAACATATATGCCAACTGTTTCACCATGTTTTGAACAAATAAATTTGTTTTGATTTGATAAAATACAATATAATTAAGTTTTGTTTATTGTGTTTTTATATATAAAATTCTTCTGTTAGTGCGTGTCACTGAACTCCTCCTAAACGTTTGGACCGATTTTGACGTAATTTTTTGGGTGTGTTCACAATTGGACCCAGTAGGTGGCGCTGCAATCTGATTCAACTTTTTTTAGGACAGTACCACCTCATTTGGGTCCGCTAGTCTTCATATATAAATTTCTTCTGTTCGTGTGTATGTCGCTGACTTTACCAACATGTTTGAACCAATTTTGATAAAAAAAATATGTGTGTTCAAGTGGTAAGTTCAAGGTGGCGCTGCCATCGAGACCGAGATTTTTATTTTTCAGAGCAGCACAATGTCTGCCGGTAGTCCGTTGATAATATTTTAATATAGTAAAGTGTTATCAATGTTGCATATACTTATAGTATGTCGTCACGCACTTGAGTACTTCCCAGTCCTATTTAAGTATCATAATAAAAGTGACACCATCCATCCACGTCACTACAACGAATTCGACCTCCTAATAAATTACAGGCTCATTTTATAAGTGAATTGCGCGATCGATCCCACTCGTATCGTAACCGATCACAACATTACAAAGTCATCGATTAGGCAGGTTTTATACATTTGCTTAATCATACAACGCAATCGATTGACTAACGTTGCGAAAACGAGATAAACAAAGAATCGATTCTTGTTGCTTTTGTTTTTTGACGTTCTCATTGGTCTCATGACATTTATAGCTTATGTAAAGTGATATAGTGTCGGAATCAGGCGCCTTACTCTCAAGCGCCTTTCGTTGTTCGTTTTCGTCCGATCAGCCCGAAAGAGTCAATGAAATTTTAGATACAAGAAAGAACAAAGATTTCTTTAAAACTACAATAATACAGTCCATATAACACAAAAATAAATTTTCATTGACTCATTCCGTCTGATCGGACGAAAACGAACGACGAAAGGCGTTTTAGACTAAGGCCTCTGTGACTCAAGACCCAGATTTGATCCTCTTCAAGCATCTTATTCGAGTGTATTATCAAAAACACTGAACAGGTGAAAATTACACCACAATAATAATAATTATCATAGGTCACAGCACGTAGTTCTTTATTTGTTACATGTGGTATTAAATTCTGTTATTTGCTTATAGTTAAGCCTGGGATTTATTATGACAAGGCACCTCCAATTGAATTGAATGATGGTAGAATGATAGCTTCCCTTTTTGAGAGTCTAGTTCTCATTTTTTCATGTGCCTTTTCAGCACTATCTTATATTGTAGAAGGTATACAAATTGCTGTCGTTTGAAATCTGTTACAACTTAGAATAAAAACTGCTTTTAGTCTAGTGTTAAATATTCAGAAGACATAGCCACATCCTTTAGGGCAGATAGATAGAAAAGATTCAAGAATTCAACAAAAATTTGGCGCCATGGAGACGAGAGGCTTATCAACTTTAACGAGACCTTTTAAGGCGATTGAAAGAAGTCTCGCATGACCAAAGGGCTGGCCTGTGTTTAAGGCAAAGGATCAGCGTTGCCATACAACGGGGAAATGCGGCCAACATTTTGGGAACACTCCCCACGGCAGTGATCTGTTCTATACTTTTTATTTGTAAATATGTTTATAATACTTTTTATTGTTTAAATTTTTTATTTTAATTTGAATAGAATGTTTATATATTCAACATTACATTGGCAACGTTATAACAATATTAAAAAAAGAATTCACGATGTATTTACCTTTTGTTATGCTACAAATTTTGTTCTAAGTAATTTATATGTGTATTTTCTAGTATAATTTTACAATATTAAAGCGGTTTATTAGCGAATGTAGGTCACCTAATTGCCCCGGGGACAAGGACGAAGCTCCAACGAAAAGGATGACTTTGCAGCTTTGTGGAAGCGACGACATTTTGCTGTGATTTATTTATCTCTTCCTTCTACATCTTGATGGCTGTTAGATAATAAAAGGTTTTTGCACTAATCTACGCCATTTATATTGTTACGAGTTGCAGGACTCGAATTAAAATGCCGTTCGAATTATTATAGAGTTTATTAGAACTATACAAAAACGTATAACACAGGTACAAATATAACCGAATGCAATAAGTCCAAATGTAATGCAGGAAAACGTAATTCAAATACACGCGCAAAGTCCGTCACTAGATAGATTACATAATGTACACTTTGTACTGACTATGTACAGAAGCAAGACTTTGCTTCGCTTGTGGTTATCGCTCGACTTCCCATCTCGCCATTTGGGCATTGCTTTATACTGCCTAGATGCAATATGTCTGCTTGACCACGTGGACCGATTTTCTTAGAATCACACCTGGCTAATGTCTACCATAAAAGGTTACAATACACAATGGGCTGTTTTTCTAATCACAAATTTTAAACACAAAGTAAACAAAAGAAGTCCAAATGCCGAAAAGGTAATAAAATGTCTACAGGCATGCAGGTGTGAATTTGTCTTTTGTCGGCGTTCAGGTCATAACAATATGATCAGATATTCTTAAGAATCTGTGCACACAATTAATCAAACTTCCACTGTGAGTTTTTGCTATGAACTTGATGGATGATGTTTTGCTCTGCAATTTTATTAACTGGAAATGATATAAATCTGGTTAAAAATTAACAAAAGTTTTAAGAAACTGATTGCTTTTCAACAAGATTTGTGAGATCTATTTATGCTACTTCTATTCAATTTTTTCCAACATTATTTTGTTGACTCGTAGCTATTGAAACTAATCAAGCATTATTTAATGTAAAAGAATTAAACAGATTAGTAAATAGTAATAAAAATAATTATTTCTCTTCACTAAAATAAAGTTCGTTTACTATTTAGATTTAAAACAGAAACGAATTTAAGTGTTGGGCAACCAATTCTAGGTTACAGAGATGACACTATACAGATGTTGTCTCTTTTCATTCATTCATTTATTGGGTTACAAAACGACGGCACAGGTGTCTGATATTACGAAAGTTGGTATGCTATTTCTCGCTTGCTTAATTAACTAACTTATCCATTTCATCTAATTAAAACGGTACTTTGTAGGTCTGCTTTAAATAATTTATAATGGGATAAACTAATTTAATCGTTAAATCTAAATTTATTTGAATTCTGAACGGAACAAATTGATAAATCATCCATAATAATAACATAAATGTGAAAGCGTGTTTATTGTTCTTATTTCACGGCCTTGGTATTGAACTTATTTTCGTGAACTTCATTTTAATATACAAATTTTCAAATTGCTTTATCGAAGTGCTTGTATTTTTCTTATTCTTCATGGTATTAGAAATACATTGATTATATGAAAAATAGGTTATATACTGTAAATATAATGGGATAGTGTCAGGAAAATCTCTTGTCCCTCTTATCCATTTTACCTTTTTCCAATCACTTGGGGTCGGCATAGTATGAAGAGTGGAGAAGCCCGACCTCAGCAGTGGGACATTTGACAGCTGTTATTATTAAGTCTACTACATGAAAAAGTCCGTGAAAGTGACTTTGGATGCTTGTTTGTGCCTTCTTTATAACTAAGGAAGTGACCTGATTCTTAATTGTCTTGTTCTTGTACTTTAATAACGAAGATGACACTTTTTATTACAATAGTTGGTATCCAGAAAATGAAATATTTTCCATGGGATATGAATCGAAATCCGAAAAAAGGAAAAAATTAAATGACGGCAAAATGACACGATCTATTCAGCCCAACTAGCGAGTTTAACCGGCCACCACATAAAAGCGGTTGACATCTAAAATTTATTAATACAAAGCAGGGATATACAACAGCTGCATATTGCAAGTATGCAACTGTGAGCTGTGAGCCAGTCAGTCAGTCGCCGCGCGTCACTAGCGCGAGTTGCTCGTTGCAAGTGAAGGGTTATCGAGTTTTTTCCAAACCTATTAACTCCCGGTAGTGAATTTAAAATTCGATTAAAATATTAATCGATTCAGATTTCGAACAACTGTTTTCTTTGTAGTTTTATCGTGTGTTCGTGTTAGTAAACATCGTCTACATGCTACTTTTTGTAATGTGCTTGTGTAAAACTTAGTTTCTAAGTAAATCAGTGTTGTGTAGTGATATGTGAATTATTTTAATCATCATCAACATGTTCGGAGTGTTCATTAAGAGATGGAAACCTAAAAGGTGGGTGCGTGACTAAAATAAATAGTATGCCATAGATTTTGTAACCATGCGTAAAATAGAATGGGGCGGATGACATTCAGTGGGACAGCACATTCCAAAATAAACAATGTTTACTGACGCATACGACTAACAGGTTGTATAATAATAAACTAAACTATTTAGTTCTGTATATAGTAATTATAAAAACTTGAATAAATAAATATGTGAGAACAATTGGAGCGAAGAGTGACCTTCTGGAAGGTATTTCAAATGGCCGTCTCCGTCTTATGCGAATGTGACGAAGACCGAATATTTGGTGTGGATGTCAAAGTTTGATACGATTCGAATAGGTCCTATACTAGCCGTTAAGTCGAAGATATTCAGGAATGGAATGGATCCACACTGCATGAGTCCAGAAACATCGATCACGATGTCCAAATCTCGATAGATGCGACTTGGGCTAACTGCAGTAAGTTAACTGCTGTGTTCTGCGCTCATAGATTACCAGCCACACTCACACAGCTGTATAAAAGTATTATCTGGTTGGTCTTCATATATAACAGTAAGTGCTGGTTGAACTTAGTTAGGCACACTTGGGAGTTTCATGTCACGGAGATGAAGATGCTAAGGTGGATATATGCTATGACGCGGACTGATCATTTTCGCAAAATGTTCATACCAAGCAGTCTGAATGTCTATGATATGTCGTGTAAACTCCAAGAACGTTACCTGAGGTGGTTTAGCTAAGTTGCCTCGAACCGAAAACTAGGTCGGTAGGAGATGCCTCGGTATAGATGTCTCTAAAACCTGACCTCATGGGCACCCAGGAAACCTAATAAAGTTCCCATACAATAGTATGTCTTGAAATAAGAAAGGTCAACCAATGGACTAACCAATTGAGAACGTTAAAAGTCTTGCTAAGTGGAGTAGCAGATTGAGTAAGATGGTAGAATCCAGATACAACCTAGATTAATAACTGCCAAACTGAAATAAATGTTATTGTTTTTAATGTCTGTATTAATAAATAAATTTTTGAGAATTTAAGTGAATTGTCATGGAAATATAAACAATGAAATAAGATTTATCAAAGGTCAATAGCTGTTTACAAGGAAATATAAAATTATCCTTAAGGAAATAGAACTGTCATTGTGAAATAAAATCAATCATTTTAATAATAGGCAACATAACTCGAGATAACAATTGTTGTCAAATTCGTACGTGGAGGGTTTCCCTAAAAGTACAATTCGGATGTTAAATTTTATTCGGTTCGATCTGAAAGATAACGAGTCGGCTCTTATGCTCACTCGCTATTTGCTATCACTGCATTGGCGCGCTAATTTTTTATATACAGCACAGCTAGACGTCAATCATTTAGCTTCGCATACTTTTTTATGTTATAATTCTTTTAACTATATTCTATACATTACGATATTTTTACAGAAGCCTGTACTTATTGTAAATATTATTACATAAGTACGTGAAACGATATCCCCTACTTGCGAACCACAAACGTTAAGTACATTAAGTAAAGGATTTTATTAAAAAATATTTTTTTACATCAAATATTATCTAGTAGAAACCTTTTTGATTATAATACATTGGGTTTTTAATATTTACATAAATATTTTTGCAAATTCTGCACAACGTTGAAGTAATACAAAACGCTTCTTCTATATGTGAGTCAAGTTTCTGAAAGAATGGATATGACAGACGGACACTAGAGCGACCATAAGTGCGGATTCCTTTTTATATATTACCCCTAAGAGGATAAATAAATAAATTCTGACGAATTTTTAGAAAAAACGTACGTCTAACTTTTGCAAAGTGAAATGGTATTTAAATTTTACACCTCCCCTATATTTTTAAAATAGTATAAATGATATCTGGAAAGCAACATTTCTCTCTTTTCTTTCACCTCCCAATTATTTGGGGTCGGCACAATATGTCTTTTCCATCCATAATCCTCTATTCTGACATACGTCTTCTGTCACACCACAAATTATCCCATCATTCTTCACACAATCCATCCATCTCTTTTTGTCTACCTTTACATTTGTATCCATCAATCTTACAGTTTAACATTCTTTTGTCAAGTGACTTTCTTCCCTCTTCATTACATACCCATACCATTGTGCAACTTCCAAAGATTCCCTTACGTACTAATTTCTCACCTTATCCATTCCTGTGAGACCACAAAGTCTGGAAAGCAATATTTTGAGGTTGCTAATCTAACAATTTAACAAAGTTCAAGTCTTAACTTGAGAGAGGAGATAACATACGCAACAGAATAACAGTAATGATAATAAAGCAAGTGACATATCCGTTTTCTCAAAGTTATCGCATGTTTGCCCTGATGTGATTATAACATGACTTGAAGTTGATTTATGAAGACGGGAGCCGTGCTGATGAGGCACGGGAAACTGTGACATAAGTATGTATAAAGTGGTAAACTACGCGAACCTATTCTCTAAAGCAGGGTAACATACGGATTTATTATTTAATAAGTTATCTGAAGTATCGGTGGTATATTATATTTCGAATGTTATGTCACGTACATGGAATAATTTATTACTACATAATTAGCAAGGTTAAAACTGAGTAGTCCATGTATGTGCCAAAATCTTTCAATACAGAAAACAGAAAACCTTCGGAGATGCATCTACGAAAATGTTTAGGTTTTACATATTTTCACGTAAATACATATACCATGTCATGGTTTTGAATAAAAGAAACAAAATGTAACTGTAATTTTACGCGCAGAAACTATTTTCTCAAAAGTTCATCTCTATCGTTCTTTTTTGCTTAAATGATTCGAGCACGCATTTCTAGGAAAGGTCGTTTAAATGAAATCTATAAAAGAACGAATGAGATGTTGTCCTTTCCTGCTAAATGACTCGAGCACGCATTTCTATGCAAGGTCTTTTAAGAGAAATCGATAGCATTGAAACATTTTCATTTCTTCAAGCGACTCGAATAGGACATAAACAGTCAATTATTTCGCTTTAATGGGACACTTGAGGTATTTCCTTTGTTTCCTAGGTTCGTATATTTTATTACGGGTCTCAAAGAATAGGCTGAATGCTTAGCTGAATGTCTCAAACCTTAACCAATTTAAAATTGTAAGTTACGAATACTTTGCTTTATCGAGAACTTTCCAGAGAATTTCTTTTGTTCATGAAACGCCTTAAAAGAAAATAATTTATGTAAACAATGATATTCGAATTAAAAAGATTTTAATTCAATAGGGTTGCTGACAGTGCAGTCAATAGATTTTTTTTTTATTATGGAAGGAGATATCTTCTCACGAAGGTTTTCCCTCTGCGCTATGACACAGGTTTCTTTAAAAAGGGCGTTATATTCCTAAAGAGGACGACGAGATGTTAGCGACGCCCCTTGTGTTACAAATATCCATTGGCGACGGTAACCGTTTTCCATCAGATGAGACGTCCGCCTGTTCGTCTGCTTCATGCAATAAAAATAATTACAACAGCGTGGGAAACCTAGTCAGATAATATTACAAAAAATATGTGCATAGAATTAATATCAGCAACCTGCATCTCAGCACACAACAGACGTAATATCTCAGCAAGACGTACGCACCATTGTGACTTATATGGTGACTTCCCTATTTCCTATCTGACCAAGAAAGGTGGTACAAAAACTTGTCAGTCGAGCAGCGAGTAAAGTGGAAGTTAGTTCGTAGCAAAAACTGCGTATAGCCACGAAATAACCAGCCATTATAGTATATAGTATGGCCTGCGTAGCTGCACCTTGATATTTCCAGTCTGTGCACAAAGGAACATTCCTGGTTATTATTAAAGAGAACAATTAGACCATATTCCTGAGTTTTTGTGGTATCTAAATCTTTGCAGAAAGAAATAAAGGTTTCAAATTGTTCAAAGAATGTATTTGGCAGGAGTGTCTTTTAACTTTGCGTTCGGCTTAGCAGGGTAAAATGCAAGTCAATTATTTCACATAAAGTCTGATTTATATTCGCATTAGTTAAGAAGACAGTTAACTTGTGAAACGGGGGAATAAAACTCTAACGCCCAAAGGACGATAAGGGCTTAACTAATCAAAATAGACCTTAATCTTCTGAAATGAGATTTTTTATTTGGATGATATTCTGATGAAAACTAAATATACTGAGTATTGAGTTATTTATAGCAAAGTCATGCATGAAAACTGTGAAGACATGCAAGCAGTTTAATCCATTCATTCATAAGAAATCGCAAATCGAAACGCAGTTGTTCAGCGGCGTTCTTGTATAGGTATAAATTAGCATTGCTTAATACGTATAGTCTATAGATCATGCACTTAATATTTATTTAAATCAAATAATATATTATTATTTATATTCGCTACACAATATAAAAATTCCTTTATTAATCTCCAGTATGTAAAATACCTATGCAAATACGTGAACATCTCGATAATATATTTTATAATCCCATAATCAAAATGAAGAAAATGATTTCTAAAAATATGTAATATTATTAAAGTAAATAGTTTTTTTTTATATAAATCGGCAGACAAACCCACACTGTATATGCCCAAACTAAGCAAGTTACGCTTGTGTTATGGGTAATATACAACGGACCATTCTGGGGCCGATCCCAAACACCCAGACCATAGTAAACAACGGAGAAAATACGTTTCCGAAATTTACTATACCAGGAATTGAACCCGGAGCCTCTGCGTTGCAGTGAGGTAAGCCGGCAAAGGCTTAGCCCGCTCAACCACAGAGGCCGTCAAATTTTATAAGCGAAAGAGACTAATTTTCTGTAAAGTGGCATTTTTGTAGACAACGCGTTGTCCTCGCAAAGTAGCGATATATATATATATACTAAAACTCTTCAAAGGATATTTATAACAAAGAAACATTCCAACAAACTTGTTTCATATTTATACATACATATTAGTCTAAATTTCTATATACAATTAGGATATATATATATATACAGTGAAGATTTATTTGTGCAGTCATGATACTTTAAAAGCAAGTGTCGGATGTATTGTCTAGTTCGATTCTAAGAATGACTTTAGTGCTGAGTAGCAGAGTAATGTAAGAGTGTAAGACACCTATAATTGTATAATTGAAAGGCAAAATTTAGAAAAATGAAATTTTGATATAAGTATCGTATATATTTTCATATGCATTAGTATAAATATAATTAACAGCTTTGTTATTTTGACATTACAGACACTTCAATTTTATTTATCTGTATAAGTTGGTATGGCTGTACGCTCGTACAAGTACTATGAGGTGCGACGTTTTGTAATATGAAAGAAAGAAAAAAAGAAAGAAAATATTTACACTTAAAAATGCGACACTTAACAATAATAATGAAAATCTGTGCCGCAATTCACGAAATGAGGTTGGCACTCAGTATTTTGCTGTGCCAAAACATAGTCCGGACACAGTACTGATTTTCAGTGTCCACCTCCTTAATCACAAAAGTCGTGCGACTCCGGTAAAAACATGCAAAATTAAATTACAATCAACGTATACGTGAAAGTAATAATAACAAAGAAAATAAAAACTAGAAAACAGTGATATTATAATTTAAAAACAAGTAAATATGATAAAAGTATCTCGATTGATTTGAGTGTTCGCTCTCCTATTTTTGTAGGTAGTCGTGTTTTTATTTGTACTCATAGTTCATCTTGAGGCTCTGAAACAGCTCAAGGAACATAAATGACCATTTCAGGAATTAGAAAACTATCTTAATTTTTGTTTTTCATTTCGATATCTTACAGGATTCAGAAGGCCATCCACAAATAACGTCACACGAATTTAATAATTTTTGAGCCCTCCCTCGTCCTTGCCACAACTGGTCACACGCTTGAGACTCCTCCCTACCTAGTGTAACGTGACATATACATCAAGAAATTACAGCTTAAATATATTAGATTTTGAAATGTGACATCAGGAAATTTAGTACCCCTCCCATCCCTTGTCATACAACGTCACACTTCGTCAACCCCCTCCTTGACGTGTGACGTATTTTATGGATGGTCCCAAAGAGGTGAATATAAAGTGTAAATCCCGCGCGAAGTGACGGACGCTACTAGTTAATAATGTCTGGGGCATTTATCCAAGAATGTGTTGCTTTTTGTTCGTCTTGTGACAGGTTGAATGGTATTTTAATGCCTAACAGGGCTGGTACCGTTCTTGGCCTGGACCCAAATGTGAAAGGTACAGTTTATCGATTTAAGAAGCCAAATAATTATTTGAGTTCTTTTAGAACTGATGTAGTTGATTTCGTTTCTTTTAGATCTTTATTCATTTTTAATGGGATTATAGAGATACAGTAAACTAGCTGACCCGACGAACTTCGTACCGCCATATTTTCTGAATTCCTAAAAGACTTTGTTTCATGACATAAAAACAAAATCACAAAAATCGCTCCAGGTGATTAGGAGGATTCTAGAAACCGATCTCAGCGCCACCTACCGGTTCTAATTGCGAATCTAAACCATTCAGGAACCCACTCAAACACACAAAAACAAAATCACCAAAATCGGTCCAGGTGATTAGGAGGATTCTAGAACCCGATCTCAGCGCCACCTACCGGTTCTAATTGCGAATCTAAACCATTCAGGAACCCACTCAAACACACAAAACAAATATCATCAAAATCGGTAAGGTCGTTCTCAAGTTATGGGCGTACATACATTTCTGCCATTCATTTTTATATATAAGTTTATGTATATTGTGATGTTATAAAAGTAAGTAAATGGTTGGTATTTCAGCGCCCACCTTTTACGAAAATAAGTTTAGGTGTTATCTATATATGTGTCATGTACATAGTTATGATTTAAAAAATATATCACTAGAGTATCTATCTTACGCGGCTTCCAATTAGTATACTGCGTCAAGTATCTTGTTTTTGGTATAAAATATATTCTATCCCCACCATCGACAGTACATTCAAGCTTTTAATGATAACGGTTTGTGTTTATAAGGAAATAACAAAAAATACTCTTTCATATTTATCTATGTATTAGTATCAGTTTTAGGAACATACATACCTGCAGTATCAGTTTTGGCCAGAGGAAGAAAAGATGTATTATAGCCTAGCATTCATTTTACTTTTGACGTTTACACGCCCATCAAGTTGCACATTTTTGACAGTACATTTCACAATTGTTATACTTCATTATTCCAGGCGCCATAGGGCGCGTTCCTCATATAGCTCACAACGCCCAAACTGCTCCTTCAGCCGTTCCACACAGCGACCACGGTCGTTATGGTCACCGTGAACACTTTACTAATGACGTCAAGAGGTGAGTCGAATAATACGTTCTACTTGAGTTCATGATTGTAAGGCCTGCAAGCAAGTAGAACGGGAAAAAACGCGGTCCTGAGTGTGGTCGTTGTGATTCTCATATGGAACGTAGCCATAGTAGTGCCATTGTTCCGTGTGTCATCTAATGCATAGACTATAAACTATTGACATCATATCTAAATTTGGTCGTTTTAAAGTAGATTTTTTTAAATTAAAAGAAAAATATATGGCTTTTGCCATATTTTTAAATTTAATTATTTCTTGTTTATACTTATAACTGAAATGAAAACATGTGGGTTTTATGGCTTATTTATTACGCAACACAGTATTTTTAGCAAATGATATAGGTGCAATAAAACAAATAAAATTTATGGACTACGAAACTTGATTTTTTCATAGAATTGAAACGGTAATGCTTTAGGGCATCACGAATTGATCAATGATTGACCTGTCAAAAGTGAAAAAGCCGTTGGACGGAGTATAGAATTGAGATGTGCTCAGCGGTTATGCATTCATAGCACGTCATCTTTGGCTATATCCCAATTAGTTAACATCCCGTTGCACTAATACTTGGTAATTAATTCCTAATGAGTCGCCTTAGTAACATTCAATGAATCATCGATGAGGAAAAATTAATTGGTCTTTGTTAATTCGTCCTTAATTTGACTTATGGCTGGTTTCTATATTTTACTATACAATTACTTGCTTTGCCATTGATTGAATTTTGACATAACTTGGACATTAATGGAGCTATGTCAAATTTTAACCTATAGTAAGGCAAATGTATTATAGCTCGGTGAACCGATGACTTGCTTTAAGATCGCCCGTAGGTTCTGGATGAAGAAATTAGGGAAAAAAGTTTGTCACGTACGCAAATAACTGATGACTAGAGCATATTTAAAAAAGTCTGCAATAAAAACAATTAACGTCATGTCATGTGGAATTAACCTTTTATTGCTATTTGTTGACTTTTTAGTAGGCATATTAATATTAAATCAAAGAATATTTTAAACTTACAGAATAGTAATAAGCCGAAGTGTTACGGTCCCGTGGCGCCTCGTTACGATGCGTTACGATTCTCATTACGTTACGATTCGTGGGTAGTCTCGCGATCGGAGCTTGCAAGTGCTTCTATCATCAGAAGCATATGTGCAGCGCCGGCCATCGGGAGTCCCACGGTAGCCTCCCTCAGGGCCCGAGGGTATGCGCAAATGCATTCTCCAGCATTAATTAAAAAAAGGTTTTCAATTGTATTGCTGAAATGTTTCTCGGTGAATACATGGATTAAGGAACCTGGATAATTTTCTAGTATTAAAGTACTGTTAGATTGAAAATATAGAACGACGAATCAATACTTTTGCGGTTATGCACATCATAATACATGGGACCACACAGCACGTAACATGATCATGTGGGATCGACAGAGCGGATGCAGCCGATGGTTGATAAGGGCAACGGTAATTGAATGATGCTTGTTTGGCACATTGTTTGGTTGAAATGTGTACTTAAGTACTTAGTACTGTTAGGTTCGTGTTGGCAACATTAACGTTAATTCCATTTTCAGGGTTCCGTAGTTATTAACATAAACGGAATCCTTATGTTATGCATATTACCCATAACACAAGCGTAATCTGCTTAGCATGGAAATATACAGTGTGTGTGTGTCTGCTGTATGCCGATTATTTATTATTAAAAAAAAAATTGAACAATGAGGTGAATAACAAATCTAACACTCATCATGGTGATGGAACTTAAAAAATATTTTAAATATACATTTGTTTCAACAACATCTGTTGATACTTGAGATATGGGGTATTTTTGATTAAACTTTAGACAGGCCGATCTGATCATTTAGCAATGCCACTAAGCGTTACTGATTTGACTTTACATAAGTTTTTGAAGTGAAACTTCTATATAGACGGGGTCTTAGGATTTTTCTGTCGCGAAAAAGCGTTGCGGCCGCGTGGAGGGGCGGCATAATTTTAGAGTAGATTATGGATGCGTTTTTTGGTTCCGGATCTAATTCAGTTTTTGTGTTTGATAAAATAAAATATATTTAAATAAAAAATGCATTCATTAAAATATACCTAACCTAACCAAATCATAATTTGCAGTAAACCTGCGAAAAATCGAAATGTCTGCTGGGCACACACTTGTTCGTTGCCATTCGTTTTTCCACTTATCCGTTGTGATTCGATTTTCCACTTGTCCGTTGAAGTTTCACATCTACTATGTGTCCAGCACACATTTCGATTTTTTCTTTAAGTGAAACTTCTTTACAATGGTTGTGATTTGAAACTCGATGAAACAAAAAAGCGATACTAAAAAGAGATAAACACATAAATCTATAGGACTAAGCCTGCAAGAGACTGAGATAGAATACATTATATTTAATAATTTAAACACTGTACTCATCCATACAGATAGAGTTGGAAATGTTTTGAAGTTTTTCGTTAATACTTCAAATTACGTGTTTTAAAGCTTAAATATATTATAACGGTATAATATATGAAACGTGATGTCATGAAATTTGGAATCCCTCCCACCCCTTGGTTCACTCTGTTTTACTTATACAGCGTGTGAACTGCACAATTTTTTTTCTTTACAAACATTTAATTTAGTGCACCTGTATCATTTGCTAAAAATATTGTATTACATAATAAATAACCTAAATAATTCATATATTTATATATATTTAAAAGTGAAAAATAAAAGCATAATTATGTCTTTTAAATCTGAACGAGTGCTGTGTATTTTCTGTTGATTAAAACGTTTTCATTTCAAAACGATTAATTATGATTAAATTTAGGTATGATGACGATAGTTTGTAGTCTTTGCATTAGATTATTCACGGAACGTCACTATTGCGTCACCTAGAACAATGATGTATGATAATTGTAAAATTTTGTAGTATGCAAAATTTACTTTATTTTTATTGCAGGAGTTCCGCAGACAGGCAGACGGCCCACTTGGTGGAAAGTGGTTACCGTCGCCTATGGGCATTTGCAATACCGAAGGTGCTACAAGTGCGCTGCTGCTCTCTTAAAGGAGACTGGAACCTGGTCACTGATGCCGGAACACAACACAAGGTTGTTATGGCGGCATACTCTAGAAATTGTATTCTTTCTCCGTTCCTGCACAGATAATACTTTACTGTATAAAAAATGCATAACTCGATAGGTGTGCAAACGTCAAAAGTAAAATAAATGGTTGGACTGAGTGTAGTATTTTTTCGTATGTGAATGGAAATGGGTGAGAGACCATAAGACCTATACCTCTGATTTTCAATTACCTGGACTGTAATGACTGGTGCGATCGACCTTTTTTGATTCATAAGTGAGTTTTTTTTTATTGCATGAGTTCAGCAGACAGGCAGACGGCCCACCTTATGGAAAGCGGTTACCATCGCCTATGGACACTTGCAACACCAAAGGTGCTAAAATACTCTATTGCTCTCTTAAGGGAGACTAGAACCTGATCGCCAATGCCGGAACACAACTCAAGGTTGTTATGGCGATATGCTCTAGGCTAGGGGTGGTAGCTATCTAGACCGGCAAATACCCTACCACCTGGCTGTGGCTTGTTTTGTCGCCTCTTACGAGGCCGTCCGGCCGCAGGAAATTGTATTCTTTCTCCGTTCCTGTTCGGATAAAGTTGTGTGAGTTGAATCACCAACTCACCACCATGAGTTGAATCCCACAGAATTACTATAGGATTCTACCCGAAGTGATTACATACTCCAAACTTGCAACATAAAAACGGTCGATCGCAGCTGTCATTTTAGTCCAGGTAATTAAAAATCAGAATATAGTTCATATTGTTAATATTATTGTAATGTTTGTTATAAGTTTATAACTAGGTTACTAGGTATATGTGTATATAAATTATAAACAAACTTGTTAGTTTATTGAATCATGATCTCAGTTACGTGATATGCAAATTATAATGTAGTTTGTAATCAATATTACACTACGGTGTTTAAAACTATACAATTTGCTAAAAGTGAATGTTTAATAAATTATATACGGTAGTATATTTATGCAAATGAATAAGTATTTGACCTTAATTTCATAATGGCCGGTTTATGTTCTGTTTGAACCTTTTTTAGGGCTTGGCAGGTAAATAGTAAGAGTAGGAACCCTTTCAATTCCTTATGTACGTCTGTATGTGTATGTCAAAGGCATTTTGATCAGAGACTAATTCCACTAAAGCTACGTTCCATCAGGGACTCACAACGACCACGTTCACGACCGCGATTTTTCCCATTACACTTGCTTGCAGGTGTTACAATCGTAAACCGAAGTGGAACGGCTATTCGACCCACCTCTTGACATTGGTCGTTGTGAGCGCTGTGTGGTCGAAAATGATGACGTCATTAGTGACGTTTTCCTCACGACCACAACGACCGCGGTCGCCTTGTGGAAGGGCTAACGGAGCGTCTAGGGCGTTGTGAGCTACTAATGGAACGCCCTGTGTATACATGAAATTTGAATGAAAAGTGTCTGTTTTCCAAAAACAGCTTTTGATATAATGGAATAGGGGAGCGGAAAGACAAATCAATTGAGATAGTTTTTATCATTTTACGAACGTACCTAGTTATGACGTCATAAGTATAAAGAGTTCAAGCGCATTAAGAAAATAATATAAATAAATATTTTAATTTAGAATCTATATAAATTACGAATAAATGAAAGACTTATAACTTTTTTTTTTACGATTGATTTATATATATGTTTACTAAGTAATTAATAACAATTACTAATTTGGCTGGCTTGCACCTAGGGCAACGCATGAGCGTTGCCATCCAGCGTGGAAATGCGGCCAGCATTTTGGGCACGCTCCCCGTCGACAGCGACCTGGAGTCTACTATTTTTTATTTATAGATTGTTATAAGTATAGTTATATTTATATTATAGTTTAGTTTTAGTTTATACCGATAAATTAAATTTCAATTATATATTTGTTATTTTGAATTTTTAAGTGAAAACTGCCATTATTATGGCATACGATGGCTAATATTGAATGTTCTATTTTGGAATTTTGCCTCTCAGTCTATGATTTGTCTCTTTAAAATTTGTAATATTAAGTATTGGAAATTTCCTCCCTAATTTAATGAATTTCTTATGCCCGAAGTAACATGACATCCAGACCGTCGTCATTATTAGATAGATTATATTTTACATAAAATCCCCAAACAAACATTTCCGGGGAATACTCCTATATCTGGAGACTTTGTATTTGAATGATTCTCACTTTAATGTGGAATCATTAAAATTTTAATCAGGAATTTTATCTAAAATTTTCATGTACGTCCCACTACGTTATCTTGTAGGGTTCAGAAGATATGAACATAGAAATCCAATTACCTCGCCAACGAAGTGGCGGATGTACTTAGTTTTAAAATATAATTAAGTCAACTAATTAAAATATACCGAAAAGAGGAAACCTAATTATGTCCTTGAAAATGATGTATCGCTGTTGATAAAATATTTTGTCAATAACGATATCTTTAGCCGTGTTTATGTAAGGTCATTTACCTTTCTCTCCGATCTTTGTAAGCCTGGTTATACACCTGTGAATTTTGTTCGCGTAAGCTTCTAAGGTTAAACACGCACTACGATTTATCAATAGGGAACTCTACTGTGAAAGAATGAATTCATGACGACATGGAATAGGAGCTAATTAGGCCTTTAAGTTTATGACTGATTTAAGTTTAAAAAATATGCTTTAAATAGTAAGATGTTAATTGAAAGTTTTAATTGAGATCCCTATTAATATTATAAATGCGAAAGTAACTCTGTCTGTCTGTCCGTCTATCCGTCTGTCTGTTCCGTTTTCACGGAAAATCTACTGGACCGATTTGGCTGAAACTCGGTATATATATATATATATATTTTCGATGCCGAGGATGAACATAGGATACTTTTTATCCCGAAAATGGGATAGTTTTCGGGATAAAAAATATATTTGTCTATCTGTTTGTTATGCTTTTACGGAAAAACTTTTGGACCGATTTGGCTAAGATTCGGTATATATGTAATTTTAATACCGAGAGTGGACAAGGGATATTTTTCATCCCAGAGAATGGGATAGATTTTGAGATAGATTTATGTAAAGGTTTTCCCCGAAAGTGGGATAGGTTTTGGTATTTTTGTGATTTGCCATTTACGCCATTTTGGTTATTATGGTCATTTCTGTAATTTTATCTTCTTTGCTCTATTTGTCCTTTTTGATGTTTTTCTCCTTTTTGATGTTGAAGGGGTGACCCGTATAGGGTGGAGGAGCGAGATGGAATGCTTCTAGGGAGATCTTCCAGCGAGGCCAGTGTTAATCCTCGCAGGCCTAGGACCTCTGTTATCGTTGAAAATTTATATATGTTCTTTGTATGTTACGGGAAACGTTTGTGACATCAGTTATTGCACAGCGCCATCTATTGGCTTGTAAGTGTTCCACTACAATGTTTTTGCTCTTTAAACAAGAAGCACGGACTGGAGGTTGTCCCGCGGCTGCGCCTCGGGGTAAACTCTAGTTTTTTATAAAAACCAGAACGGACGTTGAACATCTCAAACCTTTTGGAAGCGGTTTTCGAAATGGCATACCGCTCGATATGTCGACGCAAAAGACGTTCCGATAGTGGCAGAGATCTTGAGGAGAGTTTTCTGGAATTGTGGCGTTAACCTCTCTTCTTGGGGTTGAAAATAACGAGATGTCATTAATACTATTCCAAGACCTACTCTAGGGAGCTCTCGATTGCAGACACAAGTCGAATCCTCTTTTCCTCGAGTTCAGAACACATCTCTCATGGTGTAATCTGCATAACAAAGAATGTTGGTGCTGCAACATGTCGTTGATATGCAGAATGAACCGAGACTGGGCTTCACAATGTCCAAGCTTACTGCCTATGCTTCTCTTACTCTCAATGGCGGTTGCCCATTGTCGAGTTCGGTACGCTATAACATCGACAGCATAATGAAAGGAAGTATGCAAGGAAAAGATATATTGTGCCGACCACAAATGATTTGGAGAAAGTGAAAGAAACGAGATGATATGCTGAAGTATAAAAATATAGAATTGTTAATCACGTTTAATTTTTTCAGAATTATGCTATGAAACCTTAAAAACTCATATTCTTTCTATTATATTGTCATAGATTTCTCACGCCAGCACATATGTATTTTAGTTCTTATAATATGTTTCTGTGTATACATATAATTAAACGGATAATATGAGCAATTATAATACCATCATCTATTTTATGTAGATGTGTTTCGGGGAGGAAGTTGTAAAATTATTTGGTCGTTGGCCAAAATTAAAAAAATAAAATATACTAATGTCACAGTTGGCCTAAAAACTATATTACTCAATAACATTCAATCCTGTTTATATTTATTAAATTTCATTTATAAACAAAACGTTATTTATACGCAATTCTTAAATATAATATTTTTAATTCACAAAATTTCGACATAAAAATTGGAATGTCAAAAAACGTTATTTAAATTTAGAGTATTTGAGGTACCAATATAAGTTGGTCTTTCACGTTTTTAACATTTATATAATTTAACAGGAATTGCAAAGGTCGTCATAGCCTGGTTTTCATTTGACGTCGGGCTGGCAGTCATCCAGAATTCAAAATGGCGGGTGTTTTATTATAATCTTTATGATAACGTTATGTTTTACGAGAATGTACGGTGAAAAACATAATTAGGGTTTAAAACGGTTTATTTTACGGTCTTTCGTGTACACTTGTGCAATGAAGGGTTTAATCATTGCAATATCCGGCTTTTTGTGTAGTTAGCTTAATTGAATGCCAATAGAATATGGCTGGGTTTGAAATGCGCCCAAACGAAACGAGATATTTCTGGTTTTTCAGCAGTAGATTAATGATCAAATAAAGAAAGGGTCTTGTGAGTGGTCTGTGCGTCGGCCGCTTGGTTCATTGGATTCAGAAGACCCAGGGGCTCTAATCCTGGTAAAGAAAATTTAAACGTAAACAGCATGCTGCCTGTTATTTGCTGTATTCTAAGTATTCCTGGAATCAGATCCAGTATTATTCGTCGTATTTTGCTATGTTACGTAAAAAAGTATAGATAGCAGCTCACTTAGCTAGGAAATGTATAATATGTGTGTATTGGTCTATCGAAAGTCTTTGTTTAATTACTCCTGAAGATTCATCATAGTAGCCTATTATAACATTATAAAAGAAAACAAGCAAAGATATTTGAAAAATGGTTGATAGATTCTAAATTAAACAGACGTTGGATTTTTCATCTTGAAATATGGTTTCGCAAGGTTTGCTGTTTATTTAATGATAAGTATTTAGTAAGATTTAAGTAGATAAGTACCAGGTGAAAGTTGTCTCCATATAATATTCTGAGCCAATCTAAGCGTCTGTGTAGACGTTACGGCCGACACGTTGCTACCATGCGGCCACTGCGCCGCCACCGTACTTTTATACTATTCTATCGCTGGACATTGAAAGTGTGGCGGTGGCCTGGCAGCGTTGGCGGTGCAGTGCACCTAATCAACATAGGCAGAGCGGCGGCGTCGCGGTGGCGGTGTCGTGTTTTCGCGCGCTGAGTCAAATTCAAGATCGGTTAGTAATCCAAAAACTATATATATGCTTACAAAATTTTCTACATTTATGTTTTTGTTCTTCGAACCTGTATTATATATACATTTTTGGAACTGAAAATAAAAAAAAACTTATTTTTACATTTTTAATGTTTTCTTACAAATTTCATAAAGTAAATTTTAGCTAATAACGTCATTGCTCACCATTTTAATCCAAAATAAAAAAAATCGTTAACATGTTATGGCAGTTGCGTAGTCAAATATACCACTTTGCATAACTTGATGAATAAGACTGTAGTAATAGCGAGCGCCTAACCACTTGACACGAATACTGTTACGTTGTTTTATTACGAGCAGTAAACTTGATTCTAGATTTGTTGTGTATATATTTTAATGAGCACTATAAATAGCGTTATCTTGTGTTGAAGCCACATATAAATTATATGAGTAAGGCCCCAAAACTTGATTTGTATACGGAGATAGAATAATAAGTTGTTAGTTATCTGTAAAGCTGAAATTCGACAGGTTCATTTATGTCTTTCAATTTGTATTGAAATGAGATATGAAAAAAATTATCTTAATTGTTAAAAAAAAAGTTTCAAAATGGACTTTTAATTGCCAGTTAAGATTTTCTCTTGTATTGTTTTTTAATTTGTGTATTATTTAAATAAAATCGAAATTGCCGGTAAGTGCTTTTGTTTTTTGTAAAAAGTTCTAAATTTTGTTATATGTATTTTCTATTAATTATTTACACTCAAAAATATTTTATAGTTTATACACAATATTGTTCTTGAAAATATTCCATAATCTAAGAAACACCATTAAGTAATAAATAAGCAGTTAAAAAAGTTACATATAAAAACCTTTTTAAAAATTAAGTTCATTTATTTTCTAAACTTGACAATGCCTCATATCTTTCAAAATTGAAAGACAGATATGAACCGTCTGTTTCCGGCATAAGAGTATAGTTTCAATGAACGTTATTACCGTCATACACTACGCACAGCTACTGAAAAGTGGCTAAAACGTCAGAATAAAAATCAAATAAAACACTGCTCGTAAAACCGGTAAAACGTAGTTTTTTATTATGTGTACTAGTCACGAAAACTTGAGAAAATATTAAATATTATTTTGTTGTAAAATATATATTAAAGAATGACATAAATTTCTCTCTTTATTTTTAACATGTATAATGTTAGGATGTGATAATCGAATGAACTGACACTTATATAATTATGAAATTTAATCTATGCATGCTGACAGGCCGATTATGGTGAACTGTATATGTATTTTATAACAGCTGTATAAATGTAGTTATCCCTTTTCGCTGAAATAAAATTGGATTTGAATTTGGTATTTTTCATATTTTATCATTGAATTGCAGTAATGTATAAAATTGCTTTCTGATTTGTCAGTGCAGCAGCGAAGCGAATGCAGTATGCACGGTATACACGGAACTAAAAGTTTACTGAGCGCCCATATTTCTTATGAGTTTTTCCTGACATGCTCGGTATCGATGTAGAAGCGGCACACACCGAGCGAATCAGGAACCGCTCATAAAAATATAGCTCGATATGCTTTCGGTGGGTACCGCGTGTACTGACCATACCGATTCCGCACCGCTGCTGCACCAACAAATCGGAAAGCGGCCTTAAATTGCTTTTACCGCCACCAAAGCTTATTTGCTGAGTAAATACATATATTCAATACTAATAAATAATGATTATTGATTTATTATTTAATCTGATGTAATTTAACTATGTTAGAATACCTTACTGAAGCTCTGTGGGTAAAACCTGCATCTCACACTAATGCCTGGCCTGGCACTGAGTGTGCGTTACTGATATGTGTGAAACAGGCTGATCCTTGATCCTTTTTGATGGGTAGGATACTGTCCGTTCTCCTGAACTGAGTAGCTCCGAATCCAGCAGTGGGACGTAAAGGAATTTAAAGCATTTATTTGATAACGATAAATTTGATACAAGAATGAATGTTAAATATATCATCAATTAAATGTAGACATTAATTAATAGGTATCACATTGATGTAAGCAACGATAGCAGCAAAAACGCTGTATCACTTTCACGCACGACTGTATCCAAACTTGAATGTTCGGTGCAAAAAATACGAATGTATTCATTGATGACTTTTGAATGGCGACAAATTATATTAATTGCCTCTCTCTTAATAATAAGGACACTCGACAGAAATAAGTGTTGCAATAACGCCGAACCTAACAACTGTTCCAACAGTCGGATCGCGAAATTAACAGTTAACTGTTACGAATAACTGCTATTTTTCAACGCGTTATTAACTCTGCGATTTGCACGGCACCTTACTATTGCTAGGTTAACCATGTTTGTTGTTTAAAAGGGACAAATATACAGATCTTGATTTTCTAGAGTAGTGTTCTTTTTACATTTAGATAATCACTAATATATGTGCATGTAACTGGATATTTTCTGTGTGTAACAAATGATTAATCATACCGCTTCTGCTATGGTGATTATTGGTGGCAGTTGCTTATTCCAAATAAAACTCGCTGTGGACTGTATTACTTATTATTATGATATTTACAACAAATTTAAAATTATACATAGATGAATAACAGAGAACATAATGCTGAATGGTAGAGAGAGTAGTAGTCGAATGGTGAAATAAAGTGGTCTGAAGAGAGTTGCAGAGAAAAATGGTTGTACAGACATGAACGGACGGACATGACGATAAGAGTTCACTTTTTGCAATTTGACTTCAGAACTTTTAAATCATTAACATAATATAACATTTTAGCATAATGTAAATTCTAAGAAATAAAACAAATTATACTCACCCTAAAGCCAACTAGTGTTACCAGAGACTTATAACCAAACAAATGACAACTTAAACAGTGTCAAAATAAACCAGCTATTACCATGACTCATTCGATTCGACTCGATAGTTGTAAGTAGTCGTTCTTTAATATTTGTTGGATACCAAGAACAATGGTGTTCGTGAACGACGTGGCCCGAATCTCGAGAGATTAATGGGTACTAAGCAACATTTTTTAAACAACTGCTTATCAGGAATTATAACTTACGCTTTGTCCTACTTTTATTATGTGTTGATGGTTAGCCGACAGAAACATCCAGTGTAGCAGAGCCTTGGTAAAACTGTTTGTTTATACGTATTTGCAACCTTTGCCTATTATATTTAAACAGGCAGAGGTTGCAAATACATATGTCAGGCTGTATGGACCAAGTGGCTTTGCCTGCTACTGCGGCGTATTGTAATACTGTAGCCTATAAGCGTCCCACTGTTGGACTCGGACTTCCACGTTTTAGAAAAGTGTCATCACATCGTAGTTGTTAAATTATATCAGAAAAGCCGCTTAAGTAGTATATCCTCTTCAGCCAGGATTCGAGTATACGTTATTAAAATAGAACGCAGTGGTCATAGATCCGAAGTTACCACGATATCATACACCTAATATCTAGAACTAAAATGCAAAAAAACTCGTGAGGCGTCTTTGGGACCGCCTGGTTGGAACGAAGTTCCTTTCCTGTATATGAATATAATATATTACAAATACAAAATGTAATTTTACATAAGCAAACTGTATCAAAACACTTTGAAAGTAATTAAATAAATAATAAATTGAATAAATAAGTGAAGAAATATTTTTAGGGTCTTGTAAACAAACATTTTTTTTATTAATTATAAATATTCTAAATAATATTAATAGAAAATTGGAAAACTCGAAATTATATTAATTCGAAGTTAAAAAACTTATTTAATTGCATCAAACTCCGAAATTGTATAATAATATATAGCGGTCAGCATTATTCGTTTCAGTTCACTTTTTTCGTCTAGCCCCCACCTGCCCGGTAACGCGCGATAAAGAACTTCATTCCGATGAATATTTTCTACAACATATTGAATTCGGTGCCAAGTAAAGGTTATTATATTTTGCAAATTCGTTGTTGTTGTTTCGATTTCAACACGAATTCCGTTCACGATGGCCTCTGTGGTTGAGCGAGCTAAGCCTTTGCCGGCTTACCTCACTACAACGCAGAGGCTCCGGGTTCGATTTCTGGGATCGGCCCCAGAATGGTCCGTTGTATATTACCCTTAACACAAGCGTAACTTGCTTAATTTGGGGATATACAGTGTGTGTGCTTGTCTGTCTGCCGATTTATTTACTTGCCAGTCTTGGCACCTACTGTTGTCCGATGTTGTAGACAATATTTATTTTTTGTTTCTTGTGTTTTTAAAGTCGGTTTGTTTTTTTTTTTTTGTATTTTTAGGTATGCAAATACTTGAATAGCTTTAGAAAAAGAATTAAATTAGTTGTACGTGCCTATAATATTCGAGGGTTGCTCTCGATTGTCCTGTGATCCATTTATCAGATCCTGATATGGTAACAATGAGACCACCTCGGGAGTATACTCTTTCGAAGGAAAAAAAATCGGTTCACATTTGACGGAGAAATCGCGTAACAAACATACAAAAATTAAAAAATACAATCGAATTGTGAACCTACTTCTCTTTTAAAATTGATTTTACGTAAGATATAGAATGTAGATTACCTTAAGATTCAAAATATAACACTGAGCCTAGGTGTTTATAACACTTTTATCAGCCACGAGTTATCTATAATAAATTTCAATTGTTTTACTTTCATAGCGTCAGATAACAGAGCACAATGCCATTCGGAAGATCTGATACGTGGTCCACTTATTTCGTTTATACCATTGAATGGTGCCGAAACATCGCCTAGATATTTCGAACATGATTTTGAAAGTTGAATTTCGATCGTGACTTTAGTTTGCTTAAAAAAACTGTAGGTAATTTAAATTCTAAAATGTATTCGTTTAAAAATAACATGTTTATGAATGGAACGTCACTAGCCGTGATGCTGTTTAAGGAGTCAGAGTGAGTTTTTGGCGGGAACTGAAAGGAGATGTTGTGTTGTGCAGTTTTATTTTCTAAAAATGTGTAAAATAACTCTATAATGAACAATAGTTGTAGGGTATTGATAGTTTTTGAGTAGTAATTATATGTTTTGTTAGAAATGCCAACTGTATAGTCAAATGTGGCCTTTTGAGTTTTCACAAAAACTCCGTTGAATGGCACCAGCTGATAACCTACAGTTCAGCTGTGCTACACATAGGCTTATGAAAATGAAGAAACTAGATTATAATCTAAGATCTGGCTTAAAGGCCTAGCTGCCAAGCCATAAACCTAAATAAATAAAAATAAAATAATAGGGAGTCAGAGTCAATCGTGATTCTAATTTTGAAATTCAGTAATAGGTGTATATTTTTATTAGTGCTTGTTCATTTTTATCTGCGAAGCGTTAATTAAATTATCTGTAATAATTAAAAATATTAACAATCTGCAAATTAACAAAGTTATATAGTTCCAGCATTTACCTGGTGCCCATTTACTTGAAAATTATAGTCTATATCTTGAATATTCATGAATATAACCCTATGTCATACTGCGCTGTGACATGGGGTTGTTTAAAAAGGGTGTTATAAAATTTCTTAAATTCTAGTAACGCGTTGGCAACGCTCTTGGTTTTGCAAATGTCCATAGGCGACGGTAACCACCTTCCATCAAGTGAGCCGTCTGCCTGTTTGCTTACCACAAGCAATAAAAAATGTGTGTGTGCGTGTGCAGTTTACACGCAGTAGAAGTGAAACTTCAGAAAAGTAGCCTATGAGTGAATGACATAAATATAGAGTATCAGAAGTATTAGGATAATTATAAGGTTTATTATTTTTGTAATATTTTTTATTATTTAAAGAAGTTTCACTTAAAAAAACTTGACTCTAACTAGATGGACAAACAGTGTGAAGCCATATTTAAAACGAAATATAATATTGTCACTGTTATGTAAAAACAAAAGTAAAGCTAACGGTATATAGTATAGTGTATAATAATTTTTAAGCAGCCAAAAACGTTTTATGATATTTTTGTCCATATTAGAAATATGTTCCTTTCGATATTTATTCACAATATTTCAGGTTCATTGATTCTACCATTAGATGTACGTCATGCAACGTGTTGCATTGTCCCACATTCCGATTGTATTGCAGCGTGCAGTTGTCGTCGCAAATCGTCTGTTTTGGCAACAATCCGATGCCGTTCAAGTTCAGCACTTGGCCATATATCATTGCCAAGGTTGATTACAGTTATTACGTATTGACTTGTGGCTTGCGGTAATCGTATCCGATTTTTACGGGTTTCACTTGGAAGATTAAAGCCGTGAAAGACTAAACAATACGATGTATCTGTACTATATTCGTCTGTGGACATCTAAAATACAAGTGAATCAACGTTCTGTTGTTATTGGTAAGTTAAACTGTTGTCACTAATACGTAACTTTTATTATTAAATATAAGTATTCATAGATAGATCAATCTTTATTATACACCAAAGCATAGATAAACAGAAGTAGAAAAAATATGACATAGTACAACGGGCGGCCTTATCGCTAAAAAATGATCTCTTCCAGGTAACCCTTGGCAGGGATTGATAGATTTCTAATAATGACGGTGGTGCAGTTTATAAATTACATATATACCATATGTGTATACATATATATACATATGAAGACAGCAAAATATAAATACATCACTTATGAAGTACACATAAAAATAAAAAAGAAGATGGGGTAAGATAGAAGAATAATTGTGGGACATATATGGGCTTAAATTTTGATTAAGTATAATCTGGCAAATTAAACAACGCGCTTAATCAAACATTTCCTCAAATATTGTGCATAATATAAAAGGACCACCGTAAAGTCTAAGTGGTTTCTGTGAGCAAATAATAAATCTTTAATGCAAGCACTGAAAAGTAACATAAATTAAAAAGTTATAAAACTTTATAGTCTGTGGAACCGATGTTCCATTAGATCACGTTAAATGTCGTATGACGATATGACGTTGTCTATATTTAATATTGTAATTTTAAAATGACTTGAATCATGTACAACAATATTTTAATTTGGTGCTTCACCTCATAATGCCTATGATGATTTTTGAAGCAAGAAAATAACTTCACTGTTAATAAGAAAACGGTAAGAGTGACAAAAGTTTAATAATAAAAAAACTCAATAGTTCAAACTAATCACAGGGGGATTGTTTAATAACTTTGGTCTTCCAGACGCAAGAAATGTTCGTGGACATGAAAAAATTAAATCTAATTTAATAGAATCTACCTCAGAGTACAGTAATATAATAAGTCATCAAAAAATCTGAAATACACCTAAAATGGCAATAATCAAATAAATAAATAAATAATAATTGTCAATATGCTACAACATGAGTTGTGATTTATTGGATCGTTTGAAATATTTTTATTGTATAGTTATATTTTAAATTAGGCTATTTCCGACTTTTGGCGGGCCCAGGTCGCGTAAACAAAATAAAAAAACTTAAAATATCGTAACACTATAGTATTGTTTACTGTTACAGAAAAATATCTATAAATTTGTACTACAACTATAAAAATGTATTATAATAAATATGTGTTCACATTTTGAAAAGTGCTTGTCATCATGTCAACGTTATCGGCTTTCGAATATCGAATCGTCTAATTCAGAACAGTGCGACCGTACACCGATATCCCTAAAATACATGACGTGTTACCCCAACTGATTTACAGACGATAAACAACAACTTCACAGAGTTTCGACGCGGATATCTGTCCGTGTGTCCGAGTTGCGCAATTTGATATATATACGCGTTTAATGCGCCAGGGTTGCCATAAATACAATTTGATAATGGATTTTAAAATACCACGACATGGACTAACGGTGGGCGTTCGTTGCCTCTACGGAACCCTACACTGTACGTGAAGTATATGCATATATATCAGCCAAGTGCTGATTTTATTTCTTTATTAGATGGGTATAAATAAATTTAACTAAAAACATTTTTAGAAGCTGTGGCAGCGTAGTGGTTAGCGTACCTAGCGTCCCAAACCCAAAAGGCACGGGATCGAATTCTGGCTGGAAGAGCAACCATATGCTCGTATGATGGGGCCGCACCTACGATTATGTGAAAGTTATTTACTGTGACCAAATGCGTCTTATTTATAGAGTTAAAAATAATGCCTTTATCGAATTATAACATTAGTGTATATACACACGTTATGTGTCAATATGTCACGTCATTAACAATTAAAACAATATCGCATCACAAACAACGCATTATATCCATCACCAGATCTTCGTGAAATGGTCTATAACTGTAACATGGTCACAGATAAGGCCCTATTTATAGCGTTAAAAAATAACGCGTTAACGGTTAGCTACATCAGTAATACTATACATGAGCTATCTGTCAACGTTTAACACTGATAACCATATCGCATCTGAAATAACGCGTCAGATCTTTGACTACATACATCATCTGCGTGACACAGTGACTAATACTAGATCATATTATCCCAGATGTAACAGGGACATTCGAGTATAGAATATTTCAAAATTATCTTTGAACGTTAATTTTCTAAATTGCATCTCGAATGTTTTAATTAAGAATAATAATTTTTGTCTTATTTCTATGTCTATTATACTTGCCATTTCAAAATTTTATATACCTATATACTTTTTTGTTCTAGTTATATTGCAAAACCAACATGTTACAAAATTTTTCTCTAATCCATACTAAGATTGTCTGGAAGAAATTGCTTTTAGTGATAAGACCTGCCTATTGTCTTCTGTACTTAAACTTCTTGAATTGTATCTTAATGTTATGCAATAAAGTATATTCTATTCTAATCTCTATTCCAGTCTACCTCAAGAGAGCAGCACATTAGTAGCACTTTTGGTGTTGCAAATGTCCATAGGCGATGGTAATGGCTTTCCATCAGGTGGACCGGCTGACATGACACAGAACTTTTATATATAAAATACGCTACTGGGAAAATTAAAATATCGCAAAATTCTTATGATTTTTGAAAATGTGAAAAATGATCCGATCGAAATCTAAAGAAAGTATTTTGATGCTTTAAGTTTCTAGTTTTGAGATTCTTTGGCGAATTTTTTAATTATGGTTTGATAGCTAGGCCTTTAAACCAGAAGAATAATCTAGGAAGTACAAACACGCATGCCCAGTCCGTCTATCACGATAAAAAGGAGTTGAAGTGCGGCGGGGGCTACTCGTCCGAAATAGAATGCACTCGAATTGAGTTATTCGCTCTCTTGTTTACTTATGAGTATAAATCTCGTGTTAGTTGGTTTTAGAGAATGCAGACCGTTACTGATCGAACCAGATTTATTATGTAAGGAAGTGAATCTTCATATGTATTTTCCTGAGAGGTTCTTTAATCTCTTTAAATATCTTAGGCTAATACTATATATAGCACTTCTACTGTTTAGAGGTCCGTAGACATTTCGGCAACGTCAACGTCAATGTCAAGTCCGATTGTCAGTCTTTGTGTTGCTGTCATTTAAGAAATAAAGTTATCTCAATTGTTATAGTAGGTTTCATAAGTGAATTTTTTAACTCCGTTTTTGTTTTCATTATTTTTTTTTATCTATGAAATATAGATAACTTGGTACACCAGTAACTATTTCGATCGATTAATACGATTTTTACAATTATTTAAATATGCATCTCAATGCAGTTAGTGCGTAACTTTAAAACATCAGGTAAATAATAAAATGTTACATGAAAATTACATAAATAGGAGAACATCGTGATTCTAATATGATGTTACTTTTAAACAATAAAACATATTGATTTATTTAAATGAAATTAAATTTTGTGTGTAATTCATAAGTTCATAGGTCAAATATAAAATATTGCTACAAGATACGTTCTATGGAATGTGTCTGCCATACGGTAATATTTGAATATGATAGTACTTACTTGGACAGTATCAAAATTGTCAAACAATTGATTCAATATAAAGTACCTATTTTAAATTAATAAGCCCAGATTGAAAACAGACGCTGTAAATTGACCTATTGAAATCAGAAATAGCCAACAATTCAGCCCGTGTGCCGTCCATTAGAGTAATTGAGCGAAATTTGTACATACGACAATTGTATTAAACGTGCAATGTTAAAGAAATTTATGATCAAACACTCTTGATATAATGTTTTCAAAGAATTTTCTTTCTACAAACATTTATTTAACTTGCAAGGTTTGTTAGTTAGTTACTTTGTTTAGCGAAGTTCCGTGGAACGGTACGGTTTGTCAAATTTAAGATGGTAATTTTAACAGCTCACGCCTTTGAAGTATTGCATTTTTACCCGGTAAAATATAGTACAGATAATGCCTTACTTCATTGATGGACACCGTCCACGTATGCCCTATGTCTTACCGACCATTCATTTGCCTTACAGTAATCAGTTAAATTAAATAAAATAAATAAATGAAAATTGACATAAGTAAGCTCCATGCATCTTATGTCAAAATTCAACCGATGGTAGGGAAAGTAGATGAATAATAAGATCAAGGAACCGGCCAACAACAGACTATTGAAAATAGATTTTCTAATAAAATAAATTGAACATATAAAAAATTACATTTATATATTTTTTGCAAATATAAAAAAATAGTTTGTTTTTGAAGTGAAACTTCTTTAGAATCGTGATTTGTAACTCGATGATACTAAAAAGAGATAAACACATAAAATTCAACCTTATCTAATTCGAAATAAAACATATTTCTCTTCACCCGTTAGAATTAATTTTCACTTTAAATAAAACTTAAAAGATTTCAAATGAATTTTAGCTCTATCTGTATACATATAAGGCAGATATTCTTTTACATGTAGATCAAAGGAAATTGTGCATAATAGTGCATTGAATTTTGAACTTTCTGCTAGTGATTTAAGTATAATTTAGATTGAATAATTAATACCTAACAATAAAGACGTCTATAATAGGATAGAAATGCGAAAATGTGTGTGTGCAGTTCATACTTGTCTACTAAGCGTTGTAGATATAATTATGTTCGCCTGTATATTCTCTGAATTTTACCTCTACTGCGTGTGAATAAAATTAAAAAACAAAACACGTCTAAGGGACATCAGCAATTACAACTTTAATTTTGATTGAAATCACTTTTTACGAATTAAAAATTATGAATTTAGAATTATGAAATGGTGATTTTGTTTCAATCAAAGGTCTAAAAGTGTATTCTTTTATCCACCTACTCATACTTAACATTTACGGCGTTATCAAGTCTCGACGTCAACAGGTCACAACGTGTTGCTCTTGAGAAAGCGTGGCGAAATCAAACCGAAGTTCGGCCGAATCTTTTGTTTTAACCGAATGTTCGGCCGAATTTCGTATTCGGTTCAAACCACATTCGGCCCATCCCTAATTATAATCTGACCATACAAATTAACCATGCCACTATCGATTCCAAGTTCTATGACCATAATAATTCAT
Source organism: Dendrolimus houi (assembly GCA_039645545.1). Taxonomy (NCBI): domain Eukaryota; kingdom Metazoa; phylum Arthropoda; class Insecta; order Lepidoptera; family Lasiocampidae; genus Dendrolimus; species Dendrolimus houi. The sequence continues at coordinate 23,667,406 of CM077127.1, read as the reverse complement.
AATCGAATAGGTTCATTAACGATCATACTCTATCTACCTCATCCCTACTGTGAGCTGCCAAATTATCATCCTAGAATTGACAGTGCATAGTTGACCTATAAATGAAGGAGAGATGATCCTGAAAAGGTAATAATGGCCAATACTCAACGCACTTTCCACCAGAAGCAAAAGCGTTGTCTCAATGAAGCATATTAAACTAAACAATTTTAGTATCAAGCAAGAATTGACACGATACGTGTAAACAAACAGTGCGCGTGCACAATGATTTATTATGTTTTCAGATACCAATGTAACATTATTTCTATTTAATGAGTGTATTTTACGTCAGCATTGTTGTTTGTTTATGTAATGAGCTTATAAAGAATTCATCTAGTACTGCATTTCTTGCTACGTATGAAGGATAACATCGGGTGGAAATTTATCCCATATGTACATTATATTCGCCATGATTAGTGTAAACTAGTTCCTCCAGCGAAAACTCGTTCGCGTCGTTGTCATAGCAACGACGGCACCAAAAAATGCGACCGCAGCGCCGTCTTTTTCGCTATTTGGTAGCACCTTTGGTGTTCATCAGATGAGCCTCAGCTTTACTAGGCTGGTGTGTATCTCGGACAACGGATCAGGGCCCTAATTCTGCTATTACAATATCGTCAAAATCGCTGGACACTATCGTCTCAGTCGTAAATTTGCCTTTCGGTGCTCAAGTAATTACAATGGCCCAGATGAAAAGTGGTTACCACTGCCTATTATATATATTTGCAACAATAAAAGGCTACCAAAGTGCGACCGGCTATGAAGGGAGTCTAAAAACTAGCCATTGATACCGGAAGACAACTCAAGGTTATTATGGCGGCATCTACCCATCACCTGGGGCCCAATTCTGCTATTACTATCGCGTCAAAATCGTCGGAAACTCGTCTCAATCGTAGGTTGGCCTATTTTCGGTATTCTGTTAATCCCAATAGCATGCCCGTGGCACGCCACTCTGTATTTATAAATATTTATAAGCGCAAAAACGCGAAATAAGTGTTTAAAATTTTGGTAGCTTTTCAATATCCATTTGAAAGAAAGAAAGACGGAAAAATATTTATTTCTAATAGCGACACACCACACAAAATAGTACTAACATAAAAAGGATAGATAAAATTATACAGAAATTGTATGGCGCAATTCTACTAATGCTAATAATACCAATTTTTTCCTACTATTATTCCGCCGCAACGATACCGAGAAGATATTGTAGATTTAGTAGAATACGAATTTTGACACTATCGCAATAGAGTCGTACTTTGAACATCTTAGCAATGCCAATACACTGAAATAGCAGAATTGGGCCCCAGCATAACGAATCGACGAGGTAACGTTGCCAGCTTTACTACTAATTTAAACATTTCGAAATATGAAGCCTCTACATATTCATCTATTGCTAACATACAATGCAATAACACTTTCATTTAGATTAGAAACTATAAATTAAATGCATTCATATATATAAGAAACTAGAAAAACCTTTTATCAATAATTCTTTTAATGACTATTTTTCAAATGAATTTATCGTTATGTTAATCAAGGTCGTGTGAGGCACAACTTACCGTCTGATTAACTTTTAATATATGCAGATGCCAGTGGGGTCAATATCGAATGTTTGACTGTCAATACAATTAAGAGATAATATGTTTCCAATTTATTCACGCTTATTTTAATTCTTTATTTTTATTCATGATAAAGTACCGTTGTTTTGAATAAATTTGGGTAAGATTTTTTATCGTGGTATATATAGGTTCGCTTTACCTGAAGTGAAGATGAGATCTAGGATTGAGCACGCTTACCTAGAAGATACCTATTCACTAGTGACTCGAAGACCACTGGTTTGTTATGAATCGGGGAACACAGACTCCGGCAAATTGTTCCACTCGACAGCGGTGCGCTGTAAGTAAGGCAGAGGCAAAACGTTTACGTCTAACCAATGGTTCATCCACCATGGCGCAAACCGGTGCGTCTGGTTGTCCGATGATAGAACTAAGTCGTGAAGTTCCATAGTACACTCAAGTGCGTGGTAGTCTCACTTACCCCTCACCGAGGGGTATGTGAGACTCCCGTTGGCCGGTTCTGCTTACTTATTCTCAGAGGAAGGAGTTCCACTAAATCTACCACCGTCCCACCGCATCTTCATGAGGCGTCGTAGGTGTCTAATCCCTCTAAGCCCATACTAAAGGCTGGCAAAGCGTTGGGTACGGTACTGGGGTTGCAAACGCCTACAGGCGACGGTAACCACTTTCCATGAGCTGCGCCCTCTCTCCCGTTTGCCAGCTTCGCAATAAAACAATACCTTACAAGACGATAAATGCAGACAATCAATCAATCAATAGATTTTTAGGACATATACATGTTATTTACCTATTAGGCGTACAAATTCAAAATTAGTAAAATTAATATTATATTATAGCTTGTGCTTGGGGCATCGCGTTGGCGTTGCCACCCAGCGAGGAAATGCGGCCAGCGTTTTGGCCACGTTCCCAACTGAGAGCGATTTGGGACTTTTATACTTTTATGTAAACTAATGGTCGCCCGGTCGATTTCGCCAAGGCTACACTGTTAATTTGACTTGAACAATAAACAAAAGAGTATAAATGCGTGTGTGTGTCAAATACATGGTAGTGTGTGTAATGTTTTTTTTATTGATTTAATATATTTTTAATGCATAATAGTATAAAATATTAGCATTCGTCGCTTCTTCGCTATATAAACTATAAGTGTGCGAAATTTCATATTCCTCCGCCCGCGCAATTTTCGTAAAAAGGGGTACAAAGTTTTTGCTTCATGTATTATAATACGTATTTTATATAGATAAACAATAAATTAGTTGAAATTTATTAAATTATAATTTTTATGTTACTTGTGTTTAATTTATTATTGTCATTAAAATAATCATTTATTGTTTAATAAAATTTCTCAGTTGACTAATTGTGTAATTCAGTGTTAAATAAATTTATCGACAAATCTTTTAAGGTCTTTGGAAGGTTATTATAATATTGTTACAATTGGGCCACCTGCAGATTGAAAACAAAGCACATTTATTATCCGCTCCGTGTTTGAAATAATTACATAGAAGCGCTTTTATTATCGTCCCCTTTTGTATTTGTATAGAATAAAAGGAATGCCCGAACGGAGGGGAAAACAGTCAAGCGAGTATTACGATACGAGCAATACGTATATTCGATAAGCGATATAGTGACGGACTTTGCGCGTGTTATTTAATTGTGCATTACATGTGGACTTATTGCGTCCGGTTATATTTGTACCTATGTTTTATATGTGCTTGTACAGTTCTAATAAATGCTATAGTAATTCCAACGGCATTTTAATTCGAGTCCCGCACTCGTAACAATATATTAATGGCGGTATGTGATGAGCATTTATTTTAATTGCACAAACATTCATTTAAATAATATCAGTTGCTAGATTTTGCTAAATTGCATAGCTGAAATATTCAATCAAATTTACAAAACCCTTCATTGTATGCGAACTGGCACTCCCTTGGCTTATTTTTAACAGAATTCTCACTTTCACTAAAACTCATTTTCAGTTTCACTCAAAAATATTGAAACCATAAAACCCGACCTTACTCAGAAAAACGGTTACATTCCATTTCGTCCGTGCCATTGGAAATATTTCAATTTTATCTACGTTTTCCAATTCTGAGTGGACGAATCCAATCTGTATTGCGACCCTCGAATATCATCTGGCTTCCATTCTGTTGGACATTTGTATATTAAATAGGAAAGGGACCGTAAACAGTTTTTTTGGTTGGTTTCATGATCATCGCAACAAAGAATTTAATTTCATAAGTTCTGACCATGATTATTGATAGCTATGTTTTGTGACATGAGGCTCTTTTATGTTAGCCTCTAATATTTGTAATAGCATTTACAATATAACTATACTAGCTGTAGCTCGCGGCTTCACCCGCATAGATTTCAAATGGTCATAGTTTAAGCAAATTTGCGTCTTACCCCCTTAGAGGTTAAATTTCCAAAAACGCCGATACACATGTTATTTCCAGTCAGAAGCAGGTATATAAAGTTTCAAGCTTCTTACTTTGAAAATGACGGATTTTTACACAAACTTTTATACCCTAATTCACCCCACGTTGGGGTGGAATTTTCGAATTTTTAAAAATTCTTGCTTAGTGCGTATCTACAGTATAGAAGGAACTCGCATGCAAATTTTCATGGTCCTAGCCCTAGTGGTTTGGGCTGTGTGTTGATGTCAGTCAATCAGTCAGTCAGTCAATGAGATCAAGCAATTATATATTGTTACATGCCGTTAAAGATAAACGCACAGCTGACTGTCGTAAAGCGTAGTTCATTTTCTTCCCGGATTTAGGAATTCTTTTATTTACTTTGTAATTAAGAAAAACATGCTATTGTTTTATGACCATCATTAGTGTCGAAGTAATCCTTATTGTTATTGTTTTCGACTTTGTTGGCCGTTCGCAGGTGTGCAAATTACATTTTCTTGGAAGAAGCCAGCCCACGCAATCGATTGTGTATTATACAGTTTACTATAAAACAATTCTCGAACGGAGGGGTGCAGCAGTCAAGCGACGATTATAATACTAGCAAGACGTGTACATTCGATAGCGATATAGTGACGGACTTTGCGCGTGTTATTTAATTGTGCATTACATAAGGACTTATTGCGTCCGGTTATATTTGTACCTATGTTATACGTGTTTGTATAGTTCTAATAAATTCTATAGTAATTCCAACGGCATTTTAATTCGAGTTCCGCACTCGTAACAATATGTATAATTGCTTGATTGAGACTAGGGAGTATTTTGTTTTTTAAAAATCAGTGCCTTATTCGGATTAACAGTTCTCAAAAAAATGCAACGTTTAGCATTTTGTGTCTGTCAGAGCACCTGAACGGATTAAAAAAACTCAACAAAGGGCTCGATTATAATACGGGTTGACACTTAGGATACCTTTTATTCCGACAAATGATGTCGTTTTCGTGGGATAGACCAATATAAAAGGTGGCGCTGCGCTCGTGGTTTTTTGGTGCCACCGTTGCAATCCATTAACAAACACGTTACAATAAACAGGGAGAGGACACTAGCCCTTTAAATATAGTGCAAACTAGTCAAGGATTCGTACAATCAATAAATAATTGTCTATTCAATGTATAAGTTTCACATAAATAAATAAATAAATAAACGTCGTCATGGCAACAAGATCAAGTTTCGCTAGCAATATTAGTGTAACATGTAAAATTCAACGTTTTTATTTTGATTTTTATAAATTTTTAATGTTTTTAGTCTAATATTTTCTCATATGTTTCAATGCGTAATAGCATTAGTCTTAATTCAAAAACAGGTCTCACGACAGTTGTCCGTGTGTCCTGGAACTAAAACAATGACAACAAGTGCGCATTATTACATAAATTGTGCCATTTATAATATCATGGAGTCCCATTAGGAACAACAATCACTTCCCCTAGACTGGCTGGCGCGGGTCTTATATATAGATTTAAAAGGTTTTGATACTTTGAATTAGGCCCTACAGTTTCTGTAACATCAAAATTAGTTTAATGTAATGCTTATAAAAATAATTTTCACTTACTTTTTAAATATTTACAGCTTTCATTTACAAAAAACATATGTGAAAATTCAATATATTATTTATTCTCAATTTCCCTTGGTATTAATACAAGAAAATGGATAATACACCCGCTTGTCTGGATGGCGACCACCCCTGGTCTACAGTATGCCGCCATAACAACCTTGTGTTTTATTCCGACATCAGTGGCCAGGTTCCAGTCTCTTTTAAGAGAGCAGCAGCGCATTTGTAGCACCTTTGGTATTGCAATTGTCCATAGGCGACGGTAACCACTTTACATCAAGTGGGCCGTCTGCCTGTCTGCTGAACTACTGCAATAAAAAAAATTAAAAATCCTTATTACATTCTTTCACGGACAGCACGGAGTAATTGTAAAATATGTGCAAACTAGGTTAAAAACTAGCTAAGTGGAGCATGCCTGCCCCTGGCAGGAAGGCACGCACCACTTAGCTAGTTTTCGAAACGAATCCTGATTCCAGCCCGCGTCATTTGAAAGGCAAATATGAGGCGCGGGTTCGTTAGCCATTATGCTAATGCTTATACGTATATAAATGTAACCAAGAAATAAGGGTATTTATTACTGCGATGCCGCCAAACTGGCAGACTGCCCACCCAATGAAAAGTAGTTACCATCGCCTATAGACGTTTGCAAGACCTTGGGTGAAGCCAAAGCGTTGCCAGCCTTTAGAATGGGATATGAAAGATGTGATAAAACAGATGGGATAGAGGAATCGAATAGAGGGATAGGACAGGGAAGATGGGATAGGACGAAAGGAAAGTAAGCCATCAGAACTCTCACTCATCGTACGAAACACGATTAGCTCAAGGCTAACTGTTTCACTTGGATATTGTGTTTGCATGGTATCATACCGATCGGGCCGACCGTTAGAGCTGTAATCAAGATGATTCCAGTATGACTTTACCACGTCACTTTTTTCATGGAAAAATAATAATAATCGGCAGACAAACACATTGTATATCCCCAAGCTAAGCAGGCTACGCTTGTGTTACGGGTAATATACAATGGACCACTCTGGGGCCGTCCCAGATACCCAGACCATAGTAAATAACAGAAAGTTCGTTTCCGAAAATTACCATCCCAGGAATCGAACCCGCAGCGTCTGGGTTCAAGCGAGTTCGGCCGGCTAAGGCTTAGCCCGCTCAACCACAGACGCCGTCAAGTCAAAATCAAGTATCAAAATTGTTTAAGCAGTTCAATCACGCATCATATTGCGACAGCGCGCGGAGTTGGGCTCATTGAGAGCGTGCGTGGGCGCAACATCGCTGATAGTAAATATTGCAGCTAACTGTACAACGCCCTCGCGACAACTTACCTAATAGTTGAGCTTGACTGTACCTTTGATAGCTTTTCTCACGATGGATGAGACTTTTATTGGAGCAGTCGTCGTGTTTGTTTATGGAAAACATAATTTTGAATCTTTGTTTACACATTTTTGGTGAAATGTATAATGTATTTGGATTTAACACTGGATTAATCGAGCTTAACCTATTTTCTAATTTTTACTTGTTACATTATATTAATATTATAAATGCGCAAGTTTGGATGGATGTTTGTTGCTCAATTACGCTAGAACGGCTGAATGGATCTGGAAATTTGGCACAAGAAGAGATTGTAGTCTTGAATAGCAGATATAGGCTACTTTTTATCCCGGAAAAATATATGATTCCCTTGGGATAGGTTTATTTCTCAAAGAGGCCGTGTGGTACTCCCAGCGGCCGGTCCTCCAATCTGAATATAAAATTTACATTAATACGAACGAAGCCGCGGGTAAAAGCTGGTGTGTTATATAATAAATATATTGAGGGTGTACAGTTTATATAATGAATTAAAATAAAAAAATATCAAGGGGCTTATTCGGACCAGCAGAATTTGAAAATGCAACTTCTAGATTTTTTTCTGTCTATCAGTCTGTTAGAGCATCACGTGAAAACAGATGTAAATAAAACTCGATGCAGAGCTAGCTTATAACAAAACGATTAAGATCGTAAGAGGTGACAAAACAACCCACAGTCAGGTGGTAGAGCATTTGCCCGACTGGATGGCTACCACCCCTGGTCGAAAGTATGATGTCATAACAACCTTGAGTTGTGTTCCGGCATTAGAGGCCAGGTTCCAGTCTCCCTTAAGAGAGCAACAGCACATTGTTAGCACCTTTGCTGTTACAAATGTCCATAGGCGATGGTGACCGTTTTCCATCAGGGCCGCCCGCCCGCCTGTCTGCTGAACTCATGCAATAAAAAAATAAAAAGATAGGTACTTTTCTGCCGATAAATGATGTCGTTTCTGTGGGATAGATGAACCTAGTTAAAAAGATGACGCTACGGTCGTACCTTTTTGTTGCCGCCGTTGCAAGTCAGTAACAAATGTGTCGTCGTCATAGCAACGCAAATGAAGTTTCGCTGTCACATGCTTTTCTTCTATACTGTAATACATCTGCAAATGGTTCGAGTTAGTACATTGCGTTTTGTTAAAAAAAATCAGGAGGGGCTAATTCGGACCAGCAAATGCCGTAAATACAATTTTTAGAATTTTTGTCTATCTGTCTGTTAAGGAGCGCGTCACGTGAAAACTACTGAACGGATTGAAATGAAACTCGACATAGAGCTAGCTTATATCCGGGGGCGTAACTTAAGATACTTGTTATCCCGATAAATTATGTCGTTTCCGTGGGATAGACGAAAATAGCGAAAAAGATGGCGTTACGACCGCATTATTTTTTTTGGAAACTACTGAACGTATATGAATGACACTCGAAATAGTGCTTGCTGGCAACCCGAGTTAACACTATAGATATATTGTTACGAGATAGCGGGATTCGAATAAATAAATGCCGTTAGAATTATTATAGAATTTATTAGAACTATACAAACACGTATAATACAGGCATAAATATAACCGACCACAACAAATCCACACGTAATGCAGAAGGTCGTGATTCAATAAAACGCGCAAAGTCCGTCAATATTAGATTCCCGAATGTACACACGTCACGCCATGATCGTTGGTTCTCGCTTAACTGACCCCCTCTCTCAATCAGGCCATCGTTTTATACTGCACAAAAGTAAATGTGCCCCGCCCGTATCGTCGACATAATTTCCTAGAATCAGCTTGTACTTAATCCGTAACACCTGGCTAGTGATGCAGCCTGCAGCGGCCGTAAACGAGTACAATAAAACACTAGGCTGTTCTCCACAATACTGGAAACCTATGCCAATAATAAATAAACAAAAAGAAGACGATCATAAAAAGATTACAATTAGTTCATATGCCGACAGGTAATAAAATGTGCTTTTGCAGACTGTACGTGGAATTTGTCTTTGTTGAAGCCCAAGTTGTTACAATATTTTTATAAAGACTGCAATATAAGAGAAAATAAAGTGAAAAAAGAAGATAGCTCGAGGAGTTTATATTGTGATAGAAGTGAGGAAGAGTTAGGAAGGAAATGGGAGTTAGATCGTGGGCATGTAACTCAAGAAAATTACACAAAGGACTTTAAAAATTGGGGAAGTTACCTTCGGAAATAGCAGAGCAGAACCGTGTGCAAAAAATATATACATGAACATACATTTTTAAAAGTTCATAATTAATCAGGCAATAAATTAAAGTAATATTGTTGGATCCGAGTCTTACACAATTTCAGTTCAGGAAGCGGTACTCATTGGTAAGCAGAGAAAATAATAGCAGTGTGAGACAGACGACATATGGATATTTTTATGTGTGACAGAAGGAATGAAAGACAACAAAAGGTTAACAGAATATTTTAAAATACTTTCCTAAAACATACCAGTACTTTTGATATTTAATCTAAACGCAGGTTTTAACATTTATAATAATCGTTAGTAATTAGTTGGTGTTAGTGTTGTGAAAGCGATATTATTTATCGATTAAAAACTTTAGAATTCCATTGCGTAGACTCGAAACGTGCGATTGACATTATCGATTTGATGGCGATAAACTATCGATAAAATACACTTCCCTGTGTTGCTTACGACATATCTATTGACTATTAATCTTGGCTTTAAAGCAGTTTGCTCGATATTTAAATAGACTTCAAGGAAACGTTCAATATAAGATATAAATTACTTTGAGCTGATGACTTATATTTTTAAAATTCGTAATTTCTATTTTCAGGCACTATTTCATTTATTGACGATAGCCATATGACTGCAAATAATAACCAAAATAAACTAAACAGCATTTAATATTTGTCATGTTCCTCATACGAATCTGCTAAAACAACTGCTTTAAGCCCTCTAATCGCACAGTAAATTAAATGAAAACGTCTAGATCATACACAAACTTGAAGGGCTATGATTTGTTGCTAAATTTATATTGCTAAAAAATTTACAGTTTGTGTTAATAATCTGATTTAGAGTTGCCGCCATAAGAACCATGAGTTGTGTTCCGGCATTAGTTGCTGGGTTCCAGTCTCCCTTTAGAGAGCGGCAGCACAAATGTCCATAGGCGTTGGTAACCGCTTTCCATCAGATGGGCTGTTTGCCTGTTTGCTGAACTCATGCAATAAAAAAATTCTCAATCATAGAAAGTGGTAACCTATGGACATTTGTAACACAAAAAGTGCTGCTGCCAATGTACTTCCGGCTTCGTAGGAAGACTGGAACCTGGCCACTAATGCCAGAACCCAACTACATACCTAATCTAAGTCTTCTGTTACAAGACACTGGCTTTGACTGCGTACTGTATGCTATTCTATCTTTAGAAGAACATCTGTACAGTATACCACAGCATGACTTGCTGCTGCCCTGGCGGTTGGATAACAACTGCCTGTGATTTTTTTCTTTTGTTCTTTTTTTTCTTCTTTTTTCTGCCTGTGCTGACTTCACCGGTACCTTATATAGTATGAGCGGGGGGAAGTAATCACTATCTATCCGCACATACACTACAGACTGGTACCTCTTTACTTGAAGATTATTAAACATTTAATATACCTAAACTGACGTTAAGACTTGATCCGCAAATAATTTAGAGCTATATTTAAAAATATAACCATAAACTTGCTCAGAATTTTAATACCGTAGTAATAGATATCACCATAAATTTCAAAAACAACGGAAAATCATATAGTAATCAGCATAACATACGAAAATTTGATTGTTTTCCTTTTTTCCAATGTCAAAGATTTAACCTAGATATTTTTGATATGATAATCAAGAGATTAATCTACAATTATGTATGAAAATAGAAAAGTGAAACTCGAAATGGCATTGGCCCTTTCCCACTCAACTTTCAAACACCCACGGCGGCCGTATATGGCAAGTTCATTCACAACTAACGAAACAGCTTTACCTACGTGGATGCTAATTGATTTGAACTTATATGTTTATGTTTTAAAGAAAATTTTTCTACCCGTGAGAATGTAGAAAGTAGAGAATTCATTACATAGACACATACCGATATAGATGAATCCTAACATGAAAATTGCCCAGCAAAGTGTAACTCGTAACACATTCTGCAATCACAGCTGGAGCGATCAGCCCGATCCTATTTTTGGAGTTTACTCCGTAAGAATTGATTTTTATATTATATTAATTGTAATCGACAATATCGATTTTCATATCTAACAATATCAATTTTCATAACTTAACTCAAAAAGCGTTACTTTCTTTATTCCACAATTTGGAACTTTAATGTAATAAAATAAGATCTAAAATATTGTCCGTCAGTGTAAGTTACGGTGTTTAATTGGAAGGTCCTGTAACCGCCCTTATTATCATACAATTTCGAACCTTAATGCAATGGAATAACATTTATAATAATGTCCATCAGTGTAATTTTGAAATTAAAAGGTCTAGATTTGTTAATGTTTACAGAGTAAACTCCAGCCAAGGAGTAGCCTCCAGTCCTGCGTCAGAGCCGACGTACACCTTTTATAGAAATTTAAATTTTATGAATTTCTTTATCTTTGAAAGAAGGTAATTAGTATTTTCAATGTTGACTGATTTAAGTTTAAATAATGCGTGTGTCAGCTCCGAATCATGACTGGAGTTTACTTCTTAAGTATGATTGTCTTTGAATATACAGTGATGGATATTATTTTAGGTATTATTTCATTGCATTGAAGTTTCCAAATTTCCAAATCTAATCCAAATCCCAAAAAAACGTAACGATTTTGAATTAATGCTTGTATTATTTCACTCCTCATAAAACTCTCATACCGGGGGGAAAATATGAAAATTGTTTTTTTTAAGGAGTAAACTCCAAAAATGTTTTGTAAAAACAAGAACGGATTTGAGACGCTAATTGTGATTAGAGCGCGTGTTACCAATTACGTTTTTGCTGGGTGATTGTTATTTCTTGGTATGTCTTGAAGTTATTTACAGCCATATATATAGGTATATCTACCTATACCTATTCCATAAACCTTCAAATCCACGTGTAAGTGACGTCTCGACGTCGCATAATATATGAATAAATACATATATTAATACAAGCATACATTATACATTAATACAAATAAATACAAGCAAGAGAATGAATAAGTCTGTTCAATACTTTTAGACATATTATCGAGATGACATAAAGATTGGGCCCGATTTGAACCGCTGGCCTCCAACCTCCCTATTACAGCCGCCCCATACCTATACCTCGCAGTTATTAAATTACTATTCAAAAGGTCTTTATATCGTCTCAAATACACAATAAAAACAACAATACCATAAAGTAAATATACAAAGAGTTACAATTTACATAAAATTGTCACTTAATGAGTTTACTGAAGAACGTAGCACCTGGCTGTTAGCAGAACGACTATGCATGCCTCGTTTCATCTACGGCTTAAATACTTTAAAATATTTGATAGTACCTTCAATTGTATATTCGAAATATAAAACGGCCAGTAACTTGTAAATACTTGTTATAAATGTTCCTAACAATATTTAGTAAATATAAACAGTATCTTGGCCAATAGTAAGAAATATTTGCTTACTATTGGTTGTACTACTTTAGTTTATCCCTGCATTCATTTGGAAGAACAAGCCCAAGTTATATGTCTGATTCTCTTCTTAAGAATTGTTAATAAATCTTTATTATTCATTACAACATATCAAAAATTCTGTCTTAAAATAGTTACTCATTTTGTGAGAAACACACGAATGGTTAGACACAATGTACTGTATAGTATTTATACGCGTTTATGTATAATCAAATATTTTAATGGCATAACACCTGCGACCATCGTCGTCTTTAAAATCAATTAACAGATATCAACAACGACACAATCTTACAATTAGACACACTGCACTGTTGCGAATCGGTGATTATTATAATAAAAATAAATCGGCAGACAAACACACACACTGTATATCCCCAAATTAAGCAAGTTACGCTTGTGTTATGGCTAATATACAACGGACCATTCTGGGGCCGATCCAGTAAATAACGGAGAAAATACGTTTCCGAAATTTACTATACCAGGAATCGAACTCGGAACCTCTGCATTGCAGTGAGGTAAGCCGGCAAAGGCTTAACCCGCTCAAACACAGAGATCGTCCATTTTTGCCATTTTTTTGCCATTGATTTACTTATCTATCATATTCAATTTTCGTAACAATTACATACATTGAGAAATGAAATTTATTGTTCTATATCTATACATACATACTCGTATAATAAAACTGTAGAGGTCGACTTTCTGTACAATGAAAAAAATGCTAAAAACCGAGTCAGGGGGATGTAAGAAGTGAAATAGAAATAATTTAGATTTTTTTCAAATTTTTGTTTCTCTGTTTCTCTGTTTGTCTGTTTGTCTGTCTGTTTGTACCGGCTAATCTCCGAAACGGCTAGACCGATTTAAATGAAATTTTGTGTGGTGGAAGCTTATATCTCTGGTCAACATATAGGATACTTTTGATCCCTAAAAATTAAAGAGTTCCCGTAGGATAGTTAAAAAAACTTTCCACGCGGACGAAGTCGCGGGCAGAGGATAGTTAAAGAATAAAACATACAGAGCGCATGACACTTTAAGCAATTATTACACAGGGCGTCTCATAGGAAGATCTGGTAGCACTAGATCTAGACAGTTTAAATGGAGTTTCGGTATGTGTTTTTTAATATTATGTCCCATCGAGTGGGCAATTAATGTTTGATAGCAGAATAATGTTAATTGGCAAAAATCGGCCAAGTGTGTGGCGGACCTGGCATGTTAAAGGGTTGTATATAGGGGGTGAATATCACTGTTTTTGCCATTTGGCTATGAAACCCTAGAAATAATTTTCAGTAAAAATATATTTTGCATGAGTTCAGCAAACAGGCAAACGGCCCACCCAATGGAAAGCTGTTAACATTGCCTATGGATATTTCTAACACCAAAGGTGCTAAAAACGTGCTGCCGCTCTGTAAATGGAGACTGGAACTTGGCCACTAATACCTGTACACAATTCAAGGTTGTTACGGCGGCATACTCTAGACCAGAGGTGGTAGCTATACAGTCGGGCAAATACCCTAACACCTGGCTGTAGGTTGTTTTGTCGCCTCTTACGACAGGTCGCCCGGCCACAGGAATAGTTTATTTTATTATTTACTTTTACGAAAAAACTACTGGACCGATTTGGCTGAAATATGTAATTTTAATACAAAGGGTGTACAAGGTAACCTTTTAATCCCTGATAATGGGATAAGTTTTGGGATATATTTATGTAAACGTCATCTCAGGAAGTAGGATAGGTATGTAGGTTTCTTGTGATTTGCCATTTCGTCATTTTGATTCATTTGGTCGATTTGGTGTACATATGTGGTTTTAATACCGAAAATGGGCAGAGATACTTTTTATTCGGTTTATTAACTATTCTTTAAATTAAAATATTATATTCGCCTAAAATTGAAATTAAAAAAAACGTCATTAAGAAACATTGATACAATTTTTCAAGATCTTACTAGCGATGAAAGACTATGTAAATGTATGTAGCGTATATTTGATCAAAGATTTTGATTTGGTAATGTTTAGCTAAAAGCAAAACAAGAGGTTTCACAAACTGCCTCAGCTGACCTTATTCGCAAATGCGCAGATAGTCTAGCACTGTTAACTCTAAACGAAATACCTAATCGCAACAGAATAGACACATTGTTATAGAAACTCATTGTTTTGTTGTAGCAAGGAACGTGCAAACAATACAGTCAAGTAGGATGTCCGCCATGAGAACGTTTCCTTTTGTTATTTTTGTAGAAAACCGGAGAAAATAGTCTGACGATATAATTGTTTGGTACAGCGAAAGAGGAAACATTCTAATGAATGTTTTTCTTGGAATGTACTCAGATCCTAACGAGTTCACGAGAGCGTTATGTTATTGGTAAAAATAGATAGATAACTCTTCATTGTACACCAACACAAAAATAAACTCACAGTCTAAAATTATATCTATTTTTAGTTTATTTTCGAATATGCTTATTTATATACATAAAACATATTCGACTGTCACACAGAAACCTCATGGGTTTATTTGTGCCGCAGAGAGTCGTATAAAATACCTAAAAGTTATGATACATACTAATTTACCCAATATTATTTTAAAAATAGAAGTAGAAGCAAGGACTTGTCATCATCATTCAAGTGTTTACTTATTATTTGATAATAATAACCGGAGTTATCTAAGGGGCCATTCACACATTACGTCCCCGTCTCCTGTCCCCCCAATTACTCCCCCGTCCCTGTCACAGCTGGTCATATTCGTGTCACTCCCTCCTCCCCTCTCTAGTGTGACATCACATTTGCAATTTTAGAACAAGAAACTTTAAAAATTAAGACAGCAGTTCCGTGATTAGTTTCATTTCCATTGAAATTATTTTTAATAATTTAAACAGTGTTCATACAAATAGACTTAGAAATATTTTGAAGTTTTTGTATATTATATATTTCGAAATGTGACGTCACGAAATGTCGGACCCCTCCCACCCCTTGTCACATAATGTCACACTTTGTCGACCTCCCTCCCTCCCCTTAACGTGTGCCGTAATTATGGATGGCCCCTAATTATGCACCAACGGTAGTCTTATCGTTAAAAAGCGATCTCTTCCAGGCAGTCCCAGGAATTAATTGAGAAGATAATTACTACGCATACTACGATTGCTTTGTTGTCGTCAGCCAATCACAGTCCACTGCTGGACGTAGGCCTCCTCAAGTCGGCGCCACTCATCCTGGTCCTCCGCCTTCCTCATCCAAAGCCTACCAGCGACCTTACGCAGGTCGTCAGGCCATCAGGCTGGATGGTTCTTACTTACATTATAAATATTTTTTTATTCGATAGCCGAATGAACTCATTGTTAAGATGAGCAAGTTACACTTGTGTTACGGGTAATACACAACGGACAATATTGAGTCTGAGCTCTAGCATCCAGACCAGAGTAAAATTATAAAGAGATTCGCCGTCCAGCAGTGGGATGCTTATGAGTGTTATTATTTATTTATAATTTAGAGTAAGTCTACAAATTTAAATTCAATTGTTTTTGTACGTTTGATACTATTTGAAGTATTATTATCAAATTATGTCATCTCTTTCAAAATGTCACTTAAACCAAAGAACTTTTCACCCTGATCTTCCTGCTCTATCTGGGATAAAGTGTTAGTGATCGCTTCCCGCAAATGTAGCGAGTTTAATGCGTTATTTGTAATGCGATATTGGTTTTAATTGTTAATGACGTTAAATATTGAGTAATAACCTATGTATATATATACACTAACGTAGAAATTTGTTAACGGCTTTATTTTTACCCACAGCCACAGCCAATAACTATAATAATAACATTATCCCAGATGGAGCCCGAGCATTAGATTAATACCTTCTACAGGTGATAATCAATAATTTGCGAAATCAAACATAAACCTCTATAAAAAGTAACTAAAAATTTGTGTATAGCCATTTTTTTATATATACTTTTTATGGTACTACATAAAAATCAATGCGTGATAAGTACACAACCCAAACTCAAAATTTCAAGTTCGGCCAATCAGGATCGATACTCGATATAATGCAACAAAAAATATCGATTAATTCAAGTACCGGCTGCCAGCACTAGAGTAGGGTGTACAAGATATTGTCGGGATTAAAGAGGGATGTCCCATTGTTCCCACCCCTCCTGCTGTGTGGCCACTATTTGATAGAGGGCCCTTTCTGTAATTGGATATTGTAGATGCTGTGTTAATTTTAGGTGTTGAAACTGATTTGTGTGTATCAAGACTGAGTCATGCATAATAGTTTTTACTTATAAGTTACAGTTGTTTGGTACGATTAGCTTGAGTCCCGGTATTACTTAGCGCCTTGCATCATAACAACTGTAGTACAATGGCTATAAGAGTATTTAATAAGATCGCGAGAATTTTGAGAGAATTGCCTTTGTGCTCATTTAAATTGTAAATTATATAGCCGTTTAATCAACATAGTTTTTATGACATAAATGATTTTTTTTATTAGAAAAAGTTTTAAATCAAAAAGTGACACAATCCTAATCCTGTACAGGAAATATATATAATGACACTTATTTTGAAATGTAATAAGAGTATTTTATATTACACATATATACGCCCTTTGTACACAACTAGATATAATTTTAGTCTTTAAGTTCATTTTTGTATTGGTGTATAATAAAGTGTTATCTATCTATCTATCTATATATATAAGACGTGTAATTATTTTTTAATTAATAAAGACTGTTACCTTGGACTATGTTACAGGTATGTTAGATATATTAAGTATAAAAATTTACATGCTTTATTAGACAAAACATTTATTTATAACATCTTTCATCTCCACGTTTCTGACAAATAAAATATTTCATTTACGCAGGAGGAACGTGGAGGTAAAACGCTTCGTTCGCACTGGTGGTGTTTCTACTGAAACGATGGCATAGACCAGACCGCCTTGTCGTCCAAAGATGGAATGGTGTAGCGGGGAGTTGGAGGTTGAACAGTTCAACCGCACACTCTCCACATGAATCCTGTATTATATTAGATCGTCGCGTATTAGTCATAAGTCAAGTGTAATATTTTAAGATTTTTATTTTATACGTGATAGTGTCATGCTAGATTCTTCATTACAGCTCTTAGGGACAGTTCGATCGGTGTGATACGACGCTCTCACAGTATATCGTTAGACTAATCGTTTGTCGTATGACAAATGAGAGTTTTGATGGCTCACTTCCGCCACCCTCAACCTCAGCTTCTCTATCCTATCTTCCTTATAAGGGAATGGGCCCTTATTCCACTGCACGAACCCATCTTCTCTATATCATTCCTGTCTGATTCCTCTATCCTATTCTAAAGACTGGCAAAACGTTGGCTTTGACCCTGGTGTTGCAAACGTTTACCGGTGACGGTAACCACATACCATTAAATGGGCCGTCTGCTGAAGTCATGCAATAAAAAAACACTATCGTAATGATCATAAGAAACAATGTAATGTAGTATAAAGCACGCTTTCTCGAGATTCCTAATCATTGTGACTTGAGATTTTATAAATCGGAAATATAGTCCCTGGCAAGTTCCTATTGACACCTCCGCGTAAGGAACTGTAAAGAGTTATCATAATATTTATTATCTAATTTATAACCTCAAAGTGCATACATATTTACTTATTTTCTTTCACCTACATGTAAAACGGTTTCGTCATTGTTTATCACGCCATTCGTGGGTCGATGCCCACGAAGCATACGGGCAGATAAAAGCTAATAAATATTCAATAATATCCGAAACAACGCGATATAAAACTTACGTAATTGTTACCGAGATGTCAATTTGTTTGATAATATTATGTGGGCTTTCCATTAGCTTTGTCCTGAAGTTTTCGATTATATGGTTACTATAACATTCCCTATCATTACATACTTATTTTGTCAGACTACCTTTTTAAACATTTTTTTTCTTGTCTCACTTCTCAGCGATTTTATCCTTTTTGCTATTTTTCTTACATTTATTGCATCTTAAAAACATATTGCTATTCAATCCTATTAATTCTCATTTATTCTATTTATGTTATATATATTTTTATACATCATTTATGTTACATTTATTCCTTATCTGTCACAAGTATTATGTCTATAAATATATAGATATTATATTCCTACTATTGTATAACATTTTAGGGCAAGTACTGTTTTTTATTTTTTCCTTCAGTTGTAAGAAGACACCAACAAAAGGAATTCTTTCTTCTCTTCTTTTTTTATAAAAGGAGTTGGTCGGTGTTGACCATGCCATCCTCATAGAAAAAAAATGTGTGTGTGCAATTCACATACGGCAGAAGTGAAACTTGGGACAAGTAGCCTGCGAGAGAAAGAGATAAATCAGGACTATTAGAATAATTATAAAGTTTATTTTTTTTACCAATTATTTTATATTTTAATGCAAAATATTACATTTCATATATTACATATTTAAGATATATTATAACACATATTATTCAGATTCCAAGTTTTCACTTTGAACAAATGACACGAGAAGCTTATGATAACTAACAATAGGAAACGAATGCTCTATCTAGTTTCAATTTGATTTATGAACTTCAAAACTTCAAAATATTTCTAAACCTATCTTTATGAGCATAGTGTTTAAATTAGTAAATATCTCTTTTTAGTGTCGTTTTTTTTTCGTTTCATCGAGTTTCAAATCACAACGATTCTAATGAAGTTTCACTTCAAAAAACACACTTAATTTCCCGGTTTAATACACACATTAACCAATTTAGGATTAGATGCCAACAAGATTCGGGTTATTGTGTTATAATGCATTAAATTTTTTGTCGTCTCTTATTCTATACTTTATTATGTATAGATTTTTACGTACAGAGAAGTAGTTCTTATCTTACTTACTACATTTATGCAAGTAAAAATGTTTAATTTCCGTGTTTTTATACCTTTTGTTTTCTACTGGATCGATTAAATAACATGTTCTTTTTATTTCTTCATTTGGAATAACTTATATAAATTCGTCATAATTGGTATTGAAATTGACATTGCTCTTATCACATATCAGAACGAATGCAGCGTATGGGTATATTTGTTTTGGTTCATCTAAGGTTATCTATGCACGTCAATTGTCTACTTGTCGTTCACTTTGTTACCGATTACATAGAAATCTATCTTATTTTATTCCTTTCTCGATAGTTTTAATTATAATTATTAAGACTTTCCACGCGACTTCGTTTCTTGACGGCCTCTGTGGTTGAGCGGGCTAAGCCTTTGCCGGCTTACCTCTCTGCAACGCAGAGGCTCCGGGTTCGATTCCTTGTATAGTAAATTTCGGAAACGTATTTTCTCCGTTATTTACTATGGTCTGGGTGTCTGGGATCGGCCCCAGAGTGTTCCGTTGTATATTACCCATTACACAAGCGTGACTTGTTTAATATGGGGATATACAGTGTGTGTGTTAGTCTGCCGATTTATTATTATTAATTAATTCACGTGAAATAAATGTAAGTATACTTCTCTTTTAAAGGTCCTCTGAAACTCAAAGAGGCTGTATATATAATAATAACAGTCCATAAATGTCCCACTGCTGGGCTCGGGCCTCCCCTATAGGGGAACGGACAGTATACCCGCCACGCTTGTCCAAGGCGGCTTGCCAGTTTGACACGTCGGTTATCTCGATGTGCAGGTTTCATCACAATGTTTTCCTTCACCGTTGTCAGTATGTGGTAATTGTAACAATATGCACATTAGGTCAGAAAACTGCCTCAGTAGTGCATGCATTCCGGCTAGGATTCGAACCGGTGCCCTTTGATTTTGGGACGAGTGCCCTAACCATTACGCTACCACGATTTTAATATATTGATTAATAAATGGAAAATACAATAATATTGTTACGAGTTGCAGGACTCGAATTAAAATGCCGTTGGAATTATTATAGAGTTTATTAGAACTTTACAAACACGTATAACACAGGTACAGATGTAACTGAACACAACCAGTCCAAACGTAAAGCACGATTCAATAACACGCGCAAAGTCCGCCACTAAATAGATTACCGAATGTACACAAGTTTTGCTCCACTTGTGGTCATCGCTCGACTGACTCATCTCTCAATTGGGGCATTGCTTTATAGTGTACAAATACAATATGTCTGCTCGGCCGCGTGGACTGAATTTCCTAGAATCACGCCTGGCTAATGACTGCCATAAAATATTACAGTACACAATTGGCTGCTTTTCTAATCACAATTTTTAAACAAAAAGTAAACAAAAGAAGTCCAAATGCCGAAAGGTAATAAAATGTGCAAAACAGGTATGCAGGTGTGAATTTGTCTTTGTCGGTCGTAACAATATTGTTTTATTGTATTTTCATTGAATTTTTATATTTCAATTTTATTGGTGTGTTTCATTTTATTCGCTTGCATTGACACAAAGGAAAGATAAGTGACCTCTGTGTAATTAAGCTAAGTAACTTAAAAGTATCTTATTAATATTCATGCAACATTATTAGATAAAGTATGAAATGGAAAATTTTATTTGCACATTTTAAAAATGTGTTTTATATATTTTTTCGTAATTAATTAATTAGAGTAATAACAAAAACTACTTCAAAATAATTTATTTAATTTAAACAACAAAACTTTGTGTTGAAGTATGACCTTTATTTAGTTTGTTTTCATTTTATTTGATTTTTTATCAGTATGTTATCAGAAAGCCAGACGGTCATCTACAGCAACATTCTTGCTGCAGTTAGAACACGATCCTCTGACCTAACGGTGTTGTAAAACGAGACCCCGTGTTGTGTTTCAACCACAACATGACTCTTTCGCTTCCTATGTCCCTTTTATCTTACGTGAAAAGGTAATTTAGGGCGAGTCTGTCAGGAACAATTACACTGTTGGTTGAATACATTGCATACACAGTTCTGACAGGTCGTATTTTTCTGTGCGTCATAGCAATGGCGTGGCCTTCATACGACTCGATTCCCCATAGCCTACCTTTAAGAAACTAACGACCAAAAGGTCGAAAGCGCAATGCATTCATTGGCGTTTACGCGTTCCGTTCAAACATATTATCACTAGTGTCTCTATAAATTAACTACCACCCAAAAGGTCGAAAGCACCATGAATTTATTGGCGCTTACGTTTTTTATGCGTTCATATATTATTACCGTATTACTATCTTTTACGCTCGGGGACTTTCCACACGTATTAGATGAAATAGCAACTCAACGTCAACCCGATCGGCCGTTTTTTTTTTCAAAATATGCAGCGATGAGATTGCACAAATGTATAATATTATAAAATTCCAAATATGCCGTGTCTATATTAAAAAAAAAACTGCAATTGACTATATAAACGATTGCAAACATGATTCATTTTTTTTTAGATTTCTTGTCTGTGGACTGGATTCATGTAAAAACTACTGGGCCGATTTCGATGCGGTTTTCGCTGATCGACAGCTAATTCTTAGACTTAAAATCTGCGCTACTTTTTATACCGGGAATTATGCGGGTTTTTTTCTGAGAATGATTTAAAACGGCCAAATTAAAAAAAAATGGATTCCAAAGTGATTTTTTTATTGATCGTTAGCAAATTTTATGTAATAAAAAGTGTGATATTTTTATCCCGGGAAACCCGCGGGAATTTTCCCGGGAGCTGTTTGTAGTTATTCGGGTGCATAAAAATTAGCTTATTCCGACACAGTTTTCACTGAAACGATAGCTTACAATCTTTTTAAATGCTGTGGTACTTTGTGTCCCGGGAATCCCGTGGGAATTTCAAGTTAAGCTTGGACGAAGTCGCGGGCATATCCTAGTTAAAAACACAAATTGTAATAAGAAACTATATCGCGAGTTAGACATTTTTTCACCAGCGGTGTAGTCTGCGCTTGCATCATACGGTTGTTTAGTCGACCGGCTTATCTTAGCCGAGCTTCCACTCCGCGCCACTGCTACATAATGGTGATGCAACGAACGACGATTTCTTCACATTCGCGAATGTGAATATGAATGTTGACCTTTGACATAGAGCGCATATTTATTTAATAAAATATAGATTAAAATGTATAATTGAAACAAAAATGTTAAGTTTAATCTATTTTCCATTGTTGTGGTATACATTTCTTTCTTTTTTTTTCTTTTTTTTTCACTTTGTATTTACTTCCGTGCCTGTGTATGTCATTTTAATGGCCCTAGCGGAATATCAGCGCTGGTTAACCTAACCAGTAACATGATGAGCTAGGACCAATTTAGAGCTACACTTGCTTCGTTTTTTTATTTACTGCGTGTTACATTGTACATTTATTTATTTATTTATGCTAGTGTAGTGTATTCTCGTTTGTTTTAGTTCTAAATAAATCTTTTTTCTTTCTTTCTTCTTTCTAAGTAACATTATGGATATTAGAACATTATATCCTTTCCCACCGTGTCCCATAGCCGTTAGATGCCCTGTATACTGACGGAATAATGCATTATCATTCCATATATCCCCTCTTCGTTTGTCAAGTACATACGCAAAAATTTGCAACGTTTCTTGCGAATACGAATGTCAGATATCACGCGAATGCGAAGGAAATGCGAATATTCGCTACATCACTATAGTTCATAGAGGTATAAATTGTACCATCTATCTACAATCGTGGTAGCTTATTGGCTAGGTAAGACCCTTGCGTCTTATTCTAATTATATGGGTAAGAATCGGAGATAAAGTATCGCTTGCGCAGTTTATTTTGCTTATTATGCTTATCACGACATGTGGTATAGGAAAATACCGCGAGGACCGATATGTGAAATTTATCAATATGCCTTAGACAAACGGGAGATCAGGAGGATATACCGCCCGTCCTTCCAAAATGCTGAGGTCTAAAAAAATCCCGAATTAACTACTAACCATTTTTTTATATCGTTGAGGGAGTGCATTAACTCATCCCCACAGACCCTGGAGTAGGTCAGTGAGAGGTATGTGGGCGGGATCCCGGCGAAAAAGTTGTGAAATGTCGGCTGTCAGATTACCTAGTTAACGCACCAGTATCCCTTTGCGTCTTGATGAGGCACCTCGGGGTTTGCCATAGGCCGTGCCACTTCCACGTACCCCGTCATGATGGTGTGGACAAGTGCACTCCGGAAAGGTCCCCTGACCTCATCTCGGTCCCACTACGGCATGCGGCGGAGGTGACCGCCTAGGAGAGATCCGATAGTTCGTCCTTTACCCTCAGCCTCTCGGGCGCCTTATTCTGCACAGAATTTTGTTCTATCTCTAACTAGTTTTAAGAGATTCGCCATTGTCTTAATAATCTAATAGGGACTTACGGCTATATTTTTGAGAAAGTCTGCTATAACCTATAAAGTATTTGTGACTGTGATGTTTAAACTCTCTTTAGCTGTTTTAATGAACGAAAGAAAGAAATACATATTATATTCAGGACAAAAATAATTCAGAGTATTATCAAACAGTAAAACAATAGAAACAGAATAAGTCCTAAAATTGGACCCAGTCTCAGCATGTGCTGACCGATTAAGACCAGCGCTGTTCTTCCTTCTAGGACCAGCAAGTGAAGTCACGAAGGACAATACAACACAACTAAAAATACATAATGTACAATGCACTTAAATAATGATAAAACTATTGTTTATTATTCAATTTTGAACACTGATTTTTAAGTCATGGTACCGCCATTTCATGTTCAAACTTCACACACACATTCTTGACACACACACATTTCCTTCTATTTTTGTATACTGGTATGTATGTATATCTATCTCTGTCCCCCAATTTCTCTTTGGTTCATGGAAGATGCCGCCATTTTTGTCGTCGGATTCGTTTTGCGGTGTTAAGATGACAGACATGTAAGAAACAATGGATTTTTCGCAAGTGTAGTGAGTTGATTAACTTATATTAAATGGCGGCTGCCCTGAAAAGTACTGAATTTGGTGACAGTGATGGATAGAGCTGGTTTCAATTTTCGTGCACGCGTGATGTCTGCGTCTGAAAAACCAAGGTGGACATTCTTAGTCTATATAATAGTCTATTGTACTTATAATAATAAGTTATTCATCAAACATTTACACAACAACTGAAGGCAACAAAATTATATTATTATCTTATGCGGTTTCGTGTGTACGGCATATCCGGGTTTTTTTAAATTACGGATCCGCGCACACGACTATAACGTATTTAAAGACAACATAACATAACAAAATAATATAATTTTAAAAATGTACATAATCATAATCATTATTTAAATAATTAGATATAATCATCATTATACCGACCACGTGCACAGAAAAACAAAGTAAAAACAATAAATAAAATAAACAAATTTTAATAAGATTAATGTAAATTAAAGTTCATATACGACATTGGTTAAGAATCCAGAAATGTTCACGTATTTACAACATAATACTGAAAAATAATATCAAATTAACGTCTCTTCTTATATGGTAGAAGATCAGACTTGTGTTCTCTGCAACTTGTTTATGTTTTGTAAATCCGTGTTAGGAATTATCACTAGTCTTTACATTAAAATGTACTATATTTCCTATACGATAGAGTTGAATTTGTGATGGCTTATTCGTGTGATCGTAACTCGTAAAATCGCTTTCAATTAACAGTTAAATTTACGATCCAGGATCGAACAGTGCATTCACTATCGGAGTTTAAATTCCCAATCAAATAATTATCTCTCCCAATCTTTTACTTAATCCGTGGAGAAATTTATCCACAAGTGGTTATTAAATATTTAGTGATTTTTTTTATTGCAGGCAAACAGGCGGACGGCCCACTTGATGGAAGGTGGTTACCGTCGCCTATGGACGTTTGCAACATCTAGGACGTTGCCAACGCTTTGTCGGCCTCTAAGAAATTTTATTACGCCCTTAAACGACCGACGACGACGACGAAAATACCACGCGATGTTGCTCCTAACTTATCATCGCTATTGTGCGAAAATATAACCTATCCTGTTTATGGGGATAGAAAGTATCTATTCTAAAACCATTGTTATAGAATGTAATGTTTAATTGGGTATAAAACGATTCCACATTCACAGACAGTTTAGATATATATATATATATATATATGCGCATGTGTTTCCGAGACACTCCGCGTCTCTCTGCGTATTCTACCGACTGTACAATGGGGAGTGTTGGAGAGCAACTGTTCCGAAGAATAATAGCAGACATGCTGTCCGAACACTTGATAGAAAATGGAGATAGAAAGTATATATTATAAAACCATTGTTATAGAGTGTAATGTTTAATTGGGTATAAAACGATTCCACATTCACAGACAGTTTAGATACATCCGCTTGTGCTTCCGAGACACTTCGCGTCTCTCTGCGTATTCTACCGACTGTACAACGGGGAGTCCCGTTGTACAGTCGGCAGAATACGCAAACGAGCAAATGCCCTAATACCTGGCTGTGGATTGTTTTGTCGCCTCTTAAAACAGGCTGCCGGCTGCAGGAATTAGTAATCGTTCTTCTATGCATACAAACCTTAAGATTAACCAGGTAGACCATTTGACAGTGTGACTACAAGCAAACATAAAAACATCGATTGTTACACACGCGGGAGTTCCAATATACCGGTTGCCGAAGCACTCAAATAAAAAGACCATAGTAACGTCGTTCATCTAAAATTGAAGTCGTAAACGATTTGTTATCTATTTGAAAACGCTTTAAAAAAGTCAATAAACGTTTCTTAAACAGATAGTACTTTTAACTACATTAAAAGAGATGATTGTTCGTTGGAACATTTCGTTTTTATTATAGGTGCATGCTGCATTAAGCTGTAATGCATCATTAATCTATTTAAAATGCCTTAAATGGAGCCAGATGGTGTAAGAAATGTAATGGTTTGTAGTAAAACGTCTGTTTAGGAAACTATTGATTTGTTAGCACCTTATTTGGCAGTTTTTAAACCGCTCCTTAAAAGTCAGAAAGGAGGTTGGAACGGCCTAAAACCAGGGAATATTTGAACGTTGTTGATAAAGAAATTCTTCGAGGGATTTACAGTTTTGTACGAAAATCATAAAACAGGCGGTAAATAGGTTTTGGAGATTAGGGCGCACCACTTAGTGGCGAGTAAGGGCGTCACAAGGTATACGGTTTACCCTTAGAAGCTTACACGAGTAAAACTTCAAGTGTACGGCAGGGCTTAGATGAAAATTTACAGTACGTAGCTCACGGTCTCAGCCAAATTTTTTATCTTCTACTAAAGCTAATATATATATATATATATATTGTGACAAAATTAATTAATAATTTTAATTATTTCTTGAATAATGACTTATATATAACAATTTATTTTAATAAAATACAGAGATAAAAAATAAAATTGAAAAGTGTTAGCCTAGCGAAGCTGTAGTACGTCATTTAAAAAAAAATATATAGCATGAGTTCAGCAGACAGGCAGAGGGCCCATCTGATGGAAAGTGGTTAACATCGCCTATGGACATTTACAACACCAAAGGTGCTACAAATGCACTGCTGGTCTCTAAAAGGAAACTGGAACCTAGCCACTACGAACACAACTCAAGGTTGTTATGGCGGCACACTCTAGACCAGGGTAGTCATCCAGACGGGTAAATAACCTAGCACCTGGTCAACGTATATGTTAAGTTATTAATCGTATATGTATCAAAGAAATTAATGAAAGTAGATGAATTAAAAAGTGTGAAAATGGTAGCAAGTGGAGATTCTTTGTCTCTGCCTACCCCTGACACAGGTGTGATAATAAAATATGTATAGGCATATTATTACGGTTTCCAAATATATGCGAGCGGTACCGCCCGAAAAATCTAGTGTATTTAATAATTATTTACAAAGCAAATACTAAAGTATGCTTAGTCAGTCTATTTATTTATGTACCTCCGTTTTGTCTTAAGTAAACCTTTAGAAATGATTAAACACATTCAAATACCCGATCGAAGGTTTTCATAACGGTGTGTTGTACCAACTGCCAGTTAAAACAGGGTTTTACGGCGTACAGATAACATCGAGACAATCAAATTGATTGCCGCAACACTGATTGGAATTAAATACAGATTATGCGTGTCCGTGATTTGGTTTTAATTTGTGCTGTGTTATTTATCGATAGAAAGTGTCACGCCCATTCTTTTTACGTAGGTGTTAACGTCATTTGCTCTTAGCTGTTTTTAATACACCTTATGAAGGCTTAATAGACCTTAAAACAATTTAAATTTCATTATGATATGAAACCATTTTACTCCTTCAATTTTTGTCAAAACAGAATAAGAATATATCAACATCTTTGTCTTTATAAAAGAGATACAAATCATTAGATTTTTTTAAACTAGTTAATTTTTTTCACTATTAAAGAGTTTTTAAATTTAAATTAAAATCCTAAATTTATTGAAATTTACCTATACTAATAATATCTATATATATATACAGCTTAATTTACAAAAGATAAAAACTACAAATAGTAAATAGGTCCCAAATCACAGTCAGTTGGGAACGTTCCCAAAACACCGGCTACATGACCACGTTGTATGGCAACGCTTATGCGTTGCCCAAAATACAGGCCAGCGTTTTGGTTTCGTGAGACATCTATCAACCGTTTTGATAGGTCTCGATAAAGGCGATGGGCTTCTGGACTCCATGGCCCTAGAGTTTCGACACGAAAAGCCACAAATATGTATCCACTACCAACGGATGCATATTTGCGGCGTTTTAGGTCCTCTTCTCTTTATGATACATTCGAGATCATAAGTTCGATACTTTTCCGATGTCGACATAAATATTTTTACAACACCTTGAAGTCGGTGCGAAGTAAAATATAAAAATTACAATATAATGCATTTTTTTTTATGTATTACTTGGCACCAACATCAAAATATTGTAGGAAATATTAATTTTTTGCTTTTTAGTTACTATTTTAAGTTTCGTATATGGAATCCAATAGCAATACAATTTATATGGGACAATTTTGAAGCTGTACTCATCAAACCAACGCAAAAACAGTGATCAAAATCGATTCAGAAAAAACAGTACACGACGAATTTTTTTACGAGGCTTTTTATTATATAAAGCTCAAGTCCATCCCCATGTGGAGTACAGCTCCCATGCTTGGGTTGGTGCACCTCAGTATCAGCTGCTCTCACTTGACTCCTTGCAACGCCGAGCGGTCCGGATTGTCGTCGGTTCCGAAATTACAGACGGTTTAGGCTCTCTCAACCATAGACGAGACGTCGGCGCTTTAAGCGTGTGTGTATATGTCTCATAACTTAGACATGAATGAAGAATGAACTCCTTTTCGTGGTTTCTCAGAGCGCTACAGTATGGGGCTCTTCAAAAAGGCCGTGAATAGATACTTAAATTCTCAACGAGGTAGGCAACGCATCGGCCCCCTTAGTGTTGAAGATGTCAATGGGCGACGGTAGTAGGTAGGACGGTAGTAGGTAGACTCCTTTATTTGAAGTCGGTTAAAAATTTCGTCTCATAGTTACAGTCACCCATAATATTTATTGTTTCGCGATTTCACTACATCTTAATAATCTTTAATGTTACATTCTTCTTTCACGCGATTGATCATTTCATCTCATTACATGCTCTATGCTCATACCACCTTAGTTTTTTTCCTCTCAATTTTCTAGTCACGGGTGCAACTGGGTTTATTGACATATATTTGTATATTCTATTAAAATACGAATAACAGTGGTGTAAACATTTCATCGTATTATACACACGTTTAAGTACGTATGATACGATGAAATTGTACATTCAAAAGACATCGTCCTTTCAAAGCGTCGTCGCTGTGCTGTCACACGTCAAATCTCGACGACATCTTTATAACAGACACACACAGACGGACCCAGCATGCATTTTATGTATGTAGGAACCACTCCGCATTATCTCACGCATCGTGTTTCTGTCATACAATACCGGTGGCTTTAATTCATGGGAGTTAGCGGGTAATGAATGTGACGAGTTATGATCATATGACACCAGGAGACTATTACATCTTTATCATTGCCCACAATTAATGACGTCAATGACATTATTCTAGGTTATATCTTTATTAAATAATATATTTTTTAACTTTTCGTGACTAGTATATAATATATACTTATTATATTATAATAAACTACATTTTAACCGTTTTAAGCGCAGTAATTTATTTGATTTTTATTAAAGTGGTTTTACTATACTGGCGGAAACGTCGGAACAATAAAAATTAAATAAATTATCGCTCTTAAAACCGTTAAAACGTAGTTTTATCTATAATCTATAAAATTAAACGCGCCGTGTCTGTACATTGAAATTATTAAAAAACAATGGAATAGACTATATAAACGACGGAGAACACGATGCATTTTTTTTAGATTTTTATTTGTTTGTCGGTTTATCTGTTTGTTTGGGATTCATGTAAAAACTACTGGGCCGATTTAGACGCAGTTTTCACTGATCGATAGTAAATTTTATATATATGTGATAAAATGTGTGATTTTTTTTAACCCGGGAATACCGGAATTTTCCCAGGGGTGTTTTGTAGTTGTTCGGTTGTATAAAAACTTAGCTTATTCCGATATAGTTTTCACGAAACAGATAGCTTACATTCTTTTTTAAAAGCTGCGGTACTTGTTTCCCGGGAATTTCAAGTCAAGCGTGAATGAAGTCGTGGGCATATCCTAGTTACCAATACAATATTGGTGGGTAATGTACCGTGAACGCGGAAATCCTCTGACTTGCGCCTTCTGTTTCACGTATGTGATTTCCGAGAATACTTTCTCATAAAAGTACCTAATGCAAGCATTTCTTTCTTTTCACAAGTGAAACGGTATGGATTGCTGTCTGTTTAATTCAAACAGTTTATTATCATATAGAGCTGATTACTCTATTCTTGGGACATGTTTTAAAGTTCCACCTTCAGAAATGTTTACCTAAACAGTACACAATTATATAGTTCTTCGAAACTGTTCATGTATTTTAGATTATTACTTTTTATATTTCTTGTATTTAGATATCACGGGCGGATTTTGCCGGAATAAATCATACTAGGTTCATGTCTAGTCATTAAAGTATTCTATTGTAGACAATTTACATTGTTGATACATAAAAATCATGAAATTTTAATTAATCGAAAATAATTGATATGATTGCATTTCACTACTTTCGGAAATTGTCGCATTGTCGAGGATAAATA
The DNA here is from genome assembly GCA_039645545.1 of Dendrolimus houi. Taxonomy (NCBI): domain Eukaryota; kingdom Metazoa; phylum Arthropoda; class Insecta; order Lepidoptera; family Lasiocampidae; genus Dendrolimus; species Dendrolimus houi. The sequence goes on along the minus strand of CM077127.1, from coordinate 23,636,686 downwards.
ACTAAAAATGGAAAAACAAAATATTAACCTTTTTTATTTCTAGTCTTTGAATATCCCTATATGTGTACACTTAATTTTATGGAAATCGGTTCAAATTAAAGACCATAAAGAAATATCAAACAAACAAACAAATATATCCGAAAACTCGCATTATAATTTATATAATAAAATATTTAAAATATCCTATAAAGAATTTTGAAAATCAATTTGAATTAACATTTGCGAACCGATATAAATAATTAATCACTCTCAAATACACAAACACCCGATTCAATAAAATAAATTATGTTCATAATAAAATCTAGTACAAAAACGTCTTTATTCATTAATATAATTGTATCAATTCAAAAGTTGCCTGACTGGCGCCACCGCCGTAGTGCGTAAAAATAAAGCAGAAAAAAATAACAGTAATGTGATTATTAATCCTGAGTAGTGTGGAACCGGTATAGTGTGGACACTATAATAATTTACTTTATACATGTACTGTAGATGACAATACTTTCTAAATTAAGGAAAATGTGTACAAAATCTTATGATGTTCAGATATTTCTTGGTCACTAAATATATTACAACATATTGTATTTGTTCATATCCTCTTATAAAAGTTTTTTTAATAGTTTGAAAATTTTATGAAATGTTCTTAATTAATTGAAAAGCAATCCGGTATTAAAAACCAGTATATTTTATGTCTAATTGTGTACTTAAAATTGATCTTTGTGGTGACGTTTCGACCAATTTTCATTGCATTGATATTGTATAAAAAAATGCTTACAGTAAAGTAAGTATATTTCACATCAATACTACTATGTAATACACAATGTGAATTTAAATTTGAAATTGAGTTTGCGTGTAAATTTGTTTTGTCTTTTGAACAGCCATGGATTGTAATTGGTATCATGTGTGCTTTGTGAACAAGAAATAAACATGCCTGAGAACTAATAAATAATTCCACAAAATACAAATTCAATGTTTCCGCAGGTGAGACCGTATATAAAAGCCATACTTTACAAATAAATAGGGCAACAAAAATATGTCTATTAATTGGGTAAGTCGAATCACTAGTCGTCGGGAGTATGCGTTAGCGCATAAAGGCGAAGCTCTAAGCTGTTATGACACCGCGTCAAGTGTTCCGATGGAAAGTCCGTGATCATGTGCTAACTGGAAACGTGATATCAAATCGATATAATATGCTGATATAAAACTTGTTGTATAAATTATAAATCTGTGTGGCATTATTCCACATATTTTGTATCCATTGTTGCGTTATTGTATCTTATTTGAACACATTTGTACTGTATTGCATTATGTACCGCTGAATAATTCATTTTCTAACGAAGTAATTTCTATTTGTTGCAGGTGGGTGAGACATTGACAATCGGTATCAGTATCTAAATCGATATTTAGAAGATAGCATTAATAGATACTACGAGTACTTTACGCAGCAACCGACGAAAAAAACTGTCAGATGTTACACGGTAAAACTGGTAATGGTTACTTTATCTAGTTTAACGTATTTTACACATAATTCAGAAGGAGAAAGAAAGAAAACATATTGATTTAGAACTACATGCAATGTAAAAATAATGAAAAATCCATGAAGATGAAGTTCTAAATCGGATTTAACTCAGAAAATTATTAGTTGTCAATCAGCGCTGATCTTCCGCTACGCCAATTTTAGTGATATACAGAGGCAAAATAGAATAACAATAAAAGTACACACAGAGAATAAAAGACGTACAGATGCTAAAATTGTAACAATAGGTAAAAGCATTACGACTATTTCTACTATACTAACTAACTATACACTTACCGTCTTATTAATAAAAATGTCTTACTCCTATGATTACTCCGACTTTTGGTTTGACGAGTTACTCTGTACATAACCAAGTATTAACTTAATTGTAAATTGGTTAATACTGACATAATACTAGGAGTAAACTTAGTCTAGCTTTAATCTACGTTTATTAATAAGACGGATATAGCCTGAGATTTTTGTAGATATATGTGAACGTATTTATCATAAAAGTTTCGGATCCAATTTGCAATATTCTTTCTTACTAAGATAGGATTTTTACTGACGGAGATTACACACATATATGTAGTTATTGGCACGCTGTATTATTTGTATTAAAGGTTTATACTAGGGGCCTTTTCGAAGAGTCACTAAAGGGTACCGGTGCACGAGTATTCGACTGTTAATTCATTGTATTTAGTGTTTATTTATCCATATTTACACGTAAGCATGGTGTATCTCAATGAGTCACAGACGTCCCAGCTAATTTGTTATGGCCGGTGCCTGCCGATGTACATTGCATCCTGCATGTTATAATGTGCAAATTTGCATTCTTATTAAACGTGGCTGGTCAGTGGTCACACGGACATACGGGTATTTTAAACTGAGCCTGTTTTCTATTAATATCTATACCATTGGTTAAAAGGCAAGGAACCTGTAGACTTGTCCTCAGTTATTTTGCAATGTGGTGTTACTATTGTTTTATAGGAATTCAAAAATATTTTTTTATTAACTCGAACTAGTTTGTTAGTGGTTGAATTTTTTGTTAGAATAAAGTAAATGGAACAAAATATCAGTCTCTTCTCTGGTAAACAATAGAATATAATTTTTATTTTCGGTTGATGAACAAAATCGTAAAGAAATCCATAGACCGGCCAATGAAATACACACTCCTTCACTGCCTGTCCCCGAGCAGTGGGGTAGTAGGTAGAAAAAAGGGCCATCCTCTGTGGCGGGATCTAGCGCTTTGGCTAAACCATGGCTAAACACGTTTGTTTGTATTTCTGGTTCATGGGAATGCATTTAAAGATGCCTTCAGGCTCCACGGGAGAGTAGCGCAGAGTGAGTGGGGCTCCCAGCGGCCGGCTTGTCTCACACCTTTCAATCAAGGTGTTGTGAGTTGCTGAACGGCAGACTACCCACTAAACCTACCGGCGTCTCTGCGTTTAAGTGAGGCGTTATGTGTCCTGCCATAGGTACCTATTTCGTGCAAGAACGGAAAAAGAATACTAATTCCTGCGGCCGGGCGTTCTGCCGTAAGACCCGATAAAACAACCCACAGCCAGGTGGTGGGATACCTACCCGTCTGGATGGCTACCACTATCAACATCTAAAGTATGCCGCCATACACACACAGCAATATGCTGAGTGCAAACCTTGTTTGCTGAAAATGCGGCGTACAAATTCTCAAAATATGCTCTGTGTATAATAATGTAAAGGGAATGTAATTACGTCGCTATTTCTTCAAATAAAGTCTTTCTTTCTCTTTATCCGTTCTTTCTTTCCCATAACAACTTTGAGTTATGTTCCGGCATCAGTGGTCAGCTTCCAGTTTGCCCTTCGAGGCCGGCAGCATATTGGCAGCACCTCTGGTGTTGTTGATGACCATAGGCGAGTTTAACAACTTTCCGTCACAGTTGGGCCGTTAGCCTGTCTGCTGTGATTCAACAATAAAAAAAACCGTCAGTGCAGACAGTGCCCCTGAGACCAGGGCATTCTATGTCATTGGGTACTACTACCTTATAGGGTGGATGTGAGCATAACGTTGCGTCCGATCTCCTGTTCACTGTCCGTGTGTGCTTTATAGATGTCGTCATCTCCTATAAAGGATCCTCGGCTCTCATTATAATAAAGATTTGCATTCCCACTAACGCCGCTTGTATCCCATCGAAGGTCAGAAGGCTTTTTCATTGAATATAGATTGTTGCACTTAACTATGTATACATATATATGAAAGTTTCGACCTTTACGTGTCTTTTTATAGAAATATATTTTCTTTATAAATGATGAATGGTGACAGTTTTGATAGAAATATGGGTAAAGAGATAAATCGGGGATTTTAAGATTCCACTCTGTAAATAGGATTTTATAATAATGAGATTCATGAGAGAGAGGGTTCATGTGCATGAGCAAGGTAGGAGCACTTATGAAAAATCGGCGAAGTGCGTGTTACTTCATCCAGTCCTCAATAAATAGTTTTGACGAATGTTTACTGTTTTTGTTATTTAGTTTTAAGGTCCTAAAAAAGTATTTTAACAAAAAACCGAAACTAGTCAATGGATCTTGTTCTAACTAATTTCAATTCAAATTTTTAGATAACTTATGGTCTTATAGTTAAACACCTAACGGAAATCAAAATGTACTCTTTTATGATACAAATGCAGATATTACACGAATCAACTTTTGCTTGAAAGCCACATAAAGTCGACATTAGACGGTTCATTTATTTCTTTCAATTCGGATGAATTAACTAAAGTGAAAACTTGAATCATTCCATCTCGTTGAATACGGTCGTGTCTTTACAGTAGGGACTGTGCTTTTCAACCAAATTGATGCAACTTGCTTGATCTGAGTAATATGAGCATTATGCTAATATTAGACATATTGTTCAAATGAGGTCTGTAACTTGGCACTGGCACCTCAGATGTTAAGTTATATTTAAATATTTTTGACACCACATTTTTCTCGTGTATTCTTTTGTCCCGTCATGTCTGTCGTCAATCGTGTACCATTAAACTTATTAAATGCCTTTATATATTTCATAGTGCTCATTATTTTTAATTCACACATTCGACCACTGCCGATCCCGAATTGCTACACATATCAACCAAATTGCACAAGGGATTCAATAAAATTGAATCGTTCGAGTTTATGTCTATATTGGATGGATCATTTGGGATTATTCAACTTTAAATGTCACGGCATGCTACACTTAATGACATTATCCGTCGGTCTCTTGTCACCGCCGGGGCACCAGCTGTTCTTGAACCAAATGGGCTGTGCCGCGACGATGGTAAGAGACCGGATGGGATGTCGTTGGTGCCATGGAAGATGGGACGCCCCCTAGTATGGGACGCAACTTGTGTCGATACTTTGGCGGCGTCCCATCTTCCAGACACAGCCGTGACAGCCGGGGCTGCTGCTGCAAACCAGGAGGCCCTGAAATGTCGCAAATATGTGTCCATTGGTAATGGGTACGTATTTGTGGCTTTCGGGGTCGAGACCCTGGGGCCGTAGGGGCCTGAAGCTCATCACCTCTATCGAGACTTCTCAACGCATCTAGTTGAGGTCTCGCGTGACCAAAAGGCTGGCTTACACCTAGGGCAACGAATTAGCATTGCCATCCAACGCGGAAATGCTGCCAGCATTTTGGGCACGCTCCCCGCCGACAGGAATTTGGAGTCAATTTTTTATTTATAAATTTGTTATTTTGTAAGTATAGCTTTATTTGTAGTTTAGTTTATTTATTTTTAAGGTTTTGTTTGTAAGTATGTTTAAAAAATATAGTTTATTTTACTTTAAAGTCAGAAATGAAGTGTTGGCTTCGGCTTATATTTCATAGACATTCCATGTTTATAGTATTCTAATGATGGATATTTATAATAACGTTACAAGCTACAGGACTCGAATTAAAAATGCCGTTGGAAATACTATAGAATTTATTAGAACTGTACAAACACGTATAAAACAAATACAAATAAAACTGGATACAGCCAGTTTACACTGCACGATTCATTGCAATTCGACACGCGCAAAGTCCGTCGTCTATATCGCTAATCGAGAGTACTACAAACGTCTTATTCGTCTTGTAGTCGTCGCTTGACTGCCCCACCCCTCCATTCGGGCACTGTGTTATACTAACTACACAGTACAAAAAATTGGCCGCGCGCACTGAGTTTCCGAGAAATAGTAATTTGCACACCTGGTTATCTATTCCTGAAAACGGCCAGCAAGTCGAAAACAATAACAATAAGGATTAGTTCGACGCTAATGATGGTCATAAAACAAGTAGAAAAACAATAGCATGTTTTTCTTAATTACAAATTCAAAACACAAAAGAATTCCTAAATCCGAGAAGACAATAAACTGCGCTTACGACAGGCAGCTGTGCGTTTATCTTTGACGGCATGTAACAATGATTATTTTTGTGCAATAATAAAGTTGAATATTTATCTCAATTTTCAGATACATCTACCCGCATCGCATACAAGCTGTAATTCACAATTTTTTCTAGACAAGTACGCACTCACCTTTCGGCGTTCCTTTTCATGCTTTACTGTCTTTCCATTTCCCACAGTGGTTAATGATACCCCGCTAACGATTCACAGATCTGATTTAGCACAACCATACTGGTTCACACCCGAGAACTATCGTAACAAGATGTTTGTTTTTCATGTGTTATTAATTACGTGAGCTATTGATGTGGGAACGCTGCAAGTGACGGTTTAATGCAGAAGAAAGCAAGTAAGAAAGAATTTTTTTTTGAAAAATAGCGACATATTTACATTGCTGACATGTGTTTTAAAAATTAAAACATATTTTGAGAATTTGTACGCCGCTGTGCCGACATAATATCCGACATGCATTTAGATTTTAGAAAAGTTACCCTTAAACATTTAGCTTCGAAAAATTTCAGGCTGCGGGTTTGAGATTTTATTTTTCAAAATTGTGGCATAAGCTCAAAAAAATATTTTAACACTCAAAAAAGGTAAATGTTACAAGATGTCCACCACAGTAGTCACGAGAACCATAGTGTATATTAATATGACATAGACAATCGTCATAGATAATATTTTTAGTCTATTTATCAGATGATTCGATTTATAATTAAATTACCATTTTCTACCGGCTAGTTAATTTTATAAGCCCATTAAATTATCATCTAGATAAGGTAGTGCATCAGTAACTAATTATTATAATTGTTTTTATGATCCTGGCAACACTATGATGTAATTGATATTTTTAGCAATGATGCAATGTTATTGTTTTGTAGGGTAAGCATTTTCGTATAAAAGGCGTAGTGGCGTGTAGACGGTATGGTGTTCATTGCTTACTGTGCTGTGTGAATATTCACATCAAAGGCTGAACAATAAAGGGGAAACCTTGCCCAAATAGTTAGTATTTGGTATATTTGGTACTTTCTTACCCAAATCTCTCCTTGCATTTTACATAAGTATTATATTTTAGGGGCTACAAACGCGATTCCTTAATTTCTTGCTAAGCTTTGTTTTTTGTACCATAAAACTATTTGATGAATCAAATTGAAATTTTACTGTGTTTTGTAAGTATATTGAGCTGTAAAAGTTACGCTTTTCATTAATCATCATTCAGCCTATGATTTTCTAAAAAAAAAACCATAAAGAGCCCTCTTTAAAATTCATATCAGAGACGGATTTTTATTAATGACAATCATCATTGAGCTTTGTAGAGAATTTATTTAAGTTTCCAAGACCATCCTTTGATTTTCTGTGTAATCATTGGATGCAAAGATGTCAATGATCAAATATAAAAATATCCGTTTTCATTAAAAGTCCAATATGGCAGAGAAAAAGGATTTTATTAAAATTTCAAAATCAAATTAAAGCTGGAAAAATAAGCTATTCAAACCATGTAATGGTAAATCATTGCATGGTTTTAAGATGATAAATAAGGATTAAAATAAATCCATAATCAAAAATAATGTCGAGTACGTGAATCCAAAAAAACGCCTTCGAAAAAATTTCGCGAAAGAATCTCAAAACTAGAAACTTGAAACATCAATATCAACAACAACTATACAACTTTCTTCAGACTTCGATCAGACCATTTTTCACATTTTCAAAAATCATAACAATTTTGCCAAAGCTTTAATTTTCCCAGTAGTGCATTTTATATATAATAGTTCTGCATCATGTCAGCCAGCCCACCTGATGGAAAGCCACTACCATCGCCTATGGACATTTGCAACACCAAAGGTGCTACTAATGTGCTGCTGCTGTGTTGAGGTAGACTGGAATAGAGAATAGAATAGAATATACTTTTTTGCATAACATGAAGATAAAATTCAAGAAGTCTAAGTACAGAAGACAATATGTGGTCTTATCACTAAAAGCAATTTATTCCAGACAACCTTAGGATGGATTAGAGAAAAATTGTGTGACATGTGGGTTTTGCAATATAACTAGAATAAAAAAGTATATATATAAAATTTTGAAATGGCAAGTAGTATAATAGATATAGATATAGATATAGATAAGGCAAAAATATACCTATATTCATATATGTATATTATAATCATAGTAATAATGTATAGAATTACGTAAATATGGGAGAGATGAAGATGTTATGATTGACTTTAGAGCCCGAGGTAATAATCCTACTGGACTGGAACTTATCCACTAATGTCGGAATACAGCTGAAGGTTGTTATGGCGCCATACTCTAGGCCAGGAGTGGTAGCCATCCAGACGGACAAACACTCGGCTGTGGGTTGTTTTGTTTTTGATAGAAAGGAAACTCGTATAATAAAATCATCACATTAGTCCATTCGTCTATGTCACTATTACGAGATCTTCTCAAAAATTAATGATTGTATTTGGATGAAATTTAGTTGGAATATGCAATTATATTCCGCTATACAATGTTGTAGCGTATAATAAAGCAATATTAAACTCAAAACGAACGGAATGCAATGAAACAGTGCAAAATTAAAGTGAATTGAATTGAATTCCACCACGAAGTGCCCTGATTGCTATATGATTTTGCATTTCACGTTCAAAATTGTATTTGGCTTGACCCGCGCTGATTGCGGTCGGTGAATGGGATTTATCGAACGAATCTACTCAAATGTGTCATGAGGAATAATTGAAATATATACAATTAATTTCCAAGGCAGGAAAGCAGCAAATTAAATCATTTTTACAATTTAATTCAATATTGCAAGAATATAGTTCAGACAGATGTTATACAATTGTAGAGACACAGTAGTACATTCTATCATATAGTGAAATACAAAATTAATACTAAAATTAAATTTACATTAATATGGAAGTCAGGAATATGTCAAATAAGCTTTATTAAAATACTAACTAGAATAAATGTAATAACAAAATACATGTATGTATCTGTAGTGGATATTTTTGTACAGGTACAGAGTGCTAAAAACCATTACCTAATATCATAGAAGAAGAATACCAAGATAATTCCCAGTAAAAATAAAACTTATGAAATTAAGGCAAGAAGAAGCTAATTAGAACTTTTAATTAAAAAATTAAAAAAAATTGTGTGTGTCTGTGCAGTTGTACTGCGTGTACAAGTGTAACTTCAGAGAATATATTCACAAATAATTCTTATCTAACTTGTATTAATATAAATAATAGGTTGGGGAAAAGTCTTTTCGCATTATAGTATGTATGAACTTGTAATAAGATCTCTTTGGCTATACCATTTGTATCTGGCTGGTTTTGGTATTATTCAAAAGTTTTAATTTTAAAGAAGACAATTCCAAATTCAAATTAGGAAAATGTGTGATTTTCATTTGTTTTTCTTATTGTTAAAATGAGTGATTCTAATGAAGAAATTCGATACATTTTAAAATTTTACTATAAAAAAGGTAAAAATGCAACACAAGCCGCGATAAAAAATTATGATGTTTATGGACCTAATGCAGTATCTGTGAGAGTAGCGCAAATTTGGTTTAAGCTGGAGCACTGGGAATTGACCACAAAACGGTTTTAGCGCATTTGAAAAAAGCTGGGTACTCAAAAAAGCTCGATATTTGGGTGCCTCATGAGCTCACTGAAAGAAACCTAATGAACCGTGTACTCATTTGTGATTCTTTATTACGACGTCATGAAACCGAACCATTTTTGAAGAAGCTGATAACTGGTGATGAAAAGTGGATCACGTACGACAAGAACGTGCGAAAAGATCGTGGTCAAAGGCCGGTCAAGCTTCACAGACCGTGGCGAAGCCCGGGTTAACTCGCAACAAGGTGATGCTGTGTGTATGGTGGGATTGGAAGGGCGTTATTCATTATGAGCTGCTACCGCCAGGCAGGACCATCGATTCTGAACTGTACTGCGAACAACTGATGAGATTAAAGCAAAAAGTTGAGAGAAAGCGGCCGGAATTAATCAACAGAAGGCGTGTGGTTTTTCGCCATGATAACGCTAGACCTCACACATCTTTAGGCACTCAGCAAAAATTACGAGAGTTTGGCTGGGAGGTGTTAATGCATCCGCCGTATAGTCCTGACCTTGCACCTTCAGATCTTCACCTGTTTCGGTCTCTGCAGAATTCCTTAGGCAGTGTCAGGTTAACATCACGAGAGGACTGCCAAAACCACTTGTCGCTGTTTTTGATCAGAAGCCCCAAAATTTGTATAGCAATGGGATCACGTCCCTACCTACAAGATGGCAAAAAATTATCCAACAAAATAGCACCTACATACTTTCGTCAAATGTAAATAAACTTTATAAAAAAACCTTTTGAATTTTTATATAAAATGCGAAGAAACTTTTTCCCCAACGTAATATAATCCCTCTTTTTTTTTTTTGAGGCGGGGGAAATGCATTTCTCACATACCGGGTCCTTTGCTAGGGATTAGACCGTTGTTGATTATGGAGGCTTTCCACTGAGGCAATCCAAACAATAATCAACCGGCTTGTGTGGAGACTCGACTAATCAATACCCCACTAAAACTACCCTCCTCCCATGTGCCCCGCGCTTATGGTAGGAAAGGCGTGAGATACAGAACGTAGTTACGCCCACACCGATCCTAGCGCAAAGTGCTTGAGAATGCCCCGGGAGAGGCAAACTCACTTCGTCAACAGGGGTGAAGACTCCTCTGCTCCCTAGATGCTAGAGGGCCCCTCCAGCGGTATTTCAGGGAGGCAGGTCATGCGCATACCTGCGCCTCCTGGCTCCCGACTGACGTCGGCGCCCGCGAGACGCATGCGCACTACCATCTCTCTCCCTATCTCGTTCCGCGGCCTCCTTATGAGACATTACCGTCTCGCAGAACTTGGTCGCACCCACCCACCAATCGTCGCTGTGCAGCATGGCTTGCACCAGAGCGCCCAGCGATTCGATCGGTCCTACAAGTGTCTCGAGTTCAAACCTCTGAGGTGCCCATGCTGCGCACTCGACTAGCGTGTGTAACGCCGTGTCCAGCGCGCCACATTGGCGGCATTGGGGTGAAGGCAAGCAGCCCGCAATCTGACACAGATATTTATCGAAGCAACCGTGCCCGGTAAGTATCTGTGTCATTCTGAAGGTCAGGGTCCCGCGTTTCCGCGAGAGCCATCGCAACAGCTGCGGTCGAACCGCCTCCACCGTGTCAATGCCAGCAACAGGGTTTTCCAACTCTACTGACCAAGATTGGATTATGGCCGCGGTTTCCCGCGTCCTGATCACCTGGAGTTCGGCCTGGCCATAGACCAGGCCACGGGCGAGGGCATCCTGTCAGGAGCGCCGAACTTTGGCTATCACATCCGCCTGGAGAGGCCAGGGCAGATCGCCTGCCAAGAGTGTCGACGCCGTCCACGACACTGTACGGTATCCTCGGATGGTCCTCACCGCCAGGGCAGAAACACCCTACAGCCACCTGGGTAGGGTATGTGCTCGTCTGGATGGCTTGCACCCATGGTCTAGAGTATGCGGCCATAACATCCTTGAATTGTGTTCCAGTATTAGTGGTCAGGTTCCAGTCTCCCTTTAGGGAGCGGCTGCACATTAGTTGCACCTTTGGTGTTACAAATGTCCATAGACGATGGTAACCGCTTTCCATCAGGCTGTCTGCCTGTCTGCTGAACTCATGCTATAAAAAAATCAAAGAAAATAGGTTTAAACAATATCTGCTGAATAGTTTTTCAGATATTTGCTATTTTCTAGGTACTTCTGTTTAATGAACAATGACAAAAATGGACGGCCTCTGTGGTTAAACGGGCTAAGCCTTTGCCGGCTTACCTCACTGCAACGCAGAGGCTCCGGGTTCGATTCCTGGTATAGTAAATTTCGGAAACGTATTTTCTCCATTATTTACTATGGTCTGGGTGTCTGGGATCGGCCCCAGAATGGTCCGTTGTATATTACTCATAACACAAGCGTAACTTGCTTAATTTGGGGATATACAGTGTGTTTGTCTGCCCATTTATTTATTTGTTTAATGTTTTTTTTTATAGTTCTGTAACTAAAAAACGGAACAAACAGCTGATTTTTATCATCTCTATGGAACTCTTTATAGTTTTTTGACTCTCACGCACTTGACTGTTTTTTTTAATTCACTTAAAATTAATCTACTGTTACTACGCCAAGAAAATTTATATATGACATTTTTTATCTTCTCTAAATCTCGATTAAAACCTTAGTAAATTATCGGTAGTTATGATTTACGACAGCCTGTAACTAATCGATGGTTATGAGAAAAGGTCCATTGTCGCTTGTACGCTTATATTAAGTTTACCTGTCTATGGGGATGACGGTTCAGAGCGTGGAAATAATCAAAGCTAGATTATAATATTTTATTCGAGGTAATGAAATAGTCAGTTTAAGGGCCGATTTTCCAATCGTCAGATAAAAGCTATTCATCGTGTAAAATAAAACTTGAATAAATTAAAAATTACAGTTGCGCGAGTAAAACAGTTGAGCTGGTTCACTTTTATATTTAGTCAGGTTATTATAGTTATATTATATTATATTATTAATATTATATATTATATTATAGTTATATTCCACATATAGCTTTTATCTGATGATTGACAAAATTGGCTCTGAGACGTCAAACGGCGCAAATATGGAACCTCAAGGTTATTTGTTTATTATATATATTCAGACGGCCTCTGTGGTTGAGCGGGCTAAGCCAGTGCCGGCCTACCTCACTGCAACGCAGTTTCCGGGTTCGATTCTCAGTATAGTAAATTTCGGAAACGTATTTTCTCCGTTATTTACTATGGTCTGGGTGTCTGGGATCGGCCCCAGAGTAGTACGTTGTATATTACCCATAACACAAGCGTAACTTGCTTAATTTGGGGATATACAATGTGTGTGCTTGTCTGCCGATTATTATTATTAATATTATTATTTATGCCATTAGTAAGAAATTCTTTGACACTACTCGTGATCGGAAGGCTGACAAATATTCGCTCAGCAAATTATGCCATGCAGCGTGGTAATGTACCAAGCTTTCTGGGCACGCTCCCCGCCGGCAGTGACCCGCTGCCTAACCTACAATTTAAGATTTAATTTATTTACTTTTTCTAACTTACAGACATTTAATTCATAAAAATAAATTGCAGTCAATAAATATTACATATTGCCTATTTATCTTATAAAGATAAGTAATTATAATGTGATAAAAAATGTACAGTGCTAGAAAAAAAAAATCGACATGCTGGAGAGCATGTGTAATACGATTTTAACGCAGATGACACCGCGGGACACAACTAATAGTTTTGTAATAATAGTGCCCTTTGTAAATTGTAAAGAAAAATGCTATTTACTTGAAAACAAATTAAATGTGCGTGAAATTTTATGAACTATTGCAATAAAAAATCACATTACTAGCATTTTTTTAAATCCCAACTAATTTATAATTATAATTAAAAAAATAGTAGATTGTTACTATGAGGAATGAAACCGACCTATTCAGGCACGAGATGGTTTGGTGCATGCATGTATTTAAATACCATTCACCCGAGATAAACACTCTGCTTTTCATTTCGAATATGAAGGAAAATAATTAAAACAGTTAAACAAACAGCTACTTCTCTAATGAAATCAGGAGTTAAATCCATATCGAAATCTGACGAACCCATTTAATACGTCACATACGATACGTCAGGTATTTTTTTGTCACTGACAAAAGTAAATATTTGGCTTAAATTTATGTAAATTAAAAGAGAAATGAAAAGTTTTTTCGTATGTAGTCATAAAATTAAATATGTGTGTTCTATATGTACGTATATTTATGATTGCATGCAGAACAATTTCCTTGAAAGGATAGATAAGACTAAAAAAATAAAAACTGAATCTTACTTCAATAAAAAGAGTCGTATTGTCGTATCGTCGTCAGCCATTTGCAGTCCACTGCTGGACTTAAGCCTCCCCAACACAGCGCCACTCATCCCTGTCCTCCGATTTTCTCAGCCAGCGCCCACAGGCGACCTTACATAGGTCGTCGGTCCATCGGGCTGGAGGGCGTCCGAGACTACGCTTACCGAGACGCGGTCTCCACTCCAGGACTCGTTTGCTCCATCGGTCATCGATCCTGCGACAGACGTGACCGGCCCACTGCCACTTCAACTTGCTAATTTTGCGAGCTATGTCGGTTACCTTGGTTCTCTAACGGATATCCTCATTTGTAATTTTATCCATAAAAGAAACACCCAACATAGCTCGCGTTGTCGCTCCATAGCCCGTTGAGCGACTTGGAACTTGTGGACCAGTCCTGCCGTCAGTGTCCATGTCTCGGCCCCGTAGGTCAGGACGGGGAGGACGCACTGCTCGAAGACTTGTGTCTTCAAGCATTGCGGAATGGTTTGACATTGGCAACCATTCCGCAATAAAAAGAGTATCTACTGATAATTGTCAAAATTTATTTGCATTTATAAAAATAATAATATAACATGCAGAAAAAACCACAGACAATAAGATTTTTAGTAACAATGACAAATTGATGATGATATCGGATTTTATTCTTTAATTGTGGCAACCCTATTTACAAAGTCATCCGTAGATTATGAAGCGGTACTGTGTAGCCAATTTCAAATATTTATTGCCGAGCTGTTACCTACAGCCTTGATTAATGCTGTAATCTAGGCTCGGATAGGCCCAGGTATCGAGTAACAAACTTTATAAACGGTTTACTTGGGAATCTGTTTTGATTTATTGCCAAAATACTTCATGTAGTTAATGTTGTTTTTTTATCTTTATATCTTCGACGCCAAGCCTTATGAAACATTTCGGCATATTACGTAGTTTCGCTAATAAAAAATATCCTAATTAACTGATATAAATGTATATGTATTTTATGTATGTATATCTGTATGTAGTTTATTATTTATTTTCAATAAGTACTTTTACGTAATAACTTTAATGTACACAACCATGCCTCTTGTCTTTCCACTCTCGCTAGACCCATAGGTTTGCTGGAAGAAAACTTTTCAGGGTTAAGCTCGCTTTTGTACATCACCACTATTTCCTAGTTTTATTTGTAACTATTTTGTGTACAATAAAGAATAAAGAAAATAGGTGAATTTTTAAGTGTACATTCGTAATATCCACCCTCTACCGCCATTCTAACGTAAGCGACATTTGGATCTAAGTATATTTTTTGTTCTATAAGGTATTTCAAACTATGATTTTGTTTTAATACTTTCAGTTTTCGATTCAGTAGGGTTTAATCTAACTAAAACTGAAAGCCTTACAACAAAATAAAAGTTTTAAATACCTTTTTCAGCAAAAAATACACGTAGGTCGAAATGTCGCTTATGACAAAATGGCGGTAAAGGCTCGATATTATCCTTGAGTAAATTCTGTCAATTTATATCTGGATATTTTTATTGACACGGAAATAATCTTAAAATAAAGGCAACTTACAAATAACTAACTAACAAACAAATAAATACACTATAAAAAAAAATATAAATTACAATCGGTCCAGTGCACCAGGGGTCCAATTCTGCTATTGCAATATTTCGGAGTCTCGAAAATTTGTATCCTACTAAAACCACAATATCTCCTCAATGTCGTCGCGGCGGTATAATAATCTAAAAAAATTGGTATTATCATTAGCGGAAATAATGTTAGTCAAAATGAATATTGAAAAGCTACCAAAACTTGAGACATTTATTTCGCGAGTTTTCACTTATCAATATTTATAGAGTGGCTTATCACGGGCACGCTATTGTAATTAACAGAATACCGAAATCGGGCTAAAACCACGATTAGTACTACTACAACTACGATTACGAAGACGATAGCGTCCGGCAATTTTAACTTGATAGAAATAGCAGAATTACAGACGGACCCTCAGACCACTATCGCTAAGCAGTGTGCCGAGAAGGTTGGCAGTATTATCTCACTAAATACAAACACTAATTCTTTGAGCGGGCTGGACCGATTTTAGTCTATAGTTTTTTATTTATCTATACTAATATTATAAAGAGGAAAGATTTGTATTTTTGTATGTTTGTAACGAATAAAGTCATAAACTACTGGAATGATCTTAAAAATTCTTTCACAATTAGAATACTACATTATCCCAGATTAATATAGGCTATATTTATTACTAGAAGAAATTAGGTATCCCTACTAAAACTTCAATAATGTAACCCAAGATATAAAAAAATAGTGTTTGTGTGGGTCCGGGGATGGTTTAAAGCATCCTTTCCCAAAGTGGGCGATAACGTCCCCTTGTGGGCGCTGCAGGCCTCAAGGGGGCGGTAAGAGACTTGAGACCTCAGCACCGTTGTGTACTACCTACTGCGCTTAGGTCTCAAGTTAACTCTTGCGGGCTATAGTAAGTCTCGTTTAGAATGAATGTTTAATCTCCGCTAATATAACTCACAATAATCAATTAATTTAATTTGACGTTATAGTGTTTTTTAAGTAGGTGAAAAAATGGGGGCGCTAAAAAATAATTTATTCTCAATGTGGGCAGTATACAAAATAAGTTTGGGAATCACTGGTTTAAATTCACAATTAGAGCCGGTAGGTGGAGCTGGAATCGGGTTCTACATTTTTATTTTTCCACGGCAGAGCAACATCTGCCGAAACCGCTAGTAGTGTACAAATCTCTTAGGCATTTTTATTTATATTTATTAGGTTTATTTTAATTGTAATAAACTATATATACTAGTTTATTTTTAGGTTATAATTTATTTATTACTTCAAAAATGTGGTATATACGCGAGCGATATCGTCCTTAACACTTTGGCAGACTTAAGATCGCAATGCCATCTAGCTGAAGCAGCTATCCAAAGAACCTTTTAATACATAGAAAACAGAGTGTAAAAAAGATTCATTTATGTGTTGAAAATAATATTTTTTTCTTTTGGTCACTTGACACCGTGGCGCCCCGTTGCGAGGTCATGCTGACCCCAAGGTCGGATCGACAGCCCATTCCTGTCCTGTCAACTTTTTCTTAACTTTTTAAAATACTCAAAGAAAGGATTGAAATTCAATATTGAGGTTGCTTTGTTTTTAAAATGTGTATCTTTGAAATCAAAATGTTTAAAAAGAATACAGAGACAGTATTATACACGTTTTAATTTTATTTGTCATGAGCCCGTACAAACATATTTTAAAACGACTTATTGACTCTTCGGGAGATCAGATGGCTGGTTCTACCTCGGACAACAAATCAGTATAGCGTTCCAGCGAGAATTTAGGGAATCACGCTAGAATTTTCCCGGAAGCGGTTTGTAGTTGTTCGGATGCGTAAAAATTAACTTATTCCGACACAGTATTCACTAAAACGATAACCTATATTCATTTTCAAGTGCTGCGGTATTTTGTGTCCCGGGAATCCCGTGGGAATTTCAAGACAAGCGTAGACGAAATAGAGGGCATATTCTAGTACTACATAGCGATGCTCCTTAAAAAAAAAATTGAGTCAATAGGTGGTGAGAATTAAGCTCCTAAATTCATAAAAATTGTTCCCTCTAACTTATAAACTATGATTTAGAAAATATTTTAAAACAATCGAGATAGTAGAATACAAAAATAAATTAATTTAAAATTAGTTTGAATGAAAATCCATTGAGTATATATAGTATTTGAGATATGCGGTATTTTCGATTGGATATTTTTTAAGATTTCTTAACCAAATAACAAAAACCAGGGGCATTTTTTACTATTGAACATTTTTTTAATTGCAGGATTTCAGTAGCCAGTAGAGAATACAATCCCAAAATCTGGAATCCCAGGACCCCGGGATCCCGACCGTTTTCTGACCCCAGAATTCCCGGCACTGTACTTGGCTAATCTCGGGATTTTCGGGTTTGCCACAAACAGGTCTAGTTTGCACTCCGTTATCCGTTGTGAGTTGACAATGACCTTGCCTAGATTATATTAATAGCATTTATTACATATCGACAAAAAAAACAAACCTTTGATACGCGTACGATACGTACTACATAGGTACAGCTCTAATAATATGTTTGTCGTAGAACTTAGAAGGGATTTCCCCGCTCGGGATATTTCAATACAATACTCTTAATAAAATTCCCCAATAGGGGCCAATCACCCGGTCACCTCATATCACAAAATTTCTCCAACCAGTGTAGAACCTGAACGAGCGTTTTCAGCTGCTGCTTATGTTAGCAATAAACTACAAAGCAGGCTTGGAAGTCAAACCTTGGGAGCATTGATATTTCTACGACTGTATTTTCGAAATTCTAAATAAGTCTTTTTGTCTCGTTATTTCTTACTTACAAAGTATAGTGTCTTTGTTTTGTCTTTTTTATTTTCTTACCATATTGTGATTTGTGTTGTGGACTCGTGGAATAAAATTATAAAACATTTTTCTAGAAATTACTCGTTTTTTTTTACATTTGAGCCCAATTAGAAACCACATAGTTTAATACCGGGTTATCCCCGGGATCCCGGGATTACGCATCAAGAATCCCGTAATCCTGGGATCGAAAAACATGCTCGGGAATGTATTCTCTAGTAGTCAGGCCCACGGCCCACTTGATGGAAAGCGCTTACCATCGCCTATGGACATTTGCAACACCAGAGGTGCTACAAATGCGTTGCTGCTCTTTTAAGGTAGACTGGAGCCTGGTCACTAATGCCGGAACACAACTCAAGGTTGTTATGGCGACATACTTTAGACCAGGGGTGGTAGCCATCCAGTCGGGCAGATACCCTACCAACTGGCTGTGGGTTGTTTTGTCGCCTCTCACGACAGGCCGCCCGGCCGCAGGAAATTGTATTCTTTCTCCGTTCCTGCACGGATAAAAATTTAATAGTAGGTATGAATATGTAAAACTACATAAATACAAATAATAACTAACATAACGCAGCTTTATCAATTAGCAGAACCACAATCATTGTTAAGTGTTACACAATTGTTTATTGTTACATACAGTTATCGCAATGAATATATTTATAACGCAATCAGACAATGCGGGTACAGGAAATGCGATCGCAACCCGCGCGTGATGATCGCGACAATGATTAAAAATGTATCAAAATTAATAAGGCTTATAGCAATGCCAGCATACTTGAGGATTTTTTGATACTAATGTTCCGGGCAATGGCGGAGATTCCATAGACGCTGTAGTTTTCCAGGTGCATTGTGTGTGTACATGTGAATAAAATAAAGTAATATTTAAAACAAAACGTGTGTGTGTGCAGTTCACACAAAGTAGAAGTGAAACATAGTGTGACATTCTAAATTTCATGACGTCACATTTCATATATTATGTCATTATAATATATTTAAGCTTTAAAACACGAAAACTGAATTATTAACGAAAAACTTCAAAACATTTCCAACTCTGTTTGTATGAACACAGTGTTTAAATAATTAAATATAATGTATTCTATCTCATTTTCAAGCAGGCTTAGTCCCATAGATTTATGTGCTTATCTCTTTTTAGTGTCGTTTCAAATTTCAACTATTGTAAAGAAGTTTGTCTTCAAAAATAATAACACCAAATTAATTATCTCTCTTTTATGTACAATAAAAAACATAATCTACAATGTAGATTATGTTTTTTAATATCAATAATTTGGAGGTGATTTAGTGAATTTTTTTTTCAACTCAAACTCACTATGGAATAATTACGAAAGAACCACGGTACGACTCATATCGTAAGGATTTATGATAATTTTTTTGATAAATTATTAATCAGTAAATACCAAAGAAAAGTTGTTTCGTTTGCACCTCACTTTCAACCTTTTGCGGCAACAGAGGCCTTAAAGATTATCCATCAATCCTGAGCCGTTTATGTCTTGTGCAAGGCCGTCCGGTGAAAGATGGCACCAAATCTGTTGTTACTTGTTTTACTTCTATCCTTATTACGAAGCGTCATGCTTTGACAACTGACAATGACAATAAGCGATTTCAGCTTAATCAATGAGTAACTTTAGCTTCACGTTTCTTTTTAAATTGATTGTGTTATGGCCGGTTCCTATATCTTACTATTCATTCACTTGCTTTACTTTCGGTTGAATTTTGATATTAACTGTATGGAGTTTATATCAATTTTTAATCGAAAGCAAGGCAAATGAACGTTCAAAAGTTTTTATTCAAAATAAACTCCATTGGAGAACACTTTTTGAAGGTAAGTCATAATTGAAATCTACTTCCTATTTTATGTACACCGCTCTGCAACGTTTTATCGCTGTTTTAAGAAGAAGCGACAAGAAACTCCCCAGCAACACGTGTAGCAAAAAAACATCATAATTATTTATATATCTCAGGCTCTTTTTTTAATACATATATAGAAGTTATATTACAATTACTTTTCAAAGAATTAATGGAGTTGTAATACAACAATGACATACTAAGAGTTCATACTACGACCAATCTGCATAGATTCCTTATATTTTATGCAATATATAAACATCATATAGCAGATAGTATAAAAGACTGGAGCGAGCAACTATGTAAATGCAGTTTTGGCATTTAAATATTCTTCAACAGTGTAGTATCCTTTTTTAATCAAGCTACTTTTCAATTTAGCTTTACATTTAATGAAGGTTTAATCTAACACTTCATTCAGAATTTCACTGAAGAAGCGTATACCAACCTCCAAGAAAGAAGACAGCACTTTTTGTAATCTGAAAGATGGCACTATCGGTCTATCATTATGCCTACTGTTCAAATTGTGAACATCCTTATACATTAATTGATTTTAATAAAAGTTTTGAGATTTTTAACAAAAACTAAGAACGGGTTACTGGCATCTGATTGCAGAATATGTCATGAGTTACGTTTTTACTTGACCATTGTCATTCCTTTTCTTTCATGGTGATATTAACTGAATTTTTATTTAGTACCACCTGACGTATCCACTCTGTATTGTTATAACTTCAAAAAGCCTTTCACAAACAAGTGAGGCGTACAATGCTGGCCCTTTGTAGTGCTATTATTAATGCAAGGCGAAATGCGAAGTTCGTTATTACTTTTGTACCGTACGTTCAGTTCGTGAATAACTAATTAATAGCGTTATGTTAGTTCCCACACCTCGGTGTTGCAGACAGGTTGCGTATAAAATAGAGATAGGTAGATAATGTAAAGCTCCGCTAAATAGCGGTTGTTCAGAAAATAGCTACGGCTAGTCAGCTGGTTGATAGTTGTCGAATAAAACCGACAACTGACAAGTTTGTGCTTTAGCCGACGCCCTCGCTATTAACTCGCCATCTGGCTAATGGTTGTCGTATGAAACCGACGACTAATAAGTTTATGGTCTATGGCCGGTTCCTATATTATATTATTCACCCACTTGCTTTACCATCGATAGAAATTTGACATTAGTTGTATGGGGTTTACGTCAAATTTTAACCGATAGTAAGGCAAGTAAACGATTAGTAGGATGTAGGAACTAGCCACTATCTGTCTGAGGTCGGCAACTTGATAGCTGTAGCGTAGAAGTTGATTGCTGTCCCGTTGACGGTTATCACAGCCAACCGGGCGATTTTTACCTATTAGACAAATAGCCATCAAGAAGTTTTTTTAGCCGCTACTTAACCACCATTAGCTGGATAGCCAACTTTTTTGTGACATTTTGGTTGCTTTCCCATCACTAGTATAAAGTAGCGCGGTACGTTGGCACAATTTGAACTGGCGTTGCGTGACGCCGATATATTAATGTGTTGTATATTACTATGGGAATTAAGTTCCAAAGAGTTAAATTTTTCATATATAATTAATCTAATATATTTTAAACGGGTTTAAAATTAGTGGCCATCCATAAATTGCGTCACACGTTAAGGGGGGAGGGAGTAGACGAAGTGTGACAAGGGATGGGAGGGGTTCTAAATTTCGTGACGTTACATTTCAAAATTTATAATAACTAAGCTTTAAAACACGAAATATGAACTATTAACAAAAAAGTTCAAAATATTTCCAACTTTATCTGTATGAGCAGTGGTTAAATTATTAAAAAATAATTTAAATGGAAATAAACCCCCTGCGTCACGTTTCAGCCATCGATTTATTGATGTATAATTTAGCGCAATTAAAGTGTGTGGTTAATACATGAACGTGATGCTACGTAAATACAGATAGATGACAGCGCTGTTAGAAGAGCTGCCGATAAGGTTGGGCATTTGTCTAAATCATCAAAAATGGGACCACCCACTCAAACACACAAAAAATCATCAAAATAGTTCCAACTTTATCTGTATGAGCAGTGGTTAAATTATTAAAAAATAATTTAAATGGAAATAAACCCCTCTGCGTCACGTTTCAGCCATCGATTTATTGATGTATAATTTAGCGCAATTAAAGTGTGTGGTTAATACATGAACGTGATGCTACGTAAATACAGATAGATGACAGCGCTGTTAGAAGAGCTGCCGATAAGGTTGGGCATTTGTCTAAATCATCAAAAATGGGACCACCCACTCAAACACACAAAAAATCATCAAAATAGATCCAGGAGGTTAAGTAGGATCCTAGAACCCGATCCCAGCGCCACCTACCGGTTCCAATTGTGAATCTAAACCATCCGGGGACCCAAATTAATATACACAACAATATCATCAAAATCGGTAAAGTCGTTCTCAAGTTATGCGCGTACATACGTTTTTACGATTCATTCTTATTTATATATATTAGATTTATATTGATTTAGGTTCACATACTATTAATCAAAGAAAGGGTGGGACTTAAAATATGGCGCCATCTTTTTAATGCTTATGTAATTTATTTGACAGCAGAACTCATACTTACCGACCTCTCGGCTTAAAAAGATTGCAATATAAATATATTTTTATTTTAAATTAAAATGAAACCTATCCTAAGTTGAAATAAATCCAATAAAATGAAATAAAGAATCATCAATCTCGGTTGAGTAGTTTCGGAGTTCATAGCGGTCAAACACTGGGAATTTTTGTATATATAGATAATTATACTCTCTCCCTTCATTTCGTTGTCATATTTCTGTCTCATTTTCTGCCACTGAGACCGCCGTTTGACCTTGGCTTTATTAATTTCATAACTCGTTAGCATAATGAGGCATTTTCAACCCACGTAGAACATAACGACGATAGATGAGCTCTTTTACATCGTAATAACTCAAAGAATTTCTGACTAGGGAAGTGAATTTAATATTCATAAAGTTTTAACAACAATGCATGTTTTCTATAAACACGTTTTCTAATGAACTTAGGAATAGAGTTTTTTTATGGCATGAATTTAGCAGATAGATAGACATCCTACTTAATGGAAAGCGCTGCCGCTCTCTAAAGCGAGACTGGAACCTGGCCACTAATGCCGGAACACAACTCAAGGTTGTTGTCGTAGTAGAAATCCAGATGGGCAAATACCCTACCACCTGGCTGTGGGTTGTTTGGTACCTCTCACGATAGGCCGCCTGGTTGCAGGAAATTGTATTCTTTCTCCGTTCCTGCACGGATCAAAACTAGTCGATAGTGACCTTAGTTGGAATTCCTCCCTCTTGGAACAGAATAAATTTATATGGGTTAATCACCTCTCACTAAGAAAGATCACTCTTCACTTGTTTAGTAATTTGTTTAATGCTTTCTTTTCCTCGTCTACTAACCTTATAATATATCACTAAAACTAATAAGTTCTTTCTTAGATGTAAATATTTATCGAATTATTATTATTGACATTACATAATTTTGTTTACGAAAATATAATTTTAACACTGGTGTGTCAGCATGCTTGGATTCTAATCTAGACCTAATAATTTACAAACTATATTATATGAATGAATTATTGATTGTTATCTGTTATGTTGTCCAAATAAACAAATAATATTAGATCAAGACAGAAACTACGTATATAATTTAACCTATTTCCGTAACTACTCGATGGACCTTTTGTATTATTAATAAGGGGTACACTATCCTGACGATGCCTTAGTAAAATTTGTGCATCGGCGACTGTACTGCGCCAGGAATGTCTATAAAGTTCTATAAAGAGTTGCTTGTGTAGTAACGTAATGCCGACAATATACGGTTCATTTCTGCCTTCTAATTTTGATAGAAATTAATCATTGAAAACTTTATAAAATAAAAGAAGTGAATTGTTAAAAAAAAATCCAACACTGAGTACGGTTGTCATATTTACGGAACCTTTACCTTTCCTTTACCTTTACCCTTCTTCGCACCGCTCACTTGCCCGATTTTTGATCACAGCTATGAAAGAACATATAAGTATAACAAGTTTGGGTGATAAATCGATAAGATAAAATATATCCATTGAATAAACCCAAGAAAATATTTCGTAAATCGCATTCATATTCATGTCAAAAATCAATGGCCACTTCATAAATTTCTCAATGACAGATCATAAATCAGAAAAAGCGTAAGCAATAATAATTCTCAGGATAATTATGTGAGAACAATCAAAGTAAAACTTCATACAAATACACGAGGCAAGTAAGGCTGGGTTGGTGTAATCAGCGGTAAAATTGGCAAAGAAATTGACATTCCAATTGAGAGAGAGAGAGAGAGAGATAGAGATAACACTTTATTGCACACCAAAATATACAATTACAAAAACAGACCATATTTACAATATTTTCTAGGCAATACAACAGGCGGCCTTATCGCTCAAAGAGATCTCTTCCAGGCAACCTAAATGAAACAAAAAAATTGAATCAAGCGATATAGGTGGTGCAGGAAAAAGACAATAGATACGTCAATACTCAAAATAGTTTAAGAAATTAATATACAAATACATACATATATACATAGTCATATATATACAATAATACATAAGTTATTATAATAATAATGTATTAGCATGATTATATTCTGTTAATCAGACATAGCTATTTGTGGACAAATAGTGTTTTCTGAGCAAATTTCTAAATATTGGTAATGATTTGGCCTCTCTGACAGTAAGAGGCAGCATATTCCAAAGTTTGACAGCCTGCACCGTAAAAGAATGATCATAACAAGATGAAGTGTTGAATTGAGTATTAATTTTAAAATAAACGAATGATTATTCTCTTAACAGTTAGTCATTTGAGTAAAATTTAATTATTTATTTTGCTAGTTGTGTTGCGGCATTAATGGCCAGGTTTCAGTCTCCCTTTAGAGAGCAGGAGCGCAGTTATAGCACCTTTGGTGTTGCGAATGTCCATAGGAGATGGTAGCCGCTTTCCATCATGCCATCTGCCTGTTTGTTGATTTCAATAAAATAAAATAAAAACTAATAATAAATAATTCTATTTAACTAAACTATCACCTAAAGTCGTTTTAAAATGTTAAATTATTACAGAACATATTGGTGGTACAAGCTCTCGTTTCTTTTTATCTATTTTTGCGTTCCTTTTATGCTTATTTAGTGTAAAAACATTTTATCAATTATATAATACTAAAGTTTACTAAACGTCAACTTTTTGTTACTTCTTCAAGACTTTGGCAATAAATCGATTAACATGAAATTTCGTGTATTATATTAGAATGACCGGCAAATTGTATTGTTACAGTTATTAAGTAGCATAGTTGTTCTTGTCGTGTTTCTTTTTAAAGTTAATAATTAATGTTGTTATGTACCTTCTTATTTCTAAACGATACAATCGGCCATTTCCTTAATTGAATAATAATGTTATATTTTTATAAAAAAATATAATAAAAATTGTTGAAGGTATGACGAGGTGTTCTAAAACGCTTGTAGAGTGTGAAGAGTTAGTGTATAATATATGTTAAAACCGTAAGGTTCTCTGATTATAAAGTATTGTGACCAATTGCTGTTTTTTCTACCATAAACCCTTCTGAGTTGTTGCAAGTATTACAGTATACTTATACAGAATTTTTAATCATCGTTTTACTTTGAAAATTGTGGTAAAGCACTATCATAATAAAATGTGATTTTATAGCTATTAAATTAAACTAAACAAGGGACCCCGTCGTGGAACACAATCTTGAAATAAGGTATTACAATAATTTTAGTACACCCCCGCACTTAATTTTGGTATGATCTTATTACTTGTCACAGTGGTCATTGAAAGGACTAATCAAAAGTATAAATAAATATTTTTGGTTTTCCTGAATAGACCGCAATGCATGAAGACTAGACTAGAAATATGTAGTCAGATTTTGTTTATTTTTAAATCCGTACTATAGAAAATGATGATCTAAGCTTTTTATAGTCTACTAGGCTATACCTGCGACTTCGTCCTCCCTTGACTTGAAACTCTCGCGGGAGTCCCGGACACAAAGTATCAGAGCATTTAAAAAAGAATGTAAGCAGTCGTTTTAGCGAAAACTGTGCCGGAATAAGCTAATTTTTATGCACCTGAACAACTTTAAACCGCTCCCGGGAAAATATAATTAACAACTTTAATATTTCTTAATAACGTTATATAAATAACTAGCATCTTCCCGCGACTGCGTACGCGTGGAATAGTTAAAAAAAAACCCCGATTTTGAAACATTCTTCATTGGTGCTCCGCTCCTATTGGTCTTAGCGTGATAATATATAGCCTATTACCTTCCTCGATAAATGGGCTATCTAACACTGAAAGAATTTTTCAAATCAGACCGTAGTTCCTGAGGTTAGTGCGTTCAAGCAAACAAACAAACAAACAAACTCTTCAGCTTTATATATTAGTATAAGATAACGTTATAAATTAATAACGTTATTTTTATTGTACTATTTTATAATGTATTATGATGTAAGGAAGTTACGTATTTTTAATACCAATTTGATAACTAATATCTAAAAATACATAATAAGCGTTAGCTAAAACATAACTAATTAGGGTTTTTTGTTAAGTTATTTTCACTGTATTTAGTTTACAGTCAAAAAATCTTAATTCACCTTACGTTTTAGCAGTTTAACATCAATGATAAGCGGTCTTGTTACTTAAAGAGATATTTCTCTAACACCTCGTTATTACACAAAATATTTATAAAAACCAATGAATGACGTTGTAAATAGGAATTAAATGAACCTTATTATAAATTATTAACTGTTCATGCATTTTTGAAAATAACAATGTGCTAGATTAGACCGCTCACTAAGTGACCGTAGCTTATTCAGCAGAACATCAATGGTAATTCTGGAAAGGCGGAATGTCTCGTGTTATGAACAGACAGACGGACAGACGCGTCGCACCTGCACACGGCTTCCTGCTGGTTTTTTGCTTCCAAGCATTTCCTGGCGTACTTAAATTAATGCCAAAGTGCCGTTTTAAGCGGTTCTGTTTTTAATTTCAACTATTCATTTGTGTTACAATGTTATTGACACCTGTCTCTTGCTTGAAAGTATCGATTGCGTTAAGTGTAACCAATCAACGTCTGCTTCTCATAGATGGCGTTGGACAGAATAAATTCATAATTCTTGTATGTTTTCAAGTCTTGATACATTACGTCCATAACTTAAAGGATGGACACCCACATTTTTGAATTGATGAATCTGTACTGAATTTTAATACATATATACAATAAAGATCAGATATTTTTGTTATACAACTAACGTATTAAAAATCCTTTGGAAAATTAGGGGGTTTGTCTGATATTACAAATGTGAACAAGCTATGCTGACGTTCGTCGACGTTGGCTAATTTATTACAATTATATCGGGGAGTAGTAGTGGGGAGGCAGGATAGCCCCGCGTCTCCGAACTTCTCTATTTGGTCTCGAATATTGGGGAGTACATAAAACACTCCAACTGCAGCCTACCATGTCGTGTGATTTGCAATAGAAAGAGTAAACATTGCCAAATTTCATTTATTTAAACTCTGCTTTTAAGGGCAATAGCGCCACCCAGTTTAACAGATGTCAATCGGAAACCCTTAAAAGCTTCTAATTTCGACGGTTAATTTATGTTACAATGTCATCTGTCTCTTATTTAAAAGTATTGATTACATTAATGTCATAGCTATGATTTTAATTGGTGTCGACATTTGATTCCAAGTGAGCTTCACCTATAATTAATTAATTGATGAACATGACATGATTGACGTTTGATAAAAATTTTATTCATAATAATATCATCACTAGATAAGCTTGAACGCCTTCAAAATGTTTGTCTCCGGTTCATATTTGGGTTGCGTAAATATGACCATATCTCCGAATTTGGTAATAAGCTTAAATGGTTGCCAATTTGCCTTCGCCGGAATGTTCACTTACTCTCACTTCTGCACAATATAGTTTTCAGTCCCTGTACTCTCCCATATTTAAAGGAACTTTTTAGTTTCCTCTCTCAATCTCATTCCTGTAATTTGCGCTCAAATGAAAATCTTCTGCTAACGATACCTAAACACACTTCGTCCTTTGTAGGAAACTCTTTAGCCGTACAGGCTGTTCGCCTGTGGAACTCCCTCCCCTTGAAAATCAGACGAGCTACATCAATTTCTACATTCAAACACTTGATCACTGACCATTATTTGTCCATTAAATAAAATTGTTGTAGTAAATAGAATTGTATTATTCTTCGCATGTAAATATATGTAATTTATATTATTATAATCTATATTCAATTATGTATATCTATATTAATTTATTATTTTGTTTTTTTTCTTTAATTACGATTAGTTTTAATTTAGTTAAACCACCAAATATTATTTAATCTTTCTTGTAATGTCTCCTTGGACACCGGGTTGCCTGGAAGAGATCGCTATAAGCGATAAGGCCGCCCATTGTTCTAATGGAAATGTCTTTATATTAAATGTCTAGGTTTAAGTTATGGTGAACAATAAAGAGTTTCATTCATTCATTTATTCATCACTTTTAGGGTCCGTTCAAGCTAGCGCAGAATCGAAGCGTCAAATTCTCTTGAATTCGCGCGCATTCGCAGACTTTTACGTTTAGTAGTGAATTTTGGCCTTCGCGTTCGTTTTAAATAGGCATTCATACTTTTGGACCAAGTAAATTAATTTCTCGTCCATTTCCATAATAATATGCTGCTCGTACATCAGCAGTGATCAACTCCGACGCGGGTCAGTTTCTGACTGAAGAATCGCGCGTTGGTTCCCGTAGAAGGCGCTTGGGTTCACCCGAACGCGCGCGCACCTATCAGCATTGGTAGTTCGCAGACGCGTGTATTTGAATGCGCGCGAATTCGCTCGATTTATTTATCTCTTTAGAAATATGTGAATTAACTTGTTTTTCTTTTATTGCGCGAGTTCAGCAGACAGGCAGATGGCCCACATAATGGAAAGCGGTTACCATCGCCTACAGACACTTGCAACACCAAAGATGCTACAAATGCTTTGCTGCTCTCTGAAGGGTAACTGGAACCTGGCCACTACAGCCGGGACACAACTCAGTGTTGTTATGGCGGCATGCTCTAGACCAGGGGTGGTAGACATCCAGAGGGGCAAATACTCTACCACCTGGCTGTGAGTTGTTTTGTCGCCTCTTACGACAGGCCGCCCGGCCGCAGGAAATTGTGTTCTTTCTCTGTTCCTGGATAAGATAAAGGTGTGAGGGTGTGAAGATAACGGTGAATTTGCTATATAACTTTTAAATTGACGCTTTGACGCGCGTCGACTCTGCGCTAGCTTGAACGAACCCTTAAGTATTATGGCAGCCGGTAAAATCATGCTTTAACATGATATGGCCGACTGGCACACCAACCTAAAGAAAGCACACTGTCCACGACGGGTTACAATGGTCAAATTCTGAAGTGAGATTGGTACTGAAAATCAGCGCAGTGCTTGTGGACACTCCAGCATGGCTTTGCCAACCTCATTTGTTGCAAATGCGGCGTAGTATATTGAAATTTTCACTTTTACTATATGCTTTTTTTTGGTTTGTATTGTCGGTTTCTAGAGAAATAAATTATTTCTTTATCATATTGTTACGAGTTACGGGACTCGAATTAAAATGCCGCTAGAATTACCATAGAGTTTATTAGAACTATACAAACACGTATAACACAGGTACAAATATAACCGAACACAACAAGTCCAAACGTAATGCAAAAGTCCGTCACTTATTAGATTCCCGATTGTAGTACACACGTCTTGCTTCGCTCGTGGTTCTCGCTCGACTCAGTCCCCCTTCATAAGGTCATCGTTTTATACTGCACAAATGCGATGCCCCCGTATCTAAGTTGGCTTAATTCCGCCACACCTGGCTAATGACTCGGCCGCAAACTACCATAAAAGAGTACAATAACAATGGGCTGTTTTCTAATCACAAATTTTAAACACAAAGTAAACAAAAGAAGGCGGTCATAAAAGAGTTACAATTAGTTTAAATGCCGGCAGGTAATAAATGTGATTTGTTTCAGATATGCAGGTGGATTTTGTTTTTGTCGGAACTTAAGTTGTAACAATATAAACAACCAATTGATTGGTTGGGGATTTATAAGGGAATAAATTGTAGGTAGTTTAAATAATATGTGAATCGAAAGTTTTAATACGTATTTTCTACAAAAACCAGAAGAGACTGGTGGCGCCAACTGTGACAGAAAAAAAAGTGTGTTACGAGTTACGCTTTTTTTTCTAAGCAATTGTCGTTCCTTAGTATTCTTCCATGGAAGTAATTCTCTATTCTTCTTCCTCCTACTTTCATTAGGCAAGTAAAAAAAAGCCTCAAGCGTGCATACCCCGGAATAGAATTTGTATATTAATTCAAAATTTATAATTTATTGTATTACACTAATTAAACTTGTAATTTTTAAATATGTCATTTATTAAAAATTTAATTCTCAATTAACTAGGTACGCATAATTAGTTCAATTAAATTGATATGCATATTTGTACGCAATGTCGGGTGAATGTCATGATGTTTTGTATTAATAGATCTACATAACTTTACTGTACCATGTCATCCACGAATACATTTTATGTTACAAGGTATATACTTAATTAAATTAAAATGTCTATCTGTAATTTCAAGATCAGCCTAAATTTAAGTAAAGACTGCTATTTAAATATAATAATACCTTTACCTTTGGCTCTCATTTTATGTCTGAACGTAGGACTCAAATAAATTTCGAAACTGCTCAAAGGATTTCAATGACTATGTTAACGTGTATTTTTCATTTCGATATCTTACAAGGTTCAGAAGACATAAATATCAAGTCCAATTACACCAAGAGTGTAGTGGAGGGCACACCTAGTTTTTATATATATTATACAGGTTGGAATTTTTTGATGCCACCTGGAGGGAAAGTACTATAAATAATAGAGATAGCAAATTTTACTCCAAAGAAACATTTCTTTATTTTTGAAAAGAAATAAAACTGCATTCAAAGATTTTCAAAAATTCTTTTGCAATTTTGGTAACTTTAATGAAAGGTAAACTATGAAATCTGTACTTATAAATTCAATGGGTCAAGCTAAAGCACTTTTACTCAAAGATCCATCTGTTTCTGCTTACTTATGTTAGTAATTAATAATTTATCATTGACGTTATTTATCAATTAAAATGACAAATTAAGTACTATTTAGATAAGACGATTGCAATAGCACGTGTTTGTAATGCAAAATCCTTTCTTAGATGCGACATAACTGCGTGTATGAGGTAGTTTTAAATAGGGAATGCACGATACAATAAAATTACAGGGTGTAATTTTTACAGATTTTAGTCGCTTCGATTCCCGGGTGAAATAAGAGAATTTTCTAAAATCTTTGAATGCAGTTTAATTTATTTTCAAAAATAAAGAAATGTTTCTTTGGAGCAGAATTTGCTATTTCTATTATTTAGAGCACTTTCCCTCCAGGTGACATTAAAAAATTCCACCTTGTATATATATTACTTAAAACTTCAAACATATAAAGCTGGATATCATTATGATGTTACAATGTTATTGACACCTGTCTACTTGAAAGTAGTAACCGAGAAACGCGCTATGATGCAAATTAGGACATTTTAAGAGAGCGAGCCCTGGAGGTAAATAGCGTTGTATTATTATTTTATTTCTGTAATTTTCTGTATTGTGATTGCCTAATGAAAAGTTTACATATCGGGTAGCTTAATTTAATTCTACGTAAATAAATAATGTTATAAAATTCTAATTTATTTATTATTTATTTAGGTTTATGGCTTGGCAGCTAGGCCTTTAAGTCAGATCTTAGATTATAATGTAGTTCCTTTATTTTCTTAAGCCTATGTGTAGCACAGCTGAACTGAAGTTAGCAGCTGGTGCCATTCGACGGAGTTCTTGTGACAACTCAAAAAGCCGCATTTGACTATACAGTTCACATTTCTCACAAAACACATAGTTACTACTCAAAAACTATCAAAAACTATCAGCTATTGTTCATTTTAGAGTAATTTTAGAAAATAAAATTGCACAATACAACATCTCCTTTCAGTTCCCGCCAAAAAAAAACTATAAAATTCTGAAAATGACGTGTCTGCACAGCTATTTAAAAAAAAACAACAGGACTAGACTATATAAACGATGGAGAATACGATGCAATTTTTTTAGATTTCTTGTCTGTTTGTTTGGGATTCACGTAAAAACTACTAGTGCAATTTCGATGCGGTTTTCGATGATCGACAGCAAATACTTAGACTTAAAATCTGCGTTATTTTTTATCCTGGAAATCACGCGGGAATTTTTCTGAAAATTATTTATAATGGCCAGATTAAACACAAACGAATTCCAATGTGATTGTTTTACTGATCGATAGCGAATTTAATGTTATAAAAGGTGTGACTTTTTGATTGTGATTTTTTATCCCGGGAATCCCGCGGGAACTTCCCGGGAGCGATTTGTGGTTGTTCGGGTGTGTAAAAATTAGCTTATTCCGACACAGTTTACACTAAAACGATGGCTTATATTATTATATTTATATATTTTAAATACTGCGGTACTTTGTGTTGCGGTACTTTGTGTTGCGGGAATTTCAAGGCGAACGTAGACGACGTCGCGGGCAATCCTAGTTTTTTTATAAAGCCATACTTAATATTATTTATAAATGTGAAAGTAACTCTGTTTGTTTGTCACCTTTTACGATACGGAAGAACATAGGTTACATAGAATCATAAAACCAGTGTATGAATATGATGGCATTGTGAATTGTAGAGTTGGTGTCACTAGTCCGCGACGTGTATACCTTGGTCAAATAGCAAAAGTGTTAAAGAAAGATCAGGGAAAAAGCACCTCAAATAAACGTGCATGTATGAAGATTAATGAAAGTAGATGAAGCGAAACTTGTTTCTCAGGATCGACACAAATGAAGATCCATCCGTCTCTGCCTGCCCCCATGGGAAACAAGTGTGATACATGTATATATTTGCATAGGCTACATTATAGAACAATAGTCTTAAAGGGGGTGATTACAATCACCAATGGACATTTGCAATACCAAGGGCCCAATTATTTTAATATCTTGACACTGCGAAGATATTCAAAGTACGATTCCATTGCAATAGTGACAAAAAATCGTATTCTACTAAATCCGCAATATCATCTCAATATCGCCACGGAGTAGAAAAAATTGGTATTACTATTAGCAGAATTGGTGTTAGCCGAAATAAATATTGAAGTTACAAAAAATGTAGACGTTTATTTCGCGAGTTTTCGCTTATAAATACTTATAAGGATAGAGTGGCGTGCCACTGGCACGCCATGTAGTTAACAGAATACCGAAATAAAGCAAACCTACAATTAAGACAAGAGTGTTCGGCGGTTTTAATGAGATAGTAATAGCAGAATTGGGCCCCAGATATGTTAGTAAGGCGCGGTCGCCACGAAGAAATTTGGTATTATTCTTCAAAAGTAATAACTGAGTTAGGTGTATCTCTTATGGTTAGATCAGAATCAGAAATGAGGGTACCAGTAAGAGAACCAAGGTAACCGATAAAACTCACCGTAGTGAACAACGGCCGAATGAACAAATGATTTTAGGGTCTCAAGTTTGTTATTACAATTGTATCGGTACCGTTCATCACTGGTGTCATAAAGGCACCATAATATATGTACATTATACAAAAGTACTATATACAAAAGTACTTAAAAGTATGCAAAAGTGTACAAAAGTGTACAAAAGTATACAAAAGCATACAAAATCATCCATTGTTTTGTCAATATAACGACAATTTATGACCACTCTGATACGATTGTATATTGATAGCAGACTATATTATAGATAGATAGATAGCCCTAAAAGTAACGTAGGATGCCTTTCAGGCTGGTAGATTGGCGAATGGTGATCAGAATGAGGCAAACGAAGTATGTATATATGGTGCAAAGCCGCAAACTTAGGAAAGACGTCTAATAATGGACATAGTTGTAATGACATTCAATAAAAATGCATTAATTTATAAAAAGTAAACTATAAAGTAAACGGCATAACAAATATAAAATACCTAAATATATACGTAACTTAGATTGATTGAAGAATGGATTATAACGAAATCTGTCAATACTTTCCGCCCCCGCTGACGCGTCTATCGTAGACATATATTGTGAAACTTTCCTAGGATATGAGTTGTCTTGTAAAATGTGTATCGTATTTTAATTTTAACACGCATAAACTTGGTAAGACATTGACATAATGTTGAAACGATAAGATACCGTTTACGATGATGACTGCACTCGCTTTTATGTATGTTTTACTATCATGTAGGCGATTTTACTACTCTATAATTGTATCTAGCCTTGACTAGCTGTAAAATTTTAGTAATATATCGGGTTGTTTTACGGAGGCTCACACAGATGGGTTCAAGGCTATTTTGTACGCAAAAATGGAATGTACTTACTTATAATAAAAGGTATCTACATCATATAATTAATCAATTGTTTTTATCTCAATATTTTACATTTTTTAAATAACCTTAATCAAATATTGCATAAAATAAAAGTGTATAATATTTTAATTTCTCTGCAGACCACGGGCCATAAAAATGGCCCGGACATTTGGAGGGCTTGCGTGGGACCACGGGAAAGCCAACACGTAGAGGCCTATTGACAAATTTAATCTTAATGTGGCGTGACACTGACCGGCGATTGTCCCTATATACACCATATAAAAAAAGCATCCAAGCACAAGCCCCGGTAAGTGTAGGACTATTACAGGGAATGAGAACAAAAGGTATCGGGCTATTGGGATGAACTGCTACTGGAGTTACAGATCGGAGACTATGGTGACTATGGCGTCTGCCCGCTGCAATGTTCAAGGAACATGGAAAAAATGGGCAGACGGTGACTCGCCACTCACTGCATGGGCCCCTAAAAATTCCTTTTAAGATTGGCGAGGGGCAACTTGGGTGTGAGTGGCTAAGGGGTGTCGAGAGGTGGGTTGCAGGTTCACCAAAGCTACTTCCGACGTCAGGCTATTTATCACTTCCAACCCTGGAGTTTGAGTCTTAGCTCTAGCGATCTCCACTCCGTGCCGGCTGGCTAAGGCAAGCACGGAGGTGGGGGGCCTTGCCTTGGCCCCCGGAGACAAGTCCGGGGGCCAAAGCAAACTAAGGCATTAACATGTGAATGAAATAAATGTGTTGTTGTTATTATTATATTAATACTGTTTTTTTTCCTGTATATTTGTTTTTTTTACGATAAAAAATATCATACATTCACCCACATATATAGCAAATTTCATGAAAATCGGATAATTGCCAAGTGCGTGTAGAAAAAATCAATTTTAAATGCCGATGAAACGCTTGGGCCGTGGGGTCCTGAGGCTATGTGCCTCTACCAAGAAGTCTCAAAACGCCGAAATGGTAACGTAGCCAGCCTTCTGGGAACCTTATCTTATTCTGGGATTTCGATGACCTAGACTCAATATTCTATTTATAGCCTTAAGGAATTATAATCAATATATCTAAGTTTTCTTCATTATATAATTTATTATTTATGTATATTTAAATGTAAACAAATTAATCTCTAAATAAATATTGTAACGGGTGTCCGTAATTCTGCCACCGGACATCCTGTATTTTAGTAAATTTGATATTACACATATTTGCATAAACAAGACCAAGTTCCAAATAGAATTCCTAAAATACATATGTAGTACATGCATGAGTTTCAAAACATTAAAACCTAACTTATGTCATGTTTTATCCTTGGAGGATTAATTATCAATACAATTTAGCAATTTAAACATCGCGTGTCGAAGCGTGTAAACACAATTAAATTGCTACGCCAATTTGCGAGTAAAACAAAGAAATTGAAGCTAATTTCAAAAAAAGAACGCTAAAAGGAATGAATAGGTGGCGCACGCGCGCATCAGCTTGATAATTGGCGCTTTTTTGTTCGAATTTCAAATTGAATTGAACGTCAGAAGGTTGGCAATACCGGCATTCGCTAAAACTGCACTTGAGAAAAAAAAGTTAATTTTGCACCCATTCTTGAAGTTTTGTTTATGATAAACAGGTTAGCGTTAGACCAGGATCACGCCTAATATTAGACGATGGTGCGGTCGAAGATGGAGCGGAGCACCTACCAATACCCACTCACACGAGACTGGAAGGCTTCCGGATTGTACTTTTCGG
Source organism: Dendrolimus houi (assembly GCA_039645545.1). Classification (NCBI taxonomy): domain Eukaryota; kingdom Metazoa; phylum Arthropoda; class Insecta; order Lepidoptera; family Lasiocampidae; genus Dendrolimus; species Dendrolimus houi. The sequence continues at coordinate 23,600,353 of CM077127.1, read as the reverse complement.
GAAACAGACTCTGGTAGCGCATTCCACAGCTCTGCCGTATGTGGAGGCAAAACGCTTCGTTCGCACTGGTGGTGTTTCCACTGTGAAACAACGTTGTAGACCAGAGCGCCTTGTCGTGGTTATCTATGGTTCGCATAGTTTTCAAAATTTTTTGACAGTAGGGAGAATCGCTTCCCAGGAACGAAAAGTACTGTTTTCATCCCTGTGATTAGGTAACTCCAAGCGTAAATTCAGAATATGAGAAATGAAAAGGACTATAAACAAACTTGCTGATACCCGCCCGCTTCACGTGCTGTAAAGGAATTTCGCAAAATCCGTTCTTAGTTGACCTCTACTTGGCGAAAGGAAGGTCCATGCGAAATTTCAAGTCTATAGGTATTATAGTTCCTGAGATATATCGTGATGAGTCACTATATACGTGGATTTCAATTATAGATATATATATATATATATATATATATATATAGATGGAGAACCTCTTCCTTTTACGAAGTCGTTTTTTAAAACTACTTAAGCAAACCTATTCGTCAACGTTCGTAAAATCTAAAACATTTTGAGATAATATCATCTGTGCACACAACGAACGCTTATCCAAATCGCAAAATTTCAATCTCAACGTTTTGAATATCGAATACTTTATTTTTTTTTAACTTCGTGAGTCAAGTCCGAGTCTTTTAATATCTTTTAAGTTTAAAAAATAAAATATAAAGTGTTTCGCACGAATTGAAGATTGGAGATGATATCTTGTATATCGACTTTTTCCTTTTGCGTAATAAAATTTTATATTAAAAATACCAAGTGTATGGTACCGTAATGTCATGTTCAATGAAATAATGTCGATTTGGGATGGCACAACATTGTCGCTTTACTACCGAATTTTGGGAACTTATCAATACTAACGGTTTTATTCATATTGAGTTAGAGTTAGTTTGAAGGCTTCTTTATGATTCTTAAACACGCTTTCAAACTTACTCTAACTCGCAGCGATTTGTTACATACTTTATATTAATTTATTTATAATTTAGTTTATTTTTAAGTATTTAGTTTAAATTATAATTTAGTTAATAATACGAATAAGACCGTAAGTTTGTATATTTAGCGATATTAAAGGTACAAATCACAATTTTATATTTAAAAGTTAAACTGACTTCTATTTATTAAACTAAAATATTATCTAGATATGTATATTAACACGTGAAGCAAAAATGAAGCAAAAACTTTGTACCCCTTTTTACGAAAATTGCGCGGACGTAGGAGTATGAAATTTCGCACACTTATAGTTTATACAGAGAAGGAGTGCAGAATGCTAATATTAAAAAAAATGTATAAAAGTGCATAAAATCAATAAAAAAAACATTACACACACTACCACGTATTTATGTATGTATGTACCATGTATGTATTTGACACACACACATATTTTGTTTATTGTTAAAGTCAAATTAACAGTGTAGCTTCGGCGAAATCTGTGATTTTAGAAGTATAAGTCAAGTTGTCAGTCAAGTTTGACAACAGAACCTTAATAATGTTCAGACATATAATTTAAATTAATTATGGTCGAATTTCGACTACTAGGCGACCACTAGTAAATACTAATTCATTATTAGGATGTTTTTTATTGTGGTTAAATATTTACGTAAAATTATTTACATAAAAATAAGACTTAAATCTAAATATAGATTGTAATAATGAATTACAGATAAAATAAATTATATACAATCTCCTAAAAATACAAATAATTAGGATTTATAAATGTATTAGTACCTGTGACTATATCTGCATTTATTTATTAATGAAAGATTTATAAATTACTAGCTGTTACACGCGACTTTGACGGCATTTATTCTTACACTGTATATGGAAAGTACATTTAAAGAATACCTCATAGAGAGAGAGATATAACACTTTATTGCACATCAAAATATATAATTACAAAAACAGACCATATTCACAATATTTTCTAGGCAATACAATAGGCGGCCCTTTCGCTCAAAGCGATCTCTTCCAGGCAACCTAAATGAAAGAAATTTATTCAGGCGATATAGGTGGTGCAGGAAAAAGGCAATAGATACATAAATACTCAAACTAATTTAAGAAATAAATATACAAATACATACATATATACATAGTCGTATATATACAATAATACATTAGTATTATTGTATATATATGATTACTTTAAATCTTCTTTCATACTTTAAATCTTCTACTTTATTAAACAAAAATTTCTTTTATATTTAACAAAGTCTAAATGTGAAATTTTATATCCCTAGAAGGAATTTGGGTCGCCACCAGCCTATTTGTCATAACGAAGAAAATAATCGCAAGGAAACCTAACTAACTAACCTAAACATCAAGATTATCAATGTGTAATACCGAACGATCTGTCAATCTATAACGAGTACTCATTGGAACTTGTTAACACTGATATAATCTTTTACGACGTGAATAAAACTTTTTCTTAATCAATTTAAAATTCAAGCACATGAAGTAAGGCACTTAAAGTTATCTTAGCCCTCATTGCATACATTATTGGATGGCGTTAATGGGGCCTTATCAGTTACTTAAGGGTTTAATATGCAGCAGATATGCGTACACGCACGTATATGGTTTGCAATTTTATTAAGCGTGTCTTTAGTGTTTTAAGTCCTTAAAACCAATCCTAATAAATATTGTTACGAATTTGCGAGGTTCGAATTAAACGTCGATTAAGAGTTCACAAACTTTATCAGCATGTAATTTACAGTTCTTACAAACATAACGAAATAGAACAAGTCCAAACTGCAAGGTAGATCGTAATAACATAAAATACGCAAAGTCCGTCGATTTGAGATTTCCTTTCCAAAAATAGTTAATAACGACTGGTTCGCAGTTGAAACTCAACTAACTCTGTCTCAACGGGCCGACCATATAAATTAGCAAAAGACATGGACCCCCAATAAACATGCATTCATTGGAATTATAAAACTTGTAAGCTAAATCTGAAACAACAGGCCTACTTAGAACTTGCAGCGAAATTTAAACATTAAAAACGCTTTATGATGTTTTATTCGGAAACCGGCCATAAACATAAAGGGACTAGCGATTGACCATAGATGTTTACTTATCAATACTTAGAAAATTAACGCAAACAAATGACAGTGAACAATTAAGACTAAGGTTGTCTAGTAAATAGCAAGGGTAATAAAAAGCGTGGTTGGTTTTCAGCTTCTTGGAACACTTTGATTGTAACAATATTCTACTCGGCATTCGGCGCACCTTACCTTATACAATACAACCATGCTTGTGCTGTTCGTTTGTTACAGAACTGGCTTATTCCTTAGCCTGAACTTGTACTTCTCGGTCGCAATGTACTCTGTAAAAAAATCCCTCCGATTCATCTAGCAGGTTTGTTATTCTGGTTTCCAAAAGCCTGCCTCCAATTCGTTGTGAAAGGTGAAAACTCCAGGCCACATCTGATGTGTATGACGTGAGGAAAATATCCGGGTCATCTTCAAAAACCGGACTGGAGCTGTTGATATTCTCTTGACATTTGACATTGACAACAAACCGATCTTGATGATTTTTTGTAACTACGTGCGTGTATTTTGATCGAACTTAAAAGATAGGATAGTTCTTATCTCGATTTTTTAGAATTATATAATTCTAATGTCAGTGTTTATGTCACTGAATTCCATCTAAACTTTTCGACGGATATTGATAAGTTTTTGGTGTCTGTTCGAATAGTTTAGATTCACAACTGAACCCAGTAGGTGGCGCTGTAATCGGGTTCTAATTTTTTTTTCAAGGCATGACAACGAATACCGGGTCCAAGAGTTACATTATAAATTCACGGTTTCATAAATTTAAATGTGTGTAAATAATCAGAGGTACTTGTATATTTAGTAGTAACTGAAGTACAGTCGCGGAATTAAAATGTTCGTCACCTTAATTCGGCTTTTGCTTGCACGAGTACAAGAAACAATACTGCCAACATTTTAATAAATGTTACGTTTATAAAATACAGAAATGTGAAAAAAGAAAATTGCAATGTTGACAATGACAGACGCTGAGATTATCAATAAGAATTAAAGAGGATATAATGACTACGCTTAATATAAATATTAAAAACCAATAAAATGGTTTTATATGTCTAAACAATCTTCTCAAACGAGATAGAAAATCAAACAACTTTGACTTAAATAATTTTAAACTTTATTGTCAAACAGTTAAACATAATTTTCTGTGGAAGTCTGTTCTATGACTTAGTTTGAAAAGGCAACATGTGCTCGCGGAACTTTAAATGAATCAATTTGAAAACTGACGAACATTTTCATACCACGACTGCACGTACAATAAACGTAAAAAAATTAAGTCCGAAATTCAAACACGGACACTACTATCAGTTTGTAATGTAAAATGAAATACAACATTCATTAAAGATTTTCAGTTGAAAAAGAATACAGCTATAAAAATGCAAATTTCCATCAACAGGTGTTGTGGTTTCCTTTCTCCGATTCCACTAAAGCCCTTCCCTAAACAAATGTTTCAGTAAAAACACAATGTTTATTCATCTTTTTATGGCCCGGAACTGTCCTTTTTGTTCCCGTTAAGATACAACATGACCGCTTCAAAAAACAGGAAAAGAAAAACTGATGTTATTTTGCGATTAAAAAAATGTTTCTTACAGACAACAATATCCCGTTCAAAGCATAATTTTCGAAAAATACAATAAATGTAATACATATAAAATAATAAATAATATTTACACAACGTACTGAGAACCTCCTCTTTTTTTAAATTGGTTAAAATAGTGCTCTAATAACGGGGAAGAAGAACGTCCTAAGGAAACCTGCAAATCAGGATAATGATCGTGTCCAACCACCCTGAACCAATGTGGATTGGCGGATCCTACAGTGTGATATTTATTTCATCCGGCCATTGTGTTTTAATATTATATTTTTCCATAAGCTAACAATCAAAATTGCCGCGCTGTCAAATTTTTGCCTAGTTCAACAAAAATACAGATAATTCAAAACCTATCCAACGAATTTTCTTCAATTAAATAGTAATCGATTCTGTGATAATCTATGGTTATATTGGATACAAATGTAACTAGACTATAATGTATCTGTGTTTCCAGTTCTTATAAGAAAAACACACAAGGAAAAAAACTCACACATGTTAGAGCACCATAAAAATGTACAAACAAGTTTGAAATAATATGTTATGCATTTATAGTTATGAAAAAGTAGTTAAAAATACTAAATAAGTAGTTATATTACTGTACTTTAATATAAACATTAAAAAGGAATTTATTTCAAACCACCGCAGGGAGACGAAATGTTCCATGTCAAAATCGGGCGTGTTCTGTTGTCGAGCCTTACGTTTACTATATATCAACACCAAGAGATTTATATTGTCTCTTTTTTATCATACATATTCTATGTAGTGAGAGGGAAAAAGCATCAGTTTCTACGTTCGTTTGAATTATCAATATTTGTCCACAAATTTATGGAAGATTAAAATAAGGGGAGGGTTGTTATAAACCGAAGAGTTACATTTCCTCATGCTAACGCACAATTTCTTAAAATCAATTATTATCTTACAAGTATTGTACACTTTCGCCAAATATAAATACTAATAAATAATTATAATGTATTAAATGTAAATATTGATACCATTGTCAACAAGAAAACTGGAGCAAAACACCAATCCCTCCAAAAAGTCCTTTCAAATTGCCAGAATCCAAGATAAGTAGCCATGTTACAGGAACATCAAGATAATAATAATGCCTCGTAAAAAATTAAAAGAGTTCACTTTATCTTCTTTATGAAAAATAAAATTAAAAAGTCTAATAAAACGAGATACCACGTCGAGGACTAGTCTCAGACAGATTATAAAAGCTATCTCGATAAATAAATAATTTCGTTGTTAATATTTAATAATATTCCCAGAAAAGCGGTGTGAAATTTCATGGCTCGTTTAATGCATGAAATAAAATTATACAACCACAGTAAAGGTTAGTGGAGAAACTCTGAAGAAGGCTATTAAAAATAAACCCATAAACTCCTCTATCATGGATGGAGTTTCAAAATGTATAGGAACGAACAGTTTTACAGGTTATCAATACAGATTGATAATTGTCCCATTTCACCAATCACGATATGCTCACTTAATGGAGCTTTTTTTTTCATCATTATTACCATGTAATTATAAATATGAGCACGCGCGGCAAAAAAGTCTACAATGATACTAGCAAGAAACATATTAACAAAAAACATATTAATCAAAAATTTTGTAATAACAATTATGTCTGTTTAGTTATTTATTTAACATATAATATTTATCTACCAAACTTGTGCGATTACCCATTAGATGTGAATGTTTAAAATGACGTGTATATTGTAGCAATTGATGAATGAATAAAAAAGGTGAAAGCAAAGATTAAATATGTTGAAGAATTTATCCGTTTTCTAATGCAATTATTATCAAAGTTTTAACTGCGATTACGAATTACTTTTCAATATGTCTATGGTAAGAGCGTGGAGGCTTTTATCGTTGTAAACAAATAAATTAGCTTTTGTATTACGTCATCGTCACATACTGTGGCTATATTGCCTCAAACATGAATAAATATTTAATAAGCTTATAAGAGCTCGTCTCTTTAATTTTCTTAATTTTGTGAGATGTCGTCTTTTTAAACGCGTAAGTTTTGAATAAATTACATTACATTTTAGCTCTCAACTTTTGCTGTATTTATTTTTAATATATTTCGGTCACCTTCGTTATATTTTACTTGACTTTACAATCTCAAAGGGCGCCTTTTAGAATTTGAAATAAGTATATTTCTTTATTACATTCTCCTCTATTCCATCCCGCTATAGCAATCCCTATCCTATCTTCTCTGTCCCATTCCACACAAATAACACAAATGCTATATGACACAAGTGCTATATGAATGTAGGAATTTATTTATTTTAATTTATTATAATTTGGTTAATTTGTAGATATATGTCATTAGTTTTGTTGTGTGTGTTGCTACAATGATTTTATGTATGTATGTGCTATTTAAATTATTGCTTTATTATATTTTTTAAGCGATGGGTCAAAGCTGCCATGCCGCCTTGGACAAGTTTGGCGGGTATACTGTCCGTTCCCTTATGGGCTGTTATATTTTTTTAAATATTATTTTTAGTCTCCAATTCATTTACCTTTATTAAACTGCGTTATACTGTATATATTGTTGTTGTTATGTGTGTTGCATTGTCCACCGTGTTTTGACTTTATGGTACCAGACGGAACATCAGCGCCTGTCCTTGTTGGATAGCATTATGTTGAGACTGGGTCCAGTTTAGGCCTTATTTTGTTTCTGTTGTCTTTTAATTTCTATTTGTATTAACTTAGTTTTTGTCCTAAATAAAATATATTTCTTTCTTTCTTATTCCTCCTTTCCGACCTCTCTATGCCATCCTATAGGCTGGCAACGCGTTGACTTCGCCCTTAATATTGCTAACGTCTACATTCGATGGTAACCGCGTTTAATTACGTGGGCTATCTACCTGTGTGCCAGCTTCGTAATAAAAAACATAATACAGACAGATAGCTATTTAGCCAGTAGAAAACACACATATAAACACAAAACAAATATATTAATTACTAGCGGTCTCGGCAGGCGTTGTCGTGCTCTGAAAACGTAAACTAGAACCCGGTTCCAGCACCACCTACCGGGTCTAATTGTGAATTTAAACCACCCACTAAAACACACATAAAATTACATCAAAATCGTAGAACTCTATTCCAGCGCCAAGCATTTTGTTAAGATTGATGGGATACATTATTGAAGTTTTACTAGGGAACCCTAATTTTTATACAGCCTATATTAATCAGGAGTAATGTAGCATTCGAATGATGACAGAATTTTTGATATCGGTCCAGTAGTTTTTGAGTTTGTTCGTTACAAAAATACAAACCTTTCCGCTTTATATCATCATCTGTGCACGAACGGAGAAAGAATACAATTTCCTGCGGCCGGGCGGCCTGTCGTAAGAGGCGACAAAACAACCCACAGCCAGGTGGTAGGGTACACTTTTGGTGTTGCAAGTGTTCATAGGCGATGGTAACCGCTTTCCATCAAGTGGGCCGTCTGCTGAACTCATGCAATAAAATAAAAAAATTATAGTACTAGTATAGAAAAATGAAATAAATTAAATGAAAAACGATTCTTAAGGATAAACTTCAAAAATTGTTTATACTCTACTATTTACTTCCTTTAGGGCCGATTTTTCAATCATCAGATAAAAGCTGTCAAACGAATTATAACCTGACTACATTGCATTTACATGCAACTGTCCTTTTTAATTTTCCCATGTTGTGTTTTAACTACGAAGGCTTCGATCCACATTCACCTTTTAAATTTAAAAGCTAAGGTTGCACTGACATTTCAGTACACGCCCACACAAGCACTAAGTAACAGATATTTATAAGCGTTAATACATTCGAAGAACCCTTTGTTTAGTCAGCAGTCTAGAAATACAGTCCAACATTGTACCGCGTCGTTATTATTGCGTTTATTTATTGACTTAACACGAGTTACTGTAATTGTTTCTGATGCGTTGTCGTGATAAACATTGGGACAAATATGCTTTCCAAGGATATCTTATAACTTTGAACGAGCACATGTTGTATATTGGAAACGCGATTAACCGGATTGATTACTGGCGAGGCATTCGGATAATCAAATCCGGATAATTGGATATATGAAGAAAAGCTATTTTTGAACATATTGATTCTAGAAGACAGCATATATCGTCTGCATAAGTAGGTAGCTGTACATGTCTATTTAAAATGACAAAATAAAAAACGTGTGCGTCTCGGGACGCCCGACAGAAGTGATAACTTAAACTAATCTAAGTTGAACAATTTAATATTGAAATCGTTTAACTTGAGAAAAGCTTAGATTATTACTTAAATTTTATGTATATAGCGCGTGGGTTGGAGTGAGAGAGGAGGAGCCTGCCTGCCGCTGTCGTATGCGTGAGAGAAAGGGAAGCCAGACAGACTGGCGGCGTAACGCGTTACGTAACGATGCGATTTACCCTCCCATAAGAAGCTATCATTTCAAAAACCTACCAACTAAAATCGTTATTTATAGCTTTGTTATTTTGTAAGTTTAGTTTTGTTTATAGTATAGTTATTAAAAAAATATATATAATTGAATCACTTTATCAAAAACTATGTTTATCAAGAGATTAAGTATACACATATTCGTATATACGAATGTAGCTACATGTCGGTGCACACATGGATTTAATTATAGAGTTATTTAATTGCGGTTGCCAATCCGGATAAATACAAATCCATATAACTCAGGTCCGGATAATCAAGTCTCCACTGTGTTTATTTCGTACATCTCCGAAACGGCTGTATCGATTTGGATTAAATTTTGTATTTAGGTACGGTTTTGATTTTTAAGTTTATTTATATAATTCTTTATGAGAAAAAGGTGATATACTAGAAAATACTAATTATTACAGCCTTCTTTTATCTGCTAGTGCTATCTCGTAAATTTTTATGGTAGGTTGTTTCCAATAGCGGCAACAAGTTAGTAAAATTTTAGACAAACTTCTTAAAATTTAAATAAGTTTTAAGAAGAGTAGTTAATAAACATTGTCTGTAATTTGTCCTATTATTTTAAAATTATCTTATATTAAAAACAATGTAGTTGCAAAAGAACTGCTCCTTATAAAGTATACAAATATAGAATTTGAATTGATTAAACATTTCCTTAGTAGAATAAACATGCCCTGTTTCCGATCTTGTACATTAAAGTATTACGTAATATGGCATCTTTAATTCAATCAGAGAAACGCACCTGTGTGCAATGTAAACAAACAATACGGTTTCTGTTTCTCACTGTACACGGGTCGAATGCGAAATGTTGGTACTAATGTTTACAAAACAACTGTGTCAGACTGCCTGACTGTACCTACAAAGCAATAGAACGCAGATAGGCAAACGTAGCATTTTGTATTGTGCCTAACTTGAAAACTATAAATATAATAAGTCTGTAGAAAGTAATCTGTTTGTACGAAGAATTTAAAAAAGAAAAAACACCAACATTCAGACGAATTGAGAACCTCCTTTTGGAAGTCGGTTAAAATATCAGGAGGGTTAATTCAGGTGTCGTTCGCATTGCCATGACAATGAAAAATTTGTTAGTGAATTGCAACGGTGGCACCACCGTAATGGTAGCCGCCACCTTTTTGACTATATTCGTTTATTCTAGAGAAATGACGTTATTTATTGCGATAAAATATCTTACGCGTTGATCCGGGATCTTAGATCATATAAACGTCTAGATAGCGCATCAATTGCACAAAAACGGCCCAAAAAAAAAGTGCACCAGATTTGGTGCACTCGCTCCCCACGCCTGTTAGTGTCGTTTCGACTACTTTACTGGTTAGAGCTCTCACAAAAAAAATTATTATGCCGTCCTGCGCTATTAAAATGTGTCGGAACTATTTAAAAAGAGGAAAGGATAAGGATAACATGTCATTTCATCGGAACATTTAACACTTTTCTCATGATTTCTTTGTAAAAACATGAAATTTAATTTCGATATTTCAAAGGTTATCGAGTTGATTGATGTTGTCAGGTGAAAAGTGCGACTTATTTTCCAAAATTTGGGGAATTTTGTTACGATTTTTTAATGAAATATGAATAATAAAAAAAATCTATAGAAAACAGACTTACATTTACGGAAATAAGTGTATAATAATTTTTAAATATATTTTTTGTATAGTTTCATTTTATGTTACCTAAAACATGCTATGAATTTATGGAGATATAGTGTACCGACATTTTTTAGTACATTATTGTCATAATTAAGACATTAATTTAGTCTATATTCTGTTAGCTTCATCTCCATTAATTCCTAATAAAGAAATAATTTAATATATTATTGTTAGTTTTAAATTTTAGTTTATAAAATAGTCAAACCGAACACGATGAAAATATGAATATTTTTGTTTTAATAATAGTCCTTTTCAAGTGGTTTAGTTGCTCTTAAGTCCCTGCACTAAATTATTCCGTGTACCTACCCCGTAGTTCCTACTACTAAATAAATTTGGATTACACATAACACACCCAGTATGAACCCATCGAATCGTTCCAAGTCCACTATTACAAATGATTTCACTGATTTTTAGGGCAGGAGAATCTTTGGGGTATAACTAGTCGTCTTATAACCTTCGTGAACATGTGTAACACGAAAATACTTTGCTATTATGAGTAGTTTTTTTAGAATTATTACATTAGTATTGGTAATTAAAGGACTTATAAATATGTACTAATATCTGTACAGACATTTTATTGCGAATTAAAATTACTACATATACGAATTTTATTGCGAATTAAAATGTGTTATGAATTCATTTGTGCTTGTATTTTTTATGGTTCGTTCCAAGACACCACAACTTTTGTTGCTAATACTTTAATTATAAAAAAAAAACTAAAACCTCTGAGTAATATTAAATTATAAAACATAAAGCGATTAAATAATAACGATCATTTAAACTTTTCAGTTACATAAAAAATATTTAATTATAAAAAATGGGTAATATTTTTTAGCTGATACCCCGAAAACACGCACACATTGATATTTTTACGAGAGGAATGTAGCAACGCTTCGCCTTTTTGATGCCGTTTTTGTGTTGTTTGTTAGCAATGCTCTCTCTAGACATGTTATATCTCAATGTCCGGGATATAAGCTAACTCTGTGTCGAATTTCATTTAAATGTATTCAGTAGTTTTCACGTGATGCTGCATGAACAGACAGGCACACAAAAATGTCTAAAAATTGTATTTTCGGAATCTGCTGATCCGAAATAGCTCCTCTCATTTATCTTTTTTCAAATTCATTGTATACATTCATGTCCCCTAGATACTTATTATATTATAAATGTTATCTACCAGATTGTAAACTAATATCGAAAAAAACACCAAGTCACACCGTTTAATTTCAACGTCATAAATCAAAAAAATTACTCGAACGTCTAACAAAAGAAATCTGTCAAATCGTCATAAACAATCGTGATCACTTTAATCGGATGAAAGTTAGGCAGAATCTCCGTCTGTCATGTCAATATGAGGATTTGCTTTGACGTATCTGGTTATCTATAATCGCGATATGCCAAAATCGGCAAAGGGGGAGCGGCTTGTGCCAGCCGAGCCAAATATAGCTACTTAGAACGCCTACGTCATAAATAGGGCTGTACGTCCAACATTTTAGAGGCATATAGGGGAATGGACAGTATACCCGCCACGCTTCTTCAAGGCGCTTGGCAGGTTTGACACATCGGCTATCTTAATGTGCAACTTGCATCACAATATTTTCCTTTGCCGTTGTTAGTACGTGGTAATTGTAACAATATGTACATTAGATCAGAAAACTGATTAAGTGGTGCATGCGTTCTGGCCAGGATGCATGATGCGTCTTGCGATGCGTGCGCTAGCCATTACGCTATTACGACTTTTTTTCTACATACATTATCTCATAAATGTTATATTTAAAAATACCACATTAACGTTACCATCTAATCTAAAAAGACTATAAGTAATTTAAATATAACCAAAATTAACTAAAAGTATTCTTAGTGTAAGAAAGTGTCTCTTATTGTCTCTATTAACAGCGAGTCAACAGACAAAAAGCGTTTTCTGATGGATTTCTCAGCCCTTGTTACAGTAATTAAACATACTTTATTGTGGTAAAAAAAATATACGTCAATCTTGATCATATTTCTGAGGTGAACTATGTACTCAAAAAGCATTTTTGATAAATTTTCTCGATAGAAAATAATTGCAAAGTAACTTCTAAACGTGTACATCGCTAAAATAAATAACAGTAACATATCATATTATAAGAAATATACGCATTATAGTTTTTTTATTCGGTTACTTAGAGAATTTGCAAGTAATTAATTATTTTATTATAAATGACTTCAAAAATCACGCTTGCCGGTCCCAATGTATGGAATTTATCAATACGCCGGACGCCTCGGTGCTGTGTACACGCGTCGCTCTGCTCGAGCGTGCTGTTTGAAATTAAATTTTAAATAAATGAAGGTGCAATAATAACCACAATTTCGAGCCGATCAAGCTATACTTATTTGGCGTATACGGTAGAAGACTGGTCTAAATCATAGACTGTGTGGGTTCGAATCCTACTTGGCTTCACTTGATCTAGTAGAGTTTTTTATTTTTATATCAAAGTTGATAAAATGGTCTTTTTCTCTTCTTAAATAATTTTAGAAAATGAAATAAAAATACTTTTCTATTAGGTTGGGGAAAAGTTTCTTCGCATTTTATATAAAAATTCAAAAGGTTTTTTTATAAAGTTTATTTGTATTTGACTAATGTATGTAGGTGCCATTTTGTTGGATAACATTTTGCCATCTTGTACGTAGGGACGTGATCCCATTGCTATAAAAAATTTTGGGCTTCTGATCAAAAAACTGCGACAAGTGGTTTTGGCAGTCCTCTCGTGATGTTAACCTGACACTGCCTAAGGAATTCTGCAGAGACCGAAACAGGTGAAAATCTGAAGGTGCAAGGTCAAGAGTATACGGCGGATGCATTAACACCTCCCAGCCAAACTCTCGTAATTTTTGCTGAGTGGCTAAAGATGTGTGAGGTCTAGCGTTATCATGGTGAAAAACCACACCCCTTCTGTTGATTAATTCCGGCCGCTTTCTCTCAACTTTTTGCTTTAATCTCATCAGTTGTTCGCAGTACAGTTCAGAATCGATGGTTTTGCCTGGCGGTAACAGGACATAATGAATAATGCCCTTCCAATCCCACCATACACACAGCATCATCTTGTTGCGAGTTAACCCGGGCTTCGCCACAGTCTGTGAAGCCTGACCGGCCTTTGACTACGATCTTTTTCGCACGTTCTTGTCGTACGTGATCCACTTTTCATCACCAGTTATCAGCTTCTTCAAAAATGGTTCGGTTTCATTACGTTGTAATAAAGAATCACAAATGAGTACACGGTTCATTAGGTTTCTTTCAGTGAGCTCATGAGGCACACAAATATCGAGCTTTTTTGTGTACCCAACTTTTTTCGAATGCGCCAAAACCGTTTTGTGGTCAATTCCCAGTTCTCCAGCTACATCGTAACTACTAATATGCCGATCTTGCTCCACTTTTTTTTATCCTTTTATGGAAAGACTATTGAACCGATTTGGATGAAACTGGGTACATATGTAATTTTAATACCGAGGATGGCCAAGAGATACTTTCCATCCCGAAAAATGAGATAGTTTCCGGGATGCAAATATATGTGACCGAACGGGACTAAATGATAAAATGAAATGACCGAAATGACTGAAAAAAAACCTGTTCTACTTTCTGAGATAACATTTACATACATCTATCCCATTATCCGGGATAAAAAGTATCCCTTGTTCACCGTCATTATTAAATTACATATATACCGAATTTCAGCCAAATCGATGTAATAGTTTTTCCCGTAAAAGCAGAACAAACAGAAAGAGAAATATGTTTTTATCCCGGAAACTATCACATTTTCCGGGATAAAATAAATATATAATAAATAAAATGCATCCTATGTTCATTCTCGGCATTGAAAATATATATACAGAGTTTCAGCCAAATCAGTCCAGTAGTTTTTCCGTGAATAATACAATTACATCATTTTAATAAAGTTTACTCGTCTAAAAAAATATTAAAAAATAAAGAGAAACATATAAAACCTGAGGAAGATTCGAACCCCGTACCACCTAGTTACTATTACGCTCGGTGAACAGTTGAGCTAAAGATGCTTAGGAAGTTACATCAAAATTTTAATACATATTAAGCTTATAAACGATCTGTCTCACTTTAGGATATTTTGTCTCGCTCTCGTGCTCTTCAGCCTTAGAATGAAATAAACTGAATCAAGTTGGTATGGACACGGTGCGCGTAGGTATGTTCAGTTGCAATATTTCGCCACGCTCGAACTTTTAATACGCGCTGTTTCATCGAAGTAAATATCGGCCGTGCGGGGTTGATTTTCTGAAACACCGATTTGAATCAGGTCTACATAGCCTCTTAAGGGGAAGACACTTTGTTCGTGTGTTATTTAATAAACTAGCACAGTACACTACACTTAATTTTGTTTATAGCACTAGTTAGTTACTAGGTAGTTTTGTCCTTTTGAGCCTTCTCATTATATCCGTATTGTCGAGGAGCTGGATCGCCTGACATTCACATGATGGTGAAGTCGATGCTCATGAACTTCCGCGTACTTTCTAGTAATGCTAGTAACAAACTCCATTTTCAGGTCCCGATGGAGGTCGCTCGGTCTGCATACATATTGTTATTAAATTAGATTTTTTTTCTTCTAGCCAAAGTGTTTATTTGAACATAACAAAAACAATAATACTACTCGAAATTAATCATACTTACAAATAAAACCTTAAATTAAATTAAACATTAAAAATAAAGTATATATTAATATAGAAAATTGTGCCCAAAAGACTGGCCTCATTTCCCTCTTTGTTTATACGTTATCCGGGGTATAGACTAGCCTTTTTTCACGTGAGATTTGATTATATCTTCATAAAGTTTGTGCGCCTCAGAACCCCATGGTCCCAGAATCTCGACCCCAAAAGCCGAAAATATATAGCCATATCCGATGGCTGAATATTGGAATTATATTATTTAAATAATTATTCATTGACTGAGTCAGGGGTTGGCAAAGTTGCTTCAACAGCTGAAGCTCTCAAACGGCGCAAATGTAGATTTTTAGGAAGAGGTTACATATTTGTGTCGTTTGGAGTTGAAACATAGAACAAGATCCGTGGGTTGCATCGGTAAAGGATTTTTCAAAAGAATTTGTAAGAAACTTTTGGATGCTACCCGTGATCAGAGGGCTGGTTCATATTTCGACCAGTGAAACAGCATTACCATACAGCGTGGTAGGGCACACTCTGATAGCAATTTGTTACATAGCCTATATTAATTTATTTATAAGTTTAATCGTTTATAGTATTTAATTGTAGTTTATTAAGTTATTTTAAAATTAAATTATAAAGTAATGATAAATATATATATTATTAAGTCTTTGCTTGACAACCCTATGCACGACCGTGGCGCCCCGCGTTTCAATCAAAGCCGTAATCTTTTCCGCGTTATTTTTTAAATCTCATGAGAAAATTCTTCAAGTGTCACTGATTGTTGCCAAACTAGCAAGCAGATCTGATAATTCACGACTTTGATTGAGTTCGCAACTTGGGCAGGAAGTTGTAATGTGATAAATTTATTTTATAATTTATTATATGCAGATACAGGTTAATTATTATATTATAGATTTAATATGAACGTAAAAATTTAAATCTCCATTTAAGCTGAACTGTCTATACTATACATTGTGTTTTCTTAGATCTTAGAAGATCAATTTCGTACATTACAAACAAGATTTTTGTAATTAATTACACTATCTAATGATGTTTAAATGCCCTGGACAACTGAAGCTACATCTAAAGTTAGATATTACAGTAGAAAATGTTTGATATTAATCATTACACAATTTAATAAAATATTTATCTTAAAATTTATCTTGTAAGAAAAGACAAGGTATATGCGTATTTTCTGCAGTTGCAAAGTGAATGTTAATAATCTATAACATAATAAACAGATTTATTGATTGATTAACACTGGCCCACAAAAAACAAAAAGTGATCCGAACTTTTGACCAGACTTATAAATGTCAATGCGCTGAATACGAATCTGGGGTCAGTTTGGCCCATACACCCTCAATATTTCAACGGTTTATGAAGCATAAGACCGAATCTGGGGACAATTTGGCCCATACACCCTCAATATTTTGAGACTTTATGGACCATAACACCGAATCTGGGGTCAGTTTGGTCCGCACACCCTCAATATTTATACGTTTTATGGAGCATAAGACTGAATCTGGGGTCAGTTTGGCCCACACACCCTCAATATTTCGACGGTTTACGGAGCATAAGACCGAATCTGCGGTCAGTTTGGTCAGAATACATTCCAACTTTTGAGGGTGTATGTACCAAACTGACCCCATATTCGGATTCAGCGTATCGAAATATATAAGAATAAATGGGTCTGGTCAAAAGTACAGACCACTTTTTATTTTTGTGGGCTAGTGTAATATACCTAGCTAACCTTCAAGCATGCCACTTGCGGGGTTAGACAGAAGCCTCACAAATAAGTCGTCGTTATGGCAACAGCAGAAGTTTCGCTAGCACATGTTAGTATAAAATAAATTCACCCATCAAGATAGAAGTTTGAGGAAGTAAGGCGATGACATCATATCATCATTAATCATCAAGTAATCATCTAAAAATGACTTAATTTAAAGTAATAAAATACAGATGTTATGGACCCAGAACACACTATATTTATTGACCGAATTAAAAACACACTCTCAAAATAAATGAAATTCATCTCAATTTATTTAAGAGCATATTCTGAGTGATTCATAATGCTCATTATATTATTATCTCGAAATAAAAATAACATTAGTGCAGTGTAGTGCATTGAACTGTGTAATGCGGGGAGCAATTAGTTCGCGGTACGTCGAACTACTGTGGATAGTAACGTACTTGGACAGATCGGATTGGTACTTTAATGAAATAGGCATAGTGGTAAAAGTTAAATTTTACTAACCATAAGCAATAAAATACCTTCAATTATCATGAAAGAAACAATGTTAAGGTGTCATTTGTGACCCCAAAATGCCGATTAAGCTACAAGACGTTGCAGAGTTCTGCTGAAATCTTTAACTGGTTTTCAACTCTCAGGGCCGGCTCGATCGGTGTAATACCACGCTCTCACAGAATATTGGCGTGAAACGGTTAGCCTTGAACTAATCGTGTTTCGTGTGGTGAGTGAGAGTTTCGATAGCCCACTCCCTCCCCCCTCTCCCCTGTTTCTATTCCATCCCCTCTATCTCACCCTAAAGAATAGTAACGTGTTGGCTTCGCTCTTGGTGTTGCTAACATCTATAGGTGACGGTAATCGCTTTCCATTAAGGTGCACCGTCTACCTGTTTGCCAACTTCGCAACAAAAATAATCTATCATTGGATATGTACTTTTGTATCGTAGTCAAGTGTAACCGATAAATAAGTTGCAGACATGGACATATGGAGACACGTAAAAGGACCGTATGAGGAAATCTCGCATTCACGACCGCCTTCATGTTCGCGAAATATCAGATAAATTATAAGAGAGTGGTCTACAACGGTACGGCCATGTTTTACGGAAACCAGAAAGTTATGTAGGGAATAGATGTCTAGCTATGCTGGTTTGACATGCGTGCAAATGGTCTCACAGATAGAAACGGTGAAGACAGTGCAAAGTGGAGAGGAAAAAGTAAGAGAGCCATCCTGTGTGATATACCTGTATTTGAACGGTTTTTAAGCTCGAGATTCATTTATTTTTTTGATAAATTATCGTTTTTTTATTTAAGTTTAAGCTGTTTATTATTTGTTGTAGTAGGTTTATAGACTTGAACGTATACAAGTTGTTTACCGCCATTTTGCCTTGTAATAAATAGCTATCCAGTACTGTAATACTTGATACCTATTTATAAGGGAATATCTCAAATCAATACTGGTTAGAAAAATCCTAAATGGACGTCTCATAGACAAAGTTCTCAAAAATAAAATATTTAATTCAACAAGCCATCTTTCGAGTCGTTGTCGCCTGGCGCCGTGTAATAATGCGCTAAAAATAAAATTAATTAACATATTTAAATAAGCGGTTCCGGAATAAAAAACGAGAGCCGAGATCCAAGGTCAATTAAGATAAGATATCTTAAAATTTACTTTCCCTTTCCTTTCGATAAGTAATTGTGACATTTGGACACGGTTAACCAAAATGCCAATAAACTCTTGGATATTGGTAAAATTTTACTCGGAAAGTGACATTTAAATACATACTATTGTTTATTTGTAATAATAATAATAATAAGAGCCCATAAACATCCCACTGCTGGACTCGAGCCGCCCACTATTGGGCAATGGACAAGTATACCCGCCACGCTTGTTTAAGGCGGCTTGGCATATTTGACACATTGGTTACCTTGATGTGCAGATTTCATCCCGATGTTTTCCTTCACCGTTGTTAGCAAGAGGTAATTATAACAATATATTCATTAGACCAGAAAACTGATTAAGTGGTGCTTGCGTTCTGGCCAGAATTCGATGCCGCGCCTTTCGAGTTTGGGACGCGTGCGCTAGCCATTGCTACCACAACTTGACTGGTAATTTACTCTTTTTTTTATAAAACAAATATTATTTTTCGGATTTGTATAAAAGCTGTATTAATGTTATTTTTTATTGTAGATTAAGCTGTCACGCACTCAGACAACACTACTTTTTCTTAAATAATTATTACTAATTCTTGTACTATTGAGAAATTAATATACAAAATATGTTTGTATTAAATAAATACATACTAATTTGTAAAGTAATTGAGGTATGTCTATTTAAGTTGTATCTAATAATCTAAATAACTACCAATATTGGCAGTAATACTCCTTTAGTAGGAGTAGGAGAGCTCTAAATTATATAATAAATAAAATTAATTGTATTTTAGTATTAGTGGCTCGAAAATTTATTTTAAGAACTATCATCCGTTATGTTGTTTTTTGCATTTACCCATTATGGTTACAATGACAGATGACGACAGACAGGTGTTACGAAACCAGTTTACAAAGGATACCTAAAAAAGACGCAAAAAATTAGATGAATCGCGTTAATACTTGGGTAGCGTATGGGCAAGTTTTTACGC
Organism: Dendrolimus houi; assembly: GCA_039645545.1. NCBI lineage: Eukaryota > Metazoa > Arthropoda > Insecta > Lepidoptera > Lasiocampidae > Dendrolimus > Dendrolimus houi. The sequence goes on along the minus strand of CM077127.1, from coordinate 23,580,531 downwards.
AGGACCAATGGAAGTCCTATTGTAAAGCTTAAGCCTTTATTAAGTTTCTGAAGCAGGTAGTTTTAGTACCTGTTACAATATTAATATATCGATACTTTATTCTTTAGAATTAATAATAATAAATAGCGTTTTAGATTTATTAGAGAATTAAACACAATTTTTGTCATCTTGTTAACCCGTCGATGTATGTTAATGGTCAGAGTGAATCAGCAGAATGCATACCGCTGGATGCTGGCCTCTCCAAGTTTACGTCACATATCTTAGTCCTCTGCTTTCTTTACCTACCGCTGACAAAAATCATCAGTCCTTCGGACTATAAGGCGTCCTACGCAGCCTCTACAGAGTCGATCACTGAATCCAACATTTAGAATACTATATTTAGTCAAAAACTAACTGCTGTAGACGCTCAATTTTTATTGTCATTGTCTTAATAATAAAACCTCACAAAGTTAGATAAAATTACATATGACACAACTAGTCATATATGATTTAAGAGCTCCTTAAAACTATATGTTTTACTGGACGATTGTCACTTTGAGTATAATATCAGCCTATAAACGCCCCGCTGCTGGGCTTGGGCCTCACAACGATAGATGGGCGGGTCTGACACATCGGTTATCTCGATGTTTACCTTTACCTTGTAACAATATGCACATCAGGTCAGCAAACTACCTAAGAAGCGCATGCGGCCCGCATTTGAGTTCAGGATAAGAGTACGCTAAGCATTAAGCTACCATGCTTGTCTATTCTTAGTATACTTCGTTATAATATAAATATATTCAAGTATCAAAACTAGTTTTCTTTACTACCTAGAATATAGTACATCGCTAATAATATTCTTACCGACACCGTAAGTGGTTAATCGCGATCAGCACATTTCCGGTACTCTGAACAGCGTCGTCTCAATGGACCTATATGTCAATCACGTCAAAAGAAAGCCTATGTTGTTTTTATACATTGAAAGTTGTGCTAACTTTCAGACTAAATTCCGTTTAATTACATATCGTTGTGTAGCTCAGTTAAAATTAAGGTGATGTGTTTGTGCTACCTTCAAATTATATACATATATCTCGTTGACTTGTTCGAAACTTAAATTTTTATTTCGAAAATCTTTTTATGTTACACCTGTCTAATACTTAAACGGATTTTGTAAATAAATGCAATATTTTTTTTACAAAAATTAATACGTTTATAATGTTTTGTCTATAATATTATCAAATTTTAAACATGCCGTGACTGTACTTTGAAGCTATAAAAAAAAAACAACTGGAATAGACTATATTGAGAATAGACTATATTGGAATAGACTACCTTCGTTTGAAGGAGAACACGATGCATTTTTTTTACAATTCTTGTCTGTTTGTCGGCTTGTATTTTTGTTCGGGATTCACGTAAAAACTACTGGGTCCGATTTCGATGCGGTTTTCTCTGATCGACGGCAAATTAGACTTAGAATTAAAATTTGCGCAAATTTTTGTCCTGGGGTTCTCACGGGACATTTTTCTGGGAATAATTTTAAATGGCCAGATTAAAAAAAAATGGAATCCCAATGTGATTTTTTTTATTGATAGAGATCAAATTTAATGTAATAAAATTTGTGATACATGCTGTATCCTTCCTGCAGGAATTTTCCCGGGAGCGGTTTGAGGTTGTTCGAAAGCCACTAAAACGATAGCTTACATTCTTTTTTTGAATGCTGCGATACTTTATGTCTCGAGAATCCCACGGGAATTACAAGTCAAGCGTGGACGAAGTCGCGGACATATCCTGGTATAGCATAAATTTTATGTCGGTTGTATAGTCTATTAAATGCAGTGGTTATGTGTTGCGTGTAACTACTTTCAGGGTAGATTCTTCATTATTCAGATAAAAGTTATCAGTACTATTTCAATTCATGCAACTGTCATTGTTAATTTTCCCATGTTGTAGTAGGGGAGGCCAAGCGGGGCTTTTAGGATTTACTCGAGCGTGGCAGAATAACATAAGGGAGAAACTTTGCGCACCCTATTATATACCCCCACCATATATTAACCCTTCATATAGGGTGGGTGTAGTTTTTATACTTAATTGTTTTTTCAAACCGTCAAATTAAGGAAATTCCTCCACATAATTGTTAGATTATGGGTCAGCACGAAAAAGACATCAAGCTGAACCGTCTATATATTAATCTGACGCGCTGGAGTATTTCAATGTCACGTTTTTTTTTGGATATTCAAAAATCGGTCATGACTTTTGGTTGCATCCAAATGGTCAGTCTTTTGAATAGAAATTCCTTTAGGGTTTACTTAACATCCCTTTTGAATATCTGACGCGCTTGATACGCGCGTATTTCTGTGCGACTCTTTTTTTTGGAAACCTGTACACGCTCCCCCCACCAATGAAATACATCATATAACCTTTTTTCGTTTTAGCATCTAATCTTCACAATCCAAAGGTCCCCGCAACGCTAGAGTAACTCCACATTTAGCACCTTGGGCTCCTCCCCTACTATAGTGTTTTATTCTATAGAATAATTTTTATCTGGTGAATGAAAAGTCGACTCTAATTGAATTAAGAAAGGTGTTTAAATATGAACATTCCATATCTTAAAAAACTATTGAATCCATCTTGCTCAAACCAATTTTCGTTAAAAATAGCTTTTGGCTTTACTAATTAATCGGTATATACTAGTGGTCGCCCGTACTCGAAATTCGACCATAATAATTTGTTGTCAAAGACTATACTTCTATAATCACAGATTTCGCCAAGACTATACTGTTAATTTGACTAGAACAATAAACAAAAGAGTATATATGCGTGTGTGTGTCTAATACATGGTAGTGTGTGTAATGTTTTTTTTATTGATTTAATGTATTTTTTATGCATAATTTAAAAAAAATATTAGCATTCGTCGCTTCTTCTCTATATAAACTATAAATGTGCGGAATTTCATACTCCTCCGTCCGCGCAAGTTTCGTAAACAGGGGTACAAAGTATTTTATTTTTAATTTTCTTCATTGTTCAAAAATTGGTGCTCGGGACCCAATTTTCTTTAAGTAAGGAAACAAAAAAGTGTAAGGAATGTTGTTTGTATGTAATTTTGCAGATCATACAAAGTAATATTATATAAGAGCACAAAGTAAGATTCATTAACGTCAATACAATATGTTAATTTAGTCAATTTAATACTAAACAAGTCACATAATTAACAATAAACCACCATATTTCATTCCGTCAAAACCAAGGGTCAGATATTGCGTAAGTGGCCCAAAATGACCTTAAGCGGACCACCACAAAAACCATATTGTATAGCTATAAAATCGTGACTTTGATGCGCCTTGATTGTGTTGAGTTCCAAGTTGTATTTATGTTTTTTATGGTTCCGTAGCTATTTTGTTAAATAGGAACCCTAACGAAAGTGTCATGTCCAAATATGTCTATCCGTCTCTGTCTTTCTCATCTTAAAACTACTTGGTCTTTCTGGATGGAATATTGTTCAGATAGATTAGGTATAGATGATTGCAGCTGCATAATAGTAATAGCTAAATAAAATAGAAAACAAAATAAAAAATAATATTTGTTTACAAAACCTATTTATTTTGGACATACTTCTTCCACTAGAAAGCCAATATTTAAATACAATTAATTTAAGATTATGACTCTCGCACAATAATTAGCTACCCTAAAGCGTTAGTACGACATGTGTATCGGACCAAACCGAAATAGGACGGCCGTTCGTCGCTCCGCCCGTTCGCTTTTATTACCTAAACACTAATCTGACCTGTTATATAATACAATGATCACAACATTAGTGCAATGAAATTACGAAAACTATCAAAGATTCAGTGCTTTTTATGGTTCGGTAGCTAAATTACGAAAACGGTATACTTTTGACGCTCTATACAAAAACTTTACAGACAATAAAACAGTACAGCAAAACAGCACTTTCAGGTTTCCGCTAAGAACCTTTATTTATAATTATATTATTATAATAATATATTATTATTATAATTAAATACAATTCCAAATTGAAATAAATTTGATTTTGGAATAATTTTAAAATTCTCTTTAAATTTCTTTTTCAAAAACAAGAAGAAGAAGTTGCCAGTGACTTGGTTAATGATAATATCTTCTTCTTTATTTATTAATTGTACATGCTTTGATATACGGAAGTAATAAATTTTGCTCAATATCCACAGATTATTTTTTGAGTCCATTAATTTCAGTATCATCGGGACCACACTCGTGGCGGTAAAGGTCAATCCTTTTTACTTGAAAGATATGATTAAGAAAAATTTACGAATCATACATGCATCGGCGTGCCCACGCTTATTTTAGCAAAGCGTTGTAACTCGTGACTGCGTTATCTGTCATCCGTACAACCGATTTATTGCTTATTGCGTAATGTTAGAACCTGGGCTAATAATGGTTTTTGGTTTTTTTTTTATTAACTACTCTACGGACTCGAGTTCCGTACCCTTTTTTACAACTTAATTACTATTAAAGTTTTTAGGTTTATACACGTTTATTTTGCTATTGTGTGTGACATTAATTTAGTGATTTTTGTGTTGTAGTGTACCTTAAGAATAACTTAGAATATTTTTTTTATTTTTTTTGCTATTAATGGTTTAATAATGTTTTTTGCCGAAATGATATTTAATAATTTATATCATGTATGTGATACGGGAGCGTTGTGGATTGAAAGAGGATGTAGTAACACGAGTTGAAAAATGTAGAGAGAATGAGCGAAAGCAGAATCAGAACACAAGTAGGTACAATACATATATGACAGCAATGCGAGTGGTAGAGTCGATGCCTATCGACCGCGACGTACTCACAATAATCGAATTGAAGATATTTTGAAGAAAGGTCAAGTAAAAACCACTTTAAATAAGCGTGCATACATAATATGCCGAGATTAATTAATGAAAGTTGATGAAGCGAAAAGCGTTTGTCAGGATCGTAGCAGGTGGAGATCCATCGTCTCTGGCTACTCCTACCCCAACGAGAAAGAGGCGTGACAATATGTATGTATGTATGTTATTTATATCAAACTTGCGTCCATAATATATGTTACGCGCGCCACACATTGGTCTGTCATTCGTCGCGGGATCATCCACCGCTGCCGTTTTTTCGTTATTGACTTGTACTAAGCAAATAATATATATGTGTGGGTAAACCATATGCGTAAGCCGCTAGTGCAAATGAGTTATCGTTCATAGTCTTTCGCTCTGCGTCCGCAATTTGGACGGACAAATTTCGTCTATTTCTTAGTATTTGGGTACAAAGTTGGTATTGAAGGCATTGTATGGTGCAGTAGTTTGGTTGAATACCAGCCATTTCAAATTGAAGCCGAGCGTGGACGCAAAGTTGAATCCATTATGTGGCCGCGCCTTTAGTATACAAGAAACATACAACTAAAAGGTAGTATAGTAAAGTAGACCTAGTCTGAATATGGTCAAACTGGGCGATCGTCGACTTCATAACTTTTCGACCATACTTGACCTTGGGATGTTGATGTTATGACGATTCCTATCTTAAATTTATCTCAGCTCCATTTACAGACGAAAAACCAAAATTTCTCCTCAAATAACTCCTTTGGCGAAGCGACACAGAATGTACGTCCTAGACTCCAGGACGAGGACACGCTACTTTTTTCTATTCTACGCAGTTTCTTACCAATCCCACGCGTGGGGAACATTGTCTGGAAATCTGATTCGTAGTTAAGGAAATTAAATCAGTTGCTAATATTATCTATCGTGTTGATATAATAGTAAAGATAATACATTGATAGGGATTTTTTAGCGGTTAATATTATGCATTACATGGTTGCAATGGTTATGTCTTGACACTGAAGTAAAACGTTGTAATGAAACTTGTACATCCAGGTAACCGATGTGTGAAACACACTAAACTGCCTTAGATTTAATAAGGCCGCAGTCGACATTATCACTAGTACAATACATGTGAATAAAAAAAATTGTTTAAATTTTTGATATTATTCACTGTCAACAGTAAAAAAATGTATCTCAATTTCCCTATGCACAGTCACGTCAAAACTTTATCACCTATTCCGACACATATAAACGACGTACAAAATATTCCGAAGTTGCGACATTACGTAGTCAAATCACACGTCAAAAAGAAATAAACCGAAGCGAAGTGCCGAAAATATTTACTTTTGACAATAGTATCATATATTTCAATCACGTCAGATCGAATTTATAGATTATTCCGATATGTTTAAGGTCGAATTTCGTGTAATGTTAGAATGTGGTTAGGTCATTTTAGAATGGAATTTGGAAAGCTTCCTTCCCGTTCCCGGTTCAAATTTAGAACTAAATGAAGTTAGTTGAAAACAAATGACTGCTGATGAGCCCTTTCCCCTAATATCTTTCGTAGTTTCATTACAACAGAATTGAGTTTTCGAAAGTACCATAGACTTTTACGACTAAAGGCCCCCATATACGAAACGATTCCTCGTTACGATCCGTCGTTTCAGACCGATCGTAACGACGAATCGATGGTGTGTGTCCAAATCTTTAACGATTTACTTGACCGAAGACAATATCGTGATCGCAACAGAAACGAATATAATTAATCGTGACGATAGACCGAAGGTGTATGGCTCGGTTCGTCATTCTGATATAGTTGTGCCAGTCTTTTGGGTAGAATCTTAATTCGTTTAAAATATTTACATGTGAATATTGATTTCGCTTTAAAAACTATTTCTTAAACCACACTTATCTAGGTTTTCTTCTCTGCCGTAGTCGGATTAAACTTAGGTACCACTACATAGATAATTAACAGAAGTTCGTTATCTTCTATATATATTCGCGTACGAATGATCATAAACGAACGATCGCAACGACCGATCGTTTCGAGCAATCGTTTCGTGTGTTGAGCGCCAATTCGACGTGATAGATCTTCACGATTTTCTTCAGATCCATCGTAACGACGAATCGTTCCGTGTATGGGGACCTTAAAGATGTACAATAATCTTTAAATTAAATTTAGCGAGCAATATAATTTTAATACTTTAACTGGGCCTCTCTCGACTTCGTTGGCGTATACTTCTGTTTTGTATCCAACAGGAATTCTCGTATTTACTGGGATAATATAGTTGCAGAATACTGTTTGATTTTAATGAATAATTGTATTTATGATAAAAATCACAAATTTATAGTGAAATGTGCTTTTTGAAGTTGTTATCGGAATTACCTAGTAGCCAATCGTCAGTCAAAAACATTTAATTACAATTTAGCTGCAATGATTGTTTGTAGATTATTCTAAAAAAGTACGAATAATTGACACTGATTAGATACAGAGTCGAGCAAAGCCATTAAAAAAAAGCAATTTCACAATTAAAAAAGGAGAGACAACATATTTCATTTGAATTTTACAATACAAAACAAAATAAGTATCACAATGTAATATAATTAACATAACACGACCTATTAATTTTTGAAATTATAATTATTAAAACATGCTTTCAACACACGTATTCTGTCACATAATATTATAATTAACTGGTAAATTAATGAATATAACATAACGTGCAATCAACCATGAAATGGCGTTTAGTAAATTAATTACGTGAAAACTTGTATAGTTAAACACCATACATTTTACCATAACTTTAAAGGTGGTTTTACACTAGTTAGATTTATATCCAAGTTGCGTCCGGAGCAGTTTGTTTTATACTTCTGCTTCTCCACTTGCCGTCTACGTACAATCAAGGGTCGAAGAATTTAGAGTGCAGTTGAAAAGCAGCGTCAGATACTTGTGTCGAGTATTTTCTGAACTGAACCTATTTAATATTGGTACCGTCGCGAGACATTTTTTTGCTTGATACTTAATGTAATACTCATTATTTTTTTCAATATGTCTCGTCATATGTTGTGTGTTAACCAAATAAATATTTTTCATTCTTTCTTTTTTTTACACAATGTTCTCATATATATCATACATGATATTATCATCGATCCAGCATTTTTGAAAATATCTTTACAATATACATATACCTTTACAATATTTATCATACGGACAATTTGGTGCAAACCGGTAAAATTGAAATGTCACGTAGCTTCTGTGATTCTTCGTGTATTCAAAAATATTACTCATATTTAGACGAATTAACATCTCAGATTGTTATGGTAATTCAATGACTAAGATATCCTGGCTCGAGGCCTGCACCTTTTCTAAGTTTTAGAAAATAAACCCACTATTAAACTCACTACTAATTAATTTTATTCCCGGAATATAGAAACTCAGGGCTTTTGTACATGCTAAGAAAAGTCGCTGAGTCCACGCAAGTATTCGAGTCCTTTCTACATACGAACTGTACACATTGGTCCGATGCTGACCAAGAAAAAATCTTATCTTGAGTAAGTGAGGTGGTTCGAGTAATTTGAGCACGTTTGTATGCTTCGTAGTTAACATGATTCTTTTCTATACAAACAAACGTGACTGGTGCACCCTATCAGACACATCAAATTTTCAAGGCTTGATCCGACTAAAGTCTAGACGTGTATATGATGAATTAGTTCTATCTGCCAACAGACATCTGCAGACACGGTGAAATTTCTTAGCGTGTACAAGAGCCCTTATAAATCCCGTGAACATGGATTTGTAAAGGTTTTTTTATAATACCTCTACTGTCATAAAAAAAACAACACTGCATGGGAAACAAATTTAAAGTACATGTATTTAGTCTTGTGTATAAAAGAAGAATTGTTATTTAAAAAAATATAAGATACTACATCAACTACCGAACAAGGGTTTGTGTACTCTAAGCATTATGTCCAAATGCCAAGAAGTTTGCGCAACAGTACTGTCGATACGTTTGCCGAGTTCATTTGCTTGATAAATTAACTTGTCAATAGATGATGTTGAATTTAATGTATGTTGTTATTAATTGAGTATCAAACATGATGTTATATTTATAGATGTAGTTGTGTCCTGCTGCTCTGCCCGTGTTAAGATGTTTTTCTGTTGAATTCATGTAAAATATTGTTACATGCGAGCGGGGTTCGCACTTAGGATTGGAAGGAAACAACAGTTTTTAAATAAACGCTTTTATGGACTTACACAGCCGCACGTAACACCTCTCCGCAGGGTTGCCCCTACACGCACAACTAACGATGCACTGTTCCGACGATAAGGTGTCCCACTCACAATACCGTCGCTGATATTGTGTAGACCACCTCCTGCTACTGCCGTGCTCACCTCCGATATTACCGCGTGTAGCTCGCTTCTGGTTCGTCTCTCGAACTACGCTACACTCCTCTTTCACTTAACTTTCCACTACACTTTTCACTAAATTCGCCACTAAACTCGTCACTGTTTTCTATTAAACTTTTCTTCCAACTCTTTCGTATCGCACTTGTTGCGTCACTGTCTTGAACTGAACTCAAGTCTAAAACTGCCCGGTAGGCGCGCCTTACGCTGCTTATATACCCGGAAGTATCTTCTGGAACCCATAATTTCGTTATTCTTTTATTTACTATCTGCCCCTTTCTAAACATCTATCTATCTCTGTCTTTTCCTTCCCGAACTTTCTATTCTAGAACTTTCGTTCATCGTCTATCCCTTTCTAAAATATATCCATCCTTGTCTTTTCCTTCCAGAATTGTCTAGCTTTGTCTAAAAGTACTTTAACTAGATGGTTCCACCAACATTCGCCACAATATTATTACCTAATATTGGCTTTTGGACTTAAGCTTCATTCACCGTATATAAAACTACGTTTTAACGGTTATAAGCGTGGCATTTTATTTTTATTTCGACGTTTCGGTCACTTTTCAGTAGCCTTGATCACGGCAGAGAAAGAGGTCGTGTCAATGAGTAATGGTAATGAATACCGTGCTTATAACTGTTAAAAAGTAGTTTTATAATTTAGCGTAGTTAAACTAGTCCACGAACGTGAATTAACACCTAGCAGCTGGACTCTCTCGCGAGTAGTTCAAGGGGGTAACCAACACAGACACATAACAGAGTTTGCAATATACAGCATCCATTCCTGGTTTTACGATCACATTTGCTAATAATTAAGTAGAATATTTAAAATTTTCAGTTCTATAATTTTAGTCCACGACATATACCTATTCTTAGGACAAAAAGCAAAACATTTTTCAAACTAGGCAGTCAATGTGAATGTGTTGTTTGTTAAAACTTGATAAGAAACTAGCTATGATTGTAATATTTTGATAGCTTAGTTACTTAGACCTATTCGTGCAGGAACGGAAAAAGAATACAATTTCCTGCGGCCGGGCGTCGTAAGAGGTGACAAAACAACCCACAGCCAGGGGGTAGGGTACTTGCCCGACTGGGTGGCTACCACCCCTGGTCTAAAAGTATGCCGTCATAATAACCTTGAGTTGTGTACCGGCGGCATTAGTGGCCAGGCCGACGGCCCACTTGGTGGGAAGTGGTTACCGTCGCCTATGGACATTTGCAACACCAAAGGTGCTACAAATGCGCTGCTTCTCTCTTAAAGAAGACTGGAACCTGGTCACTGATGCCGGAACACAACACAAGGTTGTTATGGCGGCATACTCTAAACCAGGGGTGGTCGCTATCCAGTCAAAATAATACAAGTGATTTATTGTGAGTGTAGTAAATGATGGAAGAATACTACCAACGATAATAGCTCAATGAAAATGTAACCTTGGAAACTTAAATCGTACACGCAATTTTATCTGTGATAGTAAATACACTTTTATTCTAGTGTTAAACAGGCAGACGGCCTTCCAGATGGAAAGTAGTTGCCTGTAGACGTTTGCAACACCAAGGGCAAGCCAACGCGTTGCCAACCTTTAGGATAGGGTAGAAGGCAACGTGATCTCGTGGATTTCCCCCCACCTGCTGGTGAAGAGGGTACCCTTCCCCAGGGGTGCCCTAAGTGACAGCCAAGCGTAGAGGTGCCACAGATACCTATGGTTTAGTTCCTGTGGCACCGCATAAAAGCGCAGAGGAGAGCCCTTAAAAGTGCAAGGTTAGGTTTAGTGGGTAGTCTGAAGGCCGACCATCCTCCGTCCCTCTGTTCGGAGCCTACGGTGGGCATCCGACCGATCAGGAGTCCCACACATCCCTCGCTGTAAAGCCTTCCCCCAGGCCCGAGGATGGTGTCACAAGAAAAGACAATTCCCCTGCGTCATCAAAAAAAGGGTAGATGGCATCGTAGCAGAGGGCCGCTGTTTACGGGGGTATCAATGGACCTCACCTCTGCTGTATGTAGTAGTGCAGCCCTGCTTCCCTGGGCTTATAACAATCTGACACTATAGGACGTCACGTTGCCGTATAATAAAAAACACCTAAATTACCTTGACAAAATACGTGCATATGTACTACAATGTACATACTGTAATACTTGCAACAACTCAGAAGGGTTTATGGTAGTAAAAAAGAAGAACAACTGGTCACAATACTTTATATTCTCAGTACCTCACGGTTTTAACATATTTCAATACGTAGTATCCATAGTAGTTTGTGATATTTCATACACTGACTATTCAAACTCGACAAGCATTATTAGAATACCTCGACATCCCTCCAATCTTAAATTATATGAAACTTAGCACATTGGCACAACCAATAGCGGATTTAAGTCATTCATAAACTATTTTAACTAAAGGATTATGCATGACAAGAATTTAATACATTATTGTTGTTTGGATATTTCAGACAATATTTCATATAAAATACTGTATAAAATATTATACTTAAAGTTCCACATGCAATAAAACAAGCCAAACACAGCACAAATCCATTACGTCTGCCAACATGAAAATAAAACGTAGTGAATACCGTCTATATACAATTGAGAGGTTTGAATTATAATCTGTACACAATTATCACATTATACAAAGGATAAATATTGTAACAAAATTATTGTAAATTATAGACAACCACTCTCTATACAAAACAGGCACCAATTACCCAATTAATATAAATATAACATTATGATTCAATCATGGAAATGGCCGATTGTATCGTTCAGAAATCAGTGGGTACATAACAAAATCAATTATTAACTTTAAAAAGAAACACGACAAGAACAACTATGCTACTAAGTAACTGTAACAATACGTATCTGAGCAATTCTAAATTTCTTGAAAATGATTTAAAAAAATATTTTGTTACTTGCTTTACCGATTATACGATTCCACGCTATAATAAGAAAAACAGAAGTAACGAACTCATAATGTAAAACTTTCATACTTTATTTTAAAATGATGCCTTTACACTCTTAACGTAATAAGTTCTTTGAGAAAATAATAACAAAATTTGAGTTAAAAGTTACTTATATCATTGGGACAAGAAATTTTCTGAAAAACTGACTTACTTTTTGTGTTTTTATATTTTTATTGATAATTTCAAAGTTGTGGGGTCAATAAATCATGGAAGAAGAAAAGAATCTTTTTCCATGCTAGTACCAAGTCTCGACCTGTATGATTAATGGACTATATCTTTTCTATAAAGTGCGCCTAAAAATGTTAAATCAGGTTTTAGGAGACAATGAATAGAAGTAGGTTACTGTTATTTATTTCATTTACTGAAAGGTTACTTGTTCAAAAAACTGGCATTCGAGAGTTCTCGCCGCCTTGTATATGGAAGTGCTCAAGATTTAACCGGAGCTAAGCTAACGAGTTAACTAAAACCGCGAAGGGTCAGGCACAGCCCAAGGAAGGTGCGCCGCTGGTACGTCGCAGCCGCGCGGGCGATCGTCCGCAGCGCACTTTACAAGGAGCGTTGCCCAGCAACGAGCGCGTGACGTCACGTGCTGTAGACCGTCTAACGAGAGCTAGTGATCTATGAACAGTAGTAACATCACACTAAAGAATACACTTCCAACAGTATTACACTTTCGTTCGGTATATATACTTAGCACTGACAAAAACTTAGTAAGCGCGATATAGGTTTTTCTTAAATATCTCATTTGACTAAAACATATTCACATATATTATTTTATGTACTAACAGAAAAGATTAATAAGCGCCTAAATACTGAAAAATATAATTATAAATAAATACTGTTTTATTTAAATAAAATTATTTAGTTTTAAATGTAGAGGCCATGAAAACAGCGCCATCTAGTTTTACGACACGAAAACTTGGTCACTAAGAAGTTGACATTAATTAGTTTAGATTTACATTTCATCGTATTTATACATCACAAAAAGTTTATATTATTAATTTTTTTGTTTTACATCAATACAAATTGTTATAATATTTTATATATAAATTAATATTCTATACAAACGCTTTAGAAAATTACAATAGGCCCCAAATAACTGATTGCTGTAATAATACTTTATTTTAAAAACTACATAATATCATGATAATATGTTAATATTAAAAACGCACATTAAAACAGTAAAATACTTGGCTATACATTTTTTTGTATTTATTGGATAATTAAAAACTAATTTTAATATTTTCAAAATTTCTTTGTTTCAGGATATCGAATAATGAACGGGATGAAAGCCCTGGTACAGATGGGAATGTTTCACCAGAGCCACCTGACCGACCTCCCGGGAAAGTTCGTCAAGTTCACCCCGAAGATAAAACCCAAGTCCTAGCTTATGATTCCACATACCGCCGGCGGAATAATCCAAAAACGTTACAATTAGAGGAGAACCATTACAATCATTTGGCAAATACAAACGTGGCCATGTCTCCAATGTATCCGTTGACACCAAATATTTGTGTGGAAGGAGGGAAAATTGAGTTCATAAAGTCGCCGTCAGGTAGCGCAAGGAACAGTGCGGCGCTAGTGTCGCCGCCGCACACTCCGTTGTTGATGCGGCGTGGTTCGCGAGAGAAGCGTGAAGCACGCATATACGACGAGCCGACCGAGAAATCCGACGGAGATAAGGTAGATGGCGCTATTTTTAAATTAATATTTTAATTTCTTATTCATTATAATTGATCATAAATCAAACACTTCATGAAAAATAGAACTTTTTAATTTTAACGTATTTGTTATTTTATACTACTGCTTCTTCTGGGATAATATTTTAGTTATTGACCATTTTACGCAGATGTAGCGATAGGTTTAATGCGTAAATTGGGATGAGAAAGTATTAATTGTGCATGACGTTTATTAACAGCGTTACTTTTAATATAAATTTGATATATTTTTATAGTAATGTGTAAAAACTACACAAGATTGCTATAAAGAAATAACTAAATACAATCAACAACATACCTTAAAATACTAATTACTGTACGATAACGCCAGAGCATATATTATATGCGCAGCAGACTCTCAATTGTAGTGGACAGTTTCAATAATTTATTTTGTTTGTAAATAAATTTAGTTCTACACATATTCCGCCAGAGGCGCTACTTTTCTATGCTACAAACAAAAGTAACTGAAAATAAATTGAGACGTGCCATTTCGTATAAAATACACTACGTATCTTACTATAGACAAGACAAAATTTGTTTAGAACAAACAAAGGAAATAGTTTCACCCTCAAGTGGTCGAAACCTCGAAAGTATTAACAAAAACAAAACATCGTGGAAACTTAACACTTTGGGGCGTATTTGAATGAATCAAAGGGACGACGGTGACCCTTGTCAAAAACTTTTCAGTCACGTCTGTTATTGTAAGAGTTTAAGATTTCGTTGCATAATTTCATATCGTGTTTTCAAAAAGGGAATATAATTTGAATTATATGCAGTCGTTATGTAGATGGCGTTGTTTGTAATAGGAATTGAGTTGTCGTGGAAACTTAAGACGATATTAAAAGGTTCATTCTTGTCTTTCAATTTGGGTGAATTAACCAGTAATAAAAAAATATATAAATTTGAATCATTCAATGTTATTGAATACAGTCGTGTTCATCCAGTTCTGTCTTTTAACTAAATTGAATCAATTTGGTTGATTGATCTAGCATCAGCGTTAGGTTGTTTTCTGATTTGTCGGTGCAGCAGTGATGCGGAATCTATATGCTCGATATACACGGTACCGACCGTTTATATTTATTATATAGACGGTCAATTATAATATAAATCTTTTACAGTGCAGGCTGTCAAACTTTGAAATATGCTGGCTCTTACTTTCAGAGAACATTTAGAAATATACTCAAAAAACACTATTTGTCCAGAAATAGCTGTCTGATTAACACAATATAATCGTACTAATACATTTATTATAATAACTTATGCACTTTGAAATATATTATTGTATATATGTATATATATGTATGTATTTGTATATTGAATTCTTAAATTAGTTTAAGTATTTATGTATCTATTGCCTTTTTCCTGCGCCACCTACACGCCTTATTCAAATTTCTTTGATTTACGTTGCCTGGAAGAAATCGCTTTAAGCGATAAGGCCGCCTATTGTACTGCCTAGAAAGTATTGTAAATATGGTCTGTTTTTGTAATTGTATATTTTGGTGTGCAATAAAGTGTTATCTCTCTCTCCATATATATTTCTTTTTTTGATTCACTCAGTGTGTGCCGCTGCCGCAACATTCCGAGCGAAACAGAAAACGCTCATAAATTATTAGGAGCTCGGTAAGCTTTCGGTGCCGCGTATACCGAGATACAGATTCCATATCGCTGCTGCATCAACAAATTAGTGAGCAGCCTTACGGTTTCAACTATGCAATTTTCATTTTTAATAATCCTTCTCAGATCTTGTAAATCAATACCTACAAAAATAATAAACAATAAGTAGCTTTCAACTTTATAAATAACATGTCCCCCTAAATCTCGAGATGATCTCAAAAGAATGAAAGCTTTTGAAAAACAATTTAGGCGCGACTAAATACGTATTACGGTGGTTGGTACCAATTATAGTGTACTCCCATGGGACATGGGGGAATTTGACATGTTTGGAAAGATTTTCGTCATTTTACATTAAACACGCGATGGCAGAAATATTTGGTTCAGTGCTTCTTATTATTTACTATCTTTTTACCGCCGCTTCGCTAGCGTTAATGAATACTTTATCAATTACTTTCGGTTTCTATATCCCTCGGGAACTGTATTTATAATTTATCGTTTACTAATCAATGGTTGTAAACTTAGATTATTCAAAATTGGGTCGTTTTCGAATCACGCCAAAAGTAAGGGTGTGCACTGAACTTTAATGTTGTTACGGATACGATTCTGGCACAGCATTATGCTGTGTGCAAAACTTGTTTGCTGAATATGCGGCGTACAAAATCTCAATATATGCTATATTTTTAAATCATAATATGTAAGTACGTCCGATCAATTGGAATCGAAAAGATAGTAATACCAAAATTGGATCCCAGGAGTCTGAGCGAGACAACTATAATGCGTTGTCATAATTAGCGTTCTTCAGTCGCGTACAGTGTCACGTCGGACGCAGCCTACTGCGTTTGTCACAGACTACTATGCTTAAGCGATGTAACCTTTTTAGGGCATAGAAGCAACGTCATAACAAAGAGATACAGATGTGTTAGCCGCTTTACTTTTTTTAACGTGGGTAAATCCGTCTCAGGACTATCCACCGCAGGAGAAACACGGTGAGGAGTGTGGGATTCGCCGCGTTGAGGTGGCACTAGCACTGCTGTCAAGTGCATTGCCACCAGAGTCCCGGATATCCATTAAAACCCCTCGGTGTCCCGTCCTTCGCCTTCATGCCAGGACTACGGGTACATAGTTTCACCACTCCACGAGGCCCTGGCAGGCGGTGGCCCATCGGCCCTTTCCATTGCCACGGGAACTACGCCCCCGTGTCTTCGAACTCTTTTTGCCTGGGGCGATCTGTAAGGCGCCCCATGGGAGGTGTGAGCGCGTGCGGAACACGGCGTGCCCCCATCTCGACGGCATAACGGCATGTGAGAACCCTTAGGGAACGCACCCGCTCACGGCGATCGAAATCTAAGCTAGCTCTCCGGCGCCAACGCGTCCTCCTTTGGCGGGAGCGAAGCATGCTGCTACGCTCACGCTCCCGCTATCCGCTAAGCTACCATAACTTCTCGTCGGAAACGAAACCTAATTCACGCGAATAATTGCATACAACATTAATTTCTATCTATTATCATCATAATACATTTTTTTGTATAAGTAAGGTAATAGCTAAATTGAGTCTGGTGGTAGAATCGCAGTTCAGACATTCAAATTGGGACACTAAAACAAATTAATGGCCGGTCGTGAACTCCAATGAATTCAGGATACTTACAGTAGCTATATCTACGAGCCGCGACGGAGTTTGGCTAGACTGAGGTAATGTTAGGGCAATTAGAACTTATGACTGCTTAAATTGCAATGATTTGGTTTATAATCAAGTATTAAAAATTATTTCTAAGAAAGAGGGTAATACAGTGATGATAGTATTTTTACAACCTAGGCGTCAACAAAGACAAATTCCACGTACAGATTTGTAGAAACACATTTATTACCCGTCGGCATTTGGACTAATTGTAATACTTTTATGAACGTCTTCTTTTGTGTACTTATTGATTGGCATACGTTTCTAGAGAACAGCCCATTGTTTTATTGTACTCATTTATGGTCGCTTGCGGCCGACTCATTAGCCAAGTGTTTCGGATTATGTTGACTACGATACGGGCATATTGCATTTGTGCGGTATAAAACGATGGCCTGATTGAGGGAGGGGGCAGTCGAGCGAGAACTACGATCGAAGCTAGTCGTGTGTACTACAATCGGGAATCTAATAGTGACAGACTTTGCGCGTTTTATTGAATTACGACTTTCTGCATTACGTCTGGACTTGTTGGACTTGTTGTGCTCGGTTATATTTGTACCTGTGTTATACGTTTCTTTATAGTTCTAATAAACTCTATAATAATTCCAACGGCATTTTAATTCGAGTCCTGCAACTCGTAACAATATCATAAAATTTCTGCGATCGCAAAAGTCTAGGCGACGGTGACCACTTTCCATTAGTTACGCTCTATATTAATGTATTCTGTGGTTTTGGTTAGGTTAATTTTGGTTAGGCACACATTTTGTGGGAGGAGCTTTTTTTTTCAGGCGGGTTAAATGCATTTCACGCATACCGGGTCCTTTGCTAGGGATTAGACTGTTGTCGATCATGGAGGCTTTCCACTGGGGCCAATCCAAACAATAATCGACCGGCTTGTGTGGAGACTCGAACCAACCTTCCAATCCAAATCAATACTCCACTAAAACCATCCTCCTGAGGGAAGAGCTTCTTCAAGTATCGTCGACCATTTTGCAAGTCTTGTACTATATCTTAAAGTCGCTTTAATGAACAATTTTCGTTCTTCATGTTCAACATATTCAGTTACACACTTAAAATAAAAGTGCAATAATTTAAAAAGAATAAATACTACACTACCAAAGTTTGTAATAAAATGTTATAAAATTACTATAGTCACCTAGACCGTTGAGATTGCACAATGTCTTGTACAAAATCTCATTTATTTTAATATAGAAGAACCTTAAAAGAAAAATATTATTTTTAAAAAGGAATTTCTGTATTCAAAAGTTAGTAACATGATTCTCCATTCTAAATCCAATTTCCTCGAGCAGACGTCCAAGAAATATATCTGAGTATCCTTTCGTGGCGACGAGTGAACTGAACGTAAAGTGGTTAGCGAAATTTGTGGAATAAAAATAATACTTGTTTAAACCGATTTTGGTTACAGCGTTTCATATGCTTACATGTTGCTTATTTTGGACACGAATGTGTATTCAGTGATCACATATTGCAGAGAATTTCGTATAATATGGCATGTCATATTGTTACGAGCTACAGGATTCGAATTAAAAATGCCGTTGGAACTACTATAGAATTTATAAGAACTCTACAAACACGTATAAAACAAATACAAGTAAAACTGGATGCAACCAGTTCACACTTCACGATTCAATGCAATTCGACACGCGCAAAGTCCGTCGTCTATATCACTAATCGAGAGTACTACAAACGTCTGACTCGTCTCGTAGTCGTCGCTTGACAGCCCCACCCCTCCATTCGGGCATTGTCTTATACTAACTATACAGTACAAAAAAATCGGCCCTGTGCACTGAGTTTCGGAGAAATAGTAATTTTCACACTTCCAACAAAGTCGAAAACAATAACAATAGGTTATTGTGTAATTGAAAATTTAAATACGAAGTAATAAAAAGAACTTCGAATGCGGGAGGGCAGTAAACGAGATGCGCAGCATTTCTTTGTCGGTATGTGACAATAGGTATGCAGGTGGCCCAACTTGTAACAATATTGTTATAAATTCAAAAGTGGACTCTGTGGCACGAAATAAGTTCTGCAGACGCGGCGCTACTGTCGCGCAACGAATTGTTACAAAGATAAAATAATTTACATAGGTAGATAGATAACGCTTTATTGTACATTACAGATAAATTTATACCATGAAAATATTCTAAATGTGCACAAACGGGCGGTCTTATCGCTAAGAAGCGATTTTTTCCAGACAACCCGTAGCAGGAATAAAGAGATTCAATTTATCAAAGGTGGTACATAATATATTATACGATATGCAGTTACTTAAATTATATTTTATTAAATAATAAACATATGTATGTAAAATATTATATAAGTAAGAATTATACTTAATAGACATATATAAATACACCTATTAATATTACATACATAAATATATACATATACATAAATATGCATGAAAATAAAATTAATTTAATAATTTGTAAAGATTCCAATGAAATAGTGTTAGTAAATAGAATAATAATATAATGTCACATTTAAATTTAAACACGTGATAAAAACAACATAACTTGGTTAGGCTGATCTGTATAATTAGTTCCATTTTTCCGCGGGACTTTTATCGTGAGACGTACTCTAACACATAAAAGCACCACAAAGAACGCGTATAGTATCTTAATAGTGTATTCTAAAACACTTTTAGAAATGTACGAAATTTAAGAGTCCCATAACATCAAACTTATTTAATAATAATATATCCCTTGACTGCTAATAAGTAATCTAAACTTTTCATGTGAGATCTTTTTATTAAAAAAACAAATATAAATTTTACTTTTTATTACCTGTTTTTACCTGTTAAGCTGGCTTAAAGGGCTTTTAAAAATGAAGAAACTAGTTTCTTCATTTTCTTAGCCTATGTGTAGCACAGCTGAACTGTAGGTTATCAGCTGGTGCCATTCAACGGAGTTCTTGTGACAACTCAAAAGGCCACATTGGACTATACAGTTCACATTTCTCATAAAGCATAATTACTAATTAAAAAACTATCAATATCCTACAACTATTGTTCATTTTACAGTAATTTTACACATTTTTAGAAAATAAAACTGCACAACACAACTTCTCCTTTCAGTTCCCACCAACTCCTTTTAATACCTGGAATACCATAGACCACAGAGTACATTAATATAATAGTACAGGAGACCATAGCCTAATATTATGACAGCTGTCGCATAGGTATTTTTTTTATTTATTTAAAATAAAATATATTTTTAAATCAATGAAATCAATAAAGAATATGAATTTATTTGTGCCCATATTGGTTGGAGGCATGGAAGCGTAGGTAATCTTCCATAGTTGAAAGAAATTAATATTGGGGGAAAGATCTGTTAGTAGCTTTATTTTTGAATTGTAAAAGTATTATTATGAAATAAGATTAATTTTAACTATGATAACTGAATATGTGTGTCTGTATTAAAATTTGGATGTTCTGTAATTACGTACCAACAATAGATACGAGTATTATTGTGTGAAGGATGATATGATGATATATGGTGTGACAGAAGATGTATGTCAGAGTAGAGGAGTGTGGAAGGAAAAGACATATTGTGCCGACCCCAAATAATTGGGATATGGTGAAAGAAAGGAGAGAATAGATACGAGTATTAGGTATATCCGGTTCGCATACGCCGCCAATAATAATTACGGCTACGCGACGAGAAAATCCCTAGGTCCTCTATGTTACGTACATACAAATTTAATTTGATATTTTTACTTAAAACTTTACTTTTTCTTGTTACTAAGTTCACTACAATAACAAAGAAACTAAGTCCATATAGTTTACACAACTGCGCAGCGAAACATAGAGGCGAGTCGCAGCCAACCTGATTTAAGTATGGAATGAGATGTTGTTTATGACAACGTAGGTATTTATTAGCGAATTGAAAAACGTGATTGGAGCGCCATCTATTTTGCTAATTCGTTTATTCCATGGATACGATGTAATTTATCGGAATAAAATGTATCCTAAGTGTTAACTTGAGTTGCTTATAATAGTAAGCTAGCACCTTCAATCATATACGTTCAGTAGTTTCCAAAAAAATGCGATTGCAGCGCCATCTTTTTCGATATTTTCATCTATCCCACGGAAACTACGTAATTATTTGGGATAAAAAGTATCCTAAGTTACGCCCCGGGGTATAAGCTAGCTCTATGTCGAGTTTCATTTATATCCGTTCAATAGTTTTCACGTGATGCTCTCACAGACAGATAAGCAAAAATTCTAAAAATTGCATTTTCAGAATTAGCCCCCTGATTTTTTTCACATTTTTAAATGCAATGTACAAAAACTCAAACCATTTACAGATTTATTATAGTATAGATAGATTGAATATATTATAGCTGTATCTTTTTTTTTCAGCTCGATACAGCAAATAATTTGCCATGAATTACATATCTTATATGGTTTGGACATTAGAAGAGTTTTACCAACCCGTATTCCTGGTGATTATGCTGATGTTCTTCATATTTGTTGTAACTGACTGGTTGGGACCAAAAGTCGAGGGTGCAAGTTCTGGAAAAGATCTTCCTGTAGCTTCAAAGAAGAGTTGCATGGTACAGAACTGCTCAGGCGAAATGTTGAGACAACATGTTTAATTACACATATTTTACTTTGTTGTATTAGCATCTTTTCTCTATATAATGAATTGTCATTTTGAGAGTTCGAATTTGGAAGGGTTTTGAGTCATTTTGTTAAAATCGGAATATCTATGAAGTCTTCATGTTTGTCTGTTTTTCAAGGTCTACTGGATGTATATGATTATAAATAATATGCCGCTACACATTGCTTGGGTACAATTGCGAAGAATAAAGAATACGAGTATTCGCCATACACCATACATGTAACTGAAGGTTGAAAACAATTCCATATCTTTAGTCGCGTCATCTCCTTTAAGGGACAAATTTAATATTATTTTTTTCCACAAGCCGCTATCAAACGTAACGTTTATTATATATCAAAACCAAGAGAATGATATCGTTTCTTTTATTCTAATACAAATTCTATGTAGTTAGAGGGAAAAAGCATCGGTTTCAACGTTCATTTCAATTATCTGTATTTGACCACAAATTTTTGGGACTTCCCAATGAGCCGTATGTGACAGTTCGGCAACAAATTTGTGGAGGTTCCGTCTTAGGTTAAAAATCATAACTTTTGTCAATAGGGAGTTTTTGGCGGGAAGTGAAAGGAGATCTTGCGCTGTGCAGTTTTATTTTCTAAAAATGTGTAAAATTACTCTAAAATGAACAATAGTTGTAGGATATTAATAGTTTTTGAGTAGTAATTATGAGTTTTATGAGAAATGTGAATTGTATAGTCGAATGTGGCCTTTTGAGTTGTCACAAGAACTCCGTTGAATGGCACCAGCTGATAACCTACAGTTCAGCTGTGCTACACACAGGCTTAAGAGAATTAAGAAACTAGATTATAATCTAAGATCTGGCTTAAAGGCCTAGCTGCCAAGCCATAAACCTAAAAAAAAAATTGTTAATAGGTGGCGATATGCTCCCAAAGTGACAATAGCTCTCAATCGTAAAAATTATGTCTTTAACTTTAAACTTTTGACGTGGAAAATTCTAAAAAGAAGTTAATTTCCACATTAACTTCTTTTTAGAATTTTCTTTTTAGAAGCTTCAAAAATACTTTGATGATAATTAATTTCAACAATATCCGTCATTTCAACAATATTTGAATGGGGTATTTTCTATTAAAAGCTAATTTTTTTGGTTCCATAGCCAAATGACGAAAACGATGGGTTTTGTAAATCTAGAAGAATCCTTCCTATTTCATGACTGATACGCACTTGCCCGATCATTTGTGTGTTTTATTTTATGCTAAAATAAATATATTTTTCTTCTTAGGGGCATTCCGCAAATTACGTCATACGAATTTCATGATTTTTTTGATGCCTCCCTCGTGCTCGTCACATTCGTGAGTCTCCTCCCTCCCTAGTGTGACATCAGATGTTTTGCAATTGCAAGAAATTATTAAATTAAAACAGCAGTGTCGTAATTAGTTTTATATCCATTGAAATTATTTATTAATAATTTAAACACTATCAGTATTATTCATAAACGTTGATTAATTTTTAAGCAATACTTTAAACAGTTATTTAAAAAAAATTGTATTCATAAACACTGTTTAGACTTAATAGCCTATTTAAACAGTTACTTAAGTAGCTGTCAGATAGAACAACCTTACCCCACTGTTTAACTCTCTTAAGTAACAAAATCTAACAAAATGGCTGGTGTTTGATTTTGTGCAGATTGAGATAAAAAATGGAATCTTTCTTGATTTCGGTGACGATTTACATATAATTGAGCAAGATGCATTATATACATTTGAATTCAGGTTCCCTTGTGCTAGTTTATAAATATAGGTTGAACCCTATTATGTAGTATGAAAAAGTAGAATTTAGAAAAAAATACAGGTTTATAAGGAAAATACTTTGATGATTTAATCATTGATCTAGTGAAAAATGAAATTAGTTTCCTTGTTTTCTATTATTAGAATATTTTTCATTAGTCGTGCCAGTAAAGCCTGCAAAAATAAAAAAAAATAAAGTAAAAGGACATGAAAACAAACTCATGTTATGTTATACATAACTCTATCAAAATCATTTTACAACCACTCATTTGAAAAAAATTGACTTTTGATAAGAAGATTGCTCGTATCGCCGAAATTCTACAAAATTCTACCAAAAAGTTGTTGGGGTAAAAAAGTTACGTAGTATTTAGTTAAGCAATGTAATTTTTTTGTTCATGAATAAGAAATTTTTAAATACTGTTTAAGGCTTAATCAGTTGCTTAGTTAACTAATGTTTAGAACGTTAATTATAAATTTTTTATGACTAACGCTATATGCCCATAGAGATAGAGTTGGAAATATTTATCGTCAATATTTCAAATTTCATGTTTTAAAGTTTAAAATATATTAGAATTTGAAATGTGACGTCACGAAATGTAGAACCCCTCCCACCCCTTATCACATATTGTCACATTTCGTCGATCGCCCCGCCTTAACGTGCGACGTAATTTAAGGATGGCCCCTTATAAATTACTAGCTTATGCCCGCGACTTCGTCCGCGTGCATATGATATACAGCATATAGCCTTCCTCGACAAACGGGCTATCTAACACTGAAAGAATTTTTCAAATCAGACCAGTAGTTCCTGAGATTAGCGCGTTCAAGCAAGCAAACAAACAAACTCTTCAGCTTTATATATTAGTATAAGAGTAGAAAACTGAAAGGAAAGAGAGATGCACCTAGTTGTATCTTAGTAGTTAGTACCCACACAAATTCATATAACCCTTACTGTATGCTATAAGAGGTAATAACCAAGCACCATTTCACGTCTGAAGCATGTTCGCATGTCCCATTTAGTGCATTAGCTTAAGTGACGTATATACCTTACAACTCTATTACCGATCATTTCGGTAATATTAGCCGAGTCGTCGGTATTACTCTCGTGTGAAATTTATGTATGGTAATGATTTTAATGTGTTTTGATGTGCCAAATTGTTATAAAACCTCATCAATACTAATGTCATAGACAAAATATAATTAGTATTTGGAATACAATTTAAATGCACTTCAATAAAAAATGTCGTACCGATAGCACATTCCTTTCCTTAAAAGATTTTCCAACACAAATTTGTGTTTGCCAGATTTTTTAGGCTCATTGAATAAGCAAGAAGAAGAATTAAAATTGTAATCTCGAAAACAGCAAGTCCTGGTGGGTCAATGGTTAACGTAGCCGTTTTAATAACGTAGGTACGATTGCTGACCAGGAAGCATGCATTGCATAGCAATTTTATCTCGATTCCAGCCATACCACGCTCTCACAGAATATCGAAATGAAAAGATTAACCTTGAACTAATCGTGTTTCGGACGGTGAGTGTAAGTCCCCGTAGCCATCTCCCCCATATCTTGTCGCCCCTATCCCATCCCTTCTAATTCATCCCCCAGCCTCATCTTCTCTATACCATTCCTTTATCCGCACCTGAAAGGCTGGCAATGCATTAGCATCGCCCCTGGTATGTAAAGGTAACCACTTCACGTCAGTTGTGCTTTCTGTCTGCCCGAATCCGGGAATAATAAAAAAATACTGATGTTGAAGACATCGTAATAAAACCTCACATTCTGATAACCAATATTAGAAAGCCAAAAATGCGTCTTGTATAAGCGTTTCGGGTATATTGTCCATTTGATAGACATTTATTATAATAACTTATGTATTTTGAAATACATGATTGTATATGTCTATATAAGTACTATGCGATTCAAATGAGAATAGGATCGACTTTGCGCCATATTGTGACGTCATAGCTGTCGAATTATGACTTTAAATAATTAAATATTATATTAAGACAATTTACTACTAATTTAACCTTTTTATTTAAATTTGTTGTAAGACTTATTATTGATATGCAAATAAGTTTTTTGCAAACCATACTTTTCAAGTGACATTTGACAGATAGAGGTTATTAACATTCTTATTCTTATTTGGATCGCATTATATATAATCTATGTGTATATGTATAAATAATAATAAATAAATAATCGGCAGACAAGCACACATATTGTATATCCCCAAATTAAGCAAGCGTAACGCTTGTGTTATGGGTGATATACAACGGACTACTCTGGGGCCGATCCCAGACACCCAGACCATAGTAAATAACGGATAAAATTAATTTTCCGAAATTTAGCATGCTGGGAATGGAACCCGGACCCTCTGCGTTGCAGCGAGGTAGGCCAGCAAAGGCTTAGCTCGCTCGACCACAGAGGCCGTGGAATGTATGTATATTTATATTTAATTCTTAAAATACTTTAAGTATTTATGTATCTATTACCTTTTTCCTGCACCACCTACTTCGCCCAATTCAAATTTCTTTGATTTAGGTTCATCTAATGACATCACATTTTGTCAAAATTGCAAAAAAGTGTTTTTCACTATTTCGTATAGTTAAGGATTTGGCCCTAAAGGCCCATTTGAATACTTCACTCTGTGTACGTTTCACTTTTACCAAAACGGCTAAGGAACCCTAAGAAAATGTTAATGATAACCAATAAGTTCTGAACTGGAACAAATGTATGGGAATCTTGATAGCGATTCGTACAGTATTGTGGAGACGTGCCAAGCCTGTACGTTGGGTTTCAGCTCTTCTCATTGCCAAAATAGTTGCGGAGTTTTGGAAGTGAAATGGATGCCAGTCGTATGGATTGAATAAACAGGATCCCTTACGTCTCGATGCCAAGAACAATTCGTGGTTTTATATTCGAATATTATTATATTATACTTTCTTTTTTTTTTGACGGCCCAACTGTGATGTAAGGTGGTTACTGTCGCCTATGGACTTTAGCGATACCAAAGGCGCTGCTAATGTGCTGCCGGCCTTGAAGGAGAAACTGGAACCTGGCCACTGATTCCGGAACACAACTCAAAGTTGTATGGTGGCATAGTCTAGACCAGGGATGGTAGCCATCCAGTCGGGCAAATGCCCTGCCACCTGGCTGTGGGTTGTTTTGTCGCCTCTTACGACAGACCGCCTGGCCGCAGGAAATTGTATTCTTTTTCCTTTTCTGCACGAAGAAAGTAGTTATTAACGTAATTATAATAAAAATACCAGTTTAAATAGGTGAATAGATGTCAAATCAAGCGGGATAATTTATATATCCTTGCAAAACGTCGCTGCTTCATAGATTTATTACGAGCGTATCTACATGTTTATGACATCATAACTAGTTACAAATAATTTCTATCACGATGATTTAAAAATAAGATTTTATTTGTGACAGAACTTATAACCCAACTATGTATTATTTCATTTGTCTACATTGGTTAATATACACACCGGCATAATTAGCGGAACAGAGAAATATAAGTAAGAAACTCGTACTTATATTATTGAATAATATGTGTTGTATTTAAAATAATAATGATTAGGAACTATGTTACAATTGAATTAATATCTCTTTAAAGTTCAAAAAACTTTATTTGTGAAGTCTGAAGTAACTTTAACGAAAAAAGACAATAATTTATAAAGATCAGGTTTTTTTCAAATTTCATGCTAATTTAGAAAAATTGATAATTTTCAAAAACATTAGACAACTTATTACTTAACCTTGACAATTACTTAACCGTTAAAAAGTAGTTTGTTACACAACTGTGAAGAAATGAAAATTTAGGATCGCACGTTTCATCTCCTGCAGCTTCCATCAGTCTAGGCCTCATCACTCGCGTATATTATGTATATCTCCTTATTATATTAATATACTTTGTGGTCTAGGCATATATAATAGTTATAGTTTAACATCTATGGTTATGAGTCTAGGCATGCTGCGGATGATGTTGAACAAGAACAAAACAATGAAAAAATGCCTATCAGCTTTTTCTTTTTTGAAATGAGAGCCAAATAAGAAAAAAGAAATATAACCAGCCAGTATTTTGAAAAAATATTACATTCTTTTTGATTTTATTTTACTAACGTTCCTCTGATTTTGCCGGTGTGTGTAGTGCTGGGTTTGACCTATCTGAAAGCTTCACTCTGTATACGTGATGAAAATTCAAAGCAAATTTTAAGGCAACCCAATCAAGCTCTGATGCTAATAAAAGGTAACAGCCAATAAATAGATAATGCATAAAATAAACGACGCAATAACAATTCGATGAATACAAGATTTTTATTAGCCTAACGACCGTTTTAATATGGCCTTTCAGTTACAATGATTTTGTTTCGTTAGCAAACTTTGAGAGAGCTCCAGTAAAATGGTCGCTTGATTTCGATAATGTATAGTAACCAAATTAGTACCTATCTTTTTATGGATAAAACTCGATAATTGCTGCGGATATTGTACAGTAGTAAAAGTTATTTAGCTGTATAGTTTGATTTTTAGTATTATTGCAATGTTTGTATAGTTGTATGATTGAGAATTATAGCCTTGCTCTCTTAAATTCTAAGAGTTAGAATCCTGGACTGAATAAAATATTTACTACTTGTTTTTATTCCTGGTTACTGAAGTTGAATTTATTTTTATTAAAGAAAGAGGTTACAATACAGAATGTACAGTCTTTATTTCTACAAAATGAAATCATACAACTTATAGCTAAGTAATGGTAACAATATTTCCAATACTAAGTAATTATCATAGTGACACAATATTATGATCTAAAAAGATGGGCTTATCGGATATGAGCATAGATAGGCATCTTTTTTCTTATTTTATGTAGTAAAGATGTTATTATTCATACAACCGGTCGTATATGGCTTTATTGCCAAAACCATTGGAAGATTTTGTGGAAAAGATATGAGCTGGGAATAGGAAAATATTTATAAATCTGATAAAATTGTCCTATTACCACTTTCTTTAAGTGGGTCATTTATTTTACTAACGCGATTTCAAATAAAATAATAACTGTATGTTGGTTGTCCAACGATAGAAGAGAGACGGCGGGATATAAGCTCCAATGCATACTCTCCAAAATGTATCCGATAGAAAACCGATAAGCTGGCAACTCTGCGTCGATGGTCGAGACTTTGAATATTTCCATCAAATAGTTGCCTATCGAATTCCTAGCTAGTCTAAAGTTGACTGTAATAACTTTGCCGCTACAAATTAATCACGAATATCCCGTTGGTATCGCAGTCATTGTCATCCTACAAAGTGACACCCTACACAGAGAGGCTTTGATAGATTTCCCTCCAGTTTTTAAAATGCAAATGCAATCAATCACTCAGATAACAGTCGTTTAGTATATTGCAACATGCCGTTTATGGTGGCTATGAGTGTTGTGTACAATTTTGGTTATTTTTGATTGAGTTTTACAGCTTTGATTTATTGCTTGGTCGGTTGATAAATTTGATTTGATAAAGGCTCATCGGTCTGTTTGTAATGTTAGATTAGTTATCAAAATTTTGAAAGTTAGATGGGTAAATAGTAGATAAT
The DNA here is from genome assembly GCA_039645545.1 of Dendrolimus houi. NCBI lineage: Eukaryota > Metazoa > Arthropoda > Insecta > Lepidoptera > Lasiocampidae > Dendrolimus > Dendrolimus houi. The sequence continues at coordinate 23,551,381 of CM077127.1, read as the reverse complement.
TCTTTATTGTTCAGCATCATAATCTAATTGTATGAGATGGCTATTTATGTATTAACACATTTGAGCGATAAGGCTATTATCGCCTAAATGTTATTTTTTCTAAATTCCTAAGGCTGGTGTGAATAGTCATTTAACAGACGGTTAAAATAAAATAATCACTGTTAAGGCATATATTTTTATTGATTATTTTTTAACCATTGGTTAAATATTTATGCACACCAGCCTAAGCTAATGATATCCAAATGAAAGAAGTTACTCGACTCAAAAGACAAAAAATACAATTCACAAAACATCAATCAAGCTGTTGAAACGCTTAGACCGTGGGTTCTGAGGATTTAGGCTCATGGGAGCCTCTACAAAAACCTATCAAAAAGAGTCTGACTCTTCGGGTGATTAGAGGGCTGGTTCTTACATCGGACAACGGATCAGTATGGCGATCCAGCGAGGTAACGCAGCCAGCTTCTCGGAACCTCACCATTGACTTCGATGAATTAGGCTCAGTATTCTAATTGTAGTCCAAGGGATTATAGGTTTTTAGATAGGATACAATATAAGTTATGTTTCCGTCATTGTACTAGTTTATATTTATATTTAATGTGTACCAGTATCCAAATTACGTTAATGATAATATTCAATTGTAAACGACAGAGCTAAAAAGAAAATTCAAGTTATATACGTGCTTGAATATAATTTTTATGTCATGGAAATATTTACGAAGAAACAAAGAAAAAATATTTATTTAGAACTATACACAAACCAAAATATATTTATAAATAATAAAATACAACTAGGAAATGAAGTTTTAAATCGGTTCTATCCCAGCATGATGCTGGTTGAATCAACCAGCGCTGGTCTTCCGTTAGTTCCTCTCTGTGCAGGAACGGAAAAGAATACAATTCCTGCGTCCGGGCGGTCTGTTGTAAGAGGTGACAAAACAACCCACAGCCAGGTGGTAGGGTATTTGCCCGACTAGATGGCTACCACCCCTGGTCTAGACTGTGCCGCCATAACTACCTTGAGTTGTATTCCGGCATTAGCGACCAGGTTCCAGTTTCCCTTAAGAGAGCAGCAGCGCATCTGTAGCACCTTTGGTGTTGCAAATGTCCATAGGCGATGGCAACCGCTTTCTGTCAAGTGGGCCGTCTGACTGTCTGCTGAACGCATGCAATAAAAAAGGGCCTTTACAGTAAGGTTGGTTGGCATCCATTACTATAATTTATCTAATTGTACTATACATTATAGAAATAATAATATAGTACGAGATGTATACTATATTTTCATCGCTAATTTAGTTGTCGAGCATTTTGTGCAGCTTATTATGATTTAAAAAAAAAAACATTGCTGGCCAAAGCAAAAATTTGTAATAAATATAATTGGAATATTCAATAATTATATATGACACGGGAGGGACCTCCGTGGTGTTATTAAAGAGTGTGACGTCAGCCTGACGTCACGATTGTTGCTGTCTTGGTGACGACCCATATTTGAGGTCTCGAAATAGAATTTTAAGAGTACTCGGTGTCGTATATTTTAAGAGCGTTACGACGTCCCAGCGAGGTCCGTCCCGTTCGGCGGCTCGAGCAATAACGATTGAGTTTTTTTTTATTGGACTTGACTTTATGTTGTTGGTCCGAAGACCTCACAACTTTACCGGGGTTTTCGGGGCGAGTGCCTTTGCGAAGCGAAGGCGCTCGAGCCCGGGGGGCAATTTGCTCGAGGGGGCTCCCTAGGGAGTTTCACCTCGGCTGGACTGTTGCCATGAGAGGGGGATGAATCTAATGATGCCCACCATAGGGCGACACAATGCACTAATTGAGAGCGGGCGACGGGTAATATAAAGCCCGAGAGGAAGGATCCCGGCGGACCGGGATCGGCGGTTCGCGGTGGCCTATACTATCTTACTGCCGTTTCGCAACGTGTTATGGTTGGGAGAGAAGAAACGGCGAAAGAAACTTCCCAGCAACACGCCTAGTCTATCCTATGGGGGGGCTGTGTCTCCTGGCGTCCCTCGCGGGGACGTGGAGAGATCGTGATTGGCGGCGTCGACGCCGCCGTCTCTGTCTGTCTGTCGGTGCCTGCCAGCCTGCCGTCCTAACCGCGGGCGGGCTGATCCGAGCCAGCCGTTTTGTGATATCGTCGACCTTGTCCGTGAGGATGTTACGCGGTCGTCGCACGAGAGCCTTTCGTCGAGGAACGATTGAGTGTCGACAGTGCGGGCGTATTTATAGAGCTCGGCGCACGTGTCGGTGCACGTGCAAGTGATCACCAATTTTTTAGGTTAAGTATTGAAATTACAATAAGATCTTGTTGTTTTACGTTAATTTCACAATAAACTCATAGTAATTAAAAAAATGATTATTGTTCAGGTAATACGTTAATTATTGTATTTGCGCCGACATGTAATATATAACAAATGAAAATTAATTGTGTACTCTTTTTCCCATAAATTTACGAAAAGTACTATATTTTCTTCAAAAAAGGTAACCCTACCTTGCAGTGACGCATGGATATAGAAAACAAAATAAACACTTTAAAAAAAGACTTTGGAGAAACAAAGTTATTCTTAGAAATTTATCCCTTATTGATGTATGTAAAGAGAATTTCCAAAAAGAAACTTAATTAAACTAAATTAATATAGTAAAGTATTATATAACAAAGGAACTAAATTAATCCTAGTTTTAAAATCAAAGAGTTTCAACATGACAGCGAAAATGTACGGTTCCTACCAGCTCCAGCTAATTATGACAAAACCTAAGTAATCCGACCAAACGAATAGACAAACGGATTACGTACACGACGCTCAGCCCAAAGGGCATGGCTTCAAAGGGCCCTAGCCATTTGCGAAATTTGTTTTTCCATTACTCAAATTGGGTTCGTGTGGGGAAATCTTGATTCGCAAGTGAGCGGTGACACGACAATACATCTATACTCGTAAACTCATGCACAAAATGATCCCTGGTGTAATAATACGTCTAATGGCTGATTCCCATATCTTACTATTAATTAAATCTTACTATAAATAAATTAAAAAGGGATATAATACCATTTAAGAATATTTAAATGACAATACTTAATTTACATAGCAGCTGGCTCCAGCCTCTTATACTATCGTCTGTATAACGTTTTTATCTTGCGAAACATATAAGGAATTTATGGAGATATCTTGCAGTGTAAACTTTTAGTACGTCTCTTCATTATTATTGTTACGAGTTTTGGGACTCGAATTAAAATGCCGTTGGAATTATTATAGAGTTTATTAGAACTATACAAACACGTATAACACAGGTACAAATATAACCGAACACAACAAGTCCAAACGTAATGCAGAAGGTCGTAACTCAATAAAACGCCCAAAGTCCGTTCCTTATTAGATTCCCGATTGTATTACACATGACTCGCTACGCTCGTGGTTCTCGCTCGACTGACCCTTCCTCAATTGGGCCATTGCTTTATACTGCACAAATGCAAATATGTCTGCCCGGCAAGCGTCGACGCAATTTACTAGAAATCGTAATCCGCACACCTGGCTAATTATGCCTGCAAACGACCATAAACGAGTACAATAGAGTGTTCTCCACAATAACCAATAAACAAAAGAAGTAAACAAAGAAGACAATCATAAAAGAATTACAATTAGTTCAAATGCCGACAGGTAATAAAATATGTTTTTATAGATATGCAGGTGGATTTTGTTTTTGTCGGAACTTAAGTTGTAACATTATATATAACGATAATAATGTTCTTCTTTGCTTTTATCATGTCTTTGTCTTACTGAGTATGCACTGTTTGCTACAACTCCATTAATTCTTAGAAAAGTACTTCTGTAACATACTACTCTATAACACGTTGCGAAGCGGTGTACACAGAATAGGAAGTAAAAATAAATTTTAACTTATATGTATGACCTTCAAAAAGTGTTCTCCAGTGGAACTTATTTTGAATTAAAACTTGAATTCACTTGCCTTTTGGCCGGTTACTATATCTTACTAACCGTTCTTTTACCTTACTATCAGTTAAAATTTGACATGAGCTCCATACAATGAAAGGTCGTTAAGATACAGGAACGGCCCATAAATATTTTGGTACTTCACACACACGATTTTTGCAATAACACAATCTGATATTTTTTAAATTATTCAGTCAACTTATAGAACACTAGAGCGTTCCCGGCGAATTCTAGATGTTGTAAAAAGAAGTCAGTTCAATATTTATTTTTTGAGTTTTAGAGTGACGTGGATTTTGATTTTGTTAAAAAAATTTGGAAGTCACCGGCGACTAAGACATATTTTTAAAGTTATTGTTTTGTAAATTGTGGTTGGGTGAGTTGAACAATTTCATTAATTTATGCAACTAATAAGGTAAAACAAGCGATTTTAATTCGTAATTTGCTTTATGCCTAATTATGCTCCTAAAATTAATAAAAAAATACGCACTGTCCATGATCTTTGTTTTTAAAGCAAGACCTGCTTACTAGGGCTGTTAAGTTTTTTTGTTTAAAGAATGATTTTACCGTTTTTATTTTAAACTTATGAAAACCTTGTAAATAAAAAATGTTCGGCTACTAATCTTATAAACAGCATAATTATTAACAACGAATATTCAACAAGTTTCGACTCTCTTGATGAATAGTAATTGGTGCCATCTGCGTTATATCCCGAAGAATCTAACTCTAATTGAGTCTTGTTAGAGACCCAGTATGAATACAACCATTCAAGTAGTGGCTTCGTTATCACAGCCTATTATTTCAAAGATTTGAAAGTAGTAGTGCAATTTGACATCGTGTTATTTGCCTGGACAGTTCTTTGCGTCAAAGATGTTCGTATTTTGCTAGTATAGTGATGGAATCAAGTATCATTATTTCACTAAATAACTCTTTCTTGACAAATACAGTGTTTATGTGGTTTACACATATGCAACAAAACCTTAATTTTGTTTGGTGTAGTTAGAATTTGATTTTGTGTTCTATTTTATTAAATTATGTGCAAATATATAAATTCAAGTGCATTGTGATTACGTGTCTTGTGGTATATTTTAAATTATATTTCACAATTAGGTGGAAACTTTGGATAAAAGTATCAAAGTGGGTGACGAGTTAATAGCTCTGTACGACATACGTAAAAAAGTAAACTACTTTTGGATGAAGTAAAATGTATTTCAACAATTATAAATATACAAACAACTACAAAAACAACGGAAGTTATGTTACGGTAAGTTTTCTAAAGAGCATTTTTAGTATTGTGTGCTACATGTTATTTGACTTTAAGTCTACATCTTCTGAAACCACAGTCCCTGAGACAAAAAAAAAATACGTAGAAGTAGAATACAACTGAAAACAATCCCAGTAAATTAGTGGTTCTTTGATGGTTCCTATCAGCTTACTCGCGAGTATTTTTCATTCCTAATAGCTTTCTTTCATTAAAATAGTAATGTTTCAAAACAAAAGAAACATTGTGTACAAAACACGCCGTCGTTTTGCTCCGTACACCGCAGCCGCTTGATGGTATATCATTTGTTAACTCCGTACACCTGCACATGTACCAAGATTAATGGTAGCTCCTTTACCTCGTCTGCGATTTTCTCTTGTACGCCTTTTTTCACGTGTTATTTTACGCTAGGTGTTTCTCAGCATCAGTTTAGTTTCTTATATCACGAGAACTTACAATTGTTATTGAAGTATCATGCTCTATCAGCAATATTTTTTAATTGCATATTTTAGGAGAAAAGACAGAAAAATTAGAAGACTTGATTAAAAATTCGACAATAGCAGTGGGTAATCAGAGTCATTCAAGTTTCAAAAATAGAACTGCTATCAGACTCCATTCAAATTTCAAAAAGAGAACGACTATCAGAATTCATTTAAATTGCAAGTATAGAATAGTAAGCAGACTTGATTCAAATTTTAAAAATAGACCGTAATCAAACCTGATTAAAAACTCAAAAATATAATAGATGAAATTAGAACGTCACGTGTCATGTGTCATCAAATACATATCTAATTTGGACGGATTAACATCTAAAGCATCAGTCTGCACATGGGTAGTGTACGGTCGGACAAGAAACACACGCCAAACCATGAACTATTGTGGGAAACTAGAGCTTTCCATGAGGCTTTGTTCGCGTACACTTCGATTCGGTATTTCATGATAACTGTCCCAACTACAGATATAAAAATGTAGGTATATTTATCTTCGCTGACGAAATTACGAATATATTTATATATTCGCCATATTCGCGTTGACAAAAATATTGCAAGAGACGGAACGGTTTAAATATATTACAGCTTTAGCCATTACCGGAATAAAGTAGTTGACAGTCAAATCAACTGATATACTTTTTATAATTTTATAAAACTTTAAATCCATTTAAATTTTGTACGAGCGTTGGAAATTATGACATCATTACTATAACCAGTCAAATAGCATAATATAATTATAGTTTAAACAGTAATGAAAATTATTTCTACTATAATATTTTAAAGTTATGATGATGGTATGGTATTTGAACGCCCGCTCTTTTATGTGAACATTGTTTACAAATTTATTGTGATAACTATCTCATTCTTGCTTGCTCTGTTTACCAAAATTCATTGTAAAACGCAATACATGTTAATTATTTTTTATCAAATTTTTCTTAGCTTGTATTACTTGGAGAGTATCTCCAATGGATAATACCCAAAGTCGTAAAAAAGGCACAAACATGTCACCAAGCCATTTTAATATTTGTGTATTACGATAACTTTAATTTGTTTTAATTGTGTGTGTTATTTAATTTTCAGAAGTAAAGAAATGAGTTGTTTATATTACTATGCAACAATTAATATCCTCATTCGCGCCGTACATATTATTTCATTTGATAAACTACCCGCAACTCACAAATTACCACGCCAATTTAGGTTAAACGAGTTCAATGAACACCAGGGTCGGTATACGTTACACTGCCGTTTCCAATTGAAAATAATTATAGATGTACCACATTTTATGAAAATATTCAGATCAATTTCTAAGCTTATTATCCGTGCAGGAACGGAGAAAGGAAGAGAAGAGAGAAAATATTTATTTCTAAAAATGCGACACTTAACAATAATTAATAATAATAATTTCCCATGTTCCCCGAGCATTGCGACGGGCAGACGCCATAGTCCCCACATTCCCAGACCCCTAGTACCACTAGCAGTTCACCCCAACAGCGATAAAACAACCCACAGCCAGATAGCGTATTTGCCCATCGGGATGGGTACCACCCCTGGTCTAGAGTATGCCGCCATAACAACCTTGAGTAAATTTCCAACATTAGTGGCCAGATACCAGTCTCCCTTTGGTATTACAAATATCCATAGCCCCGAACATCTACAAGCTGGTCTTGGAAAGATACCCGCAGATTTAAAAAAAAAAAATATTAAATAGATTTGCGTTTGACCACGATCACGTCCAATTCCGGACGATGATGCGGTCGAAGATGGAGCACGCTTACCTAGATAATACCTATTCACACGAGACTTGAAGATACCCGGATTGTACTTTTCGGAAAACATGGACTCTGGTAGTGCATTTCAAAACTCTGCCGTACGTATAAGGAACTTGGAGGCGAAACGTTTAGTTCGCGCTGGTAGCGTTTCCATTGTGAAACGATGACGTAGACCAGAGCGCCTTGTGGTTCGAAAATGGAAGTAGTGTAAGGGGAATCAGGACGAATAATTTACCCGCACACTCTCCGAAATGAATTCTATAAAAAACCGATAGACTAGCAGCCCGGCGTCGATGCTCTAGGCTTTGAAGCCTCGTATTGACAAGCTGGTCGCTACCAATCAGCCTCTTGGCTCTTCTCTCAATTGACTCTAGCGCTTCAAGCTGGTATTTAGCTGAGCCGTCCCAAAGGTGAGAACAGTACTCCGTACAAGATCTTACAGCACAGTAAAGATTAAGCAGCATTAAATTCCCGGGATATAAAATATCCCACATTTCATTACATAAAATTTGCTATCGTGAAGTGAAGTGAAGTGGAAAAAATCATATTGGAATTCTTTTTATTTTAACCTGGTCCTTTAAATAATTCTTAGAAAAATTACTTCGAGATTCCCAGGATAAAAAGTAGAGCAGATTTTAAGCCTAAGAATTTATAATAATAAATAATAATTGTAATAGAACCGGAACGCGAATGTCAACGTCATTTGACAGGCGCGTCAACCGTGACGTACCGGAGCTACTCACCCCCCTTCTCGGGTTTTTACATGGAGCCTCTCGGCACACATAATATTAAGATTTACAAATTAAGATACCTGTATTGTGGACATGAAAATAAAACCATCGAAGACTGGAACATATCTTTTATTAACAAAACTACAATAATAATAATAATATTTGCTGTCGATCGAAATCGAGCCATTAATTACCATTACTTTTTACGTGAATCCCGAGTTAACAGATAAACAGACAAAAAATATAAATATAAAAATTGCATCGTGTTCTCCATCGTTTATAGTGTATTCCAGTAATTTTTTTTTTAATAGTTTCAATGTACAGACACGGCATTTTTAGAATTTTATATTAAAGATATAATTAATTATCTACATTTTTTATGATAGACCAAAAAAGAGATGGATAGATTTTGTATGACATGATGATTTGTGATGTGACAAAGGACGTATGTCAGAATAGAGGAGTATGGAAGAAAAAGACATATTGTGCCGACCCCAAATAATTGGGACAAGGTCAAAGAAAAGAGAGAGAAAGAGAAAGAAAGGTATCTACATCTTTACATTTAATTTAAAACTAAACAGACATACTTACATGACGAAAGGCTCAATATGAAAAACCAATTTTTTCCCTTTTCCCAATCTATTTTTCCTATTTTCCCAATCCTTAATTCGTTTGTAACAGGCCCTTTTCGCGTGTATTTGACCCTTCGCCTTAAATTACCTCCGTAGGGCTTTCAAATGAAAACTACATCAATCAATGAATGACAGTTCGACGGGCAAATGGTGAGACCACGGTAGGACATGAGGGCTGTTTTGGACTAAAATAAATTGAAAACAGAGGGTCCGAATGCTAAGTAAACATATTTGGGGGCGCGGTTTGTTTGTTTATTGGTTGAGTTAGTTGAACGACTACAGCTAGATTTCACATAATATGTATATATAATATGCTTAAAAATCGGATCATAATTCTGCTCCAAAAGTTATTGAAGTATATAATTTTAACCTTAAGTTCGTTTGCGTCCACACTCTGAAGAAAAAGACACTGAGATCTGCTTTTTTACTTTTTTGCTACACTTTACACAGCCTTCCGCATCTTTTATTTTCAGAGTTAAATTTTTAAGTTATGACGCAATTAATACAACATCCAAGTAACAAACATTTATTCCTTGAAATATGCGACACTGTCGACATTTAGGCCCCGTCACATCTTCCAATGACTGAGTCAGACGCTGACAACGCTGTTTCTTTAGTTGAACCCTCAAATGGCACAAATATGGAACCTTAGAAAGAGGTTACATATTTGTGCCGTTTGGAGTTGAGACACTAGGTTCCTGATGTCCACCCGCAAACAGTTTCCAAAAAGAAATTTGTACGACACTCTTTGATGCCATGACCAGAAAACTGGTTTATACTTCGCATAGCGAATTTTTGGCTTGCCATCCGGCATGAAAATGCAGCTAGGCGTCTGGGTACCCTTCCTTCTGGCAACGATGTGGTATATATTTTTCAATTATTTTGTAGTCTTATCTATACTAATATTATAAAAAGGAAATATTTGTATTTTTGTAACTTAATAACTAAAACTTAATAACGTTTCGGACCTTATCAAGGCCTGAAAGACTGGCCCTCGTCTAGCCCAGATCTGAACCTTAGACTACAAATTATGATCAACTTAGAGAACATGACTAGCTCTAAACAACACGCCAACATTGATTCTCTTATCTCTGGGGCAAGTAGTAGCAAAATTTCCCATGGAAACATTGCGTAGATCCATAGATTCGTGGCCAGAGGTATTAAAATCCGGTATCTAAATCAAAGGTGGCTATTTTGCATACAATCATTAGTTACTCTTCGCTGAGACTTCCATAAATATGTACAGATAAGTTTTATTAACATTACATGACTTCATAAAAAACAAATCACAAGGATTCTAAAGAAGTATCCCTTCAAAATGCATTTTCATGTCTAACAGAACTTATGGCTGGACTATGTATATTAGTTATTAGGTAGCGTTTTCTACCTATACACACTTAAGAAACAGTAACAAAAGAATGGAAGTTAAAAGTATTTAATACTTGCATAAAAATTCCACTATTCTACGGTCCTGCTAGACCATAAAAATTAACTGTCGCGCACATAAAATTGCTTACATGCTCCGTTCTAGACGTTTAATTAAAAACATAGCAAATTAGTTATAATTTAAACTGTGCATTCAGAAACAAACTTAAAAGAGTTTAAAAGGATTGCAGCGAGAGTCGGGGCGTGGAAAACCGATGAAAAGTGTTGTCCATTAAATCGCATGCAGCTGGCAATCGGAAAGGATTTGAAAAGAAAGTTTTGCAAAGAGTTAGACGACAAAAGCTTTTAAAAATTGAAATGGTTCCTTCGCTTTCAGGGAAATAATTTGATTTGTGATATGTTTGCATTTATTAATAAAATTATTTGTTTGGTTGGCTGTAGAGAAATCGTCAGGTCTTTCGATCTGTAATTTAAGCTTACAAGGTGCTTGATCAACTTCTTTAAGTGTTTACGGATTATAAATAAAATATAAGACTTAGTTTATTTATATTTCTTTTTATAAAATGAATTGAAAAATAATTTTAATTTATATACATAAATTATAAGCTAGTACAATGAAGAAATTTATAAATAACCTAATATAATAAAAGAAAACTTAACTTATTTGTACAGTATTCTAGCCATAGTCCATCGAGAATAGAATAAATCTAATAATAAATAAAATAGAATAATACCTAAATCCTAGTAAAAAATGGCCTTAAAGTCAAACTGAAGAGTGAATTATTGTTGCGAGATTTAAAATGCTGCCTTAGAACATATCCAGTTGAATGTGAATTTCTAGTCATCAAAAATACTGCCATTTTGACTTTTTTTCTATAAATATATAATATGTCATCTAAAGACAACATTTCAAATTTTTCTTTTCTAAACTCTTGTTACAGAAATAGCAAGAACTTATGACGATATGTATGTATGTGACGTGTCTACGATATTAATCTGGCGTTAATTATGATCTTGATCTCGGGGGGTTGATGAAGTGGCCCCGCACGTTGGATTGGCCATTGTCCGCTAATGATGGATGAAAGAGGGTGGGCGAAAGTCACTGAGTACGCGACCCAATTTAGAAGCTGTAGCGATTTTTCCATCATTGATAAAGTATAAAAATTGTCTTCTAATTGTCTGGCAATGGAAAGATAGACCAAAAAAGACATGGATGGAATGTGTAAAGGTTGGTTTATGGTGTGACAGAGGACTTATGCCAAAATACCCCAAATAATTAGTAAAAAGAGAGAGAAAAAGTAAGACGTGAAATATATGTAACTGTAAAAGTAGATAAAAACTAAAAATAATAATTACAAACATCAGCGTTATCACCCAATCACGATAAATTGATGGACGTAGGTATCTCCAAATTTCCGACTCAAATCCTAGTCTTCTGTTTTCTCATCAGTCCTCTATTTGCAACTTTGTTAATAAACAATCACACACTCTCCACTACATTTACCAAGACAGAATTTCATCTTCAGGACTGATTTGCACCATCAATCACCAGTCCTGCACACACGTAATCGGTCGCTTATCTCGGTTTTGTAATGGATAATCTCGTTTTGGAATCGATGTAAAATAAATCAATACCCAATGTTACTCGGCCTTTTGAGTGACTATAAGCTTTGTATAAGTCCTCCTGTTTGTATCCACGTCAATAACACCTAACATTTAACAGATTATGTATGGGTTATAAACATGTATGTAAATGTTATAAACATATGTATGTAAAAACATGCCGAATAAAATATACATAACTCTTTATTTTAGACCATTACAGAAAACTTACAATCTAGTACTATTTTAATTGAGTACATTGGGCGGTCTATCGCTAAAAAGGGATTTCTTTCAGACAACCCGTGGTAGAAATAAATTAGATCGGAGAGTCATGATGTTGGATCACATAATATTAATCAAATATTTTGATACTGATTAACATAATGTTACGAGCTACAGGACTCTAATTAAAAATGCCGTTGGAACTACTATAGAATTTATTAGAACTGTACAAACACGTATAAAACAAATACAAATAAAACTGGATGCAACCAGTTTACACTGCACGATTCAATACAATTCGACACGCGTAAAGTCCGTCGTCTATATCGCTAATCGAGAGTACTCGAAAACGTCTTACTCGTTTCCTAATTGTAGCTTGACTTCCATTCTTCCCCACCCTTCCATTCGGGCATTGTCTTATACTCTCTACACAGTGCAAAGAAATTGGCTGCGCACACTGAGTTTTCGAGAAATAGTAATTTGCACACCTGCGAACGGCCACAAAGTCGAAAACAATAACAATAAGGATTAGTTCGACGCTAATGATGGTTATAAAACAAGTAGAAAAACAATAGCATGTTTTTCTTAATTACAAAATCAAAACACAAAAGAATTCCTAATCCGGGAAGACAATAAACTGCGCGTACAACAGCTGTGCGCTTATCTTTGACGGCATGTAACAATAATAATACTTCACGACACATACCTATAAATTTTTATTATTTGAAAAGTGACGTTGTAAATTTAAGATAATTTAAACTTGACGCATAAAATTTTCCGAATAAATAAGTATGCTTAACTAAACTAAAGCTAAAATACTTTCATAGCGAAACGATACGCAGCGTTGTCGCGATATATCTCTCTTTTCTTTCACCATATGGCAATTATTTGGGGTCAGCACAATATGTCTTTTCCTTCCACACTCCTCTATTCTGCTATACTTCTGTCACACTACAAATCATTATATCTTCACACAATACATCCATCTCTTTTTTGGTCTACCTCGGGCATATAATGAGGAGGGACGAAAGTCGCGTAATAAAAAGAATGTTAAAATTAAATATAAAATCGCTTTTCGCTCATCACTGACACTAAGCCCTTCCACAGTAAGGTTTCACGGTGCCTACAGTTTAATTCTATCCGGTTAATCTCGCGTCATTGTCTCCGGGTCAGGAAGGCCCGGTTAGAGTACGGTCGCACCACTTACATATCATCAACAATTCATCGAGTGTGAGGCCGTACGTATGTTGATATGGCAGCTTTAAATTAGTTTCGAGTTCCGCCATGAATTTTCCATTTTGAATTTGTGGATAGAAGTGGTATTCTAATCCATACTAATTAATATAAATTAGGTAAGTGCTTGGCAGAACTAAAAAAATCATTCTATCGAAAATAACCGAAATCTCAAAAATTTTAATATATTCTACGTCGAAAATATTTATTAAGGTATATCGTGTCTTTTTTATGAATTTTCCACATCCTAGTTTGAAAGTTAGCGGCCACCCAGAATGGTTATTTTTTTGCTATTTCACTACATGGCTTTGTAGTGCTAAATATAATACATCTTCTTGTCAAATTTCATTCGTGTAGACCTAGTAGTTTCTGAGAAAATGACTCGACATACACAGACAGAGAGACATGCTGATTTAATATCGACTACTCTACACTGTACCATAAAATGTGACGATGAAAAAATAAATATCATACAGTAAGAAAGCTAGAGTCGAAAATGTTCACATAGCGTAACTACATATTATTATGTGCGTTAGTTCTCATAGCTACCACTTTATCAATATTAAGGCAGTAGTTCAAACAGCAGCTTCTATTTAATTGCGAATATAATCGCAGCAATACATTAGCAAGCTGCTAATTTACGGGGACTACTATAAAAACTCGAAGATATATTGTTCTACAATGCCGCCTTGAGCGAATTGACGACAGACCGGTATCATTTTTCACGCGGCCGATAAATTCGTTTCCCCACCCTTGTCGAGATGTCAACTGAAAGAATCGCTTCATTCGGTGTACGTACAGTCTTTGAGACCTTAAACAGAATATAAGAAATAAGATTAAATGTTTGTTAATAAATAAATAATGCCAGTTTATTTTTGAGTGAGTGAGAACATTACTTGTTTGACCATCAGTTAACGTGCTACCACCGATTTGTATTTAAAAGCAGTAGACTCTTCTTCAATGGTCACAAACCGAATAATTCAAAATAGTCCTTCTTTTTCTTTAAAATACCTTATTTTTGGGGCCGTGCACGCGTTTGCCGGTTTCACAATTTGAAAAAAAATCATATAGCCTATATGTGGAAGGTAAACTTTTAACGCTTTAATTTTGCTTAAGAAATATGTTATTAATAATAAAAAGTAAAAAAACCAAGGGAACTAAGACCTGAGTAGGAACTTTTTAAAGTAATATTTTTCCTGGACTATTATAATTCCTAGTATTATTCTTTTAAGCTATTAGTCAAAATTGATCCAAGCATAGCCGTATTTTCACCAAACCCTGTTTGCTGAAAATGCGACGTGCAAATTCTCAAAACTTGATATTTTTATCCTTTTTACGTCATAAAATATTGTTACGACCTAGACGCCGATAAAAACAAATTCACACCTGCATACCTGTAAAACTACATTTTATTACCTTTCGACATTTGGACTTCTTTATGTTTAATTTTGTGATTAAAAAATAGCCCATTGTGTATTGTAATCTTTTATGGCATTCATTAGCCAGCTGTGTCGGATTTAAAGTACAAACTGATTCTAGGAAATTCGGTCCACGCGGCCGGGCAGACATATTGCATCTATGCAGTATAAAGCAATGCCCCGATTGAGGGACGCGGCAGTCAAGCGATAACCACGAGTGAAGCAAGACTTGTGTACATTCGGTAATCTATTTAGTGACGGACTTTGCGCGTGTTATTGAATTACGACCTTCTGCATTACGTTTGGACTTGTTGTGTTCGGTTATATTTGTACCTGTGTTATACGTGTTTGTATAGTTCTAATAAACTCTATAATAATTCCAACGGCATTTTAATTCGAGTCCCGCACTCGTAACAATATGTAAGCAATGTATGCGCATCGCTATTTCTTTAAATAATGTACTTTTGTTATTGTCTTTCCTTAGATAGATAGATAGATAGATAACACTTTAATGTACACCATTACAGAAAACTTACGAACTAGTATTATCCTAATTGTGTATACAAAGGGCTGTCTTATCGCTAAAAAGCGAGCTCTTTCAGACAACAACTTTAACAGCAAGAATATTGCTGATTAGGGGTGGCGATGGTGGTATACATAATTATTGTACGATTACTTTTTACATTTTAATAATAAATATATTACTATACTATATATACAAATATACACATATATGTTATATACACATATGTAGTAATAAGATGCTTTCTTTTAATAATTGCAGATATGTACGCAACCCGTTATATTAATCTGTACGAACGTCAACTCCCATTGTGCCTGTATCGGAGTATTGTCTGTCCGTCCATTTGTCCTTTGCGAAACCTTCTAAGGGGACAATACAATTCCGTAACAATTGTTTGGGGGTAACACCTATAAGATGTTATATGGGGAAATTGTTTTAGAAATTTGCAATTTAACAGCCCCAATTGTTGATTGTCCCGAATTTCTCGGTATGGACAATTAAGGCATTTTAGGGAAAGTGTATTTTATGAATGTATGCGACTTTGTCTGCGCTTGTTCTCAAAATTAGCAATTTGGACATAAACATGTCATAAAATTTCTTTGAGGCAGGCAGCGCGTTGGTTCCATCTCTGGGGTTGCAAATATCCATAGGCGACGTTAACCGCTTCTCGTCTTCTGTCTATCTGTGGTACTCTAGGTATAAAAGAGAAATAAAAACCGCCAAGGACGTCTCACAATTCTGCCTACCTTCGTGTCGTGCATCCGGCGACGACGGATGGTGTTCACTTTGCGCCGTGCATGACTCATACTGACGCCATTTCATTGGTACATTTTCTTACTTGATACTCATCATTATGACGGCCTCTGTGGTTGAGAGGGATAAGTCCTGACCAGTTTAACTCGCTGAAACGCAGTGGTTGCTGGTTCGATTCCCGGCATGGTAAATTTGGTAAACGAATTTTTCGTTATTTTGTATGATCTGGGTGTCTGAGATCAATCCCAGAGTTATCCGTTGTATATTACTCATGACCCATTTTTTTACGAGGGAAAAACCTGATTGAGGGCCACCAGCCGCGTGTAGGGGGAAACTCGCGGACTCGCCAACCACCTCTAGCCAGAATTAAAGATGCTATTGCCACACCTCAGTTAGGGATACCCACTAAAACCTAATGCTAGGACCACGGGTATATGGTTTAGCCCCCCCTCCCTGGCCCTGGCAGGCGGTGGCCCATCAGCCACATCCAATTACCCATAATCCAAGCGTAGCTTGCCTAGCTTGTGAATATACAATGTGTGTTTTGGTTTGCCGATTATTAAAAAAATGTATATATTTTGGCCAGTTTAAACAATCTTATATATAAAAATCATTTGCTGTTCGTTAGTCTCCCTAAAACTCGAGAACGGCCGGACTGATTTCGCTAATTTTGGGTTTGAATTCTTTGTGGAAGTCCAGGGAAGGTTTAAAAGGTGAGTAAATATGAAAAAAAATCATACTCAGGCGGTACGCAGTTTGCCGGGTCAGCTAGTACCTTTATAAATGTGTTATTTTGATGTATTGTATGTGTCACCTGTTGCATATTTTTGTATATTTATTTTAAGCCCTCCAATCTTAATGTATCTCTACTTATAACTCCAGCAGTAAGGAGTAATAAATAACGGCGAGAACATAAACTAGGACAACGAGTTCTAAATAGCCCCTTTTACCTTTGTATAATGTCCCGATTGGTACATAAATGTTACTAGGTCAGTAGAACAATCACTCATAAAACATAAAACAAAAGGCATGTTCAGGATTATAAAGCCTGCATAAAAACCTCTGCTAGTACTCGCTGGCGAGATTTGAACTAATATAGTAACTAATTAGACTTTATGTCCCTTTGCCTATTCTACCCGTATACCATGAAGTGTTCTGAGGAATTGTTTGATCTGGTGCCAACACCTCATTTTTACAACCGCTTGCCAGCGATGGGATATTCACCCACAGTTCCTTTTTGAAGTGATAACTTCTTATGGGAGGGTAAACCGCTTTGTTACGTAACGCGTTACGGCGCCACTCTGTTTGGCTTCCCTTCCTCTCACGCATACGGCAGCGGTAGGCAGGCTCCTCCTCTCTCACTCTAACCCACAGCGCTAGCCGTATTTCGGTAATTAGGTTAAATAATGATACTAATAATGTACATATACAAAATTCTAATGTATATATTCAAGAATTGTAACTAAGAATAAAGTATATTTTATAATCAATAAAAGATTTTATTAATAAATAGCCTTTCCTTATATTACCTTATTAATATACATAAAATTTAAATAATAACCTAAGCTTTTCTCAAGTTAAACAATTTCAATATTAAATAAGTTCAACTTAGATTACTTTAAGTTATCACTTCTGGCGGGCGTCCCGAGACGCACACTGTCTGTTTTCTATAATTGTATGAGTTCAGCATACAGACAGGCGGCCCACCCTATTGAAAGTGGTGACCATCGCCAATGGACATTTGTAACACCAAAGGTGCTACCGATGTGCTGCCGCTCATGCTGCCGATGTGTAAATACCCTACCACCTGGCTGTGGGTTGTTTTATCGCCTTTTACGACAGGTCGCCCGGCCGCAGCAAATTGTATTCTTTCTCCTTTCCTGCACAGATAAAGTTCCTTGAGTTCCCATGTTGAAGTAAGCAACGCTTCTCTAGAACACTTATTCCGCGCACAAAAATGATCTGGAGTAAACTTCCCGCTAAGGTTTTCCCTTTGTGCATCACGTGGGGTTTTTAAGAAGGGCGTTATAAAATTTCTTAGAGATTGGTAAAGCGTTAGCGACACTCCTGGTGTTGCAAACGTCCATAGGCGACGATAATCGCTTTCCATCAGGTGGGCCATCTGCCTGTGTCTAGTATCAAAAAAAAAATAGAATCGAAAAATCCAATCAACTGTTTATTCACTGACAGGATCGTTCTCTTCAATTGATCCTGTACTTAAAAAAATGATATATCACAATGTCTTTTAGCCAGAAATTACAATTTAATTTCATCGATTACAGCATTTACAGCCTTTAATCTCGACTCAAGACTGAGTGCCGATCTGAAACGCACGTCGTAAAATTGCTCCCCTAGTTTAATGGAGTGATCATTAGCCAAACAAACTGCATCTCTATCGATTTGCAGAAACGGCTTAGGACGTAATCGGTCAAATCGATAACATCTTTGCAGTAGAGGAACTATGTCGCTTTAAGTTGTTTCGATTCTCATGATTCTAAATACAGTTATACTTAATAGTTTAAATCATACTTTTAGAATATGGGATAGAATATACTTTATTGTAAAAAAATGCTACATAAAATGAAGAAGTCAAGCGTAATCTTATTATGGCCCAGGGCAATTTCTTCCAGACTACCATTTCTACTAGACTGGGACTTAGGACGGAGTATAAGAAGAACAAAATTCGGAATTTGCTAAACCAGCACTCGTACAGTAATGTACTTTATGAATTAGTAAATTAATATTTATAAGATAATTTAGTACATGATGACAAGAATTTATCTAAATAAATGCGCAGTTTTTTTAGTGTGAAGCTGAAAGGAATTAAGAGAACAGAGGGTACAGTAGACCATTGGACTTTCAACGTCATTCGGGAGCTTTTTATATTAAGTACATGTCTCTGACCTCTGTGAGGTACTATAGGTTCTGTTGGAATAATTCAATAAAAAAATCGACAGACACACATTGTATATCCCTAAGCTAAGCAAGTTACTCTCTTTTTATGGGTAATATACAACGGACCACTCTGGGACCGATCCTAGACCACACCCAGACCATAGCAAATAACGCAAAGTTCGCTTACAAAATTTGCTACTCGGAAAAATACTCCTTTTCTCATAAACTACTGAACAAATCTTATTGTAACTAAGTATCTTTGAATGTATGTTTTTAAAGTTCCATCATTTTGATATTTTTTAAATTTTACATCTCATGGTACAACATTTGACTATGACTTGATACGAATAATTCCTTATTTTTACCTAAAAGAAACTTCATAAATCTGATACTTCGTAGGTACACTAGGAAAAAAATATCTCACAGTTCCGTGTATGACGGTCTTTCCTAATTTTTAGTTTTTCCGCGATTTCGCTACACTATTGTGTAGTGACATTAGACATACACTTTCGTTCATACCAAAATAGCTTCGGAACCCTAACATTTAAAAACATGTTAACAACTAAATAAAATAAAATAAAACTCTATGACTACAAAAGAAAGTGTTTGAATAGATGGCGTGTATCAATTTTCTGTAAACGACAGCATTAATTTAGTGTTCATTCCGAAAGATTTCACTCCCTCCTCAGATAATAGAAGTATAATATTATTTACGACGCATGCGTCCAGCTGAGTCGGCTTATGAAGGAAATTTTAGGCGACACGTAGAGTAGAGCGGACAGATCCGATTTTTCTAACTATACATTGAGAGGTTTTTCCTATTTATGCGCTGTGAATGAAAATAAAAAATACAATTTAAAAAACATCGATAGAGGAGCGGTGAATGTCAATGATATCAACTGAGACATATTTTATTATCTTACTAGGCTATGCCTGCGACTTCGTCCACGCTTGACTTGAAATTCCCGCAGGATTCCCGGGACACAAAGTACCGTAGTATTTAAAAAAAAGAACGTAAACTATCGTTTTAGTGAAATTGTGGCGGAGGAAAAAGCCAATTTTTATGTACCTGAACCGAACAAACCGGTCCCGGGAAAATTCCGGTGGGATTCTCGGAATGAAAAGTAGCGCAGATTTCAAGTCTAAGAATTTACTGCTGATCAGGGTGATGCTGATGCACCACTGGCGAGAGCCCATGGTTCAATCGCCGTGAGGGGAATACAAAATAAGACGACGAGTTGTATTTCTCTCGGTGTATTCACTTGCTTATTTTTTCTTAATTTAATTTAGACTATATATACAGAGACTTTATCGATTATGTGATGCGCACACCAATATTCTAATCATTATTAAATATTATGTTTACACGTTTATGAGTTTGGACATTTTTGATGATACAAATAGAACCCAATCTTATCGATAGCTCTAACACCGATATCTACGAGTATTATCTGTATTTACGTACGTCATCACGTTCATGTATTAACCATAGTCTTAAATGCGCTAAATTATACATCAATTAATTGATGGATGAAACGTTACGCAACGCTATCTACCTGTTACTATCCCTTTTTGTTGCGCAGGAGAGTAGGTAGCGCTATCATATTTAAATTTTCTAACTAGTGTCATGATATATGTAATTGAATAGTGCGTGAAGCTGATATTAGATGGATCAACCTAATTGAACCAATTTGGTAGAAAGACACCGAACTGATTGTACTCATAGGTATTCAGTGAGATTGAATGATTCAAGTTTATGTTTATATATAAAGGAAAAGGAAGAATATATACATATAGATAGAAGATAGATAGAAAATACTTTATTGTTCACCACATATATATAAAGTAAATCATTTACAGTCATTTCGTGTCAAGGCATGAACAAAGGGCGGCCTTATCGCTTTAGAGCGATCTCTTCCAGACAACCCAGGCTGTGGATTGTGTGAAAGGAATCGATAGTGTATGACGGTGGTGTGCAAATCAAATACATTAATAGGATACATAGATATTACACATATTAATATTATATTATTATTATAGAATATATATATTTTCAAATGCGACATACAGAAGAGAAATAAATTTAAAGAAAATATATACAGAAATTGTATGCCGCAGCTTCAGAAATGAGGTTGGCACTCAGTATATTGTTTTGCCGAACACCTCTTAAATCATACGTAAATGAGACCCTTTGTAAAAAATAAGACACATCATTATAATTACAAAATGTATAACTATGTAATTAATATAATATAAAAGAAAAATAGAATAATGTTAATAATAACAATGAAGTAATATAAAAAAAGAATAATAATAATAATTATATAAGCACACTAAAGAATTACATTTTGTCTGACTTTAAACACATCAAATAATTGATCTAACAAAACTGTATGAACTTACTTACTTGCTTTGTCCGCCATTGTGGCGAATTGTACTTACTCACTCAGTGTTTTGTATATCATATGGATATTTTTGTTTGATTCATCCAAATTGAAAGACAGAAATGAATCGTCTAAGATCGGTTTAAATGTATTTTTCAATATATTTAAATATTCTGCCAGCCATTTTTATTAGCTATAAATATGGGTGGCTAAATTTGTCTGTCACCAAAGATACTCTGTGACGAAAATTTTGTCACATTTTCCATTGTTCTTCTTCGTTGAAATAACACGTATTTGATGACCAAAGCAATTAATATTCTATTTTTATAATATTAAGGTATACTTTTCATATCTCCACAGAAAGGTAGAGAAGGCTTTAAGGGCAGAGGGTATTGTTCGCGAGATTTCGTTCGGAAACCATCGCCCTTTGTTAATGAGCCGTTCGACCGGAAGTAGGCTGCTATCGCCATATTATTTATGGCTGTGATTTATGACAACTTTTGGGCATAGATTTTATTGGGGAAATAGTTTCAAACGAAAATAGCGTCTAATATTGTAAATTGTAGGGGATAACGAGGAATATCTGAAACTTGTACCCTTGACTGAAAATTCAGGGGAAGGGGTGTGGGCATGTAATGAGGAGGGGTGAAAGTCACGTGACAAAAATAATGTTAAAATGAAAGATTAATGGATACAAATGTAAAGGTAGACTAAAAAAGAGATTAATAAATTGTGTGAAAGATGACACGATGATTTGTACAGTGACAGAGGACATATGTAAGAATAGAGTAGTATGGAAAGAAAAGACATATTGTGCCAGTTCTAAATAATTGAAAGGTGAAAGCAAAAAGATTTTTAACTGTAAGTAAAATTAACAGACGGAAAAAATGCTAAGAATAACAAACGCCCAGTAAGAAATATATCTCTGTAAAGCTCCTCAACACTAAGTAACTAAATGGTAACTCAGATCATTGTTTATTAGCTTTCGGAAAATTTATTATTTTAAACGAATTTTTAAATCAAATCTATCAAACATTTAAAATGTTGAAAAGATTCTTTACAACTTTTACTGATATAGTCTAAAAAAATTAAATAAAAAACTTGTTGTATTTTTGGGATCTGCCAGTCCGAATTAGGGCCTCCACCACTGATTTTTATACAGTTTTAAATTCATGAACAAATACGAACCCTCTACAGATATATTATATTATAGATAAAGACAGGACTAATGAGTAACAACCCTAGTAAAAAGTTAAAATTAAGCATTAATTTTAAGCTTTTTGAAAATTATCCTTAAAGTAACATTTCAATATTTAAAACCACAGTTATTTAACAAAGATTTTGAAGTAGGTGAATTCGGGAAGGGGGAAATGAAACGATCTGACTACAGAGCTAACCGGATGTGACGTCGTTTATCCAGTGTCATTAGCCGGAAATGCGCTGAGCGCCCCCCTGTGCAGGCATTTGAGTTATGTTTAGGAGATACACTGATTTCCGGTTCAGTGGACATTGTGTATGACTGAGCTAGCTTTATGCAAAGTTTGTATACCTTATTAAAATAATATTGAGCTAGAGTGAAGGACATAGCGCTCTATAGATGATATAGTAAATTGTTTCAGATCAAAATATCATCAATCACATGTAGATTTCGTGTCGCTATTTGGATACCCTGGACGACTTAGACAGTTTTTATTTTCATTGTATCTTTCATTTATTTCTAATAACTATAGATATAATTTTCTATACTTTTGGAATAATGTATGTATGAATCAAAGTTACCCACGATAGAGAAGCAAATGTGGCTAATTTTAATCAATTATCGTAAGCATGATTATTCAAGGTACAAGCTATCTTCTAACCAAATTTTAATTAATCCATTCAGAGGCTGATAGTTCAGATGATTGTGAAGAAATAACAAGCAAAAATAGTTACACACACACACACACACACACACACACACACATATTAATATTGTTGAGTGTTGATGATGAATGGACGTTCTGCTTGTTATCTGCAAAATATAGGGACATGTATAAAAGTGTTGTTTTTGCCAAATTGGCTGCGGAATCCTAAAAATGTGTAACTGATTTCGATATTTACGGACTTATAACTTAGTTAAGAGTTGCTCCGGTTTTGTTTCAAACTTCCCTATCTTCCTCTTCATTTTTAACGGCAAGAAAAATCACCAAAGACCATTAAAACATTAAGTATTGCGTTTGAAACTCCTAATTATATCCAAGTCGTTAATTTCTTGCAGAATCAAGAGAAATGCCCATAAGTTACGAGCGGGGTGGCGTTCGCGGGAAAAATAATTAAAAAACAAAATGGCGACGTTTAATGACCACCACTTGAAAACACTTTACTGTGGCACTCTTTGTTTTATTATTCACTTGGATAATAAATACTCTACTTTTTATAGTTAAATACTCAAATAAAAGTAAAAGTTCTTAATAGTTTTAAAATAATTATTTTAAATGTTATTAATAGTATTGTTATGAGTTGCAGGACTCGAATTAAAATGCCGTTAGAATTACTATAGAATTTATTAGAACTATACAAACACGTATAGCACAGGTACAAATATAACTGAACACAATCAGTCCAAACGTAATGCACGACACAATAACACGCGCAAAGTCCGTCACTAAATATCGAATGCACACAAGTCTTGCCTCGCGGCTGGTTATCGCTCGACTGCTCCCTGTATCCATCAGGCCGTCCTTTTATGCTCTGCAAATACAAATGCAAACGTATGGTCGCCCGGCAACGCCACCACAGTTTCCTAGAATTAGCTTGTAACACCTGGCTAATGATGCTACTAATAATCGAATACAATAGGACAATGGCCCGTATGCCAATAAATAAGTAAACAAAAGAAGACGAGATCATAAAGGTATTACAAGTGGTTCAAATGCCGACAGGTAATAAAAGTGCTTTGTTTACAGATATGCAGGTGGCCAAAATTGTAACAGTATTAAATTAATCGCTTAAACCAAACGATATCCCAAGGTAACTTTCCCATTTAATGGTATAAATGTTCTTGAAAATAGATACAAATTAGTAGATTACGATATAATTGATGCATTTCCAAGGCTGTGAAAAAGTAGGTACTAAACAAAAGTAGAAATAACCAGAACATATAAACTCATTTGTGTATATCTATCTAGGTATGGATATGCATTTAAAAAATGCAGATATTTCTCTGATTAAGCGTAGACCGTCAAAGTATTGTAGGACATTTATAGGTTAAAGTTGGAACTTTCTTTATGATCACAAAAAAAACCCTGGGTATGCCGCACACACGAAGCCGCTGAAGATAATAGTATAATTTTATTGTCTTCATTTGTTGTGTAAATGTTTGTTGAATAATAATAAATAAGTAAAGAAATTATATAGGCTCATCCAAAATCGTGTCTGCCTTGGGCTTCAGAAGTATATATCTTGCGTATATCTTGAAACCAGCTCAATCAATCACTCTCACCAAATCTAGTACTTTTCAGGGAGGCTCCCATTTAATACAAGTTCATCAACTCACTGCACTTGCCAAAAATCCATTATTTCTTACAAATCGGTCTTAACACCGCAAAACGAACCCGACGAAACAATGGCGGCATCCTCCATGAACCAAAGAGAAATTGGGGGACAGCGATAGATATACATACATACCAGTATAAAAAAAGAGAAGGAAATATGTATGTATCAAGAATGTGTATTGTAGTACAAGAGATGACGGTACCATGATTTAAAAATCATTGTTCAACATTAGATTATAAACACTAAGTCTAACTAGGTTTTGTTGTGTAAGCGCAGTAACTCCAATTTTACTGGTGTGATAATTTTTAATAACGATTACAGACATTTTATACTAACCATCGACGCTGGCTGATACGTGGTGTTTATTATGTTTACAATTTATGGGCGTACGTGATTACACTCAGTTATCACACCACACTAAATGTAATATTTTTTTAAATTAATACTCTCCTGAAACAAAAACCAAAAAAATATGTAATTACATCTTACTGACGTGGCTTCTGTTTTGGAGCGCCTGGAGTTTACCGTCCACTGTGCTGATTGTCAGGATTCAAGCTCATGTCATTAGAATGACACTTACATGTCTCAGCCTCTGAGTCTTATCAACTTATAAATAACTAGCTGTTCCGGCAGACGTTGCCCCGCCCTAAAAAAATTAAAATCTACAACCTGACTCTAACAACACCTACCGGGTCTAAATGTGAATCTAAACAATCCCGGGATCCAAGTCAAACACTACTTTTTTACACCTTGAGTTACATTATTGAAGTTTTGGCAGGGATCCTTAATTTTATCTAGTAATAAATATAGCCTATATTAATCTGGGGTAATGTAGAATTCTAATGGTGAAAAAAATTTGAAATCGGTCCTTAAGTTTTTAAGTTTATTCGTTACAAAGATACAAAATTTTCCTCTTTATAATATTAGTATAGATTATACTTGTTTAATTTTTTCTCAGATTTGAAATTTAACATACTTTAAACTCTAGTTCTGAAAAATCAAAAGATATAGTGAAACTTGACGAGAATAAATTTACATATTAAGCACTACCCAAAAGCTATTATCTTATACTAATATATAAAGCTGAAGAGTTTGTTAGTTTGTTTGCTTGAACGCGCTAATCGCAGGAACTACTGGTGTGATTTGAAAAATTCTTTCATTGTTAGATAGCCCATTTATTGAAGAAGGCTATAAGGCTAAATATCATCACGCTAAGACTAATAGGAGCGGAGCACCAATGAAAAATATTTCAAAATCGGGGGGTTTTGAAAACAAATTCCACGCGGACGACGTCGCGGGCACAGCTAGTATTATATAAGATTTTCGGTCCTATCTAAGACCATTTTTCTTTTGTTCTAGGAACTATTAGAAAAGCGAATAAAACAGCTAGAAGCTCAACTCGAAGAAGAAAAGAGGAGGACCCAGCGCGAGAGAATGGCAGTCACCAAGTTGCAGAACAAATTGATAAAGGTAATTTAAATGAAAAGATTAATGTTAGTTTAGTCATCTTTGTACATACAAAGAGTACAAAGTTAAAGATGATTACGTAATCATCGGAGTGTTTTTTAAAACTCCCTGAAAAATATTTGCCTGGAAGAAATCGCGATCTTGTTCTTCCATGATATGACAAAAACTCATTTATTTATTATTATGAATAAAATTATTATTTATAAATAAAATTATTCATATTGCCTTTACACGAACCCCATTTTGCATATCTATACCAATAAATAGTTTGAAGCGTGTGATTTCAAATTAATACCAATATTTAAATCAAAACTACTATTTATATTTGTCTTGTTATTGTTATCTGTCTGAGTATTTGTCTCGCATTTGCTCCAAAACTGCTCAATGATTTTAATGAAATCTAAGAATTTTACATAACAACTCGCTCCAGTCTCTTATACTATCGTCTGTTATAACGATTTTAACTTGCCAAACGTGAAAGTATTTATGGAAATAAGTTGCAATAAACTGGAAATAAGTACGTCTCTTAATTATTATAATGATAATTCATTCTTCTTTCTTTTTATTGTCTTTGTTTTACTGAGTATGCACTGTTTGCCACTACTCCATTAATTCTTCGAAAACTAATTCTGTAACATACTTCTGTATAAAACTTATAAAAAAAGAGCTTCAGATATAAATACAATAAGAATATAAAGACATTTTTTTAGTTAGAGTGTTGTTGGGGAGTTTCTTGCCGCTTCTTCTCCTTAACACGTTGCAAAGCGGTATACATAGAATAGTAAGTAAATTTAAATTTTAACTTGTATGTATGACCTTGTGAAAGTGTTCTCCAGTGGAACTTATTTTGAATTAAAACTTTTGAACTTGAATTTGATGGCAACAGCAATTTTATATTAAACTAGCTGTGCCTGCGACTTCGTTCGCTTGGATTTTTTTCGCGGAACTCTAATATTTAATGTAGCCTAAGTTACTTCGTATAATATCAGCCCATCTGCCAGTGAATGTCCCGTTAAAATCGGTCCAGCCGTTTCAGAGATTAGGCGGAACATCCAGACAGTCAGACAGCCAAAAATTCTAAAAGTTGAATTTTCGGAATCTCCTGGTCCGAATTATCCCCTCTAATTTACTTCACGTTTTTATTTTGACCTTACAAACAGAAACATCAGCTCTATTTACCTGTATAAATGTTTGTGTATTTCATTTCGATATCTTACAAGGTTTAGAAGATGTATGTAGGCTTTTATTGTAAGAAGGTTCCAATGACACACTTGTTTTTTGATTAGATTACGGGAGAGCACTGTACAATCTTAGACATGTAAAAAGAGAAGGGGTAAGAAGTCGATAGGTGGAGCCGCTGTTGCATCGTTCCAGTGTTGCAATAGTAAACAGAAGATATGAAGATAAAGCCCAAGTCTCGTGCGGACGAAGTGGCGAGCGCAGTTTTTTTATATCTAAAAAGAATGAGAAAATAACTATTGTCTTTAGAGAAATATAAATGTCATTTTTCACGTTCAGAAACAAAGACCTTTCAGTCAATTCTTGCACCCTTTCAGAGGATTTGAGGCAGCCGATTGAATTTTTCGTTTACTTTGCCTACTGGGACCGGAGAGGGATGGTAATCGCTGGGGGGCGGTTAAATATTTCCTTTAAGATTGAGGCAATTATTATTGTGACGTTCCTAGTCTTTGTTAGACAATTGTTACTCTGGTTACCTGTGTTTTGACTTAAGGCGAATGTTGTCAAAGAATTTATTTATTACAATTATATAGTATTTTTTCCTAATTTACAATTCCATAAATAATCTAATACAATAAAAGAAAATTTAACTTATTTATATTGTATTCTAATACTGAGCCTAGATTACCGTCTTCTATGGGTAAGGTGGCCCAGAAGCCTGGCTGCGTTTCCTCGCTGGATCGCCATCGCCATTTATTACAATAATAATTCCGATGTTTTGGCCACTTTTCAGTAGCCGTGATGATTCATTCACTCATTGAAACTTGACTTCTTCGTCTTCCGTGATCACGGCTACTGAAAAGTGCCCGAAACGCTGGAATAGAAATCAAATAATCCAAACAAAGTTTTTTCAAAGTTAGTTCAAATGAACCAACTTTGAAAAAATCGGATCAACTATGTATGAATCTTCTTCTACATAAATTATGTTTTATTTGATGATTAAAAATAACATTTTAAAGTTTTTTACTGTCAAGAACTATCGGTGTAGGTACTTCAGAAAAACCTGTTGTTTTGGCAATTATTATGAAAATTGTTGTATCAAAAACAACGTTTAAAATAGTCAATTTATTACTTTGAAAACGTTTTGGCAGAGAGATTAACATGTTAAACTACGATACC
This sequence comes from Dendrolimus houi, assembly GCA_039645545.1. Lineage (NCBI taxonomy): Eukaryota > Metazoa > Arthropoda > Insecta > Lepidoptera > Lasiocampidae > Dendrolimus > Dendrolimus houi. The sequence continues at coordinate 23,522,779 of CM077127.1, read as the reverse complement.
TATTTACAGTGAAATTAAATTGTACCTGTCTGACAGACGAAATTTGTGATTACAGAAGACAGACCAGATATCTGTCTTCTATAATCACAGATTTCGCCAAGGCTATACTATTAATTTGACTTGAACAATAAACAAAAGCATGTGTGTATCAAATACATGGTAGTGTGTGTAATCTTTTTTTATTGATTTAATGCATTTTTATGCATAATTTAAAAAAATATTAGCATTCGTCGCTTCTTCTCTATATAAACTATAAGTGTGCGAATTTCCATATTGCTCCATCTGCGCAATTTTCGTAAAAAGGGGTACAAAGTTTTTGCTTCACGTATTAATATATGGATAATAAAATTATTTAAACTATGTAAACTAACCAATACTATTGTTAATTATTTATAAAGCACTTTATAACAATAGACTGAAATATACAAGGTTAAATAACTTTACCTTAAATACCCGACACTCGTCAATATTTGGCTTCTATTAATTAAACCTTCTCCCCTGCTATGAGTCGTTCGAGGAATCTCGATACCTTAACACATAGATTAAATAAGTAGTAAGACAAGTTACAACGGTGATATATATGCCACACGAAATCTAATTGTTTGTCGACGCAGTTATTCAAATTATTTGAATGTTGACAGTATGTAGCACAACACAAACATGTACTTTTGGAAACCTTTGATAGACAGGTCTTAAATATCATAACGATGTTCCTTTGGTCAACAGTTAGGACGACAATTTTTGTAGGTTAGAATAGAAAGTTATAGGCACCAAAAGTTGTGAAATGTGTTTTACCAATACTCTAACTTTTCAAATAATAGGGTCGAAATTGTTTAAGAAAGCTCTACTGTGAACTTGAAATACTAATTCAAGGATGGTTTGAACAAGATCAGTTACGAAGATTTCAATAACTCGCTGTAATACTGGTATGGGCCCACCGGGAATGGATACTAATTCATAAAAGTATTCATTTAAGCAATTACTTCTTTGGTTGTAGTAGCATTAAACAGAATTGAAATAATAAAGACATCGACCAAAATATAGGTGAATTAACTTTGAGACTTTTTTTACATTTATAGTAGTGTACGGTCAGCACATAAATAAATAAACTAATACTTTTTATAGGCAGATACATAATATAAAAGTTATCATATTAAACAATATCCGTGGAGAAACGGAGCAACAATACAATTTCCTGCGTCCGGGCGCCTGTCGTAAGAGGAGACAAAACAACCCACAGCCTGGTGGTAGGGCATTCGCCCAACTGTGTCATTACCACCTCTGGTCTAAATTGTGTCGCCATAACAACCTTGAGTTGTGATTCGGCATTAGCGACAAGGTTCCAGTTTCACTTTAGAGAACAGCAGCGCATTTGTAGCACCTTTGGTGTTGCAAATGTCCATAGGCGATGGTAACCGCTTTCCATCAAGTGGGCCGTCTGCCTGTGTGCTGAACTCATGCAATAAAAAAATATATTAATATAAAACATAATTTTAATACTAAATTGCTGCTCTTTGTTCTGAAGAATAACATTTGCTTTCTGATGGCAAGGAACTTTCTGATGGAAGTCAATGAAATTCCGGTTCATTTAGCAACTAATTGAGCGAGAGTAATAATACTGCTAGGATTGCTATTGCACTCATTTTCGAAATATTTGTACAAAGTATACAAAACTTTTTTAGTTTGGGCAGTCAAAGGCTCAAATCCCTCGGGCTGCCCCCGCCTGAGGGATGGCCACCCCACAAGATTGGTGGGTTCAAACCCTCCACTTGCTTGAGAGCCGCGACCCTGCTCTCAAGTCATGGTACTGCCAGCAGATGAAGGGATACCTCCCCCTGATGGAGATTATCCCGGCATCTCCGGCAGCCACCACCGCGAAAGCCGCGTCTTCCGCGCCGCCCCCCAAGGCCCCTAAGGCCGCCCCACCGAAGGCTTCCAAAGCCGCCACCCCGGCCCCCAAGGCCCCCGCGACCCCAGCCCCTCAGGCTGCAACCCCATCGGCCACTTCGGCCACCCCCACCGCGGCCCCGCCCGCACCGACCCCCGCCCCCGCCACGACCGAATCTCCCACTGTCGCTTCAGCCGCGTCTGAAAGCGACATGGAGATCGACCCCTCCACCCAAAACGGTGACGACGACGGCTTCCAAGTCGTCACCAACCGAAAAGCAAAAAAGAGACAGCTCAACAGCTCTCCACAAGGCCACCTCGATAAAGAGGCTAAACAGGCCAAAACCAAGGCCGCTAGCCAGCCCCGCCGCGAGCGACTACCCCCGCCTCTGATCATCAGAGACAAACATCTCTGGAGAGATGTACTTACCTCTCTACCCGCCCTTAACATCGTGCTGAAAGAAGCACGCGACATCCAGCACGGTATCAAAGTCACCGTGCAGACCCCGGCCGACCATCGCGCCCTAACCAGTCTCCTAGTTGACAGAAATGTCAACTATTACACATACGCTCTCGAAGAAGAGAAGCGCCTCCGCGTAGTCATACGCGGCCTCTCCCAGGAGCTTGAGACCTCCTACATACTGGAAGACCTCCAAGCCCAAAACCTCCCAGTGCATGAAGTCCACCGCATGCACAAAGGCAATAGCGATAAGTCGCCATACAACATGGTGCTCGCAATCCTCGACCGCTCCGACCAAGGCAAGGCGATCTTCAACCTGAAGAGCGTCTGCGGCCTTACAAATCTCCGCTTCGAGCGGCCCTATAATAATCAAAACCCCGGCAATGCCACCGTTGCCAACTATATGGGCATTCGGCAAATCACTGCCACTCCCGCCCGAGATGCGTGAAGTGCCTCGGAGACCACGGGACCAGTGAATGCTCACGGACTCAGGACTCCCCGACCCTCCGGCCTGCATACTCTGCGGACAAACCGGACACCCCGCGAACTACCGCGGGTGCCCGGCCGCTCCCAAATTCAAAAGAACGCTAAGCGTTCTCCCCTGCCCTCAAGGCTACCCCAAACGTCCGGCGTTCGTGCCCGCTCCTCTCCCGGCGTTCAACCCCTGGACAGGTTTCCCCGCTCTACCCACACAGGCTAGAGCTCCGATGCCCCTTCTCAGGCCCCAGCCCCAACCCATCGCTACACCACCCCACCATCAGGTGCTCCTCTTCCATCTCTGAGGATCTCGCCCTGGTAACACAGTTTGCCAAGACGCTGCCCTTCGACCTTGAGGAGGTAGCCATCCTGGCTAGCAAACTCAAAATCTCACCACCACCATACAGGCTCGTCTGCGGCTCGTGATGGATCACGGCCCGCTGATGAAGATCCTGTACAACCTGTCCTAACCGTCTCAATGGCTACCACAAGTAGGGAAAAACCCCGCTCATTGACTTTGGCTACTTATAACGCCCACGGACTTAAAGATCAACGCGACTTGGTTCACGATTTCCTGGTCACCGATAATATAGACATTCTCTTAGTGCAAGAGACCTTCTTAAAGCCGAGTATTAGAGATCCCCGAATCGCTAATTACAACCTGATCAGGCACGATAGGTTAACCTCCCACGGCGGAGGGACACTTATCTACTACAAGCGGTCCTTGCACTGCCTCCCCATCGATACCCCCCCTCTAGAGAAACTAGAAGTCTCCGCCTGCAAACTATCGATGACGGGCCATCAGCCCATCGTCATAGTTTCAGCGTACCTAAGTTGTCAAAAGCCCATACTAGAAGACGACCTCAACGCCCTATTCAGTCTGGGTTCCGCGGTTATAATAGCCGGGGACCTAAACTGTAAACATCCCAGTTGGAATTGCGCAACTGAAACCGCCAAAGGGAGGGAGCTTCTCCGCCTCTCGGACAGGCTCCTCTTTGGCATTCTAGCCCCCTTGACCCCACTAGATACCCCGACAGACCGGACACACAAAGACCGAGCGTTCTCGATATAGCGCTAACGAAGGAGTCTCCTTCAGTTTCGCTCAATCGAAACACGGGACGAAATCGATTCCGACCACTTGCCGGTCGTACTCCAGTTAGGCCCCCCGACTGACTCGACGCCACCGACGAAACCCGTCATAGACTGGACCAAAGTCCGGAACTTGCTCGCAACGACAAGCTCCCCGGACTTGGACCAAATCCCAGACCCGATTGTCTCAGCCCAGGACAACGATGTTGCCATCGAAGCCCTCACCAGCCACCTCCAGAGCGTGGTACGGGAGTCCACTCGGCAGGTACCCCTCGAGGACCGCCGACTGTCACTCCCGGACGACGTCAGAGAGCTGATGAGGGAAAAGAGGGCAGCATTTAGAGCTTGCGGCAGTTTCCCTCTCTCGAAAATAGGGCTCACTATAGAGCACTACAAAGACAGGTCAGATACCGTGTCCAGGAGATCAGGAACCAACGTTGGGACCGACTGCTGGAGGACATCTCCCCAACACACCTGGCTTACTGGCAGTTGGCGAGATCTCTGAAAGCAGAAACCCTCTCGAACATGCCACCCCTCGAGAGGCCCGATAACACCAAAGCGTTTGATGACGACGAAAAGGCGGAATGCCTCGCCGAAAGTCTAGAGCTCCAATGCTCCCCCAATACTGCCAATGTCGACCCGTCTCACCTATCGGAGGTAGACGCCGAGGTCGAATATCGGTCCTCCCTCCCGGCGGAAACCACACTCGAACCGGTCACGGTTGAGGAAGTACAGGATTTCATCAAAGCCCTAAAGCCCCGCAAGGCCCCAGGCAACGATGGAATCAGCCACAAATTACTAAAAATCCTCCCCGCCCAACTTATCTTAATTATGGTAAGCATCTTCAATGCTGCTATAAACAACTGTCAATTTCCCAAGACCTGGAAAGAAGCGGAGGTCATCGGTATCCGCAAACCAGGCAAATCGGCCTCCAAGCCCTCCAGTTACCGCCCCATCAGTCTACTCAGCTCATTGGGTAAACTGTACGAGCGAGTCCTACTCACTAGACTAAGAGATTTTACCTTCAGTAATAATCTCATCCCCAAGAACAGTTTGGCTTTAGAGCAAGACACTCTGCCCCCAACAAGTGCTCCGCATCACGGAACACGTCCTCTCCACCTTCCAACGCGGCGGCCAAAAATCCTGGCCAACAGGCGCAGTGTTCTTCGACGTCGCCAAAGCCTTCGATAAGGTCTGGCACAACGGGCTGATATACAAGCTGTATCGGCTCGGTGTACCAGACCGACTCGTTCTCATACTACGGGACTTCCTCAAAGACCGTAGTTTCAGATTCCGAGTGGAGGGCACTCGATCCTCTGCTCGCTCCATCGCAGCGGGAGTCCCTCAGGGCTCCGCGCTCTCCCCTTTACTCTTCTCGCTGTTCACCAGCGATATGCCAAGGCACCCCCAAGTCCACCTAGCCCTTTATGCGGATGATACCGCCCTATTCACCAGCGACCCCAGCAGACACAGAATCTGCAGTCAGCTCAACGCCGCCGTCAAAGAACTAGGCGACTGGTTCCGAAGATGGCGGATAGAGCTGAATCCCGAGAAGAGTGCAGCCATCATGTTCAGACGTGGCACTTGCTCACTCAATACTCGTCCCACCAACCGACTCACGCCCATCATGCTATTCGACCGAGTTATCCCATGGGTTAACGAAGTCAAATATCTTGGCGTAACCCTCGACAAAGGCCTGTACTTCCACAAGCACACCAGAGCGGTCAGGAACAGAGCATACTGGACCCTAAGCCGACTCTATCCGTTGATAGGCAAGAAAAGTAAGATGAGCCTTAGAAATAAGGTGACTCTGTACAAAACTTGCATCCGCCCCATCATGACCTATGCGAGTGTGGTCTTCGGCCACGCCAGCGATTACAACATCTGGAAATTGCAAAAAATCCAGAACCACTTCTTACGCACTGCAGCCGACGCCCCGCCATACATGCGGCTCGTCGACCTGCATCGCGACCTGGAGCTTCCCTCCATCAAAGACCACATAATCTCCCTTTCGCGCAGATTCTTTGACCTTGCCCCCGACACCCGAACCCTCTGGTGACGGAGACGGTCAACTACGAACCCACTCCAAACGCTCCCACGAGTAAACGACGCCCTCGCAATGTACTCATTGACGAGCCGGATGAAATCACCCGTATTCTCGCCATAATTAACCCCGAGGCTCAGAACATCAGCCTGGCATAACAGACGCAGACAGAACAGACGCCGGAGAGCCCCGGCTCGAACCGTCTCTCTCAGGGTTAAGACCCACCAATCACTCCTCACTCATTACAGACACATGTAGCCATACAAGATTAGCTTAGGCGTGTTGCTGGAGAGTTTCTTCCGCCGCTTCTTCTCCTCCAGCCATAACACGTTGCGAAGCGGTAGTAACGATAGACTAGGATCGGCTCCGCCGGCGGAGTCGATAACGAGTCCCCAATAACAATCATTTCAGCCTATTGGCTTAGTTCATTCAGCCTCTCACGGCTATCTCCTATGTAGAGTCAATCCCCCGCAGCGGTCGAGCCGAGGTCGAACCTCACAGGAGGTGCCTCCTCGAGCGCGCTGCCCCGGGCTGAACGCCTCCGCTCCCACGGAGTCGGGAAGCCCCCAAAGTCCGGTATCGCTGAAACAGCCATCTGCGGCTATTCAGCTGGATCCAGCTCAAAAAAAAAAAAGTCAAAGGCTCTACCTCGACCACGTTTCAACATCGGGAGCCGTTTTAATTAACAACTTTAATACCAAATAACAATAATTAGCAACAAATAATAACACTGAACAATAAATCATAAGAATGAACCACAAATAAAATCAATTAATTCATTAATTGTCAAACTAAAACCAAATAGTCAGACCTCACAACAGTTAGCAATGTAAGTCATTATTATTTATTTGACTTTTACCATTGACTTTTGCTTGTAAATATATTTTCTTCTTCAGAATGGAAGAAAACTCTTTTTGAAAATTGTACAAGGAATTTTAATTTTCAAGTTTACTATTCTTTTAAATATACAAATAATACTACAAATGTAAAAACTCGAAGCTGATTTACCTATACTACCCCTTAAAAGATCTGTAGGGAGCATATAATATCGCCATTTGCTTCCGTAATATAAAATTATTAGAGGTATTGACCCTCTGTACAGTGGCTTACTCTTTGCCTTAACGATACGCTTGTTCAATTAAAAGGGGCCATTGGTAAATTCGTGAAATTCAGCGAAATATATATTTTTTGCTTCGTCGATTCGTCGAACATTCTCCGCCGATAAGCAATTAAGTGGAAATATTTCATTAATTTCAGATTTTACAGCTTTTTAATTTTTTTGGAATATTTGTGAAATGCAAATATTTTGAAAGCGTCAAATTATCGAACTGACAAATTAATAATATTGCCTCAACTGAACAAATATCAACAAATGTTTACATTAACATTTTTAATCGATTTAATATAATATCCTTCAACACATAATAATAATAATATAATAATAAATCGGCAGACAAACACACACACTGTATATCCCCAAATTAAGCAAGTTACCCTTGTGTTATGGGTAATATACAACGGACCATTCTGGGGCCGATCCTAGACACCCAGACCATATTAAATAACGGAGAAAACACGTTTCCGAAATTTACTATACCAGGAATCGAACCCGGAGCCTCTGCGTTGCAGTGAGGTAAGCCGGTAAAGGCTTAGCCCGCTCAATCACAGAGGCCGACATAAGAATTAAGGTAAAATCGGATATGTGTATAGAGGCACTTTAGAAACCGAAGGAAACAAATTACTATACCGGAAAAAGATACAGTTTCTACAGAAGGTTGAAAGTTAATGCTGGTAAAGTCACCTGAAAAGATCGTGCGTAAAAGACATGAAATCCGTCTTTTTGAAAGGCAATTAAGAAGAAACTACATTACTATAATTCTTCCATCAATTATGTGTATATAAAATCTCTCATTTATGTTAGAAAATATATGAAGTTATCTGTTAACTACCTTAGAACATGAAAAGCAAAATTTCAAACCAAAATCGCCATGTCCGTTATACCTATGTATTTCAAGCAAATTCTACCTTCGACGCGGTGTTTCGGCCTATTGGGACTAGCTTTGATTGCCTGCCAACAATTTGCAGGCGGGAATTTTTGTCTGTTGCTTTGTTCTGTCTATTATGAACTGAATTCATTTGGGATTTTGCAACCATACCATTTCATTGATATAATGTAAGGAGTAAATAAGATCTAAGATGTTATTTTGATGCTTCTACGCTTGTTCTCTCTAAAGAAACAAAAATATCAACCAATACTCATGACATTTGACAGGCAGATAAGAAGTAGATAATTTTTGTTGTTAATAATAAGTTGATAAGTTAGGCCACCATGGCTTATCATGCGCGAGGAAGGCCAGCAGAATGTCACGGCATGCTGCACTCAATGAGATTAGCCGTCGGTCTCTAGTCACTGCCGGGGCACCAGCTGTTCTTAAACCAAATGGGTTATTCCGCGACGATGGCGATAAACCAGACGGAATGCCGTTCGTGCCATGGAAGATGGGATGCCCCTTGGTATGGGACACAACTTATGCCGATACTTTGGCGGCAATAACTGGAAGATGGCACTTCCAGACACAGCTGTGACAGCCGGGGCTGCTTCAGCACACCAGGAGGCCCTGAAACACCGCAAATATGTGTCTATTGGTAATTTGTGGCTTTTGGGATTGAGACCCTGGGGCCGTGGGGGCCTGGAGTTCATCACTTATGTCGAAACCTCTCAGCGCGTCTAATTGAGGTCTCGCGTGACCAAAAGGCTGACTTGTACCTAGGGCAACGCATCAGTACAGCTACCTAACGCCGAAATACGGCCAGCATTTTGGGCACGCTCCCCGCCGACAGCAATTTGGAGTCAATTTTTTAATTCTAGATTTATGTAATTTTGTAAGTATACTTTTATTTATAGTATAGTTTAATTTTTAATTAGGTGTAGTTTTTACAATTAATATTAAATTATATTTATGTACTTTACATACATAAACAACATCTATACATCGATACTTTTTGATATAAGGATCTAGGTACTTTTTGCGAGGTATTATGATGGGGTAGTTTATGCAAGTCAAGTCACCTGAAAAGCTATAGTTACTGATCTAATTTCACAAATGTTTTTATGAAACTTCCCACTATTGATTTAAAAACTGTATAAACGAAAAATAGTGAAATCAAGAACTGGAAGTCTTTTGTCTGTCTTATTATAAATCTATATATAGAAAATAAAATGTATTCGAATTTTAATTAACTGTGAATTATACTCGGTTCTCAAAGACAGCTGTACATTCCAGATATTTCTATAAATACCACTATACCGAGATAATATAATTATTAAATTGCGTCCAAACAGGTGCTGTCACGCTATTCAAAACAAGAATGTATTTTGCAAATATTAGGATGAGACAAGACACTACCATACATCTAAATTATAAATTAACTTAACGAAAATTGTACTCTAAATGTATTAAAATAAAGTTCATTGTTTCATTTAATATTTAACCCTTTATGACCTTCATGTCCTCAGCGTCAATTCATAAACTAATAAAGAAATTTACTATACTCAGCCATTGATACAGAGTTTAGAATTCAATAAAGAATAACCTGCAGTTAAGATATTTGATCAACGAAAACGGAAGTAAAATGAGTAACTGGCGGCATCCGGCTCGAAGGACCAACTAATTGCATTGGTCACGCGCATTCCTGCGCACGCGCCGCCCTTTGAAACGCCGGCTTCTCGGTTAATTACGATCTGGATTGATTCATTAGTATGTTTGTCGATTAGTTGCGGAGTACTTTTAAGATATCGAGGAATGCCAGTTAATGAGTCGCGGTTTTGTTATTTTGTTAGTTCTTAACCATGAACATATTTGTTTTTCATATTTGTTCGTGATTGCGTTGTGTATATGTAATAATTTTTTCTGTTCTGGTGCATGCACACTACACTTAGTTTTTGTGGAGCAACATAACGCAATACAATAACATTGTGACAAATGAATAAGTTATTCGTAAGGTACACCACAACACAAACATACATCCAATATCATAAATGTCACATACGATCTATACATATAATAAAACTGTAAAGGTCGAATTTCTGTACAATGAAAAAAAATGCTAAAAACCGAGTCAGGGGGATGTAAGAAGTGAAATAGAACTAATTTAGATTTTTTTTTAATTTTATGTTTTTTTGTTTGTCTGTTTGTACCGGCTAATCTACGAAACGACTGGACCGATTTAAATGAAATTTTGTATGGTGGTAGCTTATATTCCTGGTCAACATATAGGATACTTTTGATCCCGAAAAATTAAAGAGTTCCCATGGGATAGTTAAAAAATCGCACCACGCGGACGAAGTCGCGGGCATCTGCTAGCAATAAATAAGCGTGAATAAACTTTAAAAACTTTTTTCTAAATTAAGTTGTAAAAACGGATACGGAACTAGAGTTCGTAAAGTTATTAATAAAAAATAAAAAAACATTGTGACATAGTATTTCCTTAAGTTTCCGCGACAAGTATATTTAAAATCGTTAAAATGTAATTTTCATTATTATATAGGCAATTTTGAACTATTGCAACCACACGTTGCTATTTGTTGTTGCTCATCGCTTTTATACCATCAATTAACATAAATAACAAACTATACCAAAGAGCAACATTCAGTAGCATACGAGATACATGGCATATGTGCAAACTTCTCTATGTAACGGACGTGTATCTCTTCTTATAGAAAAACTACGTATCAAATCACAAGGCAGATAAAGAATTGGTTTTTGATACAAAATAAAAAATACAAGAAATTCAAAAAAAAAACGACGATCGATTTGCATGCATCCTGCAGGAAATGTTCTGTAGCAAATGTTATCGGTTGTTTTTCTGTAATCCCATGTTGCCAACAAACACTTGGGAACATTGCTCCACAAATAGTATCTGCGGTGTGAATGCACCTTTATAGGTATCTTAAATGGATACGGTCTAAGTTTACTAGTTTAGCACTATGTTCAAATAATTATTTCCAATTAAATAATCAACATATTTTCCGGTATAAAAAGTGTCCTATGTTCTAAGTATATATCTTATGTACTCGTTAGAATGTTTTTATTATTTAATTGATTTGAGAAACATGCAATAATTAATATTCCTCAATTATAAAATACAAAATTAATAGATATTGCACGTGGCATTACACGTGGCCGGGCGGGCACATTGCACTTGTGTAGGATAAAACGATGGCCTGATTGAGGGAGGGGGGCAGTCGAGCGAGAACCACGATCGAAGCGAGACGTGTGTACTACAATCGGGAATCTAATAGTGACGGACTTTGCGCGTTTTATTGAATTACGACCTTCTGCATTACGTTTGAACTTCTTGTGTTCGGTTATATTTGTACCTGTGTTATACGTGTTTGTATAGTTCAAATAAACTCTATAATAATTTCAACGGGATTTTAATTCGAGTCCCGTAACTCGCAACAATATATCATTCAAGTTTTCGCTAAATAAATAATATATATAATAAGCTATTTAGTTCAAACAACTACAAGCAAATAAATTATAAAATTATAAAAAAATCACGAAAATACAGTCATATCTCAAAATATAATAAAGAAACTACTAAAAAAAAGAGAGTTTATTAATTTATAACTTAAACAATTTAAAATATAAAAATCAAAGAGAAAGTAACGTTTTGTTGAATTATAAGGTGGTTTCCATTGAATTGACTGTCTATTACCCTATGGCGAGCCCATAATATATCCGTTATAAAACCAACTGCGAACCTTTTCTAAACATGGTACGCGCACGAATCCCGCGTGTCTGGCTTATTTATATATTAAGCAAAACAATGTGTTAATTAAAGTTTGTGAGCTCCGCCTGACCGTCACAGTGCCTGCTTGCCAGTACCGCATGCGAATGCTCCACCGTGCTCTGTTTAAAACCTATTTGCAAGATAAACAGACGCGTTTGTATCGAAATAGAGTTTCGAATGCATAGTTAATCACAGTGTTAAGGCCCACTTCCTCCTACGCCATCTTCCCTATCTCATCGTGTTCTCCATCACTTATATAGTCTATTCCAATTGTTTTTTTTTTACATACATACATACATATTGTCACGCCTGTTTCCCATTGGGGTAGGCAGAGACGATGGATTTCTACCTTCTACGATCCTGACAAACACTTTTCGCTTCATCAACTTTCATTAATCTTTTCATACATACACGCTTATTTAAACTACTTTTTATCTGACCTTTCTTCAAAATATCTTCAATTTGATCATGGTAAATACGTCTCGGTCTACCGGCACTGTCACACTGCTGTCATATACTTGTTTTGTGATTCTGCTTTCATTCATTCTCTCTACATGCCCAAACCACCTTAAAATTCCTTTTTCAACTCTTGTCACTACATCTTCTTTCAATCCACAACGCTCCCTTATCACACTGTTTCTTATCATATAACTTACATTTTTTTTTAATAGCTTAATATATAGCTACGGCATGTTTAGAATTTTATAATATTGCTAGGATGTGCCCGCGATTTCGTCCACGCTTGACTTGAAATTCCCGCGGGATACCCGATACACAAAGTATCGCAACATTTAAAAAAAGAATGTAAGCTATCGTTTTAGTGGAAACTGTGTCGGAATAAGCTAATTTTTATGCATCTGAACAACTTCAAACCGCTCCCAGGAAAATTCCCACGAGATTCCCGGGTTAAAAATATCACACATTTTATTACGTAAAATTTGCTATGGATCAGTAAAAAAAAAAACACTTTGGAATTTGATATTTTCAATCTAGCCATTTTAAATCCTTCCTAGAAAAAGTCCCGCGAGATTCCCAGGATAAAAAGTAGCCTAGATTTTGAATCTAAGAAGTTGTCTGTCGATCACCGTAAATCGCATTGAAATTGGCCCCGTAGTTTTTACGTGAATCCCGAACAAACAGACAAACCGACAGGCAAACATAAACAGGCAAGAAAACTAAAAAATTTGCATCGTGTTCTCCATCGTTTATGTAAGTAATAGTCTATTCCAGTTGTTTTTTTTAAATACCTTCAATATTCTTGTTGTTATTGTTCAATATGCTTGTTTAGAATTTTATAATATTATAGAATTATAGATTAGTAGATGATAGTGTAACAAAATTAATAAAGAAGATACGACTTAGTTTGTACACTCGTACCATGCCGAATTCGATTAGCTGACCGACATGCTTACTTTCTTAGTTCCAAAATTTACAACAGAGTTAATAAGTTACTAAATATATACTCTCTTACTCATCGCGAATGTAAATTACAGTTATTCAACTGGCTAATAGAACTCTCTTATGACGACACCGAGAATTTACTAAACTGACTACACTAGTTTATTAAGAGACACACACTAACTCGTTCACTTGTACACACATCACAGACATACACACTACACACATATACACATACATACATACATATACACAGCCATTCACACATCTATACATTTAAAATATTAACACGAAAAATTTCCAAATGTATAAACTTCAATATAATTTTCTTTTTATAATGTATAACAAATGAATTGTCTGGAAGTGGGCGCTAACAACTGCAATACAGCAGTTGTTTGCGACACCAAATTGTTTCTGTACACTATGTTAATGGTTTCGAATAAATTCTTTAATTTGAAAAGTCTGTTTTAATAAGTTTATTTTTAATAATTTTCCATATAATCCTTGATTACAGGTTATTCTTTCCAATAAAATTCTGTATTGAGCTTATTTCTTTAATATCCAAGATTTGTAAGAGTTTTAAATAGACTAAATAAAATAAAAAATTAGCTTTAAAAAATTGGATTAAAGTTGATTTCGACAATAGTGTCAGTTACTTCCTTTTGCCATGACAGGGTCGATATTATCATAATCAAGATTTTTTTTAAATAACTTTAATATGTTGAAGTCGGTTAAAATTGGCTGAATTTTCGTAAACCGCTCACAAATTCAAGCTTTCATTGCCATTCACAAAGCATCTGAACGTTAATCGTAGACTAACTTTACATGAGACTAGCCCTGCAGCTGAAAATACGAAGTTTCAGCAATATATTGTCTGGGAGCGTTTTACATGTAGTTTGATATAAAGACTCTATGCATAGTTTGCTTAGATTTATTCGCTACTCTGTCTGCATAATGAATTGCTTTTTGTAACTGTTTTTAGGGTCCTGCAGGCATTTCGGCAGAAACGGAACTCTTGAAGACTGTAACTATGACAGTTATTTCACTTAAAAACACTGCGGCTATCTAACTCCGTTGGTTCAACGACTCAAAGTGACTATTGGCTATTATTTCCTCACAGTCTTACCAATTGGATGCTTGAAGCTCAGTCAGGTCCACTTCCACCTTATCTTCCTAGTAATTGTAATTGTATCCGTGCAGGAACGGAGAATGAATACAAATTCCTACAGCTGGGCGGTCTATCGTAAGAGGTGACAAAACAAACCATAGCCAGGTGGTAGGGTATTTACTCGACTGGATGGCTTCCACACTTACTCTAGAGTATGCCGCAATAACTACCTTGACTTGTGTTTTGGCATTAGTGGCCAGGTTCCAGTCGCCCTTAATGTCCATAGGCGATGGTAACCGCTTTTCGTCAAGTGGGCCGTCTGCCAGTCTATTGAACTCCTGCAATAAAAAAGAAAATACTTAGGACGGCCCATCGATTGTTATCAACTTATTCTGAATAAAGACTTTGAATTCCGTTACCAAAGACGTAAATAGTAGGCGTTTGTCATCCCTTCATAAGTTATGGACTGTGATGCACTTGTCCAGTTTCTAGTGATACAATAAATTGTTTAACCAAAAACAAAACCGACTTCCTAACTAAAAAGCAAAAAATATATTTTTGTACAACTTCTTGATGTCGGTGCGAAGTAAAATATTAAAATTACTATATATATTTTGCAAAATTGTTGTTGTTTATTATTTAAGCGGGAATTTCAAGCGTGGTTGCCAGGCTACACTTTCATACATTACATAGTATACGCTTCTCTCTCTGACTATAGTAATGTGTATATATATGTCTATCTCCCTCCCCCAACACCGAGTACGCGCGTAATGCAGCGGTGTCGGCGCGGCTGCAACACTTCTTTGCGAACCACGGGACTAAATTTCTGAACATACAAATATATATATCTATAAAACAATATCAAAGGCCGGCCTAGTGAACTATTCGAATTGTATTTCTATGATTGTGTGAAGTGCTAGCGGATGTAAATGTTCTACGGGCTATGTAAGTTATAAGTATTCATATTTATTACTGTTTGAATACACAACAACAGACGCGTAAAGTTGAACTATTTGCTAATCAGAGGCTACTCTTCGGTTGCCCGGAAACATTCCTTAAGTATTCTTTGGAAATCCGGGCACATATAGTTGTTGTTTTTTAATGTTTTACTTGGCACTAATGGCACTGACTTCAATATTTTGTTGAAATATATCTTTATATATAAAAATCAATTGCTGTTCGTTAGTCTCGCTAAAACTCATGAACGGCTGGACAGATTTTGGCTTTGAATTGTGGAAGGCCAGGGAAGGTTCAAAAAGGTGAATAATTATATACATAATTACTTTAGATTTTTTTTATTTAAAGCAAAAAATATTTTCTACTTTTTAGTTACGCAAATACTTAAATAGCTTTAGAAAAAAATATATATATCCGAAACACGTACGTGCCTAAATTATTCGAGGGTTTTCTCGATTTACCTGGGATCCACTCATCAGATCCTGACTTGGTGACAATGTGACCACTTCAGAAGTATATCTGTTTCGATTGAAAAAAGAGAAAATCAGTTCACAATTGACAGAGAAATCGCGTAACAAATATACACAAATTGTGTGTGTGTGTGTGTGCAGTTCACACACAGTATAAATGAAACAAAGTGTGACAAGGGGTGGGAGGGATTTTAAATTTCGTGAGGTCACATTTGATATATTATATCGTTATAATATATTTAAGCTTTAAAACACGAAATTTGAAGGATTAACGAAAACATTTCAAAACACTTCCAACTTTGTCTGCATAAGCGTAGTGTTTAAATTATTAAATATACTATATTCTATGTCATTCTCTCGCAGACTTAGTCTTATAAATTTGTGTTTATCTCTTTTCACTGTCGCTTTTTTTCGTTTCATCGAGTTTCAAATCACGATTCTAAAGAGGTTTCATTTCAACCACATTTTTTTTATTATTGCAGAAGTTCAGCAGACAGGCAGACGGCGCACTTGATGGAAAGCGGTAACCATCGCCTATGGACATTTGCAACACCAAAAGTGCTACAAATGCGCTGCTGCTCTCTTAAGGGAGACTGAAACCTGGTAACTAATTCCAGAACACAACTGAAGGGTGTTTCTGGCGACATACTTTAGACCAGGGGTGGTAGCCATCCAGTCGGGCAAATACCCTACCACCTGGCTGTGGGTTGTTTTGTCGCCTCTTACGACAAGCCGCCCGCAGGAAATTGTATTCTTTCTCCTTTCCTGCACGGATAAATAAACAATAACACAATAAACATACAGTCGAATTGAGAACCTCCTCCTTTTTGAAGTCGGTTAACAAACAC
Source organism: Dendrolimus houi (assembly GCA_039645545.1). NCBI lineage: Eukaryota > Metazoa > Arthropoda > Insecta > Lepidoptera > Lasiocampidae > Dendrolimus > Dendrolimus houi. The sequence continues at coordinate 23,506,245 of CM077127.1, read as the reverse complement.
GAGACGCGGAGTGACGTAAGCTAAATACCACTGGGTATTGCACTAAGGAAAATAACACTTTCACAACACAAATCCAAATACAGACAGACTGCAAACTACGGCAGCGGTCACTGTTTGCTGAGATCCGGACCTCAGGGCTAATTGTGCAAGTTTACGACAGGATTTCTATACGAAACTAATTTGCGGTATCACCGATCTCCTTGCTTACATATAGCATTTTATCATTATTACGTCATATTTCAAAAACAGTTCTATTGAGCCTTATCATCACATTTTTTTAAAGTGAAACTGTTAAGGCCGACCGGTTACGACTAAGAGGGAGGGAAGTGCCACGAGCGGCGCAGTCCGTCACACATCGTCCGGCTTCGCATACATTAGTCCCATACATGTAATATCTTTAATAAAGCTCATATAATCATATTACGACAGTCCACTAATCATTCAATAACCCCACCACCTCCAGGAGGAGCCTACAAAACATCTTTAGGATCGTTGTGATTTGATACTCGACGAATCTGAACTGCACACACATATAGTTTATTTATTCTGTTAATTGGTTAATTGATTATTTAATCGTTGTCGATATCTGTTATTTTATATTTTTTAATGCTAAATATCTAAGCGTCTATGTCACTGTCAAGTGTCGTACGTCAGACAAAGCTGTATGGACTCAGTTCCTTTGGCTAAGTTTGTGACGAATAAAACATAAATGTATAAATTATTTGTTAAAAACAATAAATATCGTACAATTACCGCTTACATTGTTCACTTATAGGTAGAATAAACACTTCTTGAAAACAAAATTGCACAGTAAAACATTAAATTTAAAGTTCCCGCCACAAACTCTAAGATTATAGTAATAGAGGTTATGACAATGGCAAACATTTATAGTCTAATTCTGTTTTCAGCCAAGTTCTTGTAGAAAATGACAATCCCACATGGGTTTCTAATGAATAAGTTACCTAAACACCTTGTAATTTTGCATGTAGGTGACCAGACCGGCAGCTCCTACTAAACTCGCCAGTCTCCTTTATTCATTCATTTTATATATATATTGTAACAAATTGCGGGACTTGAATTAAAATGTCGTTGGAATTATTATAGAGTATATTTTATTAGAATTATACAAACACGTATTATAACACAGGTACAAATATAACTGAACACAACCCGTCCAAAGGTAATGCGCGAGATCGTAATTCCATAAAACGTGCAAAGTCCGTCACTAAATAGATGCTGCATGGGGTACACACGTCTTGCTTCGCTCGTGGTTATCGCTAGACTGACGATCTCTACATTGGGTCATTGCTTTATACTGCACGGATACAATATGGCTGCCCGACCGCGTAGACCGAGTTTCTTAGAACCAGTTCGACACACTGCCATAAAAGATCACAATACACAATAGGCCGTTTTCTAATCACCAATTTTAAACACAAAGTAAAAAAAGAAGTCCAAATGCCGAAAAGGTAATAAATCTGTTTCTACATGGCGGCACGTGTGAATTTGTCTTTGTCGGCACTAGGTCGTAACAATATGTATTAATTTTATATTTAAAATTTGTTTAATTAATTCGAGATGTTGTTACACAAAATAAAATTAATACTAAACACCAGAATCCATAGCAATAACCGTAACGTGTCCCTACTAATCAAACTTAGGGGATTCAATTATACACACAACTATCTGATGACCCTACGCTCTAAGACAAGATCTTTATGACTGTCCTTACTGTTGCGCACTTAGGAATTTAACTATCGCGTTATTGAAAAGGTTTAACTACGATAACTATCGAGCTGTGTTTACTTGTAGTTATGAAATAAGAAAATCAAATTGCAGTAGTATTTTGATAGGATATAGAATATTTTAATAGGATAATGGAATCGTATTGAAATGCTTGAAAAAGAAATTCAAAATAACTCATTTATTTTTGCATCATTAATCATTTTTTTAGACGGGGGTATACTTCTCTACCTTTTTTGCATAAAAAAATAATATATATTACCTCAACCAATAAGTAAGTAGGTAGGTACTACCCTGAATGATAAGTTGAATGTACATATTGTCACAGAAAAAAGCCTCTTGAGGTTTTATCATTGCCTGTCTAAATCGCTATTCCTCTACTTTCGCTTTGTTCATCTATCGATTGTATTTATAATTACCTTTCCTTATTCTTATACAATGCGCAATACGTTGAAAGTCGTATTTTACCGACGCGGTCATATCGTTCTTTACCAACTAGTTTCAGCGTTTTAAATGCCGTTGCGTTTACTCGGCGCAGTGCGAGCGTAACACCCTCATCAATTGTAATCTTAGGCACGTCTCGCCCCTGTCTTGTAATTGTTTCTTATACGAATAACACATTAAACATAAAAGGGGATTTTATTGATATTCCTCTATTGAATTAATTTTGAAGATATTGCTTTGGATTTAGGGATATAAGCTTTCTAACTACTTTGTATTTTAGTCATTAACTAAATATGTACACTAAAGGACGCTCCCATCAGCTTATAAATTTTATAAGGTAACAGATTCGTGGATGGTTATCAATTCGTCTTTTTACGTCTTAAATTATTTTTTGTTATTTGGTCTACAAAATTGAATATAGATTTTAACATAGTTTTAGCATACAGTGATTAAATAGGTGCACAACTTAACAATATATTCTTTATACATTGTAAACCCAGCATAGATAAGATAGGTGTCTTACGAACTATGTATTAATAAACTTAAGTGGTGACAAAATTAAGAATTAAACGAGGGAATTTATTCTTAAAACAAGAACCAGAGTCAGCGAATATGTCACTTTTGCATGAACAGAATTATTTAATTCATCATTCTGTACAGAAGGGAATGATAGATAGATAACACTTTATTATACACCAATACAAACATGAACTAAAGACTAAAATTACAACTAGTAATGTACAAAGGGCGGTCTTATCGCTAAAAAGCGATTTCTCCCAGACAACCCCAGGAATGAATACAGATGATAATGGCGATGGTGGTATACGTAACATATAGTATGAACTACTTATATTTTAATAATAAATACATAAACAATATATATATATATAAATATATATATGCAGAATGTTGACCAATTAGTTCTAACCTGTGGTAAACTAAATGTTTTTCGATTATGCAAACAAATGAGCAGTTTAGAGATCGTATGCTATGCATCTATTCATTAATTTGTCGAAAGAAACTTGAGACATCTGACATTTATCATTATATATCTATATCAGATATATTGCAGCATAACATTTTAATACGTCATGTCATTATTATAACTTTAATAATATTTTTCTTTCTTTTTATTGCGTCTTGGTCTTATTGAGTATGCACTGTTTGCTACAACTCCATTAATTCTTCAAAAAGTAATTCTGTAACATACTTCTGTATAAAATTTATTAAAAAAACACAACTTGAGATATAAATAGAATAAGAAACTTAAAGAAAAACAATATTTAGCTAGACGTGTTGCTGGGGAGTTTCTTGCCGCTTCTTCTCCTTAACAGCAATAACACGTTGCGAAGCGGTGTACATAGAATAGGAAGAAAAATTAAATTTTAACTTATATATATGACCTTCAAAAAGTGTTCTCCAGTGGAACTTAATTTGAATAAAAAACTTTGAATTTGAATATACAGTGGAAATTTGTGCTATTTCTTAAAGATACCAGTGTATCTAGACGTGTTAAATTCACTAAGTGATTCTCTTAAAGTGGTTTCATTAGCCCTTCTGGTCATAGATATCATATTCCAATTATTACGAGTTCCCGGTATTATAATCTATGCATTTCTTATTCACAATTTAAAGGATTCCAAATTAAAAACATAAAAGCTGATTAATCATTAGATTGTGTTGTGTTTTGAAAATACCTTTATACTTCCTTGTAGTGTAAAGAAAAGCACTTTGCTCGTCTATGAAAGCAATAAAATCCGTTAGTCCGTCTGTAGTGGTCTATTTTAAGAGCACATCAAAGAGCCCGTTGTAACAGCAGACCAAAAATCAATATACAAGCCTAATTACCCGGCGTTGCTTACACCTGTTTTGTGGTGTTCTAGGAACAGCATTTCATAAAAGTGCCTACTTTTGTATTTCTGATAATAACAGATGGTGACATTTTATTTTTCTGTCATTTGATGTTACTCTCATATCAAATGATCAGATCAGAGGACGGGCCTAAAGTGGTTTCGTCATTTTCGCAGATTCGTATCATGAACATGACAAGTATCAAGATACAGTGGAACTTTATGCCATATCTTACAACTCAAATTAAAATTCAAAATAAGTTCCACTGGAGAACATGTTTTGAAGGTCATACATGTAAGGCAAAATTTAAATCTACTTCCTATTCTATGTACACCACTTCGCAATGTGTTATCGCTGTTCAACGGAGAAGAAGCGGCAAGAAACTCCCCAGCAACACGTCTAGCTAAAAATATTTGTTTCCTTATACCTTATGATCACCATTTTCCTCATGATTCCTCAACTACCAGTATATCTAGACACGTGTCAATTTGACTAAGTGTTTCTCCAAATTTGACCGCTTTAGGCCCTCAGATCTTGTCAGATCTATTAGTCTACACTATGGCAAGCAGGTATGCTTGTCTAATAAAATTAGCAACACCTAGAAATTTACGTTTCATATTTTAAACATATTCCTAATATGCATTGTTTTTTCTTGGAAGATTATTTTGGTACAATATAATATAGACACGAATTTTGGATTTAATTACACTATTTAATGTTTAATCATCTTACGCCGATATTGAACGGATCATTTCTGCCTTTCAATTCGGTTGGATCAAACAGAATCATCCGTATAAACTTAAATCATTAAATTTTTTGGAATATCGCACTGTGTTTTCAATTCTGTGTCTTTCAACCAAATTGATCAAATTTGGTTTATCCGTCAAATATCAGCATAATGGTCGTTTCCTATATCTAACCTATTCATTCATTTATTATTGGTAGAAATTTATCACTACTTATAAGACGCTTCATAATTTAGCCAGTAGTAAAGCAAATGAATGGTTAGTAAAATATAGAAACCAGCCATTAGTCAACTTAGCAACATTCAAAGGTAGATATTAAAGTAGAAAAGTTTTAAAGTTAACGATTATCCAAAAAAATCTTGGAAGACAAAACAGGGTTTTGTCTCTTAATCGATTAGAGCACACATAATGCAACAGAAGTTGCTGTCAGCAACTTCTGTTGCATTATGTAGTTCAAAGCATTAAAGAGTTTAAAAAAATATCTGCTAGTTTGCTCTTTATGGCACGAATAATAAGTATTTATTTCCTAATTACCAAAAGCAAATAGGAAAACTCCATTTTAATTATTAAAATTTCCCTCCGTCAGATTTCCGTGAAAGTTTTAATTTAAATTACTCTCAAAGAACTGTACATTGTTGTTCTAAAATGAATTTTATTTCTTTGGTTTACAGTTCAAATTCAATTGTGTTATAATTATATTTGTAAGAGGGTCGAATGAAATTATTAGACGTGTCCCATCATTAGAAATCAAAACATTACACGTTTTAAGTTGGTAGTAGTCTACGCATCTGTACTAGGATACGGTATTTGTCATCAAATTTTGGTATAATTATATAGCAATTAAAATATATATATAAACAGCAAATGGCGTTTAGTCAGATTAGTCAGTAGTAGTAAAATTGCAGACGTGCTTAAGAAAAGGTAAAAAGTAACTCCAAATAAACGAAAGTTGATTGTCAGGAACGTGGCAAGTGGAGATCCGTCTTATGTGCCTTACCCAATGGGAAACAGGCGTGCGGAAGAACAGGGAAAATTAAAATTACCGGAAAATTTTAAAAGTTTTAATTTAGTAGTTTATAACAATCCGATTAACATAATAACAGGTGACTCTCCTAATGTTATTTCTGCTATATCTAAACTGGTTGAACAACTATAATGACACAATTAGTTAAGCGTTCAGAAAAAGAAAACTAGTAGAGGAGGTTTTAATACTTTCCAAATGGTAAAAACTCTTGCAACAATATTAAATTGGACTAATAAAGAAAACATGGAAAGCAAACATTCAAACTACGCCGAAAAGTACTAAGGTAAGAAATATAGATATATAAGGCTTTATTGCACACCAAAATAATCAGTTATAAAACATTCAAATTTACAATTTCTAGGCAATATAACAGGCGGCCTTATCGCTTAAAGCGATCTATTCCAGGCAACCTGTATTTTAAAGAAATTATGAACTAATCTGGCGATGTAAGTGGTCCAGAAAATAGAGGTAATACTTAATATAAGTAAACATAACTCTACGGAAATAAAAAAGTAATTATCAACAAAAATGAAAATAAATGTATTTATTTAAAATAGAATCTTACAGATTACTTATTGAAAGTGATCAGTCTACCACCGATTCCAAAGCAATTTTAGTTACTGTTAAAGGAGAAAAGGCGGCACAATAAACTCCCCAGCAATATATCTTTACTTCCTAATTACAACAAAATTCTAACAGCGTGAACATGCACCTACATAATCATCAACAAAACACGAATTTAAAAATTAAGAAAATGCCACCTACCTATTTCAGTACAAGAATCAAAATATCTCCAAGTATCCGGGCATCATAATACGGTGGTAAATGAGCGTGACCACGAGGGGTTCAGATCTTCATGAATAGACCCGAGAACCCTTTCGTATTATTGTTTAAATAAATTAGTATACAGATACATACCTAGTCTGCTTGAAGGCGTATCAAATAACAAACAATGGATGGTAAAAGCTATCGATTATACTGATTACTCTATGTATAAAATCCCTACATTTTTCGATTATGTCTGGTAGTTTCCAAGTAGACCTGGATTTTCACTTATTATCACGTAATCATTCGTACAATTATTATTGAGATTGATACAAAACACATTTATCGTACACTTATTATTTTTTTTATTTTTTTATCATGAGTTCAGCAAACAGGCAGATGGCCCACCGAATGTAAAGCGGTTGACATAGTCTATTGACATTTGTAACACTAGTGGTGCTACTAATTTGCTGCCGCTCTTTAGAGAGAGACTGGAACCTGGTCACCCATGAAGGAAAACAGCTCAAGCGTGGCGTCATACTCTTACTTGGTAGCATAGTTGTTCTTGTCATGTTTCCGTTTGAAGTTAATAATTGATTTTGTTATGTACCCTCTTATTTCTAAGCGATACAGTCGGCCATTTCCTTAATTGTATAATAATGCTATATTTTTATTTATTCGGTGATTAGCGCTTATTTTTGTATACAGTAAGTAGTTCTCTATAATTTAACATAATTTTATTTAGGAGTGTTTGTCTCTAAAATGTAGTGATGTGTACAGATTATAGTTCAGAATCTCTCAATTGTATATAGACGGTATTCACTACATTTTGTTTTCATGTTGGCAGACGCGATGGATTTGTGCTGTGTTCAGTTTATTTTATTACATGTAAAACTTTAGAGTATAATGTTTTATACAATATCTTGTATAAAATATTCTCTAGATTTTCCAAACGGTAATGTATTAAATTTGAAATAATTTATCAATGACTTCAATCCGCTATCGGCTGTGTCAATTGCTAAGTTCTATGTACTGTAAAATTGTTGGAGGGATGGCGAGGTGTTCTAAAATACTTGTAGAGTGTGAAAAGTCAGTGTGATAAATATGTTAAAACTGTAAGGTTCTCTGATTATAAAGTATTGTGACCAGTTGCTGTTCTTTTACTACCATAAACCCTTCTGTGTTGTTGCAAGTATTACATTTGGATTGTTTTGTCGCTTCTTACGATAGGCCACCCGGCCGCCGGAAATTGTATTTTTTCTCCGTTCCTGCAGGGATATAGTCTATAGTATAGTCTCAAAATTTACAACAGAGTTAATAAGTTACTAAATATATACTCTCTTACTTTTCGCGAATGTAAATTAAAGTTATTCAACTGGCTAATAGAACTCTCTTATGACGACACCGAGAATTTACTAAACTGACTACACTAGTTTACTAAGAGACACACACTCACTCGTTCACTTGTACACACATCACACACATACACACTACACACATATACACATACATACATATACACAGCCATTCACACATCCATACATTTAAAATATTAACACGAAAAATTTCCAAATGTATAAAGTTCAATATAATTTTCTTTTTATAATGTATAACAAATGAATCGTCTGGAAGTGGGCGCTAACAACTGCAACACAGTATTATACTACAGCAGTTGTTTGCGACACCAAATTGTTTCTGTACACTGTTAATGGTTTCGAATAAATTCTTTATTTCTTTAAAATTCTTTAAATTCTTTAATTCTATGTTTGTGAAACATACAGTTATTAATATTCTTAAATGGGCTTCACAGTTATTGTTCTGACCTGAACAAAATATAAATCTAAAACCCGATTTCAGCACTACCTACCAAATATATTTGTGCAACTAAACCATCCTGGTATCCACTCAAATACGCACAAAAAATCTTGAAAACTGATTTCAGCGCGACTACTTACTGGCTCGAATTGTGAATCTAAACCATCCCGGGATCCAGCAAATGCACACGAAATTTAATCGAAACCGGTCAAGTCGTTTTTGAGTTTTAGCCCGACTAACAAACATCAATTGATTTTTATATATAAGAGGAGAAGAAGAAGATATAATATACATAATTAATACACAATGTAGTAAGCGTTTGGTTCAAAACCTTCAAAAATACGCGAACAGGGTACAAATCTCTTTGTAGACAGAATCTTAAGATCGCCAAACAGGGCATGATTAGGTTGTTCATTAAATATTATATAACTTTTCGTTACTCAAAGACTGACACTATAAAACTAATTCCAATCTGATTTCTTAAAAAATACATTTAAATACACTTACTTTGGCTTTCTGAGATACCCTGCAAACTGTTTGCGCTTTATAGTTCACAAAAAATATTAATAAATTCAGTTTTTAAAAAGGTATTTATTTACACAATTAAAATATAGTGCTCCGTTATATTTAAATGCAGATTTATCTAAACATAGGTTTAACTTTACGCAATATAAATAAGCCACAAATAGTCTCCAGATAACGTCGAAAACTCAAATATCCGCAACGAAACAATTTTACCCAAAAACCCGCAATAACCTACACTTGTCACGCAGGCCAATTTTGGCATGTTATTAATAACTAAAATCCCGTCATTACTGGACATCGCCGTAACATGGGGCCCTTTTGACCCATGCGTTTCGAATGTTAGGGTTGTCATGTCAAAAGTGTTTATTCATTCAACCCATTGCTGTGCTTACTAAAGCAGGCAAACAAACGGGCAAATCACTTGATGAAAAGTGTTTACCGTCGCCTGTGGACAGTCGTCATGTTTTACTTAGCACCGACTTTAAGATGTTGTAGAAATATTTATTCTCTGCAGTTACTCTTGAAGTTGGTTTCATTTTTTATTAGAAATTTAATCTGTCTGTCAGTTACAGCATTATGTAAAAAGAACTTAGAACGTTTCTGTTGCGCACCGTGAGGATTTGGAATGAGCTCCCAGTCGTGATTTTCCCACAGCGCATATATATATATATATATATATATATATATATATATATATATATATATATATATATTATATTGCCTCCCTATAATTTTTAAATAGTGTCCATACAGCGTGTAATGTACGTTGCGGCGTTTTACTTTCAGACTCATTCAGTGAGCGGCCGATTAGCAGCTAACGAAGCGCGCAGTCGACGGCGCAATTCGCTCACTATGCCGGAGCGCTGCGCGGCGTTATATACACTATCCGTTTACATTCCCTTCCAAGAGTTCGTAAACACTTCGTGGCTATAGTTCACTGCTAACTCATTCGACATTGAGTTAGCGACCAAAACGCCACTCAGACTCAGCCAGCGAACAGTCTGCCGCTCACTATTCGTCTAATGGGGCCACGGCCTTACATAGACAAATGTAGCCAAAAAGATGGCGCTGCGGTCGCCTTTTTTGCGCTATTGCAATATCTAATAAAGTAGAGTGACAACCCTATATACAAGGGTCAAAAGCGTCCATCAAGTAAGCAATAAACACGAACACCGGTAATATATGTTTGTCATATATATATGACAAAATCTGGGAAATTAATTTTGGGTTAATGAGAAGAAGTTGAAATGTTGAGGGATATACAGACAAACGGTTTTCGGGGTTTTGTTTAGGTTTATTTAATTCAATTGTTTCTTTGTTTACAAACAAGAATTGACGATTATGCATTGAAAGTATTATTAGTTATTATTAATAAATACTTTTCATTGCTACTTAGCTAATGTAAAATAAATGTAAATCAAGCTTAATATTCAAAAACTGACCAAGTGTAGCGTCCTGAGCAAGATTCGAACCCACTTCATTTTAAAAGGCGAGTTTGAGACATGAGTTTGTCAGCTACTAAGTAACCATGCTATATTTTATTAAAGTATATATATATATATATATATTGTCACGCCTGTTTCCCATTGGAGCAATCAGAGACTATGATTCTCCACCTGCTACGATCCTGACAAACTCTTCTCTTCACGAACTTTCATTAACCTCTTCATACTTACACGTTTATTGAAAATGTTTTTTACCCGACTTTTCTTTAAAATAACTTCAGTTTGATCATGATGAGTACGTATTGGTCTACCGGCACCGACTCTACCACTCACATTGCTGTCATATACTTATTTTGTGATTCTGCTTTCATTAATTCTCTCTACGTGTCCAAACCACCTTAACATTCCTTTTTCAACTCTTGTCATTACATACTCTTTCAATCCACAACGTCATTCTCCCTACTCACAGTATTTCTTATCATATCACTTACATTAACTTTACATATACTTCTCGATGCTCTCATTTCAACTGCGTTCATCCTACTTTCATGCTTCTTCTGCCATACCCACCTTTTATCTTCTTTATTCTTTATCCGTGCAGGAACGCAGAAAGAATACAATTTCCTGCGGCCACGCGGCCTGTCGTAAGAGGCGACTAAATAACCTACAGCCAGGTGGTAGGGTATTTGCTCGACTGGATGGCGACCACCCCTGGTCTAGAGTATGCCGCCATAACAACCTTGTGTTCCGGCATCAGTGACCAGGTTCCAGTCTCATTTAAGAGAGCAGCAGCGCATTTGTAGCACCTTCGGTGTTGCAAATGTCCATAGGCGACGGTAACCACTTTCTTTCAAGTGGGCCGTCTGCCTGTCTGCTGAACTCCAGCAATAAAAAATAAAAAAATCTTCTGGATGTTCATAAAGGAGTTTAGCGCTGCATTCACCTTATTACTTTGTGTTACTTTTCTTTCAATGTTACTCTCATGCTTTCCATCTCTTGTAAACACCAAAACTTTCGTCTGGTTCATATTAATTTTCATTCATCATACAAGCACTATATGTTAAATCAAAAATATTTTTGTTAGGTTATAGGATCACGCGTCTCTCTAGTCTATTTTACTCGTACCGCATTTACGGTTTTGAACCGTAATTAAAATTAACCAGAAATGCATACATAATTGGGCATGGTGTAAACAGGTGGATGCAATGACACGCCTTAATTACGGTTCTTCGGCTGGGGAGCCCTTGACTGAATAAAATATGGCGAGCAAACGACCTTTGGTTAACCTGGTTTCCTTGTTTTGATGATAATCGTATTTTTGACGTTTTAGTACTCTTGTTGGTCTTAAAAGCCCGATTGTTGAAAGCATAATGTAAGTAGAATATTATGAGCATGTTAAAGAGAAATTATTAGAAGCGATTCATTTACTCTGCCTACCTTTGTATAAAATACATCTTGATATTATATATTATTATTAGGATTTATAGAACAAAAGATATAGAACTTGGAAAACTGTTTATTCCACTTCCGACGAACAAAGAATGTCTACCTAAAGTACAAATAACTATAGGTTATGATTCACGTACAATAATTAGCTGCTCTAGAACGTTACTATGACATGTGCACCGGCCAAAACTGAAGTGAAAATGATCGTTTGTAGCTACGTGTGCTCGCTTTTATATCTGAACGATGACGAAACGAATCGAGTAATCACAAGTACCCGCAAATTAGACATGCGCAAATGTCCTGGAGCGGATTAAACATGGAACGATTCACTTCCCTATCGGAACCATATCCGGGAAACATGTTCGCGGAACTATCCACTACTTCTATAACTAGTTTTACTAGTTCAGATGTTTGGTTTCGGTCCATGTCTTGCAATCAGTGTCCATAATTAAATAGGTCCCTACAATTCCTCGGTTTAATTGAAATGCATAGCCAAGTAGGCAATTTATACATACTAAAAACTAAAATCGTCAGTTGATTTTACCTTCACAGTTTTAGAATAATTATTTGTATATTCTATTATGCTTAGATAATTATTTGTTTTAAACGAAATGGGATACTTAGCGGGTGTCAAGGTCATAAGCAGAGAGAGAGCAAAGAATGGCTCTTAAATAGAATGTTTTACTCGGTGGACGAATTCCGCAATTGTAAATAAATACCTTCCTTGACTTATGAACGTTATTATTAATATTACTATTACTTTTCGACATTTATGAATATTTTTTCTATATTGTTCATTTAACATTATATAATTTAATTAAAGTTATTATAAATATTTGTATGCTCCTTTGTGAGCAAAACGTGTACACTATAACATATATGCCAACTGTTTAACAGTATTTTGATCAAATAAATTTGATTTGATTTAATATGCGATCGAGAAACTAAAATCAAATAGTTAATAAGTCTTTAACGAAAATTATTTATTTAATTTATTTGGGAAACATACAATAATTAATATTCTTAAATATAAAACACAAAATTAATACATATATCAATCAAGTTTCTACAAAAAAAATATATAAATTATAATAATTGCATTATCGTATTTGCTCGGTTCGGGGGACTCGGTCGTTGTTGGTCCGACATGCGGAACTATTTCATTTGACACCTCGGATTGGACCGACATCTTTCCAATAGTGGACATAGTTCCTGGTACTATAACGATCCGGAAGTACACACCTTTACCGCAAATATTACAAAAGTACAATAATAGGTCGCACAATTTGGAGCAAACGTTATTTACAGTATGTTTTTTATTTATAAACACGTTTATGTGTGACATCGTGACAGGTTAGTGCTTAAGGCAACCGAATCTAATTCTGATGACGTGAGTTAGGATCCTACACAGAAAACAAGCGATGCTTAGGCCGTTTTTCTTACCTAATATGCACATTGATACCGCGCGCCAATTTCAAGTTAAGATTATAAGGGAACATTCAAATCCACCTCAGTTAACTATTGCAGATATACTTATAACATTTTTTAAATAATTGTTTTATCACTAATTTTATAATTTACTCCGTCTTCTAAACTATGGAGGTCCAACTGCAGCAGTGGGGCGGTTATAGATTGATATTATTATTATCCTAGATTGTTGATAATAAAAAATAGTAAGAGAATCACTTTATACTTTAAGTTTTACGACTGATATTTTGTACTACTTCAGCATAAGAGTAAAATAACACCAGCACACAAAAAAAAGTATTCTATAGTATGCACTTCGGAGAGTGTGCCACCGAATTGCATGAATTGGTTTCTCCCTCACATTTTACTACCGGACAAGCAGAATGTGCTCACGCCACCGATATGTGGTGGAAATACCAACAAAGCGGACGAAAGGTAATGCTTCCACTTTTAACATACGTACCGCTGAAGAGTGGAACTCTTTACCGTCGTCTGTTTTTCCTGAAGAATACAATCTAGGTGTCTTCAAGTCTCGCGTGAACAGGTATCTTCTAGGTAAGCGTGCTCCACCTTAGTCTGCATTTCCACCTGACATCAGGCGCAATGTCAGTCAAACGCGAACCTATTCAATATATATAAAAAAAGTGGTCTGTACTTTTGACCAGGTCCATCTATTATTATGTATTTCAAAATACCCTCAACATTTTGACTCCAGATTCGTATTCAGCGCATCGAAATACATAAGAATACATGGGTCTGGACAAAAGTACCAACCACTTTTTTGTGGGCCGGTGTAATTTTTGTGAGGTTTGCGTAATAGCTTTATATTTGATTTAGAGTAATTGTAACTTTTATTTTAATGCATGTACTGTTTGATTCAAACAATAATTATGTGTGGTTTAATCACATCAACACGGTAGTGTTTTTGCATATTTTTACTAGGTGCAGTCATAAAAAAATGTGGGTACATCTGAGCCTGCCTGACTCGTTGAGCGGCTGAATTGTTTTGAGGGTCATGAAGGAGAGCTAAAATGTCACTTTTCTAAGTTATTTTAAAACACTTTTCTGTTAATTATTATCGAGAGAAATTAACTACCAAACTCAGAGTCGGATAATGGTCCATTAAATTTATCTAGTGGCGATTGAATTTGTTAGTAATCTCAGTTGTAAAATAAACTTAAATGACTTAGTATAAAATATGAATATATCTCGATTCCCCTTTAGTAAAATTTTATTTTTGAAAATAATAGCCTGGTTTAACAGTAGGTGACATACCTTTATAGACTTATGAAGTATCTAATATTTAATCAGACTTTGTTGTGAAATTAAGTGTTTAGGACTGAAAAAAATAAAATATATTCTATAAGTGACTGTATTAATTTATTAGATAAACATTGAAGATGTTTTATATAGACTTTTTCGGATGCCATTATTTTAACAGAAGAAGAAAGGAAAGAGAAATTATTTAAATTAAAAATTAGTATAAAAAGTCTCACAATGACGTCTAAGAAATTTGAAATCCAGATACGATTTTAAAATAAACGTATATTTTATAGTCAATTAAATATTCATATTTTTAGAAATACTTCTTAATCATTAATATTGGTATATATTCATAGTTTTTATTTAAAAAAATATATATACAAATCTAGCACAGACCAAGTAAGAGATTTAATCTTCAGGCTAAATATAAAAGGTCAATTAAAAAGGTTTTTAATTTTAATCTCTGTAAATCTGTTACATCACTTCATCATCTTACCTGGTATGTTTTTACGTATTCGAGCATTCTCTTAAATGGCTAAACTTTCATATGATATCAATTTTTTTTATTAACCTATAAAAAACTGTCACACCTATTTTACATTTTGCTCAATTTTATCGCACTGAAACACCGGTATAATCCGAATATTAATTTATGTAGCAACCCCTTTGGTCAGCGGGGTCCAGGTGCAAGTAATGGCCGCTCGTCCGATAAATGACAAGTAGAGACCTACCTGCCCCCTTTAGGCAGACAAGCAGATGTTAAATTCTGACTAATTTTACCTTCGTAAATTATTAAATTTATCACTGCCAACGTAACTTAAAATTTAGATTTTTGTTTATTTATTTGAAACTTTACATTAAATAAACAGTAATTCGTTGATTCTATTAGCCCGTAAACTAATTTGCATTGCATTTTAAGGGTTAGTGAATGTAAACATAAAAATATTAAACATATCTAACATTAAATTATAACGTATCTTCTTTAGATATTATAAAACAAAGTCTCTCGCGTCTGTAAGTATGTATATCGGCTTACCTCACTGCAACGCAGAGGCTCCGGGTTCGATTCCTGGTATAGTAAATTTCGGAAACGTATTTTCTCCGTTATTTACTATGTTCCGGGTGTCTGGGATCGACCCGAGAATGGTCCGTTGTATATTACCCATAACACAAGCGTAACTTGCTTAATTTGGGGATATACAGTGTGTGTGTTTGTCTACCGATTATTTATTTATATTATTTATATCCGCTAACTGCTCCTAAACCACGCAACTGATTATTAAGCAGCTTTTACCATAGATTAGATAAATTTTCACCGAAAGTTTATACATATAAAGTTTATAAAAATCTCAGGAATTCACCCGCGGCATAGCCGCCGTGAAAACTACATACATTATAAATACATTTATATATGTAGGTATATGTAATATATCATTGTTGAGAACTTAAAATACGAACAAGACTTTCAAAGTCCAACACAAAAATGAATTTTAAAAAAATATATTTATTTTCATAACAATCACTTTTATTGTGAATCAACATGTGCCAGCGAAACTTCATTAGCTGTTGGAGTTTTTGGAGGGAACTGAAAGGAGATGTTGTGCTATGCAGTTTTATTTTCTAGAAATGTGTAAAATTACTCTAAAATGAACAATAGTTGTAGGATATTGATAATTTTTGGGTAGTAATTATGCGTTTTGTGAGAAATGTGAACTGCATAGTCAAATGTGGCCTTTTGAGTTTGAGTTATCACGAGAACTCCGTTGAATGGCACCAGCTGATAACCTACAGTTCAGGTGTGCTACATATAGGCTTAAGAAAATGAAGAAACTACATTGTAATCTAAGATCTGGCTTAAAGGCCTAGCTGCCAAGCCATAAACCTAAATAAAATAAAAGTCATTCGCTGTTACATTAATGTCGACGTATTTGTTAGAGAATTGCAACGGCAGCACCAAAAAATGTAATCACAACACCACCACCTCCTTGTCTATATTTATTTATCCTACGGAAACGATTTCATTTACCGGGATAAAATGTATCGTAAATGTTGATTCGGAATATAATATAGCTCTGCGTCGAGTTTCATTTAAAACCGTTTATTTACTTTAAAAGTTGCATGTTATGAAATCTGGCGGTCCAAATTAGCCCCTTGATTTATTTTATTTTGAAAAACATTGTACGAACTCGAACCGTTTATAAATTTATTATATCACTTTTATTATCAATATCTACCAAAATTCTTATTTTGCACACCGAAGAACGTTTAACTTCTTTTTATGTTCCACAGAATATTTGTCTTTAACATTTTTATTAAGTATATTAAAATGCATGTTTTCCCTAATTAATAACCTATATAAGTATTCTAAAATGATTTTATTTAAAGAAAAACAGTACTTCGCTATTAACATCAACATAAATAACATTAAGTAAAATCTGTGAAATTAATGGAGTATTTTTAAATATTGTTACGAGCTACAGGACTCGAATTAAAAATGCCGTTGGAACTACTATAGAATTTATTAGAACTGTACAAACACATATAAAACAAATACAAATAAAACTGGATGCAACCAGTTCACACTGCACGATTTAATGCAATTCGACACGCGCAAAGTCCGTCGTCTATATAGCTAATCGAGAGTACTACAAACGTCTTACTCGTCTCGTAATCGTCTCTTGACTGCCCCACCCCTCCATTCGGGCATTGTCTTATACTAACTATACTGTACAAAAAAATCGGCCGCGCACTGAGTTTCCGAGAAATAGTAATTTGCACACCTGCGAATGGCCAACAAAGTCGAAAACAATAATAATAAGGATTAGTGCGACGCTAATGATGGTCATAAAACAAGTAGAAAAACAATAGCATGTTTTTCTTAATTACAAATTCAAAACAAAAGAATTCCTAAATCCGGGAACACAGTAAACTGCGCTTACGACAGGCAGCTGTGCGTTTATCTTTGACGGCATGTAACAATATAAACCAAAATAATCTAATAATACATTACAGGAGAATTAACTTTCTGCTACAGCAAAAATTCAAAGGAGCTCAAAGAATACAAAGAGAATAAATTTTAAAAGGGCAGTATAAATATAGGCCCATTTGTGGGCTCAAACGCGAGAATTTATAAAGTGTTCATGTTAAATAAACATTTTATTCGAAGTTCAGTAAGTTTTGTCGTTTATGGTACTTTTATGTCTTACAACATTAATAAGCTTCCAAAGGATTCCCTTTTAAATATTATCGATACAAGCGAATTGAAAATTGGTTGCGAGGTCGTCTGGAAGAAATCGTTTTTAGCGATAAGGCCGCCTGTTGTTTTGCCAAGTAGTACATTTTGTTTTTGTAATTGTTTATTTTGGTGAGCAATAAAATATTATCTATCTCTATATTATATTCCTAAAACTATCCTTTTTGGTCCGATATATGTCGGATGCATATTACCCGGATTTTATTTATATTGCTAGAGTATAGCAGGCAGACTGACAGCCCACCTGATAAAAAGTGGTTACCGTCGCCTGTGGATATTTTCAACACCAAAGGCGCTGCTAATGTGTTGCCAGCTTCGAAGGTGGGCCTGGAACATGGCCACTAATGCTGGAACACAACTCAAGGTTGTTATGGCCAGATACCCTACCACCTGGCAACAAATTTCTAGGTTTCGAAAAGGAATCTCATAATACCTAGTTCTATTCCTAAAATCGTGTCTTAAATACATCTGTATAAGTTTTAAAATCTTCTTACATAATTAAAGGATCTGAATAAAAATTGTTATATAGAATGTGGCTCGTCTTCGTGTTGATCAATGATCGTAGAAGTAATTTTAAAGCAGTCTGATGACTTAATCTGGTTGATATTGAGAAGTTTTAGCAACGAATTTATTTTCAGCGCTTAAACGCACTCATTTTCCTTTTTGGGTTTGTAACGATGTGAAGAGGCGTTTTAAAGTTACGAGTTACAAAGTTACAGTTCAACACAAAAGCTTAATATTTGTTTTTTTTTCAAAGTTAACATAAATGCAATTCCAGTTTAATAAGTTAATTGTTAACCTAGAGTTTTAAATAATCAGTTTTGTAGAGGCAAGATTTAAGTGTAAAGTACATAATTATTATCGCTGTTTTACACTCTTTGTTGTTATGTTTTAATGAATTGATACAATTAATTAATTGTATTAATTCAGTATTTTTGCCTTTATTATAAATTTTAGATACTCACAAAATTTCGTATTAAGGTTGGCCTTATTTACAGCAAAGGTTTTTCACGTAACTTATTATAAGTAATATTTCGTTTTACACAAAATCTTTAAAAAAATTTATTTAAAAGTAAATGGTAAAATCGTACTTTAAGTTGATTTTCGTATTTTAAGTTGTTTGATCTCAACAACTTCCTTATACCATGTGGCTCGAAAATACAAGACTTGAGGCTTAAACATATAACATTATGTAACAATATTCTGAAACCAAAATCATGTAAGCAAATTAGTCACTTCATAGAAGAATAATGAACTAAGAAACTGACAGATCGTGTAGTATTTACCTTTTAAAATTACTATTAATTTCGATACCTGGATGTGTAAGATACAAAAGTAAAGTAATATTGCCAAAATTATGCCAGTACGTGTTAAAAACCTTTTAGCAATAACATTGTGGTTGGCTTGGATTAAGCACCAGGTATTTCAACTAACATTATCGTCTCGAATTGGTCGGATTCCGTCGTAGTTATCTTAACTGTTTCATATTTCAGGCCGTAATTACAACGTTATTAGAGTAAGAACATTTGCGTTACCAGAAAACGTGCTGGGTTTGGTTCTGGTACAAGGTAGGAAATAGAAGCGATCAACGCTCTCCCAATTAAATGCTTCGATATTTAAAGTTATAATATCAGCTAGTAAACATCTTTCTGCTGGTCTCGGGTTTCCAAATATAAGGGGGAGGAATGGTGTACCTGCAATACTCGTTTTAGGCAGATTGACAGGTTCAATACAAAGGTAATCTCGAAATGCAGACTTTCTTACGATCTTTCCCTTTATTGTCAGCACATGATAATTATAACAGTATGCGATACGTTAAATAAACTGCCTAAGCCTTAATACATAACTCTTTGAATTCATTTCTTCCTCTCACAATTTACGACCTTTTACATATGTATATGTTTTACATACTTACTTGCATATCGTATAAAATGTATGTATACCACCTTCGACAAATTGAATCTGTTTCATTTCTGCTACGGGTGGTTTGGAAGAGATTGCTTCTTAGCGATAAGACCGCTCATTGTGTACATTTAGAATATTTTTAGGCTATAAATTTTTCTGCTTTCTGTAATAGTGTATAATAAAGTGTTCTATCTCTCTCTCGGTCGCTCTCTCTCTCTTTCTCTATGTGCTCTCTAGATAAGATTTATATTTTTTCATTTGAATCTAGTGCCTTAGCCACTAACCTACGATAACGATACTAAAACTATAACAGTGACTATGCTAATTCAGTAACCAGCCCTGACAAAACTTTACAAATCGTAATGGAAAAGTGCCTCATGAATCAATAACACTTTTCTACGGATTTTAATATATTTTGGGGCTGAACACATTGACGGTACGGTGGTGATAATAAATAATCTTACTGAATAACACTCGTTTACTTCTTATAACAAAACACTATATCTGACGACAAATACAAATATAATAATGTGCTACCACAATAGCGTTGTCGATGGCAAGCGTACGACAGCGGTGAGCCACGCTCGCACATTGACGCCTCCGATCATGTCTATGCGTCGCGCAGGACAATAAACGCGCGTAAATTAAATCGTGGGAGAAGCCCACAATATTTTTATTTCTTCGGAAAAATTAACCAAGACATGACTTATAGTCGTTTTAGAATATGACTCATAGTCTCGGTCTCAAATAATGTATCATAAATCAGTAGAAGAGCACACATATATTGGATATTGGGAATATTTTGGGGTTTACTTTACTTTGGGATTACACCCAATAACAAGCAAACTAGATTAAATATTGAAACGCTCGTTCTTGAGATTTACTATACCAGAAACTCAAAAACTCTGCGTCCCAGTGATCTTCCTATCGATCGATCCTATATCTCACCAACTGTCAAATTTTAAGCGATAGTATGTCAAGTGACATACTATCGGTTGAAATTTGACATAAGCTCCATACAAGTAATGTCAAAAATCAAGCGATGGCAAGATAAGTGAATGAATAGTAAGATTGAACCGAACACAAATCAAACTCATCATCAATATACTCGTAAACTTTTAAATCCTCAATTATGCAAATAAATATGGTTCACAATTCAATACCAAAATATGTACTGACTCTTCAAACGTTGCCACTAATAGCTTGCAACTTGGATGCTTAAATTTTCCGCAAAATTAAATCCCCGGCGTTGCCCTTGTGAGCATTAAAATTACATAGAGCCGTTCGAATGGTGAATACATTACGGCGTGGTCGAGCCAACCGGAACCGGACCACTCCGGATTTATTCCGGACCCATTATATTCGGATTTCATTGTCGCAGCAACATTTTATCGCTCAGCGCTTTTAGATTTCGATAAATACTCGAATCTGTTTTGATTCTAATTGCAAGCAAATGGTTTCACAATAATGATATTGAGTTCGTGGAGGCGAAAAATGTGCATTGAATTTATTATTTAGCTACGAAATCGAAAAGAGCAATTAATAAAAGAAACTATTCTACTGATATTGTTCCAAGTAATTTTTTATAAGTATTTTTAAGCTCTACCAACCTGATTTTTTAAAATAATTTTTCACCTTATTTTATAACTCAGAGGGAATATAATTTTCAAGATTTTGGCAGCAAATAGCCAATTATTTGGAATCGGCTTAATATGACTTTTCCTTCCACACTCCTCTGTTCTGACACGCGCCCTCTGTCACACCACGAAATATCATCGTAGCACTTCACACAAATCATCCATCTCTTTTTTGGTCAACCTTTACATTTGAACACATCAATCTTGCAGTCTAATATTATTTTTGTACATGTATTATACTTTATTAAAAAAGTCATTAAGAAACATCGTTATGTTTTTGCAACATCATACTCCATATGATATTGTTCAATGTTTTTTCGATCCTTTGTTACATATCCAACCAAGCCTAATCTTTACTTTTTTCGCGACTTCACTAAATAAATCCGTAAAATTACACTTTTTTTGTCAAAAATCCATGGAGACCAAGTAGTTTTCGAGAAAATATTTTGTGACGTACACCGACAGATGGACAGTTGGATAAGGCTATTATATAAAGCAGTGTTTTTCAATCTGTAGGTCGCGACCCCTAAGGAGGTCGCGGAGCCTTGCTCGGGGGTCACCGACAATAGGAAAAGGGCAATTTAAATTTATACTTCGTATTTAGGTACTTTCTAATCTCAGTAGCTTTTTGCAGAGTACAAGTCCTTATAATGAATATAGGAAACAAAATAGAGAAAAACATGAACGTAGTCTTTTAAAGTAAAGGGGGTCGCCAAAATTTTTCAACCTATAAAAGGGTCGCGTATTCAAAAAGATTGAAAAGCCTTAAATATGACGAAATTCTGTATAGCGTTTTATAACGCTTCAGAGACGTAACGTAGTTTATTAAAATGCATGACTGAATTGCCGCGTAAGTGGCAAGTACTTTAGTCTCCTAACTGTGAATATAAATTCAGTCCCTATTAACATGGCTTTAGGGTTAATATTCCTTTGTGATTCAATAATAAGTTCTTCAGGTATAGTACCATCAATTTAAAACGTTGCTTACTCACTAGTGTCAGTTGTATCTGCTTTAGTACGTGATATTTTATTTGATCAGTTTTACTAGCATTTAACTTTTATTAGGAGATACAGTACGAAAGTGGTTCCTAGTTTCATAACATTAGAAGTTCATACTAACAATGCTGGGCAACTGAAGAGCTGGGAATATGGCAACTACCCGTGTCAATGCTACCTCAGCTTAACATGAATGAAATGGTGTACATTGCTGATTGCTAAGAGTGTGCTACAATTTCATTTGGCCTCTTCCAGATTTATACCCTTTTCATGCTATTAAGTTTTGTAAGCAATCTATCTATAATAATAAAATTTTAAATAGGCCGTGTGTGTACATTGAAGCTATTAAAAAAAACAACTGGAATAAACTATATAAAATACGGAGAACGTAATGAAAATTCAATAATACATTATATACACCTAAATGACCACAGGTCAAATGGGGTAATTAATATAAGTTACATTATTTACCTACTATTGTCGACATGTTATATGTACAATGTGCATGTATCTCTGCAAATAAACTTTCATTAATTCAACTACTTTAATAGATTATTTCAACTGGAATTAAAATCAAATTGAATTGCTACAACACAGTGATGAGAACGTGCTCTTAAAACAATATTTGGTGACCTAATTTCTCATCCCGTACACAGCCGCAAATATTTTGATTGCAACCGCGACGAAGTTTCCTTTGTTGCTATGTTCAGCGCGGTTGTGTGGTTGACATGGTTGGTAGGGAGTATAGCTGTGAAATTTTGTGGTTCTACTTATGTCTGTAAAGTAATTAGGTGGTATACTTCTAAAATTGATGTGAAAACTTCGTAATGTTTAATAAAATATTATAGAACAATTTTAGGCTATTTTTCTATCGGTTAGATCAGCTGAATCACTCAAGCGACGTAAATAAATAATCCTCAGTGGGAGGGTGTTACTTGTTCTCTGTTGAGATGCTTGGACCATGGGGCCCTGGAGCCCTGAAGCTCCGTATAGAGATCTCATACGCCTAATCGACTCTTCAGGTGATCAGAGGGTAGTAAAGGGCGATATTATGAGGTAAGGTAGCATTTTGGCCACCTTACCCATAGAAAACAGTAACCTAGGCTAAGTATTCTACTTATAGTGTTAAGGGATTATATGAAAACAGAATACAATATAATTAATATTTATAGTTTGGTTTAGTTAAAGGTAAGTTTTCTTTGGTGTATTTGTAGTTTATAATTTCAACCACCTGAAAGTATATGAGGAATGAACGTTGACTATACCAACAACAATTGACATTGTCATATAAATTTTCTCTTACTAAGATGGTATAAATTAAAGTAAATTAATATTACCTCTCAAGTGGTGCAATTTCTACGCTTTCCTTACAAGTATTGATCGGCCTATGTCCCGATCAATGAATGTAAAAATTGAACGCAAAAAGAATAGTGATAATTGTTTTACAAACCACGTTATACGCGAAAAGTGAATTTAAGCAGCGGTGTAGATGGCGTAGGCATGCAGATCAGATCATTTCAACTAATAGAAAAAAATAGATATTCGCTTTCGCGAATGAGCACCGGGGCAGGGGTGGACGAAGGAAGCCCTGACGTCGTGAACCCAGAGGTCGAAAACGGGGCTAAGGGTAGCCAGGACATGTCTGGCGGTGGTAGCAATGACCTGAGGTTGTCGCGAGAAGTGGCAGAGTTGCAAAACCCGCAGCCTGAAAAGTCAACACAGCCCAAGGGATCTAGACTGCAGGCCACGCCTTCACCTCCTGACATGTCCGCTCGAACACGTCGGGCATTGAATCGACCTAAACAAACATTACTTAAGTGTATAGAAATGTAACCTGTATTTATTATTTAGTTTAGTATTAGTTCAGTTTTCAGTTTTAGTATTTTGAAAATTTAGTGGGGAGATGTGTGACGATAGTTACATGTCATATTATTTTAAGGTGTGGGTATTTATGAATAAATCAGTCAGTCGTTCACTTATGCCTTTTATTATTATTATTTTTTTTTAATTTTATTAACGTTCCACTCTTAAAAACCAGTTGTTAAAAAGGCAAACAAAATAAAATTACACGAAATCCAAAGATTCTTAAACATAGTAAATGTATAGAAATATTCTTCAGGAAATACTGCAGACATTTGTCTTAAAGTTCGCGACGACTTTTCCCTTAGGGAATGGTCTAACAATAGGTGTAGTTGCGCTGCGAAGTCGGAGGAAAAGAACTGTCATCTTTGAACTTTTGTTTTAAGAATGAGGTGCAAGGAGAAAGCTTGTTCTGTTGGTTTTGTTGTGGTATAACCTTTTTGCTTACTTTCATTTTTCTGTTTTTATGTCACTGTAGCCATTTTGGTAAAAATGGAACCCTTATAAAATCACCAATCTGTTAGTGCCTAAATCCGTCAGTCCGTGTGTCAGTAAATTCGTCAATCCGTCAGTCCGTTATTTTGTACCTCCTTAAGTTCTTCAATCCGTCCGGCGGTAACTCCGTCAATTGCCAGTACGTTATTTTGTTACTCCTTGAAGTCCGTCAATCAGCCAGTGCCTACGTCCGTCAATCCAAAAATCCATCAGGTTACAAGTCCGTCACGCCATCAGTCTTCAGTATGTCTGTCACTCAATCCGTCAATCCCTGACGGACGTCCCTACGCCAATCTTTCAGTCCGTCAATCTGTCAGTTCGTAAATTCGTTAGTCCGTCTGTCCGTCCGCTTGTCTATTTAAATCACAAGCATCTGTCTCAAAAAAGAGGAGTAGAAAGGAGTATTCTTTATGCCGCTATAAATGACAGAAAAATCCAGAAATTAGGGTTGGTTGCCACACATGTAACATAGAGGTGAGCGGGTAGTATTTTATTGCTTGGCGTGTGAGGTAGACAGATTAGTGAGGTTTTAAAAAATATTAACCTTTATAATATAGGGAGGGAGACCGTGCCTAACAGTAGGCTTTAATCCATATCCGATAGTTAAATAAAGCATTTTGTTTAAACAATTGATGGGCTATCAATCGTGCGTTTGTAGTCTATACTTTTGTTAAAAAAGTGTTGACAGATAAAATGTTTCTGCCGTAATGAATTTTGTGTCGGTTACATCAATGCTCGATTTCCCTGTCGGCGTCGTATTAATTGTTAATGTGTCCATAGAACCCCCGGTGCGCTGCATCGCTTTACAAGGCGCTGAACCTTTCACATTGACAGTTTGATATAAAACTGAGTTTATTAATTATTATCAAACTTAGGCTGGTGTGCATAGGCATTTAGCCGACGATTAAAATAAAATAATCACTGTTTAGCCATATATTATTAGCGACTATTTTATTTTAACCACCGGTTAAATATCTATGCGCAACAGCCTTAGTCGTGAGGTGAAATTGCGTAACATATATAACATAAGATTGCGTACTATATTTATATTTAAAATTCTATGTTAGCGCTGTGCTTGAGGAAACTCCAACACAGCTTTATGCTGAGTTGTCGACCTCATGCGGAGTACAACATATTGAATTTAACCATAGAAATGTATGTACAAATTATTTCTACATCCCCGTATTGTTGCTTTCCTAGCAAATAAATTATTTCTTTCTATGACACTCAACTCGTAAACTCCTGGACCGATCTTGATGAAATTTTTTATGTGTGTTTGAGTGCATATAAAATACCAAAAGTACTAATGTGTTATTAATTAAAAGTTTTTAAATTAGTATGCCATTGAAAATTATTAATATATATATACGCACATACACTCACATCTATCCACACATCCCAGGATGATTTAGATCCTCAATTGGACTAGACAGGTGGCGCTGCAATCGGGTTATATTTTTTTTAAGGTAGGACAACGTCTGCCGGTCCCGCTAGTGTTCCATACTTTTTTTATCGCGACCTTCCTAACTGTATAATGACATCAAGGTACTAATGCTCATTTTATTTCCTACTTTATGTTTGTCTGTTCTGTATTGAATTTCTTAATATTTACAAAATCAAAAAGTAGTATTAGCTCCTTTTATAATCAGGACTTTGAATAGTAGGTAGTATTAGGATTTGAAATTTATGGCTGATTTATGTTTTAAATAACAAGACGTGGATTGAATATTTTACTACTTTCTATGAAAACAAAAACAGACAGATGGCGCCAAATATGATTGATTCGAGCGTGTGTTACCGTTGTCTGCTACTCATATAATAAAAAACTAAAAAGAGGTATTGACAACACCTGTGTAAATGTACTATAGAAACTTATAAGTATGTATATTTCATTTTAATAGCATTTTATATTGTTAATAAACAAGTGGGTGAACTCGTTAGCCGGCAGTGGGCTGATTGACTACTTGATGATTGTAGGATTGTTTCTTGTATGATGGTAAGATGTTTTAATTATTAGTGGACTGATAGTATGATTATATGAGCTTTCTTAGAAGACTAGCTGCTAACCTGCTGTTAACAGTACATTGACGCCTTCAACATTTACAATTGGTTTTTTTTTGAATCGGCAGACAAACACACATGTATATCCCCTTTTTTTTGGCCAGGGGAAATCCGTTTGAGGACTGAGCCGCGACAGGCACAGAAGCCTGGGGGGATAATTCGCGACCCATGTGTGGGATTCGCCAGATCCGGGGTGGCACTAGCATGCTCAGTCAGAACTGGTGCCACGCTATTGCCACTCCTCAGTTAGTGATACCCACTAAAACCCCTGGGTGTTCCATGCTGCGCATTATGCCAGGGCTACGGGAAAGCGGGAGACGGTCTCAACTCCGATCGACCACTCTGGGGCCGATCCCAGACACCCAGACCATAGACCATAATTAACGGAAAGTTCCAGTGAGCTCGGCCGGCAAAGGCTTCGTCCGTTCAACTACATAGGCCGTCAGTCACATAGGTGTAGTTACCTGTTCATGATACAGAAATTAATTGATTTGGTAATAATTTAATAGCTCGCTTTATAAATGTCGTGGATTCGAATGCTAGCTGGGAAGCATACACCTCTTAGTAGTTTTCTGGTTTAAAAGGCATATATATCGTTAAAATTACCAGGTGCTAACGGTAAATAAAATCATCGCGATGAAACTTCGATATAATCGATGTGTTAAACTCGCTAATCAGACGTGAATAAGCGTGTCGGGTATAATATCATTTTAGATTGAATATCAAGAGACATATTTTACAGCGTACATAAGCGAATTATCTTTCTTGAAATCATGAAGTCTACATAATTTTTGTTTATCGTTTTTCTTTACTCCATAAACAATAATTAAATAAACAAGTTGGCGGTAGGCTAAATGATAACTTTAACAATACTCCTTGATACTTGATAGCTTTGTCTTCCGTGATCACGGTTACAGAAAAGATGTCGAAACGTCGGAATAAAAATCAAATAAAATACCGCACTTAAAACCGTTCAAACGTGTACGATGTTGAAAAGAATGGATTGACAGTATCTACGTTAACGCGAGAGAAACGCGGAAAAAAGCTAGTAAATAGTATAAAACTGAAAAAAATATTTTAATTTACATAGACATATGGGATATTCTTAGACAAATTATAAAAAACAATGCTTTTTGAAATTACTTTATTTAAATCATTAGGTAGGTAGACATTCAACTTCGTCTCTAAAGCGTGAAGTTGGATTTATCTCAAAAATAAATCGCATTGTTTGACCTTATATTTTTTTTTTAATTATTGGAAAATACCTATGTGAGTGGTTTTTGAAATACGCTGTATTTCTAATAACATGCTTTTCAGAATTCCGTATCCAATTTATATGTGCCTGTACTAACATGCACTTGGCCAATTTTATTATGTTTCAAAGTTACATATAATTTCACTTTCAACTCTGGATTCAAAACAAACGAAAACCGTCCTCAAACGTTAATAGAATTAAATTAATGCATTAAAACATGAAGGACAAATTGCATACTGGGGGGCGTATGAATTGTGTTCACATATGCAAATGAGACGCGGAGTTACGCCCGGCGCCGCCTGCCCGAATCTCATTCAAGTTTCCGGTCACAGTATGGTACAATACAGTAGAATAACAAAATACGTTGAGCAAGGAAGACAAGTACTATATGTATATATATTGCAATTTAATCGGGTCTAAGCTTATATGTATAGATATAGAATATAATGTTCATATATCAGCGCTGTATAGGATTTTTTCTTTTAAATACCGATGTAATATAATATGCTGAGTTGCCAACCTTGTTGACTAAAAATTCGGGGTAAAACCTCTACTTATTTGTTAATCAAATTTGTTTTTGAGTTAAATCTATTGCGAATAAATTATGTATCTTTTGCTAATTATGTAGTGCGACTTTTTGAAGTCAGTAAATCTTTTTCATCCCTTCTTTTATATTTTAGTCTTACCTTTACCAATAATTTAGTTATTTAATTACGTAATTTAATCTGAATCAAATTACTATTTTAGAGCCTCTATTAGATTGTTTTTATTTGGGTTATTAATATTGGTTTAAATGCTTCAAAAGACAGGTAAAATATTAATGTATTTAAATATGATATGATGTACATTAGGGTGGCGCAAAAAAACCGTCTATTTTTTTTAGTCTCGCGTGAAAAAATGTTAGTTTTTGATGTTTTAAGAACTCCCTCCACTCGCTCGAAAAAATGTAAAGTAATGCATGAGCAACCTTTTAACATTCAAATTTTGAACTGAAACATTGAGAAACTTATTATTTTTTGATCTATAAAATTATACCGTAACGAGAAAAAATGAATAAAAAAAATTCGGTTTTGGCGATTTTTGAAAACTTAAAAAATTTGGAGCGACTACTTAAAAATTTTTTTGAGTTAGAGGGAGTTCTTAAAACATCAATACTAACCTATTTTTACTCTAGACTCAAAAAAATAGACGGTTTTTTTGCGCCACCCTAATGTACATATTACAATTTTAGTACATTTTTTAAAAACTTATAATACGAAGTCAACAACGGTATTATCTTTGCTATTTTCAAATAAAAATCTAATAAGCACGAGTAAGATAAAATAATATATAACATATTTCAGTTATAGTATGGTTTCGCGTTTAACCATAATGTTGATTATTTTTAAGTGAATATTCAATCTAGGCAAGTAATGTAATTTGTAAAATAGAATAGTATTAACTTATTGTTTTATGAATTTAATAAAAAATATTTTTATTTAATTTATTACACCTGATTTTAATTACAAATTAATCTTTAAAAAATCTCTCGTAGTCGATTTTCTTTATGTCCGTTTAAGATTAACCCACTAAATGTCAATACACTGTACATTCCATGTCCACGTATTGCCACTATGCGCATGCGAATGAAGCGTCCTCTTTTGTGCCAACCGTATGGTTTATGGGTGAGTCTAAGAAGGGTTATTTTATGGCGAGTGGATTGTGCGGACGGCAATGGAATCAGAAATTACTGGCAACGCGGAATTTTCATGGCGATCTTGTAGCTATCATCGTATTAACAATATTAATATCCGAGCGGGAAATAAAAACAATCCCGAGGTATTAAAACTGTAGTGGATTAAAATCTTTATTTATTTATATAAATTTAATATGTCAAATACTGAATGATCTACTTTTGTTATCGTTAATCAATGCCTATATAGCTGTGTTACCTAGGACGTAAGGATACGACTAACCAATGAGAGCTGTGTATAAAATTCGCTCCCATTGGCTGGAATTCAAAATGTAAAAGAAGGCAAGGGTTTTTGAATTCAGTTAGGAGAGATTTTTTGTACTTCTGAACGATATTTACTAGAGTTAAAATAAAAGCCAGTTTTAAGATCGAAGTTAAATTTATTCAAGTGCGCTACATCACGTCCAGCGTCATAGCACTCTTCAAGACATTATGTAACTATCACTTAATAACTGATTCGAATTATACAATTTTTGAAGTGATAGCTTCTTATGGGAGGGTAAACCGCTTCGTTACGTAACGCATTACGGCGCCAGTCTGTCTGGCTTCCCTTTCTCTCACGCATACGGCAGCGGTAGGCAGTCTCCTCCTCTCTCACTCTAACCCACGCCTATATACATAAAATTTAAGTAATAATCTAAGCTTTTCTCAAGTTAAACAATTTTAATATACTCGTAAAGTAGTTCAACTTAAATTAGTTTAAGTCTTAACTTATCACTTCTGTCGGGCGTCCCGAGACGCACACGTTTTTTTTTCTAAGTTTTTACATTTGGTATACATAATTAAAACTACTTCCGTGATCACGGCTACTGAAAAGTGGACGAAACGTCAAAATAAAAATCAAATAAATGCCACGCTTCAAACGAATATTTAAGAAAATATTTTTTTTTAAATCATATCTATCAACGAAATTAGTTGAAATGACATAATAATAATAACAGCCCATAAACGTCCCACAGCTGGGCTCGGGTGTCCCTATTGATAGGATATCGAAAAGTATACCCACCACGCTTGTCCAAAACGGTTGGCAGTTTTTTCGAGATGTAGGTTTCATCACGATGTTTTTTCCTTCACTGTCAGCACGTGGTAATTGTAACAATGCAACAACCAATACAAAACTTACTTGCTAGTAATTAATTCACTCAATACGACCCTCACTAGGTCTTCGGTAAAATCCAATTAAGTTTCGGTATCATAAATCGAATGTAAATAATGATATACTAGTTGTCCGCCTGGCGCCGCTCGAGTCGATCGAGGCAATCTTCTAGAGTGCTACTATAAGTTATCGCCTCACTTGTCAATACTCTCAAAGATAAGCGTTGCTAATATCCGGGTCGGAGTCGAGTTATTGATATCTTTTGCCTTGTAATTTAAGGGAAATTTTGAAGTAGGAGTAATACACATTCTATTATGAAGTACAATGTAAACTCCATGTAACGTCACTCGATTTAACGACAAACTCCTTTAAGCGTCAAAATCACTTGGCTTTGGTTGGTTTAGCTTGTCTTCTTTACAATGATACACTCTATAGAGCATTACACCCACTCTCAATAACGACAACAAATAAGTAATAAAAAGTACCGTTTAAGTTGCCAATATTAGTAAAAGCTACACAGCTATGTACGTTCTTTTATCGTTTTATTGTCCTAGCCCGTAATAAACTCGACTGTCGGCATCATGTATAGCGAAATTTTTAAGAAATTCCAAAATACCGAAATTTCCACGTATTTCCTTTATCATCAAGATGCCTCGATATCGCAAGATATGAATAAAATAAGTAAAAACATACAACAAAATTACTGGTGCAGCAAAAGACGTCAGACAAAAATAACAGACTTCTCTCCATTTAACGACAACTCGCTATAACGCCATAAAATGCACAGTCCATTATGTGACGTTATATAGAGTTTACACTGTGTTTTTCGTATAAAGTGAATCGAAGGTGATACATATTGTTAGGTTTTTATTACACATAATTAAAGATATATTTTTGAACGATATTGCAGCATGGCGCAAACTTAGACTTAACGACCGGCGATGAGGCGAGCCACACGATTGTGGTTGGCGCACAACGTGACGACTTGTGGCACACTTCACTTTAATAATTTTGTTTTTATCGCTCCTCGTGCGGCAGTTTGCTATCGCTCATAGCTACAAGGTCGTGGACAGACTGTTAGACCCAACCTTTAATTTATTTTGATATTTCAGTATCCTTTTAGTACCACTAATTAAATCACAGAATGGACTAGATAACAAGAGTTTAAATAAATCATAAATAAATAAAAGAAGAACGAAAAGAAGATCTAAATTATGGGTTCCAGAAGATTCTTCCGGGTACATAAACAGCGTAAGACGCGCCTACCAAGTAGTTCAGTTAAAGACAGCAAAGCGACAAGCGATACGAGAGAGTTGGAAGAAGAGTTAAATAGAAGACAGTGACCAGTTTAGTGGAGAGCTTAGTGAAAAGTTTAGTGGGCAGTTCAGTGAAGGAGTTGAGCGTAGTTTAAGAGGAGATCCAGAAGCGAGCTACGCGCGGTAAATTTGGAGGTGAGCACTGCAGTAGCAGAAGGTGGCCTACCCAATATCGGCGACGGTTTTGTGAGTGAGACATCTCATCGTCGGGGCAGAGCGTCGTTAGTTGTGCGTGAAGGGGCAACCCTGCAGATAAGAATCACGTACGGCTGTGAAGTCAATAAAAGCATTTAGTTAAAAACTGGTGTTTACTTCCAATTCTAAGTGCGTACTCGCGCTTGCACGTAACAATAATTAAGTTATATCCATAGCATAAGAGTAAAGATAAGTAAAAAAATGGTTGGTTTGTATGAAGACATGGTTAGATAATTCCGGAAATGTATTTAAATAATCCAGGTCCTTTGGTAGACTGCTAGACAAATATGAAGACGCTAGACGTGTTGCTGGGAACTTCCCTGCGGCTTCTTGTTTATCAACAGCGATAACACGCTGTGAAGCAGTGTACATAGAATACGAAGTAGGCTTCATGTTTTACTTATATGTGTATGAGCTTCAAAATAATGTTCGCCAGTGGAACTTAATTTAGTTTGAATGAAATTTTTTAATTTAATTAGATCACACAGATTGGGATAATTTTTATTTTGCCGGCCAACAAATATAAACGCATTTTTTTTAAATAGTACTCAGTATTATTATATTTTTTGTATTACTATACCAAAGCTCTAAGTTAGTTCTCTGAGATTATATTTAGGTTTGAATATTCAACTTCAAAGTATCACTCAGCGTAGATATAAAGCAGTTTTGTTTTGTCAAATGTTATATAAAATGATGCAATGGTAGTCAATTGAGTTTTAGGGAGAGCGAGATAGAGAGAGAGAGATGACATTTTATTGCACACCAAAATATACAATTACAAAAACAGACCATATTTACAATATTTTCTAGGCCAATACAATAGGCGGCCTTATCGCTCAAAGCGATCTCTTGCAGGCAACCTAAATTAAAGAAATTTGAATCAGGCGATGTAGGTAGTGCAAGAAAAAGGCAATAGATACATAAATACATATTGATCTCGTTTGAACCTGAAAACATTTGGTCATTTATAAATGCAAACAAGGAACACAAATAGTATAAATCTTTAAAATCAATATCAAGCTTTTCACAAAAAACATTTGGCAAGGCCGTCCGCAATTTCATTAAAAAAAACTGACGCTATGGTGTCACATCCGGCCGCGATGAAATATGGCGTCGGGCGCATATCCGGGGCGCACGTGCCCGCACCGATAATGGGTTCACCTTGCATTTTATGGCGTTATGGCGCATCATTGTTTTTATAGTCACCCCATAATATAGCCTTGTCTGTTTTTTATAGAATTCATATAAAGTTCACGCACATTTTTTAAGTTTCATAATTTTTATATATAAAATTCTTCTGTTCGTGCGTGTGTCACTGAACTGCTCCTAAACTATTGGGCCGACTTGTTCAAGTGGATATGAGAATGGCTTATATTCACAATTGGACCCGGTAGGTGGCGCTGGAATCGAGTGTTACAGTTATTTAGTAGCATAGTTGTTCTTTTCATGTTTTTTTTTAAAGTTAATAATTAATTTTGTTATGTACCCTCTTATTTCTAAACGATAAAATCGACCATTTCCTTAATTGAATAATAATGTTATATTTTTATTTAGTCGGTTATTAGCGCTTGTTTTGTATAGAGTAAGTAGTTCTCTATAATTTAACATAATTTTATGTAGGGGTGGTTAGCTCTAATATGTAGTGATTGTGTACAGATTATAATTCAAAATCTCTCAATTGTATATAGACAGTATTCACTACA
Organism: Dendrolimus houi; assembly: GCA_039645545.1. Classification (NCBI taxonomy): domain Eukaryota; kingdom Metazoa; phylum Arthropoda; class Insecta; order Lepidoptera; family Lasiocampidae; genus Dendrolimus; species Dendrolimus houi. The sequence continues at coordinate 23,472,207 of CM077127.1, read as the reverse complement.
TTTTGTTTTCATGTTAGCAGACGCGATAGATTTGTATTGTGTTCAGTTTATTTTATTACATGTAAAACTTTCAGTATAATGTTTTATATGATATCTTGTATAAAATATTATCTGGAATTTCCAAACAGTAATGCATTAAGTTGTTTTCATTCTTAACACTTTAATTAAAATAGTTTATCAATGACTTCAATCCGCTATCGGTTGTGCCAATAGTAAGTTTCATGTACTGTAAAATTTTTCGAGGGATGGCGTGGTGTTCTAAAAAGAAATAAATAATAAATAATTATAATAATAATGAGAAATCGACAGACAAACACACACACTGTATATCCCCAAATTAAGCAAGTTACGCTTGTGTTATGGCTAATATACAACGGGCCACTCTGGAGTCGATCCTAAACACCCAGACCATAGTAAATAACTAGTAATAGTAATAAATGCTTATCGAGTGTAAAAAGTCAGTGTATTCAAAGTGTTAAAACAGTAAGGTTGTCTGATTATAAATATGTGACCAGTTGCTGTTCTTTTATTACCATAAATCCTTCTGAGTTGTTGCAAGTATTACATCAGTTCTAAATTTTATTTTTCGAGCAGGACGTCTGCTGGGCTCTTTAGTCTTTGTATATATTTTCTGTTTTTATTACTATTGAGCAATTGCTCAATAATAGCATGGTTTGGTGTTAGTAATGAACATGTGTAACAGTACCTTAACGCGGTCCTTTTGCTTGATATTGTTACATGCCGTCAAAGATAAGCGCACAGCTGCCTGTTGTAAGCGCAGTCTATTGTTTTCCTCCCGGATTAAAGCATTCTTTGTATTTTGAATTTGCAATTAAGAAAAACATGCTATTGTTCTTCTACTTGTTTTATAACCGTCATTAGCGTCGAACCAATCCTTATTGTTATTGTTTTCCACTTTGTGGCCGTTCGCAGGTGTGCAAATTACTATTTCCCAGAAACTCAGTGTGCACGGCCAATTTCTTTGTATTGTGTAGTTAGTATAAGACTATGCCCGAATGAAGGGGCGGGCAGTCAAGCGACGACTACGAGACGAGTAAGTCGTTTGTAGTACTCTCGATTAGCGATATAGACGACGGACTTTATGCGTGTCGAATTGCATTGAATCGTGCAGTGTGAACTGGTTGCATTCAGTTTTATTTGTATTTGTTTTATACGTGTTTGTATAGTTCTAATAAATTCTATAGTAGTTCCAACGGAATTTTTTAATTCGAGTCCTGTAGCTCGTAACAATATCATACATCCACCGCAGTGCATTCATCTGCGTGATAATTAACTCAAGTTTGTGTCGCACAGCTACTATATGTGTATTATTTTAATAAATGCTTTTCATGTCTTCTTTAATGTTTGCAACTTTCAAAACTAACATTATAATGGTTAGAGTGAAGTTAAATAAAAGAGTTAATATTGGTCCATTGACATAGTAATAACGGTTTGCGTCTATGCGGCAGACACGCTGGCGTCGAAGCTCGCATTCGGCTTCCTAGTTTCCAAACAAAGTTATTACGTGGTCTAGTGCGGTGTTATGTAAGACTTATTAACATTTTTCTTCTATGAGTACTATGTTCATACGTAGCTAAATAGTTTCAGCTGTGTTTCAGATGGATTCTTTTGGTGGGTACTTTATGAGTTCTTTTTTCATAAAACGTACATTTTTGACCTAATGTCGTTTTGGTATTATGCCAAAAGGAAGGTTTGCATTGAAAATAAGCGCTGTGTGTTATATCATTTAGACACAGCAATAAGCTGAGTGCAAACCTTGTACGCTGGAAATGCGGCATACAAATTCTCAAATTATGCTTTTATTTTTAAGACACATTATAAGCAATCTAAGTAGGTATATCATATATTTTTTCAAATAAACTTTTTCTCTATTTCTTTCTGTTGAATTTTTTTGTGTTTTTGCCTAATTTTTTTTTAAAATATTTTAAATTTTATCATAGTGTTTTATCCAAAATTGCTACACGCTGCTTTAAAACATAGAGGGAATATGATTTGCCCATCCCTCATTTAAATTTAAAACGAACAACAAATTTCTAGTTATTTCATATTTCACAACACGTACCCGCTATATTTAATTACATCGATATATAGCCAGTAGTTTTAGATAGATGAACATGACGATTTTATAAAGAGGCCCCTTTTTGTTAAAGTGACTACGGTACCCTAGTAAATAAAAATAAAGCATACAAAATGTATTCATCCAGAGCCAAGTTTCTCCGGAAAAAGACGAGTTGGATGTGATCCAATAAACTGTTGTAATAACATGTCAATAACCGCTGAAGGACGACAGTCGTCCGGCCTTAACCCTACCATTCATGCTTACTCCAAACCCTTATTCTTTGTGGTTTATATTTGAATGAACATGATACGTATCCACGTTTATGTCCCATTCAAATCAATAATATAGTGTAGTTTATATATTTGATTAATTGTGAGATCAGTAATTGCAAAATAATAATGTAGTACCTACTAATTTTGAACACAAGTCATAATCAATTTATTGGCCAAAATTATTTCTGTAATAATGCTTACGTAGGTTCCGTACTAGGACTAGCCTGTATCGCGGGACACCAAGTACGTGTGTGACTGACTTCACAATTTTTATCTCTAAAATTAAATTATTTAAAAAAAAATGTTAACTTGTTTCTAAGTCTGCATGTATGTGTGCGCGTGTGTGTGTGTGTTATGTGTGTGCATATGATGGATAACAATATTATATATAAAAATCAATTGCTGTTCGTTAGTCTCGCTAAGACTCGGGAACGGCTGGACTGATTTGGCTAATTTTGGTTATGAATTTTTTGTGGATATTCCAAGGAAGGTTTAAAAGGTGACTAAATATGAAAAAAATTGATTCTTAGTTCAAATGCCGACAGGTAACAAAATATGATTTATTTTACAGACTAGGAGTGGAATTTGTTTTTTTCGGAACCTAAGTTGTAACAATACGTTTTTCCAACGAGAGATAATGCTATCGGAAAATTTTTTAAAGGTCATAATACCAATAACGTAATGCTGTGAGAAAACTTTGGCTGCTAACTCATAATAGTTTTTTTTCTAATAATAGCCAAAACATTCGTTTATGTTAGCGACCTAAAAGTAGTGAAAATTATAATTATGTGATATTTTTCCTATTTTCCAAATATCAAAACACGCCAGATGTGTATCGGCGCACAATCGTACACAAACAACATCAAACAGATGTCTTTGTCCAGAGGTGGGCAAGTGAGTGGGGGAACGCGGCGGGCGTTATCGGCGGCGCGTCAATCAATGCTTCCGGGCCGCGTGGGGACTTTACAGTACCGCCGATGTCAGAACCGTTTGATGTGGTAATTTTGTTAGATCTTTTTTCATTGCCGGAGTAAAGCAGACAGGCTGCGGCCCACCTGATGGAAAGCGGTTACCGTCGCCTATGGACATTTGCAACACACCACAACACCAAACGTCCTACAACTGTGCTGCTGTCCTCTTAGGGGAACTGGAATCTGGCCATAATAATTTGACAATGTTTCCAAAATATGACAGAGTTATATTAGCATAGGCTGCTACTCTATAAAGTCCAAGTCCCTCCATATATTACGGAGTACTGCTCCACAGAGCGCTGTGAGGTTCGAATTGGTTGATGTTACTCATCATGAATTATTTTCATCCGTGCAGGAACGGAGAAAGAATACAATTTCTTGCGGCCGAGCGGCCTATCGTAACAGGCGACAAAACAACCCACAGCCAGATGGTAGGGCATCTTCCCCACTGGATGGCTACCACCCCTGGTCTAAAGTATCTATGTCTGTCGCTATAACAACCTTGAGTTGTGTTCCGGCATTGGTGACCAGGTTCCAGTCTCCCTTAAGAGAGCAGCAGCGCATTTGTAGCACCTTTGGTGTTGCAAATGTCTATAGGCGATGATAACCTCTTTCCATCAAGTGGGCTGTCTGCCTGTATGCTGAACTACTGCAAAAAAAAAAATATCAAAATGTTTAGAACCATTGGCACTAAGGAAAATAAATGATTTTTAATAAGTGTCTGTTCAATATTTGATCGACCTTTATAAAAAAAAAAACAAATATGTTTTAAATTATAAAAAGAAGAAAAGAAACAAAAGTATTTATTGAGAATACAAAGAAATATTAAGTAATAAACGATTAAATTAATTACTCGGTAGTTATTACGTATGCGCTATTTTAAATTAATTTTTTTAGCATTCTGTGGCCAGATCACAAAAACTGCAGGCAAACTTTACGGAACTATAGGCTGACACGCACTTGGCCAATTTTAGCATACTTATCTGAGAATTCGTGGTAGCGTAATGGCTACCGCACGCATGCCGAACTCAAAGGGCGTGGGTACGATCCGGGCCGGTACGCAGGCACCACTTAGGCAGTTTTCTGAGCTAATGTGGATATTGTTACAATTACCACGTGCTAACAACGATGAAGATAAACATCGTTATGCAACCTGCACATCGAGATAACCGATGTGTTAAACCTGCCAAGCCGCCTTGGACGAGCGTGGCGGGTATACTGTCTGTCCCCCCGATAATGGGAGGCTCGAGCCCATCAGTGGGACATTTATGGGCTGTTATTATCATCTGATAATCTTGTTACGCTATATTTTTTTTTTTTTTATAATTATACCCTATCCAATCTTAAATTCAAGAATGTGTTTACCACTTGCGAGTGTGATCGTAGGCGTCATACCGGCGCCTGCTATGCGCAAATTGTGAAAGCCTTCAGAAGGCCCTCGATGAAAGTTGTCCCGACATTTTCGATTAACTGGCTGTTGCGAACGGAACCCTGATTTTTGCTTTGTGTGGGTGCCTGTTTGAGTCCCGTGTATTGATATCAGGGGTCCAATTCTACTATTACTATCTCGTCTTATAACGTAAAACAAACATAATCCAAATCGGTCAGGTCGCTTTTGAGTTTTAGCGAGACTAACGCAAAACAATTGATTTCTTATACGGCCGCATTCGACCGCTGTCGCCGCGCACGTGCTAATGTTTTTTAATGTTTCCAGTCGTGCGTCGAATCTGACATACACATGTTTTTCATTCTTCAGTGGTGGTTACATATTTATTTCTTTGTTTCACAATTTCACTAAATTAATTGTAATAAGTGATACAATACACCTTTTCACCAAAACTAGCACCCCAGATGCCTAATTCTGTTATTTCAATATCTTGGTGCTGCCAAGGAGGATGATTCTATTACGATAGTGACAAAAATTCGTATTCTACTAAATAATATGTGCTCGATATCGTCGCGGCGGAATAATATTAGAAAAAATTGATATTAACATCAGTAAAAATGGCGTTACAGAAATAAATATTGAAAACCAACCAAAATTTTAAACATATATTTCGCGAGTTTCCGCTTTTAAACATATTTATAGTGGCGTGTCACAGGGATGGGCACGCCATTGGAATTAACTTTATACCGAAATCAGGCAAACCTACGATTAGACGATTTTGACGAGATAGTAACGCAGAATTGGGCCCCTGGTCTAGAATAGGTATGCCGCCATAATAATCTCAGGTTATATTCCGGTATTAGTGTCAGGTTCCAGTTTCCCTTTTGAGGCCAGCAGCGCATGGCTAGCAGCGTTGCATATTTCCATATGGACTTTTCATCAGGTAGGTCGTCAGCTTATTAGCAGTCGTACTCCCTCAATAAAAAAGTACAATAGCTTTTTAAAATAATAATAATATACAATAATCGGCAGACAAACACACATATTGTATATCCCCAAATTAAGCAAGTTACCACTCTGGGCCCGATTCCAGACACCCAGACAATAGTAAATAATGGAGAAAATACGTTTCCGAAATTTACTATACAAGGAATCGAACCCGGAGCCTCTGCGTTGCAGTGAGGTAGGCCGGCAACGGCTTAGCCCGCACAACCACAGAGGCCGTTAAATAAGCTATAATACTAGGTGTCTCAAAAGAAACTTTACATTTTGTGAGTCGATAAATTTAAAAATAAGATATCTATAACATTGTTTATTAATAAAATTATCAAAGTACATTTGGGAATTTATTTCTTAAAAATAATATCGTCTAAATTTAAACCTTCGCGTTCACGGCATTTATTTAGTCGAACGGTAAAATTTCCAATGACGGTTCGGCAGGTCGACTCGGTAATGGCTGCGATTTCGTTGCAAATATTTTCTTATAAATGCGCTAGATAAGTCGTTTTACTGTTATAAACTTTAGACTTGAGATAACCCCACAAGAAAAAGTCCATAGGAGTTAAATCAGGACTGCGCGGAGCGGACAACCAGTACGGTTTCCGCACGGGGCGCTCCACAATCGACGCGGTCATGCGCCTGAGAGGCCTGGCGGAGGACGCAGTTTCCCAGGGCGAGGTCCTGTTGGCGGTGTCCTTAGACATCGCCAACGCCTTCAACTCCTTGCCCTGGCCGTGCATCATGGAGGCACTCTGGTACTTCCGGGTGCCGTCCTACCTCCGCCGAATAGTCGGGGCATACTTATGTGAAAGAGCCGTCATCTACCCGGTGCACGAGGGATGGAATCTGCGAGTCACGGTGTTGATGCAATAAATTTATTGCTTCAACACTATTGCTATTATTATTAATAATTTTATTGAAGCAATAAATATTGAATAGTAAAACCACCACAATGAATTAAATTAAGTTTTACTTTTTGAAGTAGCAAAAGCATCACATATCATAAATATTAAATGCACTTTTGAATATGCCGTAAAATTTTAATAATTTATATTTGAGATGAGATTGCAACTCGTTTGGGCGTCTAGACGGTGATTTTTGGCATCGAACATAAGTGCCCAACAGCTAAGAAATGAATAATATTGTAGAGGAATATATTAAATATTAGCTTTTGAGTTTGTAAAGTGTTATAGGCGTTCCTTTGCCATCTTGGCAATAGATCGGGCAAGTACAAGTCGGTCCACAAAGTATGGAAGGTTCCATAGATGTGATAAATAATCCTTTCATGCCCCCGCCCCCTCTAACTTTTAAAATAAATTAACATCTCTCGGTGTTTCCGTGATTAAATAGTTAAGACGACAACAAATCCATAAGTAAAGCTAAGACACGATTTAACTGTATGTTCTAAATTGTTAGCGTTAAAATTCGTTCAAAAAAAGGTAAAAAGTGAGAGGTGTACGAACTTACGCCACTGACGGACTTGTACACCTTGACTATAAAGTGAAAAATTTTGAAAAAAAAATTAGTTGTAGAATTTCTAAAACACTTTTAAGGGAAATAAAATTTCAACAAAATCCGTTTATGGCCTGTCCCTATATCTTATAGCAAGCAATAATTTGCCTTGCTATCGGTTACAATTTGAGAAAAGCCCCCATACAAGTAATGTCAAAATTCAACCGATGGTAAGGCAAGTGAATGAATAGTAAGATATAGGAACCGGCGGTTACTAACTTAGTATAAGTAGTAGAAAGTTTGTAGGTTAGTATAAGTATAGATTTAGCTTTCGCTTAGCCTTTGGAGATACTTTGCGTCCCTCTGCATATTCTACCGCCTGCACAACGAAGAGTGTTCCGAGGAACTGTTCGATCTGGTGCCAACGCCTTATTTTTACAACCGCACCGCTCGCCATCGACGGGATGTTCACCTCCATTTTCTAGAGCTCCCATGCTCAACTATGCAACGGTTATCTAGAATATTTGTTCCACCTACAACAATGATCTGGAGCGAATTCCCCGACGAGATTTTACGGATTTTACTGTACGCTACGGCATGGGGTCGTTTAAGAAGCGTGTTATAAAATTTCTTAGAGGCCAGCAACGCCCCTGGTGTTGCAAACGTCCATAGGCAACGGTAACCACCTTCCATCAAGTGGGCCGTTCGCCTGTTTGCCTGATTTAGGCAATAAAAAAAATATTTTTTAAATTGCTAGTTCACCCACCAATTGTTGTCCTGTCACAAAAAATAAAATTTAGAACCTGTTTGCGGAGCCACCTATCGGGTCAAATTGTAAATCTAAACCATCCTGGGACCTATTTGAACATACACAAAAACTTTCACCAAAATCTATCTAACCGTTTAGGAGTTCAGTGACATACATACAAACGAATAGTAGAAACATACACACACACATATATATATATATATATATATATATATATATATATATATATACTAGGATATTCCCGCCACTTCGTCCACGTTTGATTTGAAATAACATTTAAATAAGGAATGTTAGCTATCGCTTTAGTCAAAACTGTGTCGGAATACGCGAATTTTATGCACCCGAACAACTACAAACCGCTCCCGGGAAAATTTCTGGGATATAAAATATCACACATTTTATTACATAAAATTTACTATCGATCAGTGAAAAAAACAACATTGGAATTTTTTTTTTTTAATCTGGCCATTTTAAATAATTCCCAGAAAGATATCCCCCGGATTTACAAATTTATTATAGTATAGATAACTCAATGATAACTAAACATTAAATTAATATTAAAAAACATCTTTAAAATAAGCTGTTATTTAAAGCTATAAAAAGAATAAAATAAACTTAAAATAAATCAGTTTATTACCACACTCAATTTATATGATATAACAGCTTGCCGCAATATTTACTTGTGTGGATAAACAAGAATACAATAATTAAGTAACTTGATCTTGGCATAAGTAAAAAGAAGAAAATATAGACACGTATTGTAAACAAAACCAATTAATTCTTAACATCAGGTAACATTAGGTATTCAAAAAGATTTTGACAATACTTTTTTAATGGTCCTGTTAATGTGATTAATGCGATACAGTCTGGAAATTGCTACACTGTAATCAAAACCTCCATCATTCATAATATTATATAAAAACTATAGTCTATTTAAACATGTATTCAATATAATAGTGTAGAAAAAACATACCTAATGTAAATATATTTAATTACAAATTCATAACAGTACAAATAATTATTATAATTCTAATATTTCATTGTATTTTTTTAAGTTACTTTAATCCATTTAAGTATTATAAATCTTTCTGGACTGCAGAAAAATATTCAGCAAAATTTGATAACGGTGTTTAATATAATTCTTATTATTTCCTTGTTAATTTCAGTGTGATCAACTTTCATCTTGAACTTAATGATTGATATTATTCCACATATTTAAAATCTGTCTTGAAGTTATTGGAAGTACAATTCATATAAGAATTAATTTCATTTCAGACGTCTTTTGGAAAAGCTTCGGGTAGCTCTATAGCACTACCAGCATATACAAAGAGATGCTCAATCTTCCCGCCCACGTCAATACACAGTTTCTTCAAATCTAAATTAAAGTTCAATAACAAAATTCTTCGTGATCTCTTCTCTAAATCTTTCACTACCGAAACTAAATTAGTAGCAACAGTAAAGTCCATATTTCTTAGATTTGAACCATCTATAATTATAACAGTATCTGCTAAAGTCGAGCGAAATGCTTTTAAAACCGCCTTTCTTATGTGTTCAGCAGCGCAATATGAAACTTTCTCATTTAATGGCACTATCAACAAATCACCTTTATCACTTGTAATAATTTTCGCATCAATGGATGGCTTGGACACGTTATAAAGTAGCATGGCAGCTTCTATTATAATACCGACGACAATGCCATATTCCAATCCAGCAAACAAACAAACGATCATGGTTATTGCCAAAATTGTAAGTTCTCTCTTGCTATTACGCCATAGTCTTCCAAAAATAACGTAGTCTATCATATAGAACATAGCTGTTATTATCAATCCTGCTAATGAAGCTTTAGGTATGTAATAGAAAGTCGAAGTCAGTGAAGTTAATGCTACAATTATTAACAATACTTTAGTAACACCCCCAGCTGGAGTTTGGACTCCAGACACGTGGTTTAGAGCTGTTCTTGTGAATGAACCAGTAATCGGCATACTCTGTCCAAATGATCCAATAATATTACACAGACCTAATGCTATCATTTCTTGAGTCGCGTCAATTCTTCCATCTTCAGCAAACGCCTTACTTATAGCCACTGATTCTAAAACAGCGACTAGAGGCAATACAAGAGATCCAGGACCGAGTACTTGTAGCATATCATTGAAATATAATGTTTCATTACCGACAGTTGTTTGGAATGGAGGCCAACTAAATTTCGGCAACTTTCCTTTAATATCTCCAATGAGTGCTAAAGGTTCTATATCAAGTGTAACTTTAAGAATATATGCAATTATCATTCCAACAACAACTACAACAGCATTCCTTGATAATGATATAAACCATCTTGATGATTTTAAGAAACCATCTGTTCGACTACAGCCTTGGCCCATTTTCTTCAACAATAATAACATAGCGATAGTACCAAAACCTAGAACAGGTTCCCAGAGCTTCGCTGTCGTTATATTAGTAACAAAACTATACACTGACTCAGCAAAGTAATTCCCTGATATACCACTTGTTCCGAACAATGATTTCAGTTGAGCAGCAGCTATTTGTAGTGCTGCTGCAGTTGTAAATCCACTGATAACTGGCATAGAAATGAACTCCACGAGAAACCCGAGTTGGAGTACACCCATGAACAGAATCAGTACTCCAGACAGAAAAGCTACTAAAATTGCAAAGTCTGCTGAGTAATTTGCTACATATTTAGCTATCATTGCCGCTAGAATGGCTGTTGGTCCAACTGTTACATTATAGCAGCTTCCAAAAAAGACATAAACAACACCTGAGGTTAATGAAGCATAGAGACCATACTCAGGTGGTAATCCAGCGATGATAGCGTAAGCTATACCTTGAGGTATAGCTGTCAATCCAACAGTTATACCAGCGATAATGTCTTGTATGAAGTAAGCAGACTTGTATCTCGGTAGCCATTCTATAATAGGTAGTCTTCTTTTTAGATGTTTCTTGCTGCAAGCGTTTTTAGCTGTCTTCTTTATTCTTCTACTACAAGAGCTATCGTCTTTTGAATTTAACATGGTCATTGCAATACGTGTGTCTCACGATACACTTTCGGTAGAACTGACTTACTAGTTAAGATGTTGATAGATTTTGATTAGAAACTTGTTATCTGTATCAGTTATATCAATCATGTCAATGGAGCTTGTATTACGTTGATAACTTCTATTTTATCAGATTAGTAAACAGCATATACTAATTCAAGTGCCACACTTGGATAGCTAATAAAATGGCTACCTAAACGAGCAGTTGGAAATAATCATTTAACTGGTTTCGATCGGGTAATATTATTGTCTGCTATGTATACGACGCTTGATCATAAGTATACATATTATATTTAAAATTTTAGTCTGATAGTCTGCTGAAAGTTTGTCCCGAACTCGAAACGGCCAAGCTGATGTTAATGAAAATTTTAGGAATGAACAACATATCGTCGGCGCCAATGCAAGTCCTTGCAATTTTTTTTGTCAAAATTGTAAAATGTAACTATATTGCGTAAAATGTAATTGTTACAATTACCACGTGCTAATAACGGTGAAGGAAAACATCGTGATGCAACCTGCACATCGAGATAACAGATGTGTCAAATCTGCCAAGCCGCCTTGGACAAGCGTGGGGGGTATACTGTCCGTTCCCCTATAGTGGAAGGCCCGAGCCCAGCAGTGGGACATTTATGGGCTGCTATTATAAACTATATTGAGGAAAAAAAATGTGTCACCAAAAAATGTAGTGTCTAGGTCTTGCACTGACGCCGACGATATCTTACATTCTTGCGTTTCATTTCGATATCTTACAAGGTTCAGAAGATATAAATGAACTGCAAATTGTGCTCAAAGGTCCTGGCGGGCATCGCTAATTCTACATTAAAATCGTAGAAATGTATATCCGCGCGTAACTTGAAAACGACTTTAGCGGTTTTCATGGTTTTTTGTATGTGTTTGACTTGGTCCTCGGATGGTTTAGATTCACAATTGTAATCGGTAGGTGGCGCATGGATTGGGTTCTAGGATCATTCTAATCTCCTGGATCGATTTTGATGATTTTTGTGTTTGAGTGGGTGGGTGTCGCCGGATGGTTTAGACTTTAGATTCACAATTGGAACCTGTAGAAGACACTTGAATCGAGTCTTAGATATTTTGTTTCGGGGCAGGATAATGTCTGCCGGGACCGCTAGTATATAAATGTTTAGAAGACTAACTTTAATAATCAAAAATGATAAAAAATCGTGTCTACTATTGATATCATAGAGATATGTTGACCGAATGAAGGAAATATAAAAACAACTAATATTTGTTGCCTGTGTACTATATTAATCTTCGTTTAAATTTAAATATTTTAAACGAGTATTTTCTTAAGTTTTCGCGACTAGTACACATAATAAAACTACATTTTAACGGTTTTAAGCGAGGTATTATTTCATTTTTATCATTCCGACGTTTCAACCACTTTTCACTAGCCGTGATCACGGAAGACAAAGATGTTAATAAGGTTAAGACGAATGAAATCATTTAGTTATCTAGACATTCAAAGCCATAAAAGCTAAGTATTTCGTATGTCTATGGTTTGATATTTATATTCTTGATCACACTACAACTAACTAGGCTGTGTCTGTAGTATTTCCTGTTTACTTGGCATAGTAAATAGTAATTGATACAGGTTTACTGGTACGATATTTAATGAATGTTACACACAACGTATATACTGTTTATGTGATTGGCGTATGTAGGGTTATTTTTTTAGGGGGGCTATCTTGGACCCACTCACTGACACACTGGCTCACGGATGACCACAGCGACCATTGGGCGCCTGAGCTGACATGATGGAGCGACAGACAAAGCGGCGACTGTGTATTAGGCCAACGGTATGCACTCGCAAGTCGCTTCGCGTTGTGGCGTAAGATTCAAGCTTAGTATAAGGCTTAGTACGTTGTATATTCAAAAGTAACTAAACGGAGTGTACATACAGTACATTCCGTTTAGTTTAGTTACTTATAGTATTATTACTTATAATTATTACATAATATTACTATATAGTATGTAATAAAAACTAAGTATATACATAGATAAGCTCGAGCGTCTTCAAAATGTTTTCATAAGTTTCATATTTGGTTCAAAAAAATATGACCATATGTCTGAATTTCGCAAAAAGCTCGAGTGGTTGCCTATCTCACATCGCCGGAATGCTCATCTTCTCAACTTACTATATCGTATACTGTTTATACCTTATATCTCTCCTTATCTTAAGGAATGTTTCAACTTCCTTCACACGTCACATACACTCAATTTACGCTCCACTAATAATCTTCTATATTTTTTCTTATTATTGCAGGAATTCAGCAGACAGGCAGACGGCCCACTTAATGGAAAGTGGTTACCGTCACCTATGGACATTTGCAACACCGAAGGTGCTACAAATGCGCTGCTGCTCTCTTAAAGGAGACTGGAACCTGGTCACTGATGCCGGAACACAACACACGGTTGCTATGGCGGCATGCTCTAGACCAGGGGTGGTCGCCAACCAGTCAAGCAAATACCCTGCCACCTGGCTGTGGGTTGTTTAGTCGCCTCTTACGACAGGGCGCCCGGCCGCAGGAAATTGTATTCTTTCTTTCCTATTAATGGCACCTGCATTCTTCAACATTTTATTCCAACTCCTTCGCCATGCAGGCTGTCTTACTTTGGAACTCTTTTCCCACTGACGTCAGAAAAGCTAAATCTTTTGCCATATTCAAAAATTCACTTAGGAATCATTATCTAAGTCTTACGCATTTAAAAACAATTGTCCTCAACTGATTGAGGTGAAATTTTTCATACTCACTTCAGATGATAATGCATGATGAGCAAAGTGAAGTCATTCTAAATCCAATATGGCGAGCGGCCCAAGTTGGCAGACTAGTTATTTTTTGTGCACGCCTATGATATAGGTAACAAATTAAATAGATTGCTAAGAAAAATACGAAGAAAAAAGGCTTCGGAATTTGCTGGTCCGAAATAACCCCCCTGATGTTTTTCACCTTTTTAAACACACAAACTCGAACCATTTACAGATTTTTATAGTATTGTTACGAGCTACTGGACTCGAATTAAAAATGCCGTTGGAACTACTATAGAGTTTATTAGAACTGTACAAACATGTATAAATAAAATTTAAATAAAACTGGATGCAACCAGTTCACACTGCACGATTCGATACAATTAAACACGCGCAAAGTCCGTCGTCTATATCGCTAATTGAGAGTACTCCAAAACGTCTTACTCGTTTCGTAGTCTTCGCTTGACTTCCCCACCCCTCCATTCGGGCATTGTCTTATACTAACTATACAGTACAAAAAAATCGGCCGCGCGCACTGAGTTTCAGAGAAATAGTAATTTGCACACCTGGTTATCTATTCCTGCTAACGGCCAACAAAGTCGAAAACAATAACAATAGGCTATTGTTTAATTGAAAATTTAAATACGAAGTAATATAAAGAATTCCGAATGCGGGAGGGGCAATAAACAAGATTCGCTGCATTTTTTTGTCGGTATGCGACAATAGGTATGTGGGTGGCCTAAATTGTAACAGTATAGATAACTAAAAAGTAAATTAATATTGTTACGAGTTACGGGACTCGAATTAAAATGTCGTTGGAATTATTATACAGTTTATTAGAACTATATAAACACGGATAACACAGGTACAAATATAACCGAACACAACAAGTTCAAACGTAATGCAGACGGTCGTAACTCAATAAAACGCGCAAAGCCCATCACTTATTAGATTCCCGATTGTAGTACACAGGTCTTACTTCGCTCGTGGTTGTCGCTCAACACACTGTTCCCTCAATCGGGCCATTGCTTTATACTGCACAAATGCAATATATCCGCCCGGCAGCGTGGACCCAATTTCCTAGAATCGTAATCCGCACACTTGGCTAATTATGCCTGCAAACGGCCATAAACGAGTACAATAGGCTGTTCTCCAAAATAACCAATAAATAAGTGAACAAAAGAAGAAAATCATAAAAGGATTAGAATTAGTTCAAATGCCGACGGGTAATAAAATATGTTTTTATAGATATGCAAGTGGATTTTGTTTCCGTCGGAACTTAACTTGGAACAGCTTGTCGCAAGATTTACTTGTGTGGATAAACAAGAATACAATAATTAAGTAACTTGATCTTGACATAAGTAAACATAAGAAAAAAATAGACACGTATTGTAAACAAATCCTTAACATCAGGTAACATTAGGTATTCAAAAAGATTTTTGGCAATATTTTTTTATTGTTCCGATTGATGTGGTTAATGTAATACAGTCTGGAAATTGCTACACTGAAATCAAAACCTTCATCATTCATAATCCCTATTGATATTATAAATGCGAAAGTAACTCTGTCTGTCTGTCTGTTTCGTTTTCACGGAAAACTACTGCACCGGTTTGCCTGAAACTCAGTATATATAAATATATATATATATATATATATATTTTCGATGCCGAGGATGAACATAGGATACTTTTTATCCCGAAAAATGGGATAGTTTTCGGGATAAAAATATATTTGTCTGTTTGTTTGTTATGCTTTTACAAAAAAACTACTGGACCGATTTGACTGAAATTTGGTACATATATAATTTTAATTTCGAGGGTGGGCAAGGGATACTCTTTATCTCGGATAAAATGGGATAGATTTTGGGATAGTTATGCAAAGGTTATCCCAGAAAGTGGAATAGGTTTTTTTGTGATTTGCCATTTTGGTTATTTTTGTAATTTATGTAGTTTACAGATGGATAGACGGGGTATAGATAAATAAAACTAGAACGTGTTTAAAAAGAAGATTAATGTTTGTATGCGAGACCAATCATTTCTGAAGTTTCTAGATATAAAAAATGCGATAGTAACTCGATCTGTCTGTTTGTTAAGCCTTCACGAAAAAAACTACTGGGGGTACTAGATCGGATTTGCTCTAATTTTATTTAAATGTAGTTTTAATAACGAAAATGGACATAAATACTTTTCATCCTAGGAGATGGGATAGTTGGCGATATAAAATGAAGTAAATTTTTCGGGGGCAAATATCACTAACATTAAAATTTAATACAATGTAACCTCTATTAACGCCTGCTGTTTAAACAAGAAGAACGCACCAAAGTTTGACCCGCGGCTGTGCCGCGGGTTAAACTCTAGTATTATTTAAAAGAATATAGTCTATTCAAAGATATATTCAATATCAGAAAAAATGTTGCTAATGCAAATATATTTAATTACATATTCATAACAATACATCTTCCTGGATTGCATAAAAATATTCAGCAAAATTTGATAACAGTGCATTAATATAATTCTTATTGTTTTCTTGTTAATTTCAGTATGATCAACTTTGATCTTGAATACAATCATTGATATTATTCCACATACTTAAAATCTGTCTTGAAGTTATTGGAAGTACAATTCATATTAGAATTAATTTCATTTCAGACGTCTTTTGGAAAAGCTTCGAGTATCTCTATAGCACTACAAGCATATACAAAGAGATGCTCAATCTTCCCGCCCACGTCAATACACAGTTTCTTCAAATCTAAATTAAAGTTCAATAACAAAATTCTTCGTGATCTCTTCTCTAAATCTTTCACTACCGAAACTAAATTAGTAGCAACAGTAAAGTCTATATTTCTTAGATTTGAACCATCTATAATTATAACAGTATCTGCTAAAGTCGAGCGAAATGCTTTTAAAACCGCCTTTCTTATGTGTCCAGCAGCGCAATATGAAACTTTCTCATTTAATGGCACTATCAACAAATCACCTTTATCACTTGTAATAATTTTCGCATCAATGGATGGCTTGGACACGTTATAAAGCAGCATGGCAGCTTCTATTATAATACCGACGACAATGCCATATTCCAATCCAGCAAACAAACAAACGATCATGGTTATTGCCAAAATTGTAAATTCTCTCTTGCTATTTCGCCATAGCCTCCCAAAAATGACGTAGTCTATCATATACAACATAGCTGTTATTATCAATCCTGCTAATGAGGCTTTAGGTATGTAATAGAAAGTCGAAGTCAGTGAAGTTAATGCTACAATTATTAACAATACTTTGGTAACGCCTCCAGCTGGAGTTTGAACTCCAGACATATGGTTTAGAGCTGTTCTTCCAAATGAACCGGTAATCGGCATACTCTGTCCAAATGATCCAATAATATTACACAGACCTAATGCTATCATTTCTTGAGTCGCGTCAATTCTTCCATCTTCAGCAAACGCCTTACTTATAGCCACTGATTCTAAAACAGCGACTAGAGGCAATACAAGAGATCCAGGACCGAGTACTTGTAGCATATCAGTGAAATATAATGTTTCATTACCGACAGTTGTTTGGAATGGAGGCCAAGTAAATTGCGGCAACTTCCCTTCAATATCTCCAATCAGTGCTAAAGGTTCTTTGTCAAGCGTGACTTTAAGAATATAGGCAATTATCATTCCAACAACTACGACAAAAGCATTCCTTAATAATGATATAAACCATTTTGATGATTTTAAGAAACCGTCTGTTCGGCTACAGCCTTGGCCCATTTTCTTCAACAATAATAACATAGCGATAGTACCAAAACCTAGAACAGGTTCCCAGAGCTTCGCTGTCGTTATATTAGTAACAAAACTATACAATGACTCAGCAAAGTAATTCCCTGATATACCACTTGTTCCGAACAATGATTTCAGTTGAGCAGCAGCTATTTGTAGTGCTGCTGCAGTTGTAAATCCGCTAATAACTGGTATAGAAATGAACTCCATGAGAAATCCGAGTTGGAGTAGACCCATGACCAGAATCAGTATTCCAGCCAGAAAAGCTACTAAAATTGCAAAGTCTGCTGAGTAATTTGCTACATATTTAGCTGTCATTGCCGCTAGAATTGCTGTTGGTCCAACTGTTACATTATAGCAGCTTCCAAAAAAGACGTAAACAATACCTGAGGTTAATGAAGCATAGAGACCGTACTCAGGTGGTAATCCAGCGATGATCGCGTAAGCTATACCTTGAGGTATAGCTGTCAATCCAACAGTTATACCAGCGATAATGTCTTGTATGAAGTAAGCAGACTTGTATCTCGGTAGCCATTCTATAATAGGTAGTCTTCTTTTTAGATGTTTTTTGCTGCAAGCGTTTTTAGCTATCTTCTTTATTCTTCTTCTACAATAGCTATCGTCTTTTGAATTTAACATGGTCATTGCAATGCATGTGTCTCGCGATCCACTTTCGGTGGAACTGACTTAATAGTTACGATGTTGATAGATTTTGATTAGAAACTTGTTATCTATATCAGTTATGTCAGTCATATCAATGTTTGTATTGCGTCGATAACTTCTGTTGTATCAGATTAGTAAACAGCATTTACTAATTCAAGGGCCACACTTGGATAGCTAAGAAAATGGCTACCTAACAGAGTAATTATAAATAATCATTAAACTAGTTTCGATCGGGTAATATTGTTGTGTGCTATGTATACGACGCTTGATCATAAGTATCCGTTTTTAAAATTTTAGTCCGCGAGTCTGTCTTAAAGTTTGTCGCGAATTCGAAACGGCCAAGCGGATTTTAATGAAAATTTAATTAATTAAATAACATATCGTCGGCGTCAGTGCAGGTCCTTGTAACTACATCTTTCGTGACATTAGTTTTTTTGGCAAAATTGTATATGTAATATGTAAGTATTTTGACCAAAAAAACTATCGTCACCAAGAAATGTATTGTCAAGGTTTTGCATTGGCGCCGACGATATCTTACATTCGTGCGTTTCATTTCGATATCTTAAAAGATTCATAAGATATAAATAAACTACAAATCCCACTCAAAGGTATTGGTGGGCATCACTAATCCTACATTAAAATCGTAGAAATGTTTGTCCGCGCATAATTTGAAAACGACTTTAGCGATTTTCATGGTTTTTTGTATGTGTTTGAGTTGGTCCTCGGATAGTTTAGATTCACAATCTTAATCGGTAGCTGGCGCATGGATTAGGTTCTAGAATCCTGTTAATTATTCCTCCTCATAATCCTGGACGAATTTTGATGATTTTTTTGGGTGTGTCTGGGTGGGACCCCGGATGGTTTCATTCAGATTCAAAATTGGAACCTGTAGAAGGCACTAGAATAGGGTCCTAGATTTTTTGTTTCAGGGCAGGGCAGTGTCTGCTGGGACCGCTAGTATATATTTAGAGGACTAATTTGAATAGTCAAAAATGATAAAAAATCATGTCTACTTTTGATATCACAGAATATAGTAACCCAATGAAGAAAATATAAAAACAACTAATATTTGTTACCTGTAAACTATTAATCTTCCTTTAAAATTAAATATTTTTATGCGAGTATTTTCTTAAGTTTTCGCGACTAATATACATAATAAAATTACGTTAATAACTACTAATAACTATATTATTTCATTCGTCTTAACCTTTGCAGTTATATGTTAAACATCGGTATCTAATATAAAAATAACAAACCTAAGTTTGGGTTTATTATTTTTGTACTAGATAGCGATGTTTAACAAATAACTGCAAAGGTTAAGACGAATGAAATAATTTAGCTGTCTAGACATTCAAAGCTATAAAAGGTAAATAAGTATCTCGTATGTCTATGGCTTGCTACTCATAAAGAATACCAATAAAACGTATATTTTCAAAATTATTTAGATAAGATTTACTTGTCTTTCTGAAACTGTACTTTAGATAAAGTGGATTACTTTCACAAAACACAAAGCGAAGGTTGCCACAGAGCAACAACATTAAAACTGCCGCAGCATATACTAGCTCTTGCCTACATTTATCTCGAAGATCCTCAAGGGAACGGAGTCAGGGTCACCGCCTCTTCATAAATGAGCATATATTATTTTGCACGCTCATAGCTTACATTGTATTGTATACGTTTAAGTGACACATTTACTGTTGTTAATCACTCAGATTTGATATTTTTGAAAACGATATTATTACGAGTGCGGGACTCTAATTAAAATGCCGTTGGAATTACTATAGAATTTATTAGAACTATAAAAACACGTATAACATAGATACAAATATAACCGGACGCAATAAGTCCTTATATAATGCACAATTAAATAACACGCGCAAAGTCCTTCACTATATCGCTATCGAATGTACACGTCTTTCTAGTATCGTATTCGTCGCTTGACTGCCGCACCCCTCCGTTCGGGCATTGTTTTATAGTCAACTGTATATAATACACAATCGTTTGCGTGGGCTGGTTTCTTCCAAGAAACTGTTATTTGCACACCTACGAACGGCCAACAAAGTCGAAAACAATAACAATAAGGATTAGTACGACGCTAATAATGGTCATAAAATAAGTAGAAAAACAATAGCATGTTTTTCTTAATTACAAATTCTAAGCACAAAATAATTCCTAAATCCGGGAAGACAATAAACTGCGCTTACGACAGGCAGCTGTGCGTTTATCTTTGACGGCATGTAACAATATTAACAATTGCAATAAAGTACGTTTAATTAAGTGCCGATGTGTGAAATGTGACTGTATGCCTGATTAGAAAATATGAAAATAAAATACATACGCTATAGACTTGAAATAATTGAGTAAACATGAAAAACGGATAAAGTTAAAATTGTCAGGAAAGCTAGGTCAATGAATAACTCAATGAAAATTTTAATTAATAGAATAGAATATGCTTCATTCTATCGAAAGCTACTCAAGCGGTTTGTGCAGGCAATATCTTTGAGTCAAATTTGGAAATAGAATAAAAGCTGGGAGAAGTCGTT
Source organism: Dendrolimus houi (assembly GCA_039645545.1). NCBI lineage: Eukaryota > Metazoa > Arthropoda > Insecta > Lepidoptera > Lasiocampidae > Dendrolimus > Dendrolimus houi. The sequence goes on along the minus strand of CM077127.1, from coordinate 23,451,494 downwards.
AAATGGAAATTATAAACCATTTATTTATGAAACGGGTATGTGTGACGTCACGTACGCCCAGAGTTTGCGAACCTAATAAACCACTAATATTTATATTTTTGATCACACTACAACTAACTAGGCTGTGTCTGTAGTACTTCCTGTTTACTTGGCGTGGTAAACATTAATACTGGTTTACTGGTGCGATATTTAATAACGGTTTCACACAATGTATGTATGTGCATGTACACAACTATTTATGTCATTGGCGTATGTAGGGTTATTTTTGTAGGGGGGGGTAGCTTGAGCCGACTCACTGACACACGGCTGACCACTGCAACCATTAGGCGCCTGAGCTGCGATAGAGCGTTAGACAAAGCGGCGATGGTGTATCAGGCCAAAGGTATACACTGGCAAGTCGCTTCGCGTTATGGCGCAAAATTCTAGTATAGTATTATATATATATGTCGGAGAAGCATTATTCTCGTTGACATCGTCATTAGTGGTTGCTGGTTTAGTGGGCATCGTCAGGTAAAATGCGAGTACAAAACACAATAGTCACGGTTTATACACTTTTAATTTAGATTTAAACAACATTTCTTCACAGTTAAGACCGAGCAGCTGGTTCAGGGCACCGATCTTACTTTAACCCTTTCCTTTTTATATTATTAACGATCCAACTCGATCCGTTGCTATAAGATTGTTGCTATCTGTGCTTATTAAGTACAGATGGCGCCTCGAGCCCGCTCGAGGCGCGTCCTCTGCTTTGATTGGTCGCTTGTTAAATTACAATATTCATAACTTTTATTAGGTTAGGACGATTTTTAAGTTATAGAAAGATTTCACTAATCAAATTAAATTAAATTAAGAATTTTAAAAGTAATTAAAATGTAAACAAATAATATTGTGCGTTATACATGTAAATAACAATCAACCCAGCTCATAGCTTCCTACAATATACATAATTATTATATAATATGTATATAGATTTCTCGGCTGTAGATAATGATTTGATTTCAAAGATTTTTGTGTGAAGTTTCGTTTGTGTGCAGCCTAGAATTTCGGATCGGTAACCCAACATCATGGAGTGGGCACGGTTCACCCGGCTCCCTTCTTTATACATCTATGATTCATGTATGATGATACGAGGTGTTCATTACGTTTACAATCTCTGGGCGTACGTGACGTCACATTATGCATCATTGTATATTAGGGTATTAAGTGTTATTTATAAGTCATAAACTGTTCATAGTTATAAAAGATGCGCTTGACCGACTACATCCCAAGTCGTACTTTGAATAGTAAAGCAGGATTATTATTAAATTTAAATTACTTATTCAATTATTTTTCGTAATGTTTTAGGTGGCAACCTTAGCTCGCTCTTCGGGAGTAGGGTAAGGCAGCAAATTGTATGCGATATAAGCGAGAATCGGCCTTCTCGTGCTGTTCTTTGTTACTTATAATTTGTAACGTACTCCTGAAATAATCGTAATACACTTTCCGTTGTTATGTGACGTCGAATTCTTTAAACAGATATATATATCGTAATATAGATGTGTCAGCGCGCAATATTCATATAAAATATCTTCGAGACACAGATAACAAAAATATTACGTGTTTAGCAAATCATTCACTTAACTCACGTGACATTTAATTTTATTTTATTTTATTTATCTGCAATTTTACTGTCGTTTCTAAAACACACGTTGCCTGCCTATAAACGATATTGTTTCTAAGACTGTATTTACTTACTTTACCCAGCTTCATATCGCAGCTATATATCAATCATAATCGGTGTGTTTTAAAGCACCACATAATCAAAGTATACCTTTTATATTATATAAATACAAATAGAAGTAAAAAATGAAAATGAAAATATGATTTAAGTTGAACGCATATGTTTTTTCTCCTTCGGCAATTCGTTGTCCACTGGTGGACATAGGCGTCTCCAGGTTTGTGTCACATCTATAAATATAAAACAAACAAACAAAAACAAAGTCGTGTTAGTTACACCATTTATAATTCAATAACGGCTAAACAAATTTTTATGAATTTTGTGTTTTTGGAATTGTCTTCGTCCGGAATAGGATATATAAGTATTAAAATATGATATACACCAATAAAAAAAATATAATTAAAAAGACATGAGTCACAACATCAGACTAGTCATTCATTTGGTATCTTTCCCGGCTGATTTCGGCAATGGTGACTAAATTTAAACTCATTTTCATTTGTCTGATTTAGGAGAATTATTTTTGTGTGTGTTTAAGTGGACGATGTTCAAGTGGATTCACGATTGTGTGAGTGGGACTGATTTTGATGAAATGTTTTGCGTTTTTTCAAGTAGATTCGAGAATGGTTTAGATTAACAATTGGTCCTGGTTGATGGCGCTGCAATCGATTTCTAGATTTTCATTTTTTAAGGGCAAGCCAACGTCTACCGGGTACAGCTAGTATAAATTAGTTAATATAGTACCAAATGTAACAATTCGATCATTTTCCTGAACATCGAGCAGAGTTGTAATTACTATTGTAGATAACAGTTGCTTTGGCGTCTCTTCGCGCCCTAAAGATTCAACCAATTTTAAGGAAATTTAGTAACGCGGATGAATTAAGGATACTTTTTATCCCGGAATATATACACGTCGTACAAATCTCGGAGTTAATCGATGTTTGGGGCATATTATATGCCCCCTGAGCGAATTGGACGATATATGCCGCATATATCGTCGAATTCGCTCAGTATTATAAAGACTCGACGTTAACATTGGAGTGTTTAAGTATTGATATTTATTAATTTTTTTATCACATATCGCTCGCATAAAAGCATTATCCAAAGTGTTATCAAAATCTATATCATAAGAGCTACAAAATGAAATTATCCGTATAAAAAGAGTGTTACAAAAATTTTTTCAAATTCAAATTCAAATTCAAAGTTTTTTATTCAAAATAAGTTCCACTGGAGAACACTTTTTGAAGGTCATATAAATATATAAGATAAAATTTATTTTTTCTTCCTATTCTATGTATACCGCTTCACAACGTGTTATTGCTGTTAAGGAGAAGAAGCGGCAAGAAACTCCCCAGCAACACGTATAGCTAAATAATGTTTTTCTTTAAGTTTCTTATTCTATTTATATCTCGTTGTTTTTTTTTAATAAGTTTTATACAGAAGTATGTTACAGAATTACTTTTTGAAGAATTAATGGAGTTGTAGCAAACAGTGCATACTCAATAAGACCAAAACACAATAAGAGGAAAGAAAAATATTATGAAAGTTATAATAATGATATGACGTACTAAAATGTTATGCTGCAATATATCTCCATAAATCCCTTACAAGCTTGGCAAGATAACATTAAACAAAATATAGTATAAGATGTTAGAGTGAGCTGCTATGTAAATGAATGTTTGTCATTTAAGTATTCTTCAATAGTGTAGTATCCCTTTTAGCAAGATATTTTTAATTTGGTTTTGAATTTAGTGAAAGGCAGATCTAACATTTCACTCGGAATCTTATTGAAGAAGCGTATACCAACCCCAAGAAAGAGGACAGTACTTTTTGTAATCTAAAGATGGCAATATCAGTCTATTACAATGCCTGGTGTTGAAATTGTGAATATCCTTATACTGCTTGTAGGCACTCAAATTATTACGAATATAAATTATATTATTAAAGATATATTGGCAGGCGACCGTCATAATATTGATTTCCTTGAAGCATTCTCTAAGAGACTCCCGAGGGCCGAGGTTGTAAATTGATCTTACGGCTCTTTTTGTAAAACAAATATGGTCTCTAAGTCAACAGCGTTGCCCCAAAGTAAAATACCATAGGACATGACACTATGAAAATAACTAAAATAAACTAGTTTAGCAGTCTCTTCGTCAGTGAACTGCCTAACTCTTCTGACCGCATATGCAGCAGAACTAAGTTTTCCTGAGAGACTAGATACATGAGCGCCCCAGTGGAGCTTCTGATCAAGGTTAATGCCTAAGAATACAGTTGAATCTACTAGATTAAGTCTAGTGTCGTTAAGAGAGATATTAATATCGTATTCTTTTACATTGGGCATAACAAACTTAACACATTTAGTTTTGCTCGGATTGAGTAATAAGTTATTTACAGTAAACCACTTAGATATTTGGGATAAGGCGTTGTTTACGTCGTCAAAGTTCAGTTTATTTCTATCGACTTTAAATATAAGTGATGTGTCATCAGCAAACAACACTACCTCACACATATCATTAATAAAATATGGCAAATCATTAATATATATCAAAAATAAGAAGGGACCTAGAATAGAGCCCTGGGGCACACCCATAGATATGCCAGTCTCACAAGATTTGACATTGTTAATTTCAACGCTTTGGGATCTGTTATTTAAGTAAGACGATAATAAGTTGAGAGAATCGCCATGAATACCGTAATAATTGAGCTTTTTAGGAGGGTCACGTGTTCAACGCAATCGAATGCCTTGGACAGGTCACAGAATACACCAATGGCATTCTGTGATCCTTCCCAAGCATCATAAATGTGTTTTAGGAGCTCAACACCTGCATCGGTAGTGGATCGACCTTTGGTGAACCCGAACTGTTTAGTATGAAATAATTTATTAATATTAAAATGTGAGAGCAGTTGATTTAAAATTATTTTTCAAAGATCTTGCTTAAGGTTGGTAAAATAGAAATTGGCCTAAAGTTGGAGGGTCGTTTTTGTTTCCACTTTTAAATATAGGGATAACTTTGCTAACTTTCATTAAGTCGGGAAATACCCCTTTATCTACACATCGATTAAATATTTCTACTAGTGACAGTGCAATAGTGTCTATTATGTCATTTAATACTTTTAAAGATATACCCCAAAAATCAGCTGTGTTTTTAATGTTTAATGATTTAAACGTTTTTACAATATCACTTGTATCTATATGATTAAATTTGAATGAAATATTACATTCATCAACACACTGTGTCATTAGCAGCTCAGCTTCCAGTGGTGATGATGACAAAGAGCTAGTTGTTAAGGTTGGTATATCCCTAAAGTATTCATTAAATGTTTGTGCAATTTCAAAGGTATTACTAATGGTGTTATTGTTAATTACAAGCTCAATTCCATCATCTCGACGTGAAGTTTTGCCGGAAGCGTCATTTATGACACTCCAAGTTGTCTTAATGATATTTGATGATTTTTAATTCTGTTACTATAATATAAAGATTTGGCAGCGATGCACACTCTTTTAAAGGTCTTAGAGTACTTTTTAATATAGTCAAGAAAGTCTGGATTTTGATTAAATTGTTTTTCACTGTATAATTCATACAGTTTTATTCGACTTTTATATATACCTTTGTAGCCCAATCACTAAACTTAAGTTTATTACTTTTGTTAATTGTTTTAGTTTTAAATGTGTTTTCAAATTCAGCTTGTATAACGTCGAAGAAACTACTATACAAGTTGTTTGGATCTTCGCTGTTGAGATCCAAGGTAGGAATTTTTTGGCTAGATTATCTTTAAAGGTTCTTAAGCGATGATAATTCACCGGTCTACAGGTTATTTTAGAAGTGATTTTAATACTGTCAAAAGGTATTGATATAAACTGGCCACAATGATCCGACCGTAGTACATCTATGAGTGATTTATCGATTATTTTGCAACTACAAAATATATTGTCTAAACAAGTAGCTGTAGTAGCAGTTATACGCGTAGGTTCATTAAAGACATGTATAAGATTAAAGGATTTGAAAAGATTAATGATCTTAGTACGAGTTGATGACATTTCCAACAAATTAACATTAAAATCCCCACAAACTATAGGCAATTTATCAGTTTTATTTAATTTTATTAATAATTCCTCCATTGTGCTTTCAAATACACTATAATCCCCTGTGGGGGGTCGGTAGACGCAGACAATTACATAGCGCTCAAGCTCAATACAGGAAACCTCCACAGTACGTTCAACAGAAAGGGACATAATGTCTTTACGCTCTTTACATTTTACATCATTTGCTACAAGGATAAGTGATCCGCCATGTATAGCGAATGCACTTACCACTGTATAATGCTCTATGAAGTTTATGACTTCAAAAGTTTTAAGCCAATGTTCTGTAATACATAGGACATGAACCTTACATTCTTTAAAAAAAAGTTCAATTTGTAAGTCTTTACCTGCTAAACCCTGTATATTTTGGTGAACTATATTTAAATTAGAAGTAGGTTTAGCTTTGGTCATTTCTAGTAGTTTAAAGGTCTAGGACTCATAGTAGAGTTAATATTAAAAACATTATTGTTTTTATTTAAATTGATGTCAGGTTTTTCAGTTATATCATACATAACTTTGTAATTTTTTAATTGACTTGTTGAATTTTGTGCTGTTATACGAATATATTTTATTCAAATATGACTAGTTTGTGAACGCAACCCCGGTATGACAAAAATTAAGTGACATGTATGTCAAAGTTGTAATTTTCTTTCAGCTCTCGCGTATTTTATTTCTAGACTGTATTCAGTAATTCTGATCTGTACATATAATAAAACTGTAGAGGTAGAATTTCTACAGTAAAAAATACAGTGAAAAAAATGCTAAAAACCGAGTCAGGGGGATGTTAGAAGTGAAATAGAACTAATTTAGATTTTTTTTTAATTTTATGTTTCTCTGTCTAATTGTACCGACTAATCTCCGAAACGAGTCGACCGATTTAAATGAAATTTTGCATGGCGATAGCTTATATCCCTGGTCAACATATAGGATACTTTTGATCCCGAAGAATTAAAGAGTTCCCGTGGGATAGTTAAAAAACCGCACAACGCGGACGAAGTCGCGGGCATCAGCTAGCATTAAAATAAAGTTATTATATTTGTTGTTGTGCTAATAAAAGTTTAGATAAATACTATGATTATTAGATGCCCTTGGACGATAAGAAAAATATTGAGACATAAAAACAATATTTCTTACTTTTTCAATCTATTCCTCTATAAATGATTTATAATAGTAACATACTGTACATTCGCATGAAATCAAGCAACCCTTTAGTTTTGGGGGGTGTTTCCAGCTCAACGCATTCTATATAGGGTACAAGCACGGTATTAATACTCGAGGATATTATCGGCGGTATCAACAGCACTGGTTGAGACGGCTTAATGAATCGTACTTAAGTTGGACAATGTTCTGTAAACAATGGCTTTCTGCAAGGTGCACATGTATTTATACCAACCGGGTATAAAGATAAATTAAACTCAGACTATCAAAAAAACTATATTAGTCAACTGTCGGGTATAATAACAACTGTTTGTAATAATCGTTTCAACTATAAATTAAAAAAGTTAGACAAAAGTTTTCGGTGGTTGAACTTTAAACAAGCAAATTACATCAATGTATCTGCATTTAATGCCGATACGAAGATACAATCCAATTTTGAAATTAAGTTAAGATTTATTTTAATTTTCTCTACGGCGCCTCCATTTTCAGTATTCAAAAAATATTCGAAAAATCGACACTACATCTTTTACAGTCACACGAGACTTCTTCTTGTCTGCCAAATATATCTTTAACCTCAATAAGTTAAGATATAATTTATTAGCAAGCATTTCATAACCATAAGGTCCCACTGTACACAAATAATAGTGTAGTGACAATGCTTTGTCATTTTTGGCGTGTAAAACTTACAAGAATAGATGGTATGGTACATACATACACATGTGTATGTGCGCATACATATGTGTATGTGTGTGCAGTGTGTACATCTTGTGAGATTGATTAGTAGTTGGGAGACTGTGTATACAGATTTGCAGGTATACATCTAGATAACAAACATCGATTGATTAGTAGTTCATAAGACAATAAACTACGTCAAACAGATTTACAGACATTACATATAATAGATAGATAACACATCTATGTGTTATCTATCTATTACGCCGGAATAAACAGTTACAATGTATAGTTTATACAATAATTAATACAATATCAAATTTTTTAAGATTTCAAAAATCACCAAAAACTACTTTTTTTTATTCATATTTTTCTCTTAACGACATAATTTTATAGACCAAAAAATAATAAGTTTCTGAAAGTTTCAGTTCAAAATTTTAAATTTAAAATTCATTTATAATTTTTTTAATTGACTAGTGCATTACTAGCTCGAAAAAGTAATGCACTAGTACGTTAAAAAAAATTATGAGCTGAGCTGATAAGTCTCGGTCCAATCAAGATTAATTCAATATTAAGCCAAGATGGATATAGACTATCAAACCAGTCAAAGTTACGATTCCACTTCAATTCGATTGCCAGTGTGAGTTACATACGGACTCGGGACCCTGCACTATTGACTTGACACAGTTATCACGTCATTCAACGGCACAAACATTTGTTTAATTAAAGTTTCTCATTTATTATAAGTCGTAAAACGCAGCCAATTTCCGTAGGTTTCAAATTTAACACCGATCGTAAAGTGAAGGTATGCTTTTCGATTTTGGTGGGTAATTTTATTTTGTAGGTGACACCGTAAAATGTGTTTCAGGCTATAAGGGAGGCCCTACGGCGATTTTATGGTGAAATTTTATATTTATACGATAAGGGCCTATAAGGTTTTAAGAACTAAAGTTGTTATGGAGCACAAGGAGTTTGTTACTTGATGAAAGGGATGGTGAAGGAGCGAGACGTAGTATCCTCCTCCATTATATAGGAAAATCTTGCAGCCAGGTTGCTATTAAGTTTAGCAAGCTTAAGGCCCCTATTTTTCTTTGGAATTTTACATTTTTATGTAGGTACTGTACCAAAATGATATAAGAAAAAAAAGTTTTTTTTTCTTGTTTATTGAATTTTTATCATATTAGAGGTCCCGGCACACGTTGTCCTGCCCTGAAAAAATAAAAATCTAGAACCCGTTTCCAGCGCCACCTACCGGTTCCAATTGTGAATATAAATTATCCGAGGACCAACTTAAACACACTCAAAAAAATCATGAAAAGTATTCGGTAAAGTCGTTCTCAAAATATTGCGCGTACATACAATTCTACAATTAATTTTTATGTATACAGTTAAAAAGGTTACTTAGACCTAATCAGTTTAAAACTGAAAATAAAGATTCGACTCTGAATTTTTTATTTCAGTAATCACTGCTGTTTGTATTTTTATGTCTGTAAAGGAGTGTTTCTATAATATGACATTTTTTTTTCAGGTAAACAAAACAATAAGATTTACACTGCGTTATTTTGTAAGTATATTTTTTATTATATCATTCCGGAAAATACTTATGAATATGGATGGGTAGCAGATTAGGAAAAAATTTACTGAAGAACTGTAAAATTACGTACTAAATAAACTCAGTACTTAGTTACTAACTATATTAGCCTGATAGCAATCTGATGAAGTCGAGAATTTATCCACTTTTTTGTTATTCGTGGCTTTTATATACAAACCTATTGCAAAATTGTCTCCAAGCTGACTAATCTATACTTATCTGTAATCTGCATAGACAGGTTGTAAAATAAAAACAAATATATAAGGAGAGCTGTTTGAAGTATTCACATAATTATTTATTTAAATTTCTACAAATGTTTAATTTACTTTATTGTACTATAGAAACATATTATAGGATCATTTTAAATAGAGAAATGCATGATTTTTGTACAACTTTGTATATTTTAAGTTAGAAATCGTGTTTTTAGATCCTATTCATTCAAATAAGCGATGTAATTAAACTCAAATTTTAACGAATCACGCGAATTTGATTTGTCATTTTAAAACCGGCGATTCGAGCACTTTCCAATAATCGTATGCTTTCTGTAACATGTCTACAATAAAGCTGATAAAAAGTTTAAATTAAATTCGAATCAAGTACAAACTTTGTGCGGAAAAACTTACGCTTATTTTTATAAATAATTTATGTTACTTGTAATAATTTCAACTTAATTGAAAATCAAATAATATTATCACTCCTCGCTCAAACTTTGTACATTCACGCCACAATAGATCTGAAGGAAGGCTTAACTTTAAGTAGGTATTAATTCCTATGTAATATATCAAATAGTTTGAGCTTGGGGTCTTAAGAACCCTCAAACAAAGGGTTGGTATAGATTTACATACACTAAAGCATCGGAGTTCGAGGCATTTGTTTTGTAATCATCGTCGTTATTAAAATCTTCATGGTTTTGTGGCTATACGTTCTTATGCCAAAATTCGACGTGTTCATCACAGAGTACATTGTATATATAGGGTGGAATTTTTTAATGCCATCTGGAGGGAAAGTACTCTAAATAAACAGAAACAGATGGATCTTTGAGTAAAAGTGCTTTAGCTTGACCCATTAAATTTATAAGTACAGATTTCATGGTTTTCCTTTCATTAAATTTACCAAGTATGTTAATGCAATAAAATTACAGGTGTAATTTTAACAGATTTTGTAATCGATTTTAACAGATTTCGAAAATCTTTGTGCAGTTTTATTTCTTTTCAAAAGCAAAGAAATTTTGGAGAAAATTGCTATATCTATTAATGAGTATTTAATCCACCTTGTATAATGAGTATTTAATTCTGTTTTTCAATTTTTGTAGAAATGAGACGTAAAAATTAAAAAATTAAATGTTAATTTTTAAAAAAGGTTTCATTTCTTTTTTAATTGCTTTTGTCGTTTTTTTTTTTTTTGTTTTACAAAGTTTCAAATTTTGTTATTTGTATCTCTATTAGTTATTTATATGCAGAAAAATATTTTATATTTTAAACACAAATTTATCCTTGATAATACTTCATAATCTAAGAAACACCGTTAAATAACAAATAAGCAGTTAAAAAGACAAATACGCAACTTTGTTTAACAATTAAGTTCGTTTGCTTTTTAAAGTTGACAATGCCTCATTTTAATTAAAATTGAAAGACAGAAATGAACCATATTTTTTCGGCAGTAATTAGTAAGTAAGATATTAACGGATTTTCTTTTCAAGAACTAATTGTAATGCACTTTATTCTCTATAAAATTATACTCGTACATATAATGCACATTAACGCCCGAAGTTGTGTCCGAGTGACATTGACAACTGACAGATAAACATTGCCACACTAAACATAATGAGCAATCCGATTGTCGACTCAAAATTATAATTTCGTAGAATTATTATCAAGTGTCTTCATATTTGCATCTCGTCTTGAAGTCCCGGGACTTTGAGAAAATCGAACCATCCCAAACCCTAATTCCGCGTTTGATAAAACAGCTCTAGAACCCTACAAATGACAGTCCACATACACTTTCACGTCGTAGGAATTCAAATATGATTTTAATAGTCAGTGTAATTCACTCGACTTACGCAATACAAGTAACCTAGATTTTATCCGAAATAATTGTTGAAATAAACATAACCGTTACCCTAATTCCTGGCGGGTATATTAAAAGCAACGTTGCAAACGCGCAATGTATATCTAACACGAATATTACTCTAACACATGTAACACAAAATTTAAACTAACCTCTGTCCGTGTGTACGGCTCGTATATAGGTGAATTCAAATGGGTTCTTAGGCCCAAATCCTGCACTATACGAAATAGCGAGAAGCACACAAAGGAGTATTGGGGCCGATTTTAATGAAATCTCTTAGTCTTTTAGTGATCACGTTTCTCTGATCAACATCAGGTTAAATTGTAAAATCAGTTTTAAATTGGGCTTTATTCCATTTAAACATAGTTTTATGTGTAAAATTAAATGAAACCGCAGTGGATATACTCAGATCATCTTTAATAGGCACAGTTTGTAGGTGCTTGCCTATATTTACAACAAAATTAATCGTGCGCTGTCTATATACCCCCTACTGAAAGTTACTTGCAAAAAATACTGATTAAATGTTTAAAATCACACAATTATGATGAAACGGAATATTTGCTGCGCTTAACAATAGAATAAGTCTATTTAAACATGTCTTATCTTTATTAGAATTATGACATACACATACGCGCACATGTATGCACGCAAAAACACACACACACACACATTACCTTATAATTAGTATGTAGTTTGCTTATCGCCACGGAATGGAGCACTGGTAACCTGTAATACAAATCTGCACAGATCTACAATGGGCACCAGTTTTACATAACAGGTCTTATACCGCTTGTAAATTTTTGTGTGACAAAATAAAATAAAGTTTCTTTCTTTCTTTCTTTCAGTTATAATATTACAATTTAACACAGTATTCAGTATACAGAGTTTTCACTTGCCAAGCCACAGGACAGAGAAAAGGCAGACATGTGAGAACCCCGAACTAGGGTTACCGGAAGCATCACTGACATTTCACAACGGATTCTTTTTTTTAATCTTAGATAACTTTGACACATAAATAATGTGTTCGGTGATATTCGTATCTGCAAACATTATGCTATAAATAACAGAGGGCCTAAAGCGGCCCCTTTTGCAACATCGTGTAGTGTAATTGAAATTTATCTAGTTATATTGGTAGATGCAAGACAGCATAAAGTTCCACTTTATTTTGAAGCTTATCATATTTGTCATATGAATCGGCAAAATCAGCCGCTTTAGGCCCTCAGCCCATAACGTCCCATTTCTGAGCTCGGAACTCATATTTTTTTAGGGAAATGGACAGTATGTCCACCAAGTTTACCTACCTAAGACGGCTTGGCGGGTCCTTCGCCGTTGGCACGGTCAGAGAAACTGCCTAATAAGGGCATATTTTTAGTCACGATTCGAACCCGCGTCATCCGCGGTTGCAACGCGAGTATGCTAACATTAACATACCACGGGTTAAATATATTGAAGTAGTTTTCATAAAATAAAAAGTCGTGGTAGCGCAATGGCTAGCGCACGCATCCCAAACTCAAAAGGCGCGGGTCGATCCTGACCGGAACGCATGCACCACTTATAGTTCGTTCGCGTTAAGAATGCAGTGAGTCATCAGTGCAACTGCAGGGTAAATGTGTATTCACAGTGGTGTTAAATTCAAACACATTATATTTTTAAAGATTAAGTTTAATAAATTTAAAAAATACACTTAAAAATTAAAAATCAAAATTAAGTCATTAATATTTTAATTACTATCACTAGTATCCTCGTTAGTATTTATAATAAAAGAATTTTCTGCAGCGAGTTCCATAACTTCATCTAAATCCCACATGGTATTTTCTTCTTGTAAGACGTGGTCGCAGCATTTCTTCCATCGATCAGCGTCCACTAACCGAATTGCGTCATAAAATACTTTTTCACGTCAGTCATCTTAAAAGTTGTATTGTTGGCAGCAATATATTTTTTTTTATTTGGGCCCGCACCAACTCAATGGGGTACAGTTTGCAATGGTACGGAGGTAAACGGAGAATTTCAATGCCGTTACTTCTAGCCATTTCATCGATTAAATATTTGTAATTTGAAAAGATTTGATTGGTTGAGGTATTCGGGGCTAAAATATAAATCAGTTAACGAACAATAATGACTCATTGCATTCTTAACTGGTCACTGTGAACGAAAGAATTGGTTAGGGGCGGGGCTAGGCCGGCGAACAATAATCAATTTTCTGATCTAATGTACATATTGTTACAATTACCACGTACTAACAACGGCGAAGGAAAACATTGTGATGCATTGGACAAGCGTGGCGGGTATACTGTCCGTTCCCCTTATAATGGGAGGAACCGAGCCCAGCAGTGGGGCATTTATGGGCTGATATTATATTATTATATATTATATAGTTTTCATAAGTTTTTAAATTACATGAAAACAGAATGTCAAAGCGATTGAGACATTTTCTATAAACTTAGAGAATGTCGCATTTTTATATAGATTTTGTACGAGCGAAACTACTTTTGACGTCATAAGTAGGTACAAGTAATAGAAGTCAAGTAGCGCATTAATTATATTATCGTTTGAAAGTAATTAAAATTAAATTATTTCTATCATGGTATTTTAAAAGTTAGATGAGAAGATGTTACTTCAACGCCTTTTCTTTCACATGTAAAAATATTAGGTTTTATTGTAACACACATATGTCCACATCCCTATTTTGCTAATAGATATACGACTCACAGAAAGTTCATTTATTCTTTTAATTAATTATTTGTTTAAATTAAACGGAGTCACGAACCACAACTAGTTTCACACTTAAGGGCCTGATAGCGATCTGCAGCACGAAAACGTAATCAAATAACAATTTCATTTTTCTTATGACGGCCGCTTAGTAAGAACACAATTTTCACTTTTTCCTAACTTTCCACAATGTTTTTATTTTATGAAATACAAAGTTGAAAAAAATGCTGCTCGGTGGTTGCTTGACGCTTCTTCTCCTTAAAAAGCAACAACATATTGCTAAGCAGTATACATAGAGTACATAATCTATACATATAATAAAACTGTAGAGGTCGAATTTCTGTACAATGAAAAAAAATGCTAAAAACCAAGTCAAGGGGGATGTAAGAAGTGAAATAGATCTAATTTAGATATTTTCAAATTTTTTGTTTCTCTGTTTGTCTGTTTGTACCGGCTAATCTCCAAAACGACTGGACCGATTTAGATGAAATTGTGTATGGTGGTAGATTATATCCCTGGTCAACATATAGAATACTTTTGATCCCGAAAAATTAAAGAGTTCCCGTGGGATAGTTAAAAAACCACACCACGCGGACAAAGTCGCGGGCATCAGCTAGTCTGTAATATTATAAAGTTCTAAACATGCCGTCTCTGTACATTGAAGTTATTTAAAAAATGAGCAACTGGAATAGACTATAGAAACGATAGAAAATCCGATGCCTTTTTTTTTAAGTCTCAGCTGAAGAGTTTGTTTGTTTGTTTGATTGAACGCGCTAATCTCAGGAACTACTAGTATGATTTGAAGAATTATTTTAGTGTTAGATAGCCCATTTGTCGAGGAAGGCTATAGGCTATATATAATCACGCTAAGACCAATAGGAGCGGAGCACCAATGAAGAATGTTTCAAAATCGGGGGGTTTTGAAAACAAATTCCACGCGGAAGACGTCGCGGGCACAGCTAGTTGAATATATTTAAGATGTGATTATCACTGACCAGCTGATTATACAGACGATACAGTTTTTTTTTCAGCATCCTATCTTTTTAAGATCCCATCTATTTTAATTTTTTTCTAAATATAATAATTTATTTTCGCTTTTCCCCTCAATTCAACGCACTATTCTTCAATGATGATGGATGACGATTCTCCCCCTTTAATGAAAATAATTAACGCTTTATTAACCGAATCAGGGGTCCATTAGAAAAACTTTTTAAGATGTCATCCAAATTCCGTGATGTGGAAATGATTTATTAAAGATTAACTAAGAATTTTTTGGAATACAGACAAACTAAGTTTTAACTAGTTACTTAAATATATTCTATTATTTACTGGTCTTGAATAATATATCTTAATTACTTACGATCAAGTGTATATTTGACTCTTCTATGCTACCTTCTGAAAAAAAAGATTTTTTTAATTATATATATATTTATCAAGGTTGTCTCCCACAGAGGTAGGCAGACACGATGGAGAATTATTTACTATGGTTTGAGTGTCTGGGATAGGCCCAGTATTGGCCGTTGTATATCTTATAATACAGGTTTAATTTGCTTAGCATGGGAATACACATTTTATACTAATATTATAAAGAGTAAAGTTTGTGAGTGGATGTTCGAGAATCTCCGGTACTACTGAACCAACTTTGAAAATTATTTCACCACAAGCTACATTATTCCCAAGTGACATAGGCTATATTTGATTGTGATTAATAATGATACCTATTTCTTAATTTTTTAATGACCCCGGTGAAGTGAGCACGGGTACTCCTGTCAAATATGTAACAGCAATAACGATCCACGCAAGAATTGCGCACATCCTGATACGAGGCACTGCGAATGCTTTCTGCGGTTGTGATTAATTAAACGTTACAAACTTTGAATTAAACCTGGATTTGCGTGCGTGCGTGCGGCCGTGTGTGGTTTTGTGTTTTTTAATGATACCCAGCGAAGTGGACACGGGTCAGCTATCCGGTTATCCGTGCAGGAACGGAGAAAGAATACAATTTCCTGCGGCCGGGCGGCCTTGTCGTAAGAGGCGACTAAACAACCCACAGTCAGGTGGTAGGGCATTTGCCCGACTGGATGGCTACCACCACTGGTCTAAAGTATGTCGCCATAACAACCTTGAGTTGTGTTCCGGCATTAGTGACCAGGTTCCAGTCTCCCTTCAGAGAGCAGCAGCGCATTTGTAGCACCTTTGGTGTTGAAAATATCCATAGGCGATGGTAACTGCTTTCCATCAAGTGGGCCGTCTGCCTGTCTGCTGAACTCCTGCGATAAAAAAATCTAGTTTTATAAATAGATATACATATTCAAATTAATCCATTGACAGTTTTGTGAATTTTTGACACCTTACTCTCAATCACCGTCCGTCTATTCATCGGTTTATATTTGTTACAATTATTTTTCTTACATATGGTAAGTCGGTTTATTTGATTAAATTCCACAATTCCATCTTCGGACAACAAGACGCTCTGGTCTACGCCATCGTTTCACAGTGGAAACGCCAGCAGTGCGAAGGAAACGTTTCACCACCTCGTTCCTTCTACGTACGGCAGAGTTGTGGAATGCACTTCCAGAATCCGTGTTTCCTTTCCCGAAAAGTACAATCCGGGTATCTTCAAGTCCAATATGAATAGGTACTATCTAGGTAACCATGCTCCATCATCAACCGTATCATCGTCCAACATTAAGCGTGATCGTGGTCAAACGCGGACCGGTTTATCATAGAAAAATGGAATCAAATGTTATATCTAATATACATTTGATATTCTATAATATTCAAAATTTCCAAAACGAAATTACCCAAAAGGTTTCAGACCGTAATAACTCAATTAAACATCCTTTATCTGCCGTAACATTGGTGCTATTCTTTACATTTTGGCAAACGAATATATCACGAAAAATATCTTAAAATTACATGCGACTAACCGCTACGATAAATTACCGACTTAATAATGTATTCATAGGAACCTTAAAACAATAGCAATAGACTTCATATTCGAAATCGAGAATGTAACTTTAAGTTGGTAATAAGTAATGCTTGGGCGAAATGCGGGCTCACGCACGCCGCCATGGTATCCTTATCTTCTCGACCCGGGTTCAAACCCGTACCCTATCGGTCGAACACAGCCTGAAATGTCGATAACATCACGACGTATTGCGACATGTGTGTAGAATTAAAAGAATGGGGGGACGGAATTTATTAAACATGACCTTTAGGTAGAAATGCACCGAAAGTACATTACAGGTTTAACTTTTGATGCACAACAAATATTAATACAAATATATTGACAGATTGTAGTAAAGACTGGCATAGTTGTCCATATTGACCTATGATGAACTAAAGTAGTAAATAACTGGCCCCTAAGCACGGCACTTATTACTCTATAGTCTATACTAATATATAAAGATAAAGAGTTTCTTTGTTTGCTTGAACGCACTAATCTCAGGAACTACTGGTACCTCCTGATTTGAAAAATTCTTTTAGTGTTAGATAGCCCATTTATCGAGGAAGGCTATAGGCTATATATCATCATGCTGAGACCAATAGGAGCGGAGCATCAATGAAGAATGTTTCAAAATCGAGGTTTTTTTTCCTTTTGAGAGCTTCCGCTGCGTGCGCTGCAGAAACGGTTAAAGTTTCGCAAAAATCATTTGTGACAGAATAGGTCCCCTTTAAAATTTCTAAAAAAAAGTCCGCGACAGCACATGTCTGTCTTTTAAGATTGGCTCACTATAACCTTTTTAATGCTAACCAAATTTGTTCTAAAATAATACATTATTTGCGAAGGTGTTTTTATAAACGTGATATTAATCCTTATCCAAATGAATACGTTATTCATCACAAGTATTTAATTTAAAACAAAATCGCCATTTGTATCATTCGATTTCAATGAATATCTTAGGAGATATCGCAGTTTTAAAATAACATCGCAGCAAAATAATGATTAAGTACTGCGCGCGCATTTATGATGTGCAAGGCCGGCGGGCAGTCATGAGGGGGAAGGGCGGTGGGGCACCTTCTACTTAAACAAAGTCGCGGGTTAAAGTTAGCGTTAGCCCAAAGTAACTATTCCACGCAGACGTAGTCGCGGGCAGAAGCTAGTCTGAAATATAGTTAAAAATTCGATAACGTTGGTGCCATGGAAGAAAGGACGCCCCCTAGTATGCCTGCAACTTGTGTCGATACTTTGGCGGCTTCCTATTTTCCAGATACAGCCGTGGCAGCTGGGGCTGCTGTCGCACACCAGAACGCCCGCCCTGAAATACCGCATATATGTGTCCATTGGTGGTTAGTGCATATTTGTGGCTTCCGGGGTTGAGACTGGGGCCGTGCGGACTTGAGCTCATCGCATTTAATGAGACTTCTCAACGCGTCTGATTGCGGTGTTGTGGGACAAAAAGCTACAGGCGGACTACAGGCCGCGCGATGGAAAATAACCTGTGTGTGGGATTCGCCAGGTCGGGGTGGCACTAGCACCTCTAGGAAGGTCTAAATGGGCTATTGCCAATCCACAGTTAGGGATGCCCACTAAAACTCCTGGGTGTTCCTTCCTGCGCCTTATGGCAGGGCTACGGGAAAGTGGGAGCTCGACCGACTCCACGTGTCCTGGCAAGGTGGGGGGAGGACTGTAAGGCCACATCACTGCCAGGGAACTACTGACCTAGGACAACGCATCACCGTTGCCATCCAACGTGGAAATGCGGCCAGCATTTTGAGTATGCTCCCCGCCGACAGCGATTTGGAGGCAATGTTTTACTTATAGATTATGTTATTTGGTAAGTATAGTTTTATTTTTAGTATTATTAAGTTGTAATTAGTTTTATTTTGAGTAGGTCATAATGTTGTTTATTGTTGTAAAGTATTAGTAATTGATTAACTTAGTTTGAAATTAAATATTTCAAAGTAAGTAAAATAATGCCAATTATAATTTATATATAAATCCATAAATTGGGTATAGACCTAACTACTTCAGTATCGCAGTCATTTATTCTATTGTATTGGTTCAGCGGACAGCCAGGCGGCCCACCTGGTGGAAAACGGTTACCATTGCCAATGGGCATTTGTAACACCAAAGGTGCTACCAATTTGCTGCCGCTCTCTAAAGTGAGATAGGAACCTGGCTACTAATGCCGGAATACAACTAAAGGTTGTTATGGCGGCATACTCTATATCAGGGGTGGAAGCCATCCAGAAGGCAAATCCTCTGCCACCTGGCGAATTATTATAATTGCTACACATCTCGCGTTAAAAATCTTTTGCATTCTTGATGCTTTTCTTCACCATCAATACTTCTACTAATAGTAGACTAGAAAAGCTCTCCATGACTGACTGCTTATGAGTAGCAAATTATTATTTGCAACAGGAACAATTTTAGAGATAACGTGTTAATATTGATAAGTCTTATACAGTGCTTAGATAAGACGACCACGTGCTATTGTAGGAATTATTCATGTTATTAGAGTTAGCCATGTTTGTTGAAGAGTTTCTTACGCCGCTTCTTCTCTTCAAGCCATAACATGTTGCGAAGCGGTGGTAAATTAGATTAGGCTCCCATAGAGTAAATAATAACTGTAAACAAAATAATTAAAATGAACAAGTTGGCGGTAGGCTAAATAAAACTTTAACAATACTCATTGACACTTGACATCTTTGTCTTCCGTGAATAATAACAAAAACTAAAAAGTATGAAATAACTTAATAAAGATTTAATTTAATACACCTCTTATGCAAACCTAATAACCTCTAATATTAATGAAATAGTATTATTATTTGTATGTATGTGATTTGTGTTGAAGTCGGTGCCAAGCCGCAATTTTACTATATTTTGAGACGACCGTCAACGACGTCTGCCCGCTTGGATTATTTTGTTCTACACGACGACGGGACGAGCTATCCCGCTCAAGGCACGCGCGGCGAGTGTGGTACCTACTATTACATTTGGCTTGGCACCGACTTTTATAATAATAATAATAATAATCGGCAGACAAGCACACATATTGTATATCCCCAAATTATGCAAGTTACGCTTGTTTTATGGGCTGACCCCAGACACCCAGACCATAGTAAATAAAAGAGAAAATACGTTTCCGAAATTTACTATACCAGGATTCGAACCCGGAGCCTCTGCGTTGCAGTGAGGTAGGCCGGGAAAGGCTTAGCCCGCGCAACCACAGAGGCCGCCGACTTCAAACCTATCAATAAGTAGCACATACAAATAATAGTAGGTATTTCATTAATATTCAATGTGTTAGGTTTGCGTAAGAGGTGTAATAATTAAATCTTTATTATGTTATTTTATACTTTTTAGTGTCTAGTAGTAGATTTTTTTTGAACATTTTTTTAAATTGCATTTTTTTTTATATCATTAATATGTAAAAATATACATAAATAAAAAATGGCAGCTATTCCGCATCAAACTAAAGAATAATCAGGTAAATCGGATCATAAATCTCAGCGTAATCGGTGTACATACATAAAAAAAAACTATCAAGTTGAGAACCTCCTCCTTTTTGAAGTCGGTTAAAAATCAAATAAATGACCGCGCTTAAAAGCGCTAAAACGTAGTTTTATTATGTATAATAGTCGCAATAACTTAGAAAATATTAAGTGTTACATCATATTGTATCAACACTAAAGTAATTATTGACATACTTAATAATAGGTTGGGGAAAAAGTCTTTTCGTATATAGTATGTATGAACTTGTAATAAGATCTCTTTGGCTATACCATTTGTATCTGGCTGGTTTTGGTGTCATTAAAAAATTTGAATTTTAAAGAAGACAATTCCAAATTCAAATTACGAAAATGTGTGATTTTCATTTGTTTTTCTTATTGTTAAAATGAGTGAATCTAATGAAGAAATTCGATACATTTTAAAATTTTACTACGAAAAAGGTAAAAATGCAACACAAGTCGCGAAAAAAAATTGTATTGTTTATGGATCTAATGCAGTATCAGTGAGAGTAGCGCAAATTTGGTTTAAGCGTTTTCAATCCGGAAATTTTGATATCAAAGATGCACGTCGCTCTGGTCGCCCTCTTACGGACAAAATTGATGCCATTTTTGAAAAAGTGGAGCAAGATATTAGTAGTTACGATGTAGCTGGAGAATTGGCAATTGACCACAAAACGGTTTTGGCGCATTTGAAAAAAGCTGGGTACACAAAAAAGCTCGATATTTGAGTGCCTCATGAGCTCACTGAAAGAAACCTAATGAACCGTGTACTCATTTGTGATTCTTTATTACGACGTAATGAAACCGAACCATTTTTGAAGAAGCTGATTGATTAACTGGTGATGAAAAGTGGATCACGTACGACAAGAACGTGCGAAAAAGATCGTGGTCAAAGGCCGGTCAGGCTTCACAGACTGTGGCGAAACCCGGGTTAACTCGCAACAAGGTGATGCTGTGTGTATGGTGGGATTGGGAGGGCATTATTCATTATGAGCTGTTACCGCCAGGCAGGACCATTGATTCTGAACTGTACTGCGAACAACTGATGAGATGAAAGCAAAAAATTGAGAGAAAGCGGCCGGAATTAATCATCAGAAAGGGTGTGGTTTTTCACCATGATAACGCTAGACCTCACACATCTTTAGCCACTCAGCAAAAATTACGAGAGTTTGGCTGGGAGGTGTTAATATATCCTCCGTATAGTCCTGGCCTTGCACCTTCAGATTTTCACCTGTTACGGTCTCTGCAGAATTCCTTAGGCAGTGTCAGGTTAACATCACGAGAGGACTGCCAAAACCACTTGTCGCAGTTGTTTGATCAGAAGCCCCAAAATTGTTATAGCAATGGGATTACATCCCTACCTACAAGATGGCAAAAAGTTATCCAACAAAATGGCACCTACATACTTTAGTCAAATGTAAATAAACTTTATAAAAAAACCTTTTGAATTTTTATATAAAATGCGAAGAAACTTTTTCCCCAACCTAATATATAGATATTATTATGAATATGTAATTATGCACTTCAGCTGTATTGAGAGCTGATACATTGTTATTGGACCAATGTGTATCATGTGATTGCAGAATAACATTTCATGGCCAAAATGCATACATTTGCGTCAATGGATTCATTTATCTATGTTGGTTATCTCAGATTTAAAGGATGAAAAAAACAAATCTTTTCATAGTATGAAAAAAAACGCTTTCCGTGTCTATTTGTTTGTCCGTATATCTTCTAAACCACGCAGCGGGTTTCTAATCGGTTTTCACCATTAGTTAGGTAACTTTTCAAGGGAGGTTTATATGCTTAGCTTTTGCCCGCGGCTTCGATCGCCATATATAAAAAATCTAATTAAGTTTTTATGTAAGTAAGTAAAATAGAGCTGCCTAACTCCTAGGTTTTGACTAGCGGCGTAGCAAAACTATTAGTTTATAAGTTTAATGAACTATAAAATGATAATATTTTCTTGTTTTAAGATAAAAATAATATTGATACTTGGTATTATAGTGTCAATCAATAGAGATAAAGATGATATTTTAGATAATAAATATAGGTTATTATTTTCTTAAGTTTAGTATATTAACAACTTTTCCAGCAATAACAAGTATACAAGATGACTGCTCTTGATATTACAGAGCCAAATAATATCCGGGAGAAATACAAAAGATTAACCAAAAAAGTGTGCAATGCAAAAATTTTAAAGAAAAGGCTACCAATAATAAAGTGGTTTCCAAGATATAACACAGGTTACCTAGTACAAGATGCTATAGCTGGATTAACTGTTGGTTTGACATCAATACCACAGGGGATAGCCTATGCTGTGATCGCTGGCTTACCACCAGAATATGGATTATACGCATCATTGACTGCAGGCGTCATATACGCTGTATTTGGAAGCTGTAAAGACGTCTCCATAGGTCCAACGGCAATTCTTTCGGCGCTTACAGCAAAATATGTATCAAGTTACTCAGCTGATTTTGCAGTACTGGCAACGTTTTTTACTGGTGTCATTATATTAACGATGGGAATTTTGCAACTTGGATTTTTAGTAGATTTTATATCTGCACCTGTGGTTAGCGGATTTACAACAGCAGCTGCGATTCAAATAGCTGCATCGCAATTAAAATCTTTCTTCGGTTTAGAGGGATCATCGGGTAACTATTTTTCTGAATCTGTCTACAATTTTATAGTAAATATTAAAACAATCAATTTGTGGGATACTTTGCTAAGTTCTAGTACCATTGTTTTATTAGTTGTGCTTAAAAAGTTAGGTAAAGGATGTAGTCGGCAAGATGTTATGGCTAAAAAATTAAGATGGTTCATATCATTGGGCAGAAATGCAGTAGTAGTAGTAATAGGTATGATTATAGCCTATACTTTAAAATTAGTTACTGACTATGAGCCATTAACTCTTATTGGAAAAATTAATGGTGGTTTACCGAAATTTGGCTTACCTCCTTTCAGTACGACACTCAGTAATGAAACTTATACTTTTGAAGTTATGCTAGAAATATTAGGACCTAAATCTATTGTTTTACCTTTTGTGGCGGTTTTAGAAATTATTGCAATTGCCAAAGTATTTTCTGACGGTTCTAAAGTAGATGCTACACAAGAAATGATTGCATTAGGCCTCTGTAACGTCATAGGATCCTTTTGTCAAAGTATGCCAATTACAGCAGCGTTCACAAGAACAACACTGAATCACGTATCTGGAGCACAAACTCCTGCAGTAGGTATCGCAACAGTTTTACTAATAACATTAGCTCTAACATGTTTAACTTCAACTTTTTATTATATACCTAAAGCGACTTTAGCAGCTATGATTATAATGGCAGTTGTTTCTATGATAGACATATCAATATTTACCAGACTATGGTCAAACTGTAAACGAGAGTTACCAGTTGTTATTATAACTATGTTTGTAGGACTGTTTTGCGGCTTGGAATATGGTATTACAGCAGGTATATTGTTTGAAGCTTTAATACTCCTATACAAATCATCTAAGCCGGCTATTGATGTTAGTATATCTAAAACACTCAATGTTGATCTAGTTATAATAAAATTGCCAACTTCTTTATCATATTGCGGTGCTGAACATATAAGAAAAATTATTTTGAAGTCTTCAGTTCATAACGATAATAGTGCTGTAATAATTGATGGCACCAATTTGCAAAATATGGACACTACGGTTGCATCGAACTTGGTATCTGTTGTAAAAAATATTGAAAGGTCTCGTAGAGTGTTTTTGATCAATTTTAGACAAGTTTTTATGAAAATTTGTGAAAGTATCAACCCGAAATGTGTTGATAAGTTTATTAACAACGTAAGTTTGTTGGATTTAAATGATATAATCTTAAGACGCAGTTAGATATTATATTTCTTAAATTGTAAATTAGAACTTTCCGTTTTACGGTTATTAAGTGCGATTTTGATTTAATTTTCTATTTAAATATTTAAATAATATTCATTGACGTTTAACAACTAAGTTTATCTATGGTCACAGTTATTTAAACATTGCCGAAACGTCACATTACAATGAAAAATTAAGTCAAAATCGCGCGTAATAAATAATCTTTTATAAATATTTTATGGCTGTCACAAAATCTAAGACATATACTGTGTAAATATTAATTTTAATTTATTAATTATATACTATAAGGCTTTGTTATTATTATTCCCTTTTTGACATTTAAATTTACATTAAATGATGTTTTTTTTTAAATAAAATACTATAATTTGACATTATTTTATTTTTTCAAAAAATTGTTTATATTATACAACGTGTAGACGTATGATAGCCCACTAAACCTTTATTATGATGCATGCAAAGGTACAAAAGTTAAGAATTTTTGCGTCATGAAGCCGATGTCAGACGATTCATTTCTGTCTTTCAATTTGAATTACTCAACCAAAGTGACCTACATAAACATGGTTTGTATAATTCTTCACTGCCAATCGTATGGATTGTTTTAGGGACTCCAAATTATAGAGAGCGGCGTTTAGAGCAAGCCGTACTCTCTAAAACTGACCATAAATCATAATCCAGCGGATTAAGATCGGGACTAGACGACGGCGAGTATTCAGCTCTGATGAAGTCCGAAACGTTCGTTTCCAACCAAGACTACGTGGACCGAGCTTTATGACCCGGCATGATGTTGTTAAGGGGCTTAACTACCTTCTCAAGAATGATATCTTGATACACTTGCGCCGATGTTTTGATACCTTTTTCACAAAAAAATGGCTCATTCACTCCTTCATAGCTAACACCCCACCAAACCATCACTGAAGACGGATAAAGCCCACGTTGCACTCTGTCGACTAATTGAGAAGCTTCCTTAGAGCTTTGAGCATAAATACGGTCATTTTGTTTGTTAAAATGATGCTCAATTGTAAAAATCTTCTCATCTGTAAACAACATTTTTCTGTAACCTCCCTTTGCGTACCGCTTCAGTAGTTGTTTCGATTTTACCACCCTATTCTTTTTAAATTATGAGTTAAGATATGACCAGTGCGTCTCTTATAGGCTGCTAGTCCTTAGTCAACTTTTAAAATACGCGACTTGGTTCTAGGTGATATCTTCATCTCCCGAGATGAAATCTTTTGCTTTCGGACAGGATTTCTTCGAATTCTTTCCCTTACTGCTTTGACCACCTTTTTCGTACGAAAACTACGTGGACGGCCAGATCTTTTTCTGTCACAAACAGAGGAGGTCTCATTGTACCTATTAATGGCCCGGTACACAAACATTTGACTAACCAAGCGTATGGAGAGTTTTAAAAATTGCATTTGGCTCCATACCTACTTTGTGTAATGCAATCACAGCGATTCGGTTCTCTTTATCGCCCCACTCCATTTGAATATCGCAAAATGTTGTACAATGTATTGGCGCCAAAATGAGAAAACACAATAAAAATCATAAAAATAACAGATTCCAAATTCAAATGTAATATTTTGTTTCTTTTTAATTGTAACAGTATTTATGGCCAGACTAAGTATACAAATAGAGCTAAAACTCATTTGAAATCTTTTACGTTTATTCAAAGGAAAATTAATACTAACGGATAAAGAGAAATGTATTTTATTTCGAATTAAATAAGGTTGAAGTGTATATCTCTTTTTAGTGTCGCTTTTTCGTTTTATCGAGTTTCAAATCACAACGAGTCTAAATAGTTTCACTTCAAAAATAAACCTGTTGAAATATGTGCACTAACTGCTATTTTTACTACCCAGAAAAGCGACTATTCCACCTAATTCAACCGTCTTCTGTATACAGAATTAGGTGGAAATCTATCTATAAATTTCTCCTACCTGTACTTATTTGAAACCAAGAGAACTAAATTTTAATTTCGGCCATATTTGCACATATAGTCAAGGTGAGGAAGTCGGTAAGTGGGGTAAGAAAGAAGAAAGGAAGAAAGAAAGACTATTTGAAGAAATAGTAAGTACATTCCTTATACATATACACAGAGCGTATTTTGAGAATTTGTACGCCGCATTTTCAGCAAACAAGGTTTGCACTCAGCATATTGCTGTGCCGGAATTATATCCGACACAACGCTGATTTTCAGGGCAAACCTTCCTTTAGGCGTAAGCCCAAACGACCCAATTTTGTTAAATAATAATAATAAGTTCGTATACATCTCGTTCTTAACAGCGTTTTATCAGACAAAAAACGTTTTTAATTGATTGCTCAGCCAATATTTGCACCCTTTATAGAAAAAACATGCGAGTATTTTTTTTTTAAAAACTTTTATTTAGCCCTATTATGATTTTTATCTATTATTATTTATTTTAAAGTTCTTATTTAAGTGTCTGTTTGTAATGTCAAAATAAAAATGAAAAATTCGGACCAGGAGATTCGGAAAATGCAATTATTTGAATTTTTGTCTGTCTGGATATTCCGGCTAATCTCTAAAACAGCTGAACCAATTTTGACATAATTTTCATTGGCAGATAACCGATGTTATAAGGAGTAATATAGGTTACGATTTAGGGTCCCGCGAAAAAAAAATCATGTGTTCCTGCTAATCTCTGAAACAGCTGGACCGATTTTGACGGGACTTTCACTGGCAGATAGCTGATACTTATAAGGAGTAATACAGGCTACATTAAAGTTCGGGTTCCGCGAAAAAAAACCACGCGGGCGAGGGTTGCGGGCATAGCTAGTCTTCCGTAATATTATAAAATTCTAAAAATGCTGTTTGTACATTGAAGCTATTAATAAAAAAAACAACTGGAATCCCTATTCCTATTAATATTATGAACGCGAAAGTAACTCTGTCTGTCTGTTCCGTTTTCACGGAAAAACTACTAGACCGATTTGGCGGATATATATTTTTTTTCGATGAATATAGAGTACTTTTTATCCCGAAGAATGGGATAGTTTCCGGAATAAAAATATATTTGTCTCTCTGTTTGTTATGCTTTTATGGAAAAACTATTTAACCGATTTGTCTCAAATGGCCTAATTGGCTAAAATGGTTGAAATGAATGAAATGGCTGAAATGACCGAAATGGCTGAAATGGCTGACGTGGCCGAAATGTCTGAAATGAAATGGCTGTCATGGCCGAAATGGCCTAAACAGCCGAAGTGGCTGAAATTAACAAAATGGCTGAAATTGCTTAAATAACTGTAATGGCCGAAATTGCTCAAATAGCTGAAATGGCCGAAATAGCCGAAATGGCTGAAATTATCAAAATGGCCGAAATGGCCGAAATGGCAAGATGACCTAAATTACTGAAATAACCGAACTGGCCGAAAGGGATGAAATGGCCGAAATGGCCTAAATGGCTGATATCTGTCTGAAATGGCTGAAATTGATGAATTGGTGAAATGGCTGAAATAGCCGATATGGCTGAAATGGTCGAAATGGCCGAAAGGGCCGAAATGGTCGAAATGACTGAAATGACTGAAAGTGTTGAAATGGCTGAATTTGTGAAATGTCTGAAATGGCCGATATGACTGAAATGGCCGAAATGATCGAAATGGTTGAAATTGCTGAAATGGTTGAATTGGTGAAATGGCCGAACTGGCCGAACTAGCCAAAATGTCTGATATAGCCATAATGGCTGAAATGGCTGAAATAGCCAAAATGGCCGAATTGTACGAACTGACTGAAATAGCCGAAATGGCTGAAATAACTGAAATGGCTGAAATGGATGAAATGGCCGAAATCATCTAAATAACCAAAATAACGAAAATAGCCAATCACAAAAAAAACCTATCCTGCTTTCTGGGATAACCATTTACATATAATCTATCCCAGTATCCGAAATGAAAAGCTTGTCCACCCTCGGTATTACAGTTACATATATACCGAATTTCATTCAAAACGGTACAATAGTTTTTCCGTAAAAGCATAACAAACAGAGAAACTAATATATTTTCATCCCAGAAACTATCTCATTTTTCGGTATAAAAAGTATCCTATACCTCGGCATCGAATAAATATATAAACTGAGTTACAGCCAAATCCAGTAGTCCAGGAGTTTTTCCGTGAAAGCGTAACAGATTTATTATCGCATCTAGAATATTAAATAGGGATTCTTTGTTGATTCAAAATACAATAATATCATTTTAATAAATTTAACTGTATCAAATGTTGTTGGAAAAGTGAAAAAAGAATCAACTGTCTTAGAATCGAGTCCCTTACCTCCTCACTACTATAGTGACTACTATTAGTAAACCACTAGGCTATAGATGTTTAATGTTAAATGGTGAATTTAAATACGTATTAACCATGTAAACTCCTGAATGTTAACCATGTAAAGTACTGAATTTAACGTCAACTACAATTTGAAGATAGTGTTACAAGTTGGGCCACCTGCATACCTATTGTCACATACCGACAAAGAAATGCTGCGCGTCTTGTTTATTGCCCCTCCCGCATTCGGAGTTCTTTTTTATTACTTCCTATTTAAAATTTGCAATTAGACAATAGCCTATTGTTACTGTTTTCGACTTTGTTGGCCGTTCGCAGGAATAGATAACCAGGTGTGCAAATTACTATTTCTCGGAAACTCAGTGCGCGTGGCCGATTATTTTTACTGTATAGTTAGTATAAAACAATGCCCGAATGGAGGGGTGGGGCAGTCAAGCGACGATTAAGATACGAGTAAGACGTTTGTAGTACTCTCGATTAGCGATATAGACGACGGACTTTGCGTGTGTCAAATTGCATTGAATCATGCAGTGTGAACTGGTTGCATCCAGTTTTATTTGTATTTGTTTTATACGTGTTTGTACAGTTCTAATAAATCCTATTGTAGTTCCAACGGCATTTTTAATTCGAGTCCTGTAGCTCGTAACAATAGAATTAGGTAAATGCTGTCTTAGCTTGACTGACCAACTTTTTGTCATCGTTGCTATTGATACACGGAAATAATGAGTGGTGCATAGAGTTCCCTCCCCACCTTGACTGTATAGTATCAAAAATAGTCTTGTTTATTACAGCTGTAACATATTGACAAAATGAGTTATAAGTGCTTTTATTTAACTGTAAATCATATATAATAGAGTTTCTTGCAAACTCCTTTGAGTGAACTTTTTTTTATTGCATGATTTCAGTAGACAGGCAGACGGCCCGCTGGTGGAAAGCGGTTACAATCGCCTATGGATATTCACAACACCAAAGGTTCTACAAATGCGCTGCTGCTCTCTAAAGGGAGACTGGAACCTGCACACTAATGATGGAACACAACCCAAGGTTGTTATGGCGGCATACTCTAGATAAGGAGTGGTAGCCATCCAGATGGGCAAATGCCTTATTACCTGGCTGTGTGTTGTTTTGTCGCCTCTTACAACAGGCCGTCTGGCTGCAGGAATTTGTATTCTTTCTCCGTTCCTGCACAGATACATACTCTTTGCCGATGGACCCAACGTATCTAATGTTTCAACTCCAAACGGCACAAATATGTAAGCCCTTTCTGAGGTTTCATATTTGTGCCATTTGAGAGCTTCAGCTTTTGAAGTAGCGTTGCCAAATATCAAATAAATATTAAAATTCGCCAGGGATTACAGCATGACATAATCATGATTACTGACGGGTTTAAAGCCTGTCACAGATACGTATTGACGTCAATGCGATTTATTTTTATATAAACATTGCTTTCTTATCCGAATCCGTTATGCAATTTTCTTATCGTTTGCATTTGAATAAACACATCGACACGTGCATACTATCATTTATTAAAGCTTGATTTACATTTGTCTATTGAATGTAGACAGTCACCACAGTTGAGATGACGACATTTAATTTTATGGCCGGTTCATATAACTTACAAATCGTTCATTTGCTTTAATATCGATTAAAATTTGACATAAATTCCATACAAGTACTGTCCAATTTCTACTAATTGTAAGCCAAGAGAATGAATAGTGAGATATAGGAACCGCCTATTAATTATCTATCATTTTATTCGTGCAGGAATGGAGATAGAATACAATTTGGCAACAAGACAACTCACAGCCAGGTGGTAGATAATTTGCCCGTCTGGATAACTACCACCCCTAATCTAAAGTATGCCGCCATAAGAATTAAGTTATGTCCCGCCATTAGTCGTCAGGTTACTCTGCTATTAGAGAGCGGCAGCACATTGGTAGCACCTTTGGTGTAAGAAATATCCATAGGCGATGATAACCGCTTTCCATCAGGTGGGCCGTCTGCCTGTCTGTCGAACTCATGCATTAAAAAGCTCTAAATATTCTTGGATTAACTAACTATCGAGCCATGAAATTCATGAAATTTACATAATTAAAAAGGACAGGTAACGCCAAATGTAATTGGAACGCATTTGATAAGTTTTTTTTTTTTTGGTGATTGTTATTCTTTCTTCTTCCATGGTTCTAGAAGAACCAAGAAGATGGAAATTTGAATTTTATTCTTCAAAAATATTCACTTCGTTGTTCAATTTTCGTTACTTTTTGTTCGTTCACTTAGTTAGTAATATTTGACAATATCTTTTGCATTTTCTGTTTCATTATTTCATTTAATTTACACTGAAAATATACTTTAAAAAATAATCGCCTATTCAAGGAAAATCAGTACAAGGGAGAAAAGAGCGACAAAAATATAAACCATCCACTTTCAAAAGTGTTGAGTCAGGTTAATAAATTTATGAGAAAAGAACGACACCCCACTTTGACGGGTTCGCAATAGAAATGTTGAGGGATCATGGATTTCGAAGCGTACAGATTCCCTCCGTTCATCAAACGCTTATGACAGAATATTGGATTTGTCACAGCTTCTCGTTCCATAAGATTAATGTAAGACGACAATCTGTATTGCGCTTACAATACTAATTGGAGGATTCAGGAGTTTTAGTAGAGCTCTAATTTTAGTAGCCAACAATGATGAATTTTGTTGGTTAATCGTGGCTATTCATTTTTGAAGTTAAACTTCTTTAGAATCTTGTGATTTGAAACCCAATGAAACGAAAAAGCGACACCAAAAAGATACAAACACACAAATAGGGCAAAACCTGCGAGAGAATAAGGTAAAATTATTTATGTTGCCATAACAACCCTGAGTTGTGTTCCGGCATTAGTGACCAGGTTCCAGTCTCTCTTCAGAGAGCAGCACCTTTGGTGTTGGAAATGTCCATAGACGATGGTAACCGCTTTCCATCAAGTGGGCCGTCTGCCTGCCTGCTGAACTCCTGCAATAAAAAAAAGAAAAAAAAGAATACTTTACCCATATTTAATAATTCCAAGCACTGCTCATACAGATAGAGCTGTAAATGTTTTGAAGTTTTTCGTTAATACTTCAAATTTCGTGTTTTAAATATATTGTTACGTGTTACAGGACTCGAATTAAAATGCCGTTGGAATTACTATAGAATTTATTAGAACTATAAAAACACTTATAACATAGGTACAAATATAACTGAACACAATCGGTCCAAACATAATACGCGATTCAATAACACGCGCAAAGTCCGTCACTATATAGATTATCGAATGTACACACGTCTTGCCTCGCTAGTGGTTATCGCTTGACTGTCGATCTCTCCATTGGGCCACTGCTTTATCCTGCACCGAAACAATATGCCTGCCCGCCCGCGCAGACCGAATTTCTTAGAATCAGTTCGACACACCTGTCTAATGACTGTCATAAAAGATTACAATACACAATGGGCTATTTTTTAATCACAAATTTTAAACACAAGGTAAACAAAAGAAGACAGTCATAAATAGTTTCAATGTTATTAGCTCAAACGCCGGCGGGTAATAAATGTGCTTTGTTTACAAATATGCAGGTGGCCCAAATTGTAACAATATTATAACGATATAATATATGAAATATGACTTCATGAAATTTAGAATCCCTCCCACTCCTTGACACTTGTTTCACTTCTACCGCGCGTGAACTGCACACACGCGCACACACACACATTTTTTTATTGCTACATGTATTGTTAGTAGTTACTATATATTTATTTTTATGGCTTTTTCTTCTTTTAATTTCTTTCTATATTACCACATTTAAAACAGTAAAATTATGAACATGTCTACCTTTAAGATTAAACTACACTATAAAATAAAATAAAAAAACTTAAATAATAAAAAGTATTATAAATACATACATTTACTACATATATTTATTTACTTCCCACAAAAAACAAAAGAAAAACGGTACAAAATTAGAGAAACTTAATCAAAATGGAAAAGACAGGAGCACAAAGTAGGTAAACCGTGTGTAATAGTATTCTTAGCCCCCGCCTCCCTATCCCTACAATAATGCCCCCATTGGACATTACAATAAAAGAAAATAAAGAAGTGTGGATATATATGTTTGTGTGTAATTATAATTATAAGTGTCTATGACTGTGGTTGTATTAATTAGTGTATGCGTAAGTGTAAGTGAAAAGTCATTCAGCAACTGTTATCAGTTCCTGAATAGTTCTGAGACTTAAGGATTTTACAAACAAATGTTTTACTCTTTTTTCGGTAAATCGATACTAGTGACATCTGGTGCAAAAATGGTAGTAAGCACCAAGACAACTCGTTAAAATAATTGATGTCATCGTCATTCCTGATTTTTTTTTATTTACGTAAATTGTTACATAACAGTAACACGCTGCGCAGTGATGTACAATAGAATAGGAAGTAGATTTAAATTTTAACTTATATGTATGATCTTAAAATATGTTCTTCAATGAAACTTATTTTGAATAATAACTTTTGGATTTGACTTTGAATTCAATTAGTAGGAGATTCACCTCAAGTCGTAAAGTGTTCTTCTATTGTTGAAAGATGAAGTGAAAAGTTCTGAAAAAAAATTGCATGGTTGAACTTAAAAATATTTTGATCGAAAATTGGTTTTTCAACAAAATGGGTTGAATTATGGTTTTTGAGATATGGGACATTTTTGGTAAAATGGTTTTTTAGGGTTTCGTAACCAAATAACCAAACACGTTCATCACCACTACGGAATCCTTGATTGTGCGTTGACTGACATACACTTTGCAGATTTTATTCATATTAAAAGTGGCTTTGAAAGTATCTTAATCAATCGATATAAATGTTCTGCGCATCAAGTTCTTGTAAGTGATTCATTTTCTAAGCCATGTAAAAAGTACAGTGAAACACAAGTAAGTGTAAGTAAGTCACTTGCTGTGAACATGTCTTATCTATACTAATATTATAAACAGGAAAGATTTGTATTTTTGTATGTTTGTAACGGATAAACTCAAAAACCGATTTCAAAAATTCTTCCCCCATTCGAATGCTACATTAAGGGGATTAATATAGACTATATAAAAATTAGGGATCCCTACTAAAACTTCAATAATGTAACCCATTAATCTAAACAAAACACTGGGTGCTGAAATCGGGTTCTAGATTTTTTTTCAGGTCAGGACGTCTGCCGAGACCAGTAGTATATATTTTTTATTTTTTTAAATAATAATAATATATATTTGCTTGCATTACACTTAAGTCTATTATGGTATGCACAACACAAAAATCCCTTTATAAGCAACATTCGACCTCCGTAAATCTCGTAGCGAGCCGTTGTTGTTGGTATAAGGATATTTGCCATGATAAACCGCATGCATTAGTTCTGCCCTGCCAACACCAAGCATGTTAATCCCAGCTGCCATATACAGGGCACAATATTTATTGTAGAATAATAGACTTAATATTTTGATATAGTTTTCTTGGTACGAATTTTAAGGATGCATGGTGATTACGGTGATTACGAAATTATTTATTTATTTGCTTTATTAAGTTTTGGAGAAGACCTTAAAATTTGAAATCAATGTGCTCCTTCAATTATGAAAGCAAACTATACAATAATACTTATATAAAAAGCTAAACAATATAATATTTATATGACTACCAATATTTTAGAAATGGATATCAGAAGATCAAGCATACTCTGTAAACCTTTTTATACTTTTTGATGTTGTGTTGGAGAAAACAGAGTTCTGTGAAAATGTACCAATATTTTAGAAATGGTTAATTTTTACTTTTTGATCTTGTGTTATTGAAAATGTAATTAATTACATCAGATTAGATTAGTGGGTAATGTTCTTGAATCACAACCTGGCGTTTCTACAGAAACGTGGGTTTGAATCCTGCCAGTCACGCACCCATTAGGCAGTTTCCTGACCTAATGTGAATATTGTTACAATTACCACACATTGACAATGAAGGGAAACATAGTTTATGAAATCAGCGTATCGAAATATTATAGTCAAAAATTGAAAGTCTTTAAAATTTTGGTCTGATTTTATCTAAAAGATATGTTTTAAATAATGAAGAAACAGACGAAATTTGCATAGAGAGAGAGAACTCTTTATTGTACACTGTTACGGAAAACACAGAAAACTTATAGCCTAAAAATATCCTAAATGCGGACAATGAGCGGTCTTATCGCTAAAAACGATCTCTTCCAGACAACCCGTATATAGATTGTATCTTGGGGATGGACCTGCGCTCCCTGTCGTTTCAAATCTTGAATTTAATGAAATATGGCATGCGAATCTATATGCACAACCTGTAATTTTTCAAGTTAAGGTTTCGTAAATTCATATTCGTATTTATATACTAGTATATGCCCGCAACTTCATCCAGGTTTGACTTAAAATTCCCGTGGGATTCCCGGACACGAAGTATCGTAGCATTTAAAAAAGAATATAAGCTATCTTTTTAGTGAAAACTGTGTCAGAATAAGCTAAGTTTTTATGCAACCGAACAACTACAAATCGCTCCCGGGAAAATTCCCGCGGGATTCCCGGGACAAAAATATCACATGTTATTACATAAAATTTAAAAAGTAGCAACAAGTATACTGCATATATAGTATATCCATACTTATTTGTATATACAAATAAGTATGAATGAAGATATCCTGTATACTTCATAGAGTTTCACCTTATATCTTCACAGCTAATACAACCCCAGATCAAAAGAACTGAATACCCATTTTTGACTTTATTTTTTAACATTATCCAACATTCGTGTACTGGCAATGACACGTCTAATCACGTAGAAAGAATGGTTGGACGAGCACACCGGTGTTGTCCCTTACCAAATATAACTTGATCTCCCACACCCCATATTCTACATATATATGACAGGTGGCAGGTGCATTTTCATACAAGTCGATGGCTCTCGATAAATTGGACATTGGAACAAGGATCTCCCTAGACCTTTTTTTTGTAAAATTTCAAGCTTCTGAATAGAGAATAGTTTCCACATGATTAACTTTTGCGTTATATACTGATTTGTTGCAAGAAATATATCATCTGTAAAGAAGCGAGATATGATTCTATGTGAAAATGAAAGAATATATTACGGTGTAAAGATGTGAACAATATTTTTACCTAAACTTGCATTCATATTCTACTGAACAACATGTCAAATGTTGAACATTTCAATAAAATTCTTTAGCGTTTTAAGTTGTATTATACCTATATGTAAAATTTGTTTGATTTTAGTGAAAAAAAAAATATTTTATTTGTCTTTCATGATAAATAGGATTACGTTTGATCTTGCTTTTTTTTATTATTGTCTGATGCAGGCAAACAGGCAGACGGCTCACCTGATGGAAAGTGGTTACCGTCGCCTATGGACGTTTGCAACACTAAGGATGGCGCCAACGCGTTGCCAATCTCTAAGAAATTTTATAACGCCCTTCTTAAAGAACCCCATGTCATAGCGCAAAGAGAAAACCGCGGCGGGAAGTTCCCTCCAGATCATGTATTGTACCTGCTTAATGTAAAATGATGATGAGGTCGAAAATTGTGCACTCTTATCTAGAAAATACTTACACAAGACTTGAAAACATCCGGATTGTGTTTTTCGGGAAACACGGACTCTAGTAGTTCACGGCTCTGAAGATACTTAGGATTGTAATGTTTGTAAGTGATGAATAATTGTTATATAGTTAAGACTTCTGAACTGTGAAGTAATAAAGCAAAAATAATACAGTTGCCCAGTTTGATAATAACAGGGGTTAGAGACCACTGTCAAAATCACAAATCGTAAAGAACATGAACATTTAAGAAGGCTTAGTTTCTATATCATGCATAATACTGTATCAAAATTTATAAGTATCTAATTTATAGATAATTGAAAAGGTCTCGACCTATAAAACTATAATCAATTAGAAACTAAAACAAGGATCACGAACTAGTTTGTAACTACAAGCAAAAAGGGTAATCCCAAAGCAACTTTGTTTAATATCAAATTTCAAAATTCCATCCCAAAACTCTTCAACCATTAATCACTGTTTCACGTTAAACGCCTGTATAATTGAGGTCACATCAAAAACAAGCCTACATATTAATATGAACGCTACCTGATGCCTTGCGATATCTTCCCAAGTCATGTTTTCATCTCCATCAGTTCTTATATCTATAGTAATAAGTTTCAAATTTTGAATTTCATATTGCAGTTCAAGTATCGAATTTTCAAATCTATTTCGCTAATATCATATTTCATCTCTATCAATCCGTATTCCAGTAACTATAAAGTTCAGTTTAGCTTGATTTTATTGAATAATAAAGTTATTTGTTTCTGGGACTGTGGGCCCTCTTCAAACGGGTCCTGTACCAGACAGAAGTAATGAAATAGCTGGCAAATGAGGCGCACCAAGTTGCCAATAGCAACCTTTCACATCACTCACTTGGTGACTGATGTTGTGAAGTAGTAACGAGTTATATGTGCACACCCTCTTACCTTTAAGTTGAAGTGGGTATTGTGTATTAATTCACTTAATGCCGGTGTAGGTATTTATCGGTAATTAGTAGGGTCTTCTAATTAGGGAGTGTTTCTCGTTATTTTTTGGAATTATTAAGTAGGAACTAGTATTTTACAATGTTTTATCTACCTATATAATGGTTTCAAGTACTGCGATCGCTCTTTAGTACTAGCGTATTGGAATTTAAAGTTACTCTAAAGATGAAAAATTGCTTATATAGTCTCCTAGAGATTTCTAAGCAACATCTTTCGCGTAGCATTTGAATCCAGAGCCCCTGGAAAATGTCCTATTTCCCAGAACAACAATTTAACTTCCTAATTTTACTATGCGTATTCCTATTGCGAACCGTACATTTATGACAAAACATTATGATAATCAAATTTATAAAGTCCCGAAGATGGAAATATCACAACAAAGTCATTGTTACTTATATAACTATGTATAATAAATTCGAGATATGTTTTGCGAAATATAATCGACACAACATTTCCTGGTGCATTCAACGATTTTATCACTGACACATTTTACGTTTATCTTCAGACATGTAAAATGGCCTTCCTTGTTTCCTAATTTCCTGTTTTTCTTATTTTCAAGTTTTTTTAATTTTGCTTAGTTTCAATTTTTTATAACAGGCTAGTTGACAGTTAATAAACTATTTTTATTTTTAACATATACAAAACGCCCAAACCTCGTAGACTTTACACGAGAATAGCAAGTTTTACATCATAACTTAAACGAGTCGTAGCTTGATTGTTATTTAAGGTCCCTATTGACGCAAAAAAGCGAAAATGGTGTGCAAACGAAACTACTTTTCGTTGGTATTTACTGATTAATAATTTACCAAAAATATAATAAATATATAAATCTGCACGATACGCAACGTAACGTCTTTTCATAAATCATTTTTCTATAGTTATTTTAAATTAAGAAAAAAATTCGCCAAGTTATTGACATGAAACCATTGTACTCCTACAATTTTTATCAAAACAGGAATAAAATATATTAATATCTATATAAAAGGGAGATATTTTTTTTAAATACTACTTTTTTTATTATTGTATAGGTTCGCGTTTGACCATTATCACGCTCGATTTTGAGCGGAGATATGGTCTAAGATCAAGCACGCTTACCTACACGGTACCTATTCACACGAGACTTGAAGACACCCAGGTTGTAGGTTTCGGGAAAACAGACTCCGGCAGTGAGTTACACTCCCTTGCGGTGCGCATAATGAAGAAGGACTCAAAGCGTTTTGTTAGTATAGGTGGATTGTCCACCATATAGCGGTGCCGCATGCCAATGCGTCTGGCTATCCAATGATGGAAGGGAGACGGCGGGATAAGATTAAAAATCTCCAATGCACACTGCATTGGAGTTTTTTAATCTTATCCAAAATGTATCTACTTTATTTTATATTCGCAATAAAATAATAATGCATCTGAGAAACGACTGCGTCTATGGAACCCTCACTATCGCCCGAAGATACAATACCGAAAACTCTTCAAGGACGTTGGCGTTGCTACAAGTCTTAAACAGCTGTGAGTTTGCTCTGTTTCTCGGGGCACTCTCAGGCCTTAATGCGCGGAAGAGCGTGGGCGTAACTACGTCCGAGGTCTCACGCTCTTCCAACCACAAGCGCGGGCACATGCGATGCAGGAAGGTTTAGTGGAGTAGTAGCATATTGGGAACGACTTTACCAGCTGAGTCTCCACTTATGCCGGCGGTCGATTTTGTTATTCCACTTTCCAGTCGTGTTGTCCAAGTCTCGCCGCTTTGGTCTAAACCCCACAAAGGGCCCGGTAATGTACGATCAACAACAAAAAAAGTCTTAAATAGTTGTAAAATTACTAGCTGACCCGACTTCGTACCGCCTCAGAATCAATATTTTTCATATTTACTCACCTTTTAAACCTTCCCTGTACTTCC
Organism: Dendrolimus houi; assembly: GCA_039645545.1. Lineage (NCBI taxonomy): Eukaryota > Metazoa > Arthropoda > Insecta > Lepidoptera > Lasiocampidae > Dendrolimus > Dendrolimus houi. Next base: position 23,412,411 of record CM077127.1, on the reverse strand, counting down.
ACAAATAATTTAAAACCAAAATTAGCCAAATCAGTCCACCCGTTCTCGAGTTTTAGCGAGACTAACAAACAGCAATTTATTTTTATATATAAGATTTATTTTACCATCGTACGTGGAAGGTAACACGACTAGCATTTTGGAGACGTTGGTACCTGACTGTGTGATTTCGAATTTGGAACCTATTTATTATTTACATTGTTTTGTAATTTAATCTGTATATATTTTTAGTTTAAGTTATTTTTTTAATGCGAATGTAAGTTTTAATCATAAATATTTGAAATCATCATTATATTAATACGTGAAGCAAAACCATTGTACCCCTTTTTACGAAAATTGCGTGGATGAAGGAGTATAAAATTTCCCACACTTGTAGTTTATATAGAGAAGGAGTGCAGAATGCAAATATTTTTTTAAATTATGCATAAAAAATACATACCATGTATTTGACACACACACGCATATATACTCTTTTGTTTATTGTTAAAATCAAATTAACAGTGTAGCCTTGGCGAAATCTGTGATTATAGAAGTATAGCCTCTGACAACAAATTATTATGGTCGAATTTCGACCACGGGCGACCACTAGCTTAAATAAATAAACAATTAATTGATCTTTTAATAGTAACATAATAAGTATGATAGTTTAGAGCGCGCTATATTGTCATATGTAAATGGTATTAGGATTTATTATAACATGCGTCATTTACCAAATCGATTTCGCTGCTATATTACCAAGTGTGAATCAGCTAAATTCTCACTCACATAAAAAGTAAATAAAAATTGTATCCATTAAAATATTCATAGGCCTATAAGCGGTATTCGGAGGCTGTTAGAAGGCGTACCAAATTGGAGTTTTACAGTACGCTACAAGACTTTGGTTTCAGTTTTATCGATCAACTGCGAAGGGGGAGTGGCTTTTTCATTGCTTCATGCGCCAAGTCTTGGTTATATAACTTCGTCATTCCAATTTGAAAACGCTTTAAAACTTTTTATGTGAGTATGAAGATTGGACTGTAGTTTCGTTTACTGTAACTATTGTTATAGATACATCATAAATCTCATGTAGAGTTTTGTCAGTAACACTTTGACTGCCTCACTCAGAATTAGATAATGATCCGATGACTTTAATAGCTACGATTGAATTTATTTGTTAAGCCGGTATTAGATAGGTCTATTCTATTTTTCAATTTGGATGCTATCTGGATTATACAGAGTGCAATTTTTAAGTGGGTCTTCGGGACCAAATCCTGAGCTGAGTCTCGCGGACGATTTTATCCTTGTCAGCAATCCAATCGGCTGATTATGAAAAAATAAACACATCTATATTATTATATGAAATCATAGTGTAGTTTCTCAGGATTAATTTCTATGAAGGAATGACAAACGGAAAACCAAAGGAAAGGGTTGCTTTTGAACAAAATGTTCTATTTTTTATATGTCACATATAAACAAAAACATGAATCATTCAAAGTCATTTATTATCGTCGTGTCATTTCGCTTCTGTGCCTATCAACCACATTGATGCAATTTCGTCGATCTCTATAATATCAGCATTACCGTTTTATTTGAAGCTGATTTTTCACTTACAAACTTAGTTTTAATAAAAATAATTTTACCATTTAACTAAGGTATGCCCGCGACTTCGTCCACGCTTGACTTGAAATTCTCGCGGGCTTCCTGGGACATAACGTATCGCAGCTTTAAAAAAAAAGTATGTAAGCTAAATTTTTATGCATCTGAACAACTTCAAACCAGTCCCGGGAAAATTCCTGCGGGATTCCCGGAATAAAAAATATCACACATTTTATTATATTAAATTTGGTATCGATTAGTAAAAAAATCACATTGAAATTTGATTTTTTTTTAATCTAGCCATTTTAAATCATTCCCGCGGTATTCCCAGGATAAAAAGTAGCGCAGAGCTTAAGTCTAAGAATTAGCTGTCGATCAGCGGAAACCGCATTAAAATCGGCCCAGTAGTTTTATGTGAATCCCGAACAGAGAGACAGACAGATAAGAAATCTAAAAAAAATGCATTGTGTTCTCCATCGTTTATATAGTCTATTCCAGCTATTTTTCTAAATAGCTTTAATGTACAGACACGGTATGTTTAGAATTTTATAACATTAATAGATAATATTTCAGTTAATAGTCCGTTAAGTTTTATAAGTGCTGCAAATAATAAAAAAAATGTTTCATGACCTACAGAATCTGAAATACGTTTAAAATGCTTTAAAAATCTATCAATCTCAGCATAGGGCCGCATTCTGTAGGTACTATTTTTGCTTATCTTATACTTCTTCTTCTTTCCATACACTGACGGTGAATGTATAATCTGCATAATGAGTCAAATTCGCCAATCCGTCTCGGAGAAGAATGGCGAAGAAGATTGGGAACGCTCTGTCCCAGCTGTGGGATGTTTTTGGGCTGATATGTCTCTGGTGCTACTTATCTTTTTTACATTTTCACTTTTGATCATCTTGGAATTTGGTATCGATTTGATTTAAAGATTGTATTAATGACCATACAATATTTTTTATGTTGAAAAATGCGAAATATTCCGCTGGGTAAAGATTTGAAATTGACGTTGGTAAATTCTCAAGGGTAACCTTAGTATTTATCAGTAATTATCACAATCATATAAATATTGTCACGAGTTGCAGGACTCGAATTAAAATGCCGTTGGAATTATTATAGAGTTTATTAGAACTATACAAACACGAATAACACAGGTACAAATATAACCGAACACAACCAAGTTCAAACGTAATGCAGAAGGTCGTAATTCAATAACAGCGCAAAGTCCGTCACTAAATAGATTACCGAATGTACACAAGTATTTAAATCCGACACACCTGGCTAATGACTGCCATAAAAGATTATAATACACAATGGGCTGTTTTTTAATCACAAATTTAGACAAAGTAAAACAAAAGAAGTCTAAATGCCGAAAGGTAGTAAAATGTGTTTTTACAGGTATGCAGGTGTGAATTTGTTTTTGTTGGCGTCTAGGCCGTAACAATAATTTAAATACTATCTTTAGTTTACCCCAGGGGGAAGCTGGGAGGCCCAAGCCCAGCAGTGGGGCGTTTTTGTACTTCTATTATATATAACTTTACTTTATAAACATGTCCTTATATACTCACGTGGCCTTATCAACCGCAAACAGGAGAAAACTTATGATAAACGTTTGAGATTCAAAACATTAATATTCTTTGTTTACCATAGATTTTCATTGTGGGGTTCACTATAAAAATATTTATACTTCAAAATTTTATTTAATACTCTATTATTATATTTTTATTTCATACGTTGGAAGTTCTATTCGATTTAAGACAGGCTCCGTGATCTTGTGGTTTAAATATTAGCTTTATTGGAATATAGTGGACCAGATTAACAAGTGCCTGGTGTGGCAAATTTTCATAAACAACTTTTCGTTATTTATGATCTGAGTGATCTGAGTTGTCTATTACTCATGACATAAGCGTGGCTTGTTGTTGCGTGTTTGTCTGCCGATTAGGTACGTTATATTTTTATATTTTTATAAGAATTATAACCGGGAGGAGTTAACCGAAAAACTTGTAAGAACAAAAAAAGGTTTTATTTGTTTTTAGTTTTAATTCGAATATTTTGAATGTACCGTAGTACATAATTTGAATATGTACCGTGTCTACAACGAATAAAATACACAATATTAAATTACGATAAACTGGATACATTTGATGCAAAAGCCTGAGTGCCTAGTGAGAGCTTTTTTACTACTCGATCACATATAAGTTAATACAATCTTGTATGGCACGATTTATGTTTCCCTTCACGAGATGGCACTAAGCCACTTCCATAGACAATTGCCTTCATATGTTTGGGTTTGTTATGTTCGGTTATATTTATACCTGTGTTATACGTGTTTGTATAGTTCTAATAGATTCTATAATAATTCTAACGGCATTTTAATTCGAGTCCCGCAAACTCGTAACAATATTATGCTAATGTATTGTGGATTGTTATCTGCAGTGTTGTCAAAATCAATATGTAAATGAATATAGTAAGATGTCAATTTAGATAATTCTCTATAGTATATTCTGGTATTTACGCAACTTTTATAATTACAGTTTTTTAAATACTTAAATAGATTCTTCAATAACCCAATAGCATATAAGGCTTAAGAAAAATGGAAATACAGAACCATTGATCTGCCCATCTGACACCCGCTTTTCAAACTTTTTTATGTGTAATTTATATGGACATTTTTAACCTTTGACAACGGACGCCCGGACGGATAGTGATGGAAATTTTATGATGCTTTTTATGGCTTTTCTTAAAGGGAGTTCATTCTTTGGGAAAAACGGTGTGTTTTGTCAAAAAAAGAGCGTTGAATAAAAATGAGGTAACAATGAATGGGTTTCCTTGAAAGTGTATGTATATTGCTAGTGTATCTACGATTTATTTTCGGGTTGCTTTAGTTGTGGCGAGTATTTTAAAAATAATGTTACCACCGACAAAGACAAATTCACATCTGCATACCTGTTTTGCACACTTTATTACTTTTCGGCATTTGGACTTCTTTTGTTTACTTTGTGTTTAAAATTTGTGATTAGAAAAATAGCCCATTATGTATTGTAATCTTTTATGGTATTCATTAGCCAGGTGTGATTCTAAGAAATTTGGTCCGCGCGGTCAGGTAGACCTATTGCATTTGTGCAGCATAAAGGAATGCCCCAAGGGAGAGATTGTCAGTCTATGTGTGCCCCATGCGGTAATCTATTTAGTGACAGACTTTGCGTGTTTTATGGAATTACGATCTCGCGCATTACGTTTGGACTGGCTGTGTTCAGTTATATTTGTACCTATGTTATACGTGTTTGTATAGTTCTAATAAAATAAACTCTATAATAATTCCAACGGCATTTTTATTCGAGTCCTGCAACTCGTAACAATAATATATGTTCAATGAAGCTTAATAAGACTATAGTAGAAGAATACTGTTAATGACAAACGTTTATAACTTGTGTTTTTTTAAGGCGATATTATTTTATCTGAGTAGGAACGGAGAAATAATACAATTTCTGTCGTAAGAGGTGACACAACACCCACAGCCAGGTGGTAAGGTATTTGCCCGTTCAGATGTCTACCACCCCTAGTCTAGAGTATGCCGCCATAACAACCTTACATTGCGTTCCGGCATTATTGACCAGGTTCCAGTCCCCCTTTAGAGAGCAGCAGTGCATTTGTATCACCTTTGCTTTTGTAAGTGTCCATAAGTGATGGTAACCGTTTTCCATCAGGTGGCTCGTCTGCTTGTTTGCTGATGCAATAAAAAAATAAGTTTATTTCTATCAATCGATTTGGATGAATTAACCAAAGTGATTCATATAAAAAACTACTGGGCCAAAATATGTTAAATTTCATGGGACCAAATGGCAACTATTCCGCATCAAACTAAAGAAGAATCAAGTAAATCCGATCATAAATCTTAGCGTTATCGGTGTACATACATAAAAAAATCAATCAAATTGAGAACCTCCTCCTGTTTGAAGTCGATTAAAAATGAACTTGACTTGTTCAGTGTTATTGATACCGGCGTGTCTTTCATCCAAAATTCAATATGGTTGATCCGTTCAATATTAGCATTGCGAGATATTTTTTAAAGATAACTCTATTAACGATTAGATACATTAGTGTATATACATGAGTTATCTGTCAATGTTTCCCGTCATTGACAATGTCGTATCACAAATAAAGCATTTAACTCTTGGCTACATCTGCGTGAGACTGTCACTAACCCTTATCTCAGGTGTAGCGGAGGCAAAACAAAATAGTACTTTTTAAATAACTAAACACATAACTTATTTTCAAAATGTTAATATTAGACTCTTAAATTGCGATAGTTGAAAATTTGCGAAACAAAAATTATTTATTACTCTTATATAATTTTGAAAATATGAAGGTAGGAGTAAATAAAAACGCAATTAAGTCTAGACCGTGACTAGAATGGGCACAAAGCGTGCCCATCGCATGGGGGGCCCTATTATGAGAAGCAGACGGGCAACGGCCGATACCAGACTGCTTTCAGATATATGAAATATTTTTAGCTAAGCTATATTTTGTATTATCCTTTTTAAAAGAAGTATAAAATTCTGTCAAAAAAACATATACAGACGCATTGATTTGCGATATCGTTATATGCTGTATATTATATATACTTATTACCTCTTGAACGTGGCTTCGCTCGTGTTAATGTTATCCCACGTGAACCGTACATTTTCCGGGATAAAAAATAGCCTATGTGCTATTTCAGACTAATCTATCTTTGTACCAAATTTCATCCACATCCGTTCAGCCGTTTGGCGTGAGTGAGCAACAAACATCCATCCATCCATAATAAATACGAAAGTTTGTATTTATCATATTATTATTATTAGCTGTGACCACGACTTCGTCCGCGTGGCATAATTTTTTTTCACGGTACCCTAAAAAAAGTAGCCTAAGTTAATCATTATAACATCAGTTATCTGCCAGTGAAAGTCCCGTCCAAATCGGTCCAGCCGTTTCAGAGATTAGCTGGAACATGCAGACAGACAAACGAAAATTCTAAAAATTGCATTTTCCTTTTTTTCACATTACAAAGAGACACTTCAATTTTATTTATCTATATAAATACTTGTGGGGGTTTATTTTTATGTGTGTGGTGCATCCATGATGTTACCCCGTTGGATGAGGGTGACGCACCACTGGCGAGAGCCCATGGCTCCATCGACGCAGGAGCTAGGCTCAACCGCTGGAAAGGAGTACAAAATAAGACGACGTGTATTGTACTCTCTATTTAATTATTTCTTAATTAATTTAACATTAAACCTAAGACTATATAGTATACAGAAATCTTAACTGCTACATGAACCTGTGTAAAACTTAAACATTTTTGTACATGCATTTCCGAAGATTTTCTGTTTTCTGTATTGATAGATTTTGGCACGTACATGGACTACTTAGTTATAGCCTTGCTAATTATTTAGCAATAAATTATTCCATGTACGTGACGTATCAATACCTATAGTATAAATTAATGTAGATAGATGTCAGCTGTGCAATTTTACAACCTAGCAAATAACTAACTAACTCCGTTGGCTCAGCGACCCAAAGTGAGTCTTGGCCTCCGAAACGAGAGCACGCCACTTTCCTCTGTCCTGCGCAGTGTCTTGCCAATTGTCGGCTTGTAGTTCGGTCAGGTCAGCTTCCACTCTATCCTTCCAGCGATACTTGGGACGACCGACCGGTCGCCGACCGACTGGTCGCCCCAAGTATGCTTTCTTCACTCCCCGATCCTCCTCCATCCGCTCTACATGACCGAGCCAGCGGGGACGGTGAAATTTTAACCAACTCCGAAATAGAAGACCTCATGGCCGAGCCCACAACCTAGCAAATGCATTACAAAAATTTTACACCACATCACAAAAAATATCATGAACTTGAATATGTCATTTCAAAACTAACTAACAAATGTTTTATATATACTTATTGGGTGCGATGTCATATTTTGATGCAGTCTTTGCATGTTTTAGTAAACACAATACATCAGTAAATGCCTAGCAAGACAAGAAATACACAAAGACTCATTTGTAAAACTAATGTCAGTTCCTATGTTTTGAAATTGAACAGCTGATTAGTGATTTTGCTTACACTTGCGTAAACTGTCCAAACTGGAGTAACTTGCTGGAGTCTTACAATATCTGCCCATAAAAATCCCACTGTTGTGCGCAGGCCTCAATATTTTTGAATGGATAATATACTTTCACACGCGTCTAAGATGGATTGGCGGATTTCACACATCAGTTCTTCCGGTCGTCAGGTTTCATCACGATATTTGCCATCAGCGTCAGCATGTAGTAATTCTAACAATACATGCAAATTAGATTAAAATAAACTTCCCGTTCAGGATTCAAACCCACTTCGTTTGAAACGCGAGTGCGTTAGCCTTTAAGCTACTGTGGTCCAAACTTTGCATTTTTAAAGCCAAAATTACACGGGTTCACTTCTATAGAATAATTCTTCTATAGAAAAATTCTACAATACAATGTTGAAAAAAATATACAAACCTAAATATTTCAATATTTTTCATAAGTACTGTTGATACGAGTAATTGCTTATTTAAATCAGTTAATAAAACCATTATTATATTTTTCAACTGTTAAAAAGTCACTGATTGTTATTTTTAAGATTTTATTTCGTCATTTCTATCCAGATTGAAAGAGAAAATGAATTGTCTAATACTGGCTTTATACTCTGTATTTATAATGAAAAGATCTTGATAAAATCGAACAAACAGAATTATTAATTTTTTGTACGACCCCAATCTTGTAACGGCGGCGTCTAATATTTTTATTAATACGTCAATATATTAGAAGTAGAACTTATACAATATGATTCACTAAATGTAAACAATTTTATTAACATTGCGAACTATTCACAAATAGTCTAGTTGTCTGGCTGATTTATTTACTGTAATTCAGATATGAGATATAGCATTGTATAAAAATCTTATAGCATATTTAAATTGTCTTTTAATGTTTCAGTGTCTAGATTAAATAGTGTTTTATTTTCATGGAAAATAGGGTACAGTCATAATTCGGAATATTTGTTATTTGTTCATAGGCCTCCTAAATACCCTAATTACTAGAAGCCTCATTTTCATTTCTATAACGCTTAACCTTGATCGGAAATTTCACTGTCTTGACAACATTATCGATATTAAAATTTAAAGCCACGTTTCAAAAGCAATTTTATTAAAATATTTCCTTCTAAAACTGGCGGCTTCCATATAATTTTCGGCTTCCATTTTAGTTTTTAATTAAGTAAGGTTTAAGTATGATTAAGTGATACTACTTACTACTATTACTTACTATAAATAATATATTGACGCTTTATGAGTAACAAATTTACCCATTGCCATCTGTGAAATTTTAATATAGGACAACATGACACTCATTGCTGTATGACTACGTAAAATGTTGTAGTGTTTACGTAAAAATAAAAACATTAATAAATTACCACATGTTCACATTACACTACATAAAATTACGTATTTAGTACACGCACTGTGCGGGGGTCCCACGCCCACAGTGTAAAAAAGAATCTATTTCTGTTCACTGCATTTCGTCTACAGCTGGCGTAATCCCATTACAAGAGAGCTCATTCATGCAGTTTATTCATAATTCGAACATTTAAATTTTCCTTTACAGAATAATAGATGTTGCGACATAATTCGTGTTCATAGAATTTCAATTGGATTTTGTGATGAAACCATTTATGGGACGTTCTCCAGATTCTAATGATCTGAATTAGAGACCGTTACGTACTAAAACTTAGGGGTCCAGGGTTCGATTTCTTTTGAGGTCAGATCAAAAACGGATTTAATTTGCTTAGTCTACAGTATTACTGCCATTAAATAGACAATATAACTTTAGTGTATCTGCGATTCCATGCGCGGGAACATGTATCACCTACGCAACTTCCTAATATGTATAATGTACCAATTTAGAACTTTAAAAATTACGTATCATTTGTTTTATGTGTCAAAAAATTTAGAGTGAATTGGTAACTCTGTTGAGTTAAGTTAAGACAGTTAGTTCCCTATGGTCTATTGGTCTAACCTAATGCTCACCTAGATCACTGAGCAGAGGCACTGACTTCAATTCCCAGCAAGGTAATTTTTTTATTGTATTTTCCATTCTCCATTTCCTGGGCCCGGTGTCCAGGGTCATTCTTTAGATTTTATGGTTGTATATTACAATAGCGGATGCGTAGTTCCATCAAATTGACAATATATAATATATTATTTGCGAAAAAATTATTCAAACACTTAAATTTAAGATTTTTGTTACCGAATTATTATATTTACATATTGCTACAACTGTATTAAAATAGTATAAAAGAAAATAATAATAATCTAAGTATTGCTGCATTGTACTACATAGGATAACCTTGGATGTACTTTATCATAATAAGTAATATATCAATAAACCAAAATATTTCATTACAAATGTATTCATTCTGACCATATATACTTACATAGATAGGTAGAAGCGAATGCTTATAGTTACGTATACAATGCGGAAACATCCAACAATATATGGCTCTATAGAGACTTATTTTCCCGACCCAGCAGCCTAAATATAACTCATACGAAAATTCAATATAACCAATAATAAATAGGTAAAAAGTGTTATCCTTCGATTATTTAGTGCACCATTCTATTATGTTATCGCAAACCCGTAATAATTTACCCAATGTAAGGGACAACAAAGCCGAAAGCTCCCTCAGTTAGGGAGAGTTCCCGTCAGTACGGGGTCGGCGTTCGTACGGTTAGAACGTTCGTTGGAAAAGCGCTGGTTGGTTACATTTCAAATTTCGAACGTCAAATTCAAACGGAGAAGTGTTTCTAGAAAGTGACCTTGTAATGAACATTTTGGACGTCATTTCAATGTTATGTCGTTTCGGTGTTTTTATATGATAAGTTGTGTCTAATATCGCGTGGTAGAAAAACGTTTTTCGTGCAAGGAACAATAATAAGGAGTAAAAATTATTTTGTATCAATTTTTCAAGGTGATTTTTTTAATGTATTATTTTTATTTACTGTTCATTATTTTTGTTGTTTTTTTTTTGTTTTAATACTATTTTTTTGACCGAAAAAATAATTTCCAAATTCAAATCCTTAAATTTATTTTCTTAAAACATGGTACATATACGAGATGACATAAGGATATAAGGCTCACGTGTATTGTCCATAAGGCGTACAAATTTTCTTAAGAGTACTAAAAAATATTAATTACAGAAACAAACAAAAACATTATACCAAAATTAAAAGACATGTTGAAAATAATAATTTAAAATCTAATGGTTCCAGATTTTAGTTTGAATGCGTCTTTTAAATCACTGCTAACTTTAGTAAGATGATCTATGTCCAAAGCCTAGTAAGTTACTAATTTCTCGTTAAAAATAAATAGTTACACTGAAAATATTTACACTTCCACACCGTCCAGGATACTTAATGCTAATAATAAACTATTTTTTTTTTGTATATGCTATCACAAAACCAGTAAGATTTATGAGCTACGTATGATCAAGTCGTTTTATGGCCGGTTCCTAATCTTACTGACCTTTCACTTGCCTTACTATCGGTTAAATTTTGACATAAGCTCCATACAAGTAATTTCAAAATTCAACCGATGCTAAGCTAAGTGAATGATTAGTAAGATATAAGAACCAGCCATTAATGTGTAAAACGGTGGTCAGTTCCATACAAAGAGAATTTCGAAAAAAATATAGATTTTGTTCATCCGACCTTCATTATATTCAGATCTTATCTGTTCTTAAAAGAAATCCAATACGTACGATTTGTTGAGGGTTGTGTTTCTGCTGATTTTTAATCGATATAAATCATATTCTCTGCTGAGTAGTGAAGAATATAATAATACTAATTTCCTACATAATATACATAAGTAAAAATTTGAGTTTTTTCACTTTCAAAGGTATGATTATCATGAGTATTAGATATGTCTTGTCGTAATAGGCGCCAAAACAACGCACAGCCAGGTGGTTTAGATTACAAAAAGTACTGTCCTCTTTCTTGGGGGTTGGTATACGCTTCTTCAATAAGATTCCGAGTGAAATCTGCCTTTCACTAAATTCAAAACCAAATTAAAAAGTATCTTGCTAAAAAAGGGATACTACACTATTGAAGAATACTTAAATGACAAAAATTCATTTACATAGCAGCTCGCTCTAACATCTTATACTATATTTTGTATAATGTTATCTTGCTAAGCTTGTAAGGGATTTATGGAGATATATACAGCATAATATTTTAGTACGTCATATCATTATTATAACTTTCATAATATTTTTGTTTCCTCTTATTGTGTCTTGGTCTTATTGAGTATGTACTGTTTGCTACAACTCCATTAATTCTTCAAAAAGTAATTCTGTAACATACTTCTGTATAAAACTTATTAAAAAAAAAAAAACAACTTGAGATATAAATAGAATAAGAAACTTAAAGAAAAACAATATTTAGCTAGACGTGTTGCTGGGGAGTTTCTTGCCGCTTCTTCTCCTTAACAGCAATAACACGTTACGAAGCGGTGTACATAGGATAGGAAGAAAAATTAAATTTTAACTTATATATATGACCTTCAAAAAGTGTTCTGCAGTGGTACTTATTTTGAATAAAAAACTTTGAATTTGGTAGGATATTTGTCCGTCTGGGTGACTATTAGTGGATGACATTCTGCCGCCATAACAACATTGAGTTGTGTTCCGGCGCATTAGTTGCCAGATTCCAGTGTCCCTTTAGAGAGCAGCAGCACATTTGTAGCACCTTTGGTGTTGCAAGTCTCCATAGGCGATGGTAACCGCTTTCTATAAGGTGCTCGTCTTCCTGTCTGATGTACTTTTGCAAAAATTTAAAAAAATATGTACAAATTTTCATGGTATTTAGTATATAACTATCTATTGAAGAGTCCCTTTGGATTATGGATTTGTAGTGTACACGAGGCAAGTCGAGTAGAAAGTTCTAGTAGGCAATATTTTGTAAATTGTTTACTTATTTAAAAATAGTCATTACCCATGTATGATGTAAAAGACTATGGAAAATACGATACCAAATTATAAATATCATTATAGAGTTCATGACATATAAAAAAAATATTGACATATAATTGAATTGACCTGTAAGTTTGTTATGAATAAAGTTCTGAGATTACTGATGATGTGTAAGACCCGTCGACCTATTTTCGAGAAACTTCCCATATAAATGTGCAAAACGAATAACTGAAATGCCGCGGTTCAACCCCAATATTGTTGTGTTAGAAGCTATATATTTAAGATGTATATTTACTAAAAAAATTACATACGTCTTTCTCTTCTTTGACCTAATTATTTGGGGTCGGCACAATATATCTTTTCCTTCCATGCTCTTCTATTCTGGCATAAGTACTCTGTCACACTACAAATCATCATGTCTTTCTTCACACAATTCATCTATCTATTCTTTGGTCTACCTTTTCATTTGTAACTAAAAAAAATTCAATTTAATATTATTTTTATCGTGTGGGATGAAAGACATCCTTTCTTATCACATGCCCATACCGCCTAACCATACTAACATACGTATAAGCTAGTTATGTAACACAGAATTGCTAGAATTATCCTATTACGTAACATTAGGCTTATGACTGTGTTATATAAAACCATAACACTTGATAAGTTTTATAAATATGGTGTACCTACTATGTAACTTTTTAATTTTACTGAGTTTATTATCTCTACCTATAATTTATAAGAGAGTTTTTTTTAAGTAACTTCTTTTACATTATTTTGATTGTTGAAAATTGATAAAGGATTTTTAAGGTGGTTTGGACATGTAGAGAGAATGTATAAAAGTATAATCACAAGACAGGTGTATAACAGCATTGTGAATGGTAGTGTTGCTGCGGGTAGACCGAGACGAACACACCATGATCAAATATCAGAAGTGTTCATTCAGGTGAAAAGCATCTCAAATAAACGTGCATGTATGAAGAGGTTAATAAAAGTAAATGAAGCGAAAGTTGTTTGTCAGGATCGTCACAAGTGGAGATCCATAGTATCTGCCTAACCCCATGGGAAACAGGCATGATATTATGTATGTATGTATTTTGATAAAAATGTCTTTCAGTACAGTGATCATAAATTTCTTACATCTCTAGGCTTGATCCCAAACACCCAGACTAGAGTAAATAATGAAAAGTGCGTTTACGAAATTCACCCCTTTGAAGTTTACCCAGTCCTCTGCGTCCTAGTGATCTAGGCCAACTGTTAGATTACATCAGGCCATAGAATGTTTATGTATAAAGCGAAAATCATTTTGGAAAGTTTAAACACGCGTCCATGAATCACTCATATCAGGGATAGCTAATCTAAGGGCTATCTGTGAGGGCTGCAACCCTTCGCTTCGTTTCGTTTAAAACTATCGATCGACAGCGTTGCGGCGATGTTTTACAATGCACTCGGCCACATGGCAGTTTTTCATATATTGATTAATATACTATATGTGTATAGCTATTATATATAGAAGAAGAATTTATGTTATACAAGTCCGAATGTCGAGCCACTAAAGTGATAGACCAAAAAAGTTTCTACTAATCTGAGACTAGAATGTTGAGATGGATGTGTGGTGATACAAAAATAGAAATATATACCTTACCATCGGTTGAATTTTGACATTACTTGTATGGAGCTTATGACAAATTTAATCAGGTAAGGCAAATGAACGGTTGATAAGATCTAATAGGAACGGCCAAGTGTTACGTGACAAAAAGAATGTTAAAGCGGAAAAAGGTACAAATGTAAAGATAGACGAAAAAAGAGATGGATGGATTGTGTGTTTGAGTGGGTCACGTCACGGGAGGATTTAGATTAAAAATTGAAAACGATAAGTGAAGCTGGAATCGGATTCTAGGATATTGATGAAGTTTTTTATGAATTTGAACATGTTCCTGGATTGTGTAGAATCACAATTGGATCGGGTGGATGGCGCTGCAATCGGGTTCTAGATTTTTATTTTATACAAAAAGTTTAATCAAAATCGATCCAGCAGTGTTCGTTCAAGAAGAGTTCATTGACATACATACATACAGAAGAAATATATATACAGATAGTCTTAGAAATGGAAAAATATGTCAGGTATACAATTTGCAGAAGCTTTTTCAAAGTTACATTTTTACTAGACGAATAATTACATCAGTCCTAGATTATCATTCCTTCTCTTTTTCTGTGGCTATATTAATTAAGAAATCTCGAAGATCTATTCGTAGTGTGCTTTGAGCGAAATGTAAACCGTGGTTAAAATAAACCAGTACATAAACCAAATGTTAATGATTGCAAAACAACATTTGAATGCAGGCCTATGCAACGTGACTCACTGGTTTTACACGATTCTAAAGCGGGGCTACACTTTATACTAAAGGTAATATTGTTAGGTATATTTGTTATTGCTGAATAAATTATTTTCCTATATTACTAGGGGCAAGACGTTGTCCTGTCCTGAAAAAAAACTTAGAACCCAATTGCAGCGCCACTTACCGGGTTTAATTTTAAATCTAAACCACCCACTCGAACACAAACTAAAAAAAAATGTCTTCAAAATCGGTCCAGGTATTTAAGAGAAGTTCAGTGACATATACACTAACATTACAATTTTATATATAAAGAAGATTATGCTACATTTTTTTAGTTTTACTAAGAAAGAAAGAAAGAAAATAATGTTTATTTAGAGTTATTTAAAGATATTATACCTAAGCAGTTTAACAGAAGCTAAAGCTTAACTAACTCTAAACAGGCCCTAACTCAGCAAACGCTGGTTGATAACAACCAACGCTGGTCTTCCGTTAGTGCCAGGCAGTAACATAACAATCACAGAAAAATAAAAGTAATGAACATTTAATCTTATAATAATATATAAAGCTGAAGAAGTTTGTTTGTTTGATTGAACGCGCTAATCTCAGGAACTACTGGTCCAATTTGAAAAATTATTTCAGTGTTAGATAGCCTATTTATCGAGAAAGGCTATAGGCTATATATCATCACGCTAAGATTAATATGAGCGGAGCACCAATGAAGAATGTTTCAAAACCCCCCGTTTTGAAAACAATTTCCACGCGGACGACGTCGCGGGCACAGCTAATATTATTTGTAATTAGAACAACATCAAACAAAAGATACATATTTTGAACAATTTAATATAAGTACATAATATGTTATGAAATTATTATTGAAATGTGAAAATAATGATTTTGAAAAATAATAATAGGTACGTCACGTACAAAATGAAATTAAATAGAACTATAACTATGAAAAAGACTCAACCAGGCTCACTAAAAGGCGCTAGTATCAAGTGCGAGATCTGCTTGCTGCCTTTGGTGTTCGTACAGGAACGCATTTAGTTTAATTTGAAAAATATGTGCACTTCGAGCGGTTCTTATTGGTGGCGGGATATTGTTCCAGCACCTGGAAGCCGAATACCGGAAGCTGCCTTTAAAAGCGACTGAATGGTGTCGCAAAATAATAAGCTGTACTGCACATTATCGGAGATTAGTAGATCTATGTGAGCCTGCCCATAAAAGTTTTTCAAATAAATACTTAGGTGCTTTGTTTTTAATTCACCGAAAAGTAAACACGCCAGATGAAGCTTGCGACGGTGTTTCATTTTAAGTATTGGATAATCATTTAAAAATGGGGTCACATGCCCTCTAAATGGTATTTCAAAGCAGAGTCGAGCACATGCATTTTGAACTCGTTGGATGAGTTTCTGTGTTCTTACTAAAAGGCGAGGACCGATAACTATATCAGAGTAATTGAGCTGGGATAAGATTAACGACTCAACCAATCGAATTCTGAGACTCTGATGTAGATATGGTCTGATTTGTTTTAGCACCTTAAGCTTCTAAAAACATGTTTTAACAGACTTTGCTACATGTTTCTCAAACCTAAGGTCACTGTCAATACATAGTTCCAAGCTACGAGCTTCAAAAACTTTCAACCGCATCTCCCATGAGCTCTACGTTCATTGAAGGATTTAAACCATTTAGCTGATATTTACTTCCAAGGATGAGGTATTTGGTCT
This sequence comes from Dendrolimus houi, assembly GCA_039645545.1. Taxonomy (NCBI): domain Eukaryota; kingdom Metazoa; phylum Arthropoda; class Insecta; order Lepidoptera; family Lasiocampidae; genus Dendrolimus; species Dendrolimus houi. The sequence continues at coordinate 23,395,754 of CM077127.1, read as the reverse complement.
TAGTCGGGTTAAGTAACAAACAGTTTTGCTTGGACCACGTGGCTATTCTTGAAAGATCGTCGTTTAATTTGCTTATAGCCTTGTTAATCTCCGACGGTTTGCAAGAAATATAGACTTGAGTATCGTCAGCATAGATGTGAAACTTACAGTACTTTATGTGTTGTATAATGTCAGCCGAATATAGGATGAAGAGAATAGGACCAAGTATAAATCCCTGCGGAACCCCTCTATTGACCAATAGCCTGTCAGATAATGAGTTAGAACTGTTACCATTATTAAGGTTTACAAATTGTTGACGATTACTAAGATAACTATGGAACCATAGTATTGATACTAGAGGGCTTGACAGATGTTGTCATGCCCTAAAAATTCTGGAATCAGATCGCGGTGCCACATATAGTGTCCAATTGTGAATGTAATCCATTTAAGGTCCCACTCAACACAAAACATTATCAAAACTCTGAAACCCTATCACAGCGCCACCTACGGAATCGAAATGTAAGTCTAAACCATCCATCACCATAAACTAAAACACTCGAAAAATTTCATCAAAATCGGTCCAGCGATTTAGGAGTTCAGTGACACACAAACGTGCAGAATAATTATATATAGAAAGATTAGTAATTTAATTTCAATATTTCATTATGCATTTCAGTGAGAGCTTATTATCAGCTGTTGTAGTGATCAAACAGAGCTTAGATATTAATAAAACTTGAAACTTATGCATTGTTTTTCCTTAAATCATTTTCATACATTAGAAACAGGATTGTTGCAAAGAAATACACTATTTAATGATGTTTAAATGTATTAGACAACTTAAGCCACATCTAAAGTTAGATATTACAGTAGGAAATGTTTTAGTTGGTCATTTAAAGATTTTAATTGGTTTCTTTGGCTGAATTTAACTAAAATGTTATCCAACAAATTATCTTGCAGAAAAAACCAGATATACATAATAGTTTCACTTCTTTTAATAAAAGTTCATTCAATTGCCTGAAGGACAAAGTACTTTTTGTGAGTATATTGAGAACAACGAATCGGTAATTGGTACAAAACTTTTATATAATGTTGTTGGGTATAAAATGTATTCTAAGCTTTATTTAGCTTCATTTATACCTACATTAAAATTTTAGGCAATTGCCTTAACCGATCAGCAAATGTAGTGAAATAGATTAGTTCAATTTCATTTTGGACCACATTTTTCCTTCCATTTTGACTATATCCTAAATTCAGATTTATATATTTATTTCATAAGCTTTACGTAAAAAGCAAAGTACCTATAGTATATTCAATTTACGTATCACATTAAATAATGCAGAGCCTTAAAAACATCTATATATTCGCAAATCCGTTTATAACCAAGCTAATATAATATGAATGTATTCATTGATAAAATCGGTTCACAATACTCGCTCGCCCACCTGCGCGGGCGCATGTGGGCGGCCTCAATGAGAACGAGATGCGCACTTACGCCCTTTTAAAGAGGATTTGGTAACGCGATTGGAATAAATTGACAGATGAGATGACTCATTCCTTTTTAAAATTGCATAATTTGAACTAATGAATCTGTCGATGGTTCGAGTTTGTATAGTCGGGGAATGAAAATTTTCGTCACCTAAAGTCGACTTTTGCACGAGTATAAGAAACAATACTGCCTACATTTTAATAAATGTTATAAAATTAGAAAATGTTACATTTACGTGAAAGTAGAAAATTGCAATGTTGACAATTACAGACGCTGAGATTAAGAACAAGAAACAAGGAGGATATAGGTGACTATATCTATATATTTATGTTCAGCGTAGCGATACGCTGAAATTATTAAAACCAATAAAAAGGTTTTACATGTCTAAATAGACAAGACAGACAATCAAATAACTTTGATCTAAGTAAGTTTCAACTTTACTGTCAAATAGTTAAACGTAATTTTCTGTGGAACAGTCTTTACATTTTCATACCACGATTGTACAATCCGTTTAAAAATGTGATAAAAATCAGAGAGGATAGTAACTCGGAACAGGAGATTCCGAAAATACAATTTTTCGAATTTTTATCTGTCTGCTTGTCTGTTCGAGTATCACGTGCAAATTACTGAACGGATTTAAATGAAATTCGCTTATAATATATATAGCTTATATATAGCCTTCGTCAGGACTTAGGATACTTTTTATCCCGAAAAATTATGTCGTTTCCGTGGGATAGACAAAAATAGAGAATGAAATTTTGCTGGCACATATGTCAGTTTTTAATATACACGTATTGCCAGTAAACTAATGCGTGTTTTCCGTTTTTTATTATAAAATGGAATGGAGACTGTGAATTAAGACAATGACCTTCTGATATTACTTTGACTCTTGACTAAGGGTTTGGATTAAAATGGATGCCTAAATTTCTATAAAAAAATACTTTTTAATTACTTAATGAAAATTGTTCCTCGTCAGTCATTATGGAAATTATAATTTTTACTTATAATTTTTGTTTATTTATTTTCTTTAAATGTGTTTTTTTACATTATCTATAATTTTAAAATTAACGATAAAAATTATCTAATAGTGTGATTTTTATTTCAGCTCTACCGTGTGTTGACTTTAACCAAAAGTGGCTTTAAAAAAAAAGAAACTCAAACATCTCAAAAACTGTGTTCATAAAAAAACAATTATTTTGTGAGTGAACGTATTTGACCCAAACATTTGTGTCCTTACTTGTGCCAAATATTTGACGAACTTATGTTGTAACGTGTTCGAACTAATTTAGTCTCTATGTCATGGTGCATTAAGTTAATGTATGAATAGCGGATCAGTACTGGAGGACTGGCATTAATGGCTACGGAATGGGCACCAACTTATCTAAATTGAACAAGACCAGGGTCTCCGGTGTCAATCATGTTAGTATTATTTTTAATTGTAAACTAAATTTCTTATTTACATAAGTATAAATATCAAAGTTTGTTTGGATGGTTGTCTGTTCCATCATCAAGGTATTGTGGATCTGAACATGTTTTCATATTCTATTTATAGTTACACCTCAGTAAGTATTATGTTATATTTATATTTTTTTATTAAATAGAGCTTATAGAGACTTCTTTTCAGCGGTCTTGTTTTTGATCAAAAATATTGTACAATGTGCAGTATCGTGTTTTAATAGCCGTCTAAAACACTAATCGATAGCTTTTCAACATTTTTTTTTTAAATAATGTCTTTAAAGCCTTCGGCATTGATTTTGTCAATTCCAAAGTAGACTATATCTCAAGAAAAACTTATGTGGCAAAAAATTTAACTAATTATAACAATACAGCCCAGCCACGTTCTGTATCCTATCATTGGCGTAATTAATATTTTATATAGTTTATTGTTCTAATTTATGTTTAACCTTTTGGACAACGAATTAATACGCTTAGAATCCGAGTAGGTGCCAGTAAAGTGAAGCACTTTTAAGTAAGATCTAAAGGTCTCAGTTCGCTTGTCGAAGCGTCGGTCCAGTCAGTCCACAAGACAAAGTCTCAGTGTGACGAGCTCCAATAGTTCCCTACTTTTTAGAAAGACTCTATTTACTTGCAACATTATTTGTGTGCGTGTAAGCGAGAATAATTACATGGCGCTCATGCACACATCGATTGGTTTTTTGCATCAACTCTGAATGTAATTTTGAAGGAAACTATCTCTTTAGGTATTATAACTCTAAGGTCTTGGATATGTAATAAAATATTGGGTATATTTGTAAAGTAGAAATTCAAGATTAACTAACATAAATAGATCCTTTGCCTGGAGGATTCCACGTGGGATAATTCCAAAATATGCAAGCAAATCCGCGTGGTAAAGTCTAATATTATTATACATTTCATTTATATTTTTTTATGAATTCTACATATGATTAAATTTATACAAGTTCTAAAGAAATTATGACATCATGTTTTTCACCTCGCGAAAAATAACATTGTATTTACCTAATAGTGGGTATTTGATTCAGTATAATATAAAATGAAACTTGATTTAGAGATCTGTTTGTATATTTAGTGATTTTACAAGCTTTTATGTATTTTAGGTATAGATAGAGAGAATTAATTTATTTGATGATAGATCTAAGGTGAGTGACAAGTGTGATTTATAATAGAACTAGTTGACCCGTGGACACTTCGCTGGGCGTCATTAAAAATAAAAAAATATTATTAATCACAATTAAATATAGCCTTATATCACTCGGGCATAATGTAATTTTCTACTGGTGAAAGAATTTTCAAAATTGGTTCAGTAGTTCCAGAGATTACTTCCTATAAACAAACTCACAAACTTTACCTCTTTATAATAAAGTATAGATGAAATGAGGTTCTGTGGAATAAGAAAATTGCGTTAATCGCAAACAGTATTATGATTATCGTGTGTTTCTTTCTATCAGGGTGGTGTACCATAAAGAGTATTTTATTGTATTGTACAAGAAAAAAAAAACATAAATTAGGCGACCTTAAAATATCGTTAGCTTTAAACCAAATTTCAATTTGTGCATCCAATAAAATATCCGCAAACATGCCATCGGTCGTTAGGAATACGACTCGATAATCCAGCTATGATATAAATCCACTTTATTGCCGGAATATCCGTTTTTCTGATACATAAACCATTAAAAATGAGTTACGTTGTTGAAACAGATTGTAAATCAGCTTTATTTGTCAAGAAAAATACCTTATTTTACGCTTTTTGTTATTTTTCTAGCAACACCATTAAAATTGTTATGATGTACACTTATATATATACACATACGGTGCCGAGACATGGACACTGACAGCGGGACTGGTCCACAAATTCAAAGTCGCTCAACGGGCTATGGAGCGAGCTATGTTAGGTGTTTCTCTTTTGGATAAAATCAGAAATAAGGACATCCGTAAGAGAACGAAGGTAACCGACATAGCTCGCAAAATTAGCAAGTTGAAGTGGCAGTGTGCCGGTCACGTCTGTCGTAGGATCGACGACCGATGGAGCAAACGAGTCCTGGAGTGGAGACCACGTCTCCTGCGCAAGATCGCCGGCAGGGGCTCGATGATGAAGACGGGAGACCGGGATAGGTGGCGCGTACTTGGGGAGGCCTACGCCCAGCAGCGGACTGAGATTGGCTGAAGAAGAAGAAGACCCTTATGACATTTATGACACATATGACACCTTACAGCGTCACTTTAATGGTATGAACCTGGCCGCCCTCTTCAAGGACACCCGGGAAGCCGATTGGTCTGGGGTGTCCAATGTAGCTACAGACGATGAGAAGGTCCACGAGTTTAATAATGTTCTGATCTGACTTTATGATTTGCATATATCTGTGTGCCGAATCAAAATCCGACATCTGCCTGTTCCTTGGCTCACTGATGACATCAAATCTATAATGCACAAAAAATCAAGAGCTAAGTCCAAGTATAAAGTAGATCCCAGCGAAAAAAACAAGGCTACCTATATACGTATTCGCAATCGCTTTAATAGAGTGTGTAGGGACGCTCGACGCCGTTAAATACTGTGTCTCTATATTTTAATTATCTATATGTACAGTTTCGGAGATAGAATACAACTTTCTATGGCCGGGTGGGCTGGCGTAAGAGGCGGCAAAACAACCCACAGCCAGGTGGTAGGGTATTTGCCCGTCTAGACGGCCATCACCCCTGGTCTAGAGTATACTGCAATAACAACCTTGAGTCGTGTTCCGACATTAGTGGCCAGATTTCAGTCTCCCTTTAAAGAGCGGCAGCACATTGGTACCAACTTTGTGGTTACAAATGTTCATAGACGACGGTAAAAAAGTTTCAGTTTATTTTAAAACCTAACAACATGAATAGTATTGAAATGTCATATCATAGATTTCATGATATTTTTGGAACGATGTTCCTTATCGCACGTTACTCGGCGAATGAGGACTAGACGAACAACGTGTTAGCGTAAGAAAAAATGCTGACCACTCTATATTGTTATACAATCTCGAACTTTAATGCGATGAAATAATAAACTATCAGATCATAACAAAAACGGCTCGACGCGTGTCATGAATCGGGGATAATAATTCATCATTAGCACATGGTGCAATTTGCGAGATTGCCGCGTCACCACTTACCATCATACGTCATGCAGATCATCGCGATAGGTTACACAGTGATCAATCACGCACGTGTCGTTTGATTGATGATTATACACGGGTGATGAATGTTGGATAATCATAAATTGATTAGTGATAATAGCTTTCTAACACTTTTTGAGACAACATTAGTCATGGACGACATTTAAACTCACAAAATAAATTTTGTTAGATTTTTTGTTTTCTTTTGTCTCAGTCAGGCAGTTAACAGTAAAATCAAATCAGATACAAAAACGTCGTGGTAGCGTAATGCCTAGAGCACGCGTCCGAAATTCGAAAGGCGCGGGTTCAATCCTGGCCGGTACGCAGGCACCACTTGGGCAGTTTTCTGATCTAATGTGCATATTGTTACAATTACCACGTGCTAACAACGGTGAAGGAAAACATTGTGGTGCAACCTGCACATCGAGATAAACAATGTGTCAAACCTGCCAAGCCGCCTTGGACAAGCGTGGCGGGTATACTGTCCGTTCTCCTCCTATAATGGGAGGCCCGAACCCAGCAGTGGGACATTTAAGTTATTAAAGGACAACGTCTGCTGGGACCGCTAGTTCCTAATAGATCAGCACTTATAGACACCACACCATCTAGTTGATATTACGGCATAAGGCCGGGGTTGTTTTACTAAGATGATAAAAATGCCACATCGACGATACAAAAAGTGTGCTCCCGTTGCTTTAGCAACAAACCAGCAAATCACGATTATATGGCATAATCAGCTGTCACATTCACATCAGTTGAGAGCCGCTATCGGTTGCAATCGAATAGCGAGAATTAAATAATCTTATTATCTAACTCCAGACACCAAACTATCAAGTTATAGTACCTATCACTTACTATTCCTAGAAGTGCAGGTGTCACCTAGGCAGCTTTTCTGATCTAATTTATATATTGTTACAATTGGTTCGTTCAAATTATTCCAATTACTGTTTCAATAATAAATTAATAATTACGTCATAACGTAATCGATCCGTACCACATCAAGAAAGCTGAGACGTTTTGCGTGTCAATACAAGAAGAAACCTGCGAATTAAACCAATTTGACCAAGTAACTCGAGCCGTGAGGATAAAAAGGGATATTACACTATTGAAGAATATTTAAATGATAAAACTCCATTTACATAGTAGCTCGCTCCAACCTCTTATACAATCGCCTGTGTAACGTTTTAATGTTGCAGTACAAACTTTTAGTACGTCTCGTCATTATTATAACAATTAATACTATTCTTCTTTCCTCTTACTGTGTCTTTGTCTTACTGAGCATGCACTGTTTGTTACAACTTCATTAATTCTTCTTCGAAAAGTAATTCTGTAACATACTTCTGTATAAAACTTATAAAAAAAGAACTTTAGATATAAATAGAATAAGAAATCTAAAGAAAAACAGTTTTTAGCTAGACGTGTTGCTGGGGAGTTTCTTGCCGCTTCTTCTCCTTAACAACAATAACACGTTGCGAAGCGGTGTACATAGAATAGGAAGTAAAATTATTTTTTTTGTATGACCTTCAAAAAATCTTCTCCAGTGGAACTTATTTTGAATAAAAACTTTTGAATTTGAATTTTAAATTGTTTTGCTATAACCTACTACTAAACTACTACTAGTCACAGTCCCTGTTGTAACCTTATGCATCTTCCAGATTCTTTCGATTTCTTTCTATAATTCTGTATATTTACGTATTTTTTCAGTGATGATAGATTGAATGTTGTTTGTATTCCACATGGCTATATCTATAACGTACATGTGTTTATTTTCTTTATCTGTAAGTGTTATATCTGGTTTATTACTATATATATATAGGTGGTCAGTGAATATAGTACTATCATAATAAAGCTTGTGCGTGGAATTTTCTAGTACTATAGCGGGTTTGTACTTACATATAGTACGATGTGTAATTTTTAGTAAGCTTATGTTTCCATGATAGTTTATAATGTATTATGTTAGTCAGTTGATTATTCCGATGGGTATAATCATTCTGTATGAGTGTGGACCCATACTCCAGTTATGTGCTGTATATTATTATAAGTATACGAACAGTTTAACATTTGTTGATAAATTGTAAAACGAATTCCTCGCTCATACATAAAAGTAAATAAAGTTCACTTTCACACAACAAATGAAACTTCAATTGACATGTCCAATAAGTAAATCCCACATCAAACCAAAGTAACTGTTTGAAACAGATACGAAAACTTTTAATCCGGACGTATGTAACGTAATCGAATATCTCATTCAACCGGATATTGGGTTCAGTTTGTACCGGAAACTGCGTCCTACACCCTGATTGGTCGACGTCCCGGCGCCATGCTTTTTGTCTTGTTTACTTTACTTTGTTAGTAGTAAACAAACTATGGGAACTCGGTGCTTAGTAGGGCATTTGGGAGATCGACAAATGTTTTCCTTTTTGTTCCTTTCGATCTGTCTTTAATTCGATATCTCTGGGTTCAACGGGTTCCTTTCATATTATTAAGGTTCGGTACATTTGATGAAAAATCTGAGCTCTTATGGGTCACTTGTGAACCTGTCAGTCTGCCTTCCACAGTATATTTTTTTCTAATACATTCGATTTAGTATACCCATAATATTGAGTTAGTTATACTGGGCAATCATGCGCGTAAAATGTATAAAAACCAAATTCTAGATTCGTTATAAAATATGATATTATATCAGATATTAGAACACACAAAGTATTAGGTTTAATATTCATAAATATATTCCAATAATGTCTGATCTACTTTTTAAATTAATTTGAATTGAAGTACTTGACAGTCAATTCTGTTGAGACAGATTTAATTTTTATTATTATACAAAAGTCACATTTTCCTTAATTTTGTACGGGCATACTGCATTGTGACGTCATAATACTAATGAGTTAAATAGGTTATAGCTTAAACGTGGAGATTTATCTATATTAATACGATCTATCTAATCTATATAATTCTTGAGAAAGGTATTACAGAGTATGCTTGATAAAGGCTGATGAGATTTATCATATATTTTTTATTTAATAATAATTTATAAATAGGAAAAATATATAGTATTATATTGTTTAGCTTTTTATATTTGTATTATTGAATAAACATTAAATTTCAAAAACTACTGAACATAGATTTCAAATTTAAAATAGTTTAAACCATTATGAATACTTGTTGGAGATTCTATCCCTGATTAATATAGGCAGGAAAAATTAAGGTGTAAACTCAAAAACTACTGAACGATTTAAAATCTTTCAATAACTACATTATCCCTGATTAACCCATCAATCTAAACAAAATACTTGGCGCTGGAATCGGGTTCTACGATTTTGATGAAATTTGTTGTGTGTTTGAGTGGGTCCCGGGGTGGTTTAGTTTCACAATTAGACCCGGTAGGTGGCGCTGGAATCGGGTCTTGAATTTTTTTTTTTTTTGGCAAGATAACGTTTGCTGATACAGCTAATATTATATACGTTTGATGGTTTGATATATAGGTACTCTCGTAATTACTACCTCCATTTACTTCTGGGTCAGTCATATAATATCTTCACTTGATGCCTTTCAAATATTCCCTTTACATTTTAACTAGAATTAAATCTTAACTCGGAAACTAATAAAAACAATATTTTCTATAATAGTATGAAATTTTATATCGTTTTTTGTTATTCCTTCAATATTAGATTTGAATTTTACTCGGCTCTAGCTTTCTCTTATCTACAATTTTCATTTAAACACGACAAATTGCTGCAATAAATCCAACGTATTCCTAGATTTATACTGTATTTCTCCGCCTGTCACTGATTGTTTGCTAATTGACAGCCCTATATAAAGAGCGTATCGCATACCTCGTCTAATTGGTAATCGTAAACTATAGCGGCGAGATCAAAGCGATGCGCGTCCAATAACATGTCGCGGCTGATCTGCGACGTCACGCACGGATTAGGGCTGTCACTCGTGTCCTGTTACATTATTTATGATTGGGGCAAGAATGTTAGGATAGAAATAGTCTGAATATTTTTACTGAGCATTCACGTTTTACTAATTATACTAGCTGTGCTGGCGACTTCGTGCGCGTGGATATTTTTTCACGGAACTCTAAAAAATAGCCTAAGTTACATCTGCTATCTGCCAGTGAAAGTTCCGTCAAAATCAGCCCAGCCGTTTCAGATATTAGCCGGAACATCCAGACAGACAGACAAAAAAAATATTTTTTGATATAATTCCTCTATATCATTTCATATGAATTAAGTAAATGCATATGAAAGTATATAGTGAAAAAAAACGTTTATGAGCTGTTATTATTATTTTACATTTATATTTATTTTATTCAGATATTCATTTTCACATATACAAAAAAGTAAAAGATAAAAAAGAGTCTCTCTAGATGTCAGTCGAAACTTTTCTTTATTATTTATCAATATTATAATTGGTTTGTTTTTATTTCCAGTAATGTTTAAATATAAAATAAATTTTATTAGAGTACTTCGATCAAATAGTTTTGAAAAATAGTGGGGTAAAAATCACCTATAATAATTATTATGCAGCAAAGATATTTAAAAAAATATGTATAACTGGAGCATGGCTTTATATGCGTGTGAAGCATGGACAATGACACAAAGAGATCGCGACAGATTGGAAGCATTTGAAATGTGGTGTTGGAGACGCATGGAGAGTATAAGTTGGAAAGAAAAGAAGACCAATGAAGAAGTACTAGATATAATAAAGGAGAAACGCACAATTTTAAAAACTCTGGAGGAAAGAAAGAATATCAAATAAAAGAAAAAGTGGGTGTCGTGTCTTACATAGAAGTAAACAACTGGCCCATAATAGAGAAGATTGGAGGAGGCTCCACGGTCAAGAGCATAGCTCTTAAATGATAGATAGATATAGATAAATAGAAAGATATCTTGCTGGGGAATTTGTTGCGCCGCTTCTTCTCTTTTAAACATAACTAAAACTGCTTTAGAAGCGGTGGTATACTGATGACTTTCAATAAATAATTTGTAAGATTCTATTTTGAAATAAATTCATTCATTTTCTTATTAATCCAAATCTTAAGTTTAGCTTCCTTTTTAGAAGGTATCATAATATAACGTAATATGCATACTAAAGTTTATCAAAATTCGTTCATAACAAGGAATAAACAGACAAGAAATCACAGCAAACTCATATTTAGATTTGAATAGATAGAAGTATTACTGGAAATGTAAATAATGATTTTATGATATAATGGGGTCTGTGTGTCTACAATAAATAAATTATAATCATAAATAAACACGTAGTCTAAAATTCTCTCCGTGCAGGAACGGAAAAGGAATACAACTTCCAGCGGCCTGTCGTTAGAGGCGATAAAACAACCCACAGCCAGGTGGTAGGGTATTTGCCCGACTGCGTTACTATCACCCCTGGTTTAGAGTATGCCGCCATAACAACCTTGAGTTGTATTCCGGCATTAGTGACCAGGTTCCAGTCTCCCTTAAGAGAGTAGCAGTGCATTTGTAGCACCTATGGTTTTACAAATGTCCATAGGCGATGGTAATCGCTTTCCATCAAGTGGGCAGTCTGCCTGTCTGCTGAACTCATGCAATATAAAAAATAGACTGATCGGATGTAAGATCAATTTTATAAATGCGAATGCTTATTTTAAGCTATTTTTTTTTTTTAATTTTCAATATTTTTTTCTAAAGCACCTATTCTAATAATAATAGGCAGATAAACACACATTGTATAATCCCAAATTTAGCAAAGTACCCTTGTGTTATGGGTAATATACTACGGACTACTCTGGGGCCGTTCTCAAACACCCAGACCATAGTAAATAACGGAAAATTCGTTTCCGAAATTTACCAAGCTAGGAATCAAACCCGGAGGCTCTGCGTTGCAGTGAGGTAGGCCGGCAAAGGCTTAGCCCACTCAACCTCAGAGGCCGATTGTAATTTTGATCATACCTAATCAAAGTATTTATTGTGTTTTAGAACTATAACATATAGATAATATCATTATAGATATACTATGTAGCAGATCAGTATGTATGTAGTAAGTAGTACGTGTCCAGGTGGGTCGCATAAAAAACGAAAGGCTTGTTATTTAACATGGGTACTAAGTAATAAAAATAAATAAGTAAATCTATTTTATCACAAATATATCCTTTAAAGGCGGATATTATAAACGCCGTAAGCCGCTTACGGCGTCTGTAATAGACCAACGACATAGAAAAGAGTTTATGTAAGCGTATTACAATATGAGTTTATTTCCTCCTAATACAAATCCAGCTTCTATTATTCCGTCGGTGGCCATTGCGCCCAGTATTTGTTTAGCCGATGGCCAGTCGTGGTCTGCTACATCATGTATAAGGCGAATGAATTGCATTTGTGCAAACAGAAGGGGTGCTTTCTCCAAACGCCAAATATTGATTTATTTCGTTACGATTTATTACAGAGTAGTGAATTATGTTCTGCGGTTGAATGGGTACGACGGTCAATATGCTTGCACTGCAAGAACAATGTGCATCCGTTATTCTAATGAAGAAATGAATATTCCAGATTTGTCGGAGGGCCTTGCCTAAATGTTCAAATGCTATAAGTGCTTTTTGAAATAAAACCAAAGAGTACAAATACATTAGTTATTTGTCTACATTTACTTTGGTGTGTATGTGAAGCTAGTCCCACAAAATAAAGGATTTAAAACTAAATGGAAAACATAGAGAATAAAGAAATATAAAATAAAAGAGAGAGATATTGTATTGTTTTTACAAAAATTACCTTGATAACTACGAGATTATAATATTAAAATTGTGGAAAGTGTTGCGATATATTCTCGCCTGATAGTAAGCGACAATATGTTCTAAGATGGAGCACGCTTACCTAGAAGATACCTATTCACATGGGACTCTATTTATTTGCTTAACAACATGGTACATATTCTAGATGTTAGGAAATATACAGTGTCATGTCATTTACCTATTAGGCGTATAAATCCAAAAATAGTAAAATTAATATTTTGTTGGATATCATTTTATTTACTAAATTATAATGTTTATGTCAGTTGTGTTTAATTTTATTATTGTCATTAAAAAATCATTCATTGTATAATAACACATATATATATATATATATATATATATATATATATATATATATATATATATATATATATATATATATATATATATATATATATATATATATATAATAGGTTGGGGAAAAAGTCTTTTCGCATATAGTATGTATGAACTTGTAATAAGATCTCTTTGGTTATACCATTAGTATCTGGCTGGTTTTGGTATCAGTAAAAAGTTTTAATTTTAAAGAAGTCAATTCTAAATTCAATTTAGGAAAATGTGTGATTTTCATTTGTTTTCTTATTGCTAAAATGAGTGAATCTAATGAAGAAATTAGATACATTTTAAAATTTTACTGCAAAAAAGGTAAAAATGCAACACAAGCCGCGAAAATAAATTGTGATGTTTATGGACCTAATGCAGTATCTGTGAGAGTAGCGCAAATTTGGTTTAAGCGTTTTCAATCCGGAAATTTTGATATCAAGGATGTACGTCGCTCTGGTCGCCCTGTTACGGACAAAATTGATACCATTTTTGAAAAAGTGGAGCAAGATCGGCATATTAGTAGTTACGATTTAACTGGAGAACTGGGAATTGACCACAAAACGGTTTTGGCACATTTGAAAAAAGCTGGGTACACAAAAAAGCTTGATATTTGGGTGCCTCATGAGCTCACTGAAAGAAACCTAATGAACCGCGTACTCATCTGTGATTCTTTATTACGACGTAATGAAACCGAACCAGTTTTGAAGAAGCTGGTAACTGGTGATGAAAAGTGGATCACGTACGACAAGAACGTGCGAAAAAGTTCGTGGTCAAAGGCCGGTCAGGCTTCACAGACTGTGGCGAAACCCGGGTTAACTCGCAACAAGGTGATGCTGTGTGTATGGTGGGATTGGAAGGGCATTATTCATTATGAGCTGTTACCGCCAGGCAGGACCATCGATTCTGAACTGTACTGCGAACAACTGATGAGATAAAAGCAAAAAGTTGAGAGAAAGCGGCCGGAATTAATCAACAGAAGGAGTGTGGCTTTTCACCATGATAACGCTAGACCTCACATATCTTTAGCCACTCCTGACCTTGCACCTTCAGATTTTCAGGTTAACATCACGAGAGGACTGCCAAAACTTTTTGATCAGAAGCCCCAAAATTTTTATAGCAATGGGATCACGTCCCTACCCACAAGATGGCAAAAAGTTATACAACAAAATGGCACCTACATACTTTAGTCAAATGTAAATAAACTTTATAAAAAAACCTTTTGAATTTTTATATAAAATGCGAAGAAACTTTTTCTCCAACCTAATATATATATATATATATATATATATATATATATATATATATATATATATATAACACGATAACATATATAGTTATCGGGGAAATCTCTTTACAAGTAAATAACAAATATTTGCAAAAAAAATATTTCTACTATATATAAGAACGTAGAAAAACTGCCTCTAACATTGTTTCCTAATAAAAAAAGCCTATTTCAAATATACTTTGGTTATTCCAAAGCCACACTCAACATAATCGTTATATCACAGAAACACCCAGAAAATGTTCTCGTTTGATAGCTCATAATATCCATCTTGAAGCAATATGTTCCCTCCAGGAGCTGTCAAAACGAAGCATCCCAAAAAACGCACACTGTCACAATATCACAAATTGCCACTTGCGTCATATTATCTCTTCGAATCAAATTATACATCAGAAAGTCCCTTCACAGGACTATTGAAGGATCAATACACAATAGAACTATCAAATAATATTATTAAGAAAATCGCTGCGTCCCCGAAAGAATTCGATGGGCTTGACGCCATTTTTGGGTCCGGTTTGGTGCATTTTTTTATTTAATTCTGCAAATCCACCCTTGTTTCTGTGGGGTGCGAAATGCCGTGGTGCAAGTTATAGGCGAGTTTACCAATAGAATAGAATAGAATAGAATAGAATATTCTTTATTGCACACAAGAAAATAATACAAATGAGTTTACAATCATATGATTGTAAACTCATTTGTATTATTTTCTATTGTTTATTATATTCCGATTGTACTAGTTATATAACTAGTACAATCGGCGGTCTTATCGCTAACAGCGAATTCTTCCAGACAACCTTCTGGATATAATTTCACATTTCTAATAATGGGTCGGTATTCAATTCGCATAGTTTAAAATATATACAATCATATATACATATATTAATAGTAAATAAAAATACACATACATAATTATATGCAAATATTATTATACTATATTACATACATACACATACATAAATTACTGTTTACAAATTTAGATAGTGATCTTTGAGGAGTTTAATAAAGGCTGTAAGTGACTTTGCATTGCCTGTGCATACCAACCATTGTAGTATGGAAGGATATATTAACACACAACTTAATTGTTTGAACTGAGATAAAATTACTTTTTTTCTATCCATTTTCGTTTACAACTTGTACCACACTGACATTCACGGGTAGTGGAAATCAATACTCAACAACTGTCGGTTTGAAATGTTTACTTCAAAATTATTGAATTAATTCCCTCGGGAACTAATTTATTTATCACGGTGAAAGGTTGTTTGTCGGCCACATGACGCTTGTTTACTTTGATTTTTAGAAGGAAAATTAAAATTGCTCGAGAAGAGGTAAACAAAGCATTAAATAAAATAATTTTGTATTTGTTATTTATTAGTGAATTTGTAAATTATAAAAGCTTTATTCGATAAGGCTATCGCATAAGATATTAGCAGGCGCTAATTCTTCGCCAGACGTCGAGAAATACTCATGTCTCTCTGTCAATCGGTCTGTCTACGAGAGTGATTTTTCTTAATAACTCGGTGTATATCCGTGCAGGAACGGAGAAAGAATACAATTTCCTGAGGCCGGGCGGCCTGTCGTACATAAGAGGCGAGAAAAGAACCCACAGCCAGGTCGTAGGGCATTTGCCCGACTGGATGGCTACCACCCCTGGTCTAAAGTATGTCGCCATAACAACCTTGAGTTGTGTTCCGGCATTAGAGACCAGGTTCCAGTCTCCCGTAAGTGAGCAGCAGCACATTTGTAGCACCTTTGGTGTTGCAAATGTCCATATGTCAATAATATGTATGGAGGAATGGATGACATATTATAAAATTCCAAAAATGGCCTGAAACAACGTAAAAAAACAACTGGAATACACTATATAAACGATGGTGAACACGATGCAATTTCTTTTGGATTTCTTGTCGGTTTGTCTGTTTGTTCGAGATTTACTTAAAAACTACTGGCCCGATTTCGATGGGGTTTTCGCTGATCGACAGAAAATTCTTAGACTTAAAATCTGCGCTACCTTTTATCCTGGGAATCCCACAGAAAGTTTTCTGGAAAATATTTAAAATGGCCAGGTAAAAAATATCGTATTCCAATGTGATTTTGACACTGATCGATAGCAAATTTTATGTAATAAAATGTGTGATATTTTTTAAGATAATATAAACCAATTTATTAAAAAATCAAGCCCCCTTAGTTTGTCGGTTGACATTCCTTCACATAAAAACCGTTATTACAGACTACACTATGATTTCGTGTAATAATATAATATGTGTTTTTATTTCAAAATCAATCACCTCGATTCCCCACAAGGTTATAAAACGATAACATTTTAGTTTTCATCAAAATCGGCCCCCGAACTCTTGAGTGGTTTTTGCTATTTCGTATAGTTTAGAATTCGTCCCTGAAAGCTCACTCAAAAGATTCACCATGCATGTGAATGTGTGTATGAAACACCAACGATAACGTTTAGGAAAAAAGTAAATTAAAAATTCTACGTTTTTTAATTTTTTAAACTTAATTCCGATTGGGCAAAGTTATTTGGCAACAACCAAAAACTCGTCAAAACAACCAACAACTAAATCCTCTCAAAGTTGAATGCCTCTAGTTCCGACCGGGAATAGAACCGGCGAACACTATTTACTAAGAATCCGCAGTGGCCCCGAGGGCCATAATCCCTTAGGAGTATGGTGCGCAAATAAATCTGCTCAGATTTCGTGTACCTAATGTTCAGTAATGTAGTTTTTGTGTTTTTATACGCATAAGGTTTTAGAAGTTACGTGGGGAATGAATGGTGGGCTATGAGCTCTCTATCTATTGCCAGTAGAAAAGATGACTTGAATCATGTGCTCATTTGACTTGCAAAAAAAATATCGCAGGTTTACTGCAAATTATGATTGGGTTAGGTTCGGTACAATTTAATGAATGCATTTTTAATTTAAACATATTTTATTTTATCAAATAAAAAAAACTGAATTCGATCCAGAACCAAAAGACGCATCCCTAGTCTACTCTAAAATTATGCCGCCTCTCACCACGTCTAGTCTAAATTTATGCCGCTCCTCCACGTAGCCGAAACGCTTTTTCGTGACAGAAAAATCCTAAGATCCCCATATACGAATATATACTATATGTCTATATAGAAGTATCACTTCAAAAACGAAAATGATGTCATTTATCGTCATAAAAAGTATCTTAAGTGTTGACCCGGGATAGAGGCTGGCGCTTTGTCGAGATTATTCAAACCTGTTAAGTAGTTTTCACTCAACGCTCTTACAAACAGGCAGACGGGCACACAAACAGACCACAGTTTTAAAGGATGCATTTTCAAAATATACTGGTTTGAATTAGCTCCTTATCTTTTTCAAATTCATTGTACAAGCTAGACCTCTATTCAACTTTATTATATTACTAGCATCTGCCCGCGACTTCGTCTGCCTTGGACGGGTAACAAAGATTACAGTTATTTTGCCAATAATAATTAAAATCAAACGTTATTTCTAGCAGGGTAATGGATTCCTTATTAAAATATAATGAATTCCGGAAATTCCCGTAAAAACCCGGGATAAGCAATGTTACTAAAGGCGTATACAATTATAATAATTGTTTTACTAAAGTCTAATATATATAGAAATTGTCACATCAAGCAAGTCCTAAAATCAGGTGGTGTCGAAGTTAGGAAATCCCGGAAAATATAAAAAGTCTAGGATTAGTCAGATATTAAATTATTGTGTATTTAGATTCATTTAGTAGTTTTCACATAATACAGCTGCTGAATCTTTAAGACCAAGCAAAAGTACGGTCTTGGATAGAATGCTGCTCTCATCTTTGGGATGGCTCTGAATCATCCTATCAGGAAACTGATAGGCAATAACCGACTATTCGACGAGAGGCTTCAGAGCCTAAATCATCGACGTAAAGTCGCTAGTTTGTCGGTATTCTATAGGATACACTTCGGGGAGTGTGCCACGGAATTACATGAATTGGTTCCTCCCTAACCATTTTACCACCGGACAAGCAGACGTACGCGCTCACGCCACCGATATATGTTGGAAATACCAACAAAGCGGACGAAACGCTATGCTTCCACTTTTATCATACGCACCGCTGAAGAGTGACGCTTTACCGTCGTCTGTTTTTCCTCAAGAATACTATCTAGGTGTCTTCAAGTCTTACGTGAACAGGTGTCTTAATCACCATTTCCTCCTGACATCAGGCGCAATGCCAGTCAAATTGACGGTCCTAATTAGCCCCGTAATTTTTTACTTATCTTGTGGTTTTCAAATTTATTGCATTATAGATTACGTGACAAACCTCTATGTGTATAATATAAAAGAATAATTAATAATATTTAAATTAAGCTGCTATCTGTACATAATCCGAAGTTCGGCTCGGGCTTAAACAAGGCGCGCGCTGCGGAGACGCTTATGCTCCAGTGGTTGTTTTTAACGAGTGCCCCCTCCCGATGAGACAAACTCCAAATGTTTGCTTCTAATTGTTAGTTTCGTAGATATTTTCCCATTTACCAACTGTGATTTGAAAATTGTACTGGTATTCATTTGGTCGAATGTTTGTATAGAAATATTTTAGAATTTATTACGCTTCATTTTAAGAATAATAGAATCCCTTCCGTACTTTTGTATTTATTTTTGTGTCTTTAGCTTTTGGGACTTTTTCTACAATGGCATGTCAAACCCCTCATAATAAGATAATATTATTATGTATTTTATGTTATAAAATCAACATCACTTTGCCAGGTGGTAGGGCATTTGCTCGACTGGATGGCTACCACCCGTGGTCTAAAGTATGCCGCCATAACAACCTCGAGTTGTATTCCGGCATTAGTGACCAGGTGCCAGTCTCCCTTAATAGAGCAGCAGCACATTTGTACCACCTTTGGTGTTGCCAATGTCCATAGGCGATGGTAACCGCTTTCCACCAGTGGACTGTCTGCCTGTCTGCTGAACTCATTCATGCAATAAAAAATAAATAAATAAAAACATACAAACACAATGAGTGTGTGTATGTATGTATATACTACACAATGTCTTCACTGCTAATAGAAATATGAGAAACAATAAATTGCATAAAAAACGAGGTTAAAAATATCGGCCATGCACGTGTCCATACAGCACACGTACGTACCCAAAGGTTCCATACAGGTGATGAATATCAATTATTTGGTTCTTCTCAGTCGGCTGCTGAATACTAAAAATGTTTTTAGGGAAAACATCCATATCATATATTCGTCTAAGAACGGAAAACGAATATTAATTTATGCAACTGAACGGTCCGTCGTAAGAGGCGATAAAACAACCCGCAATCACTTGCTAGGGCATTTGCACGTCCCTTGTCTTGAGTATACTGCCACAAAAACCTTAAGTTGTATTTCAGCATCAGTGGCCAAGTTTTAGTCCCTGCTTCAAGGTCGGCAGCACATTAGTAGCATCTTTAGTGTTATTAATATCCATAGGCGATGGTAAACATTTTCCATCAGATGGGCCGTGAACTTGTATGCTGAACTCCAGGATTAAAATACATCATTAAAAGTATTATTTAAGTTCTAGCACCTTCAATTGATTCCTTTATTGTTAAAAACTTAGAAGAAAGGCCATTAAAAGGCTTTACAATTATCTACCTCCAAAAAAAAACTGTTGGATATATGAATGTCCATTATTTCAAGGTTAACCACATTATCCTTCCGCATAATCCAAAGTATGTTTGGGATAAACACCACCAAGCTAACGATGCAAATGAATGACCGCTCAATACATTCCAGGTAGGTATTTCCAGGAAATATCTCCAAAACATTCCGAGGCACGAATTGCTAGTAGCCTCATTTGGTTTGGAAATTTGCTCTTTGCAGCCTCGCGCTACTTCCAGCTAGACTGCGCTGCGATGAAGTTTTCTGGTGTAACGCAACTACTTTTTACTTAGGTTCTGGTGAATATCGCTAAGAGATTTTTTAAGCTTGTAGATTCTCCTTAGAATTGCGTAGCGATTTTAAACAAAAACAATACTTTAATATAATTAGTATGTCGTCCATCAGTCTGTTCGTTCATTTGATTCAAACTGTTATCTATGGACATTTGCAACACCAAAGTGCTACCAATGTGTTGCCGGTCTTGAAGCGGTAGATTGAAAAACAACTTAATGTTGCTATGGCGGCATACTTCATACCAGGGGTGTTAACCATCCAAACCGGTAAATGCCCTACCACTTGGCTGTGGGTTGTTCTGTCACCTGTAACAACAGGCCGCCCGTCAGCAGGACTTATTCTTTATCCATTCCTGCACACTTCAATCGAATTATTAATATAAGAAAATACAACACAAATTATTCTTCTGCAGTATTTATTCTACACAAAAAGTGACGATTGAATTATTTATAGGTATAATCCATAGTATTTGAGCTTTTATTAGTTAAAAGGGGGTGGAGCATGGCGATGACTCATTTCTAGGGTCGCACAGATTATATTAGATTGATAGTAATTTTATAATTGATTATCCGAGCTCATTGATTTGTGCAGCTGCTGTTTATTAATATTAGATCATTTTTCGAGTTATCAATAAAACAATAATGAATCAGACACGTGGTAAAATCTATTGTATGGATTACGATACAAAGTGGTGATCAAAAGTATAAAAAATTGCGACCCACCGAAATAAGTAGGCATCAACTGCCATCAATAAGTTCGACTTCTCATTAGAACCAACCGGTATATGACCACCACCACCGCCGCCATCTATGGGTGGTCGCCGCGTTGCAACCAGTAAATGTCGCGTGGTCAATAAGTGAACGTCGCATGATCCACGAATGGTCGAATAGTCAGTCAGGGATTGTTACTAGGGCTATATACATTAATCACTTCGTGCAGCGGCTTGTCATCGAGTAGTTACTCGTCCGCGTGTGGACATCTTGAGTGCGAGGCGATGCGATGCTGGTCGGGTGGCTCTAATTAGTTATGAGCTTAAAGAGGTTAATTTAGTGAATTGAGAAGTAACGAATAAAGTGGTTGATATCAGACGTGACAAAACAAGACTCGACTCCTATTGTCAAATATAATTACTTTTTAGCTGTATCTTTATCCGTTCAGGAACGGATAAAGAATACAAATTCCTGCAGCCAGGCGGCCCATCGTAAGAGGCGACAAAACAACCCACAGCTAGGTGGTAGGGCATTTACCCGTCTAGATGGCTACCACCCCTGATCTAGAGCATGCCGCCATAACAACTTTGAGTTGCGTTCCGGCATTAGTGGCCAGGTTCCAGCCCCATCTACGAGTCCGGCAGCACATTCGTAGCACCTTTAGTGTTGCAAATGTTTATAGGCGACGGTAACCACTTTCCATCACAGTTGAACCGTTAGCCTGTTTGCTGTACACCAGCAATAAAAATAAAATTAAAAAATGCTGCTTGATGCTTTTTGTTTTACTCCTTGTAGGTATATCTAACATTTCAGTTTAAAACAACTGTTTAAACAATACAAATTTTTAAACATTTGCATGATCGGTAGAGAGGGTGCTTAAAGATACTGTTCTACTATTCAATATGAAG
This sequence comes from Dendrolimus houi, assembly GCA_039645545.1. Classification (NCBI taxonomy): domain Eukaryota; kingdom Metazoa; phylum Arthropoda; class Insecta; order Lepidoptera; family Lasiocampidae; genus Dendrolimus; species Dendrolimus houi. The sequence continues at coordinate 23,373,745 of CM077127.1, read as the reverse complement.
ATATTGAATGTAATGTATTGGAATAAATATTTGTTCAAGCAGCTTTATTTTTATTGATTTATTTCTTTAGAGTCACTCTAATTAATGCACATTGTAAACAGCTCATTTGAAATGCAACGCAGCAAACCGAGCATTAATAAACCCCCTTTGATTGCTCGTAATTTACAATGTACCGTCCAAACGGAACTAATATGTAAATTTCTTTTTATTTATGTAAGTACTAGGGATTTTCCCGAGCTTTGCCTGCGCAATATGTGACGGTTTATACACTGCACGATTTCCTGATTTTTATTTGGGATAAAATTTACAATGTTCAAAGTACAGATGTACATCTTCACCCAGTAAAGACCATTCAGCTCTATAATATCAAAAACATGCAAGTGCATTAATAAAAAATTACACCACAATACAAAACAATGTCATAAACTTCAATAAAATGCCATTTAAATACTATTTTGAAGTTTTTTTGACCGAGATATATATATATATATATATATATGTCGGCGCAAATACAACAATTAACGTATTACAAAAACAATGATCATTTATTTAATTATTATGAGTTTATTGTAATGTGAAATTAACATAAAACAACAAGATTTTATTGTAATTTCAATACTTCACCTAAAAAATTGTGATCACGTGCACCGAGCCCTATAAATACGGCCGCACTGTCGCCAATCTCTCATTACATTCGCCCGTTGTCGTTCGTCGCGCGCGCACGTCTCCCGCTCCGCCTCGGCTGTCCGTTATTCGTGTTCGTTGTGTTCGTTCGTTCACCCGGTCGATCTGTGTTTTTTTCTGTGACAGTGCAGTGAAAAGTGCGTCATCAGGTGGTTTTTCCACCAAATCGTTCGTCCCCCTCAGGGACAATGGACGGCGTGGAGCTCTCTCCATTGCTGTTGGAGGGTTTGCTGTCGTTTTTACGACAGCAATTCCCTCAAGCGCTCGACCAATTTTTGAGGACTCCGGAGTCCCAATCAATGGCGTCCGTTATCTCGGAACTTAATTCCGAGAAACCCTTACACGTGCAAGGGGCCCCGCACCCGCATCTGCCGCGACCACCGCACCCCCCGCGACCCCCGCCACCGCGCTTATCGCTGACCACCTGCGCTCTGCCTTAGCGCCCGCGCCCCCCGCATCCGTACCCGCCGTGTTACCGGTGCGCCCGCCGCCCGCACCCCCGCTCAACGATGCCCACCGTGTGGCACCAAAATCACGCGCCTCGTTTTCTCGCGGTTCCGCGTCGGGACAACCGCGATCGAGCTCCGCGAGTTCGACGACATCGCGTTCGCGATCGCCCATACACCGCGTAATCGATTCTCGTCGAGAAATCGAATTATCTCCTGACGGTCCGCAATACCTCAGGGATGCCCCTCTTCCACCGGCCGATGAAATCACCCCCATGGATGTCGTGCCTCCCGCGAACATCCCCTTAAACCGCGAGGACGATGACGGTTTCATAACCGTCAATCGTACCAAAAAACGGAAGACCCAGAGGGAGGTCCCCCCCAACCCCGCTCCCACTGCGGGCCCAAAACCAACAGCGGCACCTTCCAGCCGCCCTGGGCCACCTTCACAGCGCCCGCCGCCACCCCTGATCATCCGCGAGAAAGCCCATTGGCTTCAACTCGCTAAGGAGCTGCCAGGTAAGGCAATCTCTATAAAAGAAGCCCGTGATACCCAACACGGCATCAAAGTTATGGTCACGTCTTCAAGTGACCACCGCTCCCTAACATCCTTGTTATAGTGACCGTAAAATCGGTTACTATACTTATGCCCTGCCGGAAGAAAAACGCCTTCGGGCTGTAATCCGCGGACTCCCACAGGAAATCGAGTGTTCCTACATTCTCGAGGACCTTAAGTCCCAAGCTGTACCGGTGCACGAAGTGCACCGTATGCACAGAGGCGACGCAACAAAGTCTCCTCTAAACCTAGTATTGGTTGTCCTCGACCTCTCCCCAGAGGGGAAAAAGATCTTCGAACTTGAGAAGGTCTGTGGCCTCTCTGGCCTTCGTGTGGAACGCCCACACGAAAAACATACACTGCGGCAGTGTCATCGTTGCCAACTTTATGGGCACTCTGCCCTACATTGTCAATCCCGTCCCAGGTGCGTCAATTGCCTGGGCGACCACGGGACCTCGGAGTGCACACGCACCGGGACTCCCCGGAGCCACCGAGCTGCATTCTCTGCGGCCAAGCGGGTCACCCCGCTAACTACAGAGGCTGTCCTGCCGCCCCCGACCCAAACGTAAGTTCGGAAAGGGCAACGCCCAAAAGGCACTAGAAAAGTGCCGAACAAACCCGCATTCGTGGCAGCCGCCCCTCCAGTGGTAAATCACTGGACGGGTCTTCCCACGACGGAAGCGTTCCCTCCACTAAGGACGCGCGCCCCAATTTTGGCCGGCCTACCCCAAGCAACCCCTGCCCCCGCCCCCATTTTAAAAGCACCTTCTGGGCCGTCACCCCACCACTCTTTAGCGGAGGACTTAGCCTTGGCGACTAAATTCGCCAAGAACTTGCCTTTCGACCTAGCAGAGGTCCAACTCTTGGCTCGAAAACTGAGACAAGTTGCAGAGTCTGATCAACCCCTCCTCCGGGATCAACTCGTGATCGAAATGGATCACGCGTACCTCCTCCAGGTACTTAGGTCGTTATAACTAAACAACCTAGTTAAATTAATGTTACCGGTAACAAATGGCGCATGTAGGTAGAAATAAACCACGCTCATTGACTCTGGCGACTTATAACGCCAACGGCCTTCGAAACCAGCGCGACTTGGTCCATGACTTCCTGGTTACCAATCAAGTAGATATACTACTAGTGCAGGAGACCTTCCTGAAACCGAGTGAAAGAGATCCAAAGATCTCTAACTATCGGGTCACTAGACATGACAGGATAGGCCGTGGTGGCGGCACCTGATCTATTTCAGAAGATCTCTACACTGCATGCCTCTAGTCACCCCACCACTAGTAGGTATGGAGGTATCCGCCTGCAGACTAGCAATGACTGGCCACCAACCTCTAGTCATAGTCTCAGCATACCTCGCGTGCCAGAAAACCCTTATTAAGAAAGACCTAGAAGCCCTATTCAACTTAGGCCCAGCTGTTATAATAGCCGGAGATCTGAATTGTAAACACGAACAGTGGAATTGCAATACCACCAACCCCAATGGCAGAGCTCTAATAAATATATCAGACAATCTTTTGTTTGATATAATAACTCCCATGACCCCCACACGATACCCCCAACCGCGACTGGGGACCCCAAACACTCTCGACCTAGCATTACTGAGGGCGTAACTCTTCAGTTCCATTCGATCGAAACGATGGACGATATAGACTCGGACCATCGCCCGGTTATCCTCAAATTAGGACAACAGACGGACCAGACATCTGAAACTAGGACCTCTGTGGACTGGTTGAGACTTGGGGACCTCCTCAAGGCAAACGAATCACAAGGACCGCATCCCTGACCACATCGAATCCCACCAAGACACGGAGACGGCGATCGAGGCCCTCACCAGCCACCTTCAATCCGCAGTGCGGAACTCGTCCAGACAGGTGCCAGTGGAGAATGACCGCCACTTATGCCTGCCGGACGAAGTGAGGGTACTGCTGAGGGAAAAGAGAGCCGCCTCCAGAGCTCACGACAGATATCCCACCGAAGACAACAGAGTCCGACTCCGCCAACTAGAGCGCGAGGTCAAACTACGTATCCGGGAAGTCAGGGAACAACGTTGGGACAGAACGTTGAGAGATATCGAACCAACTCACCAGGCGTACTGGAAGCTGGCTAGAGTTTCAAATCAGATACCCTCACTGTCATACCCGCGCTAGAAAGAGCCGACAACACCGAGGCGTTCGATTGAGCGAGTGGAGGAATGCCACTCAGAGTCTAGAGCTCAATGCTCCCCACTACACAAAACGTCGACCAGTCACACCTGACGGAGGTGGACTCCGAGGTTGAACGTAGATCCTCTCTTACCAGCGGAAACCACACTCGACCCAGTCACGGTGGAAGAAGTGCAAGATCTGATCAAGTCCTCAAACCACGAAAGGCCCCAGGGATCGATGGCATTAACAATCGCGTGTTAAAACTCCTCCCCGGCCACTTGATTATAATCTTAGTGAGCATCTTCAATGCCGCCATAACAAACTGCTCTTTCCCCGCGATCTGGAAGGAAGCAGACGTCATCGGTATTCACAAGCCTGGAAAACCGGCTAATAAACCGTCCAGCTACCGCCCAATCAGCCTACTGAGCACACTCAGCAAGCTTTACGAGAGGGTCATCCTCTCTAGACTAAGAGATTTTGCCATCAGCAAACATCTACTACCCGATGAGCAGTTTGGATTCCGTGCCAGACACTCATGCGTCCAACAGGTGCACCGCATCACGGAGCACATACTATCCCACTTTGCCCATCGCCCTCGTCGCCCTATAGGAACAGCCGCACTGTTCCTTGACGTAGCTAAGGCCTTCGACAAGGTCTGGCATAACGGTTTGATTTACAAGCTGTACCAGTTCGGTGTACCAGACAGACTCGTGCTCATCTTGCGAGACTTCCTCCTAGGCCGTAGCTTCCGTTTTCGAGTGGAGGGAACACGCTCGTCCCTCACCCACTCACAGCCGGTGTACCACAGGGCTCGGCCCTGTCTCCACTACTCTTCACGCTGTACACCAGCGACATCCCAAAAACTCCAGATGTAGAGTTGGCCCTCTTCGCGGATGACACCGCACTCTATACATCAGATCACAACCGACAAATGGCTTGCGTCCGGCTACAGGTAGCTGTAACAGAGCTAGGCGAATGGTTTCGCAAATGGAGGATAGAGGTAAACCCGGAGAAAAGCGCAGCAATGTTCTTTTCACCCGTGGCACGCTTGCTCTCCCAAACGCGCTTGCCTTCGCTTAAAGCCATCTCGCTCTACGAACAAGAGATCCCCTGGGCAAAGTACACCAAATACCTGGGTGTCACCCTAGATCAGAACTTGCGCTTCAACGAGCATATCACTATAGTCCGGAATAGAGCGCGATTTGTGATGGGTCGTCTAGCACCCATGATAGATAAACGAAGCAAAATGTCCCTCAGACACAAGCTTACTCTATATAAAACATGCATCCGCCCGATCATGACATACGCGAGTGTGGTATTCGGCCATGCCAGCGCCTGCCCTTTTAAAGAAACTGCAAATCGTTCAGAATAAATTCATGCGCAGAGCCGTCGGTGCCCCCCTATATGCGTAACATCGACATCCACCGCGATCTGGAGCTTCCCTCCATCAAAAACTACATTACGTCGCTCTCGCGTAAGTATTTCGATCTAGCGCCGCACCATCGAAATCCCCTCGTCGTGTCCGCGTCCGATTATAAGCCTCGACGAAAGGCTCTCGTGCGACGACCGCGTAACATCCTCATGGACAAGGTCGACGATATCACAAAACGGCTGGCTCGGATCAGCCCGCCCGCGGTTAGGACGGCAGGCTGGCAGGCACCGACAGACAGACAGACGACGGCGGCGTCGACGCCGCCAATCACGATCTCTCCACGTCCCCGCGAGGGACGCCAGGAGACACATGTAGCCATATAGGATAGACTAGGCGTGTTGCTGGAAGTTTCTTTCGCCGTTTCTTCTCTCCAGCCATAACACGTTGCGAAACGGCAGTAAGATAGTATAGGCCATAGAACTCGCCGATCCCGGTCCGCCGGGATCCTTCCTCTCGGGCTTTATATTACCCGTCGCCCGCTCTCAATTAGTGCATTGTGTCGCCTTATGGTGGGCATCATTAGATTCATCCCCTCTCATGGCAACAGTCCAGCCGAGGTGAAACTCCCCGGAGCCCTCGAGCAAAGTTCGAACCTGGCTCGAGCGCCTCGCTTCGCAAAGGCACTCGCCCTGAACGCCTCCGCCCCAAAGTTGTGAGGTCTTCGAACCAACAACATAAAGTCAGCTGGAACCAGCTCAAAAAAAAAAAAAAAACAATCTATCATTATTGTTCGAGCCGCCGAACGGGTGTGGCCTCTCTGGGAAGTCGTAACGTTCTTGGAATAAACGATACCGAGTACTCTTGAAATTTCATTTCGAGTACTCAAATATGGGTCGTCACCAAGAAGCCAACGATAGTGACGTCAGCATTGCTGACGTCACATACTTTAAAACAGCACGTGGGTCCCTCCCCCATCATATATATATATATATATATATATATACGCAGCCAGTGTTGGGTAGTCCCAGACGTATACGGGTGAACGCCGCATACAAATTAGTGCTGTTTAATTTTTCGGACTTTACCGAAAAGGCTTGGTTAATACTAGTTATATGAGGGTATACTTAACCTTCTAGCGTTACCTGTAACATATATAATATGATGATTTAATCTGGGAAAAGTATATGATATCTTTTTCTCGAAAAACAAATTTCAAAAAGGTCAAATAAATAATAGAATATAATTTTATACATTGATACAATTTTGTGAAATTGAAAATGAAATTGGGGATATTTAAAAGTACTGATACTGAAATATTCATGACATATTGAATGTAAGAATTTAAAGAGCGTTCTCTATAATTTGACGCTAAAAGATGGCGCGTGCCGGTCACGTGGCGGCGTTTCGGCCAATCGGGGTTCATTGTTTATGAGTGACGTCATCGCGGGGGTTAGACGTGGGAATGATTAGCGCTTGATGGATATTATTGTGTTTTTTTCAAGTTATATCAAATTTGTCTCGAGAACTATTCTGAATTTTTTAATTCTTTGTCTTTCATTTTCTTCTAATCATTTGCGGTCGACACAATACATATTTTCTGTCCATAGTCCTCTCTTCTGACATATGTTATCTGTCACATCACAAATAATTGTATTTCGTCATACAACCCATACATCTCTTTTCTGGTCTACCTTTTGACTATATCCGTTATACATCTATCTTGTAGTTAAAAATATTTTTGTCACTTTAACAAACACAATACAACACACTTACTTTAATAATTTACCGAGATGATTATGTTGATCTATAATATAAGCATTACACAACAGTAGGATGTTAAAGCTAAGCAAAGCGTACAGATTTGCAGATATTGGCCAAATATTTGCATACCAGTATTTATTTGCGCCTGCAACCCTCTGTACGCCGCCCTCGATTTAATACCTAACGCCCAAGTATACTAGCAGTAGGGAGTCTGTCAATAATAGATGTTTAGTTTAGAATTAGGAAGGGTCTTAGGTTCTGAGGTGATGGTATGTCAAAGAAATTATTTATTAGAGTGAAGATCTGTTGGAACCAAGTGTCAAAGTAAAACATTATATCGAACACCTACCAGTATATCTGGAGACATGTTAGAATATACAATCCTTCAAGTAGCTGATTTAGGCTCGATGCACATTATGATGCCCTTTACGGTTCAATCTCGCTCCGGTCTGGTTCCGAACAAATCCGGCTGTGTCTACACTACTAGTTTGGAGTTAAAAGAAAAACGTATTCACACTGTCGGTATAAGTGATGATAGCTCCAATCTCGCTTCATTAATAAATTAATAAAATATTACTATCAATATCTGCGCGATATCGGATCGGAACTAGAGCCACACGATAGTGAGAAATTCTCTGATTTTCTTGCTTAATATTATTTGACCGGACTGGGAACGGACCAACACCTAAGCGAGATTAAACCCTGAACGGCATCATAGTGTGAATCGAGCCTAAACATGGAAGACGAATATTGAAAAATAACAATCGCCAAGTAAAAAACGTAACTCGTAACACGCACTCCAATCACAGTTGGCACTACCAATAAGATCACTGCTATGATTTGAAATTGGAAGGATATCGTGTCGAATATTCTCACATACGATTAAAGTACGCCTTGGTACAATATTTGCAGATACGATATTTTAAAAAGTATCGCTGATATCAATATCGAGTTAGTGAATTTATAAGTATAATTAATTAAACAGTTCCTATTACTTTAAATTTATAGCTATAAGAAGTTGTCAAATCGCGAGAGAAGAATGTCTTGTAGCGTTATCGGGTCATGTATGATAAGTTTTTCAGAAGGAAAGCTTTTCTGAGGTATATTTTTATTAGATTAATGTTATTTTTAGTATTCTTCCGCAGTTAGTGTTTATTATTCGCCTGTTTGCATGGAACAATTAAACAATAGGCTCAATAAGTAATCCGTAACATTCTAATCTTTATTATGTCTTTTTTTTACATACATACATACACACACCTATACATTTCCACATACATTACAAATTTTAACACGACATAATTTCCAAATGTATAAACTTTAAGATAATTTTCTTTTTATAATGTACAACAAACGAGTTGTCTGAAAGTGGGCGCTAACAACTACAACACAGTATTATACTACAGCAGAGTTGTTTGCGATACCAAATTATTTTCTGTACACTTATGTTAATGGTTTTGAATAAATTCTTTTATATAATAAAAATATGTAAAAAAAGAAATAAATTTAAATGAAATATTGGACTACATTTTAAAACTGTTTATGTCATTCATTAAAAGTAATTTAAATATTATTATCTTCACAATTATAATACTTCTGTTTATTAAAATAGACTCTCATCTGTATTTCATAACGCAGACCATCAATCAAAGTCATCTCGAGTAATACAGCCGTGGCTTACCCGCTGACGTTTCAACGATATTTTTAGAGTTTTTTTACTGTTACTTTTTGTTCTAATTTAAATATTTTTCATTTCATCTGTATTTTGCGGGTGCAAAATGAATTCAGTTAATTTATTTATTCTTTAAAAAATATTCAATGGGTACTTAGTAATATTAATATTATATATTGCAAATCCCTACGCTAAGTTACGCTTGAGTTATGATATTGTTCACAACTCTATTCTGATTTAGATTCGATTACCCACAATTATTTCGATCTCAGGCACTTAAACCATAGTTTTTTTATTCGCCTACTCCTCCGTCGTGTGCCAAGATAGAGACTTCCCAACATGTCTCTAAAGGGAAACTGGGACCTGGCCACTAATGCAGGAACACAACTTAAGGCTGTTATAGCGTCATACTCTAGACCAGGGGTGGTAGCCATCCAGACGGGTAAGTACTCTACCGCCTAGCTGTGGATTGTTTTGTCGCCTCTTACGACAGGCCACCCGGTTGCAGGAAATTGTATTCTTTCTCCGTTCCTACACGGAATTATTTTTATATCATAAATTTAATACTCCTCTAACGATAGGAAAACCTAGTCCAATAAAGTTTATTTTATTGTAGTATAGGTTCGCGTTACCATAATCTTGTCTGATACTGGGCGAAAATATTATTTAAGCTGGAGCACTCTTAGTTAGCTTAGCTAAGTTGCATTAATGGTCCATTCCTAAATCTCAGCAATACCTATAAAGTGTAAAATTAACTGATCGATAAAGCCAAAATTATCAATTTCCTTCACTTATACAATGCTAGCACTCAATAAAAGTTGAAGCACGACAGCTACCTTCGCGTCTGTCAACTTGTCCGCTGTCAGTTTGACAGTAGTGACAGTGAGGGTGGTTTCTGACAAGCCCTTGAGCCAACTATCAAATATTTGTACACTTGTTGTTTATTTTATGTATCGGTAAGTAACAAGTGTTTGATATATGTGATGTTTGGAAAATAAATTTAGTTTTACTTTTGATAAAATTAGAATCCAGATAGCGTACAATTTTGATTGAACAAGGAAATAATGAGACCGAGCTTTCGTATATGTCAAAGTCAGTAAAATACAGACTCTAGATACGACAGAACAGTACTAGGAATAACAACAGCCCATTTAAAAATGAGATTCTTATAATGCTTTCAAAGCCTAAAATTCAGCGTCACCGCAGTCTTTCTTCAACCAACAATTTATTATAATTTTTTTTTTAATCCATCTAAAATCAAACGCAGTCAAAAATTTTACATCTTTATAATGCTGTTATTAAACGGATCAACGGTCAATTTGGTCGAAAGGCACAGAAATGAAAGGACATAACCGCATTCAATGACATTGAATGGTTTAAGTTTATGTTTATAAGGATCACTTTGGTTGATCTTCCAAATTGAAAAACAGAAATGAACCATCTAATATCGGCTTAAGTTTAATTAAATTAAATTCAGAGTTTGCGTAATTTGGTCTAAAAAATTAGGTTAATCAATATTTTGTTGTGAACCGGTCCATTGCATGTGTTTTATTACCTCTTCGAATTTTATTGATCAATTTTTCGCGCTGTGTACGCCTCTGGTAAGATATTATAAATTCTTTTTTCTAATGTTTACATTTCATGCAGATTCTTAGAAGTCATAAAGCTTACAAATTAAGGACTCCCAGGACCTATGCGCATGCACCTTATATATTTTACAAATATATAAGATCGTTAGTCGGGGACTGAGTCAGTTGGATTTCATCTAAGATCGAGGCGTTATCTAGTGTACATTTGGAGCGAGGTTTTATAACAACGGTTTTTGCGCGATTTATGTCATTACGATTTTCTGCTTCAAAGTTTGGTTCTGTTGCATACGGTTTTGTTTGTAAGGGCTGTGAATACGTGTGTGTGCTTCGAATAAACTTTGTGATAATTCCAACGGCATTTTACTTCAGATTCCACAAATTTGTAACACTATTATACAATATCGATTGAAAGTAGTGTCATTGATAATAATATGATATTTTAACACCCGTTTTTTTATGCAAATAATAGTGGTATTTATTGTAATCTAGGGGCTTATTCAGAGTTTCATTACTTACTGGGCTACTATAATTTCTAGTACTCTTCTTCCATCTTCTAGATATATAAAAATGACACGTAAAACAGTCATGAAACTAATGAAACTCCAAAATAAAATATTAGTTACGTAACGTCTCCAAGATTAACCATCGTTAATTAACATATTAAATCATGTATAAAAGATACGTTTAAAAGCTTTCTATCCCATTATGTGAAATAAAAACAAAAGGAAGCGCTCAGTCACGGTTATTTTCGTGTGTTTCCGCCTTACCGCGGATTAGTTGTCCACAGACACAGTATCAAAGCTTTTAATATTATATAATAGGTCATTTGGGTTTTAAAGCATGAATAGAAAAGATGAGGACAACATTTATTTGTTGTATTGCAAGAAACTCTTCGATGCCACCCGTGATTTTGCCCAACAAATAAGCATCGCTATACAGTGCGGCAATGCAGCCAGCCTTCTGGGCACGCTGAATCTGGCAGCGATTTGTTACAGTCTATAATCGCTTGTACCATCTATAACTTAGATTATTTTAGTTTTTAATTGTATTTTTTTAGTTAGTTTTAGTTTACTACCCATTATGTTTTACTTATTTACTTTAATAAGGTCAGTAATTTATCTTTTATGAAAAATTGTATACAATGGGAGCTAAGTAACATTAATAATAGCACTGGCCCACAAAAAAAGTGGTCTGTACTTTTGACCAGACCTTTATCTATTCTTATGTATTTCGATGCGCTGAATCCGAATCCGGGTTCAGTTTGGTCCATACACCCTTAACATTTTGAGGGTTATGGACCAAACTGATCCCAGATTCGGTCTTTTTGGTCCATACACCCCAAAATTCGTCAAAGGTGTACAGAACACTTTTTTCTTTTTGTGGGTCGGTGTAATCGACAGACAAATGTAGTGTCGGACGGCCCTCCAACCCTATCGATTCCTGACGTGGAAAATTGCGTAAACGAACTTTCCGTTATTTACTATGGTCTGGGTGTCTGGGATCGGCCTCAGAGTGGTCCATTGTAAATTACCCATAACACAAGCGTAACTTGTTTAATTTGGAGATATACAACGTGTGTGTTTGTCTGCCGATTATGATATATACATTACACCTTTTTTGCAAACGTTTTATAAATATATGTATTTCTGTTTAAGTGTAATTAATATTCTCAAACTATTGTTAAGTTTTACTGATGTTTATATGTTCGTCGTGGTAGCGTAATGGCTAGAGCACGCGTCCCAAACTCAAAGGGCGCGGGTTCGAATCTTGGCCGGAACACATGCACTACTTAGGCAAATTTCTGACCTAATATGCATATTGTTACAATTACCACATACTAACAACGCTGAAGGAAAACATCGCGATGAAACCTGCACATCGAGATAACCGATGTGTCAAACCAAACCTGCCAATAGTGGAAGTCCCGATCAACAGCAGTGCGACGTTTATGGGGCTGTTATTATTGATATTATATATTCTTTGAAACTAAAAAACATAATAGCAAAACACCACCCTTTCTGTTCCCGCTGAAAATCAGTATAATTGAAAACTAGATTTAAAAAAATTTAAGTCTACCATACAAGTTTCAGCACACTAATAGTTACACTTTTGCACATGTAAAAAAGCCCAAACGACAAAACTTTTTAAAAGAGTAGTATCTGAATTTTTAAAAACCCTTATCTTAAAAAAACCAGGTGGGCTCGAGGCCGCGAAGGACCAAAAGTTGTTTATTTAGTGGTCTACGGAGGCCAAATGAACTGCGGGCACCGAGATAGAGCTAAGGCTAATTTTCAATTAAAACTTCATCAAACTTTGGCTAAGATACCCGAGAGCGTGGATTAAGATAAAAGTGGTAGCGGAATTTTCTTCCTTACATAGTATAAAACAAAGTCGCTGTCCGCGTCTGTCTGTCTGTCTATATATCCACTAATTCCTCTTAAACCGTGAAACGGAGTTTTAAACGGTTTTCATTACCATTCACTGAATTTTTATGTCTATATAAAAAACTCTAAACACTAAACACTTTAAAAGAAAATTATTCTCATGGCTGGTTGAGAAATGTTTTTATCAGGTATCTGAATTATTTAGTTAGATTAAATGACATTTATTTACTTTGTTATTATTATTATTTTTATAACCAACATGCGCCCGTGATTCAAAATATTCGCCAATTAATTATCTACCTATACATATAATAAAACTGTAGAGGTCGAATTTCTGTACAATGAAAAAAAAATGCTAAAAATCGAGTCACCGTGTAAGAAGTGAAATAGAACTAATTTAGATTTTTTCAAATTTTTTGTTACTCGGTTTGCCTGTTTGTCTGTCTGTTTGTACCGGCTAATCTCCGAAATGACTGGATCGATTTAAATGAAATTTTGTATGGTGGTAGCTTTATCCCTGGTCAACAAATAGGACACTTTTGATCCCGAAAAGTTAAAGAGTTCCCGTGGGATACTTAAAAAACCGCACAACGCGGACCAAGTCGCGGGCATCAGCTAGTCTTCTATAATATAATATCATAATAAACGACTATTAAATAAAAATATATGATATTTATAAACTATATTAGTTTTTATGAAAATTTGTATGCCAGTAAATGGCGAAACATGTTCTCACCATATCATAAGACCTTGTTATCCATGTTTCATACGAAAAGGTATCATTTCATTTCAACGTAATTAAGTTTTTATCTAAGTAAAATAGAACTACCTTGTCATGTTCAACACGCGGTTGTGCCGCGGGGAAAAGTCTGGTTCATAATAATATATTTATTTCGCGCGATTGCAACCAAAGAGATAGTACAGGTAGGCTGGTTGTCCATTGAAACGGAGCGAGGCTGCGGAGCGGAGAAATGGAGAAATATTAACCAATAGGATTGGCTGCCTGTCCATTTTAATATTTCTCCGTTTCTCCACTCCGCAGTTTCGCTCCGCTTCAATGGACAGGTAGCTTACCCTTAATCTATAGCTGATAACACACAGATAACACTTTTACCTACTTCATTTGAATTTCTTTAAAGGATATATGAAAAATAATAATAATAAAAATATTTATTTCTGGGTTCTTTTCTGATATGATTAGAGGTATATAATCATGAATGCAGAAGTAAGGTTGTTAGATGTTTTTCTGTTCTTTCTCCTCGGTTTTAATCTGTAAATTTATTTCTGTATCGGTGAAAAATAAAGAGATATCCATTTATCTGTCATAAAAATTGTAAAATACATATTATTTAATTAGATACATACGAATAATGGGGATAAATATATAATATTTTTTATTTTGAATACTATGATATTTTCTGTGGGATATAAATATGAAGTTTACGCTAGCGAATCTGAATAAGCTATTATCAAAGAAATATTTTTCAAAAGTGAAATAGTTTCTGCAGATTATATTCTTGTGGCCGGTTGCTAAATCTTACCTATCGTTTATTGCTCTTTCTATAGGTTGAAATTTGACATAAGCTCCATACATGAAATAATAAATTACTACCGACGGTAATGTAAGAGAATGATTAGTAAGATATAGCAACCGACCATCACGTGGCTGGAAGTCACTTGGAAGGCTTTTGTCACTATGATACCGTATTTTCTACAATTGATCTGCTATTCGCTTATCACTTGAACGGAACAGAGATTAAACCATTTCTGAACTGATATTCAAGGTACTCTGCTAGTTGCTAGTCTGTTGCGGTTCACTTACAATGTTTATTTACGGACATAGCCACTATATTACCTTATATTGTACTTTACATTAGACCTATTTCTAAAAGCATTTTTCTTTTATATTAAATTGTAAAAGATTTATAAAACTTGCTAATACAGTTTGGATAATCACGATATGTCTGGTTGCTGAACACCACCGCCTAAATTTAAACTTTTTTTTAATTCAATGGATGTATTAATCTTTGTGTCTTCTCCTATTATTGTTAGTATCTTTTTCTTGTTTCCTTATAATTTCTTATTTTCTATGTATATTTGTTTTCTATTCTAGTATTAATTTTAACTGACAATTTTGACCTTTCTAGTATAATAATTACCTTATGCACTTCAGAATTATAAGTTTCTTAATTATTCCTATTTTCATTTGTGTGATATTTGTGCAAAAATTTAATATAGTTCTCTAGAAAAGAAATATTTTTTGAATTTAAACACTTGGTTGCCTAAGGTATTAAGAATATGACAAGTATCAAAATAAAATGGAACTCATGTTATGTCTTACATGTACCAGTATATCTAGACACGCGTCAATTTCATTAGCAATTCTCCAAAAGCGGACAGCTTAGACTATTAGGTATATATAGTCTAAGGCGGCCTCTATAGGCTGTTTGACTTTTGTTTTCATTTGACAATGTTTCAAAAACAACTAAAAAACTTTAGTACAATACATTTTATGTGTTTTATTACGACTAATAAACATAATGCTGGGAAATAATAGTGTTTTTTTTATTGCGTGAGTTCAACAGACAGACGGCCAACCTGATAGAAAGAGGTTACCATCGCCTATAGACATTTGTAACACCAAGGGTACTTTCTACCATTGTTATGGCGGCATGGTCTAGACCAGGGGTTATAAGCATCCAGACGGGCAAATATCCTACCACCTGCCTGTAGATTGTATTGTCGCACAGATAACGGAGTGTCTTGTGTAGGCTACGAAACAGTAAAAAAAATGTACAAGTATTATTTACAAAAAATCTATTAAGAAATCAAACTTTTAAGCAGTTCGTAACAACCATTTTAAACTTTGTATATAAACTTCCATCTTGGAATAAACTGCCAAAATTGATGAATGTTCCCGTCGATACAGTACAAGCAAGTATTCCAATTTCCTTAAACTTCGCGTAAGTCTGCCTTTGTAATTTATTAACGATACGCTATAAGTTCAAGACTTACTAGACAGCGGTAAGACAAGACTTAGACTTTTCTCAATCTAGATACAGGCACGTAATGAGGCACACTTGCGTAAAAAGTAAGTTATTTTTTGTATTGGTGGACAAACACATTGTATAATACATACCCAAGTTAAGCGAATTACGCTTGTGTTATGGGTAACGGATAACTTTTTAATTTTTTTGATTGCATGCAGTTCAGCAGACAGGCAGATGGGCCCACCTGATGGAAAGCGGTTACCATCGCCTACGGACATTTGCAACACCAAAGGCGTTACTAATGCGCCGCTGCTCTCTTAACAGAGACTGGAACCTGGCCGCTAATGCCGAAACACAACTTAAGGCTGTTAAGGCGTCATATTCTTGACCAGGGGTAGAAGCCATCCAGACAGGCAAATATCCTGTCACCTAGCTGTGGGTTATTTTGTCGCCTCTTACGACAGGCCGTCTGGCCGCAGGAATGTATATTATTTCTCCGTTCCTGCACGGATCGGGCGCCTGAGCTTGTTTATATTGTTACATGCCCTCAAAGATAAGCGCACAGCTGCCTGTTGTAAGCGCAGTCCATTATCTTCCCGGATTAGGAATTCTTTTGTCTTTTGAATTTGTAATTAAGAAAAACATGCTATTGTCTTTTTACTTGTTTTATAACCATCATTAGCGTCGAACTAATCCTTATTGTTATTGTTTTCGACTTTCTGGCCATTCGCAGGTGTGCAAATTACTATTTCTTAGAAACTCAGTGTGCGCGGGCAATTTCTTTGTACTGTGTAGTTAGTATAAGACGATGTCCGAATGGAGGAGCGGGCAGTTAAGCGACGGCTACGAAACGAGTAAGACGTTTTCTAGTACTCTCGATTAGCGATATAGACGACGGACTTTGCGCGTATCGAATTGTATTGAATCGTGCAGTGTGAAGTGGTTGCATCCAGATTTATTTGTATTTGTTTTATACAGTTCTAATAAAATCTATAGTAGTTCCAACAGCATTTTTTTAATTCGAGTCCTATAGCTCGTAACAATATCAATATCTCAACAATAGTAACGTCTGTCATGAGTTCATAATTTCATGAATTTTTTTAATCACCTTCCGCCATATGTCACGGCAGAGCTCTTTTTTGATCTTTTATTTTTATACATTTTCTTTTATTAGATTCTGTTTTCAAGGGTAGATAAATGTTTATTATTGTCATACACTTAACACGCTTTATTTTAGTGTTTTTCTTTTTTTTATAATTTTTCTCATCTTATATCTATTACATTTTCTTATAATCTATCCTATCCTAGTTCTTATATTATTATACGTTTTCTTATGATCTATTTTATTTATATCTATTTTTAAAAATCTAAGTCTTACTTATTATATATTAGCAACATTTTACTAACTTTTATTTCTTTTTATCACCATTTGTACAATTTTATCGCGTACCATGATTTTATTGAATTGTTTTGTGTTGTTTCAGCGCGAGGGTGCTGCGCGCAGCGATGCGGAGCGCGAGAGGCGCGCGCGCGGCGACTGGGAGGCGCGGGCGCGCGCCGCCGAGGCCGACGCGGCGCGGCTCGCCGGCAAGCTCCATGCTGCTCAAAGGGAGATCACCAGGTCAGTTCAAAAGCATCATTTCTGGCGCCATATTTATTATCTTTATAAATTTCTACAATGAGCTATCAAGAACTTACATTAGAAATTCCACATTGTAGACGGACATTGTTTGTAAGAATAATCAATATCAAATTTAACTTTGTTAATATATCTTTTATTAGTAGAAAATATATATTTTTATGAGATATGGTTAATTATATTAAATGCTACATATTTGTGCCATTTGGGATTGAAACATTGAGGCCGTGTAGTCCACCGGTTTTCAAAAGAGTTTCTTTAAAGACATCTATATGAAACTGGCTGCTTTACGTTACCCGCGATCAGAAAGCTGACTCGTATTTTGTCCAACATATAAGCATTGCAATACAGCGTGGCAATGCAGCCAGCCTTTTGGGCACGCACTGCGCTGGCAGTTATTTACTACATCATTTACTCTGGATTTAACTATTTAATAATTCCGCACTTTCAAATCTCATAAAAAATATATATTATCTACTAGTAAAAGATATTTTATCATAGTTAAATTTCATACTGTTTATTCTTACAAACAATATCCAGCTATAAATAATGTGTAATTTATTAACCTTTCCATTTTTTTCTTTCTCGTCTTTACTGAAACCATTCGCGAGACAGAAGTGGGTAATTGACATGAAAAACCAACGGAGTGAATGTAGGTGGAGAACCAGCTGCGGTTATCTTATGGCATTATTCAAACATTGGTGTTGGGATTGTATTCATTAGAAGTTTTGATTTGGCTTCATAACAATTTTGACAAATTCTTTATACTTACAAATACGGATCTGGATATATAAAAAAATGTGTGTGTGTGTGTGTGGGCAGTTCATACGCAATGAAGTGAAACTTCAGAGAGTATACAGGCGAACATAATTCTATCTACAACGCTTAGTAGACAAGAATGAGGAGGCTACGTAGCACCGCACAAAAGGGAGACCAAGTAGTATGAAACGGTGTATGATGTAGTCTATCTCATTCTCTCGCAGGCTCAGTCCTATATATTTATGTGTTTATCTCTTTTTAGTGTCGCTTTTTCGTTTCAGCGTGTTTCAAATCACAACGATTCTAAAGAAGTATCACTTAAAACATCCACTGTTTTCATTTAAAACCGAACCAATTTAAATCACCGACAACCGCAAATGCAAATACGAGAGCACACCAACGCCACCAATTAAAATATTGCCTTTTGCAAACAATTGTTCGGTGTCCAAATATCGGTTCGTCATTAAGTTCGTTAACGCGCCCGACAGCGAAACACAAAACCTCGAATCGAAATTACAGGTAGAAGTTGGAAAGTAATCAGGTACGAATTTAAAACACAAAAGTTTCAATGCAAAATATTCTATTATTCACTAACAAATATCCATTTAGAACATTTGAAAACAAATAATTAAAAAAAATATTTATTACAATCTGTCTTATGTCTTATCTTGCCAAGCATGTAATGAATTTATGGAGATATGTTACAGTACAAAATTTTAGTACGTCATGTCATTATTATAACTATAATAATATGTTTCTTTCCTTTAACTGTGTCTTGGTCTTACTGAGTATGCACTGTTTGTTACAACTCCATTACTTCTTCGAAAAGTAAATGTGTAACATATTTCTTCATAAAATTCATTTGAAAAAGTTTGAGTTAATTTTTAGGTAGACGTAAATCTGGGGAGTTTCTTGCCGCTTCTTCTTCTTAAGAGCAGTAACACGTTGCGAAGCGGTATACACCTTCAAAAAGTGTTGTCCAGTGGAACTTATTTTGAATAAAAACTTTTAAATTTAAATTATATTATAAGGAAATTTGTTAATTAATTTCAATAATAAATATGAACATAATATTTTTTTATTCCGCAAAATGGGTTATTTTTCATGTTTGTCATACAAATTGTTCTATACGCACCTTAACATATAACTCGTAAGTCCATAGCAATTCTAATTAAAACCCGTATTGCTAGTATTTTTTTAAATGTTATGTTCATTTATTCAATATATTAGCTTTTATAAACAAATTTTAATATTCTAAACTATCTTAAAAATTAAACTACACTATAAAAAAGAAACTTAAAATTAAATACTAGAACTAAACACAAAAGAGGGTATAATTACAGATAAACAGATATTGGTAACCCAAACCACTGTCACTTATCGAGAACGTTCCCAAAAGGCTGGCGGCGTTACCGCGTTGAATAGCAATGCTTAACCTTTAAGCAAAATAGACGCCATTCTTTTGGTCGCGTGAGAGGTCTACGAAAGTAGTTTCTGTTTTATTTAAAAAAATCGTAAATAAAGTAAATGCACAATTTAAATCCAAGTACGGCCCTGGTTTGAAATAATGGAAACTGCTGTGTCGTATCGCACATTGATTGCCAGTTTATTATAGCTAATATCGAAGATTTTCTAGGTAAGCGTTCTCCATTTTAGACTGGCTTTCCACCTGACATCAGATCAGTTAAACGTGTACCTATACAATATAAAAAAGGATTTATGATTAACTAGCTGATTTTGAAACATTCTTCATTGGTGCTCCGCTCCTATTGGTCTTAGCGTGATGATATATAGCCTATATATACCCTTGCTCAATAAATGGGCTATCTAACACTGAAAGAATTTTTTAAATCAGACCAGTAGTTCCTGAGATTAGCGCATTCAATCAAACAAACGAACAAACTCTTCAGCTTTATAGAATAGTATAAGATTCTATTATCAACCTCGGCCCTTGACAAGAGGTAAAACTATATATCACGGTGCATTTCTTAGGTCTACATGTTATCTTTATGGCCGTTTCCTATGTCTTACTGTGGCGAGGTAGAATTTTTTAGAATCTTCTATCTTTTAGAAAAAGGTAGAAGATTCGGGAAAGAAAAAAAAAGAACAGATACATTTTAGAAAGGGATAGATGATTCGAGATTAGAAGGTTCAGGAAGGAAAAGACAGAGATAGATAGATTTTTAGAAAGGGACAGACAACAAATAAAAGAATAACGAAAAGAAGATCGAAATTATGGATTCCAGAAGATTCTTCCGTGCATACAAGCAGCGTAAGGCGCGCCTACCGGGGGTTCAGTGGAAGACAGCGAAGCGACAAGTGCGATACGAGAGAGTTCGAAGAGAAGTTTAATAGAAGTTAGTGACGAGTTTAGTGAAAAGTTTACTGGGTAATTCAGTGAAGGGAGGAGTTTAGCGTAGTTTAAGAGGATATCCAGTAGCGAACTACGCGCGGTAAATTTGGAGGTGAGCACTGCAGTAGCAGAAGGTGGTCTGCGCAATATCGGTGACGGTATTGTGAGTGAGATATCCCTTCGTCGGGGCAGAGCGTCGTTAATTGTGCGTGAAGGGGCAACCCTGCAGAGAAGAATCACGTACGGCTGTGTAAGTTATTAAAAGCATTTAGTTGAAAAATTTGGTGTTTACTTCCAATCCCCGTTACTACCCCCGCTCGTACGTAACATTACTATGCATTCACTTGCTGTACCATCGGTTGAATTTTGGCATTACTTGTTATAAGCATATATCAAATTTTAACCGATAGTAAGGCAAATGAACGGTTGGTAAGATATAAAAATACACAATCAATCAATAGGTTATTTGTGAAAACCTGTCATTGGCTATCTGTTGTTAATTGTAATTATTTATTCAAATGTATTTATTTAGCTGTTTTTTTACTTATAAATCGTCGCATTTTCTTAAGTTTTTGCGACTAGTACCGTAGTAGGCGTTTTGGTCAGTTATCAGAAGCAGTATCTTCGGTGATCACGGCTACTGAAAAGTGACCGAAACGTCGAAATAAAAATCTATACCTTCACCTTCAACAAAACCCCTCAAAATTAAAACGGCAAAACTCAATTCCGAAATTTAATTTCGAAATTGGAACCCGTAGCGAACGATCAATCGGCTGATATCGCGCCAGTTGGGGTAATTAACGAACTTGAGTTCCATTTTCGAATTTACGGCTCGCCGGTGTAATCGGACGATTGTCATTGGTCGATAAGCGTCGGTCCGATTGGCCGATCGGTCGTACCGTAACTTTGGAATACGAACTTGGGGATTTACCGCCTGAGGCATGTTATGGATTTGACCCAATTTGTACCCGACGCAGAATTGAAATTGCCCCTTTTTAGGACTGTTCTCACTGTATTTATTGGATATGAGGTTCTCAAATGACGTCAACTGACGTTAACTTTTAAGGAAATGACAAATGGAATAGAGATGATACATAAAGCATGTTGTTGACGATAGAATGTGTTGTATGAACGGCCCGCTCGCTGTTGCCTATATATAATTATTATAATTGGCCTTGTCTATAATTATGTTAATAAATAATACAAACATATACAATAAATATACATATATATAAAAGATAAAATATTTGTGGTGTATTTAGCTGTCTTTTAAAGCAATAAATAATAGCATTTTGAGTGCCTAGAGAACGATCGAATACACGAACTTCACTCGAGATCGACCAGAGTCAGTTGCCCGCGACCACCGACCGTGATATTCAATACTCTCACAGCACTCAACGGCTAACTTTCAAACCCTAAAAAACCTTGTTTAATTTTTCCTTTGCACAATTGGACGTTATATCCGTTACACATGTTTTAGAGGATTTGTGCGTAGGTACACTTGATCAATGGCAATTGGGTCGTGGTCAAATCACCTCTTTACTTCAATAACATGATAAATCCGACAAGTCATATTTTTATTTGATAACTAAAACCAGCTCAGCCATCGGAAATGGCTACATATTTGCGGCTTTTGGGGTCGACACCCTGGGACCATGAGGGCCTGAGGCGCACAAGCTTTATCGAGACATAGCTATAACTCACTGTTAGGTATTAGGTTATTACACTTCTTTTTAACCATTGGTGCTTAAATGAAGATTCAATTCTAAATTGTTCATACCTACATATTATTACGCCTGTTTCCGAAAAGGTAGCCAGAAACTATGGATCCACTTGCGACGATCCTGATGAGCGACTTTCGCTTCATCTACTTTCATTAACCTCCTCATACATGCACGTTTATTTGAGATGTTTTTTACCTGACCTCTTTTTAACACTTCTGCTATTTGATCATGGTGTGTATGTACATCGCGTTCTACCTACCTTAATACCTAAATTGTATTAAGACTGAAAATTCCTACGCAGTTTTTTTAAATAACCAAAAATATTCGCGAGCTTTTGGCAACAATCAATCCGCTTTCAAAAACGTTTCAATTCGTAACCATTTCCCATAACACCCATTATTCGGGAGCATCATTTAATCATCGGTCCGTTACAATACAATTTATACAGTGTCAATCACAAATTTAGCGTGGGAACCCCCGCATACGGGTGTGCCGGTGTGTTTTTTGTACGCGTTCCAAAAATGGGGGTTAAAGTAGATCTACTAGGGTAGGGTTGCCAGTAAAAAAATATGGTAATAACGAACAAACGCTAACTAAGTATGTATAGTCACGAAGTCCGTCACTGGGGGAACTCCATACACCTCTCATTATTTCTGTTTGTATAGTTAAGAGTACTACAA
Organism: Dendrolimus houi; assembly: GCA_039645545.1. Lineage (NCBI taxonomy): Eukaryota > Metazoa > Arthropoda > Insecta > Lepidoptera > Lasiocampidae > Dendrolimus > Dendrolimus houi. Next base: position 23,350,986 of record CM077127.1, on the reverse strand, counting down.
ATCAATCAGTGAAGCTAAGACACCATTGCTGTTTTCGAATTGGAGTTGGCGTTAGATTCCGTTTAAAAAAGTTAAAAAACGAGCGGTGTATGCACAACTTACCATTGAGGGGGACTTCGCCACCTTGACTATATGTATATTTTTGCGTGAAGCTTCATCCACCAATTTATTGATGTATAATTTAGCACAGATACAGACCATAGCAAATACATGAACGTGGTGCTATTTAAACATATAATAGATATCGGCGTTAGAGCTGTCGATAAGGTAATCGGTAAAGTCGTTCTCAAGTTATGCGCGTACATACATTTATACGATTGATTTTTTATATATATAGATAGATTTTAATGTACACCTCTTTTGGATTACCTTACTCATATTAGCAGTAGTATCGGGAAAGACAGAATCCGGCAATGAGTTCCACTCCTTTGCGGTGCGTATGATGAAGCTAGATACAAAGCGTTGCGTTCTTATAGGTGGCATATCCACCATATATTGATGCCGCATGCCGGTGCGTCTGGTTGTCCGATGATGGAAGGAATTTTATGTTAGCGCTACGTTCCAGAAGGGACTGACAACGACCACGTTCACGAGCGCGATTTTTCCCGTTCCACATGCTTGCGGACGTTACAATCAAAAACTCCAGTGGAACAGATTATGGGGCGTTGATGTCATAAACGACGAAATACACAAATGTCATTGGTTGATTTGAAAATCGCGCCCTTTTCAATGTCAAGAGATAAAGAGAATTAATGCTATGTGGTCAACGCCCACTTCGACCCACCTCTTGAAACGGGTCGTTGTGAGCGTTGTGTGATCGAAAGTAATGAATTTCATTGGTGACGTTTTCGCCACGACCATAACAACCGCGGTCGCCTTGTGGAACGGCAGACGAAGCATTTTGGGCGTTGTGAGATACTAAAGGAACGCGCCCTATTCGGGATTTGTTGAAAAGTCACATTTAATATAGTGTTACACATTGTCAAATTTTATGTTTACATATGATATGAAGTGTTATTAATCTACGCTAATACAAGTTCAACATCAAAATTTGTATTCTAGCTATTGCTTATGAAGCTTTTTACTCTTCTCTACTTCTAGCATGTCCAAGTAAAAGCAGCCCTACACAAAAACAAATTCAATTCGTCAAAATATTTCCGAGGGCGGGTAAGCCGATTATTGCGGTCTAAAAAACACTGATACTGCTACACTGTAACGCCTTATTTTTATTTGTTCTCTGTTGCGGATTCTTTTAACCATTGTTTGTTATTTTGGAAACTTGGAAATATTTCTTTATGGCAAGAAGTAAAAAAGCTAACGGCAAGAGGCCACCCATAGATATTTGTAAAGCCAGTAGTTATAATGATGATGAGGTTCGATTGGTGAGTTTCACAAATATGTAATAGCGATATGAAAGTGTCCTCTCAATGCTTTGCATCGCCGAAACTTTGATGTATATTCTCTGTATTACCACATTCTGTGTGTCACGTCACTGACATGAGACAACAATTTACATTTTACTTCAAAATCTATAAATACTTAATGTGTTATTTTACTGTAAAGATATGAAGTGTTTAATATATTTTATTTTCCCACTCTATATACTATATAGGCCGTGCACAAGACTGACTCGTGTTACAGGTAAGTTGTCACTGTCAGACGGTTGAAGACTCAGTTATTAGTCGTATATCTATTACGACTATTTAGTATACATATATGTAAGCTTTAATACGTATAAGTTACAAAATTCGCACTTCATTCGCATATCACGTAACCAGATCACGTATATGCGGTAGGCTCGCCCCCCTCGGGTATAAGCGCTATAGTTCTCTCATTCGTAACACACAGACGTGCAGCATCGATATATAAACCATGACGTTTTATCAAGTGCACGACGTGGTCTACATTTTCGATTGTTTAGGTTACAATTTTAATGCATTTAATGCCGGGTTTCTATATACTTAATATTTTCTTAAGTTTTCGCGACTAGTATACATAACAAAACTACGTTTTAACGATTTTAAGCGCGGTAAATTATTTGATTTTTATTATTTCGACGTTTCGACCACTTTTCACTAACCGTGATCACGGAAGACAAAGATGTCAAGTGTCAATGCGTATTGTTAACAAAGATGTCAAGTGTCAATGAGTATTGTTAACAATACTTTGTCTTTCGTGTTTTATTATTTGTATATACTTTTTTAAATTTCGAATCTGGCAAACAGACGGCTCATCTAATGGAAAATCCTAGGTAATGTAATATAGACTATCCTACTAATTGCACAAGCAGTAATCTATATTTTTGGAATATTTACTTTTTTACAGAATTGGTATCCCGAGGCACTGATCTATACATGAGGCTTTTTTCTGTGTTTTAGATACACTAAAAAGTTATATAACTTGGACATGTTGTTTAGATATCTAAAAAACTGTTTAACATATAGACATATTTGCCAACTCACCTTCATTGTTGTTGTGTTCATGTTTATATTACCAATTAAATAAGAAAACTGTAACATATATTTTGTCAAGTACTTATAACAGCTTCGTGTAAAATTTAGCATTAAAGTCTAGAATTGAAAATGAGATATATGTGCTGCAGAAATATTACAGTACCTATATACCGTGCTCAGACGAACAAAATAGGTAAACCGAGCCCCGAGCTCTCAGAGTGAAGCCGGCTAAAGGAAGCTAATTTTTGTATAGGAAGCCAATCACGCAGCAGTGCGTTACGAGAACTTAGTAAATTGGAATAGTTTATTGTGGATACATTACTGTTAACCACACAGACGCAAGCCATGTTTATACTAACTACATCTGTTTACGTACAGAAGTTTAAAAAAATGCTTCACTTCATTTCAAGCTTTTGTTCAGATAAGCTCCGCTATACTTCTATTCGTTCCTATGAGATTTTAAGGGTGGTAATTTATTTGATTTTTATTCCGACGTTTCGTCCACTTTTCAGTAGCTGTGATATAGGAAGACAAAGATGTAAAGTGTTAATGTGTCAAAGGTTTTTATTTAGCCAACCCTCAACTTGTTCTATAACGCGATAACTTAAGAAAATACTATGAAATACGTCTAATAAAGTTTAACCAGTCAATGATGTGTAAATCATCGTTCATAGTTCAATCGAGTTGATATCGATTACGAATCGGCTTGATTCCCCCGCAGACGCCGGCACGTGCGTCCGTGTGTAAACATTCCACGTTCTACCGCCTCATCAATATTCATAATCGCTAATCTGTTAGCGATTCGATCTCATATCGATATTGCTTAAAGTTGCAAAAGTTTTAGACCAACTAAATATTTAAAATTAACCTTCACAGCTCAGACTTGTAGAATCTTTGGAAAATTTAGGTTTTCACTTGAGATATGTTATAGAACAAATATATTGAAAGTCTAAAGTCTCTAAAGCATCCAAAAATTGACAAAAATATAATAATATTAAACTGAGTTTATTGGTCAAAATATATATTTTTTTTAATTTATTGTCCAATCTGCTTACATTCATATACATTAAAAACACATTCGACTGTGGCACAGAAACCTCATGGGCTTATTAGTGCCGCAGAGAGTCGTGTAGACAATATTGTTATATCAAAAATAGGAGCAGAGGCGAGTAATTGTTGTCATCGTTCAAGTGTTTAGTTCTGATTTGATAATAAAAGCGGAGTTATCATCATTCTAGCATATGGTTCTGTTTTAGTCCCAGGTCTGCACATATGAGGTTGATGGTCCGCTTTGGGAATCAATATAGAATCTTTTTAGATTATATTTGATCGATTTATGGTTGTTTTTGTACTTTGATTGCAGGTCTTCTGGGAGATCATTTACAATGATTGGTATCATATTGTCACAATTTGGGCCACCTGAATATTTGTAAACAAATCACATTTATTACCCGTCGGCGTTTGAGCTAATAACATTGTAGTTCTTTTATGATTGTCTTCTTTTGTTTACTTATTTATTGGTTATTGTGGAGAGCAGCCTATGGCCGTTTGCAGGCATAATTAGGCAGGTGTGCAGATTACGATTTCTGGGAAATTGCGTCGACGCTTGCCGGGCAGACATATTTGCATTTGTGCCATATAAAGGAATGGCCCGGTTGTGGAAGGGCAGTCAAGCGATAACCACTAGCGAGACAAGAAGTGTGTACATTCGATAATCTATATAGTGACGGACTTTACACGTGTTATTGAATCGCGCATTACGTTTGGGCCGATTGTGTTCAGTTATATTTGTACCTGTGTTATACGTGTTTGTGTAGTTCTAATAAATTCTATAGTAATTCCAACGGCATTTTAATTCGAGTCCTGTAACTCGTAACAACTATTCTCGCGCCTTGTCTTATACACGTTATTATATTTAGGAATAATATATTAACATGCGTCCAATCTCGGTCACATGTTGTTAGGCCTAGTCTTTTTAACTAATAGGTCTGGTATGATACATTCAGTTAGTATTAAAAATGTGACCTTGTCAAATATACTCATAACATTACTATATTTGAATAATTCTTAATAATTGTCTATAAATTTAAATTTAATATTCTTAGGTACTATGGTTTTTAATAAACGTAACTTAAGTTTAATTTATATAAAGGGTAATTAACGACTTAAGCTGTTGGATATGTAATAAATTAAATAAATAAAGATATAAAAATATTATTTTAATGACAATTGACTGAGAAACATACATTGGGTTGTTATATACTATTATTATTTGTAGTTTCTTTATAATAATACTAGCTGACCCGGCGAACTTCGTACTACCATATTTTCTGAATTCCTTAAAAACTTTGTTTCATGAGTCATGACACAAAAACAAAATCACCAAAATCGGTCCAGGTCATTAGGAGGATTCTAGAACCCGATCTCAGCGCCACCTACCGGTTCTAATTGTGAATCTAAACCATCCGGGAACTCACTCAAACAAACGAAAACAAAATCACCAAAATCGGTCCAGGTGATTAGGAAGATTCTAGAACCCGATCTCAGCGCCACCTACCGGTTACAATTGTGAATCTAAACCATCCGGGGACCCATTCAAACACAAAACAAATATCATCAAAATCGGTAAAGTCGTTCTCAAGTTATGCTCGTACATACATTTCTACGATTCATTTTTGTATATAAGATAAATTCTTGTCTTTCCAACTTTAATCTAATCTCTAATCTAATAGAGGAAGAGTACAGGTTGGAATAAACGGTGAAGAGATAAATGAAATTGCAACTTTTTAATTCAAAGGACCTTTATAATTGCAGCGTTGATTATTTATTTTATAAACAAAATGCTAGTTTAATAAGTGTGGCTAATTTAAATAAAAATATGAGGGGTAACTTATCAACTTCCAATAACTTTTTATGTCGTCAGCCCGTTTTATTTGGTCATAAAACATTTTTATCATTATCCCTTCACGTTCAGCACATGTTCTAATGAAGAGCACGATAGTGATCGTGCACTCGTAAAGCGTATCTCCGCACGCACCGTTGGAGCCATCTTCCTTGAGATGCGGTGGGAATGCCAGCGATAAACTTGAACGAATAGAAAAAGTATGACGGAAAGAATGATTGAGTGAAACAAGAAATAAACGACTAACATTACTGTGTTAAAAATACGTTTTTAAAATATCACTAAGTAGTATCTGTTCCAGATATGCATAAATTATAATAAAAGAATAGCAGCATAGCGGTTCAGTTTGAGAGCAAGCATGAAGTGATATAAATGCTCATATATTTTGAAGAATACTAAATATGATGCACGCAAAATGGTTCTACACGAAAATATGTCATTTACACATTGTGGGTATCGCCGTAATACACATTAAAAACTACTCGTTTATAATATATCGGACAAACGCAAAGACAAAAATCTATTTACATACTATTTTGTGTATAAATATCTAAGACGAAAATGTATATTTATCCCCTTGTGAAAAAAGTGTTCGAGTGAAATGAAATCTGAATTTATAGTAATTAGATATATGAAATTAATTTGATTAGTACTACTTATATTTAATGTGAACATTTATCCCTGAGAGTTCAGAGCCATTTTTGTACGGCTGACATAAATAGTACACAGCACAGTAATTAAAATACCAGCTTCCGCAGTTTCGTACTACAAATAAGACAGTGTCAAAATGACGTGGAAACTTATGCCATGTCTTGCGTCTACCAGTATATCTAGACACGTGTCAATATCACTAATGGCTTCTTCCTAAATATATCTTACCAACCGCTCATTTGCCTTATTATCGGTTAAAATTTGACATTAGCTCCATACAAGTAATGTCGAAATTCAACCGATGTTAAGCCGCCGCTTTATGCTCCCAGTTCTTTAAAGGTTTTTAATAGGAACCGTTGATACTCAATATGGACCATTTCATAGATTGCGCTTAGCACGCTGTGAATTGGACCTCAGCCCTAACTTTTACCGCTCAAGCACGTTTATTATTTATAAGTTTTACGACGCAGGGGGACCACGTAAATAGACAACCGTGGATTAGGCCAGCGCATCACCATACCAAAGTTCATGGTTATATTTCCAGGAAGATATTATTAGGTAAAACAATGTTATGATGTTTTAGATCGTATGGTGTGGGGATGAAAATAGAATTTTAGTGAGAGATGTAATATTGTTTTGTTATTGGTTCTTTTGAAAGGGTGTTGAGGTTGGTTAGTGACGGGCTTTTAACAGCTTGTGTACGAATATAATGACTTCAAATTAACAGTATTAAATTTGTTTTTACTTCTGGTGTTGAAATCGAGAATCGTAGAAAAAAAAGCAGATGTTAAGTTTTATTTGATTGCTGCAGAATTTGAAGATCTTGTATCGTGCAGTACGTCCTATTCGTCCTTACGTATGGTGTCGAGACGTTAATATTGATAGTGAGTGATATAGATAGATTGATAACACTTTAATGTACACCATTACAGAAAACTTACGAACTAGTATTATTATAATTGAGTACAAAGGGCAGTCTTATCGCTAAAGAGCGATCTCTTCTAGAATATTGATGATTAGGAGTGGTATACATAATTATTGTACGATTACTTACATTTCAATAATAAATACTATATATACAAATATACACATACATACAAGATATAGTAATAAAATGCAATTATTTAAACATAATAAACATATAGATATACAATGTAACACTAATTACATAAAATTAAATATCATAATATTGCAGATAGCATTTCCTGACCACAATGTATTCCAAAGTTGGACAATGACTGTCCAACTTTGGAATACATTGCTTGTTGCTGTCATGGTTATGACAACCATGAAAGAATTATTGAAAAACGTTGTATTATGAATAAGAGTAATAAGTCTATATAGTTAAGTATCGAAATAAAATGGAACGTTATACTATGTCTTACAGCTACCAGTATATCTAGATACATGTCAGTATCACTAAGCGATTCTCCAAAAGTGGCTTGTTCTAGACCTCCAGTAAAATAACTAAATTACCGGCACAGCTTGCAAAATAAATAAGTTGAAAAGGCAATAAGTCTCACTGAATCTTTTATTTTAACACTACCATAATAATTTTATCTGTGATTGTCTTTAATTTCGTCAACTTTTGGATCTACCACCTTTCTTTCATTGTCTTCAATGTTGCATCCACTAACAAATTATTATTGCCTCTGGGATGTAGTGCTCTAAGTGTTGGCTCACCTAGTTCACAGCAACATAGAGAGATCGCGGATTTGATTCTTGTCATGGTGAATTTTGTAAACTTTCCCTTATCTGTCTGGGTGTTTTGGATTGGCCCTAGAATCGTCTGTTGTATAATATTGGGAGTCAAAATTAGTTCGATCCGTTTTCAATCATAATGTATTTATTTCAGAAAAAAACACTGTACTGTTGATTAATCTGAATCAAAGTATTTCCCATCGGTGGTTACTTTTTCCCGATTCTTAGGCGATTTTTTTTATTGTGGTATAGGTTCGCGTTTGACAGCAATCTCACCTGATGTTAAGTGAAGATGCGATGTAAGATGGAGCGCAGTTACCTAGCTGATACCTATTCACTCGTGACTTTAAGACCACTGGTTTGTGGGTATTCATGCACTGGTATGAATCGGGGAACAGACTCCGGCAAATTGTTCAACTCGACAGCGGTGCGCAAAAGAAAGGTGGAGGCAAAACGTTTAGTTCTAACCAATGGTATGTCCACCTTGTAACGATGGTGCAAATCGGTGTGTCTTGACCGATGATAGAAAGGAGATGGGGGCCCGATTTGTGAAGTTCCATAGCACACTCTCAAAAGTGTATCCGATAGAAAACGGACAGACCTGCTACCCTGTAGCGATGCTCAAGGCTTTGAAACTGAGCATCAAAAAGAGTATCATCGTTAATCAGCATCCTAGCTTTCCTATCAATCAACTCCAATGCGTCCAATTGGTACTTAGTTGAGCCGTCCCAAATGTGAGAACAGTCCTCTATGCATGATCGAACCTGTGCTTGGTATAGGGTTAACAACTGTTCTGACATAAATTACTGTCTCACCTTCGAAAGTACACCCAGCTTTTTGGGCTGTTACTTGAGCCAGAGACTCAATGTATGAACCAAAGTTGAAGTCATTTCGAAAGGACTCTTAGCGGAAAACAAACAAGCCTGGGTCTTAGAGGCGTTGAACCCGATTTTCGAATTCCATCGTCGTCCAAGTATTTTTTAGACGAGTCAACTTGAGACAAATTTTCAATTTTTATCTAATAATATAGATATTATTACTAATAACACAATTATAACTATTTTAACTTAGAAATGTATATTGTATAAAATGCGTGTTTGTCTATCGATGATATTTAACGATAAATATCATACTAATATCATCATCCCATCACTACTAAAAGGAGACGGAAACTTTTGGGCCAAAGAAATGTAATGAGTTGAGATATGGCTTAAAAAAGTGTTATATTTTTCTATTAAAAAATGGAAAATATCAGTCCTAAATTCTATTTGGAAGACGATCTTAAAAATAAAGTCACAAATAAAATTATTTATTTATTACCATAATCGACTCATGTGAATGAATTTCAAAAATTATTAATATGAAAACACTTACACCATAGGATTATTAATTCAAAATAACCCAAAAAAACCCCACTACGATTATAAAAATATCAATTATTAATACTTGCGTTGATTTCCCATTTCTTATTAATAATTTACTCCTGAAGTGTCTCCGTTTGACTTCATGTGATAAATCCCCATTTTCATTACCACTTATAATTGTCAGCAATAAATACAGTACACTAATTACTAATGTAGACTCTTTCATAGCTAATTGATATCAGTTCAAAACACAAATTTAAAAACGTTGTAATTTAAAATAATGCACTGACTTTTTTATACTCTCTGTTTTCTATTTTTTTTTTATTAATTAATTATATTATTATGGTTACTTTTTCTTTTAAATTTGACATGTGACTGTGTTGTCGTGGCATTTTTTTCAATATTGACCTCATTGAAATTTTATATAATTGTATTTTTTTGCGTAATTGTTTGAGCCAAATTGTTTATTATATAAATTATTTTTTAGTGGAAACTTGATTGATATACGTATTAACTTTTTGTTTTATATATCTTTTTACAATCTGGTCTCAAGAATGTATGTATACAAGCGTATTTGTCTCCTTTTACTAACTACTATCACATGAATCAATATCTTTTCGATGGGTGCTTTCACATCATATGTAGGCAACAAGATAAACAAACCGAAATTTAAAATTCAAGTCCACACGGTAATATGATCGTCAATTTGATTGATAAAATATTTAGGCAGCTGTCAAAGGAAAGCATTTCTGACACCCGTGACACTTTCTGACGCATCGGCCTCGTTTGTCGCGACCACTCGACTAAAAATAATAAGACACCCGATATTTCGGGCCCCTCCAACGCCCTATAGGGATAGAGAATGCGGTGGAATTTAATCCCATAGAGTGTATTGATACCTTGATTTATTTTCTATTTATAGTTATATAATATTATTCGCGTTAACTAGACAGTACTGCCCTACTAATTGCACTTGCAGTAATCTACATTTTTGGGTTTTCAATTTTTTGCAGAAATGGTATCCCAAGGCGCTAATCTATACAGAAAACTATATTTTTTTCTTTTTTATATGTTTATTGCGGTTTTCTCGAAATCGCCATTTCGCAATTACTGCATTTGCTATGAGAGTAGCAGAGTACTAGTTGATACGAATAATATTATATAACTAGGATATGCCCGCGACTTCGTCCACGCTTGACTTGAAATTCCCGTGCGATTCCCGGGACACAAAGTATCCCGGCATTTTAAAAAAGAACGTGAGCTATCGTTTTAGTGTAAACTGTGTCGGAATAAGCTAATTTTTATACTTCCGAACAACCTCAAACCGCTTCAGGAAAAGTTCCCGCAGGATTCCCGGGATAAAAAATATCGTACATTTTATTACATTAAATGTGCTATCGATCAGTAAAACAATCACATTGGAATTCGATTGTTTTTAATATGGCCATTTTAAATAATTCCCAGGATATGAAGTAGCGCGGATTTTAAGTCTAATAATTTGCTGTCCATTATCGAAAAACATATCGAAATCAGCCTAGTAGTTTTTACGTGAATCCCGAACAAACAGACAAAAAGTGAAAAAAAAATTGCATGGTGTTCTCCATCGTTTATATAGTGTATTCCAGTTGGTTTTTTTAATAGCTTACTTAGCTTAATGTGCGCATTTTTAATAGCATGTTTAGAATTTTATAATACTGTTACGAGTTGCTGGACTCGAATTAAAATGCCGTTGGAATTATTATAGAATTTATTAGAACTATACAAGCATGTATAACACATGTACAAATATAACTGAATACAACCAGTCCAAACGTAATGCACGATTCAATAATATGCGCAAAGTGCGTCACTAAATAAATTACCGAATGTACACAACTCTTGCTTCGCTTGTGGTTATCGCTCGACTCACGATCTCTCCAATGGCGCATTACTTTATGCTGCACAAATGCAATATGTCTACCTGACCGCGCGGAATGAATTTCTTAGAATCACACCTGGCTAATGACTACCATAAAAGCTTACAATACACAATGGGCTGTTTTTCTAATCACAAATTTTAAACACAAAATAAACAAAAGAAGTCCAAATGCCGAATAGTAATAAAATGTGCAAAACAGGTATGCAGGTGTGAATTTGTCTTTGTCGGTTGTAACAATACTATAGATTATAGACTATGCCAGTGCATATGATGCAAATTACATCAGAGTGTCCATCTGATGTTGTTGATTTTTTAAGCTCTATATTACAAAAATTAAATGGGCTTGATGTAGTATTTACTTAAGTTTTCGCTACTAGTATCCATAATCAAACTACGTTTTAACGGTTTTAAGCGCGGTGATTTATTTGATTTTAATTATTCCGACGTTTCAGCCACTTTTCAGTAGAGAAAAAAAACTACCTCGGCTACTGAAAAGTGGCTGAAACGTCGGAATATTAAAAATCAAATAAATTACCGCGCCTAAAACTATTGTGAATAGATAACAAACAGTTCTACTAGCCAAACGTTCCAATGGTATTGAGAGTTCCGATCATCATTTCCCCTTCTCTATTCTATCCCTCTATTCAATTTTTTTATTGGATGAGTTCATCAGACAGGCAGACGGCCCACTTGATGGAAAGCGGTTACCGTCACCTATGGACATTTGCAACAATGCGCTGCTGCTCTCTAAAGGGAGACTGGAGCCTGACCACTAATGCCGGAACATAACTCAAGGCTGTTATGGCGGTATACTCTAAACCAGGGGTGGTAAGCCATCCAGACGAGCAAATATGCTACCACCTGGCTGTGGGTTGTTTTGTCGCCTCTTACGACAGGCCGCCCTGCCTGCCTGTATGTCAGGTTTGTAAGGAAATAGATGTATTTCGTTTCTGTTTCATGAAATTTATAAGCTTCGGCACTTATCATCTTATCGCCGATCTCTATTACTTACTTTTCTTCAATTCTTACACCATTTGAAATCCTATGTCCTACAGGAAACACCCAATTTGTCTTCATACAAAAATACAAATAATTATTTCCATCTTTTAAAGTAGGGTGCCACTTCGAGCACCTTAGAGTCAGTTTACAAATAAAACAGACAATTACAGAACGCTATGTTAGGGGTGGCGTTATTAAGGAATGGTGTTAAATTACGTGACGTCTTAATTGTGTTGGTTTATATTAAAGATAGGTTTACAATTTTGTGAATTTTCAATGCCATATTATCTAAGCATTATGGTTTATATGTATTAAAATAATTGCGCTTTTGATTGGTACTATAATAAAGCTGGCCAAAAAGATTTGTAAATTGAAAGATTGATGAATATGAAGAAAACGCAAGTTAATAATCAGATGGATAGTTCAAATCTTTGATTATGTACTTCAAAGGTTGAAACTTATCCGTGCAGGAATGGAGAAAGAATACTGTTACTTGTGGCTGCGCGGTCTTTCGTTAGAGGCGATAAAACAACCCTAAACCATGTGGTAGGCTATTTGTCCGCCTAGATGGCTACTGCCCCTGGTCTACTAGAGTATAGAGCCATAACAACCTTGAATTGTGGGCCGGCATCACTATGGTAGCATTTTTTATGTTCCAAATGTCCATAGACCGTAATCAATTTCTGTCTCCTGTACTCCAGTAATAAAAAGCGTTTATCAAGACATTTTTTCATAATTGTATAGGTTCGAGTTAGACCACTCTCTCACCTGATGTTGAGTGATGACGTGACGTGACGTTATGTACGATGAAGCACGTTTACCTAGAAGATATCTATTCACTCGTGACTTGAAGACTCCTACATCGTATATGTCGTGATAAATGGGCTCTGGCAAATTATCGCATTCTTCGGCAGTGTGCACCAGAAGCATAGCGCTATGTACTGACTTATGGTGTTTCCACCACGTAACGGTGGTGAAAACTGGTGCGTCTGGTTTTTCGATGGTAAAATGGGGATGGGAGAACCAACTTGTGCAGTAATATTATTTTTACATTAAATTTTTACTTGTTCATATAACTCAATTAAACTAGTCAAAGAGAAATCAAAACGGCTCATCAACTCTTCGGGTAATCAGAGCACGGGTGCCTACCTAGGACAACAAATCAGTATAACGATCCAGCCTAGGTGTCGTAGCTAGCTTTCTGGGTACCTTACCCATAGAAGATGGTGAGCTAGGCTCAGTATTATGTCTATACTCTTAAAGCATTATAAGTAGAATACAATACAACTAAGTTAAGTTTTCTTTATGATGTTCTTTATTATGTTGTAGTGTAATGGCTAGCGCACGCGTCCCAAACTCAAAGGACGCGGGTTCGATCCTGGCCGGAACGCATGCACCACTTAGTCAGTTTTCTGATCTAATGTGCAACATATATATATATACTACCAAAACAAACGGCTTATGTAGATACATTTCTGGCAATTAATTATTATTTTAATCAAACTAATACAAGTTATTATTACTATGAATAAATTCAAAAAAACTATTAATAAACTTATTCAAATTAAATCAATGTTCTCAACCCGCATGCTATAAGTACTTACAATGAATATTAAGATTGCCTATAAATTACTTTACATAACCATTAAGATAATAGGTAACGTAGAGTCAAATGATACGTGTACACTGCGCCACTTAAGTACGTGATTGGCTCTCACGTATATTGTTAGAATTAATGACGAACATATGCTCTGAGTTGTACGATTATAGGGCGGAAATAAGAAACATATAGAATTTTAATTTGACTCATTTTTCATAGACTAATTTTGAAGGTGAAGTAGTTAAGGTTCTTTGTTTTTTACAAGCTTTCGAAAAGAGTGGGTTTATTCTCCACCAGGAAGAAATTGTTATTTTTATTCTTATGTTAAGTCCTTTGTTTGTACCAGTACAACAATAGTCAAAAATACGTTTTAATTAAACTTTTCTTTATTTCCACGTTTTGGTTACTTTTCGGTAGCCGTGATCACAGAAGACAAAGATGTCAAGTGTCAATGACTAATGTTAAAATTATTACTTAGTCCACCTCCAATTCGTTTATTTTAATGATTTACTTTTAATTTTTTTTTAATTGCTGAATCACAGCAGACAGGCTGACAGCCCAACTGTGATGGAAAGTGGTTACCGTCGCCTATGGACTTTAGCAATACCAGAGGTATTGCCAAAGTGCTGTCGGCCTCGAAGGATAAACCGGAACCTGGCCACTGATGCCGGAACACAACTTAAAGTCGGGAAAATGTCCTTCCACCTGGCTGTGGGTTCTTTTGTCGCCTCTTACGACAGGCCGCCCGGTTGCAGGAAATTATATTCTTTTTCCGTACCTGCACGGAGAGATTAATGGTATAGAGAGGGATATAATTTTTGTTTATGGTTATTATTTACTTTCTCTACGGTAGCGTAAACATATTTACTACCGCTTCGTAATATATTCTTAAAATTTCCTACATTAATGACGTTGTAAAATTATGACTTGTGTGCACTATCATCTTACACCATCTTTTTACACGTCAATTTGTCATCGGACTTGTGAAGCTTATTACATATTTTAGTAACTTAAAATTAAATATTTAAAGCTAGTAGCTTGTGGTAGTGGCTAGTAATCTATAATCTATTCTAATAGATTTTAATTCAGATCACTCAAGTCTTGCACAGCGGATGTTAGCACTCCATAAAAACTCAAACACTTGCACATTGATAGTACGAACGTGATAAGTTAAGAATAATACTAGTGAACACACAATAAAGCAACCATACTGCGATGCAGAACGACGGTGGCGCCATCTCGTAATGAATCTATAAAAATAATCACTTTAATTCAAATACATTGACAAAACTAAACTTAATATTGATCAATACAATTTATAGAGCGGATATTAGCGAATTGTCTTGCTTTGATATCTTGAACAGTATACATCTTTTCACGTCGGTGGAGGTTGCTGCTACTGCATAAAACCTCTGCGTTACAATATTATTATTTTTTTTGGGTAGGCCTAATGACATTTACGTCTATAAATATGAATCTATTAATTTCTGTGAGACAAAAAACTTGGCCCCAAATTTGCCGCCCTATATTTCATCAGGCCTACTCATTCTGTAGGTAAACCCCGTCACTACACTATGTATATTGAAAATTGAATTAAAAAATCGTTTAAAACTTATAAATACTATTTAAATCTCACCGTTTCTACTTCGTATTTAAGACAAGTGCTGAAAAGGGGTATAAAAGGGGAACTTTCCTTCAAAAGGGGGGGTCAAATGAGTTCATGGGGGGGGTAGAAACAGACGTTGAATGCATCTGCAGCACTTTTGTCGAATGCGCAATGAAAGTGTTTTGTATCAGAGTGAATAATGGGGGTGAATTAAAGCCAGTTGCTCGTTTTAACACTTATCACTTTTATTGTTTGCTGAATAGTTAAATACATATTTCCTTAGTGTTGGGTATCACAAAGCGATAACTATTTTAAGGTCTTGTCGTGAATAACAAAAAATGGGGGTACAAATACAGTACATGAGTACAAATGTAAAGGTAGACCAAAAAAAAGATGGATGGATTGTGTGAAGGATGATATGATTATATGTGGTGTGACAGAAGATGTATGTCAGAGAAGAAGAGTGTGGAAGGAAAAGACATATTGTGCCGACCCCAAATAATTGGGATACGGCGAAAGAAAAGAGAGAGTGAATAACAAAGATTTATATTAGCAATTCTGTCTTAGGAAGAGCAAAGACCTGTAATTCTGTCTTGTTCTTTAAAAAGGAATAGCAAGCAAGTATTCCTTGGTATTTAAGTGATGAATATATCTAACACTTTATGTGTTTACTATTTGTATGTTGTTGTTTTTACTGTGTATATTTGAGATGATATAAAACCCTTTTTAATAGTAATTTATTAACTGCTGTGAGCCAAGGGGCGGGCGGTTATAGTGGGGAGGTTGGAGGTCACCGGGCCAAGTTGGGCCCAATCTTTTTGTCATATCGGCAACACACAAAAATGTTGATATAAAATTATTCATTAAAATTGATAGAGATATTCATTCTCGTACTTCTGTTGTCATAATTAAAAACAATAAGTTACTGGCATGTTTAATTTTTTGGGCCCAATAAAAAGAGGAGATAGTAGCTGGAGGGTCCGACCCAACTCCGACATAGGAAACCTCGTGTCCGAGCCCAACATGATTAGGGAGATAAAGGCTCACTGTCTGTATGTTCTATACTGTATATGTATATATATATATATATATATATATACATATATACAGTGCAGTACATACAGACAGTATATATATATGTGTGTGTGTATGAATTTATTCATAGCGACTTCTCTATATCGCTAAAATTAGATTTTATTTAGTAAATTAATTTGTAAAATTGTAATATCTTAGTGTCTGTTAATGCAATCACGTATCTTTGTATTGATGTGCAGTCGAATTTTGATCGGGAAGTATGAGACACTTAAGCATTTCTTCTAAACTAATATGCATTATATTTCAATGTTAATGTAGGTAGAGATATGGTAGAATCATTATTTTGTTTACAGTCCTTAGGGCCGGCTCGGAAATGGTCGAAGTTTAGAGAGCTAAAATGTATACTTATACCCTTGATTCGTTAAAATTGTATTGTTTGACCATAAAAGTGTTTGCGCGACGTGAAATATTTCAAGTCCTAATCTCTGTTCTTTTCTTTCACCTTCTCCTCATTATTTGGAATCGGCACAATATGTCTTCTTTTTCCATACACCTCTACTCTGACATACGTCCTCTGTCATACCACAAATCATCATATCATCCTTCACACAATCCATCCATCTCTTTTTTTGTCTACCTTTACATTTATATCCATCAATCTTGCAGTTTAAAATTCTTTTTGACACATGACTTTCATCCTTCCTCATTACATGCCTATACCACTCTTCTTCCTCTCAATTTTTCAGTCACGGGTGCAACTTTCAAAGATCCCCTTATGCAATCATTTCTCATCTTATCCATTCTTGTAACACCACAAATACATCCCAACATTCTCATTTCAGCTAAGTGAAGCCGTTTGTGGTCTATCACTTTAGTGGCCCAACATTCGGACTCGTACAACATGACCTGTCCTATCATATTCTAATATCTTCTTGAAATTTGAATCCTTAAAAAATGGCAATACGAATATTTATTTCATTTTGCTTATACTACTGGTTCATTTGGGATTATGTTTTAGTTATTGCCCTTTCACACAGATATAGGGATATGTTTAGTGCGTTATTTGTGATGCGATATTATTAATTGTTAAAGATGTTAAATATTGACAGATGTCGTATGTGTATACAGTAGTGTAGACGCAGACGTTCGCAAATGGTCGGCGTTTGGAAACGGAGGGAAACACGCGCGTTCCTAGTCGGCCCCCGCGTGTTTCCTTCCGCGCACACCTCGCTTCACCTCAGATCGGCACGTGCAGTCGCTCGAGTGCGCTCATTATTGCTACGAGCTACAGGACTCGAATTAAAATAAATGCCGTTGGAATTACTATAAAGTTTATTAGAACTGTACAAACACGTATAAAACAAATACAAATAAAATTGGATGCAACCAGTTCACACTGCACGATTCAATACAATTTGACACGCGCAAAGTTCGTCGTCTATATCGCTAATTGGGAGTACTACAAACGTCTTACTCGTATCGTAGTCGTCGCTTGACTGCCCATCTCTCCGTTCGGACACCCCTTTATACTCAGCTTAGGACCGTCTAAACAATGATTTCTACGAATTACACCTGCGTCACCATCGACGCTATTCCCAGAAAACATAATTCTGCACATCTGCAGGATTATGTCTGCGAACGGCCATAAACAAGTACAATACCAATAGGCTGTTGTCTATACAAAAGAACTCCGTATAGAGGAAGGGCAATAAACCGGTTTTATGGCAGGCAGATGTGCATCCCTTGTATTTGGCCCAACTTGTGACATTATTATTAAATATTATATTTTGTTTAGCAGCTAAATTTGTGCTGTATTATAAAATATTAATCGGCATTTTTACCAAATAAATATGCATTTCTGAACTGCAATTCAAAAACACAATAGTATTTCTTTTCTACCTAAAGACCTCCAAAGTAGTATACACTAATGTAGCTATTCTTTAACAGCGTTATTTTTAACGCTATAATTAAGACGCATTTGGCCACAATCAACTATAATATTGTCGCAAATGGAGCCCGAACATTACACGTATCCATCATTAAAACAAAGGTCCGAGTTTCAAATAAACCACTGACACTTGTCAATGAAACATAAACGAAACGCAACCCCTTCATTTTTGTCACATATAAATACCACATTATAGAATCACTCCTTAATCATAAAAACAATCTAATTTCAGCGGTATCTATAAGGGCTTAGAGACAATCATGACTGGATTTTCATTTTTGAACAGCAAATACAAATTTGTAATACAGAACTCGCGTCTCTTAAACCACTTTAAGATTACAAGTCACCTGTTATCTTGATATTCTAATTTCAACCTTATTATTAAGAATACAAGGCAGAAAGAAGGTTATGTCTGGTTTTACTGGCGGGAAATACAAATTTGTATTAGTGCCGCATACGTCTTTCATTTGTTCTCTGAAACACTCAGCAATTAGCTGCGCGACTGTAACGGAACACTCTTAAAATATATGTAATGTTTCTTACGTGATTTCAATAATAATAAAGCTTATTATTTTTTCAGAGGTTTTGAAATTTAAAAATGTACATTTCTAAAAAAATCTTGAATGGCTCTTAATGAGTTCTTTGCAATTAAAACTACATTCTAATGGATTTACGGCCGCTTCATTTTCCTCTTACTCGCTCTTAAGCAGCGGTAGTAGAATTTGACATTCAATATTAAGTCAGTAAAATTATATAATGAAACTAGCTGACCCGGCGAACTTCGTACCGCCATATTTTCTGAATTCCTAAAAGACTTTGTTTCACGACATACAAACCTAGAACCCGATCTCAGCGTCACCTACCGGTTCTAATTGTGAATCTAAACCATCCAGGAACCCACTCAAACACACAAAAACAAAATCGCTCCAGGTGATTAGGAGGATTCTAGAACCCGATTTCAGCGCCACCTATCGGTTCCAATTGTGAATCTAAACCATTCGGGGGCCCATTCAAACACACAAAATAAATATCATCAAAATCGGTCCAGCTGTTTAGGAGCAGTTCACTGTCAACACACGTACAGAAGAATTATATATATATATAGATAAAGTATTTTTATTTCAGGAGATATTCGGAGGGGGGGATAATTCTACCATTTCCGTGTTTGGCATTGCGAATATATTCAAAGCACGATTCGGTTGCGATTGTGTTGTTGTGTCTTCTTAAACAGGATAGAAAATCAAACAACTTTATTTTCAAATAGTCAAACACAATTTTCTGTGGAACAATCTGTTCATGTGCTCGCGGAACGTTAAATGAATCAATTTGAAAACTAGCGAACCTTTTCATACCACGACTGTACATTTAGTTTAGGGCTCTAATTAAATGTACAAATGTGAAAAACCATAAACCGCTAATTTACTATATATAGGGTACCCAAACCACTTTTAATAATAAATTAATGACGTATGCAGAAAATACGTTCTTAAACATATGACGTAATAAAACAGTCTCAGTCTATCCCCCTAGATCAAACGTCGTAAAGCTTCAGTTTTATTGTCTCCCATATAAATTTTGCTGACTGGGATCAATCTTAAATGTTACAACCACTTTCGTTAATTAATATTTATGTTATTTGGCGTCTATGTTTTCTATTGAATTTTGCAACAATCTTCTTTTCACGATTTCTGTCTTATATTTTGTATAGATTGTATCAGCTATTCAAGTACATTGAAGCTTTAGAATAATCTTTAAGCAGTAGTCTTTAAAATATAAAAAATTATAAGTGGAATATTTGTTCTTATTTAAATATATATTATATTTAAATTATTTTCTTAGCTTTATAGTAAAAATTTTATTTTGGTGAAAATACCCATACTCTTTATGAAATTATACATATTCTTTACGAAAATACCAGGGATGGACCGAAATTCGTTTTACATTCGGTTTGAGCCGAACTTTGGTATTCGGCCGAAATTCGGTTTGAATGCCGAACATTCGGTGCAAAAAAAAAGTAAAATACCTACTTAAACTATTTTGACTGAATTTAATACAAATCATATCTATCATAACTATAAAATAAAATTAGGCCTTTATATACTTATGGTCATTTATTTAGGAACATGTAAACATTAACTTACGATGTGATATAAAATAAATAAAGTTAATTCTTAATTAAGTCTTTTCCTAATTAAATAGACATCAAATTAAAACAAAAATGAAATAAACTTATTATTTATTTATTCCTCTAACAAACATCAGTAAGTAGTGTAACTGCTTAATTCTAATGCGTATTTTGAATTTTAAAAAGACACTTATAAGGGACATCAGCAATTATAACTTTAATTTTGTTTGAAATCATTTTTTACGAACTAACTTTTACTAACTAACATTAAGAATCTATAATTGCAAAATGGTGTTTTTATTTTTCAGTCAAAGTGCTAAAAATCTATTCTTTTATCCATCTACACGTATTTAAAATTTATTAGAGGCAGGTGTAAAAACGCCAACGATTCGGAGTTATCAAGTCACGACGTGTCGCTTTCGAGGAAGCGTGGCGAAATCAAACAGAAGTTCGGCCGAATTTTTTGTTTTAACCAAATGTTCGGCCGAAGTTCATATTCGGCTCAAACCACATTCGGCCCATCCCTAGAAAATACACATACTCTTTACGAAAATACACATACTCTTTACGAAAATACACATACTCTTTACGAAAATACACATACTCTTTACGAAAATACACATACTCTTTATGAAAATACATATACGCTTTATGAAAGTACACATACATAACATGAAAACGTCTATTTATTCCAATATTTCCACAAAAATTCCAATTGTAGATTTTTGGCTGACGCCAAACGAGCGAAAGTTGTGGCAGCACGAGAAATAATATTTGACTAAAGAGTGATCGGTTGAGATTTACCAAAAATCTTCACTGAGACTAGGTTTCAACATGTAAAGTGATGAATATGACTTTAAATTACACTTGGCTTAAAGGTCTTTATTACCCGACCATTAAATCTTTAAAATCACTTCAAAATTTGCATTTTTACTACAAATAAATTATATATCTATATTGTCATCAACAACTAAGTATAATTGATTTTGTATAAGTTAAGTTGTATAGTATGTTATTTCAAAACTGCGTAAGATTAATTTCAGACATGCGAAACTTAAGAAGATTAGCTAGCAGATACGCGTGGTAGCTAATGGTTTGAGGCGTGGCAAGATAAATCCCGCATGCGGGTGAGATCATCAATAATGCTGCTGCTCTATACTCTACCTATGAATTATTTGGCAATTTTAGTTTTCTGACATTTCCTAGAGATATGCTACTACGAGATTTATAATTGATACTTACGATAGTGGCCTTGAGTATGTTTAGTATAATAGTATCATTCCCAATTCATAACAAATTACTTAAGAGATCTGCTACTCACTTCCCCCTAGAAGATAATATCTGTAAAGTAAATCTGGTTTCTATTATATACTTAATTAATTTAACTTTACACTGTCATATTTGCGTATTTTTAGGTGACTGTTACATATAAAATATACGTCCAGTAAATACGATTTATGTAAATACTTACGGTCTTATCATATTGAACTGGAGTAAGTTTGTAGGCTGCTTTAAGGTTCTCAATAAGACCGTAAAACGTCAGGGTAAAAAAGATAAAACAAATTATACGTGCGTAATTATTTCCCAAACTAATTATGATTTTAAACTATTATTTAAAATGTAACATTTACATATTTATTTAGCTATTTTCACAGCATTACGTCTTACGGTGTTCTATTATAGGGCAATGCAGCTGATAGAAATACTATTTTTGTCGTACAGAAGCGTGCTATTCGGTCAATTTATAACATGGAAGCGCGGGATTCCCTGCGAAATAAGTTTAAAGAAATAAATATTTTACAGTGACTTCACAGTATATACTATATAGTATATACTGTGAAGTTAAGAAAAATATCTCGAATTTTGTTAGATAAGGTGATGTACATTGTAAAAATACTAGGAACAAAATAATTTAGAAATTCCCACATGCATAATCCATAAAGTCTGCAATAGTTTCGTGGGACAATGTATATTTTACCCCACGAAAAACGCTCTTCATCAAAATCCTAAAAAAATCGTTCAAGGGCCTCCAATAAACAAATTAATAAAACAACGTTTGTGCGAGAAAGCTTATTAAACGACGAAAGATTTCTTAGACGACCGCACCGAAGAAGAATAATACGATTACTACCAAGATCTTGCAGTAATCATACAAAATACTTTGCTAAACCTTGTATTAGTATAAACTACATTAAAGACGAATGTTATAGATAAAAGGTCGATATGCAGTCTCTTCCCGAAATGACTGGTTTAACCTAGGTTTGACCAAGGCCTTTCGACAAAACCCGAAATAAATTCCAATTTCGGCCTTTGATTAAAGTATTTTTAGTGAAACTAGAAGTACCTAACTTTTTAGCCATACGTCGAACGTAAATTATCTGATTCAGGCTTTGCCTGGTCGATCCTAGTAGTGACTAAAGCAGATTCGTTCAAACGTCGATTCGTACTGCACTTGTTACATGTTTAATGATTGTATAAATTAGTCTCTCCTATATTAGACAAAAATTCGTTAGTCAAAGGCAGAAACATGTCATTTATTTGGACTTTGACTAAGACTTTATACCAGACTTAAGTTTTAATTAGTCAAACCTAGGAGCGCCATAGCTTCGATGTTTGACTATAACATAATAATTTCGAAGTAAATATATTATTGCTGGGGAGTTTGTTGCGTCGCTTCTTCTTTAACAGTAACTAAATTTACACATGACTTTCAAAAAGTAATCTGTAAGATTCTATTTAGAAATAAATACTGTTACGAGTTACAGGACTTGAATTAAAATGCCGTTGGAATTAGAATCTCTTTATTGGGGCACTGCTTCATGATGCACGATGCAATATGTCTACCTGGCAAGCGTCGACACAATTTCCAGAAATTGTAATCCGTACACCTGCCTAATTATGCCTGTAAACGGCCATAAATGAGTACAATTGACTGCTCTCCACAACAACCAATAAATAAGTAAACAAAAGAAGACGATCATAAAAGCGCTTCCAATGTTATTAGCTCAAACACCGACGGCGGGTAATAAATGTGCTTTGTTGACAAATATGCAGGTGGCCCAATTGTAACACTACATTCATTTTCATTTATTTATTTAATAAAAACAGATCTTCTTTTCTGTTGAATTTTCTTTCTGTTTCTAAAGCGATATTATTCAAAGCTAATAGTAAAATACAAAACACCAAAACGCAAACGAAACAATATAAACAGCCCCCAATTTCACAAAACTGCAGGGGTGTATTACATTTACATACAATTTAGGAGGTTTAAATTTACAATAAATTTTCTATGCAGTAAAAGTACATAAATCAGAAAACATGTTTTTAGGGTTCCGATACCAAGAGAAAATATTACACCGGTGTAGTTCGCATTATGGACACAGCTGTCAATGAAGTCGACTGTCGTGCATTTGCCTGCCTTCAGATTGCGCACATTGCGATGACGCTTGTTATTCGCCCTGCGCCCTGCATTCACTGCGCGTCGCCGGACACCATGTTATTATTTACAGTGACGACTTCTACCTCGTATTTTGACCAATTTTAGATAGATAGATAGATAACACTTTATTGCTCACCAAAATAAACAAATACAAAAACAAAATGCAAAATTACAATACTTCTTGGCAAAACAACAGGCGGCCTTATCGCTAAAAGCGATCTCTTCCAGGCAACCTAGCTTAAAAGAAATTCTTAACTAATCTGACAATCTAGGTGGAACAGAAAAGATAGGACTGTACAATTTAAATATACTTACTAACACTAATTTATACATTTAATACATACATAGATTCAGACACATTTATAGCGTACCAATATATACGTATATACGAAATAATCTAAATAAATATATTTATTAACATTATATATGACAAGTATCTTATATTAACAATAGATAAATAAGTGAATGTTTAATATATTAGACATATTTATTTAAAAAGAACAATACAATTTTAATAATATGTTTAGTTATATATTTTAGACTTTAGAGGGAAGAGGTTACAGTGTACTAGCCAAGCTTATCCAAGGCGGATTTACGGGTTGAACACATCGGTTATCTCTGTGTTTATGTATCATCACGACGTAATTCCTTCACCCTTCACCCTACAAACAGACACTTCAATTTTATTTCTCTGTATGTATAGATGAAGCCGCACCATTATAAACTATTAATCTAATATATATACATATATATATTAGATTAATAGTTTATTAAATTGAAGTGTCTGTAATGTCAAAATAAATTTGACGCAGATGTGGTGAAGGGTGTAATGCATAATTTGAAATGAGACATTGTTAACGACGTTAAATATTCGCAGATAACGTATATATATATACACTAATATGACTAAGCGTTAACGATGTGGTTTTTTAACGCTTTAAATAAGACGCATTTGGCCACAGGCTAAGTCTATAACACTACCGCAGATGAAGCCTCAGCATTAAGCTAACTTCATAACATTTATTTGCCTTTAAAAATGAAACAACTTTCCCTTTAGGAAAAACCTTGAAACATTAAGTTCTTGTAAACGAAAGTAAAAGCGTCCTGGTAGCGGTGGTGGCAGCCCCGCCTGATTTTTATTCCGAGCATGCCCCGCCGCGACCTACCCTGTTTTCCACTATCGATCTCCCTATTTTCCCGAGGAGCCTCGGTTTGACCTTCGGTCGGCATGTGAAGGTTTCGTTATGTTCAGATTTAGAAACGCGGTAATAATTTCTACTGTCGTTTAAGAGGTTGGTGGAATTTTGTTACATTTAACATTGTAGTTATTTATGATACCAGTGTGGACAGTTGGTTTTTACAAATGAGTAGACGGATGTAAGCCCGAGACGAATTCGAGGGCTCACCACAGTCACGAGTTTGTAAAAACCAACAACTGTACGTATGTCGTACAAAGTTTTTCAACACATTTGCGACAAAACAGTACAATAGGTAATGAAACAAATATAAATATCAGTCGGAATGTCGCAACAGTCTTTGACATTTCTAATATGAAAATGCCACGCATTTGCTAATACATAAAACTACATCTTTCGTCTCATTTTCTCCATAATATTAAAGTGAGACAAATGTATTGATCAAAAGGGTTTCCAAGGAGGTTTGATTATTCAGCTTATTTAATTTCGTAATGTGAAACTCCTTGGTGGAATTCTTATTATTTTTCCATCGAAGCACCGACCATACCGCGTGGCTGCGGAAAATAAGTATTTAAGTGAGAGTACTTATTTCAATAAAAATTACGCACCATACAACGGAACGTGTATTAATCGAACTACAACTACTGGTATCTCTCTCTCTCTCTCTCTCTCTCATATATATATATATATATATATATATATATATATATATATATATATATATATATATATATATATCTCTCTCCTGCTAGCCTATTTTCAAGTATATTGGACATTTATTCCTTTTTTTAATTGATTTCAAATAAAGGAGGAGGTTCTCAATTTGTCGTCAAGCTTCAAAATGGTCACCTACAAATTATATTGCTTTTGGACTTTGGACTCCGAAGATATAGTAGAAAATTCGTTAAAATCGAACAGAAAATTGGAAATATTGGCTGATTTTCGGCCATAGCTTTTTTGTTTCTGTTCCGATTTTTATTATATTAGCATTATTTTTACATGGGAATATATGTACTCTATTTCTGATATTACTACTAGATGTTAATCGTGACTTCGTCTGAATTTATTTTTGCTTTCCGAATGAACAAAATTGTAAAGTTATAATACGTTATGTTCTACTTGAGGAATTATGGATTACCCACATAGATTTTCATGTCACTTTTCACTGCCTTCAGAATGATTTTTAAAACACAATATTTAGCATATGTCCCTCTTCAGCGTATAATCTATCTCCTTACCAATATCGAGCTACGTTTAGTGATAAAGTCGTCAAAATATAAAGAACAAACAAAGATACTTTGGCATTCATATGTAATTAGAGATAATATAATAGTAAAATAAAAATAATTTAATATAAATTTATTTCCTATATGTAGTTCTAAAACTATAAGCTCAGTATTAACCTTAGGTCCCTTTCTTCATCGACTAAGGTTCAAAAGACAGTGTGGACTCAGTGTTGATTTATCACAACCAACACAAATAAAAATTAATAATAGTTCACAATACATTTTATAGACATTTTCGCTGTAAAGAAAAGCCGTCGAAAGCCTCTCAATGTAATAAAATATTACTTCGAAGATACTCGGAGTTCATAATAGAGCAGATGTTACCGACGCTACGCTCGAGATCACTCGCTTATTGCTAACTCGTACTGCGAAGGAAATATCGGTTACGTAATATCGAAAGGTAAAGGAACGGTTATGTAATGGGAAATCCACCTCACTATATACGCTATACTGAAAGTAAGAGTGTAATAATTGTAGTAATAACAGGAAAACTACATACAATACTATAGTAGTACTACATAATAATAGAATTGTCGTCAGCTATTCGCAGTCCGCAGTTCGGCACCATGTCCTCTGACCTCCTCACCTAGCGCTTACCGGCGACCTTGCACAGGTCGTAGCTCCATCGGGCTGGAGGGCGTCCGATACTACGTTTACCGAGACGCGGTCTGCACTCCAGGGCTCGTCTGCTCCATCGGCCACCGGTCCTGCGGCAGACTTCAACTGATTTTGTGAGCTATGTCGGTTACTTTGGTTCTCTTATGGATATCCTCATTTCTAATTTTATCCATAAGAGAAACACCCAACATAGCTCGCTCCATAGCTCGTTGAGTGACTTGGAACTTGTGGACCAATCCTGCCGTCAGTGTCCATGTCTCGGCTCCGTAGGTCAGAACGGGGAGGACGCACTGCTCGAAGACTTTCGTCTTCAAGCATTGCGGGATAGTCGACGAGAAGACTTGGCGAAACTTACAAAATGCTGCCAAGCCCAACTGAATCCTCCTATTGGAAGATATATAAGATATTTAATAGAAGAAATAGAAGATGTTTATTTCTATATTTTTTTTAATAACAATAGCTTTAATTATGCACAGACTTGTAATCTAGTATGGAGAAGAAAACTTAAGTTTAGCTGATCTTAAATATAAAATAAATAAATAATCGGTAGACAAACACACATATTATATAATTGTATATCCCCAAATTAAGCAATTTACGCTTGTGTTACGAGTAATATACTGTTACGAGTTGCGGGACTCGAATTAAAATGCCGTTAGAATTATTATAGAGTTTATTAGAACTACACAAACATGTATAACACAGGTACAAATATAACCGAGCACAACAAATCCAAACGTAATGCAGAAGGTCGTAATTCAATAAAACGCGCAAAGTCCGTCACTATTGGATTCCCGAATGTACACACGTCACGCCCGTATCGTAGTCGTAGCTCAACTGCCTCCTATCTCCATCAGGCCATCGTTTTATACTGCACAAATGCAAATATGCCCGTCGAAATAATTTCCTACAATTAACTTGTATTTATAATCCGTAACACCTGGCTAATTACGCAGCCTGCAAGTGGCCGTAGACGAGTACAATAAAACAATAGGCCGTTCTCCACGACAATTAGAAACGTATGCCAATAAATAAGTGAACAAAAGAATACGATCATAAACGGATTACAATTAGTTCAAATACCGACAGGTAATAAAATGTGCTTTTACAGATTAGGAGTGGAATTTGTTTTTGTCGGGACCTAAGTTGTAACAATATAATGGACTACACTGGAGCCGATCTCAAACACCCAAACTATAGTAAATAATGGAAAAAATCGTTTCCGAAATTTACCATACCATGAATGGAACTCGGAGTCTTTGAGTTGCAGTGAAGTATAAGTGAAGTAGCCGGCAAAGGCTTATCCCTCTCAACCACAGAAACTGTCGTCTTAAATTAATATTAGTTGTATATTCATCATAATTCCTAATGCTATACATGAGTAAGTACAATACTGAGCCTAGATCACTGTCATTTATGGTTAAGGTGTCCAGAAGGCTAGTTATACCTTTCTATTAATTAATAATTTACAAACAAATTAGCCGTGTATAATATCAAAATTATTGCATCTTACACAAATTTTTTTCATCCACCCTAAGGTTGTCTGGAAGAAATTGCTTTTAGTGATAAGTTCACCTATCGTGTTCTATACTTCTTATACGCCTATAATATATTATTATATTACGCACAAAAATGCATAGATTATTAAATATCACAATTAGTTGTAGGTTTTCATCAAGTATTTTAATAAATAATATCTAAATTCTGTAAATCACTTTGCATTGTTGACCTAGTATCAAAAGTTCGTGTGAAAACAAATAATACCTAAAAATATCTCTTTTTTTCAAAATTAAGTTCCAATATTCGTGTAGAAGAAGTTTAGTTAGAGAAGTTAAAAACCCTTTAAGAAGTTTTAGTTAGAATAAATAAAGAAATCGTTGATATTTAAAAACAAAAATAATTTTCTTTAAAACCAGCCTCTTATAATAAGTACCAGGCTAACAGAAACAAGGAGCGTCTACTCGACGCAGATTGCAGTGCCCCTTAACATACGTCGACGTGACCTTAGGCATACTTGTATGCAAAAAAACAAAGAAATCTCCACGAGACGTTTTTAGGATTCCGTAGTCACCTTGATAAGATTGAAATCCTTGGTTTTGTATCACATATCTGTCCGGCTTTGATTGTCCTAATATTTTTTCTCGGGTGCTACCGGCTCTATATAGACACGAGATTTAGTAGAAATGTGTAATCTGTCTGTCGTTACACAATGCTGCTGTAAAAGGTAAAGAAAGGTGTAGATTGCATGTTGTAATTTGTTATACATGATCTTGTGGGGTATTGTTAGTCAGATTTTGAAAAATTATAACGATTTTCTTAACGACTTTTTTATTTCAGACAACGGGTAGCGAAATATAAACTTTTGAACTAAAAATTGGAAAATTCTAAAAATATTTCAGCTTGTAGCTAAAATATGTTTTTAACGAAAATTAGTCTGAATAATATCATTAAGTCATTTTTGAGACGATATTTTCGATTAAGTGGTCTTTTAGGGTTCAGTAGACAAATACTTAAATAATGATCGTCTGCCATTTTTATGGAATCCTTCATAGTTCTTGTATTGTCACGCTCTTGTCCGATTTCTAATAGTCAGAGCGGTAGGTAATTAAAATGCTTCTTATTTTCATACTGTTACCTAAAAGCCGTGGTAGCTTAGTTGGTAATGGACTCGAGTCATACTCGCGTGTCGAAAGAAACGTGAATTCAAATTCCCGCCGGTAAGCATAAACCAATTAGGGAGTTTTCTGACCTCTTGTGCATATTGTTACAATTTCCACTGACTAACGATGAACGACATCCGCTACATCCGTTACGTTCCACAAAAGCCTCACAACGACCACGTTCACGACCGCGATTTTTCCCGTTCCTTTGCTTGCGGACGTGACCATCATAAACTCTAGTGGAACGGATTATGGAGCGTTGATGTCTTAAACGACGAAATATACAAATATCATTGGTTGATTTGAAAATCGCTCCTTTTTCAATTTCAATCGATAGAGAGAATTAATGTTCTGTGGTCAACGACCACTTCGACCCACCTCTTGACATGGGTCGTCATGAGCGCTGTGTGATCGAAAACGATGACGTCATTAGTGAAGTTTTCGCCACGACCATAACGACCGTGGTCGCCATGTGGAACGGTAGACGGAGCATTTTGGGCGTTGTGCGCTACTAACGGAACGCGTCCATCGCGATGAAACTTGCACATCAAAATAACCGATGTGTCAAATCTGTCAATCTGCCTTGTATATGCGTGGAGGGTATACTTTTCGTTCCACCAATAAATGAGGAGGCCAAAGCCCAGCAGTGGGTATAACAATAAGTATCTCAATTGACTCGTCAGAGAGTATTTAAATCCCTCACTTGTGTCATCGTTACAAAATATTTTCTCTAGCGTAAAATACCCGAAAATGAATGCAACACCTTTAGCTTAATACCTTTGCAAGAAAGAGGGATTCCCCCAAATCTTATTGGTTTAGCTTCTACAGTCTTTTGAAAACTGCAAACAACTTTACGAAAATTGGTTTAGGGATTAGAATTTACGCTTTCTTTCTTTAGGGTAAAGATTTGGTTGGTTTTATATTATGCCTAATATTAAGTAGGAATTTGAGAGAGTAAAAGGTCATTCACTACAAGCACTCATAGAATTTAATTGTATCTATTATGTTAATTGTCTAGATTTAACTTTATGATGATGAATAACAAAAGAGTTTATTTCATTCGTTCATTTCATTCACTTCTTCATTCATTTTATTCACATATAAGATATTCTAAAGAAATAAATATTTTTCATCTAAAATAGGCCATGAGTTTCTTCAAAGAATTTGATAATAATAATAGATAACAATTTACTTATCCCTTATCAGTGGGGTAATACAAAGATATTAACAATACCACTCTGTTCTATATAAGTTATGGCTTAAATTGTTTGACTCCTTTTTAAATTTATCCAGTATTTCGGGTGTGCCCAATGCCCGCCCTGGATGAATAGGCATTTTAATTGTACCCTTTATAACATCCATTGTACCTGGATAACTTTTAAGTAATCGAGTAATCATGAATTTCCACGTTTGCCAATTTTGTCCATCCAATTTGTTTATTTCGATCTTTACCCCAGCTACAGACTGCATGATGACGATCGTAAATTTTACTATTGTAGAGACAGTTCGATTTTTATGTAAAATACAAGATTCTTACTTTTGTTTTTTCTATCCACTCATAGAATTTAGCCTCAGGCAACTCAGCGCTCTGCTACCATATTAAAGTAAAACTAATAAAGGCATAAATTGAATGAGTTTAATTGTAGCTTAGAGGTTTTACACGGAATAAAATATTTAAAGAAGTGACACCATCATTTTGTTTTATTCTTTTAAAGATGTCAAAGGATATTCCTTTTATCTAAGGAGGTTCTATAGCTTCACTAATAAAGAGTTTCGATATACAAACTCTAACATGTAAAAGTGGAATAAAAATTGTGTAAATTAAATTAATTGATTTTTATATATAAATATACAAAATGTTTGTACAGACACCTCTCTTATTGAATTTTATCGTCAAAATTAATTTACTAAAAGACAACTTATTTATCTCCGACTCAAACTGGAATAATGGAAGCAGAAATGAATGAATGATTTCAAAATGTTAATTAAAACGTCAAATTAAATTAAACCTCCAGCGATATCTGTTCTCATCACAATAATACATTTTCTCAAAGCGTTTCTTATCTGCGCCCGAATGACTGAGTGAAACGAATGAGAGTGAATGATAATAGGCGCGCGGGATGACTGGCGGAATGAAAAGCGCGGAAGGTAAGAATAATATTGTGACGGGCCGCATGCCTACTCGTCTTTACGTGACTTGTGGGGAAACGCTTTATGCAGAATATTCGCGAATAATTATCATTCTATTCTATAGAGTATAACTTTAAACTATTTGTATAAATATGTATATTTATTTCGTGTATTTCAGAATCGGTTCTAACGATTTAGATAAGGTTTGTAGGCAAGCTTTTGCTTTTTTAAGTGTATGTATTGTATACCTATAGCTGTATCCCTGAAAAATAAAAGAAATGATTTTACACAAAAAACCGACCGAAGCTCTGTCGCCCAGGCGTTAAATATAGAAAGAACATAGCTTTAACTAAAACTAATTAATTAAAATTAGTTTTATTTTTTTTACTTTAGAATACTGAGCCTAGGTCATCGTCATCTATGGTTAAAGGGCATAAAATCTTGACTATGTTACTTTACTGGATTGCCATTCTTATCCGCTATTCGACGTAGACACCAGTTCTCTAACCAGCTAAACAGTCAATTAGGCGTTTTGAGAGGACTTTGTATACGTCAATAGGCTTAAGACCGCTAGATCCAAGTATCTAAACAGCAAATGACACAAACAACTCATCTCATTGAGGGTTGACCAGACCATAAATATCCCATAGTTGAGTTTGGGTTCTGTCCATTTTGGATGGACGGATATTATACTCGCCAGACTGGTCCTAGATGGATTGGTAGGTTTCACACATCGGTTATTTCGATGTGCAATTTTCATCACGATGATTTCCTTCACCGTTAGCACGTAGAAATTGTAATAAAATTTGCCTAAGATTGCAACTCTCATCATTAGAACATGACGAGGGTGAGTTAGTCACTAAATTACGACTTCATTTTAATCCTTAATACTGTCAAATCAATTTTTTCTTTTTATTACAAAATGTCAACAAGCTGTGCGTACTTTATTGGGTTTCGTCGGTGGGTACAAATGTGAAAAAAGTTACTACATATCTTAATATTTTAATACCTCGGCAGACCATAAATAAAATGACGTTGCACTATCTATAATAATTTTTGTCCCCTTAAACATAACCTCAACCACACGTCACGCTATAAACTATTGCAATAAACTACCCGTTTTCCCATTTGTGCTTATAAATAAACATCGAAAAAATCCATGCATAAACCTATCCCGAGAATGCTTTGGCGACGATTGACTTGGATCCTATCTATTATTTATTGAAGCAAACAATTCAATATAATTTTAACGCTACGGTCACTACATTGCGAAGACAAGTAGATAAATATAAGTATGCTTTACGTATATCTATGTTATCACAAAGATCCTAACACTGAACAAAGATTTGTATCGTTACGAAATGGGCCATTGCCTTAAAAATATATTATATATTATTATTTATATATATATATATTATTTTTAGTTTCCTTAATACGTTTAACTTTTTAATAGTTTTATGTATCGATTGTTTTATACCATTACATGGCTAGTAATAGAATTAGATAAAAATTTCAACTGTGACTTAAATAAAATATCAAATTAGTATGATAAAAATAGATATCATGGGAAGCATCATAAACAATGAGCCTATCGCACGAGTACACAGGCTGCCTATTTCATATATCTGACTTATAAAACGTAATTGAAATAAGATCACACTTTTAAAAGAGAAATAGTTTTTGTTTTATCGAACATACTTCAAATGAGAAAGTCAATATTAAAAGCGAATACGAATCCGAAGCCATACGTATGCTCGTCCTTAGTCACCAGCCTTTAAGAATAAGAATGCACCCTCAACGAATCATGGTGCATATCCCTATTTCTTTCAAGATATATGATTTTAATAATCGCCAAGATTACGACAAGAAGGGCCTGGAGTGTCCCTTAGAGAGCTGCCTGAGAAATTGTCCCTCAGCTATTTCATTTGTAAGGGCTACTTGATGTATGCCGCGTATTCAAAGGCCCTTTTTTGAAGGAATTCGTTTCATTTGATTCTAACGTCTGGATTGTTTGTTGTTTATCATGTATTTGTTTTATTTCGACGCGTTGTAAAACTTTCGAACGAACGAATGAATGAATGAAACAATTTATTGTTTACAAAGTAATTTAGCTTCTTGTTATGAAAGTGAGTTTCTTGTTTTGAATATTTGTTTTCTCTTCACGGTTTTCGATAGGATCCGATTTCCATAGAATTGAGTATTAGGGTTTCTAAAGACAAAGGTAAAACGGGATGTTTATCATCCCGAAATTTACTTAAATATTCCGGGATGAAAGTATCTAATATCTGGAGAAATCGCAAGAGTCATGGACCCAGCATTAGTTTTTCATAACAAAAATTTACAGGGACTGCAGTAAAAAAAATATCTTTAGAGATCCTTCTTTTAATACCACTATAAAATTAATCAATTCAAATTCAAAAAAATATTCAAAGTAAGTTCTATTGGAGAACACTTTTTAAAGGTACGTACATGTACGACATTTAAGTCAAAATTTAAATCTACTTCCTATTCTATGTACATCGCTTCGCAATGTGTTATTGCTGTTCAAAGGAAAAGAAGCGTCAAGATACTCCCCAGCAACACTTCTAGCTAAAAAATATTTTTTTATCATAATTATTTATATATTATCTCAAGCTCTTTTTTTAAAATACATATAGAAATGTAATCGTCTACACAAAAATATAGGAATCACATAAATCATGCAAACATCACTGAAAAATTGAGAGGAAGATTACTAAGGTGCTATGGGCATGTAATGGGGGTGAAAGTCACATGACAAAAACATGTGAAACTGGAAGATTAACCGGTACAAATGTCAAAGTGGACCAAAAAGAGATGGTTGTGTGAAGGATGACTTGATGATTTGTGATGTAAAGAGGACGTATGTCGTATAACGTATAGAGGAGTATTGAAGGAAAAGAGATATTGTGACGAGCCAAAATTATTCGGAGAAGGTGAAAGAAAAGGCAGACATAAATCATGCACTTAAATTCATTAAGGGCCGATTTTTCAATCATCAGATATATAGTATAAGGAAAGATTGTAGTAATTATAAGAAATTTTTTAGATATTGTTACGAGTTGCAGGACTCGAATTAAAATGCCGTTGGAATGATTATAGAGTTTATCAGAACTATACAAATACGTATAACACAGGTACAAATATAACTGAACACAACCAGTCCAAACGTAATGCACAATTCAATAACACGCGCAAAGTCCGTCACTAAATAGATTACCGAATGTACACACGTCTTGCTTCGGTTGTGATTATCGCTTGACTGCCTCATCTCTCAATTGGGCCCTTACTTTATATGCACAAATACAATATGTCTGCTCGGCTGCGTGGACTGAATTTCCTAGAATCACACCTGACAAATGACTACCATAAAAGATTACAATACACAATGGGCTATTTTTCTAATCACAAATTTTAAACACAAAGTAAACAAAGAAGTCCAAATGCCGAAAAGGTAATAAAATGTCTACAGGTATGCAGGTGTGAATTTGTCTTTTGTCGGCGTTCAGGTTGTAACAATATGTTTTGTAGAGATTTGAGATAACTTAGTGAGTGAGACGTGCAATATCCCAGTGACTCTGACTATCATCACCTCGTTAGAGACATCAGTGCTTACAAAGTTAAAAAAAATCATCAGATAAAAGTCACCAGTGGATTAAATTACAACCTAACTGAGTTTAAAAGTGAAACAATTCAACTGTTTTATTCATACAATCGTCATTTTTAATTTTCCCATCTTGTATTTTATTCTATGAATAACTTTTATCTGATGATTAAAAAATCGGCCTTAAAAGAACAATGATTATTTAACCCCAGTTTTCAAACGAATAGATTTCACGTTTTATCTTCTCTTTTAAGTAACCCATATTCACCACTTTTCCTAGGAAAGTATGATTTTCTATCTCATATATAACAATATTCCAAGCGTCAGTTGTTTGTAACAGTGAAAATTAATCAACATTTGTCTCCTAGTCTTACCTCAAGTCAACACTCGACTCTTCAAAATTAAACCCAGCTGACGTATGCGACTAATAACTTCCCCCGTCGTTGTTTATTAAGAAACCACTGCACTCGGTGCAATCCTCAATAAACGCTTGTCTGTCTTGACATTCGCGGTTCAGTCATATTACTCCAGTGTCTGTAGATGAGCATGTAATTTAGATTAAACCTTAAAGAGGTTTACAACAGCAAATTGTATTTGGTTTAGTTTTGTATAGAAATTCAATATTTTCAGTTCCTTAAATATTAATTAAGTCAATACCACATTACACAGTTTGCTTTCAAATACCTTTCTGTATGGTCAATATAAAACACATAATATGGATGAACATAACAAGATAATATTAAAATATTGAAATTATTATATTTAACCCTTATATACAAATTATCTTGGATATTACAGTAAATTCTCATCTATTCTGTATAATATAGTATATTAAAAACCATTTAGAATTCTGAGCGAAATTTAACTCAACAAATAAGGTCGTCACAAAAGCTTGTAATACTTTTTATTACTTAGGTAACTATGCCAATCTAAAAAGCAAATATGTCAAAAAGCTGCTTGCTAATGCATATCTTAAAATAACCGTATTCATATTCTACAACTGCTTTGAAGGTAATTTAGTAAAAAAATGTAATTTAATTATTTGTTAATTTTAGCACTGTTTGTACCGAGTTGCATCAACAACGGATAAAAGGGACATGTTCAAAAAAATAATGAAAATAAACCACAGCGCATAAAACTTATGCTTTACCTACACAACTAATACATTCGTAGCATGTAGGCGCAGCTTATAATGAAGAACGTAATGAGCTGCGCCTGCGCTGCGTAGCATAATATATATATGCTACGGACGTCTACGAATCGTTCGCAAGTGTAGATATGTTTACTACGCAGCAGTGTTTTCGTAGTCATCCTTAACTCCATAGTCAAAGATATAACGAACTTAAATATAATTAATATTAATATAAAAAAACTGATTTGTGTCAGTTCACAGTTTTGTGCGTTTGTCAATTTTTTTTAATTACAAAAGTACAGCAAACAGGCTGACGACCCACCTGGTAGAAAGGGTTTACTGTCGTCTATGGACATTTGTAACAACAGTTACCATTGCGCTGCTCGTAACGAAGAAATTTTATGACACTCTTTTGAAAAAACCCATAACCTAGCACTATGGGAAAACCTCAGCTGGCAGTTCATTCTCAGTCAGTTGTGCCATACTATAATTACTCTTTACAAAATTATTCGAAATTTGAATCACATTACCTTGTTTAGAGTTTGTCTACTAAGTAACGTATATTACTGTGGCATCGGTCGCCATTTTGCGACGCTGTGACGCTGGAATTTACGAGCACCCGTTAATTATGGTGGGAAATTGGAAATGCTAGTTTTGATCAGCGTTTGTGAGTAATGAGCTTTAGTTTGTATAATTGCTTGTTATTAAAAGTTGTGTACGCCCAGTAACAAACTAGTTATACACATTCATTGCGAATAGAACATATAACTCTGGGGCCCAACTTTTTTTTATTGCTGAAGCACAGCAGACAGGCTGACGGCCCAACTGTGATGGAAAGTGGTTACCGTCGCCTAGGGACATTAGCAATACCAGAGGTCCTGCCAATGCTGCTATCCCAGACATCGAGACCTTTAATAACGGAAAATTTGTTTACGTAATATATCATGCTAGGAATCAAACTCGGAACTTCTGCCTTCCTGTAAAATAGCTCAACTGAGGCTTAGACTACACAACTACACATTTCTTCTATTTAAAACCTGTAATCTTAACAGGAGACAATAAATATATAAAAATGTAGCGAAAGAATTCTCTTTTGGTACTCCAGAGATCAAAAAAGAGGCAGTGGAAAGGCCCATTATAAAATGGAGCGACGATATGGCGTCGGTATTAGGGGGACTATAGACAAGGACAAAAATCAAATATTTAACCAAATTAAATGGCGAAAGATGGAGGAGGCCTCCATCCATTATGACGGCCTCTGTGGTTGAGCGGGCTAAGCCTTTGCCGGCTTACCTCACTGCAACGCAGAAGCTCCGGGTTCGATTCCTGGTATAGTAAATTTCGGAAACGTATTTTCTCCGTTATTTACTATGGTCTGGGTGTCTGGGATCGGCCCCAGAATAATCCGTTGTATATTACCCATAACACAAGCGTAACTTGCTTAATTTGGGGATATACAGTGTGTGTGTTTGTCTGCCGATTTATTATTTATTATTTATTATTATTATCCAGAATTTAAGAAAATTTGAAAAATTAAATATAATTACGTACAATAACTAAAGAATTCTTACGTGTATTCAAGGGATATAGGCTGTTTTTTTATTTATTTTAATTTTAATTCCAACTAATATAAATGCGAATGTAAGTTTGTTTTCACTGATGAAGTTGATCTTCGCAAAATTTTGTATATACGTTATCTGGGGTATAGAAAAGTTCCATAGAGTGGGTACTTTTCATCGAGAAAAAGCACTGTTTCCGAGGGATAGACGAATACATCTAAAAAGATGGCGCTGCGATCGCGTTTATGGGCCCCATCGTTGCAATTCACTAACAAATAAATCATTATGGCAACGATAAGACAACATAACTTTAATGGTGCTCTCATGGTTCCACATTCGCTAGATGGCGTTATGAGTATTCATCTAATGTATAGTGTTTCTGCGGGATGGAAAAAACTTAAATTGTTTTGGATTGACAAAATCTATATTAAAGCGAACGAAGCCGCCGGCAAAAGCTAATAGTAATATAGTTAGAATAGATAGATCCTCCTTTGACTGCCATTTTGCCTGATTTTGAATATTACAGACAAGAAAACAATGTAATACGTTCTTGTTGTTAACGTATAAAATATTGTTCGTTGATTGTAAATTATGTGAGTGTTCTCGAGCAGAACAAAGCCGTGTACAGGGTGTTATGAAATTAGCGAGACGGAGGAGCAACAGACAGACGGATAAATTAGTTTAGCGACGTCTGCCACTTGCCCTGTTATGTACAGATGTTATGACACGGCAACGCGTTGCAGATGAAAATTGCACTTACGTTATGTAATATATGTTATATAAGGAGTCTAACAAGCGTACTCAGAGAGCGTAAAGCGCGATTATCTTTAATGGCAATTAAAGCTGGCTATTTATTTGACAATCAAAACAAGAAACAGGTAATGCTAAATATTTTGGTCTTATTTGGTCTGGGTGTCTGGGATCGGCCCCAAAGTGGTCCGTTGTATATTATACATAACACAAATGTAAGTTGTTTAGCTTGGAGATATACAATGGGTTTGTCTGCCGATTTATTTATTCATTTATATTATTACTTCTTATTAAGTCTAAGCTGTAACTCGAGTTCTCAGAGGTGTCTGCCTCTCTGAAAGATAAAACCGCAAATTAAGACATTCGTAAGAGAATTAGAGTAACCGAAATTTATATATACAATTCTAAACATACCGTATCTGCACATTGAAGCTATTAAAAAAACAACTGAATATAAACGACGACTATACAAACGACGGAGAACACTGTATTTTTTTTTAGATTACTTCTATATTTGTCGGTTTGTCTGTTTGTTCGGGATTCACATAAAAACTACTGGGCTGATTTCGATGCGGTTTTCGTAGGTCTACAGCTAATTCTTAGAATTAAAATTTGCGCAACTTTTTATCCCCGGAATCTCGCGGAAATATTTCTGGGAATGATTTAAATGTCCAAATTTAAACAATTTTTCGCATTCCAATGCGATTTTTTCACTGATCGATAGCAAATTTTATGTAACAAAATGTGTTACACTTTTTATACCGGGAAGCGCGCGGGAATTTTCTCGGGGGTGTTTTAAAGTGGGTACTACATAAAAAATTGCTGATTCGGACCCGATCGATCAATATACAACAAATAACAGGAATCTTCGGAATTCCTGTATTTTCGTACTAAAACCACCCGTTACTCTGCTGAAAACACTCTTTGATTTTAAATACTGACAAAATAATTGTCATTTACGTTACCCCTCAATCGTGGAAGAAGTCGCGGGTAAATCCTAGTAGCTCATAAAACTAGCAAACTGAAGTGGCAGTGGGCTAGCCATATCTGTCGCAATACCGATAGCTGATGGAGCGGACATATTTGAAGTGGAGAAAAGGACTCGGTAAACGTAGCGTAAGATGCTCTCCAGCCCGGTGTACCAACAACTTGCGCAAGGTTGGGACTGGATGAGGAAGCCGATGGACCGGAATAAGTGGCGCAAATTAGGTAAGGTTTACGTCCAGGAGTGGATGATGATAATTTTACGCCGAACTCGGCGTTCAAGGGTAGGGCTCGATTCACACTATGATGCGGTTCATAGTTCATCCTTGCTCCGGTCTTGGTCCGTTCCCAATCCGGCAAATATTCTTAAACAGAAAGAATCAGAGTATTCGCACTATCGTATTGCTTTATTTTCGAGCCGATATCAAGTCGAAAATAATATTTGACTGAAGCAACTAGGGTTGCCACTTTTTTAAAGAAAATATAGTAATTCTGTTTTTAAACTGTTTAAATATACTACTTTTGGGAAATTTGTGTGAAAAAAGAGTAGATACACATTTATTTTTCGTTATTTGTTATATATGCTATTTATTTCATTATTGCATTTCCCATATGTATTTATTACTACTTTTTGCTTTGGCTAACAAAGATCTAATATTTTTAAAATAATCATAAATATCTGAACAAAATACGCGACAGTTGAATTACTGATGAAAATATAATAACATTTCGTACTATATAATTTTTCGATAATACATAATATAATTGGCTGAAATATTGTACGGTACTATGTATTATAGTACGGTTAGCACCCCTAGAAGCAACACAAACTAACAGCAAACTAGTAGTAGTGTACACAGAGGGAGATCTGATCGCACCGAGATTAGAACAAGATTGAACTGTGAACTGCATCCGAGTGTGAATCGAATGTCATAAATGTACCAACGCTAAAGCCAATTAACTACAGGAGCCTCTAATAAACCAACAGCGCTACTCATAATCACAGTCATTAAATCCACGTA
This sequence comes from Dendrolimus houi, assembly GCA_039645545.1. Classification (NCBI taxonomy): domain Eukaryota; kingdom Metazoa; phylum Arthropoda; class Insecta; order Lepidoptera; family Lasiocampidae; genus Dendrolimus; species Dendrolimus houi. Next base: position 23,310,286 of record CM077127.1, on the reverse strand, counting down.
GCAATTAAAAGGTACTTATAATTTTGACGATCCAAAAACAAAGGGAAACGTCTCGTGTTTTCATTTAATAGCGTAATAAAGATCGTAAAAGTTGCCAAAACTTGGTCTCGGAACGCCTCGATTAATTCGAGGCATTTGCATCACAATTGCATTAAAACAAACCGCCGCTAGAGGGCGCTCTTCCGTTTTGTACGAATACATCCGGCCTGCTTTCGGTGAATGTTATTATTGCACTGTTTATTCAATTATGTGCGGTTAGCCACGTATACATAAATAAATAATTATTTCATGCGTTTGTATCTACCCTTAGTAATAATAAACGTTTTGTTTAGAAAAGTGTCCATTTAGTATTCCTCTCTTACTTTACCCTTCGATACTCCTCTATTCTGGCATATATCTTCTGACACACCCCAAATCATTATGTTGTCTTTTACATAATCCAAATGTTTTTTTATGTATGATTAAATTTGTAGAATAGAATATTCTTTATTGCACACAAGAAAACAAATACACATGAGTTAACAATCATTTAATTAGTACAATTGGCGGTCTTATCGCTAACAGCGATTTCTTCCAGACAACCTTCTGGTGATAATTTTACATTTGTAATAGTGGGTCGGTATTCAGTGCGCATAGTTTAAAATATATATAATCATATATATGTAAGCTCGTCAGAGCCGCATAAGCTCAGGAAGGCTTAATTCATCATTATTCGGCATGGCATGAATATGTGGGTATATCTATGAAATTAACATCTTTTGCGATCTTCAATAACTTTATATTCCATCAATATGTTTCTATTGCTTAAATAACAATTATCTCTCTTGATATTAATAGTGATTACGTTATAATTCACTTTAATTAAGGCAATGGATCGCGGTTCGTCGGACACTTGGTGCGCTGGCGCCTATTCTCCAGAAGAGATATATCTTCTTTTTTACAGCCAACACTGCTTCCTTAGACACGACGCTCGGCGAGACTGACATTGACAACATATCACTCTTGACAATGACATTTCAATTAAACTCTTATTCTTCTTATATTAATAGCAAATAAAAAATATATATAAATATTTATATACAAAAATATGTACATAAAGTTACATACACATACATAATTTTTTTCTTTACAAATTTAGATTGTGATCTTTGAGGAGTTTATTAAAATATGTAATAAGTGACTTTGCACTTCTGATGTTCATTGGTAATGTATTCAACAACCTTACAGCCTGCACAGTAAAAGATATCTGGCAAAATTGTGTATTTTAAATTTGTATTTTACAGTGTAACATTCTTTTTGTCACGTGACTTTCATCTCTACTCATTACATGCCCATACCACCTGTCTCTTCTTCCTCTCAATTTCCAAGTTACCGTTACTACTTACAAAGACCTAATATTTTTATTTTATTATATATTGAACACAAATTTAGGATGCGGTATAGATATAGGGCGCACTTATTTTAGGTAATGGGAGAGACGTATGGGGTTGGAGGGGAGGGTAGGAAGTCATACTCAAATCGGTTGTGACGCTCGCCGGCCACTACCGCGGCCCACTCGCTTCACTCGCTCGGCCTGTGAGCTATAGTCTGTGTACTGTTTCCCAGATATAGGGGTTGCAGAAGGGAGAAGTACTTAGTTAATCATTATTTTTATAACCACCCAAAATTCATTTTAAATCAAAAATATATTAGAACAATGTTTTCATGGCTTAAAGACTGAATTGCCTACCATAAATTTCATAAAATAGACATATAGGTAATATGTATGATTTTCATGTTTCTTGTTTTTTCTAATTACGTGTATTGCTTAGTTGTTTTTTATTTAATTTTTCAACACCTTTCTTGTGTCTTTTTGTACTATTTTGAATCTTTTTATGTTAACTCTTGGATTTTGATTGGATTCTTCAACTTTGGACCTATATGATAACAGTGCTATATTAGTAAAAAACATAAATGAGGTTATAATTACAAAAAACATTAATATCTCAAGAACTATAGATTTTCTTGACATAGGGGTTGTAGAAGGGGTAAGTATGCCTCCGTATCCTCCCTCTTCAACCCTCTCAACTCCTCCCATTACTTAAAATAAGTCCGCCCTATATCTATACCCCATCCCAAATTTGTTCTTGAAAGTACACTATAATGTAAGAAACACCTTTAAATAATAAACACGCAAATAATCAGTTAAAAAACACATACAAAACCTTTTTAGCAATTAGCTTTCTTTATTTTTTAATGATGTCATTGCTTTATTTTTGTCAAAATTGAAAGACAGAGATGAACCGTCTTTTTTAAAATTTGTCAAAAAAATTATTATAATAAAACGCTACAGTCTCTCTTTCACTTAATAACTCAAAATCAATACCCTTTTCCATACTCCGCTGTCAAACAAATCTAACAAGCAAGGGATCGATTTATTACATTTTTAATTTAACAGTACGGCGGCTATGATAAATTTGGTTGTTAATCAAACGACCCGGAGCCGGAGGGCAACATTTGTATGAGCTAGAAATTTGAAATCGACTAATTGGATTAAATTTTATTGACATATAGATGTTGCTCTAGGTCTTTGTCAGTGGTTATCGCTTAGTTATTCGTCTGTTTTAATGAAGGTTGAAATTATTCTTTGTTGTACACAAAATACACATATAAAACTACAAAATAGTGGTGACGTATAAAGGCGAGCTTAACCCTATAAGAGTTTTCTTTCAACAAACCTATCGGTCTAGCAAAAGAAAGAAAATAAGAGGCAGGGTTGTGTACACTAAAGTTTATATGTTTGAGTATACAGGTATTTATAACTACATGCACATATCTGAAAATACATATTTATATAATAGGATACATTCAGATATAAATACACATATAAATATACATGTATCTCTACACACATATATATATATATATATATATATATATCTTACAAAACTTTTTAGTTAAATTCTTCATTATATTTTACACGCAACGTAACCAGTGGTAAAATTCGGGATTTTACCATTGCCCAATGAATGTAGCTAAAAAGTTCAGCAAAGCCAGGAATGTCGGCGGCTCAACTGTTAAGATGTCAGTTGAGACACTAACATTCCTGGCTTTAAAGCCTAATCAATATAAAACTAATAGAATGAACATAAATTATAATGACCGCGTCAGGTGTGCTCAATATTAGGTTTCGACGTATTGCTGTTTATAACTCCCATATTTCATGGCTGAAAAAGACGGGGCCCCGCTGATTTGCATTTGACAATGACTTGCGCGTAATAACGATCCCCCAAATTTAAAGGGATGTTGGGTAAGGTATGCGTTTTATGTGTTTTTACAGTTTTAAATTTTATAAGTCAATTGCCAGGTGTATTTGTTTTGATAGGTTGGGGCGTATTTTCTATGAATATGATATCGTGTTGTTTATTGTTAGTTACTTAATTTTGTTACTCAAAAACTAGTAAAAGAAAAAATGTCATTTTATGTTATAAATTTAATATAATACAAGCATTCAAGCAGATTACATTGCATTAAATTTATATTTAGTCAATACTTGACCCCGGAAAATTTACTTAATTTTATAAATATTCTGTTTTCCGGGATAAATAATATACTATGTCCATTCTCAGTATTGAGATACATACATATATATACCAAATTTTATCAAAATCTATCAGCTATCAGGGTGTTTCAGTGTAAGCGTCACATACATACATAAATATATTTAGTTACTTTCGAATTTATAATATTAGCATAGACTTGTTCAAATAGGATAGGTTTCAAAGATGTTACTTTAGAAACAATTATTTCTCTATGTAGCATTCTTCACTTCACTTTTCAGATTAGCTATAGAAAACTGTAATACCTGGTTAAGTATGAAAAAGTGTCTCTTGCGCAGCCTGTCGCTAATTGAAAGTAATCACGATGTCTGGTGTTCTATATACGCAAACTTGTCACTCAAATACCAACAATAAATAATTCATAGAAGTCTAACATAAAAACTTTTTTATATATATTTAGGAATAATCTTAAATGGAACGTTGCATAAAAGGAAGTAATTATGAATGGTTATAAACTAGTATAGTGAAAGAAACTTAGCTTATATTATATTCTACCTATAATCCCTTACGACTATAAGTAGAATACTGAGCCTAGGTCATCGAAATCAATGGATAAGGTTCCTAGAAGGCTGGCTACGTTACCTCGCTGGATTCCCATACTGATATAATCGCCTCTTTGTAGAGGCTCATGGCCTCAAGACCCCACGGCCCAAGCGTTTTAACAGCAAAGGGCACAAACATATCATTCTCATTGAGGGTTCTATATTTGCGCTGCTTGAGTAATTCAGCTGTTTCCGCCACCGAACCGACTGATGTAGAGGTTTTTTGGTAAATGGGATGAGGCCAACGTGTCCACACAGATCGCATCCTATACCAAAAGTTTGCCACGTCGCCACGGGATTAGAGTGATTCCGTTAGGACGCCTACCATCGTCACGTGCAATACAGTTCGGCTCTAAAAAGCCGGCACGTTAGCGATGGTGAGCGCCCTCCGTCAGACGTCATTCAAGACGGCGTAGCGTGACCATCTTCTGCACAGCATTACGGCGGAAACGGAAAGACCGTGATATCCTGGATCGACTACTTCTATCCCTCATTCGCATCTTTGTGGTGCACATATACGAGATCCCAGGCGCAGGTTTACGACTAAAGAATCTTAAATTATTTCAATGTCAATATTTTAAAGTAATTACTGAATACAAAATTAAGAGTATATTATCAATTCTTTACCTAAATAATATTATATCTATTATCTATAGAATAGCTATTTAGTAAGTATTTTTGACATACACAGTTTCTATTAAAATAATCTTCAACACAGCACATTATTGAATCCCAACCACATTAATCAAATTACAATAAATCAACTATAAAAAAAATTATAAAAGGTATTATAAAAAAAAATATGCCTTGCGTGTCGCCTTTGGCAAATAAATGTTTTCTTTCATGTCGTCTGATATCCAATTACACGTGAATTCAGTGTTAATATAATATTGCCGTTGGTAAAATGACGGTAAATTGAGACAGGAAGTGTCTCGGGCGAAACTCACAATATACGTCGAAGTGGTCAATTGATCACACTGGGTGGCCATACACCAAATTGTATCGTTCGGTTCGTTATGCTTAATAATACTTGTAGCGGTTAGTGAACTGTCGTCAATTGGAAAGAAATAATTTTCGGAATATTTTATTCAAATTCAAATTCAAAGTTTTTTATTCAAAATAAGTTCCACTGGAGAACACTTTTTGAAGGTCATATGTATAAGTTAAAATTTAATTTTTCTTCCTATTCTATCTATACCGCTTCGCAACGTGTTATTGCTGTTAAGGAGAAGAAGCGGCAAGAAACTCCCCAGCAACACGTCTAGCTAAATATTGTTTTTCTTTAAGTTTCTTATTATATTTATATCTCAAGTTCACTTTTTTAAGAAGTTTTATACAGAAGTATGATACAGAATTACATTTTGAAGAAATAATGGAGTTGTAGCAAACAGTGTCTACTCAATAAGACCAAGACACAATAAAAGGAAAGAAAAATATTATTACAGTTATAATAATGACATGACGTACTAAAATGTTATGCTGTATATATCTCCATAAATCCCTTACAAGCTTGGCAAGATAACGTTATATAAAATATAGTAGGAGATGTTAGAGCGAGCTGCTATGTAAATGAATTTTTGTTATTTAAGTATTCTTCAATAGTGTGGTATCCCTTTTTTAGCAAGTTACTTTTTAATTTATAATATTAATTTTAATATTAATTATTAATTTGGACCTCAGGTTTAGTAACACTGGATGTATTAAATTCATTAACAGTATTGCATTTTATTTAGGCTTTCTCTATGAACAAACAAAATGTGTTTGCATTTTACTTTCTATTCACTTCAAATTTATTATGTATCAAACAGCAAATAAATTTTAAATTATCATAGAAAACATTTAGTTACTTACTTTGTATTTTTCTTTAAGACGATTTTGTTTGTGAAAAACCTATTTATTTTATTTTAATTTTAGTGACTCTACTATCTCTAAATCACGATGTTTATTCCTCTGAGTTGGCATAGTAATGACAGGAACTAGTTTTGTGTGAGAAAATAAATATTATATAAAAAAAATCGTAATATTGGTTAAAAATTGACAACAGTTGTAGGTTATTAGTTGTTTATAAGCCAAAGTTATATGCTTGTGTAGAAAGTCTCGACTGCTTACTAAAATGTACCTTTCCGAGCAGCCGCAAGAACTCCGTTCTTTGGCGTCAGTCAAAGATAGGATATATAATTTGGTTGAACTATTACTGAAAAGCTTAAAATATCTGACAAATCCGCATGAACTGAGTTCCTTGACCTACCATTGTAGCAAATAATGGCCGGTTCCTATATTTTACCGACCGTTCAATTGCCTTACCATCGGTTAAAATTTGACGTAAGCTCCGTACAAGTAATGAATAGTACGATATAGTAACCGGCCATACACCAACAATTTTACGGTCGCGTTTGCGTCAGTTGTGTTATTAAGAAGTAAATATTTCCGTAATGCTTATATTAGATCAACCAAATTGAATCAATTTCGCTGACAGGCACAAAAGTGAAGGGACACGGCGGTACTCCATGACGTTGAATGTTTCAAGTTTATCTTTATATGAATAACTTTGGTTGTTTCATCCAAGTTGAAATATATAAATGAACCGTCCAATATCGGATTAGATGCAAATTCTAAATTCAAAATTTCGACTCCCATAAGGAAATCATTTAAATTTACGATGCATTGAAGGGAACATAACATAGAAAGTAATAACTACCTTTCATTCTTCAAAAATCACTACAAAATATTTTGTAATACATCGAAAGCTTTGTAATTAAATACCGTATCACGTACGGTATTCATATACAAAAATAATTTTAATATCAATACGAAATTCAGTATTTCACAAAACGGGCTTTGAATGAACGCGCTTTGAAGCTTTGATGGCGTGAACGCCGGCGGCGTATTGGCTACAACATTATTTGAACCAAATCAAGCGATTATAGACTTTATTGATATTAAAATAAATGTGCTTGAGTGTGCTAACATAATTTGGTAATAAAGTGAATGAGCGATGGTCAAAGCTTATGTTATGACGCCTTGGGTTAAAATCTACGAATGCAGTATTTTTTTTATTGCACGAGTCCTGCAGACAGGTAGATGGCCAACCCGATGGAAAGTAATATGATTATCATTGTTAGTTTAAATTATATATGTAGTTTATCATTTATGTATTCATTTATAGTGTGTTATATCAAGAATAACCGTAGGTATAAGGTAAAGGCTTATAAGATGATAATTTCTGTTCACCCATTTGTCAGTCTGCACATTAATGTAATTTTCTCAAAAAGTAAATTGTATGTATGGCTGTTTAAAAATAAGGTGTACTCTACACGATTATTATAGGCGCTACACAATTATGTAACCATGAGGATTGAGTTCGATTTTTCTCAATCTGGTCATTTTAAATAATTCCCAGAAGAATTCCCGCCGTATTCCTGGGAGAAAAGTAGCGCAAAATTTAAGTCTAAAAATTTGCTGTCGATCATTGAAAACCGTATTGAAATCGGCCCAATGCTTTTTACGTGAATCCCGAACAAACTGACAAATCTTTAAAAAAATTGCATTGTGTTCTCCATCGTTTATATAATCTATTCCAGTTGTACTTTTTAAATCGCTTCGATGTACACACCGTGCATGTTTTGATTTTTATATATTAAGATAGATGTTATAAATAATAAAAATTCGGAATTGTTAATAAAATAATTTTTAATTTGTTTCAGGTAAATAAGAAAGCAGTGATAATTAGAAAAATACAATCTCGAAGACACTACATTTATAATATCAAGTAAAGTAAGTTTTTAAGCATTGGAACTTAACACTTCGTTTTTATACTTCGTAACAAGCCCACTTAAAAAGTTTTAGCTACTAACCGTCCCCGAGGGTGAGTCTAGACTTTTCAGGTGTCTGCCACTTCAGACTTTTTAGTTTATAAGATTCTTCCATTGTAGTAAAAAACACTCAGAATCAAAGGCTTCGAGGCAAAGTAAAGTTGTAGATCAGTTTTAGAAGAGTCTAGACTACCATAGAATGAAGAGTAACTCATAAATTGTATCATATATTCTGAGATCTGTCAAAAAACAGATCTCATATTTCTAAGTCACTTCTGATTCTATGGTACATTAACATTTTTCCTTCAAGTTGATTTCCTTTTATAGTTATTGTGTAATGTGTTATAAAGCGATATATAAATACTTATAGCGCCATCTATTTTTAATCCGCAATTATCGTCATTATAGTTAGTTATTGTTTTCCCATTGTTATGACTTCAATGAATACATGAATATGCAACAGACAACTCTGGGGTTGACTTCAAACGTTCAGAATATAGGAAATAACTGAAACTTTATTTAAGAAATTTACACTGCCGGGAATCGAACCCGAGGGCGCTTCATCATTAAAAATCTTTTACTTGTTGAAGTGATAACTTCTTATGGTAGGGTAAACCGCTTCGTTACGTAACGCGTTACGGCAGCGGTAAGCAGGCTCCTCCTCACTCACTCTAACCCACGCGCTATATACATAAAATTTAAGTAATAACCTAAGCTTTTCTCAAGTTAAACAATTTCAATATTAAATAGTTCAACTTAGATTAGTTGAAGTTATTTATCACTTCTGTCGGGCGTCCCGAGACGCACACTTTTTTTATTTATTTACACACACAAACACCGCTATCCTTACAAAATTCACCAAACAATAGCACGGTCCACAAAGTACATTGTAACTTAGTCAAGAACCATATTATATTGTTACGAGTTACTGGACGCGAATTAAAATGCTGTTGGAATTACTATAGAATTTATTGAACTATACAAACACGTATAACACAGGTACAAATATAATTGAACACAATCAGTCCAAACGTAATGCGCGATTTAATAACACACGCAAAGTCCGTCACTTTATAGATTATCAAATGTACACACGTCTTGTCTCGCTAGTGGTTATAGCTTGACTGCCCTTCCTCAATCGGGCCATTGCTTTATATCGCACAAATGCAAATATGTCTGTCCGCCAAGCGTCGACGCAATTTCCCAGAAATCGTAATCTGCACACCTGCCTAATTATGCCTGCAAACGGCCATAGGCTGCTCTCCACAATAACCAATAAATAAGTAAACAAAAGAAGACAATCATAAAAGAACTACAATGTTATTAGCTCAAACGCCGGCGGGTAATAAATGTGCTTTGTTTATAAATATGCAGGTGGCCCAGATTGTAACAATATGACATGCAATTTTCGTAAATTACTGGCTCAGTATAAAAAAGGCAATTTGTTGACATATTATTATGTCATTTAATGTTTGCAAGGCCTGTGTAATCGGCGCCTTATTGAGCAAGTTCGTCCTGCCGTTTGATACTACGAACATTGAAGGCTGCCGACGTCTCATCTCATTATACATATAATTCGCTTGGTATATTCGATTTAATTTTAGCCAATTCACCTGGATTAAGTAATTTACCTCTTAACAATTAAAATATATAGGAGATCAATGGAACTTTCGTCTGGATGCTAAATTGTTATACACAACCATGCCCAAGACCAACAGCGTAATAAAGTACATCAAAGGATAAAATTGATAAACCCCATAAAGTCTGATGAATTTCCTACCTACTGCTACTAAGATTATGCTTGCTCAATCTTTGCTTCTCCCCCTACTTGATTATGCTGATGCTTGCTATCTAGACATCACCCAAGAACAACTAGATAAGCTTGAACGCCTTCAAAATGTTTGTATCCGGTTCATATTTGGGTTGCGTAAATATGACCATATCTCCGAATTTCGTAATAAGTAAATGGTTGCCAATTCACCTTCGCCAGAATGTTCACTTACTCTCACTTCTGCACAATATCCTTTTCTATCCCTGTACTCCCCCATATTTAAAGGAACTTTTTAGTTTCCTCTCTCAATCTCATTCCTGTAATTTGCGCTCAAATGAAAATCTTCTGCTAACGATACCTAAACACACTTCGTCCTTTGTAGGAAACTCTTTTGCCGTTCTTTTCAGGCTGTTCGCCTGTGGAACTCCCTCACCTTGATAATCAGACAGATTATTTGTCCATTAAATAAAATTGTTGCAGTAAATGGAATTGTATTATTCTTCGCATGTAAATATATGTAATTTATATTATTCTAATCTATATTTAATTATGTATATGTATATTTATATTAGTTTATTGCTTTGTTTTTTTTTTCTTTAATTACGATTACTTTTAATTTAGTTAAACCACCAAATATTATTTAATTTTTCTTGTAATGTCTCCTTGGACACCAGGTTGCCTGGAAGATATCGCTATAAGCGATAAGGCCGCCTATTCTAAATTCTAATGGAAATGTATTTATATTAAATGTCTAGGTTTAAGTTATGGTGAACAATAAAGAGTTTTCATTCATTCATTCATTGAAATCGTAGGTATAAAAGTCTAGTAAATTTATTTTGTATGTGCACTAACATGAGATAGTAAATAAAGGCATAAACGCCACTTACGTCTTTTTGTATCTGTTTTTAATATCCGTAAAAGAAAAATAGTCCACCATTTAAGATGGAATCGTTATTCTAAACATCCTGTTTATTACTCTTTCAATATTGTTCGATGCAAATTAAACGAACTTTTTGAAGTACTTTACGTTTTGTTCACTTCGTATTTTGTTTAAATGTTGTTGTTTACTTTGATTGTTTATTTGAAGGGGAATTTAATTTTGTTTATACTTTATCGATTACAAGGGGTCCGGTATATTATTGATGTTCATCTAAACGAGCATAGGCCGTGTTTGACCACATCTCTTAACATTACACAGTGGTTAAATGCGAAAATGTACAGTGGAAAACCATATAAAATACGAAAAATTTTCCATACATACGAATAGATTTTCGATACATACGAAAATACAAGAAAGAAAACAATGATCACTTAGAATTACTTTCATGAGGATTACAACATGTGTGTGTGTGTGTGCAGTTCACACGCAGTAGAAGTGAAACTTCAGAGAATGTACTCACAGATAATTCTTCTCTAACTTTTATTAATATAAAAATAATTCCTTTACCCCACACCCGTCAACATATTATAATTTAAAATAAACTTGTTAACTATCTCTTTTTTCCCTGTTTGAGTCTAAAAAATATTATTATCAGTTTTATTTCGGTCCAAATTGGCACTATGTTTAATCATCGATCTTATCGACTCTCTCTAATCTGTGCTGCATAATGTAAAACTCGTATCTCATTCTCTCGAAGGCTTAGTCTTATAGATTTATGTTGATATCTCTTTTTAGTGCCGCTTTCTCGTTTCATCGAGTTCCAAATCATTATTCTAAAGAAGTTTCACTTGAAAACTTAACTCTAAATATATAGCAAAAAATTAATATTTTCATCAACATCTTGTAGTCAGTGTCAAGTAAAATATAAGGAAACAACAACAAATTAACAAAATATTGTAATATTTATTTTTTACTTCGCAAAATATTTTTCTTTTGCTTTTCTATTACTATAGAAGTCGATTTTTTTTGTTAGATCTTATTTATACTGTATTCTTTTGAAGTCAGTAATGTATTTTGTTATTTTTTTTATCTATACATATAATAAAACTGTAAAGGTCGAATTTCTCTACAATAAAAAAAAATGCTAAAAACAGAGTCAGGGGGATGTAAGAAGTGAAATAGAACTAATTTAGTCAAATGAAATTTTGTGTGGTGGAAGCTCATATCCCTGGTCAACATATAGGATATTTTTGATCCCGAAAACTTAAAAAATTTCCGTGGGATAGTTAAAAAAATTTTCCACGCGGACGAAGTCGCGGGCAGAAGCTTATTCATTAATAATTTTAAAAAAACGAAAAGCGAGTCAGTTTTATTTTTGTATTAATACAAAAATCATACCTTCTCGCTTTTCATAAGGTTTGTGGAAATTATGGTTTTTCTTTGTAATAGATAACAAAACAAACAAAGAAGGCAACCCCACAGCATCCCTGCCTCATTATTTCGTAAAATCCAAACATCAAAGTGTTCAATATTTGAGCGGATTCCCTTCCTGGTAATTATCTGAATTATGTCGGGAATTTAACGTACGCCTGAATAAATGATAAGTAAACTTGCGTAACAGGTAAAGTGGGGGATGGTAACTTATTTATGGTTTAAGTATATTCGGAATTGTATTCATATGTGGTGGTTTTAAACTGCTTGAAAGTTGGTCAAGTTTTTTAAATGATAAATATTGTTACGACCAAGATGCCGACAAAAGACAAATTCACACCTGCATACCTGTAGACATTTTATTACCTTTTCGGCATTTGGACTTGTTTTGTTTACTTTGAGTTTAAAACTTGTGATTAGTAAAACAGCCTATTGTGTATTGTAATCTTTTATGGTAGTCATTAGCCAGGTGTGATTCTAAGAAATTAAGTCCACGCAGTTAGGCAGACATATTGCATCTGTGCAGTATAAAGCAATGCCCTAATGGAGAGATCATCAGTCGAGCTATAACCACAAGCGAAACAAGATTCGGTAATCTATTTAGTGACGGACTTTGCTTGCGCGTGTATTTGATTTGCGATCTTCTGCATTACATTTGGACTTATTACGTTTGGTTATATTTATAGTTGTGTTATACGTGTTTGTATAGTTCTAATAAGCTCTATAATAATTCCAACGGCATTTCAATTCGAGTCCTGCAACTCGTAACAATATATTCGCGTTTGACTACGATCACGCTTAATACTGAAATATTTACTTAATATAAAAAATGATGCGCTCGAAGATGAAGCACGCTTACCTAGATAATACCGATTCACACGTGACTTTAAGACATCCGAGTTTTACTTGTCGCCAAACTCGGACTTTGGCAGTGCATTCTACAGGTCTGCCATATGCAGAAGAGAGAGAGAGAGAGAGAATACTTTATTGTACACCATTACACAGAACACAGGAAAACTTATAGCTTAAAAACATTCTAAATTGTGCACAATGGGCGGTCTTATCGCTAAGAAGCGTTCTCTTCCAGACAACCTGCGGCAAGAATAAAACAGATTATATTTGTCAAAGATGGTATACACAAATATTATACGATATGCAGTTACTTACATTATAATTTATTCAATAATAAACATAGAAGAAGAAAGAATATGCAGGCAAAACGTTTCCTTTGCGATGGTGGTGGTTCCACTGGAAAACTATGGCGTAGACCAGAGCGCCTTGTCTTTCGAAGACGGAATGGTGTAGAGGGAATTAAGGTCGGAACAATTGAACCGCGCATTCTACGAAATGAATCCTATAAAGTGAGTGAAATGTGAGCGCAGCGAAGGGTTCCATGTAGAAGACGAATGTTAACTCTCTATCATCACTTGGATATGGAATTGTACAAACATTATTTTAAAAAAACTACTATTTTTTATTTTACACTTTTAGGTTACGAATATGGATAGGTCTCGTAAGACTTTTCAAATGCGAAAAATATGGTGACATGAAATGGAACTCATACAATTTACACATTCATGCTTTTTGTCTTTATCAAGTTCCATCATATATCTAGTGCAAGCCAGTCCAGCTCAACCTCGATTATAGTGAGATGCTTAATCATTTTAGGATTATCACAAACAAAACAATACCTCAAACACTACGGTGGCCTGTGATTGAGCGGGCTAAGGCTTAAGACTTACCTCTCTGCAACGTAGAGGCTCCGGGTTCAATTCCTGTGATGGTACATTTCGGAAACGAATTTTCTCCGTTATTTACTATGGTTTGGGTGTCCCTTCCTGGGATCGGCTCCAGAGAACTCCGTTGTTATTACCCATAACATAAGCGTAACTTGCTTAATTTGGAGATATAGAATATGTTTGTTTGTCTACCGATTATTATTATTATATTATTATACTAATATTGGCCAGCGACATCGTCCACATTGGACGGAATAAGCTAATTTATACATGTCCTAAAAACTTGAAACCACTCCCGGGAAATATCTTGCTGGATTCCCAGGATATAATGTATTACATACAGATTTTATGACAGAGAATTTGCTACCGATCTGGGAAAATAGTATATCGGAATCCGATTTGTTTTTCAACCGGGCCGCTTTAAGCCGCTCCCGAGAAAATTCCTGTGGGATTCCCAAGGCATAAAGTACCGCAGATTTTAAGTCCAGGAATTTGCTGTCGATCAGCTAAAACCGCATCGAAATCGGCTCAGTAGTTTTTACGTGAATACCGAACAATAAGAAAAACACAAAACATCTAAAAAACAAACCACTACACTTACAATTTTATAATATTACTAGCTGACACGGCAAACTTCGTACCGCCTCAGAATCAATTTTTTCATATTTACTCACCTTTTAAACCTTCCCTGGACTTCCACAAATAATTCAAAATCTAAATTAGCCAGATCAGACCAGCCGTTCTCGAGTTTTAGCGAGACTAACGAACAGCAATTGATTTTTATATATATTACTAACAATATAGTTCGGTGTAAAAATTAGAAAAAATCTGGAGTGCTAATTTGAACCGCCATAATACAAAATATAACTTTTACAGTCATTGTCTGTCTATTAAGAGGACGCCAGATACAGCTTCAAATATTTTTGAACATTTCTTTAAAGACTTTGAAAACACATTTAGACACACTTTGTCGCAACCTGCCAGACATGATTTGCAAACATTTTTCTCCACAGTATTCTGGTAGACGGTAAACAAAATGGACGAAGATTATGTGGACGCGATATGCCTTTATTAGTTGAGTGCTTGTAATTATTAATTACAAGTGCAAAATGCACCAAAACGTGTGAGAATAAAACGCGAATGTATGTGCGCAAGTGTGACAGGCTACGCAAACATTTGAACAACTTCCAATTTTGAACGCTTCGATGTGCGCAAAAAAACCAATACTGCATGGTCAATTGCAAATCTTTGTTCAAACTTTGAACACATATTCAAAGTCCCGTGACACACATAACACTCAAAGAAATGTTCAAATGTTTGAAGCTGTATCTGGCGCCAGCTGTATAACATTGCGGGAAAACTACTGGACGAATTAAAATGGAACTCGACACAGAGCTAGCTTGTATCTCAAGTCAACATATAGCATCTTTCTTATCGTGATAAATGGCGACGTTTCCATAGGCTATACAAATATAATCTAAAAGATGGTGCCACCGTTGCAGTTTACTAACAGATATGTCGATATGGTAACGCAAACGAAGTGTCGCTAGCACATGCTAGTAACTAATATGTTATTTTCAATTCACCTTTATAGTACATTTTTTACTGCATCCACCTGCGGTTACCATCCCCTATGGCCTTTTGTAACACCATAAGTGCTACTATCTTGCTGCCGCTCTCTAAAGAGAGACTGGCCACTAATGCCGGAACATAACTGAAGAATGTTATGGCGGCATACTCAAGACCAGGGGTGGTAGCCACCCAGACGGGCAAATCCCATACCACCTGGCTGTAGGTTGTTTTGTCGCCTATTACGACAGGCCGCACAGCCGCAGGAAATTGTGTTCTTTCTTCGTTCCTGCACGGATAAAGTAATACATACATACGTTTAACATATTGTTTGCAATACAATTACCAAGAAATACCTTGTTGCAAACAAGTGCAGGCGCATAACCGAGTTACGGATAAACTGGAAGGGCTTTTCCCACTTAATCTGCATACGATAATGCGAAAGGGAGGGATGGAGAGTGGGGCCAGCGACATCTGTGTCGAATATGCATAAGTTTGAGTTTCGCCCAATTTGCGCGGCGCCGGCCCTTTGGATTTATATTTATCTCTTGTTGAACTTATACAGAGTGTTTTTATAAAATTGTAATTTTTTTTAACAAAACACTACCTAATTAGAAAAATAAATACTTTCTATATAACAAAAAGTCGTTGCATTTTGCAATTTTGTTGTTTATTTTTATGTTTTACTTGGCACCGTCTTCAATATGTTGTAGAAAATATATATTTATTTTTGTTTATTACTTTAAAGTCGGTTTTGTTTTTGTTAAAAACAATCTAGTTTTTAGTTACAGAAATACTTGAATAGGTTTAGTAATCATAAATAAAGCGTGTGTAGAAATTGTACTGCTGGCAGGCAGGTCCACTCATCAGATACTGATTTGGTGACAATGGGAGCACTTGAGCACACCAATTGACCGAGAAATCACGTAACAAACATACAAAAAACAACGTACAGTCGAATTGAAAACCTCCTCTAAGGCGGTTAAACAACCCATAATTAATATTCTTCCGCAATTATCCTAGCAGGGCCATCTAAACCATTGATCGCCGAGGTGCAAAACTCAATCTGCCCCCAAAAACATAAAAAAACAAGTTTTATTTTAAAATTTTCTGACCATTTTGGCCAGGTCATGTCCATCCGTCAGTCCATCTATTTATAAATGTCACAGTCATTCTGCTCATAAGCTACTGGATATGTATGGATGAAAATAGACAAGAAAGTATATTTCTATGTCTATGCCGCTAACAAAATTATAAAAAACATTATAAAGGTGCATTTGTATATTTATGTATGATTTTTGTCAATGTATATATGTGCATAGTCCTCTGGAGTAGGTTTGCGCCCCCTAGGTCCCTTCGGCCGGGTGCCACGCAAATTGTAGAAAAACTTTAACTAAGAGCTTACGCGAACAAAAGCGTGTGAACATTACAGTTGAATGTAATAGAAAAACATTTGGTTAGTCCATAAATAACTTTGGAAAATAATTTCAGAACAGCCTGTATAAGAACTGCTTGCATCTCGCCCTCTATTATTATGAGTTTTCCCGAATTTTCCCTCAGGTTTTCATTAGTAGGGTGCGTTTTAGTGACTTATGCAAACGTGGGGAAGGGTGCGCACGGTGCATCCCTGTGCACTCCTCTTCTCTCCGTTTTTGAAATTTGCTAGTTTAAGATTATTTTGCTTCTAAACCTTCAATTATTTTCTGGTCCCATAGCCATTTTTATAAAAAACATACCTTTGTTTAATCTATTTTATCAATCTTTATTTATAGTTTGTATGATTATGTCACTGTCGGAAGTCTTCAATTAAACACATTTTGTTCGAAATATTGCGTATATTTTTAGACATTTATTTTTCTATAATATTTCTTGCGCGTACAAAAGTTCGGTTTGCTTTCAGTCGTTGACCTGTGGTATTCGCCACAACAGTGGGCAAGGGAATCTTAGTCCATATAGCCAATTCTGATGTATGTTAAGCCTTCGTATTGCTCAGCTGAATTGTAAGGTCTGCAGTTGACGCCATTCAAAGGAGTTTTCAAAACTCGAAAGGCCACATTTGGCAACACAGTTCTCATTTCTCACAAAAACACACAATTGCAACTCAACACCTATCAATATCCTACAACTCTTGTTCATTTTGGAGTAATTTTACACATTTTTAGAAAATAAAACTACACAATACCACGCCCCCTTTCGGTTTCCGCCAAAAACTCCGTTTAGTCGTTGGTTTGAATATTAACGGTGGGTATTAGGAGAGTTCTTCATAGGCAATTTAATAATCTTACGCGTACACACCGGCGCGAGCATACTGTGGTACTCGGCTGGACCGATGTGTAGTTCGAGCGCTGGCATTGCCAGTTTTCTCGAATACTTCTGGTTTTATATGGGTAACATTTAAAGGTTTTATATTAATTACTTACCAACTCCGTTGGCCCAGTAACCCAAAATAGGTTTGACCTTCAAAATGAGAACATGCCACTTTTCCCTGTCCAGCGTAGTTCTGTGATATTGATTTCAAAAATAATTTTAAACTGTAAAACAACCTTTTGTTACTGGGTACATTTGTTCACTCTTGAATTATTATAATATTATACATTTAAATATACATATTATATTTGTTTGAATGACACACCACTAATTAAAATGTTAAAGGAGCACAACCCTTTGGCCGTTAGACAATAAAACTCGTATACACGCAACGTATTTTACATACATAAATTATTAAAACTCTCAAATATAAAAAATAACTCAAATACTACAAAAGGTAAAGAAACAAGCTTAACTTATGGCTACATACATACTTATATTGTTTTTTATATCTATATACATGTATATTGTAATTACTATTAAGATTATGACTTTCACACTATAGAAACGTTAATAAAAGGTAGCGAATAAAATATTAAAATAACACCTGTACCTACCCTACCTACATATTTTGCGTAGATATATATAAATCTTAAATGTAATTAGTACTAAAAATCAGTATTAGTAAATAAGTTTTGAGAAAACATAGAAAATCAAAAAAGAAATAACAAAGGAAAAAACAAAATAAATAAAAAATGACTCCCCCATTTATTTCCCTAAAGTAGTTTTAAAGATAGAGATATTAAAACAGACAAGAAAAAGAATATCTCTGTCTTGGCAAATGACGGAGGAGAACGGCGATATAAAAAAAAACCACATTCTTGCAAGAATAAATATATAAGTTCAGTTAATTCTATCCATAGATAATGACAACTGAGATGTTCGAGTATAAAAGCTTAAATAGTTTCCGTAACAATCGGTAACATTTTAGTATTAACACTTGAACGACACTATTGCGAACAAAACCGTAACCGAACAATAGTCTATGTATACAAAAAGCCATATCTTGTCATCCCATAGCTATAAGTTTAATACGCACTGTTCAGACTATTGTTCCAGAAACACGTTTCGATGTAATAAAAAGCTTTTCGTTGTGGTACAAGTCACAAGCCGATGTATGTGCGAACGAAAATTGATATATTGAAAATTAGTGCATGATTTGGCAGAACACAGTATGATACGAGTCAAAAGGCCCAAATTTTTTGAGTTAGTATTATAAAACATCATAAATATCAATGTAATGCAATGTTACAAAAAAGACATGCAGAAAATGTTTTACATGTATATAGTATAAATAAGCATATGTAGTCATTTTATATCAAGCTTAAATTACTTATTGGTCCTTTTTATTAAATGTAAATGTAATTTTTAACATTGTATATTTAAGATCCGTCTTTTGCAAAAAAAAATATAGTACACGATTTTAAAAAACGCGGCGCTTAGTTTTTTTATTTTGTAATATGTCAAGGATGTTAAAAATGTCGTAAGATATATTCATAATGTGATTATTTTACTACAAATATTAGACGTGTATACCTCATTATAAGAATATACGTATTATAGAATAATAATATATGTATTATTATCTATAAGCATGAACGTGTTATAGTGTTTTACTTAAGTATATTATTGTTGAAATTTCCAGCAAAAGTTTTCTATGTTCTTGTTTTAGGCTTAGCACTGACTATGGTATGTAATTTTTTTTATTTAGAAATATACTTATTGATGTACTTTTGTTTTATATGTGTCAAATTTATTTATCCTATATTACAAATTATCATATCGTAGTTTTAATTGATAAAATACTTACGGTCTTATTTATATTGAGTTAGAGTAAGTTTGAAGGTTTCTTTAAGAACTATAAAGAAACCTTCAAACTTGCTCTGACTCAATATGTATAAGACCGTTACAACCTACTAACTAATAACAATTGTAACATATTATGACAGTAATAGAATTCAAAATCGCTACAGCTTGTGATTCGACCCAAAGAGTATAATGTATCGACGGCACGTGGGCTCAAATTCATTGGAACCTCAGCCACAAACCGATTAAGCTAAAGCCTACAAAAGACCATAACCCTTAAATGCTAATGGGGTGCCATGGACCCCTTTATCGAACAAAGAGCACAATGAGACCCATTCTTAAGAGAACCTATCAGGCTCTTCAGGTAGATGTTAGGATTGATTAAGGTTCTATTGAACGCGTTCCCCGATATTGATCAAATACCATTCCAGCTCCATTAAGAATTTTTGTTGCTAAATAAGTTTTACATAAAATTTACAGAGTATCAATTAGTTTACTCTTTATATTTTTTTTTATTTATTAATCTATTTTATTCTCTTCTTGCTATAAAAAAGAAAGTATACTTCGCAAATATAGTGATTAATGGATGCTCTTAGAAAACTTAAAGAACGACAGTCGGTAAAACAACACATCAACGTTGATGGTGTCGCTAATAATTTCATTTTCATCTGGATTAAAATGTAAATAATGCGTGTGAATAATAAATATGAATGTAGCCAATTAGCCCGTGCCAAATGAAATATGGGTATTTGAATTATTACTTTACGTTAATATTACCGCGTTTTGTTTTACCAAGTAACTATTGTCATAATATTTTCGTAATTATTTGTATTGGTGAATAATAAACGGTTATCTATGTACTATAAACAATTTGGTACCCTTAATTTACTTTATATTGTTTATCTCAGGTGTATTGGCTGAAATTAAATTGAACATTACAACGAATTTTCTTATGAGACGTAGGCAGCCACCAATGTTCGTAGTACCATACGGCAGGATCAACTTCTTTAATAATATGTCAACAAACTGACATTTTTATCTGTACTATGATTGAATTCACGAGAACTGCAGAGTCTTAATTCACAAGAGCAGTATTCTTGCTGTGTATTTTAGCATTATATTCATCGCGAACAGTGCCAATCATCGCTGGGATGCCAACGATGGTACGGTTTCGTCTAGTATCAAGAATTTAAATCAATAGGTCCATGCACGAATAAAGCAGGCACAATGGAAAAATCAAGTATTTGAATTTGGCATACATGGAAACCTGTTGCGTTACTCGAGGTTTTACCATAATCATAAAATGCATTCGTGCGGTCTCGCGAACCCGTAACGTATCCACAGCGTTGTGAAAACTAGAAATAATGTGTGTGCGATGTCGTAAATAGTTGCGCTGTAAAAATATTTTCTCGAGTTGGAATTTAGGTAATGTGTCTAAAGGCTTTCTTGTGGTTAGAAGTGCTGATGGGAATGTATGGCCGTGCAACCTGACATATTTCGTAATATCTAAATTTTGGATAGACGCTTTGAAGACTGGAATTTTTATTACAAAGCTACTTCTTTAGATTATAAAGTCAGTTTAAAATTTATTTCCAGTGTCAATACAAAGAATCTAAAGTTATGAAAGAATATCGTAAGCGACAATTACAAAATTTTACATTGGAGCTACTTTAGAAATTGTTTTATAATTTACTTATAGATCTCCTATTTTTAATATGTTCATAATATAGCTGTATGTAGCAATAAAAAAGTAAAATACCTTCGGTCTTATTCACAGAGAGTTGAAAACTTCTTTAAGAACTTTCTAAAGAAGCGTTCAAACTTACTCTAATTTTCTATGAATAAGACCGCTAACTTCTGTCACTTGCAATTTTTTCCATACCAGGCTCCATATGTACTATTTTGAAATTTGAGTATTATAACTTCATATGTATTTATCTAGTGTCAAGTAATAAACTTGGGAGATACAATCTTTAGGCTAATAGTCACCAGGTAAGACTCAGGCCCATATTAAACACCTCCCCATATTATTGTGTGAGCGACATAATTGAATTAAATTAAATTTAATATAATAAAGTTAACGATTTAATACAATTTATTTAAAAAAAATGAATTCAACGATTGATATTGATAAAGCAGTCAGACACTACACTACAATATTTTCTACCATTGTTTTTAAAACAGTTATTTGAAGTATATACATTACATGTTATGATAATTTAATCGATTTACTCACAAAACTTTAAAGAATAAATAACAAAACATACAAATGTCAGTAACAATTTATAATGTATACATATGTATGGTTATTGTACCTAGCCAAGCAATTCAGAGCTCTCCAATAAAAACTACAAATAACTTATCAAGTCATTTACCCTTTGTTTCCTTTTAACAACACCCTAGAATCTATCTTAGAAGACCCAAAGCTTTCTTTCCCGAATGCCATTAGTGGAATTATGGAACCGTATAATCGGGTCAAATGTACCCATCGCATTAAAGGGTTGTCAATGTTTATTTTGGGCCCAATGCGAATGTTTGAAGTTGTACAAAATGGTACAAAATCTCATTGAAATGGAAATTTTGGCTTTTGCTTCAAAGACACAAAATGGTCCAGTTAGAAAGTATAATTTTTGGCTGCATTCGAGGGGTGTTTTCCTAGTGTTGTGTATTTAGTACGTAAATTTTGGATTATTGTCGCAGGACATTTGTAAATTAAGCTTGGAAGATTAAACTGTTTAGATTAATTTATCGAGATTAATTTATGTTGTTGAATTTGGAAAATGTTTTATTCAAATTACGCACAAGAAATATTAGATTTGAACATACTTAATTCTTCTAAAAAATGTTTAGTTCCGGAAACAGCTGAACCACTCAAGCGGCGTTAATATAATAGGTAGAATACGATGTAACTAAGTTTTCTTTTATTGTATTAGTTTAAAATTTGTTTTCAATAATAAACGAACAATTTTAAAGTGATAACTTCTTTAGGCACTGCGTATTTTCGGGATGGGGAAAAAACACTGAACGCTCAGAAGAAGCCACGCTCAGATACATTTATACAGATGTGTGTGTGTGTGTATGCGTGTTTAAAAGTTTGTGATACTAAAAAGTTTTTTTTCACTTCTGACGTGCAGTCCTACAATTGACAGTTTTTTTATAATTATTCTACCCTCAATTAAAATTAAACAAACATGATATGAAGGTACATAATTGTTCCTTTAGCTTCTTTTACCTAGTTTAGGTGTTAGTTTTCACTAACAATTAAGTGCTTAGCTTTAATATTTAACATGCTTTTTTACAAATAAAATTCCATGCTAGTTAATATCGTACGGATGATATAATCCGGCTCCCAAATCCCCATAATTACCTAAAATCTCTTGACATAAACCGAAACATGCGTTGTGTCGTGTGTATGCACCTGATGCCGTATTTATAGCCTTGGGGGTCCTGATGGAAACAGGGACACTTGCCATCTGCTTACAGCTGTGCTGTTGTTTTAATTCGCCATAAACAATTGTTTATGGGTACGTTTTAGATTTACTGGGTTCTGGGTGACAGTGACAGTCAATAGGCTTCTTTCTTCTTTGTTTGGAATTATGGCTCCAACGCATTATTATGCATTTCACTAGTAAATATATTGGAGTGGGATACTATGAGATGTCATGTAACAAGGTGGTAGACAGTCAATTAAATCAACTAAGATACTATTTATTTTCAGTCAAAACGCCGAAGCCGCCTAGATGTATGACCGTAGCAAGTTACAACGTCATGTCTTTAACGAGTCAAATAGCATTTGAATTACTGTTTACACAGTAATTAAAAGTATTTCTGTACAGGCTACGTACATTATTTATGGGTTTTACATAACAAACCTATACTTATAAGTGTTCGTGTGAACCCGAGCACGGGAGAGTCCGCATCGATTAATAACCAAACACGTTCTGTCACTCTCATTTGTCGCGTACAGTACCCTAATCATATATCAATAATTTATCATTAGGTTCATTAGGCTAGCATATACTTAGCATTTGAATTTTATTTAATATATCATCATCCTTTGATGATAACTCTTTTACAGTGTAGGCTGTCAAACTTTGGAATGCGTTGCCTCGTTATTGTCAGAAAGGCCAAAACATTACCTACATTTCGAAACTCACTTAGAAAGTACTATCTGTTTTTAAATAAATATGTTTAATATATTAAACATTCACTTGTTTATCTGTCGTTATTATAAAATACTTGTCATATATAATGTTAATAAATATATTTATTTAGATTATTTCATATATACGTATATATTGGTATTCTATAAATGTGTCTGGATTTATATATGTAATAAATTTATAAATTGGTGTTAGTATGTATATTTAAATTGTACAGTCCTATCTTTTTGTGCTCTACCTACGTCCCCAGATTAGTTAAGAATTTCTTGTAAGCTAGGCCTGGAAGAGATCGATTTTAGCGATAAGGCCGCCTGTTGTTTTGCCAAGAAGTATTGTAATTTTGCATTTTGTTTTTGTATTTGTTTATTTTGGTGAGCAATAAAGTGTTATCTATCTATCTATCTATCTATAAGTATAGCCAACTAAGTTACTATCATTTATCACCACATTCCATCATCATGATCACCACAGGTGTCGCGCCGTAGCCTGTACATCTTCTTGATCCTGCTCGAAAGATCTCGGTCGATAGTTGGATGTTTAGGTAGCATTCGTAAAATAAAAATATTTTCCCAAAATCTAAAGTCAGTTTTTCCGTGTATTCGCTCGCATGCAGTGTCATGTTACGGAACGCCATGCCATGTTTGTTTACTCTATTCCGGGCGGTATAAAATCTAACTTCGGCCGTGTTAATGGGCGCGGTGAAGTCTGGAGGGTTCCGGGATTTATAGACGAATCCATGTATTGGTTTAATGCATAAGATGTAGCGGAAGAATTATTTTTGTTTCGAAGTACCGTCAATGAGGCGATTTTTTATCCGACTTCATTAAATACGGATTCCACGTCCTTAATCTAACTATAAATCATTGTGTGGACAGCGCACATCCTTGTGGCATACCGGTATTGATAGACTTGGTGGTAGAGTACCAACCGCTGATAGCGACTTTATACGCCCACTAAGCAAGCTGGGTAGCCATTTGCAAATCCTGTCGTCTACGTATGATGTATAGCAGCTTCGTGAGAAGTGGCATATGTCAGATCCAATCAAAGGCTTTAGATATTTCGCGGCAGACTGTCAAAGTTTATCTCTTGCTCTTAATGCCTTCATCTCTTGATTGTAATATGATTTTTGTGTTTAAGATTGGCCCCAGAGTAGTCCATTGTATATTACTCATGGCAAAACGTAACATGCTTGTATGCCTAACTCCAGGATATACAACGTGTGTTCCTCGGTTGGTTATTATTATTACTATTAAAAAAATATATGAAAATAACACAGGAATAAAACATTATTTTATAAGAAAATACATACAATATTTTTTTTTTTAAATACAAAATCTTGATGTCCGGTTGCAGCGAGGCCTGAAGTCCATAGTTACCGATGGTTAGAGCTCCAGAGACAGGAACCTCCTCACTATTCGTGCCGTGTCCAGTAAAGATGACTTCTGTATTTGGCCCTTCACTGTACAGTCTAGCGAGCCTCTCAAAACGTCGGACGAGGCTCTTAGCTATACGACCGTTTATGGTAACAACTATCGGCACAATGATCGTTGACTCCAGACGCCACATGGCGGTAACCTCGTGAGGAAGATCTTATTATTATTATATATTAAATTATTAAATATGATAGAATTAACTTTAACCGCTTGCTCCAGTCCCTTGCACCGTGCTAGAAACACACTAGGGTTCCTTAGGCGGCAGTATAAAACGCACCTGTTATACTCCAGTGGGCGAGTGTGATTGCACCGTATAATTGAATTACGCACAGAAAGATATATGGTTTCATTAAGTCACTGCGCGGTTTTATAGGACAAGTGTGTTACATGCTTTTTTGGGTGTGATTTTGATCAAAAGAAAAGTAAAATTAACTTGTTATAATTGAATTGCCTTCGCATATTATACGTTAGTTTCCATTTCTCAAATGTGTAAATTACAGAAATGAGTAGGTTGAGTACGATTCGGA
Source organism: Dendrolimus houi (assembly GCA_039645545.1). Lineage (NCBI taxonomy): Eukaryota > Metazoa > Arthropoda > Insecta > Lepidoptera > Lasiocampidae > Dendrolimus > Dendrolimus houi. The sequence goes on along the minus strand of CM077127.1, from coordinate 23,284,647 downwards.
GCTGCATCCCGAAATGCATCCGTGTTGTGCAAGTCCCGTGGCCGTAAACCCATATGGGCCCGGCTGACTGACTGATTATTACATAGTCCGCGACACACAGTAGTATGTCGCGGACTATATAATAATATATACTGATCAGTTAAATCATAATATTTCTTGTAACGAAGTTCTTTTACGCGGCTAGAGTAAACTGACAGAAATCTTCACGTACGGAAAAAGCGTTATATCCCATCCAGGCGATCTTTAAAGTAAGGTACTTCGTTCCTGACTCGTCTCTTCCGTCACTTTTAATTGTAATTGTTTCGTGTGCGTATACAGGTTTTGAGGTCCCGGGCAGATTTACCCGTACTTTCGGACCAGTATCCGAATTGGTGTTGGTTGTGTAATAAGGTACAGTCGTGGAATGAAAATATACGTCACCTTAAAGTCGACTTTTGCTTGCACGAGTACAAGAAACAATACTGCCAACATTTTAATACATGTTACGTTTATAAAATATAGACACGAAAAAAAAAGAACATCCAGTGTTGACAATGTCAGACGCTGAGATTAACAATAAGAAACAATGAGGATATAATCAGTACGCTTAACATAAATATTAAAACCAATAAAAAGGTTTTGCATGTCTAAATAATCTTGTCTAAGAAAATTTAAAATACAAAAACAAAGTTTAAAATTACTTAGATCAAAGTTGTTTGATTGTCTAATCAAACAACTATGATCTAAGTAATTTTAAACTTTATTGTCAAATAGTTAAACATGATTTTCTGTGGAACCGTCAGTCTGTCTGACTTAGTTTCAAAAGATAACATGTGCTCGCAGAACGTTAAATGAATCAATTTGAAAACTGGCTAACATTTTCATATCACGACTGTACATGCTTCAACAGTGCCACGAATGCAGGTCTCAAAATTTGTATTTATCCGAACCTACTCACTCTAGTACATTAGGCTTAAAAGCTTGTGGTTTGGTTCTAATGTAATTGCTGCCAAACTCTCACAGATGATCGGAAATCTTGTGGTTATTGGATGTCGTACTACGTTTGTCCCGTTACGATCTTACCAGTATTATGGCATGCAAAGAAATGTTTGTTGTTCACCAAAAACTAAAACTAGGTTCTTTAAAACTGTCATCTTTCAATTTCTCAAATATGTAGTTGCTAAATAGTATTACTTTTATCCTAAGTCTCTCGATAATTATAATATCAGCCAATAAACGTCCCTCTGCTGGACTCCAGCTCCCGTACATTATTATTACACGTACATTCACCACGCTTGCCTAAGGTTTAATGAGTTTCACACATCAGCATGTTTGACATGTAATTTTCTCGCGACATTTTCTTGCACAGTCAGCCCATTGTACTTATTACAATAATTAGACTTTAGACCAAAAATACTGCCTAGGCTGTATGCGTCCCGGCTAACATTCAAACCAATATGCATGAAATAGGGGTGCTTTAGTCACTCAGCTACCAGAATTTGTACTTCTTTCACAGACCTCTGCAGTTCATGCACTTCTTCAAAGTATTAATCAGAAAAGAAATTTCTAACTTCAGACTACTATAATTCTTCTAATCTCAACCAAACCTTGACAAACAAAGGCGTACGGTTAAGCGGTTGTTTAGGGAAGTGTTATTCACTCCGGCTGAGGAATCACGCCGTTCGAACAAGCGTGACACGAATACTGAGTGGATGGATGTTAAGGGTCATACAAATTCCATCGCATCGATTCGCAGGATTGCGCAGTATTACGTCTTTATTGTCATTACAAATTGATGAAACTACATTCAAAACAAGATTTTTATGTAATTATTCTATTTTTGTATGAATACGTACTTTTATTTATTTATTTCTTATATGTGTACAATGAAAATGTTTTGTCCTAATAATAATAAGTAAGGTTGTGAAACCTTTGATGTATATGTTCATTAGATATCGGTGATACAAACTGCAAAGCATGTTCAAAATAGATACGCGAATAGCCTCATTTAATATTAAATGCATAAAATTATATAACAACAACAGTTATAAGGTATAATAATTAACGTTATCGGTGTAAATTACTACATCTTTTAGTTTTACCTGCCGCCCATTCTCAACTTGTTTTATTTTAAATATTTTATTTTACAGTAACCATTTCATACTCGGGTACTTAAAACTTATTTACTTCCGTGTCAAAATGTCATGCGTGGATAGACAAAAATAAAAATTATGTTTGTTTTTTAATTTTTTATAAAACACTAAACTGCTTTCATATAAAAAATGTTAAGATTGCGTAAATATATACAGACACCTTTAACAAAACTCTTGCCGTAAACCATTGAAAGTGAGGGTATTGTTTTTCACTCGATACCTTCTTGTTTTAAGAGTGTTTTAAAAGGTGTTCCCATTATGCAAACAGAACACCGTAAAGCTTTGAAATGGTTAACTTTTCCAGTTAAATTCGTCTGTATTTTAAACTTGTTTTAGGTTAAAACGTGTTAAGCATTTTTACTTTTTGATAAAAAGTATCTATAATATAATGAAGCAGTCGAGTTTGTGCAATAAATTTGAAAAAGAAAAATTTCTCTCTATTCGAGCATCATGTGAAAATTATTGAATGGAATTAAGTAAATGAAACTGGATACAAAGATAGCTTATATCCCTTTTTTTTAACGAGGGGAAATTCGTTTGAGAACCATAGGCCGCGCATGGGAGAAAAGTCATAGCATGTGTGTGGGATTTACCAGATCGGGATGGTACTAGCACCTCTAGCCAGAATTAGAAGTAATATTGCCACACCAGTTAGGGATACCCGTTAAAACCTCTCGGTGTTCCGTCCTTCGCTTTATGCCTAGGCTACGGGTACACTACCGGGGGACTTCTTTTTATCCCCCGGCATCTTCAAACTCTTTATGCTTGGGGCGGTTTGTAGCGCGCCACGGGAGGAGAGGTGAGCGCGTGCGGACTACGGCGCGCCTCCACCCCGACGGCATGACGGCGGGTGAGAAACCTTCCCCAAGTGTACACGGACCTCTCACGGCAGTCGAAGGTCCAATCTGGCCCTCCGCTGCCGACGCGTCCTCCTTTGGCGGGAGCGGAGCAAAGACGTATGCTCACGCTCACGCTCCGCCTACTCCTTTCTCGAGACGGCGTCCCATCCGATAGATAGCTTATCAGGATATATCCTGGATCCTGGATATATCAACACTTAAGATACTTTTTATCCTGATAAATGACATCGTTTCTCTGGAATAGTTGTAGTGAATAAGATAGCGCTGCGGGCGTTTTTGATGCCGCCGTTGCAACTCCCTAAAGTGTGAATATTATATATAGCTTTTTAAGGATCTTATCGTTTCAACTGCTGTATTGATAACAATAATGATTGCTAATCATTTAGTACTTTTTGTGGTAAAATATGAATGAGCTAGTACTAGTTTACAAAAACCTGGTTGGGTCCAATGATGCGCTTTAGACATTCGCCCGCCAACAAGGATAATTACCCTAAAGCTAGTCTTCATCTGAAATAATGTTATAGTTATTGACCATTTCACGTAGATGTAGAAATCGGTATATAGCGTTATTTGTGATACGATATTGTTATAATTGTTAATGACGTTAAATATTGACAGATAACGTATGTATATACACTAATGTAGCTATTCGTTAAAGGCGTTATTTTTAACGCTATCAATAAGACGCATTTGGCTTCAGTCAATATTTATAACATTATCGCAAGTGAAACCCGAGCATAACAAATACGTCGTCGTCACTGCAACGCAAACGAAGTTTCGTTAGCACATGTTAATAATAACAGCCTATAAACGCCCCACTGCTGGACTCGGGCCTCCCACTATAAGAAAACGGACAATATACCCGCCACACTTGTCCAAGGCGGCTTAACAAGTTTGACAAATCGGTTATTTCGATACGCAAGGTTTCATCACGATGTTTTCCTTCACCGTTGTTTGTACGAGGTAATTGTAACAACATGCACATTAGGTCAGAAAACTGCCTAAGCGGTCCATGCGTTCCGGTCAGGATACGAACCCGCGCCCTTTGAGTTTGGGACGTGTTCGCTAGCTCTGCCATGATTTGGCCACATCACTGACACAGCTTTGTAGTAAATAAAAGCGAGCTAGTTTTTGGCGGGAACTGAAAGATGTCGTCCTGTGCAGTTTTATTTTCTAAAAATATGTAAAATTACTCTAAAATGAACAGTAGTTGTAGGATATTGATAGTTTTTGAGTAGTAGTAGTGCTTTGTGAGAAATGTGAACTGTATAGTCAAATGTGGCCTTTCGAATTATCACAAGAACTCCGTTGAATGGCGCCAGTCGATAACCTACAGTTCATCTGAGCTATAGGTACTTAGGCTTAAGAAAATGAAGACACTATATTGTAACCTAAGATCTGGCCTAAAGACCTAGCTGCCAAGCCATAAGTCTAAATAAAGAATAATAAAAGCGAGCTATTAAATCAAAATGTTTACATGTTTTATGCCTTTTTTCACATACGAATAGGTTAGTCTACGCGGCGCACCCTTTAAAAGCAAAGTCAAATACACATTACACTCGAAAAAGTATATATATATTTATATGTACATTTGTTAAAGGTCACCGCTCACTAACGACAAAATAATATTTCAATAGTCGTCTAGACAGCTTAATGCGTGGGGGCGAGACACTAGCGACACCTACGACGCGTCGCCTCTAAACGCACGTCTATTATCATTACCGCGTAATGGTGTTACGTGATGAGATTTTATAAAAGACACTTAATAGAAGGTCAAACTGATTAAAGGGTGGTTATTTGTTCTAGTTTCAAGTCATTAACACGTTTTATACTGTTGCTCCAATTTGATTTTATAAGTTTCATGCTTTTTGCTTTTTTTATGTTTGCTTATAGGCAAACTGGCAGACGGGTCCACTTGATGGCAAGTGGCTACCGTCGTCCATGGACATCTGCAACACTAAGGGATCCGATGCGTTGCCTGCCTCGTTGAGACTTTAAAAATCTGTTTACGCCCTTTTTGGAGATCCCCCCCTTATTGTAGCGCTCTGGGAAAACAGCGAGATGGAGCTCATTCCATAGCTTGCTCACGTATGGCATACAAAAGCGAGCGCCAAGTATAGTGGATAACATCCAGGTGTCAAGGAAGTGTAGATAAACTCCCAGTCACCGGCGAGCAGTGCGGTCGTAAAATGGCGACGTAAAAAGTAGTAATGCGTTTAGTTTTTTTTTGGATTTTAATTATTTTTTTTAATACAATAGATATTTTTCTTTGACATTCCAGCGGGACAGTTTTTTCTAGGTTTAATAATTTGATTGCAATTTTAAAAAACATGACAGTATTTTTAATTTTGTTTGTAATATTATTTCTATTGATATTTGAAAACTTGAAGTCTAAAGGCAAAGAAATTTTGTAATTATTACGAGATATAAACTATCCTAAAAATATTTTCTTTAATTTTTTTTACCTTATACACGCCGTAAGGATGCAATGAATGACTTTACTCGTATGTCTATTTTTTAGTAACCGTCATCCTCCTGCAAAATTTCGGTTGTGTCATACGTTTTCACTTCTGTTTATGATCTAACAAAACTTTTTAGAACCAAGAGTCTTGATAATCTAATTAAGTTTTTTATTAGATATAGTTTACTGTAATTTGTTTTATGTAATAAAACTTCATAAGAATAAATGTCTTGTGGTGACTAGTGCCATCATTGATTTCAGAGCTTTTTAACGTTACATTTTACTGATCAATTATTGTTATCTATACATATAATAAAATTGTAGAGGTAAAATTTTTGTACAATGAAAAAAAATACTAAAAACTAAGTCAGGGGGATGTAAGAAGTGAAATAGAACTAATTTAGATGTTTTCAAGTTTTTTATTTCTCTGTCTGTTTCTCTGTTTGTCTGTCTGTTTGTACCGGCTAATCACCGAAACGACTGGATCGATTGAAATGAAATTTTGTATGGTGGTAGCTTATATCCCTGGTCAACATATAGGATACTTTTGATCCCGAAAATTAAAGTTCCCGTGGGGTAGTTAAAAAACCGCACCACGCGGACGAAGTCGCGGGCATCAGCTAGTTTCTTTCTAATATTATCATTCCGTGGTAAAACTGAATATGAATCTGTTTTCAAGAACATATTATTTATCAAATAATCCACAAAATAAAGGCTAGTTCATTAAACAGCTATTTTCGCTTTCAACATTAACGAAAAGTAAATGACTAACATGATAATTTAACGATCTAACAATGATATAATGCGTCATAGATTCAAACGCGCCCGGTATTTGGTTAGTTATTAAGCGTCACGCGATGTTTCAGTGTGCGGGGCGCTTTATAATGAACTTATATTAAGAGTGATCGTCTGTTGGATCACTTATGTGTAATTACCTTTTTTAAATTGTGTTGAACTATTAGTCAAAAGGGAATGATGTAATATGACTTTGTTTTTTATCTAGGTATAAATACGCACGCTAAGTGTGTATCATATTTTTTTATATTTCATCTTTAAAATTTACTGTTTTTTAAATTTTGTCTTATTTTTTTTAATGTAGTACGAAGAACAGGCGAGAGAACTTAAATCATCACAAAAGTTTTGAAAAATTTAGATTATGTTTATAAATCAAGAAGAACAGATTATTCTTCTCTCTTGTTTGACATTTTATTATTTACTAGCTGACGCTTTCGGGATCAAAATCGGGTATCCTATATGTTGATCAGGGATATAAGCTACCACAATACAAAATTTCATTTCAATCGGTCTAGTCGTTTCGAAGATTAGCCGGTACAAACAGACAGACAAACAGATAAACAGAGAAACAAAAAATATGAAAAAATCTAAATTAGTTCTATTTCACTTCTTAAATCCCCCTGACTCGGTTTTTAGCATTTTTTTTCATTGTACATAAATTTGACCTCTACAATTTTATTATATTTATATATAGATAATATATACTTTTTAGATCACACCAATAAAGTAAAAATTAACTACGAGTTCCTTACTAGTTAATAAAGGTTTGTAAATAAAAGAAAATAATTACTCCAGTATATCAAGAAGTTTCTAAGCAAAGTCTGATAGCAATAAAATTTATATAAAACTATTTTGAAGCTTCACAGAATCTAACGCAAAATGAGTCATCAAAATCGGTTCAGAAATAAAAAAGTTATGATCGAACATACATAAAAAAATTACACGACGAATTGAGAACCTCCTCCTTTTTTTAAAGTAGGTTTAAAAATCTTAACTCTATCGTGCTATATTTAAATGATACCAAACCTCGGTGATATATTATAGCCAGACATTTTATGGCTATTAAGCGAAGGGAAATTTCCCAAAAAAGCATTAACTTTTGATTCGAAAATATCGCCCCATCTAAATTGGGTGATACTAATGTTTTGTAAACACGTACTTGAGCTATTAATAATTGACATAATCAAAATATCATTTTGAAAATTGCATGTTGAAGTTACTAAGGTAGGTATACATACATAAAATTGAAAAGGAATGCGGACACATTTTATAATAGATTTCAATATTATGCACATATAAAGAGCAAGCGTTAAAATGACATCTTACTTTCAAAATATCATACTAGATTTTTTTTTATTGCATAAGTTCAGCAGACATTCAGACGGCTCATCTGATGGAAAGCGGTTACCATCGCCTATGGACATTTGCAACACTAAAGGTGCTACCAATGTGCTGCCGTTCTCTAAAGGAAGACAGGAATCTCGCCAGTAATGCCGGAACACAACTCAAAGTTCTTATGTAGCCATCTAGACGGGTGAATAAACAACCACCTGGCTGTGGGTTGTTTTGTCGCCTCTTATGACAGGCCACCTGGCCGCAGTCGTAGGCCGCAGTATTCTTTCTCCGTTCCTGCACGGACAAAATTACTGATAAAATTAATTACTATTTAAACAAAAATGAATGCGATATTTGACAAATATGAGGCTGCGACACTTTGTAAGATGATAAAAAATTCTCAGTTGACTTCACTATCCAACCCCTATTACTTAGGAGACGATATGGGTCGTCAGAACCCCTGACGTGGTATAACTTCAACTGTAAGAGGTGACAGCCATTCACTGTTTTGATCATTTCGGAACGGAATCATAAAAAGCATTTAATCAATAATATCATAGATATCTCAAAACCAACAGAAGATGAAACAAAAAAAATTAAAGTATTTTTGAAGCTCCTCAAACTCATTTTTTTCAGAATTTTCCATATTATAGTCCAAAAGTTAGAAAGATATTGACGTACAAAAACTTGATTCTAAAAAATGGCGAAATAATAAAAGTTCCGTTTATGCCAAAATTTCCTCAGAACTCTCTTACATTAAGTGTTAAAACTGAAGTCATTACTGACAGCTGTCCTTTGGTATAGTTTGATGGTGTGGATAAAAGCTGTTTACTTGTTAGCAGAAGAATCCCAAGAATATATAACCTACAACCGACAATAATCACTTACCACCAGGCATATTGTATATCTGCTAAACTTGTTAACAAAGTTTTATTGTCGGAGTAAATTAAATCAACGTACAACAGTATCAGAATTTAACCCAAACATGTGTCAAAACCAAAAATTGTTTTTACATAACAACATTCAACCAAAACAAACCCGTGTATCCGAAAGAGTTACGTCACATTCCGTTGGCATATGACAGTTCGCGTTGCCGACATAAGTTCGCAACACAAATTAAAATGGCGCCCACTCGTGCGTGACGGCGCCCGCACTCCCGTAATCTCTTCCACGGCCGTGAGTCGAAATTCACATGTCGTTATATCTTCATGTACAACTGGAAATGATGGAAATAAATTTAAATTTATTAATTCTTTTAATTGGTAGATTGGAGGATATTAGAGTGCAGTAGATAGACTAAAAAAGTGATGGATGGATTATGTGAATGACATGATGATTTGTGTCAAAGAGGACTTATGCGAGAATACGGGAGTATAGAAATAATAATAATAATCAGCAGACAAACAAATACACTACACAATGTACATCCCCAAGCTATCGTTAGTGTTTAGTAGCTTAGGACCTTTAGTGTTACAAACGCTTTCCATTAGGTGAGCCGTCTGCCTGTCTGCTGAACTCATGCAATAAAAAATATGCATGTCGTTTTACATGTTTTTTGAGTGCGATTTATGCCCATTTGCCTTACCACTGGTTAAAATTTGACATAAGTTCCATGCTCCATACAAGAAATATCAAATTCCTATATACGCTGTGGTCGGTTGACAACAACTCTGTATCTATACTGTCCATCTCCTATCATCCATTTTCTCTGTCATGTCCAAACTCTGTTGTTATTAAGTAGTGTTATGATATAATAATAAACATTGAGATAATGGGCAAGAAGATGTAAGATTATCATTTTGTCTTCAAACATAACTCCTTCATCACTGTTTACTTCCAAAACCAAGATAAAGTGTTGTTTTAAAATAAGATTTGTATGCACACAAATTACTACACGTTCATTCGACGTAAAAAAAGTTTACACAAGCATTTCAGCCACTCAAGTCTTATTCATTTCAGTACTTTGCAGCAATTATTTTAAAAGCTTTTCTATGCTCGACAGTATTAATCTAATCATAGCATTGAGCATTCAGATTTTCAAACTCAAATAATTAAAATTTTACATGAACTTCGAAACAAGATCCTGCAGCCAATTATATCTTGGAAGGGTTGATTTTAATGAGATCACCTTCATAATGCAAAGGGCTAATATTTGTGCTAACATAATCCATTATATCTTGCCCTCTCATCAGTTTAATTTTGACACCAATTCTATTATATCCACGGCTCTGCATTAAATGGTTGATTTGAAACCCATGGTGATGTTACATGGGTTTCTGCAGTCGGAATATATTGTCTTCGGAGTAAATATTGAACAATAATTAGTTTGGTGTTCTTGTTTATTGAGAAACGATTGGTATTTGCAAATTAAACTATTGAATAATAATTATTCAGTTCATAAACAATTGTTTACTGGGAAGAAAAATGGGAAGAAGAAGATTAAGGTGGTATTAGCATGTAATGAGGAGGGATAAAAGTCTTGTGACAAAAAGTGTGTTAAACTAGAGGATCGATTTATTTATTTAATAAACGATCACGAATAGTTTTTTACGTTTGATCAAGTAAAGTAATGTACTTATATGGCTTAAGTTTACAATGCGATGTAAAAACTACCTACCGTTGAACACAGCTGGAAATTTAAATTCTTCACTGCTGTTATTTATTTTAAAGCGCAGACTTGCACCTTAGTCAAACCCTTTCGAGTTCTTCTTTGAATATTTTTTTAAAAGATTGTATTTCATTATGACTACGGAATTCTAAAATTGACTTCATGCAACAACGTCGTAGTTAAAGTAAAAATCAAATTTCCGACATTTCACGGAATACCCAGGTTCGCTAACAAGCGCTACGTTTAAATTGGTTCAGCGCTGCGCTTGGGATGGCTTGTTAGGGGAATTCGGCACTAATTGTATTTGGCAGACAGAGTTGGTCGAGCGCATTGTCATGTGGACTGAAAATACAGTTTGGGCTTCAATGTGCATTGAGATGGGCTTATGTCCAACAGTGGACTTTGATAACGTCAGTTTTAAAAGAACTCTTAATAAATGTTTATTTGTTTGTTCTCATTAAAATATAATTTAACAGTCGTGAATGAAATGGGGACATGGGTTTGTGTTGCGGATTTATTTTAATGTAGCGAAATTGATATATTGACTTACACAATACATAATTTTTATCACAAGTTGTTTTAATATGTTTAAAACAAATTTTGTCTCATGACATAATAAATCCAAATTCTAAAAAGTTCCAACAGATTGGGTCTATTGGGGAAAATTTAATAACCCAGCGGCATGTTATAAATACGGCATAGAAACAAAGAAATATTTTCAAAAACAAACCATTTTGTTTTCGTACGTTTCACAGAATTGAAAATGAGCTAATTAGTTCCAAATTATAGCTGATTTAAGTTTAAAAATCTTTGTTTTATTTAAAAAGACGTCGATTGAGTTAGTTTCTTTATTTATTTTTTATCGCAGGAGTTCAGCAGACAGGCAGACGATCCACTTGGTGGATAGCGGTTACCATCGCCTATGGACATTTGCAACACCAAAGGTGTACTAATTAAGATATATATAGGTATAGACATAAGGCACACAGTGCACATGCACTTCCTCACAACACCAGCATCTAACAGATACACTCTACATTAGTATAAGTTTAGTATTAAAAATAGAAAAAATAATATTATAAGATATTCTTAAGGTACACTACAACATAAAAATCACTAAATTAATGTCACACACATTAACAAAAATAAACAATAAGCGTATATGAACTCTAAAAACTTTCATAGAAATTAAGTTATAAAAAAGGGTACGGAATTCGAGTCCGTAGAGTTGTTAAAAAAAAAGAACACCAAAGGTGATACAAATGCGCTGCTGCTCTCTTAAGGGAGACTGGAACCTGGTCACTAATGCAGGAGCACAACTCGAGGTTGTTATGGCGACATACTTTAGACCAGGTGTGGTAGCCATCCAGTCGGGCAAATGCCCTGCCACCTGGCTGTGGGTTGTTTTGTCGCCTCTTATGACAGGCCGCCCGACCGCAGGAAATTGTATTCTTTCTCCGTTCCTGCACGGATAAAATTGAGATTTTTTATAAAAATAATAATGGACTGGTGGCATCAACTATAATTGCAACGTGTGTTATAATTTAACGATTTACGCTTATGTTTATATGGATTATTTTGGTTAATTCACCCAAATACATAAAGATAAACTAGACTAAAACAATTATAATATTTAGTTATAAGTAATTTATTTAACATGTACGTCACTTGCAATCTTGCGTTGTACTACTTTTGTGTATGCACTTATTTGTAGATTGGAACCCAGATTTTTGTTTATATTTTAGTCGTTTGTATTTGTAATGGTTGTAATTTGTTTTGTGCATCAATAAATTAAAAAATAATTGTAATAGACAGAATTGAAATTACAATAACGGCTTAATGTATAGGTTTAAATACTGATTTTAATTACTATACTCCGTGCAACGGTTTATTTTACTTTTGGCAGGTCAGTCACTGATTAATTTGTGATCCTCTGAACTGCCCTAAAGCACTACCGATTCGATTTTATATAAAATCGAGTTTGTCTGTCAATAAATTTTAATTAATGTAGTGAACCTATATATACAATTTCCTAAAAATACTGTATTGCTTATGAAATAAGCCATAAAACCCACATTTTTATACTTAAAAGTGAAATAAATGCAAAATAATGACATTTTAATTCTAAAAAACTAGTAAATGCCGTGTTATTTTTTTCATTAAAACATTTACATTTCAAAACAATTCATTTCGATTGAATGTAGATGTGATGATGATAGTTTATGGTTTATGCCATCGATGACTCACACAACGGCACTACTATGTCGTAAGGAACAATCAAGTATAACATTTTGTGACATATGAAAGTTACTGTCAAAAATGTGCAACTTAATGGGCGTGCAAACGTCAAAAATAAAATAAATCGTTGGACGGACTATATTCGTATAGTGTACTGCATAAATCCTTTATTCTTACAAATAAAGCTATTGAATTATCCCACAAAAACATGGTCATATCTACATAAACATAAATCCACGCAAATTGAATCTAAGTTGAGGCGAATTGCCATTTTCTGTAAGGGAAAACAACGCAGCGCCATAAAAACATGATCCGAGCACTACCAACGTTTCAAAACAAACTGTCAATGTTGTAATTTACGAGTGTTTTAATGCGGCTTAAGAAATAAAGGAGGTGTTGTGTTTCAACCGACATTTAAAAAGGTGGGTGTGACGTTTTGACATACAGAAGCCTTGGTTTTATGTGTATCGAATATCCACGAAGGGGAAAGTCATAAAATATTATTTATGGTTATTGGTTTTAGGTGTATATTAAAAATAGGTAAATAGTATTTTTATGGTGGCAAAAAATATATATTCAGACTAGGGTTTTGCTTTGATATGATTTGCTTACATTACTTAAGCTGATATTAATTAATTCAACGAAAATGGTTAATTTGCTTGATAGACGCAGAACTAAAAGAAACTTGACCCCATTCAATTAATTTTATGTTTATACAGATCACTTTTGGTCGCTGCATCCCAATTGCAAGACAGAAGTGAACGATGCTGTAATATTAATATTTATTCAAATTCAAAAGTTTTTATTCAAATTAAGTTCCAATGGAAAACATTTTTTGAAGGTCATACATATAGGTTAAAATTTAATTTTACTTCCTAGTCTATGCATACCGCTTCGGAACGTGTTATTGCTGTTAAGGAGAAGAAGCGGCAAGAAACTCCCCAGCAACAGGTCTAGCTAATAAAAATTTATGAACTCAAACTTTTTTTAAATTAAACTTTATACAGAAATGTGTTACACAATTACTTTTCGAAGAATTAATGGAGTTGTAGCAAACAGTGCATGCTCGGTATTCTATTATTTAGTATTATTATACTAACGGCACGCTATGACGGACGTTTAAACCTATTACAATAGTGAGGAGAATATACCATACCAGTATAATACCAGTTTATTATCAAAATAAATACAATAATGTGCGAGTTGCATCCATAAGTTTTTGAGTTTTAAGTAGTGTTGTACATAGTAGATTTTTTTTAATACTATACTATTATAATAATATATAAATGTTTACCTAATATATTTGAATGGGCTGAATATTGGAATTAAAATAAATATACATATTTTATTAGCACACGAGAAACGAATACATACAGCAAGAGATAGAAAAAAGGTGCCACAAAAGGCCGTAGATTCGTCCATACTGTCATTTTCACTGTCGTCGCCGCTATCATCATCTACATTAATTGTAAGTTCGTTTTCTACAATATTACTTATAGTGTCCTAAAATTACATATTTAATCAATTTTATGAGTTATTGCACATACTATTAAACATAAAGAACAGCATTTTGCTCCTTGAACGTAATTATTAATTAATACAAAACTTCGTGAGCAGGCGAGCATCAAAACAGCCACCATAACGTGCCACTAGCATAACTATAATGTTGTGTATATATTACGAAAATTTAAAAAAAAAAATTCAATGTACTTAAATTATGTTCTTCTTTTACCAAATATCACTGCCGAATATCGTTAGAATTGTTGTATAAAAAAATGTTGAAATCCCTAATAATACATAACTTATTTCAAAATCAATAATGTTTTTTTTTTTAATCTTGTACCCACTGACTTTGTGATGTAATCACGGCCAATCTCTTATTATTATTTTTAGTTCTATTCATGCCTTTTTTGGATTTTATACATTTTTTTTTATTTACTAAAAATTAATTCACTCCTTTAAACTATTACTGTTTCTGCTATTAATGATAGTTTAGTAAATCAATTTATAAGTATAGCAAGCTAAAAATCCCGTAGGATTCCTGGGTCACAAAGTACCGCAACATTTGAGAAAGAACGTAAATTATTTAATATAAATCGTATCCAAATCAACGAATAATAATGCATACTAACTACTTTAATCCAGTCCCAGGAAAATTCCTTCGGGAAAATACAGGAAAAGTCCAGTGTCGGACTCCCTGGACACAAAGTATCGCAGCATTTAAAAAAGAATGTAAGATTTAATGAAAATTGTTTCAGAATAAGCTAACTTTTATGCGACCTACCAAAAAGTGAAAAGTGCCCTAATGCTCAAAGGGAAGTTAGTTATTTAAACGTGGTTAACTACAAATATCCACATTCACAGTTCTAACTAGATTTGACAGAACCTATCGGGATCAAGCTAGTTTAACTCTGACTGTTGATTTTTAAAGTTATCAAATGACACCTTTGAAGAGCTTTTGTAATGAACTTTTTGTTTAATCTCGCTATTTTATCCTCTATTAAGTTTAGGAGTTGAATTAAATTTATTATACTTAGTACTTTTGAGTGAGTAGAATAGAATATTTTTTGTAGCAGACATATAAAATAAATTGATAGGTTCAATCATTGTAACAAGTACAAAGGGCAGTCTTGTGCCTAGAAGCGATTTCTAGCAGGTAACTTATGGATAGATAGAATTTCAGTAGGGAAGAGGGTAGTTATAAAAAGTGGAAGTACACTTTTTACTTTTTTATTTACATACAAGCCCGGATTACAGATATTTCATTGGACACTTTGAATTTCAGACATCATACAGCCGGCACAGCAAAATACAGAGTCCCAATCTCATTTCTCAAATTGCGGCAAACTATGTTTGTGTGTTTTCTGTCTGTTACGTTTATGTTTGTCTTGTGTTTATTTTTTTCTTACGTGTTTAATATTATGATTTAACTATTTGCAAATATTCTACTACTATTATTGTTATTTTTTTAATTGAAACTTCTTTAGAATCGTTGTGATCTGAAACTCTATAAAACGAAAAAGCGACACCAAGACGAGATAAACACATAAATCTATAGGACTAAGCCTGCGAGAGAATGAGATACAATACATTATATTTAATAATTTAAGCACTATGGTCATACAGATAGAGTTGGAAATGTTCTGAAGCTTTTCGTTAATACTTCAAATTACGTGTTTTAAAGCTTAAATGTATTATAACGATATAAAATATGAAGTGTGACGTCACGAAATTTAGGATCCTCCCACCCCTTTTTACGCGCTGCTTCACTTCTACTGCGTGTGAAATGCACACACACACTTTTTTTTTTAAATTAGTTCATATTTAATTACCAAAATCAAATTGAAATTCTTGAATATCCATTGTTGTAACACCTCATATCCATCTCAACACTCTTATCTTGGTTGGGTGGAGACGTTTGGGTCAATAAAACATATCTGACTTTACGATAATAATACAGTAGTGCAACCAGTAATAATTTGATGCGAATTATATATACTACTGGGAGGAAACAGTTTAAAATTGAACATTTTCCCTATATTTTTAATGTAAAAGAATGATTGCTTCGGTTGCCGGCGACGTTTTCAATTAGAACCCTGCTGAGTCTAATTTACAAGTCAAAGGAGTGTTAACAAATTGAGGCGTAATGAAGTTTTAGAAGTCTATAGACGATTTCAGATAATTACCTAATTGCCTCTTAATTACTTATTTAGATTGGAAATGCTGAACATTTGAATTTAAGTCCATTTTAACTTTAAATATTGTATTATACGATTTTTCAATCAGAAATAAATTTATGTTGTTAAGAACATGTTTCAGTAGTTTGAATCTATGGAAACTTATGATAGGATGTGGTACTTAAGAATACTGACAATTCAAACCAATTTGATTATTATTTAATAATATTTAAATCTTGTCTAGTATACCCATCACGGTCGAATGCAGCTTGGCGGCTGTGGTTTCATAACGATATTTTTCCTTCACCATCAACATTTGGTGATTATAACAATAGACACAATTCGGTCAGAAAACTGCCTAAATAGTGTATGCTTTGTAGTGGAACACTTACAAGCCAATAGATGGCGCTGTGCAATAATTGAGGTCGCAAATGATTCCCATCACGTACAAAGAATATATACAAATTTCCAACAATAACAGATGGGCCTAGGCCTGCGAGGCATTACGAATAGCTTCGCTGGAAAATTTTCCTTTGAGACGGAGGGGCATTCCATCTCGCCCCTCCACCTAGTCGGGGCATCCCTTAAGCTTTTTGGCCAGGATTCGAACCCACGTTTCGTTTCAGCGCTAGTTTGAGACGCGAGCGCGTTAACCACTAAGCTACCACGGCTTAACCTGCCTTAATAATATGCATAGTGTTCCGCCTTTTTAAAGCAAGTCCTCGTGTCCCATCAAATCGGCCATGATCCCATAACGCCATAGTTTTACTGTTGTCAACACCCATAAATCAATGGTATCGCACGCCATGGATGCGTTATTGTCAAAATTTATGAACGGTGCGGTGTGTGACGGAGCATAAAATCAAAAATCATTGCCCATTGATTTTATGTTCACTGCGAGATAGGACAGGGAAATTAATGTTTCATATTTTTATGCCGACTGTAAGGACTTTTTTGTGATGATTGAAACCACGTTGTACAGTGGCGGAATGAAAAAGTTCGCCAGTTTTGAAATTGATTCATTTAACGTTCTGCGAGTACATGTTGCCTTTTCAAACTAAGTCACAGAACAGACTGTTTCACAGAAAATTATGTTTAACTGTTTGACAATAAAGTTTGAAATTACTTAGATCAAAGTTGTTTGATTTTCTACCTTGTCTAAGAAGATTATTTAGAGATATAAAACCTTTTTATTGGATTTAATATTTATGATAAGCGTAGTGATTATATCCTCTTTGTTTCTTATTGTTAATGTCAGCGTCTGTCATTGCCAACGTTGCAATTTTTTTTTCACTTTTATATCTATACATAGAAATAAATAAAATTAATTATCTGTTTGTAACGTCAGAATAAGCTTCTTCCTAAATGCATATAAAAGTATATACGGTACCTATATTAAAAAGTCAACTTATTTTTTCTGTCTGGATAATCTGGCTAATCTCTGAAACGACTGGACCGATTTTGACGGGACTGTCACTGGCAGATAGCTGATGTTATATATAAGTAGTAACTTAGGCTGTCTTTTTTTTAGGATTCTAAGAAAAAAAACCCACACAGACGAAGTCACGAGCACAGCGAGTATTTTATGAACATAACATTTATTAAAATGTTGGCAGTACTGTTTCTTGTACTCGTGCAAGCAAAAGTCGACTTTAAAGTGACGAACATTTCAATTACGTGAGTTTACATTAAAATGTCAGTCAGACCGGCAAAAGTAAGGTTACCATAAAAAAATATAATATTTAAACTTATGCGTTGGTACTTATCAGCTTAAGGGTGAGCTTACCTGGCACCCGACAAACGCCGCCGTCCACGAGTGGATAACGCGATGTCAACTAGTGAACCTAGTGAGGTCAATTATAAACTAACTACAAACAATAAGAATATATAACTCTATATGGTTCTAAGATCTTCTTTATAACGGAAAAGAGCAAACAGTTCCATAGAAATAAAAACAGATATAAAAAATCTTGTGTCTTGAAATCGATTAACGTTGAGTTGGTCCACAGAGTACATCAATATAATAGGAGAAGTTGGTCATTTTTGCATTCTACCATCCATTATATATATGTCTCTGCAATATATGTATTTTTCAATAAATTTATATATTATTTTTGTTACAGGTACGTTCGTTAAAATACAGCTCTCTAATGACAAGGTAAATTACAATATTATTATGAGAACATTCTGATATTCTATTATTGGCATTAACACCTAATATTAAATTATCATAGCAGGTTAGGTCTCAATCACAACAAATACTTTTATAGACACAATTGCTCAAAAAAATGCATTCACGAAGCCTGTATACATTGTTCGAAAGTTAAAAATTACGCACCATACAACGAAACGTGCGGTAAAATAGGTACTCTCTAGAGATTCACATTCCGAGAATAAATAAACTGAATAATCTCCTTACAAGCACTTTTGATCAATATATTTGTCTTACTTTATTACTATAGAGAAGATAAGACGTAAGATGTGGTCCTAATTTTCACCACGCGCATGTGATGACGCCATTTTCATATTAGAAACGTCAAAGATTGTTGCGACTTTCAAACTGAGATTTATATTTGTTTCATTACCTATTGTGCTGCTCTCTCGCAAATGTGTTGAAAAACGTTGTATGACACACGTGTTGGTTTTTACAAACTCGTGACTATGGTGAACCCTCGACTTCGTCTCGGGCATACATTCCTGTACTCGTTTGTAAAAACCAACTTACCGCACTAGTATCATAAATAACTATTACCATCTAACAAAACCCCGAAGCCGCCTAGATTTTGTACAAGCATACCAACTTATGGCGTCAAAACTTTGTATAAGAAAAGAAGTCAAGTAGCGCATTATCTTTTAAATAGTAATCAAAATTATTTTTATGGCTAGTGTGAAGGATGACATGATATTTGTGGTATGACATATGTCAAAACAGAGGTGTATAGAAGAAAAGATATATTGTGCCGACCCCAAATATTTGGGAGAAGGTGAAAGAAAAGAGAGATACTTAACCCACGCAAATGAAGTCGCGGACTGGCCTAGTTGTAAACAAACGGCAAATAGATAACCCATGGCTGAGTAATGTGATATAATGATCGTTTGAATTACACAAATAAAAGAGAAACACGCCGGGGTTGTTTTCAAAGCGAAGTTTTCCAATTACTGCGGGTCCGGTCAGAGTTTGACGATGTCATAGTAGTTGTTGTGTACTCGTTACTCGTATAATTAATGCACATTGCAATACGTGTATTGCGGTTTGAGGGCTATCAACCTCCTAGATTTTTATTTGTTAAGGGTAGGACAACGTTTGCCTGGTACAGCTAGTAATAAATATTTTCTATAACATCTTGAAGTAAAAAAAAAACAAAACGCACCAACTTCAAGATGTTGTAGAAAATATTTATTATTTGCTTTTTAATTTGAAGTCGCTTTTGTTTTTATTAAAAAATAAATATTTGCGTTCATACCGCAACCTTAGATTCCAGAAATGACAACATTTTCCACTACAACATCATAATGGGCCATTTTAAAAACCATAATTAATTTCCGTCTCAAAAACGAAAGATCAATCTTCAAAGGGCCAAAAATGTATAATCTGCACAACCGCCAGAAAAAGGGCAAAGAAAAACTGAGTCCTGCGCGTGACAGCAAAGATTTTAGTATAAATCTTAAGTCAAGGGGCATTAAAAATAAATAAGGGGATAGTCGAAGGGTGTTTGTTCGGCTTTTAGTAATATTTGTTGGTTTTGGGACTGTGTAAAGACATGCCTTTGACGGCTGAAAAGTTGACATGTTGTGAAAATCTGTGAATTACATTCTATTAAGGATTTTCATTTTGTATTTGGGTTTAAATATTATAGGAAGTTTCTTTAATATTAAAACTACTTTTTAATGCATAATAGTATCGTCCACGTCAGTGCCAAATTAAATAACTAACAAAAGCGAAATCCTAACAAAAAATCGGTTTGATATTCTGTTTTGAATAAATATCGATAATTGTTGAACCTTAAACAAATTTAGTGTAGATGAAATCATAACTATAATTATTTATCACTAGAGGTCCTGGCAGGACGTAGTACTGCCCTAAAAAATGAAAATGTAGGACACGATCCCAGCGTCACCCACCGGTTCTAATTGTGAATCTAAACCATTCGGATACCCACTTAAACACACACAAAATCGGTAAACTCGTTCTCAAGTTATGCGCGTACATACATTTCTACAATTACGATTAATTATTATTTATATAGATGACTAGCTTCTGCCCGCAACTTCGTCCGCGTGGAATAGTTACTTTGGGCTAACGCTAACTTAACCTGCGAATTTTGTTTACGTAGAAGGTGAAAATATCTATACCAATATATAAAGCTGAAGAGTTTGTTTGTTTGTTGGCTTTGTCGCGCTAATCTCTTCCCCCTTATGACTGCCCGCCGGCCTTGAACATCATAAATACCTACGCGCGCAGTACGTAATATATACTCTACATAAGTATATACAACAATAGTAAGTAATACAGTACAATAATAGTAAGTAGTCATCGGCAAATCTTCTGCGTGCGGCATATACTTGATTTTTTTATTAACGTAATCTTTAATTTCTCTGATTTTTTTATAAGAATAGGAAAATTGATTAAATAATAAATTAAAAGACAACGGTTAATGCAAATAAAATGATTTTTACCATCTTCAATTTTTTCATAATTGTCTAGCAGCTTTAAATTATATTTCCCAGCTAGATTTCATTAATGTAGTTGATGTACTCAAACAAATTGTGTGGTTTGCTCACATGTATGAACAAAAATTTTACATCGTGTATTTCTCGCGAGAGATATAACATGAGATTTCAAATATTAGCCGTGCACTGTTTACTCTCGACCTGCGTTCATTGTGGTGTTGAAAATTTAAATCAGTTTTCTCAGTATCCGGGATACTCATAATCCCACTTTGCCCCCGGCCGACGGGTTGGCGCCATCTACATGCAAATACCGCTTAACATGTATTTCCCGTTTAAATTTAACATGAACTCGCCTCTGCGTAAATATTTCGTTTTTTAATATTTTTTTAACAAGAACAAAACCGACTTCAAACTAAAAAGCAAAAAATAAATATTTTCTACAACATCTTGAATAACATGATAATAACATAAAAAAATGTGAGTGTGCAGTTCACACGCAGTAGAAGTGGAACAAAGTGTGACAAAGGGTGAGAGGGATTCAAAATAACGTGACGTCACATTTCATATATTATATCGTTATAACATATTTAAGCTTTAAAACACGAAATTTGAAGTATTAACGAAAAGCTTCAAATATTTCCAACTCTATCAATCAACTCTAATAATTATTAAATATAACGTATTCTATCTCATTCTCTAGCAGGCTTAGTCCTATAGATTTATGTGTTTATCTTTTTTTAGTGTCGCGTTTTCGTTTCATCGAGTTTCAAATAACAACGATTCTAAAGAAGTTTCACTTCTGAAAATAACTTTTTAGTTACCTACGCAAATACAACTTATTACAAATACAACAAATACTTCTTCTTCGTCTTTGTTTTTTTGGGATTAGGGCTCCAACGCTTTTTGCCAATGTCACAGTGATGGCAAGACGATAAAACAAATGTCAGGTGCATGTAATAATAAATACAGGGAAGAATGAAATAGTACAAATTGAATAGCTTTAGAATGATATATTAAACGCCTGTACAAATTGTACTACTGGCACGCGTATACAAGTTTGCCTTACGGTGAGTGTAGGCGCTCATCAACAAAGGTTGCTTTCGACGTCCCTGAGATCTACTCATCAGATCCTGAGTTGGTTGTAATGGGACCACCTCAGGAGTATGTTTTTATGACTAAAAAAAATCGAAAGTCTGAAAAAAAATTGAGAAAACGCGTAAGATTTAAAAAAAACATACAGTCGAATTGAGAACCTCCTTTTGGAAGTCGGTTAAAATATGCACATTATCGTCTCCTTTTCGTCTGTCTTATCTCCATGCCAGTCATTCCGTGAAAAAATTTAACTAATCTATAACCCTTTTTTGTCTATCTAAGAAATGATCATATCATATACTAACGAATTAACTTTTCCCTTGATTAAAACCATCTAATGCCCAGCACATGCCTTTTCATTGCGTTCATTAAGAAAATCCTCCTAATATCTACCTAATCAATCCGTTTCAGATCAAATTTTGAACTTTTTAAAACACTCCTCATTTTTTAACATTTTCTTTTTTTCTTTTTTGTTTCTTATCTTTTTTATAAAAAATAAATTATATGGTAGCTAGCTCTTTATTTTTCTTTGTATTTTATAAAAATCTTATTACTAATAGAAATTTAGAAACTGTTTATAAGCTTTAGAATTTGGATACACAAGATCTTATTAATAGTATATATTGTATATATCATGCATATAAAAGGTTGGTGTATAGCTAATATATGAATTAGTAAATAAATTAAGTAATTAACAAAAATACATAATAAAATTAATAATAACGCCATGGAAGAAGAACACTAGTTGTCATAGTAATATTTATATTAATAATAATTATTAATAACATATAATCTTCTATATAAATAAAAATAAGTCGTAGAAATGTATGTACGGGTATAACTTGAGAACGACTTTACCGACTTTGATGAAATTTTCTGTATGTATTTCAGTGGGTCCCTGGATGGTTTAGGTTCACGATTCTAACTGAAAGGTGGCGCTGGGATCGCGTCGTAGATTTTATTTTTTCAGGACAGGAGGACAAAGTCTGCCGGGACCTCTAGTTTATTATAATTAATAATATCATAGAAGAAAAATACAATATTTAATATAATTTATATGATGCAAAATTTGACCTACTGAGAAAATTGTATAAGAAATTTGAATATCACCACCAAAGTAAACAAATTGTAGCAAATATAGGCAAGTTATTTCACTATCCCAAACATTTTCCTTCTCAAATAACATTCCGTTTTCGTCTGAGACGTCCACAAGCTATTTTGCCAACAATCGCGGGTCCTGCATAAAGAGATCTCATCCGCTGATCGGTCGACGAGTAATTTTGAAAAGATACCAAAATATATAAGGCTCAAGGCGGGACGGCCTCGGTGAAGTTACTGGTGCTATATACAAATATGGGATGACTTTCCTTTATATTTTTGAAGTAACATTTTTGATTCTTTGCAAGGCTTTTTTAATAGGTCTTTATGTATCTAGCCAGTGTTAAATCTTACTAAATATGTATATTAGGAACAAACACCTTGAAAATAGACACCATGCAATAGACGTTACATTTTTATCCATCCATTATGGATCGGAGAAATAATACAGTTTCCTGCGGCCAGGCGGCCTGTCGTAAGAGGCGGCAAAACAACCCTCAGCCAGGTGATGGGGTAGTTGCCCGTCTGGATGACTACCACCCCTGGTCTACAGTATGCCGTCATAACAACCTTGAGTTGTGTTCCGTCATGGATTGTCAGGTTTCAGTATCCTTTAACAGAGCAGCAACGTATTATTTATCACCTTTGGTGTTGCAAATGTCCATAAGCGGTGGGCCGTCTACCTGTTTGCGTGCTTTAGGTAATAAAAAATCATTTACAAAGCATAGATAGGCATCTTAGTGAACAATCTGATCATTACATAACAATCAGTAACATATATGCGGCTGTCAACGGCAGACTAAACAATCAACAATACCATTGCAATAAACACATCGATTATTATCAGAGTATTGGTGGGCAAAGTGTAATTGAATTGTTATCTATACATACATAACTATAATCAAGTTAATAATTTCAATTAAGCTAGACCCGTATACAAATTATGTTATATATTCATTAAACATAAGTACTTGGTATGGCAATTGCCCCGTAAAATACATCTTCGAAAATCGCTGAAAACCTAAATACTATGTTCAATAAAATTAATTATTGGTTAATTAAAAAACAAATTAAACGAACTTTTTTTGTTTCTGAACCGATTTTGAACATTCTTTTTCCTTCCTCTCTGTTATTAACAATTTCTTCAATTGTGAGTGTCCAGGCTTCACAGCTGTACATGAAAATTGGACTTATGACAGAATTCAAGAGTACCTAATTAAAAACAGGAAATAAATATGTCCCATAACATTTTGAAATCGGTGTGAAGTAAAAGATTACTTACTATATTTGTCAATATTTTGATAATGTAGCAATGTATATATATATAGTATTATAGTAATTTTTATAATTAATAAGAGAGCAATTTATACTTTCATATATTTTGTTTTAACTACTGTTCACTACACTTACCTGTATATACGCAGTGATATTAATCCCAATTTTCATATATTACAAATACATGTTACAGATTAAGAACCTCTACATCTCAGAAGAACCGTAATAAGTTTTAATAACGCCTAAAGAACACACGGAACCCGACCCAAACAAACATCGTCCCTGACTTTTCATGCCATTAACCAACATTTTGCAGGTATTGCAAAAATACCCCCCCAAAGTTCCATTCGACCCTCCCACTTACATACTTTCAACCCCGTTTCGCTCCGTAGAACGTGACCACGCATCGAGGTAAAAATTTAACATACCGCAGCAAAATTTCAATAGTAATTATATTGTTAGCAACCCTTTTTAATTTGAAAAAGAATATTTAGACGGCTGGTTTTTAGGTTGCTTGATAATTGACAAGTTAATTTTAAAGACAGGGGTTTTTATACTTCTGATTTTGATGACACTGATCGGCAACCAGATCCTCCTTTAAACAGAAATCCGATAAATATATAGAATTTAACTTGCTGAATTTAGATCTGCTTTCCGTTTCTTGCTCTCGCTTTTTTCTTCTTATCAAGCTCCTAAATACCGTCATGTCTGTAGATTTTTTCCCGCAAATCTTTAGGCAATGTCTTATGAATGTAATGAAAGATTCTAGCAAGATATATTTATTACATATAGAGAAACGATACAACGGAAAATCATCAGAATTTTACTGGCAGATTTTTGTTACTTCATTTGCCATAAAATAACAATAAAATACATGAAAATGGAGAAAACTACAAACTGAAATGACTTTATCAATAATTTGACATATACTTTTGATGATTTTAAACGTTTTCAGAGGAATTAAATCAGCCATTGTCACAATAATTAAAGCAAAAAAAACGCTTAATTTAAAACATCAATTACAAAAAAATGGAAGTTGTACAAAACTTTTAATACTATGTTTATATTCAGAAGTGTCAAAATTACAAAAAAATCCCCATATAGAAGTTATTTATCGAATAAAATACAACATGACTAAAGTAAAAATTCCATCGCCTGAATAAAACAGTGGAGCTGTTTCACTTTTACATTCAATGAGGTTATAATTTATTCGATGGGTAACTTTTACCTTATGATTGAAAAATCGGCTCTTAGTCAACTAATCTCGTATAGTTGAAACAACTTTTAGCGTTTTTTTTTTTTTTTTTTTTCATTTTAGTCTAACGCTTTACGTACTTATCAGTGGCTGTGGTCACTTAATACAAGAGACCTTTAATGCTTTACTTGATCCTTGACTTTAATGACTTACATTTGAATCTAAAAACACTTTTTTTAACGACTCTATAAACCTCCCATAACTAATATGAACCAACCCCTTCCCTAATTAGAACAAAAGAACATTGCAACAGCTAAATGTAATAGATAGTAATAATGTCAAGTAACACAAAAGTGCATAAATATATAACACTGGCACTATATATGCTTATATATATATATATATATATATATATATATATATTCATGTTTTTTAAGCAAGCTTTTGGAATTAATATCGAAAATATCCCCCAATCAGTAGACCATTAAACATTAACTGATATCCTGAACAGTGGGTGCGTGCATAATTTGACAGATGTTCAGATTTCGCCACAATAGCGGCAAACACACGTCAAACACAATGCATAACGCTTTTATTCCAAACCCAACTCAACCAAATTGTGAGTACACATATTAAGGCTATTTCACTGCACGCGATTTTGTTGAATATTAAAATATTGAATATCTTACATTTAATCATAGAAGACAGAATCAACACGGTGCGTTAGATTCAGTTTCAACTAAAAATACTGCAAACCCTAAGACAATAGAATCATTTTCTTGAAACTAACATTAATACAATATACAAGCTGGAAATCTCAAGAAATTCGTAGACATTCCTTAAAACCTAGCTCAAATAACAATTAGTTAGGATAAATTTAACCCTGCAAAATAATTTGTTAAAATAATATAATAGTCTTGTGTTTATTTAGTCGTTTTATTTTCGCATTGCTTTAATTGATTTTCATTAAAGGTAAAAATTATTCCCATCCGCAGTATTCCGCAGTTTTAGAGGGCTCTTCAAAAAGGGCGTTAACAGATATTTAAAGTGTGGACGAGGTAGGCAACCTATCCCTTAATGTCGTCGAGGTCCATGGCTACCGGTGATTACTTTCCATCAGATGGATCATCTGCCCCTTTGTTTACAAGGAAACATATAAAAAAGAAAGAAAGAAAAAGTGTAACATGGAGGTTTCAGTCTTCAGCGCCAATCTCTACCAACGTTTACGAAGAGATAATGTTCACGTCATCTAAGACAGACTTCGCTTATGTCTGCAATAATGCAATAATATAAGACGGTTTCTAATTATTAAACAAATCCAAATTTATCTCTAACATCATTTACAGTTAATTGTAGTAGCTTATAATACATACCAATATAAAAACATACAATATAGATAACAATATTAAAAACACCATGAAGATAAATTTCTAAATTGGCTCAAACTAGATTGCTGGTTGTCAACCAGCGCTGATCTTTCGCTAGGGCCATTTCAATGACATACAGAGGCCAAATTGAACAATATTAATAGTGTACACAGAAAAGACGTACAACGTCAAAAAAAAAATGCAACAGATGAAAAAGCATTGCAATTACTTCTACTGCACTAATACACAACATGTAACTTAAATAATACTAATAAAAAGACAATGTAATAAAACGTAAACAATACATAAATAAAGAGACCAAGATTGAAAATATGCATACTAGCCCTAGGTAGTAAAGCAGTGAAGGCAGATTGAGCATACAATAAAAACAGAAATAGAGATTAGAAATAAATAAAGGCCACAAAATTCAAAACTCCAAGCGGGATACGAAATAAAGAGTAAAGCGGGAAAACTTAGTTATAAGATAGCTAAATTCTGAAGGTGTTAACAGAGCACAATAATTTTGCAAAAATCTGTTACTAACTAACAACTACCGTAAAATTTTGGTGCAAAATGTAACAAGAAAATGGTCTATCTATTCACCAATTTCGATTAGAATAGTTTGAAGGTCTAAGCAATAAAGGAGCGTATCCATTGTACCATGATAAAGCAACACAGTGCTGCCGTTCAGTTTTGACCGCGTGCTCTACGATTCTCTTTGCGATTGTATATGCCTTGTGTGAAGCGTGTGGATAGCCTGAAATGTAGGGCCACGGAAATTGCTTTAAAATACTATTTATTCTTTTTCATACTAATATAAAAAGAAAAAGTATTTTTTGTATTTCGTAGTTACTAATAACTCGATGTGGTAGTTATTCTCATAATATATTTCCTATGCCGTCAGCACGTCAGAATTATAACAATAATAAAATCCGCCTAAGCGGTGCTTCGGTGCACATATGTCGACCACAATTGATTTTTATCCACAATTGGAATAAGACTTGGCCGTAACACTAAGACAGTGGTCGCCCGTGCTCGAAATTCGACCATAATAATTAATTTCAATGTATATGTAGTGGAACACTTACAAGCCAATAGATAGCGCTGTGCAATAATTAAGATCGCAAACGTTTCCTGAAACATAAATTAATTAATTGATTTATGTATTTTTTATGTATAATTTAGAAAAAAAATATTAGCATTCTTCGCTTCTTCTCTATATAAACTATAAGTGTGCGAAATTTCATACTCCTCCACCCGCGCAATTTTCGTAAAAAGGGGTACAAACTTTTTGCTTCACGTATTAATTAATATATTACAATTGTGTAATTGCACCTTTCAATTCTTGAAAGAAACTGACGCATTTTTACCTTTACCGATCAGTTTTATCCGCTCGTTATCTGGCCACATATATCACCCCTATTGAAACCCACTCAATTGGAACTGCAGCTTGGAAAGATCAACGCAAAGCACCACCTAGTCAAGTACAATGCATTGCATTTCTGTGCGTCTACAAATTTTAAACCGTATACTATATTTAATGAAAAATTAAGATGTTTTCCCTTTTAGACGTTTAAAGTTTGCAATTAATTGAATTTTATGTTTTACTTGCTGTGCCCACCACTTCGTCCACGTGGAATTATTTCGGAACCTGGAACCCTATAAACATGTGTACATATACAGGATATAAATATACATGATGTATATATGCATGGTATATATATACATGGTGAATTTTTCAAGTGAGCCTTCAGGGCGAAATCCTAAACTATATGAAATAGCGAGAAATACTCAAAGTTGTCTCGAGGCCGATTTTGATGAAACTAAAGTGGTATCATTAGATGTATAAAAATCAATTACCTTTGTCAGGAATCGAATCAACTGATTTTGATAAAAATAAACACATCTGTATTGTTACACCAAATTATAGTGTAGCTTCTGTGAAGACTTAGAAGATTTTTTTAATGAAGTGTGTAACATATCAAATACATAACAAAAGTACCAACACAATAAAAATTCTCAACGCAATAGACTAGAGAATCAATCGATTTCATGAACTTTCGATCATCCTTTCGCTGTTCCAGACAGACGGCTTTGGGATTGCGGTTCGCCAATTTGTATTGGCTTTCGAGTATAGACACGGGATTAGGTTGTCTGTGAACACTTTGTGAAAAGAAACACACGAAACTATCTGTGAATAGATATACTGAGGATTGAAAAGATACTTGTTATTTTACTTAAAAAATCAACACTTATTTTCGAAAGGCTAATTTAGAAACTTATCCTTGCTGGAACGGACCAAAAATAATTTCTGCAGCCAAGTGGCATTTGTCCGTCTGGATGGCTACCATCCCTGGTCTAAAGTATGCAGCCATAACAAGTATGGGTTGTGTTCCGGTAGCAGTGGGTCAGGTTATGTTCTCTTCGAGCCCAGTAGCGTATTGGCAACGCCCTTCGTGTTGCAAACGTACATAGGCGACGGTAGGTACAAAATAAATAACAAATTATGTAGTTAATAAAATTTAATCAATATCTTCCAATATTCATTTAAATTATTTATAGTCGTGAGTAGTTATTAAAATATTACAAAGCTTCGTAAAGTATATATTCTTAATACATACAATCAGCATACATAAAAGTAGATTTAAGACATTAATCAATTTGAACAAAAGAAAGTAAAAGTTAATAAAAGAATTCTGCTCATAGTTTTAGAAAAATCTGCAATCTTTAAGAGTTTTGTAGCATCAAAGCAAACATGTAGAAAGCGAGAATGTGCAAAAATGAAACGAGAAAATACATTGCGGCGAAAATTCAAGAACAAATTGAGAGATTCTCTGGATTTACTTTAAAATCCTTTCACTGTCTACGAAGTGAATTGAAAGTATTCAGACGAATACTTCATATATTTCTAATACGAGTGCATTTATGAGATAACTAACTGTGCCAGTGAGACTCCGTAAGCGTTGCCATTACGACGAGCTTGTCATGACCCGTTCCTATATTTTACCTACCGACCATGTATCCGTGGAGGAACGGAGAAAGAATACAATTTCCTGCGGCCAGGAGGCCGGTCGTAAGAGGCGACAAAACAACCCAGGTGGTAGGGCATTTGCCCGACTGGATGGCTACCACCCCTGGTCTAGAGTATGCCGCCATAACGACCTTGAGTTGTGTTCCGGCATTAGAGACCAGGTTCCAGTCTCCCTTAAGAGAGTAGCAGCGCATTTGTAGCACCTTTGGTATTGCAAATGTCCATAGGCGATGGTAACCGCTTTCCATCAAGTAGGCCGTCTGCCTATCTGCTGAACTCATGCAATAAAAAAAAAAAATTTTACTATCGGTTAATATTTGACATAAGCTTCTTATAACATTCTTTTCTGTACCCCTGAAAACATGCAAGTATACAAAATTTTATCATGTTCGGCTGAGTAGTTAGGGGTTTCACGCTGTAAGTACTGTCAAACAAAGAAATTCACATTCGCACTTATAATGCGCTTGCGTAAACTTCATCAATATCCACCGAAAACATTATATTTTCTAAAATACAATGAATCATGTAGATATAATATTTTCAATCACTTTTGTATGGATGGTTGTAAATTTTTTTGTTCATCCATGCCATTGAGGGTCAACTGATTAATAAAATAATTTTAGTATATTTCTACTAACAATTGTAAGCGTCATCGAAACTTCGCATAATAAATTATTAATAAATGCACATATCGTTACCACAGAAACAACAGAAAGAATAACTCTATTCAGTCATTCGATAGCAGCACATTTTGATATACCAAGATGACATAAAGAATGGGCCCAACCTGGCCTGGTGATCTCCAACCTCCCCTTACAGTCATCCCGTTCCTCGTAATTATTAATCGTCTCAGCATTATACACATTTAAAAACACAATCAAATGTATCACTCACTCCTTTTACTGAAGAGCGCAGCGTCTGGCGAATGGTAGAACAACTGTCTGCCTCGCATCACTCACCGCTTTAATGCTATAAAATACTTGAAAGTACCGTCAATTAAATGTTCGCAATCTAAAATGTCCAGCAACTTGTTAATACCTGTTACAAATACCACCGAAACGTTTACTAACTATAACAGTAGGGTATTCACTAACTAATCCTGTTTGAAGTGATAACTTCTTATGGGAGGGTAAACCGCTTCGTTACGTAACGCTTTACGGCGCCAGTCTGTCTTGCTTCCCTTTCTCTCACGCATACGGCAGCGGTAGGCAGGCTCCTCCTCTCTCACTCTAACCCACAGCGCTAGCCGTATTTGGGACAGACGCTTCGCCCTCTCTCTACTCAGTGTTTAGTGTGCGATAGACATATACTGTTGACAGTGAGCATATAACCGGAAACTAACACCGTTTTTGAAAGTGATTATAAAAAATGTGATGAAACAAGCAGAAGATGATCCTCGGAACATTACAGACTCTCCTAACGAAAGGTAATAATATAATATAATACGATTTATCAATAACAATTAGCTACGACAAGCATTATAGCTATCATAAGCCAATTGTTACTTTTATAGGATTAAATAATGATACTAATAATGTACATACACAAAATTCTAATGTATATATTCAAGAATTGTAACTAAGAATAAAATATATTTTATAATCAATAAAAGATTTTATTAATAAACTAGCTGATGCCCGCGACTACGTCCGTGTGGAGCGGTTTTTTAACTATCCCACGGGAACTCTTTAATTTTTCGGGATCAAAAGTATCCCGTATGTTGACCAGGGATATAAGCTACCACCATACAAAATTTAATTTACATTGGTCCTGTCGTTTCGGAGATTAGCCGGTATAAACAGAGAGACAAACAGAGAAACAAAAAAATTTGAAAATATCTAAATTAGTTCAATTTCACTTCTTACATCCCCCTGACTCGGTTTTTAGCATTTTTTTTCATTGTACAGAAATTCGACCTCTACAGTTTTATTATATATATAGATAACCTTTACTTACATTATCATATTATAATATACATAAAATTTAAGTAATAACCTAAGCTTTTCTCAAGTTAAACAATTTCAATATTAAATAGTTCAACGTAGATTAGTTTAAGTTATCAATTCTGTCGGGCGTCCCAAGACGCGCACGTTTTTATTTACTAACTGCAACAGATCAATAAACGTCTGCCTTAAAATAGCTATTATTTCGTGATACCTAACATAATCTATTAAATTATGACATTATTATACGAGTAATTACTACAACCGTAGCATCATAACATCTCTTAACAATATATATTAGCTGCCAAAAATTTACGATGTCAACACAATATACATGTAAGTACTCACTATCTTATCGATACACAATATTGGTAACAATGTTATTAAAAGTATATTTTTACTGTTAAAGTTAAATAGTAGGCTTCATTAAGTTCAAGGACCGTCACGCTCGTGGCAGATTTATTATAGTGAGTTTGTTGCGCCGTAACTAAAATTTCTTTGGAAGCGGTGGTAGACTCATGACTTTCAATAAATAATCTGTAAGATTCCATTTTGAAATTATTACATTCGTTTTCATTTATTATAGAAATTACAGACGGAGACGTGAATTTTATACATATACTAATGGGCCCGACAGACGTTGTTCTGCCTTGAAAAAAATTAGAACCCGATTGCAGTGCTGCCTCAGTAGGTGGTGATCCAGTGGTTCAATTGTGAATCTAAACCATCCGGGGACCCACTCGAACACACACACACAAAAAAAAACAAAAATATTGGTCGAGGGATTTAGAAGGAGTTATTTAATTAATTTTATATCGAGATAAAACTATCCTGTCTTTTAAGTTGGACCAAATTACACATAGTTACAAAATTTTATGAAGATCGTTTTAGTACTTTCGGAGTTTATTTCGAACATCCGTTTTGACACGAGATTTTTATATATATAAGATTGATATAAAGGTATGGAATGAACGAAGTGTAAATAGTTGTAGTATGTAACCCCAGTAATTAAACGCACAGGACAGTACTAACTGATGTTTGCGGCAACACGTCTGCAGAATTTGCACGGCTGTGGTTCCTTTACATGTTGTGTTTTGTAATCGAGTTTAATGTTCAGTAGTTCAACGAATAAAATGCATGCGAGGCAGCCTATTCTTTTTGCCAAGATTGTATCCGTGAAATTTTGTATTGTTTTGATGAGCGATTAAGTCTTCCCTATGGACGTAATTTTTACTTATAAATATTTATATATTCTGTAGATATGTATTTGTATGGTATGTATATTAAGTATATATATATATATATATAAAATATCTACATATATATCATTTATTTTAAAATGTAAGTAGTTCGTACTATATGTTACGTATACCACCATCTCCATTATCATCTCAATTCATTCCCGGGGTTGTCTGGAAGAGATCGCTTTTTAGCGATAAGACCGCCCTTTGTACACAACTAGATATAATTTTAGTTTTTAAGTTCATTTTTGTATTGGTGTATATAATAAAGTGTTATCTATCTATCTATCTTATTTTATATTCAATTTTGCTTACCACTTTAAAATATGGACCATATTTTAAAGACCATAGACATATATAAGTTAAGCGACACTATCAAAATTAAATAAGCATAATATTTTAAACATTTATTCCAAAATATCAATTATCTATATTCACAAAGATTATTGGTATTAAACGTCCATGAATGATTATCGAACTTTAAATCTAAAAACGACCGTCTGTCAACTTACTTTTGAACTGAGAATTTTAAATTGCTGTCCAATCAATTCATACTTAAGTACTTATAGAAATAATGTTATATTTTATTTGAATATACATGCATTTTATTAACAAACTACAATTACTGTACACAAATACATCAATCAATATAGAACATTTAAAACAAGTAAATAAATTAATATAACCTATTAATTTATAGAAATTTAATTATATTTGTTATTGTTTAATTGAGATTATATATTAATGTAGATATAATTTCTGTAACCTATACATAGCTCCTTAAAACTATAATTAGAATACTGTAATTCTATTTCATTGGAACTTCCTGGGATAAAAGTAAAATAGGTCACTTGACGATTATGATATTTTTCTTTTGTAACTACGTAATAATCATTCAGTTGTATGACTATTTTGTTTTTGGTTTATTTATTAAGAATTTATATTACATTATAATAACAAGAACTACTTAAACCTAAAAGGTTTGCGTGACGCAACACACCTTTCTAAAAATTAAAATCTCTACCTATATACAATATATTCATTAGATGTACCATATATACCGAATGACTTTAAAGATAAAATTTATTACACACAAAATCAGTACAAAAAGATAATCGCCAAACTTATCAACCATGTGTCACTGTCCAACAGTCAATATTTATTTGAAGGGATATTGGTGTGAAATACCGAATTCACAGGAGCACAGCAATTACACATAGACAATGCGAATGGAGTACAATAGCTCAAAAGCACATGTCTGGGAATATAATTATTGGCATCGCTTTTTATTGGAGCGATTCAAATATGAATGGTGGAACATAGGTTCAAATCGTCAGCGTCAGTGCAGGACTACATTTTTTGGTGATATTACTTTTTGTCAAATTATTAAAAGGAACACAACTCAAAATTGTTATGGCGGCATAGTCTAAACCAGGGTGGTAGCCATCCAGACGGGCAAATACCACCTGGCTAAAATACAAAACTTTCAAGACCAAATCAGTCAAAACATGAAAATAAACTTAATAAAACTTTCAGTTTGATATAAGAATATGTTTTAAATAATGCAATGTCACAAAGCGAGGTAATTTACCTATGGCGCTATGTAGACATGCAGGTTTCAGGAGCTGGGTGGAGTTACGTCTTTTATTGGCCGATTGTGATTATTAATATTGTTCTGTCATTATAGAACGAAGTCAAGCAATATACTATCTCAAAATATACACACTTCCTTCAACGTTTCTCGTACAATATCTTTTATCTATCGATCCCGATAATAAGTATCCATTCGCATCCGTGATCTAATATATGAGCGAATCAAATCCTTTTCACCTTTGGATAACCCTCTAAAAATCTAATAAAACCTCCTCAATGTGAGGGTGGGATGCTTTGACATCCTTGCGGTGTGTGTTCATTGGACCAAAATACGATATTATGCTTCTTCTTTTTAGTATAAGCATTAGACAAATTTGTTACTATACGATACATACGATGGTTATGATACCCACAGACAGAGATAGTAACTCTGTCTATATGAAGTAGATATAAATATGAAATAGATGTTTCATTTATATCATCGGCTAATAGTTTTCAGGTCACGGTATTTTTATGTCCGTCATTTACGTGTTTGTCGTACTCTTCAGCAATCTGTAAAATTCTCTTATTTCAAATCGCTGGTACTCCTACAATGCGAAGTGCTGGGAGTGAAAATTTCAGATGTGACAGAGATTGTACGCTAAGAGAATATTATATGAAAGGTAGAGAAGTTTGGCGCCGGCTCCAAATGATAGCCATAAAGAAATAGAGAATACAAGATACCCGATATCATTAATTAAATAATGTGTTTTGAAATTCAGTGCAGGATAAAGCAGTCAATTTTTTAACTTTATGCATGTAATTTATTAAAGATATATAAATAATTTTAAAATGATTTTATGAGATTCAACGCCATCTATGTGTCACAAGGAGTCTGATATTTTTAATGTTAAGAACACAGTATATGGTACGATATTGACTTGTCTTTGTATTAGTTAAAACTAACTTTCAACGTTAATTTGTAATAAATATCATATAATACATGTACATGTATACCGGTTCTTCGCGATACCTATTGTGGGCACCAATGTTATTAATATTTCTGTTGTATCTTATTAATAATATCTGATTGTGGAATTTCCTTAGAATGTATCACATGAAAAAACTTGCCGAAATTATGTCAGTCCAATCACTTGAATGTGACACAAATTTTTACGCTACGACGTACTAAAAATTTTCCATCTTAACGTAGATAATAATATTAGCGTGATTTTAATCCTAAAAACAATGGGAACACACTTCATGGAGGTCATCGGGTGTCCGCGTGCGTACGTAAATCTGTCTTTCGGTCCCACAGGCCGCACGTTCTATCTCCACACAGATAAGGTGAAACAAAACCACACTCAGCAGCAAAGTAACGGTCTAATGTACCTATTTGTTTTATATGTGTATACTCGCCATTATTTTTGTAAGTTATATTTATATCATTCAAAGCTTTACCGCTTTAAACACATTCCGAAATTGTTTATGTAGAATAAAATAAGATTTTTTTCTTATGCTCAGACGAACATAATAGGTAGATCGTGCCGCAAGCTCTCAGAGTGAAACCGGGCAAAGGAAGCCGATCACGCCGCAGTGCGTTACAAGAACTTAGGATTAATAACTGAAATGGTACGTAGAAACGTGGAGTTTCCAGTGGATACATAGACATAGACATAGACAACACTTTATTGTTCACCAAATCAAAAATTACAAAAAAAGTACAAGACAATAGTTACTTGGTAAAACAAAAGGCGGTACGGTAAAGATACGTTAATATTACGCACACAGAAGCAAACCATGTGTATATATTAAAAAATGCTTCATTTCATTTAACGCTTTTGTTCAAGAAGGCTCCGTCTGCAAGTATATATATATAAAGTGCAGTTTTACACAAGTGACAAAATTGTGAATAAAACAAAACTAGTTGATTGTATAAGGCTGAAATTTGGAATACCCGCTATTGAGGTACACTTGCATACTGGTAAGACTTTCTAAATTGTAACATGCATAGATTTTAGTAAACAACAAAAAGATGCCTTTTTTGCGTATACGCCCATTATGAAGCCCTCGGTGTATATATATATATATATATATAATAATGGTTCTCAATATATTAACAATATATTATATATTATTAATATATATAATAATATATATTGAATTACTTATATAATTTCCAAGCAAATCTTTTCCCAGTGGTTGAATGAGAGTATGAGACTAACGAAGCTTCCCCATAGAGGGTTAAGCCTGATGGTTGATCACACCATTAATCGTTAGCCAAATTACTTGTAGCGAACGATGTGAGTGTTTGATACAGGAATTTCATTTTCTGGCAATGTTGCTTTTCAAAAAAGAAGTAGGTAATATATTATACATGTGTACATATATAATAGTAATATAACGTTTAGGTCGCACACGCAGTGCGAACTAAACGTTTCGCCTCTACGTTCCTTCTACGTAGGGCAGAGTTGTGAATGCACTACCAGAGTCCGTGTTTCCCGAAAAGTACATACGGGTATCTTCAAGTCTCGTGTGAATAGGTAATATCTAGGTAAGCGTGTTCCATCTTCGACCGCATCATCGTCCAGCATTGGACATGATCGTGGTCAAACGCAAAGCTATTTAATATAAAAATAAAACGTACTTTTGAGTCTTTTTCCATGATTTTAGTTCTGTTACAAGATTTTAAAAGTGTTCTTTTTAAATATAGTTATGCACGAATTGCTTATCCGGTTCTGAAGGGCGCATAAACTGTATATATAACATGAAGTAACACTAACTTTCTTATAATATTAATATTTATTTTATAATGATATAAGAAAGCTGAGTACAGTGCAATGTAGCGTGTATTGGTTATTCTGAAATTAGTCTTTTAACTCTTCATTTTTATTACGTGATAAATTTACATGAAATAAACAATCTCACAACCTGATAATTTACCTGTAAAACGAATCATTTCAGGGCACGTATTGTTTATATTTAGTTTATATAGTGAGAAAGTACAATATTATAACAATTTATAATGTTGATTACAGTAAGATATAAAACATTTATAGATACACCAAAGAGATGTGTTGCCTCATGTCAGTGACGTGGCAATAGTAGACAATCGGTGTATCCGATCATATTCGATTAGATGAAACGATACACGTTGTTAGTGCAATATATAAATACATACATACAAGCATGTTACAATATAGACAAGCATGAGTTACATTTTTTATTTAAATCATAAAGTTAACCCAAATATTTATACTGTTTATTCTGTGTAGGTGTATATTTTTATTTACAAATTAAATAGTTTATAAATTAAATTCACAAAACATTCGGGTCGTTTTTAGTATTACGCCTAAAGGAAGGTTTGCCCTGAAAATCAGCGTGTGTCGGATATAATTCCGGCACAGCAATAAGCTGAGTGCAAACCTTGTTTGCTGAAAATGCGGCGTAAAAATTCTCAAAATATGTGCCTATTTTTAAAATACATGTCAGCAATGTAAGTACGTCGCTATTTCTTCAAATATATTTTCTTCTTTATTTCTTTCTAATGACACGGTACAATACAAGAACAAACATAGTGTGAAGATAAAACAAAAGAGGTGCGACAAATGTCAAAACATAAAAAGTAAAACTATCTAAAGAGTTTGATTCCAACACCGGTCGCTGTCAAATATTCACGAATAATTGAATATGCAAGTTATAAAATATTTTTTTAGCAAACAGGCAATGATGTTAAACGAGAGAGTTCTTGTAGAATTTCAGATAGGCACATTTCACTAAAAAGTTTAGATTTCAATACGAACACAGTTGTTAATTAAGAAAAATCAATATTCTACAAATATATATTATTTTTAACAATTCAAATTCACTTATTTGTTATAAATTTATTTCTAGGCGGCATTATATAATTATATCTAAAACTTCTGGTATAACACATTTTGTTTTATAATAGTTAAAATTAAGGCTAAATTTTTTTTTTGCCAGTGGTTGCTGCACTATTCTCTAGGTCTGTATCGCAACATTCAATACAATATAATTAATTATAAGAACTTAAATATAGTGGAATTATTCATTAATTAACCTATAACCAAGTAAAATGAGTGCGTGCGTATGTGTGTGTGTGTGTGTGTTTGGTGTGTGTGCCCCTAGTGTTATAGTCGGTTTCGTAATATGCATTCTGTTTCGCTGTAATTTAATGTTTTTAGCCATTTAATTAATTGGTGTTTAAACTTTGATGCTGACATTTCTTTGACGGAGGGTGTGTTTTGGCATACTTTATTATAAATGCATATATGGACGTATGGAGGAAGGCGTTTGGCATAGGATGTATGCATTTTAGGTAAGGGTATATTATATACTCGACTGGTGGTGAGGTATTGGAAGTTAGGGGCATTTAGATTTTCTTTATGAATTGCTATTGCAAATATAGAGTTGTCGCACTGTCAAAACGTCACTTTCTATGGGTGGGATATTTTCTATATCTATACAAGCTTGATTAAGATTTATAAACTTTAATTTGTTATTATATTGTTCAGAGGGTTATATATACTTGGCTCCATGATAAATCGTGCCCTTAAAGCACCATAAAGTTTTTACCTACAAAAATGTTCACAGCATGAATGATCTAGAATTCCACAAGATTTGCTCGGAATTTAAACTGATGTAACTAAATTTCTAACCGTATCTACTTCGCTTCAGACGTCTCAATTTCCTATTAAAGTCTGCGCTCAGCAGCAGTAAAGGCGGGATTGCTTCCTTATCTAAAATCAATTTTTGAATTACGTGTCTTGTCAGTACCAGTCTCATCTGGTCTACTGGTTTACTAAATTCAACTTATAAGTTTGCACACATTAGCTGTGCAATTTCAACACCTAGCAACTGACATTTTTGGAATTTGTAGATAATCTTTTTATATAAAATTCTTCTGCTCGTGTGTATTATTATACTGAACTCCTCCTGAACGGATGGACCGATTTTGATGAATTTTTTGTGTGTGTGTTCAAGTGAGTCCGGATATGATTTAGATTCACAATTGAACCCGGTAGGCGGCGCTTCGATCGGGTAGTGTTGGGCCAGCTAGTAATCTATCTATATAAATAAAAATGTATCGTAAAAATGTATGTACGCGCATAATTTGAGAACGAGTTTACCGATTATGATGAATTTTTTTGAGTGTGTTTTTT
Organism: Dendrolimus houi; assembly: GCA_039645545.1. Taxonomy (NCBI): domain Eukaryota; kingdom Metazoa; phylum Arthropoda; class Insecta; order Lepidoptera; family Lasiocampidae; genus Dendrolimus; species Dendrolimus houi. The sequence goes on along the minus strand of CM077127.1, from coordinate 23,244,873 downwards.
TGAGTCCCCGGATTATTTAAATTCACAACTGGAATCGGTAGATGGCGCTAAAACCGGGTCCTAGATTTTAATTTTTTTCAGGGCTGAACAACGTCTACCGGGATCGCTAGTAATATATATTTATTGACTTCAAACTATACATTATATTATTTACGTATATGTAACATAAGTTTTCACCTTAAGGATAACATTATTTGGTTAACGAGCACGTCAACTATGGTGCGTGCTGTATCAATTGGCACAATAGTCCATTGAATTAAGTACTAAAAATAAATAAATATAATCGAAATTTTGAAAAAATATAGTATTTTTATAGTAGTATAATAGGTTTGCGTTTGATCGTGATCTCGCCTGATGCTAGGCGCCGATGGGGTCTAAGTTAGAGTACGCTTACTTAGAAGGTATATATTTACACGGGACTTAAAGACACCCAGATTATAACATGAATCTTCGGTGTTTATGTGCCCAGCTGAATATAATTTCTAATAAATATGTTTGCTATTCCTGATTTAACGACAAAAAAGACCACTTGTGCCAATTGGATTAGGGCACAGAACCTGTCTTTTAGATGTGTTGATGTATGTTGCTTGTCGAAATATTATGTTAAAACTATGTCAAAATATGTCATCACTCGCAGCTAAAATAGGTAAATAGTTTTAAATGTTACTAAAGATTGTGACTTATTTGCTGCTGATTTTGAAAGATGATAAATAGAACTGCAGTTGATTTCTCTGTCCACTCCTATAGGGCAAAAAACTAAGTGCCATATTATGGTGTAAAAATTTAATGAATTTAATTTTTTTTACTTTTTTTAAATTCTTATTAATTTTAAAAAATAAATAAATGATCGTCTTCTTTTTGTTTACTTATTTATTGGCATACGTTTCTAGTATTGTGGAGAACAGCCTATTGTTCTATTCTACTCGTTTACGGACGCTTGCAGGCATCATTAGCTAGGTGTTGCGGATTAAGTACAAGCTGATTCTAGGAAATTATGTCGACGATACGATACGGGCACATTTGCATTTGTGCAGTATAAAACGACGACCTGATTGAGAGAGGGGGCAGTTGAGCTACGACTACGATACGGGCGTGACCTGTGTACATTCGGGACTCGAATAGTGACGGACTTTGCGCGTTTTATTTAATTACGACCTTCTGCATTATGTTTAGATTTGTTGTGTTCGGTTATATTTGTACCTGTGTTATACGTGTTTGTATAGTTCTAATAAACTAATGATTCTAACGGCATTTTAATTCGAGTCCCGCTAACTCGTAACAGTATATTCTTTTCTTTATGGCGTGGATGGGGAGGAAGAATTTATAAGGATGTATATATACCTCGGCCCAACCAGATACCATAGACAAAACTGAGTGTTACATATATTTTCCGCGACCCATTCGCATTACCTCAACCCATACAACATTTGAGCAGTAAAACTATAACAGTAAGTTCCTCCGTCGGTGCGTTTACAACGCAACTTTTTATTGATACCGTTTAAGGGGTACTATAAAGTCGGTCGTCTCGTAAATCTGGCTTTCAGTGACTGATGAGCAAAACAAGCATAGTGTCTTTCATGCTTCCATTGGATTATTAGTTTGCTACTTTTATTTTCATATTAATTAAGATTAAACAAATAAAAAGTCATACATTTTGTTTAACGTTATCGCCACTGATTTATCTGTATTTTGGATTCCTGCAGTACGGGGCGTTTTAGAGTTCGTTCTAAAACTACCATTGTGGTAGCACGAGGCCTGTTAAGCCCCGAAACGTTTTATAAACCAAAACCTTTTTTGGCTTAAATATAAAATAGTTTATCGGCTTTTGTTTTGCGTTGTGCGGTACTAGGTCAAGGTAACCCCGTATTAAGATAAGTATACACGGAACTCTGGTAGACGTATATTCATCTTTTTTCTACACTGAAACAGATTGAAGTTGCATCCTGTGCACCACAGAAAAGTCTATGTTTTTCTTACCCTCACCGCAAGTGAGACACGTTCGGGGCCGCTTACACCACGTTTCGCAGTGAACGTGTCATTAAGTGTTTGTGACAGAACTTATGACTCGACTATACACATCCAAACATACGTCCAGTATATAAATTGATGGTCAGTGTCTGGAACTACGAAGGGAAAGCATGAAACAGCATTATCAATCCATTGTGCTTTCAAAATCGAATAAGAGAAGCTTTCAACGTCGAAAACAAGCAAAAACCCTCAACGACGAAATGTTTTCAGTGAAACGTGTAGAAACGAAAAAAGTGGACAAATGTTCCATGTCGGGCCGTGTTAGAATTGTTATAATAAGGTCCCGTACACGTTTGTTAAAAAATATTTTTGCTAGCCATGCCCGTCATTTCGTTTATGCTTGAATTGGACTTTACTTTCATATATCTGAACGCTGCAATATATCCAATGAAAGTAGATGAAGCGAAAGTTGTTTGTCAGAATCGTCGCAAGTGGAGATCCATAATCTTTGCCTACCCCCATGTCAAACAGATAATATGTATGCATGTACGATATAAATACATAAATGACATCCTAGTAATATTATAAAATTGTAAAAGTGAAGTCTTTTGTTTTTACATTTTTTATGTTTGTTTGTTTATTTGTTCGGAATTTACGCAAAAACGGTGCGGTAATTTTCTTGGGAGAAAAATAGGCTTTATTAAGTTAACAGTTTTACTGAAAAGAAAGATAATAAAGATGTAGATAATGTACTAAAAGCTAAAAAAATAATTAGGTTGTCCTAGGTCCAGTTATCTCTCCTCCCGTGGGGTGCGTTGTGGGGAAGATGCCGAGAGATAAAATAAAACCCTCGGCAGTTGTGATCTTAGAGGCCCCCCCGCATGCCAGGGCACGCGGAGTTGGTCGAGCTTCCACGTTCTATTAGCCCTAGCGGAAGGCACAGGAAGGAACACCGAGGAGTTTTAGTAGGTATCCCTGATTGTGGTGTGCCAATAGCACCTCTAGTTCTACCTAAAGTTGCTAGTGCCACCCCGAGCTGGCGAACCCCACACACTGATCGTGAAATATCCCCCTTGTGCGGCCTATGGTCCTGAATCGGATTTTCGTTAAAAATAAAATTAAAAAAGTTACCCGTTATCACACCACTCCCCTCATCAATCTAGGGCATTGACCAGAGTAGTGGTAGTAGCAAAGTAGATAACACTTTATTTCTCACCAAATAAACATTACAAAAATGTACGATTACAATATTGTCCTGGTAAAAACAAGAGGCGGCCTTACAGCTCAAAACATAATCTGGCGATGTAGGTGGTGCGGAGCATTAGATAGTAAATAACTTAAATACATACTTAGAGCCAATTGCATAAGGTTGCTTAAATTTATTTAAGAAACATAAAACGCATTTAACACCCTTAACTACAATTAGCGTCTTTCACAACGCAAAATTTGCCGCTAAATATGTTTAAAGAACTGCCAATACGTTTTGTGTAAAACGTATTTAGGCAGTTTAATATGATTAACTAATTTTTATTTAAAGGCGACCGTTATGCAAGCTGCCCTTAAACTATTTTATAAGTTAAATACGCATACTTAAACTATTTTATAAATAATCAGACTTAGAAATAAAATAAAATAAATATTTTCAAATTTATTCAGGTCAGTCTACGTTTAATTTCAATGACTAAATTTGACCCAAAAAATACTAACTGGTAAAGATTTCAGTTAATACCGTTGTGTGATATGTGATGGCAAGGAAGGAAAGGGAAATTACCCGGCCTTTGATCCTGGACCCCGCACAGTTTTGATATTTTTCGGTTTAACTTGCACGTACGTATCGGTTAAGAGAGAGAGATTTTTGACAGCTTTGACGTTTTGCATTCGACCGCGTATACAGATGGCGCCATCTCTTGATATCTTCAGGGTTTTCCTATTTTTTGCCGAGTTTATGGAAGGGGAACGGTTTAAAAGAAGAAAAGGAGGTCTATTATAGGTCGACACACTAACAAATAGGGCAAGCTAAATAAAACCGTTGAAAAAATAAACATAAAAAATCTTAATCGAACACTGGTCCCCAGGCCCAATAAAATAAGTGTAGCGATGTTTGTAACCGCATCACACACTTAATATAAATCAGTGGAGGGCGAATTAATTCATTTCCCTCCAGCAAGGGGTCAGAATGTCACGTGCCGAACAACTCGTTTTAGCTCGTAACGCGACTTGCCAGTTATAAAATAAATTCTCCCATTTCCCAGAAATGTCTGGTCACTGGTTCTAATAGCTGAGCAATGGCTGGTTCGTATAGCTTATTAATGGCCGTTTCCTATATTTTACCGATCGTCCATTTGCCTTACTATAGATTAAAATTAGACATAATCTTCATAGTAACCCCAAATTACTACCAATGGTAAGGCAAGTGAATGAATAGTCAGCAATAGCAATCGTCCATAACTCTACAATCGGGTAGTCGACACGTTTTATAATACATCCTAAAATTATTTTCGTAAAAGAAATCTATAAATAATTGCATCGTGTTCTCCGTTCCTTATAGAGGCTACTCCAGTTTTTTTTTACTAGGTTCAATATACAGACACGGCATTTTTAGAATTTTATAATATTATAGATAAAATAATGGGCGCCTAAATATAAACAAAGAAAGAAAAAAGTTTGAATAAATAGCGATGTACTTATATTGCTTGTGTCTTAAAACATATATTAAGAATTTGTACGTTGTATTTTCTGCAAACAAAGTTTGCACTCAGCTTCATGCTGTATAACACACAGCACACACACTTACTTTTAAAATACCATAAAAATAATTTTAAATGTTTAAAGTTTTAAAGAATAATTTATTTGTCACATGCATGAATTATTTGAAAGTAAAACCATTCAATATACTACTGTTTATTTTTCGAAAATGAAATTAATCAGATCTTTTTAGCGTTATCACTTCTCTAAAAATGACTAACTATTAAATGCTTATATTTGTATATGCATTTGTATGCAGTGTTCAAATATTTATATTAATCTTCAGTTTTATCCCTAAACTTTTCCAAAATACAACTGAGAGGCAATTTAATTAAATATTTGAATAAATTAAGCATCATTATACAAAACATGACTAATTAATTACTTTGCTTCAATTAAGAACCGAGACGCAACCAAAATCTGCTCAAATGAAGCTCTACCATCACTCAGACATTACGTTAATGCTACTTATTTATTGAAGGTAATCTATAACACTACCCACCAATTTATTAGAGCCCTTAAAGACTCCAATTTGTGTCAAAATGCAGACCACTTTATATTGGTAATGTGAAATAATCAACCAGTTATAGCAGATACTTTAAAATCTTTGTAATGAATAGAGAGAAGGGTCTTAGTAAGTGGTTGGTTAAGACTCAATAGGGTTGCTGAAGTGGTCATGTCTCGATCTAACCATTCTAAGAGGATCTACCCTGATGCTTATGGTTGGTTAATTTAAATGGTTGGTTAGGGGTCTCAGTTGAGTGGTTGGTGGTAAGAGCTCTCAAGAAAGGGTGGTATGACCGCAGCTTTGCTCAGCGTCTTAGCATGCTCACTTGACATACACAATATGCCCTTAAAAAAGGAAAATAAAAATAAATAAAAAATATATACAGATTGTTGTCACTTTTTTAAGTAAACCTTGTTTTCTTTTCATGTAACATAAAAGAAGATTTTGGAAACCATAATAAGATATTTCTATAATAATTACGTTTGTTCAACCCCTTACCATAACAGATATACCAAATTTTGTACTACTTACATTCATAAAGCCGTGAAGAGTAAAATGAGAAACATCAAGCAAAGTTATTTTAACATTTATATTTTTAGAAATAATTAACACGATATATTTTGTAATGTCCCTACCTGCTACTACCAGACAAGAATACATCACGATCAAATTGATTATTACAAATGTATTCGTTTTTATTTAATTAAATTCTTCATGACCAGATAGCTCCAGGCCATTATCTTTTTACGGCGTTTTTACGTTAACTATATAACTATAGTCTTACTCCAAATCAGCCAAAAAGAAATTTAATATCTCTCCAATTTCATGCTTAAAGTCAGTTTCAAATAGGACGGTATGGGCGAAATTACGTAAATAGGGAAATAAACATTATGATTCTAAATATAAGATTATTATTAAATAGTAACAGTATTAAATAAATATTTATACAATTAAAGTTAATATTTATTTCGTAGAAAAGTTTACGACAACGCTACAAGTTAGTTTTTATGGTAGTGTCAACCATACCGTCCTATTTGAAATAGACTTAAGAGAACGTATTAACTAAATAAAGACATATGTGGTGGTAAAATTACTAGAGCTGTTTACAATTCAAATAAAACTTTAATCTTCTTATTACATCTTCGATTAACAAACACATTTTTACTATTATATTCTTATAATTATGCCATCATCCTTCGTCCAGAAGCAGCTCTCAATCCACGCTTCTATTCGATCGTCACTTGTCGTTCTTTCCATTACCGTCTACTGTTTATCCTTTCAAATGTTTTCTTTCATTTATCATCTATCTTTCTCGCTCACACATCGTGCACATTGTTCGGAAAAACTCTCAACTACTCTATGCAAACCACTCGTACGTCCAGAAATATTCATAATCCTACACATAATTATATATTCGCATGGGTGTTACGTTAATAAAATAACGGGGAATCTACACTAGTGATATCTAGGGAAGGAAATGGAACTAACCATGAAGGCAACAAATCAAAGTATTCGGATTATCGTTCCTAATTTTCTTATGCCACGCTTATATGAAGAAATAACTCATACTGTACACACCCATTTATATGTGTGCAATTTCAAAAAGCTCCCCACATAAAGTCCGGTATCCGCCTTTTCCGTGTTCCACTACCGTGAAATACAGACAGACGGTACTTAACATTCGGATCATCTTAAGCATAAGACTATTAAGAACCTCTTGCATCAACTGGACTGTGCTAAGATAGCGATGTAATGACTACTATTATGGTCTTAGAAAATGGGGGACCCCTATAATGCATCTTTATATCGAAGCTTCGTTGTACGTAACGTATGAAATAAAGCAGTCATGTACACACAGGATATCCCGCTATCTATGTATCTGAGTAGTTTTTAAAACACACACATAGGTAACAAGAAATTTACCACTTATATAAAAATTTAATCCATTCCAGTATATATTATTAATAACATTTGTTCCTAGTAACTGATACTTAGTTTGGTATTAATGGCTTAATCTGTTGTTAAATTATTGTGAACTAAGAATACGTTGGATTACTAAGATAATATTTGCGGGTAGTTGTGATTACTGTTCGGTTCTTTTCGTCAACGCTCGGATATAAAAGCCAGCGGGCGTGGCGACGAACAATAATTCCTTCTGCAGCTTTGATTCAATACTCGTGTACGAGCGCTCTTGGGCAACTAATTATTGTGCGATAATCATAACTCATAATTAATTGTACTTAAGACTCCAATTATTTGTTCGGAACTTGAAAAAAGAGTTCTTCAAGTTCTACGTGTTTTGCACTAACAATACATAAATAAGAAAGTGCGTTTGATTGAATGTTTGCTTCTTACTACTTCGCGATTTTAAGAATAAACAAATTTATATTAGGAAATTTAGTACCTATTTGTAATAATAATAATTTGTAATAAACACCTAATACAAATACAAATAACAATTTGTAATAAATACCTTTAAAACGGGAATGTATTTGAATACAATTTCATAAAAATGGAACGGTTTCCAGTATATGAATCAGAACTTATCTGAGAAATTCATATTCTTGTTTACCACTTGCTGTGTTTATAATTTCATGATAGCATGATGATTCATTTAGTTTTAAAGTCAAGATATCTACTGCTATAGAAAATGTTTAAATGGGTATATTCATAGGTTATCCAGCTTGAAGAACCAAAAATATACTAAAATGTTGTCAATCAGTAATGATAATATATAAAATTTTGTTATTTAGCAAAAATTTGACTAAAAATTGAAGTCTACCGAAGAGTTCATTACGACAACGGTCTTTATGCAGCTACTTGTACCGACAATGCAAATTCCCAGATCAATATGTAACCAAAAACCTCTCATCAGGTCATTGTCCGTCCATACCTCATCTCGGGATACACAATACTTAACTTCCGGATGATCTGAAGCATTAGTAGACAATAAGGGCGGCCTCTTAAGACCCAACCACTTACACAGGCTTAAAGAAAGGGACCTCGTTAAAATGGTCAGACTATGAAATTGCGAGCGGATTAGAAAAATACATCGCTTGTTTTAGTATTGGCTTAAAGACTTTAACTTGACAAAGAGATTTGATGAATTTCTTCCTTTAAATGCTGTAAAAGTCTGTCTATTTCTCATATTCTGAAAGTACGCTTGGAGTTACTTGATCACAGGGATGAAAAACAGTACTATTCGTCCCTGGAAAACGGTTTTCCTTGCTGACAACAAATTTAAAAACTATACGAACCATAGATAATACATATGACTCATGTCCTAACTTTTTTTACAGCCACTGTTAAATCGCGGCATAAATTGTAATAAAAAATATCAACAATTTTGTAACATCATCTTAGAGTTTAAAATTACTTTTCACTAAATTATTGCTTAATTTATATAAATTTAAGCTAAATAGTTACTATCATCAGTGACAAAAAAATACTGACTGGCAGAATGCCACAGAAAAATAAATTTACTTGATGTTTCATATGTTACGTATTAAATGAGTTCATCAGATATGGATTTAAAGCCTTATTTCATTGGAGATGCAGTTATTTGTTTAACTAATCACTTTTTATTAACTCCTCATATTCCAAATGAAAAGCAGAGTGTTAAAGTCTGAAAGTCCTATTTAGGCACTCGAACTATTAGCGCCCTCACTACACTCGTGCGCCAAACTATCTCAATTTAATTTCTCCGCCTCCACCTAGTCTGGAAGCCCACCAAACCCCAGTATCGCTGAAACAGCCATTCACGGCTATGCAGCTGGATCCTGCAAAAAAAAAAAAAAACAATCAAATATTAATAAATACCGATCAACAAAATACAACATGGTTGAAACAAAATCGAGCAAGAGTGTACTTAGCATGAACACGAACAGTTTGGTCAGTGGATTTTTATCAAAGTGGCTAAAATGCTCCAAATTAATTAAGCACAATGAACACAGAGTAGGGACGATTACACATGTTACAATAAATTTTGACATATAAAAGTGCTAGTGCGTTAAAATAACTTCATTTTACTTTTAAAACATTGTGGTGTTTGAACAATAAAATTGGAAGACTTTTTTTCTTTTTTATTGCACGAGTTCATTATACAGGCAGGTGGCCCTGATGGAAAGCGGTTACCATCTCCTATGGACATTTGCAACACTAAAGGTGCTACAAATGCGCTGCTGCTCTCTTAAGAGGGGGAGACTGGAACCTGGCCCTATCGCCGGAACACAACCCAAGGTTGTTATGACGGCATTCTCTAGATCAGAGGTGGTAGCCATCCAAACAGGCAAATCCCTACCACCTGGCTGTAGGTTGTTTTGTTGCCTCTTACGACAAGTCGCCCGGCCATAGGAAATTGTATTTTTTCTCTGTTCCTGCACGGGTAAGACTGATGAACACTAATGTCAAGGTAGACCGGAAAGAGAAATGGGTAGATTGTGTGAAGAATCCATGATGATTTGTGGTGTAAAGTAGGACGTATGCCAGAATAGAGGATATGGGATATTTGTGCCGACCCCAAATAAATTGAAATTGGGTAGTAGTGAATAAATTGAAAGTATGTACGCTCGTACAAAATTATAAGATTTCAAAACGTATCTCAGTTCCTTAGTATTTTTATTTTATTTTATTCGGAAAACAAATAGTTAATAGCTAAGTACATACTAATAAAAATCGACAACCATTTCATTGTTTCCACATATAGATATCTATAATGCTTGCTAGTAAATACTTTACAATCTATTAATTAAATTAAAAAGGGGAAATTAAAAAGGAAAAAAAAGAAAGAATAGATTATTTTAAAACTGACCTATTAAATTCAACCCGCTAATATTCAGACCAGTGCTTCACCAGGACCGTCTTGACATTTTGTGGATTAGTAATGAGTAATCTATATATCATGTGTAGCAGCTAAAAGATTATAGTTAATTGTCACGATTAAAATAAGAATTTGCCCTATAATTACTAAATATCCGAGGAACAAACAATTGTATTGGATTCCGGAATACTCTTGTTGGCACTATTAAACATATTTTAGATAATAAATAAGGCTAGTCTATTTTAGACTGTGCAATTTTACTTAGCATCACTATATCTGCTATTTGCCTCCTTTTGTGCAACGGCAAAATATGATGTCTGAGACATCTAGCTATATTGTTACGAGCTACAGGACTCGAATTAAAAAAATGCCGTTGGAACTACTATAGAATTTATTAGAACTGTACAAACACGTATAAAACAAATACAAATGAAACTGGATGCAACCAGTTCACACTGCACGATTCAATACAATTCGAATGCGCAAAGTCTGTCGTCTATATCGCTAATCGAGAATACTAGAGAACGTCTTACTCGTTTCGTAGTCGTCGCTTGACTGCCCGCCCCTCCATTCGGGCATCGTCTTATACTAACTACATAGTACAAATAAATTGGACGCGCACACTGAGTTTCTAAGAAATAGTAATTTGCACACCTGCGAACGTCCATAAAGTCGAAAACAATAACAATAAGAATTAGTTCGACGTTAATCATGGTTATAAAACAAGTAAAAAGACAATAGCATGTTTTTCTTAATTACAAATTCAAAAGACAAAAGAATTCCTAATCCGAGAAGACAATGGACTGCGTTTACAACAGGCAGCTGTGCGCTTATCTTTGACAGCATGTAACAATATGTATAAACAACAAAACCAGTCAATTGTCATTTAATGTTTTTAACTTATCATTTAAACACTAATCTAACTACTTTTCATCTTCCTAATTCATTGTATTATTCATATTATGTCATTACGAAATAAGTATACCCTAATTAATTCATATTCGGAATGCCTCTAATACATCCATCCAATTACGATAATATAATGGAGGAGGAAATCCTTCATATTTGTTCACAAGTAGTACTTGTGTTGCATGAATGAATGAATGGTTTCATTTCAGCAGAATATATTTAGATCGCAACAACCTCCTACGTCATTATGAAAACAAAACTTTATGCCTCTGCTATATCTAGGATAGTGATAATGACTGTGTTACGCAGATGTAACCAAGGGCTTAGTGCGTTATTTGATATCCGACATTGTAATGACGTTAAACATTGACTATAGTTGACGCATTTTAAATTGAGTCGTCGGGCAATAAACGTCACTGACGGTAGGAATCTGCACGCAATGCAACCGGTATCGATATTTAGCTACCTGCGCACGCGGGGTCGATGCGTCATCGTGACCTTCATTAGCACTCTGACTCCTGATTGGTCGTTACGAGTAAAGGTTGTTGTTTTTCTATAAATATAATATTTTTTGTTATGACACTCATTACATTACTTACGCTTCGTTAAGCAATACGCACAATTTATTTTCTAATGTGGTTTTGAAGAAATTAAATGGTGACATCAACGCTCAAGCTTGGGCTGTAATTCACAACGTGTTCCTGTTTTTAAAAGAATTGAAAACTGGCCCCGAGAGATAAAAGCGGCCCTTTTCAGGGCCACATTACTATCTACAGTTTCTCTAGAATTACGTCGAAACAAACATTTTATCTTACAAATTAAAAACTTTTATTTTTGCGAGAAATTATTCCCATTAATACTTAACATAATTTAGGATATTGATCGAACCTATCCCGTTATCAATATGCACCTCTACAATTCTTACTCCCATCACTACACCTCTTCATAAGACCTGTAAGTGCGAGCGAGACAGACAGATAAATATGATTTATGACCCGAAGCCTCAGTTCATAATACGTTGACTATAATAACTCATGTATATATACTGATGTAGCTAATCCAGTTGTTGTTGTCCAGTGCGTCGCATAATTGATTCATATAACACTCTATTTATAAATGTTAATATTTTTGCATCTTCTCTTGCCAAATTTAAAAGGTCTATTTTGCTTGTATTAATTGACTGTGATAGTACACTCGAGCTGGAGTAACACTTTATTTTTTTATATTCTAACTTTGTTACATCTCTTGTCATTAAAAATAATCTTACATTTATCATTTTTCTGTAACATGTTCTATGAATTATTTTTATATCCTTATTTTTACTTATTGTTTTTGTACCTCTTGTATTTTTATTAATAACCTTGCAAATGTTTTCATATGGACAACATCGTTGGCTTCAATATTATTACCTGATCTTATTGTAACTTTTTATTTCGTATGTTATATTGTAGCTGTTTGTTATTCCTTTAAATAAATAAAATAAATAATCGTTAACGCATTATTTTTAACGCAACAATTAAGCCCTATTTGGTCATAGTCACTAATACTAACGCAGGGAGCAGCGTCATTGGCGAAAATTCTGGTGAAACCAATTTTTAGATTGAAAACGGATGACATATAAAAATATAGAATAAATAAAATTCAGTTTCCTGTTAAATTTCATTCATATTAAAACTAGTTTTTGAGTATAATGACTATGAAATTCATAGATAGATGGCCAGATGGATGACCAGAAGAACATATGGATTTTATAAGAGTACCCATTAAAATCAACAGGGAACCCTGAAAACTAAGCATTTTCTAGATTGATCTTAATAAAACACGAGCTGGCAACGTCGGGACTTCAACGAGAATTTCAAGTCGACTAATTTTTTGTATGCTCTCTATCATTTTTATTCTCCTGGTCAGTGTGTAGGTTGTCTGGCTGGCGGTAGAATCTTATCTTTTTTTATACGGATAACAAAAAAAATTGATAAATGAAAAAGGTAAGCTGAACTTCTTAAAAAATGCATGGGAAAAGATTTTTCCAATTTCTGAGTCTTAATGACGGTTGGTCCCATAGAAGTTTTTGATCGGTATGAGAAACAGTATAGATTGACACGGGGCTATCAGCTCTCTAACTATATTGCATACCGGAGACAGAAAATATCGTAGTTATTCAACAAAAGATAATGTCTACAGGAAGGAACTGAACGCAAATTCACGTACAGAAATTAATTCACAAGAGAAAACAGCTATCGTTTTTAATTAAGTGATTTAAACTTTATTGCAAGCGTCGTAAAACTAGATTTTGATTGCGATGTTTAAGTTCAACGAAGATGTTTTCTCAACGTCTGAAACTTGGCAGATGTCTTCAAGATGTGAATATTTTATGTTTTTGCTACTTATTTTGTTGTTTAAGGATCTAATCTTCGGTTTTTTGTTGAAGATGAAAAAATCTAATTATTTTCTATTAATATTGTTAGGTACAATTATTCCTTAATTCATATCAACGCGTGAATGTTTATAAATAGCTTTGACATGAGATTCATTCAATTTGCATATATTTATAATGAATTTAAAATCGGCATACATATTTTTATATGAAAAAGCATAATTTAGTTTTCAGAAGACATAGTAAGTGCTGATTCATGAACCGACAGCTAAAATATAACCTAATATTGCATTGCTTCAGTATTAACTTGCGAATACGTACTTATCATGGTTTGGACAGATATTTACTTCAACTTATTACTTATCTGGAAAATTACTTTCCGAACAATGATATGTGAGTGTGGCCCGGGCGAAGGTTCTATAGAACATACCTTTTTCCATTGCCGTAAAATTTCTACTCCCCTTTATGACATTCTTCCTGCTAACTGCCCTCGTCCTGTTGATTATAGTGTTCTTTTAACGTTACTTCATAAAGTGTTTGTATAGATTCTATGTAAATCTTTGACTGTCAATAAAATTGTCTTATAATAGATTGTATAGTATATATGTCAAACAGTTTGAAATGTTTAACTATAATTTTTATTTTATCTATTATCGTGTATCTTTATAAAGTGTCAATGTTAAGTGTAAATGTCACTGTCAGTTGAGTTTTTGACATTAAGTAGTTGGCTATGTTATTATGTAAATGTGTGTATAATTACGGTGCATTAAAATTAAATCAGGTTATTAGTTTCTTCTCACATACATATATTATACTTAGGTACTTTTATGTAGTTAAAATTAGTATTTACTTGCGTCTTTGTTATTAAGTTTTGTGATAAATATGTTTAGTTTCTCTACTTGTTTATTAAATTCCCTTTAAATATATACAAAAATGTATATTATTTTAGATTGGCAGATTTTTTAGAAATTACCGGCCAGCTAATTTATTTTATTTTTTCATATTTGTATCACCTGCCTTTTCTATACTCGACATTGGAAAAATCAATACAGAAAAGGTATTGGAGCCATCGCTAATAAAAAAAATCAAGCTTTACTAAGAATAGGAGTAATGCAATTGAATTATTTTATTTATACAACTGACACATGTTTAGTATATCATGTTGTACGTTCTTTAATATTTCCTATAAATAATTTTATCTAGTTTATATATTAATTTTATCATTAGGATATCTAGAACCTACTCCTGATACAATAGATTGTTACTAACGACAGGTATTTAATAACGATAAAGAGTTTCAAGCAAAGATTTTTTTTTCATTGTCTAAATGAATGTAATATAGCGATAGTATATAGACCGGTGCCGCCGGCAATCGCATAAGCAATGCCGTTTCCCGAATAAAAATGCTTCCATGGGAAAAAAATAAAAGCCATAAGAACCCCTGATATCTAAAAACTTTGACATGTAACGCATTTTATGAGGATTAGATAACTGTAATATTCAGATGTCGCTTCAGGCGTACATTGGACCCTTTTTGAGATTTCTTTGCCTTTTAATATTGTTTACAAAGCAAATAGCTCTGGGGCATGCTTGTTATGCGAGTATGGAAATTATGCAGATAAAATTTTAAAAGATTTTTATAAAATATGTAAGGGTGAAATCTTGTTTTATGCTCACGCTACTAGAGCGACAACGTTTCGATATTAATATTAAAAAAATCTAATATTTATACAGATAAATAAAATTTAAGTGTCTGTTTGTAATGACAAAATAATAGCTTTTTACTAAACGCATATGAAAGTATATACGGCACTTATATCCAAAAACCAATTTTTAAATTTTTTGTCTGTCTGTCTGTCTGGATGCTCCGGCTAATCTCTAAACGGCTGGACCGATTTTGATGGGACTTTCACTGGACGGTAGCTGATATTATAAGGAGTAACTCAGGCTCCTCATTTTGCTTTTTTTTGGGGTTACGCGAAAAAAATCCACCCGAACAAAGTCGCGGGTACACTTAGTTTATAATAAATAAAAATAAATGTATTTAGGTCCGCTAAACCTAAATACATTGATCGCTATCACCAAAACACAACATCGTATGTGAGTAAATTTGTGGCAATAAATTATTTTTCTAAAAGTGCATTCTAAAAATAAACTAAAGTCCAAAAATAACTATTTGGATACAAATTAAAGTGAGAATACCTAGTGCCAAACCACTGTCGATAAGGAATCTACCCAAAGGACTGGCCGCGTTATTACATTTGCACGGCAACACTAATTAAGTTAAAATAAGTTAATTTTAATACAAATATAATAATATATTTGTATAAATATAATAATTATATATATAATAATAAATAAAATAAATATAATAATAGTTAACGCAAACCGTTATATTTATACAAATCAAAAATGGCTTTGGAAGCAGTAGTAGACTCATAACTTTCAATAAGTAATCTGTAAGATTCCATTTTCAAATAAATACATTCATTTTCATTTGGGCCGATTTTTCAATCATCAGATAAAAGTTATCAGTCGAATAAATTGTAACGTAACTTAATTCAAACAAAATGAAACGATTCAAAAGATTTATTCATGCAGCTGTCATTTTTAATTTTTCCCATGTTGTGTTTTATTCCATAGAATAACTTTTTTCTGGTGATTGAAATATCGGCCCTTAATTCGATTACGAAAACCACTGTGAAAGTCAGTGTAAACAGTTGAATAGGTTCACTTTCGTTTATGTATGTATTATGGATGAACAACACTAGGAATGATAAATTAATCGTCCAGTAACAAATATACCTTACCTATTTTTTTTAGATCAAATCTCTTAAAAATACAAAGTTTTGTTAAGTTTCTTTACAATTTTTCACTGATTCAGTCCAAAGACGTGTTCAAATTCATATAAATTTTAATAATAATAATGACGAAATACGTTGGCCTCGCGCACGAGATTACGGCCATGTGGCATATGGAGTCAACGAACCTAGTACCAATAGTGATGTCTGTTAACGGTCTAATAGCGAAGAACCTCCAGCGACACCTGGAGAGGCTCTCGCTCGGTAAATGGGTGAAGGGCCAGATACAGAAGGCGGTTCTCCTGAGGACGGCACGTATTGTGAGGAAGTTCCTGTCTCTGGAGCCCTAACCACCTGTAGCCTGGACCCTATGCCCCGCTGTCGACGGACGTTATCTTTTATATATTTTAATATATGTCTATTTTTATATATATATGTGTGTATTTAAAAACAAAAAGGAATAAAGAAATATATATGTGAAATAAAATAATAATCAGCAGACAAACACACATATTGAATATCCCCAAGTTACGCTGTGTTATGGGTGATATACAACGGACTAATCTGGGGCCGAACCCAGACACCTGACACCCAGACCATAGCAGATAACGGAGAAAATTCGTTTCCGAAATTTGCAGTGGGACAAGGCCGGCGAAGGCTTAGCCCGCTCAACCACAGCGGCCGTCAAATAAGTGTTTTTACTTAATATGCTGTAGATCAATATTAAATGGATTTACGATATTTACTAAAAATATGTATATCTTCTTTTCAGGTATGTTCAAACACCAGCTAAATCTGTTCTTCCAACTGGGTGAGTTATTCGCGTAAAATATTCCCTAAAACCCGCGATTTCCGATACATTGGTGGTTTTCACGCCTATTCCGAGGAGATGCGACGCCATCCTATCGTTTCAGCTATCAACTTCAGTTATCGTGCTTAGGGTTGTCGCTTGTTTATTTTTAAATTAATTAATTTTTGCCCACCTGATAGAAAGATGGAAAGCCTGTTCTGTCGCTTATGGACTACTAATGTACTAATAGAAACTGGTCATTGATACCGGAACACAACTCATGGCCCTCTAAACGAGGGATGGTTGACATCCACATGGGCAAATGCCCTACCACCCGGCTGTGGGTTGTGTTGTCGCTTTTACGACATTCCGCCCGGCGGCAGCTAATTATGTAGTATTCTTTCTCCGTTCCAGCACGGATAAATTTTTATTGGTATTTTTTTTAGACGTTAGATCAACACTCAACATTGACGAGTTTCGTGTTGATCTAACGTGTTACATAAATCTGATTTTATATTGCATATTAAAACAAAAATATTTGTACCATATAAATATAAACCAAATAACTTAATGCACGCCATTAAAAGTAAACGTTAACGTAATTAATTTTATTCAAGACTGGCGCTATTAATTACATCTATCTTAAAATTATGTAAGCCTCAAGATAAAAGTGACACTTTTGAAATTCCATATGAAAAGTTAAATGTACCAGTTGGCACGTTTTTGTGTATGATTGATGATGAGAGTTTAAAATAATAATGGGATTAGTTTGATAAATATGGCTGCATGACAACAAAAGTATTGAAAATCAGTATTATTTTTCTATTTGCTCTTAAATTAAATGTTTATTTAGTATTTAATAGCTTATAACAGTGAGTAATTTTAAATAATAACCCTTATGTTCTCTGAGTGAGTATTTATTTATTTATTTATTGAAAAAACCAACAGCGCCTATTACAATAATACAAACAATCAAAAAAGTACTTAAAATTTAGGGCTAATAACAAGTTTTTCTATAAAGTTAAATTGCGAACAAACGAACGAACTAAATTTGTGTAAAAATGCAACAAATATATACATAAATTAATAAGTGAAAGAAGTATATACTTACACACATACATAATAACAGATACATGTGCATACAGAGATATCTAAATAAAATACATTTATAGATACATATAAAATACACGTAATATACAATAACATTTAAATAAATTATATACATATATATATGTGATGTGGTAGGTATCTGTTCCAATAATTGATTTGAAAATTAAACGTTTGAATACAGGCTTAGAGTAACGAAACAAGTCAATATCACTCAATTTGGTGTTGTAAATCTTAGCAATTCGAGTAAATATGCTATTGCTGGCATAATTCGTTCCATGAAAAGGTATGTGCAGTAGAGGAGTATGACGTGTGCGCCGAATCCGCGTGTTAAATGTAATTCTAGATATCTGGACAATCTAACTTCCTATTTACAATATCATACAGTAGACACATGTCCGACATACTTCGTCTGTTTTCGAGTGTTAAGAATCCGTAATTACAACAGCTGATCTGTATTAGTAAAAGACGTTGGCAAAAGGTGCTTTCTTAAATCATAATTAATATTTATTTTTAAATTTTTAAATACACCTTAGTAACAACATAAAAACACGACCATTACTGTTGTAAATTAATAAGCATTACTACTAAGTTATAGTGCGGTATCACTTTATGATATAAAAAGTTGATATCTTACGTGAAAAATGCAGACAATTGGCAACCCTACATGCGTTTTGTCGCTCGGTTATCGCCGAACGGCGCCGTTACTAAATCTCTTACGCCTTTATTGGACAATTCTTATTTATATCACTGATTTTTATTATCAACGATTAGTTATAAATATAGAGATAGCTATTGTTTTGAACTCATTTTTAATAATTGCAATTTTCCATTATTTTTCCTAAAAATCAGGAAGAGTTGGTTTTAAGTTGCAAATATTGGTCTTAGATTAGACAGTGGTTTGTAAAATAAATAAAACGTTATTTACATTACAGTGAAACTTGAATAAGTGGGTCCTTGATACATGCGAAACAACAAAGGTTTCTCATGTATATTAACAAGGATGAATTCCCGACTCTTATGCATTGAAATACCTCTATTATTGGGTATTATGAAACCTTTTATACTGAAACTTGATTTATTAGATTTTTTCTATGTTTATCTTTATAGTTGGGACTTTGTAGCTGAGTAACCTGTATAAATGACACAATTTATCAAGTTTAGACAAGTTATGACACGTTTGTTTACAAGCAGTCTAACCCCTTCCATTATATTAACATTTCCATAAAAACTTTTTACCTCTTTACCTGAAAAATGGTACTTTTCGAAATGTCATAGTGGGACGCTCTATAAATAAGACAACTGTCGTGTTAACCTGCCTATTTGAGAAAGTGGTAAATGCAAAGTATTTTTGAAGTGAAAACTTCTTTAGCCGCGTTGGGCACTTTTGGGCAGGGGAAAATCTTATGGGTTTGCGTCACCGACATGCTCATGACTGGCGCATGCGCAGCGGCCGTGTGCTGTGCGCGTTAGACACTTTTTGTACAGGTGAAATCCGTGCGTTCGCGTCACCGACATGCTTACAGCAGTATATCTGTAGCTATATAGCTGACGTATTGTGCACCATTAATGCTGTGTATATCTTATAAGTGAAATTGAATGGATTTAGAGAAAAGGTCAATCTGTATATATTGTGCATTGTTGAAATAGTGTTTTAATTCAAACATTATAAAATTTCAAATTTTAATACTAAAAGTTTTCACTTGTATCGGCAGTCTCTATAACTGCCAATTTTTTTATGGATGTATAGGTTTGCGTTTGACCACTGTCTCACCTGATGTTGAGTGATAACTCAGTCTAGAATGAAGCACGTTTACCTAGAAGATACTTATTCACTCGTGACTTGAAGACTATAAGATCGTTTTTGTCAGGAAAAACAGACTCCGCAAATTATTCCACTCTTCGGCAGTGTGCACCAGAAAAGATGAAGCGAAACGCTTGGTTCTGACTGGTGGTGTTTCTACTATGTAACAGTGGCGCAAACCGCTGCGTCTGGTTGTCCGATCGTAAAATGGGGTTGGAGGAATCAGCTCGTGCAATTCTAAGGAACACTCCTCGAAATGTATCCGATAGAAGACAACTAGCCCCGTGACTTTGCGTCTATGCTCTAGACTCTGAAGTCGAGCATAACAAAGACGGTCTTTGCCGACCAGCTTCCTGGCTCTTTTCTCAATTGATTCCAACGCCTCCAGCTGGTATTTGGCTGAACCGTCCCAGAAATGAGAACATTACTCCATGCAGGACCGAACTTGTGCTTGGTATAAGTTCAGAAGGTCTCACCTTTGCGAGTGCACGCAGCATTTTGGACACCACTCACAAGTCTCTATAATAATAATAATAAAAGCCCGTAAACGTCCCACTGCTGGGCTCGGGCCTCCGACTATAGGAAGGAACGGAAAGTATACCCGCTACGCTTGTCCAAGGCGGCTTGACAGGTTTGACACATCGGTTATCTGGATGTTCAGGTTTCATCACGATCTTTTCCTTCACCGTTAATATGCACATAGGTCAGAAAACCGTCCAAGTGGTGCATAGGATTCGAACTTGCGTTCTTTGAATTTAGGACGCGTGCGCTAGCCATTACGCTACCACGACTTTTTCCTTTTAATTAATTTGTATTAAATTTAAATTATTAACTTGTAATAGGTCGTGGTTTTTCATCAATTGTTATAAATATTGTATACTGGCTATACTAGCTAGCGCGGGACTTTATATTTGTGTCTTCTGAGCCCTTTAAGATATTGAAATGATATTATACATACATGAAAACTGAATATAAAGTTGTTATTTTTATCCTTAAAATTTTTATTGACATTAGTTGAACCTATTCGAAGCCTGTTCTCTTGAATCGGCTTCGAAAAGGTTATATATACTATAGTGCATTTTCGTAGTAAGTATTCGTCGGTCGCGTATAGCTTTGATCATCGCCTTAAAACTACAAGATAGATATTTCTACGTATTAAAATTCCGTTGGAATGATCACAAAGTTTATTAGGAGTACACACACGTAATTCACAGTTACAAGTACAACCAAATATACCAAGTCCAAACCATGAAGCAGATAATCGTAATGACATAAATCTCGCAAAGTCTGTCGTTATAAGATAGTCGATACGAAAGTACACTAGGTAACACCTCGATCGCAGTTAAAAGCTCAACTAACCCAGTCCCAACAGATCGATCTTATATATTTGTAAATTATACATGGTCTCCTAGTACAATGCCCACTATTTCTTTGTATTCTTAACTTGTAAACTTAATGCTAAGAGCTAAGAGAGTACAACGAAATGAAAACAAAAGAAAGAAGGATTTATAAAGTCTTACCGGGAACTTTAAAATATCAAAAATATGTTACTATTAATACATATATAGTTAGATAGTCCGAAGGACATCTACGTCAGCCGCATAGCAACCACTTACAGTTTGATAAAGCGACCTGCTCTGCCCGGAGCGAGTCCGGCTCGGCCCATTAACCCTCCGCCTGCAGATAATGACCCGAATTACCGCTCGCTCTTTACTACAAATGCTTGTTCATGTCAGCGACGTAGTTTTTGTTGGTTGTTTGCTGTCTTGTGATGATTTCTCGAGTACACACAAAGGTTTCCTCTCCGCAGGTACGGAATGCTTGGTATTTATTTTTAGAATTGCATTTGTCATTTTGGCAAAAACTGAACCATTATACAATCGCCTTCCTTGTTAAAATTCGTAAGTCACTATAATTTTTTTTGGAAACAACTGACACTTATCCAGTTTATTGTCTCTTTATGGAATAGGCTATATATAATACTGAATTAACGCTATAAGTAAACTTCATTTCTATGATCTTACTTTGGTTTCGTTTCCAGCAATAATAATTATGATTTTTTAATAGAGAGACCTGTATAGGGGAGCGGACAGTTAAATAAACTGAAATATTTTTTATCTTTGTATATATACTAGCTTCTGCCCGCGACTTCGTCCGCGTGGAATAGTTTAAAAAAAAGTAAGTTAAAAAAACCCTCCCGATTTTAAAACATTCTTCATTGGTGCTCCGCTCCTATTGGTCTTAGTGTAATAATATATAGCATAATTGTTTTTTAATGTATGATGATGATACCGACAATACCAATACTTAATTAGGTGCATAAGTTGTATAATAAGCTGTTTAAGTAATTAAAGTTTTTTTAACTATCCCAAGGGAACTTTTTAATTTTTCGGGATCAAAAGTATCCTGTATTTTGACGAGGGATATAAGCTACCACCATACAAAATTTCATTTAAATCTGTCCAATCGTTTCGGAGATTAGCCGGTACAAACAGACAGACAGAGAAACAAAAAAATTGCAAATAATCTAAATTAGTTTTATTTCACTTCTTACATCCCCCTGACTCAGTTTTTAGCATTTTTTTTCATTGTACAGAAATTTGTCCTCGACAATTTTATTACATGTATAGATAATTGTACTGGTCGTATCTTTTTCACTGAACTCCCAAACAGCTGGACCAATTTTGATAATTTTTTTGTGTGCATTCATGTGGATTCGAGAATGGTTTAGAACTTTAGATTCACAATTGAAGACTCCAGGGGAAAAAAAAAGAATTTTCAACTTATTTTCGAAACTAATCTATGAATGCGATTTTGTAGGCAATTGCCGGATAATATACCGAACAGGGTAAAACACGAATTAATCTTAGAGTTCTTGACGTTTAAAAAATCTCATGAAGGTAAAAAGTAGTATAGCATACCTAAAAATTCCAGGATCAAAACAGGTTTGTCAGTGACATAATACGTCACTTATCCCTGTTAAATTTTTTATGCTTGAAACCTTTTTTATTTTTAAGTGATTGAACTTTGTTTTATTGTGAAACTTATGGACTTACCTACATTTCGGAACTCACTTAGAAAGTACTATCTGTTTTAATAAATATGTCTAATATATTCAACATTTACTTATTTATCTATTGTTAATATAAAATACGTGTCATATATAATGTTAATAAATATATTTATTTAGATTATTTCGTATATACGTATATATTGGTATGCTATAAATGTGTCTGGATCTATATATGTATTAAATGTATAAAGTAGGGTTAGTATGTATATTTAAATTGTACATCTTTTTCTGCTCTACCTACGTCGCCAGATTAATTAAGAATTTCTTTTAAGGTAGGCCTGGAAGAGATCGCTTTTAGCGATAAGGCCGCCTGTTGTTTTGCCAAGAAGTATTCTAATTTTACATTTTTTTGTGTTTGTTTATTTTGGTGAGCAATAAAGTGTTATTTATCTATCTTATGGGTTTCCAAAGCACAAGGTTCCAAACGTAAAAATGCAATATCTCAAAATCAATGTTGCTTGACAAGTCCTTTTTTTCCCTGGGGTCTTCAACTGGACTCGGTGTGTGGTTCTGGAATTGGGTTTCAAGATTTGAACCATTTCTTTTGTGTTTATTTGAGTGGAGTCCTCGGTGGTATCAATCTACAATTGTACCCAGTAGGTGACGCTGCAGTCGGAACCTAGATTTTTATTATTCAGAGCAGGACAACATCTGCCAGACTCGCTAGTAGTCTTATAAAACCTTGCACTCATAGATTTTTTACTTACTTATCAAATTAAAAAGTAACGCGTTAACGATTGGCTACATTAGTGTGTATACATTAGTTATCTGTGAATTTTAAACATCATTAGCAATGTCGCATCTCAAATAACGCATTAAAGTAAAGTGTATCATAGACATAGCATGTGATGACATCCCTATATTGGCTACAGCAATTTGCTCATGTTTTTGTTTATCGTTATGGTTTTATCTCAATGAATAAATAAAATACATTATTTTTTAACCGACTTCCAAAAGGAGGAATTCTCAATTCGACTATACGAACGAGTATGTTTTTTTTGTATGTTTGTAATGCTATTTCTCCGTCAATTGTGGCTCGTTTTTAAATTTTATTTTTATTCAAAAGAGTATCCTGGGGTGGTCCTATCGTCACCAAGTCTGGATCTGAGAGTGGATACCAGGGAAATCGAGAGCTACCCTCGAATGTTATAGGTACGTTCAAGGTGTATCATACTTATTATTTTCTAAAACTATTCATGTTTTAGCGTAACTAAAAAGAAAAGCTTTACTTTTAACAAAAAATAAACCCGACTTCAAAAGAAGATAAAAAGCAAAAAATTAATATTTTCTACAACATCTTGAAGTCAATGCCAAGTGAAACATAAAATTTGCAAAATATTATATGTAGTAATTTTTATGTTTTACTTTGCTCCAACTTCAAGATGTAGAAAATATTTATGTTTTGCTATTAAGTTCGTTTGTTTGAAATTTGTTTTTTTATATTTCATCCATTGGACCTACGTACAATAGACTGTAATAATGACCGTCTCGAAAGTTACGTGACCACCGAATCAACTTCCACGCCATTTAACTGATTAAGAAACTGTTTTCCTTCTCCACTATCACAACTTTTACGATACGGCTTTCGAAGTATATTCACAGAGCAAGAAAAGTGATACTGCGTTTTGAGTTCGTGGTAGTTATTAATAAGATGCTTTTAAGAAGGAAGTAAACTGTCCTTTCGTCCATCTTCTTTTTTTTATTAGTTTGGTATACAAACTAACCAACTAAGTTTTATTTACTATGAAAGAAATTTTAGAAGACATAGAGAATATGGTTGCTGAATGGCCTTCTTGATGCGAACATAGTATGCATAAAAATAGACATTAATGTACATAATAATTTAAGAAGAAAGAAAAGAAAGAAATATATAAATAATCAAGTTGCAGTCATTAACAAAGAGTGTGAAACTGTGTGAAGTGAAACTTCTTAATGTGCTTAACCGATGCATCAAAAACATCGAGCTCATGGCAAATATTATTTCAGGCAGTACAAAGATGGTAGAGTGGTGAATGTTGATAGTATACAGTGCAGCATGTTGGTAGAATCTTCTCAAAAAACAATTTGGGTCGGCAGATGTCTTTACCTTCTATATTTTTCTAATCTGGCAAACACCTCCTTCACTCAATTCATCCATTTACCTACCTTCAGTCTACCTTTAGCCTTATATCTTATAGTTTAACATTCCTTTTGTCACACGACTTTCATGCGTCCTCATTACTAGCGTATACCACCTTAAACTCTTTCCTAACAATTTTTCAGTCACTATGATTGCTTAACATAAATAAAAAAATATTTAAACATTGATAGTTAAATTGTATTATGAATTTAACTATCAATATTAAAAAATTTTTTTAGAATGAATATTAAGCGTTTTGCTGACAGTCTAACTTAAAATGTTTCCTTCAGAATAAATACGTTATAAGTTTAATAATGTCTTTATTTTTTTTTACTTTTTATAGTGATAAAAACGAGCTTTAGTGAAAGCTCGTAATTATTTATTGAATATTTACAAATACTACCCACATTAAGAATTTATGAAACCGTTAACTGACTAAACCCATTCGTGCGATTGGTCACACACACAATTTCCGGTTACACCGCTAGCCAACCCTCACGCACCATTCGTTTCCGGAAGACAATGGCTGGCCGGCCTGCTTCCGGTCGCAGATTCTATCCAGTTTCCGTTCTATCGATTTCGGTGTAACAAATTCGAAAGAGTGATTTCATATGAATGAGAATGAAATGTTTATTAATTGATGAATTATTACGACTCATATATTTTGGTTTTAGATCTTTGGTTAAGTTAGAACTAGTCTGTTTTGAAATTTTTTCTTCAGTTGGATAGCTTTTTTTTAGGAGAGGAAATAATGCTGTAACATAAAGGAAATGACAGTGTGGATCACAAATAATAACAAAATATCTATATCTATACAGATAATAAAACTGTAAAGGTCGAATTTCTGTACAATGAAAAAAAATGCTAAAAACTGAGTCAGGGGGATGTAAGAAGTGAAATAGAACTAATTTAGATTGTTTTCAAATTTTTTTGTTTCTCTATTTGTCTGTTTGTTTGTCTGTCTGTTTGTACTGGCTAATCTCCGAAAGGACTGTAACCGATTCAAATGAAATTTTGTATGGTGGAAGCTTATATCCCCGGTCAACATATAGGATACTTTTGATCCCGAAAAATTAAAGAGTTCCCGTGGGAGAGTTAAAAAAATTTCCACGCGGACGAAGTCGCGGGCAGAAGCTAGTAACATTATAAACTTGTAAAAGTGTAGTCTTTTGTTTTTTATATTTATTGTGTTTGTCTGTTTGTTCGAGATTCACGCAAAAACTACTGGGCCTATATCGATGCACTTTCCGTTGACTGACAGCAAATTCCCGGACTTAAAATTTTCCGCATTCTTGAATCCCGTAATCTCAGTCAAAAAAATCGGATTCCGATGCAATATTTTCACTGATTAGTGAAATTTAAAATTTAAAAAATTAGTGAGAGTTATTATATATAATAAATTTGTTGACGGTGTCATGTTTGTACAATACAAATGTAGACGGCCTCTGTGGTTGAGCGGACTAAGCCTTTGCCGGCTTACCTCACTCCAATGCACAGGCTCCGGGTTTGATTCCTGGTATAGTAAATTTCGGAAACGTATTTTCTTCGTTATTTACTATGGTCTGGGTGTCTGGGATCAGCCCCAGAGTTGTCCGTTGTATATTTCCCGTAACACAAGCGTAACTTGCTTAATTTGGGGATATGCAGTCAGTGTGTTTTTATCTGCCCATTTAAAAAAAGCAAACAATTTAATTCGGAGAAAATCAGGAGGGCGGGCAAATTCGGACCATAATTCGGATTCCGAAAATACAACTTTTAGAATTTCTGTCAATTTGTTAGAACTACACGTGAAAACTATTGAACGGATTTAAATGAAACTCTACACAGAGCCAGCTTATATCTCGGTCAACATTTAAGATATTTTTTATCCCAATAAATACCGTTTTGTTCCGCGGTATAGATGGATATAGCAAAAAAGATTGACCTGCAGCCTAGTTTTTGTTGGTGCAAAATGCAATTAATTGACAAACACGTCGTCATGGCAACGCAAACGAAGTTTCTCCTGCATTATTAGTAACAAAATCAAATATAACTTAGAAACCTCAAACCGCTGTATCAATCAAAATCTCTCCTTAAAACGATCTGCTTATACTAAAGAAACGTTTCCTAGGGAGAAAATCAGAAGCCTAACTTTCAAGCGTAAACTTTGCCGAACAAATTCCGATTGAATCGGAAAATATTCCGCAAAATGGAATCGAACAAAGTACAGACATTGGAATGACACTCAGTGCTCTCTGAGGTAAAGTTTCGAACCGTAAAAAGCCATTTCTTACTATTTGTTGAACTCTCGTAAAGAAAATATCGCTCTGAAGAAGTATTTTAAAACGGAGTGAAACGTGATTCGGTCTGGTATTCTTTAATTGGTTTCTTGAAGTTCTGTGACTGTTTTATTCAAGTTTTGAGTATTTTTGTAATGGGTGCCCCATATTAAAATTTTATATACTTATTCGCTTTCGCCGGAATACTCACATTCTCACACTACTTTATAACATATTATTTTTTCATAGTAGGCCTCCTTACCTTAATGAACGTTTTGAATTCCTTCGCCTTTCTACTTCCCACAATTTGCGCACTCACACGTATCGTAAACTCGCTACACCTGCACACACTTCATCCTTTTATGATAACTCTTTTACAGTGCAGGGTGTCAATCTTTGGAATGCGCTGCCTCTACTGTCAGAGAGGCCAAAACATCGCCTACATTTAAGAACGCACTTAGCAAAACACTAATTTTTCTTAAATCATTACGCCTAATTCTTATACTATAGACTAATTAATATATATGTTATAAATATGTTTGTATGTTTTAAGTATGTATATTTAATTTATATTATATTTAGTTGAAGTATGTTTGTTTAAGATCTACCTAATAATCTGCACCACCTACATCGCCAGATTAGGTTAAATTATTCCTTAAGTTAGGTCGCCGGGAAGAGATTGTTTTAGCGATAAGGCCGCCTATTGTTTCTACCATGACAATATTGTAATTGTGCATTTTTGAAATTGTATATTTGGTGAGCAATAAAGTGTTATCTATTCTATCCTATATATTTACTAGCTGAACGAGCAAACGTTGTTCTGCCATAAAAATAAAAAAAAAACACCATAAGAGGGTAAAAATACTTTACGACTTATTCTCGTATCTACCAAATATACAAAAAAAAAACATTAAAATCGATTAAGCCCTTTCGGAGGAGTGCGGCCACAAACACCGTGCCACGAGATATTTATTATATTGTGTGTATACCGGGTATCCCAAAGCTATGCCACGTGGAAGAGAGGTAGATAGAATATTTTGCTCAATAGCTAATCTTCCAATCCAAATGATTAATCCTTTCGATCAGCATCGTATGAAAGAAGTCAGTTTTTTTTTATATTTGGTCGGTTCGACTCCCAGATGAGGCAAGCAACTTTAAAAAATCTTTGAATGCAGTTATACTTATTATTTATTATTAAAAAAATAAAAGAATGTTTGCATTGAACAAAATATCCTATTTACAATATTTAAAGTATTTCTTCCCCGTGTGGCATGATGGGGTGGTGGTGGAAATATAACAAATACTTTCACAAAAACTGGTTTGAACAATATCCGTTAATTACACAGTTTTTGCGATATAGGGTATGTTATTTCAATCCACAGAGACGAGCGTGTTTCACTCGTGATACTTGTCTTGTCTGACGGAACGATCAATTGCGAGTGAGCCGTCCAATCATACCCGCTTTTGGTCTCACGCACACACAGATACATAATTACCAGTGGCGACGGGTGAAAATTCGGCCAGGATAAGCCAGTTGAAAAAATATACTGTATGATGGAAGCGCCGACTATACCGCTGTTGAAAAACCATATATCTCGCGATATATTTTCTTATTATAATTTGTATTTTCAATTATGTAATCTTACGGCATATTTTAAAACAAAAGCTGGTGCTCGATCGGGTAATGTGTTGCTGTTTCATCCTATACATGTCAAAAGCCGCCGAGCGTATGAGATACTTATACAGTATTAATATATGCAGGAATAAAAATCGTAGGCGCCAATAACTCCAGGCGCTTTCGACTTTTTGGTTTTTGAACAGAACGCGTAAAGGCCAATGAATGCATGGCACTTTCGACATTTTGTTCGCTAGTCGCTAGTTTCTTAAAGTCAGGCTATGGAGCATCGAGTTGTATGAAGACCACGCCACTGATATTTACCACATGCAAGACCCACTCGCCTTCGTGTATTGCAAGCAAATAACGAAAACTGAGCACACTTTACAGCTCTACGAATTTCTTCTTTATGCGCTGACTGCTAAGCACTTACACAATTTGCCTCTCTTGATTACACAGGAAACTGACTAAAAGAAGTGTTCTTTATGATTTTCCTTATCATTGGTTTATACAGATGGCAGGCAATGAAATACACAAACAAATAAATAACAGATTTAGTCCGAAAATGGTAATCAGATGCGTCGAAATCGCACAGCTAAGTTCCGTAATGGCAATCTGGTATGCACATAAATTTGTGTATCCGGGAAAAACTTCCTGTTCAACTGTACGCATAGGATAGTGTGGAGAAAAATAGAGTATAATTTTGGCCATTATGATTTGGAGATAATTCTCATGTCTCATGTCGACGGCCTCTGTGGTTGAGTTGGCCAAGCTTTTGCCGGCCTCCCTCACTGCAACGCAGAGGCTCCGGGGATTCCTGGTATGATAAATTTCGGAAACGAATTTTCTCCGTTTATTACTATAGTCTGGATGTACACTTTTCGTACAAATTCCTTGAACTAGGGGTAACCCAAATGAAACGGTGGATACCTCAAAGCAAAATATTTATTGCAAAAGCAAGCAGCTTCCAGTATGACTGTCGCGGTTAACCCATACCGCGAATTATAGCGACGCTAGTGCCATCTAGGGCCCAACGCAATAAACACTTATTATTTATATACAGGCACAGCCTCTGGGTAAGTACTTAACACTGGGTGTCTGGGATCCATCCCAGAGTAGTGCGTTGTATTTTACCTATAACAAAAACGTAACTTGCTTAATTTGAGGATATACAATATATTTGTTTGCCGATTTAAAAAATAAATAAAAAACATAGTAGTGATGGAAAGTCGACCAAAATATTTCAAATTTGTGGGCCTGGATTGTAAAAAGATTAATTTGTGATTTTAATATGTTTTTTTTATTGCATGGGTTCAGCAGACTGACAGACGGCCCACATGATGGAAAGCGGTTACCATCGCCTATAGACATTTGCAACACCAAAGGTTTTGTTAAGTTGAAATTTTAGAATCTTAGGCACTATAAATAACTCAGTTCAGAAAACTTTTCTGAACAAATTGCTTTAAATCTCCACAAATTTGAAAACTTAAACTGCATTGTCATGTTAAACTGACCAGTTTGACATACATTGCTTCTACTGTCTGGTAAACTTTTACAGCCATTACTGTGATTTTTTTTTCGAAGTGGAAATGCTTTACACATACTCTACTGCTCGAGAATACACAGTGAGGAAATGTGAAAATCACTCTGATGCACCTTCCATTATACTAGGCTGGGTCATGAGACAACAGCCAGCATCACAACGCTATCAGATAAGGGCCCGCAAGCAGGCCCTACCGTATTATCGGAGAGGACCGAACTTCCAGTGAGCTTCATCTCACTTACGGAGTAAACCTGCACACCCCTGTTTTGGCAGCCTTGTTACTAGTGACACCTGATAAGATGCCGCAAACGCCGTCATCTATGGCTGTGCGTCTAAAAAGAGAGTCGGCAGATCCACTTCTTCTGTTCTTCAACTTACAGTCAATACTATAACTACCAATCCTTAATTTCTTAAAAGAAATATTAAGACGAACGAAAATTGAAGTGCATCCAAAAATATTTTAGACATTTTGAGAGTTGAAATAAATCTAACGCCGAATACATTCCACTTCGCTCGCGTAATTTTCGATTTTCGCGAAGTTAGGTACATAAACCATTTAAACGTCGTTTATAATCGTCTTCTTCTTTTTTCTTTCCCCTTATTCTATTAATTTAGGATCGGCTGAATGTATTTTACTTCCATGCTCCTATATTCTGGCATATGTCCTCTGTCACACCACAAATCATCGTGTCATCCATCACAGAATCCATCCGTCTCTTTATTCGTCTACCTTTACATTTTATAATCTCTCTCTTTTCTATTTTTGCGTTCTAAATTCAAATAAATGTGAAATTAGACTTTTACATTTAGCCAAATGCAAGAAATATGAGTCTTAAACGTTAAGGGTCTTAAACAAGTGGCAAGGCTAAATAGGTATTTGTATTTTTTATTGCACGAGTTCAGCAGACAGTCATACGGCCCACCTGATCAAAAGCGGTTACCATCGCCTACGTACTTTTGTAACACCATAAGTGCTACCAATGTGCTATCGCTCTCTAAAGGGACATCTGGAACCTGGCCACTAATTCCGGAACACAACTCAATGTTGTTATGAAGGCATACTCTATACCAGAGTTACTATCTGGCTGTGGGTTGTTTTGTTGCCTTTTACGACATGCCGCTTGACCGCAGGAAATTGTAGGTATTCTTTCTCCGTTCCTGCACGGATAAAAGTATAAAACAAAAGCGTAAAAACTTTGCCCAAAACTGAACAAGAAATTGCTTCTAAGATAAATCCGATTTAGTTCGAAGATGCCGATAAATTACGGAGTCAGCGAAGCTCGTTGCTAAAAGTCCCTCGGTTGGCACATTAGTCATTTGTCAGAAAAACATTCCCGAAATCCAGCGGTGACCTACAAAAATGTCACTATC
Organism: Dendrolimus houi; assembly: GCA_039645545.1. Taxonomy (NCBI): domain Eukaryota; kingdom Metazoa; phylum Arthropoda; class Insecta; order Lepidoptera; family Lasiocampidae; genus Dendrolimus; species Dendrolimus houi. The sequence continues at coordinate 23,213,069 of CM077127.1, read as the reverse complement.
TAACCTAACTAACCTAGTTAAGTGAGTGCATTGACCTCACCTTTCCCGCTTTTTAGAGATCCTCACTAAGTTTTCGCAATCTACCAAGTTATTGAAATGAAAATTTTTATATTCAAAACTACTATTTTGTATCTTCTAACTTGTAAACCATACCAATCTATATCGATTTGCATAAGTATTAGAAAAGGTCACTGCCGAATTTTAAAAACGTACGGATTAATAATACTTGAAATTTAAATAATAATAAAAAAATTACAAATAAATCTTATTATTAGAGCTACGTTTGATTTTACTGTATTTTTACCATTTTTTTTCTAAAGTTTTGCCAATTTCCAAGTTGTCAAAGCAGTTCGAAAAGAAAAATCAAATTATAATCACACTCAAAATAAATTTCACGCAATAGTTGCGAAAACCTAGCAAAATAGTGTTTCTTGGTAAAGTAAATCATTTACTTAATTTATAGATTATGAAAAATGGATAAAAATATTGAAATTTACATTCATAGAACAGGATACCATGTAGCTTTGATTATATTTGATACCTTCTACTATCTGTAAATACTGAGAATCAAAGCAGGGAAGCTGATTGATATCCTCTTTATTTTTATGATTATATTCCATTTATATATATTGTTACGAGTTGCAGGACTCGAATTAAAATGCCGTTGGAATTATTATATAGTTTATTAGAACTATATAAACACGTATAATACAGGTACAAATATAACCGAACACAACAAATCCAAACGTAATGCAGAAGGTCGTAATTCGATAACACACGCAAAGCCCGTCACTAAATAGATTACCGAATATACACAAGTCTTGCTTCGCTCGTGGTTATCGCTCGATTCTCGCGTCCCTCAATTGGGGCATTGCTTTATACTGCACATATGCAATATGTCTGCCCGGCCGCGTGGACCGAATTTCCTAGAATCAGTTCGTACTTTACATCCGACACACCTGGCTAATGACTGCCATAAAAGATTACAATGGGCTGTTTTCTAATCATAAGTTTTAAACACAAAGTAAACAAAAGAAGTCCAAATGCCTGTATGAATTGGTTGTTGTCGGCGTCTAGGTCGTAATAATATTTTATATATACAAATTATTATATATTATATATAAAATTATATATTTTATTTTTATATTTATCATATTGACCTTTTATTTTTCTATGATTCAATATTCTAATAGGATTTTGAGCTATCCAGAACCCTGAGCTAAAAATCAATCCTCTCTTTATCCAGTAAAATTTTTAAAAGTCAAATTTCAAAATTCAGTATAAATCTTCGTTATACAACTTTATGTTCTCTGGTTAATGCAATAAGATGCAAAATTGTATACAAATAAGAATTTAATTTACGAATTTATCTAGATGATAATGTGAGTGTAAATTTTATAGACATTTGAAGGGAATTAATTTTTGGCGTCACGATTCTGCGGTGTAATGTCGTATGGGATATTGTGTAAACATGTTATGGATATGTTTTATATTGTTGTTGCTATAAGGAGTTAAGTTGTTTACTTGGAAATCATAATTAAGGGGATCTGAGACATCTCCTTGTACCAAATACGTCTTGAGTTTAGTTATGTTTTTATAAGATTTAGATTTTGTATTAATGAGTATAGTTGTGGTAGCCTAATGACTAGTGCACGCATCCCAAACTCAAAGGGCGCGGGTTCGAATCCTAGGCGGAACGCATGCACCACTCGGGCAGTTTCCTGACCTAATGCGCATATAGTTACAATTACCACGAGCTAACAACGATGAAGGAAAACTTCGGTGTGAAACCTGCACTAACTGGTGTGTCAAACGTGCTTGCGAATTTTGTTTAAACCAATTCTAATTAACAAAGTGGTATAAAAACCTGATAAATTAAATAGTTTTAAATGTCATGTCGTTAAAATTTATGCGCTAAAAATTGTTGCACTCACTTTTAAGTTTTTACTAATACTAGTGGTCGACCGTGGTCGAAATTCGACCATAATAATTTGTTGTCAAAGACTATATTTAAAGGCAACAATAAACAAAAGAGTATGTCTATATGCGTGTCTGTGTCAAATCATGGTTGTGTGTGTAATGTGGTTTGGTTGGTTTAATGTATTTTTTTATGCATATTTAAAAAAAATATTAGCAATCGTCACTTCTCTAAAGAAAATAAAAATTGGCTCAAATAATTAATTACAAGAAAAAATTACATTTACACGAAAATTATGTAATGTCTATTTTTGAATGAGGTCAATAATTTATAGAAACCGTCAATCGACATCTTTAAAAAATATTTTTTAAACTTAAATCGGTCATAAATTGAAAACGCCAATTAGTTCTTTAATATCCTTCTACCATGGTGTGAAAGATACTGGAAAACATAGATAGATAGATAACACTTTATTGCTCACCAAATATACAATTTCAAAATTACACAATTACAATATTGTCATGGTAGAAACAATAGGCGGCCTTATCGCTAAAACAATCTCTTCCCGGCGACCTAACTTAAGGAATAATTTAACCTAATCTGGCGATGTAGGTGGTGCAGATTATTAGGTAGATCTTAAACAAACATACTTCAACTAAATATAATATAAATTAAATATACATACTTAAAACATAGAAACATATTTATAACATATATATTAATTAGTCTATAGTATAAGAATTAGTCGCAATGATTTAAGACAAATTAGTGTTTTCTAAGTGCGTTCTTAAATCTAGGCGATGTTTTGGCCTCTCTGACAGTAAGAAGCAGCGCATTCCAAAGTTTGACAGCCTGCACTGTAAAAGAGTTATCATAAAAGAATGAAGTGTGTGCAGGTGTAGTTTGTAGGACAAACATAGTTTGTCCTATTGTATTTATTCAATTTCCAACGAAAAACATCTCAATAAAACATGAAACAGTGCATCGCCCTAGTCTAAATTCACGAACAAATCAATTGAAAGACGATAAGGATGAAAAAAATACGGTTTTATGGAAGAAGGGAGGGATGCAATCAAAAGAATCGGCCGGAGCATCGATGGGTGCTTTGAGCTCTTTTTACTGGGCGCTTTTGTCTTGGAAACGCCGACTTTTAGGGCTACCAAAAATAAAATTACCTATAGTCCTTTTTCCGTAGTCTTATTTCTATTTAATAAATAAAACAACTTAGAAGTAGACAGTAAGTGAGATACGATATATGAAAAACTAATCCTGTTATAAATTAAACTATACTCCACATTAATTAAAAATAAACTATATATAGAAATTAAGAAACTATATTCAAATTCAAAAGTTTTTATTCAAAATAAGTTCCACTGGAGAAAACTTTTTGAAGGTCATACATATAGGTTAAAATTTAATTTTACTTCCTAGTCTATGCATACCGCTTCGGAACGTGTTATTGCTGTTAAGGAGAAGAAGCGGCAAGAAACTCCCCAGCAACACGTCTAGCTAAAAATTGTTTTTCTTTATATTTCTTATTCTATTTTTATCTCAAGTTCTTTTTTTTATAAATTTTATACAGAAGTATGCTACAGAATGACTTTTGAAGAATTAATGGAGTTGTAGCAAACAGTGCATATTCAATAAGACAGAGACATAATTAAAGGATATAAAAATATTATTATAGTTATAAATATAAAGTCATGACGTACTAATTTATTTTTTGCTGCAACATGTCTAATGAGAGTATGCCGTCATAACAACCTTGAGTTGTGTTCCGGCATTAGTGACGTTTGGCTAAGTCTCGATAAAACTGGTGCGCCTCAGGCCATCATGGTCCCAGGGTCTAGACCCCAAAAGCCGCAAATATACTATATCCTATATTCCATTTTTAAAGATTAATATCCATATTTTTATTACGTGTCAGAAATATGGTATTCATCTTTTTATTGCAACTTGCAATGTTTCTTAGTTTTTTCAGGCCAAATCTTGCAAGCTGAATTAATACAATTTCCTTTAGATTTACGACTTCGCAATTTTGCATGCTTGTTCAGTCCTGACACAAGAAAATTAAAAAAAAAATACAACGGAATATCTCGCGATAAGCTTTTATGATATATAAATTTGTACAATGATAGGTTTGATGTACTTCAAAGTTAATTTTTTCTAATATTAGTTAACTTAAAGAAAGACAAAATAGCCCAAATTTAATTTTCGGACCAAAGTTTTTAATTTGGGAAATTTCCACCTCAGTGCGTTTGAAGGCAGGTTAAAGCAAAAAATAGCCTATTGAGGGTAACTTTTTTGTATCGATAAAACTATACTTACAAAATAACTTAAACCTATAACTAAAAAATTGAATTTAAATTTAAAAATAAAATTAAATTTCCTTTTTAACATTAAATAGCTTTTCTTTTTTTAATTTACTTTAAAATACCGGTCTATAATCGGTCAACTAATTTAGGCGATTTTACAGAATATCAGCTGCACTTATTCAAGTTGATTTAACTCGTTTCACATGTCCGTAATATCAAGTTGCGGGTCCACCGTACCAAACAGCACATGATGTAACCAGGACTCAAACCCGTCGTGGCTGAGGCCAGGATTGGAACCTGCAGCTTTGGAATGCGACGCGAGTGACTTAGCCACTAAGCTACTATAATATAATAATAATTCATTTATTTCAAAAATTGAGCATTTTCATATTATACAGTTTTATATTATAAATTATTTCAATGTTTTCAAATTGTAACTTTCAAATTAATTCACGGCACAACAATAATAATTGATAAAACAAATACTAGGGCATTACACCCGCGTCACTATAATCACTATAAATGTTTCTATTCCACGGCATCAAAGGGACATGTTTACCAAAGATTTCACGTACGGACTTTGCCACCAGGCCGCGAGGCGGCAGAATACAAACAAACTCGTGCATTTAACTGGATGTGCAGGTGCACCCATTTACGTAGCAGTGGCGAGTCCCATCGATCTACAAAACTATACACTCCTTTCCTTTTTTGCTTAGACGCGAATAAGTTTTCCTCCCAACCCTGCGGGATCTCTTGGCTTCCCTTTCCACTAAAAGTTGTAACGGCGACAATTTATGACGGGCCCGGCGCTGACGTCTAATTCTACAGGCTCTCATTAAACGCAACTAAACGTGGACCCACATTCACTTATTCCGACGATTTCTTGCCTGTTTTTCCTCTCTTGTCCGCTATTTATGGCAGTTCGCCGGATGCTTTGTTTTAAATTTACGTAAGACTTGTTAATTGAATTTAAAATGTTTTCAAAGATGTTAATACGAGTATTGTTTATGTCTTCTATAGCGGGCGAAATGAAATAATTTATACTCTGATTTTAAATTACCTGGACTAAAATGACAGCTGCGATCGACCTTTTTATGTTGCAAGCTTGGAGCAACTCACCACTGTGAGTGTGTGACACAACGGTGTGTTGTTGATTCAACTTCACAACTCACTTATGAATAAAAAAAAGGTCGCCATAGTTGTCATTTTAGTCCAGGTAATTAAAAACCAGAGTATAGAACAGTTTTTGATAGCAACGTATTTTTTTAAATTTTCAATTTACAAGTCTATGTCACATTGATAACATAAAGAAAAGTATATTTTTTTTTAAAAGTATCTCCATCGCCAATACCTTGTTGACGTCGGCCTTCTTGTAATTTTAAAAGTATTACATACTTTTAAATGCGGCAAACATTAACAAAGAACACATGAACAAAGTGTTTTCCTCCTAATGCCTCTGCTATGCCTGGGATAATATATGTGAGTAACTGTGTCACGCAGATGTAATTAAGGGTTTAATGCGTTATTAGACAGATAACTCATGTATTATATACTATTATACTAATTAGCTAATCATTAAGGCGTTAATTTCAACGCTATAAGTAAATCACCTTGTGCTGATAGTGAAAGGAAGTCATGTAATGAAATCTGTACATCGAGAACACCGATGTATTAGACCTGCCAATCTGCTTTAGATAAACGTGACGAATGTACTTTCCGTTCCCCTAAAATATGTGTATATGATATTATTTACTAAGGGGCCACCCACAAATTACGTCACACGAATTTCATGATTTATTTACCCTCCCCCGTCCTTGTCACAGCTGGTCACATTCGCGAAACTTCTCCCTCCCTAGTATGGCATCACATATTTTGCAATTTTACATGAAGAAATTATTAAATTAAAACAGCAGTTCCGTAATCAGTTTTATTTCCATTTAAATTATTTTTAAATATTATTTAAACACTGCTCACACAGATAGAGTTGCAAATATATTGAAGTTTTCCATAAATAGTTCAAATTTCGTGTTTTAAAGCTTAAATATATTAGATTTTGAAAAGCGACGTCACTAAATTTAGGACCCCTCCCACCCCTTGTCACACACTTCGTCGAGCCCTCCTTAATAATAGATAGGGGAAAAAGTCTTTTCGCATATAGTATGTATGAACTTGTAATAAGATCTCTTTGGCTATACCATTTGTATCTGGCTGGTTTTGGTAACATTAAAAAGTTTTAATTTTAAAGAAGACAATTCCAAATTCAAATTAGGAAAATGTGTTATTTTCATTTATTTTTCTTATTGTTAAAATGAGTAAGTCTAATGAAGAAATTCGATACATTTTAAAATTTTACTACAAAAAAGGTAAAAATGCAACACAAGCCGCGAAAAAATTTGTGATGTTTACGGACCTAATACAGTATTCGTGAGAGTAGCGCAAATTTGGTATAAGCGTTTTCAATCCAGAAATTTTGATATCAAAGATGCACGTCGCTCTGGTCGCCTTGTTATGGACAAAATTGATGCCATTTTTGAAAAAGTGAAGCAAAATCGGTATATTAGTAGTTACGATGTAACTGGAGAACTGGGAATTGACCACAAAACGGTTTTGGCGCATTTGAAAAAAGATGGGTACACAAAAAAGCTCGATATATGGGTGCCTCATGAGCTCACTGAAAGAAACCGTGTACTCATTTGTGATTCTTTATTACGACGTAATGAAACCGAACCATTTTTGAAGAAGCTGATAACTGGGGATGAAAAGTGGATCACGTACGACAAGAACGTGCGAAAAAGATCGTGATCAAAGGCCGGTCAGGCTTCACAGACTGTGGCGAAACCCGGGTTAACCCGCAACAAGGTGATGCTGTGTGTATGGTGGGATTGGAAGGACATTATTCATTATGAGCTGTTACCGCCAGGCAGGACCATCGATTCTGAACTGTACTGCGAACAACTGATGAGATTAAAGGAAAAAATTGAAATAAAGCGGTCGGAATTAATCAACAGAGGGGGTGTGGTTTTTCACCATGATAACGCTAGACCTCACACATCTTTAGCCACTCAAAAAAAATTACGAGATGTTTGGCTGGGAGGTGTTAATGCATCCGCCGTATAGTCCTGACCTTGCACCTTCAGATTTTCACCTCTTTCGGTCTCTGCAGAATTCCTTAGGCAGTGTCAGGTTAACATCACGAGAGGACTGCCAAAACCACTTGTCGCAGTTTTTTGATCAGAAGCCCCAAAATTTTTATAGCAATGGGATCACGTCCCTATCTACAAGATGGCAAAAAGTTATCCAACAAAATGGCACCTACATACTTAAGTCAAATGTAAATAAACTTTATAAAAAAACCCTTTGAATTTTTATATAAAATGCGAAGAAATTTTTCCCCAACCTAATATGTGACGTAATTTGTTGATGGGTCCTAATGATTATACTATCCCGTAGCGTTGTCAGTCTCTATACATAGCCGTCTGTGACTAATCTAGAGACGCTATACATTTTCTGTTAATCATAAAAAAATATATTAAAGTACATTCATTTAATATCATTGATCCAAGTTGAAAAGGAAATTTCTATCAAATTCCCCAAAAACATCAAACACTGTCAATATCAAACCTCAGAATATTACAAAAGAATTCCAACTTACGAATGGTTTCTTCAAAAATCTTTTGATGTTTTCACCATTCAACATTTTTCTTTGTTATATTTCTCATTTTAAAACAATGGGAGAGTATCTGTTACAATACAGACTGGATAGGAACTGCGAGAGGAATAAGATTTCAGTTCATTTACGTGCACACAAACTTTACGTTATAATCTATCTATCTATACTATAATAAATCTGTTTAATGGTTCGAGTTTGTACATCGCTTTTAGAAGTATAAAAAAAACAGGGCCTAATTCGGACCAGCAGATTCAGAAAATACAATTTTTAGAATGTTTGTCTGTCTTTCTGTCTGTCTGTCTATTAGAGTGTCACGTAAAAACTACTGCACGGGTTTAAATGAAACTCGAAACTGTGCTAGCTTATATCTCTGGTTGTAACTTAGGATACTTTTTATCTCGACAAATGACGTCTTTTCCGTAGGATAAGCGAAAATAGCGAAAAAGATGGCGCTGCGATCGAATATTTTTTGGAGACTACTGAACGTATATGAATGAAACTTCGCATAGTGCTGGCTTATAACCCGAGTTAACACTTAGGATATAGTTTATCCCGATAAAGGACGTTCTTTCCATAAAATAAACGAATTAGCTCAATAGATGGCACTGCAATCGCGTTTTTCAATTCATCAAAAAATACCTAAGTTGTCATAAACAACATGTCGTTGTATTACTTCAAATCAGGCTTCAACTCACCTCTGTATTTTGGCAGTTGTTTAGACTATATGGATTTACTTAGTTTCTTTGTTATTATTATATGTAAAAAACCGAATTTAGTTTTTGTGTAAGTAAAATAAAGTTACTGCCTACAGTTTGACACGCGGTGCAGCCGCAGGGTAAACTCTAGTTATAACATAAGAATGTATTTTAAGAAAATGAAAAGATATATTTTTGTTTATTTATATAAGAAACTCTGGAACTATGGTCGTGAAGCCAATCGTTTTTATCGAGACCTTGATAGGTCTGTTAACCGGACATTTAATATTTGTAGATGTTTCACGTGACCAAAAAGGCTTGCCTAAATTTAAAGCAATACAACAACCGTTTTGAGAACGTTCCCAATTGACGATGATTTGGGACTCATATATTATTTGTATTTTTATTTTAAATTAAACTGTATGTATTGTTACAACTTGGGCGCCGACAAAAACAAAATTCACTTGCATATCTGAAACAAAGCACATTTATTCACATACGGCCTATTTTTGTATTGTAATCATTAGCCAGGTGTTACGAATTTAAAGTACAAGCTGATTCTAGGAAATTCGGTCCACGCTGCTGGGCGGACATATTGCATTTGTGCAGTATAAAGCAATGGGCCGATTGAGGAAGAGTCAGTCGAGCGAGAACCACGAGCGAAGCGAGACGCGTGTACTACAATCGGGAATGGAATAAGTGACGGAATTTGCGCGTTTTATTGAATTACAACCTTCTGCATTACGTTTGGACTTGTTGTGTTCGGTTATATTTGTACCTGTGTTATAGATAGGTGTTTGTATAGTTGTAATAAACTCTAGTAATTCTAACGGCATTCTAATTCGAGTCTCGCGACTCGTAACGGTATTATTACTTTGTTTTAAATTAATTTCTTTTATGTGGATGTAAATTGTTGTTGTAAATAAAAGTGAACAGTAAAAAAAAAAGTCGAGCGTCACAAAATACATCTGAACTTTGAATTTATGAGTCGTATCACTTCTTTTCAATTGGTGGTCACCACGTACATATCTAGTTCAAGATTCGAAAACAAGAAAATAACGGGTCATCATTTGAAATGAAATGCATCGGTTTTGTTTAATTTCATGTTCGGAAATTTCATATTTTTAAATAAACAAATGCAATTGCAAGTGTCCATAGGTAACCATTTTCCATTAGGTGAGCCATCAGAATGTTAGCCAATAAAATAAATAACATGAAAACACCACATTGACTAACATATAAGAAGAATACTAAAATTTAACTTAAATTCAAAGTGACCATGATCGGGTTCCAAATAACTAATCAAATATTACCATAGTTTTCCTTGTTTGTAAAATCCATTAAAGAATTTTGAGTCTAGACCTAAGGTTGTTAGGGTGAATTGAATTGTAGCAGTCACATGACAGAGACGAGAGAGAGAGACACGTATAAGTGTGAGCGAGTGAGGCCTAAACTGCGTTCCAGAGACATCGCGTTCCGTATACCACACCTTTGATTTATGTCACATTGACCATGCGATCATAATTATACTTTACTAAAGCTGCACTTTCAGAGATAACATGCACATTTATAGTCAATATAACATAATACATAAACCTCGTAAAGGAGATGGATACGCTTTCATACATTGTTGGGCTCAGATTTTAAGATTTTATAATGTTGATATCGTTTATAATCGTAGTGGGTTTAGTAGTTGTTATTGATTCTTCGTATGCTGTAAGTGTTTTTATATTATTAATTAATTCATATAAATCAATTATGGTAATCGATGATTCATTTAATTGTGGCCGTATTTTTAAGATTTCTCGTCTTCCAGATGGAATTTAGTGCTGATGTTTTCCATTTTGTAATAGAAAAATATAACGCTTTCATAAGCCACATCTCAACTCATTACATTTCTTTAGCCCCTAAGTCACCGTATCCATTCTATATAAATCAAAGTGACTCGCATACGTCAATAACACAAGATTATTAAATGTGAAACCTTCAACAATTACCCTTTATCCGGGCAGATCTCAAATGATCGCAATCAGGATAAAGCTGAATAACCCAGCCTTTCATCTCGGCGTTATATTTAAATCAGTCAGCAATAAGCGCTCCAGCGAAATCCTGGTCTGACCCATTTCCGCACAATCCGCCTAATGCCGCCCCGCAAACTTCCTGTAAATGTGCGGCGCGAGTACTAGCGACTTAGAACAGGATTTAGTTTTAGTCTCTTTGTAACCATTCTATATCTGAAGCTAAATATCCACTCGAGGGCGAGCATATTTCTAAATAAATAATAAATACTTCTATACAAAAAAAGCTATGTAAAAATTTATAATTCAGGACATTTAAACAAATATCTCTCAGAATGGAGTTAAAATGCAGAAAGTTTTAAACAGTAAATACATATACGAAATATCTTTTCAAGCTTTTATATAAAAAAATCCAAAGGAATAGGATAACTTTAAACGTGTATTTTTTAAGGCTATATTTTGAGTTGTGTCTGAATCTCAAACAAAGTAGGTATTCAGAGTAGGTAGGTAGTAGGTGTAGGTAGGTAATTACAGTCAATCAGATGTTTCTTTGCATGTAAAATGGAGGGCAATATTATTATTTTCATTGAAGATACATTCTGAATCAAATGCAAAATGTTTGTACTCATCGTGAGTAAGTTGCTGAATGTTTTTTGTGCTATGACAAACATTTAATAACATTTCAGTATGTTTAGTTAAAAAAATGTCATACTGTTATATGATAAGGAAATATTTCATATATGTATGACGTAGGTACGTTGCCACCCCTAAAGTTATAAGCAGTTTATGTAATAAAATAAAAAAATCTTTTAAAGTTATATCTCTATCATTCCTCAAAAAACTAACATGATTCACTTTAAATGTTAACTCGCGGTACCTCGCACCTCACAACAAACCCCCGACATTCTTTACATAACACCACAGCCTTTGCGACTGTAAAAAAAATAATAACACTTTGCATAAACATTTTGCATCTCGAAAACACGAAGCGAGAAAGAACACTGTGATGTAGGCGACTGTGAATTGTTCTCAAAAATAGGTTAAGTGACAGCATTGTGAGACGGAATTCCACGAGCCGGGCTCTTAATGTTGTCGAAATTAAAGCTTTTATGTATGAGTGAATAGTGGAATGAAGGTATTGTGTTCATGTAAAGAATCGGTATGAAAAGGCTTCTGTCATTCTGACTGGTCATAATAGATATTCGCTTATAAAAGCGAAAATTAGATATTGATTACGATAATTCACATTCGTTTTCAAGACAAATTACTTTAGATAAAAAATTACTTGAATTTCTTTACTCTTATTATTGTGAGTGTATTTAATATTGCGTTCTATTTTTGTAAAAATGTAACCTTTATAAAAATCGTCATGTCCGTCTGTCATTATAATATGTATAATAATAATAATAATATTACAATAATCGACAGACAAACGCAATCATTGTATATCGCCAAGCTAAGCAAGTTACGCTTGTGTTATAGGTAATATAGAACGGGCCACTCTTGGGCCGATGCCAGACACCCAGACCATAGTAAATAACGCAAAGTTTGTTTACGAAATTTATCATGCCAGGAATCGAACCCGAAGCCTCTGCGTTCCAGCGAGTTCGACCGGCTAAGACTTAGCCCGCTCAACAGCAGAAGTCCTCTGTCATTACCACAGTCATATTTTTCGGACACCTCTGTATATGAATGAAATTTAATAGGTATATATATGTACCTCTAATCAATATGCTTAGTACACGTTGCTGTAGTGAATTCACGAAAAAATAAAGATTATGGGCAGCTGAAGGTCCAAACACCCTTGAACATATTATTCAAATTTAAATGTTTTTATTCAAAATAAGTCCCACTGGAGGACACTTTTTGAAGGTCATACATATAATTCAAAATTTAAATCTAGGTACGTCCTATTCTATGTACATACACCGCTTCGCAATGTGTTATCGCTGTTCAAAGGAGAAGAAGCGGCAAGAAACTCCTCAGCAACACGTCTAGCTAAAAAAATATTTTTTCATCATAATTCTTTATACATTATCTCAGACTCTTTCTTTTAAATACATATAGAAGTTGTATTACAATTACTTTTCAAAGAATGAATGGAGTTGTAACAAACAAAAAAATATTTTCACCGTCGCAATAATGACATACTAAGAATTCATATTGCGACAAATCTCCATAGATTCCTTACATGTTATGCAAAATATAAACGTTATACAGAAAATAGTATAAAAGGCTGGAGCGAGCCGCTATGTAAATGCAGTTTTGTCATTTAAATATTCTTCAGTGGTGTAGTATCCTTTTTTAAGCAAGGTACTTTTCGATTTAGCTTTAAATTTACTGAAGAGAAATCTTAATGTTTGTGATATCATTCTATAATTATTTTTTTTGTAGTGTAACCTTCTTCAGGCAAGTTAAGCGCCTAACTGGTTGAGATGGGGAAAAAGCACGGAACTCGCGTTACCGTCACGCTCAGATACATATGTATATATAAAACTATGTGTGTGTGTATATAGCTAAGATATTTTCACTCCCGACGTGCAGTCTTACGACTGACAGTTTTTTTTGTTACGTCAAATATTATCTTAGAAAATCACACATACTAATTTTATAAAATAGATTTTTTTATGGGAGCTGCATACGTCTAGTCATGGCAGTGGACAACAAACTACTGGCTAGCGCAATGAGGGAGCACATAGCACATATTAATAGTTGCTCTATGTCGGTCGTACATCCGTCGCGCTCACACATTGTACTATATATTGTACTAGCTGTACGACTTTTTAATATTTCTAGTAAATTTGTACTTAAAGTTACCGTTTCCAAAATAAAAGAGTTCACTTCAGTTCACATCAGCACTCGACAGTGAATACTACTCTCTGCCATCTGAAGTATCATTTAACCTCTACCTCCCGCTGCTACGTATTATAAATACAGTCCGCTGACCAATGATACACCGACAAACAAACTCTTAAAAAATCACAACGATGTTCTTTAAAGATGTTTTAAAAGTTATTAAGTCGTAAGATGTTCACTTTCAAGATCATAAAAGTCAAGGTCATGTGAGTTCTATATTTTGAACTATACTATATATAAGACACAGTGACGCAAAGTCGAAGCGCCATGTATTTTTTATAGCAGATTGACCTCTATTTAATTAATGAAGACTAAAGTATGAATAAAGTAAAATTTGCGAAATATTTAAATTCTCAATCCATATTAGACTCTACTGAGGGCCTAAAGCGATCGCGTTTCAAATATTTGTAATTGTAACAATATCATCCGTCATTATATTATAATATCAGCCCATAAATGTCCCACTGCTGGGCTCGGGCCTCCCATTCTAAGGAGGAACGGACAGTATACCCGCCACGCTTGTCCAAGGTGGCTTGGCAGGTTTCATCACGATGTTTTCCTTCAACGTTGTTAGCACGGGGTAATTGTAACAATATGCACATTATTAGATCAGAAAACTGACTAAGCGTTACATGCGTTCCGGCCAGGATCGAACCCGCGCCCTTTGAGTATGGGACGCGTGCGCTAGCCATTACGCTACCAGGGCTGTGTCATTATATTAACAGACCATTATTCGTCTCTGAGTGCTGTGGTGAAATTAATAAATCTCTCAATTAATATGAAATGAAGTTACAAAGTCAAAAACTCAAACATTAACTAATTTAAATTATTCAGTTACGGTCCTCTTTATGTCGGATCGGGCCCACATTCGCGGCTCTAATTGAATCAGACCCGACTTATAAAATATTCATGCGATATGATAATCCGCCCGCCTCCCCCACCGGAGGTAACGGGATTATGGTTGACGGATTCATAGTTTAGTCAAATTGTGGAGTTCACTGTGTATCGATAATAGGGTTAGATGTTAAGGGGCTACGTATTTACATAAGTGGCTCTATTAAGGTCCATAGGCACAAGCCGTGATAGCTTAGTAGCTAAAAAACTATTATAAAACCAAAAACTATAGTACTCAAGAATATTAAATCTAAACATAAAAATAATTATAAAGAATTATTCGAATATCGTAGTGTTATGAGTATATATGACAAGGTTAAATTTTTAATACTAACTGAATGTAACAAACCTGAACTATTAGTTAAAAAGACTAGACATGTAAACATATTATTCTTAAATATAATCACGTGTATGGAACAAGGCATGAGGAATATATGACACCGATCATTGTAAATGATCTCCCAAAGAACCTGCAATCAAAGTACAAAAACAACCATAAATCGATCAAATATAATCTGAGAAGATTCTATGTTCATTCCCAAAGCGGACCATTAGCCTCATATGTGCAGACCTGGGACTAAGACAGAACCATATACTGGAATGATGATAACTCCGCTCTTATTGTCAAATCAGAACTAAACACTTGAAAGATGATAACAGAACTAAACAATTCCTCGCCTCAGCACCTATTTTTGATACTTATAACAATGTTGTGTACACGACTCTCTGCGGCACGAATAAACCCATGAGATTTCTGTGCCACAGTCTAATGTGTTTTTAATGTATATGAATGTAAACATATTGGACAATATATTAAAAAGAAAAAAAAAGAAGGCGCTTGCAACTTCTTCCAATGACCTGGGTTCGAATCCTGACCAGGAAATATCTGCTAGTTAGATCATTTTCTCTGCTTGATACATGCTACGTTACGTACAAGGAATTATTGCTACATAATTAGCAAGGTTAAAACTGACTAGTCCGTGTAGCAAGGCTCGATCGCTTGAGAGGGAAGTACAAAATAATACAATGAGATGTTGTACTCTCTATGTAATTATTGCTTAATTTATTTAACACTATCTGTCCCCTACTTCGTCCGCGTGCAATTTTTTAGCCTAAGTTACTCATTTGATAACATCAGCTATTTGCCAGCGACAGTCCCGTTAAAATCGGTCCAGCCGTTTCCCAGATTAGCCCGGACTGCCAGACAGACTGACAAAAATTCTATAAATTGCATTTTCGTAATCTCCTGATACGAATTATCCCCTCTGATATTTTTCACATTTTTAGTTTGACATTACAAACAGACACTTCAATTTCATTTATCTGTATACACTGTATAGATTACACTTAAGCCTATATACACAGAAATCGTAAGTGCTACGTGCAAATATATAAAACCTATACATGTTCGTAGATGCATCTCCGAAGGTTATGTCTGTTTTCTGAATTGACAGATTTTGGCACATACACGGACTACTCAGTCTTAACCTTGCTAATTATGTAGCAATCATTTCATGTAAGTGACGTAGCAATATACATATATTTACTGTTCCCTGTTTCCCATTATTACTGCCTGATCCCTTTCTCCCATCCCCTGTACCTCGTCCTTCCTATCCCATCCTTAAGGCTTGTCTACTTCCATTACAATGTCTACTTGCTGACAGTGAAGAAAATGTCGCTAGAAACTACCGAAAATTAACCAACCAACTACCTTTCACAAGCGTGTCGAATATGCAATTGCTCTAAAATGGGTAGGGGTCTGAGCTTAATACATACGGAAACATATAATAACAGCCCATTAACGTCCCACTGCTGGGCTCGGG
Organism: Dendrolimus houi; assembly: GCA_039645545.1. Taxonomy (NCBI): domain Eukaryota; kingdom Metazoa; phylum Arthropoda; class Insecta; order Lepidoptera; family Lasiocampidae; genus Dendrolimus; species Dendrolimus houi. Next base: position 23,196,880 of record CM077127.1, on the reverse strand, counting down.
CCTCCCGCTATAAGGGGTGCATGTTCCAGGTGGGTTGGATAGGTTTGACATATCCTTATCTCGATGTTTTTCTTCACCGTAGTTAGCACGTGGTAATTGTAACAATACGCACACTAGGTCAGAAAACTGCCCTGATGCGTTTCAGCCAGAATTCAAACCCGCACCCTTTGAGTTTGGGACGCGTGCGGTTGCCACAAATATAATGACATAAAATTATTTTAGAACAATCTATTGTTACAACTTAGGCTCCGACAAACATAAATTCCACGTACAGATCTGTAAAAGCACATTTTATTACCTGTCGGCATTTGAACTAATTGTAATCCCTTTATGATCGTTTTCTTTTGTTCATTTTATTTATTGGCATACGTTTCTAGTTATTGTGGAGATCAGCCCATTGTCCTATTGTGCTCGTTTTCGGCCTCTCAAGAGCATCATTAGCCACGTGTCGCGGATTATAAATACAAGCTAATTCGACGCTAATAAATTAGGTCGACGTTGCCGGGCTGACACATTTGCATTTGTGAAGTATAAAACGATGGCCTGATGGAGAGAGGGAGTCAGTTGAGCTACAACTACGATGAAGGCATGACGTGTGTACATTCGGCAATCTAATATTGACGGATTTGCGCGTTTTATTGAATTACGACCTTCTAAATTACGTTTGGATGTATTTTGTTCAGTTATATTTGTACCTGTGTTATACGTGTTTGTATAGTGTAGTAAGTAGGGTTTATTGTAGATAGCGGAAGAATGCTAGGGTTTGTAACTAACCGTTTATTCTCACTTTAAGTATTATATTTGTTTACTACAATAACGTTTGATAATATACTAAAAGGTATGAGCGAGCGGCACGTGCGTTATTTACGAGATGCTACGACCAACCAACTACGAAACGAAGTAAAAGATTATGACGTCGGCGCAATCGGCGCATGCGACGGTCCGTGCTACTAAGCAATCTAATAACTACGCGTTCACTCGGCGATGCTTGTATGATATGTTTTATTTGTAATTTATTTTAAACGTGTGTTTAATAATTTAGTTTTAAGTTGATTATAATTTATATTTATGGTTAATATGTCAGTCAGTCAGTCAGTATTTATGTAATATCGCTACATATAGTTCTAATAAAGTCTATAATATTTCGAATCCCGTAAACTCGTAACAGTATTATTATTTTAAAATTGAATCTTACAAATTTATTTATTGTCACTTTAAAGTGCAAATAAAAGTAAAAATAAGCTATATATACAATTTGAAATATAAAATCTAGTGCCAGACCCCTATCACTTAGAAACTTCCCCAAAAGCCGCATTACTCCGTTGAATAACAACGCTAAAGCGTTGCTGGAAGTATACACCAGTCTTTTGTAGACGGTTCCTATATCTTACTATTCATTCACTTGTCCTACCATCGGTTAAATTTTGACATTACTTGTCCATACATTGCTTATGTCAAATATTAACCCATAATAAGACAAATGAACGGTAAGATATACGACCTGACCAAGTCATGTGAGACATCTACCAGACGTTTAGCTATGTCTCGATAAAGCTAGTGCGCCTTTATTGAAACTCGTTAGTCTACCACTGCGTATTCATATTTTGTTATTATTATTAGTTAAGTTTCTTAAATTGTGCTGACATAGCCAGGTGGTAGGACATTTGCCCGTCGGGGTGGCTACCACCTCTGATGTAGAGCGTGCCGCCATAACAACCTTGAGTTGTGTTCCGGCATTAGTGGTCAGATTCCAGTCTCCCTTTAAAGAGCAGCAGCGCATTTGTAGCATCTTTGGTGTTGCGAATGTCCATAGGCAACGGAAACTTTACATCACAGTAGAGCCGTCAGCCTGCCTGCTACTCCAGCAATAAAATTTAAAAAACGAATAGGTATTTAATAATCTCGTATGTGTGTGACATATTGGTATTACCAGTATTTTACTAAAATACAACTGAAAAAGTAGTTAACGCGAACGTCTAGTTCAGGGCAAGCGTTACATGCAGTACAAAATGTACCTATGTAAGTGTATCTCTACATAACCATTTCAACAGCATTCTCTATGAGTTGCGTCTACTGTACTATGTGTGCTTTATTATAGTGGAGTACAAGTGACAAGGGAAAAACAACAACAAAAAGAAGAATGCAAAAATAGGCCCAGCAGCAAAAAGTGTACAAAATTAGAAAATAATTTTATTTTGATCGCACACCTGTCCTCATAACAACATCAGGGTGTTCATGTTAATTTTGTATTGGTTTTAGTTTTATTGCGAAGGTAGTAGCAAACAGGCAGATAAGGGCCCTTGTACACGCTGTAACGGATACAACGTTCAATTGTGCAAATGAGAATGAAACAAGGCTTTTGAGGGTATGAAAGTTAGCCATTAAGTATTTAGAAAGAATCGAAAGTATGGCACGTATGGCACGGTCGGTAGTCGCAGGCAACTGGTTCGGGCCAATCCCGAGTGAAGTTCGTGTGCATTCCCTCGATCTCTAGGCACTCAAAATGCTATTATTTATTGTTTTAAAAGACACACGTAAATACACGATAAATATTTTATTTTTACATATATATGTATTTATTATATATGTTTATATTATTTGTTAACATAATTATAGACATGGCCTATATTATATTAATTATATATAGGCAATACCGAGCGGGCCGTTCATTCATAGGATTCTATGGTCAACACACGCTAAGAAATTGCACCGTGTCTGCGGCAGAAACGATGAATTCATCATGTACAGTACTAGAATTTAGTCGGATCTAGCCACGAAAATTTGTCATGTCTGCTCCAGACAAGATAAATAGTAAAGTGTAAACGATTATATTGTTTTCGGACAGACGTGCGTAGGGTGTTTGTAAAACAAACACGTCCACGCATACCAACGCAATGTACTCAAATTACCTAAAACACCTCACCTACTCCACCCCTCTCTTCACCTCAACAACACAGAGCGCGTCGTGTCTAGCGCAGACAAGTTTTTTCTTAATCAGCGCCGAAGCAATGTACACAGTACGTGTGTAGAAACGACACGAATTCCTGCGTAGACCCAGCGACTTTTCTTAGTGTGTATAAGTAGCCCTACCGCTCCTGCTACTAGGCTACTTGTTCACGCTAAGAAACCACATATACACGTTTGCAACACCAGGAGTGGTGCGCTGCTAGCAGCGCGTTGGTTCTAAAGACTAGCCTTTAGGATGACATTGGAGGGATAAAATGAAGATGAGATAGATTAATCAGACAGGAAGAATAAGATAGAGGTGATGGAATGTGAGGATGGAGTATAGGGAAGGGGAAGAGGGCCATCGGATCTCTCACTCATCGTACAAAACACGATTAACTCAAGGCTAACCGTTGCATATTCTGAGAGGCGTGGTATCACATCGATCGAGCCGACTCTGAGAGCTGTAATCAAGGTAAAGATTCCAGGGTGGCATTAACCATTTCATTTAACATTTATTTTATATATTCTCTATAAATAATACCGTTTTATTTATACTCATTTTTTATTATTAATCTATTTTAGTGCCTAGTTCACTATAAAATAAATATTGAAAAAATAAGTTATACTTTTTTTATTTATCATTATTTTTAACTTAGATAAAATAGAAAATGATGATAGAAAGTATGAAAAATGATTAAAGCTATCTGAACTTATCCACTGGCTGACATTATAATTGAAATAACTTAAGATACAAGATATGAGATGAATCATTTGGGCATATTTTGCGCCCTGGAAGATGGACCATTCCTTATGAGTTATGTGCTGATATACCATGATGCCCGGTGGTGACTATAGTAGGATAATTTTATATTAGGAAACTAAAGATAGACTACAATAAAAGTAGACCGATTAATCGCTAAAGCTTATAACTTGGCCCATACCGAGTAAAAGCGACAGCGAGCTTCGGCTCACAGTAAATCAACGGGATCCACCGAGCGACCTTCCGCCATCTTGCATTATGTTTATTCATGAAATTGCTCATCTAACGAAAGTGAATCTTTGTTTACTTTACGCGGAAATGTTACTTCATTCCTCGTTATGTGTTACGTGTTTTCCATTTATTTTTTTCACCATTGTATTGTTAGTGAATTTTTGAAGTGAAACTTCTTTAGAATCGTTGTGATTTGAAATTCGATGCAACGAAAGAGCGACTCTAAAAAGAGATAAATACATAACTCTATAGGACTAAGAATGAGATACGAGTTTTACATTGTGCAGCACAGATTAGAGAGTCAATAAGACCGATGATTAAACATAGGTCCAATTTGGACCGAAATAAAACTGATAATAATATTTTTAGACTAAAATATTGTACTGAAAAATTGAAAGTGTAAGTTAAGAAGTTTATTTTGAATTATAATATGTTGACGGATGTAGGCTAAAGGAAATTTATTTATATTAATAAAAATTAGAGAAGAATTATCTGTGAATATATTCTCTGAAGTTTCACTTCTACTGCATGTGAACCGACACACACACACACACACACACACATTATGTAAACTGTATTTCATTTGCAATGAGTTTTGACATTTAACAAAACGAAGTGATATGTCACAGAACAAAGACTGCTCAATACTTGTTATTTTTTAAGGTTCCGTAGCTATTTTGACAGAATGGAACTCTTATATAATTGTCACTTCCGTCCAACTTCTGTTCATCCGTTCTTCTGTCTATGTGTCTCACAGACACTTTTCAGAAACTATTGTGTCTATATAAATAATAATTGGTGATATGGGCATGTAATTCTACTTAAATTGATATAATATTCTCGCGCTGAATCAAATATTAAGTGCCTTACTAACTTGTAATATTACAAAAAATTCCCATTGTTAAAGAACAAATAAATTACATCTGAAACACCCAGTGTCATGGTACCGCCGTCCTTTGAATTCGTTATCCTGCAATTTCTTCCTCATAAAACGTAATCTTGTTATAGAAAAACTTATTTCATAAAGACGAAAAGGGAGAGTTGGATTAAAAGAATTGAGTTGAAATTTCAGCAAGTATAAAAATGCCCTTTGGAAAAACGGAGGGAATCATTGTAACGGTGGGTTTAAACAATTATGGAGCGTTTCGCAAAAGTTTGCATCGTTAAAACTTTTTCGGTGGAAAAAAATTCAAGCAAAACGCCTATGTATCTGTTATGTGCCTGTGTTTTGTTTTAGTTAAACAAGTTCTTTATTTTAATGCTCGGGCTCCATCTGGGATAACGTCATAGTTATTGACTGTGGCCAAATGCGTCTTGTATGTAGCGTTAACGAATATCTACATTAGTGTATGTACATACGTTATTTCACGTTAATTGTGTGAAACGGTTAATAACTATACCATTATCCCAGATGGAGCAGTAACATAATAAAAATATAATTGTATATCACAACTAGCACTGCTTCGTTTCGCTGGCGCTGTTAGTCTTGCAGTGCCATCGAAACTTCGTTCGCGTTGCATGACGATGTATTAATGAGTGAATTGTAATGGCAGCACCAAAAAAAAGCAACCGCAGCACGGCCATGTTTTTGGCTATATTCGACTATCCCAATAAAACTATGTCTTTTATCGGGATAGAAAGTAGTCTAAATATTGACTTGGGATATAAGATTGCTCTGTGTCGAGTTTGCCTATTACAGTATCACGTGACCATTCTGAATGGTAACAGGCAGACAGACAAAAATTATATTTTCGGAATCTGCTGATTTTTCTCTTTTTAAAATTCATCTTACAAACTCGACCCGTCTGCAGATTTATTATATTACTAGGATATGCCCGCGACTACCGGGACACAAAGAACTGCATGCAACTGCAACTATGTCGGAAAAAGCTAATTTGTATGCATCCGTACAAATTCAAACCGCTTCCGGAAAAATTCCCGCGGGATTCCCGAGATAAAAAGTAGCGAAAATTTTAAGTCCGAAAACCGCATCGCACTCGGGCCAGTAGTTTTTGCGTGAATGACGAACAAACGACAAGAATCTAAAAAAAAATTGCATCGTGTTCTTTGTCGTTTATACAGTCTATTTCAGTTGTATTTTTTTAAATAGCCGCAATGTACAGACACGGCATGTATAAAATTTTATAATACTACAGATTGTAAATGCAAGTTTCCACGGGATATAGTTTGGTAGTTTATACTAATGATATCGAATACAAAGCCAAATTATATAGGTCAAGATGACGAGCCTTTATTTCATTTCATGCTGTTGGTTCTCTATCATAAGTGAGAAAATATAAATTTGTTTTCATATTTATATATTCCTTCTTCATGGCTTCGGGAATGATTTGATTTTCATTAAGTACAGTATAATAAACACAACGTTGATCATGCGACCATTTATCATGGGGTACATATCCCAAATGTATATAAATAAAACCGTACGAGTCACTATTTATTGGAAAGATATTGTTGGTTAAACAAAGAAGCTTATCAGCGATAATTTAATATATCAAACACCAAACTGTGGCCTTTCGTCACATATATTTATCGCACCGTCTACTTAGCGCGTTGTAATTACAACCGGCGACGAAGATGCGCAAGCGCAGCTTGCGGGTTTGCCAACGCGACGCGGCGGGTATCGCCCGTGGAAACGCAACCGAGTCGTTCGATCGGCAGTGCGGCTGAATGACCTTCATAAGTGTCAGGCGTGCATAACGTCGCCAACGCCGCACCACCCTACCAACCTCACAAACCAATCTGTCATTGACCCCAACTTGTTTTTTACAAAAACTTGGCAGAGAACATCTTGGCGTGGATGAAGCGATAAACAAATAGGCCGATATCCCGCCGCGGTGCTCAAAAACAAAATCTAATAAGCGAGACGCCAAGTGTAATCGAATTCGGGACCTTGTTTGGGAAAATTAAAAAAATATGGCTCCCACTTCCTAGGAGGCCGAACGTCAAAGCAATTTTTGTCTTAATCTATATTATGAAGAAACCGAGTTCGCTTTCAGCACTTTACTACAGCAGTCCTGCGTTTCGGACGCAAAACGCAGATACCAGTGTATTTTATTTTGGATGTGTATCCATGGATATATATGAGCGAATTGAAAGGGCTTCCTTGTATAACATGGCGACGATATCTCAACATAATTTTAAGTAAAGTTTTTAAAATAAATTATCTTAATTGTGCATAGAATCTCATTTGGATTCACAGACATCCTTAATAGAATAGTTTTCTTGAGATACGGATCAGAGTTTACACGCTGAAAGTCACAGAAGTCTTAATATTATTATTTGTATATATTGTCTTATTCCTTCACTTAATTGCTTACTGTTCTCTTTAGATGTTATAAATAGTAATAGAAAAATACAAGAGACAGTATAACAGGCGGCGTTATCGCTAAAAATCGATTTCTCCAGGCAACCCTTGGCAGAGATTAATAGATATTTAAAACTAATAATATATATGAAGCATATATATATATTCTTCATATACGTTAATAATACATTAATGCTTTTGAACCTGATTTAATAAATAAATAAAAACCTGATATTTAAAACATTGTAAGGATTGGGCTTGTTTCATGTCAATAGGTAGCTCATTCCAAAGACGCACAGTCTGGACAGTATAAGAGTTATTGTAAAAACAAGACGTATGTACAGGTGTGTTTATTCTGTATTTAGTTAAAGGGCGTAAATTGTGAGAGCTACATAGATACGTACAGAAATTCGAAACGTTCCTTTATTTAGTTCGTTTACGTTTAACTATATTTACTACAGTTTGTTAAGATTCTGAGCACGATTACACAGATAATATAAGTACCCTAATATTCAGAATACCTGTTATTTAATTGTTTATTTTATTTTATTACGATTTTTATTATATTTTACTCTTTCCAAAAAAAAATGTATATACGATATTGAGAATTTATTACATGTAAGTTAAAATCATACCAACAGTTTAAAGGTTTGTATCTACTATTTTCGGTGTTTTTCCTTCATACTTTAATGAAAATTATCCAGTCATTTAGGTTAAGAAAGTTAACAGTAGTACACAAAATACATTAGCTGTAGGGATATAAAAATAGGGAAAATATTTAATTTCGGAAGCGTTTTAAAAGACGCCCAGCGAAGCGAGACCGGCTTCAATAAAATTCTCGCCAACGCCGTATAAAAGAAAGTGAATAGACGGCCTCGCGAAATTACTTTAAAACATATCTTCCTTTTAAGTCCGCTAACTTATTCGTTCGAGTTTATGAGCTTCCGTTTTTCTTATAATTTATTTAAATTTGGATATTCTGAGACTTGCTGTTTAATATCTTCAGCTCATTACAAGTTTAAATGCTAACATTTATTTCTAGTAAGTTCACAAACTTGTTAAATCAAATGAACATCCCTTCAAAAATATATATTCATTTAAGAGAAAGACACACACACTGCTATGGGCTAAACATTAATAAAGAACACATGAACTGTGTTCTTTATTAATGTTTAGCACATAGCACTATACTTTGTTATGAAATTTTTATAACACTGACTCAAATGGTTTTGTCCTTTTGTGTCTTCTTAATAAGTCTGTATTATGGAGGAACTAAATGGCGTCGACATTTACATGAATGAAACTGATTTGGCCACGTAACCCTAAAACATAACATTAATTACTATACATAACACCTACCTACCTAACCTAAATATACATTCTATATAAAACAGATTTTCACACAAAATTTCTCACATATAGACTTTTTGAAAAAAATAGTTGTAAATGCGTAGATAGACGGGCGACATTATAATTTAAAAAATATCCATTTTGTCAAAATGGGCCCAGAGGCATAGATATAGGCATAGACAACACTTTGTTGTTCATCAAAACAAAAATGCACAACAAAACAATAGTTACTTGGTAAAACAAAAGGCGGCCTTATCGCTAAAAGCGATCTCTTCCAGGCAACCTGACTCAAAAGAAATTTTTAAATTATCTGTTATTATTATGCAACAAAGAAAAAGGACAAAAACTCACACCAACGCGCACTACCACCGCATTGCATTAAACGCACACTTCACAAACAAACCAAGACACACAAAGAGCCTAAAAATTAATAAACTAAGCGCAGAAAGGAAAAACAACACAAATGGCACTAGTTAAGATATATATATAAGTATAGACATAAGGCACACACTGCAACTACTTCCTCACAACACCAGCATGTAACAGATACACCCTACATAACTATAAGTTTAGTATTAAACATAGAAAAAAAAAATATTATAAATTATTCTTAAGGTACACTACAACATAAAAATCACTAAATTAATGTTACACACAGTAACAAAAATAAACAATAAGCGTGTATGAACTCTAAAAACTTACATAGAAATTAAGTTGTAAAAAAGGTTACGGAAATCGAGTCCGTAGAGTTGTAAAAAAAAGGCGTTACTCTCAAGCGCCTTTCATCACTCGTTTTCGTCCGATCAGCCCGAAGGAGTCAATTAAATTTAAAATGAAGTAAGAAAGAACAAAGCTTTCTTTCAAACTACTATAATATAGTCTATATAACACAAAAATAAATGAAACATATAATGAATAATGTACTTAAATATATAAAAAACAGCAAAAAAAGTTCTAAAACGAAAACCAGGTTTGAGAGTAAGCCCTCGGAATTGCAATTATGAACATTTAAACTTGGGAACACCCGTGTCATATCAAAACCGGTACGTATGTATACCAATAACTCAATCTAAATAGCCAAAAACTCTCTTAGGGCTAACTTTTATACGATTTTTAGTTTCCATCCAAAAAGTTTGCACTACCCACAAAGCTCCCAAAATTAAACTGTCCGAATACTCTTGCCGCTGAAGTGGCGTAACTCGAAACAAGAACGCTTTGTGCCTGGGTTTAGGTGTTTTTATTCGTTCACTGTTTGCCCTGGGCCTCGCAGGATATTGCTGGCCTCCAGCTATACCCACTTACAACATAGTGGTACGTCGATTAGACATTTTTACGGATATTCTAAGCGTACCTCACTTTTAAAGGTACCTACCAGATAGAATAGTTCTAAAAAAGACACCTAAAATTGCAATGTTACTAAAACAGTCTTATTATATGTGTGGCAAAATATATAACAAAATACCGCAAATAATCAAAGACATGATTATAAATTTATTTAAACATAAATTATATGACTGGCTAGTAAACAAAACATTTTACAGTATCAACGATTTTTTTATTATAAAATAAAATTATTTTAATTTTAGTTTTTTTTTACTATTGTATATAAATTTTTAAGTTAGGTTTATTTATAGGATATATGTAAATTGGTTTTATATATACTTATTTATAATATTGATTTTTATTTAATAATATTAATTTAATTTACAATTTATACGTATTTGACATGACATGTAGATTTAGTTGATTGACATACATATTATTTAAAAATAAATTATAGGTATTATATATATATACATTAAAGGGATTATAATATTAAAAATTAATTAAATATTAATAAATAACTAGGTAAAGCAGTTGTAAAATATATATATAAATAAATACAAATATAGATATAGATATGTTAAAGAAGACGGATAAATATTAAATTCATTTTACAATTATTATTATTTTTGCAGACCATGAAAATGGTAGAATGTATAGGACATCACCTTTTCACTATAACAACTATTGTCTACATTCTGGCAAATAAAGATTATTATTATTATTATTATAAGGAAAATAAACGATTTTATCTCTGCTAGGTAAACGCGACCACACTTCACTATGGTTCAGTCTCGTACAAATTAATTAGAGAATTTAGAGATGTAAAAGTACTTTAGCGAACATAAGATTTACTGAGATAATTGAACTGAGAATTGAGTTGAATGTTATAGCTTTTGTTACACAGCAGCCGCCGTCTAGTGATGAATTATGGTAAATTAGACGGTGCAATAATATTTTTCATGATTAATTATTTGTTTATGAGCTTTGTCATCGTCCATCGACGAGTTATTAAGCAATATATAAAAATAATCTTCTATTAAAAGTGATTAAAATATATCGACATGTAAAAAGTACAAGTGAATCCTTTGATCACTTTTCGTGTTTTGCGGCTGTTCTTATAAATAAAAGATATAAGACGCGAAGTGTATTTATGAAGAGATTAATTAAAGTAAATGAAGCGAATAGTAGAAGATGGAGAGCCATCAACTCTGCTTATCCCAGTGGGAAACCGGCGTGACAATATGTATGTATTAGACGCGTCATTTCTGTGTCTGAACATAGTAAATTAATTGCGAATTGTTTGTTATTAATTATTTGATAAATAACTTGAGAAAATGTAGCGGCATGTTAAATACATAATTTTTCTGTCAAAAACATTCATTTAGACTTAGTAGTTTCCAAGAGAAAACTGTGCCACGACGATTTGGCAACATTTGAAGAATTTGTGTACATTTATTTATTGTTATAACGATCAAGTATTTACTTACGGACATGCGCACATCTTGAGGTAGCATATAGATACATATGACCACGTGATGATATAGCACGAAAAAAACAAAAATAAATAAAATTATGAAGATATGTATAATAAATATATTCGCAAGGATTGCCGAATATTTTATGGTGGCACTTCGCCAAAACTAGCGATAACGTTTTCATGCGGTAACACAACGGATATTGTTATTTTATTAGTTTCCTTATGTCTCCACAGATTTGATGACACAATATTTGGCTAACATACTTTTTGGAAAGGGTTATTTGAGACAAAAACAGACAGTTATGTAACGGCTTAATAAAGAAAATAAATCAAGAGTTCGTCGTTCTAAATTGTGCGTCCTTATTGGTACTAATACAGTTTATTGAATTTTAAAATCTTATATTAATATATAAAGCTGAAGATTTGATTGAACGCGCTAATCTCAGGAACTACCGGTTCGATTTGAAAAATTCTTTCAGTGTTAGATAGCCCATTTATCGAGGAAGGCTATAGGCTATATATCATCACGCTAAGACCAATAGGAGCGGAGAACCAATGAAGAATAGTTCAAAATTGGGGGTTTTGAAAACAAATTCCATGCGGACGATGTCGCGGGCTAGTAATTTATAATTTCTAATGTCATGGTAGTTTAGTGGTTAAGGCACTTGCTTTTTTTTAAATCGCTGGAGCACAGAAGGTGGCCTGAAAGCCCTGATGGAAAGAGGTTATCGTCACATATAGATATTCGCCACACCTGAGGTAGCATGTTTGTTTGCTTGATTCTTCTTCACTGCGTTTGGGATGAACAGATTAATATTAAAGATGGTATATATGTAATTTCAATAAGTGGAATTAAATTGATATAATTATTATAAATATGCTAGAGAAAATTAAGCAAGCAAAACCGAATGAAAACTTTAGTATCCTATAAAGTTAAAGCAAGTAAAGGAAGGCAGATAATTCGAAAGGCTCATATTATGTAATATTTATATGGGCTCCTACTATCTATACAGAGGTCATACAAACATACAAAATGATCCTGTCCCTAAAGGGGAACAAATAAACATTGGGCCCAATTAAATGGCTCGAAGAGTTGTGTACTTAGGACCGGCCCTTTCAACGTACAGACGGAAGGAATATCTTTTATTTGTGTATCTACAAGATGTGATTTTACGGATGTATTGAGATGCAACCCCTTAAGCGGATCAAGGGATGATTGCTTTAATGTGTATAAAAGATAAATAATAAATTGAATCTATAGAGGTCACTAATAAATTTTTGGCCTCTATAGTTGAGTCCTGAGCCGTTACACGAGTAGCTTATTGCGTCGCAGAGGCCCCGGGTTCAATTCCTGGTATGGTCAATTTAGTAAAAAAAAACCTACTACCATATAACACAAACCTGTATAGTTTCCTTGAGTGGTAGGTGAAACAGAAGTAGGGATCGCTTTGCGCATTGAGCGTAGCCAATACGATGCTATTTACCGACCTGTCGATAATATATTTTTTGTGTCCCTTTACTGAAAAGGGACAACACCTCATACTTCGAAAAAGAACTAAAATTTCACTTATCCTCAGGACAAGGTCACCGCTTAAGAGACATGCTGGACATTATACAATGTGTAATACATACATATTATATATTATATTACACATTGTAACTGCACAGTATTCAACATTTTATTTCAACTGACTCTTTCGCCAAGCAGGCTGTTTTCCCTTAGAACTGCCAATAGACGTTAGAAAAGCAATATCCTTTGCCATATTTAAAAATTCACTCGGGAAACTTTATATATATATTAATCGTATGCAATATAATGTATGTGTCATTTTATTCTTAAACTAGCTTCTGCCCGCGACTTCGTCCGCGTGGAATAGTTAAAAAGAAGTAAGTTAAAAAAAACTCCCGATTTTGAAACATTCTTCATTGGTGCTCCGCTCCTATTGGTCTTGGCGTGATGGTATATAGCCTATAGCCTTCCTCGATAAATGGGCTATCTAATACTGAAAGAATTTTTCAAATCAGGCTAGTAGTTCCTGAGATTAGCGCGTGCAAACAAACTCTTCAGCTTTATATATATTAGTATAAGATAAGATTGTACTCGCTGTCCACGTATGTAATTTTTTTTTGCTTCATCTCTATATAATAATTACAGATAATTTAAGAATCACCTTCAAGTCAGATTGCCTGGAAGAGATGGCTTTTAGCGATAAGGCCGCCTTTTGTTTTATGAAGTAATTATTTACTATATGCATTATTTAAATTGTTTGTTTTGGTGAAGAATAAAGTATTATCTAGCTATCACTGACGTGGAGTTCATGGAACTCGATTCCACATAGCCTACCTTTAAGGAACTAGCGGCTAGCGAGCAAAAGGTCGAAAGCACCATCAATTTATTGGCGCGTACTTTTTTATTAGTACATGTAATTATTATTACTGTATTACTATCTCTTACGCTCGGCGGCTTTCCACACGTATTCGATGAAATAGCAACTAATAACCCGAGCACCGGTTTTTGTTTCAAAATATGCGGTATTACTGCAAAATTAAGAACACATATTGTAGTAAGAAAATACGCGAGTTAGACGTTTTGTCAACAGCGGTGTAGTCAACGCTTGCATCATGCGATATATTTTTTCAACCGGCTTACTCTACCCGAATTTCTATCTATCTAGATTTCTCTACGGTTATTATTTATTTATTTATACCTATTCAGTAATTTCTTTTTATTCTGGCAGGCAACATTAAAAATAAATACATATAAAAACGCTTGTGTCTCCCCCACTTTGAAGACGACTCCCTGATATATCATATTAGGAAGCTAATTATTACTCATATTTGCCTCTGCGTCCACCGAGGGGTGATTCAAAGGGATTTTGAATTTTTCATGCGCTCATTTTGCGATCTCCTCACTTTGCAGAAAATTTGTTTAAATTTCGCGACATTATTCACTGTACCCCTAAAATGATTAATAATGTAATGAAGGCTTTTCGAAATTTGTATATTTACGATGTTTTTATTCGCTGAACTTAGAGTTCCGTTTAGGTTAGCTCTCTTCAACGCCCCACGTTCCTGCTAGCTAAACTTAGACCAAGTAGTAGAGACTGTGTTATATCAAGTTTATTTTTTACGTCTGTTTACTCTCTTTCCTTTCACCATATCCCAATTATTTGGGGTCGGCACAATATGTCTTTTACTTCCACACTCCTTTACTCTGACATACATCTTCTGTCACACCACATATCATCATATTGTTACGAGTGCGGGACTCGAATTAAAATGCCGTTGGAGTTACTATAGAATTTGTTAGAACTATACAAGCACGTATAAAACAGGTACAAACATAATTGGATACAACCAGTACAAACTGCACGATTAAATAACACACGCAAAGTCCGTCACTATATCGCTTACCGAATGTACGTCTTGCTTGTATCGTAATCCTCGCTTGACTGCCCCACCCCTCCGTTCGGGCATTGTTTTATACTGCACGGTGCAATATGTCTACCTCATCGCGTGCACCCGATTTCCCGGAATCACACCTGGCCACTGCCTAGCGGAACAGATTACAATACACAATAGGCAGCTTTTCTAATTACAAATATTAAATACAAAGAAAACAAAAGAAGTGCAAATGCAGGCGGTAATAAAACTGGTGGTTTATGACCGCAGATGTCCATTCGCATGTGTTGTTGTGCTTCGTGGAATTTTGGCTAAATCGTAACAATATCATCCTTCACATAATCCATCCATCTTTTTTTGGTCTACCTTTACATTCGTACCCATCTATCTTGTAGTTTAACATTCTTTTCGTCACGTGACTTTCATCCCTCCTCATTATATGCCCATACCAACGCAATCTTCTGCCTCTCAATTTTTCAGTCACGGGTGCAACTTTCAGAGATCCTCTTATGTACTCATTTCTCACGTTATCCATTCTTGTAACACCACACCACACATCCATCTCACTGTTTACTGTTGTAAATAATTGATTAAAAATATAAAAACAATATTTATATTCCCTCCTCGACAAAATTACAAATGCATATGAAAATCACGTATTTTATCATTTAACTTGTCATGAAATAAAGGGTTGCAATAATCATGACAGACGTTCAAAAAGGGTAAAGCTGATTAGATTTTCTCATCTAATAATTAGGGCCTATTAATATTTCATTTCTAAGGTTTCTTAGCTATTTTGGGAAAAACGAAACCCTTCTACAAACGCTTTAAAGGATACGACCACTCTACGCCATTTATATCCTAATATTACAAAATAAAATTAATTAAATAATATAACTTAGCACATGATATGTGATTTTCCATCCTTTCCTTTTTCATACAATACCCCATATTCGAGCCAATATACCTTGCTCACAGAAGAAATGGACAAGCGTATATACGTTTGTCCACTTCTTCATAATTAGCTCTAGGTAGTTTGACCCTATGTGCAAGCTCAAGACAACTTGCAATCTTATTTTATATTCTCAAAAACTATGTGGTGCTTTGGTGCCTAATTATACTATAATCAATTATTGAACATAATAATAGTGGCTATATAATATCAAGAAATGTGTTATCGTGCCAGATTAGGCACTTAAAAAGCAAATGAAACTACAGATTCGTTGAGTACTTTATTGAACTAGCTGTGTTAGATTCAATGTGCTCAAATTTTTATTTGGTTATAAATTGAATCAAAAGCGTAATCCCTCGTTCAATATTTTTAATTCATGGTTATTAATAAAATGTTTATTTACGCATTAATTTTTATGAGTATAGGCATAAGGTATTGTTTAATTTTTATCGGATTTAAATCAGTAAAGACCATCACCAAAAAAGTTACATTCATCAATAAGCTGGCAATTCTGAGACTGACTTAAAAAGCAAACTCGGTATTATTTAAAGCACCGCCTGTTGACGTTAAACAAATCCTTAAACGATGTTTAAGATGACAAACTTCACCAACCCAACCATGAATATTGAAACATGGTTAAATAAGGCTACTAATCTGTAGGGGAGGGTTTGCTTAGTACAAGAAACAACGTATATAAAATCTCTGGAAGTAGTATGGTCGGAACTTCAAAGTTGATGTTTTGCTGCACAGTTTTATTTTCATAATGCAATGTTATTACTCACCCAACAGCTTACTTGTTCGGTCTGTACACGTAATCATCTCATAACTATCATTTAATAATCAATATACTAGAGTTTACCCCGCGGCTATGACGCGGGTCAAGCTCAAACTAAAAAAAATCCAAAACCTATCCCACTTTCTGGGATAACCTTTACATAAATCTATCCCATTATCTGGGATGAAAAGTATCCGTTGTCCACCCTCGATATTAAAATTACATATGTACCGAATTTCAGCCAAATCAGACCAATAGTTTTTCCATAAAAGCATAACAAACAGAGAGACAAATATATTTTAATCCCGGAAACTATCCATATCAATATTTTTGGGATTAAAAGTATTCTATGTTCATCCTCGGCATCAAAAAAATTATATATATATATATATAATTGAGTTTTAGCCAAATCGATCCAGTAGTTTTTCCGTGAAAACAGAACAGACAGACAGACAGACAGACAGACAGACAGAGGTACTTTCGCATTTATAATATTAATAGGGATTTTTCTTATTGTAAAGATGGCAAATAGACAGACGGTCCCCTGATGGGAAGTGGTTGCCGTCGCAACTGTCGTCGTGGTAGACGTTTACAACATCTTGGAGCGAAGCCAACGTGTTTCCAGCTTTTAGGATAGAATAGCGGGGACAGAATAGGCGGATATTCTGTGAGAGTTTGGTATCCCAATCGAGCCGGTTCTAAAAGCTCCAATCGAGATAATGATTAAATAATAGCTGAAGGTACCACGTCGAAAGAAACAACTTTTATAAAAAATCATTTATAACGTTCTCTAAGGCATTAGGTACCATTTTTTTAATGAGGGGAAACCCGATTGAGGCCCATGAGGGAGCATAAGGAGGACAGAACTCCCTAGGGGAAAATCCCAGCCGGTGTGTGGGATTCGCCAGGTCGAGATGGCACTAGCACCTCTAGCCAGAACTAAAAATGCTTTTGCCACACCACTGTTAGGGATCCTCACTAAAACCCCTCGGTATTCCGTCCTTCGCCTGTAATGCCAAGGCACGTGTAAATGGTCTGGCCTATCCACTGGCCCTGGCAGGCGGTGCCGGGGAACTATTTTTGTCCCCCGGCGACATCATACTCTCATTAAGTAAGTGCGCGCGGAATACGTCGCACCCCCGTCTCGACGGCATATTGCGGGTTGCAAGCATGACATGCTCGGAAAAGGAGGAGACGGCGTCCCATGGCGCGAACCACGACCGGGAGTGAAGGTCGAGTCCGGTAGCAGCGACGAGGCCCCAGCGCTGCTCCGTCCTGGCAGGACACGCTTGGAGGGTGGATATGCAGCGCAGTATCCTCGTCGTCGGACGGCACTATATAGCAACGTTAACCCTATACCTTTTTTTCATATAAGATAAATTTTGTGATAAAATGTCAATTAAATCGTGTCTTTAGATCAGTGGTTCTTAACCGGTGGTCCGCGGACCACTAGTGGTCCCTGGAGGCATTCCAAGTGGTCCGCGAAGCCATCGTAATAAACAAGTGACGTGACGTGTTGTGTCGAGTCATCACAAAGCAAAGAGAATGCAATCACAAAAATCTCATTAAATTTAAAATCCGTAACTTATGTTTTTAGATTTTTAAATTATTATTAAATAAATGCATACTAGTTCTAAAATTATACGTGCTTTATTAGATAGAGCCAAATACATAGAATCTATACATATACATAACCGACTGGGTGGTCCCTGGGAAGACAGAAATTTGGTAAAATGGTCCCTTATGACTTAAAGGTTAAGAACCACTGCTTTAGATGATTAAACTCAAATATTTTCTACTGTAATATCTAACTTTAGGTATGGCTTAAGTTGTCTACGACATTTAAACATCATTAAATAGTGTCATTCATTGCAAAAATCCTGTTTGTATTGTACGAAAATGATCTTGTAAGGTAAAACAATGCATACATTTTTAATATAAATTCACATTTTTTTGACCACAAACATCGCAAAACCTAAAATACACTCATATACTAACAGCACATTCCTCTCAACGTTCACATTTATAATATTAATGTAGATTTTATATCCTGATACAAACTTATAAATAAATCCGCAAACAAATCAAAAAGTCCTTATAAGACTAAGAAATAATGTTTGGATGCAAAATGCAGAATTTATATCTCGTCAAGTAGCTTAATGGGAAAATAAACCGAATTTTAAGAAGACTTGGGCCTTTAATTATATTCTCATGGGATAAGTCTAAAGAGGGGGACGAATTAAGCATTATGTAAAAGGCAAATGTGATTTGAAAATGTTAAGATGGGTTCTGTACATAAATAGAAATTGAGAGTCATATAATATATAACACATTCTGCAATCGCAGTTGATGCCACCATATTGTTCTGGTTTTTATAGAATATCTCACTCAATTAATGTTTTTAATCATCGTCTTGTTACCTTTATTTATTTCACCAGCCCCTAGTTATTCTAAATAACTTCTGTGTTACAATTGCTTCCTTAACAACTGTTTGGCCATATTATATATTTATATGCTTACTTCTCCGATCTTTGTTATTCCGTAATATTTAGGTACATATTGTTTATAATTATCATAGTACATGTTTACGTCATACTATATCTTTATTTAATTATTCTACTACATCTTGTTATTTTAAATATATTTTTTAACTTATAGCAGTCATAAATTGAAAGTAGAATAAGCAGTCATAAATTCAAACGAAGCCAATACAGGCGCCGAGAACTGACTTCTGCAGTTTATGTGAAGCGAGTAGCCATTTACACGATGCTAGTATGAAGCCAGCATTGGCTTCCTTCGAATTTGAAGTCGGAGTAGCTGGATCAGTGTAAATCAGCTTTTAAATATAGACGGTTTATTTCTGCCTTTCAATTTGGATGAACTTGAATCATTCAATGTCATTAAATATCATCGTGTCCTTTCAATATGCCTTTCAACCAAATTTATTCCATTTGATCCGTTTAATATCAGCATTAACTACTTTTCAATTTCATGACACTTTTTACTGTGTTATTTTCATACTGTAGTATTCGTTCTTCTTCTATGGTAATAATAAATTTAATAATAAAACCTATATGTCTTAACGGTTTTAAGCGCTGCATTTTCTTTAATTTTTATTTAGACCTTTCGGCCGCTTTTCTGATGCCATATTTTATCCGTAACGAAGAAAGAATACTATTTACTGCGGCCGAGGCCTGTCGTAAGAAGCGACATAACAACCCAGCAATACAGCCAGGTGGTAGGGTATTTACCCGTCTGGATGGCTACCACCCTTGGTTTAGGGTACGCCGCTACAATAACAAATAAATTACAAATGTCCATAGGTGATTGTCTGCTGAACTCATCCAATAAAAAAACCGTGATCACGGAAGCCAAACATGACAAGTGTCATTGAGTAGGTAATGTTAGTGAAATAAAAATCAAATAAAATGCTGCACTTAAAACTGTTCAAACGTATTTATAAGTCATGCGCAGAAGGTTTACCGATGGTCGCCCCTCCCGCTTCCTACGACTGAGGCCTGGGCTTGTCTAAGCAGTACTAAGAACTAGACGACCGCGGGTCGCGGTTGTGGGAGGCGGGAGGGGTTGTCATCAGCAAACCTTCTGCGCACGACTTATACATACACAAATCATTCCGCCGTCTTCACTACGGAACCCTAATAAGGGCTTTTTTCCTATATAATATAATAAGGATGCTTTTCGATACTTTATTAAGTTTAAATGGATGAAATGGTTCGTTAAACGGGCCCACAGGGAAATGAGAATTTTTGCGTTTGGACCTAATAAAATTTTATTAAAAATATTGTTTTGATGGCAAACAAACAGAACGTGTTTAATAATGGATTGTTTGAACAAGTTTTTGTTTTATTGTAGATTTTATTATATTTGTTTTATGTTTATTTCTGATGAAACCCGTTTGGATTTCATATAAAGCTAACATGCTTCGGTTTATTTTAAAATGCATATTTAGAACATTTTTTTATTTACTTACTAATTTGTATCAACAATGGTCTTTGGTCTAGCCGTCTAAGGTCCGGCCCGCCTAGTTCAATGATGCGTAAAGGGTGCATATTCGATTCCCTGCAGGATAAATTTAGTAACAAAAATAAATCAATATAAATACGACTTTATTTGGCTATTTGTTTATTTCCTCTTCAATGCCTTAAGAACTAACCGATTATCATGAAACTAGGTCTATATGTAGGTACTTTCATTAACGGGGATGACTGTTTGATGACAGTTTAACAGCGAGATATACATGCAGAGCTATACCTAAGATAGTACGGGAAGGCACCATAAAAAATCTGAATTCCAGTTGCCGCTGAATTTCAATTATCGTGTCCCTTCAAAAATCCATATTAAAATGTCAAAATTTCAACAAAAAAAAAACCGTTTTCAATAAACCAGAGGTCGTGTTGTGTTCAAATTTGACCAGCATACTTTGAATCTCCCCGTTTAGTTAGCTCGAACAAAATGAAAGAGCGAAATACATTGTTTGGTTTCTCGGAGGTCATACTATAATGGTCGTGTTGGCTGAAACAGTTATTATAATTTTGATTACGACGCGCTTGATTTCTCTTCGACGCGGGAATAATTTTCAATTCACTCCAGAAATATGGCAAACAGGAAATTAGATTCTGCATCTTCTCGAGCAAAAATTGACGTAATATCTTAAATATTGGAAATTTAACTTTTCCTTTAAGGTATATTGGAAACAGTCAGATGGATTGATCGAGTCAATCTGTACCAATGTTTGAAACTGAAAGTAACTGTGATTGTTTGTTATATAAAGAAAGACTTTATTTGAAGAAATAGGGACGTAATAACATTCCTTGTACATTGTTATACACAGAGCATATTTTGAGAATTTGTACGCCGCATTTTCAGCAAACAAGGTTTGCACTCAGCATATTGCTGTGCCGGAATTATAACCGACACAACGCTGATTTTGGCGTAAGACCAAAACGACCCAATTTTGTTAAATAATACAACTAATTCTACTTGTGTAATATTCAGTTAGTAAATGAAACAAATAAAAAAAAAAAACAACAATTAAAAACTTTGTTACTTAAATGTTAAAATATCTCCTTTTTTTTTTTATAAATATTGCCTCATAGAACTAAGCTAAGAAGTCGTTGTAGCGTAATGGCTAACGCACGCGTCATAAACTCAAAAGGCGCGGGTTCGATCCTGGCCGAAACGCATCCAACACTTGGGCAGTCTTCTGACCTAATGTGCATATTGTTACAATTACCACGTGCTAACAACGGTGAAGGAAAACATCATGATGCAACCTGCACATCGAGATAACCGATGTGTCAAGCCTGTCAAGCCGCCTTGAACAAGCGTGGCGGGTATACTATTCGTTCCCCTATAATAGGAGGCCCGAGCCTAGTAGTGGAATATTTATGGGGTGTTATTACAGAACTAAGCTAACTAAATTGATTTTCTAATAAATTACTTGTGCTTGTTACAGGTACGATATGTTTCGTGGAGTTTTGCTTTGCTATCGGCAAGTAGAACAATATAATAGGACAATGTAGGTATATAACTATATATATACATTTTCCGTGATTCATAGCGGGATCATTCTTGTATTCATTTCTATTCGTAATAATCAGAAATGAAATGAAATATATTTATTCTTGCGTAAATGTAGTTAGATACTGATGTTATTATAATAAAACTACGTTTTAACAGTTTTAAGCGCGGCAATTTATTTGATTTTTATTATTCTGACGTTTCGGCCACTTTTCAGTAGTCATGGTCATGGAAGACAAATATGGTCAAGTGTCAATAAGTATTGTGATAGTTTTATTTAGCCTACCGCCAACTTATAGACATTCGCAACACTAGGGGCAAAACCAACGTGTTGCCAGCCTTTAGGATGGAATAAGGGGATGAGATAGTGGGATGGCATAGAAGAAGGGGGGAAGTGGGCTATCGAAACTCTCACTCATCGCACCAAACACAATTAGGTCAACACTAACCGTTTCACGCCGGTATTCTGTGAGAGCGTGGTATCACATCGATTACGCGAAGTTTAAACACTCTAAACAAGATATTGATTCCAGCTTGACTCTATCACCTTTAAAATGATACGAAAAGT
This sequence comes from Dendrolimus houi, assembly GCA_039645545.1. Classification (NCBI taxonomy): domain Eukaryota; kingdom Metazoa; phylum Arthropoda; class Insecta; order Lepidoptera; family Lasiocampidae; genus Dendrolimus; species Dendrolimus houi. The sequence goes on along the minus strand of CM077127.1, from coordinate 23,174,224 downwards.
ATGCAAACTTTTATTACTATTATACTATGCTATTATTAATATTGTATAGCTATTGCTGTTGCTATACACATGTTAACGATGTATATATATATAATATTAATATGTGTTATTGTTTATTCTCTATTTTTTTATTCATTTTAGGTATATGTATTGTGTGATATTTATATACCCTATTTATATATGTATTTAATTTGCACACCGCCGTCATACACTTGCGAATCTCCCGTTCATAAAATCCATAGCCCGGGTTGTCTGGAAGAGATCGCTCTAAAGCGATAAGGCCACCCATTGCTCCTACTTTTACTGTTTAATGTGACTACTGTAAATTGTTTAATTTATGTATATGTGGTGAACTATAAAGTGTTTTCTATTCTATTCTATTTTTAACAGGCGAAAAATATTACGTGTACTTATTCGTTTATTTAACAGATCACACAATATATTAAAGAATCAATACATTTTACAGCAGTACATAAGTCAATAATGGATGTTACTTACTATACAGGGGAAATTGAAATAAAGAGGACAATTATTATTTAAGTTACATTAAAAACTCGGTAGTCGAGTACCCGTTTTACATATTAGTTTATATAGTCTTTATAAACACTACATTCCAAACTATTAATAAAATATGAACTAACTTCGAAACATAATATGCGAGTCCTTACTTAATCTTTTGAATAATATTATACCTGATCAAACATTAACAGTTAAACGACTGTCCCCTTTCATACCTAACTTATAATGAGTTGTAAAATTATTTAATACAAGGTCTCGCGCCGAGATTCAGAGGATGGAGGAGGCTGTGATTAAATACCTCCCCCCTAACACCCGCCTCTCAACCCCTCTGACCATACTTTCAGAATAGTATAGTGGCAAAGACAGTAAACCAGGTGAAATAAATTAATATATTGTATTATTATTTACAACAACAATAATATAATATTAATTTGCCTCAAATTTAAAATTGGTTTCAGCAAAATATTATTTACAAGTCAATTATTTCCACTATTTAAAGGTATAGTAGCTAAATAACTAATTTTTAAACTTTATTTTGCAAAAAGTTATATTTACAGTATTTATATTATCTACTGGTCCCAAACTAGGTGAAGCCTGTATTTTGGAGATCAATGTGTATAATCACAATTAATTAAATTATTAATTATACTAATTACAATATAAGATGTCCCTATGTGTATTTTCGTGTGTAAATAAATAAGACACACACGCCGCAATCCATATTAACAAAAATCATATTATACCTACAGTTTCGGCAAGTTTTTTGTTCTAGTCTGCATTTTATATTAATTACCGCGGGTTAGGAGTGAAGTAAAAGTCTTGGAATTATTTGTACGTCTATATTGTCGATGTATGAAGCCCTCAAATCAGCCCTTACATTTCTTCTGAAAAAATATGGATACCCGAGTATAATATAATAATAATGTACAGACGTTTATGGATCGATGTTATATCCTATAAGAATATGTAATTTTGTAAATAACTATCGAAATGTTTTTTGTAAACATTATTTTTTACCTAGAAAAAATGCATCAAAGCGCTTGTATGATATTAAATCAAACTGAATACAGACGAAATCCTATAAAAAAATACAATTAATTTAAATACTAATGTTATTTTTCTTAAAAGCTACTATGTTAAGCCAATTTCAAACATAATAATAAATATTTTTACAATTATTCGATATGCTGTCACCTTCACTGTAAGTGAAGTAACACATACCTGCCTAATGTTTTATTTAATTTATATTATTTATTTAAACTATATAGGTACTTAAACGTCCTAATGTAGGTACTAACCTTACTCAAAAACTTCTCACAATCAGAGTTGTGAAAATTACCTAACTTGATTTACGGTCCTTTGCTTAACTATGGCTAGACCCTACTTGAAGCCAAATAGGCTGTAAGAAATTATCTCAGTCCCTCCTTGTAATGTTGTACATTGCAACTAGAAGTGTTGTAATTAAACTTGGCAAAGGCACGGGACTTCTTGAATTGCTCAAGTGTTCTTACTGCCTTTGTCATTTTACTTTGTTATGTTTTCTTTGTTCAAATATATTGTTAGTAAAATTAAAAGTTACGTCGTTCTTTGTTATTGGCTCTGTTTAAAGTTTTTGTCAAATATCCTTTGTTGAGTATAAAGCTTCCTCCACATCGGTATCGATTGAATTTAATGCTGCTTAATGATTTTTTTGTTGCACAGCTTCAGCAGTTACCCTCGCCTATGGACATTTGCAACACCAAAGGCGCTACAAATGCGCTGCTGCTCTCTTAAGGGAGACTGAAACCTGGCCACTAATGCCGGAACACAACTCAAGGTTGTTATGGCGGCATACTCTAGACCAAAGGTGGTAGCCATCCAGAAGGATAAATAACCTACCACCTGGCTGTGGGTTGTTTTGTCGCTTCTTACGACCCGGCGCCCGGCCGCAGGAAATTGTATTGTTTCTCGTTTCTGCACGGATAATTTATTAAAACGATTTAAAAGCTTCTATTAAATTATAGTCACAACAGCCAGTAATGCCAAAAATAGACGGTTCATTTCTGTCCTTCAATTTATATAGAAATGAGGTAAGATCTGCCAACTTAAAAAAAAAAACGTTTCATAGGTGACTTTTATAACTGCTAATTTATTGTTTAACGGTGTTTCTTGGATTATTGAGTATTATGTTTAAAATAATAAAATAGTGTTGTGTATAAAGAACTAATACAAATACAAATAAAAAAATAACGAAGACGAATAAAGCAGTTAAAAGTCCCATTTAACAATTAGGTTTGTTGATTTTTTTTTTTTTTCATCTCTTTCTATACAAATGAAAGATAAAAATGAACCGTCATATTTTATTGAAAAACAAAATATGTTGATTCAATTTCATTATATAAGAAATTCATCATCTTATAAAATTAATCCTAAAACGACGAAAACCTATTAATATTTCCATTATATTAGTAGTAAGCCAACCCCTTTTCTTAATCCCTCAACCGTTCACCAGTCGAGACCAAAATCTTGTCTTCGAAAATTAAAAACATTAAGAGGGGTCTAAACCCTACTCGTAGGCGTAGTTAATCAGTTGAAATATTTAATTACTGCGGACTAAATCTGAGGCTGTCAGTGTACAATGCTCTTTATATTTGGTGCAAGGGTTAATCTAGGGCGGAAAAGAAATAAATAGATATCTGTTCAATCTGCGTGCTAAACATACACACTTGTATATTAAAAGTTAAAAAGAAAATTATATTTTAACTCATCTGGTGTAACAAGTAGGGAGAGAAGGATAACTCGTGAAGCCACCTAGATATCTATACTAATAAAATAAAACGAATTTGCAGAACCTTTTTGCAGAACCAGAATTGTGCCCTGCCTTATGCATCTAATCTAACAAATAAACAAAACAGGCACATATATGACTTAAATTTATTAATTTATAACTTGACCCATCGTCATAGTGACATTTTTTTATTTTGACCTGAATAAATTTACTAATGGCAAATTTAGGCTAAACAAAGATACTATGTATCTGCCTTTTAAGTTACGAAGACGTATAGCTACTTTATTAGCATTTAATATACAAAATCATGACAAAGTTATGTATGATATAACTGAAAAACCTGACATCAATTTAAATAAAAACAATAATGTTTTTAATATTAACTCTACTATGAGTCCTAGTCCTTTAAACTGCTAGAAATGACCAAAGCTAAACCTACTTCTAATTTAAATATAGTTCACCAAAATATACAGGGTTTAGCAGGTAAAGACTTACAAATTGAACTTTTTTTAAAAGAATGTAAGGTTCATGTTCTATGTATTACAGAACATTGGCTTAAAACTTTTGAAGTCATAAACTTCATAGAGCATTATACAGTGATAAGTGCATTTGTAAGGAAGTCCGCTATACATGGCGGATCACTTATCCTTGTAGCAAATGATGTAAAATGTAAAGAGCGTAAAGACATTATGTCCCTTTCTGTTGAACGTACTGTGGAGGTTTCCTGTATTGAGCTTGAGCGCTATATAATTGTCTGCGTCTACCGACCCCACAGGGGATTATAGTGTATTTGAAAGCACAATGGAGGAATTATTAATAAAATTAAATAAAACTGATAAATTGCCTATAGTTTGTGGGGATTTTAATGTTAATTTGTTGGAAATGTCATCAACTCGTACTAAGATCATTAATCTTTTCAAATCCTTTAATCTTATACATGTCTTTAATGAACCTACGCGTATAACTGCTACTACAGCTACCTGTTTAGACAATATATTTTGTAGTTGCAAAATAATCGATAAATCACTCATAGATGTACTACGGTCGGATCATTGTGGCCAGTTTATATCAATACCTTTTGACAGTATTAAATTCACTTCTAAAATAACCTGTAGACCGGTGAATTATCATTGCTTAAGAACCTTTAAAGATAATCTAGCCAAAAAAATTCCTACCTTGGATCTCAACAGCGAAGATCCAAACAACTTGTATGGTAGTTTCTTCGACGTTATACAAGCTGAATTTGAAAACACATTTTAAACTAAAACAATTAACAAAAGTAATAAACTTAAGTTTAGTGATTGGGCTACAAAAGGTATATATAAAAGTCGAATAAAACTGTATGAATTATACAGTGAAAAACAATTTAATCAAAATCCAGACTTTCTTGACTATATCAAAAAGTACTCTAAGACCTTTAAAAGAGTGTGCATCGCTGCCAAATCTTTATATTATAGTAACAGAATTAAAAATCATCAAATATCATTAAGACAACTTGGAGTGTCATAAATGACGCTTCTGGCAAAACTTCACGTCGAGATGATGGAATTGAGCTTGTAATTAACAATAACACCATTAGTAATAACTTTGAAATTGCACAAACATTTAATGAATACTTTAGGATATACCAACCTTAACAACTAGCTCTTTGTCATCATCACCACTGGAAGCTGAGCTGCTAATGACACAGTGTGTTGATGAATGTAATATTTCATTCAAATTTAATCATATAGATACAAGTGATATTGTAAAAACGTTTAAATCATTAAACATTAAAAACACAGCTGATTTTTGGGGTATATCTTTAAAAGTATTAAATGACATAATAGACACTATTGCACTATCACTAGTAGAAATATTTAATCGATGTGTAGATAAAGGGGTATTTCCCGACTTAATGAAAGTTAGCAAAGTTATCCCTATATTTAAAAGTGGAAACAAAACGACCCCTCCAACTTTAGGCCAATTTCTATTTTACCAACCCTAAGCAAGATCTTTGAAAAATAATTTTGAATCAACTGCTCTCACATTTTAATATTAATAAATTATTTCATACTAAACAGTTCGGGTTCACCAAAGGTCGATCCACTACCGATGCAGGTGTTGAGCTCCTAAAACACATTTATGATGCTTGGGAAGGATCACAGAATGCCATTGGTGTATTCTGTGACCTGTCCAAGGCATTCGATTGCGTTGAACACGTGACCCTCCTAAAAAAGCTCAATTATTACGGTATTCATGGCGATTCTCTCAACCTATTATCGTCTTACTTAAATAACAGATCCCAAAGCGTTGAAATTAACAATGTCAAATCTTGTGAGACTGGCATATCTATGGGTGTGCCCCAGGGCTCTATTCTAGGTCCCTTCTTATTTTTGATATATATTAATGATTTGCCATATTTTATTAATGATATGTGTGAGGTAGTGTTGTTTGCTGATGACACATCACTTATATTTAAAGTTGATAGAAATAAACTGAACTTTGACGACGTAAACAACGCCTTATCCCAAATATCTAAGTGGTTTACTGTAAATAACTTATTACTCAATCCGAGCAAAACTAAATGTGTTAAGTTTGTTATGCCCAATGTAAAAGAATACGATATTAATATCTCTCTTAACGACACTAGACTTAATCTAGTAGATTCAACTGTATTCTTAGGCATTAACCTTGATCAGAAGCTCCACTGGGGCGCTCATGTATCTAGTCTCTCAGGAAAACTTAGTTCTGCTGCATATGCGGTCAGAAGAGTTAGGCAGTTCACTGACGAAGAGACTGCTAAACTAGTTTATTTTAGTTATTTTTCATAGTGTCATGTCCTATGGTATCTTACTTTGGGGCAACGCTGTTGACTTAGAGACCATATTTGTTTTACAAAAAAGAGCCGTAAGATCAATTTACAACCTCGGCCTCGGGAGTCTCTTAGAGAATGCTTCAAGGAAATCAATATTATGACGGTCGCCTGCCAATATATCTTTAATAATATAATTTATATTCGTAATAATTTGAGTGCCTACAAGCAGTATAAGGATATTCACAATTTCAACACCAGGCATTGTAATAGACTGATATTGCCATCTTTTAGATTACAAAAGTACTGTCCTCTTTCTTGGGGTTGGTATACGCTTCTTCAATAAGATTCCGAGTGAAATGTTAGATCTGCCTTTCACTAAATTCAAAACCAAATTAAAAAGTATCTTGCTAAAAAGGGATACTACACTATTGAAGAATACTTAAATGACAAAAATTCATTTACATAGCAGCTCACTCTAACATCTTATACTATATTTTGTTTAATGTTATCTTGCCAAGCTTGTAAGGGATTTATGGAGATATATTGCAGCATAACATTTTAGTACGTCATATCATTATTATAACTTTCATAATATTTTTGTTTCCTCTTATTGTGTCTTGATCTTATTGAGTATGCACTGTTTGCTACAACTCCATTAATTCTTCAAAAAGTAATTCTGTAACATACTTCTGTATAAAACTTATTAAAAAAAAAAACAACTTGAGATATAAATAGAATAAGAAACTTAAAGAAAAACATTATTTAGCTAGACGTGTTGCTGGGGAGTTTCTTGCCGCTTCTTCTCCTTAACAGCAATAACACGTTGTGAAGCGGTATACATAGAATAGGAAGAAAAATTAAATTTTAACTTATATATTTATATGACCTTCAAAAAGTGTTCTCCAGTGGAACTTATTTTGAATAAAAAACTTTGAATTTGAATTTGAATTTGAATTTGAACACATCATTATTTACAAAAAGCGTCGCAACAGCATATGTCTAACTATTATAGTTATGCCACAATAAGTGTTCTTTTCTTTTAAAAATGTAATTGAAATGCCGCCGCTAGAAAAGACTCTTTATTTGTATGTTGGTATTCAGCCTTATCAAAATAAACTACTTCATATTCAAGACTGCTTCAATACTTTTATATAACGTGTTGAATTATTCAATTCGGACATTCCATTCGAAAGATATCACGAGTTTAATAATATAAGTATTAGAAAAAAGTTGCGTGGTCGCCGCTCACCCTGCTCGGCTAGCTAGGCAGCACCTTATGTGAAATAGACTTTACTGAGGTACAGGCCGTACGGGAGTGGAAATATTTTGAATTCGCTTAGTGGGTAATTAAACTCAACAAAAAAGTTCTCTTTAGTTACCCCTGCGAAGCCGGGGCGGACCGCTAGTATAAGATATAGTAGCTTTTCAGATTTACGTTTTTTACTGAGTCACTGAAGACAGTCAGACGACAGATTAGTCAGTCAGTAGATAGTGTATTCTTCTTCAATACATAGAAGAGCATATGTTACAATACAATAGTGAGCTTAATGTTTTACTTTTTAATTGTATTTTTAAAAGGTTCTTAATAACTAGTGTGTGTATTGTTACAATATAGACACTTTATATCATCATTCAAATCCTCACATTTTAGATTTTTTTTGTAAATTATGTCAAATAACCTATCACCACAAGCTGGTGGTGAAGGACAAAATTATGAGAACACCCGCACATCTGGTTTTTGTTGTGATTTTGCAGGTAGCAAGCGTAAATTGCTTGATTTATAAATTAGGTAGATGATACATGTTACAATAAATTCCATAATTACTTCCATATAAAAGAGCGGGCACTAAAATACCATACAATCATCTTATTTAAATAATCCAATTAATAATTTATGTGACTCGTTTATAAAATCTAAGTCGATTTTTAAGATGATAAAAAATGTCTCAATTGACTTGACTCTCAGGTAACCCCTGTTGTGAGTCGCTCATCACTTGGGCCACAAAATTATGTTTTAAAGAATCTGAGCATAATAGAAAAAATATTCTCAATTGTCTGTTTATTAAGAATACAATTCTTCTGGCAGATTAGGGCGCGAATTGATTGAATCATTTTAAAATTCAATTTGAAATCAATTTTGAAAATGCAGCATCCGCCCTTTATAGGGATGAGATTAATTAAAATTGGAAATCGCAATGGTTATTAATTTCCTACAAAAGTATAGTTATTATACTAACTGCTTCTGTGGTTAAAAGGCTCTCGATTCGTTCCCTAGCAGGGTACATTTCGTAAACAAACTTTCCGTTATTTACTTTGGGTGTTCTAAGTTGGCCTTAGAATTGTCCCCTAAATCGGATAATATTACCCATAGCACAATAGTTACTTAGCTTGGGAATATACTACAAAGTTGTGTGCCCAGATCTTACTTAGCATAATTATGAAGAACCATTTTCTCTGTGTCGTATCCAAAAATAAAATATAGATTTGTCAACATCCAAACACTCAATTCGCCATCTACCAAAGATATTTAAGATAATCGCTCCCAAATTGCACTACGTAACGCCTCGTTCGTAGTCAGAACAGTTCAAAAGGGGTAATAAGACATCTGCAAAAGATTAGTATCGGCTTGCAACAATATGTATGTATGCAATATGTGTTTGTGTGCAGATTTAAAATGAAAAAAAATGTAGACATTTTTTATCGTATCAAAAGTACGATCAGATATTTCTGACTAAAATAAACTATATATGAAAACACAATCTATTCCAAAATAATGACCTAAGACGAAACAAATAAACTTCCATATTATAAAACAATTTTCACATATTCACCAACAACATTAGCATCAAAATCACAAGTCTTAACACTCTTTTAAAAAATAAACTTAACAAAGGCAGTGAATTAATTCTGACGCGACCAAAGTAGAAGAAACGGATAAGCTCTCGGAGCGTGGAAAAATGGCGTCTCCAAGAGCTCTAATTAATGTTATACGTCAAGAGTCAAGGGAAGTTCTCCCTAGTTAAAGCTTAAGGAGTTTATAGCGTCTTGGAATAATTAGTTTACTGGATTAGGATTGATGCACACCTGTTATTAAACATTGTCTTTTATGATAGCAGCGAATTGACGCCTATGTGAAATATACAGGACGGCTGAGGAACACAAGAGATAAGTACTTGATATAATGCAGATAATAAAAATTGAAATGTTTGCTGAGACACATAGTAGAAGTGAAATGTGATTGTTAATGTAATTGTCCAATTTGAAAACCTGCCGGTAAAACTTTAAGTTAAAATTTTGTTGCGATTCGTTTTGCCACGTTTTTCCACTTGTCCGTTGTGTGTCCCAACACATATTTCGATTTTTCGCAGGTTTACTGCAAATTATGATTTGGTTAGATTAGGTACATTTTAATGAATGCATTTTTTATTTAAACATATTTTATTTTATCAAACAAAAAAACTGACTTCGATCCGGAACCAAAAAACGCATCCATAGTCTACTATAAAATTATGCCGCCTCTCACCACGTCTACTCTAAACTTATGCCGCCCCTCCACGCCGCCGTAACGCTTTTTGTGACAGAAAAAATCCTAATACCCCCCGTCTATATAAAAGTTTCACTTCAACAGCGCGACATCAGTCCGACCCAGGGTGCAGTTGAAAACCAGCGTCAGACAACTGTGTCGGGCATTTGCTGAAATGCAACCGTTTGGTATCAACGCGAGACATGCCTACTGTTTGTAACGTATTTAGTGTGTTATATTTATTCCTGTAAGTCTCGCAATGTGTTCAAATAAATGTTTTTTGGTCATCCTTTTTTCAAATAGGATATTTTGCTTAGTGAATATATTCTCTTATTTTTAAAAATAAGTAATACAAAGTACACAGTATATAAGTACAAAGTAAAACTTGAGTCATCGTCATCGCTCACGGATGCTTAATAAGGTCGACTGGGGTACCTAGTGTAATGTTTGATGGGACAATCATTCCTTTTAGTGATAAGGTAAAAAACCTTGGCATTATATTCGACAGTAAGCTGTCTTGGCGATCTCATATCACCAAATTAAGCTGGCAGCTATATGTCTTATCCAAATCCCCTAGAAGGTTGAGGAATTTCTTACCCACTACCACCAAAATTAAGCTAGCAGAGTCCTTATTCCTTCCTATCCTTGATTATGGTGACGCCAGCTATCTAAATTTAACCCAAGAATAACTTAATAAACTTGAGCGCCTCCAAAATTTTTGCATAAGGTAACTACGCAAGTATGACCATGTCTCGCATCCTTGCTTTTCTCTATAGTATATTATTTGTCCCAAGTACTCCTGATTACGTTAAACAATGTTTTGAATTTCTTTCGTGCTCTCATAATTTACGCCCTTCTACTAAACTTAAATTGAACACTCCTGCGCATAACTCAACTATTTACAACAATTCTTTTACCATTAAGGCTATACAGCTTTGGAACACGCTTCCTGTTACTATCAGACAAGCAAAATCGCTAGCGATATTTAAAACTATGATCAAAAAATACTACCTGTCGTTGGAATATGATATTTAAATTCATTTATTAACATTTATATATTTTGTTTGAAGTCGTGGTAGCGTAATGGCTAGCGCACGCGTCCGAAACTCAAAGGGCGCAGGTTCGATCCTGGCCGGAACGCATGCACCACTTAGGCAGTTTTCTAATGGTTATTGTAACAATTACCACGTGCTAATGACGGTGAAGGAAAACATCATGATGCAACCTGCACATCGAGATAACCGATGTGTCAAACCTGCCAAGCCGCCTTGGACAAGTGTGGCGGGTATACTGTCCGTTCCCCTATAATGGGAGGCCCGAGCCCAGCAGTGAGACATTTATGGGCTGCTATTACTATATATTATATTATATATATCTGTGTAATATATACAATTTCTGCATATATATATATATATTATTTATGTATTTATTATTAAAATGTAAGTAGTTCGTACTATATGTTACGTATACCACTATCGCCAATTCACTCCTGGGGTTGTCTGGAAGAGATCGCTTTTTAGCGATAAAACCGCCCTTTGTACATTACTAGTTATAATTTTAGTCTTTAAGTTCATGTTTGTATTGGTGTATAATAAAGTGTTATCTATCTATCTAATACTGCATTTTAAGTATTTTTTAAATTTGCTTGTTTGTCTGGTAATCGAACTGACCAAATGATTATAATAAACTGTATTTCTATGATGTCGATCGAAGGGCTTAGTAAATAAAATGGTTTATACTATATTTATACAATATATGGATTTATACAATAGAATAAAATACAATTTATAATACTTACAAGATACATATTTATACTGTTGTACAGTTTAATATTATGTTGTAGTAGTAGTAGTGTAGTTTAACTACATGTTTGTACAGTTCTAATAAATTCTATAGTAGTTCCAACGGCATTTTTAATTCGAGTCCTGTAGCTCGTAACAAAACAATAGAATAAAATACAATATTTATAATACTTTTCGTCTAATATGTTTCCAGTTTTTGCTTAAATGTATAAAATCGGCCAAATGTGTGTTAGATTTCCTACAACGGAGGGTTCCACAGACATGAAAAAGTTTCATGTCTGTGGAACCCTCCGTTAGAATTCTAACGAAAGCATTTATTAGAAATGAATGTTCATATTAAATTTTATTGAAAATGTTTTTTATTATGAAGAAAATAAATGTAAGTATGAACAAACATATTCACAATAACATGACAGTAATTTAAAATACTTTGTCATTTTTAAATCTCATGTATTATCATTATAAGTAGTTGTAATAACCAAGAATAATCACAACAAACAATATCACGAAAGTCTTCCATTATTTAAGGGTATATTATAAGTAAATATAATTATAAATATAGGTATATATAGAATTTAAGAAAACTTAATATAACTAACTAATGTATAATAATAATCTATACATATAATAAAACTATAGAGGTCGAATTTCTGTACAATGAAAAAAAAAAAAAATGGAGTCAAGGGAATGTAAGAAATGAAATAGTAGTTCTATTTCATTTCTTACATTCCCTTGACTCGATTTTTAGCATTTTTTTTAAATTTATGTTTCTCTGTTTGTACCGGCTAATCTCCGAGACGACAGAACCGATTTAAATGAAATTTTGTACGCTGATAGCTTATATCCCTGGTCGAAAAATTAAAGAGTTCTCTTGGCATAGTTAAAAAACCGCACCACGCGGGCGAAGACGCGGGCATCAGCTAGTATAATATAATAACTTATTTAACTAACTATATATGTGTGTGTGTTATTTTTCCACAAACAAACACATACGTAGGTGCTGCTTCAGTTTGGTTGTTTTGAAACAATATTCGAATTAAAAGGTATAACAAAAACCGTAGCCGTCCGCAAAACGCCGATTAACCTCCCTGAACCCCGGCCATATATAACCGCACTTCGGTCAGTGGGGACATCCACTTATAAATTCACTTTTATCGCGGCACTGTTCGCGACCCATCGCGTAATTCATCGTCTGTGCCCGAAAATTAATTCTACATTTTATACTTCGAAAAAATTTAATATTTTATTTGTATTTACAAAATTAGAGGAATCTTCATTTTAGAATATCGATGTGAAACAGTTAGTTTTGAGCTAATCGTGTTTCAGGTTAATTTCTTAAGTTTTTGCGACTAGAGCACATAATTAGAACTAGGTTTTAAATCTATATATTAATACGTGAAGCAAAAACACAGTATAAACTTTGTACACCTTTTTACGAAAATTGTGCTGACGGAGGAGTATGAAATTTCACACACTTATAGTTCATATAAAGAAGGAGAGCAGAATGCTAATATTTTTTTATAATTATGCATAACAAATCATTATATTAATACGTGAAGAAAAACTTTGTACCCCTTTTTACGAAAATTGCGCGGACGGAGGTGTATGAAATTTCGCACACTTATAGTTTATAATAGAGAAGGAGTGCAGAATGCTAATTTTTTTTAAATTATGCATAAAAAATACATTAAATCAATAAAAAAACATTACACACACTCCCATGTATTTGACACACACCCGCATATATACTCTTTTGTTTATTGTTAAAGTCAAATTAACAGTGTAGCCTTGGCGAAATCTGTGTATAGAAGTATAGTCTTTGTTAATAATTATTATGGTCGAATTTCAAACACGGGCGACCACTAGTGTAAATAAATCTGCGTTTTAATTGTGTGTATAATAACCATAAACAAAATTAAAACTTTTCGCTTTAATGAAAGTGGATGAAGCCAAAAGTCTTTGTCAAGATCGTAGCAGCTTGAGATACATCGTCTCTGCTAACCCCAAAATTAAATAATTAATTATTTATTAATAATGTTACGAGTTACGGGACTCGAATTAAAATGCCGTTTGTAGTTATTATATAATTTATTAGAACTAGACAAACACGTATAACACAGGTATAAATATAACTGGACATAACCAGTACAAACTGTACGAATCAATAACACGCGCAAAGTCCGTCACTATATAGTTTATCGAATTTACACGTCTTGCTCGTATCGTAATCGTCGCTTGACTGCCGGTCTCTCCGTTCGGACATTTCTTTATACTCAGCTTCCAATATGTCACGACCGGGTAAACAATGGTTTCCAAGAATCACACCTGGCCACTGCCTACCATAAAGGATTACAATACACAATAGGCGTTTTTTTTTTTTATTACAAATATTAAACACAAAGTAAACAAAACAAGTCCAAATGCGGGCAGGTAATAAATCGTGCTTTGTGGTCGGCAGGTGTACATTCACATTTGTCGGAGTGCTTCGTGGAATTTTGGCTAAGTTGTAACAATAATATAATGTACAGTTTGCTGTGACGTCTCTCTAGGTTGAAGCGTAAGATCAGCGTTGATCTAACAGATTGACATTTTTGCTGAGCTTGATCCAATTTTTAGAACATAATATATGTATATCTTTTCGTGATACTTTGTGGTTGTTTTCTTTTTTTTACTGTGCTTTATTTATTAAGTTCAATGTGTTTGTTTCACTTGTATGTGTTCGTCCTAAAAATAAACCTGTTTTCTTTCTTTCAGTGGGAAACAGGCGTGATAATATGACATATGACAATTACTGGGTGGCGTGCCAACAATGGTCCTTTACTCTAGGATTACTGTGTAAATTTTCATGTTCGTACATAAACGTACACTAGATACTTGGTAGCTACACGAGGGACGGTATAAACAATAACAGTCTTCATTTCCCGCGGAATAAGATATCGTGATCAAACCCATAAATAGACCCATTCGTCAAACTTCAAACGTAGTGATTAACCCATAAAAGTGGGATACCCCCACAGCCAAATTACAAAGTTGGGACGTTAGAGGCCATCGACACGCCAAACTCGCATACTGTTTATGTTCCTGCAGCTCCGGGGCCTCCTTTGTTCTTTTATGCATTGAAGTTTTGTAATCGCAATAATCGATGAAATGTAAAAATAGTTTTGGAATGAGGCCCATAAGGTATTCTTGGAAACTTGCTCGTTTTTTTTACTGTACAGTTTTGTGATTTAAATATTGTACAAATGCGTGTCTGACCACGCACATTGTAGGGCTCTGAAGAGGCAAGAAACATTTACTAATTATGTAATTTTTTATACGAAACAACCGCGACAGCCAAGTCTGCTGCCGCACCCCAGAAGGCCCTGAAATGTAGCAAATATGCATCCATTGGTAGTAGGTACCTATTTGTGGCTTTCGGGGTGGAGATCCTGGGGCCGTGGGGGCCTGGAGCTCATCACCTCTATCGAGACCTCTCAACACGTCTGAGGTCTCGCGTGACCAAAAGCCTGGCTTGTACCTAGGGCAACGAATCAGTATTTGCCATCCAACGCGGAAATGCAGCCAGCATTTTGGGCACGCTCCTCGCCGACAGCGATTTGGAGTAAATTTTTTACCTATAGATTTAGGTTATTTTTTAAGTATAGTTTTATTTATAGTATATTTTAGTTTATATATTTGATTAAAAGTGAGTTCAGATTTTATCTAAGCATATACGAAACTATATACAACATTTACGTAAACAAAAATAACCTATACTCAAAAACTAATTCGGATTAACTTTCGTTAGACGTACTTTTTAGACTCTATTAATACTTATATATATGGATATTTTCATGATTTTTCACTTCAATGTTTAAAATCTAGAGATAATAACTGTCTAGATATTGACTTCAACAAATAAATAAGTAAATGACTGAAAAATATTGTTACAATTTTTCAAAATTAGACGAACAACATGACTATATAGATAGTAGAATTGCGCAATACTTTAATATAGCTGATGATCAGGTTCAAAGTATGGCAATATCTAAAACAGATGTCCTACCTTTAAATAATTAAGCAATTATTTAATTTGTTTTACATTTTTATTTGTGTGCATGAGATCACGACATGATTGTGTTATCTACCCTATCATGAGAACCGTACAAATAAATCGATAGTAAAAGTGGGATGTATTCGTAAGTAAAAAATAAAAAAATCTGCAAGAATTCTTATTTTTACTGCAGCTCATGCTTTATCCAAAAAAATCTTAAGATTATAACGAAAAATTCCTTATGGAGCATAGATACACAAAACCCTGATTTAATAAAGCGATGATCTCCACCGTGCTACCATAAATCACACACCATAAACACTCAACCGTAAAAGAGGCAAAGATATCTGAAATAAACATCCTTATTTATCGTAAAATTCAATGTGTACGATTGCGTTCCGTTTTACGATCGCTGCGTCTATCCAGAAATAGTATTTCGTGACCGTCGTCGATGAAAGTGACATAAAAATTGTACGCATAATAACTGTTGGACGTAAAGTAACGTAACTCACAGGATTGACTCATAAAGCTTTTATATAAATCTTTTTGTAGGGTGTCAGAGCTAGCGGGAGCATAAGCGGAACGTAAGTGATGTAAATTTTGTTTTCAAATGTTTTTTTATTCCTCTTTCATTACTATCCATTTGGCAAAAACTGAATCCTTAAACAACTGTCATATCCATTCACCTCTCTGTCTATGTATGTTATATTAATTTTTTGCAGAAAGCCTTGGGTCTACATGAATGAAAAAGTATCTTCCCCTTAATAGAGATAATAAGAAACGTGTTTTTGGACGCACTCTTAGTATAAATAATAAATATGGCTAGTATTTATATCAGTTTTTAATAACTTAGTTACTGTTGCGTCTCTGAGATACATCATTTATTTAATAAAAAAAATAATTGAATGAACTGCAAGAAAGTGTATTCTAAATGCAGCTATATTATACTATAGTGAAATTGTAAAACAAAATAGGGGTGGTCGCCATACATGTAACTGAAGGATGAATTTAAACAGGTCTTAAAAACCATATTAATGTTTCTTATTAATTTTTTAATTTAAGTCAAAAATTGGGGAGCTGTAACTGTTCCAGAGTCCTTAAAAATGTTTCCGCGAGGTAAGTTGCGGGAAAATGTACTCATTATAATAAATTCTAAAAATATCCTCGATGCAATAACCACGCAAAATAAAGCTAGCAATGCCACCCCACCCGTACTCGTCTGCATGAAAACAGTTTTACTCGATATTTCCTACACAAAGCGTATAAGACAATGCGTTGGGATCATTTACCAGGTGCCGTATCGACGTGGAATGATATAACTTCGTCTATTATGATTTGGAAAGTGCGTGGAACAAGCGCATTGACTTATCACGATAGCAGTTTTTTGTTTCATACTTGCAATTGACACTTTGATCCGTTTTTTTAAGACTAGTAGAATTTGCGTCATCGGTTTGCTCGTGTACTTTATGAATTCTTATCGTATTTTATTTTATTGAGATAAGATACATGTATGCTCCTATGTCTATGTAAAATATAAAGAAATTATTTGTGTATTATATAACCTATAGTCATTGCCATTTATTAATATTTAAAAAACAACCAATATATATGAGAATATTTTAGAATCACAGTACCTCTTTCATGTAAAATAAATTAAATATTGTTACTACTACTAATTACAATGAGCTTGAACAGACTTCAAAAAAGGAGGAAGCTCTCAGTTCGTCGTGTGTGCATGTGTGCGCGCGCGAGCGCGGGTGTGTGTGTGTGTGTGTGTATGTGTGTGTGTGTGTGTGTGTGTGTGTGTGTGTGTGTGTGTGTGTGTGTGTGTGTGTGTGTGTGTGTGTTCAACCATAAAAAACATCTGAACCGAATTTGATAAAAATAAAAAACAACAAATTTGCAAAATGCGCCGACTTCAAAATGTAAAAAAATATTATTTTATGCTTTTTGTTACTCTTGAAGTCGGTTTCCTGTTTTGCTAGAAAACTTGTATAGCATATAGCATACACACATATTGGCACTCTTGTTGCTCATTACGACAGACAGAGGCAATGATTCTCCACCTACTACAGGTAAATTAGGTTCGAGACGTTTTTGCGTTTGTAGTAGTATTTGTATATAATATTTAAAGGACTTCCAAAACTTAATATTTAAATTGCCTTGAAATTTACAATTAAAAATTATGTTTAATATTAATATTTATTATTTTAATATCATTTAATATTATTAGTTTCATATTAAGTACCTCATCATCGTCATCGTCTGCCATTTGCAGTCCACTGCTGGACATAGGCCTCCCCAAGACGGCGCCACTCATCCCTGTCCTCTGGTTTCCTCATCCAGCGCCTACCGGCGACCTTGCACAGGTCGTCGGTCCATCGGGCTGGAGGGCGTCCGACACTACGTTTACCAAGACGCGGTCTCCACTCCAGGACTCGTCTGCTCCATCGGCCATCGGTCCTGCGGCAGACGTGACCGGCCCACTGCCACTTCAACTTGCTAATTTTGCGAGCTATGTCGGTTACCTTGGTTCTCTTACGGATATCTTCATTTCTAATTTTATCCATAAGAGAAACACCCAACATAGCTCGCTCCATAGCCCGTTGAGCGACTATGGAGCGTATAGTATTAAGTATAGTAATTAAGTACCTGCCTATGAAAATATATAAAAAATATTACTTTATTATATTTATATATTATTTATGTGTTGACACTATTACAAACGCAAAAAAGTTTTGAAGCTAATTTATCTGTACGATCCTAACGAACACTTTGATTCATCTACTTTCATTACTCTCTTCATACATATACGTTTATTTAAGGTGCTTTTTACCTCACCTCTGTGCAAAATATCTGACCTTTCTTCTGAATTTTTTCAGCATATAAACAGTCCCCAAATTTCCGCTCAAAGAATTTATTAATAACTTGGAGTCAACTAATATTCGCCAGAAAAAAACAAACATTTTAAAATATCAGGGTTCCGTGATAAAATACGGGCACGTCAACTGGTTTAAACGGTTTGACGACGTCATAAACCCCTCACCGTTATCAAGCGTGTGCCCTACATAAATCATCGGTTAAACAACGAGTAGAGATTCAACCTTAATCACTGGCTTTAAAACTCAATTTTCAATGTGAAAAGTGTAAATCTGAAAAAACAAACTCAGTGAAGCATCAACAGTAAAATGCCTAGCACGTGAATATCACATACGTGATGTTCAACGACGTATATATGCGGGGAAGTTGAAATCAATTACTAATCTCATATTGTAGATGTTTCTTCCGTTCGTTTGCAATCTATCGACAGTTTACAATCTCAAAAGACTAGATTACAAGAGACATATAGACACATATTCATATAAAGTATATGGAGACATATTCAACAAGTTTTATTAAAAGTAAGTTCCAAATCAGAACATTTTTTGAATATCATATTATAAATATAAGTTAAAAATTATAATTAATTCTAATTCATATATTTTTAATTAATAAGAACTGGTTCTTGATCGAACGTCTAAGTTGTTATTAAAAAACTGCGCCATATTCATGAAGCTCTGTTGATTTTCTTGGTCACGGTTCAAGACATTATATACAAGAGACACTATGTGTCTTGTATATATTTTTAAATTTTTCATTATTGATATTATTATTTCTCATTATCATATGATAAAATGATTCATCAAATCCCTATATGAATGATGACAATATCTTAATTTGAAACAAAAGACATAATATCTCAAGTTGTTAATTATACACCTAAAAAGCATTCAAGAACAAATTGCCAAGCACTTTTCTCAACGATAGCTAAGCTTGAAACATTTTCTAAACGCCACGTCACTTCCCCAGCACTTAGAATACGTTAGAAGATATTACGCTTTTGCACAAGATGTTCGTCAAAGAAATACTCATAGCAATATCACTTGGGACGTCGAAATAAACGTCACACCTGACGTGGGGAGGCTTTTGTACAATTTTACGTATGTCTGCACATTGATTTTGTACAAGTATATATGTATTACAGGTTTGTACAAGATATTCCTGTACGTACTATAACTAAATTTTATGTACTTATTTAACTAATGAGAGCGCAACATACATATATATGTAGTAAACTTGTATTTTTTGAAAATAGAATTTACCAAAAATTATTTTTCAGAAATGTTGAATTGCAAAGCAGTATACAGATTGTAAAATGATTTCGTCAAATCTTGAAAAATAATTAAGTTCTTAATTAATACTCTTTATCGTTTTTATTAAAATAAATAGAATATATAGATTTACACATAAAAAGACAATCAAAACATCAATTGATTGTAAGTACAGTCCATCTTACTTAATATTTGCGATTTCCCATAACTAATTATTGTTAATTGATTGTTAACTCATGTGTATAATTTTCTTGTGTGCAATAAAAATATTCTATTCTAATTATATTGCTTACTTGAAATAAGTATTATTGTTACGAGTTACGGGACTCGAGTTAAAATTCCGTTGCAATTATTGTAGAGTTTATTAGAACTATACAAATACGTCTAACACAGGTACAAATATGACCCAACACAACAAGTCCAAACGTAATACAGAAGGTCGTAATTTAAAAAAACGCGCAACGTCCGTCAGTATTAGATTCCCCGATTGTAGTACACACGCTTCGCTTCGATCGTGGCTCTCGCTCGACTGCCTCCTCTCTCCACCAAGCCATCGTTTTATACTGCACAAATGCAAATATGCCCGCCCGGCAAGCGTCGACGTAATTTTCTAGAAATCGTAATCTGCACACCTGGCTAATTATGCCTGCAAGCGGCCATAAACGAGTACACACTGTTTTCCACAATAACCAATAAATAAGTGAACAAAAGAAGATCATAAAAGGATTACAATTAGTTCAAATGCCGACGGGTAATAAAATGTGTTTTTACAGATATGCGGGTGGATTTTGTTTTCATCGGAACTTAAGTTGTAACAGTATTAAGGAATTAATACCAACAGTTAATCACATAATAAACTTAGATCTAAATAGACCCTTGATATATGTGTTTTTATAACGAATCCTACATTAGTGTAATAATATTAAAAACTTTTAATCACATCTCTTGCAACTTTGTTTTTTTTTATAATTTCTGGATCATAGTTTATGAGTCATCAAAGTTAAGAAAAATATATAATAATAATAATTCTTATTCTCTACAATAGTCCTACACTGACCGGAGCTTGACCTTGGGTGCATTATTATATGGTGTAGACAGGGATAATCGCCGGTCAGTGTCACGCCACATTTACATTAAATTTGTCAAGGGGCCTCTACGTGTTGGCCTTCTCATGAACCATGGTATTCAAAGACATACATAATAATATGTATTTATTGACGCCAAAATTACATATAAAACTCACTTACACATACAAATTATAGATTTTTACTTCACGGATAAAGTTATTTGGTTAACTAACACGTAAACTACGTAAGTTTCTTGCTTTCGTAACTAGCAGAATAATTAGTGTTCATTTATTACTAAATTAGTTTAATGAACAGTACAAACAAATTTTCGATATCATCATAACCACTTTTTTAGCCAATGTATTAAAACTTTTTAATATTTATATTTGTTGAGGGGGTAAAGTGTAATAATTTTATTAAGTTTGTTATATAGAATTAGATATATTAAATAACGTCTCATTTCTAAAATAGGTGTTAAATACTGCATTCTCCACCTCATCAGAACTCGTTTGTCAGGGCTCATCAATATGTCGCGCAATATTGACGGGGCTTCGAGGCGTGATATATTACCTCTAAGAGTAAAGATGGCCAAAATGAGCAACGTAATTTGGAAACACCTTACAGGGTATCGTACACGGCGCGCAATATGGCGCATGTGTAGCTTAAGAAAGGACAAAACAATGTGCTTATGCATTAAAAAAAAATTAAGACACTAGAAGGGACTTACACCTAAGAAACAGGCTCGGCCTAGTTTAGATGTTAATTAACCAAATAACTTTATCCGTAAAGTGAAAATCTATATTTTGTATATGTAAATGAGTTTTATGTGTAATTTTGGCGTCAATAAATAAAATATAATAAAAATACAGATTTGAAGCTAAGAAAGAGGTGAAGTTCCAGATAATAATTATATATATAATAAAAGCCCATAAATATCCCATTGCTGGGCTCAGGCCTCCCATTATAGGGGATCGGATAGTACACCCGCCACGCTTGTCCAAGGCGGCTTAACAGGTTTGACACATCGGTTATCTGGATGTGCAGGTTGCATCACGATGTTTTCCTTCACCGTTGTTAGCACGTGGTAATTGTAACAATATCCCATAATAAATTGTAAATGGAAATCATGGAAATCTAAACTAGATTATTTTCGAAGGATTTCAAACACATCAACAAAAACTATAATATTATTTCACGGTGAAAAAAATCTAAGATATTATATAATCTATAAGTATAGTCAAAATGTTACAAAAATAATACTAAAGTACACATTGTAAACTTCAGTCTTCTAACTACAAATGAAATTGTACTCTAAAATAAAAAAAAACTAATTTAAGTTAAAGACGGACAAATTGTTCGTAAACAACCAGCCACACAAATCATCCGTTGTCTATTGTCCGCAATGACCGTTCACGCTTGATCGACTGAGGAAAATGACGGGAAAATCTATCTTGTACCTCGCACGAGAAAATGTATGGGGCGAAGTGAGATAATACGAGATAGATGTACTTACGCGAGATGTATTGATCTGCGGAATGGAACTATTTGTTTCAGGATGGACGGGCGATGATGAGATGTCGGCCAAAGATAGATCTATTTATTAAAAGTATTATTGAGCGATGTTTTTCATAGATATATAAGGCGAGTCGGACTTGCGAATGTTCTTATTGCGAGAAGCTGGCAAACAGACAGACGGCCCACCAAATGGATAACGGTTTTAGCATTAGATAGGGATAGTAGGATAAAGTGGTTGAGATAGAAGAGTTGTGATCTCCCGGCCGTGGTACGCATCATGGTCGGGAGCCAAAGCGGATGGGACGCCGTCTCCTCCTTCTGCGAGCACATCGTGTTTGCGAAGGAGGAGGCGGAGCGGGAGCGTGAGCGGACTTCCTTGCTTCGCTCCCGCCAAAGGAGGACGCGCCGGCGCCGGAGGGTGGGTATCGACCTTCGGCGGCGTAGGCGGGGCCCCTTGGGGTATAGGGGCTCTCACTCACTTGCACATGCCGTCGAGATGAAAGTGCGAGTGTTCCGCACGCGCTCACCTCTCTTCCCGTGGGACGCATTACAAACCACCCCACGCCGGACTAGACCTAGACGATGCCGGGGATAAAAGAAGTCCCCCGGCTATGGAAATGCCTGCGCGTGAGACCCACGCCTGCCAGGGCAAACGGAGTTGGGAGCGTTTCTCCCGTTTTCCCGTAGCCCTGGCATAAGACGCAGAGCGGAACACCCAGGGTGTTTAGTGGATATCCCTAGCTGGGGAGTGGCAATAGCATAGCACCAGTTCTGACTGGGCATGCTAATGCCACCCCCGATCTGGCGAATCTTACACACGGAAAAAAGAGAGTTGTGATACGCGGGAACCAGGGGAGCCCGCGGCCTTCCCCCTATCGATGAAGAGCTCGTCAGCTCGTGAGCCAGGCATTGAGGCGACACACATGTAGTGTTTCAGAACTAATTTCTGTGGCACCCTCCCTGTAAAAGCGCCGCAGGTTTAGGTTTAAAAAATGGCGGCAGTTACCATAACGAAGACAGTTTTGATTTTTGGGACTCTGAGTTGGACTTCCTCGTGACTGCTGTGGAACTGGGCCGGTTGTCTTGTGACTACTCTCGAGCTGAGCCAGGATTTTTCTGGATACCTCAGGAATTGGGCCAGACTGGACTCCATCTTTAACTCGTACGCTTCTTTCTTTTATTTATTTTTATTTTGGGTTTTTTTTTATATTTCAAAAAATATCTTTTAGCTGGTCTGGCAGTTCCCGTCATGTCCCAGATGACGACCCTGTCAGTTGCTAGCACCAGTATCGTGGGGGATAGAAAATAAATACCACTTGACTAACCAGTATCCTACCAGCACACCACCTACCAGCCGGTCGCATACGTGTTCAGGCCAGCTACACGTCTATCGTCGATACCAGATACAATAAAGATATCAATCACATTGGGACAATGTAGTTTTAATACTACAACCACATCAAAACTACGAGCAGCGCCCGTGCCATACCACAAGTTGGTAGTTTCACACATGAGGCATCCGGTCGTTTAGGAGTCCCACACTCCCCTCAGTGTCCTCTCCCAGGCCCGAGAATAGTATCCAATGACATTCCACCTGCGTCAACAAAAAAAAAGGGGAGTTGTGATAGAAAGAAATGAGATATGAATTCTTGAAACACAATAACAACATAAAACTTAATGCAGTTAAAGGAACGTTGATTCTTGTTGTCCTTTGACCATAAAACCCTGTATAAGGCCTATAATCAAAAATATTCCATATCTCAAAAAGTACAAAACACATTTTGTTGAAAAACTTTCGATAAGAGTGTTTTTAACGTCCACCATTTAAAATTTCTTATGAATATTTCACTCTATACTACAGACTAAAGCCGCCTACTATTTTTTTATATGAACTAAATGAAAATACTCATAGAAATAGCCTTAAATACGTGAAAGGTGATTTATAATCACCTAATAATAATAAGTTTCTTCACTCCAGCAAAATCACAGGCGAACACTGGTTATTTCAAAATCTTCTTATTTCAAAAGGCATACATAAACAATTTCCATACTATTATCTCGTAGCTAAGTGAACAAAGCTGTCTACGTAGCACTAGCTCTCGTAGCGGCTACGACGTAGCAACGCTACAACTTGAACGGAAGTCTGCGCGCCAAGACGGGAAATTTTTGCTTACAATGTTAATTTGTTGCTGGAGCAAAGAGCTTGTTTTTAAGACGAGTTTTTATCCTATTTTGTTGTTTTATCTTTGATTTTTTTGGTAAGATACACAGATAACGAACAGTACAAATAAATAAGATTCAAATTCTTGCTGAATACAGAAACTAACTTTACACTTTATACATGATTATCATCCTTTTGATAGTATTAATCTATGTATAATATTATAAAGAGGAAATATTTGTATTTTTATATGTTTGTAACGAATAAACTCAAAAAGTACGAGACCGATTTCATAAATTCTTTCACCATTAGAATACTACATTATCCCAGATTAATATGGGCTATATTTATTACTAGAAAAAATTAGGGATCCCTACTAAAACTTAAATAATGTAACCCAAGGTGTAAAGAAATTACTATTTCAGTGGATCCGGCGATGGTTTAGATTCACAATTAGGCCGATTAGATTAGGTGGCGCTGGAATCGGGTTCTAGATTTCTATTTTTTCAGGACGGGGCAACGTGTGCCGGACAAAGTCACAAACACACAACTAACAACAAAACTTACACACATACTTACATCAACGCGCATTACCACCGCATTGCATTACACGCACACTTCACAAACAAACCAAGACACACAAAGAGCCTAAAATTAATAACCCAGACATAGAAAGGAAAAACAACACACATGGCACTAGTTAGGATAATATATATATAGGTATAGACATAAGACACACCCTGCACACGCACTTCCTCACAACACCAGCATGTAACAGATACACTCTACATTAGTATAAGTTTAGTATTAAAATTAGAATAAATTAATATAATAAGTTATTCGTAAGGTACACCACAACACAAATAAAAATGTTACACACAATAACAAAAATAACCTATAAGCGTGTATAAATTTTAAAAACTTTCTTAAAAATTAAGTTGCAAAAGGGTACGGAACTCAAGTCCGTAGAGTTATTAAAAAGGTGTGCCGGAACCTCTAGTATAATATAATTGGTTAACGAACACACGTATTTTATATCCCTAAGCTAAGTAAGTTATGGTCGTGTTATGGGTAATGTACAACGGACCACTCTGAGACTGATTCCAGACACACAGACCGTAGTAAATAACGAAAATATTGCGAAATTCATTAAGCCATATTTGAATAATAAACTGTCGTAAATTATGAATTTACAAAAAATCACCTTGACTTCACGTTTTTTCGAGTACTATAAAGAAAGTGAACAAAGGTATATAAGAATACAACCTCTTCAGTACAAAGACACTTAAGTGGTCTCATACAGCCTTTGGCCTCGATCCATTGTTATCAATGTTATAAAAAAAGTTATTGTTCGTGGTTTTATTTGACGACGTGATCTTTTTATTTATTGTTCATTTTTGTATTGATCATTTGGTCGTGAAAGAAAATAGTCTACTGTGTGGGTTTTTTTTGTTACTTCTACAAAAGTCTATACTTTTGATTTTTTTACAGCTATCCATATTTTTTGGATATAAAAACGTTTGTTTACTTTACAAGAGTAAGAGAACGAAGGAAGAATACAATATATTTAGTACTTACTTGCTTGCTGTTGCTATACACGTATTAATGATGTATATATTAGTATATATATAATATTAATATGTGTTATTGTTTATTCTATATTTTATTTTTATTCGTTTTAGGTATATATATTGTGTGATATTTATATATTATATATGTATATAATTTGCACACCACCGTCATACACTTGTGAATATCCCGTTCATAAAATCCATAGCCCGGGTTGTCTGGAAGAGATCGCTCTAAAGCGATAAGGCTACCCATTGCTCCTACTTTTACTGTTTAATGTGACTACTATAAATTGTTTGATTTATGTGTATGTGGTGAACAATAAAGTGTTTTCTATTCTATTCTATACTTACAATCACTCTAAAACGTCACTTAGAAAAATTATTATTTCCTGTGACTAGATTGCGTCCAAGATCATTTTTCTGTCGCTTTTTGATGTTTTATTATTTTAAAAAACAAAATTGATACACTGAAAAAGAAAATATTGTCAACAAATTTTCAAATTATATATTTAATTTGAAATTTGACTTCTGACACTTAAATTTTTCTTTTTATAATCTATGATAATATTATATACTTATATTTAAATTAGTTTTAATAAGTGAAGGTGGTCTGGAAGATATCGCCGGCGGCAACAAGACCTCCTATGGTATATATGTATGATTTGATTTGATTTCATCTGTATATGCAATAAAGAACACTCATTCAATCAAAAAATATCGACAGTGGGTTAGCACACGATCAATTTCTTAAAAAGTAGTTTTTGAAATATAAGGTTCTTTCGATTAAATACTTTTCAGTGTACTGATGTAGTCAAATGGGAACAACAGTAGATGTCGGCCACCACCACGAAATCTTGATTTGTGTGTGAACCTATTTTCCCTTGTCGATTTTTAAACTACTATGTAATTTGATTTATTTATTAAGCTAAAAAATATTTACTAATATAACAAATTTAATTACAAAATATATTATTAAGTACAATACTTTACATGCAACTTGAAACATAAACAAGTTTATATAAGAAAAGGTAATGTAGGAACGTCGAAAATCTTAATTTCTTCACAAGTCTGGATTCAAATTATAATCACGCTTAAAACCATTAAAACGTAGACTTAATTAGCAGAAGCATGTCTTATTAGTATTTGCCTTTATTTTCTAGCTTATAATTCCATTGAATCCTCATCCAGACAACCTCAGATCTGGATTAGATCAGCATCAATGTCTTACCGATTCACGTTCCCGAGCGAGCCATTAGACGTCATTTATGTAAATTGTTGCTTCCCCCCCCACTTATCTTTAGACACCCGCCCACCCCTAGCCTCCCACCTGATGGGAGGGAGGTTCATTTATCATCGGATGTCTGTCAAACCTGCCTGAACACTTTGTTTGCGTCTTGGGATATCTTCTTACTATTTATTCAAAGATGTTTAGGTACTTACATACATACATAATATCACGTCTGTTTACCATGGAGGTAGGCAGAGACTAAGATCTCCACTTAATTTTTCAGTCACGAATGCAAATTTCAAAGATCCCCTTATGTACTTATTCATATCTCACCTTATCCATTCTTGTAACACCACACAACAATCAATATCAGCTCAACCCTCAGCTGACCTATCTACCTACCTATCTAACCAATATATTGTTACGACCTAGACGCAGACAAAAACAAATTCACACCTACATACCTGTAAAAACACATTTTATTGCCTTTCGGCATTTGGACTTCTTTAATTTACTTTATGTTTAAAATTTATGAGTAGAAAACAGGCATTGTTGTATTGTAATCTTTTATGACAGTCATTAGCCAGGTGTGCGGATTACGATTTCTAGGAAATTGCGTCGACGCTTGCCGGGCAGACATATTTGCATTTGTGCAGTATAAAAAAAACGATGGATCGAGGGAGAGAGCAGTCAGTCGAGCGAAGCAAGACGTGTGTACTACAATCAAGAATCTAATAATTGACGGACTTTGCGCGTTTTATTGAGTTACGACCTTCTGCATTACTTTTGGACTTGTTGCGTTCGGTTATATTTGTACCTGTGTTATACGTGTTTGTGTAGTTCTAATAAACTCTATAATAATTCTAACGGCATTTTAATTCGAGTCTCGCGACTCGTAACAATATACTAATTTAATTTATTTAAATACTTATGTTTTCATCTACATTAATTTCATTCAAACGGTTGACGATTAGACACTTGGAGCCTTACATATAAATTTCTCGCTAAGCAATATTTAATCGCCTAATTAATACTTATCTTTTTTCACTTATAAACCGGAATTGTCTGTAACAGGTGTAAAAATAAATGAAATCTGAATGGTAAGCAACGTTGTAACCAAAATAATCGACTAAAAAGCGAATGTCGCTCTTAAAACTATGATTTTTTAATCAACATCTCGTGATTTTGAAACCTGACATTCAGTATTTCTGATTTTGATAACTTTCGTCGACACTCAATAGATTCAAATAAAAACCACAATCTTGCATGTTTATAGCAGAGGTGTTAAAAGGAGGTCAGGTAAAAAGCATCTCAAATAAACGTGAATCTGTAAAGAGGCTAACGAAAGTAGATGAAGTGAAAATTGTTAGTCAGGATCGTCGCAAGTAGTCAAGTTCTATAGTATACTTCTATATATGTAGATAAAATGAGTAAGAAAGATCTAGAGATTAAGAAATCTTTCTAACCACCACCACACCACACACCACAACACAATTATCATTGAATAAATGTCACACATAATACCAAAAATTTCCAAGAATCGTGTATAAATTCTAAAAACTTTCTTCGAAATTAAGTTTCAAAGAAGGGTACGGAAATTCAAATCCGTAGAGTTGTCCAAAAAAAAACTTTCTAACCAACAAACACTTCGTATTTTTCCAAGGTGTTCTGCTGGACGACTTTGTTTTAGTAACAAACAGATCAGAGCAAACTTTAAAAATATTATTCACGAGATATGTATATTCTATGGAAAAACAAGCATGATGTCTCTGAGACTACTATATTTGACTTGAGTCTACATTTAACTAATGTATTTTTAATAACAAACAATTTCATTTAAGACTCTTACAGTACTATTATTATAATTTATTACATCCCCATTTCCCCTCCCAAACAAAGGCTAAGCGCACTCAAAAGATAATTTTCATACGAAAAGTTAGCCTACAGCCCGCGGCGTTGCTAATCTCGCAGGCGCCATTGTGTCGCGGACGTCACTTCCGGTGCCGGATGAATGCTATCCAAAGTCGCAGCCACTTCCGGCCAAGTTTTCCTCCTTAGGGAAATGGAAATATGAAAAATATTTGAACAGATCTAAATGTATATAATAATTATCTATAATTACTGTATAATTGTAGAAAAAAACTTAACATTAATCTCTGTGGATTGAGTGGGTTACAATCTGTTTTTGCTAATTAGTTGATTTTCAACTTTTAATTACTATTTGCATTCATGAAAGGGCAAAAACATGTGAAACAAAATAACATATTGCAATCTAATGTTTTTACTAACCATGTTTTTCAAGCAAATAAATGATTTGATTATATCCTGCTGAGAAGCTGTGTTATATGAGGATTTTTATTGCATACTAACTGGCGACTTCGTCCGCGTGATTTTTTTTTTAACAACTACGAACTCGAGTTCCTTACCCTTTTTTACAACTTAGTTTCTATGAAAGTTTTTAAAGTTCATACACGCTTATTGCTTATTTTTGTTCCTGTATGTGACATTAATTTAGTAATTTTTATGTTGTAGTGTACCTTAAGAATAACTTATAATATTATTTTTTTCTATTTTTAATACTAAACTACTAATACTATACTATAATACTATAATACTAATGTAGAGTGTATCTGTTACATGCTGGTGTTGTGAGGAAGTGCATGTGCAGTGTGTGCCTTCTGTCTATACCTATATATATCTTAACTAGTGCCATTTGTGTCGTTTTTCCTTTCTGTGCCTAGGTTATTAATTTTTAGGCTCTTTGTTTGTCTTAGTTTGTTTGTGAAGTGTGCGTGTTATGCAATGCGGTGGTAGTGCGCGTTTTGGTGTGAGTATGTGTATAATGTGGATTTGTTTTTCGTGGAACCCTAAAGAAAGTTTGAAAAAAAGGTGGCCTAAGTTACTCCTATAATACTAGCTATCTGTCACTGAAAGTCCCGTCAACATCGATACAGCCGTTTCAGAGAACAATTGGAACATCGAGACAGACAAACCATTTAAAAATTGATTTTTTGATATAAATGTACCGTATATACTTTCATATGCATTTAGTAAAAAGCTGTTATTTTGACATTACAAACAGACACTTCAATTTTATTTATCTTATTATGTGGGGAATAAATGTGTAGCCATGCCGCCTCCGCCAGGTCCCGGTCGAAGGGGAAGGCCCAACAAATGTTGGCTTGACGTTGTGAAGGATGACATGCATACCAATGGTCTCAACACGGGGGATGCTGAAGACCGCACGAAGTGGAGTAGAAAAAGTAGGAAAGCGGACCCTGGGTGTCGGAGTGAACGCTGCGAACACAACCGGGATTTAACGCTCGGATGATGATGATGATGATGACTTCAATTTCATTTATCTGTATAGATGTATATATTTATACAGTATAAATCTATAATATTATAAAATTCTAAACATGCCGTGTCTGTTCATTAAAGCTATTTAAAAAAAAACAACTGGAATAAACTATATAAACCATACAGAACACTTTGTAATTTTTTTTCGATATCTTGTTTTTGTTTGTCATTTTGTGTGTTTATCTGTTTTTTCGGGATTACATAAAAACTACTGGGCCGATTTCGATGCCGTTTTCGCTGATCGATAGCTAATCTTAGACTTAAGCTCTGCGCTGCTTTTATCCCGGGAATACCGCGGGATTTGTTTCTGGGAATGATTTAAAGTGGCCAGATTAAATTTAAATCGAATTCCAAGGGGATTTTTTTACTGATCAATAGCAAATTTAATTAAATAAAATGTGTCATATTTTTTAGCCCGATAATCCTGCAGGAATGTACCCGGAAGAGGTTTAAAGTTGTTCGGGTGTATAAAAATTAGCAAACTAATTTTTACGATTTTTAACGATAGCTTACATCCTTTTTTCAAATGCTGCGATACTTTGTGTCCCGGGAATCACGCAGGAATTTTAAGTCAAGCGTAGACGAAGTCGCAGGCATATCCTAGGATATGCAATAAAAATACTCCCTACCACCAATACAGCCGTATTATATAAAATAAACTAGTCGGTACGTCAGCGGTTGCCTTACTTTGAAAATAAAAATCTATGTTCCTATTGCAGTTCCACCTACTGGGACCAATTGCGGATTTAAACCATTGAGGGACGCACTCAAATAAACACAAAAAAAATTCATCAAAATCATGGAACCCGATTCCAGCACCACCTACCGGGTGCAATTGTGAATCTAAACCATTCTCGAATGCACTTGAACAAACACAAAACATTTCGTCATAATCGATCCAACCGTTTACAAGGAGTTCAGTGACATACACACAAACAGAAATTATTATTATATATATATAATAATAATTCTAAAGGTATAACAAATATAATGCTAAAGTGGAAGATTGATGAATATAAGAGTAAAGGTAGACCAAAAAGAACGGAGAAAGAATACAATTTCCTGCGGCGAGATATCCAAATCGTGAATACAGATACATACATATACAGATAAAAATGGATTACAAAAACGCTCTTAACTAAACCACACGCAAAACAAAATAACAAAGGATTTTAAACTTGAACGTTTCATTAGCGCTTAACTGGTACACATAATCTCAAGTAAGGCGCTCACGTCTCGTGATGAATGCTGTGAATTTTCTCGAGTAATTCACCGTTTATTTACAAGTGACATAATACGTGAGGTGTTACCAGGAAGCCTCCCTTAGAAGTTAAAAGACATACTTAACGTTCAGCTAAAATTAGTTGCAGTGGTATATATATAAATTGACGATGTTAAAAATTGTTTAATATATTCTTTACATTAAGAGAAGTATATAAAAAATACCATATTTTAATAGTACAGTCGACTCTCGATAATTTGAAACCAGAGATAAATTTCAAATTGTCAAGAGTTCAAAATAACAAGCGCTTCCTTATGGAACTTATGGAAAGACATTTGTTCTTTCTTGGATTCATTTTAATAGCACAAATCAAACATTAACATGACTCATTAACGTTTGAAAGAAGACTGGAATGCGAACTTACTCATATCTCATTTATGTAAACAATTGACAGGTCTGTACATGTATGTAAACAAACTACAGGTATGTGCAAGATAAACGCTTCAAATTATAGAGAGTAGAAAAGCCCGGATTTCAAATTATCGCATGTTTGGGAACAAGATAATATTCCTTCAACTTCAAATTACCGAAGGGACCAATTAACATTGATTTTATTCAATTTATCAAGTATTTTCAAGGGACCGGAAAAAATGTCAAAGATTCAAATTAACGAGTGTCAAATTATCGAGAGTAGACTGTACCATCTGATCTAAAAAGTCAAATAAGTAATTTATATATAACATACTCGTAATTAACTAAAAATATTTTTTTTCTAATATAAATTCGCACATTTTTCGCATTTCATATATGACAAAAATAATTTGAATTTTAGAAATATTAAACATATTATTAAGAAATAGGTTTTTATGAAAATCCCATGAGTCATGTTTTACTAAGCAGCCTTGACTTTCTACTACATGTGCGTGGACGATTCTAATATAAAACACTACAACAATTTTTTATATCACTTCTCACATTATCATGAAAAACAATTATTAGAAAATATATTGAATATTCCCCATGACTTCACCCGTGTAAACTTCGATTCCATATCTCGATTAAACTACATTTTCTAAGCAGAAAAGTATTCTATATTCGACTACCATGTCCATCAATCACAATCTAGACATATATAGAGATAAATATAATTGAAGTGGCTGTTTGTAATGTCAAAATATAAATGTGAAAAAAATCAGGGGGAATAATTCGGACCAAAAAGTTTAGAATTTTTGTCTGTCTGGATGTTCCAGCTAATCTCTAAAACGGCTGGACCGATAAGTAAAACTTCTTTAGAATCGTTGCGATTTGAAACGCGATAAAACGACAAAGCGACACTATAAAAAGATAAATCTATACGACTAGTCTGCGAGAGAATGAGATAGAATACATTATATCTAATAATTTAAACACTGTGCTCATACAGATGAAGTTGGAAATGTTTTAAAGTTTTTCTTAATACTTCAAATTTCGTGTATTAAAGCTCAAATATATTATAATGACATAATATATGAAATGTGACGTCACGAAATTTAGAATCCCTCCCACCTCTTATCACACTTTGTTTCAATCATACTGTGTGTGAACTGCACACACGCACCCACAGCTTATTTTTTCAAAAGCGTAGATTGGATTCCTGACTAGGATAACTGTTTTTTTTTTTAATATAATATTTTTTTTAATACCACTTTAGTTTTCATCTAAAACAGCCTCGAGACTCCTTTGAGTATTTTTCGTGATGTCGTATAGTTTAGAATTTGACCCTGAAGGCCCTCTTGAAAAATTCACCTGTAATATACAGCTTAATATAAAAAAAATTGTAACAAATTACGTATAATTTAGGAGTTGCGTCAATTGCGTGGGCCGAATTGCCCTCAGTTCCACAAACATGAATCGCATTTCGTTGGTGAATGACAACGCTAATATGCTGCTATTTAACGAGGATGTGCTCCCACGTCCTAAGTAGCTATATTTCAAAATTTCTAGATGTGATATCTATACTCGAGACAGCAGAGAAAAAAAATCATATTCACATACATTGTAAGCGTAGTTGTTTTGTTTGGTTTGAGCTCCCTATTACACAGACGCGATTTTGTTATAACTCAGCAACATATGTATTTCGCTAAATCCAACGGTGTAACAACACCCGTTGAGCACTCAACAATAAAACATATTAAGTGAACGGCACGTACGTGTGTGAAATTTAATAAGTAACGTCGAAAATGGAACGGCAGGAAATAATCCCTTAAATGTACCATTTTGAGAAAACTTAAGAACTCCAGTTTGTACGAGCCGAGTTACCTTTATTGGTGACGATTTAAACAATGATTACACCGAGCTGTTTTACTTATTGCAGCCGTGTAGGAATATTCTCGAATGTTTAAGAAGAGAAGTTTTGTGTCAGAATGTATTTTAGTATTGACAGTTTAGTGTTTTTACTTTGGTTAATTAATTAGGGGTAATATATGGATATTATTTTGACATTTATTTATTTATTATAGACAAGTATAGACTTGTTTATAATAAATAAATAAACGTGAAAATAACCTTGTTTGGATATTTGCTCTCTTAAAAGTGAGCATATTAAATCAGTAAATTAATGGTTTTCATCAATTAAAATTACTATTCACTAGTTGGGGCCGCTACGTTGTTCGAGTGGGATTAAAGCTTTATATTCATATCGTTACGACTAAACACGCCGACAAAAGTGGATTCACACCTGCATACCATAAAAACACACTTTATTACCTTTTTGGCATTTGGACTTCTTTTGTTTACTTTGTGTTTAAAATTGGTGATTAGAAAACAGTCTATTGTGTATTGTAATCTTTTATGGCAGTCATTAGCCAGGTGTGCGGGTTACGATTTCTAAGAAATTCCGTCGACGCTTGCAAGGTAGACATATTGTATTTGTACAGACAAAGCAAGGCCCCAGCGGAGGGGTGAGGCAGTCAAGCGATAACCACAAGCGAAGCAAGACGTGTGTACATTCGGTAATCTATATGGTGACGGACTTTGCGCGTGTTATTGAATCTTGCATTACTTTTGGACTAGTGGTGTTCAGTTATATTTGTACCTGTGTTATACGTGTTTGTATAGTTCTAATAAATTCTATAATAATTCCAACGGCATTTTAATTCGAGTCCTGCAACTCGTTATACTATCCTCTGACACTTTTCAAGATATCGAAATGAAATACAAGATAATATTGAGATAATTTTGTATTTCATTCCTAAAATATATTGAGATTCGTATAACCGTTTCGGAACATATTTGAGACAAGGTTTTCTAATAAAATTGCAAGTAAAGTTAATTGTATGACTGGGCGTCGTATAAACAATAATGTTTATACAAAAACTACTTTCTTGAAACAATTTTTCATATTTTGACCTGTTGACCGAAAACAACTTTTGGTTCCCTCACTTCTTGAATTACTCGACGAATAACTAAAAGTCCAAGCTTGATGTATAATATTACATTTTTCTAATAGCTATGAACCGTAAACAAGCTTGAAGGCTGAGTTCTTGTAACAACAAAATAATTTAGTACGTAGCCTTGGAAGTGGAAATATCGGGAGTCAAGGCCTCGAATTTTTGTGTACTCTGTAAAGAAAAATAATGTTGCTTTGTATAATAATATTATCGCCACGAAAACGAGAAAAGGTGTAAGTAGTTCAGTTATTATATAAAATTTATTATTGTTTTATATAATTTATGTTCCTGCGACTAAATTCGTGCGGGAATACATTTATGTATTTCTTCATCTGAGATATTTCTGGAAGCATTCGAAACTAACTTTCGGACGGACAAAGTTAAATAAACAAAAATCCTGAAAACTTTCATTAGGATTACACATCGTATAAATAACAGTTTTATAAAATGTATCTATTTTACAATCAAACACAGATACTTCTATTGTGTCAGTATAGATTAGTTATTTTTTTTTTAGAACTTGTCTTTTTACTTTACAATCAAATTTTTAACCTATGTGTAATATCATAGACAAACATTCTATTCTATGGAATTCTAATTTAAATTAAAAAAAAGTTGAACTAGATGGCGCAATATATATATTTGATACTAAAAACAAGTGTGTTTCATTGGAATCTAATCTCAACAAAAAGCCTTCAGCAAGCTGATCCTTCGAGCCGCATATGACCCAGCGACCAATGTAGCAGCCTTGTCCAGCTTGATGAAGGCTTTTGTTGAGATCAGATTCCAATGACACACACTGGTTTTTAATGTAGTAATAGTAATAACAGTCCATAAATGTCCCACTGCTGGGCTCGGGCCTCCCACTATAGGGGAACGGGCAGTATTCCCGCCACGCTTGTCCAAGGCGGCTTGGCAGGCTTGAAACATTGGTTATCTCGATGTGCAGGTGGCATCACGATGTTTACCTTCACCTTTATCAGCACATGGTAATTGTAACAATACGCACATTAAGTCAGAAAACTGTCTAAGTGGCGCATTCGTTCCGGCCAGGATTCGAACCCGCGTCCTTTGAGTTTGGGACGCGTGCACTGACCATTACGTTACCACGACTTAGCACGTCATAAGAAGGTACAAGTAAAAGGAGTCAAATATCGCATTAATTGTTGTTTGAAAGTAATTAAAATTATTTCTATCGTGATATTTTAATGCTTTTTACCGCCTCTTCTTTCATAAGAAAATTTTAGAATTTATTGTAACGTGTCCGCATCCCTATTATGTAATAGTGAAAATTCGTTTACGAAATGTACCATACCATTCGAACCCACATCATTTGAATGATTCAATTACCTTGGCTACTACACCATCACGAGTTTACTGACGGCATATCATCTGAGAAATCCCAACAACAAACAATGAGGGACACATACGTTAGCCTCAGCGTCTAATAAATACCTTACGTCATAATAGCCAAGTATTTATGGGTGCCCGGCCATTATTGGGGCTATAACGGGCTAATCGAGGCCCGTGTAGCCACATCGGCTGCTGAGATATTGGCACATGGACTCACGGCAGATGGAGATAATAGCACCAGGTAGTTGCAGAAGGCCTAAGATTTATTGAGGACTAAAAACATCGTAAAACTAATATTCCAATATTTTGTTCTAGGGAAAAAGTGTTAATAATTTAGATCATACTAGCTGATGCCCGCGACTTCGTCCGCGTGGTGCGGTTTTTTAACTATCCCACGGGAACTCTTTAATTTTTCGGGATCAAAAGTATCCTATATATTGACCAGGGATATAAGCTACCACCATACAAAATTTCATTTACATTGGTCCTGTCATTTCGAAGATTAGCCGGTACAAACAGACAGACAAACAGAGAAATAACAAAAATTGAAAACAATCTAAATTAGTTCTATTTCACTTCTTACATCCCCCTGACTCGGTTTTTAGCATTTTTTTTTAATTGTACAGAAATTCGGGCTCTACCGTTTTATTATATGTATAGATAAGACATTTATCAACATCTTTATGGTTAACTAGCGGTCCGTCCCGGCTTCGCACGGGTGGTTTATGGCAATTTTTTTACACCTTGGGGGTTACAATATTGAAGTTTTAATAGGAATCTATAATGTTTTTCTACTAATAATCTATAATGTTTTTCTACTAACTAATACCTTAAGTTACTCAAGGATAACGTAGCATTCGAATGGTCAAAGAATTTTTGAAATCGGTCCAGTAGTTTTTGAGTTTATTCGTTACAAACATACGAAAATACAAATCTTTCCTCTTTATATTAGTAAAGATATAGATAAATGTTTTCTACAACATGTGGAAGTCGGTGCGAAATTAAACATAAACATTACTATATTCTGCATATTTGTTGTGGTTTTTCATGTTTTATTTAGCACCCTCCCGAGGTCTGTCTTTATATGTCATCGTTATTTTTCTGGGGAACTTATAGCAACGTATGAAATCTGACAGCGAGGTACATTCTACGCTAGCAACTGTATCCGGGTAAACATAGTAAACAGACATATAGGTAGGTAGGTATGTAGGCATATAAAATTCCACCCGGATCTACACCAGATAATCGCTTCCTTTTCATAACTGTCCAATATTGAATTATGGCCACTAGACAAGAGGTCCGACTTGATTTATATGGCCTGGCTATTCAGTAGATTGTAGGTAATGGTTCAAAGATTAACGTTGGTTCAATATGAAAATTTTACGTAGATATTTCATGTTAAATTCCATTATAATATCAATCCATAAATGTCCCACTGTTGGACTTGGGCCTCCCATTATAGGGGAACGGACAGTATACCCGCCACGCTTGTCCAAGGCGGCTTGGCAGGTTTGACACATCGGTTATCTCGATGTGCAGGTTGCATCATGATGTTTTCCTTCACCGTTGTTAGCACATGGTAATTGTAACAATATGCATATTAGATCAGAAAACCGACTAAATGGTGCATGCGTTCCGGCCAGGATCGAATCCACGCCCTTTGAGTTTGGGACGCGTGCGCTAGCCATTAATTACGCTACCACGACTTAGAATTAAATTCAATTAGAGAAAATAATTATGAATTTATTTTATTTATTTAGTTAAATAGAAATAATATTTAAAACAAGAAAACTTAATTAAAAGTGGGAAGGACAGGAGTCCACTGTAGGTAAAATCCTGTATGATGATACTCCTGGCTCTCGCTTCCCCATTACTGTGCTAACCACCATTTTACAATTCAGTATAAAAATATGTAATAAGACCTTAATTTTTACATCTATACATAGTTTATTTTTAGGATTTAGATAGATAACACCATTGTCCACCAAAATAAACAATTACAAAATAACGCATACTTAAAATATTTCTTGGCAACGAGAGACGACCTTATCGATAAAGGCAATCTCTTCGATCTATCGATAAAGGCAACACGTAACTTAAGGAAATTTTTAACTAATCTAGTGATATAGTTTAACAGAAAACAAAATTTACTTATATTTGTACTTTGAATATATGTACAGTCGCGGTATGAAAAGGTTCGTCACCTTCAAGTTGACTTTTGCTTGTACGAGTACAAGAAAGTAAAAGAAAGTACAAGAAACAGTACGGCCAACATTTTAATAAATGTTACGTTTATAAAGTAAAGAAACGTGAAAAAAAATTGCAACGTTGACAATGACAGACACTGAGATTAACAATAGTTTTACTCATCAGAAAGAAAGAGGAATATCCTCTTTCATTCTCTGATCTAACTGATCACTCCGCTTATTAAACATATTTTTTGTGGAATAGTCTGTTTTGTGACTTAGTTTGAAAAGGTAACATGTGCTCGCGGAACGTTAAATGAATCAATTTGAAAACTGGCGAACCTTTTCATACCGCGCCTGTACATAAAACTTTTAAGGCTGCCTTATAAATTAAACAATTACTAATAAATCCTCAGAAAGATTTAAATTTAAATATAAATAATTATAGTGGGCGGGAAGACTAAATAGATTTTAAAAATACCTGCTATCCGTTAGCGCATCACGCGTAAAGTCGTAAACATTGTTTAATTTAACTTTATATATATAAATAGGTAGCTTTTTTATATATATATATATATATATATATATATATATATATGTGCTACCTAGGATATACATATGTATATCCTATAGACGACGACTACTATTACCTAAGTGATACTATGGAACATTCGAGAAGAGTTCGTGGGAATATGTCCACTGAAATAACTAGGTTAATGTATTTGAACTGTATATATTTCATAATAATCGTATGAAAGGTGAATTGGCCTTTGTAATCCGGCGACCCTTTGACCTCTCGTTATCGGAGTTCACACTGCCTGCCCTAATTGGGTCTCCCAAAAGTATATACCTTAGCAAGCAATTCTCGCAAGTGCTCGCCTCGACATTTCAAATTAAAGATACTATATACATAACTGTATACTTTTAATTTGAAGTGTATATGTTTATTATATATCTAACTTATTTCTTAATCATCGTGTAAACGTCAAAAATATGTCACAAAAACACTGTTAATATAAGGGAATGGTAATTGAATAATTTTCGTTTGTAATGCCACAGTCCTATTAAACATTCACGGTCGTGGTGTCAATGATCAATCTAAACATTTTGTTTAAATTCAAATCATAAAAACAGTTGACAACTAATTTTCGTGCCATACAGTGCACAGTACAGTGTAAAGAGCAATTGTGCTATACTTTTCGTGACTAGCATTTGCGAGCCGCTGGTAGCGAGGAATCAAGCCGGAGTGTGCCTGGGCGTCAAATCCCACCACAAGGAAGGCGAAGGACACCGTAGAATTGTAGTTTGTCTGGCCAGCGTATAAATTTCGCGACAACTAGACCCCTTTGTTCCGTCCAACTCTGGACGCAAAGATACTTAAAACATCACTAGACTTTAACACAGTCCACGCTTAACAAACAGGAGTTGCTATTTATACAACCCCATCTACGCCAATAAAATAAAAAATAATTGCATGAGTTCAGCAGACATGCAGACGGCCCACCTGACGGAAAGCAGTTATCATTTGTAACACCAAATGTACTGCTGCCAATGTGCCGCCGCTCTCTAAAGCGAGACTTGAACCTGGCCACTAATGCCGTATAAATGTAGCGTATTTGCCCGTGGCTGTGGGGTGATTTTGTCGCCTCTTACGACAGGCCGCCCGGCCGCAGGAAATTGTATTCTTTCTCGGTTCCTACACGGATAATAACGATGTCTAATTTCAAAATTAATTGCTAGATTTATTGTAATTTAAAATTGCTACTCATTCTATAATACTTAATCATAAATGACCGTTATTAAATAAAGTATTTTTCAGTCCTTTTGAAAGTTTGTCTGGAATAGGTTACGAAAACTTTCAACGGATTTCATTGAAAATCTTAGATATTAAAACAAGAAATATTATCTTAATTAATCATACCCTATGCTTCATTCCGATATCGTGCAAGAGTTTGAAGTAAAAACGTTATGTCATTCTTGTTTCGGTTTTATTATTTAAAACACTCTTATCGTAACAAAATCAATTAAAATCTTAATTGGGAAATATAGAACCTGGCAAAGAGTTCCACTATTTTGCGATGTGCATTATTAAAGTAGCCACGAAGCACTTCGTTCATTATTCATATTGACTGTATGTCCTACATATACTGATGACGCACGCCAGTGCGTTTATTTGTCCGATGGTGTAAGGAAGACAGCGGCACTATATCGTTAAAAAATTTATAAATTTGAATTAATTTAAAAAGCTGGTCATATAATTTCGTATAGTTTTGATAAACTTTGACCTAACAATATTTATTTGTCATGTATCAAGTATGATGAAAATGCTCGATGAAATTCCCTAAACACCTAAATGGTGGGAAGATAGCGTGACCCCATTATACATGATACCCAACCTACCAATTGTGTTAAGACATCATCTCTCAAGGCGTGGGAAGACAAGCGTTACACGTGTAAAATGTATTTGCCGCAGGTGTACTTTAAAAGGGTTGCCAGATGTTCAGCAAAATCCTAAGACGTTTTGTAAATAAATAAAATAATAATCAACAGACAAGTGCACATCTTACACATCCCGAAGATAACCAAGTTACGCTTGTGTTATGAGTAATATAAAAGGAGTATCGCTAAGACCGATTCCAGGCACTCAAAACTTTAGCAAACAACGGAAAGTTCGTTTACGAGTCTTAAATTCAAAAACTCTTCGTTTTATGTACTAGGCAGGCCAACTTTGGGACCACTACACCACAAAAGTTGTTTATATTAATATCGCATGTTTAATCCAATACTATGTAAAATTTTGCCAAATCGACTTTTTAATGTCATCTATCGTAAAACATGAGAATACGTATAATAGCGGTAATCCTGGTTTAAAAGTAACAGAAATTTGCACTAGGAAGGCATTGTAATAATGCTTAAGGCTCTCCTGTAGAGTTCACATTGTTGGATAGTAGTATCAGTATTGGATTAAGCATGCGATACATTCTTCATTATATAATAACAACAGCACATAACGTCCCACTGCTAGGCACGGATCTCCCAGTTTAATTTGGGGGGAGGGGAGGCTTAGAACAATATACATGCCAAGCTTGCCCAAGTTGCATTTGTGGGTTTGACAATCATGTAATCGCGATGTTATCCGTCACTGTCATGATTGGTAATTGTAACAATATGGACATTAAGTCAGAAAACTGTCTAAGTGCTGCATGCTTCCCAGCCAAGACTCAAATCCACGCATAGGCGTATATAGACGGGGTGTCGGGTGGGCCGTGCCCACCCCAGGATGTTGGGTTACCGATTCTAAATTCTAGTCTGGACACCTAAGAAACTTCACACAAAAATCATTGAAATCAAATAATTATCTACAGCTAAGAAATCTATGTACATACATACTTAGTTTTTATTACATTCCGTTTAGTTACTTTTCAATACACAACTTACAATTGAATTTCGCGCCACAACGCGAAGCAATTTACGAGTGCATGTGGCTGATACACCGTCGCCGCTTTATCTATCGCTCCACCTCAACTCAGGCGCCCAATGGTCGCTGTGGTTAGCCGTGAGCCAGTGTGTCAGTGAGTCGGCCCAAACGAACAGCCCTCCCTGAAAAATAAAATAAAAAGATACGCCAATGAAACCACGTCTCTTTTGAACGCAAGCTTCAGATCAACAACGTTACTCACGAAACTACCATGGCTTCATTGTATTAATTAAATATTATTTCTAAATAATACATAACATTTTACAAATAAATTAAATCCTTCTGTTTCTGCTACTTCGAATACACCCCAAACTGGCTTTCGCTATCCGCAAATTTGCGTCACATGTCCCGGTTCTTCTCAGTCCTCATACGAGGTTGATTTTACACTTAACAAATACTTTATCAGCTGGCAACGCCGAATGTGACCCACTTTAAGGGTGCTTTATTAAAAATGTAAGCGAACACTAACTCGGCCGATCCGAGGGTCGCCGTGTAAACTGTGCACCTCGTAAATAGCACCCCACGCAAGATG
Source organism: Dendrolimus houi (assembly GCA_039645545.1). NCBI lineage: Eukaryota > Metazoa > Arthropoda > Insecta > Lepidoptera > Lasiocampidae > Dendrolimus > Dendrolimus houi. The sequence continues at coordinate 23,131,531 of CM077127.1, read as the reverse complement.
AGGTGTTTATGAACAAGGATATTGAAGGCTATAAACATTTTGTGGTCGAAGTTTTTAAGGTGCTTTTGAGGGTAGTTGGAGGTAAATATTATATTAGAATATTATATATACATTTTGCTTTTCGTAACGAGTGTAGCGACCAAACAGGTATTCAAATCGTCTTAAGAGCTATCAGAATACTTACTACCTGGTCTATATGAAATCAATGTACCCGTGCAGGAAAGGAGAACCAATTTATCTACGACAACGCAGAAAAAATACAAATTTCTGAGGCCGAGCTTGTCTAAGATGCGACAAAGTAAACCCACAGCCGGGTAGTAGGGCATTTGCCCGTCTGGATAGCTACCAACCTCGGTCCACAGTACATATATCGTCACAATAACCTTGAGTTATGTTCCGGCATTAGTAGTAAGGTTCTAGTCCTGACTTCAAAGGTGACAGCACGTTATTAACATCTCTGGCGTTACAAATGTACGATCATAGACTGGACTGGATGGACTGGATCATGGACTGTAAACCTGTCTGCTGTACTCCAACTATACAAAAAACACATTCAATTTAAAATAGTGCAATCTCTTTTCCAAATACTGGTTGGTTATATATTTCTTCTTATTAAGCTCTCATTATAAAAAAGGAAAAAGCTGACTGGAATTTTTTTCACTTACTTTCTTCTTGTTGCGAACACAAATTTTTCGAGTAAATCGAAGTTTTTTTCTGTTCTGCTAATTGTGCGGATGTGTGTAGATTACAGTTAAGATACAACGGACTAGTCTTTAGCAAATCAAAATATCACTCAAAATACAGATTTGAACTGAAACAATTCAAACAATCTTAATTCACAATTCAAGAAATTGTAAGACTGATAGATGGAATAATTGGGTCCATTGAAATACCATTGTGGAGCGTCTTCAAAGGTTATTATCGAGACTGGGACCGATGAAATGAGAATCTCTCGAAGCAATGAAACTATTGAATAAGTTTTTCAATAACTGGAAAGATATCAGTGTGACACTAAGGAGTTATTGATCTTTATAGAACGGTCTAGCTTTAATTTGATCTCACTGCAATGTCTGTATTAGGAAAGTATCTGTACTTTTCATATCGTTCACACGGTTCTTGGACTTTATAGTACTACCCGTGCGCAGAAGGTTTGCCGATAGCCTCATGATGTCACGCGTCGATGGTCAGAAGGTTGACAAAAAAGGTTACATCAATAGTTGTCAAATTTATTATTTTAATTTATAATTGTATATACTTTACATAAGTATATACAATAATAGTAAGTAGTCATCGACAAACCTTCTGCACGCGGCTTATACTATTTTCTGAACCTTCCAAAATCGAAACGAAAAAAACATACTCGTAAACCTTTTTATATTAGGTGAAACTTTAACCAATCCTAACTATTAACAATTATTATTAGTTATCTATAAAACTTTTTAGAAATGTTACATTGAAATAATGATTACTATATAATATAATATAATCTATCTTATAAATAAATATATATACAAATTAAAATTAAATTATAAAATCTAGTGCCAGACCGCTGTCAGTTGGAAACGTGCGCAAAAACTGGCCACATTACCTCGCTGTATCGCAACGCTAATGCGTTGTTCGAGGTACAGATCAGTCTTTTGGTCACGTGAGACGTCTACCAGGCGTTTCGCTATGCCTCGATAAAGTTTGTGCGCCTCAGGCCCCCATGGCCCCAGGGTCTCGACCCCAAAAGCCGCAAATATGTAACCATTTCCGATGGCGGAATATTTGCGGCATTCTAGGGCCTCCTGCTGTGCAGCAGCTGTACCAGCAGACATACTAGTGGCTGAAAGATGGGACGCCGCCAGAGTATCGACACAAGACGCGTCCCATACTAAAGGGCGACCCATCCTCCAGGGCACCAATGATATACCATCGGGTCTCTTGCCATCGTCACGGCACAAGCCGTTCGTTTCTAGAACGGCAGGTACCCCGGCGATGACAAGAGCCCGACGGATTATGTCATTAAGTGCTGCATGGCGCGGAATTCTGCCGGCACTTCTGGTACAAGATAAACCATGGTGACCAAGGCGCTCCACCTTATCTCCACACTGACAGTGGTGTGGGACAACACAGGCCGCCCCTAGGCGAATGCAGGCACTTATTCTAAACGTGTTATCGTCTAGAAAAGTGCCCAAATTCGCCGAGGGGAGTGCCTGTAGCCACAAGCCAGAATCCCAACGCGAAACAGCTAGGATATGGGCACGCTCAGTCTCATTGGCACACGTAGCCAGTAGATTTCGATGTACCAATGAGCAAAGCGGGCTGTCCCACAGCTTCTGTGACTTTGGGTTTAGAGGAAAATTTTGGTGTGGGCAGGCCATAGACCACGCATTTCCGGCCTCAGTTAAGTAAAGGACCTCAAAGTCACCAAGTGACGGTTTTAATATTTCACCAATGAGATCCCTTGTACTGTACACTGAGGACAGAAAGGCGGGTAAAGAAACTGCTGAAATTTTACGTATACCCAAACCTCCAAACCTTATTGGTAAGGAGGCTTGGGTCCATGTACGGTCATCAAAAGAAATGTTGAAAATGGATGAGCGTGAGTATCGGATAACATTATCTAAGGTTTTTAAAACATTTTGGTTTTGCCATAGAGGACAGCATCTCAAAACATATGTAAAATTTGGAGTAAAAACACAATACCGAATAATATAATAGGCGCTATGTAAACTAATACCTTTTAGATTGTCAATCTTTGACTCAAAATTTTGAATTTTGTTGTTAACGAAACCAGAAATAGACTCCTCAAAAACGGGACATCCAAGGAGGTTGAAGCTAGTTTTGTCAACAATTTTAAAATTTACTCCTAAACTGTGAAAATCTTACGTTGTGGATATTGGGCAACGTGTCACTGAAATAAATCTCGCATTTTGAAAATTTTAACTAAAACCGATTTTATCGAATTCGTGTATTAAAAATTGTATATCTTTTTTAATTGTATCAATGTCTCCTCCAAGGGTGCCATCGTCGAGGTTGAATTAAAAATTTAATTTTTCTAAATTAGTTATCTTGTATTCTACCTATAATCACTTACGTAGAATATTAATCGTAAAACATTCACTCATTCATTCGGTCATTTTTTATTAGGCATCCTATAAATAGTAGTTTTCAGCTAACTGAATAACTAATTATTAATTTAGTGTAATTTTTTTTTCTAAAAATATAATGACGTAATACAAGGATTAAAACTTTAACCAATCCTAATGAATTAATATTCCTTAACTTGTATTCTACCTATAATCACTTAAGACCATGAGTAGAATAGTAAGTCTAAGTCCTCGTCATCAGAATATAATTAAAATTAAATTAAAAGCGGGAACGTTCCCACTGGATTTTCTATATTAATTTTAATTTTTATATATAGTTTATTTTTAGTATTTAATTTATTTTAAGATTTTATTTGTAGGTTCGATTTGTTTAAAATTAAAATCTAAATTATCTTAAATATACATACATAATATTTTAATTGAATTCGTAGATTAATCAACTACCGTATTTTAAAAAAATAATTATTACTTTCGGAGCTAAAAACATTGCGAATTTCACACGTGGTAAATTTCGGGAAATATTGTTTGGAGGGTCAATCACCCAACTTTGGCCGCTTATTACACCGTTATATAAGGTTTTGTTGCGACCTTTTTAAACACAGGCCTCTTTACTGCACTCAGTCACGGCAACATATCGACCGGTAAGGCTTTTTGATTAACATTCCACACCTGTTGGACGGGGAACATCCAATTTTAATCTATCTAATTGTTAATGTTCTAAATGATTAAAACAATTGGTTAAGCGCGTTTCAGCCCAAAAACTAATGAACTCCATAGATGTAAGCATTCATTGTTTTTATCATTGCCTTCGAAACCCTAAAATGGTATTTAATAAAAAAAATAATCTGTGATATCTCAAAAACTACCCGATTTGTATGAAGGCCCACCTCATGGAAATCGGTCACCGTCACCTATAGGAATTTACAACACCGTACTGCCGGCCTCAAAGAGGGGCTGAACCTGACCATTAATTAATGCCGGAACACAACTCAAGGTTTTTATCATCACAGTGGGTCCCCCAACATAATCCACAAATAAAAAATGTACCGAAACTAGCGCCATCAAGTAGTGCAGGAATATCAAAAATTATAATTAGTATGTAGCTGTGCAATATCGTTGAATAAATACATCGCGCTGACGAGGTCTTAAGAGCATAAATGAAACAATAAATTATGGATGGATGAAACATATTTAGTGAATCTCGCACACTTTTACATGAAGTTATTAGGTGAAACGTTTTTTACTTTTGATATAAATTATAAGTGTTTATGTATAAGTTTTTTAATCTGAAATTTTATTCTGTATTTTCTTTCCTTTCCCATTGTATTCCAATTTAGAACAGTTATAATTTATAAGAACCATCTAGTGGTACGTATAAGAATATAATACCGATTATAGCGCCATCTATCGGACCGAATAAATTATATTTTATGCCTGAGAGGCTCGTCTATTTTAAAAGTGTATTATCTCTGGTTTTTATAGCGACATATTCTAGACCACAAGTGGTAGACGGGTAAATGCCCTACCTGGCTCTGGGTTGTTTTGTCGCCTTTTACGACAGGTCGCTGGCCGGCCGCAGGAATTAGTATTCTTTCTCGTTTCCTGTATAAATAAACATTAAATTAAATTTTCGTGGAAAGTATTTTGTAAGCTCATTATTTCTTATTTTTTAAAAATTGTTTGTAATAAAAATTTGTATATTTAGAATTCCCTATTTACCCACATAATATTTCTACTAATTAATTTAAATTAATTATACCTACTTTTCTATCATAACTTAAGAAACAAAAGCTAGAATTTTTTAACATTCAGTATATTCATACTATGCTAAACATTTAAACAAAGATGCTTCGTACGCTTTACCGAATTACGCGGTACACTGGCATAATACCTCGTAAAATTACCTCGAAAACAGAGTAATCTCTCTCTGAACCAAGTATTAATAATTAAAACCGGGACGTTTCATCCGCGAGAGGTTTTTGTTTTAAGAATTATCCTCTAATCCGGCTCCGAAGGACCAAAAGCTTTCCATAATACCTTTATGTGCAAGTCGGTTAAAATGAACATTAAAATTGCAAAGATTTTAATTAATATCAGGGATTATAAATGTTTTGGCTTGATTGGGTCTTGAATTAGCATTTATGTTATATTATTTATGTTAGAGCTTTCCATGCGACTTTGTCTCAACTTTGTTTGATCTGGGTGTGTGGGATCGCCTTCAGATTTGTCCGTTGTGTATTAGCCATAACATCATTATATTAATACGTGAAGCAAAAACTTTGTACCCCTTTTTACGAAAATTGAAAATTGGAGTATGAAATTTCGCACACTTATAGTTTATATAGAAAAGGAATGCAATGCAATTTTTTTTTTAATAATTCATAAAAAATACATTAAATCAATAAAAAAAACATTACACACACTACCATATATTTGACACATAGACGCATATATACTCTTGTTTTTTTTCTTTTATTTTTTTTATTGTAGGAGTTCAGCAGACAGGCAGACGGCCCACTTGAGGGCAAGCGGTTACCATCGCCTATGAACATTTGTAACACCAAAGGTGCTACAAATGCGCTGCTGCTCTCTTAAGGGAGACTGGAACCTGGTCACTAATGCCGGAACACAACTGTTTATTGTTAAATTCAAATTAAAAGCATAGCCTTGGCTAAATCTGTGATTATAGAAGTATATATAGTCTTTGACACCATAACCTTAATAATGTTCAAACTTATAATTTAAATTAATTATGGCCGAATTTCGACTACTAGGCGCCCCCCACTAGTAAGCATAAATAGTTAAGAATATACAGTGTATGTATCTGTCTGACGTTTTATTTTCATTATTTATTTATTTATTCGTATTAAATTTGGATTTATATCTTATGAAAACTGTACTATGCTTAAAACTCTTATTGAAAGCTTATAATATATTAATACTTATAATATTTTAGGATAATCAGTTCATTCATATGAATGAAATGAATCAAAACTCTTTATTGTTCACCATAAACTTAAATCTAGACAATTGATATGGATACATTTGCATTAGATCAATGGGCGGCCTTATCGCTTATAGCGATCTCTTCCAGGCAACCCAGTGTCTAAGGAGATTTTAAAGGAAATTTCAAACTATTTTTGGTGGTGTACTAAACTAAAATAAAGGTAATAAAATCACAATCAAATACTATTAAAAATAAAATAAAATAGAAATATACTACCTATATATACATATATAATTAGATAAAGATGATATTATAAATTAGATATATGTACATTCGAACAATAGATATGTGGCGGATTGGTGCAATGAAGAAGATAGGCTTTGTTTAAAGACGAATAATTTAATTTCTGGTTTTGCAATAAAATACAGAAAATAATTTCGATCGGCTAACATAAGAATGACAATGTCAATAATATGTAAAAATGTATAGAAAAATAAACGTATAAAAAGGTTGTCCTACAGGGCTCCCCCCCAGAGACCATCCTAGGATGGGCGATAATAGTTAGGGAACAAAATTCTCCTTCCCGATCGCGTTCTTGTCTCAGGTTCATCCTTTTGCTGTGACGGCGTGACGTCAGAGGTGCGGTATCCGTCAGCAACCATATAAGCTGGCTTCAGCCTTTCTATAGTCACTGTTTGCTCTTTACCTTTCATATTCAGCTTGTAAATCTTGTCGGTCCTATCTAGAACTTTGTAAGGACCTGAATAGGCTGGCTGAAGAGCTCCGCGCACGGTGTCATCTCTGACGTAGACATGCGATGCAGTAGGCAAGTCTCTGAAGATGAAAATGTTCCTGTTACAATGCCTTGAAGTTGGTGTAGGACGAATGTTATTTAAAATGGCGCGCAGGCGCACTGTGAAATCAGTCACATCAAAGGTGGAATGAAGAGTGTTGTCTGGTTGTAGGAACTCACCAGGCAAGCGAAGTGTCTCGCCATAAACAAGTTCGGCAGGTGACGCTTGAATATCGTCTTTGAAGGCCGTCCTCATGCCCAATAAGACGAGTGGTAAGCTCTCAGTCCATCTTTGGTTATCATGACATACAATTGCCGTTTTTAACTGGCGGTGCATTCTTTCAACTAAACCATTACTGGCTGGATGATATGCCGTAGTCCTGCAACGTTGAAAGCCTGCAAGTTCTGACAACCGCTTCATAAGCGCAGACTCGAACTGTTTACCACGATCCGTCACAATCTGCTGTGGGCATCCATAACGAGCGATCCAGTGAGTGACGAACGCTTTTGCTACAGTTTCGGCGCTAATATCTTGTAAAGCTATCGCCTCAGGCCAGCGCGTGAATCTATCGACGGCGGTGAGGCAGTAGCGGAAACCGTCTGATATAGGCAAAGGCCCGATTAAGTCAATATGAACGACCTGAAATCTTCCGCGAGGTAGTTTAAAATTGCCCAGCGGTGGTGAAACGTGTCTTGGGACTTTGGTCCGTTGACATGACTGACAGGCTCTGGCCCACTCACGACAGTCTTTGTTCATTCCTGGCCAAACATAACGCTGTGCCACTAATTTCAAGGTGGTGTTAGCGCCTGGATGGCTGAGGGAATGTAAGCTGTTAAAAACTTGTCTCCTTAAATCAGCTGAAACATACGGGCGAGGTGACTGCATCTTCTGATCGCAGTATAACTCCGTCCGTGTGCCTGGTATATTAACCTTGACGAGATCTAGGGCTGTATTGCCTTGTAAAATTGTCTGAAGCTCAGTGTCGGTTTGCTGAGATTCCGCCAAGATGTTAAGATCGACAGGCTGAGCTATCTCCTCAATCCTGAGAGAAGATCAGCGACGATATTGTTTTTCCCGATATATGCTGGATATCCGTCGTGAATTGCGAAATAAAATCCAGATGTCGGAATTGGCGTGGAGAGCATTTGTCTTTGCGTTGTTGAAATGCAAAGCAGAGAGGTTTATGATCAGTAAACACAGTGAAATGACGAGCTTCGACGAAATGACGAAAGTGACGAATGGCTTCATAAATGGCTAGCAGTTCTCGATCGTAAGGTGAGTAATTCTTCTGCGTCAAGCTGAGCTTACGACTGAAGAAAGCTAATGGCTGCGTTTCGCCATTACGATGCTGCTCTAATACGCCACCGATGGCAACGTCCGATGCATCTGTCACTAAGGCTAGTTTTGCGTCGATATCCGGGTGTCCTAAAAGTGTTGCGTTACATAGGCTTTGTTTGCACGCTTCAAATGCCTCTAGTGTCTCTCCGGACAAAGTCACGTGATGTGAGCCTTTCACAGAGCCGGTAAGCAGATCGTGAAGTGGAGCTTGTAATTTAGCGGCATCTTTGAGAAACCGACGATAAAAGTTGAGCATTCCTAAGAAACATCTCAACTCCTTAACAGTCTTTGGAGGAGGAAAATTCTTAATGGCTTCGATGCTTTCGCCAGTGGGTTTGATGCCAGCTACTGAAACATCACAGCCAAGAAAAGTGACTTCTGAGGCTCCAAAAACGCATTTGCTAGAGTTAATGACCATGCCATATTCTTGCAATCTAGCGAAAATTTCACGTAGATGTTGAAAGTGAGTGGTGGAATCTGGTGAAAATATTAAAAAATCATCAAGATAACAGTAGCAAAAATCGAAATCTCTGGTCATTTCATCCACAAATCTCTGAAATGTCTGACCTGCGTTACGTAAGCCAAATGACATATAAGGAAATTCATACATTCCAAAAGGTGTGGTAATCGCCGTTTTTGGAATATCTTCAGGGTTTACTGGAATCTGGTTGTATGCCTTAACGAGATCAATTTTAGAAAAGATGGTACAACCAGATATACAATGCGTAAAATCTTGAATATGCCTGACTGGATAGCGGTCGGGTATTGTGCGAGCGTTCAACATACGATAGTCTCCGCATGGACGCCAACCATGATCTTTTTTAGGAGCGAGATGCAATGGTGACGACCACGGGCTCTCCGATGGCCTGGCAGTTCCGTTTTTGATCATCTCACTAAACTCCTGTTTGGCAATCTTCAGCATTTCCGGCGATAGTCGTCTTGGCGTGCAGTGAACAGGTGGTCCAGGTGTAGTCCTGATGAAATGGACTGTGCTATGGTTAATAACCCGTTCGGTACCCGCTGGTCGAGTTATCTCTGGAAATTCTCGAAGGAGGTTAATATACTCAGATTTGCCAAAGACAGTTTTAACTGATGAAATTGAATCTGATGTAGGAGCTGGAGATGCAGAGGATGTGAGCGTCGTCATATTGTCAATAAGGCGGCGATTCCGACAGTCGACAATCAAGCCATAATGCGAAAGAAAGTCGGCGCCAATTATTGCCTTACTAACGTCCGCAACGATAAAACGCCATGAAAATGCGCGACGGAGGCCTAAGTCAAGTTGTAATTGAGCGAAGCCGTATGTATGAATAGGTGTTCCGTTCGCAGCAAAAGATTATAGCTCGTTCTTGGTCGTCTGGGTTTGGCAGCGGAAAGTGGAAAGACACAGAGGTCGCTACCTGTATCGACCAGGAACTGCGTCTTTGACTTACGATCCGTTACAAAAAGGCGACCTGAGGAACTCGGGCAGTCATTTGTCGCCATCAATGAGCGCCCCTCTCGTTTCCCTGCTGATAGTCGCAAGGTTTCAAACATATCCTGGCTTTATCGCCGTATCTATGGTGATAAAAGCAATTGGGAAACTTACGGTAACTTGAGAGAGACCTGGTACGATTTTTACTGTGACGATTGCTTGGGCTACGAGAGCGTTGACTATCCCTGGTGTTCCTCTTAGAGAGTTCTTGAACTTCTAGTTTGAGCTCTGCTATTTCTCTAGTAAGCTTGTCGAAATATAATCTAGGTGCGTCAGTTGATGCAACTTGTGGTGATAACGGCACTAAGTCATGGACTTTATCGGCGAGATCCGCGAGCGCTTCCAATGTAGACTGAGGTTGCGATGCGATAACTGCTTGCAAGCTGGTCGGCAGTCGGCTGGTCCATACGGTTCGAATAAAATCATCCGAAACATCCTTGCCCGCTAGATGGCGTAAGTGTCTCAAAAACTGTGATGGCCTTCTGTCACCAAATTCTTCATACATGAGAAGTTGTGTTAATTCTTTTTCTCGCGAAGCTGACAGGCGTTTGATAAGCTCATTTTTCAAAAACTCGTATTTGCCGGTCGGTGGAGGGTTAATTATAATGTCTTTGACTTCTGCAGCAAAACGATGTTCAAGTTGAGCCGTGACGTGAAAGTATTTGGTATTATCGTCTTTAATACCAGAAAGAGCAAAGCTGCCTTCTATTTGCGCAAACCATACCGCTGGTTCTGCAGCCCAAAAAGGTGGTAGTCGCACTCCGACTCGGCATAAATCGGGACGTGTGTAATTACCTTTATTTTCGTGCTCCATTATCGATAAGGTCACCAATATGTGGCGGATTGGTGCAATGAAGAAGATAGGCTTTGTTTAAAGACGAATTATTTACTTTCAAGTTTTTTCAATATAATACAGAAAATAATTTCGATGGCTAACATAAGAATGACAATGTCAATAATATGTAAAAATGTATAGAAAAATAAACGTATAAAAAGGTTGTCCTACAGATATATTCATGTAATGCAACAATTGCACATATAATCGTGACGAAGGATCAAACAACCTGTCTAGGCTCCTCCTGGGTGTTTTGGGGTTCTTGTAGTAATCAGTGGACTGTTATGATTATATGAACTTTATTTTCGACCACAGTACAGTTATTATACGCGACAAAGGTAAACGATGTATGGTTTATTGCATGCGTAAGCGTCGTCGGACGATGTAAGGCGGACTGATTGTGATTGCTGTGATGGCGGCTCCCTTTTTTTTTTGATTGAGGACTAAGCCGCGACAAGGGCAGAACCTTCGGGGGATAATTCGCGACCTAGTGTGGGATTCGCCAGATCGGGGGTGGCACTAGCATGCCCAGTCAGAACTGGTGCCACGCTATTGCCACTCCCCGGTTAGGGATACCCACTAAAAACCCTGGGTGTTCCGCCCTTCACCTTATGCCAGGGCTACGGGTATATGACCTAGCCTCTCCGCAGCCCTGGCAGGCGTGGGCCCCCCTTACAAGGCCTCTTCCATTCCATGATGCCGGGGGATAAGTCCCCCGGCATCATCATGCTCTCTAGGCGTGGGGCGGTCTGTAACTCGCCCCACGGGAGGAGAGGAGCGCGCGCGGAACACCCCCATCTCGACGGCATATGCAGGTGAGTGAGAACCTCTATACCACAAGAGGCCCCACCCGTGCCGCCCGCTTACGGTGGCCGAAGGTCCTGGTTGGCCCTCCGGCGCTGACGCGTCCTCTTTTGGCGGGAGCGGAGCACTGACGTGCGCTCACGCTCCCGCTCCGCCTCCTCCTTCGCAAGCATAACGCGCTCACAGAAGGAGGAGACGGCGTCCCATCCGGACGCTCCCGACCATGGTGCGTACCACGGCCGGGAGCGAGAGGTCAAGTCCCGTGATGGCGACGAGGTCTCGGCGCTGCTCTATCCAGGCAGAACACTTCTGAAGTGTGTGCAGCGCCGTATCCTCGTCGCCAGTAGCGCAGTGATGGCACCCTGACGTCAGCTCACGGCCTAGGTGACAGAGGTGCCTCCCGAAGCAGCCATGCCCCGAGAGGACCTGTGTCAGCCGAAACGTCAGGGTACCGTATCTCCGTCTTGTCCAGTCTTGCAGGACGGGCCTCACCGCTTCGATAGTGGCGAGGCCCGCGCTGGGGTGTCTGAGGCGTTCTTCCCAAACCACCATGGCGATCGCGGAGCTCCGACAGGCAAGCCTCCGTCTCCTGAGGCGCCGGTCTCCTGCCCCTCGTCAGAGCCTCCTTGCGCCACTGGTAAAGCGACGCAAGGACCTGACGGCCAGTACTCGCTGCGCTTGCCGCAGCAAGGCTATATTTCTGGCCGTCAGGCGGTTTGCCCATACGGGGGCCCCGTATAGAGCCATAGACCGCACGATGCCTTCGAAGAGTTTTCGGCACGTGGCTTCGCGCCCTCCAATGTTGGGCAGCGGGCGCGATATCGCTCCCGCCGCCCTCTTGAGCTTGGGGGCCAATTGCCTAAAGTGTGCCGAAAAGTCCCATCGGCTACCGAGGACCAATCCCAAATACTTCAGAGTTTCCCCGACGCCGATGCCGACGCCTCCTACAACGATATTAGTGCATGGAGGTGGTCGATTTCTCAGGCCGTGAAACATCACGGCCTCAGTCTTCTGGTGTTGGCGGCTCCCCTCCTAACAGAGCAGAACCGGTTAAGCTCCAACACAACCATACCATAACAAACATCCAAACGGATTAACTTTTTTATTTACAATAGATAATTAGATATATAATAATATTGTTTCATATCGTCTTTATTAAGCTAACGTGTTTGCTTTTTAAAAATTGCATTTGGCATACAGTCTACGCCTACCTGAGGCTGTTTCACACATCAGTTATCTTGACATGTCGCTTTCCACGGCATTTGCTTATTTGCCTTCGTTAATTATAACTAACTGTTTGATGGCCGCTTTCTTTATCTTAGTAACCGTTCATATTCCTTAAGAGCTGTTAAAATTCGACGTAAGTTCCGTACAAGTAATGTCAAATTTCTACTGACGGCTAGGCAAGTGAATAAATAGTACAGGAAACGGTCATTAATGGTGTATTTTTCAACCAGGATTCGAACCTACGTCATTAGAAACAGTCGCCAAGGACTCAGTAAGCTCCAACTTATTTACCATTCTTTATGCTATGCCAAAGGAAAATTGTATTTTATCGGTCTCAACAGATAAACAAACACATTAATCTATACAAACCTATAACAATCAAATAAATGTATCTTTTGAACTTAATCAATGCTTTGTCTGTGCTATGAGGAAACGAGATAGCAGATAAACCTCTTGTGTGAGAAAGAGATGGCAATATAGGAAGTTATACTTCATTAACACAGAGTATCTTTCAACGTCTTTGCAAGAAAAGGTGACATTCTCATGTGTTGATTTATTTAATGTCAGCAAAAATGTTGAAATATAGATATTTTTAACACATATTTTTGAAAGTTTAAACTGTGTTATGTTTTAATAGATGCAGGAACGCTTCCGTGTCGGAAACGATGTTTTCTATATTTTTGTTATCGTTTTAAATTGGGTTTCGTAGTTTTTGAGCTTGTAAATAAACTTTTGGAAAGGACCAGTTTTAGGTAGACCATTGTTTCTCAACGGTTTTTATATCGCGACCCTTTTACTACAAAGTTGTAATAATATTTTAATAATAGTTTATACGTTTGATTTGTTTATAGGTCTTACTCTTTTAAAAGACTGCGACCCCAGGTTGAGAAACGATGCTCATGTAGATCACATACCACCACATATACTATCAATAAATAAAATTGAAATGGCTATCTCTGATTGCTAAATAAATGTCGTGTAATTATTTTTACTATCCCCGAATCATAAGTATTAGACTATTTTTGGTAATTATTGTCTGTCATTTGTCTCAAAAAAATATGAACTTAGGGGTTAAAACACGAATTTCGTCTTAAATTTTCGTGCAAGTTTTCATTTCAATATCTGGCAGAAATCAGTTGATATAAATATTGTTGTAGTTTGGTATCAAAATACTAAATACTGGCTATGTAAATATAGAATATAGAATAGTATGTCATATTAAAAATTAAATAATAAAAAAGTCACTCTCCAATTCAACCTTCCACTGAAATAATTATTTCAAAATATTTACTAGAAATATAAAGCTTACAGTGACATTATATATATATATATATATATATATATATATATATATATATATATATATATATATATATATATATAAACTAATTTAGAATAACCTTCTATATTCATTTATCCTTATATCTTCTCTTAAATAAATTTTCAAATGGGAACATGAACCATCTCTTAAGTTACTTACTTTAGAATAGAATATACTTTATTGTACAATAAAATTAATGAAATAATACGCAAAAACAGCTTAGAATTAGGTACAAATGGCGGTCTTACCGCTGACAGCGATCTCTTCCATACAATCTTGGGATGGAGAGACAAATATGGCACAAAAGCTAGAACAGGGATTTACTGCACAATATTTTTTTTACATATTATATATATATAATGTATTAATGTAATAATATTATACATATATGTATATATAATATTATTACATAAATATACATACACACATACATATATCTTTAAAAAAAAAAAAAAAAATATTGTCACGACTTGCAGGACTCGAATTAAAATGCCATTGGAATTATTATAGAGTTTATTAGAACTATAAAAACACGTATAACACAGGTACAAATATAACTGCACACCACCAGTCCAAACGTAATGCACAATTCAATAACACGCGCATAGTCCGTCACTAAATAGATTACCGAATGTACACACGTCTTGCTTCGTTCGTGATTATCGCTCGACTGCCTCATCTCTCAATTGGGCATTGCTTTATATTGTACAAATACAATATGTCTGCTCGGCCGCGTGGTCTGAATTTCCTAGAATTACACCTGGCTAATGACTACCATAAAAGATTACAATGCACAATGGGCTGTTTTTCTAATCATAAATTTTAAACACAAAGTAAACAAAAGACGTCCAAATGCCGAAAAGGTAATAAAATGTCTACAGGTATGCAGGTGTGAATTTGTGTTTTGTCGGCGTTCAGATTGTAACAATAGTATAATGCAGTACATATTATGTAATAATTCACTAAATAGCATGAAGATACGTACAATAATAACAACATATATACTATACTTTGAGGTAGTAGTAATCCTTAACAAGTCTATTGAAGGAGAATATTGATTGGGCCAGCCTCACTTCCAGTGGAAGCATGTTCCATAATTGGACAGCTTGAACACTGAATGAATGATTATAAAACTTTGTTGTATTGAGCGATGTTTCTAGTCTCATGTTCATTGATGACCTGAGAAATTTCTCCTGATACTCTGTAAGCAAAACTTGAAACACCGTGCACTTTCCTTCTATTTCGATATTTTCGAAACAGTTAACTTAGTTTGAAATTGATAATGGCGCAAAATGGCGTTGTAAGTGAAACTGACACGAGTATTACTCCCGATTCCGGTCACGTAGGACACTTTCCAACTTGCCAGACTATTCCGAACTATAAATCTTGACCAACGTTTCTGGCGAGATGATTGATATCTTACAATATAATTTAAAATCATAGCAACTGATTTTTTTTAAAGTGTGTTTTTGGGCATTATTTGTTTTGCTGGGCATTTGCCGATCAATGGAGATATCATAGAAAACATATTTTATTCAGGATAAAAACAATACAGAGTGTTATCAAACAGTAAAATAATAGAACAGAATAAGTCCTAAAAATTGGACCCAGTCTCAGCATATGGCCCCGGACAATTAAAACCAGCGCTGTTCTACCGCCTGGAACCAGAAAGCGAAGTCACGAACGACAATACAACATAAATAATATACATAATGTACAATGCAGTTAAATAATAATAAAGTATAACGTATTTAAAGACAACAGAACATAACAAAATAATGTAATTTAAAAATATACATTCAATTACAATCATTATACCAACCACGTCCACAGCAAAACAAAAAAATGTGTGTTTCTTTATTTATTTTTATTGCAGGAGTTCAGCAGACAGGCAGACGGCCCACTTGATGGAAAGTGGTTACCGTCGTCTATGGACATTTGCAACACCGAAGGTGCTACTAATGCGCTGCTGCTCTCTTAAAGGAGACTGGAACCTGGTCACTGATGCCGGAACACAACACAAGGTTGTTATGGCGGCATACTCTAGACCAGGGGTGGTCGCCATCCAGTCGAGCAAATACCCTACCACCCGGCAAAACACACACACACCCTGTGTGTGTGCAGTTCGCACGCAGTAGAAGTGAAACAAAGTGTGACAAGGGGTGAAAGGATTCTAAATTTCGTGACGTCACATTTCATATATTACATCGTTATAATATATCCAACCTTTAAAATACGAAATTTGAAGTAGTAACGAAAAATTTCAAAACATTTCCAACTCTATCTTTATGAGCATAGTGTTTAAATAATTAAAGATAAAGTATTATATCTCATTCTCTCGCATACTTAATTCTATAGATTTATGTGTTTATCTCTTTTTAATGTCGCTTTTTCGTTTTATCGAGTTTCAAATCACAACGATTCTAAAGAAGTTTCACATCAAAAAATGTAATAAAATATGATAAAAGACTAACATTTTCTTCTTGTACTTTTTTAGGATGGAAGAGACCGTCCGAACGTTGCTGCAATACAAAAGCCGCGTGGAAACTTTGAAGCAGGAGAAAACTTCACTGTCTTCAGCCCTGGAGGTGAGTGCCACTATACGTCGCTTATTTTTCAATAAGATCCCTACTGTCCAGTAATAATGAGCATTGGATGATATAGATAATTTAGGATAATACGAAGGACTCATGTATAGTACGATCAAAATTTGCCGCATTACCAGACGTTATGTGACGTCATCGTCCACAACATGAAAACGTGCCAACTAGGCGACGTTCATATTACTTGTACACACTTATTCAAAATTGCAAGTTTTTATAGTTTTTTTTGGTAAGTTCTATTTTTAGTAATGTAATGATTAATTATAAATTAGTGTTTCTATTAAAATTTTCAAAATGCCACTATTCTATTCACTTGTTAAATCCATCCCCGAATTAATACGGAATGGAATCAAGTTGACAATAAAAAATAATAAACGATGACTAAGAAGAGAAAGTGTTTTCATCTAAGTCTAGCTATTATATAACCGGAAATCAAAATAACGTTATTAATAAATGTGCAGATTTCTTTGGTAAGTCAAATTTCAATCTGACAAACAAACGGAACAGCAAAAAAATCTCGACATAAGCATGTCTTTCTCACAAACTTTTATATTGAAAAATGGGGGAGCGAACAATGCAGGCTCCCATAATGAAATATTTTGAATATTTGTATTTGATTCCTCTTAAATTCTACATAGTCACGTCCAGTTTTATTAGACCCCTAACACAGTCTGAGATTGCAGGCTTCAGGTGCATATAAAACTGGTTGGTAGACACGATACGACCAGTTTTAAAGACCTATTCAAATTTTGTGCGAAGTAAGAAATATTGTGAATGTTTTTTATACTGGTTTATATTGTGGATGAAGTAAGCAATTTGCTCAATTTTTAATTCCAAAATTTTAGAGAAAATTTTAACGTAGAAAACCCTCTAAAATTTTGGAATTAAATCACTTTTAAGGCTGGGTTCATAATCGATACTAGTAAATATAGATAGATAGATAATCCTTTACTGTACGTCATTACAGAAAAACTTATAAACTAGTAGTAGTGTAGGGTTACCTCCTTTTATTGAAGAAAATATAGTATTTTTGTTTTTAACCGTAAAAATATAGTACTTTTGGGAAACTTAGGGAGGAAAATAGTACACATTTATTTCTCATTAATTATTTTATATTTCATTTAATTCATTATTGAATTTACCATGTCTAGTTATACTACTTTTTGCTTAATATTTTCTTAAATTTACGCGACTAGTATACATAATAAAACTACGTTTTAACGGTTTGAAGCGCGGTAATTTATTTGATTTTTATTATTCCGACGTTTCGGCCACTTTTCAGTAGCCGTGATCACGAAGACAAAGACGTCAAATTTCAATGAGTATTGTTAAAGTTTTATTTAGCCTACCGCCAACTTGTTCATTTTAATTATTTAGTTTTAATTTTGTTTATGGTTATTATTTGCTCTACGGGAGCCTAATCTGATTTACCACCGCTTCGCAACATATTGTGGCTTGAAGAGAAGGAGCGGCGCAAGAAACTCTTCAGCAAAGATGGCTATCTCTAATATTTTTTATAATATTAAAATCAGTGGGAGGAAAACATACTTTTTGCTTTAACCAGTAATGTTCTATTATTTTTAAAATAATAATACGGATTTGAACAAAAAGCACGAAAATTGGATTAGCGATGAAAATATAGTACATTTCGTACTATATTATTTTTCTATAACGTATAGTACTATATAGTACGATACTATGTAATAGGTTGGGGAAAAAGTCTTTTCGCATATAGTATGTATGAACTTGTAATAAGATCTCTTTGGCTATACCATTTGTATCTGGCTGGTTTTGGTATCATTAAAAAGTTTTAATTTTAAAAAAGACAATTCCAAATTCATATTAGGAAAATGTGGGATTTTCATTTGTTTTTCTTACTGTTAAAATGAGTGAATCTAATGAAGAAATTCGATAATTTTAAAAGTTTACTACAAAAAAGGTAAAAATACAACACAAGCCGCGAAAAAATTTGTGATGTTTATTAGACCTAATGCAGTATCTGTGAGAGTAGCGCAAATTTGGTTTAAGCGTTTTCAATCCGGAAATTTTGATATCAAAGATGCACGTCGCTCTGGTCGCCCTGTTACGGACAAAATTGATGCCATTTTTGAAAAAGTGGAGCAAGATCGGCATATTAGTAGTTACGATGTAGCTGGAGAACTGGGAATTGACCACAAAACGGTTTTGGCGTATTTGAAAAAAGCTGGGTACACAAAAAAGCTCGATATTTGGGTGCCTCATGAGCTCACTGAAAGAAACCTAATGAACCGTGTACTCATTTGTGATTCTTTATTACGACGTAATGAAACCGAACTATTTTTGAAGAAGCTGATAACTGGTGATGAAAAGTGGATCACGTACAACAAGAACATGTGAAAAAGATCGGTCCAAGGCCGGTCTGGCTTCACAGACTGTGGCGAAACCCGGGTTAATTCGCAACAAGGTGATGCTGTGTGTATGGTGGGATTGGAAGGGCATTATTTATTATGAGCTGTTACCGCCAGGCAGGACCATCGATTCTGAACTGTACTGCGAACAACTGATCAGATTAAAGCAAAAAGTTGAGAGAAAGCGGCCGGAATTAACCAACAGAAGGGGTGTGGCTTTTCACCGTGATAACGCTAGACCTCACACAGCCACTCAGCAAAAATTACGAGAGTTTGGCTGGGAGGTGTTAATGCATCCGCCGTATAGTGCTGACCTTGCACCTTCAGATTTTCACCTGTTGTTTCGGTCTCTGCAGAATTCCTTAGGCAGTGTCAGGTTAACATCACGGGAGGACTGCCAAAACCACTTGTCGCAGTTTTTTGATCAGAAGCCCCAAAATTTTTATAGCAATGGGATCACGTCCCTACCTACAAGATGGCCAAAAGTTATCCAACAAAATAGCACCTACATACTTTAGTCAAATGTAAATAAGCTTTATAAAAAAACCTTTTGAATTTTTGTATAAAATGCGAAGAAACTTTTTCCCCAACCTATATTATAGTACGGTTGGGAACCCTAAGTAGTAGGTACTATTCTAATTGGGTACAAAGGGCGGTTTTATCGCTAGAAAACGATCTCTTCCAGACCACCCGTATGTAGAAATATGAACATGATTTTGTTTAAATGTTTTCTTTTCCACTTCGCGCACAGCCTTCAGCATTCTTTATTCGTTAGTTCGTTGGCAGGCATATCAAAAATTAACAGGGCGGGATTTACCTTAAGTCCCCCTGGGGCACCGTGAAAAATGCACTAGACTTCAAAACGTAAATATCCAATGAGAACTCGATTTTAGATTTGACATGAAACCAATAACTTCCCAATTTTAGAAAATCATTGACTTTTGTAGCAGAAAGACGTTTTTTTTTTGCTGACACTCCAAATTTTGCCACCCTCGAAAATTTCCCCGCCCTGGGCACTAAGGTCTAGTGTAATATAGTATATAGTGTAAATTCATCACAGACTGTCAAGACCTGAAGGTAACATTTCATGAGACGACCGACCCCTTTTACGTGAACCTGGCAAAGGGGCATGGCTATAGTATAACCTAGTGAGCATCAATACTGGTTATGGTTAAATATACATTTAACCTTTAAGCGAGTTTCCTTACATATTTTCTTGTTCTTCTTGAAGTTTCTTGGGCTTGCGCACCGAACATGGGTGGAACAAATTTAAAACGTAACAGTATATACACATTGATAAAACCTTTGTTTGTTCTGTCTATCCGCGGGAAAAAGCCGAATATCATGTAATCTTGTGTATACATATGTACATTCATGTTCTATATAGCAACAAAGACAGGCTACTTATTGTAGAAAAATTACGAATTTTCGCGGGATACAGTACATAAATTGTACGAAATTTACGCGGTTTAAGGATTCAGTGCTTACTAAAGTACAAAGCTTAAAGCTTACAATGACATGTTCTCTGTAAAATATATTAATCATACAAAATAATTAGAATCTAAAATATTCAAGTCTCATAAAATAGACTAGTCGAAATCCCAAACATAGTCTATGTATGCATTATACAGACGTAAGTACCACTTAACTTCAGAGACGCATTACCACTAATTACGCAAAAACATCTCAATCCCCCAACTAGGGTAGACTTCTAATCCCTCAAAGAACGTCCAGTTATGACCTGACCAGATTAGAATGAACCGCCACAAACTATATTACGTCATATCTATTACAAAAGACATTGCACTAGGGCTGCCTCTATTCAAGCAATGTTAAAGAATTTTTAGCTACACGTGTTGCTGAGAAGTTCCATACTGCTTCTTCTTAAACAGCGATAACACATTACGAAAGAGTATACATAGAATAGGAAGCAGACTCAATTTTAACTTATATGTACGACCTTTAAAAATATACAACTTTTCTCAGTGAAGGTGTGTGTAGTGCTGGCCTTGTGAAATCCACATACTTCTCGTTAACTTCCCCTGGGGTCCGAAAAGAAGGAAAGACGAGGTGATTCGCGTTATAATCAAAAGTTCAACTAAATTCGTATATGAAATATATGTAATTATTCATAAAAATTCTAAATTGAAAAAGACATGATCACAAAAACAAGTTGATTTAATTTTTTTTATAATAATTTAACCTTCTATCTCTTAGTGATGCGATCATCTGTATATATCACAATAAAAAGACGTTTAAAAGAACAACGAGACAACCCTAAAAACAGTGGTTGAAGTGACACAGGTCATTTCAAGTTGGTGGGTTTGTAAATTAATACTCGTGCCTGTAGGGGCAGATATAATCCAAAAATGATTCCATGTCCCCCTCACACGATAAATACTCTTTAATGTTGCTAAATGACTGGACCTATTGGACATGAAGCTTGGTTTGAGCATACTTTATGAAAGCGTGATTTTGCTTCCAATAATATATACCTATACCAGCGGTCTGGGCAAACGTTGTCCTGCCCTATAAAAATAAAATTTAGAACCCGATTGCAGCGCCGTTTATCAGGTCCAATTGTGAATCTAAACGCTCCCGAGAACCACTCGAACATACACAAAAATTTCATCAAGATCGGTCCAGGTGTTTAAAAGTTTAGTGATATAGACACTAACATTAGAATTTTATACATAAAGATACGTTAGTATGTATATGTATAATACCACTCTTCGACAACGGATCATTGTAGTAATTCAGCGATGTAAAGTAGCCAGCCTTCTGGGCATCTTACCCATAGAAGACGGTGACCTAGGCTTAGTATTCTACTTAAAGATTATATGTAGAATAGAATATTACTAGTATTAATAAATTAACTTTACTTGAGGTTAAGATTTATTTATTGTATTACTTTATAATATTGCAAATAAATATTCTAATTTAATAAATAACTCAATTAAAATATTATATAGAAATATGTCTTTTGTGGTAAAAAAATTTCGTTAATCTTATGTTTTGTGGAAACGAAATGAATAAATACCTAGGTTGCACATAAATTAATATATAGGTAGTATGTTTATATATGTATATATACACTATCTATATATTTATTTATATTCATCCATCAAACTTCAATTGAATAAATTGAAGTCGACGAACCGTGAGACTAATGACCTGTGGCGATATGTAGTCGTGTAGATTTAGTTAGCTCTTTCAATGATAGTTAGTTAGACTAATATTAAGAGATTGTAATTCAGAATATTCTTTTTCTATGCCGGTAGGTTATATTAAATTTTAAAATATTCATCAAATTCCAATGTGCGTATTGACAAGGTTAAAATAACATATTATCCTCTCATACTTTCAATTTTGACTTTTATCCAAAGCGGGCAAACAGACAGCCCATTTAATGTACAGTTGTCATCGTCATCTAAAGATGTTTGCAACGCCAGGGTAATGCTAACGCTTTGTCAGACTTTAGGACAGGATAGAGAGAATTGGATAGAGGGGTTGACTTTGGGGGCTCAAATAAAAGGGATGGGAGTATGGCAGAATTAGGCCACCGGAGAAACTCTCACTAATTAAATGAATCACGATTATAGCACGACGCGAACCATTTCACGCCGATATTTTGTGAGAGATTCCGTTTTACGGAAACCGGCTACTTACGTGGGGAACAAATGTCTAGTCATGGCGTCTCCGCCAGATCACGGTTGAAGGGGTAGGCCCAATAAATGCTGGCTTGACGTAGTAAAGTATGACGTGCGTACCAATGGTCTCGCAAGTAGGGATGCCGAAGACCGCGCGAAGTAGAGAAGAAAAAGTAGGAAAACAGGCTCCGGGCTTCGAGGCAGACGCCCCGAATGCAATCGAGATTTAACGCTAAGATGATGATGATGATGATTCTGTGTTAGCGTGGTATCACGCCGTTCAAGCGGCTCTATCGCGTCCCGACATAATGGCTTAAAAGAATACCCGCTACACTACACCCTAACGTATAAAGAGATGAACAAAACATGAACACAGACTTCTGTCCTTAAACATTTTCCGAGAAAGCCTTCGTACTCCATTATTCACCGAATATCGTCGTTAACAAGGCGCCCCAGCCCATAATATGATATTAAACTATCAGCTGGCTGTCAGTCAGTCATTAAGGAGTTATTACTTGGGGGTAGCAACGCAATCTACGCGATGAACGTATTACATTACCGGCTTTGTGCGTATGGAGATGGGTATCTGGCGTTGTTTATGGTGTATAGCAGGTATTGGAGGTCTTAGAAAATATCAGATTAATAACTGGGACACTGCAACTGGAGTAAATATTGGTTTGATACCTTTCTACCATACATAATAAGTATACTTACTCTATAACTGAAATATACCTCATGTTTGTTATGATATCGGCTAGTTGACAGTAATAGTTACAAATATTTATTTTCATATATTTTGAACCTTGCAAAATCGAAATGCTACTAATGCAAATAATGTAATAATGTAATATACGAAAATATAATCATGTTTCAGTTAGATTTTGTGCATTTACTGTGAAATCATACATAAGAATTTCAATTATATTTAACGGGGTAATATATTTATAAATATAATATATTATCATAACTACAATACTATTGTGTATCTATCTGTAAATAATTGCTGTGGTCCTATTGATCATACCGTATTTAATATTATTGTTATTATTTTTTTCACTTTAAATTCAACCTATACTACTTCCACTTGAATCACTTAAGGCTTATCTAGAAAGTTTGGCGAAATAACAACTCATATTCATACAGTTTTCTTTAATATAAGTTATATTGATAAGATATATTCAGGTCTTGTAGCCAAATTCATAAAACATGCTCAAAATCAATCGTTATGATTTAAGTGACTTTTAAATTGTGAAATCGTTAGGAAATCTATACTTGCTTTTATACAAAAATGCCGTGAAAGCAACCACTCTGAAGCCTGACTTTCATGAACCATTTATCGTAGTCAAAGTGACACTCCAACCCACTATTCCACGGGACATGACTACAATAGAAAAAGCAGTGAAGAGTTATAAAAGGCACATAAACCAATGGTACGCACACTACTGTACATTGCATCAACGCATAGACAAATAATCATAAACATATACAAAAATCATGGTGCAAGTTACAGGTGACACGATAAAATTGAAAAATATTTTAAACTTATTAGAACGAAGTTCCTTAGCGTACTTTACTCGGCGGACAGGAGCTAGACGAAAAAAATCTAAACGAAAAGAAAAACGCTGACCGCTGTACATTATTGAAATTATAATGTCTTGTAATTGCCCTTGTTACTATACAATTTCTTTGATGGTCTTCGATAATCTTCGGTTGTCTTTGGAGGTCTTCGAAACTTGGTCCTAACTATGTGTCCCAAAGACCTGTACTTTTTTCAAATAAACACATTTTAAAGGGCATGAAATATCGTACTACCTAATTGTACTTCAATTAAGGCAAGTAATTTTCGATTTATCTTAAATTTGGTAAAATTGAATTCTTTTATTGCAATATCATTAAAATATATGTATAATAAATACCTAATAACTTGGCTGCTGCATTTCAAAATCTAATTTTGGTCTTTGTCACGTCAAGTTACTAATTTTGCGAGTTATGTCGGTGACTTTGGTTCTCTTAGCCTTGTTTCGGATTTTATCTATAACCTAACACACATCGCTTAGTAACTTGAAAGTTCTCTTTAAACCCAATTATTTGAAGGTACGCTAAAACAAAATTATTACAGAATATGCTTACCGACGGCTTCGCCGCGGGTTACCCGACTATTCAACTTAGTTTACTTTTTTTAGGTGCAGCTTCATCTAGGATAATTTTACAGATATACGCCATTTTACGCTGATATGGCGATGGGTTTAATGTTAAATATAGAGGATACAACGTATAATGTGTTAATGTGGCTATGCGTTCGTTATTTTTTAACGCTTTAAATAAGACGCGTTCGGCTACAGCCTAAATCTTTAACATTACGCAAATGAAGTCCTAGCAAGAGCTAGCATTCACAGGTTATAGTGCATTAAATTTCAAGCTAGGCGATATTCGGTCCCGAATATACCGATTCGTTTCGCAAAAAAGATTGTTCCATTTTCTGGGAATAAAACCGATGTTCATTCTCGATATTGAAACTACATATACACCATATTCCGTTAAAATCGGCGCCGTAGTTTTTTATTTTTTATTGCACGAGTTCAGTGGACAGGTAGACGATCCATCTGATGGAAAGCGGTTACCATCACCTATAGACATTTGCAACATCAAAGGTGCTACAAATGCGCTGCTGCTCTTTTAAGGGAGACTGTAACCTGGCCTCTAATGCCGGAAACACAACTCAAGGTTGTTATGGCGGCATATTCTAAACCAGGGGTGGTAGCCATCCAGGCATCCATACGGGCAAATACCCTACCACCTGGTTGTGGGTTGTTTTGTCGTATCTTACGACAGGCCGCCCGGCCGCAGGAAATTGTATTCTTTCTCCGTTCCTGCACGAATGGTGTGAAAGCATGGGAAGTATAAAGACCGAGTTACTTCCGCATTTACAGTATTACTTTGGATTATTCGACTTAACATTAAAACTGTCACTTTGAAAATATGTTTGTTCGTTTTGCGGTGGTCATTAACCAACGTTAATCTCCTCCCAGGTGATCAAAACTCGCGTCCTCTCATACCTTGCATCACCCGCACACACGCAAACCGCGCAACATTAAAACGGCGCATAGCAGGAAATCGGCTATGCACAATAGCCGGGTTTCCCGGTTTAAAAGCCCTACCCCCGGCTGTCCCTCTAAACAATAATTCAGCTTCACCCTTCCGAAGTGCAAGGGCGCAGTTAGCGGGGGCAGCCGGCTAGGGATGGCTGGCAATCGATACAAATACTAAGATATTTTAAACTAGGGCCTTCCACCTGAGTTCTGCAGAAGCTATTAGAAGTTCTGATTTAAAAAAAGATGTGTGTGTGTGCAATTCACACACGGCAGAAGTAAAACTTCAAAAAAGTAGCCTACGAGAGAATGAGATTAATTTACAGTATCAGGCGTATTAGGATAATTATAAGGTTTATTATTTTTATAATATTTTTACGAAGCTCAAAAAATATTTTAATGCAAAATATTACATTTCATATTTAAGATATATTTATTATAACACATATGAAACAAATGCTCTACTTTCAACTTGATTTATGAACTTCAAGACTTCAAAATATTTCCAACTCTATCTTTATGAGCATAGTTTTAAATGATTAAATATCTCTTTTTAATGTCGCTTTTATTTCGTTTCATCGAATTTCAAATCACAACGATTCTAAAGAAGTTTCACTTCAAAAATATATACACTTTCTTCTCTATTCTATCGTCAGTGTGGTATAGTCGTGGAAGCTTAGTGACGATGCGTTTTAATTCCGAACCTAGCGAATAGACAGAATCTAGCTAATGAAAAATGGTTACCGTGGTCTCAAGACAGCTCTAACATCCAGGCCGAAGCCAGTACGGTGCCACCATTTAACATGGGGTCGAGGGTCAGAGGCATGGTAGATGAATCAGACTTAGCTCAAGACTAACCGTTTCATTTCGATATTCTATGAGAGCATGGTATCACACCAATCGAACCAGCTCTAACAGCTGCAATTGAGATAATGATTCCAGCATAGCTCTAACACGTCAAATGCTAAAAATTTATGGAGCTATGAAGTTAGGCCGGTAAAGGCTTAGCCTATTCAACCACAGAGGCCGTTCTATATAAGTATGGATGGGATATTGTTCCAAAAAAGCAGAAGTTTCCCCATGATACACGACCAAAATTTAGGATCTAGCCGTCTTATTCATAGAGAGCTAAAGTAAGTTTGAAGGCTTCTTTAAGAACCATAAAACTTACTTTAACTATCTATGAATAAGACCGTAAGAGTTTCATTCAAATCAATATTTTAATGTAAGGAAAAACTAAACAGCTGATAATAATTGTCTTCATGAATGATTGATGAAAATATTTATATATGTATATTTTATGAAAATATTGTATATATTTTGCCGATATATTTGCATCTTTTGATCACAGTGGAGTGCCGCACATGTATTATCTGAATTTATCCGTTCCCCCTGTTAGCCCAGCGGTGGGCTTGTTGCAACTCGCACCCGCACACTAATTGTGTTTGCATGTTATTCGGTTTTGATATTTGTAAGGGTACATTTTATTATTTACCTATTGCTTACTTGAGTCGAATATTCTTAAACATTTTTTATACGTTTATATTTAAATGTAAAATATATCTACAATATTATAAAATTCTAAACATGCCGTGTCTCTACATTGAAGCTTTTTATTTAAAAAAAACAACTGGAATAGATTATATTAACTCGCGGGAATTTTTCGGGAAATTATTTGAAATGGCCAGATAGAAAAAAAATCGAATACCAATGCGGTTTTTTCACTGATCGATAGCAAATTTTATGTAATAAAATGTGTGATACTTTTTATCCCGGGAATATTCCCGAGAGTGAATTCCCGGGAGTGATTTAAAGTTGTTCGGGTGCATAAAAATTAACTTATTCCGACACAGTTTCTACTGAAACGATAACTTACATACCATCATTTGTGTCCCAGGAATACCGCGGGAATTTAAAGTCAAGGGTGGACGAAGTCGCGGGCATATCCTAGTAGGATATACATACATACATTTTGTTACTCCAGTTTCCCATCGGGGTAGGGGTAGGCAGAAACGATGGTTCTCCACCTGTTACGATCCTGACAAACACTTTTCGCTTCAACAATTTTCATCAAACTCTTCATACATACACGCTTATTTAAAGTGTTTTTTACATGACCTTTCTTCCAAATATCTTTAATTTGATCATGTTGAGTACGTCGCGGTCGACCGGCACCAACTCCACCACTCACATGTGCTGCCATATACCTGTTTTGTGATTCTGCTTTCATTCATTCTCTCTAAATGCCCAAACCCCCTTAATATTCCCTTTTCAACTCGTGTCATTACATCCTCTTACAATCTACAACGTTTCATATCATATCACTTACATTAACCTTTAATATACTTCTTAAAGCTCTCATTTCAACTGTGTTTATTCTACTTTCATCCTTCTTCTGCCGTACCCAACTAGGATGGGATAGGAAGGACGGGATAAGGGGGGGTGAAGTGGACTACACCGGATGGGACGCCGTCTCATCCTTCTGCGAGCAAGTTATGTTTGCGACGGAGGAGGGGGAGCGGGAGCGTGAGCGTACTTCCCTGCTCCGCTCCCGCCAAAGGAGGACGCGCCGACGCCGGAGGTCGGATGGTGACCTTCGGCCGCCGTAAGCGGGCGGCGCGGGTAGAGTATAGGGGTTCTCACTCACCCGCACATGCCGTCGAAATGAGAGCGCGAGTGTTCCGCGCACGCTCATCTCTCTTCCCGTGGGGCGCGTTACAGACCGCCCCACGCACGGAATAGACCTAGTAGGCGCCGGGGAGAAGCTCCCCCGGCATTGGAAGAGGCCTAGTGAGCGAGGACCACGCCTGCCAGGGCACGCGGAGTTGGGAATCCCGCAGTCTCGTAGCCCTGGCATAAGGCGCAGGACGGAACACCCGGGGGTTTTAGTGGGTATCCCTAACTGGGGAGTGGCAATAGCGTGGCACCAGTTCTGACTGGGCACGCTAGTGCCACCCCCGATCTGGCGAATCCCACACTCTCACTCGGGTCGCGAACATCCCCCAGGCTTCTGTGCCTATCGCGGCTTAGTCCTCAAACGGATTTGCCCTGGCCAAAAAAAAGGGTGAAGTGGACTATCGGTACTCGCACGCATCGCACGAAACACGCTAACCGTTTCAGGCCGATATTCTGTGAAAGCGTGCTATCACACCGATCAAGCCGGGCTTAAGAATTGTAACCATGATTTCAGCATGGCTCTCCCACGTCAAATGTGACTTATTTAAACTATTTTAGCAAGGAATATGGAATCACTCTTCGAACAAGCTATTTGAATAACAAACATGTATGTACATAATATATAGTAAACCAAACCATTACGAAAATTGTAATACATTAATACAAGCGATTAATAAAATAGCTAAACAGCTGCGCAGTTTCCGAAACCTAGCCACTGGCACTGTTTTTTAAAAATATCGCCATAGCAACCTTAAGTTGTGTTCCGGCATTAGTGACCAGGTTCCAGTCTCCCTTAAGAGAGCAGCAGCGCATTTGTAGCACCTTTGGTGTTGCAAATGTCCATAGGCGCTGGTAACCGCTTTCCATCAAGTGGGCCGTCTGCCTGTCTGCTGAACTACTACAATAATAAAAAATAAAAATAATGTTACGAGTTACGGGACTCGAATTAAAATGCCGTTGGAATTATTATAGAGTTTATTAGAACTATACAAACACATATAACACAGTTAGAAATATAGCCGAACACAACAACTCCAAACATAATGCAGAAGGTCGTAATTCAATAAAACGCGCAGAGACCGTCACTATTAGAATTCCGAATGTACACACGTCACGCTTAGATCGTTGTTATCGGTCTACTGCCTCCTCTCTCCATCAGGCCATCGTTTTATACTGCACAAATGCAAATATGCGCCCGCCCGGCAACGTAGACCGAATTTCCTAGAATCAGCTGTTACTTTATAATCCGTAACACCTGGCTAATGATACCTGTATGTGGCCATAAACGAGTACAATAGGCTGTTCTGCACAATAACTAGAAACGTATGCCAATAAATAAGTGAACAAAAGGAGACGATCATAAAAGGATTACAATTAGTTCAAATGCCGACAGGTAATAAACTGTACGTGGAATTTGCCTTTGTCGAAGCCTAAGTTGTAACAATAATTTTGAAATAATATTTCGTTAAAGTTAATAACATTATTTTGTGCTATGTTCCAAAATTTCGTGGCAAGCATTTATTGAACAACTGAATAATCCTATCGTAAACGAAATTCGGAAAATGCATCGTAAACAATTTCACCTAATATTTTAGTTAGCGGCTACCTGAAGTTGAAATTTTAACTGAATCTGGCGAGTTATTCATCCCGCTATACCGTCATTGGGGTGGGTAGGTATCTCAATAATTACGTTACCGCATCTGCTTCGAGCCTCGCATAGTTATGCACTAACGAAACCAATTAGAGTGTTCTCATTGTTTCAACCGATACGATATTGAATTTAATTTAATAGAATAATGTCAGATTTGTTAAGGCTGAGAATATGAATAATGTGGTGAGCGGATTCCAATGTCAGCGGAACGTTAGTATACTCATTAAAACGAGTATAATTTACTTGATCCTTGCCAAGACAAGCGTTCAGAAACAGTCTGAACTTGTGTGTGTACAACATCGCCCAAAATATTGTTCTAAATATACCTTGTGTATCTATGTTTTGGCTTTATACGAGCGCGTAAAGCAACAAAATATATGGGAAGTTACAAATGGACTGAATGAAGAAAGCGGACTAGGAGAAACCTAGGTCCAAAATTGAACAGGGATGGGCTGAAAACGACATAGAAGTACATGACTTACCTTGTTAGGTATTGTGCTATTGCACAATTTCGCTGTCACATAATGTCATAGCTAATTCTTTTTTTTTATTGAAACAAAGTTCTGGCAAACATAATTATTAAGTTAAAATTGCCTAATCTGACATAGATTAGGTAATTTTAACTTATTTAAAACGGTTTACCCTTCATGATAAATATAAACATCCCACTGATGGATTTATATGAGAACGGGTAATATACCCGTCACGCTTGTCTAAGTGGGCTTGGCGGGTTTCATACGTCGGTTATCTCTATTCGCAGGATTCATCACGATATTATCCTTCACCATCAACACAAGATAATTGCTAAAATATGCACGTTCGGTCAGAAAAACTGCCTAAGAGGTGTATGCTTTATCCGGTTAGGAATTATTCCCGCATTGTTTAAAACTAGGACGTGAGTGTGTTAACCACTATGCTACAACGGCTGATCGGCCACGGCCACGCAACGGATCGAACGTACTAAATGCAATATTAAAAGCGACTTACTGAAGTGTCACCCATATATGTAATATCGGATGACAATGCAGCCACACAGGTGTTATTGCTATTCTCAATCCAGCCCTAACTCAGCGAAGTTCTCGATAAGATAATCCGACTAAATTGGATACCGGGGCCTATCTATTAACTGTTGCCGCTTCAGATGTACTGCATAATTGATCTGGTTATGTTAATGTAGCGGATACAACTATTTACTTAACTGTAGGGTTAATATTCTTATCTGATTAGGCTTATTGCCTTACTTAATTATATTCTTGATCAATATTTATTTTTTAAATATAAAGTAGGCACTAACTGAAATCTACATCAACTAGAGGTTTTGTGATCTTTATTCATTTATTGGGTCCCTTAGGCACTTTAACAGAAACGGAACCCTTAGAAAATCATTATATCTCTCTCTTTATACATGCATTTTACAGATCTGTCTCAAATCTATTGCAAGATATATTATATTATCATATCATATTTTGAAACAAAAGACGGTGTCCGATGGAGTTATAAATTGCAATTGCATTGAATACGTGTGGCAAGCCGCCGAGCGTAAAATATAGTAATAATATATGCACGAATAAAAAACGTAAGCTCCAATTAATTCATGGCACTTTCGACCTTTTTGAGACACTAGTAATAATATATTTGAACAGAATGCGGAAACGGTAATTAATGCATGGAGCTTTCGAGCTTTTGGTCTGTAGTTGCTAGTTTCTTAAAGGTAGGCTATAGGGAATAGAGTTGTATGATGTCCACGACACTGCTTTATATTATTATTAAAAATATAGCATATTTATAAACATTATAAATATGCTATATTGCATTTTCAGCAAACAAGGTTTACATTTACAACACCAAAGGTACTACCAACATCCTGCCGGCCTCGAAGAACTGACCAATGGTGCCGGAACACAACTTTAGGGTGTTATGGCAGAAAGCTCTAGACCAGGGGTGGTACCCTTCAAATATTTTGTTGTTTATGTGTGTAGTTTTTGAGAATAATTATTATCTCATGTTAAACCCCAAACAACTGAGACTATTTTTATGTAGATGAAACTTAATGACACTGCTAGAAATCGATATAAAAACATCATGTAATACTTAGAAATAACTAAATTACTGCGAAACTATGAAAAACCCCCAAACGCAACACGCGTTCGCGTGCACCCCCGCCTGCGAGCGGCGACGCGTGACCGAACAAAGCTAATGATTTCTACACTGGAGGCCATGATTAATGGCACAACGGGCCGCGGTTTAATTCTGCTTATTGCCGTAAATGTAATCACTTGTACCCCCTCTACCAAAACCATGAGTCTTTGAAGTCAATAATACTAATTCTTACGCCGCCGTATAGACTTAGTAATAAAAAATGTATAGCCACAATTCCAAAGAGATTAATAAGCCCAATTTTTAGGGTTGCGTTTTGAAATTTTGACAACGGAATCAATATAAAATTATATGTTCATCCATCGATCTGCAGGTCTATGCATCTGTTCTTATATTATGCTCATCTTTTTCAAAAAGTGCTGCATCTACATGATTATCAGGAATATTATGTATTCTACTAATGTAAATGAAAAAGTTCTTGGAATCAATATTAAAAAATGCAAAAATTTAAACAATAATATTTTATTTTTCTACATAATCTCCCTCAGATGCAATGCATTTTGAATAACGCGTTTCTAACATTCTTACTCCTTGCGAAGAAATTTTTTTCTTGAGTCTTGAAAAACTCCTCTATAGCAGCCATAACCGCGTCATTATCGTGAAATTTCGTTCCATGAATTTCCTCTTTTAATTTTGGGAATACGTGAAAATCACTTGGGGCTCAGTCCGGAGAATATGATAGGTGGTCAAAGAGATTGAAGCCATCAAAGCGGATTGCGTTGAGCGCAACTTCTGATCGAAGACCGGTAGCGTTATCGTGAAGAAACAACACACCCAACGTTTGGCCTTTTGACATGTAGTAAATAAAAGTCCTTCACTATTCCAAAACAGTTTTGCCAGCGTTAGAACTCGAAATTTCTTAATGGATGGAGAGGATGGTCGTTTCCAAGACATGCTTTGTCTTTTAGTTTCAGGATTGAAATGCTGGACCCACGTTTTATTCATGGTAACAAGGCGATGGCAAAAATTATCCGAATCACGCTGGAACATTTCAAGACTACGCTTAGAAATCTCCAAACGTCGCTTTTTGCTTTCGTTGGTTAACATTCGTGGCACCCATCTTGCCGACACTTTTTTGAACCCCAGTGAATCAATTAAAATGGATTGAACACTACCAAAAGATATCTTTAGGATCTCAGCTATACGTTTTATAATTATTCCTCTGTCTTCCAAAACCAGATTCTCAACCTTTTTGACATTTTCTTCCGTAACGTTTTACATCTCTAAACATTTTTTTAAACAAGATAGAAAATCATAGAACTTTGATCTAAGTAATCTCAAACTTTATTGTCAAACAGTTAAACATATTTTTTTGTGGATTAGTCTGTTCTGTGCCTTAGTTTGAAAGTAACGTGTACTTGCGGAAAGAATCAATTTGGAGAACTGGCGAAGCTTTTCATACCGGGACTGTACATAATCTAGTAAAGACTATAAAGTAACGTTAGTCCAATAATAAAAATCATGACGACGTTCTTTAATGCCTTTTTAACGCTTTCATTAGCTTCATCTGTTTGTACTCGTATGTAGGTATGCAACGGACTCTGAACTTCATTTTCATCAGCTTTCAGACCTCTGATTAATTTGAATTAATAAAAAACCTTGAGAAGAGAATAATTTCATAACTTTGTACTGACTAGGATCATCAGGATGGTATTGGAATTAAATACACTCGTCCGATCATCTCAATTTGCACTTCGATCTATATATTATTATGTGTTTCCACTCTGTCAATTCGTTTTTACTATCTTCGTTGTGTTTTCGTCTATAAATTTCGTTGTTTTTTACTTTATAAAAGTAGCAACATACCTTCCAAACTTCATAGAAATTGTGTCCGTCCCATATACGAGTATGAGTGTAATATAAAATGTATGTGAATCTAACGTAGAGTATCTGTCGGTAGACCGCGATGTACTCACCATGATCAATATTGAAGATATTTTGAAGAAAGTTCAGGTAAAACGCACCTTAAATAAAGATGTATGAAGAGATTAATGCAAGTAGATGAAGCGAAAAGTGTTTGTCAGGATCGTAGCAGATGGAGATTCATCGTTACAATATGTATGTATGCATAGAATCAATACGCTTAGAACCCGAGTAGGTGCCAGTAAGTGGCGCACTTTTAAGTAGGACCTAAAAGTCTCAGTTAGCTTGTCGAAGCGTCCGCTCCGTCTGTCCGCAAGACAAAGTCCCAGCGTGACGAGCTTCAATAGTTCCAATTCCCTACTTTTTAGAAAGACTCAAGTACTTATACTTGCAACATTATTTGTGCCTTTGTGTGCATGTCAGAGAAAATAATTACATGACGCTCACGCACACATCGATTAGTTCTGTGCTTCAACTCTGAATGTAATTTTGTAGGAAACTATCTCTCTAGGTATTATTACTCTAAAAATATAAAAGTATTTCAATCGTTTACATACAAGTTTAACATTTAACTGAAATCCTTGATGACTGTGCTAATTTAAAATGAAAAAGGAGTCGCAAGTCATTGCTTAATTTCGTCTATGGGCTCTCGGTCGTGTAATTTGTTAATATACATCGGAAGTAGGTCAACATGCATGTAACGTAATTGTACACATGGATCAATTGAAACTAAACTAATAAATTACAATAATATTTTTGGTGTGAAAATCATAAATGAGCATAAATTGATGTTACAAATACCTACTTGGAAGTTTTACCATAAATTGAAGTATGAAGTTTTATTTTTAAAATCGTGTAAAATTGATAATAGTTGTATGATATAGATTATATATAAAGATATATATATATATATATATATATATATATATATATATATATATACATGGCAAGATTCTGCGTTTGTCACAGTATGCAGTTTTATTTTAAAAACTATATTTTTTAATGTCAGGCGAAAAGGCAAACAGTTTAACCACAGCATACATTAATATAGAATGTAATTAATAGAAGATGGTCACCGTCGCCTAGACTTTTGCGATCGCAGAAATTTTATGATACTGTTACGAGTTGCAGGACTCGAATTAAAATGCCGTTGGAATTATTATAGAGCTTATTAGAACTATAAAAAATGTATAACACAGGTACAAATATAACCGAGCACAATAAGTCCAAACGTAATGCAGAAAGTCGTAATTTAATAAAACGCGCAAAAGCCGTCACTAGTAGATTCCCGATTGTAGTACACACGTCTCGCTTCGATCGTGGTTCTCGCTCGACTGCCCCTCCCTCAATCAGGCCATCGTTTTATACTCTACAAATGCAATGTGCCCGTATCGTAGTCTACATAATCCAAAACACCTAGCCAATGAGTCGGCCGCAAGTGGCCATAAATGAGTACAATAAACAACGGGCTGTTTTCTAGAAACGTATATTTACCAATAAATAAGTAAACAAAAGAAGACGATCATACAAGAATTACAATTAGTTCAAATTCCGATGGATAATAAATGTGCTTCTACAAATCTGTACGTGGAATTTGTCTTTGTCGGCGCTTAGGTTGTAATACTGATAAGTTTTAAATAATAGCAAAAATTGTATTTGTGGGAACTATCTGAATTATTTAGTCAAATATGATTTTATTCCCAAAAAAAACCCTGTTATTTGGCATAATACTATTATATTTTTATTGTTGTTGACTCCAACGCCTTTGGCATTGATTGAGACAATGTCACAGTGAATAACTGGATAAAAATACAAAAAAATACAAGTGAACATAAGTAATATTTGGCATAATTAAAAACATTTCAAAAGTATATGTTTATCTAGCTTATGTTTCAATAATACCCACATTTTCAACATTGACAAATTCAAATTGAAATTTCAATTAAACATTTTAATTAAAACTCAACTGATTGACAGACGGTGTTGATAAACGTGTTCTTAGCGAATTGGAAACATTTATTTGCCAATCCCTCGCTTTCCACAATTTAATAATATAATATAAGTAAATATTTTAAATAGAATTATTATTCTATTGGTAATTATTTTAATCGAAGACTAATATTTGACATAAAACGTGTTGAACTCAAATTAACTAGCTATTTGATTCATTAGAATTGTGATTTGATAACCGTTCGCACCGTTATGTTACCCAGCAAATTACTGGACGAAACGGAACGCGCGGTTTAAATTTATTGACAGCTTTAACCGTTACGGGACTTCCCCGTCTTCACAAAATGTCAGTGTTAGAATCAATACACGCAATTAGCTTATTCAGTTTTTTAAGGGCCGATTTTTCAATCACCACTTAAAAGTTATTCGTAGAATAAAGTATAACGAGGAAAAATTAATTGTTTTCACTTTTGAGTTCACTCAGGTTATAATTTATTCGACTGATATCTTTAATCTGACGATTGAAAAATCGGCCCTAGTTCTATTATTACCTAGAAGAGTATCTTCATCATATTCACACAGTACAGGACATCCGTAAGAGAACAAAAGTAACCGACATAGCTCGCAAAATTAGCAAGTTGAAGTGGCAGTGGGCCAGTCACGTCTTTCGCAGGACCGACGACCGATGGAGCAAACGATTCCTGGAGTGGAGACCACATCTCAGCAAACGTAGCGTAGAACGCCTGCCAGCCCCTGTGGACAGACGAGCTGCGCAAGATCGCCGGCAGGGGCTGGAGAGGAAGACGGGAGACCGGGATATGTGGTGCGTGCTTGGGGAGGCCTACGTCCAGCAGTGGACTGAGATTGGCTGAAGAAGATTCACACAGTAGATACGCCCGTACAAACTAAAGTAGGCTGTGGTGTGTGGGAGGCACCACCATCGGCGTCGGGGTGACGATGAAATATCTCAGACTCGTCCTCGACAGTCATTGAGAGTTTTCGGCACATTTCGAGCGGCTGGCCCCCAGGCTCATGGGGGCAGCCGGCGCCCTGTCACGGCTGCTGCCCAATGTGTGGGGGCCGGGCGCGCCGTGCCGAAAACTCTATGAAGGGGTCGTAGGATCCATGGCCCTTTACGGGGCCCCTATATATGCGAAATCCCTGGCGGCCAAGAACGCCGCGTTGCTACAACATCCGCAGCGCGCGTTGGCCGTCAGAGCGATAAAGGGATATCGTACTGATCTCCTTTGAGGCGGCCTCCCTCCTAGCCGGATCCCCACTATAGTATGTAGAGGCGCGAGTCCTTGCGACCGTGTATGACTGGCGCAAGGACGCCCTCAATCGTGACCTCCGTCCCGCGCCTCGGGAAATCGAGTCCAAGTGGCTGTAGTTCCGGCTGGATCTCATGGTGGAATGGCAGACTCGTCTTGGGCACCCCAACGCCGATCACAGGACCGTTGAGGCAGTTAGGATGATATAGAGGGCTTTAGCATGATACAGAGGGGATGGGATAGAGATGATATGATATAGGGAGGGGGCCATCAAAACACTCACTGCACGAAACAGGATTAGTACAAGGATAACAGTTACATATCGATATGCTGAGAGAGAGCGGTATCACGCCGATACAGTCGGTTGTAAGCAAAATAACAGTGATCAACGGTGGTTTTGTTGCCCTGGATACTATATAGCTTCGAATAATTTGATCCCAACAAGTAATGATACTAAGAATTATTTTAGAATATTGGCTATGGTTTTTTTTAATTTCCATATGATACTAAAAACCAGTAAGTATGAAATAAAACATAATAATTATATACCTTTATATCTAATATTAATTAAGAAATAATACTAATTGATTTGTTTTATATTTAATTAATGTATATAGACGTAAAAAGAGAGACACCTTCTATAAGGCTTTCTTCTATGTATATTTATCGGGAAAATTGCCTTTGTGTCATGTAACGGTCCAGTCTACCCTGATACCTTTCCATCATCATTGTTAGCTCCTGGTAGAAGTGCTCAGACTGTTCCACACTCAAATTCTCAAGATTATCAGGAAATCCACATAACTGTGGAGAAAGTGTAACTTTATGCTCATAAAAATCTTAAGAACCAGAGCCAATTCAGTCCTTCCATGAATATATTCGCAATTTGTGTACTGGAAGTTAAAAAAACTTGCAGACATATCTAAAGCAACAATTATTTTCTTAAATTTTGTTAACCGGTGTATTGATTCCAGCATGGCTCTATCTCATCAAACTAGGAATAATATGTAAAAAAAAAGGCCGTCGACATTTTGAGTTTCAGGAAAAAAGCATTACTAGTTTATAAACTACATTGTTACTGAAGATATTAAACAGAGAATAAAAGCGGTGGCATTTGATTTTCCATTTTAAACTCCGGCATTTGACAGCCCCTATTATTTTTAGGGTTCAGTATTTTCTAAATAAACCTTCAAATTAAACGCGTATAACCTCGGCCATTCAGCTCAACCCTTCCCTGTGTTGTTCCAGACAGACGGACAGACAAACAGATAGGTCTCTTTGTGTCTCACCCCCTCTTGATGACTAATGAAAACCACTTCTGCATCACTTCATTGTGCACTTAGCTTACACCTTATTTTGTAGGCAATAAAGATTAAAATTTGTTCAAATTCTCGCAAAAGTAACTTGGTGATATAAGGTTTGTGGCAAATTTCGCTAGGCCCCTGACGGCCCAAACAAAATTCAACGCT
The DNA here is from genome assembly GCA_039645545.1 of Dendrolimus houi. Lineage (NCBI taxonomy): Eukaryota > Metazoa > Arthropoda > Insecta > Lepidoptera > Lasiocampidae > Dendrolimus > Dendrolimus houi. The sequence continues at coordinate 23,092,936 of CM077127.1, read as the reverse complement.
GAAAATGATTTCCTAAGAGACTGAAAACCAAAAGGATCATTTTAAACTGGTTTATTTGTATTGAGACTGCGGGCGTTCGCTTAATTAAGAGTGTGAATGATGGCCCATTTTTAGGGTGTATATTTTTTTAGTAAAACATTTTTGATGACACCAACTGTTCTGACGTGTTGACGACTGACTATGATTAAAGATTTCTTTGTTAAAAACGGTGCAAGTCGTTATATTTTTTAGTAAACTACGAAAATGAAAATAACATGATAGATTGTCAAGAAAATTACGGGTTTTTTCATAATAATTTATGAAAGGCAGTAAGTTCCTTATTAGACGATATTGTCTGTTGTGTTTTAAATAAAAAAGTAATTAATTAGTTCCTTTAAATCTTTTGTGAGACACGCGTTTTACAATAAAAAATGGCAGAGCGAAGAGAGAGCATAGATAACATTCCATTGTCTTTAGTAGAGAGCGAATTAAACGTCTGGATACATACATTGACATTGAATTCTGCGTTCGGATACTTTGTTATAATCATCTGAAAGTTGCCTGGAAGAGATCGTTTTAAGTAAAAACAATGTTTTAACCTATATTTTTTAACTTTGTTTTTAAGATTTTAGTATTAATTTATGATGAACAATAGAATACTGCGGTATATTTTTTATGGTTATTGAACTACTATTAGTAGTACCAGTTATAATATGTTATAATATTGTTCCGTATTTTTTTGCAAGAGTCCAGCAGACAGGCAAACCGCCACCTGATGGAAAGCGGCTACCATCGCCTAAGAAATGTATTAATACCAGAGGTGATACTAATGTTACTGGCAGATCCATGAGACCATTCTCTAAAATATGTTGTAATCTAAAAAAATCTAATACTATTCTAAATCTTCTGCATTTGTATGCCACAGATATTAAAAAATACATGAGAAATAAAGTCGAAAGAAATTATTATTTTGACTTTTTTACGAAATGTATTTAAATATTACTTTACTTTGCCACTATTATCTGCTATTACTACCAAATACTATTCTCTTCACGTTTATCTGCCAGAAGAAACTATTGATATACATTTTATTATTAATAATCGAACACAATAAAAGAAAACTTACCTTATTTGTATTGTATTCTACCCATAGTCCCTCAAGACTATAAGTAGAATACTGAGCCTAGATCACCGCCTTCTATGGGTAAGGTGCCCAGAAGGCTGGCTAAGTTTCCTCGCTGGATCGCCATACTGATCCGTTGCCCGAGGTAAGCAACAGCCTTCTGATCACATGAAGAGTCAATGAGTCGTTTTGATTAATTTTGGTAGTAGCCCATGGCTTCAGGACCCCACGGTCCAAGCGTCTCGACAGCAAACGGCACAAACATATAACTCTCACTGAGGGTTGCATATTTGCGCCGCTTGAGTGATTCAGCTGTTTCCGCCGCCGAACCGGCTGATCTAGACGTGTTTGGTAAATGAGATGCGGCCAACGTGTCTACGCAGGTCGCATCCTATAGAGTCATTCCGGCAGGATGCCTACCATCGACACATGCAATACCGTTCGGCTCCATCCATCTGCCGGCACTGCGGCGGCAAGAAAGACCGCGGTATCCTGGGTGGATTACCTCTCTTCCACAGACGCATGTGTGTGGTGCACATATGCGAGAACTCAAGCGCAGATTTATAGCCAAAGAAAAGGTAGTATTATCCATCAATGTACCTATATTTGGGGAGGGGATAGCTTGGAGCCAGAAACCAGACTCTTTACGGGAAACGGCAAGAATGCGGGCACGTCCTGTAGAGTTAGTTGAATTTAAAAGTTCTGTATTTAATCCTCTACAAATAGGTTCATCCCAGTATCGTTGCGAATTCAGGATCGATTCAGAAACTGTTTATTCACTTTTATCTACCAGAATTTACAGCTACGAGTACAAGTACCTTTAAAAGTCATCCGTGCAGGAATGGAGAAAGAATTCAATTTCCTGCGGCCCAGTGGCCTGTCGTAAGAGGCGACAAAATAACCCACAGCCAAGTGGTAGGGTATTTGCTCAACTGGATGGCTACCACCCCTAGTCTAGACTATGCCACCATAATAATCTTGAATTGTGTTTCGGCATTAATGGCCGGGTTCCAGTATCCTTTAAGAGAGCAGCAGCGCATTTGTAGCACCTTTGGTATTGCAATTATCCATTGGCGATGGTAACCATTTTTCATCAGGCCGTCTCCCGTATGCTGAACTCATGCAATAAAAAAATAAACAAAAGTATCTTTTTCAGAAATATTTCGTAAAAACAACGTTCTTATTTGAGAAATTTCTTTCAATGAATTTTTTTTTCAGACATCATCAGCCCAATACCAGAGTCAACTGTCAGCGCTAACAACAGAAAACGAGAGGCTACGGGGGCAGCTCTCGACCTTGTCAGCAGGCCTGGGTCCTGGCGAACAGGAGAGAAGACTTGACGATGTCGCACAGCAGGTTGTACGAGCTCTACTGTCTCAGAAGGTACATTATCATTATTTCTCAACCAGGGTTAAAAATAGATGAAAGGACACTGATAAAGCAACTGTACGAATGTGTTATGAATGAAAGAGTTACATATTAGTCCGCAATAAGCCATTCACTACATCCATACAAACCTAGGAATGACAATCATCCCAGAAAAAAATTAACTATTTTTGGAGAGATCTAAGGTGGAGGTCGTGAAGTCTAATTATGAACTAATAGTATAGCCATGCTGTAATTATACAAGTATTAGAGGCTGGGTCAATTGGTGTGATACCACATTCTTACAGAATGTCGTACAATTTCCTTCGTCCGGGCGCAACGGGCGACAAAACAGCCCACAGTCGTGGTAGGCTATTTGCCCATCTGGATGGCTACCACCCCTAGTCTAGAATATGCCGCTATAAAATCCTTGTTTTGTGTTCTGGTATTCGGGGCCAGGTTCCAGTCTCCTTTAAGTGAGCAGCAGCGCATTTGTAGCGCCTTTGATGTTGCAAATGTCCATAGGCGATGGTAACCTCTTCCTACAGATGGGCCGTCTGGTTGTCTGCTGAACTCATGCAATAAAAAAATGTCGACGTCAAACGGTTAGCCATGAGCTAATGAGCTAAGTGTGATTCGCACGATAGATAAGAGTTCCGATGGCATATTTCTCCCTCCCTCTATCTATCCCATTCCCCTATTCCATTCCCTTATTCCATTCCATTATTCCGTTCCCTAATTCCTTTCCCTTATTCCATTCCCTTATCTCATCCCTCTTATTCCAGCCCCTCTATCCTATCGTAAATGCTGCCAACGCGTTGCCCCCCCCCCAGCCGCTTCGCCCCTGGTGTTGCAAATGTCTATAGACGACGGCAACGACTGCTGCCTGTTTACAGCAACGTATGAATTAGTATATATATATAATAAATCAGAGCGCATTATAGATAGTTACGCCATGAAAATATGTATGAACCATTATTTTTTATCTGAATTTTTGAACAACTTAGAAACTGGTTCTACCTAACAAACACAAAGAACTGCCCTTTTTGGGAAACCTCTTACTTAATACACTCATTCAAAGTGTCACCAACCACCGGTCCGTTTAATCTCTAAAAAACCGAACGACCCCGCTGCTAATCCAGCTGGAGCATTAAGCTGTTTAAGATGCATCTCGGAAATTGTTTTCTCATAATTATGGCCGGTCGGAGTTCCCGCGCCGGCGGATTATACGCGGCTACATTCGCACATAAATCGCCCGAAATGGGACACAACGGACTTAAAGCCACCGTAATAATTTCACAGAAGCCCTTACCCACTATAATCTGGGCATAATCGGACCGATAAAGCGGACGTTTGAGTTTAAATCCACTTTGTGAATCCGCCATGTTGTTAGTTTTGGCGCGAATAAACTTGCTAGACTTGTGTAGCTCATGAACGATGTACTATTAAGAACCGCTTCTCTGCTCTGTACTAAAAGAAACGTTTCACATTACCAGACGTTAATCGGTCTATTTCGGTTGGTCAGCTCTCAACGCACCAGTCAACAATCCGATAGTCTTGTACATTTCATAAATGATGTACTATTAGGAACCGGTTCCCTCCACTGAATGTACTAAAAGAAACGTTACACATTACCAAACTTTAAGCGGTCTAACATTATTATCGTTATTGCTCTTAGTTCACTCGGTCAACGCTAAGCGCGCCAGTCAGCAATCCGATAATCTTGTGTAATTCATGAGCGATGATCTATTAGGGACCGTGATTCGATTGCTATCAAAGAAGACCGAAAAGTTCTAATGACCGAATAGTACTGATAGTACTATTAAAGTGAACTAGTTTAGTGACCGAATTGTAATAGAAAGGAGCGCTCACTTGGATAACCGAATAAGCACAAGACTAGAATAAACTTTTGAGATAAAGATGGTGCCGACGCCATTTGTTGACAACTGGCTCGTTTATTTCATTGTTTTTGGAAGTTTGGCATTCGTTTACTATTGCTTTGGACTATTTTATGTTTATTATTTTCATTTTAATGATTAATGCCAAAGTCAGATGTGAGCATTTCTATCTCAATTTATGTAGTAATAAGACACTACAAAAATTTAAAAATATAACGACTTAATTGTCAAAAAACTTTATTAACTTACATTTATAACTGTTTTTCGTTTCCTTTTTTTTCATTGTAAAATGTTCCAAATTCTGTTAATTGTATTTCTGTTATATATTATACACAACAATATTTTATAATTAGAACATAAATTTGTCCTTGAAAATACTCTATAATCTAAGAGACATTATTAAATAACAATAAGCAGAAATCGATTTAAAAAAGTCAAGACCTTTTTTAACAATTTAGTTCGTTTATTTGGACAGTGTCTTTTCTATCAAAATTGAAAGACAGAAATGGACAGTCTATTTTCCACTTAAGCTAAATCTCCTATACCTTATACAGATTTAATAAACTGCGTGTTATATAGAATTGAATGTGTGACACAAGACGAGAAATTCTTAAATTATTCTCATATAAAGAGCTGGCGTTAGAATACCATTACCTTAAGTTGGTACGTTCCTTACTTTAAGGAACGTTTTGAATTCCTTCGCCTCTCCACTTCTCACAATTTGCGCTCAGATACATATCGTAGACTCCTGACACTTGCACACACTTCATCCTTTTATGATAACTCTTTTATAGTGCAGGCTGTCAAACTCTGGAACGCGTTGCCTCTTACTGTCAGAGAGGTCAAAACATTACCTACATATCGGAACAGTAGCGGATTTACCAATAGGCTGCGTAGGCTCCAGCCTAGGGCGGTAGATTTTGGAGGGGCGGCAAATTTGAGGCCAGCATTTTTTTATGTCTTACAGAAATTGTGTCTTACTATTATTACTCTTATCTTAAATTCTAGGCTTAATAAGATAAATATTATATTAAAATAAGATGGACGTATTAAGTTTACACAAATAATTGAACATGAAATATGTTTCACTAATTAGATAAATTTTTCTACAATTTGAGTAGTCGCTTTTGACTATGGCAAACCCATCTATCCCCTGCTTCATAATCTGCTAAATACAGGGGGGGAAAAGGTTGTATAATTAATACGGCAGTGCACAAATCATAAAGTTACAATGTCATTGACAATTTTTTTAATTAATATAAGTATTTGTGAATTAGGGTATAGATTTATAGACGTCGGTAGGGGCGGCAAAATTTGAATAGCCTACAGGCGGCAAGTGTCTAAATCCGCCCCTGTCGGAACTCACTTAGAAAGTACTATCTGTTTTAAAATAAATATGTCTAATATATTAAACATTTACTTATTTATCTATTGTTAGTATAGATGCTTGTCATATATAATGTAAATAAATATATTAATTAGATTATTTGTATATACGTACAGATATTCTATAAATGTCTCTGGATTTATGTATGTATTAAATGTATAAATTAGTGTTAGTATGTATATTTAAATTGTACAGTCTTATCTTTTTTTCTGCTCTACCTACATCGCCAGATTAGTTAAGAATTTCTTTTAAACTAGGCCTGGAAGAGATCGCTTTTAGCGATAAGGCCGCCTGTTGTTTTGCCAAAAAGTCTATCTCTATCTATAGTATCTATGTATCTATATTTATCTTGCTTTTAAAATATCATGATAAAAATAATTTTAATAACTGTTTAAACAACAGTGAATACGCTATTTGGCTCATTTGAATTATGACGTCATAAATTACTTTCTCATACAAATCTAGACGGCTTCAGCATTTTATACGATGACTAAAAGAGCTACTTTATTAAGACATATTATTAGCAGCCTTAATTTTGCAAATACATACAAAACAAGACAATCCAGCAAAGCGCTCTCTGTTGATTGTTAATTAGATTCATTCTACTTCTATCCTTTTAAAATAAACGCCTATGTGACAAAAAGAAATTCTAGAATAAATAAAAGGAAGTGGCCGTGTTAGCACAATTGTGACAATATAAAATTTAATACACAGACTAATATTATATATTGATTCAGTGTTGCGAAGTCCGGCACGGATTGTACACGTGTTTAATTTTTTAACATCCAAACTTTTTGCTTTTGCCAGTAGTTCGCTTATATTAATAGTGGTGACCTAGTCAAGTGCCGTGTCTTATCTTACATAAAAGTCTGAATCAAATAAGCTGGTATAGGAGAAATTGTAAATAGAAACATAAACATCGTGATTCTAAATATAGGATTAAGCAAGAAAAATAGGGAAAAAATCGGACAGATTTGGATTCAGCGCATCGAAATACATAATAATAATTGGGTCTGGTCAAAAGTACAGACCACCTTTTTGTGGGCCGGTGTTATTTTCTTGCAAAGTAACAGCGCGCTAGTACCCTTATTATACGAAAGTTAAGATTGTGTTAATTCATCCCCTACCAAAACTTTCCTCTTTAACAATACCATCATAATAACTCAATTTTGTAAGACACCGCTCTGTTGCTGACGACACATACGTAATTATTATAAGGCAATTAACGTCACCTCTCATATTATGTTTGATTGATGCTCATCCCCTTAAACCGAGTTTATTGACAATACGTATAGGGTATATGATGTGTATGCAATTATGCATAATTATTTCAAAGTGATTAGAGGGAGGGAGCTTTCCTAAGATTATGTGTTTCACTTTGGCAGAAAACGTCGTCATTCCGTAATATAAATTATTTAGAAATAAATAAATAAAAATATTTGTTGTTCAACTAACTTAAATCTAGATTAATCACAATAATAGTGCATTTATGAATGACACATTTTTTACTCTTTTAACGAGCGTATAAACCTAGCATAGTTATTATAAATAAGGGGGTAAATATAAATATAATTTAGCGTTATTTTCCAAATCCGTAAATGTACCAGCATAAAAAAATTACTTCGTTTATTGTAAAACTTGGAATCTCAATTTATATCTTCAAATCATTTACTTTTATGTAAAAACCATTCAGATATCAAAATTTTTGATTTTTTGCTTGCCTGCTTGCTTGTAGTATGAAGATGGCGCTGAAGTTGTATTGCATAAAAGAAATTACAAAAAAAAGAGAAAAAGCATTGCAACACATTCCAGGCATTGTTCATAATAAATTAGTGTAAACAAAGTATCTTCATACATACATACATTACGTTGATTTCCTATAAAGATAGACAGAGGCCATAGCTAGATCTCCACTTGCTACAATTTTAGCACACGCGCCGCTTATCTTTTATATCAAAACAGAATTTAAACCACTTTCTTCATTTCTATTAACTTGCGTTCTAATCCGTGTTATCGTATCTCCTAAGTTTAACACAATCTCGAGATAAAATTCCTGAAATATTCGCGTTACTCAAAATGTTGGCAAAATTTCAGCATTCACTTACCGTGTCCCGCGTCCCGAGGAAATGCGCGTCACATCCAAGTATCTTAATTAATATAATTTACTGCTTTATTAAATTTAAAATTCATTTTGGGAAAACTTCACGGAGATCTTTTAATAAACAAACTTCGCGATGTTATGAAGAATATTCTCAAGTTAAGGTGAAAAGAGGAAAGTTTCAGATTTAATCTACAATATTAAATTAACAACGGTTTAATCTCTACTCATATTAATTTCAAATTCAGTTTACTTGTTTGTTTCAAAAATATTAACTTGTAACCGGTTTTTGTAAATTTTTATGTAGTAGCTAAACTAAGCTAAACCCAAGATCGTAGTCGGGCCGTAATGCAGTACGCATTGATTAACAATAATTCGAACACAAAATTGTACTGCGCATTAGTCTGATAGTTTGCTTGCGGTTTAGAATCGTATAGAAACAGTTTTATGATCATATCATCTCTCTCTTTTCTTTCACCATATCTCAATTATTTAGGGTCGACATAATGTCTTTTCCTTCCACACTCCTCTACTCTGACATACATCTTCTGTCACATCACATATCATCATATCATCCTTCACACAATGCATCCATCTTTTGGTCTACCTTTACATTTGTACTCATCTATCTTGAAGTTTAACATTCTTTTTGTCACGTGACTTTCATCCCTCCTCATTATATGCCCATACCAACTTAATCTTCTTCCTCTCAATTTTTCAATCAGGGGTGTAACTTTCAAAGACCCCCTTATGTACTCGTTTCTCGCCTTATCCATTCTTGTAACACCACACATCCCTCTCAACATTAGCATCTCAGCTGAGTGGAGACGTTTGTGATTTATCTTATTACTTTAGAGGCCCAACATTCCGACCCATATAGCATGACTGGTCGTATGACAGATTTATATATTTGACCTATTAGTTTCAGTGGCATTAGTTTGTCGCACGTCACGCCAGTTACCTGTCTCCACTTTAGCCATGCTACATTTATTCTTCTCCTTACATCACTCTCTATATCACAATTACTTTGCAGTAGTGAACCTAGGTATCTGAATTTGGGGTTACATGGTAGTGTGGCTGATTCTAGTTTAAAAGGCACAGCACTTTATGATCATGTCATATAATATATAAAGTACTCATAACTAGGATCGAGTCGTATAATATAAAACATTATATTTTGAAGACCGCTGTAGACCTTAGGTTTAGTTCCCAGCAGGGTTTTAGTAAATAACTTTCCGACAGATACCCGGGTATGGATCTGGCATCTGAGATCACTCTCAGATTTTAGTCATTATTTGGAAATATAAAATGTGTTCGTCTGCCGATATATTTATTTTTAATTACGCAAATAATTAACCCCAATTAAAGTTTACATATATTATCACGCCTGTTTCTCATTGGGGTAGGCAGAGATGATGTATGTATGTATTCATTAATCTTTTCATACATACACGCTTATTTAAACAACTTTTTACCTAACCTTTCTTCAAATATCTTCAATTTGATTAAAAAATTAAAGTTTAGAGTTAGATAATAAACTATACTGTCTAGATAGATAAATAACTCTTTATTGTACAACATAACAGATTAATTAGAATCTATAGTTCGTTCGCGTTAAGAATGCAGTGAGTTATCATTGTTCGCCGGCCTAGCCCCGCCCCCAACCAATCAAATCTTTTCAAATTACAAGGTCAAGTTCATAGTGACCAGTTGAAGGCATAGCTTCGTGAATACACCTTTACCCTGCAATTGCACTGATTCTTTCTCTCTCTTTACTCACTGCATTCTTAACGCGACGAACTATAGTGATATTTTTATTGTGTATAAAGGATGATCTTATCACTAAAAGCGATCTAATTTATGAAATTTTTATCACTTACTTTTTCTTATTTTATAATCTGTGTGTATTTTGTAATAGAATTTAATAAAATAAAAAAAGGAACAAAGAAAACTAACTGTCTAACAAATCACTGCCAGACGTAAGCGTGCCCAGAAGGCTGGCTGCATTGCTGCGCTGTATAGAGCGATGCTTATTTGCTGGGCAAAAACATCCAAAAATTTAGCATCATACAAAGAGCACGTATTAAGCCACGATTAAGGACAAATATTTACTACATCTAAGTATACACGTTTATTTCTTTTACCCCAAGTTCCCTTAAACAATTACCGCCTGCCAATTACATCCTCCACTTTAATTTAACTAATGAAGTATAATTAAAACGCTGGCTTCTATTTCCGTCGACTGTCAGTCAGGACGCAACAGATAGGGTAAACTTTTTAATGTTAGAAAACTCAAGTTTCAAAGCATATAGCGAGATGAAAGATAATTAAACGGGAAATTGCATTTTATATCATCCCCAAATATTAAGGTTTGCGGGAATGTACCGCATGGTACGAACAATAAAGAGTCAAGTCAAAAATTATATCTGCGCCAACGAGTGTTATGTCATTTTTTTAATTTATTTATTAACTTGCAAACATCGCTATCGTTACAGTTGTCACCAATACGATAGCGTGGTACACATAATATATTATATATACATATTCAATCGTCATAACATATAATATAGTACCTAGACAGGTCTTGTGAATTCAGTTACTGTACGAGCCAATATTGCTCGTACCTACAGTGTATTTTACATATAAATACGCAACAAACAATATACTAAAACAGACGTATGAACATCACCATCACGTGCGGCACTTATGCACTGCAACTGACTGCAAGTTGTACGTCTCAGGTCATCAAACGACCTTAATAAACAACATACAACAACTCAACCGGGGTCCATTGATAACGATGATTAAGCCCAGCATTTTTGGAATTGTACAAACTTTACTGTCACAGTACAGATAAAAATGTCAATTTGTTGACATATCTTGTTCAATGTTCGCAAGGCCTGTATTAAAAAAAAATAGATGACTTATTAAGCATGTTGGTCCTGCCGTATGGTACTACGAACATTGGTAGCCTGCCTACGTCTCATCACAATATTCGCTGGAATGTTCAATTTGATTTCAGCCAATACACCTGGATTAAACAATTTACCTCTTAGCAATTTAAATAATATGAGACCAATTGCAAATTTTCGTCTGGATGCCAGATTTCTATTCTACATGGTAGAATGTGGCGGGAACTAAAGGATGGTGTTATACTGTGCAATTTTATTTTCTAAAAAATATACAATAATTCTTTAAAAGAAGCAATAGTTGTAGGATATTGATAGCTTTGTTTTTTTTTAAGAAATGTAAACTGTGTTGTCAAATGTGGACTTCGAGTTTTCACAAGAACTACTTTGGCATCGGTCAAAGAACCCACAATTTAGCTGAGCTGAATATACTTTTTAAATGAAATCATCATTATCAGTTCCGTATCCATAGTTATATTGAGTCTTATACCTATGTAGAAATAGGCATGCTCCTACAAATTCAAAAGATTTTATGAAATTTAGAACATATTATTGACTTAGTATTTTCTTTCGCGACTAGGACACATAATTAAAACTAATTTTATCGGTTTGTAACGCGGCATTTTATTTATTTGATTTTTATTTCGACGTTTTGGCCACTTGTCAGCAGCCGTGATTACGGACACTTGAAATCTTTGTCTTTCGTGATCTACTTAAAAGTAGCCGAAACGTTGAATTAAAAATCAAATAAATAAAATGCGTCGCTTACAACCGTTAAAACGTTATTACTATTTTTGACTTTATTAAATAAAATTCAAAATGAATGCGACTAACACCGCTTCGCAATCTCTTACAATTAAAAAGTGGTTGATGTCTTTACGGCACTTAAACTAATTCATTTCAGAATACTCGTGAAGAGTTGGGATGCGCGCGCGCACGTATCCGCGAGCTAGAGGCGCAGAATCGCGCCCTCAGCGCGTTGCTCGTGCGCCAGCTGCGCCCGCAGCCAAGGCCTTCGCCAGCAACGCCCCACACGCCACATACTCCTCATACACCTAGAGATTTACAAGGTAAATGATTCAATAGACTATTTCTGAACGAATTTATGTATTATTGAAATTGATACTACCAATGAAGGAAACCACTGTGAAGAAATCGACACATCAAGGATACCAATTTATTATTTATGAATATTTTTAATAGCTTTTTACTCGTTTTACCTTATGTGAAGTTGGATCAGTACCTTACAAAATAATCCCATTTTTCGAAATTAATACAACTCCGTGCCCATCTCTATTATCAAACATATACCTATGTATATTCATTTTTTTAGGAAAATCGCTTTAATCTTGAACCTAAGAAGAAGAAGAATAAAGAACCAAATTGTATACGAATATATTATTAACAATGAAAAATGCAATCGCAATTATTTATTAATAAGAATAGTTTGAAATAACTTTTCAAAATGTTTATATTTCCAACTCTACTGGTTTCAGTTCATGTATTGGAGGTCGGCTCATGCGGTTCTTTGGTGTCGTTCCGCGACTCGCCTCCTCCTTCAGCTCCCGCACCGCATCCACACCCCCTCAGCCACGATGACAAACGCCGCCATCAGATCTTGGCAGATATCTGGACCGAACTAAAGGTAAAAAAGTAATATAGTCAAATCTAACAGCGGAGACGAGAAGTGTATTCTATTATATCTTGTGCTTTTTAATGAATTTGAATAACTCTTTTTCAATTTTCGACAGGGTCTTGAAGTGACTCCAGCGAATCTGGCGCGCGCGCTTTCAGCTGTGGATCCAACTCTGTGGGCGTCTCCAATGAGACCTGCCACTTTGAGCCTCAGCATGCCGCAACCTTGCCAAAACCCAACCAGAGGTATGTAAAGCTATTAAAATAAAACTTTTACAATAAGAGCACATGTACCTAATGGACAAAATTAATGTGAAAGTAAATTTCTATTATACTATGGATATTATACAATATATTTTTCTAACAAAACAAACTTCTTTATTACAGGGGTAAGCAAAGAAAAAGTGATGGAAGAAGAAAGTGGTGAAGCATGCGAGGCAGGTGCAGAATCTCCAGAAAGTGGTGCCAAAGACGAAGGATATTCTACAATGTCTAGTGACGTCCAGGCGGATGCTTCAAGACAAAGTGATCATGCAGCAGATAGAGCTTTGCCTGATCTGAACGAAGCTTCAGATGAAACGGACAACCAAACTATAGTTTCAATAAATCCAAGAGAATCACGAAGGCATGCAAGATTATTAGCCGATGCCGATTATATATACTTTCCAATTGGTGTTGCTTTTGCTGGTGTTAGGGGCAGCTACCCGCCATCACGACCTATATTACCATTTCAACATGTAGTAAGAAGTTTTTCAGATTCCCACTTATGTTTGAAATTGCTAGCTGGCACTACATGTCCGACGAGCTGTTTGGATAGCCCTACACCAAGCTCCGGCGTTTTATTATTAGATTTAAAACCAGCCCCAGAAAGACCACTAAGAAGACCTGCTATTGCGTCCACTACAAGCTCTGAAAGAGTGTCGTGGGGTAGTACTGTGGATGAAAGAGCTGACACTTCGCAATACGATGCTGATTATGTCCAACATTGGCTAGAATTAGATGACGCAAGATCAGCTCTACAGCAGCGGCATAGAGATTTAGCTGATTTAGAATATGATAGGGCAGAATTAGAAGATTGGAGCTTGTCATTATCCTGCGAAGATCTCAGAGACAGGCAATCGCCTTTCGCAGAAATTACGACTCCAGGTCAAATTTCCTTGTCGACGTTGCCTAGTATTCGGGAAGATGATGCATTAGAGTTAGAAGATGTTGCTGACTGTTTATGGAATGACTGCGGCTTTGCAACTGTTGAAATAGATGAATGTAGAATAGATGACGCAGATACGACTGATAAACGATGGGATTGTAATGGCACTCATTCACCAGGTGGCTCATGGTCTAGCACATCAGATGCTCCCGACAAAAGATCCAGTACAGCTTTAAGCGAAGATGGTGATTGTGCTAACGTAGGTTTAGATTTCACTAGGGATTTTTATCGCCTCGTAAAATATGAAAGCACAAAAAGCTTGGCATCGAACTCGTCACGAGGAATCCCAGCTCAAGACGCTAGTAGTCACTTAAGAATACATGAAGTCCAAGCTATGGCACTACAAGATAGAGAACAAGCTTTGCAAAATGTATTACATTTTATTGCAGAACAGCAGAAATATTGTAGGGATAGGGAAGAATCGGATTCAATGTCTTCTCGACCTGTGTCTGAAATTCGCGAATTACCGCCTCCATACGCTGCTGCAGATTTTGATGATGATTCTGTAGGACCTCGAAGTGAAGTATCCGAAGACAGGCTGCGGCCTGATTCCTTTGGGAGTTTTTCCGAAAACGATTCCTGTGACGTCATTCCTAACGACCGCCCCAAAGTCGTATTCTGTGATACTGTTTCCGAAACTATAATGACCCCAAGATTTATTGAAGAAGAAGATGCTTACGCGGAATCAGAAGATTATTATGTTGAATTCCAAATGGAAAATACTGAAAATGAATTAGAAAATCATATAGAAAAGGTTCAAAGAAAAAATGAAATAAATAGAAGTATTGACATAAGTCAAATAGTGCCTGACACTGTACCCCAAGAAAAAGAGGACAAACCAAATAATAGTGAAAGGGTAGAACATTCGGCTCTTAAAGAGAACATGGTAAATACAGTGCTCAATAAACAAGTTCCTATAGAGAGAGTTGAGACAGAAGAGTGTACTTTGACTAAATCTCCAAGCTTTCAATTTCCAAATGTTGACACAGAAATATCTTTAGTGGAAGAAGTGTTGAGTGCTTGTAGGAGAAGCACCGGGGCTTTAGTGACGGTGCCTGAAGAAGAAGAAGGGTCATCCCCGGAGACAAGCTCTCCTCAAATGACGGAGTCGAATACAACCAGCACCTCTACCGCTGAAACTGTGATAGTAAGTAATAAGAATGAATCTCTTAAGGAAATGAGGCCAAGAAATGAGAAGAGTCGAATTCCCACTTTGATGGGCAAGAGGCCCCCATCCTCACCTAATAGGTGCAGATCGAAAATACCTGTAGCAGAGAAAATCCGGCTAGGAATAGCATCCACATCGATACCGGAGCCGATAATAGTTAAACAAGAACACAAATTGAGTTTCCACGAAGCTGCCACTTCAAAGGATGTCATTGAAGAACTTAACAGGTACGATTTTTCCTATCCTTCCCTTTGTATAACTACTTTTGCAACTCCCATTTCTTTTGCAATATTTAAAATTTTCAGAATGATCCGCCAGAGTGAGGGCTCGGCGGCGAGTGGAGAGGTGAAATCGGAAGAGAGGAGTGACAAATCGCACAAGGACGGAGCATTGTGGGCGCCCACAGGATGGGTGCATGTCGAAAAGGACATCGATTTTAGTGATCCCAAGGTATGTTGACAAATCCCGAAATGTTGACACAATCTTTGACTACATTTCAAACTTTACAAAGGTAAAAGTAATCATGTGATCCTTTAAAGATTGTGGAGAAGTTTAATATTAGTCTTTATTATTTTAAATAAACTTTATCTTGTATGAAAATATGTGGTAGGGATAGTTAGAGACGATCGATCGCCACTTTCTTGACACTTTTCGCTTCCTTTGCTTTGATACTTACACGTTTACAATCTACTTATAGCTAATTCTGAGAGAATTCATACTGTGTATTAATATATATAACAGGCAAGGGCTAACCTGCTAGACGTGATGTTAGCGTCTAGCGATTCTTCGCCATCGTCGTGTGGCTCATCGCCTGCAGATCCACCGCCGCCTTACTCTCGCTTGCATCGCCTGCATCGATCCAGGAGGCAAAAAACTGGTAAATTCTGTTAACCATTAGAAAATCCATTAGATGTATGTAGCCAGATTTTTTGCGTAGAACACTCTCTATGTAAATAATCCTGTTAAAAGGTGATGAGCACACGAATGTTCAATAAAGTAATTATTCCGCCTATTACATAGATGGCGTTGTAGTCTGTTACATCACTTTTTCAAAGGTCCAAAAGACAAGAAAGAAATTTTACACATAGGTACTTAAAATTTATGTCGATATATTAAATAGATAAATAATATTAAAATAGATAAATAAATAATAAATAAATTATATTAAAAACATAATTTGAAAAATTGTGCATATTCTTGAAATAAAAATCTTGTACTAAATTTTATGCAATACATGGTACAGACAATGCCAACTAACGCCAACGAGCGATCAGTGGCGTTAATTGACCCAGTATGCACGCGGCTTTATTCGAACACTTGCATAATGGATTAGAATAAAAAACTGACTGCAAAGCTATAGATTATTATAAAGTCGGTCTAATACTGAATTTCTACTAAGTACCGATTGCCCCTAGTATTGAAACCTTATCTTACGACGCCCACAAGTGTATATTTTTGAAGAAGATTTAAGCATCTAATAAGTAATTTTGATATTAGGCTTTGTTTCATAAAGTATCGAAAGTAGTTCAGGCTCTTAGAAATTATTGTATAGGTAAAAATATTCAATCAGTTACTAATACATATATATACTTTAATCAATTTTCAATAACATATCATCCATCTGTCATCAGTGTTAATTTTCTTATATTAACAACTCGAAACCAGACTTTAACACTTGTAAGTTTTACTCGCGTAATCTAAGGCTAAGCGAGCATTACGATATACCAATATCAGACTCAGCTGTAAAATAATGTATTGACAATCGTAATGTGAGCTTAGCTTTAAATGGTTACGCGAGCAAAACTTACACCCGTAGAGCTGAGCTAACGTAATAATAATTGTTAGCATTAACATTGATGGTTATTATTAACATCAATGACAGTTCTAAATAAATGTTTTAAATTAACTCTAATGCAATATATTCTCAGAATATGGGATTCTCATACATTTCACTGGCTGTTTTGTTTATCTTTTAAGGCTGATTTTTAATCACCAGATAAAAGTTATTAAATGGATAAAATAAGAACTTAAGTAACACATAATTTCAGTTACATGAATAACAGTTCAATTTGCACATCCTACCGTCTGCGCCATGTCAGATTGCACATGATTCAAACACGAATGAATAATATGGTAATAATAAAACTTTATTTTTTTTAACACAACAAATTTACAAAGAAACCTGGTGTGTAACACTGGTGCCTGAAATAGATTTACAAAAAAATTGTATGACAGGTCACCAGTGCTCTCCACTCCATAGCTTAAATAAATAAAATAAAGGATTCTTAAGATTAACTTTTAAATAAGCGTACTGAGATAGGAACATAGTAACAATTATTTGAAATAAAAAATGTATGTATGCATGTGTGTGAGTGGTTGGGTGCGTGAATGCGTGTGTGTGTGTTAGTGCGTGTGAGTGTGAGTGTGATTCCTATATGTTACTATTCATTCGCTTGACTTGCGTTTGTAGTTAGTGTACTGTCAGCATATAAATAAACTAATACTTTTTATATATTTTTATAGGCAGGTACTTAATATGAAACTAATAATGTTAAACGATATTAAAATTATAAATATTAATATTAAACATAATTTTTAATACTAAATTTCAAGGAAATTATAATTTCAAGTTTAGAAGTCCTGTAAACATTACACTACTACTTACAAATACTGCAAACGCAAAAAGTCTCTAATTTACCTGTACCATCGATTGAATTTTTTGAATTTTTGACATTTCTTTTATGGCGCTTATCTCAAATTTTAATCGATAATAAATCAAATGAACTGTCGATAAAATATAAGAATAGGCCATAAGTCGTATTACACTTTAGTAGAACTACATTTATTCACATCACTATTCATAGATATACAAGATACTAATTTATCCATATTTGTATTCCGTGAATGTAATTTAGTTGATAGATAACTTTTATCTGATAAATCAACAATCGGACCTTAAATTAATTTGGTTGATTTTTCCGCCTTTCCTACTACATAAAGAATTAACAGCAAATACATTTGTGTTATGAATAAAAAAATATTCCTTATGGCCTATAACCTATAACACACCTTTTAAACTAGCGCTTATTTTTTTTTAAATTATAGAGTCTGACTCGTGTTTTCAGTTTTGCCTAATTTTATTTTAAGTCGTTAAATTTCGATTATTTAAATTTATGTAAGTAAAATTCATGTCAACATAGTTGTTTTATTACTGTACTATGTTGTAAAATATTACGTGGATATAGTCGATTTTTTACGCTTTGACTTAAAGTTTGCTGGTGTGAAAATTGAAAACGAATATTGTTTAATTTAGTTTGGACTATGTTCTTGAGAATTTTGTAAATGTTTTTGGACCTACAAAATTTATTACACTTAAAGGAAATTTAATGTAACTAATCCTAAAACATTGCTTCCTGTTTTTATCTGTAGTCCGGAGAGATTCAAGATTGTAAATAGAATGCTGAATGTAGGTTACCCTTTTTCGCGAATTAGCTGCTTGAAGGCTAACTTTGTAAATAATTTTATTTGATTTACTACATTATTAAAATTATCAAGAAGTAATTTTCACGCCAAGCACTACTTTCTGTGTATACCTATTAATTGTTATTATGCAAGGCAGAAGAACCACCAATTTCTTTTTTACTACATTTTACTATTTGATATTTTTTTGTTTTGTGTCTACTGCCTTGTTTTTCTCACGTCATATTTCATGTTTTTTTTGTCTCGTTCACTCGTCCAGCCAATTCACTCGTTTCCGCTCTCACTTACACGATGCGCACCATCACACCATCTCGCCTCATTCCGAAGAGATCATCTCGCCTGCGTCGCTCTGAAAATCCTTTTGACAGAAAACTATAGATATGACTAGAAGTATATAAAAAAATCTCGGCACCATTTAATGGGTGTATATCGTTTTGCATTCATATTTTCAATTTATGTAAAAATATGACATTTAATTTTATCTAGGGCCTCTTTTATAACCACTGATCTCTATTACTGCCACTGGACTGGTTGCTACATATAAATGAAAAGCGTATTTTTGTGTCAGTTTGAAGCGTCACTTACGAGTTTCTGTAACTAATATTAGTACTAACAAAGTAACTTTTTAGTTCACTGGGATTTTCGCACTCAGCGCCTTGCCTATCAGCGTCAAAATGGCGCCAATCAAACTGACACAAAAATAAAGTGACAGTAACCTATCCAACTACAATAATAGAGTTCTGTGTTAAAAATCCAATTATAGTTTAGCTTTTAAATATAAAACTTTTCCATCGAATGAACACCTATAACGAGTTTCGCGAGATTTGTTTTAATTTGACTGTACTATTATAAGTTTAAACAACCGGATCACCTGTTTTTTGATTTTTTTTCATTGAATCCAAATTGAGTGGATATGTATAATACGACAGTTTCTTTGTTACTTCTATCCTCGTAGTCACTACGAGTTTATTTGTTATACGGATATTCCGAGCGATGTAACAATTAGAAAGTGTCTGTTTTGAGCGGTGATGGGTCGGTTGGGTGTGGCGCGTGACGCGTGTTCGTGTCTCGTCCAGAGGGTGGTCGCCTGTAAGGGTGTGGGGTTGGGGGTGTTGGGGAGTGGGCTAATGGCGGTGTGATGCCTGTGCAGCGGCCGCGCTGCGCAGTCGCGGGCTGGGCGTGCTGCGCTTCCCGCGCACACGCCGCCCCTCCATCCTCGGCAGGGACGGCTTCTTCGTGCGCTTCGGTGAGAGGGAGCGCGCTGCGGTCGCCAACTTCGACTTCCTCGACGACCTCTCCGGGTCCTCCTCCCCGGATGCGCCCAAAAACTGTGACACTAAGGCCACCTATAAATAAATCGACCTCGAACTGACATTTGAGTTTGTGTTAATAGGTACATGACTGACTGTCTCAGTCTGACGAGGCGTACCTTGAAAATCTGTTTTGAGAGCGATATATTGATACGGGCCTAATTAGTAATAAATGCGTCCCAAATTAATATATTTTTCTATACATTGTGATAGTTTACGGTGTGCGGACGGTGCGTGTTGTTATTTCTAATAAGTTATCCGTAGGCCCTCGTTTCTGAACCTCGATTTAAAGTAAGAATTATAATCATTCGATATCCCAATTAATAAATGTAATCGATAATAGATGTTGAAAAAAACATATTAGGCTCGATTCACACTATAATGCCGCTCACGGTTCAATCTCGTTCCGGACTCAGTCCGTTGCCGGTTCCATAGATAACACATTAGGTATATATAAGCCGGTCTGATCAAATATTCTTAAATATGTGTCTGAAGTGAGATCGGACCTGTCATCACTTGCACCGACAGTGTGAATATACTTTTTTTCAGCTCCAGACTAGTAGTAGTAGTAGCGAGATTTGATCGGACTGAGACCGGATCGAGATTGAACCGTGAACAGCATCATAGTGTGATTGAGCCTTATCAAAAGATCTCGATGTACTTTAAAGTCAATTTAGCGACCTAGATAAATTTGTCAATTTATGGAGGGATGTCATAGATCGGGGTCCGATAGTGTCGTGTCGCTTTCGCGTAGTAAATTGAAAGTAAGCCAAATAGTTTTTATTTTTAGTGTAGCGTTGTAATCAGATGATTGCTGCACGATCCGTTAGGCTGCAGCTTTTTAGTGTAAAATATAAGCTTTGAAACAACTTTCTAATAGTTATTGTAGGTGTTGTAGTGAACACTTGAATTAATGATTACTTAGAGCAAAGTTTTGGCATCTTCATATAATCCTAATAAATTCATCTTTATTATTGTTCCACGTGAAAACTAATAAGCATACATGAAATAATTGAATTATTAATTTTTTTTCAAAGATGTTACATTCCAAATTTAAGAAACTGTTGTCACGTTAATATGCACTCTAGTCTTAAATCTTCCAAGATTTCAATTATTAGGTGTGTGAAGACATATGGGCATGGTCGCGTTGTAATGTATCTATTATATTCGATTAAATGGTTAAATTAAAAACGAAACGACTGAATAATTCCAGCACTATTTTATTCAAAATTAAAAACTTCATACTTCTTTGTATTACTTTGGCGGCTTTAAGATGCCTTTGCCAATTAAAGGCTTCGATTTTAAATGACTTCTGGATAGACTATGGAATTAGAAAACCTGCTTGATTTTTCTATGCATTTTTCAACATTATACTACCTTATTCATAATAGCTATACGACGTTTACAGGCTCTTTAATAAAGAGTAAAAATGTGTTTCATAATCGCATTCCGACTGCGATTATGAATAACATTTTGTTAGTATTTTTAACGAGCCTATAAACTTCGTACAACCATGGAAGAACAAGTATAACTATTATAAATAAAGGGGATATACCTACATCTTCGTAATTAAACCAATAGTTTATCAATACGGTCAATGCAAAATAAAATTCAAAAAACACAAAACAAAACTCTAGTCATCTCGATATTGATGAATACAATAATATTATTATATATATTATATTATAATGTGCAGTAAAATCCTTTTTAAAATAATATGCAATGAATTATTTAAATGTTAAAATTAAATTACATTGTATCGTTTGATAAAAGACTATTTTTCAGATGTAAACCCATGCTTAATTTTGAAAGAGTTTTAAGTATACTAAACATACCTTTAAGTACTTTACTAACTACATATAATTAAAGAATTGATTGCATATATTTATTTGTCAGACTCCTACACTGAATTTAAACATCTGCACATTGAAAATTATATACAAACTCATTGACATTTGAATATATTACAAAAAAATATGTGCTAAGATTTTTAATTTGTAAACTCATTCAAAAGAATTAATGATCACAGCGCCATCTATTCGAAACAAATATCAATTAAGTTTCTTTAAAGTGTACTTTACTAGAGCAGACATATCAAGCTAGTTACCCCGAGTCTATCCAGAAGTTTAATTTAGTTAATTTTCCGCATATTGTATAGCATACTCTTTGTAATAAAACCTACAACGTAGATAAGATGAAATAATAATTATAATGACTAAGTAAAGTAAAGCTGCGGCCTCGAGTAATGTGATATTTTTGTATATACTGTAAGTTCCACTTATTTTCATATACATTTAAAATGGATTCCTTTCCTGAACAAAGATTTTGCATGTTGGAACTAGAACGGAAGTTTTGTTTATGGAAATAAGATTAAAACTCGTAAAACCGGTCAATGTGTGGCGCGATATCTATATAACTTTCTTTTTATGTTTTACTCGAACATCGAACTCAGTAAATATCGATTAAAATGCATTCGATTTCATATGGCATTTTAAAAAAATATGACGTATAATCGTTTCTTTTAAAACCTAAATTTTAATATTAAAACTCTAAAGAATTTTAGATATAGGTGCATATAATTTTTACCACATTTATCAACAATATTATCGAATCACACATTGCCCAAATCAATGAATAACTATTAAAGTAGGTACTTATGTAAATAACGATGATTAGAATTTACTTATCGATCTAGTAACTACAGATATCGATTAATTATTATTAATCATCTATAAGAATCGTTTAACCATTATATAGAGATCCATTAAAATCGAAGGGTACTAAAGTATATTTTTAAGTGTATATAATTATAATGTCAATGCTATTTATTCATTTGTATCATTTGCGATATATTACGTCAGATGATTTGTGTATACTTAGGTACATATCATGAATTTGTATTGTTCTAATTCGTAAGGCAACGATTTGTGTACATTTTTACGGTTTAAATGCGAACAACGATTCTTTTATTCGATTTACCGTATTCCACTTCGATTGGAGTATATCTTATTCGATTACGCGAAAATATATCGATAAATAACGATGTAATTGAAATACTTTTCTGTATCTGTAGATAGATTTGGTTTAACATCAATCAGTTATTTATTTACGCCTTGGGTCGTAGATAAATTTATTCTAACCTTTATGATAAAATTATTATACCTATGAATCTCAATAGACGTATTAATTAATAAACAAAAACTCGTTGTTCGCGTAAAAAAACTATGGCTTCCTGCTATTATTTGCTACTATCTTAATGATTTGCATTGGTAAACGGTTGTAAACCTTAATAGAAACTTACTTGCTATATATAATACTTGTGTATAGTTTTAATGGCTGAACCAAAGCGATTTTACTTGAACACAAAATTATTTGCCACCACTTGTTACGCTGCTACACATTATTTATAATATTTACCATAGACATGACGTTTAGGGGGAAAAGCGCTTATGAGCACAATAAAGCACAATAGCATCCCGCAGATGTTTTATTAGAAATAGAAATATTAGCATTGTTGTTATACAATAATAGTATATATTGATGACATTTTTTGTATACTACACGACCACAAAAATATTACTTTTTTGTGTTTGTGTGATTTTTTGTGTTACCACATCAATAACAGTAAAATATTAAATTTCTAGTACTTTTGTATTAATTCGTAATATTCACAACAGCTATTACGCATATTTCAATACATTTAGCCCCGTTGTCATCTATTTCCAGTAAATACTTATAAGCGCTTTTTTCGCTGCACGTACAGATTCCTAATTTTCTCCCAGCTTTCTTTAAATGGTGAATATTGAAGACAATAAAGGAAGATTTTTACCTATAATTAAATATAAAACGAAGTGACGACACGAATGATATTTTAAAATATTAACTTATTTAGTGTAAGCTACTAATAGCTACGATGTAATGATTTGAAACTTTACAAAACGTCCCGGGCTACGACTGAGTGCAAGCACTGCGAGGTATACTACAGTTTTTTTAGTTATTTACTCATACAAACTCTGAACACTCTAAGGCTATGTAAATTGTGATCAAGCGTCTCTAGATTAGAAGGCTGTGCAGTTACGGTCTTATTCGTATTGTGTTAGAGTAAAGTAAATTTATGGTTCTTAAAGAACCATTTAAACTTACTTTAACTCAATATTAATAGATCGAATGTGTTTACCAAGCAATACCAAGCGTCATGTTGCGCAATCAGCTGTTTCTGAGAGCGGCCATAATAACATTTTGCATTAACTATAACATAGTCTATTGATTTTAGTTTCACTATTGACGATGACGACCACCTGCTCGATTGTCGATTAATTATGTTGCAAACTTTGATTATATAACCTCTAGATTTGGCACTATGGAGGAAAGACGTAGATAAAAATATCAGGTAATTGTTACCTCACAAGCGGCTCGCGGTCCCGCAGTGTCAATTTTGTTGCCACGGTGAACGGTCGTGTTACATGTTAACTTTCAGTGACCTAAAATGTCGTTTTGAGCGTTAAAAGTGGGCAGAAATTGCAAAAGACAAAAACGACGAACGAAGTCACCTATGATCGGTAAGTGATTATTCAGAACTCAGTATTTCGTAAAAATCAATTTATTTATTAGGTAAAATCAGTACGACGCGTACTTGACCTTTTTGTCAGTGTTGCCGGTTTTGCAAAAGCAAAATTCCCTAAGTGACCGTCGAATAAGTATATCTGGGGTGAACACGAATGAGGTTAAAAAGAAAACAAATTTTGTCATACATACTACATGGAAAGATCATGTACACTTATAAAGTGGTCAAATTTGTTTGTTTGTATGGGAAAGGACACGAACGTAGGAATGGTCGCAGGACTCGCGTTCGCAGGACGAATGCTCGACTCCGGCGGCCAAACTAGTTCCATACTGGCGACTTTCTACTAGAAATGTGCTTCACACTAGGGATGCTCTACACGTTAGGGCTGTACCTCATATTATTGATATGCTTCACACTAGGGATGGCCCCTAATAGCACTTTAATTAATTTAATCAAAGCGCCCCACGCTTTTTGCCATATTCATTGAACATTCTATAATCTGAACATTGAACATTATAAAGTGAAGTTATAAGGGACATCCCATTTGTGAGGTACATAGTGCAAAGTCACCAGTATGGAACACATTCATATAGCCTAGCGTGCTCGTTCGTTCTAGAAGACAAATATTTTTCCCATAGAAAATCTTATATAAAACAGGGTTCGGAAAACTGTCAAATGTCAGATTTTTCCTAGTCAGATAGACTCTGAGTCGCTTAAAATGACATCAATACATCATTATCATGTACTATATTTTATCTCATTTTCTCACAGCCGAAACCCTATAAATACATTTATAGTTATCTTTTTTTCATTACACTTTATTGTTTCATAAAATCCAATTCACACCGTCCTTCCCTCCCAAAACAAGTTTGATTTTAAAATAAATTGTAATTTTACGTTACCACTATTTATGATAGATATTTAGATTCAATTTTACATTTATTTTACTTTCTTGAAAAAGCATCAAGTAGACCTTAGCATGATCAGTTTTTCCTATAAATATTGTGAGTTTGTCTTTAGCTGGCATCTCTATATACGCTTCACACAGACAAATTAAATGGCGGAGCGCGAGTGTAAGACAACACTGTCACGCACACAAGCATGCATTAGCTGACCAGTTTTTATAGTAAGAATTATATATAGAGCGACGCCAAATCTAGAGGTTATATAATCAAAGGTTGCAAAAATAAGACTAAGTTTCATGTCGTATTTTAGTTGACTTTTATTACGCAGTGCCTTGCAGTGCTCGTATTCAGTATCATATAAAATCCTCATTTAAACTAGTTAGTTACGTGATATTAAAATACTTGGATCATTGTGAAATATAACAAACTGGAATGTATCTACGTACAATATACATATAGTACATGTATCCCATATTTTGTCGAATGTTGATATAAGTGAAAAAATATTTTTGCTTGAAACTATATTGTTGCTTGTTTAATGAAAAATACTCGTAGAATTTATACTAAATATTCATTCCATACTGTTTAACTACTTTATTTAATGCAATTAATAATGCAGAAAATATAATTGCTGGTATAAGTGCTGTTAAAGAGTCACTTTCAGACAGAAGTGTGCCTAGATCTTTTTTAAAGAATATTTATAACGGTTCTGACTACAAGACCTCATAAATCGGATTGTGCCCAGACGGCTGACATGATTGCCACAGTGAATGTAGTAATACTTCTTCGCAATGCGAAGTATGAAACAGCTCGATCACGACTAACATTAAAGAGTTTCTTCTTATATTTCTTCGAATAACCTGCTCCTAACTTTCCACATTGGCGTTTAGTCTGTTAGAAATTGTATATGTTGAAATATACACTTGATTTTTTTCATTAAACAGGCAATGGAGGATTTTTCTAAAAGATCTAATCGACCAAACGTTAAATACCCTATCATACATTAGGTTTCATCGTCATTATAATGTTAAAATTGACATGATATCATCTGAGAATGAACTCGTATATCCAATATATTTATAATCGTAGCATCCAAATGGTACTGTGATTTGTAACTACCACTATTTGGAGCGCTGATGATAGGATGTATAGGCGATGTGATTTGAATCATAATTATAATCAGGGGCCTTAAAACGGCCTCTTTTGGAGAATCGCATGTGAAATTGACAAGTAGGTATCTCTTGACATAAAGACATGACATAACTTGACATACGTGACATAAAGCTCCACGTTATTTTGACACTTGTCACATCTCACTGTGAACAGATGAAAATGCAAATAGCCTAACCATAAATTACATAATATTATACTATTTTAAAATCGCAGGCTTTATGGTACCGAGGATCACAGTTGAAACAATGTTTCAAAATCACATCGTGTAAACAAAATTATTATAATAATTAAATATTTATACATCCCAAATTTAAACAGGAATAATGTATGATCCTGTTTTTATTCTGCTATCTATAATTCATGTTGCTTTTGTATCTGTCATCAATTTTTTTTACTAAATTATGTTTATCTTTATATATTATTTAAAGAAATTTAATTATTCACATTTAGAATAAATTATTTATTTATTTGGTATCGTACAAGTAGGTATCTGTAATTCATTTTAGGCCGAGGCGAAGGATTGCATATGTAGATGCTGTTTCAGCCGTTGCCTATTGACTTGTTCAAACTATTATGACACGTAAACATTCTTACTTGATCCTAACTAAATTCATTAACTGTGTAGTCATACTAAGAAAGAGGAAAACTGCACAGGATTCTCTTTTATTTCTTGAATAATAGACAGCAGGATAATTGGGAATGTCGCAAGTTATCTTGGTATTGGGTGCATTTGTTGGTACGTTTATCCTAAGAGATAGGAATATTTGAGATAGGTAGGTACTTTGAACAGTACAAACGTGTAGAGTAACATTATAATTTAATAATCTAATATTACAGATGGGTTCAATAAACGATTCCGTTCCCAAATTATTCAATTTGTTTTATTTATTTTGACTACTTTTAAAAGCTGGCCGATTTTTGGATGTCCTGGTGACCAATGAGTACGAGCCGCCTAATAGCGCGGTATTACGTAATTGACTAAGGCCCGGTTCCTATATCTTACCGACCGTTCATTTGCCTTACTATAGATTAAAATTTGACATAAGTTCCATACATCTAACGTCAATCTTCAACCGATAGTAGGACAATAAATAGTAAGATATAATAACTGGCCATATAACGCCTTAGCCCACATAGCTATATATGATCAAGTTCGTTGTCAATCATTTCCACCCTCAAGCTATTCCCTAATTTCAAGATACAACGATTTTAAGAACAGTATACTGAGAGACGAGTTTAGAAACTTCAAAAAAGGACTTCAGAAAAGGACTACGTTGTAATCAGAGGCGGGTCTAGCCCATGTAGCGGCCGTGTGTAATACTCTGGCGCCCTCTAGCACGGTCAAAATGGAATATTTTCACCAGTGTACGGAAATTCGGGTACAAATATTGCTCACATAGAAACCGTGATGAAATAGCGACAACATAGACTATACTGTTGTTTCATTTTCATTTATGACACAATTTGGTGTGGAATAGAGGGATATATAATATTTTATCCATTCACTTTCAAGTTGGCCTTTACTGATAAGTGAAACAAAGACAATAACGAAGCATTCTTTTTTCCTTACATATATACTTATATTTTAGGAAGGAAGTGGTTAAAAGAATAATGCGACACTACGCTAAAATATTCTTTAATTATCTGTTTAACCAAAATTATTGTATAGGGTAAAGGAGCCGCTCGTGGCGCACTTTGTTTTGCTACCACACCCAGCGTCAGTCATGACACGGACGTAGGGTCTTTGAAAGCGTTGGTTCCGCGAGCGACGCATGCTTTTTAGAGATGTCGCGAGCGGCACTTGGCGCCCTCTAAGGCCCTAACGCCCGTGTGCGCTGCACACCCTACACTCTAGGTAAGACCGACACTGGTTGTAATGATATTACATACATACAAATAATTTTTTGTATTATGTGGTATTTATTTTATTTTGTCGTGTAAATATATCTATAATCGCAACTGTTGTAAGTGATAAACTATAATTGTTCAGGAAAATAACTACTTTTTTCTTTTCCATTTTTTTCAATTATATTTCTAATAATAAATAAATAATCGACAGAGAAACTATATTATTGTATGTTCCAAAGCTAATTAATTACGCTTATGCTATGAATAATGCACGACGGACAGCTCTGGGCCCCATCTCAGACACTCAGACCAGGGTACCTAAGCAAGAGAAAAGTTAGTTTACAAAATTTACAAAATAGGCGGACCAATGCTTACATCACTACACCACAAGGGTCGTCTACTAAAGTAAGTATAGAGTATAAGAATTACTTAGCTTACTTAGGCACTCAAAGTTGTAACGCAGACATATTTGAAAGTTACGAATATAGCTTTAAAAAAGGTTTTTCATATTGGACAAAAAAAGAGCTTTATTATTTTTCTACAAGTCTTTTTCATTTAATTAACCCTAAAATGTCGCTGTACATTAATTTACATAATGTCCTTGGTCAGTTATCTTTATTTCAATACTAACCCTTATGTGGGTTAGTCAGCATGCATGATTCTATTCTCATACCAACCGTATCTGTAAATAATTTGCAAAATTGTTTTGCAATCCTCATAGTGTCAAGCTTATTCCATGAAATTTGTATATTAACTATTACATCCTAACGGGCTTGTTTCTTTTAAATTAGATATTAGAATATGATATGGAAAAGGCATACTAGGAACGACAATCACCCAGTAAAATACGTAAAGCGTAAATCGTAGACGGCGCCACACTTCTCTCGTTTTTAAGTTTTCGGTGATGTAGGGATCGATTTACACACTGAGCGTAGCCAATGTGATGCGATTTATCGACGTATAGATAATTTTATGTTTTTGTCTCTTCACCCAAAAGACTTCATCCGCGTGGAAAGTTTTTTTAAGTATAAAGTTTTTTTTACTATCTCACGGGAACTCTTTAATTTTTCGGGATCAAAAGTATCCTATATGTTGACCAGGGATATAAGCTACCACCATACAAAATTTCATTTAAATCAGTCCGGTCGTTTCGGAGATTAGCCGGTACAATCAGACAGACAAACAGAGAAACATAAAATTAAAAAAAATCTAAATTAGTTCTATTTCACTTCTTACATCCCCCTGACTCAGTTTTTAGCATTTTTTTTCATTGTACAGAAATTCGACCTCTACAGTTTTATTATATGTAGGTATAGATTATATGCGGCATGTTCAGGTGCGGTAATCATGTATGCATAATTATTAATGTCCTCATTCCATTATTATTGGCGCATAACAATAAGTAGAGCGTAGTCGATAACGTATAAAATGTCAATATATATAATGCTTTCCACGCGACTGCATTTGTGTAAGCTTCGATTATCTACCCTGCGAGAACATTTATATTTTCCACCATTATAAGAGCTTTATATCTATCACATGAAAAAAATCATGAAAGATTCGTTGTAGATTCTCATTTTATATAGCATTTACTAAAGTTTTCGTAACCAGGGCACATGATTAAAACCATTTTAACTTGGTTCTCATGGTAGTTGAATTTTATATTCATAATATCTTATTGGGTGAATAGTTCAAGATGTCAAAATTAAATATAGAGGAAAAATTAAGATAAACTCCCTTTTTTAATGATACAACGAAACTATGATGGTTACCTTAGTTTTCGCCACTTAGTTACGCGTAAGACTTGCAACTGGCGAGTGAGTTCCAGTGCGCTACTTGAATGGAGTTTGCTATCTTTCCAGATATGGATTGACATAATCTGCTTACGACAAATCGGTATTCCACAAATCTTAACAAAATTACGAACGTATAACAAAAAATCATTTTAATTCAGACAAGGTTTAATACATGCAGACAAATCTTATCCTAATATATAAAGCTGAAGAGTTTGTTTGATTGAACGCGCTACTCTCAGGAACTACTGGTCTGATTTGAAAAATTCTTTCAGTGTTAACTAGCCCATTTATCGAGGAAGGTTATATTACGCTAAGACCAATAGCAGCGGAACACCAATCAAGAATGTTTCAAAATCGGGGGGTTTTGAAAACAAATTCCACGCGGACAACGTCGCGGGCACAGCTAGTGTTCTTATAAATATATAGAAATGTATATGAAATGAAACTCAAATTACTGCGAAAAATTCGTAATTTTATTGTTTAGATTGTGAAACACAATTTCAAAAATTTTGTAACGCAAAAGCGTAATAGTGAACTCCATGAACACCTTAAATACCTATCTTATCTCCTTAAATTACGTTCTGTACTAAAAACAGACTTGTTCGCTATCAACGGGTGTCCCATCAGTTCCTTAAAGTACCACGTTCAACTAAGCAACGGTTCTCTAGAACACTCATTCCGCATACAACAATTATCTGGAATGGACATCCCACCGAAGTTTTCCGGTCGCGCTACGATATGGGATTCTTTAGGCTTCATAAAATGTCTTCGAGACAAGCAGCGCGTTAGCAACAGGCAGCATATTATTATAAACTTTCATAGACGACGGTAACATTATGTACTTTCTACCAGATGCGCAATCTGCCTGTTTGTAATAAAAAAAAACTGCTTATTAATCAATCATGATACTTAGATATCATATAAAGCCTCTCGTGTTTAAATACAATCGCAGGTTGTATTGTGTACCATCGATCGATAATGCGTGACAAATGAGACTGAAATCATCCTGATAACGCTTATGAATACCTTCGTAAGTTATTTTGGTGACTAAATGATTACCTTAGTCATTGGTGTATGCTTTACAGGTCACGCAGGCGTTTTACCCGTTATTGTTTACATTACATAGAGAAAACTAGGGTTTTAATAAACTTCTGTATCTTATGAAACAAACGCATGTTCATGAATTTAATTAGAATTCCGTAGCCATTGTCGTAAAAACAAAACCCTAGTGTCGCCAAATTACTCGGAAAGTACTGGGTTCTATTGATGAAAATTGACAATAAGGTGGGTATCGTAGATAAATGCTCCTACACAATCGTGTTAGGAATCTGTGAAATAATTAAAGATGGCTAGCATACACGTAAATGAGCGTTGAAAATTTTTCTTCGAATGTACATTGGCGTGTGTGTACAAATAAATATACATGAACAAGGAAGTGACTTCTTGTTTAATTCAGATGATGGGGGAATATTATCATCTGAGGTTGTAAATATAATGTCGTCGTCGTCCCCTTTAACTTTCGTTCGTCAGTGGTTACAAAAAAATTCAAGGTAATACAAAAACACTTTTAACAAAAATTGGTTGGAACAAAATCCGTAGATTATTTTGTTGAGATATAGGAAACTTTCAATTATATGTTTTTTTGTGTGCTTTTATGGTAGTTCATTGACGAGTGAGATTCCACTTGCCTGGCATTTTGTTAGTTACAACTTGATCTTATGAACACAAGTTTGATTTAAATAATTTTTTGTTTACTTACCTAATAGCTGTCACTAATGCTGGCAGACTCAAGCAATGAAGTTAAAGGAAAAATCCAACAGTTTTTGAATGAAACACAGTTTTCTGTTTTATTTAAAAAAAAGGTATAACATGGATGGCACATCGCGATCACACTAACTAGAACTTGTAAGTTAGCTTTGAAACATTACACTCGTATTTTGGCACTAAATAACTGGTTATTAAACCCCACAAACTGTATGAGGCCTATTACTTCTTCTCTACATCCCATACAATTAGTCTTCCTTCTCGTTAAATCACTTTATATTTTTTTCACAAATAATAAACACCGGCTCAAAGTGATGGGACCTGGAAATTAATTGTCTATTAAACAAATATTCTAATACATCAGACAAAATAGTATATGTGAAGACTAAATTTAGACTTTATAGACCATACTTGCAGTAGCAGTTTGGACAGTAACACTGGAGTAAGGTTCGAGATGATAATTCATCTAAATTAACAAGTATTTAAGGCCCTGTGTGTATGACAACACCTCAAGTATTCAATAATGGGCAAGGATATTTTTAATTGGGTAGGATTTGACCACCAACTCACCTGACGTTAAGTAATGGTGGAGGAAGTACGCTTACATGTTTTACCTACCAACCTATAAAAAGTTTATGGTGAACTTAAACACCAAACGCTTTGCTCGGTCTGTTGGCCCTTCGGTGTCGTACATGGTATAGCGATGACGTACAACAATCTCGTCCGATGGTGTAGTTGACGTCTCATGGTGTAATTAGGGTTTGTTGATCCTCTGATGTTGTAGATAGACTAGATTATTGTAGGTACAAATCTTCCACTTACGTAACTTACCATAGATATATATACATTTATAGAATTGAACATGGCACATGGCATTGGTATAAAAAGTTTGAAACAAAGCAGATCAGATAACACTCATGTTAGTGACAAAAACAAAACAGATTCACTCGACATTTGTTTAAATTTCCTATCATTAACCTTGAACGCTCAATTTTAATTCAATTTTGTATATAGGTATATATTATTAGTAAAAAATTGTTGGTTGATCGTGGGTTTTTTTTGTTCCTCCATCCTGACAAACATGATATGTCAGTGTTATTTATTTGTTTTTACATCTTTTATTTTGTTAATATTTCTTTCTTTATTTATAATTATTAAATCTATTACAACTTGTTCTTATTATCTATTACATGGTTATTGTTGTTTACTAACTATTATATTTACATATATACTTTTACATGTTTTATCTTATTTTGTAATACAATATTTATGTTACTATTTTTCTACTTTCTTCTTCGACTCATTTAGCTTTTCTATTTACATTTTACTTATTCTATTACTTATTTTATTTATTAATTACAGTTATTACTTGTCTTTCTATTACTAGTTTTTATTTTATTTTCTATCTTATTTAAGACTATGTTTTCTTCTATTCTTTGATTTACATTGAATTTAACTTCTTACTATACATATAGGTCAATCGTGGTTATGGCAGCTCACTCAAGTAAGGCGGCTCGCGTGAGTCCCTGGGGAAAAGGTTCCCCACCCACCGTTATGCCATCGAGATGGTGGCGCGACGTATTCCGCGCGCGCTTACCTCTTTTCCCGTGGGGCGCGTTACAGACTGCCCCACGCAGCGAGAGTATGAAGATGTCGGAAGACAAAAAGAAATTCCCCAGCAGTGGATAAGGCTGTAGGGCCACCGCCTGCCAGGGCCAGCGGAGAGGCTAGGTCATATGCGAAGGACAGAATACCGAAGGGAGTTTAAGTGGGTATCCCTAACTGTGGTGTGGCAACAGCATCTTTAGTTCCGCCTAGAGGTGCTAGTGCTACCCCGATCTGATGAATCCCACACACCGGCCGCGAAATTCCTCCTACGCGCGGCTGATGGCCCTGAATCGGGTTTCCCCCCGTTAAAAAAAATAAAGCTCATTCAAGTGAAATCTCTGAATACAAGAATCCTTCCTTTTTTTAGTGTACCATATTACTTCTTAAAAATGTTGGTGTATGAGTGAACTCGATTGTATGCTTAACTTGATTGTAGCAACATAAAACATAAGTTTGTTGAGACTGGCTTAGAAGTCATGACATTAATTTTCGCAGTAGTTAAATATATAAATAAATATATTTAGATGCAATGTCGATAGCCAGTGACGCTATCTCGACGGCCAAAAACCGCTTAAGGGCCGGTGGTAGGCTTTATCAATGTACTTATACTTCAATGTCATAACCGCACCGAAGGAAATAAACACAAGGAGAATCAGGAACATACCAGTATTTTCATCTTTGCCTACAACAATTTAGCTCTCAAGAATAACGAAGGATTTTTAACTTGAAAGCAAATATAGACGCAAGTAGTACGTACAAAGTATGCAAATTATCACATAAAACTTATCTATTTTATTATAATACAGAAAAATAAAAAACTAAAAGTACAGTTAAAACATTTATTTAAAAAATTAGAAATAAATAAAAACAATTTTTGTCATGAAAATATTTAACACCGGACCAGATAGTCTCCACTATTATTCTAGGAAAATAATTATGCTCCACGATCGGTGTTTGATTAATCTAACAGAAACATACGCAATCATTACTCAAAATTTATGCAAAACTTGTATCGGCTATAAAATATAGTCTAAATGAAATATTAAAAATATTTTATATATTTTTGTTTTTTAGTTAAAAGACTACGACTACTATAAAACGTTCCTTGTTTATAGCATCAAAGTACTTAAATTTTGAGTAGCGTTTAAGTGTCATAATAAATTCTACAACATTGAAATAAAATTGATTTAAATATAAGTTACAAATACGATAACTGGATTTTATAAAATAAACAAATTGGCTATAAAAGTTGTATATAGAAATAAATGGAACATAAACCATAATTGGATCGATAAGGAATCGTAATAAAATCGATGACATCACAGATTATGCTATTATTACAATTTCTCACTATACACGGTGAGCCAGAAATTCTGTACAATTTACTGATTGCAAAAGCATTAAAAATTAAATCAGCCCTAGCTAGGGTTATATATATAGTATCGTACTATATTTTAGTTAATTGTAATATATATATTATAGAAAAATAATATAGTATAGAAGGTACTATATTTTCATTGCTAATTCAATTGTCACAATTTTTGTTCTAATGTTTATGATTATTATAAAAATAATATATATTTGCTGGTCAAAGCAAAAAGTAGTTATAAATACACATGAAACATTCAATAAATAAATATATAAAACAAATAATGAAAAATAAATACGTAGTATTTGTTCTCCTAATTTTCCCAAGAGTACTATATTTTACAGTTTAAAAACAAAAATACTATATTTTCTTCAAAAAGAGGTGGCGACTCTAACCGTAGTTAATATGCAAACAAAGTTTAATAAAAACGAAAATGAATTGTAAATTAAAAAAATATTTAGGTAATAGCTGACATAGGGTTGTTTTTAATTTAATTTGTTTATATTTTTGCAATGGATAAATTAATATAAGATTTTTGGGACACCATTAATAAAGTATTTACATAAGTTTTTTTACGGGACAAATATCTTGAAAAAGCGAATGACTGCAAAACTATAATCCATATTAACGATGCGCGATGACGAGTATACGTAGATTATTTCGATTATACGAATATCTCGATGTCCCTGAGGGTCTTCACTCGTAGTCGATAGTTTTGAGTCCGATTCGCGGAGCAATGTTTCGACACAGCTAGCGAGTGGAAAGAAGTGTGTCAATTTGTACTTGCAAGTCAAGTCACCGAAGTAATTGGAAACAAAATCGATTGTTCAATCGAGGAGCGGGTCGATTGTTGACTCAACTGTAATCTTGAGTCGCTTGCGACTTTTTCCATTGTTAAATTATCTCGGAATCGCGATTATATGGTCCACACTAAACTTACTATTTTAAATTAGCTATAAAATGCTTGAGCATGTACTAATTTATTATGAACAATCGTTTATGCGTTGCCAATTAAGCAAGGCCATTCCTAGGATGTCCTATGCAAATACAGTACTACTAACATTTCAATACATAAAGATTTTCTTATACTTCTATTGAAATTGTATACATTTACCAAAAACAATACATTTTTTGTACATATTAAAAAGAAAATCTCATACGGTAAGCATTTTTCAATTTAAGCTAAAAATATCAAACTGCATTTAGAATGAGAATACAAGTGGTTTTTTTTTAAATCTAGCTTAAAACATAATAAAGATATCCATTAAAATCTTCTCAAAACAAAATCAAAATATTTGTCTCGCGCTGTACTAGTAAATACTAATCGTTAAATTCGTAAAATAAGTCGTATATCATAAAACACATTAAGAAATACCCCCCAAAATAAATAAATTTAAAAAAACGTATGTAGACATTTATAAACAATATTTACAGAGTATGGAACTAAATATAAGTCTCAAGATTTCATCGCAAACTATACCTATATAATTATTATGCCAGCAAATATAAAAAATTGGGAAAGTTTTTGAACTTTAATGAATACACATATTCACGACATGTGACGTGTTCAAACGTTAGGAATGGAACTGAAAGTTCTAAAATCCACATCAAAACTTATGGCAACTCCAGACTAGCTGCTGAAGGTTACGGAATAACTGCTTTTGTATTAAAAATGGGGGAGCCATCTGTTGTTAACTATTACAGCGGCCATACTTTTAGGCACAGATTATATTATACTTATGAATTACAACCAATGCTAGACAAAATGCTATACACACTTATAAAAATTGATTGCATTTTTCTTTTGTTTTTAATTATTATATAATTTCGGTCTTAACTGGATAGCATTTTTTTTAATGTGACTTTGCACGATTTGTGTAATTAGCCAATGAGTTAAAGTAAGTTTTAAGTAATAAGTAGTAGTTAAGTATTCATGAATATTTTTAAAACAACCTTCAAGCAAATAGGCCCCAGAAAAATCCCAACCCATGCAACAACACCCTCAGCCAAATTGTAGATCCTTGACTGAAACCAAAAGACAGAGTTTATTTCTGAATTTACTTTTTGCCCAACATTGTTTGTTAAAGTCATCCCCAAAGTAGTACTAGTCTATCTCAGACACAAGTACATATATTCAAATTACATATAAACAAGATACTGCTGTTAACAATGTATTTGTCGATTCCTAGCCATAGCCATCTCTTTACCCTTAAGCTTCATAAAGCATAAGGGTAAAGATAAAGAGTTTGATCCATGACTCACTTCATGTATGTTAAAATATACCTTTATCGAACTGAAGGCCTCATACCTCAACAGTCACAATGCGTTTTATTTTTAAACTCATTGACTGATTGACTATGGTGAACATTTTTTTTTAATTTCCTTAAAAGACAACACTACATAAGCTCCTTATCTATGTCCTTGAAACCGTACCTAATAATTTAACTGTAGTAAAAATAAAATAAAAAGAAGTACTACTGGTTAGATCGTAAATCTAATAATACTCAGAAATATAAATGATATTTGTGACCTGACACATGTACATATTATGTTTTTGTTAAAAAAAAAAGTATAATTGAGTATTAGAAATAAAAAATATATTTTATTAAAAAAATTTTGATCGGGTCCACGTTAAAAAAAAGTACGTATTAGTCCGTTCAATATACCTATTAAAAATCGAAAATCTTGTAATTTTAAAAGGATACATTTATATTTTGTATTACTAAATTATACCGAATTTATACTTTTTCATGAGAATTGATTTATAAGGCTATTATAAAACCTTCAATATAGTATTGAGTTTCACGCAAAGAACTCGATTTGCTCGCATTTCAAAAATCAATATTACCAATGTGAATCAATAAACAACTAAACGTAACAATTGTACACGCCAAAATTTGACATTAATTCTAAAGTAACCTGACCTAAAGCTAAATGTATCGAGTATTATTAAATATATACTTATCTATTTTGATATACACAAGCCAAACATCCAGTTGCTAAGACCATAAACTAATAAAGAATTCTTAAATTACTTTTCAGTGTCATAGAATTATTTTAAATAGCTTATTAGAAACATTATAGCTTACAATAGCTTACTGAAGGTAAACTATCGTCCCACAAACTTCCCATAGTTGGGGTCTGGCTCCTCATTTCAAGGAAACGAACAGAATTCCCGTCACGTGTATATATGGCATACTCCATGCGATGTTTACCTTCATCGTTAATATCTAGTTAAGTAATAAAACGTACTTTTGCATATAGGCGCATGCAGGCTTTTTGTCTCTCCATAAATAAACTACATTGGTAACAATCCGGATAACAGCCGTTGAAATACAAGCCTATTTTCATTACAGCTTTAATTGCATGTGAATTTGTGATTGTATCACCGCATAATATCTCCAAAAATGTATCGCATCAAACACGTCGGAATTTTAAAAATAAATCAAGACTATAATTAAACAGTAAAAAGTTGCTCTCCAATTAAGGTTCACCGAAATCAAAAACTTTACTATGCATCATTAATGCTGATATTAGAAATTTCATTTTTATCTTTCAATTTCGATGAACCAATCCAAGTAACCTACGCAAACAAAAAATAGACTCATTCAATGCGAATAAATACCGTCGTATCAATTGAGTTTTACGCCTTTAAGATTCAATTTGGTTGATCTTATCAATAGTGACCATACAATAAACCAATACAATGGTACTTTAAAAAATAATAATTTCAAAAGCTCTGATACCGTATTTTCAAGATGTGGACCACAATCAATTCGCTTCATAAACACTTCTGAATATTAAAAACAATAAACAAAATAATGTCGCAATAAAATAACTTCCAAAAATATTCCAGGAAAGATTAATTTTTGTTTACGATTATATTACAATATATCTTTTAATCTCGTGAATTATTTATTTAAGTTTGTGGCTTTTTAATCTCGTGAAGAAAAAGTAATACCACAGACTCTTAACCTTACTGCAATAAAAAAAATCACTTTAAACTTGTAGAATTTGTACATACTTGAGTATCATACTAATGTCTTTCCAAAAGGTACAATAACAATTAAACTTATGCTACATAAGGATTAAAAACTGAAACTGAACATTGATCTTTCAAAAAATATGCAAACTATACATTTTTTTTTAATAAAAAATCACAGCACTACTTAATACATTTTTATGGAAACGATTTCAAAAAAAGAATATGATTGGATGCCGTAACACATTTTTGTTAGTGTTGGATTCTTTATTCAAACGTATTATTTTATTTTTTTGGTTTCGGGCTTCTACACCTTTGGGGTATGATTTTCCCACAAAAATTGCTTCATCCGCTAACTCGCCAGTAATCATTTTTTTCCTTTATTAAGAAGACACAGGTAATTTTTTTGTCTTTATTGGGTAGAAATAGACCTGAATACTTTAACTTATTCATGTAGAAAACTAAAGTATCTTCAAATGTGTATGATAATTATCTAGTGCATCATCCCATCTGCGCCGATGTATTTATTATTCAGCTCTTTGATTTAAGATTAAGAGTATTTAAGGTTCCAAATTTAAATCAAAAATATTCTAAAACAAAATTCGACTCACGCGTAAACCAACGCAGACGGAATGACGTGAGTTCGTTGGAGTCATAACCCTCTATATAAAGGAATAAAAAGAAACCAATGTAATAAATTAAAATTTACAATTTGCTTAAAATTTATCATTGTTAATAATACGAAAGTGATAACAATGGGGTATATAATAAAACGCTTATTGAATCAGATGGGCATCTGTGTATGACGTTATACAAATAACAAAGACCCAGTCGCACTTGCAAAATCAATGTTCAGTATCGTGTTACAAATTTGACATAAATAACATACAATTCACTGGATTTCAATAATTTAATTAAGTCTTGTGATGATTTCAATTGGCGTTAAAAGGAAAGATTATTTATGGTCGTTAATTATTGAGTCCATAATTAACGGTCATAAATAAGCTGAAGAATGAAGTCATTACTTTAGAAAAGTAATACAAAAAAAAGTAATTATCCAAAAAGGTTTCTAATAAATGAATTTAAATTTTTAGCCTCTATGAATTACGCCCAGCGAGCTAGTAAGACAATCAACTCAAGAAACAAATACAAAAATTGTTGTCAAAACTTACAAATTAAATTCCTTATGAGTTCCCCTAATAACGCCAATAAAAACAATTTATTGTTTTAAATCATTAACCCCATATACGCGGTTTCCCTCCACCTGAAGTGCATTCCTCCGTCTTCACGTTCATCTTTGGGTCTTGGCTTCCAAATAGACCTTGCTTGGGCTCTTTCTGTGCGCTGTATGTAAAAGAAAATTCGTCCAATTATTTTGACCCGTCGAAACGAAACAAATGAGCAATTATGATTAATTATTTACATAAACAGGATTTTGTAGTAATTTTGGCGAACATAGCCCTTATAAAATCTTCATGCACGTCCGTCCGTCAGTTCATTTAACTATGTATGTATATCATATTCTTCCCAAAAACTACTGAATCTATGGAGATGAAATTTGACGAAACAGAAAATTAATGGCTACATAATAGCTCGGGTTAAATATGGATTGGTTCTCCGAAAATATGGTTTTTTAGAGTTGTTTATTTTAGTTTACAATCAATAAAGTGTGATCTATCTATCTATCTATATTTTATGCCACTAAATATACAATGATACAGTTTAATAAAAAAGAAATAAAAATTAGCTGTGGTCGCTCGCTATGTTTATGTATCTTTCGTACTATCTTTTGTAATCTTATACTAATATATAAAGCTGAAGAGTTTGTTTGCTTGAACGCGCTAATCTCAGGAACTACTGGTCTGGTATGAAAAATTCTTTCAGTCTTAGATAGCCCATTTATCGACGAATGCTATGGACTATATATCATCACGCTAACTTACTTTTTATTAACTATTCCACGCGGACGAAGACGCGGGCAGAAGCCAGTATTTCATAAGAACATGTCATTGTATGTATTGAGAAAATAAAGAAATACTGAATAATAATATTTAAGTCCATAATAAATTACATTATTATTAGAAACAGTATATAGAGGCGTGTAGAGTATTGTTAGACTGGTCTTGCAAAATCAAAGATGTACCTTAATGTTAAATTAATACATGGGAAGATATTACTTTCAGTCGTGTAAATTGATTTAATTAAGATTCAGTCAGTAGTTCTTGAGATATATTGTAATTTCTATTAAATGTTTTTTTTTTTAATTCTATTGCCAAATGACAAAACCGGTGGAAATTGGTCACCTCCACGAAATCCTTAATTGTTCGTGAGCGGACACATAATTGGCTCATTTTTTTAAATATTAAGCATGCTCGTCTTTGTATGTTTGATAAGAGCCGAAATTAATACTTAATAGTAATAACCCAACTTATATAAATATAAGATAATATTGATCTTTATTAATTTATTCATTGTTTTAAAAAGTGCATAATATGTAATTACATGCAATTAATAAAGCTTCATGCAATACGACAGAATTGCTATGCATAATTCTAAGTATAGCGACCCACCTGCCGAGCGTTTTGCGCGGAAAGTTCGGCGACTGAAGTATCGGCGCTAATCTGTACGCGGCGTAACGCGGCGGAAATTCCGCTGATGTGTTCTAGGTTACTTAAAAAACATTGCGAGCGTTACTACGCCGCCGAACGTTCCGCAGGTGTGTCGTTAGGCTTAAACGTTGTATCACTTATTATGTACACTAGCTTTCCCTGCAGCTACGCCGCGACTCAAATGCTGGGGACTAGCTCTATTTTACTTAAAAATATTTGGTGTATATATACATATGTATATATATTATTACGACCGACAAAGACCAATGCATATCTGCAGTTAATTACCTCTTCGGCATTTGGACTTCTTTTGTTTACCTTACGTTTAAAATTTGTAATTAGAAAACAGCCTATTGTGTGTTGTACTTGTTTATGGCCGTTTGCAGACATAATTAGGCAGGTGTGCAGATTACGAATTCTAAGAAATTCGATCTACGCGGGCGGGCAGCCATATTGTATCGGTGCAGGATATAGCAATGGCCCAATGGGGAGATCGGCAGTCTAGCGATGGTCACAAGCGAGACAGCACATGTGTACATTCGATAAGCTATAGTGGTATAGTGTATATAGTGACGGACTTTGCGCATGTTATTGAATCGTGTATTACGTTTGTACTGGTTGTGTCCAGTTATATTTGTACCTATGTTATACGTGTTTGTATACTGCCAATAAATTCTATAGTAATTCGAAACGGATTTTAATTCGAGTCCTGTAACTCGTAACGAGATGTATAAACCTTAAGTGAAAAAATATCTAACTGATGTTGAAAACCGCTTAAAAATACGTTGCGTGGTTTAGGAGTTAGCGGATATACAGACAGACTTTATTTTATACATGTATGAAGGCCATAACCATAAAGGGTAGAAAATCAAAGAGTAGCTTATTGATGTAGTTTCTAGAAGACCAATCAGTCTAGTCAAAAGTTCGTAAATTCTACATTTCTAGATGTTCAGATTTCATTGAATTTTCTTCTTTCGCTTTTTGACGTTCTATTATTTCAAATACAATATTTTAGACCAAACCAATCAAAAATAAACAAAAAACTTTTTAAAACGTTCAGTCAATCAAATAGATGTAATACAAAGATTAGATTAACTTTAGATATTTTTATTGTTTTCCGAAAAAAATTAACTCATTAGTAAATATGATGATAATCACCAGTATAACATAAACAGCAGAGTTATCAATTCGCACGATAAGGCGGCTCTACCAAGAAATTAATACCAAATCAGAACCATACCTATAGATATTCTCAATATAACTGAAATGAAAGAAATTACTGACTCGAAAGCTAAAAAAAATGGTAAGACACACATGAGGGTCATTGACTTACCCCTCCAAGTAGATTAACTAAATCTTTCTTTGAACTTCACTGTTCCGGCGTCCTATATGCATAATTATTTCCAGAAGATTGTCGGAAAGAAATCGCTATTAGTGATCAGACCACCGATTGTTAGTTGAAATACTATTAATTCTGATGTATACTGCTCTCCTGTGTGCGATAAAAAATATTCTATTCTATTGCACCGAAGTTCCTTGTCGCACATTAATCGGCGGATGGGAGCTAGACGAAAAAAAAAGTCTAACCGAAACGTAAAATGTTGACCGCTGTAAATTATTGTTACGAGTTGCAGGACTCGAATTAAAATGCCGTTAGAATTACTACAGAGTTTATTAGAGCCATACAAACACGTATAAGACAGGTACAAATATAACCGAACGCAATAAGCCCAAACGTAATGCAGGAGATCGCAATTCAAATACACGCGCAAAGTTCGTCACTAAATAGCTTACCGAATGTACATAAGTCTTGCTTCGCTTGTGGTTATCACTCGACTTTCTCATCTCTTAATTGGGCCATTGCTTTAAAAATGCTTATATTGAGGAAAATAAGTTTAATAATAAATTTTAATACTTAGATATTTCATACGTGAAACAAACAAACACACTTATTTTCTATTAGATGTGAATATAATACAGGAGCATGTTTGTTAAGGAATCAATATTCATGTATCACATACATTCTCATTTCTCAGACACTCATCAGTTTGGTTTAAATAACTCATCAATAATATTATATTTCATATTGCAAAAATTCTAAAAATGCCGTGTCCATACAGTACATTACATACAGTAGCGGTATAAAAAGATTCGTCACTGTAAAGTCGAGTTTTGCTTGCACGAGTACAAGAAACAGTTCTGCCAACATTGGAATAAAAATAAATTCAAATAATAAATTTATAAAAATTAAATATAGAAACGTGAAGAAAGAAAATTGCAATGTTGACAATTACAGACACTTAGATTAACAATAGTTTTAACCATCAGAATCAAAGAGGATATAATCATTACGCTTATCATAAATATTAAAACCAATAATAAGGTTTTACATCTCTTTACAATCTTCTTAGACAAAAAAAATTAAACAACTTTGATCTAAGTAACTTTAAACTTTATTGTCAAACAGTTAACATAATTTTCTGTGGAACAGTCTGTTGTGTAATTTAGTTAGAAAAGGTAACATGTGCTCGCAGAACGTTAAATGGCTTAATTTGAAAACTGGCTATATACATTGAAGCTATTTTAAAAAAATCAACTGGTATACAATATATACACGTTGGACAACACGATGCAATTTTTTTAGATTGCTTATCCGTTTGTCTATTTGTTCGGGATTCACGTAAAAAGTACTGTGCCGATTTAGATGCGATCTTCGCTGGTTGTCGACCAGCGAAGATCGCATTTTTAGACTTAAAATCTGCACTACTTTTTATTCTGGGAATCCCGCGGGAATTCTCCTGGGAATGATTTAAAATAGCCTGTTTAAAAAGAAAACAAAATCTAATGTGATTTTTTTGA
Organism: Dendrolimus houi; assembly: GCA_039645545.1. Lineage (NCBI taxonomy): Eukaryota > Metazoa > Arthropoda > Insecta > Lepidoptera > Lasiocampidae > Dendrolimus > Dendrolimus houi. Next base: position 23,048,900 of record CM077127.1, on the reverse strand, counting down.
TCATATTGGAATTTGATTGATTGATCGACAGCAAATTTTATGTAATAAAATGTGTAATATTTTTATCCCGCGGAATTTTCCCCGGGAGCGGTTTGTAGTTGTTCGGGTGCATAAAAAATAGCTTATTCCGACAAAGTTTTCACTAAAACGACAGCTTACATTCCTTTTTAAGTGCTGTGGTACTTTATGTCCCGAGAATCCCACGGGAATTTCAAGTCAAGCGTAGATAAAGTCGCGGGCATATCCTAGTCTTTTTTATAGAATTTGTGGAGTGGTTCATTTTGGCATAACTGGGTCGTTGAATATCGTGCAATATAGATTGAGTAGTAAGGCCAGCAAAAGGCAGGAATAATGCTTGCAAGGCAATAAGGAAGATTTTTAACCTCGTTTTGCAACATGTCTTAAGTCTTAAATCAAGTTTTATTTCAAATGGCATCAACAGAGAATACTAACAACATACATGAATAACAATCTGCCAGAACGAAAGTGTTTTAAATATTTTGGCCTGCTTGCTGTCCGCCATTTTGGCTTCTTTTCAAGATAGCGGTCATGCATTATTACTACTAATTAACAGCCGGTATCCATGCAATAAAGTATTGTATAAGACAACACCTTTTAACAATTGAATTGTGTTTTATTAATGTACTATTTATTACATAAGAATATACCTAATATCATGGAGGCTGAGCAATGAACGCCCTCTCGCGCTTGACCAAGGTTAGACACCTTGCATACATCGGTTATCTCAATGCGCAGGTCTCAGCACTGGTAATTGTAAGATTATCATTTATGCGCATTGGTCAGAAATGCTTTTCTTTGACGTGAATAAATCCGTCTGCGGATTTATCACCGTGTACGGATCACGACGAGGGCGTGTGGGACTCGCCGGCCTACAGCCGGAATACCCGCGAAGGCTTCCCGTGTTCCTTCTATTCTCCTATTACCAGGGCCGCGGGAAATGGCATTTGCTTGCTCGGCGTGGCCTCGTCAATTGGCACCGCAGGGCTCAAAACACCCCGCGGCGATAGAATGGAGAGCGCAGAACAGCTCCGCCCCCTCATCCGTAGGTCAAAATAACTGCCTTAACCAGGATTTGAACTGCCACTAAGCTATAAAAGTACTATTCAATTATTCTAAGAACAATAAGCCGGTTATAATGACGTCAGCTAACAATATTTAAACAAAAAAACCGATAACGTGTAACTTGGTACTGGTTATATAAATTTTATATTAAAAGGTTGCATTTTTATTACATTAATATCGCTTTATGTAATTTTAACACCTGTTACATAGTACAAACAATTTATAAACATGCAACGTACAAATAAATTAATTTTTATTGTAGTGATTATCAATTTAAAAGTGAAGTAGTTAGGTACATCTAGAGATGGACGATTATGATATCTCAAATATGTAAGGTTATAATAATGTTACAACTCAGGTCCCGACAAAAACAAAACCCGCCTGCATATCTGAAACAAAAGACATTTTATTACCTGCCGTCATTTAAACTAATTTTAACTCTTTTATGATCGTCTTCTTTTGTTTACTGTGTGTTTGAAATTTGTGATTAGAAAACAGCCCATTGTTTTATTGTACTCTTTTATTGCAGTATGGGGCAGACTCATTAGCCAGGTGTGGCGGATTAAGCCAACTTAGATACGGGGATATTGCATTTGTGCAGTATAAAATGATGACCTGATGGAGGTGGAGACAGTCGAGCGAGAACCACGAGCGAAGCGAGACGTGTGTACTACAATCGGGAATCTAATAAGTGACGGACTTTGCGCGTTTTATTGAGTTACGACCTTCTGCATTACGTTTGGACTTGTGTTCAGTTATATTTGTACCTGTGTTATACGTGTTTGTATAGTTCTAATTAACTCTATAGTAATTTTAACGGATTTTAATTCGAGTTTCGCGACTCGTAACAATAATATATGGTAAACAGTGCCTTATTCGATTATAAAAATAAATACTTGTCTTAGCTAAAACTCGATTCCTATAAATATTAGTAACTAATAATCATTCAATTATGTTATGTATTTATGTTATGTAATGTATTTATTTTATTAAAACATGCTATACAAAAGATGGCATATTTCATTATGAACATTTTTCAGAATCCTCAGCATTCTTTATATCGAAATTTCTCAAAAAATAGAGATCTAAATGGGTTTTATGCTTAATCAACAACTATCAGCCAACAGACGACTGTGCTTTACTTCACCTGGAGTGAAACCTTTTTGTGCAATCAAAAAAATTGAGAAGAGTCAGTAGAAACTAAAACCTGGTTAAAAGAAACAGACGATATTAAATGAAGTAACAGACACCTAAAGTTTGTCAACGACCGGTCACATAACTACAAATCTATAAGGATGATCATATCTTTATCATATCATATACAATTACATATATGCATAAAATAAATCATTCACAAGTGCAATTTGTTATCTTTAGGAAATTCCCGTAATCGATTACGTCAAATGCTCGGTAGGTATCCTAATTAAAACGAATATAATAATAATAATCAATGTAATACGCAAAAATATAATTGTGTTAGTATGCTAAGAATTCTCCCAATATATCTGGACTATTTAAATACATATCGCTAATTAATATCGCTTGAAGTACCACATACCGTTAGATGAATGAACATTGAAAATAGGCTCCCATAGACTAAATAATAACCATAAACAAAATTAAAACTAAATAATTAAAATGTACAAATTGGAGGTAGGATACATAAAACTTTAACAATACTCGTTGACACTTGACATCTTTATCTTCCGTGATCACGGCCACTGAAAAGTGGTCAAAACGCAGGAATAACAAAAATCAAACAAATTACCGCGCTTAAAACCGTTAAAACGTAGCTTTATTATTGAAAATCCATTTTAATATACCTATCCTTTTCTAATACCGTTCTCAAACGAATGCTAAATATCCATACCTTTTCTCAAAAAGATCAATAATCGATGAAAAAAGTCGATTCCGTGAGATTTAGAGATAAATCTAGAGAGGATAACCTCTATCTACCAAGAGGCGGATTATGTAATCAGTTACTATAAATACAATAACACTATTTTCGTAAAAAAAAACAACCATAAACTCAAGGTCCAATATTTAAACGCACCGTACGAGTATTGAAAAAATACCTTGTTACATTTCAAATATTGGAAGTATCCTCAATTTCGAAAACCGTAAACAAACGTTCACCTTACCGGTTTTTAAGACTTATCAACTAATGACGCGTTCCGTGTGAGGCACTAAGTACTAACAAAAGACCTGACTCACAATGTCTGCCTACACGATATCCTACGTGACAGCGAAGGCGTACATTGCCTGTCTAGAACGTTATTTATAAAATGACATGACATGTAATTTACATTTGAAATTTGAATATGGATCTTCCCATCCCCATATTTCTTTGAGACTAAGCAAATTACAGCCGTTAACCTTTCCTCAAAAACAATTTACAAATTATAACCATAACATCATCAGCTAACCATCCGGTCCTCCGTTGTGCTCATCCATTTTTTTTGTTGTTGCACGAGTTCAGCAGACAGGCAGACCGCCCACCTGATAGAAAGTGGTTACCATCGCCTATGGACATTTGCAACACCAAAGGTGCTACAAATGCGCTGCTGCTCTCTTAAGGGATACTGGAACCTGGCCACTAATGCCGGAACACAACTCGAGGTTGATACGGCGACATACTCTAGACCAGGGTTGATAGCTATCTAGACAGGCAAATACGCTACCATCTCGCTGTGGGTCGTTTTGTCCATTGACCTGGAGGGTAACCTCGTAAATCGTATATCGAGAAGCTGTCTCCTTTTCAAGACTCATCTGCTACACCGGCCAGCGGTCCTATGATAGACGTGATTGACCTATTGAAGATAATAATTTTGCGAGCCATTGCGGATTCCTTGGTTCTCTTACGGATATCCGCAGATGCGATTTTATCCATAAGAGACACTGCGTACATAGCTCGCTTAGCGACAAGGATGAGCTGAATGACATAAGCACCAGCGTCTCCTTCCAATTACGTGGCTTTGAATCCTTGCCGGAAAACATACACCGTTACAATTAACACGAGCTGATGGTGAAGAAAAACAGCACGAGGAAACGTGCACATCGAGATCATCGATGTGTGTAACCCACCTAGCATCGGGATGTTGATCGGTTAATGTAATATTTTAGCTAGAATCGTAATTTAGAAACGAATTAATTATATTAATTACTTTGACTAATTAAAAAAGGCATAAAGAAATTTCAATAATTAAAGTAAGTAAAATCAAATTACAATAACAATTTAGGATCATTTCCAAGATACATACATATACAATAAACCTGATGTCATAGAAACCTACTTATTATTTGATAAAAAAATAACATGCATTCTACATTGCACACGTAATTGAACATATCACTCAAGTAACGCGTAAATTAACGTAACCAAGGTTACTTCACACGAAAACGTATATATATAGTTCGCGCCAAACGTTATTTCCCTACTCGTCAAACATTATTTCTGTGTCTAGCTATTTTTCATACAAAATTGAATCAGCCGTATGTAGCTGATCAGGAGAATTCATAAAGTTCCGAACCACAACTTAGTTATCAAAACCATTCAATAAAAAACAATCAATTAAATTAAAATATAGATAGGTATTCAAATACTTTGCATGTAATTGAAAAATTTGCAAAAAACGTAACGGTTAAAAATGCCGATGCAATCTTAATTTATAAGGCATTGTTATGAAATCTATTATCTATTGACACAGTAAAGAAAAAACACGTTTATATTATACAATAAACACTAAACATTGGTTCGAAAAGTTCATGCTCATGTTGAAGAAATACGCTTCTCGAATTTGCTTAAATGACAAATATCTATTCAAAGTACGTAAAGTTTTATTAAAAATATTAGGGCACAAATAGTGAGGAATCCACTCATTATTAGTTTTAATAATTACTGTAATCCTAACTAAGGGGTCATCCATAAATCACGTCACATGTTTAGGCGGCGATATGGCCGACAAAGTATGACATTGTGTGACAAGGGGTCCTAAACGTGACGTCACATTTCAAAGTCCAATATATTTAAGCTTTAAAACACGTAATTTGAACTATTAACGAAAAACTTTGAAATATTTGCAACTTTATCTGTAGGAGCATAATGTTTAAATGATTTAAAAAATAATTTTAATGGAAATAAAACTAATTACGAAACTGCTGTTTTAATTTAATAATTTATTGATGTAAAATTGCTAAAATGTGATGTCACACTAGGGAGTGAAGATTCTCACGCGAATGTGAGTTTGCTCGTTTTGTTACGCTTTCACGCCTTAACTACTCAACCGATCCTTACGAAATCTTGCATACACGTTGGCAAGGGTAAAGAAAGGACATAAGGTTATCCTGGGCGCGCGGAGGGGCTAGGCTATCTACCCGTGGCCCTAGCACAATGCGAAGGAAGGAACACCAAGGGCTCGAAGGTAAGATCCGCATCATAGGGAGATGGGAGCGCACGAATCTGCTTCTGCACAAATTGGCGATGCGTGCCGATGACGTCATACTGAAGCTTTTGTTGTTTCTTCCTCTTCTGCTAACAAAATTACGACACATAACTCTTTCTGGCTCTCCTTCATTATCTTGCAAACATATTCTGCACGTATGCTCACTACGAAAATCCGATTAAAAGGGGCATCGGCAGTCCGATTGCTGGTGGTTGGGTCGGCAAAGCCGATACAATGGATGCATTGTGAAAAACTAATCTGATGGATGCGATGCGTCCGATGCTTACGATGCGGACATATGCGGACGCTTACTTTTAATGGATATCCCCGACCGTGGCGTGGCAATAGCACTTCTTGCTTCCGGTGCTAATGCTACCGCCATGTGGCAAATCCCACACACCGTCTGCGACTCCCCACGCGGCTGATGGTCCTCAATCGGATTTCCCATCGTAAAAAAGGTCATAAAGAAAAGAGTACAATTCCCGAGGGAAAGAAGTATAACTCGTTTTTTACGTTAATGTGTCGATCAACAAACCGAATTGATTGACAAAATCTATGTAAATACAAGCGAAGCCGCAAGCAAAAGTTCGTACTTTATATAAATCAGTATGAATATTAGGTTTAATTAAAATGTATTCAAAAATTACACCGGCCCCCAAAAAAACAAGCGGTCTGTACTTTTTACCAGACCCATCTATTCTTAAGTATTTCGATACGCTGAGTACGAATCTGAGGCTAGTTTAGTCCACGAAACTGACCCCAGATTCGGAGTCAGCGCATCGAAATACATAAGAATAGATGAGTCTGGTCAAAAGTCATGACCACTTTTTTTTTGTTGTGAACCAGTGTTATTGTTGTCCATATGTTGATTAACATCAATTCATGTGACTTTTAACATTATGGCGACAAAATTTTAACAATTCAACAAGTGTTGTAGATAAAAGGTGTAAACTATTATAAACTACAATTTGTAGGTATTTGTTATAGCACTGGCGTTCGCATAATGATTTTGTGTAATATAATCTCTTTACATACTAGGCATTATTTCCAAATTAATATGTAAGATCTAGTAAACTTCCTAGCAATTTCGCTCGTAGCTCTTGGAACTCTCCTTTGCTGGTAAAGTTCCCTAAGACTGGTCCCTACGGGATATCGAAATCAAATTTCATAGAAATCAGTTCATACCCAAGGCCGTAAAAATAAATTACATTAACCTAGCACTTGTAGATTCAAGATCCTGACGAGAAGTCTATATTGAGTAAGATAAAAATAGTACCAATGTCGAGAAGGCAATGACTTCGCTCTACGTGTAACAGGGATTGTTTTGCAAATATAAAAAAGAAATTACGAAATTCAAAAAGTAAATTCTTTATCTAAATTTATTTGAAAATATATAAATCGGCAGACAAACACACACACTGTATATCACTAAATTAAACAAGTTATGCTTGTGTTATGGGTAATATATACCGGACCATTCTGGGGCCGATCCCAGACACCCAGACCATAGTAAATAACGGAGAAAATACGTTTCCGAAATTTACTATACCAGGAATCGAATCCGGAGGCGCTGCGCTGCAGTGAGGTAAGCCGGCAAAGGCTTAGCCCGCTCAACCACAGAGGCCGTCAAATAATATATAAGTACTAATAATATAAAATGTGATTTTATGATATACTTTTAAACCGTAAAACTTGAACACAGCCTGCCTTTTGTCTATCCCCTCTCGCTAGTATCCGCTAAATGCACTGAGGGCACAAAGCGGTCGCTTTTAAAAAAATGTTTAGTTAAATAGACACGTGCCTAGATAGATATATATATATATATGATAATAAGTTCCATTTTATTTTGACATTTGTCCATATTCTTCATAACAATGCGCGAAAATGGCCGCTTTAGGCCTCCTCGTATGCTGGCAGAAAATTATAGAGGAATGCTCACCTTAGTCACCACTATTTTATAGCTCTTTTCTAGAATAGTCAAATTTCTGTCATATTCACAGATGTTGTGAAGGATTAACTTATACAATTAAAAGCAATAAATGTATCATAGAGTCATTTTCCAAGCTTTAAATGACTGTTAAGAATGAATAAATAAAAACTCTATTGTTGACCATAAACTTAAACTTAGTCAATATTGTAGATACTATTGAAAAAAGGAGTTTCCCGTCGTTTATAAAAATCACTTCTAGGTAATCTAGTGTTAAAGATTTAAAACAAAATGTATAAACTATACGTGTATACGGTTTTACAAGTGGCCATTTTAAGAATCAATATCTAAAACTATGAACAAAATGGACCATACCTCTTTAGCATTGAAATTGATAAGACAGAATTCCTATCCAAAATAACGCATCAGTGAAACGCAACGATGATCGGATTGACCACATTATACACATCGTATACTAGACAAATCGTAAACATCTTTATAAGACCATATAATATAGATAGGTATTCACAGGTTCAAGCTATTATCATAGATGTGGCAGAGGTTTCAGTGGGGCATTTAGCACATAATACGTCTTATTGCATAACATAGTTTCTCTTTCACTCATACTTAGTTAGAAAGCTACGTAAGTATAGAAGACATTATTAGATGGTTGGGCACGAATTACAAAATTTGTAAAAATGTTTCTAATTTCTATAAAAATGAGCATTCTCACATATTGTTTGTACCCTCTGCAAGAAAATATATAAACAGAATTGGCGAAACAAGTTTAGTAAAAAATAATAACTATTATGGCAACATAAGCAAGATTACTGTGAAGGCTTCCGTGAGCGTGTACTTAGTGGACTAGGATTCAAAGGTTCCCGATACGATTCCTACTAGAATGTATATCAGAAAGTACTTTTCCGTTACTTAGTAGCTTGAACCAATTAGAGTAAGGTGACTAATGTCATTCGAGAGCCTAAAATCTGTTTAAGCTGAAGCGTCAAGTCTATAAATTCATCGTTAATCCTTCCTTCCAGACGGCAGTGAAGCATGGCCTATAGTTGAACGACACAAGCAAGAACTGTGTGGCATGGAGATAGATATGCTGCGGTTGAGATGTAAAGTGGACGGTGTTAGAAACTCTCGCATCCGCTTCAGACTTCGTATTCTGACATAGCAGACAAATTGCCAGAATGCCTTCTACTTGCTATGCTGGGAACAAATATCTAGCTACGCCGCCTCCAACGAATCCCGGTAGAAGGGGTAGGCCCAAGAAATGCTGGCTTGACGTCGTGAAGGATAAATTGCGTGTCAATGGACTAACAATAAGTGAAGCAAAGACCGCACGAAGTGAAGAAGAAAAAAGGAGGAAAGCACTCCCGGGCTAAGAACGCAATTGGAATTGAACACTGAATGATCATTGGTGATGACATTTCCGTTACTTAGAGAGTTACAGAAATCGGTGATAGTTTATCTATAATATTATAAAATTCTAAGCATGCCAGGTCTGTTTAAAAAAAACATTGAAGCTATTTAAAAAAAAACTGGCATAGACTATATAAAGGATGGAGAACACGATGCATTTTTTTTTAATTCTTGTCTGTTTGTACGGGGTTCAGGTAAAAACTACTGGGTCGATTTCGATGCGATTTTCAGTGATCGACAGAAAATTCTTAGACTTCAATCTGTTCTAATGTTTATTCTGGGAATCCCGCGGGATTTTTTCTGGGCGCAGTTTGTAGTTGTTCGGGGCATAAAAATTAGCTTATTCCGACAGGGTTTTCACTAAAACGATCGCTTACAATCCTTTTTAAACGCTTCTGTACATTGTGTTACACCGGAATCGCGCGAAAATTTCAAGTCAAGCGTCGACGAAGTCGCGGGCATGTCCTAGTATTTTATATAAATAACCATTAGCCGCACAGATTTCATACCCTTGAATTTTATTTACATACTAAAAACTAAACATACTAAAGGAAAACCGACACAGAGTGGTGTAATGAAATTTAATTTTATGCAACAAAAAGTGGCACATCTCGCATATCCCGGAACAGGGCTATATAATGAAAACTTTGAGAACCCTTCGTTCAACAGTAACCCGAAAGCTAACCTGTAACCCGCCAGAGAAGACATGCAAAACCCAGAAGAAACCGATTTACTGTAACCATTTTTATCTCGTGAAACAAAATTGTAATGGGAAAATACAACATACTAAATTAAGTATTCAAGTTAGCTTTTTTGGTACCTAAAATTTTAGGTGTCCGAGGTCATTCCATTATTTGTCTGTGATGCGTCACACTTATGAATCAGACATACTCTGCGATTGGGCCACGTGTTACTTTGCAAATATTGGTTAAATCTATCCATACCACAATGTGACAAGTGAAAGATTTAGATAACAATATTTGAAGAATAAGCATAGTAATATATATACCAATAAATAAAATTAAAATGAAAACTGTTACATATAGTATGCCTAATAAATGACCGTGTTTAGAAGATCAGTGTGTCTGAAAGTTTCTCTCCAAAAGCCTCCGTCCGGTACGACTCAACGAATTTCCATGAATACTTATTTAGGGAGTACTTGGCTTGCTACATTACAGATCCCACGTCCATAAGCGTCGAGGAGTCGAAGATACAGTAGAGACCAGTTTAAGTACCTGGTATCTTTACTTAAAGCGTCCGAAGACAGACCATGACGCGCAAGCCCGTATCTAAGCCTTTTGGGCCAAAGGGTGACAAATGACAGATGTCATTTACGATCCCAAAATGCGGGTTAAGGTAAAGGAGAGATCTACAAATCCATCATAAAACCTGTGCTTTTGTATAACAGTTAAGCGTGGCCCGTACTTAAGCGACACAAGCAAAAACTGCGTGTCACGGAAATGAATATGCTGCGGTGGATGTGTAGAGTACGTCCGTGACAGCAGATAACTGCAAGAGAATCACTTACATTGCTACGGCTACATTTTCCGGAAACCGGCTAGTTACGTGGGTAACAAATATATAAACATGCTGCTTACGCCAGGTCCCGGTCGAAGGGGTAGGTCCAAGAAAAGCTGACTTGACGTTGTGAAGGATGACATGCATATCAAAGGTCTCAATACAAGGGATGCCGAAGACGGCCCGAAGTGGAGAAGAAAAATGAGGAAAGCGGTCCCTAGGCATCGGAGCGAACTTAATTTAACTCTCAGATGCTGATGATTATTTTATTTTATTTGTAAATCTAATCAAACTCACAATTATTCCATTTAAAGGTATTTTAACAGTAGGTATTGACTTCCTTAGGACTGTACTGTAGATACTGTAATTATATAACATATTTCTGTATTTATAAAAAAGCCTGAGGTACAGAAATATGACAAAAATAATTTATAGCTAGAAGTGTTGCTGGGGATTCTCTTGCCGCTTCTTCTCCTTAAACAGCGATAACATGTTGCATAACCGCCTACATAGAATAGGAAGGAGAGTTAAATTTTAACTTGTATGTATGACCTTCAAAATATGTTTTTCAGTCGAACTTACTTTGAATAAAACTTTTGAATTTGAATTATTACATGCTTATTAATTTTTTGTAGTAGACACAGTATATGAATATTAATTGATTAACTTCTTTTGTGCTAAGTAACTCAGATTAAACTTATACAGATTATAAATAGTATGCAATGCATTCAATGCATGTTACATTGAATGTAACATGCATTCAATGCATTGCAAATTAAACAAAACTATATTTTCCATTATGTAGATCAGAAAACAATCACATACATAGTTATGTTCAAACAGTTTTATGTGAGAGTCAAGAATAATAGAAGCAATATAAAATGAAACACTATTTTTTTGTGACTAAGTTAATACATTTGTTCTATTAAGTAAATAATAAGGCAGAATATCCTTCATCTGGCCTGTATAAGTGACTTTTGCTTATTTAATTTATTTTGCACATAACCCTGACCAATATTGGTAAAAGGCAGTGTGAATTTTCACACTATAATTTATCACGACTGGTCACAGCTGTGACAGGAGTCTAGTATTGATAAATCATAGCATGCTCAACTCCAGAGATAAAATATTGTAATTTTCTTTAAATGCTTAATTAATATTATTATTATAATTAAGATTAGACATTACACTCACCTTATGCAAGCAAAAGTCACAGATATAAGACCAGACTTACACAGTCCTAAAAGTCACATATAAAACGCTAACGCATTACATGCAAAAGCTTTGGTACAGCATTCACTTTTCTCTAGTCTATATGTTTCAGCATCCTTTACTGTTAGACTATTATTACCAAATATACCACCGCTCATGACATTGAAAGGGATTTTTTGGATCTATCCCTTATATAACAAAAATAGTAAGGCGAGACTACTGTTTCCCATATAACTTACAGACTTCTCTAAAATTACCATTCTACTCCTGATTAACAGACACATAGGCTGACATAGGCTGCAGTGGAAGTAAAACTTAACTCTAAAACTCTGATGCCAGATTTTAGAAAATTTTAGTAACCAAAAATTATTATTCAGATTTGAAATAATAATAACTTTAGATGTTGTCTTATAGGACATATGATATAGGTATACAATGAGAGATATTTCTAAAATTTACAACTTACTACTAGAAAAAAGAACAAGCTTTAAATTTGACCAAAATCCTATTTCTTATAGGAAAGCCAACATGATAATGACTGTGTTATTAATCATCTAAATGGCACAAAAATAATATTGATTTTAGATAAGCACATATAATAAGCAGCCCAAACATCATGCAAACCACCACATTCATATTACAAATTAATCTGCTAAAGCATTTGGAATCAATCAGAAGCTATAAAATAAACACTTCCCAAAACAGGAAGTTAATAATGCCTTTTAATTGAAACTCTCATTATGTAGATCTCTCTTTTAAATTACAAAGTCTATTTAATTTTCTGGTTTATAGCTTCTAATTTCACTCTAAATATAAGTAAAAGTCATTATTAAGCAAAACAGGAGATTTCATTTTTTTAGCAAAAATTATTACTGTAACAAATTAAATCATACCTCAGCATAACTCTGAAGTTCTCCAGCTCCCTAATACTGTTTGAAAGTCTAGCAAATGCATTGAACAATGCCACAATCTCCGTTCTCTGCAACCTTTCATGTGATTTATGTCTTAATGGAACTTTCCCTTGCAGGTCACTGTCTGGACTATTCCATTTCCCAGAAAACAGAATCTTCAATGCGGTACCCAGGCCTTGAGTCTGCAACTTACCCCAAAGCTTACATTTATCACAGCCAACACAATCCATTATCCTAGAAATATTGCGGAAATGTTCACGAAATTCATTCTTCAAATTCACTGCTTGGCTGCCTCCAATGAACATAGAAGATTCATTGAAATGATCTGGAAAACTGTAAATGACACCGAGCATATTGCGTATAGCCCCTCTAGTCTCTTCGTCTTCAGTAGGATTACCAGTAAAGTATTCCTCGTGTTCTAGATATGGTCCGGCCTTTGCTAAGGCTCGCATTTCCAATAAATATACAAAGTAGAGATTTTTCAGCCAATTCGGACTCTCACCTAAGGTTTGTGAGGGATCAAAACGTCTCTGGAACTCCTCCAGGTTTGGTCCCCACTCACCTTCAGGTGGAGCAACAAAGCCTATAGTCTTTTCAGATAACAAGTACTTGGAGCAAAGATGAATATTGATACTTGTGTGTAAACCTGAGATAGCTCTGTAGAAGACTCTCTTTTCTAAACACATGTTGCTCAAATCGGAGCTCAGCACATATGGGAAAGATTCATAAGGATTCAGCTTGGGACGGAAACAATTTTCTTGATATATGCTCCTCCAAATCCTATGTGCAGATGGTCCTTTATAGCCTGTATAACGTTCTGGGTTGAGTGACAAGTCCACATACTCTGCATCAGCATCTCTGTCATCACATTCACAAAAATTTTCTAAAGCATCATCATAGGCTTTCCATTTAGCTATTTCAAATTGATTGGCAGCACTGATAGTCATGTTTAAATATCCCAAGTGTGGGTTATGGTCAGCATCATCATTGCAGCTAGACTGGGCTTCTTTAGAGTACTTAGTGGCTGGCGACTCATCTATGAGATCGTTATCATACCCGTTCTTATAACCAGGAACCTGTTCCTTCGAGCATGTTTTTATATGACAATATTTCATAGCACATCTACTGTCGTCAGCCCAGAATGGGCATTCTTTTTTCAAATTAACTTTATAGAACCGAAAGTAATCTTTGCTCACCAGACTCTGAATTCGTGGGAATATCTTCACGTTATTAAAATAATCTATAGTGTCTACATTACAAGAACAATCTCCCAAAGCCCCGTGTAGCTTCTCAAAGCAGGCTGTGCTATCACAAGGCTTAGTATCGTACAATTCCGTGTCGTAACCAACCGCCTGAACTATCGCGAGAGCGAAAGTTATAAACACAACACAGTATTTTTTGTATGCCATCACGGATTCAGATGCCATGGCATTGATATCACTCAGACTTAAACGACTAGATCCTTTCACAGCACATTTGTTTGTGAATCAAAAGCAGATGAGTAAGTATTTACAAAGTGAAAGTAAATAACCCGAAATTTAGAAGATTGAACGTGCTGGAGCAAACGTTCACCTTTTTCATGGTTTCACACTATTTTGACAATTAATTTACATATTTCAAAGCGTTCACAAATGTCAACGTCAAAAGTATGGATAAGTTTTGTTTTAAAAAAAGCCTTGGTTTACATTATGCCTATTTCCGTGGCAGGCAGCAACAAACGTGAGAAACAGTGGTCAGAGCGAGTATATGAACACCACACTTGTCCTACATTATGTCATGTCCTGGAAAAACGAATGGCAACGGACAAGTGGGAAAACGAATCGCAACAAAATTTTAACTTGAAGTTTTACGGGCAGGTTTTCAAATTGAACAAATACATTAACAACCTGCCCGTAAAACCTCTACATTTGGCGACGCTCTATAATCTTTACTATAGAAACTGGCCAGCTAATGCATGCTTGTGTGCTTGAGGGTGTTGTCTTACACTCCCTGACAGCTAAAGGCAAAGTCCCAAATTTATGGCAAAACTGATGATGCTAAGGTCTATTTGATGCTTGTTCAAGAAAGTAAAAAAATATAAAATGAAATTTAAATACCTATCATAAATAGTGGTAACGGAAAGTTACAATATATTTTAAAGTGCAACTTCTTCTGGGAGGGGCGGTGTGATTCGAATTTATTAAAGGTCATTGGCAAGTAATAAAAGCCCTAATGAGCCAGCCTGTCTTTGAATTTGTTTCTTGTATAATTTTCTTTTTGAAGCTACATCACTGTTGATGTTATCTAATTTACATATATAATGAAACCTTAGGCTAAAATATTTCTCTGCTATCAATCTTATTAAATTTACTTGATTTATGAAATCTGAAATATTTATTTTTGCATAAATGTAGTTATATACAGGTGTTATTCCTAGAAATACAGGGTTCAGTACATTTTACCAGTTTCAATTGTGTGCAAGTAAATGGTGTAGTGGACTACCTACATGATCAGAGTCTACTTTAAAATGATTATTGTTATTGCCAATAAATTGTTTCTTTAGAGTAGATACTATTTTTGCGTAATTGGTGCTTGTCATAACAAACTATTTTTGATAAACATTCTAATAACTGTTTCTGTAGTCTTGCAAACGGAATATAATAGGTCGAGGTAAAAGTCTTTTCGCATATAGCATGTATGAACTTGTAATAAGATCTCCTTGGCTATACCATTTGTATTTGGCTAGTTTTGGTTTCATTCAAGTTTTAATTTTAAAGAAGACAATTCCAAATTCAAATTAGGAAAATGTGTGATTTTCATTTGTTTTTCTTATTTTTAAAATGAGTGAATCTAATGAAGAAATTCGATACATTTTAAAATTTTACTACAAAAAAGGTAAAAATGCAACACAAGCCGCGAAAATTTTTTGTGATGTTTATGGACCTAATGCAGTATCTGTGAGAGTAGCGCAAATTTGCTTTAAGCGTTTTCAATCTGGGAATTTTGATATCAAAGATGCACGTCGCTCTTGTCGCCCTGTTACGGGCAAAATTGATGCCATTTTTGAAAAAGTGGAGCAAGATCGGCGTATTAGTAGTTACGACGTAGCTGGAGAACTGGGAATTGACCACAAAACGGTTTTGGCGTATTTGAAAAAAGCTGGGTACACAAAAAAATCTCGATATTTGGGTGCCTCATGAGCTCACTGAAAGAAACCTAATGAACCGTGTACTCATTTGTGATTCTTTATTACGACGTAATGAAACCGAACCATTTTTAAAGAAGCTGTTAACTGGTGATGAAAAGTAGATCACGTACGACAAGAACGTGCGAAGAAGATCGTGTTCAAAGGCCGGTCAGACTTCACAGACTGTGGCGAAACCCGGGTTAACTCGCAACAAGGTGATGCTGTGTGTATGGTGGGATTGGAAGGGCATTATTCATTATGAGCTGTTACCGCCAGGCAGGACCATCGATTCTGAACTGTACTGCGAACAACTGATGAGATTAAAGCAAAAAGTTGAGAGAAAGCGGCCGGAATTAATCAACAGAAGGGGTGTGGTTTTTCACCATGATAACGCTAGACCTCACACATCTTTAGCCACTCAGCAAAAATTACGAGAGTTTG
The DNA here is from genome assembly GCA_039645545.1 of Dendrolimus houi. NCBI lineage: Eukaryota > Metazoa > Arthropoda > Insecta > Lepidoptera > Lasiocampidae > Dendrolimus > Dendrolimus houi. The sequence goes on along the minus strand of CM077127.1, from coordinate 23,032,772 downwards.
GCTGGGAGGTGTTAATTCATCCGCCGTATAGTCCTGACCTTGCACCTTCAGATTTTCACCCGTTTCGGTCTCTGGTTTTTTGATCAGAAGCCCCAAAATTTTTATAGCAATGGGATCACGTCCCTACCTACAAGATGGCAAAAAGATATCCAACAAAATGGCACCTACATACTTTAGCCAAATGTAAATAAACTTTATAAAAAAAACCTTTTGAATTTTTATATAAAATGCGAAGAAACTTTTCCTCAACCTTATACATCCCCTGAAACGTAAATCAATCAGCCTTTATCTCGTGTGCAAATAAGTTTCTGAAATTCTTACTTTACGTTTGCCAACAAAGAGTCAATGCAAGCAGTACATTTAGTTTGTCTACTTAGACATCTTACGTGTTGTAACCCGCAATATAACCAACAATCTGTTAACTACGTTTTAACGGTTTTAAGCGCGATAATTTATTTGATTTTTATCATTCATCAAGGGGGTCACAGACAGAATTGATCATATCCTCAGGCGAGCTTCAATCAAAACATATTTCAAGCCGCATAAAAAGATTACCCAGTTTCTTAGACCTGTGAAATACAATATCCCACTCCAGGATGCAGGTGTCTTACAAGCTCGACTGCGAGTGTGGATCATCATACATTGGGCAAACAAAGAGGCGCATAAAAACACGGGTAAAAGAACACATTGCTGACATGAAACACACAAGGTCTACAAAGTCTGCGATCAGTGAACACACGCTGAATAAACCCAACCACTACATCAGATTCGCTAAACCACAAATCCTCACGAAAGAGAATCGTTTTATACATAGAATTGTGAAAAATTGTGATTGAAGCATTCGCGTAAAACATTTCAGGGTCATTTTTATTTGTTGTTCTTTATAGATTCTTTATCTTGAGACTTTCAAATTAAGGTTCAAAATTAAATCACGTGCTTCTTCTAATGCCGCAAACACCTCATCTTTATTTTCAGGACATAAAGGACGTTTATAGCCCTACGCCTGAAAGTTTCTTGAGTTGAAAAAATCAAAAACGTCTTTCAATATCATTATGAACATTTCTGTTACTTCGCTGTTTTCAAAGGAAATAAGTAATACTTGACGGCAAATCTTTATTGCTTTGGAAACGCTCCTGCTCAACAATTGCGTTGCCAATTTCACATTTATTATTGAGTTATGGAATTACATGTGTTTTTTAGTTAAGCGATTCGCTAGATGCAGACCCATTTCTTTCTGCAATTCCGCTAACTTTTTCACGTACTCTCACATTTATTGGCTTATCTTTGTAGAGGAACATCTCTTTTAGTTGAAAATGTTTGCGTATTAATTTTAGTATATGACAGAAGTCCAAAAACTGCAACTTCACAGTCGATGCATGGGTATTTAAATGTAGTAATCAGTCGTGGAGGGTCATCCAACTTACAACCCAGTATCTTCATGGCTGACAAATTTGAAGGGCGTTCGTCAAATGTCAACGACACGACAACTGATGGCATTTGGTAAGAACTGTTTTTATAATATTTATTTTTTATTCTCCTGTCATTTCGTGAATTAAAAAATAAGCCACTGGTAATTTCCAGAGTTCATTTAAAGAGACAAGAAAAAATAACATAAGTCTCTGAAGCTTTGATACTCATGTTTTCATTAGGACCAGTAGCCATATCAACAAGATCTTCATCTTGTTGAGTATTTTGATTAAAACACCTCTGTTATCTGATTGCCATTTCGTCAGCGATTAATGGACAAGTCAAATTTTTATCTGATTGTTGTCGTTTTGCATCCAAGATTTTAAACGCAATTGTTGTTAAGCCTGGAGAACCATCAATATTTGCATACCATTTAGTTAAGGTTCTTGAGCGGGGCAGGCACGTCTCAAATTTTGTTCTGACGTACCTATATGCAGTTGGTGACAGAGAAAATGTAAAGTTAAAGAAAATTTTCTAAACTCAAGTGCATACTTAGGTACAGACCTCTTAGATTTTCCTTGTACCTTTTTTTTCATATTTACAATTACTACATAAAACGTTACGGGTGTTATCGTTGATATACCTCTCTTTTTTTAATTCGTCAATAATTTGTTTAAAAGAAGCAAGTTTCTTTTGAAGTCGTAGGTTTTTTCTTCTGAGTGACTGAATTTTTAGCCTGTGCTTTTGTTGGATACGAATTTTATTACGTAAATCTTTTCGCAACTTTGCTTTGCTTGGACTGTCGTAAACTGAATCAAGATCGGAAAAATCTTCAATATCGTCTGATTTCTCCTTAGTAAATACTGTAATGTTGCTTGTACGACTAGTACAAGGAAATGAAGTATCAGCGCACAGTACTATTTTGGACGTAGTGGGTTGGACATCTCTTGAAATTTCAGATTCTTCATTTGTTGCGAGAGACTTCTGAAAACAAAAATAAATATGTAATGTATATGCATGTTTAATATACAAGTTTAGATATGTATTATGTGTAGGTATTTCAATTTCTTAATATTTTTTTGTCAGTAAAAACTATTTTCTTTCTTTATATGGTTTTATGTTATTTTAGTATAGAAACTTACCAGCTGCTGCGAAGTATTTTTTTCATCAGAGTGCTTACTTTCATCAGCGTTCTCACTTTCATCAGCGTTCTCACTTTCATCGGCGTTCTCACTTTCATCAGACTCCACCGATGATAAAATTACTGCCTGTAATAAAAATTAAACCATATAGGCGACATACTGAAGAATGGCAATTTCAGAAGTACCCCAAAAATAAGAGCTTTTGCTTTTTTTCAAGGAATTGCTGTGCAACCCCATGCCATATCACCCCCTAGCGAAACAAATCCAAGAGTGCATAAGGGACATAGGTGCGGAAGGTAGAAGAGTGCGTCTGTTTTGGATTAGAGTTCATAGAGGCACAGCCGGAAATGAGCGAGCCGAGCCGAATGTCACATAACTTTTTACCATAAAAGTTATGTGACATTCTCTTGTTTGTCAGTACATTAGATTCCATAATGACACGAGTGCCATACGTATTGTTATCCATTTTATTAATTGCCATAATATTATTTAACAGAATATTTCAACGCCATACTAAATTAATTTCAAATACATCCAAGCCTTTCTTGATTAGCAAATACAGCAAGCTATTCATTTGTTCATGAAATTCTGGCTTCCTGACCCCTCACAGCCACAAAAGCTAATCCCACACAAAACCCCCACCGTGACACGCAGTATAAACCTGCTCTAACACGGTGAACTAGGGACACCGAGAATAAAGCTGAGAGGGGTAGTCTTCTTTATGGACACAAACAATGAAAAACTTGGGCTGGCCTTCTGTGAAGCCGGAGGTCACAAAAACGTCACCATCTCACCCGGGCTGGCCAAACTCTTAAAAGGCAGCACCTCTACAAACATCATGCGACACCGTGACTACGATTCATTGGCGTGCGCAAAGGTAACTGACATAGAATGTCGAATAGTGAGAGAACGCGACAAGCAGATCCTACTATTCAACAGAGGCGAAAATATCAGCCAATTCCAAAAAGCCAGTAAGGTGCTCCCCACTTTGAGCGAAACCAGCGCGGGTAGCTTATACACTCCCAAAAGAATAAGTTTAGACTCTATGGCGGTCGGCTATGAAAGGGGCAGGGTAAGTGATTACTGGGGCGCCGTTTTGGCTACCGAGTATCACGAAATGGTGGTATACGAGGGCAGAGGTGAAAACCTCAGTTACCTTGTGCCCGCCCTACAAGCCCGGCTCTGACGTAACAAACCCCATTGACCATACAGGCCGGCCACTACCAACTGAGGGCGGCCTGAGCGGGTCTGAACGACTCCAAAGGGACGTAGAAGAAGGGGGACAACAGGCTAAACTAAAGGCCCCCAATCCCATCTCCAACATAACGTCTTTTAACGGCATTTACAGAGCTGGCCACAAGGTCAGCATTAACATATCCATCAACATCAGCAGAAAAAGCACCGCTGATGCGCAAAATAACAGGAGACCCCCACCTATCTAAAATCCTCCAAAAAGCTCAAAATCAAACAACACCGTCCATCGGGGAGCCACCTGAGGTAAGGCTAAAAGCCGACATGGGGGTAGTCGAGCCTCCCAACTTCCTCAATCCTAAGGAACCAAGAGACCACTGGGCCAATGCCTTCCTCGAGTTTCTAGCAGTCTGTAGAACAAACATTACTCTCAACATCAAGATAGGCCAAACCATCCTGGATAGGTATCCAGGATGGTTTGGCAGTTGGACAAGTTGGGAATCGACAGACTGCTAAAGAACAGACTCGAGGCCGCGGAAGCAGCCGTGTACGACAACGCCACGTCCACCGTACTAGCGGGAAACATGGCGGGAGAAGTACATGGCAGCCTACAATGCTACAGGCGGCTTAGTGATCCTGGATGAGGTCAAGAGGGAGAGAGGGAGCGAGAGACCTTGTTTCAACACTCCCCCTGATGAACCTGTGGTCGTGGTAATGAAGTTCACAATGATAATGCTGGACAACAGGATCTTGGAAGAGGCCAGAACCTTGACCGAGATCTCTGCCGGCGGCGAACCCTTCGACAAGTGGACCGTCCCGGAGATCACATGGATCAACGGCGTCCCCGGCTCTGGAAGAACAACAGCGATGCTCCGTGCCTTCAAGAAAGATGAAACCATGGTCATCACGGCCACAAAAAAATCCGCAGAAGAAATCCGGGAGAAGCTCCAGCCCATCCTAGGCGACGATGCGAAGACTAAAGTGCGGACTATGGCGTCGTTCATAGTCAATTGTCTAACTACCAACTTAAGACCCAAACGCATCATAGTCGATGAAGCACTCATGAGCCACTTCGGCTCTATAGGCATGCCATCGGGCCTAGCAGGAGCGGCCTATCTCACTCTCATGGGCGATATAAACCAAATGCCCTTCATAGACAGGAACGACTTGTTCCCCATGCTATATCACCGCCCTACACCCGAGAACAACCCTGTACACACCGAAACCACGTACCCACTAGACGTAGCATATGCCATGAGTGGTGTATACTCAGGCATATACTCGTCCAAAAATCAAGCTCGTTCCTGGAACTCAAAGGGTATTCGCGAGAGCGCATACCCACAGAACTTGCCAATACTCTTTATCTAACTCACACGCAGTCAGAGAAAGAGAGCCTAATAAAAATAGGCTGTGGCAAGGGCGAAGGGTCATGCGTTCAAACGATACACGAGGCCCGGGGTCTTACCTTCGAGACAGTGGTGATCGTGAGGTCCAAATACAACAAGATGGACCTGTACAAGAGCATCCCTCATGCGGTCGTGGCAATTTCGCGGCACACTGGTAAATGTATTTACTACACAGCCGTGTGCGAAGAGGACGCTACCGGCACCTTCGTCATCAAAGCGGAGAATGCCACAGCCGATGAGATCATGGATTACAACATAAAAATGGCGATACGCATGGGAGACAAGACGGTGGTCCAACGTCTAATGGAGGGCCAATAAATAATCTCCCTCCTAAACCACCCATCATCACTAACACCAACTGAAAATATTTCTACAACAATTCCCAGTCAACACTTTGTCACAACAATTAAACAATAAATTATAACACCACACAAAGTCACAAACACACAACTAACAACAAAACTTGATAACATACTTACACCAATGCGCACTACCACCATGCATTACACGCCCACTTCACAAACAAACCAAGACACACAAAGAGCCTAAAAATTAATAACCCAGACACAGAAAGGAAAAAATAACACACATGGCACTAGTTAAGATAATATATATAGGTATAGATATAAGGCACACACTGCACGTGCACTTCATCACAACACTAGCATATAAGAATAAGTTTAGTATTAAAATTAGAATATATTAATATAATAAGTTATTCGTAAAGTACAACACCCTTCGATCAATATAACTATTGTTGATCGAAGGGTACACCACAACACACATATGATTGAACAAATGTCACACACAAAAACAAAAATTACCAAGAACCGTGTTTATATACTTAAAACTTTCTTCAAAATTAAGTTACAAAAAAGGACACGGAACTCGAGTCCGTAGAATTGTAATAAAATATATATATATATGTAAGAGCTTGTATGACTAGATCGATGAACATGGAAGAGACGAAAGAGGTTAGGTTCGTAGCAGATGGAAATCTGTAGTCTCTGCCTACCCCACTGGAAGCCAAGCGTGATTATATGTGTGTATATATATATATAAACTAGATCCCAAATGACACTTAATATTTAAGTTTATCATAAAACTAACCTTGCTCGGTACCGCCTCCTTTTTCAATCTTCGACGCTTTTGATTGCCGACAAAATACAAGTATTTTGCACGGAAATGATCAGAGCACACGACAGTTGTTTTAGTAGGTCTCCAGAATGCTTCTCCGCGACTTTTCCTTATAATGTCTACCCATCGACTTCTCGCTATAGGATCAGTAGGTATTCTGAAAATAAATAAAATATGCAGTAGGTAGTTAAATCATATAAAAATATAATATTCATAATATTTTTATTAATAAAAAGAACCCATAAAATACGATCAATTTGGAGAGTGCGGTATAGATATACGGCACATTTATTTATTATTTGAGATATAAAATTAACTTTAGGTGGTTATAAAAAAACAATAACCATGAAGGCTAAGGTGGGTGCTCCGCTTCGCTTCGGACCCGCCTTGGCCTTCTAACCTATATTAAAAAAGTTCGTATCTGTTCATAATATATATATATATATATATATATATATATATATTATGAACAGATAATAATATAAATAAATAAATAAATATAAATATATATATAAATGTGCCGTATAACTATACCCCACCCCTATTCACTAAAGTTAAAACTGGGAAGGTCTAGTACCAGCCGTTCTGGAAATATGGCCGATCGAAATTTTGCAAAAAAAAATCTTTTCTCTTTTTCTTTTTTTGTATAAATCTAGTCAAGCTCTTTTGTTAGAGTACCATAAACATGGGTCTAGCTTGAGACATTTAGGAAATATGGGCCATTAAAGTTTGGCACTTTAGGCGGGTAGATCTCGTCGAGACATTTTCTCAGAGTACCATGAACATGTGTCTAGTTTCAACCATTTAGGAGCCGTCAAAGTTTTGACATTCGAGAAAAAAATAAGCCTTTTTGACACCTACAGTCCAAATATGAAGGATCAGGATCAACCCTTCCGGAGATAGGTCCAAAAGAAGTTTTGGGCGAAAAAAGAAAATTTTCGCATTATAATCCAAACCCCAGAATTGTAGGACAATCCAATTCCCAGTGTAGGGCTTACCGCTCCAGAGATACGGGTGAATGAAGTATCAGGGGACATCCCTAGTGTGGAGCATACCCATAATGTGAGGTCCAGCCCTAGTGTGAAACACATTTCTAGTAGAAAGTCGCCAGTATGGCACCCACAGAGTACTTTTATATACTGGATGGAACTATTTGACCGCCGGAGTCGCGCACTCGTCCTGCGACCTCGGGGGACATCCTTACGTTCGCGCCCATCCCATTACGTAATAATACAAAGAAACAAATCTTACCATTTTATAAGTGTAAAAGATCTTTCCATGTAGTATGTATGACAAAATTTGTTTTCTTTTTAATCCAATTCGTGTCCACCACTGATATATTAATTCGACACTCACTTATGGAATTTTGCTTTTGTAAAACCGGCAACACCGACAAAAATGTCAAGTAGACGTCGTACTGATTTTACCTAATAAATAAGTTGATTTTTACGAAATACCGAGTTCTGAATAATTACTTACCGATGGTAAGTGACTTCGCTCGTCGTTTTTGTACGTCTTTTGTAATTTCTGCACACTTTTATCGCGCAAAACGACATTTTAGGTCAATGAAAGTTGACACGTAACACGAACATTCACCGTGGCAACAAAATTGACACTGTGGGATTGCGAGCCGCTTATGAGTTCACAGTTACCTGATATTTTTTTGTACGTATTTGCCCCATCGTGCCAAATCTAGAGGTTATATAATCAAAGAGTACAAATGTATTTTGTACGGGACAAATGTAATGGCTCACACGTGTACTAACTGTCTGTATTCTGTCGTCGTGTTGCCCTCAATATTTACGTTATAAATTTAAATCGTTTTTATTATGATTAAAATTATATTAATATGGGTTCGGGACGATTAATAAGGATGATCAGCGTGGCAGAATAATAAGTTAAAAAGGCCAAACACTCTTACGTCTTAGCATATCTTAGAAGTAGAAGAAACAAGAATCATGAAAATGCAGTAATATTATTATACGGGTTGTCTGGAAGAGATCGCTTCTTAGCGATAAGACCGCCCATTGTGCACATTTAGAATATTTTTAGGCTATAAGGTTTTCTGTAACGGTGTACAATAAAGTGTTATCTATCTATTATCTGGCAAGATTGTAGTTCAAATGAAGATTTATAACGTTTATGAAGTCAAAATAACTTTAAAGTATTTTCTGAACTCGTTTTTAACGTAAATATTTTATATTTAATAGTCTATATTACTGAAACAAAATTATATTTACTTTCAGATTTATTTGTATTGATAAGTACTACTACATACAAAACTGCTATTTCTACAAATAACATTATTAGTAATTTTTAAACGTTGTTGAAACTCCTACTTACCTATATATGTTTTTTAGTGCATTTATCCACTTTTGTCGTTTATCAAACCATGCCAAGTGAGTAAGTACTATTCTTATGAAACTAATGGAATTTTACACCATTTGAACTGTTTCTCTTTGAAGTATTTACGAGCATCCAGAAATGCAACTATACATTTTTAGTAAGTGTTATGTCACTTCTTTAATGCGATTATTTGATTACGTGAAGTGTCAATGTACTTGTATCGTTTGCGAAAAAACAATTCAGCTTTGTGCCACCAGTTAGCAGTGCCTCCGTCATGCACGTTCCCTATATGGAGAGTACTTACCTAGATACTACAGACTCATCATAGTTCGTAGATTCCGCGCCACTAAAGAAATCCAACAGAAAATAACATAAAAGTGGCATCTGCTCTATTTGATAAATTTCATTCGTAGTCCGAAAATAATTTACAACTTTAATTATGGAATATTTTGCATTTATTATTCAATAAATACCTTCATCGGTTAACGGATTAGCAAATAATTACTCTGGCAGGATCAAGTGCGAAAATTACAGCGCAAGCGCCGCGTTCGTGGAACTTTTTGTGGCGCGTACACAACGCCACACACTTGGCCGATTTATTTAAAATACCTCCAAAACACTGTGAAACTTGAATACCTAAGTAAATAAAAAAAAAACCTTTAATTTTATAATATAAAATTTATTGACCGCCATACAATGTAAATCATTCACAAAAGCATCAGAAATGCACAAGAGATTCAAAAATACAATGAACAGATATTTGCTCCCGTCTTAGTCACTATTTACATTAGTTAGCGTTTGAAAATATATAATCACATTGAATATCAAATGCATTAATCATAAACCTTTAAATTTAAACATTAATTAGAAATACAATGTTTTTCGTAAATGGACGAACAACTATCAAAAGTTGTAATATTAAGAAAATACTCTTCTCTATTTATTATAATTAGAATAATTTCTGTTATTATATGGACGCTTTTAAGCAATACAGTGTCAACCCACAAATTTGTGTTTTGCAACAAATTGTAAAAGAAAAATATAAAAAAATAATGTAGTTTACAAAGTTTACATGACAAAATAAGCCGACATCCTAAATTGTAATGCCGTAAAATAACAAGTAATGAGATTTTGTTTTTAATGACCTTTTCGCTTGTCCGAGATAGATTTTGCTTACCAAACATACTAAAAAGTGTCAAATTACATTCGACAACAGAATAATCCCTGGCATGATTCTTGACCTTGGTCTGTGCATAGTGTAACTTTTCGAAGGGATTACCTTATTCGAGTAAAGAAACAATAATAAATATATTGATATTGATAAAAAGCAACACATTGGCTACGCTCAATGCGCAAAGTAATCCCTAGTATATCGCCAAATACTCCAGATCCATGCCGGGAACTATACCATGTATACCATAATTAAGAATATATTATACGCTGTTTATATCGTCGGACTAAAGTATTACAATTTTTATATCTTTGATTTAAAATTAATATAAATGTACCAATTTAAATAATTATCAATTATTTATTTTTGTGCACAACGAAATAATTATGAAAAGTTGAAATTATAGCTATACATAATGGTGAGTAGATACTTGAAACTTGGGTTCAAACAGAAGCTTAAGAACCATCCATATCATCATAACTAACTTAATAATATCTTAAATTTAGATAATAATAAAACGGTGTTTAACGAATGAAAAACTATCAGCTAACAACGGTAAAATTACGACGCGTCTTCGTGACAACAATGTTATGTACGTTATTATATTATAATAACAGAAAATACAAGTTATTTTAAAAGTTTAATTTTGGCAAACACATATCCTAAATCGCCTTTAATAAAATAAATCTTGGAGTCCACTAAAGAAGTGTAAACCACTTTATTGTATTTGTTACGCCGGGTACAAAAAGAGTCAAGGCGAAGCGAAGGAAGGAACACCGACGGGTTTTAGTGGGTATCCCTAACTCGGGTGGTAAGAGTACTTCTTCGGGGTTACTAGTGCCACCCCAATATGCCGATTCCCACATGCCCCCGCCGCGTTTAGAAATCAATCGGATTTCCCCTCGTTACAAAAAGCCCCTTTTTGTAACGAGGGGAAAGAAACATAATAAATGTAGAGCAATAAACGGGTTATGTTGGCTTTATTACGTACGTTTTCTGTTTCCTTTGGCTTTACGGCCACATGATGGAATGATGGTGAATGCCAACGTATAATCGAGGGCCCTGTGTGTACGCAACCTAAAGTTAATTTAAAAAGTACATATTTTAACTGAAGACTTGTGATTTCACGTAAAATATGATCACATCTCAACGAGTTATTTAATTATTATTATTTAGAGATTGAATAAAAATGTAATGACGCATTACTCGATAAACGCATTTATGGATTAATGTAGTCATTATTTTGATCCGTTATAAACTGGCCATATTGAAAAACGTACAAAAATCTATCTAGTTACTATGTTTATAAACGAATAGATTTGTTTAATTATTACTTTGAAATGCTTTTAGCTTAAGCGGACTCCAATATTCATTGCATTTGAATTACGAAATTGTGATATTATAAGAAAGTCTCCTTTTTTAAATATGGCTTCGCACGGTTTGACAATTCAGTCAGTGCAAGTGTACATAAACATTCAAATTTTACAATACAATTATGACCTCAGCCTTTGGTCTCAGTCAGAATGTAGATATTTGACCGACGCCAAACAACGAAGTTCTTGTGGTAACCCGAAATTTAGAGAACTAAATGTCTCAATTTATATCTAAATATTTAATTAGTTTTTCCACACAAGCTCACAATTCTTGCTTAAAAACAAAATTCTAAACTATTATTCATTCTTGTACAAGTTATTAGGATTAAAAAAAACTATACCTATAAAGTTCCTGCTAAAAAATCTCAATACAAATTTGAAAAGGTAACAATAGATAACAAAACTTTAAGCAACAAAAGGAGTCATATGTGTTACTTGAAAAAGCTAAAGGCAACCATAGATTATACCGCCAAATGTGTATGTAGGTGGGGTAACATTTGTAACAGGCCACTATACCGCAGTAGAGTACCAGGCTGAGATTATCGGAGAGAAACTTGTACGTGTATTTTGTCAATTTATTGTTCTTTATCAAATGTGTTTTCGTGATGTCTTCGTTTTAGACGTACCTGAAACAGATAATTGAAAACGATCAATATTAAACTTTAAAACGAAGAATAATGCTTAAGAATTTAAATAAATGAATAAAACGAATTGAACACTGGTACCATAGACATATTATAACACAAACAAAAATACCACAGTCCACACGTTTTAATATTGAAGAACCACTATACTTAAGCATTAATGTCCAAACAATCATTAATATCAGTGAATATAATAAATATATGGACATATCCACAAGCAATTAAGCAACAAAATTAATGTTTATTACAGAGTAGTTAGTTACTACATTTTACTATTTTCACTTTGTCTACAGATACATGCACAATTACATACTATTCTTTAATGGATATGAAACATTGTTTCAAGTAGATGACACTGTGGTCAATAAATTAGGTGTCATGTTAAATAAATACATCTTACAAAACACTATTGTGACACTTTCAATACTTCTTTGCAAATAAAACAATTTAAAGAATATTAATTTACAATTCTGTAATACAGTGCCATTTAGTTGAAACTAATGTTGTTCATATACCTATAATACACATTCATAAATGAACAACTAAAAGCAAGAAATTGGTATTTATTTATAGATTCAGAAGTAATAGACAGCCCATTCACTTGCTAAAGTATATTATTGTTTTGTTCAGCTGCTACAGGAAGAATATGTAAACAGTCTTTAGTCACAACTCACCTATTATATTTTATAATCTTATATACTTATACCATATAATTTTTATTCCTAAATGCCAGATTTAGGACTGTATCTTTACAAATGAAGAACTTCAAGTCAATCATAATCATTTATTCAATTCTTACAAAATAATAAATACCAAAAATTATTCTCACAAGGCACCATTCTTACTTTTTATTATTTTAATTCCAAATTTAAATATCAATTTTTTATTTAAACAAAATATAATTAACTTTTGAATTAGGTACAAAATAATTTGGCACATATTTATAAAAAAATTGTAGCCTAACGTACAAAAGATTAACCTCATTAATCATAATACATGTATAAGGTTTATTAGCCTCTTTAAAAAAAATAAAAATGTGTTATTCATAATCACTTCCTGAATAACACATTTTTAATGAGCCAAAAAACCTTGTATAACTATTATAAAAAGGGGTAAAATCGACAGTAAGAAACCATCCATAAAGTATGTTTATATACAGACAGAGAAGGCTATTACTTGGTGTGACAAAATGTGACAAGGCGGACAGGGGGGGTTGACGTTCACAGTATTTTGCGAAAAATGGATGGAGAGATTTCTAGTTTCTGCAATGAACAGGCCCTAGAAATATATGACACACCATGACGAGGGGGAGGGATCCAAAATGGCAAAATTTAGTGTAACATACTATATGGATGGCCCCTAATATTATAAATGTTAATATAATCCTGTGTGTATATTTATTTTGAAACGACTGTACCACTAAACGAATTGTGATAAGTTTTATATAGACACAAGAAAATTGAGGTATGATGATCATACAGTAAAATCAAAACTTTGTAAATCTCTTAAATCTTACATGACTGAATGGCAATGAATATCACCGTTCTCCTGTATTCTCACATTTTGTTATTTTAAATTACGTGTATTTAGTCAATAATGTATTTTTAATAAATTTCTTTTCAATTTGTGACTGATTTGGCCTAGAAAAAATAATTTTAGATGATAAGACATGAAAAATTGGGAGAAGAAACTAGCGCCATCTGGTCATATAGGATTTAGAAGCTTCCAGATTGAAGTTTTTCATTGGGCGATTTTTTACCACGACGCACATGGTCTTTCAAGATTGGAGATGGATACTTTTACAAGTATCCTATGTATGTTTCCAATCCTGAAAAACCTTTATCCCAATGCAATAAGAATATTACCATAATGAATTCGCGAATACTCCAGTGTTTTTTTAATTTAATATAAGTATATACAACACAGATAAATTCACATCTAAATTCAACTGCACACATTGGAAACGAAAGAAATTTTGTTTATTTGCTTAAGTGAGGGAAGCAATATGATTTGATATTTATTATATGCATATGTTTATGACTATTAATTTTAGGCATTTGTTTGCAAAAAATAACAGCTGTATTATAGAAACAACTAAGCAAATTTTGTATGTATGTATAATCCAACTAAATTAAAAAGTATCTTAGAATGCACTGTCAAAAGAATGAAATGTTTTTTTCTAATTTAGTTAAGTTTAATTTTGCCAGGTGGTAGGGTATTTGCCCGACTGGATGGCTACCATCCCTGGCCTAGAGTATGCCTCCATAACAACCTTGATTTGTGTTCCGGCATTAGTGACCAGGTTCCGGTCACCCTTAAGAGAGCAGCAGCGTATTTGTACCACCTTTGGTGTTGCAAATGTCCATAGGCTATGGTAACCGCTTTCCATCAAGTGGGCCGTCTGCCTGTCTGCTGAACTTGTGCAATAAAAAAAAAGATGGATTACCATTAGTATCTGTTTACAAATAAATAAATATAGATTTATAATAGGGGTCCAATTTAAGTGAAAACTTCTTAAATATACGTCATATGAGTTTTTGATATAAAACATCGCAGTAAAGAAACAGCTGCAAGTTAAGCATCAATTTGCTAATAAAGCTGTTAGTTTTATTATTATAAAGAAATCAGTGACTAAAAAAGTCACAATGAGATTAAAACATCACCAAATATTTCTTGTTTATCTTTGTCTGTCAAATATAATTTTGTTTAAATGATTCCAAAACTTAAAAGCAAAACATTTAAAAAGTAAAATCTTAAACATAATTTTATCTTTAACTACAATATTTTATTTTACTGTTGACAGACAAAGTGGTTGTTATTTTTTTGTTATGTAAACTATGTAACCTGTTGAATATCACTTGAAAAAAATAATAAAATAATCAATGAAATTCGTACTATTTAAATTATTATTGGATATTTTTTAAAATACAAAATATAGCAAAAAACTTATTTTTAAGTAAGTTCAAAATAAAAATTGAAATGGGCATGAAGATTGGCTTATAATAATAATTCCTAAATATTAGTTTGAATTATTTTTTGCAAACAGATAGTTAAGAATTTTTTTTCCTCATTAACCTTTTAAAAAGCGCTAAACGCTGCGGGCCATATTTGAATATGACTCCAAAAAGAGCGAGATTTCGCTAAAGTATGTTGACCGTGACGAAAACCCGACACGGTTATCCCAGAAAGTAGGATAGGTTTTCTCCGTCATTTTGGTTATTTTGGACATTTTGGTCATTTCAGTCATTTATGTAGTTTACAGATATACCGGGGTAGAAAAAGAAAACTCGAACGGGTTGAAATAGAGGATGAAAGTTTGTATGAGACCAATCATTTCTCAAGTTTATAGATATAAAATTCATCAATCTATAAAAAATGCGATAGTAACTCTATTAACAGATAGAATAGCTTTCACGGAAAAACTACTAGGAATACTGGATCGGTTTTGGTGTAATTTTGTTTAAATGTAGTTTTAATAACGAAAATGTACCTGAACACTTTTCATGCCGGAAGATGGGATAGTTTGCGATATATAATGAAGTGAATCTTCCGGGGGCAAATAAAAGTAACATAAAAATTTAGTACAATGTAACCTGTATTAACGCGTGCTCTTTAAACAAGAGGCACGCACGTAGTGGTTGACCCGCGGGGTAAACTCTAGTCAGTGAATAAAAATAATTACCCGTGAAAAACGATTTTAAATTTAGAACACTTGAAATGATTTTTTTTAGTGTCATTGTTCTCACATTTTATTACAAGCTATATAATCATTTGTTGTGTTTATTAATTAAATAGTTACAAAGTGTTCTCTTTAATTCTTGTATTTTCTCAATAGTAAAGTGAAATGTTATCTGTGATGTGAGAAATGCTTGTCCTTTAGAATCTTTCACTATACTATGATAGAACATTTATGGTAGTCCCCGTCTCGACATATAAACTCATAACTATATGTATAAAACCGAACTTTGCTCTCTTAAGTCTGAACAAATAACAGCAGTAATTAGAATAATAGTATAATATCATATATATATATATATATATATATATATATATATATATATATAATAGTATATACTATTAGTATTACATTAAAAGATTTACTTCTACAATACAAATATCGAAATCTAAATAGTTACTAATAAAATATAACTTTAAAAAGAATGACATATTGAAATAAAATGCAATAATTCGAATTACTTTCTTGTCTGGAGAAAAAAATTGCACACTGAACGCGCCTTTTTTTAGGTTATTGTTATAATGCTACACCCTGATAATGTTAGTGGCTGTATCACGCAGATGTAGCCTAAGGTTTTATGCATTACTTAAGGTGCAACATTGTTAATGACGATAAACATTGATAAATAACTCATATAAACTGATCATTAATAGCATTATTGTTTAACACTAGGTCGCAATTGGCTAGTCACTAACGCTAACATTAACCCAGGTATAGCAGGGCATATAAGAAATAACCATCGAAACTGCGACAATAGTAATGTTGTGCTGCATAAATAAAATAGAACGTCATTATAAGCCATTTTCAAATCTTCATACCCATTTATATTAAGGTAGCATGCAGTGCACAAAGTCCGATGTTAATAATTGTTAGAAAGAACCAAAAATAATAAATTGTGTTCATAGGTACCAGTTTTAATGTACAAAATATTAGTAGTGTGACCTTCTGTCCATGTTTCTTATGGAATTGGCGAGGCACAACGCGAACAGTGCACCGACCACCTGAAAGTAAAAACAATAAATTATTACAACAAAATTGTTTTGTTCCAATTAGTTCTGAAATCCATACCCTAAACAATTTTATCGCCAAAGAATTCAAACTTAAAAATTTACTTTTTTATTCATATTATATGAGGTTTATTAGCTTTTTGAAAGAAAGTTATCAAAATGTGTCATTCATAATCACAATATTAATAAGTTTATGAAACACAATTATGAAGTTTATAAGCTCATTAAAAAAAGTTAAAACCTTAAAAAAAAGTAAGTTTGGTACTTTTCACTTTTTTTATCGACCACAGTTGTTTTGTTTATTTGACTGACATCATTTTGATGACATAATTTAAATTTAACTTAATTTATTCTCTTTGTATAAGTTTGGCCTTCAAAGTAAGATCTCCATTACTCGCTCATGTGCTGTTTTAAAACAGTGTCTTATTAAAAGCATTTTTTTTATTGCAGGAGTTCAGCAGACAGGCAAACGGCCCACTTGATGGAAAGCGGTTATCATCGCCTATAGACATTTGCAACACGAAAGGTGCTACAAATGCGCTGCTGCTTTCTTAAGGGAGACTGGAACCTGGTCACCAATGCCGAAACACAACTCAAGGTTGCTATGGCGGCATACTCTAAACCAGGGGTGGTAGTCATCCAGTCGGGCAAATACCCTACCACCTGGCTGTGAGTTCTTTTGTCGCCTCTTACGACAGGCCGCCCGGCCGCAGGAAACTGTATAAGATTAGAGAATACAGTAAAGCAGTGTGATCTTTGTTGAATAAATTAATAAACCATAGGTATTAGAAGTGCATTAATTACCTCGATGCAAGCGACGCCTATAGCAATGCCAGCGATAGGCTTGTTCCATTTCTCGTACTTATCCCCGATGACCTTCGAGCAGCCTTCATTGGCGTTGTCAATTGTGCATTTATTGCCGAACACTGTACCAATAATGCTGGGGTCACGAGAACAGCACGAGTCGGGCAAAGTGAAGCCATAGTCCACAGGACCTCTTCCACCGCAGCACTGGAACTATAATAGAGTTTAGAATTAATATTTAAGAATTCGTGAGAATTTTCTAAGTTTTCGCGACTAAAACTACGTTTTAACGGTTTTATGCGCGGTATTTTATTTGATTTTATTCCGACGTTTCGGGCACGTTTAGTAGCCGTGATCAAGTGATCATGGAAGACAAAAATGTCAAGTGTCAATGAGTATTGTTAAAGTTTGAAAATACTAGCAATGGATTTTTGGGAAACCATACCATTTTTGACACCCCAGTACAATGATTGGCAGAAATCGTAATATTTTTTGGGATTCAATTATCATATAAGACCCCCCTCCCCCCGTATGGAAATTATATGACGAGTGAAATTTTCGAGCGTTAACTCAAAAGGGTTACTTTTTTTCTTTTAAACCAACCTGTATTAGAACGAACAAAACAAAAAAAATATTCAAATAGGTCAGGTCGATTTTCAGTTTTAAAAATTCAAAATGTCCTAACAGATTTAAATAATTGTTAATGTTTAAGGAGTAAACTCCAGTCGTGAATCGGAGCTGTTACACACTACTTTGTTTTATTTTGTAGTTATACAATGATTATAATAATATTGTTTCGCTATAAAATAGAAAATGATTTTTTAATATCTTAACTTGAGTGGGTGCCACTCAATGCGTGGGGTACCAACAATGGTATAGTTTATAGTTCCCGGCACGCATCTTGAGCGGTTGGCGGAATAGTAGAAATCGCATTACGCATTGGGCATAGCCAACGTAATGCTATTTATCGACATATCATAAATATTATGCCCTTTGTCCCTTTACTCGAAAGGGACAACACCTCGTACTTGGAAAAAGAACCGCAATGTCATTGTCTGTAGGCCAAGATGACCGCTCAAGAATCTTGCCGGTAACTATACTTTACATTGTCCAGAGCAACAATGCAGTCAGTTAAAACATTCAAGGTAGATTTAAAAATCCACTTAACGGTATTTGATTTGAACAATTCACTAACACTAGGCCTTGTTATAGTTATGTTAGTATCTATACCGATAATAGACATAGGATACTTTAATCCGAGAAAACAGGGGTTTCGGAGATGAAAAAATTTCCAAGGGCAAATAGAGCCTAGACAAAAAGTTAATGGGATCCCTTCAATCATGTGCGAATGTTTGCTTTCAAAAAGAACCAGGATTTGACCCACGGCGTAGCCCCGCACAGCACCCTAGTCTATAGTTCTCATTTTGCTAATAAAACAAGCTGTACTCCCTTCAAATTTTTGGATAAATAGGAGCGTTCCCACAATGCGCCCGGAACGTATTCCCCACCGACAGAAATCTGAATGTCATTTTTTTATATCTATAAGGATGCGGGCACATGTTACAATCAATTCTAAAAAAAAATACATTATTTTTTTTTAGAATCATTTTCGTTCGATCAGCCCGAAAGAGTCAATAAAGAGTTAAGTAAGCCCTCAGGCACGGACCGTCAACAATTGCCGGCTAGAAAATTTTGCCATTGCCGATACGTACTCCGTGCATGGCACGAGACGTTGTCAAACCGGTGCGCGCAGGCGGCGAAACGGGGAGCATACGGGTTTTAAGGCGACGATAAGAGACTTTTAATGATTTTAAACTAAAGATACGTAAGATGCTAAACGAGTAGCGTTAATGATTTGGACAAAATATATGTTAAATTAGAGCATCTTCTTAATAATTTAATATGTGAATATTTTAGATTATGTTTATAATTAATGTAATGTAATTAATTTGTAAAGTTATGTCTAACGCCGATAAAAGACTGAGAATCATGCAAAAACTATCAAGCGTATTTTTATAAAACTTTAAAACCGCGTATAATCGGTGTAGTGGACAAACACCCTAACGCGGCAATTTAATCCTTAATTTTCGTCTATACACATGTTTTATTTCGATATCTTGCAAGGTTAAGAAGAAATTAATATAAAACCCGTGTCCCGTGCATAGGAACTGGCGAAAACAGTTTCTATAAAATAGAAATCTGTTTTATTGCGAAGTTGGCAAACCGGCAGACGACCCAGCAAATGGAAAGTGTTAACTATCGCCTATAGGCGTTTACAACACCAGGGACAACGCCATCGCGTTGCCAGCCTTTTTTTATAATATATACCTCCTCCATCATGGGTCAAGACAGAGGGTGTTCTTTTCATCTTTATTTTATATCTTAATATCTATTACTCTACGTATATGTTGCCAGCCTTTAGGACGGGTTAAGGGGATGAGGTAAAAAGGATCAGACAGGAGGAATGAGATAGAGTAAGGTGGAAGTGGGCCATCAGACCTCTCACTCATCTCACGAAACACGATCAGCTCAAAGCTAATCGTATGACGCCGATATTCTGCTAGAGTGTGTATAATAAGTACCTGTATCTCAATATTTTCGATTAATGTGATGAAACCCTTGTCGACGTCGGACCTGGCTCTCTTCTCGTATAAACCGTTGACGCCAGTCACAATACTTTTTTTGATGGTATCACCATAGACGAAGAGAAGCACTGCCAGAGCCACTTGAATTATAATTATCACTAGCAGGAAGATCGCGTACTGAAAACAAATAGATACAGCTCTTTATTGTACACGAAAGCATAGATAAACAATCGCAAGAGATACAACAATCACAAACAGATCATAAAAGTTGTTTTGCACCTTCAGATTACAAAAAGTACTGACTTCTTTCCTGGGGGTCGGTATACGCTTCTTCTATTAAATTCCGAATGAAGTGTTAGATCTGCCCTTCATTAAATTTAAAGCTAAATTGAAAGGTACTTTTCATTGCTTGAAAAGGGATACTACACTATTAAAGAATATTTAAATGACAAAACTGCATTTATATAGCTGCTCGCTCCAACCTTTTATACTATCTTCTGTATATAAAGTTTATATTTTGCATAACATGTAAGATATCTATGGAGATTTATCGCAGTATGAATTCTTAGTATGTCATTGTTGCGACGGAAACAATATTTTTTGTTTGTTACAACTCCATTCATTCTTCGAAAAGTAATTGTAATTAATACAACTTCTCTATGTATTAAAAAAGAGCCTAAGATAATATATGAATAATTCTATGATGAATTTTTTTTAGCTAAACATGTTGCTGGGGACACTCTTGCAGCTTCTTCTCCTTTAAACAGCGATAACACATTGCGAAGCGGTGTACATAGAATAGTAAGTAGGTGTAAATTTTGACTTACATGTATGACCTTCAAAAAGCGTTCTCCAGTGGAACTTATTTTGAATAAAAACTTTTGAATTTGAAAGTATCTGAACCCAAAAAACACAATGCCTTTTTGAAGTTATACAATAATAATATGATTAACATACCGTGACGACCATGCAGTGACTCTCCCTAATAGCTCCGCAACACCCGAAGAACGCGATGATGAACATGATTGCTCCGACGATGATGAAAATCCATGGTCCAACCGTGAGATGGTTCTTGACCTCATCCTTAATGAAACTGAAGTTAAGAAGGAACGCTATCCCAATGCCTAAAATAGCTAGCCCAAGGAGCTGTAACAAAAAAAAAATTTTGTTGAACCACATTCTAAAATCTAAAACCATCGGGAGATCGGGGTTCTAAAACTAAAAACACCTTGGAAATATTCGCAAAACGTCGCTTGTATTGTCGTTCGTTCACGACAACTTAACACGCAGGGTTACCAAAAACCAAAAACATTAATCTCTAAAACAAAAGTCAAAAACACCTAAAATCGCCACAATTGTTTGAAAACTCACTTATAAATGAACAATTTACGTTTTATAATATTCTTTAGTTCAAGTTCTTTTCTTATTCCATATATTTAAGTAATGTCAATTTTTAGTGGTTGGTACCCCTGCGTGTCAAGTTATCGAAACATACAATATTTAAGATACTTTATACACAAATTCTATTTATTTTTTTTAAGGCGGGGGAAATGCATTTCGCACATACCGGGTCCTTTGCTAGGGATTAGACCGTTGTTGATCATGGAGGCTTTCCACTGAAGCAATCCAAACAATAATCAACCGGCTTGTGTGGAGACTCGACTAATCAATACCCCACTAAAACCACCCTCCTCCCATGTGCCCTCGCTTATGGTAGGAAAGGCGTAAAATACAGAACGTAGTTACGCCCACACCGATCCTAGCGCACAAGTGCTTGAGAATGCCCCGGGAGAGGCAAACTCACTTCGTCAACAGGGGTGAAGACTCCTCTGCTCCCTAGATGCTAGAGGGCCCCTGCAGCAGTATTTCAGGGAGGGAGGTCATGCGCATACCTGCGCCTCCGGGCTCCCGACTGACGTCGGCGCCCGCGAGACGCATGCGCACTACCATCTCTCTCCCTATCTCGTTCCGCGGCCTCCTTATGAGACACTACCGTCTCGCAGAAATTGGCCGCACCCACCCACCAATCGTCGCTGTGCAGCATGGCTTGCACCAGATCACCCAGCGATTCGATCGGTCCTACTAGTGTCTCGAGTTCAAACCTCTGAGGTGCCCATGTTGCGCACTCGACTAGCTCGCAATCTGACACAGATACTTATCGAAGCAACCGTGCCCGGTAAGTATCTGTGTCAATCTGAAGGTCAGGGTCCCGCGTTTCCGCGAGAGCCATCGCAACAGCTGCGGTCGAACCGCTTCCACCGTGTCAATGCCAGCAACAGGGTTTTCCAACTCTACTGACCAAGATTGGATCATGGCCGCGGTTTCCCGCGTCCTGATCGCCTGGAGTTCAGCCTGGCCATAGACCAGGCCACGGGCGAGGGCATCCTGTCGGGAGCGCCGAACTTTGGCTATCACGTCCGCCTGGAGCGGCCAGGGCGGATCGCCTGCCAAGAGTGTCGACGCCGTCCACAACACTGTACGGTATCCTCGGATGGTCCTCACCGCCAGGACCCGCTCTGCGCGGCACAACAAAGTCCTATTGTGGCGATGAAGTGCAGTGGACCATACGGGTGCACCGTACAGGGCCATACTCCTAAGGATGCCCATGTAGAGTTTACTAGTCGTCGTCCCCGGTCCCCCCACGTTGGGAAGAAGCCGAGAGAGGGCGCCTGCGGACCTCACGAGCTTGGGAACTAGCTGCTCAAAGTGCGCTTTAAACAGCCATTTCCCATCGAGAATTAGCCCCAGATATTTCATCTGGGGGCCTACACGAATGTCCACCCCTTGGACTGTAACGGACAAGTCCGCGGGGGGGTTACGAAACCGCCTATGGAACATGATGGCCTCCGTTTTCGCGGGGGAGACCTTCAAGCCCAGCCTACCTATTCTTCGGACCACGATCGCCAACCCGGCGTTGGCTAGGTCCACGGATTCCGCGAATGACGCAGCGCGTGCCGTGAGTAGGGTGTCATCCGCAAAGCAGATTAGCCTTATTCCGGGCAGGACCGGAACCCGAAGGATCCAATCATAACCGACGTTCCAAAGAATCGGTCCGAGGACCGATTCCTGTGGGACGCTGCACGCGACGCGTCGCCGACCTATCGCGCGATTCTCGGACTCGCCGCCCTCCCAAAGGATATACCTGTCCTGGAGGTACGCGCCCAACAGCCTCGTGAGGTACGGGGGAACTCCGTGTGCACGAAGCCCCTCCTTGATCGTCTCGTGAGGGAGGCTGTTAAAGGCGTTCGCTATGTCTAGCGAATACTTTATACACAATCTAGCAAGCGTGTCCAAGTCCCAAGCGACTTGGGATCGCACCTGTCCAACAATAATAATTGTTTTTAGTCAAATTCTCACACTGCATAAGTATACTAAACAATATATGTATTTACGTCATCGAAATGTATCTAAATAAATATATATAAAAAACACTGCTCTTCATCATTGTCACTTTGTTGAATAACACGTGACTGTTTCATACCACCTCGTGACCATAAATAATCTTAAACCTCGTTCTAGCTTTACAGACATACTGTTCCTGAGACTTACAATAATAGTGTGGCTATAAAAATATTTATTACTCGCTACCACGTAAATAATTTTGAATATCTGCTACCAACACAGATATAGGAAATTCACGTGATTAAAAAATAAACAATATACACATATATCTGTACCGATTGACCCACTTGGCATAAGGCCATAGCATCCTGACACGAACTACCTACACTTCAACATAAATAGACCTTATGAAATGTTAACTCGTCTGTATATGATCGATGATTATTAGATACAATTGTAATAAACTACGATTACATACTAATACATTCCTTGATAACTTAATTGGATCTCACGATTCAAGGATCTTCAAAACTTGACTTTAAATAATACTATGTGTACTTAATACTACTACGACGCGTGACGTAGTTTTCTTTCCATATACCACAGAAAATATTCCTTAAAAAGTATCGTATGCTCATGCTATCAAAAAACAATAAAAAATAATGGCATCGAGAACTTACACATATTATTTAAAGTGTTAATTCTTAAGGCATCTAAATTTACAAAAAAATTGAATAAATGAATATTTATTAATTTGCATTAAATGCGTTAAAAGCGCAAAGATCACAACATGTGTGAGGTAAAATATATACAAGCGTATTACATCATAATCTCTGGCTATCCTTTCGTGTAGGCAGTAGACTTGATCTTTTGCAAAATAATAATAAACAAAGCATGATGAAATTCAACCTTAACATCATTTAAAACTTGTCTGGTAAAGCGAAAATGTCCGGTAACGAATGAAATTATCTCATTCAACGGAAATCAAATATCATAATGGCCAATAATAACATTAATTCAACGCTATTAATTCGCCCAAACACTTTTTATAAGTACTATTTCCGCTACCATTTCAGCACAATGGAGAGGTTGTTGCCAACCTACTATTTAATTCTTACTGCCTTGACCTATTTGGAAAAGTTCTTTATGGACACGAATATTGACAGCTAACGTAACCAACATTGATTGTATGGTACCTACCCGTAATTGTGAAAGTGACTCTTTATATCCGACCGAACCACAGGGTTATTATGTGGTTTTTGCCGTAATATATTTTTTTTATAGCAAGAATCGACAACGAGCTGATAACCAATTCAATCGCAATTGAAGGCATAGTTACGATAGTCACAACTAAATATTTGTATGACAAGTAGTAATAATATAATTGATTAAAGTATGCACAAGACTTAAATGCGCTTCAAGTTAGTTCCGTGAGTTTCCGCAGGTCCAGTCAAATATTAACGTTTATTACAACTTATAGTGTTATGTAAAAAAAGATGGCATACGAATCTGGATACCGGCCAAGCGAGAGCCATTCTCTCCTCTCAGCTCTGTCTGCGAAGCTTTTAATTGTGTTCTGCGCAATGGCGTGTACGAACTTCAAGGACGCATTTAAGTTTTGATCGTACTGTACAATACTACTGCGATACTTGTAAATATCTTATGCCGTATTTCTAAATTTTACATACATTCTTACACTTTTCTATTGATAAGAAATTTTCATTACTTGTATTAAGATTACGTAAAAAAAATAACCAGTAGTAAGGCAAATGCTTGGATAGCAAGATATAGGAACCGATTGTAAGTACAAAGAGTGTATTAGGTAGTGAATGAAACATTTTAAGTTTTTTTTATTTCAACTTGAGATGAAAACTGGGAAAGCCTGGCTCTACCGTGACTACTGTTGTTTAATGCAGATAAAAAGCATTAGCTAAAAAGGTTAATTTTAGATCCGAGCGACTGACCGGCCACGTGGGCAGGGCACACCCATCGCAGCTTTATTTTCGTTCCACTATTCTAACATTTACAAACGATTCAATGATAAATATTATAAAAATAGGGTTATTCGGCAAGAGCGTTATGCCATTTTGACACGATTTTTTGACAAATTTATAAAATTAAATTTTGGTACTGTATTTCATCAGCTTATTGGTATAGATCACGGAAAAGTAAAGCGTCAGGTGTATACATAGATGATAGAATATAGAACAATATTCCTTCTTCTGTCTTAGATATTCAATTCTTGCTGGTGAACGTTTATTGTGATCGCAGCCTCTAGTAATTGAAGACAGAATGAAACCCGCAATAAAGATTACAATCGTCTTCTTCTACATTGCGTAATAGACACTTTTGAAACATAATGATCAAGGCTTCTAAGACTAATTTAGATAAGATTTATAAATATTACTTTTTAATTGTAGGCTGCCTTATCGTCAGATAAACACGCACATTGTAAACATGCTTAAACTAATTTCGTTATATTTGAGTTGTTGGATGTATAACGGAAAGTGTTCCAACTGGGATCCACTTCATAGTGATGAAGTCGATCCCAGTAACTGTCACACCAGAGCAAATACCGGAAGCCAGATTTTTTAAATAAAATACTAGAGCTTATCCCGCGGCCTAGCCGCGGGTCACTCTAGTGCCTACCTTTTGTTTAAAGAGCAGGCGTTAATACCTACAGGTTACATTGTGTTATATTTTAATGTCAGTACTATTTGCCCCCTCAAAATGCACTTTATTTTATATCGTAAACTATCCATCTCCCGGGATATTTTTGGTATTAAAATTACATATGTACAAAATTACACCAAAACCAATCCAATACTCCAGTAGTTTTTCCGTGAAAGCTGAACAGACAGACAGATCGAATTACTATCACATTTTTTTATAGATGATGAATTATTATATCTTCTAAACTTGAAAAATTATTGGTCTCCCATACAAACTTTCATCCCCTATTTCAACCCGTTCTAGTTTTATTTATGCCATCTATCTGAAAAGTACATAAATGATTTAAAAAAACGCCAAAATACCCAAAAATGGCAAAAATGCCTAAAGTGCCAAAAATGACCAAAATTCCAAAAATGCCAAAAGTGCCATGAGTGCCAAATATGCCAAAAATGACAAAAATACCAAGAGTGCCAAATGTGCCAAAAATGACATTGCCAAGAGTACCAAGAGTGACAAATATGCCAAAAATGATCAAAATGAAAAAAAGCCCAAAGTTTCCAAGAGTGCCAAATATGACAAAAGTGACAGAAATGCCAAAAATTCCAAAAATGACCATATGCCAAAATTGCCAAAAATTACCAAAATAACAAAAATGCCAAGTGTGCCAAGAGTGCCAAATATGACTAAAATGAAAAGTGCCAAAAATGCCCAAAATGCTATAAATGTCAAAAGTGACAGAAATGCCGAAAGAGCCAGTGCCCAAAATCTCAAAATGAAAAAATTCGCCAAAATTACCAAAATAGTAAAAATCACTAAAATCGCCAAAATTACAAAATAGCCAATATGATCAAAATGACCAAATTAACCAAAATGGGAAATCAAAAAAAAACCTATCCTATTTTCTGGAATAACCTTTATATAAATCTATCCCACTATCCGGGATAAAAAGTATCCCATGTCCACCCTCGATATTAAAATTACATATATACCAAATTGCAGCCAAATCGATCCAGTAGTTCTTTCGTGAAAGCATAATAAACAAAGAGACAAATACATTTTTATCCCGAAAACTATCCCATTTTTCGGGATAACAAGTATCCTATGTTCATCCTCGCCATCGAAAATATATATATACCTACATATACTGAGTTTCAGCCTAATCGGTCCAATAGTTTTCCGTGAAAACGGAACAGACAGACAGTTTTTTTGCATTTATAATATTAATAAGGATCCCAACGCTGACTCTACTGAACTACAGTCTTATCCTAATGTTAGTTGAGAAAGGTTTGGTTAATTACCAGCACACATAATTTTCGCATTAATTGACATAAAATACCTCCTTTTTCTTAATAATGCAAAATTTAAAACATAGGTGTATATTAAAATTAAGATAACCATCTAATTTGAAAATGAAACGCCTTACAAATATATAATGTGTGTTGTTGTTAACCCGAATGTTAGTTGAGAAAGGGTTCATAATTCGTTAATGACTGGCATTCGAATAAATTGACATAGAAATACTATCTTTTGTTAATAATGCAGAATCGAAAATATGGGACTGATAATAAAAGTACAGTAACCATCCAATAAGAAAATGGAACGCGTTACAAAAATGAAAAGTACGCAACTACGAGTTCAATGCCACAGCCTAACAAAACAAGACTAAAATTAGCCCAAGGCTAAAAAAGCTTAGATAGGATACACAAATATGTTATGTAGGTCTAATCCAAATCTTTCGTCTGTTTAAGTGAATCAGGTCACAATGGTTAAACGGCGTGGGGCTAATTTCCTACAACCTAAATGATAACTCGATTTGTTAATCTGTAATTAAACATATGGTTCTTATGGGATCTAGGCAGTTTTAGATTTACTTCTTTTATAGCTGGAGTTCAGCAAATAGGCTGACGTTGCACCTGGTTGAAAGCGGTTCCAGCCGCCTATGGACGTTAGCAACACCAGAGATGTCACCAACGCGTTGACGGCCTCAAAAAACTCTGACGCCCTATTTAAAAAACCCCCATATCGTAACAATTTGGGAAAATTTCAGCTGGGAGATCGTTCCAAACTCTCACGGTGCGCAAGTGGAAAATTCTTGAGAAACGTTGCGTATATGAGCGAAACGACTCAAGAAAGTGAGGATGAAGACCCAAACGATGGTGAGCGGTGCAGCGGTATAAAGAAGACGAAGGCACCGTTCTGAACACTTTCTCAGAACATTCCCCACTGCACAGTCGGTAGAATACGCAGAGACCCAGTCTCTCCAAAGCCTAGCGTATCTAAACCTTCTGTGAGTATGCGAACGGTTCGACGTTTGAAGGAATTAGATGATAGAAAGTATGGATTCTCAGTACACTGAGTAAACGACACACTTTGAGTA
This sequence comes from Dendrolimus houi, assembly GCA_039645545.1. Taxonomy (NCBI): domain Eukaryota; kingdom Metazoa; phylum Arthropoda; class Insecta; order Lepidoptera; family Lasiocampidae; genus Dendrolimus; species Dendrolimus houi. The sequence goes on along the minus strand of CM077127.1, from coordinate 23,004,431 downwards.
AAATATGCATTATATTGGCAGATGTAAATTCTCCTATCAATATACACTTTCATAAATTGACCCGAATGACGACAGAGATGGAAACAGGCGTGTAAATTGATATTTCGTATAATATGTACGGTTATTTCAAAACAAATCCATTAACTCGATAACAGGCACATCACGAGTGAAGAATTTTAAACAAACAGTCAATAAAAATACATACGAATATGTAGAGTAGGACATGCAATATAAAGCTGAAAGCTAGATTGATTTGTTTTGCAGGGGTGCTACTACTAGCAAGTAGTGTTTTGTAGAAACAAAGGAAAAAGTACTTCTGAACTTTCATAAATAGCGAATTTTTGACAGTTACAATTGACTTTTTTGCTTTAAGCAAGCAAAGAGTTGGCAACAGATACGTCCCCAACGCGTTACCGGTCTCGGAGAAATTTTATGAAGTAGTAGACCAAAACTTTCGTAGTGATTTAAAGCCCGCTGTATACATATTATAATCTACCGATAGCAGTGCAACAGAAAGTTTTTCTTACAAAATCAAGTACTGTGCGACCATCAGCGGATAATTTAGAGTAGCCGGAAAGGTAAGCGGGCTAAACGCCGAATGTTAAGTCACAGTGTGTGAGTATTATATGCATTTTCAGCAATTCTTTTTCCATTATTATTAGTAAAAATAGACGTTATGAATTTAGCTAAATACGAAGTAGTAATAAACTATAATTAGAAATATTCACGCCCAGGTTTATAATTTATGACCACTTGGGTACAAGCGGAACAAATATCATGAGGAATACGAGCCTTGTAGGAAACCAGTACTAAAAATTCTAAACTAGCATTCCCAATTAAACTTTAAGTAAGCAATAATGGCAGTCATTGTTCAAGCGGGTTTGATTACCAGCTGAGTCACTTCAATTATCTCAAACAATGGGTCACCTTCTGCGAGTCTCCGAGAAAATAATCACTGAACAAACATTAATGTCAAAGTTTATCAATTATACAGTGCACTGGGTGGATTTGAAATCGACTTTGGTTCCGAGTTAGCGCTGCATTAATAAATTTATCAGTAAAATGAGGCCACGAGGATCAGAAAACTTCGCCATTAGAATGACATAGTCTAATGTGGCGGAGTACGTATGCAGCTTAAAAGTTAAACTATTTTCGTTATAACCTGACAGATCAAGAATCATTTTAAAATATTGTCTGAAGGGTTTGTTATTTAGTGGTCCGCAAGAGGGATACTCCTGCGAGACAGAATGTTCGACCGTAAAAAGAAGTACTTCCGACCAGGTGAGTTTGGTAACTTGTTAGATCTGGTAGATCTTTTTAAGCGAGGAGAAATCTGATGAAGTACTAATTGCCGCGGAGGCGTGTGGGATTCGCCACTTTGGTGTGGCACTAGCACCTCCGAAGAGGCACTATCGCCACCCGAATCGAAGATACTCTCTCGGTAATTACTTTCTTCGCCTTATGCCAGAGCTACGGGAAAAGCGGAAGCCTTAACAACTCCGTATGCCCTGGCAAGTAAGGTCCCAAGGGCCACATCCACTGCCGAGGGGAAGCACAGCTCCGGCATCGCCTCTCACTCGAGCGTGGAATGCCATAGGCCTAGGCCAACGGTAGTTGCTGGAAAGCTATTGTATATGCTCAGTATTACGTCGAATTTCACAAGTGCCGTATAGGTTTTCGTATAGCGCCATCTTGTAACCTTGTTAATAATGTTACACTACAAGACAATGCAAAGTATTTATAAATTTTCAAGTATACTGGGCATATTAGAAATAAACTTGGATTTAGACCTGACGTAGCAGTAATGAATTTATCATCAAAGTGAGATCATAGTAGCCAGGGTTTTGCGTCATTTCCATGACGTAGTCTAATATGTCGGAAAGTACGTCTGCTACTTAGATATTGTATTACTCATCGTAAATTGACAGAGAATCATTTTACGGGATTATCTGGGTGCTTTTTCTTTATTTTATATAACTTCTTACGGTTTATAGATCTCGGCAGTATAAAGTATTCATGAACTGTAGTTTTTAACAAGCCGATAAAAGAATAAATCAAGAAAGATTGTCTTTCACTGACGCGAAACAATGATATTATTGTGACCGCTCGAAACATTACACTTTACTAAACAGTTGAGAATTACCATACAGGCACAAAATCCTTGCATAAAACAATCCCACAACTATTGTAAAAAACCATGTTAACACATATATTTTTTTTATTAGAAGTCCCATATCTAGCTGAGAGACGGTTATATTATAGAATATAGTTTAAAACTGCGTAGAGTTCCCGGCACGAATTTTGAGTGGTCGGCGGAACAGTAGGAATTGCTTAGCGCATTGACCACCGTAAGCAATGTAATGAGATTTATCGACATATCGACAATATTATGTTTTTGTTTCTTTCTTCGAAAGGGACATTACGTCATACTTCGAAAAAGGATCGAAATTTCACTGTCCGTAGGAACAATTGACCGCTCAAGAACCGTGCCAGGGTTCATATGCTTTTGTCAAAATTCTATAACAATCATGTAAACTAATAAATGTAAGTAAAATCAGAACGTATACTTCCCCAGAATATGTAGAAATAAAACCCTTATTGAAATGCAAAAGGAGCCCCCAAGGTCGCTGGCATCAATATTATTGAGAACCCGAACCCTAAGTAATAAATTATATTTAAGAGGAGACGTCTGGGACCCCGACGTCGAGACGTGGGGTTGCTTTTAAAGGGATGATATCTTATAAGTACATAAAAATAAAGTACGATTACATTGAAACTTTATATGTACGAACGAAAAGAAAAACAATACGTTTATTTTTAGAATGAATATACATAAATAAAACAACATATACATAAATATAATAAGAAAGACAACCACAAACGAACAAGACAATTATAAGTCCTAAAAATTGGATCAAGCTGAGCATAATTTCTAGTCTTTTCGATCAACGTTGATCTTTCGGTTGAATGTTGTAGCAGGTAATAGTTTACACGTGACGACGCGACGCCCTCGTATTCTTTAGACACATGAATCTTATACTAATATATAAAGCTGAAGTTTGTTTGTTTGTTTGATTGAACGCGCTAATCTCAGAAAATACTGGTCCGATTTGAAAAATTCTTTCAGTGTTAGATAGCCCATTTATCGAGGAAGGCTATAGGCTATATATCATCACGCTAAGACCAATAGGAGCGGAGCACCAATGAAGAATGTTTTCAAATCGGGGGTTTTGAAAACAAATTCCATACGGACGACGTCGCGCGCACAGCTAGTACTAAATAAAAAGCGTTATCGAAACTATTGTAGCACCGAAGCACATTATCATTATCTGTGCAGTTACGAAGAAAGAATACAGTTTCCTGCGGCCGGGTGGAAGAGCGTAAGAGACGACAAAACGACTCACAGGTGGTAGGGTATTTGCCCGTAGGAAGGCTACCATCCTGGTCTGAAGTATGCCGCCATAACCATTCCATTCCAGTCACCCTTTAGAGAGCGGCAGCACATTAGTAGCAACTTTCGATGTTAAAAATGTCCATAGGCGATGGTAACCGCTTTCCATCTGCTTGTTTGCTGAACTCATAAAAAAACCGAGAGGAGTGATTATTTACGGAATAACACTTTTTAATCAAATGTAATAAATATTAGTTTAATTCGAATAATAGGGAAGAAACAAAGTAGCCATCCTCAAAACAAAGTCCTCTACGCATATTTGTATGGATGGACACTTGGCTAATCGGATAAATACAAAAAAAAACAGTACCTAAGATGGTTGTATATGAAGAGGGTTTACTATAATTAATAGTTGACTTCCGAAGGCCTAAACCGGTCGCTTTCACAAATTTGTATAGCAAGCATGACAAGTATCAAATTAAAGTGGAAGTTTATACTTTTATACCATGTCATATAACTACCAATAATTCTAAGCATGTGTCAATTTCATTAAGCGATTCTTCAGTAATGGACTCTCGCATTGTGATCCAAATAACACTAATGTGCATGAAAAGGATTTACCAATTATAGTTGACTTCTCATTCATGGAGGAGTGAGTTTGACAGATATCTATACTCTGATTTATAATTACATTGACTAAAATGACAGCTGCGATATCAACCTGTTATTTCTTCATAGGTAAGTTGTGTGAGTTGGACCAACAACTCACCAATGTGAGTTGTGATTGAGTTGAATCCTTTTTTTTATGTTTGCTTATAGGCAAACTAGGAGACGGGTCCACTTGATGGCAAGTGGCTACCGTCGCCCATGGACATCTGCAACACTAAGAGAGCCGAGGCGTTACCTACCTCGTTGAGACTTTAAATATCTGTTTGCGCCCTTTTTGAAGAGCTCAATATTGTAGCGCTCCTCCTACATCGTCATTTTAGTTCAGGTAATTAAAAATCGGAGTATAGAATTTTATTTGCTGTCGAAAGGGTACGTTTTCGCAAGGAATGAGTTTTTACACTGCCAGATGAATTAAAGTATTTTTTTACAACAGTATGAACATTGTTATTTTACATGATTTTATAACAAATGATTTCTTACTAACACATTAATGATGATTCGCATTAAAATTGTATAGACAACTACAAATAATAAATTGATTACTATTAAAAGCAAGTTAAACCGATATTTCAATATGCACCTTAATTACTTAACAACTTACACTGTACCACATACATAGTCCAACACAAATATTAAATGGCCATTAAAATCAGTAAGTAGTTTCAATTCAAAGCATCGAATTTTCAAACAAACAGGAACAATGATTTCTAAACAAACTTTGATGTGGTTTCTCTTATTTAACATACCGATAAATTTGCTTACATACATTTTTTTTACACTATATCTATCTATAATTATTAATACTAATAAATAATAATATTATAAAGCGGTAAAGTTTGTGAGTTTGGATGTTCGGGGTATTCTTCGGTAGTACTGAGCACATTTTGAAAATTCTTTCACCAGTAGCATGCTACATTATTCCCGAGTGGCATAGTCTATATTTGATTGTTGATTAATAAATCAAATAATTAAAAATGTTTTACACCCAGCAAAAAGGGGACGGGAACGCCTGTCAAATAATTAAGTTACAACAATAACGATCCACGCAAGAATTACGTACATCCTTGTACGAGGCACTGCGAGTACTTTCTGCATTTATGAATTAAACATTTATATGCGTGCGTGCGTGGGTGCATGCGTATTTTTTAAAGACGTCCAGCGAAGTGAGCATGGGTCTGAAATTATAAATATGTTGGGATGTGAAGTATGTACACTGAAATTAAAAATGAAAAAAATCAAAGAGGCTAATTCGGACGAGCAGATTTCAAAAATGCAACTTTTAGCATTTTTGTCTTTCTATCTGTTAGACTATCGCGCGAAACGTGAAAACTACTAAACGGATTTATATTCAAATGAAGTTCAGAATGAATGAGTTTCATTTGATGATATTGATTGATATCTCAGGTCAATTCTTAGTATACTTTTTTATTTTTTATACAGACTTGTTTAGCCCAATGACGAAAACAGTCGCCAATGGTCATATCTCCGGAACACTTATTGTGCATGAACTCGCATTTGGATAATTCTTACTATAAAGCGTGTCCATCTACATAATGATTTTATTATACTATTAAATAACATGTGTGCGTGCGCTAAACACCTGCTACATAAAGTTATAACTGAGCGCTAACATGTATAAAAATATCACGCAATGAACTCAAATTGTGAACGTTTAGCCAACAAGTGGAACAAATGAACAAAGTGTTCTATACCTGCGTGCGACTATGGTGCTATAAGGTAAATGTTCCAATCGCTGACCCCCTTTCAGTATCGTGAATATAATAACATTTCACATTTTAAACGCTGAATACGATATTAGTGTTGTCAACTTAGCGAAAATTTTACGAAATCTAGAGCAACATTTAGACATGAAAACCATTGTTTAATAGAGTAATAGTTATTAATAAATACGCTAAAAGAATTACACTTAACAATGTGTTATGTTCTAAGTTATAGCGACTATTATACATAATAACACTACGTTTTAACGGTTTTAGGCGCGATATTTTAACTGGCTTTTACTCCTACGTTTCGGCCACTTTTCAGTAGCTGTGATCACGGAAGACAAAGATGTCAAGTGTCAATATGTATTGTTAGTTTTAATTAACCTATCGCGTTTATTTACCTACTGTGTTTAAAATACCGCGCTTAAAACCATTAAAACAGTTTGATTAAATATGTTATTTACTAAATTAGTCACTAATTATTATTTTGATGCATTTACTATATGAACTGTGTCTGTTATTATGTTAATTTTATGTGTCTTTATTTCACAAAATCTTTTATGCCAGAAATTGAAATCCGTTTATATTTGTTTCGTTTAAAGCTAGCACAGACTAATTCCAAGTTTCTATATATCTAAAGAAAAATTTATTCAAACTTTATACAAGTAATGTTATTTTGCTACAAGTGGTAAAGTAAATAATAACAAGAAAAAAAGACCGGAATAGATGCATTGTAACTAAACACACATCCAAGTTTTCAAAACTTAGATACACATCTTTACCTTCAAAAATATTAGCATGCCCTAAAAATGTTTTCAATATCGAGACTAGATGTTAACAACAATAGAAATAGCATCCGAGCTGGGCATTATAATTTATCTAGCGACTTTTGAATCGACTGTCTAGCGACATTTGTTGAGATCGAGTTGGTAACTCTGCGTGATTATGCGCACTGGCCGAGATATTTCACAGCCGGGTGATTTTGCATAATCACGGCAGGGTGCTATGGAAGATGGTAGCTTGAAGGTCACGTCTGGTTGCTCACACCTCGTGACGAGGTTGACTGTAAGGGATTCAAGTTGAGAGAACAAAAAACAAAACATATGCTTATTTATATGTCGATTTACGTGAATTAGTTCGCCAAAGTGAACTTATCATAATTTTGAATAATCTAAATCAGCATTATGCAGTCGCAGTACGCTATCAGACTATCATCTTATTACAACAACAGAGGTGATTTAACGCGTTTCTGAGCGTCGAAATATCCCTAGTAGTAAACAAGAACAAAACAATAATAATTAAAGGGTTAGTTATTGTTCTGAGCGTTAAAACATCTCTAGTTGTAGACAAGAATAGAACAATAATTAGTTTTTAGGAACTTAAAGAGGACGTTGTGCCGTGCAGTTTTATTTTCTAAAAATGTGTAAAATTACTCTAAAATAAACAATCGTTGTAGGATATTGATAGTTTTTGAGTAGTAATTATGTGTTTTTGTGAGAAATGTGAACTGTATAGCCAAATGTGGCCTTTCGAATTTTCACAAGAACTCCGTTGGATAGCGTCGATTGTAGCCACAATACAACTGCGCCTGGCTTAAAGGCCTAATTGCCAAGCTATAAACATAAAAAAAGAACAAAATTACTAAAACTTCAGTTCTTGTTCTCAGTTTCAATGTGATCTGAAAACGTCAGCAAACTATCACGACGCATGCCTGGTGGTATTTCGAAAGGGAAAATTGTATTACAGATGCATGTTACAATTTTGTGGTGTTCTGAATCTCAGAACAAGACCTAAAACTAATTTATTGTTCGAATTGGAAATAATTTTTTATATCATGCCTAAATAAACTTTGAGTATTTTACTTGGACCTTAGTATCCAGCTAAGTAATTTTATGTAAGTACATCCTACTATCCTACTAATATTATAAACGCTAAAGTTTGTAAGAATGTATGTTTGTTACTCTTTCACGCAAAAACTACTGAATTTTGATGAAACTTTACAATAATATAGCTCACACATCAGAATAGCACATAGGCTATAATTTATAAAGATATAGTGTGAATTATCCAAAATATAACGAATTTCCATCACCACGCGGGTGAAACCGCAGGGCGCAGCGAGTAATAGATAATTTAAAATAGGTATGAATGTATAACTCATTTGTGTAATTACTTTACGTAATTTATTGACAGTTTAAATATCTCTCTTATTTAAATATTATTTTTTGTTTTGAAACAGGCAATTATAACGTCTTATCGACACTTACATAAATACAAGGAACTAAAGTATAATTATTACAGAGCACTTACTGAACAAATGTAGAAGACTATCTATTTTAAAACAGTGTGAAGTCACATTATAACACAGATGACTCAAAGACTGAAGACAATATTTTCTTGCTGTACAAATGAATTAAACCCAGGTTTTCAAGATGGCAGTCTGCCAAATAGACGACATGAATTAATACAATTATTGCAACATTTCCCTTAATACAAACATCATCTATGTACACTAGGTATTTATTAATCCATCTATAATATTATAAAATTCTAAACATGTTGTGCCTGTGCATTGAAGCTATTTAAAAAAAAACAACTGGAATAGACTATAATAATATAAACGATGAACACTATGCAATTTTTTTAGATTTCTTTGTTTGGAATCCCGAAAGATTCACTTAAAAACTATTGGGCTGATTACGATGCGGTTTTCGCTGATCAACAGCAAATTTTAGATGACTTGACTTAATCTGTGGTACTTTTTATCCCGGGAATGCCGCGGGATTTTTTCTTGGAATGATTTAAAATGACCACATAAAATAATCGAATTCCAATGTGATCTTTTTCACTGATCGATAGCAAATTTTATGTGATATTTATATCCCGGGAATCCCGCGGGAAATTTCGCGGAAGCGGTTTTTAGTTGTTCCAATGCATAAAGATTAGCTTATTCCGACACAGTATTCACTAAAGCGATAGCTTACATTATTTTTTTAATGTTGCGGTACTTTGTTCCCCGGGAATCCCGCGGGAAAATATTTCGTTGTCAATTAATAAGACGTTGTTCACTTCAACGGAACCCTTCACTGTGCATGTACCATGTAGTAACAAGTTCTTGGCAGATTTTTTGATTAATTTGGGAGCTTATGAATCGTAATTTCAATATTAAAACCTAATGTAAATAAGCAACAAACAATATTGGATAACGCACGATTAAGAAAATAAGCCAAGTTTGATATTCAACTGAGGTTAGTTAAGGTCAATGGGCTAAATGACTCTGAGTGCAACCGTAAGCCATTAATATCAAATCATCATCAAAACCGAATCGAACTTCACAGAACTAGTTACAGTTGAACATAATTTTCAACTTGCGTTAACATCGAGTGGACGACAAGTTTTATGGCCCCATCACCAACGGCCTATAACTGCGACCTGGATTTTTAATGAGAAAAACAGCAGTGAATAACAAACATTATGTAATATTCCATGGTTTAGGGTTCTAGATATTTTAATTATTGGTTTTCTATACTAATATTATAAAGAGGAAAGATTTGATTGATTGTTTGTTTGCATTGAATAGGCTCCGACACTACTGAACCGATTTTGAAAAATTCTTTCACTGTTGGCAAGCTACACTATCCCCGGGTGACATAGGCTATATTATATTTTCCAAAAAATTAGGGATCCTTACTAAAACTCCAATAATATAACCCAAGGTGTAAATAAATTACCTAAAATCGCGTGCGCTGCGAAAACTATTGATGATAGAATAAAATAATGTACTACGACTTTGCAGAACACGTCATTATTTACAAAAAGTGTCGCGACAGCATATGTCTGACTATTATAGTTATGCCACAGTAAGTGTTCTTTTATTTTAAAAATTTAATTGAAATGCCGCAGCTAGATTCTTTATTTGTATCTTGGTATTTATCCTTATCAAAATAAATTACTTCATATTCAAGACTGCTTCAATACCTTTATATAACTTTTGAATTATCCAATTCGGATATTCCATTCGAAAGATATCACGAGTTTAAAAATGTAAGTATTAGAAAAAAGTTGCGTGGTCGCCGCTCACCCTGCTCGGCTAGCTAGGCAGCACCTTATGCGATGTAGGCGTCACTGGGGAACGGGCCGTACGAAAGGGGAAATATTTTGAATTCGCTTAGTAGGTAATTAAACTCAACAAAAAAGTTCTTTTTAGATATCCCTGCGAAGCCGGGCCGGACGGCTAGTATTATATAAAGTTGATATACTGTTTTTATTTTACAGTGAAGAATAAGTTCATAAGCTATCTTTGAGATATGTAGCAAAGATCATACCTTACCTTACATTAAATTATCAGTAATATTTTTTTAATGCTATTACAGACATTATACATAATTTATAAACTAATACGATGAAGACAACATATTATTTTTTACCTATAATCCCTTAAGACTATAATTAGAATACTGAGCCTAATACAATAATTTTATTTATTTCATAGTAAGGCCTTTGCTTGGTTTAACTTTGGATAGATTAAGACATAGATGTATTTTTACCTAACCTAAAATGTATGGTACCTTAAAACCTTAAAAATGATTGTTCTTCATAAAAACTTCATTTAAATAATTTTGTAATTTATTAAAAGACTAGCTGTTGCTCGCGTCTTCAAGCTCGCGTAGACTAAAAAAAGTCATAGTTTGAGCAAACTTTCTACACCTTTTTACCCCTTTAGGGAATTAACTTCCAAATACGCCGATACATTTATTGCTAACCAGAAGCAAATATATAGAAAAATAAAACAGAATCCTGTTATTATAGTGGAACTTTTGTATTATCGGGACAAAAACCTTTTTATCATCGTATGATTTTATATTAATAAGGTGACTATTCCTTTCTAAATGAAATTACAATAAATTCAAGAATATTCCATGCAGAACCTAAAAAGCATGCTATGATCAGTACCAAGGTAATAAATTTATCATATTCGTGATTTTAATTTCATGGTTATTACGTACAGATGTTCAAATGCCCACAAAACGGATATGAATTGTTCAAAATAGCTGGTACAGTTAGTACAGACACCATAACCAAGCTTAAATATTGTTATACATGCTACTAAGGCGGTAAACCACGAAAGTTTTACGTGAATAGGGGCTCGTAAGCTTTTAACACCACGGAACATTTAAGTATAATGCACATTTATTTTATTTGAATCCCATATCAAAATATTATTACAAATAAAAGACACTGTAAATTAAAATAATAACCAATAAAGGTTCTTAGGTTCTATACAATTTAAATTGTAAATTAGTTACAATTTCCTGCGGCCGGGCGGCCTGTCGTAAGAGGCGATAAAACAACCCCCAGCCAGGTGGAAGGGTATTTTCTAGTCTGGATGGCTACGACCCCTGGTCTAGAGTATGTCGCCATTACAACCTTGAGTTGTGTTTCGGCATTATTGACCAGATTCCAGTATCATTTAAGATAGCAGCAGCGCATTTCTAGCACCTTTGGTGTTGCAAATGTCCATAGGCGACGGCAACCACTTTCTATCAGGTGAGCCGTTTGCCTGTCTGCTGAACTCACCCAATAAAAAAATTTAGAGAAAAGTGTTTAAAAAAATCGAATAATTACATCAATTTGCACCAAGAGCCAGCCTTCTTTGAGGAACCTTACACATTAACTTCGATGAAATTGGCTCAATATTCTACTTAGACTTAGTCTTAAGGGATTTTAGGTAGAATGCAATATAAGTTAAATTTCCTTCAATGTGCTAATTTATAATTTAATGTATATTTATGATCTTCACTGTTATTATTAATTTGATATGGCAAGACCATCCAACGATCGAAGAATCGAGAAAATCCGACAACAATTCTCGAAACGGTGGACATGTGCTCTCAACAACTGCCTTTCTAATTATCTTAAAAACAGCATTCAAGGGGGACAGAACATTCACGCCAACGCCAAGATGGTGGCTATAAAAATTACATATTCAACAATTAAAACAAATTATTTAACAGCTTAAAATACCCAAACCAATATTATATGATCAAATATCAAAATTATGTATAATATTAAATGATCAATATTATACATAATTTTGCAAGACCTTGATGACTCGAAGAAAAATAAATCACTGACTTATTCATGGAATCCTTGGATTCCAGGGAACCCACTTTAAGAGTCGCTAAATTAGGATATCGCTAAGACGTGAGGATTCGTGTAATCGTGATGTAAGCTGCTATCATCGCTTTAATGGATTTCATTGTTATACTTCAACTAATTTCTAAGCGATATGTGAGGACTATCAGGCTTCACTATTAGGGCAGCAAATTGCGATAATACCCATCGATATTAATCAACAACCATAATAATATATGTAATTCAAACGTCTTTGTTAGTTACTGTTCGTTTTTGTATTAGAACATTTTTTGCTTGTGTTTTTTTTTTATATTAAGTACATTTGCCATTGTACGTTTCATTTATTTTTGTGTTATATGGACTATATTATTGTAGATTTAAAAGAATTTTTGTTCCTTCTTTCTATCTAAAACTTCATTGACTCTTTCGGACTGCTCGGAACAAAACGACCGGCGAGAGACGTTTGAGAGCAAGGTCTCAGGTCTCAGGGCCGTCTTAACTATATTTACTTAATTTTTAGTTGCCTATAGCCGTTTTGGTACAAAACCAAAGCCATATGCATTCGTCATCACTGTCCATCTGTATTTATGACACAGTAACTTTTTTAGAAACTACTGCAATTCATACTCATTAAACATACCATTCCCGCCAACGCGAATATATTTATGAGAGCAATATAATGAATGTTAATTAAGTTAGTTATGGAACACTCCATACCTAATCTGTTAGATATGTTTAGATTATAAGTCCATCTGCTGGCGCCCCCTAGGTCCGTGCCCGGGTGCAGGCATCCTTTGCACCCTCCTTGTAAAGACGGCTCTAATTGCAAAATTTTGTGTTCGTGATTATGAATATGTACTCATAAACAGCGAATGTCGACATTAATTTAAGGTACATGAAATTATGACACAAAAATATGAGTAAGCAAATTAGGGTGTTTTAAGATAGGTTATGTAGTAAAGGTCGAGCAAATAATTAAGATCTTAGTACAACCTTGTTTACCTTCTACAAACAATGGAATCTACTTCCGCAAAAGAAACGCAAATGCTTTTTAGTTAGTAGAGAAAAGAAACAGAGGCTATGAAACGAGCTTCCAGCCGAGGCTCTTTCACAGCACCGCAATTTGAAGTTTAAAATATGCGACAAAAAAAAATCGACGTTGATGAAGCCGATATTAGACGATTCATTTCTGTCTTTCATCATTTGGATGAATCAACCAAAACGGTCCATGTAAACATACAGGAGACGGCTACGCTCTCACACATTCTTGGGTCCAAATTGTAAAAAGATGACATTGATTTTAAGATATTTTTTTACCCGACTGCCAAGAATTCCTTGGGATCTAATTGCAAATTATAAACCGAAAGAAAATTAATGGGTTCCGCTTGCTACTAAACTTAGGCTTTCAGCTCATAATGTAGTCTATTAAACCGAAGTAGAGTTTATTTTAATTTCTAGTCTCAATCTTGTTTCGGTCTTTTTAGTGCATTTACTTTTAGATTGTCTTTACGCACTCGGGTTTTTGATTTTATTGAAATATTTATTCTTATTATTGATAATTTTTATAATTCGTGTGGTGTAAGTGTTTTCAGATTATTAATAGTTGAAATTCATAAATCAATTATGGTAATCAATAATTTATTTTATTTGTGATCTTATTTATAAGATATCTCATTTTCCAGATAGAACTTAAGGCTGATTTTTTTATATTGTAATAGCGAAATATAACGCTTATTTTTTAAGCCATATCTCAACTAATTACATTTCTTTGGCCCAATAGTCCCCGTCTCTCCGATGAATTGTCTAATGTTATTGTATATCGTCGTGTCATTCAGTTCTATGCCTTTCAACCAAATTGATTCAATTTCATTTATCTGTGTAATGTCAGCATGACACGGGTCGTAAATTCCCATATGCAATCGGTAACCGCTTTCCAATAGGTTAACTGTCAGCTTGTCTGTTATAATCCAACTGAACGAATACATAATGCGATTGGCTCACAAATATCGGCTTATCTAATAGGTAGTTTAATGGTTTAATGTTTAGTTGAATGGAGGAAAATGTTTCGTAAAAATTATTTTAAGCTATTTTAATAAAACTACAAGAGAACTCATTAACTAGTTAGAACAATATAGCCAATTAAAATACAAGATTAACTTATCTGAGAAATATGTTAGCACAGACCAAATAAGTATACTTCTCGTTTTTGCATAAGAAAGCTGATCAAAATAAAATCTGATAGGGAGGGAAGGCAATCAAATGAATTTAAACAATACAAGTCTTTTTTTTTGTTTTGAAGATTAAATTAATTAAGCACGATTTTGAATCGTTTTACTTTAATATGATTTGAAAATGTATACAATTTTATCCTGTTTCTTTCGCGCGACTTTAATAATTATCTTCTGGGGCTAATTGGAGAATTGTTTTGTGAAAGTCACATGTCTCTACATACACTGGTAAGTCAATAGTTTGCATAAAGTTCCACGTAATTTTGATACTTGTCATATACGCAAAACGAGTCTGCAAAAGCAGCTGCTTTAGGCCCTCCGATACCTGAGATTGACATAACCTAAAATTTTCATTGAATTCCGTTAAAGTATTTCAAAGGCTTATTCCTGATAAACTTTCAGACTGACCGAAACATAAAATCTAAAACGTTAGTTATGTATATTATGTATCGTACAGTAGAATCCGTTTATAACGTCTCCGCCTAAGTTGACCAACCACTTAATATGAAATAATTACACAGCTTAATTTGGTTTTCATATAAAATTCTTTCTAACAAAGTCGGATACAATAACGTCGCTTATATGACATATATACATAATACATAAATTATGTCCGGTTATAGACAATGATGGCAATTTTAGAAAGAATCTTGTGCTTAATTAATGATCAATCACCTTGATTCTAAAAAAAAAACTTACAAAAAATAACCGTACTAGATGCTATCCCAGGGAAACGACGTCATTTATCGGGATAAGAAATATACTAAGGGCCGATTTTTCAATCACCAGATAAAAGTTATTAATCGAATAAATTATAACCTGAGTGAATTCAAAAGTGAAATCATTCATCTGTATTATTCAAGCAAGTGACATTTTTAATTTTTCCATATTATACTTTATTCCACGAGTAAATCATCTGGTGATTGAAAAATCGGCCCTAAGTGTTGACCCGATATATATAAGCTAGCTCTGGGGCGAATTTCATTTAAATGCGTTCAGTAGTTTTCACGTGATCTAAAATCCACAATTCTAAAAGTTGCGTTTTCGCAAGTTGCCAGTCCTAATGAGTCTCAATATTTTTTTATTTTATTTTTAAACGCATTCTACAAACTTGACTCCTCTACATATTCATAGAGTAAAAAGATAGAAAACGACACGCTTTTTCCACAAACGTCACTACAGTACATACGGGCTTTTAAACAGAGTACTGCAGCGGTCACCGACCCATTCGCAGCGACTCTGCGCAGGGCTCTCGTAGACAAAGAGGTTTCCACGGTTATGCATGTGACATCAATATCACTGAAGTATGGACACGAAATGTAATTAATATATTACTTTTTTTATATCGCTAATGGTGTAACATTATATTGCTAAAACACGCAAATCTCAAGGGTTATATTTTTATGCAAAGCATTATATCATCATAATTATATTACAATATCATACTAACATTTTATTAAGAGTTTTTGAACCCTTTTACCTTCAAGAAGCATATACCAGAGTTGGCAGAGGTTTCCGATTTATAGATGAAATACATAATAATACGAGACCTAAATACCAAGTAAGTTTGACAGTTGAAGGCTTCTTTACGGTTCTTAAAGAATACTTCAAACTTGCTCTAATTCAATATGAATAACACCGTAAATTGTAAGGCGAAAGTAAAAGCTTTTATTGGGATTTCATACTAAAGGTGTGAAAGCACAGAGTTCATTTTATGAACTGAAAATTAGAACAAAGAAGACGTGACGCAAGCGCGGCGGGACTACGCCCGTTGTATTTGAAATTTGGTTTGCATTTTAAAATACTCGTTTTAGGGCCCATTTTCCAGTCACCAGATAAAAGTTATTCATAGAATAAAGTATAACATGGGAAAATTAAAGATGTCAGTTGCACGAATAAAACAGTTGAATGGTTTTACTTTGAAATTTACTCAGGCTATAATTTATTAGACTGGTATTTATCTGACGATTGAAAAATCGGCCCTTAGTAAACTATACCAACTTTTGAAGAGAATAGGTTGGGTAATGGCAAAAATAACATCAATTTTTTAACAGACAAGCAAGTTATACAGGTAGTCGCTAGAAACTGGATTCTTTTTTAAATTATTACCAGTAGAGTATGCAAAGTGGCTTTGTGTTTGTGATTCAGATCCAATTCAGAAGAAAATATACCATTTTTGAAGAAAAAATATATTCTTTGTATTTATGATTCCGAAGGCCTTGAAAATTCTATAATATTATAAATTTCTAATTATGAAGTGTTTGTAGCTATTAAAAAAAACAACAAATAACACTATATAAACGATGGAAAACACGATGCAATTTTATTTAGATTTCTTGTCTGTTTGTTCGGAATTCACGTAAAAACTACTGTGCTGATTTCGATGCCGTTTTCGTTGGTCGACAGCTAATTCTTAGACTTAAAATCTGCGTAACTTTTTATCTCGGGATACCGCAGGAATTTTTCTGGGAATGATGTAAAATGGCCAGATTCGAATTCCAATATGATTTTTTTCACTGATCGATAGCAAATTTTATGTGATTCATTCTTTTTTAAATGCTGCGGTACTTTGTCTCCCGGGAATCCCGCGGGTATTTCAAGTCAAGCATGGACGAAGTAAATAAATAAACATACAAACTGTCTTGAATATTTCGATCAAGTAATAATCCATAATTGTCATTATAATTGAGTCGTTCCCAAAGCCGTATAAAAGAAACGTGGAACATACAAATATTCAAAGAAAATTCACGTTCTTATACATACATACATGTTAAACTTCCAACTGCACCCAAATTATGATGCATTAGGTTTCTTTCTCACCTTACTTTAGTCAAGTCAGTCAAGTAACCCGTTATACGTGTTTATAAACGATTCCATGTAGCGGAATAGATTAGCCAATGGTATAGTTAGCGTTCGAATATACGCAATATAATGGTGCAACACGTTACTTAAAATTCGGCAACAAATTGCAATATCCCGTGCACCGATTTTTCTTCAAGAATACGCATTGCAACGCATCGACGTTGGGAAAGAAACTGCCTTTTGGTCTTAAAGTTTTTCGAGGTTTCTATAAAATGATGAATGATGAGAATATTCCTATTCTTTAATGTTCTCGGGGATTGATGTTAGAGACTGACTGAGAGATATTTATAATCATTTATGAACTTCAGACACAAGTCACTGACTTTTCCAAGTTTTAGACAGAATGGGATACAGACGAAGATGCGGAAACAGCGGTTCTTTTTTTTATCAAAACCAGATAGGCAACTCCAATATAGATAACAAAATACGGTAATAGAGAGTAAGACATTTTTTTATTATATAGCATCAGTGGAAATATTCTAGACCCATACTTCCCTTTTTCTTAAACCATGAAAGAAGTCAAATTGAATATATATATATATATAACACTCATCTGTGGGCGTTTGTAGCACCGGAGAAGTAGCTAGCATGCTACCGTTTATACCGAAATTTTATGCCACCTTATTTGAATGATGGAATCAAAACGACAGGACCATGTCCTAAATAGCGCAAATAATATAATAATTTTCACGACAATATCCTTTTGAATCGTATAAATTGTAAACGGAATGAAATTTCAAGAAAATTATTAAAAAAACTGATTTAAATATTTAAAAAGAACACTGCTTCGAAATCAAGGTCTTCTGCGCAGGCAACATAAACATATATACTACACATTCTAACATGCTACTTACAATACCTATAATACTTCAATGACACTGAATTCAGGTTATTGTTACATACTTTACATAGACAGGGTGCCTAGAAGAAGGGCACCCTTCATAATATACCGACCTAAGTAAAATATTTGATGACCCGCTGATATAACGCGATATAACCCGTTACCCCTCCGAACAATGCCATAAGGGCTTAATAATCTCTTCCTCTAGGTTAGGGCACGCATTTCAAGTGGGCGCCGGTCTGCCGTCTCCAATAATGTTGCTGAGCCGATGATGTCATTCTTAGTAGGTCACGTGCGTAAATGTGTGGATTGTACTTTAGTATATTATTTCATCCAGTGTCCTTAGACGATCTATGTAGCAATTTTAGCCATTTGAAGAAATTATATGGTAACTACAATTCCGAGAGAGGATTACGTTAGGAAGTCACCTATGCTGGTAAGCCCATGTTTTATACAAACTGAGAAAGTATGTGAGAAAATCTCTAGCTACGCCGCCTCCGTCAGATCCCTTAATGTAATTATTTAGCATAAATTTATGTCAAAATTAACATTTAATATGATTATAAATTAAAACATTATAGAAATAAAAATAAAGACCACGCGATGTACAAGAATGCTAATGCTATCCGTGTATTGTTATAATTATTGGTTATATTTGTCTGTTGCAAGCTTTATTTAGCAGGTACCGACTTGTACAAATATGTATATTCTTGTAATGCAATGCAATTATCCGCCAAAACCTATTAAATTCTGAAATAATCATATTCCAAACCAAATAACATGACTTGGGAAGGAATCAGTTATCATGGAGTGTGGTATATTATGTTCTTTTAATTTTATTCATCAACCCAATAATGGTTAATCAGCCAGCCATGCTTGTACAACCGATTAGTGGGTTTTACACATCGATTATTTCGATGTGCCAGTTCCAATACGATATTTTCCTTCATCGTTAGCACATAGTAATCTTAATACATAGACCAGAAAAATGCCGTAAATGGTCCATATTCGATTTCACGTCAAGGTTCAGCTATTCCAAAAAACCTATACAATTCCCGTTACAAATAATACTTGTATTGTAAAAAAAAATACAACATTAAAAGTAAATTAGTTTACTAATCTTGACAATATTATATGTAACTAGACATATAATATTGGAAAAATCCTTGAAGTAACAGTACACTACATCGAGGTTACCCAATGTTTCAAGGATTCAGTGGCGCCATAGTAACCTTGAAATTTGGAACGTTTCAGAACTATTTTCCTTCAACCAGTATTTCCCTTGACACACTTGAGCGTAAAGTCCGAATGACCAAACTATAATAACATTTTGAGTAGTCTCATATGAATGCCTAGAATTTTATGTACCATAACATTCACTTCTCCTATTATATTATATAATATTACTCCTATATATTAATGTACTCTATGGATTCACTGGAGATGCTACCAAAGTCAAAAATATTGAAACTGTTTCATTCTTAGCTCTTGTTTTTTCTTTTTTAAACATAGCTTTGCACGGTTTGTAGATCTATTTAGCATGAAAAAGGCACATGCTAGTAAAATAATTTAAATAAATAAATAAAAAATTCTTGTGTACAAAAGTATGTATTTGATTCGTTTCGGTATCTACTCATCTATATATTAATATGTGAAGCAAAAACTTTGTACCCCTTTTTAAAAAAAAAATTGCGCGGACGGAGGAGTATGAAATTTCGCACACTTATAGTTTATATATAAAAAATATATGGAATCAATAAAAAAACATTACACACCATGTATTTGACACACACACGCATATATACTCTTTTGTTTATTGTTAAAGTCAAATTAACAGTGTAGCCTTGGCGAAATTTAGGATTATAGAAGTCTTTGACAACAGAACCTTAGGTCGAATTTCGACCAATGAGCGACCACTAGTATTCTACTAATATTATAAACGCGAAAGTTTGTAAGAATGTATGTTACTCTTTCACGCAAAAACTACTGAATGGATTTTGATGAAACTTTACAATAATATAGCTTACACATAAGAATAAAACATAGGCTATAATTTATAAAGATATATAATATAATAAAAGCTAATTATAGAATGCATAATCATAAATTATTGTTTTTAGATTTGTTTCCTATCTGTTTGAAAGTTTGTTTTGAACCGACTTTGAAACGACTTGTTACAGCATCATTTCAATTCAGCAACACATTTCAAACCGCAAAATCTAACCTAATTTACATTATTTAGGAAGCGAGTTAAATTGCGAAAACGGCGAATAAGCCTTTAATCATCATTTGGACAGAAATTTGCCAGTTAAGCAGTAAGCTGTAGGTAGGTTAATGGCCGGTTTCTATACCTTATTATTCATTCACTTGCCCTACCATCGGTTGAATTTTGACATTACTTGTATGGAGCTTATGTCAAATTTTAACCGATAGTACGACAAATGAACAATCGGTAAGATATAAGAACCGGCCATAAGTGGATGTCCAAACGACGATAAGGTTTTATAACTTGCCAGTTTTGCTACTTAACTCGCTTTTTAACTACTTTTTTGTTTTGATAGCTCAGGGGGGAATACATTTCTCGCGTATCTAGTCTGGCCACTCTGGTCCTCAAACGGAATTCCCATCGCAAAAAAAAAGTGGTACATAGTGTTGCACACTCGCCCGTCCGCTAGCCGGACTCGCATAGCATCTATTTCTCGCTTCTCATTGTCAATTTTAATAAAAGTGAAAAGTTGACAGGACCTGGCAACCTCACGAAGCTAACTTCTGTCGAGATGCCATTAAGTTTTGCGCGTACTGTATGTTACATTTCAATATCTTGTAAGGTTCATAATATTTGATTATAAAGTTTATATCTCGGTTGGGGCAACAGTTAGTATTTAATAAATTAACTACACATACAATGGCTATTAACTAGTATTACTGCTGAATCAATATTCAAATTACAGCCCTGAGCACGGTGTTCATAATATTAATATTCCATAGCGTTCAGTTTATTTATGCTACAACAAAGTGGGTCGAATGGCGTGATAAAAGACAGTTTCCCTTCGAAAGTCACCCACCCTCTAAGCGAATCAACAGGTAATTCAATTCAATGAATAATTAATAATACTGTAAAATAAGGATATGTTGGTATTACTTTGGATATATATAATGTGAGAATGTTTGGCAATATGCATAGTCATGAATATTAAGGTGGTTTGGAGATTTAGAGATAATATATGACAGCAGAACCACGAAACAAGTTATGACAGCAATATGACTGAGAGATTCGGTGCCGGTAGACCGCGACGTACTCGCCGTGATCAAATTAAAGATATTTTTAAAATAGGTCAGGTAAAAGCACCTTTAAGAAACGTGTACCTACGAAGAGATTAACAAAAGTAGATGAAGCGAAAAATGTTTGTCAGGATCGTCACAGATGGAGATTTTGAGAAACAGGCGTGATAATGTGTACGTACGTGTACAGGCTGGGGTAAATAAGCCCCCGGAGACCTTTACATCTCTCTGAGTCTAGCGTCAGTACAATAGGGAGGTGTTCCGAAAAGTTATTTGATATGATGCCAAGATCTGACGCCCAACTACAGCGCTGGCCATCGGCAAGATGTTTATCCTCATTTTAAATTAAATATACATTTATCTGTAACTATTTATTACTTATAACGCCCCTGCTACACTTGGGATTATATTAGTGACTATGTACTACAGATGTAGCCTAGAGTTTAATGCGTTATCTGAGATGCTACATTGTTAATGACGTTAAACATTGACAGGTAACTCATGTATACACTAATGTACCTAATCATTACCGGCGTTTGTTTTTAACGCTATAGGAAAGTCGCTAACACTAACCCAGGTGAAGCAGGAGCATAACAAAAAAAAACAGTTTTAAATTAAAAATGCATACTAACTAATACATGCTAAAAATAAAAATAGATTATTAAGCGTTCTGTATTACGTGCAATTTGATTTTATTTCAGTATAATGTATATTTTACACATTTTTAGCAGACACGTTTTTTAACAATCTATGTATACGTACGTACATGTCTTACTGCTAACTTTCAAAAAAATAATGAAATAATCTATGATACATAAAAAGATAAAGGTTTGTTAGGTCTTGACTTAAGAAAGGTTTTTACATAATACTAGCTAATGGCCGTGTCAGGAAAACGTTTCCAAACTATTTTCCTTCAACTAGGTTTTCCCTTGATTCGAATAAACGGAAAGTCCAAATGACCAGAACAATGATGTTTTCAACAAATTTGCTCAAAAAATGCATTTATGAAGCCTGTATAAATTGTTAAAAAGGTGAAAATTATGCACCACACAGTGAAACGTGCGGTAAAATAGGTATTTGGGTGAAAAAATATATAAGAATTACACCAAGGAGTTTCACATTACGAAAATAAATAAATACGCTGAATAATCGAACCTACTTAGAAGCGCTTTTAATAAATTAATACATTACATACAATACATTTGTATCACTTTAGTATACTATAGAGAAAATGAGACGAAAGATGTAGTTCTAATTGTTGCGACTTTCCGACTGATATTTATGTTTGTTAACCTATTGTAAAATCTATTGTACTTTTTCTCGCAAATGTGTTGAAAAACGATATACTATAACTTTTATGAATATGACATAATGCTTATTATACGGGGTTTATCGGCTGGTTATAAAAGAAGTCATTAAGTGTTGTTCGTATTCGCAATTTTTACGTCATTATCAAAAACACTTAATTCTAATGAGCCGATAATAATACATATAAAACTAATAAGTAGGTAAGACTACAAATACGGGAGGAGCACACCGGAGTTACTACCACGGTTATTCTGGTCTTATAACTTAAGAATTCTCTCTGGAAGGGACCTGCTAGAACTGTAGCACTGGTTATGCTCGTTCGTATCTTCCAACTCTGAGAATAAAAGAAGAAACATTCGGATAGTTTTCTTATGGGATAGACTTCACTGTCCCTGACCAATGGAGAGTGCAAAACTCCACTTTATAACCCCTTTATGACAGACACGTAGGTATTTGTTAGTGAGTCACAAAAATGTGATTGCAGCGCCATCTATTTTACTAATCCGTTTATTCCATGGAAGACATTATTTATCGGGATAAGAAGTTTCCAAGTGTTGTCTCGTGTTAGAAGCTAGCACTATGTCGAGTTTTATTTATGTACGTTCAGTAGTTTCCAAAAAAGATGCGATCGCAACGCCATCTTTTTCGCTATTTTCGTCTATCCCACGGAAAGGACGTCATTTATCGGGATAAAAATATCCCAAGTTACGAAGCTAGTTCTGTATAGAGTTCCATTTAAATCCGTTCAGTAGTTTTCATGTGATGCTCTAACAGACAGACAGATAGACCAAAATTCTAAAAATTGTATTTTTGGAATCTTCTGGTCCGAATTATCCCCATGATGTTTTTCCCCATTTTTAAATGCAATGTACAAACTCGAACCATTTACAGATTTATTTATAGTATAGATAGATTAGTTGGTAAAAGGAAAAAACAAACACGAGAAGTTTGAAGCGCAAAAGAATAGTTAATTAAAATAATTAACACGCGACGTATATAATAACCACATGACCTCATGTAGTGTTGTCATAGTTTAATTCTATGACTGATTGTTGTATGAACTTGAAATATGAACAATAAGTGCTAATAATAATAAAAACATCTGCCTGCAAATGGAGGCCAAACTTAATGTTTACCATCTAGAGAATTACTACCGCCTACGATTTTAATCGAATGACCTCGCTTAAATGTATGCAATTCCGGTAAGAAAAAGTTTGTATTCAAGTTTACGTAAACAATAAGTACAAGAAATTATTTAGCTTAACGTTCGTCGTAAGAGATTAATTGCGTATTAAATGGTATCCGTGCTCGTAGTAGCGTAGTGGTTAGTGCGCTCGCGTCTCAAACTCAAAAGACGTGGGTTCAAATCCTGGCCGGAGAGTACACTTAGCAATTTTCTAAGCTAATGTGCACATTGTTACAATTATCACATGATGAAACAAACAACATCATGATGAAACCTACATCGAGATAACCGATCTGTCAAACTCGCCAATCTACCTTGGATAAGCGTGGTGGATATACTGTCTGTCAATCTATACATATAACAAAATTGTAGAGGTCGAATTTCTGTACAATGAAAAAAAACGCTAAAAACCGAGTCAGGGGGGATGTAAGAAGTGAAATAGAACTAATTTATACTTTTTTTCATTTTTTTGTTTCTCTGTTTGTCTGTCTGTTTGTACCGGCTAATCTCTAAAACGACTGGACCGATTTAAATGAAATTTTGTATGGTGGAAGCTAATATCCTTCAAGCTTATATCAGTCAACATATAGGATACTTTTGATCCCGAAAAATTAAAGAGTTCCCGTGGGATAGTTAAAAAAACATTCCACGCGGACGAAGTCGCGAGCAGTAGCTAGTACCCTATAAATTCGAGGCCCGAGCTCAGCAGTGGAAAGTTTATGGGATGTTATTTTTTTAAATGCTCTTCTGCCATAGCATAAAGCTCAAGAGTCACACCTTATTGCTTAATCACTCGTTAGCCGTTTGGAAAAAATCGATAAGCACAAGTCTTGCCATTAGTTATAATACAAGAGTCACCAGTCAGACACCTTTTTAACAGTAATTTCGAAAGCTTTGAGTTATATTCCAGTCACTCGTAAAAATTTTACTGGGACTCACTCGAGACTCGGCGGTTGTTAGAGACGCTGTCGACTTTTAAGTGTAATAATATACCATGTCATAAATCAGGTAGAATTGTTAAAATGATGGCAAAGTTTTTAGTCTATATATATCTAGTGTGTAATCTTCTTTCTTCTTATATTCATGTAAAAATCAATTGCTGTTCGTTACGTCTGGATAAAGCTCAAATACGGTTTGACCGATTTTGATTAAGGTGTAAAATTTTTGTGTTTGAGTGGGTTCCACAATGGTTTAGTTTCACAATTGGACCCGGTTGGTGGCGCTACGTTGGGGTTCTAGGGTTTTATTTTTTCAAGACAGGACGTCTGTCGTGCCCATTAGTTTTAAAATAAAAGCTAAAATAAGGACTGGAAACCTTTCTAACATAATTTTATATACCATACCATATCACTGCTCTTATACATCCAAAGGATATCTAGAAGAAATCGGTAATTTATTATTTCTGCTATTCTTTTAGCACGCAATAAAGTATAATCCTTTATTCATAATTATGCTACTCCGGGAGGATGAGCTGTTTGAAGGTAAACTATTGTATGTAATCCGTTTCAAAATATCGCTAAATGTCCATCTACAGTATACACGTTAATTTTCTAAGCTAACTGTAAAAATAAGCCTGAAAAACAATTATACGCCTAAAAATCAGTCCTAAATGGACATACATGTAAAAACGCATTCGGTACTTCCCGTGTGCGTAATTGAAACTATAAACTCGATGATGTCACGTTTGTCCGTGTGTTTGTGGCATTGAGATGTTGCCGCTAAAGGTGGTAAGAAATAATAATACCTTTGCGAATGTGATTATGATTCATCTCGCGTCGCTTGGAAGTCATTACTATTTTGATCATATTACGTACCTAGCTAGTAAGTACCTACATTATGAATTGAATGATTCGAACAAAAACCAATAGGATAGGAACTTTTAAGAAACCTAGTTTGATTTTAAAAAATATGGCTTTACGTGGTGCATTTAAGCTAGTGCCAATTGCCAAGAGATTCGTTATTCTCCAGTTTAAACTACAATTTTATATTTCCTTTACAAATAGCTTAAACTTGTTCGTTTTTAAAAATGGTACTTCACTTGGTTAAATGCCTTTTTAATTATATTTATATAATTATAAAAAATGTTTTGAAACTATATTGAGTTAGACCAGAGTCAGAAGTTACCAGACTGACCACGCTTGCCTGTCTGTCTTATAACTTCAGATTAGAATCGTCCTATTCTAAGTACTTAGCTAACTATTTTATGTTTCCTTGGTGGCTACTCCGATTTTATATGTAGCTATATTTCTAATATCTAATTTCCACAAGGAAATGTGTAGTAAATAACTCCGACCAAACCTGTAAAAGTACATTTTAAACTTTTTTATAGACCAAGGCAACCAACGCGACCACGCTGCAGGGCACAACGACGGTTCCGATTGCTGGCCACTACATTGAAAAATTAAACCGGTTTATCCCGCCCTTTTCCCAACTTACCGCGACTAAAAGGTTGAAGAAGAATATAACATATTTCACAAAACTCGTTCCACATCCCATCTTGAATATCACTTCTATAAAACACACACAAAATTGCACTTCAGTCCACACGCGTTTTGTTCGTTCGTATTGGAGCAGCGTAACCTACGTACGTCGAAGTAGTAACAGCAACTAATAAAATGAGCGGGATCGCGATGGCTGACGGCGATGCTTCCCCGCACACCGCACCGCAACTGAATCATGTGTAGGGTGCCCATAATTGGTTCAGAACATGACGTTAAGGTTTTTCCTTGCAATAAGTAAATCTTAAAACAATAACTTCGAATCTATGCATCATTACATGGATGACGAATCAAGTAGTATTAGATGTTTTATAATAATATATACATAATACTGCTTTAGCCATCCAAAAGATTTTTCGTCCACTTATTGTCTGGACAACTTTTAGACATTTGGAGATAGTACCCTCGTAGTACCCTCTGAGGTGTTCCTACAAGCATTATGGAGTTATAAGAAAAAGGTATAAAATACATTCCACTTAGCATATTAACACCTTTACAACCTCTAGTATACTACATATTGAAGGACGTACAGTAACCATTTCCTGTTAGGAAGTTCCATCAAGTTTGACTGCTCTACTCAGAGCTCCGTATTTATTACATTAAGAAAATCTCACGCAAAACATGGTACACCTATCTGTGAACCCTCATTCAGCTGTTATCTATCTCGCTTGCACTTTAACCTTACTATTTATCAGATGTATTCACACTCTCTTTCTCACTCATCTCACCAGAATGTTTTCAAATGGATTTTATCGTAAAATTTGTTATAAGATTCCAACTTAATGATGTACATAGTTATTGCTATAATATTATAAGGTATTTAAAAGTAATTAAGATAATCTTGTTATAATTAACCAATACCTACCCATGTCCATAATGAATGCACTAGCACAATCACAGCGTAAAAATTTAATAGCAGTTTCAGTTTGCGAACAGAAAGGCGGACACTATAGGGAATATGGATTTATTTTGTTTATATGTTTAATCAATTGTTTACATTAAATTTGCATAAATAATAAAAGTTGGTAAAAAAATAATCTAGTGCGCTTAAGTGGTCGTTGAGGTCACACCAGTACATTCGCATTTTGTAAACTATAAAAATACTTAAAAAATGCTTGTTTGTTGTTAATCTGCTATCTGAACGTGGTAACGTCACGATGCAATTGTTGTTTTATGAAGTTTATTCCTTATTCCTAACATTATTTATTAAAATACAAAAAAATGACAGAAAAAGTATGAATTTACTGCGATATATATTTCACATAAAAATACTTGACATACATATATTAGGATAGCATGCACAATTGCACATATACAATTAAGAAAACATTGAAGGGAAACCTTGCACATTGTGAGATGACTGAGTTTATAAATTAAAGATGAGAATGAATAGAGATTACTAGAACTCTCAAATGATACAGAAATTGATATTACCTGACCTACTTTTAGAACCTCAATTTATATGATCGGAGAAAAATGACTGTAAAATATAAAGACAGACGATGGATTCAGTTTATACTAACTAGTCTGTCAAAAAAGTACCGGGAAAAGATCAATAATACACAAAATATTAGTTATTCATTCAAATTTATTTTATCACCTTCAAAGTATGCTCCTTTAGAAACGATACACTTACGCCAAGGAATAATCCAATCATCAAAATATTTTTTAAACGCTTTTTCCGGAATTGAGTTTAGTTCTCGTCGCGAATTCTCTTCTACTGAATGAAAACGGGTGCCACGAAGTGGTAATTTGAGTTTAGGAAAAAGAAAGAAGTCGGCTGGAGCCACATCTGGTGTATACGGTGCTTGCTCGATGGTATTTGTTGAGTTTTTGGTCAAAAATTTGTTCACAATGATGGCCTTGTGCGAAGACGCATTATCGTGGTGCAAAATCCAAGATTTTCTTTCCACAAATCTGGCCTTTTTCGTCGAAATTGCTTTCTTAAACGCAGCATAACGCTCAAATAATATACTTTATTTACCGTTTAACCTTCCGGTAAGAATTCCGAGTGCACAACACCACGATAGTCAAAGAAAACAGTCAACATGACGTTGACTTTTGATCGACTTTGACTCAGTTGCAAGGCGCCAGTCGAAGCTTGTTGACTAGTTTGTATGTCAAACTCGTAAGCTCAGGTCTCGTCACCAGTAATAATGCGTTTCATGAATATTGGGTTGGAATTGACTCGTTCTAGCATGTCCTCAGCGACTCTTATGCGATTGAGTTTTTGAAGAAAATTCAGGTATTTTGGGACTAGCCGAGCGGCAATATATTTCATATCCAAGTGATTATTTAAAATGATACGGATCGACTCGTGAGACACAGAAAGTTCAGCGGCTATTTCTCTCAAACTTGAATGAGGATTTTCAGTCACTATTTCCTTCACTTTTGCGATTTTAACTTCAGTTGAAGACGTTGATGGCCTACCAGGGCGAGGCAAATCTTCCAGCATATCTCGACCGCTTTTGAACGCTTTTTACCACTCATAAGCACCTGTTTTTGATAAAGTCGATTCACGGTAAGCCTTCTGTAACATTTTCAGTATCGCCGAACACGAAATTCCATTGATGATGCAAATTTTAAGACAAACTTTTTGTTCGATGTTTTTATCCATTATGAAATTCGCAATACACACTAGATATGATCTAACTGAAAACAGCACTGCATTTATCCTAAATGACCGATGCAACTCTAACTCCGCGCTAAAATGAAAAAAAGTTGTGCCAATCTAACAATAAAAAAACTAAAAAATTGTATTTGGAACCATAAACAAATCGTCCATTCCCGATACTTTTTTGACAAAATGTATTTTACCAAAAGCGCTATAATTGTCTATTTGAAAGAAAAATTAATTTAAATAATAAATTTGAAAAAGCTACGAGTGATAATAATAAATCTACATACTTCGCTTTCGATCAACGTACAGAAATAAAAAGTAGTGGAATCGTGCTCAGACTATAAAGTTGCCGCAACACCGCCTTCTGCGGGAGAAAGTATGCAAACGCAATTGGTAAAGACTTTCCATTATAATATATAGTTGATACGACCCTTTTGTGATATGGATACACTATGGATAATATTAAGATCTAGGTATATGTTTTAGAACATATAGATACAATTGAATGTGTAACTCAACTGGTTGCAAAAAAGCTGAGTATACTTTCAAAGGTGAGACGGTACTTCACTGTAGAACATCTTTATTGTGCTCAAGAATCTTGCATGGAATACTGTTCTCACCTTTGGGACGGCTCAGCTAAATACCAGCATGAAACGCTAAAGTTAGCCAGAGGTTAATTGGTAGTGACCAGCTTGTCAATACACGGCTTCAAAGTCTAAAGAATCGACGCCGGGTTGCTAGTCTATCGGTTTTTATAGGGTTTACTTCGGAGAACGTGCAGTCGAATTGTTTGACCTGATTCCCACTACATCATTCCATCTTCAGACGACAAAGCGTTCTAGTCTACGCCATCGTTTCACAGTGGAAACGCCAAGTGCGAACGAAACGTTTCGCCTCCACGTTCCTTCTACATACGGCCGAGTTGTGGAATGCACTACCAGAGTCCGTGTTTCGCGAAAAGTACAATCCGGGTACAGTACCTTCAAATCTCTAGTAAATAGTATTATCGAGGTAAGCATGCTTCATCTTCGACTGCACCATCGTCCGAAATTATGCGAATATTGCGAAAGGCAAACCTATTTAAACGGGTTGTCTGGAAGAGATCGCTTATTAGCGATAAGACCGCCCATTGTGCACATTTAGAATATTTTTAGGCTATAAGGTTTTCTATAACGGTGTACAATAAAGTGTGATCTATCTATCTATCTATTTATCATATAAAAACACATAATAATACATAATAACAATAACTAAATAGCTCGCGGTGTTGGCCATGTCGTTTTCCTGCAACCCTGGCAAAAGGCGATAAAAGGCATACAAGTTGCTTAGGTATCCCTGCTACTGAGCTGGTGAGTCACTCACTCCCCCACCGCGATCTCCAGAAGGGTGGGCAGGCCGTTAACATGATTTCACAGGATAGATAGATAACTTTATTCTACACCAAAGTATAGACAAACAAAAGTAGGAAAATACAGAAGATAGTACAACGGGTGACCTTATCGCTGAAAACCGATCTTTTCCAGGCAATCCTTGCTTGGTCTCGGACATCGACGCAGGGTTGCCAGCTTATCGGTTTTCTATCAGATTCACTTTGGAGAGTGTGCAGCTGAGCTCTTCGATCTGATCCCGCCATCTCCCTTGCATCATCGGACAACCAGACGGATGGTGGATATTCCACCTGTAAGAACGAAGCGCTTTGCATCTAGCTTCATCATACGCACCGCAAAGGAGTGCAAATCATTGCCGGAGTCTGTCTCTCCCGATACTTATAACCTGGGTGTCTTCGAGTCCCGTGTGAATAGGTACCTTCTAGGTAAGCGTGCTCCATCCTAGACCACATCTTCGCTCCACATAGGGCGAGCTTGTGGTCAAACGCAAACCTATACTACAATAAAAAAATAAAAAGTTATATAATATTTTAAAAGATGCTGATTGGTACAGTCTGTATTCTTCCCTCCATAACAATCTTCAATAAAATTTGAGCATTGAGACAAATGCATAAAATCTAAAAGCAGAAAAAAACATAGGAGGTATGACAGTCATTTATTAAAAATGTAATTCTGAAAGATTTTAAATGCTATATAACTAGCAGCATATGGCATTCTTCTCTTCGTTTGAGTAACTTTTTAGAACAAATAAGTAAAACTTAAACCCTGTAATTACAAAATTTTTGACTGATATGGTTTTAAAACGTTTTAAATAATAAATCATTTAAAACGAGAGAATTCTTCTTCCTCAATAAACTTCTTAGTTTTTAGGAATTGTTCTTAACCATTCAGTAGCTCATAAAACTTGTCCCTGTTAAGTGTTTGGTGTATATTACAACAGTGCTGTCTACATAACAAAGCATAAGAATGCATTGTCTTAAAACTCAAAACACATAGCAACTTACACAATGTTATTCATGTTGTCATGTTTAAAAAGAAAAGAATGTGTTGTCTAAGAAGAGCATTCTAGAACAAGAAGCACAAGTCGACAACATAGTAAACAATAAAAGTGGCAAAATAATATTCGAATTAACTAATATATATATATATATATATATATATATATATATATATATATATATATATATATATATATATATATATATATAATAGTATGCAAAACTTAACCTTAACTAAAATCATTTTTAAGCGAAGGGAATTCCGATTGAGTACAAACCGCCGCGTGGGAGGCGCGGCGGAGCGTGTGTGATTCGGTGATACGCCACATTGGGGATGTACGTACTAGCACAGCCCCGAAGAAATACTGTTGCCACCCGAGTCGGGGATACCTACTAATTAATACCCCTCGATATTACTTCCTTCGCCATATGCCAGGACTACGGGAAAAGCGGGAACCTTAACTGCACCTAATTAACCATTCGTTTGTGACATATACTTAATCCTTTAAGATTATAGCAGAATAGTGAGCCTCAGAACACAAAAGGCGTGGGTTACCTCGCTGGATCGCTATATTATTCCGTAGTCTGTCAGTTTTGCCAGGTGTTAGGGTATTTGCTCGACTGGGTGGTGATCACCCCTGGTCTAGAGTATGCCGCCATAACACAACACAAGATTTTGTGTTGTGTTCCGGCATCAGTGACCAGGTTCCAGTCTCCTTTAAGAGAGCAGCAGTGCATTTGTAGCACCTTTGGTCTTGCAAATGTCCATAGGCGACGGTAACCACTTTCCATCAAGTGGGCCGTCTGCCTGCTTCTGAATTCCTGCATGTAAAAAAAAAGTCCAGGGTAATGCATAAGTCATCTTGATCACGATGTCACGTAAAAGACGATCCCGAGACACTTTTTCTATGTATTTTTACAATTGTTTCCTAAGACAAGCCTGCACATACAGGACAATATAAGCTAATACAATAAAAGAAAACTTAACTTAGTTATATTGTATTCTACCTAGTTTCTCAAGACTGTAAGTACTTTATTTTAGTTATAATAATAATAACATCAGCCCGTAAATGTCCCACTACTGGGCTTGGGCCTCCCATTATAGGGGGAACGGACAGTATACCCGCCACGCTTGTCCAAGGCGGCTTGGCAGATTTGACACTCGATGTGCAGGTTGCATCACGATGTTTTCCTTCACCGTTGTTAGTACGTGGTAATTGTAACAATATGTACATTAAATCAGAAAACTGACTAAGTGGTGCATGCGTTCCGGCCAGGCTCGAACCCGCGATCTTTGAGCTTGGGACGTGTGCACTAGCCATTACGCCACCACGACTTCATATTATTTTAGTTAATATATGTAAAAGTGAAAGTGATAGTATAGATATAAATAATAATTCAAAAAGTATTTTTCTCATCAACATTTTATTCATATTAAACGGTAAAAAATATATGTAAATAAATAACACATCAGAACGCTTATAAAAAGTTTGATTACTCTAATTACTACAAAGTATTTTCCTATAGCCTAATTACAATATTAGGCAGTTGATTAAATTCGGATGAAGTAACTTAAAAATTAAATCACAATAGTATGAACAATTAAGATTTATTTTAAAAATGTGGATACTGTGAAACCACGATGACATTTAAATAATAACTAAACAAGTTTAATTGATAATACTTACAAAAAGTACGTAATAAATGATATCTACTACATTATTGTAGCTCCGCTGCCACAATAACTGAACAAACAGACAGAGAACATTTGTATATATTATTAAAATTCACTTCAGTTCAGTCTATGAAATATTATTGTCTAATATTAAAAAGTTTCAAATAATTTACAATACTTAAATAATTAATGTAATACTACGTTAGTTATTTTCGATATTTGCGACAAATTAGAGGTAAGTTTTGTGACATTGATACTGAAATGTAAGAACATGTTTACAGGACAGTAACAATTAAAAAAAAACCACTGGCTTATAAATATGCCTGAGGCTGTTTTGAAATAATTACAATACTCGTATGTAATATAATTTTAGACCAAGTGTTTATCTTTTAGGTTTTTTATATAAATGATTAAGTTTTGCTGGTAAATATTAAACACGAATTAATGATCTTTAAGTAATCATTGGCTCTAGTAATATTTTTTCAGTATGTACACATCGACATAACTGATATTTAGATGTGTAGATACTGAAATTACTTAATAGCTAACTCCCTTTTTTTGACGAGGAAAAATCTTCTTGCGGATTTCTCATCGTGTTGGGGTCACGGTGAGGATGTTATTTCAAAGTGTAATAAATATGCAGTGACTTTGTTGGTAACAGGTAGGTATATCTCAAAACCCTTTGTCAATTTTTATTATATGTATTAAAAACAATAAATATAAATAAATTGTCACGACTGGTTGTTTGCCATTGATGACAGATATTAATTTTTTATTCGTACTCTGTCTCTTGAGAGCCCCATTCACTATCATGCATAGCAGGCCTGCAGTGAGCGGTGCTTGCAGGAATCAAGAAGCATGCTACTCTCTATGTTACCGTATGCAATGCAGACTGTAACAACATTCACAATGTTCCATTACGCGACGGACTGGTAGGCGGATTGCCATGCAGGATAGTAAATAGGTCCCTTTATGTCGGCTGTCGTCCTGCCACCTACAGTTCGTGCACGTTCCGTATAGACCTATTTTATCTTTGCCTTTTTAAATTTCTGCATCGTGGATTGATGTATCCACGCAGTGTCAAGTAGTTAATGAATATTCAAATTTTAGAATACGCTCCAAACAAAAGCCTTAGCCAAATCGTAGATCTTTGACTGACGGCAAAAGATGAATTTCTTTTGACAGCTTGAAAAATTTACTAAACAGTTGATATTTTCACCACAAATGCTAAGCAACAAAAGATCACCTTTCAAGTTCCCGACAAAAAGTTCCATCATCCTATTAATGAATTCTATTTATAAAATACTTACTTAAATCTGGCTTAATTAATACTTAGGCAAGGTAGGTGCCGGGGCAGTGGGTGTTGCCAGCAGAGAGTCGTCGGGAGCCGCGAACGTGGATTCCCTCACAGAGGTGGAAGCTCTTAGGGAGGCTCGCCTCCTATCCCTTATTGCACTGGCAAGGAAGAACGTGCAGAAAATGCCTGTACTCTGGAACCAAAAAAGACATAGCTTTTATATGGTTCAATTAATCTAGCAGTTTTTAGTAGAAACATACTCTAAAAGGAAAAAAAACTCTAAAATGAACAATAATTGTAGGATATTAGTAGTTTTTGAGTAGTAATGATGTGTTTTTATGAGAAATGTGAATTGTATAGTCAAATTTGACCTTTCGAGTTTTCACAAGAACTCCGTTAAATGGAGTCAGTTGTAGCTTACAATTCAACTGCGCTACCTATAAGAAGACTTATACTTTAGATTTGGTTGTATGGACTAAGATTCCTTTGCCTGCCTTTGCGACGAATTCTACTACTACTACTTAGTTAATCTATTTGTCACCAGTGTTAACTATAAGTTAGGACTTATTTATCTATTTATACCTAACTAAACATAGAATGAGGAGGAAAATACTGGATTAAAAGCTAAGCTGCCAAGCCATTAACTCAATTAATGAGAGTGAAATAAGTTTCCTTCTGATAAAGGTTTAATTGCGATTTGGCAACTGTTAATACTAAAACATATAGGGGTACCTGTTTTGCCTTGAACAGTTTTTCACATTTTCATTTATAAAAAAAATTACGCAGCGCATAAGACATACTTTCTTCCATGATGAGACCTATCAAATATGCACATATTGAAAGATCAGTTATTCAATTATATAATGAATCAATAAAATCTGTGAATTTTATATAAAGCTGAGAACAAAAGCCGTTAGAAAAAAAGGGAAAACTGTCCAAGATACAACAGAGCTGGTACATTAGCTCTGTTGTATCTTGGACAGTTTCTAGGCCCATACAAGTTGTAATTTGAACATTCTAGGATCAAATGTCAATAGTAATATTTTACAAAAGAACATTATTATTATTGTAGTCAGATTCCTTTATTTTTTTATCAATAGTACCAAATCGCTTTACTTCGTAAACCTAAAATGTAATATTTGTACTTATTTAGCCACAATTTTAAAATCAACTTAAAAATAAGTAATCAATATTCTTTATCTTTTTCTTTTCTATGTCCTGGGAACCCGAGAATTTTTCCCAGTAGTGGTTTTAACTGGTAGGAGCTTAAAAATTAGCTGTTTACGATACGATTTTAGCAGAACTATTGTGTACGTTATTTTTTAAATACAATGGTACATTATGTACCTGGGAATCCCGTAGTTATTCATAAAAATCGAATAATAGATGTACCTTGGCCAGTGTCCACGGTACGTTGTTGTTTGTAGGGCCAAGGTACAAGATCACAATAATTTCTGTTAACAACTTTCATAAATACGTTACAATTGAGATTAGGTTCGAACACTTATAGTTTATAATAAATATGCATCATACTAAATAAATAAACAATAATTAGAGAGCAAAAAACGTACTTTTTGAGGAAGAAATATTATATAACCTTTTTATCTGTACTGAGGCGGCACCGACGAATCACAACTAACTTGAAGTTAGAGTTGACAAAGGGTGTTTTAACTGATATAGGCTATTGATATAGCAATAATAGAGGATTGTTACATCAATGGATATAGGGAATAAATAGTATTTTAAAAGTCGGGAGAAAAAATTACGATTGTCCTAGGTACAACGCTGTCCAACAAGGACATACAACAGGTTCCCATACAAATTAACAATACTAAGGTAAATGATGTTATGAACTAATATGTTAAAGTAATAAATTCTTTGTTTCTAATCAAGTACATTAAATTCATTGTGTCTAAGTTTATGTTTTAGAATTACAATCGAAGTCAATATGCTTTGATGCCTTTTGTATACATACATAATAACTAACTCTATCTATATAGTATAGGTTCGCGTTTGACCGACATTGTATATTTCTGGGGCCTAATTCTGCTATTTCAATAACTTGCGTTTCGAAGATATTCAAAGTAAGATTCCATTCCTATAGTGTCATAAATTCGTATTCAACACATCTTTTTTCTAAATAGTAGATTTTTTATTTATTATTTATTTAGGATTATGGCTTGGCAGCTAGGCCTTTATGCCAGATCTTACATTATAATGTAGTCTCTTCATTTTCTTAAGGCTATTTGTAGCACACCTGAACTGTAGGTTATCAGCTGGCGCCATTCAACGGAGTTCTTGTGACAACTCAAAAGGCCACATTCGACTATACAGATCACATTTCTCACAAAACACATAATTACTACTCAAAAACTGTCAATATCCTACAACTATTGTTCATTTTAGAGTAATTTTACACATTTTTAGAAAATAAAACTGCACAGCACAACATCTCTTTTCAGTTCCCGCCAAAAACTCCTTAAATAGTAGAAAAACATTGATATTATTACCATTATTATCACCATTATCAGAAATATCATTAGCCGAAATTAATATTTAAAACTAGCAAAAATTTTAAACATTTATAATATATCGCGAGTTTTCGCACAAGCGAAATTTTTATATAGAACATTTAAAAAATATTTATAAAGATAGAATGGCGTGCCCCATTGGAATTAACAAATACCGAAACCAGGCAAACCTACGATTGAGACTATGTATTAGTAGAATTGGGCCCTTTAGCGCGTCAGTCAACGTAATAGTTAAAATAATCGAAATTAAGTTTGTTTATGATATGGAACATTGTTGTATAGATTTTAAATTACAAACTAATGCTGATATTATTCGGATCAACCAAATTGTTTCAATTTGGTTGATCCGAATAATATCAGCAAAAGTACAGAACTCTAAAGACACAACGGTATTCAATGACATTGAATAATTCCAGTTTATGTGGATCACTTTGGGTGATTTTTTAAGCTCCATTTACTTGGTGATCTGGATTGAAAGTCAAATGATCCGTCCACTATCGGTTTAACGAAACATATATTCCACAGGGCATATTTAAAATATTATTCGCGAGAACTTGGGAAAGGCACGAGAAATCTGTGCAGGAAAGGAGAAAGCATACAATTTCCTGCGATCGGGCGGCCTGTCGTAAGCCAGGTGGTAGGGTATTCACCCGTCTGGATGGCTACTTCCCCTGATCTAGAGTATGCTGCCATAACAATCTTGAGTTGTGTTCCGGCATTATTGGCCAGGTCCCAGTCTCCATTTAGACAGCGGCAGCACATTGGTAGCACCTTTGGTGTTACCAATGTCCATAGGCGATGGTAACCGTTTTCCATTGGATGGGTCGTCTGCCTGTTTGCTGAACTCGTGCAATTAAAAAGAAATCATAAATGTTTTCGCGTTCACGCGTCTTTTGTTTTAGGTCAAAAACCGACAATAGTATATTTATTTATTCATTTAAATACCTGTTGTAGTTACAGAACATGTCAAAATACACAAGGGGAAGTAGTTAATATATTACAGGATTCTTAAGAATCTAGTATAAATATTTAATGTGAAACAATTCAAGAAAAATCAACACCTGGTTCTTAATCAAGGAGAGCGTTAAGTAAATTAATTCTACGATTAAATAATCTGAGAACGAGACGAGAATCAACGAAAAATACGTGAATCGGTTCCATATTCAAGATTCTTGAAATTTTCCCGCATTCTCGCAAGAATGTGGAACGCCTATTACGGACCATTTGAAAATAGTACGCTTTGAGAATTTGTACGTCGCTATTTCACAACAAATAACACCCACCTAGTAGCACAATACCTATTGTTATTATCGCTACGCATAAAAACCGAGCTGACGATAATTTTCAGTACATAATTTTATTAAAAAATTCAAATAATTGGTTTTATCGCACTAATTAAAGCGAAAGGGAAAAAAACAATATAAAAAGAACATACACGGACAATTAAAAAAATATGTATAACTAGGATATGCTCGCGACTTTATCCACGCTTGACTTGGGATTCCGAAGGCACAAACTATGCAGTATTTAAAGGAGAATGTAAGCTATCGTCTTAGTGGAAACTGTGTCGGAATAAGCTAATTTTTATGCATCCATTTTTTTAATCTGGCCATTCCCAGAAAATTCCCGCGGGGTTCCCGGAATAAAAAGTAGCGCAGTTTAAGTCTAACAATTAGCTATCATTTTTTCCCGAACAAACAGACAAAACGACAAACACACAAGAAATCTAAAAAAAAATGAATCGTGTTCTCCATCGTAGATATAGTCTATTCCAGTTGTTTTTTAAATAGCTTTAATGTACAGACACGGCATCTTTAGAATTTTATAATATTATATATATATTGGACACAACATGATATTACATTAAATTCTAACATTATTTTTACATATAATATAAAAAACAGGTGTTAAAACATTGAGTTGTACTACGTACTAAGCTGTTCGATACAAAATAATCGAACTTGATGAAACCGGGGGTCTGCGCGGGGCGACCGTGCCGTGGACTAACTCATGTATTTGCTGCAGCGCTAAGCACTGGTTATGCCGTCTAACCAAACTATTAAAACATGCAGCGTTAGATCGCTTACAGAGTGTAATTGAAATGCGCCTGAACATGGTCGCAGCGATGATGCGTCGAGACGAATTAAAATTGATAAAATTTAATTAAAATAAGATGTTCTGTCGAGAATACAACAAACTTACCGATGAAAAGTCACCCCATGAATTTTATTTGATTTTCTTAAGTGGTTTGAACAGTACCTTAGTAACCAAGAAGGCAATTTTTTTAATAGATAGTTTTCACCCAAACATGTAAAGTATCGATAACAACCTGGCGCAGACTGAGCGAGTTCTTGTCCAGGGACCATAACGAGTGTTCAAATAATTTAGTTACGAACGCCTCGTCTAGTACGTAGTACAATAATACATTAAACCTACTTGCGATCATGATACTTTTTAAATATCACGATAAATATAATACAAGTATTAGGTAATTACTGTTTAGAAAATAATTAATGTGCTATTTGACTCCTACAAAACTTATGACGTCATAAGTTGGAATGTTTATACAAAATAGGTTTTATACGTAGATAAAAAGTATCTCAAATGATTTAACTGTCCGCTCCCCTATTTTGACCAAGCACTTGGCTGTCCATGAACTATGGATTCCGTAGAAGTATCAAACGTCCACGGCTTAGTTCATTTGTCACGGAATCATATAAAAGCATTTAATAAAAAATAAACCATAACTCGAATAGTTTTCAAACTAATATTCATTAAAAGTATTTTTTAACTTTTAGAGCTTAGACGAAGCTTTAGAAGCTTCTTGAAAGTTAGTAGGACACATGTTACACAATTTTGATGATATTGGAAGCTAATCTCCCCCCGTTATTTATTAATTTAAATCAAAAAGTAACTGAAGAACAACGTCTTGAATTTTCGAGATCTGACTAACGATACGTCACATAACTATGCTGTAGGTATATTAAAAAATATATTCTTCGGTTATACATATGTATGGCGACATTGGCGGCCAGCCCTTTTAGTTCTTTCGCGGTTTCACTACACTATTGTATAGTGCTTTATCAACTAAAGTTTTGGCTACTTTCATATATAATATATACACAGTAGTTTATGAGAGATATGACTGTGAAATACGAAGGCAGACAGACGGACGGATGACAATTTTATAAGAGTTCCGTTTTACCCAAAATAGTTAGGCCTAGTCCGCATTGTGAATTCTCACCGCGCGAGTTTCATTCGCGCTAGATAAATTCCGCAGAATGAATTTCATTTACGCCGCACTGTGAATTACTTCGCGCGATTTTTATCACATTTTTATGAAATTCTCGGCTGAGAAGCACGTCTGCAATGGTCAACGGAACCAAAATTATAATTTATGTGTTACTACGCTGAAGGAGACGTAAACATATCCAAAGATGTCATGAACATGGATTCACCTATTAACAGCTTGACCTATGGGACAGGAGTATTATTTTTTTTCAAAAAATATCAAGACCAGCATAGAGCAAAAATTTTTTCGGACATATTTTTTTTTATTTTACTTGACTAGGCACCTTTTCGTTTTTATTAGAGTACCTGATTTTTACGGTACTCTAATAAAAACGAAAAGGAAAAGGTTAGTAACACTTTTACAGTGATCTGGCAACTCAGCCTCATATTCCATTAATGAATTAACGTGGGTGGCACTTGTCGCACTCAAAGGGAATGCCAGTTCAAATATGTAGGAGTATTAAGCAATAAGTGTTAAAGATCTTAATTGAAGTGTCTAGTTGCGCGACGAGGCTTCATGACGTCATAATAATTCTTGTACATATTATATATAAACTTATGAGAAGTTTTTTGGGTCTTAATAAAAGTCCATAAACATCCCATTACTTGGCTTGGATGTCGCCTGCTGGTTGAGCTAATGGACCATCATCCCACCACCGCTTATTTTCATCAATTGTCTGCTTAACCACTAAAAGCTTTTAATCGAGAATACAAGACAATACAAGAACAACTAAACGAATGTTATTCAAAACAATTTTCGTTAAAAGTCTTTACCTTAATTTTTTTCTAAGTATCCCATTTTGTTCATGTACGTGGCAGAACTATGCTGGAATCATTATATTGATTACATACAGCTCTTAGGGCCGCATTGATCGGTGCGATACCACGCACTCAGGGATCGTGCGATGAGTGAGTTCCGATGACACACTTCTCCCTCCTACTTTTTTTATTGAAGCAAAACGCAGCAAGCCTGCCTGCCTGCCTGCTTGAAGCAGGAATACGTTTCGTACACTACCGGGTCCTTTGTGGGTTAGAACTTAGCGGCAAGATTAAGCGCCGCCGGCATGTGTGGAGGCTCATTGGTACAATCGTTCACATAATACTCCACTAAACATGAACCTGCCTCCTATGTGCCCGCGCTTGTGGTAGAAAGAGCATGAGACTTATATACTTTAGAACGTAGTTACGCCCATGCTCATCTG
Source organism: Dendrolimus houi (assembly GCA_039645545.1). NCBI lineage: Eukaryota > Metazoa > Arthropoda > Insecta > Lepidoptera > Lasiocampidae > Dendrolimus > Dendrolimus houi. The sequence continues at coordinate 22,963,305 of CM077127.1, read as the reverse complement.
CGCATCAAGGCCTCAGAGTGCCCCGTGAAGCAGGGCAAATTCTCTTCGTCAACAAAGGTTTAGTTTCACCGCATATCCAGATGCAGGTGGACCCCTGTAGCGGAATCACGGGAGGAGATTTTGCGTATATCTGCGTCTTCAGACACCGAACTAACGTCGATACCCGTGAGTCGCATGCGCACCTCTCTCCCTCTCGTTCAGCGGCCTCCTTGTGTGACATTACTGCCTCATTCTCCCTCCTACTATCCCAACACCCTATTCTAATCCCATATCCAATACTTTCTATCCCTTTCCTCCTGTCTGATCTCTATATCTCATGCCCCTATTCCATCTTCTTTATCTCATCCTAAATCCTTTTGTTGCAAATGTCTATAGGCGGTGGTAATAACTTTTTATGAGCCACGCCGTCTGCCTGCTTGCCAACTTCTCAATGAAAAAAAAAACAATATTCATAAGTTGGAGGGGGTACAAATTTTGTAACTTTAGAAGCCAAAATCTCCACACTTGATGACTTTTAATCAAAACATAATTATAGAAAGAAAGAAAAATATCGTTATATTCTTTTCAGATTTGATTTAAAATATAACACATGATTACTTAATACATTGACAACATTTTCCAACCTGCCCTGTTTTAATTGTTTCACTGTTTTACTACACCATTGTGCAGAGCTGTATAAACTTCACCTTCCTCTCAAAGACAGATGAACATGTAGACAGGACATAAACATAAAGGTTTCGTGTTTGTCAAAATACTTACGAAACCCTAAAAGGTCAAATTCAACCGGTATTTCCCCTTGTTATAAACTTACAAAAATATTATATCACATAAACAATTGCGTAAGTATTTAGTAACAACGACGTATTGTTTTCTTATAATTATTTACCACTTCACTGGAGTAGTTGGTGGTATTTTAAGTATACTTTAAACAAAGCGGGTTGTTTCTTTTAGCAATTAGTTGATACTTGGCCAAGTTACTAGGAACTTCTTATGTTATATCAGGCACACTATTGCTGTTTGCTTTATTTTACTATACACATAGCAGTTCAATTATAAAAGTTTTGGTATCATAATTAACTTTGTTTCGTCATATTTGTTATGAAAGGGTTATGACTTTTTTCTGATGATAATCAAACTTTGTATTTTTTTAAATAATGTCCATCGAATAAACTTACGAAAATTAAATTTCACCTAATCATTGACTAATATCTTATTCACTAATATTTCATCAACAATATTGTGCTAATAGATCTGTAAGAATGTTTTTAATAGAAAATAAAACAGAAATATTTTTTATTTAACAAAATAAGAAAGAAAAACTGTGTTGTCCTATTTTTGGAGTGAAATTGGGCGAAATTGAGTTGATCATAAAAATAAAAAAACGTCACGTTATCTTACAAACATTGTACCGTCACAGCTGAATGATATACCAACATTAGTAGACACTGTTTAATAACACTGCTATAGGAGGGTAGACAGAAGTTTGTATAGTTCCCGGCTCGAATCTTGAGTGGTCACACTTTTTCGCAGTATGATGTATTTCGAGTAAAGGGACAAGAACATAATATTTTCGATATGTCGACAATTAGCATCATATTAAAGCGATATCTACTATCCCGCCGGCCGCTCAAGACATGTGCCGGGAATTATACTTAACTTGATTTAAATAAAAGTATTCGCGACTAGTATACATAATAAAACTAAGTTTTAACGGTTTTGAGCACGGTAATTTATTTGATTTGAATATGCCAAATGCGCAGAAGTCTACAAATTATAAATGTATTTTCGTCGTCTGGCTATAATTTACTTATTTTAAATCTATATTCTATATAATATACGGCCTCTGTGGTTGAGCGGGCTAAGCCTTTGCCGGCTTATCTCACTGCAACGCAGAGGCTCCGGGTTCGATTCCTGGTACAGTAAATTTCGGAAACGTATTTTCTCCGTTATTTACTATGGTCTGGATGTCTGGGATCGGCCCCAGAATGGTCCGTTGTATATTACCCAGAACACAAGCGTAACTTGCTTAATTTGGGGATATACAGTATGTGTGTTTGTTTGCCGATTTATTATTTATTATTATTATTATAAAATTCTAAACATGCCGTGTCTGTACATTGAAGCTATTAAAAAAAAACGGGAGTACATTATATAAAGGTTGGTGAGCACGATGAAATTTTATTTAGAATTCTTGTCTGTTTGTTCGGGATTCATATAAAAACTACTGGGTCGATTACTACGATGCGGTTTTCTCTGATCGACAGTAAATTCTTAAACTTAAAATCTGCGCAACTTTTTGTCCTAGAAATCCTGCGGCAAATTTTCTGTGAATTTAAAATTTAATAAATCGAATTCCAGTGTGGTTTTTTCACTGATTGACAGCTAATTTTATATAATAAAATGTGTGATATTTTTTGTCCCGGGAATCCAGTGGGTATTTTCCCGGGAGCAGTTTTTAGTTATTCGGGTGCATAAAAATTAGATTATTCCAACACAGTTTTCACTAAAACGATAGCTTCCGTTCTTTTTAAATGCTGCGGTGCTTCCTACTAATATTATAAACGCGAAAGTTTGTAAGCATGTATGGATGTATGTATGTTTGTTACTCTTTCACGCAAAAACTACTTAACGGATTTTGATGAAACTTTACAATAATATAGCTTACACATCAGAATAAGACATAGTATAAATAAAGATATGGTGTGAATTATCCAAAATATAATGATTTTCCATCACCACGCGGGTGAGACCGCGGGGCGTAAGTAGTTATGTCATAAAGAGGTTAAAATACCGGTACTTTTTTATGTAATTGTCATTACATTGCATTTTCAATAATTGTTTTCAGTTCGATTGGTTTCGTCATTACGTCTTTGGGTCGACGATGACGTAAATGAGTATTATTCTAATTTACCACCACTGACAGACACACTTGTTTACTTGTTATTAGCCAGTTATTCCTGCTATTTGTTATTGTGCCTGGAACTTAATCATTTGTTACGACCTAGGTGCCGACAAAGACAAATTTACACCTGCCTACCTGTAGAAACACATTTTATTACCTTTTCGGCATTTGGACTTCTTATGTTTAATTTGTCTTTAAAATTTGTGATTTAAAAAAAACAGCCCATTGTGTATTGTAATATTTTACGGCCTACTGTTGTATTGTGATAACTGCCAGGTGTCTCGAATTTAAAAGTACAAACTGATTCTCAGAAATTCGGTTCACGCGGCCGGGCAGACATATTGCATCTGTGCAGTATAAAGCAAGGCCTCAATGGACAGATGAGGCAGTCGAGCGATAACCACAAGCGATGCAAGACTTGTGTACATTCGGTAATCTATTTAGTGACGGACTTTGCGCGTGTATTTGAATTACGATCTCCTGCATTACGTTTGGACTTATTCCGTTCGGTTATATTTGTATCTGTCTTATACGTATTTGTATGGTTCTAATAAACTCTATAGTAATTCTAACGGCATTTTAATTCGAATCTCGCGACTCGTAACACATTAATGAACAAACTAGCACTGACACATTTGTGGAAAGAATTAGCATCGCACAATCCAATGACATGACTCTGTTTGTATTAGTTAAAGAATATCTAAAGATGGATAAAGTAGAAAATGTTTTAACCACGTAAACACACCATTTAACTGAAACTTTATTCAAAAATGCATACACTTTCAAGCGGAATTCGAAGACAAGATGTTCGGATTGCAGTCTTCGTGAATTTCTTTTTTTTATCGAGGACAAATACGATTGAAGACTTACTATCGCGGGCTTTCGTGATATTATTATATAACGTTTCAAAATTAATGATTGCCAGAACGCGTGGGCAAAGAATTACGTTCGTCATCGTCTCTGCCTGTTGGTGGCAGAGCCGGTAAGGGGCCTCGAGTTAGTACTCTTTGCCCCGGTCCAATTTCGCAGTCCAACTACCCCCCTTTAACGTGGTACGGGAGCCGCCTCACACATAGGGGTATGTCGGCGGCTCGCGTCGGCTAATCAGCGGCTTTCGGTGGCCATCACGGGCTTCGCGTTGACACCGTCTGCGGCGTGGTTGGCCAGTCTGCGGCATCCGATGGCCATCTCGGGCTTTTGGTGGCCATCTGCGGCATGGAGATTTTCGCGACCTCTCAAACATCGCCCTAATCCCAGCGGATGAGGTCACGGGGGGTTGGTAGCCAGCGTGAGACTGCGTGATCAGGAGGTCGCGCATGTATCGCACCTACTGCGTTTCCAATGTATAATAGTTATTGCATGCAACAAAACTATATTATTACTTATCATATGATAAATCTGTAGAGGATTGGAGTTTGTACAGTGAATTTAAAAGGGTAAAAAAGTTATGAGGGATAATAATTTAGACCAGGAGATACCAAAAAATAAAATTCTTGCCTGTCTGTCTGCATCACGTGAAAACTACTGAGTGGATTTATATGGAACGTGAGACATAGCTAGCTTATATCCTGGGTCAACATTTAGGAAGCTTCTTTTCCCGATAAATGACTTCAAGTCAGTGGGATAGACGAATATAGCGAAAAAGATGGCACTGCGGTCGCTATTTGTTTGGTGTTACCGTTTTCTCAATTCACTAACATATACGTCTTCTTAATGGCAACACGAACAAAGTTCCGCCTGGCAAACTATACTCTGATTTTTAACCACAACAGCAACAACAATACTCTTAAAACAGTAACACATTTACATATCTTAAAATTAGAAGGTAGTAGTACAATGGGCGGCCTTATTGCTTAAAACAATCTCTTTCAGGCAACCTTTAGTGAGTTATGCGAGTTTTTGATTCTTGATCCTGTAAAATTCTATGATTCAAGTCATAGTGGTGAGTTGAATCAACAACTTCCTTATGAATGAGCCATACAACATTATGCTTCAAGCTTGCAATATAAAAAAAGGTCGATCGTAGCCGTCTGTTTAATCCGGGTAATTAAAAATCAGTGTATAGTGCGTCTCACGATAAAAGTCCCGCGGCAAAAAATGGAACTAATTGTACAGATCAGCCCAGCCACATTGTTATGTTGTTTTTATCAAGTGTTTAATGTAAATGTCACATTATATTATTACTCTATTTACTAATAAATTGGAATCTTTCTAAAATTATTTTATCTTTCTAACATACCGTAGCGCCGCATCTGCGAGACTTGTTTCGTGAGACAGAGTCTACAATAAGTATAAAGGTCTCATCTGCGGTCTGATAACGGCGTTATTTTTAACTCTATAAATAAGACGCATTTGGTCACAGTCAATAACGTTAACATTATTTCAGGTGCGCCCCACCGTTAGAAGAATGTTATCTTTAGCAATCCCAGTCATTTATTTAATATCTCAAGGAGGTTGCTTATGACGTGATACATAAGGAAGGCTTTACAACCTTCCATTTACGAGTACATGATATGTGATTCGGCTTGAATACATAATGACTCAGTATCATAAAAATGACTTACAACAATGTCACAGGGATACTTAGGAATACTATTAATCATCTGTATTCAATGTTAATCGTTCCTCGTTAGTCATTAGGATGTGTGGCATATTTGATAATACGTTTTAAATGTATTAATTTCACAAAATATGCTTTTAGGACGTCGTAATTGCGTGGGATAGGTCATATAAATTTTGTCATTTTTATAAAAACAACATGGGCGCCGCCAGGATTACTTTCAGGGAGATGCATCTGGATCTATACGTTATACTATACTAATATATTCCAGTAACAACATGTAACATTGAACGTACATTTAGCACATTAAGACTTGTCAAGACGCGGAATCGCTCACTCACCAATGGGAGCCGCAAGTCACGCAATGTAAGCGGCCTGTGCATGCTCAACATTCACAAGAAAAGTGTAGAGGAGGATACTGAAGTTAACAAATTTGGACCTTATCCTAGACCAGCTATAATTTTTATTCAAACTGTAATTTATTATAAAAAATAATAACAGCCCATTAACATCCCACTGCTGTGTTCGGGCCTCCCACTATAGGGGAATGGACAGTATACCCGCCACGCTGCTCCAAGGCGGCTTGGCAGGTTTGACACATCGGTTACCTCGATGTGCAGGTTTCATTGCGATGTTTTTCTTCATCATTGTTAGCACGTTGTAATTGTAACTAATATGCACATTAGGTGCAGAAAACTGCCTATGTGATGCATCCGTTCCGGCCAGGATTCGAACCCGCGCCCTTTGAGTTTGGGACGCGTGCACTAGACATACGCTACCACGACTTCGTTCGTAAACAGTAACTTAATAAAAAATAATCGATATATTTTCTTTACTGACAGGGGGATGCAAGTGTACACCCTTGCACCTTGCTGCCGGCGCCCATGAAAAACAATGTCTGATCTAGAAAGATCTTCCAAGACACGATGTCAATCTCCTTTATCCCAGCTCTCGCATACCATCCTAAAGACTGGCAACGTGTTAGCTTTTTGACCACTTTTCATCAGCTAGGCCGTCTTCCTGTTTACCAGCTTCGTTATAAAACAAATTGCCAAAAGTCTCGTCACAAAAACAAATGAAGGTTTAGTTTAGTTCAACTAACACGTCCTCGTGTGATGGTATATGTCCTCACATCACAGGCAGGAGTGTTGCATTTAATGAACCGCTATTTACACCGTTTACTCAGCATCCTCTGCTCCACACCGCAGCAATTTTCATATTACGCCGACGTGTTTCAATGTCACGTTGTTCCTGCCGTGAATTTTTGTTACGTGTGACATAACAACCGTTTTATTTCTATTTAGATTGCGCCTTGTGTTTTATGGTACATTTGTTTTAACTCGTCCTTAAAATTTTTCGTTGTTTGATTAGTATTGCTGAAGCTTTAGAGCTAGCATAGAAGAGTCAATATTTTTTAAGCTAAACCCTTGATAATGGCTCTATTATCCTTATATAAAAACTTAATTAGGTTTTATATATTTTGTTACGACTGACAAAGACAAATTCACACCTGCATACCTGTTTTGCACATTTTATTACCTTTCGGCATTTGGACTTCTTTTGTTTACTTTGTGTTTAAAATTTGTGATTAGAAAAACAGCCCATTGTGTATTGTAATCTTTTATGGTAGTCATTAGCCAGGTGTGATTCTAGGAAATTCAGTCCACGTGACCGAAAAGACATATTGTATTTGTACAGTATAAAGCAACGGCCCAATTGAGAGATGAGGCAGTCAAGCGATAACCACGAGCGAAGCAAAACTTGTGTACATTCGGTAATCTATTTAGTGACGGACTGCGCGTGATATTGAATCGTGCATTACGTTTGGACTGGTTGTGGTCAGTTATATTTGTACCTGTGTTATACGTGTTTGTATAGTTCTAATAAACTCTATAATAATTCCAACGGCATTTTAATTCGAGTCCTGCAACTCGTAACAAAATTTAAACCTTTAGTGAAAATTTGTCTGACTGATGGTGAAAACAGCTTAAAAATCCGTTGCGTTTTATATATACTACGTAAAGATTTATTTTTTACTAGCTGAGCCCGCGACTACGCCCGCGTGGATTTTTTTTCGCAGAACACTAAAAAAGTAGCTTAAGTTACTCTTTAGATACATATATAAGTATATACATTAGCTATCTGTCAGTGAAAGTCCCATCAAAATCGGTCCAGCCGTTTCAGAGATTAGACGGAACATCCAAACAAACAAAAAATTTATAAATTGTTTATTTGATATAAGTACCGTATATACTTTCAAATGCATTTAGTAAAAAGCTGTTATTTTGACATTACAAACAGGCACTTCAATTTTATTTATTTGTATAGAAAAGTTCGTTTCGCATGATGTATGACAGTTTCGGTGGCCTACTTTCCCCTATTCACTAGCTCATGCGCCATCCTATCCACCCTCATCTTTATACCCTCCTATCAACTATCGCACACCCGCTATCTCATTTCTTCTATTCTATTCCTCCTATCTCATCACCCCTAACCCTTGGCAACGCGTTGGCATTGTCCCTGGTGTTGCAAACGTCCATCACTGTCCATGAACTGGGTCGTCTGTCTGTTAGTTTGCCAGCTTCAGGCCACAATAAAAAATACGAATAATTAGTATAATCTGAATAGTTAGAAAATAATCTTTTCGCATCCATCACATACAAAAAATACATCTAGATTTCAAATATTAAAAGGAAAAATCAATATAGAGATTCAATTGGATACGAAATAAAAATCATATATTATCCAATGTTAAAATCGTATACGATTAAATGATATCGAAATCACGGAATCGTTATACCCATGTCACGCGATACAATATCAGAAAATGGTATCGCATCGATCAATATGGAATTCAGTAATGTATAGTTTAAGAAAATATCAAAATATATGATTTTAAAACTAGATATCCGTAATCGATATATGGTTTCGATTTGATATGCAGCGAAAGCGATATCACCCATCTCTAATATATCGACTATCGTCACTACGCCTGCTCGTTTTTATATCTGACTAGAGTTTAACCCGCGGCCCATCCGCGGGTCAACCTCTAGTGCGTACTTCTTGTTTAAAGAGCAGGTGGTACAGGTTACTTTGTATTATTTTTTTATGTATTTACCCCAGGAAAATTCACTTCATTTTATATTGTAAACTATCCCATCCCCCGGCTATCTGTAAACTACATAAATGACTAAACTTGACAAAAATGACAAAAAGACAAAGTGGAACATGGAAAACATGGACGAAATGAACGATGTGGGGGTTAAATAATAATATATAATAATAATTCCACGTGACGTAACCAACGCATTGGACGAAATGGACGAGGTGGACGAAATGGACGAAATAGACAAAAATTACAAAACAGGGTAGGTTTTGTGGTTTTGTCTATACTTAAGTTATACTTTCCAGGATAACCTTTACATAAATCTATCCCATTATCGGGGATGAAAAGTATCCCTTGGCTTCCCTCGATATTAAAATTACATATATACCGGAGTTCAGCCAAATCGGTCCAATAGTGTTTCCATAAAAAGATAACAAACAGAGAGACAAATATATTTTTATGCCGGAAACTATCCCATTTTTCGGGATAAAAAGTATCCTATGTTGATCTTCGGCATCGAAAGTATATATTGACTGAGTTTCAGCCATATCGGTCTAATAGTTTTCCATAAAAAGATAACAAACAGAGAGACAAATATATTTTTATGCCGGAAACTATCCCATTTTTCGGGATAAAAAGTATCCTATGTTGATCCTCGGCATCGAAAGTATATATTGACCGAGTTTCAGCCATATCGGTCCCGTAGACAGAGTAGAGTTACTTTCGCATTTTTAATATTAAAATAGGTATTAGTAAACACAACTACCTGGAAATATTACAATGGTAGAATAATAGTTGGCACTACTTGGAACAAATGTTATTAACAATGATTATTTACTTTTATTAATATTTATGCACTGTTTCTTTATATTAATTATATCGGCACGGCACTATATAGCTCAGTACAGCTAATGTAAAGCATTACAAAAAGTCTATAAGTTGTCAGAATTCAGATTATTCAACGGAGCGCAGGCTGACCAAACACCTATTATATTTTATACGATCGAGGGAGTATATGGGTCCGTGATGTTGTAGATATAACTACGTACTTATTTCAAGTTAAAGATTCGAGCATTTCGAGCCCAAGGTGACTAATTTCGGATGTTAGCACGAGACTAAAGGTCGTCACACACAGCGAAGATACTATAATATTTTATGTTAAGATGCCTGAATATAAAATATTATAGTATCTTAAGGTATATTGGGGTTGTCTGGAAGAGATCGCTTTTTAGCGATAAGACCGCCCTTTGTACACAACTAGATATAATTTTAGTCTTTAAGTTCATTTTTGTGTTGGTGTATAATAAAGTGTTATCTATCTATCTATCTATCACACACTGTTAAGTTACGATACTATATCCGTTCAAATCATTCTATCAAAGGCTTGACTAGGTGTTACACGTATATTTCTCCACTGAATCTATATACAGAATGATATAATATGAATAATACGGCCTTACTATTATATTTATTGGATAGCTCATCGGATGATAATTCTGACTTCGAATATGACTTAAAAATTTCTGCCGCATATTCTAAGTGTCGAAAAATCTGGGTATAAAATCATATAAAGTTTAGGAAAACCCGCGGTGTACGCTGGACTGGCTATGCCATACAAAATGACAACTTGTTTTTGTGCCTATTTGATCACGTCAGACTAGACTTGCAATGAAAAGAACACACATTTGTGTGATCTTGTGCTGTTCCTTATCGGCGTGCTAGTAACGTCTCTACCTCTTTTATATTTTATATCATTGTTTAGATACCGATTGCTTGATTCATATCTCCTGATGTTTATAAGAATAAAAATACAGCTAGAAAACTAAACCACTATGGGAAACAGGCGAGACGATATATATCTTTGTACGTAAAAAGCTGAACAAGTCATTTTATCAACATAATATTAACAAAAAGTACATCGAGTAATAACAAAAACTCGAGGGAAAAGGTAGTTGAATAAATAAAATATATTTCATTCCATTTTGCATTGGATATTATATGTATATTCTTGCGATATATTTTGTATCTTAAGATGACATCGTTGCATCGTTCGGTATCTTAACATAAAATTTCCATATCGCTCGATAGCTTAAGATAGTGTAATATGAAAATATATAGTATCTTAGCCGTGTGTGATAGTTCATACAAACTGTATAGTGAGTGATATTTTTAACCGACTTCTAAAAGGAGGAGGTTCTCAACTTGATTGGTAATTTTTCTTTTTTTATGTATGTACGCCTATTACTCTGAGATTTATGATCCGATTTACGTGATTCTTTTTAAGTTCGATGCAGAATAGTTGCCATTTGGTCCCCTAAAAATTTAACATCGTTTGGCCCAGTTTTCATTTTATTAACATTTTTCATGAAATATTATTTTAGTTTTTGAAGTCGGTTTTTTGTTGATATTTCCACCATATATCGATGGCGTGAGCTCATACGTCTGCTTGTCCGGTGGTAAAAAGGTGTGAGAAGAATTAATTCATGCAAATCTGTGGCACACTCGCCGAAGTGTATCTTACAGAATACCGACAAACTAGCGACTCTGCGTCGTTGATCTAGGCTCTGAAGCCTCCATCGAATAGCCGGTGTTGCCTATCAGCTTCCCATTTTTAATTACATTTTCATAATAAAATAGAATTTAAAACATAAATAAAATTAATTAATTAGATTTATTTAAGGTTAAGATTTTTTATTATTTATGTACCTATATTATTCAAATGCTCCCTAAGTTTACAAAGAATATAAAATATTAACATTTTGGATTAATACGCCAAATAACCTTAAAACCCACGACCTTAAGCCAGTCAGGCGTCAATAATGATTACGTAATGAAAAAAATAAACGAAAATTACACAGAAACACAGCTTTTTATGCTTATTACTAGCGACCATGAACAAAATCGCTACACTGAATGAAGTGAGACTAGAGGTAATTCGTCTTCCCATTAACAAAAATGACTTCCAATCAACTGACACTTATGAATTGTGAACAATGTACTCTGTGATAGTGAATTCAAAGAAAGCAAAACTATCAAAATCAAGTACAAACTACAATGGGAACTTTGACCAATGAGGTAATTGACACATATCACAAGAACTTCTGAAACAATGTTTATAAACAACAGCAGGCGTTCAAATACATTAAAAAGCATAGAAATAATTTTAATTACTGTTTAAACTATAATTCACGGAATGAAAATATTCGTCACTTTAAAGTCGACTTTTCTTGCACGAGTACAAGAAACAATACTGTCAACATTTTAATAAATGTTGTGTTTATAAAATATAGAAACGTGAAAAATTAAAATTGCAATGTTGACAATGACAGACGCTGCGATTAACAATAAGAAACAAAGCGGATATAATCACTACGCTTAACATAAATGTTAAACCAATAAAAAAGTTTTAAATGTCTAAACAATCATCTTAGACAAGACAGAAAATCAAACAACTTTGATCTAAGTAATTTTAAACTTTATTATCAAATAGTTAAACAAAATGTTCTGTGGAACAGTCTGTTCTGTGACTTAGTTGGAAAAGGTAATATGTGCTCACCGAACGTTAAATGAACAATTTGAAAACTGGGGAACATTTTCATATCACGACTGTACAAAATCTAGGTGGCTTCCGCGTTTTATAAGATAAAAAGCATCTCAGTTGATTTGTCTGTCAACTACCACCCTGTTGTTAAGATTAATAAAATAGTATATTTTATCTGTGAGTGCTATAATAATTAAATTAAGCAAGTGCTTGCCGGTCCGTACACAGCAAAGGATTTCGTAAAGATGACAACCGTCCCCTTTTTTAGTTATTTGGCTTTGGAACCATAAAAAAGCATTTAATCTAACAATCCATTAAAATTATTCCAGGAGAATCCATCCCCCTCTTTTCTTGCGATTTTTTTGCGCTTTTCTCGCATTCTCGCAATGTTCTCGCGAGATTGTGGAGGGTCCTTTAGAATTTTAAGTTAGCCTAACGACACACCTGCGAAACGTTCGGCGGCGGAAAGTTCGGCTACATATACTCGCAATGTTTTTTAAATAACCTATGACACATTGACCAGCGGAATTTCCGCCGCGTACAAACTAGCGCCGATCTTTCCGTCGCCGGACTTTCCGCACGGAACGTTCCGTAAGTGCTTCGCTAGGCTTAGTATTGGATTCATATTCCAAATTACGTACCTACTTCATATATAACATATGTAGATAATTCCATCCACAACTTACGTCACACGAATTTCATGATTTTTGACCCTTCTTCGTACTTGTCACAGTTGGTCACATTTGTGAGACTCCCCCCTCCCTAGTGTGACATCACATATTTTGCAATTTTACATCAAGAAATTATTAAATAAAACAGCAGTTCGGTAATTAGTTTAATTTTAATTTAAATTATTTTTTTAATAATTTAAACACTGCTTATACAGTTGGAAATATTTTGAAGGTTTTCGTTAATAGTTCAAATTTCATGTCTTAAAGCTTATATATATTAGATTTTGAAATGTGACATCACGAAATTTAGGACCCCCTCCCATCCCGTATCACACTATGTCACACTTCGTCGATCCCCTTCTCCCCTTAAACTGTGGCGTAACTTATGGAGGGCCCCATACAGGAAACCCAAGTATAATATTGTTACGAGCTACAGGACTCGAATTAAAAATGCCGTTGCTACTTAATTTATTAGAACTGTACAAACACGTATAAAACAAATACAAATAAAACTGGATGCAACCAGTTCACACTGCACGATTCAATTCAATTCGACACGCGCAAAGTCCGTCATCTGTATCGCTAATCGAGAGTACTACAAACGTCTTACTCGTATCGTAGTCGTCGCTTGACTGCCCCACCCCTCCATTCCGGCATTGTTTTATACTAACTAATAACTATACAGTACGAAAAAATCGGCCGCGCGCACTGAGTTTCCGAGAAATAGTAATTTGCACACCTGGTTATCTATTCCTGCGAACGGCCAACAAAGACGAAAACAATAACAATAGACTATTGTCTAATTGCAAATTTTAAATAGGAAGTAATAAAAAGAACTCCGAATGCGGGAGGGGCAATAAACAAGATGCGCAGCATTTCTTTGTCGGTATGTGACAATTGGTATGCAGGTGGCCCAACTTGTAAAAATATAATATTGTTTTTCCGTAATCTTTAAATAATGTTGAATAATATAATTTTATTACCATAAAATTTAAACATTTATATTTACAATACATAGGTATAATATCTAAATTATATACAAAACATCTAAAAATAAAACTACTATTATATACATATTTACTGATAAAAATGGATTCTAGGTCACTCGTTGGGGGGCGTTCCCAAAACGCTGGCTGCGTTTTGGGAACGCTTTTGAGTATGATAAATGTTATCTGGTTTTTCATACATGAATCCTGAAAATTATCAAAAAATACCCAGGATAAGTAAAGTTACTAAACACAACTATACAACTTAGCTGTAATTAATGTGAGTGCATTAATTGTCTTGCCAGGCATTTGATTATATGTTTTGTTTTCCAATACACGCGAAAACTGAATCAAAATATGATATTTAATAAAACTACATTTTAACGGTTTTAAACGCGGTAATTAATTTGATTTTTATTATTCCGACGTTTCGGCCACTTTTCAGTATAACGTCGAAATAATAAAAATCATATAAATTACCGCGCTTAAAACCGTTAAAACGTAGTTTTGTTGTGTATACTAGTCATGAAAACTTAGGAAAATAAAATATGATATTGCTCTCAATGAGCTCAATAAATAATTTAAATATGTTTTTTTCTGCTGTAGTGTAAAAGTTCTTAGAATGCACTAGCTAGGTTTTGCAGTTAATTGTACTATACATACCTGAACTGTTCTATTATAGAGTTCTAAAATTGCTACAGAAAGTGCCGAAGCAAGCAAGTCATAAAATCGCCAGTCATAAAATTTGCCAGGTCGGTCATATACCAGACTGAATGGCACCTAGAATATTTTTTTATTGCATGAGTTCAGCAGACAGCCAGACGAACCACCCGGTGGAAAGCGGTTACCTTCGCCTATGGACATATGTAACACCAAAGGTGCTACCAATGTGCTGCCGCTCACTAAAGGTAGGGAGACTGGAACCTGCCCGCTAATGCCGGAACACAACTCAAGTTTGTTATGGCGGCATATTATAGACCGGGGGTGGCAGCCATCCCGACGGTCTTTGTTTTGTCGCCTCTTACGTCAGGCCGCCCGGTCGCAAGTAATATTATTATTCCTCCGTTCCTGCACGGATAACATATAGTATGCCGCTACAACAATGAACTCTACGCTATTAATTGCACTTGCAGCAATCGTTATTTTTGGAACTTCACTTTTTTGCAGAAACGGTATCCCAAGGCGCTAATCTATACATAAAGCGTGATTTCTTTCCTTGTTTTTTAGATACACTAAAAAGTTGTATAGCATGGACATGATGTTTAGATATCTAACAATTATGTTTACCGCGTTTTTTTCGAAACCGCCATTTTGCAAGTATTGCCTTTGCTATAAGGAGGGCACAACTGTGTTCCGGCAGTAGTGGCCAGATTCCAGTTCCCCTGGATGCCTGCAGGACATTGGTGTTACAAATGCCTTTGGTGTTACAAATGTCCATAGGCGATGGTGACCGGTTTTCAACAGATGGAACATCTGCCGGTAAAAATAAAAATTATGATGTGAAAAAACTGCATCAAAATCGGTTCAGTAGTTTTAAAGTTAAAAACTCCTGAACATTACAAGACGTCAGGTGTGAAAAACGTCATTTAGTACCATGCTATTTTTAGTATATAACGAAGTTGGTTTGTTAAATTTACAATGGTAGAAGTCGAAGCCGTGACCTCTGAGTTGAAGTGAGCTAGGCGTGCAAACGCTTAGACAACTCAATCATCGAGACCAAGGCGATGAAAGTATATAATGTTTTCTGAGTAAATTGAATTTTTGTTGCTATTTTCAGAAACTTTAACACGGAAACTTTTGGAAAATTTCATTGTGAAATTGACACATGTCTAGACCTACATATAGGTGCAAGACATTATAACACAAGGTTCCACGTAATTTGGACACTTGTTATTATCGTAATATAAATATGCGAAACTGGCTGTTTTAACCCACCTATGGGCCTAAAGCAGCCGCTTTTGCAGATTCATATTACGAATATAACAAGTATCAAAATAAAGTAGAACTTTATGCTGTCTTACAACTACTAGTATATCTGGACACGTGTCAATTACATTAACCAATTCTCTGAAAGTGACCAATTTAGAATTCCTAGTCTTGCAAACAAGCCTGGAAAAGGTAAAAATCATTATAACGAGCTCTATGGTTCATAGTCTACAATTTATGCCAATTTTTCAATCAAAGATGAACGAATGTTATACCAATTCTTGACTTCAAAGAACTTAATTAAATTTAATCATATGAGATTTAAAGTTTAGTCATCCAACAGCTAATATACAAATTAATTGTTTACGAGAAAATGTTAAAATTAAACATTTCATACTGCGAACAAACATTATGAAGTCATCGTGATAATGTTTGCCAGTTGATGCATATACGTTGTACCTATGTCTTATTTATGTCATAGTTATTTATACTTACTATTTGATTTTGTTATGTACAAATGAAATCATTCCCGGTTTTTTTTATTACATGAGTTTAGCAAACAGGCAGACAACCCACTTAATGGAAAGCGATTACCGTCACCTATGGATATTTGTAATACCAAAGGTGCTACCAACGTGCTGCCTCTCTCTAAAGGTAGAGAGACGGCAACCTGGCCACTAATGCCGGAACACAACTCATGGTTGGTATGGCGGCATACTCTAGACCAGGGGATGATCGAGACAGACAAATACCCCTACTACCACCACCCGTTTGACCGTGGGTTGTTATCTCGCCTCTTACGACAGGCCTCCCGGCCGCAGGAAATTGTATTTTTTCTCCGTTCCTGTATGAACATGTGATCATTTGCTCAGACCATTAACAAAATTGGTAATTTAATAAATGTATACATAATATATTTCCCAGTGTTTCGGATAAAACATGTTTATTTCATACACGTGATCTATATTATCGTGAACTCTTTCAAAGATCGTCAGCATTGATATAACCTCTCTGATTAACCAGTCTGCCAAAGCTAGTTTCATACTTTTTATAAATAGATTATTAACACTAGTGTAATGTTATAATAAATTTATGTTTGTTTTCTTATTTACCAGCTTAATCTAACTCTTTGTGCATACCATATGCCTTAATGAATGGCTAAGTGTTATTTGTCTTTATAATGTTGCTCAACTAGTGAACAAGAAAAACTATGACGAGATACTGAGGGATTGCGCAAATGTGGCAGCTGTAGCAATTAATAAACACAGCAATGGCAATGCTCCCTGTATTATAAGACAACCACATCTATATACATATAATAAAACTGTAAAGGTCGAATTTCTGTACAATGAAAAAAATGTTAAAAACCGAGTCAGGGGGGTGTAAGAAGTGAAATAGAACTAATTTAGATTTTTTTAATTTTATGTTTCTCTGTTTGTTTGTCTGTTTGTACCGGCTAATCTCCGAAACGACAGGACCGACTTAAATTAAATTTTGTATGCTGGTAGCTTATATCCCTGGTCAACATATAGGCTACTTTTGATCCCGAAAAATTAAAGCGTTCCCGTGGGATAGTTAAAAAAACCACACCACGCGGACGAAGTCGCGAGCATCAGCTAGTACTAAATACATTTGTATAAGATCTATAAGTAGAAACTAGAAAAAAGCGCAGAATTAGCATATAAAAATGTTAGATTGCACTAGATAAGTAATCTAGAACCGGTAACAGAAAGAAATAATAGCCCTGACAAGACAAACGCTCTCACTTGAAACCCATCCGATTAAAGTACCTGATCGTTTTGAATTAGATGCAAATTTAGGCGAAAAAGTGTTAGGATTGTCACAAAATAATATCTACTTTAGACCAGATTATAGAAAAAAATATACTTATTCTTTTTAAATTTATTTGTTTTTAAAACGTTACAAGTTTTTACCAATGACTGTACCAACCTGCAATGCAGTTCATGTTGATTTATTGATGACAAAGTCATCTGGTCTCAAGCACATATCGGTCAGATTCCCTTCAATTCAAATCTTATGATTAAATGCTTACTTATGCAAAGTAATTAGAATATCAAATGCTACAAAGACAGTCATAATAAATACCAGTACAATTTGACAAGCAAATAACAAGATTAGTTAGATATGATGGCAAGAATAAGGTGAGAGCAGGTATCAACGCATGCCTTTTTGTTCAAGATTTTTGGCTGCATCAAAATATTATACTATTCTATACCTACTTAAACATTCAACATTTTTATTTAAATTGATAATAAAGATATTTGTTTATTACTAATATACATGTATATTTTTACGTTGACAAATAAGATTTTTATTGGGATGAAGGTTCGCGTTTGACCATGATCTCATCTGGTGCTTTATATAGTAAAACTATTTTTTCTTTTATCAGTCAACGTTAAAAGATCAAAATGAAAATCAATGGAACTTTTTAAAAACTGGAATTTTACAGATTACTTATTGCAAGTCATAAGTCTACCACCGCTGCCAAAGCAATTTTAATTACTGTTGAATGAGAAGAAACAGCGCAACAAACTCACAGCAACATATCTTACATAAAATTAGACATCTAGTAACCAGTCCCAAAATTCTTTCATCGGTATCATCTTTGGTAAATAATTACTCCACTGCTGGGCTTGGAACTTCCAATTACTTAGGAGAAAGAACAGTCAGTGCCGGCTTTACCTATAGTTCAAGATGTGCAGCGCACACGGGCGCCGGGTCTTAGGGGACGCCGAACGCCGCTCGCGACCCCTCCGAAAAGCATGAGTCGCTTTATTCTACACTAGCTGTGCCCGCGTCATCGTCCGCGTGGAATTTGTTTTCAAAACCCCCTGATTTTGAAACATTCTTCATTGGTGCTCCGCTCCTATTGGTCTAAGCGTGATGATATATAGCCTTCCTCGATAAATGGGCTATCTAACACTGAATTTTTTTTTTAAATCAGACAGAGTTCCTGAGATTAGCGCGTTCAATCAAACAAACTCTTCAGCTTTATATATTAGTGTAAGATGTCATAGAAGAAATAATAGAAACTTCATCCGAATTTTATGTTCACTGGTAAAAACTTAACTGTAATTATTCAATTTTGACCGCCTACTAGAGGGCACCAGGGTATTGGTTGCATACGGGCGCTACATAGGCTAGAAACACCTCTGGGGACAGTAACCCCAAAACGCTTGTCCAACAAGACGTCTTGGTGGGTTTAACGCATCGGTTATCTCAATGAGCAGGTTTCATCACGATATTTTTTCTTTACCTTCCCCTAATGATAATTCTTACAATATGTATTAATTAGGTCAGAAAACTACCTAAGTGGTGCATGCTTTTCCGGCCACAATTTAATCCATGTCCTTTCGTCATGCGAGTACATTAAATACTAAGCTACCGCAGCTTGTGCTGGATTTACTTCTAATATATGTTTGTTATGTCTTATAGCTTTTCAGAGTATTGCACATTGCATAAAGAAAGTCTCCCAAACATCAGCACGAACTTAATTGCTCGTCATCCCGCGGCTGCCGCGCCCGGTGACGCAATCCGCGAGCGCACATAAAATTCAGAGCAAGGTCATTCGCCTTGCCACTTATCGAAATAACTAGCCTGATCCTGATTATTATATATGTAGGTGTTATATAATGTGGACAAAACATCATTTCTATTTTTACTTTCTTCACAAAATTAATATAAATAAACTATAACATCTTCTTTAAGGCTACTGAATATCGTGACAATATTATTGAAACTTAACTCGAGCAAGCGTTACCAATTAGTAAATTAAGCTTATTACATAATTCAATGACCTCAGTAGTTAACATGCAACCTTCGGTTAACATCTTAAACGCACACGCAACCTGACTGCTAAATAACCCTGCCATAAATAATTTCGTTATCTCATGGCAAATGTCCTCCTTTGTTTCAAAAGGAAAACACATCTATATTATTTTCCTTGTGAGCTCTGTGCATAAAAATTGTAATGCTATTTATATATTTAAATCAGTTACTTGTATATTGTATTTGTTAGTGTTACAATTAGTGGCAGATCCAGGCTAGTTGCCGCTCCAGGCCTCGTTTAAAATGCCACCATTTTTAGGGTTCAGTAGATATTTTAACAGAAACGGAACCCTTATGTAATTGCCACGTCCAGCCGTCTGTCTCTTTTATACTTTTATAATCAAACTAATTCTAATCAATTTTTGAATTAGAATTGTTAAATAAATAGAATAGAATAAATCCAACACTGGTTACAATAGTGGGCATATAACTGAGTAAAAGATCGCAGAGTAGGAGTCGGTTGTTATGGACACCGAAAATAGACTTGCGAATTATGAGAATAGACTTAAATCTTTAAACCGCGTTAAGACGATCGAAGTACACTTAGACCGAGTGTAGCGTATGTACACGTTCAGAATAAGATCATATACCTACTCGGATAGCTATTTACACTCATCCCTACTTACTCGTATCAATCAGCTCATTTTCTACATTAATGATGTCAGACCAGGTAATGCCTTTTTTCTTCTAAATAGTCCGCACAGACTCGTAAAAGTTGTGCATAGTCCAAAAATACTCAGACGCCGTTATCCAAGTGTACTCGATCCAAGCGTACTTGGGTCGTGTCAACATGGGACTTAATTAACATGTTAACGTGTATAAGGAAGTGTTGTGTATGAATAGTTGAAGTTTAATGTTACATAGAGAGAATCAACAGGTTGACAAAATGGCGGCGTGAATACAGAGCGAATCGAATGATAATCTGAAACGTTTGCATACGTTGACAAATATATATGTTCGAATACGACAGGAAGAGTTTTTGGCAGGAATTTAAAGTCTATTTCAAATAGGACGGTATGGCTGGTAGATCCGTAAAACGTAACTTGCAGCGTCATCGTAAACTTTCCTACGAAATAAATATTAATTTTAATTATATAAAAATATGCTTATTTCTGTTACTATTTAATAATAATCTTATACTTAGAATCACCTTAATTTCTCTATTTACGTAACTTCTCCCACACGGTCCTATATGAAATAGACGCTAATGGGTCATATTTAGCTGTGCAGTTTTTTTTTTAATATTCCAGTTGCACGAAAAGTGAGATTATCCCTATTTTCCTACGGAACTCTAAATCAGTGTATACCCTAAAAATTACCATATCTCTTTTCTATCTCATAGTTCGTAGATGAAGACACTTTTTGAGAATTTAAAATTATGATAATATGATGATGACTTAAATAAAAAGTTAGAAATCGGAGCGAGTCCAAAAAGATTTCTTTTTGCCTTAAGATATGCCTAAAAAGAAACAGTCGTAAAAAGTCATGCGCGTGACGATACAATCTATCGACAATCAGGGAACAATGGATAGCGTGTAAAACTGTTTTATCGTATGAAACTATAGTTTATTGTTTATGGACCGAGAAGGACTTTTTTATCAAGCTTCCTTTTGCTTTTAATAATAGAACTAAATTTTAGAAGCAGTATTTACAGGGAAGTAAATTAAAAGGTATAGGTTCTTACCGTATTGGGTGATTACAGTTGTATTAGCATTTATCAGTATTTCCAGGAAAATATCTGGAAATTCCTGCATATGTAGTTAACAAATTTATTTTAATGAAAAAATATTATACGTTTTATTGTTATTTAAATAAACTTTTCTTATAAACCGTAATAACTTGAGAAAGTTTACTGAATTAAGAGCCCGCACGAGCCAGATTTACGTCATATTATAAGGGCTATAAGGTTTTCTGTGCATTCATATCATCACAGATAAGGGTAAACAATTGGGTTATGAACTTTATGTCCTTGTAGTTTATTTATATTGGCTTGTAGGCAAACTGGCAACCGTACAACAAAACTGTCAATCTGATGTAAGTGGTTACCTCTGCAACACGAAGGAAGTCGATGCGTTGCTTACTTCTTTAAAAATTTCAATGTCTTCAAAGAGTCCCATTTATATTGTAGTTCATTGTGTAAACCGTGGGAGGAGAGGGAGAGTACATTGTACTAGATTTGGATATTCGTATGTTAGTTTGTTTAGTCTTCAAGGTCTTAGGAGTGAACTTATTCACATGAAATCAGTACATATGTACTGTGCTATATATACAAGAATCAACATAGCAAAGATTTACTAAAAAATAGCAATTTCAGTACATAAGAATCTAAAATATACGCTAGCGAAATCGTGTAGAAAGTTTTAGGTTAACACCAGGTGGTAGGGCCTTTGTCCGTCTAAGTGGCTACCGTCCCTGGTCTAGAGCATGGCGCAATAGTAATCTTGAGCTGTGTTCCGACATTAGTGGCTAGCTGCCAGTTCCCTTCCGCCATTATTCATCAGGGGCCCAATTCTGCTATTACTACGTCGCCAAAATCTCCGGACACTATCGTCTCAATCGTAAGCTTGCCTAATTTCGGTATTCTGTCAATGCCCCTGATATGCCCGTAACACGCATCTCTATTTTTATTTTAGTTTTTATTGCAGGCGTTCAGCAGACAGGCCGACGGCCCACTTGATGGCAAACGGTTACCATCGCCTGTGGACATTTGCAACACCAAAGGTGCTTCAAATGCGCTGCAGCTCTCTTAAGGGAGACTAGAACCAGGTCACTAATGCCGAAACACAACTCAAGGTTATTATGGCGGCATACTCTGGATCAGGGGTGGTAGCCATCCAGTCGGGCAAATGCCCTACCACCTACCTACCACCTGGCTGTGGGTTGTTTTGTGCCTCTTACGAAAGGCCGTCCGGCCGCAGGAAATTGTATTCTTTCTCTGTTCCTGCACGGATACGGATCTATAAATATTTATAAGCGAAAACTCGCGAAACAAATGTTTAAAATGTTGGTGGGTTTTCAATATTTATTCCGCCTAACGCCATTGACATTGACACTATCGCAATGGAATCGTACTTTGAATATCTTCGCAATATTCAAAGTACGATTCCATTGCCATAGTGTCGAGATATTGAAATAGCAGAATTGAGCCCCAGGTGTGCTGACAACCTGTCTGGTATCCTCCAGCAATATAAAAAAAAATATACTCATATTATGAGCTTACAAAATAATAATCAACTACAAAATCCAATAAAAAGTAGAAATCTAAAACAGGTTTCTCACAATTCTGAAAGTAAGTATAACCATTCAAAAAGCTGCCAATATTATTAGTAAACACAAAACTTTCACTACATATATAATTTATTATCATTCAAACACCTCCGCGTCAAAAAATTGAGTAACACCATATAACATGTTCTTAATACCGGTATCAATAGAAAACTTGTAATATAATAACAGTTCATAAACGTTGCACTGCTGGGCTCGGGTTTCCCATTTATAGGGAAATGGACAATATACCTACCAAGCTAGTCCAAGGCGGCTTGGCGGGTTTGACACATAAGTTATCTCAAGGTGCAGGTTTCATCACAATATTTTTCCTTTACCTTCAGCTAAAGGTAATTATAGGTCACACATACATCACATTAGGCCAGAAAACTACCTAAGTGGTGCATGCATTTTCGGCCAGGATTCTAAACCATATCCTTACGCTACGTGAGGGCAATAACTAATAAGCTACCGCAGCTTGTGGTGAATTTACTTTTTTTCTACAACATTGTCAATGTAAGGTAAATTGACAACCTTGTGGAAGCTTTAAATTTCAGTAAGAACAAAAAATAGGACTCCGCCGAAATTGTACCTAAAGAAATGTATGGTCCGTACAGGAATGTAGAGACACGGCCTGTCATGAGAAGCGACAAAATAACCCACGGCCAAGTAGGGCATTTGCCTGTCTAGATGGCTACCACCTCTGTTCTCCTGCCATAACAACCTTGAGCTGTGTTCCGGCATTAGAGGCCAGGTTCTAGCACATTGGCACCATAGGTGCTACCAATACAAATGTCCATTGGCGACGCTAACAACTTTTCAGCAGGTGAGCCGCCTGCCTGTTTACCTGCTTCAGGCAATAGAAAAAGTAAAACCGCATTAGGTGTTCAAAAGCTTAATACACCTATGAAAATGACATACATATTTGATGGCAATTTGATCAATATTCATAAGTAAACACATTTATTACGATAATTTTATACGTTTATAGTTTTCACGTTATATGTAGGTAACATTTAAGAATCATTTCTTTTTTATTTTTATTGCAGCTGCTGGTCTCTTAAAGGAGACTGGAACCTGGTCCCTGATGCCGGAACACAACACAAGGTTGTTATGGCGGCATACTCTAGACCAGGGGTGGTCGCCATCCAGTCGAGCAAATACACTACCACCTGGCTGTGGGTTGTTTAGTCGCCTCTTACGACAGGCCGCCTGGCCGCAGGAAATTGTATTCTTTCTCCGTTCCTGCACGGATCTCCTGTTGAGAATTACGTAACTACTTAAAATTGAGGTAGATTGAGGCTCTCGTATATCTCTAATCTACAATCTTGTAATCTACCAAATGATTTACTTTAACAACATAATTTGTTTCTTATTAAGCCTTTTCTGTACCATCGGTTTATTATGATTATTATGGTCTTACGAACGGGTGAATTGAAAAGAAACACTTGACAAACCGGTCGACTTGTCAGACCATTACGTAACCGTAGAAAGCAGTTATCGAACTCCTATAGATACTTACTTCATTCAAACACGTATAAATTTATCTCATTAATAATAAGTTTCAACGTGCTCGTTTACACGTTGAGAGACGAGATGAGTCCTGGGGAAGAGACCAGAAATTGGTAAACGTTACACTACGTTTGAGTCCGGTAAAACATAAATTTTAGATCAAAACAATTAAAGATTGAAAAGATATTCATAAGACTTTCAATTTGGGACTGATTTGGTCTTAATAAATGTTATTATGATGTCGTGGTAGCGCCATGCTGTAATCATTATCTTGATTATATAGCTCTTAGATCCTACCCAAAACGTGTGATGCTCTCGCAGAATATCGGCGTGAAACGGTTAGCCTCCAGCTAATCCCGTTTTGTGCGATGAGTGCGTAGCTCCCCCATCCCATCGATGTGTTCGAGAAAAAAACCGGATAAGTATTTTTATTAAGATACAAATTAACTGAAAAATAACTTTCTAGATACTAAATCGAATGCTAAATTAAGAGCTAATCTACTTTTTCATATATTTAGTACTCGATGTCACTGCTTTTAATAAAGTTTTATTGCCTGTGATTATATTGTTATTATATCTTTGGATTCAGTGCAACTAGCAATTATAATGAAGAAAACAATCTTTTGTCCGGTTTTCCAATTTTTTCTAAATAATAGGTTGGGGAAAAAGTCTTTTCGCATATAGTATGTATGAACTTGTAATAAGATCTCTTTGGCTATACCATTTGTATCTGGCTGGTTTTGGTATCATTAAAAAGTTTTAATTATAAAGAAGACAATTCTAAATTCAAATTAGGAAAATGTATGATTTCATTTGTTTTTCTTATTGTTAAAATGAGTGAATCTAATGAAGAAATTCGATACATTTTAAAATTTTATTACAAAAAAGGTAAAAATGCAACACAAGTCGCGAAAAAAATTTGTGATGTTTATGGACCTAATGCAGTATCTGTGAGAGTAGCGCAAATTTGGTTTAAGCGTTTTCAATCCGGAAATTTTGATATCTAAGATGCACGTCGCTCTGGTCGCCCTGTTACGGACAAAATTGATGCCATTTTTGAAAAAGTGGAGCAAGATCGGCATATTAGTAGTTGCGATGTAGCTGGAGAACTGGGAATTGACCACAAAACGGTTTTGGCGCATTTGAAAAAAGCTGGGTACACAAAAAAGCTCGATATTTGGGTGCCTCATGAGCTCACTGAAAGAAACCTAATGAACCGTGTACTCATTTGTTATTCTTTATTACGACGTAATGAAAGCGAACCATTTTTAAAGAAGCTGATAACTGGTGATGAAAAGTGGATCACGTACGACAAGAACGTGCGAAAAAGATCGTGGTCAAAGGCCGGTCAGGCTTCACAGACTGTGGCGAAACCCGGGTTAACTCGCAACAAAGTGATGCTGTGTGTATGGTGGGATTGGAAGGGCATTATTTATTATGAGCTGTTACCGCCAGGCAGGACCATCGATTCTGAACTGTACTGCGAACAACTGATGAGATTAAAGCAAAAAGTTGAGAGAAAGCGGCCGGAATTAATCAACAGAAGGGGTGTGGTTTTTCACCATGATAACGCTAAACCTCACACATATTTAGCCACTCAGCAAAAATTACGAGAGTTTGGCTGGGAGGTGTTAATGCATCCGCCGTATAGTCCTGACCTTGCACCTTCAGATTTTCACCTGTTTCGGTCTCTGCAGAATTCCTTAGGCAGTGTCAGGTTAACATCACGAGAGGACTGCCAAAACCACTTCTCGCAGTTTTTTGATCAGAAGCCCCAAAAATTTTATAGCAATGGGATCACGTCCCTACCTACAAGATGCCAAAAAGTTATCCAACAAAATGGCACCTACATACTTTAGTCAAATGTAAATAAACTTTATAAAAAAACCTTTTGAATTTTTATATAAAATGCGAAGAAACATTTTCCCCAACCTAATATAATAAATAGGTTCGCGTTTGACCGACATTGCGTTTGATGTCAGGCGGAAATGCAATATACGGTCTATTTCTTGACCAGACACACAAAGAAAACTGGATATCTGGCAACTCTACCTATATCCCACCATAAAGGCTGGCAAAGCATTAGCTTCATCTCTAGTATTGCAAGCGCTTAGAGGTGACGGTTACTACTCCCCTATCACGTGGGCTGTCTGCCGGTTTGCCAATTTTGCAATAAAAAAACGAGAGAAGTATGATGTGTGACATAATTCAGTAATATTTATTTAAATTTTTTACTGCATGAGTTCAACAGATAGGCAGACGGCCCACCTGATGGAAAGTAGATACCGTCGCCTATGGACATTGGTAACACCAAGGGCGCTAACAATTTGCTGCCGCTCTCTAAAGGGAGACTGGAATCTGGCCACTAATGTTGGAACAGAACTCAAGGTTTTTATGGCAGCATATTTTAGACCAGGGCTGATAGTCATCCAGGCGAGCATAAAGCCTTACCACCTGGCTAAGGGTTGTTTAGTCGCCTATTACGACAGTCCGTCCGGTCGCAGGTAACTGAATCCTTTCTCCGTTCCTGCACAGACATTAAATAATTTAAGGGCTTGAAAGAGTTAGAGAGAGACAGTTTTTGTGGTTGAGTGTGCTTAGCCTTTGCTAGTCTTACTCCCTGGAACAAAGCGGTCCAGGGTTCGTTTCCTGGCATGATAAATTTCGTAAACCCACTTTCCGTTAATTTACTGGCTGGGTGTCTGAGATCTGCTTTAGGGTAGTTCATTGAATAAGTATTATCCATAACACAAGCGTTACTTGCTGAGATTAGAGGTATACAATATAATTATGTATACCTTGTATTTTCTTACAAGATACAATTTTGGATAAAATTTTAGTAAAATCTTGTCTTTAAACGATTAATATAAAACATTTTTTATTTTTTAGATGTGGCTAAAGTAGTTAGTCTAAGGGCCGACTTTTCAATCGTCAGATAAAAGTTATCAGTCGAATAAATTATAACCTGGGTGAATTCAAAAGTGAACCATTCAACAGTTATAGTTTATTCTATTAATAACTTTTATCTGATGATTGAAATATAGACCCTAAGACATTTACAAATTATTAAATAGCGTAACTCAATGCAAATATTCTATTTGTAATGTAAGAAAATGATCTTCTAAGGAAAAACAGTGTACATGTGTTTGTGTGCCTATTTAGGTATTTATTTTTTATTTAGTTATATTTTTTACCAGGCGATTATGATTCCTACTATTCTTATTACATGATTATATTAAAGGTTAAGGATGTCTAAAAGATTATTCAAAATGATTCGTGACTTTGTCACGATCAAAACAAGTTTGATAACTCATAAACGAATTAAGGATAAATTATAAATTTCGCACACCATCATCCTTATTACTACTATAAGGATGTTGGTACTTCTTATTAAACGTGCTCGGTTGAAGTAAATGCCAAAAATATATATCTGACAACAACTCTTATATTTAGTATTGCCACCTTTTTTGAAGAAAATATAGTTAGTAGTATTTTTGTTTTTTATCCGTTAAAATATAGTACTTTAGGGAAAATTAGTACACATTTATTTTTCATTAATTATTTTATTTATTTCATTATTGAATTATTACTTGTTGCTTTAGCCAGCAAAGTTATATTATTTTTAAAATAATTATAAGAATCTGAACAAAAAGCGCGACAATTGCATTACGGATAAAAATATAGTACATTTCGTACTATATTATTTTTCTTTATTATATAGTACAATTGGCTAAAATATAGTAAGATAAGTACTTATATATTATAGTACGGTTGGGAACCCTACTTATGTTATGTAGTTGGGTGTTATAATAATAGCAACCCATAAACGTCATATTGCTGGGCTTATAAGATTTCATAATATAAATAATTTAAGCGCTGTTTTAAACAATTAATATTTTAAACTTTTAGTGGGGTTAATCGGCAAAGGGTTTCTTCGTCGAAATTTCAGAGAGCGACTTGAGCGACAGCATATGTGTAGCACCACAAACGTCCATAGCCAATGGTAACCGCTTTCCATCAGGTGGGCTGGTCGGCCTGTCTGAAGAACTCATGGTATAAATGAAAAAGAAATTTGTAAGAAACTCTTTGATGCCAACCGTGATCAGAAGGCTGGTTCTTATTACACACAGATATACACCTTTAAAATTGTATCTTTTAAAGGTGATGGTTATTATAGTGACAGGGAGACGAGGGCCAGGAGTACCGCCTGGCTTAATCTAGAACGCGCTCTGTTAGTAGCTCACAACGCCCAAAATGCTCCTACAGCCGTTTCACATGGCGAACACGGTCGTTACGGTTGTGGCGAAAACGTCACTAATGACGTTATTATTTTCGATCACAGCGCTCACAACGACCCATATAAAGAGGTGGGTCGAAGTGGGCGATGACCACAAAGCATTAATTCTCTCTATCGATTGACATTGAAAAAGGCGCGATATTCAAATCAACCAATTACATTTGTGTATTTGGTCGTTAATGACGTCAATGCTATATAATCCGTTCCACTAGAGTTTATGATTGTAACGCCCGCAAGCAGGTGGAACGGGAAAAATTGTAGTCGTGAACGTGGTCATCGTGAGTCCCATGTGGAACGTAGCCCTAAAGGCTGTGTTCCTGCCTTTCCTACTTTAATTTTTGTCTAATTTTATATACTACATATTTCTTTTGTTTTTTGTAGGATATAGATAAATCAAAATCAAGTTTACAGTTTTGAAAGCTTTCTGATAACACAGGCCCACAAAAAAATGGTCTATACTTTTGATCAGACCCATCTATTCTTGTGTTTCGATGCGTTGAATCCGAATCTGGGGTCAGTTTGGTCCATACACCCTTAAAATTTTGAGGGTGTATGGACCAAACTGATCCCAGATTCGTAATAAATGCAAGCTGATTTAACTCAGCTTATTTTAGTTCCAACGATTCGGAACGACCTTTATAGCTTCAAAGTGGAAACAATGTCCGGCTGACAGCTGAATAACAATTAATGATTGACCTCCACCGCCTTTGCAATTAAGCCTGATGTCACACGCATCATAATGTCCCATGAGCATCGCTTTTTAATTAATCGTATGGTTATCGAACCGTTATGGCTCTTGAAGGTTAAACGGTTTAAATATGGAAAGCCTAATGATGTCATAATATGAGGCGTAGCATATGCGACGGTTGCGAATATTACCTATGTACTATATAAGGTACAGTTGAATGTGGACACAGCATTGGACGACACAGACTGCCAGGGCGGTAGTAAATAATGGTGATAAAAGGTGATTCACATTGGTCCAGCTACTGACTTCAAATTCCAAGGAAACCAGTGGTGCTAACTTCATACTGACATCGTGTAAATTGATTTGAAGTTAGCACAGTGCTACCAAGTTTGTTTGACTTCAATATTCCCGATTGAATTTGAATATATTGAAGTCAGTCCGCTCCACAAGTCAGTAGCTGCATCAATGTAAATCAGTCTTGAAAGTATACTTGAAATGGCACTCTACTAGTCTAAGAGATGCTGAAGATCGACCTTCACCCATCTGATAACCAGATGAGACATATTTTTTATCAAATTATATTGATTTGTAAACACGCCTATGATATAGCTTACCAATCTAAAAATATTCATGGCTATTTTTGAAGTTTTCAAAGTATGGCAATAAGATTCCATGAACGGTTTTTGCAGGCAAGCCTACACGGTTATTTTTGTAATTAAATTATGTTCCTTATAATACCAATTTTTATTGATTAACAGAACGGTGTAGTTACCTATATTGACTTATCTGTTCATACCTTCTTGCCAGGTAGCCATGAACAGAAATAAGTACTAGTACTAGACAAGCCTATCAAGACATATTCTCCATGTTAAAAATTATCAGTTGAAACTAAATTTGTTCAGTTATCAAAACAGTGGAAGGTTATGAAAAAATAGATTAAAATTAATTTAATTAAAAATAGCTATGAACACTTTTCGATTGGCAAGCTATCATATTATGTGTGTTAATAAACCAATATAATTTCATAAAAAATATGTCTCATCTCAGATGGGTGAAGGTCGATCTATCGTATAGCGTCTCCTCTGCTAACCAGGCGTGACTTTCCACACGTAGAACGGCACATTGCACTTCTGATTACTTTTGATTCGTCTTAAGGATAGAACAGCTTGCAGTAGACGAGGTTAATTTTTAAAAGTAAAATTACATCAAAATGTTCCAGTTTTAGAACAAGAACTTGTAGCGCAGTAACAAGGTCTGTAGTATCAAGAAAGAAGAATACCTACATGTACAGATGTGTACTTCTTGTTTCATGAACATACAGGTTGTCTAGGTGAGACCCAGCAGATCCTGGGTGTCGGACCGAACACTCCGACCGTAACCGGGATTTAACTTTCGGGTGATGGTGATGTTGTCTAGGTGAGATGCAGTTTACGTATACGCCATTCAAGGACTGGCAGTGGAATATACCGCAGTATAGTACGTAGCTTAACTGGTATACTTATTAATATATCCCGCTGTTCCTCCTTTGGTCACAGACCAGCATTGCGGCACCAAAGTATTACCAAAAACCATAGTTCACGAGGGCCCACCTATAATAGTGCGCGCCCCTCTCCTTGGGTCGAAGGGAGTCAGTGCCGTTAGACGTCTTACGGCGTTTTAAAAAGAGAGTGAGGGCAAAATACTACATAGCCTAATAACTTCCTAATTTTATTGGTTTCGGGCCCGAATTCAAGATGGGCAAATCTGGGAACTGGATGCGATGTGACGATATCGAGCTTAGTGGTAGGCCTTCGAAATAATTAATAGACTAATTGCGGAAAGTGTTGGAGGAACTTACTTGTAATATTGATGCGCTAAGAGCTGTCAAGGAAACTAGCAGAAGCTGCTCTTTGGCGTATTCGTGGAGTAGCTTTCCGCAGCCTCTTTGAAACATCTCGCTGCAGTCTGCTGCGTATGGTTTCTGTAAGGCGTCTAGTGGTCCCTGCCCGCAGCAGGAGAAGGGTACGTGGCCGGTAGACGCGTAGTCTTTGGGCCCGCCGACGCCGCAGCATTCGAACTGCAAGTGAACATTTTAAGATTTATATACAAACGTGCCAGAAAGGTTGGTCTGATGTTTATTTATTTCTTTTTTAGGGTTTTAAGAATTGACCTCTTCTTATGACATTTTTGATCTATACTAATATTATAAAGAAAGATTGTATTTTTGAATTTTTATATGTTTGTACCGAATAAACTCAAAAACTACTGAACCGATTTCAAAAATTCTTTCACCATTCGAATGCTATATTATCCTTGATTAATACAGGCTATATACAAATTAGTGATCCCTATTAAAACTTCAATAATGTAACCCATCAATCATAAATAAACAAAATATTTGGCGCAGGAATCGGTTTCTACTATTTTGATGACATTTTATGTGTGTTTGAGTGGGTCCCGGGGAGGTTTAGATTCACAATTAAACCCAGAAGGTGGCCCTAGAATCGGGTTCTAGATTTTTATCAGAGCACGACAACGTCTACCGAGACCGCCAGTATAATATATATGTACTTTCGACAACAAATTACAAATGTAAAAGTAGATCAAAAAAAAGGATGGATTGTAATTGGATGGATGGATTGTGTGAAGGGTGATGTATGGTGGTATAGGGGACGTATGTCAGAATAGAGGAGTATGGTAGGAAAGGATACATTGAGCCGACTCCAAATAATTGGGAGAAGCTGAAAGAAAAGGAAAATATACTTTCGACAACGGAGATGAACATTGGATATTTCGGAAAATTTAAGAATTTATTCAAGTTTATTCCCAATACCCAGTAGTCCCCTGCTGGCACAAATATTTGCTACGCCACAGACTCAAAAATTATTTGCTGCATGCAGTTTTTGATACTGGTGAAAATTAAAATAACCCGCTATTACTATCTATCTCTTGAACTTGTGCTTTCGTTGCTTATGCCAATGCGACGCAATATAAAGCTTTAGTAAAAGAGATATATAGTGGAGAGATTTAGTGGAAAGATCTATCTAAAAGACTTGTTTTTTAAATCGTTATCCAATCAGTTACATACTTTTAAATGTATGTTGGCATGTTGACTTAAGTTTTAAATTAGAGAAAATTGTTTTGGTACTTACTCTTACATGTAGTCTGTCCCATCTGATCGAATCTACGTTATTGTTGTCCGTGTTCTCAATCATCTGTTTGAAATATGATTGCATATTCGTCGTGATATCGATTTCCATGTTGTCCCAGACCACCATCGCCCATACGAAGCAGGAGAATTCTATCACAACCACAATTACGATTAGAATGCCAGTCTGTAAGGAGAATATAATTTGTTATAAACTTAATGAGGCTAATGTCATTACCGGCGTTAAGATTTACGCTCTTATTCATATTGACTAAGAGTAAGTTTGATGGCTTCTCTAAGGACTACAAAGAAGCCTTCAAACTTACTTTAACTCAATATGAATAAGTCCATAAGTAGAAATATCAGTGCTCGCAGTAAACCTATAATAAGATGTTTGTCGGGAACTTGATTTTTAACAACAATGATCAACAGTGCTGATGAGATACTGATTGTTTTTATTCAAGTATTGTATGTTTGAGAAGAATATCTCAACGGATTGGATAAGTCATTTTTGCTAACACATTTTAATTCTGTTGGAAAAATAAATTTTATTATTCATGTCAAATTAGTTTAGCATCTCTTGATGCAATTATGTACCTACAATGAAGAGTAAATACTAGGATGTAAGGAAAAGGATAAACGTAGCATGGCTAAAGTGGAAATAGGTAGCCGGTGTGATATGCGACAAACTAATACCATTGAAACTAAAAGGTCAGATATATAAACCTGTCATACGACTGGTCATGTTATACGGGTCCGAATATTGGGCCACAAACGTCTCCACTCGCTGAGATAAGAGTGTTGAGATAGACGTGTGGTGTTACAAGAATGGATAAGGTTAGAAACGAGGACATAAGGGAATTTTTGAATGTTTCACCCGTAACTGAAAAAATGAGAGGAAGAAGATTAAGGTGGTATGGGCATGTAATGAAGAGGGATGAAACTTACGTGACAAAAAGAATGTTAAAACTAAAAGATTGATAGCTACAAAGATTAAGGTAGACCAAAAAATAAATGGATGGATTGTGTGAAGGATGATATGATAATTTGTGGTGTGATAGAGGATGTATGTCAGAATACAATAATGTGGAAGGAAAAGACATATTGTGCCGATCCCAAATAATTGGGAAAAGGTGAAAGAAAAGAGAATGAAGAGTAACTACCATAAGACTCCCGAATACATGATTAAACCTCATAACTAAAAATAGGGAATATACATTCTACTGGGTTACAATTTTCAGTAGTTTTTAGTCGTAAGTAACCGTAACCAGTAAGACGTCTGATTATTAAGACCCATAAGTGATTTTTTTCGGTTGTTTGTTCTTCTTTGCCGGCATTGGAAATCAATAAACCGATTATTACGAAATTTAGTAAGTACCGTTAGTAGATAGGTGTTTTCGAAAGTGAGAATGAACGCAGGATATTTTTATTTTTTACAGATAGGACATTTTATGAGTTATGGACACTACATTTACGCGTGTGATGACGAGTGGCAAGTCTTAAATCCATGCTTAAATCGAAATAAGTAAAATCATGGACCTACAATAATTATATGTATTTGATGCATTGACTTCGCTGTTCTCCATCCAATCCAGGCTATTGAGCAAGTTATAATTGCCATCATAATGAGAAGTATGGCGGGGTATTCCACATTCACTCCTAAGAAATGGCGGTAAATGAACAGCCTGTACAAGAGAAATCCACTCGCAGCAAATAGTACTACCGCTGACATCTGTTGGCAAAACACGAAAACATTTAAAGTAAACCGGCCAAATAAAATTTCACTCGTGTGTATCGGACTTCTTTTTCGCAGTTAACATTAATGCAATGATACTAGCGCTACTATTCACAAAGTTATTAGCGATTATATTTTGTTGGGTTTCATTAATTCGCGGTATAAAGCACTTGTTGAAAAATAATCGCGAGAAGTTTTTTACGAAAAGAAATCTGTGTCAGCAATTAAATAACAAAGTATCAATACGTAATAATCTATAAAATCATTGACGTAGTATTTCATTTACTAATAAATATACTTCTATTGTAATAAGTTGTCATGACAACATACTTAGTGAAAATCCTGAAATTAGAAATTCGCCGACTCGGACCAAGGGAAATCAAAACAAAAAGTAGTCACTGTAAATGAAAGAATGACTCAGGAATACTCACGGCAAATAAAACATTGAAGGTTAACACTAAATATTTCCAACAATTTGTCGATAGGCCCATTGTGCAAACTTTGTGTTCACATGTCAGAGGTCTTGTTTGAAACTCAAAACAAAGAGCTCGGACGTTCCACTCCAGAGAATGTTTGTGTATAACGCAGAGAACGTACCGTAACCACTAGTGATGCAACGGAACATATAAAAAATTATACTACATTGAATATTTTATCTTTACGAACGCAACTTATCGCTTTATCTCTAACAAAATATGAAATAAAGCAGAAAGATGTGTCAACTACTTCACGATTATAAGAAATGGTTGTAATGAAAAATGAGTGATTAATTCTTTTCGAACGGATGATAACAGTTTATCATTAGATAAGCGTGTTTCGTCTTTGATACCTAACCTACTTTCTTAATACGATACTGAAACTAGGATGACAGCCGGTTTATTAATAGCTTGTTAGGTGACATCGCTATTTTTATGCGGCTCAGAGCGTTCTCATGCTGTAAAGATACTCTCTTCCCGACTTAATCTTTTACCAAGTTAAGCAAAAGTGATGATATTACGTTAATTTAAAATTCTATAGAAATAAAACAAATGATATTGAAAGCAAATTCAAAACTGTTTAACTCGCAACAAATTATAAAGAAATCTCAACAAATATTACAGTTGCATAGGGCTACATAATTCTTCTTGTGCAATAAAAATAATAAATAAATAAAAACTTAATGATAATGACAAAAACATAAGTTCTTCGCAAGCATATCGGGTAACGTCTCCAACTGCACTATTTCTATTGTTTTTTTTATTTCTTCTTCGATATCGTCATTAACAGGGCCCGCTTGTCGTGCTGTATGTAACATGGTTCTTGCTTTATCAAGATTTCTTTCATACATAGCCAGCAATGCGAGTACCGCCCAACCGTCAGCTAACAATGGCTCGGTTTTAACAGCAACAGCGGCCCAACGCTCGGCTAAACTTTCCTCTCCTAATTTTGCATATATCCTGCTGATAACTAAGGCAGAATGACCACTTGGAGCTATTTTATGAGCACGTGCTGCTCGTTGAAGAGCTGCTCTCGGTTCCGTTTTTAATCCTCCTAAAGCAGCCTTTATTAACAAAGCAGGACATGGTTCTGAACCTGCACGCTCTGCTTCGTTTAGCGCGTCTTCACATTGACCATCCCAACCACGAGCAATTGTTAAGCAAGATGCGCGTATTTGAGACATCATGTCTGAAGGACCTACATTCTTTATCCCTTTTTCGACCATTTCCAATGCTTTATCAATGTGTCGCCTAAGTAAAAGAGATGAAGCTCTCAAATAATAAATGTCAGGTGTGATTTTCGTCTTTATATATAAACGACTACCTTTAGTAGAACAGCCTTCTTCCACACATTGCAGAAGTCTTTCGGATAATTTGTAACATCGTAAACAAAGAAAGAAAGCCGCTGCAATCAGTATTGGATTATGTGAAGTGACAACATACGGCGACCAGAAGCTTTCTTCCTCACCACTTGCTTCTATCCAACGATCAAGAAACTTATTCCATTCGCGAACTAGTTCGTATGACTTTCTCATTTTTTTAGCCGCTACAAAAGCTGCATAAAAATTTTCGTTGTAATGATATAATGTATGCAAAACTGCCCAACCGATTGCATTCGTTGTACCATCCGAATAATCTCCTTTTACAGCAATTCTAAACGCTGCAGATGCTGTTACAACACCTTCTGCTCCTTTATCAAACTCTTGACCACCATACATCCATAAGAGATATCTATTTCTAGTGTGAGCATTTAAGGCTTTAATAAGATAATTTTTAGCACTTAACTCATGTCTTTGTTCAATACATCTTAGAGCTTTCGACATCAAAGCTCTAGGGACTCCTGGTCCAACTTTTAAATTTGTTTTCATATGTTCATCTGCAATTCTACTATCACCTGCCATTCGGCAACTGGCTGCGGACGCAATATTTGGCAGGCGTAGTATAGGAGGTTGAGGAGCAAACGAAGCTGTCACCGCACGCCGACTAGACACGTGTTGTGCTGTTACGATATCTTGCCACTCGATATACGAACAGTTGCCTGGTGGAAATTGCTTTAACATTGCTCGCACTCTCATAAGTAAACGATTTGCTGCAGTA
This sequence comes from Dendrolimus houi, assembly GCA_039645545.1. Taxonomy (NCBI): domain Eukaryota; kingdom Metazoa; phylum Arthropoda; class Insecta; order Lepidoptera; family Lasiocampidae; genus Dendrolimus; species Dendrolimus houi. The sequence continues at coordinate 22,926,568 of CM077127.1, read as the reverse complement.
CGTTTAATTTCTTGGTTCATTGGGACAGCTCCTCTACAAGCTAATCCACTTAATTCCCTATGAACTGCTAAAGCTCCACCTTCTTTTCTTATTCTTCTAACATCAATAGCAGGATCTTCCGGAGGAAGATCAACTTCGAAATTATCAATGGGTGCTAAAGATTCAGGGGGAGAGAACCCCATTGTTTCATATAGTAATGTCATTCTTGCTTTAGGCACTAAAGATTCTGACAAATCAAATCTAATAATTAAATATGTAGAATGACCATATTCGTCCGTAGTCGAATCTGTTTCTCGTGCACTCACCTTGGCACTTGTTGGTGGTAGCTCTAATAAGGCACCTACTCTCTCAGGTAGGTCAGCTTCATTGTAAAACAGTACTTTTGTACTAGCAGTTACACTGTATTGTCCTGGTTCTAATAAAACACCTGCATCAACAAAAGCCATATAACGTCCTCGCACATCAATCTTTCCAACTTTTGGTACACCAGCTATTTCAACGACAAACGGAAAAGATAATCTAGTTTTTAAGAGCACTGGGTCGACGAGAATTCTCTTTATGGCGTACCAAAAAAAAGATCGACAATTTTCATTACATTTTGGAGTCAAATTTGGAGGAATGTATATGTCTTCGTCGGGTATGTTATAAGCAGAGTTTGCAGCGAATCCAGCATTACTAACTGAACTCCATACAAGCTTTTTTGCTTTAGCAAGGCTTAGGGACATGCCAAAATTAACCGCTAAAGGTTCAAGTATGCCATCTAATCCAATTGCAGATAAATAGGCAGTGCCTTCTCTTGTTGCAGGAAAACAATGACCTGACATCATAGTGATTAATAAAGACACTTTTGTGCATTCAGATATACCGTTAGAAACTGCTTTTACTTCTATGGAACAACCAACGGGTTCGCCTGTTGTTATTGATATTAATTGAACTTCTGTAAGTATCTCTTGCTCACCAAGTACTAAAGGAAATAAATCAACTGTGGCTCCTGCTCGGTTATCTATATTCAATAGAGGGTCAGAATCTTTAGCTCCCTTACCTCCAGTGGCCCGTAAGATGAAAATAAGAGGTATATCAGCCACTATTGATTGACTGTAAGCTTCTTTTAAGTTCAATGGTAATGTTTCGCTCTCTAGTATACTCCCATTTAACCATTTTCCGTCTAATACCACTTGACCATTAAATATACTTAGTAGGAGCCATTCTCCTGGACTAGAAATGTCGCCTATTAGTCTTATGGTAAGACCAACAGCGCGCGGAGATACATACGTGCCGTCAGATTCTTCATAATTTGTGCTACATTTTGCAGTTGATGAAGTCTTGTAAGGTTTCGGAGCCATTATTTTTTATAACACATATTACACATTTCTATAATATATTTTTAATTAGATGATACCAAATTATTATTCATTTTTGACACTTTTTTGAAAGTCTATTTGTAGTTGAAATAATTACAAGTTCTAGTTGGCTAAATGCATGTATTATTTGATGCTTGCTATGGTAAAGAAGTTAAGTATTTTTGAGATTTGACGTTTACTTTACGTCATCTCAGCAAAAAATAATAAGTCCATACTTGCAGCTTAATTTAGTTGGCATCTCTTCCTCACTAATAGTGAGAAATGAGATAGAAATAGACAATAATTTCTGTAGTCCTGAAGACCAGCTGTTCACTTCTCTATAAGTTCCACAAATGGAAATAAACTAGGACTGATTCAGAAGTTAATTTCCAATTTACCTTCTTGGATTTGTTTATTATTAGAAGAAAATGTTAACATGTATACTTTACTACATGGCTTTTACAAATATTTAGTGCAGAAAGATGAGTATTGTGTATTAATATTAGGACTTGACAATGCAGGGAAAACGGTACATAAACTTTTGAAATCTTTGTATTTGTACAAATTTAAACAAAGTGATGTGATTTGTTTATATAAAGTTTTAGTATGATTCATAAAATCTCACTGCAGCTGGCAAACTAGCTGGCTAACTGAATATTATAATCGTTTAGCCTGTTCTCCATATTTTACAGACATACCTTGAAGCCACGAAAACAAAGTTTACAAAGAAATATAAGGCTATGAACCCCAATAGGATAACTACCACAGTTGGTCTAAATATAGGTAAAATAGATGTTGATGGTGTGAGGCTCAATTTTTGGGATCTCGGTGGGCAACAGGAGCTGCAATCTTTATGGGACAAAGTTAGTAAAAAAATCTTAATATATATATAAACCGTAGTAGGTCAAAGATCTTTGTAAATGCAGAGGGTTAGAAGCATAACAGATAAATTGTACAGCTTAGGCTATACTTCTGACCTATAATCCATAATGTTATTATTACCATGGACTAAGCGTAACATTCGGGATTCACCTGCAGACTGTGGCCAAATGCATCTTATTTATAGCATTAAAAATAACACACTTAACCAACAGCTAAATTTGTTATCTGTCAATATTTAATGTCATTAACAATTAACAACCAAGTTGCATCACAAATAACACATTAAACCCTAAAAAATATATAAAAGAACTGTAGTTATACTCCCTTTTACCAAAACTGTTTATAAAATGTATTTGTGTGTTTGTTTGTTAGCCACTTATTGTGCACTGTTGTATGTCGGCCTCCCTAAGTTTGTGCCACATATTGTGGTGCTTTGCTGTCCTCATCAAATTTAAACAAAGTTAAATATTGTAAATATACTATATGTGGAAAACATTTACTTTCTAAAAAAGTTTAAATAATAATTTACACTGAATTCCATCTAGGTTAAGGTGGAAGACCGGCATTGGTCCAATAGACCAACATGTATGCTGAGCTTGTACCAATTTCTAGAGCTTATATTAAGACTTCTTGTTAGTATGTTGTTTTTCTTTTTCTATTGTTTATTTTGTTATCTTAAACATGCCCGTTAAACCTGTTTTTTTTAAACGCAACATTTAATTTTCTTTTAATTGGTATTCCAGTACTATGCAGAGTGTCATGCAGTCATTTACATAGTGGATTCATCAGATAGAGAGAGGGTTTCAGAATCAAAAGAAACTTTTGGTAAGAACTAGCTGAACATCAAATATTCCTTTACATATGTGCTGAAGAAAATAAAATGTTTAATTTCTTTTTTAATGATTAAAATCAATAATATAACTGTTTCTTTGAATCAAATAGTGCCAAACTAAGACTTTTTATCAACATACTACAGTTATGTTTACATACATACACTTTAAGTCCGTATAACTAAAAAAAAATGCAGTTTTCTAATTAAATTGTATTTTTTATATTCATATATTATGGTCTTCAAAATATCAATTCTTAAAAATTTTATGTAATTTATTTTATATTTAAATTAGCAGTAAGGGATTAAGAACCTTGGAATGAATAAACTAACTTTTGCATTTACATATTAGTGCGGACATGGATCACAGGCTAATAACACATATTATAGTTTTGTTTTGTGTTATTTATAGTTAACAATTATCATTATATTACAGTATCAATTATTTCATTTTCAGTTGAAATTAAAATTGTTTATTGATGTTTAGTGCATGTAATTTAAATTCAAGTTTTTTGAAATAAAAAAAATAGCTTTTGCCAGCCTACCTTATTGTAGCACAGAACCTCTGGGTTTGTTTTGTTGTATAGTAAATGTCCTAAATGAATGTTCTGTTATTTATTATGGTCTAGGACCGGACCCAGAGTGGTCCATTGTATATTACTTATTACCCTTAACATGTAACTTGTTCGGTTTAGGAATATAAAATGGGTGTATTTGGCTGCTGATTACACCGACCCACAAAAAATAAAAAGGACCAAACTGACCCCAGATTCAGAAATACATAATAATAGATGGGTCTGGTCAAAAGTACAAACCACTTTTTATTTTTTGATCGCCAGTGTTATTATTTATTCTAATTGTAAAATTAAAATTAAATTGTCACTTCAAAATTGTTAAAATATTGTTTAGGTTACATTTTGTCTAGTAAATAATAAACTTTTTCTATTCTAGACAGGATGATAGCATCAGAACACCTCACTGGAGTCCCTCTGCTGGTGCTGGCTAATAAACAAGACATTCCGGACTGTATGGGAGTTCATACTGTCAAACCTATATTCAACCAGAATGCACATCTCATTGGAGCAAGGGACATTATGCTCATGGCCACATCTGCACTCACTGGGTACTTGATACACATATTAATATTTACTTAAAGTCTACTGGGACACTTCAATAGTATGTTTGCCTCAATGTAATGCAGGTTGCAACAATGCAAAATAGAGCATGCCATGTGTACCATATGAGTTTTATGGTTCTTTTTTCCATTACTCAATGGTGTATTGGCATAAAAATATACATCAAGATCCACCTCTAATTTTAATTTGCAAAAATTTAAAATAAGCGGCTGCCTTACATGCTTAGTGTACATAGTTGTGTGTGTTATGTAGTTATGCATTGAAAGGTCTGGGATCTGTAATCAATATTAAAAACAAAAAGTGATATTCATTGCTTCTATGGAATTTTTCATCAATGCATAGCACTAACATTCACTTAGCCTCTTAGATTAAAAAAAAAAATATATATATATATATATATATATATATATATATATATATATATATATATATACTCGAATTACCACTAAAAATTTCAGAGTGTAAAATATTTGATTAAAGCAATCTTGCTATATATAGCCTTTAGGTATTAGTTTATTTTGAATTTGAAAATTATAGCAGTATTTCAAAATATTTTGAAATGTCTGCAAATATTAATAGTCCTTCCTTAATATTATGACCTTTCCAGATTAGTTGCAGAAATCCGTGCAGTATCTTATATGACATGATAAAGGGTGTATGTCGCAGACATCCACTAACTTGCTAAATAAAATGGTTATGACAAAAACTGATTATTGCGATCCGTACTCTAAAATAAATCATAGTAGTTTAATAAAAAAGAAAATGAATATACACTTACGTGACGCTTACACATTGTAATATGTATCCCAAATCAGTGTCGTGTGTTAAGAGTCTAAGAGAGGTCATAACAATTGGTGGGAACTATAAACTTGAAAGTATTAATAAATAATATAGTTATTAAATGAGTTGCACAATTATTTAATCTGTAATATAAGAAATCAGTTTTGTACAATGAATTTAAAAAGAGAAGAAAATTCAGAAGAGCTAATTCGGACCAGCAGGTGCCGAAATTATAATTACTCGCATCACGTGAAAACTACTGAACAGATTTAAATAAAACTCGACTCGGAACTAGCTGTTCCTGATCAACACTAAACATTTTATCGCGATAAATTATCTCATTTCCGTGGGATAGGCGCATTTTTTATATCGATTCATAAACAAATACGTTGCGGCATGGCAACGCGCACGAAGTTTCGCTGGCATATGCTAATTCTCAACATATTTTGAGGCTTATTGTCAGCAACATTTTTTAAAAATAAAAATAAATATATAATTAAAACTGCTTCAACAGGTCACATTAGTACTGAGCGTTGAATGAGTCAAATGTTTTTCAATCTTAACAATAGAACACCTATATTGAAAAGGTGTTAATGTGAAATATGTTTAAAGAAACTGACGTCATCTTAGTTTGCACAACACGTTGGGTGGTAGTTAATAAATTAGTATGTGAAGTGCATTTTACATCAGACCCGGACTCTTCACGCGGCTTTACTCACGTAAACTCCGACCTTACGTATCTCGAGAGCTATTGATTGCGCAATGCTTACAATAAATTATTTAAAAACGATTGGGAATGGTAAAAATAAAACAATTTCATTCTCTTATCGAAGTGCCTATGGTCAGGAATTATATTATTATAATATAAAAGCAAGTTCCTCAAAGTTTATTGTACTTTGGGAAACTTATTTGATCCCGTCTTATTATATTTTTTTTACTTATTTGGACAAAATAAAACCATATTTATCTCCAGCTCCTTCTGGTTTAAACCAAAATTTATCTCCGTCTCCTTTTAGGTCAAACCATACTTTATGGCCTGTACAAAGGGTTCCGTAATAATTTATTGTGTATGAAATACCTGCAAGTGCACAGCATCTGTTGATAACTAAAAACAAGGACCTAAATACTTAGATATGAAATTTCATGAAAGTTTATTCATATCCAAGGCCTTGGAAAAAGAACAAACAAACATACAATAGTGAAAACATAAATAAATAATTCAAAAGAGACTAGTTTAAACTGTAAGAAATAGTACTTAAAAGAGGTCGTTTCCGCAGATTCGTATGATGAGCATGACAAGTATTAACATAAAGTAGAACTCTATGCTATGTCTTACATTAGCGGCATATCTAGACACGTGTCGATTTCACTAAGTGATTCTCGAAAGTCGACCGCTTTATGCCCTCTGTTCAAACGTTAGCTAAAATTGGATCATGAATATTGAGTTAATTAGTTTTAATATTAGGCAAATTGTACCATGCATCATTAATGTTATCAATTTAGCTAAACAGGTTGCATATTAAAACCGCATTCCATACTAATTAAACGCCCTAATGACTGTTAAAAGAGATCATTATATTTTCAAAGTATGCATAAGTAAAGTAAATGTCCCCCTTATTGATGCCAATATTAAATACGAAACTATTTCCGAAGTAAAACGTGTATTATCCATACATACATATAATAAAACTGTAGAGGTCGAATTTCTGTACAATGAAAAAAATGCTAAAAACTGAGTCAGGGGGATGTAAGGAGTGAAATAGAACTAATTTAGTTTTTTTCAAATTTTTTGTTTCTCTGTCTGTTTGTCTGCTTATCTGTTTGTTTTGACTGACTTTGAATTTGACAAGGAGATAGATCGTATTATGAATAAAGATTAAAGCTATATTTTAATTTAAAAAGTCATTGAAATAATACAATTGTTATAGGCAACCCATATTTAATACTTCGAGAAGGATATGTAATTAATATTTATTCAAGAAATAATGAAATACATGTTACAATGCTACAGTTGCGTTTTGACTGTATTCAGAAAGTGAAACAAATGTGGGCAAAGTTAAAGCGGGTAGTCGTGGTTAATAGCTAATACTAATATGTATGTATGTATAAAAGTGAGAGTGACCTTGTTTGTTCCTTTCTTCTTTAACGCCTTGGAAATATGCGATTAAAACGAAATTCGGCGTATTATGTTTATGTACGATAAAGAGATGGAATATAGGATGTTTTTATCCGGGAAAATTAGATAATTTACATAAGATAAGGATGTGAAAATTACACGAAAGAAGCTCAATTAATTAATAAAATATAATATAATAATAACAGCCCATAAATGTCCCACTGCTGGGCTTTGTCCCCTATTTTTATAGGGGGAACGGACAATATACTCGCTACGCTTGTCCAAAGTGGATTGGTGAACTTGACACATTGGTTATCTCGATGTGCAGGTTCTATCGCTATGTTTTTCTTCATTGTTAGCACGTGGTAATTATAACAATATGCAAATTAGGTCAGAGAACTGCCAAGTGGTGCTAGCTTTCTGGGCAGGGTTCGAGCTGATTATAAAAAAGAAAAATCAATACATCTATACTTTCGATGTCGGGATAAATATAGGATACTTTTTAAAGATCCAGTGTTTTCACAAGTGATTTACAAAAACGATTCGCAAATTAACTTTTTCACATGACAACTGGGCTAGGGTAGTAGCCTTATGTCGTAGCTCTTTCTGGAGTAGGTAACAATTACACCGACACACGAAAAATAAAAAATGGTATGTATATTTGACCAGGTCCATCTATTCTTATGTATTTCGATGCGCTGAATTCGAATCTGACAATGTTAAGGGTTTATGGACCAAAAGACCGAATCTGTGGTCAGTTTGGTCCATACACTCTCAAAGTTTTGAGGATGTATGGACCGAACTGACCCCAGATTCGGATTCAACGCATCGAAATACATAAGAATAGATGGGTCTAGTCAAAAGCACAGACCACTTTTATTTTTTTGTGGGCCAGTGTTATGAATTCATAGACATATCAATCGATTCGCAAATAGGGGCATTTACCTTACATATTGCTAATTTATTTTAAATTTTCGCAGAGATGGCGTCGACGAGGGCATCAGGTGGTTAGTGGACTGCATAAAGCGCAACAGCGTGGAGCGGCCCGCACGCAACACCGACGACAACTTATAGTAATGAGCCGCGCGCGCCGCACGTACATACGACACGCAGCCGGCACACCATAATCACAATGAATAATAATTAGTTTTCCTATTAAGATAATGATGTGACTCGCCCGCCCTATTGTTTTGTACATACAGTATTGACATTTAATAATATTCGCACCCGCGTCTATTGCTATCCTTTTCGAGTGATAAATTGTACTTTTGATAAGAGATACGTTTTGACTGAATACTCAAGGAGTACCTGCACCTGATAAAACACCTGATAACAGTACAGTTTGCACCGTCGTGGTATACTGTGGCACAATTTGTGAAATGTTTTTATTAAAAAGTTTTTAGTACACTGTAGTGTTATTTCAATTCGAGCTATGGCATATCCCATGTACGAAGTGGATTGGAGTGTACTGCCACCAGAACAAAATAGAAGGTATGTGGACAAAAGTGATTGATTAGATAGCTGGTTATCTTGCATAAATAACAATGCTATTGAAATGTGGTAGAACAGGGCCACAAACTGCATTTCATGTGATACTTTTGAGCATTAAAAAAGGGATTAACTGTTTTCCCTATTTCAAACACTTCTACCTACTTCCTATTTCCATACAAGTATTCCTTTTCCTTAAGTAGTTTAGTAACTAATAAAAGTAAAAATTTTATAAGACTGTCTTTTAAATATTTCGTGAAACGGATTTTTTTAATATTCAAAAAATGAAGCAATATTTCTTACATTGCGATTTTGATAATCAAATATTTGGTTAAAATAAGAGGTTTTTTGATCTTAAATTTGGTAAACGTCATGTGCGAGTCATGGCGGCCATGTTGGATTTCGTGCAACGCACCACGGAAATGTCAGCTGGCGATTGTATTATTTCTTTTCAATTATTGTGATAAATCATTAATTTTCAGCAAGTTTTATTTTTCTGTGATATAAAGAATGTATTAAATTATTAGAATGTTGAGTTTAAGCTTTAAATAAAAGTGAGAAATATGACAAGTTATTCAAATGTGGTGTACGATTTCTCTTGCATTTTTTTTGGTTTGTGACGAAATAAAATGTTCGTGAGCCTGACTTAATACGTGTAAATTATTCCTTAGTTCTTTTCGTTATGATTTTAAGAGTAATCCAGTGAAACGTTTATATTTGAGTCTATTTTATTTCATTGGTTTTGACCCCCGTGTTCTTTACACCTGTCTCCTTCAAGAACATTAACCTGTGCTTTCCTACTGCGGTGATCACCTGGATTTATATAAAAAGGATTATCAAAGCCTAACAAGATGAATGGATCAGAGTCCGGGTAATGTTTCATTATTTTACTTAATTCCTGAGGTTATAATAATGATAATCACTCAGAAATTACATTTTCTACTTTCTTTGTAAAGACCACTATATGTTATGTATATTATATGTATTTACATTAAAATATTTAGCAATCCTGTATATTTGTCAGTAATTATTTATTAACATCTTTATACAATATCATTTATTTGAATAAGTAAGACTACAATCTAGGTTTTATCAGTGGCATCAAATCTGTACATGTTCAAGGATGAAAATCTTCACAGATATTCTATGTGATAATAACTTGATAATAATTTTATTATTCCATTCATAGAGTACAATAACAAAATCTTACTCTTACTAAAATTGAATTCATTGATAAAGTATTTATTTAGATATATTTATCATGTATTATTTATTATGTGTTGTCTAGCTTAAAAGTAAATTTGTTTGAATGAAACAAAAAATTGAAAATTTGTCTTATATTTTATACTCACAGTTTCGTCAGGGGTATATGAGTTCTAATTGATGAAAAGATAAAAAATTAAATATTTTGACATCAATTTTATAGAATAAAAATGTTTATTTAGAAAAATGAGTGGGGTATAGATATGAGACCCACCCTGAGGCCATTTTGTTATTATGAATTAAATGGTGATTGCTATCAGATCAGATCAGATTTTTTTTGTTAAATAGGTATATGTTAGAAGGAAGGTGGTAGAGAACCAAAGCTCTCGCCTTAGTCTTCATGAATATATTTTTTTATACATACTTATTGTTATGCGTTTCCTGTTGGGGTAGGTGTAGGTAGAGACAGTGGATTTCCATCTGCTACAATCCTGACAAACACTTTTCACTTCATCAACTTTCATTAATCTCTGCATATATATCTTCATACATACACACTTATTTAAAATGCTTTTCATAGGACCTTTCTTCAATTTGATCATTTGATCATCATTATTTTTTTATAACCACCCTAAATTCAAAATAGGCCACATACCTATACCACACCCAGAAAAACTAGTTTAATTATTTATATTCAAACAAAAAGCTGTTTGCTTGAAGCTATAATTACAAAGCAGTGATCAGTGCATCATATATTTATGTATAAAATTTATTTGTTTCTGATACAGTGGCGAATTTACTTATCTAAGGGCTGATTTTTAAATCACCAGATGAAAGTTATGCTATAGAATAAAACATAACATGAGAAAATAAAAAATGTCAGTTGCATGAATAAAACAGTTGAATTGTTTTCACTTTTGAATTTAGGTTATAATTTATTTGGTTGATAACTTATCTGATGATTAAAAAATTGGCCCTAAAGGTTGATTTATCAATCACCACATAAAAGTTATTCATAGGATAAAATACAACATTAAAAAATTAAAAATTGCAGTTGTATGAAGAAAACAAATTAGTTATTTCTCTTTTATATTCAGTCAGGTTATGATTGATAACTTTTACTGATGATTGAAAAGTCTGCCTTAAATGTTTAAATTTCATATAGCTATCAAAATAAATCACAAGCTATTAATTGAGTAACATAGCCAGCACAAAAGATGCATCTTACTTTTACCATATGGTGCTTAGAAAGAAAACTTCATAGGAGCCCTGTAAATCCATATTAACACTGTGTAACCTACCAGTCGAATTTAGGCAAGCTTGTCTGGTATACCTTCAATTACACTAGGATGGAGAGGCCTCAATCTATTTACTGTATCAGCTTATCTCTTGTTTGCCTACATGTCCAAAAAACTCATTGCCATCTTGTATTGATTATTTGTAGGGTTTAGTATGTATTGATATTATTATGCCTGTTTCCTAAAGGGATAGGCAGAGATGATAGATTTCCACTTGCTACAATCTTGACATACATCTTTTGCTTCATCTACATTCATTACTCTCTTCATATCTACACATTTATTATAGGTGCTTTTTAGAGCATAAGAATGAGAATTCTCCAAGACATTTTGATTGACATTGCGATTTAATTATGGTAAGTATGTTGTGGTCTACCATCCACACTTGTCATACACTTATTTTGTGAGTCTCTTTTCATCCATTCTCTTTACATGTTCCTTTCTCAACTCTTGTTATTGTATCTTCTTTCAATCTACAATGTTCCCTTATCATACTGTTCTTTATCCTATCATCTGTTATCTGTATATTACAATCACTATTCTTAGAAATGATTTGGTTTATATGGATAAAATTTGACAGAAAGATGTAATTATAGTGTAAATGATGACAATGGCTGCATAACCGGGATCATTACCGTTTCACAAAAAAAGGGGTAATATGATACTTTTCTTAACTCTGATCTGGTCAGTAAATGTAACAGTATTGTAGGCTGACCTAGAAAGTAGACAATATCCATGCTATAATAATACAACAATACACTATTGTGTGAAGGAGTAACAAACCCTGACATTCTGAATCTATTTATAACAGACTACAAACCTTAAAACTGCCAAGTATATACCATTCTATGTGTACTGTAATTAAGATACATCCAAAAAAGTGTAATAGAAACACTCACTTTCCTCCTCTCCATGTCAAATTCCTTATTTATTTATTTGAATTTAATTTGTCAAATACTTAATGATCCACTTTTGTTATTGTTAATCAATGCCTATATAGCTGTATTAGCTAGGACATAAAGATATGGCTAACCAACAAGAGTTGCATATAAAATTCACTCTCATTGGTTGGAATTCAAAAATGTAAAAAGGACACGGGTTTTGAATTCAGTTATGAAAGACACTTTTTGTACTACTGAAAGATACTTACTAGAGTAAAAATAAAAGCCAGTTTTAAGATCAAAGTTATATTTATTCAAGAGCCTTACATCACATCCAATAGCGTAGCACTTTATTCCCACCAAATAAATTTCATAATCTACTAGGTGTATGTTGTAACCAAGTTTCATTGAAAATACGAGGAGGGATTACAAAGTAGTGAGAACGACAAACTCCTTGGTAAGAAAAAAATAAATACAGGCAGGCCTAGCTCAGATACATATTTGTAATATTAATAAAGAACAAAATCTTCGATTCTTTTTTGTTTTTTTCTGAATGTAGTCATTTGTTTGATTCGTGTCGGAACGTGTTTTCGAAAATGGAGAAAAACGAAGTGCGAGCCGTTATTAAAATACCTGTTTAAAAAAGTTAACGACGCAAGAGATTCATTGCGATTTGGAGGCAACATTAGGAAAGTCTGCTCCGCCGTATTCCAATGTCGCAAGGTGGGCTTCTCAATTTCGAGTAGGGAGAACGAGCACGAAAGACGAACATCGTTGCGGCCATCCATCGACGTCCGTCGCCCAAGAAAATATTGCGAAAGTCGAGAAAATTGTATTGAGCGATCGAAGTGTTACCATTCGATACTTAATTCAAGAAACGGGCATTTCATATGGAAGTATTCAATCCATATTGAAACAATCTTTGAATATGAGAAAAGTCTCCGCAAGATGGGTGCCGAGAATGTTAACCGACAGTCAGAAACAAAATCGACTTGACATTTCGAAGATATTGTTGGACAAGTTTCAAGAAGATTCTGAAAACTTTTTGTCTCGTTTCGTAACAATGGACGAAACATGGGTCCATCATTTTGATCCCGAGACAAAACAGCAATCTTCGCAATGGAAATGGCCATCATCACCGACCTCGAAGAAGTTTCGTGCCGTGGCATCGGCTGGCAAGGTTATGGCCCCATTATTTAGGACTCCGAAGGGATATTGTTGATTGATTACCTGGAGCATGGAACCACTATTACAGGCCAATATTATGCAGCTTTAATTCCCAAGTTGAGGAATGCCATCAAAGAGAAAAGGAGAGGGAAACTTCGAAGGGGTGTGCTGTTTCATCATGACAGCGCACCCGCGCACAGGTCGGCACTTGCGATGGCTGCCATTCAGCAAGCTGGCTTCGAATTGGTTGACTATGACCATGACCCTTATTCACCAGATCTGGTGCCTAGCGATTTTTATCTGTTCCCCAAATTGAAAGAATACTTAAGGGGAAACAAGTACGAAGACGATAACGAGGTGATGGATGCCGTAGAGAGCTTTTTGCACTACCAAGACGAAACTTTTTTTTAAAGGGATTGAAGCCTTGGAAAAGCTCTGGACTCGGTGTGTAGAGAGACCCAGAGACTATGTAGAAAAATAAATTATTAAGTTATCAATAGTCATTATATTCTATCACATTCTCAGTACTTTTTGATCTCTCCTTGTATTTTATGTTCTATTACATCAAATTTTTCAAACATTTGTACCCCGTGGTCGAAATTAGGAATAAGGCACAACCACATTAACCCTTTTGGAAGCAAACTATTTATATAAACAAAAAACCTATTTATAGTAGATAGATAAGTCTTTATTGTAAACCTTTAAAAAAAAACTTATAAACTAGTATATATAGTACTATTCTAATTTGTTTATGATATTTCAACTCCTCTAACCATATCCCATATACCTGCAGACATAGTTACATGTATAGTTATCACCTGAGTTTTCACTACACTGGATGTAGACACATTCTTTCAAATTGCATCTTATAATGCAAATATTCTCAGAGTAAAGTGGATTATAAGTTTATAATATACATAAATGAGTAATATATATAAATATGTAAAAAAATTATGCCATTTATATTTTTCCCGTGTTTCTGTGGAACCCTAATAAGAGAGAGAATATATTGTGTAGTGTGGATATTATACATAACTATTATTTTAAATAATATTATAGTCCTTATGAATAATAGAATAAAAGTAGATAGATACACTTCATTGCTTACCAAGATGACAGGCACAATATATTAATAACACTATTTTTAGGCAGAACAATAGGCGACCTAATCACTTACAGTGATCTCTTCCAGACAAACCTAACTTATAGGATATTCTAAGCTAATCTAGTGTTATAAGTACTACAAGTATAAAACAAATTAAATTGCAAAAGGGTTAAAAGAAAGTATTGTGAAAACAAAAATCATAATGTTTATTATCTTATGTCATATACTTCATAAATATAAAAATATTCAAAAGCCTCTATTATGCTCATAGCCCAATTTCTCTTGTTTCATTTATTAAATTTTTTATTAACTGAATGGAGCAATTAATCACTCTACTTGCTTGATATTCAATAGGCAATCACAATTCCACACTATCAATTTGATCAATTGTATATCATTGTATTAGAATTGATATTAAGAGCACTGAAGCGAAAGATTTTTTTTACTACATTATGTATCAAATATTAAAATATCATTTAAATTCTGCTCATCTGTATATTGTCACGCCTTTGTTTATTTTGGGAATTTTGCCCCAGTAGCATGGCGGCCCCATCATGTTCTTAACATACAACTTATTAATTACTAGCTTTTACCCGCCGCTTCGCTCGTGTTAATGTTATACCATGGGAACCATACATTTCCCAAGATAAAAGCAGCTTATGTGCTATTTCAGAGTATAAATTATTGCTGTGCCAAATTTCATCCAAATCCGTTCAGCCGTTCTGGAGTGATTGACTAACACACATCCATCCAAACTTTCGCATTTATAACATTAGTATAGATTAAAGGAAAATAGTGAGTTAGTTACCAGTAGCTAATATCATGCTATCCATATAATATATATTTTGTTGATTTTGTAATATCACTACACCATCCTATAGCAGCATAATAAATAAATCTTTCTGTAAAATTTCATCTAGATATAGATTACGGTGGCATTATTTTTTTAGAAAAATGGCTGTGACACATTTTTGTTTTTACGGTGGCATTATTTTTTTAGAAAAATGGCTGTGACACATTTTTGTTTTTTATTTTTTTTAATGCATGAGTTCAACAGACAGGCAGACGGCCCACTTGATGAAAAGCGGTTACCATTGCCTATGGACATTTGCAACACCAAAGTTGCTACAAATGCGCTGCTGCTCTCTTAAGGGAGACTGGAACTTGGCCACTAATGCCGGAACACCATTCAAGGTTGTTATGGCGGCATACTCTAGACCAGGGGTGGTAGCCACCCAGTCGGGCAAATGCCCGACACCTGGCTGAGGGTTGTTTAGTCGCCTCTTATGACAGGCCGCCGGGCCGCAGGAAATTGTATTCTTTCTCCGTTCCTGCACGGATATACATATACGGACATATACAGAAGGACAGACATGATGA
Organism: Dendrolimus houi; assembly: GCA_039645545.1. NCBI lineage: Eukaryota > Metazoa > Arthropoda > Insecta > Lepidoptera > Lasiocampidae > Dendrolimus > Dendrolimus houi. Next base: position 22,910,963 of record CM077127.1, on the reverse strand, counting down.
TTTAATATTGGGTCTTTTTTGCCAAAGTGGCTATGGAATTATAAAATTTAGAAGCTTATGGAACGATAGAAAAGTTTTCCACATTGGATTTAACATAATGTATTTTTATCTTACAGGTTTAACCCGACATTCAACATAGCCACTATTAAACAAGTGGTAAATGAGGCCATAGAAAGAGGTGAGCATTAAATAGAACTATATTATGTCTCGATAAATATATAGTAAAGTAAAAAAGTATACATAAGTAATTCACGTTTCTATTTAAGGGAGTCCCCACTTTAGTCCGCGCGGAATCGGCAAATACAAGCCAAAAAGATCCTAAACGCGCCATATCGGGCGGTTGAAGACCATATCATTGACGTCCTTATGTCGTAAGCATAAAAGAAACCGTTCTATTTGCCGAATCCGTGCCGACTAGTATGGGAACACCCCACAACTCCCTAAAGCAAAGGTATGATCAGAATAAAGTATATCCTCGTATTCCTAATACTTATACGGGATTTATAGACTCGTTAAAAATAAGTTTAAAAACAGTTTTTCATAATAGCATTATAAATCTTATGTAACTATTATGAATAGGGGGTTATATAATCGCTTTTTAACCCTGCACAAATATATCGTATAAGAAATTTATAGAATAACCTATCTTCCTATCCGTCGTTAAATAAATAAATCTGTCATAATTGTATAAAAATTCAATAAATTTTCGTAAAAAGCAACTGATAAACGGCTCAGCCATGAAATATTATGGAACAAGGCCGGTATGAATTTTAATAAGATCTGCTTACATTTTCTACGCAATATATTCAGTAATAATTTCAGTATTAAAAAAGTAATTAACTTTGTTTGGACTGAATCAAAAAATCTTCTAAGTACGTGTTGAACCATGCGATTTTATTACAGCATTGTGTAGCGCTTATAGACTACCTATTACTACTAGATTTCATTCGTGCAGAGCCAGTAGTTTATGAGAAAAATGATTGTGACTTACAAAGATCTGATAGATGGACAGACGTGCCTATTTCATAAGGACTAGGTTTATTCCAAAATCGTACGGAACTTAAAAAGTGAAGGAATTTAAACTGTTTAATTAGATCAACGATCCATCATACAAATTTCTTATCTTTTTCTTTAATTATTGAAGACACATTTACATCATCCTCTATCCGTGCAGGAACGGAGAAAGAATACTAATCTGTCCTGTGTGACAAAACAATATTTAGCTAGATGGTAGGTCATTTCCCCGTCTGGATCGCTACTACCCCTGGTCTAAAGTATGCTGCCATAACAACCTTGAGTTTAATTCTGCCATCAATATATCGTGTTCAGTTCACTTTCGAAGCCTGCAAAACATCGATGTTGTTGTTTTAATATTGTTACGAGTTGCAGGACTCGAATTAAAATGCCGTTGGAATTATTATAGAATTTATTAGAACTATACAAACACGTATAACACAGGTACAAATATAACTGAATACAATCAGTCCAAACGTAATGCACGATTCAATAACACGCGCAAAGTCTGTCACTAAATAAATTACCGAATGTATACAAGTCTTGCTTCGCTTGTGGTTATCGCTCGACTGACGGTCTCTCCATTGGGGCATTGCTTTATGCTGCACAAATGTAATATGTCTACCTGAACGCGCGGACCGAATTTCTTAGAATCACACCTGGCTAATGACTACCATAAAAGATTACAATACACAATGGGCTGTTTTTCTAATCACAAATTTTAAACACAAAGTAAATGAAAGAAGTCCAATGCCGAAAAGTAATAAAATGTGCAAAACAGATATGCAGGTGTGAATTTGTCTTTGTCGGTCATAACAATATATCCATAGGTGATGGTAACCGCCGCCCACCAGGTCGGCTGTATTCCAGCAATAAAAAAAATCAACTACACTCAAATAATTACAATATGACTATTGTTTACCATTGTCGTGTATAAAACTAAGCAAATCAACGTATAATGATGTTTACATATTCAACATCAACAAGCAAGATGCTATTTTTATCGCCAATCTTAAAAGATCGTCGAGTGAATATTGAGTAGCAAAATTAGCAAGCGGAACTCGCCAAAGTTCCTTGTGTATCTTTCGCATTAAAGCGATCATTTCAGTAGAGCAAAAAGAGACAAGGAAACCTCTTAGGGCCAAAATGCCCGCGGCGAAGGAGAATATTGCCAAGAATTCTCCTGCCTCTAACTTCCACGGCTGAAGAAAGTCTCTTATAGTACCACTAGCATTGTCTATACTGTAATATCCGCTAGTATCCACATATTAGCCGTTGATTGTTCAGTAAATACTCGTGTCTAATGTAAATCATATTACCGTATATTGAAATGCCCTTATAGCTAGCTTAAAATTTTGTGATACGCAAGAATAACCTTTGTCGATGTTGCTAGATAGTCCTCGGTATTATAAACCCTTTATTATGTTATTTAAAGGTTGAAAATATAAATGGATACATTTTAGTTACTCTGCAGTATTGTTCACCGATCAAAGACACCCACGCTGTGAAAACATGCTCCTAATTTCTAGATGTTTAAGATTCCCGTCTAAATTAAACTTTTAAACAAAAGCAGATATTTAACGAAACCTCAACTTTAATTAAAGGCCCGAGTTAGATGTTAAATGTTTTACGTAATTTATATGCGGTACGATAACGTGGAAATGTTTGTCTAGTTCCAACTGTTACATTTTCATTATAAATATATATATTAAGCATTTTTAGTGAAGTTTGGAGCTTCTACAGTTTTCCAAAATGTCCTTTATAAAATGTAACCTACTCTATATATAATATTTGGGATGATGGCTCTAACGCTTTCGATATTAATTTGCCACTGTAAATAAATAAATAAGGAAAAATAATTTTAGACCAGTAAACTGCCTAAAGTTAAATAGCTCGCAAAATTAGTAATTCGAAGTCGCAGTGGACAGGCCACTTCTGCCACAGGACCGATAGCCGATGGAGCAGATGAGTCTTCGAGAGTGGAGACGGCGTCTCGGACGCCCTCAAACCCGATGGACCGACGACCCGCGTAAGGTCGCCGGTAAGCGCTGGATGAGGAAGTCGGAGAACAGAGATGAGAGGCACCGACTTGGGGAAGCCTACGTCCAGGCGTGGACCTCGATTGGCTGATGATAAAACTTTTTAGTTCTTAATAATTCTAAGTTGCTGCTGATGCGCCTTAAGATATTGTTCCATAATATGCTAAAAACAGGCATTTAAACCCTATATATCCTCCAGGGAAGTAAAAGGAAAATGATAAAACATACGTGTACGAGTAACGGAGTTTGGGAAGCATGTTGAAGATCAAATTCAAGTTAATCTAAGTTTAAGGCAATCTAAGGTTGTTAATTTAGAAATTTACAATTTTACCATTACCTTCTTAATCTGTCCTCGAAAGTAATCGTACCTTTTACTTATAATACGAACTTAGGAAAAAAAGATTTTCTTAATTTATTTCGAAAGGTCATGTTTAACTTCTTGTCTGTGTCTTTACCGCTGTACGTAACTTAATTGAAACGTGCGGAGATACTAAGCTAACAAGCTGTTGCGGTTTACGTCCTTAAAGTCACAGTGCATAAAATCTTGATACACCCTAAGATGAAATTTCTTTCGAAAATTTAATGAGACGCCTTGTTTAAGAGTCGTTCTAAAGTTTTAAATTGGGATGTTATTTCTTCTCCTTTGTGAAGTCAATTAACACATTCTTGAAATTTACTAACTTTATTAATTGAACTATAATGAGACCATAAATGAACATATTTAAAATGCTATAGTATAAGCTTTGTTTTCAATGTTTTACAACTTTTAAATGTATAAGGTCAAACCTTTGCTAACTAGCTCCTTGTTTCCATACTAAAACGAATCAGATTTGTAATATAATGCTATTTCCACACTAATTACAAAACCCATTAAATACCAATATCTTTTTTCTATAACTTCTTTAATTGCATTCATAATAATTTGATTGATTTTGTGTTCTAGTGGTTTATGTGTTAGTCTATATAGATCATATAAATTTTGTAAACGATCTTTCCTTTGTTTATACTCTATTTTGAATGTCTGGGATTGGTGTCAGAGATGTTTGATTACATAATGTAATCATGAGCAAATCCATAACACAACTGCAACTTACGTGAATTCTGTGCTTCTCTTCGGTAGATCACCTTGTAGTTGCTGGAAGTTAACCAATATCATCCCTAAACGCTTTAGCTTGTAAGTCTTCGCACTTTAAAACAATTGCACTGATCAATGCTTTCTATGTGTGTGTGTCGTCCTTAACAGTCGCGCCGGTTTCAGTACGAATGCCGACACCGACTCGCCTGCGGGATCTGATCAGACAGATCAGGGCTGCTAGAACAGCGGCCGAAGAGAGAAGCGTTGTGAACAAGGAGTGCGCTTACATAAGGTCGACGTTTAGAGAAGAGGATAGTGTTTGGAGGTAAGACAGATTTATTTCTCTTTTGATAAGTGCTTACAAAGGATGTCTAAATTCTGAAACTGTCTAACAATAGTATCAGCTTGTAAACGCCCCGATACTGAGCTCGGGCTTATCAATTTCAGGGGTAAGACGGTTACATATATCACTAATCGGGTTAATTTCCTCACCATAACTTTCTTCATCGTCAGTACGTGGCAGTCGCAACAATATGGAATGTTAAGTCTAAAAAAATGTTTAACAGGGGCATGCTCTTCAGTTACTTCAATGAAATTTTTGATACTGTTATATTTGTGTCTACCGGGCGACTTTTCAATCATGATAGGGCATGAGGCCAACGACCATATATTGTGGGCAGTAAGGTAGCAAAGAAAGGAGTTTTCAAACGCGGCATGTTACATATTGGCCTGAATACTTGCAAGACGAGCTCTCGGGAGTTTTTTGTTCTTAAGTGTTTTGCGAACTAGTAGAATTATTTGTAATCATTTAATAATCAAGGATCAGATGAGATCACTAGAACTTAAAATCTTTAGCGTACTGTTCTTTGAAATCATAATTGTTAAGGAAGGAAAATAGTTGGGAAAAACGTATTAGCACTATACGGATCTCTAATTGTCTCAAGCTGTTGATAGTTTTCCTTATGTCTAAATTACATGGTTAAAATAATTGGATAGGCGAACATGTCGAGATGATTTGGATATATTTAGGGAATAAAATATGATGCAGCTTATGCTTAACAGTTAGATAATCTATACCAATAAGTAAATTGAAATGTCTGTCTGTATTTTCACAATTGATGCCAAGCTATCAGTGAAAGCTGCTATTTATAAGATATCGCTTAATCATAAATGACCATTGTTACAATTTTTATCTGTTTGAAAGTTCCTTTCGAGTAGGCTCCAAAATGTGTCGACGCATTTCAATGATAATTGTAGGGAATGAAACAAGTATTATCTAACATTTTCGTGTATGTTCTATTTCGAAATTCTGCTGAGTTCAGAGGATATAATATAAATATTTGTAACTGTTACTGCCGGTTAGCGAATATTCTAACTAACATGAAGCGTGAACGAAGTCTCTGGCACAGCTAGTGAGCCATTATAATTGCAAACTATCGGTAGAGCATGTCAATATCTCAAATCGCCTTTTAACCAGATGACTTGACACGCGGCAGGCGAACGAAGGTTGATATTAAACCGCAACGGTAAACCGCAAGCTTGATTCTACAATTATTTTACTATCCATCTATAGGATATTGAAGCTTTACAAACGGCTTCGCTTGCATGAGAAATGCATAATTGCATTTTTTATTATACTTTGAATTTGTTGAGAGACTTTTCTAGAGAAATTATATAATTTTCCAATTTCCAAGCAGTTCTCTAGAAAGCTTATTCCGCGTACAATAACGACTTGGAGGGAATTTTAAGAAGTACGTTATAAAATTTCTTCGAGACCGGTAACGCACCGGCAGCGTCGTTAGTCTGTGGCAATAAAAAAGTTATTATAATGATATTGAATTAATTTTTAATATATATAATGTTTACATGATTCTTAGAATAATTGTAACATTCGTTCCATTCAAGCTTTGGAGTGAATCAATAGAGATGTTTACCCTTTTGTATAAATTCTATACTAGTATACCTACCCACGTTTAGTGCCCGACTTTGAAGGTTGTTGGAAATCTGATTAACTCTATGGATATTGGCCCCAATTTATTCCGAGATTTATTGTACCTCGGAGACGACTGAAACTTGCGGGAACTGTGCCGTATCTAGGTAGGGTAAAAGTAACTCAATATTGTATAGCCAGTCTGGTTTATGGTTACTACATATTCAAAGGAAAGTTTTATTAAATGGTACATCTAGTAGTTTTTGATAAATATATAGCTAGATGTGCATATTTTTTGAAAAGCTGCGGCGATAAACTCGAACGCGCTGGAACTGTATGTATTTATTTATAAGGCGATTGAGTGAACAGTTCCAGTAAAGTAAGTGAATTATGTTTTTGAAAATATGAATTACTTGAGTATGAAGGATGAGTGTAGTATGCTATAACATTTAAAAAATCTCAACCAGGTGTTTATCGAAGTTATTGAAAAAAGGAAAGGCTTACTTCTATATGGTATCCAAACAGATCACAAGAACTAACCGCATGTTAAACATACAAGAAACTAGTTCTTGTGATGTTAATAAACCATCGCCGTGTGCACATGCATACAACATAATGATTATTTGCCATATCTCAGAAATGTTGCCTGGATTTAAAGGGCTTGGGTTAGTAAGACAGGACAAAAATGAAAATATTTCCCAATTTTTCTTGTTAAAGAATTCTTCCTTTATTTGGAAATGTTAATCTCAAAATTTGCAAACGAGTCACGTATTTTACCGCTAGACTGGATCGGTAGTAAAACAGTAATTTCAGGAATCTTCAAACTTATCTTGTTATTATGAGTACGGTTTAATGTTTCAAAGCAAACTTACTGTTCAGTTGATGACATTATCAAAATCGTATTAGATGGTTCGGTTGATGAAGTATTACTTACTCTATGTGAATAAGAAATCTAAATTGATACTCCTCGAAATAATTTAATACTTTTATTGAAGTTAAATATACGTGATTATCAGTTAATTTATCTTCGCATCCGAATACTGTCTCAAAATGTTCATTTTCTGGATTGAAATTAATCCTATTATCGAAAGTATTAGCTTATACAACCAGTTTCTAGAAAAATACATTTTCCCCGGAATAGTTATGGTCATTTTTATACAGGCATTAAAGCAGGGGACAAGTTTATGTAACTTATTCGTTATAGAATCATCTCTAACCTATATTTGTACCTAACCAGGTACAAATATAGCCTAGAGATGATCCATCATCCGATAGTAGTGGAATAGCAGCATCGTTTGCTTTCACTCGAGATGTTACGCATGGTACAAGTCTGGCTATGCACCGTTTGCCCTATTTAGGTAAAGATATACATCTATGGTTTGACGATGAGAGATACAAAGGTGGTTGCGAAATGGAGTTTACTAGAATATCACCTATAATATAGTATTTAGTTCTACGCTGATGGTCTGCAGCTAGGATACTCAGGTCGTTGTTGGTGTACAAATTACTAGTTAAACACTGTTACTTGGTGAAAACGTATAATAAATCACTTTACTTAACGAATGCTTCTGCACTCGGTTACGACCCACAACGGAAGAAGACAGAAATGCAACAACAATGTTGCAATTTTAAAAATAAAATTATTTTATGTTCGTGTTGCCAACATAGGTGCGCCTGCGATGATACCAATAAACTTATTTCTCTATATTACATTAGCACTCCATCCAAACATGCGAAATTCCTTTTTCGTAGTTCTTTCTATCTGCACCTCGAAGATATTTAGAATTAAGAGAATATTAATAAGGCTATTATTATCCTAACAGATGTCGCAACATAGCGAAGCTGCTCTACATACACATGTTGGGCTACCCAGCCCATTTTGGTCAGCTTGAGTGTCTGAAGTTGATAGCCAGTCCACGCTTCACGGACAAAAGAGTGGGGTACCTTGGAGCGATGCTGTTACTTGACGAACGCCAAGATGTTCACTTACTCATCACAAATTGTTTAAAGAAGTAAGTGCTTTTTTAATTAATCGGTAGAAAAGAAACATCTGTCAGATAGATACGTTTTGCATGCATGCTCTTTAGGATTAGGTTACAAATTAGTATAGTTACAAGAATAAATAAGGTGAGAAACAAATACATAAGGGTGGTCATTGAAAGCTGCATTATGTAAGTGAACAATTGAGAAGAAGAAGATTAAGGTGGTATGGGCATACTCCTAATGAAGAGGGATAATAATCATGTGACAAAAATATTAAATAAATGATATGTTGATGGATATAAGAGCAGATGTAGATTAAAAGACAAATGGATTGTGTAAACTAAGACACGATGATTTGTGGTGTGGCAGAAGATATGCATACATATGTTAGAATAGAGGAGTACCTATGGCAAGAAAATATATATTTAGTCGACCCTAAATAATTGAGAAAAGGTTAAAGAAGGATACTAATATGTACGTGAACTCTGTCGAAACAAATAATGCCATTAAAATATTCTATACCTCAACAATATTGAAAAGTATTACTAAGAAGATGAGCTATATTGTAATAGGAAATGCGATTATACAAGTATATTATGTTCAGTGAAAGCTTACGAGTGCTGTAATCCGTATATGCCCGGTCATTACCGACGAGATAATTAGCAGTGTGAAAGGAATGTAAATTTATATATTTCAATACATCTTCATTAGTGTCCGCTTAATGACACGTCATTTTGTAAGCAAATTGTTATAGTTATACCTTATTACGGAATTACACCTAACCTTACGTCGATAGTTATTAGGTATTAAATTGAATACAATACTTAGCTCGTATAAAAATCGACCAGGACTATACACTGAAAGAACATTTTTCAATCCTTAGAACTTTTTGGAGTGAAACTTCTTTAGAATCGTTGTGATTTGAAACTCGGTGAAACGAAAAAGCGACACTAAATAGAAATAAACACGTAAATGTATAGGACTAAGCCTGCGTGAGAATGAGATAGAATACATTATATTTAATCATTTAAACACTGCTCATACAGATAGATTTGGAAATGTATGGAAGTTTACATTAATACTTCAAATTTCGTGTTTTAAAGCATAAATACATTATAAAGATATAATATATGAAATGTGACATCACGAAATTTAGAATCCCTTCCACCCCTTGTCACACTTTGTTTCACTTCTACTGCGTGTGAACTGCACACCCACTTTTTTACTGTCCGAAGCGGACCAACAGACAGACGGCTCATCTGATTTAAAGTGGTTACCGTTGCCTAAAGATCTTTACTACATACACCAGAGGCGATGCTAACGCTTTGCCAGCCTGGAAGATCGGATAGAGGGGTGAGATGGGGTCATGGAAAGTGGAGAAGGGGAGAAGTGCTCCACCGGAATCTCACTTACCGTACGAAACAGGATTACCTCTAAGAATAACCATTTCACGCCGATCCGAGAGCGCGGTATGTGGCACCGATTGAGCTGGCCCAGCGGCTAGGAATTAAGATTATGATTCCAGCATGACTACAGCGTTATTATAGCGACAACCTCTAGTCTTTATGATTTTCGCGATTTCAATCCACTATTGTGTGTAGCAGCAAATAGAATACACATACATACATGTAACTACGCCTGTTTCCCATAGGGGTAGGCAGAGACGATGGATTTCCAATTGCTACGATTTTGACATACATATTTTGCTTCATCTACATTCATTAATCTCTTCATACACACACGTTTATTATAATACCTTCATCCATATAGACTTAGTAACTTCTGTGAAAAATAATTATGACATATAGTTTTAGCCAAAATTGCTATGGACTTTTAAAAAAAGTGGTAATACATTCGATTTGTTTATTATTTATTTGGGAAACATACAGTAATTAATATTGTTAAATATGGAATACAGAAATTAATAAATATTATATCAATCAAGTTCCCACTAAAACAATTATATAATAAACAATTTTATATAATTGAACATTACGTAAAATGTCTATTAAATAATGTCAATATAAAAAATTGCATGAATATCAGTCGTATGTTAAAATACAAAAAGCAATTAATACCATTAAAATTTAAAGAAATAATGAGAAAAAATGGTGTAAAGTCATTGCATTATAATAAGTTACTACATTTTTAATTTGAGTAAAAATGTACTTTTATGGTACCTAATACAATATACCTACTTTAGTATCTACACGTTCATATAGATTCGGTTTTAACATAAATTAACCGATGTCACGCAACTAGCCGTCTGCGGTTTTATCGCTTGTTTTTTCTTAATTATGCCGTGTCGATGACCTATAGGGTTTCGTGCTAAGCCCTAATTCTAATTTCAAACCTCTGGATAATCACTTTTTTGTTTTACCTTTTAGTGATTTATATACGTTTAAGTCATTGATTGGTTAATTTGCTGACGAACGATATGATGCAATGGAACAGCGTTTAATAGCTGGGCTATGAAACATGCGGTAAGTCCCTGACTTACCGCATGTTTTTAACACTTATTATAAATGAAAACTCAAAAAGCACAAATAAAAAAAATTAATTCACTTTGTACACCACTATGTGGTAGAATGTACTGTTCACCTACAATTGTATAACACCTGTATAAACTACATTCTTGCAAATAAAGATATTGATTGATTGATTGAAAAAAAATTTATATTCGACAACTCAATATATAAAAATTTTACAGTTGTCACTAAATAATCTTTTATGTTTGATATAAGAACAGATATGGGCAAACCAAACATATAGTTCTGCTAGTATAAAAAAATCTATATAGGAAACTTGTCTATTGTGCGAGATAAAATGTTTATGTGGAGAAATGAATTTGATGGTCGAATTGTGTAATTCTACCGTAATAAAGATTTCAAATAAAAATATTTGCTCTACATAATGTATTACAATTACAATCAAGCAATAAGAAAGGTATACATACTTATAACACCGCTTGACACGGATGGTATTGTTCTAGAATAACTTTATAGCAATTGGGTAGACGACACATTTTACAATCAAAAACACAAAAGAGCGGGCGCAAAATTCTTAAATTTAAAATACACAACAATAATCAATACGCTATTTGACTTGTTTACTTATGACTTCATAACTGCTATTCTCGTAAAAATCTAGGCCACTTCGGCGTTTTTGTAAAACTGTGTCATTTGACTGTCAACTGCCATATTACCTTATAATAAATAATACATTGAATAATAATTTGTCCACAGTGACTTAAACAGCAATACCCAATTCGTGGTAGGTCTAGCACTTTGCACCCTAGGTGCGATAGCGTCTCCGGAAATGGCGAGAGATCTCGCCTCTGAAGTGGAAAGGCTGATCAAATCGCCGAACGCTTACATCAAGAAGAAGGCGGCGCTATGTGCGTTTCGCATTATACGAAGGGTGCCGGATTTGATGGAGATGTTCCTGCCGGCAACCAGGAGTTTGTTGACAGAGAAGAATCACGGTAAACATGATTAAATAGCATAACTATTGAATAAGTTAAAAGAACCACTAGGCTAGGTTGAATAGGCTACCGGTGGATAAGGCTCCACAGATAGGAACTTATTATTTATATAGAGTAGATTATCACAAAGAAACTCTTGCCTTTTCAAGGACAGAAACAAGAAAAAACATGTTCCATTATTTTAAATTTTCTTTGTTGCCAGCACAACACTTTGAAAGATGCAAATCTTATTGCTGGTAATTTCAGCATATACCAATAACACTTGTTATTTTTGTAGACACATTGGATGAGAAACTTTCCGGTCATTATTCTCATTCTATATATGACGTTTGATTATAAAATAAGGGTTTTAGACAATAATTGATTGGTTTGGCCTAAAAATATGTTAATGCGTTGTAACAATTATTTCCTTAATAACCCTGTTAGATATAATAGTAGTATTTTAATCAAAATATTTGTCAAATAAGAGCCATGCAATAGGAAGTATATTGTATGGCATGTTAAGGTTTCATGCTTGCAACTAATTACAAAAGAATCAATAGTTCCATGACATGTTTACATTATAATAATACGGTCGATATATTTTATCAACAGGAGTTCTTATCACCGGCGTCACGTTGATCACGGAAATGTGTGAAAACAGCCCCGACACTTTGAATCATTTCAAAAAGGTATGGACTATTTTTCGTACTATCTCTTTTCAGAGTATTTTGAAGCTTCATATCGTACATCGAAATAAGAAATGTTAAAATTAGTTTCTTTATAGATAGATTTTACATAGTACCCTGCTAGGCATATAAACTGTATCAACGCTCAAGATGACATTCAAAATAAATATATGTACGTGGTGTATTAACTTGAAAGATAGACAGTAGAAGTAGAACCTTTTAAGTTGAGAACCTAATCTGGAAAAAAATGGTGTTCCCTTCCCAAAACCTCCGTTGCTCGAAATCTGAACCCTCTATAAGTCAAAATAATTAGAGAGTCCCGAATCCGAAATTATTAGCAAATTCAGTACTTATTTTACCTCTATAACTCGAAAAAATAAATTGTACCTCTGTATCTCGAACACACTCGAGCAATATTTGATTTTACAACATTTACAAATCGATTATTTGAGAACCGACTTTAAGAATATGCTGATAATGACCTCTACAAGTCGGAATGTTTCCTTACAAAATTCGCTCAAGTCGAAACCCTGCATAAGTCGAAAACTCTAGTAAATCGAATTTTTTGACGTCTCCCTTGAAGTTCAAACTTACAGCGGTTATACTGTATTTATATTCCAGAAAAGTTAAATTCACTCCTCTAACTTAGAATACACATATGATATTCCATAATTATAATAAAGCACCAGTTTTTATTCTATCATTGTTCAACCGAGAGTTTATATGTTTGATGATTAGATTTTGTTAGAAGTCATCTTGAACTTTGGTGCAGTTTATGTATTCATCAGTATATAATTTGTTATAAGCAATATAAAGACGGGAATAACTAAATTTTTAAGGGAATGAAAATCGACATTATTTTTCTTATTATATACCCTGTCCAACGATTTATTTTACTTTTGACGATTGCACACCTATCAAGGTGCACATTTTTGACAGTAAATTTCACATGTCACAATTTTCATACTTCATTGTTTCAAGCGATTTAGTAGGCCGTTCTGTGAGTCATCTAATGCATACACTATAAACTATCGTTATCATAATTAAATTTCATCGTAACTTATCGTTTTGAAATGATAATGATTAGGGCGTCACGAATTGATCAATGATCGACCTGTCAAAAGTAAAATAAACCGTTAGACAAGGTATTAATCATTTTCTTTGCAGTTCTCAAAACGTTTCATATTTTGTAATACAGTATGAATGTTACATATACGAGTAATATTATGGTTCAAGCTTCTAGTTTAGGTATTTCAAATTTTCTCTCTTTTAATTTTAACTTGAAGAGATAAATTGGTAAACACATTAATTTACACCTCTGCTAATGTAGAGCGGTGTAAATGTAAATAATATTCATTCGCGTAACCGTGTCGCCTTATCGTACATTGTGCCATGTAGACATCAGTTTCATGTGCGCTTATCTCTCGCATATTACACCACCGGTAACTGAATCAACACACTAAATCAAAAATTATGACCCACAGAAAGTATATTAGAATATTGAATCGAATGGCTTGATATTACAACGAAGTATCAAAAAATAACCCCGATTTAGATATTTTTGAGCCAATCTGCCAAAAATTCCGCTAAGTTTGAAAGATATCCTTCAATAAATTTTAATAATAGTAAACAGTACTTTTTTTCTCTAAATGCTCTTAGTACTACAATTATATGTCCGTAAGGCCTTTTTTAGATTGTTTGTGTGTGCCTAGCGTTAAGTTACAATCTAGGTCTATTAATGAAAAAATCTTGAAAGTTACGGTATTCCTTTGAGATGCACTCAGATTGTATCGGTGTAGATGAGATTTTTTTTGATCGACATCGATGAATAAGCGTTTTGCGATGGCGAGATTTTCAAATCCATGATTGTTCAAGTCGATTATTTCGATTGTTCAAAAATCTCGATTGGGTATCGATCATATTCAATCGTGGTCTATGGTTTTTACAAGCTTTTATTTTTAAATTAAGAAAAGGTACGATGAGGTGACATAACCGAAAAGGTTCAAGGCCCCTTTAAAAATAAAAAAGCTTTTATTTAATGCAATGTTTGTATGTATATATGTTCGGGTCAAATCTTGCAATTGAATTTTAAAGCAGTTATTTATTGCCTGAAGCAGGCAAACGAGCAGACGGCCCATCTGATAGAAAGTGGTTACCGCCGCCTATGGACGTCTTCAACGCCTAAGGCGTCGCCAACGCATTGCTAGCTTTGAAGAATAAAATGTTATTCGATAGAAAAACCAAACTTCGTTAAAAAAAATTACCGCCAGCTATCGAGATTTGTTTATAGCTTAACCATGTTTAATTTTGCCCTCTTTAACAATTAACATAGTTTCAAGTTCGAAAATTTAGTAGTGATGACTAATAAAGAATTATTTATCTTTCTTTAGGATAATCTAGAGCTTCGATATCAGAATTTCAATGAATATTCTTTGCAGTTACCTTAAAAGCTTAATCTAAAATAATCTTAACTCATACTAATATTAAACAAATTTTAGGCTTGAAATTAAAATACATGCTTATTCATTAATATTTAAACATTTGTATTAAATTACAACTTTAATTTTAACTAAGTTACCATTTAGTTTATCAATATTTAATAAATCTGTAATTGTTAATTAATGTATTATAATACATAATCATTAATGATTGTTTGTGTTGTCCCGTAGGAGAGCGGGCAGCGCGAGGTAACAAACAAACGCTGATCCATGCACTTTAAGAACGTAGTCTGATGACATTGTATGAGTAATTTAATGAACCAAAACGATTATGCAAAAAACCATTGCTCACAAATGTAACGTGCAACTCATGTACTTGCATATGTTTCAGCAAAGGCAAACTGTATCATTTTGTCTTACTGATGTAATGCGCAAAGTTATAAACAAATAAGCCCCTAAAATTTGGCAGTTTTGCATTTGACATGGAATTTTATGTGGCATTACAAAAAATACCTAAACGTCGAAGTTATACATTTCGAGATAAAGTTTAGGTTACTTTAAACTGAGAATAAACTTTTTGGAAAGTATAATTTATTTTGTAACTAGCTCTATTTAATTACTTAAATTAAATACTAGAATACAATGCATTATATTCTAGTAGTGTTAGTAATTAAACTCTCAGCCATTATGGATGAAGAGTTTTTGACGTTGTTATTTTCACCTTTTTGTAGAATTCAATTTTTAAAAACTGGATATTAAAACAATGTCAACGGATTACGTTAAAAGCATGAATGTACTGTTGTGGTGGTTATTATAATATGACCATAATATATTCTTGTATATATGGGTATCACGCTGTTAATGAAGCATTTCTAACTTTAAACAATATAGCTTCAAATAATCTAGGCTTTTCTTCTATCATCAAGATGGTTGCATCGGAAAAATCTACAGAAAGATTTACGAACATCATTTACGTAGTTTTATACATTAGTAATATTGAAACAGCATTTAAATGCAATATAAATCTAGTTAGATATTTTTCTCTTATAAATACGTCGTTAGTATACATTCGAAATATCATAAGTATTGGGTTCTTAATATTTGGTTCACATGGTATTAATTATATTATCATTGAAATGATATAATAACTTTAGGTTTCGATTTCGTGTTTTAGCGAAAATAGCTTTTTCAAAATTTTTATATAATTTTTGGCCGCTGTTATGTAGTTACAGAACGATGGGTCTGTAATAGAAGAGTATATTGCATTCATTAATAATAATACTCGGCATATAAGGGGACGTACCCATACTACGTGACCCATTTTTTAGAATTTTTACCCCCCTCAGTACAACTGTATCGTATATGCCGAGAGCCCCGCTCTAGTATTCACGTAGTAATTCATAAATTAGGTTTCAAACCGTTTTTGCAAACAGAAAGTTTAAAAAAATATATTTTGGTTCATTAACCGCTTAGAGATCGAGATCTCCCTAGAGGATATTGACTAACGTGACGAAAACCTAAGTTCCCCGGTGACCAAAGGTGGTATTTTGAATACCTCCCTCTCCCCCCTGAATGGGTCACGTCACGTATTTTGGGCACGTTCCCTAACTTGGACATTCATAATCTGTCCCTTTGGCGAGGTAAAGGTACACAAGTAACAATATGATTAGTGTTAGATAATTTAACAAAGTGAAGAATTTTGGGGGACGTTAAATAAGGAAGCCATTTTGAATTAAAGAGATTTTTTTTATTAACCAATGTTGTCACACATGAAACGTGTTTTTAGTGTTGCCAGACTTAATTCTAAATAATAATTTACTATTTTTGTCTTAAATTTCTAACCAGATTACTACACATGAATCCTATGAAGACGGTAATAATATTACTATAACCGCCTCATTTATAAATTAGAACAGTAATTTTTGTTATATATTTCTTTATCTGACAAGATGCGATGCAATTATTTTACCGATTAACAAGAAACATTTTACTTTGCCATAATATAAACCATGTGAACCATACATATTATACATATATACATAATTATAATACTAATTTTCAGTTAAAATTCACTAGTTTGATAACAGCACTGATAATGTAACTAATACAAATATACTAAGGGGGTTATATTGGATTACTTTTAAGTTGTCTTTTACATTGATGTTGAACAATTGTTTTCATTTATTTTACGCCGTTGTGTAAGTGTTTTGTTTGATATTGTAAAGTGCCTTGTAACTGGTATTCATGAGACATTATTTTTATTTATCCCATTGAGTATTTAGACGATGTACGCCTGATTTTTGAGGTGTCCATATACGGCCAACTTTATTAAATACTAGCTTTTGCCCGCGACCTCGTCCGCGTGGAAAGATTTTTCAATAAATATCCCACGGGAACTCTTTAATTTTTGGGATCAAAAGTATCCTATATGTTGACCAGGGATATAAGCTACCACTATACAAAATTTCATTTAAATCGGTCCAGTCGTTTCGGAGATTAGTTCTATTTCACTTCTTACGTCCCCCTGACTCGGTTTTTAGCATTTTTTTCATTGTACAGAATTCGAGCTCTACAGTTTTATTATATGTATAGATTCAACTTTGCCCACCAGTTCGTACGCGCGGGACTTGGTTTTATATTCACATCTTGACCATAAAGTCTAGAACGAGAACTATTTTTTTTTACTTTCTAGCAATATTCTATTTTATCTGTAGTCAAGGTCAGTGAATTATAAATAAAGCGAATTTATCCATGTTATTTTAATTTTAATGTTGATTCGAATATAATCCGCTAAAAATACTAAATACGCATGTATCAATACAATATAATAGTTTCACGTGAGCAGTAACTATTAAAGATTACCGAAGTTGTCTAGTGGAATTTGAAGCAAAAAATCTTTTCGTTATAATTCGACAATATTTACCACAGAGCAGCCGACATTATACGTTTGTAATGGTTATTTTAGTTTCTTTTAATCAAATAATTGTTCTTTTAACTATCACAAGGCGTTAAAGCTCTGCTTGCGAAATTATAGTCATTATTACTAAAGTAAACATAGACTATGTTGACATTTGACAAAATGCGTACCTACGTCGTAACTAAAGCAACTTGATACTTGCACCATGTTTGAAGTTGTACTAAAAATCATTAGTAAGTATCAAAATTACTCTTGACCTGATATTGGAGTCGCTAGAGTTTAGACTTTTAGAAAATGGCGCCCCTATTATTTTCTAATTTATTTTGCTACCCCGTAATCTTATGCTAATATATAAAGCTGAAGAGTTTGTTTGTTTGAACGTGCTAATCTCAGGAACTACTGGTCTGATTTGAAAAATTATTTCAGTCTTAGATAGCCCATTTATCGAAGAAGGCTATAGGCTATATATCATCACGCTAAGACCAATAGGAGCGGAGCCCCAATGAAGAATGTTTTAAAATCGGGAGTATTTTTTAACTTACTTTTTTTTAAGTATTCCACGCGGACGAAGGCGCGGGCAGAAGCTAGTATATCATATAGGTAATTGGAGTTCTCTCGCTCGCGCATTACTACATTTTTGAAGGTATAAATAACAGAATTTACTTCGACAAATCTGTATCCTGCGAATGGAGGAGCCCAATTTACAATAAAATACAATCTTTTAATGCTTAAAAGAACAGGCGTTGAAATAACGTCATCTAACTTTTAAAATATGATAGAAATATTTGTAATTACTTTTCAAACAGTAATTAATGTTCTATTTGACTTTTTTTTATCTTGTACCTAAGCAGGTATAAGATAAAAACAACGCGTACCTACTTATGGCGCCATAAGTAGGTACACTCGTACAAAATGTAGGAGGCTGCGACGATCTGTGTCATTTTCAAAAAAGTATTTCAGTTAATTTGTCAGTCCGCTTCCATATCGAAACAATAAAATTACGAAGTTGTTGAGGATTATGCGTCTCACATTGTGAAGAAGGGCCATTTATATCTTTAAATGATAGCAAATGTTAACCGTATAAATTCACACCCATTTCCTTATTTTTTCCAAAGTTTTACTTATTCATAGAAATTGGGCGTATATGAGCACCTGTAATCTCTTATACATTTTCTTTTATTTTTCGCTTCAGCAGTTTGTTATATGTGCATTTGAGCGATTCTCATCTCTGTTGCGAGAGTGTTAAAGTATAAATCGTTTTGACAGATCGTTCCGAACCTGGTGCGAATACTGAAAAACCTTATATTGGCTGGTTATTCGCCTGAGCATGACGTGAGCGGAGTATCCGACCCCTTCTTACAGGTAAGGCAAAGACTATAAAAATGAGGGTAGAATATAAAATGTAAAGAGATCTGTGGAAAATTTATGTAGATTGAAGAATAGACGTAAATATTAGGTAACATTGGTTAAGAAGGCTGCGAAATCCTAGTTTTGTTTATTTCATATGTCACAGTCATTTGACGGTTAGCTTTATAAATAATAGGATATTATACTATCTTGAAGAAAGATCTGTGAAATTCTTGGAAACATTACAGTTGTTTGGAAGTAAATAGGAATCGAACGAAGTATTACATTAATAAATATTATGCTTTCCAGTTTTTTTTTTGTAGTAAACAGTTTGTACATTTATTGGTAGATATCTAAGTACAAATAACTCAGTATTTATTTTTGTATTTAATACAGATTTGATTAGAAATGGGTTTGCTACACTATGAATTATTATCCGTGCAGGAACTGAGATAGAATATGATTTCCTGCGGCCGGGCGGCCTGTCGCAAGAGGCGACCAAATAAGCCACAGCCAGGTGGGAATTGGCCCATCTGGTTGGCTACCACTCCAGGTCTAGAGAATGCCGCCATAACAACCTTGAGTTGTGTTCCGGCATCAGTGACCAGGTTCCAGTTTCCCTTTAGAGCGTGGCAGTACATTGGTAGCAGCCTTGATAGTCTATGGTAACCGCTTGCCACCACGTGGGCCGTCTGCCTATCTGCTGAATTCACGCAATAGAAAAAAATATTAATTATCTTTTCTCTTAATAATTTTTCTTTCTATGGTTGGACAAAATCTATTTCAAAAGTGATTGTTCATACAACAAGCATTTTAGAAAGGCTCTTATCTGGTTGCTGTTTTATCTATGTTTTCATAAATAAAATAATAAAAATAAACTGCTGAAAATAAATTTACCGAGATTTGTTATCTGTATGCCCTTGGTGCAGTTAAATATTTTTCTGTTTATCATTAACAACTAGTTTTACTTATTAAATATTATTTAATCTCTGCATAATGTTTGTACGAGCTAACGTTTCTTCACTGTTCTCAAATCTAATGCTATAATTTAATGATATTAGACAAATCAACAAGATTGATTCAATTTGATTGAAAAGCACAGAACTGCAATGACACAACAGTATTTAGTGACATTGAATGATTCGAGTCTATTATATGAATCACTTTGGTTGCTTTGTCCAAATTGAAACAGAAATGATCCGTCTAATCTTGGCTTAGGCAAACCGAAATCTATTTATCCATAAAGCTTTCAATTACAAGAAGTGGTTAAATGTAGTGAAGTGATTAAGGGTGTTTTTCTCTTCAAGGTTAAAATCCTTCGTCTACTAAGAATATTGGGTAAGAACGATGCAGAAGCGTCCGAGGCAATGAACGATATTCTCGCGCAAGTCGCGACCAACACGGAGACCAGCAAAAACGTTGGCAACACAATCCTTTACGAGACTGTGTTGTCGATAATGGACATCAAGTCAGAAAGCAGTCTCAGAGTACTGGCTGTTAATATCCTGGGTAGATTTCTACTGAACAATGATAAGAATATAAGATATGTCGCGCTGAATACGCTACTCAGGACTGTACATGTGGATACGTCTGCTGTTCAGAGACATCGGACGACGATCCTAGAATGCTTAAAGGTAAGCCTTTTGTACTAATATGTAAATGTGGGATTAATTTTCTATGTTCCTTTCTCATTGCCTTGGATTACGGACACTTAATTGTAATACATACACTTTACTTGTAATCCCAGTTTTTATTTAAAATAGCTAATTTCCAGTCAAAATTGCTTATGTTTTTCCTCAATTTTTTCATGGGTTGTTTTATCCAATACAACTCAATTGCCACTTATTAAGCTATGTCACAAATATTCATAAAAGTGTCAACAACAACTTTACAAAGTTTAAATTCAATCTGATGAATCCTTTCCAAACAAATAAGGAATGAATATTTTTATTTTAAATAGTAAATAGGAAATGACAGATGTATTCTTAGCTGCCTCTTAATAGCCCGGTCACGAACTTGAATTAGTGACGGGCGAAGCGACGAGCGTTGTGATGATTCATGACATGCTTCATACGTCTTAATACTTTTTCCCAACCGCCGCCTTTTATGTGGAACTGTTGAGAATGTCTAACATCTTCCGAAATGCAGCAAAAATAAAGTTGGTAGAGAAGTACTGATTAGGGATTTGGGACTAAATAATTTTGATATAGGCATTTTATAGGAATTTTGGCAGAGCCAGCTCACTATTTGAATTTAAATTATATAATTTATTGATGCATATAATATACGATGCATAGCGGCGGGACACAATTAAACGCTGCACAGAGTTCTTAATGTACTAATGTATTCGAGGATAACATGGCGGCGAGGCGCGGCGCGCTAACTTACTCTAGCTACTTATTTACGTTTACAAAGAGAATATTTCAAACTGTAGGATATACCCACGACTTCGTCCGCGCTTGACTTAAAATTCCCGCGGGATTCCTGGGACAAAAAGTATCGCAGAATTAAAAAAAAAAGAATGTCAGCTGTTGTTTTGTGTAAACTGTAATTAGAATAAGCTAATTTTTATGCGCCCGAACATCTACAAACCGCCCCCGGGAAAATTCACGCGGGATTTCCGGGATAAAATCGATCGAAATCGATCCAATAGTTTTACGGTGAATCCCGAACAAACAGACAAGAAATTTTAAAAAATCACCGTGTTCTCCATCTTTTATATAGTGGATTCCAGATTCTTTTTTTAAAATAACTTCAATGTACAGTCACTGCATTTTTAGAATTTTATAATATTATAGATGATGGGGTGACCGGCCAATGTAGTTGTTTGTTGCGTCGCGCTTAGCCGTGGCTCGTAGCGACAAGGTCGTGGTCGGGCCGTATTTATTACAAAGTGTTTTCACTGTATATAATTTTGAACATCCAACCAAAATTTATAGGACCCGGACGTTTCGATCCGCCGCCGAGCGATGGAGCTCTCGTTCGCATTGGTGAACGGCCAGAACATACGCAGCATGATGAAGGAGCTGCTGCTCTTCCTGGAGCGATCCGACGCAGAGTTCAAGGCGCACTGTTCTTCAGCCATGGTGTTGGCCGCAGAGAGATACGCGCCGTCGAACAAGTGGCACCTGGACACGCTGTTCAGGGTGTTCTTGAAGGTAATTTATATGTAACGTTCATTAGACCAGGGATTTTAGAACTGGGTCACCCTCTTGGAGAATCGCATTGGGAAATTGACACGGGTCAGAGTTCGAGTTCTTGAATTTAAAAAGTTGTATTGAATAAGATGTTATAACCGTTTTTTTTTAAAGTAAAACTTCTATATAGATTTTTTCTGTCACAAAAAATCTTTACGGCCGCGTGGAGGGGGTAGAAAGTATATCGCGTGGTGAGAGGCGGCATAATTTTAGTTTTTTGTGTGATAAAATAAAATATGTTTAAATAAAAAATGTACCTAACCTAACCAAATCATAATTTGCAGTAAACCTACGAAAAATCGAAATGTGTGCTGGGGCACATAGTAGAAGTGAAACTTACAAACAAACAAACTCTTCAGCTTTATATATTAGTATAAGATACATACAGTTACATCGCGTTTGATTTGATAGTATAATATGAAACTTCAACGGATAAGTGGCAAAACGAGCAACAAAATTTTAACTTGAAGTTTTACGGGCAGATTGTTAATGTTCTTGCCCAATTTGAAAACCTGCATGTAAAACTTCAAGTTAAAATTTTGTTGCAATTCGTTTTGCCGCCTGTCCGTTGAAGTCATATTATACTATCAAATCAAACGCGCTGTAACTGTATGTATCTTATACTAATATATAAAGCTGAAGAGTTAGTTTGTTTGTTTGATTGAACGCGCTAATCTCAGGAACTACCGGTCTGATTTGAAAAATTCTTTCAGTGTTAGATAGCCTATTTATCGAGGAAGGCTATAGGCTATATATCATCACGCTAAGACCAATAGGAGCGGAGCACCAATGAAGAATGTTTCAAAATCGGGGGGTTTTGAAAACAAATTCCACGCGGACAACGTCGCGGGCACAGCTAGTTTTAAAGAAAATTCGATGCTCGAGCTCAACTCGCGCGCGGCCACTTTTGACATTCAATTAATTTGTATAATTTACTCGGATATTTGTATAATTTTTGCTGTCGCGATTCCAGGCCGGTAACTACCTTCGCGACGATACAGTGTCGAGTACAATCCAGATAATATCGTCGGCGCCCGCCGAGAGGCAGGCGTACGCCTCCATGCGCCTCTGGCACTCTCTAGAAATGTCCGCCGTCTCCGGAGACGCCACCGAGAAACAGCCATTGATACAGGTATGTTGATTAGGTGTCCTGCGATGAAAAAAAAATAGAACCCGAGTGCAGTGCCACCTATTGAGTCCAATTGTGAACGTAAACCACCCTGAACCCACTTGAACACACACAAAAAAATTCATCAAGATTGGTCCAGGAGTTTAGGAGTTCAGTGACATACACACTACAAAAACTCCTATCTTTTAAGTTGGACCAAATTACACATAATACATATAACTTACAAAGAATGTCATATATTCGTTTGTATGTAGTATTGTTTTTTTTAAATTTAACTACTGTTGTACTAATCAGGTTGCAGCATGGACAATAGGGGAATACGGTGATTTGTTGGTGTCAGAGGCGAGCAACGCTATATCTATGGTCGACGAAGATGGCGTTGGTAAGAGTTATTTTTCTTTTCAAAATATTATTACGGTTTCGCACGATATGAGGGTCTATCCAATTTCAAGTATTCGTGAATATTCAAGTCAAAGAAAAAACTTCGAACTAATAAGCGCCAATCTAAAGGATGTATACTATGTACTCTAGTTTTATAAAATATTATTTGTAAATGGTTTATAAACCATTTACAAATTATTTAACACGCACTATAGTGCGTGTTAAATAATTTAACAAAGTAAAGAATTATGGGGGACGCTTATTACGGAAGCCATTTTGAGTTGAAGAGAAATTTATTAACAATGTTGTCACACAAGAAATGATAGATTTTTAGTGTTGCCATGCTAAAATGTAATGTCTTGAACAGTGCGAATGTAATATATGTGTGTTTGTCTATTGATTTATTTATTATTTATAACGTTTGATAAGTGATTTTTTTGTAATTTGTAGAAGAAATAAATGAAAAAACCATGAATTACAGACGACTTCGTTCGACCCTCGGAGGAGTATGTGATTGATGTGTACCAGAAGCTGCTCTGGTCGACGCAACTTTCCATCACGACCAAGGAGTACTTATTGCTATCACTAGCTAAGCTATCTACCAGATTCATCACACAACCAAGTCAAGAGTGAGTACACTTTGACTGATTTAATATCACACATGAAAAGTATCAATGCCAACATTGACATCTGCAGTTTTCATTGGTTTTTCTGGCCTGGTATCAAAGACCTTTAAGCCAAGTCTTTTTTTATTTATGTCTCACATCATCCGTAAAAAGTCAGTTGCGACCAAAAATAATCTTTGTTTGTCGGCAAAGAAGTAGTTGTTGTGTGGCAAATCAAAAGTCACATTCCACTGAACTGTTTACAAACAATCCTTACAACTATATATTTATGTATAAAGAAATTTATACTTTTTTGATTATTTAGATTAGATCTTAGATCATAATATAGTTTCTTCATTTTCTTAAGCCTAGGTTATAGCTCAGCTGAACTGTAGGCTATCAACTGACGCCATTCAATAGAGTTTTTGTGACAACTCGACAGGCCACATTTGACTATACAGTTCACATTTTTCACAAAAATACATAATTACTACTCAAAAACTATCTATATCCTACAACTACCGTTCATTTTAGATTAATTTTACATATTTTTAGAAAATAAAACTGCATAGCACTACATCTCCTTTCAGTTCCCACCAGAAACTCCCATACTTTTCTCAAAAAAACACTAATGTTTCAACTTCAGACGGAAATCTGACCTCATGAGTAGTGTCGCCTATAATATAATTTTTGCTTCTTGGAGTAATACTATAAACGCCAGAGTAACATAATTAAAAATAAAGTTTAATGGGATGTAAAGGAGAAATATTTAAATTACCACCAAGTAAGCAAGCAAGTACCACCTGTTTGGGATCCGATCATCAAAACTATCAAGACCCAAACCCAGCAAAGACCAACTGCCGGACCTCAAGGCACTGTGAGCTCTTTCTGCGTGCACCAGAACACAAACCAATTTGATTGATAATTTCTTTTATTTTTCCTCCCACCCATTTTAATATTATATAAAATATTAGAGCTGGGCGTGTTTGCTGAAGAGTTTCTTGCGCCGCTTCTTCTCTTCAAGCCACAACATGTTGCGAGGGGGTGGTAAATTAGATTAGGCTCCCATAGAGTAAATAATAACCATAAACAAAATAATTAAAATGAACAAATTGGCGGTAGGCTAAATAAAACTTTAACAATACTCGTTGGCACTTGACATCTTTGTCTTCCGTGATCACGGCTACTGAAAAGTAGCCGAAAGGTCGGAATAGTAAACATCAAATAAATTACCGCGCTTAAAACCGTTAAAACGTAATGTTATTATGAGAAATATTTAGTTTAAATATGGCAATATTGTTTATTTCAGTAAAATTCGAGTAATAATTGATACATTCGGATCGCACATTCATATCGAGTTGCAGCAGAGAGGCGTCGAACTGTCACAACTCTACAGGTAATGCTTTTGATTTTAAATATTATCGCTTTTATTTTTTGCTCTAAAAGAGATTCTCATGAATTAAAAACTAATTGCTAAAAGGACTGTCTTTAGAAAACTGCTTAGCGTCATCATATACCGGTGAATTTTTCAAGTGTATTTTCAGTGCCAAATCATAAACTATACGAAATATCGAAAAACCCTCAAAGGAGTCCCGAGGTTGATTTTGACGAAAACTAAAGTGATGTTATATATGAAAAATCAATTATCCGACAAGGATAAATGAATCGAATCGAATTGGCTCATTTTGAAAAAAATAAACATACTCCATTATTATACCAAGTCATTGGCTACGTTCCATTAGGGACTCACAACGACCATGTTCACGACCGCGATTTATCCCGTTCATTTTTTTATAGATTATGATTTTTTATATCTATAAATTTGAGAAATGATTGGTCTCCCATACAAACTTTCATCCCCATTTCAACCCGTTCTAATTTTAATTATCTATGCTCCGTTTACCTACCTATCTGTAAACTATAAATGACAAAAATTACCAAAATGACCAAATTGACCAATATGTTTAAAATAACCAAGATGGTAAATCACAAAAAATCCTACATTCTGGGATAACCTTCTATCCCAAAATCTATCTTATTATCCGGTATAAAAAGTATCCCTTGTCCACCCTCGATATTAAAGTTACATACTTATGTATACCAAATTTCAGCTAAATCGGTCCAGTAGTTTTCGTTAGTTATATTCGTAAAAGCATAACAAACAAAGAGACAAATATATTTTTATCCCGAAAACTATCCCATTTTTCGGGATAAAAAGTATCCTATATTCATCCTCGGCATCGAAAATTTACATATACTGAGTTTCAGCTAAATCGGTCCAGTAGCTTTTCAGACAGACTGACAGAGTTACTTTCGCATTTATAATATTAACAGGGATTAAAAAAATGTATTAATGAATCGCAGGCAGTACGCGCACCTGCGTCCGGCGCTGCTGGAGCGCATGCCCGCGATGGAGGTGGCTGGCGGCGTCGCGGGCGAGCGCGGCGCCGACAGCGACGCCGAGCAGGAGCCCCTCTCCGACGCCAGCCCCGAGCGCGCCAGGCCCGAACAGGTACGCACGAGCACACCTGCCCTTTTATATCTATGTTGTAGTCAAACATCGAAGCTCTGGCGGTCCTAGGTTTGACTAGTCAAACCTCAGCTGTGACAATGTCTTAGTCAAAGTCCGAATAAATTAACTTTCTCTGCCTTCGACTAACGAATTTTTGTTTAACCTAGGAGAGACTAATTTATACAGTCGTTAAACATGTAACAAGTGCAGTACGAATCGATGTTTGACTGAGTCTGCCTAACCGCTTCTAGGATCGACTAGGCAAAGCCCGAACTAAAAATACTTCAGTCAAAGGCTGAATTTGGAATTTATTTCAGGTTTTGTCGAAAGGCCTTGATCAAACCTAGGATAACGCAGTCATTCCGGGAAGAGACTACATATCAAACTTTGACTATAACATCTACACTAATATAAAGAGGAAAGATTTGTATTTTTATTTTATATGTTTGTAACGAATATACTTAAAACCTACGGGACCGATTTCAAAAAAATAGTGTTTGAGTGGGCCGGGGCATGGTTTAGATTCACAATTAGAACCGGTAGGTGAAGCTGGAATCGGGTACTAGATTTTATTTTTTCAGGGCAGGACAACGTGTGCCGGAACCGCTAGTTGTGCTATAAACAAAACCTCGGCGCATTTTTTCCTTTATAGTAGGAGTACTAGTACTTTGTAGTATCAGGGAACAGCTACGCGACCCTTTTTTCTACAATTTAACGGCTCATGTGATGAAAAATTTTATCCATGCAAAAAAATTACAATTTCCTGCAGCCAGGCGACCTGTCGTAAGAGGCCACAAAATGACCCACAGCCAAGTAGTAGGGTATTTGCCCGTCTGGATGGCTACCAACCCTGGTCTAGAGTATAACGACCTTGAGTTGTGTTCCGGCATTATTGGCCAGGTCCCAGTCTCCATTTCGACAGCGGCAGCACATTGGTAGCACCTTTGGTGTTACAAATGTCCATAATCGATGGTAACTGCTTCCCATCAAGTGGGCCGTATGCCTGTCTGCTGAACTCATGCCATAAAAAAAAATTGGTTACCGTCGCCTATAGACATTTGCAACACCAAAGGTGCTAGTGCTAATACTGAGACTAGATTAGATAGAGGTGGTAGTAATCCCGACAAGTAAATTTCCTTCCACCTGGCTGTGGGTTGTTTTGTCACCTCTTACAACAGGCCACTAAGCCACAGGAATTAGCATTCTTATCCAATTCTGCATGTATATCACTAAGATAGACTCCAATCATAGCTGCAATGCAGTGTCGATGCCTTAGCTACTAAGGTAACCTTGTCATTTCTTTGGCTTACTTAAATTATCCATTGCCCAATGCTTTGTCAGATGCGATGAAAAAAATATTTCCAACACAAAATTTGTCGGTTTTAGGAACCAAAAAGAATAACAATAAACTGCATTTAAGGACCAAATTTTAAACACTTAAATATCAACCTGTTGTGAATTGTAATTATTTTAATTATAAAAAAATTGCAAGTGCGTAATATATGACGATTTTAATGGAGGAAGAAAAATAACAAAAGAATATCAATGTTCCATATTTAAAAATAATATAACAGAACCCCATCAGCGACAATATAAACTTTTTGGTGGAGATTCCAAAAAAGTATTTTATACAGAGTTATTATTGTCATTAACAGGACGCCTTGTTAGACCTGATCATCGGCTCCGACCCCCTGACCAACGGCGACGTGGAGCACCGGCCGGCGCCCTCGACGCCGACCAACAACAACACTACCAATGTAAGTTTAATCTATAACTAGGAAACCATAACCAGGTATTTTTAAGCTCTACCGACCGGATATTTTTCATAATTCTAACTTCATAGTTTAAAAGTTAGAAGAGTACACAATTTTTACAACTTTAGCTTCCAATATCTCGCTGCCAATTGACAAAAAAATTTGAGAAATTGTTATGATATTTTGAAACCTGAACAGCAGACTCGACTCAAGAATACCTCAGCCAAATACAATGTAAGGAAGATTTTCAATCCTCAGTCACATGTATGGCTGCCGCCCTCTCAAAGTGAAAGTAATTTATTTGTTTGAAACATGGACATTTTTGCAGATGTTATGCTAAGTGTCAAGTTACATGTTTCGCCTTGACAGACATACATTTTTTTTGTAGTGTTGTTTACAGCCATTTGTAGTCCTTATGACTACATATAGATATTATTATTGGCTCTATGATGACTCTGTATTGACTCTAATATAGTGCTAAAAATACCATGGTATTTCAAATAACATGGGTTTGAAACCTGGCTGGATAGCATGTACCACTAAGATAAGGATAATAGGGTAAACTAAACCATTGTTGACATCCGATATGAAAAACATGAAATCAGCCTTCAGTTAAACATGTTTCATACAATGAGTGACTTTTCCGATGGCCTACTTTCCAGTCTTCCTAATCCATTCCTCTTTAGAGTTCAATTTTTGTTATACAAAATAACACCACACTTGGGAACATTTTTTAAAGGTCATAGATTTAAATTTAAAACTACTTTTTTTTATTTATTAAAGCACAGCAAACAGGCTGACGGCCCAACTTTGATGGAAAATGGTTACCGTCGCCTATGGACATTAGCAATACCAGAGGTTCTGCCATTGTGCTGCCGACCTTGAAGGAGAAACTGGAATCTGGCCCCTGATGCTGGAACACAACTCAAAGATGTTACGGCGGCATACTCTAGACCAGGGGTGGTAGCCATCCAGTCGGGAGAAAATGCCTTACCAATAAAAAAAAATACTTCCTATTTGTCTTTACATGTCCTTATTTGACCCCTTTAACCCATCCTGAAGGCTCGCAAAGCGCTAACTTCACCCTTGGTGTTACAAACTTGGACAGGTGTGGCAGGTGTACTGTCTGTTCCCAGTTATAACGAGAGGCCCGAGCCCAGCAGTGGGATGTTTATAGGTTGTTATTATTATATTACAAAGAATAATTGAAGACATGAGTGGATAAAGTGTACATGTTACAATCGGTAGACATTGAGAAAAAGTTTAACAATATTCTCTACTATAATTTTACCTACGTTTTTAATTTTTCATCATTTGATATTTCTAAAACCAAGCATAAACAGCTTTGTTTTAAGGTCATGTACTGTCGCGGTATGAAAAGGTTCGTCACCTTAAAGTCGACTTTTGCTTGCACGTGTACAAGAAACAGTACCTCCAACATTTTAATAAATCGAAGTAATCGACTGGTTTCATAGTTACCTGTATGGACGCCGGCAGCGCATTTGAGTTGATGACGACTATTCGTCGTGGTGTGATCTCTCTGCCGGTGTTCCACAGGGCGGCGTATTATCTCCTTTATTATTCGCTGTTTTTATAAACTCGATCTCCAATGAACTTACTTCATCCTATCACCTCTATGCAGACGATTTGCAGATTTACACGCAGGCGCCTGTTACTATACTGTATATTTGTATATATAGTATAGTTATATATTTATTAAAATGTAAGTAATCGTACGATAATTATGTATACCACCATCGCCATTCCTAATCAGCAATATTCCTGCCACGGGTTGTCTGGAAGAGATCGCTTTTTAGCGATAAGACCGCCCTTTGTACACAATTAGAATAATACTAGTTCGTAAGTTTTCTGTAATGTTGTACAATAAAGTGTTACCTATCTATCTATAAATGCTATGTTTATAAAATGTAGAAAAGTGAAAATAGAAAATTGCAATTTTATATGCAACAATAGTTTTAATCGTCAGAAACAATGAGGACAAAATCACTACTCTTATCATAAATATTAAAACCAATAAAAGGGTTTTACAATACTCTAAACAATCTTTTTAGACAAGATAAAAATCTAAAAATTTTGATCTAAGTAATTTGAAACTTTCTTGTCAAACAGTTAAACATATTTTTGTGGAATTGTCTGTTCTGTGTTAGTTAGTTTGAAAAGATAACGTGTTCGCGGAGCATTAAATGAATCAATTTGAAAAGTAGCGAACCTTTTCATACCGCGACTGTATATTATATTTTCATTCGACGTAAAAATCTTTAAAATGTTACGTAACTCCTTCGTCCATTAATGTCTTCGATTATAATTGTCAAACATTTAGGGATGCCAACAATCGTAGTTTGTATATAACAGCCCGTAAATGTCCCACTGCTAGGCTCGGGCCTCCCATTATAGGGGAACGGACAATATACCCGTTACGCTTGTCCATGGCGGCTTGGCAGTTTTGACATATCGGGTATCTCGATGTGCAGGTTTCATCACGATGTTTTCCTTCAGCGTTGTTAGCACGTGGTAATTGTAACAATATGCACATTAGGTCAGAACAAGATTCTGGTTCTGATTAGGTCAGAACAAGATTCTGGTTCTGGCCAGGATCGAACCCGTCCCCTTTGAGCTTAGAACGTAAACGCTAGCCATTGCGCTACCACGACTACGTAAGTTTAGGGTGACCCATATAGGGTTGGAGGAGCGAGATGGAATGCTTCTCTGTCTCAAAGGAAGATCTTCTACCAAAGCTGTTGTTATGCCTCGCAGGCTATATTAGTCTATTATTGTTGGAAATTTGTATATATTGTTAGTACGTTCTGGGAATCGTTTGCGACCTCAACAACAACATAAAGTAAGAGGCTGGTGCCTGAATTATGTTAAAAAGAAACCTGTAGTACAGGTCACCAGGATCAACCTGTTGGCCTTGATATTTGGCTAATTAAGAGAAAAAAATATACTACTATAATTATTGTAAGTAATTGTGTTAGAGTGAGCCCTTCAGTTAGTTCGCTTAGGTGATGTGTGAATAAGTCAGGGAATATTAAGTACCATATGTCGTTGTGTCAGTAGTGTCAGGGAATCATGGAGAAGGGGGGATTAGGAAAGTCCAATATTATTACACAGCGCCATCTATTGGCTTGTAACTGTTCCACTATAGGTTGTAGTTTGTTCTGATTCGAAAATGTCACGCTGTTAAGAAGTTCCGTCCGATACGATTTGCAGGATATCCTGGACCTGTTGAGCGGCCTGGACCTGACGCCGAGCGCGCCGGCGTCGAGCGTGGTGAACAACAACGTGCCGCTGGGCGCGCCGCCCTCCTCGCTGCTCCTGGACGGGCTGTTCGCGCCGGCGACGCCTGCTGCGCCCGTTGTCCAAGGTATTGTGACGACTAACCTCCCTGGTCGTTATAATATCGAGCCTTCACCGCCATTTTATCGAAAGCGACATTTGGACCTAAGTACATTTTTTGTTGCAAAAAGTATTTTAAACTATTCTTATGTTTTAAGACTTTCAGTTTTTGATTCAGTGGGGTCTAATCTAACTAAAATTGAAAGTCTTAAAACAAAATAATAGTTTAAAACACCTCTTGGAACAAAAAATATACCTAGGTCCAAATGTCGCTTACGATAAAATGGCGGCAAAGGATCGATATTTTTTGTTGCCGAAGGTATTTTACACTATTATTTTGTTTTAAGATTTTCACTTTTAGTTAGATTAGACCCTACTGAATCAAAAATTGAAATTCTTAAAACAAAATAATTTAAAATGCCTTTGGTAAAAAATGTACTTAGGTCCAAATGTCGCTTACGATAAAAAGGCGGTGAAGGCTCGGTATATTAACAAATTAAGATTCTAGGGAAAAAGACGAACTTGTCCTATTTTTTTGAAACTAATCTGTGAATGCGATTTTGTAGGGAATTCCCAGTACTATACGATAATAAACTGAACAGGCTGAAGCACGAAATAACTTGAGAGTTCTTGACGTTTAAAGGAACAGGGAAAGAGTAGTCCACAAAAAAACGGCTGTGTCAGTGACATAAGATATCACTTATCCTGTTAAATCTGACAAGATAGTTATTCATTTTTTTATGCTTGAAACCTTTTCGATTTTTAAGGGGTTCAACTTATGTTTTTGTTTTTTGTGTAACTTATGGGTGTGATAAGTTCGTCTTTTTCCCCGGAGTCTTTAGATATAATTTATTTCAGTTTTAAAATCGATTAATGCCTCAAAACCGTAGATTACAGAATACATTATTGTATCGGCACGCGAACAGAATACATCCCTTGTAGAAGTAAGTGTCTTGGAAAAGAATACGAAGTTACAACCTAAACCAGTCTCTCATTTGAAGATCCCAGTCGGCTCAAAATCCGCTGGCCGTCACAGTATAATATAGTACTATCTTCAATATATTTTTTTAGAAAAGTAGCTATAGTAAGTAGGCTTTGTGCCCATTTTTAAGGTTCTTAAATTATAATTCTTGGGCTCTCTGTGTGTCACAAGAAATTCTGTGTTTGAAGATATGAAAGACATAGAAGAACGGATATCTTGTGTCTGTGCTGTTTAAAATGTACGAAACTATGGGGAGTTCTTGGCGGGAACTGAAAGGAGATGCTGTGTTGTGCAGTTTTATTTTCTAAAAATGTGTAAAATTACTCTAAAATGAACAATCTAAGATCTGGCTTAAAGGCCTAGCTGCCAAGCCATAAACCTAAATAAATAAATAACGAAAATATGGGTGTATTACATAACACACACGCACATACATACACTTTCATGTACAAACTTACCCCTATATACACACACATATATATATATACTTCTATTTAATATTTATGGACTTCCATAATTATATTATATAATTGTGTGTATGTGAATAATGTATAATAAATATAATAATGTATATATGTGATATATGGATGAGTTTGTGCATGAAAGTGTATGCATGTGTGTGTGTTATGTAATACACCCATAAATATATTTTTTCAATATTATAAAGAGGAGCAAATATATAAAGTTGACATTAAAAAATAATAGCACTAAATATCTATACATAAAAGATTAATAGATTCTGTGAAGCATGACATAATGATTTGTGGTGTAAAAATAGGGAAGTATGAAAGAAATAGACATTGTGTTGATCCTATACTATTGGGAGAATGTGAAAGAAAATTTTAAAAAGTTAGGTATCATATAAAACGTTCTTTATAAACTTATACAAGCTTAAAGTGTATATTAGAAATAAATATTTAAATAATGTTACAACTAAAGGTGTAGCAAGTTTCATACAATACATCTTTTGTTTAGCGACTATAAACATTCTCAAGAATTTCTTTACAACGTAAATAAATAATAAATATAAAACATCAAGTAATCTTAATTCATTATATTTTTTTCGAACAGATGGCTTTTGTGGTATTCTTGTTACTGGTGTTTCTATTCCGATGTTATTGCCATGCCGCCTCCGCCAGTTGTCGGTAGCATGGGTAAAAGCCCAAGAAATGCTGGCTTGACGTCTTAAAATAAAGTATACTGGAGTTCGCCCTAAGTGGAGAAGAAAAAGTAGGAAAGTTAACCCCAGGCTCTGAACGTAACTGGGATTTAACGCTCGAATGATGATGAGAAGAGAGATAAGAGGAAAAGAATTTGTGTTGTTGTATATCTGGTTGTAGTGAATTAACAATATTGTTGAAATGTGTCCTTCCCGCAGAGCTGCCGACGGTGATGGCGCTGGAGAAGAACGGCGTCCGAGTGGCGTTCGGGGTGCAGCGAGGGGGGGAGGTGGTCACGCTCACCATGAGGGCCACCACGGCCCAGGACACCCTCACAGACTTCCTGTTCCAGGCGGCCGTGCCCAGGGTAAAATATTTATGTATTATTCTCGCATAATAGGTAGTAAGTCTGCCGTGATATTGTTTTCAACACATTTGCACAAGCCTGTATAGATTGTTCGAAAGTTAAAACTTACGCAGCACACAATGTAACGTGCGATAAAAAAGGTACTTAGGTGAAAAAAAATGTAAGAATTCCGCCAAGGAGTTTCACATTACGAAAATAAATAAGTTGAATGATCGAACCTTCTTGGAAGCGCTTATGAGTAATACATTTGTATCACTTTAACACCATAGACAAATTGAGATAAAAGATGTAGTTCAAATTTTCATCACGCACACGTGGTACCACTTGCAAATGCGCGCCAATTTCATATTAGAAATGTCAAAGATTGTTGCGAGTTTCCGACTGATGTTTGTTTCATTATCTATTGTACTGTTTTCTCGCAAATGTATTTAAAAATGTTGTATGACACACGTGCGGTTGATGGTTTTTACAAAGTCGTGAATATGGTAAGCTCTAGACAAAGTCGAGAGCTTACATTCGTCTACTTGTTTATGAAATCCAATTTACCAATTACCAATTACAATTACCAATTTACGCTAGTATCATAAATAACTATTACATATTATGTACATAATGTTAAAGATTATTGTAACATGTATATGTCCACATCCCTGTTGTCATTTACAAGAGTATTGTGACCACTCTGACTTAATTAATTAAAACAGTTTCTGGCGGATACTTGAGTGATATTTTTCTGTGCTTATTTTTAAAACTATTGTTTAAAAATAATCCACAATTATCAAAAGACACTGATAAGTTTTAAGCAAAAATTAGGTATTTGTGTGAAATGTTTTAACTGTTTAATGGATAGTGATCCTTCGATTAGTCATAAGAAAGACCTATAATTTGGTTGACCTCCCTTTCCAAACAATTATTTTACTTTTGACAGTTCGATGATGAATCAATTAGTTTACCGTTACCAACTCGATTTGTTATAAAAATGGATCATTTATAAATAAGTTTTAAAATTTAACTTTTCTTCCTCAAAACATTATATCGTGTAATAAAGATACCCACATTTTAATGAACATATTTTACATATTATATTAAATAAGCCATTTTTGTAATAAAGTAGAACGTTTTCTATTTTCAAATTTATTACTTTCGATATATTTACGTATAATGTCAATGGTTTAATAGTCTGTGCATTATATGATTCACAGAACATCACTATCATTTAAAGAATTTATGGAGATAATGCGTATCTCTTTCTTGTATACAATATAACCTGTACCGCCTGCTCTTTAAAGCAGGCGATACAGGTTACATTGTATTTAATATTTTATGTATTTGCCCCCAGAAGATTCACTTCATTTTATATCGCAAACTAAACCATTCCCCATCTATCTGTAAACTACGTTATCTGTCCAAATGATAAAACTTGACAAAAATGAACCAAGTGGACCAAGGCGACTAACGGGACTAACAGGACCAAGTGGATGAAATGGACAAAATCACAAAAAACCTATCCCACTTTTTGGGATAACCTTTACATAAATCTATCCCATTATCCGGGATGAAAAGTATCCCTTGGCCACCCTCGGTATTAGAATTACATATGTACCGAGTTTCAGCTAAATCGGTCCAATAGTCTTTCCATAAAAGGTTAAAACACAGAGAGACAAATATATTTTTATCCCGGAAACTATCCCATTTTTCGGGATAAAATGTATCCTATTCCTATGTTCATCCACGGCATCGAAAAATATATATATACTGAGTTTCAGCCAAATCGGTCCAGTAGTTTCCCGTGAAAACGGAACAGATAGAGTTACTTTCGCATTTATAATATTAATAGGGATGTTGCAGTATGCACTGTGCACAGCATACATAGTATGCACTGTTTGCTACAACTCCATTCTTCGAAAAGTAATTCGCTTCTATAACATACTTTTGAATAAAACTTATAGAAAAAAGAGCTTGAGATATAAATAGAATAAGAAATATAAAGAAAAACAATATTTAGCTAGACATGTTGCTGGGGAGTTTCTAGTCGCTTCTTCTCCTTAACAGCAATAACACGTTGCGAAGCGGTGTACATAGAATAGGAAGTATTTAAATTTTAACTTATATCTTCAAAAGTGTTCTCCAGTGGAACTTATTGAAAATAGAAACTTTTGAATTTGAATTTGAAAAATATCACGTCACCCACAACAGTAAAATACGACAATTGTCATTTGTTTCATGTGGGCTTTACTGTAACTTCAAAAGTAAAATAAACGCTTGGAAACAATAAGGAAAACTTGTTTTGTCTTGCCATTGTAGAGAACTAAACAACATAATCTTTGTATGAATAAAGCTCTTTGATTCATGATATTTAATTGTTATATAGACATTCCAACTGGACATGATGTCGCCGTCAGGCACAGTGCTCTCACCGCAAGGCGAAATCACCCAAGTACTCAAAATCACCAATCCATCCAGGGTAAGTAAGCTGGTTAGTTTTAGATTTATGCCATCCAAGGAATATGTTTTATATTCCACATGAAAAACCAATTCCGGGATATTATATATGCTACTAGAAAGTTCTAAAGTATCTGTTTAATAGATTTTATAAAATGCTAGTGTTTTTTTTTTATTGCTGAAGCACAGCAGACAGGCTGACGGCCCAGCTGTGATGGAAAGTGGTTATCGTCGCCTATGGACTACCAGAGGTCCTGCCAATGTGCTGCCAGCCTTGATGGAGATACTGGAATCTGGCCACTGATACCGGAACACAACTCAAAGTTGTTATGGCGGCATACTCTACACCAGGGATGGTAGCCATTCAGTCGGGCAAATACCCTACCTGGCTGTGGGTTGTTTTGTCGCCTCTTACGACAGGTCGCCCGGCCGCAGGAATTAATAGGTAGTAATTTGGTTCCGGCAAACGCTGTCCTGCACTGAAAAAACAAAAATCTTGAACACGATTGCAACGCCATCTACCGAGTCTAAATGTGAATCTAAATATAAACCATCCCGGAATCCGCTCAAACTCATACATAAAATTTGATCAAAATCGGTCAAGCCGTTGAGTTTTAGTTTAGTTAACAAACAGTTATTCGTTTTTATATACGAGAAGAAAAAGAAGAAGACATGATGCATAATGAAAGATATGGGAGGAAATACTGAGAATTAATATTAATCGCCAATTAAAAATATATATTTCTGATAAAGTTTCTGAACCTATAATTCTAGAGGGTTTTCACAACGTCTTTCTTTTGCATTTTGATATAGAGAGACAGTATATTTGTAGCACTAAGATCGAAATACTTAATTGTTGTTGGATAATTTAATTGCGATTTTTCAGTATAATCGTTACAAGCCGAAATAGTTCACTTATTTAGTTTTACACGACGCGTATAGCGGAGCCAGTCAATACTAATTTTTCGTCCGACCGACGCGTGTTTCGAGTGCAACAAAACCAAGACTCACGCACACGCTCGGGCGGCGGTCACGCGGCGACAACGGGAACGCTGCATCTAATATGAACTAGATGCGCGTGTCCGCTCCACACATACAAAATATATATATATATATATATATATATATATATATATATATATTTATTAAATTAATTATGCATTTACACTACATATTTTTTGCAAATTATTTAATTATAAGATTTATTAAAATTTCCAAAAAAAATTATCTATACATATAATAAAATTGTAGAGGTCGAATTTCTGTACAATGAAAATAAAATGCTTAAAACCAAGTCAGGGGGGTGTAAGAATTGGAATAGAACCAATTTAGATTTTTTTCAAATTTTTGTTTCTCTATGTGTCTGGTTGTCTGTCTGCTTGTACGGGCTAATCTCCGAAACGACTAGACCGATTTAAAAGAAATTTAGTATGGTGGTAGATTATATCCTTGGTCAACATATAGGATACTTTTGATCCCGAAAAATTAAAAACTTTAATTACTTAAACAGCTTATTATTCAACTTATGCACCTAATTAAATATTGATATAGCCGGTATCATTATACAATAAAACAATTTATACATTAAAAAACAATTAGGCTATATATCATCACGCTAAGACCAATAGGAGCAGAGAACCAATGAAGAATGTTTTAAAATCGGGAGGGTATTTTTGACTATTCCACGCGGACGAAGTCGCGCGCAGAAGCTAGTTTTAAATATAATTAAACATTTTACTTTGTTTTAAAAACTTGGTTTAAATAATATAATTTTGATTGAAGGTTTTGTAGTGTTTTGCTTATATCAAAATGCATGGTTAAGGGCCCTCCACATTCACTTGAGATTATCGCGAAAAATCTATTGACAAGTGTGGAACGGGTTCGTTGTCGTGTGAATGTAGAGTGCATAAGCACTCTACATTTTAGAGTTTTAGAGTGTACTTGAAGTCTTTCCTATAAAGGAAAGTACACTCTAAATATTCAGGGATTTTTTTAAGAATTACAATTATTACTATGCCATTTTTAATGTTCCGTGTTTTCACATTGGACAGACGCCGCTGCGCCTACGAATACGAGTCTCTTATACAGTTGATGGCAACCCCATATTGGAGCAGGCGGAAGTGAACAACTTCCCCCCGGACCTGTTCAACTGACGCGGGGCCAGCCCCCAGGGCTACGGCCTATAGCCACCAACGGGGCTCCCCGGGAGTCGAACCCTGCAACGGGTGACCATCGGCGATATGCGACAGTTGTATTTTGGTTTGGATGAGTAATTTTATCGGTGTTGCCTGATGTAAAAAGCGTAACTATGTTCAACTATCGAGACTTCTTAATATATCAAAAATATACGGTAGCCTTGAAAAAAAGCAACAATGAGCAAAAGATAAGTATAGTTCTGTTGCTTTCAAATATAAATAGAAGAAATCTGTACTTCTAATGTGCCTGCTCCATCTGGGATATTGTTAGTGTTTGTAGCAGTTTCAAGCAGATGTAGCTTGTGTGTTTAATGCGGTATGTGTTACGCGACATTGTTTTTAATTGTTAATGATATAATATGTTATTTTTAACGCTATAAACAAGACGCATTTGCCCAGTTGCTAACATTATCCCAGATGGAGCAGGAACATAAGGTAGAATTTTTATCCATAACATCCAAAATGTCACATAGGGTCTTGGTAGATAACTGTCGTTAAATGACATGTGTCACTTTTGATACGTTGATGTATAGGGCAGTGGTGCACATAGAGATTTTTAACGTGTATAAAAAAGGCTACGTTCCATTAGGGACTCACAACGACCACGTTCACGACCGCGATTTATCCCGTTCCACTTGCTTGCCGGCGTTACAATCGTAAACCCAAGTGGAGCGGCTATTCGACCCACCTATTGACATGGGTCGTTGTGAGCGTTGTGTGATCGAAAATGGTGACGTCATTAGTGACGTTTTCGCCACGACCACAACGACCGCGGTCGCCAGGTGGAACGGTTAACGGAGCATTTTGGGCGTTGTGAGCTACTAATGGAACGCGCTGAAATAATGAATATTTAACATTTACATTATTGTTTTGACTTTTGATGTTTCATAATATTATAATAATTACTTGTAGTATACATTTTAAAAATATACATGTGCACTAGAAGAGTATGTATATTGTGCATCAAACTTTTTAGCCACTCTTATCTGCAGATGTATACGCAATAGACACTCTAGGGATAGCCATAATGTTCAAACCATACATTCTATTGAATACTCTGTTCTGTGTCATATAAAAATCTATGTGTATGGCACTGGCATTACATAAGTATCACACGTGATACAAATGTGTCATCAGTGATTTCTTTTTACAATACCAACACTTTAAAATGATATAACTCACATGCAAACTGAATGTATCCATTGGTAAAATGTTTTCTGGGTCGTGATGACAATTAACTTGAGTGCGGCATGTATTGTATTACCTCTTTGTGAGAACAACTGGTTATAAAGAAAAAATGTAATATAGCCTTATAGCCAGAATTGTAATATTTCTCAAATTTATAAACTAACCACTATTGTTTCCATTTCACTTGTAGCTTTGCTTTTGTTTACATTGATTGTGACCAATAAACAAAATTAACCTTTTCGAGGTACATTGTTCTCGCAAAGAGCTAACATGTATTATTTGTGGTATTAATAGACATATCACAGTTAATAGATCTGTTCTAACACACTTACAAAGTTTGTTAACTATCAAATGCATGTGCAATAGTAGGTTTTCTAACCAAAAATAGTATTTAATATGCGGTTGACTGTTTTATAACTGTCTTTAATGTTTCATAATTGTATTAGAACAGATCTGATTATATAGTGTGTATGTAGACATGTCCTTAATTGCTAATGTAAAAAAATCAATCTATTTGTTTCTTTTCTTTTACAACTCTGCTAACAGAGTACTAAGCGCGCTTAAATTTTAAAAATAGTAGTTTTAAATATATAAAAAAAATGTGAATTATATGCTAGATGTAAATTTTAATAAAAACTCACCCAGCCTATAAAGGTGTAAAGTAAGCATTAAGCTGTTAAATGTTTCTGCGAACCCATTGTATGGACTATGTCTTGTCGAATATCAATTGCGTTAACATTTTCTACGTCATTCTAGGGTAGTGTGCTTATTTTGGCTTGAAAAATGGCTATTGATCATTTTTAAAATATTGAAAAAGTCACCGAGTCACGTATGAGCCATTTTTAAGTGTTAAAAATTTAAATTTAATTTGGATTGATGTGTAAAACCACTAACTTCTGTCGGAATGAGGTAAACATTCTTTCTTATTAACGAGGTGTTCCCAAAGTTAGACATGTTTCCGAGGCATTAAAAAAAAGCAATTTATTTTATTTTAAATTCTACCACTACATTTATTTTAACGATTTAAAACAGTTAACTGAATTGATTCTTTTCAGAACTAAATACATGGTTAAATAGCTCTTCAAAATCACTTTTATGCTTCTGAAATAGGTATCTTTTGTGACCCCTCGGAAATAGTGCAATTTATATATATTTTAATGGGTTTTTAAGTGTAATTATTAAACAGGGAAATTATCTTTTTTCAACTAATATTTGTGTATTACCTTTATGGAAGGCAGCTCTTCATATTATTCACATGAAAAGACTGACTTGTCAAGTCCTTTTTACTTATTATATACAATGTGAAATCAATATCTTGATCTTATAATCCAATCAAAATATAGATTTCGGCAATTGTTAAAAAACATAAGGAAGTGTAACTACTAAAAACGTTACTTGAGAGATGAGAGTACACTTGAACCAAGTGCACTCAGGACAAACCAACTGATAGTATGTAACTACCAAAAAAAATTGTAAATCGGCTAAGGTGCGTACACACAAGCAGAGTACGCTCGGACCGAGTGTATTCAGATGTAGCCACTCGAACGCTACTCTTATCGAGGCCACTGGAAATCCAAGCAAACTAGTGTCGTGCTCAATTTTTAGGATCACCTTAAAGAAATAAAATGGCATGTGACATAATTTAATCTTAGAAACCTGCTTGAAATAAAAAAAAAAATACTACAAGTAAGCTCGGATGAGAGTACCGCTATATATGTACACTCGTATGGAGTTATTACGTACGATTTCACTCGGTCCGATTGTACTCTAATTGTGTCTACGCGGCTTTATGTGACAAAATTAGTATTTGATCTTGAATAAAAAGTAACTATTATATAATGTCTGTATACCTAATATAGACATGTTTTCTATTATTTTGACAAGTCGAGTACAAGTGTCATTGAACGGGTATGGTTTAATTGTCGGCACATACATTGGGTGCTTGCTTAACAAGACTAGTTTTTTCATTATCAAAATCTAGTTACCAATACATTCGAGTAAACTTGTATGAAAAAACATTATTAAAGTAATTTATGGCCGGTTCCTATGTCATACCAACCGTTCGTTTGTGTTACTATCGGTTAAAATTTGACATAAGCTCCATACAAGTAATATCATAATTTAACCAATGGTAGAGCAAGTGAATGAATGGTAAGATATAGAAAAAGCAGCCATTAATCATGATGTTGAACTACGCCTAATTACATTATAAGACAAAAGGGATACAGACTGCCTTTGTTAACGAGCATATAAACATCCTATAACTATTTTGAATTAGGGGTTATCTATACAAGGCTTCAGCACGAGACAGGGCTAAGTATTGACTCCATATAATGTGGAAACTAGATATGTTACACAAGTACCCATATCTGTTTAATGTGAGGCCATTTTTAATGAGATTTATGAAACATTCCATGTGTGAAAAATTAGATTTAGGGTATTTCAACGTGATGATACTAGGCCCAACATTGGATTTGCGAGTATTGTGAGCGAATGACTGAGGTAATAAAAAATCCTGTATTTCCAATTATTATTCATACTCAACAAACCTTATTGTCGCTTAAATTAGACGATAGATGGCTGTGCTATATAAGGTTTTTATTATAAAATCATATATAGAGCACCCATATGCAGTCTTTTCAGTGTATAGTCTTCTGAGAAGAGATCTAATACATGAATTTTGTGTAGTCAATAAATGTGATCAGAATTACAACAATCTCAAGATGTTATATACCAGTGTAATTATTATTACTTAAAATCATGTCAATGAAATTTTCCAAAATATTTATACAGCCTAAAATGTTTACGGTACTTTTAAATGATCATAAAAAATCTTTCACAGTTAAAAGATTCAAAGTGTATATAACAATAATTAGTGAGTGATTTTTCACATTACAATACTCTCCTTTTGTATATACATACCTTACTTCAGACATATTACAGATTCGTCATACTTCTGTCTTCTTGATTTTTAAATAAAAAATAGTATTCATTTTGATTCTTTCTGATTGAATTGACTGTCATATTTTATTTTTGCTCAAGCCATTTTTCTCTCTGTAGTATATTTTGTAAAAGAGTTATTTACAACATTCCTATTAAAATAGATATGAAATTTAATCGCTTTTTTAAATAAAACTATCAATGCATTATGTGTACTTTTCTCGTCATAAATATTTACAAACTGTAAATAGAAATTGTGAGATTGTTTTTATGAAGTTACGAATGAAACGAAACAATGTTCGGGATGTACTTAAATAATTTAAACTATAATATATTAATTTCGTGTGATAAAGCACTTAGGTTATGAACTGAGAAAAACATTGAATTATTATTTAGTCATTAGGGTACCTGTTGACTCAAGGAAAGATTAATTTAAAACTACAACACTCTTAGGATTGTATGATCAAATCAAATCAAAAGACTAATAGCATTTTAGCAAATTATAAAAAGTACGGTAATT
Organism: Dendrolimus houi; assembly: GCA_039645545.1. Lineage (NCBI taxonomy): Eukaryota > Metazoa > Arthropoda > Insecta > Lepidoptera > Lasiocampidae > Dendrolimus > Dendrolimus houi. The sequence continues at coordinate 22,867,339 of CM077127.1, read as the reverse complement.
GATTTAAGTTAAAATCGCTGTAGCCATTCGCCCAATCCGCACGTTGCGCTGTCTCGCTCTTTTGATGCACGTTAGCTCCTTTGATTAGCAGCTACAACGCACAAAAATTTTATGCGTCTGGAGAGAAGTTAGCTCCGGAAGTTTGAACAGATCCAGTCAAGTTTTAACATTTATTAAATTTGTGTGGGTGTCCGTTGCGCGAATCCGCGTAGAAGCCGAGCGAGAGCGCAAAACTGACCACCTTGTGAAACTTATAAGTGTTCTGTACAAAAACGTGAACAAACTTCACGGACGCATTTTAATTTTACTCGTACTGTAAATTTTGCCTTTTTACAATTTTTCTCCCTTATTAATTGGTTCAGTTCATTTAATCCTACACCTGGCAATGTCGTATTGCGTTTCTGATATTAAACATTCATGAAATATGTATATATATATATTTTGTTTATAGCCTAGCCTTTTTAATAAGTGGAATAGGATATAATGTTTGATATGAAACATATAGCGTTCTCGATTTTGGTACGAAATATTTGGTCTGAGTTATACCTTATGCATTTCATTGTGCATTCATAAATGGTAGTTGTGTATGAGATTTGTTAATCACTTTCATTGCTAGTGTATTAAAGAACAGTTTGAACTATGCGAGTATTTTAGGCGACTAGTGTTTATGTTAGAAGCTAAATATGTCTACATATTTGATTACATGTTAGACATGTTTGTTAACTACTAAAATAGACGTTGTTTTTCTAAAATACTCTCGAAATGGACGTCTGTTTCAGAGGTATTTCAAAATTTTGTTTATTATTAATATATAGATAATATGTATGACTGTCTATAATTTATATATATCGCCTTGAATCTGTGACTAAGACAGTCGCATCTCATTCCAATGGTGTGATACGAATCCTGACGGAGTGCTTAGACATTTTCCTATCCTATTTTATTTATTATTACAATTTACACTTGCTTAACGATCTTTGAGACTCGATAATCCACCTTGGACAAGCGTGGCGAATGTACTGTGGGTTGTATGTCCCTTTGTCGATTAAATTAAAAATGGTTACAGAGGAGATATTTTTTTATATATGGAAATGTCAAGTTTTAGAATACCTCGGAAATAAAAACGTTTCGATCAGTTCAAACTAGATGTTAGCCCGGCCTTACACCCGTAAGTTTTGTTCGCATAAGCCTCTAAGGCTAAGCACGCACTACTATTGTCAATAGCGTACTCAACATTCATAGCTCAGTCCGGTATTGATAAACCATAGTGCGCGTTTAGCCTTAGAGGCTTACGCCACTAAACCTCACAGTAAATGAATGTATTTATTTCAAAATGGAATCCTACAGATTACTTATTGAAAGTCATGAGTCTACCACCGCTTCCAAAGCAATTTTAGCTATTGTGAAAAGAGAAGTGACAGCAAACAAACTTACTGATGTAAGACGGGCGTTAGTAACTTTCCATTGAGTCATACGGATGTTTTTATATTTTGGAGATGAACCGCTGTAAATAATTGTGACACGTTATTCATAAATTAAGCGTAGTTAATGTGGATTTATTATTATTATTATTAATATAACATTTATAGTTCCCAACACTATTTCGGTTTATGGGAGAAATTTTAACATTTAGATGATTAGTTTATAGGTATTTTTTTCATCCTATTTATGTTTTAGATTAATAAATGACTAACCAGCACGTTATAATGGAATATAGTAGGCGTTATTATTATAAATTTAGATGTAATAGGAAGTGTAATGGAAAGCACTGAAATGAAATAGTGGCACTTCGCTTTTGAAGATTATATTAAAATAATGTTTATGCCAAGACGAGTTTCAAAGTGAAATATCTTATCTTATGATAAAATGTCAGCGTTTAGTTTAAGGGGCTAACTAATGGCTGTCTAGCTTAATACCACATTTTTTGAAGATATCTTTATTCTACGAATCTCAGCAATATTACGCATGTTTTATATAAAATTATTATTTTAGTTTGTTTTTGACATTACCCGTGATCAGGCTGGCTCGTATTTCGCCCAACAGCCTTCTGGGCACGCTCCCTGCTGACAGTGATTTGCTACGCAATCACAATTTTAGTACATAACAAAAAGTATTACATTTTCAATATATAAAAATCAATTCTTTTAATATTTTTTTTGTATGAAATCTTGTCTCATAATGCCTTTTTAGTGAAACATTCGTAATGGGGTCGTTGAGACTCGTAGAATACAGATTTATCTTTTTCTTATTGCACGAGTTCAGCAGACATGCAGACGGCCCACCTGCTGGAAAGCAGTTACCATCGCCTATGGACATTTGTAACACCAAAGGTGCTAACAATGTGCTGCCGCTCTCTTAAGGGAGACTGGAACCTGGCCACTAATGCCGGAACACAAAGTTGTTATGGCGGCATACTCTAGATCAGCGATGGTAGATATCCAGACGGGAAAATGCCCTACCACCTGGCGGTCGGTTGTTCTGTCGCCTCATTTATATTCTCAAAAATGTGGTAATACGCGAGCGATATAATGAACTCCCCATTTAAGTAACCTCTTAACTGTATAATGTTAGCTTTAGGCCCCATAGTATTTATTAAAGAGTATATCATCAAAGCTTCACTTACTATGCGCAGTCATTAGGCAAGGAAATAACACAATTCGTGTTGGCATAAACAAACCGCAAGGTACATGAAATATTATACTTTATGTTCCCCTCCGTAAAAAGAGAGCTTGGCATGTTTTGAATCGTAATTTGGTGCTTCGTTTGACTACAATTATATCTGATTAAACAGAAGGCCCTCCACGTTGTGAGATGTTTATGATTTTGTGTAATATCTAAAGCTATGTGAAAGATGTACATAACATTATAATGATTTATGTAAATTGGTTAATAAATATTTGAGAATGTTTATATAATCAAAATTGTGTTTTATTTCGTATTTGCCTTGTCAGTTTGTTTCAGAACTATAGTACAGTTTAGTAAATATTATATATTAAAATCTGTCGTTCGCGAATAATGATACTTTAAACTCGTTGATAAATTGATTATTATCCATAATATTATAACATTAAACATGCGTGTCTGTATATTGAAGCTGTTTAAAAAACTCAACTGGAATAGACTATATAAACGACGGAGAACACTGCAATTGTTTTTAGATTTCTTGTCCTTATGTTCGGGATTCATGAAAAAACTACTGAGCCGATTTCAATGATCGAAAGCTATTTCTTAGACTGAATATGTGCTACTTTTTATCCTGGGAATCCCTCGGGATTTATTCTAGGAATTATATAAAATGACCAGATTTAAAAAATTGAATTCCAATGAGCTTTTTACACTGATCAATAGCAAATTTTATGTAATAAAATATCATATTTTTTTAAATGCTGCGGTACTTTGTGTCCTGGGAATTTCAAGGAAAGCGCGGACGAATTCACGGGCATGTATATCCTAGTCTAAAGTATAAAAAGCCAAAACTAGCAGTAACGACTGGCAGCATGTAGTCCCGACTCTACTCCTTCTACATCTGGGATAATGTTGTTTGTACTAGTGACTTAGCAGACGTAGAAAGAGTTTGATGCGTTATTTGAGACGCGGCATTTTTAATGACGTTACACACTGACTGATAACCCGTGTATACATATACACTAATGTAGTTAATTATTAACGGCGTTCTTTTTAAAGCTATAAATAAGCTGTATTTAGACAGTCACTAAAACCCAACATTACCCCAGGTGTGGCAGAGGCATTACGCAGGTCACTTGTTAAACATATAAAGGCAGAACATTAAAAAAAAACCATTTTTATACATTTATTAATATACCTTACAAAACAAATATAATTCAAACGCTCTCTCATATGTTTAGCCATGTATTATTTTTACCGGGACTAATTTTAATAAGTAGCAACATCTCCAACCAAAATGTTTTTATATAGAAACGTAAAAGTAAGTTTGTCTGTTTCGTCTTCAATTTCTTCGATTTGACTATTTGATGAATTATCGTATATGCGATTATATGTTAAATAGACATATACTCTATTCTCAAGTAGTTTCAAAATGGGTACAAGTCGTGTCCGCATTAGAGGGCATTGTAATAATTAGTTTTGTATAAAAGATCGTCTTACGCAGTTATATGTCGCTAATTAAGAACGGGCATAAATAACACTTTGCGCGGTCTTTAAACGTACATAAAATTATTCTATCATGGGCGTGGGATTTGGCTTCCCACTGACGCTGTTGAAGAGCCTGTCTTTGATCATCTGCGCCATGAGGCCGTGGATGACCTCGATGGTGGTCTTGCACGCGTCCTTGGTCGCTTTGCCCAGTTTGTCCTCGGTCCTCTTCTCGTGGGGGTCCGCGCCGGCCACTATGAAGCCACCGCGACCTACAAATAAATTCTTATTGTCAAGGCTTTGAACACAAGAAGGTAGCCCCATTTAAAAATAGGTTTTGAAATAACTGAGCCAATTAATACATTGCTCTCCAATTTGTCTTATGAAAACAGTTTACATATTATATTAATTAAAAAATCGATTTGTAATTTTTCTTTTAAGATTTTTCATAAAATATTTTTTAAGAAAATAGACGATGTTGTGTACTTAATTTACAATATTGATGTATTGCTTATTGATGTTTAAACAATTTTATTTTATTTCTATACTACACCGCTGCTACACCTGAGTTTATGATAGTGTTAGCGACTGTGTCCATATGCGACTTACTCAACGCGTTAAAAATTAACGTCGTTAATGATTAGCTACATTAGTGTGTATACGTGACTTACTACTCAATGTTTAACGTCATTAATATCGCATCTGAAATATTGCTTTTAACCCTTGACTACATCTGCGTGATACGCTAACATTATTCCAGGTATAACGTAAATAACCTTAAACTAAACTAAAGAGGGGTCTTTGGGACATCTGATTTGGACCAAGTTTCGAAAACCATCAAAGAAATTGTATAGTAACAAGGGCCAAAGATCTCCAAATAGGTGGATTGACCAGGTTGCTGACACATCGATAAGTTCGGCCCTCCGTCGTGCTCAAAACTGATCTCGGTGGAGGAGAACACTTATTCACTGCCATTAAAGTCACGATCCTCAGCAGTAAGGGAACAACTGAGAAGATGGGCAATTATAAGACCTAATTTCTAAACACCGTATACTACACTGATGGGTATTATTTTATTTTATATCTTATTTCACTGCACAAGGGCCGAGTCACACCGGAATGGCAGCGGCCGGCGGCGATGCCAGCGGCCCCCGAAGTAGCGGCGGCCTCGCGCGCCCTCCAGACTTCACGCACCTAGTCTCCTCTTGACTAGTTTAGTTTCTTCATTCGGCAGTGATACTCGTGTGTTTGGAGTGAACACGATGAAATTGGTTATTATAGCACTTATTGCGGAAGAAGAAGAAAGAAACAAAGGAAAAAAGAAAAAGGGATATATGGGTCCATGACTTATGGCAGCCGCGGGCGGAACCACCGACAAGACGCACGTGGCGCGCGGCTGTTCGCTTCACCGCGGGCGGGTGGCGGCGGCATCGCGACCTTTTCAAGCGATACTGGTCTTTTAAGTATATAGATAAAGTTTAAAATTATTTCACACTGAAAGTACTCGCCGCGACGCCGTCGGCCGCTGCCGTTCCGGTGTGACTCGGTCCTTATAGTTCGCAATTGTATAATAATATACATCGGTCAGCATTTTTCGTTTCGGTCACACTTTTTGCGTGCGATAACGAACTTCGTTCCAGTAAATTACACCCTAGAACATGAAATGACTTACCTAAACAAACCTCACTCTGTTCCAGCTTATCAGAAAGATCAAAGATCTGTCCAGTTGTATAATCAGCATTTGTGATCAAACTCGAGCTGCTCAAAGTATTAACCCAGTATTTATTCCAGAGTGAATCCAACAGCCTTCTGTCTAATGAGGACTTGAAATACGAAACTTCTAGAGAATAGTATTGCTTGCAATGAACACCGAAATCTTCGATTTTGTTCAGTGGAATCGTTTGGTATTCTGATGGCTCCTCATTAGCTGGTTTGTAACCCTAGAACATAATCACTCTTGTTAAGGAGCTACATAAATGCAGATCGCGACCTCACTCGCATGAAATCACGTTTTTGTAAAAATCATTTTCATTCAGACAAAGTTTCATAATTATTTAAAAATTATCTTTTTTTTTAAATAATTGGCAGACTAGCACACACATTGCACATCCCCAAGCTAAGCAAGTTATGCTTGTGTTTTGAGTAATATACTCAGGGGCCGATTCCAGAGAGACACCCAGACCACAATAAGTAATGGAAACTTTGTTTAGTAGTTCAGTGTATCCATAGTATCAAGTATCCATGATTTTTTAGAATAATCTTGAAGTAAAAGCCTCAGCCAAATTGGGTGAATTACACATTACAATAAATACTAACATTATATATATATATTTAAAAAAAACAAATTACTATTACATATACTCTTTTTAATCAACATAACAATAATTTTAATTACTATTTCAACAATAATTATTATTAATATATCTATAGTATACTCCTACTTTACTTGTAAAATATTATGTGATCATAATTTTGTATGCTCTACAAAATTTATGAGGCTGTGGTATTTTGTAATATGATCAAGTAAATTAGTTGTTATGTCATCTACCCTATTGTAGATTTGAGACTGGCACCAAACGAGGATAGACAATTCCAAAAATAAACAACACTTAACAGTCTTATTTTATACGGAGTTAGAGTAAGCTTGAATGCTTCTTTAAGAAACTTAAAGATGTGTAAACCTACCCTAACTCAATATGGATAAGATTGTATATATTTTATAATATATAAATAATTATTTTTACCTTTGGATAAGTACGAAATGCACCCAAACACACTTTTCCAGCTGATATAGTTCTAACTGGATCAATAACAATGGCCACAAATGGCTCCTGGAAGTTCTGGTTGAGCATCTGGGTGGAGACATCAATGCCTGACAACCAGCAACCATAGCCTGGGTGGCTATGGTACCATCCTATGGCATTCTCGTGCCGGCCAACCTATTGTTATTAAAATATAGATCTAATAACATTTTATTGCTGAACATTTGCAAAAATCAATTACAATAGTTTTTTGGCAAAACAATAAGCAGTCTGATACTTTAAAGCCCCCTCTTTCAGACAATTTAACGTAATTAACATCATGTTGTGATAGCATACTGGCTAGTGCATGCGGCCCAAACTCAAAGGGCGCGGGTTCGATCCTGACCGGAATGTATGCACCACTTGGGCAGTTTTCCGACATAATGTGCATATAGTTACGATTACCATGTATTAACAATGGTGAAGGAAAACATCGTGATGCAACTTGCACATTGATATAACCAATGTGTCAAACCTGCCAAGCCACTTTGGACAAGCATGGCGGGTATACTGTCCATTCCCCTATAACGGGAGGCCCGAGCCCAGCGGTGGGACACTTATAGGCTGTTATTATTATAAAATTATGCCTAGTCTGGCAATGTAGCTAACAAAATAAATTAATTTCTTTTTTATTTATATTTTCTTTTCGAAAGTTTTATAAGTCAAACAAAAATATTAAATATATTCCTGGAGTTATTATGTAGAGGTTTTTAGTGATAAGACCATCTTTTGTGCATAATTAGATGTAGTTGTATGGTCTTATTCATATTGGTAATTTTTAAGATTATTTTGTATTATTTTATTATATAGGTATAAAGAATAACATAAATATAGTCTTTATGAAACAGATCTTGATTTTTCAACTTGTAGTTTGATAAGGATAAAGATGTGTGTGACCTGTTTAGCAGCTTCTATATAAGCTGTCATATACTCGTAAGCTTGTGCTTGAGCATTGACCCGTGTCTCCGTGCCCTCTACTGGCAGGGCAAATGAGTCCATCACTATCATTGTGTTTGCATCCACCTTACCTAAAACATTTACATCATATTCAAATAAATTATAAGTATTGCATCTATACCTTTACAATAAGTACCATAAACAAATTTACAGATTTTATTAGTTACCAAAAGTATTAAAAAAATATTGTCTTATAATAATCATAATATAATTATAGAACAAAATTCATTATAAGTATTTATAACTGTGCCTAGCATACACAACCATTTTAACATCATCTAACTTGCCATGATTGGACCAAAAGTAAGTAAATCTAGAGATGTTTGATACATGAATTTTAAGTAGCGAGGCGGTGGAGTGGGGTGGGGTGCATATTTACCCCTACTACAACATCTATGGTCTGGAGATCTTGAAATATTATTTTTTTAATAAATGTAACCTCACAATTTTTTTACTAATATTGTACTTATATCATAGGTCCAAATTTGAACAATCCTTTTTAAAGTCCTAAAGAATGCCAGTAGTCAACATAAAAAGAACCAAATAACAGTGCAAGTCATCAAAAAAATAAAGATAAAACACAACAGAGCACATTAATATAGTAAGTACACTACAAGAGTAACCATGAAATTATTCAAAATGGCCGCCAACAACGAGGAAACTATAAATTATGTATATAAAATAAATAGTAATTCGGTCGGTCGAACCAGTCGGTTCTGGCACTCGCCGGCCGTTACCACGGTACTCTTGATTCATGCGATTTGGTTTGAAGATAATCTAACCTAATTACTGGTCGCGACCTTTCACCACCCATCACAATAATAATAGTGAAAAAAATAGGTGAGGTTATGTTTGGCAAAAATTAAAATTTCAAGAACTCCTGACCATAGGGGTTGCAGAAAGGGTAACTATACTTTCCCCTCTACCCACTCTGCCCATCTAGTACTTAAAATTCGTATACCGGATATCTGAGTACCAGCCCAAAAGTGAACTGATATTTTGCAGTATCAAAAATGCTAAAGTAAAAGATAATAAGAATACTCACCTAAAAGTAAACCCATGACTTCTAAAATGCCACCAGATCTGGCATGCATTACCATTTTCAACAGTGCAAGAGCAGATATTTTAATATCTTTAAAAAAGTGTGGGCTGAAAATAACTAAAACTTTAAAAAAATATGTAATTACTCCTATTTACAAGTTTATTACAAACTTTTGAAAATAGTGGTATCAAAGCTATTACATGATTATAGGTTAGGTATATAAGTAAACATGGATTTGTTTATTGGTTACTTCTTTTGTTATTTTTTTGATATACTGTTAATATTCCTAAGTGGCAGTATGATTTTGTTAATATCTTATATTAATAACTAGCAACCTGCCCTGGCTTCGCACGGGTATTTAACAAAAAATAAAAAATAATACAGCCTATGTCACCCGGGGACAGTGTAGCTTGCCAACATGAAAGAATTTTTCAAATTGGTTCAGTAGTTTCAGAGCCTATTCAAGGCAAAGAAACAAATCCTTCCTTTGCTGTTCATTAGTCTCGCTAAGACTCAAAAACGGCTGGAGTGATTTGGCTAATTTAGGTTCTGAATTATTTGTGGAAGTCCAGGGAAGATTCAAAAGGTGAGTAAATATAAAAAAAATGATTCTGAGGCGGTATGAAGTTTGCCGGGTCAGCTAGTATTAGTATAGAAAACAGATTTACTATGTTGTAAGATAGGTCAAATTTGTAATTATTTAAGGTAAGTTTTGCAATTTAGTCTATAAAAAGGTATGAAAGATGCAGCAACTTTGTGGGTTGTTTTAGTTTTCTATTTATGTCTAGCTGAGTTTTACATTGATATTCTTTTTTTCAGAAGTCTTCAGAATAAGGACTGGTCTGAAGTGACCACCTAAAACAATAAGAATGCTTAACTCGTTGTTTATTACAGTGTGCTCTATCTAAACTATAAGTTTCATACAACTTTCCTAGTGAATAATAGTTACTTTGGTATTGATTGATAATTATTCTCTACATGCTTCACAAGTTAATAGAAAAAAGGGAGTCAGTTTAATTAAAGCGAGTATCATAGCTAGATTAGTGGACGATGTCGACTAGAAAAAGGAATCACAATATTGGGCAATCCGAAAGAAGCATTGTATAAGCAGATATTAAATCATTTAGTAAAAATTATTTGTAGTTAACGTACTCCTTGTCCCATGGTTTAGCTGCAAGGATGTCCTGTTGTTGCTTTTTATCGTATCGATAGATTTCGTCTACACTTAACACAGTTTCTATGTTATTCGACATAACCCAGGTCTTCTGGGCTATTGATGCCTGAGAATCAGCACTAGTAGAAGCCATAGTAGTGTACTGATTGATCACAAAATAAACAAGATTATCAAAAATCCTAAAATTACAAAACTTCTTATTTAATTTTCATTACTCTTTTGTATTTGCTAATTTTACAATATTTTCAGGTTATGGTTTTGACATTGAAGTTTCTTATACCGTCAGTGTTTTTGATTATTACTGTTGTTTTTCAAATTTGCCACAAAGGCAGGCAAAGGAATCTTAGTCCATACAGCCAATGCTGATGTAATAATATGTCTTCGTATAGTAGCGCAGTTGTATTGCAGGCTACAACCGACGCCATTCAATGGAGTTCTTGTGAAAACTCGAAAGACCACATCTGACTATACAGTTCACATTTCTCACAAAAATACATAATTACTACTCAAAAACTATCAATATCCTACAACTATTGTTCATTTTAGAGTACTTTTACACATTTTTAGAAAATAAAACTGCACAGCACGACGTCCTCTTTCAGTTCCCGCCAAAAACTCCTTTGATTATTACTACATGACAGTTAAACTAGAGTGCGTCTTAGGAAAATAGTCCTTCGGCAAAAATTAAACTAATTATGTACAGATCAGCCCAATTACGGCGTTATGTTATTTTTATCAAATATTATAATGTAAATGTTAGATTAGAATATAATTATATTTACTAATACTGTTAAATCGGTGTCTTACTAAAAAGATTTTATCTTTCTAACCTTCTGTTGTGCGATCGTAGCGCCACGTCTGCGGGACTCCTTTCGTGAGATAGATCTACTTGATATCGTTTAAATATGGTCTCTCGTAGTTTCTAGATTAAGCCACCATTAACAGTTAACATTAGATAATAATTCATTGATAAAAGAGATTCATTTTATATAGTAATCATCAAGCAAATAGCACCAAGTTTAAGCCAGATCTTTATAAAAGATTCCTACAGTTTTAGTCATGTTGTAAGTACTGAGGCAAGTCACGTCAAACAACGGAATTCGAACCAGGGTCCGGGCTCCAAAGCGAACACAGATTAAATAGCAGTTACTACAAAGCGAATGCTTCCGACAAGTCGGGACTTAAGGCTAAGATCATAGACTAATAACAGTCCATAAAAGTACCACTGATGGGATCGTGCCTCAGAATTTTTAGGGGTGCAAACCATATAACCGGATAAGTTTGTTTAAAGCGGTTTAGCGGGTATAACACGTCGTTTAAGTCCATGTACAAAAGAGGTGCATTATTTTCCGGCCACGATTCGAACCCGCGTCATTAGAGTTTGGCTCACGAGTGCGTTAACGATTAAGTTACCACGGATTTTATAGTAATATTATATAGACAACAATAAAATGACGTCATCAACACAATAGTTAATTATGGTATATTAGTATTAATATAATGTTGTAATAACCGAGGAATTAATATTTTTTATATGGTAATATAAACCGAATATATCCTATTTAATTATAGTAATTTACCTGCCTGCTTCAATAAAAATAATAAAGACATAACCGTGATCCCCACACGGTGAGAAGACTGTAAGTGGATTTCTCCTAGTAAAATGAAAATGGTTCTGTAGACAAACGACGAAAACTTTGGACGTTCGACTTTTTTAGAACTCTTTATGCTTCTTAAGCAACTGTCCTATAACTTCATTTTTTATGTTTAGTTCTAAAATATTAATTTTAATAACAATTTAATTAATCTTCTAACCATTTGTTAGATTCTTTTTATCATTTTTTTGTTTTCCTTGCATATTATTATATTCGGGCTTCACCTGCGATAATATTATAATTATTGACTGTGGCCAAATGCTTCTTAATTTTAGTGTTAAAAATAACGCAGTTAAGCTTTGCGTCTACCTTCATCAAGCGCATCGCAAAGGAGGGAACTCATTGCCGGAGTCCGTCTTTCCCGATACTTACAACCTGGGTGTCTTCGAGTTCCGTGTGAATAGGTACTTTCTAGGTAAGCGTGCTCCACCTTAGCCACATTTTCGCTCCACATTGGGCGAGATCATGGTTGAACACAAACCTTTAATACTATAAAAAAGATTTAAACCTATTTTGAAAAAACCGTATAAAGCAGGATTTTAAAATAGGGTCAAGGTACATACCATTTTGCCTGTACAATTATTCAAATTAAATACATAAGCGAGTTTTTATTTGTACAGATGGTATCAAGGTGATATCATTGTGTTTATTTGACTTAGGAAAGGGTTTTTAAGTTTTGTAAGGGTTTTAATTCATAATGCATAAAAGTAAACATTGCATCAGGTAAAAGGCTGTACGTAATATTTACATCAGCTTGCCGGCTACTATGAACATGCATTGGCCACACGTTTCATCATGTTTTGAATCATCGGGTTGAACCAATATGACTCATAAAATCATATGGAAATATAAAGAAAGTAGTGAAAAATCAATAAATACTACTATATAATCGTTTAAAACGTCTAATATGTGTTATTATGGACCAGTTTCTTTAAAAATTAATAGAATTATTGATCGTGAATTTGAAATCCTTTGCTCTCCCACTCGAATTGCCGTCATTTTCGTTATACCGATATTTCTATCACTCCTTGCACTATTCTGTAAAGCTATCTCTTTCTTGAAGTTTCTAAATGGCTACGTCTATTTCTTTTATTCACGTGTAGGATTATATCTGTATCTCGTTCTATTTGTAATCAACACCCTGTCACCGACGCCCACTGATAACAGGTGACCAATAATATCCAACCACATACACCATTTCGAGAACCCTTCAAAGCGTTTATTTCACTAGCCGAGGTTGAATATGTACGACGCAATCGTTCGCTATTCACGGGCTGGAAATTACCACATAAAAGTGTTCTAACAAATGCCTAAATTTCGTGTTATTATGGTAACAAGACATTGAATACAGCATCCTATTGGAGTGTGGTGATTATTTGTTCAAGTTTATGTTAAAATGAGTGCTCCGATTATCATCACGGTTCCGAAGAATTACCTGGCGGTGGACGATGGGGACTCGAATGTTTTGGTCGAGGTCTCATCGCCACCCCCTTCCAGGAAACGAAGGCTGGACCATCTCACATGGGAAGAGAAAATGCAGAGGAAGTGAGTACAATTACATTGTTTGCTTGCGTGTCATGGAATTCAAGCGATTGTTCTATGATTCATTCTTGTTTATCACCACTTAAAAATGTACCTAATTGTAAATGTACCTTACTTATCTGTAAATTAATTATTATTTTAGAGAGAGGGTTAAATAACCTACTATTAGCTGGACAATAAGGGTTTCCGCCACAGGGTTCAATACCCTAGCTAGACCATAAAATCATAGAAAATCAAAAGAATTGTACTCGTTGTCCATTATAACTTGAACTCTCCATGTATAGAAAAGTCCACTTTTTAGCATCTATCATGTTTCATTAGCATCGAGACGAATATTAGCTAACGTGATGTCACATTTACAGGAAGTTGAAGAACCGTGTCGCAGCACAGACTTCGCGCGACAGGAAGAAGGCTAAAATGGACGAAATGGAGAGTCGCATACAGTACTTTGTGGATATGAATGAGCGGCTGACCAGCGAAGTGGAGAGCTTGAAGGCGTTGAACGAAAGATTGTTAAGCGAGAACGCAGCGCTACGCAGCGAGGCGGCGGCGGCGCGGACCGTCGCGGGGGCCCAAAGACCGGCAGAGTCTCCTCAGCAGAAGGAAGGGCCCCCGTCGGCGATCCGCGCGGCGCGGCTGCTGCTGGCGATGTGCCTCCTCTCGCAGACATCCTCGCTCACCTCGACTCCGACGAGTATCTCGACACACTCAATCAACTTGCAGAATCCCTCCTCAAAGAGATTGATGCAAGTGCTGCAGGAACGGATCAAAATGTAAGTCATATACAGAACAAACACCTAAACATAGTTTATATTCACACTATACATTATTAATACCAAAAAACTAAATGCAAAAATTTGCCAAACACTACTATTGTTTTAATTGTTAAGTTCATCTAAATTTTCATTTAAATGTAACGAAAGCGAAAAGTTTGATCTAAAAATCTAAATTCTGATATTTTAAAATACTGTATAAAGTTTATACTTTAATTAGCGTAAAAAGATTTTCAATTAACTCTAATCAAAACTATTTTTGATAAAACTAATTCACTCCCTTGTGTAATATCATGTTTGATTTTGGTTATCTTTAAAATAACTGGGTCAGTATACGGGAAATTCGTTCCATATAACAAATTTCGTGTAGGTACAGTATGGTCTCTAGCAACTTTTATCAACCCGCCGATAACATTTAATTTGCAGATAATTTCAGTTTCCAACATTGCATCATTTTAACTCTATACCCACAACAACAATGAATTGAATATTATTTGATGAAATAGCAAATGTACAAGTTTTCAAGGCCGTTTGTGCGTCATCATATGTTTCTTTCACATGTTTTTAAAAGTGGTTTTTCCTTATCGTAGGTCGCAGTCAGGAACACTCGAGAGTGTTCTAAAGGAGTTAAAATGGTGGGGACCGCAGCAGAGCACCTGGAATCCGGTGAAAGTGTCATCGTAGATATGAAACACGATGTCGACAGGATAATGTCACAGCACTCTTACGCACATCCTTACAAACCTGACATAGAAGAAGTACAAATCAAAGAAGAAGACAATGACAAAGGAGACATGTTCTACGCCAGTTGTGACGAAGCTAACGACTGTGTGACCATTGAACTGCCATGCGAGGAGCTGGTAGTAGAAGAAGTGGCACCTATACACGTCGACACAGATTTCAATACTCTTGCGAATAATTGTACGGGAGTAACTATGGAATGCGACATGAAAATGTTGTCCCCTATGACATTATCTCCAAAATCTGTGGAAGATAATTTATTAGGACTATCGCCCACTCATACGAATTTTTCGGATCTTGGTTACGAGTCGTTGGCGTCGCCTCTAAGTGAGCCGGAATCTATGGACCTGTCAGATTTTTGGTGCGATTCATTTTCAGAATTGTTCCCTGGATTAGCATAGAGGGCAAATCTGGAGATGCTTCAACCTCGCCAAAGACTGACTAGTTGTTAATTTATTTAGGTTTACGAATTTTAAACATTAATTGTTTTATTTAAAATAATATATTCCTTTAAAGTAAGTGACATTTTTTTTAAATATAAAGTAGTTAATTTGTTTGTAGGGATGTAAGTGTTGTAAATAAACAGTGTTCTGCCGTTACATCTTGTTTTGGATTATTTAACAATTCCACCTTTCATATTAATTAAACGACTTACACAAACTACTTTTTGGTCCTCGAAGGACGAAAAAGTAGTTTGTATAATTTTTCATTATATCCTCTATGGCCGATATCCTACTAATATTATAAACGCGAAAGTTTGTAAGAATGTATGGATGTGTTTGTTACTTTTTCACGCAAAAACTACTTAATGGATTTTGATGAAACTTTACAATAATATAGCTTACGCATCAAAATAACACAGGCTATAATTTATAAAGATATAGTGTGAATTATCCAAAATATAACGATTTTCCATCACCATGCGGGTAAAACTGCGGGGCACAGCTAGTAAAATATAAAACTGATAGTACGAGATATCGATAATTTTTGGTCACTATTCTACAGAATAATACTTTGGGTTTAAATCTATAATATTGTAAAATTCTAAACATGCCGTGTCTGTACACTGAAGTTATTTAAGCAAAAAACAATTTATCTGAAATAGACTAAATATAAACGATGAAAACCATGTAATTTTTTTTAGATTTCTTGTAAAACATATTTTCGAATGAATGAGGACATGTTTATTAGTTTATTAGGACTTTATTAGTCTCCATTTATTATCGTTCTAGAATAAGGACTTTTTTTAAAGTATGATCGATCAACGGTCACGTGGTCATTAGGAAGTTCGGATTGTGTGTATCCTGGAGACAGTTATCCAAATAAAGCAATTTATTAAAAAAAACATTTAATATATTTTGTTAAAATATTACAGATTCAATAAAATCTTATTACTTAGATTAAATACATTATGGCTATTGTTTTATCAGCAGTTTAACTTATGGTTAATGTAACCAGTACTTATATTCACAATAACAAGCGAACTTAATCTAAAAGATTTATGGAAAGCCTACTTCAATTAAAGATAATAAATGTAGTTACTGAAAATAAACAAACAATACAGGCGTTTTTGTTAATAGCCATTTACATACTGTATAATAGTGGCCAAGTAATTTAACTATAAATCTGAATATTGGGAGCTTAGAACAAAAATTCAGGCTATATAGGTATATATAAACCGTATAATAGCTACAAAATTCAACATCATCCAAATTATTTCCACATAAGGCAGCTGTTAGAGTCGAAGCGCTTCCCACTTTCATCATGTGCACCGGAAAAGAGTGGAACTTCTTGCTGGAGTCAATTTTTCCTAATACCTACCCCTGCTTATATTCAAATCACGGGTTGGCCGATTTTTAACACATCAAATTTTCTATTTGGTTTTCTTTTAATTAGCCATAATCAAGTGTAGATAAGTTTTAAAGTGAGTTTATTTGAAAGTGTGTATGTGGACGTTCTAGAAGAGATGAGAAAGTAGCGTACTCCTTTCTCAAAGTGACAGTAAAACCGAAAGCGAAACCGAAGATACATTCATCTTCATATGAATCTTTGCTATAAGGATGGAAAAGAATACTATTTAAAACACCGTTCATTGGGAAGGCCCGTACAGAACGATAACCTCTCCAATCATTGAAGATAAAATAACACAAATGTTGTTGAATCAATACATTCATTTTTATGAATCATTTCACTTAAGTAAGACATCTTAATTTATGCATGGGATTATCACAAAAATACCAAGTTGTTATAAATTCCAAAGCTGGTTAAACCTTAGGCCAATAATCTTCCGTTGGTGTTCGCCTGAAATCCATCGCGCGGCAGGAATATCAAAAGGAACCGAACCCAGTTTCGACGTCACATTTTTCGGAATCGACCAGTTATATAGAGATCAATGGTCTTATTCATACTGAGTTAGAGTAAGTTTGTAAGCTTCTTTAAGGTTCTTAATGAAGCCTACAAACTTGCTAACACAAGAAATGCTGGCTTGAGGACATGAAGACAGACATGTATACCGATGTACATCGGTAACTTCGCGCGTTCTTAGGCAAGACCGCGCGAAGTGTAAAAGAACAAGCAGGAAAGTGGACGCTTCAAATGCAACCCGGATTTTATCACTCGGATAATGATTTTTTTGTATTGCCTCAGGCAAACAGGCAAACGGCTCACCTGATGGAAAGTGGTTACCGTCGCCTATGAACGTTTGCAATACCAGGGGTGTCGTGAACGCGTTGCCGACCTCTAACAAATTTTATAACGCCCTTCTTAAAGAACCCCATGTCGTAGCGCAAAGGGAAAACCGCGGCGTGGAGTTCCCTCCAGATGATGATGGGGACTAGGAGTGACATTCGCCCAAAATCTCAACTCTAAGCCACAGGTCTTTCTACTCTCTTTTCAACGTTTTATTATTTCAAACATATTAGCAAAAAATTGAACACTTATTATCATTCTTTAAAATTATGCCTGATTTGGGCTAAAATAACATATTTTAAATAGTAAATTTTTTATTCCTTGTTTCCTGCAACCTGGCGGCGGCAACGAACATATTGTGCAACCAATACTATGTCAGCGTTCCAGTGGTTCACCAAATATTTTCGATTGCCTGGTGGGTGGATTCTATTGAGCCATCATACATCGGATATTCAGAATGACTACCGGAACCACGTATGGCGTACGTACGTACGTACAACGACGCTTAGATAAGAACAAACGGAATGGTTGTTTATCGGAGTTTAACCACCGAATATAATGACCCGTAACATAAGAGATATTATTTTGTTTATATTTCTTGATTTATTCATTTGTTACATATCGTACTCTCTGATAAAATTAAATTAGCTAAAAAGCATTAGATTTGTAAAAACAAGGTGTAATTTGTGGCGACATTGTTTTTGGCACTCGTTATAGTTTGAAGCGATATCGCAAATTAGAGTAATAAAAACGCAATCGTATACAACAATAAAAGCAAATAACTGTACAACAAGTTGAAAATAAGAACTACAGCTAATGGAAGATATATTTCATTTTTATGTTGCGCTGACGTCAATGTGAATTATTAAAAAAAATATACAACTGCTTGAATACATTGAAAGTTACTATTTCTTGTAAGAAATAATGGATTATTCACTGAAATTGCAAGCAGGGTATATTTTTAGCTATTATCAAAAAAGTTCATAAATGTAAAAAAATCATCACAACTCAGGTTAAAAACAATTAAAAATAGAATACACGAAATTTTTCAAAATGGCTGATCGATATTATCAAACTAAATGAATAGACAGGAACAAAATGACTTCGAATAAAGATGCTATATTAAACTTTTTTTATTCTTCTTGCTTTATAGCAGAAGAGAACTTATGTTCTTCTTCTCCAATTCAATTTTGAGTTTAATTGCTGTAGTTAAAAGAAAAGCAAATGATGAACCTAGTTCCGAAGAACTCTTGTTGAACTCGTTTGAGCTAACAAAGAGATGTTTTACGTACTTAAGAGATACGTGTTTTTAAGTAACAAGTTTTAAGCACATATTTAATTGTTTGTACCTGGTGTAACACAGAAAACGAGCTTATCTTTGAGAAGAACGACTATAAATCGACATCAAAGCAACATAATTCAAACTTATCGAGCAAATATCAGACATATTAGGACAAGCATTGACAATAAATAACATTTTTGTCAAATAATAATGAAATCGTAGAATTTTTCATTCATGGGTAAACTTATTTCCGAGGAATCTTAACAATTTCTTATCGACTAATCAATAATTTTATGTCTGTGACATATTTAGATTAAATACCTATGAAATATCTTTAATTTTGTATCGTAAGTCATTGTTACGACATGCATTTAAAAAAATTATGTACTTACATATTATTATCTTATCGCGAGTTGTAAAACCTGATTCAATGGCACACTACTCTGATTTTAAATTTCCTGGACTAATATGACAGCTGCAATCGATTCTTTTTTTATGTTGCAAGCTTGGAACAACTCGCCACTTTACTTTTCACATAGGGAATTTCTATAGGATTCAATTCAGTGATGAGTTGTTGATTCAATACATAACTCATTTATGAATAAAATTAAAAATCAGATTAAAGTGATTTACTAAGACTTGTAATGAAATAATCGATGGCTTGTTTTAAATTGTTTACGAAATTTGTTTATGACGACGTTTAATATCACTGGCCCATAAAAAAAGTGGTCTGTACTTTTGACCGGACCCATCAATTCTTATGTATTTCAAAGTCAGAGTTTATTTATTTCTTAAACATGAATATTTACATATCAGAGTATGCATGATGGTATAAAAGTAAATGTGTCCATACACTTTAAAATTTCAAAGGTTGTATGGACCAATGCGCTGAATCTGAATATGGGGACAGTTTGGTCCACACATCTCAACATTATAAAGGTTCTATGGACCAATGCAGTGAATCCGAATCTGGGGTCAGTTTGGTCCATACACTTCAAAATTTTAAAGGTTGTATGGACCAAACTGACCCCTGATTCGGATTTAGCGCATCGAAATACATAAGAATAGATGGGTGTGGTCAAAAGTACAGACAGACCACTTTTTATTTTTTGTGGGCCGGTGTTTTTAACGTTATTGGCGTAATATATTAGTAGTTACAGCTCCCTAGCAAGTGGCATTAGCATTAAACGAATAGAATAGAAAATCTATGGGCATGACATATCCTTACAGTAGTACAAAAATTATAATTCCGATCGGCAGTTTTTGTTTGCGCAGATAAGATAAATTGGTTTTCGACATGTAAATAATCTGTATTGAACTTTATCCGTAAGCACAAAAGGCAGAGTGTTGCTTGCTATGCATTCTTACCTCTATCCCGTTTACACCATTCGTAAGCTGTGGTTGTCTATTAAAATTGGTCTACTGTGCAGGTACATGTGAGGAATTATTAGTTGTGTAAACCTGTGCGCTAATTATTATGTCATTCCCATACATTTTCATTCTATTCGTTTAGCGCTTATGCCACTTGTCTAAGGGGGCTGGTCGCTTCCGTGAAACGCTCGAATTGCTTGCTAGTCGCGATATTCGATCGTTCCTCGTAATCTATTGCTTTTTCAAACAGCAACAATGGATGTCTAGGTAAAGTTTAAAGCCGACAACCGCCACATTTTTTAAAAATATTTGTCGTATCAGTCACTTACATATTATCATAAAATATATTTTTAATTATTCTTTTTGTTTATTTTTTAGTACATAATACTAATTAAAATTATTTTTCATCACATGCTTCTACTTAGATGTTAGACAATATATTTATGTAAAACTTTACATGTAAAATAACTCTAATGAATTTCTACAATGAACTCTTTTCTCCACATTTGTCAGTCAAAGTCTGTTGTTACTATTTTCATAGTTTTTTTTATCACGTTACTATTCATTTGTTACAAAATTTAGGCTTATTTTTTAGACGCTATGGTATATAAAAACTATAATCGATTACATCAATCGATAAGATAAAAGGCTACAGTACCAAAGTTGCCATAACAATCCTCCTAATACATAACCATCTAGCAAATGAATTGCAAAAAGTTGTAACAAGTAAAATACACATACCGGCACAATTAGCGGAACAGAAAAAAATACATTTTAATCTATAAATTTGTGTTGGCGGGAAACAAGAACAATTCATTTATTTTTTTAACTTTATGGTTTGGCATCTAGGCAATTAATGAAAAAATACCTGCAAGCTTTTTTTTCAAATCAGAGCTAAATAGAAAAGAAAAAATATAACCTGCCAGTATTTTGAAAAAACATTGTATTACTTTTAAATTTTTGGGGATTTTAATAGTTAACGCTAATATTGCCGGTGTGTGTATTTTTAAATTACAAATTAGTTTTTTATTTAAATTATCTGTGGAAGTTTCAAATGAATTCCAATTTAACGCTATCTATTGGTAAAACTTTACTGGTTAATCCTACAATTTCGTTCAAGGGTTTAGATTTCTCCTATGACTGAAATTCCTTAGACCATTAACAGAAAGACGGAGTTACGGATTCTCAAAATGAAGTCGGCTAAAGGATGCCAGTATCGCGCCGTGCTGCGTTATGGGAACTCAATATAAAATAATCGGATACATTACTATTAACCACACCGACGCAAACCACGTGTATGTTATATAAGTTTACGCAATCAAGTTTATAAAAATACTTCACTTCATTTGACGCTTTTGTTCACGTAGGCTCCGTCTATACTTTTATTTCGTCCAAGGAAATTGCATTGAAATAATGTTTATCAGAGTACAGTCATCCCCCCTATAACACGGTAGATTGGTTTCGCGTTATAGGAAAACGCGTTGTAGGAATATTACCGTATAACACGTTTTTACCACCTCGTATAACGAGTTACGTATAAATTATTCACGTTTAACTTTTCTCGGTAAAGGGGGTTTAAATCGAATATTAAGAAAAAACTATATTATGAACGAAATCTGTACGTTTTATTAAAATCAAACTAAACTCAGAGCATTTTAAATAAAAAACTTATGCATATGTACTAAAAAAACAATTTCACATTATGTACAGAAATATAATGTGGAAAATACTCGCGTTATATGGGGGATTACTGTACATAGAGGGTTTAAAATATAATATTTCATGTTATGTATGTATGGCTTATCCAAACAATTTATCAAAACAAGTGTGGCAATACGGCTTGTCATTCTGCTCCTTGAACGTTCCCTTGTTGAGTTGCCGGAGACAGAAGGCGCATACAAAGTGCTCCGGATGGAATTTCCGGAACATGGCGGTTATACACCTTCCGGCTATGGGTTTGTGACAACCGGCGCAGAGGGAACCACGTTTGCCATGGTAGTGGGTCTCGCAGTACGGCTGCCCTTCGTGCTCGAAGAACGATCCACCGTGGAAGGGTTCACGGCATTCCTGGAAAAGAAAATCTGGCTTTGATAAAGAGAAATATGTTAGAATATTCAGTTTTGAACTGACGAAACTGGAATCGACAAGGCAGACCTTGCGATAGCTTCCACTATCGCGGCGCTAGAAATTTCACCCTAGGGGACAGTCTTCTTCAGGCTATATAGGGTGCCAAACACAGATAAAAATCCCCAAATAAATCAAGTGTATATTGTATCACAATACCACGAAAATAGAAGAAAATTATTATAAACATTTATTAAGTTTAAAAAAAAAATTGGAAAGGATATAAAAAGGGTATTAATTTAAATACATGACAAATATTTCGCAGTGGTAAAATATGGGTGCAGTTCAGCACTGTGCTGGTTTTCCACAGAAAGAAAGACAGCAAGAAAGAAAGCACATCACTCTATTTATGTCGTACTTCTGCCATGACGTTATTAATATGGTTCGTATGGTTGCTTACGTTATCAGACTTCGCCAATATCGGAGTTGATCTAAGCCCAAATTAAATACTTGTAATAAATATTATAAGCACCATCGTTATATTTTCTTAATTTTTCGCGACTTGTGCACATAATAAAACTACGTTTTAACGATTTTGAGCGCGGTAATTTATTTGATTTTTATTATTCCGACGATTCGGTTTCACTTTTGGCCGTGATCACGGAAGACTTGACACACTATCGTTATGTTTAAGCGTTATAGCTCACACAATAACTCATATTAACTAAACACATAACTTGTAGTACCTGTTCACAAAGCGTATCTGAGCATGCTTGGAAACAAAGATACTTAATATTTTCAATTTTATTTAACACAAAACGAATTCTATATTTTCAAAAAAACATTGCAAATTAACAGTTTTTTTTTTGTGTACAGTCTGAATGCAAAACATTACAACAATTCACACCGTAATTATGAAACAAACTAATTTGATTATGTTAACAATCTAATAGGTTGGGGAAAAAGTCTTTTCGCATATAGTATGTATGAACTTGTAATAAGATCTCTTTGGCTATACCATTTGTATCTGGCTGGTTTTGGTATCATTAAAAAGTTTTAATTTTAAAGAAGACAATTTCAAATTCAAATTAGGAAAATGTGTGATTTTCATTTGTTTTTCTTATTGTTTAAATGAGTGAATCTAATGAAGAAATTCGATACATTTTAGAATTTTACTACAAAAAAGGTAAAAATGCAATACAAGCCGCGAAAAAAAATTGTGATGTTTATGGACCTAATGCAGTATTTGTGAGAGAAGCGCAAATTTGGTTTAAGCGTTTTCAATCCGGAAATTTTGATATCAAAATTGCACGTCGCTCTGGTCGCCCTGTTACGGACAAAATTAATGCCATTTTTGAAAAAGTGGAGCAAGATAGGCATGTTAGTAGTTACGATGTAGCTGGAGAACTGGGAATTGACCACAAAACGGTTTTGGCGCATTTGAAAAAAGCTGTTTACACAAAAAAGCTCGATATTTGGGTGCCTCATGAGCTCACTGAAAGAACCTAATGAACCGTGTACTCATTTGTGATTCTTTATTACGACGTAATTAAACCGAACCATTTTTGAAGAAGCTGATAACTGGTGATGAAAAGTGGATCACGTACGACAAGAACGTGCGAAAAAGATCGTGGTCAAAGGCCGGTCAGGCTTCACGGACTGTGGCGAAACCCGGGTTAACTCGCAACAATGTGATGCTGTGTGTATGGTGGGATCGGAAGGGCATTATTCATTATAAGCTGTTACCGCCAGGCAGGACCATCGATTCTGAACTGTACTGCGAACAACTGATGAGATTAAAGCAAAAAGTTGAGAGAAAGCGGCCGGAATTAATCAACAGAAGGGGTGTGGTTTTCACCATGATAACACTAGACCTCACACATCTTTAACCACTCAGCAAAAATTACGAGAGTTAGGCTGGGAGGTGTTAATGCATCCGCCGTATAGTCCTGACCTTGCACCTTCAGATTGTCACCTGTTTCGGTCTCTGCAGAATTCCTTAGGCAGTGTCAGGTTAACATCACGAGAGGACTGCCAAAACCACTTCTCGCAGTTTTTTGATCAGAAACCCCAAATTTTTTATAGCAATGGGATCACGTCCCTATCTACAAGATGGCAAAAAGTTATTCAACAAAATGGCACCTACATACTTTAGTCAAATGTAAATAACTTACTACTTTATAAAAAATCCTTTTGAATTTTTATATAAATTGCGAAGAAACTTTTTCACCAACCTAATAATTACAAACACGAATTGCATCCAAGTCTTTAAAAATTAATTTAACGGTTGCAACATTCAACCATATTATATATGTAATACTATACTATAGGTAATTCCCAAGTTGTATATATGTATATTAGACAGCACATAGCGACTATTTTATGAGAGTAAAATGAAAAAAGGAGCAATTCATTGAGTTTTTTAGACGGCAGAGGGCTATTTTCAAACATGCATTAAGCCGTAGAAAAAGACAATTTATTAGTCGCATTACACTGCATAAAGCTTTTTTCCCCACCCACATAATACGCTAGTCTGCAAGCACCTAATCTGCCAAGCACATGAAAGCAAATACTTCGTTTAGGGATTACATTTTAACATAAATATTTTTATTAATAAAAAAAGCAACTTTGGGACGTTTTCATTTTAGAATAGAATAATTTATTCAGTAAAAACATGCAAAAGTAACAGGATATAATATGTAGCTTGTATATACATGTATTTCTATTGTCTGAAATAAACAAACAGACCACCTGATCGCAATTGATCTGCATCCTGACTGTCTTGGTAAAACAAGTTAATTCCAAATGTTTTTCCAAAATTTCATCAGCCGGAATGCCGGATACATATTCCACGAGACATTTTATTTTTTTGAGATAAATTTTATCCTATCTTAATCTCCGATCTCTAAAGGATGCCTGTACCTAATTTCATAACAATCTGGTTAAGAGGTTTGATCGTGAAATAATAACGAAAGAGATACTCCTAATTCTCAAAATATGCTCTGTGTATAATAATGTGTAAGGAATGTATTTACGTCGCTATTACTACAAATAAAGTCTTTCTTTCTTTCTATACTTTCGCATTTATAAAAATTATTGTGCTAATAATAGGCATACTTAAGCCGATATAAGGCGGTTCCTTTTTTGTTTTTCAATTTAGACGAATCAACCAAAGTGATTCATATAATCTGGCGGGCTAAGCCTTTGCCGGCTTACCTCACTGCAACGCAGAGGCTAGGGTTTGATTCCTGGCATGGTAAATTTTGGAAACGAATTTTCTGCGTTATTTCCTATGGTCTGGTGTATGGCATCGGCCCCAGAGTAATCCGTTGTATATTACCCATAACCCATTTGGGGATATACAATATGTGTGTTTGTCTGCCGATTATTATTATTACATTTGATACAACCATAAACTTGAATCAATCTTTTGTCATTGAATATCGTCATGTTTATTCAGTCCTGTGCCTTTCAACCAAATCGGTTCAATATGGTTGATTCGTCTAATATTAGCATTACGGAAATATTATGGCATAAATCCCATAAGCATCTAACCAACGGTACCCTGCGTCAACGGTTGGTTTATTTTTATTTGGTTTACGGTCTAAGACATTATCATTTGGCTGTTATCCATGAAAACGTCTCGTTATTAACAAAAAACTCGTATCTCGCCCGACCTAATGACATAAAAAATTATATTTCTAATATTTCACAATTTTTATACCGCGTTTACTCTTGATTTTCGTATTTTATAATATTTGAGAAGTAAAATAATAATTGTAATATTCTTAATAATGTTAGCTATTTTGTCAAAAAGGTTTATTATTACGACTTTGTTACATCGTGTATAAAAATAAACATTGTAGTTTTATTGTACGGCTTGAATATGCTGGTCCATTCTGGATGAACGAATCCATAAACTTGAACTTTAATAATCTGTGTTTATAAATAATGTTTAGAACTTGTATGTTAATCATCGACTCTGTCACATATGGCGGGGCTTAACAACCGCTTTTATAGGAATAAATGGCCCAAATCATAAATAGAACACGATCCGATGGCCCATAAACAAAACGCCCTGATTACAAGCAGCCGGTGTGGCTGCAGACGCGCCCGTGACGTAATAGGTACGTCTATTTATAGGTGGGCAGAATCGTGTAGTGCACGGGAAACCCTATCCGGCCAGCACTTGACCCCGTTCGCAAATTAGTTGCATTTTTCGTAAATCGTCCTTCAAATGCAACATAACAATGGACGCGATAGATAAAGGTCAATGCCACTGCCATGCCGAAAGCACGTGACCTTGTAACGCGACCTGCCAAACGGTCGCGCCATCTTTAATTCGAAATTCAAAATTATGTTTTCTTTTGATATTTGTTTTTTTTTGTTGTTTTTTATTTTTGTTCTCTTTATTATAAATCTTAGCATTACAATAATTATACAAAAATATATTACATAATAGTATAAATTATTATTTCCTAAATAATGTTGGACTAGTTTCGTATATGGTGTTCGCATGTGTGTGTTGGAGTAACATCTGTGTTTGTGTAATGTTTATGTTTCATGTAAATGTTTCATGTAAATGTTTCTTGCACTCGGCGAGCATAGCTGTAATAGAAAACGGGGAAGGGCATCCATTTTGTTGGGGGCATGGTGACGTCATTTATTCATCCTCATCGACACCGACGCATTTCGGGCATACCGGCTTCCCTTCCATGGCATAGAAAGATTTTCCTTTCACGGGATTTTGACAGTCCTGTGTAAAACATTACTTTGTATTTATGTCTTTCCAAACACCCAAATGTTTTTGGATGTTTGAGAAGACTCATACTTACCTTATAAGAGGGGCGCTAGTTACCTGATAAAAGATCTTTAAAATACTAAATAAGTATACAATACCTTGCAGACGAAGCAGTCTGGGTGCCACTGTGTGTTGAGCGCTGAGATGTAATTCTCCATTATGGGTTTGCTGCAGCCACCGCATTTGGGTGCGAACATGTCGAAATAATCGGCCCTGCAATAAGGCTTGCCATCTCTCTCATGGAAACCATCTTCCCCAAACTGCTGCCCGCATTGGGCGCAGAAGAAGTGCTCTGTGTGCCACGTCTTCTCAAGGGCTGTCACACATTTCTGTAAAAGAGAAACAACTTTAGCTTCCATTAATACAATGTTCAAATTCATAAAATTATATGGATATATCCTTGAAACTAACATCAAGAATTGGTCCGTTGCAGTACGCGCATCTCGGCGAAAAGAGATTATGGTAATCAGGCTCGCAATACGGCCTGCCGTCGCGCTCGAAGAAATTCCTGGTGCCCAATTCCTGGTTGCAGTGGGCGCAGGTGAAGTGCTCCGGGTGCCATGTGCGGCCCAAAGCGGTGATGACCTAAACCAAAACAGTTCGTTATTGCACTATCACGACACACTTGGCACTTGTGAATTGCTTGATTCACTTTGATGGAGTCGAGTACAAAATCTGCACCTGTCCGACGATGGGCTTCTCGCACGCGTTGCAGCATCCCTTCTGGGGGGTCTGGACTCCTTGACGGCTCATGTCTGCCCGGAGGGATCCGAGCATATGCTCAAGGGAGGCGGATTCGGGCTGCCGCGGGTTGCTGCGGTAGTGCTCCTGCCACGCGCGCTTTTCGCGATATACGTGGGTACCGCCCTCACCTCCTGTGCCGCTTACCTGAAATATAAAACAAGCAATCGTAACATCTTTAACTCTCCCTTCTGCCGTTAACTATTTGTGTTTGTTATGGTCGCAGGCTGGTTCAAGTTCGATACACGTCTTCGACTCGTACTTAGCGTGTTGTTGAAACAAGGCCAAGTGCCGTGCCGAAGATTGTGGGATCGCGTCTTAGCCAACGTACAGAATGTAACCCCGCCCGGTCGCGGTGGATGGGAGCGAATGCTGGCCGAGTGAAATGTTTGTCTATGTACTCTAATATTATAAGCTCGCGCCCCCACCACCGGTGTGATGTAACGGCCGGGACTATCTTTAGACGTCAGCCTGTCGGCGGGTGCGAGGGAGACGCCTGCAGCGCTGGAGCGACCGCCGCTGCCGTCGCCGCGGCTGGAAATAGCCGTGGACCAAGAAAGGCGACTGGTAAATATTATAATAAACGGAAAAGAGATTGCTGTGGTGCAGTGTGCCGAGGTGGCCGATAATTTTGCCGCCCGATACTGGACCTTAGGGTGCCGCTGACTCAGCCCGCGCAATGCTCACGCCGAAGACCATCATCACTACGGTAAAGGCCCCTCGTAAAAACGAGAGGCACACTGAATTATAAATACCAAGTTTAACATTAAATTGAGTTTCATGAATGAAAAATACATAAGCTAATTTAAATACACTGCGTGGTGTATAGGTACGCAATTTGTTTTGTCTGTTCAAATAATCCGCTTTTTGTGAACACCTCTTCTCTTCAATGGATAGTAGTGCCATTAAACTAAAGTTTAAAATTAAATTAAAATCTATCTATTTTATCATTTTGGTAAGGTAAATATGAAAATAATATTAAACCATAAATAAGTTTATTTAAACGAAATAGACCGCTTCAATTTTTTACGTCTCAAAAATGAATGATACAAGAGCCTGCGCAATACAAGAGCGCAATTGGATTAATATTTACACCAATATACATACATAACAATAATGAAAATTTTCATTACTTGTTTGCACTTTCTAAAATTTCAACAAACTGAAGTAATTGCGTATTTTGAACGGTTTAGATATAAAATATGTAGTTTTATGTTTCTACGAGAACTTAAGACTACTTCTGAAATTTTTAAGTAAGAAAACAAAATCGTGGGTCTGAAAATAATAAATAAGCAAGAACTTAAAAATAGAAAAATACATCCCACCGTAAAGTTCAATCATCAAGATATACATATCATTTATAACAACAAAAGAATATCTGTAACAAACTTCTGAATATAACATATGTATACACAAACATAAGTGAGAGTTATTTGAATATACGCATGTTTTATCCGTGCAGGAACGGAGAAAGAATACAATTTCCTGCGGACGGGCGGTCTGTCGTAAGAGGCGACAAAACAACCCAGAGCCAGATGGTAGGGCATTTGCCCGACTGGGTGGCTACCACCCCTGGTCTAAAGTATGTCGCCATAACAACCTTGAGTTGTGTTTCGGCATTAGTGACCAGGTTCCAGTCTCCCTTAAGAGAGCAGCAGCGCATTTGTAGCACCTTTGGTGTTGCAAATGTCCATAGGCGATGGTAACCGCTTTACATCAAGTGGGCCGTCTGCCTGTCTGCTGAACTCCTGCAATAAAAAAACATAAAAAAATGTTCCCTTTATACTTTAAGAGACCAGTAACAAACATCATCACGGTAAATGTAAGAACCCCGTGCGATATGGAACCACAGTTGAAAAAGAGGTATGCGTACCTTGAAATCTGACAAGGATGCCATCAAGTCATCGAGTTCCTTGGTTGCACTGGACGCGTGATGGTGGTGTCGTACAGCCAGAGTGGGCGCTGTCGGCGGCGGCTGTTGCTGCGCCTGCGCAGGTTCCACGACGGTCTCTTGCACCGTCACCGTCACTTGTTTAGTACCAGGCCTCGGTAGTGTACCACCGGTAGACGGTGGTGGAATAGGCGATATTGATGCCCGACTGTTGACAACATTTCCTTTAACTATACGCCATATTATAAATGCGAAAGTAACTCTATTTGGTAACTTTTCACGACTAAACGGGCCATAACGAAGGGAGACGGATATGCTTTCATACATTGATTACTTATTATTCTTATTTGGTAAATTAAATAATAACCATACTTAAACAAAAATTTTAACTAAATAATTAAAATGAACAAGTTGGTTATATGCTAAACACTTGATATCTTTGTCTTTCGTGATCACGGCTACTGAAAAGTAGTCGAAATGTCGTAATAAATTATTTGTATTAGAAAAACATATAACGCTTTTTTAAGCCTTATCTTATTTTACCCGAGCATGAACGGAGAAAGTATATAATGTTCTGTGGCCGGGCGGTCTGACGTAAGAGGCGACAAAACAACCCACAGCCAGGTGGTAGGATATGTACCTGTCTTCAAGGCTACCATCGCTGGTCTACAGTATGCCGCCATAACATCTTCGTGTTCTGGCATTAGTGGCCAGGTTCCAGTCTCCCATTAGAGAACAGCTGCACATTGTTAGCACCTTTGGTGTTACAAATGTCCACAGGCGATGATAACCACTGTACATCAGGTGGGCCGGCCGCCTGTCTGCTAAACTCAAGCAATAAATAAAGAAAAAATATTTCAACTCATTATATTTCTTTGGCCCAAAAGTCCCCCTCTGTCTTCTTTATTAATATGTATCTTAGGGAAGGAAGGACCCTTGCGGTGAGAAAATTTATGAAAAATTGTTTCGGCCGCCCATAATAGTTATTAAATATGAAAATTTACAAACACATTCATAAAATGATGTATACAATAAACGACATCCCCATGACATTATGTGAGATGATCGAGCAAACCTAGAAGATACCTCTACTCATGAGTGACATGGGCATACTCTTAATAAATTTAAAGAGACCGAGACGGAACGTGCTTTGTTTTTTATCTTCTAAAAGTAAAAGGAAGTCCGGGGAATACGGAGCACCTGGGAGGCATCCAGGAAGAATAAGACAGACGATAAAGAGAGGTGTTCAAGTACGATGATAGCTGAAGTAATTGCAACATTATTTTTTATGTATTGATATCATAAAACATTTTATCGTACATTCGGCGAAAATCAGATAATTTAATCCATTTCCGCCTTGTCTCCAAAAGTTTCATGTTACTCGGACAAATTTAAATTATTAAAATATTGTGGCGACCAAGGGTAGAGCTTTCTGGCAGCGTAAGCCGGTCTCAAGTCTTTTAGAAAAAGGTAGAAGATTCTGGAAGGAAAAGGCAAGGACAGATACATTTTAGAAAGAGATAGACGATGAGCGAAAGTTCTAGAATAGAAGATTCGTGAAGGAAAAGACAGAGATAGATCAATGTTACAAAGGGATAGATAGTGAATAAAAGAATAACGAAAATAAAATCGAAATTATGGGTTCTAGAAGATTCTACCGAGTATATAAGCAGTATAAGGCGCGCCTACCGAGCAGTTTTAGAGTTGAGTTCAGTTCAAGACAGCGAAGCGACAAGTGCGATACGAAAGAGTTGGAAGAGAAGTTTAATAGAATACAGTGACGAGTTTAGTGGGAAGTTTAGTGGACAGTTCAGTGAAGGAGGAGTGTAGCGTAGTTTGAGAGAAGATCCAGAAGCGAGCTACACGCGGTAAACTCGGAAGTGAGCTCTGCAGTAGCAGGAGGTGGTCTACGCAATATCGACGACGGTATAGTGAGTGAGACCACTTAGCGTCGAGATAGTGCGTCGTTAGTCGTGTGTGTAGGGGCGACCCTGCGGAGAGTAATCACGTACGGCTGTGTAAGTCAATAAAAGCGTCTAGTTAAAGGAACTGGTGTTTTCTTCCAATCCTAGTGCGTACCCCCGCTCGCACGTAACAATATCATGCCTTAGTAGTAGTAGAATTTCATATACTTAAATCAAATTATGGAAATGGTCCAGTTGAGATTGGTATTTAACATGTTTAGACTACGTTAGACTAACGACGAATTATCTTCTGGCACGACTTACACACTATGTTCTAATCTCCAAAAATAGAGAGTATTGTCCTTCCAAAACGATATTTATTCGTTTTGAAGCCATTTATCATTGTCAGTGTAACAAATGGACTTAATGTGCCTACGAGACGGTGTTACTATATAAATAATTTCTTAATAATAAATTAAGATTCATAACTGTTATACAATTTGTACTTAATACCAAAATATCAAATAATTGACCTCTAACATTCCTATATAAACAAACGATTTCATCATTTTAAAAACATTCATTAACTTTTAAGCCGACCTTAGACGGTCAATTATGTTGTTCAATTTGAATGAAACAACCTAAGGGTTGGATTTGGGGGGAGGGGATTTGCAAGCCGGGGCCTATGCCCCGGGCGACCGAATCAGAGGAAGGCAAATACAAACTTCGCAGACAATACACAACTCGTCATTAACGCAATTTTAACCACTGACACGTCCAGTACTTTAAGCACATAAATTACTTTTCGCGGGGCAGGTTGAAAACCACAGATGTACAAGTATCCCCATCAGTAGATGCCGATGGCTGAAATGATGATGATGATTAAGAAGAAGAAAAATTTCGCAACTTGTTCTTTATTTATTTGCCGAATAAAGTGAAACACATAAAAAAGGAGAATAAACAACTCAATCATTGTTATTTAAGTTTTAATATGCGATATTTAGTTTAAATATAGGAGCCTAACGGTAAAACAGTTCACTGATCATATCTCATCATATTATAACATGAAACAAAATGCAGAAAAAATAGTAAGACTAAATTCGCCACGTGTACAGAATATGAGAGTGCCAGCAGGTGTAAAATCCGTGAAATCGTACAGCAACGCTAATTAGCTGGCGGAAATATAATACACGCTAGAACAACACCATGCCAAAAACAATTAATATGCAATGTGCTTGCTCCAAAGTACAGCGTATATATATGAGGCGGAAAAATTATTTATTTGTAGACAAATCTATTTTGGCAGGAGATTTGTTTGAAATCCAAAATGAGTTTGAAAGGATATAGCTGTTATACTACCAGTTTTGGGGGATACACTCTGTTGATTCAATTTGATTGTAAATGTTATCAGTGTGTATTAGAGTTTGTATATTTTTTGTTCCTCCTTCACAGCCATGGGCAAGAGCGAATTTCCATGAAATTTGGCATAGGTGTATCTGTCTAATCGCGGAAATTGAGATACTTTTGAGGATAGACGAAGAATCGTACGTGAGAAAATAAACCTTTTATTAGAAGCTTTAAATATATGATGATTGACGGTTCTCCTTCAAGGCCGGCAGCACCTCTGGTAATGTGCATAGGCGACGGCAACCACTATCCATCAAAGTTGGGCCGTAAGCCTGTCTGCTGTGCTTCAGCAATAAAAAAAATCTTATCATCATGTTAAATTGAAGTAAATATAAGCTTGGGACCTTATATTTAACTAAATAGTTTAAACCAGATTTTTAAATACATATACTTCTGTAACTACCATATCTCAGCTGTTTATATCTTTATGATATTTTAAGCTAATGGATAGTGCAAACGTGTGCCAAAAGTACAATATTGATAGATGCTCCTTCCAAATTTTATATCATGATAATGTAATTCCCAGACTTTTTCTTTGAAAAGTTTTGCGCTGTGATTAATGTAATCTTTAAAATGAAAACATAAGTTTTCAATTTAGCACTAGACACCACAAACTTTTAATTAATCAAGTTATTTCGAGCAAGTACACTTGTCTACGTCATTTCTATTTAAGGTGATACTTTTAAGGAGTAAAAACGACATTTGCTCTATATTCCCCAGTTTTCCATAGACTATATAAATAAGTAGGGGTATAAATTATAAATGAATAATAACAATTTATCACATTTAGGTAGATTTTGGTCGCTGTCTATCAAAACAACATCATCTACATGTTATAAGAATCTTCAGAATATCGTCTTGAACATAAATGTAACCACATATTTCAGCATCCGTTTCATACATCTGGCGTCAGAGGGAGTATATAATCGTTTCCGGTGCTAAATAACGAGCCATAAATTTTATTCGGACGCAATAAAATACGCAAAGGAAAAATAAAGTATATTTTTCTTCATATATTTTCAAGAGGAATCGATTAAATCGAACAATTTTAGAAAATGTTCAAGCTTAAGTAAACAATGTCAAGAATAATCACGGTATAGATATTTGCACAGAAACTAGAGTAACAAATACTTTGTAGCTTGTAAAATAGGTAACGTCCGATGTCAGTGGGTTAATAATATGTGTAGACTACAAGGATTAACGGACAGAACATGAATTGTGATAGTGATAGTACCTTACTTTATCGTAAAACTAGAGCTTACTGCGCCGCAGGTCAACCCCTAGTGCGTACCTCCTCTTTGTTTAAAGAGCAAGCATTAATTTAGGTTTCATTGTATTAAAATTTTATGTTAGTGTTATTTGCCCCCGGAAGATTCACTTCATTTTATATCGCAAACTATCCCATCTCCGGGGATGAAAAGTATCTACGCCCATTTTCGGTATTAAAACTACATTTAAACAAAATTACAGCAAAACCGATCTAGTAGTCCTAGTAGTTTTTCCGTGAAAGCTTAACAGATAGACAAATTGAGTTGCTATCGATTATTTTTTTTATAAATGATTTATTTCCGATACAAATTTTTCATTTCTTATTTCTAGTTTTATTTACCTATCCCCCGTCTATCTATCTGTAAACTACATAAATGACAAAAATAACAAAAATAAAGAAATGGCAAATGACAAAAAAATAAACCTATCCTACTTTCTGGTATAACTTTTACATGAATATATACCACTATCCGTGTATAGATTCACTTGTCCACTCTCGGTATTAAAATGTCAGTTAAATCACTTGAATAGTTTTTCCGTAAAAGCATAACAAACAGATAGAAAAATATATTTTTATCCCGGCAATTATCCATTTTTTCGGGGTCAAAAGTATCGTATCGTAAGTATTGAGAAAAAAAATGATGTATAAGAGACTGGCTACTTATAATCTATTTTGAAAATATGATTATTTATAACTAAAAATAGGTACGTTCCAATTTCAAAATTTCCCTCCACATTGTTTGCGAGCTAATTTAAATTATCGTGTCTCATTGAAAAATGGATCTACGCCGGGAACATTTTCGCGCTATGATTTTTTACGATTTCAAGTGTAGCCTGAAGCCGGACGAATAGTACGATAGACTTCAAATGGCATTCATGGATGAAGGCCCTTCTAAGGCAACTGTGTATCGTTGGTACAACGAATTCAAGCGCAGTCGACCAACTTTGGGGGATGAAGAAAGAAGTGGTCGCCCTTTGACGGCTGTTACGGAAGAAAACGTGCTAGTAGTGAAAAATTTAATCCAAGACAATAGG
Source organism: Dendrolimus houi (assembly GCA_039645545.1). NCBI lineage: Eukaryota > Metazoa > Arthropoda > Insecta > Lepidoptera > Lasiocampidae > Dendrolimus > Dendrolimus houi. The sequence goes on along the minus strand of CM077127.1, from coordinate 22,832,088 downwards.
CAAGTTACGTATCAAGAGATTTGGGACGTACTGCAGATTGGATTGGAAAGCCTTCAGGAGATTCTACACGTGCATCTTCGCGTTAGGAGGACAGTTTCATGCTGGGTGTCGCACAACCTCACCCATGCTCAGAAGCAGGCCCGGGTGGAATGGTACCGCGATATGATAAACGAATTTGAAGCAGGCTCGTCTCGGCGTATTTACGCCATCATTACAGGTGATGAGTCCTGGATTTATCAATACGATCCAGAAACGAAGCGCCAGTCGACGGTTTGGGTGTTTCAAAACGAATCAACGCCTACCTAAGTGAAGCGATCTAAAAGCGAAGGGAAGATTTTGATCGCGAGTTTTTTCAATTTGACTGGCTACTTGGTGTCAATTCCTTTACGGAACCAAAGAAGCATCAACACGGAATGGTTGCTACCAAATGCTTGGCACAAATTTTCTCTGTTGTGAGCAACAAGCGATCACACACAGTACTCCGCGCGCTACTTCTCCACCACGACAACGCGCCCGCCCATACCGCGCTCAAAACGAGGGACTTCCTGGACAGCAAGCCCTTCAAACTCCTGGGTCCCTTATCCCCCTTACAGCCCCGACTTAGAACCGTGTGACTTTTCTTCATTCTCGAAAATAAAAAATCAGCTCAAAGGGATACAATTTTCGCCGCCGGAAAATGCGTTGACGGCGTTCGAGCAAGCTGTAAACGAGGTGTCTGCGGTGGATTATAAAAAGTGGTTCAGAAACTTTGTATAGAGGCTGGTGGAAAAGTTTGAAAATGTTTAGTAAAAAAATATTTACCTATAGAACTTTTTTTTATTTTCGCAAAACTTTCTGAGTGCCCCACGTATACTGAGTTTCAGTCAAATCGGTTCAGTAGCTTTTCCGCGAAAGCGTAAAAGACAGACAGAGTTACTTTCGCATTTATAATATTAATTAATAGGGACTATCATAGAACGTGCATTTAAGTTAGAAGGACATAAGCATTGGTGGTGTCTTGGAGAAAGAGAGTTCGAAACCTATATTTTATTAAGGGTCCATTTTTCAATCATCAGATAAAAGTCATCAGTCGAATAAATTATAACCTGACTGAATTTAAAAGTGAAACAATTGAACTATTTTATTCATGCATCTGTTATTTTAAATTTCTTCATGTTGTATTTTATGATATGAATGACTTATCTGGTGATAGAAAAAGCGGCCCTTAATCGAGAAAACATATATTTCAATAACTGAGATGAGCAGCAATCAACCAGAAGCAAAAGGTTATTTTTATATCTGTCCAAACCAAACAACAAAGTAATCAAATCACGAAACACGCTTTCCTCATATCTAAGCTGTATAAATCTTGTTTATTTAATACGTACACCTACTGATCTGTCGACACTATTATTTTAGAAGCGTTGCAAGTGATTTTTTACTGCCGCAATAATACTTTTAACTTTTACTCTAAGCCCGTATTCAAGAGGTTAATCTTCAAAACAATTGTTGGAACAGACACCACCACATCATATGAAAATAACAATATATCAAGTAATATGTTTAGTTAATATCAATATGGTTTTTATTATATTTCTCAATGTTAATGTATAATATATATTTACATTTATCTATCTATGTATTTTATTTAGATTTATTTTAATTTTTTATAATTATGTATGTATATATGTGTGTAAGTATACACTTATTTTCACTTATGTATATATTTATTGCATTTTTAAACTTTAGTTCGCTCGTTAGCTTACAAATGAACTCAGAAAAACCTGTTATTAGCCCTACATTATAAGTAATTTTTGTTGTTGTTTGTATTTTGATATGCGCTGTTAGTTTTTTTCAATAAATAAAAGACACATGTATTCACTTAATTTTAAATTAACTTCTGAGAGCTTTCGGATTTTAACAACCTTATGGTGGTTAAATACGATGTCTGCATTACTAACTTTAGTTTGTTTTTAAATACAACTTTCAATTCTGAATATACGCTTGATTTTAATATGTGGCCAAATTAAAAGCACAAAATTTTCGTTTTCTAATAACTTTTATCTGGTGATTAAAAAATCGGTCTTTAGTGTAATAATCGAAATAACTTTGAATTGTCTACAGGCCGCTGGGATTTATATATATTTTTTCGTTACCCTTAGACCTGTACTATTAAAGTATAGGCTGTTACCTAATATTTTTACTAGCCTAGAGTCGTATTCGTGAAATTCCCTCTAATTCCATGGTGCACACAATTCTGTTACAACAACAAACCCGTAACGTGGGACGTCACGGTTTATTTGCGGCCGATGTGTAAAAATACGTGTCCGCTTCCACACGGCCCGATACCGGCCTACGAGGTTTTTGGTGATACGCAGGCTCAAGGTGCAAAGGGCAATATTAAATTGAACTATTGTTATTCGTAAAGAGAATTATTTAAAGTTTACATACTCTTCCAATTTAAGCGCAAAAGAATAAACTATCCCATTATGGACACTAACCAATGGAAGATGAAAATCGGCATGAAGGAATTAATCATGAGTTATGGATTTAACTCAATCAAGACGAGATGAGTGTACCGTACTACTTACTATAAAGTATCAAGAATCTCCTCATAAGTAAATGTTTACGAGTATTAGCGAGTTACTTATTTTTTTAATTAGTTTAATTTATTTCATAGCCTTAATATAATTTACAATATTATAAAATTCTAAAAATGTCATGTCTGTATCATCATATCATGTACATTGAACGTATAAATAAACAAATAGAATACACTATATAAACGGTAAAGAACAGGATACATTTTTTTAGATTTTTTTGTCTGTTCGGGATTCGTGTAAAAACTACTGCGCCGATTTTGATGCTGTTTTCGCTGACCGACATTTTTCCCCGGGAATCTCGCAAGAATTTACCGGGAGTGGTCTGTAGTTGGTCGGGTGCATAAAAATAAGTTTTCACTAAAACGAGAATTTCACATTCATTTTTAAATGCTGCGGTACTTTGTGTCCCTGCAATCGCGCGGGAATATCAAGTCAAGCGTGGACGATTCGCGGGCGTATCCTTAATACTAGGATATGCTCGCAAACAAAAACATACAAGTAAATTATTTAGAAAATTACACGTGAACATTGAAATAAACCAGTTGATAGTCAAATGAAAACGGATCTTACGATCACCTTGATTTTGTACGTTATATTTCTAAAGAATCTCATAAACTATGAATTAAAAAGTAATATTATGTGCCATAAGTCGTGGTAACGTAATGGCTAGCGCACGCGTCCCAAGCTCAAAGGGCGCGGGTTCGTTCCTGGCCGGAACGCATGCCCCACTTAGTCAATTTTCTGATCTAATTAATGTGCATATTGTTACAATTACCACGTGCTAACACCGGTGAAGGAAAAACATCGTGATGCAACCTGCACACCGAGATAACCGATGTGTCAAACCTGTCAAGCCGCCTTGGACAAGCGTGGCGTGTATACTGTCCGTTCCCCCCTAGAGTGAGAGGCGCGAGCCCAGCAGTGTATGGGCTGATATTATATTATCATGTGCCATACACTTGTGTATCAATTGTTTGATCGCAGTTTATTTATATCAATCAATAAAATTAGTTTTTAAGCTATATGTTTTCCATAGATAGCAAAATATATCTACAAAATTATCAACATAATAAATACGAATATTGATCGCGAACGTGCTTGGCAAAAATAAAATTATAATTTCAACGACAGATTACTTCCACGTTTTCTTTTGGGGCGTAGTTGTCGCTATGCACATAAATTATAAACAGATCGTAGAATAGACAATTAATAATAGAAATTGTATAAGTAGATTTGCCAAATGTTTTTCTAAATACATTCACAGAGCCAAATGTTTATGTTATGTTGACAATGCGAGGTTGACGACAACTGGCTTCAAAGATAACGTTATAAGACAAGTTATTCGTACCTAAAGACAAGTCTTCAATCGATTCGCCTGGTACGAGGTAAACAGCAATAACCTGATGTTACATCTGAGGATAGTCCAAATGTGATATAGGGAGGACACTCTTGAATGTTGTAAAAATATGCGTAGTGATGAAAATGTAGTTACTGTTACGACTAAATTAAAAGTAAAATAAAATCATGATTGTTTAATGGCCAATGCATTCGTAATTAAACATCCGTATTTTGGCAAAGCCAAGAACCGCTTAGGCAATTTTTCTGGCACATGGTATTTACTGTTTACTAGATGACACGTGCCCACTTCACTGGGCATCAGAAAAAATTAAAAACTACTTATTATTAATAACAATCAAATATACCCTATGTCACTCAGGAATAATGTAGCTTTAAACTGGTGAAAGAATTTTCAAAATCGGTTTAGTAGATCCAGAGATTACCCCCTACAACATCACAAACTCACAAACTTTACCTCTTTATTATTTGTTGAGTTTAATTAATTACCTACTAAGCGAATTCAAAATATTTCCCCTCCCGTACTGCCCGTACCCCAGTGATGCCTACATCGCATAAGCTTACCTAGCCGATTAGGGTGCGCGGCGACCACGCAAATTTTTTCTAATACTTACATTTTTAAATTCGTGATATCTTTCGAATGGAATGTCCGAATTGAATCATTCAAAAAAATATATAAAGGTATTGAAGCATTCTTAAATATGAAATAATTTATTTTGTTAAGGATGAATACCAAGATACAAATAAAGAGCCTTTTCTAGCGACGGCGTTTTAATTAATTGTTGAAAATAAAAGAACACTTATTGAGGCATAACTATAATAGTTAGACATATGCTGTCGCGACACTTTTTATAAATAATTATGTGTTCTGCATAGTCGTAGTACATTATTTTATTTTATCATCAATAGTTTTCGCTGCGCACATGATTTTAGGTAATTTTTCTTACACCTTGGGTGTTACCCTATTGGAGTAACCTACCTACACTATTGGAGTTTTAGTAAGGATCCCTACTTTAAAAAAAATATAATATAGCCTATGCCAACCGGGGATAGTGTAGCTTGCGAACAGTGAAATGAATGATTTTTTTTTAAATCGTTTGAGTAGTTTCGGAGATTACCCCCTACAACGTCACAAACTTTACCTCTTTATAATATTAGTATAGAAGTATAAATTACATTTACCATACGTTGAAAGTGAGAGTAAACACTGCATTGAAAACTAGATATAGAGATTACCGATAGCTGGTTTGGACGAGGGTGGCAGGTATAATAACTATAGAGTCCTGAAATTTAGTCGCACCCAATGGAAGAGCATTTACGCGGTGATATTCCACAGTAAACCGCACAAAAACCTTCCATATCATAAAGATTTCAAATGGCTTTTGTCTTTATCAAACGCGAACAACACTAAAACATTTCTGATTTCGTTAAAGTAAACACAATCGATACAGCAACAGGTGGTTACTTTACATCACAGCGAAAGCAAAGATAAATTATTATTTGTGCTATTCGGACATAGAGAATTATCTCAACGAACAACAAACTACTAGAACGTCTTCAACCTGTGCCCTCTAAGATCGTTCGTGATGAAAAGCATTCTATTTCTATGAATAAAATATTTGGCATGTTGAGCTTGTAACTTTATTTATTGCCGTTATAACTTTTGCGGGCGTTAGTTATTGCTCCTCCAGATATAAAACATACCATCTCGGCTCAACTCCGACAATTAATTTTCAAGTTGTCTTACGTTGTTTCGTATAATTACATAATAATATATATAATATCAGACCATAAATGTCCCACTGCTAGGCTCGGGCTTCCCACTGTAGGGAGAACTGACAGTATACCCACCACGCTTGTGCAAAGCGGCTCTGCAGGTTTGACACATCGGTTATCTCGATGTGCAAGTTGCATTACAATGTTTTCCTTCACCGTTGTTAGCACGTGGTAATTGTAACAATATGCACATTATAATACATATTAAATGAAAATGTATAAACCAAATATTATGTATGTCAACTAGGATTGTACTAGCAGAATACTTTATTATGTGTATGTCATATTAGTACTGTCTAAGAAACATTCTACACGTTTAAAAAGGATTTATCATATTATTCTAAATATTTATCTGCTCAATTGTACACCGAATTTTTGAGAGTCTAAAATAGGCAATCGATTATCTTATTTATTTTATATAAAATACCTATAGAGTAAATGAAATAAGACTGTCTAATATATACGTTTTATAAAAAAGTTGTACACTAAAGAGATGATAGCAAACATGAAGATGAAACTGAAGATTTAAGCGATTGAAATAACATTGATGGATGATATAAATTACCATGACCAAAATGAGTGAACTAGTTAGTGCAGGGGAAATATCGAAGTTAAGACTGCGAGGTACAGTTACTAAATAAGTACTATATTCTCTAAGCTAAACTTTTAAAACAATTGTTGCACACGTTCCTCTACTTTAATTCGCTGATCAAAAACCTCGTAAACGCAGCAACTGGTAACTGCCACGAGGAAGTTATTTCTCTGCTGAAAGTTTCCTAGCTAGGAGGAGTAGCACATTTGAAAATTTTAGCAACGTTGCAATAAATATATAACTATAACATATATACAAATATACACATAAGTTATATACATATTCAAGATGTAGTGATAAAATGCAACTATTTAAACATAATAAATATATAGTTATATGCAATATAATACTAATTATATAACATTACATACATTTATATATGATGATTATATAATTTTGCCGATAGAATTTTGCTGACCATGTTCTTAAATGTTATTAAAGATTTTGCTCGTCTGACAGCAACAGTATTGAGTCATAATAAATATAAAATAAACTTACCCATTTGGAATGTCGGTGCTGAGTTGGTCAAGGAGTGAGTCGACTGTTGGTCTGGCTGACGCTGGACTTGCAGCGCCATTCGTACGAGCGTACCCATCTGATACTGCACAAAATGTCTTTAATGAATTCAAAAGATATTTATGAGATAATCTAGATAATGGTCAAACGACCAGCAAATTTTTTTGATGCTGTTAACTGTTATCGCTAATGAATTTTAATGGACAGTACATCAAGGCACTAACTCTATGATATAGAAAATCTTATAAGAACATTAAGAAAAATATGTATCAAGAATTAAAGAAATTTAAGACGTAGCGTAAAGGTATGGATTTATGGGTTTGAGATATACTTAGTAACAAATCCCATTTTACTCAAAAGTAACCATTTTATATATATCGATATACCACTAGAACATCTTTACTATCTAACTAAAAATCTAATTCAAATTCATAAGTTTTTATTCAAAATAAGTTCTACTGGAGAACGCTTTTTGACGGTCATACATGTAAGTCAAAATTTAAATCTACTTCCTATTCTATGTACACCGCTTCGCGACGTGTTATCGCTGTTTAACGAAGAAAAAGCAACAAGAAACTCCCGAGCAACATGTCTAGCAAAAAAAAATCATCATAATCATCATGGGGTTGTCTGGAAGAGATCGCTTTTTAGCGATAAGACTGCCCTTTGTACACAACTAGATATAATTTTAGTTTTTAAGTTCATTTTTGTATTGGTGTATAATAAAGTGTTATCTATCTATCTATCTATCTATCATAATTATTTATATATCTCAGGCTCTTTTTTTGATACGTATAGAAGTTGTATTACAATTACTTTTCAAAGCAAAGAACTATATAGATATACTATCAGATTTACTTTCAACATTATACAATCATCAAATAATTAGAACAGGTCTCCAACGCAATTTTTTTTTTTATAACTGTGTCACAAGTTTTTTATAAATATTGAATTTGCTAGTTTTGGTGGTTTCCATTACTTATAGATTACAAAAAGGCAAAATCAACAATTATGAATTCGTTAATCAACCATTCTAACACAAATGTAATAGCACACTTTGGGTCTAAGCGGAATAAAATTTCAATACCAAGTGCTAAAAGATAGTGTGTGTGACGTTATCACGCGTGGCACATAACGGGAGGGAGGGGAAGGCACGTGTTGGACAAAGAGCGATGACGGACAAATGGCTTTTAAAGATCAAAGTCAGATAGATGTTTGGAAGATTTAAATATAGCTTTTCCTTGAGAGAATTCATCAAATTCAAATTCAAATTCAAAAGTTTTTATTCAAAATAAGTTCCACTGTAGAACACTTTTCGAAGGTCATACATATAGGTTAAAATTTAATTTTTCTTCCTATTCTACGTACACCGCTTCGCAACGTGTTATTGCTGTTAAGGAGAAGCGGCAAGAAACCCCCCAGCAACACGTCTAGCTAAATATTGTTTTTCTTTATATTTCTTATTCTATTTATATGTCAAGTTCTCTTTTTTTTAATAAGTTTTATACAGAAGTATGTTACAGAATTACTTTTTGAAGAATTGATGGGGTTGTAGCAAACAGTCCATACTCATAAGATCAAGACAATAAAAGGAAAGAAAAATATTATTATAGTTATAATAATGACATGTACTAAAATTTTATGCTGCAATATATCTCCATAAATTCCTTACAAGCTTGGCAAGATAAAAACGTTATATAAAATATAGTATAAGACCGAGCTGCTATTTAACTGAATTTTTATCATTTAAGTATTCTTCAATAGTAGTATCCCTTTTTTAGCAAGATACTTTTTAATTTGGTTTTGAATTTAGTGAAAGGCAGATCTAACATTTCACTCGGAATCTTATTGAAGAAGCGTATACCAACCCCCAAGAAAGAGGACATCAAAGCAATATTTGTGCAATTCCTACAGATACTGATATTAATGATACAAAGAGTACATTTTCAATTATAAATTCAGGTTTAATAATATTACAGAATGAATCAACAATAATAACACTTTATTTGTTGCTTAAAGAGAAATCAGAAATGTTCAAGTATTCATTACAGAAATAATCATTTACGTAATTCAATGTTTATAAACTTGCATACGCAATAAAATTAAAATTAAATCTATTCTAATGCAAAAAGTGACAGAAATTTTCTTTGGGTGTCGATAATGTTGTTGTAAAAAAATGTTCTCTCTCTAGAGTTTTGGATACGTATTGATTCTCATGAAATAGCACACATATACGATAGAGTCAAATTTAACGCGTTCGAAATTGTGTGAAAGTTAGTTATAATATTATAAGATAATGCATTCAATTCTCAACTTTATTCAAAACAAACCATTTAAATATTAATTTGCAACACTGACATACTTTCATAGCCAAAACGACAGATTATTGCATATAAAACTACCGTATAATATCGTTGATGTGACACTTCTTCCATAAAATATCTTGTTGATATAAACATAAGGCATTTCAATGTCAAACGTCTAAATTTAAAGTGACAACCGTTATTAAGGTCTTCATATACTTTGGCTGACGACTGGACAATCGGATGAAGAGTAATTACATAAATAAATGTATTTAATAACACTATTATTAATTTTTACCACTTATTACAATATATAATGTCATGGACTTTATACGAGCATACCAACTAACGACCTCATAAGTTTGTAAAAGTAAAGAGTCAAATAATATCTATATATTAATACATGAAGCAAAAACTTTGTACCCCTTTTTACGAAAATTGCGCGGACGGAAGGAATACCATGTATTTGACACACACACGCATATATTACTCTTTTGTTTATTGTTAAAGTCAAATTAATAGTGTAGCCTTGGCGAAATCTGTAATTATAGAAGTATAGTCTTTAATAACAGAACTTTAATAATGTTCAAACTTACATTTTAAATTAATTATGGTCGATTTTCGACCACTAGGCGACCACTAGTATTTATAATTGTTTAAACAGTAATTAAAATTATATCTATGAAATCCGAAGATGATTTTAATGCCTGTTCTTTTAAATGTAAATAATGAATTTATTGCAACATATATCCGCCGCATCTATATTATTTAAAGGATATCGATCCCCTCAGCTATACCTATGTATGTCTATCGTGGAATTAAAAACAAATGAGAATTCTTCACCCGATAGCACACAGCACTATTTATTCTGAAACCAAACAATATTCATGTGCGCAATGACGATGATCTATTTCTGCGGGCGGAGGAACAGCCGGTCTTGCCAACAACAACATAACAGGATTAGTTACTATCACTCTAAACAGTATTTATCATATTTTACATTATATATCATATATTTAACCGTTTTGGTAGTGTTTCTAAGGATTACATAAATGTGGATTTCTGGAAAGCGTTCATAATAACACTGGAATATTTTAAGACATTCCACGTTGCAAAATACTGGTCCTGGTAGTTCGTTTCTTTCACAACAAAAGTTAACCATCCATAGTAATTTTGCTCAAGCACCATGCATTATTTGTTATTTAAAAATACCACAGTTTTTTAAGTATGTATTATTCAAGTTTTTATTCAAAATAAGTTCCACTGGAGAATACATTTTGAAGGTCATACATGTAAGTTAAAATTTAATTTTACTTCCTATTCTATGACACCGCTTCGCAACGTGTTATTGCTGTTAAGGAGAAGAAGCGGTAAGAAACTCCCCAGCAACACTTCTAGCTAAAAAATATTTTTCTTTATATTTCTTATTCTATTTATATCTCAAGTTCTTTTTTTTAAATTCTGCATTAGGTCTTAAGAAGAGTAAAGACATAATTTTGTCTTGTTGTTTCACAGTAAATATGGAATTAAATAGAAATAATACAACCACTTGCAAGCAGATTTCGAAATCGCATCATTTATAATTTTTCTCTCTGTTAGAGTATCAGAAAACAGCTAAACGGATTTAAATTGAACTCCACACAGAGCTAGTTTATATCCCGGATCGACATATCCGTTCAATATCATCATTAGACAAAAACTATGAAAGGAGACGGATAAGCTTTCATACATTGTTGGGCCCAGGTTGTAAAAAGATCCGAGTGATTTTAAAATATCTTTTTATTATGTTGATAATTTTTATATTATAATTGTAATAGCTTTGGTTATTTTGTATATTGTGAATAAATTAATCGTCACGCGATTTATAACTGTTTACATATTATTAATTGTTAAAATTCATTCACACAAATCGATTAACGCAATCGATAACTTATTTTTAAAATTTCTTGTCTTCCAGATAGAATTTAAGGCTGATGTTTTCCATTTCGTATTTTGTTTTTTGTTTTATTGCCTGAGTTCAGCAGACAGGCAGACGGCCCACTGGATGGAAAGCGGTTACCATCGCCTATAGACAAATGCAACATCAAAGGTGCTACAAATGCGCTGCTGCTCTCTTAAGGGAGACTGGGACCTGGTCACTAATGCCGGAGCCGGAACACGACTCAAGGTTGTTATGGCTAGGTATATATATATATATATATATATATATCAGCCCATAAATGTCCCACTGCTGGGCTCGGGCCTCTCTTTATTGGGGGGCAGTATACCCGCCACGCTTGTCCAAGGCGGCTTGGTAGGTTTGACACGTCGGTTATCTCGATGTGAAGGGTGTATCACGATGTTCTTTCCTTCACCGTTGTTAGCACGTGGCAATTGCAACAATATGCACATTAGATCAGAAAACTGACTAAGTGGTGCATGCGTTCGGGCCAGGATCGAACCCGCGCCCTTTCATTTTTTGGACGCGTGCGCTACCCATTACACTACTACGACATTTTAATTAATTAAATTAAATGTACATTAGTGGCTTTATATTAGTGCAAGACTCATTGTATCTTAACAAAGAATACTGGATTTTGCCTTTATGCCCAGGGTAGGGGTAGACAACTTAATTTTATACTGTTTCAAAGAACTCTCGTCTAGAACTCCATTTTAAAAGTACAAATAAATTACGTTTCGAATACTGATAGAAGTAGATTGAATGACGACATTTAAGCTAAAGCTGTCTCCAAGCTCAACTTATTGCTCACATAGATCATTGCTATATTTAGCCGGCAGTTAATTGGGTCGAATGTCAGCTATAAAAACGTCAATGTACAAGATCTGACACGAGGCTAGGGGGAGCGAGCATACATAGAAATGACTCAGTTCTACGAATTGCAGCAACTGTATACTTTAGCTCGGACTTCGTGTTTCTCTGTTTGTTATCAGTATAAACAAAATACATACGGGTCAAATTGAACCAGAGCAATGTTATTATATATACAAAAGAGATGCGTAAAGGCTTTGTGTGGATTAAGGCAAATTGAAAGTTGTAAGCCGTACTTTGTTAAATTGGGTTTCCTTACTGTTCCTTGCGTTTATATATTTGAAATAGGAGTTTTTGGCGGGAACTGAAAGGAGATGCCGTGCTGTGCAGTTTTATTTTCTAAAAATATGTAAAATTACTCTAAAATGAACAATAGTTGTAGGATATTGATAGTTTTTGAGTTGTTAAATATGGCCTTTTGAGTTGTCACAAGAACTGTTTAATGGCACCAGTTGATAACCTACAGTTCAGCTGTGCTACACAGGCTTAAGAAAATGAAGAAACTACAATTTATATATATATATATATATATATATATATACTTGAAATAGTACATTTTGTTGAAGAAAATCTTGTACACCCACTCTTTGAGTAAAAGACATAAAAAAATATGTAGTGCCCCCCTAATAGAACGGCTTATTTAAATCACAGTGCTTTCTGTATGGCACCAAAGTTGTACAATCATCTTCCAGATGAGCTTCTGTGTATAAATAAAATTAATATATTAAAACTAAAGGTTATTTTTTTTAAAGAAAAAGCATATTATACAATTAATGAATATCTTTCAGAAAAATAATTATACTATGTTAATATTATGACTTATAATGATTGTTCTTTGACATATCATTATTACTTTTTTGAAATTGACTAGGTAACCAATGGTATATTTATGTAAGTATTTTTAATAAAGTATTTTTTTGTACTATTTTTGTAATAAATAACATAGAATTTTTTTATGACATAGTATATAATGACCAGCCAACATTATAAACTGCCTGTATTGGACGTTCGAAAGGACAGTTTGTCCGTTCCTATAAAGAACACAACATCTTTTCTATCTTTAAATTATGTATGTGACAGTTTATGCAACAAATGATCTGGATATAGAGGAGATACGGATACATAAATAATATTATACCGGTTCTGTAAAGTAAGGAGATTCATAGCATGCCGTTATGGAGATTTATATAGTAAAACAGTCCAAATTAGAACAACTCACCCCAATAATTACTAAGAAAAGAAGTCCAAATTAATTAGAACCATTGATCTCTATTGTATGTAACTCGAATCACCACTTGTGACAGTACCTCGTAATTATTTTATTACTATTTTTTTTTATCGTCTGAAGCAGGCAAACAGGCAAACAGGCAGATGGCCCACCTGATGGAAAGTTGTTACCGTCGCCTATGGACGTTTACAACACCTGGGGTGTCGCCAACGCGTTGCCGACCTCTAAGAAATTATATAGAACGCCCTTCTTAAAGAACCCCATGTCATAGCGCACAGGGAAAACCGCATAAGTTCCCTCAAGATCATTGTTGTACGCGGAATAAATGTTCTAGGGAACCGTTGCGTAGTTGAGCGTGGCAGTCCAAGGAAATGGGGGTAAATATCTCGTCGCTGGCGACCGGTGTGGTTGTGAAAGTGAGGCGTTGGCACCAGTTTTTTTAATTTATTTTTTATTGCCGGAGTTCAGCAGACAGGCAGACGGCCCATTTGATGTTTAGCGGTTACCATCGCCTATGGACATTTGCAACACCAAAGGTGCTACAAATACGCTGCTGCTCTCTTAAGGGAGACTGGAACCTGGTCACTAATGCCGGAACACAACTCAAGGTTGTTATGGCGACATACTTTAGACCAGGGGTGGTAGCCATCCGACCCGGCAAATGCCCTACCACCTGGCTGTAGGTTGTTTAGACGCCTCTTACGACAGGCCGCATAGCCGCAGGAAATCGTATTCTTTCTCCGTTCCTGCACGGATAAAGATCAAACAGTTCCTCGGAACACTCCCCGTTGTGCAGGCGGTAAAGGTACGCAGAGTGACGCAAAGTCTCTCCGAAGACTAAGCGATTGTAAACCGCCTGTTAGTATGGGATCGTCGAGAGTACTAACACGATACGTAAGTAAGTACCTAACTTATTAGTACATTGGGACTTTTGCTATTACCGCCTTGACAATAAGCGCTACAATGGCGCCTAAAATGACAGCAGCCTGTTCAGTGCTAAAAGTAGTGGTCAGTGGAACACACTACAGAAAAACAAAGCTAAAAGCATAGAAGAAAAAATACTAGAAATGACTAAGCTCAACCGCAAAGGAGTGGAACTCAATGCCGGAGTCTGTTTTTCCCGAAACCTACAACCTGGGAGTGTTCAAGTCTCGTGTGGTACCTTCTAGGTAAGCGTGCTCGATCTTAGACCATATCTCCGCTCAAATCGAGCGAGATAATGGTCAAACGCGAAACTATATGTGATAAAAAAAAGCTCAGTAAAAAAATGTAACCCTAAAAAAGTCCATAGATCCCTTTTCCCAGAGGACACCGTAAGTCTTTCTTGCACTTGGATATAGAAAACCACCACTACACTTTCAGCAACCATTTTATTATTTAAAACATATATTTCTAGCCAAATCAGTCAAAACATTACTTTGAAAAGAATCTTATAAAGACTAAATTTTTTACTCACCTTATGATTTAAAAATGTTTTAAATAAGTAATGATTCATCAAATTTATTTAATTGATTAGGAGCTAATTAGGAATTTCAACTTATGACTGACTAAGTATCTACACAGATAAATAAAATTGAACTGTATGTTTGTAATGTCAATAGATGTTCCGGCTAATCTCTGAAACGACTGGACCGATTATCACGGGACTTTCACTGGCAGATAGCTGATATTAAGGAGTAACTTAGGCCAATTTTTTTAGGGTTCCGCGAAAAACACGCGGGCGAAGTCTCGGGCACAACTAATAAAAAATACGTTTAGTAAAATAGTAAGACATAGGTTAAAGGTTTTAATTGGCGTTTTCTATAAAACAAGCACGTACTGGTGCGCCAATTACGATTGTAGAGTGTGTTACGAGTTTCTACATGGCCATTGTCATTCTTTAGTATTCTACGTCCATAATAGCAATACGTGGTTATACATTATTTCCAGATAATTTTCTTTTAAATATAACCCACCTGTTCTTTCAGTGTGACTATTCTTCTCTGCATAGTTTCCATATCGTGCGTTGCTCAGGTCGTCGAGTAGGGTGTCCAGCTCCGTCAGATGCCCCCGCCCAGTCCGTCCATAGCCGGGGGACTGTCCTACGTTGTAGGTTGGCGTGTGGCCGCTGTAGCTCGTTTGACTCGTGCTCGTGTATTTGACTGGCATCGATTTCTCGTGTATCAAACTTGTGTTTTGATATGTGGGCTGTGAACAAAGAATAATATTGTATAGTAAAACCAGTTGCATTAGCATAATTGTTTATTTTACAAATTTCAACATTACTTTTATGTCTTTCGGTGTCAAAGTAAACACTATCATTACTTTGACACCAGTCAAAGTAATACATTATTATTACTTTGACACCAGAACATGTAAGTTTGCTCTAACACGATTTTG
Source organism: Dendrolimus houi (assembly GCA_039645545.1). Classification (NCBI taxonomy): domain Eukaryota; kingdom Metazoa; phylum Arthropoda; class Insecta; order Lepidoptera; family Lasiocampidae; genus Dendrolimus; species Dendrolimus houi. Next base: position 22,816,547 of record CM077127.1, on the reverse strand, counting down.
TACTGTGAGAATATGTCAGACGCATGTTCGGCAAAGTTTTTAGAATGAAAAATCTGTAGCAATACCACAGAAAATAAGCTATACTATTACTGCTAAAATATTACTATTTAAAATATTAGTTTACAATAGAATAAATTATATAAACAAATACATACAAAAGGTTTTTAATAGGTAATATTACCCATGTGAAAATGAAAGGTGCTGTTCACACCTGGTCTGATTCTCATATCAGAACTGAAGCAAATGATATTCAATTTATGTGCCGGCGATCGATTTTTACATTATTAAATCAGTTCGTGTTAAATTACTACATCGTTCATTTGGATGGTAGCAAATCATATAGAGGTAGATATACCTAGTAGTCGAAGTTTAATGTCTGAAGAGTAAAGCAATTGCGTATCATACGACGTGGGACCGAATACTTTTCGCGGTACACGTATTGCGTATACATTTTTTCTAATCTCGTATGCATATTCTGGTGGCTGGCGGTGATGGAAAATATTGTTACATCCCACACGTCCCTGCCTTATTTGTTCTATATTGTACTTTGTCTGACTCACTGGGCAGATTTATTAATTTTTGCTGTAGGTAGTAAGTATAAAGTAATTTAAAGCACTGTATCAATTGGATGAAAGTACTATTCCCAACTCGTGTGTATTTTGGCCGTTAGTTGCGCTTTAGGCGTCATAGTACACAGTTGTTGTTAATCGATACTCTCTCCGCTCGTGGAACAATGTATAATATTCTAGTTACGTTCTGCGAGTCAATTCTGCTATTACTATCTCGTCAAAATCGCCGGACACTATTGTCTTAATCGTGGGTTTGCCTGATTTCGGCATTCTGTTAATTCTAGTGGCGTGCCACTCTATCTTTAAAAATATTTACAAGCGAAAACTCTTGAAATAAATGTTTTAAATGTTGGTAGCAATTCAATGTTCATTTCGGCTAACGTCATGTCTGCTAATGGTAATACCAATTTATTTCTTCTATTATTCTGTCGCGACGACATCGAGAACATATTGTGGAGTAGAATACAAATTTTTGACATTATCGCAATGGAATCGTACATTGAATATATTTGCAACACCAAGGTATTGAAAATAGCAGAATTGTGCCCCTGGACTGGTATTTTCTGAGATCGGTATACATAGAGTAAAATCCGCCTAATATTTTTAAGAGTGAGGGCGTGTGAGACTCTCCAGCCTGGTTCTACGTTGGTAAAGGTAGGTTACCACTGCCAAAATACCCATTAAAACTTCCCGTGTTCTTTCCATTCGCTAAAAGCCAGGGGAGAGGGAATTTATTAAAAAAAATATATATTGCTTGAGTTCTGCAGACAGGCTGACGGCCCACCTCATGGGAAGCAGTTACCGTCGCCTATGGACATTTCTAAGACCAAAGGTGCTACCAATGCGCTGCCACTCTCTAAAGTGAGACTGGAGCCTGGCCACTAATGCCGGAACACAACTCAAGTTTGTTATTGCGGCATGCTCTAGACCAGTGATGGTAGCCATCGAGGTGGGCAAATACTCTACCACCTGGCAAATGGCAATCGCCTGCTCCACATAGGCCCTGGCCATGGCAGGCGCCTGTGAAGATGGCCTCGTCCATTGCCGCCGCAGAACGCAAAGCACACCGCGTTTACAGAATGCGGAGAGCGAAACCACTCCGCTCCCTATTTCGACAGCCTTAAATGCTGGCTGAACCTCCCGTGTTTCGCCCGCGGCCGTTTACTCACAGCGCTGGACGTCATCCAGACCGACCTAGCGTCGGTGTCTTCGTTTACGCGGCGACGGAACCGTGGCTCGACGGCCCCGCGTCCTAAACTTTCCACAAGCAAGCCAATTGATGCGGTGTGCGTCGAAAAGGTAAATCAACGTAACAAAGCTCAGTAATTAAAATGTATATAATTGTAAACAACATTAGCATTAGATAAAGGATATATAACAGTAGTAATAGGTTTGCCATATTTTTTTTTACTGCATGAGTTCAGCAGACATTTGCAACACCAAAGGTGCTACAAATGCGCTGCTGCTCTCTTAAGGGGGAGTCTGGAATCTGGTCACTAATGCAGGACCCAATCCAAGTTATTATGGCGGCATACTTTAGACCACGTGGTTGTAGGTTGTTTTGTCGCCTCTTACGTCAGGCCGATCGGCTGCAGGAAATCGTATTCTAGGATAGTCATAATTAATATAAATAAATAAAGTAAATATAAACGATGTAATTAAAAGAACTAGAAAAGAAATGAAAGAAATACCGTCTGCCCTATCACGTGGCGAAGGTGAAGCGACTTAAAAAAAAACCCCAATCGATGGGTCCACGGACCATAAACTATTATGCGAGAAATAATAATCAGAAAACTACCATGCAGAGTCATCTATAAAAACAGTTAAGCATCTTGGAAGCGCTCCAAAGACTTGGGTGTAATGCAACATATTCACAGACAAAATAATAGATGGCGCCAGTTTTGCTAAAAATGAATTAAAAATGTGTCCATAGATGATACACTATATATAAAATGTGTCTATGAGTATTATGACTACAAATATCGGCCTTCCCTGTTTTATTAGGACAAATTTACAAATCGAAATTGCTTATTAGAGAGATTATATTCTCTCTACTAAGCAATTTCTATTCATAAGTACACTTGGCTTTATATACTTGGGACATTAATATCATATTTTTTCTAAAATATATAATTATGTATAATGTATTTGTGTGCTTGTAATATATATTTATAGTATTTAACTATGATAAAATGTTATTATTTCGTATAAATTATTTCTCTTTTTCCTCCCTATTTGAATGGTACTGTAAAAGTGTTGAATCTATTTATTATTACATTTATAATTATGTAGTTTACCATATATTAAATTAGCTTACAAAATTTTTACGAAATCCTTTCACAGCTGAGTACGGTATTCATAATTAGCAGTGCTTATTTTAGAGGCTTATCCGAGCAAAACGTGCTGGTCTGAAGCCGGCCGTAGGAGCTTTTCGGAGTTACGTTTCTAATAGACGATTGTCATCTATTAGTAGTTTTTCATCGTGTAACTTAGAAGGTCACATGACTATAGTTATTACGTACACGTTATTATGAATATGAGTAATTATATAGTAAAGTGGATATTCCAAAGCTGTTTACGCATCACGTATTGTGTTTACCACAATGAAGGTATAGTTACACAAGTGCACCTTGTGTTAGTTTGTAATGTTTACTCTGTTATCTTTACTATGGCTTTGCACATGGTTTAAAATAAAGAGACAAACGTTATTAAATGTTACTTTATAGATTATTAATTCAAATGTGTGGAAATTTAGTATATCCCCCATACATATTTGCATTTTTGTCACGAAAACGTACTCTAATTAGTACAATTGGGCTGTAGGATTGAAACTGATTATTACGAACTCCTGATCATTTTATTTAGTCCCAAAGATTGATTTTTTTAAAAGAAAACTCGAATAGTAAACCAGTGGTCCGAACATATATATTACAATTTAGAAAGCATAAACGATATAGCATGTTTTTTTAATTCGCCATCCTCCGCCATAGTACAAGGCTCTTCTTCGTTCTTTTTTATTTCTATTTCTTTGTATTCTCTTTTTTGGGGAAAATAACGGAAGGTTTAGTAGTAGTAGTAGTAATAGTTTTTGTCCAAATTCTTCTATTTCTTTAAATCTTATTTTATCTTCTCTTAGCGAGCTACTTATCTATTTCTACATTCTTTTCTTATTTGCTATACTTTTATTTACTAACAATTTTTTAATACTATGTCTAACTTTATATAATTTTATTTGTTCACAAATATATATTCTATTATATATTATCAACATATTGATTGTATTTTATTGCGTTTTATTATCTGTTCCATTATTACTGCCGCGAGACATAGCATGTTTAAAGACACCAAAATTTAATCGACTTTCTTATTTCTGGGAATCTCATCGCCTTGAGCTACCACGGTTAACCACACTTTTTGGTTAGAACATTTATTCCGGATACAATAATGACTTGGAGACTTTCCTTTTACACGACGACAAGGGATTATTTGAGAAAGGCGTCCTAGAACTTGAGACCTACAACGCATTGTCAACGCCCCCGATGCCGCGACGTTGCCAACATCCAGAGGCGACTGTGATCACTAACGACAAGGTGGACTCTATGCCTGTTTCTTCACTTTTAACTGATACAATGACCACATATCGATTTTTTTAATCTATTAGCTGACCCGGCAAGTGTTGTTTGGCCATTTAAATTATTTATAGTAGTTTTAAGTAAGTTAAATTATTAAAGTACTAATATCGCTATTAAAAAAATAGGGGTTGAATTGAAGGGAGAAAATTTGAAGTTGTATGTATTTTTCAATGCTAAATCATAATGAAATATAAATAAGAAAAATTGACAAAAAAGGAAAAAAAAATTTAGGGGAAGGTCACCCTTAACATTTAGGGGTATGGAAAATAGATTTTGGCCGATTCTCAGACCTATCCAATATGCATACAAAATTTCATACAAATCGGTTCAGTCGTTTCGGAGGAGTTTGGTAACAAACTCTGCGACACGAGAATTTTATCTATTAGATTAAAGTCTGGACTTAAGTTATGACCTTTTTATTTATTGATATACATAGTTTAACTGTTGTAATAAGCTTGTCGTTTTCAAAATTATTCCTTGTAATGTAAAGAACTCAATTACCTACGAAAATTTGGTTTTGTATAGAGACAACTTCTACAATCTACCTGGCATAACTGAAGCAAAGAAGATACATGTATAAAGTACTTCCAGTATAAAATATTGCCTGATTTAGTAGTAAATCTTAATTTTTGGAATTACTCCGAAGCAAGCACTATAAGCACAATTACATTTTAGTAGTCGTACTTAAGCAACTTGAAGTAAGTTGGGAAATATACGATCATTGATATTTTGTATTGCGAAAGTGTTATTGTAACAAAATCACCCAGTCAAGATCCAACTTACAGGCTATGCAAAATTTTTTAAATTCTTTTGGGCAAGTTATGTCAATTCTATTTTTAAACGCGTTATTCATAGGTGATTAAACTACTGCCAAATATAAGCTCAACTTACAGATGCAGGTTTTGCGTAATCCAAGGTATTATTCCTGGAACCATTTATGGATCCGTAGCCTGTGGAGGTAGGTGAGCTGAGGCTTCCTCCCGGTGAGCTTAGCCTGCCTGGAGACACTCCTCGACCGATGGGTGAACTCGTTCGCCCAGGAGATTGTGTCCTACCACCGGGCGAGCTTGTCCGACCCCCAGGGCTGCTGACTCGCGCTCCAGGGTTGATTGAATTCTGAAGATCCGCCAGCAAGGCATCTGGAATTCACAGAACAGAATCTCTTAACAGCGTTGTCGAAGGAGTTTGATTGTATTTAAGACAAAATGTTGCTGGGGTGTTTCTCGTTCCTTCTTCTCTTTAACAGAGCTGTAACACGCTGCGAAGCGGTGTACATAAATACAGTAGACTTAACTTACTTAACTTTCTTATCTTGCAGACCACTTTTTATAAAATTAAAGGTACTCACGTTGACTGGTATATATATATTTCAAATAGGAAATTTTGTGAAAGATAATCCATTAATGTTTGATAAATATTCTGATAGCGTTAGTTCTAGAGTAAAATTTAAAGATCCCACTAGACTAGTAACACCTAACTGCAACACTACATTAAGACAAAAAAACTGCCAAGTGATGATCATAAAAGTCTTTAATTCGATACCCATATCAATAAGAGAATTGCCAAAAAGAAAATTTAAATTAAAATTACATTCATGGCTGATAGAAAAGTGTTTTTATGACATTAGGGATTTTATCAGGTAAATGATTATATTTATATTTTTAGCTCTGAAATCTGATTTATCCTATATTTTTGACATTCTTTTATCTCTGTACTTAATATATAATTAATCAAAGTATGTTTTTAAATTTAGAAATGTTATAATTTTTTTAAATTGACATGTACCCAAATATTTGTATGACCATTAGGTCAAATACAGTGAGACCAATTGACTTTGTTTACCATCTTTTGTACAACTATTATCTGTATTTCTATAAATAAAGATTCATTCATTCATTAATGTGAACTTTAAAAAATATTATTCTATGAAACTTAGTCAGAACAAAATGACTGGGTGTAGTGTGAAAACCGTTTATTCTTATTTTCAAGGTACTAAATGCTATAATCCAGAATGCCGAAGAAGTGATCGTCATGAAAGGCACAGCTAACCAAAAATTCTAGAGATAAATACATGAGCCTGTTTATAATTAAAAAATGTAAGATATCCCGCGTGTATCCCGCAATGTAAAGTCATTTTTGGAAATATGAAGTCTAAGAAAATAGCAAAGAATATAATATCTAAACATAATTTTGCAGAAGACACTAATAATTACATTATTTGGAGTATAATAAATTCTTTAAATTCGTTTCATCCTTAATAAAATTAAAGAACAATATCGGAGCGTATATAGAAAACATGAAGGTATATTTTATAACACGTAATAGATAATAAATTATTTATACTTCCCTTAGAAGAATTAATTATGATAATATAACATATTCAATAGATAATGTAAATTATTATACTAAGTGTTTATTATTTACTTAAACAGCTTAGTTTATCCTATGACATCATATACAGTAGACCACAAAGATTGTTTAATTGGCACAATTAATTATTGTGCGACCAACGAGGACATATCCCGTGACCTTAAAACGGTATATTGCGATGTACTATTTATTGAAAGTCTAGCATCTAACTGAAATCTTCGCCCACAGAAACTTTTATCTGAGCCACAATGAAAGAGTTTTGATGTTTTACACGTATAAAATTGATATATGTCCTGTCCGGCTGTGATGCATAATACTTCCGAAAACACTATTTAAGTTGGGCATATTATCTATGTCGTCGGTTTCTGCACGAGTTGTTGTAGACTACGGGTCCTAGAGAGGTATGAAGGCTGATTTACATTGATCCAGCTACTGATTTCAAAATGTTTAATCGGGAAAATTGACGTCAGTGCTTACTTAGTAACGCTACACTGACTTCAATTCAATTTAACACGATGCCAATATGAAGACAGAAGTAACTTGCTTCGAATTTGAAGTTACTAGCTGAATTTAATAATTTGAACTAGTAGTCGCCCAGTGGTCAAAATTCGACCATAATTAATTTAAATTATAAGTTTGAACATTATTAAGGTTCTGTTGTCAAAGACTATACTTCTATGATCACAGATTTCGGCAAGGCTACACTGTTGACTACAATTTGACTTTAACAATAAACAAAAGAGTGTCAAATACATGGTAGTGTGTGTAATGTTTTTTTTATTGATTTAATGTATTTTTATGCATAATTTAAAAAAAATATTAGCATTCTGCACTCCTCTATATAAACTATAAGTGTGCGAAATTTCATACTCCTCCGTCTGCGAAATTTTCGTAAGAAGGGGTACAAAGTTTTTGCTTCACATATTAATATAATGATGCAACCGTTAGTCATCAGGTGGATGTCCAATGCCCATTCTCAAAAACGTTTCCATGTAGTAACTTCACGATTTGGAACGAACTTTCAGTCCAAATTATTCTACAGGGCCATGAAAGAAGCTTTTGATCAGCTCATTGCCAAGCACGCTACGTCACATGCTGAACCATTAATATTTTACACGTCACGTTTTAATAAATAATATCCAGAGAAACTTCAATATTGTTACGAGCTACAGGACTCGAATTAAAAATGCCGTTGGAACTACTAAAGAATTTATTAGAACTGTACAAACACGTATAAAACAAATACAAAATAAAACTGGATGCAACCAGTTCACACTGCACGATTCAATACAATTCGACACGCGCAAAGTCCGTCGTCTATATAGCTAATCGAGAGTACTAGAAAACGTCTTACTCGTTTCGTAGTCGTCGCTTGACTGCCCACCCCTCCATTCGGGCATTGTCTTATACTAACTACACAGTACAAAAAAATTGGCCGCGCGCACTGAGTTTCCGAGAAATAGTAATTTGCGCACCTGGTTATCTATTCCTGCGAACGGCCAACAAGTCGAAAACAATAAAAATAGGGATTAGTTCGACGCTAATGATGCTCATAAAACAAGTAGAAAAACAATAGCATGTTTTTCTTAATTACATTTCAAAACACAAAAGAATACCTAAATCCGATAAGACAATAAACTGCGCTTACGACAGGCAGCTGTGCGTTTATCCTTGACGGCATGTAACAATATTTTCGGATTGGCAATAAACGTAGTAAAAAAAGATTTCATAAAATTAAACCAAAGACTGATCTGGTGACTTGCTCCACTAGATCCGACATACAACTATAGAATAGACGATAAATCGAAAAGTCCTATAAAACTAAATCGAATCAACCTTCTGATTTCTCAAATAATCAATTTGGCTGTTGTATGTGATTTAAATAATTTGCAATTAAACATTGGCTCGAAACCTTTCAACCGCGAGTTCGCATCCTTCCGTCCCAAGAGACTTGTTTGTCAAGAACTAGTTTGCTTTTCGAAGGTTCAATGCCTCTTCAAAACTCCTTAATACCTGAACGAAATTGAACCGGGTATTGTACGGTACACACTATAAATACCATGATCCCTTATCGGTCAACCACAACACAGCCTCTAAGTATGTAGCAAGATAAGTCAAGTTGTTCACGACATATTAAAAAGTGCTTGTTTTTTTGAGACGTGATAAAATTAATGGACTGTTTTACCCGGAAACCGTTCATGAAAAATATTTTAAAAGCTCATAAATTCCAGAAATAAATTTAACGGTTATTAAGCCCGAGAACGATTTGAATTATCATATAACAGACCGTACAGGAAAACCATAAAAAATACATGAAAAAGGGATTTTATATATAAAATCAATTGTTTTCTAATTCATTACAAATAACATATATAAATTTAAATATACCTAATCCTTCGCAAGCTTCATAAACTTCTGCGTATTCAGTCTTCGGTTTCAATTCCGAATTAGTTTTCAATATTTTCCCATAAATATCATCGTTCACTGTGAAATGAGTTTTAGAATATCGCGACATGCTTAATTTAATATAAACAATATTATAATCTTGACTCAAAGCAACTTTGTATCACTCAGCGGAGATCACTAAAAACAGGCCGCGGTGAATTCGCGAGATATGCCATAAAAATAAAAACACCATGCAACCGAAGGGCAGAGGAAGGGATATTCTAAATTTAAAAATGTTTATCTCATTCGCGCCGTGTTAGTGTCTGAGACAACGATGCGCGGGCGACTCTCTTATGGACTAATACAGAACTGATTCACCTCAAGCGAGCGCAGACCGCAAAAATCGCGCTCAGCCTAACTCATTGTTCACATAAATATTTGCGATTCTCTAATCGACCACTATTATAGCGCTTAAATGCAGCGCTGGACGCTATACAGGCGCCTCTACTTAATTCAAAAATTTGTCACGTCCGTTTTACTGTTGTCTAAATATCACGTTTTCTGTTTCATCGATATGCTTTAAATGGCCTCATTTAAATGGATAATCAAAGTTTTGAAACAACTTTAAGCTCTTAACTGTGTATTCAGACACAAAATGCGTCCGCTTAGGAATGTAACAACATTTGGACATTGATTGAATCACAAAAATTAACAAGTTGATATGGGCAAAAACACAAAACGATACATGGTGACAAGTAAATAACTATATTTATAACAATTAGGTTTGGCGAAAGAAATAAAAATTAGGTATCTCAACTATTTTTTTGCCTTATACAAGACGTTATTTTTAACTTTTTCGTACTTACAAGAATTGAAATGGGAAAAAAATAACCCAAGCTCCGGACGTAGAAAATGAGTTACCATAACAATAATCTTTTTTCTAAAAAAAAATCGTTTGATAAATCTTAGACTGGAAGTCTTTCAAAGGATATTTAGTCAACATTGAATGAATATTTTACCCTTGAAAGTACAAATGTTGCTTAAAGTAAATAAATTGTACACATTTAAAATGAACATAACATGAAAAAACTATATAATTAAAATACAACTCTTTTAAAGCGCTGCAATAGCTTTAAAGTCCTATCCATCAATGAACACGCTGACGCCGCAGCGTCGCTTTGATAATGAAGACTTGAGTCGTCATTTGATGACGCGTTCTCCACGGAATTTTGTCTTCTTGCTCCTCGAACCACTCTCTCTTTCACTCGAACTGTATTGGACTCGGGTGTTTGACCACACGGATAAAAGGGTGTTAGTAAGCTCTTTTGGAATTTAAGCTTGCACTTTGTTACTTTTTTTAGATCAAGTTCCAGGCAAAGTTTAGTGCGGTCTTTTGTCTATGACAATCCCTTTTAGGAACGGTTTGAATAGGGTATTATTTGTTGATAGATTAATAATACTTCAGGCAATGCAAGAATTTACACTTATTATTTGAGTGTTTATGAATACCTAAATTCATAATAATATTACATATACGGTTCTCTCATTTGGTCGTACATCGTACGTAGTCTGCGATGTTTATAACAGACACACAGACAGACAGAACACAAGCTTCATAAAATAATTTTATGAAACTTGTTTTCCTTGACTGTTATGCACGGCTTTTATGAACATATATTTTATCTCAAAACTATCATTCTGTGTATTAGTTTCGTTTTGTATCAAGTCTAATCCCAACTTTAGGCGTAAACACTTCTGAAATGTTCCAGCATTCCAATCTTCAAATATTTAAATGCAATCGATTAAAATCTGCAACAACATTGTTGCTTCTAAATTTGTCGTAAGTAAGAACAAGAGTGAAGATTGAATAGTTGCTTGATTAGCTGCAAAGGACAAAATAACCAACGAAGGGCGATGGCATTAAAGCAATGAAATATAATGAACAAATCCACGCAAAATTGATACTTTCCTGGACGTTGTAATCTTTGAACTACTAACTTATACGTTTGATAGGCTAATATTGTCACTATTAGAAGAAATAAAAACTAAAAAACTATGAAACGACGTTAATATTCGAGTTTCTCTTCAAAATTATGAGAAATAATACTGGATTATTCAGAAAACCAATGCTAGCCTTGTTTATTATAACAATTCACAGCTGAACATAATTTGTTTGTAAAATAACAAGTACTTACAAGTAGGTAATGATTACAAAAATCATTGGAAGCTTTTTCTGACATTCGATAAACAAAATGTTGCTAATAATTCTTTAAAAAAGATAAATGAAACGAAACAGAAAATTAAAAAAAGTCTTCAATGGACTAAGATTTAAAATTAAAAGCCACATTATGTACATATTCTTAGAAGCGTACTTTTAATGATTATTATGAAATAACAAACATATTTTGGAGACTCCCAACGCGTAGCAACTCTGTAAAGCTCCTAAACAAACCCCAACGAGATTAATGTACTACTTATACCTTGTACTTTCTTACTAGATAAAATTTTAGTCAGTTTGTCTTTAGATAATTAATATAAAATATTTTCTACTGTTATATCTAACTTTAGACGTGGCTTTAAGATATTTAAACGTCATTAAATAGTGCAATTCATTGCAAAAATACTGTTTGTAATGCACCAAAATGATCGAAAGATAAGTATACCTAAATCCTACACGAGTGGATAATGCCACAGGTCGTTTTTCTCTCGCTTTTGACGTTTCATTATTTAAAACCGTATTTTAGGCCAAATGATAGTCTTAATAACTTATCTTTTAAAGCACATTGCTCAGTTTGTTATGAGAGTTGGGCGTCATATAAAATTGCGCGAGCCCGTATGATCTTTTCACTGCTTTTTTTATAGAAAATTCAAATAATTATCATATACAATACATTAAAAGAAGTAGGTCCTAGATTTTTATTTTTTCAGGGCAAGACAACGTTTGCCGAGACCTCTAATTCCCTATAAAAAATTAAATAAAAAGGAAAAAGACAAAAATATAGAAAAGATTAAAAGAACCTCTGCCTTAAGCAATGACAGAGGAGGAGACGATTTAAAAAAAAAACCTAACGCTAAGAGTTTACCGTTACCTTACCTATAGACGTTTGCAACACCAAGGGCAAAGTTGTTGCCAACCTTTAGGTTAGGCTAGGAGAAGTGGGATATACCGTACGGTGTCCTTTGAAGTGGCCTCGCTACTCGCCGGATCCCTCCCATGGGACCTGGAAGCCAGGGTCCTGGCGTCACTGCATGTGTGGCGCAAAGAGACCCTAGCCAGGGGCACCAGACCCGCGCCTCGCGAAATCGAGGCGTGCAGGTCGGAGCTCCGCCAGGCCGCCGTGGGAGTTTGGGAAGATCGCCTCAGACGCCCCAGCGCGGGCCCCGCCACTATCGAGGCGGTGAGGCCCGTTCTGCGCGAATGGACTGGACGTACACACGGCACCCTGACGTTCAGGCTGACGCAGGTCCTCTCGGGGCACGGCTGCTTCGGGAGGTACCTGTGTCGCCTCGGCCGTGAGGCAACGTCAGGGTGCCATCATTGCGACACAGGCAACGAGGATACGGCGCTGCACACACTGCAGGAATGTTCTGCATGGACAGAGCAGCGCCGAGACCTCGTCGCCTTTAACGGACTGGACCTTTCGCTCCCGGCCGTGGTTCGCACCATGGTCGGGAGCCGCACCGGATGGGACGCCGTCTCCTCCTTTTGCGAGCACGTTATGTTTGCGAAGGAGGAGGCGGAGCGGGAGCGTGAGCGTACGTCCTTGCTCCGCTCCCGCCAAAGGAGGACGCGCCGACGCCGGAGGTCGGACCTCGACCTTCGGCCACCGTAAGCGGGCGGCGCGGGTGGGGCCCCTTGGGGTATAGGGGTTCTCACTCACCCGCACATGCCGTCGAGATGAGAGCGCGAGTGTTCCGCGCGCACTCATTTCTCCTCCCGTGGGGCGCGTTACAAACCGCCCCACGTTGGACTTGACTATGATGTCGCCGGGGACATAGTTCCCCGGCATTGGAAGAGGCCCAGTGAGGGGGGCCCACGCCTGCCAGGGCACAGCGGAGTTGGGTATCCCATTTACCCGTAGCCCTGGCTTAAGGCGCAGGACGGAAAACCCAGGGGTTTTAGTGGGTATCCCTAACTGGGAAGTGGCAATAGCGTGGCACCGGTTTTGACCGGGCACGCTAGTGCCACCCCCAATCTGGCGAATCCCACACACTCACACAGGTCGCGAACATCCCCCCAGGCTTCTGTGCCTGTCGCGGCTTAGTCCTCAAACGGATTTCCCCTGGCCAAAAAAAAAAAAGGAGAAGTGGGATAGCCATCGGAACTCTCACTTATCGTACGAAAGACGATTAGCTCGAGGCTAACCGTTTCACGCCTATATTCCGTGAGAGCGCGGTATCACACCGATCGAGTTAGTCCAGAAAGCTGTAATCAAGATAGTATATATAATATACTAACAGCCCATAAACGTCCCACTGCTGGGCTCGGGTCTCCCGCTATCGGGGAACGGACAGTATTCCCTCTACGCTTATCCAATGTGGCTTGGCAGGTTTGACATATCGGTTATCTCGATGTGCAGGTTTCATCACGATATTTTCCTTCACCGTTGTTAGCACGTGGTAATTGTAACAATATGCACATTAAGTCAGAAAACTGTCTAAGTGGTGCATGCGTTCCGGCCACAATTTGAACCCACACTCTTTGAGCTTGGGACGCGTGCGTTAGCCATTACGCTACCACGAATTGTAATCACAATCAAGATGGTGTTTGTTTTTTATTGCGAAACTCCGCTGGCGAATAGGCAGAAGGTCCAGCTAAAGGAAAGCCAACGTAGCCAACGTGTTGCCAGCCTTTGAAATGTGATAGGACGGAGGGGATTAAATGGTTAGGTTAGAGGGATCTGACATGGATGAGGCCGTTGGGCTACCGCCTGCCAGGGTCAGCGGAGGGGCTAGGCCATACAGCCGTGACCCTGGCACTAACGGCGAAGAACGGAACACCGACGGGTTTTAGTGGGTATCCCTGACTGTGGTGTGGCAATAGCATTTTTAGTTCTGCCTAGAGGTGCTAGTGCCATCCCGATCTGGCGAATCCCACACATGGGCCGCGATTTTTCCCCTAAGCGCGGCTGATCGTCCTCAATCAGATTTTCACTGGAAAAAAACGGATCTGACAGAAGGAATAGGATACCGGGAAATGGAATAGAGGGATGGGATAGGAAAGATGGAATAGGCGGAGGAGAAAGTGGGTGTTCAGAACTATCACTGATTAGCTCAAAGTTAATCGTTTCACGCCGATCTTCTGTGACAGCGTGGTATCACACCCATCGAACCGGGTATGAAAGCTCTAATCAAGATAGAAATTCCAGCATGACTCTACCATATCTGTCGATTCCTGTTATGTTAAATCTCGTAAAGGAATTTTTCTTAATTTATTATCTCTTTGGGACTAAGATCAATTCCAAAGTTGTTTGTTGTATATCCCCCATCACTTATAGGTATCTTAGCTTGAGGGTATACAACGCGGATGTTTATCAGCTGTTAACGCCGACCTATTTGGTCACCGCCTTTTTGTTTCCTTTTTTTCTATCGCTGCATCTGTCACTATATAATGTGACATAGTCTACGTCCGACCGCTGAACGCACCGCTACTTCCGCACAAACCTCGCCGCGTTTTGTGTGTTGTGCCGCTATTCACACCCGCTTATATCAACCCGCACGCTGGAAAGGTGCACGCTGTACCGTTCCAGATGGTCCACTAGTCGAAGGAACCGCAAGACGTAAAGGAAGGATCACGAGGAAGAAGTGCCTGCCGCTGCGAAGCCCGCATCGTTCGTAGCGTGTCTGGTGCGGCGACCTATTCTGTAAGTCCTTTCCTTCTCTTTTATCCCCGCTCCCGCCCACGCACACATCAGCCGATTATTATAAAGTCAAAACATATCGTCGGCGTCAGCGTCAGCGCAAGACCTTGTATTAATTTTTTAATTGACTAGCTTCTGCCCGCGACTTCGTCCGCGTGGAAAGATTTTTTAACTATCCCACGGGAACTCTTTAATTTTTCGGGATCATAAGTATCCTATATGTTGACCAGGGATGTAAGCTTCCACCATACAAAATTTCATTATAATCGTTTCGGAGATTAGCCGGTACAAACAGACAGACAAACAGAGAAACAAAAAATTTGAAAAAAATATAAATTAGTTCTATTTCACTTCTTACATCCCCTGACTCGGTTTTTAGCATTTTTTTTCATTGTACAGAAATTCGACCTCTTCAGTTTTATTATATGTTATTATATTGATAAGTTAATAATATTTTGACGAAAAAAATAAATTCGCCAAAAAATTTTGTTACAAGGTCCTGCACTGACGCCGAAGATAAGAGAAAAATGGCCCGAGGCACAATCTCATGTATGGTTTAGGAGCTTTCGAAATGTTACGCTTTTTCTGCGCGAGTGACATTTAACAAACAAACAAAATTAAACAAGCAACAGCTTGAAGAGTGTTGGATACGTAAAGTGTATTTTGCTCGTACGTTGCGTAGGAGTGATTCAACAGTACGCCGATGACGTCCATTTCAATAATAACAGACATGCATTGGCGTCAGAAAAACAGGTCACGGTTCCCATGAATATATTCCCGGGAACATGTCAGGTTAAAGTTTAGCTGTTTTAAGTATACCACGTCCAGTTCATATCTATAAAATACTAGGAATAACAGTCATCCCGTCAAAACATCTCTAAAAATACCCTAAATCCTGATTAGGTGTCGTAGGTCATTCTCATCCCTCGCTTTTAAACTTTACTTAAAACATATTTTTGAAGTGAAACTTCTTTAGAATCGCTGTGATTTGAAAATCGATGAAACGAAAAAGAGACACTAAAAAGAGATAAATACATAAAATTCAACCTAATTTAATTCGAAATAAAACACATTTCTCATATTTAATTGATATAATATATAGAAATGCAAAAGATTGAAATATAGATTGGACCAAAAATTTCTTATAACTTAAAAAAAAATTCAACGTAAATAAAACTTGAAAGATTTCAAATGAATTTTAGCTCCATCGATGTATATTTAAGGCAGATATTCTTTTATACGTAGATCAAAGGAAATTATGCGTAACACTGCATTGAATTTTGAACTTTATAATAGTGACTTAAGTGTAAATTAGATTGAATTTTTTGAATTATAATAACATGTAGACGGATGTAAGCGAAAGTAATTATATTTATATTAATAAAAGTTAGAGAAGAATTATCTGTAAGTATATTCTCTGAAGTTTCACTTCTACTGCGTGTGAACTGAACATATTGTTACATGCCGTCAAAGATAAGCGCACAGCTGTCTGTCGTAAGCGCAGTTTATTGTCTTCCGGATTTAGGAATTCTTTTGTGTTTTGAATTTGTAATTAAGAAAAATATGCTATTGTTTTTCTACTTGTTTTATAACCATCTTTAGCGTCGAACTAATTCTTATTGTTATTGTTTTCGACTTTTTGGCCGTTCGCAGGTGTGCAAACTACTATTTCTCGGAAACTCAGCGCGTGCGGCCAATTTATTTGTACTGTGTAGTGAGTATAAGACAATGCCCGAATGTAGGGGTGGGCAGTCAAGCGACGACTACGAGACGAGTAAGACGTTTATAGTACTCTCAATTAGCGATATAGACGACGGACTTTACGCGTGTCGAATTGCATTGAATCGTGCAGTGTGAACTGGTTGCATCCAGTTTTATTTGTATTTGTTTTATACGTGTTAGTACAGTTCTAATAAATTATATAGTAGTTCCAACGGCATTTTTTTATTCGAGTCCTGTAGCTCGTAACAATATGGTACACATTTTTTTCAGAACAAATCAGTTATATATTTAAAGATTCTTTAAATTTATTCATAACATTCTTAGGCAGTTCCCATATTAGTCGGCAATGATTATGCAAGCACGAATCGAGCCTGGGAGAATGATATTACTGACGCCCTTATGTCGTAAGCGTAAAGCTCTTTTTGAATTTGCGGAATCCTTGCAGACTAGTGTGTGGTCTCTCTTACTCGCCAATCATATTATGGTATTAACATTTAGAACATTATAAAGTACTGAATTTATCATGGCCATCACAGGTTCGTTTGATTAAATTACCTTCTGTGCCATTGTTTAAAAAAGCTTCCAGATGAATGATGTAGATGTAAGTCTATTCAGCGTATCGGTATTTGTACAAATGTACCAAAATAATTTTGAAGGTATTTTCTACCTTCTTGGGTTTTTACGACTGTTAAACATAATCCAGCTGTGTTTTCTGGATTGATCACGTAATTACTCGTATGACATTCTATTATAACTGCTACTGAGAAATCATCGAAAAGTTACATCAAAATTATAATGGTACTTAAATTCGTGACAACACTATTTTATTACACAATTGTATATTTATATTATTTAAATTGAATACGTAAAGGAGGGAAGACTTAACACTGACAACACCATTTTATTGCACAATTGTATATTTATATTATTTAAATTGAATACGTGAAGGAGAGAAGACTTAACACTAGACTTTTCAGTGTATCTATTATATTTGCGCCTGAAGCATTTTGAAGGCAATAACAAAGTTTAGGGCGTGCTCCCAGATTTAATGTAGGCGTAACGGTGTTTTCCAATATTTATTATCCGAAAACACCACATATAAATAAAATTAACAGTCAGACAAAAAAGTAAAGTCTTCTCATTACTAATAATCGGGAAGAGAGTGCAAAGGGATGTACTTGCGCAGGGGCGATGATAGGGATCATCATAGAAAATGTACCATCACCACCAATAATGGGTACATCCGAGAAATCATTGTAACGGTTATATATTATAGTATGGATTTATCGGTCTGTTTTGACTAGTTTTATACAAAGTATCTATGAAAACGTAATGTTACAGTGTGTCTAATGATGATATTAGACGGACCAGCCAAATTGAATCAATTTGGTTGAAAGGCAGCGGACGGGTCCTTTCAACCCGATTGTATCCAATGTCATGGAATAATTCAAGTTCATGTTTATATGGATAATTTTGATTGATTCATTCAAACTGAAAGACAGAAATGAATCATCTAATATCAACTTAAACCTTAAACTTAAACTCAATATGTGCATTTCTATCGTCACATTAGCTCTATAAAATGAATGACGTTTAAACATAATATAATAATACTTTCAATAATATACATTACACTATCAAGCAGGATATCGCGACTATATTTTGTGGTTCTGGCGGCAAGGTTATCTATCGCTGCGATACCGTCACTTGACACTGCGTCTTGAACTGTATACGCAAATTGTTATAATTTTATATTGATTGTTTTATTAATAGATCTAATATACTATAATGCGCAAACTGTATGAGTATATTAATTTCATTATTTATTTGGTAGGTACATTATTTGATGCAATGTAAAAAAGAAAATGATGAATTGCTTAATAAGTAACATTCACAGGTTTTTTGGACTGGATGGATGAACGGAGAGTGAAATAACGAGTGTATGAAAACAGTGTGGATAGTAGAGTTGGTGGTGCCCGTAGACCGCGACGTCCGTACCACAATCAAATTTTTATCTGACCCTTATTTTTACCTTTAAAATATCTACGTGTTGTGAAGAATGGTCAGGTAAAAAGCACCTATACTAAAAGTGTCTCTATGAAGCGTATAATAAAAGTAGATGCAGCAAAAGGCAAATGTCAAGATCGTAGCAAGTGAAGATCTATCGTTTCTCTCTACCCCTATGGGAAACAGGCGTAATGATATGTACGTATGTTGTTTAGGTTTGATTAAAATTAAAGTTTTTTCAAGCCATGATTATATATTTCAAGTAATTTTGCAGACCTTTTAGTTTTTAAGAAATAGTAGGTATATAATAACGACGTCAGTTTGCATGGCAGCAGAGTTGGTAAGTATGATTTGATGTATTCACAATGGAAATGGGGGAAAGAAGATTTAGTTTATCGCAAGCAGCTTTGTTAATACATAGGTGAAAGAGAAGTTTCCCGGTGCAATAAGACGGTTATTACGCAATCTTTGTTTACCAATTCAGTCCTGAACGCTCCACTAACACGCAACCGATATAGCACAAGGCCGCACAATAACAGCGTATTGACTCATTTGAAAATTGATTTTAGTCATCACTCACTCCGCAAACTTACCAAGGTATGCACTGAAATCCGTGAAGTATCGTCTCCAGTCTGTCGAGACCAGCTCCGGCGGGTGCGAAGGACCTCGCTCAGCACTATACTTCCTCTCCAAAATGGGGGAAAACGAGACAGTTTTGGGGGATGCCGAGCGCGTGCGCACCGATGCCATCCCTCTAGTCACCGGTATAAAAGGCGGTGTAGGTTAAATTCGCGGACAGTCGTGGTGGAACCGCGACTTCGGGAAGACTAGCTAATTTAGAACTGATACAGGGTTATCTAAGGCACGAGCGGCGGCCGGTGATATCGCGATCACACTGCGAAGCTGGCGACAGAGTTACGCGACGTTCTATTCCCGTCAGGTGGTCGTTTCCGCCACGTCTTTCACAACAGACCGCGAACTAACTTCATTAGCCTCTTTATTTACACGGAACAAGGTGAGAAGTAATATAATGCAGAACCGCGTAGGGCTGGCATACATTACATAAGTGACAAGCCAGTCTGCCAGACGTGGGCGGGCGGCGCCCTACAATGCCGCAGACGTTCTCCCAACTCACGTGGTCGTACGTAAACACTATTAACCTCCTTAGTGGAAAAGCAGTAAATCAAATATTCGTTTATCCGTTTACACTTTGAGCATCCATTTGAGCTTGCCTCAGCAAATATTGGGAAAGAGTTAATTTGTTCTTAGCCTCTTAAACACGATTAATTATACAGTGGATTACACGCGTGACGATGTAGGGACATTATCTGAATGTGGCACACAACACTAAATGCCTTTAATGTTTATAATACCGCAAACAAAGATGCATTCATAGATGAACGTTCTACTTCCCATATACTCGTATGTTCTTGAATACAATTAACTGTAAGAACTCGTCAGTTGGCTACGTACTACTGTTTGTTTATTTAAATGACATTAACATTTTCTACGAAATGCTTCCACTTGTTCCAATGGTATTAAAAATAAATTACTTCCCGATTTTAATTTAGTACTAATATAAAAATTGTTAAAATTTAATTTTATTTAATTAATCACCTTTATTATAATAATTTAATTTAATGATTATTTTATGATAATTGAAAGATTTTTAAGAATTAATATTAAAATAGCTGCTACATAATTGCCAAACGCTTAAGACTTGTAATAAATATAATGATCTAGGATAACCTATTCTTTATACATCTATGTAGTTATATAAAGGAAGCAGTTTCGCACGAGCAATGCTCATAAAAATCATAAACGATTAGCAGGCGAAACATTGTATAATAATGTATTGTCATTTAAAGACAACTGAGACTGTTCTTTGACAATTCCCTGGTGAGTGGGCGAGGCCCATCAGCCGAGTGGGTGGGACTGACGAACCGAAGGCCACAATCTTGAAACAATATAGACCTGATCACAGTAATGCCGCACGGTGCTGGCGTCTTGCAAAAGCTACTGAAAATTAATACTTTTAACTAAACGGTTAGCTGAGAAGCAAATAATATAAATTACATAAATAAATAAATAAATAATTGGCGTACAAACTCACACATTGTATATCCCCAAGCTAAGCTAGTTACGCTTGTGTTATGGGTGATATACAACGGACCATTCCGGGGCCGATCCCAGATACCCAGACCATAGTAAATAGCAGAGAGTACGTTTCCGAAATTTACCATGCCAGGAATGGAAGCCGGAGCCTCTGCGTTCCAGCGAGTTCGACCGGTTAAGACTAAGCCCACTCAACCGCAGAAACCGTCGATGAACGTCGATGACGACGAACATGATTAGATTTTGATAGGTTTTTATTTATAGTTCCCTGAGCTTTAAGGTACCAAACATTTCCAAGAAAGAAGTTTCTGAAGGAGAAGAAGAAATAGAATATGAAACCGTCAACATTGATACACCACATGAAACATATGTATATTAGTATTGTGTTGTAATGTATTGACAGTATTGACAAAACACTTCACGACAATCTTCATGATGAGATGATCTGAGAGCATAGTTACCATGCTCGGACATGAAGAAAACAATCAAAATAAAATAAAAAACCACTTTAATTTTGAAAGTAAACCAAACTCGAAAGAATTAGTTAACTATGAAATAGTAAAACCAGCAATGTTTATTAGTAGAGATATCACGAATATTCGGCTGCTATTCAGTATTCGGCATAATTGGCCATTTTTATATGTATTCGGTATACCGAATACCAAATCGTGAAAAACATTTTGTATTTCAATCGTACGTTTCGGCCAGTTTGGAAAATGTCAGAATCAAAAACTCTTTTGACGTGCGAACTAAGAGATCTTACGTCGAATATTCGGTATTCGGCCAAATCACTATTTGTGGCATCTCTAGTTATTAGGTTATTATAGTTATAGACTTAGATGCGCACGTTCTGAAATGACCTAGACTAACAATTAAAAGTGGGCAGTAATCATCCTAATAGTCGATAATTGTATTTGAAAATCGTACATTGCTCATGCAGACATACTATTTTTAACTATTTGGATCTTTATAGTTAAATGCAAGAAGATAATAAATTAGTCAATCAATACCTAAGATCAAATGCAGCCCAAAAATAAATACCATTGAACTGGGGTATAATGGTATGGGGCTAGTTGACTTAACTAGAAATGTTATATAATAATGTAACATGAAGAACATGTCTTTTAGCTATGAAACCATTGGCACGTACAATGTTCTGTATAAAATCAATGCAGCCAAAATTTCACGAGCAAAAATGTACACAGCAAAATTAAACATGCTCTTAAACCTGTTAAATCGAGGCTTTAGTTACATGTTACATGTGATAATAGTTGTCTAAAGACGTACAATTTTCACACCATACAGCGAAGGCCATGGACAAGAATATTGAATGTTGATTCTAGGGAATATGACAGGTGACGTTTGTTAACTGACGTTTTGTTCGAGTGTAGCATATGTTAACAGGGACTATATATGGTACCCAATTACGATGCTTAACTCATAGTAGCAGCAGTACTTAATACCCAGAAAGGATCTGGTATTGCAAGTGTTATCTATTAATAAAATCATGTAAGTCATAGTTATCTTTTAGTTTATTGTACTTTTAGAATCTTATAGGCTCAAAGGGAAAGCAACAAAATTGTTATACATATACACTAAATAAAAAAACAATATAGATATAAGGTTATATGTGTAAATATTTGTGTAGATATGTATTTGTATGTTATGTATATTAAGTATATATCTGTTTAATATATAAAACATCTGTATATACTGCATTTATATATTTATTGTACTATGTATTATGTATAACACCTCGTCATTATAATCTTAATTAATTCCCGGGGTTATCTGGAAGAGATCGCTTTTTAGCGATAAGACCGCCCTTTATGCATAATGAAACATAGTTTTAGTCTGTAAGTTATTTTTTTTGTATTGGTGTACAATAAAGACTTATTGATTGATTGATAGAATATTGTATAAATAAAATAGACAAGAAATAGTATTATCTAGGATAGACTTAAGTAGAAAGTTAGTAAAAAGTAAGCATATAATAGGTCTGCCCACAGACAGAGGATGATGATAAATAAATTTAAAGAAACTTCAAAGGGCGTCGTAAAATCTAAGTTTCGATGGAATCATAGTGGATTTCTTCTTTTTCTATGGTTATATTTTAAATTTCAAAATTCGTATAAAGTAGTGTAGACAGCCCACAATTTCTTGGATCACTTGGATTTCCCATTATAGTAAACACAATGACATATTTTTTATGGTAAGGCACCAAAAAAGTTACGCTAGAAAATGTTCAAACTTTATGTTGTTTTATTAAAAACTCGTTTTGCTGGATACGCATTATACCTAAACATATTATTATACGGTTAACTAAACGATATAAAATTCACTATTCACATCAAACAAATGTTTAAACTGAGTCGTTCAAGCATGTTGCATAGTAAAACGAAAGTTAAAAAAGGGTGAACAAAAAAGCATTTAAAATAATGTGATTTGTCAGAACATAACTCCGGATGGTTGACTACAAATCGTGCCGATCAATCGGGTTGCAATGAGTCCAATTTAAAAAGATCTTTAAATTCTTGAATATATCGTCGCCATAAAAGCGATATTTAATCTCAATCCTAATAACAACGGCTCTTCCTGGATCGGTCGCTCTGTTTATTTATAACCAATTAACACCGACGTGTTGTGGCGCCGAATTCCGAGGCTTCATGTTCTTTTGATTGACTATTGACATTTTGAGACGGCGATTGTTTCATAACGTCCCGAACTAAACGGCTATAACAAAGAACGTAGTTTAAATGTCACTTTTGCATTGTTTCAGTCAATTTTATTCAGCGCCCTACAAGATAATGGTTGAAATGCATTAATGCAGTGAAGCAAGCAACTATCTATCGCCCTCGAGAGAGTATGTTGAAGTTAAAAATCAATCAAAGTTCTACTCCGAATTCATGTCTAATTTTATGAAAATCTAGTCTTAGCTAAGACAGCGAAAAGGGAATAAACAGAAGTAACTTAAAAATTCCATAGAGTATTATATAATTTTATTACAATAACCCTAAGATGAGCTGATGTTCTTTGTTGCGAGCACTTCTGCTAATTCTTTACATCTGTATATTCATTTTAGGTACTTTTAGTATACAAGTCATGTAATATAACTTATCATTTCAGACTAAGGTATTGGAGTAATTGCTGAAATGTTTGATGTGTTCTAACTTCCAAATTAAATAATTTAAATATTAAGTCTTATTGCTTCTTCTGGCCATTGTGTGCCGGCCATGTATTAAACAAGACTATTTGAAGAAAAATTTAAAAGGAATATAAATTATGACATTCATCATTTTCAAAGTTGAAATTGATTGTAAGTTATTTAAAATGCAAACGAATCTAGTTCTATGGACCGATGACCCGCGCAAGATCGTCATTGGGAGTTGCATGAATAGAAGACTGCGATATGTGCCGCAAAATTCGGGAGGACTACGTTCAACTATAGACAATGGTTAGTTAATAACGACGATAATTATCTCAACACATTCTTTACTTTGTTATAGACAGTCTCGAATATACAGATTTAAAAAAGTAAACGAGAATTTTATCCATCACTATCAAAGGTTGATAGATTATTACTCGACTCTGAATGCAACTATAACGATTATAATTATAATCGAGACTCCCAAGAGATAGCCGCGTGCGCAGCTTCACCAGTGGACGCTGTTATATTTACGTTCACGCTCTAATTACTCTTTTGTTACTTCAAAGGGACATTTAAAGCCACCTGCCGCCAGCTCAGTCGCGAGGGTTGAGGCACTAATGAGCACTAAACGCCGAATTAGTCTCACACGTTCCCGTCAACCGCATCGAATCAATTGCTGAAGAGTGAAGATCCGTAACGTACTACACTCACTTCTCGGAATTAACAAGGCGTCTTAACTTGTTTACAACACTGTCAATTAAGTACGTTAGTTCCGCGCTCGGGTGCAGCGGCGTAGTCGGATGGGTGTCGTCGGTTCGACTGGCAAGACGCGGTCGCGGACTCTAGGCGCTGTAGGCCACCGTTCTAATGATGTTAACTTCGTTGTTCGGAATCGCCTGGTTAATGAGGGCGTGTAGGCGCTGTATGGGCCGGTAACGAGGGCCCAGGGATGGACATGTATTGCGCCAACTTGCGCTGAAGTAGCGGATCTATATGTTCTGAGAAAATCCCAGGATAGGAATACAGGACACGACCGGCTTGAAGAGGAATGCAGCTAACTTACACTGAGCTGTGTCCTAGCCTGATCTTAGTTATTTATAAAGCTAAATAGACCAATTCTACTAACATGGACAGATTGAAATTGAATATAATCAATATATGTAACAACTCATTAAAATCGAAACGTAAATAAGATTACAACTCGCGAGAAAGACAGCGAAAATGAACGGTTAAACAATGATTTAGTATCGTTACATAAGAAATAACTGAAATGAATACCACATGCCATGTAATTAAATCCAAAAACAGAATTTAAAGATATTATATTCGTATTGGTTGACAACGGTAACGTCTATGACGAACAAACCGTAACGAATAGACTGGTCAATGCCGTTCTTGAAGTACCTACTAGCGAAGCCAACAAAGCGTAGCAAAATAATCATAACGAATAATAGCAAGCTGTTAGGGGAAGGGCTATTAAATATAAAACTTAAACATTAATTATGATCATTAAGGGAAACTAGTTGGAAAAGAAAATAATTGTTTAAAAATAAACAAGCGTAGGAACTAACGTGAATAGATAAATGTCAAAAAGAAAATTCTTATCATTTAATCACGTTCGTTCGTTAGTCTATTTGTCATTTTACTTTATCCTCTAGCTTTTCAATAATGGTAAATTTGGCCTAAAAATAAATAGACAACTTTTTATTGTACCCCGTTAGACAAAACTTACAAAATACTATTCTAATTGTGTACAAGGCGGTCTTATTGCTAAAAAGCGTCCGGAAAGCCCGTAAATTATTTTATACAAATTTTCTTAGATATTTTCGGTTACACATTTTTTTGTGGTTCCATAGCTTAATAGCAAGAACTCATTCATCTAATTTTTGTGCTAGCTACCATTATCCATTAAGCATATCTTCTATTCATCAATGGTAAGCTATATAAAAGATGTTTTCTTCAGTTTTGGAGGCCCTAACAACAGAACAATCTTACTCGAAACCTACAAAGCCAATAGCTTTATGTAATTAGGCATTATCTGTATTTAATTACATCTCAGAGACTTCCGTGTCGACTGTAACTTGCGAGTGGGTGACGACTAATTTGGAAACTTGTATACAATCCCACTGACCATTACATGCCGTACATCGTAGATTGTAGGGCAGATACTGGTATCCAGATGATTATCTGTCTAAAGACATTTGATTTCAAAATCAATAGGAACGCTACTTTATTTAAGAACGTAATTATACATCTTCGGGTTTTAGATTTACCGTTACTTTCGTGGGATATAATTGAAGCCAAATGATTTATTAAGAAAACATTAAGAAATAAAAATTACTGTATTCGTATGTTGTATTGATGCCCAATGTAACCACAGAGGCAGGTTTCCTAGCCTTAAAGATATTCTTGTAATAATGTGTAAAACCCGCTAATCTGCCTTAGGCGAGAATGAAAACGACTTTTGCCTTTTCTCAGGAATATGGAAAGTAAGCTGATCAGTGGGGAAACTAATGTTGATATTATAATTTTGGTAGTAGAACGAAGAGTTTCAAAATATAAAAGAATTGACAAATGAAACTATCAATACTCATTCAAAGTTTGCATCTTAAGCGGTATTAGATAGTTCATTTGCGTCTTTCAATTTGGTTGAATCAACCAAAATGATCCATATAAACATAAACTTGAATCATTCAATGTCACTAAAAACTGTTGTGTCCTTTCAGTTTTGTGCCTTACAGCTAAACTGATTCCATTTTCTTGATCCATCTAATATTAGAATTACGACGAATTGAACATCAATCCTGATTTACATTAATTAAGTAGTTGGTTAACTTAGGAAACTCACAACTGAAACCCTTATCATCGCTTTGGACATAAATTTTCAATTGAGTAATAAGTTGTTGTTCAACTACATGTCTGTCCAAACAATGATTAGGACTTGTTTGCAAGTTACTACTTAACTAATGCAAATGTAAATCAGGCTTTAGAGAAGTATAATCATTATACTGTATTGCAATAAAAAAATCATTCCATTAGCAATATGTGACAGCTTTTAAAACGTCTTAGTCTAATAAACATCACATTTAATAGGAGCCAACGTATGCTTCACTAACCATTTAGATGTAGTTTAATGTATGAAACCTCTCAAGTGTGTCTCATTAGGTAGAACTTACTATATTACAGTAATCTTAAATTGCCTTGATTAATTAACATTCCAATTATAATTGCCACTTTAATTTACAACCAAGTAGCTAACTTTCGTTGTTGGTCTGACAAGAAATATTATACTATAGAGATTTCCTAAGTCTTGATTTACGGCGAAGTCAGTTTGGTATGTTCGAGACTTTGAGAGTACAATATTCCAAATACTGCCATCCATCCATACGGAGAACCTATCGTAAGAGGCGACAAACCAACCCACAACCAGGGGCGCAATTCTGCTATTACTACCTCGTCAAAATCGCCGGATACTATTGTTTCAATCGTAGGTTTGCCTGAATTCGGTATTCTCTCAATTCCAATGGCAACTCTATCTTTATAAGTGGTTACAAGCAAAAAGTCGCAAAATAAATGTTTAAAATTTTTCAAGCTTTTCAATAGTCATTTCGGTTAACGCCATTTCTGGTAATAGTCATACAATTTTTTTTCTACTATTATTCCGCCGCGACAATATCGAGAAGGTATTGTGAATTTAGCAGAATACGAATTTTTGACCTTATCGCAATGGACTCGTACTTTGAATATCTTCGCAACGCCAATATATTAAAATGGCAAAATTGGGCCCCAGGTGGTAGAGCATTTGCGTGTCTGGATGGTTACCACTTTTGGTGTAGGGTATGCCACCATAACAACCTTGAGTTGTGTTCCGGCATTAGTGGCCATTCGAGTCTCCCTTTCGAGACTGTTGGAATGGCATCAATGTGGCTAACCTGTTAAAAAGCGGTTCCCGTCGCCTATGGACATTTGTACCATCAGAGGTGTTACCAATGCGTTTAAATTAAAAGGTCAGGCCCCCAAAATGCCGGTTAAATTAAAAGAACAGATCTATAAATCCATCATTAGACCTGTCCTTTTGTATGGCAGTGAAACGTGGCCTGTACTTGAGCGACACAAGCAAGAACTGCGTGGCACGGAGATGAATATGCTGCAATGGATATATGGAGTGACGCGGAAAGACCGTGTCAGGAACTCCCGCATCCGCGGCAGTCTTCCTGTCTGTGACGTCGCAGACAAACTGCAAGAGTGTCGCTTACGCTGGTACTGTCACGTTTTACGGAGACCGACTAATTATGTAGGGAACAAATGTCTAGGCATGCCGCCTCCGCCAGGTCCCGGTCGAAGGGGAAGGCCCAAGAAATGTTGGCTTGAAGTTGTGATAGATGACACGCGTACTAATGGTCTCAAAACGGGGGCATACTGAACACCGCGCGAAGTGGAGTAAAAAAAAGTAGGAAAGCGGACCCTGGGCGTTGGAGTGAAAGCTCCGAACGCAACCGGGATTTAACGCTCGACTGATGATGATGATGAGGTATTACCAATGCGCTTCCGACGCGACGTCGAATGAATTTTCTGTTATTTGTGGACTGACACGTACTAGACCTATTCTTTCGGATAAAATTAATTGAATTGTTAGATTAATTGTGTAATTAATTACTATCATTGTTTAATGAAGTTTACAAATCGGCATCATTAATATATCCTAGACTAGACAATTGTTTTGTACGAGCTTTTAAACAAGATTTTTTCACAACATATTAAATCTACCAAAAAAGGAAAGATATATCGAAGTATTGTGAACATAGACCCACAACAACCAAGAGAATAAGTGTTACCGTTTTCATAAAAGTGAACAAAGAATTTCTTAAAACAACTTAATTAGATACAATTTATCATGGGAAAACTTTCAAAGTGCTAAAACTAGCAAGTAACGAGACATTTTAACTAATTAAGGGACATCGGAATGTGAGTTTTCTAAAGTGCCCTATCCATTAACGCAGCGAAATAGTAGATTTTTATGGAAAGTACACAAATTATAAAATAAATTTGTCAAGTACGTGTAGGCTATGCACAGTATTCTGTATATTACATATTATACTACTTATATCTAAATTAAATTAATAAATATGCATACGACTCAACGACTTAGTGAAAAAAGAACTAGAGGTTGCTGTGTAATGTTACTTACTACTTCATCTAGGATAATGTTAATGTTCGTGATTGGCGAAATGAGTCTTGTTCGCCGCAAATGATTACCAACATTAGTGTATATACATACGTTACATGTCAATGTTTAACATCATTAACAATTAATAACTATGTCGCAACACAAATAACGCATTAAATAAGCCCATCTCTCTACATCTGAGTGAAACGGTCACTCCTCACTGATACAAAAATTATCCCAGATGAAGTAGGGACATAACAGATACAATATGAAATAAATTATGAAAAAAATTTGAAAATAAAAAATAATGTCTTAGATATATTTACAAACTACTTGACGCAATATGCACAACAGTCATAATATTTGCTGCAGTTCAAATACTTTGATCGTTATCTATTTTTTGGAAACAAGTAACTTGATCAACGCTGTTTACGTTTGATGAACAGTCGCTTTTAGGAAGTAAAATCTGACTGTGTAGGATGTCGTGCTGGGACCATAGAGACTATGCATTACCCCCTAAGGAGTTGACGCTGCTTGGAGCCGATAATCAATGCTAATTGTTTATTCACACTATCATCAATGACACTGTAGATATAGCACGTTCATTTAAGGCCGCAAAAAGTAAACAACGTTAAACAAAGAACTACATCAGTATAATTATGAAGTATATAAAATTATAAATACATAGTTAAGGCATAGAATTTAGAAGATGAGTTGATATATTGTTCTAGAAAGTTATTAACGGCCCCTTTCTGAACATTTATTTCAGAGTAAGATAGTTTTTTGCAAAAAAGAACAAGTATGATAGTAAAAGGGTAGGCTATTTGACTCGTTTGACGATTACAAACTTATGATGTTATAGGTTTGTACGCTTGTAAAAATTTATGAGGTTGCGACGTGTTGTAACAAAGTATCTCAGTTAATTTAACTATCCGCGCACCTATTAAATATGATTAATGATGACTTTAAATTTATGAATGATTTATGTTGAAAAAATATGTTTTAAACAATAAGACGGCTATTGACAATTTTAATAGGAATTTGAAACGGACTGGTGGCGCCAACTGTAATTGTACAGTGTGTTATGAGTTCCTTTCTTTCTGGGCGATTGTCATTTCTTAGTATTCGTCTTTCACAATGAAAGAGGGCGAAAGAAAAGCCGATATTAGATGGTTCATTTCTGTCTTTCAATTTGGATGACTCAACCAAAGTGATTCATGTAAACATAAACTTGGATCATTCAATGTCATTGAATAGTGTCGTGTCTTTTCAGTTTTGTGCCTTTCAACTAAATTGAATCAATTTGGTTGATTCGTCTAATATCAGCAGAAGTTTATTTCATTATCGCCTCAAGTGGAAATTAGTGTTTGTATATTGTAAAATAGAATCTTCAAAGATGAAATAATTTTCGGACTCAATTCTAAACATTCTCATTAAGCCTTTACAGCTTCATTAATATCGAACAAATCTCGATTTACCACTAAACCCACTGTTAAATAAAACACAAAAAATCAAAAGCTCGGTCAAAAGCATTCGAGCGGCTGCCAGCGCAAAGCCAATCCATATTTGGCCTTCCATAATCGGTATTGACGAGTTTGACGGAATGATTGCGACCATACTTCAATACTCCAATAGTAAATGTACAACTGTTATTTCGTTATTTATTACATTCAATCTACGGAGCCATTATACTTTATGACTAAGCGACATAGCATTGCGGTTTCAGTAATATTAATGGTACAAAATATAGTTGACAAGAGTCTATTATTATTGCCAAATTAAAACAATAATGTAAATACATATACATGTAATATATACATCCAAATATGTAAATGTACTTTAATAGTAAACAGACAATACAGTCCAATAGATACACGACAAAATACTCTAAAACTAACTATTGAATACTTGTAGTGTATTGTATCTAAAGTATGTATTTTTATCCAAGAACGATAATGTATTAATCTTTAAAACAATTGAACGTCATGGTAACTCAGAGGTTAATGCACACGCATCTCGTTTCAAGGATTTGGATTCAACCTTTTCCGGCAAGCATGCACCACTCAGGCAATTATTCTGACCCAATGGAATTGTACATATTGGTACAATTCCCAAGTGTAGACAGACGGTGACGCTCACGCCCATCAAGTTGACAAAAATGGAGAGTTTTGAAATTATTAACAACAATTTAAGAAAAAGGGGCTAACCTCTACTTGAACAAAAATATAACAGATCAGACGAGGCTATAAATACTTTTGCTAGAAACAGATGCCTTCTTTATTATACTGGTCATTACGATATTGGCCACGCCAATGTCAAAACACTATAAAATCGAATCAAGGCTAACCATAAAAGCTAAAAGGGCCTATCACAAAAACTAAAACTGAATCATCCAATACAATTAATAACATGGAAATATCATTCGTACTATAAAAGGTAACCTCATATTTTCTAATATGCTTAATGGTGGCATATCCTTCTGTATTGTTTATAGGAACTACTTCTCAAGACTGGATTACACATAATGGAGATTTTGACCCTCAATAAAGGGTAAAAATAGCTGCAGCATGATGGTAAGTAGGTAATGAATCGGCCCACATCCTTGGCTAGGAAAATAAATGTTTTACATTGATGCCTCTGCTACATCTGAATAATGTTCGTGTTAGTGATTGTGGTGAAATGTTTCTTGTTTATAGCGTTAAAAATAACGCCTTTAATGATTAGCTACATAGTGTATATACATATTTTATCTATCAATGTTTAACGTTATTAACAATTAATAACAATATCGAACCACAAGTAACGCATTAAACCCTTAGTTACATCTGCGTGACACAATCATTAACATAATTCCAGATACAGTCGATCTCGATAATTTGAAACTCAAGGGACCAGAGATAAATTTCAAATTGTCAAGAGTTCAAAATAACAAGCGTTTACTTATGGAACTTATGGAAAGACATTTGTTCTTTCTTGGATTCATTTTAATAGCACAAATCAAACATTAACATGACTCATTAACGTTTGAAAGAAGACTGGAATGCGAACTTACTCATATCTCATTTATGTAAACAATTGACAGGTCTGTACATGTATGTAAACAAACGACAGGTATGTGCACGATAAACGCTTCAAATTATAGAGAGTAGGAAAGCCCGGACTTCAAATTATCGCATCGAGCAAGATAATATTCCTTCAACTTCAAATTACCGAAGGGACCAATTAACATTGATTTTATTCAATTTATCGAGTATTTTTCAAGTGGCCGGAATTTTTTTTCAAATTATCGAGACTTGACTGTATAGCAAAGGTATTAGGATGTGAATAAAAAATAATGTTAGTCAAGACAAAGCGTTTGCTATGTGAACTACGAGATTGTAAACACAAGAAAAATTTAAATAACGAGTAGAGAAATCTACAGCAAAAAATCCTAATTTATTACTCAATACTCAGAAGATTCTACAATGCTTAAAATAGTTACTTTCGCAGATTCGTATTACGAATATGACAAGTATCATAATAAAGTGGGATTTTATGCTGTCTTACATCTACTAGTATATCTAGGTATGTCTAAATTTCAATAAGCGATTTTCCAAAAGCGGCAGGTTTAGGTCCCTAGTGATCTTCCTTATTATAGTCCTAAACACATAGGTACATAATTAAAATCAACTCACCGGCAATATCCTCCATATTTATAAATTCGATCAAAATATGAAATTAAAACACTGGGATATGCCTTGAGTGTTGGAACAGAACTGCGTTATTCCAAAACGTTCCCAATGGAATGTGTTCTCGGCATATGTTTTGTATGAACTCAGATCCGCCGCCTGTCTATTTAATACTAATCTAACAACTGAAAGGTGATTGTATTAAATTTTCAAACTTTAAATAATTATTATTTATTATAATAGAATACGTAGGTACATCGTTCGATTGATAGTAGTCGAAATGAATCTTTTTCTACCATAACATAATAATGTTTTTGTACATTTTTTGATATTTGATCATATTGTTACGGCTTACACGCCGACAAAAGTAGATTCACACCTGCATGCCATAAAAGCACACTTTATTACCTTTCCGCATTTGGACTTCTTTTGTTTACTTTTTGTTTAAAATTTGTAATTAGAAAACAGCCCATTGTGTATTGTAATTTTTTATGGCAGACATTAGCCAGGTGTGTCGAACTGATTCTAAGAAATTCGGTCTACGCGGTCGGGCAGCCATATTGTATCGGTGCAGTGTAATGCAATGGCCCAATGGAGAGATCGGCAGTCTAGCGATAGCCACAAGCGAAGCAAGACGTTAGTGACGGACTTTGCGCGTGTGATTGAATCGTGCATTACGTTTGGACTGGTTGTATTCGGTTATATTTGTACCTGTGTTATACGTGTTTGTATAGTTCTAATAAACTCTATAATAATTCCAACGGCATTTTAATTCGAGTCCTGCAACTCGTAACAATACAGAAGAACAGATTCCTCAACAAGGCGAGTTTCACACATCGATAGGCAAGAGACTTCTCGATTATGTATGCCTTCAATTTAGCATGTAGGAATTGTAACAATAAGCATAGTGCAGACCAAAAATTTACTAAGACACTTGCCAGATTTCAAAATCACGCAACAAAATTCTATTAAACGTGAAGGTCCCAGCCATTGGGCTATTAAAACTCAAAATTCTGATTTGTGAATTCAATTCATCCATTATTACATACACAAAAAAAAAACAATTGAAAGTTTTAACGTCCATGATTTTTAATTTCACGTAGAACATTATAGAACAGCATTGAAATTACTATCGTATACAAACTGCGCGAATTAAATTTTTCGATAGCGTGATATTCTTGCACTTAATTTTAGATAATATTCTAGAGTTTACGAATTGTTAGGTTTCAGATTAAAGGTATTCAATGACGTTGGTGGTTTCCCAGGATGACCACGGCGCGTCGCTGCATCGCGGTCAATGCACCAGCCCGTGACGTCACGGCTGATGCAACAGCAATGACGCGCCTATCGATAAAAACGTCATCGTGAAGTTGAATTTTTGCAGTATTCATTTAACAAAGATTACACAGCACTCATTATTATAGCAATATATGTGATAATCAGTATTTTGGAATGTTTGGGTGGATTTCATGTTCCGAATAAATGACACTTTTTGTTAGATTTTTTCTAAAAACCCGTTTTTTATTACTTGAAGGTGGAAAATAGCTTTATGTACTTTAAACTAATATAACTTTTAAAGCCTTCTACAATACCAATGATAATCCTGTCAGAAGTACAAAAAATGATAAGCTGAGTGACACGAATGAGATTATTTTATGACTAATGGAAATTCCATAAATACTAAATTAACATTACATCACTATTATTAATTAGCTACTTGTTAATCAGTAGGTTGTTTTATTTTAAGGGTACGATATGTAAAGCCTACTTATTGACTCAAATAAAACGTCAATAAAAACATAATTATTATTTTTCAAGATATGACTATTGAATTCGTCACGACTATGTGTACACTGAATTAATTTTTCAATTAATAAAACAAATTATAAATATTTTAGCTACAGCGCCACCTATTATATGAAGCATTCAGTTCGTACAATCATTTAAGATACATTATTAATATAGAAAGGTGTTTACTGATTATTAATAGAGAGAACACTATTATAGACAAAAATCCTTAAAACTAGTAATATTTAAAAAATACCTGAAATACCATGAAATATTTCGTAACATTCCAAACTTTTGTTTTTCCAATTAAATTTGATATAAGAGAACGCCATCTGACGAATTATAGTAGAACGTTATATGGTCACTACTCACTAGTGTGGTAAAAATACGCAGCACTACAAAGCCCAACAAACCTTGAACAAGGTTTATTCGCGGTTACGCGATTAGATGGCGCTAGTATTTTACAAAACCAATATAGTCTATAATTAATACACAGTTTTTGATAATTTTAATGTGACATATATAAGATTTTTGCACTCAAATACCCTATTTAATGATGTTTAAATGTCTTAGTTAACTTTAAAACACATAAAATTAATTACTAAGTAGAAAAATGTTTTAAATTAACCATGTAAGCAGCTTAATTAGCTGCTAAAATTGTATTCAAAAATTTATTTGTTAAGAAAAAACAAACTATACTACAGTATAAAGATAACAATGGGCAAGTGCGTTCAGTGCACACACAACGAAAATTTTAATTGTAACAAGACTACGCTGTATGACATTTCTATTGAATTTAAGTATTTGACATTATTTGTATCTTTTGGCATATTCTAATAAATATT
The DNA here is from genome assembly GCA_039645545.1 of Dendrolimus houi. Classification (NCBI taxonomy): domain Eukaryota; kingdom Metazoa; phylum Arthropoda; class Insecta; order Lepidoptera; family Lasiocampidae; genus Dendrolimus; species Dendrolimus houi. The sequence continues at coordinate 22,781,270 of CM077127.1, read as the reverse complement.
TTCTGTGATCGCGTCAATAACACTCATAATTCTGTTTAATATAACTTGTATTATGCAGTGTAATATTTGTACGCATTATTACACATAATTAAAGACATGTAAGTATAATTTTTACGTACCATGCTATATGCAAATTAATTTTTATTTCATTTGAAAACAGTGGCGGCCTTAGGGGATGGAAAACAGGACAACTGCTCGGGGTCTACCTCTTGCAGGGGTCTCGCACCCTCGCGAAACAACCCACTTAGAAAAAATCCACAAAGGACAAGGGCCTCACGAAAATCTACCGCCCGGGCCTCTCAATAAGGAAGGCCGCAACTGTTTAGAAGCTAATATATCCTCACTTATTGACTGATGATTCACCACACTATTATGTAGCAAAATTTATCTTTGCAGGAACTGAAAAAGAGTACAATTTAATGCGGCCTGGCGGCCTGTCGTAAATGGCGACATAACAACCCACAGCCAGGTCGTAGGGTATTTGGTCGTTTGGATGGCTACCACCCCTGATCTAGAGCATACCGCCATAACAACCTTGACTGGTCACTAATAACATGTGTTTCGGTATTAGTGACCAGGTTCCAGTCTTCCTTAAGAGAGTAGCAGCGCATTGGTTGCACCTTTGGGGTTACGAATGTCTATAGGCGATGGTAACTGCTCTCCGTCGTGGGCCGTCTGCCTGTCTACTGAACTCATGGAATAAAAAAATACAGTATATATAGTATCCACCTTCGTATTCAATTTAATTCTTATAGAACCAGTAATTGTGGAGAAAAATGTCTGTGACATACAAAGGAACACGGACAGACGGATGGACATGGTGAAAACAAGTGTGCCGTTCTTGACAAAATGGCTAACGCAATCCTAAACATTACATAGGACACGAAAAGAATACCAAAAACTAGCCAATAGCAAAGTAAAATGATTTACGAGTTCTTAACAGTGTCTGGTCCAATAATAGTGGTAAAGTGGTTGACAAAAATAAAGGGCGCTGAGAAAAAATTCGTTTGGCTTCACAACAAATACGAGAGAGCTTAATGAGGCCGTTCACCGGATTCAGAACGGCATATTTCTAAATAGAACTCGCAAAATAGAAGATACTTCGTTGTCATTCATCATCAGCTAAGAAAGAATAAAAGAGACTCGTACTCTAGCGTTAGGCCAAAGATTTATTTATCGCCTTTCCACAAAGAAACAAAAACACTTAACTATGAGTGGAAAAGATGGAGACCCGAATAATGGAGCGGATAGTGAAAACAACTGCGAAACTTTTTATCATCTTAGATGATTTAAACATTTATAGATGATTGGATACAAGTTGTTACACGAGTATTTATTTTAATTTTGAAGTAACAAAGCATTTTATTGTTGGTTTTATTACAATTAGTAAATTTAATTAGTAAAACATAAATATGTTTTACTAATTAAATATTACATAAGTAGAAATAGTCTTATTAATTATTTATTAACAAAATTGGGTTGTTTTGGTCTTACGCCAAAAGGAAGATTTACACTGAAAATCAATGTTGTGTCGGGTATAATTCCGGCACAGCAATATGAGTGCAAACCTTGTTTGCTGAAAATGCGGCGAATAAATTCTCAAAATATGCTATGTGTATAAGGCATGTAATTACGTCGCTATTTCTTCAAATATAGTTTTTCTTTCTATCTTACAAAATGTCGCGGCTTCATAGATTTTGTACGAACGTACATATTTATGACGTACATAAATAATATGTACAAGTAAAAGGAGACAAATAGTTCAGTCATTGTTGTTTAAACAGCAATTAAAATTACTTTTATTATGATATTTTAAAAGTAAGATAAAATGTTATATTAATGCCTGTTCTTTTATTTGTAAGTGATATTAAAATTTAGAATAGAATAGAAAAGATAAGACTTTATTACTAACTTTATTGTCATGGTAGAAATGGCGGCCTTATCGCTTAAAGCAATCTCTTCCAGGCAACCTAACTTAAGGAATAATTTAACCTGATCTGGCGATATAGGTGGTGCAGATTATTAGGTAGATCTTAAACAAACATACTTAAACTATTTTTTTTTAATTGTAGTATAGGTTCGCGTTTAACTACGATATCGCCATATGTGGATTGAAGATGTGGTTTAGACCACATCTTCGCTCTCTTCGCTACCTAGGTACCTTTAGCACGGATGGAGTACCTATTCATACGGGACTTGAAGACACCCAGTTTAAAATATCGGGAAAGACAGACTCCGGTAATGAGTTCCACTCCTTTGCGGTGCGTATGATGAAGCTAGATGCAAAGCGCATCGTTCTTCTAGGTGGAATATCCACCATATATCGGTGCCGCATTTGCAGTGCTATTAAACCACGGTGATTTACTCTTACTCTGAATCAGAAAAAAGTCGCAATCTTTAGTTCGACCATGCCCGCCTTCTGTACCCTGAATAATTTTACCTATATAATAGTGCAATAAGAGATTTAGTTTGGGAAATATACAAGTGGAATCTTATTTCTTAATTTGCCGAAAATAATGGTTTAATAAAGGTTTCATAACTTAAAAAGTACACAAAATGTTCTTGTAAGATTGTGCTGCAAATACAGCAATTAATGTTGCTTCTTAAACTAATACAAATAAACAATAACCATGCGTGTGTTTGTCTGTCTAGATGGGTAAATATTGGCTATGAATATATAGGAATAAATTCATAGTAACCAATTTTATAAATGATATCTATCACTAAAATTTATTGCCTTTTTTCTAAGGCCTTGGCCGTCTGCCACATTTAAGGTCAGAGGCGAATAATGACCAAATAGCGATAAAATATTAGAGGTTACCATCGCGTGGCATGTTTCATTACCATGGCTCAACAAGGCGTAGAATATTAATTAATCGGAATGGATTCAACTCGAAATTAGAATTCAGTTATTCTATAGCGATAAAAAAATAAGTGGCCATATGCGAGTCCGGCTCATGTATGAAAACAATGCTGGTAGGAGATCTTACATAATTTAACTTCAAAAATGACGTATACATTTAGTTTCATAGGAAATTAAAAATTATTCGTTTACAAAATCACCAGCTGCTGTTATAACGTCATCGCTCGGCACTAAGTCCGTAGAGGGCTTACGAATATAAAATATTGGAAACTAAAGGTCTCGGCAGCCGTTGTCCTGCCCTGAAAAAATAAGAATCTAGAACCCGATCCCAGACCCACCTACCGAGTCCAGAGTCTTAACCATCAGGGGACCGACTCAAAACACACAAAAAAATTCATCAAAATTGGTAAATTCGTTCACAAGTTACGCGCGTACATACATTTCTACAATTCATTTTTATTTATATACTTAGATTGATATGCGAAAAACCTCTTTTTGATACCTAATTCGGTAATATTACTTAATATTTTTCGTTTATGATAAATAGGTGTTCGCGTTTGATCGCGATCACGCTAGAACGATAATGCGTTCGAAGATGGAAGGAACACGCTTACCTAGATAACCTATTCACACGAAACTTGTAGATATGCGGATCACACACTATTTATTACACAGCTCCAATTCGCGTCCGATTATAAGCCTCGACGAAAGGCTCTCGTGCGACGACCGCGTAACATCCTCACGGACAAGGTCGACGATATCACAAAACGGCTGGCTCGGATCAGCCCGCCCGCGGTTAGGACGGCAGGCTGGCAGGCACCGACAGACAGACACAGACGGCGGCGTCGACGCCGCCAATCACGATCTCTCCACGTCCCCGCGAGGGACGCCAGGAGACACAGCCCCCCCATAGGATAGACTAGGCGTGTTGCTGGGAAGTTTCTTTCGCCGTTTCTTCTCTCCCAGCCACAACACGTTGCGAAACGGCAGTAAGATAATATAGGCCACCGCGAACCGCCGATCCCGGTCCGCCGGGATCCTTCCTCTCGGGCTTTATATTACCCGTCGCCCGCTCTCAATTAGTGCATTGTGTCGCCCTATGGTGGGCATCATTAGATTCATCCTCCTCTCATGGCAACAGTCCAGCCGCGGTGAAACTCCCTAGGGAGCCCCCTCGAGCAAGTTGCCCCCCGGGCTCGAGCGCCTTCGCTTCGCAAAGGCACTCGCCCCGAAAACCCCGGTAAAGTTGTGAGGTCTTCGGACCAACAACATAAAGTCAAGTCCAATAAAAAAAAAAAACAGCTCCAATTTTCTCCTTATGGCCCTCATTGTTTTGGAAACAGTGGTAGGCTCATGACTTTCTATAAGTAATGTGTAAGATTCCATTATTAAATAATTACATTCATTTTCATTCAATATTATTATTAAAAACATACATACACTTCGTTAGACAGAAAATATTCCTACGCGTGCTGCCTGAAATTATTTCTCTAATCTTAAATAATTGAACAAATGAACAAATAATCAGCCATATAAGTGAGACCAACACTAGGGTGAGACCATGAAAGTACTCAATAGAAAAGACCCTTTGTACTGGTACTGTAAATAAGTGTAGTATTCAATTTATGTATATATTATTAAAATGTATCCTACAGAATTTCCATAGATTTAAAGGCCAAACAATACAGAATAATACATCTAAACCAAAAATGGTTACTTAAGATCTAGAAAAAGGACAGAAATGTGAATAGTAGACTAAATACACGAAAATTAATTATCCAATCTATCATAATACTCTGACAATTCTGACGGGAAAACTAAATTGTGCGTGTGTGTGCGCGCGCGCGCGCGTTTCTGTGTGTGCGTGTGTGTGTGTGTGTGTGTGCGTGTGTGCGTGTGTGTGTGTGTGTGGGTGCGTCCAGTTCACACGCAGTAGAACTTCAGAGAGTATACTCACAGATAATTCTTCTCTAACTTTTATTAATATAAATTTAATTCCTTTCGCCTACATCCGTCAACATATATATCACTTTAAATTTTTCACTATTTTAGTCTAAAAATATTATCTATTATCAATTTTATTCCGGTCCAAATGGGACCTATGTTTAATCATCGGTCTTATTGACTCTAATCTGTGCTGCACAATGTAAAACTCGTATCTCATTTTCTCGCAGGCTTAGTCCTATAGATTTTTTTTTAGTGTCGCTTTTAGTTTCAACGAGTTTCAAATCACAACGATTATGAAGAAGTTTTTTACTACAGTAAATGATGAAATCTAAATATAAACATTATCTTACTTTTGAAGCTTATTAATAATTTTACTGACCACTAATGATAATAAGTGTTTTAAGTATAGGAAGCCTAAAAATGAGACCACTCATATTTGACTATCAATAGTCAATAGAATATGAAGCAATTAGCTATACCCGAAAATATACGTGCACAGAATTAATACAACTAACACCGGATGGAAGGGCGTATTGTATTTATGACGAGTAAATTATTTATGTATTCCTCTTAAGTCATTGTACCTTTTGTGCCGTTATTTGAGATTTGGGACGTGAAAAATTACGTTTACTGACACTACTGGCGTGGTAGAGCTATGCTGGGATCATTATCTTGATTACAGCTGTTTAGGACCGGCACATTGGTGAGGTACCACGCTCTCATAGAATATCAGCGTGATACGGTTAGCATTGAGCTAATCGTGTTTCGTACGATGAATGAGGGTTCCGATAACTGACTTCCGTCTCCACCTATCCCACCTTCCCTACATGATCCTCCTATTCCATTCCTCCCATTTTATTCATCTATCCGCTATCCCATCCTGTATCTCGTCCCTGCTGACCTGTCCCCTCTATCATATCAGCCCAATAACTCCTTAGCTTCACCCCTGGAGCCCGATTCTGTTATTACTATCTCGTCAAAATCGCCGGACATAGCGTCTCAATCGTAGGTTTGCCTGATTTCGGTATTCTGTTGATTCAAATGGTGTTCCCGTAGCACGTAATACTCTGTAAATATTTATAAGCGAAAACACGCGAAACAAATGTTTAAAATTTTTGTTAGCTTTTCAATACCGAGCCTTTACGGCCATTTTTGCGTAAGCGACATTAGGACCTAAGTATATTTTTTGGCGCAAAAGCGATTTTAAGCTATTATTTTGTTTCAAGACTTTCAGTTTTAGTTAGATTAGACCCTACTGAATCGAAAACTGAAACTCCTAAAACAAAATAATAGTTTAAAATGCCTTTTGGAACAAAAAATATACTTAGATCCAAATGTCGCTTACGATAAAATGGCGATAAAGGCTCGGTATTATACCAATTTTTTCTACTATATTCTGCAACTACAATCTCGAAAACATATTATAGATTTAGTAGAATACGAATTTTGGCACTGTGGTAATGGAATCGTACTTTGAATACCTTCGCAACGAAAATATATTGAAATAGCAGAATAGGGTCACTAGTGTTGCAAACATCAAACATGTATAGGCGACGGTGATCACTTCCCATTAGGGATGGACCGGCTGCCTGTAAGTCTCATTTGCAATGAAAATGTTCCAAAATAATTAGTATGTATTTACTTACAAACCTGTCTTTCATTTGAAACAAAAGTTGTGGTACATAATTATGGTCATAAATTATTTATAAATAAGCCCTTTACGATAATAGCTATCAAACATTAACGAATCATGAACAGAATTTGGTAATAAAATTACGCATTTATTTATTGACATGGGTACACAATCGCAAATAACTCGTGCACGATAAACGCTTAGCAAATATGCCGCATAGTGATCATGACCAACATATGTGAAATTACACAAAAGTATGAATAATAGGTAGAACATGGTCATGTTCATTTATATACATAAATTATGAGAAACTTCGTCATAGCCATATTTAAAAATAAATATAAGTACATATCGGCAAACAAACCTACACGTACTGTAATTTCCAAACTAAGCAAGTTACGCTTAGATTATAAGTAATAAATTAATATACAATGAACAACACTGAACCAATCCCAGAAACCCAGACTAGAGCAAATAAAAGAAGGTACGTTTACGTAATTTAACAGTGAATCAAACATGACACCTCTGTTTTTTTATTTATTTTTATTTCGTGAGTTCAGCAGACAGGCAGACACCCGATGGAAAACGGTTACCATCGCCTATGGATATTTGTATCACCAATGTGCTGCCGCTCTCTAAACGGAGACTGGATCCTAGCCAGTAATGCCGGAACACAACTGAATGTTGTTATGGCGGTATGTTCTAGACCAGGGGTGGTAGCCATCCAGACGGTGAAATACCATATCACCTGGCTGTGGGTTGTTTTGTTGCCTCTTACGACAGGCCGCCTAGCCGCAGGAAATTGTATTCTTTCTCCGTTCCTGCACGGTGTTTCAGTGAACTAGGTAGGCCAACGCTTAGACTAACACAGAAACCGTCGATATGGTAATTATTAATAATTATATTTATTAAAATCTATTTAAAATTTTCACGCAGTAGAAAATATATCAGAATTCAGAAACCTGAACACAAATAACATATGAATGTTAAAAGACAGAAATTAACAATGAATATAAGCCTTATGATAACAATGAAACATAATTAATATCTCAAGATATTAGAATAGAATAGAATAGATAACACTTTATTGCTCACCAAATATACAATTTCAAAATTGCACAATTACAATATTGTCATGGTAGAAACAATAGGCGGCCTTATCGCTTAAAGCAATCTCTTCCAGGCAATCAAACTTAAGGAATAATTTAACCTAATCTGGCGAGATGTAGGCGGTGCAGATTATTAGGTAGATCATAAACAAACATATTTAAACTACAGATATTGTTCTTTTTCTGAATGAACATTTCAGTAATAGTAAACAATATTGCAAATGATGTCTCATGGATTGTAAGCAACGTAAAAAATAATCTACCCATGTATTATATATAATACTAAAGTTAAGAAAAACAATTATATTCGCACTGTTTAATAAGCCAATTAATTAACAGTTCGCTAATCCCGTTGCTTTTTTCTTTCATTCCCAATTTATCGCTCCCATTCTCAATTAACAACGATGAATGAAAAATTAATGATTTCCACGCTCTTTTTCGGATTCTCTCAACTGCCTCACATCACGGAAAAGATCAAACACCTAAAAATTACTCTATCAAAACGTTAAACGATAACGTTTCTACTTTTGCCATCAATAGGATACGCTTCAATTGGAATATTGGAGCGATTAAAAGCTTCAACATCTTGTTAACAAAATAAAAAAATATTAAATTATTGCATCTGAATATTATAACTCAATGGGCAAAATGCCAATTGAATCAGTTAATTGCTCAATATGCACACGAACAATCAATGTCGTTGACCGGCCTTTGATCTGTATCATTTATAGACATGTCACCAAATTAAGGATTAACAACATATTGCGTTGCGTTATAGTAATAGAACTGAGAACGCTCTACTTTACGTATTCTTGAACAGGCAGACTTGTAATATAGACTATGATTATACTGTATTATACTTCAAACAATTATTGAGAAACATTAATACGTGAAGCAAAAATGAAGGATAAACTTTGTACGAAAATTGCGCGGACGGAGGAGCATGAAATTTGGCACTCTTATAGTTTATATAGAGAAGGAGTGCAGAATGCAATTTTTTTTTTAAATTATGCATAGAAATTCATTATATCAATAAAAAAAACCTTACACACACTACCATGTATTTGACACGCATACGCATATATTACTTTCGTTTTTTGTTAAAGTCAAATTAACAATGTAGCCTTGGCGAAATCTGTAATTATAGAAGTATAGTCTTTAATAATGTTCAGACTTATAATTAAAAATTAATTATGGTCGCATTTCGACCACTAGGCGACCATTACTTATAATAGATATAGCATGTTAAGTTTTCTGTAATGCTGTACGATATAGTGATCTATTGAATTGTATTATCTAAAATACAGTTTTACTAATATCTAATAATGTTAATATTTAGATGAAGTGAAAATAGTAAACTTAGTAGGCAGACATATAATTTGCATGCATCAGCCGAGGCGATGCACAATGTACAATTGTACATGTACGTAAATTTACTGTACACGACTAGTCTTCTATAGTTTTTAGACTAGAATTGTTCCATATTAAATTCAAGAAAACTGAATGTATAAATAAATTTTAATGTCATATTATCCTGTACACGGGTCACACATTTAAAATTACTTCAAATTTGACCGCATTTTACTCAAATCTCGTTTCTCGACTTTTTTGAAGTGAAATTTCTTTAGAATTGTTGTGATTTGAAACTCGATGAAACGAAAAAGCGACACTAAAAAGAGATAAGCACACAAATCTATAGGACTAAGCCTGCGAGACAATGAGATAAGAGTATTACATTGTGCAGTACAGATTAGAGAGTCAATAAGACCAAAGATTAAACATAAGTCCAATTTGGACCGAAATAAAACTGATAATAATATATTTCTTATCTTTGAATATACTCTCTGAAGTTTCACTTCTACTGCCTGTGAACTGCAAACACACATATTTTTTTATCATGGCATAGGTTCGCGTTTGTCAGCTATCTCACCTGATATTAAGTGAAGATGCGTTCTAGGATGAAGCAGCTTGCTTCATCCTAGAACCTAGTAGATAGATACATATTCGCTCATGACTTGAAAACCAGTGGTTTGTATAAATAAGCGTGCTCCATCCAAGACTGCGTCATCACTTAACATCAGGTGAGACAGTGGTCAAACGCAAACCTATATATCCGTATAAAAAAAACGGGGAACACAGACTCCGGCAAATTGTTCCACTCGACAGCGGTGCGCAAAGGAATGCAGGAGGACAAAGGTTTAGTTCTAACGAATGATATGTCCACCGGCTGAACGTTGATCTACAAGATGAGCCTTAGTTTTATGTCTCTTCTTGAACAATTGAGAAAATATTGTAACCGTTATACATATTAAGTAGTATTGGTACTATACGATTAAAGTAAACTCTATATTGGGTAGTTTATTGCTTATACAATAACATGACGAGAAATGGCATCAATAGTACCAGTACGATACATGAAGCAAGCCTGGCGCTAAACACAAATATAAATCTAACCCAAATTGCCTAAAACCTACTAAGGTTTATGTACTCTTCGTTGGTACTGCTTGTATCAACAGAGAATCAATAAAAGCGATTAACGATACAGTGAATTTCTTCAAACTCACAATTAGTAACAATTTATGCAACGTGTTTTTATGGACAAGTCAAACAGCCGCAGAAACTAGGACAAACAAATCTTATTTTTGAACGCATATATCTTGCTAATTCCCAGCTTTCTAATGTTGATATGAATTGAATGGATAATCTATTGGAATAAGGACGCCGTGAAAACAGCTACGAATTGTACTGACCTAATGAAAGCAAACAAACTTAACGAGTTCAAATTCCTTTAAGTCAGACGCACTAATTAACCTCTAAATAACTGCTTTGTGTTAGACATGTAACCCGGAAGAGGTATCGAATCACGTTGCTATTAGTAATATGTAATGAATAAACAGCATTTCAATTTTGCAAGAGTGCTATTTGATATCATGTGCTCATTAACACGCAGGAAACCTGGTTAATAGGAAAGAAGTTAATTAAATTCTTAGCACGTTAATTTTGCTTTTCTGTGATAATTTACATGATATATACATATTTACATTCACTGAATGATGAGTTTTTAAAGTATTGCTATGTCAATTTTCGCCTGAACCAAAATATGAGTTAATGTTAGTAAAACAATATGTGATTAATGTTATAAATCGTTAGTAATATGAATCATTTGCAGCACACATGACAAAACTGCAACAGATGTTGACTATAAACACTGCAAAGAAGCATCTACAATGAGATCAGATGGGAATTTTACTAAAATAGAATCGATCATCAATGCAACAACTTATATCACTTTCCTATCAGCAACAACGGTATGCAATCGCTGTTCCGATTACATGCATACTAAGCAACCCTTGTGAAAACTTATACATATTCATAGCATAAAAGTCTTTCCTTGATATCAAGGTTGTGTATACACCGACTGACAACTTGATTAATTCCAATACCTTTTATGGAAAAGGTTGCAAACGTGTCCGACCTTCCGCACTAAATCTGAGTCATCTCACATATTTCGTACTAATGTAATAAGGTAACTTTATATTATTATTTTATAAGAGCGTCGTTAAGTTAAGTCGTCGGTTAAGTTATATTACGCACTGACCAGAGGACTGGCGGTACATGCTTTAACATAGCTGTCATTGAAGCGAAGTCTTCCGAATGCTAGAAAGATGATTGGACATCGTAAGTAGGACATGAAAGTTTCACTGACATCAGAGGCTAATCGTACAAAGTACAGAGAGACCCACCCTATCAGTCGGGATTAATAAATTCTGGTTGGGTCCTGATGGGTCTGGGTTGTCTGGAAGAGATCGCTTTTTAGCGATAAGACCGCCTTTTGTACACAATTAGAATAATACTAGTTCGTAAGTTTTCTGTAATGGTGTACAATAAAATGTTATCTATCTATCTATCTAAATTCCAAGAAAAAGCAAAGAAAGAGATTAATGATATTAAAAACAAGATGTCACCAACTTAACTTTACAAAATTAATGCAACCAATTAAACAAACTAATTAGAGTGCGTCAATGTAATATACAATGGAACGCACACGTATATGAAACAACATATAAAATGTGCCATATAAACAAGATAAAATATATATTAATATAAACAATAAGATGATCATTAATTTAATCCTAAATGGTTACCTGTAAATGTATCTAACTTGATATCAGACGATCGCCTTTGCATGAACGATTGGTTACCGGTACACAAACAGTTTGATATCATATACTAATATATAAAGCTGAAGAGTTTGTTTGTTTCCTTGAACGCGCTAATCTCAGGAACTACTGGTCTAATTTGAAAAATTATTTCAGTGTTTGATAGCCCATATATCGATGCAGCACGTAGGCGATGTCCTTCATGTAGTTGACGAGCTTGTCCAGGCAGCCGACGCTGTGGAAGTAGGGCGAGTCGGTGCCGCAGGGAGTGGTCGCGCCGGACGAGACCTCCTTCGCGGAGCAGCACGAGTCGGGGAATCGGGAGACCGTTCTTCGGCCAGTCGTCGGCGCTTTTGATGCCGCAACAGTTCCAACTGGTATTCGGTAAGTGAGACATATTACAAAATATTCGAAATCTATCTTATACTAATATATAATGCTGAAGAGTTTGTTTGTTTGCTTGAATGCGGTAATCTCAGGAACTACTGGTCTGATTTGAAAAATCTTTTAGTGTTAGATAGCCCATTTATCGAGGAAGGCTATAGGCTATATATCATCACGCTAAGACCAATAGGAGCGGAGCACCAATGAAGACTGTTTCAAAATCGAAGGGTTTTGTAAACAAATTCCGTGGACGACGTCGCGGGCACAGCTATTAATAATATAAATATAACGAGTAACGGATGCTCTTAGTCTTCTGCCATTAAATATTTTATATGAAATGATATAAGAACCTATATCATTTGCGACAGTTATAATTCTCTTTTTATCAAAACGAATCATTCACTCTTTAGGTGATCAGAGGGCTGGTGTCTACCTCGAGCAACGAATCAATATAGCCTTCCAGCGAGGAAACGTAGCTAGCGTTCTGAGTACCTTACTCGTAAAATACGGTGACATAGATTCTGTATTCTACTTATAGCCTTGAGGGACTATGAGTAGAATACAATATAACTAAGATAAGTTTTCTTTTATTTTTTAGTCTTTGTATGATAAATAGACTTGTACTCTTCTCTGTTGCTTGATGAACTTTTCCAAGTTAATATATGTCAAAGTTTGTAAAAAATTGCTTAGGTTGCTTCATATGGTTAGACCTTGATCTATCTAGTCATACGAAATCACGATTTCTTTTGCAGTCTAAAGACTTATAAGCAGGACGCGTTTGAAAATACATCTGCCATCGGCGCCATAATGAACGTTATGTCAGTCGACCTCGTTAAGGTCGCGTTTCAATGAATACATGACAAGTTTATTTACGTCGGCGATATTATTATATCTGGAGCCACTGTTCAATGACAATGAAAACGGGTTTTATGCGAAAAATTGTTATTTTTAGGGTTCCATAGCTAATTGCCAAAAAGGAATCCCTAGAATTTCGTCACGTTTGTCTGTCTGTTGGCCTATCTGTGTACATACGTAAACATATGTAAACTGGCCGGTTTCTATCGTTATCTTACTAACCGCTCATTTGCTTTACTACTAGTTAAAATTTGACATAAACTATATAAATAATGATATTTTTTTACATATAGCAAGGCCAATGAATGAATAGTATAAGTTGTCTAGTCAAATGTCGTGTGTGGCCCAAACGTCGAGATAAAAATCAAATCAAATAAAATGCCTCGCTTAAAACCGTTAAAACGTAGTTTTAATTAAATGGAACTATAATGTAATTTAAACTTAGTTTAAACAATATATATACATAATTATGAATGTTAAGTATTTTTAAACAAATAGTGACTATAGCAAAGCGAACGTTTTAATAAATAAACGTTCGTTGATATTATAGACCTTTTTCCTTTATGAACCAGCACGCACTTAGCCGGTTTTATAAGCTTTTCCTCGGTCTGTGTATATAAGCGTGTCAAGGTCGAGGACTTTATTGAAGTCCTCATTAAATCCATTATCAACGACTTCATTCATTGAATCAAGTACCAGTAATCGCAACTAGTCATTTACTGCTTATAATAATGCCAACCCTTTAAAATCTCATTGCTGGGCTCGGGTCTCCCTATTTCTGAGGAATGGTTGATACATTCACTTAGCTTGTCCAAGGCAGATTTGCAGGTTTCACACTCGGTCTCTATGTGCAAGTGTGTCTCCATGATAATTTTCTTAACAGTCTGCACGTTCTAATTGTAAAAATCTGTACAGTAAACTATAAATCGTTATAACTAACAAGACAGTAGTATATAAAGTAATAATCAAAATAGTAAATTAGTAAAATTATTTCAATATGATTAATACGGATACCCATTTTAAATCATAAATCTAAGCAAGAAAATAATTAAAGTATGTACTACAATTAATTTAATATTGACGGCCGGTGGTTGAGCGGGTTAAGTCTTGCCGCTCACTGGAACACAGAGGGTTCCGGGTTCGATTCCTGGCATGGTAAATTTCGTAAACGACCCTTCCGTTATGTACTGTGGTCTGGTTGACTGGGATTGACCCCAGGGTGGTCTGTTGTATATTACCTATAACTTAAGCGTAACTTGCTTAGCTTGGGATGTACAATGTGTGTGTTTGTCTGCCGATTATTATTACACGTATATTTATTAACAAAGTTTCTTTACATTTTTGTAAAATATATAGAAAATACATTACTTTATAAAAAAAATACTAACTTCTACATATTTCTTTTATAAAATAACATATAGATATTTTTAAAAAAGGTTAATAAATATTAATATTAATATTGTATAATCAACAATCAATCAGTTTTATATGATAAGGTGATAAAGATAAGTTATGCATATGTGTTTACAAAATATATTTGTAACGATACAGTGATTGGTTACATAGATAAAATATAATATGTATCAGAGTACATTTTCTAGAATGTATTTGAAAACCTTCTGACTGTTCATATATTCCAGATCAATATAATCGAATCCATTAGAGGAAGAGATTTAAAATATGTGTTATAAATAACTTCGCTACCATGATTATTATGTATGTATTGTCTTATTAACGTTGCGTCATTAAAACTTATGGTGGCTACTGAGCCACCATAAGTTTTAATGACGAGCTATTGAGCTAGGCAATCGTTTCATTGATGTATGCGAATCGTGCACAAGAGCATATGTTGTTTAGACAGTATTTTAGTTTTAAAATTACCACCTGCAAACCTGCACATCATAATTACCTACATATATATAACATTAGCGATCTACCTTATACAAACATGGCGAGTTTACGCTTTGTTCCCGTGAAATGTGGAATCGGAGCTAATGAGTGATACTATTGACAGATATTTGTGTAACATTATTATTAGAAGCTGTGACAATATTAATTGGTAAATCAGATAAAGAGACGTTACATTTTAAAGGATATCGGTGAGGACGTCATCCGCATAATCCTATGACCTCCAAACATTGTCGTCGTACAACATTCCAAATGACGAAGTAGATATGTTATTTAACAGCGAAACGCTAAATGATAACACAAGTGAGAAACGTGGGTTGGGTCACAATCATTATGACTACAAGTGGATTCAAGGAGTAATACATTGACACACATCTATTGAGTAACTAATCATAATACAGATCTAGAATGCAACACGAGGACACAAAATAGGCCTTAAAAATATTGAGTCTGTGAAAAATGACCATTATTACACTAAAGCTGTTTAAATTAATAATAGCTTCTGATGAAGACATCTGCGAAAGTTCCAGCAAATAATAACAAGTCATAAAATTAAGTGTAAAACATGCATGTATAATGAATCACACTTTGTTGGAGACGAGGTAAAGGTAAATATTTTACAAACAGTTTACCGTTATTTCTCGACAAAACTGGCGATAAAAGCAGTTAATGGGACAGTAAAAGTAGTTGTTTTAAGACGGTCCCCACCTACAGGGCCTTCCAGGAATAGAGCCGGAGGCATAAAACGCGCTAAACAAAACCGCAACCCAATACGAGTGATGCTAATGAAACTAAATTAAGGCAACATTAGACAATTACGATGACTTCATCCATGATATGGCAATAAAACAGCATCTGTGCTAACTCATTAGAACATTAAAACGAACCCGCTGAACGTTCACAAATTCATAATATTGTGGTCTAAATAGATCACCCAAATTTTAGGGCGTTACGCCGATGACACATAAAAACGCTCATAAAATAACACTACAAAAATATCGGACTGGCAAACATCACTAGAGTTACAAAAGATCGCCGACAAGTCTACATTTACACTTCACGTAATCCAGAAGTAAATAAACATTGCAATGTGAGCACGAATAAATGTTGATGCACTTGAGCGCACCTTACCAAAACAAATGTAACAGATGGGTAAACAGAACATCTGTGAGGTAACAAGAACAACTGTTGCTAGTAATAAGTTATATAAAGACAAAATTATAATTTACACAAAAAATAATACTCACAGCCAGGTGATATGCCGTTCTCCTTCATCGCGCAGCGGAATGGGTAATAAGTGCCAGGCAGCACCTTACCATACATTGTCCTATCCATGCTGAACCAATCACAGAGCTGTTTTTTTAGAAATAAAACACCCACAGGTTCAACAGTAGGCTCAACGCACCATAATTACAGCCTACACGATAACTGAGAAAATTTTAGTCCTACGCTACTAGTAAACGTGTAAACACTTGTAAATTACTAGATTTAATTATTACAATATAATAAAATCAAATATCATTACACTTGTTTATGTTTTAGATAGGTCTAACTCAAGGACGCTAGGTGACTGATTCCAATCAAGGATACGGTCGATAGGTAGGTTTCGGTCGTCATATCAATGATTTTGCGTTATCGATAAGCGCATTGATAAGTGATAAGGTAGAATCGCGGGGACGTTTATGACGCCAGATGTTCTCCGAGCAGAGTATTCGTTAACGCGTCCCAGTCACAACTGAAGCCTTGTGGTGCGTCGTCGGCGGCTTCGACAGCGCCGGCGCACGCTTCAGCCGCACCGGCAGCAAATTATTTAAAGACGGCAACAAATCAAGTGCATTCGTCAATATCTGACTGTTGTTTCGTCGTCCTAGAGGGATTTATTGAGAAATATAACAATATTTACAAATGTCATGGCATTTGACTTTTATGTTAATTTTGGTGCAAAACTACTACCTCAAAGAGCTGCGCAACGTTAAAGTTTTATTTTAGTTCCTCAGATCAGTTGATCAGATCAAAGGGATAACAGTGTCAAACTAACGGCTATAATAAAGCAATCGGTCTCTCAGGGAATTCTTTAAATTCTCACCACAGAGGCAGAAGGTGGCACTACATTCAAGAAAGGGCTATCAATCATGGAGTCTCAGACGAGAAAATTCTAATTTCGGTCTCTACTCCGGCCAAATTGTACTCCGCCCAACCACATCCGGTAGCAATGTGATGCGTACGAGTTTCATTTGACACAAAGCTTCCGGCTCAACACTTTTACACTCTTCGACTCATATTTACAATATTTTTCAATAGAAACATTTTAATTAAAGGTTACAGATAATCGAAACTTAAATCATGTTAATAGACCCTGTACGCATTATTTATATCATAGTTAAAGTGAGATATCGCGACACATTTTCACATTTCTCCTGGGGCCCAATTCTGCTGTCTCAAACCTTGGCGTTGCGAAGATATTCAAAGTACGACTCCATTACGGTATAGTAAAAAATGCGTATTCTACTAAATCCACAATATGGTCTTGATATCGTCGCGGCAGAATAGTAGTAGAAAAAAAAGATATTATCATTAGCAAAAATGGGTTTAGTCAATGATTATTGAAAAGCTACAAAAAAATTAAGATTTATATCGCGAATTTTTGCTTATAAATACTTATAAAGACCGAGTGGCGTGCCATGGAACTAACAGAATACCGAATTCTGGCAAACTTATAAATGACACGACAGTGTCCGGTGATTTTGACGAGATAGTTTTAGCACAATTAGGCCCCTGGTCGAAAGATCCAAGTGATTTGACAGTGGGAAATATTTAGTAAAATAAATTGCAGTTTATAACCTGTCCATTTTACGATCAAACCAATTGTTCCACTGTTCCAGAGTTGGTCTCTAATAAGGAAGTAAATATTTGAGTGGGACTCGCGGAACTGTTTGGTGCTAACTCAACCTACTTGCGTGTTTAACGTGTGCTGTCGGTACTCGAGAAGATTGGCTCTGTTGTAACATTCCAATGATCAGAATACTAATCAGATCATTCAGTTTTAACTACTACGAACCTCGATTAATGTACAGAACTACTTTCCTTGTTACAGAAAATTACAGGTGGTTCATTTTCATCGGTTCTATCTAATCTCACTAGATTCATAGACGTTGACATTGTGCCAAAACAAAAACACATTAACTGCCAAGGGTAAAATTATACAATGAAAACGAAAACAGAATATCACAGGCGGTTATAAACAAGAAAGCGTGATACAAAAATCACCTCACACCCTTCTGAAAATAGAGCAATTTTTGAACTCAATCAAAAGGAATTGACACGAATTAAAAAGACTTTCGAAAACGAAATTACAAAAGCTTCGAGAGCCCGGTGTCAAAAACTGTTGTGTATGAAATGCCGGCCGGTGCGTTTATAGTGGAACGGCGCGGGCAACTGACCATCAACTGACAGACGAGCACATAGCTCGTGGGGTGCGTACCACGCAACTCATGGTAGTCCCGTGACGTATGGTGACGTCACCACAATATCTTTACAGCCTTAGCAAACACGAGCCGAACAGTTTTATTGGATGTTACTATGCTGTGATCTATCTAGGTCACTTGAGGGATAACGTAATTGAAATACATGATCATATGGAAGCAAAAATAATTTTCTAAGGACTATGACCTAGATTGTTCGAACTAGAATTGTTGGCAAAGTAGGCGCTTCTAATTATCATAAATGAGAATGTTTCGAATGTATTAAAAATTTCTGTAAATGAAAAATATTGTTACTTTACAGAATAAGCACATTACGCACTTTAGTGACACAAAAAGAGCAAAAAGTTTTCATACAACTATTTATCCGAAAATTGTCTAAAGAGCGGTTCCTCTATCTAACTATTTATTCACCTGCCTTACTTACCATCGGAAGAAATTTAACATTACTTGTATGGAGCTTATGGTTGTCATCGATATGACCGCCTATTTGTAATAACCCATACAAATTAAATGATTAGACTGCTTTAAGATGTGTGCAACAAATTATATTCTATTTTATAAGTTCCCGATGGTAACCTAACAAAAATGTAGAAGAAAATCTGTATCCAAAATATCCAAACATTATGTTCGATATAAAATGAGAAGGTGTGTCGGCTATTATGTTACGAAACGTATACTAACGACCCACGACGACACACACAATTAAGTTAATTAAGCCTAATGGAGCAGTGGACGAGATATTAACGAAAGCACTGCGTGCACTGGACTACGCATGTCGTGATATCTGTTAAGTGATAATGATGGTTGATTAAACAACATTTAAAAAATTCAGGGTTAAATAAAAGAGTAAGAGAGACTTATACTTACTTAATATGGTTTTATATCTATAATATTGTTACGAGTTGCAGGACTCGAATTAAAATGCCGTTCGAATTACTATAGAATTTATTAGAACCATACAAACACGTATAACACATGTACAAATATAACTGAACACCACCAGTCCAAACATAATGCACGATTCAATAACACGTGCAAAGTCCGTCACCGTATAGATTACCAAATGTACACACGTCTTGCCTCGCTTGTGGTTATCGCTTGATCGCCTCACCCCTCCCTTGGGGCATTGCTTTATACTGTACAAATACAATATATCTGCTCGACCGCGTGGACAACATTTCTAAGAATCACACCTGGCTAATGACTACCATAAGGGGTTGTCTATTGTTTGCCCTAAAAATATAAGCAATAATACTCATATCCCCGAATTTCATTTGCCCATTTCATTTGTTGACCATAAAAGTTTTGTTTGCCCGTACATTAGATTCCACAATGACACGAGTGCCATACGTATTGTTATCCATTTTATTAATTGCAATAATATTATTTAACAGAATATTCACTATAATCGATCCAAGTCGCTTCCGTAGAAAATTAACCTAACGCCTTTGTCCTAAAAAGCGATTGGCTTTCTAGTTGTCTAGTTCATGTTCTAACCTAACCAAACCTAAACCTATTGATCGTTTAGTTTAAACCGATTTTATGATTTTTTTCTAGAAGCAATTTCGATGGCAAATGATGTTATGGCATATAATAATTATGCCTTACAATGATGATAACAAACGATGTTATTAAAATTGACTTTATGGGAAACAAAGTTTCTAGCACGTGACGAATATAGTAAACAATGAGTATGATATATAAAATTTTAAGAAACAATATTATGTCTGTTGACCAGTATAGCAGATGAAATTATGGTAAATTAAATTCTGGCAAGTGGCTGTATCCGACCATAAAGATTACAATACACAATGGACTGTTTTTCCAATCACAAATTTTAAACACAAAGTAAACAAAAGAAGACGGTCATAAAAGCGTTTCAATGTTGTTAGCTCAAACACCGACGGGTAATAAATGTGCTTCGTTTACAGATATGCAGGTGGTCCAAATTGTAACAATATTATAAAATTCTAAATATGCCATGTCTATACATTGAAGCTATATAAAAAAAAAACTGGAATACATTATACTTATATAAACGATGTAGAAGAAAACGATGCAATTTTTTAGGTTTCTTGTTTATTTGTTCGGGATTCACGTAAAAGGTACTGGGCCGATTTTGATGCGGTTTTCGCTGATCGACAGTAAATTCTTAGATTTAAAATCTTCGCTACTTTTTGTCCTGGGAATCTCGCGGTAAACATTTTCTGGGAATGATTTAAAATGGTCAAATCAAAAAAAAATCGAATTCCAATGCGGTTTCTTCACTGATCGATAGCAAACGTTATGTAATAAAATGTGTGATATTTTTTATTCCGGGAATCCCACGAGAATTTTCCCGGGATCGGGTTGTAGTTGTTCGAATGCATAAAAATTAGCTTATTCCGACACAGTTTTCACTAAAACAATAACACATTCTTTTTTAAAGGATGCAGTACTTTGTTTCCCGGGAATCACACGGGAAATTCAAGTCAAGCGCGAACGAAATACCGCGGGCATATCCTAGTTAAATATAAACTGATAAAATCGAAGTTTATTAGGTGCAGCGCATGATGTCATTTTTTTATTTAATTCAAATGACGATAACTTTTATTGTGTTGTGCCGAAAATAGACTGTTCATTTCTGTATTTCTATTTTGATAGAAATAAAGCATTGTCAACTTTATAAAATAAACGAACTTATATTGTTAAAAAGATTTCATTTAATAGGTGACTTTTTTAATAGTTATTTGATTATTTGTTATTTAATAATGTTTTTTAGGTTATCAAGTATTTTCAAGAACAAATTTGTGTTTAAAGTATAGTATAATACATTTTTGTGTATAAATAATAGGGATGGACTGAATGTGGTTTCTACCGAATACGAACGTCGGCCGAAATTCGGTTTGATTTCGCCATGCTTTCTCAAAAGCAACACGTCGTGATCTGTTGACTTCGTGACTTGATAACGCCGAATATTTGGCTTTTTTTTTACACCAAAACCTGCTTCTAGTAAATTTTAAATATGAGTAGGTGGATAAAAGAATAGATTTTTAGACCTTTTAATTCGTAAAAAAGTGATTTCAATCAAAATTAAAGTTGTAATCGCTGATGTCCCTTAGAATTGTTTTATTTTATTTTATTCAAGTTACACACTATAATTAGACAGTTGCACTACTTACTGATGTTTCTTAGAGGAATAATATGTTTTTTTTTATTTGATGTCTACTCAATCAACAAATTATTTAATTTATTTTTTATCACATTGTAAGTTACGATTTACATGTTCCTAACTAAAATAAATGACCATTAGTATATAGACGCCAATTTTTATACTGCGGTTATGATAGATATGATTTCTATAAACTTCAGTCAAAATAGTGGAAATAGTTACAAACAGGATTTTCGCAACGAATTACACTATTTAATGATGTTTAAATGTCTTACATCTAGACAACTTAGGCCACATCTAAAGTTAGATATTACAGTAGATAATATTTTATATTAATCATCTAGACGCAATTTAACTGAAATTTTATTCAATAATTTATCTAGTAAGAAAAAACAAGGTATAGAAGAAATACAAATAATAACATTTGAAACTTTTTACAATAAAATAAAATAACGAAAGAAAACGAAAAACCAATTAAAAAGTCAGTCATTAAATATTTTTAAACAATTAAGATCATTTTATTTTTAACCGACTTCAAAACGGAGGAGGTTCTCAGTTCGTCTGTATGTTGTTTTTTATTTTTTATGTCCCATTTGTATACAACGACATAAATAAACCAGTTTAATTTCAGCTTTAGAAATAATCATAGTATTAATAAAATACATATTTTGCGCTGATCTGCGGATATACAAATACAAGCCATAATATTATGATATTAATCACCAAAATGGGAAACTTTTTTCGATAAGAATTAATTATGTATATTTTATTAAACAGACCATAAATCACTATTAATCCCAGCACGTATAAAAAGGACAGTCATGCTGACTCACTGTGCGTCAAATTATTATATAGATCGTGGCTGTGCTAACAGAGAAGACTGTAATTCATTTAAATTCAATCATCATTAAATAGCCCAACCTTAAGTGGCTATGATGAATTCTTCCAAATATACAATCAACAGATTGTGGTCTAAAAATATAGTAAAATTTGTTTATGAACTACACCCGTTAATTATTTTTGTTACAATTGCCGGAAGATGTACTTTGGCCGTGGAAAGACGTTACGAGTTATTTCCAGATTTTTGTCTATGTCAACATATTTAATACAAATAAAAAATGCTATAAAATTAAAATATTACAACTCTAAAACGAAAGACACACCCGCCCACGCTGGAGGTTTTAATAAAATGGATATATTGAAGTGAGGGCAGTCTTGGACATTAAATATCCATGCAGGAACGGAGAAAGAATACAATTTCCTGCGGCCAGGCGGTCTGTCGTAAGAGGCGACAAAACAACCCACAGCCAGGTGGTAGGGCATTTTCCCGACTGGATGGCTACCACCCCCGGTCTAGAGTATGCCGCCATAACAACCTTGAGTTGTGTTCCGGCATTAGTGACCAGGTTCCAGTCTCCCTTAAGACAGCAGCAGCGCATTTGTAGCACCTTTGGTGTTGCAAATGTCCATAGGCGATGGTAACCGCTTTCCACCAAGTGAGCCGTCTGCTTGTATGCTGAACTCCTGCAATAAAAAAATATTTTCAAACAAGACATTTTGTACATGTGTATTCTATCTTTTTAATTTAGTCATAATATCATAAAAACTAACATACAAATATACAATGTAATTAAAAGCAAAGAACAGTTAAGGTAATATTTGGGTATTATATGCCTGTGGATCATTATTCAGAAGACTGAAGTCTACTGCTGAATATGGGCATCTCACACAGTCACATTCAGTTCCTGTCAGTAGGCTTTCGCAGTTCGTCGCTTCATCTGTCCGGTATCGTACTACTGCCAAGACGCCGTTTTCAGTCAAAAACACTTTTAACGCGAAGATTGTCATTTTGTATTAGGGTAGTGTATCTAATAGGGCGTTGGGCTGCTACTCAGCTATTCGGTGCACGATTTTTAAGTAGTGGGTGGGCGCAGTTGGTAGGGGGGAAGGTATGCTTACCCTTTCTGCAACTCCTAGGGTCCGGAGTTCTTGAAATATTTATTTTTGGCAAACATAACCTCACTTATTTTTTCACTAACATTATTGTGATGGGTGGTGAAAGGTCGTGACCAGTGACTAGAACAGTAATTTAGGTTAGGTTAGGTTAGCTTCAGACCAATGCGCACGAGCCAAACGAGCGAAGCAAGCTTGCCGCGGCAGCGGTCGGGAGTGCCAGAACCGACTGTTACCATTTACTATTTATTTTATACACACGATTTATAATTTCGTCTTTACTGGCCGCTATTTTGAATATTTTCATGGTTACTCTTGTAGTGTATGTGAATGTGGTCGTTGTCTTTTTCTTCATTTTTTGAGATATATACTGTTTTTTGGTTCTTTTTCTGTTGATTACTGGCTTTCTTTTTGACTTCAAAAGGATTGTTCAACTTTGTAAGTGCAATATTAGTGAAAAAAATAGTGAGGTTATGTATTAATAATAAAAAAACTGAAGATCTCCGAACCATAGGGGTTGTAGTAGCGGTAAGTATGCCCCCCCCCCCCCCTTATGCATTCAACCACCCCGCTTCTTAAAATTCGTGCACTGGATAGCTATAGATTTACCGTCGTGTGTAATGTAACCATGCAATATTAAAAATTGCATCAATGCACGTATTATTATGGCGCTGGATGTGATACCCATACCCTAATGTAATTCTCAAATCTGCTACATTACACTCGAATACTCTCCGGTAAATAAACATTTTAATATTTTCAACAAATTAAGAAGAACACCACAGTTATTTTCTAGGAACATCTGCAAAACGACCTATTACATCATTATCATACAAGGGTAATAAATAAGTCCATAAAAAGAAATTAGTCCCGTCTAAATCAAGGACAACAACTATAACAGCACACTTCTCAATGTCAAGGTAACTGTTGTATTATAACGTATGTCGCGTATATCGTACTTAGCAATCTCTACACGTCATACGTTACATGCACAGATCATAGAATATGATCTGTGGTTACATGTAAATCGTTGCAAATAATACATCCGACGCGTATAACCGCATTGAATATGTAACGAAGCGACGATCATGAGGTCACCATTGAAAAATCCGTGCATCTTATAGCTAATTTGATAATCCTGTACAGTTTCTAGATATTTCTACAATGAAAATAGATAACTCAAATTGACACAAAAATATTATAGTGGTGAATTTTTACTTGCTTGAAGAGCAAGGCCGTGTTGAGAATAGGAGATTCGGCAAATACAAGCCATAAAGAGCTTTACGTCTACCACATAAGGACGTGGCTATGCGAAATATGCTTTAAATTGGGACACATTCGAGTCTCTTTCTATGTGAAAACAGTTGATGTATATATCATACCCAAGTTTTATTACATGTATGCCGCCCTACCCTCAGTTACTCCTCTTCGCAAACTAACTAGTTGTTTTCCGTGAAAGTCAGAGAGCTTCATACTAAATTAATGACAAAGTTGAAGAAATTCACATTAGGTTTACTCATTATAAAATGGATAATTAAAGAGGGTAAAGGGTTAACCCTTCGGCTCAGCGGCCTATCATAAGAGGTGACAAAAAAAACCCCTAGTTAGGTGGTATGGCATTTGTCCAACTGGATGGCTACTACCCCTGGTCTAGAGCAAGGGTCACCAATTAGTTTCGCTCAGGGTCCGTTTTAAAAAATGAAATGAACATCGCGGTCCGCACAACTTTTTATAGAAAAAAATATTTATTAAACAAATGTAATTACGGAAATAACAAAGGTATTTTTTACATATCTATGAGAAAAATGAAACTTTTTGTTGCAGACTATCTGTCTGAAGTTTGGAGTAAAATTGGTGCAAGCTATTGACATTAAATCCTGGAGATGTTCATCAGTAAGTCAAGATCCAAATTTATTCTTAATGAAGTTCATGTTCGAAAATACTGCTTCATAAATGTCTGTTGACCTGAACAAAGTAAGCAAGTTTCAAAGCTAATTTTTGTAGTTCTGGATATTTATTACCACAAACAAATTTTATCCAGAACTCTTCACTAGAAACATTCGCATGTTTGTGTTTTAAAACTGCAGTGCAAGTTGCTGTGTCCTCGCGGTCCGCCATTTGGCGAGCCCTGGTCTAGAGTATGCCGCCATAACAACTGTGAGTTGTGTTTCGGCATCAGTGGCCAAGTTCCAGTTTCCCCTTCGAAGCCGGCAGCTCATTGACAACACTTTTGGTGTTGCTAATGTCCATAGGCGACGGTAATCACTTGCCATCATAGTTTCGCCGTCAGCCTGTCTGCTCTGCTTCAGCAATAAAAAAATGGGCTTCCTTTAGCCGGTTGCACTCTGAGAGCTCGGGGCTTAGTCTACCACTTTTGTTGATCTGAGACCTACGCAAAATGTTAATAAACCGTATAAGGTAAACATGACTTAACAGTCTTCATTATTTTGCAGGGTGTGAACGACATCAAAGGTGATCATTAATCATCTGTGACAACAGGGCGTTGGACCCCATTAAGGGCTATTTGCCAACATCCGTTTACGCATTGAAGTAACTGATATTAGGCAATGGCCATAAAGGAAGCAAACTCCGCTATTTTACATGATGTGCCATTATGGTAATCATTCCTCTACATCTGCATTGTCATTGTGCTAAAAGTTCGTAATTTATGAAATTTTGAATAGTATTGTTACAATTGGGCCACCTGCATATTTGTAAACAAAGCACATTTATTACCCGCCGTCGGTGTTTGAGCTAATAACATTTAAGCGCTTTTATGACCGTCTTCTTTTGTTTACTTATTTATTGGTTGTTGTAGAGAGCAGCTTATTGTACTTGTTAATGGCCGTTCGCAGGCATAATTAGGCAGGTGTGCGGATTACAATTTCTGGGAACTCGTGTCGACGCTTGCCAGGTAGACATATTGCATCGTGCATTATAAAGCAATGCCCCAATGGAGAGATCGGCAGTCAAGCGATAACCATAAGCGAGGCAAGACGTGTGTACATTCGATAATCTATATAGTGACGGACTTTGCGCATGTTATTATATCTTGTACCTGTGTTATACGTGTTTGTATAGTTCTAATAAATTCTATAGTAATTCTAACGGTATTTTGATTCGAGTCCTGCAACACGTAACAGTATCTTAAGGAATGTACCGATACTACGAGACCAGGGGCGTGCTACCGCCGTATCAGCCGTATCAATGATACGGGGCCCCCAGGCTAAAGGGGCCCCGAAAATATATAATCAAAAATTCCTAAAATGTTATCCACAATCTTTTATAGGTTAATAAATGTTTTGAGAATAACTGCTGGGCCAAAAGGTATGGCTATTAGACTTGTCATTATTTGTCTTTAGAAGCAGAACATTTAGAAAAACTTAAATCGCCTTCAGCTATGAATGATTTCATAAATAAGTTTGCCGAAAAAAGGAGTGTAAATTTGATTTTAATTGTTTGATTAATTTAGCTCCTAGGAGCATTAAGTTTAAGTGATAACTTAAATTAATATATAATTATTTTAATTCAATAGTGAGCATTTTTTGTTTCTTTTGTAAAAAAGACTACCCTTCCTTTGGGCTCCCCAACACATTTTGATACAGGGCCCGTCTAAGGCAAGTTACGCCACTGTAGGTGACCCATTTAAAAAAAAAATTACACCTCTCGGTGACCACCCGTGGTATATGCCTTTCGTTATAACGTAGTAATTAGTAGATATGTTTTTGTGTTGTTTTTTTATGTCTATTAATACGGAGCTTGCCATGTGATATCAAGAGTGTGTGCATACCTGTAATAACAAGTGAAATAGTATTATCAAGAAGAAAAGACTATTAACTGGTGATCAGTTAAACATAAGCCGTTTAAAGAGCATTAAACGCTTTGAATATGCTCGAAAAAACGCAAGATTTTCTTAGAGAATATTGACTATGTGACGAAAACTTAAGCAACCCCTGTGACCAAGTGTGGTATTTTGAAAACCTCCTCCTTGAACGAGTCACGTAGTACGGGTATGTTCCCTTAATAGAGTTGTAAAGAAATAGTCTAATGAGTAAGTAAGTCATATTACCTTTATGGCTAAAGCAACTGTGTCTTATTCCAATGATGTGAATTCAAAGACTGGCTTGGAATCAAGCATTACTTGCGTAATTTTCGGGCCTAATGTGTGTATTGATTATAACCACTTGGTGATGGTATAGGAAAACAATGTAGGGCAGCATGTACACTGAGATAACCAATCTGTAAAACCCACCAAATCACTTTGAACAGGCCTGGCAGATATAAGGGGACATTACATTATCCAATTTGCAAAGTCTTAGATAGATGAGCTAGCATGCCAAACTTGGACGGTGTAAAGGCAGTTAGTGATCCAATCTAGAGTGATTGTATGGGCTCTGCCACCCTCGCTCGTCTAGTGCAGTAGTCATAGCTGCAGTTTCGCGCTCTGCAAATTGAATAATATAATGCTCGATATAGCATCCATTCCATGTGGAGGCCTTTGTCAAAATACAATGACACATCAAAATTATTGTCAAATTAGAATATGTCCATATTAGTCAAGCTTGTTTACAATTTCCCCAGAGGTGAAGATTTCATTTCCATTTCCCTTGAAATTTTCCATGCAATACCAAAATGTGCAGGTGAATAAAAAATTACCCTTTTGTTTAGTATAAACCTCAATATTTATTCAGGCTACTCTACAAAGTGAAATAACCATTAGAGAAAATAATTGGGTTTTAAACTCTTACAGGTCCTATTTCGGTAGTTTCTAATTACCTGAAATCGAAATTTAATTAACAATTAATGGTTAATTTTAGGCAACCATTTAGAGTTTGCATTAACTTTTACCAATTCTCATGTTAATTGCATAAAAATATAAATAAGGTATCATTTGTTGTTGTTATCATAAAGTTTTGTTATGTGTTATTATGTTTAAAAAACCTATAAAATCTTGAACAAAGTAAAAAAAAGTGTTTGCAATTACTCTGGTTGACTATATTTCACTTTTGCTAAATTAAAAGAATATAATATATTATTTAGTATCTAGTGGAACACTTACAAGCCAATAAATGGCGCTGTGCAATAATTGCGGTCACAAACATTTCTCAAAACATACAAAGAATATATACAAATTATCAACAATAACAGATGGGCCTAGGCCTGTGAGGAACAACACTATCCTCGCTGGAAGATCTTCCTTTAAGATGGAGGAGCATTCCATCTCACTCCTCCACCTAAATGGGGCACCCCTAAAAGAATTTACTAAGACCTATCTTAGAAATTGACATATTTTTCAAGGACTATGAATTCAAGGGATTAGACTACAAAGACAAAGAGTCTACGTTGGAAAGCCTAGCCCTACTTTCAAGTATTATTTATGCACTTCAGGGTACAAAACCAATAATATTTAGCAAAACATGTTGGAACATACAAAATCAGAGTCCGCTAACTCCATAAAGTTTTATAGCAAGTAGATGGATGATACACAAGTCCCGGTAACTGAAAGATTAAAATAATATTCCTGTTTCTCAAGAATTATTCATGTTGCTAAGGTCAAATAATGACATCATACCTATAACACTCTTATTCATATAACTGTTAATTAAAATAACTGAAGAACAAAGTCCCCCCTGTTTGCTAAGATTGAAAAATATGCACTTATTTATCTATATACTATATACATAAATAATGAATAGCAAAAAAGCCAATCTCAAGTTCATAACCAAAATTGGTTGAGAAATCAAAAACGTTATTTATTCACAATGTCACACAAGAACGGAATTCTTATAAGCCTGGAATTTTAATATGTGCTTGACATACCATCGCCTGAGTCATAGCTTAAGCATGTGAACAGAAAGACTTGAAATTTTTGGGTACATGTAATATAATTTTATATATTACAAGTATTATGAGATTTGTTAAGCTCTCAAATCTTCTAAGTCTGTGCAAAACTATTCCTAAGATGTAGTAATTCTGCACAATTAATTTATGTACAACTGTAAATGATATTTGTTATAATTGTCCTTATGTAATTTGATTACTCATTAAG
Organism: Dendrolimus houi; assembly: GCA_039645545.1. Lineage (NCBI taxonomy): Eukaryota > Metazoa > Arthropoda > Insecta > Lepidoptera > Lasiocampidae > Dendrolimus > Dendrolimus houi. Next base: position 22,751,776 of record CM077127.1, on the reverse strand, counting down.
GGTAAGAGAGAAAAGGCCAGTTTAGACAAGGTTTTAAGGATGGGGTGGTTTACATTGGTGTGGTAGGTTTGTGAGGTTTATGTCATTTGTGCCTAATGAATATACATTGAATGCTCTATGTGTAATTTCAAAATATACACCAGTTTTAAATGGAAATGCCTATATGTATTATATGATGGATGACCATTTTTAGAAATTTGTCCCAGTTTTAATCTGAATGTTTGTCTCGTTTAGGCTCTAAAAGGTTTAGTAGACCTCAATTAAAATTTTAAAGATTAAAACAGGATTTTTTTATAAACTTTCTGAAGTGATACTTCTTTAGAATACTTGTGATTTACATTGTGCAGCACAGATTAGAGAGTCAATAGGACCAATGATTAAACATAGGTTTAATTTGGACTGAAATAAAACTGATAATAATATTTTTTAGACTAGAACAGCGGAAAATTTAAAGTGATACTTAAGAAGTATATTTTGAATTATAATATGTTGACGGATGTAGGTTAAAGGAAGTATATTTATATTAATAAAGAATTATCTATGAGTATATTCTCTAAAGTTTCCCTTCTACTGTGTGTGAACTGCACACTCACACATATTTTTGTATTATTTCTTGTTTATGTACTGCAGGGTTCAGAAATTGTATATATAAAGTAAAAGTCCTACATATATAAAGTACAGCTAATAAAATACAACTTAATTATTCTGTGAATATGGCTATGCAGTGACAAATACAAGTTAATAAAAAGAATATAAATTAGCAAAATTCTTAATTCATTAAGTATAAGAACTTTAAAGATGGCTTTTATGATTTGTCAAATAGATAATTTTATAAACAACATTACATTCAAAAGTTAAGCTAATAAAATATACAATTATGCTATGTACCTAGCAAACTATTCTTCTGGTCAAACATAAGCTCTTAAAACCTTAATATTATCGAATAAAATTTAAGAATTTATAGTGTGAATATATTAAAATTACAAAATGAATATATTCAAGGATATTACAAAACTTTCACTATTGTGACTACCAATTTTTATTGATAAAAGTAAAATTACGAATTTTTAATCTCTTACTTGATACTTTATTAATCCTTGGATTTGAAATGTTTTCTGAACCTAAGAAGTTTGAAGTTTGGGATACAAGTTTAAAAGAGATTATTTTTATTGTAAAGTATAAGGACAGGACAATAACTTTTGTATAAGTACAATTGAAAAGTATTAATTTTATGATAAGTCTGGTATCATACCCTAATGAAGCCGCATACCAACAAGATAACGACTTATCAGTTTATAAGAATAAACAATATAAGGCTCTAAACTACACAGTTACTTAGTAGGACGCCTATGCAAATAAGAAACTATTTTAGTCAAACACGTCATTTTAGCTGCTAAGAGTCACCAAACAGGTTACGATAACATAAGAAAATTACCTAAATCATCCATGATTCCTTACGATCCTTCAAATCGGCTTGATTCACAAAAACAATATCACTACACAGTTATTAACAATGCAGTACTTGCAAATTCAGAATTAATTCTTAGTTATATATGAGATAATAAACAAAAAAACAATACTGAAAATTATTGTTCAATTTACAACCCAAATAAGACAAACTATTTTTGACATAAAAGGTGAAAAGTTGGTAATTATTGCCAGTATGACACACAGGAAATGTCAACGTCTTCTCAGGATCCTAAAATTTCCGGACGTATACTCAGTCAGTATATTTATTAATATAAATTTTACATATTTCTTGAATTTAGAAACTTACTTTTTATTATATGACTCTATTTAAGTTAAAGTAAATTTATATTTATAGTTATAATTATATATTATAACTTTTAAGTACAAATTTTTTACATTAAATATTAATATTAAATATGAGCTGTAAATTTATTAACGAAATAATACTGTCATGATTGACAATCACGTCGTTATGAATTGGTTACGTTCAGAATATGGTTCAGCTTAAACTAAATGTTGTCTTTAGAATCTCTAAATTTTTTTACAACAAAGTAAAAGGTATATTTTTACATCTTTGCTAATGACCAATAAAAAACAAAACAAAAATAATTTTATATTTTGTATAAATTCTATATAAATTGCATTCGGAAGGTAAATAAAATCATTTAAAATAAATATTACCAGGTTTTTGATCACCTTTATTTAATAAGTATCGATTCATTAGATCTGTTTTTAATACGCCCAAATTTTCTTTTAAAGTTTAATTTAACCCTCATATTATATTTCGTACAAAATGAGTGGTTCCGGAGAACAATTGACTTTAGCCAGAGATATAAAAAGGGCTATAGAATTACTCGAAAAACTACAACAAAGTGGTGAAGTACCAGCAACAAAGCTCGCAGCGTTACAGAAAGTTTTACAGAGTGACTTCTTGAACGCTGTTAGGGAAGTCTACGAACATGTTTATGAAACTGTAGACATACAGGGATCAGCTGATATACGTGCGTCGGCCACTGCCAAGGCGACGGTAGCAGCTTTTGCAGCAGCGGAGGGTCACGCTCACCCACGAGTCGTTGAGTTACCCAAGACTGAAGAAGGGCTCGGTTTCAATGTTATGGGGGGCAAGGAGCAGAATTCACCCATTTACATATCGAGAATCATCCCAGGAGGAGTAGCAGATCGTCATGGAGGTTTAAAGAGAGGTGATCAGCTTCTGTCAGTGAATGGAGTCTCAGTTGAGGGCGAAAACCATGAGAAGGCCGTCGAATTGTTAAAACAGGCTGTTGGATCTGTAAAACTGGTTGTCAGATACACTCCAAAAGTCCTCGAAGAGATGGAAATGAGGTTTGATAAGCAAAGGACTGGTAGAAGGCGACAGAATTACAACTAAATATTTGCTCTATTACTCATTTTCACTAGAGCTAACATAGTTAATTGTTGCTTTTGTCACATGTTGTTTGTGAGAATTCCAAGATCAAATAATTAGGGAGATATTTTAGTAGAAATTGAAATTAATTATCATTTTTATCAGATTGTATCTTGTTAATATTAAAGTAAGGTATTATTATGAGGCTCAAAAGAACCATTCATTTTATTATAAGTAATGTACCACTTATTTTTTCCCCAAGTTGATATAGGGCATTGTTAAGTGCTTGGATATGCATACAACATAAAATTAGATGCAATTGGAGGGTTAGTGTGAAAAGCCAAATGTTGTATTTATTTAGCAGCTTGTAATTTACATTTAGAATAATATCTATGTTTGGATATTTTCTTGAACCTGTAATTAAATGTAATTTTACCATATTATTGTATAAGGTTAAGTATTCAAATATTATTGGCAATGTTGATTATTGACACTTAAGTCTAATAAAATTAATTTAAAAGACATTATCTTCTTCATTTTAACATTATAATAATTCATATAGAATCAGTATTATATATGAAAAAAAATAGTTTTCCCAAACTAGTGGTGTTCCAATGGACCATTTATTTTACTTTTGCAAATCTGGCATAGGTTTAATGCATCATTTGTGATGCAACATCATTATTCATTGTAAATGACATTAAATATTTTAGTTAATGTATGTACATGTAATGTATGTGCTGATGTAGCTACTCATTAACAGCATATGTAAATGAGATGGCTACACTTGATAACTATAACATTACCCCAGGTGAAGTTGGAGCATCATAGAAAATGTTAGCAATAATTTACAGTAAAATGTAACATTTATATATACAATAAACTCTGCGATCATGACTAAAGTTTTTGCGTTGGATCAAACTTCTGGCTTTCCGACATTATAATTTTTAAAACACTGTTTTACGTAAGTGATATTATACCCACCGCCATAGCAATAAGTAAGAAAGTAGAGATGTGGACAGCACCAGTATCAAATATTCTAATCATTTGCATTTACATATTTGCACTACCCATTTCCTGGTTGCTGCCGTGGTGGGCATAATGTAAATGAGGGCTAGACCAAATCAGTCAAAATTGACAAATTTCAAGTTTTGTTTGATTTGGTCCAAGTAAGGCAAATAAAATTTGAGGTTATAATTAGTCAAAAATAAAACTGCAATATACTTTAAAATTAAACTTTATTTTATATAACTATAAATATCAATATTTACCATGAATCAAAACTACCAAATTTGTAATTTCCATCTTTCTTTGCCTTCTTAGTAGGGACCTCCTCAGTTTTAATTGTTTTGGGTGCTGTTTCTTGTAAATTCAGATACTTACCCACACCCTCCCTAAATACTTTCAGTGGCTGTTTTAATGCTTTTTTAGGTTTCACTCCTGGACCTTTCTCCTCAGCTTGCCGTTTTAATTCCTCAGCTCTTTCTTTTACAAGCTATGAACAGACAATAGGAGAAGTAAGCTAAAACACAAAATGTTCAACTTTGTGAAATAATTTTAATGTCAGCCTCGTGCAAATTTAATTGCAATTTACTGACGACAAACAGGGGAGTTCTTATGGCGAAAAGACACATTAAATAAATAGTTGGAAATTTTTTCCCAACAACACATAACTTTGTTATTGTGTAAAATATTGGTTTATTTTATATTATGTATATTGGTTAGTTTAACTAATTTTTTTAAATAAAACTAAATGCTTTTACAATGATGTGAGTGAAACGGCTGCCACCTTAGACCACATGGTCTAAGGCTGCTATGGATCATATACAACTAAATCAATTTTTCTGGCCTAGTATTCATATTATTGCAATTAAGTGTTGGTGGGGAAGGAAATCATCATTTCACTATACCATTGTGAAGCAATTTATTAAAGATACCTTACTAAAGCTCAACTACAAAGTTTGGAGTTTATATGTTATGGGAGTTTGTGTTACAAGTACCAAAAATGTAATTCTACCTACAATTTCCAAAAATTTTAAAGAAGACCAAATTATATAAAATTTAGAGTCTAATAAAATCAAAACTTAAATGATCTACTGTTTCAGGATTTAGAAATATAAATCAATCAAAGTGTAGTTTCCTATATACGTGACAGCTTGCTTGCCATGATATGAATGTTTCCTTACTAATTTTAGTAGTATTAACCATACTTTTTCGATTGTGGATGGTAAATTTTTAATATACCTCTTCCTCGGCCTCTGCAAAAGGATCAACAAAGACTTGTGCAACTTGTATTTCAATATCATATATCGGCCTGTCCTTATTATCCACTTCAACTTGCTCCATATTTGTCAATGTGTCCATACCACCGACTAATTTGCCAAATATTGTATGCTTCCCATCCAGTTGTTTGCATGAACGAAATGTTATGAAACTACAAAAAGAATATTAGATTTAGATCCGATTTTTCATCATACATTAAATAAAAGTTATCTGTCGACTAATTATCTATACATATAATAAAACTGTAGAGGTCGAATTTCTGTACAATGAAAAAAAATGATAAAAACCCAGTCAGGGGGATGTAAGAAGTGAAATAGAACTATTTTAGATTTTTTCCTAATTTTTTGTTTCTGTTTGTCTGTCTGTTTGTACCGGCTAATCTCTGAAACAACTAGACCGATTCAAATGAAATTTTGTATGGTGGAAGCTTATATCCCTGGTCAACATATAGGATTTTTTTTTATTCTTTATTTATTTGGGACTTTTGCCACATAGGCATGTCAGCCCCATCATCTCCTAAACATACAATAACTTGTATATTAAATTTTGAATAATGAGCTGGCTAATAACTAGCCTTCTTTGAAGCTGGCTCTGCCAGGGGTTCTGTAAAGATACCTACATCAAAACGATTCAGTCGCAACTCCAAACATATAGGATACTTTTGATCCCGAAAAATTAAAGAGTTCCCGTGGGATAGTTAAAAAAACTTTCCACGCGGACGAAGTCGTGGGCAGAAGCTAGTACATAAATAAAATACAAAAGTGAAATATTCATACTATTATTAATCATACAACTTTCATTTTTAATTCTTTTATGTTATATTTTATTCTTTAAATAAATTTCTACGTTGTGTACAATATAAATGTTTTCATAATCGCTTGTCCTACGAAAATTTGCTTGATAAATATAGTTTGATTAAACTTGAGCACAGAAGATTGCAACTTGCTGCAATGTTTCTATATGATTTGTGTCAAAATAGATATGACTGTACATCTATAATCAATAAATTGTGTTACAGCGTTCCTACCAGGATGCATTGCCGGGGCCCTTGCCGATTGTTTGCGACTACGCGTTGCCGAACAAACGCCGGCAACCGATCTCCGCTTTACCAGCTAGTGCACTCATATAATCACAATTTCTACTTAATAGATATAGCGACAACTAGGCCCAGCACTTATAAACAAATGATCCTTGAATATTTGAAAACCAAGTAAACCATTATATCAAGTATTTCTAGCAATTAGCGTCCTCCTTGCGGCTGGTCGCAGGCATTCGGTGTGATCTTGGCTCCGGCTATGCGTTCTGGTGAGGTCTCCCTCTCTTCCTCTTTTCTTATTCCTTTTTCCTTTTTTTTTGTTCTCTTTTAGATATTGTATACCAAACATTGTTTCTTTTTTTTCCTCAGTTTTGTTTTTACTTACGGTAGCTAGTATAATTTCAATTACTCAATATGTGGCAAATGATGTTGGTGTTTTATTAAGTATAACTACCTATGTATAAGATTCATAATATTAAATTCTGTACAATACTGTTTTTTTGTCCAAATAAATGAAAAAAAAAATTTAAAAAAATCAGATAGTTGAAAAATCAGCTCTTATTCATACTAATACACAAATCAATGGGTAACTTTGTTAAAATGGCTCTTTGTTCTTAGCTTAACATCATACTATCTCGTACTCTCCTACACTATCTCAAATTACCCCACACTACTCGTACACAATTCCAAAGTCGTAAATTATAATGTGTCTACTCATACATTATCCTATAGTAGCCCACACTGTCCCACATTGACCCATATTATCCCACGCGAGGTTGACGCGCGGTGAAGATGCAGGGAAAATTCTAGTACTTAATAATGTTGCTTACAACTGTGATCCATTTGTATTGGGTCCAGAATTAGCCATAGACAAGACCCCGCGGCCAGTGTGGTGTAAATTCGGCCTGATCTCATCTTCGAAGGGTTTCTTCCATATTGATTCACCACCTAAACCTGTGCCCGTTGGGTCACCACCTTGTATCTATGAAAAAGAAATAACTTTTTGTTTGATTATAAAAATGAAATTAGCTGTGACTGATGATCGAAAGCTAAATGAAATAAATACAAAAGAAAGGTATATAGACTGAAATCTCTTTTTAAAAGTACAAATTTTCACAAAAATTACTCACACCAAATCGGCCAAGTGTGTCCACAATCAAGGCAGTATTTATAAAGGTGATGATTATACATTGTTTTTATCATTTGACTATGGAACTTTAAAAACAATACTATAAAATTCGATAGATATTATTGAAACTAATCATAGACTGCAATTTAAAATGTCAAACATAAAAATATCGTATGTATTTTGACACAAGTTTGAGATTTATAATTATCAATAGTCTCAGCAGTTTTGTTGAAAAATATTTTTGAAAGAAATACACATAAGTTAACAGAAAGGTTCCTTGTCCTTTAAGTATCAGAGTAGACACTAAAATAATTTACTAATAACAAATTTTATAGGTGTTTTGATTCTCTTGCAGCTGTGTAGTTTCATTCCTTTATATGTCTAAATAACAGCATCTTTTTAATTTTATATATGGTAACACAGTACTAAAGTATTCTAGAATCTATAATCAGATTTGAATAAAAACTTAATCGGTCTAACTGACAAGTTGCACAGCACTATGACGTCTGGTGCATAAAATATATATACTATTGAATCGGGATAGATCATTATATCAAGTCTAGGTATTGTTAATGTACAGTAATACTATTCTAGGAGGACTTACCATGAAGTTTCTTATAGATCTATGAAACTTTGTACCATTGTAATACCCATTATTACAATGCTTGATGAAATTATCACATGCTTTTGGAGCCACGTCACAATACAGCTCCAAATTCAAAGGGCCCATGTTGGTCACAAGTCGAACATAACCTTTTTTCTTAACCCTTTCATACTTTACTTCATCCTCACAAATGATGGCCGCTTCGTGAATGGTCTCCGGAACCATCGCTGTTGATGTGAAACTGGCAGCCACCATACCCGTTGAATAATGGGCTGCATTAAACTTATCTGCAACCTTAAATTACCTTTATTAAATCAGCCGATAAACACACTATATATGCCTAAGCTAAGTCACACCGGGAACAAACCCAGATATTGAAACCAAAGTATACAAAATTAATGAAGAGATTTCCTGTATTCTAATGAACTCCCTTTATCACACTTATTAAGGCTGATTGGTGAGCTACACATATTGGTAATTTGAATGTGTTTTTCATGTTCTTCCTTACATTAGCATCACTGACGATTCTACTATGTCAAAAAAACTAAAGTACTCTTCTGCCAAGATAGTTAATATATTTGTAATAAGATGTGAGGTGTCTTTAATAAATTAAATGTACATTTTCAATTGTGATAAACACAAAAATCTGTTTCCATCATTAAAACCAAATTATCATAATCCCTATTAATATTATAAATGCGAAAGTAACTCTGCCTGTCTGTCCGTCTGTCTGTTCCGTTTTCACGGAAAAACTACTGGACCGATTTGGCTGAAACTCAGTATATAATTTTTTTTTCGATGACGAGAATGAACGTAAGATACTTTTTATCCCGGATAATGGGATAGATTTATGTAAAGGTTATCCCAAAAAGTAGGATAGGTTTTTTTGTGATTTCCCATTTTCGTCATTTTGGTAATTTGTGTAATTTTGGTCATATTTGTCCTTTTTGTCCCATTTGTCCTTTTTGTCCCATTTGTCCGAATTATCCGATTTGTCCTTTTTGTCTGATTTGACCTTTTTGTCCCATTTGTCCAATTTGTCTGATTTGTCCGATTAGTCCGAGTTGTCCGAATTTTCTGATTTGTCCGAATAGTCCGATTGGTCCGAGTTGTCCGATTTGTCCTTTTTATACCTTTTTTTCTTTTTGTCCTATTTGTACTCTTTGTTATTTGTTTTGTCACTTTTGTTATTTATGTAGTTGTTATAGACCGGGGGGCATAGATAAATAAAACTAGGACGGTTTGAAATAGAGGATGGAAGTTTGGATGAGAGCAATAATTTCTCAAGTTTATAGATTTATCGTCTATAAAAAATGTGATGGTAACTCGACATGACTTTCAGTTAAGCTTTCATGGAAGAACTGCTAGGAGAACTGAATCTGTTTTGCTGTAATTTTTTGTTTAAATGTAGTTTTGATATCGAAAATGGACATAGATATTTTTTCATGCCGGGAGATGGGATAGTTTGCGATATAAAATGAAATTAATTTTCTGGGTGCAAATAGCACTAACATAAAAAATTTGTACATTGTAACCTGTATTAACGCCTGCTCTTTACACAAGAAGTACAAACTAGAGGGTGACCCGTGGCGCAGCCGCAGGTTAAACTCTAGTTAATATATAAGCTCACATAATTATCATCTATCCTTTCACAGGCAGTACACATTGTTACTGTGTTGTGTACTTGGTATATCTAAAATTATCTAACTAATACCTAAAAGTCTGTAATGAAAAAATACTAGAAATATACATTAATCAGAATAAAAAATATTTTTCACTTAAATAAAACCCAAATCTTCAGTCCTTAATTATAAACTTAACAAAAATTAAGTTTTTGCAACCCAAACTTGAAACCATAAGTTAACAGATAAATGATGGTAATTTAAATATATTTAAAAAGAAACTCACCTCTTTTTTGACTTCTTTTTTTTCTGGAGCAACATAATCTTTCTCCAATTCTGCTAAGATAGCTTTTGTTTCAGCTGATACGGTCTTTAATCTTGCATGTGGATCTTTCTTCATGGCAATTTCCTCTGAAAGTTAGAACAATTTATGGTATGTATGGGGTTGGTAAAAACAGCACAAACCTTTGTGTTGTTTGTGTTTCCTGTTTCGACACAACCTACTTTACTCAAAGAGAGAAAAAATTATACAATTGTATAAGCCTCAATTAATATACAGTGGAATCTCTAACTCGAATCTTGTTAATCGAGTCCTCAGTAAGTCGAAAAAAAATGGCATTCCCTTCCACTAAACCCCCAAATACTCGGTATCTCGAATTATTTAGACTTTGTAACTCAAACAAAATGTTATTTCCCTTTAGGCATATTAGTACATATTTATACTCGATAACTCAAATTTCAAAAATCAGACTGTAAGTTGAAGTTAGTCAAACATAATGACGTCTTACTTGGGATTCACCAAACTCAAAGCAATACAATCAAAAAGGAATGTCAGGTGCCTGTATTCTATTGTTTCAGTATAGTAGATGTGCAATGTTCTGGTCATGTGCATGTGCAATTCTGTCTAGTATATGTGCATGTGTTATTGAATCGTGTATTACGTTGTACTAGTTGTATTCAGTTATATTTGTACTTGTGTTATACATGTTTGTATAGTTCTAATAAATTCTATAGTAATTCCAAGGGCATTTTGATTTGAGTCCCGTAACTCATAACAATATGTATAGCTTACCTTCAGTTTCCACTCTCAAGTTATTCTTGATATGATGGAATTGTGATATATTGAACTTGCTCAAGTTATTAGGGTCCTGTATGGTAACAATATCAGTCCTTGCAAATGGTGTATCACTAATGAGGTCTTTCCAGTTCTTTCCCTTGATATTAAGTTGTTCCACTGCTTCATAAGAGTAAACATTGCCACTTGTTTTAATTGCAACAATATGGGAATTCTTTGTGAAAGGTTTGAAGAGCACAGAACAGTGGTAGTCATCTTGAGAGTTCTTAGTGAAATTTAATTTTATCAGTGATTTAATATCTAATTTCTGAAAATACAATTACTTATATGAATGAATGGATGAAAGAAATGTATAGATTAACATTGAGAATGTGAGCAACTAAATAACTAAATGTCTAGTAAGGTTCATATTTTAACAAAATCGTTAGAGATAATGTATGTAACATATACTTTTTAAACTTGTATTTTCTATGTAAGGAAATAGGCTGGAAGCTCCATTAATATTCAGTGTTTACAGTCATTTCTGGATATCTATGCATCTGTAATGGTAAAGCTTTAGTACATAGGTACAAGACACAAAATACAGGTGCGGTATAGATATACAGCACATTTATTTATTATTTGAGTTATAAAATTAATTTTGGGTGGTTATAAAAAAAGAATATTAATTGTATGTTTCCCAAAAATAAATAAATTTAAATAAATACTTTTCCAGTAACAGGATTGACTTTAAACTTCTTCACAAACTCTATTATAGCTTGTAATTCGAATATATTTCCATCAGAGTCACAGTGTGGGTCATCAAATGGTTGGAGGCACAAACAACAATGGTCAAAAGGGAGTCTCTTAAAAGTGGTGTCTTCTTCAACAGCTGTCCCTGATCTCTTGCCTCCATACAGAGTGGTCCATTCTGTGTAGGTAAGGTACCTGGAAATATATAATATTGGCTGTTAGAAAATCTTTAGGACTCAGGAATTTGTAAGATAAATTCTTATATAGAATAAAAATGCACATTTTATCTTTTTGATGCTGGCGTTTCCCCATTTTGAAATCTTAATCCTGAACCTATAAATAAAATAATTTGAGAACTAAGCAAGTATTTATTTCTATTTAAAAAAACCACAACAAAATACTAAATTACAGATTATCAATAACAAAAGACAATAAAGCAACAACTGCTGATAATTTTTATACTTTTTTTATTTTACTTTACAGTGACAGTGAGAGATGTTGTTGTTTTTCAAATTTGCCACAAAGGCAGGCAAAGGAATCTTAGTCCATACAGCCAATTCTGATGTAATAATATGTCTTCGTATAGTAGCGCAGTTGTATTACAGGCTACAACCGACGCCATTCAATGGAGTTCTTGTGAAAACTCGAAAGACCACATCTGACTATAAAGTTCACATTTCTCACAAAAATACATAATTACTACTCAAAAACTATCAATATCCTACAACTATTGTTCATTTTAGAGTACTTTTACACATTTTTAGAAAATAAAACTGCACAGCACGACGTCCCCTTTCAATTCCCGCCAAAAACGCTGACAGTGAGAGAGAATTGACATTTTTTCTCTTGAAGTTGCATATGATATATGTATATTTGTTTTTTATTTATGGTCTGGAAACGTTTATGGCGTCTCCAAAAAATGAGGTTATCACTTGTCTGGAAAAAATAAATATTTGTTTGGCTGTTGCTGGAGTCAATTTTGATTCACAATCTACTCCACTTTGAACTTCGTCAATAGATCCCTGGAATAATTAAATATAATCTTGAAATAAGTCATTATTGATCATCTATCATCTAGTTAACACCGAACCGATTACTTTGATAGTAAATAGTAATCGGTAATTCAATTAATATTCTAATCGATCGATTCCATAGCGTACTACGATGTACGTACGTACATCTCTAATACTTAAAAAAAAACAATCAAATATGTCGGATAGTAGAAGTGCTTCGTGTAGTTTTTTTTAATATTCGTCTTTTATTAATATTAGCTAAGCTTTTATTCTATTGAATTACTTAGTTTTACATTATAATTGCCCTGTAAGTAAAACTATATAAACATTTGTGACAATTAATAAATTTCTTTAAATTATGAGCTTGTGTGCATTTCAATGATTTTTCAGTGCTTGTTTGTGTTGGTGCGGGTGACGGACAAATGGATTAAAATGTGGTAGTAGTTGATGAAGCTCCCGAAAACTGCCGAAAATCAGCAAATACAAGCTTTCACATATAGAAAGGTACATTTTAGTTAATAAATCCCTTTGTGTATTTTAATTATTTGGAATCATGGGAAAGTAACAGGCTGCCTATTTGCGCTTTGCAGTGCGGAGCATCGTAACAAGGAGATTCGTTGATAGCACTGCAATTATTTAGTACATATTGTGGATGAATTTCTTTGTATCATTATCATTGGGTTTCGGGAGACGTCCGTTCGTTTGATTTGGGTCATCGGTGAATCAAAAAATTGTAAATTATCGGATAACGCCAGCCCACAAGATGGCCGACTGTTATTCGTAAGGTACAAATAAATCTTTTTACATTACATTTTCTCACTTTTCTTTTGAGTTTTTATGTTCAACAGATGCCTATAGGGTGCCGTTGTGTTTCTATACTGTTTTACTGTTCTAAGAAACCACTGTTCAGTGGAATTATGAACGTCTTTGTTCTTTAGTTATGTAGTGGTTGCTAAAAAAAATTACAAATTCTAGTGGATCAACTGTTGTTTTAAAACTGATTCATCGTCTTGTAGTAATTAATTGTTAAAGCCCTTTTGAATTATTGGTCATTTCATGCTGTACATGTCATTGCACTTTGTTTTTTTTAAGCTTATAAATGTGATGAGTCAAAACTGGTTTATTTTGAATGTTCAATTTTTTTGCATTATTTTCTCTTTGATCTTTCACAAATCACACTGCACTCATTGAAGCATGCTATGAATTAACAAGTAACCTTGCCAGTTATCACTTTTTACATTTATATCACATCCATTAGGAACATAACTTGCTTTTTAACACAGCTGTTTGGTTTAGCGGAATGTGTTGTTTGGTGCTTTTTAGATAATGTCCGGTGCGTCTGGTTCATCAGGGAGCGGTACAGGACGCGGTAGAGGTGGAGCAGGCTCTAGTGGAGCTGTAGTAGACAACAAACCAGAAGCAAAAGAGAACAAACCAAATCCCAAAATGTCGAAGGCACTTGGCACATCTGCAAAGAGGATTCAAAAGGAACTGGCCGAGATTACATTGGATCCACCCCCAAACTGCAGTGCGGGACCCAAAGGGGATAACTTGTATGAATGGGTGTCAACCATTTTGGGACCACCTGGCTCAGTGTATGAAGGTGGAGTTTTCTTCCTTGATATTCACTTCTCACCTGATTATCCATTCAAACCTCCAAAGGTGAGTTTATTTGTAACTTTTTTAATTTATTGTATTTTAGTTCTATAAATTTGTATTGTAAAAACAATACAAATTTATAGAACATAATTATTATAAAAATAATAATTATGTTTTTATATTACATATGTTAAGAATTTGGGAAGTTGGTGATAAAAACAAGAGATTTTTTTGTCATACTGGCAATTTCGCCTCAGAATTAAAATTTAAAATAATTAAAGTGGTAGATTAACAAAGTTTCACACTACCATTAATTAATGTGGTTATAAATATGTATGGAGAGAAACAAGTTACATAAAGGGATCCTTGAAAGTTACATCTCTATGATGAATTGAGAGAAAAATACATTCAGAAAAGGTATGACAAATTAATATAAGTTGAAAAAGAAGTATTAAATTGGTTTGAGCGTACAGAGAGAATGGATAAAAGGAAACTGGCAAAATATGTGACAGAAGTGTAGATGGTATGGTAGAGTAGGTGCTGGTAGATTGCAACATACTTATACATCTTTTGAAGAAAGGTCACTTAAAAAACACCTCAAATAAATGTGCATGTATCAGAAGAATAATGTGAATAAATGATGTGAAGGATATGGGTTAAGATTGTAGCAGGCGGTGATAGTGGAGGCACTGCCTTCCTTCAGGAAACAAATTATAAAATGTATCTCTCTTTTCTTTCACCTTCTCCCAATTATTTAGGGTTGGCATTAATGTCTTTTCTTTCCACACTCCTCTATTCTGACATATGCCTTCTGTCACACCACAAATCATCATATCCTTCACACAAACCATCCATAACATGTATGTAGTTAGAAAGTCTGGAGATGTGGTAAAAAAAACTCAAACACTGGTGGGATACAGTTCTAGAATAGAATAGAATAGAAAGACAGTATTTATCCAGTTTCATATAACAAATAATGTAATGAAGAAAACATACACATTAAGATTTCAATACTCTTGAATATTCTGAAATTGAGTATTGAAGACTCCAACATTCTTGAACAAGTATGATAAGTATAGGTATCATCCATTTTTCTAGAATTAGAGTTCTGAACCCCAGGTGATAAAATGTTTATTATTTTAAGGCTGGTAAATATTAAATTTTTGGAAATGTCTGTCTAGTTTTTTTTATTATGTAAGTTTTTATGTAATATAAAGCAACTAGACAGACATTTACAAAAATTAATTTACATGTTTATGGAGTGTGATTATGATAAAGACTGTATGAAGATCTACTTCAAGTGGTTTATCTTATATGCTTTTTTTGCAAGTCTTAATAAACAGTATTCCATCAATATTATATTTTGGGAAATAACTATTATTGGCAGTTTATATTAAAAGCAAACTTCTCTTTTCAATTAGAACATGAGTGACATTCAAGATTGTTATTGACCAAGTACAACAATTTTGTCTTGGGTTATGGCACTTGAACTGACTAATTATCTCTATATTTTCTATAGTTTGTATAATAAGCACAGTGCCAAGGAACTCCCATCTTTTTGGAATAAAAAAGATTCTAAGTTTATTCCTATCAAGGAAAGCATGCACATTCATATCTACTAAATTCATAAAAGATAGGGATAAACAAATATACAAACATCTAAACATAGGTGATTTCACATCTACTATACATTAGTATCAACAATAGAGAAAATGATAAATTGAGTGAGACCTGATTTTTTATTATCTTGCAAAACAAAGTAGCCTCCTTGATTTTGTAACTCATTAAAATGAGTTAAATATTTTTTTATTATTCTTTAAAATTCGAAGCTTAAATAGTCATAACAACATTTTAAAAGTAAGCTTATCTTAGCGCCAGGTATATTATCTTTATATATAAAATTCTAAATTATTTCTTTGTCACTAAACTCTTCTTAAACCCCTGGATTGATTTTGATGAAATTTTTCTGTGTTTGAGTGGGTAGTTTAGATTCATAATTAGAACTGGTAAGTGGCGCTGGAATTGGGTTCTAGAGTTTTATTTTTTCAGGGCAGGACAGTGTCTCCCAGGATGCTAGTAATTATGTAAATACTTTTAGAATTTATTGTAAACAGTTATGGAGTTTTACAACATTCTTTTCAAACATAGTTTTGATTAAAAAACTGAGTAATCGTTCATAATAGATAGTGTAATATAAGTAGAGTCAGCATCATGATGATAAGTCTGAATATTGATAAACATTCACATGATGCTAATTTTGACACATTATACAGGTGAAGGAAATGCAAACATCTGTTTCTATATTTAACTATAATATATTGTAATGAAATGTAGTTGTGGAAATGTTTAAATTACTAATGTTGGTAGCAACTGCAAGGTATTTCACCTGCTGTTACTTAATGATGCACAATGCACATGCATAATGTGATGTTGTAGTATTTTAAATCTATAATATTATAAAACTCTAAACATGCCGGTGTCTGTACATTGAAGCTATTACAAAAAAAAACTACTGGAATAGACAAAAAAACAATGGAGAACATGATGCAATGGTTTTTTAGATTTCTTATCTGTTTGCCCGTTTATTCGGGATTCACCTAAAAATCATTGGGCTGATTTCGATGCAGTTTTTGTTGATCGACAGAAATTTTCACGACTTAAACTCCATGCTACTTTTTATCCTGTAAATCCTGCGGAAATTTTCTGGCAATGATTTAAGATGGCCAGATAAAAAAAGTCGAATTCCAATGTGATTTTTTCACTGTTCAATACCAAATCTTATGTAATAAAATGTGTGATATTTTATATCCCTGGGGAAATTTCCCAGGAGCGGATAGTAGTTTTTCGGGTGCGTAAAAATTAGCTTATTCCGATACAGTATTCACTAAAACGATAGCTTACATTCTTTTTTTAATGCTGTGATATTTTGTGCCCTGGGAATTTCAAGTCAAGCGTGGACGAAGTCGCAGGCATATCCTAGTTTAAAAATAAAATACATTTGATAGCACATCCCAGATTCATTATAGGTCCCGGTGGTTAAAGGGTTATGTGATATTGACCCTTTAAATGGCATATTCTGGAGGAGGCCTATGCCAAGGAGGCGACCTGACTTAACAGCTGTCAATGTGTTAAAAAAATTATGAAAAGAAAAATGTCAGTGCAAATAAAGGCTATTTTTATTATGTATGTGTATGCTCATCTGTATATACCTAATATGCTCAGAAAGAGATGCACAGTATATCAAACACAACCAAGACAAACAGTTTTTTTTTATGGCTGGAGTACAGCAGAGTCTTACAGCCCATCGGTGATGGTAAGTGGTTACCATTGCCTATTACGGTTTGCAATACTAAAGGTGCTACCAATGTTTTGCTGGACTCGTAGATGGGACTGGAACCTGGCCATTAATGCAAGAACACAAGTCAAGATTGTTATGGCGGCACATTCTAGACCAGGGGTGGTAGCCATCCAGATGGGCAAATGCTTTATCAACTGTCTATGGGTTGTTTTGTCGCCTCTTAAGGCAGGCCATGCAGGCTGCTGGAATTAGTATTCTTAATTTGTACCTACATGAATAGTTTAGGTTATAGTTTACAATTTAGGTTTATAGATTACTTTTATTGACTAAATAACATATAATCAATCTTCTTCTAAACTAAAATAGTTGTCCTCCAACCAAATAGGAGTATTAAATAGGAAAGCATTACAACATTTCATAATTTAGCCCCATAAGAAATAGGTTTGAGTTTTTCACCACTGTCAGTATGTTGCTTGCTACTCTAGGTTTTGAGGTTGCTTTTAATGCTCTGGTCTGTATGTTTCAGGTAACATTCCGAACTAGGATATACCACTGTAATATCAACAGCCAGGGTGTGATATGTCTAGATATATTGAAGGACAACTGGTCGCCGGCCCTTACAATATCGAAGGTCCTCCTATCAATATGCTCATTGCTCACTGACTGCAATCCAGGTAAGAAATCCTTGATTACCAAAGTAATTGATATAAAAAATAATTTATACTTTCAACACCTCATTTCTTAAATAAATAGTTTTCGATTTTCCATAGTAAGAAGTATTTTACTTTTTTTTTTCAATAAATAAAGTGTCAAGCGTCTCTATTATTGAAAATAAATTCATATGTATAAAATTTCATGATATTGTTCAATTTCAAGGCTGTGAAGAACTAACAAGCAAATATTGAAACAAAGTCGCTATTATCTCCGAATATTAGTATTGATTTTTTGTCATCTATAAAATATTCTAATTATTTTCGTAAACAAAAACTTACAATTTTATTTTTACCCTTATCACTGTCAGCGACAGTGTTTGTGAGACAAGGCTCATGTTTGGCATTAAGGTTCTACCTGTGACATGGGCAAAATCAATGCTAATTACATTGGAGCCATAACCCTATAAGAAAGAAAGAAGGAGCTATCTAAATGAGGTAGCTATCTCACTCACACATTACCACATTTTAGAAGATTGATTTAATTTGCTTACGACAAATCTATTTTACACAAATCTTTACAATAATATTAGAATGTTTCACAAAACATTTCATTTTGGTTCAGAGGTTTTAATCTCAAACACCTTCTGTAAGTCAAACTTGAAGAGAAACATCAAATAATTCGAGTTATAGAGTTTTCGACTTATGGAGGATTTCGACTTAAGCTAATTTTCTAAGGAAACCTTGACTTGTAGAAGTTAAGGTTTAACTAACTGATTTTGATTTTAAGATCTAACTGATTTTAACTTAAAAAGGTGAAATAAATAAAAATCCTATTAATTATGGAGGTAAAAAACATATAATGGAAAATTAACTTAAATATAATATAAGGTATAAAATGAATGATGTTTGAGAGTAAACCCTCTATCAAGATTTTATACATAACATTTTTTTTCATGAACAATTAACATACATACACATAACATTGTTTATATACAGAACCAATTCAAATTTCTACAAATAGTAATTGTTGCAATATATTTCAGCGGATCCACTAGTTGGCAGCATCGCGACACAGTATCTGCAGAACAGAGAGGAGCACGACCGCATCGCGCGCCTCTGGACCAAGCGCTACGCGACATGATTCCGCTGCCCCACCACCATTACTGTCAAGGGACACCATAAACTCATACTCAACATGGTTATGTTCTAAATCCATCCTGTTCACGTAAATATTGGGCTATTTTATTCAATTCTGTTGTAGCCTTTTTATTAGTGTTTCATAGTAGACAGTATCAATTTTAACATGTAAATTATTATCTTGACATTTTAATTTATGTTACACCAGGGCTTAGTTCTGATTGACTCGTTCAGTATGTCTTGTATGTATGCATGATTAATTCTATACATTATGAATGGTGTAAAGGCATTTTGACTAACTGTTGTGCAAACAGTACAGGGGAGTTGTTTAAAGGGCAATTAAAAAAAGACATTAAAAAATTTACAATAGCCAACATATGTCTTGCAAAAAGAGTGCAAAAGTAAACGATTTTTAGCAACAAAAACTACTTTATGCATACTATTCTGCTAATAGTTCAAAATTATTTTGGAATAGACCTATCATTGGATGTTCTTTGTTTGAGATTATGGCTATAACACTTTCAGCATGACACATGTTCATGTGAAATCAATATGACAATTAAGTTTGAACTTTAAATCACTTTTCTATGCAGTTTATGCAATATTAAAACTTGCTTCTCGACGATTTATACTGAATTTGGGCAAGAGTAAAGAAATTCTGCTGGTTGTAAATGACATTGTATTTAATAAAGAAATTAATAACTATAAAGGTGATTTTGAATGTATATCGAAATAAATTGAATTTACTATGAAAACTCCTGTTTCAGCTACCAATTATTCTCGACTCCAATGTACTCTATATTTAGACATTGACGGCCAATGGTTTTAGTAGGTTGCATAAAAATAGACTACTAATTTTCTACATAATGTAATGCTTAATTTATCCATTTGATTGTGACATCAGAAGACAATGTACAGAAAGTTAGAGAAAGATTTTCTGAAAACACTAAAAGTAACTTGTATGAGAGTTCTAAAACTTGTCTATATTATAAGAAATATGGCTTATTAGGTACTTGCATATAAATGTTGAAGTAACTAGTAAAAAATTAATTCTTCTCCCAGATATAGACAACTAAAACCTTCTTCTTCTTCTTTGTTTGGGGTTATGGCTCCAATACTTTCAGCATTGATTTTGCCAATGTCACAGTGAAGACTTTTGGATGTTTAAAAAACTTCAAACTGACAGCTGTCAGTGTCAGTCAATGTCGCCGGTTTACCAGAATTGTTTCTGCATCTATTGTTGACAGTTTTATTATGCATTGTCTTTACACTATATTACTAAACTGATATATCATGTCTGATACTATTGCGACTCAAAGCCAGAATGTTGATGTCCAATGAATAGGCAGGCATGGGAAAGAGTCGTATTTGTAAGGCTTATTAATGTTGAGTTGCCATTGAATGCAATCTGTGATGTTTGATCACAGCCCGTTATTAATTTGTATGGGAACCAAACACCATCACACACATCTGGTAGTGCCTGAAAAATTTGCATTGGTCTTGAATAGAAAAAATGGTTTTAAGTTGTAATGTCACTGTCGATTATTATATGAGACTGTGTTGAATTAAAAAAAACATTTCTTTTAAAAAGATCTTTAATAATGTGTTAAGGTTGAAATTGTTTAATATGAAAACTGGCTTTGCCGTTTAACATCGATTTCTAAATTGATTTTCGAGTTTCTGTTACGATCACATAACTCTGTGTTAATATTACATTGATAAGTTACTAATAGAAATGTAATCATAGGTTTTAACCAGTGAATTGAGTCAATTTTTCCGCTAACTAGCGATGATCTCATACACTCTGAACTGTTACTACATTTGCAATGCGTAGTGTGGTTATACATTTTTGGGAATAAAATACATGTTGTATTGTATAAACGTTTTTAATTTCAGGCTTCTGTGATTTGATATGATCCTAAAAATAAAGTCTCTTATTCAGAAAGTAGTAATTAAAGATAGTTTTAGACATGTAACAGTTGCAAAAATCTAAGAAAGTACTAAGTCATACTTTGTTGTGATAAGTTTTAAATTATATTTGACGAACATAACTTAATGGATGTTATATATAATAAAAGCTTTTTACTTCTTGCTTGATCTAATTTTATATATTTAATGTAATAATGTGAAAAACTAATGTATCTTGCATTTCCTTTGAACAAGATTAAATTATCCTTTTTATACATCACTTAAGTAACTAATAATATTAAATTTTGTTGAATTAATTGAATGAGACGGAGACATCAAATATCTGTTTTGGATTTATTCAGTCATTATCAATGATTGGAGTAAGTAGAGCAGCATGTTAACCCAAAGATGAGAGTTTAAATCTTTGAATTGTTTAGGATTGTAAAAATTATAGTCTGGTCGCGTTACAGGGAGAATTTTGTACAAGATCACTATTTATCTCTGTCCTAAGCGCGAATGTGTATTGCCGTCCCGCTCGCTCGTCGCTATTGTGCGAACGTGACAGCAATATGTTTCTGTGCGAGTGAATGAGACAAGTAGTTATTCTATGTAATTTTCTTGCATCGAAACCGGAGCTTATGCAAATGTCAAGTCGGATGCACTTGTATACCCTTTAAGTCATGGGATTATAAAAAAATGAATTGATGTGAAACGTTTTAAAACTCGCGATGTATGTTTTGTGTTGTTAAGGCAAATAATGCTATACTTGTTTCCAGTCTATGGTCGTTAATGGAAGCAAAATGCTTTCGAGGTTTTATTATACGCATATAATTTAGGCACAATAACGGTCAGATGATTTTTGTTTAATATAAGGCTCTACAGTCCTTAATATGTTTATTTAAATAATACTCAAGATATAATTTTACAAAAATTATTTTGCTTCGAAATAATTAAAGTTAGTCATTTATAACTAATTTCGATGCTAATAAAATGTTAAAATTTCAATCTCCTTTAAGCTTAAAAGATAAAATCTCTCAAGAAATAATTACATCTTCTGTCTATAGTGATATAATACTTTTATAATTTATGAATGTCTTTATTTTTAATTGAATATGAATAATGAAATATGTCTATGATAATAAAATTACCTTAAAATTTATTAGCTTCATTTACAGCGCTTTAGTAGTCAGAAGCAACACATTATCACTAGAATCTATTCTAAAATGTGTTATTTGGACTGAAATCGATCAATTTTATACGTTAGATAGCTTTTCTATTCACTACATTTTGTATGATTTAGATAGGAAAATTATTTCAATTTTTAAAAATAAATAATCGTGAATATTTTCTTTCAACGTGCAATGCAATTAGAATTAAAATATTTTTTCATTTAAAACTTTAAAAAACTATTTTTGGGTAGATAAATTATTTTTTAGCTAAGGAGCAAACAAGAAGCCTAGCATCATAGTGACTCGAAATTGCTGCCAAATTAACAATAAACCAAAAACTGATACAAAAAAGTTCAGTATTAATGATTCGATTTTTTTGTTACGTTTAAAACATATCAATTGAACGAACGAGATTAATTTGCGTTTATTTCGGACGAACTTCGCTAACGTAGCGATCATCCACTTCACTATTCGTTGACATACTCCAAACCAAACTTTAATAAAAAATTATTCCGTTTAGAATGTAAACAGTTAATAGTTGTAAGTTATTTTATTGTCTAGGTAATGTATAATGTATGTCTTAATCTTAGTACTAATTAGAAAATAGTATCGTAATTATTTTTTAGCGAAAAATGTATGTCGCGCGTATAATGAAAATTTGGGTTATGTGAAAGGGTAAATTTTGAGTTTTTGGCCACTGAATATCATGAAAGAATTCAAGGGATCAGTAAAGTGACTCTGAAAAGGCCCCTAAAGTATAACAGTGGTATTCATAGTGAATTAGAGTAAGTTTGTAGACTTCTTTAAGAACCGTAAAGTCTACAAACTTACTCTAACTCAATATGGATAAGACCGTATATATCTAGAGTTAGTTGGCGCCGAATTCATTCTTTTGCGTTTTGATATAGAAGAATACCACTACAGACTTTTAACCAACATTATATTATTTAAACATATGTATACTTATACCTAATCAGGTAAAACTCGAAGAACTTTAAAATGTTGACTAAGATCGTTTAAAAATACAATTTTAACAAATTATTATTTATTTTTTCAATATCATTTGAGTGAATGTGTTTTAAGTAGGTTTTTTTGTTGTTGTTGTGGCCAAAAACAGGTGATATGGGTTGCCATAAATAACCCAGCACTACATTTTATCTTTGTGACAAAGATAATACTTTTTTATGTAATAAATTGGTGATTTAATTTGTGGTGAAACTGGTGCTGTGAGAATCAAATGCTTGCGACATACAAAATAGTTTTAACGAATACTAAACACGTATTCTCGACTGGATATATTTTGTCGTTGTGATTTTTTAAATTATTTTGTACTGTGTAACTCTTAAATGTGTTGCTTGCAGACGGCTGTAGTAAACGCGACTGATGTTCCTCTTCCTCGATGTTCGTAAACTGAATGAATTCTTATAACCATCCTTTGTTACGATTTATATCATGGTATAAATATAGGAAAATAAAAATGTGTGTAAACTAGAACAAAGACAGTTGTTTTATTGTATTTTACCTTATAGCTAGAGAGCCACTGAAAAGCAGACATTACATATTTTAGTAAACTCGGAATTTTGGCCAATGACTTTTAAGTTTACTGTAACATGAGGTGAGGAGTAGCTAAGCCCGATCGCGGTACCGTTAGCAGTACGCAGGTGTATCAGGTACAAAAATTAGTTAGTTGAACTTTGAAAGTATTTCAGTAAAGTTGCCGTTTTTATATTTTAAATTATTTTATTAGTATAATTAAAAATTAAAATGGCAGACGGTTATGGTAGTTGCAACATAGTGGCAGACGCTCTTTAAAAAATACTACCGAAAGTATTTCAGTAAGTCTGAAATTTGTATATGTTATTCTCAACGTTATTATCAGCTTATGTTTATAAAGGCAGACGTTTTTCCGGTTAAAACAATTCGGCAGACAAACAATCTTCAGCCCGAGCATACGTGTATCTCAGATTATATAAACGTCTAGATAAGGCACGCATTGCATAAAAACGGCAACAAAAAAGTGCACTTGCTCCCCGGGCATGTTAGTGTCCATAGATGATACACTATATACAGAGAATTGGTGTCGTTTCGACTACTTTACTGGTTAGAGCTCTCGCAAAAAGAATCGTGCCGTCCTGCGCTAATAAAATGTGTCGGAACTATTTTAAAAGAGGAAACGATAAAGATAAGATCTCATTTCATCGGTAAGTTTAACACTTCTTGTGATTTCTTCATGAAAACATGAAATTTAATTTCGATAATTCAGAGGTAATGAATTGATTGATGTTGTCAGGTGACAAGTGTGAAATAGCCCAAAATTTGGGGAGATTTTGTTTTTTCAATATTTGGAATAATTTAATTTGGATTACACATAACGACCACTACCCAGTATGAACCATCGAATCGTTCCCAGTCCATTATTACAACTTATTTCACTGGCTTTCAGTTCGGGATAAACTTTGGGACATAACTAGTCGTTCTAATAACCTTCGTCAACATGATGTATAATACAAATGTGTTTTGCGGAACTAGCGCAGATGTAGATGAAGTTTTCAAGGTTCAAAAGAAGTGTCTACGTGCTATATATGGTTAACAGTTTCTGGAATCATATAAACCTTTTTTCAAACAACACAAAATTCTTACTGTACTCTCTGTCTGAAACAGACATTCATGAAACAGAATCCAGATTTCTTCCCTATGTACGGAGAATCAAGTCAGACATTACTAAAGCCCTCAATAAAGAAACTACTTTTATATACGTTGTGCAACCTGTCATAAAAAATATCTAATTTTATGGGTGTTAAAATACTATTCCGCTTACCGACATAAAAAGTGCTCAATTAAATTTATCTGAAATCAGTCGGCACAATTGGATATTAAATAAATGTTTTTACTCGGTGCATGATTAATTTAATTGGAACAAGATATAAATGAGGCTATATGACATTTATATCGAATTTAATTATATGACAACTAAATTCAATATAAATTTGAACAAAAGTTCGAACTAATTTTTGTACGATACACCTGCGCTCTACTAAAGCTACCGCGATCGGGCTTGACTAGTCCCTACATCATGTACAGTAATCTTAAGAGTCATTGGGCAAAATTCAGAGTTTACTGAACTATGTAATGTCTGCTTTTCACTGGCTCTCCTCTTTACTTCAGAGGACAAGAAGAACAATGATATCGACTATTGGATTTCTGTTATCCTTTAATTCATTCATGTCTGAAGTATGTTCAGTATGTGTATATTCATCATGTCTGTGTAGCAGTTTCTTTTATATTCTAGTAATAAAAGTGTAAATATTCCGATTATAAATTTGATAGATATTTATAGATGGATAATACTTTATTCTACTCCAAAATAAATAATTATAATACTTTGTAGGCAATACAATAGGTGAATTGCGATTTCTTGCAGGCAACTTAAATTAAGGGATGTTCTTAGGTAATCTGGCGATGTAGGTAGTGCAATTTTTTTTTAAATCTTCCTTTAAGTTCTCTGAATATGGCAGTAAAATTGCAAGGTTTCAATATTGCGATGATGAGAACTTGAAGGGCTATTTAAAAAAAGCTATAGTATTGGTTAAAAGTAAACCTTCCACTACACAGTACAAAAATTAAAACAATACGCATTTGAAAGCGCATGTTTCATTTATATTCAGAAAATTACAGATCAATCGTGGTTTCGGAAGACTTGTTTAACCATATCGTCCAATCTCGTAAGCTTATGTAGTCTATCGAACGAATCCTTCCATACATAATTATGGCGACTATTCTGATATTTAGGTTTTCTGCGATTTTACTAAGGTCCGGTTCCTATATCTGACTGACCGTTCTTTTGCCTATCGCTTAAATTTAACATAAGCCCAATACAAGTTGTCAATAGTCAACCGATGGTAGGAGATGCGAACGAATATAGTATTCTTCTTTCATAATAGCAAGATGTAGGTAGGAACCGTCCATAAACCACTAAAATGAGATACAGAACAAACCACTGCCAAACATACAAATCCAGTACTTTTTAGTAATTTAACAGACTTATAGGCAATGGTCGTAGCACTTCCTAGACGCCCTCACCTCCCTCATGGAGTTAAGTCTTCAATTGGATTTTCTTTCACAAAAAAAGGTTCTTCACTTTAATGTCAGGTTTGTGCTGCACGACAGTAACTATGTTACCCTTCTATTATATTAATTTACTCCGCGGTTATCCTATTATTACTCATTACGCGAGATAATCATCCTCGGGGGAATATTAAAAAATAAAACACCAATTAATACAATGCAATTTATTTTCATTATAAATATACGGTACATCAATACTAAGACACTTCAAAAACACTGATCGAAAGTTTGTTAATATAGTTGCAATTATCTCAATAAATTCAATACATAAAATTCTTTGAGATCCATCATAAAGTTGCACGTCATTTACAATCGATATCACTAAGACAATGTCAAACATGTTACCTATGCCGTATGCACTATTCCAAACATACATATACAGACTACGTTCCACTTGTGTCTCACAACGCTCAATATGCTCGCCTTAGCTGTTCCACAGTGGTTGCCCACGGTCGTTATGGTCGCTGCAAAAACGTCACTAATGACCTCATAATTTTCGCTCACAACGACCCATGTCAAGAGGTGGGTCGAAGTGGAAGTTGAGCACAGAACTTTAATTCTCTCTATCGAGATCTTTATATAGGCGGGATTTTCAAGTCAACCAATGACATTTATGTATTATTGACATCAACGCTTTATCCATTCCACTTGAGTTTATTAATTGTTATGTCCGCAAGCAAGTAGAACGGGAAAAATCGCGGTCGTGAGCTAGTCAGGGTCTAATGGTGATAATAGCGTTGCTTATACCGGGTTTTTTTCATGATATACATTTTTGAAATAACAAGTGTTTATAGGGTTAATTTAAAATATTTTAACTTTAATATCAATTATAGATATTTCTTAATTTATGCTGGTATATACCGACGTTTAGCCGATGGTTACAATAAAATAATCGCTGTTTATCCATATAGCTTTAGCGATTATTTTAATTTAACCATCGGTTAAATGTCGGCGCACACCAGCTTAAGACATTTAAACATCATTAGAGTGTACTTAATTCATCAAATCTATGAAAAATTACGTATTAACATTTTGGTAAAAGTTGGAAATGTTTTAAATTAACCATCTAAACACATCATTTAAGTAAAATTTTATTCTGAAACTTTTCTCGTAAGAAAAACGAGAAATAAAATTCAATTTAATTTTTATTATGGTCAAAATATTTTCAAAGTAAACTATTGAACATACGGCGTGGGTAACCTAACAAACAAGTGCACCACTCATCTAAACACTAAAACATGAAATCTATGAGAATCTCAACACAATACAATCACGATACACAGTATACAGGTATGTGGGATGTGGTATGAATTTGGCTTGTAACTAATTATAGTATTCGAAAAAATCAGTCTTCTAACCTGAGCACACTGATTATGTATGGAATGTTCTTAACAGCTCGTGGAGAACACATTTCAGTTTCAAGTCCTATTTATAATTTGCTCTACGTATGGTGGGTTTATTTCAGTGATGAAACATTTCATGTATCACTAGTTATATAACGAGTGACAATATAAATCATTTGTCACATCCGTTACAAATATCGGAAACATCTGTTACAAATCATAGCGTAATTTCACGTGGGCCAATTTTTAACCGAACAATGACGTCCAAGGCCCTCTGATATTACAATTCACAAAATCCCTATCATATAAAAAACGTATCCACAGAAAATCTAATGACAGAATGCTAATAAACTCGAATCACTATTTCACTGCATGTAACTTGTTGATCACTTTCACGATTTGTAACGGGTGCAAACAAACATTTAGTTTCTGTGAAAACGATCGTCACATGTCAAAATAAGTGATCGTGATTTATCACGCGTGATATAACAGTGACAAAAAAATAACTTCTCTACGTTAGGGGCCATTCATTAATTACGTAAGGAAGATTTTGACGATTTTTTACAGTCACTAGTTTACATACTCGTGCTGCCCATTTCCTTCGCCACTTTCCTGCTTGCTGCCGCGGAAGTAGGTATAGTTTAAGAAAATTCACGTAGAACAAAGACTACTTAAATGAAGTTATAAGGTTAAATATAATCGCTGGGATTTATACTTAAAAAATTGTAAAATCTTTTATTTTAAAAATAAAGGTAGTTGACAATCAAACCAACGGAGATATTTTTTATTATTCTATTAAATGCCCAAGCCGCCTAGATTTTGGTACGAGCGTGGAAAGTTATGACTTCATGTCTAAAGACAATACCTACGCTACTTGACTCGTTAAAACGAGTCAAGTAGTGTAGGTATTAATTATGTTTAAATGATAATTAAAATTATTTCTATTATGGTATTTTAAAAGTATGATGATAATAAGGTATTTTAGCGCCAGCTCTTTTATATGAACTTTATTTTAGATATTATTAAATGTGTCACTTACGCAATTCATAGAGATGTATTTACTAAGCTATTCATATGCCACGAGCTATATAGAACGCGCTTTTAGCGGGAAATCGTGAATTGTGCTTTCGATATATACTTTATTCTAAAAACAGAGTTATGGTGGCCATACACCATGATACCAATCGTCCAATCGGTATGACGCTGCCGATTGGTTAAAGTAGAACTGACCGTGGGCGGGCGTGGATTTGCATGACAGTTATACTTGATAGAACAATCGAAATTCAATTCTTTTTGGCTTGATCATGCCGATTGAACCGTGGATGGCCGTGGTTAGCCTCTTGTGTGCCGATATAGTGTTTCTCATAATATATAGTGTCCCTTCTGAATTAGAAGAGTCGCTGATGTTAGAAGTTTTATGAAGTTTCTTCATTCATTCGTGCAGGAACGAAAAAAGAACACAATTTCCTGCGGCCGGGCGGCCTTTCGTAAGAGGCGACAAAACCCACAGCCAGGTGGTAAGGTATTTTCCCGACTGGATGGCTACCACCCCTGGTCTAAAGTATATTGCCATAACAGCCTGAGGTGTGTTCCAGCGTTAGTGACTTGGTTCCGTCGTCCTTTTAAAGAGCTGCTTCATGTTGGTAATACCTTTGGTGTTACAAATGTCCGCGGTAACCGCTTTCCATCAGATGGGCCGTCTGCCTGTCTGCTGAACTCATGCAATAAAAAAAATCATTTCCTCTCTTCTCTTCTGATCTTTTATTAAATTTGTATGAGAAAACCGATTCCTTTTTAATACTCGTCACTGGTGACGCCATGGCCGTCAACTGCCGATTGGATAGTTTAAATTGATCGTGTGCGGTGTATATGAATGAAATGCAGATTGGATCAAGCACGCAGCGTCATGCCGATTGGACGATAGGCAGCATGGCATATGGCCTCCATTAAACCATTACGGTAAATTCAAGTCAAGATGTGATAGTTCTACCAAGTCACAAATCATCGCCTAAATAGAAATGTCATAACACAGTGATTGGGTATATTTACGGTTAATTAACCTAAAATTGGGGAAATATATATATCATAGAGTAGTAAAACGTATCAAAGCCTAATTCATTTATGGTTTTCTAGATACAAAGTTATAAACAAATTACATTTTAATAGTTTTAACCACTCTATATTGTACGATTATACCCAAGTATAATATAGTGTTTTACCCAACCATTGGGAGAAAAATTGACATTTATTCTTAATTCACCACCTCCCCTGTAATAAATCAAAGCTGAGGAGTTTCTTATGTTTTTGTCTTTTCTTCGGGAATAAAGGATATCTTATATTTTTATTTATTTCTTATCTCATATAATTTTTATTACAGATCTTAAATTTGACGTTAGTTATGTGGTGTTCATGTCGATTTTCAACCATAGCAAATGAACGGTGTATAAAACAAATAAATCAATTGTATTCTAATTTTAGTTAAATGAAGCCTTAATCATTCTCACCATTGTTTAAAGTCAAAAATTATCATTTATACTAACAAGATTTTAAAGTTTTAAACAATGACACATATAGAGAATAAAGTTTACATTTTTGACATCTAATAAGTCTGTTATTTTATAAAGTCATTTATCCATATAAAATTATGTAAATAGATTCCGTTTTAAGTAACATCGTAGAAGAAATAATGACAAAACACCAAGTAAAAAATAGCGCAACTATATAAAGCTCCTAAAGTGTACATATTGATGGCGAATTTTTTATTTGGAACTTTCCGCCGGTTCCTATATCTTATGGAGCGTTCATTTGCCTTACTATCGGTTAAAATTTGACATAAGCTCCATACAAGTAATATTATATTTCAAGCTACCGTAGGGGGAAGTGAATGAATAGTAAGATATTAGGAAACGACCCAAGTTAGCGCTTGTATAAAAAAAAATAAGTGTACAGGCTGAATTTTTTAAGTGGGCCTTCATGGCCAAATCCTAAACTATGTATGCTAAATAGTGAAAAATACTGAAAGGATTTTGATGAAACACTAGTTTTCGTCAAAGTCGGCCTCAAGAGTCCATGGACATTTGGCCACGAAGGCCCAGTTGAAAAATTCAGCCTGTATATATGTTAATGTTTTCAATAAAAGAATAGTTTGCCATCATTGAGGCGAGTGCCAGCAATGGTATATAGTTTACCCAAGTTATTTTGAAATTTTTGAATGATTTGTTAAAAAATATGTTTTAAATAATAAAAAATCAAAAAGTGAAGAGATAATAAGAGTGACCTATTGGTCCTACAGTCGTGTACGATTAAGTAGCTTTATACATATTTACTATATTTATTGGTTAATTGTCATTATTTCCGTGATATTACCATAACAATTTGGAAATTTTAGAAAAATGCCACTATTTTACTTAATATTTAGTGTGTGAAATACTAAACCAAAATACAGCCTAACACAATAATCGGTAAACCAGAATTATACTTAACTAAACTATACTTATTAAAAATTAATATTTAATTGTAACAAAATATAAAACAAATTATACCAAATATACATACATAGACACCATTTAATAAAATCACTTTAAAAAATCTATTTCGAAGTTGAATAGGTAACTGATATAAAAAGGTTATTATAATACAAAAACATGGCTCATTTTCATTAGTCTAATTTTAACCTGACGTTTGAACATTATATATCCCCTTAAATTTTCCAAAAAAATGTTTTCTTCTTATATACTGTAGTAAAATTACATCTTTATAGTTCAAAGTCTCAGAAATCCTTATTTGACAATTTTGGTTATAATTCAATAAGTTATAAATAGACATACCATTCTCATTATATTTTTAGACTAATAAAAATCGGTTTAGTCAGTTTGTTTTGTTGCTTTGTTTTTAAACGGTTTCGTATTGGCTGCGAATGGAACGAGCCAAGCAACATGCGAAGATTACTCCCAACAGCTGAAACAAATACAATGTATCATTAAAAATGGTCAAAATGACTCGAAAAAACTGAATTATTTTTTTGTCATGTAGAGAAGACATGACAACTCACCAATAATATGTATTCTTTGCAAATTTATATTTTGTATTACTATATCAGCTACGTTCCATTTGTGGCTTACAGCGCCCAATATGCTAGTTCAGCCTTTTCACATAGACACCACGGTCGTTATAGACGTGGCGAAAACGTCACTAATGACGTCATAATTTCCGATCACGCAGCGCTCACAACGACCCATGTGAGTCGAAGCGGACGTAAATCAGAGAACATGAATTCTCTCTTATCGATACGTTGAAAAAGGCGCGATTTTCAAATCAACCAATGATATTTGTGTATTTCGTCATTAATGACGTCAACATTTAATAAACTATTCCACTCAAGTTTTTCATTATAACGCTCGTAAGCAAATGGAAAAGGAAAAATGGCGATAATGAGCGAGGTCGTTGTGTCTCATGTGGAACGCGGCCTATGTACCAGCGATACTGCGTTTACGTTGCCATGGGGACATGTTTGTCAGTGAATTTTTACAATGAGAATAAAAATGGTTCAAATTAAACCCGCTGTGGTTTAATTCGAACCAGCACATTTCGAAACCTACAACTTTTAGAATTTTGACCAGTTTGTTAGAGCGTCAAGTGAAAACTAATGAACTGATTTAAATGAAACTACACAGAGCGCGCTTATTATATAGGGTTATTTTTATCCCGATAAATGATACCGTTTTAGTGGGATAGACGAATATAGCCGAAAAGATGGCGCTGCGTTCTTGTTTTTTTTTAGTGCCACCGTCGCAATTCACTCATAAATACGTCGTCATAATGACAACGCGAACGAAGTTTTGTTGTCATATAGTAGTAAGTACAACATA
The DNA here is from genome assembly GCA_039645545.1 of Dendrolimus houi. Lineage (NCBI taxonomy): Eukaryota > Metazoa > Arthropoda > Insecta > Lepidoptera > Lasiocampidae > Dendrolimus > Dendrolimus houi. The sequence continues at coordinate 22,719,346 of CM077127.1, read as the reverse complement.
AGGGAGCTCGTATAAAATATATGTTATATTTTATATAGTTAAACATCGAAGCTCTGGCGCTCCTAGGTTTGACTAGTCAAACCACAGGTCTGACATGAAGTCTTAGTCAAAGGCCAAATAAATGACGTTTTTCTGTCTTTGACTAACGAATTTTCCTCTAACTTAGGAGAGACTAATTTATACAGTCATTAAACATGTAACAAGTGCAGTACGAAGCGACGCTTGACCGAGTCTGCCGTAGTCGCTTCTAGGATCGACTAGGCAAAGCCCGACACAGATTATTTTACGTTCGACGTTTGTCTAAAAAGTTAGGTTCTTCTAGGTTTGACTAAAAGTAGTTTAGTCAAAGGCCCAAATTGGAATTTATTTCCGCTCTTGTCGAAGGGCCTTGGCTAAGCCAGTCATTCCGGGAAGAGACTGCATATCCACCTTTGACTCTAAACATATATTACAGTAGATTTTTTTCTACTACATACTTTATTTTGAGGGCAAACATTCAGACATTGTATTAAATTTTTATTTAGACGATATTCGCCGTTGGAAAATACCGACTGTCCCAATAAATAAACTATATCATTTTCCGGGATAAAAATATCCTATGTCCATTCTCCTGATTGAGACTAGATGTGCGATTTCAGTGAAATTGTGTACTAAGGTTTTCCGTGAAAGAATAATAAGAGTTACTTTCGCATTTATAATATAAATTCTAAATAAAATGTTGATAAATCATATAGTTAGTTTTTACAAGTTACTTTTAATCATCTTTAATATATAAAAATGAATCGTAGAAATATATTTACGAGCATAACTTGAGAACGACTTTACCGATTTTGATGATATTTGATGGATTAGATTCACAATTGGAACCAGTAGGTGGCACTGAGATCGGGTTCTAGAATCCTCCTAATCACCTGGAGCGATTTTGGTGATTTTGTTTTGGTGTGTTTGAGTGGGTTCCCGGATGGTTTAGATTCACAATTAGAACCGGTAGGTGGCGCTGAGATCGGGTTCTAGAATCCTCCTAATCACCTGGAGCGATTTTGGTGATTTTGTTTTGGTGTGTTTGAGTGGGTTCCCGGATGGTTTAGATTCACAATTAGAACCGGTAGGTGGCGCTGAGATCGGGTTCTAGAATCCTCCTAATCACCTGGAGCGATTTTGGTGATTTTGTTTTGGTGTGTTTGAGTGGGTTCCCGGATGGTTTAGATTCACAATTAGAACCGGTAGGTGGCGCTGAGATCGGGTTCTAGAATCCTCCTAATCACCTGGAGCGATTTTGGTGATTTTGTTTTGGTGTGTTTGAGTGGGTTCCCGGATGGTTTAGATTCACAATTAGAACCGGTAGGTGGCGCTGAGATCGGGTTCTAGAATCCTCCTAATCACCTGGAGCGATTTTGGTGATTTTGTTTTGGTGTGTTTGAGTGGGTTCCCGGATGGTTTAGATTCACAATTAGAACCGGTAGGTGGCGCTGAGATCGGGTTCTAGAATCCTCCTAATCACCTGGAGCGATTTTGGTGATTTTGTTTTGGTGTGTTTGAGTGGGTTCCCGGATGGTTTAGATTCACAATTAGAACCGGTAGGTGGCGCTGAGATCGGGTTCTAGAATCCTCCTAATCACCTGGAGCGATTTTGGTGATTTTGTTTTGGTGTGTTTGAGTGGGTTCCCGGATGGTTTAGATTCACAATTAGAACCGGTAGGTGGCGCTGAGATCGGGTTCTAGAATCCTCCTAATCACCTGGAGCGATTTTGGTGATTTTGTTTTGGTGTGTTTGAGTGGGTTCCCGGATGGTTTAGATTCACAATTAGAACCGGTAGGTGGCGCTGAGATCGGGTTCTAGAATCCTCCTAATCACCTGGAGCGATTTTGGTGATTTTGTTTTGGTGTGTTTGAGTGGGTTCCCGGATGGTTTAGATTCACAATTAGAACCGGTAGGTGGCGCTGAGATCGGGTTCTAGAATCCTCCTAATCATCTGGACCGATTTTGGTAATTTTGTTTTTGTGTCTTTTAGGAATTCAGAAAATATGGTGGTACGAAGTTCGTCGGGTCAGCTAGTTTAGAATAATTTCAATATTAAGTAAAAAAATAAAATATTTGTTAGCTTTTGTTTTTATATATTACAAGTTAACTTATTTCAACTGGCGTTCAATGGGCGAGGAAAGAGAGTCCCTAGAAAAACAAAGAATTGGTTACCTGTACAACGGCAATGCCGAGTCCGACCCCGCCGAGCACGTAGGCGATGTCCTTCATGTAGTTGACGAGCTTGTCCAGGCAGCCGACGCTGTGGAAGTAGGGCGAGTCGGTGCCGCAGGGAGTGGTCGCGCCGGACGAGACCTCCTTCGCGGAGCAGCACGAGTCGGGAATCGGGAGACCGTTCTTCGGCCAGTCGTCGGCGCTTTTGATGCCGCAACAGTTCAACTGGTATTCGGTAAGTGAGACATATTACAAAATACTCGAAATCTATCTTATACTAATATATAGAGCTGAAGGGTTTGTTTGTTTGCTTGAACGCGCTAATCTCAGGAACTACTGGTCTAATTTGAAAAAATCTTTCAGTGTTAGATAGCCCATTTATCGAGGAAGGTTATAGGCTATACTTAGTCTGGCCATAAATACTGTTACAATTAAAAAGAAACAAAATATTACATTTGAATTTGGAATCTGTCATTTTTATATGATTGTTCATTGTGTTTTCTCATTTTGGCGCCAATACATTGTACAACATTTTGCGATATTATATAGGAGTGGGGCGATAAAGAGAACCGAATTGCTGTGATTACATTACACAAAGTAGGCATGGAGCCAAATGCAATTTTTAAAATTCTCCATACGCTTGGTATTAGTCAAATGTTTGTGTACCGGGATATTAATAGGTACAATGAGACCTCCTCTGTTTGTGACAGAAAAAGATCTGGCCATCCACGTAGTGTTCGTACGAAAAAGGTGGTCAAAGCAGTAAGGGAAAGAATTCGAAGAAATCCTGTCCGAAAGCAAAAGATTTTATCTCGGGAGATGAAGATATCTCCTAGAACCATGTCGCATAATTTAAAAGATGAGTAAGGATTTGCACCGTATAAGAGACGCACTGGTCATTTCTTAACTCATAATTTGATGGTTTGGTGGGGTGCTAGCTATGAAGGAGTGACTGAGACATATTTTTGTGAAAAAGGTATCAAAACATCGGCACAAGTGTATCAAGATACCATTCTTGAGAAGGTAGTTAAGCCCCTTAACAACACCATGTTCAATAACCAAGAATGGTCGTTCCAGCAAGACTCGGCGCCGGGTTATAAAGCTCGGTCCACGCAGTCTTGGTTGGAAACGAACGTTTCGGACTTCATCAGAGCTGAATACTCGCCGTCGTCTAGTCCCGATCTTAATCCGCTGGATTATGATTTATGGTCAGTTTTAGAGAGTATGAATTGCTCTAAACGCCATGATAATTTGGAGTCCCTAAAACAATCCATACGATTGGCAGTGAAGAATTTTCCTCAACGTTTAAAGGACTGTATTGCAGCCAATGGAGTCCACTTCGAATAAGTTTTTTATATTTTAAATTGTTTTATATTTATATATTAAACTAACACACTGTAAAACTTATAAATGTTATTTGAAATAGAAAAAAAATTTCTTTGTTACAATATTTATGGCAAGACTAGGTATATCATCACACTAAGACCAATAGGAGCGGAGCACCAATAAAGAATGTTTCAAAATCGGAGTTTTTTTTAAACTAGTCTACGCGGACAAAGTCGCGAGAGAAGCTACTACTATAATAAATCCGTAAAGGGTTCGAGTTTGTACAATGCATTTAAAAATGTGAAAAAAAAACAGGCTAGTTTGGACCAGCAGACTCCGAAATAAAATTTTTAGAACTTTTATCTGTCTGTCTGTTAGAACATCACGTAAAAACTGAACAGATTTAAATGAAACTTGATATAGAGCTAACTTATATCCCGGGGTTTAACTTAGGATACTTTTTATCCCGATACATGATGTCGTTTCCGCGGGGTAGACGAAAATAGCGAAAAAGATGGCGCTGTGATCGCATATTTTTTGGAAACCACTGAACGTAGGTATATGAATGAAATTCGACATAGTGCTGGCTTATAACCCGAGTTAACACTTAGGATACATTTTATCCCGATAAATGACGTCGTCTCTTTAGAATGGAGGGATTAGAAAAATATATGGCGCTGCAATCGCATTTTTCAATTCTAGTGCAAATGTCTAAGTTGACATAAACAACATATCATGTATTGTATTACTTAAAATCTGTTTGTTTCGACTCGCCTCTATGTTTTGTTGGACAATTGTCAAGATTATATAGACTTAGTTTCTTTGTTTAATACTATTATATGTAACAAACCGATTTAAGTTTTTATGTAAGTAAAATAAAGCTACCGCCTAGGGTCTGTCAAGCTGCGTGAGAAAACTCTAGTCTATACTAATATTATAAGAGCTAGAGTTTAGTATTTTCGCGACTAGTAGACATAATAAAACTACGTTTTAACGATTTTAAGCTTGTAAATAATAACCATAAACAAAAATTAAAACTAAATAATTAAAATCAACAAGTTGGAGGTTGTCTAAATAAAAGCTTTAACAATACTCATTGACACTTGATATCTTTGTCCTCCGTGATCACGGCTACAGAAAACGTCGGAATAAAAATCAAATAAAATACCGTGCTTAAAATCGTTAAAATGCAGTTTTATTAGAGGTAAAGTTTGAGTTTGTTTGTAGGAAGTAATTGAACTACTGAACTGATTTTGAAAACTTTTTCACCAGTAGAAAGCTACATTATTCCTGAGTGACATATATCAATTCCGAGAAAATCGGACTGATTCATTGATTTATCGGCGTGTGTTCACAAACAATAAATAAATCCCAGGGTCAAACATTCTCTCTGGTGGGCGTTGCCTTGAGAAAGGAGTGTTTTTCCATGTGCAATTATATGTTGGTTATCTCGAGTCGCGCCCAGCGAAGTAGGCACAGGTCAGCCTACTGTTTATATAAAAGAGCGGGCGTTAAAACAAGATCAATTGTTTGTAGATTACCACACCACATTATTGTTCTGTTTGTATCTTCCATAAAGGATCTAGTGTCCCCCAACTTTTGTTTTGTTAATACGGTGCTACATTTTTTGCATTGGTTATTTATTTTTAATTGCATGAGTTCAACAGACAGGCAGACGGCCCACCTGATGGGAAGCGATTACCATCGCCTATGGACATTCGTACCAATGTGCTGCCGTTCTCTAAAGCGAGACTGGAAACTGGCCACTAATGCCGGAACACAACTCGAAGTTGTTATGGCGGCATACTCTAGACCAGGGGTGGTAGCCATCACGACGGACAAATACGCTACCACCTGGCTGTGGGTTGTTTTATCGCCTTTTACGACAGGCCGCCCCTGCGCAGGAAATTGTATTCTTTCTCCGTTCCTGCACGGATAATAGACTTCATATAACATACATATTATTACCCCTGTTTCCCATGGCGGTTAGGCAGAGACTATAAATCTCCACTTGCGACGATCCTGACAAACAACTTTCGCTTCATCTACTTTCATTAACCTGTTCATAAATGGATGTTTATTTGAAATACTTTGTACCCGACCTCGTTTTTACACTTCTGTTATTTGATCATGATGTGTAGGTCGTGGTGTATCGGTATCAACTCTACCACTCACATTACTTACATATACTTGTTTTGTGATTCTGCTTCATTCATTCTCTCTACATGCCCAAACCACCTTTACATTCTCTTTTCAACTCTTTTATTGCATCTTCTTACAATCCACAACGTTCCCTTATTACACTATTCCGTATCATATCATTCATGCTTACCTCATATATACTTCTTAAAGCTCTCAATTCAACTGCGTTTATTCTACTTTCATGTGCCACATCCAACTTTCACTGCCATACATTAGTCTTGGCATCAACACCCCTTGATGGATAGCCAAACGTGCCTTTCCAGACATTTTTTGGCTTTTCATAAAAGAGTTTAGCGCCTCATTGACCTTTTAATTTTCGTCTTGTTCACATTAATTTTCATACCCTTGCTCTCAAAAGACTCGTTCATAATTGATACCATCTTCTGTAACTCAACTTACGATGATGCAAGTATAACCTGATCATCGGCGTAGAGAAGATATTTGATAAGTAACCCATTCATTCGTAAACCACATTTGATTTTGTTTCAAATCGTGCAAGTAACTATCCATGAATAGGTTAAACAGATACGGCGACGCTACACATCCCTGTCTAACACCTTTTTCAATGCTAAACCATTTGTAGAGTGGTACAATAACGTCTTTGCATCAATCTTTCGGTACAAAGTCACTTTTCCAACACATGTTAAAAAGGCGGTAATAAAGACTTTCAATCGGGCCTTGTCCAGCCATTTTTACTCTTATCCTATCATACCCCGCAGCCTTTCCTATCTTCATACTATGGCGACCGAGGGTAGAACTTTCTGGCAGCGTAAGCCGGTCTCAAGACTTTTAGAAAGGCTGAAGATTCCGGAAGGAAAAGACAAGGACAAATACATTTTAGAAAGGGATAGATGACGAACAAAACACCTAGAATAGAAGGTTCAGGAAGGAAAAGACAAATAGATGTTCAGAAAGGGATAGATAGTAAATAAAAGAATAATGGAAAGAAAATCGAAATTATGGGTTCCAGAAGATTCTTCTGGGTATATAAGCAGCGTAAGGCGCGCCTACCGGGGAGTTCAGTGGGAGACAGCGGAGCGATAACCACGAAAGGACTTCATTGGGAGGAGGAGTACGATTAACAGCGAAAGTGGAGTTCAGTTCAAGCCAGCGAAGCGACAAGTGCGATAGGAAAGAATTGAAAGAGAAGTTTAATAGAAGACAGGGACGATTTTAGTGGTGAATTTAGTGAAAAGTTGAGCAGACAGTTGAGTGATGGAATAGTGTAGAGTAGTTTAAGAGGAGATTCAGAAGCGAGCTACACGCGATTCGGAGGTGAGCACTGCAGTAGCAGGAGATATGGTCTACGCAATATCGGCGACGGTATTGTGAGTGAGAAATCTTATTTCGGGACAGTGCATGGTTAGATGTGCTTATAGGGGCAACCCTGCTGAGAAGAATCATGTACGGCTGTGTAAGTTAATAAAAGCGTTTGGTTAAAAAACTGGTGTTTCCTTCCAATCCTAAGTGCGTACCGCCACTCGCACGTAACAATACTATTCAATGCTTTCACAATTTAATCCATAACTATACTATCGCTACTGTCCTGTCTATTATACTTTTCAGCAGTCAAGCAGATGGAAACGTATTGTTTCCATCTGCTGTCTTTCTCAAACAATCCTTCAAATCTTTCCAGCTGTTCAATATGCATTCTTCTTCTTTCACAATGCATCCATTATTGTCTCTGATAACGTTGAGCTCAGAACGTACTGTCTTTCCTCTGGTTTCTTTCATAGACTTCCAAAAATATGTTATGTTATTCTGGAAATCTTCATTCTTTTGGCTCATTCTTTCTACTTTATATAAAATACTTTAATTCATAAAATTGGGTTAATGAACAATGGATTACTTAATACTTAATTAATAAAGTAATTCAAACATGTTTAAATTTTGTATTAAGTATCATTTTGGAATAACGAGTGTATTATAGTATTATGTAGTAGATATATTTAACTTAATGTTTTAGTGCACTTTTAAATGTAAGGTTTACATAAGTATCGATTTTACACTATACATACAATAAATATACATATTTGGAATAAATCAGTTTGAACATATTAAATCGTTGGATAGCTAATGACCATGACGAATGAGTTGTAATGCAGATAAGCTAGAACACGGGATGCAAAGCCAAGGTCAATAGAAAAAAATATTGTAAAAAAGATACATTATGAAAATAAAACTAATAATCTACAAGTTTGCCACCAGCTTTTGTATCTACAATACTTGTTTTAATTATTCCCTTTCGAGCTTTGATTAAGGAAACTGGTGCAAGTTCTAAGGTCTTAGGTGTTATTGAAGGATGCGTGGGTTAAGTGCTCAAGAAACTAGATAAATATTGATAATGGTTTAGATTTACTATAACAATTTAAAGTATGAAGAAATGCTGAATCGTTTTAAAGCCCATCAGATATTACGTAAAAAGATTCATATTTACCAAAAAGTTTGAAATATACTCACATCGGTTTGGATGATATCAAAGCTCTTGGCGACCTCAGGGTTGGTATTGTAGTCCTTGATGGTCGCATTGAGATGGCGCATTATGGAGTCTTCTAATTCCTGGTGCTTCAAATAGCCAGCGATACCCACTGCCAATTCAGCAATGAAGATCATTAGAAGAAACACAGAGAACTGTAAAAAAAAAAATACTTTTATTACACTTAAACGGAAAACTGAACGGAATACGCTCGTTCTCATTAAGAACGACTGTGCGAGGTAAAAAAGAGAATGTATGAGAACTCGCTGTTGGTCTTCGCGAAAAAAGATATAAGGTGTTGATAATGATAGTTGCTCAAAAGCATATATGAAATGAATATATATGTATGAAAACTAAAAATTGTCTCCATGGACATTTAGATTTCTGGGCACTACCTCTTAATAAATTCCTAATCAAGCAAGGTCCTTACTAATTTTTACTCGGTGATCGGTATATCTCCACGACGATCAATTATTATTGATTTAGGAATAATATTAAAAAGAGCAACATTTTTATTAACAATGGTCGTCGGAGGCAATGATCACGTTGTACATGAATCATGCTTCATTCGTGTCATGCTGTGCGGTTAATGCACACTCCGTGTATTATGTATTATATCAGCTATTTATTATTATAGTAGGTTCCTCACTTTAACAATATACATTTTATTCACACATATATACAGAGAGATAGACATGAAATTGCGCTGTAACTGGTTGGTGGCTTTATTTAAAAATAAAAAAGCTGACAGTTGAGGATATGGCGATTAGGGATTAATAATATTATTATGATTTCTTATGTCTTTAATTTTTATTATCTTCATTACAGGAGGAGAAAATCAATTATAATTATTGAATTAGCCGTAATGTTGGTAATTGAACACTTTGTTTTTGCTTTTCATGAAGTTTGATAATGTAAATAAATTAGAACAAATTAACTTAATTAAATACGAATAATAAAAAATAACTATAAGCTTAAATAACGTTGTTTAGGTGCTTACTAAACCTTGAAAATGATCCGATTTTTACATAATATGTAACCGACTCAGAGAAGATCAAAGACGAAAATCTTTTTAACTGGATAATACAAAAGTCGTCGTTTAATACGAAAGTAAAATTTAAACATGAGAATATCCTGGAAAGCTCCTAATCCAAATAAGTATAACTTCTTAAAAATCGACACGCTGTTATTGTGATACACGATGAGTTCGTTGGCAATCTGCTTAAACCCAAAGTACATACAAACAAGGTGATTACGATAAGCGGTTACTGTCGCCTGCAAACTGCTGTAATGTGGGTACTCGTTTACCGATAAATTATTGATTTTATGATTTACCAAGAATACACGCTCCTTTAAAAATAGAATTTTTTTTAAAGTTTTATAAGGTTGGGGAAAAAGTTTCTTCGCATTTTATATAAAAATTCAAAAGGTTTTTTTAGAAAGTTTATTTATTTGACTTAAGTATATAGGTGCCATTTTATTGGATAACTTTTTGCCATCTTGTAGGTAGGGACGTGATCCCATTGCTATAAAAATTTTGGGGCTTCTGATCAAAAAACTGCGACAAGTGGTTTTGGCAGTCTTCTCGTGATGTTAACCTTACACTGCCTAAGGAATTCTGCAGAGACCGAAATAGGTGAAAATCTGAACGTGCAAGGTCAGGACTATATGGCGGATGCATTAACACCTCCCAGCCAAACTGTCGTAATTTTTGCTGAGTGGCTAAAGATGTGTGAGGTCTAGCGTTATCATGGTGAAAACCCACACCCCTTCTTTTGATTAATTCCGGCCGCTTTCTCTCAAATTTTTGCTTTAATCTCATCAGTTGTTCGCAGTACAGTTCAGAGTCGATGGTCCTGCTTGGCGGTAACAGCTCATAATGAATAATGGCCTTCCAATCGCACCATACACACAGCATCACCTTGTTGCGAGTTAACCCGGGTTTTGCCACAGTCTGTGAAGCCTGACCGGCCTGTGACCACGATCTTTTTCGCACGTTCTTGTCGTACGTGATCCACTTTTCATCACCACTTATCAGCTTCTTCCAAAATGGTTCGGTTTCATTACGACGTAATAAAGAATCACAAATGGGTACATGGTTCATTAGGTTTCTTTTAGTGAGCTCATGAGGCACCCAAATATTGAGCTTTTTTGTGTACCCAGCTTTTTTCAAATGCGCCAAAACCGTTTTGTGGTCAATTCTCAGTTCTCCAGCTACATCGTAACTACTAATATGCCGACCTTGCTCCACTTTTTCAAAAATGGCATCAATTTTGTCCGTAACAGGGCGACCAGAGCGACGTGCGTCTTTGATATCAAAATTTCCGGATTGAAAACGCTTAAACCAAATTTGCGGTACTCTCACAGATACTGCATTAGGTCCATAAACATCACAAATTTTATTCGCAGCTTGTGTTGCATTTTTACCTTTTTTGTAGTAAAATTTTAAAATGTATCGAATTTCTTCATTAGATTCACTCATTTTAACAATAAGAAAAACCAATGAAAATCACACATTTTCCTAATTTGAATTTAGAATTGTTGTCTTTAAAATTAAAACTTTTTAATGATACCAAAACCAGCCAGATACAAATGGTATAGCCAAAGAGATCTTATTACAAGTTCATACATACCATATGCGGAAAGAGTTTTTCTCCAACCTCTTATATATTAGTCTAACAATAAACACTGCTAATAATTCTGGTTCGATAATTCTCACGGTCTGAATGAAAATTGGACTTAGACATTTGGATTCGATTTTGAACAAAATATTTGTATAATCTACATATAATTTGTCATCGATGTGTGTCGATGTGTCGATCGACTATCTTAACTTATATGTGATAAGCGCGACTCTGGGAAAGGGACCTTTAGGAAGACACAACCACAAACAACCCCTCAATGTTGCAGGCATGATTTTTTATAACAAATATAGTATAGGTTCCCTTTTCACCAACACGTCTAATGTCCAGTCGATGATACAACCATAGCATCATTTGAAAAAAGAATGTTTGTTTAATTCATGTGTTTCAAATATTTATTACTATATGCGGCTTCATCTGGGATAATGTTACAAATAGATGCCGTTTAACGTCGATATGGCGATGGGTTTAATGGGTTATTTGTGATGCGACAATGTTAATGACGTTAAATATTGACAGATAACGTATGTATATACACTAATTAGGCTATTGCTTAGTGCATTATCTTTACGACCTGACAAAGAGAGAAGTTAAATTTCGCAATATAAGCTGAGTTTTATATATTTCCTATTGAAAATAATTTTGAAAACAGTTGATTGCAGTTCATAAAATTGATGGAAATAAGGATGCGGTTTGAAGTCTTAAATGATTTATGGAAAAATTAATTAAGTTATTTTCTGAGAACTTAAGAATCAGTACAACAAGTTAAAAAGCAGTTGTTTTGCTCCATTTATGAATCGATCATTGCCATGAATTAAAGAATGATGTCATAGCCGGACGATTTTGATTTATTATTTGCGTCATCAAAAAGTAGTGAAATTGTATTTTAGATATATTAATTTAATTTTAATTCTATAGTCTAAAACCCTTGTAGTTTTGTTTTTATTTTTTATTTACTATTGTCATAAAAGGTTTTTATACCAACACAGAATAGCCTCTGGATTTTAATCAGATGACAATTCAAAAATCCTATTTTTTTGAAAATATCATGGTAGATTAACTGTTTTTTTAGACAGCTGTAATTTTAAAGTTAGATCCAAAGATGACTTGCTTTTATTATGATATATATGGCGTTATGGCACTAACTTTTCCCAATGTAAAATTAAGTTTAAAAATGTTAATGCTTAACTAAAATGACGTAATAACATATACTAAAATATATAATTATTGCTCATCGAAATGAATCAGAGCAATGATTCAACGCAAAGCTCTGAATGTATACTTAATGAGGAAACTCGTTATATTAGTTATTAGTGAGAGTTAAATGAAACCGCAAAACACTGGAAACTGGATTTTATTAAAATACGTCCATTTGAGGTTTCTCTATAAAGGACGTATTATACTTCAAACAAGAGAAATCCTGCTAAAGGCAATTTAAAAAAATGTAAATCAAGAACTCGTTTCTTGTGGAGCATTAGATCGGTATAATAAAAAAATAATGAAAACCCATGTCAGGAAACGACCGGTATACCGTTCACGATAGGCTAAGGAATCAATAATAATAATAATAACATCTTTCTAACGGCGAGTACTTGCACAGACAACCTCGTAGCCAGGATTATCCACCAGCAACTTGCCCTTCGATACGGTCTTGTGGAAACGGAGGTGCCTTATTACCAGTACTCGCCGGAGCCAGTTCTTGAAAACAGTCGTGCCACGCTCTACTGGGATCGATCAGTTATCACGGACAGGACTACTGTAGCCAATAAGCCTGATATCGTGATAATAGATCGATCTGCGCGACTAGCAATACTCGTTGACATCAGTATCCCGCATGACGATAACCTCGTGAAGAAAGAGAAAGAAAAACTAAGTAAATACTTAGATCTTGCTCACGAGGTTACCACTATGTGGTGTCTGGAGTCAACGAGCATTGTGCCGATAGTTGTCACCGTCAATGGTCTTATAGCGAAAAGCCTCGACCGTCATCTAGAGAGATTTTCGCTGGGAAGCTGGGTGAAGGGACCAGATACAGAAGGCAGCACTCTTGGACACGGCACGAATTGTGAGGAGGTTCCTGTCTCTGGAGCCCTAACCACCGGTAGTTTGGACCCCAGGCCCCGCTGGCGGTGAGCTGCAAGGTTTTATATTTCTTTATTGAATATGTTTATTTTTTATGTATTTTTATAAAAGAATAATTCTATCTATTTTTTTATAAAAAAAGTCTTTATATGTTTTTTAAATAAATGTAAATTTTTTGAGAATAAATGAATACAGTTTTATAATAATAATAATTAAGAATAAGGTAATCTAGATGTGTAGGTTTCGTTAAGATTTATAGCAATTAACATATTACGGCAACTGTAACAATATGCAAATTAGAATAGAAACACTAGTTAAGCGGTGTATGCTTCCCAGCCAGGATTCAGACCCACCCAATTGAAATGAAACGCGGGTGTGCATTAGCTACTCACCTAGCAAGATTTTTTCATAATTTATCTTTGAATCATAGGCGAATTTAGAAGGCAGCCGGGTGGGTGGGCCATGCCCACCCCAGGATGTTGGATTACCGATTCTAAATTCTAGGCTGCACACCTAAGAAACTTCACACAAAAATCATTGAAATCAAATAATTATCTACAGCCGAGAAATCTATGCACATCCTTAGTTTTTATTACATACTACATAATACACTACATTTTGTGATATTTTTGGTAGTAGAGCTCAGGCCCCACTGAAAAATAGCCCTAGATACGCCAATGCTTTGAATATCATTATAATAATCCATTCATAATATAAAAGCGACTTTGTGTAAATTTTTGTTGCTTCCTTCTTTACGGCCTCGGGAATGAACTAACATGACGAGATTGTTGAATATGTGCAGTCGATAACGAGAATACTTTTTATGCACACAACAATGATATCGTTTCCGCAGAATCCACATTCGAAATTCTCAGTAGTACTCATAGACATAATTAATATGCTTGGAATAAAACATACAACAAAGATACCTAGACGGTTAGCACTATATGGATGTATAGTGCTATCCATATTACCGTATAGTCCTTAATGTTTCTTCACGCGGAAAAACGGGTCCACACAGCTATACGCTAAACAAATTTGAAGGGTGTCATTGTCAACCATGTCGAAGTTTAGTCACTTGGTTGAGTAATTCATTATGTTTTATGGTTGCTAGAACTGTTGGAAAAATCTCAATGAAAATATTAATAGGTAATATTGATGTAATGGAATACATATATCAATGGACTAACCGTTCGCCTTAAAACAATAACTAATAGCTGTTGTCATTGTTCTAAGAACTACGCTTACAAAATAACAAGTTCCATCTAAAAATAGGGCTGGTGCCTACCTTGGACAACGAATTAGTATGGTAATTTAGCGAGGTAACGTAGAGAGGGTTTTTGGACAGCTTACCCATAGAAGATGGTGACTTAGATCCAATATTTATAGTCTTAAGGGATGCAGAATAAAATATTACTATTATTAATGACAATCTAAACAATATTTTGTATCTGTTATTATGGCTCGTCGTCAGCCAACCGTGGTCCACCGCTGGACGTAGGCCTCTAAAGTTTGTGCCACCTATCCAGGTCCTCTGCTTTTCTCATCCAGCCCCCACCGGTGACCTCGCACAGATCGTCGGTATATCGGGCTGGTGGGCGTCCTACACTACGTTTACCGAAGCGCGGTCTCCACTCCAGGACTTGTCAGCTCCATTGGCCATCGGTCCTGCCACAAATGTGGTCGGCCTACACTGTTATGGCTCTCAACAACCCACAATGAGTCTTGGCCTCCAAAACGAGAATTTTAGACCAACGATCATGCTGACAAGATCACATTTTATTCCATGCTATCAACTTATGCAAAAAACCTTCTGTTATGAAAGCGCAAAAGAGAATGAATTGTTCAATATTTACGTTTATATACTAGGTTAGCTTTAGGTTTTTAGACAGATCCATTCTTAACAATTCTTTAAGCTAATTGCTCTATTCGATTCAAGTAAGTTATATATATCACAAAACGGACTGTCCGACTTCGTTTATTTCTGCAGATTTAAATCGATTATATAGTTAACATTAAAATAGCTTCTATTTATAACAACATTAGTGGCCCACTTTAATCTCTTCGTTGTTATACCAGAAAAATAACAATCGACTGATTCGTTTATTGCGATCTATTTTTATATACAATCCGACTCATGTAGATAACGTTGTTTGTCTCATAATTGGATTGTGTCCGAGAGAAAGCTTTCAGCATGGTTTCTCAGTTTTATTTACTATATCGAGGAAAATTGTTTTATATTGAGGGTCTTCGATATTAAATTGGACAATAAATTATTAAACTCGCTGCACACATAGTGAGTGCTATGGAGTGGCTAAAGGAGTGAAATCATAAAATACCCAAATTTCAAAACTATTAAGACCCAAACCCAGCAAAAACCAAGTGCCAGACCTCTTCAAGACACTGTGAGCTCTTTCTGTGCGCAACGGAACACAAACCAACTAGATTGATAATTTATTTTAATTTTACCTCTCACCCATTTTAATATTATATAAAATTATTAGAGCTACGCATTTTTGCTGAAGAGTTTCTTGCACCGCTTCTTCTCTTTAAGCCACAACATGTTGCGAAGCGGTGATAAATTAGATTAGGCTCCCATAGAGTAAATAATAAACGAAATTAAAACTAAATAATTAAAATGAACAAGTTGGCGGTAGGCTAAATAAAAACTTTAACAATACTCATTGACACTTGACATCTTTTTCTTCAGTGATTACGGCTACTTAAGTGGCTGAAACGTCGGAATATTAAAATTTTAAAAAATACCGCTCTTAAACCCTTTAAAACGTAGTTTTATTATGTAAAGGATTGAGTTCAAAAAATCGCTGTTTATACGTAAGTGTATTGATCATTCTTTACTTGTCGTTTGTTACAGATGGATATATAAAATGTTTGCAGCCGCAACAATTTGTATAGTAGAGCAAGCTGACAAGAAGCCAACGTGTGAACATCACGCTATTGTCGGAGCGCTTCAAAATTCTTTAATGTGTGCATAAAAAACCCACAATACAAGGTTGACTGCCAACGAGCAAAATATGCCCAGTGGGCCTGTACACGTTGGTCGAAGAGGCTGGCCTCAATATATTTCTGTAACGGGTATTACAAACATTAATTTAAACAGCTTGGGTAATGTAAATAATCCATATGCTTATTACAGCAGTTGATGTCCCCTGTGTTTTCAAGTATAAACTGCGTTAATTATGCTGACAATATTTACAAAAATAATCTAATTTATACAATAAAGAAAAGTTACCACTTAAAGCAATCTAACACAAACTTCTAATCACAAGGAGAATACTTAGCTTAGATCATCTTACACCCCATGTCATAATTAAATTTTACTGCGTATTACTAACTCTAAACGAACTTTGAGAATTTCCGATGTTGTTTCGTGGTTTTCTGAACCTGCCATTAAAGACTCAAAATGGAATTCGTATCAAAATACAAAACGAAAAAAACAAACACTAACAGTTCAACCAACTTTGTTATTATCAAATTTGTGTTCTGTAATCACCTTAAGCATTGGTGATTGCGTTAAATAGTTTTTCCGCTGTCCAAGTTCCTAATTGTGGTCATTGTATTACGACACGGAATTCCACTTTAAAGATGTTTAAACTGCAAGAAGTTACGAAGTTACTTGATGTTTTATGATGACTTGGTTTCATGGTATTGTGTTACATAAAAACGGAGTAATAAAACTTAATGTACACTCTAGAAAGGTTTTACCTTCTATGTTGTTTGTAAAGTATAAGTGAACTAAAAAAAGAGCAAGGAAAATTGTTGGTAGTCAAGTTGAAGAATTATCGACTTTATAATTAAAATAGTATGTAAGTAACATGCTTAGTCATCGACCAATTGCATTTTGAATTTACGATTCAGGATCTGCTAATAAATTACGAGCTATTAAATTCTTGAGATTTTTAAGTCATATAGTATATTAAATTACATAAATAAAATATTGAATCTAACCTTTTGAATGGTTTACTTTCAATTTCAAGATTATGTTTTCCCAATAATTTTGATCGCGTTAGCTAACGCATAAGGAAACGCATGTTTGGGATTAAGACAAACAATCTATTAAACGCATCATCGAAAACGAAAGCAGACTATAACACAGTCGTCACAATAGCATTGTCATTTATAGGTTGGAATAAATGTAATAGGTTTACTTAATGTCGAAAGGATGTGCCTATTAGCTGCATGGGACGTCTTGTGTCAAAGGTCGTCCAGGTTCCGAGTACGCCAATTGCCTTTATACGAATGACCGAGATATTTTCCTGTGACGTCATATTCACGGCTTCAAATAAAATTGCTGATATAGGTATGTTATATTGTAATATTTTGATTCTGTCGAGCTAAGTCGTGGTAGTTGAGTGGCAAACATATCAGCATTTCCCACTCAGCTCATTACAATTTGATTTAATATGAGCATTGTTTCAATTACTATGTCCAAATAATGAGTCAAAACGTGACGAAAAACGCAGTAGCCGTCGATCCGCTTTGAACTAGAGTGGCGTGTATACAATCCATCTCCTGAAAACTGGGAGGCCCGAACTCAGCAGTTGAAAATTTCTGGCCTGATATTATTATATAGTTGAGTCAACTTTCTGTTTCTTTAATTCGCATCCTGGTCAATAATGCTATATTGTGATTTATTCAAGATATTTTAGTTAAACATGATGATCCAGAACGCATAGTGGATTTTAGTATGGACGTTGTTTTGAAAACAGGACGAATTTGGTTCGAAATGCATATGGAATAAATATTTAATTTAAAAATATTGTAGCAATTGGGTGATGGTATATTCCAAAACCCTTTCAACACTGGTAGTGAATTTTATACAAGGTTACCTTTTTGCATTCTGGTTGGACCAGTCGACATAGACCATGGCTTTATGGCCTGTTCGCCATGAAAGGACGGTGAGGTGCAATTCAAAAGTACACACGACAATTCAAATATAAGCGAGCATTGAAAGTAGTTTAAGAACGCATGATGAAAACTGGTTTACTAAATTAGACATCTACGTGCAATCATATTGAACTTCACCTGTCTAAATGATTCAACTCCCTTATTTGGATGTTACATAAAAATGGGTTTGACATTAACAACGGCTAATAACAAGTAAAACTTGCTAGGAAAATATATTTAACAACTACCAGACCACCAAGGCTATATTACATAATAGCGTCGGCATAATGCACAAGATGCTTAACAGGGAACTCAAGTGAGTAATTTAGCTAAATGTGGTTTCTTTAACATATTAAGGGCCCAACTCTGCTATTATTATCTCGTTAAGATCGCCGGACACTATCGTCTCAATCGTAGGTTTGTCTGATTTTGATATTCTGTTAATTTCAATCGCGTGCCCGTGGCATACCACTCTTATCATTATAAATATTTATAAGCGAAAACTCCCGAAATAAATGTTTAAGATATTACGGATTTATTAGAATACGAATTTTTGACACTTTCGCATCGTACTTTGACTATCTCCGCAACAAGAAATATTTAAATAGCAAAATTGGGTCCCTGGTATTTAATTCAAACCTTATGATGATGGATGGACGGAAACAAATTTTATATTTACCCCAAATTCCAACACCATTCAAAACCTTGCGAGAGAAATGAAACGTGACTTATTGATTAAATTATGGATTTACGCACAAAGATTGTTTATTTATAACAATAAAATTCTTGCAACGTTTTAAGAGTAAGGCGAAGAGATTGTCGCAGACAGTTTTAACCTTGGTTATCAATTTATTTCTCTTCATAGAAAACGTGATTATGAACACGTCGTGTTGGCTTTATAATCAATTTAATACAGACAGGTTAAAGTTTTTATACAATGTCACACCTCGCTGCATTTCTTCAGTTTATATTTTTCTAACTTCATGTGCAAATAGCAGACAGATTACGGACCCTAATAGCTACTAACATATTTTAAACAAGGACTTATAAAACTTTATCGAAGCACTTTGGTAACATGTATGATGTTGCAGATCCTAGGCCACGATAACTAGTTTCCATCTGAAGAGGCAATCTGCTATACCTACTCTATATATAATAAAATGTACCTATAATTTTGATAGCTATACTTCGGAAATATGACCGCTGAGATTTTCTTCTATATAAAACTAGTTTCTATTGATGTCAGCTTTATTCAGATTCATACGAGTTTTATACGCGGTCACATTTAAAAAAGAAATTAAACCTAGACAATAGGTAGGTATTATAAGTTAAAATTTTCAAAAGCATTATTAATACCAATTTAACTGTAGACGATGAAAGAAATGACAACATATCTGTCCGTATGTACACACATACACGTAATGCGTAGTCCGTATGTACTTACTTTCACTAAAGGTAAAGGAAATCTCTAGACAGATTATATGGACAGTGTATGGAAGTTTCCACTGGTCTGACTCAGATAAATAATATTGCGTTATGTTTTGCATGTATGTAGTAATTTCACATTTTTTTAATATAATTAACACAGTTAATCGTTTTGTTAAGTAAATGGGGAATTTTTAACAACGGTCTATCTGTTTACCGATAAGCGAGAAACAATTTGATAAATAAAATTAACCTATTAATGGAGACCAATGAGGATTTATATACGAAAATAAACTGCAGTATATTAATGTAAAGAAGTAAAATGTTCACGGGCACGTTAAACTTGGTTTATTATAAGAGTTTTATTACTCACAGTAACGATCATGCAGTGGTTCTCCTTGACAGCACCGCAGCATCCGAAAAAGGCAACAACGAAGACAATAATGCCCACGATGATGAAAGCGATCGGCCCCGAGGTGTAGAACTTCTCATCGGTCAGATCGATGTAGGGTGATGAGCTGACGAGGGATTTAATACCCACTATGAGAATTATCAGACCTGTGACCTGGAGACAAAATAATACTCGATAAAAAACAGAAACTATCAATCCTTTTGGAGCTAATAAATCGTTATCGTTATACTTTTAATGCTTAAATGCGTTAACTGTGTGGACTTAATTACAGTCTAAAAGTTTAAAATAAAATAATAGCTGTTTATGCATCCATTTTTAACGATTATTTTATTTTAACCATCGGTCAAATGTCGGTGCACACCAGCCTAAATTACTTTTCACAAAATGATTTAATTTACTTAAATTTGAGCTCAATATTTACTATCATGTGACGTAGGTGATGACGTTTCATCAGATTTGGATATGGATTCAACGCTTGATTTTATTAGAGAAGTAGTTGTTTGTTTAACAAATAAGTTTTTATTTACTGTCCTCATATTCGAAATAAAAAGCAGAGTGTTAAGCACTGGAATTATTAACGCTCTCGCTACGCTCGTGAGCCAAACCATCTCGTGCCTAAATAGGTTACTTTCACCTCTAGTGTAACAATATACTATTAATTTCCTTTAAATATGCAGACTGTTTTATAAGTCATTTACATAGGCGACTGCTGTTCTTGCTCATTTTTTGTGTTTATCGAATTACTATATTCTTCAGCAGAGCTTTTGTACGGGCTGTGTTAATTTACTATTACTAATTATTCAACAGGGTTAACTTGCCAATTATCTAACAATGTGCATATTACTTCTTTGATGAATTACGTTAATGCCGCGAAAATATAGTTCAATGTAAGTCAATGTCAAAAACATCCTAACAAACAGAGTCCATTTGATAAAGAGATGGAATAGTAATACAATGGGGCTAAATATGTTCAGTAATTGTTAACTCAATAGTTTATTTTTAAGATAGAGGGCAAAACACACTTAAGAGAATTCTTGATATACGGTATAGATTATAATCCAGTTGTAATATAGTTAACATTAATTAAATCTGGATAGATGAAAACTTCTGGAAATTCAAAGGAGTTTTACGATATCAACTCAGAGAATTAGATATACCGTCGTTAATTGAATTCATCGTGTATGAAGACCACTCTTACGTTCATATTTTCCTAGTAATTTAGCATCTTAACCGTATATGTCTTTCCTTCCATGGAATGAAAGCCAGTCCATCGATTTATATTTAAAAAAAAAATACTTATGTTAAAATATAATGGTGCCACAGGAATTGTGTGTGGGTCATATTCGCAATAAACATTATTGTCTAATTATTAACATGTAGGTACAGATCGGTGTATTGGTATGCAGAGTGGCTGGTATTCAAATGCCATGAATAACCAATGCAGACTGTACTGCTCGAGCAATGTAAACATGGTCTTGACCAGCTACGCCTAAACAAATGTCACAGTTTGATATGCTTACAAAAAGCCACAATTTGACGGACAAAATCTGAAATTTTAAAATGCGAATTGCGCAAGAATTGCTAGAGTTAACTGGCCACAAGTAGTACAAGTAGTGAATAGAATTAAATGAAGTGAACAGATTCGTAAAGGCTGATAACATTCGGGACATACCGATAGTGTGGCGGCCCTTTTTGGGGTTATTGGGTTTTTTTTTGGGAAAAACACCTTTACGGCACCTATTGCATTGTGCGTGCACTCACAGACTTTTTCCTTTTTTAAGTGTGAAAGAAAGCAATTTGCAATCGTTCACAACACAGATCAACCTATAAGGCCGTGTCCCTATTAGATGAACAGCTGACTGTTCCCTGGCTGACTCTGTGCGGCTTATCAGTCGCTAATTTAATGTCGAGTTAGCAGCGAAGCGCTTGCGAACTCTTGGGAGGGAAGGTAAACGGTTAGTATATAACGCCGCGCAGCGCTCCGGCGCAGTGAGCGAACTGCGCCGCCGACCGCGAGCATCGTTCGATGCTAATCGGCCGCTCATTGAGTCGACAAGCAAAATGCCGCAAACTGCGTACATTACGCGCTCTATGGACACCACTCCATTTACAAATTATAGGGAGGCAAACTGGAAGCAAACAGCCACTAACTGTTCGTCTAATGGGGGGGACAGCCTAAGCCGTCAAACTTTCGTCGCATTAGCTACGCAGACTCAAACGCCGATAATATGTTCGGCAGTTATCAGTACTAGATAATATCATAACCTGGTTTCATTTTTATCATTGTATGAACAAATACAAAATGATTAGGATATCACAACAAACAAAAGAACAATCATCAAAACCTATTATTTTCCTTATCAGCTGTTTATGATGCTTAAATTAATTATTTACAATTTTAATGTAATTATTAATTTACTTCTTTTCACGCGACTTCTTTCACATAAGCTACAGCTTAGAGTCTTATATAAACTACATAATTCAGTTTCAAAATAAATAATTATTTTCATTTATATTTACAAAAATTAAAATAAAAAACTAAAAATTAAAATACTCTGTTAACCTATAGCTTATTTAAAAAAAAATAGGATTCAAATCACCCTCAGCTGGGAACGATTCCAAAACGCTGGCCGTATCACCACGTTGGATGACAACGCCTGTGTTGCCCAAAATACAGGCCAGCCTTTTGCTCGTGTGAGACTTCTATCAACCATTTAGATAGGTCTCGATAAAGGCGGTGAGCTTTTGAACCCCACAGCCCTAGAATTTCGCCATCATAAGCCAGAAATATGTATCCGCTGCCAACGGATGCATATTTGCGGCTATTTCTATTATTTATTCAAAACTAACATATTAATATATGAAGATACCAAATTTCATGACACATTTCGCTGTAGAATGTTTACCTATAAAATTCCAATTTACTTGAATTTTGACTATGGACTTAAAGACCCGTATTGTATTTTTCGAAAAACGGACTGGCCTACGAGTCTGTTTTTTGAACAATCCAATCCGGGTCTAACATTCCACAACACATCCGTGTGCATAATGAATGTGGAGGCAAAACATTTCTTTTCTACCGTGGGTTTTTTATATTGTAAATGACGTAAGAAACAGAAAGTTTGGTATCCTGAAATAAAATAGAATGGGGGAAATCAAGTTGAACAATTCAACTGTACATTATCAAAGTGTATCCAATAAGAAATCAATAAAATGGCAGCTTGTGATGACACTCAGGCTTTGAACACACGCGTACACAAGCTGTGGTACCTTTAGGCTCTCCTCTCGACTACATTTGAATCTAATAGCTAAGCTATCTTAAATATAAAAAGAGTACTCCATACAAGATCTAACATGAGCACAGTAAAGATTCAGCAGCTGTTTGGCAGTATCTTGCCTACCCAAAGAATGCTTAAATGTGTACGAGCTGTTTTATATGAATATGAAATGAGAGTGAGATATGCACGTAATTCAATAAAAAACCAGGTTAGTATTGAAAGTGTTGAAACTTGTTTATTTCTACAACATTTGTATAGAACTTCAGACAAAAATCTTTCCTTTTTAATTACTAAAATAGCTAGAGACCATATTTATCAATGTATACAAATAAAGATTCATACATACATAGAAGTGACAATGTAGTATGATTATCAAATAACATTATTTCATTGATATCCCTACTTCATCTTGGATAAAGTTAGTGTTAGTGATTGTGCCCAAATGCGATTTACTTATAGCATTAAAAATAACGCCGTCAATGATTAGTTGCATTAGTGTATATATACATACACTATCTGTCAATGTTTAACATCCATAACAATTAATAACAATGTCGCATCACAAAAAACGTATTAAAACCATTACTATATCTTCTTGAAATGGTCACTAACACTATCCCAGATGTGGCATGAGAAAAACATTTTTATTTTCACCCATCATAATGTGGTTATAAATGTGACTACTGAACGTGATTTGTTTACATCAGCCATTGTTGGTAATTGTTTTAATAATAATGATATTTTCTTTATGACAGTCTATTGAAACATGCCAACAATAGTTTGTGAAGAATGATTCTATACATACCAGATATAACAAACATTTAGCATAAATTTTGCAGCAGAGAGAAAATCCTAAAGCTCAATTTTATTTAAAAAATATTATTGTAATAAGATTAAGGGATGCTTGGAAGAGATCATTTTTAATAATAAGGCCACATACTTTAGTATCTTTTATCTTTTTCTACTTCTATTTGTCTATGTTTTGATGTACAATAACCAATTATATATCTATTTTTTAGACACAAATATAGTGGCAACTACCAGATAAGCTGCAAGCTGCAAATAATGTAACTAGTTTTGCCTATTACTACACAATCTGACTTACTTTTCACTTTTGAGAGAGATATATATATATATATATATATGTGTGTATATATATGTATATATATATATCTCTTTTCTGTCTTTACTACTTTATTCTGGCATAAGGAAAAATCTAGGAATTTGATAATCAAATATAAAAGATAAGCAAAAAAACAACTGATTATGTAAATGACTAATTAAAGTCTAGAAAATTTCATGGAAGATCATTGAACACCTATTTATTCTTTCTCTAGTCAGTCTGTGCATTTTTACATGAAATTAATGAACTCCTTAGTTAATTCTGTTGTCTGATAATGGTTGACTGCTCAGTTTTAATATAAAATTTACTCCCTGCAAATTACTTACTTTAAAAATATTCTTATCATAAAGATTTTTAAAAACAATATACCCTTCCATAAACCCTTGGTAAGAATGGCACAATATTACAATGAAGTATCAAAAAACAACCCTAATTCCGATATTTTTGAGTCAAACTTCCAAAAGTTCCAAGTTTGAAAGATATCCTCCATTATATTTAAATAATAATAAGCAGACGGTGACTTTTGAATTTTGCACCTTAAATCAGGGGGGGTGGAGAGTGTTGCGGGTGTACGGGAATTACCCCACCAGGTTTGGCTGCCACAGATGCCTATTTTTTTATATTTAAAAAACATAAAGGAGCCCTGAAATTTAGTACAAATTTCATAGTACCTCTCATTGGTAAGGTAGAAGTAAGGGTTAGGAAGGTCACCCTCCACTGTTTCCAGCTGCCGGAGGTACATGGTTTTTTTATTTAAAGAAATAGAGGGGTCTTTGCTACTTATGGTGTAGACTTAGGTGGAAGATCCACTTTTAAGGCAGATCTGAATTCTGCCCTTATATGTTAGAAGGCTAAGGTTATCTTTTTTGACAACCCAGAAATCACTGCTCTTATCTTCCATTTTAAAAATAAAATACACACCTTCAGCAGCCAGCTATGGCAGTGGGTACACCCCAGCCCCTTAATTCTGCTCTATTAAGGAGACTTATTGTGAAATTTGTTCCAAATCCTCTCCCCACCCCCATTATGGTAACCCTGTTTAAAAAAAACCTATGCATCTCCGGCAGCCGGAAAGGTGGGGTAGTGGCTGCCATACACCCACCCCCATTACTTTACAGATCCAATTGAAATAAATTTATAACATAATTAATGTAACCAGTTGAAATATTGATTATTTAACATTAAAAATTAACTACCAGGTAGGTATTTATCTACCAGTATTTTAATTTATAGTGTAGGTAGAATGTGGCAATTAAATAAATTATGGAAAAAGATAACAAAAGAGCTTAGTTAGGTTCCTTTTGCTTTTGCTATTAAAATTCTGCAAAGCAAAGTATGTGCCTGTGTTGTTCAATAGTTTTAGACAGACAATGCAACGAATTGTATTTTTTTAACTGGTTCACATAAATAAACGGTACCTATTGTTAGGTTTATAAACACAAGCGGTAATGCAAATTCCTACGAACCAACTAATTCGAAACGATAATTCTATGACTGTCGACTTTATTATAAATAAAATATAGGTATTTAATTTTTGTAACAGTAAGTATGGACAATCCAAGCGTTCTAGAAAAAAATGCTTACCGCAAACAAAAGGTTGAAGCAAAAAAGTAGGTACTTCACACACGACATTCCACCGCCAAGAGCCATTTTGAGCTATTAGCACTTCTTTTCTAATTCAATACAATCTGGAACAAAAGACGCTCATATAAATATATAGGCAATATCCTTTCTCTTCTTAGAAAAGGTTGCGGCGTAAACATCGATTTTGCGTTGTTGACATCACAGGTAGTTCCCTCAAAGCCCCAAATCACATTTAAATTTGATGTAGGATCTGTCATTTTCAAATATTCAAATGTATTAAGAATTAAATTAAATAAATGAAATACGTAATATTGTGAAATACTTACCACGCAAAATAAGCTTTTGAATACAACAATTTAACACTGGACAATAGCACCACAACGCAAAATCGAAACTGAATGACAATGTTGCTAGTAAGCAAAAGCATAATAATACCTAATATATATTTACATAAATACATCGACAGAATGTTGCAAGTTTTTTAATTTTGTAGTTCTATTGGAGTATTGGGCGGGAATTTAAAACTTTTTTTTTTTATTAAGTTTCTTCTTTATTTTATAAATAATTTATACTACACTACCTTTAAAAAATACAACTAAATATTAAAAGTAAACGAAATTCCATATAAAAATAAACTATATGTACAAACTAAAATTAAACTATAGAATCTAGTACCAGACCGCTGTCAGTTGGAAACGTGCCCAAAAGACTGGCCACGTTGCCTCCCTGATGGCAAGGAGCTTTTGGCGGAAACTGAAAGATGTTGTGCTGTGCAGTTTTATTTTTTAAAAATGTGTAAAATTACTCTAAAATGAACAATAGTTGTAGGATATTGATAGTTTTTGAGTAGTAATTATGTGTTTTGTGAGAAATGTGAACTGTATAGTCAAATGTGGTTTTTTGAGTTGTCACAAGAACTTCGTTGAATGGCACCAGCTGATAACCTACAGTTCACCTGTGTTACACATAGGCTTAAGAAAATGAAGAAACGACATTATAATCTAAGATCTGGCTTAAAGGCCTAGCTGCCAAGCCATAAACCTAAATAAATAAATAAAGAATGGCAACGCCAATGCGGCTTTGGCTATGTCTCTATAAAGCTTGTGCGCCTCAGGCCTCCATGGTCCCAGGGTCTCGACTCGAAAAGCCGCAAATATGTAGCCATTTCCGACGGCTGAGGGTTTGCGGCCTTTTGGAGCCTCTTGTTGTGCAGCAGCTGTACCGGTAGACATGCTAGTGGCTGGAAGATGGGACGCTGCCAAAGTATCGACGCAAGACGCGTCCTATACTAAAGGGCGACCCATCTTCCAGGGCACCGATGACATACCATCGGGTCTCTTTCCATCGTTGCGGCATAAGCCGTTCGGTTCTAGAACGGCAGGTACCCGTAGGTACGGCGGTGACAAGAGCCCGACGGATTATGACATTAAGTGTTGCATGACGTGGAATTGTACTTGCACTTCTGATACACAATAAACCATAGTGACCGAGGCCCTCCACCTTATCTCCACACTGACAGCCATGTAGGACAACAAAGTGCCTATAGCCACAAGCCAGAGTCCCAACGCGAGACAGCTAAAAGACGAGCACGCTCTGTCTCACTGGCACACTTATCCAAAAGATTTGTATCTATCAATGAGCAGAGCAGGCCGTTCTATAGCTTCTTAAAAAGCTTAGCTTCTTCTTCATCTTCTTAAGCTTTATTTAAAACCTCGTATATTATTTATAATAACGTAATGAATCATGATATATGATAATAATTGATAACGGTCTAGATTGTGATTAATTGAACATCAATGATAGCTAATTAGCTATTTATTGATGGATGACAGTTGAATAAGTTTTACATTGAAGTATAACTTCTTATGGGAGGGTAAACCGCTTCGTTACGTAACGTATTACGGCGCCAGTCTGTCTGGTTTCCTTTTCTCTCACGCATACGGCAGCGGTAGGCAGGCTCCTCCTCTCTCACTCTAACCCACAGCGCTAGCCGTATTTCGGTAATTAGATTAAATAATGATACTAATAATGTACATACACAAAATTCTAATGTACATTCATACAATTAAAGCGTTGTAACTAAGAATAAAATATATTTTATAATCGATAAAAGATTTTATTAATAAATAACCTTTCCTTACTTTATCATATTAATATACATAAAATTGAATAACCTAAGCTTTTCTCAAATTAAACAATTTCAATATTAAATAGTTCAACATAGATTAGTTTAAGTTATCACTTCTATCGGGCGTCCCGAGACGCACACGTTTTTCTTTCTGCAAGACAATTATTGAAATCAATACATTTATTTCATCATAATCTGTTAGCACGAATATATATATTATGATATATATATATATATATATATATATATATATATATATATATATTTATATAATGTCAGAGGGTATTGATTGATATAAACTGGCCACAGCGAATGATTTATCAATTATTTTGCAACTATAAAATATTATATAATATATGTACCTAATCTATAATATTATAAAATTATAAACATGTAATGTTTGTCTGTATACTGAAGCTATAAAAAAAAAACCAACTGGAATACACTATATAAACGATGGAGAACACGATGCAAGTTTTTTTTAGATTTCTTGTCTGTTTGTCGTTTTGGCTGTTTGTCTGATTGTTCAGGATTCCCGTAAAAACGGGTTGACGGATCAAGTCGCGGGCAAATCTAGTAATAATATTGTTACGAGTTAGCGGGACTCGAATTAGAATGCCGTTAGAATTATTATAACTATACAAACACGTATAACACAGGTACAAATATAACCGAACACAACAAATCCAAACATAATGCAGAAGGTCGTAATTCAATAAAACGCACAAAATCCGTCACTATTAGATTCCCGAATGTACACACGTCACACCCGTATCGTAGTTGTAGCTCAACTGACCCCCTATCTCAATCAGGCCATCGTTTTACTGTACAAATGCAAATGTGCCCGTATCGTATCGTCGACATATCTTCCTAGAATCAGCTTGTACTTAATCCGTAACACTCGGCTGTAAACGAGTATAATAGAACAATAGGCTGTTCTCCACAATACTAGAAACGTATGCTAATAAATAAGTAAACAAGAAGACGACCATAAAAGGATTAAAATTAGTTCAAATGCCGATAGGTAATAAAATGTGCTTTTACAGACTGTACGTGGAATTTGTCTTTGTCGAAGCCTAAGTTGTAAGAATATATAAAAATATTACATTATGCAACACTGTTTTAAAACAGCTTTAAGTTAAAGTTGGATCTAAAACAAAACACGGCCTTTCCGATTTTGGTAAAAGTATGGAAGAAGAATTTCCATGGTAAAAGTAAGTATAAAGATAACATATTATGCGTCTCATGACTGTATTTGAAAAACTTCTTTGTATATTTGGAGATTAGATGGATAGTGTCAAGTTATCTTAGATATAAGACTTGTTTTTGATTGATAAATGGGCATCATCTCAATTTTCAGTTAACTTATCTTTTCCAGTAAATATATACGTTTATTTGAGAGTGTGTTTAAAAATAATGGCCATGAATTTAAAATTCAATGTTCCCAAACCGAAAGTGCCTAAGTTTTTAAAGTCTATAAGATACACACTTGCGGCTGTTAATGTTTTGTTTTTGGTAAGTTTCTTTTTTACTCTTCTCGTACTTGTCTATGTAATAAAGAACAATATCTTTTGGTGACCTCGGATACTTGCCTGATCAGATAATACGGTACAAGTAACCTTTGGCATATATAGCTTAGGTCATAAAATCCTTATACTCATGACCTTGGTTCATGGCGAAGAAAAAACACCGAAGTGTTTTAAAGACTGCCTATACCACAATATCTGGGTGTAGATTCCTAAGTACCTTTTTTTTTTAAAATAAAACTACGTTTTAACGGTTTTAAGCGCGGTAAAGTCTGCGATCAGTGAGCACACGCTGGATAAACCCAACCACTGCATCAGATTCGATAACCCACAAATCCTCGCGAAAGAGAATTGTTTCATACCTAGAATGATGCGTGAGGCTATTGATATTTAAAAAAAACCCAAATTATAATAGAAGAGATGGTTGGCAAGTACCACCTGTTTGGGATCCGATCATAAACACTATCAAGACCCAAATCCAGCAAAAACCAACTACCAGACCTCAAGACACTGTGAGCTCCTTCTTCGTGCACCGGAACACAAACCAACTTGACTGATAATTTCTTTTATTTTCCTTCCACTCAGTTTAATATTATATAAAATTATTAGAGCTAGACAAGTTTGCTGAAGAGTTTCTTGCGCCGTTTCTTCTCTTCAAGCCATAACATGTTGCGAAGCGGTGGTAAATTAGATTAGGCTCCCATAGAGTAAATAATAACCATAAACAAAATGAAACTAAATAATTAAAATGAAAAAGTTGGCGGTAGGCTAAATAAAACTTTAACAATACTCGTTGAAGTCAACGTGAAGTAGTGGTAGCGTAATGGCTAGCACACGCGTCCCAAACTCAAAGGGTGCGGGTTCGATCCTGGCCGGAATGCATGCACCACTTAGGCAGTTTTCTGACCTAATGTGCATATTGTTACAATTACTACGTGCTAATAACGGTGAAGGAAAACATCGTGATGCAACTTGCACATCGTGATAATCGATGCGTCAAACCTGCCAAGCCGCCTTTGACAAGCGTGGCGGGTATACTGTCCGTTCCCTTATAGTGGGAGGCTCGAGCCCAGCAGTGGGACATTTATGGGCTACTATTATAATACTCGTCGACACTTGACCTCTTTGTCTTCCGTGATCACGGCCACTGAAAAGTGGCCGAAACGTCGGAAAAACAAAAATCAAATAAATTATCGCGCTTAAAACCGTTAAAACGTAGTCTTATTATGTATACAAGTCGCGAAAACTTAAGAAAATATTACCTTTTTTTTGACAACGCAGGGGGGACATCATCCTCGGACCGTTGTCACCCCCGTGACAGCAGCCCCCGTGACGGTAATTAAAGGAGGAGAAGATGCGCGTAGCGGCGCCTATGACCTCCGGCCCGTCTCCTGCGAACGGGGTCCGCGTACGCGTCCTCCTCCCTCGCTCTTTCAGCGGCCTCCTTCTGCGACATGACGGATTCGCAGAAGAAGGAAACCGCAAGCCGTGAAGTATGTTGACCGTGGAGCATCGCTTCGACCATGCTACGAAGCGAGTCCACAGGGCCAACGACGTTCTCTAAGAGGGCCCCCAGGCTGCGCACTCCACGAGCGTATGAAACGCCGAGATTCCTAAGTACTTAGTCAAGTGTTCGTAACTGATTTTCATCTCAAACAAAATGGGGAATTGTCCCCATTGAAAAAAATATATATACTAACATCATGTTGTTAGCTTTTCGCGTTCATGTTTGGGTTATTGAACCCAAACATGAACGCGAAAAGCTAACAACATAATGTTTGATTGAAAATTTATGTAAACGATGAATTTGTTTGTGTTAAGAATAAAATACATAATGCACAATACTATGTGTAAATCGTATAATCGTATTGGAACAACGCCAATTTCGTTTAAAATATATGCACGCATCTTTGGCAAGAAATCTTATCGATTGTAAAAAATAAAATTGTTATTATCGCAAAATATATTTTTCTCCATGTTACAATCTAGATTAGTTATATTTGTGAAGTAAGACAGTGTTATGATACTTTGTTGATCTATATCATCTTTGTTTAGATTCTAAATAGGTTTACAGATATGGATAGTATAAATCTAGCGGTTAGACGCCTAGCAAAATGTTACAAAGATCATATTGTCCTTATGTAGATTACTCACGTGCATTTAAGGTAGGCGCATATTCAAGGAATAGTAAATCGAGATTTATAGTAATGTTACGAGTTAGCGGGACTCGAATTAAAATGCCGTTAGAATTATTATAGAGTTTATTAGAACTATAAAAAAACGTATAACATAGGTACAAATATAACCGAACACAACAAATCCAAACGTAATGCAGGAGGTCGTAATTCAATAAAACGCGCAAAGTCCATTACTATTAGATTCCCGAATGTACACACGTCACCCCCGTATCGTAGTTGTAGCTCAACTGAACTCCTCTGTCGATCAGGCGGCCAGGCCATTGTTTTATACTGCACAAATGCAAATGTACCCGCCCGTATCGTCGACATAATTTCCTAGAAACAGCTTGTACTTAATCCGTAACACCTGGCTAGTGATGCAGTCTGCAGCGGCCGTAAATGAGTACAATAGAACAATAGGCTTTTCTCCACAATACTGGAAACGTATGCCAATAAATAAGTAAACAAAAAGAAAACGATCATAAAAGGATTACAACTAGTTCAAACGCCGACAGGTAATAAAATGTGCTTTTACAAACTGTACGTGGAATTTGTCTTTTCCGAAGCCTAAGTTGTAACAGTAAGTTGTATTAACCAGTGGTCACCCGTGGTCGAAATTCGACCATAATAATTAATGTCAAAGACTATACTTCTATAATCATAGATTTCGCCAAGGCTACATTGTTAATTTAACTTTAACAATAAACAACAAAGTATATATGCGTGTGTGTCAAATCATGGTAGTGTGTGTAATGTTTTTTTTTATTGATTTAATGTATTTTATGCATAAGTTTAAAAAAATATTAGCTATCTGCACTCTTTCTCTATATAGACTATAAGTGTGCGCAATTTCATTCTCATCCGGCCGTGCAATTTTCGTAAAAAGCGGTACAAGTTTTTGCTTCAGTATTAATATATAGATTACTCATTATCCTATAGTCTCTAATTTGTGACTTATGAAACTTACTATATTTTGTGAATTTGTTATTGTTCTTTTATGTTTTACTTGGCACCGATTTCTACATTTTGTAGAAGGAAGTCGGTTAAATATTTATTTTTTTGTTTTTAGTGTGATTTTTTTTTTGGTATAAGCACTTATAAATTTTACCTTCGTGCATAATTCTATCATTACCTACTTATTTCTCAAACTCAATAATATGAAAAATCTTAAAAATGTTCCATAGCTAGTGTCTCATTATCAGTTGATTTTACTGTCTACTACCATATTCCATATTCAAAAGTTCGACTTGGTATGAGTTTTTCTTTCTTTCTTTATTGTACACAAAAAGTTACATACAAAATTATAGAATAGTGGTGATGTACAAAGGCGAGCTTAACCCTAAAAGAGTTTTCTTCCAGTAAACCTATGAGTCTAGCGAGAAGGGGAGAAGCAAAAGGCAGGGTTGTGTACACTAAAGATATTTAACGATATAACGTATAATATAAACGGATTAACAAAAATAAATTATATACAAGATACTCTTAAGATACATACATAATAGGTTGGGGAAAAAGTCTTTTCGTATATAGTATGTATGAACTTGTAATAAGATCTCTTTGGCTATACCATTTGTATCTGGCTGGTTTTGGTATTATTAAAAAGTTTTTCATTTTAAAGAAGACAATTCCAACTTCAAATTAGGAAAATGTGTGATATTCATTGGTTTTTCTTATTAAAATGAGTGAATCTAATGAAGAAATTCAATACATTTTAAAATTTTACTACAAAAAAGGTAAAAATGCAACTCAGCCGCGAAATAATTTGTGATGTTTATGGACCTAATGCAGTATCTGTGAGAGTAGTGCAAATTTGGTATAAGCGTTTTCAATCCGGAAATTTTGATATCAAAGATGCACGTCGCTCTGGTCGCCCTGTTACGGACAAAATTGATGCCATTTTTGAAAAAGTGGAGCAAGATCGGCATATTAGTAGTCACGATGTAGCTGGAGAACTGGGAATTGACCACAAAACGGTTTTGGCGCATTTGAAAAAAGCTGGGTACACAAAAAGCTCGATATTTGGGTGCCTCATGAGCTCACTGAAAGAAACCTAATGAACCGTGTACTCATTTGTGATTCTTTATTACGACGTAATGAAACCGAACCATTTTTGAAGAAGCTGATAACTGGTGATGAAAAGTGGATCACGTACGACAACAACGTGCGAAAAAGATCGTGGTCAAAGGCCGGTCAGGCTTCACAGACTGTGGCGAAACCCGGGTTAACTCGCAACAAGGTGATGCTGTGTGTATGGTGGGATTGGAAGGGCATTATTCATTATGAGCTATTACCGCCAGGCAGGACCATCGATTCTGAACTATACTGCGAACAACTGATGAGATTAAAGCAAAAATTTGAGAGAAAGCGGCCGGAATTAATCAACAGAAGGGGTGTGGTTTTTCACCATGATAACGCTAGATCTCACACATCTTTAGCCACTCAGCAAAAATTACGAGAGTTTGGCTGGGAGGTGTTAATGCATCCGCCGTATAGTCCTGACCTTGTACCTTCAGATTTTCACCTGTTTCGGTCTTTGCAGAATTCCTTAGGCAGTGTCAGGTTAACATCACGAGAGGACTGCCAAAACCACTTGTCGCAGTTTTTTGATCAGAAGCCCCAAAATTTTTATAGCAATGGGATCACGTCCCTACCTACAAGATGACAAAAAGTTATCCAACAAAATGGCACCTACATACTTTAGTCAAATGTAAATAAACTTTATAAAAAAACTTTTGAATTTTTATATAAAATGCGAAGAAACTTTTTCCCCAATCTAATATATAATGTAAAATCTCTTTGACTTTTTTTTTAAAACTGCCCTCCGATGCGCTATCTCGGATCGTATGTGGCAGGGCGTTCCATAATCTTTTTTTTATTAAATACTTTGGAATATGAACTTTTTTATGTTTTTTTTGTGCAGATCACTGGTATTGTACTGTTAATTGTCGGTATAGTGTTGCTGATACAGTACACGAAGTATGAAGAGCTGTTGACGCAGAGGTTTTTCAACATATCAGGATTCGTGATCGCCACGGCTGTTATAGTGCTTTTGAATTCAGGCCTTGGATTCTATGGAGCTGTATCTGAACAGTTTTATTTTATAGCTGGGGTATGTATTCATTTATTGAAGTTTACTCCCTAAGAATAGATTTTCATGCAAGGCTCTTGGTATGGAAATTTTTTGAGGCGCGACATAATACAAACGTAATACAAATGCGTTACGTTGATTTTTTTAAACCAGTCCTGTATTAGAGCGAATAAAGCAAAAAAAATATCCAAATCGGTCAGGCTGTTTTTATAATTAAAGTAATTTAAGTGGTTCACCTCTTTCTGTCAGGCGCTTTAACATATGATTTGTCTTTATTGGTTTGTGACTGTATTTTGTGTTTATATGTGTCTTTGTGCACAACCCACAGCCAGGTGATGGGGCATTTGCCCAACTGGATAGCTTGGTTTAGAGTATGCCGCCATAATAACCCTAATTTGTGTTCCGGCATTACTGGCCAGTTTCCCTTTAGAGAGCGGCAGCATCTTTGGTGTCACAAATGTCTTAGTAGTAGTCTTTTCTAGTAACCGCGCTTATGCCAGCCATGTTTTTAATGTTTAAGGAGTGAACTCCAGTCATGCATCGGAGCTGACTCACAAGTTATTTTGTTTAATTTAGTTTCACAGATTTACAGCACTCTCTCAAAAAAAATTGAAATTGGAGAGATGTGTGCTATTATAAAATTAATTCTGTGTTTCAGTACGTCTTGCTGCTATTAATAGTTCTGGTTTTTGAAATAATCATCGTGATACTCTGCTACGGCCTAAGAAATGATGCGGCGAGAGAAATCAGAAATACGATGTTGCAAAGTCTTCAGCTATACACCACAAGGCTGGATATCGCCAAGATTTGGGATGATCTACAAATGGGTGTAAGTTCTCTACTCTTTTGATAACTTCCTGGGAATATTTTCTACCTACCTACTGAAACTATTGGCTGAGTGTGTGTGAGTACACATATAATGCAGCGTTTCATATAACTATCCAATTTCCACTGGTTTTGTCTTGCCGCCCGTTTGTGTGTGTATGTTATACTCATTTTCCTCGAAAGCCATTGGGTCTGTGGTATATTGGGCCGCTACAAAATAATGTAGTAAAATCGCGAATAGACTTAAATTGGTCGTGGTCGCCATACATATAATTGAGCGCAGTAAAAGTTTTATTCATGGTCGGTTCTTATATTTTACCGACGTTTCATTTGGCTTATTTGGTTAAAATTTGACATGAGCTCCATACAGGTAAAGTCAAAATTTTACTGATGGTAACGCAAGTGAATGAATAGTAAGATACGATAAGTAAGCACCGGTTACCAGGGGACAGGTCTTGAAAAATCGTAACAATATTCTATAATGACTTATTTATTTAAAGTGGAAAGAAAAAGTGGTTACAAGGGTGTAACTCTGCTAATTTTTGTATAAATACTACGATGTGAAAAATTCAGAAAAATCAAGATTACTACTTCTTTAATATCATTATATAAATATGTTTGAAGAAGAGGTATTGAGTAGTTTTTGAAATATGGATTATCTTAGACTACTTGTTTATTTTTTCAATTTTTGTAGCCTAAGAAAATAAGTGTGTAGATTGATCTCTTCTATTATAAAACCCTTCATATTGAGGCCTTTTAATTCAGCGTTCCAAACTGACCTCTATTACCACTGGACTGGCTGCTGCATATACATAAATGGCAAGCAAACCTTTATGTCATCTTGAAGCGCCACTTGCGACAGTTTTTTGAACTAATATTAGTACTAATAAGTAACTTTTAATTCACTGATACTCTCGCACACAGCACCTTTACTATCAGCGCCAAAATGGCGCCCAATGAAATAGGCACGAAAATAAAGTGACAGCAACCTATCCAGTGATAATATAGAGGTCAGTGGTTCTAAATGTTTACTTATTTTAATGTTTATTGGAGTTTACTCCTTAGGAATCGATTTTCAAATAAGACCCCCGGAATGGATATTTTATGACGAGTGAAACGTGAGTTAACGCTTGTCTTACAAGCGTTAACTCAAAAACGTCACTTTTTATTATACATTTCTTAGAGGTCGGCAACGCGTTGGTGACACCCCTGGTGTTGCAAACGTTCATAGGCGACGGTAACCACTTTCCATCAGGTGGGCCGTCTGCCTGTTTACCTGCTACTGACTATAAAAAAAATACAGTTTCGAACTTTAATGCAATGAAATAAGATCTAAAATAATATCTATCAGTACATTTACGACGGTCTCTGTGGTTTAACGGGCTAAGCTTTGGCCGGCCTAACTCGCTGTAATGCAGAGGCTCCGGATTCGATTCCTGCCATGGTAAATTTCGGAAACGATCTTTCTGTTATTTACTTTGGACTGGCTGTCTAGTATCGGCCCCAGAGTGGTACGTTGTATATTACCCATAACACAAGCGTAACTTGCTTAGCTTGGGGATATACAATGTGTGTGTTTGTCTGCCGATTATTTATTATTAATTTTTTTATTGCTAGAATACAGTAGACAGGCTAATAAATAAAAGTGGTTACCGTCGCTAATGAACATTTCTTACACTAAAGGACTCTTAGATGGGACTGGAATTTGGCCACTAATGCCGGAACTGAACTCAAGGTTGTTATGGCGGCATGCTGTAGACCAGGGGTGGTAGCCATCTAGACGGGAAAATACCCTACCACCTGGTTAAACATACCACATATCCAAAGACAATCGTACTCACGGAGTAAACTCCAGTCGTGCGTGAGCTGACACTCACATTTTTTCTTACAGTTCGAGTGCTGTGGTGTTGGTAGTAACTTTGACTACATTTCCAACCAAATACCTATTAGCTGCTGCCACATAGACTACGGAACTATTTCACCGTTTGAATGTAGAACACAGAACACCTATCCTGACGGATGTGCAACTGTCCTTGGCGAATGGCTTAGCTACAACGCGTATGTCGTCGCTCTGACAGCGCTTATTATCACTTGTTTACAGGTTAGTTTATTAGTTTAGTCTTTGTATTACTAACCTATTATAATTACTATTGGATAAACTGCTAGGACTTTATTTTTATGCTTGTTTAGTGATAGCCTAGGCGCTGACATGGACTTACTTATAATATAATAAATACGTCCATGGGCGCTGAGTGCGACGGTCGCAGTAAACTAAAAAATGATTTATTAGTACTATTTTAGTTCTAGGGATTGTCCCAAGTGGCGCTTCAAATTGATGCAAAAGTATGCTAGTCATTTATATGCAGCAGCCAGTCCAGTGGTAATAATAAAGACCATTGCTTCGCATACCCTGTAATAGGTGCTCCATATTGCTCCGTGAAATCCTTTGACCAAAAAGTCGACAGCAATCGGAAAATGAAGCGAGAACTAACGACGAGTATGGGGATCGATTTTACGTTCAGAATGTAGTGCAGAGTGCCTATAAGATAAAATAATATTGGTCGGTCTAATTATCGATGCCGATCGTGTATCTTTATTTAATTGTAAAAATTTGGATATAATCTACTTCTGTTTAATGAAATTAGCGCAAAGAAGCAACGTAATGACACAGACGTGGACGCAGGAAAATTAGTGTTTTATCTATAATATTATAAAGTTCTAAACATGCCGTGCTTGTTACATTGAAGCTATTAAAAAAAAAACTGGATTAGACTATATAAACGATGGAGAACACAATGCAATGTTTTTTAGATTTCTTGTCTGTCTGTTTATCTGTTTGTTTGTTTGCTCGGGATTCACGTAAAAACTACTGGGCCGTTTTTGATACGGTTTTCACTGGTCGACAGCAAGTTCTTAGACTTAAAATCTGCACTAATTTTTATCCCGATAACCCAGGGGAATTTTTCTGGAAAATATTTAAAATGGCCGGAATTAAAAAAAATGAATTCTAATGCGATTTTTCAACTGTGTGATAATTTTATTCCGGGAATCCGGAATTATGATTATTCGGGTGCACAAAATTTAGCTTAAAATAACGCAGCCCATAAATGTCCCACTGCTGGGCTCGGGCCTCCCACTATAGGGGAACGGACAATATACCCACCACGCTTGTCCAAGGCGGCTTGGCAGGTTTGACACATCGGTTATCTCGATGTGCAGGTTGCATCACGATGTTTTCCTTTACCGTTATTAGCACGTGGTAATAGTAACAATATGCACATTAGGTTAGAAAACTGCCTAAGTGGTGCATGCGTTCCGGCCAGAGTCGAACCCGCGCCCTTTGAGCTTGGGACGCGTGCGCTAGCCATTACGCTACCACGACTCAGTTTTAAAATTAGCTTATTCCGGCACAATTTTCACTAAAATGATAGCTGCGATACTTTGTGTCACGGGAATCCTGCGAGAATAAGTCGCGAGCATACCCTCGTTGTAAATACGTACTTGGTTCATTTTTAGGAAATTCTACATTCTTCTTCTTGTGTTAGAGTTATAATTGCTATAATATGATATATTGTTTTTAAGTAGTTGTATGCTGCAGTTTCATGAACACTAAATTTAAAAAGGTTTAGTAGATCTAGGTAATGCTGATAATTAAGTACACGGCTCCGTCAATGATTGAAAGCACAGAACTAAAAGGACACTACGCTATTCAATGACTGATTACTGAATGATCACTTTAGTTGATTCATCCAAATTGAAAGGCATAAAAAACCGTCTAATATGGCTTTACCTACTTAACTGTTTCCATAATTTTGTTTTGTTTATAATACTGGAATGTCAATAGACCGGTTTAGAATTGCTCAGTCTAGAATTTGTGTTCCGCTAGGTTTATATCTTTGTATGTAGGTAATAATGTCTTGTTATTTATTGATAAGCACTCTCAGCGTTAAAGCGGATTGTATTTCGATAAGAGTTTCTTGTCAAACAAATATTAGTCATCACAGTGACTTGAGATTTATTGATTTATGCCATTTTCGTTATATTTTTAGATTTCAATAAATCCATTTAGTGGCCTCTCTGTCGATCACTTGTTTACTCATATTACAGAAAGAATACACAAACAAAAGCTGAGATTTGATAGTGAAAATGAGAGATTTTGCACTCTGGGCTCTGAGGGCTTGCTCTCAAACATCTTTCGTCGTTCGTTCTCGTTTTAGATATTTTTTTGCTTTTTTATATCTATATATTAATACGTGAAGCAAAAAATGTGTACCCCTTTTTCCGAAAATTGCGCGGACGGAAGAGTATGAAATTTCGCACACTTATAGTTTATATAGAGAAGAAGCGACGAATGCTAATATTTTTTTTAAATTATGCGTAAAAGATACATTAAATCAATAAAAAAACATTACACACACCACCACCATGTATTTGACACACACATGCATATATACTCTTTTGTTTATTGTTCAAGTCAAATTAACAGTATAGCCTTGGCGAAATCTGTGATTATGGAATTATAGTGGAGTTTTTGGCGGGAACTGAAAGGAGATGCTGTGCTGTGCAGTTTTATTTTCTAAAAATGTGTAAAATTACTATAAAATGAACAATAGTTGTAGGATATTGATAGTTTTTGAGTAGTAATTATGTGTTTTGTGAGAAATGTGAACTGTATAGTCGAATGTGGCCTTTTGAGTTGTCACAAGAACTACGTTGAATGGCACCAACTGATAACCTACAGTTCAGCTGTGCTACACATAGGCTTAAGAAAATTAAGAAACTACAAATCTAAGATCTGGCTTAAAGGCCTAGCTGCCAAGCCATAAATCTAAATAAATAATAAAAATGGAAGTGTAGTCTTTGACATTAATTATTATAGTCGAATTTTGAGCACGGCCGATCACTACTTTAAGTAAATATTCCATTGTTCGTTCCATTTATTTTACTATATTATTGTAATTTTAAAGAAATCTTTTCTTTCATTTATCTAAAATTTCATTGTTTTTTTTTGACTGATCGAACGAAAACGAGCAACAAAAGGTATTTGAGATCGGCCTCTGTTCCGAGCGCCGGTCTAGCGTGCCTAGCCGGTCGAGGATAGGGCCTTTCTTCTAAGGCCCTACAGGGCTGGGTATCGCGGTCTCGCCACTGACCTTAGGCTTTGCCGCAATAACTATCAACCTCTAGAATATTTATATTAACCTACAGGTATCAGACGAGCTCGTACAAACCTATAAGTTTAATTTAAATAATTTTTTTGAGTGGTATTTTGAAAAGTAAGTTGATAGCAAGGTATTTTCACTCCCCAATTTTTATACATATTATGTGAATTAGGTTTAGAATTAGGGGCGTAGCTACTGCCGTATCAGCCGTATCAATGATACGGGGCCCCCAGGCTACAGAGGCCCGCCCCCAAAGTGTATAAGCAAAATTTCCTAAAATGTTATCTACAATCTTTTGTAGATTAATAAAAATTTTGAGACTAACTGCTGGGCCAACAGAAACGGCTATCAGACTTGTCATTGTAGAGGCAGAAAATCTAGAAAAACTGAAATCGTCTTCAGCTATGGATGATTTGATAAGTAAGCTTGCCGAAAAAAAAGGCGAGAAAAGTGTAGTATCTTTTATTTGAATTGTTTGTTTAACTTTTTTTTATTGTAGTGTAGGTTCGCGTTTGACCACAATCATGCCCTATGTGGAGCGAAGATGTGGTCTAGGATGGAGCACGCTTACCTAGAAGGTACCTATTCACACGGAACTTGAAGAAACCCAGGTTATAAATATCGGGAAAGACAGATTCCGGCAATGAGTTCCACTCCTTTGCGGTGTGTATGATGAAGCTAGATGCAAAGCGCTGCGTTCTTATAGGTGGAATATCCACCATATAGCGATGCCGCATGCCGGTGCGTCTGGTTGTCTGATGATGGAAGGGAGATGGCGGGATCAGATCGAAGAGCTCAGCTGCACACTCTCCTCACTCCTCACTCTAATTTAGCTCCTAGGAGCAAACCTAAGTATAAGTAATAACTTATAATTAATAAATAATTATTTTAATTAAATTCGAGCATTTTGTTGTTTCTTTTATAAAAAACCTTACCCTTCCTTTTGGCCCCGTAAACACATTTGATACAGGGCCCATCTAAGGCAAGCTACGCCACTGGTTTAGAATATATTATAGTCTAAGTATATATATATAATATAGTTTAGTCTAAGGTTGGCGTGTGTGGATATTTAACCGATGGTTAAAATAAAATAATCGCTAATATATGCTTAAATAGCGATTGTTTTATTTTAGCCGTCGGTTAAGTGTCTATGCACACCAACCACAATATTTCGGGTACAATCAACAATTAGTGCTTTAATTAGATAGAGGTCTGCTTATCTATGATAGGGTAGCATCCGCATGTATAATATATCTATATTTAGTACTCATATTTATGACTAAAAGCACACGCGGTGCTGCTTAGTCCGGTATCAGATAACTTGATAAGATTCAATGAGCTGTCAATGAATAATACTTTTACTTTCGAAATTACAGTTAGATGCTCCAAATTCATATACTGTTGCTGCAAAACCGATAGCCCATTGGGCGTGTTACAAATAGTGCCACGTTGGACATGAGAATGACGATGCCGGGAGCTATGCTCCCCTGCGGCAGTGGAAGTGGCTCGTGGGGCCGCTGCCTGCCAGGGCACTCTGATTTGATCGAGCTACCACTTTTCCCGTAGCCCTGACAGGAATAAATAAGCTTGTAAAAAGATATTATGAGATAGTACAACGGGCGGTCTTATCGCTAAAAAGCGATCTCTTCCAGGCAAGCGTATTCTAGTTGGGATAAAACTCACTAACCATACTAGTAAATATGTACATGACTTTGAGAAGCTCAAAAATCCTATATGACTGGACAGATTAGATGGCGCTACAAGTCGCTTTTTGATTTCTTTAACGTAAATCATATTTTTACTTCAAGTCTTGGATATTAATTCGCTAAAGCCGATATTAGATGGATCATTTCTATCTTTCAATTTGGATGAATTAACCAAAGTGATCTATATAAACACAATTGAACCATTCAATATTTAATTGAATAGTGTCGTGTCTTTTCAGTTCTGTGCCTTTCAACCAAATAGATTAAATTTGATTGATTCATCTAACATCATGATAAAATTAGTGATTTAATCTGGTGTTATGTGTTATGTGTGTTATTAGACGTGATTATGAAAAGGTTCGCCAGTTTTCAAATTCACTTAACGTTCCGCGAGCACATGTTACCTCTTCAAACTAAGTCACAGAACAGATTGTCCCACAGAAAGTTATGTTTAACTGTTTCATAATAAAGTTTAAAATTACTTAGATCAAAGTTGTTTGATTTTCTATCTTGTCTAAGAAAATTGTTTAGAGATGTAAAACCTTTTTTATTGGTTTTAATATTTATAATAAGAGTAGTTATTATATCCTCTTTGTTTCTAATGATAAAAACTATTGTTAATGTCAGTGTCTGTCATTGTCAACATTGCAATTTTCTTTTTTCACGTTTCTATATTTTATAAACATAGCAAAAACGTAATATTTATTTAAATGTTGGCAGTACTGTTTACTGTACTCGTGCAAGCTAAAGTCGACTTTAAGGTGACGACCTTTTCGTACTGCGACTGTATTTGTAATATTTTTAATTTCAGATAATTATCACGTCCATGAGTGGTTGGCTGGCTTGGCGATCGAAATTTGAAGAAGTTGAATTAGAATCATAAAGCTTAAACACATTATTTTTATTTGTAAAATTGTAAGTTAGCATATACATAGGACGCGTTTCTTTATCTCACAACGCCCATAATGTTCCGTCTGCCGTTCCACAAGGCGACCGCGGTTTTTATGGTCGTGGCGAAAACGTCACTGATGACGTCATCATTTTCGATCACACAACGCTCACAACGACCCACGTCAAGAGGTGGGTCGAAGTGGGCGTTGACCACAGGGCATTAATTCTCTGTATCTCTTGACATTGAAAAAGGCGCGATTTTCAAATCAACCAATGACATTTGTGTATATCGTCGGTTATGACATAAACGCCCCATAATCCGTTCCACTAGAGTTTATGATTGTAACGTCCACAAGCAAGTGGAACTAGAAAAATCGCGGTCGTAAACGTGGTCGTTGTGAGTCTCTTCTGGAACGTAACCATAATAATTTAGTTCAAGACTATAAAGTTATAACAAAGGAGAAAGTTTACAAAATCCTTTGTTTACTGATATTTAAAAAAGCTGTTAATGTTGTAAAAACTATTTTTTTCAGTTTCCTGCTTCAGTGTTTATAGATGCAAAAATATATATTTTCTATAAC
This sequence comes from Dendrolimus houi, assembly GCA_039645545.1. NCBI lineage: Eukaryota > Metazoa > Arthropoda > Insecta > Lepidoptera > Lasiocampidae > Dendrolimus > Dendrolimus houi. Next base: position 22,675,610 of record CM077127.1, on the reverse strand, counting down.
ATTAAATGTTTTATTATATAAAGTGCCTACCCCATTAAACAGTCAATCACAATTGCAAATATCTTGACATTTGTTTAAGTTAGTTCACCTATATGTTATATTTTATTAAAAATAAATGTTTTATTTTTTAAAATTCTTTTATTAGCTTATGGAAAAATATGAATAATGTAAATAAATGTAATAAGTCGTTCATGTATTTTTGGGACTAGGTGACAAAAAAATTAAGGAAAGGCAATGCTTCAAAAATTAAGTACTGTTTCAAAATAATCCTTAAAAATATTTATTTTGAAGTTCAAACTTCAAAGATTCATGTAGCATTTAATTAACGTATTTATTAACAAATTAATGAATGAATATTGTTTATTGCTAACTATAAAATGACATACAACCAATATAGATACTATTAAAAAATGACCTAACTTATCATTCATAGTGGTCTTTTTGGAAACCCAAGTGTTCAAGAGCCCGTGGCAAACTATTTTTTGTTTTTATTTGCTTGTAGGCAAACTAGCAAATGGTCTACCTGACGGTAAGTTGTTACCGTTGACCATGAAATTCTGCAACAACGCATTGCCTACCTCGTTGATACTTTAAATATCTGTTTATGCTCTTTTTGATGAGCCAAATATTGTAATTTGTAGCGCTTTGGAAAAACCGCGGGAGTTCAGCACTCATTCCAGAGACACATGGCATGATAAACTTTTCTTACAGTTTTCTACTAATAGGTGACAATGCAAAAAGAAAGCGCAAATGACGCCTGACATAATCCTTTAAATCTTCATCCACGGCACGCGAGAGATTTAACGTTTATTTAATAAAACATAATATTTGAAAAGTATGTAGGTACTTTGTGCTAATTTGGATGAAATAGCAACAAAAGCGAGTACTGAACACTAAAACGTGTTTCTTCTTATCTTTTATTGATTTGCATACACTTAATGAAACACCATTCATACTGGCTGACTGCATCGCGAAGTTAAAATTAACACATTACTGAAGGCCATAATTATAAAACTCGTATACCTACCTATATGAGTATACGTTTGTTATTTTTGTAATCGATATTATGAGACATCGCAAATATTCCAATATGAAACCTTTAAAATATTAAAATAAACCACACAGCGAGCTCGTATAAGATAAATCCGTTTGTTCTTCTTATCAAGATTAATACCTACCTATATTGATAAAAATACCTCAACACAGCCAAACTAGATATTGCTACTCGTCGTACAGACGTGTGTTACGTTCGTGTTTAGACATTTGAATAATAAAAAAAATATATGTAAATATTTAAAATGTTGTCAAAAATATTTACAACAGTGAAATATATATTAGTGACTGTTAATTTCTTGTTCTTGGTAAGTTTTGGTGCGATTATCTTATTGAGTTTTTTTAGCATTTCGTAATGAGTGTCACAAGTGTTTCATGTGATTATGGAGGTAAGAATGGAACATCTTTGGTTGAAAATATCTTCGTAAAACTCATTCAATTGGTGGCGCTATTGTATTTAATGGGAAAATTTTAAACAAAGTATTAAAATGTATTAAATATTAAAAAATTTAACTCGGCACATTTCACTTCGTGATAATTTTGCCTAGACTAGCGCCATCTTCATCGTGAACTATTATTTGATGCTTTCAGCTGGACATCCTTTCTGTTTGACCCTATATTAGGATGTTGATGATTACCTCAACTTTCTATATCTATAACATGATATTATGGATGGTTGAGATCAGCGTTGTGTCGGATATAATTCCGGCATAGTAATATGCTGAGTGCAAACTTATTTGCTGCAAATGCGGCGTACAAATTCTCAAAATATTCTATGTAGTTACGTCGCTGTTTCTTCAAATAAAGTCTTTTTCTTTCATTCTTTTAATATTATTTAATTAAATACAGATAACTTGGGTCCAAATATAAGTTAGTAGAGCTTAAATCTGCGTTAGTAATTTACAACAAATACTGATATGAGTTTTTTTTTAATTTATTACTGAAGCACAGCAGGCAGGCTGACGCCTCAACTGTGATGGAAGGTGGTTACCGTCGCCTATGAACATAGTAATAATACAGGTGCTGCCAATGTGAGGCCGGCCTTGAAGGAGAAATTGGAACCTGGCCACTGATGCCGGAACACAACTCAAATGTTATGGTGGCATATTCTAGATCAGCGGTGGTAGCCATCCAGTCAGGCAAATGCCCTACCACCTGGCTGTGGGTTGTTTTGTCGCCTCTTACCACAGGCCTCCCGGTCTCTGGAATTAGTATTCTGAGTGAGTGAGTGCCAATATCAGAGGACTATTGTGTTTATTGGCACTCGGCGGAGCAGGGAAGCTGTTTTTTTCCGACAGTTGGTGTCAAAGGCAATCCGTGCGTGCAGTCGAAGAAGCACGGGAGCCGTAATAGCGCCCTGAACGTCTTATTGTATTGTACACGTAGAGCATTGCAAGCCTCAAATACTCATATAAAATAGTAAAATATATCTACTATATTGCAGATAACTGGCATTATTATATTGGCCGTGGGTAGCTCTGTGCAGTCCGCGTACAATGGATACCACGAGTTTCTTTCGGAAAGATTCTTCTCGTTACCAGCGTTTTGCATCGCCACAGGGATTATTATATTCTTGATCTCATTCTTTGGATTCTATGGAGCGTTTATGGAGAACTACTTCATGAATATGGCGGTAAGTGTTATACAGAACCGGATTTTTATGAGATTTAATACAGTCGATCTCGATAATTTGACACTCAAGGGACGAGAGAAAAATTTCAAATTACCTACCAAGAGTTTAAAATAACAGGAACTTAGAACCAAGAACGACGGAGAAAAAATCAAGTAAACAAGAGTTTGATCAAAATTCATGATGTATTGTTTTAAACATTTGTACAATGATTTACAAATGTTCATTTTGAAATGAAGTCCGTAATTTTTTGTTGAGTGAGCGACTTCAGTCGATCATTGTCCAATGAATTTTCGATAGTGGTGAGGGCTGAGAAGAAATCGTCACTTATGTCGGTTCTGAGGGCGTAGAAGAGTAGGATAGTGCTTCAAATTATAGAGAGTAGGGAAGCCCGGCCTTCAAATTATTGCATGTAAGCAGGCACGATACTATTCCTTCAACTTTGAATTACCGAGGGGACCAATTAATATTGATTGTACACAACTTTTCAAATATTTTTCAAGGGATCGGGGATAGAATTTCAAATTATCGACAGATTTAAATTGACGAGTGTCAAATTATCGAGCGTCGACTGTATTTGTAAAAGCAGATTAATTTCTTTTAGAAAATACAGTTTCGCTAGAAAACATTTATACTACTTACTAGCAATCCCGGTAGATGTATTCCTGCCCTGAAAAAATAAAAATCTGGGATACGATCCTCCTATCGGTTTCAATTGTGAATCTAAACCATCCGGGGTCAGATTGAAACACACGTAAAAAAAATCATCAAAATCGGTAAAGTCGTTCTCAAGTTATGCGCGTACATACATTCCTTTATTTGTATTTATTTAAAAGATTAAACGTGTGTAGATAAATTTGTGTGTTGCGCGCAGCTGTAGGTAATCTCAAGGACATTTTACTAAGAACTAAACTTGTTTAAATATCATTATGCCATAATGTAAATAATTATGGCTTGTCATAGAATAATAATATTATGATAAAACTATGATTAGAAAAATGTTTAGAGATGCAATATAGGTAGGTAAATGATGACCGTAAAAATATATCCAAAATAATGAATTGAGTTCCATATTAGCACATATAACTAATGTCAAGATGAATTTGTTTGAATGTTTGTAGTATGTTTCTTGGCCATGAAAAAGGAACTTCTTTAAGGGAATTTTTCTTCTTTGGAATGAACCATCACGTGGACCGTGTCACAAAATTTTACTAACAAATGTTTACTTATGATAACAGGGATGAAGATAGGATATTTTATATCCCGGCAAATAATATAGTTTCCGCGAGATACGGAGCCAAGATTACGCTTACAAAGCTAAATGAAAAACTTTAGCAAATTGGTGTTGTATTTTTTTAGTAATAGTCTTAATTTTAATATTGTTCCATTTATAAAACAGCTTGAAAACAACTGACAATGACATTAGCATTTACTTTTGAAATATACCGTCAATGGAGTAATGAATGACTATGACGCTTTGTATACTAACTTTAAATACCACCTAATTATAGTTAACTAATGGTCGCCTGTGCTCGAAATTAGAGCATTTATTATTTATTTAGGTTTATGGCTTGGCAGCTAGGCCTTTAAGCCAGATCTTAGATTATAATGTAGTTTCTTCATTTTCTTAAGCCTATATGTAGCACAGCTGAACTGTAGGTTATTAGCTGGTGCCATTCAACGGAGTTCCTGTGACTACTCAAAAGGCCACATTCGACTATACAGTTCACATATCTCACAAAACACATAATTAATACTCAAAAACTATCAATATCCTACAACTATTGTTCATTTTAGAGGGATATGAGCTTACTGTGTCGGGTTTCATTTAAATCCGTTTAGTAGTTTTCACGTGATGCTCTAACAGACGGACAGACACAAAAATCTAAAAATTGTATTTAAGGAATCTGGTGGTCCGGATTACTCCTGCTGTTTTTCACATTTTTAAACGCATTGTACAAACTCGATCCATTTACAGATTTATTATAGTCTAGATAGATAGATTTAAGGATTTGGAAATACGGAAGCATATTATTTTAGTATATTACTAGCTGCGCCTCGCGGTTTCACCCGCGTGGTGATGGAAAATCGTTATATTTTGGATAATACACACTATATCTTTATAAATTATAGCCTACTAGAGTTTACCCCCGGCTGTGGTGCGCGTCAACCCCTAGTGCGCATCTCTTGTTTAAAGAGCAGGCGGTACAGGTTACATTCTATTAAATTTTTATGTATTTGCCCCCGGAAGATTGACTTCATTTTATATCGCAAACTATACCATCACCCGTCTATCTGTAAACTACATAAATGACAAAACTATCCCATTTTTCGGGATAAAAAGTATCCTATGTTCATCCTCGGTATCGAAAAAAATAAATATATATATATACTGAGTTTCAGCCAAATCGGTCTAGTAGTTTTTCCGTGAAAACGGAACAGACAGACAGAGTTACTTTCGCATTTATAATATTAATAATAGGGATGTGTTATACTGATGTGTAAGCTATAGTATTGTAAAGTTTCATCAAAATCCATTCAATAGTTTTTGCGTGAAAGAGTAACAAACATAGATCCATACGTACAAACTTTCGCGTTTATAATATTAGTAGGAAGTGCGATTTACCATACTGTTAGCAATGTTAGATACGTACATTGCTAACAGTATGATAATACGATAACTACTGTAGATAATGTTAAATCGAATTACCAAAAAAACCCAATATAATTTCACTTGAAGTTATTTGATGTTGTATTGGTGTGTAATCTATCTGAATTATACCTATGAATTTAGAGGTCATTAGATAAACAGAGAAAAAGTTGAATATCAATTTCCAACTCGAGTAAGAAAACTTAAGTCAGATCATTATTTTCGGCATATTTTTATATCTACACTAGCCTCTACGCCTCTTTGATGATAATATAGCTCCTTGTTGCTCTTTATAGCATTTTGAAATTCTTGGTAATGGTGGTTAAAGTCATCATCTCTAAACCGCAAATTCAGTTACTTGGTAAAACATTTCAGTTTGCCGGTGCTATGGTGCTGATGTTCGTTTTCCAACTATCAGCATGCATAGCAGGATATACATTGAGAGGAAACACAGTGGCATTGGTGCAACAGCAGTTGAGGTCAACGATGGAATTGTACGGAGCTTCTTTCGAAGTTACCAAGCTTTGGGATGAGGTGCAAGATGATGTGAGTATAGTTTATCTGTTTTATTTTTGTTGTGACTATGTGAGCGGAAGTTGATAAAGTGTCCACCAGTATGCTGCAAATAGAGGTTCAAATACCTACCCCAATAGCGCTGGCAGTACGAAAAACTGCGATATAATATGAATTATTAATTATTATTATTAATGTGAATTAAACATTGTTGAAGTGCTATAAAATTAATAAAATGCCAAATAGAAAATCTCAACTACGTGGTCTAAAATAATTTAGTAAATATTATGCTGTGAGAAAACGTGTAGAGTGATTTAATTATTGTGAATTTTTAATAATAAAAAACAAGGCGGAAATTTTTCGGTCCTTGTTTACTTTTCTATCTCCCTCTTAGCATCGCCACTCTTATTATTCGCGTTTTGACGAACACTTTTTCAACACAGAGATGCTACTCCTTGCGTCTACCCTCCATATTTGTAACTTATAAAGAACATGTGTCTTATGTATTATTTTTCTATGCTCAAATTTGAAATTTGCGTAATAGGTCCAGTAGATTTTGGAAAGTATACAACTGGGTATTTCAAGCGACTTTTGTTTGTTTTAAGTTTTGCAATTTTTATCTTTTATCGCATTTATTGAATAACTCCAATTCGTAGCACTGAGGTTTTGCTCAACCTTAACGGGAAGTGTTCACTAGGTCGTTATTATACGCGGAATTGACATTCTACCTTTAAGTTCTACGATTGCTATTTTTCAGTTCTCATGTTGTGGTGTGACGAACGCCAGCGATTGGCTTCCGCCTCTTGGCACAGTGGAAACCCAAGGGCTCCCCGTGAGCTGCTGCAGTCACATCTACGGAACTATCGCGGTCTTCAACTGTACGACCGTGCAAGCTTACACTGTGGGTTGCGCAGACGCGTTTGGCGAATGGGTGCAAGGTCACGCGGCGGCAATCGGGGTTACTGGGATATTCCTAATTATTATGCAGGTATACTAAGTACATATTTTGCTTGTTAACTACTTGTTATAATGAAAGATTTGTATTTCTTGAGTACTCTAGACATTTTTACCATCGTCTTTATGGACGTTTGTAACACTAAAGGTGCTACGAATATGTTGGTAGCTTCGATGGGGGATTGAAACCTGGCCACTGACTCTGAAACACGTTTAAGCTGGGCCCCAATTCTTCTATTACTATGTCGTCAAAATCGCCGGAAGCTATCGTCTCAATCGTATGTTTGCCTGATTTCGGTATTCTGTTAATTCCAATGGCGTGCTCGTGTTCATTACTCTACATTTGTAATTTTTTTAAGGGAAAACTCGCAAAAAAATGTTTTTTAATTTTGGTACCTTTTTAATATTCATTTCGGCTAACGCCAATTCTGGTAATGGTAATACCAATATTTGTCTACTATTACTCTACCACCATGATATCAAGATATATATATATATATATATATATATATATATATATATATATATATATATATATTACTTTACCACCATGATATCATGAAGGTATTGTTGATTTAGTAGAATACGAATTTTTGACACTATAGCAAAGGACTCGTATTTTGAAATTATTCGCAACGCCAAGATATTGAAATAGCAGAATTGGGCGCCTGGTTATGGCACACACGGGCCAATACCCTATTATCGACTATTTTGTTGTCTCCTTGTTCCTGCACGGAACTGTGGTACCTAACATGTGATGGTTATGAAGAGCATTGTGACGATTGCGAATTGGAAAGTTGTATTATCGAATAATCACTCTGATGATACATGGTCTTAAGCTTAAAGTATAAACGAAACAGGTTGTGTTGCATAATTAAATAATTCGATGCACATGATATTTTTTGCCAAACTGAAGATTATTTTTATTTCAAAAAATTATAATACTCGTGCATAGGTACTTCTAACCATCTTCCTATACTATAAACTGTATATGCACCCGTGACCTTCTAACAAGGGTCTACATTTTTCCACTTCTTCTACCTCCGACTGATTATTTTATTGTCCTTTTATTAACTTGGTTGACAGAGATTTATTGGGTATTAGTATTTATTCCTTTAGTATCTCACAACGCCCAAAATGCTCCGTCTGCCGTTCCACATGGCGACGTCATAATTTTCGATCACACAGCGCTCGCAACAACCCATGTCAAGGGGTGCGTCGAAGTGGGCGTTGACCACAGAGCATTAATTCCCTCTATCGATTGACATTGAAAAAGGCGCGATTTTCAAATCAACCAATGACATTTCGTGTAATTCGTCGTTAATGACATCAACGCTCCATAATTCGTTTCACTACAGTTTATGATTGTAACGCCCGCAAGCAAGTGCAACGGGAAAAATCGAAGTCATGAACGTGGTCGTTGTGAGTCTCTTGTGATAGCCATTGTATTTCTGTTATATTTATTATGTAGTCTTATTATTATTAAGCCTTAGACCAATAATGTAAATGATCTGAGTACTATACTAAATTCCTGCACTACGTCAATAAAGAAGTGTCACTTCAATAAGCAGAAATAAACGAAAACATTATTTAGTGTAACATTTGTCTTATTTGGTGTTTTCAGGCGTTGGCAGTTGTGGGGGCGTTATGGATGGCAAAAATATCGAGAGAAGAACGCGGCGCATATCCCTAGAAAGAGAATTAGTCACATTTATTTATAACAAATATTCTCTAAAGCTTATTGTTTAGTTTAACACGATGAACAGGAAAACGCATCAGTACAGATATCGTACAAGGAAGCGCAATGAGCCCAGCACACAAATATTGGTCAACTATACAATTCCTAAATGAAGTACCTATTTAACTTCTTTATTTTGAACAAATGTTAATTGTCGCTTTACTGTTTGATTACATAGTATTGATTTACATTTTCATTAGGTATTTAATATTATTAGTTAACTTGAGAATAAGTCCTTATCATTGTTAGAATAGACATTTACTAAAGGCCGGTTCCTATATCCTACTATTGATTCACTTGCCTTATCATCGTTTGAATTTTGACATAACTGATATGGAGCTTATGTAAATTTTTAACCGATAGTAAGGCTAATGAACGGTTGATAAGATATAGGAAGCGGGCTCAAATAGAAAATTTATTACTTAACTGAATAATTTCTGTCCGAAGACATAACTCGTCAGTTTCCCAAATTAATTAACTACTTAAGGACTGATTTTTCAATCATCAAATAAAAGTTATCAGTCAAAAAAATTATAACCGGAGTGAATTCATAAGTGAAACCATTCAACTGTTTTATTCATCCAGTCCATTTTATCCATCCAGGGTTCCAGTCTCCCTTAGGAGAGCAGCAGCGTATTTGTAGCAACCTTTGGTGTTGCAAATGTCCATAGGCGATGATAACCGCTTTCCATCAAGTGGGTCGTATGCCTGTCTGCTGAACTCCTGCAATAAAAAAAAAATCATGCGACACATATTTTTAATTCTTCCAGTTGTACTTTATTCTATGAATAAGTTTTATCTGGTGATTTAAAAATCGGCCCTTAATAATGCTAGTGATGTCAGGCTTTACTTCCAATCAACTATAATATTATTTCAGTTTTGAATGACATGTCGTTATGGTTCTTAACAGATTTCTTTGCTTTACCATAAAATTTCTATGGATCTTCTTGATTATAAACAACTAAGGTATTTTGCATCCCACTGTAGCAAAGGAGATCAATTAATTTCAATCCTGTCAAGTTCCTTTAGCAAAAGGTAAATTTTTAAATGGAAGTCGAGCAATAATATTCGTAATTGCAAAATGTCGCGCTTTGAACTACTTAATAATTAGTAAAAAAAATTTTTTTTGATTGCGTGACTTCAGCACATAGGCAGACGACCTACTTGATGGAAAGCGGTTACCATCGCCTATGGACATTTGCTACACCAAACGTGCCACAAATGCGTTGCTCTCTTAAGGGAGACTGGAACCTGGTCACTAATGCTGGAACATAAATCAAGGTTGTTATAGCGGCATACTCTAGACTGTGGGTTGTTTTGTCGCCTCTTGGGACCCATAACACAAGTGTAAAGTGCTTAATTTGGGGATATACACTATGTGTACTATATATACTATGTGCGGTTATCTGCCGATTGCCGATTGAGAATGAACTCTGTTACTTATCGTCATTTTTTAAACTAAAGTAATAAAATTGAAGCCTTTCTTTACAATTTCATAATAAATGCCAAAATTGTAGTTAAATTTGCTATTTATATGATGGCTAACCAAAACAACGGTTTGTATAATTTTCATCTCTGTCACAAAGTTTATCTCGAATAGATTTCGAAAGAGTGCAACAGATTGCAATGAAATAAGGAGACTAAAACAGTAATGTAAATTTTTGTATTTATATTTGAATATAAAGCTCAATTTATACGAACAACGTGGCGGGCACAACTATAAAAAACAAAACGATAATCCATTTTTAAGCATGAGAACTAGCCAGAAAGGTATAACAAAATTGTGATATTGAACAGAAAAATATTTGGTATGTCACATCACTAGAAAATTGCCATGTCGACCCCTCACCAACTAATTATTAAGTTTTTAATAATAATTAGTGAATCGACAGTCATATTTTTATCGTTAATTATTTATTGGTATTTATTTATATTGTTATATGTAATAATTAGTTGGTATAATTTAATACGATAAGATGCTGTTTATATTTGGCATAAATGAGTTGTATTAATGGAGCATTGAAGATAATAAACTAAAGACAATTGACAGCAAATAAGAAATTCCACCTGTAGATACCTGGAATTATATTCCTAATATTGCAAACGCTTTGTCAACTATTGAAGAATTTTGATGACAAAAGGAAAGGAATTATAAAATAAATGTGATAAATAATGTACTTTGGATTTTAGATTTCAAAGTAAATACTGTGAAGTAAAACTGTGGCTAGATTAACTTATATAGGTTTAACGTTTCCATTAAAAAGTCTAAAACATAATTTCCCAGAAACTTATTCGGATTGATAAAATGACAAAGGTACTAATTGCAGTAGCGTTAGTGAAAATCATTGTGAAAATCGATAAAAACAAAAATACAAATAAGTAGACAATTTGCAAAAAGGTACTAAACCTTTGGAACACTCATACATGGAACGGAGAAAGAATACAAATCCCTGTGGCCAGGCGGCTTGTCGTATGAGACGACAAAACAACCCCTAGCCGTGTGGTAGGGCATTTGCCCGTCTGGATGGCTACCACCTCTGGTCTAGAGTATGCCGATATAACAACCTTGAGTTGTGTTCAGGCCAGTGGCCGCCATTAGTGGCCAGGTTCTGGAACCTGGGGGCTGGCCCCATCTACAAGTCCGGCAGCACATTGATACCACCTTTAGTGTTGCAAATGTTTATAGGCGACGGTAACCACTTTCCACTACAGTTGGACCGTCAAACTGTCTGCTATACTCCAGCAATGAAAAATAAACCATGGAAACCATGAGAATTAGTGAAGATTTACTTGCATTTGAAAATGAAAATTTATATAGTAATTTCAAAATTAATTCTTGCAAGTTGTTTATTAAAAACCAGGAGTTTATCACCGTTTTCAAAGTAATTTTAGTTACAGTCAAAAGAGAAGAAACGGTGCAATAAACTCACCAGCAACATTTATTTGGATTAGTTGATGTTAGAACATGGCTATGGTATCGGCTAGGGTTATTATAATAAAGCTAATGTCTAGAAATTGTAATAAACAAGCGGACTTATTCGTATTGAATTAGTGTAAGTTTGTAAGCTTTTTTAAGGTTCTTAAAGAAGGCTACAAACGTACTCTAACTGAATATGAATAAGACTGTAAATGTTTAAAAGTGATTTAATAATAACAATTCATAACATTTGACTGCTTGGTTAAAATTAACATTTGCATTAGATAGGATTTTATATATGACTATGTATTTATGTATCATACATATTTAATTTTTGAATTAGCTCTAGTATGCACTGTCCCATTTGGCTTCATCACCGCCTATATCGCCAGATTAACTAAGGACCTTTTAATTTAGGTTGTCTGGAAGGTATTTCTTTAATATGAAATTTTTGTAATTATTTATTTTGGTGTATGTTAAAGTATTTTCTATCTATGTAACTGTAGAAACTGCCCTTACCTCCGTTTGAAAAAAATCGTCATTTAAATAATAAGTTTTCGATGATGTCTGTCAAAACGATGCTAAAGGTTTAAATTGCAAATTAAATGTTAAATCTTAACTAATGCAATTATGTAAATTAGATTTAACTCTTTGAGCGTCAGATATAAAAAGGCACCTAAAACTGCGAAAATCCTATTTGCAATTGCGAATAACTCAATCGAGACTGACTAAGATAGCAGCTTTATTAATTGCAGAATACCTTGAAAAGTTTGCCTGTACAAAGTCTTGGAAATTAAAGAGAAAAAACGAATAATTGCAATAAACGTTTGTTTAACGTGTATGCTAAAACATGTTATTCCTCTCCATGTTTGTGGATTCATCATTTGCATGTGATAAATATTTTTAATAATTCCTTTAAGGCTATTTAATAATTCCTTTTTGTGTCTACAAATATAGGTGTTACCTAGCAATGAAACATTAAGGTCTTTGACAAAAGATTTTAAATCATCTTTGTGTTTAAGATACTGATAAATGTGTAGTAATATTACATTGTTTTGTTGAATGGTTGTGAAATAAAAGTTGTTTAGAAAACTCGATGCTTGCTTTCGTTATCATTTTAATGAATATCTTCCATTTTTAAACAAACTTTCTAAATTTCTCTTTAGAAGTGTGTCTAAATTCCCAAGTTATTTACCCACAATTTTTTTTATAAATAGATGTTTCTGATGCAATGCAGCTCTAAATAATTTATGTTCACGATTTCTAAATCGATGGACGTTGATAAATAAATCTATCAAAATATAAACATTACAATTATGTATTGTTTATATTTTGATATTTATTTGATGTTTATGTCTTCTTTCCAATTTCATAATTAGAATTGAAATTAAAGAAAATAATTTTAAACGGCCTGTTTTCAAACTCTATTTTAGTGGTATTGATTCGTATTTGATCTCTGTGTCACTTGATATGAAACAATAATCTGATGGAAGAGGAATACGAGGAATAACAATGATCCATATAAGAATGTGAGTTTTTTACTGGACGAGTGTATTTTTAATATTCCTTTCATATAATATTATACCGGAGACACTATCGTACAGATAAATTAGCTTCGAGACGTTATTGCGTTTGTAGTAGTGTACTGTCAGCACATAAAAAAATAAACTGATACTTTTTATATATTTTATAGGCAAGTACTTAATATTGAACTAATAATATTAAACGATATTAAAATAATAAATATTAATATTAAATATAAATTTTAATACTAAATTTTAAGTTTAGAAGTCCTGTAAATATACAAATACTCCTACAAACGTAAAAACGTCTCGAAGCTAATTTACCTGTACTAAGTATGAAAAAAAAAACAAGATGGACAATGTTTCGTAATTGCCCAAATCAGCATAAAGTATAGTATTAAGTGAGATAGCAATCAATCACAACTTTATAATACACAAAAAATTTAAACAATTAAAATGTTTACAAAGTTATTGAAGCAGAAAATAGAAAAAAAAGGGAGACACGGAATTAATGATTGCAGTTAATGAATAGATTGAATTGGAGATGTAATTAACTAATAGGTATACATCGTATATCGCTAAGCTGCTTAATATCTCATTTAAATCTTTCATTGTTAAATTGAAAAATGTTAAAACATATTAAGGGATATTAAACAAAGAAACTTGATGCCAGATATGATGAAGAAGTTTTGATTTGGTTAATTTTGAGACTTCTTTACGGTACATATAAATAACATTGAGTTAGTCTTCTAATATTTATCTAGAATTTCACTCTATTTTGTTACTCAAGTTAACCCCTCTTAGCACGATCTACCATTTTCTTTATTGGCCTACTGGGTAGTAGGTCCTGTTCCATGATATTCAGCTATACTTTTTACGGCGCCAAAGAGGTCGTGTGCCAAGAATAACTATATCTAAATATCTACAAAAGTAAGTACCCCTCAGATCAGTGCATAAAATAATTAAGATATGTGTTCTTTCTGTTGTATAATGAGCACAAGGTGGTATTGTTTCATATAGTGACGTTTTCGAACGTGCGCTTAAGTCGACGGGGGTAATAGCGGACTTTCCCCCTTTGCTTGATGAAGTGGTCCACTCTGCTCCCCGGGGTGTACCAAGCTAGAGCATACAAGCGTCACGGTGCAGTAACACTGTTGTAGATCCCGTGGCGTCCTGTGAAAATGCTTTCGTGGGTAGTTCGGTTATCGGTTTCTGCATGGATGCCTTGCCTTGGCGAGCCACGCGTGCGGGGACCGGTCGCTGAGAGTCCCACACACCCTCGATGCATGCTTCAGCGCTGTATTTTAAGGTCATCACCTGTATGGCCCGGGTGTGGTGTCCAAAGACATTCCCCCTGCGTTAACAAAAAAAAACTTTTGCTTGAAGAATGTTTTGCTACAGAGCTAGCTGACTTAATTAGGTCTATCAGTGGTACGTCAGCTCCTTAAAGCCCCTGACGTAATGCGTTGAGCAGAAATACTGAAGTATTATCATATTTGACAAACTCAAAGATTTTTCAGAAATTGTGTTTTTAACTACCATGTCTTCGTTACCTTATTAATGTATATTACAGATGTTCAAAAGGATAAGTAGTTTTCTACAGCCATGTACCTGTTAGGGTGAATAGTAGCGTTAGGGCAGGGAGAAGTTAGGCATTATGGCCAAGGTCACCATGCTGGGAAGATGTGGGGGCGCCTCACTGAACTCTATTATTATTACTGGACAGTTTGCTGTCATTTAATTTTTGTGCCTGTTTGATTGTCACCACTTTGACGCTGAGTGTAACAGTCTCAATGAATCAAAGCTGACTAGGTTACTATTGGTTCTAGAAATATCCGTAAGTGGCGCTTCAAATTAACACGAAATATTTTATTCCTTTTATTAGCAGCAGCGAGTCCAGTGGAAATAATAAAGGTCAGTGAAGCGCCTGAAGGTAATCTGTAGGCCATCATCCATGTCCTTTGAATACAAGCAACTATGTATATACGAATACGACATCAAACGTCAAGCTGGTGAAGCTTTAATTGCTTGCTGCTTTTTTTCTTATTAATCCACATTTTGAAATGGAGAACAGGGAAGGGGTTCCGTAGGAATCTCGATCAGGAAGGTAATGCTAATGTTAAACGGACTGACAGCCTGCTCACGACCTTGCGCTTACTGATGAGCGCCATGATGAACTATGCGACGGTGGTTGGTGCTAAGCATGTTACCAGTGGCAAAATTGGTACATAGGGCTTACTCTCAAACGTCTTCCAATTTCATTTTAGAACTTCTATTTTAATATAAAGAAATAACAAGCAAACGCTTGTTATTTTTTTATATTAAAATGCATTTTCCATTTAATTTTGTGTTGTATTACCTATTGTAGTTTTAAAGAAATCTTTGTTCTTTCTTTCATCTATCTAAAATTTAATTGACGAGAGGCGTATGACAGTAAGGCCTCTGCTTATTAATTTACTGCTCAGCATCTTGTCGCTGTGAGCAACAGCTAAGTGCAATACGATGAGCCGAGGGTGACAGCCGTGGAGGTCGTGGCTGGTCCGTTAGTCATTTCCAAGCCGACTACAGAACCCAGTATGGTTCAATTACGACCCATGATTTGGAAATCACCACAGAATATAAAAGTTCAACGCACTGACCCCTAGGGCGCAGCGATAGACGTGTAGCGATTTTCTGTACTATGTGGAAATCACAGTCTATTTTGAAAAACGTGTACCTAAGGGAAATATAGTTATTGAAAATACCTGGGCGATGACTTGCATTTATGCTATAGACTACATTTATTATCTTTGTTTGCAATAGTTTGGTGTCGAAGGCTTATCTTATATTAAAAAACTTGATAAGATAACGATTTGCGCTATTATTCACATATTGGTGAATGTTATAGTGACTAGGTTTAGATAAAAATGTAGACTGTAAATCCACGTTTCAAGCATATACAAAGAAAATCACTTAACCGGTACATATCCACAAAGATTATACTAGACTTTAAAATTTAGGTTCCTTATAGCAGTGAAAAAGATATCACAGATAAGAAAGAAATAAACTAACTAACTCCATTGACTCAGTGACCAAATATGTGTCTTGGCTTCCGAAAGGGGAACACAGCAGTTTTCTTGTCGTGTACAGTTTCTATCCAATTAACGGTCTGGGGCCTAATTCTGCTATTTCAATAAGATATTCAAAGTACGATTCCATTGTGATGTGTCAAAAATTTGTATTCTACTAAGTCCACAATATCTTCTCGATATCGTCGTGGCAGAATAACATTAGAAAAAGATTGGCATTATTACCATTAGGAGATGGTGTTAGCGGAAATGAATATTGCAAAGCTATAAAAATTTAAAAGATTTATTTCGCAAGGGTGCGCTTATAAATTTAGAATTAACAAAATACGGAAATCTAGGAAACTTACAATTGAGACGATAGTGTCCGGCAATTTTGACGAGATAGTAATATCAGAACTGGGTCCCATAACCTTACAAAGGTCAGCCACCACTCTGCTTTTCTAGTGATATTTTGACGACCGGTCCTCTCCCATTCGTTCTAGGTGACCGAGCCAACGGAGGCAGTGTGCTTTTAATTCTCTATTTGTAAGCTCCACCTCGAGTTTTTCAATATTGGGTTTCGTTCACACCCCCCAGTCGATCCAGACGATCTTCTCTCCTAGTTGGCCTCAAAATTTTAAGGAGAACTTATCTCTTCGCTACTAATAGTTGGTTGTCTTCTTTGAGGATGAGCGGACAGGCTTAGTACTCGTACATCAGAATGGATCGAATTACGGTTCCGTAGATCCTGATTTAGATTTTTTTTTTTTTCTTTAAAGCCGGAATACCAATATATTCCGTAGGGCCACACAGAACTTCAGGTCGTTCTCAATATGTTGTGTGTACGTAAGTGTATTGCCTCCTCTCCGATGTTTGTATCGGTAACTGTGCAGCCCAAAAGAAATGACTAAAAATTGAGTAACAACAAAGACAAATTTATTTGAACAAATAACGACGTATTTGCATTGCTTACATTTGTCTTACAATTAAAAGCATATTTTGAGACTTTGTAGCCAACAAAATTTGCACCCAGCTTATTGCTGTGCTGAAATAATATACAACACAACGTTGATTTTCAGTGCAAACATTCGTGTGTACGCACGTGGTGTTATATAAATTCTTAGGCTTGAATTACGTATTACATTTTAAAAACTCGCTTAACCTTTGTTTAAACGTTATACAACATCAATTTTGTAAATTATCACCTACTATGTTAAGTATATGATGATGTCATACACTAGAGTATAGATAGATATAACTAAAGCAAAATACAGAACCGTACGAAAAATCCAATACTGTAGCGCTGTGGGAAAACCACGGCTGGGAGCACATTCCAAATCCCCACGGTGCGCAAGGCTCTAGGAGGTGCGAATGAACGCCCGGCCGATGGCCGATGGATGATGGCGAGCGGTGCGGTGGTAAAAGGAAGACGAAGGCACCATTCTGAACAGTTCCTCGGAACACTCCCTATTGTACAGTCGGTAGAATATGTAGAGACGCGAAGTCTCTCCGAAGGCCAAGCGTATCTAGACCGTCTGTGATTCTGGGATCGTCGACAATGCGATGCAATGGGATCTTACATTTCGTGACGTCACATTTCAAAATGCTTTTTAAAACACAAAATTAGAATTATTAATAAAAAACTTCGAAATATTTCCATCTCTATCTATATGAGCATTGTGTTTAAATTATTAAAAAATAATTTGAATGTAAATAAAACTAATTACGGAACTGCTATTTTAATTTAATAATTTCTTGATATAAAATTGCTAAATGTATGATGTCACACTAGGGAGGGAGGAGTCTCACGAATGTGAGCTGTGACAAGGATGGGGGAGGGGTCAAAAAATCATGAAATTCGTGTAACGTTATTTGTGGATGACCCCTAAAGTATTTTTCCAGCGCCCGGTAGATCTGTTTTAAGAGGCGATAAAATATCTGTTGCCAGGTGGTAGGGCGTTTTCCAGTCTGAATGACTACCATCCCTGGTCTAGAGTATGCCGCCGTAATAATATTGAGTTGTGTTCCGGCATTAGTGGCCAGGTTCTAATACCTAATACCTAGGACCTCGAAAAAGTCGAGGCCAACAATACATTGGCAGCATCTCTAGTATTGCATATATAATCTGCAGTTGCCGGTAACTAAATTCCATTAGGCCGTGAGCCTGTCATACTCCAGCAATAAATAAAGGGTTGAATTTTTTTTATTACAGTAGTTCAGCAGACAGGTAGACGTCCCACTTGATGGAAAGCGGTTACCATCGCCTATGGACATTTGCAACACCAAAGGTGTTACAAATGCGCTGCTGCTCTCTTAAGGGAGACTGGAACCCAGTCACTAATGCCGGAACACAACTCAAGGTTGTTATGGCGGCATACTCTAGACCAGGGGTGGTAGCCATCCAGACGGACAAATGCCCTACCACCTGGCTGTGGGTTGTTTTGTCGCCTCTTACGACAGGCCGCCCGGCCGCAGGAAATTGTATTCTTTTTCCGTTCCTGCACGAATAAAAATCATATTATAGCTGGAGTACAGCAGATAGGCTGACGGCCCCCCTGATGGAAAGCGGTTACCGTCGCCTATGGAAGTTTGCAACACCAGAGAGGTTACCAACGCGCTGCCGGCCTAGAAGAAATTGTATGAGACCCTTTTTAAAAAACTCCATATCGTAGCGCTGTGGAAAAACCTCGGCTGGGAGAGCTCATTCCAAATCCCCACGGTACGCAGGAGAAATGTTAAAAATGATAAAAGCATTTTAGGTTCTCCCCCGTTATCAAAAGTATCCAATATTTCAAGATAATCAGTTTATTCCGTTCGTATAATCTTTGAATCACTATCTCGTGGAAACTATAAATATTATTTTTCGCGATAAAAAGTATCCTTTATTGGTCCTTACTATCTGTCTCCCCTCACCTAGTCCTAATGTATCTATGACTTGTTTTCACATTCCTCAGTTGATCAAAAATCTTCAATCCTTTCTCACAACAAAATCCTTCGGATAAATCAGTCATCTCTTTTGTGGGTATCATTTACTTTTATATAAGAAAGGTATATAATAATACATGGGTAGAATGACGTGATGATTTGTGGCTCCACAGCAGACGTATGCCAGAATAGAGGAGCATGGCAGCAAAAGGGTTTTATTACTTTTATCAATCAATCAATTTCCATTTTAATATTTTTTACAGAGATGATTCACCTCCATTATCAACATTGTTGTTTGTAATATTTTCAGGACTGACCGGTTGAACCAATCCTAATGAAATTCGGCAAGGAGATAGATGGCATCCTGAGTATGGACATAGATTACCTCTTGTCACAAAAAACAGTCTTGAAAGATGTGCATTACTTAGAAGATGAAAAATTGTTCTGGCAACCTGTAATTCTTAAGGTTTGAAATATACAAAAAAAAAACATATTTAGCTAAGAAATAAAGAAATACAGTGATGAAGCGATTTTGTAAAATCGTCCCTGAAGATGGTAAATTATGGAATGTCCTTTAGATGCACTGCTTGTGTACAAATAAAACAATATTTATCCGTGCAGGAACGAAGAAATATATATATGAATCCTGCGACCGGACGACCTGTCGTAAGAGGCTACAAGACAACCCACAGCCAGGTGTTGGGGTATTTGCCCGTCTAGGTGGCTACCACCCCGGGGCTAGAACATGCCACCATGAAAACCTTGAGTTATATTTTGGTATTAGTAGCCAGGTTACAGTACTTTCTTCGAGGCTGGTAGTACATTACTAACACCTTTGGTGTTTCAAATGTCCGTGAGCTTCTTGATGGGTTTTTGTTTAGAGCTCCTTTAAGTACATACATACGTTACTGTTGTAAAGATATGTGTACTCAAAAGAGCTCTAAATTACAACCAATTAATTCCCAAGGCTATGAAGGAGTAGCAAAGAAACATACAAAGTCAAATTCAAATATAAATTTTCATAATATAGTTTCAAATTTTGAACAACGCTATAACGTTTTAGTTTTATCCTTAAATGTCTATGACTAATTATATTTATATAATGGTGTCCAGATACTGCGCCACCAACAACGGATAATGTACAGTCAAATGACGAATATTATTTACAGTGTAACTTCAACGAAGTAAGCTAATTGGCTGAAAGAAAAGCGACGCATTTTCCGTCAGTACTAAACAGTCGAGGCAAAACAACGTACGCTGGTTGGACGCGAGTGGAGGCACTATCTTATCACCGTGATATCAAAAATATTACTAGAAACACTTTAGTATCATTCCAAATACGTTACAGTGTATTTAATTGTATCTAAATAAAGTTATAGTGCTACAAAAATGGAGAAGAACAATCTAGAAATAGGAATGAAGTGCATCAAATATATGCTGCTGTGTGTAACAGCTATATTTGTGGTGAGTTTTCATTTGGAGTTATTGCGACATAACACGGTCGCCTTATCTTAGTAAGTCGAACCAAACAAAAGGGACTTATACGCAGTAACTTTGGTACTTTAGTGGAATCGCTGAAGTTGGCCGTAAGGGTGACTTGTTAAACTCCCTACGAATTTAACTTTCCCGTAAGGAACGGAATGTCAAATTACCGAATCCCTCTTGAAAATTCTTTACTATTTATGTACTTTTATTACTCTATTAATTAACATTGCAATTTTTCTTTTCATAGTATAATGTTGGGTTTCTTATACCTACATATTATTATAATAAGTACATGAAGCAAAAACTTTGTACCTCTTTTTACGAAAATTGCGCGGACGGACACTTATCCCTATTAATATTATAAATGCGAAAGTAACTTTGTCAGTCTGTCAGTCTGTTCCGTTTTCACGGAAAAACTACATGACCGATTTGGCTGAAATTCAATATATATATATACAAATATATACATATATATAAATATATACACACATATATATATATATATCTACATATATTCGATGCCGAGGATGAACATACGATACTTTTTATTCCGAAAAATGGGATAGTTTCCGGGATAAAAGTATATTTGTCTCCGTGTTTGTTATCCTTTTATGGAAAGACTATTGGACCGATTTGGCTGAAACTCGGTACATATGTAATTTTAATACCGAAGGTAGCCAAGGGATACTTTTCATCCCAGATAATGGGATAGATTTTGGGGTCCCGGAAGCTAGGATAGGTTTTTTATTTGTGGTTTGTCATTTTCGCCGTTTTGTTTATTTTGGTCAATTGGGTCGTTTAGGTAGTTTTGTTTGGTAGTTTTCGTAGTTTCGGTAGTTTTGGTAGTTGTGGTAGTTATGGTTGTTTTGGTAATTTTGGTAGTTTCGATCTGTCTGTCTGAATACCGAAAATGGACATAGATACTTTTCATTCCGGGACATGGGATAGTTTGGGATATAAAATAAAGTAAATCTTCCGAGGGCAAATAGCACCGACATAAAAATATAATACAATGTAACCTGTATTAACGCCTGGTCTTTAAACAAGAGGTACGCACTAGAGTTTGACCTGCGGCGGAGCCACGGGGTAAACTCTAGTAGTTTATATAGAGAAGAAGTGCAGAAATTCATTTTTTTTTAAATTATGCATAAAAATACATTAAATCAATAATAAAAACATTACACACACTACATGTATTTGACACACACATGCATATATAATACTCTTTTGTTTATTGTTAAAGTCTAATTAACAGTGTCGCCTTGGCGAAATCTGTGATTATAGAAGTATAGTCTTTGACAACAGAACCTTAATAATGTTCAAACTTTTAATTTAAATTAATTATGGTCGAATATCTACCACTGGGCGACCACTAGTGTTTATAAAAACCCTAAAGAAGCATACAAACTTACTCTTACTCGATATAATTCTAATAAGGTTTTTTTTATGAAATTAAATAAAAATTCATTTAATTTACACTTTATGAGCCCCATAACAAATAACACGTAATTTTGGATCTTATCAAGGACATGATAAGTCCCTTTTCTGTATTATAATTATGTTAAATGTAAAGTTATTGTAAATTTTTAATAATACCACGGAAGAAGAGTACTAACGAATAACCATCTCCCAGTAACAAACATAACTCATAATACACTCTGCAAACACAGTTGGCGCCACCAGTCTGTAAATTTCATGACATCAAAAAAAGTGAATGATGACTTACAATTTTATTTATGATTGATTTGACTTTAAAAAAGTAAGATGCTGATTGAAAGTTGAAATTGAGATTTTCTAAGAAAGAGAGGAATAGACTGTTGGCGTCAACTGTGGTTATGGACATCTGTTAAAAATAACGATTTTTAGTGTTGTCACAATAGCAACGGTCTATACAGCATTTCTTAAGTTGTTTTTATGGTAACGTACGCTATGTATGGTAACATTCCGTATGGTATCGGTCAAATAATGTATTCCAAGGATGTTCGAAGAGAAGGAGCTGGAATCGAAAATATTCCAGCTCCTTTTTAATGGTCGTTAATGATTATATTAGTTTCATTTTAGTTTAGTACATCACCAAAAACTGTATAATTCTTGCCTGGAAGAGATCGCTATAAGCGATAAGGGCGCCCATTGCTCTAATGCAAATTTATGAAGGAATGAATGAATGAATGAATAACTTTATTGCACATACATTAGTCTTCAATTATCGGCATTGTTTCTATATTAATTATTTAGTTTTAATTTTACAGTGAACAATATAAATAATAATAGAGTTTCCATCCTTTAATTCATTAATTTTTTTACTCATAATAACAATTGTGGTCTATTCAATCTGCGGCATTAAATAGAAAATGTACATATAGGTAGCAATAGCAACACTCAATTTTATTGATAATCGACCTAACCCCAAGGCTATAAAGAAGGAAAATGAAACATACAAACAATGTCACGGGTGACATTTATATATTAGTATGCATACACCGAATATACGTTCACTGCGATAACTATACTTCAAACAACAGCAATTTCGTGCGATATGTGGATATAATGGCCCCTATAATAGGTAGAACATTTACTTACTAATTGCCTTAACAGTTTTGACGTCACTAATTAGACGATTTAGCGCTCTGTAAATGTTTCTATGACCATTTCGAGCCTTTACCGCCATTTTATCGTAGGAGACATTTGGACCTAAGTATATTTTTGAAGTGAAACTTCTTTAGAATCGTTGTGATTTGAAACTCGAAACGAAAAAGCGGCACTAAAAAGAGATAAACATATAAATCTATAGGTACTTATCTAAGCCTTCGAGAGAATGAGATAGAATACATCATATTTAATAATTTAAACACTATACAGATAAAGTTGGAAATGTTTTGAAGTGTTTCTTTAATACTTCAAATTTCGTGTTTTAAAGCTTAAATAAACGATATAATATATGAAATGTGACGTCACGAAATTTAGAATCTCTCCCACCCTTTGTATCACTTCTACTGCGTGTGAACTGCACACACCCTTTTTTTTTGTTGTAGAAGGTATTTTAAACTACTATTTTGTTTTAAAACTTTCTATTTTGGTTGGATAAGATCCTACTAAATCAAAATCTGATCTATATTTAAAAAAATCGAATTTATTCATAATAAATAAAAGTGCCATAACTATACCCCACTCCTGTATTTGACCAAGCTAGTCAAAAATTAAGTCTTTTAATAGTTTCGCTGATTTGATTTAGTATGTAGGTATATTAATAATAACATACAACAGAATGACCATATATCAGGGCTATCTTTATGGTGTTGTTACGCTATAGTGACCTCGCTAAGGTCATGTCTGGTCAGGGTCGGACTTCTGCCATTATGATGGTTGAGTATATAATAATTGTAACTAATTTTCGACTAATGTATATTTTCATTGCACATAAATATTCTTTATGTTTCTGCTACACCTGCGTCGTAATGCTGTAACTAACATACCAATAACGTGACGAAGATGTAAACAACATTTTAATGCATTATTTCAGATGCGACATTGTTAGTGATGTTAAAGGTTAACCTATAACTCACAAACTAGTGTATCTAATCTTTAACGCGCTATTTTTAACGCAAGTACTTATATGTAAGAAGCATTTTGATAGAGTCATTAACATTAAAGTTGGTGGAGCATAAGCACCACAAAAAGTAGATGTCCAAGATGTTAGGATAGTTTTATTGTTGTTATTTTGGGATAATTTTGATAAGCCTCAATCCCTGATATAGCTTTAAATAAATACAGCGTTTTGAATTTATAGGTTCAATGAATTCAAACTTATTATGATACTTCGTAAACAAAAAATGTTAATCAGAGGATTAACCTGCCACGGATAATACAGAAGGGTAATTATTGTCAAGTTTAAGCCTACTTTGTATATAAATTATCTTCTTTTATTTATCGGTAATGTGCGATATGCGGTCTATACAGTTTGTCGTTAAATAAAGCAAGATCGACCAAACTATTGTAATACTTGCAACAACTCAGAAGGGTTTATGATAATAAAAGAACAGCAACTGATCACTTGTTACAGTTATTTGGTAGCATAATTGTTCTTGTCATGTTTCCGTTTGAAGTTAATAATTAATGTTATGTACCCTCTTATTTCTAAGCGATACAATCGACCATTTCCTTAATTGAACAATAATGTTATATTTATATTTATTCTGTGATTAGAAGCTGTTTTGTATAGAGTAGTTGTCTATAATTTTATATAACAATATTAACCCTTTATATGATGGCGTAATTATGTAGATTATAATTCAAAATCTCTCAATTGTGTATAGACGGTATTCATTACATTTTATTGTCATGTTGGCAGACGCGATAGATTCATACTGTGTTCAATTTATTTTATTACATGTAAAACTTCTATCTTTCTTATATATTATGATTTTATCTTCTACCTCTACAACACTATTCTGTTAAATATGTATTATGCATTTTATATTATTACGAGTGCGGGACTCGAATTAAAATGCCGTTGGAATTACTATAGAATTTATTAGAACTATATAAACACGTATAACATAGGTGGGTACAAATATAACCGGATGCATACGTCTAAATGTAATGCACAATTAAATAATATGCGCAAAGTCCGTACCTATATAACTCCTTGAATGTACACACGTCTTGCTCGTATCGTAGTCGTCGCTTGACTGCCTCACCCCTCCCTTAGGGCATCCCTTTTCTTTCGTACAAATACAATATGCCTCGACGTAAGACAATAACAACGAGAATTAGTTCGACACACCTGCTTAATGACGGCCATAAAACAAGTACAATAACAATAGAATGATTTTCTTAATTACTAATTCTAAACACAAAGTAAAAAAAAGAAATCCAAATGCGCGCAGGTAATAAAACTGTGCTTTATGGCCGGCAGGTGTGCATTCACTATTACCGGCGTGCTTCGTGGAATTTTGGCTAAGTCGTAACAATATCATATATTATAACATTCTTCTTGAATATTTTATCAGTATCCCCACAATATTCTGTTCTAATCTGCTCAGTACTAATTATTATTATGTTTATAGTAATTCTATGTATTATGTGTATTTCTATGTATGCAATTTATTATTATTCATACTATTAATATTAAAGAAATAACAGTGCAACATCCGTCCGTCCTAGGGTATAAAACTAGCGTCAGGCAACTGTTGCCTGGCATATGCTGAACTGCACCTATTTAGTACCATCGCGAGATAACTTTTTTTGCTATATACTTACATACTTTAATACCTATTTCTTTTTTTACAATGTGTCTCGCTATGTGAAGACTAAATAAACATTTTTCTTTCGTTCTTTCTTCTTTCACTAACCATTAAGCTACCACGGCTTGGTCACGGTCCCTTCGGTTGATTCTTCCAGATTGAAAAGAACCGTCTAACATCGACGGAAATGACGTGTGCAATCACACGATTGCACAATCATAGTTGGTACAATTGAGTCTCTTTCCTGCTATGCATTTATCAGTAGTTTGCAATTTAACACGTTTTGAACACGAATAATGTTGTTAGAAAATGCTGTTTATATTATTTATCTCACCTATGTTAGAAACTAATTTAATAAAAATTACTTTTGAAATATTTAAATACTTAAAGCAAAATTAATAAATGAACAAACTTACTTTAAAATTTGTATATAAGCATAAATATATAAATAGTAGTATGTTGTAAGTACCTACTCTTACCACATCAAGCCCTTACATACATATATCTGTGCTCAGCTAACTTAAGTAAATATTTATTACTGCTATCAGATTCTAATAAAATAAGCAAGGGTACCGACACCCTGCATGCTAAGCTTGCTATGAGCGTGACCCTCATGCCAATAAGCAGCAATTATTCCTCATTACTGCCTTAAAAAAACTATTCACACCCGGTTCGGCTTGGAACTTCCACTTCGAACCCCGACGTCCGCTCTATTATTTTCTCTTCTACACTTTATATGATAATTGGGATTTTGACAAGCATACTGTGGCGACCAAGGGTAGAACTTTCCGCCAGCGTAAGCCGGTCTCAGGACTTTTAGAAAAAGGTAGAAGATTCTGGAAAGAAAAGACAAGTACAGATACATGTTGGAAAGGGATAGACGATAAACGAAAGTTCTAGAATAGAAAGTTCGGGAAGAAAAACACAGAGATAGATAGATCTTAGAAAGGGATAGATGAATAAACGAAAGTTCTCGAATAGAAGGTTCGGGAAGGAAAAGACAGAGATAGATAGATGTTAGAAAGGGATAGATGTATAAACGAAAGTTATGGGTTCCAGGAAATTCTTCGGGGTATATAAGCAGCGTAAGGCGCGCCTACCGGGCAGTTTAGAGTTGAGTTCAGTTCAAGACAGTGAAGCGACAAGTGCGATGCGAAAGAGTTGGAAGAAGAGTTTAATAGAAGACGGTGACGAGCTTAGTGGTGAATTTAGTGAAAAGTGTAGTGGAGAGTTTAGTGAAGGAGGAGTTTCGCGCAGTTTAAAAGGAGGTCCAGAGGCGAGCTACGCGCGATAAATTCTGTGGGGAACACTGCAGCAACAGAAGGTGTGTCTACGCAATATCGGCGACGGTTTTGTGAGTGAGACATCTTATCGTCGGAACAGTGCATCGTTAGTCGTGCCTATAGGGGCAACCTTGTGGAGAGGAATTACCTGCGGCTGTGTAAGTCAATAAAAGCGTTTATTTAAAAACTGGTGTTTCCTTCCAATCCTAAGTGCGTATCCCCGCTCGCACGTAACAATATATTAATAATATAATATTTTGTAATCTGTAGAATGTGATCTTTTATATGCAGACACAGCTTGCCTTATTATTTATCTATAGCACTAAATCATAAAAAACTAATACAAATTCTAGTGTACATACTTCATAACATCAAACCAGCCTATATATAAAGCCCTGTAAAAGGGTAGGTCTACCCTTTTACAGGGCTTTATATATAGGGCGGATGATGTTACAGTTTTAAACAACTTATAATTCCAATCGGCAACTTGTTTGCGCAAAAAAGTGAAGACAGGTTTCGGACATGTAAATAATCTATATTACACTTTATTCGCAAGTGTAAATGGCAGTGTTGTTTGCTATGCATTCTCAGCTCTGTTCCGCTTACACGATTCGTACACTGTCCGCGCTACTAAAATTCGCCTACTGCGCAGGTAAATCGTGAAGTATTATTAGTTGTGTAAAACTGTACGTCGTGGGATCGAATGTTATTCAGAATGAAAGAGGATAAAACAATTTAATTATTAAATGATAGTATTTAAACCGTTGAAGTCATCGAACAATACACATATTTATATATGGAAAATAAGAAGTCCCTTTTTATTTGTGTACATATCGATTCACATGAATCATCATGCACACAAATAAAGTAACTACATAATGATAAATTACCGTAAAATTAAATGCAGGCTTATTATTGTCACGTTATCCGTTTAGTGTATCTTCACATTTTTGTAAAAACTGTAAATGACTGAATGCTAATAATTGTTATTATCCATTTATACATTTATCTTGGAATCTTTAACATTTTTCTTAAGTACCCTAATAAAAAATACATTAAAAAAACACGTGTTTAAATACGCTTGTGTTATGGATAGTACTGGTAAATTAGCTTCGAGATATTTTTGCGTTTGTTTATTTGTAATATTTACAGGACTTCTAAACTTGAAATTTAAATTTCCTTTCAATTTAGTATGTTTAATATTAATATTTCAACATCGTTTAATATTGTTAATTACCTGCCTATAAAAAATATATATATATATATATATATATATATATATATATATATATATATATATATATATATATAAAGTATTAGTTTAATTACGTGTTAACCGTACACTACAACAATCGCCAAAACGTCTCGAAGATGATTTATCTGTGTACAAAAGGCAACACAGCATTGCTACAAGGATAGATAAGATGAGACAAGACTCTTCAAAAGATACACTAAAAAATTAGAAGGAAAAAGACCAAGGTGATACGGAACATGTAATGAGGAGGGATAAAAATCATATGATAAACACCCAGACCCGAGTAAGTAACGAGTACCTTGCCAGGAACGAATCCCATTCATTCGATAGAACCTCCACTTCCAGTGAATTAGATATACCGCTACTTATATTACTAAATCACAATGGTTTGTAAGAATAAGAAAAAATTATTCAGTAAAACTTTCAGATATTGCAAAGTCTCGGTTGTTTGAGATCAACTCTAGACTTGTTCGTTATATATTACCCATAACACAAGCGTGACTTGCTTAGCTTAAAAAACAGGTACTCCGGTTGATATATTAACCTTTAACTTAAAGTAATATGAGTACAGGTCACTTAGTTATTATTAGAAAAAGAAAATCAATAGTTGATAAACGTCAGAAACAAAGCCGCTGTGGCCTTGGTTGGACTAGAATTTAATACAGTTCAACCTTGATATAGAATCGCTGTTTTACGGTTGTACATTTCAAATAAAGAGGTAATACAATATCTATATAAGTATATAAGTTACTACGTCCCCAACTTTTATCAAATAATAAAACCAGGAAACTTAACATAATAACAGTTCATAAACGTTCCACTGCTGGACTCGGGCCTCCCACTATAGGGGAACGGACATGACACCTGCCACGCTTGTCCAAGGCGACTTGGCAGGTTTGACACATCGGTTATCTCGATGTGCAGGTTTCATCACGATGTTTTCCTTCACTGTTGTTAGTTGTTGGTAATTGTAACTGTAATTTTTGTATCATCAAGGTTTATTGTATATTTATAATATTCTTATTTATTTATTTAGGTTTATGGCTTGGTAGCTAGGCCTTAAAGCCAGATCTTAGATTATAATGTAGTTTCTTCATTTTCTTAAGCCTATGTGTAGCACAGCTGAACTGTAGGTTATCAGCTGGTGCCATTCAACGGAGTTCTTGTGACTACTCAAAAGTCCACATTTGACTATACAGTTCACGTTTTGTTCATTTTAGAGTAATTTTACATATTTTTAGAAAATAAAACTGTACAGCACAACATCTCCTTTCGGTTCCCGCCAAAAACTCCTTATGATATTTTATTGTTTAGGAGCAAGGGACTATAGCGTGTTAACTCGAGATGGTACCCTAATTCAACGACATATCCATCAACTAAGAAACCGGATAAGCCGTAGTCCTTCGCCGTCTGGTGATACGTGCGGAATGTGATTTCTCAACATTAGCCCGCTGCCGGGGCACGGAGATAGAGAGCTCACTGAATCCAACAGAGAGCAGTCTGGGGGGCACACAGATGCTCTGACCCAGAGAAACATTAGAGCCCCAGCCACGACCCAGTAATTTAGTCCAGTTTCAGGAACGATCTCATATTTCCGAGCAACATTCTGATCCGTCAGTAGACTCATTGCTTATCTCGATGTGCAGGTTTCATCACGATGTTTTCTTTCACCGTCAGCACGTGGTAATTGTAACAATGTGCACATTAGGTCAGGAAACTGCCTAAGTGGTACATGCTTTCCGGGCAGGATTCGAACCCGCGCCCTGTAAGTTTGAGTTGCGTGCGCTAATGATTAAGCTACCACGGCTGTACACAGTAATAATACTCGAAAATTAAAATTACTTTACTAAGCGCCGATTTTTCAATAAAAGATATTCATAGAATAAAGTATAACACAGAAAAATTAAAAATCTCAGTTGCATGAATAATTTATTAACAATGATTATTGCTTCATCAATGAGTTGAATGGTTTTACTTTTGAATTCAGTCAGGTCATAATTTATTCGACTGCTAACTTTTATCTGACGATGGAAAAATCAGTCCTTAGTCAAAGACCATATGTGGCCATTAGTGATATCATTAGTTTGAAAAAGTTATCATCGGTTTACTTAAACTGGATATTAAATCGGAACAGCAAAATTTTCAGGATCAGAGCGATTTGATGTTTGCAAACGAATATTTTGTTCTATTTGTAAATATTGTTCTTCTTCCATACGGAGGATTAGGCCAAAAATTAAGTTTTTGTGTCAATTTATAGCGCCACTAGCGGCAGTCTCAGGAATTAATATTAGTACTAACATAAGTAACGTTTTAGTTCATCGAGACTCGCTATCAACGCCTTGACTACCAGCGCCAAAATGGCGCCCAACAAATAAAGATAAAAATAAAATTAAAGCAGCCTATCCAGTGATAATTATAGAGGTCAGTGCACTCATTCAAATTCTTTTCCCACTTTCAGCTTACATCAGCTCTGATCATCTCAGTGGGCACAACGATCTACGCAATCTACCACGATGTCTCGTTCTTCCTCGAAGACCACTTTTTCTCACCTGCAATCTTCGTCATTGTTATTGGAGTCATTATGCTGTTTGTTTCCCTGTTTGGATGTATCGGTGCTCTTAAAGAAAGCACCTGCTTGGTCAATATTGTAAGTATTTATTACATATGCTTTAAATAAAAATTTAACGATTTATATTGTTGAGTCACGTTCGGGTTTTATTTCCGGGATATTAAAGAATAATGCCCATTTTGGGTCCCCCACTGAAAGCGGATGAACCTTAACCAAATATCTTGCTAAAATCTTATATCATTTTTTATGTTATTGTTACGAGCGCGAGAATCGAATTAAAATGCCGTTGGAATTACTATAGAATTTATTACAACTATACAAACACATATGAAACAAGTATAAATATAACTAGACACTACTAGTACAATCTGCACAATTCAATAACGCGTTTAAAATCCGTCACTATATCGCTTATCGAATGTACGTCGTCTCGCTCGTATCGTAATCCTCGCTTGACTGCCCCACCCCTCCGTTCGGGCATTGTTTTACACTAAACTGTATAATACCGACAAAGGGCCGCATTCACTGAGTTAATCCATCAATCATCATGCACATCTGGCAAGCTTCGACGCAATGCAATAAAAACAAGGATTAGTTCGACACTAAAGACGGCCATAAAATAAGTATGATAACAATAGGATGTTTTTCAAAGTAAACAAAAAGAATTCCTAAATCCGGGAAGGCAATTGCGTTTCACGACCTGCAGGTGTGCGCATTTCTGTGTCGGTATCTAACATTATTATAGTAAAATTATAGAATTTTTTAAACATATTTTTGAAAGTTATAACTATGAATGTATGATTTTCTAAAAAATATTGCTCTATGAAAATAACGATTTCCCTTAAACCTGATTCAATGATTTAAATATTTTTAATGTTTATAAAAATTATTTACATTTTCTACATAGTTTCGTACCGACTAAATATTTAACCGACTTTTTTCTATAATATCTTAATTGTAGAAAAAAGTCGGTTAAATTTTTTTTTTTTTGCTTTTTAGTTGGGAGTCGGTTTTGTTTTTGTTTAATTTTTTTACTGTTTAGTTGCGCAAGTAATTGAAGAGCTTTAGAAATAACATATTAAGCGCCTGTAGAAATTATAGTACTGTCACGCGTATACAATGTTGCTATATCACTCTTCGGTATAGACGCTCGTCAACAAGGGTAGCTCTCGATTGGGATCTTGAGGGATCCATTCATCAGATCCTGACTTGTTGACTATGAGACCACCTCGGGAGTATAGAAAAAGGCATTGAAAAAAAAAATGAAAATTGACACACAATTGACAGAGAAATCGTGTAACATGCATACGAAGAAATTCAGCGCTTGTAGAAAATATAATACTGGCACGCGGATACAAGCTTTTTGTTTACAAGCGTTTTTAAGAATATAGGCGCCTGGCGTTCTTTAAAAAAAGTTACTCTCGATTTCCCTGGGATCCACTCATCAGATCCTGACATGGTGACAATGGCACCAATTCGGGAGTATACCCTTTGGATTAAAAGAAAAAATTTGCAAATCAGTTCACCAGAACGGAGGAATCGAACACAACTTAAGGTTGTTATGGTGGCGTAGTCTAAACCAGGGGTGGTAGCGATTCAGACGGGCAATGTAGTACTCCCTTGATATTGCAAGAGTTTTTATAGCCCAAAAGAAATGCCTCCGCGCATTGGAATTAAATGGTCAGAATCGTACAATTTGTACAATTCAATGGGTCTTTGTTTGAAGAATGTAACAATGTTAATGCGAGACTTGTGACGCAAGTAAAATTAAAGATGCCTATACTTTCTCGGAATCTTTTCAGGAGGAACTGTATCTATAACTCTTAGACAGCTGAAATTATAAATGTACACGCAATAAAATTCTCTGTGGTCTTAAAAAGTGGCTGATGAAAGAGTGTTTATGTTTTGTGTTTGTGTTTATGTATATACTGTAGATGAATTTCTGAAAAAAATGCTTGTCGTTATTACTTATATGTAAAAGCTTACTGATTTATTTGTTAATTTTTTCTTTTGACATATTTTTTTATTTTACTAAAACTTATTTGACATGTTTCTGAATCAAAATATTTATGTAAATACAATTTTAGTATTTAAGTTATTTCGTATACCACTATGTGGTAGAGTGTACTGTGCATCTACAATTGTATAACACCTGTATAAACTATATTCTTACAAATACAGATATTTATTGATTGATATTACACGTCAAATTAAAATTAAAAACATGCTAGTAGCCATCAGGTGAGCCGTCTGCCTGTTTGCGAGCTTCAGGCAATAAAAAAAAGTGTACTTCCTTATGAGATTTCATCAATTAGTTTGCAGTAACCCTGAGCATGGTGTTTGTGCTTGAGATAGCAGCAGTGGTTGCGGCATACGCCCTCCGTAGCCAAGTAGCCAGCATGCTGAACGAAAATCTGCGAACCACCATGCCTTATTACTACCATAACCCCGAAGTTCAAGGCGCCTTCGATTTCATACAAAGCAGGGTAAGTTTACATCTTTGATGGTGTTTAATGTCTAATGTAATTTCCACACTACACAGTTCTATGACAAATAATTTATATGCTTTTTATCCTTCTAGAAGATCATTTTCGTACATTAAAAACAGGATTTTTGCAACGATTTACACTATTTAATGATGTTTAAATACATTATTTAAGTCACATCTAAAGTTATTAGTTTAAATACACAATTTAACTAAAACTTTGTCTAAAAATTATATTAAAAGAAAAAACGAGGTAAAGACAAATTGGACTTTGAAACTCGTTGTCTCATTGATCTTATTCTCTTGCAGCCAATTACTATGTCTTCTCTACATTTATGAGCGGTTTCTATATCTCACTTACAGTCGATCGAATTTTGGCATTATTTATATGAAGTTTATGTCAAATTTTAACTAGTAGTAAGGCAAATAACCGGATATCATGTAATATGGTAAAGTAAGTACGTGGCGCAGAAAATGAGATAAAATTAAAAAATAACTAGTATGTAATTACAAGTAAGACTTTTTTTATTGCTAAGTACACCACAATGCTATCAGACTGCTCAGTTGATGGAAAGTGGTAACCGTTGCATGGCGACACTAATAGTTCACCGGCCCACAAAAAAGTGATCTGTACATCTGGCCACACCCATCTGTTCTTATGTATTTCATACGCTGAATCCATCTGGAGTTAGTTTTTTTTGCAATTTACTCGGATTTTCTACGGCTTATAGGCCAAATGGGTCTGTGATTCAGTTTCAGCGACTCGAAATATATAAAAATTATACTTAATCTAGTTTCATAAAACTTAAATCGCCAAACCTGCAATTATTTACCATTTTTGTGGTTTTTTACAATTTACTTAAAATTTTGAAGATGCGTGTATCAAACTTACCCCAAATTCGAATTCAGCGCATCGAAATACATAAGAATAGTTTGGTCTGGTCGATAGTGCACAGCACTTTTTATTTGGAGGCCGGTGTAATGATTGCCAGAAATACAGACTAGATTATGATTGGTTACGTGTGACGACCAGTCGTCAACCAGACGTTTAGCTAAGTCTTCATAAAGCTTGTGCGATTCAGACCCTCACGGTCCAAGAGTATCGACCCCAGAAGCTGTAAATATTGGGTTACAAGGGTCTTGACTGTTATCTTTTCTTAATTCCAGCTGAACTGCTGCGGCGTGGATTCGTACATGGACTGGGAGACAGTGAGCCCACCAACTGGTGTCATAGGCATATCCACCTCAAACATTACAGTCCCCAACTCATGTTGCGCTGAATCCCGCTACGAATTCATTGATAACATGGAAGTTGACGAATGCACCAAGTTGTACGCCAATGGATGCCTGCCCAGAGTATTTTATCTCGTCTATCAGAGTGCTGGGTTGCTTGGAGCTGGAGCTATGACCATCGCTTTTATACAGGTTAGTTGAATATTATAATAATAATGTCCCATTGAAGGGCTCGGACCTCCCACTATAGGGGAACGGACAGTATATCCGCCACACTTATCTAAGGCGGCTTGGCAGGTTTAACACACCGGCTATTAATATCAAATAAATATGTATCGGCCAGCAATAGAAAAAACGAAAAAATAAAAGAGAATAATAACATGACACTGCAGTTATATATATGATATATTTACCGGCAGGATAACAATAGATATATTGATAGGATAAGAATAGACGAGTAAAAATAGAATAGGAACCTACTACATAGGATTAGATAAATACCGGATTTTCCAGCACGTCATGCAGTAAATAACTAGAAAATAGGTAATAACAGTAAAATTGTGAACATATTACAAATACTTATAAATACTAAAATTGTAAAACTAGAATAAATAAACATATTGAAATGTATAACAAAAACAGCTCTAAATTATTGTAAACACAAATTTGGCAATAGAATATATAAAAGAAACTGTAATACATATATATAATGGACATGAAATAGATATAAGAGAAGTGTAAAATTAGAAATAGAAACAAATAAATAAAGTACAACATCCTTCCAACCCTCCACCTAACTATCCCTCAACCATTCACCCACAACCATCCTCTCACCCATCCATTTACCCATTCGTCCATCTTCCCATTTGTTCCTACATCCAACGAACCATCCATCCAAATATCCAATCCATTCATTCATCCAATCACAATCTCACCTACCATTTCAATCCATCCATTTACCCAACCTACCTATGTAACACTTATTTACCCTGAGAAAATAAAAAATAAGTAGTAGAAAAATGTAAATTTTTAGGAAAAGTAGAAACAAATGACAGAGGAGCCGGGGAAAAAAATTGGTTATCTCGATATACAGGTTTCATCAGGATGTTTTTCTTCACTATTGTTAGCTGTTGGTAATTGTAACAATATGCACATTAGGTCATAAGATTGCTTAAGTGGTGCATGCGTTCCGGCAGGATTCGAACCTGCGCCCTTCTAGTTTGGGACGCGTGCGCTAGCCATTACGCTACCACAACGTTTTAGTCTTAGTTTTAGGGTAGTTGAAGCTATTTGACTTTTTAATTACGAGCTATTGATCTATTATATATTACTAGCGGTCCGCCCCGGCTTCGCATGGGTATTTAAGAAGAAGTTTTTGTTGAGTTTAATTGCCTACTAATTAATTACGAATTCAAAATATTTCACCTCCCGTACGCCAGTGACGACTACATCGCATAAGCCGAGCAGGGTGCGCGGCGGCCAGGCAACTTTTTTCTACTACATACATTTTTAAACTCGTGATGTCTTTCGAATGGAAAGTCCGAATTGAAAAATTCAAAAAGTTTTTATATAAAGGCATTGAAGCAATCTTGAATATGTAGTAATTTATTTTGATAAGGACGAATACCAAGATACAAATAAAGAGCCTTTTCTAGCGGCGGCAATTCAATTAAGTTTTTAAAATAAAAGAACACTTATTGTGGCATAACTATAATAGTTTGACATATACTGTCGCGCCACTTTTTGTAAATAATAATATGCTTTGCAAAGTCATAGTTACATTATTTTATTCTATCATCAATAGTTTTCGCAGCGCACGCGATTTTAGGTATTTTTTTTACACCTTGAGTTACTGGAGTTTTAGTAAGAATCCCTAATTTTTTGAAAATATAATATAACAATAATAATAATTATTTATTTGTTTCAGACACAAAGATCCATAATTACAACAAATACAGATTGTTATTATTAAATTAAATTAAATTAAATTAAACCTTACAAATAAAAATAAAAATTAAGAGATATCCATCAGTCAGTCAGTCAGTCGGTCAGTCCTTTACTAAGCATTTCATTCACATATATTTTACATCAAATTAATTATTCTATGCAGCAATCTGCAAGTCCCAATACATTTTCGCTTGGTGTAGCCTGCTAGCAATGGCCGTAATTACACTGTTTCTAAATCTTTCAACCCTGGTCAAGAAATTTGCAATGCGACTTCTCCGAACAGCACAAAACGTGATAAATCTAGCCTCAAAATATCATACTCGAGGCACTACAGTATCTTTTAAAACCCATTAGGTGTCCAAATATGTTATTATATTAAACACGTATGCCATCCAGAGAACGCCCGGTACATTCCGTCCAGAGTGACAGGTGTAGAATGTCTGGCAAAATGTCCTGAACAGATATATTTTAGTGTCATTGCTATTTTTGAAAAATCTTCTGGCCAGCATGTTGCCACACACTGAGAGACATCTTCTTTGTCTTTCTATGTCGTGGTGATCCTTTCTATCAGAAGAAAGAATATGCCTAAGGTATTTGAATGTGTTGACAATTTTTACAGGCTGTCCACCGATGTACACATCAGGCACATAAGATGGTCCCGTTCCAGACCTAAAAATTAGCATCTCCGTCTTTTTAGCGTTGTATACTAACTAGCTCATGACGCTGGCCATATCTCTCGCATATAAATAGTAGTTTAGTCATTCCTTTGATTGAGGGGCTAAGTAGCACCATGTCATCTGCGTAGCTCAGGGTATTGACAAAATATAGCCTATATCATCCGGGGATAGTGTAGTTTGCCAACAGGGAAAGAATTTTTCAAATCGGTTCAGTAGTTTCGGAACCTATTCAATGCAAACAAACAGACAAAAAAACATACAAACAATCAAATCTTTCCTCTTTATAATATTAGTATAGATTAAGATGGATGGATTCTTCCTCTCGGGCTTCATATCACCCGTGGCCCGTCATTAATTAGTCCATTGTTGTCGCCCTTTGGCTGTCATCATTAGATTCAACCCCTCCCATGGCAACGGTCCAGCGAGGTAAAGCTCCTAGGGAGTTCCCTCGAGCAAACCACCGATAAAGCTGTAAAGTATTCGGACTACCAACGAACGGTTATTCGACCCACCTCTTGACATGGGTTGTTGTGAGCGTTGTGTGATCGAAAATGATGACGTCTAGTGACGTTTTCGCCACAACCACAACGACCGCTGTCGCCTTGTGGAACGGCTAACGGAGCATTTTCGGCGTTGTGAGCAAGCAAGCTCCCTTAAGAGAACAGCAGCGCATTTGTGGCACCTTTGGTGTTGCAAATATCCATAGGCGACGGTAACCACTTTCCATCAAGTGGGCCGTCTGTCTATCTGCAGAATTCCTGCAATAAAAAAAAATCAATATCAGCTTCAATCAGTAGTATATTTTTTTTAAATAAAACTGCACGGTATAACATAATCCACCAAGTTCCTGCCAAAAATGAATCTGTACCATAACTTGCATAACGGTTACTGAGTAAATTGAACAAAGTCGAAGCTTCTAGCTTAGCTTTTGATGTTATTGACGTTTTTTTTTTCAAATTCTTTTTTCAGTTAATTGGGGTTGTATTCTCATTCTCGCTGGCCAGTTCTATCCGCAAGGCAAAATCTGAGCGCGAACGCAGGCGTTGGGAGATTCAGGAGCGCATGATCAACGCATACACTTCCCTGAACCCCGACAGTGAGAAGAAGGCACCGGTTGTCTACGTTCCATTCCACGGACAAACCACCGCTTAAAACTAAAAACTTAAGTTTGCCGACATTACATTTACAAATTAAATTTTGGAATTTGACATAGACACTAGCGACACTTTATATCGGCAAACTTAAGTTTGTCGGTTTATATTAGAAGCAATACGAAAAATAATGCTTTTTATTTTGTTACTTTTATAAAAAGTATCGTTTGTTTGTGATCGTTTTTTTCAAATTAAATATTATATTTAAAACATTCCACTAATTCTATATTATTTTATAGAGACTTCGACTTCGTATGTATGCATATCTTAACAATTGTTCAACATGTGGTACCATAGCTGTTGTATAAACACTTTGCGTTCATAATGTACATTGTGAAGTAAATCAAAATAGGTATATTATTATCATCAGTTAAGGCCAAATAAAGATTCTAACGATGTTTTGTTTAATAGCTTAATATGTTAAAGTCAAATGATTTCATAAAAAAGTATTATATTGTGGGCTATGTGTATTATACAAAAGTATTTTTAATTAATGCACGGTTGTTTTATTGACCTTTTTAATACTATACAAACAGCTTTCCTTATGTCTTGAACGTCACGGGTAACAAAAACAATTGATGGCTGAAAGGAACATATTTTGTACTAATACTAGTAGTGCTTATACATAATCTATTACTATTATGTGATTACTTATAGTGCAAACAGAATCACATGTAATAATATCAGCCCAGAAACGTCCCCCTCACTGCTAGGCTCGGGTCTCACCACTATAGGAGAACGGATAGTATACCCACCACGCTTGTCCGAGACAACTTGACAGGTTTGATACATCGGCTCTCTCAATATGCAGGTTTCATCACAATGTTTTCCTTCACCGTTGTTAACACGTTGCAACTGTAATAATATGCACATTAGGTCACAAAACTAACTACCTAACTACCACACTTACCACTTACATACATTACATATTAGTATATGTATGTAATATTATCCGTGCATCGCATTTCCACATGAATTACTACTTTTACGTAATATCGTAAGTCTTAGCTTTTGAAGCCCGAGTAAACTACATCATTGTTGGTAATAAATTATAAGTAAGTATGTTTTATGTATTTCACAATAATCGGTTAACTCTTTATAAATTAAATCTCTAACACTAGGGGCCACTTGCATAAGGTTGCTTAAATTTATTTAAGAAACACAAAACGCATTTAACACTCTTAAATAAAATTAGCGTCTTGCACAACGCAAAATTTGCCGTTAAATATGTTTAAAGAACTGTCGATACGTTTTGTGTAAAACGTATTTAGGCAGTTTAATATGATTAACTAATTTTTATTTAAAGGCGATCGTTATGCAAGCGGCCCTAGATCTATAAAGAGCTATTGAATGTAAAGCCAGTCCTCTTTGCACGTTATAAATCTTGCTTGATGCACGAACGTTTGTTAATTTTCATACAAAAACCACTGAACAGATTTTGATTAAGCTTTGGAGTAATGTACATCAGAATGATATATAGATATATGAATGTAAATATAAAAAAAACCAGCGAGGAAAGTAGGCAGAGCGAGTATCATATCCCACGCTTAATAGAATAGACTGACATAACTCAAAGTAGTTGATTTTTGGGAAATCGTAAAAAAACGTTTTGTCTTATTACTTAATGAAAATAGCAAATCAATAAGGAACTATAAAATAAGTAATAATATTCAAATGTAATTTTAAACATTTGAACCCATATAAATTACATCAAAGTAATTTATATGTGTTTTTAAATTAAGTTCTTTTAACATAAAAATAATTGTTATATTGATTATAAACTGGTGACATTTTGAAATGAGTTCACGTTTTATTTAATATATAACTCTGTATACATAAAAAATTATGTTTGAGTCCATAAAGTATAAAATATGTTGATATTTTAAGTCTGGTTATTAATTGTATATTCATATAAAAATATTAAATACAAAGTAAAATCTAATAATTCTCTAACAATTTAGCCTAATATGGGCAGCTAAAACTGTTGGTTAGAGCTTGATTAACTATCTAAAGGTAACTTATTAGAACACATTGTGTTATTATAAGTGTAAGTGAGTATAATATAGACGAGGCGTTCAGAATAATCTGACGGTGGTTGAGCGTACACATAAGAGCAAATCATTTGAACATAAAATATTCGTGCGATCCCGGTGTAGGTGTACCCCAACAGTATCAACAATATATGTAAACATTTCTATATATCCTACCTCCTTCTATACCATTCTGATACTTGCGCGTAATAACTAGATATATCGATTGTGAATTTTCCATATAAATCTAAATGAGCAGATAGATAAGCGTGTATCGATAAGAGTTATCTTTCACCCGTCTGATAAGGAGAAAGCTAAAGTCGTCATAATGGTGAAACAAATTAATTAGCTATTCTTGTAGTGTTACGAAATACTTGTTTTGTTATTTTATCAATTCAATTATATTAATTTTTCATGTTTTTATTTAATTGTTTGTCGTTTCAGAGGCCTTACTTTCAATCGCCTTTTGTCGTTCGTTTTCGACCGGTCAGCTCGAAAGAGTCACTGAAATTTTAGATAGAAGAAAGAATATCCTATCGGTGCAGGAACGGAGGAAGAATACATTTGCTGAGGCCGGGCGGCCTGTCCTAAGAGGCGACAAAACTACCCACAGCCAGGTTGTAGGGTATTTGTCCGTCTGGATGGCTATGACTCCTGGTCTAGAGTATGCCGCCATAACAACCTTGAGTTGTGTTCCGGCATTAGTAGCCAGGTTCCAGTGTCGCTTTAGAGGGTGGCAGCACATTGGTAGCGCGTTGGGTGTTACAAATGTCCATAGGCGACGGTAACCGCATTCAACCATGTGGGTCGTCTGCCTGTCTGCTGAACTCATGCAATATAAAAAAAGAATCAAAGATTTCTTTCTAAATAACAGCCCATAAACGGCCCCCTACTGGGATCAGGCCTTCCACTATATGGGAACGGACAGTATTTACGCCACGCTTGTCCAAGGCAGCTTGGCAGGTTTGACACATAGGTTAACTCGATGTGCAGGTTTCATCACGATGTTTTCCTTCAGCATTGTTAACACGGGGTAATTGTAACAATATGCTAATTGGATCAGATAACTGCCTAACGGTGCAAGCTATCCAGCCAGGATTCGAACCTGTGCCCTTGAGTTCAGGTCGTGAGTGCGTTAACCACTAAGCTACCACGCCTTCACAAGTCTTAATAACAATAACATTTTCCGTGCAAACTTTTTACTAATGGTAACATAAGTAACGTTATCAGAGAATATTATATTAATGACTTCTAATCTAACGTATTATGTGCAATAAAACCTAGTATGCTTCTATTTATTTCTGAAACGTGCCTAACAATAGTTAGAATAGAATGATTATGGTCATGCCACGTCTATTTTTTATTTAGGTTGCGCGCAAACGGGCCTCCGACTGCAGCCACGCGCCAGCGCGCGAACAAAGGTAGCGGTGGTACTTGACTTGACCGCCACAAGTCACACGTCTTCGGCGAGTTCCTAAAAATGCACAAAAATGCCTGTAAACTGCTTATCGCTAGCCTCCGGTGGCTGTGCCGTTTGCCCCAGCCGTAAACATTGCAACTAAATCGCGGCGTTCGCTCCTTCTAACCAGTTTCCTTGCTCTACAGGACATAGAAAAACATTTCTTATCAGATAATACATTAGCAGCCGATAGCCTGTCAGATGGGTTTTGTTCGAGGATAAAGACAATACTGTGTTACAATACGAATTATAAAAAATGGTAGCACAGACGGCTCCAAACGCGCAAAAGATGAAGTTCTCGAAGACAGAAGCCGAATATAATATGAAATCAATTAGATTTCTATTATTGACGATCACAACCATGTTTATCGTGAGTATTTGTACCTACTTATCATTAATACTTAATAATAATAATTTTATGATCGATTGGTTTTTAACCAACTTCAAAAGGGAGGTTCTCAACTTGATTGGTATTTTTTTTATGTATGTACACCGATTACACTGAGATTTATGATCCGATTTACGTGATTCTTTAGTTTGATGCGGAATAGTTGCCATTTGGTCCCCTAAAAATTTAACGTAGTTTGGCCCAGTAGTTTTCATTTTATGAACATATTTTTAAGAAAATTGTTGTTTGTTTACGTGGACGACGTAATTGTCTTTGGCAAGGTTTCCCTGTTGTTCCCGATTCTTGGGACCTATATTTTTTAAGGCGCGCGGCACCTTTCGTAGGCCTACCCATAGCTAGACACTAAAAAGTAACAAATAAAAAAAACTTCGTTTAAAAAACCGACTTTAAAAACTAAAAAGTATAAAATAACTTAACAAAGATTTAATTTAATACACGTAAGAGGTGTATTAAATTAAATCTTTGTTAAGTTATTTTATACTTTTTAGTTCTTGAAGTTGGTTTTTTAAACGAAGTTTTTTTGTTGTTGTGTTATTTTAAGAACTGTCATATCGACATATATTGCTTTAAGCCTTTTAATTTGGATGAATCAACCAAAGTGATTCATATACATATAAACACAAATTTGAATTATTCAATACTATTGAATACCATTGTGTCATTTCGCGACTGGGCTTTTCCACCAAATTGATTGAATATCAATCAATTTGGTAAATAAAATTGAAGTGTCTGTTTGTAATGTCAAAATAACAGCTTTTTACTAAACGCATATGAAAGTATATACAGTACTTATATTAAAAAATCTATTTTCAAATTTTTTGTCTATCTATGTGGATGTTCCGACTAATCGGCTGGACCGTTTTTGTCGGGACTTTCACTGACAGATAGCTGATGTTATAAGGAGTTACTTAAGCTACTTTTTAAACTTTTTTAGGGTTCCGCGAAAAAACCACGCGAACTAAGTCGCGGGCACAGCTAGTTGATACTTAAAGATTAACATTATTAATAAAATATGATTAAGTCATGATGATTATTAAAAAGATCATACGAAAATAATTTAACAATTACCACAATGCTAATTTATAAACTAGCGGTCCGCCCCGGCCTCGCACGGGTATTTAATAAAAATTCGAAATTAATTAAAAAAAATATATAATATAGCGTATGTCACCCGGGGATAGTGTAGCTTGCCAGCAGTCCGTGGTAGAGGGCCACTGTTTACGGGGGTATCGGTGGAATCACCTCTACTGTACGAAGTGGTACGGCCCTGCTTCCCGGGGTTTAGTACCAAATCGGGGCACTAGGATGTCAGATGAGTTTAACAACCTTATACATCCCTGGCATTCTAGATATATGCTCTCATAGGGACCCAGGTAGGTTTAGTGGGTAGTTTGTTCGGCCTCCTCCTTTAATGGAGGAGATCCCGTTTGCCTTTTGGTGCAAGAGTCCCTCCCACACGCACACGAAGCGCGCGGCACTAGGTGGCGCTTTTGGTCTTGCCCTGTATCCAAGACCCGTGTGTGTGTCATAAGAAAAGACATTCCCCTGTGTTAACAAAAAAAAAGCTTGCTAACAGTGAAATAATTTTTCAAATCGATTCAGTAGTTTCGGAGCCTATTCAATGCAAACAAAACTTTCCTTTTTATAATATTAGTATAGATAGAAGTAAATTAGCTCGAAAGCTGATATTAGATGCATCAACAACATTGAACTAGTTCAAATCCAATTTAATGAAATGAGAGAACACAGCGACATACAATGATATTTATAAGATTATTTCGCTGCATGGATAAAGCTATTTTATTCTAAAGT
The DNA here is from genome assembly GCA_039645545.1 of Dendrolimus houi. NCBI lineage: Eukaryota > Metazoa > Arthropoda > Insecta > Lepidoptera > Lasiocampidae > Dendrolimus > Dendrolimus houi. Next base: position 22,631,622 of record CM077127.1, on the reverse strand, counting down.
AAGTAGTAAGACCATTTTGAATTTGTATTGCAAACATTTGATAATATTATTTTTCAGGTTATAGCCTCTCTGATGATAGTGTTGGGCATATCAGTCTACGCACATTACCATAGTTTCGCCACTTTCTACGAGAGCGCTAAGACTGGATGGTTCTTTACTCCTTCCGTACTATGCGTGTTCCTTGGATTGATGTTGATGGTGGTTTCATCGTTTGGTTTCTTTGGTAGTTTGAAGCAAAGCACCTGTATGGTTAACTTGGTAAGCATTAGCACGAGTTTTAGCTCTTCTTCTTTTTAAATATGTGTTTGCATTATTTGTATATCTAGGTATTGTCATGAATACATGACACGGAGTTTCATCAATCAATCATTTCATTTAAGCAAAAGCTTGAGCCAAATTGTAGGTCTTTGACTAAGTTCACATTTTCAAGATAAATAAATAATTCTTCTAGAAAAACAATCAACATCATAAAACTCTTTTTCACTTTATTAATATGGATTTATAAAAAAAGAGAATGCTTAATATTTTCAAGGACAAACTTTTAAAATTATAAATACAATTAAAAACTAAAAACAAACTAAGTTATAAATAGTACAAGCTAGTATAGACTGTGTAACAAATCGCTGCCAGATGGGAGCGTGCTCAGAAGGCTGGCTGCATTGCCGCGCTGTATGGCGATGCTTATTTGTTGGGCGAAATATGAGCCAGCCTTCTCATCACGGGATCACGGGTGGCATCAAAGAGTTTCTTGCAAATCTCTTTGAAGAAACTCTTTGCCGATGGACCCCACGGACCTTATGTTTCAACTGCAAACGGCTCAAATAAGTAACCCCTTCCTTAGGTTCCATATTTGCGCCGCTTGAGAGCTTCAGCTTTTGGAGCAGCGTTGCCAGCCTCTAACTCAGTCATTGGAAGATGTGACGGCGCTAGTGTCTACACATGTCGCGTCCCAAACAAGCGGCCATCTCATCTTCCAAGGAATAAGTGACATACCATCCGGCCTCTTGCCATCGTCACGTACCAAGCCACTCGGTTCACTTATAATCGACATTTCTCAATACAAAAAAAAACATCAAACTCCAATATTATAGATGAAGATAACTTTAGGCAAGGATTACTACCGTTACTAATCGCCCCAGAACATTCCACTGTAGGGCTCGGGCCTCCCGATTGTTATAGGAATAGTTAGTATACCAGCCATGCTTTCCAAGACGACTTGGCTGATTTTATACATCTGTTATCTCTATATGCAGGTTTGATCACGATGTTTTTCTTCGTAATCAGTACTTTTTGCATGTCCTAAGAGGTGGTTGCTTTTCGGGCCAGGATTTGAACACACGTATTTGAGTTTGAAATGCTAGTCCTATAACAAATAAGCTACGACGGCTTCTGCTAAACAAACCAGTTCTTGTTCTCCAACTTCAACAAGCTAGGCGTAGCCCTAACTTGTTGAAGAAACTTCTCACTGTTGATGGATTGATATTCTATTGAGAGAATCTATCAATAAAGATGGTATTCAATATTTTCTTTATTGCAGTACGCCTTCATTTTATCGCTAATTCTAATCATGAAATTGATAGTCGTCATCCTTGCTTTCACGATGAGTACAGACGCAATGATGAAATACGTGTATATTCCAATTCAAGAATACGTAGCCGATGCTGAGATCCGCGATGAAATTGATAGTCTTCAGACTAGGGTAAGTCATCATAGTCATTCTAGATCATTCTTTATACCAAACATTGCTTATATAAAAATATTTGCTTCACAGTAGACATTCCTTACATAAGTAAATGGCTTGACACTAAGTGCCCTTTAGTTTCCCTTCCATATAACCCTCTATTCCGACCCAAATCCTTCACACAATCTATCTATCTTCTTTTTGGTCTACCTCTACTCTTGTGTCCATCAATCTTTCCGTTTAACATTTTTTTGTCACATAACTTTCATCCCTTCTCATTGCATGCCGATACAACTTTAGCCTTTACCTTTAAATTTTTCACTCACGGCTGACATTTTCAAAGACCTCTCATGTACTTATTTCTCACCTTATCTGTTCTTGTAACATCTACTTTCCATCCTTGAATATCTGACAATAAGATGTATAATTTGTCTTCTAGTTAGAACCACATATACAACACAGCAAGGTTTAAGATGCCCGTAATATCTGATCAAACAACTTGCTAATGAATGCTTACTTTTCGCCAGTAGTCCAGAGTAAAGCAGTTTAAAGTCAATTTCTTGCGTTACATATTTGGTTCGACTAGATGATATCTATGTCATAAGCAAGTGGATGTAAGGCGACTATTGTGACCATTATACCAAACGCGTTATCTAATTCAGACTTGATTCAAACTTAAGCATCAATTCAGTAAAATTGTGGTATATGATCAGAAATCTAATTCTACTGTTTTCAATATCTTAGCGTTCTGAAGATAAAGTACGATCCCATTCCGACAGTGTCTAAAATTCGTATTCTACTAAATCCACAATATCTTCTCGATATCACCGCGGCGGGATAATATACCGAAATCAGGCAAAACTACTGTTGAGACAATAGTATCCGGCGATTTTGTCAAGGTAATAATAGCAGAATTAGGCCCAAGAACTTCATGCGTTTCAAAACATTCAAAGAGATTTCTGAGAACTGATTTTAAAGGTTCATTTTACACTTTTCCACAAAAATAGGATGAATCTGATTTTCGGGTAGGGTCTCATGCATCATGAGAATTATTATAAAGTTGGGTGACGAATTTTTCAGCTGGGTTGTTGTGGAGGCTACTCATACAGGGATTACATGGGTATGGACTTCTCAAACGGAAACTTCTCCACCGTAGTCATCTCATTGGAAAACAATGGGGATCATGTCACAATGGTGATACCGAGTTCATGTTGTGTGAATAGTGCAGAGGAACATTGTACGAGAATGTACTCCAACGGGTGTAAAGCAGCGTTGGTCAATGTTTTAGTGCAAAACGCAACTGTGATTGGCGTTTTGGGCGTGTCAGTAATGTTTATTAAGGTATGTTTTTTTAATTCTCGTCTTGTGATGTTCTGATAAGGAGATGATTATAAATACCGTAGGCTGCGGCGTGATCCTAAACGCAATTAACGGATGCTTGTTAAATGGGTCTTCAGGTTGGGGATTTTAACCCCATTTTTCGTCGGGGTGCGTTTGCGAATATCTTAATATTCGACGCCATTTTCAGCGTCTATGATAGACCACGGTTTTAATAATTTATTATCTGAAATGACATTCAATCAAATTGTACACAGATGTTAAAATTTTAAATTACGGACACAATTATATTAATGCATGCACATAATCTGTGGTGCTTTTTCATTGGGGTGTAAATGCCATAGTTACCGCAGTGCCGGTCTATTAGCATCAGAGACGCTTCTGCCCGTCTCCGACCAGCCGTCCTCCAGCCCGATGGATCGATGACTTGTACAAGGTCGCCGGTAGGCGCTGGATGAGGAAAGCAGAGGACAGAGATGAGTGGCGCCGTTTTGGGGAGGCCTACATTCAGTAGTGGAGTGCGATTGGCTGACGACGACGATGTACATAATATTTGAACATTAACATATGCGTGTTACCTACTTCATTTAAATCTATTAAAGTTTATCTAAAATTCTAGATATAACAACATACATTACTATGTTGCTTACATCTAGATAAACAAGGAAGCATATTTTATTTATATCTACTCAAAGATAACGTTAATTTCATCAAAGTAACTTATCTGTATTATTGATAAAAGTACCTTTACAATAGATAGTATTTTCGTGCACTTTGCAACGTTTTTTAAAGTAATTTACAGTCCTTGTTTGTTATTAAATTGTGTTTAATTTAATTTTTACTTTTACTAGCTGATCTAGCTTTTACTTGAATTCGATGCGTGACATTTAAACACAGGACAATTTATTATAATAAAAATCTTATTTCTCTGAATATTTATTTAAGGTTCTTCAAAGGTATTATATAAAACAAACTATCAGACGGAAAAATATTTGAATTAGTAATTTACGTACCTATAAGCACGTGTCATGAAGTGCAGATTTATGAGCGACCTAGCTCTTAGCGGTCCTTATTTCTCCTCTTTTGTTCTAGTTATTGGGGGTGATATTTGCCCTCCTGCTAGCCAGGTGCATCCGTAAAATGAAGAGTGAGAGAGCGCTCATGGCTTGGAAGATCAAGGAGCAAATGATCCTGGCCAGACAGGCCGAGGAAGCACGTAAAACAGAAAGCCAAGGAGTGTATATTGACCCTTCAGCTACTAGTGTCGCATAGATGATTATAGAGATAGATGATGTTGCTTTAAACATTAATTAATTATTATTATTTCATTAACTTTATATGAGGAAATTGTCATTTTCGCAATGTAAAATTATTTTTAAAATCTGTCTGCGATTTATTTTAAAAATAAATGACATTAATTACAAACACATAAAATCGGCCAAATTGGTGGCAATCCACGAACTATGAAAATGTCCGAAGAGGTAGCGAACGTCTCGTGTTTTCGTCATTTGACCATTAAACAATAGAAAGCTCATTTTTCAGAATTTTCCACTTCATAGTTAAAAGTTAGAGGCACATACACGATTTTTACGACTGTAGAAGCTAATAATCATCACCCTATCTGCTGACTTAAAACATCTTTACTTACCTCTATTTCGAAACATACGAACATGCTACAGCGCCTGTGTTTTCTTAATTCTTTTTTATTTATTTAGATATATATATATATATACACACACACACATATATATATATATACACGTGTGTATATATATTGTTTTATTTAATTATAGGAAGTATCTATACGTATTAGTATTTTGTGTATTTCTTTCTTACTTGCATACATACGTAAATAAATACTTTTAATAACGTCAAGATTTTTTGTATATGGATATTAATGGTTGTAAATATGTAAAAAAAATAAAAACGCCTAAAACCATTGATTCTTTTCATTAACTGTATAACATATTACAGTCCATAAACGCCCCACTGCTGGACTCGGGCCTCCCATTTTTCTTAAATTATAGGAGAACGGACAGTATACTCGCTAGGATTGCCCAAGGCGGGTTGGTGGCTTTCACACATCGGTTATCTCGATATACTGGTTTCATCGAGATGTTTTTCTTCACCCAGCACATGGAAATTTTAACAATATGCATATTAGGTCAGAAAAATGCCAAGTGGTGCAAGCTTTCCGCCGAGAATTCGAACCCTCGTCTTTTGAGCTTGAGACGCGAGTGCGCTAACCACTAAGCTACCACGGCTTACCACGATTATAGATATATAGCATGGAAGAAGAAAATTATTATAGGACCTTAAGATGCCCTTAATCGTACGGCGCAGGAGCTGCATACACCTTTAAATCAAATCAAGTGGCCGAAAGGTTGGAATAAAAGTCAAATAAAATACTGCGCTCAAAACCGTTAAAATGTAGTTTTAGTATGTGTATTAGTCGCGAAGACTTACGAAAACACTAAATAAAGAATAAAAATAAATTTTAATATTTCATTTTTACGGACCGTAGCCATTTTAGTAAAAATTTAAACCCCATGAAGCCTCATGTTCATCCGTTCGTCGCATTATATTATGCCTACATACCTGTAAGGCGAGCGGCGTGCATCACCTAAATCCCTGTGCCCGCATGCTACGTACATTGCACCAGAGGCTAAAGACTATTCTGCTCAAGGCTAAACATTACACACCAATATTCTGTAAGAGTGTGCGTTCCAGCAAGGCTCTTCCATGTTAAGAGGACGCCTATAGCTGCGGTGTTATAGACAGATTTAAAAGCTGTTTGTTATGGAGTTTTAAAAATAATTAAGAAGACTAAGAAACGTTGAGTAGCTTATTTGTCATATAAAAATAAAGTTGTTTGCAGTCCCTAGGAATAATGAAACAAACTCATAAAATTGTTTATGTATTTTAGAAATACATTTTGTTTGCATAGCCTACTTACTTATAAGGTGTTATTTGTTTAAGATTTATCACAACGATTTTTTATCTTTGTGATATATTTAATCATGTGTTTGTTATTTTAACCAGGTTTCATTAATATTTATCTACTTTTGAAACAAAGTGACGCATAATTTACTGTAGCTTCAAGAAGAAGTTTACCATGCTTTTGTCACTAGTTTAATATCGTAATGACTCGGTCCAATTTTATATTGAAACTAACCGAGCCAGCAAAACAATGTTGGCGTTGTCATTACTCTTTAACAAAGAGTCTTTATATACAATGTACCATAGATAATACTATATATATAAAACAATATACTCTGTGGTCATGACGAAGTTTGTTAGCAAATTGCAACGTTAACATCGAATAAGTGACCGCAGCGCCATATTTTTGGCTATATTCGTCTATTGCAATGGTCGCAAATGCCGGACCGCCGACCCATTTTGTGCCGACCGCGAAAAAATGACATTTTTCGCATGATATGTAAAAAATACCTTTGTTATCTCCGTAATTACATTTGTTTAATAAATATTTTCTTCTATAAAATGTTGTGCGGACCGCGATGGTCATTTCATTTCTTAAAACGGACCCCGAGCAAAATTAATTGGTGACCCCTGGTCTATTGCAAAGAAATGGTGTCATTGTGTTGAGTTTATTTAAATCCCTTCAGTAGTGTTCACGTGATGCTTTACAAGATAGACAGACAATGTTTCTATAAGTTACATTTGCAAAATCTGCTGGTCCGAAATAACCTGTCTGATTTTTTTCTCATTTCAAATTCATTGTATAAACTAGACAAAAGTAATAGATTTATTCTAGGATAGATTATACCAATGGTAGAATGAACGACTACGATATTAGCCTGGGATTTGTCCATTTATGTGTTTATCTCTTTAGTGTCACTTTTTTTGTTTCATCGAGTTTCAAATAACAATGATTCTGAAAGTTTCACTCCAAAAAAACGCCACAACAGCGCTATTTGATTTTATGTTCTATCCCTAGGGACCGGTACTTTTTCTGCATGAAATGTATCCTATATTCTTTGCTGTACCCCTGACCAATGAGTATGCAAAATTTCGTGATGATGACTAGTTGAGCAAATAAAGTGAGAAAGAGAAAAAGAAACAATAAACTCACATACTATTCTAAAAGCTGCTAGTGGCAGTACACTTAAGCAGTTTCTTAATAGAAATTATTTAAGTATATATATGATTTTATGTACTGTATTAAAAATGGAAACCAATTTTATCAAATTGCATTAGTGTAACTTTAAATTCATATTAATACAAATAAATGTAACAGTGAGTTTGTTTATTCACCCTTCACTGGTTTAATTTTGAATTAATTTTCATAAAATTTGATACTTTACTGGTTTCTTAGAAATTCAATAATGAACAATAAAGTTTATTCCTAAAAAATGCAAAATTCTTACAGAATATTTATTTAAAGCAAAGTAATCAAATACTTGTACCACTGAGCATAGAACGCAAGTATATACAGATGAAACTGAAGTAAAATCTTTAGCTAGAATCATTTAAGAAAACCCAAAATCAATAATTCTAAAATTTATTAGCCATTGGTATTTGTAATAAATAATATCACTATTTTACATAGGAATGAGCTAAAGCACAATGGACTGCTGCACTTTAAATTAAATTAGTTTTGAATCGCAACATGTCCATTATAATATCTTTGGTAATGGTCCCAAAAGTTTTTGGCTTTAATCCGTATCTCATTGCCAATATTCTCATAATCACCACCAGGCGTGTATGGTGGAGTGAACTCTCTGTATGCTATGCATACTCGCCTTGAAGTTATATCTTCACGGAGTACAAAATGCTCCCAATGGTATCTTGGCTCACCATATATTACTAGGAGAGATCTTCTGAAATGTGAAATTACCTTATTAAAAATTAATTTTGAAACAGAATCAGTGGCAGATTTACCAACAGGCTTAGTTGGCTGGAGCTTAGGGGTGGCAAATTTGGGGCCAATTAAAACATTCAGATTCAAGATCCGCACAAACAAGAGTCCATCCACAAATTATGTTATGAATTTCATGATTTTTTGACCCCTCCCTCTTCATTGTCACAGCTGGTCACATTCGTGAGACTCCTCCCTCCATGGTATGACAACACATATTTTGCAATTTTACATCAAGAAATTATTAAATTAAAACAGCAGTTCTGTAATTAGTTTTATTTCCATCTAGATTATTTTTTAATAATTTATACTCTACATTCATACAAATAGAGTTGGAAATATTTTGAAGTCTTTAATTAATAATTCAAATTTTGTATTTTAAAGCTTAAATATATTAGATTTTGAAATGTGATGTCACGAAATTTAGGGTCCTCCCACCCCTTGTCACACTTCATCACCATCCCTTAACATATGACAAAATTTTTGGTTGGCCCCATTCAAAGTAATATGGTGTAACAATGTGTAATATATGGTGTAATTAGAATAGATAGTGAGCAAACCATAGTTACAATTTCATTGGCATAAAAATGTGTATAATAAATATAATTTTAATTAATATGCTGTGAATTTCAGTATCAAATTGTACAGGTCAGTAGGAGCAGTAAAATTTGTATAGCCAACTGGCAGCAAATGTGTATATCCATCATGAATAATAATAACCTCTGCAGATATTGTCAATTGATCGTTTCTATTATTAAAAGCAAAATATAGTTAAATTTCATAACAAATGGTTAGTTGAAGATGTTAAGAAGAAGGAACAAACAAACAGCCAAACTAAAATACTATCTAATTTATATGTTAGCACTCATTGCTAAACCTGTCTCTGCTTCACCTCGGAATAATTAAATCAAGGCTTACTTTATGTTTGTAACTTACTTTAATATTGGCATATTTATGTAAATTTAAATTACCTTGGCATTGGTATTCTAATTATGACATCCAAATCAGAATCTGGTTTCCAAGCTGTTAATACAGACTTTTCAGGTTTGTTATCACTTGTGATTAATTTTCCTTCATCATTAACTATTGGTGGGTATTCTTCAGCATAATACAAATTATATTTACTATTCTCTCCTTTAAAAGGAGTTAAAGTTAGTACAGAATCAGATAGACAATTAACTGTAGCAATTCTTTCACCCCATATCCAACAGTCATCAATATGAGGATCAATTGACGCTCCCTTCCTAGGATCATATTCTAATGAACATTGCTCAATCACTTGATAACCTCTTAACAAATCAATACTATTAAATCTGTCTTGAATAAACTTAGAGAACCCTGGAAACCCGTCAAAATTTCCAATCGCTACTTTTCTCTTCTTAAAATTAGCTTTCGGACCATAGTTCTGCTTCATTCTGCCACTTTGAGAGATACTCCACGGCACCTCGTCAATATTTATCATTAGTATTCTTTCCTCTTCTTCACTTATAAAATTAAGTTGTATATAAACACCAGGGTACATTATAGGATCACCTGTATGATTTGGATGTTCTTTGTAAGAATTCATATCCCATCCTTTCCAAGCTTTGTTACAAAAAGGGCAGTAAACATAACCTTTTTCCTTATCCAGTTTCAATTTTAGTTTCAAGTTTTCCGCCCCATAATGCGTTTCGCAAATCAAACAGGTCCTGCAACCCTTGCATCCACAAGGCCGTGGTTTCGTCATAATTCTTAAATAGGGATGTCTTTTCACTGATTTTAAAATTAATTATTATCTTCATCGAACCTTTTGTTAACGACATGACCACAAACTGGACATGACCGACCAAAAGTATGTTAAATGATTGACATTGACTGTTAAGTAGTAGTAGAAATCGCCACAAAGGCAGGCAAAGGAATCTTACTCCATACAGCCAATTCTGAATGTTTTGTATAGCCTCCTGACGCCCAGGTTATTCAACGTTTCTTGACCTAAACGCCCAAAGTACTTAAAAATGGTTTCAATGGCGAAAACCCAACACTTTGAACTTTAAAAATTTTGCCTTACAGTAATCGTAGAAGTACGATTTTTTTTCTTATATCAGGTGAACGAGGAGAAGCAAAAAAAGGACAAAAATATATTACCTTTTGGTAGGCCTTCGGGTCAAAAGGACTAGACTTCAAATAATAAAATTTTATAAAATCATTTTTTTTCAACTACCTTCAAAAATATTAAGAATGAAATTAAACTTAAAAATCAGGTTACTATTCTAAGTACCCTAGCTTTACTGCTACTAATTTCAAATTGCCACTTTTTTATGAAGTGTTGTCTCCGAATGTATGTTCGAGGTTTTTGTTTGTGTATGACCAAGCAACAGTGCCAATAAAAACAAAAGAAATTTGTCTTTTTTGTGTTCACATCGAACAAGATCGTCAGTGTCAAAATAAATCATAGTGTAATCATGAAATCTTTACGATTTGTTTTTATATGGTTATCAAAAATAGATGCTTATATTCTATATTTGTTGTTTATACAAAAACTTTATATGGCTCTGAGATATAGTGAATTTTATCTTAATTCAAAATTTAGGACTTTTTAATAGACCTTTGGGTTAATAAGGACTATTATGATTGTTTCAAATGTTTTAAATAAATAATAATAAAGTAAACGTTTCCAGTAATTTTAAAGGAATTTCTTGTTTATTAAGGTCATTAAATTGGTTTTTAAGTTTAATTTCATTTTTGATATTTTTGAAGGTAGTTGAAAAAATTGATTTTGTAATAAGTATGTTGTTTTAAGTCTAGTGCTTTTGTCCCAAAGGCTTACGAAAAGGTTATCTATTTTTGTCCTTTTCCCTTGTTCTCGTTCACCTGAGATAAGAAAAAAATTATACTTGTGAGATTACTTACTGTAAGGCACAATTTTTAAAGTTCAGGGTCTTGGGTTTTTGCCATTGAAATCGTTTTTAAGGACTTTGGGTGTTTAAGTCATGAGAGCGTTGCAAAACCTGGGCGTTAGGAGGTGCTATGGTTGCATTGTTTAGTATTAGAGATACATTTCTTCTTTCGTAAGAGAGTAATATATGGTCTGTTTTTGTAATTGTATATTTTGGTGTGCAATAAAGTGTTATCTCTCTCTCTCTCTCTAATATTATCATGATCCTTGACTGTTCAGTGTTGACAGTAACAGCCTCATAAGCATAACACATATAATAATATATTATAGTAACCTATGGTTACTATAATATATTATTATATGTATTACATAGGACGCGTTCCTCTACTATCCCACAACGCCCAAAATGTTCCGTCAGCCGTTCCACATAGTGACTACGGTCGTTATGGTCGTGGCGACAAGTCACCAATGACGTTATCATTTTCGATCACACACCGCTCACAATGACCCATGTCAATAGGTGGGTCAAATAGCCCTTCCACTTGGGTTTACGATGCCAACGCCGGCAAGCAAGTGCAACGGGATAAATCGCGGTCGTGAACATGGTCGTTGTGAGTCCCTGATGGAATGTAGCCAATATGTTCCACTAGAGTTTATGATTGTAACGCCCGCCAGTAGGATTATACGTCCATAGGCGACGGCAAGGGATACAATTTTACGACCCATTTGACTAAATTGACAATCGAATTGTGTAGTGTGGATAGAAATATGAAATTCAAGGTCATTGTTTGGTCGGGACCGCTCGATTCGATTGTGTCAATCAAATCTCGGGAGGTGAGGACACTAGTTGGTCAATTTTTAGACGTGGTCAACAGCACAGCGGGTTTTAATTTAGTAATTAGTATTACTAATTTATATTAATTATTACTAAATTCAATATTTCTTGAAAGATTTCATGGACTACTCTCAAAAAAAATCTGAAATCGTCACTGTCCAACTCTAACTATATTTACGTGACTCATATGCTTTATTTTAACAACCATTTTTTTGTCCCTATTCTTTTTTTTCTTAACTACATTTGTAATTAGAGCCAAAATCAACTCAAAATGTTGCTTCTTGTTAAGAGACAAATCTTACTTGATACAGGTCCGTTCAGCAGAGGCAATAAAATACCTAAAACTAAAATGAAAGATATTTTTTTTCTCTACCTCTTTTCTTTTGAACGTGTGGATGGACAATCAGATTGTAGCCTTATTGGCACTCGAATCGTATCGTGTGGAAAGGGTAACAACAACAATTTCATGTAAAAATCTTGTTAATAACGCAAGTATCTACTTGCCAATGCCAAAGGCGTTGGAGCCAAACACCAGCAAGAATAGAATAGAAGTGTCTACTTTCGTTAGCCAAACTTTATTTACACAAAACCGGTAATTATAGTTTATATCATTCTAAAAATAAAATTAATGTTATAAATAAAAAACAACAACTTATAGTTTTTATTTATTTATTTATTAGACCACATCCCGAAATATAAAATGTATTATGAATTTCATTTAACGTATCGTAAGATTATTAATAATAATTATATTATTATTTCGTTAACTTTAATATAAATCATATTCAATAAAATCATATTACATAATTGAACGTGTAGCTTAAAATAGTATAAACCATATTTTTAAGTTAATTACTTTTAATATGATCGTGTAGTTAATTACTTTTAATATGGTCGTGTAGAAAGATTATTAGAGGTGTGGTCTTGCATAACATTTTAAATGTTTATAAATTGTGTGTATACTATGAATACCACATAGTACATTTGTGTACAAAGGATTCCTTATCCTAAAAAACTCGTGGCCTGCCACTTTATGGAAGTCCATAAAAATCAATATTTAACTTTTATAATCACGAATGTATTAACATAAATAAATATATAAAACTTCATGTTAACTTATGTATTATAAATAAATATGTCAATGATTACTTATATTATGAAAATCGTATGCTGAGAAATTCATGGAAGAAATAATATGATTTCATGTTTGAATCTAATAACGTAACGGTATATATCTGTTGTTCTGGAGAAGGCGAATAGCTGCATATTTTTAATAAATCCAAATCACATAATTGTAAAAAATATTTTTGAAATTGACATTATTTTTGAAGTAAATAATGTGATCGTTTATAATAATAAAATATAGGTAGGTATAAGATACATACTCAATCTTTCAACATTATTGTGATTTATAGCGTGTATTTCTATGCATCTACGTACTTATGTTTAATTAATGCAATTAAGAATGGCAGTGATAATATATCCTACGAAAGTATTATTTAAAATTTAATGAAATGTATGTATTTCTATAAATATCTTCTCTTGTTTCTTCCTAACATCTTAAGAACGTACAATAGAACACGGTAGTACGAAATTATAGCAATATATTATTTATTATGAAACTTATAACAATTAAAACTTAATGCTATAGACGCATTAAAACACCGAGGACCGGGAAGAAAACTTAATCAATCATATTTGATTGGAATATGGAATTGGAATAATATTTTATGATTCGATATGTTCTATTCCACATTCATATAGAATATAGATAATAATAATTTAATGATGGCTTGTATACATTAAAACTATTCTTCAAAATCATCTTCACCTTAACCGTATCTCATGATCCAAATCAGAAATACTCCAAACTCCTATGTCATGTTTGGTTCTCGAAAAATCTAGAAAGACGGCTTTGCGTCTGTAGTTCAAATCCTTGCAAAGATACTTAAATTCCTCATTCGAGTTCGTCGAATTCAAGAACTCTAAAAGGGGGTTGTACGAGCGCGTAGGGCGGCGGAGAGGGGGTGGGGGGTGCTACAACGACCGCGGGAGGCCGCAGCCCCGGCGCTCCGTAATGCTAGTCGTCCACCAACTCCCATAGCATAAGAGCAGCGTCCGGTCCCCCACAACTGACCATGCATCTGTCGTTGAATAAGAAACGAGCGCAATGGATCGCTCCACTGTACACTTTCATCTCATTATATTCCGCCTTTGGACTGGCGCAAGGGTACCTGTAAAAGTAATTTTTTTGAAATTTGTGGACATATTTTACTTCTAAGAAAGCCCCATTTTTGTTAGCATCACCCACACTTCTTCGACATTTACAAATCGTTTGCTGTATATGGCGCTCGCTGATTTATGCCATATGTGTACAAGCTATGGAATGAACTTCTCCCCGCGGATTTCCTCAAGTGCTATAATATGGGGCTCATCAAAAAGGGTGCAGTTTTCTTTCTTTATTATGTCCATGACTATAGCAGCCGCTTCCAATTCAAATATCGTGGGTTCAAATCTCGAATGAGGCCAAATACGACACAATACAATATATATATATAATAGATTAGTTTAATACTATTTATAGCCGCAAGATTAGATTAGTGTTATTTTGAAGCTTAAACATAGATTACCTAAGTACATTAACTCTGAAAAAGTTAGCCTCACCTAAACAGCCTTATATATCCATCCAAATCCCCACTAATTAGAAGATCATGAGCTACTGATCGACTCGATGTTGATATCAATGTTGTCATTGGGTAGAAACGATTGTTCCACATTCCTGAAATTAATGTATTATATTAAAAAGACATTCCCATTCTATAAAAAAAATATTTAAAAAGTCTTTGAATCTCACCCGAAACAAGGAAACCAACAGTCGAATTGTATGTGGACCATTTAACATCCTTCATTGCTATTGGGCTTTTCTCTGGTGACAATGCTTTTATGTCCCCTATAACATAAATCAATCAATTCTAGGACTAGTTAATCCAAAAGATGGTATTTCTAAAATCACGTACGGTATTAAATGTAATTAAAGAGTAAGGAAATAAAATTGATGAAACTGAATTTTACAGAAATCAATGAGACTTTTTCTGAAATGTTTTAAATCAAAACTCAACTTACAGAATGATAAATCATAATCTGCTGTAACTGTTTGGAGATAGTTTCCATCGAGACTCCAATCCAGCTGGACTAGTGGTTGTGCACCTCGAATTTTATTGGACTTTTTATATGAGAAACCATCTCGCGATACGCGGAACAAGTAGATACTTCCATTCTGGGATCCTATTGCCATTGTATCACCAGCTGTAACAAATATTTGATTACGTAAATCATTTGTCTTCGAATTTCTATACAACATTAAATAAAATTAAATATTTTACCAGTATTATATTGGAGGCAACTTAATGGTGAGCCGCAAACTCTAAGAGTAGCGACATGAGCTCCAGCATCAGCGTTAAGAATTATTAAATGCCCTTCAGTACTTCCTGCTGCTAAAGCACCACCACTTGGATGCCATGCTAATGATACGCATTCATACCCAACCTAGATGAGAAAGGATTAAAAAGTAATACCTATTTATTATGTTTCACTGTAGAATTACGGAGGCCATTAAAACACAGAGAAAACTGTAAGTTTAGTATAATGAATATTAGGGTAACATAATTATAGGCAATCTATGTTCTAAGAGTTCCATGTAAATATCTTAATTATATGAAGTACAAATGAAGAGTAAGAAGAGGGTAATTGAGAGTTTAGAATAATTTTAAATGTAGACGGTATACCTGTGAAGCAAAGACTAGTTTATGACCTTTCCAAAGGGCGATATTTTTGTCATGACCAGCTGTAGCAAACATTTCGTCATCAGGATGTACTGCTAAACCCATTAGTTGCTTGTGATGACCAAATAGCACCTGTTAAATAAAAAGAATTTAAAGAGAAACTGTAAACAAAACTATGTTAAATAAATCAAGTAGAAAGTAAAGAAGAATAACAATAAAAGAGAAATCTAAAAATATAATTTATATTCACGAGAAAAATACTTTATACAAAATATCCAATTGTGATAAACTATATTATCTATGCTTGGTTGAGGTTAGCTACATTAAGAAAAGTTTATGATTAAATAATGCAATGAAGATCAGAATTATAATTGGTTTAGAACAATCTTACCTGATTAAATCGTCTTTGTAAAGATCCCTC
This sequence comes from Dendrolimus houi, assembly GCA_039645545.1. Classification (NCBI taxonomy): domain Eukaryota; kingdom Metazoa; phylum Arthropoda; class Insecta; order Lepidoptera; family Lasiocampidae; genus Dendrolimus; species Dendrolimus houi. The sequence continues at coordinate 22,615,811 of CM077127.1, read as the reverse complement.
CACAATATTATTTTTAGTAGTACCCACGTATAAATTTCCATCATTTCTTCCAGGACGCTGTGGATAAATACTTCGTACGCCACCAAATGTTTCCGGTAGCTGAAATATTTATAAATTAACAAAAATGTATTTCGTATCCCAAGCTTAAAAATAATTAAAGCTTTGTACCTTCGTTTCGGTAATTCTTTTGTAGTTCTGCAGTGAATCCCAAGCAGCTACTTTTCTGTCTTTTTCACCACCAGAAATCAATGTTCCTTCAGAAAGCATAATCAAAGAACTAATTCCTTTATTGTGTGCCTGTAAAATTAAATACATATCTTAAAACACGCAAGTTTGGGATTTACCAATACCTACCTCCCACCTGCCAGGTGGGAGGGCGTTTGCCCAACTGGATGGCTACCACCCCTGGTCTAGAGTATGGCGTCATAACAATCTGGGGTTGTGTTCCGGCATTAGTGACCAGGTTCCAGTCTCCTTTAAGAGAGCAGCAGCGCATTTGTAGCACCTTTGGTGTTGCAAATGTCCATAGGCGATGTTAACCGCTTTCCATCAAGTGGGCCGTAAGCCTGTCTGCTGAACTCCTGCAATAAAAAAATAAAAAAGTTTTTACAGGTTAGGTATATGTAAATACTGTATAGTTACATATATCTAATTTTTTAATTTTTATAATAGACGTTCAGTATTTTAAAATACTGCTTGCTGATTTACATTACACGATATTCAGGAACCGTTACACGAATAGTGACCTATCTGTGTAATTTCTTATATGCTCTTAACACACAGTATTCTAAAATTAAATAATTGACGGCTTACTCTCAGGCAAGAAATATTTAGGACCTACCTCGAATTCCATCCTAACAAAATAAGCGCCATCACTATCTACACTGTAAATAGTTATAAAACCATCACTATCAGCAGTCACCACATCACCGTCTTGCTCAAATTGCAAAGCTGTTACATGAGTTCGGGATGGCTGAAAAAAAAAACAATCCAAATAAGGGTAATTAAAATTTTTCATAAAAATCCGATGCGTACCGGTTTTTAGTTCCCGTCTCTAATCTCCTGTTATAACACTTTTTGGTGGGAATTTCGTATTTTTATCATTTTAACTAATGAAAAAATTAGTTATAAGTTACGAAATATTCTGTCTTAGATATGTTAGAATAAATTTATTTGATACTTGTAGTTAAGTAATTAATTTATAATTTTATTCCAATAAACCAAGCGTAGGCCTGTAACATGAAAGAAAAATAAAATAAATGATGTCATTTGTTTTTCATTATGTGTATTGCAAGGCGAGTCGTATGTTGTATGTATAATGAAAATACAAGAACAGACAAAAATCACTCTTGCTTGTTCTTGACGTGGAAAAGAAATCCATTTGAGGAAGAACTTATGCCGGGAGTTTAAAGAAAAGGTAAATTCGAAATTAGATAAATATTTTAAGTAGTGAAATAACGAATTTAGTTTTTTACCGGTTTTATAATATCCGTTCGTTCAAAGAAACCATCTTTTCTTCGATTCCAAAAAGCTAAGTGGCCTTTTCCGTGTGTTATTAGAAGATTGTCGTCAAGTGGGTGAAAAGCAGCACCAGTCAATTCTTCTTGTAACGTCTGAAAGTATTAGTTTATTTAAGTCGAGTCAAAATATTAAATAAAGACCAACATTTTTGCATTGTTGAATACAGTCTATAATAACCGTTCCTTCATCCATTCCTGAGGGAACGGATATTATATTCACCGCTCCTGTCTAATGGATTGCAGGCATCAATGGTCGATAATCCCAATATTATGTAGTTTTTCTCATGATATTTTATATTGATGCAATAAAGCAGACAGGCCGACAGCCTATCAGATGGAAAGTGGCTACTGTTGCCTATAAATGCCTCGAAAAGTGGAATGAAACCTGGCCACTAATGCCGGAAAAGAAATCAAGGTTATTAAGGCGGCACACGGCTAAATGCTCTATCACTCGGTGATAATACAATAGTTGTGTGCATTAGGTCAGAAAAGGACTACTACCTGCCAGGGTCGTAGCGCTGGTTAAGCTGTTACCCCAAGACCCAGGCTTAGAATGATAGAACGAACACCGAGGTAATATCCGGTAGTCGTTATAAGTCCGTTACGATCTTATGAGTTAACCCCGAGCAATGGGTTGTGCGTAAAAATACTCAGTCATTAAAAATGTCATTCCAACAATATTAAGTACAAACAATGCGAGTTGTATAGTCAAGAACAATGACCGTTTCAGTACAAGTGTGGCATAAATGACCAACACAACATGCAGTATGTTCGCGTGACCGATAAGACGTTGCTTGACAATTATGAAGATTAATTTCTACCTTGCAACGAAAGGGTTATTTTCTATATTTTTTCAAAGAATTGTGTAGTACCTATACTCTAGTAGTGTGATAGCATTAACGTAAAATAAATGTATATTTCTGTATGATTTAGAGAGACGCTTCTGTTGCATCCACTATCAAATAAAGATCATTTTTTACTATTTTGATAGATTGTGTTTTTAATAGGTTTGCGTTTGGCGGTTTTAGCTTTTGTGACATATTTCATTCTCCAAGATTCACTTGGACGGCTACCACCCCGGGTCTAGAGCATACCGCCATAACACCCTTGAGTTGTGTTCCGGCATTAGTGGTCAGGTTCTAGTCCACTCTACAAGTTCGGCAGCACATTAGTAGCATCTTTAGTATTTCAAATGTTCATAGGCGATGATAACCACTTTCCATAACAGTTGGGCCGTCAGTCTGTCTGCTGAACTCCAGCAATAAAAAAGGTGCGTGTGTGCAGTTCACAGGCAGTAGAAATGAAACAAAGGGTGGGAGGGAATCTATTTCACATTTCATATGTTATATCGTTATAATATATTTCAGCTTTAAAACACGAAATTTGAAGAAAAGCATTTCCAACTCTATTTGTATAAGCATAGTGTTTGAATTATTAAATATAATCTATTCTATCATCTCTATTCTATCTTCTCTATTCTATCTTCTCTATTCTCTCGCAGGCTTAGTCGTATTAGATTTATGTGTTTATCTTTTTTTAGTATCTCTTTTTCGTTTCGTAGTTTCAAATCAAAACGATTCTAAAGAAGTTTCACTTCAAAAAGTTAATAGTACAGTAAAGTATAGACGTTCTATTTTATTTATCTAAATCTTACAAAACACTTGGAATTTTCAGTTCCCTTGGGAACTTTAGAATAGAACCTGTATAAATACACTGTTCTATTCAATTGAATGAATAAGTCTTTCAACCAAATTGGATCAATTTTGTTAAAAAGCGCAGATCTGAAAGGACACGATGATATTCAACGATATTGAAGAACTCAATTTTATGTTTACACGGATCACTTTGGTTGTTTCATCCAAATTGAAAGACGGAAATGAACCGTCTAATATTGGCTTAACTATTGCATACACACGATAATATCATAGACAGTTGTAATAGTCTGCATAGATAAATATATTACGTATGTGGTTTTAGTAAAATAATAAAATACTTTTGAGGTTAAAAAGTAATTAAATACAAGGTGGAAAAATAATGGGCATGTGATTGTTGACATTAAAAAAATAATGGATACGCGACATGCGCTATTTTTCCGCAAATTTGCAAATTAGTTACCGTAAAAAAGTATTAACAAGTAACCACTGTAAAGTGGACATTGTTTCAAGTTGAAAATGTATTTTTTTTCCTTTACGCTGTATTTCAGAAAGTGGAACATACCGATTGTAGTAGTATAATTTTTATTGCAAGTAATAAAATACTTTTAATGCTTTAACTTCATGAAAATGAAAACTGTTCTTATTTAGCAGGAAATATGTTTAATACAATAGTTAAACATTATTTAAAAGACTTGATATCCCTTGTAGAATAGATATTCATAAAGCAACTTGTCTTTTTAGGGTACTTTAGCCATTTTGCATAAACAGAATGTTTATGGAATTGTCGTGTCAATCTGTCTGTCGGTCCATTTCTCTGTGATGTCACAGTAATTTTCTCGGAAAATGCCGTGATCACACAATTATATGGATATTTGAAAGGTAGGTGTAGTCTGTATGACGGTACAAAGTTATATAGTGAAATTGTGAAAAAAATTATATTAGGGATAGCGGCCATACACGAACCTTAGGGTTGAAAAAAAATTCATTAGACATAGTCGTTTATAAACAGACCTTGAAAAAGAATTGAAAGTGGTAGAATTTTAAAGATACCTCGCTGTATGTATTCAGCTTAATACTGCCAGCCTCCTAGTTACACTGCCCAGCGCAGTCTGGGTCTGGTCGAGCTGGACCGATTGTAGTTTATAGTCTTTTCTTTTCTTTTTAGGGTATATATTTTATAGGGATTTATATATTGTATAGTTTTATTTATATTATAGTTTTAATAAGGAAAAAAAAGACTTGTACCAATATTATAATATATTACATTAGTATGAAAATTTCTTTGAATAATATATGTTGTGTAGTTTTTAAGATATCGGGTATTTTTGATTAAATGCTTATTTATGGTTTGAAAGCCAAATAACGAACGACCAGGGAACGTTCGTTATTTGGCGAAGTCAAACGAAGTGTCACTTGACAAAAAGGCTGTCCTGTACTTGGGGCAACGCATCGGCGTTGCCATCCAGCGCGGGAATGCAGCCAGCGTTTTGGGCATGTTCCCAACCAACTATTATTTGGGACCCATATACTATTTGTCATTTTTTTTCGAAAAAGCTTTTTTTTAATTTGTAGTATAGGTTCGCGTTTGACCACGATCTCGCCCTATGTGGAACGAAGATGTGGTCCAGGATGGAGCACGCTTACCTAGAAGGTAACTATTCACACGGTACTTGAAGACACCCAGGTTATAAGTATCATATCAAATCATCATTTAATTAAGATTATACATCTATAATCCAAACCAAAAAAGTTATAGATGTTGTCATAGTGGTTCAAAATTGTTATGACATTGGATATAACATATGAGGTCCTCAAAGTGAATTTATATTCACTTTGAAGACCTCATATGTATTGTAAGGCATCGAATTTTTGTGAGATTTGATATGCTATAATCTATATGTATATTTTTATTGAAGTAAGTACATGCTACAGATTATCACGACATTTTTATGTTACGAACCTTGAAGGTCCACAAGGTTGATTAAAGATCTTGACAAAAGAACGAGATATTTAAATTTTGGAAAAGCGTCCAACGATATTTTGCTAGTATCAGATTCTTCTGAAGGTTAATTAGTCTTTATTTTTAAAGTATCTACAAACATGGGTCCTTAACAAGTAAATAAGTCCTTGAAATACATTCTAGTTTATGTGGTCTCGGAAGTAATAAAATTTTACTTAGATCTTTTTTTAAGAGCCTTCAACATATTTCCAAAAAAAATAATTAAAATTGATTTATACATGTTCATATTTATACCCATATATAACCATAAAATTAATTAAGAAGCAAATATTGTAGTATTGTATTTATTAGTAATTAACGTTATTCTTTTATGAAAAAAACACTGTACATATCGTAGCTAAGACATGTAACAAATTTTAAACTTACGGCAACTTTTCCAAGTAGATGACCCCATTGCCACTGCCATACCGATAGAATGCTCTCGCGACCCGCGTCCACTGCTAAAACGTAGCTGCCCCCGTTCTGTAACCATTTTAATTATGTTAAAAGAACAAAGAACTCATATAATCGATGTTAAAGATAATCTATAGTTCTCGTTCCTCCTCATGCGTACCAGCAGTAGGATGCAAGGGCCTGCACCTCCCGTGTCAGGAAAGAAAATACATAGAAAAATGTAATTTTTATTTTTATGTTTGAATAAAAACTGAAGTAGTCTAGGTTGCTGTCCAAATTTATTGATCGCCTTGTGGATAAATTTAGATAGATAGATAGATAGATAGATAACACTTTATTGTACACCATTACAGAAAACCTTATAGCCTAAAAATGTTCTAAATGTGCACAATGGGCGGTCTTATCGCTAAGAAGCGATCTCTTCCAGACAACCCGTGACAGGAATAAAACAGATTATATTGGTCAAAGGTGGTATACATAAATATTAGAGGATAAGCAGTTACTTACATATATTTTATTCATTTATAAACATATAAGTATGTAAAATATTATGTAAGTAAAATTATACTTAATAGACATATATAAATACACCTACTGATATTACATGCATAAATATATATATATACAGAAATATACGTAAAAATATCAAACATCAATATGTTGCAGGTAGTGCTTTTTTGTCATGTTCTTAAATATTTTTAGTGATTTAGCTTGTCTAACAGTAACAGGTAGCTCATTCCAGAGTCGAATAGCCTGTACAGTAAAAGAATTATTGTAAAAAGATGAATAATGTTTGGGAGTATTAAGTCTAAGATTCGTAGAAGGTCGTAAATTGTGAGATGAAGAGATGAATTCAAAGCGTTCTTTGAGATAATACGGGGTTGTGGGGATAAACAACACACTGTAAAGGAGTGAAAGATTATGAGTATTCCGGCGAAAACGAATTGGCAACCACTTGAGTTATTTACGAAATTCAGAGACGTGGTCATATTTGCGTAACCCAAATATGAACCTTATACAAAAATTTTGGAGGCGCTCAAGTTTATTAAGTTGCTCTTGAGTCAAATCAATATAGCTGGCGTCAGCATAATCAAGAATGGGGAGTAGTAAGGACTCTGCAAGCTTAACTTTGGTGGCTATGGGCAGGAAGTTTTTCAACCTCCCGAGGGATTTCGAAGAGAAGAAGAGACGTCGACTCAATTCGGTTATGTGGGGTCGCCAAGATAACTACCTATCAAATATGACTTCTAGATTTTTTACTTTCTCACTAACCGGGATATGTGTACCATTAAATATGAAATTTGGTAAGCAGGCCCAGTATTCTCTATTACACTTTTTTTGGGAACCCTGAGCATGCACAGGCCGCTTAGTCTCCCGTCTGCCATCGTTTAGCGATTCCATCTCTTGACGTACATAATGTACGTTCAATGCTGCATGTTTGTTTTCGCTGTAATATAGGTACTAAGTAGTTAACAGTGTTATGTGCGTCTCCCTGAAAGTAATCCTGGTGGCGCCTATGTTCCTCTTAGACTTCCTCTTGGGGTCAAGACCACACCACTGTGATGGTAAGTAGTGTACATAGAGTGATACCTATGTTCCATGTTGGTCAACAATACACTAAGCATCAGATTCTGCATGATAAGTTGCCCTATATTTTCTTCTTTGGAATAATCTACCCTAATAGATACACAATCATATTTTATTATAGTCAAATGTTATGCGCAAACATCTAAAAAACAGACCTTTAATACATATTTTAATTGTATGATATGAAAGTGATGTCCTAATGCAGGTAAATTTATCGTATCGTGCTGTTTCAAACTCACCAATTGTGAAAAAGAAACGGCCGCCACACCTGCCTCGAATTCGGCCATTCCGAATACGTGCAAGGTTTGCAGTGTGTCTGTGCTCCATATACGCACATGCGCCTGTGCACGTCGGCCGCGACCTGCACGTTGCCCACTAGCTACTAGCTCCCGGGACGGGTGGAGTTCCATGCTATGGAAAACATAATGATGTCTGCCGTTAAGATCATAACATGTATCCTCAAGTAAATGTTGGATAATATTTCGTAGCTGTTGCATTATTCGTGATTAAAAATCCATCATCCAGGTAGACCCTAACGAACATCAATATAAGAAGAAATATTTTATTAAACTCGGGAAAACACATCAATGGCTCAACGCTTCAAGCGTCTAGTTTAAAAGCAAAATTTGAGTTACACAAATATAAAAAAAATATGTAGCAGAAACGGAGAAAGTATAGAATTTCCTGCGACCGGGAGACTTGCCGTAAGAGGGTATTTGCCCGTCTGGATGGCTACCACCCCTGGTCTGGAGTATGCCGCCATAACAACATCGACTTGTGTTCCGGCATTAGTGGCCAGGTTCCAGTCGCGCTTTGGGAAGCGGCAGCACATTGGTAGCACCTTTGGTGTTACAGATGTCAATAGGCGATGGTAACTGCCTTTAATCAGCTAGGCCGTCTGCTTGTCTCCTGAACTCTTGCAATAATTTAAAAAAATACTGTTGACCCCTCAAAACTTTCTGATCGATTAATCCTTGATGCTAATACCATCAGAAAACATATCTTGCACAATATTACTTAGTGGTCTAAGGGACACATAGGTACATAAGAAGCGAGTTTAACAATTTTTGTCGACTTTTGCCATTTTTGATTGCTTCTTATTTTGCGACCGATAATGGAGATTTAGAGAATTCTATTACCCAAAATTATGGTATAAAGAAGTGAGATGGAATACTTACCATTGAATGTCTTCTGTATGTCCAGTATAATGTCTCTGTGACTCTTCGTCCCTATCATACATAATAGCAACCGCAGCTACATAGTACAGGAGCTCGCCGGTAGGCAACACCCATAGATTACGACGGGAGTCAGAACCTCGGTAACCATAACTGCAAAATTTTAAACATTTCTTACACATCATTTTTGTGATAACTCGAAATCATTGAAAGATGGTTTGGTGTAATGGTTGTTGTAGTCGCCTTATGCCGACGTGTCTATGGGTTTGATCTCCACTAGAACAAACTATTTGTAAGACCATCAGATAACATGTTATTAAGGTGAATATATTGTACATTGTATGTACTTCTAATTCTTACGTTAGTAATAACTAATAAATAACTCTGTAATAAAGGGCCAGTGTCCAAGTGCTTTACTGTGCAGTCTAATCTTAAAAAACGTATAAACAATAGTTTATAGCATACCATAAGGATTATTTTTTAATGTGTTTAGTCGTCCAGTAACCAGATGAATAATAATCGTCCGCTAACCGTACGACTAGATAATCTATTCATCCGTTTAGCGGATGACTAGCAAGATTTTTATTTTTTAAGCACGAATTATATGATTTTTTAAACAATTATTTATGTATTATTCTTTATTTCCTTTTTAAATACATTATGGAACTTAAATATCACCGAGAGAGGGAACAACTAATAGTGAAATGTGACTTAGATTACCACAAAAATTCCATTGTTTGATGTTAGCAGATATTTATAAAATAATTGGTTTATAGCTATGTATCTATGTTTTAATACAATAGGTTATGTACAACAAATAAGATTTGGCTTAAAGGTGTTTATTAATTGCTTATGAAAGTTTGAAGAAATTAACAATAAAAAGTTGATCTGTGGTAATACTTACACCCATTCAAGTTGCATTTTTTTCTCAGGGGGTGAATTGTCGATAGGTGCATGGTGTATGGGCGGATAAAATGTACGCCTGAGCCCACGTATCGTCACACGAACTGGTTCCTCCTTTAATACTTCAAGAAGTGTGTAATCTGTGAATTATATTGTATAGTTATCATCAAATGGTAAATGATAACTCATGGAGGTACTCAGCTTTTGGCCCAGGGAAAATCGACTGAGAAATATCCTAAGCCGTGTCTTCTACATTTGTTTTGTCATACACACAATACGAAACACCTACACGAAGCATTAGGTATATGTAGTGTGAAGGGAAATCCCCGCAGGAGTTCCTACTTTATATATAGGTAGTGAAAAAAATAAACATAAGGCATTGCACGACTGTAACTTAACCGGGCGCGCAGCGCACTTTTTTAAGTTAACGCATGATATATTGTAAAGTAAGGCGTAATGTGTGTCTACCATTTTCTTCTTATCTTTTATCAACAACAGTAGGTACGTAGGCATACAATCCAGGGGGTCAGTTGAACTTTCCACTCCTTAGTTCAATAATCAGAGAGAGACAGACAACTTTTTTATGAATGTGGAAGCATATGTTACATATGTCGCACTAACTATAGATAAAAAAGTTTTAGTCTAACTCGGACCAATTTTTACCTGTATTTCGAACTATTTCGCCTTCGGGAGCGTAAAGCACCCTCGGTCGACTTTTGCTTCTCGCGCGTCTCCCACGCATGTCTTCTGCGATTGGTGTGGCGGCAACTGCACCTCTCGATCGGGACCTAATGGTTAATACGTATGTTCAATAGGAGACCCCTTTAGCACATTCATTTTGTCATTTGATAATCCTAAGTAACCGCCCGCAGGGCATCCTCGTGGACACTGACCATGAGACTGGTCTCTAAATTTAAATCCACTCAGCAGGCTGTGGAGCGCTTTATGAATGGTGCTTCTCTAAATTGTAAATCAAAATAGACATAAGAAGTTGGATGTATAGAAATAGTAATAAAAATCTGTATTAGATAAGGTATAATAAATAAGTCAATAAAAATATTAAAAAGCAAAAATATACTAAAGACACAAAAAAGCATAAAAAATATATAAATACACCTAAAATACCTTGCAAAAACGCTCTGACAAAGAAGCATGTCAGCAGAGGGAGAATGTAAAAAAAATGGTAATTCTCTTAAGGATAAAATTCGAAAGCATGATGTCCGTAAGAGAACCGACTTCGTTAATAAAATGACTAAGATGAAGTGGCAGCGGACCGGTCAAGTCTGCCTCAGTGCCGATAGTTGATGGAACAAATGAGTTCTGGTGAGGAAACCGCATCTCCGAATTGACTCCTCTACGAGGTATATGGCAAAATACAACACTATTATGAAAAATATAATATTATGCCTTATTGATAATTATTGAAAATGTATGTATTTATTTCAAAATAGAATCTGACAAATTACTTATTGAAAGTTATGAGACTACCACCGCTTCCAAAGCAATTTGTGTTCTGTTAAAAGAGAAGAAGCGGCGCAACAAATTTCCCAGCAACATATCCTTACTTTATAATTATTATGTATACACATTCGTGGTCTTTTCTTAATGTATTTTGAACTAATACAAGGTTTAACAAGGTAATATGCATGAATAATTACTGAAAGAGCTTGGTAGCGATGGCATTATTCCCAATCAGTGCGGTCGTTAGAAAATATTTCGTTGTATTTTATAATAAGCCTTCTCGCACACGTTAAGAACAACGTTAACATAATAGTATGCAGTACCTCCGGATGGGTGACTCGATTGGCAAAGGTGCGCTGATCCCAGGACTTAAAGCTGGGGCAACCACTACAGTACCCAGATAAAATGTTTCCACGTCTGCAAATTCGTTTCGTAGTTGAGAGAAACTTCTAACCTAGAAATTAATGAATTCAGATTATAATTATGAATTTGTCTTGCCCAAGACGCTTTTACGCAAATAATACGGTGGTCATTAGAGCGTAGACTTCGCAAACGATTTGAAGTATGTAGATGTTGAAGAAGAATCTGGCGCCTTAAGTAGCTTCCACACGATACAATTTTCGACCAGTTTGACTAGATAGTCAAATGTTACATACAATATGTACATACTTATATGTAAATAAGTCAAATGATAGATACCTAGATAGATAATTGTGTATGTAGTGTGGATAGAAATATGAAATCCAAGGTCATTGGTTGGTCGGGACCATGATTCGTGTTTCCAATCAATTCGGGTGGTGTGGACGCTAATAGGCCAATTTTTTGACGTAGTCATCAGCATAGAAGCGTGCAGAGTGGGTGTACCTATGCAATGCATTGTCGTGTATTTTGTTGTGTATAATTGTGGTTTCAAGACGGACGGACGGCGAGGATAACGTCAACAATGATGTATATATTCGTACCGAACGGCAAATCAACCTAAATTTTTGTTTCTTGTTAAGACATCGTGCTTGATAAAAGTTGGTTAAAAAGAGGTAACAAATGAAATGAAAATTGGCGATCTTTTGTACGTGTGGACGGACAATCACATTGTAACCAATTAATTGGCAATGAAACCATATCGTGTGGAAGGGGGTTTTAATGACCGAGAGCCGTAGTTTGTTATCTGAACTTACACGCAGTACATTGTACATGTTGTGATGTAAATATTTATGGTATAGTAACACTTCAGGAGATTTTTTTTAAATAATTAGATAATAATAAACAAATAAATCGACACAAACACTGTTGAAATCTCCACAAATAGTTTTTATTTATTTGGCGCGGCATAGTACTAACCCACACATATACTGAATGTTTAAATTTACAACATAGATATTTTTTTATTTTTGTTAGGTACGTCATATATTTTTTTCCTTCCATTAAAATCGTCTTATATTTCGCACGTGCCGATATTTAAAGAAGTGTTTAACACACACGCATTGTATGTTTCCAAACTAAGCAAATTACGTTTCAGTTACGGCTGATATACAACAGAAAACTTTGGAGGCGAACCTCAGAAAGTGTAAATAACGAAAAGTTCGTTTAAAATTTACCCTGCCTAAAGTGCAACTCGGGACCTCTGCATTCCCGTGAACTGGGTAGGCCAACGCTTAGCTCACTATAGAGATGGTCATCGTGCAATTATTGACCAAGAAGTTAATAATTTATATGACAAATTGTTAGCAACCCGGCCTATTTTCTAAAAAACAAACCTCCACCTAGAACTATTCGCTTGGAATTATTTTTTATATAAAATAATATTTATATTTAGCCTAAAATCTTTTTATCTATGGAATAATAATAAATACCTCCTGTCCTGTGCTTGTATACATTCTTTTTGCTCCACTCATTTTGAGGACTTGTCCTAAGTCTTCTAATACTTCCTCAAAGGGTTGTGTTGTACGTAAGTTCAGTAAGACACGACACTGTAAAAGGTGAGATATAATTAAATGGAAATATAACGTTAAATTTTATATGAAATTAACTAACCATTAAATAATCATAATTAACATTAACATTCTTAAGCAAAATATAACTTGTTCTTTTTTACATCCTGTGTTTATAGTACTAGAGTTTGCCCCGCGGCTGCGCCGCGTGTCAAACCCTAGGCAGTGGCTTTATTTTACTTACCTACACAAAACTTAATTCGGTTTTTTACATATAATAATAAGAAAGAAACTAAGACCATTTAGTCTAGACAACTGACCTGCAAAATATATAGGTCGAAGCCAACCTGATTTCAAGTAATACAACGAATGACTTGTTGTTTATGACAACGAAGGTATTTGTTAGTGATTTGAAAAAACGCGATTCCAGCGCCATCCATTTAGCTAATCCGTCTATTCTATGGAAACGAGATCATTTATCGGGATAAACAGTATTGTAAGTGTTGATTTGGGACATAAACCAATTCTGTGTCAAGTTTCATTCATATACCTTCAGTAGTTTTCAAAAAGGATGCGACTACAGCGCCATCTTTTTCGATATTTTCATCTATCCCGCGGAAACGACATCCTTTATCGGGATAAAAAGTATCCTAAGTTACGCCTCAGGATATTAGCTAGCTCTATGTCGAGTTTCATTTAAATCCTCTCAGTATTTTTCACGTGATGCTCTAACAGACAGACAGACATAAGGTAGAAAGACAAAATTCTAAAAATTATATTTTCGGAATATGCTGGTCCGAATTAGCCCCGATGATTTTTTTACTTTTTAAACGCTTTTTACAAAATCGAACCATTAACAGATTTATTATAGTATAGATAGATAGATAGATGTATAATATAATGTTTTCGCTAATTTCTCCAAAAAATCCTTTTTGTCTTTCTCGTTCTTATTTACACAGAACGAGAAAGAGAGACACTTAATAGCAGCTCATAACAAGGCCACTGTTGGGATTGGGCCTTCTATTTTCTAAGGAATCAATGGTATACATCTCATTTGTTGTTTCACGTGCCCCAATAAATCCTCATCGTTTCTGTTCACATAATTGTCTATCTAATAGTAAGTAGTATGTAGCTAGAGAACAGCAAACAGACAGAAAGCCTACCTGATAGACAATTGATATTCTCGTGTATAGACATTTGCAACCTTCGATCTTGAAGGAATTTTAAGATGTTTTTGAAAAACCCCATATCGTAATAATATAGAAAAGCCGCAGCTCGGAGCACATTAAACATTCCCAAAAAGCGTAGTGCTTAGGGGCCACCACAAATTACGTCACACGAATTTCATGAGTTTTTGACCCCTTCCCCGTCGTTGCCTGGTCACATTCGTGAGACCCTCCCTAGTGTGACATCACATATTTTGCAATTTTACATCAAGAAATTATTAAATTAAAACAGCTGGTTACGCCGAGGAATACCTCCGTATAAATACTTCCTCTCCGTCCTCGCCATCAAGAATAGAATAAACTTTAAAATGAAGAATGCGCAAAACAAGACACATTAAACTTACCCCGCGTTCCATTAGTAGCTCACAACGACCAAAATGCTCAGTTAGCCGTTCCACATGGCAACCGCGATCGTTGTGATCTTCACTAATGACGTCATCATTTTTATCACACAACGCTCACAACGACCCATGTCAAGAGGTGGGTCGAATAGCCGTTCCAGTTGGGTTTACGATTGTAACGCCGGCAAGCAAGTGGAACGGGAATAATCGCGGTCGTGAACGTGGTCGTTGTGAGTCCCCAATGGAACATAGCCATGGTGAAATGATTGTTGGAACGTAAAGAAAATAAACTATTACAAGTTAATTTAATGCTCATAAGCATATATATCCTAGTGAGTGTGTGAACCCGCAGGGGACATTGCATTGTGGCGGTGGACTGGTGGCGAGGTAAGTTACTCTTCCCTTGGTTTTTATTCCACGTCCCTTTGCCTTCGCCCGGCCATCGCATCGCGCCCGCAACAGCAGTTCCGTAATTAGATATTTTTCCATTTAAATCATATTTTAATAATATATTCATACAAATAGAGTTGGAAATATTTTGAAGTTTTTCGTTAATAGTTCAAATTTCGTGTTTTAAAGCTTAATTATTACAATAATAAATGGACAGATGCGCTAATAGGGGTAAATGTGTATTAAAGGTAACTAGTTATTTCCCTGTAAGTTAATTGTAAATTCTCTTGAGAAATAAATGTCTTAAACCTAAAAAATGTATCTTAGATTCTGAAATTTTATGACACCAAAATTTAGGACTCCTCCCACCCCTTGTCACAAAATATCATTCGACCTTTACGTGTGACGTAATTTACGGAAGGCCCCTTACCTACTTATTATTATTTGTTCTGTCTACACCAATTTTAACAATAGAATTAAAGGTAACAACACGTTTCCAAGAAACCAATAGACGGCAACCAAGGACTGCATTGAAAACGTCTCATTACAATGTCTGAAATTTCCACAACGATATCGTGTTTCAACGTTCACGACCCTCAATATGTGAAATGTATTGTTTCGCAAGCATACGAGGTTTCCGTTCATGTGAAGGACATGAGTAACAAAGTAACATTTTACTTCCTGCAGTTATTAAAATCCCCGGTACTATAATGTTAATTCTTATCTACGTATAAAATTAGATATCACAAAACTGCAAAATACTTATTATTAGTAGAGGAGTCGCTGAAGAGCGATCCTTCTGATAACCAGATGAGACACATTTTTATCAAATTATATTGATTTATAAACAAGTCTATGAGAGCTTGCCAATCGAAAAGTGTTCATTTAATTTAATCATTTTTTTTCTTAATTAGTTTCAACTGTTAGTTTTTTTTTTTTTTTTTTTTTGCAGGGTTTCAGCAGTCAGGCAGACGGCGCACTTGATGGAAAGTGGTTACCGTCGCCTATGGACATTTGCAACACCGAAGGTGCTACAAATGCGCTGCTGCTCTCTTAAAGGAGACTGGAACCTGGTCACTGATGCCGGAACACAACACAAGGTTGTTATGGCGGCATACTCTAGACCAGGGGTGGTCGCCATCCAGTCGAGCAAATAAATACCCTACCACCTGGCTGTGGGTTGTTTAGTCGCCTCTTACGACAGGCCGCCTGGCCGCAGGAAATTGTATTCTTTCTCCGTTCCTGCACTGATAAAATGAAGAATATGCCTTAATAGGCATGGTATATTTTAGATAGGCTTAATATATTAAACAAATGTTAAAAAGAAATGTAAATATTATATATACATTTTTATAATTCTTTATTTTGATGAGCAATAAAGTATTATGTATATATCTACAATTCGTTTCGATACAAAACAAGAAATACCTGTATTGAATGGTCCATATTATTAATAATCCTTATAACCCGGCCACTGGCAGGCTTGCCGCCTCCCGGTGGAGGGGCATCAGATTCGGCCACCGACTGCTTCCTTGTCCCAGGCCTGGACCATCCACTCCCAGCTGTTGCAGTCACTGTACCACCGCCGTACCACATACCGTTTTTCTTGCCGTAACTTGCTGCCTGTTTACAGAAAATGGTTTACAAAAATTGTTAAATTTATTTAAAGTGCATACATAAATTTTGCCACGTCTGTTTTTCATTGGGTAGGCAGAGATGAAACGATCTACCTGCTACAATCTTGACGAATACGCTTTTACGCTTTTGTAATTTTTTTTTAAGTCGGGGAAATGCATTTCGCACATACCGGGTCCTTTGCTAGGGATTAGACCGTTGTTGATCATGGAGGCTTTCCACTGAGGCAATCCAAACAATAATCAACCGGCTTGTGTGGAGACTCGACTAATCAATACCCCACTAAAACCACACTCCTCCCATGTGCCCCGCGCTTATGGTAGGAAAGGCGTGAGATACAGAACGTAGTTACGCCCACACCGATCCTAGCGCACAAGTGCTTGAGAATGCCCCGGGAGAGGCAAACTCACGTCGTCAACAGGGGTGAAGACTCCTCTGCTCCCTAGATGCTAGAGGGCCCCTGCAGCGGTATTTCAGGGAGGGATGTCATGCGCATACCTGCGCCTCCGGGCTCCCGGCTGACGTCGGCGCCCGGGAGACGCATGCGCACTACCATCTCTCTCCCTATCTCGTTCCGCGGCCTCCTTATGAGACACTACCGTCTCGCAGAAATTGGCCGCACCCCCCCACCAATCGTCGCTGTGCAGCATGGCTTGCACCAGATCGCCCAGCGATTCGATCGGTCCTACAAGTGTCTTGAGTTCAAATCTCTGAGGTGCCCATGCTGCGCACTCGACTAGCGTGTGTAACGCCGTGTCTAGCGCGCCACATTGGCGGCATTGGCGTGAAGGCAAGCAGCCCGCAATCTGACACAGATACTTATCGAAGCAACCGTGCCCGGTAAGTATCTGTGTCATTCTGAAGGTCAGGGTTCCGCGTTTCCGCGAGAGCCATCGCAACAGCTGCGGTCGAACCGCTTCCACCGTGTCAATGTCAGCAACAGGGTTT
The DNA here is from genome assembly GCA_039645545.1 of Dendrolimus houi. Classification (NCBI taxonomy): domain Eukaryota; kingdom Metazoa; phylum Arthropoda; class Insecta; order Lepidoptera; family Lasiocampidae; genus Dendrolimus; species Dendrolimus houi. The sequence goes on along the minus strand of CM077127.1, from coordinate 22,598,629 downwards.
TCCAACTCTACTGACCAAGATTGGATCATGGCCGCGGTTTCCCGCGTCCTGATCACCTGGAGTTCGGCCTGGCCATAGACCAGGCCACGGGCGAGGGCATCCTGTCGGGAGCGCCGAACTTTGGCTATCACGTCCGCCTGGAGAGGCCAGGGTGGATCGCCTGCCAAGAGTGTCGACGCCGTCCACGATACTGTACGGTATCCTCGGTCTTCATACATATACGCTTATTTAAAGTGCTTTTTATCCGACCTTTCTTCAAAATATCTTCAATTTGATCACGGTAAGTACGTCGCGGTCTCAGCACTCATATTGCTATCATATACTTGTTTTGTAATTCTGCTTTCTTTAATTCTCTCTACATGCCCGAACCACCTTGACATTCGTTTTTCAATTCTTATTTAGAGTAATTTGTATGAGCCTAATAATCATTTTTATGTTTAAATTCTCATTTAACTCTGAATATACATTTTGCTGTATATTTGGTTTCGTTTTTTTTTTATCTCCAAAGGATGTATATATAGAGTTTACCATCAATTCTTTTATATTACCATTAGAAGAATACCTTCTTCGATGTTCCATGTTACCATTTACAGAAATTGGACTTTTATTGTTTGTTGTGAGTTTATGCTAAATTTTTAACAGCAGCAAGACAAATTAATTTACAGTAAGAACCTACAGGAATTAGCATCAATCGACACATACTGAAACAATTTTTATTTACCGAACGTTATTTGAAGACCTTGCTTATAATAATAGAGTTAACTGGTGATTCCATATCATTAATATAGTAAAAAAATAAGACAACAAGAACAATTAAAGGTTTTTTGCGGGAGATTAACGTCCATTATAGTTGTTATTTGGTTACAAAATCCTAAAGAAGTATTAGATCTAAAATATATTGTATCACAAAATCAACTTAACGGATCTTATTGAAACTAATTTTCCTTAAAATATTGTTTAAGTTCTATTTTTTAAAACTTTACTAATAATATCTAGTAAGCCTAATTTCAGACATCAGTTACATGTACGGTATGGTATCTATCCCTAATTTTCAGTATATTTTCGACTTTACTACATCGTTATATAGAGGAGTATAGAATATATCTTCGTGTTGAAATTTATCCATGGATAATAATATATATACACCTAATACACATATAATATTGTTACGTGCGAGCGCGGTACGCAGTTAGGATTGGAAGAAAACATCAGTTTTTAACTAACGCTTATTGACTTACACAGCCGTGCGTGATTCCACTCTGCAGGGTTGCCCCTACACACACAACGAAAGACGCACTGTACCGACGATAAGATGTCTCACTCACAATACCGTCGCCGATATTGCGTAGACACACCTTCTGTTGCTGCAGTGTTCACCACAGAATTTATCGCGCGTAGCTCGCCTCTGGACCTCCTTTTAAACTACGAGAAATTCCTCCTTCCCTAAACTGTCCACTACACTTTTCAATAAATTCACCACTAACTCGTCACTGTCTTCTATTAAACTCTTCTTCCAACTCGTTCGTATCGCACTTGTCGCTTCACTGTCTTGAACTGAACTCAACTCTAAACTGCCCGGTAGGCGCGCCTTACGCTGCTTATATACCCGGAAGAATCTTCTGGAACCCATAATTTCGTTATTCTTTTATTTACTATCTGTCCCTTTCTAAACATCTGTCTATCTCTGTCTTTTCCTTCCCAAACCTTCTATTCGAGAACTTTCGTTTATACATCAATCCCTTTCTAACATCTATCTATCTCTGTCTTTTCCTTCCCGAACTTTCTATTCCAGAACTTTCGTTCATCGTCTATCCCTTTCTAAAATATATCCGTCCTTGTCTTTTCCTTCCAAACTTTTCTAGCTTTTTCTAAAAGTTCTTAAACTAACTAGATGGTTTCACCATCATTCGCCACAATATAATAACAGCCCGTAAAACGTCCCATTGCTGTGCCCGGGCCTCCCACATTAGGGGAATGGACAACATACCCGCCAAGCTTGTCCTAGGCAGCTTTGCAGGTTTGACACAAAGGCTATCTCGATGTACAGGTATCATCACGATGCTTTCCTTTCCCGACGAAGTGTGACATTGTGTGAGAAGGAGTGGGTAGGGTCCTACATTTCATGACGTCACATTTCAAAATCTAACATATTTAAGCTTTAAAACACGAAATTTGAACTATTAACTTCAAAATATTTCCACCTCTATCTATACAGATCCAAACATACGGTCTTATTCATATAGAGTTAGAGTAAGTTTGAACCCTTCTTTATGGTTCTTAAAGACGCGTTCATACTTATTCTTACTCTATGTATAAGACCGATGGTGTTTAAATAAAAAAAATAAAAAATGGAAATCAAACTAATTACGGAACTGCTGTTTTAATTTAATAATTTCTTGATGTAAATTTGCAAAATATGTTATGTCAATCTAGAGAAGGAGTAGTCCAACGTATAAGATCAACTGTAACAAGGACGGGGCAGGGGAGGGGGTCAAAATCATGTAATTCGCGTTACGTAATTTGTGGACGGCCACTAACTTCTGGAATCCGACCATATAAAATGTTTTTCTATAACGAATTATTTTCACCATTTGACCTATATAAAAAGCCTTGATCCTTTCTTTTTGTCGTGAAATTCAAATATCTGATTTAAAAGTCTGTTAAACAGTTATAGGTAAATAGGGCAAATTAAGAAAATAATAGTTCGTGGCTGTGATGTAGATCTTAATCATAACAGGCTTTCAACCCTAACCCATTTAAACGTAATTCAAATATATTGTATGACCTTATTAATCAGTTTTACAATTAACATTTTAAAATCTAAAGCAAAGATTCAGTGATTATTGTATAGGCGGTGTGTTGAAATGGGCCGGGCCTTGTGCCCGTGACACAAATACTTAGTTTGATGAATGTGCAAACAAAATAGCATGCGAATTACACATACACACTAACAATGAGCGATTTCGAGTTATTTAAACAACCGAATCTCAACCAATACAAAATTATAATGTAATCTAAAATTGACGTGCTCTTCGATTGAACAATCGAGAAGTTTTCCAGTTGTGTCGGGTCACTTTATTCGACTTTTGGCCGGCGCATGATACCAATCGCAAGTTGTCTCGTAAGTTGCATCGATATGTGCAAGTCCATTGATAACGATGGCTAAGTCGGACTCGAAACCAACGCTAATAGTGAAACAATTGAGAATCATCGAGATGTGTGATCAATCGAAACAATCGACACGAATATATCGTCGTCGCAAATCGCTATCATATACACAAAAGACCAAATATTTACTGAAACGTCCTGTTTTTATCGTCATCCAAAATACGTGAAAATAATTAGAAATTATTAACAGTCTGATATACCAATCAATTTAATTATTTTTACTTATATGATTTTTTTAAATTTTAGTTTTTCGGCTTTACCTAATAAAAAATATTTGGAGTCTACTTGTACACTCAAACATAATGCGTTAAAGTCAATCTAATAATAGATGAAAAAGGAAAAGCATCTTAAAAGATCACTTTGTTCACTATCATAATACATTTATATTTATAACTAGGATATGTCCGCGATTTCGTCCACTCTTGACATGAGATTCCTGCGAAATTCCCGGGACACAAAGTATCGCAGAAATTAAAAAATAATGTAAGCTATTGTTTTAGTGGAAACTGTGTCGGAATAAGCTAATTTTTATGCATCCGAAAAACTTCAAACCGCTCCTGGGAAATATCCCGCGGGATTTTCAAAAAAATATATCACAAATTTTATTATATAAGATTTGCTATCGATCAGTGAAGAAATCACATTGGAATTCGGTTTTTCCTATCTGGTAATTTTAAATCATTCCCAGAAAAATTTCCTCGGGATTCCCAGGATACAATGTAGCGCAGATTTTAAGTCTAAGAATTTGCTGTCTATCAGCGAAAACCGCATCGAAATCGGCCCAGTAGTTTTTACGTGAATTCCGAACAAATAGACACACCGACAAACAGCCAAACCGACAAGCAGATAAACAGACAAGAAATCTAAAAAAAATTGCATCGTGTTCTCCAACGTTTATATAGTCTATTCCAGTTGGTTTTTTTAATAGTTTTAATGTACAGACATGGCGTGTTTAGAACGTTATAATATTATAGACAATATGAACACTCCTTCTCGATAAATTTTGATGTATTATTTATTATATATTTTGATTTATTATTGATGTCTGTGCGTCGAAATTCAATAAGTAGGTTGTGTAATCTAAATTGTAAATATGCTTATAAGACTCTGTTTGGGTAGACCTATGACCAGGACAGCAAGCAGGTTGTACTGCGAAGGTACTACTCTGACCTCTGGACCGAGTTCAACTATCCAAACATCTGCAAACTGCACACCTAAAGTCAAGGAAGTTCTTGGGCTGAGCAGCGCCGTTGTCCATCCTGCTTCAGACCCTGTTGGACCAGGAGTAGACCCTAATAAATTTGGAGCTTACAAAGTTCCAGAATATTTCTGCTATGATAATATGAGTTTCTTTGAAGCTGAAATTGAAATGTCTAAGTTTAGATTACCCCAACCCTCAGCACTGAAGTAGAACTACTAAAACCGTGTTAGAATAAAGAATAATTACAGACCAAAAGCTCACATACTACGTAAGTAAGCGCGTACTTTAAAGAACTAAATAAAATTCAATGGAATAATTTCCTGAATAAAAAATAAGTAGAACAACTCATAGTTAAAAGAATTATCACAAATTATTAATAAAATCTTTCCCATTCAAGTTACTTAATTACTTATCGTGGTTGAATATAAAGCGTGCCACTTTACTTTAAAGTTATGACTTCATAGTTTTTTTACGCAGTTGTGCTAAAGAATTTATAATTAACTTTATGACTGGAATTCCCGTGTATTTTAAACTATAACTTATATTTTAACCTAGATTTATTTGTGCCATAATTAAAGTGACTATAAGGATCGAAACTTCCAAGATTTACGATAAAAATTGTTTTTGCTTATTATTTTCTGGTATATTCAGCATTTTATGTGGGTTGCTTTCTCAATATTTTAACGTGTAACTAGGAGATGTTTAAGTGATAGTCCTTGTTTAAAATTACTGAATAAAATAAAACAATGTTTTTTTGTTGTGGCGGTTAGAAAATTGTTTATCACAATTATTTTGACCCAAAAACACTCCAAAAGGCTTGACTGTATAGTAGTGTATTTATTTATTTAAATTTATTCTCAGTTACAGGCCCGATTACATAAAGACTTATGAGGTCACAACCAACGATTATGTTGAATTGTATCAAGTAAGAAAATATTAAAAAGTAGATTAATTGTTAAGCTAGACCCAATACTTATAATGTAGAGAAATACATTATAAGTACATTATATGAGAATTTATATTATGATTGAATTTTTTTGAAAATCTTTTGTATTTTACTAGCTTACTGGGAATTCCCAAAACACTGTATAGTATACACAATAATGATCAAAGCATTGTTTTCTTATGCTTATTTCTAAAACGACTATACCTATATAAAAAAACATTTCCAAAAATTCTTTAAAATCCGTAATACTTTCTATTATATGATCATCATTTCATTTCAATCATTCAAAGCTGTGGGTTTTTTTAGTCTTCTTTAAGGAGCTTCACTATAAAAGCTTAACTTTAATCAAAGCTTTCGAAAGAACACTTCAATCAAATTGTGATATAATACGAACACAACTTACCATCACATTAATCCTCAAATCTTCAGCACTTGTACTGTAATACCGAATTTTGATTCGCCTTATGTTGGCCCCTCCTTTAACAGGGACAGCCACCCCTAAGGCGACCGACGGATCACTGACGAACGTGTAAACAAGTGCCCTATAAAATTATTCCAAGTCCTTGGCTAGTGGTACTGACCTTCAAGGACGTACCTTATCGTCTACGCGTGCAATTACAACCCCCTGTCAAAATTGTTCGACCTCCAAAACGTGTGCGAAAGTTTCTCACGTTGTATTTGTTTAGCGCACCCCACTTTGGTTTAAATGGATGGGAGTACTTAAAGAAATTTTCAGGGTTCCTTAGCTTAATTATGCCAATAAAATTAATTTAAAATAAAATATAATTGGCGTTAAGTTTGAAACTTCGGTTTTGTACTGCAACATTTTTCGGGATTAAATGTTACTTAGGTGCATATTTAATCACTAAAATTCCCATGTACAAAATTTTAAAGTATAAACTAAACTAAAAATTCTATGTATAAAATTTCAATAACATATATTTTTTTTAAATTTACTATATAGGTACATATGGAGTAATGGAACACCCGCGTATAATATCTCCAAACTTCTCCCCTAGACAAGTCGCATTAGCGCTAAAGGAATGGAATAGAAAATGTATGGGAATGACACATTGTTTCGCTAAGTATTATATCATTCCCATACATGTTTATTTTATTCGATAGCGCTAATGCCACTTGTCAGGGGGGCTGGTCGGAAAAAACGCTCGACCAAAAAGAGGTCACCAATTAGAAGTCTTTGACTACGTCAGAGAAGCAGTCAGGCTTGATAGACCCTTAAAATTATCGATAGAATACCTATATCATGCCAATGATATTTTTAAAGAAGTTTGAAGTTTATAATTTTCTTCTTAGGCTAGACAGTCTGTCCAAGAGTTTATTTTAATTTTGACAGCTCGATGACGGAGCAATTAATAATGTCCTAATGCGTTAGCGACTCGATGTGTTATAAAAATCGACTTCATTTATTAATAAGTTTTAATCAATATAACTTATCTATAGATTTTTGCTAAAAATACTATATTGTGTAAGAAATAGACATTTCAATGAACATATATTAAATAAGCTAATAAAGGGCTTGGAAACAGTATAATTTGTCAAATGACTCTATGATACCATATCAATTGCAAGTTAATTTCTTTGACTTCAATTTTGTGCGAACATAATAATAGAAATTAAATTTGAACAGACGATCAGCTAGTATAAAAGCCGACAAGCAATTTATTAAAGTGTACTATAATAGTATTTAAAATTGTTATAAAAATACACGAATGTAACCTAAAGACGCGTTCTATCAAACCAGTGTGGTTTAACTGTCCCATTACTATAAGTCGACTCATTTCACCATTTTGTGGATTTAGGAATATATACCTGTATTTTGTATTGAAGGCCACGTATCAAATTGCTGCATAACAAGTGGACTGCGGTGTTTGAGAAATTAATATGTCTGAAAATGTTGCTACTTTCTTATGAGTATAAATACACGACATACAATCATTAAGAACTTTTTAAATACTGTAACTTATAAAAAATATTTTGTGAACTAGGTTTTAGTAATGTCTTGAAAAATACTAGGCAATCACTTTCTCGTTTGTTAAAAGTCCATACTAATAAAATATATAAATATTTATTATTAACATAAAGTTAAGTTTGTTTGTATTCAATTTATGAATACAAAGAAAACTTAACTTTAACTAAACCTAATTAATCAATATTTGTTATATTGTATTCAACCGCCAATCCTTCAAGTCAATAAGAAGAACAGATACTTTATTTAGGTGTTTGCGTTCTATAGTTGTAATGAATATAGGAAATTTATTATCCTGGTAGAACGGTAGAATACTTTCTGTGACACGCAGAAATCGAAGTTTATTCGATGAAAGACTTATGAAAGGTCCCGATAGAAATATTATGTTGAGTAAATTTCTACCAAATAATGAAGTCATTTTTTTGCGCTGCAAATTAGTCTAACATTTGGTGACATTTCGTAAAATACATAAAAGTACAATGTACATTGCTGTCAAACTAATATAGTGTATACTATACTTATTTTTTATTACTGCATTAGACTAAAAAGAACATGTTTATTTAATACCAGTGTATTTAAAACGACTAGAAAAATTTTCAGTCATCTTGTCGAACTGATGAAAGATTTTTAGACAAAGCTCGCCGTACATAATGTCCGTTGTCTACGGAGCTCTGAAAACTTATGTATATAGGAAATGACCTTAGCGTCACATCGAAAGTAGTTTCATTAAATGTATTTCTTTCATGGTATATACCATGTTTTATCTACATTGCTTCCTAATGACTAAGGCAGTATTTTGAAATAAATTCTATGCCGTTATATTTTTTGAACAGCGGTGTATATTTTGTAAATAAAATTAACGTTATATTTGCAAATAATAATGGTCCGTAGATCGATAATAATCACTCTTAAGGTGCAGCGCTTCATCTGCGATAGCGTTACAGATATAGGCTGTTTCACGCAGATATGCTGATGGGTTTAACGCATTATTTGAGATGAGACATTGTTAATGACGTGAAATGTTGACAGAACGTATGTGTAATGTGTATGTATATACAATAAGACAATGTGGCGTTAACTGTATTATTTTTTAACGCTTTAAATAAGATGCATTCGGACACAATCTAAATCTTTAACACTAACGCAGGGGAAGCCGCTGCATTAAGGAAATGTTCAAATAAGTCATAGATCAAATTTAAATGTGTGCGGCCCCCGGTTTTTTAAACAATTTCTAATCTGAAGCTGTCGACCAATTCTGAAAAAAATCGGTGATAAATCACTGGTTTGCACGGTAGTTTCTAGAATACGAGTCTTAGAGTGACTTAGAATAAGACAATTTCTGTTATAAATCTCAATTTAAAATCAAAGACAAAAATCACCGGTTATATCGGTATAGGTTTCATTCACAGTTCAGTGACTTGTATGAGTAAAAATAAGCACAAAATATAAGAAAATTGCCTGATTTTGATTAGCTCTATGATTCTGGCTTTTAAACCAGGCTTATCAATATTTGTTTTGAATTTTAGTTAGTAAACCTAGCTTCAGCCAAAATATAGGTTTTTGAATGATACTAATGAAAAATATGTAAGATAAGGTATGGTATTATAAGTAAGATTGTACGGTCGGGAAAATTTTAAAATTTAGAAGAAAAAGAAAATTGGAAAAGGCAAAGAATATCCCTACCTGGAGAGACAGAGGGAAGTATTATTTTTAAATGGCATTGAGATTTTAATTAATATTTTACAACTATTCCTACATGTTAATCAATATCACAAATTTGAAAAATCGCAAGCATATCAGGTATATGAATCAGTAGGTTTTGAGGAGTGGATTCAAACGGCCCAATTATGACCTAATTTTACTGAAATAATTATTCATAACATTAAACTGTTTGTTGTGTGACATCACACTATTATGCCTTACGAACAAAAAACACGCAATAAATTTAAATATTTACACATTAATTATAGAACTTCTTTCATAAAAACAAAGCTGTAATTAATTTTATTTCCTTCGTTGTATTTTATTTGCATCGCGGAAAAATGTATGAGTTTGAATTAATTTATTTCCAGCCAATTTACCTGAGGGGAATATATAAAAGATTGATTCGGGATATATAGTACTATTTTAATATTGTTGTGGAATATATTGTACAATATTATCGAAAATTATAAACTAGTACAATTTATAAAACTTATTTGTATTCTATCTGTAATCCATTAAGATTAAACTAATATATTGAGCCTAAGTAGAGATGTATTGTTAATCTTTATTTAAATTGAAAATATAACTTTTACAGAAAACTATCTAATATAAACTTAAAAATAAATTACAAACTGTGTATTTAAAATCAAGAGCTGAATAAAATAGAACTAAATAAAAAAGGAAAAAATATGTATATACTAGATATGTATGTATATATATATATATATATATATATATATATATATATATATATATATATATATATATGTGTATGTAAGTTTATGTATGTATATCTGTATGTAGTTTATAATATAATATAATGTGATATTATTTATTTTCAATAAGTACTTTTATGTAATAACTTTGATGTACACAACCCTGCCTCTTGTCTTCTCACTCTCGCTAGACCCATAGGTTTGCTGGAAGAAAACCAACCTTGAACGTTGTAACTATTATTTTGTGTAGAATAAAGAATGAAAAATTGTTTATCATAAAATATTGTCCCAAACCACTGTCAATAGCGGGAACGCTTAATCGTTTTGAGCAAAATAGATGTGAGCAAAATAGATGTCAGCCTTTTGGTCGCGTGAGACGTCTACTAAATTGACGACGTCACGTTAGGTAAAGGCTGGTTTTAAGTGTTTAATAAAAGTATTTTAATCTTCGCAAGTTATACCTCCAAACTTTACGTTCTTTCGCAAAGTAAAGGATACACTTAATTCTGTTTTCTTGTAAATATTTAAGAGAATATAAAAACCAGGATATATAGAAAAGACATAAAGCTAGGTTCCATTCATTTATAGTTTATGAATAAAAATACAGAGTACAGATATATATACATTAACGTATATATATCTGTATATTAAGGCATAAAATTACGTCTACTTTATGTTGGTCTGCCTATAATTACCTCTGTGATTTATATAATAAAATTATGGTCCATCCTAGAGTTGCCCCGCGGCTATGCCACGGGTTAACCTCTGCTGCATATCTCTTGTTTAAAGAGCAGGCGGTAAAGGTTACATTGTATTACTTTTTTAAGTGGTTGCCCCCAGAAGATCACTTCATTTTATATCGCAAACTATACTATCCCCCATCTATCTGTAAACTACATAAGTGACCAAAATTTGTCAAAAATGACAAAAGTGAACCAAGGGGACCAAGGGGCCCAAGTGGTCCAAGGGGACCAAAGGGACCAACGAAACCAACTGGACCAAAAGGACCAACGGAACCAACGGGACCAAGTGGATGAAATGGACAAAATTACAAAACCTATCCTAGTTTCCGGGATAACCTTTCTTAGTCTTTCCATTCAAGGATAACAAACAGAGAGACAAATATATTTCTATCCCGGAAACTATCCTATTTTCGGGATAAAAAGTATCTTATGTTCATCCTCGGTACCAAATATATATATACTGAGTTTCAGCCAAATCGGTCTAGTAGTTTTTCCGTAAAAACGGAACAGACAGATAGACAGACAGAGTTACTTTCGCATTTATAATATTAATAGGGATTCATAAAAAATACTATACCAACAAATGGAATAATAATTACTAAAATACGTTTCTATTTGAAGTGGTAGTTCATTTTTTCGCATTTTTCAAACGCCGGTATTATTGGATACTTTAAAACTACAAGATATGGACGACACATCTTACGTATCATCTTCTAAAAAGAAGACTTCTTATGATTTTTATAAGTCTACTAGGATATGCCTGCGACTTCGTCCCGATTTGAGATTCCCACGGGATTCCTGGTGAAAAAAGTAGCGCAGCATTTAAAAAAGAATGTAAGCTATCGTTTTAGCGAAAACTGTATCGGAATAAGCTAACTTTTATGCACAACTACAAATCGCTTCCGGGAAAATTCGCGCGGAATGCCCGGGATAAAAAATATTGGGGTATATCATACATTTTATTACATAAAATTTGCTATCGGTTAGTGAAAACAATTGCATTGGAATTACAAATTTTTTTCAATGGCCATTTTAAATAATTCCTAGAAAAATTGCCGCAGTATTCCCAGGATATAAATAGCGCAGATTTTTAGTCTAAGAATTTGCTGTCGATTAGCGAAAACCGCATCGAAATCGGCCTAGTAGTTTATCCCGAAGAAACAGACAAGAAATCTAAAAAAAATTGCATCGTGTTTTCCATCGTTTATATAGTGTATCTCAGTTGTTGTTTTTTTAAATATCTTCAATGTACAGACACGGCATTTTTATTATTTTTATAATATTATAATTAATGTGTTTTGTGCTGTATTATGAACCTTTGTTGGATATTCAAATAAATAAATGCTTACCATTGGTTCAGGCGTGTTTACAGGTAAGGATATAACAGTGAAGGAGTCCTCGTCGCTGTCCACCATGGAAGCGTCAGCAGCTTCGAGCCACCTGTACCGACTCGGCCGCCACTGTCGCCACACCTTGACAACTTTTATTTACGTAAACAACAAATTCCAAGGGATTTTAACCCTTGTTATAAATCCTTATTCAAATTTCTATCTTGATAACAAGTGCTGTTTTAATTGTTTCGTTTCTGAGAATTTTTATAGCAGTTTATGTGAATTTTATTGGTGTTGTATTTAGTATTAAAATCATTTCATGTTATTGTTACATAATTCATTTTTGTATAATGTCGTTTGTGGAAGCGATAATAAATATGTAAATTTATAAAGTAAGGACAGTTAGTCAGTCAAATAAAGTAATAAAATAAATATCGTATTTTAGCTACTTGATTGTAACGACATCGGTTACGCATAGAAATGTTACCGCAGTCAAAATAAAGATTATTTCGCGTACTAAAGGTATCAATTACAGGTAGATCGAATCGGTGTAAACGAAAACTACACGGTTCTTGTAGGGTAGAATCACATATATGCCAAGCTCCAAGAGAAAGCTAGTTACATGTCAAATTATTTTTATGGAGTTCATAGCGTTCTTATAAAAGGGGCGTCAAAATAGTATAAAATCACTAGTGTAAATAGGGATTTCCGTCGAGGTACTCGTCGCGCCACGACCCGGGATCACATAAGAATCTAGAAAGAAGTTGTTTGGACACCTTTGCTAACTTCCATAGATAACTGTGACCAATAACCATCTATTTTCGAGAATATAAAACCATTACATTCGGAATTTAGATATATTTTATTAACCAGATAAATAGTCTATCAATCTGTCTCGTTTCTTTCACCTTCTCCCAATTATTTGGGATCGGCACAATATGTCTTTTCCTTCCATATTCCTATATTGTGACACACGTCCTCTGTTATACCACAAATCATCATATCATCCTTCACAATCCAATTCTTCAATGTTTATTAATTATAATTTATCCAGCAATAGAAATATAAGAAAATGTTTAAATTCAGGTATAATTAAATGTTTTGCAATGACATGTATTTATTACTTTAAGTGCATGTTACTGTAAAATTATTTTTAGCGTCAGCACACTGAGTCAAGTTCAAGTACCTAACTAATAAGCCCAGGACAGTTTGTTCCTTCGTGTCGGCATGCAGTATAGTTTTGCATAACGCGATATCTACTTTGCATATTGTCGGCATGATGTCTGCCCGGCGCTGGTCTGATCAGGCATCGCGCAGACACGTATTTGCATATTACAGGTTAAAGCACAGCTGAAGTTATCGACTTTGTGTTTTTACAATTTTCACTGCCAGTCGTAGTTAGTTGGTTGTTTATAATTCAGACTAATACCGAGTTTCAGTCCTACTATACACACCACTTTACCATTAGTAGAAAATTTAAATTAATTATATGCAGTCTGTCTTTTAACGATATTTTATATCGCTGAGGGAATGCATTTACCTATCCCCTCTGACCCCGCGGGTGGAGGGATGTATGGTGCTCCTGGGGGTCGACTGCACACGCCTTTCCTATCCGTGCAGGAACGGAGAAAGAATACAATTTGCTGCGGCTGGACAGCCTGTCGTAAGAGGCGACAAAACAACCCACAGCCAGGTGGTAGGGTATTTGCTCATCTGGATGGCTACCACCCCTGGTCTGGAGTATGCCGTCATAACAAACAACCTTGAGTTGTGTTCCGGCATCAGCGGCTAGGTTCCAGTCTCTCCTTAAGAGATCAGCAGCGCATTTGGTATTACAAATGTCAATAGGCAATGGTAACCGCTTTCCATCAGGTGGGCCGTCCGCCTGTCTGCTGAACTCTGTAATAGAAAAAGGGAAAAAAGAAAGAGTTATGAAATGCCGACCGCCAATTAAACAAAAGAAATTATATATTCAATAATTTTGCACTAACCATTTTAAAATCGTACTTATAGTTACTAAAGCCTTACACTTTGTTTCAGTTGCTTAAACTGTAGTGTATATCTATTGGAAAACAAAATCAGTTTATAAGCCCTAACAGACGGTAAATTACCAATGGACACATTATTAGATATAATTTACTTTGTAGTATTTAATGTTAAAATTATATTATTAGCCTCGGCTACATCGTAATATTAAGTACAGTGATTGACAATGAATTACTTTTATACATTAAAAACTTGCTAAATTTCAAAACTCTATAACCATGCCTATTATCTATCTATGGAAGTGCAAGAAGAAACAAATATACAAACTTACAAATAGCCTATAACTATTAGTAGGCAAGTACTGACATATTTAATTCAAAACTTACCAAGGTATTAAAATGTATGCGTCTGAACCTATTAATCCGCTATATTGACTTGAGACATTAGCTTTTACTAATGTTTGCTGATTTTTAATTGTAATTAGGCAAGGGTAAATAAGTTATTTTAAAGACAATAAGCATGATATCTATGACTCGCGAAGTTTACGAATTTTTTGTATAGAACAAAACGCGTTTTAGTTGTTAAAGCTTTACTAATTTTCACTTACTCTCAGTTTTGCACAATATCCTTTACAATCCCTGTACTTCCCCATATTTAAGGGAACTTTTTAGTTTACCCTATCGATCTCATTCCTGTAATTTGCGCTCAAATGAAAATCTTTTGTTAACAATTCCTGCACACACTTCTACCTTCGTAGGAAATTCTTTTGCCGTACAGGCTGTCTGACTGTGGAACTCCCTCCCCTTACCAATCAGACAAGTTAAATCAATGACTACATTTAAATGTATGGTCACTGACCATTATTGATCTATTAAATAAAAAATGTTGCATTAAATGAATGTATCTATTGTTCGAATGTATAAATATTTATAATATCATCGTATATCTAATTATACATGTATATCTGTATATATACGTATATAGTACTTTATTTCTGTATATATAAGTATATAATACTTTATTTATATTTTTTTTATAATACACCACCTAAAATCTAATATTGAAATTTCGTTTAAAATCTGCTAGACACTGGGTTGCCTGGAAGAGATCGCTATAAGCGATAAGGCCGCCCATTGTTCTAATGCAAATGTGTCCATATCAATTGTCTAGATTTAAGTTTATGGTGAACAATAAAGAGTTTTCATTCAATCATAATGAGGGCAAATAATTTGCGTAATTAAATTCATTAAAACAGTAGACTAAATAGCAGCACAACCAATTGTTTCGTTCAAAATTCAATATTCAAAAAAGTTCCTTGTATTAATTAAATATATCCGCAACTGATTTTACTAATATAAAACTATTTTAAGTTTGTTTATTGTTTATGTATGTTTATTATAAAACGCCGACTTTTTAAGACATGAAGATTAAAACAACTTGAAACTGTACAAGTTTCAAGTATTTCGAACATGAAATGATTTTAATTTACTAATTTATAATTAACATAATCCACGGTTGATAGGTAAAAGCACAACGTCGTATGGGAGCGTAGTAAACGCTACTAGAACCTATTTGCAACAGCTGTTATGCAGCACTAAGAAAACAGAAGCTATCTTAATTCACTTCCAAAACGACGTAAGTATTTAAATATTGACACACACGATTTGAATCTTAATATTGAAACGATACGGTATCCGTATACGACGGTTGAATTGAGCAGACTATTCGAAGTTACCCCCGTACACCGAACACGGGGCGGGGTCCCAAGGTCAGTCTCAATACCACGCGATATTGTATACCACCTAGCTTATACCGATATGCATCGCAAACAGACGCCACTTCACAACATTAGGTACCCATTTATGAGCTTTCACGTTGAAACAATTAGCGGTTACATCACGCGACTCGATAAGAAACTATTTGGTCCAATACCACGCCAAAAACTAATGTAAATAAACCATTACATATGGACCTTGATCCATTTTTACGTTATGTAACTGTTTCTAGAAGTTAATGAAGACGAATAACCCAAATTGTAAGAGGTAATGAAAGTATATGGAAGTGTGTCAAAGTCGTCATTTTCTTATAAATGTGAGGAAAAGTTTTATTTATAACTTAGACGTAGAAAAGTAACACATTATATACGCATTTTTTTCCATTTCAAATTACGTAATGCAAGCCGCGTTTCCATATTTATTTTGTTAATTAATTCATAAGATTATTTTTATATAAAGTTTACACGCATAAAGAACAGAACTTTTATTGTTAAATACCTACATAAGTAGTAAAACTTTCTAGTGCAATCGTTTGCCACTTTTAAATCTGAAGCCAATTGAATGACGGTCAAATAGTTCGTCACGAGATTTCCCCCGCCCTGTCAGTCTAAATTCTATGTTAACCCTAAATGATAATGTTTATGTATATATTTTATATAAATTTTTAATGCTTAATAACATTCATTTATAGTGTAGATAGTCTAATATATGTTTGTTTTGTCCACAGGATGACAGAAGGTCTTTGCAATCGATTACCGATTAAAGACTTTTTCCTATCAATTCTCTTACACCTGTCACTTTACTCTCTATGTGTCATTGGTAAAATCAATGCCTATGCGTTGGCGCCATTTAGAACAAAATATAAATATAAATAGTTCGTCAGCAGGGAAACTTTAGATTTCAGTTGAGCTACGTTAAAATTAGTATGAAAAACCAAACCTAAATTCTTAAAAGTTACTGCGGTTTAAATAAAAACGCAGAACACATTTCTGAAAAAATTAATCCGCTAACGGTGTAATTTCATTCACACAAATAAACACAGAAATGTAATAACACAACATAAACACGACACATATGTATAAGATATCTAAATATATAATTAAGCACTAGAACAGATAATAATAAAATTACTAACATAGGAGAAATTAGTGGAAATTGTTACAACACCCTAATAAATATTGTTAGCCTTTAAAAAGCATAAACAATTAGCGTGTAAGAAATAAGTGTAATAAAAAATATTTTTGTAATTTTTGTTAAGTTACAATGGTATGGACGTCCGCAGTTTAGAAAAAAAGGAAAAACTATAGTTATATGTAAATAGCTAGCTATATATAGCTATATACGAGTACGTACCTATTGCGTGTACATAAACGGGAGTAGCTATTAACACCAACGATAAGTCTGCTAACTGTAAAAATAATAAAATAAAATATATTTAAAAAGTGCATTTCTTTTGGTAATAAACCCTTTGCTGACCTACATCCCTAAATTCGACAGAGCTGCCAACGCTGTATTTCGATACGGCAATCGAGTAATCACCACCGACGTTCAGCGGAACAAAAGTGCAATTTAAACATTTCCTACAAACTTATGTTGTGCCTGTGGCCATGTAGAAAGCAATTTTGCATTGGCGTATTACTATAATGATAGGTGGGGATTGAAACCTCGTGAAAATTAGAATAATACATGTGAGGTCAATTTCAATGGTAGGATTATCAATTTGAATTGAAACTTATTATATACATTTTCAGCAAACAATCATCTTGTATTGTCAGATTTACTCTCGATGTATTTTATTTTTTTATTGCATGAGTTCAGCAGACAGGCGAACGGCCCACCTGATGGAAAGTGGTTACCGTCGGCAATGGACATTTGTAAAACCAAAGGCGCTACCGATGTACTGCCGCTCTCTAAAGGGAGACTAGAAGCTGGCCACTAATACCGGAACACAATTCCAGTTTGATATGGTGGCATACTCTAGACCAGGGGTGGAAGCAAATACCCTACCACCTGGCTGTGGGTTATTTTGTCGCCTCTTAGGACAGGCCACGCGGCCGCAGATGAAAGAAAAGAAGGTATTCCTTCTTTTCTTAGTTCCTTAGTCCCGTAAAGGATACAATCGTGCAAAGTTTTCGTCGTTTCGCTGCTGAATCATAAAAAGAGAATTTAATCGTAAATACAGCATTTAATCAAAAAGGCAGAGCCATTAAACATAATTGACTTCATGTCATTTACTTAAGCTAAGTCCGCGACAGAAATCTATAATATTAACAGCCCATAAATGACCCACTGCTGGGCTCGGGCCTCCCATTATAGAGGAACGGACAGTATACCCGCCTCGCTTGTCCAAGGCGGCTTGGCAGGTTTGACACATCTGTTATCTCGATGTGCATGTTTTATCACAATGTTTTCCTTCACCGTTAGCACGTGGTAATTGTAACAATATGCACATTAGGTCAGAAAACTGCCTAAGGTGCATGCGTTTCGGCCAGGATTCAAATCCGCGTCCTTTGAGTTTGGGACGCGTATGCTACCACGATACACGAATCTATATAATTTATAAATATTCTATCTATTTATACTAAAGAAACTGAACTCTATCTATCTATATCTCTCTTCCATCAATACTCCTCTATTCTGGCATACGTTCATTGTCACACCACAGATCATCATATGATTTCAAAAAGTGAAAAGTGCTCATTTGCGATGCTTAAACCATAAATGACCGCATTTAGAATTTTTGCCTGTTAAATCTGCCTAAAAGATTGTCTCGAATAGGCTCCGAAATGACTCATAGGATTTCATTGGAAATTGTAAGGACTAAAACAGATTTATATCAATATCTTGTAGGGTTTAAAATATATGAATTAAAATTAAATCTTTACAAGTAGTAATTTATAAATAACAAATAATAAAAATATAAAAGGATATAATCTCTCTACCCGTGCAGAAACGGAGAAAGAATACAATTTCCTGCGGCCGGGTGGCCTGTCGTAAGAGACGGCAAAACAACCCACAGCCAGGTGGTAGGGTATTTGCCCGATTGGATGTCTACCCCCCCTGGTCTAGAGTGTGCCACCATAACAACCTTGACTTGTATTCCGGCATTAGTGACGAGGTTCATGCAGCGCATTTGTAGCATCTTTGGTGTTGCAAATGTCAATAGGCGATGGTAACCGCTTTTCATCAAGTGGGCCCGTCTGCTGAATTCATGCAATAAAAAAAAATTGATACACGTTGATTATATAGGTAACGCGAAATTGATATTTATTTTATTACTATTTGTTTTTGCGGCGTTAGAAGGGAGTTATTATGATTTTGCGTTAACCACACCCTGCTTCGCTTGCGTAAAATTCAAATTAATGTCAAGTGAAGACTGCAATTTTCCGGAATAAAAATAATTCCACGTACGTCTTTATTATTGAAAGTAACTAATAATAACAGATTTTGGTTCAGCGCTGTTCGCTGTGTAACATTAGACCTCTGATTATGCAAGCGTTCATATTAGTCGCGTGTGGCCTATATCGTTTATCTTGGCCAGGAATGTACTTTGGGCGGGTCAACCACTACACCGTTCTGTCATCAAGACACTCTATTTACTGGAGTTCAAATACAAGATAGTAGAAGATAATACAAGTTCATTGAAGAGATTAATGAAAATAGATAAAGCGAAAAGTGTTTGTTAGGATCGTAGCAGGTGGAGATCCATCGTCTTTGCTTACTCCAAAGGGAGATAGGCGTGACAGTATACCTATATGTATCTAAGTCCATGACTCTAATAGGATATAGCACATGGGTACTATGGTGACTTGAGGAGTGGATCGATTTATTCCACTAACTATTTTAAATGATCTGTAATAAATTCGTCCAAAGTGTAATAGCATTTTGTTGTCAATATTTATGAATTTGGCGTCGTTTTTGTATAATTTAATTTAGCAGACATTAAATGTATCTTACTAGGAATTGAATTTGGGATAGAAATATACATGTTAAATTTAGAACTTGTTAGCATTAGTTTATTTAGGTCTATTTTCCTAGCCTAGAATATAATTTTATATTTTAATATATTGAAGATGTTTTCGTATGAATGTGTAAAGCTCTTCACTTAACATAAGTTTATATTTATGTTAAGTGATAAGATTTAAATTGAATAAAGTAAGGACTCTTCTGGTATTCCAGACATTACCAAAGAGGTCGTGGAAGGTCCATTAGAAATTGAAGCGATAATCTCACGCCAGTCACGGGGAAACTAGACAATAAACGCGCAATAAAAATTCATATAATAGAATAATAAATGAATTAAAAGATTTTATTGTCACCAAAAATTATGTACAAATTTCGCCTTAGAATTAAGACTGTTTGGATATTAACACCTAAACTAGGTCAAGCCTGTATCTTAAGTGTTATTATTTATGGCAAAAGATGAAGAAACTAAGAAAGTTAACATATTCAAAACAAGGAATAAAGGCTGTTTTCGTTTAGTTTATAATAATGCTTATGGAAGTATGGTATATGGTCTTTATTAAACTTACCATCAGGTCAATGGTCTACAAGTCTGCATTCCTTCGAGCCATAAAAAAATAGCTCGAACTGTTATGTATAATTTAGACCGTGACTGTACAGTGCCGCGCCCAAGTCGTTATAGACACTGCATTAATGTGTTAGCGTTATGGAAATCTAAGAGCCCTTTTAAATAATCAAAGTTTAATCTCTTTTTTAACGACCCAGTTACTAAACATAATGAAAGTTATAGAATGTAGTATACATATACTTTTAACTAAGAGTGTTCATTGAGACTGTTCGTGTATACTTTAACAACGTAGATAACTATCCTGCAAAAAATAAGACCGCTAAGAAGAATTTTTATTTCTCGGTGTAGTCTTTAGTTCCGATCAGTTTTTAAAAACCAGTAAAAAGTAATTCTTCTTGAAAACTAACTCAAAACGATTTACTTCAATATTGACTTTTTTATTGCCTAAAGCAGGAAGACAGGATACTTGTCGGAAATAGTTTACTGTTGCCTATAGACGGTTGCAATACTAAGAACGTTGCCAACACGTTGTAGGTCTCAAATAAATATTATGATGTTTTTTTTAAACAACGCCATGTTGTAGCGCAGAGGGAAAACCTCAGCAGGACGATCCCTCCGAGAGACATTGCTTTTAGCTGCGAAGTGGAATTTTATATAGATTTTTAACAGGGAACTTAAATAAACCTAATGGATTAATTAATGAGTTATACTGTTGAGGCATTAATTGCGACGCTTGAGCACCGAAGGTAGTCGTCAAACACGAACTAACTTGTTGTAATATCAAATAATAAAGTATTATTCACGTATGTAGTATATGAAGTTTAAGATGTTGTGGTAGCGTAATGGCTAGTGCACGTGTCCCAAACTGAAAAGGTTGACTCCAGGCCGGAACGCATGTACCACTTAGGCAGTTTTCTTACCTAATGTGCATATTGTTACAATTACCACGTGCTAACAACGATGAAGGAAAACATCGAGATGAAAGCTGCACCTCCAGATAACCGCTGTCTCAAACCTGCCTAGCCGTCTCGGACAAGCGTGGCGGATATGCTGTCCATTCCCCTGTAGAAGGAGGAAAAAAGAAAGAAAAATATTTAATTGTCACGCATGGATGCACATAAAACTAAAAATACACTAAATTAACAGAATATACTTACTCATAAAACGAATTTTATAAAACATAGAATCTCTATCAAAGGCAATGAGGCTGGTAACTCAGCATTATGCTGTGTCAAGAACTGAAACAGCGCTGATTTTCAGTACCAGCCTCCATCAAATCACAAGTGACCCAAACAGGTAAATTATTATTGGCCTTAATAAAGCAAATTTAAAACGATTTTACTTAAACACTAATAACAAACAAAAAATATATTATAGTGGGAAGCCCGAGCCCAGCAGAGGGACGTTTGTGGGTAGTTATTATTAATATATGATGTTAAAATATCTGATCTATTTTATTAACATCAGGTGACGCCGACTTGAACATTTGGTAACCTCGACGTGATTATCTGGTGAACCCGACAGGGTCGGACTGGGGCGGAAGGGCCTGGGTGGCTGACCACAAGCCTGGGGCCCGAGACTAGATGATGGTAGATGGGATACTATCGGAAAATACTGAGATATACAAATTGAGAAAAACAAAATATAAAATTTAATTATCAACGATGTAATAAATTATTAGGTACCTACGGACAATAGCACATCAGGTTTCCCACTACCAGTATAAAAGGACCTCCCTTAATAGACGAGTTTCATATAATTCGAGCTCAGGTCAAGGTCAAAGTATATTAACCTGATAGATATTCCAATAATTATTAATTATATTAAACACACATTTAAGAAAGGCATTCTTTGTAAATTGTTTGACACGAGACTGATTGATATTAATTATATATTATCTCCTCTAACATTGATGGGCTGTAGGTTATTTTATTTTCCTAGTATTTAATACACATGTACATTACCTACTACATAGCTTTAAATATTGTTTTTGTTTTTAAATTACACTTACATAAAATAGCAACCATTGAGTGCTTGGTTACTTTGGCAATCATGTCCTATTTTGGCTTTTGTATTATGTATAACAGAATTCAAATCTGTATATTAAATATAACCTGTTGGATATTTCAATCAATAATAAAATAAAACTAGTTTCAGAGGGTGGCTTGCTCAGGTTCAACCATTTTTCGAATTTTTCTATTTCATTTCTCTCTAATTGTATGAACGAACTATCTGATCTAGTTTTACATTTAGGTCGCAAGAGGTGGGAACTAGCCAGCGCGGGCCTCCTATCCTACGGTTGCCGCAAGTACCGCAAGCAACGGTAAATACCGCTGCAGGGGCCCTCTAGCATCTAGGGAGCAGAGGATTCTTCACCCCTGTTGACGAAGTGAGTTTGCCTGTCCTGGAGCATTCTCAAGCACTGATACGCTAGGATTCTAAGTTTTAAGTCTCACGCTCTTCCTACCACAGCGCGGGGCACATGGGAGGAGGCTAGTTTTAGTGGAGTATTGAGTTCTTCGAGTCTCCACACAAGCCGGCGATTTGACTCTGGTGCGCCATTCGTGGTGACACCTCTCGTCGCTTAGCTCTAATCCCTAGTAAGGGACCCGGTAGTGTGCGAAATGCATTTCACCCGCCTCAAAAAAAAAGACCCTGCAAGCAAGGCCCGTGGGGGGGCCCGCGTAGGCTGGGGTCCGGCTGGCAAATGCCACCTCGACTATATTATGGCCAGTCCGACGCTGGAACCCGACATAACCATGTAGTGACCCCGACGTGATCAATTCTTTCAATAATCCCTTAAGACTGTAAGTAGATTAGTGGGCCTAGGTCAACATTTTCTATGGGTAACGTGTCCAAAAGCCTGGTAACGTTACTCATTGGATTGCCATATTTATCATCTGTCCGAAGTAGGCGCCAGCCCTTTAATCACGTGAAGAGTCGCTTACACGTGTTGAGCTTGGCTTTCAAAGTTCACCAAACTTTCTTTAATTGATCGAACCTTGAATTTTGGACTATTAACAGTGTGATTTATTAAACCATTTTGGCGTCAACATTAATCTTAGTTTACGTAAGTAAAGGTTACTTGTACTCATTAGGCATTAATGCCACATTATTCGATAGTCATCTTCGAGCAGAAAAACCTCTCAGACGGTCGCGTGAGTGGCACTCAAGTGTTTATAACTAAGCTTTTCTTAGGCGGTTAATGGCACACGCTATAAATGTATCACCATCATTATTTGTGTTTACTTAATATTCATATATTCAAGTTTATTCAACGAGAACCAGCCCTTATCAAAAGCTTTGCTGCAATTTTTTTCATTTACAAGAAAAAGCGCGATTTGTGCATTAGGGGTGGCTGATTCCCATTAACACTTGATAGTCAAATACACCGAGATACTTTTTATAAACTTATAAAACATCGCAGCCTCATAGAAATATATAGCCTTTTATATGACCTCATAAGTTGATACAAGTAGAAGAAGTCAAATAAAAGGAAACTTCGTTTAAAAAAACCGACTTCAAAAACTAAAAAGTATAAAATAACTTAATAAAGTTTTTGACTAAGAATTTATTTAGTTTATTAAGAGACAAAATAATATAAAATTTTCTACATCTTGAAGTGGTGCCGAGAAAAATATAAAAATTACCATATACACTGTTATAACAACAAAATGTTGCAAAATATTGTAATTTTGATGGTTTACAAAAATCTTTATTAAGTTATTTTATATTTTTATAAGTCGTTTTTTTTAAACGAAGGTTTTTTATTGTTACTTTTTAGTGTGTAGCTATTGGTAGGCCTACGAAAGGTGCCGTGCGCCTTAAAAAATATAGGTCCCAAGAAACGGGAACGGATAATTTTCATAAAAAAATGTTAATAAAAAGAAAATTACTGGGCCAAACTATGTTAAATTTTTAGGGGACCAAATGGCAACTATTCCGCATCAAACTAAAATATAATCACGTAAATCGGATCATAAATCTCAGCGTAATCGGTGTACATACATAAAAAAATATACCAATCAAATTGAGAACCTGCTGTTTGAAGTCGGTTAATAACGCATCATTTATCGTTTGAGAACTAATTAAAAACTATTTCTATGATATTTTAAAAGTGAGATGATAAGATGTTATTACAACGCCTATTCTTTAATATAAAAATTATATTCATAAGCCCTAAAAATAAATATATTATATCTATCTTATAAAAATATAAATTATAATATTTAAATGGACTACACCAACTTAAAAAATATAAAATATTAAAATTAAATTAACTTATAAATAAATTAAAATAATGAAATTTACAAACAATCACCGTCAGCTGAGAACGTTCCCAAAACGCTGGCCGCATTTCCTCGTTTTATGGCAACGCTAATTCGCTGCCCTAATGACCTATTCTTTTATACGTAAAAATATTATAACTTGTGTCCGCATACCTATTATATTACCTAACTAAGGAAAGAGCGTCACTTGTAAGGAAATTAGAGATACTATTTGTCACTTCTATCCAGTTCGTTGTAATGTAAATAATAATAATTTATATAATCATCACAATTATTTTATGTTTAAGTTTATACCTACATATACTTAAATATGTTGCTCTGGCAAAGTTACATTTAAGTACTTTAAAAATCGTTTTTTTTATTGCCATAGGCAGAGGCAAACAAGAAATTCAATGTTTTCAATTAAAAAATTGCAGCCAAGCTTTTGATGAGGGTTGGTTCTCGTTGAATAAATGAATGTTAAGTGACAAACATATTTTCACTTATTATAAATAAATTTATTATTATTTATAATAAATTAACAGCAATTTATATTATTCAACTGTAGGTATACATGTAATGCATTAGGCATACAAATACAACGGCTGCAATTACTAATAAAAGCAACGTTCAAAATACTAAATGCACAAACCATAGACTAAGCTTTTGTTCTAATCGGTCATCAGTTTAACTGCAAAGGCCTTTACTGTTGTGAGCCTTGGCGCATAAGTGCAAGGTGGTGCATTGCCCCTGCAACGTTACCAACCTAACACTCTTAAGGTCGCTCATTGGTCAATAAACGCGCTCAAACTTTAGAGTCATACAATGTTTCTTTATTAACTGATAAAAATTTCATCGAGTTAGCTATGACTTACGACTTGTCTTAAATCGTGTTTATGTATATTAAATAAATTATTAAAATATATAAAACATTACCTAGTTTTCGGAACTCAGAAATCACTATCTGTCTTTAAATAAATATGTCTAATATAAGAAGCATTTACTTATTTATGTATTGTAATATATGTTAATATAAAATGCTTGTCATATATAATGTTAATAAATCTATTTATTTAGATAATTGCGTATATACGCATATATTGATATGCTATAAATGTGTGTGGATTTATTTATGAATTAAATTTATAAATTAGTGTAAGTATGTATAGTTAAATTGTACATTCCTATTTTTTTCTGCTCCGCCTACATCGCCAGATTAGTTAAGAATTTCTTTTAAGCTAGGTTTTAGGGTTTTTTTTTTACGGTCTTCAAAACTGAACACATTCAGAAACATGTTTAAATATATTAATATTATAATATTTTGTAATCTGTAGAATGTGATCTTTTATATGAAGACACAGCTTGCCTTATTATGTATCTATAGCACTATATCATAAAAAACTAATACAAATCCTAGTAAGCCGGTGCGAACGCTTTCATGCATGTGCGCACGCCTGCACTCGGCATAAAATCTTATTAGTATAATTATACAATTATACAAATACGATGATATAACAAAGAAAAAAAAAACTTATAATATTGTTGAGCGCTTAAACGATTTTGTTAAAAAATAATCTTATTTTGTATTTAAATGAAGCAACAGAACCAAAAAATATGTCTATGTCATTGCGGATTATATTACAACCAGATGTTAATTGTTTTGCCAAGGTGTATTGTAACTACCATTTTGTTCTTGTAATTGTTTATTTTGGTGAGCAATGAAGTGTTATCTAATCTAATATATATTCGTATTCCTTTGAATACGGCGAAAAAAACGTAATAATATGACACATGAATATTATCTTCGTTTAAACTCTCTAACTCTTTACTTTAAACGACGATAAATATAATAAAGAAGATTTGAAAAAATTACAATGACAGTTTTGGCTAATTTATTTTCTACTTACTCATTATAACACGAATAAGAAAAATTGCTACAATTAAAGATCAATTGCATTATGTGATCTTGTAGCTTTACTTACCTATATTATGACGTGTATGGGGAACCCCGTTAAATAGTAAATAAGCAAAGAATTTCTGCCCCCCACCGCTTAACCGCAGGAAAGAAAGACGCCTTCGTGTGACTATGAAATACCTTAATTTTGGTGTTATCAATACTTGTTTCTTAAATGTATATTGTAGATACATAATTAGCAAACAAGACGAACAAGGAATTCTCGCTTCCAGAACTAAAGAAAATGAATTCTAAATATCATTACAAGCACATTGTTTTAACAAATATTTCTCTATTCTTTTACTTTCTGCCAATTATTTGGTGTCGGGCACCATATTATTTTTGAAGTGAAGCTTTTTTTAGAATAGTTGTGATTTGATACTAGATGAAACGAAAAAGCGACACTCGATCTCGATCTTTAGGCCCGAGCCTGCAAGAGAATGAGATACGAGTTTTACACTGTGCAGCACAGATTAGAGTCAATAAGACCGATGATTAAACATAGGTCCAAATTGGACCGAAATAAAACTGATAATAATATTTTTTAGAATAAAACAGTGAAAAATTGAAAGTGATACTTAAGAAGTTCATTTTGATTTATAATATGTTGACGGATGTAGGCTAAAGAAATTATATTCATATTAATACAAGTTAGAGAAGACTTATCTGTGAGTTCTCTGAAGTTTCACTTCTATTGCGTGTGAACTGCACACACACGCACACGCACACGCACACACACACACATACACATACACACACATACACACACACACAATTTTTGTTCTTTCACATTCATCTTTTCTGACATACGCCCTCTGTCACTCCACAAATTACCATGACAAACATGACACAATCCTTCCATCTATTTTTTGGTCTACCTGCTTGAAACAAATATACTTTTAATAATAAACTTTTAATATTAAAAAATAATTAATAATATAAATAGCTATGTGAAAAATTACCTGTTTCAACCATGGCGACCGATATGGAGATCTCAACATGATAACTTATTTGAACACTGCGTATATTTCTAAGGTACAGTCGTATTGTAAGATATTAACTCAAAAACTTCGAGGATCAAACAGTTCGAACAATTTCACGCAATACTCCTTCTCAAAATAATAATATTTATTACGGTATGTCAATAATTTACAAATCGACTATTTCTTGATAAATGAAAAATTAAAATTTGATTATTTTTATTTTTGTAATTTAATCAAATTGCAAACACAGTAAAACATTTTCAGCAAACCCTATAAATAATTGGCTTTTTTCTATTTCCTATTTCTCTTCTCCAAAGTAATTAATATTTGTTGCGGTATGTAATTTATTTGTCATATATGTAGTTTATTTTACATCACCGCTCATGTAGATGTATGAATAATGTATATTTATTTTCAAATTTATAATTTACAACCCCCTAATTTTTTTTACGATTTTTCCAAAAAAGCAATCGCATTGTGCATATAGGTATAGAGCTGTAGGTAATTTCAATTACCACTTACATCAAAAGTACGTAAATATTTGCTTTTTTGAAGAGGTCTGTAATAACTACTCGTTTTTAGGTTTTGAAATTACAAAATCTCCTAAACTATTTAATTAATAATTCCATTAATAAACTTTAAAGAATAAAGAACATATCACAATATTACGTGATGCGTGTAACTCTCATTTTCATTTTTTTTTAATAATCGGCCGACAATCACACATATTGTATATCCCCAAATTAAGCAAGTTATGCTTGTTTAATGGGTAATATACAACGGGACTACCTGGGACCGAACCCGGACACCCAGACCATAGCAAATAACGAAGAAAATTCGTTTTCCGAAATTTACTATATCATGAATCGAACCCAGAGCCTCTGCGTTGCAGTGAGATAGGCCGGCAAAGGCTTAGCCCGCTCAACCACAGTGGCCGTCTTAACCCACTAAATAACTAATGAAATTATATAAATTCTGTTGATTTATAAAGTCTATTCTAATTACGACTGCTTTAAAAGTAATTTAACTATCCTCGATCGAACGATCACTAAGAAAGGATTACTTCACCAATAATACTTTGCAAAATCCAAAATTAGTATTACTGATTTTAAATATTTATTTGCAATAACATTGTTTACTAAACTTATCCTTTATTTTCCTAAATTGCGAAATACTTGTCACTAATATACGATTGTTCCACCAAAATTATCGCCATATTATTACTTAACCGAAAGTCCAATACAAACAATTACAATATTTATATTTTATCAGGTTAATTGCGTTTCTTTGGTCCTAACCTAATTGCGAATACTTCAAACTAATTCAACGGGCTACACATACAAACAGACGATTGTTTCACCAATTATTCTTTCCGTAAAAACAATCACAATCACAGTATTTAGTTGCTATATATGTAATTTATTTGCAATTACACCGCTTATCGACATTAAGTGAAATTAAAACAAAGTTCTTTCTTTGTAATCAAAATGCAAATGTTTCGGAGTGCGTGGGCCTTATCCAGCGACCCACATCTGCACAAGGCCGCGGCCCCCACGAAATTTTGGATCACGAATACTTTTTCACAAGACGCGAATTACACTAACAACGTCTGAATAATTGAAATTGTTAGGTAATTACGGTGACTTGGCAAATAACGGGGTGGCCTAAACGTTGACGCAATGGATTTTCTTGCGGTATGTATGGAGAAATGTTAATTTATGTTGCCTACGGTTTTTTTTGCTATAGAGTTGTCGTAGTCCCATGTTTATCAAGTATTAACGACGATTGTAATACACTAGCTAAGCGATGGGATATTCACCCCCATTCCCTTGAGTTCCCACGCTCAACTACGCAACGGTTCTCTAGAACATTTATTCCGCGTACAACAATGATCTGGAGGGAACTTCCCGCCGCGGTTTTACCTTTGCGCTATGACATAGGTTCTTTAAGAAGGGCGTTATAAAATTTCTCAGAGGTCAACAACGCGTTGGCGACACCTCTGGTGTTGCAAACGTCCATAGGCGACGGACGGTAACCACTTTCCATCAGGTGAGCCGTCTGCCTGTTTGTCTGCTTCAAGCAATAATAAGAAGCTAAACGAAAACTTTTTAAGCTTTTATTTGTATGGATTTCAGGATTCCTATTCGCAGTTACTCCAGTTCGAAATAAGGAACTCTTATAAAGTCACCAGGTCAGTTCGACTGTTGGATTTCTGTTAGAATATAGGGTTATTTATATGATTGTATGGCTACAAAATATAAATAATATTAAGATTTCTTAATGTTTTGAATAAAATAATAGGCTGCTAATCAGTGTAGGTACCTACTGAGTTGTCAACGATAGTATAGTGTCCTCTAAATATATAAATTAAATACAAGAAGGCGTATTCTATATGCTACTACGCAATGTTGTAGTGAAATCGCGGAAAAAATTATGGATGACCGTTATACATGTATTTGAGGAATGAAAATAGACTTTTCAGTATACATAAGCATGTAGGATCTTTGGTCAGCCCTTTAAATCATGTAATGTGTAGTCACTAAGTGCCTTCTCTTCTCTCTCTTCTCTTATGTCAATAGGTGGGAGATGTTGTTCTCAACTTTACTTGACATGCCAGCAAATATGTAGAAATAAAGTTAAGCACGTGCTTAAATCTGTTTGTGAAGTTTTTACTTATGCGCTTCCTTGCTTTTATTTCGTCACATTTTACATAATTTGAAACTCTGGAATACAAATGTTTCGTTACTATTTTTAAGTAAAATATCACCCTCAGAGACAACAGAAGATGCGTTGTAGCATATTTTCTCTAAACCACGTGCTACGATACTACGCCGATACGTAGACTCCGACTACGCTGTGTAGTCAGTAAACGTATTCTTTTATTGACATTACACTAATTCAAAGCTTTTGGTTGTCATAACAGATTTATACATATTATTTTTATTTTCATTTAAATGATTAGTTTGGATGAGTGGTATGTTTATCTAGTGTAACCACAAACTGGTCGTGAAATTAAGGTCAAAATTGATGTACTCATGGTACATTTTGGATAACTGAGTACGTAATGAATATGAACTCTTACCTTAAAAGTCTTATATGAAGATACGACATACGATGCACCGTCTTCTAGCTCCTCCAGCCTGAACTTGCGATCGCCGTCCATTCCGAAAATGAATCTTGCCCCACGTGGCAGCTCCAACCTCTCGGACAGGCGGTCGAGGAGTGCGTCCATGGATGCCAGATCTCTTCCAGGCTTAAAACGGAACTCAACACCAGGGTGGAAAGGATCGCCATTGCGGTAGAATGTCACTCGTCGAGCTTTCCAGAAATTTAGGTTCGCGTATCGACTAGAAGGTTCAGGTTTAGCTGGACGGCTAGTCGCTTCAGAGCCTTCGGAGATGTCGAGGTTTTGGGATGGCGAAGCGGGGCGCGAGGGGCGCCAGTCGCCCGGCTCCCTCTCCTCATCGGACTGGTGGGGCTCGGGGTCCGGCGGCTGGGGCTCGGGGGCCGGTGCCGGGGATGGCTCGGGCGCGGCCTGCCGGACACGCGAGTTTACATATAGGCGCGGCGTGGGGTGCGCGCGACGCGACATGTTTCTAGTGGTCCCGCCCGCAGACTGGTCACCGCGCGCCCCCCAACCACCTCCCACAGCCTAATCAACTGATAGCCTGTCTATAACCTGTGCTTCATTCATGAAATCTGACACCTTATGATCGCCACGTGCCTTTTGTAATGGTAGAGCGAGGAGGGTTAATGCCAGTGTATTTACTTATTACCGTATATTATTTTATCTTGAATTGATATAACATTACTTCTAAGGAGTATACCTTTTTTAGTCAGCAAGGTAAATGAAGGGAAAGTAAGATATAGAATGAAAGGTCTGGGGTCCTAAAAGGGCCGCATTCGCAAATTCGTATTGCGAATATGACAAGTATTAAAATAAAGTGAAACTGTATGCTATGTTTTACACCTACCAGTATATTTAGACACGTGAATTTCGCTAAGTAATTTTCGAAAAGCGGCCGTTTAAGGCTCCCAGTTCACGGGAACAAAAACATAAATTTCGTAATTTATGGACAATTCTTTAAGATTTAAAAGTAAACAAAGTAAAAGAAACGTTCTTCTTTTATACGTAATTATCTATAATGGAGAATTTTGATATAAAATGTATGTCCTGATTATACTTATTTTCATAATTCTTTGTTTGAAATTATATTTTGACTTAATTTTGGAACAGGAATCCAAATCTCATCGAATTTAATTTACTTATATAATAAGTATAATGCAGTTAATTCAGAATAAAAAGTTAACATTTTAAAATGGGTATTAATATATACTATACATATAATAAAACTGTAGAAGTCGAATTTCTGTACAATGAAAAAAAATGCTAAAAACCGAGTCAAGGGGATGTAAGAAGTGAAATAGAACTAATTTAGATTTTTTAATTTTTTATATCTCTCTTTGTACCGGCTAATCTCCGAAACGACCGGACCGATTTAAATGAAATTTTGTATGGTGGAAGCTTATATCCTTGGTCAACATATAGGATAATTTTGATCCCGAAAAATTAAAGAGCTCCCGTGGGATAGTTAAAAAACTTTCCACGCGGATGAAGTCGCGGGCAGAAGCTAGTATTATATATAATATATACTATATAGGGACACTACAGCGGGCATTATGTTATATATAAGTATAAATATTAATAAATTACTTTTATATCAGAGCTTATCATAAATTGTTTAAAGCGGTCTTGCTTTTGTACAAAAACATTGTAAAGTATCCAGTAATTGGCGAAAATCATATTAAACAGAGTTTATTGTCTATGCTACAAACACTGTAAGCTCTTGGATACGTAATAAATAAATTAAATTAAATCTGTGTTGGAACTTGTATGATTTTGTATAATATCAAAACTTACGTCATTAAGAATAGCAAACATCATATTTCACAATTACACCAAGTCAAAACCAACAATATAAAAAAATAAACAATAAAAACTTGCTAAAAAACCGTCCGCCCATGAGATGGTCTTCGTGATAAAGGTAACAACAAATCGAAGCCCTTACAACCGATGACTAATAATCATAGTCACGACTTGGGTTGCCATCTTATTGATTTTCCAAGAATGTTAAAATTATAAGAAATTTTTAAGACAACTCCCAAAAGTTTGAAATATAAGTAGCACAATTTATTTCATGGCCGTATGACCTTAGTTTCTGATGGTATGGCAATCCTTCGTTATAGGCTGTTAGCTGTATGGACATGTTGACGGCATTCTTATGACCAAATTCGGTTAGATCAGCTGTTTCGGCAGCGGAAAACAATCGTGTTTGTGCTCTTTGCTATTCAGATGCTGGGACAGTTGGTCTCTAGACCCTGAGAGTCTACAAAAAGTTTTCGGCGCGCTGTCAGAGGGTAATATATATTATGTAGACCAACAAAAAAAAGTAGAAGAAAGAAAAGGATGATATGGCAGAATACTAAATTAAATATCATAGGTTATGGTACATTCAATATTCTTTATTGGATTATATTTTGAATAATAAAATTCATGTTGATGATTATATACGTATATTTGTGTGAAAGTAAATATTTTTTAATTAGAAAAATATCTTAAATACTTTTGTTTTATAATAAAGTATTCATATTTATGTACTCGGGCAAAAACACGTTTGTCAGAAAAAATCATTTTAATAAATCTCAAAAGAAGTCAAGTATTTTATACCTGTTCATCGTACTCAAAATGGCAACAAATGATACTTTCACAACCATTTATAAGGTATATATACCATGGACAATTTATTTTTAAATGTCATCTCTTACCATC
This sequence comes from Dendrolimus houi, assembly GCA_039645545.1. Classification (NCBI taxonomy): domain Eukaryota; kingdom Metazoa; phylum Arthropoda; class Insecta; order Lepidoptera; family Lasiocampidae; genus Dendrolimus; species Dendrolimus houi. The sequence goes on along the minus strand of CM077127.1, from coordinate 22,565,506 downwards.
AGTAGACATGTTAAATTAGTCATTCAATTCTTTACATAACTACTACTATCTGCCAATTAAGTTTACAATCAATCATTTATTTTTAAACGCGTTAAAAATCTAAATGTATTTGCGAATTATACACCTATGCTATACATAATTCCTTCTCGGTGATTTTATTTCAAATGTGGCAACCCAAGTCTTCAGTGACTAGCAAAATCGGAACCCCTAAGAATTACAAACAAATGATTCAACTGCCCTTGAGCTCGCTTATTCATACTTATCATTATATAAGTACTCATTACTACCACCAATTGTTACGAAAGAGCAACAAACTTTTACACGATGGTTAATCTTTGATGTACTTTTTCTGAATAGAAAACGGGCCTCCAAATAATCTAATCTAAAATACTCCCATAACTCAAAATGTCCTCAACAGATCTTATTGAAATATAATAGAAGTGGAAGGTTGAGTTTAGTTAAACGTTCTATACCGCATGATAATTATGTTGTATAACAGAAAGAAAGAAAGAAAACCATCTTATTTAAGACAAATTACATTAAACTAATTACTACTAATTATATAAAAAATAATTAAAAATAAATAAACCTCTAAAAGGGGATCAGTCTCCAACGAGTTAAAAACGGTGCTGTTCTTCCGCTGACCTCTTACGGTATCGTTATGGCGATCATTACATCATTGCGAAGCATAAAAGTTAGAATCGCAATCAATAATGCATAGTAAGTAACGATATATATAAGATAAATATAAATAGGAAAACAATAGATATTAAATAAAATCCATAAGTGTTATAATAAATACAAACATTTAAAAGATAAAACGTAGAGATCTAGAGTTACATCAAATACCACTTGTATCTTCGTAAGTCCCGTTGTGAGAGTTGTGCTCTTTTAAAAAATCTTTAATTTTGTTCTAAGTCAATTAAGATTTTGCTGATTCCTTGCATAATGAAAGCTACCTCGAAAACCTGCTGTGTTGTGGCACTCAAAAGCGAGTTATTTTGCACATGTCCTAGAACTGATCATTCTACGGCTTGATACCCAGGAGAGCTTCTCATATAAGTAACATGGGGTTATGTATTTAATGACCCCGAAGAGATGACCCGCCAAGTATAACTTACGACAATGATGCATTTTCATAATTGAATGCTTATTCAAATACGGAGTGACATGACCTCTTAATGGAAAAATATTTATCAGGAGGAATGTATCCTGCAGTATCTGTCGCGAAAGTCTAAAGAATATTTCTAACTGTAAAGATTTGTTCACCTACAAGGGCGTAAGCGAGGAACATAAACAGATTAATATTTTACTGACGTGTTAACTTTAATAGTGATGGTTGCGGTAGTTAAAGGTACCTACTAAGAAATAAAAATGTTATAGATATATAAAAAAACCTATATAGGCAATTATAGTCGTCAGCTTTAAATATAATTGATTAGTTATTCTTCTTTTAAATGCCTTATTACGTGATATATATTATACCTACATTATTGCAAAGTATTGTTGTAAGATGTAAGTTTAAAAAGTATTATAAAATAAATAGTATATTATTGAATCCATTAATATTATTAGTTGCATGTTATATCAATCTTTATTATAAATATATATATTGTTATAATAAAAATAATCTAGCCTTCATATATTATATGAATTCATATACTTCTTGATCACTTACCACAGCAGCAACAGCAGCCATCGGTTCTTCAGTAGTCATTTACACCATCGAAAAACACCTCAGTCCAACATATGTACACTTGTTGATACGAATATCAAATGCATATATATGCCAAAAACTACGAGAGGAATTCGCGTGGCGCAATCGCTTTCCAGCAATAAGTCACAGCGACTATTTCCTCAGTCCTCTAGCTTTTATACACAAAGAATTTGACCCGGTTTTTTTATGTTTGTAATTATGAAAGATTGGAGGATGTAATGCAAATTAGGTACGAATATGTTTTTGTTGTAGATGTTGAATGTGAGTCGACCGGTTATGTTTTGTGATGGGAATCGAGTGAGGGGTTGTGAAATGGGCGGGCGGACTGCGGGGTGCCCGCGGCCACCGCACCCAAGACACAGTATAGACGGTAATACAGTAGGCCAGGTCGTAGTGGCTCAGTGCATAAAACACAAAACAAGGCAGGCATACACTTCTGGCCTAATTAGTATGCAAAATTTTAGAATAATTATATATTGACGCTGAAGGAAAGCAACAAGTGACGCGGCTCGGGCCCGGTATATGAATATTTATAGTTTTATATATGTGTAGTTATTGTAATTTATTACTCAATAGGTCTTTGATGCTGAGGCAAAGCTCAGAGCAACTAAACAATTTTCGTCTCGCTAAGATTATCACTAGATAATAATATAATCTTTTTCATATTTTTACGTTAATTGTTTTAAATGATTTAAAAATCTTTGTAAAATCATTTGCAAGCTAAGCTTTTCTCAACATAAGCTTTCGTAAGATGCCTATATTTTTCAAGATAAAATTATATTTTCTTATTTACACTGTTTAGAAAACTTCACTCACATATTTTATCATTAGTAATTTTCATTAAAATTGGTTAGTATTGAAATGAAACCAAAAAGAAACAAATACATAAATTCACTTTTATAATTATGTACCTATATATTAAAGTGATAACTAAAATGATGTGGAAAGAAGCCGTGTTTATCATTCCAATCTACGTTTTTATGCTGTAATACAGCTTAGCTTAGTCCCTTAGCTACTAATTATATAATATTACAATGATTGCACACCGCTACTCAAGAGTATCAAGATAAGATCATGTATATATATATATATATATATAACTCAGGCGCTCTGCTCGTTATCGTGTAAATGTTTTCATGCTGGTGTTTCGCCTGGGATAATGTTATAATTACTGACTGTGGCCAAATGCATCTTATTTCTAGCGTTAAAAAAATCGCCGTTAACAATAAGCTACATATATTAGTGCAGGTATATACATACGTCATCTGTCAATATTTAACGTCATTCATAATTAATTATAATATCGCATCACATATAACACATTAAACGTACCGCTACATCTACGTGAAACGATCAATAACTATAGCGTTATCCCAAATGATGCATGAATGAAACTTAATTTAAAAGGTACAGAGTAACCACTGTTATTAATATACTGTGTCCTTACTCGTGTTGTTCTAGCGTGTCGCCTTTGGAAAATGACGCCTAGATTTGTTTACCTACTTTTTAATAATATCATTTATCACTGTAAATTAAATATTATAATATATAGGTTTGTTCATAAAGTTCTTTGTCATTCACTTTAAAAACATATCGGTTACAGTGAAACATTTGTAAGTAACAATGATTTGGAAAATGCGAAAGTAAAGAGTGAGTACCAACCAACATAGCTATAGGTATTTATATGATATATAATGTAATGTATGTGAATTATAACAATCAACGGTGGGCTATATCTATGTAAATAGCTATAATATACATATTATGACAATAAAATTGGCCAATGAAAGGATCTCGTAGAGGCGTTGAATTTCCATTCGTTCTGTTATTTGACTCCGAAATTCTAGAAAATACTACATATTGTACATATCCAAAACTATACAACGGATCATGTTCCTGCATGGGTGAAATAAATAAATAAAATATTTTTAAAATAATACATACTTTAAGTAGCTCTCTGCCAATAAAAGGACGAATAAAGAAACTCGTTTTAATGTGGGTTAAAACCATAATTTTTCGGCTCTCAGCACTTCATGAATGTTGCCTGTGTTCCAATTATTACGCACTGATTTTAATTTGTTACTTGTGGTATAGCAACATCCATTATTTTTACGCGTACATTATGAATTATAGTCGTATGTTGACCTAATTTTTTCGTTTTTGTATAACTACAGAAATTTTTTAGAGATTATTTGGGAACTACAAAATAATATTTCTGGAATCAAAAAATTAAAGAATAAATTAATGAAAATTTAAAATTATTGTTAGATAGATACGTTTAATTTACGTAAGTGATTTTTTATTATTACACTAAAAATGTTTATGTATTCGTCATTTAATGTTATCCAAAAATATGGAATAATATTTATTATAAAACAATTTTCTTTAAAATTTAAAACTTTCGGTTGGTAGGTAAACTTCGGAGACAATGGGGAGAATACAATGTTTTACTTACATATTTTTTGTTATAAATCGAAGAATATAATTTAAGTGTTTAGTTTATAGATTATTCAATCATCACCATCAGATAAAAGTTATCCTTCAAATAAATTATATCTGGCTGAATCTAAAAGTGAAACAGGTCGATTGTTTCATTCACGCAACTGTAATTTGTAATTTATTTATGTTATATTTTATTCGACGAATAACTTTATCTAACGATTGAAAAGTCGGCCCATAGAGTAATAAAATAAAAAGGGTTCCGTAGAGCTAAGAAACTTTCCGACATTTAGCTGTGTATCTGTTTGAATAAAAACTTTTGAATTTGAATATGTCTGAAATTCTATTAAGTTTACGTCAAATATTTTAATTTAAAATATATTCATTGTCTTTTATTTATGAATTTCAATTAATAGAAAGTGTTGAAAATAGCGGGATTTAAAAAAAAGATCTTACTTATTCAATGATACTGTTCAACTTTTACATTACAATTTCCCTTTAGAATATTTCTAAAAAAATTGTAGATACACGTAACTTCTATAATATGAGTGCGAAATTTCATATAGTTGTGAGCCAGCCAGATATCATACTGAGATCATAAAACTTTCTATTTATCTTTATTCGGAACCCTAATACGGTTTTTACCGCAACTGTCAGGAATATATAGAAAATTACGGATGTTTAAAATATCTCATTTGCATATAAAGTAAATATTATCACTTTATATGCACATGAGACATTTTTATAAGTACTATCTGTGTATAGGTAAGATAATAATGGTATTATTCATATTGAGTAAGTTTGAAGTATTTTTAAGAACCATAAAGAAGCCTTCAAACTTACACTAACTCAATATGAATACGACCGAAGTCTGTAGAGAGTTCGAATTTTTACAATGAATTTAAAAATGAGATAAAATTAAGGCAGCTAATTCAAACCAGCAGATTCCGAAAATATGACTTAGAATTTTTGTTTATCTATGTTTGTAACAACAAAAGGTGCTGCCAATGTGCTGCTGCTCTCTAAAGGAAGACTGGAACCTGGCCGCTAATGCCGGAACACAACTCAAGGTTGTTATGGCGGCATATTCTAGACCAGTTGTGGTAGCTATCCAGATGGCAAATAGCCTACCACCAGGCTGTGGGTTATTTTGTCGCCTCTTATGACAGGCCACCTGGCTGCAGGAAATTGTATTCTTTCTCCTTTCTGTCTATTAGAGCATCACGTGAAAACTACTGAACGGATTTAAATGAAGCTCGAAAAAGTGTTATATAACTTACATATATCTCGGGTCAACACTTAAGATACTTTTAGAAAGAAGAAGAAAAAAGAAAGAAAGAAAATAATTTTATTCAGGACAAATTACATTGGATAGTGCCGGTATAATTATTAACAAATTTAAAACTAATGTAAACGTAGTATATACAAGAAATAGGGAAAATAATCATAAATAAATAAATTAGCGTTATAAATACGAGTATTTAAATATTAAAATTAAATAAAAGAATCGAATCTTTTCATCCCGATCATTGATTTCATTCCCGTAGGATAGACGAATAGGTATAACGAAAAAAGTAGCATTGTGGTCGTGTTTTTTTTTTGTGAGCTGCAGTTGCAATTCACTAACGAATACGTCGTCATCTTGGTAACAACGCGAACGATGTGTCGCCGGTATAATTATGAAACAACTCCAACAAATATATTTATCTAATTATAAAAAGGTACCATCTAGGTACATGATTATTGCTCAAATTGCTTTAGCACATGAAATAAAGCTGTAAAAACCGTAACGGTAAATAGTTTTATTCCGTAATAATCGCAACTCGGGTGCAATTATGCTGTTATTCTGTGCCATTAAAATGCATTCAGTAGAAAACTTAATTATGTATTTTCAAATAAAGTGACATTCTAATTTTAAACTTTCCTTTTCAAGTTTCCATAATGCAACAGACTTAATTGTTGAACAAGATATTTATATATCAAAATGGAATCTTCCAGATTACTTACAGTATTTCTTCAAAATCACGAGTCTACCAACGCTTCCTATACGGGTTAGCAGCCGTATATTGTCTTACCTATGGATCCGGCTCGAAGGACCAAATTATGTAGAGAGTTTTCCTACATAGGATGTTAGTGATAGAAGTTTGTAGATGTAAATTTTTTATTGCTAACGTTATGCTAATGAGATTAATGTGTTTATGGGTATGCTAAGATCAATGGCTGATTTGCCGATTGACTGATTACAGTGCTAAAAGTGTAAATATTGATGCCAACGGTATGTTAAAATACACGTATCGACGTAAACCACTGACACGGCAATGTACGGCTGCTACCTCGTACACTTTAACAAAGCAATTTTAGTTACTGTTAGAGGGAAAGAAGCAACACAACCACTCCCCAGCAAGACATCTTTACTTTATCATTGTTAAGTATATTAATGGTCTTTTTAAAAAAAAATTGAACTTAATACAAGGTGTAACAAATTCATCATTACCTTAGAGTTAAATCCCGGTTGCTTTCGGAGCGTCTGCTTCGTACCCTGTGGGGTCCGCAACCGCAACAAGGTACAACAATGTAATTTGTATGAATAATTTATTGAAATTGATTGATAGCGATAATCGCATTACTCCCATTCGATGCGGTTGTGTAAAAAATCTTTCGTCGTATAATAATCGAACGTAGCTTTACTAATTTTTTAAACTTGTTTACTGAAAGTTCGTGAATGTTTTCTGGGATTTTGCTTTTGATACTTTACCTCACGAAACTATTATAAACTTTATGTAGCGTTCATATATCTTACTATTCATACACTTACCTTTACCTTCCATCAAGTGGACCGTCCGCCTGTTTGCCTGCTTCAGGTAATAAAAAAAAGAAAAATACTATCTGTAGATGTTTGACATTACTATGGAACTAATGTCAAATTTTTACCGATAGTAAGGCAAATTAACGATTAGTATGTTATAAGAACCGGCCATAAGTAAGAAAACAATACACCGAACAAAAAGAACAATAACGAGTTTTGTAACTGTGTAACTTTTTCAATACGCAACTGGAGTTAAGTTTATTGTTTGATTTGAGGTAACTTCCTCACGCCTTTGAAGGACCACCGCGTTATTATATGAGAATAAACAACGGCAATAAATAAGTTATCACGCCAGATTGCTTCGATAACTAAACTTTTATGAAGGACAACACGCACTTTATGCTGAATTTTATTGGTTGTTGATTAATGTTGACTATTAAGTACGTGAATGCGTGAAAAACATAAAATTAATACTGAACGAATCAGGAAAGGGTCATAGAAATATAGGCGCTCGGTAAGTTTTCGATATCGCGTATACCCTGCACACCGATTGCACCGAAAAATCAAAAAGCATCGATTTTGGTAATTCTCAACTACTTATTAAGCGAAATGAGATTGTTCGAGCTGTCATAAGAACTCTATTATTTGTCAATATTTATATATTAAACTTTCACATTTGAGTATTGCTATGGATATTTATACGTGTGTATCTCTCAATGATTTTCACTCGACAAAAAACGGTTTGACATAAAAATCACATTCAAAATTCTATTCTGTAAGAGAATAGGTTTTACACTAATGAGACTGCAACAAGTACAGTAGGCGCGCGAGTTATGTCCATCCTGAGGAATGCGGTAGTGCTGTGACGTAATTAATTACGGTAATGTCGATCATAACTACCGATTTAGTAACAGCTGTCAATTTGGTTTATTGTAACTTAAGGTTATTTTGCAAATTATGAAATAAAATAAATGTGATAAGTAATTAGTTATTTATTTCTAATAGAAAAAATATTTTTTAATTTCCAATTCAATCACTATCAGATGAAAAGACGACCGACAGATCAGAGTCGGAATCAGTATCTTCGCCGTCGCTGACTTCAAGCGGAGTAGTCATGGTTTATTCACAATGAAATAACACAATAGCGTTAGCGTAAATTTTCGGTATCGATAAGGGCGCGTCACAACCGTCAAGGACAACACTCGACGTCAGACAAATGCGGCGAGGTGGGCGAAGACGGGGCGAGCTGCCCCCCGCGCGTCGCCTCTGGCCCCGATGGACATGAACTCGCGCGCCTATAATATATATGTACGTGTGTGTGTATATGTATGTATATAAAAAAATGCTTATCAGTCCGCGCATAATGAAAGGTTCCGTGCAGGTGACAAACGTCCACTTTTTACGCCAATAGGCTACGGAATCACAAAAATGCATGTAATTGGAAATACCCTTATCTCAAAAATGACTAAACACAGACTTTATCCGAATCAATTTTTTTACCTGCGCAACCACACCTACATAGGTAAACCTGGCCAGTGGACCGTACCGTGTATGGCTGAGGTACATAAATAAGGGTTTCATTTATGCCAAATCTTATTTCTTAAAAAGAAAGAAAAAAGATTTGGCTAAGAAATCTCGGAAAAAAAACTAAAGAGCTTGATTATTTCTCTTTTTGAGCACTTAATTCTCGAGTCACGAAAGTTGGTATAGGCTTACAATCAGTGACAATTTTAAACAACCAATAGCAAATTACTATATCCGTTTTATTATAAAATATAAACTCATCCTTAAGTGGTTGTAATAAAGCTTGTTTATAAATGAAAGATATACTCGTATTTGAGTGACACCGTTGTCATAATATTGCGCATCCATTTCCTGATTGGCCACGTTGATAGTAAATATGAACACGCCCTTATTAAGGCACGCCCAACTGGAAGATTGTTTCTGAGGTTGCTAAGCAACAGGGGCGTATATTCTAAATACTAAAATGGGTGATAGAGTTGCGAGCAAGTACGTGAACTTATGGGCTTATAGCCTGTCGACTTTCTTCGTTTCTTATGCCCCTGCTACATCTGAGATAATGCTCGCGTTACTGTCTACCTCGAATACGAGGCTATGGCTGACACATCCCATAGAACGTAACTTGTAGCTATATTAGGTGCATGTTATCCTATGAATTAGGTACAAATTTTATTTATTAGAAATAGAAATAAGTTAATACTTCTTACTGTTTAAAAGTGACATTTAAGGGGACATGTCACAAGTTAGGGGGGGGGGGGGGTCGGCGAAGTGTGACAAGCGGTGGGAGGGGTCTTAAATTTCGTGACGTCACCTTTCAAAATCTAATATATTTAAGGTATAAAAAACGAATTTTGAACTATTTTTTTCCAACTCTACCAGGTGTATGCAAGTCTTTTCCGGTTTTACTACAATTGATAGCATCTCTGTTGTACAGTTAAGTGTGATCATGTCGACGTTTGTGCCGGAAAAAGAACATTTGCTGCACGCTTTGCTTTTCATATTTCATCAAAAGAAAAAGCCAGTGGAAAGTCATCGTAACCATTAACGCACAACGCTATCACCAACAAATGATTAATTTAAATCACGCATTGATCGAAAAGATATCGCAAAGTGATTTTGTTAAAGGACAACGCGCCGTCTCACACAGTAAAATAGTGAAAGACACTTTGAAATCGCTTGGATGGGAGATCCTTTCGCATCCGCTGTACTCCCCTGACCTGGCGCTATCAGAGGTGATAGCACCTCTTCGCATCAATGGGGCACGCGCTCGCAGAGCAGCACTTCAGCGATTTCGAGGAAATGGAAAGTGGCTTGAAGAATGGTTTGCCGCAAAAAACAAAAAAAAAATCTGGCAATGTATTCATAATTTACCTGAAAGATGGACTAAGCGTGTAGAAGCCGAAGGCCAATATTTCGAATAAACTCAATATTTATTTCCTTTGAAAGTTTATTTTACCACAAAAACCGGAAAAGACTTGTACATACAGCTGGTATCTGTATGAGCATAGTGTTTAAATTATTAAAAAAGAATTGAAATGAAAATAAAACTAAGTACGGAACTGCTGTTTTAATTTAATAATTTCTTGATGTAAAATCGTAAAATATGTGATGTCACACTAGGGAGGGAGGAGTGTCACGAATGTGATCAGCTGTGATAAGGACGGAAAGGGGTCAAAAAATCATGAAATTTGTGTGACGTCATTTGTGGATGGCCCCTAACCGTGCAGGAACAGAGAATGCAATTTCATGCGGCCGGGCGGTCTGTCTATAGAGGCGACAAAACAATCTACATCCAGGTGGTTGGGTATTTGCGCGTCTGGATGGCTACCACCCCTGGTGTAGAGTATGCCGTCATAACAACCTTAAATTGTGTTCCAGTAATAGTGGCCAGCTTCCAGTTTCCCTTTATAGAGCGGCAACACATTGGTAGCACTGGTAGTACCTTTGGTGCTACAAGTGCCCATAGACGATGGTAACTGCTTTCCATCAGGTAGGCCGTCTGCCTGTCTGCTGAACTTATGCAATAAAAATAAAAAGTTGCCCACTAAGGGTTTTGAGAGTAGATAGTGAAAATATGCCCTTAATACGTAAGTTTAAAACGACATGTAAATAATAAAATGTTACAGGAAACTTATGTAAAATAAAGAGAAAAACTTAATTATAATGTAATTTTTAAACAGTAAGAAATATTCATTTATTAATTCAAAGGTCAAGAATGAGCTATTGCTACAAGTTACGTTCTATGCGATGTGTCAGCCACATCGTTGTATTTGAGATAGACAGTAGTGATTGTGTCATGTAGCCAAGGATTTAATGCCTTATTTGAGATGCGACATTGTTAATGACGTTAAACATAGACAGGTAACTCATGTATATACAGTTATACAGCAATGTAACTAATCATTAACGGCGTTTCTTTTAAACGCTATGAATGCATTCGGAAGGCATTAACATTGTCCCAGGTGTAGTAAGGACATAAGGGTTGCTACCCAATGAGACACTAAACCAGTAGCTATACGACTGTAACCCTAGCGACACACCTGCGGAACGTTCCTCGCGAAAACTTCGGCTAAATACGCTCACAATGTTTTTTTATGTTACTTATGACACATTAACGGAAATTCTCCCCAGTAGGGTTTTTCACAAACGCCGGAAACATTTTCGTGTAAGAACGGAAAGCTCCCGAACGAATCAATTTCCGACTTTTATGAATAATCAAATCAGATTAATGCCGATCTTAACTATCTACAGTCGCCGAACCTTCCGCGCGGAACGTTCCGCAGGTGTGTCGCTAGGCTTACTATAACCAAATTCGACATACAAAATGTATTATTTTTGGAGCCGAGAAGCAAACATAATTACGAGTTGAAATTGCTTAGGTCAATACTTGGTAAATTTGGTTCTTATCGGGTTTTGTTAGCCTTGAGCTAATTGGAATGGCGTTGCCAGTTTTCGACACTGTTATTATGTATTTTTAATACCTACCTACATTTAAACGAGATTTATATTTATTGTGTCGTTACTGTTGGCAACTTCCAACTTTATTGTTTAGTTTAAAAGTACTTACCTACTTACTCAGGGGCCTTTCATAAATTACGTCACAGGTTAAAGGGGAGGTGGTCCTAAATTTCGTGACTACAAAGAAAGAAAGAAAGAAAAATATTTATTTAGAACTACAATAAAACTCACTTAAACTATTTAAATAAAAACAATAAGTAAATGTAGTCCTAAATTGGTCTTAGCTCAGCAAAATTGCCGGTTAAGATAACCAGCCCTGATCTTCCGCTAGGGCCATTAGTGACATACACGAACACAGGCAAATGAGTAAAATATATGAAGTGAACATCCAACAATTTAAAAAATAGAAATAGAAAGAAAACATATCATAATAGCAGTAACTAAATATTAAAAGACATATTACTTATATAAATTGACATTGTTACCTATTATCTACAAAAATTAAAAAGAGCGATGTAATACAACTTAAATAAAGAATACAACATTTAACACACGACATAACCTAACACAGTCGTCACATTTTAAAATCTAATATATTTAAGCTAATTACGGAATTGCTGTTTTAATTTAACAATTTCCTGATGTAACACTGCAAAATATGTGTCGTCACACTAGGCAGGGAGGTGCGAATGTGACCAAGTGTGACAGGGACGGGGGACGGATCAGAAAATCATGAAATTCGTGTGACGTAATTTGTGGATGGCACCTTACTTCTTTCGGGACAGTACTTCTCTCACTTTTGCTTCTCATGGTTATCTTTTTGATCTCTTTGTCTATAGTATACCTAATACAGGTAGAACACACTTCTCAGTTTTTTATATACTTACTTACTTAGTCTGGCCATAAATACTGTTACAATTAAAAAGAAACAAAATATAATTAAAAAAGTTATATAAAGGAACTGAAGCAGTCTTGAATATAAAGTAATTTATTTTGATAAGGATGAATACCAAGATACAAATAAAGAGCCTTTTATAGCGGCGGCGTTTTAATTATTTTTTTTTAAATAAAAAAACACTTATTGTGGCATAACTATAATAGTTAGACATATGCTGTCGCGACACTTTGTAAATAATGATGTATTCTGCAAAGTCGTAGTCAATTATTTTATTCTATCATCAATAGTTTTCGCAGCGCACGCGATTTTAGGTATTTTTTTTACACCTTGGGTTACACTATTGAAGTTTTAGTAAGGATCCCTAATTTTTTTGAAAATATAATATAGCCTATGTCAACCGGGGATAGTGTAGCTTGCCAACAGTACATGGGCATCCTTAGGAGTATGGCCCTGTATGGTGCACCCGTATGGTCCACTGCACTTCACCGCCACAATAGGACCTTGTTGTGCCGCGCACAACGGGTCCTGGCGGTGAGGACCATCCGAGGATACCGTACAGTGTCGTGGACGGCGTCGACACTCTTGGCAGGCGATCCGCCCTGGCCTCTCCAGGCGGACGTGATAGCCAAAGTTCGGCGCTCCCGACAGGATGCCCTCGCCCGTGGCCCGGTCTATGGCCAGGCCGAACTCCAGGTGATCAGGACGCGGGAAACCGCGGCCATGATCCAATCTTGGTCAGTAGAGTTGGAAAACCCTGTTGCTGGCATTGACACGGTGGAAGCGGTTCGACCGCAGCTGTTGCGATGGCTCTCGCGGAAACGCGGGACCCTGACCTTCAGAATGACACAGATACTTACCGGGCACGGTTGCTTCGATAAGTATCTGTGTCAGATTGCGGGCTGCTTGCCTTCACCCCAATGCCGCCAATGTGGCGCGCTAGACACGGCGTTACACACGCTAGTCGAGTGCGCAGCATGGGTACCTCAGAGGTTTGAACTCGAGACACTAGTAGGACCGATCGAATCGCTAGGCGATCTGGTGCAAGCCATGCTGCACAGCGACGATTGGTGGATGGGTGCGGCCAATTTCTGCGAGACGGTAGTGTCTCATAAGGAGGCCGCGGAACGAGATAGGGAGAGAAATGGTAGTGCGCATGCGTCTCGCGGGCGCCGACGTCAGTCGGGAGCCCGGAGACGCAGGTATGCGCATGACCTCCCTCCCTGAAATACCGCTGCAGGGGCCCTCTAGCATCTAGGGAGCAGAGGAGTCTTCACCCCTGTTGACGAAGTGAGTTTGCCTCTCCCGGGGCATTCTCAAGCACTTGTGCGCTAGGATCGGTGTGGGCGTAACTACGTTCTGTATCTCACGCCTTTCCTACCATAAGCGCGGGGCACATGGGAGGAGGTTGGTTTTAGTGGGGAATTGATTAGTCGAGTCTCCACACAAGCCGGTTGATTATTGTTTGGATTGCCTCAGTGGAAAGCCTCCATGATCAACAACGGTCTAATCCCTAGCAAAGGACCCGGTATGTGCGAAATGCACTTCCCCCGCCTGAAAAAAAAAAGCTTGCCAACAGTGAAAGATTTTTTAAATCGATTCAGCAGTTTCGGAGATTACCCCCTACAACGTCACAAACTCAAAAACTTTACCTCTTTATAATATTATAGTATAGACTAGATTACAACAGATTTTTCGAAATTCTATTGCACGCCTGGGGCCCTAACGCGATCGCATTGAATTTAAATTCGGCAGCGTGTGTAAGGTGTTACAAATTTAATGGAAAAATATTGTTCTGAAATATTCGTGTGCACGCAGGACTTACAAATGATTAGTGAACTACTGATATAAAAGAGTGATTATATCATTGAACGTAATGACCAGCCGTAATGAACAAAAAATATAATACTGGAGAATGGGACAGTAGGTATCACGAGCAAAGAGAAATTCTTCGTGGAAACCCAAAAGCTTTCCACGAAGAATTTCATATTACAGAAGGAGACAAAAACTAATAAAACATACTAAGTACCATTGCATTTGTATGTATTTGTCACACGAAAAACAGTAATAAAGAATCTACATGAAAAATAAGGGCACATGAATTTCTTCGTGATAGTATACTGTGTGGATCTACATAGAAGTTCCTGTTAACAATTTAAACTTTATGCCATCAAAATAAAGCATATTTTAGACGTTTGTATAGTCTGACAAAAGAAAAATCGTGGAATCAGTTCGCAGAAATAACGGCTAGACGTCTTTTTATGACCGGCGCCCTACTTAATGCACGGCATTTATCAAATATGTCTTGTATGCTTGACATTATTGAATATTACTGCGGTTTTCTGTAATGGTTCACTTTCAGTACCTACACCTTGCTTTTTTTTATGTGATAAAGGAGATGAATACGCTTTCATACATTCTTCGACCCAGATTGTAAAACAATGACAGTTATTTTAAGATTTCTTTATATTATGTTGATATTTTTAATAATTATAGTGGGTTTAGTTATTTTGAATGAATTAATCGTGTGTTTTCATGTTATTAGTTGCTAAAATTCATTCGCATAAATCCATTATGGTAATCGACAACTTATTTTATTTTTGGCCTTATTTTTAAGATTTCACGTCTGTCAGATAGAATTTGGAGCTGATATTTTCCATTTTAGAAAATATAACCTTTATTTTGAGCCATATGTCAACTCATTACATTTGTTTGGCCAAAAGTCCCCATCGCTTTTATTAATAAATTTTTAGTTAAGTTCTGTGTTTAGATGTTTAATTTAAATTATTTTGTACTTAAAAATACAATCTAAACTTAAAAGTAAACTACAAACTATACTATATTAAAAACTAAAACAAAATAAAAAAGGGGAAAAATAGCTAAAGATAAAATATTGGTTCCAAACTACTGTCACTTACCGGAAACGTTCCCAAAAGGCTGGCGGCGTTGCCACGTTGTATAGCAACGCTTAATCTTTGAGCAAAATAGACGCTAGCCTTCTGGTCGTGGGTGACGTCTACTAAACGTTTGGGGACGTCACGGTCGAGCTTTAAAGCGTTAGGACCACACGAACCCAGAGTTTCCACCTTAAATGCCGCAAATGTCTAACTATTTCCAATGGCGGCATATTTACGGCGTTGAGGGCCTCCTGTTCGGCTGCAGTAGAACTAGCGGTAGTGCACGTACTTGAAAGATGGGACGTAAGTAACGCAAGTAGCAGCCTACTCTACGGGGCGCCCATCTTCCAAGTAATCAGCGTCATCTCATCATCTCCTGCCATCGTCGCGGCACAAGCCGATTGGTTCCAAAACGGCAGGTACCCCAGCGGCGACAAGAGCCCGGCGGATGATGTCGTTGAGTGCCGCGTGTCGGGAAATTCTATAATCCGTGGTGTCCTAAGCGGTCCATCCTATCCCCGCATTTACAGAGGTATGGGACCACACAGGTTGCCCCCAGACGAATGCTGGCACAGATTCTGAAAGTCGTGTCATCCAAAAGTGTGCCAAGATTCGTCGAGGGCAGTGAATTTTTAACTTTTTCAATTCAATTTTCTACTTTAATGTCTAATTTTAGATATTCCTTAACTTGACTTTAACTTGTTAAAACTGGATTATGGATTTAAACATTATTAAATAGTAAGTATAATTGATTACAAAAATCGTGTCTACTTATACCTATATTGCACCAAAACGATCCTCTAAGGAAAGCAATGTACAAGTTAAATTAATAATCATGCAATAATTATGTATACCAGCATCGCCGTTTACAATCTAATTTTTTCCTGCCACGGGATGTCTCGAAGAGATCCCTTTTTAGCGATAACACCACCTTGTGTACACAACCAGAATAGTACTAGTACTAGTTTGTAACTTTTTCTTTAATGTTGTACAATAGAGAATTATCTAACAATTTTGAAGGCTTCGCTGGTCTAGTGCTCTAAGTGTTGGCCCAGTTCAAGGTTCTGGATTCGATTCCTAGCAGGCGTAAATAGATAACACCTGCAAACGGTAAATAGATAACTCTCTTTTGTACATATTTCATGCACGAACGGCGAAAGAAAACTAATTCCTGTAGCAGGGTAGCCTGTCGTAAGAGGCGACAAAAGAACCCACAGCCAGGTGGTAGGGCATTTGCTTGTCTGGATAGCTACTACCACTGGTCTAGAACATACCGCCATAACAGCCTTGAGTTGTATTCCGGCATTAGCGGCCATGTTACTTTATGTTTTTCTAAGCTTTCTAAGACAAATAACAAAAAATATTCACCCTGTCGTCTCTACGGAGTCCTTCAATATACCTACCTGATTTTTATAGTATGTTTCACCTTAGCGGTCTTGGGCATGAAACCACCATTATCATGAAATTTCTAAATTGAAAAGTAATTATTCCAAAATATGGGATAGTACCTGCAGTGTAGATATTCCACTCTTGTTAGTACTGGCTCCAATGCCTTTGCTACCTTTGATTTTGCCAATGTCAGAGTAAAAACGATAGGTGATAATAAATTAAGTTATAACAGGATTTACGTAGGCTAAGCCCTTAGATTACTTAGTAGTGTAAGGTTTCAATATAGTCTAAGAAAACCATGTAATATTCGGTTCATTGTACGCCTCGAACGAATCCAGTTATTTTTAAAAGCACCTTCGAGTCGCCACCCACTTAACTAAGGGTAGATATTCAAAATTAACTCCAGAAAAACCCTGAAAAAAGCCTCTGTCATAAATAAAATAATAATGTAGAATCTTCATTGTATTTATTTGCATACAGTTACGAGTCGCGAGACTCGAAATAAAATGCCGTTAGAATTACTATAGAGTTTATTAGAATTATATAAACACGTATAACACAGGTACAAATATAACTGAACAAAACAAGTCCAAAAGTAATGCAGAAGGTCGTAATTCAATAAAACGCGCAAAGTCCGTCACTTATTAGATTCCCGATTGTAGTACACGTCTTGCTTCGCTCGTGGTTATAGCTCGACTGCCTCCTCCCTCAATCAGGCCATTGCTTTACACTGCAGAAATGCAATATGTCCGCCCGGCAGACTGGACCGAATTTCCTAGAATCGTAATCCGCACACCTGGCTAATTATGCCTGCAAGCACCCATAAACGAGTACGAATAGGCTGTTCTCCACAATAACCAATAAATGAGTGAACAAAAGAAGACAATCATAAAAGAAGGATTACAATTAGTTCAAATGCTGACGAGTAATAAAATGTGTTTCTATAGATATGCAGGTGGATTTTGTTTTCGTCGGAACTTAATTTGTAACAATATTATAAAAGATAAAAAACACTTTTTGAGAATTTAAGCATTTCGCAAGTATATTTAAGTATTTTTATTTTTTAAAAATTCGATCGTATTAAGAATTGAAAGAAAGATTTTTGTATAATCCTTTTCTATGAGACATTGGAAGTTACATTCAACATTTATTGATTTTTATCTTTCTTTTTCTTTTTTTTCTTAGGCATTTCATTCGCATCATCACCTTGCATTTCAGTATCTATTTTTTCTGATTTATCTCTTTTTCTTTTCTTTTTTTTCGCAGAAGAAATTATTTCACATTCTTCTGCAGTTTGCTCTTCAGCTTCAGAATGATTTAGATCTTTCAATTGTTTCTTTTTCTTTTTAGGAACTTCTAAGTTTTCTGTCACAATATTAGAACCATCAATTATTTCAATCAAAGATTCTTCATTCTGAGATTTGTGTTTACGTTTCTTCCTCACTTTCTGTTCATTACATCCATTTTCTTGTTCTACATTTAATTCTTCAAAGTTTTCGAGTAAATTATTTACATCTTTTTCTTTCTTATGTTTTTTCTTCTTCTTTGCCGGTTCTTTAGGAACATTTTCACAACGATCAGTGTCTACATGATCGTTTTCATGTTGAAGCCGATTTATCGGAAAAACTGTATCATTTATACTTTTATCATTGTGTTCTAGTTCCACATTCACAGATCTTTGTTTCTGGTTTTTACTTCTCTCTGCTGATTTAAATTCACACTTTTCTAGATCTTTTGGATCTCTATCAAGCACCGCTAAGAAGAAGCCTGTTGTGAAATCACTATCTGGTTTTGCATACATACATCTTGTACCAATACTGCCGTACATGGCTGACCCGAAATTCTTCCATTGACCCTTCAGAAGCTCTTTTACATCCTGAACCCTCCATTTAGCTCTTGATGTCTTTACAACATTAGTGATAACCCTTTCGTTCTCTTCGGGAAAAATAGAACAAGTGCTGTAAACGATTCTCTTTGCGTTAGGGAAGGAGTTCATTGCGTGTTTTAAAAATTTCTCTTGTAGCGATGTCAATTTTGCAAGTCTTGCCTCCTCTATATAGTTGTGCACGCTTAGATCCATACCTGCAAATAATAGGTATTAAAACGTATAAACGTGTTATTTCTTCAATTATTTTTATTAATTGAGTACAATTGACAGAATTTTTGAGCCAAAAAGAGAATGATTTATAGTGTCAATTTAATTAAAAAAATTGCTCATTATACAATTTAGCAAAAAACTGGCAAATAATTTATTTTCATAGAACTTACTTATTCTCTTAATGACATTGAGTTATTGAATCTTTTAGGAAACAGTGATCTTTAGATGAATATTTTATATTAGACTAGCTGACCCGGCAAACTTCGTACCGCCTATACGCAGTTTCTAAGGGAAAGCGAAATTGTTGTTTTTACTATATAACAAGCATTTTTTTCATACTTACTCACCTTTTAAACCTTCCCTGGACTTCCACAAATAATTCAAAACCAAAATTAGCTAAATCAGTCCAACCGTTGTCGAGTTTTAGCGAGACTAATGAACAGCAATTGATTTTTATATATATAGATTTTAAAATGTCGCATAATATCTATCAAAAATATTTAAAGATCAAAAATAGATAATACCTGAACCAGAACAGCTGGGATCTAAAAGTATGTATTCCACATCCATATATTCTCCTCTTTTAATGTCTAATACATCCCTATGTACGGGCTTTACACATGTTGATTGTGTCTTCTGCACAAAGTCACATAGCGTTTGGTATCTCTTCTCGCTTCTTTCAACGGCGTGTATTATGCCCTGAAAGATTGAATAAAATGTTACGAAACAAACTATAAGACCCCATATAAGTGATCACACACACACACACACACACACACACACACACACACACACACACACACACGCACACGCACGCACGCACGCACGCCCGCACACACACATACACACACACACACTCACACACTCATACATTCATCTTTCATTCTAAAATTTTATTTCTGTGTCTTAACTGTGTAAACTTAAATTTAAGTTAATCTTAAGAATCTTTTATTTTTGGTAGCCATGGAGTGGAGCATTGGTGACCTGTCATATAGATTTCTAATAAATCTATTTCAGGCACCAGTCTCACACAACAGGTTTCTGAGTGAATCTGTTGTGTTCAGAAATAAATAAAGTTTTTATTATTATATACAATGGAAAAGAGATGGGAGGATAGGACAGTAGTAAGTAACTAATTCAATTTAATTTAATTACCCACGAAATGCATGCATGTGTAGTTTAATTTTTACTTAATGTATATTCAGCCAAGAAAGCCTTTATCACCCCAAGATCAATTTGATTTGCACCTCATAGGACGTCAAGGTTTTTTTTTTCGTTTGTAAAATTTATGTGACAGTAACAAAAATCCTACTAATATTATAAACGCGAAAGTTTGTAAGAATTTATGGATATATGTTTGTTATTCTCTCACGCAAAAACTGCTGAATGGATTTTCATGAAACTTTAAAATAATTCAGAATAACATATAGGCTATAATTTATAAAGATGTAGCGTGAATTATCCAAAATATAACGATTTTCCATCACCACGCGGATGAAACCGCGGGGCGCAGCTAGTTATAATATATATCCAAAAAACAAACCTCACTCTAACTGAAAATGTTGTTAACTACGAGTTGATGTCAAAACTGGTAACTTCACTTTCTTGGCTGACTGTACTTATTCATTATGATAAAAATGTACTGATAGTGAAGGAAAGCTAAAGACGCCTACGGATTCGACATGCCAGTCCACATGCAGCTAATGGGGGGAAGGTTGGTGGGGTGCATAAGTTTTTAGCCAGACTTCAAGCATAAATTGCTATATAGGTATTAGTTATTTCTACTTATTGTCACAAATATTATTTAACTCAATAAACTATTACATAGTAAGCCTTACGTTGTTTCTGAGATATGCTGCCAATTGGGTCGTCTTCATTCCAGGCGCAGCGCACATGTCCAAAGCAACGCTGCCAGGAGGCGGTGCTAGTAAATGGACTGCCATCGCAGTGGCCTATAAGGAAATCCAAGACTATAATGTACTTATAACACACACACTATCTAACTTTTAAGTTAAATTAAGTTTACTACTCAGTTTTACTTGCATAAAATGCTCATGTTCCATTTTCTGTGATAATATGTATACACCTGTTTACAGTTTAGCTGCGTAGTAGCCGATTTATTATGAAAAACATATCTAGTACATGTAATACAACATTTTCACAATTGGGGACAATTTTCACGACTTTGGAAGTAGTAATTATAAACTTACCTAGTCTATCTTATAATTTAAAGAAAAATTTTTAGGAATGCCGTTATAATTTTGCAATATCTGACAGAAAACTACCCTCTGTTACTAATAATATTAATATACAATATGTAACAATTTCTAAAAATATTGTGCAGCAAACCCTACTTTTTTTTTTATTGAACTTGACTTTATGTTGTTGGTCCGAAGACCTCACAACTTTACCGGGGTTTTCGGGGCGAGTGCCTTTGCGAGGCGAAGGCGCTCGAGCCCGGGAGGCAACTTGCTCGAGGGGGCTCCCTAGGGAGTATCACCTCGGCTGGACT
Source organism: Dendrolimus houi (assembly GCA_039645545.1). NCBI lineage: Eukaryota > Metazoa > Arthropoda > Insecta > Lepidoptera > Lasiocampidae > Dendrolimus > Dendrolimus houi. The sequence continues at coordinate 22,544,274 of CM077127.1, read as the reverse complement.
GTTGCCATGAGAGGGGGATGAATCTAATGATGCCCACCATAGGGCGACACAATGCACTAATTGAGAGCGGGCGACGGGTAATATAAAGCCCGAGAGGAAGGATCCCGGCGGACCGGGATCGGCGGTTCGCGGTGGCCTATACTATCTTACTGCCGTTTCGCAACGTGTTATGGTTGGGAGAGAAGAAACGGCGAAAGAAACTTCCCAGCAACACGCCTAGTCTATCCTATGGGGGGGCTGTGTCTCCTGGCGTCCCTCGCAGGGACGTGGAGAGATCGTGATTGGCGGCGTCGACGCCGCCGTCTGTGTCTGTCTGTCGGTGCCTGCCAGCCTGCCGTCCTAACCGCGGGCGGGCTGATCCGAGCCAGCCGTTTTGTGATATCGTCGACCTTGTCCATGAGGATGTTACGCGGTCGTCGCACGAGAGCCTTTCGTCGAGGCTTGTAATCGGACGCGGACACGACGAGGGGATTTCGATGGTGCGGCGCTAGATCGAAATACTTACGCGAGAGCGACGTAATGTAGTTTTTGATGAAGGGAAGCTCCAGATCGCGGTGGATGTCGACGTTACGCATATAGAGGGGAGCGCCGACGGCTCTGCGCATGAATTTATTCTGAACGATTTGCAGTTTCTTTAAAAGGGCAGGCTTGGCATGGCCGAATACCACACTCGCGTATGTCATGATCGGGCGGATGCATGTTTTATATAGAGTAAGCTTGTGTCTGAGGGACATTTTGCTTCGTTTATCTATCATGGGTGCTAGACGACCCATCACAAATCGCGCTCTATTCCGGACTATAGTGATATGCTCGTTGAAGCGCAAGTTCTGATCTAGGTGACACCCAGGTATTTGGTGTACTTTGCCCAGGGGATCTCTTGTTCGTAGAGCGAGATGGCTTTTAAGCGAAGGCAAGCGCGTTTGGGAGAGCGAAGCGTGCCCGGGGAAAAGAACATTGCTGCGCTTTTCTCCGGGTTTACCTCTATCCTCCATTTGCGAAACCATTCGCCTAGCTCTGTTACAGCTACCTGTAGCCGGACGCAAGCCATTTGTCGGTTGTGATCTGATGTATAGAGTGCGGTGTCATCCGCGAAGAGGGCCAACTCTACATCTGGAGTTTTTGGGATGTCGCTGGTGTACAGCGTGAAGAGTAGTGGAGATAGTGCCGAGCCCTGTGGTACACCGGCTGTGAGCGGGTGAGGGGACGATCGTGTTCCCTCCACTCGAAAACGGAAGCTACGGCCTAGGAGGAAGTCTCGCAAGATGAGCACGAGTCTGTCTGGTACACCGAACTGGTACAGCTTGTAAATCAAACCGTTATGCCAGACCTTGTCGAAGGCCTTAGCTACGTCAAGGAACAGTGCGGCTGTTCCTATAGGACGACGAGGGCGATGGGCAAAGTGGGATAGTATGTGCTCCGTGATGCGGTGCACCTGTTGGACGCATGAGTGTCTGGCACGGAATCCAAACTGCTCATCGGGTAGTAGATGTTTGCTGATGGCAAAATCTCTTAGTCTAGAGAGGATGACCCTCTCGTAAAGCTTGCTGAGTGTGCTCAGTAGGCTGATTGGGCGGTAGCTGGACGGTTTATTAGCCGGTTTTCCAGGCTTGTGAATACCGATGACGTCTGCTTCCTTCCAGATCGCGGGGAAAGAGCAGTTTGTTATGGCGGCATTGAAGATGCTCACTAAGATTATAATCAAGTGGCCGGGGAGGAGTTTTAACACGCGATTGTTAATGCCATCGATCCCTGGGGCCTTTCGTGGTTTGAGGGACTTGATCAGATCTTGCACTTCTTCCACCGTGACTGGGTCGAGTGTGGTTTCCGCTGGTAAGGAGGATCTACGTTCAACCTCGGAGTCCACCTCCGTCAGGTGTGACTGGTCGACGTTTTGTGTAGTGGGGGAGCATTGAAGCTCTAGACTCAGCAAACCCTACCCTAGCTTTTGTGCCATATTTCTCTCTCTATCCCAAGGTTGTCCTGAAGAGATCGCTGTCAGCGATAAGACCGCCATTTGTACCTAATTCTAAACTGTTTTTGTGTATTATTTCAATAATCTTATTGTACAATAAAGTATATTCTATTCTATTCGAATATGGCGGCCAAATCTAATTTAAATTTTCGCTATTTGACTACAATATTAGAAATCAGAAATCTTTTATTCATAACAAAGTTACACGTCTATTTCTATAATATAATTATGGTCACATTTAACATTAGGTCATAAACTCTTCATGAGTTTGAAAGGTGTCCTCGACTAACCATTTCCTGAGCCGTATTTTAAATAAATCGAAGGATAGTGACTCCCTTATTCTTTTAGGTAGCTTATTGTATATTAACGGTCCCATGACATGCGTAAATCTCCCCGATTTCCCAAGATCTTTCTTTCTTCCGTTAGAAGAAGATAGAAGATTTCTATCCGTGGAGGAACGGAGAAAGAATACAATTTCCTGCGGCCAGGCGGTCTGTCGTAAGAGGCGACAAAACATCCCACAGCCAGGTGGTAGGGCATTTGCCCGACTGGATGGCTACCACCCCTGGTCTAGAGTATGCCGCCGTAAGAACCTTGAGTTGTGTTCCAGTTCTATCGATAACTTCATTGGCTCTTTCGGTTTGATCGGACGAAAAAGAACGACAAAAGGCGTTTGAGAGTAAGGCCTCTGTTCCTTCGGTATTACCAATATAGTTACAGAACCTAAAGCAATCTGTGGCCAAATAAGAGCTGACATAAAGCTAGGGGCAGACTATACAAACCTTATCCTGCAGTATGATTTTGCTCTCCAAATATAATTCGTGATCATGCATTTTGGTTCTAGGTGCAAATACAAACATAGTCTTAACATGATAATCTTGTGTAAAATCATATTCAGTTAGATTCTGTATCTGATTAAGATAGTCATCATAATCGCCTGAAGTGCAGCGAATGAATCTGTAACCTTCACCTTGAAAGGCTCCAATGGCATCTGATGTTGTCAGGAGGTTCGTGTTGATCCTAACATAGCGCGGTCGTTTAACCTGAGGTGCTAGAAAAATTAATTGAAATAAGTTAGTGTCGGCAATTTGCCTCATATAGCATAAAAACAACTGAAGTCATTTGATTAACTAAATTGTCCTTGCAAAAAATGGTTATGGCACACTGACGCAGAATCGATACTCGCGCGAATCAGGGGTCTTATCTTGTCTCATTTTATTTCGATTCAAATGTGTACCTTACAATGTAGACATAGGGATCAATATGCTATATAAATTTTATATTAACTTTCTTGCACTTCGCTTTGCGTCAGTGTACCAGGAACCCTAATAAATATATAATGATATGTAAATGTAGTATGAATAAACTTATATTAAAGTCTATTTCGAATGGGACGGCATGGCTGACACATCCATAAAACGTAATTAGTAGCGTTATCGCGAACTTTCCTAGGTTTTATTTTTTTTTAATATATTTATTTCTGTTACTATTTAACAATAATTTTAAACTTAGAATCGTGATGTTTATTCCTCTATTTACGTAATTTCTCTCATAGAATCTTATTGGAAACAGATTTTAACGCCGTGGATAGAGCAGGATCCGCGGCATCCTTCGCTTCCGTAACATGGCAAACTACAAGAGAATCGACTATCTTTGTATGGTTATGGTTAATGGAAACCTGATCGGTTAACGGGAAACAAATATCTAGATGCCAGCCGCCATACCACCTCTGCCAGGTAGAAGGGATAGGTTCGGGAAATGCTTGCTTGAAATTGTGTGTGCCAATGATATCACAATTTATCGTCGACCGCGCGAAGTTCAGACGAAACAGTAATTGAAATTTGATGCTCCAGATATAACCGGAACTTAATGTTAGGATTATGATGACGATGGATGCAGCAGTAAATATTTTCATAAGAAACTAACAATCATATAGTGGCGCATCATTAACATTAATAATTGTGTTAAGAGTCAAATAGCCGATGACAACAATAAGGAGCAAAATAATGTCACACATCCTAATGGTTCTAGTAGCGCAACAGTACAAGCAGCGTCTAAGATTTCAATATTTAATGGTCTCTGTGATTGAGCGGGCTCTGCCTTTACTGGCAGACCTCACTACTATGCAGATGTATTAAGAGGTAATTTTATAAACAAACTTTCTGTTATTTGCTGTGGTCTGGGTGTCTTTAATCGGCTCCAGAGTGATCCATTCTATATTACTCATAATAAACATGAAACTTGCTTAGCTTGGGAATATAATATAATATTATGTGCATTTCTATCGATTATTATTTTATTTAGGATTTCTAATTTTGAATTAAACTGTGTATGTATATGTATTTGTACTTTAATAAACAGGTATTTTTTTTAAGCACATAGAAAATTAATAAAAAATATTTGACTGTATTAGTAAGAAAGAAATATCACCCACTTTTAGATGATTCATTTTGTTATATCAACCAAAACATAGAGCTGTTGTTGCAATTACATAAATGTAGGTTACAACATATCAGTTCCTAGTTTCGGAAAAATTACAAGAAAACTATTTTAGTTAATTTGCCAGAAATAAAATGGAAGATTCAAAACCAATAAAAGGCTTACGGGAAGAAATTTCATGAATTTCATTTTGATATTTAAAACAAAAACACATTTGTCTTTTATATCAAAGTAAACTTCAACCACTTCATAAGAAATCTTACTTTCCAAAATAACAACACTAATATATATCAAAAACAATACTAATGTTTGCCTATGCTTTGGTGTACAAAAAAGAATTATCTATCTATAATAATATTATAAAATTCTAAACATGCCATGTTGCTGTAAATTGAAGCTATTTAAAAAGAACAACTGGAATAGAGTGTAAATAATAGAGAACATGAGACATTTCTTTTTAGATTTCTTGTCTGTTTGTTCAGGATTTAGGCCCTTTTTGATGCGGTTTTCGGTGGTCAACAGTAAATTCCTAGACTTAAAATCAGCCTTGCTTTTTTTGCCGGAAATATTTCTGGGAATTGTTTAAAATGGCCTGATTGAAAAAAAATTGAAATAAATTCCATTTTTTCATATCGATAGCAAATTATGTGATAAAATGTGTGACATTTTTATCCCGGGAATCCCGCGGGTATTTTCCCAGGAATGGTTCGAAGTTGTTGGAGTTCACAAAATATTGCTTATTCCAACACAGTTTTCACTAAAACAATGGATTACATTATTTTTTAAATGCTGCAGTACTTAATGTCCACTGAAATCCCGTGGACATTACAAGTTATGTGTGGACGAAGACGCGGGCATATCCTAATACACAATAAAAAACTTAAGGAAATTATTTAAAACCAAACAAGTCATTATATTATTAAATCTTTTAATTCACTAGGATATTTGGTGCCGAGCATTACAAAAATAAGAGCAGTAGAAACATATAAATAATACTGTTCACAAACTGGAATGCCTGTACAAGACTTTAATCTTGCTTTAAATTTAAATTGCTCTTCTCTGTGGTTAGTGGTGGAGGATCACTGTATGAATGCTGATCTATCTCATTGCCATATTCATCATATTCCTTTTCATGGTATGCCTGATATGCATATACACATATTATAAAATTAACCACCACTACTGCAGCTATTACTGACCAAACTGTTACAACAAACTTATCTACAGGATAATATTCTGTAAGTATGTGCGCCACACCAAAAAATGCAATAAAAGGCAGTGTAAACATTGCAATGCTGAATAGAAATAGCTTTCCTAGGGCATAAGCAGCCATTTTCGTCTGCGTAGGAATGAGTGGACCTTCATCTGCATCAGCCATTATCAATATAAATTATATCTGAAAAAGAAATAAAAAATTACCTTGTGTCTTCAAATCACCATGATGTGTGGATATGTATTGTTCAAATTTCTCTTTGTAAGAAAGGACCGTTTGTTCCGGTTTACTTTGGCCCGGAAGTGCTTTTTTTCCAAACACAAGTTCAGCTGTAAGAATCTTTGCTAGCCAAGGATCGAGACGCGGCTCATTTTCTAAGAACATACAGTTTTCAAATATTTTTTCTATATCAGCCGCATGCTTGATAGTTTCTGTTATCAATGCATAAAGCACGTTCGTCCTCTGTAAATATGACAAATCAATTTCTTGCTATAATTTAAACTATAGTAGCTCTTAGAATAATTAACCGATTATGAATTTATGACAAAATATGTTGAAAAAATTCATAACCGAAGATTGTATTGTAGTTGTGTACTTACAAAATGCCGTAGTTTAGAATCGTATAATAAAGTTTTTACGCTGCCGCCTTCAGTGGAGACTTTTTTGAAAATATTTGCTGCTATTTTGTAATGTCTTGGTACTTTTATTGAATGTTCAAACATTTTATAAACGAAGTTTTCAATATTATAATTTCATTGCCATTATTGCTCAATTGTTGTCACGCGACAAATGTCATCATTAAAATTTCAATGTTAAAAAAACAATGAGGTTAAAGTGCATTCATTTTTAATATAACTTTAGTTTAAAAATATTTTAGTAGCGATTATTTTTACATCAAATTGTACATGTGAATAAATAATATATCATATATTATTTATTAGAAAATTACATCACAAGTTTCTCGTAATACTAAAGATAAAATATTAATTTGTAAGTTAACATTTAAACTTGAACAACAGTTTTTTCGTTTTCGCGACTTGTATACATAATAAAACTACGTTTTAACGGTTTTATGGTGGCCGAAATGTCGTAATAACAAAAATCAAATAAATTACCGCGCTTAAAACCGTTAAAACGTAGTTTTATTATTTAACAAGAGTTCGTAAAGTGATAATATTAAGGTAAAAACATACTATTATCACGCGACCTGACAATCATGTCAGGTTTGAATAGAATCGCAATGTCTATTCATTGTTCATCTATTTCATGGCTTATGACATTAAGACGTATAGTCTAGAAACACTCTTTACACGAGTCGTCTGGTGGCGTTTTTACCCCTACTATCATATTATTATTATAAATGAATAAATAACAAACTATAGTTACTAATGTTAATTAATTCTAAAAGAGGTTTGCTTGTTTTTTTCAAACTCTGATTCCAACAATGCTTTTACATAATTATATAAATCACAGTTCTCAAAGTATGCTGTGAAAATATAGAGCAACAAATGCGATTGTTCTACAGTTGCATTTTAATTATTCATTATATTTTATAATTAAAAATAGGCGTGTTAATCACCGTGGATCTGACAAACTTGTTAAATAGATATAGAAAGAAAGAGGCATAAAGCTGGTATTATCACACATGAAACATCTCTTCATACTACTCAGCTACTCGCGTTCATTCATGCCCTCGCTGCTTATATGTGTCGTAATGAAAAGCCCGTGGAGTAAATGGCGGGTCATTATCTGGCTATTTTCTCAGTATTTTTTGGAACATTTTGATAGATTGGCATAATAGAGCCATATTTTTTTCTAATATCCCAGGTCATCCAGATCCTTTAACATTTTAAGTCAGTAGCCCACTCTTCGTTGCTACCACCTCTTACGATAGTCCTACTTAAACAGTCTTCAGGGGAGTTGGTATACAGAGATAACCACAAACAGATCATTATCACGTTGCGCCACATGAATTTAATTGTCGAAAGGGTCTCTACCTGTGGGGTATGGTCCTCCCCATGAGTTTTTACCAGCCCTTCAAAAATGCAAGCTCAATCACTTCTTAAAGTACTCTTTTGCTATGGTAAAAGTATTTTATGTTACGTCTTTAATCGCAGAAGTTAATTTGACACTTAACAAACATAAGGTTTCAATAAGTAGTAGCGTGACAAAAATTGTGAAGTCTTATATTTCCAAATTTTGAACCGTATCAGTACAAATGTATTAAATTAATTAAGTACGGGACAAAAGTACTGGCTCACACGTATACTACTCATCATTGCATCAACGCATTCGGCATTGATTTAAAATAACGTATGCATCTTGATCAAGTTTGATATGTTCAACTATCTGCAGCACCGAACACTAGTACTCTCTAGCGAGAGTTCTGCAGTATGTAGTTATTATTTCAACTCATCATACTCAGCCTACTCGGTATCGGGTATTATCGATTATTTTAAGTTTAGATGGATAACTTATTAACTGTCACTTGATCACTATCACTTCACTAATCACTACATAAAATAAAAATACTTTGTGATTTTGATTTAATAGTAGCTTTGCTGCACGTAATCTTTATTTACAGTCTCAAGAAAAACATTTAAAGTGAAAAGTATTTTAGATAAATTGTTGATTAATTATGTAAACATTTTAAGACGAGGTGATTGTCCATAAACATCGGCCTCATTTGAATATTGTTTGTGTAATATCGTTGACAGTTTCATTTCGAATGGCGATATGCTCCTCGTAAAATACCAGGAAATGCTATGATTCAACACGAATGTGTTTTCAAAATACAGTTGGTTGTGAATGTCGTGCCTGTTTCAGTGATCGAGAGCGCCGCGGTGGCTGTGCACGCGAGTGAAAGTGGTTAATATGTCTAGTGGGTAGTTGTTTTGACCCGGGAATTTTGTCAAAACAATGGTGCCTGCGCCGAGCTGCCCCAGTACGTGGGACTACTGGTCGTCTCCGCCGCCGGAAAACGTGGAGCTGTCGTGCCTCCTACCTAACTCTATTTATATTCCTGTGACGACCAGCTGGGATGCAACACTGCAGGATGTCAAAGATGTTAGAAACATTCTTTTATTTTTATAGCCTAAATTTGGTAAATCTATACATTTTGATATACGAATTTTAAGTAAAGGGGTGGTAACGTGGGTAGGGCGGAGACATACTTACCTCTACAACAACCCATACAATCCGTTCTTGATTTTTTTTAATAAACATAAGCTGATTTATTTTTTCACTATTGCACTTATATCATAGGTCCAAAGTTGAACAATCCTTTCAAAGTCCAAATCAAAGCCATTAATCAACAGAAAAGAACCCAAAAACAGCATAAGTTATCTAAAAATGAAGAGAAAACATAACATAGCACATTGACATACACTACAAGAGTAACCATGAAAAATATTCAAAATGGTGGCCAGTAAAGACAAAATTATAAATTGTGTATATGAAATAAATAGTAAATGGCTACCAGTCGGTCCTGGGTCTCGCCGGCCGCTACCGCGGCACACTCACTTCACTAGCTCCACTTGTGTGCTTTGGTCTGAAGATAATCTAACCGAACCTAAATTACTGTTCTAGTCACTAGTCGTGACCTTTCACCGTCCATCACAATAATATTAGTTAAAAAATAGGTGAGGTAATGTTTACCAAAAAGTAATATTTCAAGAATTCCAGACCATAGTGGTTGCTGAAAAGGTAACTATACCTACCCCCTTACCCACTTTGCCCACTCATTACTTATAATTTGTGTACCGGAGACCTGAGTAGCAGCCCTAGATTTTTCTTGTGACTAAAAAAAATAGGAAATCTTATGAAATGAGCTACCTGCTTTATTTATTTTTTATTGCCAAAAGTGGGCAACCTGATGGAAAATGGCCACCATGGTGATATTTTGTGTTTAATTAACTAAAATTTATAAACTATTTTGACCTGTTTCAAAGACACTGTTGAATAGATATGTAACATCAAATATATTCAAACTTGAATTTTGTTTACAAATACAAATTTTGTCTTCATTAAATTGAACCTTTTACCTTTGGAAAAACAATTAGCAAACTTTTTTAATTCTGCCACCTTTATCCATATTTAGATATCATAGTGACAATTATCATTTTTCTTATCACATGGTCACCTCACTAAGTAACAGCTGTGTTATGACCATGATAAATACAATATAATTGTTGTAAACACCTTACAAGATGTGTTTATTGAATAAAATTTATCAGTTCATTAATTATCATACATTACATTATTTACGTTCAATTTGACTGGTTTTTACCAGTTTAAGGGAAAAGGTACATTGTGTAATATTTGTTATTTTCAGTGTACAAGGTATCTGTATTAAAATCAGGGATGTTATAGATATATTATATCAGTTTCAGATATGGTTATGGATATCAAATTATTTCAGATGGTGGGGTATAGTTATAGGGCACATTTATTTATTATGAACATATCTGAACTTTGATATAGGATAGTAAGCTACGGCGAGAGGAAAGTGAAGAGGAGCTCCCTTAGCCTTCTGGTTTTTTTGATAACCACCCAAAATTCACTTTGTATCTCAAATAATAAATAAGTGTGTCCTATAACTATACTGCACCCATTTCAGATTATCCATTCATTTTGCACAGTTTCAGTTATGTATATTAGATTTTGAAGAAATTATAAGAGTAAAATACAAATAGATAATGATTGGTCTTTATTTTTAGATTGTCATTTGGTACTCCAATCATTTTTCATTTTAAAGCATTATTACCTATCGATTGCAAAAACAACATCATTATAAATTGATCGTGATTTTGTTAAATTAAAGTCATCATCATCATCATCCAAATGTTAAATTGTGTTTGGAGTGTTCACTCCAATGCTCAGGGTCCGCTTTCCTACTTTTTCTGCTACATTTTGTGCAGTCCCCATCATCGCACTCATACATATAGGATTCTTCTATAACACAGTTTTACTTGAAATATAGGGTAGTTGCTCAAAATTTAAATTTATTATATTTATTTATCACAATACTTGAACTTGCAGTGACTTGCCATACAGCTCTTACTACTAAATTTTTAATTTTGTAATTATCCACTGGTTTACTGAAAGTAACATTTGTACCAAGTATTTTTTTTTTACTGTAAATGATATCTTAAACTATTATTTTGTTTTAAGACTTTCAATATTGTTAGACTAGATCCTAATGAACCAGAAATCGAAAATTTTACAGGTCACAGTATAAAGTTAAACTATTATTTGCAAATGATAAGCCACCACAGAATTAGTCTTGATTTTTAGGCTAAATTTTATCATAACTTTATTTATTCAAAAAGCTTTAAAAACTGAGAAAACATGAATATTCATATATAGAAATATACTCAATATTAGTACATTTTAAGTTTTCGAATGGTAGGGCTCTTTTGCTTAGCTAATAAAACTTGGTAGACTTTTAAATTTCAAGATTCTATTGTGGGCTCCCTTCAATATTAAGAAAGTCTATGTTTCATACTAGATTTTTGTACACACACCAGACTTCAGCTAAATTTCATGGCTAACCTTGTATAGCTAATGAGATTTTCAGAGTGTTTATGAGAATGAGGTTAGGAGAAGTAAATGTTATGTTTGAAATTAGTAACTGTTCTAATAGAAATCAAATAAATTTCATACTTTTTTATGCGGCTTTGCTTGCTTAAGTTTCAAGTACATATGTATGTATGTTACTTCTTCACTTCTCATGAAAATGTAGAAAATTAGCAATATTCAAAATACAACTTGTAGATATGTTGTATTGTTTCTTTTAGGGTTCTTATATGTACATATACTTAGAGGTTAAAAAGGAACCCATATTCTGTGTCTGTCTGTGTCATAGGTTGTTTCAGGACTAGTACTAAGACTAAAGAGATGTAGTGTTAAAGCTAAAATATTTTTAAATAGGGTCCAGTAAGAGAAATTTAAAATTGAATACTATCATTAAGTGAGATATCAAATGAAAGTGTTCTACTAGGTCATTTTAAAGTTATTTTTCAAAGTTATAATAAAAAATAATGTTCCTTTTATCTATAATCTTGATAAAGTTTATTAGCTGAAATATTTAAAAAATCAAGAGCATTTGAATTTCTATATTTTAAAGGAAATAATGTAAATCCAAATACATGTTCATAATTTTGGAGAAAATCATATAACCAAATGTGATTAATATCTATATCATTCTAACTTGATTGCAAAATTGTTATATGATTCTATTCTTGCTGGTGCTGGCTCTAATGCCTTTTGCGGTTTTGTTTGCCAATGTCGCAGTAAAAGAGGCAGGTGATAGTATATGTATGCAATTGTAGCTAGTGTTATATTGAAAAAATGTTGGTTGGTTGGTAACCTTTTTTCAAAAACCCGACGACAGACAGCACAAACACCTATATTAGCCTAACTACTTTATAACTTTAAATATTCATATTATTACACTTCTAATAATCTTTTGAATGAATATAGTTTTGATGTAATGTAAGTCTGTACCCATGCACATAATGGAACAAGTCAGTTATAGCATACTTTAACATAACTATATACTTCAATCTAATATAATTGACTGAATATGACCGACTGACTGACATTTATCTTAATTTTGAATATTTAATTTAATTGTTCAATTTGTTTTTATGAATCTGTGTGTCGGAAATAAGTGAATAATTATTAATTATTATTAATAGGTGAAAATTGGATGAAGTAAGAATTAATAGTGTATTTTATAGAAGAAATCTCTATGCACGCCTAACTTTTACAGTACCACTTATTTTTTTAAGAAATGTATGTGTCTAAATAAATATTTCTAAATATTTTAGGACTTATGGTACAGAGCAGTCAATTATCCTCTATTTGGCATGCTACGAGAGATGTCCAGTTATGTTTTTCAATTTGTTAACTCACTGGCAGTCACAGAAGAGGTTGATGATGAAACAAAACGGATTTGTGACATAAAACCAGTGTGCGGAGTACTAGTCATTGTAGAGAGATCAGTGGAAAGGCCTGGGGAGGATTTGCTCAATAGAGATATAACTTGGCTTATTGGAAAGTGTAAGTATTTATTCTTGATTATATTTATATTGCCCCATTTTGTTAATTGGAGCTATAAATCATATTCAGGTCCCAGATGTGCACTAATTTTAGGTATTTTTATGAATCTTTATATACTAGCTTTTGGACCACCACCTTTGGGTAAATTATTAGATGATGCAGTGACTTATGCAAATGTTGAAAATCTTCTCTCTTATTGTGGGAAAAGTTGAGAACTCATATACTGCAGTGGTGTTTGGTCAGTGCCATTAAGTTATAAGGAAGTAAAGATGAAATATTTTTAATTTTAGCCCTAAAAGAATTTGATAACTTAAGGAGTTCAGAAGTGAATGACTTTCGCACACGTATGCGTTACCTAGCAGAGGAGAATTTGATGAAAAGAGCGCAAAGCACAAGAATTGAGAAACTGCGGTACCAATGTCCGCCGCGGTTGGCTGACCATCCAGAAATACCGGCGACGCTCCGGAGCCATCTAAATAACCAATGCTTCCTACTATTTACTATTGTTAATTCTGAGGTAAGTTGTCACTAAGCTATGTAGTACAGTGGACGCTCGATTATCTGGACCTCAATTTAAAGGATGCGGATTGGCAACCGCGTTCAAATTATCCTTCAATTCAATCCATGCGTCCACCGACGCGTCGTATGTACATTCGGACGTACGAAATTGTATTTCTGATATCATAATAAACGTAAATTTTGGTTGATATGTTCTTTGGTTACATTAAATAAACACGTGTACGCAGACAAGTTATCATTCATGTACAACAATCACCTTCTTTATATATACATTTATCCGGCTTTTCGATTATTCCCGAATGCCTCCCGACAACAATTAGTCCGGTATATCAAATGTTGAATACAGTGTTACTGTAAGATTATATTATTCGCACGGATATCTAAAAAGAACTTTTTGTCGAGTTTAACTACCTACAAAGTGAATTCAAAATATTTCCACTCCCGTACGGCCCGTACCCCAATGACCCATACATCGCATAAGACTAGCTAGCCGAGCAGGGTGCGCGGCGACCACGCAACTTTTTTCTAATACTTACATTTTTTAACTCGTAATATCTTTCGAATGGAATGTCCGAATTGAATAATTCAAAAAGTTATATAAAGGTATTGAAGCAGTCTTGAATATGAAATAATTTATTTTGATAAGGATGAATACTAAGATACAAATAAAGAGCCTTTTCTAGCGGCAGCATTTCAATTAAATTTTTAAAATAAAAGAACACTTATTGTGGCATAACTATAATAGTTAGACATATGCTGTCACGACACTTTTTGTAAATAATGACGTGTTCTAAAAAGTCGTAAGAAATTATTTTATTCTATCATCAATAGTTTTCGCAGCGCACGCGATTTTAGGTAATTTTTTACATTTTGGGTTACATTATTGGAGTTTTAGTAAGGATCCCTAATTTTTTTGCAAATATAATATAGCCTATGTCACCTGGGGACAGTGTAGCTTGCCAACAGTGAAAGAATTTTTCTAATCGGTTCAGTAGTTTCGTAGTCTATTCAATGTAAACAACAATCAAATATTTCCTCTTTATAATATTAGTATAGATATGCCAGCGATACAGCGACACAAGTAAACGTTACCGCAGCTTCAACTTTTTGGCTATATTCATCTATATCTACAAAAAATATAAGGATGTTCAAAATTTCAACACCAGGCATAATTATAGACTGATACTGCCATCTTTCACATTATAAAAAGTAGCGACTTCTTTCTTGCTGGTTTGTATACGCTTCTTCAATAAAATTCCCAATGAAGTGTTAGATCTACCCTTCATTAAATTTAAAGCTAAATTGAAAAATATCTTGCTTAAAAAGGGATACTACACTATTGCAGAATATTTAAATGACAAAACTGCATTTACATAGCGGCTGGTCTTTTATACTACCTTCTGTATAACGTTTATATTTTACATAACATGTAAGGAATGTATGGAGATTTGTCGCAGTATCAATTCTTAGTATGTCATTATTGCGACGCTAACAATATTTTTTGTTTGTTACAACTCCATTAATTCTTTGAAAAGTAATTGTAATACAACTTCTATATGTATTTAAAAATAAAGAGCCTAAGATAGATAAATAATTATGATAAAATAATAATAATAGCTAGACGTGTTGCTGGGGAGTTTCTTGCCGCTTCCTCTCCTTTAAACAGCGATAACACATTGCAAAGCGGTGTACATAGAATAGGAAGTAGATTTAAATTTTGACTTATATGTATGACCTTCAAGAAGTGTTCTCCAGTGGAACTTATTTCGAATAAAAACTTTTGAATTTGAGTATGCCACTGAAACAACGTCGTGTAGGTCGTGGTAGCGTAATGACAGGAGCACGCGTCCCGTACTCTAAGGGCGCAGGTTCGATCCTGGCTGGAACGCATGCACCACTTCGGCAGTTTTCTGATCTAATGTGCTTATTGTTACAAATACCACGTCCTTAAAACGGTGAAGGGAAACATCGTGATGCCACCTGCACATCGAGATAACCGATGTGTCAAACCTGCCAAGCCGCCTTGGACAAGCGTAGCGGGTATACTGTCCGTTCCCTATAATGGGAGGCCCGAGCCCAGCAGTGGGACATTTATGGGCTGTTATTCTATTTTTTTATATTTATACTCAAATGACGCGACGTCGCGTCGGGATAAAAAGTATCCTAAGTGTTGACCAGGGATTTTGTGATTTTCACCTGATCACCTTTTCACAGACAGATAGACGATTATTCTAAAAGTTGTATTTTTGATATATACTGGTCTTGAAAAAGCAACTCCTGATTTTTTTCTCTTTTTTAATTTCATTATACAAACTCGCCTTCTATATAGATATTGTTACGACTTAGCCAAAATTCCACGAAGCAAGCCGACAAATGAGAATGTGCACCTGCCGGCTATAAAGCCCAAGTTTATTAACTGCCCGCATTTGCACTTCTTTTGTTTTCTTTGTGTTTAATATTTTGAATTAGAAATGGCGCCTATTGTGTATTGTAAACCTCTCTGGTAGGCAGTGGCCAGGTGTGGTTCTAAGAATCCATTGTTTACACGGTCGTGACATATTGTAAGCTGAGTATAAAGGGATGCCCGAACGGAGAGATCGGCAGTCAAGCGACGATTACGATCAAAGCAAGACCTGTACATTCGATAAGCGATATAGTGACGGATTTTGCGAGTGTTATTTAATTGTGTATTACATAAGGACTTATTGCGTCCGGTTATATTTGTACCTCTGTTATACGTGTTTGTATAGTTCTAATAAATTCTATAGTAATTCCAACGGCATTTTAATTCGAGTCCCGCACTCGTAACAATATATTATAGACAATAAAGTATATTTATTACAAAAATGTTTAGAATTATTTATTTTCGCCGATTTCGTTGCGGTTTTCGCTGTTCGATATCAAATTCCGGACTTAAAATCTGCGGTACTTTATTCCCGCGGGAATAATATTTTTTTTAAAGAGCAGTATAAATTGGCCAAGTAGAAAAAAATTCTGATTCCAATGCAATATTATCATTAATCGCTAGAAAATTCTCTGTCATACAATTTGTGATACTTTATATCCTGGGTTTATATGAGAATCTTCAGAATTCATGTATTGTATCCTAAAAATCCATTGCCTTGCTAGGAACACCCTTTGATTTTAAATATTGGCAAAATAACTGTAATCTATAATACCTGTCCAGTGTGGACAGGTATTATAGATTACAGAAGTCGCGGGCAAATGCTAGTTCATATATAAAACTTGTCAGTCATATTCAAAGAGTCACTAGTTTCAAATATATTCATATGACATATCAGATTATAAGAAATTCATATTTTGCTTACAACCATCTCGCCATATTGCAGTTCAAAGAAGCAAAAAAATCTAGTACAAAAATGTTTCTGTCATTACAAAAGTACTGTTGTAGAAAACTGCATGTCACAGGTGGTGACCATCAGCGCGTTCCATCAGTAGCTCACAACGCCCAAAATGCTTCGTTAGCCGTTCCACAAGGGGCGACCGCGGTCATTGTGGTCGTGGCGTTAATGTTACTAATAACGTCATCATTTTCGATCACACAACGCTCACGACGACCCATGTCAAGAGGTGGGTCGAATAACCATTCCACTTGGGTTTACGATTGTAACGCCGGCAAGCCAGTGGAACGGGAAAACTCGCGATCGTAAACGTAGTCGTTGTGAGTCTCTAATGCAACGTAGCCCATATAAAACATATTCTTGTGGTTCCCAAGCATATAATTGTTAAAACTTGCATTAGAAGTTGCATACAATAACTTCAAAAATGTTAAAAAACACCAATCGCCATTGACATGATAAAGTGCTATATCGCTAGCCGTATTAGGCTAATGATATTGTTATACAGCAAAGCAAAACGAATAGCTATTGTGCCGTTTATACCGAAGAAATATTAAACTAATAGTCTAGTGTGCCGAAAATCTAGTTGCAATCTAAGAAAAACAGATCAGCTGAGACGTTTATAAATAACCTAGACCAGTCTAGACACAATTACGGGCGGCGCCTCATCTCGTTGGCAATGACAATGAAATTTACTGTTTGTTTTTAGGTTTTTGTTGCTACTCGAACTGAAATAATAACATTCTTTGAAATTTTCACACTTCGATGTATAATTGTCTATATTAAAATTCTCAGAGCTTTACATTTCGTCCTTGATATGTTTCCGCGTTATGTGGTCCCAGAATGTATTGATTATAATATTTTTACTTTTATGCATAATAATACATTTTTAATAAACATACAGAGATTAATTAATTAATTATCTCGATTTATGAGTTAGGCTTTTAATATTTATAGTTGTTGATTTATATTTAGAATTTGCGATAACGTGGCCCCTTTTTAACCGACTTAAAAAAGGAGGTTTTAAATTCGTCTGTTTGTTTTTTTTATGTATGTTCGTTAATCGATTTCTCCGTCAATTGTGAACCGGTTTTCAAAGTTTTCTTTTAATCGAAAGGCTATACTGCCGAATTAGTCCCATTGTCACCAGGTCAAGATCTGATTAGTGGATTCCAAGGAATTAGAGAAACTAATAAAATTGATAACAGACTTCTTCGTAACACGACATCTCTGTCAATTCTAAACCGATTTTCATTTTTTTTCTTTTACTCGTAAGTCTATACTCCCGAAGGGGTGCCATGGTCACCAAGTCAGGATCTGAAGAGTGGATCCCAGAGAAATCAAGAGATAATAATTCCTAAAATTGAAATGGTGACCTCTTATCCATTTGAAAACACTTTTTATAGACGTAATATGATAACTGCCGGCAATAGATATTTTGAGCAATAAATGATCTGGAATACGGGCCATAACTGGACGTATAGAAACAAATCATCCTCATAAAGTGCTTAAGTCATTTAATGACAGCAATATATTACTCGTTCAATAAATGGGTACTAAGAGAGTAAATCAAATTCGTGAGCGCAGTTCACATTTACAGGCCTATTTGGTTGTATAAAAAATGAGAGATTTTTAGTTATTTCAAAGAAAAATGCATTAGTCTTCCACATTCAACTCTTCTTCATTTTGTTCGTTTTCTATTTCTTCTTCATCCTTCTCGCCCTCTTCTAGCCACTGCTTCATCAAGTCGTTAGCCTCATTTCTGTAAATAAAGTATAAACTAGTTATTTTAATTGCTAGGTACTCGAATTACATTCTGGTCGGCTAAATTTTAGTGAAGGAAAAAACAAGCAATATTTTGGCTTCATGTGCATAATTACCACCGCATTATGTTGGCGAAATTTTTTAGTGAAAAACATGTTTATCGTTATTAATGTATGAATGCTTTAGATAGAATTGCTCACGCTCCCAAGCATTGGAAGTTGGTCAGAATAAAGTTTCAATATACCTCTCTTCTGGGCTCACCACGCCTTTGTTAATCCTTTTCAGCCTGGGCAAAGACGCGAGAACCTCTATTCGTAATTCGGGGTCTTCCTCTTCGGGGCCAACTTCAGCATCTTCTTCCCCAGTGCCTCCCATAAATGGACACCCTTTTAGTATCAATGTCTCCAGACCTGTTAGACACTGGAAATATTTCAACTTTTATACTAAACCAAATAGTGCTTAGCAGAAATTTAATTAAATTTGAATATTTAATTTATCAGATGCTATTTTCTTTCGTGGTTAGGGATAGCTTGCTTACAATCTTAATACAAACTGTGCATCTTGACTTAGTGCTCTTAGAAACATTGATGATGTGGAAACTAGTCTAGGATATCCAGTTCGTAACTTGCAAAAAGGATTATACGAGAGTAAATTAATCTGATCTGAATATTATATACATATAACAAAACAACATTTTTATTGGGTACCAACAAAAATTGTGTTATCTTAAATATGTAAGATAGTACAATAAGCTGTGTCACGGAAATGAATATGTTGCGATGGGTGTGTGGGGTCACGCGGAAAGACCGTGTCAGGAACTCCTTCATCCGCGGCAGTTTTCATATCTGTGACATTGCAAACAAACTGCAAGAGAGTTAGCGAGAGAGAGAGAAGTACAATGCGCGGCCTAACGTGTATTTAATGTCATCTATTCCAGACAACCTAATAATATAAACGTGATACATCAAAGATGTATCACGTTTTTATCCGTGCAGGAACGGAGAAAGAATAAAATTTCCTGCGGTCAGGCGGCCTGTCGTATGAGGCGACAAAACAACCCACAGCCAGGTGGTAGGGCATTTGCCCGACTGGATGGCTACCACCCCTGGTCTAGAGTATGCCGCCATAACAACCTCGAGATGTGTTCCGGCATTAGTGACCAGGTCCCAGCTCCCTTAAGAGTGCAGCAGCGCATTTGTAGCACCTTTGGTGTTGCAAATGTCCATAGGCGATGGTAACCGCTTTCCATCAAGTGGGCCGTCTGCCTGTCTGCTGAACTCGTGCAATAAAAAAAAACAGAACTGTATAAAGTCGGTGTCTTGAAGTATTAAAAGTACAATAGCAAAGTCATACCCTTAATTTCTTCACTTGTTTCAATGTAGCTACTTTGCAGTTTCTAAGGTTGATATACTGAAGTTTTTTCATTCCTTCGTCGAATCCATTGAGTAGTTTAATAGGATTATTGCGCACATGTAAAATTCTTAAATTAATAAGCTTCTCTATTCCGATCAAACTAATAATCTTGTTCCCAGCTAAATATAAGCTGTCTAAATTGGGAAAATCCATTTCGAAGACATCTTGTATTAGATTGTATCTGAAATCTAGGCATCTTATTGTGGGCATTCTATTGTCAAAGTGGATTTTATGTATTTTGTTGTTGGCAGCTTCTAATGTGCTTAAAACTGGTTGATAAACATCATGTACGCTGGTTATTAAGTTGTTGTTCATAATGATTACTTGAAGATACTTCATCTTCTTCAAAGCGGCTGATTGAAGTTTATTTTTGTCGGCGTGTATGAGAACTAAGTATGGAAGTTCTGTTACAACTTGCAGAGCATCCAAGTCTAGGTAGTTATTGGATACATCAACAAATTGTAAATGTTGAAAATATTTAATAGCGGTTATATCTGTCAGTCGAAGTCCTGTGCACGTTGCTTTCAAATAGGTGTACCTGAAAAAATGTTGTGCAAAAGACCATTAAATTTTTGTATAGGATATAATACAATTTTCGTTTAAATGATGTTTGGTAAATTTTTAAATATTATCTGTCACGTTTTGTGGACTTTCTCCTGTTACTAACAGCCGATTGCAGTCCACTGCTAGACGTTAGCTTCCCCAAATTTATACAAATCGCATTCCTCCGTTTTCCACATTCAGTTGTTCCTAACAACCTTTCATACGTCACCAATCCAATTTCTCTTACAAAACTACTTTTCAGATCTGTTTTGTATACACATAGTATGCCCAATGTATAGGGTCTTTCAAAAACCTTATTTATTAGGATTCTTTGATCTTCTATTTTTACCCGTCTCCATCTGCGGTCTTTCCTAGTAGACTAAGTCTGACACTGACTTCAGATTTGTGCAGTTTTCTCTCGGGATAAGATACTTTTTCCTCCTCGAATACCGTTTCAGGGGCCAAAATCTCCTGATCTTCCTTTTCTTTCGGAATAGGCACCTCCTCTTCCTCGTCAGGAACGAGATTGAAATGAGATTTAAGCATTTTAATAAGTTTAATAAATAAATATTTTTTGAATATTTTTTTTCATTTGATGCGTATATTTGTCAGTGTGTTACAATGTTCATGTCATTGTTTTTAGAAATAAGGTTTCAAATATAATGCCAGAGTCCTTCAACGAATAAAAATTAAAATAAAGGGGATTCTAAACTATATTCGTTTTGTGTCTTCTTGCTATTACAAATATCAACCAAAAGTGGTTTTCTGCGCAAAACGATCGAAGTTTATTATTGTTTAGATTCGTAGAATACAGACTACTCGTAAGTAAATTTTGTCAAATTATATCTTCAAAAATGTAGCAATGCATGAGCGAAACTGAACCCCATTTAGGTAGCCACTGCCACGTTCGTTTCGCGCGACGCGCGTATACTTCGTGTCGCGCCCGTCGCTAAGCCCGAGTCAGTGGCCAATGGCCATGCAATTAATTACGTATACAAGAGAAATGCTCTTGACAATAGTTTTAGTAGTTTCCTCCTTAAGAATCGATCTTCATATAGAGCTCCTGGTATGGAAATTTTCTGAGGAGTGAAATTATTCAAACGTTACGTTTTTTATTATACAATTTAGAACTTTAATGCAATGAAATAAGATCTAAAATAATATCCATCAGTGTAAGATACAGCATTTTAAAATTAGAATGTCTTGTAAAACCGCCCTTAGTATTATACAATTTATAACTTTAATGCAATGAAATAAGATATAAAGTAATATCCATGAGTACTTATTCAAAAACGATCGCGCTGAAGGAGTAAACGACAGTCGTGCGTCGGAGCTGACACACATTTTTTCTTTACTTTTAGGACTCGTTCTCATCAAATGTTCCTGCAACGCGCACACCTCAACAGCACATCGAAGTGATACTCCGCAGGTTTGCGAATTCACTGAACATGCACGATCAGCAGCCTCACAACTATGTGTTGAAGGTTTGCGGCCGTGAGGAGTACCTGTTTGGGGATCATCCATTCATTCAGTTCCTGTATATACAAGAGATGGTTGCCAATGATGGTGTTCCTAAAGTTATTGTAAATAGTATGGATAAACTACCTCTAGCGAGTAAGTCTTTTGCTATAAACTGTCATTAGGCGCTTTAGTGTCATGCATGTATTTACATTTATGTCACCAGGCTCGTCTTTACACGCAGGGACAAAGGGGTGCGTGCTGCAAATACTTTCGTTTCATAATCTGCTAGTTTTGAAAATTATTTAACATCATCTCAACTCGAACACCGATAACATAATGAATCGCAAACATATTGAAATTTATTAACTATATTGTTTTATTAATTTTGTTTTTATTACTGGAAAGGGAGAGGGGGGGCTGGATGATTTTTGCACCCCCTCGCCCAATATAGTTAAGACAGCCCTGTATGCCACTGACCTTTATTGCTACTACTGTGCTGACTGCTGCATATATTTTTTGTAGTGTTTATCTCTTATATCTGTAGTCTCTACAATTAATAGCAAATTAGTTGAGCGCATAGAATGTTGATGTGAATGTGTCAGCGGAGACGACTTCTCTAAAGGTCCATAATAACTGGTTACGGCAGTTGTCTAGTTTGAATATTACATGCCTTTTAGCCATGTCTCGCAGCTGGTATTTAACAGCTGCAGACAGCTATGCTAATAATATAATACATAAATATAGGTCAGATTTATAAGTAACTGAATTTTTAAAACTCACACTTCCTATACTTCAAATATTGAAAATGCGTTTATTATTTTTTCAATTTTTTATCAATTATTTGCGTTTGTTAATAGCCGAAAGGATAGAATTTTAATAAAAAATGTATAACTATTTAATCTATTGCGAGTAACCTAATGGCCTTGAGTGGTAAAAATAATTTCTAGGGTTCTGAAGCCTAAACGTAACAAAATAAGAATTTTTGAAGACTACAGCCCGTAGCAGAAAAGTAACAATAGTTAAATCATAAAACAGATTTAACCCGACTAGAGATAAAAAATTAATTAAAAATATAAAACAAGTCGGTGTTTACTGCTATAATCGTTGAGTAAAACATTTTTTTATATTATAGATTTTCGTTTTTTCATAATGTCTTCTGGCAATTTTACAATAAAAATTGTTGAGTTTTAACTTTTGTTTCCCTAAATTCATTGAATGGGACTAATTGGGTTTTCAGTAAATCGCGATATAACTTGCCCACCTGAGAGAAGAAGAATGACATCAGAACATTCAAACACCATGAGAAGAAAGAAAAACGAATCTTCATGGAATATAAATAAGAATTACACATGTGTGGTTGAGAGTGTTTGTAAATTGAACGTGGATCCCGGACGCGTGGTGGAGGTATAAATGATAATTTTGAATTTACATTTTCAATATAATATCAGCGTTAAAGACTGATTTTAAAAAAGAAATTGTAGCTCTGCATTTCCACGAAAAACGCACAAGACACAAGAATATGAAGCCAATTCACACGCTGTCGTGGGAATGTGGAGCGCCTATTAAATAATAAAACCTGAAAAAGAAAAAGGGATGATTGTTGTTACTCATCCGCCATGTAAGAAAATAAATCTTTTTCATTTCTCATACTCGGAAAGTACACTTGAAGTTACGCGATCACAGGGATGAAAACAGTAATTTTTGTCCCTGGGAAACGATTTTCCCTGCTGACAAAACAAAACAAAAAATTAAAAACTATGCGAGCCATGTCCGAACTTTTATACAGCCATTCTTAATAAATCGCGGCATAAAATTGTAATGAAAAAATATGAACAATTTTGTAGCATGATTTTTACTTATAAATTACTTTTCATCAGTATCATCAGCGACAAAAAAATACTGGCTGGTAGAATGCCACAGAAAAGAAATTTAATTGACGTATCATATGTGACATATTAAATGAGTTCATCATCGGTTTTTATTTACTTTCCTCATATTCGAAATAAAAAGGAGTGTTAACCTCGGGTGAAAGACCTATTTAGGCACACGAACTATTAGCACCCTCGCTACGCTCATGCGCGAAACTGTCTCGTGCCTGAGTAGGTCATTTCCATCTCTTGTGTAACAATCTACTATATATTTAAAATTCTAATGTTAGTGTGTATGTCACTGAACTCCCAAACCCCTGGACCGATCTTGGTGAATTATTTTGTGTGTGTTTCGAGTAAGTCCCCGGATGGTTAAGGTTCACAATTGGACCCGGTAGGTGACGCTGGAATCATGTTCTAGATTTTCATTTTTTCACAGCAGGACAACGTCTGCCGGGCCCGCTAGTATTTCTTCTAATAAAACTTCATCTTAATGGTTTCAAGCGCGGTATTTTATTTGAATAAAAAGGAATATTGAAATAAAAATCAAATAAAATACAACGCTTAAAAACGTAACTTAAGAAAATAAATATATTTGTGTCAAAATTAATTCTTCCACATTATTTATTAAGAGTCATGCATGAGTCTACTACAACTACACACAATTTTAGTTACTGTTAATAGAGACTTTTGTTCGACTTCAGGTTGTGTGTCAAGCGGGAATATTCCACGGTGGCAAACCGTTATGTGAATCGCAGAAGACGCGATCAGCGGCAATATCTAAAGATGGTGTTGCCCAATGGGACGAAGAACTAACATTCCCAATAAAAGTGTACAATCTACCTCGAATGGCGCGGCTCTGCTTTGGCATCTATGAAATTACTAAAGTTAAATCGAAAAGGAAAGGAAAAGACTCGAGCAAGGTATAGAAAAATTGGGCGATCGGAGGACCCCCGTTAAGCACGAAGTTCCTAGGTCGCCTGGAGGGGGCATAACGCTTTTTCCTTAAGTGACGGTTTCTGCCAGTTCACTCTACTGAAAACTGCATAAAAGAATTTCATTTAAAAGAAAGTATAATTCGAGCAAAACTTAAATGCGTTCTTGAAGTTTGTGTACGTCATTACGTAAAATACTATTATAAGGTTCACGAGGCTATACATACAGAGTTGAGTGGGTAGAGTGTTGTGCTCTCGCTCGGTCGCTAA
Organism: Dendrolimus houi; assembly: GCA_039645545.1. NCBI lineage: Eukaryota > Metazoa > Arthropoda > Insecta > Lepidoptera > Lasiocampidae > Dendrolimus > Dendrolimus houi. The sequence continues at coordinate 22,519,453 of CM077127.1, read as the reverse complement.
CTGGACTCGCATTGCATCTCCTCACTACACACTGTTTTTTTTTTTTTTTTTTTTTTTTTTTTTACAAGGCGGGGGAAATGCATTTCGCACATACCGGGTCCTTTGCTAGGATTAGACCGTTGTTGATCATGGAGGCTTTCCACTGAGGCAATCCAAACAATAATCAACCGGCTTGTGTGGAGACTCGACTAATCAATACCCCACTAAAACCACCCTCCTCCCATGTGCCCCGCGCTTATGGCAGGAAAGGCGTGAGATACAGAACGTAGTTACGCCCACACCGATCCTAGCGCACAAGTGCTTGAGAATGCCCCGGGAGAGGCAAACTCACTTCGTCAACAGGGGTGAAGACTCCTCTGCTCCCTAGATGCTAGAGGGCCCCTGCAGCGGTATTTCAGGGAGGGAGGTCATGCGCATACCTGCGCCTCCGGGCTCCCAACTGACGTCGGTGCCCGCGAGACGCATGCGCACTACCATCTCTCTCCCTATCTCGTTCCGCGGCCTCCTTATGAGACACTACCGCCTCGCAGAAATTGGCCGCACCCACCCACCAATCGTCGCTGTGCAGCATGGCTTGCACCAGATCGCCCAGCGATTCGATCGGTCCTACAAGTGTCTCGAGTTCAAACCTCTGAGGTGCCCATGCTGCGCACTCGACTAGCGTGTGTAACGCCGTGTCTAGCGCGCCACATTGGCGGCATTGGGGTGAAGGCAAGCAGCCCGCAATCTGACACAGATACTTATCGAAGCAGCCGTGCCCGGTAAGTATCTGTGTCATTCTGAAGGTCAGGGTCCCGCGTTTCCGCGAGAGCCATCGCAGCAGCTGCGGTCGAACCGCCTCCACCGTGTCAATGCCAGCAACAGGGTTTTCCAACTCTACTGACCAAGCTTGGATCATGGCCGCGGTTTCCCGCGTCCTGATCACCTGGAGTTCGGCCTGGCCATAGACCAGGCCACGGGCGAGGGCATCCTGTCGGGAGCGCCGAACTTTGGCTATCACGTCCGCCTGGAGAGGCCAGGGCGGATCGCCTGCAAAAGTGTCGACGCCGTCCACGACACTGTACGGTATCCTCGGATGGTCCTCACCGCCAGGACCCGTTGTGCGCGGCACAACAAAGTCCTATTATGGCGGTGAAGTGCAGTGGACCATACGGGTGCACCGTACAGGGCCATACTCCTAAGGATGCCCATGTAGAGTTTCCTAGTCGTCCCCCCCGGTCCCCCCACGTTGGGAAGAAGCCGAGAGAGGGCGCCTGCGGACCTCACGAGCTTGGGAACTAGCTGCTTAAAGTGCGCTTTGAACAGCCATTTCCCATCAAGAATTAGCCCCAGATATTTCATCTGGGGCCTACACGAATGTCCACCCCTTGGACTGTAACGGACAAGTCCGCGGGGGGTTACGAAACCGCCTATGGAACATGATGGCCTCCGTTTTCGCGGGGAGACCTTCAAGCCCAGCCTACCTATTCTTCGGACCACGATCGCCAGCCCGGCGTTGGCGAGGTCCACGGATTCCGCGAATGACGCAGCGCGTGCCGTGAGTAGGGTGTCATCCGCAAAGCAGATTAGCCCTATTCCGGGCAGGACCGGAACCCGAAGGATCCAGTCATAACCGACGTTCCAAAGAACCGGCCCGAGGACCGATCCCTGTGGGACGCCGCACGCGACGCGTCGCCGACCTATCGCGCGATTCTCGGACTCGCCGCCCTCCCAAAGGATGTATCTGTCCTGGAGGTACGCGCCCAACAGCCTCGTGAGGTACGGGGACTCCGTGTGCACGAAGCCCCTCCTGATCGTCTCGTGAGGGAGGCTGTTAAAGGCGTTCGCTATGTTCAGCGAAACTGCCAGGACAGTATCCTTTGCTTGGACTGCGTCGTCCGTTACAGATCGCAGTGTCTCGAAGGCGTCCAACGTGGAGCGCCTCCGCCGAAACCCGAACTGCGTCTGTGCTAGCCCCGGCTCCACAGTATCGAGATGCTTAACGAGGCGTTCCGCTAAGATCTTCTCGAAGACCTTGGCGACCTCGTTAAGCAACACTATGGGCCTGTAGGCGGACGGATCGTTGGGAGGACGGCCTCCCTTGGGAATCAGGCATAATCGGCCCTCCTTCCATTGCGACGGGAACTGGCCTTCGCGAATACAGGCATCGAACAGTTCCCGCAGCTGGCCGCGTAGGTGCTTGGCAGCCAGGAAGAGGAGCCGACCCGGAACCCCGTCGGGTCCCGGAGCCGTCTTCCTGCCCCGGAGCCGGTCCAGGGCGACGTCTAACTCTTCCTCGGTGATGGAGTGAGGCTCCACCTCCGAGGTGTCGGGAATGATTGGACCCATATCGGGGGGAGTGAAGATCCCCGGATCCGGGAAGAGCCCATCGATAACCGACCGGAGGACCTCGGGTTCGAGCGTTTCCGTAGCCGTGGAGGTGCAGGGCCGCAACGTGTTGCGGGCCGCACGGTACGGACGCCCCAAGGGTCCCGGTCCAGTGTCTCGAGGAGCTCCTCCCGAGCCCGGGCTTTCGCTCGCAAAATTGCGATCGAGAGGGCCTTTCTGGCCTCTCTGAACTCCCCACGAGTCCATTCTCCTCAACATAGTCTGGAGGACGACGCGCTCTGCTGCGTTTGAGCCTGTGGCTGATTCTGCGGACTGCCCTCCGCAGTTCAGCCAGCTCCTCAGTCCACCAGTGGACCGATGTACGCGGCGGCGGTCGTTTGGCTCGAGGCATAGCAGCGTCGCAAATCCTTTTGAGGGATTTGCGCATGTGCTCAGCCTGCGCCTCCAGATTCCCCAGGTCGGCTGGATAGGTCCAGCATTCGATGATGGCCCTCTCCTCGGCCTGCTCCGCGTCGAGCTTGGTAAGAGCCCAGCGCGGGAGCCGGGAGGGGCCCTGAACAGGGTTAGCGCTAGGCGAGGGGAGAGCTCGAATCTGATGTACAAGTGATCAGACAGAGTCTCCACCTCCTCCAGCACTCTCCATCCTACCACTCTGCGGGCGGCCGCATGTGTGGCGAATGACAAGTCGATGATCGATCCACCCCGCGCACGTACGCAGGTCTGGACCGACCCCTGGTTCAGGATGGACAGGTTGGATTGAAGCGCCCAGTCTTCAACCGTCCGTCCCCTAACATCGGTAATCGCGTTTCCCCAGGATTGGTGCTTGGCATTGAAGTCGCCTAGGACGAATATCGTCTTCGGCGCTAGTCTGCCGACGGCTGCCCTAATGGAGTCCAAGGCGAGCTCGTACTCCGCCAGGGGGCGGCTCCGCGTGAGGTACACGCCTATGATGACGTAACCTCCGCTTTCCGCCACCGCGTAGCCCTTTCCTCTTTCGAGACTGGTGAGCGGTGTGCCAGATCCGGCTCTGGCGACCACGGCCACCACATCATCGAGATCCCCCACCCAGTTCCTGGCTGGGGGTACGTAATAAGGTTCACTTATTACGGCCAAGTTTGCTTGCCACTCCGCCATCGCCTGCAGGCACAAGTCCTGGGCGTCGGGGGAGTGGTTAACATTAGCTTGGAAGAGTGTTAAGGGTGTACTGGGCATTTAGGTGTCCATAGGTACCCCCCTTCCACTCGCCGGTCGTTTATTCGCCCTCGGGTGGACGAATTTACCCTTGACGTATGGGGGCTGGCAGTGCCTCGCCAACGTCGGGTGGGTAGCGCGTTTGCCCCCCGCCGCGCAGACGGCGCAGTGGGGTCGCGGGCTGTGCAGTCCGGCTGCTTGTGTCCGCTCTTACCGCAGCGGAGACACAAGCCGGTCCGGTCCGGGCACGAGTCCGGGCAAGTCTGGGTGCCGTGGCCGACGTTGAAACAACGGTAACAACGTATGGGCCGGGCTTCCAGAGCCTCCACCTTCGCCGAGGTGAAGCCCACCAGAAGGTGGCCCCGCTCGGCGATGGCTTTGGCTGCAGAGACGGGGCACATCACGTATGATGCGCCCATCCCCCCAGGTCCTATACCGATGTGCCTCACCTTAACATCGTCGCGCAGGCAGTTGCCCACGCTGGCGATGGCACTGCGAAGCCCATCTACGGTGGCCGACTCATCCAGCCCTGAGACGTAAAGCTCCCCACGCTTTACGGGGCGGATGACTTCGGCCATCCCTTGAGTGCCCCACGAAGGGCCTCGGCGACGCGGTTCGCCCTAGTTGCGCTCTCGGGTCCTGGGGAAGTCCAGGAGACGAGCGTCCCGGGCGGTCCGCGTCACTTTCAGCCCCTCTCTGAGGCCTAACTCGGTGATATTGACCACCGAGGCGGCCTTTGCGAAGACTTCCCGGTAGCCAGTACCATTTTTGGCCGATTCCGGCAGCAATTTGATAATAATTGCTGCCGATCTCTCGCTCCTGGAATACCACGGGCTTCGTAGCCCGTGGCTTGCGCGCCGGTTTCCGCCCCGATGGCGGAGCCGGTGCTTGCGCCGAGGAGGGGGCGGGCGTTTCCGCCCCGCTCCCCTGCCCTTCTTCCTCCGAACGACCGTGGACCACGCCCCCCCCTCCAGAACGGGGGCGGGGGCAGGGGCCACCGCAGCCGATGATGGCGCAACAGCAGGTGCCGCGACGGCAGGTGCTGTGACGGCGGGTGCCGCGACGGCCGGTGTCGCGGCCGCGGGTTTGGCCTTGAGCCTGGGGCCGGCTTGGGGGCCGGTGGCCCGGGCTTAGGTGCCGGAGCAGAGGCGGCGGCGAGAGCTGCGGCTCGGTGCAGCTTCTTCGCCCTCTGCTTCACCCCCCCCTCTTCACCTTTTTCTTGGGGGGAGGGGGTGGTGGTGGGGAGTCCGCCACCCCGACGACGGGGGCTACCACCACCTCCATCGGTACCGGGGGAATTACTTCCCTCGGGGCCCGGTGGGCGGCTACGGCAGCTCCCGCCGTTTTAGGCAGCGGTTGTGCCTCCGCAGCCTTTTTCCTGTCCGCCGCGAGCGGCGGGCGAAGAATTGGCGCGGGCGGCAGCCGCTCCTCAATCCCGGCAAGCCGGGCGTCCAACATAGCGCCCACGGTGCGGGCGATGATATGCGTGAGCATATCGTAGTCCACACCGGTGTGCGCAGCGGTTGGTGCAGGAACCGGCTCCGCCACGACGGCGGTAGCCGGAATCGTTTTTTGGACCGCGGCGGATATATGAACCGGCTCCGGGGCCGGGACTTTTTCCGTCGCGGCGGCCTTGGCCTTCCGCTTGGCGGGTACGGGACCCGGCTCCGCCGTTACAGCGGGAACCGGGGCCGCATCCGCAGCGGGGGCCTTCATGGCCTTCCGCATCTGCTCGAACTCCTTGCGGTAGGAGAGGTTCTCCTCCCGCAAGGCGCCGAGCTCGACGCGCAGCCTGGAGTTCTCGTTGCCGAGTCTCCAGGCTTCCGACTCTGGATTCCGCGTCACCAGCGTGTCGACTATGTCAGACAGCCGGGTCGCAGCCTCCTTCAGTCGGCGCACGTATGCGCCCTTCAGGTTGCCCGACGTCTGGGCGACCTGTAGGATGTCGGCGACCTGGGCGCTCGCCGCCGGCAGGCGGAGCTCCCAGGGCCGAGCACACGCACGTCCCCTATAAGCGCGGCGCACTGGCTTGCCGCGGCCAGTTTGGCGGCCGTGGCCCTTCTGGCCCTACGGCCCCTTTCCCCCTTCGGTGCGGAGGTAGGCCTCCGCACCCGCGAGCACGCTCGCCGTCGCGTCGCCCGCGCGACGCAGCGGAGATCGCGCCCGCGCCGGCGTGGAAGCACCCGATGTGCTTTCCGAGTCGGCGCTGCGGTCCCAGAACCGCAGCCTCGGCTCGGGAGTAGAGCTAGACGAAGCGGTGGCGGCGACGGTCCCAGTAGGGAAAGAAGACGAGATGGTCGCCGCCACCGCACCTACAACACCGTCCCTAACAACGACCCCGGCTGTTGGCGCGGGTGAGGCCCGCGCGGCAACCGGTGTCGCGGGGCGGTCGTCCCCCACGCTGCGCACCGGTGAAGCCGGCGCGCACGCTGATACCGAGGGCACGGGTGAAGCCCGTGCACTGATCGACACCGTCGTGGGGCAGCCGCCCCCTGTTGCGGCGGAACCGGCCGCCGTGTACGCCGGCTCAACCAGGAGTGGCGTATACGCGACCTGTCCCGCGTCTGTCCCGCAAAAATGCCGGATCGCGTCGTCGAGCGTGCACTCCGGCGAGTCCGGGACACTGCCCGACGGCGCGATATCTAGATGGTCTACGTGCACGGGTGAGGCCCGGGCAGGCGGCGACGGCGCCACGTAGACATTTTCTACTATCGTGCTAGCCGCGCTCACGGCCAGCGACACGGCCGAGTTCGCGGCAAGCACGATTTCCCTATCTACGGCCGTGTGTGCCACGCTCTTGCGCGCGGCACGCATGGCAGGAGCCTAGGCGCGACGGGAGCCGAAGGCGGCCCCATCGTCGCGCTCTCCATTTCGCGGGGCCCGGCGGCGGTGAGGTCAACCACCGTCGATGCCCCTCCTATCGAGGCGGGCGGCCCGGTAGCCGTGACAACAGCTGGACCCGGGCGCCCGAGACGAGGTTCCGCGGCGCTGCGGCTGCGACGAACCAACGAGGACTTCTTCTCGCGCGTCTCGCCTATCTCCTTCATGGCCCATCCATTATTGGAGCCGATGTGGTCCCGCTTGCGCGGTACACTCGGCTCCTTGGGGGCCTTCGGGGTGCCTGGGCCGTCCATTGCTGGAGGCCCTGACCCACAAGGAGACCAGAAAGGCGCGCGAAAACACTACACACACAAAAAACCGTTACAAAAGCGCGCGCAACCAATTTTGCGCACGGCACTAGCAAGCGGAGAGAGAAATGGGACTCACCGGCCAAAACTGCTTTCCGCACTGAAATCCGATCGAACAAACACTAGTACACTATCACCTGTACACAGAACTAGCAATTTATCGCTTTTCCAGGTAGAAAAGCGCGAAAAATTGTATTAGATAGATGTGAGGAGCGCATTCGTGACCGCTACGCAAGGAAGCTGATCGCGAACTGGGACTACACACTGTTACAATAATACACGTTAACATTTGATTGAACATGCGGAAATTCACAGAGCTAAGTTCTCTCGGGGCGCATTTAAGTTTTGCGTGTACTCCACACTAAACTTTATAGATCAGCTGCAGAACGCTATGCATTATTATATTATTATTATTACATTATTAAAATATTTATATATACATGAAACTGCAAAATAAATAATTAAGAATTTGTTTTACTGTTGTTAAGCCTGATTATTTTGTTTGAATCTTATTATTTCTATTACTATGGCTACCAAGAAGTGCCGAAACGTTAAATTAAAATCAAAATACACTAAAATAACTTAGTATTAATACGTAAATTATTAATTTTAAAGACGACATTGTTTTGGATTTGACAAATAGTGCAGCTAAAATCAGTACTGCGCTTACGTTAAACACAGCGAAAGCTTAGCGCTTTGCTCCACATTATTATTTGTGTTTGGAATCACTATTATAAATGCGAAAGTAACTGTGTCTGTCTGTTCCGTTTTCACGAAAAACTACTGGACCGATTTGGCTAAAACTCAGCGTATATATTTTTTTTTCAATGCCGAGAATGAACATAGGATACTTTTTATCCCGAAAAATGGGATAGTTTCTGGGATAAAAATATATTTGTCTCTCTGTTTGTTATGCTTTTACAGAAAAACTAATGGACCGATTTGACTAAAAGTCGGTATATATGTAATTTTAATACCGAGAGTGGACAAGGGATACTTGTTATACCGGATAATGGGATATATTTATGTAAAGGTTATCTCAAAAAGTAGGATAGGTTGTTTTGTGATTTGCCATTTTCGTCATTTTGGTCATATTTGTCCTTTTTGTCCGATATGTACGATTTGTCCAGATTGTCCGTTTTGTCAAATTTGTCCGATTTGTCCTTTTTGTCCGATCTGTCCTTTTTGTTCGATTTATCCTTTTTGTACGATTTGTCCTTTTTGTCCTTGTTAACGATGGATTTCGTTGGATGAACGGCCTACTCGGTGTTGCCTGTAAATAGGGAGATAAATAAAACTAGGACGGTTTGAAATAGAGGATAGAAGTTTGGGTGAGAATAATCATTTCTATAAAAAATGCGATAGTAACTCGATATTACTTTCTGTTAAGCTTTAATGGAAGAACTGCTAGGAGTATTCGATCGGTTTTGCTGTAATTTTATTTAAATGTAGTTTTAATACCGGAAATGGACATAGATATTTTTCATGCCGGGAGATGGGATAGTTTGCGATATAAAATGAATGAAATTAATTTTCCGGGTGCAAATAGGACTAACATAAAAATTTTGTACAATGTAACCTGTATTAACGCCTGCTCTTTACACAAGAAGCAGGCTCCGCGTGTTGACGCGTGTTAAACTCTAGTATACTATAGACAAATATATTAATTAACACTTGACATCTTTGTCTTCCGTGATCAAGGCTACTGCAAAGCGGCCGAAACGTCTGAGTAGAAATAAAATAAAATACCGCGCTTAAAACAGTTAACATAGTTTTATTATAGATAATTAAGTATAGCTAATGTTTGAAAGTTGATTATTTTATGTTTAATAATATCTATAGGAGGCAGTGAATCGTTTGACATGGGCGAACACCATGATATTTGACTATAAAGAACAGCTGCGTACAGACGGTGTGACGCTGTCGATGTGGACGCACGTTGCCGATGACACGCAAGGCGACGACCTGATTCTTCACCCTCTCGGTACTGTCGTTGCCAACCCAATCACTGACACATGTGCAATATTGCAGGTTCGATTTTCAAAGTAAGTGAAAGAATGAAAAACTGTATCGTTTACATTAAAAAAGTTTAGAAAATTAACATGGATACATTTTAACAAAAATGGACGGTTTTATCATTAAACAGTATACCAGGCGACCATGTGGCCAATAGACATTTTAAGGGCCACTGTTTATAATTTTATATTTAAACTAGTTTTCCTCGCGGGGCTACTCCGCGTGAAGAACCTTAGGCGGTAGCGCTATGTTACATATATACAAATTTAATTAATGTTTAACCTAAAACTTTACTGTTTCTTGTTATTAAGTTCACTGCAATAAGAAAGAAACTTAAGTCCATATAGTCTACACAACCGCGCCGCGAAACATAGAGGCGAGTTGCAGCCAAGCTGTTTGAAGTAATACAATGAATGAGGTGTTGTTTATGACAACGCAGATATTTATTAGCGAATAGAAAAACGCGACTGCAGCGCCATCTAGTTTGCAAATCCGTTTATTCCATGGAAATTACGTAATTTGTCGAAATAAAATTCTATCCTAAGTGTTAACTCAGGTTATAAGCCAGCACTATGCCAAGTTTCAATCATATACGTTCAGTGTAGTTTCCAAAAAATTGCGATCGCAGTGCCATCATTTTCGTAATTTTCGTCTATCCCACGAAAACGACGTCTTTTATTGGGATAAAAAGTATACTAAGTTACGCCCCTGGATATAATCTAGCTCTATGTCGAGTTTTGTTTAAATCCGTTCAGTAGTTTTCACGCGATGCTCTAAAAGACAGACAAAAATTTTAAAAATTGTATTTTGCGGAATCCGCTGGACCGAATTAGCCCTCCTGATTTTTTATTTTTAAACGCATTATACAAACTCGAACTATTTACAGATTTATTATATTATTATAGTATAGATTGACAGTTAAAAGTATATCCTACTAGTTTAAATTCATAGAATACAGCTATTAAATTAACACATCTTTACTGTTAACTAATTACCTTTCTTTAGTGTATCTCTATATTTGTTAAAACTAAAATAATGAGTGCTATTGGTTAACGTGAAGATGTACTGTTCTATCTTGAGATATCAAAATGACTATGCTGGATGTAATAGGTTGGGGAAAAAGTCTTTTCGCATATAGTACGTATGAACTTGTAATAAGATCTCTTTGGCTATATATACCATTTGTATCTGGCTGGTTTTGGTATCATTAAAAAGTTTTAATTTTAAAGAAGACAATTCCAAATTCAAATTAGGAAAATGTGTGATTTTCATTTGTTTTTCTTATTGTTAAAATGAGTGAATCTAATGAAAAAATTCGATACATTTTAAAATTTTACTACAAAAGAGGTAAAAATGCAACACCAGCCGCAAAAAAAATTGTGATGTTTATGGACCTAATGCAGTATCTGTGAGAGTAGAGCAAATTTGGTTTAAGCGTTTTGCTCGCAACAATGTGATGCTGTGTGTATGGTGGGATTGGAGGGGCATTATTTATTATGAGCTGTTACCGCCAGGCAGAACCATCGATTCTGAACTGTACTGCGAACACCTGATGAGATTAAAGCAAACAGTTGAGAGAAAGGCGGCCGGAATTAATCAACAGAAGGGGTGTGGTTTTTCACCCTGATAACGCTAGACCTCACACATCTTTAGCCACTCAGCAAAAATTACGAGGGTTTGGTTGGGAGGTGTTAATGCATCCGCCATATAGTCCTGACCTTGCACCTTCAGATTTTCACCTGTTTCGGTCTCTGCTGAATTCCTTAGGCAGTGTCAGATTAACATCACGAGAGGACTGCCAAAACCACTTGTCGCAGTTTTTTGATCAGAACCCCCAAATTTTTTATAGCAATGGAATCACGTCCCTACCTACAAGATGGCAAAAAGTTATCCAACAAAATGGCATCTACATACTTTAGTCAAATGTAAATAAACTTTATAAAAAAACCTCTTGAATTTTCGAAGAAAGTATTTCCCCAACCTAATATATTAAAGTCTAAGTCAGAATTGATGGTTAATTTTTATTATGGATGTTAATAATATAATGAAAGGTCATGGTGAGCGTTTTAACTCCTTGTATTTATTTCTTCACAGCTATGAATGTCAACATCCAATTTTATTCCCTCGACCGGAATCAGTGCGAACGTACGCAGAGCGCTCAGAGAGCATCAGCTCAGAAGCCGAAAGTCCGTGTCCTGACTTCGAAGCGCTTCTGAGCGTCGCATCGCGGGACCCAATGTTTGAGTTACACGAACAAGAGCGACGGCAACTGTGGGCGTCACGGTCGCGGCTCGCCGGCGCTGCACCAGAGTTGCTCCCCAAACTGCTGTCGTGCGTGGAGTGGGGGGAGCGTGCATTCGCGGCGGGCGTCTCGCGACTACTGGCGCGTTGGCCGCCACTGCGGGTGGAGAGCGCGCTCGAACTTCTCGACTATGCGTACGCCGATGCAGCGGTGCGAAGTTTCGCCGTATCGTGCCTTTCTTCGATCGGCGACGCGGAACTTCTGCTCTATTTACTGCAACTCGTGCAGGCTCTGAAACACGAGCCGTTTCTCATGTGCGATCTCGCGCTGTTCCTACTGCGGCGGGCATACTCTAACATGACCGTCGGCCACTATCTCTTCTGGCATTTAAGGTGAGTGCCACTTGAATAAGAAGTAGACTTAATTATTGACCAAAGTGGGCATTACATTATCCATTAGCTAACCAAACATGTTAGAGCCCATAAGATCGCAGTAGATTGGATTACTAACTGCCTGAATAGTCTTTACATCATCCAATTTTAGCATGCCAGCTCACCTAGCGCTCCGCGAATTGAGTAATGTAATGCCCACTTTATATGTATAGCCTTTGAAGAAGTGTTCTTTAGCAGTACTTGTTTGATTAAACTCTTGAAATATTTTTACGGCTAACTCATGTAAGACATACTGGACGAGTTAAAAATTAGAGTATCTGCCAATACTACTTGATCAATAACTATTTACTAAAGGTGGGTAAATTCAAATGCATTTTGGAGCTACATCGGTGTTTGAAGATGAACATCCAGATCTCATGTCCGTAAGACCCATACAGGTCCGGACAGGTCCGGATGACTGCCGTGTGCACAGCAGACTATAGAGTATACTGATCCATTAAACCATACTTATCTAGGTTATTTCTAATTGTAATTGTCTACTGCCACTCTGCACTCGGACAAGTTTATGTGTGGATGCAGGTGTTGTGGTCCTGAGCAAGGTTGTCTGTACTGTTGGATAGATATCCAACTTAATGTTGGTTGTACATTCATCAATAATGCGATGGATGCAGGTTCTAAAATTCATATCTATCCACCTCTATTACTACTGTTTACTGGACCATAAAATTAACTACTGTGACTTATAACAAGTGTAATAACTACACACGGAAACTCTAGGGTCTATTAATCCTTGGGATCTGAATTTGACTGTATAATTACATGTTAAACCGAGCTTTTTTACCTAGATAGCTTGTTAGATTTTTTAATACATTTCAATTGAATTAAAATAACTAACAAACCTTTTATACAAAGAATCGAAACCCTCATTATAAAAATGTAATTAGTTCTTCTATGTTGTTTACTTTTTTCAATGTAGATGGTGCTATATTCTTAACACTCGCTCCAATACAAGGACACTCGTACACAGTCTTCTGTCTCTCTCTTTATAGGTCCGAAATGCACGTGCCCTCAGTGTCGGTGCGTTTCGGCCTAATGCTTGAAGCGTACTGTCGCGGCTGTCAAGAGCACATCAAGAGTCTCAAGAGCCAACTGACGTGTCTTGATAAGTTGAAGTGTGAGTCTGTAGTCTTTCAATATAATTTTTTGCTTCAAACCGCGTACATATGTGATTAAAATGTATAATGTATCTGTGTCACATAACATATTTAAACTATTGACTATACACATACGAGCATTATGTTTGTGATGGTATAGTTGGATGAAGGATAAATAATAAAGATAGAATGAATTTGTTCTACATGATGTGTTTGTGAATGGAATCTAAGCAACATCTATTTTAATTGAACAGCTTTGTCTTGACTAAAATGTCGAGTTTATTAGTAAGAGTCTTCACAGATAAAAGCTATGGAAACCATAGTAAAATACATATGTATATCTGAACTATTTTCACCTATGGCATTGAAAGCATGTTGAAAAGGGATATGTATACTGTTCCACATTCATTTGGTACCAGGTTGTCAGTAGTCTAAAGCGAGACAGTGCTATGTCACTATAAAGCTTATCTTAAAGCTTTATAGTGACATAGCACTGTCTACTACTAAGATCGCGATAAATACTTATTTTTAATTTAGTTTTTAGTCAATTTCACTATGTGACTTGGTCGAAACAGTTAAAAGGAAGTTGAAACTTTTTGTTTCACTCACACTCATGTATACTGTATTAGTACAAATCAATAAAAGACATATTACTTAACTCTTATTTTAGCACGGTTTTTATGGCGTTAGTTCCCCGACATTCCCTCAGAACGACATTTCTGAGGGAATGTCGGGGTGGTTTTAGTGGGTATGCGACAGTGAACAGTTGTTGGCAGTTCCACACGATCTTCCTGTTTTTTTCTAAATATTGAGGCATGTGGGCAAAATCTTTAGGACATACGGTAGTTATCCTCGAATATCCTCTGCAAAAAAGACCCCATTTGTCCCTGCGCCACAGTTCCAAGGAACACTCCTTAACATCTCCAACAGTATCGGGATTCTAGGCGTTGATATAACGAACGACGTGCAGTTTCGGGGTCATCTGGAAGGCAAGGTTAAACTTGCCACAAAGAAGCTTGGTTTGCTAAACCGGTCTAAGCAGTATTTCACCCCGCGGCAAAGACTTGTGCTTTACAAAGCACAAGTTAGGCCGCATATGGAATACTGCTCATACTTATGGGCTGGAGCACCCGCTTACCAGACTGACCCTCTGGACTCCATCCAGCGTCGCGCCGTTCGTATAGTCGACGATCCCATACTAAGAATCGCTTAGCCTTCGGAGAGACTTTGCGTCCCTCTGCGTATTCTACCGCCTGTACAGCGGAGAGTGTTCTGAGGAACTATTTGATCTGGTGCCAACACCTCATTTTTATAACCGCACCGCTCGCCATCGACGGAATGTTCACCCCCATTTCCTGGAGCTCCCACGCTCCACTACGCAACGGTTCTCTAGAACGTTTATTCCGCGTACAACAACGATCTGGAGAGAACTTCCCGCCGAGGTTTTCCCTCTGCGCTACGACATGGGGTCGTTTAAGAAGGGCGTTATAAAATTTCTTAGAGGCCGGCAACGCGTTGGCAACGCCCCTGGTGTTGCAGACGTCCATAGGCGACGGTGGTCCACCTTCCATCGAGTGGGCCATCCGCCTGTTTGCCTGCTTCAGGCAATAAAAAAAAATTAAAAAAAAAGGAAGGATTAAACAAAAATTCTCGTTGAGCTCCTACGCTATCTGTAGTAGTAGGGTAGTTGACAATATATCACAATCAATTCTGAAACGATATTTGTATAAAAGAGCGGGCGTTCAAATAACATGCCATCACTCTAACTTTAAACCTAACTACAAATAATACGCTTTTTGACTTATTATAAGAAATTGCGTTATAATTTGCAATGCTCGTACAAATTCTAGGTGGCTTCGGCGATTTGTAAGAGGGTAAAAAGTATCTCGGTTGATTTGACTGTCAACTACCCTATTTGTGTTTCATGACCTTTATGTTTAATGATATGATTAAAAATTGAACTACAATATTTCCATACAGGGGTAAGTCAATGCGTGCGCAAAAAGAAGGAAATTTCGAGAGCGCGTGCAGCTCTATATCAGCATTTACAGGAACAACATTGTGTTTCTGCATTATGCGAATTTGTGTCACCTCTTAATCCGAGCTTTGTCTGCAAAAGGATCAAGTAAGTTCTCTTAGTGTTTGAAAATGGAATTTAAATACAATTGGTTTGGGCGTTTGATTAAAAAAAAGATGTATTCGAAATTTTAAATTCGAAATCACTGGTTCTATTCCAAATTCAAAATTCAAAATCAATGGTTGTATTCCAAATTTAAAATTTAACGAAAATGGTTTTAGTGTATATTAGTTGCGAAGTTCGCATTAAGAGCATGCATCAGCGAATGTTGTACTTCGCAATTATTTGATTACATTTATTTATAAAAGTTTGGTAATTGTCTGAATAGTCCATTGAAATGTTACATTTTTTAGGCCTTAGCGTGCGTTTTTCAGAGGACGCACTGCAACACTGTAAAACCCAGATAAATTATTGAAATTAAATGAATTTGTAGTGGAAATTATTTGTTAAAAAACCCTCTATAAGATTGCTCTGATCTCATTTTATTATAAATTTACCAGAAAAAATGTTATAACGCCCAAAAGAAAATTTGTTCAAAATTTTCAGTTATTTTTGTTTATAACTTTTTTATTTTCCATTTTACGATAAAAAATAATAGAAAAAAGTTGTAAAATTTGCTACAAATAATGTTTCATAAAAAAATGTGTAGTGTTGCTATTTTACGAGATACAGCGTGAAAACCCTTTGCACCCCTTTATCCAAGATGGCGGCCGCGGGACAAGGATGGCGACCCCACAAACTTGTACTTAAGCTTAAACTACCCTCCCTACACATCAAAAAAAATAAAATTGCCTATTCTGAAAAACGCAACCCTAAATGTAACTTTTCAATGGACTAGAAATAATGATGATGTATTGGAGATTAACTGTCGCACTCATAGTCCGTTAATTGTCTATTTACCTTAAGTAGCGACAAATGTGCTTACTATACTTTAATAGCGTGGCAAAGAAGTTGTTTCAACTTGAAATTGTTTTAATGTGTTGTACTTGTCAATTTCCCTACTATTAGTTTAAATATCTTTATAGATCTTGAAGTGTTTCGTTCTTAGAGTTTTCTGAGTGCGGCAGTAAATAATTTTTTATTCTGCTCAATTAATGAAATTGTGTGTTTTATAGAACGGATTGTTGTCGGGTGATGGATAGTAAAATGCGTCCGTTAATGTTGGATTTTGAAAATATCGATCCTTACGGATCAGACATTAGGATTATATTGAAAATAGGCGATGATCTACGTCAGGATATGTTCACGCTACAAATGTTAAGGATAATGGACAGGCTGTGGAAGAACCACGGATACGACTTCAGGTAAAGCTGGTTGCGATGAAATCGAAGACTCGGAAATCATATTCATTTTTTGTGTTTATTTTTTGAAAATAAATTTCCTTATTTTCGAAACATTCAAAACTTTCAAACTTAGTATTGGTACCGTTAATCTAAGTAAATATTTTTGAAATTGCATGTCATTAAAGGTTTTTGACATATTTTTGTGCATATTTAAACGGTATAATTATTATTTACCTTCACTGTGAACTTTAGATTGAACCCCTACAACTGTATTTCGATGGAGTATTCGGTGGGGATGATAGAAGTGGTGGAAGAGGCTGAGACTGTTGCGAATATTCAGAAGCAGAGTGCACTCTTCAATGCGGCATCTACTATCTATAGGGCTACCCTATTACGTGAGTATGACTTATACTTGGTTATATTATAAGGGTTTCGTAGCCATTTCGGTACTAATGGAATCCTTGTGCAATCTTTCTCTATTCTCATCTTTATGAATGTTGCAACCATTTTTTTTATAAAGTACAGGGTCTGTTTAAATAAAATTTAGCAGAAATGTGTAAATGCCGTCTTTCTGTAATTTATTATAAATTCTAGACATGCCTAGTGTCTGTATATTGAAGCTATTAAAAAAAAACAACAACTGGAATACACTATATAAACGATGGAAAACACGGTGCATTTTTTTTAGATTTGTTGTCTGGTTGTCGGTTTGCTGTTTGTTCGAGATTTACGTAAAAACTACTGGGCCTATTTCGATGCGGTTTTCGCTGATCGACACCTAATTCTTAGTCCCGCTGGAATTTTCCTGGAAGCGGTTTGAAGTGGTTCGGGAGCATAAAAATTACCTTATTCCACGACATTTTCCACTAAAACGATAGCTTACATTCTTTTTTTAATGCTGCGACACTTTGTGTCCCGGGAATCCCACGGGAAATTCAAGTCAAACGTGGACGAAGTCACGGGCGTATACTAGTCGATGAATACAATTAGGGATGTTTTTTAATTATGAAGCTGGTAAACAGTCAAATGGCCCATCCAATGAAAGTGGTTACCGTCGCCTCCAGACGTTCGCAACACCAGGGGCGAAGACAACGCGTTACCAGCCTTTAGAATGGGATAGGAAAGATAGGATAAAGTGGATGTGTTATTAGGGACGGGATCTAGGAGATGGGGAAGTGGGCTATAGGAACTCACACTTATCGTCCGAAGCATGATTAGCATAAAGCCAACCATTTTATAAGTCATGCGCAGAAGGTTTGCCGATGGTCGCCCCTCCCGCTTCCTACGACTGGCACCGGGGCTTGTCTAAGTATCACTAAGAACTAGATGACCGCGGGTCGCTGAGCCGGTTGATGTCACAAACACCGAAATACACAAATGTTGTTTTGAAAATCGCGCCTTTTTCAATGTCAAGAGATAGAGATAATTAATGCTCTGTGGTCAACGCCCACTTCGACCCACCTCTTGACATGGGTCGTTGGGAGCGCTGTGTGAACGAAAATAATGATGTCATTAGTAACATTTTCGCCACGACTATAACGACCGCGGTCGCCTTGTGGAATAGCAGGTGGAGCATTTTGGGCGTTGTGAGATACTAAAGGAACGCGTCCTACGTCAAAAAACTAATGGCCACTAAACACAAAATTGAGGATAAAATGTTTTTTCTATGTTACATAATCGTGTAGAGTATCGTTATTCAGCCATTGGAAAATCATAACAATATTCGAGGGGTGTAGTTTGAAAACCCGCCACAATGTATGTATGACCTTTCATACATTTCAAGGGATTTTGAAACTACACCACTCATTTTTAATAACTTTTTTATTCATATTAATTATGAGGAGGAAATATTTCTTTTCAAAATCTCATAACTTTTAATATATTAATATCAATTCAATCAGTGATATTAATATGGATATGAAATATTTACAGAATGGTTACGCAAACATACAGAGAACAACGAAGTGGCTTTTAACAAAGCTGTGGATGAGTTCACGATGAGCTGCGCTGGCTACTGTGTGGCCACATATGTGTTGGGTATAGCGGACAGACATCCAGATAACATTATGGTCAAGAAGAGTGGACAGGTATGTAACATTCCATATATGTTGATCTATTCTAAGTCGATAGACAAACACACACATTGTATATTTTTTCATTGCATGAGTTCAGCAGACAGGTAGACGGCCCACCTCATAGAAAGGGGTTACCATCGCCTATAGACATTTGTAACACCGAAGGTGTCACCAATGTACTGCCGCACTCTAAACGGGGTCTGGAACCTGGCCACTAACGCCGGAACACAACTCTAGGTGGTGATGGCGGCATACTCTAGACCAGGGGTGGTAGCCATCCAAATGGGCAAATACCCTACCACCTGGCTGTGAGTTGTTTTGTCGCCTCTTACGACCGGCCGCCTGGTCGCAGGAAATTGTATTCTTTCTCCGTTCCTGCACGAATAAAATGTATATCCCCAAGCTAAGCAAGTTACGCTTATGTTATAGGTATTATACAACGGAGAACTCTGGGACCAACTAATAAGAAACACCCAGGTCATATATAACGAAAAATTCGTTTATGAAATTTATTTTGTGTTGTAGTGTGGTTACACTAGAGTTTACCGTGGGGCAAACTCTAGTTCAATAATATAATGCGCTATTTGATTCTCTTTACTTGTGACTACTTATGACGTCATAAGTAATTACACTCGTACAATATTTACGAGACTGAAACATTCTGTAAGTTTATAAAACGTACTTCATTTGGTTTGCCTAATAAAAAATACGCTGAAGCCGTTGCTGGTGGGTAGCAACGGCTTCATCACCATGTAAATGTCGAGGCCATCCAGCTCCTTGACAATACAGATTTATTAAGAAGACTCAAAAGGACAAGACCATTTGTGTTAGTGTTATAATACTCTCATAATAATAAAATGTAGTGCTATGTGCTACACATTAATAAGGAACACATGAACAAAGTGTCTTCTCCTTAATAAAGACAATAGGAAACATGTTATTGAACACATTCTTAGTTTAAGTTATATGTAGTATATTTAGGTCAGATTTAAATTACTCATTAGTCTTATTTCCTAGATTAGATTGTAATTCTAATGTTGTATCACTAAGATATATCCTACTAATATTACAAACGCGAAAGTTTGTAAGTATGGATGTATGTTTGTTTCTCTTTCACGCAAAAACTACTGAATGGATTTTGATGAAACTGTACAATAATATAGCTTACACATCAGAATAATACATAGGCTATAATTTATAAAGATACTAGCGGCGCCCGCGGCTTCACCCGCGTGGTGATGGAAAATCGTTATATTTTGGATAATTCACACTATATCTTTATAAATTATAGCCTATGTGTTATTCTGAAGTGTAAGCTATATTACTGTAATGTTTCATCAAAATCCATTCAGTTGTTTTTGCATGAAAGAGTAACAAACATACATTCTTACAAACTTTCGCGTTTATAATATTTATAGGATATAGGATAGTGTGAATTATCCAAAATATAACGATTTTCCATCAGCACGCGGGTGAAACCGCGGGGCGCAGCTAGTCATTTATGAACAAACAAAAAATTGTTTGACTGTTTGCTCCCCATATTTATCGTAACATATGTAGGCAGCGGCTATTAAACCCAGCCTAAAATAATAACTCCAGAAGTTAAGTTATATGCATTTTTTATTTGTCTTTGCAGCTCTTTCATATAGATTTTGGACATTTCCTCGGTCATTTTAAACAGAAATACGGGTTTAAGCGTGAAAGGGTCCCATTTGTACTAACTCACGACTTTATCCACGTTATTAACAAGGGACAGAAGGGATCCGGCGACAACGAACCTATAGACTTTAAGATATTCAAGGAACACTGCGAAACTGTAAGTGCGAATTTGATAGCTTTGTTATTTCATAGAAATTTTTATTATATTTCATTTCAAAACCGTTGCTATATAAGAATCACCAACTTTTTTCCGCAGCTTCACTTGCGTTAATGTAGATTTTAATCAATCAATTATTACAATTTAATAACTATTATACCATAACATTTATATAATTTCTTTGATTTAAGTTGCCTGGACGAGATCGCTTTGAGCGTTGAGGCCGCCTATTGTATTGCCTAGAATATATTGTAAATATGGTCTTGTATATTTTGGTGTGCAATAAAGTGTTATATATCTCTCTCTTTATTTATACCTATTTGTATTTATTAATGAAGATGTTGTTTTAATACCTTTTTTTGTACTTATTTAATTTTAAATATTATTTTTAGGCATTCAGAATCCTTCGAAAGCACGGTCATCTGATTCTGTCATTGTTCTCCATGATGATTTCAACGGGGCTGCCAGAGCTTAGTTCTGAGAAAGACCTACAATATTTAAGAGAAACTTTGGTGAGAATATTATTGTTTAAGTATTCTATGCTTTTTATTATAATGATATTCGATTGATATATTGTTTGATAAGATGTGTTCCAAGGCGATTTGAAACCAGTACAAGTACTGGTACTGGTACAGTACAAGCCATGTTTAATTTTTAGTTTATACTTTTTTCAATGAAAAAAGCCTAAATCTATAATATTATAAAATTCTAAACATGCCGTGTCTGTACATTGGAGCTATTTGAATAAAAAAACTGGAATATACTAAATATATATATAATTGAAATCCATGTATATAGTGATTCATCACGATATCTCAGGAACTATAATACCTGTAGACTTGAAATTTGGCATGGACTTCCTTTCGCCAAGTAGAGGTCAGCTAAGAACGGATTTTACGGCACGCGAAGCGCGCGGGTATCAGCTAATAGACTATAAACGATGGAGAACACGATGCAAGTTTTTTAGATTTCTTGTCTGTTTAATCGGGATTTACGTAAAAACTACTAGGCCGATTTCGATACGGTTTTCGCTGTTCGATAGCTAATTCTTAGACTTAAACTCGGCGCTACTTTTTATCCTGAGAATCCCGAGGGATTTTTTCTGGGAATGATTTAAAATTTAAACTGGCAAGTTTAAAAAAACGATTTTCAATGTGATTTTTTTACTGATCGATAGCAAACTTAATGTAATAAAATGTGTGATATTTTTTATCCCGGGAACCTCGCGGGAATTTTCCCGGGAGCGGTTTATAGTTATTCGGGTGCGTAAAATTACTTATTAGGTTTTGCCGGCACAGTTTTCACTAAAACGATAGCTTACATTCTTTTTTAAAATTCTACGATACTTTGTGTCCCGGAAATTTCAAGTTAATCGTGGACGAAATCACGGGCATATTCAGTAACTTCAAAAGGCGATTGATTTATCGGAGTATTTTGGGAATGGCTTCAAATTGTTAACCTCTTTCACAACGTAATTATCGACAGTTGTTTCTTGTCATTCGGTTAAAAATATAATATTCTTTTCAATTTAACATTAATGTAATTAAATTTTTGCACAATCTGAGCTGTGATAGAATACGGAGTCTACACTTTATGCCGCAACAGTTGGCAATAAATTCCATTGAACTTTCTGTTGTTCGATCAAGGGTTCCAAACTTTTGTTTCATATAAATATTAATGCCTTATACCTATATCGTACCAATCGTTCATTTGCCTTACTAGTGGTTAAAATTTGACATAGGCGCCTTACAAGTAACTCGGCCTAAGACTTACTGGGCACGCTAGGATCATTCTAATTGGAGATCTTAATTGTCTATCTACCTCTGTACGAAACAGGTGTAATAATAATTAAAAATACGTTTTAACGGTTTTAAGCGCGGAATTTTATTTAATTTTTTATTCCGACGTTTCGGCTACTCATGAGCTGTGATCACGGAAGATAAAGATGTCAATTATCAAACATAGTTTTCATTATGTGTACCAATCGTAATAATATTATTATATACGTCAACCGGAAGTGGTATGAGATATAAGACTAATATGTAATATGGATTTTTGCAATGAATTACACTATTTAATGACGTTTAAGTCTTAGACAACTTAGGCCACACCTAAAGTTAGATAGTGCAGGCGAAAATATTTTACATTAGTCATCTAAAGACACAGTTTAACTAGAATGTTATACAAACAATTATCTTGTAAGGAAAAACAAGGTATATTTTGTTATATTACAGGTCTTGGATTTATCAGAAGAAAAAGCTATGGAGCATTTCCGACAGAAGTTCACGGACGCCGTCAAGAACTCATGGACCACGTCATTTAATTGGGCGATACACAATTTCGACAAGAACAACTGACAGCGACCGGTGAGTAGGCGGCTTAAACGGCAGCCGCCGAAACTTGCCCCGCAGACCTTGTGATTTGGTCGAACTTAGGTAGCCCTGTTACCAAGGCCTTAATGTATGAACACGTGACGTGGCAGACTTAAGGTGCGTATTCTAGAACGGCAGTCAGTCATTTGAAAATTCAAATATAGAATAGGGGAGCGGACATACGAAACAACTGAGATACTTTTTATCACAAATACATACATACTGTCACGCCCGTTTCCTATTGGGGTAAGGGTAGGTAGAGACGATGGATTTTCACCTGCTGCGATACTGAGAAACACTTTTCGCTTCATCAACTTTCATTAATCTCTTTATACATACACGCTCATTTAAAGTGCTTTTCACATGACCTTTCCTCAAAATATTTTCAATTAAATTTTCCGGCACCGACTCTACCATACATTGCTGTCATATACGTTTTATCTACTTAAAAAACATATATTTATCTATGATCATTAGTTTTCCTATTTATATCTATCTTGTATAATTATACTATGTGTCAGTGGTGCCGGGTGGAAATTCGGCTAGGGTAAGCCGGTTGAAGAAACATACCGAATGATGCAATACGCTGTTCTAGAAAAAGGCCCCCTATTTGATGATTGAATAATATTTGTAAATATAACTTGCACTTCTTTGCAAATAAAAAGGTCTAACTCGGGATGTATTTCCTTATTACAATTTGTATTTTAATTTTGCAAACTTACCGCGTATTTTGAAACAAAAGCCGGTGCCCGATCGGGTTATGAGTTGCTATTTCATCCAATACGTGTAGAAAGCTGCCGTGCGTAAGAGATAGTAATAAAATATACACAAATAAAAAATGCACGTGTCATTAAATTCATGGCGCTTTTGATATTTTAGTAGTTAGTTAATTTACAGAGTAGGGATAATATGTTTGAACAGAACCCGACGTTTTGGTCGCTAGTCGCTAGTTTCTTAAAGGTGTTGGGAAACGAGTTATATGAACTCCACGCCACTGCTATGTATGTATGTGTGTATATATATATATATATATATATATATATATATATATATATATATATATATATATATATATATATATATATACATATGTGTGTATTCTTTAAAATTCTAGTTCTATGCTTTGCAATCATGTAATAATGTCTAGAAGACCAGCGTCGGTCTTAACAGACCAACATTATGCTGAGACTGATGCCCCTTTTAGGACAAGATTATTTTACTGTACTTCTAAATTCTTAGCATTTATATGGTATTTAATGCAATTTATCCTAAACAAAACGATTTTCTTTCTTCTTTCTAAAAGATTTTGACTTTGACGTCATAAGTAGGTAAAAGTAAAAGCAGTCAAATAGCGCATTAATTATTGTTTCTAAAGTAAATAAAATTGTTCTTCATGATATTTTAAAAGTTAAATGATAAGATGTTATTATAACGCTGCTTTATTTTAACATTTATTTGTCCGCATTACTACTAGTAAAAAAGAAATATAAAATTGCCCCGCAGGCAGTTTTTGGTGCAAACTTGCCGAGTGGACAATTTGGTGTGCAGTTTTATTTTCAAAATTTTTAATTTATTTAAAAATGTTCAATATTTGTTGGGTTTTCCTTAGTATTAATGAAGAATTGTGCATTTGTGTTGAAATTTTCAACTGTTTAGTGAAATGGATTTATACAGGCTACTATAAGAATTCCCTCGCTTAGCGCCAGTCAAATGCCCACAATTTGACTGATGCTTTTGTTTGAAGATTATTTCAAAACTTGAATATTCATGAATACTTAACACTGGATAGATCACAAATCGTGCAAAGCCATATTTAAGGCGAACGTGTAGAAGGTCTGTTTTCTATAACGGCGATAAATTATTTAAAATATAGAAATATTAAAAATATAAATATCAAATTGCCTGTATACATGCCTGATTTATTCAAAGTGACTTTTCTTTTTGGCCGGCGACATATACATGACTGAATGTTTTTAGAATACATACCTAAGAGAGTTTGAAAAGTTATTCCCGAATTATCTGTTGATTACGAAGTAAGGCAATATTTTGACAGTACTATAAGGGTGCTTGCACATTAAAGTGACACGTGGGTCTGATTATTTGTCAGTATGGAAAGTTTGGGCGAGAATAGATCAATGTTTAGATAGGCTGATTAATTATTTGTAGTGTCAATATTTCTAAGTTAGTTTCTCGCTGTGTGTTTGTTACTTAAAATAATTTTCGGTATGGGTATATACGAAGTAAACATAATTATCTGTGCTTATATGTACTGGTCATAGAGAGAGTATTATATAGACTTGGCACTAGTTAGATAAATAGTTATGAAAATTGGATGAACTAAAATAATAACGCGTGTTGTTACTAATTAGAAAGAAACTCTTTAAATATTCTGTTTCCTGCTCTGCAAATGGCAGGTAAAGTTTATAATGTTTCAAATCGGCGGGATTTATTGTATTACATGACAGTGTTAAAAAATATCAGTAAAATTTAAATAAACATTGATGAAGCGTAATAAATATGCTTTAGTATTTTTGGTAGTAATTGTAATAAACATGATAGTTGTACATATTATGTCTTTACCGGGTATATATGAGATCCGTCTTTATTTAACTCTCTCTTTACAATACTGATAGGACTCAATTGTATATAATTGTACGTGCAAAATTTAAATGCGTTCTTGAAATTCGTACACGTCACCGTATAGAACATAATTATAAGGTTCAAGAAAACGTACGTGAGAGAGAAGTGTATTGCACTCTCACTCGTTCGCTAAACCGACTCGCATGGCATCACTTTCGCACTAATAATGTCAGGTGTAAAAAACCATAACACTTGACTGAACTTATGCAAATTGCTGGAGCTAACTCCTTTCGAAGCGCATTTATGTTTTGCGCGTACTGTACTGGTGATTATCAATACTCCTAAATGCTTATACTGATACTTACCCGGAAATATTACTTCTTTATGCAAGCACGGATTAAGGAAACATACGAGAGACGAAAGTCTATTTGTTACAAGTGACATTTTTTAAATATGTTGTGATAGAGTTCAAATGACTCTAAAACACATAATTAATATACTATGTACAATATTTGAAGAAGAAAAAATCTATACACTTTAAGCGGAAGCCATGTTTTTTTTATTTCCTCGTTTTGAGACATTGCTATGAAAAAACCCATTAGGTTAAATCCGACAAAAAGTCACTTGAAACAAATAGTCTTTTACCTCACGATATGATATGTTGATAGAGAATATGGATACTGTATATGTTATTGTATACATAGCTAACGAAAAATCGTCATGGAAATGAGTTTATTTCGTAATAATCACAATTTATACTGAGTTTTAAAGTTTTTATACAAGATTTCATATTAATGTGACTGTTTTGTCCCTTCAAATAGCCGTTATTAAATCACAGTATGACTCAGAAGTGAAGCCTTTATGTTTAATGTTAAAATTGTTAAAACATAGTTAAAATTAGGTATACAGTCATAAAATTTAAGTAATTAATTGAAGTAATAAAGACAGTATGTGAGCTTTTGCTTACATTTTGGTCGCTGAAACAAAATTGCGGTATTGGCATGGAATTGCGTGTCTCGTGATAAATTAGACCGTAGTTATTGGAACAGACACAATATTGGAAGAAAATGATGAAAGAACGGTAAGTCGTTTCGAGTAGAACCTGTATTTTACTGCTGGAAGCTCTGTCAGAGTTTTAATTTGAAATTGTTTGAAATATATCGAGGGCTGAAAGGCTATTTGTTTCAAGCGATATCTGTCAAATGTGCTGGAAGCAAACTTTATAGTTTGAAATGGTCAAAAAAATTCGCATAATTAATAGTCTATACCATACATCAAAAAGGCACCCATAGATTATAATTGTAAATCACGTTCTTTATATTTCCTTAAATTTTAGACATTAATATGTGAAAGCCCAACGTGTTATTTCTGTCACAAAATGTTGCCTAAAATATATAGTCTTTCACCCCTCGAATATGTGGGACCGAAGAGCACTAGTAAGGCTGCGTTAACAACGGTAGCTGTGGTCGGTGGCCCGTTTGCGCACAGCCTAAGGTTGTACACCAGTGGCGGCTATGCGGCAAGTCTCTACAAAATGTATGAAAAAGCGCTTGAATTGCTTGTGGTCACTGGACACCGGTGGCTGCGGTCCGTTTGCGCACCATTTAAGCAAAGCTTTTTCAAGTAAAGGATATTTCGAGGCGGTTTTAACAATTATTGATAAAGTTAACTGGTACTAAAAATAGGCCTTGAAGTAGTTGACAACGATTATGACATTTAATTTAATATTAACGCTAGATAAAGGAAGTCGTTGAAAATTCGAAAAGCTAGAATTTTATTTGAAAAATATCGAATATATAAATATATGTTATGTAATCGAGTTCACCTTGATATATTCATAAAATAATACATTTCTAAATATGCTGTAAATGCGCGTATTGTTGATTAAACTTAATAAATAATAATAACCCATAAATTGATGGATTAGTTTCGATATTTCAGCATATCGATATCACATAATACACTTTAGAATTCCACATTCTTTAGATTATTGCAATAAAATAATTTAAAAATGTATATTAAAAAAAATTTGCGACATGATAAAAAATTTTAGTTATAAAACCAGTGGCTTAAATTCATCTATGGCAAGATTTTAACGAAAATATCGATTGTTTAAAACTTAAGCGCGCATGATATAGAAATATAAAGCAGCCAATCTTATTGGTTATTATTTCTCCATTTGTCCGCTCCGTAGCGTCGCTCCGTTCTATGGACAGCCAGCCTAACGACTGAGTGGACGTCTTTACTCTGTTCCTGCCAAAGGAGGACGCCGCGCTATGAGCGGGTAACGCGGGTGGTGTTTCTTGATCATAAGGCTCTCACCCGTCCGCGTGATAGGAGCGCGCCGTGTTGCGCTCACCTCCCGTGAGGCGCGTCACAAACCGCCCCACGTAGGAAAGATCAGAAAGATGCCGGGGAATAAAAAGTAGTTCCCCGGCAGTGGATGTGGCTTTAGAGGCCCCCGCCTGCCAGGGCACGTGGAATTGGTCGAGCTTCCGCTTTCTCGTAGTACTGTCATAAAGCGGAGGAGGGAACACCTAAGGGTTTTAGTGGGTATCCCTAACTGTGGTGTGGCAATAGCACTTCACATGTGAGATGCTAGTGCCACCCCGACTTGGCGAATCCCACACACCGCCCGCGACCTTCCCACTTCGCGCGGCTGATGGTCCTCAATCGGATTTACCCACGCAAAAAAGAAGTATAACGGCACTCTTATATTTAACAACGAATAGCGGGCCCGACAAACGTTGTCCTGCCCGGAAAAAATTATATATAGATATGGGGACGATTGTTTATATCAATTTAATTTTGATTGGAAATTAGTGTTGTAACAGTGACGTATACGTAAAATATATCGTTATAGATAAAAATATAGCGACGAGCGGTGCGAGTTATCGACGATCCTAGATTCACATTTACTTCGAACGTAAACATATAACACTTTAATGGTATATGAATATTCTTAAGGTAAAGAATTCCGACTCACAAAATAAATATATTAGGTAATTTATGACATACGGTTTCACACAACTAATAATTTCTCCCGACATACCTGCGCAGTAGACTAATTTTAGTAGCGCGCGACAGTGTACGAATCATGTAAGCGGAACAAAGCTAAGAATGCGTACCGAGCAACAATGCCGTTTCCGCTTGCGAATAAGGTTCAACACAGATTATTTACTTGCCCAAAACTGGTCAGCACTATCAGAATTATAAGTTGTGTAAAACTGTACTTAGCTTTTGATATCTGTTAAGGTGTGTGCATATTATAAGTCACGGCTGAGGGGCGTGGCTTACAACGTATCTGTATAAGGAAGGTCCATTGAAGTGAACACATGATAGTCGTAAGTCGCAGACGTGACCTTGAGCATTCGGACGTTATAAAGCAATCTGGAGAGTGTTACGGTTCTGATGTGCACACTGTTCGGACGCGTCCCATAATGTGTGGGCACCTTTACTCTTGTATGGCTAGCGGAGGCCATTTTGGCTGTGATATAGGCGCACTGCATATGCGCAGATTAGTAAAAGAATTTGGCTTTAGTATACGTTTCATTATCGTTGTAGTTTAACTTAGCTCTTATTTATTAAAAACATAATAACTGCTATCGTCTTTTGTGATAACATAAATGTTTTCTAAATGAAATAAAATTAGCTGCTATCTTAATAACAATTTTAGCTATTTGAATGTTTAATATGATATTGCTTAAAAAATATGGGACAAAAATTAGGAATAATTTCTTGAAGGATTTGTCGGATTTTTATGCATACATATTATTATCTAGTTAAGGATAAGATATGATATTTTTTTGTTTGTGGGAATTGGTCGAAAGATGATGGTATGGGTCGCCGCAGCTAAAATAAAATGGAAATTTCTCCATACATCATGCTTTTTCTGTCTATAATAAATAAACAAACCTTCTCGGAGATGATGATTTTAGACATACGAAGATTTTACATTATTTTAAAAATCTTAGTGTTGAAACACGTTCCGATTAATACTTTGCGACGATGTACCAATTTTTATAGACGCCCTTAACAACAGATAGCTATCCAATGGATGTTTTGACATTTAAAACCTCATGCAGCTGATGTGGAGAAATCATACAATTTGAGCAATTTGATTTGGCTAAATTATGATGTCATAATTTACGAGAATCTAGTCAAGTCAAACACTCGCTGCTCGTGGGGCAATAAAATGTGGGAATAGGACAGCGTCTACGTCTCTCTCTATGTCATACTTAAGTTCAGGTTTAATGTCGATATTAATACTATAAAAAGGTTTAGTTATAGATAAGTGATGTACCGCACGTGTTTCTCCCCCGTGCGCAGATGATTTATAGCACCGCAGGCAGCGCGTGTTTAACTGGACTATAATACAAATTCAAGGTTGCTATGACTTTATGTAAGACTAAAAAAAGTGTCTCAGTTGCTTGACTGTGAACTAGCCTATTCAATAAATCCTTGGTACGTTCCTTACCAACATAATAATTAAAAAAAAAAACTACTCCACTTTAGATAGAATATGTACAGTATACCAGTAAATACACACGAAATAAGATATTTGTTTTGTTGTACAAGAATGAATAAGCTGAGAAATGAGTACACGAGAGAGTTGTAAGTTGCATCTGTGACTGAAAAATTGAGAGGAATAAGATTAAGGTAGTTAAGGTAGGCATGTAAAGAGAAGAGATGAAAGTCATGTGACAAAAAGTATGTTAAACTGGAAGATCGATGAAAACATGTATAAAGGTAGTCCAATGAAGCGATGAATGGGTTGTGTGAAGGATGACATGATGATTTGTGGTGTGACAGCGGATGTATGCGCGAATAGAGGAATATGAAAGGAAAGAACATTATACAGAACCTAAATGTTTGGGATAAGGTGAAAGAAAAGGGAGATACACGAAATAGTTCACGCATTGAAATTCTCAAATCTTCGTATCCATCATTACGCGATGATAGCACTTGTTTATTATATATTTAGTTACCTTGTTTGTATCTTCGGGTGTTACCAACACAACAACGATGTCGGTAAAACAGCAATTACCAGTAGATACATGTCAATTTTACAATGAGATTCTCTAAAAACAGCCCTTTCTAAGGCCCCGAATAACTAAACAAAATTAAATAATCGATTATGAAACTAAGATAATATATCAAAGGTTCTGCCTTTCATGTTTTAGCTCTACTAGGCTTATATAGTCATAATATTGATACAAGTGCGGGACTCGAATGAAAATGCCGTTGGAATTACTATAGAATTTATTAGAACTATACAAACACGTATAACATAGGTACAAATATAACCGGACGCAATAAGTCCTTATGTAATGCACAATTAAATAACACGCGCAAAATCCGTCACTATATCGCTTATCGAATGTACAAGTCTTGCTTTGATCGTAATCGTCGCTTGACTGCCGATTTCTCCGTTCGGGTATCCCTTTATACTCAGCTTACGATATGTCACGATTGTGTAAACAATGGTTTCTTAGAATAACACCTGGCCACTGCCTACCAGAGAGGATTAAAATACACAATAGGCGGCTTTTATAATTACAAATATTAAACACAAAGTAAACAAAAGAAGTGCAAATGCGGACAGGTAATAAAACTTGGGCTTTATGGCCGGCAGGTGTGCATTTACTTTTGTCAGCATGCTTCGTGGAATTTTGGATAAGTTGTAACAATATTTACTATAACATATCGCACGTTTAAAGACAAACAGTTATTAAATAAATTATTATCATTATTAAATTTTACAGGGGAGCAAATACAAATAAATTGGTTAAGTACTTGGCGGTCCGCGAACAACGAAGGGTTCCGTAAAGATGCCAAACATGTTTTCATTAAGCTATGATGAACCCATTAAAAAGTATTTAATCGAAAATGCCCCATATTACAAAATGCGATTTATGTTGAAATTATTTTTTAAGCTCTACCACCTTAAATTTTTCATAGTTTTCCACCTCTTACTTTAAAAGCTAGAAGGAGTATAATTTTCACGACGAGAGCTAAAACCTCGCCACCTATTGTCTTCATTAAAAGTCATTGTAAAATAGTGTATTTTACGTCTTGAAGCTTTCGTAATTTTAAGATGTCGCTTTTAATTACGGTTTTTCTTTAAATGTCTGATATTACGCCGCTGTTAGTAGCATTTACACTCGATCGAAAAATAAATTTAAGAGTTAGATATTTATAACTTAATATAACAATTATGATGTTTAGATTAATTTTAACTGCAAATAGTCTAAAACGCGATTTGGTTTTTAGGAAAAATATGTTTTGGAACTTGTGGAACGATATAAAGTGTTACCACGATATTCCTGAGTTATGAACCAGGTAGTGTTTATATTATAGTAATGAGAAAGTATATTGTTTATTATTATTGAACAATTGTCTTTTAATAATTATATTTTCGAGTTTCCGTTTATGAGTCAAAGGTGATCATAATTTTGTTACGAAGTATCGATCCTGTTATGGAAAAACGTCGTAACCGACAGAGGATGGGTATCTCACTTATTTCTTGTAACGTACACCTGAAATAATTTAGATCCTTATACAAAGATCCTTAGGTCCATATCTGCGATAATCGTAAGGTTATGAATATACTAAAAAAATCGGATATCTATTAGTAATGTTTTGAAAAATAATTTGTAAAGTAGTTCTCCAGTAAAATTTTAAATAGGGTAAACTATAACATTTTTGGCACCCTATTAATTATTTCAAAACATTAATCTTTTATTTTATTTTATAGCCGTGTAATGATAATAATATAATGTTTGGCTACAAAGTAAAAAAAATTAAGATTTTAATATATTAAATAATTTGATTGGTGCCAATGACTAGGGCGTTGCCAACAATGGTATAGTTCCCCTATGTTGTTTACGATGTTCTTCCATAACACACTCAATATGTATAAATTTTACAACGTAAATTATTAGTTGACATATTTTTCTTATTACCTAGATTAAATTCTAGTAAAAAAATAAAATTAGTTGTTGCACGCCAAATCATTAACTAGCTATCTATACTTAACACCTTTTATTTACACCTGTTTACAAAAGTAGTAAATTAGAGAAAAACAAATATCCTAGCATAATAAATAAGGGTTTTGATCCTGGGCTTATAGACTCTGGTACAAAAGCTCCTCACTCATGGCCGGTTATTATATCTTACCGACCGTTCATTTACCTTACTATCGGTTAGAATTTGACATAAGCACCATACAACTAATGTCAAAATTCAACCGATGCAATGGCAGGGCAAGTGAATTAATAGTAAGATATAGGAACCAGCCATCAGTGATAGGTATATACAATAGTTTATCACTGAATCACGGGCTCACAGAAGGCTTACGTCTGCTCGTGTT
Organism: Dendrolimus houi; assembly: GCA_039645545.1. Classification (NCBI taxonomy): domain Eukaryota; kingdom Metazoa; phylum Arthropoda; class Insecta; order Lepidoptera; family Lasiocampidae; genus Dendrolimus; species Dendrolimus houi. Next base: position 22,487,367 of record CM077127.1, on the reverse strand, counting down.
TTTATGACTAGTAAATATAAATTATTGTACTGTATTGACTAACTCTGACTGAAACATGTTTCAAATATTACTACCAGTGTCGTAGGTAAGTAACGGCTAATGCCTGCTACATACGTAACGACATATTGTATCGGTTTGCGCAGATTTATTGATCGTGTGTATCACAAATCGGCGGCAGTTGTGATTTCTATTAGACAATCGTTTTCAATTGCATTGGCACAGTTTTAGTGGGGTAACTAAAGCCAGCAGATTTAGGTATGCAGGAGGTATTCATCCTTAAATAATTATGCCAATCTTGCGGAGCCAAATTCTACTCATTTAATAAGTTGATATGAGAAAATAACTATTCATGAGCCAGTCTTTATACCACACGCTCCGTGACTTTCTTTAAACCTATAATCAGGCGCAATATCGCAAGTGCGTCATCATCTTCCATTCTTTATGACATTTATCTTGCGCGAACTTATGCGGGGAACTGACACTAGGGGAGGTTCTATTTAACTGCACAATCTGAAATCGCTACGATTTGTCGTTACATATGTAGCGGGCATAAGTTTCTTCTCGTAGAAAAGGTTTCAGAGGGCACAAAATTCTAATCTTGCTCTCAAAATCGTAGATAAGACCATGAGCACATGGTCTTAGCTACGATTTTCATAATAATCATATTAATAAAACTTCGTCCTAATCTGTGTCATTTCGTCGGCTCGGTCTTGAGCGCATTCAGATGCCTATCTTATGCCCAATGATCGAATAAGTAGGCTTAATTTACATAAATGGTCCATTCTTATATCTTACCAACCGTTCATTCACCTTACTATCGGTTAAAATTTGACATGAGCTTCATACAAGTAGTGACAAAATTTAACCGATGGTATGGCAAGTGAATGAATAGTAAGATGGGGTATCAACATGTTTTTTTCAGTGTTCAAAATATAAATCAAATACATTTTGATGGTTTTTAACCACTATGTTGTGTTGCCAGGTCGTTTACTTAAATTAGCTGCACTTTTCCGGTCATCACTCATGTGATCATGTCAGTAAAATTGTTGTTTATTAATTCTAAACTAGCGGTGGAACGTTTATAAGCTGATATTATAAATAAGTAAAAAACACGGATAGTAAGAAAGTATTGACAAAGGACACTGGTCTTGTATGAAAAATTATCGTGTAAAATTAACTTAACTATGATTGGGTCGGCCAAAATGATACAGATATGGATTCAACATAAATAAGCAATTAACACTATCGTATACTGATATTTTTTTCATATGACGCTATAATTACACAGAACAAAATTCATTGAGAAATGTATACCTCAAATAGTTTTACACATCGAAGTCCAGTCGCTCCAGTCTTACATAATATATTATAACTTGATTAATTTTTAGTGATATTATTTACTATTGGTTTCGTATTTGTTCTCAATATGAAATAATAGTTTCGATTGTATCAATCCATTATACACTGCCAATACAACAACAACAAAAAAACACTAGACTGAACGCTTTAGCATGTAATAGCAATAGTTAATAACGATTAAACTTTATACTGAGCAATATTCATTTTCTCATACTTATAATAACTATACTAAACTATTATAGTTGATACCTGAACATGACCTTAGGCAAGCTATATTATCGACCAATTATCGACTTGCGTATTTAGAATCACAGCAAGAGCCTTATGGGTGGCAGAACGTGGAACGGCCAGAAGGACTTCGGCCAGAGAGAACCGCTACCACTTGCAGATCCTAACAAAACTTAGTACAGTTTATTAGTTTTCTAGTGAATTAATTTAAGTGACATGCACAAAACTCAGATGCGTCTCGAGGGATGTTAGAATGAATGAGTGAACTAATTATTAACTCATTTATTGTTTACCATAACTTTAAATGTTATGGATACATTTGAATAGAACAATGGGCAGCGTTATCACTCATAGCGATCTCTTTCAGACAATCCCGTCTCTAAGTAGATTTTTTTAGGTATTAGCTCCGTGAGTTTGAGCAGGTCCATTCAAATTTAATATTCACTAAGCCTGTGATACTACGCGATTCCGTATAAGAGCCGAGTGAGAGCACAGCACTCTTCTCTCTTTGAACTTCGTCTCTCTCCATCCCGTTAAGCTTATAACTGTGTTTTTCGCGATCTGCTACGAGCTGTAACGGTAAATTTACACCATTGTGTATTCGAAAACTTAATATATATGCGGAAACCGATGCTTGAGAATTATCCAATGGAAAGTTATTTTATAAATAATTTGATAGATAGATAGATTGATAACTCTTTATTGTAGTCAAATACAAAATAAACTTAGACATGTGTAATTGTGCACAAAGGGCGGTCTTACAGCTAAAAAGCGACACCCCTATTTGTAATTTCATCAGGTAGTTATGTTAACCATCGGTTTGCGTTCCATTATTAATTTAGGATCCGGTCATCTTTTTTTATTCGAATAACGAGCATCACATTGATGTTTTTACTTTAAACGTTAAATAAAATATTTAGGGCTAACTATTATTTAATCGTCAGATAAAAGTTGTCCATGAACTAAATTATATAATTATAACCTGTCTCGCTATGAAATTGAAACAATTGCTACACAATATATATTTTTCATGTTGCATTTTGTGCTATGAAATTTTTTTATGTAGTGATTGAAAAATCTGCCGCAATTTAATAATGTTTATATTATTATACACTTTGAGTACACTTCCAGGCTATAGAAAATTATGCACAATATGTTTATTTAATTCTACTTATCGATATCAAATATCGATACGGACAGTGTTGCGCCACTATTTGAATAGGCCCCGTAGACAAATGGCATTAGTGCTAAACGAATAGAATCGAAAATGTTTGGGAATAACATAATACTTAGCGTAACGATATGTCATTCCCACCATATATTTTCTATTATATTCGTATAGCGTTAATGCCAATTCTGTACAGAGAGAGGGCTTACTATCAAACGTCTTTCGCTTGTTTATTTTTATATATAAGTACATTACCCTTCGTCTGTTCCCTTATTTTTGTCTTATATAGACTATATTATTGTAGTTTTAAAGAAATCTATGTTTTTCTTTCTTCTATCTAAAATTTCATCGAATCTTTCGGGCTGATCCGACGAAAACGAACGAAGAAAGGCGTTTGAGAGTAAAGCATCTGGGCCCAATTGGACAATCGATAAATTCGTGCGTCGCTCACGGATCGATATGTATAAACTAATATAAAGTTAAATTATTATGTATTGTAACTATATTCGAAATAAACGAATTCAATTGTGAGTTGTATATAATATTGTTGTCTTATTTATTACATGTATTGTATTGATAATGGTGTTTCATAATCGTGATCGCTTGTGGAATAATACCGTCTATCTCAAACACGACGGCATGCTGACATGTCCCATAGAACGTAACTTGTAGCAATATCTTATACCTGACCTATGAATTAGATACAAATTTTAATTATATATAAATACATTAATACTTCTTACTGTTTAAAACTGTCATTATAATTAAAGTTTTTCTCTTTATTTGCGTAATTTTCGTGTAAAATCTTATTGAAGTAATAACTTCTTATGGGAGGGTAAACCGCTTCCTTACGTAACGCGTTACGGCGCCAGTCTGTCTGGCTGCCCTTTCTCTCACGCATACGGCAGCGGTATGCAGGCTCTCTCTCTCTAACCCACGTACATAAAATTTAAGTAATAACCTAAGCTTTTCTCAAGTTGAACAATTTCAATATTAAATAGCTAAACTTAGATTAGTTTAAGTTATCACTTCTGTCGGGCGTTTTTTTTATTTACCTGACATTTTAAACTTAAGCATTGAGTTTATGGCATTGAGAGTATGTAACATAAAGAGAAAAAATCGCTGTTTAAAAATGTCACTTTTAAACAGTAAAAAGTATTAATTTATTTCTATACAATTAAAAGTTGTATTAATTCATAGGTCAAGTATAAGATATTGCTACAAGTTACGTTCTATGGGATGTGTCAGCCATACCGTCGTATTTGAGATAGACAATTGTTTTTGATAATGATGCACGTATCTTTATTTTTGTACGCGATGGCGGTTCAAATAATTGGAACCTAATTTTGCTAAGCTTCTATTGTAAAGTTTCTATTGATGACCATGATGGCCGTATCCGGCCATCGTCATGGCTAGATTCAGAACGCGGATCACCAAATAATATTATTAAACGCATAAGAATAAGATTACGTTATTACAATGTCATTGTGAATTAGCTATTAAGATTCGGAAATAAAAAAATGCTAGTTATAAGAGCTGATGTTGCGTTAAGTTTAAGAATCACGAAACATCTCAAGTCTTACATACAATGGTTCCTTTATAATGTGTCATTTTATAATCAGGTATTTTTTTGTAACCGGGTAATGAAAATGTGTAAAATATTCATTCAAAATGTTATAATATAATAAATAATAATTTACTTAATAATTATTTGCTATCTCAAATATGTTTTTTTAATAAACATTTACATACATTTATCTCAGTTGTCTCCTTTTACATTATTTACATTATAGGGGAAGTTTATGGCGGGAACAGAAGGTGATATTTTGGTGTGCAGTATTATTTTCAAAAAATCGGTTTTAAGAAACATTATCGGTTTTGTGTGAAAAATGTGAACTGTATAGTCAAATGTAGCATTTCGAGTTTGCTGCAACACTTTGTATAGCGTCAGTCAACACTTACAATTTGGTTGAGCTGATGCTGATAATAATCTATACTAATGTTATAAATGCGAAACTTTGAATGGTAATTTGTTGCCCAATCACGCTAAACGGCTGAACGAATCTGGATGAAATTTAAAACAGAGATAGATTACTATAGTCTTGAATAGTACATAGGTTACATTTTTCCCGAAAATGTACAGTTCTCTGGAACAATATTTACGCGAGCGAAGCCACAGGCAAAAGCTAGTAATTGATACATATGATGAGACTGTATGGTCTATGATCTTTGCTTGACTTTCATGTACGAAGAACGAAAGTACTACTCACAATGTACATTAATATAATAGTAGAGTACTACTCAGATATTGAATTAATCTAAGCTGTTACATACCCATATTCTTTTGTAGCAAATATCGTCCTTGTATTCAATGGAAATAAATTTATTAGTACAGAAAACCTGTAGACATATTTTGGAACTAAAAACGCATACAATTCCAATTTTGGCTGACTTATGGTCTGCAAAATGATATATTCTAATAGAAAAATTCCAAGAAAATGGGCGCCATGGCGCATCAAAACACTGCGACTAGTGAGTTGCGAAGGGTGCGCCACCTATTTGTTAACTTTAATCGCCGGAAGCAGTTTGACAACACGTTAATTTACAAAGTCCGAATGGAGGGTAGACGTAAGGAGTACCATCTTATATGGAGGGGAAATTGAAAGTGTCCAGCAGTATTTTGATAATAGAGGTTCAAAAACATGCCACAATGGCGCTGGCGTACAAAACACTACGATATGAAATTTAAAAATTGACATAAAATAAATAAAATAGACACCTCCAAGGAATACTACGCCAACTTAACATTAGGTATTTCTGTTTTTAAGGGAAAAGCACTCATTAATGTCTCTAAACTCATAAACTTCATAAAAACTACTGAGAATGTAAAACCTTTTTAGTGTCCCAATTTTTTTAAATAAAACAGGAACTTAATATTAAGACATTTAATGAGCGCTTTTCCCTTAAAAACAGAAAATACCTAAAATTACGATGGCGTAACATTCCTCAGAGGGGTCAAAATGCTAATATAGAAAACCTCAACTATTTACGTAGTCTAAAATACTTGAGTAAATATAATACTTTGAGAAAACCTGTAGAGTGATTTAATTATTGTGAATTTTTAATAATAAATAAAAAGCGGAATTATTTCGGTTTTTGTTTATTTTACTATGTCATTCGAATTAAGTACTTTTTCGCGTCCTTTAACTATCTTATACTACCGCAGCGCCACCCTTGTTATCCGCGTTTTGACGGACATTTTCAACACAAAGATGGTATTCCTTCCTTATCTCTACCTTCCATAAAACTTCTATAACGTCTTGAGTTACCTACGCTGCGCCTACGTGTGTTTTGCGCCATTACATATTGAATAAGTGAGTCGCCATTAATGATTTTATAAAACTAAAATGCTTACTATTAGCAAAGATCATATTTCAACAATGTTAAATTCAAAATTTATTATTGAATACAAGCTAATAGACTTGGTTCTATTTAAAATTTAACTGTCATTGACTGTCAAAGTCAATTAATCAAATAATCAATTGAAGTGGAAACCAATGTGGCCAAAGTAAACGTTTTATCACCATTTAGGCTACTCACAGCTATAATTGGTGACGAAAAAATCTGAAAGGTGACTGTTTGCCTTTTAGGCAGGCTACTACAAGGATAAGTCATTTAAATTAACTAAACCACAAATTAACATAAGTTTTAATCAAAATTTAAGCCAACCTAAGGTCTTTCATTTTAGTAAAAAATGATAAATATAAAGATTACTAATCAATATCCTGTTGTTTTAGCATTGTATATATGTACTAATTTTAAAGTTTTACTCGGCACAGACCTCAAGATGTTGTGAAAACATTTATCTTTCGCTTTTTAGTTACTCTTAAAGTCAGTTTCTTTTTTCTAAATTTTTTTTTATTTTGCATTTAATGTTACGTACATGATATCCCTAGTAAGGTAGCTTCTAGAACGCAGAATTTATAGCTAGATGAAACAACTCAAAACTCAATTTTCACATTTGTGCTGTTTGTCGTTAAGGATTTTCATTGTAGGCCTTTCCTTCCTAGTCCAAATTGAGTCTAATACAGCACAATATTCACAATTAGATACCTACTAATTTTAGAATAGTCATAAACCTAACAATATTTGAATTATTATACGTTTTCTATTTGATTGTGAGAAATGTTCTGCTGTATCTTCGGAATCCAATGTTCAATGGCAATGAAGCGTATATACAACTATCTAAAAACTGCGCATTTTCAACCAATAAAACCCCATTTGTCAATGCGCCACAATTCCAAAGAACACCTCTCACGATTTCTAATAGTATTGGGATTATTGAGGTCGACATAACGAACGATGTACAATTTCGGGGTCATCTGGAAGGCAGATCAAACGTGCCTCTATAAAGCTTGGTGTGCTAAACCGGTCCAAGCAGTACTTCATCCCGCGGCAACGACTTACACCCTACAAAGCGCAAGTCAGACCGCATATGGAGTATTGCTCACATTTATGGGCCGGGGCACCCACTTACCAGACTGACCCCCTTCGACTCCATGCAGCGTCGGGCCGTTCGTATCGTCGACGATCCCATATTAACGGGCGGTTTAGAACCGCTTAGCCTTCGGAAAGACTTCGCGTCTTTATTCTACCGCCATTATTATTCTACCGCCTGTATAGCGGGGAATGTTCCGAGGAATTGTTTGATCTGGTGCCAACGCCTCACTTGCACAACCACACAGCTCGCCAACGACAGAATGTTCACCCTCATTTCCTAGAGCTATCACGCTCAACTACGCAACGGTTCTCTAGAACATTTATTCTGCGTACAACGATGATCTGGAGGGAACTTCATGCCACGCTTTTCCCCTTGCGTTATGATATGGGGTTTTTAAGAAGGGCATTATAAAATTTCTTAGAGATCGGCAACGCGTTGGCGACAGCCCTCGTATTGCAAACGTCTATAGGCGGCGGTAACCACTTTCCACTAGGTGGGCCCTCTGCCTCTTTGCCTACTTCAGGCAATAAAAAAATAACAATACTAAATTTAACAAAAAGAATGTTTGAAATTTGTTCAAAAACAAAAAGGCTGAAACAATGTCTCAAGCACTACAAATTTTTTGTTTGAAGTTGGGGAATTTTCTGCTATATCTTCAGAACTTAAGGTCTCATAGCAATTAAATTTATACAAGACTATTTTGAAGGTGTATACTAAATATACTAAACCCAAGGCAAACAGAATTATCTTAATAGGTTCTAAAAGAAAATGTTATAGCTGAACATACTTACAAGTAAAAGTAAAAACGAATTAAAAACCTCATTTTTTAAATTGGTTAAAAATCGGCGAATTTAGGCTACTTTTTCTACGCAAAATAGCGACATCAGGCCCTGTTTTGTTGACCACACTGGTGGAAACTCGAAGCCAAAAAATATATTATTACTTTATTAGCATTATCTATGGCAACAAAGCAAATAAGGAAAGTTCGTTGTAGTTCGTTGTCGTGCTGTTCTGTTTTGTGTTGAGTTTTCTGTCTGGTTTAATTAATTATCAGAATCTCGAAAAGTAAAAAGAAGCATCTTAATAAACCGTGATTTAGTGCTAGATAAATAATGTAAGGGAAATGGAAACTTATTATTTCACTGATGCTTCAATTATTGACAAGTTTCTAAGCAAAATAATGGAATACCAAAATAAATTTTTCCGAATTAAAAAATAATTATTACATTTTGGACGTACTTTCAGATGTAAAATGTTTAGTAGTTGCTGTGATAATTGATTTTAGTAGGACGATAGTAGAATAGCTAGCACAATGGTGCCTGTCCCCAGTTGTCCATCTCAATGGAATTATTGGGATACATTCCCACAGTCGGACTGTGTGGAATTAACTTGCTTGCTCCCGAATTCTGTATATATACCTCTCACAATCAGTTCTGATGCAACTCTCCAAGATGTTAAAGAAGTGAGTACCAAATGCCTTTTTAAACTATGACTCATTATTGTAGAGTTATTTATGATAGTGATGGGGAAGGAAATTGTTAGTAGTATCGAGGAAAACAAGCTATGATAAAATTCTAAGAATATATGTTATGTAGTATATTGTAATGTATGTTAACCTACATACATTATCCTTCTTTACAATAATTATGTTAATTAAATATCTCCTTTTAAATAAACATAATGGACTATACACCATTTTTTAACTGTGTAGGAGGACTAACTTGCTTAACTTTATATTAATGGTACAAGGAAACTCTATACTCTATCTTGATTATTATGATGATAGTCTGCATCATCTGTAGGCAAAGATTAAAATTTTTGCAAATGTTTTAATGGCAAACAATTTAAGCATAAATATATATATTTTCTGTTTGTGTACAAACCAACTGCTATGAATATAAATTAGTAAAGATCTTAAGGGTTGCATTATAATTGTCTTATTTTGGGAGGTTCTACTGGTACTGCGTCAATGTGAATGTAAATCAACATATAATAATTATTGCTCAGGTCATAATATTTATCAGTCTTTTATTACACAAATAAAATAATTACATAAAGAAAATAATTTTAAATGAAACTAGAGAATGTGAACACACAAGAAAGTATGGCAATATTAGAAAAATGCAGCTTTCAACTATGATTGAAAAGACTGAGAATATTGTTATGTTATTTACAATGAAAAATTCTAGGTAACTTGCTTTATTTTCTTTCTGTGATGGTTCATTATTAAATAGGTCTTAAATTGACCATATATATTTATACATAATAAGTTACTCTTCAAGTAATAAATATAAAAATAAGATCGGATCATTGAAATAAAATAAAAAAACATACAGCAAATCAATTAAGAGCTAAACAAGAAAACTAAATTAAGTAAAAAGACATATTGTTTATGTATTAATTTAGGGCCGATTTTTCAATCACTAGATCAAAGTACACAAAATAAAAAGCCTGATTTGACAGTTCTCATTACAACATATTTAAGGATTGAAACCTCAAAATTATAAACCAAGTTAACCATTTAACATGAGAAATCAATTTAAAATTATATGACTTTGTAATTGTTTGATTTATTTTAAGTTAGTTAGAATTTTGTGTCACACAAATACCTCACAAAATAGATATGGAGCACAAAAGTTTTGTCTCACATTGCTTTTCATATTCTTCTTCAATTGATTGATTCTTCTTTTACTATTGAAATTTTTATGATTTCAGCCATATAATATATATATTTATTCAATCATTTTTGTTTTCAATACATATATATACAATAATGTAGTATTGTTTTAGTATAAATACATAAATAATGTAATGTTTTGGAATAGATATGTATATAGTTTTTTCCTGAATTGAATTAAATTAATGAACTGCAGCAGCCCTTTGGTAGCAACATTAAAATTAAAAATAAGACTCATTAGAACATACTTTTGAGACTTTGCCATAGATTAATAGGACACAACAGAATTAATAAAAATTTAATACTATTTTGTTATTTGGAGGAAAATAATGATTGAAATATTTATTATAACATTTTATAATGCACCAATACCAATAGGGTTGTCTGGAAGAGATTGCTTTTTAGCGATAAGACCACCCTTTGTACACAACTAGATATAATTTTAGTTTTTAAGTTCATTTTTGTATTGGTGTATAATAAAGTGTTATCAATCTATCTAACAATAAAAAAAAATATATATATAATAGGTTGGGGAAAAAGTCTTTTCACATATAGTATGTTTGAACTTGTAATAAGATCTCTTTGGCTATACCATTTGTATCTGGCTGGTTTTGGTATCATTAAAAAGTTTTAATTTTAAAAAGACAATTCCAAATTCAAATTAGGAAAATGTGAAATCCTCATTTGTTTTTCTTATTGTTAAAATCTAATGAAGAAATTCAATACATTTTAAAATTTTACTACAAAAAAGATAAAAATGCAACACAAGCCGTGAAAAAAAGTTGTGATGTTTATGGACCTAATGCAGTATCTGTGAGAGTAGCGAAAATTTGGTTTAAGCATTTTCAATCCGGAAATTTTGATATTTAAGATGCACGTCACTCTGGTCTGGCCTGTTACGGACAAAATTGATGCCATTTTTGAAAAAGTGGAGCAAGATCGGCATATTACTAGTTACAATATAGCTGGAGAACTGGGAATTGAACACAAAACGGTTTTGGCGCATTTAAAAAAAGCTGGGTACATAAAAAAGCTCGATATTTGGGTGTCTCATGAGCTCACTGAAAGAAACCTAATGAACCGTGTACTCATTTGTGATTCTTTATTACGACGTAATGAAACCGAACCATTTTTGAAGAAGCTGATAACTGGTGATGAAATGTGGATCACGTACAACAAGAACGTGCGAAAAAGATCGTGGTCAAAGGCCGGTCAGGCTTCACAGACTATGGCGAAACCCGGGTTAACTCGCAACAAGGTGATGCTGTGTGTATGGTGGGATTGGAAGGGCATTATTCATTATGAGCTGTTACCGCCAGGCAGGACCATCGATTCTGAACTGTACTGCGAACAACTGATGAGATTAAAGCAAAAATTTGAGAGAAAGCGGCCGGAATTAATCAACAGAAGGGGTGTGGTTTTTCACCATGATAACGCTAGACCTCACACATCTTTAGCCACTCAGCAAAAATTACGAGAGTTTGGCTGGGAGGTGTTAATGCATCCGCCGTATAGTCCTGACCTTGTACCTTCAGATTTTCACCTGTTTCGGTCTCTGCAGAATTCCTTAGGCAGTGTCAGGTTAACATCACGAGAGGACTGCCAAAACCACTTGACGCAGTTTTTTGATCAGAAACCCCAAAATTTTGATAACAATGGGATCACGTCCCTGCCTACAAGATGGCAAAAAGTTATCCAACAAAATGGCACCTACATACCTTAGTCAAATATAAATAAACCTTTTCAATTTTTATATAAAATGCGAAGAAACTTTTTCCCCAACCTAATATATATATATAAGGTTGGGGAAAAAGCTTTTGGGGTTTCTGATCAAAAAACTGCGTCAAGTGGTTTTGGCAGTCCTCTCGTGATGTTAACCTGACACTGCCTAAGGAACTCTGCAGAGACCGAAACAGGTGAAAATCTCAAGGTGCAAGGTCAGGACTATAAGGCGGGTGCATTAACACCTCCCAGCCAAACTCATAATTTTTTGCTGAGTGGCTAAAGATGTGTGAGGTCTAGCGTTATCATGGTGAAAAACCACACCCCTTCTGTTGATTAATTCCGGCCGCTTTCTCTCAACTTTTTGCTATAATCTCATCAGTTGTTAGCAGTACAGTTTAGAATCGATGGTCCTGCCTGGCGGTAACAGCTCATAATGAATAATGTCCTTCCAATCCCACCATACACACAGCATCACCTTGTTGCGAGTTAACCCGGGTTTCGCCACAGTCTGTGAAGCCTGACCGGCCTTTGACCACGATCTTTTTAACACGTTCTTGTCGTACGTGATCCACTTTTCATCACCAGTTATCAGCTTCTTCAAAAATGGTTCGGTTTCATTACGTCGTAATAAAGAATCACAAATGAGTACACGGTTCATTAGGTTTCTTTCAGTGAGCTCATGAGGCACCCAAATATCGAGCTTTTTTGTGTACCCAGCTTTTTTCAAATGCGCCAAAACCTTTGTGGTCAATTCCCAGTTCTCCAGCTACATCGTAACTACTAATACGCCGATCTTGCTCCACTTTTTCAAAAATGGCATCAATTTTGTCCGTAACAGGGCGACCAGAGCGACGTGCATCTTTGATATCAAAATTTCCGGATTGAAAACGCTTAAACCAAATTTGCGCTACTCTCATAGATACTGCACTAGGTCCATAAAAATCACAAATTTTTCGCGGCTTGTGTTGCATTTTTACCTTTTTTGTAGTATAATTTTAAAATGTATCGAATTTCTTCATTAGATTCACTCATTTTAACAAAAAGAAAAACAAATGAAAATCACACATTTTCCTAATTTGAATTTGTAATTGTCTTCTTTAAAATTAAAACTTTTTAATGATACCAAAACCAGCCAGATACAAATGGTATAGCCAAAGAGATCTTAATACAAGTTCATACATACTATATGCGAAAAGACTTTTTCCCCAACCTATTATATGACACATTATGTACATGACGAACAACATGTCTTGCGATATACCAAATGGTTGCAGTTTTGCACATGCCCCACACAAGTATCTAATACTGGTTTTCAATCACACCCCAGGATGCACGGATGTGCACTATTATTAACAGACACAAACATATAAATGTTCATATATACATATAACAACATAATAGTAATAAGAATATTATATTTTTTTATTGCATGAGTTCAGCAGACAGGCAGACCGCCGACTTGATGGAAAGTATATAATATTATTATATTGTACAGGAACTATGGGATAGGGCAGTCAATTACCCTTTATTTGGGATGTTGCGTGAGATGTCAAGCTATGCTTTCCAATATGTCAGTGCACTTGCTGACACAGAGGAAGTGGATGAAGAAACAATGCGCATTTGCGATTTAAGACCTGTGTGTGGTGTGCTTGTGATCATAGAGAAATCTGAATCAAGGCCGGAAGAGGATGTGCTCAATAGGAATATTAGTAGATTAATAGGAAAGTGTAAGTATAAAAAATGGTTTTGTTACTGATGTAATAAATAAATATTATAAAAGAATGGCATCATTGTAAACATTATGTGACAGGCTAGAATACAGATTTAGTAGTTAGAATTCCTCAGACAATAAATCTGATAATTTTAAATATAGCTTCATGCACATTTATAATGTTATAGAATTCTAAAAATGCTATGTGTTCATTGAATCTATTTAAAAAAGAACAATTGGAATAGACTATGATGGAAAATACAATTAAATTTTTTATAGATTTCTTTTCATGTGAAAACGACTGGGCCATTGTCGATATGATTTTTGATGATGATAGTAACAAATTCTTAGACTTAATATCTGCAGTACCTTTTAACCCGGGAAAACCCATGGGTATTTTCCTGGGAACGATTTAAAGTAACAAGACTGAAAAATATTCTATTTCTAATTTGATTTTTTCAACAATAGAAGCAAAATTTTCACGGGTTGTCTGGAAGAGATCGCTTCTTAGCGATAAGACCGCCCATTGTGCACATTTAGAATATTTTTAGGCTATAAGGTTTTCTGTAATGGTGTACAATAAAGTGTTATCTATCTATCTATCAAATTTTATGTAATAAAATCTGTGATACTTTTTATCCCAGGAGTCCCATGGGAATTTCCCGGGAGCAGTTTGAATTTGTTACATGCTGTACAACAAACATATGCATATATTTATAATCTGAGAATCCCGCGAAAATTTTCACGGGAGTGTTTTGAAGTGGGTAGTATACATAAAAGTTACCTGATTCGGATCTGATTGAAACAAAAACAATATGATCCGGAAGTTTTATATTTCCCAGGATTTCCTAACTTCAAAACCACTTGATATTAGGACTTGCTTGATATGAGAGTTTCTATCTATCTATCTATCACAATATCTCTGGAACTATAATATCTATAGACTTGAAATTTTGCATGGACTTTCCTTTTGCCAAGTAGAGGTCAGCTAAGAACGGATTTTACGGCACGTGAAGCGGGCTGGTATCAGATAGTATTTATATATTTATTAGACATCTTTAGTACAGATATAGTAACATTACTTATGGTTTTTATGAAAATCTTCAGTATTCATGTATTGTCATACTAAAAAATCCTTTGCCCTGCTGAAAATACGCTTTTATTTTAAATACTGGCAAAGGTAACATTGATTATTGTAATCTATGTTACCTTTCAAAAGTGGACAAAGTTACAGGCATATCCTAGTTTGCATTAAAAATAATATTATATGTGCAAAAGTAACTGTGATTTAGCAATACTAAATATCTATTTATTAATTAATTAATTTGACTGAATTAAACAAAAGGTTTTCTCCTAAGCTTAACTTCCTAACATAAATTTCTGTTAAAAATAAAGAATCAGTTCAACTATAGTTTAGTAGTATTAGGGTATTGCATTTGATGAGGATACTGATTGCACTAAATGGATAGGTACTGTATAAATCAATTAATAGTGCATCTTTTTCTATGAAATTGTAGTGTTACCTATGCTTATATGACACGAGCAGTAGCAATGTGTAATCCACTGAAATTTGCAAAAGTTAGCTATCTGGCCAATGGTGGTTCAATAGCCATATCTAAAAAACAAGCTGATGGCTATTTCACTATTCTGTGAATGACTCACCAACTAACAGCCAACGGCTAGCAACTACACTATAAACTTTTCAATTGTTAGTTTTTCATTTTATACAAGAACCATTATTCAGCTGCTGAGTTGATGGACAACTTAGCTGTTACCATTTTGTGTAATTTAGCTGATTTTTACAACACCCATCTCTAATGAGCAATATGTATATGCTTTGGTTATGAATATGCTCTGGTTGAAGTGCAGAGTGATGTAGAAGGACTGCAACAGTTACTCTTGCATCCATTACAGAAGCCGGTATATAGCAGTGCAGATAAACAATTAGAGCATTGAATAAGCAAGCTACAGTACCAGTTATATGGAAATCAGCCAGTTGAATAATTTAGGCTTGGTTCCTATATCTTACCGAACGTTCATTTGCCCTACTGACTGTTAAAATTAGACAAAGTCCGGTCCATACATGCAATGTCAAAATTCACCCGATGGTAGGGCTAGTGAATGAATAGTAAGATATAGGAACCGGCCATAAATAAAAGCCATGATGTACTACATCCTCCAGGACCCAGAACAACTAAACATAATGACAGACAACATATATGCTTATAGTTTTACAATGGGGATTGCTGAAGACTGAAAAATGGAGAAGAATATGTAGGACAGTAGAACTTGAGCATCCAAAGTGGACACTCCACACATGACTGGAATTAAATCTTTGGTTAACGTCAAAATGTAATTGCCCATGGGACAAACACTCCTTCCAGTGCCCACTTTGCGGGGCGCTACTCGAGATAAGCTAACATATAATTGCCCATGGGGAAAAACACTCCTTCCCGTGCCCACTTCGCTGGGCGCTATTTGAGATAAGCCAACATATTGCCCATGGGAAAAACACTCCTTCCCGTGTCCACTTCGCGGGGCGCTACTCGAGATAAGCCGACATATAATTGCCCATGGTGAAAAACACTCCTTCCCGTGCCCACTTCGCTGGGTGCTACTCGAGATAAGCCGATATATAATTCCCATGGGAAAAACATTCCTTCCCGTGTCCACTTCGCGGGGAGCTACTCGAGATAAGCCGACATATAATTGTCCATGGGGAAAAACACTCCTTCCCGTGCCCACTTCGCTGGGCGCTACTCGAGATAAGCCGATATATAATTCCCATGGGAAAAACACTCCTTCCCGTGTCCACTTCGCTGGGTGCTACTCGAGAAACGCCAGCATATAATTGACCCTGGGAAAACACTCCTTTCTCAAGTCAATGCCCACCAATGAAAATGTAAGACTTCTTGACCCTGGGACTTATTTATTTTTTAGTCAGCGCACGCCGATAAACCAACTCATTATACCGTTTTTCGCGGAATTGATATTTCACACTAAAAATATTATTAATCATAATCAAATATAGCCTATGTCACTTAGTAATAATGTAGCTGCAAGCTCTAGTTACTGGTGCAAGAATTTTAAAAATCGGTTCTCTAGTTCAAGAGAATGCTTCCTACAAACACCCGTGCCCACTTCGCTGGGCGTCATTAAAAAAATATTCAGAATTAAATATAATCTATGTCACTTAGGAATACTTTAGTTTTCTACTAGTGAAAGAGTTTTCAAAAAATCGGTTCAGTAGTTTCAAGAGATTACTTTCTACAAACAAACTCACCACCTTTACCTCTACATTATATTAGTATAGAAGTATAGATATGCATTTTCATTAATCTGATATTCAAATTGATGAACTTTGAAGAGAACTGTATTTAAACACTACATACCTGCAAGTATAATTATTACATAGTATTTGAATTTTCCTGTTGTTATTTCCACATTGTCATTCAATTAAATCAGACGCAACCTTCAGAAACATACTGAGATTCTCAAGTTAAATGACAATTTTGATGAATTGATGTTGTTGAAATCATCTGAAAGATTTTTTACGCATTTTCTATAATATAAATCTTGAGCAGTACGACTGAAGTAAATGTATGTTATGTTACAATATATTTAGGACCGATTTTCCAATCATTAGATAAAAGTTATTAGTCGAATAAATTACAACCTGAGTGAATTCAAAAGAGAAATCATGAACTGTTTTATTCATGCAACTGACATTTTAACTTTTTTCATGTTATACTTTATTCCATTAATAACTTTTATCTGGTGATCCAGAATTCGGCCCGTGGTCAGGCGAAAGAATTAAAGGATAGACGGGCAGAAGCGTCAAATGAAGTGACGCATTTTTTTAAATCATGTGTGCGGCGTAAACTTAATTAGTATACACGGGCTTTGCGTCTGTGTGAGTTATGGTAATGTATCCATTGGAAACTAATCGACCTGTATCCGTACTAATTCGATTATTTAATACTAGTTCTCGTTAAGTAAATTAGTTTGGGTATTTATGTATCTAATGCCTTTTTCCCTTCACAACCTACATCGCTTTATTCAAATTTCTTTGATTTAGTTTGCCTGGAAGAGATCACTTTGAGAGATAAGGCCGCCTATTGTGTATAATATAATATAATATTATAGCAGCCCATAATTGTCCAACTGCTGGGCTCGGGCCTCCCACTATAGGGGATACGCCTATTGTGTATTGCCTAGAAGATATTGTAAATACTGCTGCGCCCCGCGGTTTCACCCGCGTGGTGATGGAAAATTGTGATAATGATGATCATTCACAAAATTATAGCCAATGTGTTTTTCTGATGTGTAAGCTATATTATTGTAAAGTTTCATCAAAATCCATTCTGTAGTTTTTGCGTAAAAGAGTATCAAACATTCATCCATACATTTTTACAAACTTTCGCGTTTATAATATTAGTAGGAAGGATAGTCAGTTTTTGTAATTGTATATTTTGGTGTGCAATAAAGTGTCATATCTCTCTCTCTCTCTCTCTCTCTCTCCCCTCCCCTTTCTAAATTCTCGTAACGCACTGCCGGGCGATCAGCTTCCTTTAGCCGGCTTCACTCTGAGAGCTCAGGGCTTGGTCTACCTAATTTGTTCGTCTAAGTATATTTAGCAACATGATAATTCTATTTTTCAGCCCTGAAAGACTATGATAATTTGAGAAGTTCAGAGGTAAACGAATTTAGAATTCGAATGCGATATTTAGCTGAGGAGACATTAATTAAGAGATCTGAAGGTCAGCAACTAGATCATTTAAGACACCAATGCCCGCCGAGATTGGCTGAGGAACCAGTCACACCCATCACGCTTAGGAGACACTTAAATGACGATAGTTTTAGACTGGTCACTTATGCTCATAATAGAGAGGTAAGTTTGTTTTAAAGTTTTCGCGACTAGTACACATAATTCAAAGTACTGTTTAAACGAATTTAGCGCGGTATTTTGTTTGTTTTTCGTTTTGATATTTCGTCCACTTTTCAGTAGCCTTGATCAGGGAAGACAAAAATGACAAGTGTCAATGAGTAATGTTAAAGTTATTATCTAGCCCCGGTTGAATAACCTTTTTTGACGAGGGGCAATCTGGTTGAGGACCATCAGCCGCGTAGGGAGTCGCGTCCGGTGTGTCGGATTCGTCACGTCGGGGCAGCGCTTGCACGAAGTGCTATTGCCACACCACGGTCACGCATACCCACTAAACCCCTTCGGTGTTCCTTGCTGCGACTAATGCCAGGGCTACGGGAAAGCGGAAGCTTGACCAATTCCGCGTGCCCGGGCAGGCGGGCGCCCCTAGGGCCACATCGACTGTCGTGGGGAAGCATGACCCCCGGCGTCGTCCCACTCTCTCTCCAATGTGGGGCGGCTAAATGTCTGTTTGAAAACCCCCTTTTTTTTGATGATGCAGGGGGAATGTCTTTTCTTGGGACACCATCCTCGGGCCTGGGGGGAAGCTTTTACACCGAGGGATGTGTGGGACTCTTGATCGGCCATATACCCACCGTAGCCTCCGAGCGGAGGGAAGCGGGATGGTCGGTAGGCAAACTACCCACTAAACCCAACCTGCGCCCCTCTCCTAAGCGCTTTTATGGAGTGCCACAGGAACTAGACCATAGGTACTACATCTGTGGCACCCCGACGCCTGGCTATCTGACTTAGGGTACCCTCTTCATCAACAGGGGGAAGTCCGCGGGATCCCCCACTGGTCCACGCGGCCCCCTGTGATGGATTACGGGAGGAATTGCGCGTAGCGGCGTCTACGACCCCGAGCCGCTTTCTGTGGATGGAGTCCGCTGCCGCGCTCTCCTCCCTTCTTCTCTTGGCCGCCTCCTTCTGGGCGATAATTGACTCGCAGAAGGAGGCAACGGCTAACTTATTTTCTTTGCTCCGGAGCATGGCCTCGACCAAGCCCTGGAGCGTATCCGCCGGACTGATAGCATTTTCCAAAAGGAACCTCTGGGGTCCCCAAGCGGCGCATTCGACTAGCGTGTGTATAGGGCTGTGTCTACCGGTGTGCCGTAGTGTTGGCACTCAGGCGTAGGCTCTCGCCCCGCTATACGGCACAGTTACTTTCCGAAGCAGCCGTGCCCAGTAAGCTGGTTGAATAGCCCCTTTTTTTAATCCAGGGGAACTTCGTTTGAGGACTAAGCCGCGACAGGCACAGAAGCCTGGGGGGATAATTCGCGACCCATGTGTGGGATTTGCCAGATCGGGGGTGGCACTAGCATGCCCAGTCAGAACCGGAGTCATGCTATTATGCCACTCCCGTTAGGGATACCCACTAAAACCCCTGGGTGTTCTGTCCTGCGCATTATGCCAGGGCTACGGGTATACGGGATTCCCAGCTCCGCGTACCCTGGCAGGCGTGGGCCCCACTCACAGGCCTCTTCCATTGCCGGGGGACTTCTTTTGACACCTGGCATCATCTAGGTCTATTCCGGGCGTGGGGCGGTTTGTAACGCGTCCCACGGGAAGAGAGATGAACGCGCGGAACACTCGCGTTCTCATCTCGACGGCATGTGCAGGTGCGTGAGAACCCCTATACCTCAAGGGGCCCCATCCGCGCCGCCCGCTTACGGCGGCCGAAGGTCGATATCCGCCCTCCGGCGCCGGCGCGTCCTCCTTTAGCGGGAGCGGAGCAAGGAGGTCCGCTCGCGCTCCCGCTGGTTGAATAGCCTAACCCAACTCGTTCATTTCAATAATTTATTTTTATTTAAAGTTAAGTTATTAAATTGAAACCAGAGTCTGCCGCGTGTCTAACCCTAGTCAGTAGCTTTATATTACTTACATGAAAACTTAATTCGTTTTTTTACTTATAATATAATTACACAATAGTAACAAAGAAACTAAGTCCATAAAGTTTAGACAACTGCCCAGCAAAACATAGAGGCGAGTCAAAGCCAACCTGATTTGAAGTAATACAATAAATGACATGTTGTTTATGACAACATAGGTAATTATTTGTGAATTGAAATAACGCGATGGCAGCTCCATCTATTTTGCTAATCCGTCTATTCTAAGGAAACGACGTCATTTATCGGGATAAAGTGTAAGTTTGTGTTAACTCGGATTAGAAGCCAGCACTATGTAGAGTTTATTCATGTACGTTTAGTAATTTTACAAAAAAGATTCGATCGCAGCTCCATCTTTTTCACTATTTTCGTCTATCCCACGGAAACGATGTAATTTATCAGGATAAAAAATATCCTTAGTTACGGCCCGAGATGTAAGCTAACTCTATGTCCAGTTTCATTTAAATCCGTGCTGTAGTTTCACGTAATGCTCTAACAGACATACACACCGACAGACAGACAAAAATTCTAAACTTGTATTTTCGTAATCTGCTGGTCCGAATTATCCTCCTTGATTTTTTCACATTTTTAAACGCAATGTACAAACTCGAACCATTTATAGATTTATTAGTATAGATTAAAATCAAATAATTAAAATGAAAATATTAGGGGCAGGCTAAATAATAACTTTAACATCAGTCATTGACATTTGACATCTTTGTCTTCCGTGATTACAGTTACTGAAGTGGCCGTAACGTCGGAATAAAAATGATATAAAACGCCGCTCTTAAAATCTAGAAACTTACGAAAATACAGTGGCGCAATTTATAAATAATGATAATTTTTCTGTTTTTTCTTTATAAATTTCAGTTTCGATTTTCATCCAACGTGCCTTTGTCTCTTACGCCCCACCAACACATTGAAGGGATACTGCGTAAACTGGCAAACTTGAATGTTCGTGGCGAACAAGCAGAAGACTTTGTGCTCAAAGTTTGCGGTCGTGAGGAGTACCTTTTTGGAGATCACCCCCTCATACAGTTTCTCTATATACAAGAAATGCTTTCAAACGACAGCATACCC
The DNA here is from genome assembly GCA_039645545.1 of Dendrolimus houi. Taxonomy (NCBI): domain Eukaryota; kingdom Metazoa; phylum Arthropoda; class Insecta; order Lepidoptera; family Lasiocampidae; genus Dendrolimus; species Dendrolimus houi. Next base: position 22,466,108 of record CM077127.1, on the reverse strand, counting down.
CATGTTATGACAGTCAACATTGATGAAGTGCCATTAGTTAGTAAGTTGAAAACTTCTTTATTTAAATTCACACATATTTCCATAACTAAATGAAGTAACTGCTGCAGTTCAACAACTCAAAATGAGTCCTGGCCTCCAAAACGAGAATATTCTACTTGTTACTGTACAGCGCTGTTTCCTGCAATCATAGCCTTGAAGTTAGCGCCAAACCAGCCTCTACTACGTCACTTTACTGACATCTGGGGCGACCAACTGGTCATCAATACGTGCGTTGGCCCAGATTTTAAAATTTTCATAAGTGACGGCTGTTCTAATTTTTATCTCCAATTTATTACTGAAAATTCTGGAAATCTCTGAAATGCACGGACATTTGAACATACCTACTGTAAAGGAAGTAGTAAAATACTAGAGCTAAGCATATAAAACCCGCTTACAGTATCACAGCAATAGCTTGGCGAGAGTACTACTCGATAGAAACAACGAAGTCCATTGACTAATGAGATAGGATAAGTATTCACTGGAGTACAGACCAACCAAGTGATGCAGTGAACATATCTGATTATAGCTCTCCAGCCGATAGCAGATAAATAAGAGGAAAAAAATATTACTTAGTCAAGTGTGCACAGGGCTGTACAATGTATGGTATGGGGTTTCCAAGCTGTCCTCGTCGCAGATTCACGAAGCGTTCTCCTTCAACCTGAACCACTTCAGGTATTTGGAGAGCGCTCCATGAACAGCTGTATGCACACCCATAATACCTATCAGTGTCATTTGTTTGAATGCCCTCGTGACATCAGGCTCAGCCACCGCGTTACCAGACTGGAATGGGATTAGAGGAGCAATCGGATAGAGGGGAGGTTATAGTTGATCATCAGAATTATCACATCACTCATCGTGTGAAATAGAGATGCCATATATTCGGCTTCTATTCGGTATTCGGCCACTTCTTGTTAAAGAAGTGGCCGAATACTGAATAGAAGCCGAATATAACACAGCATAACACAGCATAATACAGTATACATAATACAACACAGTACTGTGTTGTATTCGGGCTAATACCGAATACCAAATATTAAAGATAAAATAGTTGTGGTAGCGTAATGGCTAGCGCACGCGTCCCAAACACAAAGGGTGCGGATTCTGCTTAGGCAGTTTTCTGGTCTAATGTGCGTATTGTTACAATTACCACGTGCTAACAACGGTGAAGGAAAACATCGTGCTGAAACATGCACATCGAGATAACCAATGCGTCAAACCCGCCAAACCGCCTTGGTCAAGCGTGGCTGGTATACTGTCTGTTCTCCAATAGTGGGAGGCCCGACCCCAGCAGTGGGACGATTTTGGGCTGTTGCTATAAATCATAAAGATAAAGAACGTACAAAAAATGTATATATTTCAATCACAAATTATTGATAGTTAAACCCTCTAAGACGGAACCACCACAAATTTGTTGCCGAACTGTCACACACTGTTCATTGGGAAGCACCACAAATTTGTGGTCAAATACAGATAATTAAAACTGTTGAACTGATGCTTTCTCCCTCTAATTACATAGAATTTGTATTAGAATAAAAGAGATGATATACCTAATTCTCTTGGTTTTGGCGCGGCAATTTTGATGGCAGCTTTTGGAAAAAAAAATATTTTTGGTCCCCGTTTGATGGTTAAACGACGGTCAAGTAGAGATGCCGTGAATATTCGGCTAGGCCGTATACTACGCAGTATTCGGCCGAATACCGAATCGTTAAAAATGTTTCTGAATACCGCGAGAAGCCGAATAATCGTTGCATCTCTAGTATGAACTATGATTAGCTGAAGGCTAATAGATACATGACGATATATTCTGTGAGAGCGTGGTTATATCGATCGAGCCGGCCCAGTGAGCAGGGGGCCAATTCTGCTATTTCAATATTAGCGTTACGGTAATATTTAAAGTACGATTCCATTGCGATAGTGTCACGTCAATTCGTATCTACTAAATCCACAAGTCTTAGTCGTCCTCGCGTCGGAATAATTGTAAAAAAAAAAATCAGTATTACCAATAGCAGCGACGGCCTTAACCGACATGAATACTGAAAAGCTACCGAAAATTTAAACATTTATTTCGCGAGTTTTCGTTTATAAATATTTATAAAAGTAAAATGACGTGCCACGGGCACGCCACTGGGATTAACACAATACCGAAATCGGGCAAACTTGCGATTGAGATAATAGTGTCCGGTGATTTTGTGATGGTGATGATGATGAATGATGTCTTTTTTATGCTCGACTTCGGAGTCTAGAGCATAGACGCAAGGTCGCGGAACTAACTGTCTTCTATCGGATACATTTCGGGGAGTGTTCCTTAGAATTGCACGAACTGATTCCTCCATCCCCATTTTAACATAGGACAACCAGACGCACCTGTTTGCGCCACCGTTACACGGTGGATGCACCACCAGTCAGAACCAAGCGTTTTGGTTCATCTTTTTTGGTGCGCACTGCCGAAGAGTGGAATAATTTGCCGGAGTCTGTTTTTCCTGACAAATACAATCTCGAAGTCTTCAAGTCACGAGTGAATAGGTATCTTCTAGGTAAGCGTGCTACATCCTAAACTGCCTCATCACTCAACATCAGGTGAGACAGTGGTCAAACGCAAACCTATACTTCCATAAAAAAAATAAAAATTGAAGAGATAGTAATAGCAGAATTGGACCCATTAATCATTATAACGATTCCAGTATGGCTCTATTACATACAAAATATTTTAAAAATTACACTGATTACCCATTTATTCTTATGTATTTCGATGCACTGAATCCGAGTAATTCAAAATTCTGAGAGTGTATGGACCAAACTCACCCAAGATTCGGTCTTTTGTTTCATACACCCTCAAAATTTTGAGCATTTACGGACCAAATTGACCCCTGATTCGGATTCAGCGCATCGTAAAACATAAGAATAAATGGGTCTGGTCAAAAGTGCAGACCACTTTTTTCTTGTGGGCCGATGTTATCAAACAATCATTTCAAAAGATCGCTATTATCGAAGTGTTAATCAAGGCTTGGAACAGGTTTATTCAACAAAACCTATTTAATGATCATTTCTTACCAAAAACCGTTTATAGAGGTTAAACTTAGAACAAAACCGATAAGAAAAGTTCTTATGTACTAAGGCTGTAACTGGTTTAACTTTTTTACCAGTTACCAAGCCTCGGTGACTGCTTGTTTATTATTTGTATATATATATATATATATATATATATACATATATATATATACATATATATATATATATATATATATATATATATATATATATATATATATACACATATATATATATATATATATATATATATATTTGGGTATTTTATACTTCTTTCAGTAAAAAAGGAAGTGCCTTGTCTGTTAGAAAAGCGGAGAATGACAGCGGAACACTCAAACACAATGAGAAGGAAAAAGAATGAGTCCTCATGGAACATCGATCAATATTACACATGTGTCATAGAACGAGTCTCTGATTTGAATGTTACAAATACTTATGCCAAAGTAAGATCCACATTATTATTAATATTTAAATGTGAGTTTCCTTGATTGCCTGTTTTGCAGAAGGTCTTACATTTGAACTGACTTTATACAATTTATGTATTATACTTTAAGCAAAGGTTGTGAAGGTTGACCTGCGTACCAATAGTCTCAAAACAGGATGCCGAAGACCGCGCGAAGTGGTTATGTGGAAGTAGGAAAGCAGCATCGTGTGTCGAAGCGATCGCTCTGAACGCAACCGTGATTTAACGCTCGGATGACTATGACGATCCTACCTACTTAAAGAAAGTTGAAAACTTCAATTTTATTTATTTGTAGTATGTAGTAAAACTAAAATATAAGAAGAAGATAATATCACGCGCCCTTGTTTTTACAGGTAGTCTGTCAAGTAGGTATTTTTCACGGTGGCAAAGCCCTATGTGAGACTAGAAAGACACGCTCGGTTTTAATATCGACCAATGGCGACGCTGAATGGGCGCAGACGATAGTGTTCCCGATAAAAGTGTCCAATTTGCCAAGGATGGCTCGCTTATGTTTTGGTATTTATGAAATCGTCAAATTCAAATCCAGAAGAAAACTAAAGGACAGCACCAAGGTACTGTTGTACTGCCTATCTTTGTATGTATTTTATCGCCTAATCGGAAGCCACCAATATACTATCCGTACAGAAACAGAAAGAATACAATTTCCTGTGGCTGGGCGGCCTGTCGTAAGAGGCGACAAAACAACTCACAGCTAGGTGATAGGGTATTTCTCCGTTTGGATGGCTACCACCCCCTGGTCTAAAGTATGCCACCATAATATCCTTAATTGTTTTCCGGCATTAATTCTCATTACAATATCATTAGGGATTCAAACCTCCAAATCGTTAACCAAGTTAATCAATTATCACGAGAAATCAATGTAAAATTATACGACTTTGATTACAAAGTTTTATTTATTTTGAGTTAATTACTTTTTGTTTCACATAAAATAGATATGAAAGTTTTGTCTCACATCGCCTTTCGCGTCGCGTCGTATAAATGCATAAATAGTGTAAGGTTGTGAAATAAATATGCATATTGCTTTTTCCTGAATCAAATTGAGTTAATGAGCTGCAACAACCCATTGCATAGCAACACTAAGGTTAAGAATCAAACGCCTTAGAACGCAACTGTTTTTGGGGCTTGGTCATAGATTAATACGACATAACAGAGTTAATAAAAATTTAATGTTATTTCGTTATTTGGAGAATAATAATTATTGAAATATGTTTTTTTATAAAACATACATATTTCAATCATTATTTTAATGCACTAGTAAAAAAAATATGTATATTAGAACTAAATAAATTAATTGTTGATTTCATTCAATGTTACGTTCTACAGGCAACTTAACTGTCAAGTCGGGCTTTTTATGTTGTAATTATTATACCTTATAGTATTTAAGACAATAAAATGTGTCATTTTTTATAATATTGTATACTAAAGAGTTAGTTATTGTATTGTACTTGATAAATACAGGAGACAGTGAATCGTTTGACATGGGCAAATACGATGATATTCGATTATAAGGAACAGTTGCGTACAGACGGCGTTACGCTTTCGACGTGGACGCACGCGGCCGACGACACGCAAGGCGATTTGATCCTCCATCCACTGGGCACTGTCGTTGTCAATCCCAATACAGACTCTTGTGCAACATTACAAGTACGATTTTCAAAGTAAGTTTGGTTTTCCTTCATTGTTGTACAAGTTATAAATGATAAATAATCTATATATAATATATATATATATATATATATATATATATATATATATATATATATATATATATATATATGTAATTGAAATCCACGTATATAGTGACTCATCACGATATCTCAGGAACTATAATAATGGACCTTCCTTTCGCTAAGTAGAGGTCAGCTAAGTACGGATTTTACGGCACGCGAAGCGGGCTGGTATCAGCTAGTAACTAATAAAACTCGGTTTTAAGCATGATAATTTATTTCTTTGAAATAAATAAAGTTGTAAATATTTCTATAGCTTTATGATTGATGGAAGTTATTCTTTGTACACTCAAGTTTGTGAGTTTGTAGGAATTAATCTCTTGAAATACTGAACTCATTTTGAAAATACTTCTATCAGTAGAAAGCTTTATTATTTTTGAGTGACATATTTGAGTGTGGTAATATTTTTTTTAATGGGAATTATCAATTCCAAGAAAAACGGGCTGATGCGCTGATTTATTGGTATGTGCTGACTAAACAATAAATAAGTCCCAGCGTCAAACAGTTTATCTGGTGGTTATTAACTTGAGAAAGGAGTGTTTTTCCCATGGGCAATTATATGCTGGTTTATCTCGTGTAGATCGCCCAGCAAAGTGGGCGCGGGGGTCATCTAGTATATAGTTGGCCTAGGCCGTGTCGAGTTTTTAAAGGTGACCAAAAGATATTGTTACGACTTAGCCAAAATTCCACGAAGCACAACAACAAATGCGAATGAACACCTGCGGTCATAAACCCCAAGTTTATGACCGCCCGCATTTGCACTTCTTTTGTTTAGACATATTGCACCGTGCAGTATAAAACAATTCCCGAACGGAGGGCAGTCAAGTGAAGATTACGATACGAGCAAGACGTACATTCGATTAGCGATATAGTGACGGACTTTGCGCGTGTTATTTAATCGTGCAGTTTGTACTGGTTGTATCCAGTTAATTTTGTACCTGTTTTATACGTGCTTGTACTGTTCTAATAAATTCTATAGTCATTCCAACGGCATTTTAATTCGAGTCCCGCACTCGTAACAATATTATACCTCTCATGATGTCCAAGATAGATTAGTGAGTTTTGCATATTTCTAAATTTGATTTGCAGATATCTTTATGATTTCCTTCCATTTTAGAAAAACTGCCTGACCAGTGTATACTCTACCAGGATTCATTTTATAGAGATTTATTAAATAATATTTTTAGTGTCGGCTTTTGAGTGCCCACTCGTTGACTCCATCTCACTTTAATTAAATAACATTTTCTCACTAGAAAAGCAGCATTTATCATGATTGTTTTTTTTTTTCAAAAAATATTTTCTTTTGCTTATTATGTGTTCAAATAATTTTAGAGTTTTTTTTATACATCATATTCTCTTTCCTTAGCTACAATTGTCAGCATCCGATATTGTATCCGCGCTTGGAAGCCGTTCTGGCGCATACCGACGACGACGGCGCCGCCGAGGAGCAAGTCGAAGGCGAGAAGAACGTAGACGGCTTCGACGCACTCCTGAGTGTCGCATCACGTGACCCCATGTTCGAATTACACGAACAAGACCGAAGGAAATTGTGGGGAGCGCGCAAACGTCTCTCCGGTGCCGCACCAGAATTACTGCCCAAGTTATTGTCGTGCGTGGAATGGGGGGAGCGTGCGTTCGCGGCGGGCGTCCCGCGACTACTGGCCAGGTGGCCGCCACTGCAAGTTAGTTTTGTTTCACTATCGTTTTCGTTTTTTTGAGTATGGCTCATCACAATTTCTGTATTTCAGAGTAATCTTCAAGAAAAAGTCTCATGAATTTAAAGTCTGAAATATATTCATTATGTTTTAAAGTAATTAATTAGTTATATAAACCTAACTGAGGTATAGTAATGAAGGTACCTATTTATAAATAATACATGAACAATGTGTCGTCATACTTACACAATAAGAAAGTGCTAATGAACCCTTTCTTAGTAAGCATAATGACAGTTAATTTAGCTTATACGAAAATTACTTATTAGAATATTAATTTGTTATTTTTTAAACACCGCATATATAAAAAAACAACAATTCTTGTGTTCCTTTTAAAAAGATTTTTCATTTTTTTAAATACTTATTAATATTATTCCCTCCAATTTGACTGTCGCTTCAGGTTGAGAGTGCGCTAGAGTTGCTAGACTACGCATATGCAGATGCAGCAGTACGGAGCTTCGCGGTATCATGCCTGTCTGCAATCGGGGATACGGAGCTGCTCCTCTACCTGCTTCAGCTGGTGCAGGCACTTAAGCATGAGCCGTATCTCATGTGTGACCTAGCTGTGTTCCTCCTAAAACGCGCCTATGCGAATATGACTGTGGGCCATTACCTCTTTTGGCATTTGAGGTGAGTTCACTTCTTTCCGACCTCCCTGACCAATTTTTTTTTATATTAGTATAGGTTTGCGTTTGACAATGATCTCGTCCAATATGGAGCAGAGGTATAATAATAAAGAATAATCGGCAGACAAACACACATATTGTATATAGACAAATTAAGCAAATTACGCTTGTTTTATGGGTAATACCCAACGGACTATTCTGGGGCCAATCCCAGTCACTCAGACCATAGTAAATAACGTAGAAGATGGAGCACGCTTACCTAGAAAGTGCATTCACCCGGGATTTGAAGACACCGAGGGTCTATGTCTCGGGAAAGACAGACTCCAGTAATGAGTTCCACTCTTTTGCAATGCGCACGATGAAGGTAGACGCAAAGCAATTTGTTCGTATATATAGAATATCCACAATATATGGGTGTCACTTGCGTGCACCACCGATATATGTAACTTGTATGGCAAGATGTGTGAGAAAATTGTTTTTCATTCAATTAGGGTAAACTATACCATTCTTGGCACAAAATTATTGGCACTTCGTCGATTTATATGAAATAGTAGAGTTTAACCCGCGGCTGAGTCGCGGGTCAACCTTTGGTCCGTGCTTCTTCTTGTTTAAAAAGCAGGCGTTAATACAGGTTACATTGTACAAAAAAAAATATGTTAGTGCTATTTGCACCCGGAAAATTCACTTAATTTTATATCGCAAACTATCCGATTTTCTGGCATGAGTATATATGTCCATTTTCGGCATTAAAACTACACTTAAACAAAATTACAATAAAACCGATCCAGTATTCCCAGTAGTTTTCCGTGAAAACTTAACAGAAAGACATCTAGTTACTATCGCATTTTTATAGACAATGAATTTTTATATCTATAAACTTGAGAAGTAATTGGTCTCATCCACACTTTCATCCTCTATTTCAAACCGTCCTAGTTTTATTTATCTATCCTCAGTCTATAAAAAATGACAAAAAGAGTAAAAAAGGACAAAAAAAACAATAAGGACAAAAAAAAAAACAAACCTATCCCACTTTCTGGGATAACCTTTACATAAATCTATCCCATTATCCGGGATGAAAAATATCCCTTGTCCACCCTCGGTATTAAAATTAAATATATACCGAATCTCAGGCAAATCGGTCCAATAGTTTTTCCGTAAAAGCATAACAAACAAATAGACAATTTTTATCCCGGAAACTAACCCATTTGTCGGGATATAAAGTATCCTATGTTCATCCTCGGCATCGAAAATATATATATATGTAAGTATATACTGAGTTTCAGCCAAATCGGTCTAGTAGTTTTTCCGTGAAAACGGAACAGACAGACAGTTACTTTCGCATTTATAACATTAACAGGGATTAAGAAATCTTAACATCTTTTTTGGGTCCGCTTTAAATAAACGAGAGTTAATTTTCATGGTGATTTGAGTTTAGGGATATACTTACGACTTATTTATAACCACTAAAACTGTCTTTGAGCTCCGGAAACAAGTTTTGAATTAATTACGCCAAAATTAAAATAATCTATAGAAACCTATCATCTTTTGGATAGGTCGGAGATACAAACTCCGTCGGTGTCAATCCGCTTTGGCCTTATGTTAGAGGCCTACTGCCGCGGCTGCCAGGAGCACATCAAAATATTGCAACACCAAGTCACCTGCCTGGAGAAATTAAAATGTATGTATATTTTTACAATTAAAATGTTGATAAAGTTATCGTCTAAATAAAAGTATAGTAAATTCATTTAAAAATAATTAAATGGTCAATAAATATATCATTAATTAAAACTACGTTGTAACGGTTTTAAGCGCGGCATTTTATTTGTTTTTTTATCTCGATGTTTCGGCCACTTTTCCACCGGTAGGGGCTGGGTGAGGAAGACGGGAGACCGGGATACGTGGCGCAAACTTGGGGAGGCCTACGTCCAGCAGTGGACAGTGACTGGCTAAATAAGAAGAAGTATGTTTATTGGAAGGCCATGTCTATTTTGCGAATATATAAGGTCGGCCTCTTTAGACAGTCGAGTTTCAACTGCGTAAGAGGAGTTATCAAGTGTACATTCGGATCGGGAATCTCACATTTATAATGACTTATATTATAATTATTTATAATTATGTTATTACGTTCTTCTGCCTTACGGTTTGGCCTTATTGTTTACGGTTGTGTTTGTGAGAACTGTGAATTATATGTGTACTTATAATAAAGTTTATGAACTTTCAATTAACATTTTAAATTGAAATCCGTGAAAATTCAAATGTTTGAAATAATATAATGAAGAAATTACATTATGTTATGTCATTCACAATAATTTTTGTTTAAACCAAATAAATAGTCTTTCATCACATTCTAACTTTATTTCTTTTTTGTTACACAATAACATTTTTACAGCAATAAACTCAATTGTACGCCAGAAAAAGGAAATATCGAAGGCTCGTGCAGCATTAACGGAGAGCTTACAAGATAGGCATTTTGTGGGTGCATTGCATGACTTCGTGTCTCCACTCAACCCTAGTCGAATATGCAAGAGAATCAAGTAAGTCGACATTAACTTACTGTACTATGTAGAAATTTGAGACAGGGCATCAAAACTAACTAAATTTAGCTAGAAAAACTATAAATTATATTATACATCTTGTTCGTTCTAGTTTGTTAATTCTGATCTATATTTGCATTAGTTAAGTAGTGAACTTGTGAATTAGAAAGTCCTTATCATCGGTTTGAACAGATTTTTTTATTATTATTTCACTAGGAATGCTCGCGACTTCGTCCAGCTTGACTTGAAATTCCCACAGGGTTCCCGGGACACAGTATTTAAAAAAGAATGTAACCTATCGTTTTAGTGAAGACTGTCGGAATAAGCCAATTTTTATGCACCTGAACAAGTTAAAACCGCCCCCGGGAGTGTTCCCGCGGGATTCCCGGGATAAAAAGTAGCGCAGAGTTTAAGTCCAAGAATTAGCTGTCGATCAGTGAAAACCGCATGGAAATCGGCCCAGTAGTTTTTACGTGAATCCCGAACAAATAGACATGAAATTTAAAAGAAGTTGCATCGTGTTCTTCATCGTTTTATATAGGTATAGTCTATTCCAGTTTTTTTAATAGCTTCAATGTACAGACATGGCTTGCTTAGAATTTTATGTTATTATAGATATAAAATAGATGATCCCAGACACCCACACCAGAGTAAATAATGGAGATTTATTATTTTCAATATCTCCACGACTTGTTCAACAACAACAATACAATAATTATTTCTAGCACTGTTATATGTCCAGGAGTTGTAACTGTTTTGTCCGTTAGGGCTGAAAGTTGTCGAGTGATGGACAGCAAAATGCGACCGATGATGTTGGATTTTGAGAACGCCGATCCATGTGGATCCGATATTCGCGTTATACTTAAAATAGGCGATGATTTGCGCCAGGATATGTTCACTCTACAAATGCTAAGACTCATGGATAGACTTTGGAAGAACCATGGATATGACTTCAGGTAAGATCTCTGATTACAACATCAATATAAGAAATATGAAAGTTAAGCAGTAATGGTGTTAATTAATTAATTTCAGTTCTCAGTTGTTACATTATTGTACTATTGTAATGAGTATGATTACCGATTCAATAGTATTAGAGGGTATTCGCTTTGTCGTCGCTCAAATACAAAAGCGTACAGACGGAGCAAGCAGTTCGACTCTGACTTTGGTCTAATGACTAATTTTTGTGCAAGCACCTATAATTGAATATACTTGATTACATCGGCATTTTAGTTGAACAAGCACGCTCAGAATAAATATGAGTTATAAACGAGTAACCTATTTTATACCCTGTTGCCGACCAGTGTTTTTTTTTAATTTTTTTTATTGCGTAAGTTCAGCGGACAGGCAGACGGCCCACTTGATGGAAAGCGGTTACCATCGCCTATGGACATTTGCAATGTCCAAAGGTGCTACAAATGTGCTGCTGCTCTCTTAAGGCAGACTGGAACCTGGCCACTAATACCGGAACACTACTCAAGGTTGTTATGGCGGCATACTCTAGACCAAGGGTGGTAGCCATCCAGTCGGGTAAATGCCCTACCACCAGGCTATGGGTTGTTTTATCGCCTCTTGCGACAGGCCACCCGGCCGCAGGAAATTGTATTCTTTCTCCGTTCTTGTACGGATAAAAAAATTTGTTCTGTGGTTGGCTATTACACTAGCACATCAAAAAATATTAATCATAATATATAAAATAATAATACCACAGGGGGCTTTTGTGGCGAAGCCTTAGGTGAGTAGCGACACCTCAGACCTAACTCCGAGGGCCAAAGCAAGGCCCCTGCCTCCGTGCTTGCCTTAGCCAGTCGGCACGGAGTGGAGATCGCTAGAGCTAAAACTCAAGCTCCAGGGGTGGAAGTGACAAATGGCATAACATCAGACGTAGCTTCGGTGAACCCGCAGCCCACCTCTCGACACCCCTTAGCCACTAACACCCATGTTGCCCCTCGCCAATCTTGTCTGGGTCCCATGCAGTGAATGGCGAGTCACCGTCTGCCCATTTTTTCCATGTTCCCAATAGTCCCCAATCTGTAGTTCCACTAGCACTTCATCCCAATAGCCCGGTACTTTTTGTTCTCATTCCTTACATTAACCGGGGCTTGTTCTTTGGTGCATTTTTATATCAGGGGACCGGGACAATCGCCGTTCAGTGTCACGCCGCATTTAGATTAAAGTCAAGGGACCTCTACGTGTTGGCTTTCCCACGGCGCGACGCGAGCCCTCCTAAAGTTCGCGCCATTTTTATGGCCCGTGGTCCGGCAGACGTTGTCCTGCTCCAAAAAAAAAAAAATCTAGGATTCGATTCTAGTGCTTCCTACCGCTTCCAATTGTGAATCTAAACCACCCGGGGACCCCCTCAAATGCGCACAAAAAATCAATAAAATCGGTGGAGTCGTTCTCAAGTTATGCGCGTACATACATTTCTACGATTCATTTTTATTTATATAGATTGAGTGTAATATTGCCATTACTCGCGCACTTTTATTGGTTAAAAATTATCCGTGTTCGTAATTCTAAGTGCTCATTATAATTTAGGTTATTCATATAGTTAAAAGAACTTTGGTTTTAGATTGAATCCATACAATTGCATTTCAATGGAAACCGCAGTAGGTATGATTGAGGTGGTAGAAGACGCAGAGACTATTGCCAACATTCAGAAACAGAATGTTATATTCAACGCAGCATCCACTATCTCCAGGGCAACTTTGTTACGTGAGTACCTAATACAATAAAATAATTTTCACTTAGTTATGTAACTTTAATATTAATGAAACCTTAATTATAAATATGAATTAAAATTATAATGTACTAGTGAAATACTCCAATATTTTTAACTCCCTTCGATCATCAAGATTACTTACAACTTATTATTAATAAATAGTAAAATACCGAGTAGATAATATTTGCGGGTAGAAGTGATTACTACTCGGCTTGTTTTGGTACCGCTCGGATATAAAAGCAAGAGGGTGTAGCGACGAATGATCATTATCACTTTGCCATGGGTCGGGTGCAGTCTTTCTTGGGATTTGGTCCTATGCGTTACGTCGTAGTAACGCGCTGTGGTGACTAATTATTATGCAAGAATCATAACCTGTAATTAAATGTTCTTAATTAGATCGGTATTTTAGTGAAAGATGCACGCTCAGAACAAAAATGGTTTCTAAACGAGCATCCTTGTTTATTTTCTGATAATAGCTGTCCCGACCTGTATTTGACAATTAATATTGTTACGACCGACAAAGACCAATGCACACCTGCAGTTTATTACCTTTTCGGCATTTGGACTTCTTTTGTTTACCTGTGTATTGTACTTTTTGTGTCCAGTTATATTTATACCTGTGTTATACGTGTTTGTATAGTTCTAATAAATTCTATAGTAATTCCAACGGCATTTTAATTCGAGTCCCGCACCCGTAACAATATTTTATTATTTTTGTCGGCCTCTGTGATTGAGTGGGCTGAGCCTTTGCCAGATTGGCACCCTGGAGTGCAGAGGCTCGAGTTCGATTTGTATCCGTGCAGATACGGTGAAAGAATAAATTTCCTGTAGCCGACGGCCAGTCGTAAGAGGCAACAAAACAACCCACAGCCAGGTGGAAGGGTATTCGCCCGTCTGGATCTCTACCACACCTGTTCTAGAGTATGCCACCATAACAACCTTGAGGTGTGTACAGTCATTAGTAGTAACCAGGTTCCTTTAGGGAGCGGCAGCACATTGGTAGCACCTTTGATTTAAAAATGTCCATAGAGGATGGTAATCGCTTTCCATCAGGTCTGCCTGTCTGCTAAGGTCGTGCAATAATATGTATAATTTCTTAAAAGAATTTTCCATTATTTACTATAGTCTGGAATCGGCCCCAGAGTGGTCCGTTGTGTATTACCCATACCCATAACACAACTATAACTTGCTTGCCTTGGGGCTTAAAATGTGTGTTTGTCTGACGATTTATTTATTTAATATCAGAACGAAATTTTCAGAGAATTTCAATGTTTAGGGGACTTTTCCAGAGTTCCATTTTGTACTATATACTCTTGTCATATTTTACATTCATATATTATTTCAAAGTACAAAGCTCTAATAACTTGTAAATAGTTAACATGATTTATTCATGGTTGTACAATACATTATATAAAATGTATGAACATAATAAACTTATGCGATTGTATATTTACACTTACATTTTATAGAATGGCTTCGGAAACACACAAGCAACGAGTTGGCGTTCAATAAAGTAGTTGACGAGTTCACGATGAGCTGTGCCGGTTATTGCGTGGCCACTTACGTTCTTGGCATCGCCGACAGGCATTCCGACAATATTATGGTCAGGAAAAATGGACAGGTATGTATGTGGCCGAAACGTCGGAATAAAAATAAATATCAAATAATATCAGTTTTGTGCTTTAACGGGCCTCCAAAGTACTATGATGGAACATTCTCAAGTTAAGAATTTTATTTAAAAACTAGTATATGCCCGCGACTTCGTCCATGCTTGACTTGAAATTCCCGCGGGATTCCCGGGCACAAAGTACCGCAGCTATTGTTTTAGTCAAAACTGTATGGGAATAAACCAATTTTTACGCACCCTAATAACTTCAAACCGCTCCCGGGAATATTCCCACGGGATTCCCGGGATAAAAATCACACATTTTATTAAATTAAATTTGCTATCGATCAATAAAAATCACATTAGGATTCGATTTTTTTAAATCTGGTTAATATTAAATAATTCCCAGAAAAATCCCCGCGGGATTCCTAGGATAAAAAGTAGCGCAGAGTTTAAGTCTAAGAATTAGCCGTCGATCAGCGAAAACCGCATCGAAATCGGCCCAGTAGTTTTTACGTGAATCCCGGACAAACAGACAAGAAATCTAAAAAAAGTTCATCGTGTTCTCTATCGTTTATATAGTACATTCCATTTGATTTTTTAATGTTTAGAATATTATAGATAGATAAATGTGGGTTATTTAATTAAATCTTTAAGTTGATTAATATTAGGAAATGGTGAAATTCAACAATAGTTATAATCTTAGAATTATAATTATGTAAAGGTATATACGGTTTTAATCATATTTGTGCAGGAACGGAGAAAGAATACAATTATCTGCGGCCGGGCAGCCTCTCGTAAGAGGCGACAAAAATACCCCACAGCCTGGTGGTTAGTAATTTGCCAACTTGGATATCTACCACCTCTGGTCTAGAGTATGCCGCCATAACAACCTTAGTTGTGTTCCGGCATAAGTGGCCAGGTTCTAGTCTCCCTTTAGAGAGCGGCAGCACATTGGTAGCAGCTTCGGTGTTGCAAATGTCCATAGGTGAAGGAAACCGCTTTCCATCACGCGGGCTGTGATGCAATAAAAAATAAAATAAACAAAATATTGAGTTAGAGTACATTTTCTCTTCGTCGTAGCACTTACTGTTGATTATTGATTAATAGAAATCAAACACTGTTAGTGGTAGTTTGAATAAACATATAATAAATCACTTAATATCAATAGTAAAACTGGAAAACTTTTGGTTACCCTATTTTGTATTTGTGTTTTATAGCTATTCCATATAGACTTCGGCCACTTCTTGGGACATTTCAAACAGAAATACGGGTTCAGAAGGGAACGCGTCCCGTTTGTACTGACGCACGATATCATATACGTCATCAACAAGGGGCGAAAAGGCACCGGAGACAATGAGCAGAATTTCAAGAAATTCAAGGAGTATTGTGAGAATGTAAGTCACTTTTGTATTGACTCTTTGCTTTACGAGGGTACGTTCTCTGAGTCAGGGAATGTACCCATACTATGTGACCCATTATTTACAAGTTTTTTACACCCTCCCCTCTCGGTAACCATCTGTTTTATAAGCCAAGCCTCCCCCTGTCGCCTCACTAATTTTCATGTAGTAATTCATAAATATAGTTTTAAATGATTTTTTGAAAAGAGAAATATAAAAATAATATTAGGTTCATATTTGTCTTTAAGCCGTTTAAAAAGCGCTATACGCTGCGCGCCATATTCGAACATAGCTCGAAATAGCTTGAGATTTTCCTAGAGGATATTCGAAAACTAAGGTGTGACCTGGCGTGGTATATTGAAGACCTCCCTCTCTCCCCTTCACGTGGTATGGGTGCGTTCCCTTTTTTGACACTGGCTAAATACACAACCGATGCAAAGGCATGTCTAAAAAGAATATTAAAAAAATGTTAACTATTTATTTTAACTTTTAGGCGTTTAAGATATTGCGAAAACATGGCCATCTAATCCTGACTCTGTTCTCAATGATGATCTCGACGGGACTGCCGGAACTTAGCTCCGAGAAAGACCTTCAGTATTTAAGGGAAACATTGGTAAGCATTTGGTTTTTGAAGTTAAACTTCTTTATTGACGCAGCATTTAGTCTTGATTTTTGTAGTGTTACTTTATCGACGTAGTGGATAAATTTAGTACAGTATAAAAAAATCAACACATTTCCTTGCAACTTTTTACAGTCAGCACTGCAAAGAGTAATTTCGAAATTGGTAGTTATGACATTTAGTATCATTGCTGTGAAGGGTGGATAAGAGTGTATGCATTATACTTATTTGAATAATTAATCATTTGGCCAAGTGCGTGGCAGTCCACGAACTAGAATGGGTTCAGTAGAGATGACAAACGTCCATTATTTTCTTCATTTAACTAACATATTGTAGATAAATAATGTTTTGTTATATGTGTGCTCAAATACGCACACACACATGTTTTTGAAACGAAATTATAATCTAACGGAACATATACACTGGAGTTACAATAGTTCTTTAAATACTTCTGTGGCAGCAACACAGCCATTATATATTTTCATTCTGCTATATACATACTCATATCGCACTAGACCGTGGTTAATGTCGGACGTCAAAATAGTTGAAGTTCATTTCATAATATGAGGGTTGTGAATAGTTATATTATACAAAAACGTTTAATTACCATTATGGAAGATGGTGGGTGATAACAATTCATCATAATACAATGTAACAACATTTTTACACTTAATACACTTGCATTATACATATATTATTCCATATCCTCAAGTCTCTATATTATAATACAGGTGATGTATTTACCCGAAGACAAAGCACTGGAGCATTTCCAACAGAAGTTCAACGAAGCTGTGAAGAATTCATGGACCACGTCATTCAATTGGGCGATACATAATTTCGACAAGAACAACTGACAGTGATCCGTGAGTAGGCGCCTTAAGGGGCAGCCTTCGAAACACCTCCCAAAGACTTTGTAATTTAGCGTTTGAAGATTTCGAAGATTTAATACATCTGCATTGTATGTATGAGATGTCGTTTTGTGAGTATAGAATACTAAGGAATAAATCGCCCAGTACAAAATGTTACTCGTCACACACTGCAATCACAACTGGCGTCACCAGTCCGCAATTGAAACCAAGGACTTTATTGAGTTACTTAGACTCATAGGCCGCCATATAATAGAAAGAAAGAAAATAATTTTATTCAGGACAAATTATAGCAGATATAGTATAATTGATACAGCAAAATATTCATATTGGCTAACACATTATAGTGCAAAAATTTGAACTTTTAAGGAAAAGCTTCAAAATATTTCCAACTCTTATCTATATGAGCAAATAAAACTAACTTGATGTAAAGTTGCAAAATATATGATGTCACGTTATGGAGGGAGGAGTCTTACGAATGTGACCAACTGTGACAAGGGCGGGGCCGGGGTCAAGAAATCATGTAATTCGTGTGACGTAATGTGGGTATTACAAGGTACTAAGGTAAAATACCAATCTGATTTTTACTATTCCGTCGCGACGCAATCGAGAAGATATTGTGGTTTTAGTAGAATACAAAATTTATACCACTATCGCAGTGGATTCGTATTTTGAATATCTTCGCATCGCCGAGATATTGAAATAGCAGATTTGGGCCCAGGAGACATAGCATTGCGCCATAATATTTGGTACAGGTTTGAATAGAGTTATCAATGAATCTCTTAAAGTCTTAATTCGTCATAACGACTTATGGCCGATTCGTATATCTTACTATGCATTCACTTGCCTTAACTAAGATAGAAATTTGATATTACTTGTATGGAGCTTATGCCAAATTTTAATCACTAATAAGGCGAATGAACGGTTAATAAGATATAAGAACTTACGTTGTACGGTTATGGTGCAGCACCCATGTAAATGGTAATGATTTTTTCTTTTCTTTATGAATTCAGCAGACAGGCAGATGGCCCACTTGATGGAAAGCGGTTCCCATCGCCTATAGACATTTGCAACATTAAAGGTGCTACAAATGCGCTGCTGTTCTCTCAGGGGAGATCGGAGCCTGGTCACCAATGCCGGAACACAACTCAAGGTTGTTTTGGTGGCATACTCTAGACCAGGGGTGGTAGCCATCCAGTCGGGCAAATACCTTACCACCTGGCTGTGGGTTGTTTTGATGATGATGATGATGAGAGAGAATGATAATGATTGATATAATGGACTGATATAAAATGATAGAATGATTAGTGTGCTGTACGCGATACGTGAGTGCACTTACTTGTAAGTATGGGTTTTTTATTTAAAACCCATACATAATATACGTGGCCCGTAGAACCGGTAATTAAACATATTGAATTATGAAAAGTGATTGAGAGTAATAATAAGCCAAAATTGTATTATAGGATGAAAAGGTTGACATCAAAGACTGATAGTTAAATAAAATGTGGCCATGATAAATATATTAATAACCACGTGAATACTAAGAAGGTTAAGGATAATACATTTGTATTGTTGGATGTGTAATTATTGCTAATTGGCTGAATTCGATTTTTAAGCGATCTGCAGAGTCTGTTGAAGACACGAGTGGATAAAGGGGCTATTTATATAGCCCCTGTTACTGGGGCAGGCCTCTCATTGGCCGGGGATAATAGTCCCCGGCATCTCCCTCTCCTTTTGAGAGAGTGAGGGGGTCGCGCGGAACACCGACGCGCCCCCTCGCGGCTTGCGTGCGGGTGGAGGCTTGCAAGGGTCCCCCGGTGGCCTCAATACTCGCGTGCCGCATATTTACGGCGGCCGGAGATCTGACGTGACCGTCCGGCGCCGTCCTCTCCCGTTGTATCGGCAGAAGAGGAGTCGCTCTCTCTCCGGCTCCGCCGCCTCCTTCGCGGACATTACTGTCTCGTAGATAGCGGCGCCGGCGTCCCAGTGCTGCTCCCGGCCATGGCTGTGATCACGGCTAGGAGCGAAAGGTCAAAGCCGATGGTGGCGCCGAGAACATGACGCTCCTCATCCCAAGCTGTACACTCTTGAAATGTATGCAGCGCGGTGTCCTCGGCGCTGGCACTATAATGAAGGTACCCTGCTGTTTGTTCCCGCCTTATTTGACCTTATTTGACAGGTACCTCCCGAAGCAACCATGCCCCTAGAGGACCTGCGTAAGGCAGGAACTATAGGGCGCCGTGCCTTATCTCAGTCCAGGAGGTAAAGGCGAGCTGAATCGCCGCATTGATGCGGTGGCCAGTGCTAGGGTGCGCTAGTCGGGTCGCCCATTCTGCCACGAGATTACGCGGAAACTTCGCCTTTTTGCCCTAGAGTTCTCGGGGCGCAGGTCGGAAGTCCCGTCGGAGTGCGTCCTTGTGCCACTCATAGAGGCGCGAGAGAACTCTCGCCTCTAGATCCCATGGCAGGGATCTAGCGAGGAGGGAGGCCGCCTCGAAGGAGATCGTGCGATATCCCCTAATAGCCCTGACGGCCATCATGCGATGCGGCCTGCGCAGTAGCGCGACGTTTTTGGCCGTCAAGTGCTTCGCCTATATTGGAACCTCGTAAAGGGCCATTGATCGCAAGACCCTCCCCTGGAGTTTCCGGCACGGCGCGCTTGGCCCCCCGATATTGGGTTGGAGTCGGGACAGAGCGCCGGCTGCCTCCACCAGTCTGGGGGCCAGCGCCTCGGAGTGCGCCGGAAACTCCCATCTACTGTCGAGGACGAGTCCGAAATACTTCATCCTCGCCCCGACAGCGATGTACGTGCCTCCCACTATGATGTGCAGGCCTGGAGGTGGCTTGTTCCAGGGCCCGTGAAAGACCACAGCGTCGGTTTTGTGTAATGCCACTTTCAAGCCCAGCAGCTGGATCCTGGCGACCACGTGCGCCACCCCTGCTGTGGCCAATCGACCCGCCTCTTCGTGGGTCCTTTCCCGCGCCGTCACGAGCGTGTCGTTAGCGTAACACGTAACGCTGACGCTGGAAAGGACTGCGCCACGGATGACCCAATCATAGGCGATGTTCCACAGGAGCCGACCCCTGTGGAACACCGCACGACATAGCTCGCCGATTCCAGCCGGTGTGACTCGGGAAGACGACGGCCCTCTCCGAGAGGTAGTCCCCGACGATACGGCGAAGGTAGGTCGATACTCCGTTTAACGGAGTGCCTCTCTGATGCAGCTCCAGGGAAGAGTGTTGAAGGCCTTAGATATGTCCAACGACACCGCTAACAACACCTCTCCCCGAGCTACTGCCTCCTCCACCTGGCTCTTCACTCGCGCAATGGCGTCAATGGTGGAGCGCCCCCGGCGGAAACCAAACTGGTTATCCGCCAGGTCCGGCCCTATCTCCTCCAGATGCCGGATGAGACGGCTTGTGAGCACGCGTTCGAAAAGCTCGCCCACCTCGTCCAACAGCACTATGGGCCGGTAGGTGGACGGTGAGTCCGCCGGGCGCCCCTCTTTCCTCATCAGGACCAGCTTCCCGGTTTTTCACTGGATTGGAAACTCGCTCTGGACCAGGCACGCTGTGAAGAGCCTCGTCAGTCGAAATTCCAGGGCGTCGTGGGACAGACCCCACGCACGCCACGGTATGCCATCGAGACCGGGGGCGGTGTTTATGGATTTCATTCTCAACACCGCCGCACCCAGTTCTTCCCGAGTCACTGCGGGCACAGGCTAGTCGTCGTGACCCGCGCTGGGCTCCGGCGATGGCGGTGCCATTGCGGGAGGCGGATGCTCTGCCCTCGAGGGAAATAGAGCGCCGACCATGTCGGTCACCACGAGTGGGGGGGGAGAGACTGGGTTAGCGGAGGCGCCTATGGCCGGAGCTTGTTCCGGACATGGTGGTATGGGCACCCCCATGGATCACGATACAGTGTCCCTAAGAGGTCCTCCCACGCCGCCGACTTGGCGATTTTAATGGCGACCGTCATGGCCCTCCTGGCGCTGTTGTACCCCTCATACAGTCGCGCCTCTACGGTCGCTGCGTTCTCGCCGCGGCGACACCTTCTTCTGTACCTGGTGTGCTTGTGTTGCGCTCGGACGCAGGCTGTACACAGCCGTGCTGTGCTATCTCTGCGCTCCACCAGTACGCCTGGCGGGCGGGCCTGATCGGGCCCGATCTCGGCATCGACGCGTCGCATACCAACGTCAGCAGCGATACCGTAGATTTTCCGCCTCCACATTTGCGTCCGGTGCAGTTTGCAGTTTCGCGTTATCAGGCCCCGACGCTCACGTGTGGACTAACAGGGCCTAGCGGTCCAAATGCTTTAAGGCTCAGCGCGGGTAATTCTCCGTCGGGGGGAGCTGTTCAGCTCGAGGGCCGGGATTTCAGAGGCAGACGCTGAACTACTTTGCCCTTCGCGGGCCTTCTCCTTACGTCGTCTCCGCCCGTCACAAGCATATAAACGTAAAGTTTTGTTTTTAAAAAAATCTCCATATCTGTTCCCACGAGTAGTTTACATTTTATCGTTTTAACTTGAGGTGGTTCGCAGTAGCGGCCGAGTTTTTACCCCCTCCAGCTTTTAGGCATTAGGGGATTTTTTAGTGAGGTTAACTTCCCCTTGGGCCGGCCGGTCAAGGCAAGCCCTGCGATCCCGCGCGGCCGCGAGACGTGACCACTGCGCCGCGCGGGTAACGCTCGGCTGTAATGCGCAGTGGTGTGACTCTCGCCGCATCACTCCGCCCGCAGCCACTGTAGCTTCGGAGAGGAAAAGAGTGTGAGGGAGATTTGGAGGGATGTGAAGGGATCAAGGAGCAGGAATGAATAGGTGGGACACCATTGTCACGGAGTGAAGGGGGCATGTGACAGTGGCCGCTCGGGGCCCCGGGGACGCATCACCTTGTACCGCTGCTGGACGGAGACGTGTCCAGAGCGGCACCCCCTAGGGGAAACCATATTAGACTTTAAAACAAGGCTGTTTAACTTTGGTTTTATGTTATATGTATATGTTTTATGCGACTCATGTGCCAACTTTTTTACAGCCACTGTTAAATCACGGCATAAATTTTAATAAAAAATATCTACATCTATTCTACTCATCCAATCTACAATTTTGTAACATCATTTTATACTTATAAATTACTTTTCACTAACTGATTATTACAGAAATTTGAGCTAAATGTTTACTATCATCTGACAAAAATATTGGCTGGTAGAATGCTACAGAAAAAGTATTTTCTTGACGTTTCGTATGTGATGTATTAAATGAGTTCATCAGATATAGACATGGATTTTACGCCAGATTTCATTAGAGAAGTAGTTGTTTATTTAACTAATCCGCTGTTCGCATCCCACAGCCGCAGTTCGCAGCCCCTACCGGCGATATTGCACGGGTCGTCGATTTATTCTCATTTATTTTTAATTTTACCCATTTTCTCAATGTTTACCAACCGTAATATCACCTTCATCTACTCATGTCTTCAATTTTACGTGATTGACAATCTATTGTAGGCATTTAATAAATATTGAACCTCATTGACAAGTGCTACATGTACTTAGACTGTTACGCAATAAATTGACAATCTCTAACTAAAACATTAACCTCCGGATTGATTCATTTCGCCCATTTCACGTAAACAAACATTTGGACAAATATTGAAGTATTCATCAATACTTCAATATTAGTCCAAATGTTACCTCATACCTCAAAATGGGTAGTTTTTACGTGAAAGAGTAACAGACAGTTACCTTGGCACTTGTAAGATTATTATGAATTAAAATTTCAGACTTAAAATACTTCTTCACCAACCCACTAAATATAAAACCGTAAAATTACTACATTACATACCATTAACATTTTTACCTGTATGATATAAAAAGTGTTTATACAATTATGGCATAACACAGGAAATTTGTTACGTAAAATACAGGTTGTTAAAGTCCAACAGTTTGCTACTTTACGTGTGGTAATGTTACTTGAAATACTTGATAGGCAGGTATTGTGTTAATGGTACGTATTTAAGGCTTGACGTCACAATTGATTTGTATATTTTCAGCCAAAATAATAAACATTAATGCACAGAAAATCTTGTTTGACGAAATATATTTATGACAGTTGTTTTAAAATAAATGCAATACATTTTCAATGACTTATAAATATACTTTCTTTGGCTATCCATATAATTTTGTAAATTTTATTGCAAAACGATAACTTTTGAACAAATAGATTACTGTTAAATCTTATGTTTGTAGAGGGAGTAAAAAAAAATAATGTTTTATGGTTTTAAAATATGCACAATCAAGACTCATTTTATTATTTCCATGTTTTTAAACTACCGCCAAAATCATCAATTAAACCTTAACGCGCAATTAAAACGTATTTTTATGTTGTCGATGACAATTCCCGAAAGTACCGGGATTTAACGGTTCTTTCAAAACTGGGATTACTCGGCTCAGTGTAATAAATGTTAACACATGACTGGACCTGCGTAAACTCACAGAACTATCTTTACTCGAAGCGTATTTAAGTTTTGCTTATATTGGACTTTGTGATAGTCCCAGCAGTAATAACTTGAGACAATTTAAACTCAAGACTTAATTGTAAGCAATGTATTCATTATTGTAGCAATAAAATCTAAATAATTTTGGCTGTGATTAAAATGCTGTATATGCACCTTACATATCTCACTCTTAAACAGTATTTTAAATTAAAAAATTCAACATATCCGCTATCAATGCCATCTATGTTAAAAATTATGTAAACTACAAGATGAATTTGACACTTGGAATTTCGTATAAAAATCTAGACTGCGTTAAAATTATCCGTTACCAAAAACCGCTTTACAATTTTACACAACTAATAATTCTCCCGATGTACCTGCGCAGTAGACCAATTTTAGTAGTACGGAATAGTGTACGAATCGTGTAAGCGGAACAGAGCTAAGAACGCATAGCAAGCAACACTACCATTTCCGCTTGGGGGCCATCCATAAATTACGTCACACGTTAATTCCTAAATTTCGTAACAAACACAGAATTTGAACTATTAACAAAAAACTTCAATATTTCCAACTCTATCTATGGATAAACGCTATGTTCATACATGAGTATAGCGTTTAAATGATTAAAAAATAATTTTAATGGAAATAAAGCTAATTACGGAACTGCAGTTTTTATTTAATAAAATTGCTAAATATTTGATGTCGCAATAAGGAGGGAGGAGTCTCACGACTGTGACCAGCTGTGACAAGGACGGGGGAGAGGTCAAAAATCATGAAATTCGTGTGACATAATCTATGGATCTATGGATGGACCCTTTGCGAATAAAGTTCAATATAGATTATTTTACTATTATAAGTTATACTTTAATGTTTTTACAGCAATTAATTCAAATAAAAGAGTATCCATACTAGTATAAGGAAGGTTTGCCGATGACTACCCTACCACTTCGGCACACCTGCGCGCGGCTTGTATAAAAAAAAACATATTTTTTTTATTTTGTAACGTTTCATAATGTGGCTTCTGTCAATGAATTTGATGATTTCGCCGGTTTGTAATCATTAAAAGAATAAGAAATCTTAATAAAAGTTTTCTTCAATTGTCGTATTATGTATGTCCTGGTATAGATGATATTAATATTTAAAAAAGCGATATTCTGGGTGAAGATTTTATTTGTATTCATGTATTCAAATGTTGTCTAAGGATGGATGATTGTTGCAAGTAAATCTTTTTGAACCAAAACTGTATTAAATGTTGCATTTTAAATTGACGATAATGTAACCAGCTTGCCTAGCTAAGTCGCTTCTTATTTAGAAAGATTATGGAGATTGAATAAGTAGTCTAATGTGCATAGAATGAATGTAAATATGTATGAATGTTGATGCCAATTAACGTTTAACATAGTCATATTGACTGGTAAATTTAATTGCCTGTCTTCTGAAATTAAGCGAAAATACGCCTGTCACTAAATAAAAATTCAATATTATAATAATACACTATGTAAAAATTGTTTGTGGCATATTCGTAAAATAACTGATCTGTTTCTTCCAATCTATTGTAATATTGCTGTTTAATGAATAATTATAAATTCAAGCTTAAGCCACGACGATGCCGCGCGATATAATGTTAGTAATATGACAATTATATGGGAGTTTTTCGACTGTCTCTCCTTAACCACAGATGCTGTGTTGTACACAATTCTTTTAAGATACATTGCTGCCCATTTTTCGCAAGTTATTTTCAAATATTGATGAATAGAAGGTAATTGGTAACATTTAAATAGTACGAGTTTATGTGGCTCCTCACTCCTATACACTTAGAAAATACTTTTATTTTGGTCGAATTATCTTTGAAATAATATAATAATTTATTTAAATCAGACTTGCGTCCATAATATGTACCTATTAGTATACAAGAAACTTAACAAGTAATTGTTAGTATAGGTAAAACTAAAAAAAAAAAGAAACAATTGGCGGCTCGGTAGCGTAGGAGTTGCCTTTTTAAAGTTTAGCTTGACATCCCGTTTACCTAATATTGAGTTTTCGCGAAAGTTTAATGTCGTTTCGACACTTAGCATAGTGTATTGCACGTAGTAATTGTCACATGGGCGTTGATGTCAAACTATCGACTTACACTTGTCAACGCATTAAGCTATAACTTTTATCATAAATATTTTTTCAAAATAAGGGTCAATCAATGATTACTACTACGAATGACTTCTCCGCACAGTACAGAATTTTGCATATGCACGATTCAGCCGCTGAATATTCTTAAGAAGGATTTAGTGATTTTACACGTCGTTATCGCACTGTTGATGTGGCTTGAGCTTGCGTATTACAACCTGGTACTCTATAAAATCGGCTGAACATTAAATCGTTAAATATAATTCAAATACTATGAAGCTTCTTTTATTCCAAGTTTTAATTAATTTAACTAGTGGTACTTTATATGGAAACTAACAGGAAACGCATTATAATAACGATGTATAACGGTTTGCCTTAACTTTAAATATTTAAAATTTTGTTTATATCATCTATTGGGAAACTGCTTAATGAATAATAAACACGATGTCAAGTACACATTCTTGTTTTTTAAACTCGGTCCGCAACACGGTCAAGTTTCGTCGAGTTAGATATGCCTCTATCATGTCATCATAATAATAGGCGACTTACATTCCGCTACACTTTATGATTGCTTGCAGATGGCTGTGTAATATCAGGATCTTGTGCAAAAGCGTTTACTACCAAGTCATCTTTCGCCCTACTAGGAGCAGCCATAACGCGGCCTGTATACCTATTTTCCATAATAGAATTTTATTAATTTATTCAAAGTCAAAAGGTCTGAAATTAGTGAATTATATACGATCAAAACTTAAATTCGTCCTTAAAGTTCACACACGTCATTGCGCAGAAAACAATTATAGGTTCCTAATATGGTACGCACATAGTTGAGGAAGGGTGTATTGCGTTCTGGTAGGGCTGCTATTGGGACTGGCGTGGTATCTCTTTCGCACTACGCACTGTTACAGTAGTACACAAGTTTAAATTCCAATCTGTAGTTTTCGTTTGCGCAGGATAAAGCAGATTGGTTTTCGACATGTAAATAATCTATATTGAACTTTATTCGCAAGCCCAAAAGGCAGAGTGTTGCATGCTATGCATTCTTAGCTCTGTCCCGCTTACACGATTCCTATAATGTGAAATATTAGTTGTGTAAACCTGTAATAAACGTTAACATTAGACTGACCGCTAAACAAACGGGGTCAATTTCTCTCGATTCATTCCTATTTTTGCGCTTACGGTATCCAACTCGAAGGACTATGAATTTTTTTAGATACTTAGATTGTTAGCTCTAACAAGGAAAATTACGTAATTCATAAAAAAATATTTATATTCAAACACTTTTACATTTTTTCGTAAATCGTCATTTTTCTTTAAATTGGTTTTTTTTTCGCCTCAGCAACGATGACATAAAGATTAATATCGTTTTTCAAATCGTGTTGCTGCTTTAAGTAACTATATAGATACTAACTAGTATTTACAACGGAAATATTGTTTTCAAGAGAAAAACTATATGTATATTAGCGTTTTAATGTTCGGCTTATATATAATTATTATAATATATACTATAGACTTATGGCCGGTTTCTATATCTTACTCTTCATTCGCTTGCCTTACCATCGGTTGAATTTTGAGATAGGAACCGGTCATTAAGTAATCTCATTAATTGTATTAATTAGCTGTAGCAATTCAGTTTTGATCTCTTAAATGCATTATGTGATTAAAGTTAGAGGAAAGCTTATATTTAGATAATATACTCAATTATTAGCCAAATTGTATATTTCTTCTTTGTATTGTATAATTATATTATTATTAATATTTTTTCCGTCGCACTCAGAGTTTAACGCTCATTAACCTGCGATAAAGGCATTTATCTTAAACACTTCATTCTTTCACGTCTATAAGTACCAAACTGAAGATTAACTTTAAAAACTTTACTGTCGACCAATATGTTTAGTTGATATTACCTCTCTGCTCTAGTGGTCTGACCGTTAAGTCTTGGTTCACTGAAAAAGCAAAGGTCTTAGGTGTACATAACTAGTAGAGTTAATGTCGTAATCGAACTTTTCTTTATTAACTCTGGTCTGGGTGTTGCTGTCTACGATAGAAGAACATCCTTAAATCTCCTCCAATCGCCCAGTTAAAAGCTTATCTCTGGAAAGCGCTAAAATTCTGCATATCTAGATGGCGCCACAGGTTGTTCTTGTGTTGCTTTTTGATGTTTTGTTATAACATACTAACTTTAGCCCGTGACTTTGCTTGTTTTAATGTTTTCTCACGGGAACCATACATTGTTCCGGGATAAAACGTAGTATATATGCTATTTCAGACTATAATCTGTCCCTGTGCCAAATTTCAGAAAGATCCGTTCAGCCGTTATGCCGTGATTGAGTAACAAAAATCCATCCAAACTTTCGCATTATAAGTCTAGGCGGTGATTCCTAGTCAGAACTGTTGGGACAAGATCCTTGGGGATGCTTGCCACTACAAATGTTGCCTTGGCTTGCGGTAAAATAGCGTGTACGCGCCATCTCTTCACCTGGGCCCAGGGATTTCCCTACTGCAGCATAGTACCGATGAGCATCTTATCGCCATAGTGTTCATGCGGCAGGAGTATGCCGCAGCGAACCATCTTTGGAATGTTCTTTGCGTCGGTGACGACGAGCGTAGCTACATCTGGGAGCTCCAGTGACGCACAGGTTTTCTTCGTCCACTCCACCGCAACAGCGTTGTCGCAGTAAAGCCCGAGCGAACCATCGACGTACGTAGGCCTCCGCGTAAACATGGGAGTCTCGGTAGTCGATGCCTGCGTTTTACCGACGCATTGAGACTTTCGTTTAGGAGCTTCTCAATCTCCGCAGCAGAAGCTTGGGAAATGAAGCCCGACGACGATGTGACAACTAGCTCTGCTTCGGGAACATCAGCAACCGCGGCATCAGCATAGCATCTATGTTTGGGTCCCAGAGTAGGGGAGAGCTTCGGCATTTTGGACTCGCTTCGAGGAGAGACAGTCTTATTAAGTCGAGCCCTCTTTTTGTTGGCTTTCGCTTGCCTTCTGCCCTGTGTATGAAGACTAAGCCCGATAGGGCGCCGCTTTTTGTGTTTGATAGGAAGCACCTTGCTTGGGGCTGGTGTCTCTACCTGTGCGTTAAGTCTGTTCTTTAGCGTTAAAAAATTTGCTCGCGTTTCGCTTTCCGCTTTTCCCTTTTCTTAAGCATCTTCTGATGCTTACGGGCGAGGCATCACACGCCGGGCCACTAAGCTGCTTGCCCGCCTTAGTGCTGGGTTTCGCCGCCCAGTGGACTGGCGTGTTCACCTGACCACATTTTAGCTCAAGGATGCTTGGACCCGTCGTTGCGGGGCCTTTGCTACCCTGAAAGAGTTCCAGAGGCCCCGTTCGCGCCACCTTCTTTGAGGAAGTTGCAGCAATTGAGGGGATGACAGATCCTCTTCAAGTTTCCCTGTGGGTAACGATTTTTGAACCGTTTATCCATTACTGTTTGTTTTAAAATTCACCCTTGTGGCTTCCCACCCTTCACGGAGCCCGCAACTGGGAGTGCCTATTCGGTGCACTAGGACTACCACGCGTATATAGATGCAGTGAGTTGGTGGTTGAGCGCGATATCGGAAGCTCGTACTAGCGCACCTGGGGAAGTCGGTTCGCAAATAACCAGTTTGTCCACACAAGCCTGACTCCGTCTGCATGGCCCATACCATTCCAGGCAGTGACCCCTCCACGCCTCACTAGGTAGCTACCAGATGGCAGTTATTACCAAGACCATTTCTCCCTGCTGGCTAGGCAGAGGAGCTACCGTTTCTCTTGAAATCCGGACCAAAGAGGGCGTATTACTTCTCGAAGATAAATAACTCCGATCCGCGATCCGCTCAACCCTCCAGGACGCCTTCATCCCCGCTTACGGCGTTCAATTACGGAGGTCAAAGCGCAGGTGTTCGTAGATAGTCCCCCAGACCCGACCTACAAAAACTGGGAGAACCATTGGCCAGTGGCCAAAGAAAAAAGGGTATGCGTCTAACTAATTTTTGTTATATCTGTTTCATAAGGAACCAGACGAAAAACGGGCAGCAACCACGTGAAGGAAACTAGATAGACTTGCCATAAGTTTCTTAGCGACCTGCGCTCCACTCATGACCATTCGCCAGATTACTCCTTGGGGCGGAGGAGTAAAATAGGTGAGAGGCATTTTTCCACGTCTTATTGTGCGTGATGCCGAACAATGCCTGTCACTCGCCCAAAAGTGCCACATAAAATATGTCTAAAAGCGACAGAATATTGACCCGTAGCGCCATCTTGTCTCGTAACATTTCGGAGCTTTTCAAAGTTTTTTAACTGAGATAGTCATTTCTAATTTTCTCTTTTTCATATAATTACAAACTTCCATTGTACATTATTGTAATCATCATACATTAAGTTAGGATTGAGTCTATTGTGAGTGCGGCATAAAATCTTATATTCTGAGACATTCATTAGCTAAACTTTTATATTGATAGCATAAGATTTATTTACCAGTATTCTTTTTCTATCTCATATTTTTAGTCATATTTACTGCGTATATTAATTAAACTGATTAGTTCAAATATGATAACAGTATTTTTATTTTTATCCTTACTATAATGTCCTGTAGTAGGTATGTATTATTTAGATTAAGATCCCAGTCACCCCAGCCTTACGTGATTTTAGGAAAGATGAAATTTTCAGTATCGGTAGTTTAACATAAACTTAGAAAGGAATGGATACTCGCTAAGCTGAAAGCGGGGCCGTTTTTCAGGTAGCAGGTATCCATTCCTTTCTAAGTTTATGTTAAACTACCGATACTGAAAGGTACCGATCCTAAAAATTTCATCTTTCCTAAAATCACGTAAGTCTGGGGTGACTGGGATCTCTATCTAATTGTTTGTATTTATTAAATTACTTTATATATTACTATTTCCTAATTTAAACTAAATTATTGTACAAGTGCTGTTATAGCAACTGCCGACTTGTTGTTCTACTTGTACTCCATCCGAAGGTTGTCCGGAAGAAAATAATCGCAACGGGCAATAAGAGCGCCGTTTGTAGTTGAATATTAATGTTCATGATTTTATGTAGCATCTTTGTATGCATATTCTATTCTATAATGGAAGACTTCTATGAATAACTATCATCCAGTAACAAAGTTAAGTCCAAAAGAATCGTAAATCTGTCTATAATATTATAAAATTCTAGACATGCCGTGTCCGGACATTGGAATGGACTATATAATCGAGGAGAACACGATGCATTTTTTTTTATTTCTTAACTGTTTGTTGGTTTGTCTGTTTATGTTTGTTCGGAATTCACGTAAAAACTACTGGGTCAATGTCGATGCGATTTTCGCTGATCGACGGCTAATTCTTAGATTTAAAATCTGCGCTACTTTTTATTCTGGAAATCCCGCTGGATTTTTTCTGGGAATGATTTAAAATGGTCGAATTTATAAAAGAACGAATTCCAATGCGACTTACTGATCGATAGCAATTTTATGTAATAAAATGTGTGATATTTTCATCCCGGGAATCCCGCGGGTATTTTCCCGGGAGCGGTTTGTAGTTGCTCGGGTGAATAAAAATTAACTTATTTCGGAACAGTTTTCACTAATAAGATATCTTTTTAAAATGCAGTAGTACTTTGTGTCTCGGGAACTCCAAGCGTGGACGAAGTCGCGGGCATATTCTAGTCTTCTACAGTAGATGGTGCCACAGGTCATTCATCTTTCTGTGGCTTTTTGACTTAAGGTTTCGTAGCCATTTTTGGAATAACGGCATACTTACGAATTCCACTAACTATTCGTCTGTCGTGTGACCGGTTTCTATAACTTACTATTCATTCACTTGCCCTATCATAGATTGAATTTTGGGATTATAACGACGTATGGAGCTTATATCAAATTTTAACCGATAGTAAAGCAAAGGTACGGTCGGTAAGATATAGGAACCGGGCCTTTGTAGGTTACAATCGTTTTGTTGTAGGAAATCACTAAGTTTGCATTCGCTATGCTCAACCTTCGAGTTTTAAATGAAATAGTGGAAAATTATGCAAGAATCAGGATCTATAAATAAACTGTTTTAGGTTTCGACCTTTTTTATTTTATTCAAATTTTTCCACTTGCGTAAATTGAATTTCACGGTTCAATTAAATTGTATGGATTTCTAGAGTCCTTGATCCAAATTCAAAGGCAGAAGGGAACCGTGTTATATCAGCTTATTGCTCAAAACGATCACATTCACAGGTTTAAGAACTATTGTAATACTTGCAACAACTCAGAAGGGTTTATGGTAATAAAAAAAATAGCAACTGGTCACTATACTTTTAATCAGAGAACCTTATTGTTTTAATACAATTCATACACTGACTGTACACAAACATTTTTAGAACACCTCTCCATCCCTCCTAACAGATTTACGTGGTCGTTGTGAGTCCCAAATGGAACGTAGCCTATATAAGGTTGATGGCAATGAAGACTATTGAAATTATCATACAGTTAACCAACTATAACCAGTGTCATTGAACAGAAACGTAGTACATAATGTCCTAATTAATTCGATATGTTAGATCAAAGCGGATACCACAGAACCGGGGTCGTGTTTCAATAGAATGCAAATATATTCACGCTCTAATAGGTGTTAAAGATTAACTGCAAAAGTTGAAGGCGAGAAGTTACATTTAAACTCGTTTGAGATGTACAATAACGGTCAAGAGGCGCGGTTTACTATCCGACAGTCATCAATTAAGATATTTTTTATTTGCAAAACGTTGCATAGATTTTGTACGACCGTACAAACTTATGGCGTCACAAATTTGTACAAGTAAAAGCAATTAAATAGCGCATTCAATATTATTTAAACCGTACACTATTTTATCAAGATTGCTTGAATACAGCAGATAGGCTGACAGCCCACCTATTGGAAAGCGGTTCCCATCGCCTATGAACATTTGTAACACCAAACTTGCTACCAATGTGTTGCCACTCTCCAACTGGCTGGAACCTGGCCATTAATGCCGGAACACAACTCAAGGTTGTATGGCGGCTTACTCTAGACCAGGGGTCAGGGGTGGTAGTCATCTAGACGGGCAAATACCTGTCCTAGCTGTGGTCTGTTTTGTCGCGTCTTACGACAGGCTGCCCGGCCGCAGGAAATTGTATTCTTTCTCCGTTTCTGCACGGAGAGCTATTGTTGCCTATGAATATTTACAATACCAGAGGAGTAGGAATAGTAATATAATATGTTTTCGAAAATCTCAATTAAAACTTTCAATGCACGCCCTATTATTTAAGTAAAACGCTTATTTTTATTTAATTCACGTAATCTATTCGATCGAAAGGAAACTTACTAGGCTTGCAATTTATGACTAACTAGCTTCTGCCCGCGTCTTCTTCTGCGTGGAATAGTTTAAAAAAGCCCCCGATTTTGAAACATTCTTTATTGGTGCTCCGCTCATATTGGTCTTAGCGTGATGATATATAGCCTTCCTCGATAAATCGGCTATCTAACACTGAACGAATTTTTCAAATCAGACCAGTAGTTCCCGAGGTTAGCGCGTTCAAGCAAACAAACAATCTTTTCAGCTTTATATATTAGTATAAGATTTAGCGAACTGACTATTACCATTTCTATGTACTCTTCCGTGTAACTGTTCCGTCCTGATAATTGTAACTAACGGATCACAATAAATTGTTAAAGTGTAATTAATGACACGGAAGAAGAATATATTTCCATGTTAATGATAACGAACATTAGTAATAATGTCATTATCAAAGGCTAACTAACTGTTTCTTGTCAAAACATTGTCCCTTTTTATTTTAAAATTTATAAAATTAGTTGTGGCTGTTACTTCATTTACTAGTTGGATAAATAATAGCACTTTTAATTTTTCCATAAAATCTGCAGGTGTTCAATGGGCTCGTGAAGGATTATTACCACGCACTCTAAAGCCAACTAATTAGTCCTTATCTCTCCAATATCTATCTAAATCTATACAACTATACTATGATACTTTTAACTAATTTATAATATACTAGAGTTTACCCCGCGGCTGCACCGCGGGTCAACCTCTAGTGCGTATCTCTTGTATACAATATAACATGTACCGCTTGCTTTTTAAAGATTCACTTCATTTTATATCGCAAACTATACCATTCCCCATCTATCTGTAAACTACGTTATCTGTCTAAGTGACAAAAATGAACCAAGGGGACCAAGGCGACCAACGGGACCAACGGGACCTACGCGATAACCTTTACATAAATCTAACCCATTATCCAGGATAAGTATCCCTTGGCTACCCTCGGTATTAAAATTACATATTAGGTTGGGGAAAAAGTTTCTTCATATTTTATATAAAAATTCAAAAGGTTTTTTTATAGTTTATTTACATTTGACTAAAGTATGTAGGTGCCATTTTGTTGGATAACTTTTTGCCATCTTGTAGGTAGGGACGTGATCCCATTGCTATAAAAATTTTGGGGCTTCTGATCAAAAAATTGCGACAAGTGGTTTTGGCAGTCCTCTCGTGATGTTAACCTGACACTGTCTAAGGAATTCTGCAGAGACCGAAACAGGTGAAAATCTGAAGATGCAAGGTCAGGACTATACGGCGGATGCATTAACACCTCCCAGCCAAACTCTCGTAAATTTTGCTGAGTGGCTAAATATGTGCGAGGTCTAGCGTTATCATGGTGAAAAACCACACCCCTTCTGTTGATTAATTCCGGCCGCTTTCTCTCAACTTTTTGCTTTAATCTCATCAGTTGTTCGCAGTACAGTTCAGAATCGATGGTCCTGCCTGGCGGTAACAGCTCATAATGAATAATGTCCTTCCAATCCCACCACACACACAGCATCACCTTGTTGCGAGTTAACCCGGGTTTCGCCAAAGTCTGTGAAGCCTGACCGGCCTTTGACCACGATCTTTTTCGCACGTTCTTGTCGTACGTGATCCACTTTTCATCACCAGTTATCAGCTTCTTCAAAAATGGTTCGGTTTCATTACGTCGTAATAAAGAATCACAAATGAGTACACGGTTCATTAGGTTTCTTTCAGTGAGCTCATGAGCCACCCAAATATCGAGTTTTTGTGTACCCAGCTTTTTTCAAATGCGCCAAAACCGTTTTGTGGTCAATTCCCAATTCTCCAGCTACATCCTAACTACTAATATGCCGAACTTGCTTCACTTTTTCAAAAATGGCATCAATTTTGTCCGTAACAGGGCAACCAGAGCGACGTGTATCTTTGATATCAAAATTTCCGGATTGAAAACGCTTAAACCAAATTTGCGCTACTCTCACAGATACTGTATTAGGTCCATAAA
Source organism: Dendrolimus houi (assembly GCA_039645545.1). Classification (NCBI taxonomy): domain Eukaryota; kingdom Metazoa; phylum Arthropoda; class Insecta; order Lepidoptera; family Lasiocampidae; genus Dendrolimus; species Dendrolimus houi. Next base: position 22,430,835 of record CM077127.1, on the reverse strand, counting down.
CATCACTAATTTTTTTCGCGGCTTAGGTTCCATTTTTACCTTTTTTGTAGTAAAATTTTAAAATGTATCGAACTTCTTCATTAAATTCACTCATTTTAACAATAAGAAAAACAAATGAATATCGCACATTTTCCTAATTTGAATTTGGAATTGTCTTCTTTAAAATTAAAGCATTTTAATGATACCAAAACCAGCCAGATACAAATATAGCCAAAGAGATCTTATTACAAGTTCATACATACTATATGCGAAAAGACTTTTTCCCCAACCTATTATATACCGAATTTCAGCCGAATCCGTCTAATAGTTTTTCCGTAAAAGCATAACAAACAGAAAGACAAATAAATTTTTATCCCGGAAACTATCCCATTTTTCGGTATAAAAAATTAAGTTCATCCTCGGTATCGAATATATATATACTGAGTTTCAGCGAAATCGGTCCAGTAGTTTTTCCGTGAAGACGGAACAGACAGACAGAGTTACTTTCGCATTTATAATATTAATAGGGATCTACTTTTAACATAGATTTTTTTACTATACTATGATTATTTTTTATATAAATCAATATAATACCTATATATGTATGTGTATTATATTTTTATCTTATTGACTTCCCATTTAAAAATACATATTCTTTTTTACTTCTATATCTTATATTGCAAAACCCACATGGCTCACAAACTTCTAATCCACCCTAAAGCTTAGGTACTAGAAGAAATTGCTTTTAGTGATTAGACCGCCTATTGTTCCTGTACTTATGTTTCTTGTATAATAACAATAAGAGCCCATAAACGTCTGCAGGGCTTGGGTTTCCCACTATTAGGGAACGGACAATTTACCCGCCACTCTTGTCCAAGGCGGCTTGGCAGGTTTGACACATAGGTTATCTCGATGTGTAGGTTTCAGCACGCGGTAACTGTAACAATATGCACATTAGGTTAGAAAACTGCCTAAATGGCGCATGCATTCCGGCCAGGATTTGAACCCACAGTTTGGGTCTTGGACACATGTGCTAGTCACTACGCTACCACGACTTTGAACTGGTATTCTTTGTTGAACACGATGTTTTTTGAACTGCATCTTAATGTTATGTAATAAAGTATATTCTATTCTATTGTAAGTTGCCAAGGGGATGATGTACTTTTATATTTATTGACATAAATATAGGATCACTGGTTGTTAAAAAATTGTATTAGATGTGCATATTTTTTCTGTAACTTGATTATTACTTTGCAATATCCAAAACCCTAAAAGGTAGTTTACTTAGCTGTTTTTTTCCACCACATACGGGTGGCCTAATCGCTGGTTGAAATTTCTTTCTACAATCTAGTGATCAACAATTTCACTTTAACGTTAGTGAGAATACATACAATGACTGCGTATATGAATTATTTACTGGATAATCGTTGTTTTTAGCACCTATTTCCTTCTCTGGTGTTGCAAATATTCCTAGGCTACGGTAACTATTCATGCGGGAACAGAGAAAGAATACAATTGCCTGCGGCCGAGCGGCCTGTCGTAAGAGGCGAGAAAATAACCCACAATTAGATGGTAGGGTATTTGCCCGTGGATGGCTACCACCCCTGTCTAAAGTATGTCGCCATAACAACCTTGAGTTGTGTTCCGGCATTAGTCGCCGGGTTCCAGTCTCTCTTTAGAGAACAGGAGCACATTGGTAACAGTTTTGGTGTTACAAATGTCCATAGGCGATGGCAACCGTTTTCCATCGGGTGGGCCGTCTGCCTGTCTGCTGAACTCATGCAATAAAAATATACATATTTTTAAATAAAACTGATTTCCAAAGGATCATGAACAACAAACAGATGAAACAGGTGACATATTTATTTAAATAGATACTAAATAACACATCTGTTATTGCGATGTCCATGTCGTATATAAATAATTTCATGCATTATTTAAAAACTGCGCATTGGTTTGATAAGCAAACAGAATATTATTTGCTTTACATATTACATTATTAATAGCTAATTTTTAAACTAAAATATTGTTTTTATGTTTTATATAAAATCACACCTGGAAGACTCACGGTCAAAATTGTTTACAATTTAAACAAAAAACACACTAATCATCACTCTAACCTTCAATGTAGGTCTCGGTTGTATTTCGTACCAGGATGGAAAAAAATGGTCAACATCCATCAATCGCACAGTAAAAAACGTACCTAATTCTGAAAACTCCTTAATTCTACATTACTAGGTGGCGCCTCACATCCTTCTTCACTCGCTTTCTGACATATAAATCGAGTGTCTGTGGTTCAGCTTTTGTGTGACGTTTAATTTGTGTGTAAATCATTTGTACACATTTCATAAATTAGTTTGTAGATACTAACCAGACAAAAAAATTAAACTAAATGTTACCGTTTCATTTATGTAAGAAAAGAAAATAATTTTATGTAGGACAGTTAAACTAATATAAAACTAAGTGTTAACAAAAATAGAAAAAAACTTTTCCTAAAAGGGGGGGCATCAGTCTCAGCATAATGCTAGTCTGTCGATTAGTACTGATCTTCCGCTGAGCCCATGAGGTATCGTCACGGCAGACATTACACCATTACATAGCATATAACAACAATATAATCTTATTTTGTTTGTTTGCAAGGCTTAGAACTGAACGGACACGACGACATTCAATGACATCAAATAACTCAACTTTGTTTCCATGTCCATGGACCACTTTGGTAAACAACCAAAGTGTTCAGAATAAATAAATTTAAAATTCTAACTAAGTTGATATGCTAAGTTTATAAATCAAGTAAATCGCGACCACCCCAGAAATAGTGAATATGAAACATTCTCTCAATGAATATAATAAGTACATGGCAATTGACAGAAATTAGAGTTTTTGGCGGTAACTGAAAAGGGACGTTGTAACGTGCAGTTTTATTTTTTAAAACTACTCTGAAATCTATATATATAAAACAAAGTCGACTTAGTTACACCATTTATAACTTAAGAACGGCTGGACATATTTTTATGATTTTTGTGTTTTTGGAATTGTCTTTGTCCGAAATAGGATAATAAGTATTAAAATATGATGTTCATCAATAAAAATAATATTGTTACGAGCTACAGGACTCGAATTAAAAATGCCGTTGGAACTACTATAGAATTTATTAGAACTGTACAAACACGTATAAAACAAATACAAATAAAACTGGATGCAACCAGTTCACACTGCACGATTCGATGCAATTCGACACGCGCAAAGTCCGTCGTCTATATCGCTAATCGAGAGTACTACAAACGTCTTACTCGTATATTAGTCGTCGCTTTACTGCCCCACCCCTCCATTCGGGCATTGTTTTATACTAACTATACAGTACAAAAAACTCAGCCGCGCGCACTGAGTTTCCGAGAAATAGTAATTTGCACACCTGGTTATCTATTCCTGAGAACGGCCAACAAAGTTGAAAACAATAACGATAGGCTATTGTCTAATTGCAAATTTTAAATACGAAGTAATAAAAAGAACTCCGAACGCGGGAGGGGCAGTAAACAGGATGCGCAGCATTTTTTGTGGGTATGTGACAATAGGTATGCAGGTGGCCCAACTTGTAACAATATCATTAAAAAAACATCAGTCTAGCCATTCATTTGTTATGGACCTTTCCCGGCCGATTTCGGCATTTTCATTTTCATTTGTCTGATTAAGATGAATTATTTTTGTGTGTGTTCAAGTGGGCCCCGGGATGGTTTAGATTCAAATTTGAACCAGGTAGATGGCCGCTGGACACCTCTTTAACGGTGGGACCGATTTTGATGATTTTTTTGTGTTTTTTCAAGTAGATTCGAGAATGGTTTAGATTAACAATTGGTCCCGGTTGATGACACTGCAATCGGTTTCTAGATTTTTATTTTTTAAGGGCAAGACAACGTCTACCGAGTACAGCTAGTTAATAATAGTTATTGATAAACTATCAAGAACAACAAGATATTGATAGTTTTTGAGTAGTAGTTAATAAATTATTTGTCTTTTTTATTTTATTGCTGGAGTAAAGCAGACAGGCTGACGGCCCATCTGTGATGGAAACTAGATACTGTCGCCTACAAACATTTGCAACACTAAAGGTGCTACAAATGCGCTGCTGCTCTCTTAAGGGAGACTGGAACCTGGCCACTAATGCCCGAAACACAACTCGAAGGTTGTTATGGCGACATACTCTAGATCAGGGGTGGTAGCAATCCAGACGGATAAATGCCCTAGCACTTGGCTGTGGTTTGTTTTGTCGCCTCTGACGACAGGCGGTCGCAGGAATTTGTATTCTTTCTCCGTTCCTGCATGGATAGAGATTTTTTTGTGAGAAATGTGATTTGTGTAGTCAAATGTTGCAGTTGTCATACGAACTCCGTTGATTGGCATCAGTCGAAACCCTACAATTCGGCTGAGCTATACGTACGTCGAAGTCGTGGTAGCGTAATGGCTAGCGTACGCGTCCGAAACTCAAACGGCGCTGGTTCGAATCCTGGCCGGAACGTATGCGCCACGTGGGCAGCATTCTGACCTAATGTGCATATTGTTACAATTACCGCGTGCTAACAACGGTGAAGGAAAACATCGTGATGAAACCTGCACATCGAGATAACCGATGTGTCCAACCTGTAAAGTCCCCTTATAAGTACAAGCGTGGCGGGTATACTGACAGTTCCTCTATAGTGGGAGGCCGAGCCCAGCACTGGGACGTTTATGTGTTGTTATTAAGTATATACGTACATCAGAAGCTGTGTGAATTTTACGTTCCTTTATTTGCCTTTTTTGGTGCGGCTTCATCTGAGATATTGTTACAGATATAGGCTGTTCCACGTATATATGGCAATGGGTTTAGTGCGTTATTTAAGATGCCACATCGTTAATGACGTTAAATGTTGGCAGATTTGTAGTTTTTATCCGTGCAGGAACGGAGAAAGAATACAATTTCCTGCGGCCGGGCGGCCTGTCGTAAGAGGCGACAAAACAACCCACAGCCAGATGGTAGGGCATTTGCCCGACTGGGTGGCTATCACCCCTGGTCTAGAGTATACCGCCATAGCAACCTTGAGTTGTGTTCTGACATTAGTGACCCGGTTCCGGTATCCCTTGAGAGAGCCGCAGCGCATATGTAGCACCTTCGATGCTGCAAATGTCTATAGGCGATGATAACCGCTTTCCATCAAGTGGGCTGTCTGCCTGTCTGCTGAACTCAAGCAATAAAAAAAAGCTAACGTATGTACATAGGTACACTAATGTGGCTATACATGCGTTATTTTTTAACGCTTTAAATGAGACGCATTCGGCCACTGCCTAAATCTTTAACACTTTAACTGTCAGAAATTATTGATTTCCGTTAAATTTTCTTCTATTTATATTATGCGAAGGTTGAAATTCAAATAATCGCGACGACCTTAATTTGCACGTGTCTGCCTATAATTTGTTGTTTAATTATACATAATATTGTTTGACATTTTAAAAAACAATGCTATTGTATACATTTGAATTGTTAAATGATTTTATTTATTTATTTTAACAGTTAAGAAGCAGTCAAAAAGAAGACTTAATTTTTTATAATAGATAGATCACAGATAAAACTTATATATAAAAAATGAGATTCTATTGAATTGACAACCAAAATAAATCGTAGAATGGCAGTTTTGAATTGTTTTATTCGCCACAATGGCAGGCAAGGTAACTTTTTTCGTACAGCCTTTTTTCATGTAAGTGTAAATTTTTTATATAACTCAGGTCTTCGCTTGACGCACAATATATTGTGTTCATCAGTGACCAGGTTTCAGTCTCCTTTAAGAGAGCAGCAGCGCATTTGTAGCATTTTGGTGTTGCAAATGTCCATAGACGACGGTAACCACTTTCCATCAAGTGGGCCGTCTGCCTGTCTGCTGAACTCCTGCAATAAAAATAAAAAAAACAAACGAGCTTTTGTGACAACTCGAAAGGCTACGTTCACAGAGTGCATTAATATAATAAGAGAGCTAAATTTCAGTTACACATTTCACATAAACACATAATTGTTATTTTTTTTTAAATTTCGTTTGAAAATACAGACTTCAAAAGCTAAAAAGTATAGTAGCTAAGTAGTAACTTAATAAAGATTTTTAACTAAGAATTTATTTACTTTATTAAGTGACAAAATAATATAAAATTTTCTACATCTTGAAGTCGGTGCCGAGCAAACCATAAAAATTACAATATACACTGATATAACAACAAAGTATTGTAATTTTTATGGTGTACTTGACCGACTTCAAGATGTAAATAATTTTATATTATTTTGTCTCTTAATAAACTAAATAAATTCTTAGTCAAAAATCTTTAAGTTATTTTATACTTTTTAGTTTCTGAATTCGGTTTTTTTTAAACGAAAAGTCCCAAGAAACGGGAACGGAAAATTAAAAAAAAATGTTCATAAAATGAAAACTACTGGGCCAAATTATGTAAATTTTTTAGGGGACATATTTCGCAATGGCAACTATTCCGCATCAAACTAAAGAAGAATCACGCAAATCGGATCCTAAATCTCAGCGTAATCGGTGTGCATACATATAAAAAAATACCAATCAAGTTGAGAAACTCCTCCTTTTTGAAGTCGGTTAAAAACAATATAAAACATTTTCAAAATTTAAACATCGCGAGAAAATAAAACTGCAGAGTACCATATTACCTTTCAGTTCGCACCAAAAAAACCCTTCCTGACATAGTTAAGATGTTCATAAAATGACTAAGAAGCCACCACACTTACATCAGAGTAGTAAAAGAGCTGAAGATTTTTCTGCGCATGTGCATCATCACATTGCCTACAACGAAACCTTAAGTCGCAGTACCTTTGGAGGGGGGGAGTAGGTAACGAAGGTGTATTAAACTTAACTTTTGAACTATGAAGTCGAAAATTCTAAGAAAATTCAACTTAAAAAGCACTTTTAACCAGTACTGGTTTGATCGAGGTCGGTCAAGCACTTTTTGGTGACAAAAACTAAACTGTTGATGTTCCTCATCCCTACAGAACCCTTCATTAACTTTACTTTCGACGTTATACAAGCTGAATTTGAAAACACATTTAAAACTAAAACAATTAACAAAAGTAATAAACTTAAGTTTAGTGATTGGGCTACAAAAGGTATATATAAAACTCGAATAAAACTGTATGAATTATACAGTGAAAAACAATTTAATCAAAATCCAGACTTTCTTAACTATATTAAAAAGTACTCTAAGACCTTTAAAAGAGTGGGCATCGCTGCCAAATCTTTATATTATAGTAACAGAATTAAAAAAATCATCAAATATCATTAAGACAACTTGGAGTGTCATAAATGACGCTTCTGGCAAAACTTCACGTCGAGATGATGGAATTAAACTTGTAATTAACAATAACACCATTAGTAATAACTTTGAAATTGCACAAACATTTAATGAATACTTTAGGGATATACCAACCTTAACAACTAGTTCTTTATCATCATCACCACTGGAAGCTGAGCTGCTAATGACACAGTGTGTTGATGAATGTAATATTTCATTCGAATTTAATTATATAGATACAATTAATATTGTAAAAACGTTTAAATCATTAAACATTAAAAACACAGCTGATTTTTGGGGTATATCTTTAAAAGTATTAAATGACATAATAGACACTATTGCACTATCACTAGTAGAAATATTTAATCGATGTGTAGATAAAGGGGTATTTCCTGACTTAATGAAAGTTAGCAAAGTTATCCCTATATTTAAAACTGGAAACAAAAACGACCCCTCCAACTTTAGGCCAATTTCTATTTTACCGACCTTAGGCAAGATCTTTGAAAAAATAATTTTAAATCAACTGTTCTCACATTTTAATAATAATAAATTATTTCATGCTAAACAGTTCGGGTTCACCAAAGGTCGATCCACTACCGATGCAGGTGCTGAGCTCCTAAAACACATTTATGATGCTTGGGAAGGGTCACAGAATGCCATTGGTGTATTCTGTGACCTGTCCAAGGCATTCGATTGCGTTGAACACGTGACCCTCCTAAAAAAGCTCAATTATTACGGTATTCATGGCGATTCTCTCAACCTATTATCGTCTTACTTAAATACACAGATCCCAAAGCGTTGAAATTAACAATGTCAAATCTTGTGAGACTGGCATATCTATGGGTGTGCCCCAGGGCTCTTTCTAGGTCCCTTCTTATTTTTGATATATATTAATGATTTGTCATATTTTATTAATGATATGTGTGAGGTAGTGTTGTTTGATAATGACACATCACTTATATTTAAAGTTGACAGAAATAAACAGAACTTTGACGACGTAAACAACGCCTTATCCCAAATATCTAAGTGGTTTACTGTAAACAACTTATTACTCAATCCGAGCAAAACTAAATGTGTTAAGTTTATTATGCCCAATGTAAAAGAATACGATATTAATATCTCTCTTAACGACACTAGACTTAATCTAGTAGATTCAACTGTATTCTTAGGCATTAACCTAGATCAGAAGCTCCACTGGGGCGCTCATATATCTAGTCTTTCAGGAAAATTTAGTTCTGCTGTATATGCGGTCAGAAGAGTTAGGCAGTTCACTGACGAAGAGACTGCTAAACTAGTTTATTTTAGTTATTTTCATAGTGTCATGTCCTATGGTATTTTACTTTGGGGCAACGCTGTTGACTTAGAGACCATATTTGTTTTACAAAAAAGAGCCGTAAGATCAATTTACAACCTCGGCCCTCGGGAGTCTCTTAGAGAATGCTTTAAGGAAATCAATATTATGACGGTCGCCTGCCAATATATCTTTAATAATATAATTTATATTCGTAATAATTTGAGTGCCTACAAGCAGTATAAGGATATTCACAATTTCAACACCAGGCATTGTAATAGACTGATATTGCCATCTTTTAGTTTACAAAAAGTACTGTCCTCTTTCTTGGGGGTTGGTATACGCTTCTTCAATAAGATTCCGAGTGAAATGTTAGATCTGCCTTACACTAAATTCAAAACCAAATTAAAAAGTATCTTACTAAAAAAGGGATACTACACTATTGAAGAATACTTAAATGACAAAAATTCATTTACATAGCAGCTCGCTCTAACATCTTATACTATATTTTGTATAATGCTATCTTGCCAAGCTTGTTAGGGATTTATGGAGATATATATTATTGCAGCATAACGTTTTAGTACGTCATGTCATTATTATAACTTTCATAATATTTTTCTTTCCTTTTATTGTGTCTTGATCTTATTGAGTATGCACTGTTTGCTACAACTCCATTAATTCTTCAAAGAATAACTCTGTAACATACTTCTGTATAAAACTTATTAAAAAAAGACAACTTGAGATATAAATAGAATAAGAAACTTAAAGAAAAACAATATTTAGCTAGACGTGTTGCTGGGGAGTTTTTTGCCGCTTCTTCTCCTTAACAGCAATAACACGTTGTGAAGCGGTATACATAGATAGGAAGAAAAATTAAATTTTAACTTATATATATGACCCTCAAAAAGTGTTCTCCAGTGGAAATTATTTTGAATAAAAAAACTTTGAATTTGAATTGAATTTGAATTTATAGTAATGCTGATATTAGATGGTTCACTTCTGCCTTTCAATTTTGATGAAACAACCAAAGCGCATGTATATATGCATAAAATGGAGTCATTCAATATAATTGAATGTTATCGTATCCTTTCAGTTCTGCGCTTATTTATCCTAATTAATTCAATTTGTTTGATCCGTATATCAGTTTGAAAATAAAATTGTGTACATAGACACGATAAAAAGTATGTTAACCAATGTTATCAAAAGTAGATGTGTACCGAATTTCATGTAAATAGAACAATCATTAAGAAGGAACAAACAAAAATCCAAAGTCAATTTCACATTTATATGATTAGTGTAGAAGCATAGGTGTTGATTCAAAGAAATGCAATCTATGATGGCTTGACTATGTGTTATACTATTAGTTCGTCGTCACAACCGTTAGAGACGACTCGTCGTTTTGTGTTCAGATATCGCAGCCGGTTAGTTTGAAAAGGCTCCCGCAGTCAGTTCTCGCTGCCACACTGTGAATTAGTGAATGACCATGTTTTAGTGATTTTTTATTTAATTTTACACGTCCTTTTTGTGAATAATACGAGATGACTGCAGGAAGTGAAGAACACGAGCCTCTGATAGCTTCTGCTGTGACATACAGCAATTCGCCTAGTGTAAGTTTTTTAAATATATTTTCTATACATTGTTTTTCCTTAGAAGATCATCTTCGTAGACTACATACAGGAGTTTTGAAATGAATTACACAATTTAATGACGTTTTTTAAATGTCTTAGGCAACTTAAGCCACTTCTAAAGTTAGACATTACAGAAAACGTTTTATATTAATCATCTAAAGACACAATTTAATTAAAATTTTATCCAAAAACTTATCTAGTATGAAAAACAAGGTATAGTTTTTAGGGTTAAATAATTATTTTAGCAAAAACGTAGTTGTTGTGGTTTTTGTCTGTCCACTCGTCTGAACGACTGTCTTCGTTTATACAGTATCTCGAAAACTAGTGTGCCTATATGGATAAAATTTGACAGGTAAGTGTAGTCTATATAGTAGCGTTACATAATGGCGTAGGTGGGATTATCGCCGCGGCAAAGTAATTAAAAAATAAGCATGGTTGCCATACGTGTTTAACAGAGCGTTGAATAAATTTTTTCGTCAATATTTTTTATATGAATAATTTTGTTAAATTATAATGACTTTTTTATTCAAGTCAATTACAATAAATGAGGAAGATACTTCTATAACTCTTAAGAAAATAAAAAGGGTGTCCCCAGTTTGTGACTTTAGAACTATACCTACGATAGTGGGAAAACTCTAAAAGTGATTGAGTTTGCAGACTTTCAAAATTACCTAATTTCAAGGAAAATATGCTTTGATTCATTCAAATAGTTTTTGTAAGATATTTTTGGTTAAATGCATTTTTGTGTAATGTATAAAATAATGAAAGTGGATGTTTGTTACCTCAATGCCGAGAAATGCCGTCCCCGCTCGCCTTTACCTTCATCACCATTTCAGCCATCAGAGGCCCACTGACGGATACGGACGTGTCTTTGGTCTTTGACCTATGCCCATTCGCCCAACGAAAAGTAATTTCTGTGTTTAAAGCACAGGAAGACGGTGATGACGATGAGTTTCGAAGATATAGCAGAAAATTTCTCAAAATCAAATAGAAAACGTATTAAAATATTTACGTAATTAAATATTAATTTCATAAATCTAAATTACGTTAGGTTTAAGACAATCCTAAAATCAGTACAACCTAATTAAGATTAATAACGTGCTGTACTAGACTCGACTAGGGCTAGGAAGGCGTACAATGGAAATCCATAACGATAATCAGCAAGACCGCGTAAATTGAATTATGAGATCGGTCGTAATTAGAAAACATCGACGATCAGAGTTGAGATTTAAACGAAAATGCTGCCTGATAAACCAGACGACGGGTATAATCATAATAAAGTTCGCATTTACACACCAATCGGACTTCTAAAACAATGGACAGAAATGGGTTACGAGCCGCGCCACGGCAGCGGCCGTCGACTGCCAGAACCGATTGATATACATTTATTCACTGGCCAGCATGTACTAGCGAAACTTTGTTTGCGTTACCATGGTAACTATGTGTTTGTTAGTGAAATTTGACGGGACTTATTTGAGGTTCATAAGTGCATATAATTTGGCTTCGAGCTACACTCAACAACGTTTACTAAATACGCTTCTGTTTCATCAGCTATCGTTACCGCATTCCAGAAGCTACCTTATTAGGGATACCATATATGTAACTTAAAAGTGTAAAATAAAAAAATTGTAACAAAAAAGAAACCGACTTCAACGGTAACTAAGAAGCAAAAAAAAAAATTATACAATATTTTGAAGTGTTGGCACAGACAGCAAAACATAAAAATTACCATACACATTGTTACAACAACAAAATATTACAAAATATAGTAATTTTTATGTTTTACTTGGCACCAACTTCAAGATGTAGAAAATTTGAATACTAGAATATATATGAAAAATACTTTTGATGTCTGTGTTTTTTTTTGTTATGTCAGTTCGTTTGTAGACTAAACTCCGGAACTACCTATTTATTAGTTGGGTTTGATACATTCTTTGGGAGTCACGTAGTACATTAATTAAGAAAAGTAGACATGAGCATTGTGGTTTTTTTGAGTAAGAATTCAGTCATTAAAATCTCATGTTTTTTGTTATTCTATTTATATATATAGATTATCATATAACACTAATGAAATGTAAATCACATTTCTTTAAAATACTTGCATAACATACCGCATAAGACTAACTGCTGAGATAGGGCAGAGGCCAAGATGGTATTATGTGTTTTTAGAGTTATAGGGCAGCGGCCAAGGTGGTATTATGTGTTTTTAGAGTTTTAGGACAGAGGCCAAGATGGTATTATGTGTTTTTAGAGTTATAGGGCAGAGGCCAAGGTGGTATTATGTGTTTTCAGAGTTATAGGGCAGGAGCCAAGTTGGTGTTATGTGTTTTTAAAGTTATAGGGCAGAAGCCAAGATGGTGTTATGTGTTTTAGAGTTATAGGGCAGAGGCTAAGATGGTATTATGTGTTTTTTATAGTTATAGGGCAGAAGCCAAGGTGGTATTATGTGTTTTATTAGTTATAGGGCAGAGGCCAAGATGATATTATGTGTTTTTAGAGTTATAGGGTAGAGGGCAAGATGGTATCGTGTTTTTAGATTTATGATGGGCCCACTTTCTCCTCCTTTTATCGCATCGCCCGGTCCTATTCCATCATCAGTACCGGGAGGGACTAGTGTCTCCAATGCCCTGCTGTTTTGTCACCTTTAACCTATCACTTCTATCCCATTTCCTCTATTTTATCCTAGAGACTGTTTCAATCGTCTACAAGTGACTGTAACCACTTTCCATGAGGTGGGACATCTTCCTGTTTGCCGGCTTTGGGCGATAAAAAATATATGTAATTAAAATATTTTAATATATCCAAAGATATAAATAACACTATATCTTAAAGTTGTGATAGCTCAATGGCTAACACACATGCGTCTCAGATAACTAGGATTCGAATCTTAGCCGAGAAGTTTGCACCATTTAGACAGATTTATAGAAAGAAACATTTTATTAGAAGAAATTCTTTTCAGAAGTTGTCTGATCTAATGTGCATATTCTTACCACTACCACGTGCAAGAACATATTCTGATGAAACTGGCACATCTCGATAAGCAATGTGTGAAAGACCCAAACTACCTAGGATGAGTGTGGCGAGTATTTTTTGTCATTCCCATAAAGGTGGAGAGGCTCGAGCCCAGCTGTGGTACGTTTATAGGCTGTTATTATAATTTTTTATGTAAATCTTTAAGTTGGTTATCGTATCATATCAAGTCAATAATATAACTGGTTAAAAACCACCAAAATGTAAATGGTTGATTTTCTTGAATTTCGGAAATAATAAATCATTATTGGTGTTTTAATCACTCCACATCACATCTATCTAACTTTAGGTAAATTAGCCCCTAATTTTTACACTCTCTACGCTAGTCCGTGGATTGCAAAGTTTCATACATCAGTATCTCGAAAGATAGATTTTTACAAGGTTTTCATTTCGATCATTTCATTCAGTTAACCCCTTTCATTCATTTTATTCTGCTGTCACATGGTATTTTTAAAAACGGCTATTACATGATGACTATAATTAATTAATGACCGTTTTTAGTTTTTTTGTTGTCAGTTTGTCCAAAAGTTTGACTAGAATAGAATATCTAGTTCTAGTTTATTTTTAGTTATATTTATAGAATAGTTTAATTTATTTATCATTTAGTTTATTTTTAATATTTAGTTGTATTGTTTAAAGATTATACCATTAAAATACCTACTTCTAAACAAATAAATAATTGTTTTTAGTTATATTATTTTGTCAAGCTTTCTGTCCAGTCTGTCAAGTCCTCCAGCCTTCTGATCACAGGTGACATCAAAGAATTTCTTGCAAACTACATAACAAATAGGTTTCAAAACAACTTAACGGATTTCAACGAATTTGATTTTCGGGTGTTCTATTCCTATATCTTGGAAGGTATAGAAGATATTAATGTAAAGTCGTACTTCCGCGCACAGCTAGTGCTAAATATGCACGAAATTCGACCCACATAATTAGATTACCCAAATATTCCACAATCGTCACATACATACTGTAAGAACGTATCTTAATTTACATTTAAATTGTTCAAAAGAACTATGTAAACAGTCTTATTAAAGGAACTGGATTTTTGTGAATTTCTTTTAATTTATTCAATTATATACTATTAAGACAAGGCACTGATCAAGTATTTTAAAGGACAGAATTTAACATTGATATTATTTATTGTTAAGTTACGGAGGCCCTTGCTTAGCTAATGAGATTTAAAATGTTGCCAGGTAACTCAATTTGTGGCGGAAGGAATATTGAATCGTGTTTTCTAAAAATAAATTAACCTGTTAAAAACATACATTGTACCCAAGCTAATAAAGTTACGCTTATGTTATGGATGACGTATAAGGCTGCACGCAAAGAGGCCACCGAACACACACACTGGCGACTACATCCTACTCCGCGAACAAAAGTGACGGTGGCGCATGGTCCCTATCGACCACAAATGTTCGACGAGTCTTTACAAAGCGTGTGAACTGCTTGTCGCTGGCCACCGGTTGCTATGGTTAGCGGCTCGTTTACGCCCAGCCTAAGATGAGAGGAGTGTGAGCTCTTTGCAGGCCTCTCATCCAGCAATAGACAATTATAATAATATATCTGCTTTAACATTTGCAATACTCGCAACAACTCAGAAGGGTTTATGGTAATAAAAGAACAGCAACTGGTCACTATACTTATAATCAGATAACCTTGCGGCTAGAATACCTTTCATGCACACTCACTCTACACATTGGAAAAACATTTATAGAACACCTCGCCATCCCTTCAACAATTTTACAATATAAGAAACTTAGCAAATTGGCACAACCGATAGCGAATTGAAGTCATTGATAAACTATTTTAATTACAAAGGAATGACAAGAATTTATTCCAATTTTGTTTGGAAATTTTAGATAAGATTATTATATAAAATATTATATTGAAAGTTTTACATGTAATAAAATAAACCGAACACAGTAAAAATCTATTTCGTCTGCCAACATGAAAATAAAATGTAGTGAATACCGTCTATATACAATTGAAAGATTTTGAATTATATTCTACACAATTACCACATCATATTAGAGATAAATATTGTTACACAAAATTATGGTAAATTATAGACAACTACTCTATACAAAACAGGTGCTAAGCACAAAATAAATAAATATATAACATTATTATTCAATTAAGGAAATGGCTGATTGTATCGTTTAGAAACAAGAGGGTACAAAACAAAATTAATTATTAACTTTCAAAAGAAACACGAGAAGAACAAATATGCAACTAAATAAATGTAACACATGTAAAAGCTGTTGAACATAATCCCTGCTGGGTTAGATTCTCATAATTATTAAGTCGCAAATTCCCTAGCTTGGGTAAACAAAATACAACAGGTTTCATTCAAAAGACGTCATTACCATTTTAGCGTTAAATCCTGCATCGATTTTAGAGCCTAGGTTTCCATTACTATTCGTTCTCTGCCATAACGCTAACACTGAGACAATGAGAGATACTTAAGTACTGTGCGGAATGTAAATAGAAATAAAATAATCTATAACGCTTTTATCGAGTTGCGAAGTTGGCATGGATCGAAATTTGTTGGTGGTCGGTTTGTTTGTCGGTTTTCTTAAGACGTCGTCGTACCAACGTAGGCTGCTGTGGATGCGGGATGACCGGATGTGCTTCTCTAGCGGGACTCCACACATTCATCGTAGTATATTCTCCGTGACACTCTTTTTGTTTTCGTTTAACAACAGCCATATAGAAAGACACGTGTAGGGAAGATTTATAGACCTGCTCTTTCAGGTTAACCGTCATTTTTGTTATTTTCTGTGAGGGGAAACGAAATAAAAGTTTTACAACTAAATTTACAAGAAACTCTGTTGCCACTCGCGATTAGAAGGCTGGTTCATATTTCGCCCAGGGAATTAGCACATCAGCGCGGGGATGTAGCCAGCTTTCGCCCATTAGGGCACGCCTTCCCCTGGTAGCGACTTGTTGCGTAGTCTATAAATACTTATAATCTACACCACCTACATCGCCAGACTAGGTTAAACTACTCCTTAAGTTAGGTTGCCTAGAAGAGATCGCTTTATGCGATAAGCTCGCCTATTGTTTCTACCATGACAATATTGTAATTGTGTATTTTTGAAATTGTATATTTGATGAGGAATAATGTGTTATCTATCTATCTACTTATTTGTAATTTAGTTAATTTTTAAACTTTTTAGGGGAGAAAAGTGGGCATATACTTAACATTTTAAGTTTTCGTAATAAAAGTGTTGCCCTTCTTGAGATATTAGCAATTTAGTCTCGGTGCCAGCAATTTCACGAAATTAACGAAATAGTAACAATAAAGTCGCATGATACTAGTAAAATTAGATGCCAAGGCTATATTCTCGACAACCATTATCGGCTGGTCGACCAAAAAAGGCAAAACTGGTTCTATAATATTCCGTAGTTTCGAAGTCAGGGACTTGATGTGGCCGAAATTCTCGTTAAGGTTTTAACTTGCTCCAAAGTTAACTGGTACATTACACTAGTATTACAAAATTGTCTTTAGTTTTAAATAATTTGTAAACGGCGTTATTGAGCATGGTAGCTTAAGGCTCCGATTGTTGTTGAAGGTTGCAAATAGGGTGCAAGCGGAACTGTTTGGTGATAATTATTATTACTGACCAATAATTTACTAAAAATATCCTAAACCTTCACGATATGAAACGTAGCGTGGTTTTCTCGTATTTTATGGTAATAGTTATTTTTAGTTAAAAAGTTCACCAAATTACGTTAAAACTATTGACGTGAAACCATTTTACTCCTTCCATTTTTATCAAAAGAAGATAATAAAAATATCTGCATCATCATCTTTAAAACAGAGATAAATAATTTAGTTTGAATATATTTGAAAATAGTACTTTATTTTATTCACAATACAGTAATAATGCATCTGAAAAACGACCGCGTTTACGGAATCTCGCTATCGCCTGAAAAATAAGTACCCAAAAAATACTCAAGGACGTTGGCGTTACTACAAGCCTTAAGGAAATTAGGGCAAATATAACGATGATGCCGTGGGAATGAGATATTGGCACCAAAGCAAACAGTTCCTAGTAACACTCTCTCCTTTGTAGTGTAGGTACAGATGGTAGAATATCAGACAGAAGTTGGGTAATTTTGGGTGGGATTCAGCTTTTTTTAACGAACACCGCGTGGAAAGACCCCAAAAAAGTAATAAAATGTGTATCCATTTAATGCATAAATATTCCGCTATAAAGCTACCATTAGTGTTGTCCTAATATTCAAAAGCCTTTTCTAAATTGTTCGAATAGTATAAATTATATTAAAATGTAAATGTATTAGTTGAAGTTTTCTTGTTTTGTTAATAAAATATTTGTAAAATGAGTAATAATAATAATAATAATAATAATAATAATAATAATAATAATCGGCAGACAAACACACATATTGTATATCCCCAAATTAAGCAAGTTACGCTTGTGTTATGGGTAATATACAACGTACTACTCTGGGGCCGATCCTAGACACCCAGACCATAGTAAATAACGGAGAAAATATGTTTCCGAAATTTACCATACCAGGAATCGAACCCGGAGCCTCTGCGTTGCAGTGAGGTAGGCCGGCAACGGCTTAGCCCGCTCAACCACAGAGGCCGTGAACTTGGTGAACTTTTTAACTAAAAGTAATGAATTGTCGGAAGCTGATATCAGAATTTTTGATTGTTTTTTTTTAATTTATTTGAAGGGTTGTTTTGCATTGCAGTTTTATTTTCAAAAATCCTGTTATTTTAGGTAGGAATGAACAGTACAACAGTCGCAGGACATTTTTTGTTTTAACCCAAGAATTATGTATTTTTTTTAATGTCAATTTAAATGTTAATTGTACAGTGAAGTAGGTTATTTAAAGCATATTCATTTGGTTATAGTCAGTTAAAGATCCACAATTTCTCTCTCTAGGTCATTTTCTCGTTTGGTGTCATTTTACTTTAAAACTGGGATATGCCCCAACTTTGTCTACGTTGACTTGAAATTCCTGCGGGATTCCCGGGACACAAAATATACAAACGGTCTATACAAACTTTTCTTCTATTAATTTAAATTCTTCCTTTAAATCCATAGAGTACATTAATATTTTAAATCTGACTGCGTGTTCTCTTTTTCGCACGTACGTCATTCGTTGTCATGTCATCAATATAATAAATTAAATACACTCCGCATATTGTAAATATATAACATAAAATACCTTCATACTATAACATATAAAATAATATATATCACACCGCACCGTTTTAAAATATATGAATTCAGTTCATTGTATCATTGTAAATAAATATCACATAAACATATTACATAAAATAAACAATATTGCAAAACTTATACATCAAAAACTATAAGTGACTAGTGAAGTGAAGTGAGGAGCTGTAGAGCAGTGAGTCGCCCGAATTATATTCCAAGTACGTGCGTGCTCTTCCTCCCATACTTTCCTCTTCCAAATTGTCCCACATTAATTTTATATAATTTAACACAGTTTGCTTATTCTAAACCAAGCGCCGCCGCAACACAGCATTTAAAAAAGAATGTAAGCTATCGTTATAGTGGAAACTGTGTCGGAATAAGCTAATTTTTATGAACCTGAACGACTTCAAACCGCTCCCGGGAAAATTCCCGCGGGATTCCCGGGATAAAAATAGTGCAGTTTTTAAGTCTAAGAATTGACTGGCGATCAGTGAAAATCGCATCGAAATCGGCCTAGTAGTTTTTACGTGAATCCCTAACAATGAAACAAACCGATAAACAGACAATAAACTAAAAAAAAACATGTTTTCCGTCATTTGTATAATTTATTCCAGATGTTTTTTAAATAGCTTCAATGTACAGACATGGCATTTTTAGCATTTAATGGTATTATAGATTATTTTTAAATTTAGATATTCATAAACTTTTGATATTGAATTGAGAATAAGAAGACGGAAAAGAAATTGTACAAAGCTACCTATATATAATATATTTTTAATCCTAGCTATAAAAGTGTTGAAAATAAGAAAGAAAATAATTTTATTCAGGACAAATCATATAAATACAGTATAATTGCTAACAAATTTAAAAACTAGAGTAATATAATTTTGTCCCAAAAGAGGCATCAGTCTCAGCATAATGCCTGTCTGATAAAACCAACGCTGATATTCCGCTGTGCCCTTAAGGTATCGTCACGGCAGACATTACATCATTGCAAAGCATAAAACTAGAATCTTAAACTATATACCTATACATAAATACACACACACACACACACACACACACACACACACACACACACACACACACATAGTACATACACAACAGGTAGAAATAGGGAAAATAACGATCGGGAATAAGTATATTAGTGTTATAAATACGTTCTTAAAAAGGTAAAATAAATAAACTGAAACGATATTACAATTAAATTAAATACGTTGGTGCTCTTTTAAAAATATCTTCAATTTAGTTCTGAACCCATTAAGATATTGCATATTTCGAATTGTTGCTGGAATTATTCCAGCACCTTGATGCTGCGTAACGAAAACTTCCGCAGAATCCGGCTGTATAATGGCGCTCAGAAGTGAGTTGTATCGCACACGTCCTAGAATTGATCATTCTGCGGCTTGATACCTAGGAGAGCTCCACATATAAGTAACGTGGGGTTTTGTGCTTAATGACCCCGAAGAGAAGACACGCCAGGTGTAGCTTGCGACTGTGGAGCATTTTCATGATTGAATGCTTATTCAAGTATGGTGTTACATGACCTCTTAATGGAATGTCGAAGCAGAATCGAGCACAAGCATTCTGAAGTCACTGAACGAGCCGCTGAGTTTTAGCTAACAAGCGAGGGCCAAAAATAACGAAAAAATAGATCTTAGAAAGTAAATGACTATAAATTGTTTATAAACTGTTATAAAATAAATATTATAACATAGATTTTAGCAGAAAACGAGCTCAGATTATTATGTAGCGTCATATAGATTACACTTTCCTGCAAAACAATAGTTTCTGAAAAAATGGTAATGAGTTACAATGACAGACGAACAACATGCAGGATAATAGGAATAACATAAAGATTCTGTTATAATAACGTTATAATAAAGTGTTGAATGTTCCAATCTAAAGTTTCTAGCTGTATTCTAGAACAAATCTACTAAGGAGGAAACCGACGCGCGACGCGACGCTATGTTTGATAATCTATCTAATTTAAAAAGTATTTATGGACTGACGAGGTGTCACTTGTTCTATATTTAAATTGTATTAATCTTTTTATATATTACTAACGTTTTCCCCACGGCTATGCCGCGTGGTAAAACTCTTAAGTAGTAGCTCTATGTTACTCGCGTAAAAACTTAATTAGGTAGTTTATTATATATGTATATAAACATTCAATGAACATTTATCTTTTTTTATTACTGTATAGGTTCGCGTTTGACCATTATCTCGCTCGTTTTTGAGCGGAGATATGGTCTAAGATCGAGTACGCTTACCTAGAAGGAACCTATTCACACGGGACTTGAAGACACCCAGGTTTCGAGAAAAACAGATTCCGGCAGTGAGTTCCACTCCTTTGCGGTGCGCATAATGAAGGTAGACTCAACGCGCTTTGTTCATATAGATGGTATGTCCATTATATAGCGATGCCGCATGCCAGTGCGTCTGGTTGTCCGATGATGGAAGGGAGACGGTGTGATAAGATTGAAAAGCTCCAATGCACACTCTCCAAAATATATCCGATAGAAAACCGATAATCTGGCAACCCTGCGTCGATGTTCAAGACTTTGTATTTTGTCATTGAATAGGTGTTAGTTGCCTATCAACTTCCTGGCTCTTCGCTCAATCGATTCTAGTGCCTCGAATTGGTATTTAGCTGAGCCAGCCCAAAGATGAGAGCAGTACTGCATACATACTCGTATTTGTGCTTTATACAGCGTCAGCAGCTGTTCTGGAGTGAAGTATCGCCTCACCTTTGATAGTATGCCCAGCTTTTTAGCCGCAGTTTGGGCTATAGACTCGATGTATGAGCCGAAATTGAGACTAGATGTTAGAAAGATACCAACTGATGATGAAAATCGCTTAAAAATCTACATTATCATATGCGCATACGTTATCTGAAAATATTTAAAGTAATTAACATAATTAATAACAGTATCACATCACAAATAAAGCAATAAACTCATCGCTACATCTATATGAACCCGTCAATAACATTAACCCAGATGAAAAACTGGCATAAGCTAAAAACATAGATAAAACTTATATAGCTAAAAACCCCATGAACTAAGCTGACATTTTTATATTTTAAAGAATATATAATAACAGTCAAAGAAACTAAATACCTATGGTAAACTAAAAAAAAAATTCTTATGAAATATGAATGATGATTTCTAATGAGATTTTATTACTGTAAATAACATATTTGCTTAAAGGAGGCTATATTTTGTAATTCTTTGAACCTCAAACTTTACTGTTTCTTGTTAAATTCACTACAATAACAAAGAAACTAAGTCGATATATACAATTGCCCAGCATAACATAAAGGAGTCGATTCCAACCTGATTTGAAGTAACACATTGAATGACATATTGTTCATGACAACGTAGATATTTGTTAATTAATTGAATAAACGCAATTGTAGCGCCATCTATTTTGGTAATCCGTCTATTCTAAGGAAACGACGTTATTTTTCGAAATTAAATATATACAAGTGTTAACTCGGGTTATAAGCCAGCACTATGGCGAGTTTCATTCAAATCCGTAGTAGTTTCCAAAAAATATGCGATCGTAGCGCCTTTTTTATCGCTATTTTCGTGTATCCCACGGAAACGACGTCTTTTATCAGTATAAAAAATATCCTAAGTTACGCCCCAGGATATAATAATAATATATAATAACAGCCCATAAATGTCTCACTGCTGGGCTCGGGCCTCCCATTATAGGAACGGACAGTATATAAGCTAGCCCCAGGATATAAGTCAGCTCTATGTCGAGTTTCATTTAAATTCGTTCAGTAGATTTCACGTGATAATCTAACAGACAGACAGGCAAAAAGTCTAAAAAGTATATTTTCTGAATCTGCTGGTCCGAATTAACCCCCCTCCTGATGTGTTCCATATTTTTAAGGGCATTGTACAAACTCGAACCATTTGCAGATTTATTATAGAAAAGTTTTGATTTAGGCCACAATTTAAAGTCATCCTAAGTTGATGACCGATATTCCACGGCCAACTAATTGCCTTCAACTCGATTCGATCGGCCATTTCCTGTCTATACCATCAGGACCAACGTACGACCATAGATATTTATTCAGACACAATATCTTTTGGCCTTTATAAATATGTATGTATAGATATTATATAAACTATTTTGTTTTAATGGAAACTTGATTTATATTTATATATTACTTTTCTAATATTAATTATTGTATGTATCCCAAATAAATTAATAGCTATATTGATGGAAGAACCGTAACCCGTAATCATTTATATATTTATTAATATTTCTTAAAAGTCGGCAACGTGTTGCGACCGTGTTGCCAACGTGTTACAAATATTCAGTCATAATTTTTTTATCTTCTCTCATTTAACTTTTAATCTTCACTTTATAAAGTGGAAACTTCTACACAAATTCATAGTATTTACATACGCCAAATCCGTATTACACAAAACTTAATAAAAAAATTACGAATGTTTCACAATAAAATCATTTTGATTCTCATAAGATTTCATACACAAATAATGTTTTTTTCACTAGAATACTTTTTTATCTATATATTAATACTTGAAGCAAAAACTTTGTAGGTACACTTTTTACGAAAATTGCGCGGACGGAGGAGTATGAAATTTCGCACATTTTTATATAGAGAAGGAGTGCAGAAGGCTAATATATTTTTTTAAATTATGCATAAAAATACATTAAATCAATAAAAAAACATTACACATACTACCATGTATTTGACACACACCCGCATATATACTCTCACAGATCATAGAAACACAGTGTGTCTATGATCTGTGTATACTCTTTTGTTTATTGTTAAAGTCAAATTAACAGTGTAGCCTTGGCGAAATCTGTGATTATGGAAGTATAGTCTTTGACATTCATTATTATGGTCGAATGTCGAGAACGGGCGACCACTAGTATATAGAATTGTATCATCCCATTTAACAAACACGTCTAGATCAACCGGTTCGGCGGCGGAAACAGCTAAATCACTCAAGAAGCGGCGCAAATATGCAATCCTCACTGAGAGTTATAATAGGTTGGGGAAAAAGTCTTTTCGCATATAGTAAGTATATGAACTTGTAATAAGATCTCTTTGGCTATACCATTTGTGTCTGGCTGGTTTTGGTATCATTAAAAAGTTTTAATTTTAAAGAAGACAATTCCAAATTCAAAATAGGAAAATGTGCGATTTTCATTTGTTTTTCTTATTGTTAAAATGAGTGAATCTAATGAAGAAATTCGATACATTTTAAAATTTTACTACAAAAAAGGTAAAAATGCAACACAAACCGCGAAAAAAATTGTGATGTTTATGGACCTAATGCAGTATCTGTGAGAGTAGCGCAAATTTGGTTTAAGCGTTTTCAATCCGGAAATTTTGATATCAAAGATGCACGTCGCTCTGGTCGCCCTGTTACGGACAAAATTAATGCCATTTTTGAAAAAGTGGAGTAAGATCGGCATATTAGTAGTTACGATATAGTTGGAGAACTGGGAATTGACCACAAAACGGTTTTGGCGCATTTGAAAAAAGCTGGGTACACAAAAAAGCTCGATATTTGGCTGCTTCATGAGCTCACTGAAAGAAACCTAATGAACCGTGTACTCATTTGTGATTCTTTATTACGACGTAATAAAACCGAACCATTTTTGAAGAAGCTGATAACTGGTGATGAAAAGTGGATCACGTACGACAAGAACATGCTAAAAAGATCGTGGTCAAAGGCCGGTCAGGCTTCATAGACTGTGGCGAAACCCGGGTTAACTCGCAACAAGGCGATGCTGTGTGTATGGCTGGATTGGAAGGACATTATTCATTATGAGCTGTTACCGCCAGGCAGGACCAACGATTCTGAACTGTATTGCGAACAACTGATGAGATTAAAGCAAAAAGTTGAGAGAAAGCAGCCGGAATTAATAACAGAAGGGGTGTGGTTTTTCACCATGATAACGCTAGACCTGACACATCTTTAGCCACTCAGAAAAAATTACGAGAGTTTGGCTGGGAGGTGTTAATGCATACGCCGTATAGTCCTGACCTTGCACCTTCACCAGTTTCGAGGTGCAAGGTCAGGTCAGGTCATTAAAGTATGTAGGTGCCATTTTGTTCGATAACTTTTTGCCATCTTGTAGGTAGGGTCGTGATCCCATTGCTATAAAAATTTTGGGGCTTCTGATCAAAAAACTGCGACAAGTGAGTGGTTCTGGCAGTCCTCTCGTGATGTTAACCTGACACTGCCTACTGAATTCTGCAGAGACCGAAACAGGTGAAAATCTGAAGGTGCAAGGTCAGAACTATACGGAGGATGTGTTAACACCTCCCAGCCAAACTATCGTAATTTTTGCTGAGTGGCTAAAGATGTGTGAGGTCTAGCGTTATCATGGTGAAAAACCACACCCCTTCTGTTGATTAATTGCGGCCGCTTTCTCTCAACTTTTTGTTTTAATCTCATCAGTTGTTCGCAGTACAGTTCAGAATCGGTGGTCCTGCCTGTCGGTAACAGCTCATAATAAATAAGGGCCTTCCAATCCCACCATACACACAGCATCACCTTGTTGCGAGTTAACCCGGGTTTCGCCACAGTCTGTGAAGCCTGACCGGCCTTTGACCACGATCTTTTTCGCACGTTCTTGTCGTACGTGATCCACTTTTCATCACCAGTTATCAGCTTCTTCAAAAATGGTTCGGTTTCATTACGTCGTAATAAAGAATAACAAATGAGTACACGGTTCATTAGGTTTCTTTCAGTGAGCTCACGAGGCACCCAAATATCGAGCTTTTTTGTGTACCCAGCTTTTTTCAACTGCGCCAAAACCGTTTTCTGGTCAATTCCCAGTTCTCCAGCTACATCTTAACTACTAATATGCCGATCTTGCTCCACTTTTTCAAAAATGGTATCAATTTTGTCCGTAACTGGGCGACCAGAGCGACGTGCATCTTTGATATGAAAATTTCAGGATTGAAAACGCTTAAACCAAATTTGCTCTGCTTTCACAGATACTGCATTAGGTCCACAAACATCACAATTTTTTTTCGCGCCGTTTGTTGCATTTTTACTTTTTTTGTAATAAAATTTTAAAATGTATCGAATTTTTTCATTAGATTCACTCATTTTAACAATAAGAAAAACAAATGAAAATCACACATTTTCCTAATTTGAATTTGGAAATGTCTTCTTTAAAATTAAAACTTTTTAATGATACCAAAACCAGCCAGATACAAATGGTATAGCCAAAGAGATCTTATTACAAGTTCATACATACTATATGCGAAAAGACTTTCCCCAACCTATTATGTTAATTCTATGAATTTATATCTTAAAGAATGTGGAATGCGTGAGCGAGATAGCGATTGCCTCAAATGCTTGTTATCGTTGTTATAAAAAGATTGGATGCTTGTCGATTCTATGGAACCCTTCATTGACTGCTAAGCATTTAAACAATTTATTTAAATAAAAAAGCGGAAACTTCCATAATATGTTACACAATAATTTTTAGGTATACGTAAGCTGTAATAAAAAAGTTTAATGACATGTAATAGCTGTCTATTTTTTTTAGATATATCGGGCCAAGGTTTATTTGTCCAAGCACAGCGAAAGGTTCCGCGCGGACGATGGTCCACTGTTTTCATTATTTAACTGCGAAACCTTAAAAGATGTAACCAAAAACCTATATCTCAAAAACGACTTCTAATATTATGTTGACAAAACGGATTTCTTTGAAATTACTTTTCTAGTTCTACTACCAATAATTTCTTTAGAATTTGAATTAAGGAGACCAAAAGCCGATAAGACCCATACGGGTGCGGTTGACTACTGTATGCATATTTTATCCATGCAGGAACGGAGAAAGAATACAATTTCCTGCGGCCGGGCGGCCTGTCGTAAGAGGCGACAAAACAACCCACAGCCAGGTGGTAGGACATTTGCCCGACTGGATAGCTACCACCCCTGGTCTAAAGTATGTCGCCATAACAACCTTGAGTTGTGTTCCAGCATTAGTAACCAGGTTCCAGTCTCCTTTAAGAGACTAGCAGCGCATTTGTAGCACCTTTGGTGTTGCAAATGTCCATAGGCGATGGTAACCGCTTTCCATCAAGTGGGCCGTCTGCTTGTCTGCTGAACTCCTCCAATAAAAAAAAATGCAGCAGACTATTAAGTATACTGATCTATTAAACCTTTATTTTGGATCACCGTACTGGAATTAATGCTGATTGAACATCCATTAATAATACGATGGACGCAGGTCCTAGGATTCATATCCATCCGGACCTACCCACCGCTAGTCGACTAGGCGTATTACACAAAAACAGTGCAAGTGGGTAGATCCTGTCCTTGCTATCATAATACAGTCAGTTCAAAGCCCTCGGCCATATTTTACTATTTCGTCATGTAAAATTAGTTTCGTAAATTTTATAATCACTTAATCTCTGTTGAAAACTTAATCATTAAAACAATGGTGATGTGCGTTTAACTCTACGCACAATAAAGAGTTTCGTAGAGGTGTCCACTGCTTTTGTCATTTGATTAGAAAATTTTGAAATAATAATTTAACCGAAAACACCTCATATCTAAAAAAATACATAAGGGAACTTGCCAAAATCATTTAGAAGTCGGTTATCTAGGCTCAGTATTCTACTTATAGTCTTGAGAGACTAGGGGTAGATTACAATATAAATAAGTTTTATTGTATTAGATTATTTGATGTAAATAACATATGTACATACTACCGAAAGGTGATTTTTTTATATTATTGCCGAAATGTTGCTATCATATTGACTTTTTTCTCTATAGCTTTTGCTCTATGAGGATAAGTCAGGGAAAATAATTCTTCTTCCATGGTAAAGTTATAAGGAACGTCGACGATACTGCGAGTTTGGGAGTGACCTTCTCGCATATTTACGTAAAAATAAATTCTAATTACAGAACTGTATTTTTATGACTTCTCTTATTTATAAATATTTGCCGAGTGAAATTGTAAATGTTCCTGCAATGTGGTCATGGTTGACCAAAGATAATTTATGTAACTACTGTAAATGAATTCCTCAAAAGAGTTCTTCTCTTTATTACCTAAAAGCTTTGTAATTAAATTAAGTTATGTAACTATGAGATTTCTCCTTATCTTTTGTACGACAAATATTGACACCACGTGGTGGTCACCCAACACCGTTTCCCCGGCCAATGAACCTTTCTAATTCCGGTAATTAATACCTGAATAATTCTGCGTGAGGGATTAGAAGTATATACCTATTTGGTTATTGATCGATTGGGTATAGCGTCGCCCACGATACATGGATTCCTTTTACACGACTGCTGGCTTAGAATAGTTATAGTCGAAGAACCAAGAACGTTTCGCTTGCACATCGTGAGGTTTTGGAATATATCTCCCAGATTAGGTTTTCCCACAGTGCCATTTTAGTAGTCTTCTTCTTCTTGACCATTTAGACGGCGAGGAGGTTGGAGCTTCGAGGAAAACCTCATTACCCCGGATTCTACTCGACGGGCAATTACCCGTTGCTGGCGGGGTTTGGAGCTGTTGGAGCCTTCCTAACGGTGGTCTCTCAACGGCTCTCGTTGGCCAGTCTGCGGCATCCGATGACCTTCGCGGGCTTTGCGTTGGCTTCTGGTGGCCTGTCAGCGGCTTTGGAGGGGGGGGGGGGGGTCTGCCCACAGCGCTAGGATGTAGTTTTTTAAAGGTTGTCATGAAATTTCTTCGAGGCCGGCAACCAGTTGGACACATCGTTGTTGTTATAAACGTCCATAGGCGACGGTAAACACTTTTCACCAAGTGGGCCGTCTGCCTATCTGCGATACTTGAGCTATAAATAGATGGATTATGTTCTTCTTAAACAATTTCAGTTACTAACATTACTAATTTCGGTTATAGAAGCATGTTTTGGACATTGGTAATGAAATGATAGATAACACTTTATTGCTGACCAAAATAACAGATAATACATTAATTACAGTATGTTTAGGCAGAACAGTAGGCGGCGTTATCGCTTAAAGCGCTCGCTTCCAGGCTATCTAATTTGAGGATATTCTATACTAGTCTGGCGATGTAGGTGCATACATTCAGGATATTTATACAATTTTAAAATATATTTATATATAATTTTTCAGATAAATATGTACATACATACTTATGAGATATGTTTTACTGATAAATAATAAGGATATAACGCTTAAATATTTGTATATAGATAATTTGGGCTTAGTTGTTTAAGAAAAGGTAGTGTGTGATTACTTAAATTTTTTAAATAATACTTCTATATTTTCCGAGTTCGCACCTATTTACGCTTGTGCATAGCTAATTGGTATATTATGTCAATATAAACGTTTCTTCACATTGCTTTATTATTATTTTAGTTATTATGCATATTAGATTAGAAAAAACTGCTTCATCGGCGAAAGTCTGCTAGCTAGGATTCAAGTGTACATCATAGGTATGACACTTTTTGATATTCTACTGTTCAAAACATTCTATCCGTGCAGGAACGGAGAAAGAATACAATTTCCAGCGGCCGGGCGGCCTGTCGTAAGAGGCGAGAAAACAACCCTCAGCCAGGTGATAGGGTATTTGCCCGACTGGATGGCTAGTACCCCTGGTCTAAAGTATGTCGCCATAACAACCTTGAGTTGTGTTCCGGCATCAGTGACCAGGTTCCAGTCTTCCTTAAGAGAGCAGCAGCGCATTTGTAGCACCTTTGGTGCAAATGTCCATGGGCGATGGTAACCGCTTTCCATCAAGTGGGCCGTTTGCCTGTCTGCTGAACTCCTGCAATAAAAAAAGTTTTGAAACAGAATGGGACACCCCATCCTAGGCGACGATGCGAAAGCTAGAGTGCGGACTATGGCATCGTTCATAGTCAACGGTCTAACTTCCAACTTTAGACCTAAACGCCTCATAGTCGATGAAGCACTCATGAGCCACTTTGGCTCTATAGTCATGGCATCGCGCCTAGCAGGAGCGGCCTACCTCACTCTCATGGGTGATATAAACCAAATGCCCTTTATAGACAGGAACGACTTGTTCCCCATGCTATATCACCGCCCTACACCCTCGGCTAAAATCACCCGAGAACAGCTCTGTACACACCGAAATCCACTAGACGTAGAATATGCCATGAGTGATGGATACTCAGGCATATACTCGTCCAAAAATCAAGCTCGTTCCCTGGAACTCAAACGGTATTCGCGAGAGCGCATACCCACCGAACTTGCCAATACTCTTTATCTAACTCACACGCAGTCAGAGAAAGAGAGCCTAATAAAACTAGGCTGTGGCAAGGGCGAAGGGTCATGCGTTCAAACGATACACGAGGCTCAGGGTCTTACCTTTGAGACAGTGGTGATCGTGAGGTCCAAATCCAACAAGATGGACCTGTACAATAGCATCCCTCATGCGGTCGTGGCAATTTCGCGGCACACTTTTAAATGTATTTACTATACAGCCGTGTGCGAAGAGGACGCTACCGCCACCTTCGTCCTCAAAGCGGAGAAAATCACAGCCGATGAGATCAGGGATTACAATATAAAAATGGCGATACGCATGGGAGACAAGACGGTGGTCAAAAGTCTAATGAAGGGCCAATAATCCCCCTCCTAAACCATCCATTATCAATTACACCAACTGAAAAATTTTCATGTCACAACAATTAAACAATAAATTATAACACCACACAAAGTCACAAACACACAACCAACAACAAAACTCACACATACTCACACCAACGCACACTACCATCGCATTGCATTACACGCACACTTTACAAACAAACCAAGACATACAAAGAGCCTAAAAATTAATAACCTAGGCACATAAAGGAAAAGCAACACAAATGGCAGTAGTTAAGATATATATATAGGTATAGACATAAGGCACACACTGCACATACACTTCCTCACAACACCAGTATGTAACAGATACACTCTAAATTAGTATATAGTATAGTTCAGTATTAAAAATAGAAAAAAAATAATATTACCTATAAGTTATTCTTAAGGAACACTACAACATAAAAATCACTAAATGAATGTCACACACACTAACAAAATAAACATAAGCGTGTATAAACCTAAAAACTTTAATAGAAATTAAGTTGTAAAAAAGGGTACGGAACTCGAGTCCGTAGAGTAACTAATTAAAAAAAAAACAAAATGGATTAAAATTTGTAAAGAAACTTTTGAAGACTTTAAAATTTCCAAATAATTTGGTCTAATAACGTACTTTAAATTATAACACTCCAAAAAGCAAGAGTACACTGATCTGTAGCTTACTTCTAATCACGTAGAATTTAAGACCCTCGAATTTTCGTTTTTGCCGTGTATATCATATTCAGTATGCATCGTCCCTGCTACTACGGTTTCTTATTCAATCTCATTATGGTCGGTTCCACGCGGTCTTCTGCTGAAGACCTCCTCACGTTTCTTGTTTGTCCTCCTACAGGATATCAGGCATTTCGAGGCAGACTTATTCTAATTGTAGTAAAACTGACACGGCAAGATATTAAACATGTAAATGAAACAACCAAAAAACATTTCACAGCG
This sequence comes from Dendrolimus houi, assembly GCA_039645545.1. NCBI lineage: Eukaryota > Metazoa > Arthropoda > Insecta > Lepidoptera > Lasiocampidae > Dendrolimus > Dendrolimus houi. The sequence goes on along the minus strand of CM077127.1, from coordinate 22,399,814 downwards.
AAACTGGTTTAAACTATGTGTATATATATATATACCTATGTTTAAATTATCTATCGACATATCAAACTGGAAGAAGCAAGACCGTAACTAAGATTTGAATTAAGCTAGGTTCAAGGTTAAAAAACTATGAATATGAGAATTCTTGATCAAACATAAAATGCAAGATTTTTTGTTAGTTCAAATTTCGCGATCTTACATTTGACACTCTTTTTTTGTTCACCTTTTCCCAATTATTCGAACTCAGCACAATATACCTTTTTCTATATTGCTCTATTTTGGCTTATATCCTCTCTCACACCACAAATCATCATATCCTCCTTCTCAACGTAATCCATCCACTTCTTTTTGGTCTACCTTTACTGTGATATCTATAAATCATCCTGTTATCATCCTGTTTAACAAACATTCTTTTTGTTAAATGTTTTCAATCTGTACCAATTACATGCCCTCACCATCTAAAATGACAACTAGATAACTTGTTTGTACAAGAGCTTTCCACGTGACTAATCGGCAAGCTTTGACTCCCCATCCAGCGGAAACTGTACTATATTCTGGGCTACAAGATTATTTTATGTTCATTTGGGTATTTGACTCCTAAAAATAATAGTCTAAGTTACTCCTTATAACATCAGCTATCTGCCAGTGAAAGTTCCGCCAAAATCGGTTCAGCCGTTTCAGGGATTAGCCGGAACATCCAGACAGACAGACAAAAATTCTAAAAATTGCATTTTCGGAATCTCCTGGTCCGAATTATCCCGCCTGATTTTTTCACATTTTTATTTGGACTTTACAAACAGACACTTAAATGTTATTTATCTGTATAGATAATTTTTTTTCCTCAATTTGGCTAGGCACGGTTTGTGCATTCAGCCAGAGTAACGTGGTAAATGTTTATTTGACTATGATAAAACGAGGGAACCAAATCACGAAAACTACAAAATTATATCGAAAATGTGGAAAACATGTATCACAATAATTAATATATACAGACAACTAAAATTAAAGCTTTATTTGGTTATTTACAATAAATTAATTTAATGCACTGTATACGTCAAATTTACAATCCATAAGTAATAAAGAAATACAAGTAGGACGAGGAATGGAAAGGGAAATTAAAGAGAAGTGTAATCATACATAGCACAAGAAAGTAAAACATGGTTCATATCACAGTAACTCTCACCACATTCGGTGGCAGGACTCGAAACAATGCCAAGCCTATATAAATTAATCGAAACACAGAGATGTCCAAGGCACATGCAAATCAAAATAATAAGTAGCAGTTTAACCAAATGAGAGTTTGGCAAACCATGGCTTCTTGGGAACCCTTGATCCGACCACTCTCACTCCAGCACGTGTTCCATGAATCATGAAGGGATGTACTAGGCAAAGAAGCAAGATCATAGCCAAAATTCCTATAAGCATCCCCCCCCGCTCACAGTAACATGGCTTGTATCATATACCACAATGACTAGGAATCCAACAAAGAGATACTAAATAATAATTTAATTGGTAATATAACAGATTTCTCTTGCATTCAAATCTTATCTTATACTAATATATAAACCGAACGCACTAATCTCAGGAACTACTGGTCTGATTTCAAAAATTCTTTCAGTGTTAGATAGCCCATTTATCGAGGAAGGCTCAGGCTATATATATATCATCACGCTAAGACCAATAGGAGCGGAGCACCAATGAAGAATGTTTCAAAATCGGGGGTTTTTTTTAACTTACTTTTTTTTAAACTATTCCACGCGGACGAAGTCATGGGCAGAAGATACTGTGATATAAAAAGTTATCAATCATTACGCTATTTGACTCGTTAAAATTATGAAGTCATAAGCTAGTATTCAAATCACATTCATTCACAAAATCAAGGAGACTGTGACGTTTTGTGCGATGATAAAAAGTGTCTCAGTTGCTTCGTCTGTTAAATACCCAATTATTCATACAGTTGCTACACAATTTTGATATTTTATAACAATTGTTTCATGCGGTTTCGCTCTTGTAAATTTTAAAACTATCTAACCGTCGAAAACTTTGGTGTTATAATCCAAAATTTATGTAAGCAGAGAATACTTTAGTAGTAATAATAATATGATAATTATAGCTATCTCCTAGCACGTGTGTGTCTAATATTACATTTGAAGGTTAATACCTTCAAATGTACCTTTATTACCTTTACCTTTAGACTCAGCTTCAATATGTAGTAAGTGTATCAGTATTCTGGTTTGTTATATGTCGTCCGATACGATTAGGATTTTAATTTTCATGCTACGATAATGTAGATATCGTCGTAAAATTAAAAATAATTCTAGGTGAACAGTTTAATTCAAGTACTTTTTGTTATCATTACCTACAGTAGTCCTTGTCACATAGGTATGTATATATACAATGTACTCTGTGGTCCTTGTTACACGAACGAGACGAATTTAATAGTGTCTATACTATTAAAAACATTTTTTTTTGAGGCGGGGTAATGCATTTCGCACACTACTGGGTCCTTTCCTAGGAATTAGACCAAAGCGACGAGAGAGAGGAGTCACCACGAATGGCGCACCAGAGTCAAATCGCCGGCTTGTGTGGAGACTTGAAGAACTCAATACTCCATTAAAACTACCCTCCTCCCATGTGCCCCGCGCTGTGGTAGGAAGAGCGTGAGACTTAGAACGTAGTTACGCCCACGCTGATCCTAGCGCATCAGTGCTTGAGAATGCCCCGGGACAGGCAAACTCACTTCGTCAACAGGCGTGAAGAATCCTCTGCTCCCTTGATGCTAGAGGGCCCCGCAGCGGTATTTACGGGGGGAGATTTTGCGCATATCTGTGCCTCCGGGACCTCGACTGACGTTGGTACCCGGGAGACGCATGCGCACCTCTCTTCTGTTCTCGTTCCGCGGCCTCCTTTTGAGACATGACACAGCCTCGCAGAAATTGGGCGTCACCCAATGATCGTCGCTATGCAGCATGGCTTGCACCAAACTGCCCAGCGAATCGATTCGACCTACGAGGGTCTCGAGTTCATGTTTCTGCGGTGCTTATGCTGCGCACTCGATCAGCGTATGAAACGCAGTGTCTAATGCGCCACATTGGCGACACTGAGGAGAAGACAGGCAGCCCGCGATATGATTCAGATGCTTATCGAAGCACCCATGCCCGGTAAGTATCTGCGTCATCCTGAAGGTCAGGGTCCCGCGTTCATGCGAGAGCGACTGCAACAGGTGCGTGCGCACCGCCTCCGGATGATCCTCACCGCCAGGAGCCGTTGTGCGCGGCACAACAGGGTCCTATTGTGGCGGTGAAGTGCAAAGGACCATACGGGTGCACCGTACAAGGATGCCCGAGTAGAGTTTCCTGGTCGCCCGATACATGCGATATGTACATGATACAGGTATCATATATGCATAAATTCAATTTGCTGTCTAGAGAAATGTAAGCGATGTATACAAGAGATTTTAGACAGTCTTTTAGAAGAAGAGTCAAGATATGAAGAACTGACAAAGTAATAATAAAATAATAATAATAATCGACAGACAAACACACATATTGTATATCCCCAAATTAAGCAAGTTACGCTTGTGTTATGGGTAATAATCAACGTACCACTCTGGTGCCGATTCCAGGCACCCAGACCATAGTAAATAACGGAGAAAATACGTTTCCGAAATTCACTATACCAGGAATCGAACTCGGGGCCTCTGCGTTTTTTTTTTCAGGAAGGGGAAATGCATTTCGCACATACCGGGTCCTTTGCTAGGGATTAGACCGTTGTTGATCATGGAGGCTTTCCACTGAGGTAATCCAAACAATAATCAACCGGCTTGTGTGGAGACTCGACTAATCAATACTCCACTAAAACTACCCTCCTCCCATGTGCCCCGCGCTTATGAGTAGGAAAGGCATGAGATACAGAACGTAGTTACGCCCACACCGATCCTAACGCACAAGTGCTTGAGAGTGGCCCGGAAGAGGCAAACTCACTTCGTCAACAGGGGTGAAGACTCCTCTGCTCCCTAGATGCTAGAGGGCCCCTGCAGCGGTATTTCAGGGGGGAGATCATGCGCATACCTGCGCCTCCGGACTCCCGACTCACGACGGCGCCCGCGAGGTGCATGCGCACTTCCATCTGTCTCCCTATCTCGTTCCGCGGCCTCCTTTTGAGACATTACAGTCTCGCAGAAATTGGCCGCGCCCAACCACCAATCGTCGCCGTGCAGCATGGCTTGCACCAGATCGCTCAGTGAATCGATCGGTCCTACTAGTGTCTTGAGTTCATGCTGCGCACTCGACTAGCGTGTGTAACGCCGTGTCTAGCGCGCCACATTGGCGGCATTGGGGTGAAGGCAAGCAGTCCGCAATTTGACTTTGAATTTTTTGAAGGTACTTATCGAAGCAACCGTGCCCGGATAAGTATCTGTGTCATTCTGAAGGTCAGGGTCCCGCGTTTCCGCGAGAGCCATCGCAACAGCTGCGGTCGAACCGCTTCCACGGTGTCAATGCCAGCAACAGGGTTTTCCAACTCTACTGACCAAGATTGGATCATGGCCGCGGTTTCCCGCGTCCTGATCACCAGGCGTTCGGCCTGGCCACGGGCGAGGGCATCCTGTCGGGAGCGCCGAACTTTGGCAATCACGTCCGCCTGGAGAGGCCAGGGCGGATCGCCTGTCAAGAGTGTCGACGCCGTCCACGACACTGTACGGTATCCTCGGATGGTCCTCACCGCCAGGACCCGTTGTGCGCAGCACAACAAAGTTCTATTGTGGCGGTGAAGTGGAGCCTCTGCGTTGCAGTGAAGTCGGCCGGCAACGGATTAGCCCGCTCAACCACAGAGGCCGTCTATATAGATATAGGCCGTAGATATGATCTATTAGGCAAAATATCTAGATATTTATTTTAATTTGTATCTTATTGTTAGAGAGGCTTTGCTTAGATAATCTACGTGCATCTGCGTTATTGAAAGTCCAATATGGGTGCGCTCATGTAATCCACGCGTGCTCTTCTCACTCGAAGTCAAAGGTAGGTCTTTGATCGGGCTTATTTTCCTCACCAATATGGAAGAGTTGTGATTCATGGTAAGCTGTAGTCTCACAACCCTGGCTTGGAGTGACAGAAAGAACTTCGGGGTGCTTTTAATCAGTACCCGGTGGTCAGACTGATCTTGAGCTACGTGGTACGAATAAAGCATTTCAAGTTTGCAAAAAAAAAAAAGAATAATTATAATTTTGTTCTTGCATGAGTACAGCAGACAGGCTCACTGCCTAAGCCTATGACCGACTGTCTATAGACATCTTCAGCGTAAAAGATGTTATCCGTATGCTGCCGGCCTCGGAGGAGGACAGAAACTTGGCCACCAATACCCGAATACAACTTAAGATTATTATGGCTTGCTCTAGACCATGAGTGGTAGCCATCCAGCGGGCAAATGCTCTATCACTTGTTTATGGGATTTATGTCGCCTTTACAACAGACCACAGGAATTATTCTTCTCCGTTCATGAACTAATAAAACAAATAATCATTACGTGATAATAAAGTACATGAAAATCGACTCATTCTATTTTGCTTGAGTAAAATTCAGATTCGTATCCTGTAGTTACTATTCTTCATTTTCCACAGAATAGCGGGACACCAAGCGAATCACCACGAAATAGTGGCGGTGAGATAACCCTAGCAATACCAACACGACGCAGCTATGGGGCCATTGGCACAGTGGAGAAGGTCACGTACACCTGGGCAGATGTCAATGCCTTTGCAACAGAATCCAGGAACAGGAATAAAAAGTTCTGGAAGTTTTGGAAGAATTCACCAGATAGAATGTTCCAGCAAAGGAAACAATTGTTGAGAAATGGTAAGCACTTCATACAATTAGTTACTACTAGCTGCGCCCCGCGGTTTTACCCGCGTTCTGATGGAAAATTGTTATATTTTGGATAATTCACAGTATATCTTTATAAATTATAGCTTATGTGTTATTCTGATGTGTAAGCTATATTATTGTAAAGTTTCATCAAAATCCATCTAGTAGTTTTTGCGTGAAAGAGTAACAAATATACATCCATACATTCTTACAAACTTTCGCGTTTATAATATTATGTAGGAAGGATAGTTCCTTCAAATCAATTGGTACAAAAGTCCATAGATTAAGGAAGTGAAAATGCAAGGTCGGGGAAAAAGTTTCTTCGCATTTTATATAAAAATTCGAAAGGTATTTTTATAAAGTTTATTTATATTTGACTAAAGTATGTAGGTGGCATTTTGTTGGATAACTTTTTGCCATATGTAGGTAGGGACGTGATCCCATTGCTAAAAAAATTTTGGGGCTTCTGACAAAAAACTGCGACAAGTGGTTTTGCCAGTCCTCTCGTGATGTTAACCTGACATCACTTAGGCAGAGGAATTCTGCAGAGACAGAAACACGTGAAAATCTGAAGGTGCAATGTCAGGACTATACGGCGAGTGCATTGACACCTCCCAGTCAAACTCTCGTAATTTTTGCTGAGTGGCTAAAGATGTGTGAGGTCTAGCGTTATCATGGTGAAAAACCACACCCCTTCTGTTGATTAATTCCGGCCGCCTTCTCTCAACTTTTTGCTTTAATCTCATCAGTTGTTCGCAGTACAGTTCAGAATCGATGGTTCTGCCTGGCGGTAACAGCTCATAATGAATAATGCCCTTCCAATCCCACCATATACACACAGCATCACCTTGTTGCGAGTTAACCCGGGTTTCGCCACAGTCTGTGAAGCCTGGCCGGCCTTTGACCACGATCGTTTTCGCACGTTCTTGTCGTACGTGATCCACTTTTCATCGCCAGTTATCAGCTTCTTCAAAAATGGTTCGGTTTCATTACGTCGTAATAAAGAATCACAAATGAGTACACGGTTCATTAGGTTTCTTTCAGTGAGCTCATGAGGCACCCAAATATCGAGCTTTTTTCAAATGCGCCAAAACCGTTTTGTGGTCAATTCCCAGTTCCCATATGCCGATTTTGCTCCACTTTTTCAAAAATGGCATCAATTCAATCAAGGGCGACCAGAGCGACGTGCAATTTTTGATATCAAAATTTCCGGATTGAAAACGCTTAAACCAAATTTGCGCTACTCTCACAGATACTGCATTAGGTCCATAAACATCACGAATTTTTTTTGCGGCTTGTGTTGCATTTTTACCTTTTTTGTTGTAAAATTTTAAAATGTATCGAATTTTTTCATTAGTTTCACTCATTTTAACAGTAAAAAAAACAAATGAAAATCACACATTTTCCTAATTTGAATTTGGAATTGTCTTCTTTAAAATTTAAACTTTTAATGATACCAAAACCAGCCAGATGCAAATGGTATAGCCAAAGAGATCTTATTACAAGTTCATACATACTATATGCGAAAAGACTTTTTCCCCAACCTATTATATAAAAGTCATTGAAATTTAATAAATATATGATACATACATCTAAGGGTAATATTAAATTAACCTTTGGTGTACTTGTGTACTCAACTAACTATAGTTCCTAATGCTGATATTAGGTGGGTAAACAAAATTAAATCAATGTGTTTGAAAACTATAGAACTCAAAGGACGCGACTGTTTGGTTAAAGTTTACATTTATATGGTTCACTTTGGTTGATCCATCCAAATTGAAAGACAGAAATGTACCGTCTAATATCAGCTTAATATAAAAGTTTTATCATTTCTGATACAACGACGAAAAAACGCTGGACTTTTGTGCTAATTGAATTGATGCGCAATAAAGTTACTACTTTACTAGTATCTAAGAACTATGCTGGCAACAATCATTTATGCTCTTTCTTTCTTTATGCCTTTCGCTAATTATCTGGGATCAACATAACATGGTCTTAGATTAGTACGTACTCTTAGATTCCGAAATACGTAATCTGTCACACCATATATCTTCATATTTATCATGCTTCACATAATACATCCATCTCTTTCTTGGTCATAGAGTTAAGTTATAGAGTATTTATTTAGATTATGATTTTTAAATCTTTTTATATGAATAGTATAATAGGTACCTATAAATGAAATGAAATATTTACATAAATAGTTAGTTTTAGGTGTTATAGAAATACATGGTTCAATACATTTTACCAGTTTCATTGCAAGTAAGCAGGATCTTAATCGTCATTATTTAAATAGTGAGTTCCTATTTATTCTATTAAGTACCTTTTATGTAACCTGGATAATATTTATAACCTTTATTTATTAATTATATAGATATCTGTTTTTAATTAAATTGTTATTCCAGTCTGTGTTTATTATATATATTTATTATATTTTTTAATATCTTTAATTAAAATATTATTATTAATTATGTATTGATATTATGTTTCAAATTTGTCACTAAGGAATTCGTTTGTGGAATAATATGATTTGTCTATTAACAACTTCTTTAGTCTGGTTTTAAATATATTTAATGGTATTGTTTTTAACGGTTTTGGTAGTTTATTAAATATTGTAGGTGCCATTTATTTATAATGTGCGATATTTGTATACATACATATTGAAATAGAATCTTATAAGTACGTGCCAGGTTTCGTCCACTATTTTCGTCATTTGACTACGATAGTATATAAAGTAGTTATACAAGTTTAAAAACTTTATTTTATTTAAACAAGCGTTAATTAAAATCCAATGTAATTTTTGAAAGTCAATGAACTAGTTGATATTAATATAATAGTAGTCTCTTGAGATATGAATCTATTAATTAAGAGCATTTTATCTTATAAAGTCATTAAACCACAAAGTTATCTAAGATAAATAGAGATATTTTGATAAATCAGTAAGATAAAAGACACTCAAAATTTATTAGCAACTATCTCTCACCGTCGCTTCGTTTGCGCGAGACTATTATTATATACTCTTTCTTTTTCTTTCACCTTCTCCCAACGATTGGGGTCGGCATAATATGTCTTTTCCTTCCACACTTCTCCATTCTGAAATACATCCTCGGTCACACCACAAAACATCATATCATGCATAACACCATCACTTTTTTGGTCTACCTCTACATTCTTTTTGTCACGTGACTATCATCCCTCCTCATTACATGTCCGTCCATATCACTTCAATCTTATTCCTCACAATTTTTTAGTATCAGGTGCAACTTTCAAAAATCCCCTTATGTACTCATTTATTACCTTATTCATTCTTGTAATAAATACCACGCATCTATCTCAGTTGAGTAAAAACGTTTGTGGTCAATCAATTTAGTGACCCAACATTCGGACCCGTAATACATGACCGGTCATATAACAGATTTATATATCTAACCTTTTAGATTCGGTGGCATTAGTTTCTTGCATGTCAAACCGGTTACCTGTCTCCATTTTAGCCATGCTACATTTATTTTTCTCCTTACAACCTTCTCGTTGTCACAATTACTCTGCAGCAGTGAACCGAGATATCTGAATTCGGTGTTACATGATAGTGTGAATGATTGTAATTTAAGAGGCATAGCACTAGACGTACCTCCGAAATCGCAAAAGAGGTATTCGGTTTTGGTTCTGCTGATGTTCAACCCCACGTCTTCTAGTGGTTGCCGCCACCTGCCTAGTTTGTTTTGAAGTGCCACTCCGTGTTCATCTACCAGAACAATATCATCTACGAAGCATGCACCAGGGGGCCTCACCTGTACCTCTGTGGTCAGCGTATCCATGACCAGCACCAGCGGATCCCTGATGTAAACCTACGTCCACAGAGAACTTATTCGTGGTTCCCACTGCAGAGCGGACTTGTATATTAACATTCTCATAAATGCTTTCTATGAATCTTACTTACATCTCTGGCACACCTTTCGCTCTGAGGACACACACAGAACTTCCCGGGGGACGCGGTCGTATGGTTTTTCTATCTCTATAAAGACCATATGGAGTTTTTTATGTCTATTAGATAATAATTTATTATTATGTATATTATTTGTATTTTTTAAATCAAGCAAAAAATTAAAATAAAATGAAATATAAACATAAATTTATGATAAAATTCCTGTTTTGTTTCCTAAAATTTTGTTTGAAATCCGTTAGGCCGTTTCGGAGTTTATTTGAATCAAATTATCAGACAGACTGACAGACAAAACTAAAAACCGTTATTTATGATTACGCATCGGCTGGGCGTTCATCTGCATTTCCTCGAGTGACTTCGCTCATGTACACAACGTTTCTCAAGAAGGTTTCTCTTGCGTACCGCGTACCATGGGGATTTGGAATGAGCTCCCAGATTAGGTACTCACACAGCGCTACGATATTGAGTTTTTTAAAAAGGATGTCATAAAAAAATGTTGCCGAGGCCGGCAGCGCGTTCGTGACGTCTTATCATTGACGGTAACCGCTTTCCATCATCGGGTGGGGCGTCAGCCGGTCTGCTGTACTCCGGCTATAAAAAATGGCATGGCATAAATAGCAGTTTCATTTAAATTTTGAAATCACACACCGACACGTCAATTTTATTTTGTTGGTACTAAGATTGCTATCACGTTAAGGCTGATTTACATTAATCCAGCTACTGACTTGGAGAGCAGACTAACTTCAAAATAATCAATCGGCGATATTGAAGTTAGTCAGACTTGGTAGCGCTGCATTGACTTCAAATCAATTTACACGATGTCATTATTTTTTTTATTGCGTGAGTCCAGCAGACAGGCGGACGGCCTGCCTGATTTGACATTTGTAACACCAGAGGTATTACCAATGTGCTGTCGCTCTCTAAAGGGAGAACCTGGCCACTAATGCCGGAACACAACTCAAGGTTGTTATTGTGGCATACTCTAGGCCAGGGGTGGTAGCTATCCAGACGGGCAAATACCCTACCACCTGGCTGTGGTTTGTTTTGTCACCGCTTACGATAGGCCACCTGGCCGCACGTCTTTCTCCGTTCCTGCACGGATAAATGAATTATGAAGTCAGCAGTAGCTTCCTTCGACTTTGAATTCGGTATCTGGATCAATGTAAATTAGATTTTATATTACAATATTTTTCCTTGTCAAATTCAGAATCAGTCTTTGATTAATGTGGTGGATGTTTTAACCGTTTTTCTGAAACGATTTGGAATAGAATAGAACTATCCTTCCTTAAAAACTGAACTAAATACTCACAAAAATTAATACAGCTTCTTTCAAAACTTTCAGTAAACGGTGCAGCGTATCCTGGCGAACTCCTAGCTATAATGGGTTCCTCGGGAGCTGGTAAGACAACATTACTGAATGCCCTGACGTTCCGGACCCCTAGTGGAGTGGTGGCCAGCGGTACCAGAGCCTTGAACGGGTTACCAGCGACACCAGAGTCCCTGACTGCACTCTCGGCTTACGTCCAGCAACAAGATCTGTTCATTGGCACTTTGACTGTTAAGGAACATTTGATATTTCAGGTTTGTGTTTTATCTACTTAGTTTTATGATATTAGTATAGCAATGAAGTGAAAGTACTAAGAGTAAAAATAGAACTTTAAAAATCAATCTTCTATGGTTCGTTCGTTGTCAGCCAATCACAGTCCACTGCTGGACATAGGCCTCCCCAAGTCGGCGCTACTTATCCCCGTCCTTCGACTTCCTCATCCAGCGCCTACCGGTGACGTAGCCCTGGTCGTCGGTCCATCGAGCTGGAGGGCGTGTGACAGTACGTTTACCAAGACTAGGTCTCCATTCCAGGACTAGTCTGCTCCATCGGCCATGGGTCTTGCAGCAGACGTGACCGGCCCACTGCCAGTTCATTACTTGTTGATATTGTGAGCTATGTCGGTTACCTTGGTTCTCGTACAAATATCCTCATTCTAATTCTATCCATAAGAGAAACACCCAACATAGCTCGCTCTATAGCCCGTTGAGCGACTTGTAACTTGTGGAACAATCCTGCCGTCAGTGCCCACGTCTCGGTCCCATAGGTCAAGACAGGGAGGACGCATTACTCGAAGACTTTCATCTTCAAGCATTGAGTGATGGTCGACGAGAAGACTTGACGAAGCTAACCGAATGTTACCCACCCGACTGAATCCTCCTATTAGCTTCCCCCTCGAAGTTGTGCCTGTCTACCTGTATTTTTTATCCAAGGTAGGACATATTCCCGCTCAACCTCCAGAGGGCCGTCATCGACGTTTACCGGTCTCGGCATGACATGTTCATTGAACATGACTTTCATCTTCTATAAATTTTTGACTATTTTAAATTTGAAACTAACATGTGCCAGCGAGACTTCATTAACGTTTCCATGATGACTACGTATTTATTATTAGTAAATTGTAACGGCGGCCCTAAGAAAAATGCGACCACAGCGCTGCGCTACTTTTCGTCTTATTCCATCTCGTTTATCCCATCCTAAAGGATAGCAACTCGTAAGCTTCGTTCCTAATGTTGCAAATGTATTTTTTTTTATTGCATGAGTTCAGCAGACAGGCAAACGGCCCACCTGATGGAAAGCGGTTACCATCGCCTATGGACATTTGCAACATCAAAGGCGTTACAAATGTGCTGCTGGTCTCTTATTAAGGGAGACTGGAACCTGGCCACTAATGCCGGAATACAACTCAAGGTTGTTATGGCGGCATACTCTAGACCAGAGGTGGTAGCGATCCAGACGGGTAAATATCGTACCACCTGTGTGGCAGTGGGTTATTTTATCGCCCCGGATAGAGGAAATTGTATTCTTTCTCCGTTGCTGCACGGATAAAATGTCTATTGGCGTCTGTAACCATTTACCGACAAGTCTGCCGTCTGCCTGTTTGCTATTTTTTGCAACAGCATAAGAGCGTCGGTGATATCGTTCCCAACGGCTCGATACCGCTTTTTAACTTGTATTTAATGAATCCGTGCCGACTATTTTGGGGACTCTCTTAGAAAACACAATGTTTCTGTAGTGCTTCCAACTTATCTGTGAAATGAAGATTGAGATTGAATATATCACTTTGATCTAAGATAATCATAATATAATGCTCGGGCCCCATCTGGGATAATATTATAGTTACAGACTGAGGCCAAATGTGTCTTTTTTATAACATTTAAAATAACTTGGTTAACGAATAAACAACTTTTTTTAGAACTGGCAGCCTTAATTCATATGAAATTACAACATGGCGGCTATAGTTCCATCTTTTACCATTTCCCTGATAAGTTGGGCGGGCCATATCTATATTTATTTCAATAAAAATCATAAAAACCTAGTGGTTTTTATATGACATAGTTGTCATCTAGCAAAAAATAATATATTCGTACTATCACAAATCGTTTTAACAGCTAATTTCTATTGGTTAGTGATCACTAAATTAAATAAATATGATAAACTTGATACACATAAAATAGATTCCGTAAATAAAAACCTCTAAATGATCCACGTTGACGTTGTAACCTTGTCTAATTCTGCCTTAGTCAAAAATATCTCAAATATACTGTGAAAAAACAAACTTACATGTTAAATAACTGTTTTACCGTTGTATTATAATGTAGCGATCGGACCAGTCCATTGAAGGACCCTTAAATTGTTAAAGCCATTAAATAAACTGGTTTTTGGCCTTGATACTTTGATATGTTATAAAATAGAAAACCTACAAGATCCCATTCTTAACCATTTAGATTCTGTCACCACAATATTTATGTAGATGTCAAATTTGGATTTATTTTTCAATATAACGACAATAAATTGATACTGTCAGCTATTACTATTATGATATTTTATAATCTGCTTTGAAAAGGAAAATTATTATATGTATTACGTATTTATTTGGCTACACAAATTAAGGCACATTAATATTAGTGCCCACTGATTTGGAATCATTCATTTAGTTCCAAATTGGATTTTCAAATATAGTACATACATTTTTCTTTTGTGTTTATGTTCTATAGTGGCCTAATTGTTCGTTGCACCAAGTAAATTAAAATGTGAAAAAAAATTACTTCTCGCATCTTCTCAATTTATTGGATTGGTACAGATTGAGAAAAGGGTTTATTGTTCTGGGAAAAGGCTAAGAAATAAGTAAAAAAACGGACATGCAACTATGTAGATTTTATTGAAATTAGATAAAGAAAACTAACAGACAAAAAATTGAAGCGAGTAGAGATCCTGAAATCTATCTACCCTTAAGAGAAACGAGCGTAATGTTGGTTATTTATGTATGACACCGAGTTATAATAATATCCGTGATTTAGTAGACTCCAAGCTCGGTTCATTATCAACCTTTTCAGTAATGTTATTTATAGGATGTGATGTCTTATACCTTCCAGGCTTTGGTGAGAATGGATCGTCATATACCTTATGCGCAACGCATGCAACGTGTTCAAGAGGTGATTTCTGAGGTATGTGCGTTACTTACATTAAATCAAATATATGAACATCCATCACTACATTCAGAGTCAGTTAATAGGCCGGTAATCTTAAAGCCATTCACCGAGGAAGAGTTTACAAACACTGCATCAGAAAGAAAATGTATTTGCTTCTTGAACATTTAGAACTGTTGCAGCTGTGGACTTAAAATTCTCCTGCAGACATCCACGAGGTGTTACTGAAGATAAAGATGTATCGAAAACGTCGTGTGGTATAAATAGCAGACCATAACGACACACTGCTGGGCTCGGGTGTGTAGTACACCCACCACGTTTGCCCAAACTAAGGCGTGATTGATACATCGGTTATCTCGATGTGCTGGTTTCATTACGATGTTTTCTTTCACTCGCACCGTCAACATGTGTGAGGGAGATGTGCAGGCAGTGCGAAAGCTAAAAATAGAAAGTGCATGTATTTTTTCAAGTTAATCGTTAATTTACTACTTAAATGGCTTTCTGTCCAAACGATGATAAGGACTGAGCTCGTTAGTTAACTAACTACTTAATTAATACAAATATAAATCAGGTTTAAGATATAGGACCGGGCATAATTTGCCACGACTTTTTATTTAAAATACCAATCGAAATTTAGTACTTTTTGCTAATTCCTTACCTATGTCTATTGGCATTAACATAATCTAGACTTAAAATTATACTATAATATACTATGTACTATGTATAAAAATATACGAATGTCCAAACGTCGCTTAGGATAAAATGGCGGTAAAGGCTCGATATATATTCCCATTATAGGGAAACGGACAGTATATCCGCCACGCTTGTCCAAGACGACTTGGCAGATTTGACACATCGGTTTACTCGATGTGTAGATTTCATCACGATGTTTTCCTTCACCGTTGTTAGCACGTGGTAATTATAACAATATAATTATATATATTAGGTCAGAAAACTGCCTATAAGTGGTGCATGCGTTCCAGCCAGTATATATACATGACTTAACTTATAGATAAAATATATGTGGATAAATTTTAGATAATAGATTAAATATACTTAATTTTCAGCTAGCATTATCGAAATGTCAGAACACAGTGATAGGTATCCCCGGTCGGCTGAAGGGTATATCAGGTGGTGAGATGAAGAGGCTCTCCTTCGCCAGCGAAGTGCTCACGGATCCACCGCTCATGTTCTGCGACGAACCCACTTCAGGCTTGGACTCTTTCATGGCGCAAAATGTTATACAAGTAAGTATGTTGGGATTTTTAATGTCGATTTAAGTCGATTTTTGCCTTACTATCGGTTAAAATTTGACATAAGCTCTAAGTAATAATAATAAGTAATGTCAAAATTCAACCGATGATAAGATAAGTGAATGAATAGTAAGATATAGGAACTGGTCCTAAGAAATGTTGGTAGCTGTTTGTACACTTTTTTTTAAATATGGGAGTATATTTCTGCGACTATAATCCTGTCAGAATTTTATCAAGCTAAAAAGTTATTCTATTTCTTACATTTTTGTTACTTGTATGTATATATCTTATTATGTTCTAGTCTGAATGCTTTCCCCATAGTTATTGTTTATGGGTGATATCAGCAATTAAACTTATATTACAGTTGAAAAATTATAATGTAAATAGATTTTTAAAAGAAACATGATTTGCGTATTCAGTACATTTTACGGTAACTAAGGAAAAAACCAAAAGAAATAACAAATCGAAGTGCAAGCGCGAAGCTATTGCTGTGCCATTGAACTAGTATTGAGTTGTAACAGTTATAGATGACTTATGTCACGGAAATCGAATAAATACTGGTACAATGTACTCTGTGAATACTAGTTCTACAAGACTAGATGACGTCACATTTCATTTCTCTTTCGCCTTTTGAGGTTTTGTATTTAAGGAGCTACATACATGGACAGTATGTCCAGTATGTATGAACTGTACATACAGCTACAATCTT
The DNA here is from genome assembly GCA_039645545.1 of Dendrolimus houi. Lineage (NCBI taxonomy): Eukaryota > Metazoa > Arthropoda > Insecta > Lepidoptera > Lasiocampidae > Dendrolimus > Dendrolimus houi. Next base: position 22,383,581 of record CM077127.1, on the reverse strand, counting down.
ACTCGCGCATTTTTGAAGATATACCTTTAAATTGACAAAATTTACTTAAGACAAACCTGTATTTTGCGAATCTCAACAATAACATTACGAATATTTTAAAAAAATCAGTTTGATTTAGACAAGGTTTCATACATGAAAAATAATTCACGTGCATTGTTTTTTATTATATAGAAATGTACTTATATGCAATCAAAATCAATTTTATGTGAAACATTCAATATTATTTGATTATATTAACATTTGTAAAATACAGAATTGTCGTAAGTAGATTTTGTCAATTTGTGTATATGTACATATTTGCCAGGTGGTAGGGTATTTGCTCGACTGGATGGCGACCGCCCCTGGTCTAGAGTATGCCGCCATAACAACCTTGTGTTGTGTTCCGGTATCAGTGACCAGGTTCCAGCCTTCTTTAAGAGAGCAGCAGCGCATTTGTAGCACCTTTGGTCTTGCAAATGTACATAGGCGACGGTAACCACCTTCCATCAAATGGGCCGTCTGCCTGTCTGCTGAACTCCTGCAATAAATAAAAATGTACAAAAATTTGATAATATGCGAGCGAGATAGCGAACTCCGTTTAATTACTCTTGAAACATACTGAAAATATCTTCTTACTGTTTTTTCTTCTTATATATAAAAACTTGCGATTTCTCCGTGGCGTTCGCGCCGCGTCTACCCCAGGTAGTAGCTATATGTTACTTACATAAAAATTAAATTACGTTCAATTCACACAACAATAACAAAGAAACTAAGTCGATATAATCTACACAACTGCGTTGCAGTACAAAGAGATGAGTCGTAGCCAACCTGATTTGAAGTGACAAAAGTTAGTGAATTGAAAAAAACTCGATTGCGGCGCCATCTATTTTGCTTATCCCTCTAGCCTAAGGAAACGATGTCATTTACCGGGATAAAATTTGTCCTAAGTGTTAACTCGGGGTATAAGCCGCCTCTATGCCGAGTTTCATTCGTATATGTTTAATAGTTTCCAAAAAAGAGGCGATCGTAGAGCCATCTTTTTCGCTATTTTCGCCTATCCCACGGAAACGACGACATTTATCGGGATAAAAATGTCCTAAGTTACACCCCGGGATATAAGTTAGGTCTATTTCGAATTTCATTTAAATCCGTTCTAGACAGACTAAAATTCTAAAAGTTGCTTTTTGGAATCTGCTGCTCCGAATTAGCCCCCCTGATTTTTTTCACATCTTTAAACGCAATGCACAAACTCAAACCATTTACAGATTTATTATACTATAGATTAATTGTTGTTCGTTGGTCGGGCTAAAAGTCAAAAGCCAATTTTGATAAAATTTTATATGCTTTTGAGTGAGTTCCTGGATGATGTAGATTTACAATTAGTCTTGGTAGGTGGCGCTGCAATCGGATTCTAGATTTATATTTTTTCTGGTCAGATCAACGTCCGCCGAGCCCACTAGTTAATAGTAAATATGATTTAAGTAAGAAGACGTTTATTGAGACTTTTAATTGAGATTTAGAGAGACTGGGGCAGCCAAATATGATCGACGAGGGTGTTACGAGTTACGTTTTCTACCGGGTCATTATCATTAATTAGTATTAATGTTCTATGATATGAGGATATAATTTCTAACAGGTATTAAAAGGGTTGGCTCAAAAAGGTAAAACTGTGATCTGCACCATCCACCAGCCGTCGTCAGAGTTGTACGCGATGTTCGACAAACTACTCCTAATGGCCGACGGGAGGGTTGCCTTTCTCGGATCACCAGAACAGGCCACGGACTTCTTCAAACAGTGAGTTACCTCAAAAGAGTATGTCGGCGTAGGAAAGCATAAGCGCATTAATATTTTGCATTTCCACTCCTCTTGCTTGAATGCATAAATTTTCATGTTACTTGTGAGCTCGTGGTAGCGTCTCTAGCGCACGCGTCCTAAACTCAAAGGACGCGGGTTCGAATCCTGGCTGGAACGCATACACCATTTAATTAGTTTTCTGACCTAATGTGCATATTGCTTCAATTACCACGTGCTAACAGTGAAGGAAAACATCGTGATGAAATGTTGCACATCGATATAGCCAATGTGTTAAACCTGCCAAGCCGCCTTGGACGAGCGTGGCGCGTATACTGTCCGTTCCCCTATAGTGGGAGGCCCGAGCCCAGCAGTGAAACGTTTATGGGCTGTTATTATTATAATATTATTATTGTGAGCTCATCTGTGTAATACTACCTATCTTGTTTTACACATACCAGAGTCTGAGTTTTCAGAAACTTGGACACAAAAAAATGTTAATCTAACACTTATGTGTTAGTATTGTTACGAGTTAGCGGGACTCGAGTTAAAATGCCGTTAGAATTGTTATAGAGTTTATTAGAACTATACATACACGTATGACATATGTACAAATATAACCGAACACAACAAACCCAAACGTAATGCAGAAGGTCGTAATTCAATAAAACGCGCAAAGTTCGTCACTATTAGATTCCCGAATGTACACACGTCACGCCTGTATCGTAGTCGTAGCTCAACTGACTCCTCTCTCAATCAGCCCGTCGTTTTATACTTCACAAATGCGAACGTGCCCGCCCGGCAACGTCCACACAATTTCCTAGTAATCGTAATCCGCACACCTGGCTAATGATGCAACCGCAAGCGGCCGTAAACGAGTATAATAGAACAATCGGTTGTTCTCTACAGTAACTAAAAACGTATGCCAATAAATAAGTGAACAAAAGAAGACGATCATAAAAGGATTACAAGTAGTTCAAATGCCGTAATAAAATGTGCTTTTACAGATTTATACGTGGAATTTATCTATGTCGGGGCAGGGGTTGTAACAGTATGTTTCTAGTGACTGATAATTCAAAATTACATAGTTTCCTTGAGAATAAAACTTGTATATCTTCTGCTACTAAACAGGTTAGGCGCAGCATGTCCTCCAAACTACAACCCTGCTGATCACTTCATCCAGCTGTTAGCGGGAGTGCCGGGCAGGGAGGAGGCCACAAAGCATACCATAGACACTATTTGCACTTCTTTCGCCAAATCGGAGTTGGGATGCAAGATTGCTGCAGAAGCTGAAAACGCGTTGATGTATGAGGTAACCTAATCTGCTTATTATTATTATTTATTACATATTTTAGGTTCAATCTATAATATAGATCAGATCAGATATATCAAATTCTAAACATGCCGTGTCTGTACATTGAAGCTGGAGTTTTTGGCGGGAACTGAAAGGAGATGTTGTGCTGTGCGGTTTTATTTTATAAAAATGTGTAAAATTACTACTATTATAAAATGAACAATAGTTGTAGGATATTGATAGTTTTTGAGTAGTAATTATGTGTTTTGTGAGAATTGTTAACTGTTTAGTCAAATGTGGCCTTTTGAGTTGTCACAAGAACTCCGTTGAATGACACCAGCTAACCTAGATAACCTACAGTTCAGCTGTACTACACATAGGCTTAATAAAATGAAGAAACTACATTATAATCTAATATCTGGCTTAAAGGCCTAGCTGCCAAGCCATAACGACTGCGCCGATTTCGATTCGGTTTTCGCTGATCGACAGCTAATTCTTAGACTTAAAGACTGCGCTACTTTTTGTCCTGGGAATTTTCCCGGGAGCGGTTTGTAGTTGTTCGGGTGCATAAAAATGAGATTATTCCGACACAGTTGTCACTAAAACGGTGGTCTTCTTTTTTTTAATACTGCGGTACTTTGTGCCCCGGGAATCCTGCGGGAATTTCAAGTCAAGCATGGATGAAGTCGCGATCATATCCTAGTCAGTTATAAATATAAAAGAAACTCATGTAGACTTTAAATTTTTAATACATCTTGTCCAAAAAATTACGATTGGAATAATAATGGTGTAAAAATGAAAGAAGAATCATTTAGTTAATTGTTTTAACTTACTGTTCTTACTAACTTTTTGAAGTTACGTTCTTTATTGGGCGCGATTAGTATGCATTATTCTGATTTCTGTTGTCACTCTTTAGTTTATTTTCACATAAATGAATTAAACTTTAGCCTAATGTCTCTTTTCTTCTAAGCATAAGTTGTCCGGTGGTTGGTCTGATCCGGCGTGGTCGTCAACATCTTCGACTACGAAGCGACATCCCCGGTCTCCATATAAGGCGTCATGGTGTGCGCAGTTCCGCGCAGTGTTATGGCGATCCTGGCTATCCGTCACTAAAGAACCTATGCTTATCAAAGTTAGATTCTTACAGACTGTGGTAAGTTATAACAGCTGGTGATGAAATAAAACTAATATATTATCTCTTTAATCATTTGGCTCACAATGCCTAATGCGTAAAACTATGCAGTTCATTGAGCAGTTACTAACTGGAGCGACGTTCTCGAATAATAAAGGCATTGACGTATAAAGAGCGCCAAAAATTTCTGCATGCCACTGCCGGGGTGAATGGTACTCCCGATGCAGTTCCGTGAATGAGATTAACGGACTTCACTGCTTTGTATTTTAATCAACCAACATGTATATGTTATTGTCAAACATCGAAGTTCTGGCGCTTACTTAGGAGAGACTAATTTATACAGTCATTAAACATGTAACAAGTGCAGTACGAATCGACGCTTGACCGAGTCTGCCGTAGTCGCTTCTCGACTATCGACTAGGCAAAGCCCGACACAGATTATTTTACGTTCGACGTTTGACTAAAAAGTTAGGTACTTCTAGGTTTGACTAAAAATATTTTAGTCAAAGGCTGAAATTGGAATTTATTTCGGGTTTTGTCGAAAGGCCTTGGTCAAATATATCATATATAAAATATAAATATAGCATATCGACCTTTGACTATAACACATGTACTATTTGACTTTACATAAATAATACGCAAACCTGATTTAAACCGTTAATAATTTTTGATAATGTAAGTAGTACCTAAACTGACTTTTAAAAAAACAATTAAATACTAAAAATAAACCAAGTTCTAATTTAGTTAATATAAACTATGTAACAAATCGCTGCCAGAGAGAAGCATGCCCAGAAGGCTAGCTGCGTTGCCATGCAGTGCATATATCGCACCCTTAGAACTGTAGAGACCTAATTAGAAATATCAAGTTCCCTAATTTTATACCTTATTTTTATGTACTAGATATTAGAATCCAATTACTCAAAATTTTGATTTAGATCGGTATAATGTTAAGCGTGCGATGACAATGCTGATTCGTTGCGAGAAATAAGAACCACGAACCAGCCTTCTGATAACGGGTGGCATCAAAATTTCTTACAAATTACTTTATAGAAACTCTTTGCCGATATTGTCACCTTTTAAATGACGAAATTTATTGAGAAGAGATTTCTTTACAGATGGTATCCATATTGATCGGTGTAATATACTTCGGTCAGAATTTAGATCAAGACGGTGTGATGAACATCAACGGTGCAATATTCATGTTTCTCACTAACATGACCTTCCAGAACATTTTTGCTGTTATCAATGTAAGTTTTTCGATGCATCTAATTGTATAATATTTACTCTGCCATGACAAGGGTCTGTATAAAAAGAGTGTAACAAGATTCAATTTTGCAAATTTTTCAACCTATTTACTTATGTTGTTGAAAACAGTGGTGGTAACTTCCTATCAAGTAGCTCATCGGCCCAAATAGCTGCTTTAGGAAACAAAAAGTCATGCATTACCTACATATTATTTTATAATCTTAAGTATTGACCGTCACGTTCTTACCAGAACCTGCGTTGCAATAAATCCGTGATCTGCTTTAGTATGTATATATTATGGGCAATTTGATAAATCCGGTCACTCTGAATAATGACCGGTCTGTATACATAATGCCCATCAAGTGGGCAATATAAGTAAAACTGCATGGTTAATCACTTTTCCCGGTCAGTATGAATAATGACAACCTTATCTTAGGCAATATAATAAAACACAGATGAACTGTAGTTTTTTGTTCAATAAACAAAAAGGTTGAGATTAGGGTATATAGCACTTTTATTTATTATTTGAGATATGAAGTGAATTTTAGGTGGTTATAAAAAAAACCACGAAGGTTAAGAGGGAGCTCCGTTTCGCTTCGTTCTCGCTTTAGCCTTCTAACCTATATTCTATAATTCTTTCAGAATAAATAAGTGCCATATAACTATAATCCTCCCTTAAATGAATTAAACTTACATAATTCTTATGGAAAGGTAACCGAATTTATCACATTGCGGGCAGTATGCGGGCACTAGCCGGACCTAGAAATAGATAAGTATTCATACTGCCCGGTTCAAGTAATAAATTCCAGTTATCTCAAACCATAACTTTTTAAATGGACCACGGGCCGTCGGAGATTATTAATATGGGCCGGCCAAAGTAATTCATTTATCAAATTGACCAACGCTCTTGGTCATTATTCATGATGATCGGTCCATATTAATAATGCCCGATTAATCAAAATGCTCGTAACATATACACTAGCAGACCTTGGTAAAAAAGTAACTGGTTATACCTAACTGTAATATTCAATGTTATTGAATGTTGCAGTTAAACGTTGCAAAATTACGCTCATTTCAATCTAAATCCAGAGGAGTGACCTTATCTTTAGCTGTTTGAAATAGTTATTTATCGGGTCTTCTTAAATGTTAATATACTAAAACAATATATTTATCTCACCCATCAATTAGGTCTTCTGCTCGGAGCTGCCAATCTTCATCCGGGAACACCATTCAGGGATGTACAGAGCGGACGTGTACTTTTTATCAAAGACCCTTGCAGAAGCGCCAGTTTTTGCGACCATCCCGTTGGTGTTTACAACTATAGCTTATTATATGATCGGTCTGAACCCTGACCCGACACGGTTCTTCATTGCTTCCGGATTGGCTGCGTTGATCACGAACGTTGCTACGTCCTTTGGTAAGTTGTAAATTTTTATTAGGAATATGTTTGCGGGAAATTGGAGAACAGTCTCTTTCTAGCTCAGTAGTTTTGATTTCAAAACAAGTTGTTCCCCGCGAATCGAAAAAACACATTAGGGTTTTTTCTGGGTAATACGATAGATTATTAGGGGCCTGAACCACCAATTACGTCACACGAATTTCATGATTTTTTGACCCCTCCCCGTCCTTGTCACAGGTGGTCACATTCGTGAGATTGCTCCCTAGTGTGACATCACATATTTTGAAATTTTACACCAAGAAATTATTAAATTGAAACAGCAGTACCGTGATTAATTTATTACAATTTAAATTATTTTTAATAATTTAAACACTATGCTCATACAGATAGAAATGGAAATATTTAGAAATTTTTCGTTAATACATAGTTCAAATTTCGTATTTTAAAGCTGAAATTTAGGATCTCTCCCACTCCTTGTCATACAATGTCATACTGAGGCGACCCCTCCCACCCCCTTAACATGTAACGACAAAAACTATATTTAATATGTTTGTTTAATGACAAAGAAGAACATATTTCTACTTTGCCATTACAAGCGATCAAAGCCGCTGACAAAATCGGATAATGATCGCACTACGAGTACAGGTAAGTTAGCTTCGAGACGTTTTTGCATTTATATATTTACAGGACTTCTAAACTTGAAATTTACTATTAAAAATTATGTTTAATATTAACATGTATTATTTTGATATAGTTTAATATTGTTACAATTGGACCTCCTGCATATTTGTAAATAAAGCACATTTATTACCCGCCGTCGGTGTTTGAGCTAATAACATTGAAGCGCTTTTATGACCATCTTCTTTTGTTTACTTATTTATTGATTGTTGTGGAGAGCAGCCTATTGTACTCGTTTTGGCCGTTCGCAGGCATAATTAGGTAGGTGTGCGGATTACAATTTCTGGGAAATTGTGTCGACGCTTCCCAGATAGACATATTGCATCGTCCATTATAAAGCAATGTCCCAATGGAGGGATCGGCAGTCAAACGATAACCATAAGCGTGGTAAAACGTGTGTACATTCGATAATCTATATAGTGACGGACTTTGCGCGTGTTATTGGATCGTGCATTACGTTTGTACTGGTTGTGTTCAGTTATATTTGTACCTGTGTTATACGTGTTTGTATAATTCTAAATAAACTCTATAGTAATTCTAACGGCATTTTAATTTGAGTCCCGCACTCGTAACAATATTATTAGTTTCATATTAAGTACCTGTCTATATAAAATATTAGTTTATTTATTTATGTCCTGACTCTACTACGAACGCAAAAACGTCGAAGCTAATTTATCTGTACATATACGTAAAATCTATTTATAAAATATTAACAAGTTTATAGTTTATCGTTCTCTAAAAACAATTCATCCACTAATTGCTTATGTGATTAAACATGTAATTGAAGAGTTACAACATTTATTTTAACATGTTGCAATTGTACATAATAACATGCCATTAAAATAACTTATAATTAATGACAATTAAGGAGCCAATTTATAATACGTTATTTCCGTTTTTAGTTTATAGTGAAATCGCATCAAAAGCCGGTTTCTTAGTAAAACAAATAAGTATAGATAGACAATAACTTGTTCGTTTTAGGTACCGAAGTGACTTCTGTATTTCCACTAAAATCAACCCGATGTTCGTCTTAAGTTTAAGCCTTTTGGGTGTGTATTAGTAATGGTGTATTGGTTAGGTTAATTGTCAACATTTTTTTTTTGGTATTTCTACTTTCACTATTCTTCTAACAAAAACACAATAAGTAAAACAAATTTGGCATAATCAACCCTATAAAAACCTACTTTGACCGGTATTAAACAACACGTTCTATCCGTGCAGGAACGGAGAAAAAATACAATGTTTTGCAGCAAAAAACAAAACCAACAGCCAGGTGGTAGGGCATTTGCCCGTCTGGATGGCTACCACCCCTGGTCTAGAGTATGCCGCCATAGCAACCTTGGGTTGTGTTCCGGCATTAGTGGCCAGGTTCCAGTTTCCTTTAGAGAGCAGCAGCGCATTTGTAGCACCTCTGGTGTTGAGACTGTCCATAGGCGATGGTAACCGTTTTCCACCAGTGGGCCATCTGCCTGTCTGCTGAACTCATGCAATTAAAAAAAGTATTCCTTTGTTTGACTATTGAAGCATCTAACTTAGCTGTAGAGTACTGTAGTGAAGTTATAATGTAACAAAGATTACAGAATAAGTCATAATTGCCAAAAACTTTGCTAAAGTCTCATGTGACTGCGTCATCGAATTGACATTCCACGTGGAAACGTGGCCAGTGTTTGGGATTGTTCCTAACAGACGACGACTTAAGAACGACAAATACATATGTATTATTTGTAACTATTTTGTCTCAACGTAGTCTTGCCTTAAAAAAATAAAATTTAGAACCCGATTGCTGCCCCACCGGGTCCAATTGTGCATCTAAACCATCCCGGGACCCATTTGAACACACACAAAAATGTTCATCAAAATCGGTCCAGGGGCTTAGGAGTTCTGTGACATACATACCTACAGAAAACTTTAATATATATAAAGATATTATATGTATTTAATTTCATATAGATAAAATTGAAGTTTTTTTTATTGTAGAGTATTTGAAATAAATATTATAAATATCTTTTTCGTATGTATAAATAAGAAGTCAATGCAGTACATGCCAATAAATTGTTTTGAATTTATAATATAAACTGTATGAATACATTGCATGTCTCTTCAAACAGATGCGAAGCAAATTGTGTGTGCAAAGATTAATTATATAACTGTAATTAAAGAACGTGAAAAACTCAATTGGATCCCTATTTGCTTTCGCCGGAATACTCACATTCTCACACTACTTTATAACATATTATTTATTCCTAGTAGTCCTCCTTGCCTTAAGGAACGTTTTGAATTCCTTCGTCTTTCTACTTCCCACAATTTGCGCACTCATACGTACCGTAAACTCACTACACCTGCACACACTTCATCCTTTTATGATAACTCTTTTACAGTGCAGGCTGTCAAACTTAAGAATGCGTTGCTTCTTACTTCAGAAAGGCCAAAACATCGCCTACATTTAAGAACGCACTCAGAAAACACTAGTTTTACTTAAATAATTATGCCTAATTCTTATACTATAGACTAATTAATATATATATATATATATCTTATTTATAAAGTAAATTAAGTATGTTTGTTTATGATATACTTAATAATAATCTGCACCACATACATCGCTAGATTAGGTTAAACTATTCCTAAGTTAGGTTGCCTGGAAGAGATTGCTTTAAGCGATAAGGCCGTGTATTGTTTCTACCATGACAATATTGTAATTGTGCATTTTTGAAATTGTATATTTGGTGAGCAATAATGTGTTATCTATCTATCTAAACATCGATTATCTCTACTAACTCCTACGAGACACAGGCATGATAGAATGTATTTTTATATACGCAACTTTCAATTTCATAAATCACATAAAGGTTAATGGTGTAATGATAAGGTTTTTGAGGAATTTAAATATGAGCGAGTCGTATCAGGGCCTTAAACTATTAGGTAAGTTAATTATCTAAGTATCTATATCCAGAGTATCCAAAGTTCATATTTTAACTATGTAAAAAATAAAGGGGCCATGTCGTTCACGGTTTAGATGTTTTTCTATTTTTTGTAACAACCGGTTTCAGATTACACAAACGCAACAGATATTCATGCAACCTTAAGGTGTCAATGTCAACTTATTACGAGCCCTTCAAAAAGCGATCAGTGTTTATTAATTCAACATAGCCTAATTAACACAAACTCATATTGTTGTTATTTTTGACGGCCTCTGTGGCGTAGCGTGGGTGACGGCCGCCCGGGGCGGAAGACAATTTTGCCGCCCTTTTATTTAGGTATTTCAATTTAATGCATACTATATCTATACTTCTATACTTATATCACAAAGAGGTAGTTTGTGTGTTTGTGACGTTGTAGGGATCTCTGGATCTACTAACCGATTTCGAAAATTCTTTTTGTGTTGGAAAGCCCACATATTCAGGAATGTTATAGGCAATATAACATCACGCTAGGACCAATAGGAAAGGATTGGTAATGAAAAATTCTGTGCTCTTTTCAATCGGTCCAAATTTGTAGTTGCGGTAAAAATATAAAATGGTTCAAATATTTATATTATTTATTGTGAAATTTTGCCGCCCCCTAAAAAGTGTCGCCCCTACTACGCTACGCCACTGCTCTGTGGTTGAGCGGACTAAGTCTTTGCTGGTCTATATCACAAAAATGCAGAGGCCCCGGGTACTACCGGGTATCCCGGCTAAGTAAATCTTGTAAACGAGCTTTCCGATATTTACTATGGACTGGATTTCTGGGCGAGCCCAGGAGCATAAACAATGAACATAGCAATATACCTATATAATTTTCTTATAGTTGTATGAGCCAAATGCGTAACATGAATTATTTTATATAATTAGTGGAAACTTAGTTCATATGTATATTAATTTGTGTGTTATATATTGTAAGAATTATAATTAGATATATTATTAGAGCTATTAGCGATAAGGCCGCCTGTTGTTTTGCCAAGAAGTATTGTAGTTAAGCATTTTGTTTTTGTATTTGTTTATTTTGGTGAGCAATAAAGTGTTACCTATCTATCTGTCATTAGATTTAAAAAAAAAACAATTACCCTTGTCAGAAATCGTATCAGCTGATTTTGAAACTCTAAACAACGAAAATATAGTAATACCACTTTTTTACCACATCCTTTTTCTCTAAATCGGTCTCGAGACTCCTTTGAGTATTTTTTGATATTTAGCATAGTTTAGTATTCGGCCCATTTGAAAAATTCATTCTGTATACAAGGGACTGGGCCGAAGTCCTAGCGTGGCCCGTGGTATATTATTCCTAACACAAGCGTAACTTGCTTGGCTTGGAAATATAAAATGTGTGTGTGTTTGCCATTTATCTATAGTCAAGGTGGGGTAGTCCGTCAATGGGGTAAGTTCATACACCGCTCGTTTTTTAACTTTTCTAAACGGAATTTAACGCCAACTACAAGAAGACAGAATTCAATGGGGTGTCAGCTTCACTGACTGATTTGCTGTCGTCGTAACTATACAAACACAGAAATAATGAAAGGTGTATGGTGTTCCCCCACTGACGGATTTCGTCACCTTGAACTATATTTTCAGTGTATAGACTCTAAACTTAGAGTATCGTAGGTATATTGAATGAAAGGGCGAACCTCTTCCGCGCCATGTTTGTTTAAAGTCCTATATCTTACTATGATTTTCTTCGATTCACCTTGGACCTTGTGGATAACCATAATGAGCGTTAATCAGTGATTTTGTCGCTAAAAATGAATGATCTAGTACGCTGCTTAAACGGGGTTGCGAAAAATGACGCATTTTACTTAAATAAAAAGTCGTTAATAAGCATTTTCATGGTTCTAACCAATAATAGGCTTCATGAAATATGGATGTGACTTTGATTGACATCCTCACAGACAGACAGATTAACGAAAATAAATGGTGATTAGACGACGTTTCATTTTGGTTACGTAATAATTATTATGTATGTGTATTATAATGTATGTCTTTGGAGACCACGGGCCATAAAAATGGCCCGGACTTTTGGAGGGCTTTCGTGGGGAAGGCCACCTCGTCGAGGCCCCTTGACAAATTTAATGTAAATGTGGCGTGACACCGACCGGCGATTATCCCTGTCTGCACCATATAATAATGCACCCAAGGACAAGCCCCAGCCAGTGTAGGACTATTGTGGGAAATGAGAACACAAAGTACCTTGCTATTGGGGTGAACTGCTAGTGGTACTAGGGGTCTGGAAATATGGGAACTATGGCGTCTGCCCGTCGCAATGTTCAGAGAACATGAAAAATGGCCAGACGGTGACTCGCCACTCCCTGCATGGGCCCCAAAAAATGCCATAGAAGACAGGGGCAACATGGGTATTATTATTAATATTGTAATGCTTCAAAATAATAAAAATACTAAAATTTCTTAATATCTTGACTAAATTGACAGGGTGCCAATCACTTGTGCCAATAACGGTGTAGTTTACCCTATTTACATTTCAAATGTTATAAAAACATTTCGTATGCAATACAAGAAAGCGGACTTATGCTCGGTTCCTATATCTTACTATTCGTTGACTTGCTTTACCATTGGTTGAATTTTGACATTACTTGTATGAAGCTTATGTCAAATTTTAACCGATGATAAGGCAAATGAATGGTGTGTAATATAAAGGAACTGGCGATAAGCAAACATTAAATAAAAAATATCTAAACGATTAGTTCTACGTATATAACAGTTTCAATGAAGTCTTAAACGCGTCAGCATATTTTAATGAAATGTTGTTCTGCAGGGTACCTTATATCCTGTGCTAGTAGCAGCGTGAGCATGGCAGCTTCTGTGGGTCCACCCATCATTATACCGTTTATGTTGTTCGGGGGTTTCTTCCTTAATTCGGGGTAAGTCATCTTAAATTTTAATTTAATCCGTGCAGCAACGAATAAACTAAAACACAGCCAAGTGGCAAGGCATTTGCCCGTCTGGATGGCTACACCGCTAGTCTTCCGCTATCTTGAGTTATTTTACGCCACTAGTGACCAGGTTCCAGTCTACTTTCGAAGCCTGTTGCACAATAGTAGCACCTTGGGTGTTGCAAATGTCTATAGGTCACGGTAACCACTTTCCATCCGGTGGGTAGTCCTGTCTGTTGCACTCCAGAAATGAAACAGTATGTATAAAGTACCAAAGCGGCAATACTTTCTCAGCTAGAATTCGTACTCACTTCATTGAAAGGAGAAAGGATGCCTTAGCCAAAAGCTTGCTGCAACTGTATCCCAGGTTTGCTATTATAATTCTGTCAGGATAGTCACATATTGACTTTGAAATGGTTCAATTTATCATATCTGACAATCTACTATTACCAAATAGACTACATATATAAACAATAATAACAGCCCATAAACTTCTCTCTGCTGGGCTCGGGCCTCCCACTAGAGGGGAATGGACAGTATTCCCCCCCATTGCTTGTTCCAGGCGGCTTGGCAGGTTTGACACATCGGTTATCTCAATGTGCAGGTTTCATCATGATGTTTTCCTTCACCATTGTTAGCACATGGTAATTGTAACAATATGCACTTTAGGTCAGAAAACTGCCTAAGTGGTGTATGCGTTCCGGCCAGGATTCGAACACGCCCTTTGAGTTTACGGACGCGTGCGCTAGCCATTGCGCTACCAAAACTTGTGAGATGCAATGAATTTGATCTACTATTCTGATTCAATTGTAACAGCAGACTAGAGGCCATGAAACTTGCTAATCACTATGTTATTTCTAGATCTGTACCACCATATCTCGGTTGGATATCCTACCTGTCCTGGTTCCGTTACGGCAACGAAGCTTTACTCATAAATCAATGGTCGGGCATTGAGAGCATAGCCTGTACGAGGGAAAACTTTACTTGTCCAGCGTCTGGACAGGTTGTACTTGACACCCTTAGCTTCTCACAGGTAAGGTTTAAAGCCTTTGAAATATTCTTCAAATAATACAGGTTTAATGATATAAAAACACGTTTATTTGAAATTGAAAATGTAGTTAACAAGATAAAGGTAAATTAGCTTTGAGACGTTTCTGCGTTTGTAGTAATATTTTTATATTTACAGGACTTCTAAACTTGAAATTTAGTATTAAAAATTATGGTTATTATTATTTTAATATAGTTTATTACTGTCATATAAATAACCTGTTTATTTATTTATGTGCTGACAGTATAACTACTATAAACGCAAAAACGTCTCGAAGCTAATTTACCTGTAGTTTACTGTTTTATATTTGAGCCATTTACTCCCATGTGTACCTATAGCTATTTCCTCATGTCATCATTCACTGCTTTTTCATATCTTACTCATTTACATACATACATAATAATATCGCGAAAATAAACATATTTGTGATGTTACAATATTGGTTAAGGAAACACATGAGCACATAAGGGGTCTTTGAAAATTGCACTCGTGACTGAAAAATTAAGAGGAAGAGAGCTCATGTGGTAAAAAGAATGTTAAACTAAGAGATTGATGAATATAAGTGTGAATGAAGGTAGACCAAAAAAGAGATGAATGGATTGTGTGAAGGATGACATGATGATTTGTGTTTAGATAGATTGATAGATAGAAACTACAATTATAAAAGATACTGTAGAAGGTATGTAGACTAATATATAATAATTTTAATTCTCTTAATGTTTGTTACAGGCGGATTTCACAATGGATGTTGTCAATATGATACTTCTGTTTATTGGATTTAGATTCCTTGCGTACATAGCATTAGTTCTACGCACACGCAGAGGGAAATAAATTCTATTGCGAATAATCATAATATAGGAGACGATTATTTTTAAAGGAGATAATTTGTATTAAGTGTCTAAATATATGTTTGCATGTCGTTTTATTATATTGCATTCATAAAAATATTTTATACATTTTCTATATATAATTATTATCGTTTTATGTTATGTTTTTGAGTGTTTGCTAATTAGAGGTCTATGCTTATTATATAAAACATTGTATTTAATAGAACTGTTGTTTTAAAATGGCCTATTATGTTGAATCGTATTGTAAATCTGATATGTGTAGATATAGGTAAACAGTGGCACATGTTGTTGCAGTTTTTTTGTCATTTTGCATGGTCTTGTATCAAAGTACTTTAAGTCCAGTCCTAACCATAGCTAAATTTACTAACATTATATAAAGTACTTTTTGGGCATCTTAAAAATTATAGAGATATAGATAATACTCTAAAAATAATCAGATTATCATATATAACATTATTTTTAGATTTTAAAGCGACTGTAATCAGTTTTACTTGATTAATAAACAAATTGTATGTGTGTGTGCGCGAGCAGTTCACACGTAGTAGAAGTGAAATTTCAGGGAATATACTCACAGATAATTATTTTCTTCTTTCCCTTTTATTAATATAAATATAAATATTTTAGTTTACATCCGTTAATGTTATAATTAAAAAAAATCAATCTAATTTACACTTTATACCACTAATATAAAGTTCAAAATTCAATGCACTCTTACGCACAATTACCTTTGATCTACGTATAAAAGAATATCTGCCTTAACTATATACAGATAGAGCTTAAATTCATTTGAAACCTTTTAAGTTTTATTTAAATTGAAAATTAATACAAACGGGTAAAGAGAAATGTGTTTTATTTTTAATTGAATAAGGTTGAATTTTGTGTTTATCTCTTTTTAGTGTCCCTTTTTCGTTTCATCGATTTTCAAATCACAACGATTCTAAAGAAGTTTCACTTCAAGAACAATAACAATATTCATTTTTATTTAAAGACTAGCTGATGCCTGCGACTTCGTCTGCGTGGTGCTTTAATTTTTCGGGATCAAAAGTATCCTATATGTTGACCAAGGATATAAGCTACCACCATACAAAATTTCATTTAAATCGGTCCAGTCGTTTCGGAGATTAGCCGGTACAAACGGACAGACAAACAGAGAAACAAAAGATTTGAAAAAGTCTTAAATTAATTATATTTCACTTCTTACATCCTGACTCGGTTTTTAGCATTATTTTTCATTGTACAGAAATTTGACCTCTACAATTTTATTATATATATAGATATGTATCTATTATAATATTACATAATATATTATGAAAAGCAAATAACTTGACAAATGATTATTCGCTTAAAAGTTAATGAAATAAAGCATATAAATAGATTTTGCAGAATTTTGTATTTTGTTAAAAAACAGTACATAAATTTATATAGGTATCTAATAGTATAATGAGTCTATTTAATAAAATTATGAATGTAGCTGAAAATAATAACTTAGTTCTTAATATGCATGATAGGTAGTTGTATACACGTGTTCAACAGTTTTAATTAAAACTATTGTTAATTAATGAAAATAAAATACGTTTATGAAAATTCTTTGTCTTTAATTATTTGTATTTATTATGTTACTCTCCATCTGGGAATATCTGAGATAATATAGTCACCGTTTCACGCAGAATCATGTGTTTAATGGCTTATTTGTGATGCGATATTATTATTCATTATTAATAACGTTAAACAAAAACAGATAACATATATGTATATACATTACTGTAGCTATTAGTTAACGGCGTTATTTTTAAATATGTATTTAGTATCTTGAAGAAAAGATGATCGGTATGATATATCAGCATGATTTATATATTTTAAATATTGAAACTGAAATCAGTTTACATCTGATTTACATCAACCGTTTTACTTTTTTGTGTCTAATACAATCTCAGAATAATAACTAAAGCTAGTATATAACTTGAATAACTCTTATCCCAAAAACGAGTTGCTTTAGAAGATATATTGATGCCAGCTATTGATTCAACTGGTTTTATGCCTGATCGCTATTATTAGACTAGCTTCTGCCCGCGACTTTACCCGCGTGGAAAGTTTTTTTAACTATCCCACGGGAACTCTTTAATTTTTCGGGATCAAAAGTATCCTATAAGTTGACCAGGGATATAAGCTTCCACCATACAAAATTTCATTTAAATCTGTCAAGTCGTTTCGGAGATTAGCCGGTACAAATAGACAGACAAACAGAGAAACAAAAAATTTGAAACAAAATTAAATTAGCTTTATTTCACTTCTTAGATCCCCCTGACTCGGATTTTAGCATTTTTTTTTCATTGTACAGAAATTCGACCTCTACAGTTTTATTATATTTATAGATTTAGAACTGTGGATTGCTGGTACAGACCCAAACATAGTCAATAAACCTTTACATTTGTGACACTGGTAAAACACGGAAAGTCCTGTTGGTTTTAACGCAAATATTTCAATGCAGAAAAGATATACGTATTTACACTGGTCAGTTTCTCCACAACATTCCTCTAGGCATATGTTCTACCAAAGGAGTCACAGCTGGGGAAAATGACAACGACGGAAACACGATTTTTACATGTCTATGACGTTGGCTGTCGTCATCTATACTTAATTAACTAATTAATCTTATATAGGTACTAATATATAAAGCTGAAGAGTTTGTTTGTTTGCTTGAACGCGCTAATCTCAACTACTGGTCTGATTTGAAAAATTCTTTCAGTGTCAGATAGCCCATTTATCGAGGAAGGCTACTGGCTACATATCATCACGCTAAGACCAAGAGGAGCGGAGCACCAATTAAGAATGTTTCAAAATCGGGGGGTTTTTTAACTTACTTTTTTTACTATTCCACGCGGACGAAGTTGCGGGCAGAAGCTAGTAATATTATAAAGAGGAAAGGTTAGTATTCTTGTATGTTTATAACGAATAAACTCAAAACTACTGGACATTCGAATGCTACATGATCCCCGATTAATATAGACTATATAAAATTAGGGATCCCTACTAAAACTACAATAATGTAATCCATAAATCTAAACAAAATACTTGGCGCTGGTGGAATCTGTTTCTACGATTTTGATGAAATTTTACGTGTGTTTGAGTGGGTCCCGGGGTGGTTTAGATTCACAATTACACCCGGTAGGTGGTGCTGGAATCGGGTTTTAGATATTTATTTTGTGAGGATAGGACATGGAAGAAGAATACTACCTTTTTCCATGGGGCAGGACAACGTATACCGAATCCGCTAGTTTTTAATAATTTTCTAAGACGTAGAAGCTTAGCAGTACTCGGATTGTTGTACATAATCAATGTTTCAATTTTGTTACGCAAGAATAAATCAGCATATACTTGATGAAAAAAGTGTAAAAACATCCTGATCTCAATATTTATAGTAAATATTATAAGGATGTGTTTATAGATAATGTGTAGATAAAGATGTATTTGAATTTCTTTAGTTCGGCAAAAACCTCTATGAACCATTAA
This sequence comes from Dendrolimus houi, assembly GCA_039645545.1. Taxonomy (NCBI): domain Eukaryota; kingdom Metazoa; phylum Arthropoda; class Insecta; order Lepidoptera; family Lasiocampidae; genus Dendrolimus; species Dendrolimus houi. Next base: position 22,364,794 of record CM077127.1, on the reverse strand, counting down.
GTGTCTACTGTTGGAATGCCGCCCAGATATTTTATCGTCGTGTTTTAAATAAATGATTAAAATTACCGTCAATAATTCCTTTAAGAAAAAAAGATAAGCCTTATTAAAAAACTACGCCATTGTGAAAAATACTTATACTATAGATTTTGAAGTGAAACTCCTTTAGAATCGTTTTACTAACTAAAGGAGATAAACACACAAATCTATAGGACTAAGCCTGCGAGAGAATGAGACAGAATACATTATATTCAATAATTTAAACACTATGCTCATACAGATATAGTTGGAAATGTTTTGAAGTTTTACGTTAATACTTCAAATTTCGTGTTTTAAAGTTTAAATATATTATAATGATATAATATATGAAATGTGACGTCAGCATATTTAGAATCCGTCCCACCCTTTGTCACACTTTGTTTCATTTCTACTGCGTGTGAACTGCACGCACACACATTTTGTTGTTATCTATACTTCAAATGATTTTCTTATTCATATTATTAAGATAAGTCGAAATCCATTCAACATAGAATTTGCAGTACTTATCGGATCTTTGACCCAATATATACGATTCGACGTTGAAAGAATTCAGCATAGACTTTTATTCAAATCGTAGATGATAACGTTGATACAGATTGTTTTAAAATAGTTTTTGAAGTGAAACCTCTTTAGAATCGTTGTGATTTGAAACACGATGAAACGAAAAAGAGACACTAAAAATAGATAAACACATAAATTAATAGGAGTAAGCTTGCCAGAGAATGATATACGAGTTTTACATTGTGCAGCACAGATTAGAGAGTTAATAAGACGTATTATTTAACATAGGTCCAATTTGGACCGAAATAAAACTGATAATAATATTTTTAGACTAAAACAGTGAAAAATTGAAAGTGATACTTAAGAAGTTTATTTTGAACTATAATATGTTGACGGAGGATGTAGGCGAAAGGAATTATATTTATATTAATAAAAGTTAGAAAAGAATTATCTGTGAGTAAATTCTCTGAAATTTCACTTCTACTGCGTGTGAACAGCACAGACACACAATTTTTTTATGGCACGAGCTCAGCACATAGACGGACCACCTGATTGATGGAAAACGGTTACTATCGCCCATTATGGACATTTGTAGCACCGAAGTTGCTATCAATATGCTACCGCTCTCTAAAAGGACACTGGAACCTGGCAACTGATGCCAGCACACAACTCAAGATTGTTATGGCGACAAACTCTAGACCAGGGGTAGCCATCCACGCGGGTAAGTACCCTACCACCTGGCTGTAGGGAGTTTTGTCGACTTTTAGATGATGTTTAATGAACAATATATGTCTATATATTTACCTAACCATGATAATAGTAATAATAATTTATGGCTCGTGAAATATTGCTCTAAATATTATTATTTGAAATCAGGACTTCACTTTAGTACTAAACTTGGGATGCGTAGCCAGCAGGAACGATTCCATTTTCTGAGAGGTCCAGAAGGAAACAGGATCCATTTTCATTGCAAGAAGGTAATGCTTAATGCACTATACATGTACTATAGGTATATTTCTATACTAGACATATACATATGTCACGACAGATTATGGGATATTGTGGAACTTACGGCGACTGTTGGATAAGTACTAAAACTATAATTTTATGAACTCAGCCAACCTCTATTACTATCACTGGATTGGCTGCTTAATAAACATATTTTTGACTCAATCTGAAGCACCACTTGCGACAGATTGTGGAACTCTTGCATTCAATGCCTTGACTATTAGTACCAATCATACAGACACAAAAATTAAGTGACAATAGCCATTCCAGTGATATTGATGAAAAGTCAATGCTTTATGCTAAGTCTTGTGGTTTAGCCTACGCTATAACCCTGGCAGCTATGATCCCGCAGACGTTTAATATTACCGGGTCTCTCATCCTCTCATTTATAGACTAAAAAGAGAGTATATGGAACACCTCCACGTCTTCGTCTCGGGAGTCTTGGTTAATGTTGTGCCCCTAAGGCCGTTACTCGCGGCTGTGCGTTTAAGCTAGTGAGATGTCACTAGACGTCTTCTGGCATTATCTCACCATCGTCATCTGGCATGACTGCCTCTATGGTTGAGCGGGCTAAACCTTTGCCGGCACTCACTGCAACGCAGAGGCCCCGGGTTCGATTCCTGGTATGGTAAATTTCGGAAACGAATTTTCTCCGTTATTTACCACTGTCTGGGTGTCTGGGAGGTGTCTGAGGACTGGCCCCATACTATATATATATATATATATATATATATATATATGTATATATACTTGCAAATGCGGAAAGGGAGCCGGTAGTTCCGCTCTTACTCCCACTACATCTTTAGCGGACAATATTGACTCGCAGAGGAAACGATAATGATAGCGTATCAATCGGTTAGGTAATTTTATCTGTCTCTGAAGCCCCGACCAGCTACTTCTGGTTTATAATCTAAGTCCCAATACTATTTATATTTTATTATGGTTCCGATAAATAATAACAAAAATAAAATCCATATGATCTCACTCTGGTACCTGTCTGTCTGCCTAGGACGTACGACGGCTAGGGTAGGTAGGTACTACTTGTCTTTTTAATGTATGTATAACGTAGGTACATACGTTATATACCCATACTCGTATATAAATTATTTGTAATAAAATATTGTCTTTATATTATTACTGTATGTCTTTGAAGACTACGGGCCATAAAAATAGCACGGACTTTTGGAGGGCTTGCGTGGGGCCATGGGAAGGCCAACACGTAGAGGCCCTTTGACAAATTTAATGTAAATGTAGCATGACACTGACCGGCGATTATCCCTGTCTACACCATTTAATAATCACCCAAGGACAACCCCGGCCAGTGTAGGACTATTGTGGGAAATGAGATCAGAAAGTACTGGGCTATTAGGGTGAACTGCTAGTGGTACTAGGAGTCTGGGAATATGGGGGCTATGGCGTCTGCCTGCCGAGATGCTCAGGGAACATAGAAAAATGGGCAGACGATGACTCGCCACTCCCTGCATGGGCCCCAAAAAATGCCGTAAAACACAGGGGCAACATGAATGTGAGTGGCTAAGAGGTGTAGAGAGGTGGGCTGCAGGTTCACCAAAGTATTTTTTGACGTGATGCCATTTATCACCTTCACCCCTGGAGCTTGCTTGAGTCTTAGCTCTAGCGATCTCCACTCCGTGCCGGCTGGCTAAGGCAAGCATGGAGGTGGGGGCCTTGCCTTGGCGCCCGGAGTCGGGTCCGAGGTGTCGCTACTCACCTAAGGCTTCGCCACAAAACCCCCCGCGGGTATATTATTATTATTATCTATAATATTATAAAATTCTAAACGTGCCGTGTCTGTATATTGAAGCTCTTTATAATCATATTTATAAGTTTTTTGTTTGATATTTATATTGTATCCATGGAAGTAGAATACTATTTTCCATGATTGAATGTATTTTGGAAATTAAAAAAAAATGTAATCTTTACAACTTAATTTTAATGACATTAATCATTTATTCGGTTAGCCTTCATTTGCTGTTTGTTATATTTATGTTCATATATTTATCCTTGGAGATTTCGCTATAGTTTAAATTATTTTAGGCTATTATCGATCATTTGCAATGCATATCTTATATTACATTCCTATATGATTATGACTGTAGCTATTTTGCCAAAAATGGAACTAGCATATAATTATGCTAGTCTGTCTGCAGGTCATCACAAATCATAATGATGTTTCTAAATGTACATTTTTAATTAAATCGGTAGTTAGGAAAGTGGTAAAGTGTGTTTCTTTACATCTTCAAACTATAATATTTGTATGTCTCTCAAGACCACGGGCTATAAAAATGGTTCGGACTTTTGGAGGGCTTGCGTGGGGCCATGGAAAGAATAACACTTAGAGGCCCCTTGATAAATTTAATGTAAATGTACCGTGACACTGACCGGCGATTATCTCTGTTTACGCCATATAAAAGTGTACACAAGGATAAACCTCGGCCAGTGTAAGACTATTGTAGAAATGAGAACAGGAACTAAAGGCTATTGGGGTGAACTGCTAGTGGAACTGGAGATCTGGTATTATAGGGACTATGGCGTCTGCCGTCACAATGTTCGTGCAATATGGAAAAATAGGCAGACTGTGACTCACCACTCCCTACAAATAATTAAAGACAAAGAATTTTCTTAAATTTATTTTATTTGTTGAAAATTCTTTCTCTTTAATTATTGGTGTTTTTAAATGTACGTTTTTAATTCGATTGATAGGTAAGAAATTGGTAAAATGTGTTTCCTTACACCTTCAAATTGTATATTAGTGTAGAATGTTGAAAACAGTTCAAGATGATACACAGACTTTAAAAAAATCTTTTAATGGGAATGAACTTAAACAAGATCCGTTTAGTACTTTTTTAGACAAGATTTTTTTGCGTTCTCTAGTTAAATTATAAAAACAGTGGAGGATCGTCACCTTCACGGAACTCTTGCATGTACACGTATATATGGACTGATACGTGCTTGGCCACTCATTTTCATACAATAATGACAATAATTATTGTATGAAAATGAGTGGCCCACAAAAAAAGAAAAGTAGTCTGTATTTTTGACTAGTCTTATCTATTTATGGACCAAATTATTGGATTGGGTTTATGGACCAAAAGGCCGAATCTGGGGTCAGTTTCGTCCATAAACCCTTAAAATTTTGAGGGTGTACGGGCCAAACTGATCCCAGATTCGGATTCAGCGCATCGAAATACATAAAAACAGATGGGTCTGGTCAAAAGACACATTCTTACAGACCACTTTCTTTTTTGTAGACCAGTGTAATTAGAATACAAATATTCATTTACAAATACAATGAGCAGTAAGTACCGATTCACATTTTCCAAAAGAAAATAATACTTCCACAAAATAACGTATTAAGCCACTGGCTATGCAACACATGACTATATTCACTAATTAATATGACTTATTGGAAAAGAATAAAACAAAACTGGTTACAACCTCGATTGGAATTTGACCAACTTGTTAAATACAGAAATTTGTTACTCATTCTACGCATGTTTTAAGCAACATTCTTTGGTAGAGATGTACACGTTTGTTTCAGTGTTAATACTGCATCGCTAATTAGATGAGTAACTATTTATATTTTCTAAACTTGGCAAGATAAGACATCGAAAGTTTACATATTTTACAATAAAGCTGCGTACTCATTTGTGAGTACTGTAACCGAGCGGATACAGTAACGTGCTCTAATGTGGACGCCAAAAATGATCTTCGCTCGCGACGAACAACGAGCCGCCTTTGATCGCGTACTCGTCAGCGAACTGTAACTGTATCTAGATAGGTATAGTAGGTGTCCGTGGCTCGCGAGTGTACTGCGAGCGCTCTTACTCATGGATTTTTAATGGTGATTTTGAAAGCGCTGTTTGCCGCGACTTTTTTCGCGGAAAAAACTTCCACACTCAGTTTTTTGATTATATTAACTACAAGGGCTACTTTACGAAAGTAAGTACGTAATTAGGCTTCAAGGCACGTAGCCTTGTGCTTTGACTATTGCATGAAACGACAACAATTTTATTATACTCAAATACGCATAGCATACATTAAATTTTATAACCAGTCGTATTGATTTAATAGCTAAGCTATCCGTGTCTCTTCTGATGACGTAAGTTCAAGTTTTGTCTAACCTTATATGTGAGGAATCCGAAAATTACCGATGCATAGAACCCGCTAATATACCTGAGATATTGCGCTTATTATATTCGATCAAGTAGCAAGGTACGTTAACAAAGAATGAATCAATACCACATTAAATATTAGATTCTCGAGTTTAACGTGGCTGGAAAACGACATCTCTGCCTTCTTATTTGGGAAAATACGCACAATATCTATCAATATTTCTCCATAAGGATTTAACCACGCGAAAACAACTGGCCACCACAAGCCAGCCAACAATTGTTCAGTGACCCAACTACTGGCGGTGTCATATGTCACACGGATTACAAACGTATAAGAACCGTGGAAGCCATACGATTTAACTGTAAAAACATTTCCCCAAATATCTATAATAAATTTTCTTTAGCTGTATCCGGCCACGAAAACAATTAAATATATGATACCTGTTAGGTCTATGTATTCTCTGCCATGAAAACTCAAAATCAGTTCCAGCTTAAGGAACATCACTTTAAAACAAGCAATTCGTTAAATCTGCCTACACTTTCAGTCATGAAGTAAGAACAAATATAGATACATACACATACAGAGAAACAAACGTTCAAACATAATAATTACTAATATGCAAACTTTCTTTTCGTTACTGTCTGTGTAGAGTACAGCAGCAGGGGACTGGAACCTGACCACCAATACCTAAACACTGTTCAAGGATATTATGATGGCATACTATAGATCGGGGGTGGTCGCCATCCAGATGGGTAAATGCCCTATCACCTACTTCGTACTTTACTACTTCTAACAATCGTCAACCCGGCCATAGGAATTAGTAGGTATATATTATTTTTTTAGTAAGTTGAAACGCACCTGTATTGAGGTAGTTTGAGGTTTCCAGCTGTCTAGTTAGGGTATCTTAAACAGCCGCAATACTAGGAATACTAAGACTAATATATTCCCTAAAACAACCTAGTGGTCCTTCTTTTGCCATAGGTCGAGATCTTGGAAATAAAATCATTGCCAACGCTGCAACCTTTGCTGGTGTGACCTCACCCATAACAAGTGTGCCTCTCTTTAGGTCCGAAGAAGTCAAAGACCCCGTGAGTTCTAGCACTTATTCAATACGATAGAGGAGAGCTAGAAACTCCTATGAGCGGGTGATAGTTGATGTTGTCTTCGAGGCCTGTTTTCAGGCAACGATACGTCCACAGCTGTTGTAGGTCGTTCGACGGCCTCCAGCGCAGTCTAGTTTTGTTTGTGTAGGAGGGGAAATTCGTTTACTCTCCTGCCTCACCGCCTACTTGTCAAATATTGCGGTTTCGTTATATATACCTTTTACATTGTGGACAATTTATATGCATAGCATGATCTACCAGATATTATTAATCATTGAAATATACTTATATAATAACTTGATTATTTTAAGTAAATAAATGTTTATATAATTTTATGAATGAATTGAATATTCTTTTTTTTTATATCGATGTTGATTTGATAAAGTTTATGATGCGGGAAATACAATAGCTATGGCTAAAGTATTTCCGGTAAAATGAGTCTCATTTTACTTTACTTTGTTTCCGTTGTTAAATGACAAAAAACAGAAGCACTTGGCCCGCGGTGTAAAATCCCATAGTAACAGCGAATGTCCATCACTGTCGGTATGAAACTCTAAAAAAAGTTTAATGGAATACAATTGATCAATAAATCATATATACTAATTTCGTAGAAAATATTTTTGCAAGAATGTCTATCACCTTGAAATAATCTTATATATAAAAATCAATCGCTGTTCGTTAGTCTCGCTAAAACTCGAGAACGGCTGGACTGATTTGGCTAATTTTGGTTTTCAATTATTGGTGGAAGTCCAGGGAAGGTTTAAAAGGTGAGTAAATATGAAAAAAAAATGATTCTGAGGCTGTACGAAGTTTGCCGGGTCAGCTAGATAGAAATAATTTCTACCTTGTAGTTGATAAGTTAAAGACGCACGCGAATTATAGAAATCTAAATCATACCACTTATAAAATTTGGTTAAAGGTAGACTAAATTAAAGATGGACATATTGTTATGCATCTCACAGACTGAACCTGGGGCTCAATTCTGCTATTTCAATATCTTGGTATTGCGAAAATATTCAAAGTACGATTCCATTGCGATATTGCAAAAAAATCGTATTCTACTAAATCCACTATATCTTTTTGATATCTTTGCGGCTGAATAATAGTACCAAAAAAATGATATTACCATCAAAGAAATGGCATTACTCGTATATTAATGAATATTGAAAAGCTACTAAAATTTTAAATTTTTATTTTGTGAATTTTCGATTATAAATGTTTACAAAGATATAGTGGCTTGCCACGGTCAATCCATTGGAGTTAATAGAATAGCGAATCAGGAAATCCTACGATTGAGACGATATACGGCAATTTAGATGAGCTAGTAATAGCAGAATTGGGCCCCTAGTATTATACTAGGAAAAGCTGCTCGCATGAGCCTTTCGTTATTGGATTTTAGCGAAGGTCATCTATTGTACTATCTACGTATATATCTGTTTCTTTTATTTGTATGTATATGCTTTGATGTACAATAAGTGATGAATTGAGTTTAAAGTCTATTTATCTATTCTTTGTTTTTGGAAGTTATAAAAATGTCCTAAATAATCTGAGGGTCGAAAGCATAGATGCGTCGATGCATGGTCACTTCATTAGCTTTTTAAATTGTGTTAAAAATAGAAGATGGCGTATGTATTTATTCTTATTTATAGATTTTATTCCGTATTCATAATCGAAAGTTAATATTGAATTCTATTAATGCAAATACAGGGTTAAAATTAAAGTGTTGTTGGCTTGTAATGTTCTGTTTGCTACAGCTCCATTAATGCTTAGAAAATAATTTATTTCACATATTTATACTCTAACGATTGCCCCACATCTTCGCCGTGGTTCAAACCTTGCTTAATAAACCCCAGTTTATTTAGAGAACAAGCATTCACACAAGTACAATAAATTTCTAGAGAAAATTCCGATTATTAATCATTCTCCATTACATTGATATTTATTTCGCGTAGAATAGTGATCTGGGGGGAACTTCCCTTTGCGATATGGGTTTTTTTGGGAAGGGCGTTATAAAATTATTTAGAGGTCGACAACGCGTTAGCGACACCCCTGGTGTTGCAAACGTCAATGGGCGACGGTAACCGCTTTCCATCAGGTAGGCCGTCTGCCTTTTTGCCTGCTTCAGGCAATAAAAAATAAATCTGTATTAAAACTATATATATACCGAATTTCGGCAAAATCGGTAGTGCAATTTTTCCTTGAAAGCGTTACCTACAGTCTTTGTTTGTTTATAATTCAGTATTTAAAATTGTAGCGATATATAGATTACACATTCCTATAATTTCATTAATGTGAACCTAGTACTTTCTATCGAAAATGATAGAGGCACACACAGACAGATGGACGGATGGAAAGCAGAACATGACGATTACACAAGGGTTCCGTTTTATCAAAATGGGTACGTAACCCTAAAAAGCGTGGTTTCATCATTATGCCTTAAGCAAACACTAGAGTATTTATAAATAAAATATTTACTTAAAAACAGACAAGGTCACGAGTATTCTCAGTAACGAGTTTAATAGGCTTACGAAACACAGGATTTTTTTTTATCTAACCATGATTGACGGTTTCATGTTAATAACCTGCTCACACCAAAAAGTGGTCTGTACGTTTGACCAGAGCCATCGTTTTCTAAGAATTAGGGCCCGATTCCTATAAGTACCTTACTGACCTTTCATTTGGCTTACTATAGGTTAAGATTTGAGATAAGCTCCATACATCTAATATCAAAATTCAACCGATGTAGGCTAAGTGAATGGATAGTAAGATATAGAACCGGCCTTAAGTCAGGAAACTGCCTGAGTGCCGCATGTGTTCCGGCCAGGATTCGAAACCTCACCCTTTGAGTTTGGGACGCGTGCGCTAGCCATTACGCTGCCACCACTTACATGAGTCTAATTACGTTGGTCAAATTATATATCTTACTATTCATTCACTTGTGGCCGATTCCTATATCGTACTATTCATTCTCTTGTGGCCGATTCCTATATCTTACTATTCATTCGATTGTGGCCGATTCCTAAATCTTACTATTCATTCACTTGTACTGCTTACCTACTTGTTTGTTTCTTAATGGTGTATCTTAGATTACAGATTATTTTCAAGGATAAATATGTGTTGAAAGTACAAAAACAACATTTTGAACTTTTACAATAAAACAAAAAAAGAAACAGAAAAAGCAGAAAGATATGTATTTTACGAAACATTCTTTTAACAATAGGACAGTATTTTTTATATGTATGTCTCTTTTCTATAATTTCTGCTTAAATATAGAAACCGGCCATTAGAAAACAATACTAAATATTACTACTAGTATACATTACAAACAATATCCAATTTCCGTAATGGTCGTCGTCAATACTCTTTCGTCTCGTTCTAATTAACGATTCCATCTCTTTCTCTTCCATCAAAGCATCATCGCGTTACTGGAAGGCAGCCGCGTGTAGCGCTCCGCATTCAAATTTTGAACACGCACGGTTGATGATATGATTGCGTAAAACGTCGATGTGTGACTTAATTTTTTTTAATCTGTGATATATTTTTTTATTTAATGGCCGATGATAATGAAATATTCCTGAGAATGACTAAATCGAGCCGATCGTCTAATAAATCATCACAATCATCGCTGGTCGACGCTAAAGTAAGTAATTTGATCATTTAATTATATTATAATTTCTTTTATCTAAAATATTTTCGTATTATAGTCTTATTGAGACTATGGTACTCTTAAATTTAAAATGTTAATTTTAAATGACACTTTCAAACAATTACAGATGAATAACTTACACTTGAATGACCTATTAATTAGAAAAGTGGTTTCCTGTATTGTGGGATAAGTGTTTGATTTATTTATGATATTACGGTTAAATTTTAGATTAGTGGTCACTGAATTTTACTTCTCCCTTCTGCAACCCCCATGTCTAGGAGACATGAAGTTCTTGAGATATTTTTTTTAAATTTGTTCTTTTTGTTATATTGCAACGACGGTGACCAGTGTGTCCCAGCACTCGCCGGCCGCTGCCGCGGCACGCTCGCTTCGCTTGCTCGGCTCGTGCGTTTTGTTTTAACATCTAACACAACCTAACCTAAGTCACCATTCTAGTCACTGGTCGCGACTTTCGACTAAAGACCACAAGCCCAGCGAACGTGTCATCGCAGCAGTCAGCGAGTGTCACAACCGATTAGTAACCATCGTCGCAATATATAAGCAAAAAAACTATATTCGTATTTAAAAATCACTAAATTAATTCAAGACTTGTTTACTAAACTCTAAAAAAGTTGTAGTGTTTATATATAAAGCGAAGTGTATTCCTAAACACAAATCACACTTTGTTATTAACAAAAGTGGCATAACCTTGTTTATCAAATATATTTTTCCCATTATTCATTCAAAACTTGTTAGTGGACCTTAAAAACGTGCTTCCTAGCCCAAATTGAACAGATCTAGTTAATAATGAAACTACGTTTTAACGGTTCCAAGCGCGGTAATTTATTTGATTTTTATTATTCCGACGTTTCGGCCACTGAAAAGTGGCCCTCATCACGGAAGACAAAGATGTTCAGTGTTAATGAGTATTTTTAAAGTAATATTTAGCCTACCGCCAACTTGTTCATTTTAATTATTTAGTTTTAATTTTGTTTATGGTTATTATTTACTCTATGGGAGCTTAATCTAATTTACCACCGCTTTGCAACATGTTATGGCTTGAAGAGAAGAAGCGGCTCAAGAAACTCTTCAGCAAACATGCCTAACTCTAACAATTTTATATAATATTAAAATGGGTGAAAGGAAAAATAAAAGAAAATATGTTAGTTATTTTCGCGAATTCAGTACTTCATTGTATAGCGACATGTTAATATATAACACACATCTTCCTGTAAAAAAGTTCTTTTCTAGGAATGATAAATTAACAAACACAACTACGTGGAAATATAGTATTTAGTTATTTGAACCAGTTAAGTATATCAGTAAATTGTATTTATTATGACTAGTTATGTAAATTTGAAGGTGTTTTTCTATATAGCTGCTTTTATAAATATGTAAATATTGGCCAATAAGTTCTATACCTTCATTCATTGTTTAAATATTCAAATCATTAATTGTTTAAATCATAGAAGACATTATCATAAACATAGGAGATTATGGATTTTGTAAACAGTTAAAAATGGTCATAAAATCGTTATTAATTTTTTAACATTTGAGAACCCGGCGCACAAACTATGACAGGGTCACAACGCAGGACAACTTACTACATTGTTAACGTTAATCGTTTAAAGCTCAGACAAACAATATAGGTAGAACGAACCTCGAGCTCTCAAAGTGAAACCGGCTGAAGAAAGCCGATTTAGGAATAGGAAGCCAATCGCGACGCAGTGCGTTACGAAAACTTAGTATTAAATAATCGAATTAATATGGATAAAGGTGGAATAATTTCCAGTGGATACATTATTATATTAATCACACAAATGTAAACCACGTGTTTCATACATAAATTTACTTACGCACACAAGTTTTAAAAAGGTGCTCACTTCATTTGACGCGTTTGTTTACGTAGGCTGTATCTGTACTTTCATTTATTCGTTTGAATTTAAAGTAACTTGTTATTTGTGACTCTTAAATACTATATCGAATTTAAAAGTTTTTTTCAAAACTAGCTGATGCCCGCGACTTCGTCCGCGCGAACTCTTTAATTTTTCGGGATCAAAAGTATCCTATATGTTGACCCCCTGGTTATATCCCTATATAAGCTACCACCATACAAAATTTCATTTAAATCGGTCCAGTCGTTTCGGAGATTAGCCGGTACAAGTACAGACATACAAACAGTGAAACATAAAATTTAAAAAAATCTAAATTAGTTCTATTTCACTTCTTACATCCCCCTGACTCGGTTTTTAGCGTCTTTTTTCATTGTACAGAAATTCGACTTCTACAGTTTTACATATATTATATGTATAGATAAGTTCTACTGGAGAACGCTTTTTGAAGGTCATGCATATAACTTAAAATTTAATTTTCATTAGGGATGAAAATTAAATTTTAACTTATATATAGAATAGGTTCTATGTACAATGACAAAAAACTGCTGTTAAGGAGAAGGCAAGAAACTCTCCAGCAACATGTGTAGCTGAAAATTGTTTATCTTCACTTTTATCTAGCTCAAACTCTTATTTGAAAATAACGCATAGTCGACGATCTCTTACTGACAGATGGCTGAGAATCGCTCAGCCTACCTAGCCTTACCCTCTGTATAATGAGGAGTGTTCCGAGGAACTGTTCGATTTGGTGCCAACGACACATTTTCACCACCGCACCGCTCGCCATCGGCGGGATATTCATCTTCATTTCCTTGAGCTACTAAGTTTAATTACGCAACAGTTCTCTAACATGTATAATAACGACTTGGTGAAAACTTACCGACATGGTTTTCCCCCCTGCGCTACATGTGGTCATTAAGAAGGGTGTTATAAAATTTCTTCGAGGCCGGCACGCGTTAACAACGTCCCTGGTGTTGCAAACGCCCATAGGTGGCGATGACCACTTTTTATTAGGTGTGCCAAACCGTCTGTCTGTTTGCCAGCTTTTGACAATAAAAATACTTTTTTTGAGGCTCCAAGTCTGCTATGAGAATCGAAATAGTAGTTCATTTTATACAATAAGCCGATTCCAAGAAAATGATCAGAAGAAGTTTGGACCTACTGCAATAAACACCAAATAACCCCAAAAAATTAAAAAAAAATTATAAGTCGAAAACTTCTAACTCGAATTTTTTGGCATGTCCCTTCAAGTTCGACTAACAGAGGTTATACTGTATAACTATTTCGTCAAAATCGCTGGGCTTTATCCTCTAGTAATAGGTTTGCATGATTTCGGTATTCTGTTAACTGATGAGCACGCCAATTCTATCTTTGTAAATAATAGGTTGGGGAAAAAGTCTTTTCGCATATAGTATGTATGAACTTGTAATAAGATCCCTTTGGCAATACCATTTGTATCTGGCTGGTTTTGGTATCATTAAAAAGTTTTCATTTTAAAGAAGACAATTCCAAATTCAAATTAGGAAAATGTGTGATTTTCATTTGTTTTTCTTATTGTTAAAATGAGTGAATCTAATGAAGAATTTCGATACATTTTAAAATTTTACTACAAAAAAGGTAAAAACGCAACGCAAGCCGCGAAAAAAAATTGTGATGTTTGTGGACCTAATGCAGTATCTGTGAGAGTAGCGCAAATTTGGTTTGAGCGTTTTCAATCCGGAAATTTTGATATCAAAAATTCACGTCGCTCTGGTCGCCCTGTTACGGACAAAATTGATGCCATTTTTGAAAAAGTGTAGCAAAATCGATATATTAGTAGTTACGATGTAGCTGGAGAACTGGGAATTAACCACAAAACGGTTTTGGCGCATTTGAAAAAAGCTGGGTACACAAAAAAGCTCGATATTTCGGTGCCTCATGAGCTCACTGAAAGAAACCTAATGAACCGTGTACTCATTTGTGATTCTTTATTACGACGTAATGAAACCGAACCATTTTTGAAGAAGCTGATAACTGGTGATGAGAAGTGGATCACGTATGACAAGAACGTGCGAAAAAGATCGTGGTCAAAGGCCGGTCAGGCTTCACAGACTGTGGGGAAACCCGGGTTAACTCGCAACAAGGTGATGCTGTGTGTATGGTGGGATTGGAAGGCCATTATTCATTACGAGCTGTTACCGCCAGGCAGGACCATCGATTCTGAACTGTACTGCGAACAACTGATGAGATTAAAGCAAAAAGTTGAGAGAAAGCGGCCGGAATTAATCAACAAAAGGGGTGTGGTTTTTCACCATGATAACACTAGACCTCATACATCTTTAGCCACTCAGCAAAAATTACGAGAGTTTGGCTGGGAGGTGTTAATGCATCCGCCGTATAGTCCTGACCTTGCACCTTCAGATTTTCACCTGTTTTGGTCTCTGCAGAATTTCTTAGGCAGTGTCAGGTTAACATCACGAGAGGACTGCCAAAACCACTTGTCGCAGTTTTTTGATCAGAAGCCCCAAAATTTTTATAGCAATGGGATCACGTCCCTACCTACAAGATGGCAAAAAGTTATCCAACAAAATGGCACCCACATACGTTAGTCAAATGTAAATAAACTTTATAAAAAAACCTTTTGAATTTTTATATAAAATGCGAAGAAACTTTTTCCCCCAACCTAATATATATATATAAGCGAACTCGAGAAATAAATGTTTAAAACTTCCGTAGCCTTTTCAATATACATTTCGGCTAATGCCATTTTTTCTAATGGTAATATTATCAATATTTTTCTACTATTATTCCACCGTGACGACATCGACAAGATATTGTGGATTTGGTAGAATATAATTTTTTGATACTAGCGCAATGGAATCGACTTTGAATATCTTTGCAACGCCAAGGTATTAAAATAGCAGAATAGGGCCGCAGGTCTTAGTTAAATGGGTAAGTTTTATAAATAGTCTCATAATTAGGGCTGCCCAAAAACCATATGAATGGAAGATAAAAGTAGAATGCCGATTGCGGGCTACAAAGCAATGAATTAGAATACAACCTGATTTTTGGCCAGTTCCTATATCTTACTATTCATTCACTTGCCTTACCATCGGTTAAATTTTGACATTACTTGTATGGAGCTTATGTGAAATTTTAACCGATAGTCTGGCAAATGAACGGTTGGTAACGGATAGGAACAGGTCATTTATGCAATTCAATAGCGGAGTGGACAATCAAATCAACCAAGATATTTTTAATCATCTTACACAACGTCGCAGTCCATAGATTATAAATAAATGTATGTTAATTTATTTATATATATTTATAATGTGCGGAGCGTATTTAATTTAATTTATTTTGTTTATGAAATGACAATGAATGACTGGACTGACATGCGTGCGAAAAAGGGAACAAGCCGCCAGATTTAAATGAAGAATTTAAATATGTTAGAAGAAGTTCGAATAGGTCAAAAGGAGATTTACATGGCGGTACCAAAGATAATAAGGTGTATTTTAAAGCTTGTTCTTTTATATGTAAATAATGTTAGAAGTATTCTAAGATTGTGTCCACATCCCTATTCAATAATTATATAGCACGACACCTTTCAGTCGTCGTTCGCCATGCGACCTTCCAGGCTCTGTAGTGGCATTAGCACTAAACGAATAGAACAGAAAATATGTGGGAATAACATATCGTTACGCTAAGTACTCTGTTATTCCCATACATTTTCATTCTATTCGTTTAGCATTAATGCCACTTGTCTACAGGACCTCTCATGGGCAAAGCGAAAAACGTTTTTGAATCGCAAGACAAAACATGTTGATCGGACGCAGTCTAAATAGCTCTTTACAAGACATTTCGTCTAGACGTAATTATTTAGTTTAGACGAAAACTGATAAAATTCAAATTAAAAAAGTTCTACTTGTTTACCGGTTTAAATTATTAATTCCTTAATTTAAATCGTCTATTGACTTAATACTAAGGGAAACAGGGGTAATAGCGCTCACTGAGTTACGCTGCTCACAAGTATAACTTGGCAAACTCAATGCGTTGGATTACGGGACGTCGGTTAAAGCGTGGGCGGCGTGGAGGGTATGATGTGAGACCCAACAGTAATTAGTTTAACAAATCCGTTACACCAAGAGAAAGAGAACTATGTCTGTTTATTTTCGGTCTTGCTAACAAAATTGTTGACTGAAAGTTTTTACTGCTAACTTAAATATTTTTTTTTATTGTTACTACTATTCATTTAGACCATACTTTCCCAAAGTGGGCGATAACGCCCCCTTGTGGGCGCTGCAGGCCTAAAGGGTGGCGGTAAGAGACCCAGAAACCCGTTTCAATAATCATTCTCATTGGCAGATGTAGCCCATAAGAGTTAACTTGAGACCTCAGCGCCGTGTGTACTACCTACTGCACTTAGGTCTCAAGTTAAATCTTGCGGGCTATGAGTAAAAGTCTCGTTTAGAATGAATGTTTAATCTCCGCTAATATAGCTCGCAATAATTAATTAATTTAATTTGACGTTATAGTGGTTTTTAATTAGGTGAAAAAATGGGGGCGCTAAAAAATATCATTCTTAAAGTGGGTAGTATACAAAATAAGTTTGGGAACCACTGATTTTGATAATTATTAGGTTGTATGTAGCTAGTTAAATAACAATTTTTTAATTAAACTTTTCTAAATTATTAAAATAATTTAGAAAATTTTCAATAGAGAAGATGGTTGGCAAGTACCACCTGTTTGGGATCCGATCATCAAAACTATCAAGACGCAAACCCAGCAAAAACCAACTGCCAGACCTCAGGACACTGTGAGCTCTTTCTGCGTGCACCGGAACACAAACCAACTTCACTGATAATTTATTTTATTTTTCATTCCACCCATTTTAATATTATATAAAATTATTAGAGCTAGGCATGTTTACTGATGACTTTCTTGCGCCGCTTCTTCTCTTTAAGCCATAACATGTTGCGAAGCGGTTGTAAATTAGATTAGGCTCCCATAGAGTAAATAATAACCATAAACAAAATTAAAAGTAAATAATTAAAATGAACAAGTTAGAGTTAAGCTAAATAAAACTTTAACAATACTCGTTGACACTTGAAATATTTGTCTTCCGTGATCACGGTCACTGAAAAGTGGCCGAAAGGTCGGAATAACAAAAATCAAATAAATTACCACGCTTAAAACCGTTAAAACGTAGTTTTATTAGTATTTCTTTCGTTTTAATCATACACATAGCTTTTGGCATCAATGTGCTTTTATATTAGCGGTATTACCCACAGTCGGGTAATGGTGCCTATGAAAGCCTTTTTTTTGTTTAATTACCTATTATTAAGGAAATTTTCATACGTTTCGTGTCGAAGTAGTGGCCACTGAATAAATAAACAATGGTATTATATTATCCAGCTTTTAATACAAAGTTAGTCAGAACAAATATAAAATGTTTTCCTTAAGTGAACGGCATTCACCCCTACCTCCCCTAACCTTTTACAATCTTATCGCTATCACATGAAAAAGTAACTAACGTTTTTTCTAAAAATAAATTTAAATACTATTTTATTAAAACTAGTAGTTCAATTTCGATCTTAATTAATTTAAATTATAAGTTTGATTATTATTAAGGTTCTGTTGTCAAAGACTATACAGTTTCTATATTCACAGATTTCGCCAAGGCTTCACTGTTAATTCGACTTTAAAAATAAACAAAAGAGTATATATGCGTGTGTGTGTCTAATACATGGTAGTGTGTGTAATGTTTTTTTATTGATTTAATGTATTTTTATGCATAATTTAATAAAAATATTAGCATTCTGCACTCCTTCTCTATATAAACTATAAGTGTGCGATATTTCATACTTCTCCGTCCACGCAATTTCCGTAAAAAGGGGTACAAAGTTTTTGCTTCATTTTTGCTCCACGTATTAATATGTCGTTTTTTTTTTAAAATCGCACTAATACATAAAATGCAAAAGCAACTTAGACGGCTGGCTACACGGAGTATAATTAAATCGTGGAAAACTAAATAGGGATTAGGTATGGTATGGCTATTTTTTATTGTTTGGGTAGTGAGACAGACTGTCACAGTCCACTTGAGCTCCAATTCTATTATTACAATATCGTCAGAATGTTCAACCATTTTGTATGCAAAAGACAGCCAATATGACGCTAGTGGTCGACCACATTTTTTGAAAAGACAGCCATTATGACGCCAGTGTTCGACCGCTTTGTATGAAACAGCCATTATGACGCCAGTGGTCGACCATTCTGCCGATATTGTTATAGCAGAATTGGGGCCACTTATGTGCCGCCGGCCTCGAAGGGGGATCTAGAACCTAGTCAGTAATGCCGAAACACAACACAGGGTTGCTATGGCGGTGATTGGGGGTGGTAGTAATTCAAATGGACAAAAGCCTAAGGGATGTCTTGGAAAGTCTTGTCGCCTCCTATGTCAAACTACTCGGCCGCAGGAATTAGAATTTTTTCTCAAATTGTCAAGTTATAGATATGAAAATTCATGTTTATTATAAAATTTATATTCATTGTTTTCATGTTTGTTTTTTGGTAAGCAATAAATCGGGTTTCAACGTTATAGCCAGGGTTGGGCAGTATTTGAATTACATGTAATTAAAATACGTAATTGAAATACAAATACGTATTTTGCATTTGTATTTTAATTACTTTTTAAAAATGTAATTTGTAATAAGTATTTCAAATACCTGACGGGGAGGTATTTTGTAGTTAGTATTTCAAATACTTATGGCTTCAAAATACAGTTGCTATTGTTTAAAAACTTATATTTCAGCAGACTGTAGTTAGCTGGTGTATGCGCGTACATATATAGAATTAAAACTGCACTTCACTTGGACTATAGTTTGTATTAATTGAATAGCAAATAATAATATTTCACATCAACAGTTCAATAGCAACTGACTCAAAAATTATTAGACATGTGGTTTACATTATAAAATATTTAGGCTTCCATACAGCCAGTGTCTATGTAGGTTTCCTACAGCTATATTATTGACGGGTGTTTTCTTCAGAAAATAGCCCTCGATAGCTTTCATTAGCAAAATGGTGACCGCTAAATATTAGGTACATTCTGCAGTACTAGCCATTTCGAATAAAAATAATTTTTGTTTGGCTAAGAATTTATTAATTTCACTTTAAAAACATGGAATTCTTTTTTAAAAACTAGTAATTTGTTTATTGATTAGAGTTATATTTTCATCGCTTTTGAATCCTTTTCGTCATCATCGATACGTTAAAAATTCTAGTAATTATGGAATACGAATACCGTCGTGGCAGCAACGCAGTAAAAGCGGCAAGCAACATCAACGACGTCTACGAAACGAACGCACCTGTTATTGGTTTCCCCGCTTCCGTTCTGGAAATTTCGACCTGATAAATGAACCTCGTGGTCGTCCCAAAACTTTGGTCGACAATGACGAATTAAAGGCGATTGTAGAAGCTGATAAAGTGATGATAAACAATCTACGGCTGTAGCAGTAGCTTTCGGCGTTAGCGTCAAAACAATAATGGCCTATTTACGTCAAATTGGCAAGGTAAACAAGCTTGACAAATGGGTGCTCCACGAACTCAATGATCGCCAGCGCGAAGTACGCGTCGAGAAGTGTCTTGCACTGCTCAACATGCACACAGACGAAGGAATTTTGAACCGCATTGTTAACTGCGCTCAGCAAGTTGGTTGGACCTGGTTCAGCATCTAATCAATACCCCAAATGAAAACTTACCCCTAGAAAAGTGATGGTCACTGTTTGGTGGTCTAGCGCCGGTGTAATTTATCAAAACTTTTTACCAAACGGGATGAGCATTACCACAGATATGTACTGTGAAAGAACTGAACACAATGATGAGAATTTCGCACCTCTCCAACCAGCTTTGGTTAATCGCTCGTCCGCGCTGCTCCTGCACGACAATGCGCGACCTTATACTGCATATTTCCAAGTTACAAGAGCTGGGGTAGCCCTAATCACCAAACCTGGCGCCTACAGACTTCTACTTTTTCCAGAATTTGGATAACTTCTTGGCGGGAAAAATTTAATATCCGAGAGGCAGTACAAAATGCCTTTGAAGAATTTTTTTCCTCCCGTCTAGCTGATTTCTTGAAGAATCTTACAGGCATAATTAGCCAGGTGTGCGGTTTAAGATTCTAGGAAATTCGGTCCACGCTGCCGGGCGGACATATTGCATTTGTGCAGTATAAAGCAATGGCCCGATTGAAGGAGCAGCAGTCGAGCGATAACCACGAGCGAAGCAAGACTTGTGTACATTCGGTAATCTATTTAGTGACGGACTTTGCGCGTGTTATTGAATTACAACCTTTCTACATTACGTTTGGACTTGTTGTGTTCGGTTATATTTGTACCTGTGTTATACGTGTTTGTATAGTTCAAATAAACTCTATAATAATTCCAACGGCATTTTAATTAGAGTCCCGTAACTCGTAACAGTATTTTAAATACATGCGAGATAGTATTTTGTAATTTGTATTTCAATTAAGCAAGGCATGTATTTTGCCCTGCTTTGGTTATAGCTGTGTATTTACGTCATTCAGAAAGTAAAAAATTAATGCGGATGAAGGCCAAGCTAAAAGCTAGTTAACCATAAAAATACTGTTCTAGGAATTTAACGTATTTATTTAGACTACACCTGCTAGGAAAGAACATTAGAATTTGTTTAAAAATTTGGAAGAAAGTATGTCATAGATACTTTCGTATGTCATAAATAGTTGGGATGGCAAATGTATGAAAATCCATTGTTAACAGCGAGATAACAGACAAAAAGCATTTTTTAATCGATTTCTCAGCCGTTGTTACAGTAATATACACAGTTTATTGCGGTGAAAAAAATATATGTCAATCTTGATCATATTTCTGAGGTAACCCCTGTACTCAAAACGCATTTTCGACAAATTTTCTCGATAGAAAATAATTGCAAAGTGACATCTAAACGTGTTCTTCAATAAAAATTTTTATCGGCATACAAGCACACACACTGTATATCCCCAAATTAAGCAAGTTACGCTTGTGTTATGGGTAATATACAACGGACCACTCTGGGGCCGATCCCAGACACCCAGACCATAGTAAATAATGGAGAAAATACGTTTCCGAAATTTACTATACCAGGAATCGAACCCGGAGCCTCTGCGTTACAGTGAGGTAAGCCGGCAAAAGCTTAGCCTGCTCAACCACAGAGGCCGTCATTAAACTAATGTGAATATTCTAGAAATACATGAACTTATAATACAATTTCTGTTATTACGACTTACAGCCGACGCGTGTGTTCGGCCTAAATCAAAAGAAAATTTACGTTAAACAATTGTCGTAACATTTGTTTTTTCTAGAATTATACAGTAATTATAGATATATTATATTAATATGATATATTATTACATTATACAATATATATTAGTAAAACAACGTAACTTGCTGTACGTTGTTTTACTCTAGAAATAAACTGAATTTTAACGTAGAAATGGATATTTTGTGAATAGTGACTTCTAAATACATTTAAGCATAAATGTATTATTAACAATAACTAAAAAAAAAAAATTAACTAATTAATTAAATCAAACACTCACCAACTAAAAACATTTGATGAGTGAGTATTTGATTTAATTAATTAGTTACAAGAAAGAAAATGTTATTTATTAAATGTTTGGTACGTAGATTATATTGAGAAATTGCTGTAATATTCTTTAACTGGCAACATTCGTAATACGCATGCACATTGGGGAGTTTTTGGCGGGAACTGAAAGGAGATGTCGTGCTGTGCAGTTTTATTTTCTGAAAATGTGTAAAATTACTCTAAAATGAACAATAGTTGTAGGATATTGATAGTTTTTGAGTAGTAATTATGTGTTTTGTGAGAAATGTGAACTGTATAGTCAAATGTGTCCTTTTGAGTTGTTACAAGAACTCCGTTGAATGGCACCAGCTGATAACCTACAGTTCAGCTGTGCTACACATAGGCCTAAGAAAATGAAGAAACTACATTATAATCTAAGATCTGGCTTAAAGGCCTAGCTGCCAAGCCATAGACATAGGTCTGTGGAACGCAGTTCGTTATTTCAGGAATTACCAAGATTATAAATATAAAATTTGGTCCACATAAGTTTGTTGTTTATACAAAAATCCATTTTTTCTTCTGCAAACATATTTAAGGTACCCAAAGGTAAAATCAAAATGTAAAAGTTGAGTATCATAGAATTCGAATTCAAATGTTTTTATTCAAAATCTCAGACGAACGAATAAAAGTATAGACGGAACCTAGGTGAACAAAAGCGGCAAATGAAGCATTTTTTTTTAATTTGTGTGCATAAATGCTATGCATGCTAGTGGAACTAAGTTTGAATCTCAGACCAACGAAATAGGTAGACCGAACCCCGAACTATCAGAGTAAGACCGGCTAAAGGAAGCCGATCGCGCCGCAGTGCGTTACGAGAACTTAGTATTTAATAATCGAATAATTACTGATAAAGGTGGAATAATATCCAGTAGATACATTAATATATTAATCTCACAGATGTAAATCACGTATATACTACATAAGTTTACGCATACAAGATTTTTAAAAAGCTTCACCTCATTTGGCGCTTTTGTTCACGTAGGCTTTGTCTATAATTTTACTCGTTCATCTGAGGTATCACGCTACAAATCATCACAGCCTCCTTGATTTTGTTAGAGTGTAAGTAATAAGTGCATCGTAATTCTAAGGAGTCCAATGTCTTCTTACATTAAAATGTTTATGTAATGATATTTGGAAGCTAAGATGGTACAAGGAATCATAAAACCTGCCCACTGCGAGAAAACGAGGTGAGGTAGGACTAGCATCTCCGAGGAAATACTTTGCGTACCCGAGTCGGGAATACGCACTGAACCCCAAGGTGTTTTCACCATTCGTCTTATGCCAGGGCTATGAGGATACGGCTTGAGCTACCACCCGATATCCGGTCTCTGATGGCCCCATGGGCCTCTTCCACTTGGCGGAGGAAAGCATTGCCTCCACATCTCGCCTCTTAAATCTTGCGTAGGGCATGTGATTTTACGCCAAGGGAAGTAAGATGAGCCTCATTTTGGTGGTGGATTCTCCTTCCTTTAGCGAAAACAGACGCTCCTGCAGCGCCTCCTCCTTGACGAGCATGTCTCGCTCGCAAAAGAAAGAGTCGGTGTTCCATCCGGTTTTGCTCCTAACCTGATCAAGAACTTACCTGAACTTTATCGGGTGATAGCAAGAACACGTAGCTTCTTATGGATTTTATACAAAATCAGTTACAGCGCAGAGTTCTTTACCTAACCTCTACTCTATTATATGGTACTATATTCAATTATAATCGTTAATATTAAATATCAATTATTATAATGTGGCAGTAAATCAAATTATTAAGCGAATAATTATTGCAGTGTTAAACTTCAGATTAGAGAGGCAAGAAGGTCAGTTGTTTTGGATATACAAAACTAATATAAATTTTTTTCGCATAAAATCATATCATCGTCGTTAGTTTAACAGATCAGTTCTTAACAAAAAACATAAAACGTTGTAGGTTTAAAAAACGTGGCGTCAAACACGTATTCGCGTTACTACGGGGCAGGTCTAATATATTTTATCTAATTGAAATTTAATTGGTTTTATGATTTAATGAACGATATTTTAAAATAGTTTCCGCAAATTTAATATTACAGTGAAATAGTCCTATCTTCATTATAATCTAATTACAGACGATTTAAATGTGATAAATAATGTTTTAGGTGCTTGTGTGTGCATATGTCGATGCACTTGAATTGTACTCAAAAATTAAAATTAAAGCGTCATAAATTATCTGTAATTACTTTTATTAGTAAAATTTATAGTTATGTGTGAAATAAGCGTATTTCAGATTTCTTCCACAACTTTTTTGTACCCTCATAAGACATAATAATATGTAGCCGATACATATTACACATTATTTAGATGAAAAGGAGACGGATACGCTCGTACATTATTGGGCCCAGATTGTAAAAAGATAAGAGTGATTTAAAGATTTCTTTTTATTATGTTGATATGTTTTATCATTGTAGTGGGTTTAATTATTTGGATTGAATTAATCGTGTGGTGTAAAAGTTTTCATTTTATTACATAAATCGATAACTTATTTTATTTGTGACCTTATTTTTAAGATTTCTCGTCTTCCAAATAGAATTTAGTGTTGATGTTTTCCATTTTGTAATAGAAAAATATAATGCTTTTCTTAAGTCATTTCTTAATTCATTACATTTTTTTGGCCCAAAATTCCCGTCTCCTTTATAGATTTAAAATTACTCTATTCACATTTTTGTTGATTAATAAATTAGACCTATAACAAATAACATATTCCCATTAAAATCCGTGGAACAAATATCGTGTGACATTATCCATTGAATATAATAAAAATATTTATTGCAATTAAGACTTTTGGGATTTGAGTGAATCCAGAAGAAAAGTGTAATGAACACAATTGAATTTCTAATTATTATACCTTCGCTTTTTTACTTCATTTACAAGATGTTTAGAAACCTAATCAACGGATATGACGAGGTAAATGTTTATAATTGTTTTTATTTATTTTTTTGACGGAAAAAGACAAATACGCAATTGTCTACTGCACCGTTTCTCATAAACAACAATTTTGTTAAATAAGTATACTACTCCTAACTATACTATGACGTTTTATAAGTAGTATAAGAAATATATTCTTTATAGCATGTAGAAATACAGTGCCAAGGGGTGAAATTAGCCATACTGACAAATTCGTGTTACGAATATGTCATATTCAAAGCAAACTGATTGATCTGAACGGTCATCGTTGCGGCGTCATACAGACATCTCAACACCTCAATTTAACGCCAATCGATACGGCATTTCTCCAGGGACTCTAAAACAGCCCAAGTCCAACAGTATGGATGTGATCTATGGTGCTGTAGCCTTTTCAAACCCCAGCGTGTCCCGGTGGTTGGAACTCGTCAAGTCTTCTGGCGAGACGATTCGTGACGACCCGAGGAAGCAACTTATAGATGTGGCTCAAGAGTGAGATGAGCCTATAGTTCTTCAAGATAGTTTTATTATTCTTCTTGAAGCACAAGACCACCACACTCTTAGTCCACATCTTTGGCACAGTGCACTGGAGAATAACAGAATTAAAGAGCCTCGCTAAAACCTTCATCGAGATTGGGATCCGTTCTGCCTTGGGAGTTCAGTTGTAATTTCGCCCGGAGCCCTGCCATTTCTAAGTTGCCCGAGTGCCGTCCTAATCTCGCCAATGTCGACCTCTGGGAAATCTTTCGTATAGCAGCGCGTGAATGCTGCACGTGGATCATTAGCGCCTTGAGCTGCAGGCCTGTCCGTCCGCGAAGAATACAATTGCCTATAGAACCGTTACGCCTCCGCTGGTATCTCAGAGTGAGATGTAAGCTCCCATGCCATCTGCTGTCCTCACCTTTGCAAGATGGCTTCTCCTCAATGACCTTAAAACTTCAATATTTTTGCAGAATAAGAATCTAGGATATAAAATAAATAATATAACAATTGTAACTTGTTGCAACTGGTTAAATGCCAAATTCCGTCCAAAGGTACTATGACATCAGAAATGTCATAAAATAGATTATAATTTATTATTGATTCATTTTGAAGCTGTGTGTAATAAATATATATGTGCTAGTTTTTGTCTTCCGTTTTTCCTCCGACATCTTTAACTTGCGTCTCACGGCTATTGAAAAGTGGCCGAAACGTCGGAATTAAAATATAAATCAAATAAATGCCGCGGTTAAAACCGTTAAAACGTAGTTTTAATTAAGATCCAATGAAGACACGCATCAGACAATCAAGGTCTTTTTGTTCACAGGATTTATCATCTAAGGATCTTGTTTATGTGGACAGCTTGGTGAAACCAACAGAAACGGAATACGATCCATTATCCCCTGAGGTTCAGGAGGTATTGGGCGGAATACACCCATCACGTCCCTGCACGTTAGTTTGGCGGGACTTGAGTGTTCACATTAAGCTCAAGGAGGGGAAATTAAAGCGGCTCGTTAATAATGGTAAGTCTTTAGAATTCCGATTGTAATCCACAGTTCCAAGATTAATGGGTTCCCAATAGAAAAACAACTAGTATTTACGAACACATCAATTTCCTTTACCACAATTTATAGCAAAACACTTAATTAATAGCATGCCTTTTACTTACGTTTTATTTTTATTTTTTTATTGCATGAGTTCAGCAGACAAGCAGACGGCCCACTTGACGGAAAGCGGTTACCATCACCTATAGACATTTGCAACACCAAAGGTGCTATAAATGCGCTGCTGCTCTCTTAAGGGAGACTGGAACTTGGTCACTAATCGGAACACAAATGAAGGTTGTTATGGCGGCATACTCTAGATCAGGAGTGGTAGCCATCCAGTCGGGCAAATGCCCTACCACCTGGCTGTGGGTTGTTTTGTCGCCTCTTACGACAGATCGCCTGGCCGCAGGAAATTGTATTCTTTCTCCGTTCCTGTACGGATAGAATTTTACTGAACGGTTCACACAACGAGCAAGCGCTTCAGTTCCAAGGAACTCCCCTTACCACCTCCAAGAGTATTGGGATCCTCAGTGTTGACATCGCGAACGATATGCAGTTCAGGAGCCATCTTGAAGACATAGCAAAACAAGCAGTAATTCACACCGCGGGAACGCCTTGTGCTTTATAAAGCCTAGGTGAAAAGAAACACTAATAACTTAGC
Organism: Dendrolimus houi; assembly: GCA_039645545.1. NCBI lineage: Eukaryota > Metazoa > Arthropoda > Insecta > Lepidoptera > Lasiocampidae > Dendrolimus > Dendrolimus houi. Next base: position 22,337,726 of record CM077127.1, on the reverse strand, counting down.
CATAGACCTCTTTATCCACTTTCTATTGTAATTCCTTAATATCCAATATAACTTTCATCCGTGCAAGAACGGAAAAAGAATACAAGTTCCTGCGGCCGTGCGGCCTGTCGTAAGAGGTGACAAAACAACCCACAGCCAGGTGGTAGGGTATTTGCCCTTCTGGATGGCATCCAACACTGGCTTAGATTATGCCGACAAAACAACCTTGAGTTATGTTCCGGCATTATAAGTCAGGTTACAGTCTCAACTAAGTGAGCAACAGCGCATTTGTAGTAGTAGTAATTTGGTAGTGCAAATGTCCATAGGCGATGGAAACTGCTTTCCAACAGGTGGGCCGTCTGCCTGTTTTTTTTTAAACCGGCAAACAAACACGCCCTGTATATCCCCAAATTAAGCAACTTACGCTTGTGGTATGGGTAATATACAACGGACCACTCTGGGGCTGATCCCAGACACCCAGACCATAGTAAATAACGGAGAAAATTCGTTTCCGAAATTTACCATAGCAGGAATCGAACCCGGAACCTCTGCGTTGCAGTGAGGTAAGCCGGCAAAGGCTTAGCCCGCTCAACCACAGAGGCCGTCGCCGTCGTGTTTGCTGAACTCATGCAATAAAAAAAACTGCTACGTAGTCTTAGGACACTTGTGTCTACCTCAGCGTTCGGAACAGGAGAGAGGCTCTTTGTGGTGTTTTGCCGAAGAAGCAACGAAAACATACAACTGCCGGTATCAGTTGAATAATATTTCAGTTACCGCTCCAATAAAAATAAATCAGGGTTACCAGCCTTCAGATACAGGCTATTATTTAGGCACTTGAACTATTAGCCAAACCATCTCGTCATATCCCTCGTGTAACAATCTACTATTAATGCCTGTTCTTTTATCTATACTAATATTTTAAAGAGGAAAGATTTGTATCGTTGCATGTTTGTAACGAATAAACTCAAAACTGGACCGATCTCAAAAATTCTTTCACCGTTAGAATGTTTTTTTTTTTCAGGCGGGGGAAATGCATTTCGCACATACCGGATCCTTTGCTAGGGATTAGACCGTTGTTGATCATGGAGGCTTTCCACTGAGGCAATCCAAACAATAATCAACCGGCTTGTGTGGAGACTCGACAAATCAATACCCCACTAAAACCACCCTCCTCCCATGTGCCCCGTGCTTATGGTAGGAAAGGCGTGAGATACAGAACGTAATTACGCCCACACCGATCCTAGCGCACAAGTGCTTGAGAATGCCCCGGGAGAGGCAAACTCACTTCGTCAACAGGGGTGAAGACTCCTCTGCTCCCTAGATGCTAGAGGGCCCCTGCAGCGGTATTTCAGGAAGGGAGGTCATGCGCATACCTGCGCCTCCGGGCTCCCGACCGGCGTCGGCGCCCGCGAGACGCATGCGCACTACCATCTCTCTCCCTGTATCGTTCCGCGGCCTCCTTATGAGACACTACCGTCTCGCAGAAATTGGCCGCACCCACCCACCAATCGTCGCTGTGCAGCATGGCTTGCACCAGATCGCCCAGCGATTCGATCGGTCCTACAAGTGTCTCGAGTTCAAACCTCTGAGGTGCCCATGCTGCGCACTCGACTAGCGTGTGTAACGCCGTGTCTAGCGCGCCACACTGGCAGCATTGGGGTGAAGGCAAGCAGCCCGCAATCTGACACAGATACTTATCGAAGCAACCGTGCCCGGTAAGTATCTGTGTCATTCTGAAGGTCAGGGTCCCGCGTTTCCGCGAGAGCCATCGCAACAGCTGCGGTCGAACCGCTTCCACCGTGTCAATGCCAGCAACAGGGTTTTCCAACTCTACTGACCAAGATTGGATCATGGCCGCAGTTTCCCGCGTCCTGATCACCTGGAGTTCGGCCGGGCCATAGACCAGGCCACGGGCGAGGGCATCCTGTCGGGAGCGCCGAACTTTGGCTATCACGTCCGCCTGGAGAGGCCAGGGCGGATCGCCTGCCAAGAGTATCGACGCCGTCCACGACACTGTACGGTATCCTTGGATGGTCCTCACCGCCAGGACCCGCTGTGCGTGCACAACAAAGTCCTATTGTGGCGGTGAAGTGCAGTGGACCATACGGGTGCACCGTACAGGGCCATACTCCTAAGGATGCCCATGTAGAGTTTCCTAGTCGTCGTCCCCGGTCCCCCCACGTTGGGAAGAAGCCAAGAGAGGGCGCTTGCGGACCTCACGAGCTTGGGAACTAGCTGCTCAAAGTGCGCTTTAAACAGCCATTTCCCATCGAGAATTAGCCCCAGATATTTCATCTCGGGGCCTATACGAATGTCCACCCCTTGGACTGTAACGGACAAGTCCGCGGGAGGATTACGAAACCGCCTATGGAACATGATGGCCTCCGTTTTCGCGGGGGAGACCTTCAAGCCCAGCCTACCTATTCTTCGGACCACGATCGCCAACCCGGCGTTGGCGAGGTCCACGGATTCCGCGAATGACGCAGCGAGTGCCGTGAGTAGGGTGTCATCCGCAAAGCAGATTAGCCCTATTCCGGGCAGGACCGGAACCCGAAGGATCCAGTCATAACCGACGTTCCATAGAACCGGCCCGAGGACCGATCCCTGTGGGACGCCGCACGCGACGCGTCGCCGACCTATCGCGCGATTCTCGGACTCGCCGCCCTCCCAAAGGATATACCTGTCCTGGAGGTACGCGCCCAACAGCCTCGTGAGGTACGGGGGAACTCCGTGTGCACGAAGCCCCTCCCTGATCGTCTCGTGAGGGAGAATGCTACATTATCCCCAATTAACATAGGCTATATTTATTACTAGAAAGAATTATGGATTCCTACTAAAACTTCAAATAATGTAACCCAAGGTGTAAAAAAATGGTGTTTGAATGGGTCCGGGGATGGTTTAGTTTCACAATTAGACCCGGTAGGTGGACTGGAATCGGGTTCTAGATTTTTATTTTTTCAGGGCAGAGCAAAGTCTGCCGAAACCGCTAGTATGTAATAATATTAGAATTCATTACAACATGTGTCCGCATCCGCATTATTCTCTTCAAAGATATACGTCTATTTAAAGTGCTCTTTACTAGACTCTACCAATCAAATTGCTGTCATATACTCGTTCAATCTCTCTATATGGTCAAACCACCTTAACATTCCTTTTTAAATCAACAAGATTCCCTTGTCATGTTATTTCTTGTCTTATATATCACTTACATTATTGCTGCACATATATTATATATACTTCTCAAAGCTTTTATTTCAATTTATTCATTCATTCTCATTAAGAATTTAAAATTGATTAAACAAATATTTTATTTATAGGTATAATAATAACTAATTAATGTATCTATTCTATAATAATATTATAAAATTCTAAACATTCTAAAATTCTGTATATTGAAGCTATTAAAAAAAAACAACTGGAATAGACTATATAAACGATGGATAACACGATGCAATTTTTTTAGATTTCTTGTCTGTTTATTTGGGTTTCACGTAAAAACTACTGGGCAGACTTCGATGCGGTTTTCACTGATCGACAGCTAATTCTGAGACTTAAGCTCTGCGCTACTTTTTACACTGGGCGTCCAAAAAAAACGAATTCCGATGTGATTTTTTTACTGATCGATAGCAAATTTAATGTAATAAAATGTGTGATTTTGTATCCCGGGAATCCCGCGGGAATTTCCCCAGGAGCGGTTTGTAGTTGTCCGGGTGCATAAAAATTTGTTTATTCCGACACAATTTTCATCAAAACGATAGTTACGATACTTCATTTCTCGGGAACTTCAAGTCAAGTTGCACGAAGTCATACTACATACCCTATTAGTGTGAATAAAAATCTACTACTTAAACAACTTTCATCCGATATCTGTATGAACTACGATTTAATTTTGTCACTGGCAGCGAACTCAATACGAATTGTAAAATAATCCGATCGTTAACTGTGAAAAGAACTGTTAGATAAGTTTAACTCATATATCCAATAGTTGCGGTTAAACTTACATTTCTTTTTTTGATGTCTTTGTCACATAAATATGACACCGGAATTTCTTTTTTATGCGCTCTGTTAGTGGCGGCTCTAAGAATTCTTACATAATAATGGCTATGTTTAACTTATAACCAAAGTAAAATATAACATTAAAAAATTACACTGTAGTGCCAATTATAATAAATCATCACCAAAATTAAAACCCAATTTAAAGTAGTTTGTTTAGGCAGTAACAGCGCAATAATTTGTTTGTTAAGATTTGGTGATCATTTACAATATTTGGTTTTTGAATACAATTTTGAAGTGCAGACAAGACTAGAAGAACTATTATAATTTTGACAGTGTTTAGTATAATTTTAACAGAGCTTAGGGTCTCAAAATACTTTTTGGTGGGCAGAATATTTGTGGACAAAAATAATTTGATTGGGAACACTATCTATATATTGTCAGATTAAGATTTTTTTGTAAAGCGTGCTTACAACTACACGAATTTAGTTCAAGGCGTGCAATAGTTACGCGCTTCATGCTGATATTAGATGTATAAATCAAATTGAACAAATATGGTTGAAAGGCACGGAACTGCAAGGCGACAGCATTCAATGACATTGAATGATTTAAGTTTACGTATTCATGGATTACTTTTGTTGATTCATCCAAATTGGAATACAGAAATGAACCGTCTAATCTTAAGAATCGTGTAGTTGAAGATAAGAAAATGATGAGCGCCTATCATCATGTGAAAATACACTAAGTATATCTATCTCTGTTTCGCAGTTAGCGGTATCGCCAAGCCAGGGACATTGGTGGCTCTCATGGGACCCAGGTGAGTAAGAACCCATTAATGTTGATATGTGTTATACTAAACTGTTAAATTACTATAAAAATATTATGTATTATATTTTTTTAAGGTTAAGAAGATTCTTTTGAAGACAGTTGTTGCAATCGCGATTTCATAATTAACTAGAATTTGTCCCGCGGCTGCGTCGCCTGTCAAACCCTAGGCAGTAGTTTTATTTTACTTACACAAAAACTTAATTCGGTATTATACATATAATAATAACAAAGAAAGTAAGTCCATATAGTCTAGACAACTGGCCAGCAAAACATAGAGATGAGTGGAAGCCAACCTGATTTGAAGTAATACCACGAACGAAATGTTATGACAACGTAGGTTTTTTTTAGTAAATTGAAAAAACGCGATTGCAGCACCATCTATTTAGCTATTCTATGGAAAAGACACCATTTATCGGGATCAAAAGTATCTTAAGTATTGTTTCGGAATACAAGCCGCCATCTTTGTGTCCAGGTCCGATCATATACGTTCTGTAGTTTTCAAAAAGGATGCGATCACAGCGCCATCTTTTTCGTCTATCCCGCGGACCGCGGAAGCAACTTCATTTATCGGGATAAAAAGTATGCTAAGTTATGACCCGGAGTACAAGCTAGCTCTGTGTCGAGTAATTTTCACGTGATGCTCTAACAGATAGAAAGGCAAACAGACAAAAATTCGAAAAAATGCACATTCGGAATCTCCTGGTCCCAATTATCCCCTTGATTTTTTTCACATTTTTAAACTCATTGTACAAACTCGAACTATTTAAAGATTAATTATAGCATAGATTATAAATTAAACTAATTTATGACTTACACAACTTAACTTACATTAACATTAAAAATGTAAGAATAAAATACAAAGAAAAGTTTGACTTTTGTCCTCCGGCGCTTTGCCGGATAGCATTGCAACATTTCTATGTGACCCAAAGTATGATCTCCCATTGATCTCGTGTAATGTCTACAAAGCTTTTAGTAGATTTGTATAAAATGATATACATATTAAAATGTAAACATAAAATACAAAGGAAAAGAGAGTACCAAAACATTGACATTTGGCTCGTTGTCATTGGGCGCGTTGCCGCATAGGATTACATTTTGTCTATGTTGCCCAAAGTAAAAACAAAACCTGTTCTACAAAGTCTACAAAGGCAATCTTTCAATAGGATTTAAAACATAAGATCCCCATAGTGTCAGAGCGTAGAGTCATCAAAAACCACAACCATTTCCGATTCCGAAATGGCATAACCATTTACGATGGTTGCATGTTTTATTGACCAATAACAATATTCGCATTCTAGTTTTGGTAAAGGTTACTAAGACAATAAATTATATTTAATACTTTGAAATTGTAATAATCCTTTGATTAGTATAAGAAATATTTTAAAATATACGTAGCTATCTTGAAAATCTTTGTTTTTGGGTTACCTCGTTATAAATTTGGTTCCATCAAATCGATATCAAGAAAACGAATCAAACCATAATTTATGTGTATACTGTAATTTTTAGGCTAGGTAGAACCCTACCAAGCAACTATTATGTTATTGTGTATTTTTGCAATTTTTGTTTTAGTGAACAATAAAGTGTTATGTATCTATCCCTAGTGTAATTGTTATGTCCAGCTGTCCTTTCATACGTCTGTCTTTTTAGTCACGGTCACTTTTTCGGAAACTGTTTACATGAATACAATTTTACAGGAAAGTGTAGTCTGAAAATGTGACTTAGAATGGAGCCCCCCACTTTTCGAGGTTTTTGAATGTGTGAATTTTGTAATCGCTATGAATGTGTGTAAGGTGCTTAAGAGCATAAGCTCTTAAGCGTCTACCTCTCATAAGAATGGCAAATTCAAGTCAGTATTTCGTAATATATAGGTATAATTAAACATTGAGGCACAAGTTTAGAGGTAACTTGCATTTTTTTCTATCCAGAAATAGATCAAAAATACTTCTTAACTAAATGGATTTTGCTCAGAAGTACGATCAAGATTGGCATATATTTTTTTCACTGCTATCATGCTATAAAATATGTAATCTTATTTAAGGAACATTTCAAACGAGGCCTAATTGTCTATATACTATCTGTCAAAGCCATGAAATTAACAAGGTTCTATCTTTACACGCGCCAAAATGTACACGTGTAGCCTTGTTTAATGCAAAATAAAAACATTGGCTATTATTATGTGAATTTAAGTAATAGTTCTTGCATCTTTCATCATTTGCAATTTGTTTTTGCATGTATAAAAGATAATGTTTAACTTTACACGTGCCGGAAGGAAGGTGAGGGTCAATAGAAGGCTGCTAGCTGCTCTAAAGCCTGATGTACATTAGTTGAGGAGCGCGTTAACGCACGAAACTAGCGGATTCAGCTTATATCACATGTATAGCTTGAACAGACATCTACTTATGGCCAGTTCCTGTATCTTACTAATCATTCATTTGTTTTATTACTGGTTAAAGTTTGACATAAGCTTTATACGAATAATGTCCAATTTCTACCAAAGAATATGCAAATGAATGTATAGTAAGATATCGGAACCGGTCATAAAACGACAATCTATTACTTAATTCGTGGTAGCGTAATGGCTAGCGCGAGCGTCCCAAACTCAAAGGGCGCGGGTTCGATCCTTTCCGGAACGCATGCATCACTCAGTCAGTTTGCTGATCTAACGTGCATATTATTACAATTACCACGTGCTAAGAACGGTGGTGGAAAACATCGTGATGCAACCTGCACATTGAGATAACCGATGTATCAAAGCTGCCAAGCCGCCTTGGACAAGCTTGCCGGGTATACTGTCCGTTCCCCCTATAATGCGAAGCCCGAGCCCAGCTGTAGAACATTTATGGGCTGATATTATTTATCATATTACTTAATTGGCAAATGATTGTCAAAGGATGATAATCAACTCTGTTAAGCCTTTTAGAAAATGTACCCATTTTCGCAAGACAACTCGCTTGTTAGCTAACGTAAATATAACCCAAGCTTTAGTGCTGTTTTAATGTTTGAAAAAAACATTTTTATCAAACTCCAGGTGCCGTTGACGTTTACGATGTTCTAATTTTTTATCATCAAACTGTTGACCACCTGTTCGCTTCTTTTTAAACGTGGAATCTTAAAATTAGTCATATAGTTGATTTTAACACAATTTATATTTTTTTTATTTCTTAAGTTTTCGCGACTTGTATACATAATAAAACTATGTTTTAACGGGTTTAAGCGCGGTTATTTATTTGATTTTTGTTATTCCGACGTTTCGGCCACTTTTCAGTGGTCGTGATCACGGAAGACAAAAATGTGAACCGCCAGACCTTAGGACACTGTGAGCTCTTTCTGCGTGCACCGGAACACAAACCAACTTGACCGATAATTTCCTTTATTTTTCCTTCCACCCATTTTAATATTATATAAAATTATTAGAGCTAGGCAAGTTTGCTGAAGAGTTGCCGCTTCTTCTCTTCAAGCCATAACATTTTGCTTAGCCATAGCCTAATCTAATTTACCACCGCTTGGTAAATTAGATTAGGCTCCCATAGAGTAAATAATAACCATAATCAAAATTAAAACTAAATAATTAAAATGAACAAGTTGGAGGTAGCCTAAATAAAACTTTAAACAATACTCGTTGACACTTGACATCTTTGTCTTCCGTGATCACGGCCACTTAAGAGTGGCTGAAACGTCGGAATAACAAAAATCAAATAAATTACCGCGCTTAAAACCGTTAAAACGTAGTTTTAATATAATTTATAAATATTGGGAAATACCATTTCAATTACTTTTTTTTACTTTTCACGTAGAGAATAACAATCACATACATTTACGTGGAATGCAAATTCAATAAAGCAACTAGATATAGTCTGTTAACACTAATTAAGCATTTTTGCAAACCGATAACATGTATTCGCTTCTAAGAGGGATTTTAGTATGTCTTGTAATAATGAAGTCGCTAAGTGAAGCTTTAGTGGCTCACACCCACGTCGCATTCCAATGATGTGGATTTAAATTCTGACCGAAAAACATACAAAGCTTATATAAATCTGATCTTGTTCCACGTTGTTATAATTGCTATATACTGGTGATGTAGAAAAATGTGAAACCCGCAGATACGTCTTGAACAATCGTGGCGCACGTATGTATTTACAGTCCGTTTCCCTAAAAATGTGGAGGCTCAAACCCGGTAGTCGGAGGGTGTGAGCTAATATTATTACAGAGTGAATATTAAGAAAAGGCTATTCTACTGACCCTAAATGTTTGGTAACAAAGAAAATAAAGTTAGGGTTTGTACTTTGAAGTTAGTACTAGAGCGCCTATACTTTAAGTTCGTACCCGACTGAGACATGTTTTCTCGGATAATAGTTAGCCTACGTCCACCCCGGTGAATAAAATTAAAAACACACCTTTAGATATCAACTTTTTTAATAATCCGATTACTTAGCATGGCACTAGTAAATTCGGAATTCTTATGGAATTACCCTCAACTTCCACACACAAGTCGTGGTAGTGTAATGGCTAGCGCACGCGTCCGAAACTCAAAGGGCGCGGAGTCCAAACCTGGCCGGGACGCATGCACATTAAACAAGTTTTCTAACCTAATGTGAACATGGTTCCCATTACCACATGCTAACAACAATGAAGGAAAAACATCGTGACGAAATTTTCATATCGAGATAACCGATGTGTCAAACCGGCCAAGCAGCCTTGGACAGGCATGGCGGGTATATTGTCCGTTATGCAATAGAACGTGGCCTGAACCCAGTAATTGGACGTTTATGGGCTGTTATTATATACCCGGAATTGGTCATCTCGCAAATTGCACAGTAATAGATTAATTTCACTCTTACATCTCTCTTATACTCATACTTACACTTCAGGATATTTTGTCTCGATTCTACTGTCGTCCGAATGAAACAATCTTTATCGGCGCGACCTAACCACGCCGGGCCGTGGCGTAGGTAGGCAGCAGTTGTTCGGATGACACAATATTTTGCTACACTCTGTTATAACAGACTCTTGCAAGTAACCAAATAAATAAAATAGAAACATGATACTACCCATCTTCTCTTCCTGTTCTTGTTCGGTGGCCAGAGCTGCCTAAAAACAGTCTCAGGTCTATCTCAACAGTCTCCGGGTACAGACATCTATTTCTATTTCTAAATCTTTGTCAATACCATTTTTAGTTCTTTGTATTTTAATTTTTTATTCTAAATCTAGTAAATTAATTTTTGCTTATAAAAAGTTTATTTTTAAAAAGACTTATTTGAGGGCTCCCATAACAACTCGCTCGCCCTGTAAAATTAGCGCTGCCCTATCGAAGTAAACATTGCCTGCGTGAGGTTAATATTGCGAAACACCGACTTGAAAATGAATGAGGCTTTTAAGGAGGCACAAAAAGCCAAATTAGTCGCTTTTGTATTTATATTAGTTTTAACGATAAGAAATAAGAATAACTTACGAAAAGCACGAAAGATTAAAATACATTTATCAAAATAATACATTAATCTGAATTTAATTGTTTATACGCTGTTTGAAATATTTATTTTATGAGCTTATTACTAATACACACATGTTTTTGCAAGCATAAATAGGTACCTTACATTTTCTAATAAATGAATAAAAATATTTGTTGCAGTGGTGCAGGAAAAACTACTCTAATGTGCGCATTGGCGAATAGGAATGCTGGTAAGTAGCCATCTTAGAATAATAACCAAAGTTTTAGAAACCTATATAAAATAAAACTGAGTAACATCTCTTTCGTTCATATAATGTAATATTCTAAAAATAAGGTTTCAATATTTTCGAACAAGTCACAATTATTTATAAAGCGACATTCTCAGGCCCGGCTTCTATATCTTACCGACCGTTCATTTGTCATATTCTCGGTTAAAATTTGACATAAGATCCATACAACTAATGTCAAAATTCAACAAATGGTAGAGCAAATTAATGAATAGTAAAATATAGATAAGAGCCGGCCATAAGATTTTTTTTTATAAGGATGCAGACACATATTTCAATAAATTATATATTAAAATCTTTACATAAAAATCTTCTGTGCATGTGTTTGTGACTAAACTCCTCCTAAACGGCTGAACCGATTTCGATGAAAGTTTTTGTATGTGTTGAAGTAAATTCTAGAACGGTTTAGATTAACAATTAGACCCGGTAGGTGGCGCTGCAATCGGGTTTTAAATTTTATTTCTTTAAGGCAGGAACAACGTCTGGCGGGACAGTTAATAATATTATAAAACTATAAAAGTGTAGTCTTTTGTTTCTTACATTTTTTTGTGTTTGTCTGTTTGTTCGGGATTTACTTAAAAACTACTGGTCCGATTTCGATGCAGTTTTCGTTGGTTTATAGTAAATTCCCGGACTAAAAATTTGCGGTACTTTATATAACGAGAATACTACTACAGGAATTTTCTTAGGAAAAGGTTAAAGTGTACAAGTGGAAATTTTTTAAATTTCGATGCGAAACATTCACTGTTTGATAAACCTTTAGTTAAACAATTGTAATTGTGTATGCCTTTAGTAAAATTACTTATCCCAAGATTTGACAGGAATTTTCGGGATTCATATATTTCGATACTAAAAATTCATTACTTTACTGAAAATAACTTTTAATTTTATATTTAGCAAAATAACTGTAATGTTTGTTACCTGTCCAATGTCGAAAAAGTCGCGGGCAAATACTAGTTTTTAAATATAAAATAACAGGCGTTAAATCATATAAATTTTAAAATAGCCAGACATAAATAAATTTAATTACATTTCAAATGCGCTGTTTGACTCCATTTTAGTTGTATACTTATGACGTCATAAGTAGGTACGGTAATACAAAATCTATGAGGATACGACGTACTGAAAGTATGTAAAAAGTATCTCAGTTAGTTTGACTGTCCGTTTCCCTATTATGGCATTAAATAGAAAGAAAGAAAGAAAAACATTTATTTAGAACTACAACACAAATGAGAATACATTATACACACTAGCATAAATAAATAAATGTTCAATGTAACATGCAGTAAATAAATAAAAAACGAGGCAAGTGTAGCTCTAAATTGGTCCTAGCCCAGCATGTTGCTGGTTAGGTTAACCAGCGCTGATCTTCCGCTAGGGCCATTAAAGTAACATACACAGACACAGAAGCAAATAAAATACAAAGTGAAAAGGAAGTATTAAAAAAGAAGAAAAATATAAGCACAACAATTGCAAAAGGATTCAACACATATTATTTATATAGTTTGAGATAGTTATTTATCTTTAGTTATATATTTCAATAAGAATTTAAAAAGAGCAATTTAAAGAAACACACGACACACAACACAGACGGAATAGGTCAGGCACATCCTCCAAGTGGGCGCCACTATATAGCACTGATATCATAAACAAGATAGCTTGGCGCATTTGGTGGGCATACATACTGACCGCATTTTTTCTTTGTAAAGTAAGAGGAATTAACTATCGTTATCACGAGTTTAAAATAAGACGATACAGTGCTTTCTACTAAACTAGGGAGAACCTTGAAAATTTTGTATGTGGTAGAGCCATTGTCTTATATTGTTAAGGCTGGCTCGATCGGTTTAATATCACAGCCTCACGGAATATCGGCATGAAACTATTAGCTTTGAGCTATTTGTGCTTCGTATGATAAGTGAGAGTTCCATTGGCCCACTTCTCCCTTTCCCTTTTTTTTACGAGGGGAAACTGATTGAAGGCTATCAGTCGCGCGTAGGGGGAAAATCGCAGTCAGTGTGTGATATTCGCTAGGTCGGGGTGGCACTAGCACCTCTAGCCAGAACTAAAGGTGCTATTGCCACACCACAGTTTGCCCCTCCGCTGGCCCTGGCAGGAAGTGGCTCAACGGGCTCATCAGTTCCCGGGCAGTGGAACTACTTTTTGTCCCCCGGCATCTTCATTCTCTTATTGCGTGGGGCGGTCTGTATCGCGCCCCAACGAAGGAGAGGGGAACGCGCGTGAAATATGTCGCGCCCCCATCTCGACGGCATAAAGTCGGTGAAACTTTTTCCTCAGGGACCCGCGACTCCCTCTCATGGCGGCCGAAAGTCCAAATTGGCCCTCTGGCGCCGACGTGTCTTCCTTTGACAGGAGCAAAGCAAGCTCTATCCGAAACCCCTACCCATCCTAAGGTCTGTAAACGCGTTGGATTATACATCTATATACGTGATGAAATCATTTAACTTTAGCTGGGCCGGCCGTCTACTTGTTTTCCAAGTTTGTATTTAAAATAATAATTACGAATGTAGACCCTGTGTACGCACCTCTATCCAACATCATTTCAACGCCATAAATTAAAACACTTTGGATCTATGTCTTTTGTAGCTAATTTGAAACAGTTTCTATAGCTTTAATTTATTAATGTTCTGAGATAATCATTTATATTATACGTTATTGCTAAGATAATTTTTGTGACATCTGTCATTGTAACACGTCTTATTACTAAAATCTGATTTACATTTGCATTATACTCTTATTTTTAATTACCTGGACTAAAATGACAGCCAGTTGAAAGCTTTTTTTTATTAATGCAGGGGGAGTACATTTCGTACTATGGTACGAAATGTACTCCCCTGAGCCCCCTTGATTGTGGGGGTGGGACCGACCTGCGGCATATGCGCCGCGCAACGTTTGCGAAGGCTCTGGTTAAGAGGTTCTCACCTACTCCGTTAAACCTAAACCTACGTCCCATACCCACGCTTGTGTGTAAGAACATGAGGTTATGGGCGAAGCTACTCCTATGATCAACTGCGCAACAAGCTTTGGTCGCCCCGGGAAGCAGAGTGACCAACTTCACCAACAGAGGTTAGACCCTTTTTTTTGGCTAGGGGAAATCCGTTTGAAGACTAAGCCGCGACAGGCACAGAAGCATGGGGGGATAATTCGCGACCCGTGTGTGGGATTCGCCAGATCGGCGGTGGCACTGCGCACTCAGTCAAAAGTGGTGCCACGCTATTGCCACTCCCCAGTTAGGGACACCCATTAAAACACCTGGATGTTTCGTCCTGCGCCTTATGCCAGGGTTACGGGTAATTGGGATTCCCGGCTCCGCGTACCCTGGCAGGCGTGAGCCGCCCTCACAAGTCCCCTTCCGTTGTCGAGGGATTAAACCCCCGGCGTCGTCCATGTCTAGTCCGGGAGTGCGGCGGTCTGTAACGCACCCCACGGGAGGAGAAATGATCGCACGCGGAACACTCGCGCTCTCATCTCGATGGCATATGTGAGTGAGAGAGAACCCCTATGCTTCAAAGGGTTATGCCCTAGGGTTAACCCCTATGCTCCCCACCCGCGCCTCCCGCTCACGGTGACCGAAGGCCGAAGTCCGCCCTCCGGCGTCGGCGCGTCCTCCTTTGGCGGGAGCGGAGGAACGACGTCCGCTCATGCTCCCGCTCCGCCTCTTCCTTCGCAAGCATGACGCGCTCACAGAAGGAGGAGACGGCGTCCCATCCGGGTTTGCTCCCAACCATGGTGAGAACCACGGCCAGGAGCGAGGTTTCGAATCCGGTAAAGGCGACGAGGTCTCTGCGCTGCTCAGAACAGACGTTAGACCCATGCATCCCCATAATGCAGCGGTCCCCTACGATGGAATCATGAGAGGAGATTTTGCGCATACCTACGTCTCGGAGGCCAGTCTCACGACGGTGTCCGGGATTCCTATGCGCAGCTCTCTCCCTCTGTCTCTCGGTGGCTTCCTTGCGGGACATTACTGTCTCGCAAAGGAAAAAACCGCCGACTAATGATCGTCGCTGTGGAGCATGGCCTCAACCAGTCGCCCCAACGAATCTATCGGACCTACGATGGCCTCAAGCTCGGACCTCTAAGATTGCCATGCAGCGCATTCGACCAGCGTATGAAACGCAGTTTCTAGTGCGCCGCACTCGCGGCATTGTGGGGAAGACAGACATCCCACGATCTGATGTAGATAGTTATCGAAGCACCCGTGCCCGGTAAGTATCCCCGTCATCCTAAAAGTCATGGTCCCGCGTTTCCGCGCGACCCATTACAATAGGTAGGGACGAACTGCCTCCACTGTATCAACGCCATCCTCACCCAGTTACAAGTTTGGAGCAACTCACAGGCGTGAGTTGTTGATTCAACTGGCATAAGTCACTTATGAATAAAAAAAAGGTCGATCGCAATTGTCATTTTAAACCAGATAATTAAAAATCAGACTACACAAGTTAACTTGCAAAAATGGCGAATTAACTTCTCATTATCGCCTACTAGCTGATGCCAGCAGCTTCCCTCGCGTAATTGAAAAATGGTCATAGTTTAAGAACTCAGAAAATTTAAAACACCTTTTTCACCTACTTAAGGGTTGATTTTCCAAAAACGCTGATATATGTCTACATTTATTTCTAACGAAAAGCAGATATACAAAATTTTGTGCTTCTTACTTTGAACATGATGATATTGACATTATAATACAAGCTTTTATCGCCTTCTTCACCCCCTAGGGAATGAATTTTCAAAAATCCTTTCTTTGTTTGCACCTACAGTATAGAAAGAACGCACATGCAAATTTTCACGGTTCTATCACCAATAGTGTGGGCTGTGCGTTGATATGTCAATCAATCAATCAGTGAGGCCAAACAAATATGTATAGATAATAAATATTGTTACAAGTTGGGCCACCTGCATTCCTATTGTCACATACCGACAAAGAAATGCTGCGCATCTCGTTTATTGTCCCTCCGCATTGTGAGTTCTTTTTACTACTTCGTATTTAAATTTTCAATTAGACAATAGCCTATTGTTATTGTTTTCGACTGTATTAGCCGTTCGCAAGAATAGATAACCAGGTGTCCAAATTACTATTTCTCAGAAACTCAGTGCGCACGGCTGATTTTTTTGTACTGTATAGTTGAATTGCATTGAATCGTGCAGTGTAAACTGGTTGCATCCAGTTTTATTTATATTTGTTTCATACGTGTTTGTACAGTTCTATTAAATTCTATAGTAGTTCCAACGGCATTTTTAATTCGAGTACTGTAGCTCGTAACAATATGTATATATGAATAGATGATTCCATAAGATTGACTATCTAGGCTCCTAAGAAAACCAGGGCTTATACGGCTTTGATGACGGCCACTCCATTTTTTAAACGAGAAGAAATCGGGGATCATATATAGGGGAAACACGAATTGCGGTGGCTATGTGGGACTCGTCGGGAATTTGTGTGGAAGTACCCACAAAACTGCACGATATTCGCTCTGTCGCTGTGGACTGAGGCCACGGGAAAAAGGCTATGCTAATACCTAGCGTGGACTATTTTTTGTCATATGGGTATCGGGAATGGTTAGTTCTTCTAACATCTACAAGGGATACTATCTGAATCGGGGATTAAGAGGGGCGCAAGTTAAACACGTAAAAACCGTCCTCTGCAGCATAATGGCCAGCCCTGATTTTTAGCTTAGTTCAATTTTACTACCACAAATTTCATTTATACAAACCTAGTAGTTTATGTCCTGTTCCGTTAGCTCAGTAAATAACCTTTTAATGAACACTGACTCTCTACATGCTTCTGACAAAGCCACATATTCTGCCTCTACACTTGAAAGTGCAGAGGCAGAATATGTGACTTTTGTTTATTACACTCCCACGAAACTGGTCCACCTGCGAATATAAATGCAAAACTAATATATGACTTTCTGTCGCATATATCTCCCGCGTGGTATGCATCCACATAACCAAACAAAGGTTTGCCAGTTTTTTTATAGACTAACTAAAAGTTTTTGGTTCCATTTAAGTACCTCAATACCTCTTTACTGCAACCCAGCGTGTATGATCGTAACAGTTATTAAATTGACTCAAATAACTTGTTGCATAAGCTATATCTGGTCTCGTATAGACAACTAAATACATTAATGAACCAATTGGCTCACGGTATGGTAACTCGCTTGGTGGAACATGATCTTTCTTCTTTCTGGTTTTACTAGCTTTAGTTTAGTGTCTAGTGGTGTTTTCACACTTTTACAATCAGCCATTCCAAATTTTTCAAGAATCTTCTTTAAATACTCAGTTTGATTAATTTTTACGACTCCATTATCTTGTTTTATTTTCAAACATAAGAAGACATCTGTTTTTCCTAAATCTTTCATTTTGAATTTATTCTGTAATTCCTGTTTGATGAGTTTTAACTCCTTCTCATCATTTCAAAATATCAAAATATCGTCTACGTAAACAGAAATAATCATTAAACTGTTTATTGTCTTGCAAATATAAACACAAGGTTCATTCTCTGACCTTTTGAAGCTCAAGTTCAGTAAAGCCTCGTTGAGCTTCTCATTCCATGCTCTTGGAGCTTGCTTTAAACCACAGAGTGCTTTGTTTAAAAGACACACCTAACTTTTTTTTCCTTTTTTTTCGAAACCTTTAGGCTGCTTCATATAGATTTTTTCATTGAGATCACCGTTTAAGAATTCAACGACATCCATGTGATCAATTTTTAAATTATGCTCTACAGCAAGAGCTAGTAGTAATCTCAGTGAGCTATGTCTTACAACTGGTGAAAAAACTTCATTATAATTTACACCTCTCACTTGTGTGAAACCTCGTGCTACTAACCTCGCTTTATATCGTATATTCCCTGCCTTTTTCTTGATTCTAAAAATCCATTTTGAATCCACAAAGTGACCATTTGCATTATCTACTAAGCTCCACGTATTGTTCTTTTTCAGAGAATTTAATTCTGACTCTATAGCTCTTTGCCATTCTTCTTTGTCGTCACTAGATAAAGCTTCTTCTACAGTTATAGGTTCATTTATCACTTCATTTGCTGCGTGATACAGTATGTAGTCTTTGTACTCTTTAGGCTGTCTCCTCTAAGTGGGTATCTTCTTTCTGAAGTCTCCACTTCACCTTCAGTACACGTAGGTGGAGGCGTAGGGACAGTTCTCGTCATTACATCTTCGAGAAGATTATCTCTTTCTCATGTAGCACATTCTATTTCTATAATTATATCACGATTAGGAACAACTTCTTCAGGTCTACCTAGAACATTTGTTATTTACACCCTTATCCTCAAATATGGTGCGTAACGCCTCCCGACACTCACTTGCAGTTCTTATTTTTCTTGCGTGTATTAAACAGTGCGGTTTAACCATTAAAATTATCTTGGCACAAGCTATGCTATCTCTTTTACATGCTGTAGCATTCGTACCTGGTGGGGTTCGCTCTGCTTATTCCCATAAGTCCTCTGTTAGAAGGAATAACTCCGTTTGTACTTTCCACGTAAAGTAATTCGCCGACCCATGTAATTACTCAAAATTAGGAATGCTACTGCTGGTACCTGCCGTCCTTGTATCAGTTTTTGGTTACCTCAGTCTGCACAATACTTCTTCAGTGCTCACTTAATACTTCCAAATAACACACGCAAATTTTGTATCTACAAATACGTTGTGATATTTATATATTTACAGTTTGCGTAAATATAATAATAAAAACGACCAACCACGCTTTGTTACCATGTAAATAAATTAGGATCGGCAGTGGTCTGTTAACAATATTAAATAAGCACAATCAAGGATAATAATATACTATTGTATTAGTAATAAATAATACACGATTGAGAACAACAATGAGACATTAGAGGACAGAAGAATATATCAAAATCGTGGTGTCAAAAAAATTCAAATATAACATGACTTCTGAGATGCCAGTGCCAAGTTACACGACCTCATTTTAACATGTTAAGGCACGCTTGGTTGTCCATCTAGGGGTGTTAGTGCCCACACTAATGTACGGCAGTGAAAGTTGGATGTGGCAGAAGAAGCATGAAAGTAGAATAAATGTAGTTGAAATGAGAGCTTGAGAAGTATATGTGAGGCAAGCATGATTGATATGATAAAGAATAGTGTAATAGGAGAACGTTGTGGATTGAAAGAAGATGTAATAACAAGAGTTGAAACAGGAATATTAAGGTGGTTTGAGCATGTAGAGAGGATGGATGAAAATAGAATCACAAAACAAGTGTATGACAGTATTGTGAATAGTAGAGTTGGTACCGACAGACCACGACGTACATATCATGATTAAATAATATAAATGTTAAAACAAGGTCAGGTAAAAAGCAAATCAAATAAACATGCATGTATGAAGAGGTTAATGAAAGTAGATGAAACGAAAGTTGTTTGTCAGGCTCATCGCAAGTGGAGATCTATGGTCTCTGCCTACCCCCATGGGAAACAACGTGATAATATGTATACATATATGTATGTAACTAATAAAACAAGGGGGCACAATTTTCACCCATTTGAATCTGATATCTCTCCATCTACTTGTCTCATCTACTGACTTCATTATAATTCATATATGCATTAAGAAATATCATTATTTTTTTCACTTCACGTCATGCAGAGCCAAATATACTTTACTATTCTGCGCCGAAGTTTTAAATTTTTTTAAGATGACTTACTATAAGTTGCGTAATACCATGAAAGAATCAATCAATAACTCTTTATTGTGTAGCAATACAAAAAAAGAACTTCAGACTAAAACTATGTCTCATTATGCACAAAGGGCGGTCTTATCGCTAATAAGCGATCACTTCCTGACAACCCCAGGAATGAATTGAAAATATAATGATGATGGTGGTATACATAATACGTAGTACAATTTCTTACATTCTAGTAATAAATATATAAATGCAGAATATACGGATGTTCTATATATTAAATAGATATATACTTAATATACATAACATATCTACAAAAATATATAATTGTTTATAGATGAATATATTTTAAATGTCATCATATTCCAAGGACAGGTAATATTTTCTGATCATCGTTTTAAATATTGGTAGCGATTTTGCTTGTTTGATAGCAATTGGCAGCGAGTTCCAAAGCTTTATAGCCTTGACGGTAAAATAATTGTTGTAAAAATTTGAACTGTGTTTAGTTTCAGTTTAGTGGAAGGCCTTAAACTATGGGAGCACGAAATAAAGTCAAAGCGTTCTTTAAGATAATGAGGAGTATTCGGGACAAATAAGATACTGTACAGAAGACAAAGAATATGAGTATTCCGGCGAACACGAATTGGGAACCACATGAGTTTTTTACAGAATACAGAGGCGTGGTCATATTTCCGTAGGCCAAATATGAATTTTATACAGAAGTTTTGGAGACACTCAAGTATACTCAAGAAGGAGTACATGTATACTAGGAGTGACTATCAATTTCGCTGAGCAATGTGTCCCTGCAAAATAAGTTTCAGTTGGAATTGTGTGTAAAATAAGTTTTATTATTTGTTGACAGTTGGGACCGTGGTAGATGGAGATATTACAATGAACGGACAGCCGGTGGACGACATTATGCAACAAGAAAGCGGCTTTATGCATCAAGACGATCTCTTTGTCGACAACCTTACAGTCATAGAACACCTCACAATAATGGTAAATATTCTTTTTAAAAAAATTGGCTTGGTTTAATACGGGACCAGTGTTTTCCATAGGGCTTCGTTTGAGAAACTTTAAATCTATATTTTACGGATATCGATTTGCGAAATAGCAAGTTCTCTCCTAGGCCCTTACATTTTTTGTCATTCATTGAAAGTCGTCGTCAGCCATTTGCAGTCCACTGCTGGACGTAGGCCTCCCCAAGACGGCGCCACTCATCCCTGTCCTCCGATTTCCTCAGCCAGCGCTTATCGGTGACCTTGCGCAGGTCGTCGGTCCATCGGGCTGGAGGGCGTCCGACACTACGTTTACCGAGACACGGTCTCCACTCCAGGACTCGTTTGCTCCGTCGGCCATCGGTCCTGCGGCAGACGTGACTGGCCCACTTCCACTTCAACTTGCTAATTTTGCGAGCTATATCGGTTGCCTTGGTTCTCTTACGGATATCCTCATTTCTAATTTTCATCCATAAGAGAAACACCCAACATAGCTCGCTCCATAGCCCGTTGAGCGACTTGGAACTTGTGGACCAATCCTGCCGTCAGTGTCCATGTCTCGGCCCTGTAGGTCAGGACGGGGAGGACGCACTTCTCGAAGACTTTTTCTTTAAGCATTGCGGAATGGTCGACGAGAAGACTTGACGAATGTTGCCCAGCCCAACTGAATCCTCCTATTCGCTTCCCCCTCGAAGTTGTGCCTGCCGACCTGTATTTTTTGTCCAAGGTGGACATATTCCTGCACCTGCATACTCCTGCATTCATTGAAAATACCTAACCAATTTTTTTTTAATTATTTTTCAAAGCCGTGAAGAAGGGAAAATAAATATAAAGATGTAAAATTCTCACACCATTTTTATCGTGTAAATATTTCTGTAAGATGGTTTCAGTGGGATTCCCCAATGAAACCATCCTCTTTTCCGAGATTAAAGTAATATAGGTTACTTTGGATATAGATCCATAAAATATTTTATTCGTCTGACGGCGATTGATTATTTTTAAAGATGAATTATACATTTGTGTCGGAAAATCAAATGAAATAATCACAATAAAGAATCAGTCAAAGACCTGTAATTTGGATTAGGAATTTACTTGTGTATTACTCTAAAACTTGAATTAAATCGATTTCTTGGATATTTGACACTGGCTGGATATACAAATCTTGCAGAACCATGTGGAAAAATATGCAAATCTGAGTATAGATTTACCTAAAAACTGTCATAAGCTTTGTTTCCTTTAGGCAAGACTTCGCCTAGATTCCCGTACCTCGGCATTGGCTCGTAAGCGAAGAGTAAATCAACTCCTTAGGCAACTAGCACTATATGAAGCAAGGTATACTCGTATTGGCGGTTTGGATGGTTACAAGACGCTTTCAGGAGGAGAACGAAAAAGACTAGCTTTTGCGACAGAGGTAAGGTATATTACTGATATTTTCTTAGCAGCTTTAAACTGTGGTTATCTTATGGGAACTCTTGTACTTTGCAGTTATTGTTTAAACAGTAATTAAAATTACATCTTAGAGTTTTAATGCCCACTCTTTTATATGAATTGTTTTTTCTCTTTTGAAAAATATGTCACCCACTCAGTTTCTCTGTCAGCGATTGGGCCTACTAGAGTCGCCTCAATGACAAATCTCGCGCCTTAAGCGACTACTTTCGCAGATTCGTATTACGAACAAATATAGTGGAGTATTATGCTTTGTCTTACAACTACCAGTATATCTAGACAGTTGCCATTCCACTAAGCAATTCTCTAAAAGCGGGCATTTTCGACCTTTGTTCCACTAGGTGATAAGAGATAGGAACGTCGGGTTGCTTTACAACATGATATAGAATAGAATTGAAAACAATATACTAAGACTTTATTGTACTTATTTCTTATCGCTGATCGCTAAGACAACCTTGTATGGAGATAGAAATATAGCACAAAAGCTAGGGCAGGGTTTATATATTATAGCATATAGTGCGTATAGTTTTTACATAAATAAAAGAAGTTTCAAACCTTAAGTGGTATTTGGACATTTGAAGGTCCTATATCGATATTACTTATTGTAATAAAAATATAAATTTTCAATATGAATCTTTCGAAAGCTTTATGCATAATTTATTAAAGGCAATTTCATTGTTTGCAAATAATTACATTTTTTCATAATGGTCGATTAAAGTTTTCCTCATACAGTTTATATAATCAATTTGTATATTTCTAATAGGTCCATAAACATCCATTTATATAAATAAATTGCTTGGACCTTTATAAAAATTAGCAAAGCAGATTTTTATGTTAGTAATATATATATAATATTTATAGACTACTACTAAAAACTACTCTACTAGAAAGGAAAGATAGAAAGAAAAATATTTATTCCCAATGGCGACACACAACACAAAATAGTACTAAGATAACAAAGTATATATAAAATTATACAGATACAGAAATTTTATGCCGCAATTTGAAAATGAGGTTGGCACTCAGCATTTTGCTGTGCCGAATCGTAGTCCGACACAGCGCTGATTTCCAGTGCCCACCTCCTCAATCAGATATGATATGCGACCCGTATTAAAAAAAATGTATTATAAAAAATATCGTAAGAAAAAAAAGTAATATGTAATCACACTAAACTACTATAAAACCATTATCATATTTATTTTACGTTTATTATATTCTTAATAAAAAACAGTAATTATAAAAAAATAAATTAAGCGCTAATAAGCCTAATCATAAAACACCCGTGTAATATTATATTATAATATATTTAGGCTTCCGTGGCTATTTTAAGAATAATGGAAGACATCATTATGAAATCTCTTGATCCGTCTTTTTTTCTTTTTTTAAATGACCTTGTAACTACGTTTTTATTGACATTATTGTTTCACATACATTATACATGCATATGTATATCACATTATAACGAAATAATAATGTCAAAAAAATGTAGTTACAAGGTCCTACACTGACGCCGACGATATCGCACGTTTTATAAAAAAAAAGACAAGTCAAAATTTAAGCCTTTGGAGAATTTGTAATAAAATGCATTGGATTGTATAAAGAAATGATAGAATTCTATATTCATGCGTTTCAAATGAAAGCGAGCAAAATGCACGATCACTCGTCTTTGTCAATTAATAAGGAATTGAAGGAATTCACTAATTAAATCGCGTTTTATTAGAGTCGCCAAACTCTTAAATTTTGACTTACGTCGTTTTTTAAAACTTGCGGTATGTAACTACTTGATATTGTTCATATTTCTAGCTCCTCACAGACCCTGGACTTTTATTCTGCGATGAACCAACGACAGGCCTAGATTCATTTTCTGCACAAAAACTAGTCTCCTTACTCCGTGAAAGCGCTCTTCAAGGGAAGACCATCATCTGCACCATACACCAACCGTCTTCTGAACTGATAGCGCACTTCGACAAGCTAGTTCTACTGGCTGAAGGAAGAGTTGCATATGCCGGAAATATGACCGGTGCTCTAATTTTCTTTGAGAGGTAAGTAGGCTGCAAATAACTCCTATACGAGGGAACGGACAGTACACCCGCCACGCTTGTCCAAGGTAGCTTGGCAGGTTTCACACATCGATTATATCGATGTGCAGGATTTATCGCGATATTTTACTAAATCGTTATTAGCACGTGGTAAATGTAATTTATAATGTTTTAAGACAATTCCAAATTCAAATTAGGAAAATGCGTCATTTTCTTTTGTTTTTCTTATTGTTAAAATGAGTGAATCTAATGAAGAAATTCGATACATTTTAAAATTTTACTACAAAAAAGGAAAAATGCAACACAAGCCGCGAAAAAGAATTGTGATGTTTATGGACACAATGCAGTATCTGTGAAAGTAGCGCAAATTTGGTTTAAGCGTTTTCAATCCGGGAATTTTGATATCAAAGATGCACGTCGCTCTGGTCGCCCTGTTACGGACAAAATTGATGCCATTTTTGAAAAAGTGGAGCAAGATCGGCATATTAGTAGTTACGATGTAGCTGGAGAACTGGGAATTGACTACAAAACGGTTTTAGCGCATTTGAAAAAAGCTGGGTACACAAAAAAGCTCGATATTTAGGTGCCTCATGAGCTCACTGAAAGAAACCTAATGAACCGTGTACTAATTTGTGATTCTTTATTACAACGTAATGAAACCGAACCATTTTTGAAGAAGCTGATAACTGGTGATGAAAAGTGGATCACGTACCACAAGAACATGCGAAAAAGATCGTGGTCAAAGGCCGGTCAGGCTTCACAGACTTTGGCGAAACCCGGGTTAACTCGCAACAAGGTGATGCTGTGTATATGGTGGGATTGGAAGGGCATTATTCATTATGAGTTGTTACTGCCAGGCAGGACCATAGATTCTGAACTGTACTGCGAGCAACTGATGAGATTAAAGCAAAAAATTGAGAGAAAGCGGCCGGAATTAATCAACAGAAGGGGTGTGGTTTTTCACCACGATAACGCTAGACCTCACACATCTTTAGCCACTCAGAAAAAATTACGAGAGTTTGGCTGGGAGGTGTTAATGCATCCGCCGTATAGTCCTGAACTTGCACCTTCAGATTTTCACCTGTTTCGGTCTCTGCAGAATTCCTTAGGCAGTGTCAGGTTAACATCACGAGAGGACTGCCAAAACCACTTGTCGCAGTTTTTTGATCAGAAGCCCCAAAATTTTTATAGCAATGGGATCACGTCACAAGATGGCAAAAAGTTATCCAACAAAATGGCACCTACATACTTTAGTCAAATGTAAACAAACTTTATAAAAAAAAATTTGAATTTTTATATAAAATGCGAAGAAACATTTTCCCCAACCTAATATATATATATATACATATATATATATATATTAGGTTTAATAAAACAATATGCACATAAGGTCAGAAAATTGCCGAAGTGGTGCATGCGTTCCGGCAGGATTCGTACTCGCGGCCTTTCAATTTGGGACGCGTACGGTAGCCATTACACTACCACGAGTTAGGAAAAATTGAAGTAAAATATTTTCTATTAATATTTATATTAATTTCGTTATAATAAGAAACTTTTCTTCGTATTTTGTTCTGCATTTAGATATATCCTTAAAGTCATATAACAAATTGGACATATATATTACAACAATCTACGATTTTTTCAGTGGCTATTTCCGCGGAATCTCTCGTCATCATACTCCGAGGAATAATTTGCAACATTAGTTTCTTACAAATATTAACTTAGTAAAAACTAATCAACAAATTTTTTATAAGCCTATTTGTTATAGGATTTTTTTTGTTCTAGCAACCTGATTTTATTCAATACTAGCTGATCCGGCAAACTTCGTACCGTCTCAGAATGTTTTTTTTTCATATTTACTCACCTTTTAAACCTTCCCTGGACTTCCACAAATAATTCAAAACCAAAATTAGCCAAATGAGTCCAGCCGTTCTCGAGTTTTAGCGAGACTAACAAATAGCAATTGGTTTTTATATATATAGATTTCTAATTTATAATCCAAAAATTATATGGAGATTGGTTTACAATTTTCACGATTTTAAAAGCAAATATCGTACTATCTATTGACTTGTATAAAAATCATTAAGAAACATCCTAATTTTTATTTAATCGCGACTTCATTACAGCATTGTGTAGCGGCATGTATCTAAAAATCCTACTAAATGTAGTCCATATGGACTCAGTAGGTTCCGACAAAAATGACTGTGATATAAAAAGACAGACATGACGATTACTTAAGGTATCATATACTAACTAGATACTACCAATCTGTGCACCTTATCTAAACTAGTAACCAGTAACTTACGCTTTAGCAACCACCTGTTCAAATGAATTGAGAAGATCCGGTGACATCTGTAATAAAAAATAAAAATAACTTAGACAAATTAAATTGACACATATTTCCATAATATACACATGAATTGAAATGCTAAACATAGTTTATAAAAGCTTATTTTCATATCTCAAATGACTTTATTTACAGTAGATATGTCATGTGCTACAATTAATGACTGATAAAATTAAAAATCATACATATCTATGGAAAATAATGGCGAAAATTATACAGTAGATTTAAAAGACTCATAATTTGCATATATAATATATATATATATATATATCAACCTTGAGAAGCTATAAAGATATAGGCTATATACTTTTTAAGTAGACTATCAACCTGTTCACCTTATTTAAATTACTAATCAGTCCCTTACGCTTAAGACACCACCTGTTCAAAAGAATTCAGAAATTTCCATAATCTATGTATGAATTGGCGAAACATAGGTAATTAAAGTTTGCCTTCATAATATATCATATTGATTTTATTTCCAGTATGACGTGTGTCAGAGTTAATGACTTCGATTAAATAAAAAATCATTCATTATGTACATATTTAAGAAAAATAGTTGCGAAAATTATACAGCTGGCTTAAAATAGTCATAATTGGCATGTCTCATTCATTTATTACCTACCAGTTTTCCCCACGGCGCATGTAGCCGCGGGTCTAACCCTAGCTAGTAGCTATATTTAATTTACATAAAAATTAATTAGGTTTTTTATATATATCGACGGCGTCATAACAAATGGGCGTACACACAAAAGTGCAGTTTTACACAAGGGACAAAATTGTGAATAAAACAAAAGTAGTTGAATGTATAAAGGCTGAAATTTGAATTACCCTTCTATTTAGGTACACTTTCATACTGGTAGGACTTTCTAAATTGTAACATGCATAGATTTTAGTAACAACAAAAAGAATGTATTTTTGCGTATACGCCCATTTGTTATGAAGCCCTCGATATGTAGGTATAAACCTTCAGTGAAATATTATCTAACTGATGGTGAAAATCACATAAAAATCTGTTGCATGGTTTAGGAGGAGTTTTCGGATATACAGAAAGACAGACAGACACAGCAAACGGCTTCGATTTATACTATGCTAAGTTATTTAGTAGATATGCAAATAAATAAATGACATTGTAATAAAGTGCAAAATATATGTATTTTATTATAATAATATGATATGACTTGGTCCACGCTTGACTTGAATTTCCCGGGACAACACAATGTACCACAGCATTTTAAAAAGAATGTAAGCTATTTTTTATGCATCCGAACAATCACAAACCGCTCTCGGGAATATTACCGCGGGATTCCCAGGATGAAAAGTAGCGCAGAGTTTAAGTCTAAGAATTTACTGTCAATCAACGCAAACGGCGTTGGAATTGGCCTAGTAGTTTTTACGTGAATCCCGAACAAACAGACAAAGAGACAAGAAATTTTAAAAAAATTGCATCGTAATCTCCGTCGTTTATTTTAATTATTTTTTTTGTAGCTTCAATGTACAGACACGGCACGTTTAGATTTTTATAATATTAGATAGATATAGACACAGACTTTTAATATTATAAATGCAACATTTTGGATGGATGTTTGTTGCACAATCACGCACCACCAGATAGAAAGGCTGAACGGATATAGATAAAATTTGACTCAGAGATAGATTATAGTCTAGAATAGTAC
Organism: Dendrolimus houi; assembly: GCA_039645545.1. Taxonomy (NCBI): domain Eukaryota; kingdom Metazoa; phylum Arthropoda; class Insecta; order Lepidoptera; family Lasiocampidae; genus Dendrolimus; species Dendrolimus houi. Next base: position 22,310,016 of record CM077127.1, on the reverse strand, counting down.
ATAGGCTACTTTTTATCTTAGAAAAATGTATGGTTCCCGTGGCAGACGTGGCACTTGTCTTAATGCCAGTAACATTAAGACGAGTGAAGCTGCGAGCGACTTTTTTTATGAAAATCATTAAAGACTTTTAAAATCTGACTAAACATATCCCGGCATACATTCACACACACTTAATAGTTATTTATGATACTAGTGCGGTAAGTTGGTCTTTACAAACGAGTAGACGAATGTAATATAGTCATAGTCACCGCACATGTGTCATACAACGTTTTTCAACACATTTGCGAGAAAACAGTTCAACAGGTACTGAAACAAACATAAATATCAGTCGTATTGTCGCAACAAAATCAAAAACGCTTTCAAGGAGGTTCGATTACTCATCTTATTCATTCTAGTAATGTTAAACTCCTTGGTGGAATTCTATATTTTTTTCTACCTAAGTACCTATTTACAGAATGATCCATTGCCATTGTGTGGTACGTAATTTTTAACTTTCGAACGATGTATACAGGCTTCGTAAATGCACGCTTTGAGCTAATGTGTTGAAAAATAATTTTTCGTTGCTCAAGGTAACGTAAAGTCGTTTTTTTGTGATTTCACTATGTATTGAATGTTGCGGCTTGACTAGTATATATGGATAAAATGGTGAAATTTAACATCCTGTAAATTGTTTTCCACATACACTAGTCAAGCCGTATTTCCAAAAACAACCAACTATATAAATCTAGTAGTAGTCTATACAAAATAGTTTCAAAGAAAAGTATTGTGGCTAATAAAGAAAGATGGACGAACGGACATAATGATTTTATAAGGCTTACGTTTTTGCTAAAATGGCTGTAGAGCCCGAAAACTAGTTTAAAATATTAAATATGGTTATTTCATTTATTTATTTATTCTAACAAATATTTAAAGTTTGTTTTGAGATTTGTGTAAAAATGCTTTGTTCAATTTGAAGATTAAAAAATATACATACATGTTAATTATATAAGTTTCGTTCATAAGCGTAAAGATTCATTGGTGAGGGACAGATATACTATCTATTATATGGATCGAATAGTTATCGAATACAATTGCATTTGATCATTTAAATGCTCTTCTGATGTGGCCTTAATAGGACATCCTGACCGCCTCAAAAGGATTCAAAGTATCGAATTGAACTTGAAAAGGGCTAGATCTAAACTAGACAGACTGACAAAAACAATGTAATTTATGATTTAGCATTTTTTATTTAAAACCCAGCATTTCTTTGGAAAACATAGACGGAGAGACTAATTTTAGAAGATGGGAGATGGCTGTTTGTGTGTGTCACGACATGCGTCGCTACTGTAGCACCCTTACATCTTCCAATGACCGAGCTAGGAGTGGCAACGCTGCTTCAACAGCTGACTGGAGCTCTCAAACGACGGAAATATGAATAGTTGAAATATTAGATCCGTGAGATTCATCGGCAAAAGGTTTCAAATTTGTAAGAAACTCTTTAATGCCACCCGTGATTCAATTCAAATTCAAAAGTTTTTATTCAAAATAAGTACCACTGGAGAACACTTTTTGAAGGTCATACATATAAGTTAAAATTTAATTTTACTTCCTAGTCTATGTACACCGCTTCTCAACGTGTTATTGCTGTTAAGGAGAAGAAGCGGCAGGCTAAGAAGGCTGGTTCGTATTTTGCGCAACGAATCAGTATGCTATACTACATGGCAATGCAGCCAGTGCCTTAAATAATCTTTTTTGCGCCCTATGCAAACTTCTATAACCGCGCCCTTGTTTTTATTTAGATATTGTTACGAGTGCGAGACTCGAATTAAAATGCCGTTGGAATTACTATAGGATTTATTAGAACTATACAAACACGTATAGCATAGGTACAAATATAACCTGACGCAATAAGTCCACATGTAATGCACAATTAAATAACACGCGCAAAGTCCGTCACTATATCACTTATCGAATGTGCACGTCTAGCTCGTATCGTAATCGTCGCTTGACTGCCCCACCCCTCCGTTCGGGCATTGTTTTATACTGCACGATACTATATGTTTTCCTCATCGTGTGCACCCGATTTCCCGGAATCACACCGGGCCACTACCTACCGGAACAGATTAGAATACACAATAGGCGGCTTTTCTAATTACAAATATTAAATATAGAAGAAAACAAAAGAAGTGCAAATGCAGAAAGAAGGTAATAAAACTTGGGGTTTATGGCCGCAGGTGTTCATTCGCATTTGTTGTTGTGCTTCGTAGAATTTTGACCAAGTCGTAAAAATATTATAAGTACCCTTAGCTAGAGCAATGCTATGTATAGGCCAACTTTATTTCATTCAGGGTGATAAAATAACGCACAAGGACCTTTGTGTTGGTGGACTAATTATCTAATATTTTGGAAGAATAATCTATTTTTTTAAAGTTTAAAATTCAATAGACGTTTTTGATGATACTGGCATGTACCTACATGCCAGTATATGTTGGAATCGAACACTAGGAGCGCAGCGGGAACTTATCAGGAACAAACTGAAAAAAATTAAACTGCCTGGTCTGGTCATTCTTGCGGCCCCCAGAGTCTACGCCCTGTGTCTTGGCACTGGGGGCACCGCCCTATTTACGGCACTGAATACAGCCCGCCACCTGGGCACGCTGCCCTCTGACAGCGATTTGTTACATAGTTGACTTATTTATTGCTTAGTTTATGTTTAGTATTTCTTTAAGATAATTTATTTTCTTAATAACAGAGATTTCGATTGAGAGAGATTGGTATAGATAGATCCCTAACAGCTACATTTTTTCACAGCCTTGGGTATCGCTGTCCATTGATGTACAACCCTACGGATTACTTTATGAGCATCCTAGCCATGACTCCTGGTTCCGAGGAAGCCTCAAGACATGCTATCAAGAGTATATGTGATAGATTTGCTGTCAGCGACGCAGCGAAGGAATTAGATATGGAAATACATCTAGAATATCATTTAATGGACCATGATGATGACGTAAGGGAGATTCTGTTTCTATTTAATATTATAGACGAGGCAGGTTGTGAGGATGGATGAAATTTTCTTATTATTTTACATAAAAATTAGTGAACGGACTTTGATGAAATTTTACATGAATATAGCTAATATATCAGAATTCATAAAGGTATTATTTCAATAAGTGTTTAGCAAGTTGCAAGTTCTGCGACAGTACATTCTACTTTTTATGTGGAAGTTATAAAGTCTGATGCATATTTGTATTAGTTAAGCTAATACAAATGTAATTATAAGCTAAGATAGAAAACATTTTATTGATCTTCACATACACATAAAATCATCAATTTACAGTAATCTCATGTAAAAGCAGGAATAATGGGCGACCTTATTGATGAGTCATCTCTTCTAGACAACCCTGATTATGGAATGTATGAAAGGAAAAGTAGACAATAATAGTTAAGTAAACTTGAGAATAAGGCCTTATCATCCTTTGGACAGACATCTACCCTATAATTTATTTACTTAACTGGAACATGTCTTTCCATACGATGATAAAGACGTAACTCGTAAGTTTCGCAAGTTATTCAAATATAAACAAGCAATTTTTCACAAACAATAATAATAATAATCGGCAGACAAACCCACATATTGTATATCCCCAAGTTAAGCAAGTTACGCCTGTGTTATGGGTAATTAATATACATCAGACCACAGAGGCCATTCAACCACAGAGGCCATCAACGATATAAATATGATCAATTTTTTTTTCACAAGAATTTAATTCTGTTCTTGTCATAGATGATACCTGAGCACCCTACAGTTGCCAAAGTGGTTTTATTTGTAAAGAGGTTCCGTATTTAAAAAGGTTTATAGAAGTCAGTCTTTAATGATAATATTTTTCGATTATTCCAGGAGATTAAAAAGATGAAGCGAGACAGATTCCAGCCACCTTGCTTCCTGACAAAGATCGTGTGGCTTGTATACAGATATTTTCTAGTAATACTAAGAGATCCAAGAATACAATTGTTGCGCATATTTCAAAAATTAGTAAGTAAATTATTGGATAATTTTCTGTTTTCTCTTAAAATAATTAATTTAATTTGTATTAGGCCTGCTATGTAGATATATAAGTACATAACAAGTGACGTTGTTTACGTAGTTAGTTAAGTATGTGTGTTTTAGACATTATAATGATGTCTACCGTTGACACGAGATGCCGTGCCGGCACTAAAACTATACAGCACTTAGACTAATTTTTTCATTTTATATTTGTGTCTTATTTCCATAAATAACAATATTCATACAAAATTCTGTAATAAAACACATGAAAGTACGAAAATTTATATTATAGAATCAAATCCTAAACATTTTGCCCGCCTGTAGCTTTAGATTTATGATGTGAAATTTTTTAAAGAATATCACGCTGCTAGTCAAAAAATACTTTTAACCAAAATGAACGGTACAAGAACCGCTCTGGGGTCGGCATAATAATTATGTCTTTTCTTTCCATACTCCTTTATTGTGGCATACGTCACACCACAAATTATCATGTCGTCCTTCACACAATCCATGCATCTCTTTTTTGGTCTGCCTTTGTATTTGTATCCATCCATCTTCCAGTTCAACATACTTTTTGTCATATGACTTTCATCCGTCCTCATTACATGCCCCATGTGGTCTTCCTCTCAATTTTTCAATCACAGGTGCAACTTTCAAAGATTCGTGTGTACAAGCACCGTTGAGTTTTGAGACATGGGTTATTTTCGAACCCTTTCGTAGCCAACTTAAACTAAAACAGTGAGTGAACGTTTCTCGTCTCTATGGAATCCTTCAATGTGTGTAGTCCAACACGCACTTAGCCGATTTAATTTTAAGCTTATTCATTAATATATGCCCTTAATCTCTTACACAATCCTACACACGTCGATTTTGTCAGCGCGTATTTTAAATTGGAATTGACATATTCTCGTTTAGAGAAGGAAGTAATTCGATCATTCGTTTCTCGTAATGGCTATTAGATGAGCTATTGCCGGTTTGGGTCAAATTAAATCATAAAGAGAAACCTATTGTGCTTATATTTGTGACCTACTTACTTTGAAAGTCGCACGGTGTTCCTTGGTTTGTTTATCTGTGGAGTGAAATTTCATGATGGCGTCTGTGGTCTAGTGGTTTAAGCGTGTGTGCGCTTACTTTACTGGAACGTAGAGGTTTGATATTTGATTTCCCGTAAACGAACTTTCTGTTTTTTAATTAAGTCTGAGTGTCCGAGATTGACTTTAGTTTTTCACGGCTTATTACTGAAAACAGATAGCCTAAAGCAGTCGCTTTCGCAGATTTCCACTACGAATATAACAAGTATTAAAATAAAGTAACACTGCTATGTCTTACAACTACCAGTAGGTATGTATACCTAGAAAAGTGTCTAGGCTACTTGGCTTGGAAATATGGGTGCATACTCTTCAACATTTTATTCCAACTCCTTCGCCACGCAAGCTGTCTTTTTTCGGAATTATTTGCCCGCTAACGCCAGAAAAGCTATATAAATACTTTGCCATATTTAAAAATTCACTCAGAAAACATTATGTTAGTCTTACGCAATAATGTATGTGCTAGTTTACTGGACTTTAGACTGTAATCGGCGGTCCATGTATGTCATTTTTATTTTTATATCTATTTTTTCTTTGTTGCATAATAATCCCTATCAATATTATAAATACGAAAGTAACTCTATCTGTCTGTTCTGCTTTCACGGGTAAACTACTGGACCGATTTGGCTGAAACTCAGTACATATATATTTTCGATGCCGAAGATGGACATAGGATACTTTTTATCTCGAAAAATGGGATAGTTTACCAGGACAAAAATATATTTTTCTGTTTGGCTGTTAAGCATTCACGAAAAAAATATTGGACCGATTTGAATGATATTCGATTATATATATGTAAGTTCAATATTAAGGATGGATATAGGATACTCTTCATCCGGAAGAAGGGATAGATTTATGTAAAGGTTATCCCGAAAAGTAGGATAGGTTTTGTGATTTTTGACTATTTTGTCCATATCGTCCATTACGTCAATTTTGTCCATTTCTTCCATTACGTCAATTTCGTCCATTTCGTCCTTTTCGTCCATTTCTTCCATTTTGTCCAATTATCTCTTTTCTGTCATTTTTGTCAAGTTTTGTCATTTATGTAGTTTACAGATAGACGGGGGATGGGGTAGTTTGCGATATAAAATGAAGTGAATCTTCCGGGGAGAAATAGCACTAACATAAAAATTTAATACAATGTAACCTGTATTAACGCTTGCTCTTTAAACAAAAGGTTGACCCACAGCGCAGCCGTGGGGTAAGCTCTAGTTATAGATAATTTAGGAATTTTCTTTGAATCAGATAGCCTGGAAGAGGACACTTTTAGCGATAAAAACCGCCGTTTGGTTTACCAAGTCACTATTGTCTTGTGCATTTTTGTAATTTTGGTTTTGGTGAACAATAAAGTGTTGTCGTTGTTGATGATTTATGTTTTTGATGCTTTCAACTTAGAATATCGTATTTATTTGATTTTCAGGCTATAGCTGTCACAGCTGGTTTGTGCTTCATTGGCACAGCTGGTTTAACGCAAGCAGGAATTCAAGACGTTCAAGGAGCCCTCTTTATCATCATAGCAGAAAACACATTCAGTCCAATGTACTCCGTCCTGCACATGTTTCCCGAGGAGTTCCCACTTTTCAATAGGGAACTTAAGGCGGGACTGTATTCGACACCCATATATTATACTGCTAGGATGATTGCTTTGGTACGTTGTTTGTGTTTATCTAAACCTTGTGTAGTTCAAGATATATAAAAAAAAATATGAATGTACCTAGATGAATCAAAAAGTTCTTAGATGTGCATATATATATACTTAGTCTGGCCATAAATACTGTTACAATTAAAAAGAAACAAAATATTACATTTGAATTTGGAATCTGTCATTTTTATATGATTGTTCATTGTGTTTTCTAATTTTGGCGCCAATATATTTTGCGATATTAAAATGGAGTGGGGTGATAAAGAGAACCGAATCGCTGTGATTGCATTATACAAAGTAGGTATGGAACCAAATGCAATTTTTAAAACTCTCCATACGCTTGGTATTAGTCAAATGTTTGTGTACCGGGCTATTAATAGGTACAATGAGACCTCCTCTGTTTGTGACAGAAAAAGATCTGGCCGTCCACGTAGTGTTCGTACGAAAAAGGTGGTCAAAGCAGTAAGGGAAAGAATTCGAAGAAATCCTGTCCGAAAGCAAAATTTTATCTCGGGAGACGAAGATATCACCTAGAACCATGTCGCGTATTTTAAAAGATGACTTAGGACTTGCAGCCTATAAGAGACGCACTGGTCATTTCTTAACTCATAATTTAAAAAAGAATAGGGTGGTAAAATCGAAACAACTACTGAAGCGGTAAGCAAAGGGAGGTCACAGAAAAATTTTGTTTACGGATGAGAAAATTTTTACAATTGAGCAACATTTTAACAAACAAAATGACCATATTTATGCTCAAAGCTCTAAGGAAGCTTCGCAATTAGTCAAAGGGAGTGCAACGTGGGCATTATCTGTCTTCAATGATGGTTTGGTGGGGTGTTAGCTATGAAGAAGTGACTGAGCCATATTTTTGTGAAAAAGGTATCAAAACATCGACACAAGTGTATCAAGATACCATTCTTGAGAAGGTAGTTAAGCCCCTTAACAACACCATGTGCAATAACCAAGAATGGTCCTTCCAGCAAGACTCGGCGCCGGGTCATAAAGCTCGGTCCACGCAGTCTTGGTTGGAAACGAAAGTTTCGGACTTCATCAGAGCTGAAGACTGGCCGTCGTCTAGTCCCGATCTTGTCATCAAATTCGCTGGATTATGATTTATGGTCAGTTTTAGAGAGTACGGCTTGCTCTAAACGCCATGATAATTTGGAGTCCCTAAAACAATCCATACCATTGGCAGTGAAGAATTTTCCCATGGAAAGAGTGCGTGCTTCTATTGATAACTGACCTCAACGTTTAAAGGACTGTATTGTAGCCAACGGAGACCACTTCGAATAAGCTTTTTATATTTTAAATTGTTTTGTATTTATGTATTAAACTAACACACTGTAAAACTTATAAATGTTATTTGCAATAGAAAAAAAAAAAAATTCTTTGTTATAATATTTATGGCAAGACTAGATATAAAACCTTTTTGGGAGAAGTTCGATATTCAAATTAAAGAGTGTCAATCACACAATATTTATGCCAACTGTCACTTGTTTTTGTCAGTTCGTTCGCACGTAATCAATTGTTTTGAGCAACTAGTTGCTAAAGCGCAAAATTATAGATGAAAGTGAGTTACGTGCGGTGATAAACTATTTCAACTTAAAAAAAATTGCTACGAAAGACATTTTTTCGGACATTCAGCAGACATTAGGAGATGATGCTGTACCCTATTCTACGGTTGCGTATTGGGTGGCTGAATTTAAAAGAGGTAGATTAAGCTGTAAAGATGACCCGCGTTCTGGGTGGCCTTCAACCTCCGTTACGGAAGAAAATGTCAAAAAGGTTGAAAATATGGTTTTGGAATACAAAATAATAAATATAAAACATATAGCTGAGATTTTCTTAAGTTTTCACAACTATATACATAATAAAACTAGGTTTTAACGGTTTTAAGCGCGATAATTTATTTGATTTTTATTATTCCAACGTTTCGGCCACTTTTCAGTAGCCGTGATCACGGAAGACAAAGATGTCAATTATTTAGTTGTAATTTTGTTTATGGTTATAATTTACTGTATAGGCCTAATCTAATTTACCACCGCTTCACAATATGTTGCGGTTTGAAGAGAAGAAGCGGCGCAAGAAACTCTTCAGCAAACATGCCTAGCTCTAATAATTTTATATAATATTAAAATGGGTGGGAAGTATGTCGTTTCAGACCACGAGTCGTCAGAATGGCTCAAACTTTTGGGAATTCATAAAATATTTATCAATTGGCATGGTATAAATTAAGTTTTTCCCCCTCCCACGTGTATTCTAATATATAGTATCTTACTTCTTTTTTTTTTTTATACAGTGTAAATCTGTTTGAGGACCGTGAGCCGCGCGAGGGGGAAAGGTCGCGGCCCGTGTGTGGGATTCGCCAGGTCGGGGTGGTACTAGCACCCCACTTCGGTGTGAGATGCTATTGCCACACCGCGGTTAGGGATACCCACTAAAACCCCTGTCCGATCCCGAGCGTCCTTTGTCCGGGCTGTGGGCTCGCTCGCGCATTCACCATCAGCCCGGACGGACGACGGCCGGCCCCTTTGCGGGCTGGCCTCACCATTTAATAGCCGGAGATCTGGGTCTCTGCGGCTCCTCTACCTCACCCCGAGGTGAGAGGGGCGCGAGGATCGGCGCGCGTCCCTCCTCTCCGGCCTTAATGTGCGGGCGGGTCCGGTTTCCCCGCCGGCCACCCGCACTGCCGTAGCCTACGGTGGCTGGAGGTCGTCTTGGACGACCCTCCGTCGTCGCCGTCGGCTCTGGCGGGAGGAGAGCGTGGCGGTCTGCTCCCTCTCCCACTCCGCCGCCTCCTTCGCGGACATGACGGTCTCGCAGAAGGAGGCGGCTGCGTCCCACGCGTCAGCGCTCCCAACCATGGTCTTCACCACGGCCGGAAGGGACAAATCCGGCCCGATGGCCGCGATGAGATCACGGCGCTGCTCTCCCCAGGCTGGGCACACCTGGAGGGTGTGCTGCGCCGTGTCTTCGTCGCCGCCGACGCAGTGGTGGCACCCTGACGTCTGTTCACGCCTTATTCGACACAGGTACCTCCCGAAGCATCCGTGCCCCGAGAGGACCTGCGTCAGGCGGAACGTCAGGGTGCCGTGACGCCTCTGCAGCCATTCCGGCATGATCGGCTTCACCGCTTGAATGACGGCGAGGCCGGCGCTGGGGTTAATAATAATAATAATAATAATTCTTTTATTTCAGAAATTGAGCATTTCCATATTATACAGTTTTATATTTCAAATTATTTCAATGTAATCAAATTTTAACCCTCAAATCAATTCACGGCACAAAAATTAATCGATAAAACAAATACTAGGCATTACACCCGCGTCACTACAATCACCATAAATGTTTCCATTCCACGGTATCAAAGGGACATGTACACCAAATGACTTCAAGTATGGACTCCGCCACCGGGCCGCGAGGCGGCAGAAAACAAACAAACTCATGCATTTAACTGGGTGTGCAGTTGCACCCATTTACGTAGCAGTGGCGAGTCCCATCGATCTACAAAGCAGCAAGCGCGATAGTGCGCCCACCGCCCTCGTGAGTCTAGGGGCCATCTGTTGGAAGTGTGCCGAAAAGTCCCATCGGCTGTCCAAAACCAAGCCCAGATATTTCATGGTCGGTTGGACGCCATAGTATCTTACTATGTTCCAGCCTATTGTAACTATATATAATACTTGGACATGCCCGCGACTTTGTCCACGCTTGATCTGAAATTCCCGCGGGATTCCCGTGACACAAAGTACCACAGCATTAGAAAAGAATGTAAGCTATCGTTTTACTGAAATCTACTTATGTCGGACAAGCTAATTTTTATGCACCCGAACAACTTTGAACGCTTACGAGAAATTTCCCGCGGGATTCCCGGGATGAAAGTATTACATTTTATTACATAAAATTTTATATCGATCTGTGGAAAAACTGCATTGGAATTTTTTTTTAAATCAATCTGGCCATTTCATATAATTCCCAGAAAAATTCCCGCTAAATTGCCGGGATAAAAGTAGCGCAGATTTTAAGTCTAAAAATTTGCAGTCGATCAGTGAAAACCGCATCAAAATCGGCCCAGAATCGAAATCCGAAGTCGGAAATCGTTTTTACGTGAATCCCGAACAAAGGGACAAACAGACAAGAAATCTAAAAAAAATTGCATCGTGTTTTCCGTCATTTATATAGTCTATTCCAGTTGATTTTTTTTTTGTTGCTTCAATGTACAGCCATGGCATGTTTAGAATTTTATAGATTAAAGAAAAATAATATAGTACGAAATGTAGCTATAATTTTTGTCGCTAGTTTTATATTAACTGTGACTTGAACGCACCCGCTCCGCCAAGTTGTTCAGATTCTTACGATTATTTTAAAAAAATATATGGTGTCCAAAGCTAAAAGTAATAATAAATACGAATGGAAAATTAAACAATGAAATAAATAATTTATAAAATTAATAATTAACAAAAAATAATAGTAAACGATTAGTTCTATTTTCAATTCTAAATTTTTCGTTAGTGTTGTCTTCAAAAAACTGACAATGTTACTATAAATAACAGTTTTCACTTTTATGGCATTCATTGTAAAATCACAGGCAGACACTAACATTTTATTAATTAGTACAGAGAGATAAGCCTCCTTTATTTTCAATTCCAGCTGCCCGGGTTGCTCGTTGAGCCAACACTCTTCACATTGGTGATGTACTGGATAGTAGGGCTCAGGAACACGCTCTACGCCGTTGGCTTTACTGTTTTCCTTTCAATTATGGTGCTCAACGTCGCTATTGCTTGTGGTAAGATTATTATTTCAACGATTCAGTGGCTTCTACCTTTAAGAATACGTACCTATACATATCCAGGGATGAAAGGATATTTGCTTCAAGCGATATTTGTAAAATGTGTCGGGAGAAGAGTTTTAAGTTTTAAACGACCCGAAAAAGTATATTTTTTAAAATGTTGAAGTTATGACATGCCGTTACATTATAAGGCATCCCTTTCTGGGCAATATTTCTTCTTCTACACCATTCGGCCGGCCCAAAGTAGGTGGCGCTGTGCACGTGTATGCACCGTGCGTACGCGTCTCATTTGCTGGGCAAATGATGCTTCCTTCAATGGCTGCGTAAGTATCGCCGCGACACCACATTCGCCGATAGTTACTTCAAAAAACGTCGGAGAACTACTGTAACGTGTCCGGAAATTGTAACTCGAAATATCTACCGATCCCCGTCAACCGGTGTAGTGTGATTGTGTTCAGCAAGGTGGCGCGAATGCGGCCAGAATGCTTCATACACGATTCCATTGACGCGATCATTAATTTCCACTTGATTCGCTAGAGTTTGAGAGGCGGCATCTGGTTAAACAAAGAGTTAGGGTTTGCTTCGGCTGAGTAGCCGTTCAAATCAATTCAGTGGACTATACTTGAAAAAGAAGAATATCTCTAGATTATAATTACAAATTAGGTTCTCTGTATTTTCTTAAGTTTGAGACATAAGAATGTAAAAAGGTCATCATGTTAAGTCTGTTATAAAATGTCGCCTGCAACAAATAGCCTTTCAATACTAAAGTTATTATCACGCCTGTTTCCCACTAAGGGTAGGCAGAGACGGTGGATTTCCACTTGTTACGAACTTGACACACGCCTTTCCCATCATTTACTCTCATCAATCTCTTTAGACATGCACAATTACGTAAGATGCTTTTTATCTTCTTCATTTATATAATGAGTTATTGGCAAGAAATTGATGATGATTTGCTATGATGTTTCCGTGTACACACAATTTTTTTACGAAGAGGAAAAATTGTATGTTTCTTTGCAAAATCTTAACTTTTTAGTACGATGTGACTTTTTGATTTCTTGAATATAGCAGACGGAGCCTGATGGAAATTGGTTACCTTCGCTTACGAAAATTTCCATCACCTAAGGTGCGACCAATGTGCTGTGGGCTTCGAAAGTCTTATTCTGTATGGCGACTAAAATTTACAATAAACTACCACTAACAATTAAGGAACTCAACATCAAAAGCTTTAAAATAAATTTAGGACAATTAGTAATAAAGAAAGCATATTACACAATACACGAGTATCTTACTGACCCAAATACTGATAAAGGAGTCTGATTTTGTGATATGAGAAATCCTAATTATTAGTTTAAATTGTATATGAATTTGACGGGTCGTTGCAGGAATAAATAACCCGTTCATTTGCAAAATATGTAATTTAATATATAACATTTACATAGCCGAAAGAAATTGTGTGTAATATGTAATTGGATTTAGAGGGATTAAAATATATACATTTTTGTGACGACTTTTCTCTGTATGTAATGTTATGACAGTTGTCAAACACAAACTTAAAATCTGGCCAGCCAGCCATTGGGCGAAAAGGTTTGTTTCGCCACAAATTTGTATTTAGAAATTAGTAGTTTTTAATTCAATTGGTTTGTAAGCTACATATATGCCAGGATACAGTGATATTTAAATTGTTATAATTATAGGCATCATATTAAAACCTGTCTACAAAAAAATAAATTACTTTGATTTTGAAAAACGGGGGACTGGAACCTGTCCACAAATGCCGGAACACAACTCAATACAATCAATTATGAATACAATTTCCTGCCGGGCGGCCTGTAGTAAGAAGCGATAAAAATACCCCACAGCCATGTGGTAGGGCATTTACCCAGCTGGATGGCTACCGCTCCTGGTCTAGAGTATGCCGCCATAACAACCTTGAGTTGTGTTGCGGCATTAATGGCTAGATTCCAGTCTCCCTTTAGAGAGCGGCAGCACATTGGTAGCACCTTTGGTGTTACAAGTGTCTATAGGCGATTGTAACCGCTTTTCATCAGGTGGGCCGTCTGCCTGTCTGCTGAAGTCATGCAGTAAAAAAATAATAATTAGTGTTCTTTCAAACTCATTTATTCGCAGGAAACATGGTGATACAAGTTGGTAAAAATTATATACACAGTAGATACATGTTTCGCCTGGTGAAGGTATACAATTAGATTACTAAAAACGTTCTCCGTTCTTGCACGAATAAAAAAATTATATGTTTTATTGTTTTCAGGATCTTTCTTCTCTTGTGCGTTCGGTTCAATGCCTGTTGCCATCGCGTATCTAGTGCCATTCGACTACTCGCTAATGGTCACCTCTGGTATATTCGTCAAGTTAGAGTGAGTTCTTCAATTCAATCATTTTATTTACAAGAATAAATTGATTTCATACAGGTGTTATACAATTGTAAAGGCCCAATAAGGTAGTCGAGCAAGTTTCTACACAATCCGTGACAGCTCCTAAACGATAAGTCAGAACAGTTTGTAAGGTATCTTTTGTAAATCTATAATATTATAAAATTGTAAACATGTCGTGTCTGTTAGGCTTTATAATTAGGCTTATTAAGCTATTAAAAAAACAACTGGAATAGACTATATAAACGATGGAGAACAAGATGTATTTTTTTTTAGATTTCTCGTCTCTTTGTTCGGTAGTCACGTAAAAATTAGTGAGCCGATTTCGATGCGGTTTCCGCTGATAGACAGCAAACCCTTAGTCTTAAAATCTGCGCTACTTTTGATCCTGGGAATACCGCGGAATTTCTTCTGGGAATGATTTAAAATGGCCAAATTAAAAAAAATCTAATTCCAATGTGATTTTTTCACTGATCAATAGCAAATTTTACTTAAGAAGATGTGTGGTACTTCTTCTCCCAGGAAACCTGCTTGAATTTTCCCGGCAGCGGTTTGTAGTTGTTCAGGTGCATAAAAATTAATTTCTTCCCATACAGTTTTCACTAAAATGATAGCATTTACATTATTACATTATTTTTAAATGTTGCGGTATTTTGTGTCCCGAGAATCTCGCGGGAATTTCAAGTCAAACATGGACGAACTCGCCGGCATATCCTATTATGTAATATAACCCTTCAAGTGTCCTTAGTAATTTATTTCAATTTTTTTTTATTACGAAACTGGCAAGCAAGTCATCTGACAGCCTCTGTTGTTGAGCGGGCTAAGCCTTTGCCGGCGTATCTCACTGCAACGCAGAGGTTCCGGTTTCGATTTCTGATATAGTAAATTTTGGACACGTATTTTCTACGTTATTTCTATGGTCTGGGTGTCTGGGATCGGCCCCAGAGTAATCCGTTGTATATTACCCATAACACAAGTGTAACTTGCTTAATTTGAGGATATACGATATGGGTGTTTGTCTGCCGATTATTATTATTATTATTAATAATGGAAAGTGGTTATAGACGTTAGCAACACCAGGGGCAAAGCTAACGGGCTGCCAGTCTTTAAGGTGGAATAGGGGTATGGAATAGCAGGGATGCGATAAAAGCGGTGGAGTAGGAGAGGTGGGATAAAGGTGTACCTTCCTTTAGCTTGTTTGCTTGCTATTTTTTGTTTAATTTATTTCTTTTTGGTTTTTAAATGCTATTTATTGCCCAATTCCTATTGTCTGATTAGACCGTGTCTATCCGTGCAGGAACGGAGAAAGAATACCATTTCCTGCGGCCGGGCGGCCTATCCTAAAAGGCGACAAAACAACCTTTAGCTAGGTGCTAGGGTATTTGTCCGTTTGAATGGCAATCATCCCTGGTCTAAAGTATGCCATAATAACCTTGAGTTGTGTTCCGGTATTAGTGGTCATGTGCAGTCAGTTGTCCTTTAGAGAGCAGCGGCACATCGGTAGCACCTTTGATGTTACAGATGTCCTTAGGCGATGATAGCCGTTTTCCATCAGGTGGGCCGTCTACCAGTCTGCTGAACTCGTGCAAAAAAAAAGAATAGGAATTGGGTGCAGGGGATAGGATAGGGGAATTGGAAAGGGGGAGGAGGTGGGCCATCGGAACTTTCACTCATCGCACAAAACACTCTTAGCGCAACGCTAACCGTTTCACGCCGATTTTCTATGAGAGTGTGTTATCAAACGGATCGAATATCTGACCGATCTAGCTCTACCAGCTGAAATCAAGTAATGATTCCAGCAAGGCTTTACAACGTAATTGAAAGCTTCAGCCTATATGAAGCTTTTACGCCATTTTATCCTAAGCGACATTTGGACCTAAGTACATAAAGTATTTTTTTTTTGCAAAGGGTATTTTAAACTATTATTATGTTTTAAGACTTTTAGTTTTTGACTCAGTAGGATCTAATCTAACTAAAACTGAAAGTCTTAAAAGAAAATAATACCTTTTGGACCAAAAATTATACTTAGGTACAAATGTCGCTTACGATAAAATGGCGGTAAAGGCTCGGACCTCACATTATATCAATATTTGAGGTCCAACATGCTCTACTAATCCTATTGTTAGGGTAAGTTAACAAACGCCGTCGTGGCAACGCGAATAAAGTTTCGCTGGCACAGCTAGCAACAAATATATCTGTGAAACGTAATGTTTTGGTTTTTTTTAGGACAATTCCGCAATACATTTCGTGGATCCGCCATTTGTCTTGGTTAATGTATTCCAATGAGGCTATGAGTATTCTACAGTGGGATGGAATCCAAAATATAAGTATGTATACCCATAATGAACTTTCATTTAGTAAATATTATAAAGTCGTGGTGTAAGTGTATAAGGCACCCGTGTCCCTCAAATGTCATTGGGACGACTGTTGTACACTCAGAATTTTTGGAAAATAAGTAAAATAATATATAAAAAATGAAAAATTTGAAAAATCTCAGATTTTAAGGAAATTTTTCATTATTAAGTAATCTATCTATACTAAAATAAATCAGTAAATGGTTCGAGTTTATACAATGTGTTTAAAAGTGTGAAAAAAATCATGAGGGCTAATTCGGACCTGCAGATTCTGAAAATGAATATTTTAGAATTTTTGTCTGTCTGTCTGTTTGTTAAAGCATCACGCAAAAAATACTGAAAGGATTTTAATGAAATTTGAAACGGAGTTCACTTATATCACGGGGCGTAACTTAGGATACAGTTTATCCCGATAAATGTCGTCGTTTCCGCAGGATAGATGAAAATATCGAAAACGATGGCGCTGCGATCGCATCCTTTTTGAAAACTACTGAACGTAAACTACGAAACTCGACAAAGATAGGGTTTATAACCCGAACCAACACCTAGGATACGTTTTATCCCGATAAAAGACGTCGTTTACTTGGTATAGGCGGTTTAAGAAAATAGATGGCGCTACAGTGGCGTTTTTCAATTCACTAACAAAATACCTGCGTAGTCATAAACAACACGTCATTCATTGTATTACTTCAAATCAGGTTGGCTTCGACTGGGGTATATGTTTTACTGGGCAGTTGATTTGACTATTGCCCGGTTTCAATATTGTAAAACGATTCGTTTTTGATACCGACGGTTAGAATATTAACGCCTGGTAACTCTACTGGTGTTTCTATAATGAACTGTCGGTAGCCAGTCACTCATGAAAGTACCAACTACCGATGGGAGGGTTTTCTAACCGATTAGTAGACTTTTTGTATGGAAACGACAGATGAAGTGTTTCTATATTGTTACATGCCGTCAAAGATAAGCGCACAGCTGCCTGTTATAAGTGCAGCTTATTGTCTTCCCGGATTTAGTTATTCTGTTGTGTTTTGAATTTGTAATTAAGAAAAACATGCTATTGTCTTTTTACTTGTTTTATAACCATCATTAGCGTCGAACTAATCCTTATTGTTATTGTTTTCGACTTTGTGGACGATCGCAGGTGTGCAAATTAATATCTCTTAGAAACTCAGTGTGCGCGGCCAATTTCTTTGTACTGTGTAGTTAGTATAAGGCGATGCCCGAATGGAGGGGCAGGCAGTCAAGCGACGACTATGAGACGAGTAAGACGTTTGTAGTACTCTCGATTAGCGATATAGTCGACGGACTTTACGCGTGTCGAATTGCATTGAATCGTGCAGTGTGAACTGGTTGCATCCAGTTTTATTTGTATTTTGTTTTATACGTGTTTGTACAGTTCTAATAAATTCTATAGTAGTTCCAACGGCATTTTTAATTCGAGTCCTGTAGCTCGTAACAATATTATAACCGCTGGTTGTCAACACTACTATTAGTAGGAATTTTATTATCACCCGATTTCGGCCAGTTGCCGGTTTTTTTGTCGTTATTAATACGTGATTTTAAATTAAATTATACTCAATTTTTTACTTCTTTCTTGTCTTGGATTTAATTCTTATTTATTTATATCTTTCAAATTTACTATTTATATCTTTAACAGTTCTAATTCCAATTCAAGTATTGCTTTACTATTCATCTCTATTAATATTATAAATGGAAAGTAACTTTGTCTGCCTGAATGTCTGTCTGTTACCCTTTCACGGAAAAACTACTAGACCGATTTGGTTGAAACTCAGTATACGTACTTTTTTTGATGCAGAGGATGAATATAGCATACTTTTATCCCAAGAAATAGGATAGTTTCCGGGATAAAAGTATATTTTTCTGTTTACCTGAAATATTTTCACGGAAAACTATTGAACCGATTTGGCTGTAATTTGGTATATATGTAAGTTCAATATGTAGGACGTATATAGGATACTTTTTATTCGGGAAAAAAAAGTTTGGGATAGATTTATGTAAAGGTTATCCCAGAAAGTAGGATAGGTTTTGTTTTTTTTATGATGTAATTTTTGACAATTTGGTCGTTTTGGTAATTTTTGGTAATTTTCATAATTTTCGTTATTTTAATAACTTTGGTTATCTTCATCATTCTCTTAATGTTCGTAATTTTTGTCGACAAATATTTAAAACAATAACAAAGTTCTCAGTTGTTGCCAGCACAGATAAAACTTATATGGGTAATGCCACCTTTCTAATAATAAGGTCAAAGGTTCCAAAGTCAATTAATTAGACTACAGTTTTTTGTTATTCTTGAGCTTCACCTATGATAACGTTATAGTTATCGATTGTGACCTAATGCGTCTTCAATATAGCGTTAAAAATAACACTGTGAATGAATATAACATTAATAATAGATAACGTATTACGTACTACCTGTCAATATTTAACAACATTAACAAGAAATTACAACATCGCTTCAAATAACACATTAAATCCATCGCTGCATCTGTGTGAAACAGTCGCGTTACAAAACGTTCCCTAAAACAGTTGAATGAAAACAAAAAATCGGACAAGGTTCCCACAAAGTTTCCGTTATTTGACTCTGGTACCATGAAAATAGTTGGTTTTAGCCTTAACTTATTTCAAAAAAATTGCGATCGAAACCAACAAATCACTATAACTAGCGAAAAATTTCTGAAGTGACAACACTGTTTCTTGTGACAATACTCTTTTTTTTTGCAACAAATCCTATGACATTGGAACAATCATTATTTAAAAAGTTTATATGTTGTTTAGATTACTGCGTTTTGTTCATACAATATTCATATAAAATGGCTCTGTAATTGTAAGTATTTTTAAACCAGATTGATTGAAATCTTGATTTTTAATGACAACAGTATATCCCAAAAGATCTCTTCTTTTGAAAATGTATTTATTTTGTACTTATACCTCAACCCATTGAATTAAGTTGCGTGTACTACGACCACAACTACGTTGCGTTAGCAAAACGCTTGGGAGGGAATTAGTTACTGATAACCGACAGTATTTCTAACTGTCAATGAGCTTGTGAAACGCTCGTATAGCCCTGTCAACCATCGGTTATTGGTAGCTTCAAAATCAATCAGTTACTATTACAGATAACCGTCGATAAAATATAGAAGCGGGGGGTATATGGACTTGGTTTATTTGTTATTATTATATGTAGAAAACCGAATTAAGTTTTTATGTAAGTAAGATAAAGCTAAAGCCTAGGGTTTGACACGCGGCGCAAACTCTAGTGTGAAATATAACCGATAGAAAAATTGGGAATTTTTACCACGGCATGATAGTTGAGACCTAAATATTTAACGGATTACACGTCGGCGCCACACTGTCGAAACGTCGACACAAATTCAGGCCAGGAACTTGTGCTGCTTAGGTAGTTTTCTGACCTAATGTACACATTATCCCAATCGTAAAAACAAAAACATATTAATCCCAAAAAGTAGCCAGAAACTACTAAGAAAAATGGTTCTTGGGATTTGAAACAAAATTCGTAACGTAACGTAACTGATGGTCAATAAGGAGGTATGGTTATGTGACACTATATGATAAGGAACAAAGTTATAAATAAATATTGTGGACTGAAAGTGGATTTAGTTGCAAGAAATGAATGAATGAGATAAAAGAAATGTCTAGGTGGTAGAACATGTAGAGAGGATAGATGAAAGGATTAACAAAACAAGTGTATTACAACATTTTGAATGGTAGAATGCAATTGTCTTTGGAATGAAGAAGACTGTCTTTACGCCATAACGGCTAGATTGATTGTGTATCGCCTCAAATGAATAAAATTTTTCTTATTAACTAAAAGTGCTTACTTGTTAAATATTATTAACTACATATCTACACGGCAGAGTGATGGCGTCGGTAGACCACAACTTACAGATCTTGATCAAATCGCAGACGTGTTAAAGAAAGGTCAGATAAACAAAGCATCTTAAATAAACGTGTATGAAGAGATTAATGAAAGTAGATGAAGCGAAAGGTGTGTGAAACAAAGTTTTACACAACTTATATATAATTCCGATCGGCAGTTTTCGTTTGTGCAGAAAATTGCAGACAGATTTCCGACACGTAAGTAATCTATATTGAACTTTATTAGCAAGCCAATAAAGGAAATGCCAGTGTTGCTCTCTCTACATTCTTAGCCCCCGGGATCCCTTTTACATGATTCGTATCTACATTGTCGCGCGCTATTAAAATTGGTCTACTGCATACGTAGATCGGGAGGAATTATGAGCCGTGTAAAATTAAATGTTTATATATACTGGTGCTCCAAGCAATGCTTGACATGAAATACAAGTATTTTTGGACGTCTGAATATTCTCTTTAAGCCTCTTCAAGACCTCGCATATGAATAAATTTTTATGAAATTTGTCTGTATGAACATATTGTACTTTCATGTATACAACAAGTTTTCCGGCGTCATAGTTAAAGTTAATGAGGTTATATATATTATAAGATTGAATAAATCAAATATTATACATGTATAATAAGTAATCCACCTGTCATTTTGGATAAAGTTAGGTAGCTGCTGGCGCCTTGCTCCGGGCATTCCCAACAAAAAGGGTCTGCCAGGTAACAAAAAATCCCTCGAGGCAAATTTAAATGGAATTAAACCAATCTAATATCTCTATTCGTAGAACTTGTATGGAGCTATTGTTGTCTGTGCTTTAGTTGCGTGTTTGAATGGGGTATCTAGGCAATTATATTTGAAAAATATTATGAGACAAATAGTATGCTGCTCTGTCTACAATATATTGGCCTGTTACGTTGGTTTTTAATTTTATAAAATTACTAATAATTTTGTTTGCAATTTCTTCAGCTGTTATTATTAAAATAAGTGAAAACATGTTACAAAATATGTTCTAATATTATATACTCCTGCCAAGAATTTATTTTATAATACTTTTGACAGCTCGATGACGGATCAAATAGTAATGTACTAATGCGTTACCGATTCGATTTGTTCTAAAAATCAACTTCATTTATAAATAACTTTTAATCAATTTGAAAGAAAGAAAGAAAAAAGGAAATATTTATTTCTAAAAATGCGACACTTAGCAATAATTTATAATAATAACAATAACAATGAAAATGTGTGTCGCAATTTGCGAAATGAGGGTTGGCACTCAGTTTTTACTGTGCCATAACATAGTCCGACACAGCACTGATTTTCAGTACCCACCTCCTTAATCACAAAAGTCATGCGACCCACGGTAAAAACAAGTTAAATTATAGTCAACGTATACGTGAAAGGAATAATAACTTATCTATATATTTTGCTAAAAATACTATATCGTGTAATAAATATTTCCCCACATTTCAATGAACATATTTTACATATATTAAATAAGCCATTTAAAACGGCACTTATAAATAATTGCGGCATTATTTTTCTTTAAAGTAGAACATTTTTTATTTTCAAATTGATTACTTTCGATTTATTTACGTATAGTGTCGATAGTTTAATAGTATGTGCGTTAAATGACTCACAGAACCTCACTAGTACGTCACCTACAACAATAAATTCATCATCGGAGTTTTTGGCCGGAAGTGAAAGGAGATGCTGTGCTGTGCGGTTTTATTTTATAAAAATGTGTAAAATTACTCTAAAATAAACAGTAGTTGTAGGATATTGATAGTTTTGAGTAGTATTACGGTGTTTTTGCGAGAAATGCGAACTGTATAGTCAAATGTGGCCGTTCAAATTATCACAAGAAATCCGTTGAGTGGCGTCAGTTGATAACCTACAGTTCAACTGAGCTATACATAGGCTTAAGAAAATGAAGAAACTATATTGTAATCTAAGATCTGGCTCGAAGGCCTAGCAGCCAAACAATAAACCTATATAAATAAAAGCAACAAAGTCAGTCCAGACAATTATGTAATTTGTTTCATGTGGGCTTTACTGCCAAGAAATATGTGACTTGATAGACGTGCAAACGTCAAAAGTAAATAAACGTTTGGAAACAGTATAATTACTATAATAATAGGCTTTTCTCATCTTAAGTTTAAAATATAATACTTGAAATAAGTTTCAGTACTGTATAAACGACAATTCATGCTCTATTTGTACTCTATTTCTATGCACTTGTGCAGAGTTATGACTTCGTAAGGTGCAAAATTTATAAAGCTGCGATGTTTTGTAAGATATTTTTTATCTATCTCAGTTATTTGATTCTCCGCTCTCCTTTTATCTTTAAATGTATAATTCTTCTGTACGTGTATATGTCACTGAACTCCTAAACCGCTGAATCGATTTTGATGATTTTTTGTGTTTGAGTGGGTTCCTAATTGGTTTAGATAAACAATTAGAACCGATAGGTGGCACTGCAATCGGGTTCTAGATTTTTGTGTTTCAGGACAGGCCATGTCTGCCGAGTCCGCTAGTATTGGTATAGATTTACAATAGATTAGCTATGCCCGCAACTTCGTCGGCGTGGAATTTTTTTCACGGAACCTTAAAGAAAAGTAAAGAAAGCAGCCTTATAAGATCAGCTATCTATCTGCCAGTGAAAGTCCCATCAAAATCGGTCTAGCCTTTTCAGAGATTAGCTGTAACATCCAGATAGATAAGAATTTTATAAATTGATTTTGATATTAGTGCCATATATACTTTCAAATGCATTTAGCAAAAAACTGTTATTTTGACATTACAAACAGACATTTCAATTTTTGATATCTGTATAGATAGATTTGACAATTAATAATAATATCTTGCTTTCAGCTTGTGCCGATGATATAGAATATCTTCCTTGCCTAAGTACTGGAGAAGAGGTTTTGAATATGTACGACTTCAATTCCTCAGACCTTTGGAGAGACGTCACAGCACTTTTCGTGCTATACATGGCCTTTCATATCCTCGCCGTCTTAGCACTCGTACATCGGACTAGAATGAAATAAATATAAAAAAATAGTTTAAGACTTACGTTTTTACATGGTGTCTATTATTTTACTGTAAATAAATGACTTTGAAGCTTTCGCTTTGATTTTTAATTTACCTGTTCTCATAACTTATGACCGGTTCGTACATCTTATTGACTGTTAATTTGCCATACTGTCGGGTAAAATTTGACATAAGCTCTAGACAAGTAATGACAAAATTCATCTGATGGTAAGGTATGCCAAATGAATATATGGTAAGATATAGGCACTGGCCATAAACAAATACGTTATCGTCATGGCTACGCGAGCAATGTTTCGCTGTTTAGAGTTGCCAAATGTCCGGTTTCCTTTATGTTCGGTCAAGAAAATTTGGTAAATCGGAGAAAATATTGTGTTCGGTTTGAAAGCAAATTCGTTAATTATCTAGCAAACTCGAAAGTATACCCTATAGTTTCGATTTACGCGCCGCCACCCCGAATTGTGCATTTTCTTTAATATATCTTGCTAGTTGGAAACTTGCGCTGAATCCAAAAATATCATCAGGCAATCAAACTTTATTAAAAGGAGGGACGTCGAGTATTAAATATATGAAAAAGTAGATCGGCTCTTAATTTAAGATTCCATACAAATTTAGTATCTAAAAAGTAAGTTTTTAGTAAATTTATATGTTAATAAACAACTTGTCTGTTTTTTCTCGAACACTTCTTCTGGAAACCCTATCGCTGACTTATGCTATAGTAATTTATTTAAGGATTTATTCGACAGAGCTGTTAAAAATTTAAATCAAAAAGCGAGAAAACAAAGACTTATTGCACCATAGAGTCATGTAGGATTTAAATTTAGAAGCTTTTAAAAGCTACATTACCAACTACCTACTAAATATTTACCTTAAAGTTACAAGTAGTGTCACCTGTGTGTCCTAGTTAGTAACTATTATATGTCTGTGCCATTGTTCGTGGAATGAATTGGAAGTTTATATCACATATGCAAGATGGCAGCACATGCACCTATGTTTTTGTACCTGCCGGCGATCAACGGCCCGGCAGGCGGCAAGCACCCGCGTCTCGCCGCGCAAGCGTAGTTCAAATTCATCCGCCATATTCATCGTATCAGACGGAGTGCAGTGCACGGCTGTGACATGTTTTATCGTAAACTGCATAAAACTTATGATATCGAGACAACATTGGTGCTTTTTTATTAAAGGGAACCATACAAATATGCGATCAGATGGTGTACACGATGAATACTCGCGTCGTTTGTTGAATAATAAACGTGCATCGAACAGTGCATTCGTGTGTTTATGATAACAGAATTAACAGTAATCCTTGATCGTGTTTTTTTTATTGATTCCATTGAATGATTAAGTGAAACCTTGGTGATTATTATGCAACGTAGCATAACCGTGACCTTCGCGTATCGTAACCGTGTATAGTTTGCCTTTTGAGGTTAAAATGCAACTTGGATTATGAGCGGCAGCGCCGAGCCATCAGGTTAGTAAGACATCCAATTTATTTTATCTGCGCTGATAGTACATAGTAAGTATTATTTATCATATGCCCTAGATACGTGTTGTTTCCATATATTATTATTAACTTATTCT
This sequence comes from Dendrolimus houi, assembly GCA_039645545.1. Classification (NCBI taxonomy): domain Eukaryota; kingdom Metazoa; phylum Arthropoda; class Insecta; order Lepidoptera; family Lasiocampidae; genus Dendrolimus; species Dendrolimus houi. Next base: position 22,285,199 of record CM077127.1, on the reverse strand, counting down.
TGCTATAAACAAATATTTGGATTAATTTAAGTATTAATAACGAACTGAATAGCCTGATTTAAAATTCGTTAAGGATTTTTAAATTTAAATACATTCCAAATACGAATTTTCAACGTCTTAAACTGTCAGCGACAAAATTGTAAAAAACTGCTAGCTTTGCAACAAGGTCTTTTGGGTCCTTTGTACAATGTGATCAACCATCGTTTAGGCTACCTTCTTGGTTTGTAAAAGGCAAAAGCCATGAAGGGTGATGGCTCAACGGTTCGCAGTGCACGTTGGCGGGCCAGGCGCGCCGACGCGGCACCAAGGGAATGCAACCTCTGGAATTACAAAAGGACTAAAGTGAAACAAGGACGACTTTGAACGTCCAAAACGTTTTTTGTGAACATTCAATACGAGTTCATCGATTACGCTTCGAGATTGTGTCGAAGAGATTGAATCTTAGAGGAATTACCGGTTATTTTTCTTACTTCGTTTATGGTGCCCTGGACGACTGTAAAAATTGATTTGTATAAAATGTTGATGATTTACATTTCCCGCTCTTACGATTAAAACACACTGAGTCACACGAAAGATGAATATTTAAAATATTACAGATATATTACAGTATCATTCAATACATCTTTGATTAAGGCTCGTCGTTCTGTAATGGAGAAATATTAAGTAACCTATTCTAGGTATTACACAAAGAACTCAAATTAAGTAAAACAAGTTAGTATGGGTAGATAGATACCATTTGGGATAGACAATATTTTTTTGTAATTGTTTTGACTTTGTTTGTTCAGGATAAACGTAAACCTGCTGGGTAGATTTGGATGCAGTTCTTATTGATAAATAATTAGTTTTCTGACATAAAATCATTGTAATTTGTATCACAGGAAGTTGTTCAGGAAGTGGTTTAATGTGACTGTGTTGTATGAAAAATATTGACTTTACTCTTTTAGTCACAAAATCTAGAACTGATCCCATTGTTATCTCTGATCGAGAGAAATTGGTTGAAGATTTATTTAACTTCAAAAGTAATGCACTGACTTTGATGCGGTTTTCTCGTGCCCGGTAGAGATTGGACCAATAAATACTTATGATGGGATTCATTGGTCCAATGTAAACCTTTCGCCGAAAACCTATGTTCGAATGTATGGATTCCTTTGGTGATATCGCGTTTCCGGCGAACATTTGTTGGTCCAATGTGTACCCGGCATCAGATCTGTAACTTGTACATTTTTTATTCTAAAAATCTCGAGTGTTAGCAGAATGATCGTAAATGCAAGAGTTAAGTGAAAACTGGGTTTATGATTATTTTAGGAATCTAGTAGAATACAAGATCTTAAATTAACTTTTACCGGGTTTTTTTGTGAAATTTGATTGTTTTCTTAAATCAGCATGAAACAATATTTGGAATATAATGGCAATTTTTTATTTTTTTACTATTTGTCGAACGAGAATGACGGAGGTTAATTTTATAATAGGTTCAAATTAAAAAGTTCATAACCTTGATTGCGTTTGCGAATGCATGAGACTTCACTCGGCTATACGAAGTTTCCATTTTACCGATTCTACATGTAAATTTTGCGATCGTCTGAATTGTAGTAGAACTTCGTACTACGTGAAATTCACACATTATATACATTACTAGCGTGCCGGCAGACGTTATCCTGCCCTGAAAAAATAAAAATCTTGGACCCGATTCTAGTGCCTCCTACCGGGTCCAATTGTGAATCTAAACCTTCTGAGTACTCACTCAAACCCACAAAAAATCATCAAAATCGGTCCAGAAGATTATGAGGATCCTATAACCCTTTTCATTTTCATTTCATCTACCAGTTCCGGTAAATCTAAACCATCCGGGCCCCTCAAACATACACAAAAAATTCATCAAAATCGGTAAAGTTGTTCTCAAGTTATGTGCGTATATACATTTCTACGATTCATTTTTATTTATTTGGATATTTATATGTATTTATTTTGCCGTTACAAAAAGATGTGAATTGATATTACAGGTGTGTTTGTATACATGTATTTTTCGGTACGCGGATTAATATAGTACGGGTAACTTTTATGCTGTGCAAACTTTCTGTGAGCTATAAATTAAAATGTTACGTAAAAATGAATAATCTATAATACTATAATAAATCTATAAATGTTTCGAGTTTGTACATTGCGTTTAAAAATGAAAAAAAACAAGGGAGCTAATTCGGACCAGGATATTTAAAAAAAAAACAATTTTTAGAATTTTTGTCTGTCTGTTAGAGCATCACGTGAAAACTACTGAACAGATTTAAATAAAACTCGACACAGAGCTAGCTCATATCCTGGTGCGTAACTTAGGATACATTTTATTCTGTTAAATGACGTTCCCGCGGGATAGACGAACATATCCAAAAAGATGATGCAATCGCATCCTTTTTGAAAACTATAGTGCCGTATGAACGAAACTCGACATAGTGATTGATGGCTTATATCCCCCGAATCAACACTTAGGATACTTTTTATCCCGATTAAAGACGGATTAGTTAAATAGATGTGCTGCAATCGTGTTTTTCAATTTACTAACTAGGTACCTACGTTGTCATAAACAACATGGCATTTCTTGAGTTACTTCAAATCAGGTTGGCTTCGACTCACCTCTATGTTTTGCTGGGCAGTTGTCTAGAATATATGGACTTAGTTTCTTTGTTATTATTACATGTAAAAAAACTAATTTAGCTTTTAAGTAACATAGAGCTACCACCTAAGTCATTTCACGTGGCGTACCCGCGGGGAAAATTAGTGTATTAAAATTTCCATCTAATACGGATTTAGTTATGTATGTTGACTATTCGTAGACTATTATAAGTACACCATTCAAAATGTTTACATCATTATAGAACAGGAATAGGCACTTGAAGTTGCATTGTAAAGTCATGGTTTCGATATATTAACGCACGGAACTATAGTAGTTTAGTAACTTAGTGCATTTAGTAAAAGCCTATGGACTTAGATGTTAAAGGAAAGTAATAGATAGATATTGTTTCCCTTGTTTCAATATTCAATATACCAGAATTATTGCTGGTAAGTAGGTAATTGCGAGATAATAAGAGGATGAATTCTCTACACGTTTATTCTATCTTGTATCTAAGTTAATAAAAAGTTAGAAACAAATCTTAAGTCGTGGTAGCGTAATGGCAAGCGCACGCGCCTCAAACGCAAAGGGCGCGGGTTCGATCCTGGCCGGAACGCATGCACCACTTAGTCAGTTTTCTTACCTAATGTGCATACTGATACAATTACCACGTGATAACAACGGTGAAGGAAAACATCGTGATGCAACCTGCACATCGAGATAACCGATGTGTCAAACCTGCCAAGCCGCCTTGGACAAGCGTGGCGGGTATACTGTCCGTTCCCCTTATAATCGGAGGCCAGAGCCCAGCAGTGGGACATTTATGGGCTGATATTACTACTACTAATACTACAAAGCTTCAACAATGTTCGTCATTAGAACTTAGTTTGAATAAAAAGAAACATTTTGCTATCATCCATCTAGGCAGTGGCAGATTTTCGTCAAGAGACAAAACTATTTTTCGATTAATTATACCTATATATATCGAGAGGTTATTTATTCCAAGGGACATTTGGAAAAAACGTCTCAGGAAAAGAATTAAAAGTTTAAATGACCCAAAAAGCCCATTATTAATAATCTATGTACTATATTTGAAAAAGAGGATCTTTATAATTTCTTATTCAAGGGCGGCAGCACTTTGGCAGGTATGGTATTGCTAATGTCCATAGGCGACGGTAACCACTCTCCATCACACTTGGGCCGTAAGCCTGTCTGCTTAAAAAAAGATTTATGCTTAGAAACCAGGTTCTTTATAGTTCCTTAAGTTTGAGACATTAGGATAGAAGAAGGCCATCATGTCTCACACAAAAAGTTTATTAAAGCAAGTGTAATACTTGCAAGTACAGCAACTGGTCACTATATTTGTAATCAGAGAACCTTACGGCTTACATATATTCCATACACTGACTTTTAACACTCGACAAGCATTTTTAGAACACCTCGCCATCCCTCCTCCAACAATTTTACAGTATATGAAACTTAACAAATTGACACAAACGATAGCGGATTGAAGTCATTGATAAACTATTTTAATTAAAAGGTGAAAAGAATTTAATACATTATTGTTTGGAAATTTTAGATAATATTTTATATAAGATATTATACTTAAAGTTTTACATGTAATAAAATAAACCGAACACAGTATAAACCTATCCGGACTGCCAACATGAAAATAAAATGTGATGAATACCGTCTATGTACAATTGAGAGATTTTGAAATAGAATCTGAATTTATCCTTGTATGGTAATTGTGTTACCACAGCATATAAGGGATTGTTATGTGGATATATTGTTACATAAAATTATGATAAATTATAGAGAACTACTCTATACAAAACAGGCGCTAATCACAGAATAAATAAAAACATAAAATTATTATTCAATTAAGGAAATGGCCGATTGTATCGTTTAGAAATAAGAGGGTACATAACAAAATTAATTATTAACTTTAAAAAGAAACATTACAAGAACAACTATGCTACTAAATAAGTGTAACACAAGCTGTTCACGTCTCGATATAAATAGTTCATAGTCAGGGAAAGGCATGCTAGTAGAGAGAACTATGCATCTAGTTGGAGAGCAAGTCTTCTATTAACTGAAATACCTTTAACGATTCTATTGAAACACGATTATCGTAAAGTAGGTCGAGAACTTAGACACAATAGCAACTTCAATCCCGTTTGTCCCATTCAACAACCACGAGTCAACACAACAAAAGATAAACATTTTGTGTCAGCATCTTCACTTCCTGCAGACTTTGTGTCTGCCGATTATGCAAATCTTAAGAAGGTATTGACATAGTTCAAAAAAATGCTAGTGCTCCACATGACGTGATAGATATCACACATATTTTATGTTTAAACTAGCATTTGCCCGCGACTTTGTCCACGTTGGACAGGAATCAATGATAGGTAATCTTTGATTCCTGTCCATTGGTTTTTTTATTATGAAGGTATATGAATCTCGGAAATTACCGTAAAAAGTCGAGATACGTAAAATTATCAAAGGCATACATAACTACAATAGTTTTACTAAAGATTTTATCGATTAGTGAAAATTCATTTTTTATCGACCTGGCCACTTTAAACTTCTCCCAAGAAATTTCTCGTAGGATTCTCGATGTATAAATTACCGCAGATTTTAAGTCCGGGAATTTACTATCAATCAGCGAAAACCACCTCGAAATCGGCCCAGTAGTTTTTACGTGAATCCTGAACAAACAGATAAACACAAAAAATGTAAGAAAAAAAGACTGCACTAATTTCTATTATTACTAGGATATGCCCGCGACTTCGTCCTCGCTCGAATTGAAATTCTCGAGGGATTCCCGGGACACAAAATACCGCAGCGTTTAAAAAGAATGTACCTAAGGTACCGTTTTAGTAAAAACTGTTGGAATAAGCTAATTTTTATGCACCCGAACAACTTCAAACTGCTCCCGGGAATATTCCCGCGCGATTTCCGGGATAAAAAATCACACATTTTATTACATAAAATTTAATATCGGTCAGTGAAAAATCACATTGGAATTTGATTTCTTTTAATTTGGCCATTTTAAATCATTCCTAGAAAAATTCCCTAAGAGTTCCCAGGATAAAAAGTAGCGCAGATTTTAAGTCTAAGAATTTGCTGTCGATCAACAAAAACCACATCAAAATCGGTCTAGTAGTTTTTACGTGAATCCCAGTAGACAAACAGACAAGAAATCTAAATAAAATGCATCTTGCATCTCTACCGTTCATATAGTGTATTTCATTTGTTTTTATTTTTTTATTTTAAATAGCTTTATTACAGGCAGCACATGTTTAGAATTTTATAAGTGATGCATAAAATGTTTTTCGTATTTGTATTACCTTAAGCTGATATTAGACTTTATTTCTGTCGTTCGATTTGGATGAATCAACCAAAGTGATTGACGTAAACATAAACTTGAATCATTTCAGTTCTGTGCCTTTCAACCAAATTGATTTAATTTGGTTGATTCCTCTAATATCAGCATTAGCAAGCTTGTTTTAACTACTTCCGTTTAAAATTAATGAAATGTATGACATTGAAAATGAGTTAATTGGGACTTTGAATTTATGACTGATTTAACTTTAACTAAGGACTTTTTTTAAACAACAAGACATTGTTTGAAATTTTTAAATGAGATTTTCTAAGAACGTGGTGTTCGCGCCAACACTGATTGCAATGTGTTATGAGTTACGTTTTCTATTAAGCGACTGTCATGCTTTAATATTCTTCTGCTATGATATCGCAATTTTATAATCGAATTACTCGCCAATAATTGACTATTCATGCCGCCACGCTTCCTCGACAATGGGAACTTAGCAGTTGTCCAAAGTACGTCACGCTCTTAGTACATGCAATACGTCTTCCACAGTACGTCACGCTCTTAGTACATGCAATACGTCTTCCAGCAGTGTAAAGATTTCTCTTTCGTGGTTTTCCCACTACGAACAGACAAAAAAATGTTAAACTACAAGATGGATGGGTACAAATGTAAAGGTAGACCAAAAAAGAAATGGATAGATTGTGTGAAGGATGATATGATGATTTGTGGCGTGACAGAAGATAGAGGAGTGTGGAAGGAGAAGACATATTGTGCCGACTCCAAATGGTTGGAAGAAGGGAAAGAAAAGAGAGGTTTTTCCAGTACGCTACTAGTACCTAGTAGTAGTAGTAGTTCTTCAAATAAAGTATCGATGAGGTGGGCAACGCATCAGCTGCCTTACTATTGCAAATGTCCAGAGGCGACAATAACCATTTACCATCAAGTAGACCGTCTGTCTGTTTGCTTAAAAGCAAACATTAGAGAAACATCTTTAAACCTCCCAGTAAAGCCATTGCTTATACTTTTATGTAAATGTTTACCATTAGGACGTCCCGTTTGTCACTACGATTTTGGTAGTAAAATGTTATTGCCTACTAAATAAAACATCGTCGAACGGTAAACAAAAGGCCACGTGGAAAACAACTGTCGTACATTATACCAGAATTAATTCGTCGTTTGGAGATTAAATTGCTTTGACTGTTGATAAAAAGAGAGGAAATAATGTATTAGAATAACAGTACATATAATATTATTTTCGATTATACTTTCGTGTTGCGCTGAGATTAGGTAGTACTCGTATCTTATTTTATTAATATTAAATATCTGGTATCACATCTAGGTACTTAAATGAATAAATACTAGGATGTGCCCGCGACTTGTCTACGCTTGTCTTGATAGTGACACAAAGTATCGCAGCATTAAAAAAAACAATGTAAGCTATTATTTTTGTGGAAACTGTGTCGGAACAAGCTAATTTTCTAAGAATTTGCTGTCGATCATTGAAAACCGCAACGAAATCGGCCCAGTAGTTTTTACGTGAATCCCGAACAAACAGTCAAACCGAGAAACAAAAAAAATTGCATCGTGTTCTCCATCGTTTATATAGTATATTCCAGTTGGTTTTTTTTTAATAGCTTCAATGTACAGACACGATATGTTGAAAATTTTGTAATATTTATTATAAATAAATTGAGCTGGCTTAGCAATTCATGTACAATGAAGGGTTTTGTACAATGAAGGAGCAAGAGGTCAACTGTTTTTATTATTTGGCTGGGGAACCATGAAAAGCATTTAATCAAAAATATCTTATCTATACATACATCTTATAATAAAATTGTAGAGGTAAAATATCTCTACAATGAAAAAAAATGCTAAAAACCGAGTCAGAGGGAGGATCTAAGAAGTGAAATAGAACTAATTTAGATTTTTTCAATTTTCTTATTTCTCTGTTTGTCTGTCTGTTTGTACCGGCTAATCTCGAAACGACTGGACCGATTTAAATGAAATTTTGTATCGTGGTAGCTTATATCCCTGGTCAACATATAGGATTCTTTTGATCCCGAAAAATTAAAGAATTTCCGTGGGATAGTTAAAAAAAACTTTAAATACTTAAACAGCTTATTATACAACTTCTCCACCTAATTAAGTATAAGCCAGTATCATCACATACAATAAAAACGTGTCATTAAAAAACAATCACGCTATGACCAATAGGAGCGGAGCACCAATGAAGAATGTTTTAAAATCGGGAGGGTTTTTTTAACTTCCTTTTTTTAAACTATTCCACGCAGACGAAGTCGCGGGCAGAAGCTAGTAGACAAATAAAATTAAAGTGTGTCTCTAATATCATAATAACAGTTTTTTTACTAAATGCATATGAAAGTATATACAGACTTACATCTGAAATCAATTTTTAAAATGTTTGTCTATCTGGATATTACGGCTAATCTCTGAAACGGTTGGTCCGATTTTGACGAGACTTTCACTGGCAGTTAGCTTATATTACAAGGAGTAACTTAGGTGACTTTTTTTAGGGTTCGAGTTACGTACGACTTAACCGATCTTGTGTAAACGGATTCTCCTTGAAAATATTTTTTAAGTTTTATTGCTTTGATTTTTTGCAGAATGTTTCACCTTCATAGTTCAAAAGAAATAAAGAATAATGTTTATTTAGAGTTACTTTTAGAATTATAATATTAAAATTAATAAAATATACTATATATATATAGCCTCTAACTTAGCAAATGCTAGTTGATAATCAGATCGCTGCTCTAAAAGCTAGGGGAGACATTTGTTTTTACGTTAATCATTCTTTAATTTTTCCGAATATGACAGTAACAAAGTAAATCAAGAGATATACATTGTTGATGCTATATCTAATGTCAATAGACGTCCTTACCTACTTCAGAGAAACTTAGAAAGTACTTACAGGAGTTACAACTTCCCTAACATGCATCACGATAATTCAGTATTACAACGCGAACATGGGTGCAATGAACAAACGCTTCTTGCAGCGGTATCCTTAGATAAGCTAATGGTTTTTGAACAATGAGTATATAACTTTTTATGTAAATGATTTTGCATGTCTTGCTAAAATATTGTTAACGGAATATTTTTGCAAAGTACTTCGCGTTGACGGCGGACTAAAAAATACATATTGGCATATTTGGTTTTCAATTTTCGGAATGAACTGCTGTCTTATGAAGCGTTTCTAGACCTCGCCAGTAAAACCTTATTTACTGAATTTCCAAAGCAAAAATGTAGCGTTACCAACTATAACAAATCGCGAAACAACTTGGAACTTACATGACAGCTGCGTCGACTATAGCTGTACTCGTTAATGCATTAAGGTAAACCTTGCAAAATCAAACATTAAAAGTCTAGCAATCAACTGACCAGTTTATTGATTAAATTTATTTATTTTTTCGTCCCCAACACTCCCATTGCCCATTAGTTATCGCATATCAGATTTGTTCGTACCAATAAACTCGTGGTCTCTGTATCATCGTGATAAAACCACTCTAGATAGCCAGTGGGCGATCTCCTGGCTCGCTGACGTCACTGTAATAAAACACTAGCGCAAACCGCAATTTCAATAATAGGTACCTGTGACCAGTCAAGATAGATCAACTGACCTGCTGAGCTGAGATGATGAATGTCGTATCGTCGTACGCTTCAATTATCGGGTGTTGTTAACAAACGATGTTAGTTTACACTAGCGAACGGCGTGATTTAAGTTTCTAGGCTACAAGTACAGTGTTTTAGAGGTAGGTACTTAGCCATTTTGGCGAAAAATAAACTACACAATCTTTATGTCCGTTCGTAAGCCGTAGTAGCGTAATGACTAGTGCGCGCGTCCCAAACTCAAAGGGCGCGGATTCGAATCCTAACCGGACCGCATGCCTCTTAGACAGTTTTTCGACCTTATGTGCATATTGTTACAATTACTACGTGCTAACAACGGGGAACGAAACATATCGTGATGAAACCTGCACATCGAGATATATCTCGATGTGTCAAGCCTGCTAATCCGCCTAGGCCAAGCGTGACGGGTATGCTTTCCGTTCCCCTATAGTGGGAGGTCCAAGACCAGCAGTGGGACGTTTATGGCCTGTTATTATAATATATATGTCCATCAATGTAATCGTATATTCATCTGTTGATCTATGCATTTTTTTCAGAAAGTACTTAAGTCTATATGATTTAAATTTTTCACAAAGATTTATTTTTACGTCCGTATCGTGAAATACCGAAAAATGTTAATTTTAAAAAATCATACCAATGTTTATTAGTAATATGAATGATCTTTTTTTCATTTAAGATGGTATTCCTGGTGGTGGATTAAGGTGCTATTGACTCCCAAAGTTATATAAATCCTATTTTGAAATGTGCAGTGGAAAATCGTGAAAGTTCTAAATAATATTTTTTGTTCTTCGCTGAGGGAGTCTGCTATTGCAATGGTGTCGGATTGGTGGTTCACTGGCACCATAGTAGTTGCTTTTGTAACAACAAAAACAACCATTATGATGCCAGTTGCCAATGATTGACCGTTCTGGCACAATTATCACAGCAGACTTAGGGCCCTGTACGCGCTCTAAGATGATCTGGGATAATATTTTAAAACAGTCTCCTATATTTCCAACAAAGAATCTTGATATCGTTTAAGTTAATAGCGCCAAGTCACGGCATAATGCCCAGCGAATAGCAGGCAAAGGTCGACCAGTAGCTGGGTTGGTGTAGATAAAGGTTGCGTGTTAGTTTAACGTGACGAGGTGTGCTACTTTAAACGATACACAAATATTGAGTAAGTATCTTGACATATAAGTCGTGGTAGCGTAATAGCTAGCACATGCGTCCCAAACTCAGTGGGCGCAGGTTCGAATCCTGACCGCAACGCGGGCACCACTTAGGCAGTTTTCTGGCCTAATGTGCATATTGTTACAATTATCACGTGCTAACAACGGTGAAGAAAAACATCGCGATGAAGCCTGCACATCGAAATAACCGATGTGTCAAACCGCCTTGGACAAGTGTGGCGGGTATACTCTCCGTTCCCCTATAGTGGGAGGCCTGAGCCCAGCAGTGAGCCGTTTATGGGCTGTTATTATTATTATATTGACATTACGGATTGTATTAATTACCTAAACGTATTTTGTTTTCGAAGTTCAGAATGTTCTAGTATTCTGGAAAACATTGAAATTTTCGCATATACATATGTAGATGTAGATAGATATGTTCCGTAAGAGATGTCGAGTTTGTATTAAACGTGACGTTTTTTTTTATTTTTTTTATTAACTACTCTACGGACTCAAGTTCCGTACCCTTTTTTACAACTTAATTTCTATTAAAGTTTTTAGGTTTATACGCTTATTGTTTATTTTGTTATTGTGTGTGACATTAATTTAGTGATTTTTATGTTGTAGTGTACATTAAGAATAACTTATAATATTATTATTATAAGTTATTCTTAACTTATAATTCTATTTTTAATACTGAACTTATACTAATGTAGAGTGTATTTATTACAAACGTGACGTTGTCTGTATGTACGTTTAAAAATGTGAAAGTGTGGGCGGCTAGGACTAGATTTTGAAAATGCTACTTTTAGAATTTTTGTGAGTCTTTCTGTTAGAGCATCACATGAAAACTACTGAACGGATTTAAACGAAACTCGCCACAGAGCTAGCTTATATCTCGGGTACTAAGCATACCTTTTATTCCCATAACTGAATGATGAAATGATTCCTTGAAATAGATGAATACAGCCAAAAAGTTTTAAGTCTTATGTCACCGTCTGATTTCCATCATCGGACAACCAGACGCACCGCTATATGGTAGACATACCACCTATACGAACAAAGCGCTTTGAGTCCATTTTCATTATGCGCACCGCAAAGGAGCGGAACTCACTGCCGGAGTCTGTTTTTCCCGAAACCTACAAAACAGTTTTCGGTTTCTTGACCTTTCAAACGTCAAGTCCCGTGTGAATAGGTACCTTCTAGGTAAGCATGCTCCATCTTAGACCATAGCTCGAAATCGCGTGAGATAATGGTCAAGCGATAGAACCTATAATGTAATTTAAAAAAAAAGTGGTATTGTGGTCACGATTTTTGTTGTCGCCGTTGCACTTCACTGACAAATACGTCGGCGTTATGTCAACGCGAACGAAGTTTCGCACCGCTAGTTTTCTAATGAATTTGTTTATTTTGCAAAGTATATAAATTACTTGTAAATAATTTATAAGATTGGATAAGCAGGTATAAATTAATATACTCGTAATTTATTCCGTATCTGATTGAAGACAAGTGTGCCAACTTACCGATTACAACTAAAATGTATTCGGTTCAAGTTTTTCGAGTTCTACACAAGCGAAACCGGATTTGTGCATTTTGCTCCTTGCTGATGTTTGATATGTTGTATTTCTGGTAATATTATCTAGCTGGTTTTTTCGGTGTCTAACTCATGCCATAAACACTATCAGGCACTTGAATTGAAATTACCTACTTGGGAACTACAGTCGCCATTATACGTTAATAATTTATATAATAATACACGATACCATCTAATAATCTGATACAAAAAAGCCAATACACTTTATTCTATATCCTACATAGCGCATGTGTTCGTGTGTGCGGCGTGCATACGACACCGCTGCCGCGCTCCCAATCTGTGTAGACTAAGTGCAATCGAGTCGTCACCGCACTTTCGCTATTGAAGGGGCGTCAGCGATGGAGTGGCGGACGGCGTTCGCATATACATAAAAGATTCACAGAAAAACAACGCTGTAGCTGCGGCAGTGTGGTGGCGGCGTATTGGCGGTGCTTATACGCAGGCGCTTACAGTGCCTCAATACCATATGTAGAATTCTGAGTGTAGGTCAACTTCTGTCTCTGATAAGTGCTAATTTTTTAAATAAAGTAAGTATAATTTACCAGTTGGCATATGATAACCGAATTCTGTATTATCTGGGGAACGATTTATGTCTAGCCATACCGCTTTCCCAGATCCCGGTCGAAAGGGAAGACTCAAGAAATGCTGGCCTCAAGTTGTGAAATATGCCTTGCGTACCTATGGTCTCAAAAGACCCCGCGAAATGAAGAAGATAAAGTAAGAAAGCGGACCCTGGGTGTCAGATCGAACGTTCCGAACACAACCGGGATTTAACGCTCGTATGATGATGAACCGAACAACAAAGTGGACGGCTTATATCAATTTAATCTATTTCGAGATCTGGAAAATGGCACGTACCGTAATTCTACGACCAAACTCGTTATCGATTAATTAGAACTGCTTTACATAGAAGCTTGTCGCCACTTGCAAAAGCACGCATGTCGCAGAGTTCATTCTGTCTCTAGATTTCCGTTGTAACTAGTTCCAGTGGCTTAACGATCTGCTGAGCTTCCGTACATGGCAATACTTAACTGTACTCATTAATTTAATATTCGTTTAGATGTACACATGTGACAAAATAATTGGCGGCGATAAAAAATCGGCCCCATTTCTCAAAAACAACTCAACGGATTTTGATTAAAGTATTTTTTTGTCAGTTGATTTTCATCCCTCATAACGTGTTCCTACTTCCTAACACTTTTATATTACATTTGAAACAAGTATGTTATGTGTTGTTATTATTATTATTATTATTTAAAATTCATGTATTTTGTGAGCTACAGATGAGGATACAGTGATACCATCATGATTATCAATCCTTACAATAACTCTTCGTTGTGTCTGCTTTTTCCTACTTTTTGTTCTCCTCTTCGCATGGTCATGGCATCCATTATGAAATCATTAGCACATATATAAATTAATTATTCTATATACCTATATACAACATCAAACCGACGTTTCTTAGACCTATCCTTTCAACCTGGTGTAGATGATTACACATTAATTTGTTCCTCAAAACTTGCTATACGAGTGTTCGTAAAACTCAGATAGCTAGATTGTAGGCAGCTCTTCTGCAGCTTACTCTCTATGTGATGGACATGAAGGGTGCCGCTGATACGGGAGTTCTTGACACGTGCCTTCCGAGTGATTATAAATATTTTGTCGCAGTATATTCATCTCCGTAACACGCGTCTCATGTTTGTGTTAGATAGTGTTACAATAACTTAATTATATACCTTTTTTTTTTTAAGGCGGGGCAAATGCATTTCGCACATACCGGGTCCTTTGCTAGGGATTAGACCGTTGTTGATCATGGAGGCTTTCCACTGAGGCAATCCAAACAATAATCAACCGGCTTGTGTGGAGACTCGACTAATCAATACCCCACTAAAACCACCCTCCTCCCATGTGCCCCGCGCTTATGGTAGGAAAGGCGTGAGATACAGAACGTAGTTACGCCCACACCGATCCTAGCGCACAAGTGCTTGAGAATGTCCCGGGAGATGCAAACTCACTTCGTCAACAGGGGTGAAGACTCCTCTGCTCCCTAGATGCTAGAGGGCCCCTGCAGCGGTATTTCAGGGAGGGAGGTCATGCGCATACCTGCGCCTCCGGGCTCCCGACTGACATCGGCGCCCGCGAGACGCATGCGCACTACCATCTCTCTCCCTATCTCGTTCCGCGGCCTCCTTACGAGACACTACCGTCTCGCAGAAATTGGCCGCACCCACCCACCAATCGTCGCTGTGCAGCATAGCTTGCACCAGATCGCCCAGCGATTCGATCGGTCCTACAAGTGTCTCGAGTTCAAACCTCTGAGGTGCCCATGCTGCGCACTCGACTAGCGTGTGTAACGCCGTGTCCAGCGCGCCACATTGGCGGCATTGGGGTGAAGGCAAGCAGCCCGCAATCTTACACAGATACTTATCGAAGCAACCGTGCCCGGTAAGTATCTGTATCATTCTGAAGGTCAGGGTCCCGCGTTTCCGCGAGAGCCATCGCAACAGCTGCGGTCGAACCGCTTCCACCGTGTCAATGCCAGCAACAGGGTTTTCCAACTCTACTGACCAAGATTCGATCATGGCCGCGGTTTCCCGCGTCCTGATCGCCTGGAGTTCGGCCTGGCCATAGACCAGGCCACGGGCGAGGGCATCCTGTCGGGAGCGCCGAACTTTGGCTATCATGTCCGCCTGGAGAGGCCAGGGCGGATCGCCTGCCAAGAGTGTCGACGCCGTCCACGACACTGTACGGTATCCTCGGATGGTCCTCACCGCCAGGACCCGTTGTGCGCAGCACAACAAAGTCCTATTGTGGCGGTGAAGTGCAGTGGACCATACGGGTGCACCGTACAGGGCCATACTCCTAAGGATGCCCATGTAGAGTTTCCTAGTCGTCCCCCCCGGTCCCCCCACGTTGGGAAGAAGCCAAGAGAGGGCGCTTGTGGACCTCACGAGCTTGGGAACTAGCTGCTCAAAGTGCGCTTTAAACAGCCATTTCCCATCGAGAATTAGCCCCAGATATTTCATCTGGGGGCCTATACGAATGTCCACCCCTTGGACTGTAACGGACAAGTCCGCGGGAGGATTACGAAACCGCCTATGGAACATGATGGCCTCCGTTTTCGCGGGGGAGACCTTCAAGCCCAGCCTACCTATTCTTCGGACCACGATCGCCAACCCGGCGTTGGCGAGGTCCACGGATTCCGCGAATGACGCAGCGAGTGCCGTGAGTAGGGTGTCATCCGCAAAGCAGATTAGCCCTATTCCGGGCAGGACCGGAACCCGAAGGATCCAGTCATAACCGACGTTCCAAAGAACCGGCCCGAGGACCGATCCCTGTGGGACGCCGCACGCGACGCGTCGCCGACCTATCGCGCGATTCTCGGACACGCCGCCCTCCCAGAGGATGTACCTGTCCTGGAGGTACGCGCCCAACAGCCTCGTGAGGTACGGGGGAACTCCGTGTGCACGAAGCCCCTCCCTGATCGTCTCGTGAGGGAGGCTGTTAAAGGCGTTCGCTATGTCTAGCGAAACCGCCAGGACAGTATCCTTTGCTTGGACTGCGTCGTTCGTTACAGATCGCAGTGTCTCGAAGGCGTCCAACGTGGAGCGCCTCCGCCGAAATCCGAACTGCGTCTGTGCTAGCCCCGGCTTCACAGTATCGAGATGCTTAACGAGGCGTTCCGCTAAGATCTTCTCAAAGACCTTGGCGACCTCGTTAAGCAACACTATGGGCCTGTAGGCGGACGGATCGTTGGGAGGACGGTCTCCCTTGGGAATCAGGCATAATCGGCCCTCCTTCCATTGCGACGGGAACTGACCTGCGCGAATACAGGCATCGAACAGTTCCCGCAGCTGGCCGCGTAGATGTTTGGTGGCCAGGAAGAGGAGCCGACCCGGAACCCCGTCGGGTCGCGGAGCCGGTCCAGGGCGACGTCTAACTCTTCCTCGGTGATGGAGTGAGGCTCCACCTCCGAGATGTCGGGAATGATTGGACCCATATCGGGGGGAGTGAAGATCCCCGGATCCGGGAAGAGCCCATCGATAACCGACCGGAGGACCTCGGGTTCGAGCGTTTCCGTAACCGTGGAGGTGCAAGGCCGCAACCTGTTGCGGGCCGCACGGTACGGGCCCAAGGGTCCCGGTCCAGTGTCTCGAGGAGCTCCTCCCGAGCCCGGGCTTTCGCCCGCAGAATTGCGATCGAAAAGGCCTTTCTGGCCTCTCTGAACTCCCCCACGAGTCCATTCTCCTCAACATAGTCTGGAGGACGACGCGCTCTGCTGCGTTTGAGCCTGTGGCTGATTTTGCGGACTGCCCTCCGCAGTTCAGCCAGCTCCTCAGTCCACCAGTGGACCGATGTACGCGGCGGCGGTCGTTTGGCTCGAGGCATAGCAGCGTCGCAAATCCTTTTGAGGGATTTGCGCATGTGCTCAACCTGCGCCTCCAGATTCCCCAGGTCGGCTGGATAGGTCCAGCATTCGATGATAGCCCTCTCCTCGGCCTGCTCCGCGTCGAGCTTGGTAAGAGCCCAGCGCGGGAGTCGGGAGGAGCCCTGAACAGGGTTAGCGCTAGGCGAGGGGGAGAGCTCGAATCTGATGTACAAGTGATCAGACAGTCTCCACCTCCTCCAGCACTCTCCATCCTACCACTCTGCGGGCGGCCGCATGTGTGGCGAATGACAGGTCGATGATCGATCCACACCGCGCACGTACGCAGGTCTGGGTCGACCCCTGATTCAGGACAGGTTAGATTGAAGCGCCCAGTCTTCAACCGCCCGTCCCCTAACATCGGTAATCGCGTTCCCCCAGAATTGGTGCTTGTTGGCATTGAAGTCGCCTAGGACGTATATCGTCTTCGGCGCTAGTCTGCCGACGGCTGCCCTAATGGAGTCCAAGACGAGCTCGTACTCCCCCAGGGGGCGGCTCCGCGTGAGGTACACGCCTATGATGACGTAACATCCGCTTTCCGCCACCACGTAGCCCTTTCCTCTTTCGAGACTGGTGAGCGGTGTGCCAGATCCGGCTCTGGCGACCACGGCTACCACATGGTCGAGATCCCCCATCCAGTTCCTGGCTGGGGGTACGTAATAAGGTTCGCTTATTACGGCCAAGTTTGCTTGCCACTCCGCCATCGCCTGCAGGCACAAGTCCTGGGCGTCGGGGGAGTGGTTAACGTTGGCTTGGAAGAGTGTTAGAGGTGTACTGGGCATTTAGGTGTCCATAGGTACCCCCCTTCCACTCGCCAGTCGTTTATTCGTCCTCGGGTGGACGAATTTACCCTTGACGTATGGAGGCTAGCAGTGCCTCGCCAACGTCGGGTGGGTAGCGCGTTTGCCCGCCGCCGCGCAGACGGCGCAGTGGGGGTCGCGGGCTGTGCAGTCCGGCTGCTTGTGTCCGCCCTTACCGCAGCGGAGACACAAGCCGGTCCGGTTCGAGCACGAGTCCGGGCAAGTCTGGGTGCCATGGCCGACGTTGAAACATCTGTAACAACGTATCGGCCTGGCTTCCAGAGCCTCCACCTTCGCCGAGGTGAAGCCCACCAGAAGGTGGCCCCGCTCGGCGATGGCTTTGGCTGCAGTGACGGGGCACATCACGTATGATGCGCCCATCCCCCCAGGTCCTATGCCAATGTGCCTCGCCCTGACATCGTCGCGCAGGCAGTTGCCCACGCTGGCGATGGCACCGCGAAGCCCATCTACTGTGGCCGACTCATCCAGCCCTGAGACGTAAAGCTCCCCACGCTTTACGGGGCGGATGACTTCGGCCATCCCTTGGAGCGCCCCTCGAAGGGCCTCGGCGACGCGGTTCGCCCTAGTCGCGCTCTCGGGTCCTGGGGGGAAGTCCAGGAGTCCAGCGTCCCGGGCGGTCCGCGTCACTTTCAGCCCCTCTCTGAGGCCTAATTCGGTGATATTGACCACCGAGGCGGCCTTCGCGAAGACCTCCCGGTAGCCAATACCGTTTTTGGCCGATTCCGGCAGCAACTTGATAATAATTGCTGCCGATCTCGGTTCCTGGAATACCACGGGCTTCGTAGCCCGTGGCTTGCGCGCCGGTTTCCGCCCTGGTGGCGGAGCCGGTGCTTGTGCCGAGAGAGGGGCGGGGCGTTTCCGCTCCCACTCCCCTGCCCTTCCTCCGGACGACCGTGGACCACGCCCCCTCCGGAACGGGGGCGGGGGCAGGGGCCACCGCAGCCGATGGTGGCGCAACAGCAGGTGCCGTGACGGCGGGTGCCGCGACGGCCGGTGTCGCGGCCGCGGGTTTTGCCTTGAGCCTGGGGGCCGGCTTAGGGGCCGGAGCAGAGGCGGCGGCGAGAGCTGCGGCTCGGCGCAGCTTCTTCGCCCTCTGCTTCACCCCCCCTCTTCACCTTCTTCTTGGGGGGAGGGGGTGGCGGTGGGGACTCCGCCACCCCGACGACGGGGGCTACCACCACCTCCATCGGTACCGGGGAATTACTTCCCTCGGGGCCCGGTGGGCGGCGGCGGCAGCTCCCGCCGTTTTAGACAGTGGTTGTGCCTCCGCAGCCTTTTTCCTGTCTGCCGCAAGCGGCGGACGAAGAATTGGTGCGGGCGGCAGCCGCTCCTCAATCCCGGCAAGCCGGGCGTCCAACATAGCGCCCACGGTGCGGGCGATGATATGCGTGAACATATCATAGTCCACACCGCCGTGCGCATTGGTCGGTGTTATAGGAACCGGTTCCGCCGTGGCGGCGGGAGCCGGAACCGTTCTGGGGACCGCGGCGGATATATGAACCGGCTCAGGGGCCGGGACTTTTTCCGCCGCGGCGGCCTTGGCCTTCCGCATCTGCTCGAACTCCCTGCGGTAGGAGAGGTTCTCCGCCCGCAGGGCGCCGAGCTCGGCGCGCAGCCTGGAGCTCTCGTTGCCGAGCCTCCAGGCCTCCGACTCCGGATTCCGCGTCACCAGCGTGTCGACTATGTCGGACAGCCTGGACGCAGCCTCCTTCAGTTGGCGCACGTATGCGCCCTTCAGGTTGCCCGACGTTCGGGCGAGCTGGGCGCTCGCCGCTAGGCGGAGCTCCCCAGGGCCGAGCACGCGCACGTCCCCTACAAGCGCGGCGCACTGGCTAGCCGCGGCCAGTTTGGCGGCCGTGGCCCTTCTGGTCCTACGGCCCTTTTCCCCCCCTTCGGTGCGGAGGTAGGCCTCCGCACCCGCGAGCACGCTCGCCGTCGCGTCGCCCGCGCCGGCGTGGAAGCACCCGATGTGCTTTCCGAGTCAGCGCTGCGGTCCCAGAACCGCAGCCTCGGCTCGGGAATAGAGCTAGACGAAGCGGTGGCGGCGACGGTCCCAGTAGGGAAAGAAGACGAAATGGTCGCCGCTACCGCACCTACAACACCGTCCCTAACAACGACCCCGATTGTTGGCGCGGGTGAAACCCGCGCGGCAACCGGTGTCGCGGGGCAGTCGTCCCCCACGCTGCGCGCCAGTGAAGCCGGCGCGCAAGCCGATGCCGAGGACACAGATGAAGCCCGCGCGCTAATCGACACCGTCGTGGTGGGGCAGCCGCCCCCGTTGCGGCCGAACCGGCCGCCGTGTACGCCGGCTCAACCGGGAGTGGGGTATACGCGACCTGTCCCGCGTCTGCTCCGCAAAAATGCCGGATCGCGTCATCGAGCGTGCACTCCGGCGACTCCGGGACACTGCCCGACGGCGCGATATCTAGATGGTCCACGTAGCGACCGTCCACGTGCACGGGTGAAGCCCGGGCAGGCGGTGACGGCGCCACGTAGACATTTTCTACTATCGCGCTAGCCCCGCTCACGGCCAGCGACACGGCCGAGTTCGCGGCAAGCACGATTTCCCTATCTACGGCCGTGTCTGCCGCGCTCTTGCGCGCGGCACGCATGGCGGGAGCCCTAGGCGCGACCCATCATCGCGCTCTCCTTTTCGCGGGGCTCGGCGGCGGTGAGGTCGACCACCGCCGATGCACCCCCTATCGAGGCGGGCGGCCCGGTAGCCGTGACAACGGCTGGACCCGGGCGCCCGAGACGAGGTTCCGCGGCGCTGCGGCTGCGACGAACCAGGGAAGACTTTTTCCCGCGTCTCCCCTATCTCCTTCATGGCCCATCCATTATTGGAGCCGCTGTGATCCCGCTTACGCGGGACACTCGGCTCCCTGGGGGCCTTCGGGGTACTTGGGCCGTCCATTACTGGAGGCCCTGACCCGAGAGGAGACCAGAAAGGCGCGCGAAAACACTACACACACAAAAACCGTTCTAAAAGCGCGCGCAACCGATTTTGCGCACGAAACTAGCAAGCAGAAAGAGAAATGGGACTCACCGGCCAAAACTGCTTTCCGCACTGAAATCCGATCGAACAAACACTAGTACACTATCACCTGTACACCGAACTAACAATTTATCGCTTTTTTCGGTAAAAAAGCGCGGAAAATTGTATGAAAAGAGTGTGAGCAAAGCATTCGAGACCGCTACGCAAGGAAGCTGATCAGGAACTGGAACTTAATTATATACCTACATCATACTTATACAATACTAGCTGACCCGGCGAACTTCGTACCGCCATATTTTCTGAATTCCTAAAAGACTTTGTGTCATGACACAAACATAAAAACACAAAAATCGGTCCAGGTGATTAGAAGGATTCTAGAACCCGATCTCAGCTCCACCTACCGGTTCTAATTGTCAATCTAAACCATCCGAGAACCCACTCAAACACTCAAAAACAAAATCACCAAAACCGGTCCAGGTGATTAGGAGGATTCTAGAACCCGATCTCAGCGCCACCTACCGGTTCTAATTGTGAATCTAAACAATCCGGGAACTCACTCAAACACACAAAAACAAAATCGCTCCAGGTGATTAGGAGGATTCTAAAATCCGATCTCAACCTACCGGTTCTAATTGTGAATCTAAACCATCCGGGAACCCACTCAAACACACAAAAACAAAATCACCAAAATCGGTCCAGGTGATTAGGAGGAGTCTGGAACCCGATCTCAGCGCCACCTACCGGTTCTAATTGCGAATCTAAACCATCCGGGAACCAACTCAAACACACAAAAACAAAATCGCTCCAGGTGGTTAGGAGGATTCTAGAACCCGATCTCAGCGCCACCTAGCGGTTCTAATTGTGAATCTAAACCATCCGAGAACCCACTCAACCACACAAAAACAAAATCACCAAAATCGCTCGCTTGTTTTTATAGCTTAATTTATTTTAAAAATAGCTTGTAAAGAAAGAAAGAAAGAAAAACTTTATTCGAAGAAATAGCGACGTAATTACATTCGTTATACATTATTATACACAGAGCATATTTTGAGAATTTTTACGCCGCATTTTCAACGAACAAGGTTTGCACTCAGCATATTGCTGTGCCGGGAATATATCCGACACAACGCTGATTTTCAGTGCAAACCTTCCTTTTGGCGTAAGACCAAAACGACCCAAATTTGTTAATTAATTAATGAATAATAATAATAATTTATAAAACTAAGTCTACTTATATAATATTTAATTAGTAAAAATAAATAAATACATTTGAATAAAACCAACAATAAATTATAATAACAATTTCCAGAACGATAATTATCGTAGTGATTTTGGGTAAGAACTACTAAACCACGCTACATTTGCACTTCGATTTGCCTGTCTATGTATGTAATTCTATTTGGATTCATATCAAGGTGAGTTAGTAACTGAACTACATTGTAATTATTTAAAGGCTTATCAATGCATATGTATGATCTTCTTTTTGTAAGTTGAGAAGATGTCTTGTGTCAGTGTATCTTCGTTCCTATTGCCTTTAGCAATTGTGGTTTCAATATATGCAACCGTAGCGCATCTGTTTTAGCTATATTCATCTATCCCACGGAAACGATGTTATTATAAAACGGACGTCGGTATAAAAAGTATCCTAAATGGCAACCTGAGATATAAGCTACAAAGAATAGATTATCATTTCTCGCAACTTGCGTGCGTGATGAATGGCCTAACAGTATACCTAAATCTGCTCTAATGTAACTTGAGACCGATGAACTTTGTAATTAGCCGGTTACGTTCCAAGATTGTGAAAGGAGTGGCTTGCTTTATTCTCTCTTTCGGGTTCCATAGCCGAATTACAAAAAAGAAACCTTTTTGATATTAAGCCCATTTCAAAAAAGGAGGAGATTAAAATTATAAAATAGGCATAATTATTTTTAAGGATTTGAAAAAGGAGGTTCTTAATGCGTCTGTGTAGGTATATTTTTTATGTATGTACGCTTAACTTTTTGTTTGTAAACGAATTCTAAAGCGGGTATTAGACATATGAGCAAATATACATACATACGTCTCGGCGTTCTTCACTCCTGAAAGTTCTTGCTCGCACGTCTATGAACCGCTTAATGATTCTTCTTGAGATGGATTCAGACGGTTGTTTCTGTGGCAATTTTATTTCGGACTTTAAACTTACTACTCGCCATGTCGTAAGCCTTCAGTACGTAACCCTAAGGAATATGGACGTAGTTAAAGATTTTTTCATACATTCTACCTATCTCCTATACAATACAAGACAATATTGAATTGTCTATTTGTGATTTCAAAATAAATACCAAAAACCAACAGAAACCCCTTTTTAATGCAATACTTAATCATTAATGAACGATTTTAGAACTTTGTCCACTGAAAGTTTGTTTCAATCAGGATCCTCTAAACGGCCCAACGGATTTCAATGAAAATTTTAAGAGTTGAGACAGGAATTTTGTCTCATATTTTTGTGTATGTTCCTCATTGATATCTTATTTTTATAGCTAGAGTACAACAGACACGACGGCTTACCTGGTAGACATTTATTACCGTCGCTTATGTATTACCATTGTTACACCACAGCTATTATTGCTACAGGTATATCGTCGGCGTCAATGCAGGACTTTCTAACTAAATTTTTTGGCGAAAATATTTTTTCCCCTCAAACTATTACTATATGTAACAACTAGCTGTTGCCCGCGACTTTATCCATGTGGATATTTTTTCGCGGAACCCTATTTTTAAAAGTAGCCTAAGTTACTCCTTATAACATCAGTTATCTGCCAGTGAAAGTCCCGTCAAAATCGGTTCAGCCGTTTCGGAGATGAGCCGGAACAAACAGACAGTGACAAAAAAAAAAGAATTTTTGATATAAGTACTGTATATATTTTCATATGCATTTAGTTAAAATCTGTTATTTTGACATTACAACAGAGACTTCAATTTTATTTATTTGTAAAGATATTGACGAAAAAGTAATTTCACTAAAAATGTGGTTACAAGGTCCTGCACTGATGCTGACGAAAAGTATCATTTCTTGCAGAGTTTAGAAAACATGAGTGTAATAAGGACCAAGCACCGCGCTATCGAAGTGCCGGGCACAGCCAGTTTGTAATATTCTCCTCATGGCATTTCTATTACTACCACGTTTGGCGTGACACGAAGAAATTTAAACTGGTTTGAGCCTCGCTGAGACGCGCCACAGAGTCTTACCGAGGACAAAAAGAACACCGGGAACCGGGTATATGACTCGTTTTGGACAATACTAGGACTGACAGTTGAATACCGATGCTTTGCTATGCGACATTTCATACCCGATCGCCGCAGGAGTGTTCGTTGATGGAACTTGTGACCCGCATTCCTTAAAGAGTTTGATGGTATCTAGATTTGAATATTAGAAACGAGTGAGATTTTTTATTTTTTTGTTTTAAAATACCACCGAAACTTTGTTCCCATTGTCAAGATGTTTATTAGTGAATTGCAATGATAATGCCATAAAAACGCAACCGAAGCGTAATTTTTTTTACTATATTCGTCTATCTCACGGAAGAGAGGTCATCGAGATAATAAAAGTATTCTAAGTTTCGATCCGAGATATAAGATAGCTTTGTGTCGAGTTTCATTTAAAATCGTTTAGTAGTTTCCATATGATCATCTAGCAGACAGACAGATAAACAATTTTAGAGTTGTGTTATGGGAGTCGCCTGGTTAGAGTTAGTCGCCCGCCCTGATGATGTTTTTTTCCTATTTTAAAGGCATTGTACAAAATTGAATACTCGACAGACTGAATATCTAAGAAGCACCTAAACTCTGCTAATTTGCGTCTGTCTGGTTATCCCCATCAGACAATTAAAAAATAACTCGCTAGCGCATTGGCTGTTCTGATTCGGGTCACTTAGCTCTTGATTTTAATCTTAAGTCATTATAATTTTATAATAAACGTGTTTTGACCGAATTACTAAAACACGTGACACTAAAAATACCTACTAAACAAGTTGTGAACAAATGATTTCGAAAGAAACACAAAAGTTCATTGTTCTGTCTTGAAGGTTAATGTGATAAAAAGAAACTGTAGATAAAGTTAGAAACTATTATAAATAGTATCACAACGCTGAAGGCTTGTTTACTTGTGTAACATAAGATAAATTGATATTTTTTTGTGTACTTAGCACTGTAGTCAAGACAGTAGTGATATTATTAACTGACTAATGAGTATATGGGCAATAAATAGCACATGATTAATGATATGAATTACCATATAACATGAATACAGATATTAGTTCTAAGTAGTCTAAGATGCAAGGACATCTTAGTAAGTAAGTAAAAGCTAAAAGTATCTTGAAGCACCGACAATCTGCGTAAAGTAGTATGTATGAAATGGATGAGGAAAACGGATAACAAGGATGTGTGATGAAAGTGAGGCGCACGTTCTGCAGTTTACATAGACTGGCACTTTACAACCAGTTTCAAACTTAATGGTCAAACGAATGTGACTGTACAGAGTACCTTTTTTTACTTTAGGCTAATGTAATTATTGCTGATGATTAAAATAACTTTTTGTGTATGTTTATGATCCAATTAATACTAATAAATAAATTATGTCTTGAAAAAGTAAAGTACAACGGAGATTGCCTTGCTCCTCCTAGGATTCGTGCGCGGGCGCATTCTGAAGTTCGAATTTTAGCGCAGGTCCTTTGTGAGCTTTGCACGGGTCGTCGACCCTTAATTATTCCACAGTGCACCGTTGGAGTGCAATGCTCCAGTAAAATTCTGCATAACAAGCCTTTATTAGACCCTGACTGTTCGCGCTTCCTTGGAACACGCGCCCGTAAATAGTCTTGAACGACCAATAAATACACTGACACGAGTTTTGAGGCTTAAAATTGACTAATCTATCTACAATGTTAACTTTTGTTATTTTTAGGCACGTAGTATGAGAAAGTTAACAGATATATAAATCTGTCACACGACAGGTTATGTTATACGGGTCCGAATGTTGGGCCACTAAAGTGATAGACCACAAACGTATCCCATGAGCTGAGATGATGTTGAAATGGATGTGTGGTGTTACAAGAATGGATAAGGGGAATCTTTGAAAGTTTCAGCCGTGACTGAAAAATTGAGAGGAAGATGACTAAGGTGGTATGGGCATGTAATGAGTAGGGATGAAAGTCACGTGACAAAACGAATATTGAACTGCAATATTAATGGGTACAAATGTAAAGGTAGACCATACAGAGATAGTCGGATTGTGTGAAGGATGATATGATGATTTGTGGTGTGATAGAATATGTTTGTCACAATAGAGGACTGTGGAAGGAGAAGACATATTGTACCGACCCCAGATGGTCGGTGCGGTCAGGAGAAAGTGAAAGAAAAGAGAAAGAGAGAGTATGAGGAAGTTAAGCCTTTCCACGCGGTTTCGCTTGTACCGATATCAAGGTTTCTGTTTCAAGTTCCTAATTTAAAATAACGGGAGTTTATAACCAAGAGGGAAGGGAGGAGAAAAACAAGATATTGATCAAAATTCGTGATGTATTATAACATCTGTACATTATCTACAAATGTTTATTTTGAATAGAAATCCGTCTATCATTGTCCAATGAATTTCCGATGGTGGCGAGAGCTGAGAAGATTTTTGCATGTTGGCGAGCAAGATATTATTCCTTCGACTTCAAATTGAATAGACCAATTAATATTGATTTTATTCAATTCATCGAGTATTTTTCAAGTGGCCGACAAAAAAATCAAATTATCGAGATGTTCAAATTAACGAGTGTCAAATCGAGATTAGAGAGGTATTAGAGATACAATCGAGAGTCGATTGTATCTCTAATACCTAGTATCTGTTACATTATGTCGACAATACGCTTTAAGCGCTTTACGCATTCAAAAAGGGTACAGTTAACGTTTTGCAATAAGCACTATAAATACAAAATGCCAAACGAAACGTTTTGTGCTGTCAGAACCCGCCGGATGAGATGTGAATTGAAATTTTGAATACTAAATTCATTGACGTCTATTCATTATTTTCAATACACAAAGCCGCGTCAACAATGTCGCAAAAGTTGCGTAGCAGCAGCTAAATCGTGATGTTTGTGCGAAATTGTATTGCGATCGATTTAAAGCTAATTTCATTTAAAATAATAGTCGTAGTATAACATCAAGAACGAATTTAAGAACAGCGCGTTTATTGATAACAACGCCATCTAGTTAAAAAGAGTGTCTCTTAGATCTCTAATTTTATACGACTTGTGCCCTCTGCCCATATCTTCCTATTCATTCTTGTACCCTAATATAGGTAGAAAATTGATAGATAGATAGATATATAACATTTTATTATACACCAATACAAAAATGAACTTAAAGACTAAAATTATATCTAGTTGTGAACAAAGGGCGGTCTTATCGCTAAAAAGCGATCTCTTCCAGACAACCCCAGGAATGAATTGAGATGATAATGGCAATGGTGGTATACGTAACATATAGTACGAACTACTTACATTGAAGTTGAGATAAGTTGTAAGACAGTTTATGCCAAATTTTAACCAATAGGTAGTAAGGTAAATAAATGAATAAAATGACATAGAAACCCGACTTTAGAGCTGAATAATGTTATGTTATTCGCCACAATGGCGGGCAAAGGCACTTAGTCCATACAGCCATGTCTGATGTATTAACTTTTAAGTATAGCCAAAGTGTAAATTTTTGATTGACGCCAAACAATGAACTTTTTCTGACAACTCAAAAGGCTAAATTTCACTACACAGTTCACATTTCAAATATACGCATAAAAATTATTCAAAAACTATCAATATCCTACAACTATTATTCCATTATAAAGAAATGGCTTTTTATAAAATAAAACTGCACAACGCGACGTCATCTTTCGGCTCCTGTCGAAAACTACGTGCTGGTTACCATTTGACGTAAACTATGTATTATTCTGTATAATGTAATTTCTCTACCAATGATAAGGTAAAAGAAGGAATAGTAAGATATATAAGCTCTATTAGTAAATAAAGGTGGTATTAAATTTTCACACCACATTTTTATCCTTCGTAGTGACTCACAGTCACGTCGACTTGGTAATCGAAACCTTTTGTGACGTGTTTTTATTCACGATTATTAAATCGATATTTTTGCACAATATAATATTGATGATTCATGAACGTTTTC
This sequence comes from Dendrolimus houi, assembly GCA_039645545.1. NCBI lineage: Eukaryota > Metazoa > Arthropoda > Insecta > Lepidoptera > Lasiocampidae > Dendrolimus > Dendrolimus houi. The sequence goes on along the minus strand of CM077127.1, from coordinate 22,257,437 downwards.
GGATGAAATTAAGTTTTTGTTAGATATATAATTTAGTTTTTATACAGATGTAATAACGTGTTATGAGTTGATAGAATTTTTTGATTTTAATTATACAATCGCATTCAAATGATATAACTACGACTGACGCACCCGGTTTCTAAATCACTATCTAAACATATTGGTATTCGAATATGTTATTGAATCGTTGTTATACGAGGTTTATTGTATATTAGGCTTTCCCGCATCATTTTTCTGTACATTTAGCTTCTATATTCCGCGGGGATACTTGAACTTTAGGGATAAAATATAAAATATCGTGATACCTCCTATATATCGAATGAAATTTCACGCTTAATAAAACAGAAATAATTTTAAAATCATGAGTTTTTAGATTACATTAAAAAACGTAAGAACTTCTTATAAAGAATAAATTCGCTACAACTTGGCGAAATAAAGGATTGTCCCTATTTTTTCTGCTAACTACTGAGGCGAGTGATGCAAGCAAATTGTTCTAAAGATAGAAATAAATCCCAATAAATCGCTTTATTAATAACAGGTGAGATTTATTTCTCATATTGTTTTCGATAGATAGATGACACATTATTGTACACCAGTACAAAAATGAACTTATAGACTAAAACTATACTTAATTAGGTTGTAGTGGAACATTTACAAGCCAATAGATGTACAATAATTGAGGTCGCAAACAATTCCCAAAACGTACAAAGAATATATACAAATTGCCAAGAATATTAGAAGGGTACTAGGCCTGCGGGGCATAACAATAACCTCGCTGAAAGATCTTCCTTTGAGACGGAGGAGTATTCCATCTCGCTCCTCCACCTAATCGGGACATCCCTAAAAGGTACAAAGGGCGGTCTTATCGCTATAAAGCGATCTCTTCCAGACAACCCCAGAAATAAATTGAGATGATAATAGCGATGATGGTATATGCGTAAACATAGTACGACTACTTTCATTTAGTAATAAATACACAAATGTTTATTAAATAGATTTACATTAAATATTTTAAATAGATATATAGTGTATATGTTTTATTTGAAAAGTGAATTTATTCGCTACTTATTTCGCTTTTTGATAAAAAAGAATCCTAGGCTCGCTGGTGTATTTCAACTAAGTGCAATTCTGTGCCAATTGTGTGCAGAATTTTACCTTTTTAATCATAAACTGAAATAAACACGAATGGATACATCTTTTTTTTAAAATTACTTTTTAGACATTATCAACAAATAATCTTCATTTACTTAAAATAAATAATTTACAATTATTAAATTACATATAATCGAATACAATAAAAGAAAACTTATTTGTACTATGTATTCTAACCATAGTCCCTCAAGACTATAAATAGAAACTTCATTTATTTTACTTGAATATAAATCCTTACACATTCAGCTAAAGTTAAAGACCATTTAACTACTTGACTTGAAATAATTGTGATTTATATTTTATTAACAATCAAAGAACAACTCGTAATAGGCCAAAATTTTAAACATTCATTCCCAAAAAACGCAAATTTTGATATATTTCTTTCTTTTATTGAGCGTGCATAATGTTCATCAATTAATTGTATCAAAGACTGGAAAAGGAATATACAAACACATTGAGTTTGCATTTATATACCTTCATATAGATTTTTGTGGTATGACCAACGTCTCAAATTTCGAAATACGTCACAAAGAAGAACTTGTTGAAACCAAATTCGGTTGCGAGTGATCGATTAATCCTTCAAACCCTTTAGCAATTTCCATTCTCGTCCAGTTCCATATTCAAATTTGTTTTAAAAAGTAAAAGGAAAATTGAATTATTTTCTATTTAATGTCTTGAATCTTGTCCATAAATTGTAGTAATGCAATTTGCCACAATGGTAGGCAAAGGAACTTAGTCCATATAGTCCTGTTTGATGTATTATTGGTTTCATTATAGCTCAGCCAAGTTGTAGATTTCTTGACTGACGCCGATCAATGGAGGTCTTGTAAGTCGAAAGATCATATTTGACTACACCAAAAACAAACAATATCCAACAACTATTACTCATTTCAAAGTATCTAATTTTACACATTTTTAGAAAATAAAACTGCACAACACGAGATCAGCATTCAATCCTCGCCAAAACTCCCCCTTTTCCATAGATAATTATATAGTGATTCTATGTACAAATTTAAAAAAAACAAATAGTCAAGAGAATTTATAAGCGAACATATTTTTTACGTAAATAAGGTTGTGTTAGTTTTAATATGATATAATGTGTCTTTTGATTAATTTTTTATTTTTATTGCATGAGATCAGTAGACAAGCAGATGGCCCACCCGATGAAAAGTGGTTACCATCGCCTGTGGACATTTGCAACACAAAAGGTGCTACAAATGCGCTGCTGCTCTCTTAAGGGATACTGGAACCAGGCAACTAATGCCGGAACACAACTCAAGGTTGTTATAGCGGTATACTCTAGACCAGGGGTGGTAGCCACCCAGATGGGCAAATGCCCTACCACCTGGGTGTGGGTTTTTTTGTCGCCTCTTACGACAGGCCGCCCGGCCGCAGGAAATTGTATTCTTTCTCCGTCCCTGCACGGATAAAATTAAAGATTAAGAGACGATTTGCTTAAAGCAATTAAATTAATAAAAGAAGCCCAAGTGACTTTTCTATTTTTTATTCTACATATCATTTACGCATATTCAAGTGTAATAGCTGTTCTACAATATGAATATATATATATAATATATATATATATATATATATATATATATATATATACCTATACCTATATTATCATCAGTCGGGCTCTTGTCACCGCCGGGGTACCTGCCGTTTTGAACGAAACGGCTTGTGTCACAACAATGGTAGGAGACCGGATGGTATGACACTGGTTCGTTGGAAGATGGACCGTCCCTTAATGTGGGATCCTACTTGCTTTGACACTGACGGCGTCCCATCGTTTCAAGCACGTGCGCTACCGCCGGTTCTGCTGCAGCCGTACAGGAGACCTTCTCTCTAGTTTTGCAAATTTATATCAGGCAAAGATGGTTCTATCGACGAGATCAACATTACAAAGTCGTTTGTGACCAAACAGCATCCTATAAATGGATGTTAAGTATTATGTTAGCCCGTTAGACATGAGCACACGCTACGTAACAAGGCGAAAAGGTGACATTGGCATGAACTAGTGGAAACATTACATACTCAATATACAGATGTTGACAACGTTATTTGTACTTGTTTTAAAAATAGAGCTTTCTGGGAACCTCCTTACCCATTGACTTTAATGATCTAGGCTCAGTATTTTACTTATAGTCTTAAGGGACTGTAAGTAAAATCTATAATATTATAAAATTCTAAACATGCCGTGTCTGTACATTGAAGCTATTAAAAAAAACAACTGGAATAGACTATATAAACAATGGAGAACACGATGCAATTTTTTAGATTTTTTGTCTGTTTGTCTGGTTATCTGTTTGTTCGGGATTCACGTATAAACTACTGGACTGATTTCGATGCGGCTTTCGCTGATCGATGGTAAATTCTTAGACTTAAAATGTGCACTACTTTTTATCCCGGGAATCACGCTGGAATTTTTCAGGGAGCGGTTTGAAGTTGTTCGGGTGCATAAAAATTAGCTTATTCCGACATAATTTTCATTAAAACGATAGCTGCAGTACTTTGTGTCATGGGAATTTCAAGTTAAGCTTGAACGAAGTTGTGGGCAAATCCTAGTTGTGATATATAGTAATAATTATTTAAATAATATTTTTGTATTTAAAATTCGTTCATTCATTTAATTATTCATTGAAGGTAGAATATTTTTTCGTAGTAGCAAATTTATTATGATAAACTGTCGTTTAAAATCACAATTCGTCACTTAACAACCACCATTAGTTGACGCGCAGGGTTACTAACAATCAAATATATCAATCAACACCTAAAGCTATAGTCAAAAACACATATATCGTGAAAATTACTAGAAAATTCGAACAAAAATTAAGAATAATTTACATTTTGTAATAATCGCATTTAGAACCTGTTTTATGACAGGATATTAAGTGATGTTAATTTTTAGAATTTGGTAACCCTGCGCATCAAGTTATCGTGAACGAATAACGTCAGTTTGTGTATTAGTATTTTTCTATAATATGGACCTCAAACTAGTGGATAGCGTGCTTGAAAGGAAGTAATTAGATACAGTAGCCGTGCATGTAGCTCTTCGTTAACCGAGCACGTGCATGAGCCTGCATGCAGTAAACAGATATAATTAAGGTCGAAGCGTCCAATTACGACGCAACTTATACGCCAGACAGTAAGTTTGCAGACTTTTATGGAAGCTGTGAAAAGGAACAATTCGATATGTGATATACCGAACTGTGTCTATTACAAGCGCTTTTGATAATTTGAAAATATAATTTTTGAATATGAGTTAATATAGTTGTGAATATGTTTTTATTAGACCTTCATTAGTGCTTTCGCCAATGTATATTTTGAATAGAGTGGAAACAAGCTATTTGCCGAGTTAAAAATTATCTCTCCCCATCATCGAAAGTATATACTTATATGAATATAAAATTTAAAACAATAATGGTAATCGTTTCATTCCTAGGGCTCAGGAAGGAACAGAAATCAATATTTACAAAAGTCACGCGTATAACAGAAGTACGTATTAGCAAATTCATGCTTATGTGTTGGATGTTAGGACTCAACTTGGCATACGACTTGTCTGTAGCAGTGATTATCCTAAATCTGAGCAACATCTGATTTCAGAATACACTTAAATATTTTATATGTATATTACTATTGTTTTTTCTAAGAAGATATTTTTTGTGTAACACACACACACACACACACACACACACACACACACACACACACACACACACACACACACACACACACACACACAAACACGCACACACGCACACACGATTTTTTCAATTAATTACACTATTTAATGATGTTTAAATGTTTAAGGGCTGATTTTTCAATTACCAGATAAAAGTTATTCATAGAATATACATTCAAAGTATAACATGGAAAAACTAAAAATGTCAGTTGTTGCATACATAAAACAGTTGAATGGTTTCACTTTTCAATTCACTCAGGTTATAATTTATTTGACTGATTACTTTTATCTGATGATTGAAAAATCGGCTCTTAGACATATTAAGGAACGTTCAAAGTTGATATTAATGTAGAAAAATAAAGTATACTAACAATAAATACCTAGTACCTATATAACATCAATGTTATGTGTTTTCTATAATAAGTATGTACATAATAAGTATTAAATAACACTATAAATTTTGTTCTTTAATAGGTCGTTGACTTGCAGAAAGTTTGTCGCGTGGGTTGTTCCCAATACGATCAATATTCATTGCGGACGGAGTCAGGTCAGATGGTCAGATGGCTGTTGGCGCCCAACTGTGGGGTCACTTATAGACGGATCGAGATTGCCGATCGTTGAGCCAGTTGAATGCGTTAATTGATAAATTTATCAGTGCAATTGATTGTGTTAGAGGAATTTGTAATTTTGAGGTTATTGCATTGATTTTAACTTAAACTGATTTCGTTAATTTATTGCTGCACTTACAGAGCTTAAATAACTAAAAAGCAATGTAAGTAAATGTATAAGCAGCAACCCGCGATTACGTTTGCTTTGAAAATTGGTACAATGATGACAATACAATAACTCAGTAAGAAACGTTAAAATAACACTAAATTATACGCAGTTTTGAAGTGATAACTTCTTATGGGTGGGTAAACCGCTTCGTTACGTAACGCGTTACGGCGCCAATCTGTGTGGCTTCCCTTTCTCTCACGCATACGGCAGCTGTAGGCAGGCTCCTCTCTCACTCTAACCCACGCGCTATATACATAAAATTTAAGTAATAACCTAAGCTTTTCTCAAGTTAAACAATTTCAATATTAAATATTTCAACTTAGATTAGTTTAAAGTTATCACTTCTGTCGGGCGTCCCGAGACGCACACGTTTTTTATTTTTAAAATAGGCGTTGCCATACCTTTTTTTGTCAAAAAAAGTAGGTGTCACTAGTCACTTAAACACTGAGTTTTTTTACACCTCGGGTTGCATTATTGAAGTTTTAGTAGGGATCCCTATTTTTTTTCTATTAATAAATATAGCCTATATTAATCTGGGATAATGTAGCATTATAATGGTGAAAGAATTTTTGAAATCTGTCCAGTAGTTTTTGACATTATTCGTTAGAAACATACAAAAATGCAAATCTTTCCTCTTTATAATATTAGTATAGATTACATTTTTTCCTATGAGATAATTTATGAATAAAATATAAATTTATTACGTGTACTTGGATGGTAAATTGAAACGTTATATATAAAAAGTTTATTATAAGACATTTAAACATCATTGAATAGTGTAATTGATTGCTAAAATCGTGCGTGGGTTCGACCAAAACGATCTAAGGAAAACAGCGTTACTTTATATTTTATTAATTATTTGTTCTAAGCTTTTAAAAGTTATCTGATTATTGAAAGGTAAATAAAATTTTACTATGTAACATCCGGTGTATAATTTTGTCGTATGCATAGAAATTTACACTCATAAATATGAAATAGGTATGTCAATCGTAATACAGCAACGTGTTTAAAAAGTTGCACCGATAACACAAGTGTCTACTTATCTACTTCGTGTCATTAACATACCTTGAAACGATATATTATATGAGTTGCTAAGCTATTTGCTTACACATTTACATATTGGTATTTTAAAATTAACGGTATCTAATATTTTACATAAAAGGGAGTATCGTAGGTGAGTCCGAGCTGCCATGCCTATTATGCGTAGTCGTTTCATTAATGAAATGTATAGGGGAAACTATATCATTGTTGGCACCATGTAATTTTTTTAAAGTTAATAAAAAATGTTCATAATTCTTATTTTGTAGCCATGCAGTAATAATAATATTATCACTACAAAATAATAATAACATATGAAAATTTCTTAATCTTTTGTTGTTTAGTTGTCGTTGGTATGAAAGTTGCCTAATAATAGGTGACGCTCGAGTTGTATCGGATAAAACTTTTACGATTTTTTTTAAACATTAGCTAGTGTATAATAAATAATATCAAGTTCAACCCATATAGAAGGGAGAGATATCAAGCTATTTTTTGTGGATAAGCTGTGCGGTCACTAGTCTAAAATAAATATACTGTTTCTCGGACCAAACTATATCGACATCGAAAACAAACGCTTCAATCCTAAAGGGCCCTCCACATTCTCACGAGAGCACTACGAGAACGTGGAATGGGTTCTTTTCTCACTTTCACGCGAGAATGGAGCACCTATAACATTAAAAAAGTTAAATATTATAAACAGTTAACGCATAAGTGCATGCCTTATCTAGTAGCGTTGCTTGTTCTAACGGCACAGTGATAACATTCCACGTGTCTGAAGCAGGAAAATAATAAAAACTAATGAAGTAAACAGTCGTTTATCTAACCGGGAATATTTGCATTGTTTTGTTTTAATTTCAATTAGGATCAATATATTTCATTTGTAGTTTAATTAAGTACACTGATTATATTACTAGCAAATATGATCTAAACACACGTAGAAATCTGTTACTTTCTAATATATAAATGTGACAATGATTTTGATATGATGTTTATTTGTTCTTTGCTTAACACTTTGTAAATAGGCCGATTGCCGACATATTTAAAGATTTTATGTTTATTTAAACTGGTACTTAGTTTATATTTATTTAGGTTATAAATACATACATATATGCACATGTATTATTAATTTAATTAAATATTTTTTAAGCGCAGGAAGAAGATCTCGTCATGCCAGCCTCGACGACATCATCCGTCGAGCTCTTGTCAGAGTCGGCGTACCTGCCATTCTAGAACCGAATGGCCTGGTACGTGACGATGGCAAGAGACCGGACGGAATGTCACTCGTCCCTTGGAAGATGGGGCGGCCGCTGGTGTGGGATACGACCTGTGTTCACACACTGGCCCCGTCACATCTTCCAATGACCGAGTCAGGGGCTGGCAACGCCGCCGCTTCAGCTGAAGATGTCAAACGGCGCAAATACGGAGCTTTAGGAAAAGGTTACATATTTGTGCCGTTTGGGGTTGAAACATTAGGCCTGTGGGGTCCGTCGGCAAAGAGTTTCTTTAAAAACATATCTAAGAAACTCTGACACTACCCGTGATCAGAAGTCTGGCTCGTATTTCGCACAACAAATAAGTATTGCCATATAACGCGGCAATGCAGTCAGCCTTCTGGGCACACTCCCCGTTGGCAGTGATCGCTACATAGTGTATTTTAGTTTCGATGTCTTTTTCCAAAAAAATATTAAATTTTTGTGAGATGAATAAGTACATTATATTTTCTATATATTATTACTTAATAATAAATAAGCATGCTTGTGCTATGACCATATACTATCACATTTTCGTTTGTTGAAGTTATCCAGTTAGGGGCCATCTACAAATTACGTCACACGGATTTCATGATTTTTTGACCCCTCCACTGTCCTTGTCACAGCTGGTCACAAATGTGAAACTCTTCCCTTCCTAGTGTGACAACAAATGTTTTGTAATTTTACATCAAGAAATTATTAAATTAAACCAGCAGTTCCGTAATAACTTTCTATTCCAATTAAAATTATTTTTTAAAACTAAACACCGCTCACACAGATAGAGTGGAAATATTTTAAAGTTTTTCATTAATAGTTCAAATATCGTGTTTGAAGCTTAAATATATTAGATTTTGAAATGTGACGTCACGAAATTTAGTACCCCCCTCCCTTCCCTTGTCACACAATGTCACATTTCGTCGGACCTCGGACCCACGCCCCCCTTAACGTGTGATATAATTTCTGGATGCCCCTATCTGATATTGGATCTTCTTTTTGAGGGTTGGAGGTGTATATAATTATATAGCAGAATTTTTAAGCTTCCAAACGGTACAAAATTACTTTGACAAAACCTAAAAGCCACACTCGCAACTGACAAAAGAGTGATATTGTGAAACTCAACGTAAAAGATGAAAACCGCTTTCTAAATGTTTTTGCTGTACATCGAAAGACCAGAATTCACATCGTCAATCAATGCACTTTCGTTTGTATTGTATTCAAAGTAAGTACCAGTTCGAAACTGGAGTGAAACAAGGCAACTTTAGTAAATGCATAGTATTTAGTTACTATGTGTAAATTTAGGTATATTATTACTAGGAATTTGCTTATGAAATTGGGTATAAAATATAGCACTCTTTACAATACGTATAAACAAAGTTAACATAAAATATATACTCCGAAATAGAAGACCTTCATGGCCGAGCCCAACATAATTGGGGAGATGAAATCTCACCGTATCCGCTGGTTCGGTCATATAGAACGGATGGAGGAGGATCGGGGAGTGAAGAAAGTATACTTGGGACGCCCAGTCTTAGTATCGCTGGAAAGATTGAATGGAAGCTGACCTGACCGTACTTACACAACTGCAAGACACTGCGAAGGGCAGAGAAAAGTGGTGTGCTCTCGTTTCGGAGGCTAAGACTGACTTTGAGTCACTCAGCCAACGTAGTTAGTTAGTTAATTAACATAAAATACCTTGCTTTAAATCTATCATGTATTTATTAGTTAGGTTATTTTTTTTGTATTAATTGTTGTTAATTTTAACAAAACTACTAAAATGTAATAAGAAAGATAGAAAAAGACTTTATTTGAAGAAATAGCGACGTAATTACATTCCTTATACATATTATATACATAGCATATTTTGAGAATTTGTACGCCGCATTTTCAGCAAACAAGGTTTGCACTCAACATGTTTCTGTCTCGGAATCATATCCGACACAACGCTGATTTTCAATGCAAACCTTCGTTTTGGCGTAAGAACAAAACGACCCAATTTTGCTAAACTATTTTTTTTTATTAGGAATGATTATAATTAGAAACAAACATAAGCTTCTGTTTGTTAAAATTCTCATCAAGAATCTTGGTGATACCTTTGACCTAGGTCGGTTTTTGTGTTTTATCCCAAAATTGGTGTATTTTATGGGATGCGGAAGATAAGTTTAACCGAGCAAAGCCGTGTGGCAAACCCTAGTAATGTAATTAAAACGTACATTTTATTAGTTTACTTAATAAAGTAATAGAAATATTATTACTTTTCACTGTTAATTAATGGACTATTCATTATATTATTTTCGACTATAGGTCGACAAATAGAATGTTGAACTACAAGATGGATGGGTACAAATGTAAGGTAGACTTATGAGTTGCCAACCCTCTTGTTTTCCTAGGACATGTCCTAGTTTTTGTAGTGTCCTGGGATGTCCTGGATAGTTTTTAAGCAGCGACCTGTACTTTTAAAGCGCCCTGATAAGTTCATGTATTTTAAAATACGCGCACCACTTTTACAATTCTTACGTTACAAGCGGCCTCACAGCTGGTGAGTGTCGAACTTTCAACTTGTATAATTTTATCAAATACTTTTATTTTAAAAAAATATGATTATTATCATGACTTGAATTTTATTTAACCTATTTTCACAATATATTAATTTATCTATTGCAACTCTGTTACTACGTCCTGTTTTTAAAATGAATTGTGCTGGTTTTACGAACTTTAAATCCTAGTTTTTAAATTTGGAGTTGGCAACCTTAAGGTAGACCAAAAAAGAGATGGATGAATTGTGTGAAGGATGATAAGATGACTTGTGGTGTGACAGAGGATTTTTTTTTAAATGAATAGCTTCGCTTTTGACTGACGTTGCGCCTGATGTCAGGTGGAAATGCAGTCTAAGGTGGAACACGCTTACCTAGAAGATACCTGTTCACGCGAGACTGGAAGACACCTATATTGTATTTTTGAGGAAAAACAGAAGACGGTAAAGAGTTCCACTCTTCAGCGGTGCGTATGGTAAAAGTGGAAGCATAGCGTTTCGTCCGCTTTGTTGGTATTTCCAACATATATCGGTGGCGTGAGCGCGTACGTCTGCTTGTCCGGTGGTAAAATGGTTAGGGAGGAACCAATTCATGTAATTCCGTAGCACACTCCCCGAAGTGTATCCTATAGAATACCGGCAAACTAGCGACTTTACGTGGATGATTTAGGCTCTGAAGCCTCTTATCGAATAGTCGGTTATTTATTGCCTATTGGTTTCCTAGCTCTTTTCTCAATTGACTCGAGTGTCTCCAGCTGGTATTTAGCTGATCCATCCCAAAGATGAGAGCAGTATTCCATGCAAGACAATGTATGTCAGAATAGAGGAGTGTGGAAGGAGAAGATATATTTTGCCGACCCCAAATAATTGGGAGAAGGTGAAAGAAAAGAGAGAGATATTACTTTCGACTGTTATGAATGGTTAGTCATGTTAAAAATTACTTGTGCTAATTTGGACCAGCAGATTCCGAAAATACAATTTTTAGTATTTTTGTCTGTCTGTCTTGTAGACCACCACTTGAAAAGTACTGAACGAATTTAAATGAAACTGGACATAAAGCTAGCTTATATTCCGGGGAGTAACTTAGGATACTTTTTATCCCGATAAATGACGTCGTTTCCGTGGGATAGACGAAAATAGCGAAAAAGATGGCGCTGCGATCGCATCCTTTTTGAAAACTACTGAACGTATATGAATTAAACTCGACATAATGCTGACTTATAACTCGAGTTAACACCTGGGATACATTTTATCCCAATAGATGACGTCGTTTCTCTAGCATAGACGGATTATTAAAATAGATGATGCTGCAATCACATTTTTTCAAATCACTAACAAATACCTACGTTGTCATAAACAACATGTCATTCGTAATATTACTTCAAATCAAGTTGGCTTCGACTCACCTCTCTGTTTTGCTGGACAGTTGTCTAGACTATATGGACTTAGTTTCTTTCTTATTATTATATGTAAAAAACTGAACTATGTTTTTGTGTAAGTAAAATAAAGCTATTGCCTAGGAGGGTTTGACACGCGGCGTAGCTGCTGGGCAAACTCTAGTATTCAATAAAACCGAAGGAGATGCACTCTGCGGCTCACTAAAAAAGTCCCGTGGCAAAAAAATGAAACTAATTGTACAGATCAGCCCAGCCAAGTTATGTTGTGTTTTATAATGTAAATGTTACATTATATTATTGTTCTATTTACTAATACTATCTATACATAAGTATAATAAAACTGTAGAGCTCGAATTTCTGTACAATTAAAAAAATGCTAAAAAAAACAAGTCAGGGGGATGTAAGAAGTGAAATAGAAGTAATTTAGATTTTTTTAAATTTTTTTTGTTTCTGTTTGCACCGGCTAATCTCCGAAACGACTGGACCGATTTAAATGAAATTTTGTATGGTGGTAGGTTATATCCCTGGTCAACATATAGGATTCTTTTGATCCCGAAAAATTAAAGAGTTCCCGTGGGATAGTTAAAAAACCGCACCACGCGGACGAAGTCGCCGGCATCAGCTAGTATTAAATAGGAATCTTTCTCAAATTATTTTGTCTTCCTAATAATCCGTTACACGACCGTGGACCGTAGCGCCCCGTCTGCGGAACTTCTTTAGCGAGACAGTCTAGACGAAGATAATTTACGATGTACATGTCTATCCCAAAGGGCCATATAAAGTCCCGAGTACTATACCAATGAATATGAATATTCATTGGTACAGTACTAAGTTACCCGGTATCAATATCAATGATACAATAAGTAATGAATATTTACCACATTATTCTTTCAGTTCGTATTTACCGTTAATTGACTCTCGTGATGTTCACTTAATTGAGCTTTTAGCGTTGACAAAGAGTAATGATACGCGATATGTATCGAAAATGCGACGACCGCGTTCCACTTTCTAGTCGGTGGATTGATATGTACTGTCTCCCGATTCTTGATTAATAGATGAAAGTGCATTGTTAATTGAAATGTACTTTAGAGTTTTAGAGAGGTTCGTAAAGATAGCAGTCACTTATTAAATGCTCGAGATATCAATTACACAGACAATGACGCTGTAGCTTATGTATGTATGCATTTATTACACCATGCGGTATTGGTATAGGTACTGTAGGATACGCAGTTTATTCTTAAGTTGCCATAATTACAATACAATACAACACTCTTTATGGTGTACAATACATGACAGAGAAAAAAATACACGATAAACTTAAATACTATAAGGTAGGAAGTACAATGGGCGGCCTTATTGCTGAATGCAATCTCTTCCAGGCAACCTTTGGATGGACTAGATCTAATTGCAAGATAGCGTTGGCGTGCAGTTGAACTAAATAGTAGAATAAATAGGTACATACATATATATACATACAAGACAAACTGTAATTACGTTGCAATGTGACGTTCTATCTTTAGGTCGCCGTGCCAGCGAACCATTATTTGCTTCTGCCCTTGGGAGTTGTGAATCGTGTCACCCAACACAGATTCGCAGTTAGACTTTATAGAACGAAAGATCTTAAACTACCCGCACATACACTACAGTCGGGATTTAGTTAAGACACCACGTCCACCCTCTATATAAGGACCTACAACCAGTGTATATAAAAAGGGTTTTAGTGACGAAGAAACCCGTGTCTCCTATCAATGATGTGAGTTCGAACCCCGGCCAGAGAACGTGCAACGGTTAGACATTATTTATGACCTAACTTGTATATTTTTACAGTTACAATAAAGGCGCCCATAATGTTTGCTAACTTGTGCAAAGAAATTATATCAGCTGCAGAATTCTGTGCTGTAATAGGGAAGCGGACGCTCAATTCCACTGAGAAACTTTTTATAAACTTACAGAACGTCGGAGCTTCATACATTTTGTACGAGCATATCCACTTACGACGTCATAAGTAGGTACAAATAAAATGAGTTATTATTAATATTTAATTATTCTTTGAAAAGTAATTAAAATTATTTCTATCGTGATGTTTTAAAAGTTAGATGATACGATGTTATTGGGTAGTAGCGGTAATAAATTTTATCCGTGCAGGAACGAAGAAAGAATACAATTTCCTGCGGCCGGGCGGCCTGTTATAAGAGGCGACAAAACAACCTACAGACAGCTGGTAAGGCCTTTGCCTAGTACCTACCACGCCTAGTAGAATAGGCCGCCATAACAACCTTGAGTTGTGTTCCGGCATTAGGGGCCAGGTTCCAGTCACCCTTTACAGAGCGGCAGCACATTGGTGTTACGAATGTCCATAGGCGATGGTAACCGCTTTCCATTAGGTGGACCATCTTCCTGTCCGCTGCACTCACGCAATAAAAAAAATATTAGGTTGGGGAAAAAGTTTCTTCGCATTTTATATAGAAATTAAAAAGGTTTTTTTTATAAAGTTTATTTACATTTGACTAAAGTATGTAGGTGCCATTTTGTTGGATAACTTTTTGCCATCTTGTAGGTAGGGACGTGATCCCATTGCTATAAAAATTTTGGGGCTTCTGATCAAAAAAACTGCGACAAGTGGTTTTGGCAGTCTTCTCGTGATGTTAACCTGATACTGCCTAGGAATCCTGCAGAGACCGAAACAGGTGAAAATCTGAAGGTGCAAGGTCAGGACTATACGGCGGATGCATTAACACCTCCCAGCAAAACTCTCGTAATTTTTGCTGAGTGGCTAAAGATGTGAGAGGTCTAGCGTTACCATGGTGAAAAACCACACCCCTTCTGTTGATTAATTCCGGCCGCTTTCTCTCAACTTTTTGCTTTAATCTCATCAGTTGTTCGCAGTACAGTTCAGAAGCGATGGTCCTGCCTGGTGGTAACAGCTTATAGTGAATAATGCCCTTCCAATCCCACCATATACACAGCATCACCTTGTTGCGAGTTAACCCGGGTTTCGCCACAGTCTGTGAAGCCTGACCGGCCTTTGACCACGATCTTTTTCGCACGTTCTTGTTTTACGTGAACCACTTTTCATCACTAGTTATCAGCTTCTTCAAAAATGGTTCGGTTTCATTACGTCGTAATAAAGAATCACAAATGAGTACACGGTTCATTAGGTTTCTTTCAGTGAGCTCATGAGGCACCCAAATATTGAGCTTTTTTGTGTACCCAGCTTTTTTCAAATGCGCCAAAACCGTTTTGTGGTCAATTCCCAGTTCTCCAGCTACATCGTAACTACTAATATGGCGATCTTGCTCCACTTTTTCAAAAATGGCATCAATTTTGTCCGTAACAGGGCGACCAGAGCGACGTGCATTTTTGATATAAAAATTTCCGGATTGAAAACGCTTAAACCAAATTTGCGCTACTCTCACAGATACTGCATTAGGTCCATAAACATCATAATTTTTTTTCGCGGTTTATGTTGCATTTTTACCTTTTTTGTAGTAAAATTTTAAAATGTATCGAATTTGTTCATTAGATTCATTCATTTTAACAATAAGAAAAACAAATGAAAATCACACATTTTCCTATTTTGAGTTCGGAATTGTCTTCTTTAAAATTCAAACTTTTTAATGATACCAAAATCAGCCAGATACAAATGGTATAGCCAAAGAGATCTTATTACAAGTTCATACATACTATATGCGAAAAGACTTTTTCCCCAAC
The DNA here is from genome assembly GCA_039645545.1 of Dendrolimus houi. Classification (NCBI taxonomy): domain Eukaryota; kingdom Metazoa; phylum Arthropoda; class Insecta; order Lepidoptera; family Lasiocampidae; genus Dendrolimus; species Dendrolimus houi. The sequence goes on along the minus strand of CM077127.1, from coordinate 22,241,900 downwards.
CTATTAGTATATTGCACTGCCATCCGTTTTTATTAACAGATCGCTGTGCTATATACGGTTTTCCGATCTAAGATGACTTAAAGTTGGCGCGGAGTATAATAATAATATACATAACTTTTTTATATTCCAAGACAGTCGTTGTATTTGTAAACATATTTAAAAAGGCTTACAATTAGCGCACGTGCATCAGAATTGTTATTGAATCACACTTCTTCATCATCAATTGTTCATAAAAGGGTATGAAGACTTTATTCTATTCCATATATGAAATCGTTGATAATAGGTTTAATTAAACGCGCCTTTAGATATGTAATCGTCTTATTAATTAAAATAATGAATTATTAAATCAGCTTTATTACATTTATTAATTATAATATAACAACACAATGCAATCTAAAGCCGCGTACTCACTTGCGAGCCGTAACCATTGAAGTTACTGTAACCAAAAATCACAATAGCTCGAGGCGAGCGCACCGGCGACAAAGCGAAGATCAATGTCGGCTCCTCCTGGTGGTCTTCTTCCTCTTGGCTATTTGAGGCGGCGGTTGGGGCTTCGAGGAAGACTTCTTTGCCCCGGCTTCTACTCGACGGGCAACTAACCGTCGGTGGCGGAGTTTGGAGCCGTTTGAGCCTTCCCTCATAACGGTGGTCTCTCAACGGCTCTCGTTGGTCAGTCTGCGGCATCCGACGACCATGCGGGCTTTGCGTTGTCTTCGTCTGCGGCTTAGTTGGCTATTCAATGTCGGCGTACTCATTAGAGCATGTTACTGTATCCGCTCGGTTACAGTTACGGCTCGCAGATGAGTACGCGGCTTAACACAATGAAGAAATTTTAATCTGTGTATAAGACTAGTATATTTTTTTCTATCATTTTGTGTATTCTTCGGTGTCCCATGTTGTGAGACTGGCATGGCTTTACATATTTTCCCCACTCAACTTGCCTCTTTCACATAAACTGTCTGTGTCAGTATAGACAGCTTATCACAAACCCGGAGGAGGCGGCTCGGTGAGTTTTACGGCCTGGTCACGACCATGTACTTTTAACGACTGGCGTTACGACGAGCGATGTGACTGGTTGGCGCCGGCTTCCGATCGCGACGTAATCGTGGTGCTATATATATATACATTTTAATACTTTTGTTTCTTTCGCCCGTCGCGTCGCACTTAGCGTACGTCACAGCAACAAAGTCGTGGCCAGGTCGTTTGTCAAGTTCAATACTGACTTCAATGTGGTTATATACTATCACAGCAAAACGTAATTATTATAAATGTGGCTATTATTTTAAGCATTATAAATTATGACCTTAAAAGATTTATATAAAACACGAGACTTTCGCTTTCTGGACGTATCTTGTACAAGGCATCGTGCAGTGACACCCACACTTGCGCGAAACGAGTTTCCGGCTTCGAAATCAAAACTCGTGTAGCGGATCTGACCACAGACAGTATAAATGGATACAAGAGTTAAAGGGCTTCAGGTTTGGGTATTGAGTTTTCGGGCAATATTGTATGAGGATGAAGCACATATATGCGTATTACGCGGAAAATAAGAAACACTGCCAAAACGTAAAACTTCTCATACTTAATTGCTTTTGCGATTTTGTTTCTATAAACGCATTGAATTTTAATTTTAGAAATAAAATTGGACAATTTATTTGTTATTGTAGAGTATTTATAAGTAATAAAGATATAATAATAACTAATGTCGATTTATTTTTAATATGACTTTTCTGCTGTTTATCCAAGGAGAAAAGGAATATATTTGACTTTGAGCACTGAATACCTTTTCGTTTCTAGCAAGCTAATGGCTGGTTCCTATATGTTACCGATCGTTCATTTGACATAACACAGGTACAAGAAATGTCAAAATTCAACCATACCAAATATAAATAGGAACCGGCAATTAGTTTCGATAAGTTACTAAGTGGCTGGAAATGCGCTTAGTTTTTTTGTGAAGTTTTCTGTGCTCCTTCAGAAATGTTGAAATATAAGATGGATTTTCTGAAAAAATCAAATTCAAAAAACTTAACGAAAAGCGGTTGAAACAAGAATCCTAGAGTAAGTAGATTTTGAGATATTAGGTATTTCCGATTAAATGCTTTTTGTAGTGTTATGTAGCGAAAAGAATAAACATTGTGAACGAACCTCTACGGAGCTTCATGTGTTGGCAGTAACACGCACTTGGCCTGTTTTTCAGTTATTATTTATCATAATAAATAATAACTGAAAAACGGGCCAAGTGCGAAAGTGGAAACAAAACTTCATAAAGTTGTGTTTTTTATGAATCCTTTGCACACCTGAAACTGTATATATTCTGTATGAATGTATGACAAATACATACAAGTATTTAACACTTTCCCAGAGAGGTCAAGTGGTATGGGGTTATTGTCGTTGATGGAGATTTTATTACCCAATATATCTTCAAAAAATTAAATACCATTCAACAAAAATGTATTCAGTGCATTATTTACATTGTGTCAGCGTTGACAGATGTCCAATTATCGACATATCTAGACATAACTCTGAGGTGGTCTGGTCACTCTCCTTTCATGGAGGAATTTGGATATTAAGTCAAACGATTTTAATCTTTACTACATTACAATAAACGCTATAATAATAAGCCGTGTAAATTTAATAATAATATACGTATTACCTATCAGAAAACTAGGTTGACATGCACACCTATGATGCGGTTGGATCAATTTCAAGGCATTGCGGTTTAACACAACGGGTTTTTTGGGGCACGTAATTAAAATGTAATTTGGTTGTAAGAACTCCGTTGTAATATCGGATTACTGTTATTAGCTGTCAAATTTGCTATTACTCTATAGAAAATAAGCTTACATTAGCTACGTTCATGGTCAAAGCTATTGTATAGTAGCCATTATAAGCAATCGTGAGAACTCTTAAACGTTTTCAACCACTTTCGAAATTATATTAAAATTAATTTACGTTCTGATAATAATGCGGTTTGTCAGTTCTGTAATACGGTGAATGTCGACTAAACAATACTACTTTGTTCTTAGAAATCAGCAGAATCGGTTTACTTTGTGTATTGCTTAATGCACTTACGTGGAATATGTTGCATACGATCTTTTGAGGTAATTTGTAACCTACTATCTCGATAATTTTACTACAGTAACGTTTTGGGTACCCGTCTTTCTAGATTATTAATTAAGAATGATTTTGGATTAGTTTCTATTCCTTGTATCACGAATCGTACAAAATTCACATTGAATTTACGTGTGTGTTTTTTGCCTCCGTTTACTTCTTATATCTAAATCAATCTTCCAGTTCTATGTTTCTTTTATCATATAACATCATCATCATCTTCTGAGCATTAAATCCCGTTTGCGTTCGGAGCGATCGCTTCGAAGCCCAGGGTCCGCTTTCCTGCTTTTTCTTCTCCACTTCGCGCGATTTTCGGCATCCCTTGTGTTGAGGCCATTTATACGCATGTCATCCTTCACGACGTCAAACTAGTATTTCTTGGGCCTACCCCTTCGACCGGGGACCTGGCGGAGGCGGTATGGCTAGACATTTGTTCTCCACTTAACTAGCCGGTTTCCGTAGAACGTACCCGCTTAATCGACTCTCCTGCAGTTTGTCTGATATGTCACGGACGTGAAAACTGCCGCGGAGGCGGGAGTTCCTAACGCGGTCCATTCGCGTGACTCCACGAATCCACCGAACCGTTTCATCCTTGCAGGAACGGAGAAATAATACAATTTCTTCCTGTCGTAAGAGGCGATTAAACAACCCACATCCAGGTGGTAGGGTATTTGCTCGACTGCATGGCGACCACCCCTGGTCTAGAGTATGCCGCCATAACAACCTTGTGTTGTGTTCCGGCATCAGCGACCAGGTTTCAGTCTTCTTTAAGAGAGCAACAACGCATTTGTTGCACCTTTGGTGTTGCAAATGTCCATAGGTGACGGTAGCACTTTCCATCAAGTGGGCCGTCTGCCTGTCGGCTGAACTTCTGCAATAAAAATATAAAAATAAAAAAAAGAACCATATTCATTTCTGTGACTCGCAGCTCCTACTTGAGTTGCTCAAGTACAGGTCTAATGATGGAGTTGTAGACCTGTCTTTTTAAGTTAACCGGCATTTTGGGGTCGCGGTCTTTTATCATATAACATTAATGTATTTTCCTTTACATGCCAATACCATGCTATATTTTATCTCAATTTGCCAGTCACTGGTACAATCTCTAAAGATCCTCTCAAGTAATAGAAGTCATATCACTCGTCATCTGCTCAACATTCTCAATATTGACATCCTGAATTAATAGAGATGTTTTTGGTTTACCACGTCAACGGCTACACATTAGGATTTTCGAACCCTTATAATATGAGCTTATAAGAGCATGTCTGCAAACTTTTTTATATCACATTCCTTATATAATTTAATGGGAACGTTTAAAAAGTTTCCATCGTTGTTCTGCTGCGTAATTTATGAGTAATTTCAGTACATCGCTCATGATTTATTAAATACTATACGTATAAGGTTTTTGGACAAAAAAACGAGTGTGCCTTAACCTTATTTTTGAGTTGGTATGTGGGAAATTATTCTTATGATGCAACAGTTTTAATCTTTGTATATTTGTGTATTTTACTACTGTGTAACCATGAGAAACAAAAAAATATAGCTTTTCTCATTGTTATTAATCTTTTAGCTGCACAATCTACTACATGTGAAAAGTTATATTTATTTATTGAATTTTTTTTATTTGTTATAAGCTAGTACATTGAAGAAAATTATAAATATAATAATAAATAATAAAATTATAAACGAATACAATAAAAGAAAACTTAACTTATTTGTATTGTATTCTACCCATAGTCCCTCAAGACTATATGTAGAATACTGATCTTAGATCACCGTCTTTTATGGGCAAGGTGCCCAGAAGGCTGGCTACGATTCCTCGCGTTTAATTTTTTATGGAGACTATTTTCATAAACGTGTAACTATTCGATGTATTTTGAAGGGACAAATATTTTATATCTTGGGTTAAAGATATAATTTCTGTCTTGGGATGTGGAAAGTTTTTTATGAGGGACTTCCATCTAGTGGGCCTTCAGCTTGTCTGCTGTACTCCAGCAATAAACAGATAAAAAAACAGCCCATCGCAGTTATAATCTCTACTTGCGACTGTTCTGCTTTCGAAGATCATATTATCAATCCATAGTAATTCATGGTATTCTATTATATTACGTTTACTAACATGTTGTCTCCATTCCATGGAGTATTAGCGACATCCGCTATCAGCGTTTATATGACCGGCCCACTATCATTGTTATTAATTTTACGATTTATTTGGATTATTTGATGAGATGGTCATTTTATACTTTTTATATAGGAAGCTTATTAAACTTGATATTATCTGCCATAAACCACATTTTCAAATTGACACTGAAATCCAAATTAATTGCGGTGTACAAATGTTATATTCATGACATTAAGACAATAATAAAACTAGGTTTTAACGGTTTTAAGCGCGTTAATTTATTTGATTTTTATTATTCCGACGTTTCGGCCACTTTTCAGTACCCGTAATCACGGAAGACAAAGATGTCAAGTTCAATGAGTATTGTTAAAGTTTTATTTAGCCTATCGTCAACTTGTTCATTTTAATTATTTAGTTTTAATTTTGTTTATGTTTATTAATTATTATTTATTATTTACTCTATGGGAGCCTAATCTAATTTTCCACCGCTTCACAACATCTGGCTTGATCAGAAGAAGCGGCGCAAGAAACTCTTCTGCAAACATGCCTAGCTCTAATAATTTTATATCATACTAGCTTCTGCCCGCGACTTTGTTTTCGTAGAATGTGCCACACCGCCCTACCCCATCATGACTCCCCGCCGGCCTTGCACATCATAAATGCGCGCGCAGTATTTAATCATCATTTTGCTGCGATGTTATTTTAAAACTGCGATATATCCTAAGATATTCATTGAAATCGAATGATGTAACTGGCAATTTTGTTTTAAATTAAATAGTGATGAATTACGTATTTATTTGGATAAGGATTAATATCATGTTTTATAAAAATACCTTCGCAAATAATGCATTATTTTAGAACAAATTTGGTTAGCATGAAAAAGGTTATAGTGAGGCAACCTTAAAAGATAGACATATGCTGCCGCGGACTTTTTTTTAGAACTTTTAAAGGGGAACAATTCTGTCACACATGATTTTTGTGAAACTTAAACCGTTTACGCAGCGCACGCAGCGGAAGCTCTCAAAAGGAAAAAAACCCGATTTTGAAACATTATTCATTGGTGCTCCGCTCCTATTGGTCTTAGCGTGATGATATATAGCCTATAGCCATCTTCGATAAATGGGCTATCTAACACTAAAAGAAATGTTCAAATCCGGTCAGCAGTTCCTGAGATTAGCGCGTTCAAGCAAACAAACTCTTCACCTTTATATATTAGTATAGATTAAAATGGGTGGGAAGGAAAAATCAAATAAATTACCGCGTTTAAAACCGTTAAAAAGTAGTTTTATTATTTATACTAGTCGCGAAAACTTAAGAAAATATTACATTAGGACAAGCTATAAAAACTAATCGTGATATAAACCAGATAGGCATTGCATAGTTGTTGTTATTGCAAATAAAATATATCATTGTGTAAAGAAATCAAAGTCGTTGTAATCGCACCATATATCGTAAATGCTTTTGATGTGGACGTTTACGTGGTTGTAAAATAGTGAAACGTTTTTATTTGCTAGTATTTCGTTTGTTTTGTATACACAGTGTTTGCGTGGACCAGTTTCGTTGTGCTTCTACTTGTCAGTGTTGCAGGTTTATAAGGATTTGGCTGAATTTCGGAGATTAGGTGTACGAGGACGGATTTAGTTACTGTTTCATCGCCATTATGCAGATGGTTTATACCCTTTCCAAGCATTTATTTTACTTTTGAAGGCTCGATGACGGATCAATTAGTAATGTCATAATACGTTAACGACTCGATTTGTTATCAAAACCGACTACATTTATAAATAAGTTTTAATCAATTTAACTTACCTATATATTTTTGCTGAAAATACTACATCGTGTTATAAATAAATGTTCCTACACTTCAATGAACGTATTTTATATATATTAAATAAGCCATTTTTGTGCTAAAATAGAACATTTTTGAAGTGAAACTTCTTTATAATCGTTGTGATTTGAAACTCGATGAAACAAAAAAGCGACACTAATATTCTAACGGTCTTATTCATAGAGAGTTAGAACAAGTTTGATGGCTTTTTTAAGAACCATAAAGAAGCGTTCAAAATTACTCTGACTCTCTATGAATAAGACCGTAAGAAAATAAATAAGTATTGTGAAAAGGTTAATATTTGTTCCACAATCAATGTGATTTAATATGTCTTCTTTTTTTACACTGCCTGTCAATTTTTTGCGCCAAATCGTACTAGGTTGTTGATTCAGGCAATTTAGGCAAGCTCTCTTGAGGTTTCTTTGAAAATGCTATTAAGGCCTCTACTCTGATAAGAGTATGTGAAGTAAATTTTCAAGTTAATATACAAATAATTATTTAAGACATGTTACTTTCCTGTTAAGAATATTTCTAAACAGACAATCGAAATTACCGAGAATAAAAACAAATTAGATAATTTAAGCAGTCTAAATTAAGCCTGGCAACTTTATTGCTAAACTGTTACATTGCGAATGGTACGTGATTCAGGCTGCTACGGAAATAGTTTGTTTGATCGGCCAAGTTTGAGTTCGATGGCCGAACGGGGTGGTCGGCCCTTAACTTACTACAATAATATTGACAATAAAAAAAACTACGTTGAAAGAAAGTAAATTTAACTTTTATAGCCTTTTACTACTTTACCGTCAGTTGTACGCAGTATTGTTTGTTCTGTATTCTTTGTGATTCAAATTCAAAAGTTTTTATTCAAACTAAGTATTTAAAAATAATAGATACATGTGAGTTAAAAATCTATTTTCTGCTCTATGTCATGTACACCGTAACAATATTGTTACGAGTTACGAGACTCGAATTAAAATGCCGTTGGAATGATTATAGAGTTTATTAGAACTGTACAAACACGTATTATATAACACAGGTACAATTATAACCGAACACAACAAGTCCAAACGTAATTCAGAAGGTCGTAATTCAATAAAACGCGCTAAGTCCGTCACTTATTAAATTCCCGATTGTAGTAGACACGACTTGCTTCGCTCGTGGTTCTCGCTCGACTAACTCTCCCTCCATCAGGTCATTGTTTTATACTGCACAAATGCAATGTCTCCGTATCTAAGTCGGCTTAATCCGCCACACCTGTCTAATGACTCGGCCGCAAACTAACATAAAAGAGTACAATAACAATGGCCTGTTTTCTAATCACAAATTTCAAACACAAAGTAAACAAAAGAAGACGGTCATAAAAGAGTTACAATTAGTTGAAATGCCGGCAGATAATAATATTTGTTACCTGCCGGCAAAGCATATGCTTTGTTTCAGATATGCAGGTGGTTTTGTTTTGTCGGGACTGAGTTGTAACAATATCAATAAAAAACTTATTTAAAAACATGTGCTATTATGGTATCATCTCGTTTGAATTCGTTTCTGCCAGAAAATAAATAGCAATCGTCTTTCGTTAAACAAGTTTCTTATACAATTCAGGTATATGCATTTTGTAATAATTGATTGATTATCTGAGCTCTCATGCGATAAATAAGCTCTTCAAACTTGTTCAACACCTAGTCATGTAAGTTGAGTAAAAAAGATATGTGCAACTTTCTCTTTAAAAATTAAACTTCATAAAATTGTCTTCGATTTCGAACTTATACGCACAAATTGATTACTATTTGTATATTATTTTATCGCACTCAATCCAATAATTATATTACAATGTAAAATTTAAATATCTTATTTCATGCCTCAGTGATCGACTGCCCTTGAATTTAATGCCACACAATTGTAATTGTAGGAACTGGGTTGTGCTTAGGGTTGTCATGTAAAACTGAGAATGTCCGAATTGTAAAAAAAATCTAGTACTTTTGGGGCGAGTATGACTTTTTAATGTTTCACTTTGTCAAACTGGAACCCTTATACGATCGGTATAGCTTTCAATCATATTTGTTAGTACGTCCCTCATTGTATTACACAATATTTTTTTTTATTATCTGCCATGTTTAGGGCAGTATACACAATTTTTGGCACTAATGAATAGCACCCTGTCTATTTATTCAAGATATTAAGAAATCTTAATGTATTTTGTATCCATAATGATAAAATTGTAGTGCTCAAAATAAAACCTTAAATAAATTAACGGGATGGTAATCATTTCGGGTGCAAATAATGGTATACTTTACATTATAAAAAACAATTCGAGAGGAACATACAGGTGAGTTTTTCAAGTTGGCCTTCAGGGCCATATCCTAAACTATATTTATTTATTTTATTTTATTATATGATAATGCGAAAAACACTCAAATGAGTCTCGAGGCCACTTTTCGCTATTTTATATAATTTAAGATTTCGCCTTGAAGGTCCACTAGAAAAATTCACCTGTATATATCGTCCTTGTCAGTGCAGGATCTTGTTGACTATATTTTTTAGTGAAACATTTTTTTTATCAAAATTGTTACGCATAGAAAGTAATACTAGTTAATAGTTGTCGAAAAATAATTTCATCAAGAAACGTAATTACAAGACCCTGCACTAACGCCGACGATATGTCACTATAAAATGGTTCTACTGTTGAGCTTTTCGGCCTGCTCATTTTATAGCAATTGACTCAAGGCGGAATGCCGGATTCTCCTTCAGCGTCCCAACATTATCCCGCATTATGTCACAAAAACATGTTCTTCGGTCAGCAGGCGAACCTCCATATAGTTACACAATGAAATTCATTACATACATACATACTCATATCCTCATCGTAATATACTTGTTCATTGTGTTGTACACATAATAAATGAAAATCTAGAATAATCCTTATAGCTGGCAGCCCTCCTTGCATTTGTTATTGCAGTAATAAGGCACTTGCGTTGCATATGTGTGTTATCATCGTCTGATTTAATTGTGATGTCATTGAATAACCGTGATCAAATTCAAATATTTGATAGATGATATTGGATAATTACGCATTGTGTTAATATAATAGAAGTGAAGTCAATATTTGTTTTAAGTAAATAATTTGAATCAATTTGCCATGACAAGTCAATATTTCTAAATTTTTAAATTTAAAACTGAAATATAAAAGATATGGAAAGATTGAAGGACTGGTTTAAAAAGCCTTGTAGCGAGGATCTTTTGGCTCATTATGACATGGCGTTTAAAGGGAAGTTCGCACTGAAAATCAGCGTTGCGTCGGATAAGATTCTGGTACAATAACATGCTGAGTGCAAACCTCTTTGGCTAAAAATGCGGCGTGCAAGTTCTAAAAAAAGTCTATGATCGGTAATTAGTGCAATTACATCGTTATTTCTTCTAATAAAGTCTTGTTTTTAAAAAAAAACACTTCTATTTCTTATTAAGAATACTCAAAAGGACAAAACCATTTGAGTTAGTGTTATAATCTATAATAACAAACTGTAGTGCTACGTGCTAAACATTAACTAAGAACACATGAATAAAGTTTCTTCTCCTTAAAAAAGACAATAGGAAACGTGTTATTGGATATATTCTTAGTTTAAGTTCTATCTAGTTATTTTTGGTCAGATATAAATTGCTCATTAATCTTATTTCGTAGATTAGATTGTAATTTTAATGTTCTATCACTAAGATATATTATTTATATAAAAAAACTACTGTCTATTAAAGCTTAACAACTATTCACTACTTTAAATCTTTATATTAATACGTGAAGCAAAAACTTTGCACCCCTTTTTACGAAAATTGCGCGGATGGAGGAGTATGAAATTTCGCACACTTATAGTTTATATACAGAAGGAGCGCAGAATGCTATTTTTTTCAAAATCATGCATAAAATACATTAAATCAATAAAAAAACATTACACACACTGCCATGTATTTGACACACACACGCATGTATACTCTTTTGATTATTGTTAAAGTCAAAATAGCAGTGTAGCCTTGGCAAGATCTGTGATTACAGAAGTCTTTGACAACTAATAATGTTCAAACTTATAATTTAAATTAATTATGGTCGAATTTCGACCACCGGGCGACCACTAGTATATGTAAATACATGAATCAACGAATTACACATAAGCCGAGATTTGTGGCCTTTTGTGGGCCACGCGAATCGCTATGTCAAGTTTATTGACTATTTCAACATTGACACACGTGTCAATTGGTGCTAATAAAGTGGCCATTATTACGTTTGTTCACGATTTGTTTGCACTTTGTTCTTACTGTGTTGCTGTTTTTGACAAATAAGGCGATTCATATGATGTTTCTTTTAAACAGGCACCTGTTGTGGTTTAAGGAAAAATCTGTATTTCTTCGGCGTTAGTGCAAAATCTTGTTACTAAATTTGTTGGTATAATAAAACATGACATGTATGTACGTGGTAACTATAGGAAATGGAGTGAACCTCCCATCGATGGTATATAATAATAATATAATATAGTTTTTATTTTTAATGACATTTTTTAATAAATAATCGCCAGAGTAACACGCATATGTATATCCCAAAATAAAGCAAGTTACGCTTGTGTTATGGATTATATACCACGGATACCTTTGGGGCCGATCCCAGCCACCCAGACCATAGTAAATAACGGAGAAAAATCGTTTCCGAAATTTACCATACCAGGAATCGAACCCGAAACCTCTGCGTTGCAGTGAGCTAGGTCGGCAAAGGCTTAGCCCGCTCAACCACAGAGGCAGTCAGGCATATAATATAAGGGCATGTAGATCCCTTTCAGGAATATTCCGGATTTCCTGTGTATATGTTTACAGTTAATTTGCGCTAGCGTCTCATCGTTATTCTGGAGTTAAATTTCGTTGAATTCCGAGAGGTCCGCTTTGGATCGGCTTCATAGCTCCTAAAATATTGCATACGTATGATTATAGTTTAGACAGAACGTCCAATATTAATGGACTTATTATTTTTTTTATTAAATAGGTAAATATGAATGCATGAAATAGCTATTTTTATTTCAATCAGAATAAAGCCCTATTAATATTATAAATGCGAAAGTAACTCTGTCTGCTGTTCCGTTTTCACGGAGAAACTACGGGACCGATTTGACTGAAACTCGGTACTTAGACTTCGATACTTTTCATCCCGAATAATGGGATAGATTTATGTAAAGGTGATCCCGGAAACTACGAATAGGTTTTGTGATTTTTGCCAATTTCGTCCATGTTGTCATTTTTGTTAAGTTTTGTCATTTATGTAGTTACAGATAGGCGGGGGATGGGATAGTTGGCGATATAAAATGAAGTGAATCTTCCGGGGGCAAATATATAAAAATCTAACACAATGTAACCTGTACCGCTTGCTCTTTAAACAAGAGATATTATGCTCTAGAGGGTATACTCTAGTGGTCTATAAATAAGGTATAAATATAGGACAAACTCGTATCATACTTGTATTATTCATATTTATCAGTTTAAACGTGTTCAACAATATTTAATTCGTTTAAGTATTTGAGTACTACTTGTTAGAAAATATTCGGGGGCGTTCGAGCGTGCGAACGCCCACGTCGTTTTAAAAGAAAGGAAATAAATTAATAATGTTGCCCTTAATTGGATTTAAGTTTGATAAGGTAATGTATTGGTTAGCATTAACATAATTAATATGTGTGCCGACTGTTATTTATTTATTTGAGAACTATGATGCACTTAAGAGTATGTTTAGATTTAGATAAGCTATTCGGAAAGTTATATTTGAAGTTCATTCTAATGTATTGTAAAAGGTGCTTTGCTTGGGTGGCCGCGGTCTGCGGAATGAAGTAACTATTGTCAATTTATGATGTATTTAATTTCAATAACAAATAAGAGCTTAGGATATTTTAATCCGGAAAAGTGACCTAATTTCCACGGTACAAAAAAACGAATTTGAAAGAAACTTTGATTCTGTACCACCGTACATGACCATGACCCTATTTAACATATTATGTACTCCACCATCGTTGTTGATAATTTTGTTTATTCCTGCCACGAATAGTCTGGAAGAGATTACTTTCTAGCGATAAGAACACCGTTTGTATACAGATAGAATACTACCTACTACAAGACTAAGTTTTTCTGTAATGGTGTACAATAAAGATTATATCTATCTATCTTTACTTATAATCTCAGGCTTTAGAGATATACACAACTAATATTAATGAGTTAGGAATAATTAGCTAAAATTAAGTATTTCGGCTTTGTATAAAAACATGCTAATAAGCATAGGTTACACATTAATCAATAATAAAATACATGTAGGCATAACACGTAGCGTTGGAGAGCACAAATCAAAAAATAAAGATAAATTATAACTGTGAAAGAAGCAATCAAAATTTATGGACAAAGTAATCCCTCTCTCTCTTTTTACCTTTTGCCAAACTTTTGGTGGGACGTAATGTATCTTTTCATTTAAATGTAATTCATATTTTTTTAAATATTGTTACAACTTAGCCAAAATTCCACGAAGCACGCCGACAAATGTGAATGCACACCTGCCGGCCATATAGCACGGTTTATTACCTGCCCGCATTTGGACTTTTTTGTTTACTTTGTGTTTAATATTTGTAATTAGAAAAGTTGCCTATTGTGTATTGTAATCCTTTATGGTAGGCAGTGGCCAGGTGTGATTCTTGGAAACCATTATTTACCCGGTCGTGACATATTGTAAGCTGAGTATAGAGGAATGCCCGAACGGAGAGACCGGCAGTCAAGCGACGATTACGATACGAGCAAGACGTGTACATTCGATAAGCTATATAGTGACGGACTTTGTGCGTGTTATGGAATCGTGCAGTTTGTACTGGTTGTATCCAGTTATATTTGTACCTGTTTTATACGTGTTTGTACAGTTCTAATAAATTCTATAGTAAGTCCAACGGCATTTTAATTCGACTCCTGCAGCTCGTAACCATATTTATTAAAGTTGTCCGTTGTTTTTAACTAAAAAAAACTGACCTCATAGGCCCCTTTTTGGCCTTGAAAACTATTTATTTGTTTGTTGATTTCCATATAGGACACTCATCCTAAAAGGAAAGCGGAACCCGGGCTTTGAGGCAGACGCTCCAAACGCAACTGGGATTTAACGCTAGTATTAAGATGATGACTTTCAATCCTGAATGATACGATCGTTTTTTACTAGATAAACCGAATGGAAAGTTCTAGTAAAAAATAAATAAAGTGAACAGTTTCTTCACATTGAATTCCATGTCACAAACGTGAGTATACAAAAACACATTAAAATTTATCTTTGCAAATGGCATGTAAACTTGAAGACTGGACTTTTTAACGGTCAACATTTGATACCTTTTAAAGTAAATACAACATGTTGACTGAAAACTTTCTTCGTGAACTCTCTTGTTTCTTTGACCCTAGGGTAAATGGTGTACGAAATCGAAAGCAAACGCGGTCAGCACGTATGCACATTTCTCCCCTTTTATGGGGCTATGTGGTAATATAGCTGGGAATACCCTGTTAAGACTTAAGTTGTTGAGAGTCAAGTCTGTAAATAAATGTAATATATCGGCAAATCCGGTACACCCTATTCGTGCAGGGACGGAGAAAGAATACAATTTTCTGCGGCCGGGCGCTGTTGTAATTGGCGACGAAACAATCCACAGCCAGGTGGTAGGGTATTTGCCCATCTGGATGGCTACCACCCCTGGTCTAGAGTATGCCGCCATAACAACCTTGAGTTGTGTTCCGGCATTAGTGACCAGGTTCCAGTCTCCCTTAAGAGAGCAGCAGCGCATTTGTATCAACTTTGATGTTGCAAATGTCCATAGGCGATGGTAACCGCTTTCCATCAAGTGGGCCATCTGTCTGTCTTCTGAACTCGTGTAATAAAAAAAAAATGAATGGCTACCACCCCTGGTTTAGAGCATGCCGCAATAACAACCTTGAGTCGTGTTTTGGCATTAGTGGCTAGGTTTTAGTCTGCCTTTAGAGAGCGGCAGCATATTGGTAGCACCTTTGGTGTTCCCAATGTCCGTAGGCGATGGTAATCGCTTTCCATCAGGTGGGTCGTCTGCCTGTCTGCTGAACTCATGGAATAAAAAAAACTTGACAGTAAAATCAACTGAGACACTATCATCTTACCTAATAGTATTTTCTGAAGTTTTCGCGACTTGTACACATAATTAAAACTACGTCTTAACGGTTTTAAGCACGACATTTTATTTGATTTTTGTTTTAACGTTTCGGCCACTTTTTAGCAGCTTTGATCACGGAAGACAAAAATGTAAATTGTTAAAAAGTAATTTTAAAGTTATTTTTAGTCTACCCCCAAGTTAATAGTTAGGTTACCCTGATAAGTTAATACTTATGTGCCAGCGATGACGCTTTCATTCTGTTACTATGTATGTATATTATAATAATAGTTTGGGGAAAAAGTCTTTTCGCATATAGTATGTATGAACTTGTAATAAGATCTCTTTGGCTATACCATTTGTATATGGCTGGTATTGGTATCATTAAAAAGTTTTAATTTTAAAGAAGTCAATTCAAATTCAAATTAGAAAAATGTGTGATTTTCATTTGTTTTTCTTATTGTTAAAATGAGTGAATGTAATGAAGAAATTCGAAACATTTTAAAATTTTACTACAAAAAAGGTAAAAATGCAATACAAGCCACGAAAACAATTTGTGATGTTTATGGACCTAATGCAGTATCTGTGAGAGTAGCGCAAATTTGGTTTAAGCGTTTTCAATGCGGAAATTTTGATATCAAAGATGCACGTCGCTCTGGTCGCCCTGTTACGGACAAAATTGATGCCATTTTTGAAAAAGTGGAGCAAGATCGGCATACTAGTATTTACGATGTAGCTGGAGAACTGGGAACTGACCACAAAACGGTTTTGGCGCATTTTAAAAAAGCTGGGTACACAAAAAAGCTCGATATTTGTGTGCCTCGTGAGCTCACTGAAAGAAACCTAATGAACCGTGTACTCATTTGTGATTCTTTATTACGACGTAATGAAACCGAACCATTTTCGAAGAAGCTGATAACTGGTGATAAAAAGTGGATCACGTACGACAAGAACGTGCGAAAAAGATCGTGGTCAAAGGCCGGTCAGGCTTCACAGACTTTTTATTTTATACAGGGGAGATCCGTTTAAGGACCGTGAGCCGCGCGAGGGGGAAAGGTCGCGGCCCGTGTGTGGTATTCGCGAGGTCGGGGTGGCACTAGCACCCCACTTCGGTGTGAGATGTTATTGCCACACCGCGGTTAGGGATACCCACTAAAACCCCTGTCCGATCCCGAGCGTCCTTTGTCCGGGCTGTGGGCTCGTTCGCGCATTCACCATCAGCCCGGATGGACGACGGCCGGCCCCTTTGCGGGCTGGCCTCACCATTTAATAGCCGGAGATCTGGGTCTCTCCGGCTCCTCTACCTCACCTCGAGGTGAGAGGGGGCGTGCGGATCGGGGCGCGTCCTCCTCTCCGGCCTTAATGTGCGGGCGGATCCGGCTTCCCCGCCGGCCACCTGCACAGCCGTAACCTACGGCGGCTGGAGGTCGTCTTGGACGACCCTTCGTCGTCGCCGTCGGCTCTGGCGGGAGGGGAGTGTGGCGGTCTGCTCCCTCTCCCGCTCCGCCGGCTCCTTCGCGGACATGACGGTCTCGCAGAAGGAGACGGCTGACTCCCACGCGTCAGCGCTCCCAACCATGGCTTTCACCATGGCCGGAAGGGACAAATCTGCCCCGATGGCCGCGACGAGATCATGGCGCTGCTCGTCCCAGGCTGGGCACACCTGGAGGGTGTGCAGCGCCGTGTCTTCGTCGCTACCGACGCAGTGGTAGCACCCTGACGCCTGTTCACGCCTTATTCGACACAGGTACCTCCCGAAGCATCCGTGCCCCGAGAGGACCTGCATCAGGCGGAACGTCAGGGTGCCGTGACGCCTCTGCAGCCATTCCGGCATGATCGGCCTCACCGCTTGAATGACGGCGAGGCCGGCGCTGGGGTTAAGTAGGTGGTCCGCCCACTCTGCCACCTGGACCTGGCGCAACTCGTCTCTGCGCCCCTTGATCTCACGGGGCGCAGGTCGGCCAACACTGGCCTCTTTCTCCTTACGCCACGCGTACTTCCTTGTACGCGTGGCGTAAGTCCAGTGTTCTGGCCCCCAGGTCCCATGGCAGAGCGCCGGCTAGTAGGGAGGCCGTTTCGAAGGATATCGTGCGATACCCTCGGACGGCCTTGACGGCCAGCACACGCTGTGTCTGTCGCAGCGTTGCGACGTTGCGAGCCGCCAGGGCGTCCGCCCACACCGGGGCCCCGTAGAGGGCCACGTATCGCACGATTCCCTCAAAGAGCTTTCGGCACGTCACATTTGGCCCCCCGACGTTGGGCAGCAAGCGCGATAGTGCGCCCGCCGCCCTCGTGAGTCTAGGGGCCATCTGTTGGAAGTGTGCCGAAAAGTCCCATCGGCCTGTCCAAAACCAAACCCAGATATTTCATGGTCGGCTGGACGCCGATGCGGACGCCTCCCACTGTGATGCCGGATCCCGCAGGTGGCAGGCTTCACAGACTGGCGAAACCCTGGTTAACTCGCAACAAGGTGATGCTGTGTGTATGGTGGGATTGGAAGGGCATTATTCATTATGAGCTGTTACCGCGAGGCAGGACCATCGATTCTGAACTGTACTGCGAACAACTGATGAGATAAAAGCAAAAAGTTGAGAGAAAGCGGCCGGAATTAATCAACAGAAGGGGTGTGATTTTTCACCATGATAACGCTAGACCTCAAACATCCTTAGCCACTCAGCAAAAATTACGAGAGTTTGGCTGGGAGGTGTTAATGCATCCGCCGTATAGTCCTGACCTTGCACCTTCAGATTTTCACCTGTTTCGGTGTCTGCAGAATTCCTTAGGCAGTGTCAGGTTAACATCACGAGAGGACTGCCAAAACCACTTGTCGCGGTTTTTTGATCAGAAACCCCAAAATGTTTATATCAATGTGATCACGTCCCTACCTATAAGATGGCAAAAAGTTATCCAACAAAATGGCACCTACATACTTTAGTCAAATGTAATTAAACTTTATAAAAAAACCTTTTGAATTTTTATATAAATAGCGAAGAAATTTTTTCCCCAACCTAATATGATAATCTTTGCATCGTGTTATTATTAAGGCTTGAAAAGTTCGCCTCAAGGGCCTAGGAAGTAAACGGCAGCCGCACGTTTCCAATATACCATTCTACAACATAATGCGGTACAATATCAAAGTGCACAGCATGTCGACCTTCACGAAACAACAGGTTACATTAATTTAGATCCGAGTGTAAACATGCTCGATATGATACGGGCCACCGGTTAAGGTCACCGGTAACCGAGCCGATTATTAAAATGATTATTATGTTTTGTTATACCACTGACCAGGTTCCGCGTTTGTGGCTTTGACTTTTTAATAAGCGGTTCTTAAATTCTTTTTTTTAAGAACAGAATGGGGATTTTACATAATAAAGACCCTTTGTTTTCTATAATAATTTAAAGTTGCTTCTTAATAATTAGTCCCATAATTTTTCGGCGCGAGTTTTTTCTAGCACTCTATAACCTAGGGAACTCTATAGAAGTGTGCACACCACGGAATCAAAAGTTTTAAATTCTGTAGATTGCTACAGATTTGTTGCGATTTATACGGATTACAAATTCTTTGTTTTGATCTTAAAACTCATTCTATTGTTGTTGTATATTTGGTATTGGTATTGTATATTTCAAATAATCTGAAATATTTTAGGTTATAATATTTCCAAAGAAGATTAGGTTTATACAAGTGGCTTTTGAATAAATATTTTTACACCTTTTATGAATTTATAAATCCATTAAAATATAACTATTATTGTAATAAATGTATGCATAACGGCCATATTGTATTGATTTATACAATCCTTTGATATTGAATATCATTTAAATACCAATGTATCTAAATTGTAGATATTTTTATTTGAAGATTTTTACTGACATATAAATGTATTTACGTAAAGGCATTTATTTCTACGTCGAACAGTCAGAAAACATAATGTACTTGACATTCTCTCCTTCATTAATAAATACATATTGATAGGTTAATTTCAAGCAATCAGCTAAATTACGTAAGTTTAATTAAGTTTAAATTGATATATAAAAGTAATTTAATTAATTTATTGTGAATAAATGTACTTTATTATATTGATCTTATTTGTGTTGCAAATCAGATCAGGTGTTATTTATGATAACTGAATTAATAATTTAATCATCGATTTGATATTTGCATAATGTCAAGCTGGATGTAGAGAGGAAGTGTATACTTAGAAATAGTGGAAATAAATATACTTAGGATTTAATTAATAATGACCGGTTCCTATGTCACATACTATTCATTCACTTGGCCTACCATCGGTTGAATTTTGACATTACATGTATGGAGCTTATTTCAAAATTTTATCGATAATAAGGCAAATGAATGGTCGGTAAGATTTAGGAACCGGGCCTAGTTCGGTTGATAAATGCACTCATACTTAGCTTGCGTTTATGATGACATACAATGTACAATTTTAGATAGCCCTAGTAACTAAAGAGGCTGGTTTTATTTATCGAACGGTTTTGCAAATAACATTAAGAATATTTATATTATATACTTTACGCTTCGTCTTACATCTACCAGTATATCTAGACACGTTTCAATATCACTAAGCGACTTCCGAAAAGCGGCCGCTTTAGGCTTCCAGAGCAAATACTGAAAGGATTTACCGTATCAGGAATCGAATACAAGACTGCGTCCCAGTCAACTGAGATCAGACCACTAGTCCACGGAGGTTGTAATAGAAAATAACATTTATATTGAACTAACTACCTGTAGGTAGTCTAACACTCTTTTGGTTTTGTCCTTAGGATCTCAGCAGGTGCTGGAAGTCAACTAGCGAAATTTTTCTCTTTTTTCTTTATTATAAATATTATTGACTAACTAACTAATTATTGATTAACTAACTGAACAAGCGTATGACAGTATAGTGAATGGTAGAGTTGGTATAGGTAGACCACGAAGTACATACACATTATGATCAAATAACAGAAGTATTAAAGCCAGGTCAGGCAAAAAGCATATCGAACAAACGTGCATGTATGAAGAGGTTAATGAAAGTAGATGAAGCGAAAGTTGTTTGTCAGGATCGTCGCAAGTGGAGATCTATAGTCTCTGCCTACCTCCATTGGAAACAGGCGTAATAATATGTATGTATGTATGCTTCTGACTTTTTATCTGCACAGTGAAGTTGGCAAAATCAATGCTAATCACGTTGTAACCGTAACCCTACAAGAAAGAAAAAACTAGCTATAATTACAAGAATTTGTCCGCTTTTATTTTTTAAATTTCTGAATGAATTAAAAACGTAACTGTCACGCTGCATCACGTGTTCCTCTATTCCTTACCGAAAGCCTACTTTCATATGCTTAACTTGAGGAATCGTAGGTTGCCAGTGCTACTTACTAGCTGACCCTATATAAGTTTTCTTATCCCAAATCTAGATAAAAATGTTTGTGATCATTTTGTGAATTTGCGAACATCTAACATGGTAAAAATGGGATAAAATATGTATAAAGTGGGGTTTTTAGGGTTCACCGGTAAAATTTTAATTCTTCGTATAACCAATTTAAGCAAAACATATTCATATTCATTTATTCGATGCTTAATGTATATTTACATGAAATTATACATTAACCCTTTTGGGGTATAGCATGTCATTTATTTTATTAGATGAGTAGGATGACCATATTAAAATACAAATTGCACTATAAAACATTACGCTAACTTTACCTAGCTCTAATAGATTCGGTTGTTAATTATGATCTAAGTAGTTATGGTCAAACATACAAAACATATTTAATGAATATATACAAACTTCAGTTACGTTTATTAAAAACCATAGTACCCAAGAATATTAAATCTAAACATAAAGACAATTATAAGGAATTATTCAAATATTGTAATTTTATGATATTAGACAAGGTTAAATTTCTAATACTAACTGAATTTAATAAACCAGAACTATTAGTTAAAAAGACTAGACTTAACAGCATGAGACCGAGATCTGGCGGATGTAAATATATTATTCCTAAATATAATAACGTGTATGGGACAAGGCGCGAGGAATATATGACACTAATCATTGTAAATGATCTCCCAGAGAATCTGCAATCAATGTACAAAAACAATCATAAATCGATCAAATATAATTTGAAAAGATTCTATATTGATTCCCAAAGCGAACCATCAGGCTCACATGTGCAGACGGGACTAAAACAGAACCATATACTAGGATGATGATAACTCCGCTTTAATTATCAAATCAGAACTAAACACTTGAGTGATTTCCTTGAGTGAACAATTCCTCGCCTCTGTTCTTATTTTTGATATAATATTAATATTGTGTAAATTCATTTTTAAAATTTCACTATGTATCATAACTTAATGTATTCTACACGACTCTTTGCGGCACGAATAAACCTTTTAGTCTTCTGTGCCACTGTCGGAATGTGTTTTAATGCATATGTATGCAATGTAAGGATTTTGGACAAAAAAAAAGATATTGTACTTAATGAATTTTTATGTCTCATATAAATTAATTTTTCTATTATTGGATACAATTTTAATTATATTTATAAATTTTATTCATATAATGTCATAGTTTGTCACTTAAATAGTCTTAAACAGAATAATATGATCTTTTTTTCATCAAGAACATTTTTAATTTGTTTTAGGAAGTTTATTATATATTTTTATACCCGAAGGAAAGATGCTATAACGAGTTATCTGACAAGTAGGATAGCGTAACATGCTGTTGTGTCAGCTACCTATAAATGTCTCATAAGTTTTTAGGTCTAACTGGGTAAATAATGTATAATGCTAGCTTCATATAATTTATAGAGGAAGGCGTTAAGTATTTTTAGATTCAAGAAAAGTGGTTTACTTGAATCTGTTTGTTTTAGCCCACAAATAGTGCGAACACATTTTTTTTGTACTTTAAATGCCATTTCTTTGTCCGTAGAATTTCCCCAATAAAGAACGCCATGTTTTTTTTTTAAGGCGATGGAAATGCATTTCGCGCAGTACCGGGTCCTTTGCTAGGGATTAGACCATAGTCGATTATGGAGGCATTCCCAAAGGGGGTAATCCAAACACTAATCGACCGGCTTGTGTGGAGACTCGAACCAACCTTCCATCCAAATCAATACTCCACTAAAACCACCCTCCTCCCATGTGCCCCGCGCTTATGGCAGGAAGAGCGTGAGACTTAGAACGTCGTTACGAAGACGCCATATCTCAAGGTCGGTCCAACATAGGTATGATATGCACTGATTAGAACATGTAAGCTAGCTATCTTTTTAAACATATATAGCGCGTAGGCGAATTTGTTTAATTTGGCACAGACACTTGAGGTTAAAATTGAAGAAAGAAAGAAAAATATTTATTTACCTGATGACACATTATAGATTTTCTATGACTATCGTATGATGATGTTTTTGCTTGAGGATTTTAAGAAATAGAACACATATAGGACCTATTAGCATCTAAAGGGAATCAGTATGGGAAAATTACGTAAATTCAAAAGTGAAACTGTGAAATCATTCAATTGTTTGAATCATGCAACTGACATTTTTAATTTCCCCATGTTACTACTCTACTTTATTCTATGAATAACTTTTATCTGGTGATTGAAAAATCGACCCTAAAATTATATTTATTTCGTAGGAAATTTTACGATAACGCTATAATTTACGTTTTATGGATGTTTCATCCATAATCATGACGTCCTATTTGCAAAATAAACTTTAACTTGTAATTAAAGTTACAGTCGAGTAATAAAATTATAAGTTAGCAGCACTACAATTTTGTACTAAATCGTATATGGTTTGACAGGCGCCGAACATCGATTGTTTATCGAGTTTGTTGTGTAAATCGGTTCACGGTTCAAATCGATTCGTGTTGGAATCGAGTTGCTGGGGTGGATTGGGCAATATTTTGAAACAATGGTGCCTTGTACAACGAAAAGGTTGTGCTCTTGCGTTATCCATAATCCTTTGACACGCTTACATTGTATTAAGTGTTTGGGAGGTTGTACTTATGTATATTTACTTTTGGTAATAGCTGTTGTGTAGATTATGAATAAGCAGATCTTATACTCGTGTTCGAGAACAGATGATAATCCGTCATAATTAAATTTGCAATTTGAATGTACGCTTAGGTATTACAAGGCCGGACATTCAATTTTACACATTATAATTTAAAGAGTTTGTTTGCGGATAGTAGTTTTGTAGATTAATTATATAGGTTCACAACCTGGCCAGGGATGATGCTCTGCTTAGGCGGTACATCTGATCTAATGTGCATATTCTTACAATCAATATATTGCTACCTCAAGACAAAAGAGCCCTATGTTACGGAGTCTCCTCTTGTGCGATATAATCTTAATTTGGATTTTTTGTATTACTGTTTTTAATTGAAATTAAGACAAATTGAATCCTTGACAGCGTTTATTGCGTTCTTTACAAAATTATATTGTTAAAAGATAAAAAAAAGGAAAAAGTTGCCAGAGACAACAATAAAGAGTATTTTTGTTTATGCACTTGTGGCGGGAATTCAAAGCGTAGACACCTAAATCAAAATAATATTGTTACAGGACAGATTATTCACGTTTAGAATGAAATTAAATTTTTGTCGATTGCTCTATCTTAGTAATTATATTACTTTAGTTTACTCTTGTTATTTATTGTTTTATTACATTACATTTAACGATTTTTGTTAAATATTGCAAGAAGCGTATTTTGCCATTGATTGTGATGCTATGTAGAATTTTTAAAACGAAGTGTAATGTATTCATATTATATAATAATTATCGCGCGGAACACGAGAATGCAAAAAGCACCTAAATCATTTATGGTTAAAATGAGATTTTTTATTATTCAATTATCTCATCCTGATTCTGGACTACGCTTTATACGTTTTTTTTTGTGTTTCCAACAAAACGTATTTTTGAAACCGCCGCCATTTAGTGATTTTTTCTCTTTCTTTTAAATTTTTATAACGTCTCTAAGTGCGATAACTAAATTCTTGCTCTTTAAGGACTATTAAATGTTTTACTTTTCAGGTCATTGGAAGGATTGATATCCTGCACACTAGGATGTGCCATTTTTTTAATCCCCATTTTGCAGGTCTGCAGTTTTTTTGATTTTTAAAAAAAATTATTAATATTTTGTACTATTTAAATATCAGTAAAAAAATGGATAGTAGAAATATTTGTTGTTTTTTTTTATCGCGACAGAAAAAAGCACCTAAAATTCTGGCTTCTAAACCAGAATACCCCCTAAGCAATGTTACGTACTAGTCTTAACTAATAATAGTAAGAATAAAAATAATTTACATTTTTTCTGATTTCTTAACCCTTTGAATAGAAGTAGCGGTAAAATATTTTTTATGACACATTCGTTATTTAATTGTTAAGATTCGTAGAATACAAACATGTGTCGTAATAAGTAAATTCTTTTCAATTTAAATAAATAAAACTACAGACATATAATTTTAGTAATTGCGAACTTATTGTAGTTGAAAAATTCAAATCCTTAATAATAAAAAAACTTTTCCGATACCGGGAATCGAACCCGAGCCTCCTGGGTGAGAGCCAGGTATCCTAGCCACTAGACCATATCGGATGTTGGTGAAAACTTGAAATTCTTGCTGAATAGAAACACAACACAGATTACATAATTATGGATATAGACTGATTAAAATTAACATACGTAATATATTACGTTAACAACTGCTTGCAAGAAGGTCATTTATACGCGTTCTTCCTCATTAATAATCATAAAAATTTACGATAGTTTCGTTTACTAATTTTGATAATAACAGTAAAACATTTTGAAATGTGTATTTTTAACATAATCTGTTCTATCTATGACCCAGTGAGATAGTTCCCGCGAACTAGTTCTCATATCACTGCATCTCTTTTCTTCGTTTGAGTAGTCTTTGTGTAAGACAAGGGCAAAATTTTAGTACTAAATATATAACAAAGAGCCCCCTAGAGATAAGATTGACAAAGTTTATCTTAATCTTAAATTATAATGTTTGTTTTTTTTTCAGGTAATATTACTGATATGTGAAAGACGACGTTGAAGTAAGTTTAACATGTAAGGACGGAAAGAAATGATGATTTTTTTTAAATTAAAATGTTAGTTTGTATGGGATCGCTCATTGGATTTTTTGCACAATTAAACACACTTTTAGGCCGTAAGTTTATTTTGCATATTCACAATGTACGTATTTATAATAAAGAGTTATATAACTATCGAGTTTCATGAAAATCTGTGCACATGTCACATGTTTTCTCGACGAAAACATTTAAACGTCGTAAAATGTGTAACTGATTCCAAAATCGTGTGTGTGTGTATGTCTGTGTTGCACCGAAATGATATTCTAAGGAAAAACAATTTATACAAATAAACCATTTAATATAATTAAAATGTATTAAGTAACATTATGTTAAGTTTTCGCGAGTACTACACATATTAAAACTACGTTTTAACGGTTTTAAGCAATGTATTTTATTCGATTTTTATTATTCTGACGTTTCGGCCGCTTTTCAGTAGCCTTGATCACGGAAGACAAAGATGTTGATTGTGAATTATTTATTTTTTGTTTCTGGTTATATTTACTCTATGGGAACCTAATGTAATTTACTACCGCATCGCAAAATGTTGTGGCTTGAAGAGAAGAAGTGGTGCAAGCAACTCTTCAGCAACATGTTTATTAAATTGTATTAAGATAATATAGATATGATATGAAAAAACTATTCAAATAATACTTAATGTTATTCTAAATGGTAACCTTACGTTTTTGAAACTTTACTGACCTGTACTGGATGTAAAATTTGCTAATTTCCAATTATGTTTGATTTTCTGTTTAATCTACAATATATGTACAAATGTACATATAAACACCATAATTATAAGAAGCCATAACTTGCAACATAACCCTTTACGACCGGTCACAGTCAAAAGCGAGGGCATTCATCCCTCTAAAACGTCGGCCATATTGCGTCCACAATGGGTGCGCGAGCGCACGCCTTTATTGGGCGCCAATGACGCTGGCCATAAACAATTTAAAATAGATTTACATTTTCCGTGAAGAACTAGTAGTCTGAAATGTCTGAATTAGTAGATTTCAGATTTAAAAACAATGAGGTGAGTAATAAAAGGGAATCGACCTCCTTCAAGAATTTGATTTTTTCCACTAATTTGAATACTACATTCGCACTTTGCAATAGAAGTGCCATTTATATGATGACCATGGAAAAAGAATGCCTTCTTCCATGCTACCACTGTAAATATAATGACTACGGCTCGATTATTTATTTTGATATTACACAGATTAACCAAATTGAATCAATTTGATTGATCCGTGTAATATCCAAACACAAAAGACACAAAACTGAAAAGACACGAAGGTATTCAATGACATTGAATGATTCAAGAACATGTTTAAACAATATATAGTTCCCTTTATTGAGTCGTCTAAATTGAAGGTCAGAAATGAACCGTCTATTATTTGCTTATGAGAACTGAATCTTCATAATATGTATAACTGATTAAGGCCCGGCTCCTATATCGGACCGACCGTTTATTTGCCATACTATCGGGTCAAATTTGACATAAGCTGTCATGTGTCAAGATGTGACATAAGTTTCAAGATGTCAAAACTCAACCGATGATAGGCAGGGCAAGTCAATGAATAGTAATAAGATATAGGAACCGACCATAAGTCTGAATTTAGTTTACAGCTTTATTATTTATATTATATTTGTCCTTTCCGCGTGAGTTCTTCCGCAAAAATATTAGGTATTGATTTTTAGCAACTCACTCGCACTTTCCTGGATGTAAAGTAGGTATTCTATGTTCTTCTCTATCATCGAAATTAACTAAAGCACTAGCGAGCCCGGCAGATCTTGTCCTGCTCTGAAAAGTAAAAAAATAGGCCCCGATTGCAGCGCCACTTACTAGGTCCTATTGTGGATTTAAACCACAGAAGGACCAATTCAAATATACACAAAAAAATGTCAAAATCTTGGAACCCGATTCCAGCGCCACTTATCGGGTGTCCAATTCTCAATCTAAACCATTCTCGAATCCACTTCAACACACAAAAAATTCATCAAAATCGTCCAGGGACTTAGGAGTTAAGTGACGTACACACAAACAGAAGAACTTTGTATATAAAGATTTGTATTAAGGATATATTGATGGATTGGTAACAACAAATTGTAGGTTTTCTACTTAATATAACTATTGACTATCATCATTTTACGAATCCTGCTCTTTGCTAAACCATGTTACAGACGAGTTGATGCAATCGTCAATAACAACAAATAGATATTTCGACGGTTATCACATTAAGGGCATCCATTAAACACGAGCATCCTCATCTAAACAATCCAATTGGTGTGACCCATTTATTGTTGGTGATGGACAATTTTGTGAGAAACAGCGTATAATTTTGCATTTATGAGATCATTTAGGAAGTCGTGCGTACACTCAATTGTGGTCGGTAAGCGTATCCGTCGGTTTATCCTAATTCTGCTTGTTTGCCGTTTTGATTGCTATCAAAGCGTGGATGTTGATAGTGATTTTGGTCGGCAAATTTAGACGCTAAACCTATATTAGCCTGTTCATTTCTGTCTTTCAATTTCGACGAATTAACCAATAAATTATTGAATGACCTATAACCGTCATGTCCTTTTAGTTCTATGTTGAGCAAATTGATTCGTCTAATGCAAACATCGTCTTCGACGTCAATCACTCTTAGTCAGTCACATAGACTGATATTCCTCTTTCCAAATTTTTGAATACAATTATTTGAATTGTGTATTTAGACGGTTAAGTTGACTAAGGGCGGTTTTTCAATTATCATATAAAACTTATTAGTCGAATAAATTATTACCTAACTTGTTCAAAAGTGAAGAATTCAACTGTTTTATTCATGCAACTGTTATTTTAATTTTCCCCTGTTGTGTTTTATTCTATAGAATAATTTTTTTCTAGTGATTGAATAATCGGCCCTAACCCATTTAAACATCATTAGATAGAGTAATTGATTACAAAAATATTGCATATAATAAATATAAGTAAATATTAAAATGAGTGGGAGGTAATATTATATAAAATTATTAGAGCTAGGCATGTTTGCTGAAGAGTTTCTTGCGCCGCTTCTTCTCTTCATACCACAACATTTTGCGAAAGCGGTGGTAAATTAAATTAGGCTCCCATGGAGTAAATAATAACCATAAACAACATTAAAACTAAATAATAAAAATGGACAAGTTGGCGGTAGGCTAAATAAAACTTTAACAATACTCATTGACAATTGACATCTTTGTCTTCCGTGAACACGGCTACTGAAAAGTGGCCGAAACGTCGCAATAATAAAAATCAAATAAATTACCGCGCTTAAAACCGTTAAAACGTAGTTTTATTATGTATACTACTCGCGAAAACTTAAGAAAATATAATATATTGCATGTGTTTTACCAAAATGATCTAATGAAAAACAATGTATAATGGGCCCGTCAGTCGTGTGACAGACGTCACTGGCCCAGCCTCCTGCTAACTTTTACGAGTTCTTCCATTACATATTTATTATTTTCGGATTTTATCCGATACTAAAATGTATTACGTGGCTCGTATATAATTTTTTATTGTTTTTATCCTAAAACTAGCTGACCCGTGCCCACTTTGCTGGGCATCAGAAAAAAATTAAAAAAT
Organism: Dendrolimus houi; assembly: GCA_039645545.1. Lineage (NCBI taxonomy): Eukaryota > Metazoa > Arthropoda > Insecta > Lepidoptera > Lasiocampidae > Dendrolimus > Dendrolimus houi. The sequence goes on along the minus strand of CM077127.1, from coordinate 22,212,991 downwards.
ACTTATTATTAATCACAATCAAATATACCCTATATCACTCAGGAATAATGTAGCTTTCTATTGGTGAAAGAATTTTCAAAATCGGTGTAGTAGATCCAGAGATTCTCCTACAACGTCACAAACTCATAAACTTTACCTCTTTATTTTTTGTTGAGTTTAATTACCTACTAAGCGAATTCTAAATATTTCCCGTCCCGCATTGCCCGTACTCCAGTGGCGCTTACATCGCATAAGCCTATCTAGCCGATTAAGGTGCGCGGCGACCACGCAACTTTTTTCTAATACTTACATTATTAAACTCGTGATATCTTTCGAATGGATTGTCCGAATCGAATAATTCATAAAGTTATATAAAAGTATTGAAGCAGTCTTGAATATGAAGTAATTTATTTTGATAAGGATGCATACCAAGATACAAATAAAGAGCCTTTTCTAGCGGCGGCATTTTAATTAAATTTTTAAAATAAAAGAACACTTATTGTGGCATAACTATAATAGTTAGACATATGTTGTCGCGACACTTTGTAAATAATGATGTGTTCTGCAAAGTCCTAGTACATTATTTTATTCTATCATCAATAGTTTTCGCAGCGCACGCGATTTTAGATAATTTTTTACACCTTGGGTTACTCTATTGGAGTTTTAGCAATGATCCCTAATTTTTTGAAAATATAATATAGCCTATGTCAACCGGGGATAGTGTAGCTTGTCAACAGTGAAATATTTTTTAAATCGTGTCAGTAGTTTCGGAGATACCCCCCTACAACGTCACAAACTCACAACTGCCTCTTTATAATATTAGTATAGATAAATTATTTTTTCTTTATTTCGTTTTTATCTATTAATTTCCATGAGAGTATTTTTCTAAAGTCTACAAAATGTTTAATTTATTTCATTTCAATACCCACGCAAAATACTCTTTATTGCCCGGTTCCTATATCTTACCGACCGTTTATTTGCCTTACGATCGGTTAAAATTTGATATTAGCTCGCACTTAAGTAGTGTCAAAATTCAATCGAGGGTGAGGCTAGTGAATGTTTAGTAAGATATAGGAACCAGTCATAAATGACAACATATAAATTATTTTACTAAAAAAATACTACCAATGTTTTTGTTTGAGTAAATTTAAAACGTGTTATATGAAATAACATTGCAGTAAGTTTACTAAATAAGCTTCTACGGTTGATTGTTTACAAAACCCAACCAATACAGTGCTATGTAAACATTAAACAGTATATCATTTCAGTGTATGTCGGGAGAAGGCATGGCTCGGCTAAATCTGTTTAATTATAAATAATGAAGGGTTTAGATGTAAATATTTATAAATTTATGGTTTTAAAAGTACATATATTAAATTGCTCTGTGTTGGTTCGTAGTTGATAGGTTTTTTATTGCTAGCATATTTATGCTATATTTGTTTCTATTTCATGACCTTGGAAATGAAATTATTATTATTAAAGTGTGAAATGTTAGTAGTTGTGTTCCGGCATTAGTGGCCAGGCTCCAGTATCCCTTTAGAGAGCAGCAGCGCATTTGTAGCACCTTTGGTGTTGCAAATGTCTATAGGCAATGGTAACCGCTTTCCATCAGGTGGGCCGTCTGCCTGTCTGCTGAACTCAGGCAATAAAAAAATCAGAGAATGGGGCCTATCTAGAATAAATTTTATCCTAGGAAATACAGTTAGCTTCTATCGGATATAGGTCTAATGTTTACGCGAGGCAAGCGTCTTGAATAGTTTTTAAAATATTCGTATTGTTACATGCCGTCAAAGATAAGCGCACAGCTGCCTATTGTAAGCGCAGTCTATTGTCTTCCTCCCGGATTAAGGAATTCTCTGTTTTTTGAATTTGCAATTAAGAAAAACATGCTATTGTTTTTCTACTTGTTTTATAACTATCATTAGCGTCGAACTAATCCTTATTGTTTTCGACTTTGTGGCCGTTCGCAGGTGTGCAAATTAATATTTCTCAGAAACTCAGTGTGCGCGGCTAATTTCTTTGTACTGTGTAGTTAGTATAAGACGATGCCCGAATGGAGGGGCGGGCAGTCAAGTGATGACTACGAGACGAGTAAGACGTTTGTAGTACTCTCGATTAGCGATATAGACGACGGACTTTACGCGTGTCGAATTGCATTGAATCGTGCAGTGTGAACTGGTTGCATCCAGTTTTATTTGTATTTGTTTTATACGTGTTGTACAGTTCTAATAAAGTCTATATTAGTTCCAACGGCATTTTTAATTCGAGTCCTGTAGCTCGTAACAGTATATATACTTCCAGTTTAAGAGCGCTTATATTTCTATTTATTTCAACTAGCCAAATGTTTTGTTCAATGGGCAGAACGTGGTCTCCTGTAAGTACTATAGATTATTAAAATTTCATTTGTAGAAAACAATCAAGTCAGAAGTTGACTTGATTGTTTTCTACATTTTAAAGATTTTAGGTCTTATTCCTATTGAGTTAGAGTGAGTTTGTAGTATTCTTTAAGAACTATAAAGAAGCCTACAAACTTACTCTAACTCAATATGAATAAGACCGTTAAAATATACAGAAGACCCAATATATTGTTTTTTATTTATTCATTCTTAGTTTTTATTTATATTATTTATTCATTCTTAGATTCAATTTTATATTTACATGAATCGCTTTGGGTGCTTCATCTAAACTGAAAGAGAAGTGAACCGCGTCATGTTATTTAGCTTAATGTTATGCAGAAACCATAGAGCGGAATGTTTTTGTATTTAAAGTAAATTAACATTATACATTTCGTTTATTTGTATGTAATTATATTCTTTATACAATATTTTAACTCTTTATCAGTGAGTGAGATTGACCTTAGTGTAAGATCAGGGGTGGCTGATTCAACAATCTGCTTAGCTAGAACTAATTTAGGGCTTGTTTATTGTTTACATATGTACTTATTGAAATTGTATATAAACATTGTAATACTAAATACATATTTTTGCTCTTTTATGACACTTCAGATAGGTATCGCCCGGATCTTAGAATAAATAATACCTAGAGAGATAGTTTCCTACAAAATTGCATTCAGAGTTGAATCACAAAACCGATCGATGTGTGCGTGAGCGCCATGTGATTATTTTCGCTGACACGCACACAGAGGCACGAATAATGTTGCAAGTAAATAGAGTCTTTCTAAAAAGTAGGGAATTAGAACTGTTGGAGCTCGTCACACTGAGACTTTGTCTTGCGGACTGACGAGACAGACGCGTCGTCAAGCAAACTGAGACTTTTAGATCTTACTTAAAAGTGCTTCACTTTACTGGCACCTACTCGGGTTCTAAGCGTATCAATTCTATGGCCCGGACATAGATCACTTACTAGGATATAAAGTGATCTATGTTCGGGCCATAGAATCAGTACGCTTTTATACCATGGTATAAAAGTGTTCTCGCGAGGTAATTCACAGTTCACACGAAGAAACTCGTTGGCAGAAATAATCGGGTATCTAGGTATAAAAACAAATTCAGTGCTAATTACATAGTTCAGCCCATGCGCACGCATCGGTCGGTGATAGCTCGTTCTAAATCAGTTTTATCTTGGCAATTTGGAGTAGCAAAATTTTTGGGGAGCTATTAAAATCTTAGTAAATGAAATTTTATTACGAATATCTTATTCCCGTCGACTGAATTGCATCATGGAACATTCTAGGGCAAAACTTTTATGGCCGTAATTATTTATTATAATGAATTATTATGGGCGTTGAATTTACATTATTATCAAAACTGGTTTTTTTATTGTGTTGGTGGAATTTGGAATTGTACTTTAGTTGCGACCTTATTTAACAACAAACTATAACTTGCTTGCTCTAATTTACATAAATATATTTCCCAAATAGTATTTTTATCATAATACAACATCTAATGATCGCATTCAATTCGCAAAGATTAACTTAACTTTTATTATAACTTATCGTTATTTATTATATTTTATTTATCAGAATTTATCGTTAATTTGATATATTTATAAAATAGTTATTTATGATGCTAGTGCGAAGTCGAGGGCTTACATTCGTCTACTAGTTTGTAAAAACCAACAACCGCACAAGTGTCATACAACGTTTTTCAACACATTTGCGAGAAAACAGTACAATAGGTAATGAAAAAAACATAAATATCAGTCGGAAAGTCGCAACAATCGTTAACATTTCTAATATGAAAACCGCGCATCTGCAAATGGCGCCACGTACGCGTGGTGCAAATTAGTACTACATCTTTCGTCTCATTTCTCTATGCTGTTAAAGTAAAACAAATGTATTGAACATAAGCCCTTCCAAGGAGGTTCGATTATTCAGCTTATTTATTTTCGTAATGTGAAACTTCTTGGTGGAATCCTTTTTTTCATCTAAATACCCATTTTACCGCACGTTTAACGAAGTTTTAAATTTCGAACAATGTATACAGGCTTCGTAAATGCAATTTTTGAGCAAATGTGTTGATAACATATTTCCCAAACAATATTTGTATGATAATACAACATCTAATGGTCGCATTCATGGAGTATCTATTTATTATCAAAGATTAACTTCACTTTTTATCGTTAATTTGATATATTTATAAAAAAGTAATTTTCGGTCCTTGAAAGAACAAGTTAATAATATGAAATTTACGTCATTTTTTATATATTATCGTTTTTTTTCTCTGTACATCTTTAAATTCGAATCGTTTTTCATGAAATTTGTTGAATAATAATATGAGTTTTTAAAACAGCTATGAAATTTTGACCTCGGAAAGAGACTCGCGGAATACATACAGTTCGAGAGTTTACAGATGTAAAGCCGCGAGGAAAATGGATTCGCGGGTTTCACACATTTGTACTTTCTCTCGATGTTTTCCATCATTGTAAACACTTGGCAATAATAACAATATGCACATTACGTCAGAAAACGTGTATTATTGATGATCCTGTTGTTCTGTTCTAGATTTGCGGTCTTCTCTCCAGTCAGTCATAACAACGTTTAAAAATAAGCAAAGACGTATTTTTCTGTCTTCAACAGACAGTTATTCTTCAGATGTGAGAACAGGAAAAGAAACATCGCAAATATTGACACGTTTCGACGGATTAACAGCTGAACGTGTCTAGTTTTATCGCATCTACAAATTCTTTTCATGTTATTCTCGGATTGTAATCAGTAAACATCAAGGAAAAATGCGGTAAAGTCCTAGTGTTACTGATCCACCGAGATTTTTAAGCTCTGCTTGTACAAATACTATTAGAAATGTATATTTATATCATGCGGGCTCGGCAGACGTTATCCTGCTCTGAATAAATATAAATCTAGAACCTGGTTGTAGCGCCACCTACCGGGTCCAATTGTGAATATGAACCCTCCAGGGATCTAACTCAAATAAATCGGACTTAAGTTTAACCGACGTTCTCATTGACTCTCTAATCTGTGCTGCACAATGTATCTCATTCTCTCGCAGGCTAAGCCCTATAAATTTATGTGTTTATCTCTTTTAGTGTCGCTTTTTCTTTTCATTAAGTTTCAAATCACAAAAACTCTAAAGAAGTTTCACTTCAAAAAAATTATGAACATCGGTACAGCGGTTTAGGAGGACTTAAGTGACATCCACATATATTGAAAAATTACATACCTGTGTAAAGGTACTAGATAGTCAAATCAATTAGGATAATTTTTGGGAATTCTGTAGTTGTTTTGGCAAAAACGGAACTCATAATATGAAATCATCATATCCGTCTGTCTGTCTGTAATCTGTATGCCGCTACACTGTGTTGTGGTGAAATCGTGAAAATATGAAGTTTAAAGTTGATCGCCATACATGTTTATAACTGAGGATGGAAAAATGTTTTTAACGTTCTTATACATAGAGATTTAGACTAAGTTTAAACTCTTCTTTAAGAACCATAAAAAAGCGTTCGAACTTATTCTAACTCTCTATGAATAAGACCATAAATGTATATAGTCGAGTGTGTTATCTATCGTTAATCATAATTTGAGAAATCATAATTATGTTTCTTAATTAATCGATAAATTGTGTTCTCTTACCCTTAAATTTTTGAATTATGGTGTGAAAAATTCAGGGATAATATGTGATAGTGAAATGTTTAAATAATTAATCGAAATTGACTTTAAAAAGATATCAAGTCCTATTTAAGATGTAGGATACTATTTCTGATTACGAGCAGATGCTCGCTATGAAGTAATGAAGCAACCCTTAACAATGCGTCTGACACGGACTTTACCAGTTTTCTGACACATAATACAATGGAAAGCAATTTGGCCACACTTCAGTGAGTATTTATTTTATAATTTTGCATCGTGCAATAGACTCATTCGTTTAGCTGTCGAGAGTCGAGACTACGGATCGTCGTGAACGTTGCCAAATATCCCAGTCTTTTGTTATCCGCTTACAAATGATTCATTATAATCTGTCACAATTTTTGCATTGAAAATTCAAGCTTAATATCATAGCAAAAGTTTGACAGATCACTCCTCCACTACACAATACCGAAGGCCTAAAGCGTCCACTTTGGAGAATCGGTTAGTGAAACTGACACGCGTCTATGTATTGGTAGGTGTAAAACATAGCATAATCCACTTTATGTTGATTCATGTCATGTGCATCATATGAAACTGCGAAAACGACCTATTGAGGCCCTCTGAAAGACAAACCGATATGTTATGCGTATAGAATTAATTCAGTCTGGCTTTACGGCCATTGCGTCTATCAAGCACTATCAACATGCCCTACAATACCTATTTTCACATTTGTGTTTATGTTACTTAACATATAAGGTAGGTATAACATAGGATGGTTAATAATAAATACCGATTTATCGCTATATTAATGAGGGAGCAGCGTTATTGGTGTCGCCCACGTGTCGAATCTGATGTCAAAACATCACTCAGATCTGCGAATACAGAAAACACCTGTCCAAGTGGGCGGCTCTGTCAGGGTCGGCGGAAAATTCTCACATAAACCAATTTACCTGTTGCGGTTACGTAAACGGAAACCGTGTAATGTGTTTTTTTGTTTGCAATATAACATTTTTGTACAGATCCGAAAGTGTAGGCGATCTCCTGACATATGTTTATACAATGGCTTGAAGCGTTGTCTTGTATTTCTTTCTTTCACCATTTAGCTGGGAGTAAAGAATTATTAAGCGTTAGAATTTATCATTTTACAAAGCAGCTTTTTAACCTATGAGTTTAAAAATAATTCCGCGAGTGTCTCACAACTCGTTAAGTTTGACGAGTGTCACGTCAAGGCACCGTGAAAGTTAGTTTCCGGCGCGAATTGCAGCAGTCCTTTGGTCTGGCATACCACGCCGTCGCTGTGCAAATTTCTACGACCCCCTGTCTGCGTGGATTTATAAATAATCCCGGTTGGCCAGTGGCTGCGGCGATGCGGCAGTCCGCGGACGGCGCGGGCGCGCGATCCGCGATCAGCGCCCGCCCTAAACGACTCAGCGATCCGACGCTAATCCCTACACATGGTAACGGCGCTAACCAAATCTTCATTATGAACCTAAACACAAATACAAAACCATAACGCGTGTGAAAATCTAGTATCTAGAAAGTGACCGTGTTATATTTAATACAGGTCCGAAATAATAGTGCATTGTGATCGCCAAACAGTAGAGGACCAGGTTTTAAATTTGAAAAACTTATATTAGACAAGTTTATGTGCCGCTTGACCACTCATCGAGAATTTTGCTACATCCGTTCAGTTGATTAAGAGCAGACATGTCACTTCCAATTTACTAGATAATAAATTTTTGTTCTGTTCGCCTCTGACAAATTTCTTGAGTTATTTATGCAGATACGTCTCACTAAAATTCAAACGAACGACATCGTTACATCTCTTTTTTTTTCTTTACTGCTCCTTTGAGTATCGTATTGCAGAGCCCTGATTTCTGTCATGAATGTGACAGTATAAATATTTAATAGTACAACTTAAATTTGTTTTCATTTATTAAGAGTTCTATAATAACTCCACTGGGTCTATTTTTTATATCGTCGTAAACTCGTATTAATATTTAATTATCAACTACTTAGTAAGAATAACTTATATTATATTTTTTACCATCTATCTCGATCTAACTTGCTGTAATGTCTTATTAATCAAGGGGGTTGCCTGGAAGAGATCTCTTTAAGCGATAAGCCGCCCTTTGTTCAACCTAATTGTGACCTAGTTTTGTTTTTAAAGTGAACAATAAAGTGTTTTTAGTAATTCATTCATCTGGCATTATTTATGATGGTTATTCTAAGTTTTTTTCCTTTTTTCCACTTATGTGTCTGCCTACATATATTCTTAGAAATGTATGGCGTCGCCGCTCTCATAGCAATTACAAAAAAAAACATTAGTACAGAAGTTACAGAAAATTGCTGAAACTCTGACCTAAATCAGGTAAAAAGTACTTTAAACAATGGTGCATGGATGAAGCGGATAATGAAGGTAGATGAAATAAAAGGCATGCTAGGATTGCAGCACGTGAAAACCATAGTGTCAGCCTAACTCTATAAGAAAAAAAGACACGACAGCCTTGTGTTTAACGATTTTAATTAAAAATAACGAAAATTAAATTAATTCCATGTATCCATGAATTAAGTTAGTAACACCAAATTAAGCACACAGATGGAACAGTGGTGTCGATTACTATACGAATTCTTTCAATACGATTGTTATGTGGATTCTCTTCATTGATTCTTATGTTATTGTCATGCGTAGCTAATTTCGCTATACGTACAAGTTGACGTCTCATTAGACGACTTCGTTTGTCTACGTATTGTTATTGGCATGGCTATTTTAAAATACAAGTTCATTTGGTGTATTTTTATCAGTGTGTACGGCTAATATAATTTTTGTTGATGATTCATTAGGGTTTAGGTTGACGTCATCAGTGTAAGGAACCTTGATGGTGCAAGTACACCTATTTCAACAATTGTTATATTTACTACATCATCATGTTTCATGTTATTTAAGGATAATTTATGTACTTTTTCTCATAAATGTCGTGTGTGTTTTTTTATAGAATGAGTATTATTTACTTTGCTTTACTATGACTTTAATAATCCTGTTAATGGCTTATTTTAAGTCGACGGTAGGAAATTCAATAAATTAAATCCAATCTACACGCAATTTACTTCGTGTTTAAAATAAAAAACGATTTAAATTTATACATGTATTTTATGGATGAATTTTGCGTTTGACCACGGTCTCACCTGGTGTTGAGTGATGACGCGGTCTAGGATGGATCAGTAGGTATCGTCCTAATCAAATGAGTTTTGTAATATTAAGAAGTAATGAGAGACATTGGGTTCAGAGCGGAGCATATAGGAGACAGTGCAAAGTGGTAGAGATTGTTGAGTTTTAAGTCTACGGAGATGAATAGACATGATTGCATTGCCATCAGGCGCCAGACGTAAAACGACAGAGAGTTATGTTATTGGCTAAGATTGTAGTATATGTGTTAATTGATTACTGTTCGGATTTATATTCTACATATAGTAATATTATTCGCTTAAGGCCAGATATATTATCAGTCAATTCCTGTCTACTGGAAAATAACTCTTCTCATGAGCCGTATATTTTGGATCTTTCTTTTTCTCACTTTTTAATTTCGCAATTACTTACACTTTTTACTGGTTGTCAAAGAGTATGAAAATGTTTTTGTTGTAAATGACTGTAAAAATTAACACGCTTATAACAGGAAAAACTTCATCAGTCTCAACTTACAAATTTTGTCTTTTTAATAATATTTTAGTTGACGAAGCGGTCTTTCCAAATATGCTCTTTATATTCTTGTCCTTTCTCATCCATTATACGTAACCAAGGAAACAGAAATCTTGTTTTATATACTAATTCCATTACTTGGGCATAATTTATAAAAACGTTCCAGGATCGTTCAGACCCTTCGACTTCTTTCAGCCTAAGTCATAAAGTGATAAATAAATATAGGGCACGGTTGTAAAATCAGTTTGTTATGCTTCATATCGTGTGCCAAAATGAATAAAAACACTATGTTTTTATACCGTAGCGCTGTAACCGTCGAAAACATGATACTTACATGAAATTATACAATTACCGCCAACTGTGTTACGGGCGCAGACTGTTTTTACACTCTCGTTTATTTTAATCGCTTTGCACTCTGGGAGGTGCGCTAGGTTACTTTGTATTTATTGCGGCGAAATCTTTGCTGTTGAATTAACAAACAATATCTTACTAGTGATATAATTCTAAATTATAATCAAAGGCCTCTGTGGTTGAGCGGGCTAAGCCGTTGCCGGCCTACCTCACTGCAACGCAGAGGCTCCGGGTTCGATTCCTGGTATAGTAAATTTCGGAAACGTATTTTCTCCGTTTTTTACTATAGTCTCGGTGTCTGGGATCGGCCCCAGAGTGGTACGTTGTATATTACCCATAACACAAGCGTAACTTCCTTAATTTGGGGATATACAATATGTGTGTTTGTCTACCGATTATTTATATTTATTATTAATTATAAGTAATGTAACGTAAACTAATAGTTTAGTTGGGTGGTAGGGTATTTTCCCGCCGGGATGGCTACTACCTCTAGTCTATAGTATATATAGCGCCATAGAAACCTTGAATTGTGTTCCGGCATTAGTGGCCAGAGGTACCAGTCTCCCTTTAGAGAGCGGCAGAATATTGGTAGCACCTTTGGTGTTATAAATGTCCATAGGCGATGGTAACCACTTTCCATCAGGCGGGCCATCTGTCTGTCTGTCGAACTCTTGCAATAAAAAAATATAAATAGGTTGTGTTTCCCATGGGAGTATAAATATGATAAATGGATCTCGATTTGCGACGATCCTGTAAACAAGTTTGGCTTCCTCTACTTTCATTAAACTCTTCATACATGCACATTTATTTGAGGTGATTTTTAGATTATATTTCTATAACACTTCTGCTATTTGATCATGGTGTGTAGGTACGTCACGCTCTGCCGGATTGTGGATGTAATTTATTTGTATTAGCACAAAAATAAATACGTGTTCACAAATATAAATTAAATCCGTACTTCTTTAAATATGTATCTATAAATTATTTAATTAACATCCGTGATAAACGTACACTCTCTAACGTCCATTTCCTTAAGTCTCATACATTATTAAATCTAATTTTTATTTTTCAAACTAAATTCATCGTTTCAAATAAACACGTTCTAAATGCTCGTTTTACAGATGAACAACATTTTTAAATTGTGTATTTAGTATTTCCAGTAATTTATCTAATACTCCACCTACAAGAAAACTGTATTGTTGTACGTACGTCATGGCCTTACATGACAAGCGACTATTGTTAAGAAAAGTGGGCGTTCACTCAGGGGATTAGTGATTTATGGTTATTGACTTTTATAATTATTTTTTTAATTACCTCGATCAGCGCTATAAAGATATAGTCAATGGTTTATATATCTATATTGAGTACTAAATAAATAAATTATTAGTCAGGGTTCAACGCACATTAAGATACAGGTTAAAAAATGTTCAGGTGTACTTTAGAGTAATCGTTTGTTGGTGTTTGTTGTAACTAAAAGCTCTATTTTTATTACTTAAAGCTTTATTGTGATGTGTTACTTAATGCCTTATTGTGGTAGTATGTCACGCGAGTTCGTAAAAGTAAATTGCAGTTCAGTCTTTAGTTCCTATTTATAAAGTTTCATCAGAATCGCTTTATATCAACAGATGTGAAGAGAAAACAATATCAAAATACAATTTATCTATACCAGGTATGGGCAACCTTTGACATGTTGAGGGCCAAACTTTAGCGTGCAGAAACGTTCGCGGGCCGCGTTTAAAAGTACTTAGTGCATTTTAAAGTAGTGATAATATTTTTAAATAAACTAGTTTAGAATAATGGAGAAGCAATAAATATTTTGACGTGTCGGCCGTGAGGCGGCAAACCTCAAAGAATTCGATCGAGCAAACCGAGTGGCGGCGATTATCAAAGAGTGAGGCGGCAAACATCAAAGGATTTGATGTTTGCCGCCTCCCTGTCACTCCCGTGAGTATAAGTACCTAATGTAATAATTTTTTTAATTGGGTTTTCGTAAAATGTCTCGCTGGCCGGATCATATCTTGCAGCGGGCCGGAATCCGGCCCGCTGATATATTTGATTAATAATAAGTACTTTTTATTTTATTTCTGGTGCCCAGCGAAATGGGCACTTATTCCGGTCCTTTACGTCTATATAGCTTTTTATGACAATTTAATTTGTATTGTGTAACGAACATTGGATCCTGGCACTAAAAATCAGTGCTGTGTCGGAGTATGTTTTCTTTATATTTGCTTATCTTGCGTATGTCACATTTGGAAATAAATATATTCTTGTTTTCTTTCTTTGATGAAGAAAGTATTAAAATTGGTAGATTAATAAAAGGAACAAACCCAGACCCAAAAAGTAGTGGATGGATTATGTAGAGGATGATATAAAGATTTATCTGACAGGGGTCGTAAGGCAGAATAGAAATATAAGTACGGAAGAAAAACACAGGTAGTTGTATCCTCAAACGTTTTGGAAACATTGAAAGGAAAGAGTTTTTTTTTGAAGTTTGAGAATTCCAGTGGTTCACGTTCCTTCCACCCATCCCTTCTATTCTATCGTACAGGCTGGCAACCCGTTGCTAACATCCATAGGCGACGGTATCTACTTTCCATTAGGTGGGCCCTCTGAATGTTTGCCAATAAAAAACGACTACAAGCTCTCGATGATATACACTTCTTAACCAGCCATGATTTGGTTCATTGAGTGCTCGTTTCTTTTTATTAGCCCAGTAATAACAATATACGGCTGCACTGCATTCCTCGTGTCCAATGGTTTGTTCGGGCCGTACCAGCGGCCGGTAATTGCTAACAGATAGTTACGCAAATCTGATTGATGATAACGATCCGAGTCTAAGTTACCGTTACGTTCAATTTGGCCACCGTTCTATCTGTAGTTCGTTCACCTTCAAAAGTTATAGTCATTTTCACATTGGGCTCGCTTTAGGGACCGTTCAGAACGTACTGGATGCACTCTAATGCAGATGTTAGACGGATCAAACAAATTAAATCAATCTGTTTAAAAGGCACAGAACTGAAGAGGCCATCAACAATTACGTCACAAGAATTTCATGATTTCTTGACCCCTACCGTTCTTGTCATAGCTGGTCAAATTCGTGAGACTCCTCCCTTCCTTCTGTGACATCACATATTGTGCAATTTTACATCAAGAATTTATTAAATTAAAACAGCAGGTCCGTAATTACTATTATTTCCATTTAAATTATTTTTTAATAATTTAATCACTATGCAGATATAGATAGAGTTGGAATTATTTAAAAATTCGTGTTTTAAAGCTTAAATATATTAAATTTTGAAATGTGACGTCACGAAATTTAGAACCTCTTCCACCACTTGTCACACAATATTACACTTCGTCGAAAACCCTTCGCCCCCCTTAACGTCTGAAGTAATTTATGGATGGACCCGAAGGGACACGATTCTATTCATTGACATTAAATGATTCTAGTTTATGTTTATATGGATCACTGGTTGATTCATTCAAAGTGAAAGACAGAAATGAACCGTGTAATATCGGCTTGACCGACTAACTTTGTTAAGTTCACTGTCTAGAAATCAAAAAGATATATTAGAGAACTCTTTATTGTTCACGACATACACATAAAGTAAAGAATTTACAGTCATTTCGTGTAAAAGTGGGAAAAAATGGTGCCTTATTTATCGCTTTAGTTAGAGCGATTTCTACCAGGAAACTCGGGCTATGGATTGTGTGAAAGGAATGAGTATTGTTAAAGTTTTATTTAGCACTTAACAATACTCACTGACACTTGACATATTTGCCTTCCGTGATCACGGCCACTGAAAAGTGACCGAAACGCCGAAATAATAAAGATGAAATAAATTACCGCGCTTAAAACCGTTAAAACGTAGGTTTCTTATGTATATATGCGTCTACCGACCCCCCCACAGGGGATTATAGTGTATTTGAAAGCACAATGGAGGAATTATTAATAAAATTAAATAAAAGTGATAAATTGCCTATAGTTTGTGGGGATTTTAATGTTAATTTGTTGGAAATGTCATCAACTCGTACTAAGATCATTAATCTTTTCAAATCCTTTAATCTTATACATGTCTTTAATGAACCTACGCGTATAACTGCTACTACAGCTACCTGTTTAGACAATATATTTTGTAGTTGCAAAATAATCGATAAATCACTCATAGATGTACTACGGTCGGATCATTGTGGCCAGTTTATATCAATACCTTTTGACAGTATTAAAATCACTTCTAAAATAACCTGTAGACCGGTGAATTATCATCGCTTAAGAATCTTTAAAGATAATCTAGCCAAAAAAATTCCTACCTTGGATCTCAACAGCGAAGATCCAAACAACTTGTATAGTAATTTCTTCGACGTTATACAAGCTGAATTTGAAAACACATTTAAAACTAAAACAATTAACAAAAGTAATAAACTTAAGTTTAGTGATTGGGCTACAAAAGGTATATATAAAAGTCGAATAAAACTGTATGAATTATACAGTGAAAAACAATTGAATCAAAATCCAGACTTTCTTGACTATATTAAAAAGTACTCTAAAACCTTTAAAAGAGTGTGCATCGCTGCCAAATCTTTATATTATAGTAACAGAATTAAAAAATCATCAAATATCATTAAGACAACTTGGAGTGTCATAAATGACGCTTCTGGCAAAACTTCACGTCGAGATGATAGAATTGAGCTTGTAATTAACAATAACACCATTAGTAATAACTTTGAAATTGCACAAACATTTAATGAATACTTTAGGGATATACCAACCTTAAAAACTAGTTCTTTGTCATCATCACCACTGGAAGCTGAGCTGCTAATGATACAGTGTGTTGATGAATGTAATATTTCATTCAAATTTAATAGATACAAGTGATATTGTAAAAACGTTTAAATCATTAAACATTAAAAACACAGCTGATTTTAGGGGTATATCTTTAAAAGTATTAAATGACATAATAGACACTATTGCACTATCACTAGTAGAAATATTTAATCGATGTGTAGATAAAGGGGTATTTCCCGACTTAATAAAAGTTAGCAAAGTTATCCCTATATTTAAAAGTGGAAACAAAAACGACCCCTCCAACTTTAGGCCAATTTCTGTTTTACCAACCTTAAGCAAGATCTTTGAAAAAATAATTTTAAATCAACTGCTCTCACATTTTAATATTAATAAATTATTTCATACTAAACAGTTCGGGTTCACCAAAGGTCGATCCACTACCGATGCAGGTATTGAGCTCCTAAAACACGTTTATGATGCTTGGGAAGGATCACAGAATACCATTGGCGTATTCTGTGACCTGTCCAAGGCATTCGATTGCGTTGAATACGTGACCCTCCTAAAAAAGCTCAATTATTACGGTATTCATGGCGATTCTCTCAACCTATTATCGTCTTACTTAAACAACAGATCCCAAAGCGTTGAAATTAACAATGTCAAATCTTGTGAGACTGGCATATCTATGGGTGTGCCCCAGGGCTCTATTCTAGGTCCCTTCTTATTTTTGATATATATTAATGATTTGCCATATTTTATTAATGATATGTGTGAGGTAGTGTTGTTTGCTGATGACACATCACTTATATTTAAAGTTGATAGAAATAAACTGAACTTTGACGACGTAAACAACGCCTTATCCCAAATATCTAAGTGGTTTACTGTAAATAACTTATTACTCAATCCGAGCAAAACTAAATGTGTTAAGTTTGTTATGCCCAATGTAAAAGAATACGATATTAATATCTCTCTTAACGACACTAGACTTAATCTAGTAGATTCAACTGTATTCTTAGGTATTAACCTAGATCAGAAGCTCCACTGGGGCGCTCATGTATCTAGTCTCTCAGGAAAACTTGGTTCTGCTGCATATGCGGTCAGAAGAGTTAGGCAGTTCACTGACGAAGAGACTGCTAAACTAGTTTATTTTAATTATTTTCATAGTGTCATGTCCTATGGTATTTTACTTTGGGGCAACGCTGTTGACTTAGAGACCATATTTGTTTTACAAAAAAGAGCCGTAAGATCAATTTACAACCTCGGCCCTCGGGAGTCTCTTAGAGAATGCTTTAAGGAAATCAATATTATGACGGTCGCCTGCCAATATATCTTTAATAATATAATTTATATTCGTAATAATTTGAGTGCCTACAAGCAGTATAAGGATGTTCACAATTTCAACACCAGGCATTGTAATAGACTGATATTGCCATCTTTTAGATTACAAAAAGTACTGTCCTCTTTCTTGGGGGTTGGTATACGCTTCTTCAATAAGATTCCGAGTGAAATGTTAGATCTGCCTTTCACTAAATTCAAAATCAAATTAAAAAGTATCTAGCTAAAAAAGGGATACTACACTATTGAAGAATACTTAAATGACAAAAATTCATTTACATAGCAGCTCGCTCTAACATCTTATACTATATTTTGTATAATGTTATCTTGCCAAGCTTGTAAGGGATTTATGGAGATATATTGCAGCATAACATTTTAGTACGTCATATCATTATTATAACTTTCATAATATTTTTCTTTCCTCTTATTGTGTCTTGGTCTTATTGAGTATGCACTGTTTGCTACAACTCCATTATTTCTTCAAAAAGTAATTCTGTAATATACTTCTGTATAAAACTTATTAAAAAAAAGACAACTTGAGATATAAATAGAATAAGAAACTTAAAGAAAAACATTATTTAGCTAGACGTGTTGCTGGGGAGTTTCTTGCCGCTTCTTCTCCTTAACAGCAATAACACGTTGTGAAGCGGTATACATAGAATAGGAAGAAAAATTAAATTTTAACTTATATATTTATATGACCTTCAAAAGGTGTTCTCCAGTGGAACTTATTTTGAATAAAAAACTTTGAATTTGAATATACAAGTCGCGAAAATATTATAGTGTATTCCAGTTGTTTTTTTAAATAACTTCAAAGTACATAATTTTTTAGGAAATTATAATATTACAGATAAAAATACTGCTTACACCAGTTTCGGTTACATCAACTACTAGTACTATAGATATCAAAAGTTTTGAGCTGATCGATATAAATATATATTTCCAGCATACAGAACCGTTTGATATATAATTTATTACCAATTGCGTTCTTTCTTTTTTGAAATCTCTTTGTCCAATATATGGAACTAATTAATTGTATAAATCGTCGATGACTGGTCATTTGGTGTTAAAGAACTTAATTTCCAACGATGTTTCGACATGTCGAACATGGCTCATTGTGAGGCAATAATGATGCAGTGTTGTTCAGTGTGTTTTGTGTGTGTTTTTTTTAATGATTAGTTCTAATTATATAAAGTCGTCAAAATGATGCAAGGATTGTTGGAGTCGCTGTACAGGATCTATTCAGGTGAGTACCAAATATTTTCTGCAACATCTTGAAGTTGGTGCCAAGTAAAACGTTAAAAAAACAACAAAATTCCAAAATGCACCGACTTCATGATGTAAAAAATTTTTATGTTTTGCTTGATATTATTATTAGATAGAAGTCGGTTTATTTGTTACTAAAAAATTATTTCTTGTCATTATTATGACGGTAATAATATTTTTCTCTCCTTTTATTATGTCTTTGTCTTATTGAGTTTGCACTGTTTGTTATAGTCTACGAGACGCTGAAGATCGATCTTCACTCATCTGATAACCAGATGAGACATATTTTTTATCAAATTATATTAATTTGTAAACACGCCTATGATAGCTTGCCAACCGAAATGTGTTCATGGTTATTTTTAAAGTCTTCAAAGCATAGCAATAATATTCCATGAACGGTTTTTTGCAGGCAAATCTATGGGGTTATTTTTGTATTTAAATTATCTTTCTTATGATACCAATTTATATCAGTTAACAGAATGGTATAGTTAGGTATATTAACATACCTGTTCATACCTGCTTGCCATGTGCAGAAATAAGTAGGCAAGCCTATCAAGACATGTTCTCCTTGTTAAAAACTATCAGTTGAAACTAAATTTGTTCAGTTATCGAAAGAGTTGAAGGTTATGACAAAAACATATACATATGATCCGAAACGGTTTGCGACGAGACGATATCGAATGACTATACTCTTGTATACAACAAGTCATGTGTAGTTTTAGCGCGAATGTGGATGGAGGAATGAAATGGAGGCAGCTTAGTATAACAATGCATTGGCTAAGTGTTTAAAGCTAACGCTGGTGTGCATAGCCATTTAACCGACGGATAAAATAAAATAATCGCTGTTTAACAATATAGTTACAGCTATTATTTTATTTTAACTATCGTTTAAATGTTCATGCACACCAGCCTAAGTCCTTAAACAGACAGTTAATTAATCCAGGGCGTGTTAATAAACACGAGCAGTATCAATTAGAACATCATCAATGTATAAAAATAAAATTATTACCATATTTTTCCCATTAAAGAACGACAATGCATTCAAATTTCATGTAAAAATGTAACACGTACGCTGTTTGTTTTATCAGTCATAACAGATGTGTTAAAATGAAATGTTTTTGAAATATATAATACTTTAATTTTGTTATTTTATACCGAACCGTTTTAAAGGCTTTTATGCAAGTTGCGAAATTTTAAAATAGTTGGTTTTTCAAATCGTCTTTCAAAAATGTTCTCCAGTTGAATAAATTTGAATAAAAATTTTAAGTTTGAATTATTATATGTCAATACCGGGCCCAGAAGACGTTGTCTTGCCCTAATAAGAAAATTAGATCCCGATTGCTGCGACACCTACCGGGTCCAATTGTGAATCTAAATCTAAACCATCCCGGGACCCACTTGAACACACAAAAAATTCCATCAAGTTCGTCTACCGTGTAAGAGGAGTTCAGAGACATACACTCGAGCAGAAGACTATAAAATAAATAAATCCCTATCACTTTTAATCCCTATTAATATTATAAATGCGAAAGTAACTCTGTCTGTCTGTCTGTTACACATTCTCGGAAAAACTACTGGACCGATTTGGCTGAAACTCAGTATATATACGAGTATATTTTCGATGCTGAGGATGAACATAGGATACTTTTTATCCCGAAAAATGGGATAGTTTCCGGGATAAAAATATATTTGTCTCTGTTTGCTATGCTTTTGCGGAAAAACTATTGGGCCGATTTGGTTGAAATTCGGCATATATGTAATTTTAATACCGAGGGTGGACAAAGGATCCTTTTCATCCCGGTTAATGGGATAGATTTATGTTAAGGTTATCCTAGAAAATAGGATAGGTATTTTTTTGTGATTTGCCATTTTCGTTATTTGATTGTTTTGGTCATTTATGCAGTTTACAGATAAATAGACGGGGATAGATAATTAAAACTAGAACGGGTTGAAATAGAGGATGGAAGTTTATATGGGAGACAAATCATTTCTGAAGTTCATAGATGTAAAAAATTATCATCTATAAAAAATGCGATAGTAAACCGTTCTGTCTGTCTGTTAAGCTTTCACGGAAAAACTACTAGGAGTACTGTATCGGTTTTGCTGTAATTTTTTTAATGTAGTTTTAAAACCGAAAATGGACATAAATATTTTTCATGCCGGGAGATGATGATTTTATGGGATATGGGACTATGGGATAGTTTGCGATATAAAATCAAATATTGCAAATGTCCATAGTCGATGGTAACCGCTTTCCATCAAGTGGGCCGTCTGCCTGTCTGCTGAACTCCAACAATAAAAAAACATACAAAAATTTTGGGATTTGGGACCTTCTATTTAGTATTAATATATACTTGTGTCAGAAGGACCCTTTATTAGATTAGATTAGATTATTTATTTATTTATATATATCAATATATTGTTACAAGTTGGGCCACCTGCATCTATTGTCACATACCGACAAAGAAATGCTGCGCATCGTGTTTATTGCCCCTCCCGCATTCAGAATTCTTTTTATAACTCCGTATTTAAATTTGCAATTAGACAATAGCCTATTGTTCTTGTTTTCGGCTTTGTTGGCCGTTCGCAGGAATAGATAACTAGGTGTGCAAATTACTATTTCTCGGAAACTCAGTGCGCATGGCCGATATTTTTTGTTCTGTATAGTTAGTATAAGACAATGCCCGAATGGAGGGGTGGGGCAGTCAAGGGACGACTACGAGACGAGTAAGACGTTTGTAGTACTCTCGATTAGCGATATAGACGACGGACTTTGCGCGTGTCGAATTGCATGGAATCGTGCAGTGTGAACTGGATGCATCCGGTCTTATTTGTATTTGTTTTATACGTGTTTGTACAGTGCTAATAAATTCTATAGTAGTTCCAACGGCATTTTTAATTCGAGTCCTGTAACTCGTAACAATATGTATATCTTTGTCTTATACTTGCCACTTCAAAATTTTATATATAAAGTTTTTTTTTTTTTTTTTTATTCTAGTTATATTGCAAAACCCACATGTTACACAATTTTTCTCTGATCCATCCTAAGGTTGTCTGGAAGAAATTGCTTTTAGTGATAAGACCGCATATTGTCTTCTGTACTTAAATTTCTTGAATTCTATCTTAATATTATGCAATAAAGTATATTCTATTCTAAAAGGACCCGCTCTCAATTAACTTAAGAGATAATTTTTATTATAATAATACTTAGACATGTCGTTTTTATGTGTTGAGTGCCTGTATCTGTTTCTTTCTGAGTCTTTTGGCGCTCTAAGCGTATTCTACCGTCTGTACAACGGGGAGTATTCTGATGAGCTGCTGAGCTGTTTGATTTGGTGCCTACGCCGCCATTCTATCATCGCACCACTCGCCGGCGATTGGGAGTTCATCCACACTTCCTAGACACTTGGAAGTCGTCCACGATACGTGGCGGACGCTCCTTCATGCTATATGTATCCAAGTTATGGAATGAACCCGTCCCGCGGTTTTCCCAGCGCACTACAATATGGGGCTCGTCAAAAAGGGCGTGAACAGATACCTAAAGTCTCAACGAGGTAGGCAACGCATCGGCTCCCTTAGTGTTGCAGATGTCCATGGCCGACGGTAGACACCTATCACCAGGTGGTCCGTTTGCCAGTTTGCCTACTAGCAAACATAAAAACAAAATCTGTGTGTATGAATGTGAATATCATATATAAAGATACGATTTATATATATACGAGATAAGCTTCACAGAAACTCTTGGATCTACAGGGAAGAAATACCGATTTTACTGCTACACGATAATGCAGTGAACTCGCGAAACAGCTAAAAATCAAAGGTCGTCCTCTTACATGTAACAACTGAGGAACGAAATGATGTTTTTTTTTCAGTACATGGAAGAGCATAATTCTGCTGTTGACAGTTTTAAATAAACACCTAGGTACTTCTGTAATTCAACTAGAAACGCCGTAAAGGTTGATTCAGACGATATATATAACCCGAAGGAGATGGGGACTTTTGGGCCAAAGAAATATAATGAGTAGAGATATGACTCAAAAATGCATTATATTTCTGTATTACAAAATGGAAAACTGATAGAATTTAAGGCCTGTATTTTATCTGGAAAACTAGAAATCTTAAAATAAGGACACAAATAAAATAAGATATCGTACCATAATCGAATTATGCGAATGAATTTCAACAATTAATAATACAAAAACACACCACACGATTAATTCATTCAAAAGAAGTTAACTTGCTATAATTATAAAAAAATATCAATACAATAAAAAGAAATCTTAAATCACTCTCATCTTACAGTCTAGGCCCAAGAATGTATGAAATATATATCCGTCTCCTTTAGTTGTAGTTCCCGGCACGATTCTTAAACGGTCACCTTGGGCCACGGACAGTGATATTTTTTTCTAATTATGGTCCGTTTCGAGTAAAGGGACAGTAACATAACATTTTAGAAATGTTGATAAATAACATCACATTGGCTACGCTCAAGGCGTAAAGCGATTTCCGCTATTTCGCCTACCGCTCAAGATCCGTGCCGGGGACAATACTGGCCAAAACTAGTAAAACGTACCCTACAAGCAAACATAAAAAAAATTACTCTGTTTTCATACCTACATAGTAATAACTGTCCACCGTCGGTGCATTGCGACCGAAGCCTAAATATGACGTCGATATTATTTTAAGACTTCACTGAGCTTGTCTTATTTTTCCTCGCCGAAAGTTAATTCTTGGTGTAATTAGCCATCTCAGTCAGTCACGGCTTTATTATATGCGAATTGTGTTGCCAGGAATGTCTGGCTAGTAATTAGGTGTTTAAATCGATAAGTACTGTTTCTTTTAATTGTTTTCAATGTCAATTGTTTTATGCTGCCGTTGCAATTCACTAAAAAGATGTCGTCATAGCAACGCGAACGAAGTTTCGCTGGCATAACTAGTATGAAAATAAAACAGCATACAAAAACATCACCTTAGTAAAAAAAATAGTATTACTTAATTATGAAATACGTGATCGTCATTGACATCCACTGTTGAATTTAGGCTAATCAAATCATTATGGCTCCTACTGCCGTAAAAGGTTGAAAATGGAATGCAAATGAAACAACTTTTTGTTTTTGTTAACTGATCAATAATTTACTAAAACAAATAGCATAAATCTTCACGATATGAGACGTAACGTGGTTTTTTTTTGTAATTTTGCTATAGTTATTTTTAAAAAATCACCAATTCACCTACAAATTATTGACATGAAACTCTTTTGCTCCTTCAATTTTTATCAAAACATGTTAATTAAAATATCTACATCTTTGTAAAAGAAAGATAAATAATTTGATTTTATTGTTTATTTAAGTATTATTTTATTCACAATAAAATAATAGTGTATCTGAAAAACGACCACGTGTTTGGAGTCCCCGCTATCGCCCGATAATTCAGTACCAAAAAATCCTCAAGGACGCTGGCATTGCTGCAAGCCTTAAATCAGAATTTCATATCCCAGTCCAGATCCTTTCGACAACATTACGTAGGTCGTAGGTTGCCGAAGAGCATCCTACATTATGTTTGGACACAAGCGATCTCTAGTCTAAGAGTCTGCTCCATAAATGTAGGTACCACATAGTGGTAATGTGCTCCTAGATGGGACTGGAACCTGGCCACTAATTCCAGAACACAACTCAAGGTTGTTATGGCGACATGCTCTAGACCAGGGGCCTTAGCCATCCAGACGGGCAAATACCCAACCGCCTAGCAAGAGAAGGCGAAAAGAGAAGAAACTTCGTTTGGACAACGGCTAGTCTTAAGCTAATTTTTTATATTTTCCGATTGATAATTTAGTATACGCATTACGGGGCACTGTGTATAGTAACACAAACTTGTTATTGCAATACTGTCCAGACCCACTTAAGTATAGCAATTAGCATATATTTTTCCTGACAACATTTCATTAAATCATTAGTATATATGTATGTATGTTGATATGTACTTTAGGTTAGAAAACCGTTAAAGCGGTGTTTATATTTTCATGATTCGAACCAAGTCTTTGTGATAAGATACAGATACCTTATCCACTTAGCTTTCACGATTGTTATATTTGACTACTAATGTTCTTAATAAATATAATTTATTAATAATAAAATGGAGCCAATTACATTAATATAATATTTCGGTTCAGAACATAAGTGCTTGAAAAATTTGGCAAGCTTCTCGAGGAAGACATAACTGGCAACATTGCATGCCAACATATCTGAGGGCGGGGCGACCTGATGTATTAATGTTTAGCGGGTAATTTCGTAAGCCAGCACACATTTTTTTTCCATAACATTATTTTGTTGCTAAATTAATCTCAGCTAATCGGGACATTGACCCTTGGAAGAGTTAATGGGGTGGTTCCCATAGTCCAGTGGTCGGCAAACTCTTCATTCAAAAGAGACAAAAATAAACAATACAAAATTTAAATTTATTCAAAGAGATATTTTTTTTTAAGCCTGAAGATGTTTTATACATATTTTCTCACGCCCGTTATATCAAATCACAATACGCTATTATTCATGTATGATTTAAATAAAAATGTTTTATGGATGTAATCAAAATTTTATTAAGTATATAAACATTTGATATGAATCTCTGCTTTCTGTCGATGAGATATTTTTACTCAGAGAATGAATAATTAGGCCCACAAGTCATATACCATTCATAATTTACAATTAACATTTTACAGTTACATGCCTATACATTTAGAAGCAATTCGGCTACATGAGTTCACATTCAGTCAGTTTTTATTTAGAAATTGTTTTTTTTAAACTAATATGAATTTTGAAGAAGATTCTTTGGTGTATGATGTTTAGTTATACATAGTTACAGTGTATATTATTAGTTGAGTCTTTTGTCAAGTTTATTTGTAAATATGTCTAGTTTAGTTGTATATGAAATATTCCTCTACATAGACATTTATGTAAATATATTATTTCAAATTGGTAAATTTGTAAGAAATTTACTGATCAAATGGCCGATTTAATGTATTATTCGTATTTTTTCCACCTGACTTTTCAATACCACAAGACATTGGCAAAATCAATTCAAACTCGACATTGCAGTCATAAAAAATATCAATTCCTTGTAAAACAAGAATGTTGTTTGTAAAAAGTAACTAATACCGAAGAATAGCCCACTGGGATCCAATTCCAATCAATAAAGTTATTTGTACAAATTAAAAGTTCATTGGTTTTTATTGATGTTTGCCAACAGCGGCTGAACGTGATTTCACAATTTATAACAGGGTACGAATGTTCTCGTAATACTTGATCTCGTTTGAACAGATGTCTTGTTCGAATTCTTACACGATACGATCTAGTCACGTCTGTCGTATCGTACGACAATGTTGTCTGTAGGAGGTCCTTGATTGTAGATTGCACACGTAGTTTGACAGTTGTAATGTAGTTGACCTGATAGATAATAGACGAAAGGTTTTGGAGGCCGTTACATTTTAGAAGGAAAAAGGACACGTAAAAGAATATACCTGTTATTATTACCCATACACTACATGTAATATACTTGGCTTTAGGAGAGGCTTCGAGTCTCTCTGCGTATTCTACCTACTGTAAAACGGGAAGTGTTCCTAGGAACTGTTTAGAATGTTGCCTTCATCCTCTTTCTACCAACGCACCGCTCGCCATCGGTTGAGAGTACATCCCCACTTTCTTGAGCCGCTTCGCTCATGTACGCAACGGTTCTGTAGCACATTTCTCTTGCGTACCGTGGGGATTTGGAATAAGCTCCCAGCCGAGGCTTTGCCACAGCGCTACGATATCGAGTTTTTTAAAAAGGATATAGTATTTCTTCGAAGCCGGCAGCGCCTTGTTAACATCTGTGGTGTTGCAAACGTCCATAGGCGACGGTAACTGCTTTCCATCAGGTGGGCCGTCAGCCTGTCTGCTGTACTCCAGCTTATTGAAATATAGACGCTATACCTACTAACTTCATCATCCAGTCTAAAATCATTATGTTAGTTTCAGAGAACCCTAAACCAACAGTTGTCTAATGGCCGGTTCCTATATCTTACTATTAATTTTACTTGCCTTACCATCGGTTGATTTTTTAATATTAATATCTATTTTGTAATATTTTTTATAAACATGCAACAAAACCCTGCCCTAGCTTTTGTGCCAATTTCTCTCTCCATCCCAAGGTTGTCTGGAAGAGATCGCTGTAAGCCGATACCGATACCGCCATTTGTACCTGATTCTAAGCTGTTTTTGTGTATTGTTTAATCAATTTTATTGTAACAGTAATAGTAGATTGTTACACGAGAGGTGAACATATTTAGGCACGAGATGGTTTGGCGCACGAGCGTAGCGCAGACGTTGATAGTTCGATTGTCTAAATAGACCTTTAACCCGAGGTTAACACTCTGCTTTCCATAAAGAATATGAGGAAAGTAAATAAAACTGATTAGTTAAACAAACAACTACTTCTCTAATAAAATAAGGTGTTAAACCCATATCTAAATCTGATGAAATGTCTCGCGTACGTCACGTATGAAACGTCAAGTAAATTTCTTTTTCTGTTGCATTCTACCAGCCAGTATTTTATTGTCACTGATACTAGTAAATATCTAGCTCAAATTAATATAAATTAAATAATAATTTAGTGAAAAATGATTTATAAGTATAAAATGATGTTACAAAATTGATGATATTTTTCATTACAATTTATACCGCGATTTAACAGTAGCTGTAAAAAAGTTGGGACGTGAGTCGCATGTATTATCTATGATTTGTATAGTTTTTTTTTATTTTTTTGACATCAGGGAATATCGTTTTCCAAGGGACGAAAAGTACTCTTTTCAACCCTGTGATCAGGCGACTCCAAACGTACTTTGAAAAAGTTTATTCTATTCTAATTACGACATTACTTGTATGGAGCTTATGTCAAATTTTAACACATAGTAAGTTAGGGCAAATGACCGACCGGTAACATAGGAAACGGAAATAAGTTTGAAAAAAAATGTCAGTAAACTTTGTATACTTAGTTTATTTATTACTGGCTGACCTGTGACCACTTCCCAGGTCGTCATTCAACAATTAAAAAATAGTATTAATCACATTCAAATCATTTTATCCGTGCAGGAACGGGGAAAGCACACAATTTCCTGCGGCCGGGCGGCCTGTCGTAAGAGGCGACAAAACAACCCACAGTCAGGTGGTTGGTTACTTGCCCGTCTGGATGGCTACCACCCCTGGTCTAGAGTATACCGCAATAACAACCTTGAATCGAGTTCCGACATTAGTGACCAGGTTCCAGTCTCCCCTAAGAGAGCAGCTGCGCATTTGTAGCCCCTTTGGTGTTACAAATGTCCATAGGCGATGGTAACCGCTTTCTATCAGATGGGCTGTCGTCCTGTCTGCGAACTCGTGCAATAACAAAAAATATATAATTTGTGTCACTCAGGAATAAAGCAGTTTTCTGCTGATGAAGAAATTTTCAAAATCGGTTCAGTAGTTCAAGAGATTAATTGCTTACTACAAACAAACAACCTCACAAACTTTTCCTCTTTATAATATTTCTATAGATAAAACTTAGAAGACTTTAATATTTTGACTAATGTGTTTTAAAATACGTTTTTGAAGTGATAATATAGTAAAAAGGAATAATATGTGGCGCCATCTATCTACAACTTGGAGCTTTTGAAAGCTACATTTTTTTATTAAGCAATTATAATATCTTATACATTGTAAATTCTAAGAAGATCATTTTGATACAATACATACGATTTTTGCAATCAATTACATGCTTATATGTCTTTGGGCTGATTTATGTCTGTGGCGTGAATAAAATGGTTGAATTTTTCACTTTGAATTCAGCCTGGTTATAATTTATTCAACGGATAACTTTTATCCGATGAATGAAAAATCGGTCCTTAGTTAAATCAAGGAATACCTAAAGTTAGATATTGAGTAAAAATGGTTTTTAAAATAACCATCTAAATTCTAAACACACAATTTAACTTAAACTAAATAATTTTTGTAGGTTCGTAATATTCTAAGCATGTTTTTCCTCATAACCCGTGGCCCGACAGATGCCTAGCCCGACATATGTCCGATTACCCGATAAGATACGAAATGAGGTGCTCAATGAAGGCTATTTTGCTTGCGCTTATCAATACACAGTGAAATCTGATCTAAATTGTGATTGATCGTCCAATGATCAAACGAATTGATTTAATAAATAATTTAAAGAGTTTGGTCTGTACCAAGTTCTTTAAATTCTTTATTAAATCATATACAGGCAAGAATATCACTTTATTTATAAACTACCTGTCTTTCCAATAGGTAGGTTTTCCTGTCATGTACAAACTGAGAGTCATTTAGTCACTAGCGAATTATATTGTAGGTAAGCGTGCTCCATCCTAGACAACATCAAATGAGACAGGTCAGAAGTGAATCACACACATAATAAAAAGTTAAATTATTATTTTTCTGTTAGTCGCTCTTTATTTTTAGGGTATCGTAGCTATTCTTAAACGATTTCCAAAAGTAGGAGGTTCTCAATTTTACTGTATGTCTTTTTTTTGTTTCTTTATTACGCGATTTCTCCGACTTTCGATTAAAACCTTTGTAGGGTTTCGTAGTTAAATGACAAACACAGTAGATCCTTCAATGTGTGTGGTCTGATACGTAGTTGCCCGACTTTTATTTAGTAAAGAAGTAATTGCTATTTGTTTCTCTTTAGCAAACTAAGGTAATCCAGGCGTTGGCGCCACTTATTTCCCAATTACCAATTGTGTCTTGGGTTTATAGCGTCTTGCAACCCCGCATGTTGCCGCCGCTCGCGCTACGCGTGAGCACGTAACGTAATTGGTATCGCACCCGCCTTTACAAATACAAAAATTTGCTATCGAAGATTTCCGCGTCCAGTAGTTAATTACAAGGACATTCGCCTCAACCTTAAATAAATTTAAGTGGTCAGTGTATTTGCGTCCCTTGCGCCCCGGGGCTCGTGTTGAAGGACTTTGCCACCTGTATCGCCACGTGAGAAAGCAACGGCAGACCCCCTGAACCAGCGCTGTCGTGGGCTGGTGGCTGTTTGCGAGGTAAGTTCAAGGTTCTATATTCCCCGGGCACCAGTTCTTAATTGGGGAATAAGGGATGGCCATACATTGAACGCATAACGTCCTACCCGCGGAGATTGCGTGATTGCGTCTCCACCAGGCTTTGCGAGACAGATAATATAATGTTAATTTGGAAACAATATCCTACGTGTACACGATTATCTTATTTGTGTATGTTACTAGCTTATCAAGGCAACGTAACGGTTAAAGGAACATTACTATTAATTACCGTTGACCTATATAGTGTGGTTCGCCTAATATCCTTCCTCTACCGATTTCTCAAAAGGAGCATCTGTAGTCATAAAACTAACCCTACTATTGTTTTCTCGAAATTTGTTTGTGTAAAGATTTTCGTACATAAAATACCTTCTAGAACCTGAATTTCTAATTATCATAATAAATATAAAGCGGTTCCATTCGGTGTCCGTTTTGGAGCCCTAATTCTGTTATTCTATATGTTCTCCAATTCGCATGATATGCCTGCAATTGGTACTTGCCATTATGAGACCGTTGATAGGTATAATTTTTTTTCTGTAATTAGGAACTGATAATTCTGTCTGATCACTACGGCTCGATTTGCACTATGATGTCGTTCATGGCTTAATCTTGCTCCGGTCTTAGTCCTTTCCGGTCCGGTGCGGTCAAATTTTATTAAACACCCGGTTCATCAAAAATAATATTTGACTGAAGCAACACCAACTAATAGCAAGCTAGTAGTAATGTACACACATCGAGATTTGAATACTTGGAGGTGAAATTGATTTAACTAATTCAGTTCTTTACCCATTCAAATCACACTTTTCTGTAGTTTTCTTTGTGACTTCTATTATATTATATTATTATTATATGGATTTTATTTTGACTAGTAAATCATCTCGTATTCAAATTTTACAGTTTTAATTTCCTACGCTACAGAATTGGCTATATGACACATTTTACTATAAATATTACAACCATTTGCGTATGAAATATATGATAATAGGGCATACAAAATTATGTCGTCATTATTATAATAATAATAATATTTTTCTTTCCTTTTATTATGTCTTTGTTTTACTAAGTATGCACTGTTTGCTATGACTCTGTGTAACATTATCTGTAAAAGCTTTTTTGAATTTCAATATAGAAGTTAAATAATGTTCCTTAGGATGATAAAGTGTTAACCACCCTTTGTTTGACGGATGGTGGTGGGGGGTGTTCGCCTAGTGCTGGTTAGCTGTCCGTCCCGGGAACCCTGCCAATGCACTGTACTACATCGCGAAGGTAGCAGGGGGAGGGGGTTGCCGTTGCCGACGTGGTGGAAATTAAACTCTTGTTCGTGGTTCTTGAGGGCTTCCAGGACTGACGATTCTTCTTGTCTTCTAGTAGTAGTCGATGTTCTACCACTGGAACGGTATACAATTTTACAAAATCAGTACTCGCTTAAGTACCTCCAAGCAATAGCCTATCGACGACCGGGGATATTAGGCCTCATTTTGCATTTGCCCAAGCCCTATTTTTACTATGCGTCAGCCCTTTTCGCCCTTATACCAACTCCGAATGCTCACACGAGCAAA
The DNA here is from genome assembly GCA_039645545.1 of Dendrolimus houi. Taxonomy (NCBI): domain Eukaryota; kingdom Metazoa; phylum Arthropoda; class Insecta; order Lepidoptera; family Lasiocampidae; genus Dendrolimus; species Dendrolimus houi. Next base: position 22,182,874 of record CM077127.1, on the reverse strand, counting down.
CGGCGTCCTCGCCATATCCTCATTGACGAGTTGCTGGAGAGTTTCTTCCGCCGCTTTTTCTCTGCCAGCTATAACACGTTGCGAAGCGGTAGTAAAGATAGACTAGGATCCGCTCCGCCGGCGGAGTCGACGACTAGTCCCCATTTATATCACTTCAGCCTGTTGGCTGAGCTAAGCCTTTTACCACTTAATGCGATACAGTCATTCCCCCCGCAGTGGTCGAGCCGAGGTCGAACCTCACAAGAGACCAAGCCCGGTATCTCTGAAACAGCGGATATTCAGCTGGATCCTGCACAAAAAAATCCACCCTTATATTCATTATTAACCTTATTATACTTTTAACACATCATATACATCATTATACTCCTTATAACTAGCCCTACAATTAAGCCCTAGCTATATGTATTATTATACATATAGCTTGTTTCCCTAACCCTAATACCTGTAGAGTAATCTTAAATTTAATAACAATTTTATTACCCCTAAACGCATTTTTATTATAACTAACACTTAATAACTAAAAAGTCCTACCATTTTAATATTTTTACTTACTTAATTTTTACTCTATTTATCCTAAATCTATTTATTTAACCCTATCTATTTTTATAAAATTTGAAATTATTTTTACAATAAAAATTACTTATTCTAACTTTGGTTTTGAGGCGCGTTGTTAACAAATATAATAAGATGATAATAAAAAATTCTCGCTTGATTTGACTGCTATGTACCTTAGTATAGACAGTGAGTATATTTTAATCATTTTTTATATATCATTAATTTTATTTCCTTTGTCGCTTCACTTCCTTTGTTACTCAGTTGAAATAGTATATGTCAAGATTTGCGCAAACATAAATGTCAAATACAGATTGTGAATTGGACAAATATTTTCTAACACAATTAAGTGTTTACGAATAGTATTTGGTAAAGAATTTAGGTCACAATGATAATGGTCCAAGTATCTGTTATCATAAAAAAGAAACATTAGGTAAGATACTTTACAAGCTTCAAGCCATGGGTGATATACGCTTTGATGGTCTCACAACGAGGCAGAAGAAAGAGCAGGAAAGCGAACCCCAAGATTCGAAACTGATGCTTCGGACGTATCTTTATTTAATAACTCAAAGATACATAATTCTTTCGAGAGATCATTCGAAAACCAATGGTAATAAAATATAGGTGAGCTAAGTCGTAATCGATGATTCAAGGTCGAGAGTCGAATTAAACAGAATAACCATTGTTGCGAGAAATTAACATACAAACGTGAGTTTTTAAGCTATTAGATTAAACAATCGAGAACTGATGGTAATTTTATATTATTAAATACTTAAAAAAACTTTAATTTATTTCTATGTAAAGTATCCTTACATAGAAATCTGTTTATCTCCGTTTTTTAAAGTATTATACATATAATATGCTTACCAATTATTATTAAGGAAAAAACCAAATTTATTAAATATCTAAACAAAGTCATTATCGTATTCAAATATGTGTGTATTAGAAATGTAAATAAGTGATAGAGAGTTTACTCTCTGTTTTATCCATAATGACTAATCTCTGAGTACTCTTAGCATTTGTGTATCCTTATTAAAAGCATTATACGCAACTCATGCGCACCTTGCCAACTGTATTGACGTCATTGGAATCACAATTCGCGCTTTAGGGCTTTCTCGGTGATGTTTTGACAGTTGTCAAATCTGTCAACTTTATGTACCTACCTACGCTAGTGTGTTGACCAATAACCTATTTGTGTGTTGGTATACATCTAGAAATATTGGCTTTCTAGCTTTTATATTGCACTGGTCAGACAACAGCGGTTTTGTTAAAGAAAACTTGTAGCTGCCTTAGGTCTTCTTTAACTTTGATATTAAAGTTGTATTAAAGTTTTGCAACGAAAGACAAAGATGATAATCACTTGGTGCGGAATCTGGGCTACATGGTGGCTGCATCAAAATTTTTCAACCCAGCTCCCGAAGTTTCTGCCGACAACGCCAGGCCACACATTTCTTTTAATCCAACCTTAATTTTAATATATTTGGTACATTTTGGCATACCTGCCTCCAATTATTAGTCTTATTAAATCATAAAATAAAAATCATTACACCTGTTAAGCATTTAAGTCGCAAAATTGTTTTGAACTAACAGTATAAAGGCTTCGGGTCCGTGACCTTTCCAATATCTAATAGTGTTTACACCACAATTTAATAATAAACTTTGTTAATATCCAATAACGAAGGTTACCTGACAAATCAGAGTCGATAATAAAGTATTTTATTCAGTAATATTGGCCGAAGGTCGATTTTGACTTTCGCATTAAAGATTATTAAAGAAGTCGTAACAATGTCTATTCACAATTATGTTAAGGTTTTAAAAATTGCTACACTGGGCAAATCTGCCCTCCTTATGGCAAACGCAGTACTTGCAAATGGCGGTTTACTAGAAAAAAGCAATAAACATATTTTTAGATATATAAACAACATGAGCATGTTATGTAACTATAGTGTATTTAAAAAATAATAAAAATGAAAAACCCAAAAATGACGATTACTGAAAATGCAATAAGTAGGGCAGAAATGCCACCCTTAAAATCATAGAGACTAATCAAAATTTAGATTATTAAATTTAAATAACTAGTCCATAAAAATAAGATTTAAAAGTGATGAACTTGATATTTTTAATTGTCTCTATAATTCTAATAATGCGAAATGCCTTTTTTTAGGTTTTGCTAGTCATTTTGGCAAAAACGGAAATCTTACGTAATCGCCATGTCCGTGTCCGTGTATCTTTGTTAATGTCACAGTCATTTTTCTAGGAAACTACTGTATCTACATGGATAAAATTTGACAAAACACTACGGTCTGCTTAGCGCTACAAAATTAATTACTTATTTAATTTTTTTACAATTTTTGGTACAAGCTACAATTTTTTACAAGCTCCATGGATGGAAGTGATAAATGGCATCACGTCAAGAGTAGCTTCGGTGAACCTGCAGCCCACCTCTCTACACCCCTTAGCCACTCGCACCCATGTTGCCCCTGTCTTCTATAGCATTTTTTGGGGCCCATGCAGGGAGTGGCGAGTCACCGTCTGCCCATTTTCCATGTTCCTCGAACATTGCAACGGGCAGACGCCATAGTCTACATATTCCCAGACCCCTAGTATCACTAGAAGTTCACCCCAATAGCCCGGTACTTTTTGTCCTCATTTCCCACAATAGTCCTACACTGGACGGGGCTTGTCCTTGGGTGCATTATTATATGGTGTACACAGGGATAATCACTGGTCAGTGTCACGCCACATTTACATTAAATTTGTCAAAGGGCCTCTACGTGTTGGCCTTCCCATGGCTCCACGCAAGCCCTCCAAATGTCCGGGCCATTTTGATGGCGCGTGGTCTTGAAAAACACATTAGTAATAGTGAGCTATTAACAAGTCACCACAGATATAAATAAATGAAGATGTCTAATCAGAAATCACAGAACTAAAAAACAGAGAACAGAAATAATAAATTAGACATGAAAAATTAATCTAACATACTAAGATAACCTGCTTATTACACACTAAAATACAAAATATAGATCATTGAGTTTATTCCTAAAACTAGACACCGAAGTACCACATATCCAAATTATGTAGTGAAAATCTGAAAAAATAAAAAAGTGGCCGTCATACATGGAACTGAGGGATAAAAATGTATTTTTCATTCATTTTTTTTTATATATATTTTGAAAGTACGTTAGGAGTTACCAGATCACAGAGATGAAAACAGCACTTTTCGTCCCTGGGAAAAGATTTGCCCTGCTGTCAACAAATTTAAAAAACTACACGAACCATATATGCGACTCATGTCACAACTTTTTTTACAGCCACTGTTAAATTGAGGCATAAATTGTCATAAAAACATATTAACAATTTTCTAACATCGTTTTATACTTACAAATTTACATAAATCTGAGCCAAATATTTTCTATCATCAGTGACAAAAAAACATTGGATGGAAGAATGCTACAGAAAAAGAAATTTACTTGAAGTTTCATATGTGATTTAGATATGGATTTAACGCCTGATTTTATTAGAGAAGTAGTTGTTTGTTTAAGTAATCAATTTTTATTTACTTTACTTTCCTCATATTCTAAATGAAAAGCAGTGTTAACCTCGGGTGAAAGGCCTATTTAGGCAGTCGAACACGAACTCTCGTATAACAATCTACTATTCAATTTAAAGTAATCTTATCGAGCATTGTTAGACACATTTTGAACAACTGTAAAGCTGTTCTTGATTTGTTTATAACCGTTTTGACACCCCTCTCAACTTGTGAACTCAAAGGGCAAATTATAAAAAATGTATTTCAAAAACACATTAAACAAAAATTAGTTGGAACAAGCTCAGTCGATTAGTTTTTGTCATATGGGGGGGTATTTTGGATTGGGGTTATAGCTTATTAGAGCCATCCGTCACTCGAAAAACAGCGCCTTTCACGGATGGACGCCGCGTTGTCAACCAGTGAACCTCACATGGTGAGCGAATCGAGTAAACGTCGCGCGATCCATGAATTAGTAGGTCTAACTAGATACTAGGTTTATTAGGTCGGTATCTTGAGATTTTCTTCGATTCGAGTGCTTTGTTTATAATAAAAACGAGCACTATCAGTGATGTTCCAGCCAAAAATGATTGATTTAGCGCAAATTAAAAATAACGTGGTTGCGGACAATTTTCTTCTACAAGCCGGTGATTTCCGCAACTCGTCGACGTAGCGTCTATTTTGCCTGCGAGGGTGGTTGAGAGGTTACTAAATCCAGCCCAGCTCCTTCAGCAAGTCGGCCATCTTCTTAACTATCCCGAAGACTTTTCGGAGGCTACCTGGGACGTCCAGATACTTCGCCTTGTATTGGGCCACCCCTCTGTATTCAATCAAAACATGGGCGGTTGTTTCTTCTACGTCCAACCAAGCCGTGCACAGGCTCTGCTGTCAGTAACTCTTATTATTGAAAAGATGCCGGCTCAATTTTCAATTCAATTTATTTTCCAAAAACATTTCATTAACATTAGGTATTATTAACATCAATATTAACATTTTATAACATAAATGGTTTGGTTAATTATGGCATCCACACTAAAAAATAAAATTCTGTGGCGTCGTCGATGCTAAGATGCGTTTGACAGAAACTTTACCATTTGCCTCGGTTTGTTTATACGTTACCTAAATGTTTATAAAAATCATAAGTGCATACACACATATATATATATATATATATATATACCAGAGTTTACTCCGCGGCTGCGCCGCGGGTCTAACCTTAGTGTGTGCCTCTTGTTTAAAGAGCAGTCGTTAATACAGGTTACATTGCATTATATTCTTATGTTGGAGCTATTTGCCCTCGGAAGTTTTACTTCATTTTATATCGCAAACTATCCCATCTCTCGGGATGAAAATTATCTATTTCCTTTTTTTTCGGTATTTAGACAGACAGATCGAGTTACTATCGCATTTTTTAGATTATGAATTTTTATATCTATAAACTTTAGAAATGATTGGTCTCCCATAGAAACTTTTATCCCCTATTTCAACCCATTCTAGTTTTTATATATTTTCCGTCTATCTCTGTAAACTACATAAACGACCAAAACTACAAAAGCTACCACAACTACCAAAACCACCAAAAACTACCACAACTATAAAACTATCAAAACTACCACAACTACCAAAACTATCAAGACTACCACAATTACCAAAATTACTAATAATACCAAAACTACCACAACTATTATCTACTATACTAAATTATCAAAACTATCGAAACTACCAAAACTACCACAACTACAAAAACTACTACAACTACGAAAACTACCACAACTACTAAAACTACCAAAACTACTACAACTACGAAAACTACAACTACCAAAACTACCAAAACTACCTAAACGACCAATACGACTAAAATTACCAAAAGAAACAAAATGACGAAAATGGCAAACCACAAATAAAAAACTTATAATATTTTCTGGGGTAACCTTTACATAAATCTATCCTATAATCCGGGATGAAAAGTATTCCTTGTCCACCCTCGGTATAAAATTTACATATATACTGAATTTCAGCCAAGTCGGTCCAGTAGTTTTTCCGTAAAAGCATAACAAACACAAAAACCAATACATTTTTATCCCGGAAACTATACCATTTTTCGGGATAAAAAATATATATATACTGAGTTTCAGCCAAATCGGTCCAGTAGTTTTTCCGTGAAAACGGAACAAACAGAAAGACAGAGTTACTTTCGCATTTATAATATTAATAGGGATATAATATTAAAGATTAAATTAATAATATATAATACTCTTATAGAGTAATACATAAAATGCTTTCATGGGAACGTTTGTTTTTAATGTGTACATACAGTGACTGTTTATCAATTACTTTAACCTATAATTAATATTAATAACCAATATGAGGTTGAGGAAGTCTTTTCGCATATAGTATGTATGAATTTATAAGAGCTCTTTGGCTATACCATTTGTATCTGGCTGGTTTTGGTATCATTAAAAAGTTTTAATTTTAAAGAAGACAATTTCAAATTCAAATTAGGAAAATGTGTGATTTTCATTTGTTTTTCTTATTGTTAAAATGAGTGAATCTAATGAAGAAATTCGAAACATTTTAAAATTTTACTACAAAAAAGGTAAAAATGCAACACAAGCCGCGAAAAAAATTTGTCATGTTTATGGACCTAATGCAGTAAGTATCTGTGAAAGTCGCGCAAATTTGGTTTAAGCGTTTTCATTCCGGAAATTTTGATATCAAAGATGTACGTCGCTCTGGTCGCCCTTTTACGGACAAAATTGATACCATTTTTGAAAAGGGGGAGCAAGATCGGCATATTAGTGGTTAAGATGTAGCTGGAGAACTGGGAATTGACCACAAAACGGTTTTGGCGCATTTGAAAAAGGCTGGGTACACAAAAAAGCTCGATATTTGGGTGCCTCATGAGCTCACTGAAAGAAACCTAATGAACCGTGTACTCATTTGTGATTCTTTATTACGACGTAATGAAACCGAACCATTTTTGAAAAAGCTGATAACTGGTGATGAAAAGTGGATCACGTACGACAAGAACGTCCGAAAAAGATCGTGGTCAAAGGCCGGTCAGGCTTCACAGACTGTGGCGAAACCCGGGTTAACTCGCAACAAGGTGATGCTGTGTGTATGGTGGGATTGGAAGGGCATTATTCACTGTGAGCTGTTACCACCAGGTAGGACCATCGATTCTGAACTGTACTGCGAACAACTGATGAGATTAAAACAAAAAGTTGAGAGAAAGCGGCCGGAATTAATCAACAGAAGGGGTGTGGCTTTTCACCATAATAACGCTAGACCTCACACATCTTTAGCCACTCAGCAAAAATTACGAGAGTTTGGTTGGGAGGTGTTAATGCATCAGCCGTATAGTCCTGACCTTGCACCTTCATACTTTCACCTGTTTCGGTCTCTGCAGAATTCCTTAGGCAGTGTCAGGTTAACATCACGAAAGGACTGCCAAAACCACTTGTCGCAGTTTTTTGATCAGAAGCCCCAAATTTTTTATAGCAATGGGATCACGTCCCTACCTACAAGATGGCAAAAAGTTATCCAACAAAATGGCACCTATACATACTTTAGTGAAATGTAAATAAACTTTATAAAAAAACCTTTTGAATTTTTATATAAAATGCGAAGGAACTTTTTCCCCAACCTAATATTACGATTTAGCCTATAATGCATATGGACAATGATACGTTGAGAAGATTGTACGTGAACAAATTGCCTAAAGTACTTATTAAATGTTTGTAAGTAATCCATGGCTACATAGGAAACCATGAACAGTTTCCGTTATCTTTGAAATAGAGTTTACCTTACAGACACCGATAACTGGTTGTCAATTTTACGAGAACGGATAACGAGTTCAAACAGTTTGGATACTATAAAATTATCGATCCTTATCTTTATAGTTGTGTAAGCGAATGCATTTATCGGTAAACGGATAAAATAGTAATGCTTTTTATCGACTCGTTGGCGGTTCGTTTAATGCACGAGTTTGATTGATAAACAGGGCTGTCTTAAGCGTATTGGGCGCCGGGGTGCGGAAATGCGGAAATCAGTTTACAATCCTAAAACAATAAAAAAATAGCATATATTTATATATAATATTTTTTAAATGTCATTATTTTCAAAATTGCATTGCGTAGTAAATTAGATTCGTCGTATTTATTAAATATCTTGACCCTTAACACGAAACGTAATAATCGTGTACATAACAAAACACTCATCTTGGAAGTTTGTAAAAACAACACATCATACTATAATCCGTTGACAAGAATGTGTCGTGTCTACAACGAACTTTCTATAAAAAATAAAACATTAGATATATTTAATGCAAAACCTTTCGCTTTTAAAAAATTGCTAATTTCTATGCTGAAAGAGCACACCTCTTTACCTGTTTAGTAATTTGTTTAATGATTTTCTTTTCTTCGTATATTATCTTTGTAATGTATTACTAAAACTAATGTCCTAGCTTTAAGTATTTATTGAATCATTATTACTGACATTATTAACATAATTTTGTTTGCGAAAATATAATTTTAGCAGTGATGTGTCAGCACGCTAGGATTTCAATCTAGATATATTAATTTACAGACTATAGGTATATTATATAAATAAATTACTGATAGTTATCTGTTGTGTTGTCCAAATAAATAAATAAAAACTACTGGGTTTATATGGTAGACATTTCACAAGAAGATGTAGTCTATATGGCGCTATACATAAGTAGTATATTTAAGTCGTTGGTCAGAACTTGAAAAATCATGTTCTTAATTACTTTTTTTATTGAAATCAATCAGTTTGTGCCGCTTAGATCACCACCATGTCATTAGATCACCGAACACTACAAGCGTCTTCTTCTTCGAGGCCGGCAGCATATTGGCACCACCTCTGGTATTGCTAATGTCCACAGGCGACGGTAACCACTTTCCATCACAGTTGGGCCATCAGCCTGTCTCCTGTGCTTCAGCAAGAAAAATAATTAAAAAAGTGTCATTACGACTACGGTCTTTAAAAAAATTATGTGTGTGTGTGTATGCAGTTCACACTCAGTAGAACTGAAACAAAGTGTGAAAAGGGGTGGGAGGGATTCTAAATTTCGTGACGTCACATTTATATATTATATCGTTAGCATATATTTAAGTTTTAAAAGACGAAATTTGAAGTATTAACAAAAAATGTCAGAACATTTCCAGCTATAACTGTAAGAGCATGGTATTTAAATGATTAAATATAAAGTATTCTATCTCATTCTCTCGCTCAGGCTTAGTCCTATAGATTTATGTGTTTATATCTTTTTAGTGTCGCTTTTTCGTTTCTTCGAATTGAAAATCACAACGATTCTGAAGAAGTTTTACTTCAAAAATGTTTTAAGCGACACAGGTACAGATAGATAAGGTGAAATGTTAATTTAAAAGGCTGTTTCCACTCTAGTAAAGGAAATAATAAAACTCTATTAAAAACCTTCTAATTTAATAATAGAAAGTTTATACTCAATTTCACTAACATAGTAACAACAAAATATAGTTAAACTATTTCCTTTATTGTTTTCGGATTTCCATCTTGTTTTAGGATTTTTGTTGATACATATTTTGACAGTAAAAGACTTTTGTTTTGTTTAATCGCATTTAATTCAAAGAAACAGAGACAATTACTGATTTAAATTTTTCTAAAAACTCAACGTTCCCAAATTTAAAACTAAAGGCAACTTGTCCTAAAATAGACAGTAGTCTAGTAGTCATCGTAATGCTTCGTCCTAAATCTGCTATTACAATAGTGTCACAATGGTCTTTCACGTCCGTCACAATGCTTCATAATGGCACCTCAATTGTTGCTTTTGCTCGTTTCAATATAGATTTGGGACCCTTGTCACTATCTATATAATATATTCTATATATATTCATCACTGCTAGATTTATTATTAATTAGTGGAGGGCGGGCTCGTGTGTTTCTGATATCAATAATTTGAATTTCTTTCCACCTTCATATTAATGAAAAATCTATTCATGTGTGAAAAAGGTTTTTTATAAGATACAGAAAGAGGCAAAGTTATGCGGCGATGTCGTGATCTTTATATCATATATATTCATATCACTCGAAATCCGCTCATGAATCACGATTCACTTCTGGCTGAGCGTAACGTCCACTCAAAGTTATGAATAGAGGTGATCTCGCACCGGGCTGCGCTCTAAGATCCTTGGCAGTAATTGTATATTTCAGAAAAAGGAAACGCCGGTAGGGTATCCGTTCCTAATTATTAGATTTTATATACACGTCTCAATGTATCTCGTTTATAGTTTACAGCAACATGTACTGTAATGTCTTTATTACATTATGCCCACTTCCACTGAGCTAATGAGAAGCAGCGAGGGAAACAATCAGCGCGAGTATGTAACCACGTTATGATTATGCGATCACAACTCACACAAAACTCACTTTATTACTTGCTCTGATTTCTTAGCCGTTCCTATGCTAGGATTTAATGTTTATAGTTATAAATATCGATAGGTATTTTATATTTCCGAACTAAGCAAATGTTTTTTTTATATTTGTTATAAGTATCGTATATCGAATCATTCTAGTGTCGATTCCAGTGACACCCAGACCAACGACACTAGAAAACGGAAAATTTTTTCTGAAATTTACTCTAACGAGAATCGAACCCAATATTTCTGTTTTGTAGGGGCTACCGTTATGAATAATACACTATCGAGCTTTGGTATGTAGCTTATATAGGTACATATACCAATAAGAAATTTATCAACTATGCGCCCACTAGCTTTAAGAATAGCAATCAGTTTTAAATCAGATTAAAATTGCCAAAAGTGAAATGACGTAATTCTTTAAGATGCCAATTAAAAATACAATTACTAATCAGTTTCCGTTATTCACACATCGATCGTTTTTTTTAAATATCCCGAATACTAACTTAAAAGTAGAATACATTCTTGAGCATAATAAATATTTTTATTTATTTATACTCAAGTTCATGGACTTATCAGTAATTAATTTTGCAACAAAATTATATTTTAGTAATTTTTTATCTTATTTTATTGTCATGCCCACCCACTTACAGGAATTAATACTAAGCCGAGGTCAATTGGCGATAATAAAAAATAAATATGTTTACTCGTATTGCATACGTTAATAAATGAACATAAATATGTTACATAATTTTGGATATGTCATTGACCTTTGGAAATATGTGTAGTAATTCGATTGTGTTCTCAACATATTATAAGTCTTATAATAGAATACGTTTGATGTCTATGTTATTGTGGTTCTAGTTTTAAATATCGGTTGCGTTATGAGCGCCTACTTCGGAGTTCGGGGTTCGTTTTGTACTTTATCTCCTCTGCTTTACACGACCTTCAGTTTTTTTTTTTTTGGCTTACTTACTACTCTTTAACCGCGGCCTTGTACAGTAGCATGGCTAGACATTCTATGCAATTTACATCAATATTTAATTGACGTCAAACCAACTGATACACTTTATCATTTTATAAAATGTCGGAGCCTTATAGGTCTTGTATGAGCGTAGTAAGTTAGAATAGCGTATTAGTTATTGTTTAATTATTATTATTATTAAAGTTATTTTTATGATGATATTTTAAACATAAGACACTATGGAATTTTAGTGCCCGCTATTCTGTATGAAAATAATTTTTGAATTTATTTTAACATGCAAACTGGTAGATCCATAAATTTACCGAAATTGTTTTTGTAAACCGGGCAAGCCAACGCTGTTACTACTAGAACATATAGTCAGGCCGCCTTTTATTGATTATTTCATTAATAAGTTTCGATTCCCGCTTGTCCGTTCTTATTTACTTGGCATCACATTACAAAATAATTGTATCGGTCGACACGCCTCGGGTTGATGCTTGATGCGTGATGGAATGTCTACGTTTGTATGCATTTGTTGTTCGTGTTATTGCCAAATTGTTGGGGTGTTGGACCTTTTTAGTTGGTCTTGTTGGTGTTGATTTGTGATTGGTCGTATTGTGTAGGGCGGCGACGTGACTGATAGTAATTTAGCGGTCAACAGCCCGTTTGTGTATTGATCATTTGATTTATCGAAAGATCGCATTTATCAAGATTTATTGAATGGTTTACCGTTACACTGGTTGTTCTTTCTACACCCTTTTTATTAATGAACCCATACCGCGACTTGTAAGAATGCATGCACTTTCGGCCTTTATTAATTTTATGTTCAGATTCCTTAGCTCATTTCGAATTTATCGCAGGGTTAAAGTTTAATACATAACCGTGATTTAACGTTTTAACTAATGCGCGTTGAATTCGGGATTTAGTTAGGTATTGTTGCACGCCGATACTAATCCTTTGCAGGTGTCTTATTACCCCTTTGAATTTAAGTGATTTAAAGTTCACGCCGCCGTAAGACGTCATAAAACCTTCTAGAACTCCTCTGTTGGTATTTCATGCGAATTCTTGGAGCTGACCATTTACCGATTTCAAGAACCTGTGGGCGGCATATTGCTAGGAGACCATTTGTAATTTACAAATGGATGAGGATCGGTCAGTCGGGAAATGCGCCAGCCGTGTTCTGACTGCGAACGAGGCTTTACCTAGTGCACTTTCGGAGCGAATATCTTATAACGATGAACTTAGGGCGATTTATGTGATAAAAATTGTCTGCTCTACGATTTGGTTTTGTTGTATTCGGCTAGACTAGTAAGAACTATGAATTAAGTGTGTGTATTTCTTATAAACTTTGTGATAATTCCAATGGCATTTTCGAATTTACATCCTACAAATTCGTAACAGTATATTCATTTCTGAATCCTATTAGATATCGAAGTGAAACAAATACACGCAGATTTCAATAGCCCACTTCTCCCTCCTCTGTCCCATCTCCTTTATTCCACCCTTCCTATCCTATCCCCTCTATGTCATTCTAAAGATCGGCAATGCGTTTACTTCACCCCTGGTGTTGCAAACGTGAATTAGCGCCGGTAACCACTTTCCATTAGATGGAACGTCTACCAATTTCTGTGCAATTAAAAAAAAAAATGGAAATTGTTTTTTAAATCCTTAAAATTTTCATTGAAATTCTTTAGCCATTTCAGAGCCTATACGTGTCAAACTCAATTCAAGACTAATAGAGAAAATCTTTTCAAAACTTTAATTTATGATTAGGTTATATAAATACTATAAATAGTAGTTTGTGTTTTGAAATCAGACTAACGGTCTTATTCAAATTATTAGAGTAAGTTTGTAGGCTTCTTTAAGTTCCTAAAAATTCTACAAAGTACAAACATTTTTTTTATTGCATGAGTTCAGCAGACGGCCCATCTGATCGATAGTGGTTACCATCACCTATGGACATTTGTAACACCAAATCTGCTACCTATGTGCTGCCAATCTCTAAAAGGAGACTGGAACCTGGCCTCTAATGCCAGAACACAACTCAAAGTTGTTATGGCGGCATACTCTAGACCAGGGGTGATAGCCATCCAGAGCTAATACCCTACCACCTAGCAATATGGGGAAAAAACAATATGAATAAGACCGATAATCTTTAGTTTTTAACCAACTTTCAAAAGGAGGAGTCTCAATTCGTCTGTACGTTTTATTAATTGGACTACGTGAATGAATTATGAATTTATTTTTTTAAAGGTATTTCGATATATTTATACTGACGATATTATTATTGTTTTATATCCTTAATTTGCCCTTTCTTACACTAGGCATACAGAGTCGCCACTAAATTTTATTATTATATCTTTTGTTGCAGGTAATTACTTAATCTAATGAAACCAAGCTGATAATAACTTATAGGTAAGTGAGTACCAAAATTATAACATGTAATCTGAAAATCAGAGGTAGGTAGATATTGGTGCCCGCTACACTGCGATATGATTCTGGAATAGTAATTTAGTTTAATTTGTAATAGTAGTTCTGGAAATTGGCGGCCTCTGTGGTTGAGCGGGCTAAACCTTTGCCGGCCTACCTCACTGCAACGCAGAGGCTCCGGGTTCGATTCCTGGTATAGTATATTTCGGAAACGTATTTTCTCCGTTATTTACTATGGTCTGGGTGTCTGGGATCGGCCCCAGAGTAGTCCGTTGTATATTACCCATAACACAAGCGTAACTTGCTTAATTTGGGGATATACAATATGTGTGTTTGTCTCCTGATTTAAAAAAAATAGCAAAGACTCGACCAAAGTGAAGTATTTGTAGGCAGATGTTCTAAAAGTTTTTATCCATGGAAGAACGAAGAATTAATTTCTACGGCCGAGCGGCTTGTTGTAAGAGGCGACAAATCAAATCCCAGCATTTGCCTACCTGAATGCCTACCATCCGGTTTAGAGTGTGCCGCGATAACAAACTTGAATTGTGATCCGGCATCTAAGGCCGGGTTCCACTCTCCCCTTCGAGGCCAGCAGCGCATTAGCAGCACACTGGTACCCACTTTCCATCAGGTGGGTTGTCACCCCGCCTACTGTACTCCATCAATATAAAAAGATGTATACATACGTATTGTCACGCCTGTTTCTCATGGAGGTAGGCAGACGACGATCTCCACTTGCGACGATTCTGAGAAACAACTTTCGTTTCATCTATTTTCATTAATCTCTTCAAACCTGCAAGTTAATTTCAGGTGCTTTTGCTATTATACGTCGCGGGCTACCGGCATCATGTAAACCGTTCTCAATGCACACGTGTGTTATGTGTTAACACTTGTTTTGTGATTCTACTTTCATCCATTCTCTCTACATGCCCAAAGCGTCTTAAAATTCCTTTTTCTTCTCGTGTTATTACATATACTTTCAATACACAACGTTCCCTTATCACACTGTTCTGTTCCTCATCATATTATAAAACAAATGACGCTTAATATTGCATTTGTGCAAATTTCTGCGGAATATTGCGGTTGCCGTCAATATGACGACGTCAAGTCCCGCTCGTCTGAAACAGCTTTAAGGAGCCTGAGGCGTCAAAATGTTTTACGTCTGATTGAAAGGTGCATGGAACACTTGATACAGCTGTGAAATTTGTAATGTCAGAGAAACAGCAAGGAATGAAAGGTTTTCTTGATCGAACAATTTGATTTGATAGTCGTGAACTTACAGAAGGGGGTTATTTGGGCTCTTAGAACAAACCATCATGGTATACATAGCTGCTTAAGATCTACGTTTACTCCTAAGATTATAGACTTTGTACCAGATCACTGCCAGAGGGAAAGAGTTCGTGCATTGCCACGCTGTATGGCGATGTTGATTCGCTTAATCGCTCTGCGAAATATGAACAAGCCTAGTAGTGTTTTTAGGATTTCTTACAAAATTCTTTGCATACTCTGCTTGTTTAGATAGAGTGGAACCTTTATGTTTGTTCTGCTATGGTAAACGGGATTGTCGTTGGTTTAGAGTCTAGAACTCTAGACTAACAGAGGATTAACTTAAAAAGCAATTTTTCGTCTAGAGCTTTTTTAAGTTTTTATCAATATTTTTTTTCATTTCTATAAATATTTGTTTAATCTCATGTCATACATTGCATGTATTTTATGAACTATTTTGTCATAAAATTATTTTTCATAAATGATTATAATGTTTTTAGAACTATATTTTTAGATTTTGTATTATATTTTAGAGATAATAATACCCGGTGCATTAAAACAAGCGATGTGCCGTAAATTATGACCTTCCAAAATTTAGTCGTACAGTTCAACCATATTATTTTAATTAAACAAACTGTTGTATTTTAATTAACTACTTATTACAGAGGAGTTTCATAATACAAATGTAACTGATGTTTAAATAAAAGTAATTTCAATAAAAAAATACTATAATAAGTGAGTGGTTACAAACCGACTACAATTTATATTATGAACTGACAGTATATTTTATCGCACTTCTTCCTTGATATGTTTTATTCTTTTCATTTATCTGAAGGACAGTGCAATCGCTTTAGTTAGTGGGTACTTATGTACCTAAACTAGGTACGTTTATGAGTCACTGTTTCCACTCCAGGATTCGTCTGTTCTGTCGATTATTCTTTATATCGACGATTTTGCGACAAATGTTTGATGAATGACAAATTCAGATTGTGGTAGAGGCATATTGGAATCTTTGCATTGATTACAGCTCACTTGACCGACTCGATCGCTGTGATGATACCAAGCTTTCACAGAATATTGGCGTGAAACGGTTAACCTTGAATTGATCGTTCTGATTGATTACGACTTCTGTGGTTGAGTGGGCTAAGTCTTAGCTGGAAGCTCCGGGTTCGATTCTTGGCATGGTGATTTTCGGAAACGAACTTTCTGCTATTTACTTATGGTCTGAATGTCTGGGATCGGCCCCAGAGTGGTCCGTTGTATATCACCCATAACTTAAGCGTAACTACTTTAGGGATATACAATGTGTGTGTTTGTCTGCCGATTATTAAGAAAATTAAAAAAAATGTGTTTCTCACGATGAGTGAGAGTGCCGATAGCCCACTTTCCTCTCCACTATACCATCTTCCCTGTCCCATCCCCCTATTCCACCCACTTTATTCTTTAGGGATGAGTCTGGGATGGCCCTCATGATCGGAGAAGCGAGATGGAATGCTCCTCCGTCTCAAAGGAAGATCTTCCAGCGAGGCTTTTGTTATTCCTCGCAGGCCCATCTATTATTGTTGGAAATTTGTATATATACTTTGTACATGTTGAGAATCGTTTGCGATCTCAAATATTTTACAGCGCCATCTATTGGCTTGTAAGTGTTTGTTTCAATTTCTTATACCCCGTTCAGATTCAATTTACAAACTTATATAGGCCCATACTTACTTTCCATAATGTGGAACCGCCTGCCTGTGTGCCAGCTTCGCAATAAAAAAACCTGTGTATGGCAGTTCATACACAGTAGAAGTGAAACTTCAGAGAATATACTCTCAGATAATTCTTCTCCAACTTTTATTAATCCCTATTAATAATATTATAAATGCAAAAGTAACTCTGTCTGTCTGTCTGTTTGTCTCTCCGTCTGTCCGTTCCGTTTTCACGGAAAAACGAATGGACCGATTTGGTTGAAACTCAGTATATATATACATATTTTTTTTTCGATGCCGAGATTGAATATAGGATACTTTTTATCCCGAAAAATGGAATAGTTTCCTGGATAAAAATGTATTTGTCTATTTGTTTGTTATGCTTTT
Organism: Dendrolimus houi; assembly: GCA_039645545.1. Lineage (NCBI taxonomy): Eukaryota > Metazoa > Arthropoda > Insecta > Lepidoptera > Lasiocampidae > Dendrolimus > Dendrolimus houi. The sequence goes on along the minus strand of CM077127.1, from coordinate 22,165,639 downwards.
ACGGAAAAGCTATTGAACCGATTTGGCTGAAAATCGTTATATATGTAATTTTAATACCGAGGGTCGACAAGGGATACTTTTCATCCCGGATAATGGGATAAGTTTTGGGATAGATTTATGTAAACGTTATCCCAAAAAGTAGGATAGGTTATTCGGTCGATTTGTTCGAACTGGTCGATTTCGTAGATTTGGTCGAATACGTCGATTTGGTCGAACTGATCGATTTCGTCGAATTGGTCGAACCGATCGATTTCGTCGATTTGGTCGAACTGGTCGATTTGATCGAACTAGTCGAATTAGTCGATTTCGTCGAATTGTTCAATTTCGTTGAATTGGTCGATTTCGTCGAACTGGTCGATTTCGTCGAATTGGTCGATTTCGTCGATTTGATCAAACTGGTCGATTTGGTCGATTACGTCGAATTGGTCGATTTGGTCGAACTGGTCGATTTCGTCGAATTGGTCGGTTTCGTCGAATAGGTCGATTTCGTCGAATCGGTCGATTTCGTCGAATCGGTCGATTTCGTGGAACTGGTCGATTTCGTCGAATCGGTCGATTTCGTCGAACTGATCGATTTGGTCGATTTCGTCGATATGGTCGACATGGTTGGTATACATACGTAGTTTTAATACATAGAAAGTGGGTATAATATATACTTTTCATCCGGGAGATGGGATAGTTTGCGATATAAAATGAAGTGAATCTTTCGGGGCAAATAGCACTATCATAAAATGTTTATACAATGTAACCTGTGATGTAACCTCTTTAAACAAGAAGCATGTACTAGAGGTTGACCCGCGGCGCAGCCGCGGGGTAACCTCGAGTATAAATATAACTCCTTTAGCCTACATCCGTCCAAATATTATAATTCAATCTAAATTACACTTTAAATAACATAAAGTTAAAAATTCAATGCACTGTTACGCACAATTTCCTTTGATTTACGTATAAAAGAATATCTGTTAAGTGTATACAGATAGATCTAAAACTCATTTGAAATCTTTTAAGTTTTATTTAAGTTGAAAATTACTACTAACGGGTAAAGAGCAACGTGTTTTATTTCTAATTAAATAAGGTTGAATTTTATGTGTTTCTCTTTTTCGTTTCATTGATTTTCAAAACACAACGACTCTAAAGTAGTTTCACTTCAAAAATTTGTGTGTGTTTGCAGTTCACATGCAGTAGAAGCGAAGCAAAGTGTGACAACGGGTAGGATTCTAAATTTCATGACGTCACATGTCATATGTTTCATCGTTATAATACAATATTTAAGCTTTAAAACACGAAATTTGAAGTATTAACGAAAACCTTCAAACATTTCCAACTCTATCTGTATTTATGAGCATAGTGTTTAAATTAATAAATATAATGTATTCTATCTCATTCTCTCGCAGGCTTAGTCCTATAGATTTATGTGTTTATCTCTTTTTAGTGTCGCTTTTTCGTTTCATCGAGCTTCAGATCACAATAACTCTAAAGAAGGTTCTGTTCAAAATAATGTTGCCGGCCCCTTGGCTCTCAAGTTTACTAATTTTGCGATGTATTATCTTATGCCCGGTTCCTTATATATCTTACTAACCTTTTATTCGCCTTAATAATAAGCTTCATACATCTTATGTCAAAATTCAACCGATGGTACGGCAAGTTTATGAATATCCGAACCGGCCATTAAAGAATATCTTATTATCAATAAACTCACTGAATTTTGACTTTGAATTTCTGAACTAGTCCCACCGCTGCTCACGTCTCGATGTTCTACGTCATTACGACTAGGGAGCAAAGCTCGAAGACTTTCGTCTTCAAGCATTGCGGGACGGTCGACGTGTTGTGAATACTTGTTTAGCAAAATTTTATTACATCATTTTGTTGTGAAATTGCTGTCAGTGCGAATAATGCATTATTTTGTAACGGTCTTGAACAAAATGATTCATACGTTTTCGTGTAACAAAGTTCTTGCATGCAACACGCAAGTACAACTCATCACGATATTTTGGCAACCGTTATCGTCACATTATTCTTGGGCGTTCGTTCCAAAATTTAAATTAAGTTCAGATGCAAGATTTTTTGCATACCCACCCAACATACTTTACTAAGAAGCAAAGGCAAGTTTTACACATCGGTGATTTAGATGTGCTGGTTTTAAGCCATGTATTCATCGAAAGCCATGAAGATACTATGCTACTACATTAATCTCGTTGTTATAAGCATTGTTTCTGAAACAACATCCACGTGTTTCTAAAACATTTTCAACTGTGCAACTACCGCGAGCGGCAAAATTTACGAAGCATTGTTTCTGTGAACACCTACGTGGTGTTTCAGAAACTGTATCTCAAGCATTGTTTCTCGATGAACACACTTTCGTGAACCGTTAACATTAACAATGTGCATTGATAATGTAAACAGTACGCAAATTGCATAATCTGCCTTCATGCTTTTCACCAAGATTACAAACCCATGTCATTCGAATAAGACGCGGGTGCTTTAGAAACGGTACCACTATGACCTGGACATGACATATAGTATAACCATTGTTCGGAAGAGTATGATTAAAACACCTAGTTTGCTACGAGTTATGAGTGACAGACTGACAGATTGGTTAATAGTGTTTTTTTTTTAATTCTGGCCTTTCGGAAGTAGGAGAAATTTCATTATTTTTAGATAGATACCTCTTTATTGCACACCAAAGCATAGACATACAGAAGTAGAAAAGAGATAGTTAGAAAAATTGTATGTATAACATTCTCATGGTAATTTCTTTGAAAATCTTAAACCCTCTAACAGGCACGTTGTATCTCATTGAATTAATAATCCAGTTCTATCGGAATATCCCTAACATTTTTTCCTCTTAAAGTCATAACAAAAATGATTTCCTAATATAATAAGCACGAGTAGTAAAAAGTAACGTAATAGTACAATGGGAGTCATCATCAATCATAGTCCCAAATTGGTTTCACCTGACGTGGTTTAATTAAAAGCTAATTATGGTAACACTTTTAAGGTACTCGAAGGTCAAGAGGAATAAATGATTGCTATAATACAAAAAACTGATTGCTTTTGATATAGATCTTCTCTTCAATACCGTTTCTGATATGTGACCGGGTACTATATCTTACTAACAATCATCAATCATCAACCAAAACAAACGTTCACTTGTCTTACTACTGTTTAAAAATTTACATAAACTTTAAAAAATAAATGTCAATTTGCTATCAACGAATTACCGTTGGTCCGTCTAATTTGAGCATTAGCTCATATTAGACGGAGCAACCAAATTAACTTTAGTTGAAAGGCACAGAATTTAAAGAATATGACGGTATTCAATGACATTGAATGATTCGGGTTTGTTTTCTATGTCTACTTAAACAATAATTAATACGCTATTTGACTTGTTTGGGTTATGACGTCTGCTCGCTTACTTTGAAAATGCTATTCCTACATAATAGAGGTTTCGGCGTTTTGCAAAATGGTAAAAGTATCTCAATTGATTTAACTGTCAACTATTCTATTCTGGCATAGGTAATTTTGATACCAGATATTTTTTGTTATAGATAATCATAAATAACCAAAAACGAATACAAGTAATCTAAGAATGTAATTCTTTTGCTTCGTGGGATAGAAAGAAATCTATCTGTAGAATTTAAAAGGCTAATTATGTTTAACGAAAGTACTTGAAAAAGTGCGTAATCGTGAACGTAATGGGAAACAATAAATTTACTAAAACGAGTGATTGACGACTTTCGGCAATAACCATAATGATGCACTTACGTCTAATGCCCAATAATTTAACATAATGCCTTGTAACTCTTTCGATTGTAAATGTGTGTTCACAAGCATCTTGCCACCTATTCCATAACACAAAAAACTACAATCACCTACTTCATTTTTAAGGTTCTTATTATTCGAAATAATAGCTATTGAAGTCGTGAACATACACCCCCCCTTAAACTATAACATAGAAAATGGTGCAGACTCTGTAGATTTCATGGAAAGTGGTTACCGTCGTCCCCTATAGACATTTACTAAACCAGAGAGGTGATGCCATTGTCGTAGTCGGACTGCCAAGCACTTACCCACTTCTTAAATATGGCCTTATACGATCTGTGGATCTAAACGGTGTCAAGAATGTTCAAGTTTTAGACTAATCATCAATGAAACAAACACTAGGCAAGATCCAGGGTCCGTAGAGAGGAAACGGCGCATACTTTTGGAATCCGAGAAATGGGAAGAGCAATGGTACAGTGCCGGTAATAGAAGTTAGCATTTTGGCAACGACAATATTAGAAATCATGTTAAAAAAGAAATAAAATTGAAACACCGTCGGGACACGATCACAGATATTATGGTCAGAAAAGCCCATGATGAGGTAGAATATAGAAACAGAAATCCGCCCTCCCCCGCTACAGGGAAGTAATGCCTTTTGATATATTGCTGTAGAGTGAGGTTTTTAACAAATAGGGGACTTCTGGGCCTTTTGTCATAAAATTACAGCCCGTTACTCTTTACGCACTCGATTTCATACAATTAATTGTTACGGTTCCGCTTTTTCAGGGTTCGTCGAAGATTGATATCACACATGAGAATATAACAGTTTGTTGGTGTTTGCGTGTCTTGGTTATTTGTACAAAGCGTGCTGTTGATTTCATGGGAAGAGCTCCGTTCAAAATCAATGTTTAATTATAGCGTCTTGTGTAACTGAACTGTGATTGTTTTGTCGCTCATTCAATATTTATTGGTTCTTACCGGATATAAGAAAATTAATTTTACATTAAATTGATATTCTATCAGTGGTTGACGTTCTGTTATCTGGTCAAAATAAATATCCTTTTTAAATTCGTTTGGCGCCGACATCCATCTTAATGGTTTTGTGATCAAAATTAATCAAAGATTAAAAGTCATTTACGAAAACATTACTTTTAAGGGAGCTCTACATTCTTGAGAACTCTCACCAGGATCTAACAGCGCTCTTTAGACGAGTATTATACCCGCAAGTTGGGTAAGTATGAAGTATACGGTCGAGTGGGTTGATCATAACACACAAGTACTCGTAGTACTTGATTGGTTCATTAATATTATTTTTGGTCGTTTCGAATCAATTAAATATTTATTACTTTGAGTTTGCCCTCGCGATTTAATTGAGAAAATAATTGAAACAAATAAGACTTCTTTTATAGCTATCTACCTTTATACTACAATATGTTTATGATCAAAGTTCAAAAAGAATAGACTATGAATGTTATAGTTTTAACAAATTACTTTTGAGTCAAAATTACCTCTTCCCACTATAGGAATAGATTATACATTAGGCATAAACAACGATATATTTTCCTTATCAGCAATTAACATAAAACTAAACCAGTCCAAATATTTACGTTTAAAAAGGCAACGATTTTCATTAACATAATCATCTGACATTGCCTTTTACGCGAATGTTTCATTGGAATAACACTGTCTTCTATGAAGAAGTTTTTTATGTCTTGGAAATTGTGACAGACAATTATGAGTTTAATCTGTCAAAGAATTAAATATACTTTTGTTTGTAGAAGCTACTTGATCGTGATAATGCGATTTAGTTGCTGTATAAACACGTCCTTATATGTAAGATGGCTGTTCGCTTTACGTTGACATAAATATTTTAGTTTTTATTTATTTTGCTTTAAGGTTCATAATAGTTTGTTAAAGGGCTTAATAGATAGTTTAACACGGCAAAATGCAAATCACCAAGTGATGTAGTTTTTATTGATGCAAGTTCATTACATTTGTTTTAGTCGTGTCTTAATGGTGATTGTTCACGTCTAGTTAACTCTATGTTGATCCAGACACTTAGCTTTTTAGCCTTGATGTACGATTTTTATAATGGTTGTACACTAATCTCATAAAAAAGTGTATATCTCTATTAGCATGATACACGTATTATCAAAAGATCTTTATTAGTTATTGTCTTTTACGTTTATATCGATTATTATCCCATTTGTATTTGGAAATAAATGTATTCTTTCTTTCTTTTCTCTCTGTGGTGAATCTCCCTTGTTTCTTTTACGTCCTCCCAACTACATGGAATCGGCACAATATATCTTTTCTTTTCATATTCCTCTATTTTGGCATACGTCCTCTATCACACCACAAATCATCATGTCATCCTGCACTCAATACATATCTTTTTTGGTCTATCTTTACATTTGTACCCATCAATATTCCTGTTTTTACATTAATTATGTCACGTGACTTTAATCCCTCCTCATTACATGCCCATACCACTTTAGTCTTCTTCCTCTCAATTTGTCAGTCACGAGTGCAACTTTCAAGGATCCCCTTATGTACCTACTCATTTTTTACCTCATCCGTTCTTGTAACACCACACGTCTATCTCGACACTCTCATCTTAGCTGAGTGGAGACGTTCTTTGTAGTACCTTAGTGGCTCTACTTTCGGCCCTGTATAACATGACTGGGAGTATTACATTACTTACATTATTTAATATTTAGTATATGCTCAGGTGTTTTCGATATTTTGAACTGCTTGAAGGATTTACTCACGGTCCTAACCAAAATGGGCAATATATACCACAAGTGAGCATACAACCGTACCAATTGTAAGGTAAAAGTATTTAAGATATAGAAACAATTTACGTCATACTGTATTCAAGAAAAATATGAATGACGTCATTCTCGCAAGTATACAACAAAAGCATCCATTATCCAATCTCACGAATCGCTTTTTATGCGAACACCAAACAATACAAAATGGAACAATTACGTATGCTTTGTTGCGCGCGCGTTGATCGCTATTGAGGTTTGTCTAACAACGTTCGCTGACGCATGCGCGTAGTGTCGTGCCTTTCCATTTTTAGGAGAATGTTCACGCTTGTCTAAGGCAGAAGGTGGTTTAAGAAGTGGCTAATCGGTTACACCTTCTGTAGCTTGAATGAATTCATGGAAATTAAACATTGATGACAGTTATACGTAACTCTGAATGTTTTTTATCTATACAAATAAATAAAATTGCAGTGTCCACTTGTAATGTCAAAATAACAACTTTTAGTAAATGCATATGAAAGTATATACGGTACTTACATCAAAAAATATTTTGTTTATCTGTCTGTTTGTTCCGGCTAATCTCTGAAACGGCAGAACCGATTTTGATGGGACTTTCACTGGCCGATAGCTGATGTTATAAGGAGTAACTTAGGCTACTTTTTGAAAACTTAATTTATGGTTCCGCGAAAAAAATTTCCACGCTTGCGAAGTCGCGGACACGGCTCCAAGTTCCAAATAATACAACCCTGATGTGTGACATAGTAATGAATAAATAAGTTTATGAGTAGATTTGTGGATTTGATACATCGGTCAATCTCAATATGTACTTTATAGAATTATGATCTAGCACTCTAGTTTCTTGTAATAATGAAGGTTTCATTAATATAATAAATAATTGTTACACATTGGTCTAAGATTGCTTTTATTTAAATTTATGCAACATATCTACACAATTGTATATACAGAAAGAAATATTATTTCATTCTATAAACTATTTAATCATAACGGTAACGATTGCTCTAACATTAATAAATTAGTTTTCTGATACAATACAGAGAAATATATAAAAATATTTACACCTTATGTGACCTCTGGTACACCTCACGGTGTTCATCACATTATTCAAAGTATTTATTTACGCGCTAGCAAGCGAAAGGCGGCAGCGAGAATATTTATTATTTTTTCCTATTAATCTCGAGGCAACGTGTCGGCTTGTTAATTAATTCTCTCCTAAGTTCTTCTTGTTCCATATTATTCATACATATTTATATAATATGTATATGTGCACCTACATTTTTATATGATCATACTTCTGTGAAGTTGTTTTCTATATACTTCTTTTTTCGTTTAATATAGTATTGATTATACAGCTTTATTAAAAATATTGACCCCATACCTTCCTAATATTACGAAATATTTTTTACGTCGTTTTTGGCAATTTAATTTTTATTTATTCCCTGGCCTGCAAATATAAAGATGAGCTGAATGATTAAAATTTTGTACTAATGACATAAAGCACCGAGAACTTTTATTATAGTAAAATAAAAAAATTCTCACTTGCTTTTTGTTTTGTCTCTTATTTTATTATATATTGTACTAATTTATCTATCTATAGTCTATACTGTTAACTTATAACGAGGGGAAAATATATTTCATATTTCTACTTCACGGTGTACGAATATAGTAAGCATATACTCAAACACGACGATGCTGAGGGGCTTAAATAAGATTTTTTTGCAGATATCTACGTACGTACAGTATATACATATACGTATTACGAATATGACAAGTATCAACATACAGTGAAATATTTTGCTATGTCTTACTAACACTTACCAGTATATTAGACACATGTCAATTTCACTGATCTCTCCCTGCTTGAAATACCCGCTTCCGCTAGTAAAATGTACCAAACCAAATTCATTACTTACGGGCGCGCTTGGGTGACAGTTTATCATGTAATGGCATCTAAAATCCACACACAATACATGACGCTGTAGATAAAAGTCAAATATTTATCTCCTACCAGATTTTATTTAACGGCACTGCAACGTCATATCAAAATCGTCCCACACTTGTTCGTGAAGAAAAGGTGATAAAATTAACGCTTTATGTTTATAAGCCTTTATTTGCTTAACGGTCGATCACCTCCACAAGTGCGCTTGTTCAATGTACATGTTATCGAGTGTAAGCGATTTGTACGCGTCACGCGATGTAATGCATTTTATGAGATTTTGAGTGGTGCGCGCTATCCAGATGTTTGGAGCGTTTAGTATACTCGTAGATATCTTTCATTTTGTATTTAAACATTTGTAGACTATCACTATTTCTTTCTCTTTTTGATTCACTCAAACAATTCCCTTGTATATATATAAAAGAAGAAAGACATACACAAAACAACAGAGGGCCTAAAGCGGCCGCTTTTGGAGAATCGCTTAGTGAAAATGACACGTGTCTAGATATACTAGTAGTTGGAAGACATATATAAATTTCCACTTTACTTTACTTCTCATGTTCCTCACACGAATCTTCGAAAGCGACTGCTTTAAGCTCTCCAAACACAACAGGATAAAAGGCAATTTTTTTATGCTATGCCGCAATTTGACAAATGAGTTTGGTACTCAGTATTTTACTATGCCAAAACGTAGTCCAACATAACACCGATTTTGAGCTTTAGTTTTATATATTTATTTTATATAAAAAACGGAATAAGTTTAAATTGTATTTGACGGCTTTCAACGCTAGCCTTAATAATAATAAAAAAGGTTTATCGAATTAATTACTTAATCGTATAGATTCAAAAGTCAAGATTCTTTTGTTTTGTTGAAGGTTTTATTTTTTATAGATAATTCCGACACACTATTTATCAATAAAACCACCATCAAGTTCCATTTGATTGCACAGGCTGTGCAGATCATACATACCTATCGATATCATGTATTAAGCGCAGCTTTGAATAGATATAGTGCAAGATTATCATGCGTCTTGTCTTTGCCTGGTGAAGATTATTCTAAAACTTGAATATTCATGAATTTCACTGGCTGGATACACAAACCATTTGACGCCATATTTGAAAAGAAAGAAGCGAGAGAATACATTTATACAAGTGATATTAAGTTCTTATTGGCATAGTTTATGTCTATAACCAGTGATAAGAGCAAATTAATGAATAGTAAGATATTTTTTCTTGCATGAGTTCAGCGGACAGGCAGACGGTCCACTGGTGGAAAGCGGTTACCATCGCCTATGGACACTCGCAACACCAAATGTGCTTGCTACAAATGCGTTGCTGCTATTTGGGGGCGGACTGGAACCTGGCCACTAATGCTGGAACACAACTCAAGGTTATTATGACGGCATACTCTAGACCAGGGGTGGTAGCCATCCAGACGGGCAAATGCCCTACTACCTGGCTGTGGGTTGTTCTATCGTCTCTTGCGACAGGCCGCCCGGCCGCAGGGAATTATATTCTTTCTCCATTCCTGCATGGATAAATATATAGTAGAAATAGAATCCCGGCATTAATAATCAACTCGTACTCAGACGAAGTTCTTTAAAATTGATAATCAATTCATCATTATTATATATAGCAAATAGATCAATTACGATATTATTTATGTTGTTTCAATGACAACTATTACACAACTGAATCAACGAATCTATTATTCGGTACTTGCGGAAGATTATTTATAAGGCTGTCAACCTTTTCAACGTTTCAGACATGGTCTGCCAGATCTTACGTACAATAACGTAATTTGCACTTTTTGTTCAAAAGAGCAGTTTAACCTTATGCTACAAGAAATTGTGTAATAGGTTACGCAAGTCGAAATATCAAGTTTTTAAAAGTCTTAACATCTGGATTGTGAAAAATTGATTGAAGCCTACAAGTTCTATAAAAAGTATAGGTAGGTAAGTAACTGTTTATTGTACACCAAAGCATAGACAAACAGAAATAGAAAAATACAATAGATTATAAAAAAAGATCTCTTCCAGGCAACCCTTGGCGGGGATTAATAGTTTTTTAAAACGGTGGTGCAGTCTGTGCCTAATGATGTCATATATACATATGACGAATGAATTACCATACACAATAGAAAAGTAATACTTCTGAACCTGATTTTTAATGCATTGTAAAGATTTCTCCTGTCTTATAGCAATAGGTAGCTCATTCCAGAGACGTACAACCTGGACGGTAAAAGAGTGATTATAAAAACAAGACGTGTGTGTGTACAGGTGTGTTTATGCTGTATCTAGTCGAGGGGCGCAAATTATGGGAGCTAGACACGTACAGAATTTCGAAGTGTTTCTTGATGTAGGTAAGGAGGAGTAGTTGGTAAAAACAATATACTATAAAGAAGTGTGAGAATGTGAGTATTCCAGCGAAAATTGATAGTTAACCACTTGAATTTTTTTACGAAATTCAAAGACGGTCATATTTACGTAACCCAAATATGAATCTTATAGAGACATTTTTACTCACGTTTATTTAGTTGTTCTTGGCTTATATCCAGATAGCTGGCATCTGCATAATAAAGAATGGGGAGCAATAGGGATTCCGCAAGCTTAACTTTGGTGGCATTAGGTAAAAAGTTTCTCAACCTTCTCAGTGACCCAGAAGAGAGAAAGATTTTTCTACTAAGTTCGGTGATATGGGGCCGCCAAGACAGCTCGCAGTCAATGAACACACTGAGGTTTTTGACTGTTTTGCTGAAAGTGATGTGTTTATAGGTTTAGTATAACATTTATTCTATATATAATTGAGTTACTTACATCGAAATATACATAAATTATAAACTAATAAAGTTTACTTACAGTTTGAACTAGGAATAACACTTACACCTTCATGAATCTAGAGTTTGTATCAGTTAAAAAAATTGCAGTATACTGAACTATGGGCTGGTGTAGTCTCAAAAATCAGAACTCGCTTTAGGCAAACTAATCGCAATAAATAGCGTGACAATACCACAAAAGTGTCGCTACAGTCGCGACAATGCAGACAATCCGTGTGTTGCCATATTATATTCCTAAATATTGCCCTTTATAACTATGATTATTTTACATAAAAAAATTGAGTTCCAATAATGTTTATTTAAAATCTAATTTGAAAATAAATTTATCAAATATTGAATTAGCTGACAGAACACTTACTCATCGCACGAAACTGTATTAGCTCAAGGCTAACCGTTTCTCGCTGATATTCTGTGAGAGCGTGGTGTCACACCGATGGAGCCGGCTATAAGAGCTGTAATCTGATAATTAGTCCAGCGTGGCTCTGCCACGTCAGTAACTGTATTGTAAAAAGCTTCTAAATCCTACACGAAAAAAACAAAAATAATTTCCTCGTTCGGCACAAATGAAAAATATACAATTTGGCGAAGGCTTCTATATTCAGATTTCCCCTGTGACCTATTTACCTAAAGATTGTTTTCAAACTTGGATAGTCATGAATACTTAACTGGTTGGATACACGACGAGTGAAGTCAATGTTAAAATTAAGAAAAAATTTACAAGAAAGAAGCCGCGTAGAAAACACTAGTTCTAAATAAAAATGGCTATCTGTCTTTTGTGCCATTTTGGTATAAAAAGATTTCGTGGTTACAAAAAACACAGAAATATTAGGTAATCTCTGAAATCACGATATAGTAAAACGGCATAAAACTTATGTATTTGATACCTCGCAAGGTCACTTTAATATTACACGCAAAACACTTGTCACGTTTTATATTGATTTTCTATGGAACTTATTTCTCTAAGTTCACGCTCGCCGTAAGTGACTAAACACCTCTAATATTTACACAATCAATTCTTCTTCAATTGTATATTAGTAGTGGTCATATTGCTTTTGTTTAGTTTTTCTACTAGGCAGAACTATTGTAAAAGCTGAATTACACGGTCAACCAAATAAAATCAATTTGGGTGAAAGGTGCAGAAATGACAGGAAACGACATTCAATGAATTTAATGATATATAATGATAAATTTTATGTTTAATTAATTACATTGATCGCTTCATTCAATTTGAAAGACAAAAGTGTAATATCAGCTTAACGGTACAGAATATACATAATTGGACAGCAACGTGAGTTGAGAATATACTACAATTTGTACTTACAACACGTTACAAAAAACTTAATTGTTTTAGGAATTGTGTCGTTTTTCAGAAAAAAGTATCTTATATATAATTAAGAAAACATTTAGATACCAAATTTCGGGCCCATGATAGTGCAGAAAGAACAAACTCACATTGTCGATAGTAACTGATTGCTAAATCCTTTAACATTAACATATTTTGGTCATCACCACTTGAAGTTGTTTCTTTTGTTCTTCTATTCAATATTGATAGTATAAGACCACCACTAAAGTTGCCTTTCAGTCTGGGTGTATAGTGAATTAGCTATAATAGTTTTGGCCGGGTTAATGGATTTGTTTTTGTGTCGGGTCGACGACATTTGCCATACCTGACGGCGCGTGCGGAGTTAAATGTCTTATCGTCTATCCCAGCTGTACTCAAAGTTTTCTAGAGTCATCTTCAAGTTACTTTTTTATTCCTAAAGAAATATATTTGATAAAGTTTTAATTTAAGCCTTTATAATTGGTTATTATGTTTATAAATACAAAGCAGGTAAAAAGCACCTATAATAAACGTGTACATATGAAGAAATTAATGTAGATGAAGTAAAATATGTGAAGATTGTAGCATGTGGAAATCCATCGTCTTATCAATTTTTTAGTAAAAATCATTTGCAGCACTTACCATTTTACACTGAATTGAAATGTAAGACTGTACTTCAAGCATTAAAAAATCCTGAAAGGAAGTAAAACTTTAATTACAGTTTCAATTTAGTTAGGATTAGTTGATTTTACGGGTTATTCCCGATTCAACCCATGACGTCACAACCCACGAATATATTTTTCCCAAATTAACCCAAATCTATTCCCAACTCAACCCATTTTAAAACTAGCATTAAAAAGTCATAATTGAAAAATCTTAACGTAGAAATTACATTTTTATGCGGTACTTTTTATCCCAGGACTCCCACGGAAATTTTCCTGGGAGTGGTTTACAGTGACCATGCTGAATAAATTTTTAGAATCCGATGTAATGTTTTCATTGATAGATAGCAAATTTTCTGAAATAAAATCTGTGCTATTTTTCATCCCGGGAATTCTCCCGGGAGTAGTTTAAAGTTCTTAGGGCGCATAAAAGTTTATTTATTCCGACGCAATTTTCACTAAATCGATAGCTTACTACTTATAGTTCTTTTTAAAATGCTGCGATACTTTATGTCTTGGGAATCCCGTGGGCATTTTCACGGAATTGGTTTAAAGTGGCAAGTTAGCATAAAACTTAGCTGAGTCGGATACGACTTATACTAAAACAATAATTTACGTTCTCTTAAATGCTGTAATATACTGGGAATCCTAGATATTTTTCTGAAAATTTATCATACGGCTAAAAATAGCATGAAGGGCGCGATACTCTTATTACGGAATAGATTGGTACTATATAACATTTTGCATATCTGACTAATACCAAATCCTCTTTTCATATTTCGCAGGATTTCCTAACTTCGAAACCATGTTATTTTAGGATTTGCTTGCAACGACAGTTTCTATATTTATTAGAATCTTTAGCAGAACACTCGTAGTTGTGTATAACTTCAGTAACATTACTTATCTCGAGTTCTTAGAGAAATTTCCGGGATTCATGTATTGTCGCCCTAGAAATCCATTACTCTGCTGGAAATAGCGTTTGATTTTATGGATTATAATCTTTGTTAAAATGCGGGCAAATGCTAATTAAATCTATAAAATATTAAACGCAGAGTTTAATTTTTATGCTATCCATACTTGATTGCCATTGTGTTTGCTTTGTGTTGAATTGGGAATAACAATTAGGTTAAGATAGGAAAATTATTAAAAATAAGTCGTGGGTTGAGTTGGGAATAGAAATGGGTTGATTTGGGATTTTTTTATGTGGTTTGAGTTGTCGTGGGCTGAATCGGGGGCAACCCGATTTTACTTCTGCGTACCTACTACAATTCGATTGTGTTGATTTTACATGTATAAAACTTCTAACAATATTAGTATCAAGTCTAAATTAAATTAAACATAGTATTTGACTAAAGTTTACAATAAGAAGATTAGCGTTTAGATTGGTCCATTAATTGTGGTAACCGTGTTTCTTTTTTTGTTTAAAATTACATTTATCATAAAACGATGTATCTCAAAAACAAAAAGTCATTTCCGTTGCTTAAAGATGCTTATAGGAAGAACATTATTATACCTCCGCATTAATTCAAAAGATCACAAAAAATAAAAACTCTTTATTTTGAACAACATCATTAGCCGCTCAAATAACCAAAACAACTCTTATCTAAATAAGATCATGCTTAACGCAAAAAATAACACATTTTCAAAGCGAACAAATGGTGTAACAAAAAATCAATAAACCATGACCTCGCGCTCCATTAAGTAAGTGACTTCAAACATTTTTGTAAGTATCTGATATTTTGAAAACTTCGTAGTAAGGGCTGTTATATACAATGGATATACTATAATACATATTTAATAAGGAGATATTAATATAATTCCATATTAATGTAGGTACTACACATGATATGCAAATTTTTCTCATTCCTTCGGAACTCAGCTAACAGAACGTGATTACTATAAGATCTAGATACAAGTTTTCTTTATGTGATGAGTACAAAAATCTTCGTACATACTTATATTATGAGATATTTCTAAGGGCAATGATTCTAATTATGAATGCGATATAAACGTTGTAAACCTATCCAGATGCTCGACATAGACATCTGGGATGTTTATATCCAGCAGTGGACAACAAATGGCTGAAGAAATTTCTAATGCTGGTCTTAGATTAGATTTCAAAGAGAAGGAACGGTACTCACCACGCTTGGTCCAATCAGATTGCCTAGTTTGACGGCCTCTGTGGTGGAGCGGACTAAGCCTTTGCCGCCTCACCTCACTGCAACGCAGAGGCACCTGTTTCGATTCCTGGTATGGTAAATTTCTAAAATGATTTTTCTCTATTATTTACTAATGTCTGGGTCTCTGGAGTCGTATATTACCCATAACACAAGCGTAACTCGCTTAAGTTGGGGATATACAATAAGCGTATTTCTCTGGCGATTATTAAAAAAAATATTAATGACAACTTTTTATAATTTTATAACACAGCGGTAATTTCGATATGCAAATTTTGTTACAATGCTTTTTGGCACAGTCAGCAAGTGGTACTGTAATATTGACATTTATCCAGAAAACCTGCCTAAGAGTGCGTTCTCAGCCAGAATTCGAAACTACCTTATACAATTGAGATCCAGTTCTTTAAGTTTCTAAATCTTCTTAGTTACACTCTACCACCAGGCTGTTGTTACCTTTAGCATAAAATATTACGTTGGGGAAAAAGTTTCTTCGCATTTTATATAAAAATTCAAAAGGTTTTTTATAAAGTATATTTACATTTGACTAAAGTATGTAGGTACCATTTTGTTGGATAACTTTTTGCCATCTTGTAGGAAGGGACGTGATGCCATAGCTATAAAAATTTTGGGGCTTCTGATAAAAAAACTGCGACAAGTGGTTTTGGCAGTCCTCTCGTGATGTTAACCTGACACTGCCTAAGGAATTCTGCATAGACCGAAACAGGTGAAAATCTGAAGGTGCAAAGTCAGGACTATACGGCGGATGCATTAACACCTCCCAGCAAAACTTTCTTAATTTTTGCTGAGTGGCTAAAGATGTGTGAGGTCTAGCGTTATCATGGTGAAAAACCACACCCCTTCTGTTGATTAATTCCGGCCGCTTTCTCTCAATTTTTTGCTTTAATATCATCAGTTGTTCGCAGTGCAGTTCAGGATCGATGGTCCTGCCTGGTGGTAACAGCTCATAATGAATAATGCCCTTCCAATCCCACCATACACACAGCATCACCTTGTTGCGAGTTAACCCGGGTTTCGCCACAGTCTGTGAAGCCTGACCGGCCTTTGACCACGATCTTTTTCACACGTTCTTGTCGTACGTGATCCACTTTTTATCACCAGTTATCAGCTTCTTCAAAATGGTTCGGTTTCATTAAGTCGTAATAAAGAATCACAAATGAGTACACGGTTCATTAGGTTTCTTTGAGTGAGCTCATGAGGCACCCAAATATCAAGCTTTTTTGTGTACCTAGCTTTTTTCAAATGCGCCAAAACCGTTTTGTGGTCAATTCCCAGTTCTCCAGCTACATCGTACTAATATGCCGATCTTACTCCACTTTTTCAAAAATGGCATCAATTTTGTCCGTAACAGGGCGACCAGAGCGACATGCATCTTTGATATCAAAATTTCCGGATTGAAAACGCTTAAACCAAATTTGCGCTACTCTCACAGATACTGCATAAGGTCCATAAACATCACAAATTTTTTTCGCGGCTTGTGTTGCATTTTTACCTTTTTTGTAGTAAAATTTTAAAATGTATCGAATTTCTTCATTAGATTCACTCATTTTAACAATAAGAAAAACAAATGGAAATCACACATTTTCCTAATTTTAATTTGTAATTGTCTTCTTTAAAATTAAAACTTTTTAATAATACCAAAACCAGCCAGATACAAATGGTATAGCCAAAGAGATCTTATTACAAGTTCATACATACTATATGCGAAAATACTTTTTCTCCAACCTATTACAAGTATCTAAGTTATTACATTCAAGAATATTCCTAGTTATTTAAGTGATGTTATCTATACTAGAACAATGAATAAAAATAGCGGGAAATGAAAAGATTTCAACAATTTTAATATCTTCAACAATATCGGTTTAACTTGAGTAATTGATAAACGCGAGTCTTCAATTTACGTACATTTGTTTTTATCTACCTTGGAATCGATTATTGTCCGAGCAGTTCAATTGATATCGTCAATATTGATAATATCTATCGGATGGCGGGAGGTAGTTTGCTGCACGCTGGGGCATATTTCTATGACAGCGTAATAGGTTCGGTTCTAAGAAATATTCTCGGTACAAAAATGAATCTTAGCAATTCTAAAGCCACCTGAAGTTTATTTGCCGTTGCTCATAGATATTTATTCTTTTTTACTTTTAAATTTTTAAATATATATGTGTCAAAAATTCTGAAAATAATTAATTAAAGCGGTAGAGCTAAAATAATACATACTTTCACTTTATGCAGTTTATACATACAATTAAGTTTCTATACTATAAATATTACTAATATTAAATTAAATATTACTATAGTTACCACGCTTAAAACCGTTAAAACGTAGTTTTATTATTTAAATATCACCTTTGTCGATTTAGGCAAATAACAGTATCTCATTTGTTAAATTGCAGCAATGTCGAACAGTCTAGCCATCATCCCACGTCCTATCTAAAATAAACAGACCAGGTCTGTGTAGTGTTTATTTTACGAGGCCCCACCGCGGAATATGGCCCATTTAAGTTATTAGGGCTTCCTCAATTTGCCATTATTGTTATGTTCCGAGGAACCGGTTTGTGTAGTAAACTGTAGTACATGTTAAGAAATACAAAAAATTGTTTTATTTTTTGTCTTTAGCTTTAAATAATAAGTTGAATGTAGAATGGTACAAGTTGTATAGACAATAGGAATGCGGACATGTTTTGCTGTAATTTTTAATTATATATATAATTATTCATGTATAACAGAGCCAAGCGTTAATATAACATCTTGTCATCTTCCTTTAAGTCATCATAATAAAAATAATTTTAATTATTGTTTAAACAGTGGAGGTTGCGCTATTTGACACCTTTTACTTACGTTTTAGACATAGACAACACTTTATTATTCACCAAAACAAAAATTACAAAAATGCACAACAAGACAATAGTTATTTGGTAAAACAAAAGGCGGCCTTATCGCTAAAAGCGATCTCTTCCAGGCAACCTGACTCAAAGGAAATTCTTAAATTATCTATAATTATTATGCAACAAAGAAAAGGGGGAAAAATAAAATAAAAATGACATACGTGAATAGCAGATTAGTCTAAAGTATTGTAAATTATTGCGTAAGACTAACAATGATTCCTGAGTGAATTTTTAAATATGACAAAAGATTTAGCTTTTCTGACGTCAGTGGGCAAAGAGTTCCAAAGTAAGATAGCCTGCATGGCGAAGGAGTTGGAATTAAATTGTTGAAGAGTGTGCCGGTGCCATCAGATTATTAGTGGAGCGCATATTTAGTGTACGTATTGTTAGATATTAAAAAATAATTCAATTGATTTAACTGTTTGCTCCTTTATTGTATGGACTGGATGGCGTCAGAATTTTTATATTGGAGATGAATGTCTGTTGGTTTTGTCTAAACAAAAATACACGATATGTAAAAAATAGTGTTTTAGGAATATAAATATCACAATTTAATGACTATAGTCGGAGAACATATTTTACCTGACAAAATATACACAAGGCTTGCAATGCCAAAAACGTCACAATAATGTGCTGTTAAAAGTTATGCGTCCAAAGCGGGCATTACATTATCCGCTTTGCAGAGCGCTAAATCTGGTATGCTAGCTAAGATACTACGCACTAAATAAGCAAGCGTGGTAGAGAATAGAATAGAATAGAAAACACTGTATTGTTCACCAAATAAACAATCTCAGAATGAATAATTACAATAATTTAACGGCAAAACAAAAGGCGGCCTTGTCGCTTAAAGCGATCTCTTCCAGGCAACCTGACTGAGAGAGTACTTTTAACAACTTATGTCTAGGTATAATTAAATTAAAAAGAAGTAAAATAAAAAAGGAAGAACAGCACAATGTGGAAAGTAAATAGCTAAGTTAAGAAGAATAGCAAAATATATATTTTATTATAAACTAAGCTAATGGTTATTGACAGATATTTTTAAATATGGCAAGTGATTTATTATTATTTAGAGCCCATACGATTGCATTAGATTAGATCGCTAACTGCCTTTACACCATTCAATTTTAGCACACTAGATCACTTAGCGCTCTACAAATCAGATAATCTAATGCCCTCTCAAAATGTTTGAAAATAAGTATCCTAATAAAACTCGTGTGTAACTATTGTAAATAATCAAGACTTATACACAATAGTGTGATGTTTTGGGCATTGCAAGGCTCAATTATAAAAATCGCTACGAAGTTAAAAGTTAAATACCTTTTTTAAAACGTTTTAGACGTGTAGCTTTTAACTTAACCCATACTGAATTATTTTTACATGTGTATAACCAGTAAATTGCATATACTTGTCGCTCGAGATTGTAAAAAAAGGCAGCTTTTTGCCACTACCGTGTTTACTTACCATTTAAGGTGGAAATGATTTGATGACCTCAACTTAGGTTTAAAGCAATTGCAATAATTGATTTTCTTATAAGAAAAACTATATGCTAACGAACTAGTGTTTCTTTAGAGTTAAATGTTGAGAGGATCTTAACCGAATAGGCTATTGTTTAAATAATGTTGTAACAAAGAAAATAAGTATTTCGACCAACTATAAAATAGCCGATAGTTCACAAAGCAACATTGTTGCTTTAAGCTTCACAATTTCTTTTGTTTTAACGGACTTAAGAGGGTTTAAAAGTTACCTATTTATATTTATGTATTTTCAAGATTATATCTAATTATGCAGTTTTTCTGCAACACGTAATTTCATTGCTGGTACCTATGTTTTAATTGAATATGATTGAAGAGTCGATTGTTTTTTACCAATGTTTTGATTATTTTATGTTTATAGTACATTTCAATAATTGTGATACCGTTAGGTATGCGTGATCGGGGCTACGGGAGCGGAACAATTTTCATTTAGGCTGGTGTGCATACACATTTTACAGCGGTTAAAATAAGATAATCACTGTTTAGCCATATAATTTTAGCGATTATTTTATTTTAATCATCGTTTATATGTCTATGCACACTAGCCTAAATTAGGTATTATTAAAACAGTGGTTCATTTTGTCCATCACTTGATCGTTTATAATTCGTAAGACACTGCGACATAAGTTTGGTACACTAATGTAGGAATTGTTCTGTATAAAAAACTAGCGAGCCCTACAGACGTCCTGTTCTGAAAAATAAAAATCTAAGTCCCGATTGCAAGACCATCTATTGTGTCCAACTGTGGATTTAAACCACCGAGAGACAGATTCCAGCACCATATACCGGGTCCTATTGTGAATCTAAATCCACTTGAAGAAGGAGTTCAGTGATATCCAACGGAGGGGCTAGGCCACGTACCCGTTGCCCTGGCATAAAGCGCAGGAAGGAACACCGAGGGGTTTTAGTGGGTAACCCTGATTGTAGTGTTGCAATAGTAGTTCTAGCTAGAGACGTCGTGGCGAATCCCACACACCGGCCGCGACTTTCCCCCTTGCGCGGCTCATGGTTCTCAATCGGACTTGCCCTCGTAAAAAAAGAGTTCAGTGACATATACACACAATATACATATACATACAATTTGTAAACAGTAATTTATGTATGTGTATCTAACTCTATATACATATATTTTATATAAATATGTATGTGTATTTTTATTTACTATATGTATTGTATATGTCGGCGCAAATACAACAATTAAGTTATTACAAAAACAATAATAATTTATTTAATTACTATGAGTTTATTGTAATGTGAAGTTAACGTAAAACGACATGTTTTAATTGTAATTTCAATACTTAACCTAAAAATTTGTGATCACGTGCACGTGCACCGACACATACGCCGAGACCTATAAATACGGCCGCACTGTCGGCATTCGATAATTATTGCTCGAGCCGCCGAACGGGACGGACCTCTCTGGGACGTCGTAACGCTCTTGAAATATACGACGAGTACTCTTGAAATTCTATTTCGAGGACTCAAATATGGGTCGTCACCAAGGAACCAACAATCGTGACGTTGGCATTGCTGACGTCACACTCTTTAATAACACCACGGAGGTCCCTCCCTCGTCATTTATATATGTTATTTATATTATATTTAATATATGTATTGTATATATTTTAAACTATGCGCACTGAATACCGACCCACTATTAGATATGTGACATTATCTCCAGAAGGTGATCTGGAATAAATCACTGTTAGCGATAAGACCGCTGATTGCACTCGTTAAATGATTGTTAACTCATGTGTATTATTTTCTTGTGTGTAATAAAGAATATTCTATTCTATTATATTCTATACACGAAAAGAAGAATTGTATATATTAACAAGAAGATTAACAATAATTATTAAAAACATGGAGAAACCTTACTACATGTACTTATTTTTTCCACTTGTATAAAAATACCCTTAGAGCAATGTAATAGGTTGGGGAAAAAGTCTTTTCGCATATAGTATGTATGAACTTGTAATAAAATTTCTTTGGCTATACCATTTGTATCTGGCTGGTTTTGCTATCATTGAAAAGTTTTAATTTTAAAGAAGACAATTCCGAACTCAAAATAGGAAAATGTGTGATTTTCATTTGTTTTTCTTATTGTTTAAATGAGTGAATCTAATGAAGAAATTCGATACATTTTAAAATATTACTACAAATAAGGTAAAAATGCAACACAAGCCGCAAAAAAAATTGTGATGTTTATGGACCTAATGCAGTATCTGTTAGAGTAGCGCAAATTTGGTTTAAGCGTTTTCAATCCGGAAATTTTGATATCAAAGATGCACGTCGCTCTGGTCGCCCTGTTACGGACAAAATTGATGCCATTTTTGAAAAAGTGGAGCAAGATCGGCATATTAGTAGTTACGATGTAGCTGGAGAACTGGGAATTGACCACAAAACGGTTTTGGCGCATTTGATAAAAGCTGGGTACACAAAAAAGCTCGATATTTGGGTGCCTCATGAGCTCACTGAAAGAAACCTAATGAACCGTGTCCTCATTTGTGATTCTTTATTACGACGTAATGAAACCGAACCATTTTTGAAAAAGCTGATAACTGGTGATGATAAGTGGATCACGTACGACAAGAACGTGCGAAAAAGATCGTGGTCAAAGGCCGGTCAGGTTTCACAGACTGTGGCGAAACCCGGGTTAACTCGCAACAAAGGGATGCTGTGTGTATGGTGGGATTGGAAGGGCATTATTCATTATGAGCTGTTACCGCCAGGCAAGACCATCTATTCTGAACTGTACTGCGAACAACTGATGAGATTAAAGTAAAAAGTTGAGAGAAAGCGGCCGGAATTAATCAACAGAAGGGGTGTGGTTTTTCACCATGATAATGCTAGACCTCACACATCTTTAGCCACTCAGCAAAAATTACGAGAGTTTTGCTGGGAGGTGTTAATGCATCCGCCGTATAGTCCTGACCTTCCACCTTCAGATTTTCCCCTGTTTCGGTCTCTGCAGAATTCCTTAGGCAGTGTCAGGTTAACATCACGAGAGGACTGCCAAAACCACTTGTCGCAGTTTTTTGATCAGAAGCCCCAAAATTTTTATAGCAATAGGATCACGTCCCTACCTACAAGATGGCAAAAAGATATCCAACAAAATGGCACCTACATACTTTAGTCAAATGTAAATAAACTTTATAAAAAAACCTTTTGATTTTTTATATAAAATGCGAAGAAACTTTTTCCCCAACCTAATATTTAATTTTAAGTAGGGCAAACTGTTTTCGTAAACCGTTTACTGTGCAAAAAATCACTTCAATCCGTACTAGAAGGCCCTTTGTATAAAGTCTCAAGGCATGATCGTGACGAATCTAAATTGATAGCTTTATAAAAAAAGTTACACGAAAAACTTAAACTTAAGTTGTTGTTTATTGTAGAAATCAGATAAGGGCGATTGTACACTCGATGATAAAAGTTATAGGTAGTCTTAATTATTGTAGCAAATGATTTAAAAACATTTCTTAAGTCCTTTCTTTTTTGTCATCATTTTCAAAATTTTTGGTCGGCAATTTACGTCTTTGCCTTTCATATTCCTCTAATTAAAGCTGTTATACGCCTTTTTTCATTTTACCAACAAAACATTGAATAGTGTGATATAATTATCTAACCTTTTTTTTGCCAGGGGAAATCCGATTGAATAACATAGGCCGCGCGAAGGGGCTTCCATTGCCTCACCACAGTTAGGGATCTCTGTGTGTACCTTCCTGTGCCTTATGCCAGGGCTACGGGAAGTCGGCTCGGAGGCCACATCCACTATCGAGTGACTACTGTTATCCCCCGGTATCTTCAAGGTCTACTGCGTGGGGCGGTTTGCAACGCACTTACGGGAGGTGAAGTGAACACGACCATCTCGATGGCATAACGGCGCCTGAGAAAGAACCCTATCCTCAAGGGAAACTCACGACTGCTGAAGATCGAAGCCCGCTCTCCGGCGCCGGCGCGTCCTCCTTTGACGGAAGCGGAGCAAGCGTTGTCCACTTACGCTCCCGGTCCGCCGCCTCCTTTGCAAACATAACTTGCTCGCAGAAGGAGGAGACGGCGTCCCATCCGGTAGAGCTCTCGACCATGGTGCGTAACAAGGCCGGGAGCGAGAGGTCCAGTCCGGTGAAGGCGACGAGGTGTCGATACTGCTCTGTCCATAATTATCTAACCAGCTGTTACGCTTTAACCAGTAGTGCTACTTGTACTAATAAAAGAATTTCATTAAATAGCTTTGCCTATGTAACAGTTGGGTAACCTTTTGATATTTCATGCAAACATTTGGAAGAACGTACTACTTTAAAGAACTGGTAATCAATTGTCAAATAAACAGTGAGAGTTGGAATGATCTGATATTTGTAATGATGTCAATTATAAACGTAGACTTTTGTATTAGAAAATTCGTGTTTTTTTTTTTTTATTCCAGGAGTTCAGCAGACAGGCAGACGGCCCACTTGATGGAAAGCGGTTACCATCGCCTATGGACATTTGCAACACCAAAAAGGTGTTACAAATGCGCTGCTGCTCTCTTAAGGGAGACTGGAACCTGGACACTAATGCCGGAACACAACTCAAGGTTGTTATGGCGGCATACTCTAGACCAGGGGTAGTCGCCATCCAGTCGGGCAAATGCCCTACCACCTGGCTGTGGGTTGATTTGTCGCCCCTTACGACAGGCCGCCCGGCCGCAAGAAATTGTATTCTTTCTCCATTCCTGCACGGATAGAATTTTAAATGATATTGTTTCAAATCCTGGCCGGAAGCATGCGCCACTCAGGCAGTTTCCTAACCTAATATGCATATTGTTCTAAATATCACACACTAACCGTAAAAGAAAACATCACGATGAAACCTGCACTTATCGCGAAAACCAATGTGTGAAACCTGTCAATTCGCCTTAGATAAGCGTAATGGGTATACTGTTCATTCCTGCTAAAATAGGGAAGACCTGTCCCTTCTCTGGGAATTCTATAAGATAGTCATATGTATTATTACAAATTACAAAAAGGTAACCGAGAGGAAAGAGTAGACCGTAAGGTGAGTTGCAGTAGTTATACTATTTCAGCATTGGCTGTTTCATTGTTGTTTAATGATGGCTTTATGGCCAATAAAGAATACAAGATTGATAATCCTGATGACGTCATAACACGAATCTCTTGTCATCAGAAATGAAATCACTAAAGCCACAACTGTAAGACGCCCACTACGAGCCTTGTAAGGTTGGTTTCGATGACTCATAAAGGCTTGGGATATAATGCACTTGTATCAAAAGTTGCATTTATATGTAATAACATTGAACTAGTGTAGCTGGAAATGACACTCTTGTACAGCTACGCTTCGTTAAGGGATGTAACAATATTATTGAAATTTGAATATAATGTTTGGGCACATTTAGTTTAATAAAACAAAACGATATTTTAGCAAATGTAACTTTAGATATCAACTTTAAAATAACAAGATTTTTTTTTGTTTTTCTACGCCTTTTTATAAAAAGAGATCTCAAAATCATAAAAAGGCGTATAAAAGCAATACGAAATATATTTTTAGATGAAAGTCTGGTCCTTCTAGTCTGGATCTTTTCTAACATATTCAATGTTTTTGATGTTCTGAATATGTTTTATGCTCAATGTATATGAGAAATATACGAATCATCGTTTCGTGTTTTTTATAATAATACATGTAACTTATGTCCTACTTATATAAAAATTATATAAACGAATAGATGAATAAAATGAAAAAAGGAAATTAAAATACTTAATCATTTTATACTGGTCTAGTTATGTATAATGTTTTTATTGATGTTGAAGTCTATTCCAGCAAATCTCTAATCTTATACATGCTCATGCAATATACATTATGAATGCCAGACTCCCAGGAACAAGGGTTGCTCCCCAAATGGGGACGCCGGCTACACATTAAGCCTCCTTCCCCTTGAATGTCGTGGATAATGTCACTTCGAATAAAGCTAATTTACCAGGTTTATGTCCTATTAATTGCACGACAGGTTTTTTCCCCTCTCTTATAATTGTGCAAGTACACGTATATTTGTTGAGCTTCCTGAAAATATATATTCCTTTTATGTTAGAGAATATAACATAAAAACGTGTTTAATTAAACCACCTGTTTTTGTAAAGTATCATGTACAAGGTTATTTACAGACTGTGCCAAACTTTATGCCCTGTCCACATACTTGGCCGGAAATTACTTAATTTTCTATTAAAAAAAGCGTCTATTACCTAGATATCTGTTCCGGCCAGAAGGACTATTGGTGCTTGCTAAGCTATATTTTTAATATTTAAAAATTCAGCTTGTATTCGTTTGACTCTCCAAAGCTCGCAAAGTAGTCGATGCATTGTGTCAATTCAACTCGATTCCCTAATAACAATATATAATATCAGACTGGACCAGAACGATTCGTGGCTGATTTTAGGCAGTAATGAATAAAATGCTAAAAATCTAACCACCAATTATTAAGTACAATTTATAAAGTCAATTTGAAGCGAAGGTATAACCAACTGAAAACATATCCGTGCAGGAATGGAGAAAGAATACAATTTCCTGCGGCCGGGCGGCCTGTCGTAAGAAGCGACAAAACAACCCTCAGCCAGGTGGTATTTGCCCGACTAGATGGCTACCACCCCTGGTCTAAAGTATGCCGCCATGACAACCTTGAGTTGTATTACGGCATTAGTGACCAGGTTCCAGTCTCCCTTAAGAGAGCAGCATGCAATAAAAAAAATCCAGAATGATTATGATTATGGCTGTAAAAACAACTTTTATTTGAAATTCCAATCTTGACTCAATGCGGTTAGAAGGTAATGTATACACAGGCCAATCTGCGGTCGCACTCGGGCATCACGCTCCCGTGCGATGAAGATTAAAATTAACCACATCTTGTAATCCTAATTTCTTTCATAAAGCGTATATTGTGTAAGTGGTAGTACTTCGAATTGTGCTGTAGTTGGGTTGTTATTCAAAATTTCCGTTACCATAGTAATATCTGTTTAAGCTGAAGTGTCAGTATTCATTTTGTATAACGGAAAAAAAATCTGTGAACTATTATTAAATCCTGCTGAAACGTGCACATTGAGATAACCTATTTGTCAAACAGGCCAAACCGCCTTGGAACAGCGTGGCGGGAATACCGTTCCTCTGTGAAATAGGAGGCCCTAGCCCAGCAGTGAGATATTTATGGGCTGTTATTATATTCATATAAGTCCAGTTATCATACTATATCAGCGGAGTTTATAACTAAATTTCGATTAAATGTTTCTTAGTAAAAGTTTTTTTTTGATGCTTGATTAATGGATTTTGATGTAAAATTGAAATATCACAAAATAATCGCTTATACGTATAAAGACCACCTAGTGTCCTTGGTAAGTACTCAGGTCAACCTATTTGTTTAAGAAATTATTGTAAACTTTCGGTAGTTTTAAGGATTTTGAAACAATACTATAATAATCTATATATATATATATATATATATATATATATATATATATATATATATATATATATATATATATAATTAAAATTCACCTATATAGAGTGACTCATCACGATATCTCAGGAACTATAATACCTATAGACTTGAAATTTGGCATGGACCTTCCTTTCGTCAAGTAGAGGACAGTTAAGAACTGATTTTACGAAATTCCTTTACGGCACGCGAAGCTGGCGGGTAGGTAGTAGGAGATATTTTTAACCGACCTATCAGAGCTTAAATATCTACTCCACAAAAGAACTTATCGCTGTGTTATGTGTTCATCGTTGTAAATGAAATCGTTTTAAACCTTATTATTATTTATAATAATAAGATATACCACACTGGCAGGGGTTTGTTTGTCCATGGGTGCATTATTATAAGGTGTAGGCAAGGAAAATCGCCGGTCAGTGTCACGCCATAGTGACATCAAATTTGTCAGGGGCCTCTACATGTAGGCCTTCCCATGGCTCCCGCGCAAGCACTCCAAAAGTCCGGGCCATTTTTATGCCCGTGGTCTTCAATAAGATATACCAGAACAATACAAAAGTTCATGTTGTAATTTTACTCCAAAAATACCCCATTCGTTTCGCGGAAGCTATGAAAATATCAGCGTACATCGTGTTACGGTATTATGGTGTGTATCGAGAAGCAATCTCCAATCTAATTCTAATAACACTGATCTTCCGCATCGATACAATTCCCTCGATTACTGTCGAAACAAGCGTTTTCAATAACCAACAGCCTTCTCTATACATGGAAAATTGCACAGGTCAGGCAATCACGGCAAAAGCTATTTCTGGAGTGCGCGGGGCTGATGGATAAATTAAATAGATAAAGCAAAGCGTTCCGGTAGCAATTTGGACCTATTAACTTCAGGCTAAGATGGAGAGTTGCGATTGGAATTTATAGTCTTACGTGAACTGTTAGTTATTTTACGATTACATTTTCAGCTATAACGAAAATATATTGTTTAACATATAAAATACTTCAGTTTTCCCCGTAGCTACGCCGCGGGTCAAGCCCTAGTTAGTACCGCTATTGAACGTCTATAAAAAATTAATTCATTTTTTTATATAGCTAAGTACCTTAAAAAAATTCTCACCAAATATGCGCAATAATTTCTATAGGAAGGTCCTCCTCACTCAATCGACTAAGCAATAGAGACCATTTTTGTAGAGCGTTCAATTTCCTACAAAAATAAATATGGCCCATTTTATGAACTTTATTTGTTCGTGAGTAACAAAAATCATAAGCAAAAAAGAAATTTGTCTGAAAATAATCAAACTTTAATCTTCAATATTCGTTAAATGGTGACATTTACGATAAAAATGTAGAAAATCTTTTTTGTAGAGCGTTCGATTTGATAAAGAAGACTAGTAATCTTATTACTCTCTTGTCTATATAATTGTTAATAAAACTACGTTTTAACGGTTTTAAGCGCGGTAATTTATTTTAATAATGAATAAATTACCGCTCTTAAAACCGTTAAAACGTAGTTTTATTATGTATACAAGTCGCGGAAACTTAAGGAAATATTATATAATTGTTATTGTTTCGCTGGCTATTAAGTCTGGATTTAATTTTTATTTGTGTTAGATCATAGTCCAGTTTATTTGATACTAATTTTTATAAATAAATGTGTGTGAAAATATGTGTACCTTGAAATGTGTGCCAGGTTTCACAGAAGAAAACATAGCAATGGTTTTTAATCAAATCATTTGAGCGAATGAAATTGCAGCTCACGTACAATTTATGCAAACAAAGTTACATACATAAATGATAAAAAATCTTTTAAACAGAATTCTGTTGCTGATTATCTAAATTGGGTCATTCTTTTGGGATCGGATTTGTGGTCCGGCAGTTGTCTACAAGTGCCCCGTAACTAATACACCCCAAAACATGATTCGTAAAATCATTTTTTTTTACTTACAGTTAAATATAATAGTTGTAACAAAGAACACAATAGACTTGCGAAGAAAATGCAGATTTAGATATTTTTAGGTGTCCTATATGGAAATTCACAGAAAACGCAATAGGTTAAGGATAAGGTGCTAGTTTTAATAAAAAGACTTAGGACATTGTAATTGAATGAAATAAAAATAAATAACAGTAATAATATAAAAAAATCGCTGGTACAATGCCTCTAGGTATTTCTTTGAAACATAATTAACAAATAGATTAATTTACGCTAGTGAACTGTACAGCGTAAATTTTATTTTACTACTATATTGTTACAAGAATAAGAGCTTCGTGTTATGGAGGTGTTTTTTTTTCTATATCTAATTTGTATTTACTAACGGAGTCTCTTTATCTAAGGTGATAAGCTAATTAATCTGCGATGCTAATGATTAAGGTATTGTTAATGCACAATTTCATGGCTGGCCTGAAATAAATGAAATATTTTTGACAGTGTCTTGTTTATGGTATTACTAAAAGTGAAGCAAGTCACACGGCTAAACAATAACAAACCGAATTACGGTCACACTGAATATTACTCGTTCATTAGATAAACAAAGGTTCACCTCGGGACCGTCTTTGATGTCACAAATAGAAATATCGAATTCAAGGGCGAGTTCAAGGCAAAGGGTAAGTAAGGTTTCCAAGTAACTTGTAGTAAATATTCTCACAATATTTTCATGCGAAGCAAAATAAATATTTCAATGTATTTCGCGTATGATCTCATGTTGAGTAAACTTACTGATTTCCGTGAATTTGAACATAAAAGTTCTTTACGACCTTATTGGTTTTCACATTTGTATTTTTATGGGTAAAAATTATCAATAAAATGTAATACTTTCTGAACATTTCTATGAATTCAAAAGTTTGGTTGAATTTGAAGTTCTTTTAAAAATTACCCTATAAACGTCTTGCTGCTAAAAACATAATTGCAACGCTTGTGCACCGTCGATTGGTTGGTTCCGCAAATTGGCAATCTAGATATGCACTTTAAATGATGACATGTTCCTTCACCTTATTAGTATTATACTGTTACGAGTCGCGAGACTCGAATTAAAATGCCGTTAGAATGACTATAGAGTTTATTAGAACTATACACACACATATAACACAGATACAAATATAACCGAACACTTCAAGTCCAAACGTAATGCAGAAGGTCGTAATTCAATAAAACACGCAAAGTTCGTCACTAAAAGATTCCCGATTGTAGTAAACACGTCTCGCCTCGTTCGTGGTTCTCGATCGACTAACTCCTCCCTCAATCGGGCCATTGCTTTATACTGCACAAATGCAATATGTCCGCCCAGTAGCGTGAAGCGAATTTCCTAGAATGAGCTTGTACTTTAAATCCGTATCACCTGGCTAATGATTACAATACAACAATAGGCCGTATGCCAATAAGTAAACAAAAGAAGACGACCATAAAAGAATTTCAATGTTATTAGTTCAAATGCCGATGGTTAATAAATGTGCTTTGTTTCAGATATGCAGGTGGATTTTGTGTTTGTCGGGGCCTGAGTATTAACAATACTATATCCGTAATAATATTTCAACAATGCGAAAAAATACCCAAAAAACTTATAAAGCGATTGATTCACGTCCTCAATTTGAAATCAAACCAAAAATGGTGTTTTTATTTTTAGGCATATTTTTTTAATAAATTCTGAAGTTATTACTGTTTGTTACTGATTTGTAAATACCTATTTTTTAAAGGAATAAAGCTGAAAGTCAATGACCTGCGTTTGGACACAATTGCGTTATAGGGACAATGATTTTGCAACGTTTATCATAGACGCCAAATGAATAAGCAGTTTTGAATTTAAATCAGCATGGAAGGCGTTGGCATGACACTTCAATATAAAGGAATTTAATATAGTACCTAGTATCAAATTGTTGCTTAATGATCATTGTTGATTGCTTAAGTAAAATCATAACAAAACAAAGTACAAAAAGAAATTATTTCTTTCTCATACAATTGCAAAGATTTTTCAAAGCACTCATTATATTTTTTATATTGTTGCAGGTAAACAAACTGGCAGACAAGTTGTCGTAGCTCAGTAAGTACTTAAGGCGTGAGATTGAAGAGTTTTCTAATTACCACAAGCTTATGTGACGTGATAGAAAACATCGTGACGAAACCTTGAACTTTGAGATTATCAATATGTAGCCCGCCAACTCATTATGAACAAGCGTGGCGGAATATTGTCCATTGTCGTGAATTACAGGACTTTAGGTCTCAGAAGAGATGTTGACGCTCTAAGCGCGTTCTGACGTCTCTACAATGAGGAGTGTTCTGAGGAGCTATTTGGATTGGTACATCCAATCGCCATTTTATCACCGCACTGCTCGCCGGCACCTGGAAGTTATCCACTATACGTGGCGCTCGCTCCTTTATGCCATACGTGAGCAAGTTATGAAATGAGCCCCTCCCGCGGTTTTCCCAGAGCGCTACAATATGGGGCTCTTCAAAAAGGGCATGAACAGATATTTAAAGTCTCAACGAGGTAGGCAACGCATCGGCTCCCTTAGTGTTGCAGATGTCCATGGGCGACGGTAGCCACTTGCCATCAAGTGGACCCATTTGCTATTTTGCCTACAAGCAAACATAATAAAAAAAACACTTAATCTCGCCTGTCAGGTGTATATGACTTGATAATACTTAACTGACTGATCGTCCATGTGAAGGTAACTGGATATCACGAGGTGGACAATAGTAATTATTTATTTAAAGACAAAACAGTGTAACAAATCTTCTTTTCTGTTTTACATTTTTAACCGTGCCGGAACGAAGAAAGAATTCGGTTTCCTGCGGCCGGCCGGCCTGTCGTAAGAGGCGACAAAACAACCCACAGCCAGGTGGTAGGGTATTTGCCCGACTGGATGGCGACCACCCCTGGTGTAGAGTATGCCAACGTAACAACCTTGAGATGTGTTCCAGCTTTAGTGACCAGATTCCAGTGTCCCTTGAGAGAGCAGCAATGCATTTGTAGCACCTTTGGTATTGCAAATGTCCTTAGGTGGTGGTAACTGCTTTCCATCAAGGGGGCCGTCTGCCTGTCTGCTAAACTCCTGGGATAAAAACACACAGTAACACATTCAATATAAAATATTCTACGATTAGTTGTACATTATATAACTGTTATTATCTAATGACCAATGCTGATTTGATCTTCTTAATAAATTACCAAATCAATGGGCAAAGTAAGCAGCAAAGCAGTCTTTACCAATACCTAAAGATTCTATTGCTTCTAGCCAATAAACGCTGATATTAAACGGATAAACCAAATTGAATCTGATAATTGAGTCTCTCTCTCTTTTCTTTTCTTTCACCATAGTCTGTTATCCGTCTTAATGGATAATACAAAAAAAATGTACTTTACCTATTTTATTTACTCGTAGGTTTACAAAAAGACAACTATATCGTATGCGATAGATAGCGATCATGCACAATCGCACATCGCTTGTCGATTACAGGCCGCTTTATCAGATCGCACCATGGTCTTGTAATGAAGTCGTAGTGGGTAATGAGCGCATCATTAGCGCAAAAACGGTCTGGTTGGTGATGCCTCCGGGCGCTGTAATTCGATTGTATTTTGCATATTGACTTTGAAATTGGTTGCGAAGGGAATTTTAAGCAATCGTTGAATTTTCATTGCTGGAGTACAGCAAAGATGCTAACGACCGGCCTGATGGAAAGTGATTACAGTTGCCTATACTCATTTGCAATACGGTGTTAGCAATATGCTGCCCGCCGCGAAGATCTTTATCGACAAAATTATCGTCATTTAAAGAATACACTCATCTATCTCTCCGTGAACAAACACTTCATCATTTTTTCGGGAACATCATTAAAATTACAGATAACACATTGTATTACAGATTGTAGATATTTTAAAAAAGACCCTAGTAATATTGTAATATGGCGTACTTCTTGTATCTACAACTTATTTATTTATATGTAAGTCAGCGATATTTACACATTTAGAAAATTTAATGCAAAGAAATGGTCATATAGCTCCATTTGAAGCGATATTTGGATTCTAAAGTTTTTATTTGTAATTTTATTACAGTTTTTTAAATTTCTATTATTAATTACATACTACCGCTATTAAACAGGGTAAAAAAGAAACACGTATATTTTAATTTTATTATAAAACTTACAAAAACGTTCACGGAATGATTGCTTTCTGCGACAGCTCACTTTAAAAATAAAATTATACGAGTAATTGAGTGTACTATACTCTGCCAACGTAAATATTGTTTAAACACAGGTTTCGTGAGCATTTAAGCTGATAATCAAAGTAATAGGCACTAAGTATATTCATCATGAAACTGTATTTGGGATTTGCCACCTTGGTGATTTTCATTCGTTGAATCCCGTATAAAAATTTAATTTAATTTATTTCATTAAATATATATCTCTAACCTAAAGTTTCACTTCTGACGCCTGGAGTTCCACCCTTTCTTACTTTCAACTTTTACGTAGATTTAATCAACAACTACGGCCCGTATATTTGTTCTTTAAATATAACGACCCTACATTCGCCTAAACTAAACTATCTCCATTACTGAATATAGATATAGGTAAGCAAATTCCTCCTCGATATCGAAATATAATATTATTTGGAGCATTTGCATCAATTTACGGTGTAAATTGTTTAACTTTCACGTAACTGTATTCAAACAAAAGTTTGCTCTAGTTTTTATTGCGTGAAACCTGGTGTAAGCAAGCGTTAAAATTACAAAAGACCGAACTCATCTTTTATTTGCTTGCAAACCGTTTGGTCTATTTATAAAGCAGACTTGTGATCTCCTGCAATTTTGGTTTTTTTGAGAAAAAGTACTTATATATTGCAGACAAACACATGTATTTTGTATTACTAAACAAAGAACCCAGATATGATAGAACATAAATGAAGCAAAGACCTCTCGAGTCTTAGTCAGGTAAAAAAGATATACAACTGATACGATATTTGCAATTGACATTTAGGATCACAAAGGCGAATTTTTGTAACTAAAGCAAACTATAAAACATTATGTAGGAATTTATAGTATTTCAATTTTGTTGTATTTGAATGTTGGCCAAAATAAGAAAAGCGAAACAATGATGTGCAAGAAATTTACTAGGGATTCATCATCGTTATATTAATACGTGAAGCAAAAACTTTGTACCCCTTTTTATGAAAATTGCGCGGTCGGAAGAGTATGAAATTTCGCACATTTATAGTTTATATAGAGAATGCTAATATTTTTTTTTAAATTATGCATAAAAAGTACATTAAATCAATAAAAAAAAACATTACACACACTACCGTGTATTTGACACACACGCGTACATTTATATTCTTGTTTATTGTTAAAGTCAAATTAACAGTGTAGCCTTGGCGAAATCTGTGATTATAGAAGTATTGTCTTTGACAAAAGAAACTTAATAATGTTCAAACTTATAATTTAAATTAATTATGGTCGAATTTCGATCACTGGGCGACCACAAGTAAAATGTTAATATTGCATAGGTACGTAATATTGTATACGGTGAATAACAATCGTATTTCTAGATTGAAAGTAGAGCTTTATCTCTGTTCACCTTTTTACTGTGTTAGACCCGTTGGCAATATTTACTGCATAATTCTTTTGCGAGTCAGCTGGTCGTTACGCTAACGGTGCGCCAGCGCAGGCGGGTGCCCGACGCGAGCCGAAAGTAACCGATAACTGCCGAACGTAACCCTAAAGCAATTACCACTAACGCCCAGGAGAGAATCAGTAGATAGCAGAGGTCAGGCTTTATGGCCGTTTAGATTGGTTCTTAGTCTATGTAATTCGAATCTTTTCAATCACCAATTTCTTTGCAATACACACATTTATAGCGAGTTGTTGTTGTTTCTCTCTTTTCTTTCAACTTCCCCCAATTTTTTGGGGACGGCACAATATGTCTTTTCCTTCCATACTCTTCTATTTGGGCATACGTCCTCTGTCACATCACAATTCATCATGTAATCCTTCACACAATCCATCCATCGCTTTTTTGGTCTATCTTTACATTTGTTCACATCAATTTTCCAATTTAATATTGTTTTTGTCACGTGACTTTCATCCCTCCTTCGAGTATAATATTTACAGTCTATATCTATTGTATATACTTAGTGATTGTATTTGAATGTTTGTTTGTATCTTCTTCAGAGACTAAGGAATATGCCAGTTGTCACGGAATTCGTTACATTGTATTTCTATGGCGTAGATGAACATAGAATTATATTATTTCAGTAAAGGTATAGTTTCTGCTTGACAAAGACTTTTTATACGAGTAAAGTTGCACATACCAATTATCATGAAACTGATGTACAGTCGTGGTATGAACGTAACATTTATTAAAATGTTGGCAGTACTTTCTTTTACTCGTGCAAGCAAAAGTCAACTTTAAGGTGACGAACATTTTCATTCCGCGAGTACATATGTGTGCTTTCAATATTACTAAGATGACTATATAATATATTTATGTATGAAAATGGGAAAATTCTAAGGATATCCGATTCCAAGATTTACCCAATCATGTATAATTCTTTCGTGTATGTGAACCCTTAATATCGAAGAGTATAAACTTCAGAGCATTAAAGCACTTTA
The DNA here is from genome assembly GCA_039645545.1 of Dendrolimus houi. NCBI lineage: Eukaryota > Metazoa > Arthropoda > Insecta > Lepidoptera > Lasiocampidae > Dendrolimus > Dendrolimus houi. The sequence continues at coordinate 22,129,655 of CM077127.1, read as the reverse complement.
AAAGGAAAGTATATATTATAAAATAGTCCATAAACGTCCCACTGCTGGGCTCGGGCCACCCATTATTGGGGAACGGACAGTATACCCGCCACACTTGTCCAAGGCAGCTTGGCTTGGTTTGACACACCGGTTATCTCGATGTGTAGGTTAGCACGTGGTGATCGTAGCATGGTGGTGCATGCTTTCCAGCCAGGATTCGAACCCGCACCCTTTGAGATCGGTACGCGTGCGCTAACCACTAAGCTACCACGTCTCTCTCTACAAAGTTTATTATAGTATAAATAGGAGAAATGTAACGTTTTAATTATCTTTTATTCCCTGAATCAAATTAATTGCCAGTATAATCCATTACAAAGCCGAAAGGCATTTTCATGTGTGCCTAGGGAATTTCATCCAACTCCAAGTGCACAAACAGCTTTACCTTGTAACAAGGGTCGGCTCATACCCTTTGTGAGACAGTATACACTAATCACGTAACGTTAGTTTTTGCGAAAGGGGTAGTGTCGTGCTAAGGGTGCTTTTGTTACTCTAATTGGACTAGACGTGACTGGCTTTTTAAATTCAGTGTTTGTTGTAATGGAATGTAGTGTAAAGCTGGATTAGGAGGGTTCAGTTCTGTCATTCAGCTTAGTCACTTATATCCTAATCGTTACAACTATTTCATAGGTGATATTTAACTGCTAATAAATATAAGAATCGCCTATCTAACTGCTTAAATAAGCAGTTATAAATGTCACTTAAGGAAAATATTGTAACTAACTTAATGTTAGTGTATTTTTTTAGATTTTGTTGCATAATTTTTAATCGAAATTGTAATACAGAAGTTTAACAGTGCGTCGTTTCATCCCTGCAGGAACGGAGAAAGAATACAATTTCCTGCGGCCGGGCGGCCTGTCGTAAGAGGCGACAAAACAACCAACAGCCAGGTGGTAGGACATTTGGCCGTCTGGATGGCTACGACCCCTGGTCTAAAGTATGTCGCCGTAACAACCTTGAGTTGTGTTCCGGCATTAGTGACCAGATTCCAGTCTCCCTTAAGAGAGCAGCAGCGCATTTGTAGCACCTTTGGTGTTGCATATGTCCATAGGCGATGGTAATCGCTTTCCATCAGTGGGCCGTCTGTCTCTTTGCTGAACTCATGCAATCAAAAAATAAAATAAAAAAATCCTTGTGAATTTTGGTTTCAGTTTGAAATGTGTCAAGTAAGTATATAAAGTATTAACTGAAATCATAAAGTACTCGAACCCTTAGATTGCCATGTTGAATAGCAAAATTATCGTCAAATTGAGTAGAATAATTAACTTATAATTAAGCTATTTTTAATACGATTCATTAGACTTTCAATGCGTGCTTTCAATCTCATGCTTCGGAAATTGTTCTTTCCGAGATTAACAAGTATACTATATCCATCATCCTCATCTTAGGTACAATGTATACCACATTTTATGTCCATTCATTCATCAGTTCATTTTACCCCTAATAAAAAACATGAAAATAAGTAAACAGCAAAAACTAAATTACTTTAACATTTTCAAACTATACATTACTTTGTATAATAACATGATTACAAAGTTTGTAATTAAAATTTTGTTTACTTGTATTTTGAATTATATTTGAAATTAAACTCATCATACTGTAAACTATTGATGAAACATGCAACTTGAATGAATGTTTTTGCATTTACCTATACGCAATAGGGATGTGGACACATGTTACAATAAATTGTAACTTTGTAACATTGTTTATCAAATTATTGTACTTAGTTCGCAAAATTTATTCCCCAAGTTGTGAAACTTGAATACCTATCGATGATTTGTATCATATATTGATAGAATGTGTCCAGAATGATACTTTTATACAAAGTTGTGGTATCAATTTAGGGCTGTAAAGTCAAATTACTAGTATTCTGGCAGACCCATCTTCGAATGACGCCAGAATTCTATATAAACTGGTAGATATAAGAAATCAGTGATTGGGTACTATGTTTTGTTATACTACGTAATTGTACTTACCAGGGCAGCATGGTCGCTTATCCGACAAAGAATTTTAATTATGCATAAAAAAATATTTGTTTATATATAAAAGAACAGGTGTTAAAATAACATTTTATGCTTTACGTTAGAAATTCCTGCCTAAGAGGAATAGTCCGTCCTCCTATGTTGTCGCCTCACCACTGACGCCTGCTCGACAGCGAACCTGCAGTGGCGGCGTGATTGCACCTAGTCTGCACAGTTTGGTGGTGCGACAGCGGCGCGGTGGCGGTGTACAGTATGCTCGCACCAATGATACCCTATACGCTTATGTTTATTGAAATTAAAATACCCCTCCACCATATGACAAAAACTATTTATTTGGCCTCGGAATCATAAAAAGAAAAAAGAACAAGATATATTTTAAATTATTTTGTTTAACTATTAGTTACGCACAATACTTCCTACTTAATTAAGCAAATGTGCAATAGCTCAAAACTTTTTGTCTTTAAAGTTCCTGGATCACAAATTCAATTACGGCTCAGAACGAAGCGTAACTATACGACTGTGTAAATCATGATGTTTTTTCATTCGAGTGTTATAAATGTTTCATTAATGCAGATTGCCTACCGTAAATAATTCATGCAAATTATGTTTTGATGGACCCAGAGTTACTTGCAGTATTATTTTATGATTTAGGCTGTTATTGTACTGATAGATGCGCGGGTAAATTGTAACCGGTGTTCGTGGGCAAGAGAACATTAGGTTTATTTCCCATTGCTGGGATCGTGTCACGTATTTTTAGTACGGACGCTGCGCTTTTCCCAGTCAATATGGGTGGATTTCACACAATGTTTACCTTATTATATATACAAGTTTTCTCTCGGTTAGGATGGTGGCTCGTGGTAGGTTTGTCCTTTTGCAATTGAAATACATAATATTTTCCTAAGTTTACACGAATAGTACGACATAATAAAACTACGTTTTAACGATTTTGAGCGCGTTATTTATTTGATTTTTATTATTCCAACATTTCGCCCACTTTTCAGTAGCCGTTATCACGGAAGACAAAGATGTCAAGTGTCAATGAGTATTGTTAATAATTGCGATTGTGATTGCGAAGCGGTGGTAAATTAGATTAGGCTCCATAAAGTAAATAATAACTATAAAAAATTAAAACTAAATAATTAAATGAAATAAATAAGTTGGCGGTAGGCTAAATAAAAATTTAACAATACTCATTGACACTTGACATCTTTGTCTTCCGCGATCACGGGTACTGAAAAGTGGCCAATACGTTGGCATAATAATCAAATAAAATACCGCGCTTAAAACCGTTAAAACGTAGGTTTATTAAGTGACACATACTTTTTGTGGCTAAAGGTTTAATTGCGGACATGTTGCCTGGAGTGTAGGCAAATCGACTCTAGCAGATATATTGAATAGAATTACATATTACGAAACAAAAATGCTAATTATACAACTTCAGAAAACAGGCACATTAGGCCAGAAAAACTAAGAGGTGCGCGCCCAAATGGAGGCCGCATATGGAGTACTGCTCACACTTGTGGGCCGGGGTTCCCGCCTACCAGCGAAATCCCCTGGACAGTATTCAACTTCGAGTCGTTCGCATTGGCGACAATCCCATACTCACAGACGGTTTAGATACTCTTGGCCTTCGGAAAGACTTCGTGTCTCTCTGCGTGTTCTACCGACTGTAGGTACAATGGGGAGTGTTCCGACGAACTGTTCAGAGTGGTGCCTTCATCTTCCTTTGACCACCGTAGCGCACGCCATCGACTGGGGGCGTTTATCCCCACTTCCTAGAGCCGCTTCGCTCTTGTACGCAACGGTTCTCTAGAACGTTTCTCCTGCGCACCGTGGAGATTTGGAATGAGCTCCTAGCCGCGTTTTTCCCACAGCGCTATAATATGGAGTTTTTTAAAAAGGGTGTCATAAAATTTCTTTGAGGCCAGTAGCGCGTTGGTGACACCTCTAGTGTTCTAAATGTCCATAGGCGACGGTAACCGCTTTCCATCACGTGTACCGTCTGCCTGTGTGCTGTACTGCAGCTATAAAAAAAAAACGAACTACGTCATTCGAAGCTAATGCTTTAGTCACTACGACTTATACTGTTTCTAGAATGTTTCAAACACAATATGAATGTTCTATAAGCGCACTCCTATCTCTATTATTAACTATTCTCATCGCATTCTTAAAAGAGAACGGAGCGACTATTCACCATCTAACAGGATATCAAAAAATCACAACACGGATATCTCAAGCACCCAACATCTAAACAACATTAGTACTAATACAAGCAAGATCACAGATCGGCAACACTTATATGGATCGTGCCTTGACTTATAACGAGGCGGAGACGTGACCGGCATCATCGTACTTCGGATTTGAATAAATGAATCAGTCCGCCCCATCCGAGATCGTTTGTTGGCATTGTCAAAGAGAAAGGCGTTCGAATCCTCGCCTCGCTAATAATCATAGAACCAATCTAGCTTTTACTCATTCCAATAGCCTAGGTGTTTATTTCGCTGACAGTAATGTTCGCCCTTTATTGCCGATTCGTCCGATTCCCACTTTCTAGGTGAAATTTATTCCAAATTGAATTCTATGCGAATTCAGACCTGAAGTGATTAACATCTCGCGAATAAATGTGACTAACGGACCTGCGTCTCATATGAATGACGTCGTTACAATCCTGGCCTAGAAATAAGTATCGGTTACACAGTTTTTCTGCATATTGCAAACATCACTAAGTGCTGGTGGTGGATGAAAATGTCGTGATGAAACTGTAGATCTCACCAACCCGCCTCTAAAAACTTAAGAATTCCGAACTCCAGTAGAGTGACGTTTGTGGTATGATATTATATGCGCCAGCGAAACTTCTATTTGATAATGAATTGCAACGGCGGTGTCAAAAAAACACGACAGCAGCGCCCCTTTTTTGGCTACATTCGTCTATTCCAAGGAAACGACGTCATTCATCGGGATAAAAAGTATCCTAAGCGTTGATCCGAGATCTAAACTAGCTCTATGTCGAGTTTCATCTAAATCCATTTAGTAGACTTCGCGAGATACTCTAACACAAATACAAAAAAAAATGTATTTCTGGAATCTGCTGGTCCGAATTAGCCTCCTTGATATTTTTTCTTTTTTAATTTAATTTTACAAACTCAATCACTACACAGATTTATTGTATAAAAGATAACATTAATTTTAATAAACCTAATGTGTCTTACATTCAAGATTTAGTATTTCTTACAAATAAAATTCATAATAAATACTGTTTGAACTATTATATCTTGTTGCCCTTTATTTCCTACATCAAAAAGATCAAAGAGTTTTATAATTCCATACTTTCAAAATACAGAGACTTGTAATGATTTTTAGATGTTATAAAGATTTCGAAACGCTTTAAAAGAAAACGTGTTATTGCCAGCCATTTCGTATACATATCTAAGTGGCTTGCCAAAATTATAATTGGCGACGTTGCAGACAAATTACAGTTGCAACGAACAGAAAGCTTCAAAAAAATTCACTAAATCTTTATCCTTTTTGGCACCACGTTGGCGGGGCATGAAATTTTTATCTCCTTGAGAAAGCTTTTTGCATTTGGGTTACGAGTCTTTCGACTTTTGTTTCCGGTTTGTATCGTTGAAGCCGTCTGCTATGCTGATGATGATAAAACATCATAATGACAGTTTTCACACCTGTATAAATCAACGTAAGATCTCTATCGTGCTGAGTACGTGCGCTTCTGAGTTACGAAATGCAAGACTTTTTATCTTTTAGGTATGTGAGATGAAACTGTTATGTTGGGGTCTAGTGATTTCTTGGTTTTGATTAAATGGTATCAATATTGGAGACGTTAAGGAATGTTGTTAGTCTTGATGGCTCTTAAGCAGTTTTTGTGGACATATTGTTGAAGTTACTACGTGAGAGTTAAGGAAAAAATCGCAAGGGAACTAGCATAGTGTGATTACTGATGTGCACAACCGTTGAATAATTTATTAGATACGTGAACTGACACTTAATTGGATGATTTTTAACATACAGACGGCTTTTAATGAAACCGAAACCTATTCGCAACAAGAACACTGCATTCGATCGAGTAGATCAAATGTCTAACAAAAATCTCAACAGAGTCTATTTTGGAAAAAACATCGTCAAAGATCACCAATTTATTAAATTCGATAGTATTAATTGAAACTTTATATTTATCTATTCAAGCTCTTGTTGTTTGTGCTTACAGAACATGCCAAAACACACAAGAAGTTATACATTACAGAATTTGATAGCATAACTTACAAACGTAAAAATCGAACGAATGCATAAAATTTTCGTGGAACATATCGCGTTATGATAGTGCATATTATTATGTTTACTAGCAGCATTATTACGTCTATTTTGTTATCAACCTTAACTAATTTATGTGCCTTACCTAAGCAGTGGACATGACCCCTCGTTAATTGGAACCAATTAGCACCGCGTACTATGTAATTACCACATTTAGTTTCCTCCAAGGCAAAAATATAAATCAACTCAACGTTAAAGTTATAAGATGAATGTATAAGATTAGAACTAACTGCCGCACTTACAATCAAATAATGGCCCTTTAACTCTTAACAGAAAATGAATGTATTTATTTCAAAACAGAATCTTACTGATTACTTATCGAAACTCATGAGTGTACCAAATCCGAAACGAGAAAAAGCGGCAGAACAAATTCCCCAGCAATATATCTTTGCTTTAAAATTATTATGTATTTCGTAAATACCTACATAAGGTATGAGTAGTATTTTTTTTATGTATTTTGGACTAATACTAGCTGTAACAAAGCAATTTGTATGAATAATTACTGAAAGAGCTTGGTAGCGATCGCATTATTTCCATTCGGTGCGCTCGTCTAAAAAATCTATTATTAGTCGTATAACAAGCCTTCTCGCACAAACGTTGTTTTGCTAATGTTTTCAACTTGTTTCCCGATAGCTCTTGAACGTTTTCTGGGAGATGGAGAGTCATTTCGCCAGTGCTTTTCGCGTCAGCCGGTAGCAGTCACGCTAAATTTTATGGTCTCCAAATTACCCGTAGAAGGCTTGTGGCACAGTCTTAGTTTTCTGTGAAAAAACATGTGTGCAAGACTTGAAATTATATTTAAGCTTTGAAGGACGTACTTTGTATAGACAGCATTTTGCGTGCACCTAGTGGGTAATTCACTGGATGATTCACAGTTTTCATACATCAGTTACTAAGCAGCCTTCTTTCTGCACATAATCTGATGAGATTATAAACTTCACAAAAGGAAAGAATATAATAACTTACCTTGGAAATTGTACATATTATTTTATTTTTCACTCTTTAAACACAAAGCGGTACGGCATTACATCAAAGAATAAGAATGTTGTGTATACACCAATCACACTGGGTGGTCAATTATTCCCCTCATTGACGTGCATCAACGGTGCAAACGTGCGCGATAATTACCTGTGACTCGAATACGAAATTATTTTCCGTCACTAGAACCGGCCATATTAAATATACTCACGTCAATTTGTTATTTATTTATATATATCTTTTTATCTATGGAACAAATAGAACGGGAATTTGAAAGATTCTATTTATAAAAGAGATTAAAATATAAATTATCGTTCTAAATCCGATTTTTAAATAATATACAAAAACAAATACTTGCTCTTCTTTGACTGGTTAAATTAATAAAAGTTTTAATACATTTTCGACTACAGAGTACATCAATATAATACGAGATTAGACGTTGGCTATCTCTGAAATTGGTGAAGCGACGGCCTTGGACGCTCGAAAACATAAAAAAAAATAAACCTTATATGCAAATGATTAAAGTCTAATTTCATTAATCGATTAAGACAGCAGTTGCATTGTTTTTTTTATAATGCGCAGTGAGACGCATGCGTCAGCGTTGAAGGGAAAACGTCTACACAGTGTAGTCATAGCAACAAAGAATATTGCACTTTTTTAAAAATAGAAACGTTGTTGTCGCTTGTGTTATTCGGCCAATGTTATGTATTACGTGATCTTGTATTTCAAATCAATTATATTAAAAAACTTGATAGTCCAGTATAGTGCATATAAGAAGTGAATGTAAGTTATTGCAGATTTTATATATAACATAACGATAATATTGATTGTATTGTGTCGAGTGAAGAAGCTATTGTTTATATGTTTACATACTGATATGACAAAATATCAAATGTTTATTGTTCGATAAATACTATCAAGGTAATTGTATTGTGTATTGTTCAAAAATACGTTTTAACGATTTTAGGCCCGATTTTAATTTAAGAAGTCATCCATCGTAGTAATAGTTTGACCTTTGACCCGATAATGAAGATGTTAAACTGAGGGAGAGACAACTGTCATTTGTAGTAGAAAAGAATATTTTAGTTAATACAGCTGAACGTTAAGTTGTTATTTTAATTTATTTTGAGTGAATAAGGTCAATTTCATTTTCAACGTGTATTATCTTATACTAATATATAAAGCTAAAGAGTTTGTTTGTTTGCTTGAACGCGCTAATCTCAGGAACTACTGGTCTGATTTGTAAAATTCTTTCAGTGTTAGATAGGGCTATATAAATGGGCATTTATCGAGGAAGGCTATAAGCTATATATATATATATATATATATATATATATATATATATATATATATATATATCATCACGCTAACTAACTTTTTTAAAACTATTCCACGCTGACGAAGTCGCGGGCAGAAGCTAGTATATTATATTCTTTTTACGTCTAGATTGTCGTGCAATGTACATCGCAGTTTAATCAATTTATTCGATGTGTACAATAAGTTCATTGACATCTCTAAAACTGGGTCATCGAAAATATTATACTAATTAAGAGTGTTTATCTTCAGCACGAGTTCTTACGTAGAAACGCTAATAATAGAGGTATCGGCTAAGTTGAATCAATTTGGTTCATAGGCCCAAAACTGAAAGGATATGATGACTTTAAATGACATTTAATGACTCAATTTCAGGTTCTCATGGATCACTTTGGTTGCTTCAAATTTAAAGGCAGAAACAAACCTAGTATCCGCTTAAAATGCGTAAACGATGCGTAGCCATATTTTAAAAACAAGATAAAATGTTTTCTTAAGTTTTCGCGACTTGTATACATAATAAAACGTTTTCCTTCCACCCATTTTAATATTATATAAAAGTATTAGAGCTAGGCACGTTTGCTGAAGAGTTTCTTGCGCCGCTTTTTCTCTTCAAGCCATAACATGTTGCGAAGCAGTGATAAATTAGATTAGGCTCCCATAGAGTAAATAATAACCATAAACGAAATTAAAACTAAATAGTTAAAGTGAACAAGTTGGCGGTAGGCTAAATATAACAATACTCGTTAACACTTAACATCTTTGTCTTCCGTGATCACGGCCACTGAAAAGTGGCCGAAACGTCGGAATAACAAAAATCAAATAAATTACCGCGCTTAAAACCGGTGAAACGTAGTTTTATTAAAAATAAAATTATTTGAACTGTATATTATGAAAGTTTGGTTATGTTGATTATGTTTTAACTTCTGTAGAGGCAACGTACCCTTTATTACGTAATAAATTTAAATAGTCATAAACAAACATAGAAACATGTCCTGCCCCCAGGACGTTCTTAATTAGCAAGTAATTAATTCGTGAGTTGATACTAACCCGTTCAGGGTTGCCAGATCCACTCTTGAATATAGTTGCTTCGATAAGTATCTGATTGCGGGCTGCTTGCCTTCACCCCAATGCCGCCAATGTGGCGCGCTGGACACGGCGTTACACACGCTAGTCGAGTGCGCAGCATGGGCACCTCAGAGGTTTGAACTCGAGACACTTGTAGGACCGATCGAATCGCTGGGCGATCTGGTGCAAGCCATGCTGCACAGCGACGATTGGTGGGTGGGTGCGGCCAATTTCTGTGAGACGGTAGTGTCTCATAAGGAGGCCGCGGAACGAGATAGGGAGACAGATGGTAGTGCGCATGCATCTCGCGGGCGCCGACGTCAGTTGGGAGCCCAGAGGCGCAGGTATGCGCATGACCTCCCTCCCTGAAATACCGCTGCAGGGGCCCTCTAGCATCTAGGGAGCAGAGGAGTCTTCACCCCTGTTGACGAAGTGAGTTTGCCTCTCCCGGGGCATTCTCAAGCACTTGTGCGCTAGGATCGGTGTGGGCGTAACTACGTTCTGTATCTCACGCCTTTCCTACCATAAGCGCGGGGCACATAGGAGGAGGGTGGTTTTAGTGGGGTATTGATTAGTCGAGTCTCCACACAAGCCGGTTGATTATTGTTTGGATTGCCTCAGTGGAAAGCCTCCATGATCAACAACGGTCTAATCCCTAGCAAAGGACCCGGTATGTGCGAAATGCATTACCCAGCCTTAAAAAAAAAAAAAATCCACTGTTGAATATAATGTTATTTAGTACCTACTAGGGCGGCATAGTAGTCACATACCATTTTCTGTGATCATAAATAGTATCCTATGTTGATTTCTGTTATTTAAATTACATACCTTTCGTGATAAGTTTCGTATCTATCTATATATACGAATGAACGGGATTTATTTTTGGAATGTTATACTGTTGATATTCGAACTAGGGACCTCTGTAAACTAGATGGGCCTAAAAATGAGATCCCAATAATAACCTGTGTATAATAATGATTTTATTACTTTTTTAATATTCTAACACTAACAAACAGTTTTTATGACATTTACCCGCTGAAATTGCTTTAGAATACAATTATCTTAAAGTTAGGGAAACCATATCATAGTTATTTTGTTGCCATAAAATGTAACAATAATATTATTGGACGGCAAAATATAAGAAATATTATGATTTCTTAATCTTATACTAATATATAAAACTGAAAAGTTTGTTTGTTTGTTTGCTTGAACGCGCTAATCTCAGGAACTACTGGTTTCATTTTAATTTTCTCAGTGTTAGATAGCCAATTTATAGAGGAAGGCTATATATCATCACGCTAAGACCAATAGGAGCGGAGCACCAATGAAGAAGGTTTCAAAATCGGGGGGTTTTGAAAACAAATTCCACGCGGACGACGTCGCGGGTACATCCAAATAAAAAGACTGGATGTCATTCATTCGGTGTAGTGCCAACAATAGTTGTAGTGTACCATACATCCAATTTTAATATAAGTTCATCCTATAGTAATACAAATACCCGCAGACAAACACACACATTATATATTTCTAAGCTAAGCAAGTTACGCTTGTGTTACGGTTAATATATAACGAACTATTCTGGAGCCTATCCCAGACACCCAGACCATATTAAATAACGGAAAGTTTGTTTGCGAAATTTACCACGCCCGAAACTGAACTCGGAGCTTTGTTGTAGTGAGCTCGGCCGACAAAGGCTTAACCCGCTCAATCACAGAGGCCGTCAATATGAAACAAAAAGGGGTTGAAATTTACTTTTTGTCGAGTTGTTTTTGTTTCTTAATGGATGATTACAAATTAACACGTTTCGAACATTTCATATCTCTAAAGCAAGCATTCATCTGTCTAACATTATTTACTGTATTTTTTTCGGGGTTTAATTGTAGTAATTTGATTATTGAGATAATATTTTATTTTTATAGGTTTATTTTGAATACTAAAAGTGAATTTAGAAAACGACAATACTAATTATACATAATAACTTGCCAGCAATTAATTATATTTTTGCTCCAAATCATGCTGGTAAGTAAAATATTTTTATTATAGAAATGATGTACTATTTTAAGAGTTTTTGACAACCCTAGATCTGACCTGGTCTGACCGGTTCCAAAGCTGGTAAACCACAGACCTTAAGCGACCCGTGATTTGCATAAAGAATGAGTGCATTGAATAAATTTATTGACAGTAGAACTATGTATGTACATTTGCTTTTTAAATATGTTTATGGAAGTCCTTCCTGTTCTAATCTGGTATATGTCGAGCGTTAACCTTCATATTCAATCTAAACGTCAGTAACAACCAGATCGGATATCACTACCATTTTTTCGACGATTTTTGCACGATGAGGTAGTGTTAAACCTTACGCCGACTGTCGGATGTCGACTATAACATACTCTTCAATGTCTCTGATATCTTTTTTATTGTATGTATTTAGCAGACAGGCAGACGGCCCACCAGATGGAAAGCGGTTACCATCGCTTATGGCCATTTGTACTATCAATGCGCTGTCACTCTCGAAAGGGAGACTGAAACCTGGCCCCTAATGCCGACACACAACTTAAGGTTGTTATGGCGGCATACTTTAGACCAGGGATGGTACCCATCCCGCCTGGTTATGGGTTGTTTTGTCGCCTCTTACCACAGGCTTCCCGGCCGCAGGAAATTGTATTCTTTATCCGTTCTTGCACGGATATAATGGCCAATGGTTATATGCTATCTATGGTCTAGTTAAATGCGTCATCTTCACAGGTGTTAACATGGTGTTTACATTACATTATATAGATAGTCTTGCCCACGTAAAATGCGCAGAGCCTATGATCAATCCCAATGTACTCTGCTGTACATAATTATGTTAAGCCATCAAAACTTTCAAAAGAATAAGGTCTAGCAAACCTATGTAATGAGCGGGAAAAAACACTCACCTTTTTTTTTGCAGTAATCCGTAGTTTAAGATCCGAACTTGATATCTGGGCTAAAACAATTGCTTTCACTCACTTTATACTTACACTAGTATGTCTAGACAAACGTCAATTTCACTAAGCAATTTTATGACCTGTGTTTTAAAAAGTTAAGTTACGAAACTTGCTTCTAAAGAATGGTATTTCTACGGTGCATCGATCAATAAACATTGGTAAACCCTACCATAAGGACTAAGCTTCGTTGTAAATTGAAAGACGCATTCCTCGTGTTTGTGTATTGTATTATTCAATTAGACCTTTCAACTTGGACGGTTAATTGCCGGCTTACGTCGGCCCTCAGACCCGTTTCCTCAAAGCCAATGACACCGCAACCCCTTCGTTTTATGTTTTTTTTCTTAACGTTAAAATGTTGTATTTTTATGGTATCTGTTGCTTCAAACTCGCGAGGATTTGAATTTTAAAAATTCGACGTTTTTTGTGGGCTGTGTTGTTATGGTTTGTTATAGCCTGTAAGAAGAATACTAAGGTCGAAAGCTTACCGAGCTTATTATATGTCTATAAGTTTCCTGATTGGCTCGATTTTGGTGTGGGAAGGGCACATCTCAAGCGAATCAGAAAACGCTTATAGAAATATAGGCACATTGAATGGAATAATTTGCCGGAATCTGTTTTTTCGGACAAAAAATACAATCTAGGAGTCTTCAAGTCAGTCACTAGTAAACATGTATCTTCTAGGTAAGCATGTTCCATCATAGACCGCGTTATTACTCAACATCAGGTGAGACAGTGGTCAAACTCGAACCTATACGAACATAGAAAAGACGCTCGGTAAGCTTTCGGCTACACCTATACCGAGAAAATCCATAACGCTACTGCATCTAAAATCAGAATACGAATGACAATCGTCCTGTAATAGTTATTTATGTTACTAGAGCGGTAACTCGTGACTATGGTAGGCCCAACAATCGTCTACTCTTTTGTAAAAATCAACAACCGCGCGTGTGTCATACTTTACAACGTTTTTCAACACATTTGCGAGAAAACAGTTTATTGGGTAATAGAACAAACATAAATATCAGTTGAAAAGTCGCAACAATCTAGGAAGTTTCTAATACAAAAATGATGCCACGTGCGCGTGATAAAAATGTGAACAACATCTTTCATCTCATTTCCTCTACGATATTAAAGTGAGACAAATGTATTGATCAAAAACGCTTCCAAGGAGAATTCGATTATTTAGCTTATTTACTCTGGTAATGTGAAACTCCTTGGTGGAACTGGAAGGAACTAGTGGAAAGTACCTATTTACAGGACGTTCAGTTGTATGGTGCGTAATTGTACCTTTCGAACAATGTATACAGGATTCGTAAATTTTTAGAGCAAATGTGTTAATTTTTTTTTACTTGTAACACACTCTGCAATCATAGTTGGCATCAGAAGTCCTTTCTTGTCTTTATAGAAAATCTCAGTTAAAACTTTCAATCACCTGTTTATCTTGATATATAAAAATTAATGTTTGCCTGTATGTCCTTTATAGAATCGTAAACTATACATTTGATCATGTGATGATCTTTAGCAAAGTTGTTGTGCATGAGCCAAAGAAGGTTTCTGAGTTGGTTCACAATTGGACCCGGTAGGTGGCGCTGCTGTCGGCATATCGATTGAAGCTTTTCCGGGCAGGACGACGTCTGCCGGGACAGCTAGTTTATTATAAAACATATTTTTCAAACTTTAATCAGTTATAAATTGAAAGTCCCAATTCGATCCATTTCAATTTCGTAAATTTGAATTTCATGAAAATGAAATGGAAGTAAGTCCGTTTTCTTTCATAGAAAACTTCAATTAACACTTTCAATCGTCGTCGTCAGCCAAGCGCAGTCCACTGCTTGACGTAGGTCTCCTCAAATTCGCACGACTCATCCCTATCCTCCGACATCCTCGTCCAGCGCCTACCGGCGACCTTACGCAGGTCGTCAGGCCACTTTGGAGGACTAGCAGAGAACGGCATCTGTGGTTGAGCGGGCTAACTCTTTGCCGGCCGACCTCACTGCACTGCAACGCAGAGGCTCCGGGTTCGATTCCTGGTATGGTACATTTCGGAAACTAATTTTCTCCGTTATTTACTATAATTTGGGTGTCTGGGATTGGCCCCAGTGTAGTCCGTTGTATATAACACAAGCCTAACTTGCGTAATTTGGAGATATACAATGTGTGTTGGTCTGCCGATTATTATTACTGAAAGTAATAATCAATATCTTATTATTTAAAACATATTTTTTGAAACTTAAACCAGTCATAAATTGAAAGTTCCAATTAGCTCCTTTTCAATTTTGTAAATTTTACGAATTTCATAAAATCGAAAAGGAAGTAATTAGGGCTTTCAATATGTGTATAAAAGAAAACATAAATTAATGTATTTGTTTCAAAATGAAAGTTTACAAATGAAAGTCATGAGTCTACCACCGCTTACAAATCAATCTATGTTACTGTTAAACCCTGGAATGTCGGCGACAGAACCTTCCGTGTAGTGAACTTTTGAGCTACCCTCATGTTGCGTGCCCTCTGTTGGGAAACGGTAAAATCCCATATGTTGCCACTGGTTACGTTTCCTGTGAAATATAATGAAGAATTCAACTGAAAGTTTTTTTAATAAATAATATTTTTTTTTTATTTACCTCATTTTACGAAAATAAAGTCCGGCGTTCCAGGGGAACAACCGGAGTGATAAACTCAAACAGGATTATCTGGTGCTTGATAACTTGAGATTTCTTAATTACTTATTTATGTCTAAATAAACAGCCCATAAGAATGCCTTTATAAGTAGAAACTTTTAGTTCAAGACGACAATTTATTTGAATCCAAAAACCAATTAAAAAGCCTACATACAAATCAGGCACTTAATCTATTTAAAAGTAACAGGCCCAAGAGATATGAAACGACGTAGAAAGCTGAATGAAATACATTGGAAATGTTGCGTACTCGCACTTATCTAGCTAATAACATTACAAGTCCGTGTTTTAGTTGTTAAACCGCTTATCATTTGCGATCATTTGCAAAAGTTACTTTGTAAAGCTATAAATTTTGTATCTAAGTACATTGCTATAACACGTACCTAGTGATTGGAAAGAGAAATTATCTTTACTTAGAAAACATAGCAAGTGGACTTGATTTTTGAGTTGAAATTATTATGTATGTAAAGTTCTCCAATAGTGCGTAGTTTCAATAAAAAATTGCATTTGATTTTGAGGAGTAAAAAGGTGACCTTATTAAGACTTAGCCAGTAGTAAACGGTTCATTTGTCTTTCAAATTTCGATAAATCAACCAAAAATGATCTGTATAAACATAAACTTAAATCATTCAATGTCATTGAACATCGTCGTCTCCTTTCAATTGTGTGCCTTTCAACCGATTTAGTTGATTCGTTTAATATCAGCAAAATTGACAATCTTATTATAACTTAACAACAATAATGTTTTCTTAATTAGGTAATTTTTAAATGAATGTTTTTAGGTGTCGGGATTTTAGCTTTCAAAATAGTAAAAATCGTTTCTAAAACAAAAAAAGGTGGTTGAGTCTAAAAATACTTTTCAACAATATACACACCAATAAGTTTTATATATATAATTTATTGGTATGTATATGTATATAATTATAAATTTATACATATAAAATTATAAATATCCGTGCAGGAACGTAGAAAGAATACAATTTCCTACGGCCGGGCGGCCTGTCGTAAGAGGCGACAAAACAACCCCCAGACAGTTGGTAGAGTATATCGTCTGAATGGCTACCAGCCCTGGTCTAGAGTATGCCGCCATAACAACCTGAGTTGTTTTCTGGCATTAGCGGCCAGGTTCCAGTCTCCCCTTAGAGAGCAGCAGCGCAGTTGTAGCATCTTTAGTGTTACATATGTTCATAGGCGATGGTAGCTGGCTATCCATCAGGTGGCCCGTCTGCCTGTCTGCTAAACTCGTGCAATAAATAAATAGGAAGTGAATTACTTTGGTTTTTTTTGTTTGTTTTCAGCTTTGTCTTGGGAGTGAATCAATTACATGAATGACATCATCCATGTATTATTTTTGATAATGGGGAAAAAATTGAATTGAATATTTTTTATCACGTGAAATAGTATATTTATTGCCATCAATCAGTTCGCTTGTTACGAGTATGTAACATAACAAACTTGAGACATATTACAGTTTAAATTGGAGAATATTAAATAATCAAATCTTTCATAGCATTATTTAAAAACTTTCCAAGTACTAACCAAAATTAACATTAAATTACACAAGTTTCATATTTCTGTTTACTATGCGTGTCCGGCAAACTCGCAAGCGTAAGTAATTACATGGAAAAACAAATATAAAACTGCAAATTACGTGTAATAACGACTTTTAAATTGGTCAATTGAAATTGAAATCAAGAACACGTGTGCGCACGGCGCAGACGCCGCGTAGCGTCGCCTAGTGAGGGCGTTCAGGTTTTACAATTTCTCGTGCACCATCTGACTACCGAGTTCCGTAAGACACAGATAGATGGCGTTATACTTAAAACTAGTTACTTTTTGAATTTTATAAAAATATTTTTTATTTGTAATGTTGTTGTTATTGATCTTAAATGCTTGTTTCTTTCAATGGTCAAAGAAGATCAATAGAAATGCATATACCTATTTACCATTATGTATAATCTAAGATGTAAGGTGTGGATTTCAGTTCCAGACCAAACCGTTAATTGTTCAAAGAAATAAACAAATTTACTTTCATATAATTAAAATAATATTTCTCAATATTGTGGAATAATAACACTAGGAATTACAAAATAAATGCGCTGTAAAAATGTATTAAAAGCTTATGAACGCTGCATTACTAGATGACGCTTTTTGATGGTTTATTATTTAATGTTTTGTGCATATAAAGAATTTGATATAAATTGAAAACATATTAGGATTATCTGGAAGGGATTGCCATTGCCTTTTGTCCGTGGATGAATGGAGAAAGTATACTAATTTTTGCAGCCCTATTTTATCATCTATTATCTAACAATCAATAAAATATAGCCGTCAGCCAGGTGGTAGAGTATTTAATTTACCCGTCTGGATGGCTACAACCTTTCTCTAGAATATGTGGCCGTAACAATCTTGAGTTTTGTTCCGGTGACCAGTTGCCCCTCATGAGACCGGCAGCACATTGATAACAAAACCTTTACTGCAAATGTACATAGGCGACGGTAACCACCTTCCATGATATAGGCCGATAAACAAAAGAGACGACTTAAATAGAATAATAAAATATATTTTATATCTATTTAAGTGCTATATTTTTAGGCTCTACTCGAACGACTAACCTTAAACATGTATGCAAGATGTTTTGAAACTGAAATTGGTTTTTTTTCTTTAATTTTGTATAATGCTCCCTTTTTAATAGATGACATATTTTTAATATAAAAATCATAACACAATCTCTTTTCAACAGATTGGCGCGCACCGATGGCAGATGAATCGGAGGCGGCGAGGGCTCGGCGCGCCCCAGCACCCCCGCCGCGGCAAAGCGCGCGCCCCCCCGAACCTCGACCACGCACCCAAATCCCAGAGCCCACCGGCCAACCGGCCCCCAATGCTGGTCCCCTACGCTTGTCGGCCCCGCCGCGGTTGATTCGCCCTTCCGAACACCTCGCGATAGTGGAACGGGCGATGGAGCGACGGCCGCCGCCGCTCGTCCCATCCGTTACCGTGGTGCATGGTCCCCGTCCGGTTCTGTCCCCACCCATGCCCCAACTGCCCCAATCCTTGCCCCAGCCGATGCCCCCGCCGTTGCCCCCGCCTCCGGTTTACAGGCATGTGCCACCGCCGCAAGTGCGGATGCCGGCGCCCGTTGCCGCTGTGTCTGTTGCTGCGCCAGTTCCGGTTCCACAGCCGATTATGAGGTTGCCGCAAGCTAGGAGAGATCTTCAGGTGCGTGAATTTATTTTATTTAGGGCTGATTTTTAATCACCAGATTAAGGTCATTCGAAGAATAAAATACAATATAAAAATTGACAGTTGTATTTTGTATTCAGTGCGTAAGTTGATAGTTGACAGATTTTACAATAAAATGTAATACTTTTTGCATATAAATAACAGACATTAAAATGACATTATTATCATGTTTATTATATCATATTGTAATTTAATCTGTATTAAACTAAACTAACTTAAAAATACAAAAAAAATCTAAAACAAAACTAAATTATAAATTAAAGTACACTATAAAATAACATAAAACTTAAAAATTACTATAAACGTATTTACGATTTTTACTATCATATTTTATTCAAATAAAAATATATAAAGTGCAGTTTCGCAGTTAAAAATTTAAACAAGATCAACAAATAACGACCGGCTTGCTATGTAATTTAATTTTTATGATCCATACGTTCCATATTAATAACAACAAACAATAACCTGAACTGTCCAGGGCAAATTTTTTTGTCATTGAATTCGGCAAAGTCGAAAATATTGTCAAGAAACCTTAAATGTTACAATAATTACATATACGAATGCACATACCATTAAATAATAACAGATGGACCGAATTAAAAACGTTGAGTGAAACTCAACTTTGAACGAGTTGCCTGGAAAAGAAAATGTAATATTGAAAAAAAAAGGAAATACATAATATTATGGCACATACATAGACGCGAAATTAGCAGCAAAAGCAGCATATATATAAAAACGAAAGGAGTAATAAATAAGGAAGTGTTGTTTTTTTTTAATTTTAAGACTTTTAGTGTACGTGTGATATCTATTATTATTTTTTCTTACTTCATATTTTAAGTTTTGTTTATAATGTATATTTTATAAGTTTATATGTTTTAAGCTTTAGTTCTTAACTACCTATTATATTTTTTAGAGTATAATGCCCGAATCCTCTAATGGAGCCAGCCACCTGAATGTGGCAGATATTGGAGAAACTTTCGTGCGATGCCAGCAATGTTCCCAGGAGCGTTTTTTCAAAGGGGAGACAGGTTGAAAAATTCATATATCAAAGACTCATAAACCTGTTCAAATAAATACCATTTCAGAAACCACTTGCCTGGACGTAAACCCTCAAAGCCCCAACAATGTGCCATTTTACCTGTGTCTTAGCGACCACACAGAGCATATAACTATCATCAAACGTATATATACCACGAGTAGCCAGAATTGCGGTTGCTGAGACATTGTCAAAAACAATCAAGACGGTTCTGTCTGAAAACTCTAAACGCGCTTGGGAACTTCTCCTAAATTTGCCTTATAAAATTCTACACGCATCAACAAATATTGAAAATTCGCTTACTTCGAAAATTAAATTAAATTGCACTAACGAAATTATACATACAAATGGTCAGTACAGTTTAATTAACAGTTACCAACACGATAAGAAATACCGACACAGAGCACCATTCAAATTAGTCGAGAGCCGCATTGCTGACGGCGACCTCAGCAGCGCTGCACGTCTGCTTTTCTCCGAAGACAAAATAGCATCCAATAACGCAGAAACGCTTGAGATCTTAAAAGATAAACATCCACCCTCAGCAACACACCTTCATCTACCTGAAGAACCCAATATTTTAAACTCATTTTTGTGTGCATGTAAAGAGGACGTGCTAAAAGCTATTAACTCCTTTAGACCCGGTTCTGCAGGAGGCCTCGATGGCTTGACACCACAACATTTAAAAGATTTCACAAGTGGCGGTAACGGTCATGCTGGCGAGAGACTTCTGCAGGACATAACAGCTTTAATCAATCTCATGCTCTCAGGCCGGGTTCATAACGATATTTTAGACGTACTTTACGGTGCCAACCTTTGTGCACTTAAAAAAAAGACGGCGGCATCCGCCCAATAGCTGTCGGCACAACGTACCGCCGTCTCGCCGTTAAAATATGTTGCACCAAACATAAAGAGGTGTTACAAAATTATCTACAGCCTGTCCAACTCGGTTTTGGCACACAAGGCGGTTGCGAGGCAGCGGTTCATGCTCTACGTACATTTCTTGACAGTAATAGTGGAGAGATATTGCTGAAAGTGGATGTTAAAAACGCCTTTAATTCCGTAGACAGGGGCGCCCTTTTGACCCAAATTAAAGAAAAAAGTCCCAACTCGTTTGGTTTTCTATGGCAATGCTACAGTACACCCACTAAATTAATGTACAAAAATAATTTAATAGACTCGGCCGTCGGTTGTCGACAGGGCGATCACCTCGGACCAACCATTTTCAGCCTCGTGATTCACCCCATCATCACCCGTTTGAATTCAAAATTTAATGTGTGGTAGGTGGTGATGCAGATACAGTTATAAGAGATTTGAAATATATTATATCTGAATTCGAATCAATCGGCTTACATCTTAATTTGTCTAAATGCGAACTTTATATACCTCCTACGTCCTTAAATAAGGATGAGATTACCCAAAAATTTAACCTTATAGCGCCAAATATTACAATAATTGACGATACCTCTCTTCGCCTCCTAGGTTCACCAGTTAAGGATGAATCTATTCCGTCGTTTATAAACGATAAAATTCAAAATTTTAATTTTTGTTCGGACCGCTTACTTCAAATTAATAGCCATATGGAATTTTGGATAATTAAATTTTGTTTATTTGTTCCAAAATTCACACATTTTTTAAGATGTTGTCAATTCTGGAAGCATCCAATAATTTTACAGACACTTGACGACATCGTAAAAAATACTCTCATCAACGTTTTGAACATTGATTGACTTACAAGAACGCATCTGGGCCCAAGCCACGCTACCAGTGAGGTTTGGTGGTCTGGGTGTACGCAAAATTTCGAGTGTGGCCCTTCCAGCATTCCTGTCTTCAGTGCATAGCACCAAAAAAATTGTTCAAGATATACTTCATACAGACTTGGAGCAATCGCTGTCAACTGAAGCCAGGAATGCCTGGCTGGTGGTTTGTCCGGGTAGCAGTCTGCCCACTGTCCCCTCTATACAGAGGTCCTGGGACGGGCCGATCTGCGAACTGTCACGTAAAAAACTATTGGAAACGTCGATTAGTTCTGCAGATCGAGCCCGTCTTCTAGCTACCTCTGTATGGGAATCAGGACTTTGGTTGCAGGCCCTACCGTCACCTTCTATAGGAACGTTAATGGATGCAGCCACATTCAGGTCAGCAATCTGTCTTCGTCTTCGTCAGTTGTGTCTCGACACACAACTGTCGCTGCGGCCGGGCCGTCGACCGGCTTGGCCACCATGGCCTATCGTGTAGCAGAAGCGCAGGCAGAATTCCGCGACATGCCAGCCTCAACGATATAATACGTCGGGCTCTTGTCAGCGCCGGCGTGCCAGCCGTTCTCGAACCTAACGGCCTGGTCCACGACGATGGCAAGAGGCCCGACGGTATGACTTTAATTCCTTGGAGCTTGGGAAGGCCGCTCGTGTGGGACGTTACCTGCGTCGACACACTGGCGCCTTCTCATCTCCAGGAGTCCAAAGTTGGGGCCGGTCGCACCGCCACTTCTACCGAAAACCTCAAAGGGCTCAAATATGCAACCGTTGGAACAGGTTACATATTTGAGCCGTGGCCAAGTGCCCACAAATTATTTCAAAAAATTAAAAAACGTCTGGTCGATACTACAGGAGACCGGAAGGCTGGAGCTGACCTCGCTCAAAGGATTAGCCTCTGTATCCAGCGAGGTAATGCTACCAGCCTTCTAGGTACAAGCCCAGCGACAGTGGTCTGGTGGGGCTGGACGAGTTTTAACATAGGTTTTTATTTTAATTTTAGTTTTTTTAAACTATTGTATATATATTTTTAAGTTAGGTTTATTTATAGGATATATGTAAATTAGTTATATATATACTTATTAATAATTTAGTTTAGTTTTTACTTTAAGAAACTTCTTTATTGTACACTAGTAATTCTTGTACCGATATGGATGATAAAAAAATTTACAATATGAATCCTTTGAAAATAAAAAAATATATGATATTTACAGGTAAATGATATAATCCAGGTCACTCTCGGTATACAGCGTTACCAAAATGTTGGCCGCATTTTCACGTCATTATCATCGTACTTTACATAATGGTAGACATAATTTCAATGAAGTGCTGTCTAAGCCACAATTAGTGCGCTATTTGACTGACTACTTGCACAAAGTGATGAAGTAATAGCTTCGTATACTTGTACAAAATCTATGAGGTGACGTTTTTTGAGATGATAACAGGTATCTCATTTGTTTTGTCTGCGTCTCTATTTAGTTGATTGCCCTTTCTTTTAAAAAACTGTACTTTCTTATTAATTTACTTTCCTTATTAGTCAATAAAACCTATATCATAAGAATGAAATTGAAAAGAACCATTGTTGCTTCAGTTCTTTAAACTCTTGATGACCGCCTCCCGTTTTGGTATCTACGGACTTTCTTATTATAATAAGCTTATTAAGTGGATGTCTCTGTGTCGACAATACAATGGTCGACAGTGACATGCAACCAGCTTGGACTGTTTCCTAAAGAGGTCAACATTTTATTCAATTCTCATGTAGAGACGTAATATTTATTACATAGGTACTAATAACATGCTGGAAATACCCTTTGATTTTAAATATTGACAAATTAACTAATCTTTGTAATCTGTCCAACGTGGACCAAGTCGCGGGCAAGTGCTAGTACAATATAAGATTGTACACATGCATACAAGTCATACTGGTGGTACTCCGTCATTAGAAACACGAATGTAGACAGGCAACAAAACAAAACACAGAGTTGTCTAAGCATTGAATAGTCACCCACGCGCCTGCCAGCGTTTTAATATCACCCATTCGTATCTATTCAATTGATATTATGTCAATAAACGTTCAATGAGCAATACATTATCGTTGTTTATTATATGAGAATATCATGAGTTCAAGATTAATAATAAATAAATAATATTAGCCCATTAACGTCCCACTGCTGAGCACGAGCCTCTCCCTATGTTTATAATATATTTGTGTTTATTTTATTGATTACAAGCTAAACTACACTACTGCTACTCCTACCCTTTGAATACAAGTAGTTTTTTGATGTTGGATGGCTGTCAATGTGAACTGTAACACAGATTTAAAATAATCCTAGTACGGGATTTTGGTAAGCACCTGAGTACAGATTGCTTTTCCTTCTACAATTTTGTCTTCTTTGTACCTTTTACTTGTTATTGTTATGTTGAAATGGCTATGAAATCAAGATTTTTTGTTTATTGAACTCAGTTACGCTTCGCTTTGACTCAGTCTGATATTAATTATTAATAAAAACATAACTAAGCGCTGGGTAATATCACATTCTCCCAAACAGGCCACAAACATACGGTAGCTTAATTTTTATACCTAAATATTACCATTTCTTAGTAGGTATAAGGAAATTATACATACTAACATATAAATGAAATTAACTAGCTCCTGCAAGAGAATAAAATAATACGTATATTATATTGAAGGTAAAATTCCTATTTTCATTATTAACCTTTTTTTATCGAAATCCATCGAGCCGTTTTGGAGCATGTTCGTTCGAGACAAACTTTCAGACAGATTAGGAGACATTTTTTTTTAAACGATCTTAATTAGGCATCTTTTCGATAGCAGTTTTTACTTAAATTTTGTTATTCATTTGAAATTACAGATGATACTTCAAATTCATTTATAAATACATCCTCGGGTAAACAAAAATGTATTTATTTATTAACTTACAAACATCGCTATCATTACAGTTGTCACCAATACGATAGCGTGGTACACATAATACATTATAGACACATATATTATGTGACATATTCACTCGTCAGCTAGCCAAGCAACCACCAATGCGCGTGATGGTGATAGCCAACGGAGGATGATGATAATCCTCCGGTACTATACAATACAATACAATTACTAGAATTATTTATACACTCAACAAGGCGAACTTGGACGTTCGAATCATTCTTCGATTACAGCTGCTGGAAATTAGTTGAAACGTCATATCAGGTTGAAATCATATTCATTACAACTTTACAAAGAAAAATAAGTGTCGAATAATAATAAGAAAATTTATGTAGGAACATATAATATTAAATAAATATTTAAGTATATTCTGTCATAGATTTAATTTAACAGTTATCTATACATGTACATCTAATAAAACTGTAGAGGTCGAATTTCTGTACAATGAAAAAGAATGCTAAAAACCGAGTCAGGGGGATGTAAAAAGTGAAATAGAACTAATTTAGATTATTTTTAATTTTATGTTTCCCTGTTTGTCTGTCTGTTTGTACCGGCTAATCTCCGAAACGACTGGACCGATTTAAATGAAATTTTGTAAGGTGGTAGCTTATATCCCTGGTCAACATATAGGATACTTTTTATCCCGAAAAATTAAAGAGTTCCCGTGGGATAGTTAAAAAACTTTAATTACTTAAATAGCTTAATATACAACTTTGCACCTAATTAAGTATTGGTATTACTGTTAATCATCATCATACAATAAAACAATTTATACATTAAAAAACAATTAGGCTATATATCATTACGCTAAGACCAATACGAGCAAAGCACCAATGAAATATGTTTTAAAATCGGGAGGGTTTTTTAACTTACTTTTTTTTAAACTATTCCACGCGGACGAAGTCGCGGGCAGAAGCTAGTTTGTGCTAAATGTAAAATCTGTAACAAGCGAACTATTATTGAAATAGTTCTGTATTTCTGACGACACCAATATCCAAAACGATTTATAACAACACAAAACGGGAACATCCCACAACACTACCGTTACAGCTGCTACTCGGTTCAAAGGGCCGTAACAACAATCTCATAGCAATAAAACGAAGACTAACGATATCTTCCATATCGTTGTTGATTGCCTCTCCGATGCAATGCTCGACGAAACACTCAAACAAATACACGCAATAGAACTGGGGCAAGTCATTAGCGTCGTCTCTTTAAGTGGGTCGAATTGAAAACTTCGGCAATTTGGTACAGGCTGCCAAAAGGTTGTTTGTCATAACCAATGGTTTCAGCCCTACGGCTTCGCTATCGGCTGGAAATGGGTTGGAAATTATTTCAGTTATATTGTAATAATATTAATGAAAACTGTGTTTAATTATTTTTAATGACGTAAATAGAATTGCGAAGATTTACTAATAGGCTGTACACAATTACTGGGTTCGGTATATTGCCTAAGAGTGGGTTATGAGTGTAATTGTTATATGGATGAACACATTTGTAGCATACTTATATCTTATATATAAATATGCTACAAATGTGTTTGCATGTATGTATGTATTGCATTTATAAATTACTGTAAGTATGTATATTTAATTTGTACAATCCCATCTTTTCTATGCTCTACCTATCTCGCCAGAATAGTTAAGAATTTCTTCAAGCTAGGTTGCCTGGCAGAGATCGCATTTGTGTATTTTGATGAGCAATAAAGTGTTATCTCTCTCTCTCTATATATATATATATATATATATATATATATATATATATATATATATATATATATATATATATATATATATATATATATATATATATTACTCACAAAACATGTACCTAATTAAAGCACTATGTATATTTTTTGGTCAATAATAGCAACCTTTTCTCGAAACGTTATCTTCCAAGAAGTTCTTAGTATGAACTTACCCCACTCATGGACTTCGCCACCTTGACTATAAGCATATTCACAATTTCAACACTAGGCATAGTAATAGACTGATATTGCCATCTTTTAGATTGCAAAAAGTATTGTCCTTTTTCTTGGGGGCTGTTATACGCATCTTCAATAAGATTTCCAATGAAATGTTAGATCTGCCTTTCACTAAATTTTAAACCAAATTAAAAAGTATCTTGCTTAAAAAAGGATAATACACTATTGAAGAATACTTAAATGACAAAACTTCATTTACATAGCAGCTCGCTTCAGCCTCTTATACTATATTTTGTATAACGTTTATATCTTGCCAAGCAAGTAAGGAATTTATGGAGATATGTTGCTGTATAAAATTTTAATACGTCATGTTATTATTATAACTATAATAATATATTTCTTTCCTTTTATTGTGTCTTTGTCTTACTGAGTATGCACTGTTTGCTACAACTCCATTAATTATTCGAAAAGTAATTGTGTATTTCTGTATAAAATTTATTTAAAAAAAGAGTATGAGCTAGATAAATAAGAAATCAATTTTTAGCTAGACGTGTTGCTGGGGAGTTTATTGTCGCTTCTTCTCCTTAACAGCAATAACACTTTGTGAAGCGGTGTACATAGACTAGGAAGTAAAATTAAAATTTAACTTGTATGACCTTCAAAAAGTGTTTTCCAGTGGAACTTATTTTGAATAAAAACTTGAATTTTCAATTTTAGGGGGATGGAATAGGAGGATCAGACGGAAAGAATGGGATATGAGATCGGATTGAACTATGGGGATGGTATATTTCTAAATTTACATCTATACAGATAAATGAAATAGAAGTGTCTGTCTGTTTGTAGTGTCAAAATGAAAATGTGAAAAAAATTAGAGGGGATAATTCGGACCAGGAGATTCCGGAAATATTTTTTTTAGAATTTTTGTCTGTCTGTCTGCTTGAATGTTCCGGCTAATCTCTGAAACGGTGCGACCGGTTTTGACGAGACTTTTACTGGCATATAGCCGATGTTATAAGGAGTAACCTAGGGAATTTATTTAGGGTTACGTGAAAAAAAATTAAAACCATTTGTTCCAGCTAATCTCTGAAACGGCTGCACTGATTTTGATGGAACTTTCACTGGCAGATAGCTGATATCATAAGGAATAACTTAGGCTCTTTTAAAATTAGGGGTCTAAGAAAAAAAATACACGCGGATGAAATCGCGGGCACAGCTAAGGTTATAAGAATACGTAAATTAGTTCAGGAAAATGTTCTAAACGTTGAGTACCCCCCTGCCTAGAGTCGGACCTACTTCATTGGGTTAGATGCGGATGCCGTAGTCACTAAGCCCACCAAGACTTATAGAATAGAATAGAATATACTTTATTGCATAACATTAAGATAAAATTCAAGAAGTTTAAGTACAGAAGACAATAGGCGGTCTTATCACTAAAAGCAATTTCTTCCAAATAACCTTAATCCATCGATTATAGAAAAATTGTGTAACATGTGGGTTTTGCAATATAACTAGAATAAAAAAGTATATATATAAAATTTTGAAGTGGCAAGTATAAGACAAAGATATACATATATTGGTATATATAAATAAATAAATAATCATAGTAATAATGTATAGAATTAGGTACGTAAATATGGGAGAGATGGAGATGTTATGATTGGCTTTAGAGCCCGAGGTAATAATCCTTCACGAGTCCGTTGAACGCCTGAAGAGACTGGGCACGCCTGATTTTCACAAGTAGCGCATTCCACAGACACACTGCATGACCTGTGATGTATATCATATAAGTTTTATAAGTATATAAAAAACATAAAATATACATGTATGTATGTAATTGTATATCACGATCTTTTTTATGAGCCGATTTACAAGAAACAGTTTGTAGGTACTTAAGACTTCGCAGCATATATGCTAGCAAATACAAACACAAAAATACGGTAAATAACTTAAAGAGTTATATAGGTCGTCTTAACCAAATTCGACCCTATTTTATCATCTACATAACCGTCACAATTTAATAGTAACTAATACTTTTACAGCCATTTACAAAATATCAATGTCAAGTAACAGAACCTTCCAAATATGTTAAAAATTCTCTACTACACATACATACCTTTGCCGCAATAAAAATTAAAAACTATTTTATGAGTTTAACCGTAACTTTGTCCCGCATGTCACGGCAGTAATTCCCAACACAGACTTTAAAGTGTTAAAATGGGTCACGTGACTTCACATTATTCCTAAGGGCCAGCCGTAAACACAAAAAGGCTGTTTGTTATCAGAGAAAGTGTTTGGGTCCATTTGACGTATGGCGTTGGTTATATCCCCCTAGTGAGTAATATAAAGCTGCAATGGGCTCACGGAATCAGGAGTGAGGAGTAGCTTGGGGATAATCTGGACCGTTTTGTGGTGAGTGTATATTAGAGAGATATTCCTAAGTAATATTATAAATATGAGTTGTGAGTGTGTTGAAAGTGTGAGTTTGTTGGTGACGTATTCACTACAGATGTTAAAGAGATCCGTAACCGTAACCGAAACTATCGGATATCCGGATCCGAATATAACAGAATCCTACTAATATTATAAACGCGAGAGTTTCTAGGAATGTATGTATGTATGTTTGTTACTCTTTCACGCAAAAAATACTAAATGGATTTTGATGAAACTTTACAATAATATAGCTTACACCTCAGAATAACACATAGGCTATAATTTATAAAGATATAGTGTGAATTATCTATATACATATAATAAAAATGTAGAGGTCGATTTTCTGTACAATGAAAAAAAATGCTAAAAACCGAGTCAGGGGGGTGAAAGAAGTGAAATAGAACTATTTTAAATTTTATGTTTCTCTGTTTCTGCCAGCTAATCTCAGAAACGAGTGGACCGATTTAAACAAAATTTTGTATGGTGGTAGCTTATATCCCTGGTCAACATATAGGATACTTTTGATCCCGAAAAATTAAAGAGTTCCCGTGGGATAGTTAAAAAACCGCACCACGCGGGCGAAGTCGCGGGCATCAGCTAGTCCGAAATATAACGATTTTCCATCACCACGCGGTTGAAACCGCGGGACGCAGCTAGTATGCTATAAAAGTTTCAAATGATTTCAAATATAGTTCGGAGTTTAAATGAATGTTCTTTGTTTATTTAATAAACAAAGAACATTTTAATTTAACAAAATTATAATAAACTTTAATAAGATTTTATTTTTGCAGTCGATAGGTAACGCTTTAAATTGAGTAGCTATAATAATTACTTATATGACTGATTAGAGTACCAATTGATAAGTTAAAAATAAAGCCCAATCATTATCTATTTGTATTTTACATTTTCAATTTCTTCAAAATCTAATATCCGTAACTGAAACTATCCGAAACTAACGGATAATCCGAAATAATTTCATATTATTCATAATCGTATCTGAAACCGATATAACATTATTCATATATCCGTATGCAGGTCCGACATTTTATATCCATAACATCCCTGGATTTCACGTATTCGCTACACAACATGTTGTCACGAAATTTTGGATATACGTTGTCAGGGGTATAGTATACGATATAGGGTACGTTCCATCCAGAAAAAGTACTGTTCTCGGGTGATAAACGAATATGACTGAAAAGATGGCGCTCCGATCGCGTTTTATGGGCGCCACCGATTAAATTCGGTAACAAATATATCGTCATGGCAACTACAATGACAGTGACAATTTTAATGCGTTACCATAGCCAAGTCCAGCTTCAGAGATGGCGTTACGAGTATTTATGATTAGGTATTTTGAATTAAAAAAATCAAATAGTATTTAGATATGAATATTGGTTTGTATCATTTTTAAAATTTAAAAAGTATGATATTGAACGAATCCCTTTATTTGGTTTGACTAATTGATTAGTCGGCAACCTTATTAATTTTAAATATAACGTTTTGAAATAAAGTGCCCTTTTATATTTTCGCAATCAAATAAAAAATAATTTCCCTATTAAAGTCACTGGTTATGAATTGTTACACTATTATTAAGATGTTGGATGGTTTTTCAAGCAGGTATATCTTGAAAAAAGAAGGAAAGGAAAGTAATTTATTTGGTTAACAAAGAACACACAGCGAAACACATTAAAAATATAAAATGAGGATTACACTAACGGTCTTATTCACATTGAGTTAGAGTAACTTTGAAGGCTGCTTTAAGAACCGTAAAGAAGCCTTCATACTTACTCTAACTCAATATGAATAAGATCTTAAGTATATAGCAAAACAATACATCTCGTGTTGGTACAAAATACATATAGTTCATTAAATGCCAGGCAACGGATGCCTGGCACTGATTTTTAAGTGCACCCTGGGACGGATATTTTGGTTTATATGGTTTTTAAAGTTCCGGATGTTTGTTAACTCGTACGGTATGATTGCCCACGTGTGGCCTATGGACCAACACGCACTTAGCTGACTTTGTAATTCAGCTTTTTGATTGCTGGAGTACAGCAGACAGGCTGACGGCCTAACTGTGATGAAAAGTGGTTACCGTCGCCTATGAACATTGCAACAGTAGGTATTACCAATGTCCTGCCGTACTCGTAGATGGGATTGGAACTTGGCCACTAATGCCGAAACACAACTCAAGGTTATTATGGCAGCATACCCTAGATCAGGGGTGGTAACCATCCAGACAGGCATATACCCTACCACCTGGCTGTGGGTTGTTTTGTCGTCTCTTACGACAGGCCACCTGGCCGCAGGAATTAGTATTCTTTCTCCGTTCCTGCACGGATAAAATTTAATTGATCTTTTAAATAAAAAGCAATCAAGTCCTAATCATCAGATATAGGCCAAGGCCTAATCTCGGCCCGTCTGTCGGTACAATTAATCATCCCGGACCAGCCCTAAACGGGGCCAAATTTTGCAATAATCGAGTTTATTACTCTTTAAATGAATGGCGTCGGCGCGTCGTATATAATGCCAACTTTATGACGGAAAAATAGAACGAAGTTTACTTATTTATTTAATGGCCGTCTGGTTTAATGGGTTGGCTTAAATCAAATGTTAAAGGTTAGATCCGTGTAGAGACTGTTTTAGGAATGAATTTTCCATTGATTTTTTTGTACATATTGGAAAAGATTTTAACACAGTCGAAGTTATATAAAACCGAATAAAGTTTTACAAACTATGTACGTCTCTCTTTTCTTTCACCTTTTGCAAATATTTGGGTTCGGCAAAATATGTCTTTTTTGTTTCATACTCCTTTATTCTGGCATACGTCCTCTATCACAATCCACCATCTCTTCTTTAGTCTACCTTTACATTTGTACCCTTCAATCTTCCCTTCCAGTTTAACATTATTTTTCTAAGCTATCTATACCATTAAATAAAATTAACTATAATTTAAAAACATACCAAAATTTAATTGAAATGTGCTATTTATAGAAATACTCATGAGTCTGCCAAAATATATTATATCAAACATAGCATGGAAAAAGTTCTTCTTCTCTGCCTGTAGCAAAAGCCGTGGTAGCGTAATGGTTAGCGCACGCGTCCCAAAGTCAAAAGGGCGCGGGTTGGATCCTGGCCGGAACGCATGCACCACTTAGTCAGTTTTCTTATCTAATGTGCATATTGTTATAATTACCACGTGCTAACAATGGTGAAGGAAAACAGGTGTTAAACCTGCCAAGCCGCCTTGGACAAGCGTGGTGGGTGTACTGTCCGTTCCCCCTATAATGGGAGGCCCAAGCCCAGCAGTGGGACATTTACGGGCTGATATTATAATATATTTTATGCCTATAGAAAGTTCACGTGTATGTTTATCTTGTATTATTGTTATCTAGTCGTTATCATGACCAATATGCCGTGCTTATAAGTCCTGCGCGTAAGTAGGCCCTAGCACAGCTATTAAAAATATAATGATAAACAAAATAAGCACATCTATCACTCCCACGATAAATTCAACCCAATGCAATTCCTAAAATATTGCTTTCTAACAAATCGAAATCAGGAACTCAATTTCGCAACAGCCTCATCTGATAGCACGCGAAAGGGAGGCGTCGTGGCTGAGATTGCAATTGAAAAATAGCTTACTACCGACCGAGTAACAGATTCCTAGAAAGTGCAACGTTGTTTTTGCAGTTCCTTTTACAAGTGATGGTACATTTAAAGCCACTGCTGGGTAGTCTTGTACTGATTCGGTCATCCACGGTCCTTTTTAGTACAATTCTGTCTCTGAACTAGTTCACTTCGGTCATTAGAACTTTTCGATCTTCTCTATTAGCCATTGAGTCATGGCTCCTAATAGTTCATCGTTCATGAACTTTACAAAATAGCTGCTGGGAGTTGTGTGATTTTACAGACGTTCTAAAGCCTGATATATTGGCATTAGTTAACTTACGAGTAAGTCCTTATCATGATACGATGTTTTGCTACATATACTTAATTGACAATATTTTACTGAACTGGAAAATTACTGTCCAAACGATGATAAGGGCTTAATTCGCTAGTTTCGCAAATTAACTACTAATTAACATAATGTATGTTAAGCCTTAGTAATTAAAGTACTTGTCTAAACCAATGTTCGTATTGCCTATCACTAACTAATATGTGCATTAGGACCTCAATTTTGGAGTCGCTTGTTATTTCACATAATTAGCTTGTTGTTCTTCCATGCCACACTGACTAAACTAATGTTAAAATAAAAATATATCCTTCTTAAATACATGCACAATCACTCATTCCTAAAAGAGATTAAAGTTTAAATATATGTAAGTCTACTTTCCAAAACGACAAAGAACTTGTATTGAAAAACGATATCGTAACTCCTTTAAAGAGGTTTTACAATATACTCTGCCCTGAACCAGTAGCGGGTAATCTGTATATCCAGTTACTCGTAAATATTGGGTTTCGAGACGTCCGACCATGTCAAGAGTTTTACTGCTTCATAAAAAGGAATGTTAGGTCGAAGGAAAGGCACGTTTCAATGTAATGTATAAACATAAAAGTGGCATTACAGTTTCCTTGTGTCTTATGTTCTGATACATACAGGAACCTCTTATGTTCAAAAATACGGATTTTGCGGATAATTATTGGTTATTTTTTATAAATAAACCTTATCCATAAAGAGACAAATAAATTTTTGTCGTACGCCAAGGTAAATACACAAAACAAAAATAACATAGATTGTTGGTGACACTAACAAACTTTAACTTGGTCATATAAAAATTTTCCTCATAGGTGTAATTATGGTAAAATAAACAAATTAAATATCTCTTGTGGTGCAATTGATTTCCTTCTTCACAAGTTTTGAGTTATAATAGTCATAGATCGCACAATAAACGACCTTATCCCTAAGAAGATATATAGTTCAAAGGATTAATAGATTTCAAATATTGCGTAGATAATTCGTTAACAAACAATATCTTTGTAATAATTTACCTTTTTTTTGCCTGCAGTTCCGTAAAACTTCTACTCAAATATCAAACCTTCAGTTCAACTTCTGTCCATTAAGTGCTCAGGTATTCTACAGCGATATTTGGTTGCGTCACTATTCTGGCCTGTGTGTTCATGATCACCAGCCCTTTGTCATTATATTAATACGTGAAGCAAAAATTTGTACGCCTTTTTACGAAAATTGCGCGGACAGAAGAGTATGAAATTTCGCAGATTTATAGTTTATATAGAGAAGGAGTGCAGAATGCTAATATTTTATTTAAATTATGCATAAAAATACATTGAATCAATAAATAAAACATTACACACACTACCGTGTATTTGACACACACACGCATATATACTCTTTTGTTTATTGTTAAAGTCAAATTAACAGTGTAGCCTTGGCGAAATCTTTGATTATACAAGTATATTCTTTGACAACTGAACTCTAATAATGTTCAAACTTATAATTTAAATTAATTATGTTCGAATTTCGACCACTGGGCGACCAATAGTCTTCATAATTAGATAATCAAAGCAGACGGTATCAAATATTTTATACCGTCTGCTATGTTACAGCATTGCTATGCTCGAGTGACTGCGATTTCCGTCACCTAACCAGTCCTTAAATATTATCAATAAATAATATTGCAAGTGTCTGTAATCGATTTAATTTTGATTTAAATCGATTACAGGCATTTAAATTTTCTTGTTCGGATACATTTAGGGGAATGTTCCTCAGAACTGCACGAACTGGTTCCCTTGTCTTCATTTTACCATCGAATAACCAGACGCTCCGGTTTACACCACCGTTACGACATGGTGGAAACACCAGTTACAATGAAACGCTTCACTTTACCTTTTCTGATGCGCACTGCCGAAAAATGGAATAACTTGCCGGTGTCTGTTTTTCCTGACGAATACAATCTAGTACTCTTAAGTCACGAGTGAATAGGTATCTTCTAGGTAAATTTGCGTCGTCACTGAACATCAGGTGAGACAGTGGTCAAACGCGAACATATACAATCTAAAAAAAAAATATGTATCAGCAATGTATTGTATCAATTTACAAATACGACTGAATCCGCCAATGTAATAAGCCGTATAATATCAAGTAAATTAACTCCACAATGTTTGCCGATAGGTTTGCCGGCACTTTCCAATGTCAACGCACAGTTCCCGCCCACGCGACGCGGGCAGCGCGAGCGCATGATTGACAGCCGGCTTCGGCAAAATGCGCGTTCGCATTGTACTTCGGGATACAAAATCATATATCTTACATTTTTTGAATATTATTTAATTTATGGAAATCACGTGAATATATTATATGGAAGTAATTATAGTATCGCCGTTCTAAAATTGTTTTAACCTTACAGAAGTTGGACGGGACCTGGTTAGAAAAAGGCTATGTAATTATATCAGCAGTGGATTTAAACAGTTCATAACATATTTTTGATATTAGTTCTTCTTAACGTAAACCTCCTTCACTAAATGTAGTGATTAATAGAAAAAGTCAGTTAATGATTTTTGTGCTTTAATGTCTAATAGGTATGTCCTATAAACAGTTTACACGGAAATTTATGGTATTTTTATAGTAAAAAAAAGTTGTATGAGTTCAGAAGACAGGCAGACTGCCCACCCGATGGAAAGGCGCTACCAAAGTGCTGCCGCTTTCTAAACAAAGACTGGAACGTGGCCACTAATACAACTCAAAGTTGTTTTGGCGTACTCTATACCAGGGGTGGTAGTCATCACGGGTAAATACCCTACCACCTGGCTGTGGATTGTTTTGTCACCTCTTACAACATGCTGCCCGGCCGCGGGAAATTGTGTTATTTTTCTGGTCCTGGGCGGATATATAATTAAAAATAAATAAAGAGAAATGTTTTACAACTACATTTATCGGATTTTTGAGTTCTATTTTCGGTATTAGGTATTCTATTATTAGTAGCCACAAAATATGATTACATAAAACAATGATCGAAACATCCATGTAAACAATAATATGCAATTGAATTAAATAAGCACTTAAATCCTTCATAACGTAGTTTCAGGAGTTATTTTTAATGTATCTTGGTCCCGGAAAATAGTAAACTGTTCGTTTTTAATGTAATAATAATTTATTTAATTATTTAATTTTATTTAATAATAAATTAAACTATACAATAAGTTAATATAAAAATTCGTTTAAATATTGTTGCTAATAATTACTTTATGCGATTGCGTATTGGTATGGGAGCCCACCGAACTGCCTTTAAAAATAAACTTTTATATACTGGAAAAGCATTTATTAAGTTACGGAATTTAATTATAAAGTACATAGAAACTAGAATGGAATTAAAAATGAAACGGAAATTTTAAGAACTAAAAACGAGTGTCTGAACACGGAGTTGGTCAGAGAAGAACTGCCGTGTCTTTTCAAGTCCGTTGCCGAGGGCCTCGGCACTAAACAGGAAGCGGAAATAGGTATCTTATTTCTATTTTTATTATATGTGGTTTTTTACAAGGGACGGTTATAACAGTACGTTATCAATAAAATGTATTTCTTCAAACTGAAATATCGTATCGCATAAGACAATGTAAACAACCAATCGGCTGAATGCGTTCGGTATGCGATGATTATGCAAATAAAGTCGCTTTACCGCTCATCTTTGGTTATCCATACAATACGCTATTAGTTACACAGAGAAAACCCCTTTGATATGCTAATTTAGAAAATTCTAACGTTGATAAATTGGACTTTAAATGCTTGTGTACGTGCATGTTGTGAACTTTTGTATGTGTGGTCTAGTTTGAATAGTGTTCTTGTCGTTTAATAGTTCTTAACTGAAAAAAATGATGACCTTTGACCTTCTTGATAAAGAATTGCTCTTACAGAGATTTATTTTATACATACTGGATGGCCGTATTTCTGTTCAAATTTACTAGCCCAACAACCTGGATCTAACCTTTATTTGTTAAGGTCAATTATTGGATCATCGCGATCGACCTATATTAGGTAGTAGAAACACGCTCGCTTATACAAGTGAGCGTGTTTAAAGCTTTTACTACAGAACATTCATATGTTTTCATCAACTTCTTACTAACTTGATTCAGCGTTTCTGTATACTGCAGATGATATATACCAATGAATTCTCTGTGTCTTCCTCCCAGTCTTATACCGATGAATTCTCTGTGTCTTCCCAGTCTCTGTAATAGAAAGTCGTATAGTGTGAGATGGGGACTGTTGAAATGTGGATGGTTTCCCGAACTGATTGAAATCAAGATATTTGTTTGTTTCGTCATATGCTAACGTATGTTAAACTGAGCAATATTTTAGATTGTATCACGATATTTAAATAAAAATCGAAGGTTTCTTCAACATCATCAACGTCAGTCATTGTCATGCAAGTTAAAGAACACCCCTTTGTCCGCGTATGTCATGTATTTTACATACATACATATCAAGTTGATGCTACGAAAGTGTATGACACTGTACACTATTCATACATCAATCAGCTTGTTCGCAGTATTTCTTACGTATAGACGTCGAATCGAAAGTTATTTTTTCTGTTACTGTCTGTTGAATTTTTAAAGTAATAAACCTTGACTGTCTTACAGCTTTGGTTATTACAACATCAATAAGTCAAAGTTGTCATATGATTTTGGGTCTGTTTGTCCCTCCCGCGGAAACCTTATAGACTGAGATAGAGTTTGTACTCCTTCGTCAATCACGCATTTGATCTATAAGGTATTAAAGCACCACAAAAATTTTGAAAATTTAATTAACTAGCATGTAAAATGAACCATACATATTGTTGACAAGCTGCTCTTATTTCAGTAGTGGGGCGGGCTCACAGTAATATTATAAACTAAGTGGGAATGAGTTGTTATAACCCCCCACAAATGACAGAAAAAAGTGGCATGCAATTATTATTTAGTTTCACGTAACTTTAATTCGTAAATATTTTATAAACATAGAAACAAAAAAACCAAGAGACCGGACGGGATGTCTTTGGTGCCCTGGAAAATGGGATGACCCTTAGTGTGGGACGTCATATGCGTTGACACTTTGGCTGCGTCCTATCTTCCAGACACGGCCGTGTTAACTAGCGCAGCTGCCGCACGACAGGAGGTCCTAAAACGCTGCAAATATTAGGGATGGGCCGAAATTCGTTTTACATTCGGTTTGACCTAATTTCGGCAGCTTGAGCCGAAATTCGGTTCAAAATGCCGAACATTCGGTGCAAGAAAAAAGTAAAATAACTACTTGCACTATTTTGTCTAAAGTTAATAGAAATCGTATCTAACATAACCGTAATATAAAAATTGGCATCTATATACTCATGGTCATTTATTTTAGTTAGGAACATGTAAACTTTAACGTGCAACGTGATAAAACATAAATAAAATTAGTTCTTGATTAAGTGTTTGCCTAATTAAATAGACATCAAATTAAAACAAACAAAATAAACTTATTATTCCTCTAAGAAACACCAGTTAGTAGTGTAACTGCTTAATTATAATGCGTAACTTGAACAAAATTTAAAAAAAAAACACATCTGAGGGACATCAGCAATTACAAATTTAATTTTGATTGAAATCACTTACGAATTAAACATTATGAATTTAGAATTAAGAAATGATATTTTTTTTTTCAATCAAAGGTCTAAAAAGTTGTTCTTTTATCCACCTACTCATACTTAAAGTTTACGGCGTTATCAAATCGCGATGTGTTGCTCTTGAGAAAACGTGGCGAAATCAAACCAAGTTCGGCCGAATTTCAGCCGAATCTTTTGTTTTAATCGAATGTTCGGCCGAAGTTCGTATTCGGTTCAAACCACATTCGGCCCATCCCTAGCAAATATGCATCTATTGGCAATAGATACATATTTTTGGCGTTCGGTGTCGAAACTCTAGGGCCATAGGGTTCCGAAGCCTAGCGGTTATATCGAAATGTATTTCATAGAAGTCTCACGTGTCCAAAAAGCGGGCACGTTCCCAACCGACAGCGATTTGGAACTTATATTTTTTTTTTGGAAATTGTACATAATTTAAACTTTGATGAAAAGAAGAATTATTAATAAATTGTGTCCAAAAACCAGTTAAATTTTATTACGTTTACACTCTTTATTTCGTAACTTCCTCAGTAACTTTAGGTAAATTTTCCTTATTTCAATCACTAATTCTACCCTTAACCTTACTAAATGAACTGCTTATGTAACGCGAAAAACTTGGAATGATAGCGTCTTAGATTAGGGAACGTACCCATACTACATGACCCGTCCATTCTTCAAAATACCACGCTTGGTCACAGCGGAGGGGAGGGGACTTGGTTTTTGTCACTTAATCCTCTAGGGAGATCTCGCGCTTTGTCGAACTATATTCAAATATGGCGCGCAGCGTTTTTTAAATGACTTAAGGACAAAGATGAGCCAAATATTTTTTCTGTTTATAGAAAATGATTTAAAACCATATTTATGAATTATTACTGCATGAAAATTAAAGGCCCCTCCTGAAAATTAAAGGGGGGGGGGGTCTTGGCATATACGGGCGGTCACCAAGCGTGGGAGGGGAGTAAAAAATGGAATACGTAGTATGACCACGTTCCCTTAGGTCTTCAGACACAAAACTTTTCTGCTTTATTTTTTTATAGTGTACTAAGGTTTGGAGAGGTCGTTATAAAAATGTCAGTACTTACATTTTTTTTCAAAGGGACATGTGATATTACACAACGTAGTCCTACATCGTCGGCTATTGACCGCGTTCAAAGTTATTATTTTTATGATCTCTTAGATATAAATTAAACTCTTCAACAATGTAATGAAATGCGCCATTGTTCTTGTTGTCAACAAAGTATTATAAGCAATAACAGTATTATATATTATTATAAAGAGACACTTGGTTTAAAAGCTTTTTACATTTATATATATTTTTTATTAAAAGCAATATAGTGACTTCTTTATGTTACGTAAATTGTTTTATATTGTAATTGTGATAATGACACGCTTGAGTCATCTGCTGATTTACACGTAGAAACGATATAAGCGGTATCATGCTCCCAGAAAATGAGTGTGGAATATTAATAGTTTAGCCTCTAAAGCTAAACGCGCATATTGATTTAAAAATACTGGACTCAGCTATGAAGGATGAATCTGGCATTGACAGACGTAGTGCATGTTAAGTCTTAAAGGCTTATGCGAGAAAAACTTATAGGTATAAGGCCGGGCTGATGTTTAATGTGTCAGCATGATGAATGATTGTATCAGATGAAGATTTACCATTATTTTTATATTAGTAGGTTCGCATTTGACCATTATTACGCTAAATGTTAAAAGATGATGCGGTCGACGATGGACCATTTCCGTCTCTTTTCAAACTATACTTTTCTATCACTCTCCATTTTCCTCCTACTAATTCAGCAATATGCAGCATTTGCCACCGTATTAGCGAAGGCAGTGATTTTTACCTTTCAGGCCGTGATAAGGCATCCTGTTTAAAACTAAAGTTGTTTTATTTGTAGATATGTTTTAGCGCACTCTAAAGTAGCATTAAAGCAAGAGAATTGCACGGCATTCATTTAATCATATACCTATAAATATATAATTACTAGCTGTACCCGGCAAACGTAAATTGCCTTGCTCTTACTTAAACAATAAAAATCTAGAACCCGATTGCAACGCCATATGCCGGGTCCAATTGTGAATCTAAACCATCCCGGGACCCACTTGACCTCACACAAAAAATTTCCTCAAAATCGATTCAATCGTTTAGGAAGAGTTCAGTGCCATACACACAAACAGGAGAATTTTATATATAAAGATTTTTGGGCCAGTAGCCCTCGCGGGTGTCCTCAGAACAACCTACTGAAGTTCCATCAGAATCTGATCAATGCTTTAGGAACACATTGAGGACAAACATATAAACATTGATTTTTATTTTTACAGATACATAGATTTTTTAAGCCAGAAATCCTTTCGGGCTTCCTCAGGACACTTTAGCAAAGTTTTATCACAACCCGATCAATGGTTTAGGAACGCATCGAGGACAAACATACAAACATTTATTTTTTTATTTCTAACATATCTTGTATAACTTTATATATCAAGACAAATTACTTATTAGTCTTGATATATAAAGTACGAACAGCAATTCCGTAATTAACTTGAAAATAAGAGACTTTGAAATGTGACGGCACGAAATTTACCCTTGTGACACAATGTCACACTTCGTCGACCCTGCCCCCTTAACGTGTGACGTAATTTATTAATGGCCCCCTAAGAAAGAGCGCTGCAACTCTTTTTAACCAAGTTTTTAATTTCTAGATAAGTTTTACTGTAATTTAGCAATAATAAAAATCACCCGTCGCTGACTTTTTATATACCAAATACCTCGCGTCGCAGTTGCACGTCATTTCCAAAGGCATACTCCATATTTGATTCGTCTTCTTTATATAACTATGCCTAAAGCGTAACAATAATAATTAATTATACAACGTAACTTCGCCCATTACACAACCTGTCCAGACCATGTAGGCGTTATTTCAACAATACATGACCAATTAGTCACTTTAATAATTGAGCAGTCTAGATTAACAATCGGACTGACAGCAAAATTGCATAGTTATTACCAAGTTATATAATGTTGACCAATTTCTCTAAACGGCTTTATTTGGGTAACGAGTAGTGCAAGAAACAGTTTTGTTTGACTTATTTGATTGAGGTTGATTTTAAGAGCTGTATACTCCTTCCTCTTTCCTTTTTCTATTTTTATTGCTAGAGTATTCAGCGGGCAGGCTGACAAACCACCTGATGGACAGTGGTTACCATCGCCTATGGACATTCGCAACATTTGCTACAAATGTACTGCTGACCTCGAAGGCGAGACTGGAGGAACCTGGTCATTAATGCCGAAACACAACTCAAAAACTCAAATTCCTTCCTTTTAATAATTCATGCAAAGCTTTATTTATATTTTAATGTGTAGACAACTAATTACAAATAAATATATAATCGGCAGACAAACACACATATTGTATATCCCCAAATTAAGCAAGTTACGCTTGTGTTATGGGTAATATACAACGGACTACTCTGGGACCGATTCCAGACACCCAGACCACCGTAAATAACGGAGAAATATAGTGATACAACCTGAAACGTGGT
This sequence comes from Dendrolimus houi, assembly GCA_039645545.1. Taxonomy (NCBI): domain Eukaryota; kingdom Metazoa; phylum Arthropoda; class Insecta; order Lepidoptera; family Lasiocampidae; genus Dendrolimus; species Dendrolimus houi. The sequence goes on along the minus strand of CM077127.1, from coordinate 22,087,834 downwards.
GGTATTTACTTCATGAGTGATGCAGAGATAATTGATGGGTAAAAGAGAAGAACATATAAAAACATTAAAGTTTTCGAAGTAAATGCTGCTAATTTTTTCATTTTCATGTTGCCATCATCACTTCTAACCGCTTCTTTCGCATTCGTATCTTCCGAAAACTAAAGAATTTTCGGGATGAAAAGTGTCAAATGTTCAACCCCTTTATCGAAAATATATGAAAATATCCTGATTATCTTGACCCAAAAAAGCGTACACAAAATTAAACTGTGGAGAAGAATGCTGTTGTCATTTTCTTTATTTAAAAACGCTTCATAAAATTTATGAATCTAGGTAGTGTTAAGTATTTACAAATATTAAAGCTTTAGATTTATCTTCAAACAAATAGGAACTAGACTACAGCCTATAACTACCCTCTCTACCCTAAAATAAAACTCTTAGGTCTCTGACAAAAGCTAAGCAACAGATTCTAGTTCTTGTGGCAGTTTAAAAAGTCAAACCCCTCACATTTAGTTGATATTTTACACAATTCTTAATTAAACACTATTATTATCTATCTGAGTTATTTATGAACAATGTTACATAATGCTTGAAAATAAAACTGGGAATGTAAAATAATATCACCTTTTAATTTCCCGCCAAAACTAATCACGTGTTTTATATGAAACATCCTTAATAATGATATACAAAGACGTCTCTTGTAAATTCTTATCATGACATTATCCACACTATGTGCGTTGTTATAAAAGTTGCGCAATATTTGATCTGCTAAGCGATTACAACAAATTAATTAACAGTGACAGGTAATAAGATACGAGATATTCGCTGATTTGGAAATTTGCCCAATAATTTGTTTGAGCTGATTGGTTGTATGCTTGATTGGCTAATTTGTGAATTTTAATTGTGGAATGTTTTTTTATTATAAAAGTAAGCGGCCATAGATGAGAAGAGTAAATGTAGTAGATATCAAGACACTTGTACTGTGTTCGAATTTTTATTTATTTTGACAACTCCAGTACCGAACAACGCGTTCACTACATTCTATACTATAATATGGTTTTGTATGCTGCGTTCACATCTGTATCATTATGTCTATGTAGTCATAATAGTTTACGTTGTATGACTAGGTAAAGTTACGGTCATTATGGACGAAACAGTTTTCATGACGAATATAATTTTTCATTCAAACTAACTCCTCGGTGCCACCCAATGCATAATAATTGGACCGATTGAATCAATACAGGTACGTAAATATAATATTGTGTTTTAATTATCCAAGATGTCTATTTTGTTAGTCTGTACATTGTAGGTATGTTTCAACATGATTTAAACCAGATAAAGTAGTATTGCATGCGCTACTACAATTACTACGTTTAATAGTTGTACTGCACATGTATTTGATAGTTTCAAATCGTGTTATAATATACCTTGTTATTTTAATCTAAAATTAAATTGATTAAAAGGAGGTAGGATCAAAGTGTTTTCGCTCCAATAAGCATTTGCAGAAGGGATAACGTTTCCGTTTCGATGAATTATAGTAATCTTGAGATCTGAGATATCCTCATGTTCTGGGTATTTTCGTCTAATATCCTCAATACCTTTTAAAGCTTGATTCAAATTACAGCGATGACCAGGACGGGAAGTAACAAAAGCGTCATGAATATGCAATATGAATATATATCATTATATGGGACTCTCTGATAAAATCACTAAAGTCTCTCTATGACGATTCCAGTGCTTATACGTTATACCTGAAATGTATACGTATAATATAGCCGTATACGCACACGAAAGTCCTGCCCCGTCTACAACTATGATTTGGAACTCGTTCTTCTTATCCACTAGCTTTTCTCCGAGGCTTCGCTCGCATTAATGTACATTTTGTCAATCAGTTCAGGTTGGCGATCGACACATGAATCGTAAAAGTAATTGAGTTATTTAATTCTGGTTTTTGGACAACACACTTAAATGTGTCTGCAAGTTATTTTTCTATCCCTCGGGAACAGTACTTTCTACTGGTTGAAAGGTACCCTATATCCTATTCGGTACCCCGACAACTTCTTCTTCATCCAGTCGCTGTCCACTGCTGGACGTAGGCCTCCCCAAGTTCGCGCCACATATCCCGGTCTCCCGTCTTCCTCATCCAGCCCCAGTCGGCGACCTTGCGCACGTTGTCAGTCCACCGGGCTGCAGATCCTACACTACGTTTGCCGAGATGTAACTCCACTCCAGGACTCGGTTGCTCCATCGGCCGTCGGTCCTACGACAGACGTGCCTGGCCCACTGCCACTTCAACTTGCTAATTTTGCGAGCTCTGTCGGTTACCTTCGTTCTCTTACGGATGTCCTCATTTCTGATTCTATCCCTAAGAGAAACTCTTACGTGATTGCAAAATTTCATGATCACCATGGTTGGTCAGTTGAGGCGTGAAAGTATAATAAAGAAACTCACATTCATATTAGTAATATTAGTTAAGATAATGTTAACATATATTTGTGGCTTTCAATGTTAAAGCTTTGAAGTCATACGTTGATTTTTGCTGAGACTTATCAATCTCTTTGATAGAAATCTCGTGTAACAAAGATGCGATCTATATATACTTCGGAAAGTATTAGTTTTAGTTACTATTTACTTTAATGTTTGATGTAATCTATATCTATACTAACATGAGAGTGAATTTGATTGAAACTTCCTCATGTTTTTGGTCAAGAAGCGATAGTCATAAATTTGTTATAAGTATTAAGTACTTAGGATGATATGGTACAAACGTAGGATAACCATTATCCCACAAAATGAGATACAATTATGTGGTGCTGATATTAGACTGATTGATCAAATTGAATTAATTCGTTTGAGAGGCACAACTGAAAGAACTCAACTGTAAATGATATGGAATCATTCAACTTTATAGATATTTATATGGTAATCATTTTAAGTTGATTCATTTAAATCGAAAGATAGAAATGAACCGATTACTATAAGCTTAACAAAAGAAGAACATGCTTATTAGAATCAAAGGTAAAACGATATCAACATTACCTTTATTAATTATAGTATAAGTTATAAGACAACGGTTCTTATGAACTGGTTATGCGATCTTCATAGAAACGCCTTCCGTTCCACAACTATATAATTAACATCGTCAGCATTATTGCATGTTACATTTAAATTGCTATTAACAGTTATTTTTATGATGTTACATGTCGGATGTTAAACGGGACATCGTTAGGAATTTCCATCAAGTTCCGTTCATATACTGTATCGATTTTATTATTTAATTCGGATCGTTAGCTGATGAAGGCATTTGGATTTTATTTATTAGTCAAGAAATAAAAATATTATATTTGAAGAATATACAGTTTACTGATCATTCAAAAATACGTATGCTGCGTTTTCAACAAACAATGTTTCCATTTCAGTATTTTTATTACTTTGAAAGTGTTCGCGATTTCACATATGTTGTAGGTCCAGTAGTTTCGTTCGTAAAATTACTATGACATTAGTGGAAAAACTGACAGACGGACATGACGATTGTATAAGGATTCAGTTTTTTGCCGAAATGGCTATAAAACCGTAAAAACAGCTCATGACTGATTTTATTTTGTAAATAGATCACAATACCATTTCCAATTTACTTGACTGCCTCGTCTCTCCTGTTAACTTTAAAAAATTGTTTTCAAAATACATAACTTAAGTAAATAAAATTGACTCCAATGAAATTTTAATAAAAATATAAATACTAAAGTACTCGACTTCGACATAACTGAATTAAAAGATAGTGAAAGTAATACTTATTGCAACAATGCACTAAATTATTATTACCGGAACAGAAAGCAATCAGAACTCATCTGAAGGGTGACTATTTATAACATTTCCTCGATGTAAGTTCGATACCGATGCAGCTCTCACTGACCCATAAGATGCCATTTATTAATGAGATCCATGATATATTGCTTACTTAGCTTTCTAGCTACCCAGCATTATTGTACAGGTATAGCGAATAATGTGTGGAGTTAGATTGCTATCACAGATTGCAACGATAAATCTTTGTTTTTCTCTCTAGCTGCTGTCAAATATGCATTAAAGTTTTAATATAATGTTCAAGCAAATAGGCACCAGTCAAAACTCGGGCTCATATAATAGAAGCTTTTACCAAATTCTAGGTCTTTGACTCATGCCAAACGAGCGATTTCTCGTAGCAGTGCCGTTATTCGTGCAGGAACGGAAAAAAATACTAATTCCTGCGCCCAGGCGGCCTGTCGGAAGAGGCAACAAAACAACCCATATCCAGGTGGTATGGTATTTGCCCGTCTGGATGGCTACCACCTCTTGTCTAGAGTATGCCGCCATAACAACCTTTAATTGCGTTCCGGCATTACAGACCAGGTTCCAGTAACATCTACGAGTCCGGCAGCACATTGGTCGCAACTTGAGTGTTACAAACGTTCATAGGCGATAATAACCACTTACTATCACAGTTGGACCATCAGCCTGTCTACTGTACTCCAGCAAATAATATAAAAAAAGCAGTTTCCTTAACACGGATGGATGCCTACGATAAAGCTACAGAGCTAGTTATTAAATTATATGATCAAATGCTTGGTCTAAAATTATACTAAGTCGCTAAAATATCGTTGAAAAAATTCTTAGCTATGTCAACACCCCATCTAGCTTTACACTATGATTATTTTCCAAGTGTTAATTTAAAAGTAATATCTGCAGGAATATCCTTATTTTCAATTGCAGTATATAAAATTTAAACATTTGTTGCATGTGATCTTATTAAGTATTTGGTATTTTCGGACATTGATTTCAGAAACTTTTTTACTATATTGGTAGCATTAGGACACCCATAATTAATTCTAGTATCTGTTGTCGCATTCAAAATCAATTAATGATGAATTGAAGTAGGGATGATTTAATCCAGTATTTGACTTTGTACTTGGTATCAGAACAGAGCAAAGTTCATCATTAAGTGGACGGTATTTTCCATTATAATTCACTCAGAGAATGTGCTCCCGTTGCTTAGTAGTTAAAGAAAAATGTGTGAGGAAGTTTTTAATCAAATTTTAAAGGAAAATAATTAAATTTCAAAAACATTGTAGTAATGATGAATGGCCTATCATAACGACAAGGAAGTATTGCAATGGATAATTTTATTTCTTTATTTATATTCGGCTGTTCAAAGGATGTTTCCTGTATTAAAAAGATACGTGTGATCATTATGGTACGGCAATTAGCAACATTGTTGTTAATTTAATTATTAGTATGCGCGTGGACCTTTCAATGCTTAAATCGAAATTTGATGATGAATTTTTACAGCAATTAATTCTAGAAACTGACCATCTCTCTCTCATTATATTTTGACGTTTTGAGTTTGGACAAACAATCTAGTGCTGGATTTGAGTCTCACGCTTATTCATAGCTGATTGGCGGGTACATCTATAATTTTGATATACGTCTTTCATAATACTAAGAGATGTTATTCATCAATTGCTGAACAATTTCATTTAATTGACCTTTATGAGCAAACAGTAGATAATTACACTATAGCTATTATTAATCAAAGCTTCAGTTTTGTAAATGAAGCTACAGCAGACAGACTCATGATGCTGATGGAAAGTGGTTGCCGTTGTTTGACAAAGATATTCCCTTGGTGTTAAAGGTTATTTATTGATAATTTGCAATACCAGAGTTGTTACCAACTTATTATCCGCCTTCAAAATTTATATTATAGAGCTTAATTTTCAGATATCCCTTGGAGTTAAACGTGTTTAAATACGTTATTGCAAAATCATACTAAACTTAATAAACCGTTCTCAAAGTTGTCACGGTTAATTCTACGCATATTAGACTTGCGTTCTGAACACACAACACGACACGGTTAAATTGACCTGCGAAGGTGTTAAATTCGCAGTGCCAGTCAAAACATTACGGTTAGATAGTTCTCGGAACATCTGCCAAGCTATTTGCAATATGTCTGTTTTATTAAATCTCATTATTATGTATAGTAACTAGGATATGGCCGCGATTTCGTTCACGCTTGACTTGAAATTCCCGCGGGATTCCCGAGACACAAAGTACCGCAGCTATCGTTTTAGTGTAAACTGTGTCGAAATTAGTGTAAACTGTGTATTCCCAGGATAAGAAATATCACACATTTTATTACATAAAATTTGCTATCGAGCAGTAAAAAAATCTAATTGGAATTCGATTTTTTTAGTCTGATCCAGGATAAAAAGTAGCGCAGATTTTAAGTCTAAGAATTTGCTGTCGACCAGCGAAAACCGCAATCGAAATCGGTCCAGTAGTTTTTACGTGAATCCTGAACAAACAGACAAACAACAAATCTAAAAAAAATGCATCGTGTTCTCCATCGTTTATATAGTGGATGCCAGGTTTTTTTAAATTGCTTCAATGTACAGGCATTTTTGAAAATTTACATTATTATAAACTATTAGCGGTTCCGACAGACGTTACCCTGCTGAAAAAATTAAAATCTAGAATCAAATTCCAGCGCCACCTACCACGTGTAATTGTGAATCTAAACTACCCCGGACCCACTCAAGCACAATTTTTTTTACACTTTGGGTTACATTATTGAAGTTTTAGTACGGATCTCTAATTTTTCTAGTAATAAATATGGCCTATATTAATTTAGGATAATATAGCATTCTAATGGTAAAAGAATTTTTGAAATCGGTCTAGTAGTTTTTGAGTATATTCGTTACAAACATACAAAAATACAAATCTAATAATATTAGTATAGATAATTCATTTATACTACAATAAAATATAAAGTTTTTTTGGATGTGTGTATATTTATTTACAGCTGGAGTATCGCAGATAGACTGACGGTGAGGAGTGGTTAACTTCGCCTATGGACGTTTGGAACACCAACGGTATTATCAATGTGCTGCCGGCCTCAAAAGGAGAACTGGAAACTGGCTACCATTGCCAGAGCACAACTCAAGGTTGCTTTATTTAAGCTTTATTGCGACATATTCTAGATAGAGCACGGGTGTTGGTACTCCAGTTGAGCAAACGCCGTAGCACCTGGCTCTGGATTGTTTTGTAGTGTTTTTTTACGACAGGCCTTCCGGCCACAGGAATTAGTATTTTTTCTTCGTTTCTGCACGGATAATTTAATCAGATCATCACGAAATTACCACGTTGTTACAATTACCACGTGCTAACAACGGTGAAGGAAAATATCGTGATGCAACCTGCACATCGAGATAACCGATGTGTCAGACCTGCCAAGCCGCCTTGGACTAGCGTGGCGGGTATACTGTCTGTTCCCCTAAAAATGTGACGCCCGAGCCCAGCAGTGGGACATTTATGGGTTGTTAATATAATTTATTATTATCACGAAATAAGAAATACGTTTATTGTATAGGTAGAGATAGATGTATTAAGACAACAAGAAAAAGCAAATAATTGCTAGGATATACCTATATTAATCTTCATAAAGGTAATAAATTCAATTATTATAGACTAGCTGTGCCCGCGACTTCGTCCGTGTGGATTATTTTCGCGGAACCTAAAAAAATGTAGCCTAAGTTACTATTTATAACATCAAATATCTGCCAGTGAAAGTGCCGTCAACATCGGTCCAGTCGTTTCAAACATTAGCTGGCACATCCAGACAGAGAGACAAACAAAAACTTTAAAAATTGTTTTTTTGATATAAGTGCCGTATACACTTTTATATGCATTTAGTAAAAAGCTGTTATTTTAACATTACAAACAGATACTTCAGTTTTATTTATCTTTATAGATGTGAACTTAGATTATTTAACATTGATAAAAGCAGTGAGTGAAATAAAATAGTGGTTTTAAAATCAATTGCCACAACAACAGGCGAATATCAATGTACCTATGCGCTTCCTCTCTATTTATAGGGCTGCCATATAAAAAAGTAGAATTATCATGTTTATAAACAAAACTTTTTCATTTTCAACATGAATATGTTTTTTACGGATGTGTTCTTACCTGTCTTGGACACCCTACCGTTTGTGACAGCAGTAGGGTAGCGTTAGATTCCCTTTGCGTGGTATTCCTGAACTTGCCAATATCTCTATTAGCATATTATGCATTATACTTTATAGCATATGCATTAGCATATATGGGAATATGCATGTATTTAAAATATTAGTCAAGCTTTTTTATTTAAACTTTTTACTTCTGTACGGTTATACAAAACAAACACCTACATAATTATTTTTATTCGTTTATAGGTAGGTATATATCGTTAATGGTTTTATTATGCGAATCTTTTTATATTTTCATTAGTGTCAGAACTAGCTCATAAAACGTTTTTATCAAAGTTATACTTTAATGGGTATTTATTAATGAAAATAATTGACTAAAATTATACTAATATTACATACATATTAGGTGATTTATTATATTAAACCAGGGCCGTGTTCTACCTCGTTGTCATATGTCCTGTGCTGGAGCATTGAAGACAGTTTCCAAAAGCTCTGACGGCGTTATCCTGTGCAATAGATGAGGTGATATCTATGCCCTGCGATACTTCATAGGGCACGCTTGCAGGATCATAATCCAGCTCCCCATCTAGAATCGTCTCTTGCGAGAACGTCATGCAGCAGAAGGAGGTGACTGAGAGGTTTAGGCAGGAAGACGAGTTTGCGGACCCCCGTCACAGACGGCGAACAGGAGATCAGAGACTCCGCTACGATCATATCCTTCCAATGACATAGTGAAGCCCGGTTAGGATCGGGGGACTTGACCGGCGTGCCACACCTAGGAACATGGGGTGCACTGTTCCCAGGAGCGCCCCATCGTGATGGTTTGCGTCGCGGCGAACTCTCAATGACATATCTAGTGGCACCTTGTAAAAACGTGGAGGGATTCTGGTAGGTTTGGTGGGTAGTCTAGTGGCCAGCATCTCACAACTCTTTCCTGTGATGGAAGGTGTGTACAGAACCGGCCCCTGGAAGCACCACATACTGCTCGTAGTCCACCTCTGATGGTAGAAGGGGATGTGCAAATGCATTCTCCTTGTGATAACAAAAAATGCTCCATATCTAGGCAAGAAATACTAAAGAGTAATAATGCCAAAAGGGCAACCCTACTTGAGATAACCTAAGCGCATAGTACAATCAATCAGTCTACACCCAGTCACGAATCGGTTTCGTCTTCCTACAAACAATATGTCCTTAAATCGACAGTGGCGACGTAACTCATTCTGTCAAATAGGGTTAGCTGTATTTGGACAAGTTGCACATGTTTTTATTGATGTAATAAAAACATCGAGCTTATGTGGTTAGAGAGTTGTCAAGTTTCGAACCAATGACACTGAGGAAACTATGAGTTATACGACTTGTGTGAATTATGTGTTGGATGATGTTAATTTATAGATAAAGCTAGTTCGAGATGATGTCGTGCAATGAACGTTCTACTTGAGTCTAGTCCTATAGTCCATCCATACTATGAACTAGCTATAACTAGATTTCATTCGTGCGGATCTTTTATAAATCAGATGACACTTTGTATTTTCACTAAGAAATCAGTTTGACGGCCTTCATAGTCAAATGGGCTAAGTCTTTGCCGGCCGAGCTCGCTGGAACGCAGAGGTAAATTTTGTAATTTATTAACATGAAAACTTTAATAAGACATGTTCTTTGGTTAATATATTTTCCTTAAGTGATATACATATTTTTATATTAAACTAGCGGTCCCGGCAGACGTTGTCCTGTCCTGAAAAAATCTAGGACCCGATTCTAGTGCCTCCTACCGGTTCTAACTTTGAATCTAAAACATCCGGGGATCCACACAAAAATCATCAAAATAGGTCCAGGAGATTAGGAGGATCCTAGAACCCGATCCCAGCGCCACCTACCGGTTCCAATCCTGAATCTCTAAATAATCCAGGGACCCATTCAAACCCAAAAAATCATAAAAATTGGTAAACTCGTTCTCAAGTTATGCGCGTATATATACACTTCTACGATTCATTTTTATTTATATAGATTTGACACTGGGAAATAAAGGGGCTTAAAGGGGCCGCTTTTGGAGAATCGCTTAGTGAAATTGACACGCATCTAGATATACTAGTTAGTAGATATAGCTTAAAGTTCCACTTTATTTTCATTCTTGTCATATACGCAATACGAATCTGTGAAATCGGCTGCCTTAGGCCCCCTGATCACCTTGAGATAATAAGGAGAATTATTTACTAATTTCACCATTAAACAAAATCAATAAATAAAACTGTCGTCTCCTGTTTACTTCTTTAACGAGCTGGCGAACGTTCGTATTTCCCAATCATGTCTGAAATCTCTCACGACAAGACCTTAATCGTACTGTGTGTAACTATTATTCAATTTCATTCAAGTTTTGTGCCCCAGTTGTAGTAAATTGTATTATGTCTTGCGTAGTTGTTTACTTCGGTAATAATTGACGTGTGCTGATGATATAAACCAACTCTGTATCGAAGGCGTCATCTTGAATGACGTTAAGTGTCCTCCCTCTGGGGCAATTAACTCTAGCCGGTTTAACGGTTTCTTTAAAGTGTCAGTATATGTATAGCAAGAGATTATTTAGGTCTATTATAAACATGAAAAGAATCATACCACTTCTGACTATAGGCGAATATATAGGCTAGATCAACATTATTAGAAACTGGCGGAACATGACACAACCCATGTTAAATATTCTATGCTACTGTTACATATAAGCTAATATAGATACCATATGATGGATATTACTGAAGCTTATCTTATTAGCACCCAGACCAGAGAATAGATCCAAAACATAATTTTCGAGATTAATCGCGCCGAAAATCTTAATCGTTCTTATACTTAAGCTGGTGAAACTTTGAACACTTATGGCCGGGTCCTATATCTTAATGGTTCACTTGCGTTATTATCCGTTGAATTTTAATATTACTTATATGGAGCTTATGTCAAATTTTAACTGACAGTAAGGCAAATGAACTGCTCGTAAGATATAGGAACCTGCCATTAATCACTAAAGCTAGTGTAAAGAATGTAGTACAAAATTTTGAAATTAATTGATCATTATCTATCTTTTGTTACTATAAAAACATCTCAGAATGTTACCTTAGGGCATCCAGCAACAAATCTCACTGTTTACTATGCTGTCTTATATTAGATATCATTAGCGATTGATATAACAGCAGTCGCTTTTACTACGATGTAAATAGTTTATACGCGATTAATGATGCCTTTGAGGGCTTTCAGATATAATGTTGTTACGTCGTTGTCTCCTTTAGCGGAATTAATGTTTATGACGATTGTAATATTATTCGATTTATCTGATACCTTTGGGCTATTCCTTCTCACTTCTGGAGGTACCACCTCAATTGCGTAACGTTATAAAGTGTGAAATAATAAAATCCAAGTAGATAATTTTTATTTTAAAACATACGATTTCGTCATGCGGTATTCTCAATACCTATACAGTGGCCATTCAGCAGCAACATTAACCAGAAGTCTTATAAGAAAAACTTGATAAATTTGTTCGATAAAAAATCAAAAGAATTATCAATATTATAATAATTTATATATAAGTCTCTCGAGAACACAGTTATCTTCTAGATAAGCGTACTCCATTTGAGACTGCATTTCTACTTGGCTTCAGGTGTAATGACGGTAAAACACAAAACTATTCTATATTAAAAAATCTGTTTTAAATCCTAAACACAACATGAAATTTTAAACTTGTAATTATTATTATTTTTTAATATTATAAAATAAAATAAAAAAATATTATAAGTTATTCTTAAGGTACACTAAAACACAAAAATTACTAAATTAATGTCGCACACAATAGCAAAATAAGCGTCTATAAACCTAAAAACTTTAATAGTAATCAAGTTGTAAAAAAGGGTACGGAACTCGAATCCGTAGAGTAGTTAATAAAAAATAAATAAAAAAAAACTTGTAATTAAAGGTAATCGTGTTAGTGTTATTAATGAACTGCTCCATAGTTAAAATTTCTGTTATTTATATTGACATTAGGTCATATTAGGGTCTAACAGATTTAAGTTTTTCGTATTTGGGTTTAATATTCCGATATTTGTATCTCACTAAGATGTTACCTGTGAAGACTGTAGTACTACACTTATGTTCACTCATATAAATATTTAAATATGTCTCTTTGATAAACTACTCTTTGCGTTCATTACCCTTTAAACTATCTTGCTGTCACAGTTACATTCCCTTCTGTGTATATCTAGAGAATGTATAGAGCTTTGAAATTACAAAGGTTTCTTCAGTACTAGGCGTAAGGTATATCAGGTGCGCTTTACCAAGGCCAATTTGCCTCAGATATCTGCCGTGATGAATCGCTTGATGCGAGTCCGTCTTGCCTTGTTCGGGCTAGGTCAAAAGCTAAAAAGTCAAGTTAGGCACGATCTTATTTTATATTGAATTTTGTATTTGTTCATTGTAAAAAGTGTAATGTAAATTTTGAAGAAGTGCACTGCAATTTATATTTTAAAGAAACCATCAATCAAATGCCTATTGGATTATTAATATTGAAGGTTCTGTTGAGACGAAGAACGTTCACTGGTTTTTGTCATTTGACTACGGAATCTTAAAGAAAAACATTTGATCAAAAATAATCTACCTCAAAAATTGCTCAAAGAAGCTAGTTCAGAACAATTCTCGTTAAAAGTATTTAGAAGTGAAACTTCTTTAGAATCGTTGTGATTTGAAACTCCATGAAACGAAAAAAAAGCGACACTAAAAAGAGATAAATACATAAATATCAACCTTATTCGCTTCAAAATAAAACACATCTCTCTTTACCGGTTAGTATTAATTTTCAGTAAATAAAACTTAAAAGATTTGAAATGAATTTTAGCTCTGTCGGTATATACTTAAGGTAGATATTCTTTTGTACGCAGATCAAATGAAATTGTGCGCAACAGTGCATTGAATTTTGAACTTTATGCTACTGATTTAAAGTGTAATGTAGATTGCATTTAATAATGCAATCTACATTACACTTTAAATCAGTAGAATAAAGTTCAATTTAATTCGTAATCGAATAAGGGTTAAAATAGCTAAGAATAAAGACGTCTATAATAGAATAGAAATGCAAAATTCTTTCAATAAATAGGTTAGTAAAACGTGCCATAACGCATATGTATAGTGATAGGCGTCCTTTTAAACATTTTAGTAAAAAATAATTGCTTACTTCAAATAATTAAAAGTGAGAGAATAATTAATTATCTGTGAGTATATTCTCTGAAGTTTCACTTCTACTGCGTGTGAACTACACACACAGTTTTTTTTAAGCTCTATCACCTTGATTAATTCAGAATTTTTCATTACATCTTACAAAAGATGGAGAGAGGAGGACACAATATTTATTAATTTGGACGTTAATATTTCGCCACATACTTGATTCATTATTTTGGTGTAACTAACAATACCCGAAAATGTTCTCCAATGGAACTTAGTTTTAAGCTTTTGAATTTGAATTCACATTATGCAATAAATACATCTACCTATGACCTATGTATTTTCACATTTTAAATGAACACCACGTTGCAAGTTCACCGTTAAACATTATAGCATCATTTTGATTCAGAATGTTTCTTCAGCATTTAAAGATAAATCGACAATTCGTATGTTACTGTACCTCGCAGTCTTGTTGCATTGTCGTTTAAAGTGCCGTATTTTATTGACCTAAAAGATCCCTATTTTGGTCACAATGAGGTACTAGCGGTACTTTAACCTGATTTTGTCACCTCAGTCGCTGATTTCACATCATCTCTTGTTAACATTATAGACCGGGAGACTGGAGGCATAGGTGCAACAAAAATTGTGTTTTGTTGCCAAACTTTATTGGCCCTTCATAGATATAAATAGTTATAATAATAATAATCGACAAACACATATTGTATATACCCAAATTAAGCAAATTACGCTTGGGCTATGGATAATATACAAACGAATTACTTTGGGGCCGATTCCCAGACACCCAGACTATAATAAATAACGGAGAAAATTCGTTTCCGAATCAACCAGGAATCGAAACCCGGAGCCTCTGCATTGCAGTAAGGTAACCGGCAAAGACTTAGCCCGCTCAACAACAGAACCCGTTGTATAACAGACGATTTTTCAGGCGTAATCAAGCCAGGTATTGCGCATCCTTTTATACTTAGTTAATATAAGACAAGAAATTAACTTTATGGAAATAAAGAAAAATATAGGTATACGTGAAACTTTTACAATTTACAATTAGTTACAAGATTATTCTTAGTTTCGGTCTCAGTCACAAACATATTTATGCTGTACTATATATAAAATTTTTGTTATGCTACCTAGCTGTTTTTTGTTACTGAAAATAAAGTTTATTATTTATTATTATAGTTTTAATAAACAAAAACAGAATCTATAGCACACGGGGAGAAGAATAATCAGCTAAGAGCGTGTCCAACAACGACCATTCAAAGAATAGGTGACGAACGTCTCTCCTTTTATAATTTGGCTACAGAACCCTAAATATCATTTAAACAAGAACACTCCATGTTCAGTCCAATTTTAGTTAAGTGTTTTTAAGCTAACCTGGACTAAGTTACAACTTTCACTTCAGTTCTAAAGTTAAAGAAAAGATTTTACGATTTTGGAAGCAAATTGTTCATCAAACGTTGACCTTAATAGGAATGTTAAAAATCATTACATTTTTCAATATTTAAATAACAATATCCCCCTACGACTATGTACGCAGAAAAATTGTCAATCACCTCCTATCCCACCTTCTCCTATTATTTTTTGCGGTTCCAATATAGCATTGTATAGTACATAAACCACCTTCACCTCCCTGTCTTAGAGATAGAGGTTTTTATGAATATGTACATCAATATGCTTTAGGACGCAATATGGATATGTACCTTTTACCATGTTTCATACAAATTAATTTGTTTTAAACTAGCTGTGCCCGCGACTTTGTCCACGTGGAACTTTTTGCGATACCCTAAAAAAAGTAGACTAAATTACTCCTTATAACATCAGCTATGTGCCAGTGAAAGTCCCGCCAAAATTGGTCCAGCCGTTTCAGAGATTAGCCGGAACATCCAACACAGACTGACTGACTGATTTTTTGATAAAAGTGCTTATATACTTTCGTATGCATTTAGTAAAAACCTTTTATTTTGACATTACAAACATTTCAATTGTATTTTCTGTATAGATAAATTTTCTTAGCAAAGAAGGCAAGTAATACGACGTTTACCTTTCAGTATACGTAACATGTCCACCGCGGAACTAGATAAGTCGTGGATCGTGGTGCAATGAAATGCGCAGCTACAGAACATTTTATCGCGGCCAGCTTTTTCTTATCTGGATGTTCCCTGTTTCAAACATCAACTGTTTGGTCTAAGTATCAGCATGTAGCGGTTTGCGTACATGTGATATATATATATATGTAATGAGTATTTTGCTTGTCTATTTTCAATGAGTAATAGGCCTTATTTCTAAATTGGTGAAATGGAAATGTGTAAGTACCGTAAGTTTTTATCTGTGCAGGAACGGAGAAATAATACAATTGCCTGCGGCCGGGCGGCCTGACGTAAGAGGCGACATAACACCCCACAGCCAGGTGGTAGGGTATTTTCCCATCTGGATGGCTATCACCCCTGGTCTAGAGTATGCCGCCATAACAACTTTAAGTTGTGTTCCGGCATTTGTGACCAGATTCCAGTATTCCTTAAGAGAGCAGCAACGCATTTGTAGCACCTTTGATGTCGCAAATGTCCATAGGCGATGATAACCACTTTCCATCAGGTGGGCCGTCTGCCTGTCTGCTGAACTCGTGCAAGAAAATAAAAAGGTACTATATGAATTTCCTTTATAGCGAAGTTCGGATAGTATTATCTGATATTTATAATAGCCTGGGTACCATACTAGTTTTGAATACACACTTAAGTTAGCTTGGTTGCTGCATAAGTATTTGCCACAAACTGTTTTTGAATGACTGACTTGTTTTAGATATTTTCTATGATATCTATAACAGAAAAAAGATTTTCGTATATGCATCTATTCGAACTAAACATCACAACGATTGAAACACTTATATTGAGTTAATATTGGTTATATTTGCTAATACTTATCGTGAAAGTAACCCTGTTTGTTTGTTACATTACTTGGCTGAACCCCTTACAATAAAATTTGATATAGACCTGATATTAACATACTATAGTTTATAAATCTAAACTTCCGAAATGTGTCACGAGATTCAGGTCCGATATTTATAATATCAGACCTTAATCTATTTATACATATAAATAAGACTGTAAAGGTTGAATTTCTGCACAATGAAAAAAAATGCTAAAAACTGAGTCAGGGGGATGTAAGAAGTGAAATAGAACTAAATTAGTTTCTTTTTTAATTTTATGTTTGTCTGTCTGTTTGTACCGGCTAATCTCTGAAACGACTGGACCGATTTAAATGAAATTTTGTAAAGTGGTAGCTTACATCCCTGGTCAACATATATATAGGATACTATTGGTTCGGAAAAATTAAAGAGTTCCCGTGGGATAGTTAAAAAACCGCACCACGCGGACGAGGTCGCGGGCATCAGCTAGTATTTAATAATAGTTCGATGCGACCTCGTATACGTGAATTTGTAATATTTATATTACGGAAACTACTATAATTGGGAAAAATTATGTATTTCTCTTACATCGCCTCCGTTCATGTATTTAGACCAACGCCAAAACTTAACACTGCAGCGAGGAAACTGACCCTATCTCTGAATCCCCTTTCGAATTGCCCTCGATGGTAATCTTCTACTAAGTGAATGCAGCAGCAGTGAAACTTATGAAAGTTCTCAGATATTACAATAATAATGATATGCGCAAACAAATGGGCAACCATTAAATGTTATTACCTACTGCAAACTACGCGAATCTACTCCACCGTTTTATCCTTCAAAGAAATCTTATTCAGTTTCTTTCACATTCAATTTTTATTCGTTAGAAAGTTAGGGATTTAAATAGTGATAGTTAAGGGCGCGGGTTGGAATCCTGGCTGGAACGCACGCACCACTTAGGCAGTTTTTGACCTAATGTGCATATTGTAACATTTACTATGTGCTAACAACTGTGCAGGAAAACATCGTGATGAAATCTCCACATCGAGATAACCGATGTGTCAAACCTGCCAAGCCGCCTTAGAGAAGCGTGGCAGGTATACTGTCAATTCCCCAATAGTTTATGGGCTTTTACTATACGTATTCTTGAATCTTTAAATTTATTTGTGAACTTTAATTTGCTTTGAAATTTCAGTTCATAATACATAATGTATTCTCGAGTTTGTGCACTGAATTTAACAAAGAAAAAAGTAAGTGATTTAATACAGTTCAGTAGATTACAAAATTATTAATTTTAGAGTTTTTGTCTGTTTGCCAATCTTGCTGTCCGTTAGAGCATCACGTGGAAGCGATTGAATGGATTTAAATGAAATTTAATATTAAGCTAGCTATCTTATATACCGCGTCAAAAGTTACTATTTAGCCCGATTAGTGGGGTTGTTTTTCTATCGTTTTCGGTGACCTTATGGTCGAGCCCAGCATAATTGGGGAGATAAAATCACACCGTCTCCGCTGGCTCTGTCATGTTGAACGGATGGAGGAGGATCGGGGAGTGAAGAAAGTATACTCGGGGCGACCAGTCGGCTGACGACCGATGGTCGTCCTAAGTATTGCTGGAAAGATAGAGTGGAAGCTGACCTGACCGTACTCCAAGCCCACAACTGGCAAGACACTGGGCAGAAAGGAGGAAAGTGGCGTGCTCTCGTTTCGGAGGCCAAGACTCACTTTGGGTCGCTGAGCCAACAGAGTTAGTTAGAATTAGTAAGTGGCGTTGTTTCCGTATGACAGACGAATATAGCGAAAAATAGAGCGCTGCGGTCGCTTTTTTTGTGCCATTGTAGCAATTCACTAACATATACGTTTGTCTCGTGACAACGCGAACAAAGTTTCGCTGGCACTTGCTAGTATTGTTATGCATATGATAATTTCAACCTCATAATTTTATATCCAATCTTTAAGCAAAAAATGTTAACGAAAATTTATTTTATGAGGTTTGTTGTATTCATATACTTTGTTTAAATTACAGCTGGTCAGTTGGTGTTGTAATGCAATTCTTATCACTTTTAGAATAAATAAATAAATATAGGATTTATGGGACACCGTGTATACATTTTAAGGAGACTATGTTTGGATGTTTGCATAGACGAATACGAACTGTAATGATATTTATCATTCCTCATATTCTGAAAGTACGCTTGGAGTTGCCTGATCATATGGATGAAAATAGCACTTTTCGTCCCTGGGAAGCGATTCTCCCTGCCGTCAAAAAATTTAGAAAACTATGCGAACCGTAGATAATAAATACATGCGACTCATGTCCCAACTTTTTTACAGCCACTGTTAAATCGCGGCATAAATTGTATTTAAAAAAATATCAACAATTTTGTAACATCATTTTATATTTATAAATTACTTTTCACTAAAAATTATTGTTTAGTTTACATAAATTTGAGCTAAATATTTACTATCATCAGTGACAAAAATAATACTGTCTGGTAGAACGCCACAGAAATAAAAAATACTTAACGTTTCATCAGATTTAGATAGGGATTTATCGCCTGATTTTGTTAGAAATAGAACAAGTAATTGTTTGTTAAACTAATTCGTTTTTATTTACTTTCCTCATATTCGAAATGAAAAGCAAAGTAAAGTGTTAACCTTGGGTGAAGGGCCTATTTAGACACTCTGATTATTAGCGTTCTGCCTACGCTCGTCCGCCAAACCATCTCGTACCTAAATATGTCACTTTCACTCTTCTCAATTTCCTCGGAATACAAGTTTGATATATAAGCGAGCGAAGCCGCATGATCTAAAATTCTACTACAGTATATTCTAAAGAAATACATTGTTATTACACTAAGTTGCTTATATTTCAAAGAGCCAATAAACCAACATAACATGTATACCTTCATTAGACAATGAATGGTCCGTTTATGAGTATTATTACCAGGCAACCCTTTCACTGCCTCATAATAATTCAAATAGAATTACGGGCCTACCTTCTATAGGTAGTAGCAATCGTAATCATTCATATTATTAGTCGAAATTCGTGTTCCCGTGCGGGCCAGTGAAAGTAACTCGCTACTGGGCTTTATACTACTGGACATGGTGTAAGAAATGAGGGAAACGCGGGAATTAACTGCCATAATTATTCTTTACAAACGGAGTGTTTTAACATTTAAATAATGAGGTAAACTATAATATTGTTGGCCTCCCGAGTGATTGGCACCATGTCAATTTATTCAAGATTGTTTAGAGAATTGATTAGAGATAATAGAAAATAATTAGAGCGAATAATTAGAGAAATGAAAAGATTAAGAAATCTTAATATTTTTTTCGTATTCATGCAATAATAGTACAAAATTTAAGAAAATATTAAGACTTCTTATTGCTTTGAGTAAATTAATAGGGTGGCCGTCATTAAAGGGAGGCGGGGATGGCAACAAAGGTTACAAACAAAGTATTCCCTAATTAGAATGTCCACGCGACTTCGTATGAGTAAATTTCTGAGGCCTTTTTCGAGAAAACCATGCTACTTTTCGAGGCAATGTCAAAATACACTCAGGTGACATCATTCTCAACACCCAAAACATAGTAAATAACCTGGAACTAGGTTGGAAAAGACTTAACCCAGTCATGCACAGGGACCGTTTTATCTTGCAGGGTTTAGAAGATATGAATATAAAATCCCAAGGGTCGCGTGTAAGAAGCTTCCGAAGTACGAAGTAAAATTTCGAAAAAGTTTTCCAATTAAAAATAATACAATTTTTATCTTCAATTCAAAAGTTTTTATTCAAAAAAGTTCCATTGGAGAACACTTTTTGAAGGTCATACATGTAAGTCAAAATTTTAATCTACTTCCTATTTACTATACACCGCTTCGCAACATGTTATCGCTGTAATTTTTATATAGAAGTATGTTATAGAATTACTTTTCGAAGAATTAATTAATGGAGTTGTAGCAAACTGCGTACTCAGTAAGACAAGAGTATACATATATTCATTTTGGCATTGTTAGTTTTAAATAAAATGTAAAAATAAATAAAGATGTTGGAAATTTATATTCATCTAAAATAAAACTAAATTATATTTAGTTGGGAATATGTTATGTTCATTATTATATTTTGAGATCACATATTCACGCTGTCTATTTGCTTCACCACTTTTCTGCTTCCTGGTGTGGTAGTAAGCATAATGGACACCAAGGGTAATCCAGGCAATGATAATCTTATTCGTTTTTAATTGCGAATTATGTCGATCAGCTCATGACTTTCGCTGTTCAAGAAACGCGTGTACGCTTAGTCGTTCGATGTTTATCGCCTATTTATTGCCGCATTAACTTGTAAAAAGCCTACAATTTTGCCTAACTAACTCGTCTTACAGAGAAAAATGCCCTAGGGGCATAGACAAATCTTATATAAAATATGAAAGGATCCGTTGTAAAACGAAGTACTTGTATTGTATTATAATAGTTAAATTTAAAAGGACGTGTCATATCTGCAGTTTTTAATTTTAGTGTTACATATTGCCCATCACTACTTGTCAACATTTTCTTAACCTACGAATAAAGTTCAAATTCAATATTAGTCTTCAATTCATTCAAAATTTAAAAATCACATCAACTTGTTTGAAGAAAAGCATACATTTTTACTGGAAATATTGAAAAACATAGCAGTATCAGTTCCCATAATTGGGTATTGTAATTTTGTAAAAGTTGGATTGCAGACAGAGGATAATTCCAAACATGAACTAAACAGCATATAGTAGTCACAGAATAAATTGAATGTCGATGTTTAATATTAAAGTTATATTCGTCAAGTATTAACTTGTTTTATTTTATTTACTTAACTTTTTTATGGTTACTACATATTTAGTCTATGGTAATCTAATTTAATTTATTGACGTTTTACTACGTGCTAACGCTAGATTATATGGAAATAAAACAAATCATATACTAACTTCATCAGGACACAGCAAATTCTATGACAAACAAAATAATTACATTGTTGCATGAAAGCAATGTTTTAGAATCTCGCTTTCGCCGCAGCACCAGTAAGCTCATGGACGTGGGAGGGCCAGGAAGTCTGCGTACACCCACACTCCTATCATCGCCTGATTCATGCAAAGACTGTATTAGCTAAAGACGTCCGACGTTAGGCATTAGCCAGTCTAAAGTTGTAACTTTATGGTCTTCCGGATTCTACAGCTTGTTCTAAACATTTAGCGACAGCGTTTAAATCTGTCTTTAACTGTGTTGTTAGCTTTTTCAGAGGTTTGATATTAAAAGACTAGACCTCTCATTTGATGGTCATATTCTAATTTAGTGCACCTGACTTCAATCTAATGATATCTTTAATACAAGTAAGATTCGTATACCAATTATCAGTTTAAACTTTACCCTCTACCCAATGGTCAAATAGTGTTTTTTTCTTCCAAAGCTTTCAATCTTGGAAGTTCTTCTATACTTTATCTCTGAAGCTATTTTTTTTTTATTTCATCCTTTATTTCTTTTCTACTAGGATACGTCCGCCACTTCGTCCACACTTGACTTGAAATTCCCGCGGGATTCCCGGGACACAAAATACCGCAGTATTTGAAAAATAATGTAAGCTATCGTTTTAGTGAAAATTGCGTCGGAATAAGCTAATTTTTACGCACCTGAATAACTACAAAATGCTTCCGGGAAAATTCCCGCGGGATTCCCAGGATAAAACAATTTCACACATTTTATTACATTAATTTGCTATAAATCGGTAAAAAATCACATTGGCATTCGATTTTTTATAATTTGGCCATTTTAAATCATTCCCAGAAAAATTCCCGCCGGATCCCCAGGATAAAAAGTAGCGCAGAGATTAATTCTAAAAATTAGCTGTCAATCAGTGAAAACCATATCGAAATCGGGTCAGTAGTTTTGACAAGAATCCCGATAAACAGACAAGAAATCAAAAAAAATTGCATCGTGTTCTCCATCATTTATATAGTTTATTCCAGTTGTTCTTTTTTAAATAGCTTCAATGTACAGACACGGCATGTTTAGAATTTTATAATATTATAGATATTCTATTTCGTTCTATAGTGATATTACTTTGTATTTCCATTCAGGTCGGATCTTCAACCGTTGTTCCTAAATGTGGTCCTGGATGATGCTTCCCTGGCTATTTTTAGATATTTTCGATCTGTTAAGGTCAATTTTTCTTGAGGTACGTTTCTAAAATGTTCTTCTGAATATGGATTATGTCTTAGAGACTCCGATTTAGCATCGAACGAAGCTAGGAAAGTTTTTACAGGTATTCTAGACTTGTTTTCCTGGAGCTTTTTATTCTTGTTTCATATATCGTTAACAATGGATCCGTCTTAATAGCTTACGGTGTTTACCCTTTACGGTGAATCCAGTACAGCATAGTCGTTTTTTGTGCCCACTCGTAATAAATTTAAGTTCGCTTGCGCACTGGCAATTTGCATCGACCATTGTTCTTTGCAATTCGTAATTTTGTCTGAACGTATTGCCGGTTTACGCTTTTTATTTGGGTATTGGTTGCATTCCTTAATTCTTTTTAGGGTGTGTTTTAAAATGCCGCTTCTGGTCAAGAGGTTGTGGGTAAAGTATCAAACATGACAAGGTTAATATCCAAATTTAAATTTAATAAGTCTCAAAATATATTTTAATTAATTTCAACGAGGATAATATACTCACTAAATATTAATAGAGAAACACATGTGTCTTGTTGTTACCATCTCTGCGTAAAAATAAACAAGTTCCTCTTGTGTTATGAGCAATATACAACGCAGCGGACAATTTCGGAGTCGATCTCAGACATTCAAACTAAAATAAGTAGCGAAAAGTTTCCATTTCTCATACTCGGAAAGTACGCTTGAAGTTACCTGATCATAGAGATAAAACAGTACTTTTCGTCCCTGGGAAACGCTTTTCTCTGCTATCAAAAAAATTAAAAACTATGCGATCCATTTCTGAATTTTTTATGCAGACGAGAGTTAAATCGTGGCATAAAATTCAAAAATATCAACAGTTTTGTAACATGATTTTATATTTATAACAACGGGACCAATTCGGGAGTATGTATAACGTTAGATTAAAATAAAAAAATTGCAAATCGGTCCACAATTGACGGAGAAATCGACTAACGAACGTACTGAAGAGTGTGCTCCGTATAGGGTGGAGGAGCGACTTGAAATGCTTCTCCGTCTCAAAGGAAGATCTTCCAGCAAGACTATTGTTGTTTCTCGCAGGCCTAGGGCCATCTATTATTGTTGGAAATTTGTATATATTCTTTATACGTTTCGGAAATCGTTGCAACCTTAATTATTGTACAGCG
This sequence comes from Dendrolimus houi, assembly GCA_039645545.1. Taxonomy (NCBI): domain Eukaryota; kingdom Metazoa; phylum Arthropoda; class Insecta; order Lepidoptera; family Lasiocampidae; genus Dendrolimus; species Dendrolimus houi. Next base: position 22,064,405 of record CM077127.1, on the reverse strand, counting down.
CCATTTATTGACTTGTAAGTGTTCCACTACAGTACAAGAAGAAACATACAGATGAATTGAGAAGCTCCTCCTTTTCTGAAGGCGGTTAAAATATGTTTACCGCGTTTTTCTCAAACTGCCATTTGCAAGTACTGCAGTTGCTACAAGGAGGGCAGAAAAGTCTATAGGCGATGGTAATAGCTTTCCATCGGGTTTGCCGTCTGTCTGTCTTCTGAACTCATGCAATAAAAATATTTAAAAAATTGCCGAGTTTGAAATGTTTCAAGGTTTCCTGGAGTTGAAATGGACCACATTGAATATCTTTGCCTAAATTTTTCCACTTCCTCATCCGCTGTTCCGATTTGACCATTTTGGTGACTATGACGCACTTGCAATATCGTAAATCACACGCATGTTAATTTTGGCAGTTGAATGCCTTTTCATGATTTTTTTTCATTTTACAATCGGACTGTACCTTGCTCACTGTAATTGTATATGCAGGAGAATTCAATTTGCATTGGTTCCGCATTACGGTGTATCTTTAAATATACAACACTTATTGGTTTTTAAGTAGTATTTCATGTTAATTTGTATTTTATTGTCTTAAAAAAACTTGTAATTATAGCGAAAAGAAAATTGTTCTCGGTTAATAAAGTCAGTTTTTTAAATTTCTTGATTCTATGTGACAAGTTCTTTAACAAAGCTTTCATTTTAGTCTCCTGTGGAAAGATGGGCATCAAACTATACCGACTTAGTGCAATGTATATATATTTAAATGCTAATTACAATATTGTTACAAGTTGGGCCACCTGCATACCTATTGTCACATACCGACAAAGAAATGCTGCGCATCTTGTTTATTACCCCTCCCGCATTCGAAGTTCTTTTTATTACTTCGTATTTAAAATTTGCAATTAGACAATAGCCTATTGTTATTGTTTTCGACTTTGTTGGCCGTTCGAAGGAATAGATAACCAGGCGTGCAAATTACTATTTCTCGGAAACTAATGCGCGCGGCCGATTTTTTTGTACTGTATATTTAGTATAAAACTAAACAACGATACGAGTAAGACGTTTGTAGTACTCTCGATTAGCGATATAGACGACGGACTTTGCGCGTGTCGAATTGCAGTGAATCGTGCAGTGTGAACTGGTTGCATCCATTACTTGTATTTGTTTTATATGTGTTTGTACAGTTCTAATAAATTCTATAGTAGTTCCAACGGCATTTTTAATTCGAGCCCTGTAGCACGTAACAATATATTAAATTGCCTTTACATTAACCCTCTTTAGACTATTAGATTGTGTCGACACGGAAATTTGTATCGAGCAGGCTCGGAAACGATTGATCGGATAACATATTTTAGGCATTACAACAGCAGTGTTATGTTAAACTAGTATTTTCAGCCAAATTTTGTTCGCGGTGCTGCGACGCCATATTTGTTAGTGAATTGCAATGGTGGCAGGAAAAAACGCAGCCGCGCCGCCTGTTTTTGGGTATATACGTTTATTTCACGGAAACGAATAAAATTTCTTAAGTGTTGACACGCTATTTAAGCTACATATGTGTCATGTTTCATTTAAATCAGTTCAGTAGTTTTCACGTGATGCTCTAACAGACATGCAGACAGATAAAAATTCTGATAGTGGTATTTTCGAATTCTGCTGGTACGGATTAGCCCTCCTGATATTTTTCTTATTTATACGTTGTACTAACTTGTCACTCCCAACACAGCTTATTTATATAAACGTGTCACGACATATCCGGGATAAACTCCGACACCACTCAACCGATCTTGATGAAATTTTGTGACTGGGTGTAATTTGGTCCAACTTAAAAGATAGAGTTTTTATCTCGATTATTGACCTCAATTATAAAATTCTAATGTTAGTGTGTATGTCACTGAACTCCTAAACTCCTGGACCGATCTTGATATTTTTTTAATAAATAAATAGTTTCATGTGTATGTTTCATTACGATATCTTCTGAGGTTCAGAAAATATGAACATAATTTCCAAGACCCACGGGGACGAAGTGGCGGTCGCAACTAGTTAAGAATAAAGTTCATATTAAAAGTACAAATTGAAATACAACAATTTATCGTTGCAATCAATGAATGCTTTATGTATGACATATACGTTCAAGTACGATAATATTTATTGCCAATCGAACGTGTCACGTCATACGTCTTTACAGGGGATGTTAAAAAAATATTGGCCTTACTGATTATGGTTACATTGTAGTGTTTTATGGACGCCAATGAGTCACATAAATAAATATTGGAATAGATACCCGAAGAAAATAGTACTAGTGTGGACTTTTTTATTGCCTGAAGCAGGCAAACAGGCAGACGACCCACCTGATGGAAAGTAGTTACCGTCCCCTAAGGACGTTTGCAACATCATGGCTGTGGCCAACGCGTTGTCGACCTCTAAGAAATTTTATAACGCCCTTCTTAAAAAACCACATGTCATAGCGCAAAGGGAATCATTGTTGTACGCGGAATAAATTTTCTAAAGAACCGTGGCGTTGTTGCGCGTGGGAGCGCAATGCAATGGGGGTGATTATTCCGTTGCTGGATTGTGGACAGAAAAGACCATGTTCAGTGAAGCAATTCGCTAACAGAATTATATAACATCGACAATTTTATCCCATAAACATTCTATAGCGCTGAGCGTGAGACCCCCTGTTTAAAGAAACAAGATGGTACAGCGTTCAAAATACTTTGAACGAAAATTGATTTCAACAAAATCCGTTGAGTACTAATTTTTGAGATATGGCTATATGACGAAAATAATGAACAGAATTTGTCAATCCTAAGTTCGTAGACTGCCACGTACTTACCCGATTTTTATGTGATTATACCTGATAAATATTCTTATAATTAAGCCAAGAATCTATATAAAACCCAGATTTCTGTAAGAACAATCATTACATTGTAGAAATAAATAAAAATAAAATAAAATGCCACGTTTAAAACCGTTAAAACGTAGTTTTAATTATGTCTACTAGTCGCGAAAACTTAAGAAAATACTATTATAGAAGTACATATATATTTAATTATGTATAATGTTTTCATATCTAAGATTGTCAAACACCTAAACAAACTCATACATACGTACATTATTATATAACCATAATTTCAAAATGCAAATACAAAACAAATCATTATCAAGTTTAGTCTTCTTTCTAGATGCGTATTTTTCCTGTTTTATTTTACATTACAGCCATATTCACTTTATACAAATAATAAATATCAGTCATTTAAAATTAAAGCCAATTGATTGCTATGCCGGAAGGCAAACTTTTACAAAGAGATATTACACTTTAAATCGATGTATTGAAGAATGGCTGATGCCACTTACCTAAGTACAGTACAACCAATATATGAGTGCACTTTCGAATTTAATGTTTTTAATACATTTTAGGATATATTTTCTTGAAAAGATATATCTCATAAATTTGTGGTTGAGTGACAATCATCATAATTTAGTTGTGGTACAATATTGTAATTAGTACCTCTAGTAAATAACTATGTGTTTAAATTTAGTGTACACAAGAAATGTTATATTTTTCAGAACCAACTTATTCTTTGTCCCTCTCTAATTTATTTATATAGTGCCTATGTGCCAATTTTCATGAAAATCTGTTTATATTCGTAGTCGTGTAAATATTACACAAACATACGTATATAAAACATGCAAACAAATTCACTTTCACACGTATAGAACTATTTTCTTAGTATAAGATTATTAAGCAATTGTCTTTAGAACTCTCGTTTTAGTTGCTTAGAATAACATATTGTAACTGAAATATATTTCATTTTCCTCGATATCATAGAGAATATCTATACCTAATGAAAGTACCAAATTAAAATCAAATATGTTTCATTCATGAAATAAAATTAGTAGCAGCAAGAGTTTGTTGATTAGTCTATTGGAAAAAAGATCACAAAATATTTTGTTGCACTGTATACGAAGTCAACAGGCAGGCGGCTTCATGGTTGGAGACGTAGCATAATATTTTATGTATACAGTTTTTATTCTGCCCTGATATTAATTCAAGACTCCTTGTAAATATTGGATTGGAGTTACAGGAAAACATTTTGAATGGTTTGTTTTACATGTGAAATTGTTTCCGTGATTTGTTTTTGTTTTATTTATTTTATTCTTAAAAAGTTTTTCATCTTTGAGATTTTTTATGGCATAAGTTTAGCAGACAGGCAGACGGGCCCACCTGCGGAAAGAGAAGCGGTTACCATTGCCTATGAACGGTATGAAAGGTGCTACCAATACGCTCTCTAAAAGGAGACTGAAACCCGGCCACTAACGCCGGAACACAACTCAAGTTTGTTATGACGGTATACTTTAGACCAGGGCTGGTAGACATCCAGTCGGGCAAAAACCCTACCACCTGGCTGTGTATTGTTTTGTCGTCTCTTACAACAGACCACCCGGCCGCAGGAAATTGTATTCTTTCTCCGTTCTTACCCGGATAATTTTGATGATTATGTTTCTTAAGAGATTGTCAGTGAATTGTAACATCCTGAAATATAAGTTTCAAAAATTTTGAAGATTTTTGTTACATAACGCAATGATAACCCTTAAAGATATGCATATATTTTTATTGCCTTAAGCATTTAAATGTACAAACGGCCCACTTGAGGGATAATGGTTACCGTCGACTATGGATGTTTAAAACACCAAAAGCCGTTGCTAGTCTCTAAGAAATTTTATAACTCATTAGTAAATAGCACACTACATCATGAATTATAAGGAAATACGATATTCTTTTATAGGTCATCTCTTTTGAATCTATTTATTTTCACTAGCGGTCCCGGCAGACGTTGTCCTGCCTTGAAAAAATTTAGAACCCGATTATTGAAATGAAATATAGCCTATGTTACTCAGGGATAATGAAGCCTTCTAATGGTGAAAGAATTTTTGAAATCGGTCAATTATTTTTTGAGTTTATTCGTTACAGTCATACAGAAATACAAATCTTTCTTCTTTATAATATTAGTTTAGATTTATCTAAAAGTATGCCCTCATTTTCTTATATTCTGCTTTACACGGACTTTAATAATAATAATCTGCAGACAAACACACATATTGTATATCCCCAAATTAAGCAAGTTACGCTTGTGTTATGGGTGATATACAACGGATTACTCTGGGACCGATCCCAGACACCCAGACCATAGTAAATAACGGAGAAAATACGTTTCCGAAATTTACTATATCAGGAATCGAACCCGGAGCCTCTGCGTTGCAGTGAGGGTAGGCCGGCAAAGGCTTAACCCGCCCAACCACAGAAGCTGCAAACCTCGGCTCAAACACTTTGACCCGATGTTGTTGCCTTGATCTCGCCTAAGCCTTTTTTATTCACAAAATTTTAAAGAAACATCGCTCCAAAATTTCTCTTCTCAAATTTAAAGGTTCCGAAGTTTAGGAAAATTTACGGAACATGGGATCGCGCTATATTCGTTGGTAATTCGGAGTTTTGTTGTTTAAGGATTTATAGAAGGTCCGGGATAATGCGGTCCCCTTGACCTTGTGAATAATGACGTTAATTTTTCTACTTCGAGTAGGAGACCTTATATCCTTCTTTCGTTTGTACGGATTTTTAGTTTCTGTATTTTTTTTATTGACGGTTATTATCGATATATCTATGATTTTGATTGGTATATCGATGCTAGTTAAAGGTGGATTCTGATGATGTTCTGTTCTTCACAGTCAATATGTGGTATTTTTGAATTGAAACTTCTTTAGAATAGTTGTGATTTGAAACCCGATGAAACGAAACAGCGACACTAAAAAGCGATAAACACATAAAAACTAAGCCTGCGAGAGAATGAGATAGATAAGATTATACAGCTTTTTATACTACTCGGTCTCCTTTTTGTGCGGTGCTTCGTAGCCTCCCACCCTTCTCTACTAAGCGTTGTAGATATAATTATGGAGTTTTTGGCGGGAACTGAAAGGAGATGTTGTGCTGATAATGATGAACTGATAATAATGATGAATGAAATGAACAATAGTTGTAGGATATTGATAGTTTTTGAGTAGTAATTATGTGTTTTGTGAGAAATGTGAACTGTATAGTCAAATGTGGCCTTTTGAGTAGTCACAAGAACTCCGTTGAATGGCACTAGCTGATAACCTACAGTTCAGCTGTGCTACACATAGGCTTAAGAAAATGAAGTAACTACATTGTAATCTAAGATCTGGCTTAAAGGCCTAGCTGCCAAGCCATAAACCTAAATTTTATAAAAGATATAATTATGTTCGCCTGTATATTCTCTGAAGTTTCACTTCTACTGCGTGTGAACTGCACATACACATTGTTTTTCTAAAATAAAAGTAGCCTAAGTTACTCCTTATAACATCAGCTATCTGCCAGTGAAAGTACCGTCAAAATCGGTGCAGCTGTTTCAGAGATTAGCCGGAACAAACAAAAGACAAAAAAATTTAAATTTGAATTTTTGATATAAGTACCGTATATACTTTTATATTCATTTAGTAAAAAGCTGTATTTTATTGTAGTTTTTTTTTAAGTTTGTATTATTACATGTCGTCATTGAGGTAGTTTTGAAAATAAAACCACCTGGCGGAAGTAGTCAACTAACCGGATCCCAATTTCTAGGCATTTATTATAGAGAGAATGGATATCTGAAATTAAGTAACCGGTAGTCAAGTTGGTACATTATCTATCGACAACCGAATGCAGAGGCTTTAGCTGTCAAACAACTAGAACGCCAGCGCCGCCCTGGTGGCGCTTGACGGAGTCTACTACGTGACAAGATGTACGCCCAATAGACGGCGCGATGATACACTTCTTTGCTGATTTTCAAGCTGTGAACTCGAATCCTAGAAATGGTTACCATTTCGTATGTTTATCCGCTGAATACGTGAAATCTATAATATTATAAAATTCTAAACATGCCGTGTCTGTAGATTGAAGCTGTTTAATAATACTTTTTTTTAGATTTCTTGATTTTTTGTCTGTTTCTTCGGGGTTCACTTAATAAACTTATTACTTAACGTTATCGCTGATCGACAGCAAATTCTTAGACTTAAAATCTGCGCTATCCTTTATGCCGTGAATTTTCCCGGGAGCGGTTTGTAGTTGTTCGGGTGCATAAAATAAAAACTAGCTTATTGTGGAACAGTTTTCACTAAAACGATAGCTTACATTTGGTTTTAAATGCTGTGGTTTTTTGTGTCCCGGGAAATTTCAAGTCAAGTGTGGACGAAGTTGCGGGCATATCCTAATTCATTATAAAGACTGTAAGTAACCTTGTACTGAGTCGTAGTATTCTTTATAGGAAGATGAGTTATGATTTTATTTCAATCATCACGATCCTACGCCCGCCCACAAAGAGCAACTACTGGGTACTGATGCGGAGAAAATGCGTACCTATGTCCGTCATATATATCATCGGCGTCAATGCAGGACCTTGTAACTAAATATTTGGCATCATTTTTTCGTCAAAATTGTGTGTGACATGTAACAATTTCGATTTTTGACTAAAAAACAATGTACTAAAAAGAGTAGTTGCAAGGTTCTGCACTGAAGGCGACGATGTGTGTTAATAAAATTGGTTTGTTTTTTAACCAACACTAAATGTAACAGTATTGTATAATATTGTTTAATTAACTTAATACAGATTTTTGACTAAGAATTTATTTCGTTTATTAAGAGACAAAATAATATAACATTTTCTACATCTTGAAGTCGGTGCCAAGTAAACCATAAAAATTACAATATTTTGCAACATTTTGTTGTTATATTATTTTGTCTCTTAATAAACTAAATAAATTCTTAGTCAAAAATCTTTATTAAGTTATTTTTTTTATACTTTTTAGTGTTTGAAGTCGGTTTTTTTAAACGAAGTTTTTTTTATTTGTTACTTTAGTGTCTAGCTATGTATGGGTAGGTCTACGAAAGGTGCCGCGCGTCTTAAAAAATATAGGTCCCAAGAAACTGGAACAGAAAATTGTTTCATAAAATGAAAACTCCTGGGCCAAACTATGTTAAATTCTTAGGGGACCACCTAGAAGCGAGAATCCTTAAGGGGCTATACGAGTGGCGCAAGGACACCCTCCTCCGGGATTTCCGACCCGCTCCCCGCGAAATTGAGGACAAGAGGTCGGAGTTCCGACAGGATCTGACGGTGGAGTGGGTGACACGACTCGCACAACTCAGCGCAGACCATGCCACAATAGCGGAGGTAAGGCCAGTTGTGCAATCATGGGTCAACCGAAAACACGGCACCCTGACGTTGCGCCTGACACAGGTCCTCACCGGACACTGCTGCTTCGGGAGGTACCTGTGCCGCATAGGGCGTGAGCCATCACCAGGATGCCACCATTGCAGTGACAGCTCCGAAGACACGGCACTGCACACTCTCCAAGTATGCTCAGCTTGGGACGAGGATCGCCGTGCCCTTGTAGCATTTATTGGAATAGATTTGTTGCTCTCGGCCGTAGTTCAAACCATGGTCGGGGGCCAACCTGGCTGGGACGCCGTTGCCTCCTTCTGCGAGGCTGTTATGTCCTCCAAGGAGGCGGCGGAGCGGGAGAAGGAGCGAGCAGCCACGCTCATCTCCCGCCGCAACAATAGGACCCGGCGCCGGACGACTCATGGCCTTTGGCCGCCGGCAGTGCGGCAGCGGGTGTCGACCCGCGGAGATAGTAGGCCGTCACCTGCATTCAAGCCGCTGAGTAGCGGGCGCGTCGAGGTTCCGTCAGTGCCTCTCTCAATCATGGATTGAAGCAGTAGAGGCTTGCCCGCAGGGGTGGGCCCACGTCAGTCGGGGTCGCGGCGAAAAGCTCGCGCACGTCCCGGGGACCTGACATATGACGACAGAAGGACTCCAAGGGGTTTTAGTGGGTATTCCGGCAGCCCATCTGGCCGGTGAGTCTCACACTGCCCCGCCGTCGTCTCCGTGCGGCAGGGTGTCCGCAAACGGATTTCCCCTTTGAAAAAAAGGGGACCAAATGGCAACTATTCCGCATCGAACTAAAAAAGAATCACGTAAATCGGATCATAAATCTCAGAGTAATAGATGTACATACATAAAAAAACATACCAATCAAGTTGAGAACCTCCTCCTTTTGGAAGTCGGTTAAAAACGCCCCTCAGTTTGAAAAACTATTTGTTGGTATTTTTTATCAATACGAAACTATAATAATACATATTAAAAAGGTATGATAAATATTTTATTACTAATTTTATTTATTAACCAATTTTTTTACACAATTTCTGCCCCCTCCCGTGACCGAGCGTAGTATTTTGAAGATCTCCCTCCTCCCCTGAACGGGTCAAGAAGTATGGGTACATTCCCTAACTTAGTTGTTTTATAAAAATGGATAAAAAGAATACTCCCAATCCATCCATATTCAATATTTTTCAATATAAATAAATATGGCATCTAAATGTTGACATAGCGAAGGTGGCTTTCTGCTTCAATTATCACTTTAAGGCGTTGCCTAGGAAAATCGATATCTACAGTATAACTACGGCAACCTTGCCCCGCCCTTGAACTGTGAACCAGGCCTTCGTTTTGCACGATATACTCATAGCGACATACATACGTATCTTCGTAGTGTTATTTATTGACTAATGGCTGGTTCCTTCATGTTACTATTCATTCTCTTGACATCAGTTGAATTTTGACATTACTTGTATGGAGCTTATGTCAAACTTTAACTGATAGTAAGGTAAATGAATGGTTGGTAAGATATAAGAACTGGCCACAAAATTATCCTAATTAAACGAAGTTGTGGCCAGTAAAGTTATATTTAATTTACAGCTGTTGTAATAGAACAAACATATTTAGCATATAATATTGTTACAATTGAAATGAATTTTTATAATGTACCTTATATACCTCATATAAATACATATCAAATGTTGCGACTTTATTTATAGACGCGTCATATCTCTATATCATTAATTAATCGAATTAGTACGAATAAAGGTGGAATAGTTTTCAGAGAATAGATTATTATTAAGGTTTGTAGCAACGCCAACATCCTTAAAGATTTTTCACTACTGTTTTTTCGAGCGATACCGGTGTTTTCATAGACGCGGTCGTTTTTAAGATGCGTTATTATTTTAATGTGAATAAAATGAAGTAGTATTTAAAAAATTATAAAACCAAATTATTTGTCTCCCTTTTGTCAAGATGCAGATATTTTCCTATCCTGCATTCATAAAAATCTAAGGAGTAAAATAGTTTCGTATTAATATTTTGGAGGTGATTGGGTGATTTTTTTTCTTAACTTAGAATAAATATAGAAATATTACAAAAAAATAAGGTTACTTCTCATATCGTGAAGTATATGATTAAAAAAAATGGTACATTATTGATCAGTAAATATCATAGGAAAGTTGTATCGTTTTCCACTTTCGACCTTTTGCAGCAACAGGAGCCTTAACTACACGGACGCAAACCCCGTGTATATACATAAGTTCACATACACAAGTCTAAAAAAATGCTCCAAATCATTTGACGCTTTTGTTCACGTAGCTTCCGTCTATAGTTTTATTTCGTCCGAGCATCTAATAAATAAAATCGTCTTATTTTCTTTCCTTTGCTTGACACGCTTGTTTGACATTTTAACCCTTGTGTTTTTTGATCTAGGTCATCGAAATAACCATCATATATTTATAACGATAATTATATATATATGTTAATTTTGGTATCTTTGTATTCTATATTAAATTTGTAAATGCAATATAAGCTATCGATCGAAAACGCTCACATTCATGTAAAATAATCGATACAATGTTGAGGTTAGGAGACTTCAACTTTACCGCCAACATTTCGCACCATTTACCCCGTTGTACAAATTCCACTTGAACATCATTTGCATATTGTGACCCACACATTCAAGCAGTTAAGGGGCATTTTATCTGGGTTAGTGTTAAAGATTTAGGCCGTTTCACACAGATATGGCGATGGGTTTAAAGCGTGTTTTAAGATGTGACATTGTTAATGACGTTAAATATTAACAGATAACGTATTTATACACTAATGTAGCTAAGCGTTAAGGACGTTATTTTTAACGCTTTAAATAAGACGCAAAAAAATGAGAATAAATTAATATAATAAGTTATTCGTAAGGTACACCACAACACACATATGATTGAATAAATGTCACACACAAAAACAAAAATTACCAAGAAGCGTGTATATACTTAAAACTTTCTTCAAAATTAAGTTATAAAAAAGGGTACGGAACTCGACTCCGTAGAATAGTTAAAAAATATAAGACGCATTCGGACACGGCCTAAATATTTAATAACACTTACGCAGATGAAGCCCAGCCTAAACGTGTTCTAGTTGCAAGATCTTATTGTTTGAGTAAATTAGGAAATTGTGTAACAGGCACTTATCCCTTAACATTGCTAATATAACACTACAACGTGGTAACAACAACAAAGCTTTGTTTGCTTAGTTGCCAAACATCGGTCGCTAGCCTGTTTGATCGAAAAATCGAAAGGGCATTTTTTTCTCGCATATTCGATGCCAACTGTCAAACAATAACAAATTGCCTGGACTTCGTCGTTCTGTCAAAATAGGTTGACGTATCGGCGAAGAAAAAAATATTCAATTAGCAACACATCAACAGCGCGTGGGAAGCGATTGACGTGTTACGGAAATAGTATAGAAGAAAGTTTTGTTTTGTAGAAAATATTTTGTGTCTGTCTTTTTTGCTACTCTCATTGTACATCACGATTTCAACCACGTTAAATTTGATAGGCCTCTGTGATTGAGTGGGATAAGCCTTTCCCGGTTCAATTCCCGGCATGGTAAATTCGTGACCTAATGGAAAGCGGTTACCATCGCCTATGGACATTTGTAACACCAAAGATGGTACCAATGTGCTGCTGCTCTCTAAAGGGAGGCTGGAACTTACGGTTGTAAACCGGGGGTAGCCATCCAGACGTGCAAATACCCTACCACCTGGCTGTGGCTTGTTTTGTCGCCTCTTACAACAGGCCCGACCGCAGGAAATTGTATTCTTTCTCCGTTTCTATCCTGATATACGATGTATGTATTTGTCTACCAATTATTTTAAAAAATTAAACATATTCTTTTCCCTTCTTTCTTTTGCGCTTCGCTGTCGAGTAGAACAATTTGCCGGAGTCTGTGTTCCCCGATTCATACAAATGTAAGTGTGCTCTCCGTCTTAGTTTGCATCTTCACTTAACATCAGGTGAGATGCTGTTCAACGCGAACCTATACCACGATAAAAAAATTCCTCTGGGCTTGCGAAACCCTTCTAAGCAGGTACTTGAACGTGGGGAAGCAACGAACTACTCTTACTATTGTAATAATAATTACTAATATTAATCCATTAATGGTCACCTCATAACAAAGTCAAGGACGGTTCTTCATTTGTTATTATGCCGTTCCATTTCTTTACGATGTTTTCTTTTATCGTCAGGCACGTAATCATTGTAGGTATATGCATATAGGCCAGAAAACTGTCTCAAAGGTTCATGCAGTTGCCAGGATTAAGCAAAGCCCAAGGTATTGCAATAAGACATTGGTGTTATAACGACTACGGTCAAAATACGTTTTTGCGTAATAATACATAAGTTATCATCTTTAATAAATAGACTGTCTAACATCAGAACATTTTCGCAAATCGCATAAGTTCCTGATATTAGCTCATTTAAATATGGTTAAAATTTGTCTTTATTATCTAATTCTTTCGGATCAAACTTAATGTTATAATGATCTATAATAACATTACTTTGACGGCTTCTGTGGTTGAGCGGGCTAAGCCTTTGCCGTCTTACCTCACTGCAACGCAGAGGCTCTGGGTTCCATTCCTGGTATAGTAAATTTCGGAAACATATTTTCTCCGTTATTTACTATGGTCTGGGTGTCTGGGATCGGCCCTAGAATGGTCCGTTGTATATTACCCATAACTTGCTTAATTTGGGGATATACAGTGTGTGTGCTTGCCTGCCGATTTATTAATATATTATTATTATTACTTTGTAATAATCACTAAACAACCGCTATATATTATCAGGACCATGTATTTTCGCCTTCTGATTTATCTAAATATGTGTATATAAAATTAAATTTACTACACTAACAGGCATTTTATCAAATACGCCCACTTCAAACACAACTATTTTATCTATTAGAACATCTCGCTGTTATACAAGCGAGTTATCGATTCGACGATTGTTATCGATATCGTAATAGTTTACATCATTATTAATAACGCTTAACTGTGATTCATTCTTTTCTAGCTTCGGGCAATAGAGTGTTTTTTTAGACTAAAGGCCGATTTTTCAATGGCCAGATAAAAGTTATTCATAGAATAAAACACAATATGGGAAAATTAAAAATGATAGTTGCATGAATAAAACAGTTGAATTGTTTCACTTTCAATTTAGTCAATTTATAATTAATTTATACGCCTGATAACTTTTATCTGATGATTCAAAAAGCGACCCTAAAAAGGCAAAAAGTATTCACAAGACCTTTCTTTCTTTAACTTAATTATGGCATAAGAATTATCCGTGCAGGAACGGAGAAAGCGGCCTTATCAACCTTGAGTTGTGTTCCGGTATTAGTGACCAGGTTCCAGTCTCCATTTAGAGACCGGCAGCAAATTGGTAGCAGCTTTGGGTTACAAATCTCCATAGGCGATGGTAACCGTTTTTCATTAAGTGGGCCGTCTCTCTGTCCCTTGAACTCATGCAATAAAAAAGAAGAATACTAACGAATGAAAATTCCTGTGAAAAACATAACTGATTCAAAATTTTAATTGATTTTTGAAGTGAAACTTCTTTAGAATCGTTGTGATTTAAGATAGAATACATTATCTTTAATCATTTAAACACTACGCTTGTAATGTTTTCAAGCTTTTCGTTAATACTTAAAATTTCGTGTTTTAAAGCTTAAATATAACGATATAAATATGAAATGTGACCTCACGAAATTTAGAATCCCTCCCACCTCTTGTCACACTTTGTTTCACTTCTATTGCGTGTGAACTGCATACATACACAATATTTCTTTTTATAAAAATAAGTATGGTCTGGTGGTGTTGACTGTGGTTGCAAATTGTGTAAAGAGTTACATTTGTTACTTGGTGATTGTCATTTTTTAATATTCTTCTTCTATAATTATAAGCTTGTAGGCAAAATGTAGTTAGAGTTGGATGAAGAAAGCAATAAATAATTTATTTCCTAGGAAAGCGACAATAAAAGGACATAAAATTAAGTCATACATTTCTCATTGATTGCCTCATTGATATTAATCACTGAGGTATCCATGATTGGTCAAATCTATACATATTATTACGAGTTGCAGGACTCGAATTAAAATGCCGTTGGAATTATTATAGAATTTATTAGAACCATACAAACACGTATAACACAGGTACAAATATAACTGAACACCACCAGTCCAGACGTAATGCGCGATTCAATAACACGCGTAAAGTCCGTCATCATATAGATTACCGAATGTACACACGTCTAGCCTCGCTTGTGGTTATCGCTTGACTGCCCTTCCTCAATCGGGCCATTGGTATGTTATATGGCACAAATGCAAATATGTCTGTCCGCCAAGCGTCGACGCAATTTCCCAGAAATCGTAATCCGAACACCTGCCTAATTATGTCTGCAAACGGCCATAAACGAGTGCAATAGGCTGCTTCCCATAATAACCAATAAATAAGTAAACAAAAGAAGACAATCATAAAAGAACGTTAATAATATTGTAAGTTTGAGTTAATGTTATTAGCTCAAACGCCGGCGGGTTATAAATGTACTTTGTTTACAAATACGCAGGTGGCCCAAATTGTAACAATCTAATAAAATTATAGAGGTCAAATTTCTGTACAATGAAAAAAAAATGCTAAAAACCGAGTCAAGGGAGATGTAAGAAGTGAAATAGAACACTCATTTAGACTTTTCACATTTTTTGTTTCTCTGTTTGTCTGTCTGTTTGTACCGGCTAATCTCCGAAACGACTGGATCGATTTAAATGAAATTTTGTATGGTGGAAGCTTATATCCCTGGTCAACATATAGGATACTTTTGATCACAAAAATTAAAGAGTTCCCGTGGGATAGTTAAAAAAACTTTCCACGCGGACGAAGTCGCGAGCAGGAGCTAGTATATAACACATGGATACCTAACTTAAATATAACATATTCAAATAATGCTTAATGATATATATATATATATATATATATATATATATATATCTATTAAGGCATAAAGTAGAACATAATAGTGGTAGAAGATAGAAATAGTAGAAGAAATTTAACTGTTAGATAATTTGTTTTCTTCCTTTCCAATATCCAGCAACATATAGAATTATAAATCTCGCTGGTTGTATGAACTGAAATTCTTATGTATAATATGACAGATATTTATGAACATTCTACAGCAATACGTGAGAAGCAACCTCTTGAGGTTTATAAAAGCTTACAATCACCAAACAGATGATCCTTCGAAAGGACCATAAAATCGATTCTGTGCAATCAACTTTTTCATTTCCGATTAGATAAATACAAAATCGATTTCACGGATAACATAATTTGATATCGATACGACAATTCAACGGGTCTTTGTTCCTTTGAGTATAGCCAATTTAAATAGACCTGTCTTATTGTAATCGATTATATTTTTAATAAAAAGGAATTACGATACATACAGTTTATTTTATACTGGTTTTAGGGTAATTATACACAACCCACGCCGCTTACAGTCTCACAGTCTGTATTGTGCCTAACTCGAGTCAGGAAAGACAATGCTTTCACCACCTTTTAACATTTCTCCTAATTAATGACCAGACAAAGAAGTATCTTTAAGTAACCAGGGAAACGTATTACGTTACGTAATATTGTGTCTCGTTTTTCGTTTCTGGTCGTTATGTAAGACTGGTTCCATCTTATTCTTGAAAATGGTTTAACTAGAATTATTTATGCTTTAAACATATTGCGATATGAAGTTAAATAATTAGAAACATTATAGAAATTTTAACTATTGAAATAAACCACCTCATTTTTAATGTCAATAATAGCGGCGTCTGCTGTCAAATTTTTTGGTTATATTCAGTAGTATATGTGTATGAAAGCGATATGAAAAGTGAATTCTGATTCATCTAGAATTTTTGAAATTTAATAACAAATGTTTACGAAAATCTAAATAAACGTAAAAATTGCTTACATATTCCATACCGTTTAATCAATGTAATCGACGTGTCTATATGATTTACAAGAACCCTATTTTTTAAATCTATATACGAAGGAAATTTCAAAATGCATGTTTAGGTTAATATTCAATAAGTCTAGTGATTATAAAATAGTTGCTACTAAAACTACGGTTTAGTTTACTTGCGGCACGGTTTTTTTCAATTACGGCACGAATTTTTCCTTGGTTTCGCGAGCGTAAATATTAAGGTTTTATTCATACAGAGTTAGATTAAGTTTGTTGGCTTATTTAAGGTTCTTAAAGAAGCCTACAAACTTACTTTAACTCGAATGTGTATAAGACCATTGGTTCGTATCCTAGCATTATGCGCAGTTAAAACAGTATGCATAATTATAGTAATTAAGGAGGTAGTTATAGAATTTAAATCAACTGTAAAAGTGTTTAATTTTTAAACCCTCTTCGGAAATGTTAATGGACATCATTATAATCAAGACAGGTGCTAAATAGACTAGAAACACTTACGTTGATGAGCTGCACACTTTCTTTGTGTCTGTGATTGATTGGTATTACATGGTTACGCTTTGTACATCGTTTCTTTGATAGTTATTGTTATTGAAATGTTTGATTAGTTCCTCGTTTCTTTCATAAAATTTATTACATTCTTGCGTGTTGATTTTATTCCTTGTTTGATTTATTTGGCAATACGGCAATAGTTTGTACTTAAACGATTATGAACTATAAAAGCACACGTAGCTTTCTGTCTATTTAAAAATGATTGACTTGATTGTGATGGTAGATCATAGGCTCAGGCTGTGGGTCTGCAAGAATAGATAATGAGTTAGTTAGAAAGGAAGGGCTAACAATCAATCTATGTCTTTAACATTGAAACATTGGTACCTATATTATCAGTATATGAAAACTTCAATGAATGTTGTGATTTGAAGGTTGCGATCCCATTTTATTATAATGAGACAACATACCATTAAATTACCATGACTACTCCACATATTTTCTTAAATAATGTTCATATATTTCATAGAAAACAGATTTTTGCTTTTTATCTGTTTCTGCTACGTTCCATCGCAATGTCTTGACAGACACAACTATGTACACATACACGACAAGACGCTTTATTGAATCTTTATAAATAAGGGCGTACATCTATTAGTAGAAAGAATATAAAAATTGTGTTTTTATATTTTCAGGTAAGAAATCTGCCACTAGGTCCCTATGGTAAGTGGTTATTAACTTCCAAACTACAACCAATGGGCTGTTTTTTGCTAAATATGTCACCTCATGTGGCTGTAAATCATTCCATTTTGTTGTATTGAAGGCATATCACTTCTCTGTTAGTCCCAGTATTTCAAAGACTATAAGACTAATTTGAACACCTAATTCTCTAGTATTCTACTCCAATTACGTATTACTCCATTGTATTGGGAGGACCGGTCCACCAGTATGCCTCCACATAGAAGTGAAATGGGCTCGCGTGAAACCCCTGTCATGCCGCGGTCTTGATTCGGCTAACTAGTTTAGGCACCAAGAATACCGGGAGTGATAAGAACGGGGTTTATTGATGAGAAAATTTCTAAATTTAACTGACTTAAGTATAAAATATCATTTCTATCCATATTACTACTTTAATCTATGTTTAGATTTCCTTTGAAAATACAGTTCGCAGAGTTCCCATAATTATCCATATCGTTTTATCCGTTTTACGATATGCGCGAACCTGGTGCACGGTTGCATTAATTAATGTTCTGCAGTTGCGCCCACGCATCTAAAAGTTACATTTTAGAAAGTGGGTGCAAAGTGCACTTTATTAGACGATATTCAAGCGGATTATCTTAATTTCTATTTTGTAAAGCGATTCGCTTAATTGCGTACTTTAATAATTTCCTACTTTATGAGGGATTTAAACTTATTAATACAATTTCAATGGTTATTGCTTTGTAATGGTTTTTTTATTTTATTTAGTTTTTACTATAAAATCATTATCTATCTGTAATATTATAACATTCTAAACATACCGTGTATGTACATAGAGGCTATTAAAAAAAACAATTGGTATATACTATATAAACGATGGAGAATACGATGTATTTTTTTAGATTTCTTGTCTGTTTGTTCGGGATTCACGTAAAAACTACTGGACCGATTTCTATGCGGTTTTCGCTGATCGATAGCAAATTCTTAGACTTAAAATCTGCGCTACTTTTTATATTGGAAACCCCACGGAGATTTTCCCGGGAGCGGTTTGTATTTAGTTGTTCGGCTGCATAAAAATTACCTTACTCCGGCACAGTTTTCACTAAAACATTCTTTTTTTAAATGCTGCGGTACTTTGTGTACCGGGAATCCCGCGGGAATTTCAAGTCAAGCGTGGACGAAGTCCCGGACATATCCTAGTATGATAATAATTTTATAGTCTTAAAATCATTCTGTTTCCCATGCTGCATAGAGAAAACGTTATAGTTTTTTAACAATACTAATGTTTTATCTAAGGCCTTGTCTACGAATAGGTCGATTTCGGGCCCGTTGGAATTCGTGTTTCCGGAATAAAAATCTGTCATTAAACTTTATGAAAATTTATATACTAGATCAACAAGAGATATAACAAACATTCAAACTTGCTCTAATTTAAGGGGAGCACTATGGCTTTTCTCAAGTTTTCTCGCTACTTCGCGCGCTTAATCGATAACTTTATATCCCATTGGAATTCTTGTTGTTTTAGGTATAAAAAGTAGCTTATCTTCATTAACATTATGGAAACTACAAGTATGCGAAATATATAAATAGATACGTATATAGCAATGTAGGGTTAAGAGCAAACTCACAATCATATACTAGCTGTATCCACCATTTTATTAGCGCGAATTGAATTACATTGAATTTTGTAATCACACATGTCGTTTCGGAGCTTAACAAGAGAAACTTTCAGTCAGATTGACAGACAAAAATTATAAAAACAGTCGTTTATAATCAGCTATTGCTACTTAATTTGAAATCAGAAATATACATATAATAATAATAATAATAATAATAAATCGGCAGACAAACACACACACTGTATATCTCCAAATTAAGCAAGTTACGCTTGTGTTATACAACGGACCATTCTGGGGCCGATCCCAGACACCCAGACCATAGTAAATAACGGAGAAAATACGTTTCCGAAATTTACTATACCAGGAATCGAACCCGGAGCTTCTGCGTTGCAGTGAGGTAAGCCGGCAAAGGCTTAGCCCGCTCAACCACAGAGGCCGTCGAAATATATATATTTACCGTCGTATACCTACTAACATTTTGTAGATATAGAAAGTTACAATAAATATAGTAATCTGCATTAACGCATTATTAAAGACCATTAATATAATATTTTTATCCATGCAGGAACGGAGAAAGAATACTAATTCCTACGGTCGGTTGGTCTGAGAAAAGGCGACCAAAACGACCCCCAGCTAAATAATAGGGTATTTATAATAAAACTACGTTTTAACGGTTTTAAGCGCGGTAATTTATTTGATTATTGTTATTCCGACGTTTCGGACACTTTTCAGAGGCCGTGACCACGGAAGTCAAAGATGTCATGTATCAACGAGTATTGTTAAAGTTTTATTTAGCCTACTGCCAACTTGTTCATTTTAATTATTTAGTTTTAATTTTGTTTATGGTTATTATTTACTCTATGGAAGCCTAATCTAATTTACTACCGCTTCGCAACATTTTATGGCTTGAAGAGAAGAAGCAGCGCAAGAAACTCATCAGCAAACATGCCTAGCTCTAATAATTTTATATAATATTAAAATGGGTGGAATGAAAAATAAAAGAAATTATCAGTCAAGTTGGTTTGTGTTCCGGTGCACGCAGAAAGAGCTCACAGTGTCTTGAGGTCTGGTAGTTGGTTTTTGCTGGGTTTGGGTCTTAATAATTTTGATGATCGGATACCAAACAGGTGGTACTTGCCAACCATCTTCTCTATTGAAATTTGGGTGTTTTTTGATTTCAATAGCCTCACGCATTATTCTAGGTATGAAACGTTTGTTTTTAGCGAGGATTTGTGGGTTATCGAATCTGATGTTGTGGTTGGGTTTATCCAGCGTGTGTTCACTGATCGCAGACTTCGTAGGCCTTGTGTGTTTCATGTCAGCAATGTGTCCTTTTAACCGTGTTTTTATGCTCCTCTTTGTTTGTCCAATGTATGACAATCCACTCACAATCGAGCTTGTCGACACCTGCAACCTGAACCCGTTTTATTATGTGTACAAGTCGCGAAAACTTAAGAAAATATTAATAGGGTATTTGCTCTACTGAATGGATAGTGGTCTAGGTGGCCGCTATAATAACCTTGGATTTATGATCAGGTTCCGGTTCCCCCTTCGGGACAAGCAATACATTGGTGGCATCTTTGGTATTAAAAATGTTCATAGGTGACGATTCTATCAGGTGGTCCGTTATACCGTCTGTACTCCAGCAATAAAAATAATTCAGATTGAATCAACTCAATAACGTTCAATGATTTATTCAAAGAAATATCAATGTATCTTAATGTAAACAGAGTGAAATGATATTAGAAGCTGAAGTAACTCCGTAAATGTGGATCGTTGTCGGGTTTACACGCTTCGAGACGGTTGGCGGAAATGTAAATAGCAATCTCGGATCTGTTACATTCATTGAGCAAACGTTTATTTGATAATCTGTACTTTAGTGAGATTATGCAGAACAAGCTCATCTGGTATACAGTTTTGACCGGATAAAATATATATTTAGTTGCTTTGAATTAGATGATTTTGTAGTTTGATTTGTTAAAAATGTGTACCCACCAGCCTGAGGCGTCTTCACAGGTTTCACGCATCAATTGTATCAATGTGCAGAATAGTTTGTTTTGGCCTGGAATCAGCTTTCGATGCTATTTATTCATCATTTCGCGCAGCCTTAAGATTCTTGATATCATGGGCACGTATAATATATTCTTCATAATATCAACGACGTCTACCAAACGGAACATCTTTTCAAATCCGTCCGTATTAGTCCTGCATTTCCCAAGTAGAAAATCTATACTATAATAAATCTGTAAATGGTTCGAGTTTGTATAATGCGTTTAAAAATGTGAAAAAAATCAAGCGGGATAATTCGAACCAGGAGATTCCGAATTTTTATAATTTTTGTCGGTCTGTCTGTTAGAACATAACGTGAAAACTACTGAATGGATTTAAATGAAACTCGATACAGAGCAAACTCATATCCCGGGGCGTAACTTAGGATACTTTTTATCTCGATAACTGGTGTCGTTTCTATAGAATAGACGGATTAGCTACATAGACGGTGCTGCGTGTTTTTCAATTGACTAACAAATACCTACGTTTTCATAAACAACATGTCATTGGTTGTATTACTTCAAATTAGGTTGGCTTCGACTCGCCTCTATGTTTTGCTGGGCAGCTGTGTAGACTATAATATATGAACTTAGTTTCTTGGTTATTATTATATGTAAAAAACCGAATTAAGTAGCTGCTGCCTAGGGTTTGATACGCGGCATAGCCGCTGGATAAAGTCTGGTATTAAGAAATATAGGTTCATTATTATGTGTAGAAAACTATGTAGCAATAACTAAAAATACATAAGACGTGTAAATATACAAACTTTTTATGTTTAATATTAGTATGATTGGATATGGATTAAACGCTATTAAACTCTTTAAAGATCTGGAAATAACATTGACAAATATATTACAAAGTGTCAAAGCGTGTGAACAGTTGTTTTAATTGCAGGACAAAATGTAAACGGTAGAGCATTTTACATCACGTCGGTTTTAGTGGACCATTGACCTCGATCACGGCTCGGCGGGACAACGTTACAAATGTGTCAAAAGTGAATCGTAAACAAAGTTAACTAACGGTCGACGCAGGATCGTGACTTGATGTATGAATTAACATTAACTCAGCAAATCAAGTGTACTTGCACTTTATCAGCTGTGTCTACGATTTAATATTGCCACTCGATAAGCTCCATACATTTAGTGTCAAATTTCTACCGATGGTAAGGCAAGATGCACAGTTGGTAAGATATACTCGTAGGAATCGGCCATTATGTCTGATACCAAAAGTACTGATTATATTTTACATTAGTCTTTTATTATTATTCTGATTAGGCATACTATTGTAGCTGTGACTTTGCACACATATTTATGTGGGCAAAGCACATCAGCTACACGTAGTTCACACTACGTAACATATTCATTAAAAAAAACCTTATAATTTAAACCCCTAATTGTATTCAGGGATGAATTCGCAAAAATGCTAAAGCGCGTATATTTTGTTATTTTTTTTTACATTTTGCATTTTAACTTTAATTTTCTCTAAGCAACATTGTATTTATTGTAGAGAAATATGTTTGCAGGATATTAAGCCCGGCTTAGTACGATCCCGTTGCAATCAAATAATGTATATTACACGGCCATCATTCTGATACGGCGTAGGCGGAAACTGAACATTTATAAATTGAAACCTAACAGCCCTTTGCCATGCGCTTGCGCATTATCGTCGAAAATCGCAGTTACTTATTAAGCCGCGTCCACAGCGTCATTTATGGCTCGTATTCAACAACATTATTCCTCAACCTTAAACCTGCACCTATAGTACTGTTTTATCATTTCATTGTTTAATTTCACGTACTTTGTGTGTCATAATACCTTGAAGTTTGGTGTATATCTTTATTCAGCTCTACTTTCTCTTTTCTTTCGCCTTATCCCAATGGTCCCGATCCCAATGGGATAGCACAATATCTCTGTTTCACCCATACTACTCTGTTCTGACATACGTCATCTGTCAAACGAGAAATCATCTTGATCAAAAATTATTTATAATAAATGTAATTACAAGGTTCTGCACTGATGCCTACAATATCATACTTTTTGAATAGTCTGACATTAAAATCTCATGTCTTACGAAAACGTACTTTATACCTTTTGGACCCAAATCACAGATAAAATAAATATAAGTCGGCTGATGTCTAATCTAAATAGTTTAGTTAGACTCAGCTTTAGGTGGAAGTAGAAATCGGCTTAACATCAACAGGCATAAAATAAGGCTTCTTATTAGTTTATCGGTTTTCAGTTGAAGGTTACCTGGCACGGAATATGGCTTTAAAGTGGCTGTTACCGACTTTATGTTTTGAAGGGTTTCCGTATTTTAGACAACACGACATTGTAACGAGTCTCGTGTTTTGTTCTTTTCTATACCCTTCATCATTCATTGAAAATAATTGCCCATTTTCCGTGTGAAACATGGTAACTCAAATCCTTCTTTGACGTTAAATCTAAGACACACAAAGTTTGACTATCATTATCAGAATATGAAATAATAATCCAGCAATCTTAATAATAGCCTTAATAATCAATATTTTACCAAATTTTAATATCTCTTTAATTTAATCGTCTTTTAAGCTCTTTCCGTATATTGGAATATTCAGGTGACGTTTATTTGATATTTTAATACTACAATCAATCATTATAATGCTACAATCAAATTTTTTAAATTGCAAATATATTCACAATTTTTTTTTTCATATTCATAAATTTCTCATTTTGAGATACATTGGAAAACATTGAAACCCTTTCTGGGAACTTCAGAAAATACCAAGTCGAAGAATGTTGTATTTTCGTGCTACATATTTTATGGAAAGATACATTTTTATGGAGTGGATAAACGATATCATTTTAATAAATAATTAAGTAAGAGATACTTATTAGCCTGATTGAGAAGAGGTTATAAACTTTCTCCAATCACTGCAGGTGGCATTAATTAACAGTATAGTAGTCCCTTTAAAAGTGTGAAAAGCATCACCTGTTCTAATTATTATATCTGACGTAATTGATACGCCACGAGTCATTGAACAGTGCTTGCGGTGTTGTGGGGTAACCACGTAATCGCAACCACGATGCGCATGGTCGGTGCTTGCGCATCAATTATGAGGCCAAAGAGTAGACGTAGAATCTAATATTATGTGATACTTATATATATATTTATCCCACGGAAATTTCACACCTCTAAACCTAAACCTGCGCCCCACTCCCACGCTTTTACGGGACACCACAAGAACTAGTCCTAGATACTGCGACTTCGACACCCCTGCGTACAGCTCTCACCAGGGTATCTCAGGGCGGGCTTACCTTACTTTACCAATAGCAGGGATGAATCCGCGGGGCTCTCCCGGTTCTCCGTGGACGGGAATTCACACCAATGCCAAATAGACTCATCCAATCACCTTTTTGTGACAGCATCTTAACATCCTGAAAAAGTTGTAATTTACAAAATGTGATTTCATAGCTTTATAAAAGCACTAAGGGAGTGCCCGCAGTGGTCGGCACTAAATCGGTAAATAAGAGCCAAAAAGAGGATTACACGCCTCCTACGACCCAAGGGCATCAGTGATATCATGCTCACCGGCCCGATACGGCGCGGACTGATACGAGGACTTATACTTAGGCCTTATACTGCAACACTCATAGACTTGCTTTTATTGCTTTAAACTTATGACTTGGCGTTTTTTATAGAAAGTAAAATGATTATTTAATCATGGCAGATTTTATTAACGAATTATAAAATATAACTTTTAAAATGTTGCGTTGTTCTGGCAAAGAGGTGACATATCAGATCGATAACAAAACTGATATACCAAGACACGGGTTAAGCAATGTCAGATGAGATAGCTATCAAAAGTGAACCATGATAAAAAATATATAACGTGACATAACGTGCAATGGTACTTAAATGATTCGTCAATAAGATATATACTCCCCATTAGATATATAGATATATATTATACATTATCCGTGCAGGAACGGAGAAAGAATACAATTTCCTACAGCCGGCCTGTCGTAGGAGGTAACAAAACAACTCACAGCCAGGTGGTAGGGTATTTGCCCGTCTCGATGGCTACCAACCCAGGTCTAGAGTATGCCGCCATAACAACCTTGACTTGTGTTCCAGTATCAATTCCAATCTCCCTTAAGAGAGCAGTGGCGCATTTGTAGCACCTTTGGTGTTGCAAGTGTGGGCCGTCGTCTGCCTGTCTGCTGATCTCAAGCAATAAAAAAATCTCTCTTTCAGCTTTTACTTAATAGATTCCGGAAAGACTTATATAGCTAAAGGTCCTGGTCGTTAAGGATAAGTTTTCAATTTTGCGCCCTTTCTTCATTTTTGTATCAACAGTAACGGTTCCTTACAGGCTGTAATGAGTATTGCTTGAACTTGAATATTCCCTTAGTAGCTGCTTTTGCAGTCAGTCTCTTGCTAACTACGACGGTTCTGATGTCTCTCAACGTATAAGGATCAGCAATTCTTCTCTTGGCTATAAATTAAGATAGATCCATGAGTTATGTTTCCATAATATCTCAATTAAAATGCTTATTCAACATTTTATTTATAAGTAGCAATTATAATGTCGAATAAATTATCTCGTTAATCAGCGGATATAGATTTCATCGTCAATTTACTAGTTTCCGATAATAAAGATCAATATAGCAGATATAAATAAATCATCAGAAAGTCTCAGACCGCTTTTATTTTTGGTAGACTAGCTGACCCGGCAAACTTCGTACCGCCTCAGAATCAATTTTTTTTATATTTACTCACCTTTTAAATCTTTCCTGGACTTCCACAAATAAATGAAAACCAAAATTAATGAAATCAGTCCAGCCGTTCTCGAGTTTCAGCGAGACTAACGAACAACAATTGATTTTTATATTTTTTTTTATTGCAGGAGTTCAGCAGACAGGCAGACGGCCCACTTGATGGAAAGTGGTTACCGTCGCCTATGGACATTTGCAACACCAAAGGTGCTACAAATACGCTGCTGCTCTCTTAAAGAAGACTGGAACCTGGTCACTGATGCCGGAACACAACACAAGGTTGTTATGGCGGCATACTCTAGACCAGGGGTGGTCGCCATCCAGTCGAGCAAATACGCTACCACCTGGCTGTGGGTTGTTTAGTCGCCTCTTACGACAGGCCGCCCGGCCGCAGGAAATTGTATTCTTTCTCCGTTCCTGCACGGATAAAATATGTAATCGATGTGCGAATTAACTAGCAATTTGTTTGGTGTTTTATGCACACCCCACGTGTGAGAATTGTGGAGGCAGTTGGAAACCCAATAAAAGCGTGAACCGCGATTCGGTGATGTCCAGTATATCCTCCTGTATGTACCTAGGTTTCAGCGCTCCAATGTTCCTTCTGTCATGATATAGGAAAAAGAGCGCAATACCCTGCGCCCTCATCCGACGGTTTTGGTCCGAGGTACAATGACAAAGTCTTTGATGATTGTCACCCGCGACCGTCCGTCCACGGTGGCCAGAGATAAATAAACACCCTCAAGTCTCGGGTTGTATAGCGTGTGAGAGAGGAGAATCAAGCGGTCCGCTCCTCGTCCCACACTGTAGTCTCCTTGCTACATGTTTTTTTTCTATACACAATAATAAATACATCAATAAACTACAAGTAAAACCGATAGAATTCTTAGCTTTTATAATGAAGATGTGCGAGTCAAATACAGAAGCTATCCGTTAGAAAGTTGTACGAAATCTAAAAGCAATTAATTCCATAAAATCTAAATACTAGAATTGTTTCAATTTTAAGTTTAGTACATATTAGTGTATTTGTGTTAAAAACGAAATTTACGTGTTTTATGTGTAATGTATTATATTTTCTAAATAATCGTTGCATACTAACATAGAAATACGAATGTAATTTTTTTTTAATTAGTAGAGCTAGGCATTTTGATGAAGAGTTTCTTGCGCCGCTTCTCTTCAAGCCACAACATGTTGCGCGGGTGGTAAATTAGATTAGGCTCCTATAGGCTAAATATCAATCATAAACAAAATTTAAACTAAATAATTAAAATGAACAAGTTGACGGTAGGTAGGCTAGATAAAATCTTAACAGTACTTTTTGGCACTTGACATCTTTGTCTTCCGTGATTACAGCTACTGAAAAGTGTCCGAAACGCCAGAATAATAAATATCAAATAAATTAACGCGCTTACCGTTAAAATGCAGTTTTATTAGAATTTGTCCGGCTTTGTTTATTTCTTTTCTGGGGTATTTTTTTTTGTTTCTTTATCTCTTTTTCTTTATTATCTATTTTTTGTTTTGAATTCTGTTTTATTTTCAAATCTTTACAAGAGGTTCATATCTCTAATAAAATCTTCCCTTGCTTGACTTTTCTCCTTCTTGATACCTTTACATACTTTGAAATTTGATATACTTGCGATGCCAGCGAAACTTCTTCGTGTTATAATGACGTGTTTCTTACTACATTGTAATGGCAGCACCAAAACATGCAACTGCAGCGCTATCTTCTCGAATTTATTAAACTATCACCCAAGAACAATAGTTTTCCGCGGGATGCCCAGGAAAAAAAGTAGCGCAGATTGTAAGTCGTAAGAATTTGATAACGATCAGAGAAAACCGCATCGAAATCGGCCCAGTAGTTTTTACATCATTCCCGAACAAACAGACGACAAATAAAAAACAATGCATCGTGTTCTTCTCAATCGTTTGTACAGTATACCAGTTGTTTTTTTATATAGCTTCAAAGTATAGACACGGCATGTTTAGAATTTTATAATATTGTGAATTAATATTTTTACGAGTTGCAGGACTCGAATTAAAATTATTATAGACTTTATTAGAACCATACAAACACATATACCACAGGTACAAATATAACCGAAAGCAATAAGTCCAAACGTAATGCAGGAGATCGTAATTCAAATCCACGCGCAAAGTTCATCACTAAATAGATTACCGAATGTAGACAAGTCTTGCTTCGCTTGTGGTTATTGCTCATATGCCCCTTCCTCAATCGGGCCATTGCTTTATGTCTGCCCGGCAAGGGTCGACGCAATTTCCTAGAAATCATAACCCTCACACCTGCCTAATGATTGCCATAAAAGATTACAATACACAATGGGCTGGTTTCTAATCACCAATTTTAAACACAAAGTAAACAAAAGAAGTCCAAATGCAGAAAGGTAATAAAATGTGTTTTTACAGATATGCAGGTGTGAATTTGTTTTTGTCGGCGTATAGGTGGTAATAATATTAAACAAAATTTAAACTACGTTTTAAAGGTTAAAGCGCGTTATTTTGTTTGATTGTGATTTTTATTTCGTCGTTGTGCTGTAAATAGTTAAGACAACGTATTAATTATGTGTAGTAGTCACGAGAACTTAAGAAAATTCTAATATTGTATGTTTACTAGCATTTGCCCGCGACTTTGTACACGTTGGACAGGTAACAAAGGTTACAATTACTTTGCTAAATATAAAATCAAAGCTTATTTTCAGCAGGGTAATGGATTTTTTATTATGAAAATACATGAATCCCAGAAACTTCCGTAAAAACTTGGGATAAGTAATGTTAGTAAGTTTTGTATGCCAACTACAATTGTTTTACTAAAGATTTTACCGATCGGTGAAAATTTCGCATCGAAATCAATTTTTTTTCGACCTCGCCATTTTAAACCTCTCACAACAAAATTCCTATACATATAACGTACCGCAAATTGTAGGTCCGATATTTTAATATCGATTAGCGAAAACCGCATCGAAATCGGCCAAGTAGTTTTTACGTGAATCCCGAACAAATAGATAAACACAAAAAAGTTAAGAAACAAAAGTCTACACTTTTACAATTTTATAATATTAGTTGGGATTATATTGTATTAGTTTTCTGGAAGTTTGTGATTACGTTAGAAGATACATGTTCTTATTATTATAATAGTCTGTTCCAGGCTTTATCAATAAGACTAGTTTTGTCATTTGAATTTCTAAATGCATAAATTGGCTTGATGCTTTTATACCACCGTCGATGAATCCAGTTCTCGAGTCCTTTCTCTTTGCCGATGAAATATTTGTTGTTGGATTATAGTCGTTTCTTTTATTGGTTTTAATCGATGACTTCTAAAAAAATTGTTATTGCCACCTTATCAATATATTCATAGAAATTATGAGCTTTCATTTCAAAGTAAAGGTATAATTACCACGCTTATTCAAAACGGGGTTCCACAATTAATTCGTCAATTTTTTTTCACTATTTATTTTAAATTATAAATAATATGTACAAATTTAAATAAAAACCCAGTAAAGTATCGTGATGTCATCCTTCAAGTTCCTGACAAGAACGCTGATTCTAAATTAAAGTTAACAGCGAATACTGTCATTGGATATCGTTTCTTTGGACTTATATACCATGTGTCAACAATCAAACGCTTCTACATTTTAAGCTGTGACAGAAAATAACAAATCGCTCTATATTTACATAACCGTTACAATATCGAGGGACGAAATACTATTCGTTTTAAGCGACATTTTAAAATATTTGAGTACAAAAGTGTAGTTTCAAAAGACCAAGTAAAACGCATTAGTAACAAACTATGTGCTTAACTAAAAAAATCTGTAGATTAAAATTAGGGGGCCTAAAGCAGCCATGAAAGTCTATTTTATTTTTATGTTCTAGTAATACGAAGATGCAAAACCAGACGCTTTAGGCCCAGATTCTTTATATTTCCTTATGTTGAGACATTATTATAAGAAAAAGCCATTATGCTATGTCGCTTGCACAAAATGTCGCTTGAAACAAATAGCCTTAATATTAAAATCGATATTTCATTTTGTTCCATAAACTGTTATTGATTTGACAGAAGTCGTTATCAATCACCTGTTATGAAAACAGAATGTTATTTATTTTAATATATACTTTTTTATGCAGACCACATTCCTCTTTTAGTTTTTGCAGCTTGTTATTAAACTAATAACATGTTATATGTATAGATGTAATAGTAATACTGTAATTATTACGCATGTTTATGACTTTCATGCTTGTTATTTTTATTACTAACCATAAAATTATATTAATTTAGCTGTCCTTCCTGTTTGGTTTTGATTTGTACAGAACAAAGGTATGTATGTATTTCATACAATATTCTTTCTGAGTCGTAAGATATATTACTTTGTGCACAATTATATATATTGTTACGAGTTACGGGACTCGAATTAAAATGCCGTTAGAATTTACTATAGAGTTTATTAGAACTATACAAACAAGCATAACACAGGTACAAATATAACCGAACACAACAAGTCCAAACGTAATGCAGAAGGTCGTGATTATATAACACGCGCAAAGTCCGACACTTATTAGGTTCCCGATTGTAGTACACGCGTCTCGCTTCGCTCGTGGTTCTCGCTCGATTGCCTCGTTCCTCAATTGAGGCATTGCTTTATGCTGCACAGATGCATTATGTCTGTCCGGCCGCGTGGACCGAATTTTCTAGAATCAATTTGTACTTTAAATTCGATACACCTGGCTAATGACTGCCATGAAAGATTACAATACACAATGGGCTGTTTTCTAATCACAAATTTTAAACACAAAGTAAACAAAAGAAGTTCAAATGCCGAAAGGTAATAAAATGTGTTTCTACAGGTATGCAGGTGTGAATTTGTCTTTGTCGGCGTCTAGGTCGTAACAATATGTACTTTCATTTTTGTATTGGTGTTCAATAAAAAGTTATCTATCGATAAATAACTCTTAGATATTAAGCGCTTTAAATATTTTGAAAGAGAGTCACCTTTTCAATTGACTCCTTCTCGACTTGACTTTACTACATATATAGAAAATAATTTAAAAATATTGTGTATATCTTGCTATAATTTAAGTATAATTAGTTATAATTTATGTGCTATATGTTGTCTATAGAATTAAAAACCATTTTTTCAAGAGTTGGCGACCAGGTTATCTTCATGTTATGTGAATTCGAAGATTCGTGTGTATTCGATAAAAAGAAGGAAAAAAAACTAAGACACCAAAAAGATAAGAACATAAAAAAACTAAATACGTAATTGGTCCTAAAATTGAATTTTAGCGTTATGCTGGATGTTTAGACTAATGCTTTGCAATGTTCTTGTGCTTATTAAAATGAGTGGCAAAGTCACGGGCGTGAATGAATCATACTTTAATGTCTGATTTTGCAACGATGGTGTCATTTGCCTTTAAAAGTAATGCAAAGTATTTTTGTACCAGTGCAAAGAGGCGAGTAAATAAACGCTGCCGGGACTTTACAACATTTTGCCAGGCGAATTGTGAAACTTTTTTTAATGTGGCAAGCATTATCCTCATTCTGGTCATTGATCAGGAAAAGTAACGTAAATTGGAAAGGAAAGAAGCTATCTTGAATTAAATTATTTTACCTTCTCATATCGGTAAATCTACTCCTACATAAGATAGATTTTAATATGAAAGAAATACACGGAAATACATTTAATTTTTGTTGACGTATACCTTTGCATGAGAAAGCTGTGCCATTTAAAGTAGTAGGTTGGTTTTGGATTTATTGCAAAACGATTTTGGTGTTTTTTATTTAGTATTTCAATGTAGGCACATTGTTAACCATACAGTACTCTGAAACTTAATTTCGCCGTATTATAAACACTAAATTGTAAAATATCATCCACAGCTGAAAAAGTATTTATTATAAGCTAAAAAGAGAAATTATTTGATTAAATTATTTTTGGAATTAATCCAGTAATAATTTTTATTATGCCAGCTTTTTTTGACTTTGTAAAAGTAACTAAGAAATTTCATTGTGACAGTCGTACATGTACGATGGAGGACTACCTCTAACTTTTTATTCTTGATTTCACTACAACTTTTTATATCCGCATTTAGAAAAATTCTTCCAACAACAACTCCAAAAGTGCTACAAATGCGCTGTTGATCTCTAAAGGGAGACTGGAACCTGGCCACTAATGCCGGAACACAACTCAAGCTTGTTATGGCGGCATACCTTAGACCAGGGATGATAACCATCCAGAAGGGCAAATACCCTACCACCTGGCTGTGGGTTGGTTTCTCGCCTCTTACGACAGGCCGCCTGACCGCAAATCGTATTCTTTCTCCATTCCTGCACGGATAAAAATTACTTCTTGCCAAATTTGTTCACCTATATAGACCAAAATAGCTTGCGACAAAAATGTTTAGAACTATATACAACTGACATGGCGATTTGGCTACGGAACTTAAAAATATATGTCGTAATTTTTCAACTATTCGCAACCTTCGCCTAATTAAAATAGACTATATCAGCAGATAAACTCTCACGTCAAAGGAGACAATGAGTCACATTCCGTTCATCCATAAAGTAAAGACCCTTAAGATTTTATCGTCGGTCATAAGAAATATTATATTTTTTTGTTGTATTTCACCTTTCACCCGGAAAATGAACGATATAGCAATGGCTATAAATCAGATCTTATTATCGCAGACCTCGGTCATTCGGCGATTCCATAACGATATACGTAAAGCTATAATTAATATCGGAGCTCGTTTCTTTTTCAATTTATCAACCAATATTGGTGGTATGACGTACACACAAGTGGGAAGATCGACGCACAAATTTAATTCAAAAGCAGCTCAAAAGATCCCGAATAAATTTTAAAGATAATTTATTAATATTTAGTGTATTCGTTTTTGATTTTGGAAATGGTTTTTGTTTCTTCTCATCGTGTACTTCATTGTTTTGATATTTGTGCGCATTTATGCATCGTTCATTCTGTGAGCAATACAATTCATGTAGTATCAAGTAAAAGTTTCGTTGATCTACTGGCTTTATCTCAATTAGGTGTCTTTAAATATAGTATTGAATTCAAATATATGTACTTATTATTGTAATGGTAACATCAAATTGAATTACTAAATGTTAACCTAAACAAGTTTAATATCGTAACTTTTTAAATTTCCTGTAAATTTTACCAATAAACACGATATATTTCCAAAAGCAGTAAAACAGGAAGAAACCCCCTTGTTGTTAAATAGTTATTGTCACCTACAGATTTAAAATACTAGGACGTTGCTGACGCGTTCCCGAGTTCAAAGACATTTTGTTACGCCCTTCTTTCTTCGCCCATATCGTATAGCAATAGGAAATCTTCAGCGGGAAATCATACCTAAATTTTTAACAATAACCGATCTAAGGCAACGTTGTGCAGATGAGCGTGATCAATAACTGAGTAATTTAAACAATAATGAGTGTACATACATTGTTTTAATACAACGTACACAGGATTATTGCAATCAATTACACTATTTATTGTCGTTGAAATATCTTAGTCAACATAAGGAATATTCAAAGTTAGATATTAAAGTAGAAAATATTTTAAATTAACCATATAAACACAATTTAACAAATTTTATTCAAAAATATATCTCGTAAGAGAAAACAAGGTGTAATCTTTTGGAATGCCATTATAAATATTAAATTACCAATGAAGGTATCACATGTAACCACAATGTTGTCTGTCAAACGGTACGCTGAACGTAACAACCGTATGTGGAACTCGTTAATTAAATATAGCGATGCTATCGACACCGCTCGAGTATTGTCTTCTTGTTACTTTCAATATGCGACCTCGACTCGAGGTCAAGAGACATAGGAAGTCTTTAAAAGTTTAGGGACGGTTTCAAAAAACACCTTTGTTTTCATTCGCAGTCACGAATATGGTATTAACAATGTGTATGATAGACAATAACATACAGTTTGATTAATTGTTCTAAGGTTATCTTTCTTAACTATCGATGTGCGCAGAATGCATTAAAATTCGACATTTAAAATAAGATATAAAAGTAACACGTGATCTTACGAATGGTTCAAGATCAATATTTACAAGTCACAATACATAGCGTTCGCTGTAGCCGAAATCGGATAATAGCAATATTGTTACTAAAATTTGAAACAAAAATATTTCTACCACCAGTACTAGTAGTATTAGTACCACCTGTTTGGTATCCGATCATCAAAACTATCAATACCCAAACCCAGCAAAAACCAACTGCCAGACCTCAGGACACTGTGAGCTCTTTCTTCGTGCACCGGAACACAAACCAACTTGACTGATAATTTCTTTTATTTTTCCTTCCACCCATTTTAATATTATATAAAATGATTAGAGCTAGGGATGTTTGCTGAAGAGTTTCTTGCGCCGCTTCTTCTCTTCAAGCCATAACATGTTGCGAAGCGGTGGTAAGTTAGATTAGGCTCCCATAGAGTAAATAATAACCATAAACAAAATTAAAACTAAATAATTAAAATGAACAAGTTGGCGGTAAGCTAAATAAAATTTTAATAATACTCGTTGATACTTGACATCTTTGTCTTCCGTGAAAAGAGGCCGAAACGTCGGAATAACAAAAATGAAATAAATTACCGCGCTTAAAACCGTTAAAACGTATTTTTTTTAAATATTTCTGTCTATGATAACAACAAAAAAATCCATTAATATATTCAGTCTTTGATACTGGTACTTTGCTCCTTTAAGTATTTTTTTTCTTATTTTACCCATTTGCTCTGATATTTTCCGTCCGTCTATAGCAAATTAAAGATGAATCTCTGAGCAATATATTTAACTATGTTTATATTAGATTTAGTATTTAGATTACTATTTATTTAAGTTAGAATGCCAGACTTAACCTCTGAAAGTACATTGAATAATTCAAATGTAAAATATTTCGCCTTTTTTTCGTTAATAATGTACCATAGTGATACAACATTAAAATTATAATCTAAAGGAAATAAGACTAACGTGTAATTTAAATCTGTTCTAAAATATTTAGATATAACTTAAACTAAGAATGTGTCACGTTTCTTATTGTCTCTGTTAAGGAGAAGAAACTTTG
The DNA here is from genome assembly GCA_039645545.1 of Dendrolimus houi. Taxonomy (NCBI): domain Eukaryota; kingdom Metazoa; phylum Arthropoda; class Insecta; order Lepidoptera; family Lasiocampidae; genus Dendrolimus; species Dendrolimus houi. Next base: position 22,029,489 of record CM077127.1, on the reverse strand, counting down.
TTTATGTGTTCTTTGTTAACGTTTACCACATAGCTCATAACAACACTAGTTTGTTATGAGAGTATCATAACACTAACTCAAATGGTTTTGTTCTTTTGTGTCTTCTTAATAAATCTGTATTATCAAGGAGCTGGATGGCCTCGACATTTACATGGTGATGAAGCCGTTTTTGGTGTGCTTCAGCGTATTTTTTAATTACGTTAGTGACGAGTTAAATCCCCTTGGAGATCGTCTGATCTTATGTACCAAGGTACAAATTTCGACATAAATGCTAAAAAGCGGCTACGCCATAAGCATATTTTTCCAAAAATAGTCTAAGATGACATCACCATTTATGCTTTTCCGAGATTTGTCCAATAAACCGGTAGTTAGGTAAAGTGATAACGGCTTGTAGGCGATAGCAAAATGCAATTTGGAATTATATGCAAAATCAAGAAAACCTATATAGGTAGTAAAATATTAGTTCGACGACGAAAATAAAATAACTAGTTATTTCAAGCTGTTATTTTAGAAGTCTCTTTACCAAGTTCTTGCCACTTTGCTTTAATATATTACGTGATGCTATTTTCCAATTGTAGTCTCAACCGCTTATTATCAACACTTTAACGTGATACGGTGTTGTAACCGTACTGTAATGCTGGTTAGTCTTGCTTATTAGCTCATTTGATGTAAGTAGGTATACTACTTGTTGTAAACAGTATTAGAACAGTATATCGTATTCAGGGAACGGTGAGACAAGTTGTAAACAAACCATAAAAAAGAACTTTCATATTATATTCATATTATTTTGAAAAACTAAGAAAGGAATACACTAGTAAAACTTAAAATAATACTTATTTAATCATTTTGAATTTAAACACCATAAAATAACTCTTATAATTATTATCTATTTTTTCATTTAAATAAATTATAAATTAGAAACATTATTACAGGCTAAAAAATCTAAAAACATGTGATTCTCAAAGTCGACGCGTTTTTTTAATACTACCGAACTACAGAGTATAGTTAGTGCGAACATTTCACATTTTAGTGTGTCTTTTGTCATCGGTTGGATTATATCCATCTTTACTAGGTCAGCTTGTTGATGTGAGAGTGTTGCTGCCAGGATAATTTCGTTTATTTCTTGTTATTCCCTTATTACTTCTGTTGTTTTTGTTAAGTTTGTACTTGTGTTATATTTTTAGTTATTTGTTTGTTTTCTTTTTGTTATAAGAAATAAAGGAGACATTAATACATTTAATTAAATAAGAATAAAGAATGAGAAACACTGTATTCCTTGTTTACACTTTATCTCATGCTACGATGAATATGCTATAGATTAAAAAAAAGTTAAAGGAGTAGCCATACACATATAACTCAGAGATGAAATTTGGATAGAATTATATGCTTGCAAATTATTTTTCCTGCAGGAACAGAAAAATAATACTAATACCTGCGGCCTCACAAAAAACTCACAGCCATGTGGTAGGGCTTTTGCCCGCCTGGATGCCTACCACCCCTGGTCTAAAGAATACCGCCATAAGAACCTTGAATTGTATTCTGGTGATAGTGGCCAGGTTTCATTCCGCCTTCAACTCCTTGAAATAGGCAGCAACTGTTGTAAGTGTCTATAAGTGACGGTTACCACTTTCCACTTGGCGGGCCATCAACCTTTCTGCTGTACACCAGCAATACAAAAAATCCACAAAATCAAAAATAAAGTCTTAAGTATCACAAAACTATAACTATTTTAATGCAGATATTTAGGTCTGTTGTAATGAATAACAAAGATTTATATTAGCAATTCTGTCTTAAAAAGACCAAAGACCTTTAACTTTGTCCTGTTCATTAAAAAGGAACAACAAGCAAGTATTTCTTGCTTGCTACTGTCCAAGATGTTGTTTAATCTAGGTTTTACTATTTACTAATTACTCTTATTAATATCTAAAACATCATCTATTTACTGGACATTTTACATTTCGCACTAGTAGAATTGAATATTTTGTAGTATAAAACCCAGCGATGAAATGAGGCGGACACAGTTGTTCTACCGATCGCCGGGTGCAAGGTTCTTGAATAAACTGAGCAAGTAGGCAATGAATTTATGTAGTTACTATTTGTGTCTCGTTGTTTTTACTTTGTATATTTGAGATGATATAAAGATCTTTTAAATAGTAATTTAATACCTACGAGGCATTGGATAACTATAATGGGGAGGTCGGATGTCACCGGACCAAGTTGGGCCCAATTTCTATGTCATATCGGTAATATACGCAAATATGTTGGTACAAAATTATTAAGTAGAATTGATAGTCATTCTCTTACTTCTGTTGTTACGGTATATGCTAAAGTTTTTGATGATTCGTTTATTTAACTCCTAACTAGATGAGTCAAATATTGATATTTAATATGTCCTTACCTAATACGCAAATCTATGTTTAGTGTTATTATAACACCAAGACAGTTAATAAGAAAACAATCGGGACTGCTTAGCGTCAGATACATTGCAATTTATTTGCTTAAATTCTCGCCATCGATCGAAACTGCCGTATCAAATGTTAATTTCCTCCCCAATATATCACCTGAAGTGGTGATACTGCGTGATTTATCCCCTATTCTTATTGCGCTCGAGAATTTGTCGTGCAGCAAGACGTATGGCACCGTTGTGCGAATGTCGAAGGATTTATAAGCCTCTCGTGATACCTTTATGATTTGTTATAGCTTGATAACGTGTGATAATAGAATGAATGACTTGGGAATTCATTAATCTTGGTTAGTACGTGACTGTTGTTTAAGTGTTGATTGCTCTAAGTATCTTTACTTCAAAGGTTCGCCATGTTGTATAAATAACTACCAAAGTTAATATTTGAAACAAAGGTAGTCCATATTCCTTCGCAAAAAATTTTAATGGCCTACGCCTAATTTAGTATAGTTTTTTTAGTTAGCACCACATGGCTCTGCCACAGACCCTCTTTGATAACAAAGTAACTATTGTGCAGACTAATATCACTTTTCCCCAAAGTTATGAGAGTGGGAAATTTTATCTCTATCTCCGAAAGATCATTTAAAGACTCAATGAGGTAGGTGTGGTTCCCAGCACGATTCTTACGGCAGTGACTTTGGTGTGGGCCACAAGTGAAATTTCGTCTTTTTTTCGAGGGTACAGAGTGGCTAAATAAAGTAGAAAATAATAGGGGCGCCACTTTCGCAAATTTGTCCAAACTAGCAACTTTAATATTAGGTCAAGAGTAATTTCGATACTTATTAGTGGTTTTTAGTACATCAAACATCATGCAAGTATCAAGTTGCTTTAGTTACGACGTATGCATTTTGTCAACATAGCCTATGTTGTTTACTTTAATAATAATGATTATAATTTTGTAAGCAAGAGATTTAACACCTTATTAGTTAACTGTACAATTATTTTATTAAAAGAAGCTAAACTAACTATTACACACCTATCATGACGGCTGTTCTTTGGTAGATATCGTCGAATTATAATGAACAGATTTTTGCTTCAAATGCCACTAGACATCCTTTAAACTTTAAAAATCACAGCTCACGTAAAGCTTGGTATTGTTCCATGCGTATTTAGTTATTTTTTAGCGGATTTCAGATTCTGATCAACGTTAAAATTAAAATAACATGGATAAATTCGCTTTGTTTATGATTCACTGACCTTGATTACAGACAAAATAGAATATTACCACAAGGCAAAAAAATTGTTCTTTTTCTAGACGTTATGGTCAGCTTACATTGTCCCTTTCGAGGGGACAATAATATAATATTATGGATGTATCTATAAATCGCATCACATTGCCTACGATAAATAAGTTAACTGTGGCTTCCTTAGTGTTGCAGATCTCCATAGGCGACGGTAACCTTGCCTACAGGTGAATAGTCTGTCCATTTGTGTACAAGCAAACATATAGCAATCCATATGTAATAATCAAATTAATCCGATGAAAATTTAATCTTTATTTGCATTTTCAACCTTTTTCCAATTAATATGGCCTAAACTTGATTGCATTTGTATATTTTAACATATTTACCAATTTGTAAGCAATAATTTGTGTGTGCGCTTTTAAACGAACCCATTGAGAAATTGATTTGATGTACCGGCTTCTTTTATTTAAATTAATTCAAATATTCTTAACGCACATTATTAACGCTTACTGTCTTGGTTTGATTACTTTAGGAAATTTTATTTGGTAGATGTAGTTTGAAATTGTAAAAGAGTTGATTTTAAAAAACATAATAAAAAAGTGGTGATATATTGAACTGCAGGATAAGTTGTGGTCATTACTGCGTACATTGCGATTTTTAATAGAAATATTATGTTCTTACATGTTGTTTCATTTTGATTTATGGTGTATAATCATTAAACATATGACGAGGCGACCATTTACAATCTATGTATCATTTAAGAGCTTTGCTCTTGTAGGTGAAGCCTCATCTAATATTCTCTGTTGTAGACCAGTTGCTATACTTCTTTACAAGACACGATCCCCCGCTTTTATCTTTATTTGGTCCATTCATTCTCACCTGGGCCTTTTTTACCTCTCCGTGCTGTTTTACTTACAACTATCTGTGCCCGCGACTTATTACCCTAATTTCAAAAGTAGCCTAAGTTACTCCTTATAACATCAGCTATCTGCCAGTGAAAGTCCCGTCAAAATCGGTCCAGCCGTTTCATAGATTACCCGGATCATCCAGACGGACAAAATTCTAAAAATTGCATTTTTGGAATCTCATGGTTCGAATTATCCCCCCTGATGTTTTTCACATTTTAACTTTAACGTCACAAACAGACACTTCAATTTTATTTATCTGTTTAAATATAGAAGATACATATTCAAAATAATTGATTTTATAACTATGTTGTTACTTCCACAACAGCACTAAATATCGGTTAAAAATTTAACCCTGTAACAGAAAACATGCGGCGTATAATAACTCCATCAAGCCCGGGCATATCATAAAGAAATTGTTCATCCCATTATCCTTAATTCGCACAGCACTGTTACTCCATACCTATCTGATGAAATATCAAGCGAGTGTTAGCACTCGCTTGGAATTAGTTCCAAGCATACTGTAAATGCTGTAATCGACGACCGCTGTGTGAATTATCTCTAAGATATTGTGAATACAATGGATTCTGTACTGTATTTTGCTTGGTTTTTAATGGAAACCATTGTTACATATACAGTAATGTTGTATGTTATGTTCTCTAAAGTATGCCTGGTCAACCGAATGAAATGTGTAATTTCATTTTTTGCTCTAGTTCTGATAAGCTTTGTTATATGTTGGATTGAGTTAAATTATCGACATAGGGTAACCAGTTTATTGATTGATTACACGGCAGATGGGTACACCATCAGTTAGAATGCATTGCTCTTCTACATTCATAATTTGCTCGATTGTAATGTAGACATTACTGGTAGAAGTACAGACTGGTGGGGCGTTGCAGATTAGCATTGTTTAAAAAATAACAACCTTAAAATAAATATCAGTAAAACAGAAATAATACATTTTAGTCAAAGACCTAATAACACCTCTAAATCTGTTACTGTTTTATACGATAACAATATCATACGTGAAGTAGACTCCGCCCGATTTTTAGGATTAGTAATAGATAATAGATTAAATTGGAAAAATCATATAGATAAGTTAAGCAAAAAAATAAGTAGTTCGACATTTGCATTGCACAAATTAGCACCGACAGTCAATACAGACGCTCTGCTTACAGCTTACTATGGGCTTGTAGAATCTGTTTTAAGATATGGTATCATATTTTGGGGTAACTCAACCAATACAAATACTATATTCTTAATGCAGAAACGCTGTATACGAGCAATGTTCAAAATACACATAACTGAAAGCTGTAAACCGCTATTCATCAAACATAGTTTACTCACTGTTCCATCGCTATATATATATGAAGTCACAATGTTTGTAAACAAAAATCTACATTTGTTTCCAAATACATCCGACATTACGGTTAGGAATATTCGTAATAAAGAAAAACTTTGTATACACTCTGCAAAAACAACTTTACTGTATAAGAGTATAGTATGCATGGCCCCAAAGATATATAATAAAATCCCAAAAGAGCTTAAAGCTCTGAAAACTAAATTGTTTAGATCACATTTAAAAAAAGTACTAATAAGAAAAAGCTACTACAGTGTAACTGAGTTCCTTAATAATAAGTTTTAAATGTAAGTGATAAGTTAGAATGTTAAGTGTTTAAATGTATTTATAATATTTGTACCATATAAATATCATTAGAAACATATATAAATTTAAATTGTGTGTCATTTAGTATTTGTTAAATTTAAGGATATAAATAATTATAAGATAAAATAGATACCATAATTATACATAATTATAAGATAAAGATAAAATATTAGTCATAATTATTAAAACCAAATAAGTGTACCTCTATGATATAAATTAAAAAAAAACAAATTGTACGCCCAACCGGCAAAAAACATGTGCTCTGTATAAAATAACAAGACCTATTGCATAACCATGTTTTTATGCAATAAATGATTTGATTTGATTTGATTTGCACCGTAAATAAGATATTGTTTCAAGTACAAGATAGCCTTTACTGATAACACTTGATGGGGTTGTTCTAAAACCACTTTCCACGTTTGTTTTTGTTGAAATATTCGAGTGGGTACAATGAAAACGTCGAACGAACATAATATTTAACATAATTAAAAAGGTTTTTTTTTTAATTTATTGCATGAGTATGAGTACAGTAGACAGGCAGACGGCCCACCTGTTGGAAAGCGGTTACCATCGCCTATGGACATTTTTAACACCCAAGGCTGCTACCACTGCACTGCTGCTCTCTAAAGAGAGGTTGGAATCTGGCTACTAATATCAGAACACAACTCAAGGCTGTTATGGCGACATACTTTAGACCGGGGTTGGTAGCCATCCAGACGGACAAATACCCTACCACGTGGCTGTGGGTTGTTTTGTCGCCTCCTACGACAGGCCGCAGTAAATTCTATTCTTTGTTCCTGCACGGTTAAGTGCATCATGAACTTACTCTTATTTCTTTGCATTTGATTTCTAAATATGAACAAAAATATTATATCCGTATTGAAGTCGCTCCACTACCTAACCTATTTGCACTACAAGTATTCTTAGCAACTATAGACGAAACTGCCAGGAACAAAACTTTTTGGGTAGTTTGCGAATTCTTCAAAATTCATACTCAAGTCTTAATCATTATTGATGTTATCAAAATTATGTAAATCTCAAAGAGCAGTTTTACCGACGCTTAGACTTTACAATTTGCAAGTTATAAACATGGTCGTAAAAGCCATATATGGCGAGAATAAGACTATATTTACAACAATCACAAGCACCTATTGTGAAGGCAATAAAAATAAAATGGCCGCGGTAAATTCACAAGATTATAGGGCACAGACAATTTAAAACGCAGTGTGCTAGGGCGCGAATCTTTTAAGGGCCGATTACAGTTTGTCGCATACTGTGTATTTAGGTATTAGTTATTTTGTTTAACTTCACGCCAACGCTGTCTTTGCAATAAGATCTTGGCCATCCAAACGTTGGTTAGAAGAGATTGCTTTAAGCAATAAAGCCGCCCATTGTACTACCTTAAAGCATTTAAGATAACTGTGTTTTTTATCATGTTGGTGTATACAATAAGGATTATTTATATTGTGTTTAATATTCGAAAAATATATCAATGTATACATAAGTATTGCTTCAGTTATTAATGTCTTATCTCTCTTTAGTTGTGGTAGCTGAATGATTTATTCGGGTTACAATTCAATAACGTGGATTCAAATCCTAGTCGGATAGAATAAACCGCTTACGTAATTTTCCGACCTAATTTGTATTTTTTAAATTACTCCGTACTGACGGTGCGGGAAAACTCAAGATGAAACTTGCACATTTTGATTATCGATATCTGAAATTCACAAATCCGCCCTGGACAAGTGTCTCGGATATGACGTCCGTTTCTCTAAAATGGATAGCCTTGAGCCTAGTAGTGGAACATTTTTGCTGTTCACATACTCTTTCTTTTTTCTAGAATTATCATGAGTTAATTTCGTTACACAATCTGTACCGATAAGCTAGTGTATAATTAAATAACTTCCTTGCGATAAATATTTTTTGGATTTTGTTTGTATATATAAAATATACAGTTGACTACATATTTCCTTTTAATTTTGTTTCAGGTACGTAAGCAATTTTGTTGAAAATCTACATGAGTGAGAGAGGTTTTTAAATGTATAAGATAACTAAAAATCGACGAGTGGATATCGCACCAATATTAAAGCATTATGACATACGAATAAGTGTGATAAGGCCTTTACACTGTTACTTTGTCTATTACAGGTCGAGTATTGAGCGCAAAAAAGCTTCACTGTACCTTTTAGCGCGTTTTGCAAACAATGATAGAAAAAACTAGGTTTCCTTTTGTGTTACTGGTAGAACTTTTGGACTTGAAATGCTAAGACTATTTTTAGGTAGTCTTATAGTTGTTTTATTACTTCTTTATTTTTATCTACTATAAATTTCATGTCATGATCATATTAATTCCCGATGGTAACTGAATTAAATTATAATTTGTTGCTGAAGTTTTCAATATTTTGCCGAATTTGAGAAAACAGATAGGATTAAAATTACATTGCTGGAATTCTTCCATACTATTTTTAGTTAATTAATTTACCAATAAGACTAAAACTTCATGTGGAATTTTTTTTCGGTCATGAAATAGAATGGAAATGCTTGAGATGACAACGAAGTTTTTGTGGCACTCCCAAACCTTTTGAAACTTTGTTAAGAAATAATTGGAAGCCTATCGCACCTCCTATTCACCATTGTTACATTCCTGTACGTTTCGATCAGTTTCACTATTATATTGACCTTTTTAAACCTATTATAATGTTTCGCAAAATATTACCTTGCTGCATTCTAATTTAAGTCCCAAAAGTACAAAACACTACGTGACAAATTTATAATTTTTTATCCTAGAATTCTTATTATAAATATAAGTAATTTTGAGATATCAACGCGTGTTGACAAACGTTAGTTACAATGTATTTTTAGTAATTCAGTTGTATTATTAATAGAGATTGAGCTGTTTTGTACAAAAAATTGAAAAAGAAATTCGATAATTCTTCCATCCAAAATATCTCTCAATAACAGATATATCATGAACATCTGCATGTCGTAATTTCCAAAAACACTTTCTACTCGTATACTGGTTAAAGTTGCTGTAAAACGTGATTCCATCAATATAAATGACTCTTGCAGCTTATTTGCAATGTCACAAGCACAGAAACAGCCAAGAATGCGGCTATGCAAGTTCTTAACGGAATTTTACTACTCTAATGTCTGTAACCTTAAATAAAATTCATACAAAAACTGATATTTCAAATGTTAATTCGTTCAAATTAATAAAAAAAATTTCTTTATTAAATTTTGTAAATTTCTTGTTGTTCTTTTATGTTTTACTTAGCACCGACTTCGAGATATTGTAGACATAAGTCGGTTAAATATTTATTTTTTGATTTTTAGTGTGAAGTCGGTTTTCTTTTTGCTAAAAAGTATATTTTTTACTTTTTAGTTGCGCAAATACTTCAATAGCTTAGAAATAATATATGAAGCACCTGCAGAAATTTTACAACTGGCACGCGTTTACAAATTTACCATCTCACTCTTCGGTGTATATGATCTTCAACAAGGGTTGCTCTCGATTTCTTTGCGATCCACAAATCAGATCCTGACTTGGTGACTATGGATGGGACCATCTCGCAAGTAAAAAAAAACAATAATTTGAAAATCAGCCCACAATTGACAGAGAAATCGCGTAACATGCTTACAACAAAATTAAGCGCCTGTAGACAGTGTAATACTGGTACGCGTATACGAGATTTTTTTCGTAAAAATGTAAGGCGTTTTTTAATATGTATACACTTACGAGTAAAGAAAACAATTTGAAAATAAGTTTACAATTGACGGAGACATCATTCTACGAAGAAGTTGGTTAACAATTTTTGTGAGTTTCTCTAATTGCTTGGAATCCACTCATCAGATCCTGACATGGTGACAATGGGACCAATTCGGGAGTATAACCTGTCGATTAAAAGATGAATTTTGAAAATCGGTCCATAATTGACGAAGAAATCGAGTAACGAATATACAACACAAAACATACAGACGAATTGAGAACCTCTTCCTTTTTGATGCGGCTTAAAAAATTATTTCAATACACGACGAGTCACAGGTTCGCACGATATTTCATGTCTAGTGATTAACTCTCAGACGTCGGCTTGCTCATAAATATTGTTACGAGTTGCAGGACTCGAATTAAAATGCTGTTGGAATTATTATAGAGTTTATTAGAACCATACAAACACATATACCATAGGTACAAATATAACCGAAAGCAATAAGTCCAAACGTAATGCAGGAGATCGTAATTCAAATCCACGCGCAAAGTTCATCACTAAATAGATTACCGAATGTACACAAGTCTTGCTTCGCTTGTGGTTATTGCTCATATGCCCCTTCCTCAATCGGGCTATTGCTTTATATGTCTGCCCGGCAAGGGTCGACGCAATTTCCTAGAAATCATAACCCTCACACCTGCCTAATGACTGCCATAAAAGATTACAATGCACAATGGGCTGGTTTCTAATCACCAATTTTAAACACAAAGTAAACAAAAGAAGTCCAAATGCCGAAAAGGTAATAAAATGTGTTTCTACAGGGCTGCAGGTGTGAATTTGTCATTGTCGGCACTAGGTCGTAACAATATTGTGCCTAAAACATGCATATTAAATTTTAAATAAGAACAGCAAATTACTTAAAGCTGCTGCTCTTTGAATTAATCTAATAAATTATTATCTTTTTACAAAAATGGATTAAAAACGTTAATTATAACTTACGGTTTTATACCTCAGGGCGTGGTCAAATAAGGTATTATTGATTTTATATCGATCCTACGATTGATTTCCGTTGCGAAATAGCACTCCATGCTTTTGTTATTATCTGATTCCGCTAAGTATTGAATTTAATTGGCTAAGAATAAGAATAATCTATTACATGATTAGAGTTTTATTTTGTTATGATATCTATACTAATATTATAAAGAGGTAAGATTTGTGAGTTTGTTTCTAGGAAGTAATCTCTTGAATTGTTCAACTGATTTTGAAAATTCTTGCATCAATAGACAGCTATATTATTCTTGAGTGACATAGGCTATATTTGATTGCGATTTTTTTTGACGCCCAGCGAATTGGTCACGGATCAGCTTGTCAACGACATTTTAAATTTATTAGCGCAAGTTTTTATTGCAGGTTTAGTAGGGATATGTATTTAACAAACGAATACAAAACGTGTTCTAATTAGATTGTCAAAAATTTTAGTGACAGTAATTTAAATATTTGGACAAAAATTGATAATTGCTTTAAAATTATGTACATACAGTATATGAAAATGTTCGCCAGTTTTTAAATTGATTCATTTAATGTTCCGCGAACACATGTTACCTTTTCAAACCAAGTCACAGAACAGACTGGTCCACCGACAATTGTGTTTAACTAGTTGATAATATAGTTTAAAATTACTTAAATCAAAGTTTTTTGATTTTTTATCTTGTCTAAGAAGATTGTTTAAACATGTAAAACCTTATTATTGGTTTTAATATTTATGTTGGGCGTAATGATTATTACCTCTTTGTTTCTTATTTTTAATCTCAACGTGTGTCATTGCCAACATTGCAATTTTCTATTTTTGCGTTTCTATATATTACAAACGTAAAATTTATTACAATGTTGGCAGTATTGTTTCTTGTACTCATCCAAGCAAAAGTCGACTTTAAGGTGACAAAAATTTTCGTTCCGCGACAGTTCATTTATATTACAGACACTAAGGGTCTCAATGAATTTTTCACTTCATAGTCTAAATATTAGAATGCAATTTGCAATTGACTGAAAAATCGTTAAGATTTTTTTTATAATTTTTCAAGATCTCAGTAAAAATACCCCATACGATCATGTATACTTTTACGGGTATGCCGACACGCTCTAATATTTAGTTGTTTGGCATTTTAATGCAGCATTGTTTAGTTCCAAATAGACCATATCTACCTGTGAATTTTTCTCCATATAGCCCTACTAGCTTCCGAGAAAAATAACTATGATAACAAAGACAGATGAATGGGCGGGCATTAAGAATTGTTGAAAAGAATTAAGTGTTCCGTTACTGTCAAAATCACTACGGAACGTTTATTAAATAATTAACAAATTTCTTTAATTCCGCTAGTCCGAGATCTTAAAATTTAAGGTGACTAGCTCGATTTAAGAATATCCACTCAATAAGGTATTACCTGTCCCACAATCTTCCCGCAACGATTAATATAATGTTAATACGGGAAAGCCAATCTAGATTCTCAGAGCAATTCATGTCACTAGGTGTGAGAACCATAATTCTTATAAAGTCAGGAACGCAGCACAAATTGCCAGCCCTTAATCGGAGTGACATCTTGTCCGCCATTCAACCCACGTTTGGCGAGAGAAAGCGTGTGTAATTAGCCTTATGATTAGGGCTGTAATTGCCGAGTTTTTGGGATATCCAACCACCAAAAATGCTGGAGAATTTATGAGTTAATTTGAGTTTTCGATTATAATGACTCTTTGGTATTTGTTCTTGCCTTATTAATACGAAACTAGTTTCATTTAATTTGAGTTTCTCCGTTTAATTGAACTATTGGGATGGTTGGAATATCGGAAATCGAAACGTACTTTTGGTTAAAATTAAACATTTTCTCTACATGTTGTTGGTACATTCAGTGCTTTAAAAAAAGTCGTGTGAAATGGAATGAACTAAATAGATATATAAACAATTAATAAGTATCTAAAGCTAAAGGCGTTCGAAATTAAACCAAGAATCATGTAAGATAAAAAATAAATCATAGGAAAGATATAAACTCTAACAAAGTAAATCGTTAAATCGTTTTTTTGTAATTTAAAATGACAAAACCATTATTAGATTTAAAAACAATATTTTTAAATACATTTATCGTACTACAAAAACGACCCACGATTGTCTATCATCATATGAATAAGTTAAGTATAGGCTACATTTTCACACACACTGTATAAAAAGCTAATACGCTTAAAGATGTACCTAAATTTGAGTTATATTCAACAGGCTTGATGAAGTAAGTAGTGACAATGTGTCTACATTTACCATTTACATTTATATCTGGCTTGATTCCTTAGTAGCCTAGTAGTACTAGTAGCCTAGTACCTGACATATGTGGTGCACCGTGTATCATCGTTACTATGATGATTACACCGATGTATTGACCATTTGGTAGACAAAAGAAATTTGGAAGATATTATTTGTATTTCTAAATGAAATTAAATTATAAGCGACTGTAGGAACACAGTCTGAGTCAAATAAATTTTTCTTAAACCAAAAATAATGAAAAAGGAAGAAGCAAAAAATACGAACAAAGCAACTATTACTTTTATATATAGTAGGTACTAGGATATTTCGGGCTTCTTACTTCCAACTTTCTATATAAACTGCCTATCTAATTGAAACTATCCTATTTTCCGGAACAAAAGTATCGTAAGTTTAAAATCGCCACCGAAAGTAAATCAAAATTATGTTAATCGATTCATTTCTAAGAGTGTCATAAAGAACACATAAAATTCATAATTTACTTCATCATTTACACATTACTCAGAAGGTAGGAGATCAGTTACTTTTTAAAATAAGGTTGAAAATTTCCTTATTCTTAAAACGGTTTACGTTAGCAACCATTTACTCCGTTTCCAAGAGCCGAATCGTGAAAAAGTTAGGAAAAGGCTCTTGGAAACGGAGCGAAGCTGAACATTGACCTCCTAATTTTTCCTATAAAGTAACGGAGTTGTAATTTAATTTTCTGAGAAAATTCTTCACCGACTATAGAAATATTTTTTCAACGTTTTTCGAAGTCTTGGACTATGAATTCTAAGTTTTATTATTAATTTTTCAAGGGAAAATTCCGCACATTTCTGTCTGTGGTCACCGTTAATTTCGAACTTTTACCACCATTCACACGATAAATCTTAGGATTTAGAGACACGGTAAATTTCGAAAAACAGATATGTCTAACTGTACACATGTTATCAGTGTTTAAATGGATACCAACTAGAATCGATGTGTTTCAATTATTTCTGTCTACCCCAACTTGTTTTATTTTAATTATTCACTTTTGTTTATGGTTAATATTTACTCTATGATAGCCTAAAAATATAATTCCTTAGTCCTTGTAATTACATTTAATTAGCGAAAACTTAAGAAAATGCCTTAATAAGTGATATATATCTACCCACATACGATACTTTATTCCTTGAAAGTCAAAGACTTCAGTTAAATACGGACTAAGCATGATCTAATTTTCAAAAAACAAAAAACTACAATAAATTTGAATAGAAGTTTAAAAATAATAAGTACTGCACAGCCCTATTAAGGAAGCACTGATTGCGAATGTTTGTGCTATCCCAAAACGGCACTGTTAAATTAATTGCGTAATTCTACGCTACTTCATTTCGGGTTTTGCTACAACGAGAACTAATCTTTAGGGTTGTCAGAATCGACATAGTTTAGAGTGTATACAAAAAGAGTAAAAAGGACTGGGATGGTTCATAAACGGATGACACTTTCAAGTTACACGATTGAATTTCCGTTCATTAATTCTATAGTATTATAAAAATATGTGATATGCCACACTAGCTTGGGAGGAAGAAATCTCACGAATGTGACCGATCGTGACGAGGTGTGACAAGGTTCAAAATATCATGAAATTCATGTGACGTAATTTGTGGATGGTAGATGTGGATTTATTTAACAGTGCTTTCCGTGCTATTATAAACCATGATTCACGGATCAAAACTGACAGTTATATCTTTGTGTAAAGGTTGTTAAAATCCCTATGAGGTGAGCCTTGCTTAGGTTCTCATGGTGCTGCGGGTGTCCATGAGCGGCGATAACCAAGATTAATAATATAAAGCCGATATTAGATAGTTCATTTCTACCTTTTAATTTGAATGAATTAACGAAAGTGATCCATATAAACATAAACATAAATCTTTCAATGTTATTGATTACCGTCGTGTATCTTTCAGTTTTGTGCCTTTCAATCAAATAGATTCAACTCGGTTGATCCGTCTTATTAGTATTATACTGTTTCTGAGCGTTTATTTTACTTTTGACGTTTGCACGTCTACCAAGTTACTATTGTTACGTGCGAGGGGGGGATTGGAAGGAAACATCAGTTGTTTTTCCAACTAAACGCTTTTATTGACTTACACAGCCGTACGTGATTCTTCCCTGCAGGGTTGCCCCTTCGCGCACAACTAAAGACGCACTGTCCCGACCATGAGATGTTATCACAATACCGTCGCAGATTTGACGGCCTCTGTGGTTGAGCGGGCTAAGCCTTTGCGCTTACCTCATTGCAACGCAGAGGCTCTGGGTTCGATTCCTGGTATAGTAAATTTCGGAAACCTATGTTCTCCGTTATTTACTATGGTCTGGGTGTCTGGGATCGGCCCCAGAATGGTCAGTGGTATATTACCCATAACACAAGCGTAACTTGCTTAATTTGGGGGGATATACAGTGTGTGTGTGTCTGCCGATTTATTATTAGATATTACGTAGACCACCTCATGCTACTGCGGTGTTCAACTCCGAAATTACCGCGCGTAGCTAGCTTCTGGATCTCCTCTTAAACTACACTAAGCTCCTCCTTCACTGAACTGCCCACTAAACTCTGGACGAAACTCGTCACTGTCTTTTACTAAACTTCTCTTCCAACTCTTTCGTATCGCACTTGTCGCTTGGATGTCTTGGAACTGAACTCCACGTAGGCGCGTCTTACGCTGTGTATATACCCGGAAGAATCTTCTGGAACTCATAATTTCGATCTTCTTTTCGTTATTCTTTTATTTACTGTCTCTCCCTTTCTAAACATCATCTATCTCTGTCTTTGTCTTCCTCAATCTTCTATTCTGGAATTTCGATCTTCATTTCGTTATTCTTTTGTTCATCATCTATCCCTTTCTAAAATATATCTGTCCTTTTCTTTTCCTTCCAGAATCTTCTACCTTTTCTAAAAGTCTTGAGACCTGCTTACGCTGCCAGAAAGTTCTACCCTCGGTCGCCACACTATCTATAAAAAATGCGACTTACGATGTGCAAACCAATTACTTATCGCTACCAGAATAAATTTGATATTGCAACAAACAAATGTGGCAAATAAAATTTAAAAAAATTATGTTAGCAAAAGTTTATTTTAGCACCACGGCGCCCTATATGGTTAAAACGGCCCCGGGAAGACTCGTTGGAATTAGTCAAAATTATTTGGATATTATGTACTTGTAAGTTCAAAATATAATTGACAAATAATGAACTAGTTTTTTAATTAAACTGTACGATAAATAAAAATTGAACATCTATCAATGGCGAATAATACCCAAGCAGTTGTTAAGTGAGTGTGTCGTGTTACGTAACATAATTTAATTAATTAAGCGAAAGTTGTGTCTACGGTATAAGGCAAAAACTAAGTAAACCAGTTTCGTATAATTAAAATGAACAAAGCAGTCGGAAACGTTCCAAATACAGGATGTAATGGCGCCAACATAAGGAACAGCGGACTTGGTATTTTTAACACTTTTGTTGTTTGAAAATTGATAATAGAGATTGATCGACACATCGGTAGTAATTTCTGGTTTTTAACGTATTCAATCGCGTGTCTCATTTATTAATATTTTCTTTATTCTTACGTTAATACAATTTTACTATTGTATCGTTCACTGAATAGCTAAGATAAGCCACAATGAATTATCTTATACTTATTGAATTTTATTTTATTAAGGATCACTAACAATTTTTTGTACATCGATTCAAGTACATTCATAGGCTTTCAATTAAGGTTTAATATTGCAATGTAAACTTCTTAAAGGTGAATATTGCTTGCATTGTAGTATGTTCACTGGTATTATTAAAATTAATACAAATATATATATGTACTAGTTAGGTGCTGAATGCTAAACAATACTACAAATTGAACAAAAAAGCAATGAGCCCATTTTAAAGGCAATAAGCACGTACCTTACGAGTATAGAACATTATTAATTACGGAATGCTTTTTACTTGTGTGAACTTGCGGAATTTTTTATTTTTCCTTGTTGAAGAGATTCCATATTCATCCCAAATTCAATTGTACAGAATTCCATCAAAATTGGCTACTATCGAGAGAAAGTCGTTGAAAATACAAATGTGTTTTTTTATTAGATGACTTCAGTAGATAGGCACGTGGCCCACCTGATGGAAAGCGGTTACCAACGCCTATGGACTTTTCTAACATCAAAGGTGCTACGAGCACCAATGTGCTGGCACATTGACAACACAACACAACTGATCGTTGTTATGGCAGCATACTCTAGACCAGGGTAGCCATCCGAACGGGAAAATACCACCTAGCTCCTGGTTTTTGTTTTTTACTTCTTATACTTCAGTAAATTTTCATACGTACATATCTCAGTAATAATGACGTAGCAACGGACTTGTGAGATATTTGTTTGAAAACATTTAAATTCTTTAAATCTTTATAAAATAAATTTGGCTTCTTACCAAATAAATGTTCACGGAAATACAAACATACAATACTCGTTTCATATACTAAATGTTCTTTGAGTATGTTAAATTATACAGAACAGTGTACCAAAAAAGGAATAGGTGCATGGGTTCGTACCCCCAGACCGTTTTGGCAAAATGTTTTATTCATCACTTTTGTATGAAACGTGTAGCGGTGTATTTTTTATTCGGCAAGTCTTGGTTACTGTTTTATGTAAACGTTTGTCAGTACATACGTCTTTTCTTTGAATTCACTTCATGAATGGTTAATTTGAGTACAATATCTTTATTTGATTGTAAGTAGAATAGTACGATCTACATGATAATTGCTTAAAGTTAAAACCCATCTCCAAACTCTTTGTAAAGTTTTCTAATATTTTGCAGTGCGTTTTAATATTTCCTTTTAATATAAAATATAAATCGTGCTAAATATTCTTAAAACCTAGAATTCTCTGTAACAAATGCAAACATCTCTCTAACTATGAGATATATACTGCATCCTCAGCACCAAAAAAACGCGACCAAATTTTTTTTGCTAAACTCTTCTATCGCACGGAAACGACTTCATATCGGGATAAAGAGTATGCTAAGTGTTGACCTGGAATATATGCTAGCTCTGTGTTGAGCTTCATTCAATAGTTTTCACGTGATGCTCTGACAGTCTGACAAAAATTCTATAAGATGCTATTTCAGAATTAATTACATCCCCTGATCTTTTTTTCATCTTTAAACTCATTACACAAACTTAATCCTTCTGCAAAATTATTGTATTATAATTTATAAACCGATACTTCAGAATTGAAACAAATTTTATTTCAAACAACTATTAAGACGGTTAGGTATCTTTCTTGTATACTGAATATATTTACAAAGGCAGCATCAAAACAAAACACACGGGAATTCCATCTTAAATTGCAAGTAGAATCCATAAAAGACACTTTCCCATGTATTGCCTTGGTGGGTTCTTATAAGGTAGTGGCTGCGACAGCTGTCGACAAAAAGTCGACTAAAAATGCGTTTTGTATAAAATGTTGCGCGACAACCGACTATTGTGCGCGGACGCATACCGATCTTTATAGATAACCACTATGCCGTGTCTGTTGGTTTTATAGGGTAACCGAACCAAGTGGGAAAATGGAACCCTTTTTATATCGTCATAATCGTCTGTCCACCTAAATCATTTTTCTCAAAAACCTAAAAAGATAAAACCATACCCAGGTATGGATGAAAACTTATTTGATACCAGCGACTTTTGCATAATGTGTCAGACGAAGACGATATATATTACAAATAGTTTAAAAATCGCCTAATTAATAAACTGTATACCATTTTTGAATAAGACAAATATCTATATATTTCAATTAGAAACCAGATTCTTATATATTTTTAAGTTAAGATTATTATGATGGAAAAATATCATCATGGTGTTTAATCTCTCTCTAAATGTCGATTGTAAAAAATAACCTCTTTCTTCAATATGGCTGACAAAGTTGGCAGAAATGTGTACTCCATAAGTTGCTACACAATGGTGCAGTGAAGATGAAAAAAAAAATTGTAAGTACCAAAAAACTGGAAAATCTATATATACCTGTTAATACGTGAAAAAAACCCACTGACTCCTTTTTAAGCGTTGCACGCACGCATTAATTTGAGATTTGGCATAGTTAGGGTTTATAAGGAGGAGCAGTGCAAATTGTTATTTTTTATGTCTTAAAAAATAAAATAAATAGATACTGCAAAAGAGATAGTACGTAGTATAAGACGGATGTTAGAGTGAAATAGATGTAGTGTTAATTTTTAATCACTTACATATCTTCTTATAGGGTTTCGTAATCATTTTGGCAAAACCGGAACCCTTGTATTTTCGTCATCTCGTCCGTCCGTCTGTTTTACGATCAGATTTCGTCATTCGAGTAAATACATTTTATAGATTGATCCACAATGATCGAGCAGCTACGTATTTTATTACAACAAAAGATATTATTAAAATAATGATCCGCCACAGAGAAAGTTTGCCCTTGGTTTTTGTTCATTGTGTTGCAAAGCCGCAATTATCGTGTCACCGGTCGGAAACAAAAGTATTTTATCAGAACGAACCTGTCATTGTTGAAAAATCCGTACTATAATACTACACAAATTCGAAAGTAACTCTGTTTGTTACCTTTTAGAAGCCTGAACGTATTGAAATTTGGTAATCAAATGAATTATCCTGGAGAAGGATAGGATATTTTGTCCAAAAAACAATATTGACAAAAATAAAATAGGGAATCAGAATAGGGTAGTTGACAGTTAAGACATACTCGAATTGTCCATAGAAATAGAAAATACTGAAAATTGTCTTCAATTTTGTAATAAAATAAATAATACAAGAAGTGTTTATTTGAGTAACATGGATTTCAGGTTTATTGATTTTAAGTTCTAAAAGATATACCTTTATCATAAAGGCTGTGTACATACACATGGGCTTTTAATACAAGCATATGTACATACATATACTTGTATTAAAAGCCCAAAAGGAAATAGCACACAATAAACATTATTAAATAATAATAAATACTTCATATTTAATAATTATTATTACTGTGTATTTTTACTTTGTCCAAAATCTTTTTTTTACCTCATTTTGAGCTTCGTAGCAGTCGGCTGCTGAATGACAAATTTCCTCTCAATTAATTATGTTGCCTACGTATAACAGTCGTGGTAGCATAATGGCTAGCGCACGCGTCCCACACTCAAGGGCCGCGGGTTCGATCCTGGCCGGAACGCATGTACCACTTAGTCAGTTTTCTAATCTAATGTGCATATTGTTACAATTACCACGTGCTAACAACGGTGAAGATGCAACCTGCACATCGAGATAACCGATGTGTCAAACCTGCCAAGCCGCCTTGGATAAGCGGGGCGGGTATACTGTGTGTTCCCCCTAAAATGGGAAGCCCGAGCCCAGCAGAGTGGGACATTTATATATTATACGTGTAGCTAGCTGTACCTACCATTAAGAATACAATGCAATTATTTACACTGACTCTTCCGAATGAGAACCCTCCAAAACGGATGTGTCATTGAGCTCTTGAAATCGCAATCACTTTCAGCTTGTACTATGAATGAACACAATGTCTATTTAAGAAGTATAAGAAGCATCATAACAAGAAATCTTCATAATTGTGAGTCATTCATAAATTATGCAATAACTTTTGGAGATGGAGAAAGTTCACGTTTTGGTATGCCGAGTATGCGTATCCTTTTCGTCGCCGCTCTTGGACTGGTTATTAATCGATTGAAAATGGAGCAGAATGTTAATCTACATTCCGTACGAATATTTTTTTCAAATAATTCAGTGTTTTTAGTCGCTGTCGTATTGCAAACGCTTTTGTCCTTTTCATTGCTGAATTACAACAGACTCGCTGCCAACCCCGCGATCTCATACGTTCGCGTGTTCAGGATGATGTTAAAAGGTCGCGAAGACCACAAAGCCGCTGTCAGGCCACCAGAAGCCATAGGTGGCCACCCAAAGCCCGAGATTGCCACTGGATTGGCCACTGGATGGCCAACGAATGGCCAACTAAGCTGCAGACGAAGCCAACGCAAAGCCCGAGACGGCCATCGGATGCGGCAGACTGGCCAATGACAGCAGTTGAAAGACTACCGTTATGAGGGTAGGTTTTAATGGCTCCCAACCCTGCCACCGACGGGTAGTTGCTCGTCGAGTAAAAGCCGGCAAAGAGGTTTTCTCGAGGCTCCACTCTCCTCGTCGCCTCAAATGGCCAAGAGGAAGAGGAAGACAACAGACTGGGTAGCAGTCCACCGGATGAAAAATTGTTGCCGTCGTCTATAGCGCATTACCAACGTGATTAAGGTCTTAAAGAAATTTTATGACAAGAAAACATCTATATCATATTACCGTTGCGCTTGAGTTCTTATATATTAACTAGCTTCTGCCCGCGACTTCGTCCGCGTGGAATGGTTAAAAGAAAAGGTAAGTTAAAAAAACTCCCCGATTTTGAAAAATTCTTGATTGGTGCTCCGCTCCTATTGGTCTTAACTTGATAGTATATAGCCTATAGCCATCCTTGATAAATGGGCTATCTAACACTGAAAGAATTTTTCAAATCAGACTAGTAGTTCCTGAGATTAGCGCGTTCAAGCAAACAAACAAACAAACTCTTCAGCTTTATATATTAGTATAAGATTGATTTAATACAAAAAAGAGAACTTAATTTTAAGTAATCTTAATGAATTAAATTTAGTTGTGTATTCTATCTATTATCCTTAAGATTAAGTAGTACTGCACCAAAGTTATCGTCATCTATGGGCAGTGTTGTCAGGTATGCCGATTTTCAAGGGTCTGAGGACACGTCCCGATTTGCACCTGATCGGAACACTAAATATCCCGATAAATGAATAAATTTTTAGATTAGATTATTAGAAATTTAACAATTAGATTAAGCAATCAAACCTTAATTTTAAAAAAATTATGGTTTTCCTTTTGTCCCCATTTATACAACTAAATCCCGATTTGGTTTACCTTCTGCCCCGATTTAAGGCAAATTAGACCTGGCAACACTATCTATGGGAATTAAGTAACTAATTAAGGTTGTAATGATTTGTAAGTATAGAAATAAGCCAATGGACTTGTTTCCGGCTAATTAAAATAAAGTAATGTGCACAGAAATGGGTGGCTACGTTTTCTCGCTGGATCGCCACACTAATAATATAACCCGTTTTTCGAAGTAGTCACCAACCTTGACGACAGCACTGTACCAGCTGAGGAGTTAATTAGGCGTTTATAGAGATTTTTGACGAGAAAAATAGAGGAATGTAGAATGAAAATACATCTTGTGCCGACCCCGAATAATTGGAATGTGGTGAAAGAAAACAGAGAAGAGAGAGAGAGAGATTTTTGTCGAGGTTCATTAGAAGTTCTTATTGTTACATCAATATAGACTGTTCAATTCGTCCTTCCTAATTTAGAGGTCAGTTTTTGTTTTCTTCTTTGTGCTTAATCGTTGTACCACGAGTATGACACAGAATATAAGGTCGCAAAAATAACGGTGCATTACTAAGAAATTCAAACTATATTTTACCGTTAAGAAATCTTACGATTCAAGGCTTATTAAAGATCAGCCAAATCGAATCAATCATGGTATTAAATCCAGCATTGTTGTTGGAACTCGTGACTGAAAGAGAGACGAGACGCGGTAGCTATTTAAATGTATCGTACTTTATATAAATTGATAAAATTGTTAGTTAAAAAGTTGGTAGAACTCGTATTAGAGTTAGAGAGCCTAAAGGAACCACGTGCCATTCCATCAGAGAACAGTCTATTGCACTCGCTCATTAGCATCATTAGCCAGGTGTTATGGATTACGATTACAAGCTAATTCTAGGAAACTGTGTCGATCTTGTCGGGTGGGCACATTTTGCATTTTTGGAGTATAAAACGACGGCCTGATGGAGAGAGGGGTCAGTTGAGCGAGAACCACGATCAAGGCGTGACGTGTGTACAATCGGGAATCTAATAGTGACGGACTTTGCGCGTTTTATTGAATTACGACATTCTGCATTACGTTTGGATTTGTTGTGTTCGGTTATATTTGTACCTATGTTATACGTGTTTGTATAGTTATAATAAACTCTATAATAATTCCAACGGCATTTTAATTCGAGTCTCGCAACTCGTAACAATATTAAGCACCTTGTTTTGATAAAATACGTTTTGCTTTGTTAATCATTTTTGATAGACAATGTAATGCAAGAAATTCAATTCAGATTATGTTATCTGCACTTCTTGCCTCAATAACACGCAATGTACACAACGAAGTACTGCAATAATATTGCAACCAATCATATCTTATCGATGCGATTATTCGCACCTATAATGGTGCTATTGGAAAATTTATAATGTTGTTTATTTGAATGGCACAGTAGTTTGCATACAATGACAGAGAAAGTGTTGTGCTATTGATATTTTAATCGTTGTTACCATTAATCCGCCCGTGAAATCGATACTTGCGAGCGTACGCCTATTCTGGGAGATATACGACCTGGGTTTATGAATTTTATAACAGACGTTCAATAATAGATACTGAATAACGCGTAAGCGCATTTGATTGAAAATTGCTCGTAATTTTCATTTCGTTTAACAAATGTATTTTTGCTTGTTGCTTGCATTAAAAAAATTGTACATATATCATCGTATGAAGTAAGAATATAATTGATACTTGGTCGCGCCGCTTAATTTAAAATCCTGTCCTATCAAATTATTTCCACAACTACCCGCTTTCCTAAACGCGATATCCAATCACATTTTACCAGCCGCCATCTTCCGTCCCATACGACTATCCTTGTCGTACTTACCGCTGTACTAATACTGCTCGTCTTTACGAGTCAGTCTGCCGTCGACCCTCGTCGCACATAGTCTGCTGTCGACCCTCGTACGACAACCCGCACATCTTTTCCGCCACAAATTACGTAAAAGTGCAGTCATACCGCGCCGCGTGTGTACAAATAATCGAAGGCCGCAAGAAGGAGACAAGCCAGAAGATTTGCTGCAAGGCTCACGACTTGGTGATCAGCACGCAAGTTAGTGCAGCCCAGAGGCGCGAAGGCTAGTCTCCCTTCTTTCCATACCAGCAATCCTACCACCGCCATTTGGATACGCGTTCAGTACCTAATACTGTTCCGACAGTTTCCGCAAATCTATATACATACCCGTTTTGTATTATTTTCAAACGATGTATTCCTCTAATGCTCAGTATTGGATCTTAAGTTTTCAACATGGCAGCTGCAATGATATTAGCCAAATAAATCGTAGCCGAATCCTTTGTAAAAAATATAAGAATACGAAATATGAAAATACAAATATTTTTTATATGTTGATTATAATTTTATTTTATTTAACTTGTTTTCACCGTGGGTCGCGTGACTATATAATCAAGGAGGCGGGCACTGAAAATCAGTGCTGTGTCGGACTATGTTTCGGCACAACAAAAACTGAGTGCCAACCTCATTTCGCGAATTGCGGCACACATTTCCAGTGTATTTATTATTATAAATTATTGTTAATGTGTCGGATTTTTAGAAATAAATATTTTCTTTCTTTGTTTCTAAATATGTATTAGCAAATAATATTTGAATTATTTGCAAATAAGACTGTAACATTACTCTTTGATGCCTGATAGCTGATCCTGGCCTTCAGTCATTTTCTGGATAATCGTGGCTATTGTAAAAGCAGAATACATACCAAAGACTAATTTAAAACGTGTTCAGATCCAACCTAGTTTGAATTAGGTAGGTGCATCGGTCGCAAAAAGCAAAGAACATTAAATAATATTTGTTCAGAATATTCATGCAAGAGTCGACTACGTTAGTACATGTCATAGATTCTGTAGATTACCTAAGTCGTTTTAGATAATGTTTGCAAAATTATTAGCTTGTCGTCTGTGTATTACTGATATATGGACCTTTCAGTGTTGCATAGGTTTGAGTGGACAATGTTCATTTAATTAATCGCCTGTCGGATTTCATTTCTGTGTTATATCGTTGTGAAATCTTGTACGATTTTTAAGTTGATCTCTCTGTTAATACGCACGCGAAGCGTATGTGAAATATATACATATAAGTGCTACCTCAACACATTAGTTTTATTTTTCGCATAATAATAGTAACAAAAAAAATAAGTACTACTTAAATATAGGATGTAATGTTGATATATTGAAATACGATGGCAAACGATGAACGGTTATGTTTTGACAAAACGACATCGGCTACTTATCAATAAATAGCAACTCATAAACATATTTCACAAACGTAGCGATGTTTGTTACGCAACCTGTTAACATCGGTTACAGGTTTGTGGACCGGCGGGCATAACCCGGAAACTGCAGCGTTATTTATAGTTTGACCGGCGCGCGCGCAACCTAACAACGGTAACCTTTAGCAGACAATTTTAGGTGTAACTTGTTTATGGGTTGTGTCTAAAGTTAGCCGGGAAGCAATTTAATGGAGTTTGTAGATGATATCGTTTTGAAATGAGAATAGAATACCCTCGGAGGAAGAGGACAATATAAGTTATATTTCAATAATTTGATGATGTTACAACTATACCCACAGGAGACAACACAAACTGTTTGCAGTTCCAGCCAATAGAACCAATGTTCTTTCAAAAGCATTTTTAACCAGGGCCGTTCAGATACTCAACCAGATAACTCGTTCTATAGAAAAATATGATAATTGACCTGAGATCTGAGATGAGCATCGAGATCTGAAGCTTCTTAAGTGCTCCTAACTGACTTTTA
This sequence comes from Dendrolimus houi, assembly GCA_039645545.1. Taxonomy (NCBI): domain Eukaryota; kingdom Metazoa; phylum Arthropoda; class Insecta; order Lepidoptera; family Lasiocampidae; genus Dendrolimus; species Dendrolimus houi. Next base: position 22,003,525 of record CM077127.1, on the reverse strand, counting down.
CCAAATTTAATACAGGTTTTTATGTTGATAAATTACAGAGATGTCATCTGGAATCTAGCCCTACTGTCCTAGAGCTTTAGGGCCCGTATATTATTTTACTTTGTTTAATGTAAATTAACCCGCCATTCCGCTTTGAACAAACGTGGCGGATATACTGTTCGTTCCCCTAAAAGCGTTTCGTGCAGGAATACGCTGTCGTAAGAGACGACAAAACAACCTACAACCATGTGGTAGGGTATTTGCCTGTCTGGCTAGCTACCAACCCTGGTCTAGAGTAAGCCGCCATAACAACCTTGAGTTGTGTTCCAGCATTAACGGCCAGATTCTAGGTTCCCTTTAGAGAGTGACAGCACATTGGTAGCGCCTTTGGTGTTAGAAATGTCCATAGGCGACCGTGGCCGCTTTCCATTACGTGGGCCGTCTGCCTCTCTGCTGAACTTATGGAATAAAAAAGCTTTGAAGGCACAACAAAATTTTTTGATCAGACATTGCAAAATGTTTTATTAAAGTAGGTATTTTGAGTAAGCATTTAACACAAGCCCTAGGCGGCGTGTTTAATGATCCGATCATAAGCGTCGTAAATCAAACTTCGAATGCGACGCACGCGCACGCATCGGCGCGAACTGCAGCTTCAATGCGGTCTGCTTGATTAGATGACGTGCAGAGTAGTAACTTCTTATAATACTGCAGAGTTATGTATTATTTTTTATAACAAACACCAAAATTGTCCTAATTATAAAATAAATTAAAAATAACAAAACTATATGTATAAATACAATGTAAAAATTAATAGACAAGTTTTGTTTTTATCAAAAGCAGCAAGACGAAATTTAAAATTAAAAAATATTTATTTGACCTCTTCAAATATAATTAAAAATTTCCTACAATAGACCAATGACTATTTAGTGCTTGTCTTCGAAATAATTTCAATTATTATTAAAAATATTCGTTCTTGAGCTTGATTAATTAATATAATATAAATCTTTTAACTCGCATGTGCCTGCTTTTTACTGTAGAAACTGTTCAAATCATTTAGTAAATAGGTAAATCAAAATTATTAGCTGTTAGGGTTAAATATGGTCCTGAGAGATCAACTAATTATAAATTTATATATATAAATATTCCCTCCTATCTATCCCTCCCTACATAGTGTTCGACCGCGATGAACTCCAAAACTACTCATCAGATTTTTATGAAATGTTTTTTATTTTGCAGGATTTGTTCTAACTTAGAAAATATGTTTCATTTTAATTTATAATAAAAAAAATATTCCATTTTTTTTAAACCTCGAGGTCGGTAAATTTCTGCTGTCAACTAAGTTAGATAAGCATCATGGCGCAATACTTTAAGCCTTTCTTTGATTAATAGTATGTGAACCTTAATCAATATAAATCTAATATATATAAACATGAATCATAGAAATGTATGTACGAGCATAACTTAAGAACGACTATACCGATTTTGATGTCATTTTTGTGTGTATTTAAGTGGGTCCCCGGATGGTTTAGAATTACAATTGGGATCGGGTTCGAGGATCCTCCTAATCTCCTGGATCTATTTTGATGATTTATTTGTGTGTTTGAGAGAGTCCCCGTATGGTTTATAATTTAGATTCACAGTTGGAACCGGTAGGAGGCACTAGAATCCGGTCCTAGATTTTTATTTTTTCAGGGTAGGACAACGTCTGCTGGGACTGCTGGTAATATATAAATTGTTGAAAAAAGTCGCTCGCGATGTCGCGCTGAATATTTAGTTGGAACTCTGATTTATTTAGTCACAATGTTGCCGCACCGCATCGATAATATCAACAGACTGTATGTATGTACATACTCGTATATTATGTGCACAAACTGACGACAGACTGCTAACCGCTGAATATATATTTGCTATTCTTTGAAGATATCGCCGCAAAATGCATTTTGCGTGCCTTTACATATTATTAGTAGTTTAAGCGGCTGTTTAAAATTTTTACAAGACAACGTATCCCTTGAAACAGAATTCTTAATTCTTGTAAGCGGTTACTATACTCTTATTACATATTTTGATGTCATAAATAATAATATTGATTACAAATAAAGTATATTGATCTTGCTCAGGAGGTTACCGCCATGTGAAACCTGGACTCTCCAATCGTAGTACTAATTTATGCCTTTTTGTGTCAAATTATAAAATCTACTCTATGTATTCCGACAGGCCGATTATGGCTAACTATATATATACCTTATAAGATCTTTATAAATGTCATTACCCATTTTCGCTGCAATAAATTGTATTTTTTGTGCTTTGGTAAATAAATTATTAAAAAATTGTGTGTGTGCGTGCAGTCCACACACAGTAGAAGTAAAACTTCAGAGAATATATTCACAAATAATTCTTCTCTAACTTTTATTAATATAAATATAATTTCTTTAGCCTACGTCCGTCAACATATTATATTTCAAAAAATTCAATGTAAATTATACTTTAAATCACTAGCATAAAGTTCAAAATTCAATGCACTATTACACATAATTTCCTTCGATCTACGTATAAAAGAATATCTGCTTTAAAAATATACAGATACAGCTAAAATACATCTGAAATTTTTCAAGTTTTTTTTAAATTGAAAATTAATACTAACGGGTACAGAAAAATGTGTTTTATTACAAATAAGGTTGAAGTTTGTGTTTACCTCTTTTTATTGTCACTTTTTCGTTTCATCGATTTTCAAATTCTAACGATTCTAAAGAAGTTTCACTTCAAAAAGCAAATGGTTCAATGATTTGCCTTTTTGATGATTTCTTAATTGGCATTTTTGTTTCTTTGCAGGTAATTTGCGTCTGCCGCTGCTGATACTTAATCCAAATGTTCGTGAGTTATGACAATATTGATAAAGCGGTCTTCAACATTGATATGCATTTATGTACCTTCCGCCATATAAGCTCGAAGTACATTAGAAATTTTGATTCCGAGCTCCGGAATGAATGGTTGGGGTTCAACCGGAAATATCATGAAAATATCAATGGACAGATCAAACTATTCTTTTATCGTTTGTTAGCAAATAATTTTTTTGTTAATAGAATAGAAGGAAGTGCGCCAAAAGCGTCGGTTGCTTTGATATCAAAGCGACTCGCATCTGCGTGTGCGCCAACCGCGAGCAGGCTAAATATCTATTTCGTGTAAATCAGTAAAACAAAAATTAAAATAGATATTCTACTTTTTTTTTCGTTAAAAAAAGCTTTTGTCGAAAAAAAGATTTTGTTGTTTGAAAACTCAAATAAAGGAATCTTGTAATACATTCATGCTACAAGATTATTCAATCTGAGACTTTTTATTACTAGATAGTTAGTTTTTAAACATGTATTACAAAAATAAATATTTAAGTCTAATCAGGAAAACAGTGCAAGTAAATTACATTCTTATCCGTGCAGGAACGGAGAAAGAATACAATTTCCTGCGGCCGGGCGGCCTGTCGTAAGAGGCGACTAAAGAACCCACAGCCAGGTGGTAGGGTATTTGTTCGACTGGATGGCGACCACCCCTGGTCTAGAGTATGCCGCCGTAACAACCTTGTGTTGGGTTCCGGCATCATTGACCAGGTTCCAGTCTCCTTTAAGAGAGCAGCAGCGCATTTGTAGCACCTTTGGTGTTGCAAATGTCCATAGGCGACGGTAACCACTTTCCATTAAGAGGGCCTGTCTGCTGAACTCATGCAATAAAAAAAAAAACAATACCCATAATACCGAGCTGGGAAAGTCTTGGTAGCATAATGGCTAGCGAACGCGTCCCAAACACAAAAGGCGCGGATTCGAATTCTGACCGGAACGCATGCACCACTTAGGCAATTTTCGGACCTAATGTGCATATTGTTGTTGTGTGTAATTACCATGTGCTAACATCGTGATGAAACTTGTACATCGAGATAACTGATGTGTCAAACCTACCAATCCGCCCTGGACAAGCGTGGCGAGTATACAGTCCGTTCCCCTACAGTGGGAGTCTCGAACCCAGCTGTGGGACGTTCATGGACTGTTACTATAAGCTAGGAAAGTTATGCTTGTTTTATATGTAATATACTACGGACGATTTTGAGACAGATCCCCGACACCCAGACCAGAATAGATAATGCAAAATTCTAACATTCTTACGCCAACTATACGGGAAATATTCTTACGCCATCCACTTATTAAGTTGTAATTAATTAAAACTAATTATTTTGAGAAATTTTAAATGTGTAAAATTAATGTGCACGCCGAATAAGCAAAAGCCTGTGATACTAACTTATAATATGTGGTCATCCTGTATGTACCATGCCGTGGCATAAATTGAAATGAATGGTAAAGACTTATTGCTTCCAAGAATACCACTTATGCCGACTGATATGGCGTTCGAGTTCAAACGTCTTTAACTTTATTTACTTCCGTAATTAATAAATGTCAGACTGAGCCATAGTGAAGCGTGGCCGGGTTTGGTTAGTATGATACTTGCAAACTGTAAAAAAATTGTCAATAAAAATTCATTTGTGGAGGAAAGTCGAGTTAGATTTGTGTCTGAAGTAGAGTATTCCTTAGAGAGAGTCTCTGAATGGGGGGGAACAAAACCTTGTCCATTGCAACCCCTAGAAGACACAGGTCTGCGTATTCTCTGCCAAAAAAACTCCATTCGAGCAAGCGCTTCAGTTCCAAGGAACTCCCCTTGCCACCTCCAATAGTATTGGGATCCTCGGTGTTGACATCGCGAACGATTCAGGAGCCATCTTCAAGACAAGGCAAAACAAGCAGTACTTCACACCGTGGCAACGCCTTGTGCTTTATAAAGCCCAGGTGAGGGCGCATATGGAGTACTGCTCACACCTTTGGGCTGGAGCACGTGCCTACCAGCTTAATCCCCTGGACTGTATACAAGCCGTTCGCGTTGTTGATGATCCCATACTCATAGACGGTCTAGATACGCTTGGCCTTAGGATAGACTTCGCGTCTCTCTGCGTATCCTACCGACTGTATAACGGGGAGTGTTCCGAGGAACTGTTTATAATGGTGCCTTTGTCCTCTTTTTACCATCGCACCGCTCGCCATCGGTTGGGAGTTCATCCCCACTTCCTCGAGCCGCTTCGCCCATGTACGCGACGGTTCTGTAGAACGTTTCTCTTGCGTACCGTGGGGATTTGGAATGAGCTCCCAGCCGAGGTTTTTCCACAGCGCTACGATATGGAGTTTTTTAAAAAGGATGTCATAAAATTTCTTCGAGGCCGGCAGCGCGTTGGTAACCTTTCTGGTGTTGCAAACGTCAATAGGCGGCGGTAACCGCTTTCCATCAGGTGGGCCGTCAGCCTGTCTCCTGTATTCCAGCTATAAAAAAAATTGATTAATTCAACCCTGCCCTTCGTTTTCTCTCTTCTCTTTCGATGCATAGGTTTGCTGCAGGTAATATTTTGTAGTATTTTTTTTAGTAAAACTTTTAGACGAACAGTCACAGTAAATTCAGTTTATTCACTCTATAAACAAAATATTGAAAAATTATCTAACTGATGGTGAAAACCGCTTAAAAATCTGTTGCGTGGTTTAGAAGTTAGCGGATATACAGACAGACTGACGCAGAAAGTGACTTTGATTTATACTGTTACGAGTGCGGACTCGAATTAAAATGCCGTTGGAATTACTATAGAATTTATTAGAACTATACAAACACGTATAACATAGGTCCAAATATAACCGAACGCAATAAGTTCTTATGTAATGCACAATTAAATAACACGCACAAAGTCCGTCACTATATCGCTTATCGAATGTACACGTCTTGCTTTGATCGTAATCGTTGCTTGACTGCGATCTCTCCGTTCAGGCATCCCTTTATACTCAGCTTACAATATGTCACGACCATGTAAACAATGGATTCTTAGAACCACACCTGGCCACTGCCTACCAGAGAGGTTTACAATACACAATAGGCGGCTTTTCTAATTACAAATATTAAACATAAAGAAAACAAAAGAAGTGCAAATTCACATTTGTCGGCTTGCTTCGTGGAATTTTGGCTAAGTCGTAACAATACTATATAAAAATAAAGAAGATTTGTTATTATACTTGAAAACAGAAATCTACAAATGAATATAAACTGCAGTTTGGGAAAACTAGTTTTTATCCAAAAACCATAGAAACATGTACAACGATTCTAAGTTAGCATATATTCGTGACAGTAACACACAGTAAATAATAAAGAACGTGCATAAAAATGTTGACTATAAAAGATTTAAGGCAGAAATATATTTATTATACCAACAAAGCCAATACACTTACCGAATCGTATTTACTCCGACACCGACAGTAACATAAAACCTTGAACCGGACAAACAAATATGACGCCCTTCAGAACTACAGTTAAAGGAGCCTGTTACATGACATTAAACAAGTAAGTCCTTCGCTTTTACATATTTAGATTACAAGTTCAATGCGTGGTTTATGACTGGATATCGGTTAAGGTGAACCCTTTAAGCTACTAGCAGTTACTTCACGGTCACGGCCTTGGTTTTGGATTTACCAAGATTAACTTTGTTGAATAAAACATTTTATTTGTTCTTCTGCACTTCAAAAGAATTTATTATTTATATTATATTAACTCTTTTATATTATTGTATTAGAACACTTATAAGCCAATAGATAACGTTTTACAATAGTTGAGGTCGCAAACGTTTCCCGAAACGTCCAAAGAATACATACAAATTTTCAACAATAACAGATGGGTCTAGGCATGCGAGACAATACTAGCCTCGCTGGAAGATTTTCCTTTGAGACGGAGGAGCATTCCATCTCGTTCCTCCACCCTATACGGGGCACTCCCTAAACTGGTGACCCTCGATTAACGAACACGCAACCTTCACTTCAACAAATTTCAATCTTCAATAACTTCATTCAACCTTCAATTAAGTAAATTCAACTTTCAATAACTTCAAGATCTCAAACTACCTTCAATCAAGTCTCAAAAAATTAACTTCAAGATTTCACTTCAACCTCAATTTCGGAGTTCCCTTTAAACGGTTCTCTTATGAAATGCACGTTTTGGAGTTAAAATGCTTCACACGCACAGATTTTAAGATTTTATTTTATTATATGGATGTAGTCGACTATAGTAATATGCAACACCTGCGAATCTTACGCCAAGTAAAGGATTTTGTCAATAAACTTCTATGAAAATTAATGTATAAATTCGAAAGTAACTTTGTTTGGATATTTGTTTGTCCCTTTTACACGACCTCGGTAATGAACGTAGGAGGGATACTCTGAATCCCTTAACGGGGTAAAGAAAAGTTATACTCCTATGATAGCTCTAATAGTTTGTAAAAAAAACACCCATGATTGTATAAATACTGCTGAGATTAGGGCATTCCTATCTTGGAAAACGTCGATACCTATTACGCTTGTCGAAAGATGATTAATTGGTGTCTTCACAAGGATTTCTTTTACCGTCTGCAAGTATTAAGTCTAACAATACCCACATTAGGTCAGAAAACTATCTAATTAACGGGGCATGCTTCCCTGCTAAAATTCAAACATACACGATTGGAAGGAGAAGCAAGCATCTTAGCTAGCAATGCACCACTTTGCTAAGACTTCGTTCAATTATAAATTACGTAACAAATAAAAGTTAAATATTTGGCATGTAGGACTGTAGGTTCTTTGCATAACGGAGATGAATATGGGAGTCCTATTAATACAGAGAGAGTTCTGTGAAATCTAATAACGTAATTAGATTTAATAGTACAGATTTCAAGGGATATAAATCTGAAATATAGGCGAAGAAAGCTGCGCAGAAAGTTCTAGTACTAATTATAGTCTTGAAAATACATTACTATGCGTATTGGTGGTACTAATATTTCTACTGCATTCAAATGAAGTGTTGCCACTGGCGCTGTTTAATTACTTTATATCAATAAAGTTTCATCTTTCGATTCTGGTAACACTAAAATTATATTTTACGTTCCCTTTACGATGATAATTTCCGGAGAAAATTTATTATCATCTATTACGACTTTCCCGCGGCTACTTTTGGATTATATTGTATTTCGTAAGTTATCGCTCTAGGTTTGAGTCATTCGGTTTGAACTGTTGGAAGTAGATAGTTCATCCCACGATTTCGTCGTATAATATCCCGGTCGTTAGCTGTTCTCTCCATCTCCCAGCAGGGACCTTGCGTAGGTTACCGGGTTACCGAGCTGAAAGGCGTGTTATAACGTTTGCCGAGCCATTTCCTTCATACCAGATCTCATCTACGCATCCAGCCAACACTCTACTCCACATCCAACGACTTCATTTAATTCGATGTCAACTGCTGTTAGTAGGTAGTTCTTCCCAAGTAGTAGGTAGTTTTCGTCATATATCCCGGTTTTTGATTCCCGGTAATTGTTAATTATGTTTTGTAACAATTCATATTGTACGCTCTCATCGGGCCAACTTCTGTTTCTTCATTGTATTTATAACACCATTATGTACACAGTTTCACAATTAAAAAAAACTATTTTATTCTTTGGCCCATCCAGCTCCTGCCGGCGACCTTACCCACCGCTCTACCGAGTTGGAAGGCGTCCTGTATAACGTTAATAATGTGTACAGCTGTTCTTAATATTAATCTTATGTTTTTCGTATTAATTATTTGTCCATATCCAAAAATGGCATTGTCTTAAATGTATCTTGCTTCACACCACAACGCATTTCCTTATATTTTCGAAAACACGTTCTATGTAGGTCATAAAATAAACAAGTTGTAAACCCAAATCAAACATACGTTATTTGTTTAGCAAAATCACTTAGAGGCGTCTAAATAGTGATGTAACGACCTCTTAGGTGCATCACTCACGTAAGATTGTTATCTATTTGCATAAGTGAGTATCACGTTTTTGCACATAAAAATAAAACTGACTTTCTTTAACAAGATAGTGTATGTATGTGCTACGAAATTTATCATAAAAATAATCCTTATTATCCTAGGCTGAAATCTCACTTACGTACAGAACCCAGGATGCACTATGTACTCTTCTTTGCATGGAAAGATGATTGAATGCCTAAAGCCCTAGTCGTTCTAATGACATTCATATTCTGGTACAGAACGTGCCCTGCGCAATACTAGACTAATTCGCCTATTATAAGACTATCACGTTCTTAGGGAGGAGGTAAACATCGTAATGAAATTTGCACATCGAATTGGCAATCCGTTTTCACATAAGTATGATGGTTATATCTACCAATCCACACCCGTTGAGTAGGGCGGCCCAAACCTAACAGTGGAACTTTCATGGGCTGATGGGCTAGATATTCTTTATTGTACATCATTACAAATTAATACAAAGGGCGCTTTTATTGCTAATATACGATCTCTTCCAGATAATGCGTGCCGGGAATAAAATCCGTATATATGTTACGGATAATTTGATTAATCGGGTATTATTAATATGGATCGATCAATGAACAAGAGCGTCGGTCAATTTGGTAAATTAATTACTTTGGCCGGCCCATATTGTAAATGCGTCGGCCCGTCTATTTAAAAAATCATTGTTTGAGATAACTTGAATTTATCAATTGGACCGGGCAATATGAATACTTACATACTTCTAGCCGGACAATGTGATAAATTCGGTTACGTTTCCATAAGAATTATGTAAGTTTGATTCATTTAAGGGTTAGGTATAGTTATATGGCACTTTTATTTATTTAGAGCAGATCGGGTTATTTTTTTATAACCACTCAAAATTCGTTTCATATCTCAAGTAATAAATAAAAGTTCTACATAATTACATATATACCCTAACCTCATTTCATAAACAAAACGCTACAGTTCATTTGTTTTATTATATTGCCCAAAATAAGGTTGTCATTATTCATACTGACCGGGAAAAATGATTAATAATGCAGTTTCATTTATATTGCCCAGTTGATACGGGCATTATATATACAGACCGGTCATTATTCACAGTGACCGGATTTGTCAAATTGCCCGTAACATATATATTAAAACTATATTAGTACTTACATTTTAATAATAAATATACATTTATGTGTTATTTATGTTCAAAATAGGAGATACAATACAATCATTAAATATAATAAACATTGTAATATGCAGTACAATACAAAATTATAATTACGTATCGTTAAATTGTAAATTGTTTTTTCTAACAATGTTTTTGAATGTTGGTAGAGATTTTTTTTTTAGTGTATAAGAGTGTATGCGCTGCACCTTAAATGACTCAGCGCGAGCATTAGTTTTAACATTTGTTAAGCTAATATGATTATCTAATATCGATTGCAGACTCTCCCACGTCTGTGTCAGTCGTCAAACCTGATTTGTTATGTACATCAATGGTACTGCTTACATGTCTCCCAAATTCCCCATATTCAATGCATACTTCCGTATTTATATATAGGAAATGGCACTTATGGTTGGTCACATCACTAGTATTACGAGTCTTATAATTTGACGTATTTAAGCTTATTATTTTTTGTTTTGGGGTATAAAATGTATTTTATGGTTCGTTCCATGTCCTTATCAACTGGCCGACTAAACGGTGAGATATTTCAGTAGCAAATCTTTCAACTGAAATGATATTTTGTCGACGAAGGTTATATAAGTTTGCGCGCTTTTCAAGCCTATACAGAACCTTAATTCCGTAAAAAGTGGCTCGTATCCAAGGCCGCGAATGTAAAACAAAACACTTACTTTCACAATTCATAATTTAACTTATAGGAAACTTAAATTTTAATACAATTTTACAACGTAATAAATTACAACATACTTATTATATAACAGTTATGAAAACATAAGAAAATATTAATTAAGATAAAGAAAACATTATTTAACATATCGATCGACTTGTATGAGAACATTTGATCATAACATACGTGTTACATAAAAAAAATAGGAAACAATTCTTTAGTTACAACATTTTATACATCTTCTTTGAAACTCATTTAAATAAAATTAATTTTAAAAGTTTTATCAACACGAGAACATTGCCAATTTCCGCCAGTACAGTCATAGGAAACAAGCTTAGTGTTGTAGGTATATCGATAATAAAATCGATACTCCAGCCGCCGGATCCGTTCACTTTCGATTGTTATGATTTATTATCGTGAATAGTTGTGTAATCCCTTTGTGTTTTGAAAATCTGCTTGTGGGTTGACTTGTTCTCGCACTTTTTTTGCTAACGAAACTTGTTATTGGGGGACTGGTTGATTGACTTTTGCTTTGCATGCGGTTTAACTTTCTAAGGAAACGTTGATAAATAAATACTATTTGTTTAACGTCTTTTCTTGTTTGCCATCATGGACGTGCGAGTCTTGCTGGCTCAGTGACTGTGATAATCGTGTCTCATGCTAAACAGGGTCGTAAGTTATTTAAGCAGTTTTTTTTGGCATTATGCGTAGTACGTATTGTGCAGTTAATGGCTGGTTCCTAATTCTTACTATTTAATCACTTGTCCTACTATCGGTTGAATTTTTACATTAGATGTATGGAGCTATGTCAAACTTTAGCCGATAGTAAGGCAAATGAACGGTCGGTAAGATATAGGAATCGGCCATAAATCAACAATATCATTGCTGTTATAAATATACAGAAACATTGTTTTGTAAAACCTTATAATCTTACTAATATTATAAACGCGAAAGTTTGTAAGAATGTATTTATGTATGTTTGTTACTCTTTCACGCAAAAACTACTGAATTGATTTTGATGAAACTTTACAATAATATAGCTTACACATCAGAATAACACATAGGTTATAATTTATAAAGATATAGCGTGAATTATCCAATATATAACGATTTTCCATCACCACGCGGGTGAAACCGCGGGGCGCAGCTAGTGTATAATAATTCTGTACCAAAACTAAAGTACTTAAAAATTCTACAATCTGGAATTTCATTCAGCATTGTTTGTATTCTCAATAACGGATATGAACATAGCATGTTTTTTTTTTATTCCGGTATTTGGAATAGTTCCCGTGGAATTCGGATTACAAGTTTATGCGTGCAGAGATTATTGGGATCGGATCGTTTTTCTCTCGTTTTCGGTTTCGTAACAATTCATTTTTTCCGTAAACGGGCTGATAACCCGTTGCACAACCCCCAAAATACTTCTCGGTCTTATACAGCGGATGGAGGAGGAGGATCGGGGAGTGAAGAAAACATACTTGGGGCGACCAGTCAGTCGGCGACCTGTTGGTCGTCCCAAGTATCAGTGGAAGCTAACCTGACCGCACTACAAGCGCACAACTGGCAACACACTGCGCAGGACGTAGGTAAGTGGCGTGCTCTCGTTTCGGAGGCCGAGACTCACTTTGGGTCGCTGAGCCAACGGAGTTAGTTAGAGCTAATTAGAATGCACAGGTATTAAAATAAATTTATCGATACGTTGCTTAAATTTTTAGCACTATAAGTCAATTAGCCGATATGTTCTTCCCGCGGATACAACGTCGCGTCACTTCAGTCGCCGGATGAGAGAGTGAAAGTGCGTAAGCGCACACCGAAATTGACAATTTATTTACACATAAACGATGCTAAATGGTGTGTTGAATATGCAAATTGATGCAAATATAAAGTGTTAAGGATGTGTTAACTGATCGTATTTGTCGATACTGTCTTTTAAGTCACCGGTGTATACAAACGTAGTTCCGATTAAATCTTTACCGGTTTTAAGCTTCTTTGGATGTCATTACTCAACTCCTTCTGTTTTAAAATAACCAGCCAGTTTGCTTAAAGTATATTTCTTCTTCTTTTGAAGTATGACTTGGTATGGGTAGTAGATTTGGTTAGTGTATTTATAATTTCTAAGTATGTATTTTATTCATGACAATATAATAACAGTATTAATAAATGTGAATTAAAAAGGCAATAGATGATAACAGGATCCAAACCACATTTTTTCGAACTGAACTATATGTTATATTTCACTATAGAAATGAGATTAAAGAAACCAATTTAAAAAAATCTACAACTACATAATTAGTCTGTTCAATCAATGCTTATTTTTTTATATATTCACAACAAACTTTTTGGATTTTGAGCAGTTCAGGCCTGTTGGTGTCATGACCCCCATGATTCTATACATTCGGTACATATTTATATTTACAATATCATTTATTTATAAAAATATCATATAATTGAAACAATGTAATGCAATATTTTTACGGTAATGATAAATGGATTGCAAATTATTTGTCACTAAGAGTAGTTACACAAAGACGGAAGACAAGAGAAATATTATTCAACTCCATGTAGTGCAATCGAATTCATCAAAAAGTAAACTTTTTAAATTAAGAAAGTCATACAATGCCAACCGCGCCACCCAGCCAGTAATTGTTACGGACATCTGCATACCACATCATTTTTATCCTTCACACTGCGGTACCGTAGATCACTGATAAAATATGACGTATCCAAAACCAACCGGCGATTAAGACGTCTCATATCGCGGAACACGAAAACAATAAAGAACGAGATGAATGTCTCGATTAAAATAATCGCGGTGACCTTTCGACACGGTCGATCTGTCATCTGAATATCTTTATATTCATGGGTGGACTGTAAAAATGACGTACGTCAATTGCCGTAGATGGCGGAGGCCCGCCCGCTGATGATAGCGAGATTGGTGCAGTGTACACTTGCCCTATTGTTTAAGGCGTTGTATGGACTTCATTTCGTATTTTTGGACATGTGTATGAGCGATGTATGTAGTGTATTGTTTGGTAATTTCTCCTTTATAATTGAGATATGTTTAAAAGTAAACTCATTGTATTCCAATGGTGGCCAGTAATATCAATATGGTCAACCTATTTGTAATCGGTTGGCAGTAAACTTGTGATTTTAGTCACTCAAGCTCTTTGTGACCGGCTATAATAAATAATTACCATTATTTTCTGGTAACTATGGATGTTTAATGTATCCTATAAATGTTTAAGACGTAGATTTAAGCTATGGATAAAATCTTTTCTGTATTTCATTCTGAAATATCTAAGTGAAAGGGCAAAGAATTAAGCAACGCGAGCAATTAGAACAATGACAAAGGAGGGGCTTATTCTTGACCGGATAACGAACCCGGTAGCCGCGGGTTTTGGGTTTGAATAGTTGATGGCGCAAGAGCTGCTATTTCGACATTATGATTTCTCCTCTGCGGTACATTTTGATTCCCCGGGATAATAATTTGATATATAAAAGTACATAAATAAATAGCAACTTACCTGAAACCAAATCCTAATTCTGCAAGATACAATATATCATTACCTTGCCAAATTTTATTACATTCCGTTAAGCTTTTTTAGTCGTGAAAAGGTACTCTCACCGACTAGAAGGTTTTGGGTCGACGAAAAATTCTTTGTCACGGCTTCAACTTGGCGGGCAACTACCTACTGGTAGTGGGGTTCAGAGCTATCCCGCACGACAGTGATCTCCCAACGGTTCTTGTCTCGTTGACCAGTCTGCGGCATAATGGCTTTCGCAAGCTTGGCGTTGGCTTAGGTGGCCAGTCATTGCCATTAGATGGCCATCTGTGGTTTCTGGTGGCTACCTCTAGCTTCTGGTAGTCGTATCGTTAGTTCTGGTGACCTGTTCTCATTTTTATTACCGTGTGTAAGGAAATAGTTATATTTGCTTGTACGCATTGGGCAGACGATTTGCCTCATGCTAAGTGGTTACCATAGCCCGTGAACATCTTCAGCACTAAGCCGACTATCTCCTTGACGCGCGACTTTTAACTCCTATGAAATTTCGCGTACTTAAGGTGACATACAGACGAAGAAGGTCGTCGAGCGTTTTGTACTTGCTCGCACGTCTATCATCCGCTGTAGAACTAACAAAGCTCCATAAAACGGGAGGTTATAAAAAAAAACTGTTTCATCAGACCGTCCGTCCTGCGTCCCTTAAAAAAAAAAAATTTAAAATCGAGTGAAACTTTTCACACCTACTTTTTATAATTACAGAACAATAACTCGTTCTTTATCGATCAACAATAAATACCTTGTAACACCTGCCTTAAATTGGTTGATGACATATCTCGATTTCGAACACCTATAAAGAACAAAAGTAATTAAATTTTAATTAAAATCTATAATGAAAACGAGAAAATTGGCTACAAGTACGTGATTATCACTTTTCAAATTTTATGTATAGGTGCTAAAATTATACGATGAATAAATAAGCTCTATTGAATCTGTAAGTATTATTTTGCAATAATTTTTTAATGACGGTTTTTATCTTTTGTCCAGACGAGCTCTAATTTACATGGTACGTCAAGTAACCTTATTTCGGCCTATACAAACTTTTCTTTTATTAATTTAAATTCTTCTTTTAAATTTGGCGGCGTGTTCCTTTTGTCGCACTGACACACACAGATGTCAATAAGTCATTCATCTCATGTCGTAATAAATTAAATTAAAGCACCCGCACATGGCAAATGTATAAAACAAATAAATTAATATAAATTAATAATATAATATAAAATATACTACGCTCGCAATATTCCGCAAACGTTTTATATTTCAAAAATACCACAACTAATACCGCTATATGTAAATTGCCGTTTTATAAATAAATAAATACACAATACTGCTTAACCTATAATTAACAAAGGTAAAAGAGAAGTGGACTGATGAGCAGCTGAATTTCATGCCCATTAATCAGGTACGTGCATGCTCTTTCTTTCCACGACCCTTCAAAATTGACCCATTCTCCGTTTTTTTTTTTTTCAATTTGAAACAGTTTGCTTATCACTAAACCCAGCGCCGCCGCAACACTACATTTGATATTAGATTAGAGCTCTTCTAAACCGTGACAGTCTTCGCAGGCTTCTGTATCCGAATAGTAAAAACTCTGCCTCGCTATGGCCATCCAACGGTCCGTCCGTCTGTCTTACCATTTTAGTCCAGTCAAAATCAGCTGTTATAAATTGCACTATATGGCAAGAATCACGTTGACTGACATACTCCATGATGACTGATGCCCGGTTTCTGAGGAACTTTTAACTATAGTTTATCCTTAGCGCTATCGGTGCAATAACTTATAAAATTGCGTTTCTGAACACACCGTCGTACGATAGTTAAACTAAGTTCAACTTAACTGACCAATATTAGGCGTTTATCTATTCCATATTTTTTGTTAGACGTTTTGTTATTGACGTTTTTGTTTGATGTAAATAAATATTTGATATTCCTTCTTAAAAAGATCCATCTGGTGGCGAGTTTTGGTGCTGCTAGTTGTAGGTTAACAGTTAACCTAAGTTTATCTATTACATAACTTTATGGAATCAATTGTTATTGAATTCATAACTGGTAACCTCAAAAACCGGGCATGAGTGCTGTAATCGCACTTTATTTCAAAAACGACTGAATATATAGAAAACTGTTCAAAACAAAATATGTAGAGAATTTTATACTCTATAACTTTCATCATACACGCCAATACCCTTTAATGTTTCTATAAATTAAATAGGATATTTATAACAGAACCCTTTTCGAGACCTTTAATCTGGAATATCTTAAGACGCGGATACGAGATCTTATGAGACTTGAGAGAACTTTCAGAATACCAAAATAAAAGTTTTTACAAGTTTATAGCTTTATTATCTTTCATTTCTAGATTTATCCCTTTTTTCGCCAAGTGACTGGACTGTTTGTTTATCGAGCTGCCCGTCTGTATGTTAAGTACATCTATTTTACTCCGAATCTTGGCCTAATATTTAGAACGAGAAAAAATGTATATACTCCCTTAAAATGATTCTCCTGTCGCCTTTTGTCTTCTGATTAAGTTATTCTCTTTGTTTTCTTTCACCTTCTCCCAATTATTTGGGGGGAAATGTTTGAATATAGAAAATGGATGAAAAGAGACTGACATACCAAGTGTATGGAAATAGTGTGGGTGGTAGAGTTGGTACTAGAAGATGTCTTAAAGAATGGCCAGGTAATAAGCACCTATTTTATTATAGGTGCTTATTACCTGGCCATTCATACACACGTGTGTGTATGAAGAGATTAATGAATGTAGATAAAGCAAAAGATGTGGGTCAATATCGTAGCAAGAGGAAATCCATCGTCTCTGCCTACCCCTATGGGAAACAGGCGTGATAAAATGTATGTATGTAAATGTTTATAAATTTTGACAAGATTTAAATTCACAAACCGTGTGAAGATGTTTTCATAAAGGATACAGTTGAATAAGTGTTTATATAACTCCATATACAGTTTAATGTTGAAAGTATTACATTATTTTATATTAATTTGCCAGGATGTCAAATAATATCCATCTTATGTTAATTGCCTTTAAATATAGCGGATATCCATTTCCTAAGATTTTATGCGGTTTTTGACCTCTTTGTTTGACAAGGTCATAGCCAAGACAACGTAAAGGATAGGATATTATGTTTCGATTAATATGGCCAGTCAATTTTCTAGCTAAATCGCTTTGTAAATCTTTACAAAACGATAATAATTTATTTATAAGCCATATCTAACTCTTACAATGTAAGCAATGCATTTTATTACCTACTTAGTATTTTTTGTCCGCGGCTTCGCTTGCGTAGAAAAGGGATACGTATGTCATGAACTGGGCATGTAATTCTTTGAAATGTTGAACGTCATATTTATTTAAAGTACCTAATGATAAATACCCGTAACTCCATCTAGCTAAGCGAAGGTGGAACTAACCACGATAGCAACACACTATAATTGTCGCTGTCATATCTTTGTCCTTGCTATGACCAGTGGCAAGGCAAGAGCTAAATTTTATTTCGGCTACATATATTTTGCGAGGCCCTCTGGTAACCCAAAAAGATTGATTTGAATAACAATTGAAACAGTACTGGCACAGGCCGGTGTTGGTGCCCCGTAATAGTTTTACCGCGATTGTCGCTAGCTGAAATAAAAAAAATAATATGCGTCAAGCGTAATACAACACTAAAGCCGCCGACTCGCCGACCTATGTCGGCAATTTTTTATCGGCGGGATAGATGGACTTCACTCATTGCAAATCATAAAATTTTGTCGGCGGCGCGAGATGAAAAACAGAGAAGCACGTCACTACAGCTTGAGTGTCGTCGGGTTTGCTGAGCGCTTGTGTACGCAAGCTGCCGACATGCCACTAACATGTCGACGGGCAGCACGCGCGGGCGCATGTTGCCGACATGATTCTTTTTATATAGGCCGCCGAGTTGTGTCGGCGGCTTTGGTGTGTATTGCGCTTAAGGATTATTGTTTTACAACGAATAAAACTTTGGCCCTTTTAAACGCCGAATTAAATTTGATATGAGTAAGGATTACTCGTCCTGTCTTCGAGGTGCGAGGCCCCTCTGGCCATAGCGATGTATTTGTTAGTGAATTGCGACGGTGGCGCCAAGAAAGCACGGTTGGAATGCCACCTTTTTAACTATATTCGACTATCCCTTGGGACAAGTACGTAACGTAATGTGTATGCAAAATTACGTGACGATCTGTTACGTAGTTAAGGCGTGAAAAACTCACAAACAATTCCTAATTTTTAAAAAAAATTATCTCCTGTGTGGATTTAGGGCAGAGGTCTTATTTTCTTATTTATAATTTGATATTAAACTTATTTACATCTTTTCTGAGTAACTTTTTATGACTTACATTTACTACAATATTTGTGTGTATGTGACTGAACTCCTCCTAAACGGCTGGACCGATTTCGATGAATTTTTTTGGTGCGTGTTCAGATGGATTCGAGAATGGCTTAGATTGACAATTGGACTCGGTAGGTGGCGTTGGAATCGAGTTCCAGTATTTTGACGAAATTTGTTTGTGTTTATTTGAGTCGTATTCTGACTGCAAACGAGGCGTTACCTAGTGCATTTTCGGAGCGAGTATCTTATAACGATGAACTTTGTGCGATTTATCTGATAACGTTTTGCTGCCCCACGGTTTGGTTTTCTTGTATTCGGCTATACTTGTAAAATCTGTGAGTTACGTGTGTGTACTTCTAATAAAATTTGTGATAATTCCAACGATATTTTCGAATTTACATCATACAAATCCCCTACAAATTCGTAACAATATAATAGTTATATTACTGGACGGCCTATGTGGTTGAGCGGGCTAAGCCTTTGCCGGCTTACCTCACTGCAACGCAGAGGCTCCGGGTTCGATTCCTGGTATAGTAAATTTCGGGAACGTATTTTCTCCGTTATTTACTATGGTCTGGGTGTCTGGGATCGGCCCCAGAATGGTCCGTTGTATATTACCCATAACACAAGCGTAACTTGCTTAATTTGGGGATATACAGTGTGTGTGCTTGTCTGCCGATTTATTATTATTATTATTATGTTAGTTATTCTGCTATTTGGATTCTAGATAAATCCATCAAATCAAAGAATATAAAAATCGGTCCAACTGTTCTGTAATGTTATATATAGATATTATTTTCTTTCAATACAATTTATTTTTAAATCCTTGTTCTCGTATCTTACTTTTTATATTCCTATTGTATCTAAATTAACTTTCGAATCCTATTATTTTTAACAACAGATTTCTAAGCTCCGTAGACAATACAACATTGTAGCAGACCTTTAATTAATATATTCCACGAAAAAGAATAGGCACGTAACAAAAATGTCTGTAAAACAATGAACAAAAACACGATACTGCTATTAATCAATCAAAGACACAGAGTGTGTAGATCAGTTATTAACTTATTTATTGTTGCCATTAAAAGTAGCACTACACACACGGTAACACGGCCACATTTAAAAAAAATGTCAATTTACGAAATGAACATACGTTATTCTTAAAACTAACTGGTTTTTTAAATGAGTATTTGAATCAGAATGGACTAAAATAAATGGCCTTAATACAAAGTATGAAAATATCAAATATTATGTAGCTGATGGTCACTTGTTCAGGTCTTAGATACGGACGGACTATCATGTATTTTTAAAATATGTACATTATAGGTCACAAAGCACGAGTATAACATAATTTTTAGTTTTTGGTACAATAAATTTTATACGTTCATTTCCAAAGCATATCAATGTCAATTTTTATGTAATTTAGTACTCAGCAAGGTCGTAAAGTGAGAAAAATAAATAAACAGACTAACCAAAAATCTGGTCTGTACCTCGGACAACGCATTAGCGTTGCGATACAGCGAGGTAAGTCCAGTCTTTTGGGCTCGTTTCCAACTGACAGCGGTCTGGGACTAGATTTTATAGTTTAATTTTAATTTGTGTATATACTTATTTATAATTTAGTTTAGTTTTTATTTAATTCTTATGAAATTATTTATAGTTTTGTTTAACCAACAGACTAATTTTATTATTTATATACTAATTTTATTATTTATATACTAATTACACTAATTGAAGTAGGACTAATTAAAAACCAGAATTACACACTTCAACCGTATAACTATAAGTGTTTTTTTTTATTCAACATTTGAACCGAAACTCTCGCATTTATTTTAAATAAACATTAGACTTGTTTACCCACTGTATCAGTGGTTTACTGTGGCACATCAACTCAAGAACCTCGCCGTCGATCGAGTTGTGTTCTAACAAATTGCATAATTGGAACCGAATTTATCAGTGAAAGTGAAGAATAGTCTCATGACGGGTGCTAATGTATACATACCTAATGATAGATGGGTTCAGCATAGAAAGCTCGAATATTACTCTTAATTTATGATCAATAAATCTATTGTTGGTCCAACGATTTACCTGCGCCTATGCGACAGGTTTGGGGTGTTGTCCAGTAATGACGGATTTATAAATATTTTTCCGGCGTATGCTTTGATATTGTATGGATATAGAGAGATGTGATATTTATTTTCCCTGAAGTTTGGTTTTTAACCGCGTTCATAAAGGAGGAGGTTCTTAATTCGTTTCTATGTTTTTTTGTATGTTCGATACTCGATGTCTCCGTCAATTGCGAACCGATTTTCAAAATTTTTCTTTTAGTCGATAGGTATTCTTCCGGATTGGACACATTATCACCATGCCGGGATCTGATGAGTGGATTCCAAGAAATTAGAGAAACTCACGAAAATTGTTAATTAACTTCTTCGTAACACTTATATCTCCGTAAATTCTAAACCGATTTTCAAAATTTTCTTTACTCGTAAGTGTATACTTCCCGAGGTAGTCCCATGGTCACCAAGTCAGGATCTGATAAATGGATCGGATCCCAGGGACATCGAGAATAACCCTTATTAATTCATGTTAATAATATTAGCACTTTTAAAGTATATTCTATATTTTTCATTTTAATTGTATTTTTAATTTTACAATCAAGTTTTGAGTTTTAAGTTTTTTACAAGTAATTATTTGCTTCCGAATTTATAAATATTATGTGTCTAATTTTTGACCTACGTAGTGGAGAGTTTGGAAAAATTCAAGACAACAACAATTGCAAATTACAATTACAACTTGCAAATACCTCATACAATAATTCATTCGACTAAGATGCGTGTAGTATAGTTTTTGAAATATTTCCTTATTTAGGGGCCCGTATTCTAATGACAAAAACCGTGAAATGTCGCCGTCTTTATTTATTACAAAATTTAATAAATCAATTAAATAATATCTGTGCAGATAAATAAAATTGAAATGTATGCTTGTAATGTCAAAATAAATATGTGTAAAATATCAGGGAGGATAATTCGGACCAAGGGAAGATTGCGAAAATGCAATTTTTGGAATTTTTGTCTGCCTGTCTATCTCAATGTTCCGGCTAATCTCTGAGACGGCTGACCGATTTTGACGGGTCTTTCACTCGCAGTCAGCTGGTTATAAGGAGTAACTTGGGCTACTTTTTTTTAAGTGAAACTTCTTTAGAATTGTTGTGATTTGAAAATCAACGAAATGAAAAAGTGACAATAAAAAGAGATAAACACATAAAATTTAGCCTTATTTAATTCGAGATAAAACAAATTTCTCTTTACCAGTTAGCATTAATTTTCAATTGAAATAAAACTTAAAAGATTTCAAATGCATTTTAGCTCTATCTGTATATATTTAAGGATATTCTTTTATACGTAGATCAAAGGAAATTGTGCGTTACAGTGCAGTTTTCAATATTGAACTTTATGCCAGTGATTTAAAGTGTAATCTAGATTGAATTTTTTTGAATTATAATATGTTGACGGATGTAGGCTAAAGAAATTATATTTATATTTATAAAAGCTATAAAAGACTACCCTGGGGCCGACCTCAGACACACAGACCATAGTAAATAAAGGAAAGCCTGATTATGAAAACCATGCCGAAAATTTAACCCAAAGCCTCTGCCTCAACCATAGAGGCCATCGAAATACATCCCTATCACACGAATAAAAGAAAAAAGTTTCTTAACATATCGACTCCATTAATAAGCGAAACCGCTCCATAACCGTCATACAGTGATAGCAATTTTCGCACAAAGAACTTTATTGCTAAAACGTGGCTGCCGGCTGCGAAGCACTAACTCCAGTAATTGTTAAATTTAACTTTCCTTTCTCTTTTATTTCCTGTTTTAATTGAATTGAAATTTATGGTTTTTATAATTAATATTTGAACCGACATCACATATGGGATTAGCGAAACAGAAACTCTTAATGCAAAATATTAAACTTTTAAGGACTCTATTTTAAGACATTTTATTTATTTATTTATAAGTTTTAGAAATCGGCTTAAGTTATATTTAGCGTTCATACGTACTTTTATATAATATGATTCATATTTCACATTTCTGTAAGCTTTGGAACAAATATCTTCGAATATAGTATTGTTACGAGTCGCAAGACTCGAATTAAAATGCCGTTAGAATTACTATAGAGTTTATTAGAACTATACAAACACGTATAACACAGGTACAAATATAACCGAAGACAACAAGTCCAAACGTAATGCAGAAGGTCGTAATGCAATAACACGCGCAAAGTCCGTCACTTATTAGATTCCCGATTGTAGTACACACGTCTCGTTTCGCTCGACTGACCCCTACCTCAATCGGGCCATTGCTTTATACTGCACAGGTGCAATATGTCCTCCTAGCCGCGTGCACCGAATTTCCTAAAATCAGCTTGTACTTTAAATCCGTAACACCTGGCTAATGATCACAATACAACAATAGGCCGTATGCCAATAAGTAAACAAAAGAAGACGACTAATAAATGTGCTTTGTTTCAGATATGCAGGTGGGTTTTGTGTTTGTCGGGATCTGAGTTGTAACATTATTTACATAGAAATATACATTTGAAAGATATAAGATTTCGGCCACAATATATTATATTTTATGCACCCAAAATAATATTGGTAATGAATATAATCAAAACTTGAATATCTGCATCATCTAATGGTTTATCTACCATGGTTTTGAGAATGAAAATTTATTTGAAATTATTTGAATGAAAATTTTAATGTATATTGAAAGTTAAAACAAATAAGAATCAATATCCGTGTTCAATTTGTTTAAAAACCTTTTTTGTTTTAAATTTTATTCACGAAACCGCCTCGCACACTACCACTTGTTAATATATAATGAAAATATGTTTTAAAATTGCTCCTGGTTTACAGTAGTAGTACACTAATACATATTTTACCAGTAAAGTGATTTTTCATTAGATACGGCAGTAAGAGAACTGAATTAAAACACTTACCATCATACAAATACAATTTTCTAGGTGTTTTTATTTTACTTCTGCTATAGTCTATTCCAACCAAAACATATCAATTGCAAGCTATTCTAAACAGGGCTGTTTCATAAATATGTCTTAAATCCGATCCATATTTGGTATTTGAGCTAACAACAAGCAAATAACGGTAGTACAGCCTTCTTAAGCGATATTCTGTCATGTTTCTGTCTAAGTTACACCAGTTTGTGTTTTACACCAATGTCAGATGTTGTACCAAGAAATCGTGTTTCATTCGC
The DNA here is from genome assembly GCA_039645545.1 of Dendrolimus houi. Taxonomy (NCBI): domain Eukaryota; kingdom Metazoa; phylum Arthropoda; class Insecta; order Lepidoptera; family Lasiocampidae; genus Dendrolimus; species Dendrolimus houi. Next base: position 21,979,653 of record CM077127.1, on the reverse strand, counting down.
CCCGAGTTTGGTGGCCTTAGAACACGAATGAAGCGGTTATTTTAAGTCTGTGCTATTATGTAAATTAAATTTTCCTTGTTTATATTAGTGATTGTTATGTAGTTTTTTATGTGGGTTTATTATTAGTTTATAATATTTATATGAATTAAAAATATTTTTTAATCGAAAAGTATTTTAGAAGACCATATATATGCTTATGTGCTTAATAAATAAGTCAAAGAAAACAAAACAATAATAGATATGGGAAATTACATTACTAACTATAATACAGTTTTATATAATAACTAGGATATGCCCGCGACTTCGTCCACGCTTGACTTTAAATTCTCATGGGATTCTCGGGACACAAAGTATCGCAGCATTTAAAAAAGAATGTAAGCTATCGTTTTAGTGAAAACTATGTCGGAATAAGTTCATTTTTATGCACTCGAACAACTACAAACCAATCCCGGGAAAAATCCCGCGGGATTCTCTCAATAAAAATGTCACACATTTTATTACATAAAATTTACTATCGATCAGTGAAAAATCATATAGGAATTCGATTTTTTTAATCGGGTTATTTTAAATCAGACAAAATCCCGCGTGATTCCCACGATAAAAAGTGGCACAGATTTTAAGTCTAAGAATTTTGTGTCGATCAGCGAAAACTACATCGAATTCGGCCCAGTAGTTTTTACGTGAATCCCGAACAAACAGACAAGAAATCTTAAAATAATTCCATCGTGTTCTCCATCGTTTATATAGTCTATTCCAGTTGTTTTCTTTTAAATAGCTTCAATGTACAGACACGGCATGTTTAGAATTTTATAATATTATAGATGTGTTCAGTGAATATGGATCCCACGTTTATGCGAGCTAAACCGTGTAGAGACAGCCTTAGTATAAATGTAAAAATTGGGTCTCTGTTTATTTGTTTCTTCTGTATTGTTTTACAAATATATTGATAGTTTTCTCAAGTTTTTGCGACTAGTGCACATAACTAAAACATTCACAAATGACACCTTTGTCTTCCATGATGACGGCCATTGAAAAGTGGTCGAAATATCGAAATAATAATCAAATATATTACCGCGCTTAAAACCGTTACAAAGTAGTTTTAATTAACTTAAATTATTTTTTAAAATTTTATAAGTAGGTAGGTATTTTTGAAAATGTTTGTTATTGATTTAGTTTGATATTTAGGAGAAATACAAATATTTAGCCAACGTCCTGGTAGAATTCTTAAGTCCAAGAAATGTCGGTTTGGTGTTTTGAGAGAATATATGCGTACAAGTGGTCTTATATTGAGGTAAAGTGAAAAGTGCCCGAAGTGGAAAAGCGAGCCTGGGCTCCGAATGCTACCGGGATTTAATCTGGCTTTATTAAATGAGTTCAAAGTTTGCACGAAATCGCTTGTATAATAATTATTACGCAATAAATTTTACTGTCATCCAAGAATTAAATGCACGTGAGCAATGTTTTGCGTGTGGTCTTTACTGCTAATTATTTCTGGTGTCGAGCATTCAGTGTCACGGAGATCACCCTCGGATTTGGGCATAGGTTGACCACACACCGACGACCCTGGTCAGGCCGGCCAATTAAAAGAAACTGTCGAAAAATACGGTTTGATTAATATACTCGAAACATGACCGTGTTAATTATAATTATTTTTAATTGTAACGCTGTTTAAATGATCTGCCTAACTCAGAGAGTTGAAGAGACATTAAAGTTAACTTATGTAAAAGTTTTTATTATTTTATTGCAGGGGTTCTGCAAACAGGCAGGTGGACGGCCGGTCCACTTGATAGAAAGCGGTTACCATCGCCTATGGACATTCGCAACACCAAATGTGCTACAAATGCGCTGCTGTTCTCTTAAGAGAGACTGGAACCTGGTCACTAATGCCGGAACACAACTCAAGGTTGTTATGGCGATATACTTTAGACCAGGGGTGGTAGCCATCCAGTCGGGCAAATGCTCTACCACCTGGCTGTGGGTTGTTTTGTCGTTTAAAAAAAGGTGTAAAAGTTGTCTTTTGTTTCTTACATTTTGTGTTTATCTGTTTGTTCGGGATTCACGTGAAAACTACTGAACCGATTTCGATAAATCCTGGACTTAAAATGTGCGGTACTTTATACTCCGAGAATCTTCCGGAAATTTTCTTGGGAGAGGTTTAAAGTGGCCAGGTCGATAAAAATTGATTCTGATGCGAAATTTTCCACGGATCGATAAAGTCTTTGTAAAACAATTTAAGTTGTGTATGCCTTTAGTAACATTACTTATCTGATCGATAAAATCTTTGTAAAACAATTTAAGTTGTGTATGCCTTTAGCAACATTACTTATGTGATCGATAAAGTCTTTAGTAAAACAATTTAAGTTGTGTATGCCTTTAGTAACATTACTTATCTGATCGATAAAGTCTTTGTAAAACAATTTAAGTTGTGTATGCCTTTATTAACATTACTTATGTGATCGATAAAGTCTTTAATAAAACAATTTAAGTTGTGTATGCCTTTAGTAACATTACTTATCTGATCGATAAAGTCTTTGTAAAACAATTTAAGTTGTGTATGCCTTTAGTAACATTACTTATCTGATCGATAAAGTCTTTGTAAAACAATTTAAGTTGTGTATGCCCTTAGTAACATTACTTATCCCGAGTTTTTACGAGAATTTCCAGGATTCATATATTTTCATAATAAAAAATTCAACACCCTGCTGAAAATAACCTTTGATATTGTTACGAGTTGCGGGACTCGAATTAAAATGCCGTTGGAATTATTATAGAGTTTATTAGAACTATACAAACACGTATAACACAGGTACAAATATAACTGAACACAACAACTCCAAACGCAATGCAGGTCATAATTCAATAAAACGCGCAAAGTCCGTCGCTACTAGAGTCCCAATTGTACACCCGTCACGCCTTGATCGTGGTTCTCGCTTGACTGCCCCCTCTCCCCATCAGAGCGTCGTTTTACACCTCACGAACACAAATGTGCTTGTATCGTAGTCGACGTAATCCGTAACACCTGGCTAATGATTTGGCAGCAAGCTGCCATAAACGAGTACAATAAAATAATGGGCTGTTCTCTAGAAACGTACGCCAATAAATAAGTAAACAAAAGCAGACGATCATAAAAGAATTACAATTAGTTCAAATGCCGACAGGTAATAAAATGTGTTTTTACAGATATGCAGGTGGATCTTGTTTTTGTCGGAATCTGAGTTGTAACAATATTTAGAAAAATAACTAATCTTTGTTACCTGTCCAATGTGGATAAAGTCGCAGGCAAATGATAGTGTGTAAATAAAATTCATGATTAAACTTTAAACGGAAAATTAAGAAAAAAAATAACATAACTCAAGGTTGTTAAGCGGCATACCCTAGAACAGGAGAGGTAGAATAGAATAGAATACACTTTATTGTTTACCAAATAAACAATTACAGAATGAATAATTACAATAATTTAACGGCAAAACAAAAGGCGGCCTTATCGCTAAAAGCGATCTCTTCCAGGCAACCTGAGTTAGAGGATATTTTTAACAACTTATGTCTAGGTATAATTAAATTAAAAAGAGGTAGTCAGCCAGACGAGCAAATACCTTGCCACCTGAATATGGTTGTCGTCCATTATGATAGGTTGCCCTGCCGCGAGCCCACGGACTCGATTGATGAAGAGGATATCCTTCCCCACTGGACACATTGAGCTCGTCAGCCAAGCATTGGGCCGTCACAGCTGTAGTGTCTCAGAATTAGTTCCTCTGGCGCCCCATAAATGCGCGTAGCATAGGGGCGCAGATTAAGTTCAGTCGGTAGTCTGACGGCAGATATTCTCGTGGCTTTCGCTCAGAGTTCATGTAGGATGGCCATTCAAGAGTCTCACACTCCCCTCGGTGTCCTTCCCTCGGCCCGAGGATAGTGTCCAAAGACATTCCCCTAGCGTCAAAAAAAAAGCTTCTCTGTCGCAGGAATTAGTATTATTTTTCCGTTCATAGACAAATGAGGACGACACGAAAGTTTGTATCTTATTCTTTGCGTCACATAAAATACCTTTAAATAAAATTCAACATAGGAAAAAAGACGGATGTACTTTCGTAAATTTTTGGACCCAGATTGTAAAAAGATGAGTGATTTTAGGATTTATTTTTATTGTGTTGATATTTTTTGTAATTGTAGTGCAGATACTTTGAATGAATTAATCTTGAGGTGTAAATATTTTCGTATTATTAATTGTTGAAATTCATTCACATAAATCGATAACTAAATTTGTGTGCGACCTTATTTTTAAGATTTCCCGTATTCCAGATTGAATTTAGAGTTGATGTTATCAAATTTGTAACAGAAAAATATAACGCTTTTTTAGCGATATTTCAACTCATAACATATCTTCGGCCCAATAGTCCCCGTCTCCTTTAAAATATCAATAGGCACAATGCTTAAGTATCTAATTTTCTTTATTTCCCCTCTATCCCAGTTATCAAGATTCGGTCTCACCAGCGCTACTTTAAACAATAAGGGTTGTGTTGATGTTGGATGATAGCACACCCAGCCGACTGGCATATCACGCGACCGTACTTGACTTATCAGTTTCAAGATATCTCAGCCTCCATAGAATTGTATGATCGGCCAATTAAAAGAATTTGTTCGTGCTATTTGTAGTTGAAGATTGCGAGATGTGGGGATAGTCACACGCTAGGTTCCGAAGCTTTTCCTCCTTTTGTAAAAAATTAAACCTGTTCGTATTATATTTATTTTTACGCTTGTTTTTGTATGTACTGGAAATTGAACAAACACATATATTTCCAAGCAATTCTTTTGAAGACCATGCTAAACTTATTGTTGCTTTTACTTAGCAATTAAGTGGCTGTACAGTGGATGATTTTGTCATTGCATGAGTTCATCAGATAGGCCCACCTGATGGAAAACGGTTGCCATCGCCTATGGACAACTTTAACACCAAAAGTGCTACCCAATGTGCTGCCGCTCTCTAAAGCGAGACTGGAACCTGGCCACTAATGCCGGAACACAGCTCATGGTGTTACAGCGGCATACTCTAGACCAAGAGTGGTAGCCATCCCGACGGATAAATACCCTACCACCTTGATGGGGGTTGTTTTCTTGCTTTTTACGACAGGCCATCCGGCCACAGGAAATTGTATTCTTTCCCCACTCCTGCACGGATATAATAAGCTACCACGCAACCTTATGTCCTTAAGTTAGCTACATATTTTATTCAAGTGAATTAAGCGATTTACGTTCAGATTGTTTAACAACTGTCTAGTAATACATGGGTATTTACACATATAAATACACTTTGTAATGAATAATATCATCCCCAGTTACGAACATAATTTGCGTTTAGAAGTTTCCGTTTTAGTTTTGATTAAAATGATTGTGACATAGACCGATGCCGTTTATCATTGGTCTACGGTTGATACTTATTGGTCTATATTGGTAATCATGTACAACACTCTTCCCAATTCTTACCAAGAACTTTGTTTATGACTTGAACTAATTTTCATAGCTCGCTCTTACAATTTATAGTAACTTGAATAGCCAATGTAAACCAATGAAGAAAATCTTGATTTAATTCGCACGACACCTGGGTGGGCACATACTTATGCGTACCTATATGGGTATACATATACCAAATGCAGATTTTGTAATTCAATTATAATAAAACATAACGATGGACAGGTTGAGTCTGAATCGAACATTTACCGCTAAATGGGGAAACAAAAAAGCAATCGAAGATTGAGATTAATTATCGTATACCACCATACATTTCGCAGAAACTGACCGACGAATTCTTTGACCATTAAAAGAATTGGAAAACGGGTAGCGTAGTTAAGTTATTATATTGTTAATGTGTGGCCTGAAATGGTAGGATTCAATAAGAACCGTTTTACCTTATACTGCAGACATAGTAACATTGGCAGCGAATTATGGCGTTGTTTCCCAATTTGGTATTGCAGTTTCTGATATTTTGCTATATGTCCATTGTTATTTCACCACAAATAACCTAAAGAAATCCTTTACTATAAAATGTATCACAGTAGCAAAGGAACCTGTTTCCTATGTCATTCGCCATGCGGTTGAAATTTGCCTGCGTACAACTATTGTGATTCAGATACTTAAGAATTTCAAAGCTATTTTTTGCATTGAAGCCCATGACATTTAACATACAGCCCGCGACAAAATTATTAATGAAATGCTTTTGAGAAATTGTAATGCCTTAGATCAGAATCAGTTATTAAGCAAGATTATTTTGGAAAATTTAATGTGTTGAACAAAAGGGAACTTTACAAATTGCCAAAAAAGCCTCACTTATTTTGCGTCAGTCGAACACCTGGTGTAGTTCAGACTCGCGATAATTACAAAAACCGATAAAGAAGGTCAAAACTAAGTAAATGGGAAATGTTCTAGAAGGAAAAGGAGAGTCAAAAAACCTAATATTTTTGTTACCAAATTATTAAATCTTTTAAAACAGATTACTTAATGGAAATATATTTAGGGCCTTTTTTAAAAGAACGGTTATATAGTAGATAAATTGATTTAATTCAAAATGTGTAGAAGTGAAACTTCAGATAATAAACAGGCGAACACAATTTATATCTACAATGCTTAGTAGACAAGAGAGAGGAGGCTACGAAGCACTGCACAAAAAGGAGACCGAGTAGTGTGAAATGCTGTATAATGTATTCTACCTCATTCTTTCGCAGGCTTAGTCCTATATATTTATGTGTTTATCTCTTTTTTGTTTCATCGACTTTCAAGTCACGTTTCTAAAAAGTTTCACTTCAAAAATATTGTAGTAAACGATGTTTGTGTTTAAATATTTAGTGGCCGGTTCCTATATCTTACTATTTTTTCACTCGCCTTATGATCGGTTGAATTTTGACATTACTTGTATGAAGCTTATCACAAATTTTAACCGATAGTAAGACAAATGAACGGTCGGTAAGATATAGGAACGGTAAGATATAGGTTAGTATGAAAAGCGGCACTGAGGTTTCACATTAATATACAGAAAAGACAAGCATACTAAATCATACCTATGAATATCAAAAACAATAGTCCAAGAAATTTACTCATCCTCTGTTTTCCATACGGGTCTAGTAAATACTGGGCTGTCCCGTGGGCGCAGAATACAACGCTTGAATGTTCCATCTACTTTGTCGACAATGCGATTCGTCTTACTGTTGGCAAGATTTAAACTTATATTATGTTGGTATTATTACTCAAGACGACAATGCCTTTTATTTTCATAACATATTAGAGATTTATTCGTAGTCGCAGGTCAAACGCTAGTAGGCAGCTCTATTTTACTTACACAAACACTTAATTAGGTTATTATATGCGAGCGAAGCCGCAGGCTAAAGTTAGTGTATATAAAAACCTTTCTTGAATAAATGACTTAACTGATGGCGAAAATCGCTTAAAAAATCCATTGCGTGGTTTAGGAGGAGTTACCGGATAAACAGACAGATGCAGAAAGCGACTTTGTTTTAAACTATGTACAGATTGTTTAATTTTATCCGTAATTTTAGACACATACATGTAATTAATTAGTTAATGTTTGAAAGGTGACTAGAGTATGTAAAGACTTTAAAAAATATCTTCAGCCCTAAAACTTGGTCAAATCCAGATGTGATGTCTCCATTTTTAGACATATTAATGAATAGTATTTCTTTTTGTTGTCATGATTGTCATGCAGTGTTAAATCTATGGTGTAAAATTAGCCCTTAATAACTTTTTTAATTGTATTTTCGCGTCTTCTGACTAATGTCATAAAATATTATTAATACTAAAATGAATCAGCATGTTTTCACCGTGGGAAGAACATGATAGGTAATACTAATTTAGATTTAGTCCATACAATATTCATATCTTGATATATAAAATAAATGTTTGTCTATATGTCCTTTATAGAATCGTAAACTATACATTTGATCATGTGATGATCTTTAGCAAAGTTGTTTGCATGAGCCGAAGAAGGTTTCTGAGTTGGTTCACAATTGGACCCGGTAGGTGGCGCTGCTGTCATATCGATTGAAGCTTTCCGGGCAGGACGACGTCTGCTAGTTTAGTATAAAATGATCTGTAGCCAAGTTTTATTGAATATAATGCATATTTTGACACAAAATATTAAAAAAACTGTATTCATGAGTTTAGACAACGAGGATAATACGAAACCAAATATTATAAGAGCCGAACCTTATGTAAAGTGTAAAGAGTTGACTATAGTAGATTGTTACACGAGAGGTGAAAGTGACCTATTTAGGCATGAGATGGTTTGGCGCACGAGCATAGCGAAGGTGCTAATAGCTCGAGTGCCTAAATAGGCCTTTCACCTGAGGTTAACACTCTACTTTTTATTTCGAATATGAGGAAAGTAAATAAAAACTGATTAGTTAAACAAACAACTAATTCTTTAACGAAATCAGACGTTAAATCCATATCTAAATCTGACGAATCGTCATCATGTACGTTACATATATGAAACGTCAAGTGATTTTTTTTCTGTGGCATTACTACCAGTGTATATTTTTTTTGTCACTGATGATAGTAAATATTTGGCTCAAATTTACGTAAATTAAATAATAATTTAGTGAAAAGTAATTTATAAGTATATAATGATGTTACAAAATTGTTAATATATTTTTATTATAATTTATGCCGCAATTTAACAGTGGCTGTAAAAAAAAGTTGGGACATGAGTCGTATGTATTATCTATGGTTCGCATAGTTTCCTAAAATTTTTGACAGCAGGGAGAATCGCTTCCAAGGGACGAAAAGTGCTGTTTTTATCCCTATGTTTAGGCGACTCAAAGTGTACTTTCAAAATATGAGAAATATAAAATATATCTTTATACTACATTGAAGTATTGTCACATTGTGTATCTAGTCATACATTCAAACCGACATCGCGTGTTTCGCTTTATTTATATATGGATTGTATTACACGCAGGGCATCTGTGCATAATGATCGAGATAGTTGTTTTGATCCATTATAATATGATACATATTTTTGTATAGATCACAATGTTTTGACGAGCGCTCTTTGAAAAGTTTTCCTTATAATTTGTGTTTCGAAATCTAAATGCTATTGTTGTAGTGATATTTACATAATAATTTGGTTTTGTTAGTGCGTATTCGTTCGTAGCGGTCCATTGGCTAAGATATGTGCGTAGTATCTAATAGCTCGAATCCTAACACCTTCGATCAATATTGTTGATCGAAGCCTAACACAGAGTGTACACTTTTTTGCCAGTTCTTGTATCCTTATTTGTTGTTTTGTCCTATATTGTTATAACAAGCTATACCCGCAACTTCCTTTGTTCGGGACTTGCATTTTGCGTTCATATGTTCTAAACTTTTGCATGATATCGAAATAAAACACACTATGTGTATAAGGGGTCATTCATTAATTAAGTAAGGATGATTTTGACGGTTTTTGACCCCTCCTACCCTCATGTAAGGATACTAAGATTCAAACTCATTTTTCCGAACAATAAAGCGTTAAAAAATGACCAGTTACACTATAAAAGTAACAGTTTAACGTAAATCAAAGATTTTGATTCTTTTGCAGATAATTTAGGAATTACTCTTTCATTGCTATTAGATATAGATTTTCTGTCTATAATATTAAATTTCAACTTGTAAAATGGTATGTAAGAATGGGTTTTACCGCTGATAAGGGCATGTATAGGTTTTTCTAATCTCCCTCGGGTCCCCTTAGGTAATTAATTAATGGCCCCTAAGATAAAATTCTGTTGTAAGTCGTCGTATAAAATGTAGTCGTTTTAACTTAAATTTTGACATTAATTTTTTTTATTAGTCCACAGTCTTACATCAACATAATTTACATAACACTGGTGTGATGAGTTTAATTTTGTTCTCTAATGTAATCCGCTAATGAAAGTCGTTTGATCAAAATCAAATTATTATAATTCTGGGATTACAAGCTCCCACGTTAAAAACTGACCTACTTTTATTGACTACCGGTAAATGTCAAAAGGATTTCAGACGTCAGACACTGTTGACTCATATTTAAGAGTTTTAAATGATGAGTTCCAAGAAATAGGTTTCACCATCACGTTAGATCTGTTTAAGTTTTGTTTTTGACTTTTCGTATCTTTATAAAGCGGGCGATAGACGTGCGAGTAAATATACACGTATGGCGGCTCCATGATCTTTTTCGTCCGTGTGTCACTAACTTTCGGAAGCGAAGATCGTCGAGCCGTAAGTACGCGTACTTAGTCGTACGTGCTAGATAGTCTACTCGTTTTATGAAATCAAAATATCTAATTTGTTTTTCAGATTAATATAAATAAAGACTTGTAAAAAATATCATATTCATTAAAGAGAGAACCAATCATTTTTTTCTTGATTATGTCCAAAAATATGTACCTGTTCATGTAGTCAAACTATGGAACGCGCCTCCCCCCCCTCATATGATCCGAGATAGTCCGTCGGAAAACATCTTTAAAAGAACAGGTAAAGAGCACTATTTGTCCTAATTAACTATATGTATATATCCGTGTGTGTGTGTGTGTGTGTGTGTGTGTGTGTGTGTGTGTGTGTGTGTGTGTGTGTGTGTGTGTGTGTGTGTGTGTGTGTGTGTGTGTGTGTGTGTGTGTGTGTGTGTGAGTGAGTGTGTGTGTGTGTGTGTGTGTGTGTGTGTGTGTGTGTGTGTGTGTGTGTTTGAGTATGTGTGGGTGGGTGTGGGTATGGTGTGTGAGAGCGCGCGTATGCGTGCGCGTGCTCGTGTGCGTGTGCGTAGATGTATGTTCACCTATGTATTTTATTACGTAAATATAAATTTTAATGTATACAACCCTACCTCTTGTTTTCCCACTCTCGCTAGAACCATATTGATGGTTTGCTGGAAGAAAATTAGTTCTAGGGTTAAACTCGCCTTTGTACATCATCACTATTTTGTAGTTATATATGTTACTATTTTGTGTAGAATCAATAATAAAGAAAGAAGAAATAATAGATAAACGTCAAAAACGAGAGGTTTTCGGAGATTCGTTAATTATTGATCACTCGCCATTCGTAGTATTTTTCTATGGCGGTACTGATTAAATTGTTACAAATTTAAATTAGATTATTATTTAATACAATAGTGACGCAATGTGAATACAAAGCAGCGCGGGAAAAATCAACTAGCGCTTTTAATGCCGTTATTATTTGAGGTGTTAATTATATTGTTGTGTTGTTTCAATGCTTCGTTTTTTTATTTGTTTCAGGTATGCAAATCAACTTTCACTTTTGCGAACGTTGAACTAGCCAGCCCCGATTATGGTAATGTTTTCGTTCTAATAACGTTGAATAATAATAATAGCTTTGATCGCTTTTTTGATGTTATGAATTACTAGTTATGCGTCGAAACGTTATTTGGGATGGCTGTTTACTGTCGCATCATTAAACTGAACTATATAGTAGGGTGGATAGGATCCGCGTATTGGTCACGCCGTTCACGCGTGACCCTGATATAAGGCGAAGGAAGGGACACCAGGGTGTTATTTTTATTGCCTGAGGCAGGGAAACAGTCAGACGGCCCACCTGATGGAAAGCCTGCGGAAAGACCCTACCCTTCTTGAAAAAGCCCATGTCTTAGCGCAATGGGAAAGCTGTGGCGGGAACTTCTCTCCAGATCATTGTATTCGGTGTTCCCGGAGTAGAGGAGGCATAGCACTTCTCCGGAGGTCCTATTACCACCCAGTCCTGGGAATGTCGCACTTCGTTGGCTTGGTCGGTTGTATATTACCCATAACACAAGCGTAACTTGCTTAATTTGGGGATATACAATAAGTATATTTCTCAGCCGATTAAAAAAAAAAAACACAATCACGGGGGAAACGCGGTCAGCAGTCCTCAAACGGATAACGGATATTACTTAGTCAAATAAAAGTGACTGACGGACTTTAAAAGGGCAGACTGGCCTACAAGGAGATGACTAGATTGTGTGAAGGATTATATGAAGATTTCTGGTATGACAAAACAAGTTTTTCTTTTTTTTTATTGCCTAAAGCAGGCAAACAGGCAGACGGCTCACCTGATGGAAAGTGGTTATCGACTCCTATGGACGTTTACAACACCAGGGGTGTCGTCAACGAGTTGCCGACCTCGTAAGAAATTTTATAACGCCCTTCTTAAAGAACCCCATGTCATAGCTCAAAGGGAAAACAGCGGCGGGAAATTCTCTCCAGATCTTTGTTGTACGCGAAATAAATTTTCTAGAGAACCGTTCCGTAGATGAGCGTGGGAAAGGGGGGTGAATAATCTCGTCGCTGACGAGCGGTGCGATTATAAAACGTATGACAGAATGAGGAGTATGGAGGTAAAATACGTAATGTGGTGATCCCATTTAATTAGGAAACAGTTTGTTACATGATGATTTATTTTAATTTTAATTTAGAAGTAACGTATTTATTGTTGGTTTTATTCAAATGTATTTATTTATTTTTACTAATTAAATATTATATAAGTAGACTTAGTTTTATAAATTATTATTATTATTAGTTATTTAATTAACACATTTGGGTCGTTTTGGTTTTACGCTTAAAGGAAGGTTTGCACTGAAAATCAGCGTTGTGTCGGATATAATTCCGGCACAGCAATATGCTGAGTGCAAACCTTGTTCGTTGAAAATGCGGCGTACAAATTCTCAAAATATGCTCTGTGTATAATAATATATAACGAATGTAATTACGTCGCTATTTCTTCGAATAAAGTTTTTCTTTCTTTCTTTCTTTCTTTCTTAAAAGCAAAGACATGGAGTAATTTGAAAGAAAAATATACAGCATCAAGTGAACTGCTGTTTTCCTGCTGCAGGTAATAAAAAATACTCGTGTATTTTACATGTCGTACATAATACCATATATACCAAACATACATACTTGTATAATCTCAACCTAAAGAAGTTAAGCTTGTGTTATACACAGCGGAAAGCCTGATCCCAAATATCCAGACCAGCGTAACTAACAAACACTTGAATGAAATAGATCATGTTGGGAATCAAATCCCGCTCCTATGAGTTCTATAGCACTAAGCGAAGCAAAGCTTAGACCACAGAGGTCGTCAAACCTATGGTCTGTGCAGTATAATTAAAGTTTTCCAGTTGACTTCGCCTCCGGTAAGTTCGGTTTCTCATCTTGCGAGAGTTAACCACGGACAACGAGGAGTTACCGTATTTTCCGGAATGGAAATGATGATAATACTAAGTCTTAATTTGAGGTTACTTCATTTGCTGTGGGGTAGATGATGTTCTATGTATGGTATGACATATATTTTCTCTTATGACTCCAATTATTGGGGCGGGTCGGGCAGATAGAGATAAAATGAAATACAGTTCTTGGCAAATTATTTTTAATTAAAACGATATTAATGACACTGATGCGCCACGGAACCGATTCGGGGAAGTGACGCGGGACGACTCACAGAGTATATTGTATGGACAACTGACGACAATGCCACGAATATTCGCATATTACAATTTTCGCTTTATTGCAACTGTCGCTAGCCGTCACATCATCGCTCCTCCCTATAAAAATATAAAAAGATCAAACACAAAATTTTCAAAAGGTAAACATTATCCTGTATCACACAGGTATCCATTTTCTGCACGTGGAAATGTCAAATAAAAAATTCATACCAAAGACCGTGTCAACGGAATAAACAATCTTACAAGTATACCAACACTTAAATAAATTTACTTTCACATTTATTTATTAATGTGGATTATTGTGGATTTAATCAAATGAAGCAAATGGAAAAGGCATTTTAATATTCATTAATTCCATAATACTTTTAGCAGCCAGAGTATTCGATAAGTAATTTATTGTTATTACGATAACTTTGAATAATAAATATTTATTTATTATCTGAATTAAAATATTTCTTTTAATAACATTATCTTATCGCTTGCTCAAAATTCGATCAGGTGAGTGACAAAGCGATTGATAGTAATATATATATTGATAGTAATAGATAGTAAAAGTTGATGTCATACCTTTATTTGTATGTTTTTCTTTAGAATACAATGACCTTTGGAAATCAAAATATTTATGCATTGTTTTCCTTACAAGATTATTTTGGTACAACACACACACGATTTTTGTAATCAATTATACTATGTAACTATGTTTAAATAAAAAAATACAAATAATATTATTTTCCTAAATCACCGTCAGTTTGGAACGTTGCCAAAACGCTGGCCGCGTTACCACGTTTATGGAAACGCTTATGCATTGCCCAAAATAGAGGCCAGCGTTTTGGTCGCGTGAGACGTTTGTCAACCGTGTAGATAAACTTATTGTTGACGGCCTATGTGGTTGGGCGGGCGAACTCTGTAACACAGAGGCTCCGGGTTCGATTCCTGGCATGGTAAATTTCGGAAACGAATTTTCTGTTATTCATTATGGTCTGGGTGTCTGGGATCGGCTCCAGAGTGGTCCGTTGCATATCATCCATAACACAAGCGAAACTTGCTTAACTTGGGTATATACAATGTGTGTGTCTGTCGATTATTATTATTATTGTTTTTGTCGTTTGGCTATGAAATACTAACACTGCACTATGATACCTATATCAAAATGTACTCGAACGGATTTTGGTGCTAACAACTTTTTTTTGATAACAAATATTACGCTCTGCTATCTTTATTTTATACAGCATTTTCACTATAGATATACAACAAAAGTAGATCCCCCTCCATCTTCCCTAAGAGGCCTCTTAGGGAAGATGACGACATAATTTTTCCGACATTAAAATATAAAGAAAAAGAAATCATTAAGGAACAGGGTTATGATTGTTCACGATCTGTCTAACGATACCCCCCTTATACGACTATGTAAACTATAAAAAATTCAGCCCTTATTTACATGTATGGTGGCCACACATGGCCCTTATCTTTACTGATCTCTGTATTTCACTGCAAGATTATGCAGCGCCATATGAATTATATATACTTATTAAATTTCATCAAGATCGGAAGATTTAAAAACAATGTAACCTTAACCGGAATTAGTTTAAAACATAATTGTTATTATACTTCAGTGCGGATGGGAATTTTTGTCCAAAGCGTGCACGAAGGTTACTAGAACCATGGGCACCTCTTTGAACCTCAAAGTATAGGTGCACAGATGACCTCGGCAACACGCAAAGGGCACAAGGGCTTAGATCGTGCCCATGCTATGGGTCAGGCGACTTAGCCAAACGGAAGCGGCCTATCGTCTACTTCTCGACACTATAATAGCACCAATTAATTCTAAAATACGCGACAGGGCTGCGTTAGGGTTACTCTAGAATCGAAGACGTTGTGGTGTTTCCCTATATGCCTACCGCCAAATTGTCAATTTTAATTATTTAGTTTTTTTTATGGTTATTATTTACTTTATAGCTTAATCTAATTTATCACCGTTTCGCAAGATGTTGTGGCTTGAATAGAAGAAGCGGCGCAAAAAACTCTTCAGCAAACATGCCTAGCTCTAATAATTTTGTATAATACTAGGATATGCCCGCGACTTCGTCCACGCTTCACGTGAAATTCCCGGGACACAAAGTACCGCAGCATTTATAAAAGAATGTAAGCTACCGTCTTAATGAAAACTGTGTCGGAATAAGCTATTTTTTATGTATTCGAATTACTCCAAACCGTTCCCGGGATAAAAAATATTACGGATTTTATTTTGCTATCGATTAGTGAAAAAATCATATTGGTAGTCGATTTTTTTAATCTGGTCATTTTAAATCATTCCCAGAAAAAATCCCGCGGGATTCCCAGCATAAAAAGTAGCGCAGATTTTAAAGCTAAGAATTTGATGTCGTACAGCGAAAACTGCATCGAAATCGGCCTTGTACTTTTTACGTGAATCCCGAACAAACAGATAAGAAATCTAAATAAAAATTGCATCGTGTTATCCATCGTTTATTTATATGGTCTATTCTAGTGGGTTTTTTTAATAGCTAAAATATACAGACACGACATGTTTAGAATGTTATAATCTTATACTAATATATAAAGCTGAAGAATTTGTTTGTTTGTTTGATTGAACGCGCTAATCGCAGGAACTACTAGTCTGATTTGAAAAATTCTTTCAGTGTTAGATAGCCCATTTATCGAGGAAGGCTATAGGCTATATATCATCACGCTAAAACCAATAGGAGCGGAGCACCAATGAAGAATGTTTCAAAATCGGGAGTTTTGAAAACAAATTCCACGCGGACGACGTCGCGGGCACAGCTAGTATAATATATTAATAAATAAATAAATAAAATACCGCACTTAAAACCGTTAAAACATAGTTTTATTATGCGTACTAGTCGCGAAAACTTAAGAATTCTATTTGTTATTATTTTTAGAGTACAAAGTTAACAACATTCTTGTTAATTAAATATTTTTTACATTTACACATGACATGCAGCTTTAAATAATGATGTATTTTTACATCATTATTTAAAGATGCATTTTACGTCAATCAGTAGGAAAGTAAATATTTTCGATCTTCATATATTCAAAAACCTATAGTAAATATTTAATTAACAAAAATATTTTTAGACTCTTTTTCAGTTTAAATTGTTACTGCTTAGATTAAAAACTCCAAATTACTGACTGTAAGCGCTATAGGTGCTTAATATCTTATACTAATATATAAAGCCGATTTATTTGTTTGCTTGAACGCGCTAATCTCAGGAACTACTGGTCTGATTTGAAAAATTCTTTCAGTGTTATATAGCCCATTTATCGAGGAAGGCTGTAGGCTATATATCATCACGCTAAGACCAATTTGAGCGGAACACCGATGAAAAATGTTTCAAAGTCGGGGATTATTTTAACTTACTTTTTTTTAACCATTCCTCGTAATACGACGAAGTCGCGGGCAGAAGCTAGTTTGATATATGGTTCGTTCAAGTAAAATATCTTAAGGCAGATCAGCCCTAACGTAATCGAAGCAGGTAGCTCTAATGCAGCGAGACGCTCTCTGCTACCGACTAATTGATATTTACATACGCTGCATTAGTCCGGTGGAAACCGGAGGCACAACACATCCATAATTTATGGATAGATTCTCGGATTTTAATTACCAGGCCTGTGTATCATACCCTCGACATGTTTTTGTAGGGCTCAATATTAGGAGTAACGGAAACGGATCGAATATATTGTGTGTAATAGATTCGTATGATGTTATCTATTAAATAAAGTACCTTAATAAATTCATATAAAATCGGGCAAGTGTGCATGAATGTGAAGGATTCCGTAGAGGCGTCTAAAGACCATTATTATCGTTAAATGGCTACGGAACAATTAGAAGGCATTTAATCTAAAATACTCAATATCAACAACTCACACTAACAGCTACACTAAGAATCAGAATATAGGTAGAGCAGACATAGTAGTTTCATATAAAAAAATAAAAGTGACTTATAAAGGTAGGTGGTTACGCGAATGGATGGACATAATGAAAACGCAAGGATTTCGTTTTTGCTAATATGGCTACACAACTCTTAAACAGCATATTTGAAATAATGTGATTTTAATAAGCACGATTTAGACCAATCTTATCGAATTTACAGAGCAAGTTCCAAGAGAAACTCTCTATTGTCAGGCCGCGATTCAATTCCATGTGCCGTGTCGTCGCTTTACGATTTGCACCCGATAAATCCGGACTCCGACACCTTTGATACCCTTGTTCATTGCGTGAAATGCTGTCTGATTTATTCGAATTAAATGTTTGGATTTTCATATCTGTGAGAGTGTTAATCCATTGTAAATAACCATCGTCTATCTCTCAGAGGTAGATAATTATAGAAAATTATTAAAGTGCCTAATGACTCGTAGCGAAACTCTAGCTTCACTACGAGTCATTGTGCATTTTATAAGGTATTAGGCAAATCTATTGCTATCACTGGGTATGTAGTAAACTAGTAAGACATACTTCTGTTCTAGCCTAATAATCATAATAAAGGTCATCGCTGATAAACAGGTCAAGAAGGGCATCATCATTATGATCATCAACTTATAAACCAGGCCTTAGAACTGTAATTTCGTTAGAACTTATAGATGTTCAATCATTAATTCCGTTACTATTCTGGTGTCTTAAAAGTATAATCGTTTATATTTCTTTATTAAAACCTATCGATTCAACAAACATATCTAAAGTACTCTGTTTATTTATCAAACAGGTCCATTTTCTCTTTCGATTTTCTTTCACATTTTCTCATTTATTTGAGGTTGGCATAATTTGGTGATTGATGTATTATAATTCTTTTGCTTCCATTAACAGTCGCTAATAGTTTTCGAAACCTCTCAATGTAAACACGAATGATATTTAAAAAGTAAAATCGATGTTTTTGTATTTTGAAGATGAAAGCATCAAAATTCTATTTAATTTCAATGTCCAATAAACTTTCTTGAATCCGTTAATGGACTAACAAAATTAGCTCAAAATAATCCCATAAAGAGATTCGATACGAAACATCTAGACTTTTCAATTAAATTTTTCTGATTAAAGAAATCTTGGAGAACAGTAAAGTCAATTCAATTTCACTTTCACAATCTATCCATCACTAGTTTGATTGTAATCCGAAAAAATTACATTGATAGTCAAATTTTTATACCTGTATTTCTTTTTTTATAGCTTCCGATTTTTATCGGTTAACATGATTAATAGTGATGCGGTGACCCGGTCTACTAGATTCCTATATAATTGTATCAGCTTTCTTCCATCTAATCGGTTATTTCAATCGTTCGAAGATTTCTTATCAATGGCATTCATTATCGGAATTGAAAAGTGTAGGAAGTTGTGATAATTGAATGTTGTGTTCTTAGTTTTTAATTATCATGCTTGCGTTGTTATTTTATCTATTAGAGCATACAAACTATTTATTAACTTATATAGATTTTGGTATTATTGAAACTGTTTTTAAGATCTACCATCTCTACATTTTCTGGTATTTTTATTTAATAGTTCTAAAGTCAGAGAGGAGTAAGTACATTTTTGCTGATTTTGGATGCGAATAATTGGCAATAGATGGCCAATTATTCGTTTAAACAAAAAAATACTCATGCCTAGAAAAAATTGTTCATCCCTCAGTTACATATTATATGTTAGTCATCCCTAATTTTATGCGATTTCACTATGCAATTGTCTAGTGATATACAGAATACACACACTATTTGTTAAATTCCATCTACATAGATTTAATACTTTTTGAGAAAAAAGGCTGTAATAATGTAGATAACAAACGGACATGACAAGTTTATAGGGGTTCCTTTTTTGAAAAAGGCTACAGAACCCTCAACAACAAGAAGTAAAATGTTCAAAATAATTTCCTTCACAATGTGGTAAACAAAATCTTCAATTTTTATGACTACTAGTGACGTGCAAGTCGATATCGAATTATAAAATTTTTTTTTCGCTTTTGCTTAATACAGCAATCAGCCAACACCCACCCATGGTTGCTCATTCAGCCAACTAGCCTTAGTTGTTCTAGGTAGACCATAAACTCGCATGCTAATAAGTCCGTTAATATTGACCTAATTAATGTTCGTTAGAGCATATCGAATTCTAATCGCTCTAGACGATCGTAAATCACATCGGAAACAGTAAAAGGAGGCGTAAGTGGTACAAAGTGGAGTAAAGGAACAGAATAACCGCTAGCCGAATGTTGTGAGGTAGGTTTCGGTGAAATCTTTTTGTCTAGGTGAAATTAAGCACTATGGAGTGTTTAACGAAATAATTATTTCATTTAAATATAATGATTATGTGTTACTGGCTCGATTATAAGACAATGTAATTATTAAACAATGCGTGGGCTGAATTGGCTGATATGGTATTTCTTAGAATTAAAACCCCTAAAAAAATCTCGAGTCACAATTTCTAATCTTCGTCGCCAAAAAAGATTTTGAACACAAACCCCAAGTTTTGGCTAAAAACGATTAATATACCTACAACTTTTGTTCATTTTTACCAATATAATACATGTTTTAAAAAAAAAATGCACTTCACGTGCCCGCCAAAAAGAAACCATGAAAAAAACATCGTGAGAAAACCTGCACATCAGGATTACTTATTTTTATAACCTGTCATTGGTTTAGGAAAAGCCGTGACCTTTTATCCATTTACTTAAAACACAGAGACTCGACCCCAGCAGTGGGGGCACACAGGCTAATATTAATCGAAGGTAACTTAACTTTACCTATAGACTGTAATTTCTTTTCATTATCTCATTATTTGTTAAGTGCACCTGGTGGAAATATCTCAGTTTACTGAATCTAAAATTACAGAACAAGTCTTACTCCTTGAATGTAGGTAAACTGGTGCTAATAATAGCCATTATCTGCCAATAAACTTTAGAACGTGTGCATCGCATTACAATTATTTAAATGAGCCGAGCGTTAGACTCTTTACCGTTTGCTTCGACGTGATCTCTACGACCAGCACCACACGCCACTATCTTCGTCTGTCATTATCTATCCATTAACCTACTACAAGGATGTAGTATACTGCTGTATATTAAAATATAAGATTTTGTTTCAAAGTTTCTCGTATTTCTTTCACCTTCGTCCAATTATTTGGGGTCGGCACAATATGTCTTTTCTTTCCATACTCCTCTATTCTGACATAGGTCCTCTGTCACACCACAAATCATCATGTTATCCTTCACATAATCCATCTATCTCGTTTTTGGTCTGCCTTCACATTTGTATCAACTGTCAATTTTCCAGTTTCTCGTATTTCTTCTGATCTTGTAAATTCTTTCGCCTATCCGTATTTAGGATCTTAGTCACGCTTAAGATCTCATAAAGAACGAGTCAGTTAGAGGGTAATTAATGATTCAATTTGTACTCCTCCCGTGGTTCTATTAGTTTTAATAATGGGCTTGTGTCACGCAAAGCATTTTTGGTTTAAAGGTATGTGCACCTATTCATCTCCACTTCTCAAAATATCGAAGTTTATAAAAATCTGTCTCTAACTAATGGGAACCTTACCCATTGTGTGCTAAGTGAGACAGGCTGACTATTCTTATAGCCTTCAGGAATTATAGGTCGGGTAGTATACGGAACATAATACTAAAGTCATCAATATCCCAGTTATTATGTTCAGAGAATCCGCCTGAGAATCCCGGGAAGATGATTCTTAGTTTACGCAAGCGAAGCTAGGTGAAACCTTAGTATAAAATAAAAGTTGCACGAGAAAACATTTACTATTTACGCATGTTGTTGAATTCAGGGTTCCGTAAAAGGCGTGAATAATTACTTGGATATCAGAAAAAGTGGCCGGATTCCATGTACTTAAACGTTTAGTGGTATTTACTGCCCGGTTCTGTAGTGTGATATAGTGTTGCTAGATTTAACAGTTGCGAAATATCTTTAATTATGAATTAATATTAAAAGTTCTTAAAATTGATTTATCTTTACATTTTTTGAACACTTTTTATGTTTAAGTAAGCAACCTGGCTCACGGACGCCTTGATGGTAAGTAGTTTCCGCCGCTCATGGTCGTCTGAACACCAAGTGAACCGCTGCGTTACCAAACTAGTTGGGAAATCTGTTTACCCTTTTTTTTGAAAAGCCCCATATTATAACTGGGAATACTGCTGGAGAAGTTCAGTTTATTCTCCATAACTTAGATGTTCATATTATATTATGGCATAATGGATGCCGTCGTTCATACGTCCTATGGGTGTATACTGAAATATAAGGAGGAAAAATTAGAGTAGTTGTTCAAGGAGCCCGCAAAGGATAAGTATAACGGGAATCGCATATTCTAGTTGTGCGTTTCACATTTGAGCGTGACATTTACAAGTGTAGCGCCTCGTTTGCATCTATATGTCTGTAATATATGTAGATAGTGCGGACGTAAGTTTTGACTCTCAATAATCTGTTGTAGAATAGAATATTCTTTATTGCACACAAGAAAATGGTACACATCAGAATGAACAATATTTCAAGTAGTACAATTGGCGATCTTATCGCTAATAGCGATTTCTTCCAGACAACCTTCTGCTGATAGTTTTAAATATCTAATATTGTTTAAAATATATCAAATTATATAGGTATATACATACACATATTACTAGCAAATAAAAAATACACATATATTTATTTATATACAAATATACATACTCAAACATATATTACTTTTTACAAATTTAGATAGTGATCTTTGACGAGTTTATTAAAAATAATGCGTTTAAATAAAATGGAACTTCATTATACACTTTGAGATACTTTATAGACAAGGCCCACTACTGGAGGAACGTTTCAACGTGGAACTGGCGACTATAGGATACATAATAAAATATCCCCATGTTCATCCTACCATTCAAGAAGGGATCGCAGCACAACATACTTGTTGGTAAGTTCTATGGACTACATAGACCATAAACCTTAATAAAAATAAATCAATGTAATTGGAATAATAATATTTACTATATGCCATAAACATCTTTATTTTTAATCATTATGAATAGGTGGAACACAGCGATAAAGTTGGTAACCCCACAATACGCGTCCTCGTTTTTGCACAGGGTAAAAAATAGGTTGGATGCTGCGCGGTGCGGTGGAGGGTTGAAATGCGGTGGCGGGTGGTTAAGGCATACTACACACTTGATGCTCTGAGATCATTTTTTTTTTATAAACTCTTAATAGTTTTACAAAGTAATACTTACTTATAAAGTAATTTCAAATGTACTATAATTTAAACGATTCGGCTTAGAGTTAAACAAAAGTTATTATTATTTTTATATTAGAAGTTTAGTTTAAGCCAAGCAAAGTATGGATATTAAGTATAGTCGTACTAAATAAAAAGGAAATAGCGATAATTCAATAAATGTTACCATATTCTATGCGTGTATGTAAATCGTGGTAGCGTAATGGCTAGCACACGCGTCCCAAACTCAAAGGGCGCGGGTTCGATCCTGGCCGGAACGCATGCACCACTTAGTCAGTTTTCTAATCTAATGTCCATATTGTTACAATTACCACGTACTAACAACGGTGAAGCAAAATATCCTGATGCAACCCGCACATCGAGATAACCGATGTGTCAAACCTGCCAAGCCGCCTTGGACAAGCGTGGCGGGTATGTTGTCCGTTCCCCCTATAATGGGAGGCCCGAGCCCAGCAGTGGGACATTTATGGGCTGATATAATAATATTATATACCATATTCTATAAAACTGTAAATATTTACTTTTAATTTATTAAGTATAAAATTAAAATAATGATATTTTAATTTCATTTCTTGCTACACAAAACGATATATTTTATAAAGAAACATTATTTATATTACATTTAAAAAATATATATATATATTTAGTATCAAGCCTGTCATTATTGTGCTATTAACAGAAACTAATGAATTTCAGTTGGTGGCTTTAAACTAATTGAAAAAGTTTACGCAAAATTAACTAAAAGAAAAAAATATTTTTAAGAATAACCGAGCTAAATTTTTCCGCAAATATTTGTTAAAGCCATGCAAAATATAGAAGTAGAAAGACATGTAGACCGTAGAGCCAGGCGCCTTTTTAACCCTGCGCCGCCGTTTGCTACACGACCACCTTGCACTTCAGTGTAAGAGTAATGTGAATTGGCGATCTGGCACCTATATCGTTTATGTGACTATGATGTAATCTGATGTGATTCTTGCAATATATCGGTTATATTACAGAAGTTAAGACTATAACAGATGGAGACGTTATTGAAAATAGAACATGGTGAAATGTAACAATCAAAAAGTTTACATGCTTACATCGGCTATCTTAGACTACTTCATGGCTCACGTTAGTGTGTATCATCCTTAAACAATCGCCCGCGCTCAGTCGGTCGGTCATCTGCGCTTTGCGTCAGTTTCGCTGTGCCCGGTGTGTGCAGTGGTCGTGTTAAGGCGTATTAACGCCACTCGATATTCCAGTCGCGGTTTGCTTACGCACGTGTATCCAAATTTACTTTTAACCCACCTGTGCCTAGTGATGTGATATTGGCTATTTGTGCTTAGTGCCCTATTGTGCGATTGTGATTGATGAATGATAACTGATGTTTTGAAGTAATTTTCGGCGACAGCCCGAGCTTCGGCCGAAAGTTGGATGAAAGCCAGCATCACTAGTGCTGAGGTGAGCGAAATTATTAATGACAAAAGTACCGAATTCACGCTTATTTAAGATGATCTGTTTTTTTATTATTAGGTAAATTACACTATTATTTTATTCAAAACAATAAGGAATATAATAATATTTCTTTTTATTTCCTAGCAATACAATGATAATAATAATAATATATTATGTGTATAAAATAAAAAATATTAAGATCTTTTAATATCTTCAACAAATTGACTGGGTGCCAATTATTGTATAGGGTGTCAACAATATTATAGTTTACCCTAATTAGAAATAGTTTTATACGGGTCCTGTATTATACCTACCTCTACCTACGGAGCTAGTAAAAATTATACAATACTATACAAACCATGAAAGTATGAATAGATATAAATGTAGGTACTAGATCAACGGTGTTACTGAAAGAAATTACTAACGGAATTCTTGCCCCTTTTCACGCACCAACATCGCCAGATTAGCTAAAAAATCCTGTAACTTAGGTTGCCTGGAAGAGATCGCTTTAAGCAATAAGGCCGCTTATTCTATTGCTTAGAATAATTGTAAATTTGGATTTTTTGTACTTGGTTATTTTGATGTGCAATAAAGTGTTCTCTATCTATTTTGCAATAAGTAATTTTTGATGTTTTAATCGGGACCTCTGGTTGCCTATACTACTATTAGTACCTACTTCTAATAGGTACGTACTCTATATTCAATAATATTTTTTTGTTATCTACTATTTTTTTTACTACTACGATTTTTTGGAACAAACAGATAATAGTAATAATAATCGGCAGACAAACGCAAACATTGTATATCCCCAAGCTAAGCAAGTTACGCTTGTGTTATGGGTAATATACAATGGGACCATTCTGGGGCCGATCCCAGACACCCAGACTATATACTAATATTCTGTTATAGTAAATAACAGAAAGATCGTTTCCGAAATTTACCATGCTAGGGTCGAACCCGGAGCCTTTGGGTTCCAGCGAGTTCGGCCGGCTAAGAATTAGCCCGCCCGCTCAAACACAGAGGCCGTCAAATACATATACATATATGTATGATATATTACGTGAAATGACGTCATAAATGTAAAACAATTTTAAAAGCGTAATACGTGAAATAATATCGCCACTAAATTTAAAGTTAATAGACTAATAATAATAGAATTGTGAGCGCGGCAGGAGATTTTACACATGTCAAGAGACAAATAAACCGTTGTAAAATGCCTTATAGTTTATAACAATAAATAAAAATCTGTCTGTGATTGAAAAATAAATGTCAAAATTTAAATAAAAACTGCTGCATAAACAATGCCTAATCGCAAATGAACGTTGTTAAAAGTTTTGTCTGTCTCTCCCAAAGTTTTTCTCGAATAAGCTCTAAAACAGTTGAAAATTTCAGAGATTAAAAACAGCAATTGTACCTAAGTTAGTATTCGTTTATGTTTTATTGCGATGTATTGAAGGCTTATAAAGATATGAATTTAAAGACAAGGCCCGCGTGAACGAAACGGTGGTTTTAGTAAGTTCATAGTCGTAGTGGTTAAGTGATTAAGTCCTTTATTTGATAATGGTGGAAATTCTAAATGGAAATTTGACTGGTATATTAGAAAAAACTGTTTTTTTGCAGGGCAATATTTTTCTTTATCGGCACCGGCGAGATGTTATCAGAAACACGCTTATGGCTATAATGTGATATTATACACAATTTAATGAACTTATCAGTATTGTGACGAATTTATGTTTTATTGTGTGAGATGTGGATTATTTTATAGGTACTTAACTAGGGTTATCCCCGCAGTTGCTCTTGTATAAATTTGAACTTGTAAACGTCTCAATACTGGGGTCGAGCATTCCCATTTTTGGGAGTAGACACGTAACGTCCCCCACGCTTGATTCAAGCAAATTAGCGGGTTTCACATATCGTTTATCTCAATGTGCGGGTCTCATCACGATGTTTTCTTTCACCGTCACTACGTGGTAACGATGAACAAGTCCGGTTATAAAGAGTATCTAAACTGTGCAACACTTCCCGGCCAGGAATCGAAGTATTCGAACATTGAAATGAAACGCGCCTGCGTTATCTGCTAAGCTACTGCGATCTCCGCTTCTTCCGAATATTATACGTTTAGTATTTTTCTATGTAACAGCGTTGATGCTTATGTTGACGTAAATTAATACTGTAGTTGTAGCAATGTTTAATTTATTGAATAACAAAATATATGCATCTATAAATAATTCTTCTTTAACTACACCTTGCTAGAAGAGACGAAATCAACGGGCTAATAGAAATAAGACTCAAGTTCCGTGTGAGAAACGATAATATTTATTTTCGATAATGAGGATAACATAGAATACTTTTATCTCGGAAAGTTGGATAATATCTGTCAAATACAAGTGTAAAGTCTAGACGAGTGAAGCCGCATTGAAATCTAGTAGAATAATAATGAATAAATGTATCTCCAGTTACATATCTTACATTGAAATAAACACACACTACACATACAATGAACATTTTTGTTCTGTGCAAATGTGATTTTCCAATTTCAATCCAAAGATAGTCTGGAAGAAATCTCTCCTAGCGATAAGACCGCCAATTATACTCTCTCTTACATTGTTAATATACTTTTGAAGAGAGTGACCCATATAGGGTGGAGGAGCGAGATGGAATGTTCCTCCGTCTCAGAGGAAGATCTTCCAGGGAGGCTATTGCTGTTCCTCGCAGGCCTAGTATATTGTTGGAAAATTTTATAATAGGTTGGGGAAAAAGTCTTTTCGCATATAGTTTTGGCTATACCATTTGTATCTAGCTGGTTTTGGTATCATTAAAAAGTTTTAATTTTAAAGAAGACATTTCTAAATTCAAATTAGGAAAATGTGTAATTTTCATTTGTTTTCTTATTGTTAAAATGTGTGAATCTAATGAAGAAATTCGATACATTTTAAAATTTTACTACAAAAAAGGTAAATATGCAACACAAGCCGCGAAAAAAATTTGTGATGTTTATGGACCTAATGCAGTATCTGTGAGAGTAGCGCAAATTTGGTTTAAGCGTTTTCTATCCGGAAATTTTGATATCAAAGATGCACGTCGCTCTTGTCGCCCTGTTACGGACAAAATTGATGCCATTTTTGAAAAAGTGTAGCAAGATCGGCATATTAGTAGTTACGATGTAGCTGGAGAACTGGGAATTGACAACAAAACGATTTTGGCGCATTTGAAAAAGCTGGGTACACAAAAAGCTCGATATTTGGTGCCTCATCAGCTCACTGAAATCAGCTTACGACGTAATGAAACCGAACCATTTTTGAAAAAGTGGATAACTGGTGATGAAAAGTGGATCACGTACGACAAGAACGTGCGAAAAAGGTCGTAGTCAAAGGCCGGTCAGGCTTCACAGACTGTGGCGAAACCCGGGTTAACCCGCAAGCAAGGTGATGCTGTGTGTATGGTGAGATTGAAAGGGCATTATTCATTATCAGCTGTTACCGTCAGGCAGGACCATCGATTCTGAACTGTACTGCGAACAACTGATGAGATTAAAGCAATAAGTTGAGAGAAAGCGGCCGGAATTAATCAACAGAAGGGGTGTGGTTTTTCACCATGATAAGGCTAGACCTCACACATCTTTAGCTACTCAGCAAAAATTACGAGAGTTGGGCTGGGAGGTGTTAATGCATCCGCCATATAGTCCTGACCTTGCACCTTCAGATTTTCACCTGTTTCGGTCTCTGCAGAATTTCTTAGGCAGTGTCAGGTTAACATCACGAGAGGACTGCCAAAACCACTTGTCGCAGTTTTTTGATCAGAAGCCCAAAATTTTTATAGCAATGGGATCACGTCCCTACCTACAAGATGGCAAAAAGTTATCCAACAAAATGGCACCTACATACTTTAGTCAAATGTAAATAAACTTTATAAAAAACCTTTTGAATTTTTATATAAAATGCGAAGAAACTTTTTCCCCAACCTTATATATTCTTTGTACGTGTCGGGAATCGTTTGCGACCTCAATTATTGCACGGGGCCATCTATTGGCTTATAAGAGTTCCAGTACAGTTTTATTTTTCAGTTTTGTGCAATAAAGTATTATAATAAATAAATTACCATACATGGATTGGATTGTTGTTTAATAGTTACATGTTTATTTTGAAATCCGAAACATTTGCATCGTGCAATCAATAATATTACAGCGTTTATTGTTCAGGGTTAGTGTTAATAAGTTGAAGACCTATTTCAGGCCTGCCCTTGTTCGTGAAATAACAGTGTATTGTGTCAACAACAGAACACGAAACTGCACTAAGCTATTTTAATATGTAGCTATCTGATTCAAAATACAGTGGACCCTCGGTAATCCGACAAACGTTTTGCAGGGCAGTGTCGGCTTATCGAAAGAAGAAAGAAAGAAAGACTTTATTTGAAGAAATAGCAACGTAATTATAGTCCTTATACATTATTATGCACAGAGCATATTTTGAGAATTTGTAGGCCGCATTATCAGCAAACAAGGTTTGCACTCAGCATACTGCTGTACAGGAATTATATCCGACACAACGCTGATTTTTAGTGCGAACCTTCCTTTTGGCTTAAGACCAAAACGACCCAATTTTGTTAAATCAATTATACTTGTGTAATATTTAATTAGTAAATCAAATAAATAAATTTAAATAAAACCAACGATAATATACTGTGTTACTTTCAAATCAAAATAAATATCGAATTTGTTGGATTATAGAGTACTGCTACAGACCCCCCTGTATACCAGATTTTTTTTAAAAGATTACCTTGTAATCGTACAAATTACAAATCAAAGTCATAAGAGCTATCTGAACTACAAATCATACTACATATAAATATAATACATATTTGGAATTTAGTAAATTAAACAACACAATAGAGAAGCTTACCTTTTATTATAAAATTAACATCATTAATGCGATAGAACTTACAAGAAATATATCTATTATTTGCGATACTAAATAAATAAATTTTATCTAGAGTGATAGGCTTGTCGGATTACAGAGGGTGCCGGATTAGACAGGGGCCGGATTATCGGAGGTCCACTGTACTTTCTTTTCTACGCGTTTATAATATAATCCAGTTATATTATAAACACGCAAAATAAAATGGAAGTCTTCAGTGTGCGTTGATTGATACCCAAATATCAAATTTATTATAGTGTGATATTTGCAACTACATTATACCTATAATTAATTTAAATATTTTTAGAATATTATACAACTAAATCTTGCCCTAATTTTTGTGCCATATTTCTCTCTCCATCACAAAATTGTCTGGAAAAGATCGCTGGCAGCGATAAGACCGCGATTTGTACCAAATTCTAAGCTGATTTTATGTATTGTTTCATTATTTATTTTTTGTATTATATTCTATTGTATTCTATATCTAACCGTATCAATGTAGTATAGCCAGACTCGGATGTTAAGCTTGAGTCTATCGATCATCATATTTTGCTTTAAATCAGTTTAGTGCCAGTTACATGGAGAGAGTTTGTTGCCTCCAAGATACGATTGTCGAAAGCAAGAAAAAGATATAATGTAAACTAAACATACGATATCGTACGTAGAAGGGCGATAATCGCCTGGTCATTAAATACTGACATCTCTGTGTAAACAAACTACAAAATACCAAGCTCGAAAGGCAAGTCTCGCATTCAAATCGGTTCAAAATTTGTATGATATTCGCATGAACTTAAAAAAATGCCATACGAGTTCTAGTTTAGACAAGTCGAGAAATCGTAAGCAAATATCTCAATGCGATTTGTGTCGTAGTGTAAACAAAACTTTAGATGATAATTCCCTTACGATTATCGTATGACATACTCGTAGGCGAGTTTTTGTGATTTGGTTGAAAGTAAACATGGCAATGCGATGATTGTCTAAAGAGTATCGCCTGCGAAAATAGTATAAGATTTTCGCATCAGAATGTGCGATAAACTCTATCCGTGTAAATGGCCCTTTAAGTGTGTTAAAAAAAACGGTCATAAACTTTGAAAATAATTGTTGATTATTGGATTCCAAATATTTTTTATCAATAATTTATATACGCTAATAGCTACTTAGCAATTATTTATATTTAAGCTGTTGCTATCTTTCTTTTTATATTTCGAGAATAAGATTTTTTGATCACGAAACGATATAAAATTGTATAAATAAACTGCGCATGTCTCTTTCAATGACCACTTAACTCAATGATTGTATGAAATTCAATTTTTCCCAGAAACTTCAAATGTAACATGTCGTTTACAAGAAAAATCTTTGTTGTATTAATAAAACAAATACACAGTTCTAAATTCGACCGGTGTTTGAAATTTTCCATTGCCAAAAACCATATATTTTGTTTATCTGTCAATGTCAGTGTATTTTGTATGTACATTATCTTTGAAGCTTATCTTGTTATTCTCAAGGGCGCAATCGTGTATTTTAATATTGATGAGACAATTACATTTACAGTTTTAGGGTAGCGTTGTCATTTTACTAAATAGGAAAATACACATATAAAAAGGAAAAAAACATCCATACAAAATAATTATATCTATATATGTATCGATGTATGTATACGATTGAAAAATTGAGAAGAAGAAGACTAAAATGGTATGGGCATGTAATGAGGAGGATTAAAAGTCTCGTGACAAAATAATATTAAACTAAAAGGTTGACGGGTTCAAATGTAAAGGTAGACTAAAAAAATGTGTGGACGAATTGCGTGAAGAATTGCATGATAATTTGTGGTGTGAAAGAGGAAGTATGTCAGAATAGAGGAGTATAGAAGGGAAAGGACATATTATGCCGACAAATAATTGGGAGAAGGTATATGATGGCCTCTGTGGTTGAGTTAGCTAAACCTTTGCCTGTGGAACTTACTGGAATGCAGAGGCTCTGGATTCGAATCATGGCATAGTTAATTTTAGTAAACGAAATTTCTGTTATATAATGTGGTCTGGGGTCTAGGATCGGTCTCAGAGTGCTCCGTTGTATATTACCCATAACACAAGCATTACTTTCTTAGCTTGGGGATATACAATGTGTGTGATTTTTTGCCGACATGTATTATTGTTTATTTAGTTGAAACCATTGCCCTGAAACTGTCAATACATCGATCAGCCAAATATCTGTGCACTAATAAATAGTTAACAACCAGCTTCGTTTCCAGTTGAAATTACATATTTTTATAATTTGAACCCACATTGCAAAAACATTAGATGTTCGTCACTATAGAATACTTTACTGCTCATGGATCACACGCGCTTGGCAGCTGTTTTATAAATTCCAAAACACAGCTCTAAATTATTCACAACTGTTGCAACAGATCCAAAAATTCTAGGTTATAAGATCTTCGCATTGACACAATTCCTTCAAATATTGTAACTGTAAAGTTTATGCCAAATTCTTGAGTTATCAACGGCTTACTCATTTATTGTCACTCAGAAGTTTTTACTCACTATGATTTCTCTTCGGACCTTTTAGTGTTGTACGATTAACCTTTGTAGATAAGCAACGCCTGGTCAAAGTGAATCATGCAAGATTCTCGTGATTCCGGTCACGTTTGACACACTCTTTGAAGCTTCTTTATTGTTGACAGTTGCTTTTGACTCCGGTGCCCTTGTTATTGTTTGAGTTTCGATGGAGACATTGGAATCGTGAATGTTCGTGCCAATTGTGGGCTCGAACTTCGCGTGGTTCTACTTCTACTATATACCTTATCAGTATATACTCTAGACTATATTGCAAGCCACATTTTGAAAATGTGTCCGGAGGAATGTTTAAAGTTTCATGTGATCTAGTAAAAGGAATAGTTAATAAAGTATGTATCATATTTGAAGGAGCATAATATTTATAGATTTAAATTGGATACTAGGTTTTTGACATGTTCTTTGAGGTTTATTAAGATGAAAAAAACAATTGTGTAAGTTTCTCATAAAATGTCCACTGAAACAAATAGCCTTCTTGCACTGCGATGATTTTAAGCGATAAATCGAGGGCCTTCTGGCCTGAATATACCAAAAGCTTAAGAAATCGTATAAAAAACTGTTAAGTTATTAGTACGATTTTTAACATTTTGGTGTATTAAGTATTATAAAAGGTGTAGTTCTTATCAGTAATCAGTAATTTGATTGATAAGAATTACAAACATTTCTTAATGCTCCAATAAAATAAAACGCAGCTAAAATAATACATTCAATGTTACGGAAACATGACTGACTGGTTCGTTATCGTATTTAAAGCAAACATTTAATATTATTTGATTAGCGTATAAATAAATTCTGATTTAAATTATTTTGCCTTTATAAAATACAAACCATATGTAAATCATTTGCCTAAGTGAATGCTATTATTATAGGGCACCATCAATATTTATTACGTATATTACCAATTCCACTAATAAACTACTCGAATCTATTTTTTAATAAATTTGTTACAAAAGACAGATGAGCGATTGAATTTAATAGAAAAGTATTCGCCAAGAGCTAGCACTATCTTAAACAAATACGCATTTCCACCTCAATGGGACTTCAAGTGCCAGAACAGTTTCTGAGTCAGGTGCTTCAGCAAATTCAACCTTACAGAAATAGACCGATTATTGGGTCTGCTTCCCTTTTTTAGGGTTCCATAGTAAATCGTTCTTTCTCATTGTACTCAAGTTGGTCTTGTTCCAATAGTTTGTACGACTTTTTTGCTGCACAAAGAAGTTTGCTTTTTTATCACCACTATTTTGTTATTTCCATTGATTTATCGCTTTTAGTAGTTATTAATACATGTATGAAATATTTCTTGAATAATTGTTGTAAATCATAGTTGCTTAGCTTAGGTGCCCCTATTTCATTTTCATTCAACTGGGTTCGGATTTTGGCAAGGACACGTGCCATATTATCTAAGTTACTTAGGCCGCTTTGCCAGGTGCTAGGGCATTTGCCCGACTGGATGGCTACCACCCCTGGTCTAGAGTATGCTGCCATAACAACCTTGAGTTATGTTCTGGCATTAGTGGCCAGATTCCAGTCTCCCTTAAGAGAGCAGCAGCGCATTTGTAGCACCTTTGGTGTTGCAATTGTCCATAGGCGTTGGTAACCGCTTTCCATCAAGTGGGCCGTCTGCCTGTCTGCTGAATTCGTGCAATAAAAAAATAAAAAAAGGCCTACATTAAAAGGTTCATTTTTGTCTTTCAGTTTGGATGAATCAAAGTCATTGAATACCTCATATCCTCTTAGTGCTGTGCCTTTTGACCAAATTGATTCAAATTTGGTTGATCCTTCTAATTTCAGCATTAAATAATTTTCTGCCTTCTAATGCTTTTCATTTACACATGTGCTGAAATTGAGGAAATTATGTGAAGATGTACCTAACTGCAAATTCAGTTTATCTGTGAATGTCGTCGTTGATAAGCGTGGTAGGTATGCCGTTTTATTCATTTATAATATGAAGGCCTAAGACTGAATCTTTACACCTTACTTTGGACTGTATGAATTTCAGTATCGCGTGTAAAAAGTGATAATAATCATGCAATTAGTGCAAAATCCGTCATTCACTCTCATAGCTCGCACTTGGCCTGTTTTTTGTTCGTTAATCGTCACTCATTCAGTTGTTCGTTGGCCTATTGCCAGAACACGGACGCCAAGGTTCTGAACACTTTACTCCTATGCGCCTATACGGATAACGGAATGGTTGCCACCCGCCGATTTGAGGATTTATGATAAATTAAAGATAATGATCATGAATTGACTTTACGTCTATATTTTTGACTATGATGTCTGAAAGTTTAAAGACCAATTAATATTTAAGGCCCACTTAACTAATTCAATACGCAAAATCGGGTTGACCTACGCGTATATCGGTGTGCTCCAAAATTGGTTTGTACACTGGTTGCCATTCGTTCAGAGCGCCACGTGTCATTTTTTTGAGGCGCCCGAAACGCTGAAACAAAATATTTGGTGTCAGTAGGAACATCGTATACGTGTCTGAAACCAAATCTGAGGGTTATTAAGACAGGATGATATAAACCATTTGATTGAACAACAATTTTGTCATCTAATTAGCATGTATTGGTTGGATTCCAGGACGTTTTAAATCAAGTGCAGCATTGAATGTTTGAGAATTTTTATTTTGTGTAGGTTTTTAGTACGACAAATAAGATTGGCTTAAAGTTCCTTAAAGTTTCCCATTATTGGACTCTGATCTTCCCATTTTAAGAGGACAGACGGTATGCTCGCTATGCTTGTCCAAAGTATCCTCAAGATCTTTATTTACACCGTAAGCACGTGTTAGTATTAAAGTAATAAGTGTGTTAGTGTTTGATTGTTTGTATCCATTGTTTGTATGAGAGATTTGCAGTCATTTCCATTTAAATCTTAATTTCTTACTACGTTCTACAAAATTATTCAATTTCTTTTTCATGTATACATGTTACGTACATATATATCCTTTTCGAAACGCATGATACCCTAGGTCATTGTCCTGCATGTCCTTTATTTTCATGACTGATTTTATACCCAGTTTAGCACATGTGCAACCGTTTTTTATACACAACATTATATGCTTTACGAGCCAGGCGGCCAAATTAAATCGTGTGATTAAAATTTAAGTTGTTGAAAGAATATTTATTGTTGGAAGTTCTTGGGTACGTTAGTTGCGTGTCGT
Organism: Dendrolimus houi; assembly: GCA_039645545.1. Lineage (NCBI taxonomy): Eukaryota > Metazoa > Arthropoda > Insecta > Lepidoptera > Lasiocampidae > Dendrolimus > Dendrolimus houi. The sequence continues at coordinate 21,944,897 of CM077127.1, read as the reverse complement.
TTGTCATGGTAAGATGTGCTAATTTGATGGTGCGAATAGCGGACAGATGTGGAGGTCAGAAATATGATTCTTGAAAACAGATATACATATAGTAGATTTTGGAGATTTTAAGCATCTTTAATGAATTTAAAAGTAATAATTTGTGATATCTTTCTTGGCCAGTAAATTACTATTAGCTATATAGTGAAATTATGTAATGAGTGAAACTACCCAGAAAATAGACGTTGACCTAAGCTCAGTCTTTAACCTAAAGTTTGATAGGATAGCACATGGAATATAGAACTTATTATATTCATATCTTCTGAATACCTAAGCTACTAAATTACATGAAAATTTAATATATAATTCTTGTAGTAATATCTAAAATTTTAATTAAAATCCTTTACAAGGTTTCAGAGCCTATCAGAGACTGTTTCTGAAGTGGAACTTCTTTAGAATCGTTCTGATTTGAAACTCCATGAAACGAAAAAGCGACATTAAAAAGAGATAAACACAAATCTATAGGACTAAGCCTGCGAGAGAATGAGATAGACTACGTTATATTTAATCATTTAAACACTATGCTCATATAGATAGACTTGAAATGATTTGAAGTTTTTCGTTAATACTTCAAATTTCGTGTTTTAAAATGTGACGCACGAAATTTAGAATCCCTCCCATCCCTTGCCACACTTTGTCTCAATTCTACTACGTGTGAATTGCACACACACACACAACTTTGTTTTTTTTAGCTAGACAAACAAAAATTCTAGAAACAATAATTTATGATTAAGCTTCGTATAAATAGTAGTTTTAACTTATATTCTTGAATTTATTTCGAATTCAAAGTCAGACATTTCCTTTTTATTATTAGTAGATCAGCTGAGCAATTTCAAAACTTAGCAACTGACATTGCTTTTTAAATGAATGTTAGCATTTATTGTCTTTTTAGACATTGTGCTTGCCAAAACTTATGAAAACTGGATCAAAAATTATATCTCTGCTAATAAGCTTAATAAATAGTTTTGAAATGGTAAAGATATCATTAGACAGAAGATTAGATAGAAATTAGTAATCATTAGATAGAAAGATTTCATGACACTTTTTATACTCTGGTGTACAATTTCTTGGTATGCACTTGCTAGGTTTTGAACAAAGCTGAGATAGTAGTAATATACGAAGGGATATTTAAAGCTGACTGATATCGTTGATGTATCAATAGATTCAGACACTAAGTAAAACAAACAATTCTAAAGAACAATTTCTGCCATTAGAAGTATAAGAGATAAAATTTAGATATCTATCTAGCTAGTTCTAGAAATAACTAACCAACCAACAAATGATATAACCAGTTATAAGTCATAACATAACATCAGCTTTAATCTCTTCCGAAGTAAAAAGAGTGAATTACTCAACGATCCTTTAATACACAGTATCCGAAGGGCACAGTGTCAGTATTAATATTGTAAACACCATATTGTTTTACCGCCGTCGCGTCAATATTGATTTTACAAAGAACAAAATGATTAATGGTAGCCGACTTCAAAAAAATAATGAATTACCTCCGAGTAATTGCGCTTACAAAATACGAGTCAAGGTTACCAAAACCCAGGGCTTACTTGTAAACGTAGTAAATTTTATGGCAAGTATAATAAAAACAAGAGGAGGATTCCTCTAAAAATATAATGCGGATATTAAAGATTTTATTCCAGACTTTAATTTACCAAGACCGAATACTCATATCCAACTTTGAACATAAATATATTATAAGTGTGTGTAAAATTTTAAGTACCACTTACCAAAACAAATATACGTATACATTCGATCAGGCTATGGAACGAGCTCTGATGGATTGTAATTTGTGGATAAGATCAGGAAAAAGAAGATATCTACATATATTTTCGTCGGTTAAATTCTTTCTTTTAAGGAAAGAAGGTAACCGATATAGCTTTCAAAATTACTAAGTTGAAGTGGCAGTGGGCCTCTCACATTTACCGCAAGACCGATGGCTGAAAAACACACTAGTGTAGTACAGGTAGACAGACCGACGAACTGCGCATGATTGCTGGTGGTGGATTGATAAGGAAAGCGTCTGATATAGTATATAGATATGTGGCGTAAAACTGGACACTTGACTGTCAAATTAAAAGAGATCTCAAATTATGAGTTACGTTTTATTGTCACTCAAAACGTCACAGCCTCCTTGATTTTATATGTATGTACTGCCTTGTAATGTCATAATTTTAACTAATCAAATAGTTTGGGTATTGCTTGTATAACGAAATTTTGGAAATAAGATAATAAGACATATAAACTTAAGCTTTTTTCCATATAGGTACATTGTTTTAAAATTAATAAAATAAAATAATATCTGTCAAATAGTCAAGTAGAGAGGCCTACGTCCAGTAACAATGTACAACGGCTAACGACGTCGTATATTGATACGACTTTATCTTCGTTCTTGTTATTGAACAAGAATGACTAAAAAATAAGCTATTTTCGTTAGGATAATTCTCATATCTAGTAATAAATAAAATTAGTTCCATCTAATTAATACCCAATGAAGTACTGCGAAATATTACGACATGTTACGTAATCCATAACATTCTATAAATAGGTCTAACAATGAGTTGCTCCGTGCTAGTTTGATGTGAACACGTCAGAATCAATACTGGTAGTACTCGTAAAACTAATTCAGTCCGGCACATAATACCAGCTGCGAAGTAACATGACAGCTCGTGTATAATATTTTATCGTGTTCAATCTAAGTATATGAAGGATCGTTTTTACGTTTCTTCGCTATAATTTCAGTGAAATCAACTCTGCATTGTGTCAATAGTCGGGTGATATGTCATTTGTACGTCTGGATGGCTACCACCTCTTGTCTAGAGTATATGCTACTATAATAACTTTGATTTGTGTTTCAGCATCATGACCAGATTCCAGTTTCTTCTTTGAGGCCACCAGGGCATTTGTAGCATCTTTGGTCCGTAGGCAACGGCAATCATTGATTAGAAACATTCTATACTTGTTGTTGGCACTTGCGTGTAGGTTTTTAACTTAATATGTCGCGTAATAGGCTTCTTAATAGTTATATGGAAATTGAAACATAGAAGCCATCAGATGAGCCGTTTGCCTGTCTGCTAAACACATACATTTTTTTAAAAATTAACCGTCTGGTATCGACTTAAAATATAGAAACCCGTCATAATAGATTAGGATTAGTTTATTATCCAGCCAAAGGCGACAAAGTTTCAGGGGCTGGAACTAATGTTCAAAATAATAGTTTCAAATACTGAAACTCAATCTCAATCACAGACAGACCCACCACCCAGCTTGGCAACATTGGCGACACAAAATGAATAATTATTAGTATTCATTCGGTAGCATTGTCATGTGGCCCGTGGCCTAATGACATAGAAAAAGATACATCCTTTTATTTTAAATAAACATGAATTTAATCATTGAAATAAAAATTAGCGGGTTTTAATTTATACCTTGATCTAAATGATATTTACATTGAGTTAATAAATCAATTTGTCTAGTGTCACTTATGGCCGGTTGCTGATTAATGGCCGGTTAATGATTCAAGTTTATGTTTATATGAAGCAGATTTGGTTGATTCTTCCACATTGAAACAGAAATGAGACCGTCTAATACAGCTAAAAGCTCAATGACATGTAATTTCAAATTATTACCAAGGATAAGACAAGTGAATGAATAATAGTAATAAGATCCGGTCATTTAACAGATAAATTAATATTGTAAAATAATTGTAATCTTCGTTTGATCAACATTTTCAGAGAAATTGTAATATGATCAACTTTTTAACAACTGCATTTTTTCATTAAATATACTGTTATAATTCTTGATAGCTTATCCGTATCGCACTTAAGTAACATGGGTATGAGTTCTGGTCAAGAAGTTATCATATTTAATATAGAAAAAACATATATATTATTACAAATACCATGTGCCGAAAGTGACATAAAATATCGCGAGGAAACCTGCACGTTGAATTTAACGAAGTATGAACCCCGCCAATCCATCTTGGACCAACGTGACAAGTATACCGTTCGTTTTCCCGAAAATGGGGAGGAAGCCTGAGCTGAACGCGGGAAAGTTTATGAGTTGAATTATAAAAGTTCATTCTCGGAAAGAGGCGATATATACACAAAAACCATTAAGATTCGAAGAAAAGCCTTTTCGGAGCTTGTTTGTTTTGGTCAGTGAATTAATGCGAGATATTGGCAAAGCGGGTCGGTTATCGGTAAATAAAAGTATCGGTAAAATTCGGTAATACACATCAACAAACGTGATTGGATCTTATGAATAAATGCACGTAAAATTTTATTGTTGCATTGACACCAATATGTCATGTTTGTGAAGAATCAGTGATATATATGTTTTTTCTATAAAAAATAAATGCACCGGACTGGCTAATTTCATCATTTCTTTAACAAGTAATCTTGATGAATGGTTTGAAAGTACAATACATATATGGTGCAATAAATGTCTATTTTTAACCGACTTCGAAAAGAAGGAGGTTCTCAACTTGATTGGTATTTTTTTAAAAATAAATGCTTTAACATTATTTGATATAAAAATATTAGTAAAAAAGTCTCTTATTAAGTTTGGGAATTTAGAATGCTTTCGGAAAGTGGACATGGCAAAGCTTGGACTTCGTCCATTTTTAAACTTTATACTTATTATTGAGCACAAAAATATCTTAAATTATAATTCCAGTATAAGAATTGTGATAACACATGCGAAAAAAATGAATGATGATTTCAGTATTTGATCATTTTAATTTTGCTTTTGATTAATGAAATTTGTCAACAAGTCGGTAGTAAATTCGCGCTTTTGATGGTTGCCAATAAAATTTAAGCGACGTCGAATTTATCGATATTATAGAATTGTTACTCAATTCGTAAATATTATTGTTTCTTTTAATTTTAATACCATTCATCGAAAAATTTGCATTTCTCATCAAGTGTATAGTGGTGATAATTTATATATTGAGAGCTGTTATTAATAGCATTTGTTTTAGTAAAATGCAAACAAAACGATCTTTCTAAAAAAAATGCATATTGATAAAATTACTTTATAAACTTCTGTAGACTATTTTACAAATTAAATAATGCGATAAAAATCTTAACCAAGTTTATTATATTATGAGCTTTACTTGTTATTATTACACATTACCGCTGTTAGCCCCCGAACAAAATAATTAAAAGGAAAATCGATGATTATTTCGAATTATATTAAGGCCGGCCTTACACTATAAGTTTTGCTCGCTTAATTCTCTAAGCCTAAATACGCAGTACTATATTAATACCAGACTCATACTTTCACAATTGTGTCCGATTTAGATGGATCGTACTAGGCGTATCTGCTTAGACTTAGATGCTTGCATGAGCAAAACTTATTGGTCTATGGCCGACCTAACATCACATGTTTACCAATTAAATAATTTTTCACGTGTACATCAAATTATACAGCTAGCTATAAATGCCGACTTCATATCTTTTGTTACTTCCATTTATGGACGTCGTTCTTTCCTTTCGGGGTGCATCGTCAGAGGCGGCATTCCAGACGATCTGTCAATTACGAAGGAAGAAGAGTAACCTTTTTCTGCCATTACCGTTACACGATGAGCCCGACTCCATGATGGAATAATAAAAAGGAACCTGTTCAAACCAAATTGAGGCACCTTATTCTGATGTTTTGTAGTAAACATGCCCTCGTCATTCTGATGGGAACATATAACATAAAAACATACCTATCCTTGGTAATTTGTATTACATACTTGGTAATTGGTAAGATTTATAACAGTTTTTATTGCAGTTTATATCTATAGTTTCGTACTAGTATGTATATGCACTTATCTTTATATATAGGTATATATATAGAATAGAATATTCTTTATTGCACACAAGAAAATAATACACATGAGTTTACAATCATATAACTAGTACAATCGGCGGTCTTATCGCTAACAGCGATTTCTTCAGGCAACCTTCTGGAGATAATTTCACATTTCTAATAATGGGTGGGTATTCAGTGCGCATAGTTACTATATATATGTATATATATATATATATATATATATATATATATATATATATATATATATATATATATATATATTTATTTTGTTCGTGTTTATGTTACTGAAATCGACCTAAACGGTTGGACCGATTTTGATGGAATTTTCTATGTATGTTCGTGTTTCCGGGGATGGTTTAGATTCACAACTAGACCCGGTAGATAGCGCTGAAATCGTGTTCTAGATTTCTTTTTTTTTCAGAGCAGGACAACAACGTCTACCGTGCCAGCTTGTACATATATAAATTTGGAAGATAAACAGTTTGATTATTGGTTTTTGTATAAAATCTTATTATTGTAAAATAAAACAAATTTTCTTTGGTAATATCATAAATAATAAAAATATATTTAAAACATAGAAAGTAGATGGTTTTTTTTAGGGTTGTCTAGCCATATAATAAAAAGTATAGTGTTCGTTGGTCGCCGCTACGGTATTTTCATTATCTGTGGATAAACACGCACTTGGCTAATTTTTGTTCAACAGACGTCAGCGGTCGTAAAATTAGAATGAAACTAAAGCCACTCCTTACTCTACTCTTTACTCTAAAGTTGAACGACTCAAGATTAATATTGTAGATTAAATTTAGCACTTGTGAATTTAGGTCTCAAAAATAAATGTTTTCGCATTTCTTATATTCATATTTACATTCGCTCGCAATTATCTGTCATAAATAAAAAACCTATAAACAACACTTTCAAATATTTGCCAGTCTTACGTTTTGATAGATTTATGTTTGTTTATCTTAGTAATATATCAAAATGAAATGATTTATGATGATTGTTTGATAATCTTGTCACTTAACGTCTCACTTTCTTTTTGGACATTGCATAAGTTGCTATGATATGAGTTTTAATAACATAAAATTACTTTAATGTCCATTGTTGGACTCGGAGCTATCCATTTTGGGGAAACGTGGGGGAAACGGACGGCATACCTAAGTCGAATTGGGGGTTTCAGACTTCGATAATCTCTTGTTTCTCCACGCAGTTATGTTTCACAGTCAGTGTGTGGTATTTATGAGAGTTTAAATATTAGGCAGAATAGACAAGAAGCGGTCATTGGTCCACGATTCGTTTACTCCAAGGATTCCCAAAGTGGTTGATATCGACCCCCTGGGTTCGAAATCGGTTTCCCAGGGGTCGACATAAACGAAAACTGATTTTGGAGGTCGACGAGGTCTAAAAATCGACCCCTATTAATTAACACAAGTTCTTATTTGAAACTTTCAAGATACTGTATAAGTTGTGTTACATGTATCAACAAGTTATCAGAATGACTAATATTTTAATAGGAAGTATCATTGTTGTACTTTTTTATGTCTTTTACTGAATTTAATGTCTAGTTATTTTGTTAAATTTTTTAATTTTTAAGTATTTTGTATCAATATGAAAGAAATTAAGAGATAGGGTTTTTAAAGTAATTTGGCTATGAGGGTCTGAGGTATCAGTTCATTTTGGAATAGGGGGCCTCTTGCCCATAATAGTTTGGGAATTCCTGGTCGACTCCAATAGCCACTTTAGATTATTAATTTCACGAACTCTGTCGACCCATTTTTGCTTTCTTACTGATGGATACCTTCGTTTCGGCCATTATCTATAAGAGAAACACCAAATGTATGTAGTTTCGCCGTAGGATGCTAAGCGATTTAAAATTTTTGGACCTGTCTGTCAGTCCAGTGTAACGTCTGTGGTTATCATCTTCTACAATAAAATTAACGTTTGTGCGTTTGTTTCCTATGCGTTCCTGCAACGTTCATCTGATTGATTCAAAACTTTGTACATCGACTAGCTGTTGCCACATGCTTGAAATTTTCTGACAATAACAATAGCGTACAAATTACAAAAAATATGATAAGGCGTTCTAACCTATTTTACATTGCCCTGCATTCCGGACATTAGCAAGTTTCTTACAAGATAAGAGTATGACATGACATTAAGGTCGTGAGAATGGTAGTCCAAAGCGTCGGCGTTTAAGGTCAAACTGCGGTTTGATAACTTGTTTCTTCAATTATTCATATCGTACACAATCACGTTGTATGGACGTAGGATATGTTTATATAATATCAAAAATATACCACCCGCATAAATATTAATTAGATTATTAATTGAATCACATTGCATTAATTCGTTTTGAACATTTTTCCTTTGAGTTTATAATTAATCCTTAAAGTCGTTAAAAAGTTATTAATTATGTTTTACCAGCACGAAAGCTTATGAAAATTTTTAATTGTTACGTAAACAAATGTAGGTTAAATGCCTGCGTAGACTTTAATTTTAAATTGCCTTATTTGAAAGAAGTAATTAAATAACTCTCTTAACACGTTAAAAGTACCTACTAAAACTCTCCATATGGCTTCGCAGAAATTTTGGATTCGCATTCAGTGAAAATGTTCCTTTTTCCGCTGTAAAAGTACATTTTGTCTATTTCCTTAATAAAATTCCACCTCCTTGGATTAAGCAATTAATTCTTTAACCCGCGGAAAGTATCCTTTTTCTATTTATCTAAGGGCCGATTTTTCAGTCATCAAATAAAATTTGTCTATAGAATAAATTATAAACTGGCTAAATTTAAAAGTGAAACAATTCAACTGTTTTGTTTGCGCTACTGTAATAATTAATTTGTTTATTTTGTGTTTTATCCTATTGTAAGCTCGACAGAGCAGTATAAACTCAGGAAGGCTTTTATTAATCAGAATTCATCATGGCATGGCATGATGTATGTGGGTATATTTATGAAATTAACATCTTTTGTGATCTTAACCAAGATAATGTTTCTATTGCTTAAATAACAATAATCTCTCTTGATATTAACACTGATTACGTTATAATTCACTTTGATTAAGGCAATGGATCGCGGTTCGTCGAATACTTGGTGCGCTGGCGACCATTCTCTGCAAGAGGTTATATCTTCCTTCTTACGGCCACCCCGCTTCCTTAGCAACGATGCTCCGCGAGAATAACATTGACAACATATCACTCTTGACAGTATGTTAATAACGTTTCAGTGAACCGTCTACACTATGAATAATTTTTATCCGGTGATTGAAAAATCAGCCCTATAAAGTATATAATATTGTCTTATTGAAAGTACATACCTATATATCGGTTCACTCTCGAGGGCGTGAAGGAGAAATTTACATTCAAAAATGTAATTACCATTTTTGCCTATTACTAGCAACTGGCCCACGATTTTGCTTGCATGAGTTTTTATCTTTATATTTTGCCCAATTTAAACAGTCTGTTATTTAGATGCATACATAAGCTATATTATTGTAAATTTTCATCATAATCCGTTCAGTAATTTACTCACAAACATCAACCCGTCCTCACAAACTCTGGTTTATAATAGGATATAAGATGTGTATGTATTAAAGGAGACGGGGTCTTTTGGGCCAAAGAAATATTATGAGTTGAGATATGGCTTAAATAAGTTTTATATTTTTCTATTACAAAATGGAAAACATCAGCCCTAATAATTCTATCTGGAAGACAAGAAATCTTAAAAATAACGTCACAAATAAAATAAGTTATCGATCACCATAATCGATTTATGTGAATGAATTTTAACAATTAATAATATGAATACATACCACGCGATTAATTCATTCAAAATAACTAAATCCACTACAATAATAAAAAATTACAACATAATAAAAAGATATCTTAAAATCACTCATCTTTTCACAACCTGGGCCCAAGAATGTATGAAGGAAACCAATCTCCTTTGTAAAGGCCCATGGATTGTATAGGTGCATTAGAGGACCATCGCACTGAAGTGCAACAAACCGTCCGCATCGGGCAGAACGCCGAACCGTGCACACGCGCATTAGTTCCTCATTAGCGATTAGCTGCAAACGAAGTGTTTGTTGGATTTATTGTCGCTACTTATCACGCAACTTAGTGCATTCCTTGCTCGTTTTTTATACGGGCTGGTTGTTGTTGCGTCATTTGTGTATAGATACGTGTTTACCGTTGTTGTTGAAATTGTTTTTGGTACGAGATACGATTTCACCCAGACTGTGATAGAATTTTTGTTTGCTTATTTATATACAGCAGACAGACCTAATGGAAACTAGTTACTGCCGGCTACGTAGGTGTGTCCTGAATTCATTATCAGATGCAAAGAAATTTTATGATAAGTACTTACAGTTTTTATAAACCCTACGTTTAATTGCTACGGAAAAACAATGGAAGTTTTCTACTCGAGGGTTATTCCTAACCACTTATTTACATTATGCCCACTTCTATGGCAGCTAGTAGGAAAGTCGCCAAGGAAGTGGACAGCGCGAGTACCAAATGTTCAAATAAGGTGCGCTTTTTCAAGAAACTTTATTAAAACTTTAAAAGATAATTAAAACGCTGCACATAATATCGAGACTTTTTTTCGTTCCAAAAACTGGCAAACAGGCTGCAGGCCTACCTGATGGAAAGTGGTCACCGCCACGTATAGACGTTTGCAACACGCATCGCCAACGTGTTGCCGACGTCCTCGAAATTTTGTAACGCCCTTTTTAAATGACCCCATGTCGTAGCGCAGAGGAAAACCGCGGCGAGACGTAAGTACCCTCCAAAGTCATTATTGTACGCGAATACATGTTCTAGAGAGAGACTACTTATGTTAAAATATGCATCAAAACAGTGCATGCGAAAATAATTCGTTTCTTTCAAAACCGCTAGAGAATATAATTATTTACGTGCCAACACAAAATGCAAAACTTTCTAGTTAATTTGGAATTTCTCAAATTTAACGACTCTTGTACTCGCATAATATTTTAAGTTCAACAATTCACTGGTCACGTGAAACCCTCATAAAGTACGTTCCATTTGAAAAAGCCACTTTCTTTTCCAAATTATTCAACGCAGTGAAAGTGTCATTTGTGGTCATTAACGTCTAAATTTTTTTATCATTTTACAATCATGATACTATTTGGTGTTAGAGAGTAGAAGGATCAAAATCTACAATTCTAATGCGAGAAACTCGTATTCATTTAGCTGAGCGTTTATATTTGTTAATAAAAACACTGGCTCAAATATATGTGAACTTTAAGGTCGGCGCAAAGGGGCCTCCGACCACAGCCACCGGTAGCCAGCGACAAGCCGTTGACACGCTTTTTCATACATTTTGTAAGAACTCGCCGCACACCTGTGGCCGGTGGCCGGTGGCCATTTGCGCCACACTTGGATACCTTTGTCCTTTTTACGTATCATTCGCTGTAGTCTGAGCTTTCATCAAAACTACCGAAAGACGAGAAAATTCTAGAAACTTTCTAGAAACCCTTGATCCATTACGCTCGTGTACGCAGTAGTTGGCAAGAACACTTCTCTTTTGCACCTTAGGGATTTAGAATAAGCTCCCAAGTGAGGTTTTATTGACATGTCTGGGATCCAGTATTCAGTTATGTTTTTTTACTTTATACGGGTGGTTTCCGCAACTAGACTAGACTCCAGCCAGCACAGATATTATGTATAAAAGTGTACCAGCTTCATAAAATTGTTGAAAACGTTTCCGAAGTTCCTAGTATCTCCAGGTATTTCATCTAGTAGGTGACTACTCCGCTTCTTTCAATTACGATGATTCTTTTTCATCCATACAAGCGCTACCTACATAGGAAGCTTTGAATGACACCTATACTACGAAAATGAAGAAGTTAATCTTGATAATCGTAAACTCATTTAAAACACGACTTAGGAAGTGGTTAGTCGAACACGTCTTGTATAGTTATGAAAGTTCATGACATATGCTAATTGATAACATAGTTAATTTTTTAGAATTAACGTTTAACATTAGTATGAATAAATGGTTTCTGATATGAAAGTTTCTAAATATGTATTACTATCAAAACTGATATTATAGCAATATTCACATTAGATAAGGAAATCTTCCTATGCAGTAGATAAAATCTATCATTACTCAAACACATTGCACGCTTAATAAAAATAAGAAATAACTCAAAAATCGATGAGTTTGGAGATTACATTATAAAACGTAAGAACTTATCATAAATAATAAATTCGCATCACCTCCCGCGTAATGTGACCGTTGGTTGGAAAAATAAAAGAGATCAAAGTCCCGTGCCACAGATAGCAATCAAAGAAGTGTTCAAATATTTCAAGTTGTATCTAGCGGCCACTTTATACAATTAACCATTAAAGCGTTTCCTATATAAAACCAAAGTCATACGTTAAGGTAAAAATAAAAATAATATATATTTTTCTCAGATATGACTGTTAAAATTTAATATATTATGCTTTTTATCCGTGCAGTAACGGAGAGAGAATACAATTTCCGGGCGGCCTGTCATAAGAGGCGACAAAACAACCCACGTACCCACGTAGGGTATTTGCCCGACTGGATGGCTACAACCCCTGGCCTAGAGTATGCCGCCTATAACAACCTTGATTTATGTTCCGGCATTAGTGACCAGGTTCTAGTCTCCCTTAAGAGAGCAGCAGCGCATTTGTAGCACCTTTAATGTTGAAAATGTCCATAGGCAATAGTAACCGCCTTCCATCAAGTGGACCGTCTGCCTGTCTGTCGAACTCAATGGAATCAACAATTTACTTTTAAAATTAAATACGGGAGAGTAAAGCTGAATTGCGTTCCGCCATTACAGGCTTCCGTAATAGGATAAAAGGAATACGCTTTATATGTATCAGATTAAAGTTGCTTATATAAATAACCAATAGGGTTGTAATAACACAGGATTCCAGACCATAAATTTATCGATAAATCCATTAAAGTCAACCTGGCACATTAGACATTACTGACAACTTTTACATTTGCGATAATTGAGAAAGGAATGTAACGTATGCCGTTTCCAACTATCTAGTTGCTTCAATATGGAATTTTGTATCTAAAACAGCATTAGTAAAGCAGGAAAAACGATTAATTATGGCTAAATTAATTACTTGACACTAGCATTTCTTCTTAGACTAGGAACAGCAACGCCCCTGGAAATGTCAAAGCCCATAGGCGGCGGTGACGACTTTCCACCAGCGTATGCACTGCCTGTTTTTTAAGCTTTTGATATTGATAAAAAATAGATAAAAAATGAAGAAAACGTTCTGCAAAAATGACGGTTATTTATATTCGAATGAAGAAAACCTAATTGTAAACTTTTGAATTACACTAATAGACAAATAAACTTCATCAAAATGATAATCATATGATATTTATTTAATAAAGTTAAATATATTTATGAAATTTACTTGAATATCAAACCTATCGTTTTATTTGGAAAAATGTTTAATTGGTCCTTTGAACCTAAGCTACAAATAAGCCCAATCGTACACTTATAAGTTTTGCTATGCGTATAATGCAACTTATTAATACTGGACTCAGTTATGATAGGACGAGACTGTTATTGACACTCGTGCGTGATTCGCCTTAGAGGTTTATGCCGGCATTATTTATTTGTTCTTTGTTTATAATTTCCATAAAAAAGTAATTGACAACTTATTTCTTTCCAAACGATGGTAAGGACTTGTCAGTTTCACAAGTTAACTAATTACTTAACTAATGTAAATGTAAATCAATTTTAAATTAGGAGAGTCGGAGTCGAAACTAGGTGAGAACCTTTGTGATGGTACTCTTGGCTCTCGCCTCCCTATTACTATACTAACTTCATTGTCGATTATGATTATACCTTTAAATGAAATAAATCGAATAAATTATTTATTCGTTAATTACATTTTGATTTGCAAGTCATGTGCACTTTGGTGCATTTTATGTGTCCATGATTGCAAAATTTCGAAATACACATTTATCAGTACAATGCTTTTTTATAAAGTGAATGATATAAACACGATTTCCACTGCTCTTATACGAAGCTTCTGTGTATAAATTGGTTAATAATTATAACACAACATGTTACGATGTTTTAATTTTGTTATAAAAAACATTCATTAATGAAAATTATTGCATAATATCTGTAATATGTGCCACAAAACTAGACACTAAATATAATCCCTTCAGAGATATTTATAAAATGTATAAAATATGCAACTTTAATTTGATTTATGTCCAATATAAATTATATATGAGTGAAATATTACACTTGTCTAATACATAATTCATTAATTAACCCACTATCGCCTGCTATAACGGGCTCAGAAGGAAGCTTTTGCTCTTTGTGTGTGCCGAGCACGTAATTCAAGCATTTAGAAGACTTATTGATGTTTGAAAAGGCGAGAAATGGTTTACTGTGTTATGTTTATTCTATCATTTATTACGGCCCTACTCAGAGAGATTGAGAGACGATGAAATTAAATAACATTAAAGACAAGTTGACGGTTTGGCACATATTGTAAAAAAAATCCGTTAAATAATAACTGAAAGACAAGTTTCTAACTTATCTTCGTTATTCTATTAACTGATATCATGTCAAATATACGGGCTCAAAAACCTATTAGGTACTTAATTGCTTGTAAGTGAGTCGACTAGCATTTCTTTTCAATATTTACTCTTGTGGGTCGATACAAACCACTTTGGGTCCCGTCGATTAGGCCTGTGCGCCGCGCCGGCGTGGTGCAGCCGCGTATGTGCGGCGCGTCGTTGGTTGAGTTGTAAACAATTTCCATAATATATTTATAGGTAATTTAAGCGTTTAAAAATGACTGAGCTCTCTAAAACTGTCCGTTAAATTTTTAGAATGGTATAGAACAAATGGACAACAGTCGGAAACGAACAGAGGTATAATAGTGTTCGCATCTTTGAATTCTGCCTATTTTTTCCTAGTTTGCAGCTCACACTTTTCGGTATCCGAGTCTTGTTTGCGACTGTTTTGCTAAGCAAACACATTTAGATGCAGTGGATTTAAATACTGTGAATTTAAAAAAGCCTGAAATAGTCACGCCACCCGCCCGCGCCGCTGCCGCTGTTTTTTAACGCGGCGCAAATGTTTACTACCATCGGTTCTAAACATCTCCATTAACAGACTCTCATTGCTTAAATTGTGTTAATATAATCTATCTGAATGAATAGTTACGGCTATTTAGGAACTCAAAAGCCTATCAAATTATAAGGAACGAGTTACAGCACTAGATAATAGTGTTACGACCTAGACGCCGACAAAAACAAATTCACACCTGCATAGCTTTAAAAACACATTTCATTACCTTTCGGAATTTGGACTTCTTTTGTGTACTTTGTGTTGAAAATTTGTGATTAAAAAACAGCCCACTGTGTATTGTAATCGTTTATGGCAGCCATTAGCCAGGTGTGTTGCGTTTAAAGTACAAACTGATTCTAGGAAATTCGGTCTACTCGGTCGGGCAGACATATTGCATCTGTGCAGTATAAAGCAATGCCCCGATTGAGGAACGCGGCAGTCGAGCGATAACCACGAAGGAAGCAAGACTCGTGTCCATTCGGTAATCTATTTAGTGACGGACTTTGCGTGTGTTATTGAATTACGACCTTCTGCATTACGTTTGGACTTGTTGTGTTCGGTTATATTTGTACTTGTGTTATACGTGTTTGTATAGTTCTAATAAACTCTATAATAATTACAACGGCATTTTAATTTGAGTCCTGCAACTCGTAACAATATTTTAGTTATCTATTACCACAAATTACTTCCACTTCTTAGCAAAGAATACGCTGTTTATGTTTGTTCAACGCGAAAGTTCGATAAAACAAACACTCGACATTTTCTAATAAAATGTCTATATATTAAACATGAAATCGAAAGTGCTGCTATTATGTTATGATATTTATGTTACGATAAATACAAAAAAATTCTAATTGTATTTTAGTCTCAACTCTCGCATGTTTTATACTTTATTAATGTTAAAAATAGGAATATTGAAAGCACTCATTAATTAATATTATTTATGTAATTAAGATCTTAGCACATTTTTAACTTTAGATGACGTATTAAAAAACTAATACATTCAAATAAAACTTAACTTAGTTATATTTTAGTTTACTTACTACAATTATGATTTATTACTTAGCTTTACTATTGAAAAGTGACCAGGTTCCAGTCTCCTTTAAGAGAGCAGCAGCGCATTTGTAGCACCTTTGATGTTGCAAATGTCCATAAGCGACGGTAACCACTTTCCATCAAGTGGACCGTCTGCCTGTCTGCTGAATTCCTGCAATTAAAAAAACCCCGGTACAATACCTTCAATCATGAATTGGGATGTGAAACATTTTTAGGTAATTTAGATGCATAGAAAGGTATTGTTTGTCTCGGAAAAGGGAAGAACTTCAGCGGCAAATGAATCGACCACATACAACCTCCCCGCCCCCCTATCTATATATATATACTATATGCACCTGACATTTTTCTTAGCACTGTGACCATTGACAAAATCAACGCCGAAGGTGTTGAAGCCATAACCGCAAACAAAGAAGAACAATTAATATTTTATTATTTAATCTATTAGGTTGGGGAAGAAATTTCTTCGCATTTTATATAAAAATTCAAAAGTTTTTTTTTATAAAGTTTATTTACATTTGACTAAAGTCTGTACGTGCCATTTTGTTGGATAACTTTTTGCCATCTTGTAAGTAGGGACGTGATCCCATTGCTATAAAAATTTTGGGGCTTCTGATCAAAAAACTGCGACAAGTGGTTTTGGCAGTCCTCTCGTGATGTTAACCTGACACTGCCTAAGGTATTCTGCAGAGACCGAAACAGGTGAAAATCTGAAGGTGCAAGGCCAGGACTAAACGGCGGATGCATTAACACCTCCCAGCCAAACTGTCGTAATTTTTGCTAAGTGGCTAAAGATGTGTTATCATGGTGAAAAACCACACCCCTTCTGTTGATTAATTCCGGCCGCTTTCTCTCAACTTTTTTGCTTTAATCTCATCAGTTCTTCGTAGTACAGTTCAGAATCGATGTTCCTGCCTGGCGGTAACAGCTCATAATGAATAATGCACTTCCAATTCCACCATACACACAGCATCACCTTGTTGCGAGTTAACCCGGGTTTCGCCACAGTCTGTGAAGCCTGACCGGCCTTTGACCACGATCTTTTTCGCACGTTCTTGTCGTACGTGATCTACGTTTCATGACCAGTTATCAGCTTCTTCAAAAATGCTTCGGTTTCATTACGTCGTAATAAAGAATCACATATGAGTACACGGTTCCTTAGGTTTCTTTCAGTGAGCTCATGAGGCACCCAAATATCGAGCTTTTTTGAGTACCAGCTTTTTTCAAATGCGCCAAAACCGTTTTGTGGTCAATTCCCAGGTCCCCAGCTACATCTTAACTACTAATATTCCGATCTTGCTCTGCTTTTTCAAAAATGGCATCAATTTTGTCCGTAACAGGACGACCAGAGCGACGTGCATCTTTGATATCAAAATTTCCGGATTGAAAACGCTTAAACCAAATTTGCGCTAGTCTCACAGATACTGTATTAGGTCCATAAACATCACAAATTTTTTTCGCGGCTTGTGTTGTATTTTTACCTTTTTGTAGTAAAATTTTAAAATGGATCGAATTTCTTCATTAGATTCACTCATTTTAACATTAAGAAAAACAAATGAAAATCACACATTTTCCTAATTTGAATTTGGAATTGTCTTCTTTAAAATTAAAACTTTTTAATGATACCAAAACCAGCCAGATACAAATGGTATAGCCAAAGAAATCTTATTACAAGTTCATACATACTATATGCGAAAAGACTTTTTCCCCAACCTATTAATCAAATTAAACTCTATGCCACTAAACAGCTTGTATTATGAAATGGAAAGTAAAACAGTAATCATAACTGAGGTTTACTATCGACACATTTACGTCTTCCGCATAAAATTAGCATCTGCAAAGATATATTTTGACCTATGAATGCAAATTGTAACATTTCTGTGTAACTCGCACTGTTTATATTTCGTAACTATAATATTTTCTTTCTAAAAGTATACAACACGATATTAATTTTGATTAAATAGGCGTATGGTTTAAATTTGATTGGCTCAGAAGTAATAAAATTTGATTAAGATCTTGTTTCTTTATTATAATTTTAAAAGACACGGTAAGCTGGGTTTATATAAATTTTAGTTATGATACCAATTAATTCAAGATCCTTCATAAGATTTCTTTTAATTCGAATAAAATTGTACGTATCTATTTAAAACTATAAAAAATCATGCAATACTGCGTCGGTAGTTGTTTATTTTTTGTAAATGGAATGATTAATATTTTGGTATGCAATTGTCTAATACATGCAATATACAACTCGTTGGTGGTACTGGAATTTTATTTACCAGCGGTGTCATAATTACATCATACAGCTTTTGTATACAAAAGCAACCATCATGATGACATCCACGATTACGCTGGTGAACGATCATTCCGAAACGATTGTAATCGTAGACATGGAGCCCTGAAAGTTCGCTTTATGATCACAACCGTCAACGAACGAATTTGTAGCACTGTAGTCCGCCTTCAAATGTAGTAGTAGATTAACAATGCATGGAGGGGAGGAGACTGAATGGAAAAAGAGAAGGAATGTCGTGAATTCGGAGTGACATATATAAAGAATAAGTTCGCATAGTTCAAATTTCCACAAAATGTATAATATTATAAAAATGTAAAAGTGTAGTCTTGTTTCTTAGATTTTTTGTGTTTGTCTGTTTGTTCGTGGTTCACGTAAAAACTATTGGGCCGATTTCGACGCCGTTTTCGGTAATCGTTATCAAATTCCTGGATTTAAAATCTGCAGTACCTTATATTCCAGAAATCTAGCGGGAATATTCATTGGAATGGTTTAAAGTGTCCAGAGTGAAAATATCTATAGCAAATTTTACCTGTCCAACGGGGACAAAGTCGCACGGATAAACGCTAGTATTTAATAAATTAATATGTTCATATATAAATTTGCAATTGGTTGCTGTCGGTCTCTGTGGTTGAGGGGGCTAACCCTTTGCCGGCTTACACTGGGACGCAGAAGTTACGGTTCCTGGCATGGTAAAAATTTTAAACGCATTTTTCTTTCTTTACTGTGGTTTAGGTACCTCAGAGTGGTCCCTTATATATTACCCATAACACAATCTTAATTTGCTTAATAAAAATGAATGTATATATTTCAAAATGGAATCTTACAGATTACTTATTGAAAGTCATGAATCCACCACCGCTTCCAAAGCAATTTTAGTTATTGTTAAAGGAGAAAAAGCGGCGCTACAAACTCAGCAACATATCTTTACTTCATAATTATTATAATTCGTCTTTTTTTAACGTAGTTTATACTAATACAGGGTTTAACAAAGTAATTTATATGAAAGATTAATGAAAGAACTTAGTGACGATTGCAGTATACCCATTTAGTGCGGTCGTCTAAGAACTCCTTCGTCCTTTAATAAGCCTTCTCGTACAAACGTTGCTTTACTAATTTTTAAAATTTGTTTATTGAAAGATCTTGAACGTTGTTTAGGATTTTGTTGAAGAGCATTCGTTATACTTTGCGCCGCGAAACTATTGTAAACTTTGTGGAGCCTACACGTGGGTGTTTCTAATTTTACTTTTTCCTAGTGTTTTTACAATGAACAATGTAATCTTAGTTTGGAGATGCACAACGTGTATCTGTCTGCCAACTACCTATCGTTTATTATTATTAGTTAACTTCGCTATACGCTATTTAGGAAAATATCTGGCTGTTTGTGTCTAATACGTGTAGTTCCTTAACAGGTTTATAAATAAATTCACAGACTAATAAATAACAATTTTCACTGACAGTTATTTATTCATAGGCAGATGTTTATCACAACATGTGATGTGATTGGTGTACGTCACTTGAAAACTTGATCAGCTCGTGGAAATATTAAGATACATAATACATACCTTTAAAACCAATGTTCTCATTTTTAAATTTTAATAGTGCTATAATAGTATAAATATGCAATACATTAAAACAACCTTGTCAATCAGTTTGTCGGATTCTAGATTTGTGGCGTGTTTGTTTATAAAATAATTATACGTGTTTATCTTTTAATTATGTTATAAGTTTGTGTTTCACCATGATCTCACCTAAAGTTGAACAGCAATATGACCTAGGATGGAGCACGATTACCTACAAAATAGATTCACATGTATTGTGTATGTGTCTATACTATACATAACTATATCATTATACTTGAACTTTTTTCTCTCAAACTTGTGTATTATTAAATCAAATTGTACAGGGTTATATATATTTTTTTATGTAAATATTAAAAAGTTTCGATATTTCGAATACAGCTTTTAATGATGAAGAAACTGAACTGATATTGATAATGTTCAGTCGAGCGAATATATCTTTTTATTAATACTTGGTCTTGTTATATGTTTACTTATTCATTTTATGTGTGTGTGTGTGTGTGCGTGTTTGTGTGTATTTTTTACAATTTTATATACACATACACTTAACGTGGTATACTGTAACTAGTCCTTAAGAAATTGTAACGTGAAACTATTTGATTTGGCTGCAGTACCTACACTTATTTTCGTTTATTTAGTATATTTTATGCTCTACAAATACATAAACATATATATGTTTCATATGCAACTAACAATCACTTACACGGTTCCACGTAGCAACGGTCAGGAGATTCATCAGACGTCCTGTCAATTCTGTACATCATCCATCATTTACTCTCAAGTTCATTACCACAGAGATCAAGTTGGCCTTATTCTATAGCAATGTCAGATGGCAGACAGTCCTGACCTCAGAATCAAGGCTGTCCATAATGCTCGTCTTATTCATCATGTTATCAATACGTCAGACAGATGTAGGGCAAGTTTTTCGAGGTGTAAGTTATTTTGCACTAAACTTTCACTGGGTGTATGTTTATTTAACTCTGTTTGTAAGTCACTGAAGCACTCGCGTCTTACTCCAATGGTAGAAATTTGAAAACTGCTCAGAAAGCATAATCGCTTAATCTAACGTGTTTCGTTTTAATCAAAGTATGTTTAAAACACCTTGTGCCGATCGTAAAGGAAAATATCGTTGGGAAATCTGTCCATCGAGTAAACCGATGGGTGAAATAAATTACAGATTGGTATTATATCGATTTAATCAAAAAGTTTATGAGTAATCTGAATTCCATTTGTTTAAATTATACCCGAATTTAAAGCTATAACGACTCCATTAAAACATCTAAAACCATTCGATTTCTGTTTGATAATAGAGAGCAGCAAAGCCGCTATCTGTTTGCGTTTTATCTGGTTACATCAGTACAGCGACGTACCACTTATTCAATTTATTGAGGAATCAAAGCCGGTATGCGGGCGAATGGCGGGACATCGGACGTAGGTACGTACATTCAAATTGGAATCCACTCTAGCAGCGCGTGTTTATTTGATTTATTAGGGGTCTGTATTCGGTATTGAAAGGCCGTCTCATTCGGTAGAATGGGTTTGATTGAATCGTTAAAAATTGTTGCACATTGAATGCGGCGAAAACCGCAGGGTCACTCGAGCGAAGTGATTATGTAACGATAAATAATAGTTTTTTAAAATTTTGTTTTCTATGGAGAGGCTTACATAGATAGTAATGTTTTGAAGCGTTGGACGTTTGTAATGACCTTTTGATTCACTTCTCAAGTCATTAGAACGCTAGTACCAATTGTTTAACAAGTCAATATGCTGCGGTAAAGGAAAAAACGTTAATAGCCTTTTGACCGGTAAAAGAGAGATTCTAGGCTCAGTACTATACCTTTGTTCGTGTAAATTATAAAACTAGATGTATTAAGTTTAGTTAGAGTGTATTTTCTTTGTTACAGTAATTACAGTACATGGTACATAGTAGATTCATTAGGTTTTGGGCTAACAGAACATTAGAACATTCAGTGACGTATCATCATGTCAACTTCGTTTTTGTGAGCCAATAGATGTGCAGGTCTGCTTGACCTAGTCTCTTGAAATTTCTGTCATATATTTCGGACCTTGCTTTCCTCACCGTGATCATTACCGTGATCAGTTCTCATAATTGTATTGGTACAATCCTATATAGCCCGAAGAGCGTTCTCTACTAATATTTTCTGGATTGTTTATATTTGTGAAGTGATAAACGATGTTTGCCCAGAGGAGTAAAAAGGAAACGAAGTACTACACCGGCCCACAAGATTAAGAAAAGCTGAAAGTAAAGAGAGAATTCTTTATTATTGATTGTTTTAATATATACATATATATATATATATATATATATATATATATATATATATATATATATATATATATATATATATATATATATATATATATATTTATTTATATTACTAGTGGTCCCGACACTTGCCCTGATAAGCGTGGTAATTTATTTGATTTTTATTATTCCGACGTTTCGGCCACTTTTCATTCCTTTTTTTTCCTTCCATCCATTTTAATATTATATTAAATTATTAGAGCTAGGCATGTTTGCTGAAGAGTTTCTTGCGCCGCTTCTTCTCTTCAAGCCACGACATGTTGCGAAGCGGTGGTAAATTAGATTTGGCTCCCATAGAGTAAATAATAACCATAAACAAAATTAATACTAAATAATTAAAATGAACAAGTTGACGGTAGGCTAAATAAAACTTTAACAATACTCGTTGACACTTGACATCTTTGTATTCCGTGATCACGGCCACTAAAAAGTGGCCGAAACGTCGGAATAATAAAAATCAAATAAATTACCGCGCTTAAAACCGTTAAAACGTAGTTTTATTACACAAAAAATTTCATCAAAATCGGTAAAGTCGTTTTAAGTTATATGTGTATATACATTTCTACGATTCATTTTTATTTATATAGATTTGAGATTTGATTATTCCCGATAATAATTTGCATGTTATATAGTTTTTCACTTTATTTCGCCTATATATATATTGAGAACATTCTATTAATGGGTATCTATTCTATTTTGTGAATTAAAAATATTTCATGTTCATTCAAGATTATTCTCGTTGCCGAAAGCATCTGTTTCAAATTTTATAATAATTACTAATTAAACTGCATATTGCGTACTATGTGCTCTCTCTACTTTGACCAGTCTATATCAAGAAAGTTCCACAAACGAATATATGTAAATGACATTACTACAATCCTCCACAACTGTAAACAAGTTATGACATACCACGCATCGCAACTTTTCCAATTAAACTTACTTCATGAAAGCGTAGTCAGCTTCACGACTATTATCGTCATGAACCTCACTGCCTTGAATTTAAAGTTGAGAATGAACTAGCTGTAGCACTATAAACTTCGCTTCCACCGGGAACATACGACCCAATTTGCTCATTAGTAGTTTATATAGAACTAGCTGATACTAGCCCGCTTCGCGTGCCGTAAATTCCATTCTTAGCTGACCTCTACTTGGCGAAAGGAAGGTCCATGCCAAATTTCAAGTCTATAGGTATTATAGTTCCTGAGATATCGTGATAAGTCACTATATAAGTATACGTGGATTTCCATTTTATATATATAGATTATGATGAGACTATGCAATGAATTTGAGATGATTTTTGTCTGCTATGACGTCACCATAATTTTAATTTGACATACGAATAAGTACGCGTACAATATGGTTCGAAAACCTTTTACGTCTGTGAAAGTTCGCGTACTGAGTGACACATGGGAAAAAAGGTCGTCTCACCCGCTTTACAATGACATATAATGCAGAATGCGCTTCATTTTGCCGCCTGTGAAATGAATACTTTATTCATACCAAAGGTTGAAAACACGATATATTTTATTATATTTATGTAAAACCAAAAAAAGAGATAGATTTTAAAATCATATCCATTCCCATATTCTAATTATAGCACGAAATCATATTCAAATTGCATGTACTTAAAAATATTTCAGTGCATATTATTTTGGTAATTAATAGTTTTGTTTTTTGATTATGAACAGTTCATAATCAAAGAGTTACGTCACGAATTTACGCGTTTATTGGTTATGAAATAAACTCATCTGGGATATCGTGCCTTAAGATATCACATTCCGATTATGAAAATTTCAAAAAAACCTCGAAATATTCCTGTATTTTTGGCTTATCTTAAACCGTTGGGAAGTGCCGCAAGATCACTTTCTGCCTTACCCAGCTAATAGTATTACTAACTGTATTGTTGTATTCATATTTAGTAAATAATTAATTTAAATTGTATAGTAATTAGTTTTTTTTTACATTTAGTCGTTGCTATCTACTTTGTTACTTATAAGCCATCAATAAAGATAATCCTACCCTCCAACAAATTTGTCAGATTTATCTCATTTTGACACCCCACAAAACGCGCGCACAGCAACATCCCCATCAAATACGCGTTATTTCCATTCGATTATGCAAATATAACCCTTATATAGTTTTATCCGTTTTGCATGCCATTATCTTGAATCTATTGCATTAGAATTAACCCGCATTGTGCCGGTAAAACAGCACATCTGCCCTGTTTTACCGATACCAAGAGCAAAAAGACTGGGTTTTATTATTCGCTTTATGACATCGTAAAACTTGTAAGACCTTTGGTTCGAATGGTTCAGTTATCAGTTATAAATTTTAATGGTTTTCGTTCACTGCCCTGTAGATTGTGACGTTCGCATATTTTATATTTACCAGGGTTTTCCAATTGGTTTTCATGGACGTAAACACTTTGAATCCATGTATATCTCGCGGAACGTATACTATCTTCTAGGATGAAGAGTCGCCTATTTCCATCGCTTGTTTGACAATTGTTGTACAACGTACAATAATCGGCAACAAACCACTACGTAATAATAACAGCCCATAAACGTCCCACTGCTGGACTCGGCCTCCCACTATAGGGGAACGGACAGTATACCCGCCACGCTTGTCTAAAGCGACTTGGCAGGTTGGACACATCGGCTATCTCGATGTGCAGGTTGCATCACGATATTTCCAATACGTACATATTAAAAAAAATGAATACTGAGAACCACAAAAATCTCTACTGTCGTAATGAAAAGGTGTAAAAGATGGTACATAAATTATAAAAATAAGAGTTTACGATATTATCTACTACTAACCGGTCTTTTAGATCTATCATGTAGTCTACAGTAAGTGAATTCGCGGTAGCGTAATGGCTAGCGCACGCGTCCAGAACTCAAAGAGCGCGGGTCCGATACTGGCCGGAGCGCATGCCAGTTTTCTGACCCAATGTGCATATTATTACAATTAACGCGTGCTAACAACGGTGAAGGAAAACATCGTGATAACAACCTGCATATCGAGATAACCGATGTGTCAAACCTGCCAAGCCGCCTTGGACATGCGTGGCGGGTATATTTGGGCCCAGCAATGGGACATTTATGGTCTGTTATTATTATTATATCTACAAGAAGTATAAGGCTGTCGCTAACCGATAAAACTCTATAGCTAAATAGCGATTATTTTATTTTAACCTTCGGTTAAATGTCTATGCATACCAAGCTGAAAGTCTCCTAAAAATTGAGTTAACTCTTTTGCTAATCGAAGTATGGTTTTAATAAATTTCATGATAACCGGGCGATGCTGAAAGTTGCAAAGAATGGCAGCAACAAACAAAATCACCCCCGTTTATATATTAACTAGCTGTTCCCGCGACGTCGTCCGCGTGGAATTTGTTTTCAAAACCCTCCGATTTTGAAACATTCTTCATTGGTGCTCCGCTCCTATTGGTCTTAGCGTGATGATATATAGCCTTTAGCCTTCCTCGATAAATGGGCTATCTAACACTGAAATAATTTTTCAAATCAGACCAGTAGCCCTTAGATTAGCGCGTTCAATCAAACAAACAAACTCTTTAGCTTTATATATTAGTATAAGATAGTATATAAAAATTCAGTATGGTTAATTTTTGTGTACTTTTGTTACAGGTAAACAGCTGTTTCGTATAGCCGACCATCGATGGAAAATGAAAGTATTCTAAGAAAATTTAACTACATACTTCGGATGTAATAAACTGAGATACTCTGAAATCCGTCTGAGCTACAGTAAATTCTTCAATGGGAGATCATAAATTTGATCTTGTTGTTGTACGCAAAGCTGCATGAGTTTCGTAGTAAATCGGACGGATTTTTGCTAAACATCCGTCCGATTTATAAGTAGTAGAGATTACAATAACGTTCTTTTACAGATAAATTTTATATAGATGAATAAAAATACGTAACGACAGATCGTAGGCCATATAATCTTACTACACAAAACTTAATTACTAAGAATGAATATAAAAAAATACGTTTTAACGGTTTTAAGCGCGTTATTTTATTTTAATTTTATTCCGATGTTTTGGCCATTTTCACTAGCCGTTATCACGGAAGACAAAGATGTCGTGTCAATGAGTAATGTTAAAGTTTTTTATTTAGCCTACCACCAACTTGTTCATTTTAATTATTTAATATTAATCTTTGTTTATGGTTATTATTTACTGTGTGTTTGTTTTTTACAAACGTCGGAGTAAAAATCAAATAAAATACTGCGCTTAAAACCGTTAAAACGTAGTTTTATTATGTGTACTAGTCCCGAAAACTTAAGAAAACACTACAAGAATGAATATGTTTTATTTATTCGTAAATCCTTGATATTTACCCAAATTAAATCGCTAGGGAGAGACATTAGTTGTAATATTACAGTAGATACTGCAGCAAAGAACCTTTATTTGACAACAAACCCTCTTTGAAAATGTCAAACTCGAACGCTATTTCATATTTGGGGTGTGCGGTGTAATAAATTTTATTATAAAGCTGAGTGCTCACTACTGGATTGTAATTGTAACCGTTAGACGCACGGTAGTATTGCCCAAAAATATATTGTGATTTTATCATGTAGATATCAAAGGACATATGTATATTCTGTCGGTGTAACTGACAAACTGATACCCCTGAAATGCCGGCCTTGTTTTTGTAAAATGAGGTAAACAATAAAAGAAATTAGTAAAAAATCATTTTTCAGTTGAATTCTACGTTACATTTTACAGATAACATAACATAACCGTGTAGTAAAATTCGGGATTTTACCATTGCCCAACAGTGGGCACGAAACATGAGGGTACCTAAAAAGTTCACGACACAAACGGTTTTCTCGCCGACATTCCTGGTTTTAATCTTAATAACAGTGATTTATTCATATACAAATATAACACATGCTTAGTCTACCTAATCAATGATAACGCTGAAACATCGGGCTACATATATTTATATTTGTAGAACAGTAAGGGCAAACTATCCCAATGCTGTCCTATAATATTTAAGTACATGCAATTTAAATATAATTACGCGACGTGAAGAGAACATAAAAAGGTAAATAGTTTTTAAATTGAATCCTTTTGTTGTGTGTACGTATCGTATTTTGAACATAGGTAGATATCCCTGAAAAAAGTATTTAACTGTGTATTTTTTTCGGGATTTAAATATACTAATGATATTGTATATAAACGTGTTTATTCGGGCATCTCACAATATGTTCAAATTATTATTAGCATTTTCCTTTAACTTTTTCAGCAATCACAGCGACGTTGAAGCGGCCGCGTTTCTGTTCGGTACATATTTTAATTAACAACGTGATACCCTTTGATTAGCGTAAAATGTAAATTTTAGTTTTATTTTGTCGTAGATGACGCATGTTTGTTGACCAGCGTTTCGTCCATACAAAACGGGTTTGATGGCTTATTTATACATACGATAGTTATGTTTTTGGTTTTTAGAGGATTTTTCTCGTACATGATTGTATAGCGGTTATTTCCACTTCATAGGTATCATGTAAGATAAAAAATACATACAGCTGTGATTTTATGAGAAATAGCATTATCTATTTTTCCTGTATTATTAATAAGTCACTGTGTGTGTTTTATATTGAAATGTTTCTTGAGGGAATTTTATCTACAAATATTACAATTCGCCGGTGTGTACTCGGCTTTAGGCACAACCGACAACCCTCTTTACTTACAACCGCTATATATAGTGACAATTTATTGGCTATTCTATTACAAAAGCTAGGAAAATTTACGACGTGATAAACACGTTTTTCATCTATCTGTTACAGAATAGGTTCATCCGCGTGGCTTTTATAGGATTCCGTTTAAGATAGTTATAAATCAAGGGGGATTTGCATATAGTTGAGAACTTATAGCTTGTAAAAGCTTAAGGAGCTTTCTTCGGATGTAGTTTGCGTTTTCGATATTTGCGTAATTTTATGAGAAGTCTTATGTGTTATTTTTATAGTTACAAGTGCTGCTGTATGTTCAGTAACAACAACTTATTTATATAATGTATTGAAATGATAATTTAAATATCTGTGAATATCTGTGATTTACTTTATTTATACATATCTGATTTTATTATGAACTTGAGTTATTGGTTTCAGTCTTAAGTGCTGCACTCAGAATTGATGAATTTATTACGTTCGTTAATTTTAAATAGCGGCAGCTGAGTTGTCGTATTGCCTGTTAAAATCTATCCTACCTTATTGTACCAGAGTACAGAATAAGTTGTGAACATCACTCTCAAATATTTTTAAACTACGACAAAGTGAATGTGTACTAATAATCTTTAATTGATCATTAATTTGATCCTCCCTTAATCTCACTGAGTGCGGTAGTAAATTGTATTAAATCTTAAATTAATTCTCTACTAGCGGTCGCGGCAGACGTGGCCCTGCCTTGAAAAAAACTTTAGAACCCGATTATTTAAATTAAATATAGCCTATATTACTCCAGGATAATGTAGCATTGTCGTGGCGAAACAATTTTTGAAATCGGTCTAGTAGTTGTTGAGTTTATTCCTTACAATCATAAAAAAACTTCAGATCTTTCTTTTAATATTAGTATAGTAAGTAAAGTATAGATAATGAGTTTTTCTACTGAAAGAAAATTACGTCATTTTATTAAAAGACAAGCCTGTCGTATAAAATTGCAATAGTTGCAACGAATAGGGTGTGCATTCTGCCTGCGTAAATAATCGGGATTTTATCGGGGGTTACATTGTGATATAGTAATAGTAGATCAGTGTCATATAGTATTTAATTTCTGACTGGAAAAATCATCTAAAAATGTTGGATTCCGTTATATTTAGTCTATAACGTATTTCAAGCGATTTTATAGGTCTTTGCTTCAATACGTACATTTTAATGTTAGCAAAGCAATGTTATAATTTAAAAAATCGTCGAAGTACATATCGGATCATGAACATAGTTCTTCCATAGAGGTGACGAACATTCTCTATGTGAGTTCGCTATGGAACGCTAAAAAGGTATTTAACCGTAAATATCCAATATTTCTAAAACTTCAATACGGATGTTTGCGGTTGATATAAGCAATTAAATATATGTTATAGTTGGAAAATATAATTTAAATCGATTTATAAAAATGTACATATTTTGCATGTTCATTATAAAGTAGTAACCAAGGAAAAGCAATGAAGAATAACAATTCAGGGCGCAGACGCGAAGCTAGTGCCGCACAACTGAGCCTAGTGTTGTGCCGCAACAACGGATTTTATTGAAACTAATTTTATTTTAATTAAAGCTTGATACAATCATAGCGAAGCGTAGTCTACAACTCGTGCGTTTACTTCCTTAGTTGAAGAAATTCGAATGAGATGATTTGAAATTAGCTTAATGGAAATATGTATGTTTTGTACACTTTCAGAGTATAGGAGTTTTGTAACTTCATTTCGAAAGGTAATTAGGCTTCGGTAAATTGTATGATTAGTTAGAATTTGTATTTAACTCCCTTATGTGTTACATAATGTCACCGTTAATATCAAATTCTATGGTGTTGGGAAGTATAAAAATGGCATATTACAAATACTACTTGTATACGGTGCCGCATGGTGATAAAAATCTTATAGACTGCACTTTTTACAGAGTTTTCACGCTGAATTCTTTACTGTGTTCTGTTGGAACTCCCTAGATACTGGGGTTATTCGGGGTAACTAGGGTATGCAAGGGATCTGGAGGGACAGAGGGTTATTCCCCTTATGAACCCAAGGCTATGACGCGTGTCTGTCACGTGCCGCTTTATAGAGCGTGCATCTTCCAGCATCGAGCGTGATGTGTTTATTACAGCATGCGAATAAAATACGAAAACACGATTTTCTATGTAACGATGTTAGAGGATGTAGCGGTACTCTGCTTACTTGTTCCTTATTTTGGTAAGCAAAGTGTGGGACGCCGAACTTACGAAAAATACAATGCACGATATCAACACTTTGTTTCACTTTCCACATCTAAACACAATTCTAATAATCATCGACATAAAAAGAGCGATTATGAGGAATCTCTCAGCGTAGCTAGAAGAAATTTTAGAATGCTAACTCCTATTATAAAAACTACATTTGCTTCTCGTCAGTGCGAACGACAATCTAAACTTATATATAAAAGAATAAACAACAAATTAAATATATATCCCATGAACTACTATTACTTACTATAACTGTAAAGTGGTTGTTTTAAAATGGTTAAAATTTAAAACATATGATGAAATAGAGATGTTGATTAATTCCTCTCTAATACTCGATGCACATATTTAAAAATCAAACACACACACACTGACACACGCGCGCACGCACACACAACGCGCAAATATTTTTTTCCTTGTATTAGACACATAAATTTCTGGTAGCTGTTGTTTGTTATAACGTGAAGAGTGGAAATCTTCTGATACAGGTATTACATACTTACAAGAAGATTCCCCCCCGATTTAGGATGCCAACGAAAGTGAAAAGTTATATGTGGATTGAAGACATATCAGTGGTTAAAAAGTGGTGAGCTTGTACCACTTAGGCAATTTTCTGTTCTAATATATCTCATGTGTTTGTTTATAAGTTTTGTGACGAATTTCTACTAGCAATAAATGAATATTTAACATTGCTCCAAAAATATTTTAGTATTACTTTGTCTCAAGATTTATGAACGTATATTTTTAGATTAATTAAAATGTGTTGTTTACAATTACCATATGCTGACGACGAAGGAAAACATCGTGATGAAAACTGCATATCAAGATAGATAGATAGAAGATACTTTATTGTTCACCGCATACACATAAATTAAATCATTTACAGTCATTTCGTGTCAAGGCAGGAACAAAGGGCGGCCTTATCGCTTTAGAGCGATCTCTTCCAAACAACTCGGGCTGTGGATTGTGTGAAAGGAATCAAGAGTGTATGATGGTGGTGTGCAAACCAAATACATTTAATTAATAGGATACATAGATATTACACAATACATATAATTAAGAAAAAGAAAAAGAAAGTAGACAAAACACATATTAATATTATATATATCCAAATATATACATTATTAATATGTGTATAGCAACAACAATAGCTATACAATATTAAAATAATATATACAATATTAATAAACATATTAACAAATTAAAATACATACAATTTGATATTAAATATTAATTAAAGTGAGAGATAATATTCTCTTACCAATTTTTTGACAGTGGGGAGTGATTTTGCCTGTCGTATGTTTTCCGGCAATGAGCTCCACAGTCGAACAGCCTGCACAGCGAAGGAGTTGGTGTAGAATGTAGAAGCGTGTGAAGGTATTTTTAAATTAAGATTATCAGAGGAGCGCAAATTACGAGTGTGAGAAGTATGAAAAAGTCA
Source organism: Dendrolimus houi (assembly GCA_039645545.1). NCBI lineage: Eukaryota > Metazoa > Arthropoda > Insecta > Lepidoptera > Lasiocampidae > Dendrolimus > Dendrolimus houi. The sequence goes on along the minus strand of CM077127.1, from coordinate 21,913,284 downwards.
AGTTAACTGACATGTGGAGCCCTTGAAGACGCAATAAGCGTGGAGCGTATAGGTACTGTCCGTTCTCTCCTTAACAATGGAGAGGCCTGAGCCCAGCAGTGGGACGTCTGTGAGTCGTTATTATTATGTGAATTAAATCGACGAAGGTCGCATAATAAATATAATAGTTACATTACGTCAGCCTGTTTGTGTCTTCATTTATAACAAAATATTTCTGTAACATAATATGCAAGTAAATCATTTCCAGTCTCGGTGAATTTTTTGACTGTCGTCATCCTTAACACCTTACACGATACTAAACTATTTTATTATATTGTTAACTTATAGGTACGTACGTATGCGAGGAAAACCACTAGAAAAGTTCTACAGTAGATAAATGATTAGTACTCTACTTAATATTATGTCATTAATCATTCTTCCATACTTTTGTATGTAAGAAGATTTTAGGTAGACTCTCCCGAATAAAAATTTAAGTCTGAAAATCTTTTACATTTTATATGACTAGACGGCGCTATAGATCTCTCGTATTTTAATGTTTTGTTCGTGTTTGTTTAAATTTTTTAAATAACCTTAAGCCAATATAAAAAAAATCATTTCATTCTTTCGATTTCATCCATGTAAACGTAAACTTAAATCATTCAATGACATTGAATACCGTTGTCTCCTTTTAGTTCTGCACCTTTCAAACAAGTTGATTCAACTTGGTTGATTCGTGTAATATCAACATTTGGGGTCTTCCACAAATTACGAACACACGAATTTCATGATTTTTGACCCCTCCCCCGTCCTTGTTACAGCCGATCACATTCGTGAGACTCCTCCGTCCCTAGTATGTCATCACCTATTTTGCAATTTTACATTAATAAGTTATATAGATATAATTTCTTGATTCAATTATAGATAGAGTTGGAAATATTTTGAAGTTTTTCGTTAATAGTTCAAATTTCGCGTTTTAAAGCTTAAATATATTATAGATTTTGAAACGTGACCTCACAAAATTTAGGACATCTACCCCTTGTCACACAATATCACACTTCATCAACCCCCTCCCCTTTAACGTGTGACGTAATTTCTGGGTGAAGATTTTTATGAAGTATAAAAATATATACTTTAATTAATTTACTTACGATTTTGCTTGAATTAAAATCCTTTACATAGTTTTCAAGTGCCGATGATGTATCTAACTGGAAATAGTTTTAATTCCATTTTTTTTAACAATGTGCCCTTCATTTAATTCGACTTCTGGGTTTGTTTGATGGAATTTTAATTATATTATTATTTCTAAATAATAACATCAGTTCAAATACACAGCTAACAGTCTACACTAATATAACTTTAGGAAAGTGATTTTATTTGGATTTGATTTATTCACGCTTGTAGAAATACATCAATGTATCATGACATTGTATATAACTATGTCCAGTCGTGGTAACGAGTATGAACGGAGAATATTTTGATCCCAGAAAATAAAATATACTAATTTAAAGATTACGCTATCGAAGCCGCATGTGTAGCCATATTGAAATAAAGTAGGTAACAGGGCAGTTAAACTTCAAATATTATCTCACAACCTTAAAAATACAAAGAACTACTTCTACAAACTATAACAATTAGCCTACAAACCTTGTCATAAGCAATGTACAGTCAAAGACAAAAAATCTATATATTCGAAATTTTTATAAATATATTCCGACAAATATAAATTCATTATTGAACTTACAATGTCTGCATAAATAATGAATAATAAGAATTTAATTTTAATTTCATTTAAGACCAACACCTCCATTTATTTTTTGTGGCACTAAAGCAGTTATGAGTATTATAATAATACACAACAATGATGATATACAAAGACAAGCAAACTCAAAAAGAGTATCAATAACATTACAAAACTATTGTGTATTAATATAATATTAATTACAAAAATAAAGTAGTTTTTAATAATCATGTTTTAAATGCGAGAACTCTTTATAACCCAATTGCTCACTTTTTTAAATCTACGTACAATACATGATAATATGTCAACTGCGAAGGTAATGTTGGCTATAGTAATGATGGGTACGTAATTAGTATGGTATAATTAACATTACCTATTAGGTTTTGGGTGATCTCATATACTTGATGATATATTTTCTCTTTATTACTAAATGCTGACAAACAGGCAAAAGGTCCACCTGATGGAAAGTAGTCACCATCAGGGACGGTGCCAACGCATAGCTAGTCTGGAAGAGATTTTATAACACCCTTCTTAAAGTCATTCAATTAACGCGCTACGACATGGGGTCACCCATGTTGCGCGCGCCACAAATATACGCGCTGGGTATATTACCCAGGGCGTATATTTGTGATAACCCTTAATCATAAATTTGTGGTGCACCTGTACTTTTGCCTTTGATTGTACAGTCAAGCAGTTCATTGTTGTCACCCGAAATTACAAAACAAAAGTGCTCGTCAAACACGATCTTTGAATTGTATAACAGACAGCCTAACGCAAGATGTGATGCAAAACATTACAATAGAGCTTTACATCTTGGGGATCGTCATTGTAATTATGAAATATAAAGGACTGGCTGTGATTTCGTAGATTGCATGAAATGAAAGAAAGAAAGAAAACGTTTATTTGCCAAATGCTACGACACTGACAAATTATCAAATATACGAGAAATCTAGGACGAGCTGGAATTTTATAAGACCGCTCCTATTATTAATCATCAATTTTATTTGTTTCGATTTTTCACATAAACATTACAGTTATATTTTAAACTAATTATTGTTATAATCAATGCCCTACAGAAATTCTTCACTGTTTTCAAAATATAAATGTATAAAACTATGAAAAAAAAATATTTTCTAAAATTCCCGCTAAAATACTGCCTGACGAAAAAGGCTGATTTACATCGATCCCGTTACTGACTTCTAAATATTAAATCGGTAATATTTAAGTTTGTCAGACTTGGTAGCGCTGTTACTGACTTCTGACAAATTTACGCGATGCCAGTATGAAGTCAGCATTGACTTCCTTCGAATTTGAAGTCAGTAGCTGAATCAATGTAAATCAGCTTTATTATAGATAATAAATAACAATGAAATAAAAAAAACAAAAATCGTTCTACTTTTGGAATAAGTAGTAGTAGTAGTAGTATACGTCACAAACAATGACATCAGAATTGGATATATGGACTAAGATTTCCTAATCTTAGTCCATACAGCCAATTCTGATGTAAACTGACGCCATTCAACGGAGTTCTTGTGAAAACTCGAAAGGACACATTTGACTATACAGTTCACATTTCTCACAAAAAAAAAACACAATTACTAATCTTTAACTATCAATATCCTACAACTATTGTTTAATTAAGAGTAATTTTACACATTTTTAGAAAATAAAACTACACAGTACGACGGCCCCTTTCAGATCCCGCCAAAAACTTTCTACTTTTGAAATAAGTTGTCAACCAGTATGACTAATTTGAAATAAAAACTCTTTGTGTTTATACAGCAAGGAGTTGGCGACACAAGCATTAAAAACTTTATGTAAATAAAAAAATCCCGTGAGAATAATCCAGTTAATAATATGACTGGGCAAAAGGGGCGGCCCGGGTTTAATTTTTGCTCTAACCCTTGTAAATATAACAATAGGCGCATGCGCAGCCTATTGTGTGTTTTTGGCAGACATTTTTTTCCGCACAAAGCCATTACACAAAGCGGTCGGTCAACGCAGGTCACGCCTAATGGTCGACAACAATGACGTGATGAAATTAATCAACGCTCTTCATTATTTATGAACTAGTTCTCATTGTGGCTTTTTTAGTTTACTAGGACTGCGTGGCTTTTTAAAATTCAAACTGTTCGTATAATTCGGAATTCAAAATTATAGACATAATAGGGTAGATATGATAGTCAAATCAACTAGACACTTGAGTTTTTGGTGGTGTTCGCTACCTTAAGTAAAACAGCAAGAATACTGTGTGACATGGAACGCGCGATATAAAAAAAATCGTATATCTTATACTAATATATAAAGCTGAAGAGTTTGTTTGTTTGCTTACACGCGCTAATCTCAGGAACTACTGGTCTGATTTGAAAATTTATTTCAGTGTTAGATAGCCCATTTATCGAGGAAGGCTATAGGCTATATATCATCACGCTAAGACCAATAAGAGCGGGGCACCAATGAAGAATGTTTCAAAATCAGGGGGTTTTTTTTAACTATACCACGCGGATGAAGTCGCGGGCAGAAGCTAGTTTATTGATAAAGTGAGTGCTACATAAGTTTACGCACACAAGTTTGTAAATAATGCTTCTGCACTTCACTAGACGCTTTTGGCTTTGTTTATGACGTACGTCCGTCCTCCGTCCGTAACGTCTTAAGGTGCGATTCACGTTGTGATGCCGTGCACGGTTCAATCTCGGTCCGTACGATAGTGAGAATTCTCTGATTCTGTTTTGTTTAATAATATTGGACCGCAGCGAGATTAAACCGTGAACGGGACATCTTAATGTGACTCCAGCCTTGTCTGTGTCAATTGCACATTATTTTTTAAATCCCATCTCGCCCACATTAGTAATTTGTACAAACACAGCGATTACGAAATTATATAATCCGCCGATAAATAGGCCCATATCTAAAGCTTGACTGATTATAAAGGAAATAGTGCTTCCCTGTCCATTTATCTTATTTGTCACGCAGACTTACTTACATATTATAGCGTTTGTTGCTTGCGTTGGATAATCGGTTATCTGTGAGTATGATACATTACTGGAATTTATCTTTGTTTGATATTTTTATAAAAGGGCGCCATATACGTTTTGCGATAGGGTGACTTTTTTAAAAATAGATATCGGGATTATGATATTTTCGTAGGGATTGTTTTGGGTCGACAAACAAGTTAGTTGTAGTTGTGTTATATAGTTTTCTATCGATACTCTTATGTCCGTAGTAAACTAAATAATTACGATAATAATTCTTTTTATTGCATTTTTACGATAGCTGGATTGTGTGAAGAATGATATGATAATTTGTGGTGTGACAGAGGATGTAACTCAAAATAGACAAGTACGGAAGGAAAAGACATATTGTGCCGGCCCCAAAGAATTGGGAGAAGGTAAAAGAAACGAGAGTTTACATTTCTACGAATAAACGGATGAATAAAGCTTAATGTTAACTAGGGATATAGACTGTGTGAAAGTAAGTTACTCTTTAACTAACTAAAACAATAAAAAAAATATCGGTATCCTATAATGGCCGGTTCGTATATCTTACTATTCATTCATTTGCCCTACCATCGGTTGAATTTTAACATTACTTGTATGGAGCTTATGTCAAATCTTAACCGAGGGTAAGGCAAGTGGACTGTGGGTAGGATATAGGAACCGGCTCTAAATCCCCAAGTTAGGGATATAAAATGTTACATTTTTTTATTTGTCTTTAGATAACAAATAAAGAATTTCAGTGCTAAAGTTGCGTTTTTATTTCTTCAAACAAAGCAAAAAATAAATGTGGAATAAGGTCCTTTCAGAGCTAGTTAAGTGCTATTGTATGTGAAAATTAATCTATTATTATGACGTTTTGTGGTTTACTGTAACGACTAACCTCCTTAGTCGTTATAATATATTAAGAAATATAACTTCTTTTAAATTTAAATCGAGGAACGCCTTCCAAAACAATAAAATGCATTCTTGTATCGGCCCGGGAGCAGAATACATCTCCTGAAAAAGCGTCTTGATAAATAATATAAAGTTGTATCCTAAACCTTAAAGTCCTTATTCGAAGAATAAATCCCGGTCAGCTCCAAGTCGCTGGTGGTCGCAGTATTTACATACTTTCGATAACAGAAATTTACATGAGACAGGATATTTTTTTATAACAGCGAATAGGGAGTTTAGATCCAAAGCAGGTGTATCAATCGTACAATAAATAATTATATGAATTCTACGCTTATGTATGATAGACAATAATGTATTATTTTACGTGCCTTGTACTGTTTTATTCCGTGCAGGAACGAAGAAAGAATACAATTTCCTGCAGCCGAGCGGCCTGTCGTAAGAGGCGATAAAACAACCCACAATCAGGTGGTAGGGTATTTGCCCGTCTGGATGGCTACCTTCGGTCTAGACTCTAGAGTTGTGTTACGGCATTAGTGGCCAGTTTCCAGTCTCCCTTTAGATATCGGCAGCACAGCAGTAGTACCTTTGGTGTTACAAATGTTCATAGGTAACCGCTTCCCAATAGGTGGGTCGTCTGCCTATCTGCTGAACCCACGCAATAAAAAAAGGGAGTTCTAGCAGTTTTGGGTTCATGTAGTATATGTAATTCTACGCTGAAGTGACGATAGCTGTCTTGCTTTGATTGACGATACTTGTGAACACTGATCCTGATTCAATGTTTATGCTAGTAAATGTAGATTTGTACAAGACTTGTATTTGATACCACCCTGTTGTAAATATGCATTTCTTTGTTAAAAACAAAGACGTCGAAAATGACCATCCAAGTATCCAAACGACCGTTCGAGTATCAAACACCGGGGATACACTTCGGCGCACACCCTAATGCCAGCCGTTTCTACGGCTCTGGAATGTTTTCCCCTTTTAGTGATGTGATCGTATTCAAATCGATTCTATGCTTTACTCGATTTAATCCAACAAATTGATAAAGCTGTGATTTCGGTCTCTATTCATGAATTACCAGTTCCAATTGCAATTGGTACAGAATATAACTTGTTATTCTAGTAAATATATTTTTGATCGTCTCTCTCAATGACTTTCTCTACTTTCAAATTACCTCCTTTTTACATTTTAGAAAAAAAAATAATACTACTGTTTTTATAGACACAAATTGTCTATAATAATATCAATTTTCTGTTTTGTGTTGTCCACGAGCTCTCGGAAAAGATTGAAAACTCCACCGGCTGAAATTTTTGTGGCTTCATCCCCCCTTCTTTATACATAACACATGCACCTGACATATTTTCTTGGCACTCTGACATTGGCAAAATCAACGCTGAAAGTTTTGGAGCCATAACCTCAAACAAAAAAGATACCAAATTTCACATATCTAGCCTTAGCAATTCCTGAGATATACATGTGTGACACACAGATGGTCAGATTTGTCTGTCACTTGGTCAGATGCAATGGTTTATTTTCTAGTAGGTATCTGAGCACCCAAAAGAAGCCTCAAGTATTCTTAGTTTTAACAAAGGAATTAATTAGTATCAAATAACCTCCCATGTGATTCGATTTGAATACCATCCCTATCTCCCCCGCGTTATGGTCACCTCGTGCGCACATTCCGTGACTGCACATGTCGGTACATCACCTGCTCTTATTGTTCCCACGCCACGATAGTTTTTATTGTATGCATAACGTTGTTTCGAACATAACTCATGGATTCTTTTCTAAACTTTACAATATTTTTTTGCTTAATATGTGTACTTAAAATGTTGTGAAAACACTTATTTCTATTTTTTCTACATGCATTGTTAAGTTTTGTTTTTGTCATTTTATTAATTAGGTCTATTTATTATACGCCTGTCAGAATACGCACGCGAGACAGATCTTTCAAAAATCACAAAGATGTATTTTAGTGACTTTGATTATTTATATGTATAAGTGCGATATCCACTTAAAAATCATAAAAATGGATTTCCTTTTAATTAATTTTAATATGGTTCTAAAGTACTTTTTTTAAGATTCCGTAATTACAAGTCCTGTATAGAACCATTGATTTTTTTTATGATGAATAGGTTCCCGTTGACCACGATCACGCCTCATATTAGACGATGATGCAGTCGAAGATGCATTTGAAGGCATTCGGATTGTTCTTTTCGGGAAACATGGACTCGGGTGGTGTATTCCACACCTTCGATTTACGCAGATGGAACGTGGAACGTTTCGTTTATGTGAGTTTAAAAAAAATGCACGTGTACAGACTACTTGCTTTTTCAGTTTGGATGTTTTAAAAATCCCTGAGTTTCTTTACAAAGCCCTGATAACTAAGTGAACATACCTTTTCAGCAAAATTTTCTGTACGATCTCTGTCCCTATACAAAACAATCACAGCAGATCACGATCCGTCTGTGTTTCCCATGATTTTCAATTATCATCATTCCCACGGCTAAATACAAACGGCCATTACTTCCACTGATCTTACAAATCGTGCGATTTGGCTCTCGATTTCAAGTATAATGCTATTTTCTTGCTTGCCTGATTGATTTCAGTGAAGATGAATCATTGTATTAGGGCTGCTTTGTAGTGCTTTAAAAAAAGATTTTACTAATGTGTTTTTGTAATGTTAGCGCGTATTACCTTATGTTTTCGATGGTCACATTTGGTTATTTATTTATTAAATGTACTATACTAAATTGTACTGTATATAAAATATATAAAAGAAATATAATTTGTATACCTTCACCAGGCGAAACATATACTATTATCTAATTTTAATATCCTGTATCTTCATGATTCCTGTGAATAAATGAATTTGAATTTGATAGATGAAGTTTAATTGCTTACCAAAATAAACAATTACAAAAACATGATTAAAATATTTATTAAGTTAAAGCAATAGGCAGATTTATCGCCCGAAGCAGCAATATCTTCTAGACCAGGGATTCTCAAACTATTTTGGGCAAGAAACCCCTTTTCCAAAATGAACTGATACCTCAGAACCCACATAGCCAAATTACTTTAAAAATCCTATCTTTAGTTTTTTCGTATTGACACAAAATACTTACGTTTTACTTGAGTTTTTTAAAAGTGCAACAATGATACTTCCTACTAAAATATTAGTCATTCTTATAACAAGCTGGTAGACGTAACACAACTTATACTGTATTTTGAAAATTTCAAATAGAACTTGTGTTCATTAATAGGGGTCGATTTTTAGACCTCGTCGACCGCCAAAATCAGTTCTCGTTTATGTCGACCCTGGGAAACAGATTTCGACGACCGGGGGTCGATATCGACCACTTTGAGAATTCCTTTTCTAGACTACCTTAATATGACATGATAAAGATTATGATATTTGAGAAACACGTGTGTATCAAATGCAATAGGCAAACAACACACGAAATTACCACTTACATGTTTTATACTAAATTTTATGATAATTGTAAAACATGGCTAATTTATGTTAATACATAAATGTTAAACTAAGTTCGTCTGTTTGTTCTTTTTAGCAGCATTCTGAATATGTCAAATCCCTAAATTTTTAATTTAGTTTTATTGATTTCTTTAAAATCTGTTCACACATGTTACCTTTGATTGTATTCTTAAATTTAGAGATTAGAACGAAGAATTGGGTGTCATTAAAACAGATCGTTAACTATCAAATGTTTGAAAAGATTAACGATGGCGTTTGGAGCGAATTTTAATCCGTATAAAGTGAGCTTGATTTATTTACATGCAATAAAACGGTATAATGTAGATAAATATAATTTAAGAAAAGACAGAAAGTATAATATATTATTATATTGTCAAGATAGTTATCATTTATGAATCAAACTGTCGCTAATTTGCATATTAAAAGAGAATTGATAGACTAATATTATATGTAAATATTTGTTAAACTTTTGTAATATAATTAAATATAATATTTAATTTACATAATTAAAAGCAATAATAACTAGAAAGAAAAGAAGAAAAACAGAAAATATTAAACTAACTAATTAAATACTTAAAAATAAACTAAATTAATATAAAGTATGTAACAAATCGCTGCCAGAGGGAAGCGTGTCCAGAAGGCTGGTGGCATTGCCACGCGGTATGGCAATGCTGATTCGTTGCGCGAAATACGAACCAGCCTTCTGATCACGGGTTCAAGACCAAAGAGTTTCTTACAAATTTCTTTGAAGAAACTCTTTGCCGATGGACCCCACAGACCTAGTTTCAACTCCAAACGGCACAAATAAGTAACCCCTTCCTAGGGTTCCATATTTGCGCCGTTTGAGGTCTTCAGCTGTTGAAGCAGCGTTGCCTGCCCCAGACTTAGTCACTGGAAGATGACTTGTATTTAATTGAATAAAATAAAAATTGTGTGTGTGTGCAGTTCACACGCAGTAGAAGTGAAACTTCAGAGAATATGCTCACAGATTCAATTCTTCTCTAACTTTTATTAATATAAATATAATTCCTTTAGGCTACACCCGTCAACATATTATAATTCAAAGTAAACTTCTCAAGTATAAAAAATATTATCAATTTTATTTCGGTCCAAACTGGACCTATGTGTAATCATCGGTCGTATTGACTCTCTAGTCTGTCCTACACAATGTAAAACTTGAATCTCATTCTCTCGCCGGCGTAGTCCTATAGATGTATTTGTTTATCTCTTTTTAGTGTCGCTTTTTCGTTTCATCGAGTTTCAAAACAACGATTCTCAAGAAGTTTCACTTTAAAAATCAAATATATTGTGAATTGATTCTAAAATTCTATAGCAAATATAATTATAAGATTTTGTGATTAGTTATTTTCAAGCCCATACAGCTTTTAGGGTTGTTTGCAACCCAACAAGTGAATTACTGTGAGTTTGTAACAACGTTATAATATTTCAGTGTCTTTGTGAGTATATTGTCGGTTTACTTTAAGAACTCATTAATTGCCATATAAATGTATCTTAGTTTATGAGGTCTTTTCAAATAGTCATGTAATATTACCTACAAGTAATAACAAGCCTTTAGCCGTTACAATATTATTGAATAAAGCCTGCATCATATAAGAGACAAGAAAAGTTTGATGGGATTCAGTCCGTTTTACGAGGGGAAACCGATTGTGTACTAACCGCCGCGGTGGAAACGCTGCGAAAGCGTGTAGGATTCGCTACGTTGGGGTGGCACTAGCACTCCCACTGAAGTACTATTGCCATTCGAGGGATACCCACTAAAACCTCTCGGTGTTTCTACCTTCGCCTTATGCCTGGGCTACCTGAAAGTGGAAACTCGACCAACTCTGCGTACCCTGGCAGGCGGGGGCCCGTAGGGCTGTATTCAATACCCGAGAGAAGCATAGCCTCCGGATCCGTCCTTTTCTGTCTGGAGGTTAAACACAACCTACTGTGTCTTTTGTCTCTTTTTTGGATATAGTTAATATAGACTTAGTTTATTTATATTATTATTATCAATATAGGTACGCTCAAAACAATGTCGATGTGACCTAGCTCGTACAAAGTACTGCTATGACGGCGATTGCTCGGCTCACATCCATCTCGATTAGACGAATCAAAGTTTATTTATATTATTATTATCAATACAGGTACGCTCAAAACAATGTCGATGTGACTTTCATACAAAGTACTGCTATGACGGCGATTGCTCGGCTCACATCCATCTCGATTAGACGACTCAAGTCAATCGCTACCTGTATAATCTTCCCCAGCGATCCCAAGTGCTGCCTTGACCTGAAATCGTGCGCGCGCGCAGCCAGCGAACGGCCGACGCGTGTGCACACTTTGCTATGTCAGAGGTCCATAAAGACGCAATGTGAAATGTTTAGATCAATTGATAATAATAGTGTCTTTGTAAGTAAATATTGTATACAAATACATATATTCAAATTTATTTTACTCAGATACTAAAAGGCTCATAAATTACGTGAATGTTGTACAAGCATTTTTCATTCAGACGTCTTAGATTCGAATCTGCATATAAAAATTGTATACGCTCTATTGCTGTCGCATAATATTTCAAGAGATTGCCGCAGTCTGCATCTGACACCACAATAGTCCATACGTTTCTCTTATAGAAATGACCCTCGGCTGCAACTCGATCGTCAGTTTACGAGTATTTGCCTTGACAATGGAACATGGCTGAATTATTAACTCCTCTGTATTAAGGAGTTTGTGAGGCTCTAGAGGACATGGCCATCGCTTATTTTCATTTAAAATACTAACTTTAATTTTATAGAAGTAATAGGATATGCCCGCGACTTCGTCCACGCTTGACTTGAATTCCCGGGACACAAAGTATCGCAGCATTTATTAAAGAATTTAAGCTATCATTTTAGTGAAAACTGTGTCGGAATAAGCTAATTTTTACGCACTCGAACAACTACAAACCGCTCCCAGAAAATTCCCGGGATAAAAGATATCACACATTTCATTACATAAAATTTGCTATCGATCAGTGAAAAAATCATATTGAAATTAGATTTTTTTTCAATGTAGCCATTTTAAATCACTCTCAGAAAATGTTTCGCGGGATTTCCGAAGTTAAAAGTAACGTAAATTTGAAGTCTAAGAATTTATCTGTCTATCAGCGAAAGCCACATCCAAATCGGCCCAGTAGTTTTTACGTGAATCACGAACAAACAACAACAAACAGACAAGAAATCTTAAAATAATTCCATCGTGTTCTCCATAGTTTATATAGCCTATTCCAGTTATTTTTTTAATAGCTTTAATGCACAGAGAGGGCATGTTTAGAATTTTATATTATTGTATAAGTATATTTAAAATAATTGAAACTACGTTTTAACGGTTTAAGCGCGGCATTTTATTTGATTTTATTTCGACTTTTTGCACATTTTAATAATACCTAACCGTAGCCATAAATTTAAAATTAAATAATTAAAATGAACAAGTTGGGAATAGGCTAAATAATAACGGACATTACTCATTGACACTTAACATCTTTGTCTTCCGTGATCACGGCTACTGAAAAGTAGCCGAAACGTCGAAATTTAAAACGACAAAAAAGAGATAGATAGATTGCGTGAAGTATGTCATTAAGATTTGTGATGTGAAAGAGTATGTACATATGCCACTATAGAGGAGAAGCACGGATAGAAAAAACATAAATAAGTAAATAATCGGCAGACAAACACATTGTATATCCCGAAGCTAAGTAAATTACACTTGTGTTATGGGTAATATATAATGGTCGTTCCCAGATACCCAGACCTCAGTAAATAACGGAAATTTCGTTTACGCAATTTACCATGCCAGGAATCGAACCCGGAGCCACTGCGTTTCAGTGAGCTGGGCCGGCTAAGGCTTAGCCCGCTCAGGGAGAGAGGGCATCAAACCATACTGTGCCGACTTCAAATGATTAGAATCAATGACTAGAAATGTATATACATGTCTTTTATCAAATGATACGAGTATTAGAGATCCTTACTAAGAAAAGGGCCAGTGAGATACTGGGTTACCATTATGGTAAACGGCTTCTGCTGTGCCCGTTTTGGTTTCGAGGTTACCGTGGCTTGAACTTATTAATAAACTTGTTTAGTGGTTAATGTAGGCTATTACAATGTTGCTTTATTTCTGACATCAAACAGTATATAGAGCTCACTTTGGTTTACTAATAAAATAACAAAAATACGCATCATCAACTTCGGTATGATTTGAAGATTTTTAATCACATGTAAGTCATACAACACCATTCAATTGTTACACTGGTCAAGTTATTGATAACGTCAGTTCAGTTTGTAGTTTTCTCTATTTTCATGTATTCTATTGGAAGTTTGTGACAAATCAACTAACAAAAATCAGCATGCATACATGTTGTATCGTTTCTCTATATGTCATATATCTTGCTAGGATCTTTAATCATATTCATGAGATATTGCTTAAAGATTTCCGGGAAACAATCTGCTGACATTACTGTATTTTGGAACTTAATAAGAAGAAAAAAGTTTTGCACGAAAATATTGCGTTATGAGCAAAAACAAATAATTAAATACATATATACACACACACACACATATATATATATATATATATATATATATATATATATATACATGATATCAAGACACTAAAAGCAGATCTAGATTCAGCGTGACAAATTCTACACATTTATTGGATTTTTATTGAAAGGAGGATTTAGCTGACGACCGGTGTTATTATTAAATTGTATAAAAGTCCACCCAAAATACTCATAATCATTGATATCTGTGTTACTTATATTAGTTATATTTACAGAAAAACATGTTTCATACCTTATCTTGCTGTATTACTGCGTAGATCACTCAAATCATCGAACAAACAAATTCGTTCAATTGCAGCACTCAGCCAAAGTTCACCTTCATAACCTCTCTATTTATTTTATATTCATCATTTAGTGCTATTCATAATGTTAATGTGCTCTCACATTTATCGCTGCATAAATTGAGGTAGGTCAGAACAGCCAAATGTTTGGCAATACCATTTTCACAATAAAAGCACGCACGGGATATTTCAAGCAACCCAAAAAGATATTTTATTTATATGTTAGTAAACACTTTTGGATAAGGAGCGGTGTTGAAATATATTTTTATTTTGATTAACTTAAAGTACGTTATATTTTTTAATGTTGGGTTCATGCAGTAGAGAGGCTAACGGACTATATCAGAAGGTGGTTCAAGATTTACAGCGCCAGAAGTATAAAAAAAAGCTACCGGCCTTAAAAAGAAATTTATGATTTTTTTATAAAGTTAATCTAAAATTGACAATTTCGATTCTCATAATATTATTGGAAATAATATTTTCTTTGTAATTTTAACTTCCAACTGACCTGAATTACAGACAAAAGGGAGTAAATGAAGAGTTTCAATTGGCGCTATTTGCGATTGATAGACTGTTATCAGATTCTGAGTGTGAGAATTATCTCTTTATTTTAAAGCTAAATTCACTTGCTATTAAGACCTGAGGCCTTTCCCTTTGCCATACGCATAATGGCATGTCTAGCACACCTTACAGCGCTACCAGGCTTTGTATGTATTATGTTTATTTGACCCAACGACCCTCACCATTCACTATCCGTATTCGAACTATCGTAAATATTGCACAGATGACCTCTCTAACACTTAAGATCCATCGAACACGTTAACAGAAAACATATTAGGATAAACTTGCGAGATAAATCGTTCATTAATAAATAGATCTGCATGTATTTGTAATGGAGTGTTCGTATATTTTAACCTATGGCTTCTATGCATGTTATCTTTAGACATTAATTTACTAGATACGTTGTATTTGTGGTAGTTTCGTGTTTTATATTCTTACGAAGTTTGTCTTTGTGTTATTTCATCGAAGATAAGTGTTTTTATTTATGGCATGTTTGATAATTCTTCGTTTAGTAAATAAATGCTAATGTCTTGTAATAATAATATTTTATGTTACGATATCTTAATTTCTTCTATTATGATTTTAATACTTTAGTGCAGACATAACTAATTTTTAACGACAGAAAGTGATGTGTTCTTCTATTCAATTTAGTTATAGAAAGAATATATAAAACAATGGTGATCAATCTGTTCATACCCAAAGTCGTGAATAAGTAACAAACAAACATAATTCACTTTCAAAATTACCTATACGATATAGATAACGAAAGCTACGGCTCTATTATTTAGTATTTATCTGCAACGTTTAAATTGGCACGCCCAACTCTCATAAGTTTTAGACTTAACAATAAAACACATAAATTAATAGACAAACAAACATCACATAAGCACGCTAACAGTCTATACCAAATAGGCTCATGGATGTACGGCAATTAACATGTTCGCATTGCGCGGGCGCATTCTGCGTGACTCACGATCGACTACCGTGCAGCCGACGACCGTAACTGTATCATGTGTGATTAAATGGCGTTTTGTGTTGCGATTCATTTTAATATCATCATTATTATTTATGTTATTGTCATATGCTTAACAATCAACATGTTTCTGACACATTGTTTTTTTTTATACAATAATCTTCATCTGTCGTTTCTATTAAAATTATTTATTTTAAGAAAACAATGTTTGCCAAATGTTTCTAAGATATTTATATTTAAAGATAGCAGTTTTTTTAAGACATCAAAGGTTATCTATCCATATTTATTGACCTTTCTGAAAACTTTAGTTATGAATTGGAGAGAAGAAATAAAGCATGAAACTCCAGTGCACTAGCCAAGCTAATGATTGCAGGAGGCATAGAATGCATAATAGGAGTATAAAGGTGTGGATATACCAAACAAAGAATTAAATGTATGTCAAAATACACTTTCAGTTAAAGTTAAAAAAAAAAAACATTCGGATATAAAATATTTTTTTTATAAAAACTGTTCTTCTCACCATCACAACAAATTATTTTAAAGCCTGTTATGGGAAACTACCTACTAAATAAAACGCAAAATTATTGTAATATTATTGACGAATCAATTTTAATGACGATAACGTATCACCGACAAGTCTTAATTACAATTTTTGTGGCACCGATTATTTTTTAATTGCCTGAAGCAGGCAAACAGGCGGGCGACAAACTTGATGGAAGGTGGTCCGTACTGGACATTTGCAACACCAGGGGCGTTGTCGGCCTCTCAGAAATTTTATAACGCCCTTCTTAAACGACCTCATGTCGTAGCGCAGAGGGAAACCTCGGCGGGAAGTTCCCGCCAGATCATTGTTGTACGCGGAACAAACATTCTAGAGAACCGTTGCGTAGTTGAGCATGGGAGCTCCAGGAAATGGGGGTGAACATTCCGTCGATGGCGTGTCGTGCGTTTGTAAAATGTTTGTTTTTAATTATTACATTATAATTACAATTTTCATTTTGCCTTCCATCATGATATTGCTTATTTAGTTTATTTCGATATTAACAACGTCTTCTTATCTTTCCATAACAGTTATTCCGTGTTCTTTGATCAAGTCTTGAATTTTTGAAGCGAATAACGGAATAAGCTTCCGGTAAATATTCGCGCATAGATTTTTTACTTCATGAATCATGACGCGTTTAGTTCCAGTCCAATGGATATTACGGCACCGTTGCTTTTTATAGACGTGTTTTTAGAGCTTAATCTTTTCAGAGAGGAGGTACTTCCGGTTATTCAGACAATATTTCTGTGCTATTACCGAGCTAGTTGTACTTGTTTATTTAATTGGTTCTATGATAATTTTAAAAATAATCTCGTAAACTTGTAAAAATAAAAAACGAATAAATAGCTTTGTAGTTTTAGTGGCGTAATGACTAGTGTACGCGTCCCAAACTCAAAGGGCGCGGGTTCGAATTTTGGCTGGAACGCATTCACCGCTTGGGCAGTTTTCTGACCTAATGCGCATATTGTTACAATTACCACGTGCTAACAACGGTAAAGGAAAACATCGTGATGCAACCTGCACATTAAGAGAACCGATGTGTCAAACCTGCCAAGACGCCTTGGACAAATGTGTCCGTTCTGCTATAGTGGAAGGCCCGAGTCCAGCAGTGGGATGTTTATGGGCTGCTATTATAACTAATAAATAGCTTTGTTCTGAATACATATTGTATAGATAAATAAATTAACCCAATATCATTCATTCCCAAATAATCTGCTCTATTAGTAAGACATCTCTGTATATAAAGGTAAGTGATTACATAATTTGTTCGTTGATCAAACCTCGTGCTCATGAACGTCATCAAAACATCTTGAAGCTCTGATCTTATCAAATTGGTTTCGTAACTGGTTGTGCTATATCGTATCAGAAGAAACTGAACTGTATGCACCAAGAAATCGGCGACAGCGTGTAAATATGTTTTGACCATGAAATAAAATAGAGAGGATGAAAATTTAGGCGTTTTCATCCTTTGTATAGGTTTTTAACCTTTACTTAACTATTTGGTTAAGTAAGGACGGCGAATTTTGAGTCACGTGTCAACCACGTGAATGTATTGTATTAAGGCATAGAAACTATATTAATATAGCTCTGTTACATGTATATGTATTTATAAATATTATATCGGTATTAGGCTTAAATAAACTGTATATATTTAGTGTGATTATATATTACTTTTTTTTCTTAGTATAGGTATTTTTTCATTATACTCATTGTTTCATTTTTATTATTACATCCTACATTTTTCTGTTTCTTGTGCTTTATATTTTAATCTTTGTACTTATACGTTTTTTTTATATATTTTTTTTGTGTTTAGCACGGGTCGCATGCCATATATGATTTAGGAGGTAGGCACTTAAAATCAACACTGTGTCGGACTATGTTTCGGTACAGCAAAATGCTGAGTGCCAATCTCATATCCAAATTGCGGCATACAATTTTATCTATACTTTGTTATGTTACTACTATTTTGTGTTGCGTGTCGCTATAAGAAATAAGCATTTTTCTTTCTATTAAAATGTCTTGGAGGCTCATTAATGTTTTATAGTACTGATGACGTGAATTCAAATGTTGTTATATTTATCAGTTATCGATGGTGAAGGAAAATGTCGCGATGAAACATGCACATCAAAATACTGGCGTATGAAACCCACCAACCATTGGTCAAGTGTGGCGATTATGCCCGCTCTTCACCCGAAATTCAAAAGCCCTAGTCCAGTTTTGAGTCATTAATGGACGGAAGTTATTTGATTTTTTCATTCTTTTTAAAATCGAAAAGATATTTACTCTTTTGTATAGAGCATTAATTTACAAATTAAGCAGCATATAGAGTTACAGCTGATCTTCTCGCTCGGCGCTTATAAATCAGGACGATTGTTCTAGAATCTGCACTATCTATTAGATCGTGGCCATTAAACAATTCTTTTGTCTACAATGACTTGCAAACTATCCAGTCCCCCTTTAACAGACATTTGTTTGCTTTTCTACTCTGATTTATTTCGCTTTCTATCTGAAGTGTTTGGATGTTTGGTAGTGTCTTGTACTCCTTGGAGTTCGATATTTTATTATGTAATGCTGTAATCTAAATAACTACGTACGGTTTTGAAATTGCACAGCTGAATCCTGCTTACATCTATGTGAAATAAGTATGACCTATGTATGTGTTTTTTAATTTTAATTTGTTAACATTATAACAACTGTTATTTGGATCTTATGTACTTGCTGATATGTTCAACATACTTTCCATGCGCGATGTAGCTTTTAAGGTAAATACAATTGTAGAAAAAGCAACAGAGTGTATTGAGTAGTATGTGGTCATGTCATTATGTCCCATCCACACAGAAGACGATAGGGTACATAAAACAGTTCTTCGTTTAACTAATTGCTGGTCGCCGGTTAATGCATCCGTATAGTGCTATCCAGTGCGGGTTGGTTTTTGCTAGCATTAACAACAATTTACTTGTAGAAGGGAATGAGAAGTACTATATGGCTGCTACTATATACTATAGGACTTATTAGACATTAATTCATCCTTAAGAGTTAAGACATTTGAATTATTTCTCTACATAATATGCTTCAATATAACGTCTTTATATTTTAAAAACGAATCCTACAATACTGTTACGAGTTACGGGGCTCGAATTAAAATGCTGTTATTGTTACTATAGAGTTCATTAGAACTAAATAAACATGTATAACACAGGTACAAATATAACCGAACACAACAAGTCCAAACGTAATGCAGAAGGGTGTAATTCAATAACACGCGCAAGTCCGTCACTAAATAGATTACCGAATGTACACAAGCCTTGCTTCGCTCGTGGTTATCGCTTGACTGCCGCGTCCCTCAATCGGGGCATTGCTTTATACTGCACAGATGCAATATGTTTGCCCGGCCGTGTGGACCGAATTTCTTAGAATCAGTTTGTACTTTAAATCCGACACACCTGGCTAATGACTGCCATAAAAGATTGCAATACACAATGGGGTGTTTTCTAATCACAAATTTACACACAAAGTAAACAAATGAAGTCCAAATTTGTTTTTGCCGGCGTCTAGGTCGTAACAATACTTTTCATTATTAAAGATACATAATACATAAAAGAACATAAAACATTATTTATTATACAATTTGAATCGATTACAGTCACGTTGTCTTCTTATCTGATCTGATTGTACCATTCGCATCACAATAAATTATTAATTTCGTTCTATCAAAGACTGTACTTGTAATGTTCTTTAATAAACTGCAACTTCAAACGTTTCTAGTCTAAATGGAAATTCATTTTCTACATATTTCTGTTTTAGTTCGGTGGTCTGAAACTATCTTTAAAGATTCTACGTAATGACTGATGTTGTCAGCAAAGAAACCAGTCATTTCCCTGCCTTTGCGTGATACTTGTATAGCAATTGGTGATGAAAGAATGAGTCATGCGTGAAGCGTGTTGTATCATGATTTCTGATATGAAGTGAAAATTACCTAACGTTGTTTAGTTTCATGTATTATAATTTGAACATGCAGAGTTTTTTTTTAAATATTAATTTAAATTAGTCACTGCTTGAACAATAGAGATAATTTGCCAGGTGGTAGGGCATTTGCCTGACTGGATGGCTACGACCCCTGGTCTAGAGAATGCCGCCATAACAACCTTAAATTCTGTTCCGGCATCAGTGGCCAGTTTCTCCTTCAAGCCGACAGCACATTGGCCTCTGGTATTGCTAATGTCTATAGGCGACGGTAATCAGTTTCCATCACAGTTGGGCTGTCAGCCGCTCTGCTGTGCTTCAGCAATTAAAAAAAGATAATATATTGAAGAAGATTATAAAGCAATAACAACAAGCAGCAACAATAGAGATTGTTTGTTGCTTTATAAATTTAGTTGCATAATGCTTCATCTTGGTGATTAGTTTTAAATCTATCTTACATATTTATTAAAAATAAGAGAGAGAGAGCTTTCGCAGCTCTACTCATGTAAAAACCAAATCCGTATTTTGAGAAAATTATCCCATTTTCGAGCCCTCCCTCAAATTTCCCTTTATTAATAATACACAGATGCAAAAATTCTGTAATAGCCGTTTCGTTGAGAGTCGCTCGCGTGAAGTTTGAATCTTTAACCCGTGAAATCGATCACATTTTCTGGATTAAGAAATTCCATATTTATCTTCGTTATCTGGAGTATTAAACTTTCGATGTAAAAAAAATATTATTCCCTAGGCTATAAAAGCTCAAACAAAATTCACCTTCATATGTTTGTATTAACAACTAGGTTATGTCCGCGACTTCGTCCACGCTTGACTTGAAATTCCCACGGGATTCCCGGGACACAAAATAACGCAGTATTTGAAAAATAATGTAAGCTATTGTATTAGTGAAAATTGTGTCGGAATAAGCAAGCTAATTTTTACGCACCCGAACAACTACAAACCGCTCCCGGGAACATTTAGGCGGAATTCCCGGGATAAAAAATATCACACATTTTAATACATAAAATTTGCTATCGATCAAAAAAAGTCACTTTGGAATTAGTTTTTTTTTAATCTGGCCATTTTAAATCATTTGCAGAAAAAATTCCTCAGGATCACAGGATAAAAACTAGCGCAAAGTTTAAGTCTAAAAATTAGCTGTCGGTCAGCGGAAACCGCATCCTAATCCTAATCCTAATCGGCCCAGTATTTTTTACGTGAATCCCAAACAAACAGACGAGAAATCTAAAAAAATTGCATCGTGTTCTCCCTTGTTCATATATTCTATTCCAGTTCATGTTTTTTAAATAGCTTCAGTGTACAGACACGGCATGTTTAAAATTTTATAATATTGTTACGAGCTACAGGACTCGAATTAAAAATGCCGTTGGAACTACTATAGAATTTATTAGAACTGTACAAACACGCATAAAATAAATACAAATAAAACTGGATGCAACCAGTTCACACTGCACAATTCAATACAATTCGACACGCGTAAAGTCCGTCTTCTATATCGCTAATCGAGAGTACTCGAAAACGTCTTACTCGTTTCGTAGTTGTCGCTAGATTGCCCACCCCTCCATTCGGGCATCGTCTTATACTAACTACACAGTACAAATAAATTGGCCGCGCACACTGAGTTTCTAAGAAATACTAAATTGCACACCTGCGAACGGTCAACGATATCATTCAACCTTTTTTTTCAGAATCATTTTTTTCATATTTACTCACATTTTAAACCTTCCCTGGACTTCCACAAATAATTCAAAACCAAAATTAAGCCAAATCAGTCCAGCCTTTCTCGAGTTTTAGCGAGACTAACGAACAGCAATTGAGTTTTATAATAAATATTGTAACAAAGATTTTTTCTTCTATTGCAAATAACATTTATAAGTTTTACAGTGTGTTAGTTTAATACATAAATATAAAACAATTTAAAATATAAAAAGCTTATTCGAAGTGGTCTCCATTGACTGCAATACAGTCCTTTAAACGTTGAGGCCAGTTATCAATAGAAGCACGCACTTTTTCCATGGAAAAATTCTTCACTGCCAATCGTATGGATTGTTTTAGTTTATTATTAGGCGTTTAGAGCAAGCCGTACTCTTTAAAACTGACCATAAATCATAATCCAGCGGATTTGATGACACGATCCGGGACTAGACGACGGCCAGTCTTCAGCTCTGATGAAGTCCGAAACTTTCGTTTCCAACCAAAACTGCGTGGACCGAGCTTTATGACCCGGCGCCGAGTCTTGCTGGAAGGACCATTCTTGGTTATTGAAGATGGCGTTGTTAAGGGGCTTGACTACCTTCTCAAGAATGGTATCTTGATACACTTGTGCCGATGTTTTGATACCTTTTTCAAAAAATATGGCTCAGTCACTTCTTCATAGCTAACACCCCACCAAACCATCACTGAAGACGGATAATGCCCACGTTGCACTCCGTCGACTAATTCAGAAGCTTCCTTAGAGATTTGAGCATAAATACGGTCATTTTGTTTGTTAAAATGTTGCTCAATTGTAAAAATGTTCTCATCCGTAAACAAAATTTTTCTGTGACCTCCCTTTGTGTACCACTTCAGTAGTTGATTTGATTTTACCACCCTATTCTTTTTAAATTATGAGTTAAGAAATGACCAGTGCGTATCTTATAGGCTGCAAGTCGTAAGTCATCTTTTAAAATACGCGACATGGTTCTAGGTGATATCTTCATCTCCCGAGATAAAATCTTTTGCTTTCGGACAGGATTTCTTCGAATTCTTTCCCTTATTGCTTTGACCACCTTTTTCGTACGAACACTACGTGGACGGCCAGATCTTTTTCTGTCACAAACAAAGGAGGTCTCATTGTACCTATTAATAGCCCGGTACACAAACATTTGACTAATACCAAGCGTATGGAGAGTTTTAAAAATTGCATTTGGCTCATACCTACTTTGTGTAATGCAATCACAGCGATTCGGTTCTCTTTATCGCCCCACTCCTATATAATATCGCAAAATGTTGTACAATGTATTGGCGCCAAAATGAGAAAACACAATGAACAATCATATAAAAATGACATTCCAAATTCAAATGTAATATTTTGTTTCTTTTTAATTGTAACAGTATTTATGGCCAGACTAAGTATAGCTAGATTACAAAATGCGCATAATAATTGATCGTAATTAGGCATGATCCTGAAGTATTTCCAGTTCCTTCTCTTTAAAACAGCAACAGAATATGTAAATTAGAAATTAGATTATTATGATCTTCTAAATTTTCTTTATCAGAACCTCGTTGGTATTAAAAACTTTAAATAAAATTTATGGGTTCGTTCAAATCTCCAATATCTAATATTCTATCGTTTAAATGAAATCGAATCTCAACATATGTGTAGCTAAATAGCGAATCGCTTTCAGCTTCCGTCCAACGAAGTTATATTCCTGCTCTGAATAGACAAATATGTGACGAAATTAGACTGAAAGTGGGACACAGACTCGAAGTTATGTTTGTTGTAGTTCGAGAGTAGCTGATGATTTTGATCCAACAGTTAATCTGCTGCTACTCCATTACTACAGTTTGTGTAGGTACTAAAATTTGGCCTCAAGCTAATAACAGAACTTGCAAGTATATATGATTTAATTATACATATTCATGTGTGACTAAATTATGTCCTCAAAAACTCATCCGTACAAATATGTTCCATTTACGCATACAATTAATACCCATAATTTAAATATAAGTAAAATTAGGCTCAAATTTGAGTACGTTATTCAATACCACTGTTTAATGTATGTAAGGCTCCCAAAGTATGCGAAATATATCTCGGTACTATGCTTTGCTCATTCAGTCCCTACCGCTGACTTTGCGCAGGTCATCGGTCCACCCAGGCGGGGGGCGTTGTACATTACGTTTCCTAAAACACGATTAACACCCCAGGACTTGTTTGATCTAACCATGTGGCTATCGTTCTTGTAACAGATGTAATCGGCTCCCCGCGAATTCAGTATGTCGATAGCCTTCTTCATCTGGTTCTC
Source organism: Dendrolimus houi (assembly GCA_039645545.1). Taxonomy (NCBI): domain Eukaryota; kingdom Metazoa; phylum Arthropoda; class Insecta; order Lepidoptera; family Lasiocampidae; genus Dendrolimus; species Dendrolimus houi. Next base: position 21,889,246 of record CM077127.1, on the reverse strand, counting down.
TTACAAATATCCTTTCTACATCTGTCATTCTATAGGCTGAGCCTTAGCCGGCTTAGCTCTCTGGAACGCAGAGGTTCCGGGTTCGATTCTTGGCATAAATTTCTTAAATGAACTTTTCGATATTTACTATGATTTGGCTTAACTTGCTTAATTTGAGAGTGTACAATGTGTGTTTATTTGACGATTATAATTATTATTGTCCTCGTTTCAAATTTGATCGATAAGAAAAACAACCGACATACCTCGCTTTATAAAGCAGAATGACGTCAACTTAATGTTTTAGTCCCACTAGCAATGTCCACGTCTAGCACCGTATGTCATCATAATTAATAATTGCCAGACAGAAGAAAGATTTCTAAATATACCTTTAATTATAATTAGTGAAGAGAAAATGAAATCCATTTATAATAAACGTTACCAGACGATTTTGTTAATTTATGGAAATTGTGTTACGTCTAATGCATATTCTATTTGATTATATCACGTAATTTTATGTTAAAATGCTAATGGGTTAAAATATACATGGGAGTTGTGTAATAAGGACTATAGACATAATATTTCTAAATTGGCGCCAAGGAGCTTCGTTTGTTATGCACAGATGTCTGTTAAGCAAGTTATTTTGCTTTATTTACATCCTTATTAATTTTATTGGTAACAATTTATATGATTAACTAATTCAATTATGTTAAATTTAGTATACAAAAAACCTATTTACAAATATAAATATTTAATACTGTCAGTGGCATCGCTGACGTAAATCTGACGGCCACTGTGGTTGAGTGGACTTCGCCTTTGCCGGCCTACCTCACTGCAACGCAAAGCCTCCGGGCTCGATTCCTGGTATGGTAAATTTCGGAAACGAATTTTCTCCGTTATTTACTATGGTCTGGTAACGGCCCCAGAGTAGTCCGCTGTATATTACCTATAACACAAGCGTAACTTGCTTAATTTAGTGACGTACAATATGTGTTTGTCTACCGATTATTATTATCAAATTTCGAATCTATATCCATTAAAAATTACACCAGTTTTCAGGATGTAAAGTATCCCATGTTTTTCCTATTTTATAATAGTTAATTTCCAGGGCTATGAAAAATAACGTATCTACACACAATCTAAGTTTTCTTTTACAGTTATAATAGTGTGGATGTGTGTTACAGTTTGTAGATAGCTACTCTTAAATCAGCGTATAAAGTCCCGAATGTTGGACTTAGAATGTCTTATGTAAGAAAATCGGACAATATATCTACCCCATTTGTCTACGGTGGATTAGCTGGTTTCTCACAATGGTAATCTCGACTTTTTCTAAATGATTTTCTTTAAAATCCATTATGGGTGACTTTGGCATAATTATGTTAACCTAAGATCATCTTGGACGACGTTCAGCCAGCATTTCTTGGGCCTTACTTTATACCAGGTAGTTACGATGGCGGTATGGCTAGATATTCCACAATTAACACGCGGGGAATGTCTGTATGCGACAATACTAACTAACTAAAAATGCTTGATCTTCTAATATTCAAGCGTCATAAGAATGAAATAGACTATCTGAGTCAGTAGCGGTATATTTATCACTGACAAAAATTCTAATGTGATTTCTTTATTTGTTTCAGGTATGATTTGCTTCTTAATCGGAGATTAACTTGATTGGGAAGTATATTTTTGTCGTATGCTTTAGATTCTTTATTTCATCTCATATTTACGGGATAAATATCCTATTATATGCTACTAAATTTTAAAATAAAATATTCATTCGTATTTGTACTGGTGAGCTTTCATTCGATGAAAATGAAAATATTTATATTAAAGTTGGATCTAAAAGATTACTTATTAAAGTCATATTAAGTCATGAGTCTACCTCCGCTTCTAAAGCAACTATAGTTATAGTTAAAGTCTAGTACGAAATATGACGTTCAATTAAATCTCACGTAAAATTGTAAACTAAGGATTATGTTGTCATATAAATATCTTTCGTTATGCCATTTCATGACGCTGGTTACTTTTGCAACAGTTTTCTAGCATGACTCACGCCTGTCATTTGTTTTATTTTTACACGCTGGTATTCAACACCGAAACTGCAAGATTATGAGTCAATTGAAAAGAATCTACAGTGGTTACGACATAACACGCCTTGCTTATTTATACGTCCTTCTACGACACAAAAAGTGCACTTGATTTTCGTAAGATTTCTATTTTATAATTACATAATTATTTTATGTTATTGAGGTCTTCTTTAAATTGCGTTTGAGTTGCAAGACAATTGCCTATATCGGTAATACGCAAACATAATGATCGGGCGTCGGTAAGAGAAGGCTTTGTAAAAATTAGAAGCTCAAGAACTGCCGAAATAACGGCTTGATGGAAAACTACAGAAGAATCACGTAAATCGGATCATAAATCTCAGAGTAATAGGTGTACATACATTTAAAAAAAACCTATCAAGTTGAGAACCTCCTCCTTTTGGAAGTCGGTTAAAAACACAATATTTTTGTCAACTGATTCACATTAAGTTGCTAACTTCCATTAAAAATTTAATAAAATGAATTTTTAATCATTTATTTTAATAAAATAAATCAATTATTGAAGTAAAACTTCTTTAGAAACGTTGTGATTTGATACTTGATGACATGAAACAGTGGCACTAAAAAGAGATAAACATATAAATCTATAGGACTAAGCCTGCGAGAGAATCAAATACTAGTTTTACATTGTGCAGCACAGATTAGAGAGTCAATAAGACCGATTATTAAACATAAGTCCAATTTGGACCGAAATAAAACTGATAATAGTATTTTTTAGACCGAAATAGTGAAAAAATTAAAGTGATACTTAAGAAATTTATTTTGTATTATATGTTGACGGATGTAGGCTAAAGGAATTATATTTATATTAATAAAAGTTAGAGAAGAATTATATGTGAATATATTCTCTGAAGTTTCACTTCTACTGCGTGTGAACTGCACACACCCAAATTTTTTTATTAGTTTCTAAACATCAAAATATAATTTTTAATGTATTAATAAAATAACTTTAGGCTAACACACAGCTTACACGCAAAAGTCTACTCAGATTTGATGAACGTCTTTCTAGACGTATGTCATAAACTACGAATGAGATGAGACATGACGTTAGTCTTTCCTCAGTGACGTGTAGTTTGTGTCACTGACAACGATACAAGTTTATTTAGGTCAAGTAAATTTCGAAATAGACAGTCTATTAGGAGATATGTAATGTAGAGAAAGCAAGTTGGAAAGCTGAGCTTTTGCAATTAAAGTTTTTAGATCCTACGACAGGTTATCGCTCTTTTAAGAAAATGTCTTGTTGAAATCCAAACCAGCCTTAATTATAGTCGATGGAATAGATATTCTACGTAAACAGTCTTTGATAATGACTAATATAAAAACTCTAAACAAGTTTAATGTACAAATTGTAAAAAAAAAACCAATCGGAAACAGCATTATAATGCCACTCGTTTGAAAACGTTGACATAATGGTATCCTTAAATATTACATTGAAAAAAAGTAGAGACTGCGATTCAAAACTAATGATTTATTATAATGACTAAAGCAGCGAAAGTTTTTTTTTACTTAATAGTGTGATAAGGGTTGGGTTTCTTTTCGAGCGAAAGTTAATACATATTATCTATAATAATTCTAAATTATCAACTTACCACATAATAAAGTTTCTTACATTTTAAGTCAAACACTGCTCAAAATGCTAATACGGAACTTAATTTTTCCGTTATATAACAATTAAGACAAACTGGCAGACAAACACAAGTGTGTACAATGTACAATGTGTTTTACTGCCGGTGTATGTACATATTTCCAATATAAGTAAGTTACGCTTGTGGTATTAATGGTATATTACGGAGAGCTCTGGAGTCAATCCCAGACTGTCGTAAATAACGGAAAATTCTTTTACAAAATTTACCCTGCCAGGAGTCGAACTCGGAACTCTGCGTTCTAGTGAAATAAACTGGCTAACAGTTAGACCACTAGACCATAGAGGCCTTCACGTAAATATTTTCATGGTCTTTAATTAGTTCTATTAAGTTACTAATTTATAAATATTTAAACGACGCATATACGATTTACATTAATTACTACCTAGGAAGACACGAAGTATAATAAATATTATTAGATACTTGTGGCACCTGCAACAGGTGCATAATTGTTATTTATAGTACAATTTCTTTACTTTCTACATATAACAGCTCACCAGTATATTTAAAGAACAACCTAATAAATAAACATAACAAGTTATATCATGTAATTGGAATACCTCATGCACACATTATAAACCACGTATGTCTATTTGATTATTTATTAACGTTATTCCTACTTCCACAGCAACAAGTAGGAAAGTGGCGATGGAAGTGGACAGCGCGAATATGCCATGTTCGGCATAATATAGTGTGTTTATATATTATTCGCGTTGCCATCGTTACTTACCTGTTTACTGCCGTGAAAGTGGGCATAATATAAAGAAATACATAATTATATTAATTTATGACAATTATGATGAAACATTTATGATGTAGATGTATTTAGTATTTTTTTTTAACCTAAAACGACTTATTATGTGGCGAGAAAGGTTGAGTAATTAAACGATACGTTCATCTTTGTTGGTTGATCTTTAATGACTAACTTAACAATAATACATATTTCACTACATACTTATAAATTACAGCAAAACGTTGCTATTTAGAAACCGGCAGCTTAATAAATTTTAGATTATCTTACTGTTAGCCACAGTCCGTGCAAAAACCAAGCAGGAACATAAATTACGCATATCATTGTATGGAGAAAATTATGAACCACACACATACTCCTATATTCTGTGCCGAACAAATGAGAATATTTCGGAAGCGCTGCAAATTTACTTTCAATGAAAGAAACTATAAATGGTGAATGTTAAATGAAGAGTTCAAATCCAAATCATGAGTTAATATTTACAAACATTGCCGCGACTCCGTAAACGTGGTATTTTTTTATATTTTTTTATTGTAGGAGTTCAGCAGACAGGCAGACGGTCCACTTGATGGAAAGCGGTTACCATCGCCTATGGACATTTGCAACATCAGACGTGCTACAAATGCGCTGCTGCTCTCTTAAGGGACACTGAAACCTGGTCACTAATTCACGAACACAACTGAAAGTTGTTATGGCGACATACTTTAGATATTATAAGGCAATAAAAATGCCCTACCACCTGGCTGTAGGTTATTTTGTCGCCTCTTACGACAGGTCGCCCGGCCGCAGGAATTGTATTCTTTCTCCGTTCCTGCACGGATAAAAAGACATAGGACGCCCTCCAGCCCGATGATCTGACGATATGCGTAAGTTCGCCGGTAGGGGCTAGATGAGAACACTGGAGAACCGGGATAAGTAGCGCAAACTTGAGAAAGCCTACTTCAAGCAGTAGACAACGATTGGCTGACGACGATTTACAAATAAGCACCGTTTGCACTCAGACCCGCCTTTACTTCTATAACCTCACCACCTTCAGTCCTATGTCGATGATTAACGACGCAACATTTATTCAGCCTCCCTCCCTATTCTGCCTTTTTCAAAGCCTTGTTTAAGGTCGAGGACCTTATCAATTGAATGAACGATGAATATTTAATGCTTTACTAATGGCCTGGGGGTCAATGCACTTGACTAAATATTTTCTTTGGCATATATTTGTTTGGGAGCCCTGAGGCAGAGTAATCGCCGATTAAAATAAACGAGAAAAATAATATGCGAATTATTCGCAATACATAAGTATACAAATGTGAAGGTGACTTTGTGTTATGTTTGTCAGTATGTTCCTTCTTCACGGCCTGCGTAATGATCCAATTACTTTGAAATGCGGTTAATTTATTTTTATATAAATATAATAAGTATATACAAATTTATATTCGATCATGGGGCTGTATGTTTTAACGGGTAAAATTGGATAGTTTTCGTGAGATACGAATTTGAAGTTACTCGAATGAAAGTCTTGATTTTTAACCGACTTCAAAAAGAAGGAGGTTCTCAATTTGATTGATATGTTTTTTTTATGTATGTGCACCGATTACGCTGAGTTTATGATCCGATTTACGTGATTCATTTTTAGTTCGATGCGAAATAGTTGCCATTTCTTCCCCTAAAAATTTAACATAGTGGTCCAGTAGCTTCCATTTTATGAACATTTTTTATGAAAAAAAATTCTGTTCCGTTCCGAATGTACACCGATTATACTATATTTATTATTGAATATAATATATATATAAATATCAATATCTGATGCTAAGTGTGGACATAAAGTTTAATGCGACCTGTAGAAAATTGTACAAGTCATTTTTAAAATTATTATAGTCATCATTTTCCTAGCGTTAAATTTGTTTTTGTAGCGGGGTTTTTCTTTGGCGCTTCGAACGATTTTCGACAGCCAACTCGTCTTAGACTTACCTAAGCCAGCAGTTTTGAGGATTACCTCTTCTATACAGGGACCTGGCAGAGGCAATACGGTTAAACATTTGTTCTTTATACAACTTGCCAGTTTTTGTAAAACGTAGTCATACCAACGTAGGTAACTCTCTTGCAGTTTATAATGCTATGACACGGAGATGGGGTATCGACTCAGCATATCCAATAGCACTATATTCACCTCCGTGACACGCATCTTCAACTTGTGTTGCTCAAGCACAAGCCACGTCGAACTACTGTACAAAAGGACATGTCTAGTGATGTAATAGGTTGGGGAAAAAGTCTTTTCGCATATAGTATGTATGAACTTGTAATAAGATCTCTTTGGCTATACCATTTGTATCTGGCTGGTTTTGGTATGATTAAAAAGTTTTAATTTTAAAGAAGACAATTCCAAATTCATATTAGGAAAATGAGTGATTTTCATTTGTTTTTCTTATTGTTAAAATGAGTGAATCTAATGAAGAATATCGATACATGTTAAAATTTTACTACAAAAAAGGTAAAAGTGCAACACAAGACGCGAAAAAAAATTGTGATGTTTATGGACCTAATGCAGTATCTGTGAGAGTAGCGCAAATTTGATTTAAGCGTTTTCAATCCGGAAATTTTGATATCAAAGATGCACGTCGCTATGGTCGCCCTGTTACGGACAAAATTGATGCCATTTTTGAAAAAGTAGAGCAAGATATTAGCAAGGCATATTAGTAGTTACGATGTAGCTGGAGAATTGGGAATTGACCACAAAACGGTTTTGGCGCATTTGAAAAAAGCTGGGTACACAAAAAAGCTCGATATTAGGGTGCCTCATGAGCTCACTGAAAGAAACCTAATGAACCGTGTACTCATTTGTGATTCTTTATTACGACGTAATGAAACCGAACCATTTTTGAAGAAGCTGGTAACTGATGATGAAAAGTGGATCACGTACGACAAGAACGTGCGAAAAAGATCGTGGTCAAAGGCCGGTCAGGCTTCACAGACTGTGGCGAAACCCGGGTTAACTCGCAACAAGGTGGTGGTGTGTGTATGGTGGGATTGGAAGGGCATTATTCATTATGAGCTGTTACTGCCAGGCAGGACCATCGATTCTGAACTGTACTGCGGACAACAGATGAGATTAAAGCAAAAAGTTGAGAGAAAGCGGCCGGAATTAATCAACAGAAGGGGTGTGGTTTTTCACCATGATAACGCTAGACCTCACACATATTTAGCCACTCAGCAAAAATTACGAGAGTTTGACTGGGAGGTGTTAATGCATCCGCCGTATAGTCCTAACCTTACACCTTCAGATTTTCACCTGTTTCGGTCTCTGCAGAATTCCTTAGGCAGTGTCAGGTTAACATCACGAGAGGACTGCCAAAACCACTTGTCGCAGTTTTTTGATCAGAAGCCCCAAAATTTTTATAGCAATGGTATCACGTCTCTACCTACAAGATGGCAAAAAGTTATCCAACTAAATGGCACCTACCTGCTTTAGTCAAATGTAAATAAACTTTATAATAAAACCTTTTGTATTTTTATATAAAATGCGAAGAAACTTTTTCCCCAACCTAATATTTATAGACTTGTTTTTTCAATTTATTTAACCTTTACTAATTCTCTACTTTGTTACCTCATAAATACAGATTTAACAATAGAGTAAAAGAAGAAATAAAATTGTTAATATTCAATACTAACGGATCATTAAAATCAAACAAGGAACGTTCCTCGTTTGTGGACAAAATTTTTATAATAAAAAAGAAAATGTTGATAATTTATTTTTGAATTAATGTTCTTATTGACCTAAAAATAAATAAATTTTATTAGAGACAGTGATAGTTGCTATGTAAATTAAAGAAATTATTTGTGACAAACACAGCTATAATAATCGTCATCTCACCTACGTTTCTACATTGGTATGCGGTTTTCTATAAATATTCTGGCACAAAGCTTTTTAGATGTGTAGAACAGTATCTAAAGGGGTCATTGTTATTTAATTGTTTTCAATATCTGTTTGATGTAATTAATTTTGCAACGGACTATAAATATCGCTTTATTTTTATCGTTACAATGTGCTCGTATTTTGAGAGGATCTCCCTTTTAAAGGAATCTGTATAATTATATATCTAGATACATACCTATAAAGTATGCCTGTTTACTATTAATGCCAAGAGACTCTTCATTGTCTTTGTTGATAGCTTGATAAAATCAAAATATTGTGCAAGTTTAACTAAGAAACCCGAAAGTCGTAGGCAGTATTGTATAATTATAAAATCATTAGATTAGTCTAGATGTAATCTTATACATTGCATAGTTGTATAACAATTATGCAACTACGTAAATAAAAATGCAAATTAAAATCTGCAATGTTTCCTGGCTTTTATCCAAGCAATCAATGTTTAAAACCATTGTTTCGGTAAAAGCATAAACAGAGAAATAATGGCTAATTACTTAGAAACGATGTTATTTTCAGTGAAAATTTTGTAACATCGTGTAACATTTGATATAATACAAACTTTGTCGATGTCAACCAACTGTATAAACAAGAGAAGTGACAAGAGCAAAACTTTCCTGACACATTTTATATAGTGAGCTAAAAGATACAGATAAAATTCTCATTGACTTCTTTAAGGTCTTATTTACTCTCCTTTGCTTTGCTTATATGGTTGTAAGTTTTAAAGTGGAAACGCAAACAACCTCATATAAAAAAAATAAACTCAATAAAAAATAGACGCACAAAATGAATCAATCATATTGTATCTAATTAAAACACGAAATTGCGGCGGGAATTATTGTGACCAGTGTAAAAAATACAAGATTTTTGCTAATGTCAGGGCTTGTCCGTAGGGGTGGGCCTACGTCAATCTGGGTCGCGGCGAAAAGGTTGCGCACGTCCCGGGGCCCTGATATATGGCGACAGAAGGATGCTGTTAGAACTTAGGCTTCGACAAACACAAATTCCACGTATAGTCTGTGAAAGCATTTTTTATTACCTGTCGGCATTTGAACTGATTGTAATCCTTTTGGCATACGTTTCTAGTATTGTGGAGAACTGCCTATTGTTCTATTTGAGAGAGGAATCAGTTGAGCTACGACTACGATACGGGCGTGACGTGTGTACATTCGGGAATCTAACAGTGACGGACTTTGCACGTTTTATTGAAATACGACCTTCTGCATTACGTTTGTATTTGTTGTGGCCGGCTATATTTGAACCTGTGTTATACGTGTTTGTATAGTTCTAATAAACTCTATAATAATTCTAACGGCATTTTAATTAGAGTCCCGTTAACTCGTAACAATACAATGGGTTTTAGTGGGTATTCCGGCAGCCCATCTGCTGGATAAGTCCCACACTGCCCCGCCGTAGTCTCAATGCGGCAGGGTGTCCGAAAACGGATTTACCTTGGAAAAAAAAGTGTCAGGCTACCAACGAACCCTAAATAATTAGAACTGTAACTACCTACTGAACATAAATATTTCTTTCTGCACATAACGGTGTATTCGTTTCAGTTACGTAAACCAAAAATCCGAACTACGAACATTGTGAATTTTCCGTAATTGGTCATGTAACTCTAACAATAGTTTCGCGTTCTACTTGTTGATTGTAAATTGGAAGTAGCTGCCACAATGGACTGAGTGAAATTGATATACCTACATTTTCACTTTCATATATTAGATGGATTGTAACATTCAAATTTTCTAAGGACTATGAACAAAAGAATATATATCTGTCTATAATACAATAAATCTGTAGTTGGGTCAAGTCAGTGGAATGAATTTAAAAAAGCGAAAAACTCAGAGGACCTATACATTGATCAGTAGCATGTAAGTGTATGATCCCAAAAAAAAAACTCTCATAGCGACACAGTGTGTTAATATGGGGAAAAAAACCCAGGGGAGAGACATATACCACTAGTTATAAGCGCGACACTCTACATACACTCCCTTCATCACATAAACGTGTAATAGTTACGCTCCACACCGGAATAAGTAGAATGCGAATTAGCAATAGTTACTAGTATATTCTAATTTTACACTACACCTCAACACATTATTAAAATTAAAAATAAGATGTCACACACAAAAACACAATAAAAATATATCGTGTAAAAATCAATGTTTTTCTAAAATTAAATTAACGTAAAAAAGGTACGGAACAAGAGTCCGTAATATTTGCTTAAAAAATAATATTTTGAAAATGCAATTATTAAAATTTACTTCTGTCTGTCAGACCATCGGATGAAAAGTACTGAACATATTTAAATAAAACTCAACACAGAGCTAGCGTATATTCCAGGTCAATACCCGATACTTATAACCCGATAAATGACGTTGTTTTCGTGAAATAAACGAATATAGTCGAAAGGACGGCGCTGCGGTCGCGTTTTTTTTATAGTACCGATTTTACAATTCACTAACAAATACGTCGTCATGGCAGCGCGAATGAAGTTTTTCTGGCACTTCACTTCTATTCTATATAAATAAAAATAAATCGTAGATATTCTAGGATCCTCCAAATATTCTGGACCGATTTTAATAATTTTGTTTTTATGTGCTTAAGTGGATTCCTTAAATGGTTTAGATTCACAACTGGAACCGGTACGAGGTACTAGAATTGGGTACAAGATTTTTATTTCTCCAGGGCAGGACAACATCAGCCGGGACTGTAAAGTGGATAATAAATAAGTACAAGTAGTATAGCTTATAATAGTTTTGAAGTAGCTTTTTTCGTACAGTACCTTATATTCTGAACTCTCCAAGATATCGAAAAAGAACATAAACACAATTTAATATAAAAATCGAGTTGTGATCACTAAAATGTATATTGAAGTCCGTGGAGCCATTTCAGAATCTCTTCAGAGATAATCTTCGGGCAGACCATTAATACAACAACTACCAAAACTACCAACCAAAACTGCCACAACCACCAAAACTACCGAAACGACCGAAACTACCAAAACTACCAACCAAAACTACCAAAACCACCAAAAATACCGAAACGACCAAAACTACCAAAATTACCACAACTACCAAAACCACCAAAATTATCGAAACTACCTGGTACCGCCATATAAACCTCCTTTCGACCTATACGACCTTTTCTTCTAACATGTTTAATTTCTTCCATTAAATTTGACGGCTCGTACCTCTTTCGCACGTCACGTCACGATCATTCATTGTCATATCATCATAAAATAAATTAAATCGCTCCGCATTGTAAATATATAAAATAGCATAATATTTGGTTGGGGAAAAAGTTTCTTCGCATTTTATATAAAAATTTAAAAGGTTTTTTTATAAAGTTTATTTACATTTGACTAAAGTTTGTAGGTGCCATTTTGTTGGATAACTTTTTGCCATCTTGTAGGTAGGGACGTGATCCCATTGCTATAAAAATTTTGGGGCTTCTGATCAAAAAACTGCGACAAGTGGTTTTGGCAGTCCTCTCGTGATGTTAACCTGACACTGCCTAAGTAATTCTGCAGAGACCGAATCAGGTGAAAATCTGAAGGTGCAAGGTCGGGACTATATACGGCGGATGCATTAACACCTCCCAGTCAAACTCTCGTAATTTTTGCTGAGTGGCTAAAGATGTGTGAGGTCTAGCGTTATCATGGCGAAAAACCACACCCCTTCTGTTAATTAATTCCGCCGCTTTCTCTCAACTTTTTACTTTAAACTCATCATTTGTTCGCAGTACAGTTCAGAATCGATGGTCCTGCCTGGCGGTAACAGCTCATAATGAATAATGCCCTTCCAATCCCACCATACACACAGCATCACCTTGTTGCGAGTTAACCCGGGTGTCGACACAGTCTGTGAATCCTGACCGGCCTTTGACCACGCTCTTTTTCGGACGTTCTTGTCGTACGTGATCCACTTTTCATCACCAGTTATCAGCTTCTTCAAAAATGGTTCGGTTTCATTACGTCTTAATAAAGAATCACAAATGAGTACACGGTTCATTAGGTTTCTTTGAGTGAGCTCATGAGGCACCCAAATATCGAGCTTTTTTGTGTACCCAGCTTTTTTCAAATGCGCCAAAACCGTTTTGTGGTGAATTCCCAGTTCTCCAGCTACATCGTAACTACTAATATGCCGATCTTGCTCCACTTTTTAAAAAATGGCTTATATTTTGTCCATAACAGGGCGACCAGAGCGACGTGCATCTTTATCAAAATTTCCGGATTAATAACGCTTATACCAAATTTACGCTACTCTCACAGATACTGCATTAGGTCCATAAACATCACAATTTTTTTTCGCGACTTGTTTTGCATTTTTACCTTTTTTGTAGTAAAATTTTAAAATATGTCGAATTTCTTCATTAGATTCACTCATTTTAACAATAAGAAAAACAAATGAAAATCTCACATTAATTTAATTTGAATTTGGAATTGTCTTCTTTAAAATTAAAACTTTTTAATGATACCAAAACCAGCCAGATACAAATGGTATAGCCAAAGAGATCTTATTACAAGTTCATACATACTATATGCGAAAAGACTTTTCCCCAACCTATTTATTATAACTAAAAATATACCGCAATACTGTAAATAAATAATTTATAAATAACCCGCTCCGCAACACAAAAATAAAATAAAACATTATAAATATAAAATAAACTGAAGTGAAGTGGACTGAGGAGCAGCTGCATTTCATTCCCATTAATCAGGTAAGTGCGTGCTCGTTCTCAAACTCCCGTACAAATTGTCCCACACTTCTCTTACTGTAAAATTGGCACAGTTCGCTTATCATAAATCCAGCGCCGCCGCAATACTACCACAACTACCAAAACTACCGAAACGACCAAAATTACCAAAACTACCAAATTGACCAAAATAAACAAAATGACGAAAATGGCTACTAACCACAGTTAAAAAACCTATCATATTTTCTGGCATAACCTTTACATAAATCTATCCAATCCGGGATGAAAGTATCCTTTATCCACCATCGGTATAAAATTTACATATATACCGAATTTCGGCCAAATCGGTCGGTAGTTTTTCAGTAAAAGCATAACAAATAGAAATACAAATATATTTTTATACCGGAAACTATCCCATTTTTCGGGATAAAAAGTATCCTATGTTCGTCCTCGGCATCGAATATATATATATATATATATATATATATATATATACACGGGGTTTCAGCCAAATTGGTCCAGTAGATTTTCTGTGAAAACGAAACACTCAGACAGAGAGAGTGTTACTATCGCATTTATAACATTATAAGGAATTTTCCTTAGATATTGACATTCATATTGAAATTCCAGACAAATACTTTTGTTTTATTTATTGCTATGAATTCAAATATGTTTTATTCGTAGATGTCCTTGCTTTTGACCGAAATGATGTGTAGAGCGGTTCAAGGAAAATCGTTGTGAATGAATGAATATAAAACGTATTTTTTTTTATGACAATGTTCTTTGGATAGTGCGAGTGTCTTAAATTGAAGGTTTTCTTAGAGCACTAAACTTAGTTGTTTATGTTTTCATGACAAGGTCACCATGATTCTTTATTTGGTCATGTTTAATCTGATTTAGGCATATTACTCATTCAGTAGTCAAAAGATCGTCATTATTAAAAAAATATATACTATCCATAATATTCCAATGTGACAGTGTCTTTGGAAGATTATTTGTTTCTCAGTCGTGGGTTATGTTGGTAAATATGAGGTATGTGTACTAAATATAATATTTTTGTCGTCAAAAGTAGAATAGTTTTCGTGGGATTTGAATCATAAGTTTACACAAACTAAGCCGTGGGCAAGTCTTTAGTAATAATATAATACACTATAGTCTATAAATTACACTTTCCTGGGCATGGATTTTTGCAATTCGATGGGATTAGAGAATGCCCACTACGCTCGACTTAGGCGAATTAGTAGCCATTATAGGGGCGATTTTGACGCCAATTACTACAGTTTACCGTCTTAAAAAAAATAAAGGATTCATATTTATATACTTAAATGATTATTAGGTCCACACAAAGAATTTAACATATTTATGTGTATACTGCGTGTGTGTATACCTATATGTGTATTGTGTATGGCTGTGGCAGAACATACCCTTAGTTCACAATAATACTAATTACGGGGAAAAGACTGTGTAATTAGGACGATAGTGTACAAATCATAATGTTAAATTATTTCATTGACAAAAACTTGTAATTAATATCTTTGTGAACTAGGGTATCGCATTGTAGAGGTAGCGACCTCGTAACTCTGGCGTGGCAATTTTTCAATAGTCTACTGGCGACAAATATCTAAATCTACGACTGATGTACGGAGTCCTAGTGTGCATGTTTTAATCATGATATTTGTCTTAACATTCAAGCACACCGTGTATATGACAATGTGCTAAACTAAGCCAGGATAAACGTCTTAGCAGGTGAATACTCTCTTTATCGCTAGCACTTTTAAGCCGCTGATAGATATACCAGCAAAATCGCGGTTTTAAGGCTCGTGGGTAGTAAAGCTCGCCCTTGTATGAGTGCAATGGTGCGGTTTTATATACCGATGAACCTGGCTCGTGGCTCGTCAGTGTAAGGCACGACTACTTGGCTCCCTAGTTACTCGCCGTCAACGAGCCGCCAGCAAACCGTCTTTCTGAAAACCGCGGTCTTTGGCTCGTACGTCGATCATTCACATTAAAGTCAATAAAATAAGCTGAATGATAATGGAAGCTTGTCTCACCGTTTCGAAAGTGAATAATTAAAATAATAAAACGCCGTTAATATGCGGTAGAAATACAGGTTGTGTCTTTTATTTCCGTTTTATGGTGTACAAATATTGTTTTGATGTTTTCCGCATTTACAACAATATAAATAGCAATTCACACCTATTTTACGACCACGATAAACGCAAACAAGCGATTACGATACGGTATAGTAATATAACAAACCGACTAGTTGTCTAACAGAGCCGAACGTATTGTATGTAAGAGGAAGTTGCAAATTGCGGTTTGAATTATTATTTTTCATCGAGAAATTAAAGAGGTTATTGTTTATTCTTTTATCTACTTAGTTGCGATTCCGCTTAGATCAGGTAAAGTTTTGATTATTGATACGACATACGACCAGGCGTAGGCATACTGGAATGTTTTAAGTGATGGGCTTAAGTTGTCATCATTGTCAGCCAATCTTTAGCCACTGCTGATTGAAGCCAATTAATGTAGGTACATAATTTGGATAAAACTAAACACAACTTTGCCTGAATATGTCATTCGAAACCGCGTTGATATGTGCCATATACACCAGTCCCCCTCCTTCTTCATCTAGCTGCCGTCGATAAGCCATCGGTGAGTTTGCGCCCTGGAGGAAGTCCTTTTTTTAGCCAGAGAAATCCAATTGAGGACCATAAGCCGCGACAAGCACAGAATCTTGGGGGGATAGTTCGCGACGCGTTTGTGGGGTTCGCCAGGTCGGAGTAGTACTAGCATGCCCAGTTAGAACTGGTGCCATGCTATTGCCACTCACCAGTTACGTATACCCACCAAAACCTCTGGGTGTTCCATCCTGCGCCTTATGCTAGCGCTACGGGAAAACGGAATTCCCAACTCCGCGTGGCCTGGCATGCGGGGGCCTCGCACATAGGCTCTTCTACTGCCGGGGGACTACCGTTATCCCTCGGCATCTTTCAGGTCTAATTCGGGGTGTGGGGCGGTTTGTAACGCGCCCCACGGGAGGAGAGGTGAGCGCGCGCGAAACACTCGCGCTCTCATCTCGACAGCATGTTCAGGTGAGTGAGAACCCCTGAGTAAGAATACTCCACGGGGCCCCACTCGCGCCGTCCGCTTACGACGGCCGAAGGTCGAGTCTCGCCCTCCGGAGTCGGCGCGTCCTCCTTTTTGGAGGAAGTCCTACATTATGTTTACCGAAACACGATTTCCATTCCAAAACTACCCCATAGGCCATCAGGCTTAGTAGTCCTACGACAGACTCCACCGGCCTAGTGCCACTTCAGCTGACATATCTTTGTTAAGTATATTTTAAATGCTTCAATTCATCATAAAGTAATACCTCATTTCTTTAATTTTGCTTTGTAGTGTCTACGAACATGAATGAAATATGTAATGATACCATCTATAAGACAAATAAAATAAATATGCACCGAACTTTATAGTCGTCCTTAGTTAGCAACAGATGGCTGCGCAATAGGTAGATCATAAAGAATTAGGCACTACGCCGCTTTCTGCATCTAATCTGAAGAGGTCTGGCACTCTTTCTGTCCCTTTCTGCTCTGAAAATATTTGGGGCACTATCTTCACATGTTGATATAATAACAGTCATGGGACTAGCTGGACGCGTAGTAAATGTGTTGGTTCATCAAATTTACACATATATCTTATTTGTACTATATTTACTTATTTGCTTAGTTGTAAGGCTCGTTGAACACGTGCTTCGAACACATGCTATGACGTAATAGTTGAATCATTTGGACTGTTATGGACAACTTCGATTTGAGTATTTTGAACCGTATTAACCTTGAACTAAGTGTGAAGTGGCATTGAATTGGCACGGACAGTTTCTCTCTCATACAATCTTGAACAAGAAATATGTGCAAAAGCTTAAGCTGTAAACGAAAATCTTGTAATCATTACATCAGACATGAAATTTTTTCACAAACTATACTTATATGATAAAGTGTTCATCATTAGTGTCTCTTTTTGAATAGTATGGTTTAAAAACGCTTATATAATCGTTAATTATGTAAATAACAGAGTAGGAGAAAGGATTAACGAATTCATGTGTATTAATTAAGAAGCCAACGACATTAACGATCGCGTGTGTTACGTGTATCAGACTTAAACATCTTTCATTGATTCTTCGAAGATTGTTTCCCTTGTTACATTTTGATGTAATCTTTTGTTAGTTGCTTTTGTTCTCATTTCTTAGAAGTGATTTTTCCATTGATTTCATATGATAACTCTTTCCTGTTTCATCATTTCTCAATCGAATACAACAAAGATTTATCAAGTGAATATAGATTATTTTTATTACTTGAAACCATGAAATACACCAATTTATATGCCTTTTAATGCAAAAAGAGATAAATGTGTTAAACAACAATCTAAATAGTATGCACATCAAGAATTTAAATCGTTTGATACATTAAATGGAATCAAACCTTTGCTTAAAAAGTAAATAAATTTAATGAAATGCAATCGGTAAAGATATGAAATCTAAAATATACTAGACGATAATAAAATAATTATAAAAGAATAAAACGATAATAAAATAATGCTTTACTAATATAATACGACAAGACAATAAGTATAATAAATTATAACGAAATAATTTAGGGTCTTGATCGTATGTATACCTTATTAAATAAAAAATGACATTTAGTTAAACAATTCTACAATAAAGCATTTCGTAATAGAATGAGTTCAACAATCATATGGCTCAATTCTCAAATATCTAAGCTCAAGGCTGGTGGCACTTAGATAAAATTTGTTTCTAAATACACGAATTTGTCTTGAATAATGTGGAGTACTTACTGGTGATGTGGGTGTCAAAATTGTAAAGGCATTTAACAAAACAAGAATACGTGTTATTAGATTGAGTTGTTATAGATACTATCTAAACTTCGAAACCAATGCTAAAGCGACATTGCAGACACGAGAAAAATTTATTTGTTCTAAAATTAAAATTGAGCTAAATCAGTTTTTTCATACGGAACCTTATAACTACATCAATTTTATAATTGTATCCAAAGTGAATAACTGACTCATTTTCGAAATAAAGTATGATGAATAATGTAGTGATGTTTTAAAATGATAATAAGTGTGTATAATGTTCTCAACTTATGTTGAAACAAAACTTATTATTCATTTTTAAGACGTAATTGTGAGAAAATATTTAAAAGAACGATAAGTATGTAATTATCACTTACAAAATTAAGCAACTTGTTAAGAAAACTCTTTGTTTAAATTGCTATGCCTACATACACATCTTTATGTCAAGTATAATGTTAATAAGCTCGAATTATATGCGCTGGTTCTCATTGTTGTGATATTGTGGTGAAAACAAGAATTCATAACGTTTCAGTAAAGACTCAGGTATTTATAACTAGTTTTGCCCCAGTATTTGCCGGCGATAATTTAGATTAGCCAATCAATTACAAATAAATAAAATTTATAAATATGAAAGTAAATTTGTTTTATTGTTTGTGTGTAGTTCCATCTAGACGGATTTAGATACAACGTAAATACCGTAAAATTTGTTCTAAGTGTACATAAGGTATGAATGTATATACTTGCAATAACGGCTGAACATATAATAGTTTTATCGCAAAATAGGGAATAATTTCCGAAGTTACGAATTAGAAATTTACGCTCACTAAGCCGCCAGGAAAGCCAATTATAAATTACCAATAAAATTTATGAATAAAAACAATATTTTCTGACTCAAATGATTGTTATATGAGATTGCTTTTAGTTTTTGTTGACTATAATGATATTTGTCAGATTATAATAAACACACATAAAATGTCTCTGAACGGGAAATATGCCTGTCAAACTTATAATGGAAGGGTAAAAATTGTACCATGAGAGATATTCAATCATTAATATTTTTAGGAATTAAGAAAAGAAGTTTTAGGAATTAGGAACGGTATGAGACAAATTTAAGCAATTGTTTGTTGGTGTCGCGAGCAGAATTACTATCCACTGTTCTTCATAATTAATGAACCTTTACGATCTGTCCTTCCAAAAGTCATATTTTAGCACTGCCTACAATATTGTCATTAAACTCGTTTGAATCGCTTAAAATTAACATAACACCACTTCTTACACAAACTGAAGCACAAACCATAACAATAATTCATGTAACATTATAATATGAACATTATTTTGCAACTATTGTTGTTGAGTAAATTATTTAACAAGGCGACGCTTCTCACTGATGAGTAATTGTTAAGTAGTAACACGAGTTCGAATGCCCGACAATCCTGTCTTTCCCTCTATCTCAAATTTTATTTCCTAGTTCATTAAGTATATTACTGCTTGGCATGATCGCAAATGTAACTATGTAATATATTCTAGTTCATCTTGCAACCAAACATTAGTTTTCATTACGCCTCAGCACGCACGTTTAATTTCATTCGTATTAATTAGCGCTATATTCTCATTTTCATCCTCGTTTCTAGAGATAATAGTGTTATATTATTCTAATAATGCAAATTTATGACTTCGTTCATTTTTATTATGGCCTGCATTATATGGGCCTGATTCAGTCTTTATATATGTTGATGCTTCGATTTTATGCGTTATCTAAATCTCTCTAAATCTGTTACACGTTTTAGTAATATATTACTTATATTTAAAATCATTCATATATCATTAGTTTATATGTCTCTTATACAAATGAATGTAGAAGCTACCAAACTGAAGTAATATCATGAAAAAATAGATTACGCATGTTTTTTTGAATTAGTTCGAGTGTCTTTAAGTAGAGTAAATTTTTTGGCTTTCTTTAACCTTGACACGTCAAAGCGTAACTGCGTTTAATGTGAAAGGTATATAAAGATATTTCTCATAGATCTCTCAAATTTAGCTTAATCTCAACTGTTTAGACGATCTTAATTAAATTTACAATTTTTACGACTCTTATTAACATCTAATTTCATTACCAACAAACTACGTATTCAATCCTAGATGCGTCACCATTCTTCTTCATTAAAATTACCCGGTCCAGTCTTTCAATTAAACTTGTCCAATGTCCAGACATTTGAATGGTACAAAGGCACTTATAAAAGTACTTTAAAAGGATACATTTATTTTTAACCCGGCATATACCATAATTGGCTAAGAAGCGCTTGTTAAAATGTTTGTAGTTACTTTTCTATGGCCATGTTCCTTTGAAAGTTTGACGGAATTTTCATGGTCTTCTCAAGTTAGAAGTTGTTATTATAAATATCAGTGCCTATAAAGCATTAGCATCCTATTGTACAGATTATTGTATGTATCTTAACGATATGTTTGATAACTAATATTGAATAAATATTCTCTGTAGCAAAAGATTAGTCTTTGCAAATATCGATATTATTATTCTCTAGAAATAACATTTAGGGATAAAGATATAACAGCTATACCTAGATTCAATTGAATTATACCAGTTAATTAGTTTAAAGACTTATCTCAATACCATAAAGCCTGTAGCACTTTGACGATGGTAAACCATGTTATGACATCAGTCTGCAAATACTTTAAGAAATTAAATATAATAAATTCGTAGTGTTTCAGTGGATTCTGATCCTGGCGAAGTATAAAAGCTCTGATTAAACAGCTTTTCTGGTATACAGTGTATTTTGTTACACATCAAGATTACTACTGTATGTATGAAACTTGCTAATCCAGCTTGCACAGACGTGGCAATAATTGAGCCAGAGTCTACGAGTGGGCTGATATTTTGTAAAGTCAATGATGCGTTTACCCTGCTTCGAATAACGTTTGCCTGATGATGGTATGGCGCAAGTTATCATTTAGATCTACCCGATCAATTAAATATAAGAAAATAATGAAGGTTTACTGCATGTTATCATAGTTATATACCGTGTATATATCCCGATAGCATCATTAGCAATGCTTATTAATCCTTGAAGAGAACGACTGTCGATTCTAATGCGTGTTCACGTTAATATCAGTGCGATGCGCGTTTTAAAGCGAGTAGACGCTATCGTTAACCATCCACTGCGCTTCATGGATATTTGGTCGCATCCATTCTTCAACTATGAAAGAAAGAATGAACTTCAAATGAAATAAATGAAGACAAATTTTATATAAAACTTGTTTATTACACAAAATTTAATAAAATCCAGCCAGACAACTAAATAGTTTATACTGTTACAATAAGGTCAGGGCTACAATTCTGCTATTACAATATCGTCAGAATGGTCGACAGTCCAGGTGTTATAAAGGCTGTTTATTCATACAAAAATAACTGTTATGACGCTAGTTGTCGACCATTATGATAATATTGTAATAGTTGAATTGAGGCCTTGTGAAGGGGCTTTGTTAATTAATTTTTTGTTATTTTTCACAGCTATAGAGCAAAAAGATTGTCATGAAATTCGGTATATGTATGTTTTCAGTATCGGCGAAACATAGGAAACTGTTTATTTCGGTAAATGCAAAAAAAATAAAGATAAAACCAGGTAGAAAGTCTTAGTAAAAGATCAGTATAAGAACAAAATAACTATTAATATTAGAAT
This sequence comes from Dendrolimus houi, assembly GCA_039645545.1. NCBI lineage: Eukaryota > Metazoa > Arthropoda > Insecta > Lepidoptera > Lasiocampidae > Dendrolimus > Dendrolimus houi. Next base: position 21,867,581 of record CM077127.1, on the reverse strand, counting down.
ATTTTTATGATGCTGGCTATAAACTTTTAGGGAAATTGATGGCATACCTGACACGTTTGTCGCTCGATTAGCGGATTTCATATACCGGTGTTCTCGATTTGCATGTTTTTACGGATTTTTATTACGATTTTATTACCGATATAAAAATTAGGACGTAATATTGTATTGATTTTCTGGATAGATATGCTTTATAAATTTAGTTATGGCTCTTGCCGCTACTCATCCGAAGAATCGTGTCGCCAATGTTTCGTGTACGGGTTGTCAGATCTGTTAATACATTTGATAGCCGATATGCAACTTGGAAATGTAACTTCCTGACTAAGTCCTAGGTTATTGACTTGAAAATTGACTCTAAGCCTGATATTAATAGAACTAATCAACAGAGATGGAATTGCTCTGGTTCGACTGTATTTCAATTACAGAATATTCATTTTACGTGATTATTTATATTATTCTTAAGTAAAGGCAACACTGTCATTCGTGTGTTTAATTTATATAATGATCGCGCTAATAAAATTTAGCGCGCTTTATGCGTTTTTTTTAATCACTAGAGTGCGGTTGAAGTACAGCAGACAGGCTTCTAGGTAAGCGTGCTCCATCCTAGACCACATCTTCGCTCCACATAGGGCATGATTGTGGTCAAACGCAAACCTATACTACAATAAAATAAAACATTATGTAAATGAAAACAGCAGTTCCGTAATTAGTTTTACTTCCATTTAAATTATTTTTTCATGACTTGAACACTATGCTCATAGAGTTGGAAATATCTTGAAATTTTTCGTTAATAGTTCTAAATATATTAGATTTTGAAAAGGGAGATCACGGAATATAGACCCCCCACCCCTTGTCACACTTCGTCGATGATACGTGTGACTTAATTCATGGATGGCCCCTAAACGGGCAAGTGCGCCCTACCATCTGACAACAGATAACGTCTTAGACCAAAATCGTTAACATAAGAAGTGTAAATATAATCATTATTAACCTTGTTCTCTTCTTTTAGCTATTAGCACAAATTACGCATTAAGAAGAATGTTTACCATTTCTGCACTTTTCTTTTAGAAAGTTAGTCGACGGCACTGTTTATTAATCGTTAACAATCTTAAAACTAGAAGTTTTCAAATTGTACAGCGGGAGCACGTTTTGACATTTTCATGTTAAATTGTCTAAATTGTCATGTAATTGCCAAGTTATTGGCCTGCGACTTTTCCAACATGGATGTTAATTCTCTCAAACTGTTCACATCTCGTTGGTTTACTTTATGCAGTACTACATTTATATGTTATTGTTATTGAACGACCTCTGTGGTTTATGTCTAAGCGTTGGTCTGAAACCCAAAGGTCTAATTAGATTTTTTTTTCTTGCTAAAGCAGAGCAGACAGGCTGACGGCCCAACTGTGATGGAAAGTGGTTACCGTCGCCCATGGACATTAGCAATACCAGAGGTGCTGCCAGTGTGCTGCCGGCCTTGAAAGAGAAAGTGGAACCTGGCCACTGATGCCGGAACACAACTCAAAGTTGTTATGGCGGCATACTCTAGACCAGGAGTGATAGCTATCCAGTTGGGCAAATGCCCTACCACCTAGCTGTGTCGCCTCTTACGACGAGCCGTCCGGCCGCAGGAATTAGTATTCTTTTTCCGTTCCTGCACGGAATAAAATTATGTTGAAATAATTATCGGTAGGGTAAATTTCACAAATGAACTTTTCATTACTTTAAAGATAAAAATATGATTGAGCTTTAGAGCTTTCAAACAAATACACTTATAAAGTTTTACTTTAATTGAGGCGTTTAATTAAAAAAAAAAAAAAAAATTGTTTAAAAATTAAATTGTTTAGGCATCGGCCTAATAATTTAATGTTATTCGAGATATATATTAATTATATAACTATAATCGTATATATATTATATACTATTATAACTAGGCGAGACCGAAGTCTCGCCTAGTTCACTGAAACGCAGAGGTCCCAGATGCTATAGAATAAATTTAGTAACACAAAAATACTGTCAATGTAAATTCGTTTTAATATTAGATGTATTTTCGATAAAATAACTCTGTTATCAAATCACAGGGCCAAACAGTTGACGTTTTTAATCTCTTCACAACGTGGATCTATGCACTTGGCCTTTTTTAATTTAAGCTAATTATTCATAAAATTACTGCTTTGTCTGAGTGCACCCATTACTGTAACTTCCAAAGGAGGAATGACAAGAGGTTAATTTGATTGTTTTATGTTAGCAACAGAGACAGCAGTACAAAATTTACAGACGTTGCGTTACTTCATACTTGAGTCTAGGAAAACGGTGGATTACGGAGAAATCTCTATTTATATTACAATATTATCGGTTATTAATATTTCTTTTGTTACGAACATGATACATTAGGTCGGCTACTAAGAGATACGTATTGCTAATGTCACAGTGTGGCATTAATTCACAATTTACAGTGGCGAGACGTCGGTGACTAATTTCACCAAGGCCGGAGACGATCCATTATTATTTATTGCCTTATAAAATAATTCCCTTCAATAATTTAGAAAAGATCTTAGTACCCACGGAATAAGGTTTATTTTTAAATAATAAAAATTTGGATTGAAATCTCATTTGGACCCTTTACTACGAGTGAGTCACAAAAGCGTATTAATGCGTATCTAAAAATAGTATGGATGTAAAACATTTATTTCCAATCAAGGCAATTTTGTTGAGAGAAAATTTCTTTGTTCAAGGTACGCACACAGTATGTATACATAGATACTATATGTACCAATTATGTATATCAGTAGCGTTTTTGTTTATAAATATTTTTCGTTACAAGATAATTTTGATACAACACACGAGTTTTGCAATTAATTATTAGTATTAGTATTGGTCAACTATAGGGACATTTAAAGTTAGATATTAAAGTTAAACATGACAGCAATCTTGTAAGAAAAGCAATGTAATGTATAGATTATATTGGTGCTAATTAATATGTATTGAATACTTTCGGCTTGTAATTGTTTTGGAAGATATAATGTTTTAGTAAACATAGTACGAGAGTATTTAAAGTCAGCTGATGTCAGTTGTTCTAATGAACAATTAAGATCAGCTTCATTGTTCCATATCTATTATATGTGGAAGTACAGTTTTATCATTACTCTGTAAATAGTACGTTAATCCTTTTGTATTTATAACGTTTTGTACTCATCACTTGCAAACTTGTAAACAAAAATACGAACAATTGAATCCTAGCTGATAATAAGCAACGTAAAGTGTTTTTGATCTACTTATAATGTGTGTATTATTCATTTTTCATAAAATCGTCTTTTCAACTTTCTTAATAGCATCAGGTGTGAAAGCATTACAGGATCGTGTATGGTCTCTAACACGATATTTTTTAAAGTCTTTATGTTAATACAAATTAAGATTAACTATCATGATTTAGGGTAACGTAGGCTCGTCGAGTCCGTGTCGTTCGTAACTACTACTTGGCTACATCTGTACTCTGCGTAGGGTGGGTATCTTTACTGTAACTTAACGAGGAAAATCTGCTTTTACAGCACATATAGCAGGTGCAGTTAATTAGAAAAATGCTGTGATATTAATAGTTTGTCAATTGGAGATGGACAAAGAAAGTAGAGGACCCGAATGTATGGAGCAAAGTTGAAGAGGAATACGGCCACCAATAAATTGCGATTGGCTGACGACGATGATACAACGTAACGATGCGCATGCCAACCAACCAACATGCCACCACCGCGCTGCTGTTTTTTTTATTGCATGAGTTCAGTAGACGGGTATACGGCCCACCTGATGAAAAACTACAAATGCGCTGCTGCTCTCATAAGGGAAACTGGAACCTGGTCACTAATACCGGAATATTACTCAAAAGTTGTTATGGCGGCATACTCTAGACGAGAAGTGATAGCAATCCAGACGGGTAAATACCATACCTCCTGGCTGTGAGATGTTGTCGCCACCTATGACAGGCTCCGGGCCGCAGGAAATTGTGTTCATTCTCCGTTCCTGCACGGATTGGGATGTTTGGTTAATATCTGTGTATATCTCAACTGCACTGTACTCCTATACCGCTACCCCATCGCTAACGCCCGCTTAACGCGGAAGTACGGTGGCGGCATGGTAACGGTGCGGCAGCGGCGCGTCCAGTAGTCCAATCTAGTCTATACAGTTTTGCGAAAGAACGGCAAAACATTGGCGGTGTCTTGGACACGCTCGCTAATTGTTCTTATTTTACAAAAATGACTACGAAATAAAAAGAAACTTTAATTTCCTCGATTTAGACTGAATTCATGACAATATTAAGAGCACATAATTTACATTTCAAATGTATAGTTATTGAAATATATACAAAACCTTATTTAAATTAGACAGTCATACTTGTTCAGCCATTTTTACAGCTTCCCTCTATTTTAGTTCTCATCGACCCATATTTCCTGGTACATATCTTTCGACGGTCGTAAGCGTGGCTGCGTAATTATTTACATAGCGTAAATTACTACCCTCACTGTTACGTCTAAAATCGGAAATTACGAAACTGATACCTTTTCCGAACTAAATAATAGAGAAAGTAATACAAATCGTAAAATTGATTTTTTATCATAATTCCGCTAGAATCCTTGGTAAACATTAAAAATTATTGTTCGTATGAAACTTAATATTGTTCTAATCCCTATTAAGTTATTTTTAGAGGATTTTAGACTTGGGTCAACGTTAAAATTAAAATAACATGGATAAATTCGCTTTGTTATAATTCACTGACATTAACTACAGATTTTTCTGTAGACAATGTCAGTGAAGTATGTAGAGTATTGCCAGAAGGCAAAGAAAATCGTCCATGTTCTAGACTTTATAGATTTATTGGTTTCTGAAAATACTGTAACGTACATGACGGACGGATATGTATATTTCCGAAGGGTTCCGCTGTTGATATAATATTATATATACGGAATCCTAAGAAACTTTGCCTAGTTCGTAAAGTAGGTACGAAAAAAACCATTTATTATCAAAAAAAAGATGTAATGTTATCTTTATCAACGTTGTCCTCGAAATCTTGCAACCGTTAGTAGCTCATTTTATTTCCTCGTTACTTTTGCTATCTAAAGAGTCAGTTATCAGAGCATTTTAAGTACACTTTCTACCCTACCGCTTTTATCCATATCCCCATTTCTTTGTTTCAAGGGCCCTTAGGTGATCATTGTTGCGAATTGTAGGGCTTTCCAGTAAAGGACCCGTCTGTAGTTGGCCTGTTGTAATATACCCCGCTGTTAGCTAGCTTTTGTTGGAGCTGTGATATTATGGGTTGTTAATTTGGTAGGTATTGATAGAGGATGTTTGTTTTTCAAGAAGAAATATATAATATACTAGCTGACCCGGCGAACTTCGTACCGCCATATTTTCTGAATTCCTAAAAGACTTTGTTTCATGACACGAAAACAAAATCACCAAAATCGGTCCAGATGATTAGGAGGATTCTAGAACCAGATTTCAGCGCCACCTACCGGTTCTAATAGCAAATCTAAACCATCCGGTAAGCCACTCAAACACACAAAAACAAAATCGCTCCAGGTAATTAGGAGGATTCTAGAACCCGATCTCAGCACCACCTATCGGTTCCAATTGTGAATCTAAACAACCCGGGGACCCACTCAAACACACAAAACAAATATCGTCTAAATCGGTCGAGCCGTTTAGGAGGAGTTCACTGTCAACACACGTATAGGAGAATTATAAATGTATATAGATATAGTTCCTTTGCTATCATAGCGACAACAGAAACCTTATAAACTCGTAATGTCCACCCGTATGTCTTTAAAACTCATCGTATATGCAGCAGTCATTTTTCGCAAAAACTAATGTCTTTATAAGGATGAAATATGGCATGAATTGTGAACTCGCCAAAAATCAATAAATTAGATATACGAGAGCCTAAAGCAGCCGCTTTTAGAAAATTGCTTAGTAATATTGACACGTATCTATATATATTGGTAGTTGTAAGAAATAGCATGAATTTGCATTTTCTTTTGATACTTGTCACCTTCGTCGTACGAATCTGCGAAAGCAGTCGCTTTAGACCCTCTGGTCGCCTCATAACGTAGTTGAGAGATAAAAAAGATTAATTCAGTGAGCACGGGCGTGAGGATATTATTAGACTGGTCTTTAAAAAGCTGAAAAGATGTTATGTAACCTTTTTTATATTTAAATTAAAAGGTAGGAAAATATGCGCTTCAATTTTTTTTTGCAGTTCAACAGACAGGCATACGGCCCACGTGATGGAAAGCGGTTACCACCGCCTATGGACATTTGTAACATCAAAGGTGCTACAAGCCGCTGCCGCTCTCTTAAGGGAGACGGGAACCTGGCCACTAATGCCGGAACTAGACCAGGGGTGGTAGCCATCCAAACGGGCAAATACCCTACCACCTGGTTGTGGGTTATTTTGTCGCCTCTTACGACAGGCCGCAGGAAATAATATTCTCTCTCCGTTTCTCCACGGAACATGTCTACATGAAAATTCGTAAAAAAGTCTGCGTTGTTACTGGCGGAAATATTTAAAAAGTGTTTGTGATAAACAAACAGTCGGACGGACATGAAGATGATTTTATGAAGGTTCTGTTTTTACCAAAATGGTTACCCTTTCTTCTAAATGATTCTCTCATGCTGAAGATGGTGGCAATGAATAAAATTGCTCTCCTCCACCGAGATCAGTTTTAAACAGGACGGAGGGCCGAATTTATCGACGTGTCTAGCTGGTAAGCAACCTGGTCAATCCACCTATTTGGAGTACTATAATTATGGTTTTCTTTGTATATCATCTACTTGCCGCGAAAGCTTTCGAAAACACTTTCTAAATATTTATTCAAAGGAATTACTTACTACGTATAAAAAATTACTAATAAATCTACACTATATTTATAATAAACACCTTATACATCACAAAAGATTATACACCAGCCCATCTGAACCCGACTACGGTTCGCTAACTGGTCCCCGCTGAGACTTCCATTGATATTACGTTTCTGCAAGTACTTTTTTTTGCAACCCCGCTGCGCTTTAGACATAAATAATGGGGATATTTAGTCGGTATGACTTCAGATCGGCTATCTTTGCCTAGTAAGGTTATTCTAGGCATCGTAAACCGATACAGCTATAAATATTAAATCTTTCTTGGTTCTTTCTTATTGGTTAGTACTTTCTTTTAGTACCCATATACCTCTAGGTACATATGTGAATACTCAAGTATTTTATTGAAATATCTGTTAAGCCAATATTAGACCATTCATTTCTGTATTTCGATGTAGCTGTCGGTCTATTATCAGCATTATCTAAAGAAGCTCTACCATAAAGTAAAGGTACCTATAGAATAATATCAGACCATAAGTGCTCAATACCTTCCTACATTCAATTTCAGAGGAATGGACATTACACTCTCTGCGCTTCGTAGAGCTAATTGCAGGCGTTTTCTGGACTCACTAAGTTTAAACCATAATTATATATCCCAGTCCTCCACTTTCCATTTCCGGCGCCCACCTGCGAACTTTCGCAGGTCGTCGGTTACACTCCAAGACTCTAGTTAAAGTACTACATTTCCTGAAACACAGTCTCAATCCAAGACTCGTTTGCTCTGTTGACCATCGGTTCTGCTTCGTATATGACTGCCCCATTGCCGTATCAGCTTGCTGATTTTGCATATTCTTCACTCTGTTACGGATTCTCTACTTTTGGATTTTCTCCATAAGAGACATTTCTGGTATATATAGTTTGCTCTGTAAAGCTAGCAAGGCGACTTAGAATTTCTGGACCAATCCTGTCGGCAGTTTCCGGTATTCAGTAGGACGTAATGGTTTCATTTTCTTTTTCAAACCTTCGCTTGTCCACTGCGAAATGGCAGAGGAAAATGTTTTATTTTCACTGTCGGCATGTGGTAATTACAACAATTTTCGTATATTAAAATAAATGACTAAGGACACTTGCTTCTCGGTCAGGATTTGTTACACTATAATTAAATAATCTTCCAAATCAACCAGTTTTCTTGATATTTTGTTTATATTTGTTTTGGATAACAAGGATCAATTTTGGATACTTTTTGTACTTGAAAATGTGATCCCAAGGAAGCTGCATGAAAAGTATTAGTAACACCAATCGTATAGTTTTTTTGTTGATTTAGTAAATTTGTCACTGAAAATATCCTTTTTCTTAGCTCCATTCCATAAATAAGAATAATAGTACAATAAGATGCCATTACAGCCCTTTTAAGCAGTCGTTTAAGATTAAAGGATTTTATGCATCTCTGCTAAATGCTATTTGTAAAATATCTGTGTCACTTTGTATCCACTCTAAATCTTATTGTGGCGTGGAGTATTAGGTTTTTGTCCTATAAATGTTTCATTCGGATGCTCTAGAGAAATAACACAAGGAAGTCCCTTGTGTTATTTCTCTAGAGAGCGAGTGCTTTCTTTTACACAACAATAAATTGAAGTTTTTTGTGATCCGCTTTTAATTTTAGACGTTTTCCTACGTACTTCTTATAAGTTATGTGGAAACCAAGACCCATATTACTACAGATTTAAAACCCAGCTCACGTTAGTTTTTTATAGAGAATGCTATGTCTAAAACGTACCACATATTTGGTGAGATTACTCTTAGTGCACAAAAATAATGCGTGCAATGCTAGAAACTAAGGATTTGAGGCCTTACTCTCAAACGCCCTTCGTCCTTCGTTTTCGTCCGATCAGCCCGAAACAGCAATGAAATTTTAGATAGAAGAAAGAAAGAACAAAGATTTCTTTAAAACTACAATAATGTGTCTATATCACACAAAAATAAATGGAACATACAATGGAAAATACATTTAAATATAAAAAAAACAAATAAAAAGTTCTAAATCAAAAACGAACGTCGAAAGAAATTTGAGAGTAAAGCCTCAACATATTTTAATTGATTTTTGTAGGTACTTTAAATATCGTAAATGGTACATACAAGGAGTTTCCGGGCATTAACAGATTAAACCTTATGCGGTTGAAACTCCATTATAGCGAAGTGTATGAGATTAAATAGATATTTCATAAACAGTGAATAAAGTAAACAGTTTATAGATTTTTAAAACAAAATATTTTTATACTATCAGCAGTAATAAAATTAAAAGTTCAAATTGTATTACTATAAACTTTTTAATATTATAGTTATTATATCGATGTAACGAACTAAGATCCACGTAATGAATCGGTGCCCTTAAGTAGTTCATTAATAACGTAGATTATTTTTATGGTATTAATGATTTTGTATTAGGAAATAAATATACCTTACGTTCTATTCTATTGACGTAAAACTGAATACTAACCGGAAAGTATGCACCGCTTGGGCAGTCATCTAATCCAATGTGGAGACTGTTACAATTACCGCGTGCTGGCAGTGAAGAAAAACGTAATGAAACCTAAATATCGAGTTACCTGATGTGTAAATAAGGCGCACGCCTTGCACAAAGATGAGGGTAACACCCCCCCCCAGTTTTTAAAATGGAGAGCCCAAGCCCACAAGTGGGACCTTGTGGGCTGATATATATTATAAGAAAGATTTGACTATGCCTAACAGAATAAATAGTTTGATCAAAATTATTTACACTCCTTCCTTATTCAGATGATATGAGGGTGTAATCACATGTCTAGACTGCATTCGGCACAAAACCCGGACCTGCCTTAAGGCAGGTCCGGGTTTGAGTTGAGAACCCACTTGGGTGAATGACCGAGTTGTTAACAACTCGGTCATTCACCTGAGTGGGTTCTCACTTGACGAGCCCCCAACCACCCTCTGCTGAATCGACTACTTTCAAGAGCCTTCCTCGCGCAGATAATACTGCACAACGGCTTGAAGTGCACTCACACGAGATTCTGCATTTAAAAAAGGGGGATGCATTCTTTTCAATGATGCTGACGTGCTCGTTTGAAGTGATCTGGCTTTTATCAGACGTTTGTTGCTAACTGAAACGATTATCTTCTTTATGACTTCTGCTCCTTCTGCTAATATCATTGAATATGAAAACATTTAAAATTGTCACATAGAATCGGCTAATATAGTAGTGCCGGCGAGACTTCGTACGTGTTGCCATGACGACGTTTTTTTTAGTCAATTGCAGTGGTGGCACCAAAAAAAATCTTTTCGATTATATTCGTCTAACCCACGGAAACGGACGTCAATTAATTGAGATAAAAAGTTTCCTAAGTGTTGATCCGGGATACTTGTATAAACTAGTTTTATGTAGAGTTTCATTTTGTTTAGTAGATTTCACGTGATGTTCTAACAGTAAAACAGACGGACAAAAATTCTAAATGTTGCATTTTCAAAGTGTGTTTTTCTGCATTAACCCCTGATATTTTTCTCTTTTTTAAATGCAAGGTACAAAGTCGACAGTCCCAATAGATTTATTAGATTATTATTGATATTTATCCATTATATCATATGGGCAGTATACTATCCAGATATTGTTAGTTCAGAAATTAAAGTATTTAATTACATTAAGACGAATCCGAACCTTGACAGCGAGCGTGCTGCACTTAGAAGTTTTTCAGGACTAATGTACAATTGTACATATTGTCATAATCATCACAATGTTGATGATGAAAGTAAGTGTCGTAAGGAAACCCGCACATCCAAATTACAATAGTGAAGCGCAGCAATCCCTTTTCGACAAACGGGGCGGCTTTAGCATCCATTTCCTTGAACACGTAAAATTAAAGAAACGAAGGTATCGAGTTAATGAGCCAAAAATGATATTACCACTAATCTTAACCACAGCGATCGGTGGGTAACTTTGATTACAAATTATTCTAGAACGTGCTGTGCTTATAAAACCAAAAGATGTACAACACTAAAAATAAGCAAATAGAATTACAGGTCATATAAATATTTCACTTCAAACAGCAATTAATTTAACGACCTATGACGTAAGAACAAAGTTAATTAGCTACATTGCTTCTCTTGTCATCATCTATCCAAATGATAATCTCTCAACTGTAAACATTAATATTCAACTTGGACTGCAGTTAATTCATACGCAATAAGAAAACAAATCGCATCCTCCTAACCTTAAAGAAACAAACTTGCCTACATTGCGATGGTACCTTATGTGTAAGCTTCCGTTCTATTTACACACATTGAAACAACTACAACTAATGAATTCACTCCATGCACTGTTGAGATTCAAAGATATGCGCGTCCTTGTTTCAATATTCAAATATCATTTACCACCGAAACGAGGAAAAATCAACTTTATCTTTATGTGATACTAAGTCGGCGATGCGTGCAGTTTTATTTGAAATGGTCAAATATAGAAATGATATCGCAAAATCCGCTTTAGTTCGTTGAGATAAAGCTGGATTTTGTTACGAAAATTTATAAGAAGAATTAGCTGGTAGTGTTAACAGATAGGTTATTGATATACCTTTGATTGTGTACGGAACGTTTGTACAAAATAAAAAGAGTGGCGGTCTACAATGCAAGTCGGTATCCGTTCTATCGTAGGAACGTAAATTCACAAATCTTGAATAGCGTTTGACCGCAATCTCACGTTGAGTGAATAACTGGCACGTTTTAAAGATTTTTCCTTGCTTTGTAGCTGCATAGTTTATTAGTCTATTTATACTTCCATTATTTAAATGTAGTCACGTAAATAATTTCGAGCAATATAACATACCTTGAAAATCGTTTAAGCTTCAAAAGTTTTTTACATTATAATGATTAGGACTAACTTTTCATGCCCACTTTCATGATAATAGGACTTAAAAAGAAACCCTCACACACGGTACTTTCACATTTATAAATACATTAGTAAGAATTGCAATTTTGCGAATTACCAAACTATATCGTATCGTACTTAGAGATTTCAAGAAGTATTATCTCAGCATTCCTAAAATCTTTTGGAATCTACAAAATCCAAATAAAATGTTAAAATTTTAAATGCCACAAAGGTGTTAGATCGAGTACTATATTTTATTAAACAAACGTTAAATGGGAATTAGCTCGGCGCAGTTGGAAAAACATATCTATAGCAATTCCAAGATAATGAACAACACGTCCCGTGAACTTCCGCTGAGCCGGCGCCGCTCTTGCAATGGCTTCTTCCCACGGGCTATGTTCTGGGTTCGTTTCTGTAATTAGTATATTTGCTGTCTAGAAAATTGTACTAAATTAGTCATTAAACGTTTTTACATGAACTGCAGTAAATTCTTTTACATGTTAGGGCTGCAGCGGTAAACGTGCATTTAAACTCTGTTATTATTTTTATATTGTTTGCTTCTAAGCAAATGGGCAATATGTCCACCTGATGTTGAATGGTTACCATTATCCTAAGGACATTATCAACGGGAATCGATGTAATGCTTACCTTGTCGAAACTTTAAATATGTTTTACCTCTAATTTCACGAGTTTCCGTATTCTAGGACTTTGAGAAAAATGTGTGAGGTTTCAATAAGTATATAATTAATGTTACTATCATTTGTAATGATTTCATTATCTTAGCATAATTATGAATTCGTCTAATTTACATCAATTATTTTAGTGCTATATTCGTTTCGTGAAGCTTCGACCGCGTGGACTTTGATTTCATATTATCATAGAAGCTATTTCTTCCGATATAAAAATTAGCCTATGTTGTATCTCTAGTGTCCAAAATACCTAGATACAAATTTGCAAGATTGTAAAGACGGAATTAACAAACCTCCTGATATAGTCGCTTCGACATTTCAATTTATAATAGTATGAATTTTGTACTATTGTATTATCTCTCATCTAATAAATAAGCTTATTTTAAACTTGTCTACATTCATAAGACTTCTGACGATATCACGCTTTACCCACGCGTGAAATATAGAACGACGTGACATGTCATATGTGACTATTTAATTTTTATTATAGAAACCGGCTTTCGTTGCAAACAATATTTTTTAATATATTTTTATTTTGTTTCAGGTATGTTTGAGTTCGGAAATTCATCCAGCGTATTAGTGTTAATTTCAGTTGGCACCTACATATCTAGTGCGCTAGAAATCAGGGTTGTATTTTCCAATTTTTCGTCTACGCTTCCCATTGGCGTTCTATGTGTAAGATATCCAGGCATTATGTAGCATCTCTATTTCCACTATTTAATAAATATATTTGCTGAAACACAATAAACCACACATTAGTGTAAGCGTCTAATACCGGACTAACTTTTTGATAAACCATCTAGGTTTTACATGTAGAGGAAAGTGGGTGAATTAGCAACACTTATCTTTCTACGCTCAAAAATAGTAAAAAAAAGTAAAAAACAACATCAATTTTTATTGGCACATCAACTTTATTTATCTATCTTGCTATATATTTATGAATGAAAAGAAAACATACATTACAATATGTAATAAGAATTATAAGACCAAAAAGCTTTAAACTCTCAATAGATAAGGGAGCCGTCTCTCTTTTCTAGGGTCGATTAGCGGCATCTACACATTATCATATATCAAATTCATATATGATAATGTGTGGTGATCACACATATACTATTACAGACATGATAACTGTAGCATTATGCACATTATGAGATTAACAACTTAGCGGTGCATACTAGGTAGAATTCGAACCTATCGCATTTAATCGAACGCATTAAACGCCATCACGACTTAGATAAACATATTGTTAAAACCAATTTGTTTTAACCTTAATCAACTTTGTTCAATGCTTTTTAATGCGAAACAGTTCGGAAAGAAATAAATCAAAAGTCAATGTTTATTTAAAAGAACAATTTTCTCAGAAGAGTTGGACCTGGCGCCAGTTCTCCGGGTTTTATGTTTTAGTTTTCTATCCGATTAAACAAGACTGTGCGAAATATAAAAGATTTGATATGTTTATTTGTTGGAACAGGCCTTGAGATTTCGCTTGACTTTTTAAAACAATTCATGTTAGAAACGAAATGATTTTAAAACATTCAGATGTTGATAGATTTTTGTTTGTTTAAAATGTACTTATGTTTGACCGCAGATATTGTAATGCAAATTGGAGTTTTGAAATGTGTTTAACTCGTAGCGAAAATATCTTTTAACTTGTATGTAAGTAATGTTTTTATAAATATAGTAACTTATATTTTATAATCTTACATAAACTTAGAGATAATATCTATTACAATAAAGTACATATAACCGAAAATAATGCAAGAAAACTTAACTTATTTGTATTATATTCTACTCATAGTCCCTCAATACTATAGATAGATAGATAGATAGATAACACTTTATTATACACCAATACAAAAATGAACTTAAAGACTATAAGTAGAATACTGAGCCCAGATCACCGTCTTCTATGGGTAAGGTGCCCAGAAGGCTGGCTACGTTTCCTCGCTGGATCGCCATACTGATCCGTTGGCCGAGGTTAGCACCAGCCCTCTGATCACCTGAAGAGTCAATGAGTCGTTTCGATAAATTTTGGTAGAGGCTCATGGCCTCAGGACCCCACGGTCCAAGCGTCTCGACAGCAAACGGCACAAACATATAACTCTTACTGAGGGTTGCATACTTGCCCCGCTTGAGTGATTCGGCTGTTTCCGCCGCTGTACCGGCTGATCTAGACGTGTTTAGTTAATGGGATGCGGCCAACGTGTCCACGCAAGTCGCATCCCACACCAAAGGCTTGCCACGCTGCCAAATACATACATACATAAATTTACTTCTACGAAGTACAACATTCATAAAATCTCCTCTAACTTTTGAAGAATGAAGTTAAAAATTCTGTCAAAATTCAAGATAGTGGTTGATCGTCGTGGTACTGATAAATACTTTAAAAGGAAATTAGTTTCAACCATATCCTCTTGTTACGTTAAGAGATCCGTCGACTAATTACAAAAACAGTGGTAGTTCTAGTATATATGAAACCATTTATTGCAGGGTCCGACACGAATTTGACCGATCTTTTAAACATATCTTTGTACGGTTGTGTCCGTTTGCTTTTTTGAATGTTAATCCATTATTATTGATATATTTGTATCACTTATTAACACACGAAAATTGCAATGTCACAATAAACATACAACATTACACATGAATACATTTATAAGAGAAAGAAAGATGAGAGAGAGAGAAGAAAAACACAAACAATGTAGAAAGAGCAGTAATGATATAAATAATTTTTCATTTGGCAACGCAACCATAGCAAAACCGAATCAAAATGTCTGAAAGAAAGTTAGTCCAAGGATCGCCATCTAAGTGATTTCGAGTTAGGTCAATATAAACATTCGCGCATGCATGCCCGCCGCCGCGCCGTATCGTCTGCGCAACAGCCTATATTTAACCACTCAAGGGTTTCCTGCTCGAAATGTTTATTAAATTACATATAAATACATACATGTCTGTTTGTTTACGTAGAAACCACGTGGCCGGGGCCAACGAACTCTGGCTATGTTATTTTTGTATCGTTTAAGTTATATAAAATTCGGCGTATGTGTTTCTGGATGGCTATAAATGTACGAATCGACGGGGATTTCGATGTTAGGGGGCCATTCGATTTTGTTGTTTTTGGCTGATAAATTTTATAGCTGACTTTCTTAATGAATGACAGTTTGATATGATTAATATTGTTTACATTGACTTTTTATAACAGATTGGTTCTGAATAACATAAACCTGAATTTGATTTGTTTATCTTCTCCTTATGATATGAAACGTAAACTGATTTTGTTGATATTTATAATCCACCACGACTAAACCCGTGTTAATTTTCGAAAAATTAGGTTGCTAATATCGGAGGTGCCTAAAATTAAATAGTACTCGTATAATAAAACTACGTTGCGGTAATTTATTTCATTTTTATTATTCCGACGTTTCGGCCATTATTCAGTGGCCGTGATCACAGGAGACAAAGGTGTCAAGTTTCAACGAGTACTGTTAAAGTGTTATTTAGCCTACTGCCAACTTGTTCATTTTAATTATTTAGTTTTAATTTTGTTTATGGTTATTATTGACTCCATGGGAGCCTAATCTAATTTGCCACCGCTTCATAACATGTTCTGACTTGAAGAGAAGAAGCGGCGCAAGAAACTCACCAGCAAACAATGTTTGCTGAAAAGTTCTTGAGCAAAATAACAAAAAAAAACAAAATTAAAACTAAATAATTAAAATGATACAAGTTGGCGGTAGGCTAAATAAAACTCTAACAATACTCGTTGACACTTGACATCTTTGTCTTCCGTGATCACGTCCACTGAAAAGTGGCCGAAACGTCGGGATAACAAAAATCAAATAAATTACCGCGCTTAAAATAGTTAAAACGTAGTTTTATCATGTATACAAGTCGCGAAAACTTAAAAAATATTAGAACTCGTATCTTGTCATGGATTGGTCTCCAATCCCGAAAGAACATTTATGCGGGGTTAGTGGCTGGCAAGTGAAACAGTGAGTGCAAAGAGTTGCAGCGATGCGCGTGCGTTTAATCTTCGTGTTAATATTATAAATATTAACACCGTACAACTTAATTAAAATAAGACTTATTATAGCGTCTTTATGCGTCATGGGTTCGTCGTCCATTCGTCGTCTATTCTCTTCTTTCACTCATCGTCTTTTTCACACTATGGACTCGTTCAGAAACATCGCCTTACATTCAACAAATCATGCGTTCAAATATCATCATTTTCACTTTTATACGTAACAAATTTAATTAAAAAATATTTATACGTAACGCCGTTAAAAGTAAGCAAACTCGCATGCATATTTATATAACACATGAGAAACAGTATCTGAAGGCATACAGAATACGCCCTTCTACCAAATTTCATTCACGTAAGTTTTTAAGGGTAATGGATATGACGTAGAGAAACGGACGGACAGACATGACTTTATAAAGGTTCCGTTCATACCAAAATTGCTATGGAACCTTAAGAAGCGAATAAAAAAATATTTAGCAAATTTGTTTTCCAAAGGTTAAATATAAATGCGATTTGATATACATTTAAAATGATAACCTGTCCCAAATAAAAGGTAGATTTAAGTCCTGTGACAGCTCGTACATTATTTATTTTTATTTTTGACAGTTTATCATGGTCATTATCTAATGCCTGCGTAACGCAAACCAATGCTTGAGATGATTCTCAATCAATGCTTTGCGCGTAAGCCTTTTTCTAGAAATTGTTAATATCAGATATATGCAGGTTTATATGTCCCCTATACGTCGCATAAATAAAGTAATTATTATATACATATATAATTTAAGGCCCGTCAGTACGTCTAGTACCGCTTTCTATGTAATGGACACAGCTTGTCAAACTCGCTGTCCTTGTTGGCCCGACCTTATTTGCCTTTACTGTTATTACGCACATGCTGAGGAACTAATTGCTGTGAATATCTACTTTATGGGGGCCCGGTGGTTTAATTGCTTTTTGATTTAGCTATGCACTGGAACGTCGCTTTAAATTAAGTTTCGCGTAGATCTTACGTAACTGTATAGATGGCGTTCCAAACAAGAAGGCGTCGTGAAATTTGTAACGACGGGTTATACCAACATTAGAATAAATATTTTTAAATGTAAAATATTATTCATCCCTACTTACTCCACGGTACCTTAAAGAACGCTTTGAACTTATTTCTTGCTCCCACAATTTACGCTCTTCCAGTCAACATAGACTTATTACTCCTATTCATAATACAACGTTTTTCAATCATTCTTTCACGGTTAAGGCTGTCCAAGTTTGGAATACATTGCCTGTTGCTGTCAGACAAGCAAAATCTCTAATAACATTTAAGAACATGTTCAGGAAATACTATCGGCAATATAATGACATATAATTTTATATAATTAGTAGATATTATATAGGTATATATTTATTATGTTTAAATAGTTGCATTTTATCACCATGTCTTGTATATGTATATAACTTATGTGTGTATTTGTATATATAGTATAGTAGTTATATATTTATTATTAAAATGTAAGTAATCGTACAATAATTATGTATACCACCGTCGCCATTCCTAATCACCAATATCCCTGCCACGGGTTGTCTGGAAGAGATCGCTTTTTAGCGATAAGACCGCCCTTTGTATACAATTAGAATGCTAGTTCGTAAGTTTTCTGTAATGGTGTACAATAAAGTGTTATCTATCTGTCTATTATATTTAAATCATAATAAATTAATCTGCTATTCAAATTAGTCTGTCTCATCCCACATCCGAAATATCTTCCGAGTGGTTTATTTGGAGTTTTTCATTAGTGATTACCTTTTTTTATAATATTCTTTAAGTAGATTAAGGCAGATATGATGGCGTCTACGTATCCTCGTGGATCATCCCCAAAAAAATAAAGAAAAATCCCAAACAAACGCTCGCTTGAGTGAAATTAAAATTAAAAGTCTTTACTTCTGTTTTCCAATTTCGATAGAAATGAGGCAAAAAAAAAAGAACCTAATAAATATATTTTAACCATTACCGCTTTAAATTTAAATTTAAAAAGCTGTTAAAAAGCCACTTATCAAAGTAACGGTTAAGTTCGTTTAATTTTTAGATATTTCCTTTCCCTCTTTTGTATACAACAGACAGAAATGAACTTTGACCAGCGGAAACCACACTCGACCCAGTCACGGTGGAAGAAGTGCAAGATCTGATCAAGTCCCTCAAACCGCGAAAGGCCCCAGGGATCGATGGCATTAACAATCGCGTGTTAAAACTCCTCCCCGGCCACTTGATTATAATCTTAGTGAGCATCTTCAATGCCGCCATAACAAACTGCTCTTTCCCCGCGATCTGGAAGGAAGCAGACGTCATCGGTATTCACAAGCCTGGAAAACCGGCTAATAAACCGTCCAGCTACCGCCCAATCAGCCTACTGAGCACACTCAGCAAGCTTTACGAGAGGGTCATCCTCTCTAGACTAAGAGATTTTGCCATCAGCAAACATCTACTACCCGATGAGCAGTTTGGATTCCGTGCCAGACACTCATGCGTCCAACAGGTGCACCGCATCACGGAGCACATACTATCCCACTTTGCCCATCGCCCTCGTCGCCCTATAGGAACAGCCGCACTGTTCCTTGACGTAGCTAAGGCCTTCGACAAGGTCTGGCATAACGGTTTGATTTACAAGCTGTACCAGTTCGGTGTACCAGACAGACTCGTGCTCATCTTGCGAGACTTCCTCCTAGGCCGTAGCTTCCGTTTTCGAGTGGAGGGAACACGCTCGTCCCCTCACCCACTCACAGCCGGTGTACCACAGGGCTCGGCACTATCTCCACTACTCTTCACGCTGTACACCAGCGACATCCCAAAAACTCCAGATGTAGAGTTGGCCCTCTTCGCGGATGACACCGCACTCTATACATCAGATCACAACCGACAAATGGCTTGCGTCCGGCTACAGGTAGCTGTAACAGAGCTAGGCGAATGGTTTCGCAAATGGAGGATAGAGGTAAACCCGGAGAAAAGCGCAGCAATGTTCTTTTTCCCGGCACGCTTCGCTCTCCCAAACGCGCTTGCCTTCGCTTAAAAGCCATCTCGCTCTACGAACAAGAGATCCCCTGGGCAAAGTACACCAAATACCTGGGTGTCACCTAGATCAGAACTTGCGCTTCAACGAGCATATCACTATAGTCGGAATAGAGCGCGATTTGTGATGGGTCGTCTAGCACCCATGATAGATAAACGAAGCAAAATGTCCCTCAGACACAAGCTTACTCTATATAAAACATGCATCCGCCCGATCATGACATACGCGAGTGTGGTATTCGGCCATGCCAAGCCTGCCTTTTAAAGAAACTGCAAATCGTTCAGAATAAATTCATGCGCAGAGCCGTCGGTGCTCCCCTCTATATGCGTAACGTCGACATCCACCGCGATCTGGAGCTTCCCTCCATCAAAACTACATTACGTCGCTCTCGCGTAAGTATTTCGATCTAGCGCCGCACCATCGAAATCCCTCGTCGTGTCCGCGTCCGATTATAAGCCTCGACGAAAGGCTCTCGTGCGACGACCGCGTAACATCCTCACGGACAAGGTCGACGATATCACAAAACGGCTGGCTCGGATCAGCCCGCCCGCGGTTAGGACGGCAGGCTGGCAGGCACCGACAGACAGACACAGACGGCGGCGTCGACGCCGCCAATCACGATCTCTCCACGTCCCCGCGAGGGACGCCAGGAGACACAGCCCCCCATAGGATAGACTAGGCGTGTTGCTGGGAAGTTTCTTTCGCCGTTTCTTCTCTCCTAGCCATAACACGTTGCGAAACGGCAGTAAGATAGTATAGGCCACCGCGAACCGCCGATCCCGGTCCGCCGGGATCCTTCCTCTCGGGCTTTATATTACCCGTCGCCCGCTCTCAATTAGTGCATTGTGTCGCCCTATGGTGGGCATCATTAGATTCATCCCCTCTCATGGCAACAGTCCAGCCGAGGTGAAACTCCCTAGGAGCCCCTCGAGCAAAGTTGCCTCCCAGGCTCGAGGGCCTTCGCTTCGCAAAGGCACTCGCCCTGAAACCCCGGTAAAGTTGTGAGGTCTTCGGACCAACAACATAAAGTCAAGTCCAAAAAAAAAAAAAAAAAAAAAAAAAAAAAAAAAAATGAACTTTGGCTTAATTTGAAAGATTCAGAACACGACACATTATGAATTATTTTAATTAAAAGAAAACATTTACATTTACATTACTGTTAATTCAATTGCTCACTTTATTTGAAACTAGCGGTTTCAGTAGACGTTGCCCCGCCCTGAAAAAATAAAAATCTAGAACCTGATTCCAGCGCCACCTACCGGATCTAATTGGGAATCTAAACCATCCCCGTACCCACTCAAACACAATTTTTTATACCTTAGGTTACATTATTGAAGTTTCAGTAGGGATGCCTATTTTTTTCTAGCAATAAACATAGCCTATATTAATTTGGGATAATGTAGCAATCTAATGATGAAAGAATTTTTGAAATTGGTTCAGTACTTTGTGAGTTTTTTCATTACAAACATACAAAAATAAAAATATTTCCTCTTTATAATATTAAGTATAAATTGGGACTTATTTACAAAACTAAGACAGTCCTATTACAATTCAAATATTATGTTTGCAAAATACATTGTATTTAATTTCCTTTAATTCTAAAAATAATAACCCACTTAATATATAGAACAGGGCCCTGTCAATCTAAGCCAGCCACGATGAATTAAGGCGGCCATATTGGATCGACGTAAAACCATTGCGCACGCGCTCCCATTGAGGGGATTTTAATCAAACGCCAATATTGCGTCCGGTACCTATATATTGTTGTTTAATGTATGTACATTTGTTGAGTTAATTAATGTTTATCAGTTTAAATCAATTGTTTTTCATTTCTAGTAGTACAGTCGCCATGTATAATATTTCTATTAAGTTTACCGGCTCGTTAAAAAATCACATTAACAATGCTTTTATTTAAAATAAATTACACTACATTTTAACCAGATAAAACTGTAATGAGTAATGGGATAAAAAATCTACACAGTAGCAGGTTCAAATTAATTACATACCTCTTAGGACTCTGTTGTCTGTTTGGTGAAGATGGAACTCGTATAAAGTCCATCCGTCTATCTTTGTATGTCATTTTGAATGTTTAAAAAAAATTAGTGCACATACAACATTATATAGTTCTAAAAAATCTAAAAAATTATGTCCCATATAACTCTTGAATTAGGAATCGAAGAACATAAAAAAAAATCACGGTGGCAGTAGAACCTAAAAATAATTTCACAAAAAAATATTTTTTAACAACATCCGTTTAGTATATTTTACAACAGATCAAAATTACTCGAGAGTTATTTTTAATACAGTGGAGACTGGATTATCCTGATCTCAATTTAACGGATTCGCGATTATTCGGATTGGCAAACGCGATCAAATTATCCTTCAATTTAATCCGTACGTCCACCGACAAGTCGGACGTACGAAAATGTATTTCTAATCTCTTAATAAACAAACATTTTGGTTGATAAGTTTTTTATTATATTGAATAAACTCAGGTACGCGGACAAGGTGAGTTATCTTTCATGTACAAAAATAACTTTTTTCATATATTCAATTATCCGGATTTTCGATTATACAATTGCATTAATGTCTTACGATTACAATTAGTCCGGTTAATCGAGCCTCCACGTAAATGCTTTTTTAGGACTTGGTAGTCGAAACAATAGAACTATAAACCCTTCAATGTCCGTGGTCTGACACGCACTTGGCCGATATATGAAGTATATACTATGAGCAAAACGAATTTTTAACCGAAGCGATCTATTTTGTTTGAAACGTAAACCTAAAACCTTGTCCAGGGTTAGAAAATCTATCTGTTTCCTACTAGAACAGGGCAGAATATTCACTTCACTTCCATATAACACGTATGACCCAACATTTCCGGTCGCGCATCTCTCGCCTCATTGACCCCATGACACGTGCATGTCGGTATTTTTACTATACCCGCAATCATCACGTCAATTTTCAACGAAACATCATTTTCCCATACACCATAAAGTGAAATCGTGTTTTCAAACCATAATTCAACCAAATTACACAGCAGTACAATTGAAAACTATAAAATGTTACGAAACACTTCGCTATGGATGTCCCCGGACAATACATGTGGTTATTAAGTTTATTTTTTGACTGTATTCAGTTAAAAACCATTTCTATTTTCATTCTTAAAAGGTTTAATTTTGATTGGAAATTTACTTAATTGTAGGAAACTTGATACGAGTGAATAAAAAAATGTTAATTGTGTTATTATGTTTGATGAACTAATGCCTCTTACAAACAGCCTATGTAATATTTATACGTATATGTATACATATAAATACTCGTATTAGACACACACACACACACATATATATATATAGGTACGTATAGATAGATATGTAACATGTATAAATACATAGCGAGCCGCGGGGGCCCTGGCGGCAAATTCAAACTTCGCAGACAAACACACAAATCATCATGAACGCAACTTTGATTACTGAGACGTCCAGTACTTTAAGCACATAAATTACATTTCGCGGGGCGCGTAGGCACAGGTTGAAAAGCACAGACGCACGCGTGTCCATCAGTGGGCGTCTGATGACTGAAATGATGATGACGATTAAGGTAAAAACATAGTCGAACGGGGGCGGCATTTTTCAGCCATTTCATCATTTTTTTTTACTGAGCCATAGTAAGGCGTGGCCGGGCCAGCTAGTATCTGGAAGAGATCGCTTTTTAGCGATAAGATATACTATACTAATACGCCCTTTGTACACAATTAGAATAATACTAATTCGTAAGTTTTCTGTAATGATGTACTATAAAGTGTTATCTATCTATCTATTATATAAATAATCTCAAATCAATTATTTTTTGCAAAAACACTTACATTTTGTAAATAATATTTATCCCCAAATGTATCTATCTGTTCTGTATCTAACATTTTCTTCAAAAGTAGCAAAAGTAAATCGTAAAACTGTAAATAATATTTTCGTAAAATCTTAAAATATTGTTACGAGTTGCAGGACTCGAATTAAAATGCCGTTAGAATTGCTATAGAATTTATTAGAACTATACAAACACGTACAGTACAGGTACAAATATAACTGAACATGACCAGTGCAAACGTAATGCACGATTCAATAACACGCGCAAAATCCGTCACCAAAAAGATAAACGAATGTAATACACACGTCTTGCTTCGCTTGTGCTTATCGCTCGACTGCCTTCCTCAATCAGGCCTTTGCTTTATATGGCACAAATGCAAATATGTCTGCCCGCCAAGCGTCGAAGCAATTTCCCAGAAATCGTAATCCACACATCCACCTAATTATGCCTACAAACGGCCATAAACGAGTACAATAGGCTGCTCCCCACAATAACCAATAAATAAGTAAACAAAAGAAGACAATCATAAAAGAACTACAATGTTATTAGCTCAAACGCCGGCGGGTAATAAATGTGCTTTGTTTACAAACATGCAGGTGGCCCAAATTGTAACAATATATATACGAATAAAAGGCGACTGATGGTTTTCGGTCTCATCATCTACAAACACAAAACTTATACTAAAAATAGTAGATTTTTACTCATTATCGTTATAAGTTAGCGAGGTTCTTAAAATATGGAATACCACATTTTAAGAACCGGCGAAAAATAATTTGAATGTTTTAAGAATCGATACTCGCTTACCATATAATTAATTTAAAAAGCATTGCTGTCTGATTCTTTAAATAAGAATCTAGATATATTATGCGTCAAAATATCGATATGCCTACGACAAATTCTGTTGCCTAAACACTTATTTATTCTGTTAGTTGGTAAATCGATTATTTATTCATTATTGATATCTGTTATTTTATATTTTTTAAATGGCAATACAAAACATATCACTGTCAAGTGCCATACGTCAGACAAAGCTGTATAGACTCCGTTCCTTTGCCTGACATTATGACGAATAAAACACAAATGCATAAACTATTCGTTTCAAACAATAAATATCATACAACTACTGTTCATATTGTTCTCTTATAGGTAGAATTAAATATTTTTTTAAATTATATTGCACAGTAAAATATTACATTTAAAGTTCTCGCCAAAAATTCTATTAATATCGTAATGGAGGCTATGGCAATGTTATGTTATGTCATTTAATTATGTTATGTTAGTTCTTGTATAAAATGACAATCACACATGGGTTCTTAATGAAATAAGCTACCTAAGAAACCCGGCAGTCTCATATATATAGATGGAAAACAAATATATAGGAAGGAGTAGACTTTTAGGAACGTTGTCGCAAAAAATATATCAGTGGATTCATTGCCTTTATTTTTTTTACCAAAGACTATTCCTATCCGATATTTAAAAAGATAAATGAAAGCGATAAATCGTCGTGAATCACGAGGTTATTGGCCTAAAGACAATAGTTAGTTATCTTTTATTTGAATGGACGCGTTTGTATGTGATTTTTTTTAAAGAGTTTTCATATTTTCGTCTAACATTTTATAAGAAGGGTGACTGGTTTATTACTTCTTTCAACAGATTTTGATATAAGACAGCTGGATTTTTTTTTGTAAAAAAGTCGACCTAGGGTAACTATCTACGAACGAAATACAAAAAATTGTATTACTACGTACATATTTTTATCCTTTTGTAGGTTGTTTTCAAAAAACCTTTCAAAATTTATAGATTACAGGTATAATTGCTAGACAATCTTACCTGAAGTAAATGAAGACATAAATGGATGAAGGGGACATGGTAAACATTGAGAAACTAAGCAAAAAAGTTTTGTTCGGCTATCATTTTGTATTCGTATATGGTATAACTCGTTAATCACTACTTCTAAGCCAAAGCTCAAATAAAGTTGTTTCAGAGTGTAATATGCTTTATACACACGCTACACCACAAACAAAAACTTAAAAGTCAGATAACTCCTTCCTCCACTATATCATGAAATATCTTATAATGTAATTATAATATAAGATGACTGCTGTTTTTGTTCTTCTGTTGTTGAATTACAGTTCTGCACATGTCATAGGCCATCTAGCTCCTGTACGAGTCAATTTACTAGCTTTATAGCTTTAATAATATATGAATTGTGTTTTATAACCGTTAGTTTTGCTTTTACGTAACAAAACGATAGCTGCTAAACACCTTTCAACTGTATCCGGTAGGTAATTATTATCGATACTGTCATAATTCGCTATTCGATGCTCCGGCGCAGCTGACGTTATTTCAAGTTCATCAACGCTTAAAAACTAGATGTTGTAAGCATCAAAAAAGGTTTTCAAAAATTGTAAAAATTAAATCTCAAACCGTTTCGAATAAAGTTTATCTTGTGAAAATTCTTGCATTTTTGAAAACAAAAAAAAATATTTACACGAAGAATTGAGAACCTCTTCTTTTTTAAAGTCGGTTCAAATATCCTACCTTTCCAGTTCCGAACGTAGTAAATATAAATAGTCATATTATATATTTACACACACCTATATATTATAAACTAATATAGTGCTCTTTAACAATTTCGGTAAAAGCGACTTGACACTTTAAATTATTGACTAGGAATTTCACAACCTTTTTTTTTTTTTTTTTTTTTTTTAATTCATAATTAAAGGGCTTTGTCGCTTAAGCGACCATGCTGCCCTGGTAAGTACAATTACGTAGTATAACAAAACATAGTATCTAATCACTGATTTCTTATATCTACCAGTTTATATAGAATTCTGGCGTCATTCGAAGATGGGTCTGCCAGAATACTATTAATTTGTCCTAATAGCCTTAAATTGACTCCACAACTTTGTCTAAAAGTCTCATTCTGGTCACATTCTATCAAAATATGATACAAATCATCCATAGTCTTGCAAGTTTCACAACTTGGGGAATTAATTCTGCGAACTAAGTACAAAAATTTGTTGCATGGAATGTGCCCAGATCTGAGTCTTAACGCTGTGATTAATTCCTTTCGAGTCAAAGTTGTGTTGCCAATCCAAGGAGAATTTAAAGGCTGTGGCTGGATCGTGTGGTACCAAATACCTTTTTCTAAGGACCTTTCATTAAAATATTCTTGCCAGATATTGTAACATTCTTTTTGTAATTTATTAATGTAATTTGGAAAAGAAGGGAGAATATCAATCGTTACACCGTCAGTTCCACCCTGTTTCGCTAATCTATCTACTTGTTCGTTGCCAACCAGCCCTATATGCGATGGGATCCATTGTAAAACAATGTTTTTGCGTGCAGATTCTAAATTCATGAGAAGCTTCAGAATGGTATAGGCTACCGGTCGCCCTCGAAAAGTCGAGGTACACTGAGCCAGGTGTTCAAGACCACTTTTAGAATCCGTCAGTATTACTATGTCTGAATAATTCGTTGAATTTAGAAATGATAGTGCCTCTGAAATTGCTACAAGTTCAATTTCCATAATGGATAGACTAGGATTCATTTTAAAACTGCAGTGATAATTTGAATTTAAAACCAGAAAAGCCCCTCCAGCTGAATTAACTTCCTTAGAACCATCTGTAAAGATCTTCACATAGTTAGGATAATATTCATTAATATGTTTTGTGGTTAAATTTTTTAAGAATATTGGGTGAAACTGGCGTTTAGACTTATCGATTCCTTCAATAGTAGTTCTTAAGAATTTTGAAATATTAATATTATTTATCCATGTTTCTAAGGAGAACATACCTATTGGCATACTCGAATTAATTGCAAGATTTTCATAATTAGGATATATTAAAGTTAAACAAGGTTTCTTCTTAGTATTCCAGAATCTGTTTAGAGTAAGTTCTGTTAATTTTGATATAAGTTCTATACAATTATTAGACATAGATTTTGATTTAAGCCAAAATTTACCACTTAGGTATCTTCTCCTTATATACAAAGGGCATAGATTAAGTTCACTTTCCATAACGTGTATTGGGCTACTTCGTATAAAGCCCCCAATAATTCTCATGGCTTGATTTTGTAGTCTGTCTAGCTTTGCTAATGTGGTTTTGCAACAGTTATCATATAAAAAGCTAGCATAATCTAATCTACTTCTTATAATCGATATGTATAGCCTACGTAAATGTACAGGATGCATCCCCCACCCTGAACCTGCTAATATTTTGAAAATATTTAATAATTTAAGGATTCTTTCAGATAGTTCGTTTACATGTTTAGTCCACTTAAGGAACGATCCAGCCATAAACCAAGATATTTAACCGTTTGAACATTTTCAATACAAGTACCATTAATATTTAAATTTATATTATGTGTTTGATATCCTTTCCTAAAAACACAGATTTTACTTTTAGTAGGTGATATTTCTAAGCCAATGTTGATCAAACATGTATTTAATTTGTCTAGGGCTAATTGAATTTTTTCTGCAGCTTCATACATATTGTTTGAAACTATATACAAGACATAATCGTCCGCATATTGTGAGATATGGATATTAGGTAATGTGGATATAGCTTTACAAATATTAATTGTTGATATATTAAATAACAACGGAGAAATTGGATCACCTTGCGCTAAACCACGACCGGTATTTCTAGATAATTTATAATCATTGCTTTCAATAACAAGAGTTCTGTTTTTAAGGAACTCCCATAGATAGGCACATACTTTGGATCCTATGTTAAGATTGTCCAGGGTTAAAACAAGGCTCGTAATATCAACATGGTTATATGCATTACTAATATCAAGAAAACACCCAATTGTTAATTTGTCTGTAGAAAAACCAATTTGAATATTTGTTACTAGTTCAGTTAGATTATCTAAACATGAACGTCCTTTTCTAAACCCTTTAATTTCGTCTGCAAATAATTTCTGACTCTCTAGATACCACTCTACTCTATTGTTTATAATAGCATGAAATATTTTGGATAAGCAAGAAAGTAAAGAGATTGGTCTAAGTGATGATCTACAATTTAGTTCTTGACTAGCTTTAGGAATAGGGATTATTCTTATCTTACGCCACTGAATAGGTACAAAACTAATAGAAAAAAACATATTATAGATTTTGAGTAATATATCTTTGCCAATATCAGGAAGATTGAAAATCATTGAGTAAGAAATCTCATCACATCCTGGCGAGGTGTCTTTAGCTTTTAAGCATTTATTCAATTCTTGGAGGGATATTTCTATTTCTAATTTAGGATTAGAAGAAACAAAGCTTGGGCAACTTGATTCAACAAAATCGGGCGTAAGACTAGTTAAAAGATTTTCAGCTGCGTTTTGGTCAGTATAAGTCTTATAGTATTTGTGACCCTTAAGCCATCGCATGCGCCGCCACATCTCGGTTACTGAAGTAGTTTCATTCAAAGAGTCACAAAATTGTCTCCAGCTCTTACTTTTAGCATTTCTAAGTAAACGTTGAGATTCACGAATCTTTTGTTGCAACTTCAATAAATTATCTGGAGTGGGATTGCGTCTAAAATTGGTTAATGCCAAACGTCTCTCAGCTATTGCTTTTGACAAAATAGGAGTCCAGTACGGTTTGGGGATAAATTTACTATTAGATTTTGACATATTTTAGTGAATGGTATACATATATCTGCTACGTAATTTATAATATTAACAAAGGTATCATAAGCAATTTGTGGATCGTTAGGAATAGTAATATTAGTGAGTTTTTGAGTTGCAATTTGTTTATATTTATTCCAATCAGCGCATTTGAAATTACGTTTCTTAGAATAGACAGGATTATAGTTATACGATGTTGATGTTTTAATAATTAAATGATCGCTTCCTAAACACTCAGATGTCACACGCCAATCGAATTTTAGGATATATCAGATGAAACTATTGTAATATCTGGAGCTGATTGCTGAACATTGCCATTTACCAGTTTGAGACGAGTTGGTGATCCATTGTTTAAAGTGACAAAATTATGGTCAATAAGTGAATCAAATATTTGAGTACCTCTGACATCCCTTTTATTAGACCAGTTAGGATGATGACCGTTAAAATCTCCAAGTATAATTGTTTTACGATTATTAATTGAAAAAATGGTATCCCAGTTTGCAGGTAACGTATTAATATTTGGAGGACAATATAAAGCTATTACATATTCAATAAGTTCGCAGTTAGTGATTTTAACTACTAATAGCTCAATCGAAGAGTTAATGCATGCCGTACGATATAATTGAGCTTGGAAAGACCTATGTATCAAAACAGCCACACCTCCGTATGAATCTAATCTATCTCGACGAAATATGTTATAATCTTTTAGATTTATATTTGTTTCATTATTTAACCATGTTTCACTCAACGCAGCAATATGAATCTTCTCTTGAAATAAAAGTTGTTCAAAAGCTATGATTTTAGGCATTAAACTTTGTGAGTTCCATTGCAAAATATTCAAATCTTTTTAGCCATAATCAATCAAAGAAAAATTTAAGAAAAGGCATGCTTGATATACATCTCGTTATGTAGGTACTTAGCCAATCAATACATAGGTGCGTTGCTTTCTCAATTCTACATTGCCATGAATCATTGTCATTGTAAAAAATAATATTTTTAAGTTTTTCTAGTAACTTACTAAAAGATATAAAACTGTCCCTACGTTTCCGTCTTATCTTCCTCTTTCTGGTTTCTGTATCCAAATTTTCATTATTTTCATCCAAATTTGTTGTATTTTCGCTGTTAATAAAACTAAATTCATCTAAATTATTTTCCCTATTTCTCTTTTTCTTTTTTGTCTGTGGCTCTGTCTGCGTAGATATCCTGTTTTTATTTATTGTATAAGAAGTTGACGCTACTTCAGCATAAGTCGGGATGTCTTCCACTGGAAGAGTTGAATCAAAATATTTTGATGTAGAAATTGCATTATTAATTGGTATAGTGGATTTTTGTACTGAAATTTCAGGTGGAACATACATAGTGACAGCTTTACGGTATGTAACATTAAATTCCTTCATAATGTCTCTAATTTTTCTTTCTCTTAAATATACTGGACAACTTCTGTCTAAAACAATATGACCGTTGGTACAGTTTACGCATTGAGGCCTAGTAGTCTCACAGTTTGCATGTTTACCTCCACATTTGGGACAATAAATCCTTTTAGATGGACAAAACTTAATTGAGTGGCCAAATCTCCAACATTTAGAACACTGAGTGACTGGGAAGCTGTACGGTTCTATTTTGGTACGCGAACCAAATATATAAATATATGGAGGTAGTTCAGGTCCTTTAAATCCGATACGCACTGATTCAGACTCTTCCCAGCCATTCTCGTCCCTTTTTCTTTGTTTTAAACGTTTTATATTAACAATTGTGTAATTTCCCGTAAAAGGCCCTCCATTAAATCTTCACTGATAAGTTTAATTCTATATTTTTAATTACTCCGTACGATAACCCAACTTCTAAAGGTTTTTGAAAGTTCCATCCTAGTTCCTGTAAGTATATATTATTTATAAATTGTTCGACGCTGGTTTCGCAACTAAATTCCACGGCGATCTTATACGGATTCAAATATTTAATATTAGCAATATTACATATGTTTTTTATGAATGAAACAATTTAGCTAAGGAGAACTGTTTTGGAAAAATATTTTTGGATGTCACATATATTTCAAAGGTTGGATTAATCTCCTTTTGTTTGCCTTTTCTTCTTGAAACTTCTATCCATTCTTCTCGTATTCTTTTATTCGTCAGTGTATTGGTTTCCATACCTGAATACTCGTTTTCTACTTGTACTTCATTATTAATTTTTCTACCTTCACTCGCGATCGCCATACTTTGCTCCGCAGGTTCATCACTCAATAAATACTCACTTTCCATGTTGAATAAGGTTGAAATTTAAACGCACGGCCCGGCCAAACGCAGGCCAGGCCGATAAAGTAAACAACTATTATGTATTTAAAATGAAATCCGTGGTACGCGTCAACTCCTCACGCTTGCTATCACGTGAATAGTCACAACCTTACAGCGCACATAATGAAAGATTTTCAGCGAAATGAGGGTAAAATTATGTTGATCTAACATATAAACTTGTAAAGTATCTATGTCCTCATTAAAGTTAGTTCGCATTCAACGCAATAAAGAACGAATAAAACACGCGATTTTACAAGAACATGTGATAAAAAGTTTTGAATGTGTTTATTAGTATGGATTTAAAGTTGGTATAAACAATTAAATAAATATAATATTAAATCTTAGGTCATCTAGTTCTAGTTTAACTAATACTTAAACGCTAATGTCACAATTAGCTTTGAAAGAGGTAATACGATCCCAAGTAAGCGCCACTCCGATTGTACCGTTAAATTATCGGTATACATTAAACTGTTCCGTTTCACAATTCAGGTCAGTACTTTAAGCGACAAATTGGTTTTTAATAAGCCTAGAGCTATTTTTAATTTAAGATTTTTCCATGGCTATGTCATCTTCAATTTTAACTTTATATCTAGGAGAAAGGTAGACTAAATAGTATATCATTATCTCAGACCATATCTTCACTTACTCTTTCCACTCCATTCTTTCCTATACAATGAAGTGCGCTGTTAATTGTAGGACTGATACTCTCACAATGTATCTTTTACTCTATACTTGCAATAATAATATAAATTATGCTGTGGACATCCAAATGGATGTCAGCCTTTGGGGGATCCAAATGTACTTTCCTCTAACATAAAGTTTTCGCCATTCGCTCTATGCGATTAAGCCAGCAAGTAGTTAATTATTCTTGTTAAGGAACTAGCTGTCCAGGCAGACGTCGTCCTGCCCGGAAAAGCTTCAATCGATATGCCGACCGCAGCGCCACCTACCGGGTCCAATTGTGAACCAACTCAGAAACATTCTTTGGCTCATGCACAACAACTTTGCTAAAGATCATCACATGATCAAATGTATAGTTTACGATTCTATAAAGGACATACAGACAAACATTCATTTTTATATATCAAGAAATATTTTCTAGAACAATGTCATTCCTAGATTCTAAATAAAATAATGTGACGAATTTCTATATTAGGTGATTCAGTTTGATTTATAGTAATTTGGTTTGATTTGAAGTAATGCGGTTCATTTATTTATATGTTATGGAGTAACAAATTCTTTATTTATTGCCGGGTTAATCCTAATACCGATCGCTTTGCAGTTCGGGGTCGAGTTTTTAAATCTTTATTACACACGTTGCACGATTTTTGACTTTTTCATGGTAGCATCAGCATCTATGTTATTCTTTACTGCGATAAGAAAACCATTGAGTAGACGTTTATACATAAATACATGAAGCTAAATAACTTTTATAATTATATTTCCGGACAGTTAAGTTGTACTTTAATCGATTTTGATTCACCTATTTCAAATTAATGTTATTGCTAATTAGTATTCTACACGTTACATCAAGAATTTATGCGATTTCCAATTAAACGTTCCATCGCTGACATCTAGATATGTAGCGTAGATCTTGTGATTGCTCCCAATAGAGTTGTTTGTCGTTGTAATTTTGTGTTACCGTTTTGGTTAATTACATAAATAAATAAATTAAAAAGGTTGCTGACGAGGAATGGCATAAAAGTAGTCTAAAAATGTTAATTGCATTTAATTGATTTATTATTTCAAAATTTAATAGCCTTCACGTATAAGTTTGGCTCGCGTGAATCTCTAAGGCTAAGCGTGCACTAGGATTATCAGATATCATAGTGCACGCTAACGCTCATCTTTTTATAGCTGAGTATGCTATTGATAAATCGACTTTTTTTTAATTCGTTTACATGCTTGGCGTCTTTAGCCTACATAAGAATATGAAGTTAGTAAGATTGTGCACATACCTTAATTAATTATAACATAAAAAGGTAACGACGCAATTCTTTTCAAAGCTCAAATGTTCACGTCTAACACTTTCGATTTCTAATACATGTGATTCTTGATTAAATCTATAAAGTATCTTACAGCTAACATATTTAAAACACAATTTACATGTTTTTCGTAATTCAAATGAATTCCCATAAGAAATCCACCGGTTACTTTATCTATTTCCAATTATGGACACCTAAACATACGTTAAGTGACCAACAGGCTCCGCCTGCCAAGTCATTTTGTCACGTACACATGTTCGAGGTGAAACACCTATTAATCGCTACCACATATTTTATCACTAACAGCCATATTGCAGAAACAATTATTACCTCACGTTTTCACTAGAAAACCTTACACACCTGTTTCAGCATGTCACTCAATACATCAATCTGGTGAAGTTAAGTTGCCACTGTTGATAGCTACTGGATTAACTGTAATAGTCTAGACTCTAGGTAGTTTATGTTATTTAATAATACTTCTATTCCAGCTTTCTATTTTAAACTCTACTTCCATTGCTGTATGATATAAATTTTATTGTTCCCTTATACAACATTGAAAGTTATTATCAATTTTCACTAGTAAGTCCATAACATTAAGGTGCTTGTCTATCTACTTGTATTTCTAAAGGTCATTGCAAATTACTTTAACCTCTTTTGAACTATGCATTATAAAAGGTAAGATTGAGTTTTGCTTAATAAAATCAACTAATGCCAGCAAACAGATGGCTGAAGACCTCAGTAGCGAAACAAATAGCTCTAAAATACGTAATAACGTAAGGAGTCTTACCTTACATGTCGTTATATTTCTTGATGTAACTCTGATTTATAATGACATATTCTTAGTTGATAGCAGATGATTTCAAAACTGTAGACGAAGGTAGTATGAGATAATCCATGACGGTCGGTCTAGATGAAAAAATTGACTTCATTTCTATTAGAAAAAAAAAATGTAATGAATTTGTACGGGGGTCTGTATAGCTCGCACCTGTTTTTTCAAGTGATTACTTCTTCTCGTTATTTAATTTAAATCGTACTATCGCCCTACGTCTTGAACTCCCAACTGTGCTTTTTCGCTCATTCATGACTTTATTTCATGCGTGTTCTTTAACATTTCTAAATGTAATAAAAGCCTAAGTCAAAAATCAGATTACTATTCATCCCTGACATTTAACTTCAACTAGGTGTTAATTGGTTTGACTTCAGCCCGGATGAAACTAATATAAATGTAAAGTTTATTAATATTTTAATACAAATCAAGAATAACAACAATGGAGGATGCTGTAATGACTTACTTTTATTCGCCGACGGCTACTACTTGGGCTACGGCAATATTCTCGTTGTCTTTAATAGAGCGTTCATTTTGCACAATATTTTAATAACACTGTGCTGGGAATTTTTTATAAGAACATTCTTCTTTTGCCTAGCCTTTTCATTAGTCTTACATTCATAACTTTCTATTCTACTTTGACGGTCTTTTTGGTCTTGTGGTCTAAGCGTTAGTCTGTATAGTTCACTCGACGCAAAATTTGCAGGTTCGATTTCCGACAGGATAAATTTCATAAACAAACCTAATGTTATTCCGATCTGCTATCGGCCTTAGTATTGCCTGTTCTATATTATCCATAACATAATAGTAATCTGTTTAGATTCGGATTATACTTTATGGGATTTTTCTGCTAATTGGAATGAAAAAAATCAGTAAAAATCAACCCGTAGAGAACAGTTACAAAAACTTTAAACACTAAAATCTTACTGCTCTCTTTTTGCACAAAGTTAACTAAAAGTAGATGGCATAGCATGATTGTTTATAAAAGCATACCCGTCAGTTACTTATGTTACTGACGTAGTAACAATTAACCGGAGACACTTCTAATCTGAAAAAGTATGATATTAGAGATGCGGACACATATTACAATAAATTCTAACATTGTTAACATATAAAATAACAGGCGTTAAAATAACACCTTATCATTTAACTTTTAAAATATCATCATAGAAATAATTTTAATTACTTTTCAAACAATAGTTATTGCGCCATTTGACTCATTTTACTAGTACCTACTTATGACGTCATAAGAAGGTACGCTCATACAAAATTTATCAGGCTGTCACAGATCCGTAAGTTTATAAAAAGTATCTCAATCGATTTGACTGTCCGCTTCCCTATTACATAGACTCTTCCACGTAGCTTCGCTCATGTTATCTTCGGATCCGTATCTCGAAGAAACTTCCCATTTAGGGGAAACTTACTTTATGCGTACACCCTAAGAAAGAAGCTAATAATTTAGAAAATATCAAATAAAGAAACATGAGTTTGGGTTTATAGAATCTTTATTTTGTGAGTAATGAAATCAACAACAGTGCCAATTTAAACTTAAATATGAATAAAATTCTTAGAAAAGTAACTTAAAAAAAAGTAGACAAAGATACTTTTTAGGAACATCTTTTAAATCGTACCTACTACAGTAGTCCTAAATCGTACTTTGAATATTATTCTTTTATCAATGTTTTAAACATAGTAATCATAAATATTTTAATCTGGCTTATGTTAATTTCTCTAATTCCCTGCAATCATCACAAAAATAATTGACGGTATTCCTGTCGACACCAGCACAAAGCTCATGCTGCCAGGACTTGCATACAGAACACTGGATTATATCTTCTTTCTTATTTTCTTTGCAATATTAGTTTTCATATACATTTACTTTTTTCTAGCTTTTGTTTTTTACATTCTAGTTTACAGTGATATCCGTCTTTTTTTCAAGACCTTTTGTTCCTTAAAGAAGCCAGAAAGTAAATTTAGATATATGCAATATACAAGCTTCATTTAATTTTAATTTTCCCTTTTTATGTGCATCAAGAGCTCTTTCCATATCCCTTTGTAACCAAGAATTATACCACTCCCTAGTCATGACAGTCTTGAGTAACAACATGTTACTTTATATGGCTAATTCGTACTTTTACGAATTAGGAGCACTATAAAACAAAACATTTTCTCTAATTTACCTCCAAAAAAAGGTTTGCTCAGTTAGCGTCAGTTATAACAAACAATCAACTTACAAAGAAATGTACAGTTTAATAATGCACTCCATAGTTCAATTACTCACAACAATTTTAAGCAAAATGCTTGTAAAATCAGACAAAAAATTTACATTAAATCTACAGAAATACTCATTTTTTCTTGATAGAGTAAAAGGAAAACGTTGTCACCAGCTTTAGGTAAAATAGCCGACTATTAGTTCAATTAGTTGTCACTTCTGTTGCCACTGCTGTTTTTTGTTCACAAATAATGATAGGGTACGATTTAAGAGCAAGTATGATTTAGGCAAGTTTCCCCTACAGGATTTTTATCCAATTATCCAAAGTATTGGTTTACATTCACGCCATATTTTTATGCTAATCGGTTAATTTCCAAGACCATGAAGAAGATTAGAATAACAAAACTCCAAACAAACACATCCACATTCATTTAATTAAGGATTTAATTATGAATTACTTAAAATCTATCCATAGAAGTTGATTGATAATAATATTTCCATCAATTGATAGACTTTATTACCACTTTCTTCAATACAGCTTTGAAACAATCAAGAAATTGTCTTGTCTACATACCGATGGGACATTAAATCAATATCTTTATATTGTTTCTATTGTGTAGGACTATAAATGTTGGTACTTATACATTTTATATGAGACGTAGGTGGAAAGTAGTGAGCGGTATGGGGTATGTACGCATAAATTATTCTAATAGCCACAATAGAACATTAGCTGTCTCGTGTAAACCAATATAAATGTCTAATGGTCTATTACGTCACGTTCAAAGAGAAAAGTTTATGTAATTTTATTTATATGATTGAGGTCGAAGAAAAAGTTACTAAGTCCGCTGGATAAAGCTAAAATCATTAGTGAGTCTAAATGAACGATAAGTTACGCATTTTGAGTGCGAAATAGGGCAGCAAATCAAATTGGAACGATAGAAAACTTTCGATTTAATCTATTACATAAATTTCAAGTTTTGATCTTCATATTGTTTACTTTAAAATGCCGAAAACGTTAAAATAAAATATAGTAGCATATATCAGATACAATGTATAAGATCTGAAAGAAATGGAAAAAATGGAGCTAATAGTGCTAAACTAATAAAACTACGAATTGTATTGTTATGAGTTACGGGACTCGAATTGAAATGTCGTTGGAATTATTATAGAGTTTATTAGAACTATACAAATACGTATAACACAGGTACAAATATAACCGAACACAACAAATCCAAACGTAATCTAGAAGGTCGTAATTCAATAAAACGCGCAAAATCCGTCACTATGAAATTCCCGAATGTACACACGTCACGCCCGTATCGTAGTCGTATCTCAACTGCCTCGCTCTCCCTCAGGCCATCCTATTATACTGCACAAATGCAAAATATGCCCGCCCGCCAACGTGGACCGAATTTCCTAGAATCAGCTTGTACTTTGTAATCCATGACACCTGGCTAATGGCCGTAAACGAGAACAATAGGCTGTTCTTCACAATACTAGAAACGTATGCCAGTAAATAAGTAAACAAAAGAAGACGATCATAAAAGGATTACAAATAGTTCAAATGCTGACAGGTAATAAAATGTGCTTTTACAGATTGTACGTGGAATTTGTCTTTGTCGAAGCCAAGTTGTAACAGTATTGTTTTCGTTACATTGTATTGCTGAGTATATTGTTCCTTGCTTAGGTGTCTTTTTATTTTACTAGATATTATTTATTACCCTAGTTTTGTTTCATTTACAAATGCTTTGTCTCTCGTGAGATATAAAACTGTGACAACCTTGGCTTTCTAAAGCCAACATTAAAGGTGAATAAATGGATACGAACTTAATACGCCGACCTGAATCGTGAGCAATCCTTAACCTCATGCACATAATGAAGACATTAAGATATTTATCCATTTCGGGACGATCGCTTTATGTATGTATCTCTCGACCAATATTAATATTCAATAGAGTGGTGTCGCCAAAAATTTAAAGCATAGTGGAAATAATCGGTTTGCTGATGATCATTATTTTAATTATTTGGTTACAGAAACTTTAAAAGTCATCCAATCGAAACAACTACTGATGGCCGGTTCCTATATCTAACTACTAGCTGTACCCGCGACGTCGTCCGCGTGGAATTTGTTTTCAAAACCCCCCGATTTTGAAACATTCTTTATTGGTGCTCCGCTCCTATTGGTCTTAGCCGGATGATATATAGCCTATAGCCTTCCTCGATAAATGGGCTATCTAGAATTTTTCAAATCAGACTTGTAGTTCCTGAGATTAGCGCGTTCAATCAAACAAACAAACAAACTCTTCAGCTTTATATATTATTATAAGATTCGTTCACTTGCCTTATCATCGGTTGAGTTCTGACATTACTTGTATGGACCTTATGTCAAATTTTAACCGATAGTAAGGGAAATGAACAGTTGGTAAGATATAGTAACGGGCCATGAATGAATCTTGCACACTAACTAAGATGCTAACATAAAAATACTTTTAACAAAATTCTATTTAAACAAGATCTGTTGAGTTGTTTTTGAGCAATGGGAAGTTTTTTAAATATTTTTTAGAGTTCTGTAATTAAAAAAATAATAAAATCGGCAATTGCGTGTCGTATGTGCTTTTGCGCATGCAACTGATTTCAGTTAGATTCGTCGAGTATTTCTTGAGATATAAGGTATTTTTGATTAAATTTCAAGGATTGTATAGACAAATGACCAAAGCGGTGGCCGTTCGTCACCTATACGGAACCCTGCATTGTGCGTGGAATGACATGCACTTGATCAATTTTTATTTCAATAATTCATAGTTTCAATAAAATATAGTGTCAACATTATCGTTTTCTACCAACATTTTCATGCAACACCTTTCGTTCTTTGAAAACGCATAAATATTTATTTCGTTTACCTTAAATAGAGAGTACACAGGAAATCTACTTAGTTATGGTGTCAAAAAACTGTCGTATAAGGAATTGTCCCGGATAACACTGCATACTTGGTGGCCACAGTTACGTAGGGGCTTTCACGACGCCATATGGTCTGGTCGTACAGTACACTATTCGTATATGTATGAGAGCCCCCGTGTGTATGTATTAGTAATATGGAAGTAGGAAAACCTATTGAAATAAATGATGAAGAAAACTTACTTCGATATACGCTTGAGTTTCTTGTTGTGTACAAAAATGTTTTTTGGTTCCTTTGAAGAGATCATATATTTATTAACGTTTGATCTTCTTTATTGTACTCAAAATTCTGTTTAGCCTGAGATAAAAAGAACTATATACACATGTATGATACATGCTTATGTAAAACGAGGAGTCATGTTTTGTTTGAAAAAAGTAATAATAATTATGGTCATTCTTCGGCGGAGTCAATATATGTAAGTCATGTTACCTCAGATTCTAAGGCTTTCCTCCTGCGAGCGAGTTATTCTTGGAAAGGAGGAGGCGGAGCGAGAACATGAGCGTACGTTGGTGGAGAAGGAATAAATTATTGAAATAAAATAAATGTTTTGTATATTAATATATTGTGAATGACTTTTCTCTAATATGACATGACATATAAATTACTCGAATTTAAACTATAATAAAAACTTTATTGCTGTGAACATACGCCCTTGCTCCATTCTCGCCGTGAGCGGACGGCGCTGGTGGTCCCCTAGGGAAAGGGTTCTCACCCGCCGTTATGCCGTCAAGATGTGGGAGCAACATGTTCCGCGCGCGCTCACCTCTCTTCCCGTGGGTTGCGTTATCCGACCGCCCCACACTTAAGAGAGTTTGAAGACGCAGATGGGTCACCGATTGCCAGGGCCCCGCGGAATGTCAGTGGCCCTGGCATTAAGGCGAACACCGAGGGGGTTTTAGTGGGTATCCCTAACCGTTGTGTGGCAATTGCACTTCTTGCGGGGAGGTGCTAGTGCCACCCCGACCTGATGAATCCCACACACCGGCTGCGATTTTCTCCCTCGCACGGTTAATGGTAATCAATCGGATTTCCTCTAAAAAAAAAAGAGATTCTAAGGCTTTCGCACCTAATTCTAAATATATATAATTCTAGGTTTAATAATTGATCAGTCTTATAAGAATTTAGGTTTTGGTATATAAATATTCTGCCAAATATTTGCGTAATTCAGTAAATATCCGACACACTGACACTGTTGAAAGCATTTTGAGAGTTAATCGTAAATAATAATTATTTTGGCTCGCATGATATCTGGCGCCAGTTAGATTACTGCAAATTATAAACAACCACGCAATACTGATTATAATGAAAGTATAAATAAATTCTTGAATTTATTATCAAGGCATTTTACAGGTAAAAGATATTTGTATAGATTTAGAATACAAATAACACAAGAAATGTTAGAAAGAGACGTAATTACGTAGATGCGTATTTTTTTATTATAATTATTCCATTATAGAAAACTTATAGGCTAGGCAGTAGCAGTATCCTTACAAATTACACAGAAGTTGATATTTGGATCTCAGGCGGGAAGAAGTGCGTCAGATTGTCCTTGTACGGTCACGGTCATTTTTTGAAAAATAATGGTTTCGTAAGTATAAAATCGCTAAGCAACTAAAAAGTCGTGTGGGATATGCTTGGACGGATCTTGAACAAATTTACCAATTTTCTTTAATTTATTTTTTATTGAAGTCCATAAGCAGGGAGATATTACCTTCTAAAGGTGCTCCCTTAACGCGAGCGTTCGCCTGTAATGAAGCATTCGTGACTCGATTTTGAGCATTTAGTTGATTCCATAACGTCAGACGAAGCTGTGGTTGAGTTACAAGCTGTATCAAAATATTACAGATTGTATCGTTACAGGTTGCGCACTGTGCAACGCAAATTGCACGATGTAATGCTCGGATCTGTAACGTTACATTTCAGGCGAATGCTCTCGGTGAGGAAGCACCGTAAAGTAGTATAAATTATACCCTCTGTAACTATTGCACTATTAAAATGAAAATTTCTGAAAAAATTATGACGGTAGAGTTTATAATTCTTTCAATGAAAATTACATTTAAAAAGATTCGTCGAGTAGCTTTTGAGACGTGATGTGTTTTCGATTAAATACTTCTTAGTGGTATATGGTATGATGAAATGATAAAAACATTTATCACCTATACGGAACCCTCCGTTATGCACGAACTGTATAAGCACTTGCCAAATTCTTGTTTCTGGTACCTTGAACGTGATTAACATTTGTTCATTTAATCAGAAAACAAATTCACATATTATATATCCCCAAACTAATCAAGTTACGCTTGTGTTATGGCAATATACAGCGAATCATTCTGGGGCCGACCACAGACACCCAGATCATATCAACTAACGAAAAGTTCATGTACAAACTTACCATGCCTGGAGTCGAGCCACAGAAACAGAGGGTGTCAAAATATTGTTTCATTGTACTTTGTTGCGCTGCATAGTTCGACAACAAAATTCTAGTAATCTTACTGACATAAATTTTAACAGATAACAATAATACAGATTACTAAAAATGACACATTTATTAAAAGAACAAAGGCACGTCTAATATACAATATTTCAAACGTGTACCTTTTGATCTTAGTGATGTCATTAAAGTATCAACACGATATAAGTTAAACTTTAGTCACAATCATATTCATTCTTATTTCACCTCCCACATGCAGTTTGAAAATAGGGTTATGATATAAAAGCTGTCAAAGGGCTGTATCCTAACAATCAATCGGTGTATCGACTCTATTATTATTCTTTACGCCAAACAAATCCTGTATTACAGAATCTGGTTAGTTATCCTTTTCTTTTTATCCTTCTTTCAAGTTTTTTTAATCATGTGTTTTATATTATTTTGTAATGAATAACATACAATAATTCAATGACATGATAAAAATAACATAATGGCCAAGGAACTTTATAAACTGCCTGTATAGTATTGTACAATACAGGCAATTATTTACTCTTATAAAGAAGACACATCTTTTCTTTGTGTAATTATATGTATGTGACAGCTTATGCAATAAGTAATATTCTATTCTAATAATCTGAGGCCCAATTCTGCTATTACTATCTCGTCTAAATCGCTGGACATTATCGTCCCAATCTTGGGTTTGCCTGAATTCGGGTGTGGTGCCCGTGGCAAGCCACTCTATAAATAATTTATAAGTAAAAACTCGCGAAATAAATATTTAAAATTTTTAATAGTTTTTCAATATTCATTCCATGAACAACATTTCAGTTAATGGCAATACCAATTTTTTCTACTATTATTCCTCCGCGACGAAATCGAGAAGATATTATGGATTTAGTACAATACGAAACGACACTATCGCAATGGCATAGTAGTTTGAATATCTTCGCGTCTTCGAGATATTGAAATAGCAGAATTGGACCCCTGGTATCTGTACAATAGGTCTTATCCTTCCAATCTCTTCTCTACTCTGGCATATATCCTCTGTCACACCGCACATACAAATTTCACATGTTTATTCAAAGTCACTTTCACTGGAGAATATTTTAGGAGGTCTCATACATATAAGTTAAAACTTAAGTCTACCTCCTGCTGTACGTATATATATTATTGCAACACTTCGCAACTTGTTATTACTGTTTTAATTTCAATGAATTACGATCTCAATCTTTGGTTTGCTCATGAGTTATACTAGAATGGCATATAAAAGGTCTACTAATTTCTTACCGTTCTTATCACTCCTTCAGTGCTAACCAGCCCTGGTTTAGACTGAAACATGAATCAACGTCTCTCCGCGTCTACGTTGGCCGCAAGCCAAACTGAGGAAATGAACAAAAAGATTAGTTTTCTTAACCTTGATACTG
This sequence comes from Dendrolimus houi, assembly GCA_039645545.1. Classification (NCBI taxonomy): domain Eukaryota; kingdom Metazoa; phylum Arthropoda; class Insecta; order Lepidoptera; family Lasiocampidae; genus Dendrolimus; species Dendrolimus houi. Next base: position 21,824,479 of record CM077127.1, on the reverse strand, counting down.
ATTTTCATGACACGTATGAGAATTAACACACTAACATGTAGTGTCTTCTTGGCTAATTAAGTTTGATGGAACTATTAAATTTGTTACGTGTTGTTTTATTTATGTTGACTTTATAGCCGACTGGTGTTGAAATATGCTGCATTTGTTAATCAAAAATCTTTTGGCTGTCTACAAAAAAGTCAATTCATTATGAACTCTGTCGCTTGAGATTTAATATTTAAATTTATTTCTGTACTATAAGATGACTAATAGATATTTGCTCCCAAAGTCGTGAAACTCTAACTTTCGAACTAAGCAGTGGAAAATCCTGGTAAAATTTGAGAGTGTAGAGCTTTGAAAAACACCTTTAATGATTTTGTTTTACAAGATGCGTTGGGTGGTTTTTGAGACTTTTGTTACCTTTACGGATCCTACATTATGCATGAACTGCAAAGCACTTACCCTATTTTTTTAATTAACCGTAAAACAAACAACCAGTTTCCGTAAGTAGAATGAATTCACCTCATAGAGCACTAAGAATAGATTTATATGTAAACTAGAGTAATAATAACCGCAGATAAAGAGTTTCACGGGCAAGGCGGCTAACTTCAAACGTGGTTCTGGCTTTGTGAATCGAGTTCGTCTAATTATTTTTGTTGGTGTTTCCGAGAACCGTTAATCATATAGTTCATGTTTATATTTAGTTCTAGATGTGGGTTTATTTCTAATATTGAAAGGAACTTTAACAGAATTATATTTGTTAAATAGTAAGACATGATCTAGTATAGTCTACCTCAAGCATTATGCTATATCTGTAATATCCAATATTTGAGGTTATCCCCGATTCTACCCACGACTTCACAACCCACGAATATATTTTTCCCAAATCAACCCATTTCTATTCCCGTTTCAGCCCACGAGAATATCTTAATTTTTCATTCCCAACTCAACCCATTTTAAAACTAGCATAAACTTCAGGTTTTTTGTACGGTTTTACCAAAAGTCATAGTTGAAAAATCTTAACACAGAAATTACATACTTATGCGGTACGTTTTACCCCGGGAAATTTACCTGGGAATGGTTTAAAGTGACCGTGTTGAAAATTTTTTAGAATCTGATGCGATTTTTTCATTGACGGATAGCAAATATTCTGAAATAAAATCTGTTCTATTTTTTATCCTGGGAATTCTCCCGAGAGTAGTTTAAAGTTCCTAGGGCGCATAAAAATTTGCTTATTCCGAAACAATTTTCACTAAATCGATTGCATACTACTTCTACTTCTTTTTAAAATTCTGCGATACATACACAAAATTAGCTGATTTCGATACGATTTCATTATTTCATTATACTTAATATCCCGGGAATGCCGAAGGAATTTTTGCGGGAGGGGTTTGTAGTGATTATTATGCATAAAAATTATCTGAATAGGATCTGATGGATACTAAAATAATAGTTTACGTTATTTTTGAAATGCCTTGGTAGTTTATGTCCCGGAAATCCAGTGAGAATCTTCCCGGGAGTTGTTTAAAGTGATTAGGGTGCATACAAATTGGCTAATTCCGATACGATTTTTACGAATAACAGTTTACGTTCTTTTTTAAATGCTGTAATACATTATATCCTGGGAATCCTAGATATTTTTCTGAAAATCGATCACACGGCTAAAAATAGCATGACTATTGGCTGTGATACTCTTATTACGGAATAGATTGGTACTACATAACATTTTGCATATCTGACTAATACATATAATAATATACTACGATAGTTTCTATATTTATTACAGTCTTTAGTAGAACCCTTGTAATTGTGTATAACTTTACTAATCTCGGGTTTCTAGAGGAATTTCCGGGATTACCTTGTTCTGTTATAAATTAAATTTATAAAATTTTAAACATAGAGTTTCATTTTTATGCTGTCTATACTTGATTGCCACTTTTTTTGCTTTGGGTTGAATTGGAAATAATGTTTAGGTTGAGATACGAAAATTTATTAAAAATAAGTCGTGGGTTGAGTCGGGAATAGAAATGGTTTTATTTGGGTTTTTTTATATGGGTTGAGTTGTCGTGGGCTATACTGGGAACAACCCAATATTTGCCGCACAGCATCTGAATTTTTGTGATGAACGCTAGTCTAATTGCGTAGTTATAGGTGTAATTAATGATTACATTTGGTATAGCAAACTATAACACATGCTTTCTCTTCATAGAAAATGGTCGCTCTTCGGGAAGCCATTGGCTTACTTCCTAATTTTTCACCTTTTTTGACCTAATTGTATTGCTAGGGTCGGCACTGTATTTATTACTACTACCCTGGCAAATAACATTTCTATATTAATTTTTACACCATCCATACATTTTCTGTTTTCAAAATGAATTATTCTATGATTATAATGTAAAAGAACTTTAAAGTGATCATTCCGCCACTTGCAAGACGTTAATAACTGAAGAATATTCATAATTGTTGATTTAACATGCTTGGCATAAAAGTCATAAATTATACCCGTAATAATACAGAGCAAATGAGTCCACAAATCGTGTTTTAGACTGGCGCCATATCTACTTACGTAAACGTCATTTGTTTTTTTAGTTATGCGTATAGTGCCAAAAATGTAATATCTGTCATCGCACGCTGGTCACGTAAGAATTTTATGTGGTCTTGTTTTTTTTGTTGATTCTGCCTCAATATTTCTAATCTGTGCTCAAGTTAGATATACATATATTGCTGATAATATGTGTATGTATCTAATTATATGCCTTTTTAAAGTTTCTCTGTTGTCTATCTATAATTTATATTCTATTTTCTCCACTTTGCATGCTCTTCTATGTCCTCTATTGTTAGTCTATTAGTTTTCATATCCTGCTTCGCAATATATAGTTAATCTCTCACACCAGGGACAAATGAAACTATCTTCTATCGACATGGTCTTTAGACCCATGCGCATAATGTTGCTAAACCATCTGAATCAACGAGCTTGAAGATAATCTCCATAGCATAGCTTGCTGGTATTAAACATACCAAGTTCATTTCTTAGAACCCCTTAAAGCCTCACCGTGTCTTATCAAATCGATGTATCTCACAATTGAAATATCTACTATTATAACCGTGACATTGCAATTCTTTCTATTCTTTCTTCAACATATTTTATAAGCATTACATATGAAATATCTATGTATGTATCTGGTAGTGACGTTACTCGAACTTGCCCAAAACCTTGACATGACATTATACAACGCCGATGTCAATGCCCCCGACGTGAATGGCATTTGTGTAGATATGGCCAAGTGAAACAATTGTGTGTGACAGGTCGATTCGTCACGAGGTTCTGCTGTATCGTTCGGTGAGCTTGTTTTTTGCTGTGTATTTATGTATGGTTTTATTACTATTATTACCAGATTCATGAATCAAACGTTTTACCCATTCTATGAAGTGATGATAAAACGAACAATGATCTTATAAGTATTGTGAATTGTGTGAAGGATGACATGATGATTTATGGTGTGGCAGAAGACGTATGCTAGAATAGACGACTATAGAGGGAAAAGAAATATCAAAAATACCAAATCATTTGGAGAAGGTGATAGAACAAAAAAGATGCTGTAAGTACTATCAAGTCTATGAATTATTAGCTAATGATTTTAAGAAAACATCGTTTGCTACAAGATTTCAGTATACTATAATAAAGAGATTTTTGCTCAATCACATCAAGACAAAGCTATTTTCGAATTAGATAGATTTACACCATATATGGGCAACAACCCGGATCCGGCCCGCTGTAAGATATGATCCGGCCCGCAAGATATTTTGAGAAAACCCAATAAAAAAAATATCACATTAGGTACTTATACTCACGGGAGTGACAGTGAGGCGGCAAACATCAAATCCTTTGATGTTTGCCGCCTCACTCTTTGATAATCGCCGCCACTCGGCTTGCTCGATCATATTCTTTCAGGTTTGCCGCCTCACGGGCGACACATCAAAAGATTTATTGCTTCTCAATTATTCTAAACTAGTTCATTCCAGATTATTCCTTCATTTTGCCTATATAAGCGGGTGGATGGCCCGAACGTTAGTTCAATTCTATTTGAGCTACCGAGGTGATAACTTGGACAAGCGATATCCTAGCGAACTGCTCGATCCGTCAATTTGCTTTGTGACTTTGTGTGCATCTTGAGTGGTTACTAACTATAGTTTGTTATTAAGTTTATTGAACGAAAAGTAAACAAAAATGATGTCTGGTGGAAAGAAACGAAAAGTAGATACAGAGGGTCGCCAGTCTCAAGAAAAATGGACTGAAGAATTCTTTTTTATCTTGCACAATGGTAAGCCTATTTGTTTGCTGTGTAATTAATCCATTTCAGTAATGAAAGAATTCAATATAAAGAGGCATTACTCCAATAAGCATGCTATCTATATGTTTCGGATCAAACTACGCTTGTGGGAGTCACAGATGCTGTCTGGTAACAGTTACCATTTCAACACGCTCTCTGCGTAAGAAAATATTGCTTATGCTCAATATGCTGACGAACTCAAGTTACTGTCGGAACAATTTTCGAACAGATTTAGCGACTTCAAAAACATAGAAGACTGTTTCAGTTTATTTGCTACTCCTACAAAATGCAATGTACAAAATGCTCCAATACACTTACAAATGGAGTTGATCGAGATTCAAGAAAACTCACTCCTAAAATCCAAATTTGAAAACGTAGAGTTGTGCGATTTCTACAAAAAATACCTAGAAGAAGACAATTTTCCGCAGCTTAGAAAATTCGCAAGATTGATTTGTGCGTTTGGCAGTACTTATAAATGCGAGCAGTTCTTTTCATTGATGAAAGTTAATAAATCAACACATCGTACAAGACTGACTGACGATAATTTGGAAAATTCTTTACATCTTTGTATCAGTGGAATTAATCCAAATATCGATAGATTAGTTTCAAACTCAAGTTTCTCATTGATTTCAGTGTATTTAACTTTCGTAGTTTGTAACAATTGCAAATTTAACGATTTAATTATAAATGTACCATTTTTTTTAAATTTCATTTTGTTATTTTAATAAATTGTACTATAATAACATTGTCGTATTATTTCATGTCTAATATCTATCGCAAAAAATATTATCACTACTTTAAAATGCACTAAGTACTTTTAAACGCGGCCCGCGAACGTATTTGCACGCTAAAGTTTGGCCCTCAACATGTCAAAGGTTGTCCATACCTGATTTACATTGTACGTAGATTTGACAATTGATTAATGCATTAAAATAGTAACTAAATCACTGTCTAATAAAATACGCTAACGATCAGCACGATTTATTTTTTAGGCATTAATATATTGGCTAGAAAATTGATTGCGAATAGTACAAAGTGTTTTAAAATTGACAAGTTGATTGCTTAAAAAATCTATTATTAGTTTCATGTTAGCTACACGGTAAATATTTTTTATTCGATAGATCAACATTCGACATATTAGCATTCTATGATAATGTTCTGAAGCTAAGAACATATCGAGCCTTTACGGCCGTTTTATCGTAAGCGACATTTGGACCTTATTATTCTTTTTTGTTGCAAAAGGTATTTAAACTTTTCAGTTAAATTAGACCCTACTGAAGCATAAACTAAAAGTCTTAATATAAATTAATAGTTTAAAGTTCCTTTTGAAACAAAAAAGAACTTGGGTCCAAATGTCGCTTACGATGCAATGGCGGTAAAGACTCGATATGTCATCGTTGTCCTTAGGAATACACAAACCGGGGATTACGCAAAAACGGGGGCAATATCAACAAGGTCTCTATCAATGTTTCCTGTACCGGGAAATGAACCCGATAGCCCTGAAGTTTAATTAGCTAATTGGCTAACGCTTAAAGTGTTATTTTTAAATTATAATTTAATTGTGTGTATTGTAAAATTATGCTACCAAATGGGATGTTTAATTGCTAAGTCACTAAAAATAAAATATTATGTAATGTCAGTAAAGTTTATTGTATATTATATCTATAATAGGATAATGACAATGTAAACATAATTTAATACATAGCACAATTTAACCTCGCAAAATCTAATTATCTTAAATTTAGTTCCCTTCGTCTTGTCGCATGTAGATCAAAGCACAACCTCAACTTAAGGTAATAATAGGAATACCATCAGAATGGTTTCAGTGGACCAATTTCTATATGTAGTTGTAACGAATATGTCGTCATAATTCTAATGAATCAAATAACTAATTAATTATTCTTGAAACAGTGATTGAAATTGATATATTCAGTATATGAGATATTAAAAAATTTCATATCAAATCTATTTCCAAAAAAATGTATAATATTTTTATATTACATTTTTATTTATTATGCATTATTCATAATCAATAAAGTATTGAAATTATTTCTATCATGACCTTTAAAAGTGAAATAATATTTAATCATGTTTTGAACAACAGTTGAACATGGTAAGTGTTTTAGAATTTATTGTAGCATTCATATATACTACACCTAATCAAGCTAAAGACTCTGAATTACGTATTATTATAGTGCTAATTACAGATATTGTTGAGGTGTCAATGCTTGACAGTTTAATAGCGTGATAATAAATCGCGTTACTAAAAATTGGTTACAAAAAACGCATTCTACTTTTTGCTGTACATGACAGTGTCTAATAGACCGTTGAATAATTATGTAACGTAAAGATATATTAAACAATATTTTACAACATCTTTTGAAAGATGGCTTGTAAAAGACGTTTTAGACATGTATCTTGCAACCATTAATGTTTTACAAAAGATTGCATCAGATTGCTTTTAAAATCTTTATTTTCGTCATAAATAATGTCTAAATCTTTGTCATATTATCAGGATTTTGGTGATGGTCAAATTCAAAATCATTGCGAATATAAGCAAGATGTGAAGGTGTTACAATTAGTCATCTATATTCTGCCGGTACCGGCGTGCAACATACATATATTATTGGTGATACATAAATTTTATGATTATAATAAATCTTTTTGTTATGGTACAAAAACCAACATACGAATTATGTAGACAGCTTTATACTCATATAATGATTAATTAGTAAATTAAACTGATTCATAATACACTTATGCCAAGATTACAAATGTAACAAATGGTACACATGTTTTTTTTTTATTGGTTAAACTCGAATACAAATACACTATTGAATGAAATGAATCAAACATAGCAATAAAAATCAAATAAAAAATATTCTAGACAATGACTTTCACACCGAAATAGCTCTGCATCACCTACCAGTATTAATGAATCGGAGGACAGGCTGAGTAAGACATGACGCCTGGGGTTGTCAGCGAACTCACTAAAATGACTAAAGCTTCCTGGTTTTCATATTGGCCTCCTTTTCTTTCTTATGTTTCTTATTCGTCGTCCTTGTCTGTTTTATGCCGTTTCGCGGCGGGTTTTGTTTCCGTTGTCTGGGAATTTTATTGCAGGTGCCGGGTACAGATCTAGATAATATAATAAGATACTTCAGAAATGTGGTGACTCACACGTCTAGAGATTGATCGTATATAATTATAACAGTTGTATATGATTTAATCAGGAAATTAAGACTTCGAAAGAAAGTACTTAGGCTTAGAGCAAGGATTCCCAAAGTAGTCGATATCGACCCTCTGAGGTCGAAACCGGTTTCCCAGGGGTCGACATAAACGAAACTGATTTTGGGGATTGACGAGGTCTAAATATCGACCCCTATTAATTATTATTAACACAAGGTCTTATTTGAAACTTTCAAGATACTTTATAAGTTGTGTTATGTGTACCAACTTGTTATAAGAATGACTAATATTTTAGCAGGAAGTAAGTATCTTTGTATACTTTTAAAAAACTTGTAGTAGCGAGTGGTAGAGGTTAAATGATACTTCAGATGGCAGAGAGTAGTATTCACTGTCAAGTATTGATGTGAACTGAAGTGAACTAATTTATTTTGGAAATGGTTAAATACAAATATTAAAAAGTCATACAGCTAGTACAATATATAGCACAATGTGTGAGCGGGACGGATGATGTGCGAGCAAGATAGAGCAACTATTAATATGTGCACTCCCGTGTTGCGCTAGCCAGTAGTTCGTTGTCCACTGCGATGACTAGAGATATGCAGCTCCCGTAGTACCACCCTTCATGTTAAACGCACACTTGGTTTGATAGCTCTGCCAGACCTGATCACGTGAGCTGCACATTTCCAGTCATCGCAGTAACTCAAGAAGTCGATAGGCGTACACAAATTCGTACAAGATGAAAAACTCGGCAAGTCAATAAGCGTGGACAAGTTCGAGCAAGATAATAAAGTATTTTTTATCAATACGAAAAAACTAGAGATAGGATTTTTAAAGTAATTTGGCTAGGGATCTGAGGTGTCAATTCATATTGCAAAAGAGGTCTCTTGTCCAAAATAGTTTAGGAATCCCGGGTTTAGAGCATAAATCATTAAGAATACGTCAGCATAACCCTTGGTAATCGATTTATTGACATTAATAGGATTATCATGAGTATTGTTTAAGAGAAATAATGTTGAATTAGAAACATAAAAAAGACAGTTAAGCTTCTCACTTAATAAATTAAATGTGTCTTATCCACTTTTCTAATCCGTCTTCTGACTACAGCCTGTTACATGTTCAATAACCTCCATCGTGTAAGCTACTATTTTTGATTAATAGCTAAAAGCTAAAATAAATAGCTTTTAGCTATTAATCAAAAATATAGCTAAAATATAGCTAAAAGTCGAACTAAGCTACCTTTACTACAATTGTATAACCTATATCAGTATAATCAGAGATCTTTATAGACAGTGATTCAGTATCTTTATTACCTAAAGCGCCTACGACGACATTGACCGTAATACGAAAGTTCAACTTACCTCATAACCGTTTACGCAACAAGCCTTATGCTATAATAAATTTATTGTAACTATTTTATGACTAAGCTGAAGGATTGCCTTCACAGGTGAATTTATCGGTAACTTATTACATTTATGTAGTCAAGTAATTTAAGTACACACCAATATAAACTACGGTGACTAGTTTATATTAGTGTGTACTCTATGTTCTTAAACTAAGTTGTGTTCGCGAATATTTGAGTGATTGCAGTACTGTTTCTGTCTTAAGTAGCAAATTTTGGTCCAAACGATTTAATTTGAAAGTTAATCATCGACTGGAAGATAAAATAATACGTGATTTTGGCAGGAACTTAAAAAGTTATGAAAACTAAACAATAGTTGTCGGGTATCTATAGTTTTTATGCAGGACTTCTATGATGATCGTATAGTAAATCTTGAATACAATCAATTACGTTATTTTCTCTTAAAATGTTAAGAATGTACGAAAAGGTAGTAAACATCACTATTTTCATTCGATTTTCAAACGTTTAAGTTTCCAAAAAATACTAGGCGGAATTGACAATTTCTTGAGATAGTTGCTATTCTAACTCTAGTGGTATACAAGACATCACTGCGATATATTATTCCGTGTAGGCAGTCTCTATAAAGCATTATGTAATCAATCCCGAAAAAATAGTAGATTATTCGACTTTGTCGCGTAATTGGATATTTCGGAGAAATGTTTGTTGACACGTGTTTTTACTGCTCGATTGGGTTCATAACCTTCAAATTAATCTCTAAAGGCCTCTTTAATAGTTTAAATATAGGATTGGTATTTATAGAATATTCATATTTTGGTACATGAACATATTTTGAATGTTAATGTGGTTTAGATATATAGAGAGAATGGATGAAATGAGACTGACAAAGCAAGTGTATAGAAACAGTGTGGGTGATTGAGTTGGTGCTGGTGGATCGCGACATACTTACCATGATCAAACCGCAAGTGATTAAAGAATGGCCAGTTAAAAAGCAACTGTAATAAAGGTGTATGTATGAAGAAATTAATGAATGTAAATGAAGCAAAAGATGTATGTCAAGATCGTGGTAAGTGGAAATCCAGTCTCTGCCTACCCCTATGAGAAACGGGCGTGATAATATGTGTGTATGTATGATACATGAACGGAAAGTTATATGTGATATTTAAGCGTTGGTCACTTGGTACATTCGGCTCAAAGGCCCCACCGGTTTAGACTTCCAGGAGTGTAAATTTAACAAATGAATATTCCGACACTTACTCCGGTCTGCATGTTACCATGGTCAGTCGCATAGTTGTGTGTAGTATTTTGATCCATAATATGCGTGGTAATATACAGCAAATATTATTTTTTTGTTCAGTTGTATCTAAACAAAAAAAGCTTAAGAAAATATCAGTATGTAAATTTTGACTTGTAATTTTCACTATAGTTAATTTCGCCTACATTGGTTTTAGAATTTATGCCTTAACAAAAATTAATAGGATTTTCCTCTAAGTATAATTGTGATTAAATTACCCGCTTATAATTTTGTCTACTTACCTTAAAAGCTGCTCTTCATTCCCGGCAAAACTACACGAGACTAGCCAAATACGGGAGTGTAGAGGCCCTATTCGGCAAGTCTCGCCTACATTCGTGTAGTCTCGGTTTCATGTCGGTACTATCAAAAAGTTTTGTGTTTGCGCGGGACAGAGCCCTCCACACTCCCGTAGTGTAGTAGGCTGCAGCACATAAAGCTACAGCGGCAGACGTTTCTAATAAGTCCATCCTGTACGAGTTCTGAACGGGCAATGCGTGAGTGGGAATGTGGAGGGCCGCTCTCGATCTTGTCATGTCTCGGCAAAACATTTGGCGAAGACGTATCGGCAGGAGTGTAGAGCGCGTTTTATACATTTCTAGATTACATCATCCATCGACACAACAATCCTTGATTAGGCCCTTAATATGTTCCTAATGTTCAAGTGTGGTAAATGTCGTGACGCAAAGTAGCTTCAAACATAATACAGAAATTACGTCAATGTAAAATATGTCGTAATAACTTTATTAGGTTATGTATGAAGTATATACTAACTCTATTCACGTGTAGTATCATAGAGTTTCTTACATATATATATGTCTTTGAAGAATCAGACAACTGCCTGCTCCGCAGTTCGCACAATGAATAAGCATCACCATACAATGTGGTGTTACCACTTTGCATGGCAATACATTCGGCTTTCTGGGCACGCTTCCCGCGTACAGTGGTCTGGTATATCATTTTTAACAGCAATTAACGTTAAATTTAGGTATATTTTAGTAATATTGCATGTATCATTATCAACTATATTATTGGAGAACTACGGATATGTTTTGATTTTAAATCGTTGTTTTCTTGCGTAAGTTATATAACTAATATTGTTTTTAATGCATATGTAATAACTATTAATAGCTCTACAGAAATATTGTTGATGAATGAAATACTAGCTACTATTAAATTCTCTAATAATAGCACCGAAAAATGGCTTGTAAATTGTTATCACTAAATGGATTCATGCCTTGGTATTTCAAGTGTTTGTTAGTGAGTAAATTTTGCTAATTGCTCATTATTAGTAACCTTTAATTGCTAGATTAATGAAAGCTACACCAGAAACATACATCTATTTGAATAAAATATTTGACTGTAGCTTATGCTAAAAAAGTTCATTAGAATTGATTACCATTTGACAAAATTATAACATAAATGCAGCGCATTGTATATATAAACGGTATTCTTTAAATTGATTATGTATTGCAACACAAAAGATCGTGAAATTATCAGTTATTGGAAATTAATATAATTATCTAATATTTAGATTTTACCAATAAAGATTTCTGTGAAGAAAATATGAACATTTAAATCTAATGCCATTTCTCGTGGTATCAATATCAATATAATCGATATTGTCAAAGCTATCGATATCGATCGATCTACTCATTAAATTGTTAATATAAGAATCAAGTGAAACTACAGAACAAATAATTTGACATCAATTACCACATTTTGTACTAATCAAAATGAATCGAGAACACACTACTTCTCAACAAGATATGCAAATGGATATCAGTCGGTCTGGTAGAGACGAACAATTTGATAGTCGTAATTCAGAGCTTAGAAAGCGAACTGATCGCGCGTAAATAACACTCTTCCATTATCCGTCTTTACTCCAGATATTGTAGTGACACTAATTCGTCTTGTTGGTTTATGGGAATTAACCGCTTGCATCAAGACGGCTCTGTATGCCTTCTTGGAATTTGTTTGCTGGGAGTTTAGTTACGATTTATATGTGCGTTAGATTATATCTGTTGACATTTATGTGTTCAGTTTTTAGTTTAGAATTAATTTTAACAGAATTTACAAAGGAAGAAGTTCTCAATTTGACTATGTTTATGACGCGATTTCTCCGTCAATTGTAGATCGATTTTCATTTTTTGAAATTCGAAATAGTATACTCCTGAGATAGTCCCATTGTCACCAAGTCAGGATCTGATAAGTGGATCCCGGGGAAATCGAAAGCAACCCTCGAATAATATATAACTTGTATTGTATATATACAATACAAGTTTTTTTTCTAAAGCTATTCAAGTATTTGCGAAACTAAATAGTAGAAAGTAAATAAAATTTTAACATAAAACAAGACCGACTTCAAATTTAGTGGCTTTCGAACGATACTGTACAATAAAAAATCAAGTTTCTATAACTTAAATTTCAAAACACACTAAAAGAAAACTGATTTGAATAAAATCTTTTGAGCTTTATTAGTTCATATCGTCATCATCATCCGAGCGTTAAATCCCGGTTGCGTTCGGAGCGATCGCTTCGACGCCCAGGGTCCGCTTTTCTAATTTTTCTTCTCCACTACGCGCGATTTTTGGCATCTAGTGTATTGAGACCATCGGTACGCTATAATTCACAACGTCAAGCCAGCATTTCAGCAGTTGTTAGTTCATAACATATGGGGTATTTTCGTTTAATTGTGATCTAGGGTTGCATAGTCAAATGACAAATCAGTGGGAGAGCATCACTTTAACGAAACCCTTGACTGTGTGTGTGAGCACACTTGACCAAATTTTTATTTATAGCATCTGAAAGACACCTTCACAACTTTCACTCTGTAGGTAGATATTACATAAATTTAGAGCCCTACATACATCGTAATATTGTTTTATGACCACTACCGACTTTTGGCCATCCATCTTTTTGATTAATGTTTAATAAACTTTATAACGTGCTCTCAATGAGTTACGTAATATCACTTTATGTGAACACACGTGACACAATTATGTGACATTTATTGTATTCAATCAATCTTAGCTTAGTGCCTAAGACAGGAGTGTCTCAGTCCAATGGTTTTGAATCCTGGTCGAGACAGCAAGTGGCTTTTATCCGGTTTTAACCTAATGTGTACGTTGTTACAATTATGACGTGCTGATGTTAAAAGGATAAAATCGCAATGAAACTTGTACATTAAGATTTACTGGTGTTTGAAACACACAACAGCGTATCGTGTATATAGTCCGTTAGTCCAAATCTTTGTTGACAAAAAGACACTCAAATAAAACACATTACCAGATTCGCTAAGTATATCTTTTAGGTCAGGTTGCTTGGAAAAGGTTCGCACTAGCGCTTCTGTAGACAGCACCGCCAACACGTAGCTACCGCGTCTCCAATGCGTTGCTTTTTGTGAATTTCTTTGTATGTATCTAGCAAAAGTGCAGCGGCGGTGCGGTGGCAGCGTATTCGCCATGTGGTCTACATGAGCGCTTCTGAACAAACGTGAAAAATGGATTAAATAATCTCACGTTCAATTGAAGTACATAATAGATGAAGTAGTATTAATGTCAAATGGGCGTGCGCACTTGGAATGCGGAATATCAATTAACGTTATCCATTGTAGCTCCTACATATCTAAAATTGTTTGGTTTAAGTTATATGCTTTTGCTATTAAAACTGTAGCCTATTAATGTATACATTTACTTAAAAATAATTAATACATATTAGAATAAAAGAAAACGTTTCTTCCCCTTGAACAAATGGAAAATATATAACGAAAATTTTAATAAATAGCAAACAGTTCGTGTACATTCTGAAACATCTAAAACAGTTGTGATAACTAGTAGGTGTACAATGCAAAAGCCGTGAAAAGCATTATGTAGAATATTAGGGGTCGGGCAGCAGTCTCGTTTTTGTAGGTATATAAAAGAGCCTATTAAGAATAAAAAAATATTTAATATACTTAATGTTACACGAATACAAGATAGTCAGGAAAGGACAAAAGAATAGTAAAGAAATAATAGTGTTAAAATAAATCTATATCTATACTAATATTATAAAGAGGAAAAAGTTATATTTTTGTATGTTTGTAACGAATAAACTCAAAAACTACTAGACCGATTTAAAAATTCTTTCACTATTTGAATGCTACACGGAGCCTGAGTAACATAGGCTATGTTTATCACTAGAAAAAATTAGAGATCCCTACTAAAACTTCAATAATGTAACCCAGGGTGTAAAAAATAGCCATAAACCACCTGTGTGACGACGGGACGAGCCGCTAGTTAAACATAACTTGACGTATAAGGTGCCAGTGTCAAATTACACTACCTCATTTTAACATAAATACATTCGAAATTATATTTCTCGATGAATAATATGTCTGGGGATTGTCTGGAAGAGATCGCTTTTTAGTGATAAGACCGCCCTTTGTACTTAATTAGATAAAGTTTTAGTATTTTTTTAATGACATGATAATTATGACTTAAGAATGATATAGATAAATAGACATATTGTTTTTTTTGTTGTGTGTGGTATTGTATGATTTAATTCCTTTTTTTATTTTAAATCTAATTTTCCAATATTGTATCATATATATTATAATTTTCTTATAGTTGTATGAGCCAAATGCGAACATGAATTATTTTTTAGTGGAAACTTAATTCATATGTGTTTTTACATTGTAAGAATTATAATTATTGTATGTTTCTCAAATAAGTTAAATAAATAAAAATAAAAGTATGAAAGTACATTCATGTATTGTTGTATAATAAAATATTATCTATCTAATAAAGGCCCATAAATGCCCTACTGCTGGGTTCAAGACTCCCAATATTTTAAGTCGGGGGGACAACGACACACACACAGTAGATATACCCGCCACGTTTATCCATCGTCCATTGGTTTCATCATTATGTTTCTCTTCATCGTACGCACGTGGTAATTGTAACAATATGTACATTAGCTCAAAAAACTGCCAAAGAGGTTCATGCTTTACCGGTCAAAATTAGAAACCGCATCGTTTGAGCTTAATTAACAAACATTGAAATTACATAATTTTGTACCACACACTATCTTCCATGTACAATATGTACTACAAACACTCAATGTCGCAATGTGCTACATGTATTTAGCTACAACACTAACTACACAGTGTGTATGATGTATGATGAAAGCCAACCATACCGGAGCGTGCGAAACTAATGGATTTCATTGATGCAGACGTTATGGTACGTTATGAATGGATAACGAATAAATTGATATAACAAATAGTGCACCGTTTCTTAGAAATTTAACATGTGCTTTGTGCGAAATAATTTGTATATGAAATTAGAATATTTCCATTATTAGGGCTATTTATGAATAACACTCAACTATAACATGATCCATCCCTTTACCAGCCACTTTCCGTGGTAGATTAGTGTGGGCTTGATATATCGGCAATCTCAATGTACAAGTCCTTTCACCCTTAATACCTACGGTAGTTATAATAAATGGACCTAGTGAAACATGAACGTGAAAAGGTTCCGTAGATGCACAAATGTTCACCGTTGCTATTATTGAAATGAAACTTTTTTAACCGTTGTGATTTGAAACTCGATGAAACGAAAAAGCGACACTAAAAAGCGATTAACATATAAATTTAAAGGTCTAATCCTGCGAGGGAATGTGATACGAGTTTTACAGTATGCAGCACAGATTAGAGAGTCAATAAGACTGATGATTAAACGTAGGTCCAATTTGGACCGAAATAAAGCTGATAATAATATATTTTATACTAAAACTGTGAAAAATTGAAAGTGATACTTAAGAAGTTTATTTTGGATTATAATATGTTTACGGATGTAGGCTAAAGGAATTATATTTATATTAATAGAATTATCTGTGAGTATATTCTCTGAAGTTTCACTTCTACTGTGTGTGAACTGCACACACACACAATTTTATATAATAGCGTCGTGTAAATAAGGTGAGCTGCGAAGCGTATTAGTGCGTCGATTAACACGTCCCCCGCTGGGTTTTTTGGATAAGAAACCCTAAGGATTTAATTGAAAAAACTCCCACATCTTAAAAATACTCCACAAATCTTGTTCAAATCAATTTTCATTGAAGAAATTTTTAAGCTCTGACGCTTGTTATTTAGGATTTTCCATTTCCTAGTTCAATTGTTAAAGGAGGTGGAAGGTTAAATTGACACAGAATTTTCACTTTGGAGGTGAGCAATCTTACAATCATTGATATAAATTAGAGAGTCGTTAATGAACATAATCATAATCTTTCAAGACCTATCTAAAGATCCACATGACGACTATGTACGCAGAAACTGCATATATATTGGAATCCTGAGCTACTTCTCCTGATCTACCGAACCTTACTAAGTCAACGATAGTTGTAATTTTAGAAGACTACATTTAGTAAGTAAAAATAAAACTCAAGAGCTCACGCACAGATTCGCTTGTGTATGAAAATACCTTAGTGTTTAAAGACAGGCACGTTGGTGGAACTGGCCTTCCTGCCAAGATCTTTCTAGACAAAACCTTGCAAATTGACAGGATGACGTGTAACTGACATTAAGCGGCGACCAAAAATATCCATACGTCACAAGTCTACTGACCTCTTTACAGAAATACCTTGCTAATTAAGATCGGTATTTACCACGATATTCGTGTTCGGTCGTAAAGCGCTTCTCAAAATGCCACATCTGCGCTAATGAGTACAGTGGCGTTCGGAGCTCCTTCAATTTGCCGGTGATTTGCTATCCGCCGTGACAGCAACTCATTCTGTTTATTATCTGGTTGTGCCAACGACTTTGTATACGATAACCGCACAAACACAGGGTTCTTATTTAAAAAACATCCGACATATTATTAATTTTTAATCAATACTATACAGTATTAAGAGGCTTTGTAGACCTAATTCAAATCGGTGTTTCAGAAAATCAACCCCGCACGGCCGATATTTACATCGTTGAAACAGCGCGTAATAAAAGTTCGAGCGTGGCGAAATATTGCAACTGAACATACCTACGCGCACCGTGTCCATCCCAACTTGATTCAATTTATTTCATTCTAAGGCTGCCGAGCACGAAAGCGAGACAAAACATCCTAAAGTGAGACAAATCGTTTATAAGCTTACTAGATATTGAAATTTTGACATACCTTCCTAAGCGTTTTTAGCTCAACCGTTCACCGAGCACAATAGTAACTAAGTGGTACAGGGTTCGAATCCTCGGGATATGTGTTGTTTCTTTTTATTTTTTAATATTTTTTAGACGAGTAATCTTTATTAAAATGATGTAATTGTATTATGGAACAACAATGAATCCATATATATGTATATATATATTAATATAAATGCGAAAGTAACTGTCTGTCTGTCTGTTCCCTTTTCACGGAAAAACAACTGGACCGATTTGGCTGAAACTCAGTATATATGTGTGTGTATATATATATATATATATATTCGATGCCGAGAATGAACATAGTATGCATTTTATCCCGGAAAATGTGATAGTTTCCGGGATAAAAATATATTTGTCTTTCTGTTTCTTCTGCTTTTACGGAAAAAAATATTACGATTTGGCTGAAATTCGGTATATATGTAATTTAATAATGACGGTGAATAAGAGATACTTTTCATCCCGGGTAATGGGATAGATGTATGTAAAGGTTATCTCAGAAAGTAGAACAGGTTTTTTTTTCAGTCATTTTGGTCATTTCATTTTATCATTTAGGCCCGTTCGGCCACATATATTTTCATCCCGGAAACTATCTCATTTTTCGGGATGAAAAATATCTCTTGGCCACCCTCGGTATTAAAATTACATATGTACCCAGTTTCATCCAAATCGGTTCAATAGTCTTTCCATAAAAGGATAAAAAAAGTGGAGCATGATCGGCATATTAGTAGTTACGATGTAGCTGGAGAACTGGGAATTGACCACAAAACGGTTTTGGCGCATTTGAAAAAAGATGGGTACACAAAAAAAGCTCGATATTTGGGTGCCTTATGAGCTCACTGAAAGAAACCTAATGAACCGTGTACTCATTTGTGATTCTTTATTACGACGTAATGAAACCGAACTATTTTTGAAGAAGCTGATAACTGGTGATGAAAAGTGGATCACGTATGACAAGAACGTGCGAAAAAGATCATAGTCAAAGGCCGGTCAGGCTTCACAGAATATGGCGAAGCCCGGGTTAACTCGCGACAAGATGATGCTGTGTGTATGGTGGGATTGGAAGGGCATTATTCATTATGACCTGTTACCGCCAGGCAGAACCATCGATTCTGAACTGTACTGCGAACAACTGATGAGATTAAAGCAAAAAGTTGAGACAAAGTGGCCGGAATTAATCAACAGAAGGGGTGTGGTTTTTCACCATGATAACGCTAGACCTCACACATCTTTAGCCACTCACCAAAAATTACGAGAGTTTGGCTGGGAGGTGTTAATGCATCCGCCGTATAGTCCTGAACTTGCACCTTCAGATTTTCACCTGTTTCGATCTCTGCAGAATTCCTCAGGCAGTGTCACTTTAACATCACGAGAGGACTGCCAAAACCACTTGTCGCAGTTTTTTGATCAGAAGCCCAAAAATATTTATTGCAATGGGATCACGTCCCTACCTATAAGATGGCAAAAACTTATCCAACAAAATGGCACCTACATACTTTAGTCAAATATAAATAAACTTTATAAAAAAAAATCTTTTGAATTTTTATATAAAATGCGAAGAAACTTTTTCCCCAACCTAATAGAAATGTATTTTTATTACATTTTATAAAATTATTTAAGAAGAGAAAACAACCATTTTATCAATTTTGATATAAAAATAAAAAATTCTACTACATCAAGTGAAGCTAGTAGGATTCGAACCCACACAGTCTATGATTTAGACCACTCCTCTACCGTATACGCCAAATAAGTATAGCTCGATCGGCTCGAAATTGTGGTTATTACTGCTCCTTCATTTATTTAAAATTTAATTTCGAATAGCACGCTCGAGCAGAGCGACGCGTATACACAGCACCGAGCCGTCCGGCGTATTGATAAATTCCATACATTGGGACCGGCAAGCGTGGTTTTTGAAGTCATTTATAATAAAATAATTAATTACTTGCAAATTCTCTAACTAACCGAATAAACAAACTATAATAAGTATATTTCTTATATGATATGTTACTGTTATTTATTTTAGCGATGTACGATTAACAGTAATAACATGACACAAGATTGAAGAACACGTTTAGAGGTTACTTTGCAATTATTTTCTA
This sequence comes from Dendrolimus houi, assembly GCA_039645545.1. Taxonomy (NCBI): domain Eukaryota; kingdom Metazoa; phylum Arthropoda; class Insecta; order Lepidoptera; family Lasiocampidae; genus Dendrolimus; species Dendrolimus houi. The sequence goes on along the minus strand of CM077127.1, from coordinate 21,805,062 downwards.
TCGAGAAAATTTATCGAGAATGCGTTTTGAGTACATAGTTTACCTCAGAAATATGATCAAGATTGACATATATTTTTTTCACCACAGCAAAATATGTATAATTACTGTAACAAGGGCTGAGAAATCGATCAAAAAACGCTTTTTGTCTGTTGTAACGCTGTTAAATATCTATCAATCCCTGCCAAGGGTTGCCTGGAAGAGATCGCTTTTTAGCGATAAGGCAGCCCGTTGTACTACAAGTGGTCTACAGGGTAACAAAGTTTGAGTATATCTAATTTCAATTGCTTCCATAATATACAGTTTATGTGATGTTGTAAATTTTAGTATCTAAGTTTCGCTGCTTTCCTACTTCAGTACATGCGGTCACTTTGTGTTGTATGAAATTTGTAACATTGTTTAATAAAATATGTAGTTCTCTAGTACAAATTGTTACTATGTTTGTGGCTAGAGCCCTAAAACAAAACCCTATCAACACTTGTGATGTTAATCCGTAAAATTAACAAGTCGTGCGGCCTTGTTTCGCCTCTAGTGTTTGAGAATAATTTTTGATTTCGACGAATTATCATTTCAAGCATCAATTTACGTATTAGCACATTACCCGTAACCCGTAGGTCACTATCTTTTGTATGTTTCTATTTCTTTGTCTATGCTTTAGTGTACAATAAAGATTTATCTATCTATACTTCATGTTTATTAAAATAAAACTACACATGGAAATTTCCTGCATTCACAGTACCAAATCGTAATTTACCTGATTTCTTTAATATTAATGGATGTTGTTAGAAAATTCGCCACTATAACTAATAATAATAATAATAAATCGGCAGACAAACGCACACACTGTATATCCCCAAATTAAGCAAGTTACGCTTGTGTTATGGGTAATATACAACGGACCACTCTGGGGCCGATCCCAGGCACCCAGACCATAGTAAATAACGGAGAAAATACGTTTCCGAAATTTACTATAACCAGGAATCGAACTCGGAGCCTCTGCGTTGCAGTGAGGTAAGCCGGCAAAGGTTTAGCCCGCTCAACCACAGAGGCCGTGGCCAAATAACTATTATATGTAGTTTGTTGGCGAACTAGCATGGGAGTGAGACCACATGACAAAAAGTATTTTAAAGTGGAAGATTGATGGATACAACGCAAAGGTAGAGCAGAGCACAAATGAAATTAGATATATTACGTGTAGGATGACCTGATGATATGTTGTATGACAGTGGATGTATCCCAGAATAGAGGTGTATGGAAGAAAAAGACAAATTGTGTCGGGCCCATATAACTAGCATAAGGTGAAAGAAAAGAGTATGAGAATGGATAGTAACGTAATATTGATATATAAAAATGAATGTTTGTCTGTATGTCCTTTATAGAATCGTAAACTATACATTTGATCATGTGATGATCTTTAGCAAAGTTGTTGTGCATAAGCCAAAGAAGGTTTCTGAGTTAGTTCACAATTGGCCCCGGTAGGTGGCGCTGCTGTCGGCATATCGATTGAAGATTTTCCGGGCAGGACGACGTCTGCCGGGACAGCTAGAAAAAATATAAAACACATAAAAAATATAGGCATAAAAATTAATAAATTGCATTGAAAGTTTACCTGAAATAATAATATTCATTGACGCCAAATGGCGTAAAGCCATCTGCGAGGGTAGTCAAGTCGTCATCGTGACTATGACTACATAGTGCTTGGCACATTTTCCGCCAATTAGTTTCTATTTATTTAATACTTATATTTTAGATAGATAAAAATAAAGTTTTTTTTTAGTTTTTTTCACGCTTGGGTGACCCTGCCCACGTAAACTTCTTACGCGTATCCCATGGATACTAACCAATATTCTGTATTCATTTTTTTCTCTGTAATTTTGTATAATACACATCTCAATTTTATTCTTTGTTTTGTTCCAGGTCAGTATTCCGAATGAGCGGCTTCAATTGAAAAACGTATGTGAATATTATTTTATAATATACTGGGATGTGCCCGCGACTTCGTCCACGCTTGACTTGAAATTCCCGCTGGATTCCCGGGATAAAAAATATTACACATTAGGAAATTTTATGTAACAAAACATAAAATTTCCCATCGATCAGGGAAAAAAAAAATTTGGAATTTGATTTTTTTAAATCTGGCCATTTCATATCATTCCCAGGATAAAAAGTAGAGCAGATTTGAATTCTAAGAATTTGCTGTCGATCAGCGAAAACTGCATTAAAATCGGCCTAGTAGTTTTTGCGTGAATCCCAAACAGACACTCCGACAAAAAGACAAAATTGCGTCGTTTTGTCCATCGTTTGTATAGTGTATTCAGTTGTTTTTTTTTAATAGCTTCAATATACCTACAGACACACACAGCACGTTTAGAATTTTATAATATCATAGATACTACCTAAGTTTTTATACGACAACAGATAGACATTTTATCAAATAACTAACTCTGGGACGCTTCTATACACCCCAATTACAGCAACAGAAAATACATTTACGAAATTTTCGCTACCGAAAGCAGGATTCAGTGAATCAGGCGGGACAGTCCAAATTGCAAAATTTGTCGAAATGCATAGACTTTAAAATGAATTTAACGTCGATTAATAATATCATATAAATCTTCGCATGTCTGGTCTGCTTAGCAAGCGGAGTTGTGAATTAACTCCGCTTACTTACTTTATAAAAGAAAACTAAACAACCAACGTGACAATGCATACTTTTCTATTAATCCATTCGTGCGAAAGCACTAACTTTTTCTGAAACCCTCACTTCTCCAGTCACTCTTCTAATTCAGTGCTCCCATTCTGTAATTTACGACTATTTTAAGCACTTTTACGATTCCAATTTCAAAATATTACATTACGCATGAAATGTTTCGTTTTTACGCACCAAAAGCCGTAAGGGAAACATCGGTTATGAACTCTGTTATTGAAATACTTAACCGTTGAAATTGATCATAAGCTTACTTTATGTCGTTTGATTTTAATATAAATTGTTCTCTTTTTTCATTCACCTTTTCTTAATGATTTGGAGTCGGCACTGTATGTCATTTTCTTCCATACTCCTATATTGTGCCATACGTCCCCGTCATATCACAAACTTACATTTCCTGTCTAGCACGTTTTACAAAAAAATCTAAAACAATTCACATATAAAAATATCGGGTTCTCATCTTACCCTTAAACTATTGTAATAAAAATAAGATAGATAGATAATTCTTTATTGTACATCAAAGTATAAACAAATAGAAGTAGAAAAACATAAGAGATAGTACAACGGTGGCCTTATCGCTAAGAAGCAATCTCTTCCAGGCAGCCCTTGGCAGGGATTGATAGATTTTTAATAATGACGATGGTGCAGTTAATAAAATAATCATGAATTATAAATGAACATAGTACAAATAGGTACAAAAACAATATAAATATAATTACATATGTATAATACACATACATATAATAATTATAGTTGCCGTTTAAATAAACAGTCTATACAAATAAATGAATTCGAAGTGTTTGTCTGTACTATATATATATATATATATATATATATATATATATATATAATACGATGCCTAATCCTAAGTTATTATTTTTAGAAATGTTCTCTGTCAGTCGATCTTTATTTTCGAATAGTCTTAGAAACTGCTCAACGGATTATAATGCAAATTTTAGTGATTAAAATAGCAACTTTACATTTAAGTATAATATAATTTTAATTTCGATATACAGAATTCAGAAGATAGGTACATAAATTCCTCGAAGTGGTAGCTTGCAATTAATAAAATTAGGCTCGTTAGAATTACATCGTCATAACTAACTACACTAATATAAAATTAAGGGGACTTTTTAAATATTATTTAATTTTTAGTCGCTCTCTGTAGATTTCTGTTGTCTACATTATACTAGCTCGCGGGTAAATCTTACCGTATTTTATTAAAAGATCTATCGTCCTGCCAGCAACAGTACAAGATATAGTGAAGATAATGAGTCTTAGTCACACAAAACGGTCATTAGTGGCAGCAATCGTTGTGGTAATGAACGAAATGGAAAGTTTACCAACGTGCTCTAACAAGCCGCACTTGTAGTGCTTCACTTTATTTATGGTACATAATTATAGGAATAGGATAATTTACATTTTTTACCTTTTCAAAAATTTACATCGTAATTAATACTTCAGGAATATATATATAGCCATAAGAAATTTGCTGCGTTTAGGATCAAATTTTAGGACCGGTAAACAATGATCACAAAACTCATCGACACACAAGTAAGCGCTTGCTTGATGACATATATTCAAAAAGCTGGTACTTCGAGCAACATAACAGAATAATTATTTTAGATTATTTTCTTCATTCAAATTTAATCTATTAGAAAATCTAACAGCATTAGTATTATTTGATAGATTAGGTAAGTATTTATTAATACTAGTGGTCGCCCGTGGTCGAAATTCGACCATAATAATTCATGTCAAAGACTATACTTCTGTAATTACAGATTTCGCCATGGCTACACTGTTAATTTGACTTGAACAATAAACAAAAGAGTATATATGCGCGTGTGTGTCAAATACATGGTAGTGTGAGTAATGATTTTTTCATTGATTTAATGTATTGATTTGTCGTTTTGGCATAATTTAAAAAATATTAGTATTCATCGCTTCTTCACTATATAAACTATAAGTGTGCGAAATTTCATACTCCTCCGTCCGCGCAATTTTCGTAAAAAGGGGTACAAAGTTTTTGCTTCACATAATAATATATAAATACGCCGTTGATTATTAATCACATATCAGTAAATACTGTAATGAGAAATTACGAGATAAATAAATATTGATATATCTAAATATAGGTTTAATTGTATATAAATATTAATTATAATCCAATAATGTTTTGAAAACCAAAAATGAGATAAAACTACGCAATATAGAAAATGACCCCATTTTGTAAGTACAAGTTTCGACATAGGTACCACACCAGTCCCTTGAAACCACGTATTGTCCTTACAACACTCATTACCGTGCACGTTTTAGAAAGTGTTCCCTATGACTATAAATCACTGTGACTGACACTGGATGACGAAATGATACGGACTTTGTCTCTCCAGGAATTATCTGTACACAATGCTTCCCACCATATTACTTAATAGAGTTCCACATGATTGACACTCTTTTCATCTTCCCAAAATTAGAGAAACCTTCCACACCTACATTTCTAATGTTACAGTTTCATAATGAATTGTCAAAATCAACAAAAGTTTGACGTTTCACATTCCTTTACAGGAGCCTTACAAGCTACACATTTGGTTGATGTATTAACACAGGTTGTGTTATATTATAATTTCCAAAAATCTAATGATTCCGCTTTAGTTTTCATCAAAATCCCTCTCTCTCCTTTGAGTATTCTTCACTATATCTTAAAGTTTCTGTAAATTGTTTTAATACAATGACATAATCAACATCATTACCGGAATTTATTTTATTAAAGCCTTTGAGTTTTAAGGTAATTTAACTACATTAAAATATGGAAAACTTCGAGCGATATAATTATAAGCTCAATCCCTGCACACCTACGAAAAGACAAACACAATTTTCAACGGCTAAAGTGCCCTTGCAATCCAACCTCAATACATCTCGTAAATAAACTAGCCTTGCCTAGACTACATCAATTACTTGGTCAGTACCCGCCAACTGCAACAAATATGATGAATTCACAGATAACATCGTATAATCCATGATAAACTACTGCAATGTTTCAAGACGTCGGTTCATTAGTCCCGTGTTTGTGTATGAAATAGTCGTGATAGTTTTAAATCATATGCTATTGTACGGAAATGAAGGTTTTGCCTGCAATTTTTGTGAAATATACGTTATATAAATCTGAATCTATTAAATTTTGACAAATGATTCTTAAGGGACATAGTGGCATCCGGGACCCAACACCTCCTACCACGAGTGGACGATGCGTTGCCAACCAGTAAATCTTGCGGAGTCAATGATTGAAAGTTGCGCGATCCACGAATTAAAGAGGAGTCTGTCAGCGATTGTTATTAGGTTTTTGTTATAGTAGCATAGATTCGTGTTTGACCATAATCTCGCCCGATGTACAGCGGAGATAAAATATGGTCTACAGTACAGCACGCTTTCCTAGGAGCTACCTATTCACACGGGACTTGAAGACACCCAGATTGTAAGTATGACTTCGGCAATGAGTTCCAATCTTTTGCAGTGCGTATGATTAAGGTGGACGTACTTCGTCTATACATGAACTATTCTGAGCAGCGGGTTTTCACCGAGTAGTTCACTCGCCGTCCGCGCATAGATAGCTTGCGAGCGAGACCATCTGGTTCTGGTCGGGCGCCGAGTGCTTTTAATGAGCTGTGAATGTTTATACATGTTTTACTTATTTTATTTGCTGATGCATTGTTCTTACTAACACACGTAGACTATAAAGATATTTAAGGAATTTTCTATCTGTACAGTTTGTAATGGCATATCATTGAAGTTCATGACGTTTTTTGTGCTGTTGTGTAACAATTCTACAAATGCACTTGCTAGGTTTTGCACAGCTGATTTGTATATATGTATATATACATATATAATGATATAGTTAATCACTAAATTCTATAAGATTTGCTCTCGGAAACATTCGAAATGACAAAGCTATAAAAGTACGTCAAAAGCTAAGAAATTATCAAATGTTTTTCAACTGTCATAGAGGTGTTCGTCATCTTATTTACGGCTCACTAATTATATTTGTGTAATTTTGATATATTTTCGCTAACGAATGTACGATGCGTACGCGCACGGAAACCATCGCGACTTCCAGTGGCATTGGTCCAATGAATCATTATTGTACGGTGGGTAATATGTATGGCTTTTACTCTAAAACCACTAAATTTTAATATGCGTTATGAGTATTTTATTATTGCCTGAAGCAGGCAAGCAGGCAGGTGCACCTGATGGAAAGCGGTTACTGTCGCCTATGTCCGCATGCAACACCAGGAGTGTTTCCAGCGCATTTCCGACTCGAAGAAATCTCATGAAGCTCTTCTTAAACAACCTCACTTCGTAGCGCATAGGGAAAACCTATGCGAGAACTCTTCTTCAAAAATTAATAAGATACGAAATGTTTTTAATATTTGAGAAAAATAGCTATGGTATATATATAGAGAGACTAGTGGCAATTTGATCATTTGAAAGATTTCCGCTTAACTACCAAAGTAACTATGAAACCCTAAAAAGAGAGGAAGAAATTCAATCGCTGCAATTTGGGGTTAATGGAAAGCTATAGGACACTGAGTGGAGTACACACAGCACCTAATTTAGCCCGGTGCGACTATATAGCGTGTGTAAACCAAAGCGGTCAAGGTTGCCAATTTAGCCCCGACGCGTTCATTGCGCACTATTTATTTTAGCCTGTGTTAACAACTGCGGGTTTCAATTTCTAATGGCTTTTACAGTTTACTAAATGTTAATGTGAAATATTGGTTTTTTTTTCTGTAAATTAATTAATCTTAAAATGGAACGATTTTAACGAAAATTCAGGAATGTTATTTAAATCTAGCGTCTCTTTAATTATTTTTATTTACATTTACTTTTTCAATTTGTACATTGCATACAAAATTTATGATCGAATACTTTCAAGAGTGCACAAGAAATAATATAGATACCTCTTTATTGTAATACGCTAAAGGTCGATTTTTCAATCACCAGATAAAAATTATCAGTCGAATAAATTATATTGAGTGAATACAAAGTGAAATAATTCAACTATTTTATTCATGATAATTTTTGTTTTTTTCCATTTTATACACTATTCTATGAATAATTTTATGTAGTGATTGAAAAATCGGCTCTAACACAAAAATATACTGACAGACTAAAACTATACGTAAGTGTGAAAGCAATCCCTTCTAGACAATCGCACCGACCAAAAGATGTGTTTGTTACCGTCGGGCTCCCTCTGTGATAATGTTATCGTGATTGGCTGTGGCTAAATGCGTCTTATTTATAGCTTTAGAAATAACGCCATTAACGAATAACAACATTAGTGTATATACATATGTTATCTATCAATATTTAACGTCAAACGATTAATAATAATATCGCATCACAAATAACGCAATAAACCCACCGCTATATCTGTGCGTGAAACGGTCAATAACTATAACATTATCCCAAATGTAGCAGTAAGTTCTCCGTGCAGGATCGGAAAAACAATACCAATTCCTGCGCCCAGGTGGCCTGTCGTAAGAGGCGACAAAACAAACCACAGCCGGGTGGTAGAGTGTGTACCCGTCTGGATGGCTATGCCTGGTCTAGAGTATGGCACAATAACAACGTTGAGTTGTGTTCTGGCATCAGCGGCCAGGTTCCGGTTTCTCCTTCGAGGCCGGCAGCAAATTGACAGCACCTCTGGTATTGCTAATGTCCATAGGCGACGGTAACCAATTTCCATCATAGTTGGGCCGTCAGCCTGTCTGCAGTTATTCAGCAATAAAAAAGTAAAGTCAAATATTTTTCTCATTAATTTTTTTACGTCAGGTTACTGAACTTGTTGCAGTCTCAATGAGAAATTACACTATAATGACAGTAATTCTAGCAACCAATCAGGTGAGAGCTAATTTAGACGTCCGCACGTGATTGGATAAAATCGAAAGTTGACAGTTACAAGACCACAGGTAATCGTTTTTCAACATCTAATGATAATGAAGTGTTGTAGCTTTTGAGCTTTTAACGTTTTAAAATCGAATAGTTGACACCTATTGCAATAAATTCCGAAACAATGATAAATATAAAAAAACAAACGTTCTAATATCATAACTTTAAACTATTTCAGTAGAAACCATTGTCATTGTTGTTTAAACTATAATTAATACATTAATACGCTATTTGACTCATTATAGAAATGACGTCATAATTTGCATCGCACATCGTGTAAAACCTAAGTGGCTTCGGCGTTTTCTAACATGATAAAAAGTACCTCACTTGATTTGACTGACAATTACCCTATTACCCCACATTACTTTTATACCTTTATGGTTTGCTATAAAGCTTACTTTCAGAATTTAAGTTATAATTGCTCATTGGCTAAGGTTCTCTGTTTGCAATTTATGTGCAATACATATAGTACGCGCAAAACTTTATTACACATCGAAAGAAGTTACCTCCGTGAGTTTGTGCAGATCCAAGCCAATCTTAACGTTTATACAATTGACTGTGAGTGCGATAGAGATGCTGTGCGAATCCGAATAGCCTCTGAGTGAGAGCGCAACACTCTTCCTCTACGTACCACCTCGTGAACCTTATCAAATCTAATTGTTCTCTACGCAATGATATTTACGAACTTCAAGGACGCATTTAAGTTTTCTTCACACTCTTTCACGATTACCACGTGCTTACGATAGATAAAAATATCATTAAGGACTCTGTACTGAGGTGTGAAAAGCTACGTATCCTGAAAAGAGAAGTCTCGATCCAAGCAAAAGAGCGTTTATTGGCTGAAATTAGTATTAAAGCATTAGTATGATAACGGATTATTTAATGTTTCTTTGCACCTACTTAATTATCTTGGCGATATTAAATAATATTATGAGTAATTGTATCCGCTAGAGTTATTATACACATAGTTATTGCAGGAAAAGTGTTAAAAGGTCGTTATTAAGATGTAATACATCCGTCTGTATGCATTCATTACTTCCATTATTGATACTAGCGTTGGAACTATATTAGACGTAAAGTTTTACATACATATATACATTTCACGCTATAATATTAATTCTTGCAAATAAAATTTGTGATTTTATCTTAACTTATTTTATTACTTAACTTATCTTAACTTTTTATGTCTGTTAAATTATAAACAAGGTTTACCTAATTATAAAAATAAGTGTAACAATTTTTGCACAATGAAAGCATTATAGTCTAGTTTTCTATCTTTTCCCAATCATTTAAGATCAACAAAGTATGTTCTTTCTCTTCCACGCTCTACTATGCCACACCACAAATCTGTTACAGCTCTCACTCTTTTGTTTTATCTTTATTCCTTTTGCTATTATTAATATTCCAATTTGACACTCTTTTTGTATAACAAGAACTTTCAAAAACCAAATAAATAATTCACTGACTTGAGCTAATTACACTGTTCACTCCCTTTCATGAATATATTAAAAGTAGATTAGTATTATTGGCGGATCGATATAACAGTTACTATAAATCTAATGAGTCCATTTATTTTATAATCTAAAATATCGATATTTATAAAACAAATGCAGGGATTTAAAACCACCGAATGAAAACAAATTATTTTTATTCGCGTTACTGAGCGAATAAGTTGAGCATAAGAGTATTGGGGGTTATTTAATGGCTGGTTCCTATATCTTACCGACCGTTCATTTGCCTTATTAACGGGTAAATTTGGCATAAGCTCCATACAAGTAATGTCAGAATTCAACCGATAATAAGGCAAGTGAATGAATAGAAAAATGTAGGAACCGGCTTCAAGGCGAGTAACGACTCCTAAGCAGTTGCCGCTTGCTCCGCCTTTCTTCCCGCCAAAACCTAAAATAATCAGTTGTTCTATTTATTTATTTGGCTTCTATTATGATAAGTTTTACCGTGCCGTATTCGTCGCATGTATGTATCGATAAGTAAAGCCTTCAACAATTAAAAATTTGGGTGCAGTAGATACACTTAACTCCACTGTTTTGGATATTTTAAAACATTTTAATGCATATTTCAACTGCACCTTAAATCTTACTGATTTCAATTAAATTATACCAATCAATTACATTTGATTAGAAACAGGCATAATCACTTGGAGAATTCTCATATGCAATTTACCGAGTAATATTTCAACGTCGCACTTGAACGTGCAGGAAATGTTGTGAACATGTTTTGTTAAAGATTAGTCTATTTCATATTTAAATAAAGTCAGGCAAGAGTTTTTTTTATTGCATGAGTTCAGCAGACAGGCAGACGGCCCACTTGATGGAAAGCGGTTACCATCGCCTATGGACATTTGCAACATCAAAGGTGCTACAAATGCGCTGCTGCTCTCTTAAGGGAGACTGGAACCTGTTCATTAGTGCCGGAACACAACTCAAAAGTTGTTATGGCGGCATACTCTAGACCAGGGGTGGTAGTCATCTAGTCGGGCAAATACCCTACCACCTGGTTGTGGGTTGTTTTGTCGCCTTTTACGACAGTCCGCCCGGCCGCTGGAAATTGTACTCTTTGTCCGTTCCTGCACGGATGAAAATTATATTATTAATACAGATACCATGAAGTGTTCAGTAGAGGTTACAAGCATCCAATTTATTTTTAATTCAGCTACGGAACTATAGAAATTATTTATAATATTTATAAGATATTTTTCGAACCAATTTTCATTTAATACATTTCTTTAAGCTTTAAAACCTTGATTTTTTTAAGTCTCCATCTACTCCATTTTAATAAATAAGAGTGGAACTCATTATCGGCGTCTGTTTTTTCAGTCTTCCAATTCTGTGTGAACTTGTATCTTTTAAATAAGCGTGCCCCATCCAAAATGAAATTTTGTTACATTGGAAAAATTGAATCGCAGTAGGTCATTTCAAACACTTAATAAGTTCACATTATTGAATTATAAGAAAACGACTGGTAAAACGCAAAAATATCACGTTCCTAAACTACTTAATGGGCCGGAACGTGAGACTTGGGAAATACATTTACACGAATGTTGCAACATTAAAAATATAAAAAGTATGCTGTTCAGATAACGTTACATTATGAAATAATCGAGAACAGGGTAGACAATTAGTTTATTTTTACCGTATTTCTTATATAGGTTAACAGTTAAGAGCTTATAATATAATCGTGTATTGATATCAAGTATGTGTATTCTTATTGTCATATAATTTTCTTTCCTCATAAGGAAAATCTGGTGCAATCTTTTACACATAAAATTAAATATGTTCATACTTGCTTCCTTTCATCTAATAGATCCATTTGCTTGTTTCCGCATTGCTCAGGGTTCAGTAGCCATTCATTCATTCATTCAAAACGAACGGAACGACCAGTTTTTCTATGTACCTACATACTATTAAGGTTAGATATTATTCTGAAACACTACTAGGTGTATATATTATATAGAATGAAATTTAGTAAGAAGGTGTACTGCGTGTTAAATAACAAACAAACTTATTTCGCGTATTACAATGGGAGTACATGAAACATTATACATGCAGTTTGACCCACGTAAAGAAACTCAACATGGCGCTGTGTTTTACTTTTAAAAACTATTCTTATTATATTATTTTTGCCGATGCTCTAAAGCAAAATCTTGATGCCCAGTTTCATAAAGATCTCTTTAACTGTTGGGTGGTGAAGAGCTGGACAAAGAATTCATCATCCTTCCACAGTTAATATTTGTATGCATTATTTAATTAATGTTAATGTGTAATTTGTATACGTTCATTTTATTTAGGTTATGAGGTAAAAAAAAAACAATATGGAACTTTTAAATTCGGGCCTACAATGTAATTAATGAATGAATCGATGCGATAAAATCAGTGAACTCCAATTAACGATTAATGTAAATCAGAGCAAAATGTGAGGTCACGTTGGCCCTATTAGTGGAGACGGGTTATACAGCTTCAGAATTGAAAGTACCGGTAATTAATGAAGGTCAGAATAAACAATATGACGGTACACATCGATATGTATCAGCACTATTGAAGGTTATATTTATGACTAAACTAATTACTGTATAAGGAAACGGGCGATGGACGCTGGCTTTTGGCGACATGCTGACTGTTGTTGGGCCGTTATACAAATTTATTAGCATCCGAGCGACATCTGCTTCTTGATGGCGTTTTGCAAACCTTCATTCAATATATTACGTAAAATATCTTGATAATTTTATTTTATTTATTTTATTCGAGATTTCAATTCATCATACATTTTACAACTAAATTCATACTACTAATAAAAATAGTAGACATTTTGTTGAAGAGTTTCTTGCGCCGCTTCTTCTATTCAATATGTTTCAAAGCCGTGGTAAATTATATTAACCATAAACAAAAATTAAAACTAAATAATTAAAATGAACAAGTTGGCCATAAGCTAAATAAAAACTTTAACATTATTCATTGGCACTTGACATCTTCGTCTTCCGTGCTCACTGCAACTGAAAATATATGTAAGGACATACTATTTAAAAAAGCTACAACCAATGAACATTTTTCACATATTGCTATTGTTCCCGGCCCGGATCTTGGGCGGTCAGCGGATTAGTAGGGAACGCTTTATGCATTGAGCGTAGTCAGTTATGCGATTTATCAACATAACGATAATATTATGTTTTTGTCTCTTTACGCAAAAGACCACAATACCTCATATTTCGAAAAAAAAACATCAAATTCACTTGTGCGCAAGTGATTCATGTGCACTATTCACTTGTGCACCATTCATGAATGGCGCCGGGAATTATATCTCTATGGCTTGCTTATACAACAGTAGGTAATTAGGTAGTTATAGTCAACGAATTAATAATTACACATGATTTTTAAAAATAAAAATATTTTAGCTGCCTAATTTTATATAACGGTTTTATTACCGCGATGTACACACCATGATCAAATAGCACAAGTGTTAAAAACAGGTCAGGTTAAAAGCATCTCGAATAAACGTGCATATATGAAGAGGTTAATGAAAGTATATGAAGCGAAAGTTGTTTGTCAGGATCGTCGCAAGTGGAGACTACCCCCTTGGGAAACAGGCGTAATAATAAGCATGCATGTAATTTTTATAATTTTTAGAGTGGAGATTTTGCCAAGGACGTTATATTGGTAATATTATACGCGTTATGCAAATATGTCTTTTATCTAGTATGAATCCACCTTACTAAAATAGGACACACGACTGTGTTGGCTACTGAACCATCACGAGAAAAAGTGATATAAATGTTCGACAAAATGAAATTCAAGTCAGTAAGTTGGTCATTACTAGCCGGCCATAAATCACATGCTATTACATATTATTTTCTGTAAACTGTGCATTTATGACGTAATTCCCATCTCACCTTTAAACAACTACATAATTGCATATAATTATTTGTGAAATGCAAATTACATGAATCACGTACCCCTGGATAATGTTACCATTCACTTTTGTCATTTTTTAGGGTTCGTTATTGTTGAGTTCGTATAATTTTTGTTACTATTCTATAAGATATACCCATAAATAGATATTTTCTTTCACCCTAAATTGCTGTGATAATTTTCGCGTTTGTTATGGGAGGTGTTCCACGATTTAAAATTTAGATATATGTATTTAAATAGTTGCCCCACTTTTAAGAAAAGGTGTATTAATAAATAATGGATCATTACTAAGAATATGCAACATGCACCTATATAACGACTAAAAAGGTTAGTCTTTAACTAGTGTTGCAAATATGTATAGACGACGGTGACCACTTTCCTTCAAACATGCCGTTAGGGACCGAACCCATGCGGGGGGAGGGAGTACTACAAAATACCACGCTTGGACACAGGGGCAAGGGGGAGTTTAGGTTTACGTCACATAGCCAGTATCCTCTAGGGAAATGTCGTGCTTTTATATTCAAATAAGGCGAGCAGCGTTTAGGGAATTCTTAACGGCTAATAAGCCAAGACAATTTTTAAAAGTTTCTGTTTGCAAAAAAATATTTATAACCATATCTATGAATTAGTACGTGAAAACTCTAAAGGGATGAGGTCTTGGCATGTACTGGTCACCGAGAGGGGAAGAGGTGAAAAAAGGGTTCACGTGGTATGGGTACGGTCCCTTATTGTCTTGTCTGCTACAAACTAGCAATAAAAAATAAGCATACAGAACCAGACGTTTATTTTATCTCGTTACACCCATTAAATATTTAAGCATAGCAATTACTTATCGCGAGCATAACACTTGTTAAATTAATAAGCTGCCACTTGATATAGTTATCATGGCGAGGAAATGATCTGTGAGAAGTGATATTTCTGTGTCATTCAATTTTTATTTATTTTATTTTTTCATTCAATTAATTTATATCAAAAACAATGTTAAATATCGCCATTGTGTTGCCAGATAACATCTACGCTGTCATTTATGTTTGAAATTTTTTCCTTAAAACTCGATTCCTTATTTGGTTGTGAACAGTGTATTTGAACCAATGCTATTTCTGTGCACTTATATAATTCATTTTAAATTGTCTGTGTATACCTCTTTTATTTTATTATTATAGACCAATTGTGTGTGGCAGCTCAATTTTAATCATATTAATACAATACTGTTTTAGCCATACGTGAACAGTTAAATATGTAATCACATTAATAAAATACGGGAATTTTTTAGAAAACATGATGAATCAATTAAGAGACGTATTTTGGTAGTAAATTATATTTTTATTCAATGTATCATCAATTTGATTGAGTCTCGTAATAAAACTACCGGATTTTTATGGTGATTAACATTTTAGTAGTAAATCAGGTTTTAGGGGCTTGTAGTCATCTTGGCAGAAATAAAACCCCCTGTATGTCATAGTAATTTTTCTCAACCACTACTGGATCCTCATGGAATATTTTGTCAGGAAGATGTTATTGTATATATAGATACTAGCTGTCCCGCGACGTCGTTCGCGTGGAATTTGTTTTCAAAACCTCCCGATTATGAATCATCTTCATTGGTGCTCCGCTCCTATTGGTCTTAGCGTGATGATATATAACCTATAGCCTTCCTCGATAAATGGGCTATCTAACACTGAAATAATTTTTCAAATCAGACCAGTAGTTCCTGAGATTAGAGTGTTCAATCAAACAAGCAAACAAACTCTTCAGCTTTATATATTAGTATAAGATATAGATATACACGGCGTCTGTGGTTGAGCGGGCTAAGTCTTTGACGACTTATCTCACTGCAACGCAGAGGCTTCAGATTCGATTCCTGCAATGCTAAATTTCGGAAACGAATTTTCTCCGTTATTTACTATATAGTATGGGTGTCTGGAATCGGCTCCAGAGTAGTCCATTGTACGAGTATATCACCCATATCACAAGCGTAACTTGCTTAATTTGGGGATATACAATATGCGTGTTTGTCTGCCTATTACTATTATACACATATTTAAGTTTCAATTTTTTTACATTTTTCTTATAAAATGTGTACATTTATTTATAAAAAAATATAAGTATATATAAAAGACTGATCTCCGCGCGCAGTTTTATTATTATTATATGCCACTACACTATGTT
Organism: Dendrolimus houi; assembly: GCA_039645545.1. Lineage (NCBI taxonomy): Eukaryota > Metazoa > Arthropoda > Insecta > Lepidoptera > Lasiocampidae > Dendrolimus > Dendrolimus houi. The sequence goes on along the minus strand of CM077127.1, from coordinate 21,788,823 downwards.
GTAGGAAAATCGCAAAAATCTAGAGATTAGAGGTAGCTCTCATATACGTACTCAAGGATGATTTTTTCTTCAATGTACATGCGTGTGGGGGAGGGGTGGGGTGTGTGGGTATCGTTAGCTAGATTTTATTTTATTGATTGATGCCAGCAAATATACCGATAGATTACTTGATGGAAAGTAGTTACCGTCGCCTATGGATGTTTGCGGCACCAGGCGCGATTCCAACGCGTTGCCAGCTTCTAGAATAGAATAGGGGAATGGGATGGAGGAGGTGGTAAAAGGTGAAATGGGATGAAGGTGATGAGATAGGATGATTGGGATGGGATAGAAATAGAGAGCAACTGGTAAGTATGCCACCGGAACTCTCGTTCAGTGTTCAAAACAAGTTTAAAAATATTTATATATTCTTTAATGTTTATTCACTGTTCAAATATGGGGCAGGAAATGCAACTTGAGTTTAAATACATTTTTTACAACAAGATTTAGTTTGAACAATTTGTGCAATTTTGCGATGTGGGGGATTGCGAGATGGGGTATTTATTGTTATTTTAGTTTTTGGATTCTGTAGCCAAAGGACAAAAAAATGGACGTAGATCATATCTGCAGAGTCCCTCACCTGGTACGTCACCTCCTCATTATGCATAGTGACACGCACTTGGCCGATTATTTATTTGTTGTCATTAATAGTCTTTTTTCCGAATAATTTTCTAAACCAAAACTATCCACATTTAAATCATGTCTGTGTATGTATGTACTCGAAGATCTCTAATTGTGCGAATGTGATCATTTATTGTTTTTATAGAAAGTAATAAACACTTGGCAGCTTTAATAGAGTAGTAATAAATGAAGCTAGTCCAACTTTTACCTATAACAAGCAATCATAGAGTTGACGCTAGCCCTCCAGTTATGTGCGTCAATCATACCGTGCCCAGAGCGGTTTTCTCCACAGACTCTAATTTAATAAATGTGGAAGCTACCCACGTCATCATTAACCTAAGTCATATGATACTGAACAGTTTTGTTTTATTGCTGATGATAGTGAGTTTAAAAGAAGTACAATCTTCACACTTAATAGATAGATAGATAATATTCCTTACTGTACACCAATAGAAAATAAACTTACAGAACAAAGCTAATGGTTAGAATGGGAAGAAAAGGGTGAAAGTCGCAATGGCGCGTACAATAATGATGAAGATAAAATTATCAAAAAAAGTTACCAGAAAATTTGTGTATTAAAACTTCAAACAAACTTTATTTTATCTGTCTGATCTTTTTTCCATGACCTTGAGGTTTGCATGAAATTTGATATGTAATTTTAAAATCTAGAATCAATAAAGAATACTAAGTATGTACGTAGTTGTACGTGTGCCTGTATTTCATATCTTATAAGTAAAAATCAATGTTTGTATGTTTGTTCTCGATGCGCTCCTAAACCATTGATCAGATTGTGATGAAACTTTGGTAGGGTGTTCTGTGGACGCCCGAAAGGATTTCTGGTTAAATAAATCGATATATCATCTTATAAATAAAAATCAAGGTTTGTATGTTTGTCTTCCATGCGCTCCTAAACCATCGGTCAGATTGTAATAAAACTTTGGTAGGGTGTTTTGAGGATGCTCGCGAGAGTTTCTGACCAAAAAAATTATCTCTATAGATAAAATTCTTCTGTTCGTGTGTATCTCACTGAACTCTTCCTAAAGGATTAAACAGATTTTGACGACATTTTTTGTATGTGTTTGAGTGGGTCTCGGGATGGTTTTTTTTATAGCCTACTCCTTCATATGCCAAGACGGAGACTATTCTTTTTCTTATCTTCTTCTATCTAAATCTTATCTATTTCTTATGTACTAGGGATAATAAAGGGTGGGGAACATCTTTATTTTATTTTCTTTCTTATTTTTAAGTTACAATCTTACTTCTACTAATTTCTTATCTATCTGTTATTTCATTTTTATTTCTATCTTTTATTTCATTTTATTTATTACAAACACAGATCATAGAAACTATGATCTGTGATTACAAACTATTTATTTCTTCTCTGTTTTTTCTATAACATTTTTGTTCTATATATCTAGGGTATCTAATACTAGTTACTATTTACTTTTATTTTACAGCCTAGGTATTTACATTTTTATTACATTTTATATGTATACTGTGTAAGTATATACAATTATATACTACCAGTGTTACCTGTAGCTCCATTTCGTTTATTGACTATTTTTGCGATTTTAATTGCGTTGTTTATGAAATCCTCGCGCTGCTTCTTGCCGAGTAACTCCGTTATATTCTTCCCGTTAATGTCGATCTTCAGAGCACATCCGAGGTTGTGCCGGTTTACCCCAAAGAGGGGGCAAGTCGAAGATTGCGTGTAAGGGGGTCTCCGGTATTCCAGGTTCACAGACACACGATGAGTCCTTCTTCAACTTGAACCGGTTCAAGTATTCAGAAAACCCTCTGTGGCCTGTGAATATCTGGGTTGTCAGGTACGACGTGGTGATGCTTCTAACTCTCGGGATGGCTTAGATTCACAATTGAACTAGGTAGGTGGCGCTTTAATCGGGTTTCAGAATTTAGCTGAAATTATTTCTGTTTGTGTTAGTGGGTCTTGTGGTGGTTTAGATTCAGAAATGGATCCGATAGATAATGGTCAATGGACGAATGAAATACGTTTTAACGTATTTTTGAAACCGCCGCTATTTTGTGAAAAATTTTTTTCTTTTAAAACGTCTCGTAGTGCGATAACTAAATCCTTGCTCTTTAAGGACTATTAATTGTTTTCCATTTCAGGTCACTGGGAGGATTGATATCCTGCACACCATGATGTGCAATTTTTTTAATCAGTCCCCACGTTGCCTGTCTGCAGTTTTTTGAAATTTAATATTTTTTTTATTTTATTAATGTTTTATACTATTTAAATATCAATAAAAAAATGGATTGTAGAATTTTTTTTTATCGCGATCGAAAAAAACTCCTAAAATTCGGGCTTCTTAACCAGAATACCCCCTTAAGCCGCTGCACTGATTTTGATGAAATTTTATGTGTTTGTTTGAGTGAGTCTCGGGATGGTTTAGATTTACAATGGGAGCCAGTATATGACTCTGCTATCGGGTTCTAGATTTTTATTTTTTAAGGGCAGGACAACGTCTGCCGTGTACAGCTAATCTTTTATAAATTACTTTATGTAAAATTTTCAATTTTGAGTTCTATATTAATTTCTACATTATTTACATCGCCAAATTAGGTGTATTAATAATAGACATTGTCGCCGCACGACTAACCAAGGAAAGTAACACACCGGTACAGCCGGGCATGAAACAGTACGCTCGCGCCGGTGTGTATGCGTATTATAATTTATTATGACAAACACTGTTTGTCTACGGCCAACCGTCAAGTTTTGAAATTCACTACGGAACGCAAATGAATCTTTGTACGCGCAACAACTTTTTATAAAATTATTGTAAAATATACGCATATTTCAAGCAAAAGGTGCTTCATTAAAGATTTGCGCTAGGACCTACGCTTCATATGGTCCTTCGAGCCGGCTACAAACCAGCGACCTATGGACATGCATATTACAGACATTTTTGTTACTTTTATTTTAGTCAACATTAAAGTGTTTTCTGTCTTATACTTTTAAGCTCCGAAAATGATCGTAATATATGTAAGCGAATACATGAAACGACTAGAATATATAATTATTCTTTAAAATATATACTTTAAAATCTCCTGTCCTCCATTCCTTTAAAAACTGATTTTTAGGTTCACGAGTAGCTTTAATGAAGCAAAAATGTTGTGTAGAGTTGATATCCCTATTCAAGGTCGTTTAGAATATATATAAACTGAAACTATAGACACGCCCTAAAAGTAGGTCTCGATTAAAGTCTTTAACACTTTCTATAGTCTTTATAGAAATAAAAGCAAGTTGAAATAGCAATTACTAAGACATTAGACGCGAAAGGAGCACTAATTTGAATAGTGTATTACTCCTATAATCTCGAATCTAGATCGTAAAAGTCCTTTCTCCATGAACTGACAATAATTATGTAAATTAGATGAACTTTAATTATATGTATAGGCGCCCCTTGTGAGATTCATAACGTGAGGCGATATTAAAACAACTTCATACCTACTACTGAAGTCAGTTCAGTTTCTTTTGATTAATTGACATTTGTAAAGAAAAAGCTTCCAATTTACCATTGAAAAATGATTGAAACGTATGCTGAATATAGGTTTTAACATATCAAAGTAGATACCAACGACATCAAGCCGTGTTACGAATATACAGGTGAATAAAAAATAACATCTGTATTTTATTACACCAGTAGAAAGAGTAGCTTACAAGGATCAATTTATGTGAAGAAATATCAAACGACAAACCGAAGGAAAGGGTTTAATTTGTAGGGATTTAGTTTTCATCAAAATCGACCTGTAGACTCCTTTCAGCATTTTTCGGTATTTCTTATAGTTTAGGATTTGGCCATGAAGGTCCACGTGAAAAATTGCTAAACTACAATCACCCAGTGAAAAGCGTATCTTTGAAATGCTACATGGTATAATAACACTACTAGTTATTGTTCTCTTACTTAATTAGTAAGCGCTGTAGATTCTGTAATAAACCATAAAACCACAAAAGATATTACTCATCACGTACGTCGTCTAACTTTTGTTATAGTTATGAACACACGTCAGTTCTAAATTGATGACAAAATCATATCTCGTAGACGTAAAGTTAAATTCAATTAAAGACAATCAGAGCCTTAATATAAAAACCATTCAAGTGTAAAATATACGTTGACTTAATGATGCACGTGTTATGAGTCAGTGAGAAGCCATGCTGCATCACCGCAGTATCAAGTTGCGGATTGTCGACGTTGGTACCGAACAGATTTGTTACCGTGTGCCGTGTCTTCCGGCTTTGTAGGGCTACTTACGTTTACATGAATTATTATAATAATAGGATTATTGAATTACTAAGAATATCACGCGTATAAAAATATTTTTTATTTTTCAACGCTCATATCATATAATGTTAATAGCTCCCGTTCTTTTGGCCTTGCAGTCATTATTCAATATTGTATATGGATAAAATGCTTTTTGTCCCGAAAATATTTTGGACTATCTCCCTGAAAACATTAAACACTAAAACTAATTTATTATATATATATATATTCTGAAACATTTTGATATCCAATAATATCGCTATCCCGGAGTTTTACAGGAATTTTCATGAGTGATGTTTTATCATATTAAAAAAGTCAATGGTATTCTGGAAATATCGATGGCTTTTTTGATATTAACTATTCGTTCACCGTAGATGAAGTCGCAACACTAATTTTAATTATTTCCTTCAATTAGATACAACAGATTAAACATTAAAACGGATACATATCCCATCTTTGAAGACGTTGAAAGCAACTACATTATTCAGTATCGGTCGTCAGGCAAAAACCCACGCGAAGTCAGCTCATTTACCCCTCTTCACGCTAGATACGGTGATTAGGAGCGATTTCTTCTATGATTAGCGGATTCGCCACTCCACACTAGTTATCTCGACGGAAATGCCATTCATGGAGCGTGGGTTGACGCGTCATAAGATGTAACGAGCTGAATACCATTGCAAAGCTAGTCTGTGGTTATATTATTGAATTTATTATGTGATTTGTGAAATGCTATGGTATTAGCTAGTTAGGATATTGAATGTGAACAGCGAAATGTGTTCAAAGTTCTAAAAACTAAAAAATAGATTACATTAAAACGCTTCTGGGAATTTACTCTCAAACGCTTTTAGCCAAATCTATACAAAAAATACGACGAAAATAGACTACAAAAGGCATTTGAAAGTAAGTACTTCGGTTTTAAAATTATACCAGTGAGCTTAATTTCAGTATATTAAACTCAGGTATCGTATTTTTCTTACAGTTTTTACATGCAAGTATGCTCTCCTTTAATATAAAAGTTCAACTAGTATGTGTTAAAAGTCCTTTCCTGTCTTAAATCTAATCTGTAAATGATCCATACTGTAACGTCTTATTTATTAATTTTAAGCACCTTACCCATAGAAGACGGTGATCTAGGCTCAGTATTCTACTTATAGTCTAGAGGGACTATGGGTAGGAATACAATACAAATAAGTTAAGTTTTCTTGCATTGTATTCGATTGTATATGTAAGTAACTATTGTCTTGTTACTTTTATAGTATGAATAATAATTTTAAGTCGATTATAATATACCCTCTTGCGTTCTTCTCTACATTAATGTTGTTAAATTTTGTCTTACATTTAATTTAATTAATCTTCATAAAATAATCATATCATCTTTGTAATAATTTATTTACCATGCATATTGACTAAATGTTTGCGACGTTGTCGAGGATGTGCCGCATTAATTAGCAGAATGTGTCAGGGCTAGAATAAATTAGAAGTAAATTAATGAAGAGCCTTAATATTTGTAGGCTTGACATAAGCATATTTAATAGTATTCTCTCAGACATAAAATCGAGTTCATCAAGACGAATGTTAATAGATTTAAGTGTAATAATTTGATTTTATTAACACTTAAGATACAACGGGACTGACATATTTTCTGTAAATAAAAGTCCCTTCAAAATAACGAGGAAAAAAAACATCTTCATTATGCAGTTTATCACCGTCCTTCTTTTAATGTTATATTCAATAGTCGAAAACTTAAATATTGGCATGAAAATCATTGTTAAAACAAATTCTACTCCAGGAATCTAAACAACTAATCTCAAAGGTGATTGTACACCATCAGTATTGTCAGTATTAATAATAAATTATTCAATATTATTTCCTGTGTACAACCTAGATTAACATGATGTCTAGGGCCTAGATGGGAGCGATAGCAAGTCGCTACCGAGTTGTGACACTCGCCCTGCTGGTTTCGAGTTGTAAATTAGTTCAGGCGTCTGTAAGCTGGTCTGATATTGAATTCTCTCTATTATTATCGTATTTATATTACAACCAGTCATCTATGACGTTATTAATGTTTCTTTACTTCTTTTTGTATTATGTTAATAAGGACCTTCATTTATATTTTTTGTCCTAAAGTAACTTCTTTTTCTGAAAGGTTTTTTATTTCAACTTTAATGTTTTCTGAGTTTATTTAGGATGTTTAAATAATAGGTTGGGGAAAAAGTCTTTTCGCATATAGTATGTATGAACTTATAATAAGATCTCTTTGGCTATACCATTTGTATCTGGCTGGTTTTGGTATCATTAAAAAGTTTTAATTTTAAAGCAGACAATTCCAAATTCAAATTAGGAAAATGTGTGATTTTCATTTGTTTTTCTTATTGTTAAAATGAGTGAATCTAATGTAGAAATACGATACATTTTAAAATTTTACTACAAAAAAGGTAAAAATGCAACACAAGCCGCGAAAAAAAATTGTGATGTTTATGGACCTAATGCAGTATCTGCGAGAGTAGCGAAAATTTGGTTTAAGCGTTTTCAATCCGGAAATTTTGATATCAAACATGCATGTCGCTCTGGTTGCCCTGTTACGGACAAAATTGATGCCATTTTTGAAAAAGTGGAGCAAGATCGGCATATTAGTAGTTATGATGTAGCTGGAGAACTGGGAATTGACTACAAACCGGTTTTGGCGCATTTGAAAAAAGCTGGGTACACAAAAAAGCTCGGTATTTGGGTGCCTCATAAGCTCACTGAAAGAAACCTAATAAACCGTATACTCATTTGTGATTCTTCATTACGACGTAATGAAACCGAACCATTTTTGAAGAAGCTGATAACTGGTGATGAAAAGTGCATCACGTACGACAAGAACGTGCGAAAAAAAACGTGGTCAAAGGCCGGTCAGGCTTCACAGACTGTGGCGAAGCCCGGGTTAACTCGCAACAAGGTGATGCTGTGTGTATATGAGATTGGAAGGGCATTATTCATTATGAGCTGTTACCGCCAGGCAGAACCGTCGATTCTGAACTGTACTGCGAACAACTGATGAGATTAAAGCAAAAAGTTGAGAGAAAGCGGCCGGAATTAATCAACAGAAGGGGTGTGGTTTTTCACCATGATAACGCTACACCTCACACATCTTTAGCCACTCAGCAAAAATTACGAGAGTTTGGCTGGGAGGTGTTAATGCATCCGCCGTATAGTCCTGACTTTGCACCTTCAGATTTTCACCTGTTTCGGTCTCTGCAAAATTCCTTAGGCAGTGTCAGGTTAACATCACGAGAGAACTGCCAAAACCACTTGTCGCAGTTTTTTGATCAGAAGCCCCAAAATTTTTATAGCAATGGGATCACGTCCCTACCTACAAGATGGCAAAAAGTTATCCAACAAAATGGCACCTACATACTTTAGTCAAATGTAAATAAACTTTATAACAAACTTTTTTAATTTTTATATAAAATGCGAAGAAACTTTTTCCCCAACCTAATATTACAATGCTGTAAAACAGTAAAAAGGTTTTGCAAATAAGATGCGTAACTATCTAATGGTGGGGTTTTATCTTGGATAATGTTACAGTTATAGGCCGTTTCACGCAGATGTGGCGATGGGTGTAATGCGTTATATATGATGCGATATTGTCTTTAATTGTTAATGACGTTAAATATTGACAGATAACGGTATATATACACTAATGTGGCTATTAATTAATGGTGCTATTTTAAAGATTTAAATAAGACGCATTCGGCCACAGTCAATATCTTTGACTTTATCACAGGTGCCGCCCCACTATTAGAGGAAATAAATTAAAGTTTTCAATTTCATAATTCCCAAAACCTTTCGTTGGATAATAATATCATGACAATCTTGAAAACGCAATGCGAGCGACCAATGGGAATGCCAAAATACTTAATGCTAATAATTTTTATTTTGTTCCTTTCAGCCCCAACCGTCAGTTCAGTCGCAGCTGGCGTTGCCGCCGCCCCCCTCCGCCCCCGCGCCTCCAGTGCCTCACGCTGCCGCACCACGAACCATCGTCATCCAGCGGCCAGACGCAAGGCACGGCTTTGGATTTACCTTGAGACATTTGGTTGTGTATCCGCCGGAGTCTTTACAGGTGAGTTCACACCTTATCATCCTAGCGTTAAAGTCCGGTGACACCTGTAGTGTCCTAAAATTTGACTTAGTACTCACTGGTGATTAGCTCTGTATGCAACAAATAGAAATGCACCTCCTTGTTCGTAGACAACAGGACAAATCCTGGTCAGTGTAGGACTTTTAGTGGAAAATGAGAAAAAAATAGATTTGGCTATTAAGATAAACTGCTGATGAAGCTAGGGATCTGGGATTATGGAAGGGACTATGTCACATGCCCGTCAGAATAGTCGAAGAACACGAATAAAAATAGGAGGATGGTGACTCGTCACATTCTACCTGGGTAAAAGAGCAACGTAATCCAACATGGCTGCGAGTGGTTAAATGGTGAGGAGAAAAGTGCTACAGTTTCGTCACTTCTATTTCTAGCATTATGTTTTTTACAGTTTTACCTCTGGAACTCCAGTCGTAGCATGGCGCTATAATATAAATATTATTATTATAGATAAACAAGTCATAATTTACAAAAATGCTAGGTCTCCATAGTGAGGAACTTGTTCTCCAAAAATTTTTGGAATAGGTATAAAATGTTGTCTCTAGAATGTAAAAATTTGAGCCAAGTGCTACAATGATGATGACCGTTTTGGTGTCATGCTACTTCTGGAATAATCATTTCATCAAACTGGGTAAATCAATACTAAATCTGCAGGCACTGCTTTGTTAATGAACTTAAACACTATTCTTCTTCAGGAGCTATACGAAGATGCCAGACATTTGGCAGTGGGCGCGGTGGGCGCTCCAATGGATACAATCTTCGTGAGGTCCGTTCGACCGGGAGGGCCGGCGGCGGCCGCGGGGCTACGTGCTGGCGACCGCGTTCTCGCCGTTAACGGGGAGCCTGTAGCTTGTGGAAGATCGAGAGCACCCTATGCGAGGGTTGTGCAACTAGCGCAAAGAGAACCCCGAATACTGAGGCTGACGGTGGTGCCGAGAGATCACGATTTATTGCAAAGGGTAAGCTTCTCATCTTCGCCTATTTTAAAGTTACAGTATGAGAAAAGATATTGTACTTCTTCCATGGTTAAAATATTTAACTTTAGATCCTGACAAGAAAACTTCAGTCCATTGCTTTAGAATAACAGTGATTTGGACCTCAACTTTAGTATCTATCTGTACCTACTAATATAAAAATGGGAAGTTGACTATTTTTTCTGTCTATATGTTTCTGTATTCCATCATCACGACCTTTGTTGAGCTGGTAAGCATGAAAGTATTGTGTACTTTTGATAATGGGAATGATTATTATCTTGAATAACGGGAAGTGTCCGCAATATACGGACGTGATTAAAGCTGCATAGGAGACTAGTCAACCTCTATCCCGCCAATACGCTAATCAGCTGCCCCAAGTATATGCGCCTACTGAATAAAAATTTATACGAACGAAACCACGTGAAAAGACCTATTCAGTTAAATGTTTTAGTTGGTAGTAGGTGTAGGTAGAAAATGTCTACCTAATAATTTCAGCAACTGCTTTATATTTTTTTGATTTTACTTTCAGTATTTCAGCGAAGCAGCGTACAATCCAGAAACGAATCAACGGCCAATAGAAATGCCTGCGCCGGTGACAGAACACGAATCGCGTCTATTTGACGCATACCGCAGGCCTAGAGCTTCGTTGCCAGCCCCGCAAGTACCCACCAGGAGGGAAGACCCGGAGTATGCCAGCGTGGCGTCTTTGGTGCCCTCGAGATACGATGTTGGACGAATGCCTGGAACACCGCATTATTTGTTGCATGATGGGTAAAAATCACTTATTGCAATAAATTAGAAATATTGTAACCACCCTATTTTAACATAATTATGGTCTTTAACGCTATGGTTGCCACAACTTTTGTTATATGAATCAATCTGTTTCTATTTTTACAGTTGTTTTAAATAATCTTTCGTCTGTGTCTTTTTCCAGTAGGCGAGAATCAGACACGTCTCTCCCGTCATCGGCAGCAGAGAGCAAGGACAGCCTCGGCTCATTCGATTCCAACTCGACGTTAACTGGCCGTGAACTAGACGACTCGATTATTCTTTCCAGAATACGAAAGAGTTTGGAGCAAAAAGAGGCCTTTTTACGTCGACCCAGTCAGCCTACAGGCTGGGTCACGCCTGACGCACCCCCACCTATAAAACAAAAGGAATTTTACGCCAGGCCTCAGAAATTACAGAAGCCGGCATGGCCACCACCTGCAGCATCGCCGCCTTTAGCAGCCTCACCTCCTCCACAACCGCAAATCCAAGACAAAAGGGACGAATGTTCAGCTAGTGTCGACAGTGGAACGTTTAGTGGATATGGCGAAGTAAATGGAACACATGATAAAAATAAATTGAAACAGGATAAGAATCAGTTTGTGGCAACTTTATCGAAGATACAAGAAACCGCACCAAGTATTCATAGCCCGAATTTAGGGACAGTGAGCAATGGAGCGACGTCAGAAGTTAAAGACGAAGCTGCTAATTCAAGCAATCAAGATAACAAGTAAATAAATTATAACCTACTTCTGCATTATGTCTTATTCCATTCCAAGATATTTGGGAATTAATTCAAAAGCAATTTCTTCTTAAATAATATATGCCACTACAGAAGGTATTTAAAATACTGGAAGTAAATATTTTTTCTTACAACATTTATGCCTAATCTCCTTGATTGGGCTTTTCTTCTATATCACTAGATTTTTTGAACTTACATTGTGTTTCTTTTTATGTCTAGAAATGCTTCAAAGCTTTAGAACAATTTTAAACGTGGATATCTCTTTCAAGATTGTTGCAAATTTCTTTGATTTCTACTATGTACAGCTGTAAGTGCTTGTGTCTACATCTCGACTAGCGTTTTGTCTTTACTTCATTAGTGTTCGCAAAACGTGACGGTTCACTAAAAAAATATCTCATTTCAGATACCCAGTACCTGAGCTACAGTTAGTAACAGCAAGAACACGACAACTCGAAGAGGCTAGAGGCGGTGGCGAGCGTAGAACCGAAGTTGCTCGCAGCGAACTGGCGAGGCTAACCACCACGAGGCTCGAGCCCAGCGTGGCCTTGAGGAGAAAGGAGTTCGAGACAAGAGTCGCGAGGCGAGAGGCTCGCTCGTTGGATGTGCAACCACAACAAGGTATCTTAGATTACTTATAAAGACAATAAGTTTACGGTTTATTGATACTAATAATTTTCATATTATGTTTATTTGAATATAACAAAAAAGCTTTTTAAAACTATATCGACATTACAAACGATATTATCTGTAACCAAAACTTATGCGTAACTTTTAAAAAGAATAAATAATTCTTAATCATTATCCGTATAACCTACTGCGTATAGGATTTCGTGTGAAAAATTTGTTGGTCTTTAATATCTTTCAAACTTTCAATATTGGCCAATTATAATTAAACTTTACTCTAGTTTTATTTCCTTTTTTTTAATAATTTAACTCGACCGTATTATAAACTTTTAAATTTAAATATGGTAATTCTTTAAATGAAAACTTAAGATACAATTTGATTATTTTTTGGTTTTTTCAGAATTAGAACACGATATACCCCTAAACAACAGACTATCAGGAAACCAGTTGGTGATCACCGGCAGCAAACACTTGCATTGTCCGCCACCAGATGGATATGCGCCCGGTAATTTTTGTCTATATTCTTCTATCCCACGTGAACGATCTCATTTATCGGAATATAAATTATCCTACGTTTTGGGCCGGTATAATCGAATTCTATTTAGGCCGGTGTTGATCCTTAAAGTTGTATTTTTGGAATTTGCGGGGCCGAATTAGTGTCACATTTTTTGACAGTGCATTTTTTCAAATTTTTACATTCATTGTACAATCTCGAACTCTCTTCAGATTTATTGTATTCTAGGTAAAAACCAGTATATTGTCAAGACACTTTTCAGTACGTCAAAACGTGTTTGCTAAGCAAAAAATTCATTTTACAGACACAGAAAAGGTTCAAATGCGAACAAGGTCAAATAGTACCGGTAGTGAAGGATTACCCATTAGAAGACATCATGCCACAGGTGATTATAACTATTCAATAAATCAATTTTCATTCATATAATTTCAAACTAGATTTTTCATTTCGCTGCACTAGAAAAGTTCATAATAGACCCACCTGCATAATATAAAGTGCTGTGCTTTTTAATGCAAATTTTGTGTATGTAAATTTAATCTACACTTAACACCCATTTACAACAACATAAATTGCAATCTAATATAAATAATAATTGTTTTGTATTTTACCTATAGTCTATCAAGACTATAAGTAAGAGTACTGATGTTAGGTCACCTTCTGCTGTGGGTGAGGATCCCAGAAGGCTCGCAACATTGTCATAGTTGAGATAATAAAATAAGTAAAGTGGGAATTATGTTATAATATTTTTAAATAATAAAACCGTTGCAAAGAGAAATTACAGCACGCAGGTTGTGTCCACAAACGCAGAGCTTGCACAGCGTCTAATAGCACAATAGGGTAGATGACAGACAAATCAACTCAAACACTTTTTATTATATTAGATAACCCTGGGGCTTCCTATATTTTGCATGTCAGCAAGTTATGATATGATAACTTTAACGAGTCAAATAGAGCATCGATTATTGTTTTAAAAACAACCAAACTTATGTTTGTTGTGATATTTTATAGTATTATAGTTAGAAGGTATTTTAACGCCCGTCCTTTTATATGAACATTGTTTTAAAATTTAAAAATGTGTCACCTACCCAATTACGCCCCAAGATGGCAGTCACGCGAAGCGACGAATGGGCCTGAACAGAGAGCAAATGGAGGCGATGAACCGCGTGTCGCTGCCCGGGGCGCGGCCGACGCAGCTGAGCCTGGCGCCGCCGGCGTCGGCGTCGACGTCGGCGTCGGCGTCGGCCGCCACCTCCCCCTCGCCCACGCCCAGCACGCCCGCCGACTCAGGTCCACCCCCATCATTCGCCACCGCAACCATCCGCCACCCACTATGCGCCGACACGCCTCGTCTTCTTTGAATGCCGCTAATGTCGTTTTCTCCCGTTCTAAATTCAAATATATTCAAAACAAAGGTCAATTCATGGTACCTTATTTATCTTTCATTAACATTATGCATACTTCGACGGCAGTAAGCAAGAAAGTGGCGAGAAAAATGGGCAGCGCGAATTTACGTATTCATGTTTGTAAACCCAACAACATAATATGTTGATCAAATTGCTCAAGCTTCTCACTTCCCTCGCCACTTTCCCGCTCACTGCCATAAAAGTGGGCATAAACGAAGGGTAAAAGGCTAAGTATATAACCTGACCATAACGTCTAAAACGAGAACAATTTTTTTGCCTTCTATATGCAATCCAATATTGTATATTTAATCTGTAGTCAAGGTCAGTGAACCATAAACAAGGTGTTTTTGGCGGGATTTGAAAGGAGATGTTGTGCTGTGCAGTTTTATTTTCTAGAAATGTGTAAAATTACTCTAAAATTAACAATATTTGTAGGATATTGATAGTTTTTGAGTAATAATTATGTGATTTGTGAGAAATGTGAACTGTATAGTCGAATGTGGCCTTTTGAGTTGTTACAAGAACTCCGTTGAATGGCACCAGCTGTTAACGTACAGTTCAGCTGTGCTACACATAGGCTTAAGAAAATGAAGAAACTACATTATAATCTAAGATCTGGCATAAAGGCCTAGCTGCCAAGCCATAAACCTAAATAAATAAAAATAACCATAAACAAAATCTTATTTTAATTTTAACGTTGATCCGAGTCTCAAATCCGATGAAAATAACTAAATACGCAGGTAACAATACCAAGCTTAACGTGAACAGTGATTTTTAAAGTTTACCAATACTAAGGATGTCTAGCGGAATCTGAAGGAAAAATCTTTTCGATATAATTTGACCATATTTATCAAAGAATAGCCTACATGATAAGTTTGTAACGATTAGTTTAGTTTATTTTGATCATATAATTGTTCTGTTAAGTATCGCAACGTGCTAAAGCTATTGCTTACAAAATTATAGTATTTATTATTCAAGTAAACATAGACTATGTTGACAAAATGCGTACGTCGTAACTAAAGCAACTTGATACTTGCACGATGTTTGATGTCGTATTATGTTGGATTTAATAGAGTTTAAAAAACTGAAAGTAGCGCCCCTATTATTATCTACTTTATTTTGCTATCCTGTACGTACAACAATTAGACTGCAGTGCATCGCGTCGGAACTTAAATAAGGAACATTTTCAACGTAGCAGACTTGCACAGGGAAGAATAATTCTAAATAAAATACCCTATAAAAATCAATACAATACGTTACACTCCGGCCCAGTCAGAACTTTATGTACTAGCCTTATTACCTTTTTAATTTAAAATCCGAAGATGTTGCTATAGTTTAAATTCTGTTCGTCTTAATAGATGGCGTTGTTCAGCATAATAAAATCATTATTGTGTGGTTGAAATTTCAAAAGTAACAAAAATATTGTCTGCGACTCTGGGAGGAAACGACTGAAATTAACCTATTTCCTCAACTAAAATGCATTAACGGAATGCGATGTGTATTGCTTTACAGCCTTTACAGACTTTACAGTATTTAAAAGGATTCGTAACGTCTGAGAAGGTCTACATGTGCTACTAATATGTCGAATAACCGTCGTGACCATTCAATGTCTAATGTACTAAAACAGCGTGGTACAACTGTTCCTTATTCTATAGTTCTTATTTCTTTATGTATCCAACAGGTTTTGCTGATGATTTGGTGACTAGAAGACAAAAGAAAGATGCTCAACTAGGAGGTCAGTATCCTAGACTATATTTTTTCTATTGCCACTTATTTTTTTATAAAGTAATGTAAAAAAATATACATTTTTCTCTTATGTGCAGAGGAAGAACGAGCTATGCGAAGGGTATCGTACCTAAAAGCCACATGGGGTGACAGGTTGCACTTGGACAGTGACGTCGAGCCTGACGGTGATCCCAACTCCTTGAGAAGGTATCGTCAGTCTTTATCACAAGGAATACTCGTATAGATCCTTCTATGACCTTTTTATACTATTTATTAAAACTTTGGCAGCATAAGTTTTATTAGGTTAAAGATTAGTAACTGTTTTCATGAGGTCTGTTCCAATACAGTTTTAAAACCAGACCAAAACAATTAGAAAACAGCTATTATACACATACGTACTACGTTTTTCTGATCGAAATAACTACATAGTTTATTATTAATGGTTTCAAAATGATGGATCAGACCTATACTGTAGGCAGGTAACTTCGTGCGTGGCTCTCCTATTGTCTGTCGAGGTCGAGGGACGTATGACACAGCAGGTGTAAAAAAGTATGAGGCTGACAAGGACGTTTAGTTGAATTTCTGGGTGAATAAAATAGCCACTTTCGCAGATTTGTATTATGAAAATGATAATTATCAATACAACTCGAAACTCAATGCTGTGTCTTGTAACTACCATTATAGCTATATACATGTCAATTTCATAATATGCTTCACCAAAAGTGGCATTTTTCAGACTCCCTATTATTGCGTTCCTGCCTCCCACACACTTCTTTTCGCCCTCGCTGTACATGATGCATGTCCTCTGCAGAGGATAGGAGTATTGCGTAAAAAACTTATACTCGGATTAATATTTATAATGTTTACGCGATTTAGAAGAATTTTTTTATCATGTTGAATGCGTGCCTAAGTTTTGTTTTATGTTTTAGTAAAGTTTAAAATTTTTCTTTGGTGTTAGATCTCTTTTTTAGATTCCTTTTTAGATATTATCTATGTACACGATTCTCCTTTCATAACATTATTTGTTATAATAGCACCATTTAGTTTGTTGAACATGATTCACTGTAGATAGCATAATTATTGTTTATGGTATCTTTATAATTAGAAATTGTGTAACTTAATATTGTTCCTAACAAATTGGGGCTGTGATAAGAAATTTACCACCAGTTTTGGTGTGATAACGTCTGGGAATTTCTTGTAAGTTTACATCTTAAGGACTAACAGGCATATTCATATTGAGTTAGAGTAAGTTTGAAGGCTTCTTTACGGTTCTTAAAGAAGCCTTCAAACTTACTCTAACTCAATATGAATAAGAGCGTAAGTATCTACAGTTAGTTACACGTCTCATTTCAATATTGGCTTATATTTATATGTTATACATATTAGAATATACCTATCATGTTCATAATGATATTAGTGATCATAAAGAAAATAATTAATCAGACGAAAAAAGAGTGTAAAGGTGATTATTATATAAATGTATCACTTGGAAAATACATTTACAGAAAGTAGATGTCAAAAGTATTGTTTTTAAAGTCTAAGTATACAGATTGTTATCACATCAAAGCAGGTGAAATTTCATTTAAAATTGGTAAAAAGCAACTAACGGGGTGACTAATTGGATTGGAAATACAGCGCGCATCGAAAGTGGCGCCCCCCAAGATTCCGCGAAGATATAACTCCGTTGGTGCGCATTTTCGACCCTCAAGCCATTCTACCTACGCGGTACGTCGCATGACGGCGCATTCACGCTGAACGCCGATAGATGGCGCTTGTTTAAAAATTGTTTGGGCTAGTTCACGTATGTGGTAATAGATTGCGCAACTTGTAGCTAAATTAGTAAAAAAAACTTAATTATCTTGTAAAATATATAAACAAATCGATATAAAATTACATGCTATGCACTGCCAGATTTGTATATATAGCGAATAACTTCCATCATATAAATTAACGCACACCACTCAAACAGCAACTTACGATCAAGATTTATGAATACTTGATATGAAACAATATGGTCGAACTTTTAAGTAACTTTTGACATAAAACATTCTGGATGAAAATGAAATAAAATCACTTTTTATAACATATTAGTTTTGAAATTGTGTGCATGACAATCTAAATGTTTTTGTGTTTGCATGAGACATCTATTCTTGTTAAAGCCGTAGGCTAGATGTAATTTTCTAAGCATGGTTGATTGTCGTTGTTAAATGTAGTATGAGTTTTTGTTTTATTCTAAGTCCCGAAAGGGTAAGAAATAATTATCCAGTGGTCATTTATACGTAATAAAGCCATATTAGATATTTTTTTGTTATTAAATTACTTGTAAATTAAATTTGGTATTAGTATATTTTTCTTGTATAAAACTTATTTTGATTTTGCTTATATTTGTCAAATCATCCGTTATATTGTGTTTGTTAAAGTTTGTATTGTTATAAGCGCCATCTTTTGAAATGTTCCTTTATCGAATGGGAGAAACATAAAATAATTAATAAAATTTATTATTCTTATTAAAAAAAAACTTGTAGTTGCGGCTTTTATCTAAATAACGTTTTTATTGTGCTGTAATAAATTTCTGGTTTTGACTCTTTTATTTTTTCTAGCAGCCAAGAGAAGAAGGACGATGATGAAACAGCTGAAAGTGCTATAGAAACTGCCGAAGGAGACGTGCAGGGCAACGTGCAGATTAAGATGGTGGTCAGCAATGGAAAGGTTTGTTTTTTGTTCTTTAACTCTGTATCGTTTTACCCTAAAAGGTGTTTTAGCAGCTCTACATACCTAACTGACCTTAATTACACTAGAATTCTTGTATTTTTTTATATCTAATTCCGTGGCCTGGTCCTAAAGGGCCATTGCGACAATCACAATCATTCGTTTGGCTAATGAGCATTTGAAGAATGGACTAGAATTTATAGTTATTAATTAAATTACAGGTTGTTTATTTAGTATGGCATAATTATTGTATTGAAATTTGATTTTAGCACAAATATCACGCTCTTTGAATTATCTGGCATTAATAGTCATTTGTGATACTAGTGTAATAAGTTAATTTATGGTTTAAGTTAATATGATAAACGTGTAGAAGAGTGGTTTACCATAGTCACCAGTTTGTAAAAACTAGCAACCGCGCATGTGTCGTACAACGTTTTTCAACACATTAGCGAGAAAACTAAAATAGGTAATAAAGCAAACATAAATATCAGTCGGAAAGTCGCAACAATCTTTAACGTTTTTAATATGAAAATGGCACGGTTTTCCATTTTGCAAATGGCGCCACGTGCGCGTGGTGAAAATTAGAATTACATGTTTCAATAATCATTTTGATGTTCGATTATTCAGCTTATTTATTTTCGTAATGTGAAACTCCTTGGTGGAATTCTTACATATGTTTGAAAAACTAGCCGTGCCCGCGACGTCGTCCGCGTGGAGTATGTTTTGAAAACCCCCCCATTTTGAAACATTCTTGTTTGGTGCTCCACTCCTATTGGTCTTAACGTGATGATATATAGCCTTTAGCCTTCCTCGATAAATGGGCTATCTAACACTGAAAGAATTTTTCAAATCGGACCAGTAGTTCCTGAGATTAGCGCGTTCAATCAAACAAACAAACACAAAGACAAACAAACAAACTCTTCAGCTTTATATATTAATATAAGATATATCTAAGTACCTATTTTGCCACACGTCCCTTGTATGGAGTGTAATTTTTAACTTTCGAACAATGTATACAGGCTTCGTAAATGCATTTTTTGAGCAAATGTGTTGAAAAAGGAATTATTTATGAAACCGTACTTTAAGCCCCTTTCAGAACCAAGCTACAGAATAATGAAAATAAGTAAATTAATTTTCATAATATAAATGATATTTGTCCCCGTTGACTGTTTCATATTTTTATTATTCATTAATAATTTGATTTAACGGTCAGTATGGTGATCCATGGAGGTAATGTAGCCAGCCTTCGGAACAGCTAGAAGACTGTAACGTAGGTTCAGTATTCTACTTAGTCTTAAGGGATTTTAGGTAGAATACAATATAACTAAATGTTAATTAGTTTGGTTTAGTTAAGGATAACTTTTCTTTGATGTATTAATTTAAATCACTAGAATATTATAGTTGTTGATTTTTTTTATTTAGCGAGCGAGCGACAGATCTTGGAAACAAGTGTGGGCGGTTCTGCATGGCACCAAGCTGTATCTATATAGACATCATCCCAGTCAGGTAGGTTTAGTTTATAGTGAACTATGTATTAAAGGATTTTAATACAACATTTATTACCAGTACGAGCATATGGTTTCACATTGTATTTTTAACGCTTAGTAACGATAACCGATGCTTACCGATGATTGGTTCTGGCAGACTGTTCAACCGCCATATGTCTATAGTAAAAGAAATTGTGGTACACAATAATCTGTCTATAATATAATAAATTTGTTTTTTGTCGAGTTTGTATCGTGTAATTCTGCGAAACCCGTCCGCAAAAAATTGGATGAATCTATCGACCTTCACGTGAGGGTTGGTATACCATACAAGCTTAAAAAGATTATTTCTAACGTACCCTGTAGACCACACGATTGTATTAGTGTTAACTGTAAGGATAACGATGTTTGTGAAAATAAATATATTTCTGTAGGAAAAGACATATTGTGCCGACCCCAAATAATTGAGAGAAGGTGAAAGAAAAGAAATAACAAGTCGGTTTATATTTTTGTTGAAATTTTGCAATTAGTAGGGGAGCCCAAGATGCTAAATGTGAAGTTACTCGAGCGTCCCGGGGACCTTTTGGATTGTAAAGATTAGATACTAACAAGAAAAAAGCTTATATGTATGAAAACCTGTACACCCCCCACTAGTGAAACCTGATGGGGGGAGCATGTACAGGTTTTCAAAAATAAAAGAGTCGCACAGTAATACTCAAGACTGACGATTTGGACGCTACCAAAAGACATGGCCGATTTTTGAAAATGCAAAAAAAAACGTAACATTGAAATACTCGTGCCCGTCAGATTAATATACAGACGGTTCAGCTTGATGTCCTTGTCGTGCTGAACCATAATCTGACAATTATGTGTAGGAATTTCACTAATATAAAAAATAACCCCACCTTATATGAAGGGTTAATATATGGTGGGGGTACATAATAGAGTGCAAGGTTTCTCCCCTTATGTTATTCTGCCACGCTCGAGTAAATCCCAAAATCCCCACTTGGCCTCCTCTACTAAATAGACTGGTTATTATACTTTAAAGCGAAATAATTATTCTTTATTATTGAACACTGGCTACATTCACTCTTTAAAGTAATATCGACCCTTTACCGCCATTTATCGTAAGTGATATTTTATTTTATTCTAGTATTTTTTTTGATTCAGTAAAGTCTAATCTTAACTAAAACTGAAAGTCTTAAAATAAGATAATAGATTAAAATACCTTTTGTAACAAAGAATAAACTTAGGTCCAAATGTCGCTTACGATAAAATGGCGGTAAAGGGTCGATATTTAAAAGTAAGGAAATTCTTAAAATTAACAATTTTTCGTCATATATCACAGCTTTGATCACAATAAAAGTATAACATACTTTATTACGTTTTTTTATTGCATGAGTTCAGCAAACAGGCAGACGGCCCACTCGATGGAAAGCTTTTACCATCGCCTATGGACATTTGCAACACCAAAGGTGCTACAAATGCGCTGCTGCTCCCTTAAGAGAGACTGGAACCTGGCAAACGTTTTATTATGTTCTTCTATATTTATGAAGAGAGGCAGTTTTCTTCAATAAAATCAGGTATATGTACACAATATACATTTGCACAATTCGTTCTAACCTTGAAAGCTACGATACTGTAAAGGAACTTTGCCGCACGTGTACCTACATGGATATGACACAAAGATTTTGGCTGACAACAGGTCTAGTGATAGCCTTACCGAGAAACGCTTATTGGCGTCTGCGAGATTATGTAATCCACATAAGCCCAAAGTTATACTTTAGGAAAACCATGCTAGATCATGTAATTTATTTACGTTACTTTTTGAAGTGAAACTGCTTTAGAATCGTTTTGATTTGAAAAAATCTATGAGACGAAAAATTGACACTAAAATGAGATAAACGCATAAAATTCAACCTTATTTAATTCGAAATAAAACACATTTCTCTTTACCCGATAGTATTAATTATCAATTTAAGTAAAACTAACCAGTATTCAAATGAATTTTAGCTCTATCTGTATATACTTAAGGCTTATTTTATACGTAGGTAAGATGTAATTGTGCGTAACAGTGCAGTTTTCGAATTTTGAACTTTATGCCAGTGATTTAAAGTATAATTTATACTGAATTTTTTGAATTATAATATGTTGACGGACGTAGGCTAAAGGTATTTATTATATTTATATTAATAAAAGTTACAGAAGAATTATCTGTGATGATATTCTCTGAAGTTTCACTTCTACTGCGTGTGAACTGCACACACACGCAATTTTTTATTGCTTGATGGAGTATAGTGCACAGGCAGACGGCTCGTCTGATGGAGAGTGGTTGCCGCGGCCCATGGACATCTACAACACCAAAGGCGCTAACTTCCTCGAAGAATTTTAGGAAACTACGTTTAAAAACACCCACATCGTTAACGCTCTTTGCAAAGTTCCAAAGTACGCAAGAAAGAGACCTTCTTGAGAACTAAATCTTCCAAACCTACTTGACAAGGTTCGAACGTCCGTGGTAAACATCCAGCGCATGACGAGCAGTGCGATAATAAAACGATGGCACCAATCTGAGAACTACGGATCATCTCCAGTACATGTTCAGAACACTCCCCATTTTACAGACGGAACAAAACGCAGAGAGACGCAAAGTTTTTTCAAGGACCAAGAAATTCTTCTTCGTCTTGACAGATGTTTATATAAATTCAAATACAGATTCTTCAAAACGTAGGTAGTCTATTTAATTAATACTACAATACTTGAAATGCTCTTGTCATTTTTTTCCTAATTTACCTTTGTACAAAATTTGCGTAGTTCAGGTTTGCCTTCGTGGTAGAGTCCTCTGTGTTAATTATATTTAACTATAGCTTTTTGTCTAGTGTGACTGTGATGGGCAAACAGATAGATATGTGATTTGGTTTTGTTTGTCATTGGCTTATGTAACTCTAAAAGTAGTATAATCTTAATACACTTTCGAATTTGTTCAATCAAGTCAGTTACACTTTGTCATTACTTAATAGACAAAAAAAAACTTCATAATGATGTTTATGTACCAGACTAATTATTTAATGACTTTTACCAAAGTAGTCTTAAGTTATAAATTAATTAATAACTAACTACATTTGTTGAACGAGACATCAAAATTCATACTGTATAACCTTTATCTTGATGATTTACGAATAATAACACTTCCTTTACACGCCATAAGCGTCTGCGCACCTGGCTTCCTTGCGCACGCGCACCTTATACAGGGCTGAGCTGACTGCGTTTCGAACTCTTTATATCTTACTTAGATTACAGGTGCCGAATTAGTTTTAAAAATTTGTATTGACTATTTCAAACCTGCAACTAAACTTAAAAGCAAATTAATATGTTAGCAATATAAACTTGAAAATTTTATTATCGCTGTCAAACTGAAACGATTACCCGATTCTGACGGCAGCTATTAATCGACAACTTTGGCCTATGAAACCATTATTTAATTTATGTTATTAGCATTATTACAAAAATATATTAATAAATTTTAACCAAATTTAATTTGTAGTAAGGCAAATAAACGGTTAGTAAGATGTAGGAACTCGTAATTAATAAACATGAGTCTAGTATTACTTGTTTTAATAGATTAAAATGTATAACAGATATCTAAAACTGAAAGAATTTTTATACAGCCCTAAATTGAACCCGCATCCACTCGATCCGTTAACGGAAAACTAGCAGCAAGTGTACTTTACCGTAACGGCAGCTGCTTTAACAGGCTCATCATTATGTATCTTCACCTTACGTATGTTCATTAAAGCAGTCCATTAGAAGGGCACATCTGTGTAACTGTTTGTAAACAGATTGCTCGAACGTTATTAGAAAGATCAGAGATAGGTTGAATAATACCCAAACATGACATGAAACTTAGTTTTATTTGTATTGTTTCAATTTAAAAAGTGACTTTTGAATGAACTTTAGATTGTGTGTGTGTCCGTGTGTGCGTGCGTGTGTGCGTGTGTGCGTGTGTGTGCGTGTGTGTGTGTGTGTGTGTGTGTGTGTGTGTGTGTGTGTGTGCGTGCGCGTGCGTGTGCGTGTGCGTGTGCAGTTCACACGTAGTATAAGTGAAACAAAGTGTGACATGGGGTGGGAGTTATTAATATATTCAAGCTTTAAAACACGAAATTTGAAGTATTAACGAAAAACTTCAAAACATTTTCAACTCTATCTACTGTTTAAATTATTAAATAAAAAGTATTCTATCTCACGTAAATATGAACACGTCTCTGAATTCCGTCAAAAACTCAAGTGGTTACCCATCAATCTTCGCCGGAATACTCACATTCTCACTCTTCTTTATAGTATATTGTTTCTACCCACTACACCTCGTTACCTCAAGGAACGTTTCGAATTTCTCTATGTATCTAGTTTCCATTATTTGCGCCCCTCCACTAAGTACAGAATATTTACACCAGCACACGCGTCCTGTTTTTATAATAACTCTTTCACCATCCCAGCTGTGCATCTCTGGAATGAGTGACCTATTGCTATAAGACAAGCCAAATCCTTACCGTGCTTTATAAATCAACTTCAGAAACATTATTTTTCTATTGTGTATAATAATTTCTAAAGCTATTATATGAGTATATGTATGTTTGTATTGTCATATGTATATTTATATTTTGTATTTATATGTACTATATTTATTTATCGTTCGTCATTATTTATTAACTGCAACGTCGTCTGTATTAAAATCATTCAATCCCTGCTAACGGTTGCCTGGAAGAGATCCCTTCTTAGCGATAAGGCCGCCCGTTCTACTATCTTTTATCTTTTTCTACTTCTGTTTGTATATGATTTGGTGTACAATAAAGAATTATCTATCTATCTCATTCTCTCGCAGGCTTAGTCCTATAGATTTATGTGTTTATCTTTTTTAGTGTCGCTTTTACGCTTCGAGTTTCAAATCACAACGATTCTAAAGAAGTTTAACTTCAATAATTAACTTCATGGTTAATTTTATCTAGTATGTTTGTACAGGGTATCTTACGTCCCTATAAAATAATTATCAACGCAAGTGTACTTTTAAACAATTTTTGGGAAGAGAATGAAAATTTGTAAAGCATTTGGTTTTTCACAAGTAGTTTTGAATTTCGCCGAGGTTATCTACTCCGTTAATATGACCTGATTTTCCTGATGAAACCATCAGATGTCATCAACTTCTTTATATTCCCAATGTTAGTGAAGTATCTACTATTTGAATTCGTTGCTTTAAAGAATCCTTTATGACCTTTGCTACTAAATCTTGGCACCAAACAAGAAAAAGAACAAAAGTTGCAAATACAACACAATGTAACAAAGTTTATTTGTCACCATCGTGACATTTCAGTCGTTCCCAAAAGGACGGTGTATGCCGAAAATATATCACTTTGAAGATTTATTGCGTGTATTGTGAATGAATGAGTGACGTAAGTAAGGGCCTTCAAGAGGAACAATTGTGGATAAGTTGACGTGCATGTAGAGTGGGCAGCTGTCAACGGGACGTTACTCGTAAAGTATAGGATTGATGCTTCCGCATTACGTTGATTCCAATTGCTTGATTACTGGAGAAAGGACTGATTGCATTTAATCATAATTTTCTTTTAACGAGTTGTAGTGAATGAATCTAAGTTCAGTCAACTGTTCAAGGATTAGTTTATGGCTCACATTTTAGAACACTACCACTACACACACTACACTAATATTTGAGATGAAAATCAATAAATTGAAATGTCACGTGTTCCCGTGACCTTTAGTAATTTCAGAAATAATTTATATTTCGTACGGATTAACATTTCAGGCATCAATTTGCGCGTAAATGTTCTAGATTAGAAGCCTGAGACATTGTCAAATAGGTCTTAAGCCAAAATGTTTATTTATATTAACAGCATTATTACAATTTAACTCCTTTAAAATCAATTTATATACCTAATTCATGTTTGATTTTGAAACTTACGTTTAACAGACAAATTACATGTACTTTTTATCCATGCAGGAACGGAGAAAGAATACAATTCCCTGCGGCCGGGCGGCCTGTCGTAAGAGGCGACTAAACAACCCACAGCCAGGTGGTAGGGTATTTGCTCGACTGGATGGCGACCACCCCTGGTCTAGAGTATGCCGCCATAACAACCTTGTGTTGTGTTCCGGCATCAGTGACCAGGTTCCAGTCTCCTTTAAGAGAGCAGCAGCGCATTTGTAGCACCTTTCGTGTTGCAAATGTCCATAGGCGACGGTAACCACTTTCCATCAAGTGAGCCTTCTGCCTGTCTGCTGAACTCCTGCAATAAAAAAATATAAAAAAACTTTGTAATTTGGCAATTACAACTGTCTAAAAATAACTATCAAACAAGATGTTTATAATTACAATTAAGAAACTAATTAGATTCTGTAAATGACACTTGAAGGACAGTAATTAGTAACTAGTACTAAACGCTGTTTGAAGATTTTTTTAAATTAACTGATATTTTTAGATGAACGATAACTCATACTTAATTATACTAATTTTTTCATTAATTACCAGATATTTTTTAACATATTATGAATATTAGTATTTCGGTTTCAATATATAAGATATCCCCATTTTGAAGTCACTATAAGTAGTTATGATAATTTATATATTAATTCGTGAAGCAAAAACTTTGTACCACCTCTTTTTACGAAAATTGCACGGACGGAGGAGTATGAAATTTCGCACACTTATAGTTCATATACAGAAGAAGCGACGAATGCTAATATTTTTTTAATTATGCATAAAAAATACATTAAGGGCCGCTTGCATAAGGTTGCTTAAATTTATTTAAGAAACACAAATCGCATTTAACTCCCTTAAATATAATTAGCGTCTTGCACAACGCAAAATTTGCCGCTAAATATGTTTAAAGAACTGTCAATGCGTTTTGTGTAAAACGTATTTAGGCAGTTTAATATGCTTAACTAATTTTTATTTAAGGCGATCGTTATGCAAGCGGCCCTAAATCAATAAAAGAAACATTACACACACTACCATGTATTTGACAAACACACGCATATATACTCTTTTGCTTATTGTTCATGTCAAATTAACAGTGTAGCCTTGGCGAAATCTGTGATTATAAAAGTAGTCTTTGACAACAAATTATTATGGTCGAATTTCGACCACGGGCGGCCATTAGTATACATTATTTGACGTAAAACTCTCTTTTCTTTCACTTTCTCCTAATAATTTGGGGACGAAAGAATAGGTCTTTTTCTTCCTCTATTTTGGCATATGTCCTCTGTCATACCACAAATCAGCATGATATCCTTCACACAATCCATTTGACTCAAAACTGTGGAAACTAAATGCTATAATATATTTAACACCAAGCAAAATGTTAACTGAGCTTCAAAAAAGAATACTAAAGCCATAAATAATAGGCCCGTGCCTTCAATTTTTAAACTTCAATAACCAGTTAGTGAAACCACATTTTGCAATAATTGTTGTTTCCATTCGCCTACGGGTCGACATAATTTATCTCCACTTAAAGATGCCTTCGAGCTTTTTGCACGCTCTTCTATTACCACTAATAACGCATGAAGAATAAAATATCGGCTCAAAGTTAGACACTTGTACGTTACAACATTGTATTCAGAAATCGCAGTTTGTTAAAGTTATGGTGTCCGATTTTTCGTTCTTTGGCTGAAAGTAAAAAATACGTTCGTCATGGGATCGGCGCCTGAGTGGGTCTTTGTACGTTGTGTCTTGTATAACACAAGCAGGTTGCTTAGCTTGGGATACTGTATATGTAATTTGTTTACTAATATATATATATTATTCTTGCCTGTATAAAATGACGTGCTGTTTTACTGCGGCGGATTTATTAGTAGCCCTAGTTTATTTTGAAAGTAAGCATTCATACAGGTCACATTGCATAAAATTTGTATCTAGGTGCTATTCGCTCCATGAAAATTTATTTAATTTTATCCCCAAAACTATTCCATTTTCTGAAATAAACATTCGTGTGTCCAGTCTTAATATTAAGCCTGCAAAGGAGACTGATACGATTTCACACATTTTCGAGCCCAGATTTTAAAAAGACGAGATTTAGGTTTATTTTTATTGTTGATATATTTTTATAATTGTAGTGGACTTAGTTATTTTGAATGAATTAATCGTATCGTGTAAGTGTTTTCATGTCATAAATTGTTGAAATTCATTCACATAAATCGATTATTGTAATCGATAACTTATTTTACTTATGACTTTTTTTAAAAGTTCTCGTATTCCAGATAGAATTTAGGGCTGATGTTTTCCATTTTGTAATAAAAAAATATAGCGCTTTTTTTAAGCCATATCTCAACTTTGGCCCAAAAGTCCCTGTCTCCTTTCAAAAGACATAATTTTAGCAAAATCGGTACCGTAGTTTTTCTGTGAAGGCATCTTAGACAGACAGAGTAATGTTTGCATTTGTAACATTCCGAGGGGACAAACCCATAAATGCCCGAATCGTGCTACCGGAGGCTTTGATCAGTGGATATCCTTTAGGACGTTACACGCGGCCCGCTTTTAGAAGACCTCACGATACCGACCAAATAAATGCATAGTCCGCGGCTAAGACTTGAACATACGTTAATGAAATTATACGTCGGAGCTTTAGCCACTAAGCTATCATAACTTCTATATCATATTGGCATTTACTAAACTCGCGAATAAAGTCACAAACAATGGTATAGTTTGATGACGCTAGAGAAAGATCAGGTGAACTGAAAAATATACAAGTCACATTTTCAAGGAAAACCTATTAAAAGCTATTTTCTGAAACAAATTTGTTACATTTCATTTTAATGTGAAATTTTAAAATGCCACTAAGATGTGACTTTTAGATGGAAATCCCGGGATGTTACAAGAACATATACAGTATGATTCTAAGAAATTAAATTGTAATGTTATACCAAAGCTTTCAGATGGTATTAAATTTCAATATTTTCTAGCTAAAGTAAAATAATATTATATGTACCGCTAGAGTTATGTGACTAGCAAAGGTCTACCTACATATGACACAGGTAGATATAGACATAGACAACTATTGTTCACCAAAACAAAAATGACAAAAATGCGCAAAAGACAATAGTTGTTGGTTAAACAAATTTTTTATTGCCTTATTAAATTAATTAATTATTAGTAAAACCTTATTGCTAAAAGCGATCTCTTCCGGGCAACCTGATTCAAAGAAAATTCTTAAATTATCTATGATTACTATGCATGTAATGATGAAGAAAGAAAAAATGGTAATATGTTATCAGTGCCGGCTTTATCTATAGTGCAGTTCACACAGGCGCCGGGTCTTAAAGGGCGCCTAACGCCGCTTGCGACACTTTCGAAAAGCATGAGTCGCACAGCAGTAGTAGTATATCCAAGCAGTCGCTATATCCCTCTTTATTCTACATACCAAAATGTGTCATAAGAGAAAATAAAACAACAATATCTATGTAGTTGCTATTTTAGCACGGTTTATATGAGGGTCTTGTTCTGAACGTGTACCTATTGCTTCCCGACACTATTTAAAATTGCACCCGAATTTCTGTTCACTGGTGAAAATATACCTGTAATTATTCCATTTTCACCGAGCGCCTACTAGAGTATTGATTGCACACGGGCGCGATATGTGCTAGAGCCGCCTCTGGATGTTATCCCAATATAACTTTGGATATTAAGCTAGTGGGATGTAAAAAATACCCAGAGGACATTGTCATCTTGTTGCAAAATGTTTTCTACGTTATTGCAATAATCTAAATATAATTTAGCCGATACTATCCTCATAATGTTATCTCAATACGCTGTAATATATTAATCTAGGTAATCTCCACACTTTTGCGTTGCGGTCTTTTTTCAGTTATAAATTCTTTCGTATTTGCATACGACGAGCGGACATGTCGATTTTACAAGCGTTCCTTTTTTGCTATAATGGCTAAGTAACCCTAAAAACCTGCTTAAAGATGGCAATACTATTAATCTATACTAATAATATTATAAAGAGGTAAAGTTTGTGAATTTGGATGTTCGGGGTAATGTCCGGTAGTAAAGGTCCGATTTTAAAAATTCATTCACCAATAGAAAGCCACATTATTCCCGAGTAACATAGGCTATATTTGATTGTTGATTGTGATTAATAAATCAAAAAAGTAAAAATGTTTTACGCCCACCGAAATGGGCACGGGAATGCCTGTCAAATATTTAACAACAATAACGTTCCACGCAGAAACTGAACACATTTTCGTGCGAGGCACTGCTAGTGCTTTCTGCGTTTATAAATTAATTAAGGGTTTCATAGCTTAATTAAATCTTCATAAGCGTGCGTGCGTGTGTGTGTGTGCGTGGATGCATGTGTATTTTTTAATGACGCCCAGCGAACTGGGCATGGGTCAGCTAGTAATAGTGTAATCTGCAAACTGAATTAGTTCTACGACCTTTGCCTCCATTTAAATTGAAATAGCAACACTACTAATATAAATGTCATCAGAACCATAATAGTTATTACGCGTGACCTTTAAAGTAGATTTCCAGCCATTCCACAATAGGCAGTAAACTTAATATCACTATAACGCACCCCCATTGTGGAAAATTTTGGGTTGTTGCTAACAGTGTGAAGCCAATCCCCGTCGTATGGCATTATGAACCGCAAATGTTATGGCTACACGAGGTCATTGTGAATTCAAGGTAACATTACAGGACTTGAGTTCAGAAATTCTGAAACTGATTTAAATAAGGTGGCTACCTAATATAGTAGTATCTCAAGCCATGGTGTAAGAAATATCTTTTTAGCTAGACTCAAAAAGGGCGTAAACAAATTTTAAAAATACCAACAAGGTTTGACGACTTGATATTGCACATGTCCACGAATGGTGATACCCACTTACCATCACTTGGACCGTTTGAAAATTTGCTCACTTGCATACATTAAAATGTACTACTAAAAACTTAATTACCCATTACCAGAGTGTAGATGGCTTTAAATAAAATGATTAAAATGTATTTGTGTATATGCTGTATGTGTTTATGTGTACACGAAGTATATATATATATATATATATATATATATATATATATATATATATATATATATATATACACAATATGTATAGAGTATTCTTGCGCTTATTTAATGAAAAATGCATTATAAGTATGAAGTAAAACATCTATAAAATATTATTTGGTTGAGACAGATTTTTCCTGCGGGTTTACCCGCGTAAAATGTATAGTTTTTATTTATTTTAATAATTACTCATGCTTTTATTGTAGCCATTTGACGTCCTCTATGGTTGAGCGGGCTAAGCCTTTGCCGGCCTACCTCACTACAACGCAGAAACACCGACTTCGATTCCGAGTTGTTTACTATGGTCTGGGTGTCTGGGATCGTCTCCAGAGTAGTCCGTTGTATATCACCCAAAAAACAAGCGTAACTTGCTTAATTTGGGGATATTCAATATGTGTGTTTCTCTGCCGATTGTTATATATAGCATAAATCTGGTTCGACAGTGTTCCTGTTTCAAACATCCATAGATAGCGGGCACCCCTCCCAATGAGGAATGCCATCACTCTATTCGCCGGTTTCTACTCAAGTTTTGAAGAAAATCTATCCCAAATTTTACGAATTCCGATTACGTCACAAAAGATAAAACAATTGAGCAAACTAATTTTCGAAAATAAATATTTTCATGGCTTTTTAACTCGACTTTGTTAGCTTAAACTTGCGACACATATCTCTCGAGAACTACGGTGCTGTCAAAGTAATACAAAATTTCATGGTAATCGATTCTTAGTCAAGACCGTGATAAGGGAGTAAACGAATAAATAAAGAAGTTATCAAACAAGCTTAATTCTTATACAATTGTGTGGCCTCGCTATATTTCCCGTCCAATAAAAATAATACGTAATCCGGGCGATTCCACTCACGCGAATGTCAAGATTATGTCACAGGGAACCTTGGCCCATATCGCGGTGCCCTTCCACGTCTGACCTGGGCCACTAGGATAGCTTGACAAAGGAATTCGGTGAAGGAAATAAGATCGGTTTAAGCGCTGGAAAATTGGGTTAGGGTTGTTTGACTTATGGGAGATTTATACATGGGGTGGGATACTTACTTTGTGTTCGGAGTACAGATGGGTTTTCTTAGAAAGATTGATTTATATACTGTCACGGACTTGCACTTAACACGATCTCATGTTTGAAGTATTAATTTTTAGTCATGAATGTTTTAGTTTCTTATTAATTGACTAGAGCTTTCCACGCAGCTTCGCTCGCGTAAACTTTAGGGGGCCTAAAGCGGCCGCTTTTGGAGAATCGCTGAGTGAAATTGATGTGTATCTGGACACTGGCAGGTATAAGATGTAGCATAAAATTCCACTGTTTTTATACTTGTCATATTCGAAATTCGCTTCTACGAAAGCGACCGCTTTAGAATTCCTGATCCTGACTTGGCGGAAACTATCTCACATTCCATGATAGAAAGAGAGAACTATCATAATATTGATTTCCTCAATGAAAGTATATAGAGTGTTAGAGGCTCAGTTATTGAAGCCGTTATCTGTTCTACTACTGATGATTTTCCGATTTTATTATAATTGTAAGGTAAATTATAAGAGCATCCTTTATATGTAGAAAGTACACATTCAATCATTTGAAACAAACTTTTATGGCACTCGTATATCTCTCATGTTTTTATGTCTTTTTAACAAATCGTAAATGCACTTACTACCAGGAAATTGTTTTAGAAAACTATCTAAATCTATATGTTTATTTGCAAAATTGTTTATTTAAGCTGATTTATGAGTAGGCAAGCTAAATAACTGTACAAACCCAAAAAAGTATATAAAAGTGAAAGTGAGTTTGTTTGAATGTTCCATTGCATTAATATAATATACTTAAATAGAATTAACAATATCAACCAAAATCGAAACATACAAAGTAAATATTAAAAATAGATACATATTTATAGTATAACTATAGACTGTGTACCAGATACTAATCTGCCATGCTAGACGGCGATACTGATCCGCTGTGCTAAGTATAAAGTAGCATTCTGGCCAAGAGTAGCATCAAAGTTTCTTACAAACTCTAAAGAAACTCTTTGCCGATGTATTTTATGTTTGTTTGCCACGTCATCGTCGTCATTATTACGCATTTGATCCACTAAGGACAGAGTCCTTTTGTACATTTGCACCAAATGTCTCAATCCTCCACATCCAGCTTCTTCTTGCTACTTTGTGATAATCATCAGTTCATTTTATAGCCGGACGAGGTGTTCATTCCAGGATTCGTTTGCTCCATTGGATATCACCCCTACGACAGATTTCACCGGCCCATTGTCAATTCAAGTTACTATTTTTGTGTGCTATATCTCTTAGTTACTTTAGTTATCTTACGGAAATCCTCATTGCATTACTATTTTATCTATAAGACAAGCACCTAACATAAATTAATGGAATATATCGATTTTCATAAAATTGAGTTGTGCAATAGTATTCTTTATATAGTTACAGCCTTCTTATGGCTCGGGTACTAACCCTTTTGAAGGCTATGTGTTATATCACCGGCTTTAACAATTAATAAGAAAGGGAAACAGAGAGATTTGGTTAGTGTTTTATACTCCACTGCCTGTGTTCAAATCCCAGTTAGGGTCTTCTAAGCGCAAACCCACAATATCATTCATGGACTGAAATACCATTACTATAACGGACTGTATAAATAACATACTAAATACTCTAGTAATGTTGGTTTGTTAACAATTTGTTTCCATGGTCCATAAATATATGAACAAGACAGCATAGAAAAATTCAGATTCGACGTGGAGTTACTTATTGATATATCAGGACGTTTGAAAGTTATATTTTCTGTTTATATATTAAAAAGTTTTTAGGGCGAGACTATACTTATCATTTACTAATAGTTCAAAGATTAAAGAAGAAAAAACGTAAAATACGTGTAAATTAATTAATTCATTAATTCATCAAAGTAATGTCAAAATCGATTCGATAAATAGGCAGTTTATAAAATCGTTCTTTATAAACTTTGAAAATAAAGCGTTAAACATAAATATTTTTTTATTATGAAGTAGCTGTACCAGCGGAATTTCGTTGATGTTGCCGTGATTACGTTTGTTAGTGGATTGCAACAACGGCATAAAAAAACGAGACCGCAGCGCCATCTTCTTGACTATATTTGTCTATCCCATGGAAACAACTTACTTATCGGCATGAATAGTATACTACTAATAACCGGGATATAAGTTAGCTCCGTGCCGAATTTCATTTAAATTCGTTTAGTAGTTTTCACGTGATGCTCTAACAGAGAGATAAAAAAAATTAAAAATCGTATATTTGCCTCCTGCAATAAAAAAAATAGCAGACAGGCAGACGGCCCACTTGATGGAAAGCGGTTACCATCGCCTATGGACATTTGCAGCACCAAAGGTGCTACAAATGCGCTGCTGCTCTCTTAAGGGAGACTGGAATCTGGTCACTAATGCCGGAACACAACTCATGGTTGTTATGGCGGCATGCTTTAGACCAGGGGTGGTAGCCATCCAGTCGGGCAAATACTCTACCATCTGTCTGGGTTGTTTTGTCGCCTCTTACAACAGGCCGCCCGGCCGCAGAAAATTGTATTCTTTCTCCGTTCCTGCACGGATAAATAAATTCATTGTACAAACTTATTATATTATAGATGTATCTATACAAAATCTATCCAATTAGGTATATATATATATATATATATATAGAGTTTCTCTAGAACACTACAAAAACTATTTATCCGACATTTAACTGAAAACACTAACATGCCCCTTATGCCAGAAAAAATAATAAAGCTCCAAAGTTACCAGTCAATATTAATATTTCAGAATTTGTATAGCTGTATTTTATTACTCGCTATTTATTGAACTGTTTTGGCTGACGCTCAAATATTTTTCATTATGTTAATGCACACTTAAATTATAATGGATAGCTGACGGACCAATTCGATTAGTTTTTTTTTCACTGCTTTAAAAAGTAAGGAACTTTCCGAACAGTTTAAAAGTAAATACGTTTTCACCTTGCAATAGACTTTTGATTGAAACTTTGTTGTGATATAAGAACACTATTTTTATACTTTTAATGTAATTTTTATTAGTCGTTGGATTTTTAGTTGAAAGGTCATTTACTGATTTCTAAGGTCCTTCATAATCCTAATATTATAAATGCGGATAAGTTTGTTGGTTTTGCTTTCATGCCATGACTACGCAAGATATCTCCACGAAATTTTGCATACACGTTGTCAGGGAAAAAGGTAAATTTGGGAAATTTCGGGAAAAGGACATAGGGTATCTTTTATCCAGAGAAAAGTGCTGGTCCCGAATAGACGAATATTATCGAAAAGATGGTGTATAAAAACTGGTGTTTTAGATACTGTAAATTAAAGTAAATTCCATCAGGTGGGTATGCCTGTTTGCTGCACTCATGCAATAAAAAAAAATAAAGAAATACTAAAACTAATCTAAAATATGTTTTAAACATTATTTTTTGGAACAACTCAATTAATTTTTTTACAGAAACCTTGTTTGCGAAAATCTATTGAAACGACATCATAGGAGAATTAATAGAACTGCTTCTTATAAGGTATCATAAATCAGATTAGACAAAGTCGGCATAGATTCGATATTCTACTTTTCTTTATTTAGTACGCCGTATATTACGTCTAATAATTCTTCAAAGCTCTTTATGAAATACTAGACTGTTCATTAATATGCAGGGTGCGTTAATTAAAACGCAAAGGACTTTGACGCTTTTGTGAAGATCGTAATGCCTGTTTAATAAACCTAATTATTGTAAAGTAGATAATAGTGTCACATAACATATTGTTCTTGTAAATATTGACGTGATTTCATCTAAATATACATAAATTATAAAGTAATATAATGATGAAAACTTACACGTATACTGTATTCTACCCTATAAATCCTTAAAGACTATAAGTAGAATACTAGCCTAGGTCGTCGAAGTCAATTAGTGAGGTGCCCAGGCTGCGTTATTACGCTGGAACGTCATACTAATCCGTTGTACGAGATAGAAAAAAAAGCCCTCTGAAGAATCGATTAGATGTTTTGAGAGTTCTTTCTAGAGAAATTTAATTATAATAATATGAATTTTATCAGTTTAGAAAAGAAATGTGTTTTACATTGTAGTTTGTACCAAACCCTTTGCTGATTAACAAATATTCGTTATCATCGTCCTAATTAGAAATTTCGATTGCATTCGAAGCGTCCGTGTCGGAGACCGAGGTCCGCTTTGCTACTTTCTACTCTTCCTTTAGCGTAGTCTTCACCATCCATTATCGTGAGACCTCATGCGTCACGACAGCAAGCCAGCACTTTTTAAGCTTAACTCTCTTACCTCGATGTGGAGGCGGCATGCTTAGATTTTTATTCCTTACGTAACTTTACTGGTAAAGAGCAAATATTCCTACATCAAATCGATATTTAAGAGGATGTATCGTCGTTATTAGAATTGAAGTCCACTCATGGATGTAAACCTCCTAACTCTCTGATCCAACACCTACTGGTAATTGTTTAAATACTACACTACACAATAGTAATTAAGAAATGTAGATTGTCTATACAATCTTCTTTTATACAGAAGTGTAATTGCCATCATAAACTCTTTAGTTTATTATGGCAATCACACTTCTTTAAGTAGTCATTTTTTCTTTGTAATATTTTACCACATTCCTAAATAAATAATTCAATGTTTAAGCATATAAAAGTACGTACTTATAAAGCTTTGCAACATATAGACTTTCATATTTGGCTTGTATCCCACAATGAGGCATAAACCGACTATGTAATATTTAATAATTTAACATCAACGCACAAACATCCCACTGCTAAGTTCGGACCTTCCGATTCAAAGACATCTCTCCAGGCTTGTCCCAAATAGATTCCCATACTTCACACATCGGTAACCTCGTTGTGCAAGGTTTCCTCCCAATGTTTCTTTCACCTTCACAATGTTCTAATGATAACAATATGCACCAGCATTTTTCCCAAATGGTAAGAATGAGGAAAATTTTCGAATGTACATTGGCGGAATGAAGAAGTTCACCAGTTTTAAAATTTATTGATTTAACGTTCCGCGAGCACATGTTACCTTTTCAAACTAAGTCACAGAACAGACTGTTCCATAGAAAATTATATTTAACAGTTTGACAATAAAGTTTAAAATTACTTAGATCAAAGTTGTTTGATTTTCTATCTTGTCTACTAAGATTGTTTAGAGATTAAAACTCTTTGATTCTTATTGTTAATCTCAGCGTCTCATTTGTCATTGCCAACATTGCAATTTTCTTTTTCATATTTCTATCTCTACATACAAATAAATAAAACTAAGTGTCTGTTTCTAACGTCAGAATAACAGCCTTTTACTAAATGAAATGAAATGATATACGGTACCTATATCAAAAAATCTATTTTATAAAATTTTGTCTGTCTGGATGTTTCGGCTAATCTCTAAAACGACTGGACCGATTTTGATGGCACTTTCACTGGCAGATAGCTGATGATTTAAGTAGTAACTTAGGCTACCTTTTCTCTAGGACTCCAAGAAAAAAAATCCACGCCGACGAAGTCGCGGGCACAGCTAGTATTTTATAAACGGAACATTTATTAAAATGTTGTCAGTACTGTTTCTTGTACTCGTGCAAGCAAATATCGACTTTAAGGTGACGAACATTTTCATTCCGCGAGTGGACTTCAACATTGTCGGTATCATCTAAACAGTTATTTTATGCACGCTCATCTTTCTAGAATATGAACCTAATTGTATGTTAGATTTTAGTAAAGGTTAAGCATAGAGTGCGCATTAAAATTTGCCTACCAAACAACAACGGCAAACATAAACACTTAGGCCAGAATGCAGTTCTATTTATAATCCGCTTTATAGCAAAGGTCCTATAGTATCAAAGACGCGTGTATAATGGTGTAAATTTAGATTTAATAGCTGAAACGCACCGTGTAATGGATCGGGAGCACGCAATCAGTGATCGATCTACTGCGCGGATAAATGCAGCGCAGACGCCGCTGTTTGGGTGTTACCATTGTCTTTTTCATAGATTTATATCTTTTGCAAGTAGCTTTAATTTTTTTTTTTGTTGCTTTATTCGAAAAGTAATTTGCTAGGTTTATTTAATTACCCCCGGCTTGCCACGCATGCGGGGTGCCAGTCTACACGGCGCCATATTGGGGGCTGGGTGGTTGGGGAATGCGAATGCATTCCTGGGAGAATCCCCAGCGTTAAAAAAATAATATAGATTTATTTAACTACTTTTAAATCTCATGTTTTTCTTGCCTTTGATGCTAAGAACATTCTTACAAAATAAATACAATAATCAGATAGGTTTCTAACTAAACAATTAATATGTATTTTAAATACTGTAATTTTTTTTCACAATATTATGCAGTACCTAATTTTGCGTAAGGTCAATAAACTGGCTTTTAATCAGTATATCAATCTTATAAATAGTGTATTGTTCTTCTACCTTTGCTAAAATGAGTTTACAGTTACAATGTCGATAAAGAAAACAATATTGTTTATAACATTAAAAGGATAATAGTAGGCCCCCTGCGCCGGCGCATCAGATAACGCGATAAACAACCCACGCTTCGATGAGTTACAATCGACTATATAATTGAAAACCTAAGTTATTTGATTGATAATGTAAGGAGAATATGCTATTGAACATTTCAATCATTCTGATTCAAAGTAATCCTCCGCACTATCCTAGTTTGGTTCAACAGTACTGTTTGTTCCTTCCGCCAAACGACTTCCTACTAAATATAGTAGTATAAATTACTTGAATTATAAGTATTAAAACTTATTAAGTACATATATGATTGTATACGAAAAATTTACTTTGCTTTTAGGGTGTCATATTGCCAATGCCAAATGGCTAAAACGAAACATTGTAATGTTCTCCTGTCCGTCCGTTTTTTTCCATAGTATATTTACTATATCACACAAGTTTTTCTTGAAAGCAATTAATTCTCAATGGATAAAGTTGGTCAGAAAGATGTAATTCTATATGCTTCTTTACAACTAAGTAGCCCAAAAAGTAAAAAAATCATAATTGTCTCTATACATTGACGGTAAAGAATTGCTTTTAAACAGAGGCGTCTTGAAAAATCATATCCATTATTTTGATGTTTTTTCTTTAAAATGAATAGGTGCTTCGACACGATTCCAAAGTAATAAGTATCATTCTTCCTCAACTTTTTAACTGCGGTGAAATATTCTAGAATTTTTCGAGATTCTCCCTTAAGAGAGCAGCAGCGCATTTGTAGCGACTTTGGTGTTGCAAATGTCCATAGAAGATTGTAACCGCTTTCCATGAGGTGGGCTGTCTGCCGGTTTGCTGAACTCATGCAATAATTAAAAAAAACTTCGTTTAAAAACAGACTTCAAAAACTAAAAAGTATAAAATAACTTAATAAAGATTTTTGACTAAGAATTTATTTAGTTTATTAAAAGACAAAATAATATAAAATTTTCTACATCTTGAAGTCGGTGCCAAATAAACCATAATTTTTTTATATTATTTTGTCTCTTAATAAACTAAAGAAATTCTTAGTCAAAAATCTTTATTACGTTATTTTATACTTTTTAGTTTTTGAAGTCGGTTTTTTTAAACGTAGTTTTTCTTTATTTGATACTTTTAAGTGTCTAGCTATGGGTAGGCTTACGAAAGCAGCCGCGCGCCTTAAATTATATAAATCCTAAGAAACGGGAACGGAAAATTTTCATAAAAAAATATTCATAAAATGAAAACTACTGCGCCAAACAATGTTAAATTTTTAGGGGATCAAATGGCAACTATTCCGCATCAAACTAAAGAAGAATCACGTAAATCGGATCATAAATCTCAGCGTAATCGGTGTACATACATAAAATAAATTAAAAAAAATATACCAATCAAGTTGAGAACCTCTTCCTTTTTGAAGCCGGTTAAAAAACAAAAGATTATCGCACATAAAAACACCTTCAAGAAAGTTGTATTGATCAATATATCGAGTTTTTAATTTATTAGGTAATACGTCTAAAGTTATGTTATATATTACAGTAGAAAATGTTTCATATTAATAATCATCTAAAGACGCAATTTAACTAAAATTGTATCCAAAAATTTATCTTGTAAGAAAAAACAAGGTATATATTCGATTAGATGCTTGGTAATCAAACTTCATAAACCTACATGGATGGTCGTCGCCATTTCGAAAGCCCTATATACACCCTATATAGATTGTGATATGTGTATTGCTTTTTTCAATAGTGGAATTAAAACTCCTTAATGAAAGTAGTTCAGAATCTTGTTTCTTTTCGTAACTGCCAATGATAAATAAGTACATACATCCAAAAATCTATATAGACATATATAATAATAATACTGTAGAGGTCGAATTTCTGTACAATTAAAAAAAAAGGCTAAAAACCGAGTTAGCGAAATGTAAGAAGTGAAATAATAGGTTGGGGAAAAAGTCTTTTCGCATATAGTATGTATGAACTCATAATAAGATCTCTTTGGCTATACCATTTGTATCTGGCTGGTTTTGGTGTCATTAAATGTTTTAATTTTAAAGAAGACAATTCCAAATTCAAATTAGGAAAATGTGTGATTTTCATTTGTTTTTCTTATTGTTAAAATAAGTGAATCTAATAAAGAAGTTCGATACATTTTAAAATTTTACTACAAAAAAGGTAAAAATGCAACACAAGCCGCGAAAAAAATTTGTGA
Source organism: Dendrolimus houi (assembly GCA_039645545.1). NCBI lineage: Eukaryota > Metazoa > Arthropoda > Insecta > Lepidoptera > Lasiocampidae > Dendrolimus > Dendrolimus houi. Next base: position 21,748,011 of record CM077127.1, on the reverse strand, counting down.
TGTTTATGGGCCTAATGCAGTATCTGTGAGAGTAGCGCAAATTTGGTTTAAGCGTTTTCTATCCGGAAATTTTGATATCAAAGATGCACGTCGCCTTGGTCGCCCTGTTACGGACAAAATTGATGTCATTTTGAAAAAGTGGAGCAAGATCGGCATATTAGTAGTTACGCTGTAGCTAGAGAACTGGGAATTGACCACAAAACGGTTTTGGCGCATTTGAAAAAAGCTGGGTACACAAAAAAGCTCGATATTTGGGTGCCTCATGAGCTCATTGAAAGAACCCTAATGAACCTTATACTCATTTGTGATTCTTTATTACGACGTAATGAAACCGAACCATTTTTGAAGAAGCTGATAACTGGTGATGAAAAGTGGATCACGTACGACAAGAACGTGCGAAAAAAATCGTGATCAAAGGCTGGCCAGGCTTCACAGACTATGGCGGAACCCGGTTTTTTTTCAAATTTTTTGTTTCTATGTTTGTCTGTTTGTACCGGCTAACCTCCGAAACGACTGGACCGATTTAAATGAAATTTTGTATGGTGGAAGCTTATATCACTGGCCAACATATAGGATACTTTTGATCCAGAAAAATTAAAGAGTTCCCGTAGGGTAGTTAAAAAAACTTTCCACGCGGACTAAGTCGCGGGCAGAAGCTAGTCAGGAATAAAACTATAATTTTAATAATACATTTATTAACCACGATATTAATGTTAACCTGTTTGTTAAGAATGTTAATTACTTTATCAACTAGGAAGTTCCTTAAAATATCATATATAAATTAGTAAATGAAGGTTATTCTTTGAAATATTTACACGAAGGCGGACATGTTGAAACTATAGTAGGTCTCTGAAGAGCACACATGTGATTGAAATATTCATTGTTCATTGCAATGCCAGGTGCAAGGAATTTTGGCGTAGGTATATGACCTTAATTTAATGAATTTGTTGTAATATATTATTACTTCGTTGTGTTGTTTTATTATACTTACTTGTTTATGATTATATATATACTAGGATACGCCTGCGACTTCGTCCACACTTGACTTGAAATTGCCGCTGGATTCCCGGGACAAAGTACCGCAGCATTTAAAAAAGAGTGTAAAGCTATCGCTTTAGTGAAAATTGTGTTGGAGTAAGCCAATTTTTATGCACCCGAATAACGTTCCCGTGATAAAAAAAAATCACACACATTGTTTTTTTTTAATAGCTTCCATGTACAAACATGGCATGCTTAGAATTCTATAATATTATATATATAGTATATATATATATATATATATATATATATATATATATATATATATATATATATATATATATATATATGCTTTTTTACTTGATAACGGATTAAAATACAACACACAATTATGTAATAATAATAATAATAAAAATAATCGGCAGACAAACACAGTAGCCCCAAATTAGGCAAGGTATTATAGGTAATATATAACGGACTACTCTGGGGCCGATACCAAACACCCAGACCATAGTAAATAACGGAGAAAATTCGTTTCCGAAATTTACCATACCAGGAATCGAACCCGGAGCCACTGCGTTGCGGTGAGATAGGCCGGCAAAGGCTTAGCTCGCTCAACCACAGAGGCCGTTATATGTATAACAAGCTGTGCCCGCGGTTTCCCCGCGTGGTGATGGAAAATCGTTATATTTTGGATAATTCATACTTTGTCTTCGTAAATTATAGCCTATGTGTTATTCTGATGTGTAAGCTATATTATTGTAAAGTTTTATCAAAATCCATTCATTAGGTTTTGCGTGAAAGAGTAACAAACAAACATACATCCATACATTCTTACAAACTTTCGCGTTTATAATATTTATAAAGATAATCCAAGATTAACTCCAGATCATTGTTTCAAATAGTTCTGCTATTTACTTTACTTATTTATTTAACCACCAAATTTTATTATATTTCATGCGTGCATAATTTATTTCATTTTTTCACATGACCACTGTATTTAAAATATTAACTTTGTACCAATGAACAAAATTAATTTTACATTATAATTTAATATGTTCGACTTAAATAATAACCTAACGTTAATAATTAGTACAATAGAATATCCTTTAATCAAAACTACATTTTAACTGTTTTAAGCGCGACATTTTATTTATATGATTTTTATTTCGATGTTCCGAGCACTTCTCAGTAGCCATGATCGCGGAAAAGTCACCAAAACGTCGAAATAGAAATCAAACAAATAAAATGCCGCGCTTGAAACCGATAAAACTTAGTCTTAATTATGTGTACTAGTCGCGAAAACTTAACAAAATACAAAGAGTGTCTTTTGTTGCACACAATTTGTTTCACTAAATATCTCGTAGTAAAGAGGGTCTTTCAAGTTTATGAACTGTGAGTATATAATGTTACGACCTGAACGCCGACAAAAGACAAATTCACACCTGCGTACCTGTAGACATTTTATTACCTTTTCGGCCATTGGACTTCTTTTGTTTACTTTGTGTTTAAAATTTGTGATTAGGAAAAACTGCCCATTATTTATTGTAATATTTTATGGTAGTCATTAGCCAGGTGTGATTCTAAGAAATTCGGTTCACGCGGTCTGGCAGACATATTGCATCTGTGCAGTATAAGGTAATGCCTCAATGGAAAGATAGGCAGTCGAGCCATAATCACAAGCGAAGCAAGACTTCTGTACATTCGGTAATCTATTTAATGACGAATTTTGCGCGTGTATTTGAATTACGATCTCCTGCATTACGTTTGGACTTATTGCGTTCGGTTATGTTTGTACCTGTGTTATACGTGTTTATATGGTTCCAATAAACTCTATAATCATTCCAACGGCATTTTAATTCGAGTCCTGCTACTCATAACAATAATATCATCTTCTATGCATGTAGTAGAGGAGACATTGAAGATCGACCTTCACCCATCTGATAACCAGATGAGACATATTTTTTTATCAAATTATACTGATTTATAAACACGTCTATGATAGCTTGCCAATCGAAAAGTGTTCATGGCTATTTTCAATTAAATTAATTTAATTAATTTTATTCATTTTTTTTGATAATCTGCACTTTTTTGATAACTGAACAAATTTGGTTTCAACTGATAGTTTTTTACATTGAGAATATGCATTTATAGGCTAGCCTACTTATTTCTGTTCATGGCTGCCTGGCAAGCAGGTATGAACAGGTAAGTCAATATAGGTAATTACACCGTTCTGTTAAATAATAAAAATTGGTATCAGAAAATAAAGAAAGAAAAAATCGAAATGTGTGCATTCGTTTTTCCACTTGTCCGTTGAGATTCGTTTTTCCACTTGTTCGTTGAAGTTTCACTTCTACTATGTGTTACAGCACACATTTCGATTTTTCGCAGGGTTACTGCAAATTATGATTAGTTTAGGTTAGGTACATTTTAATTAATGCATTTTTTATTTAAACATATTTTATAAACTGAATTCGACCCAGAACCAAAAAACATCCATAATCTACTCTAAAATTATGCCGCCTCTCCGCGCGGCCGTAACGCTTTTTCGTGACAAAAAATATCCTAATAAACCCCCGTCTATATAGAAGTTTCACTTAAATAATTTAATTCCAAAAATAACCGTATAGTCGTGCCTGCAAAAAACCGTTCATGGAATATTATTGCCATGCTTTGAAGAATTCAATAATAGCCATGAACACTTTTCGATTGGCAAGCTATCATAGGCGTGTTTACAAATCAATATAATTTGATAACAAAATATGTCTCATCTGTTTCTCAGATGGAGGAAGGTCGATCTTCAGCGTCTCTTGGGCTATTATTATTTTGTCAGCATCATAAAGAACTCTATTAGTTATCCGATAGTTAACAGGCGCACGGTCACTGCCAGGTATCGTATAATTATCTCAGGTGGAAGGTATTTGGCGTAGGTACACGACCTCAACGGAAATAAACGTATGCGTGTATATTTTAATTCCATTGTTGCGGGTGCAGAAATAAACAAAACGAAAATACTCTTTAGGTGTTAAAATTAATAGCTTTTAAATGGAAGTTCCATGTATTGGAATAATTAAAAATATATTGACTCTAAATTTCTTCAAGATCAGTAATGTTGGTTTTGGTCTTTATTAGGTATACGCGGTGATGTCCGTTGTCATAATCATGCTAGCGTTAGATCCCAGTTGCATTCTACTTCTTATCTACTCCGCCTCCTCTAAGGCTTCTTTGATGTCTTAGTTGAAGTCATTGATTGACATATATAATTAGATATTAATCCCCACGATGTCAATCTAACATTTCTTTGGTCTATCCCTTCGAATAGCACCTGATAATGGCGGACATAGATAGCTACTCATTTCTCTCCATATACCTTGCCGGGTTGACATGTTTAACAATAGACCTGACCTGGCAGTTTCATTCTTGATTAATCTTTGAAATATTATAATATAATATGTTCATTTGTCTGCTAAAGCGCTATTGAGAGCTAAATTTGAACCATAAATCTCAACCGAATTATCAGCGTCATTAATTACGTCCTTTAGACTTTCAAAAATTGCGGATGATCATGCTGCTGAATTAATCTTCATAGAAAACTTCAGATTGATCGTGCAGTTTAACATTCTTTTTGACACGTGACTTTCATCCCTCTTCATTACATGCCGATATCACCTTAATCTTCTTCCTCTCAGTTTTTCAGATTGATGGGTACAAAGATTAAGGTAGACCAAAAAAGAGATGAATGGATTGTGTAAATGATGATATGATGATTTGTGGTGTGACAGAGGATGTATGTCAGAATAGAGGACTGTGGAAGGAAAAGACATATTGTGCTGACCCCAAATAATTGGGAGAAGGTGAAAGAAAAGAGAGAGGGAAGTTCAGATTGAGACAGTTGGTATCTTTTTACGTAACCTAGTTAGAAGTTCGTGTTAATAGTACTGTTATACATCCCAATGCGATAACCACGCACCCTCGATGGACGGATAATGTAACCGAAATATAAACAGCATATTGACAGTGAGCACATTTTAATTTTGCTTTTATATTATAAATAGGTACAAGACTTTCTAGTAATTATCTACAACACATGTACAATCTAATATTGTATTTTGTAGAATACAAATATATAGGACCTTGAAGGACGACTTGCTTGATAAGTTCTGACGACGCGGCGATGACACTGCGATACGCATAAATAATTCTCTTAACACCTCACGTGGGCGTCATTCATTCCCTTGTCGACGGCGATTTTAACAATTCAAAATTGCCAAGTTCAATAACCTGTGGTTAATATAATTCAACTGTCTTTTAGATAGTTAAACGCAGGAACTAAATTAATTGACGCCATTTTGCATTTGTTGTTCCCCTTTCTATTTACGCTAGCCTATATAGATTTTAGGAACTTATTGCCGGCGATTCAGTTATGTTTGTCTGTTTCTGGCAATAAAATAATCTTTGACTAAAATATTACGGAAATGACAATAGTCAATAGAAGTGAAACTTCTTTAGAATCGTTGTGATTTAAAACTCGATGAAACGAAAAAGCGACTCTTGTTCGTCTTTATTTTCTTTGGAGTCTTTGCCTTCATAACCAAGAATTACGAGTAAATAACGACCATGAAGTGATGGTCGTTAAACACGTGAAGTGACCATTTTCAATATCTATGTTTTGCAATTAGACCCTTACTAGTGGTGAAAGTTCCACGAACCCCAATCAGAAGCCAATGAATCGCAATTCGCTAAAGACAGGTTCCCTAGAACACTGCAGGGTAACGAACTCGGTCCGTTTCGATTTACAATCGTATACGTTTGTCTGTTTTGCTTGCGTCACGGGAAGGGCTTTAACCTCGTAACATTAGCAGGACCAGGGATTACGTCTCTAGAGAGTGCACTTTCACTAATATTTGCTGAGTGAATCATGAGTGCAGATCAATTTCTACTTAATTGCTATACGTCAGTGTTGTCTGCCATCTTGGAAATTTGTCTTGCTTGCAGGTTTGTTTACTATAGTTTCATTTGCTACGTAAACAATCAGTACGACAACATTGAGTTATAATGCATCTATCCATATTACTTTGGTGAACATACGTACTTCACGAAAGATACTTATATTACTAGAGTAATTATGTTCTACAATGACTTGTCTATATTGCTTTTTCTAAATATTTCTAATTATCTATCAGATATACATATATTTGGAAATAACTAAATATAGAGTTGATAGCAACATTGTTTTGATCTTTGTTCCTTTTCCACAAACTACGGAATGAACCGATCATCGTACAATTTGGTTTGTACATAATTTCGATACAAGTTACTACTAGAATTACTGTTAACCCCAATAATGGGAGCATTCCCGTGGGATTTGGATACAATATTTACCTAAATAAAGCTTCTAGGAAAGCTCTAGTTAATGTAAGAATGAAAATTCTCTAGGCGTCGCATAAATATTTTAGAGATCAAATATAAAAATTAGATGAATATCCCAAAAACTAGCAGTGCTCGCGGGATATGGAACCAAAGTTTAAGTGAATAAAACCTCATGAAAAAACCTAGTAAACAATAGGTAGGTAGGTCAGCATTTTTCAAATTTCTAATATTTTGTTTCTTGCAACAATCGTAAATTCCATTATTAAACCAAGGTTATCACAAAACTAGATGTACTATTAAATAGGCTGCTACTATTAAACAAATATAATAAAAATATACGATGTCCAAATATGGCGATATCGATAAGAAACCACATGACATTCCCTGACGTAAAGTGGCTGTTTATCAACGGTAAGACCCTGTCAATCCACTCGACGTCATCCATCAAATCGCTTCATTTTCATGAAAGCGCACGTCTTTTATCTCAACGACGTCTTGTCTCACTTCCTGAGCGATTATAAAAATAAACAATAATCACTTCCTTACTTTAAGGCAAGTCGTTAATGCACTTAATTTGAGAACGGCGGTGTCTTGAGTTGGCGTAAAACATCGTGTGTGGCGACATACCGCATGCCATTTATGGTGGGTTCTGCCAAAAACGCCTGAAGCCGAAAACCGCCCAAGTGTTGTTGACAATCGGTCGTTTATCTATCGATAATTGTAGTCATCAATCCGTATAAAAAGGTACCGTAAATCATTAAACCGTCATTTAGATTGATAATGTTCGGGAAGTTATTTAATAGTAGACCATTGATGGCTACTTTTTAATTCTTACTCATATTATTACTTAACTTAATTCTTATTCTTTCACTTACCCTACCATAGGTTGAATTTTGACATTACTTGTATGGTGCGTATGTCAAATTTAATTTTGTAAGGCAAACGAACGGTCTGTAAGATTTGGAACTGGCTAGAAATGCTTTTAACGTTAATGTTCTTACTGGTTTTGAGGATACTTCTAAGAAATTATTTTAATATACTTTCTTGGGTGTTAAGGATTGTATGTAGTATTCTCTATATCAAAAAAAATAATGACATTGTTTATCGAATAGAAAGAAGAATAACAAGATATCGAGCTAAGAGTTGTAATCAATATAATGAGTCCTATTCTCTACCGCGTCTGTAATCAAGATAATGATTCTAGTATTCAAGATGTAATTTAAAAAAAATATACATATATGCGACACGCACATGCACCTAATATGTAAGATTTTCGTGTTTTTTTTTTTTATATTAGAATCTTGAAACTCAAAGATTATCACGTTTATAAATTTAGTCTATTACAACCTTACTATTGAGGAAATATCAAGATGAAGTTGACGGAACGATTACCGAAAATTTATTAAAGCGTTTATACAACATACATATTTCATTATCTTCATTTATGTATACTATAATACCACTTATTGACTTGAAGAGACGTGCCTTTTCCCGTTTTGGGGTACAATGAAAAATCGCATCCTTTTTTCCATGAACGTTGAGGTTATCGTTTTGTGATTTTAATTATTTTAAATCGCTCGGTTTTGAAAGAGCAGGAAGTCGGATGTGCGACGAGATTTTCACTAGAGATATGGAAAAAACAGTCATTTGCGTGTCGTTCCACGTACAGTTATGGGTTCCATTGACGAATGTCTATGTTTTGTATAGCATTTGGAATTTAAAATTATATTTATCGAGAATATTTTAACTCTCAAAAATTACTAAACGAATCTTGTTTAAGGTAATTTTCATTGCAAGTATGTTTATGCTCTACCACCTTGATTTATTCGGGGATTTTCTACCTTATAATTTAACAGTTAGAGGGAGAGATGTGATGGTTGCACACTGGAATACAGCCTCATGCACAATTTTAGTAATTTCAAGCCAATCGTTTTTAAGGAAATACATGTGAAATAAATATAATAATTGTGAAATAGAGAAGGATGTAAGGAGAAGAATAAATGTAGCTTGACTAAAGTTGGTTAATTTTATTTGTCTCCAGACAAAACTAATGCCACTGAAACTAACAGGTCAGATAAATCTATCATACGACCAGTCATGTTATACGGATCCGAATGTTGGGCCACTAAAGTGATAGACCACAAACGGCTTCACTCACCTGAGATGAGAATGTTGCGATGTATTTGTGGTGTTACAAGAATGAATAAGGAGAGAAATGAGTACATAAAGGGATCTTTGAAAGTTGCACCCGTGACTGAAAAATTGAGAGGAAGAAGACTGAGGTGGTATGGGCATGTAATGAGGAGGGATGAAAGTCACGTGGCAAAAATAATGTTAAACTGCAAGATTGATGGATATAAATGTAGGTAAACCAAAAAAGAGATACATGGATTGTGTGAAGGATGATATGACATATATGACAAGAAGAAAAAGACATATTGTGTCGACCCCAAATAATTAGAAAAAGGTGAAAGAAAAGAAAGAGATTTTTTGAGGAAAACGCATGTGATGCGTATAGATGCGAAATAGAGGAACGTAAAGAAGTAGGTCTTTACGTTCCTCTATTTGTGTAAAACAGACAAACAGAAAGACGTAGACATTATTAGATATGGCGCTAATAAAAGTTGAGTTTCTCTGCCATACCTATATTTCAATAAATTAACGCCATTATCGGCGCACCAAGACTTAATTTTAACAACGGGTAATCTGCTTTGAATAAGTATAGTAATTAAACCGTCCTTTATGCTGACAGGATAGGCCCGAGATCAGAGGGCCTAAAGGGGACCCTTTTGGAGAATTTCTCAATGAAATCGACACTTTTCTGGGTATACTTTAGTTATAAGACATAACAATCTTGTAAGAAAAGTGAAACAAGGAATTTACATAATGTATGTTGTAGCAAAATAAAAAGTATTTTCCGCGAAGTATAATCGGGATTTGAATAAGATAGATAAGGGTTCAACAAATAAACCCCCTAACCTATTTAGACGAAATACGAACGGTCGTTTGTTGTAATACTTAAAACACTTTCAAAAGAAAATAACTTCAACAGGACATCATAGGAGACTAGGCGTGACCTATTTTCTAAAGAGCCCTTTCATGAAAATGTCGCGAGTCAACCTTTGAACTTTCACTTAAATTTCTCAGACGTTTTATTAATAAAATGTTGTTACATAAATTGACTTCAAGTAAGATCTCAGGCTTTAATTTGTTTAACATTTTACTGAATTGCTTTGAATTTCTTTTGGATGTAAATTAAGTTTTTTTGGTACTTATCGTATTTCGTATAATTCTGTTAACATTATTCGAATATGCTTTAATTAGTTTGGATTCGCTGAGGTCAGTTTTCTGTTGATATTAAAGATACATATATTATTATCACTCCTGTTTTCCATAGGAGTAAACAGAGACAAGTGATCTTCATATGTGACAATCTTGACATGAAACAAAAAACCGCATTTAATCGTCTATAGTCAAACACACACAGTATATCGGTATACAATAACACACACATTGCATTTAATTATTATTTAAGCACTATTCGCCCCCGATAGATATACTTAATTTTATCCTCGAAATGTCCACTCCCTATATTGAAATTATATAATATGCTCATCAAATTTCAGCAAAATCAGTACTATGAGTTATCTGTGAAACCTTAACAGGTAGTTACTTTCGCATATGTATTACTAAGCTTGATAACCAAAAGTTCTTTTAAGAAATTTACTATACCAAGAATCGATCCTGTACTATCTGCGTTTCAATGAGTTGCGCTGGCAAAGACTTACACTACTCGACCACATACGCCGACAGTGATCAAGCAATCAGTTTTTTTTTATTGCACGAGGTCAGTAAACGGACTGACGGCCCACATGATGGGAAGCGATTACAGTTGTTCGGTGACGCGTATGGAAATTTGTAACAAACACCAAAGGTGCTGTCAATGTGCTGCCGCTCTCTAAAGGGAGGCTGGAACCTGGCCACTAATGCCGGAATACAACTCAAGATTGTTATGATGGTTAAATAAGTTAAGGTTAAAATAAGTACAGTAACCTAAAAAGGTCAACATAATATATTACGTAACCATGCTGAAATCTCTGAATTTACAGGGATACCTATCTCATATCAAAGTGATATAAGGAACGTCTGACCCAATTTGTTGAGACGCAAAAATTTTCTCTCTTTACGAGACCAACGTGACATAAACAAACCCAATTTTATTTTCACCAAGCACGTGGAATACCATATTTCTGAATCATGTGTTCACAAATAACGCTTAGTACTGTTTACGTAATGCATGAACTAATACTTACAATAATTATTGCGTTATATAGCGTGTCATACTAAATATAATATTAATTAATTTGACTGCAATACCTACGATAGATGACAGTCAAATCAACTAATAACCGGGTTCTATATCTTGCCGACCGTTTATTTACATTAATATCGGCTAAAATTTGACATAAGCTCCATACAAGCAAAAATTTCAACCGGTGGTAAGGCAGGTGAATTAATAGCAATATATAAGAACCAGCCATAAGACAGAGAAATACGAGTCAGAAAAGAAAGATTTTTAAGGGTTCCGCGAACATTTTGGCAAAAATGGTATCCTTATAAAATCTTCATGCCCGTCCGTCTGACATTGTTATGTCATACTCATTTTTCTCAGAAAGCACTATTGCTAATATTAGACGAATCAAAGGCACAGGAGTAAAAAGACGCGACGATATTCAATGATTCAAGTTTATGTTCATATGGGCCACTTTGGTTTTTTTTTGGTGCTTTGGTATTTTTCCAAATTGAAAGACAGAAATGAACCGTCTAATACCGATTTTAGTCTATATGGATTAAATTTGGCAAAAAGATGTAGTCTGTAACAACAATGTTATGTAGTGATATCCCAAACAAAAATGAAAATGAAGAGTTAAAATATGCTTATAAGCTACCATATAGCAGTGGCGCGGGGAGAAAATTCGGCTAGGATAAACCTGGTCGATGTAGCGCCAACTACACCGCTGTTGAAAAAACGTCTAATTCGCGATGTATTTTCTTATCACAATTTGTATTTTGCAATCTTGCTGCATGTTTTGAAACAGAAGCCAATTCCCGATCGGGTTAAGAGTTGCTATTTCATCCAATACTTTTGGAAAGCCGCCGTACTTACGAAATAGTAATACAGTAATAATGTATGCACGAATAAAAAACTTAAGTGCTAATAAATGGTGGTTTCGACCTTTTGGTCGCTAGTTAATTTATAGAGACATTAGTAATAATATGTTTGAATAGAACGCGTAAACGCCATCGAATACATGGCGTTTTCGACCTTTTGGTCGGTAGTCGTTACTTTCTTAAAGATAGGCCATGGGGAATCAAGTTGTTTGAAGTCCTTGCCACTGTCATCTACAGACATTTTTAACATCAAGGGCCAAGCCAACGCGTTGCCAGCCTTTGGAATGGATAGAGAGGATGGGATATGGAAAAAGGAAAGATTAATCGTTGCAAACTTTTTTCATTTTAGTTTTAAATATTATTTCTAAAATATATAGAATATGCTTGTAAAATTAATCCCTTCTCAGATTTTTTTATCAATTAAGTATCAATTTCTTTTTACTAAAATAAATACAAATAAAAGTTTTCAAATGAAACTGTTACATAAGTAGGTATGACATCTGTTACGTGATACGTCCCATAACAGCCAACGCCAACGTTAGCAATCAGCATGCTAAGGATTAACAGAAACTAATTGCAAAATTCCATTTCAGGTCAATCGTAATCCCGACAGGATCGGGTTGTTACGTATCCATTCTTTGATAGATTTATCTAATGGGTGAGAGATTAACCCGGATAGGAAATTTTTGATTATATATCGTCTGAAATGTGCTTAATTCTATCCCATTTTCTTTTGATTGTTTTGTTTGTTGTTGTTGTGTAACTAGCGATTCGATGCGATGTTAATAGCTTGTTTTATTACTAGCTATTCTATTAATCTTCTTCCATGGTTTATCCGAGATATATTAAAACGTAGTTTTTAAATTCAAACCTAGTATTTCTCAAGTACTTCTGAGTAATTTATTCCATAAATCAAATGTCAATTCCATGTCTGAAACCCGCAAATTAATTACGGCCCCAGCTATTTAGGTTACTCCTAATCCCACGGATGTCCTATAAACGCACTGTTACGTGTCCGTTGGTCTGGCACAGTAATCCTGAGGATTGATAGGTAGGACCCGCCGGCCTAAATTCTACGGGATTTACTGTCTAATGAACACTACGCTTAAGTTTTTACGATGGTAATTTAGTTCCCCTTTTTCGGGTTACGTTATTAGCTCACGTTTATAATGCAATATTAGATTCTCTTGACTTCGTAAGTGTTACACGTACGAAGGAGTCTTTAGACTTTGCCCTTAATAAGATGGTCAGAATTTTAATGGAATTTCATTTACCTTTTCTTGTCGTTTACATTATTTCTAAAGCTTTAGATGAGAGGCTTATTTTGACAAACTCGACTTTTCTAGATTCTACTAATCATATTCTTTCCTTAATGTTATTAAAATGATTTCTCTACATTATATGCTTAAGATTTTTATTGTAAGAGACAGGCAAACGGACGAACTTTCCGCCTAATGGAAAGTGGCCACCATCGTACTCCAATATAAGTACTTGTGTCAGTATTTATGATGCTTGATTCTTATATCGATTTTATTCAAGACCCATCGTTTATCAGCTTCTACTCTATTAATGTTATCTATTTATATTTTGTTACTATTATAACATATAAATAGACACAGGAACAGAAAATATTATTAATTCTTTCACCCGGAAAGCCTGCCGTAAGAGGCGATAAACCAGTCCACAACCAGAGATTGCCCGTCTGGATGGCTAACACTCTTGGTCTATAGCAAGGGTGGTGAACCTTCATATATAAACGTGCCATTTTTTCTGAAGAAATGTTTATTGAGGCCATAGACGTGCCGTCAAATAATTTTGACTTTATGATTATTAGGAAAGTAATAATACTAAATATAAATACGATCAACTCGAAACTAATTACTACAAAAATACATTTGCAGTGTGTATGTTTTAAATGTACGCGTAATTCAAATTAAACTAACATTGGTATGAATTCTGTTGTTGTAGATTAGATGATAAATAGTTTGTATTAAGATTATAAGATGTTACTTTTAGCAGAATGCAATCTGAACTAGAGTCAAACCCTTCCTCCGGCATTCGTTCATAATATAATACTGAACTTTGTGATCGGTAGCCTTGCCTGGTCTAGAGTATGCTGTCTTAACAACTTTGAGTTGTGTCCCGGCATAAGTGACTACGTTCTAGTCCATCCGTTCTAGGCCAACAGTACAACGGTAGCATCTTTGGTGTTGCAAATGTCATAGGCGATAGTAACCGCTTTCCGTCAGGTGGGCTGTCTGCCTGTTTGCTGTACTTATGCAATAAAAAAAATACTGTCCCAGAATCTTTTAGTGAAGTTAAAATTACTTTCTACGTCATCGCATGAGTGAATTAAATTCTAACGACTGGATTCAAACATATGTCCTCGGTGATGTCAGATAACATGTAACACTGAATTTGAAACGCTCTTGGGTATTACCGATTGATGGTCGGATTACGTGTAAAATCACAATTAAGCATACATATGTGCAAATGGGATTTCATTTGATGCTTCCAAGTATCAAAAGGAAATTTTTTCTTGAAGATTTTATGTTGATATAGGTATATAGTTTATGCATATATAAGTTTAAATAAGGCCATAATGTTTTGCCTAAAAACTACATATATAGGTATTGTATATTCTTATGATGATGTGTTGTGATTATCTGTTTATACTTCTTTAGCAAATACAAAGTTTACTCATGATTCATGACATGAATGAATCAATGGACTTTCTTAAAAAGTGGTAGATGTTTGTACTTACTGTAACATGTAAACCTATCCCAGAAGATGGGATGTATTTTGCATAATAAGTTTTCGGAGTTTATGCTAGCAAAACCATCTGAAAAGCATTTAAAATATTAATATGCATAGATTTATTAATTTATTTTACCACATTTCACATAGTTTTACAGATGTATAAATACATTTACTTGAAAATTACCTCATCTACTTACTAAATTATTTCTACATCCTGATTTTTTTTATTTTGGCGCTGATTCATATTACTGAAACTTCCGATAACCGTGTGCAAAGGAACTTTGACCATAAAAGTCAGCTTGCAGAATCAAAACAACACGTAATGTTGGCGAAATTATTAAAAGCACGTGTTACTATCGTGAACGTAAGGTGAATCGCTCGTACACGATAAATAAACAGAAGAATCTACTGAGAGCTAATTGCGAAATGCCGATTGTACTATGAATTGGCAGGGATGCCATGTGCTAAAAGTAGTTTTGATTTACATAACTTTTTTCTTAATTTTATTACCAATCAATCTATTTATCAATGAAGAAATGAATGAATGTAAACAATCTATAATATGTTTCACTATAAATGAAAATATAGTTTATTGAAAATTTTAAAGAAAAACCAGTGCTGTTTAGAAATTAATTTATTTAATTGATTAAAATACTCTACATACATACATATACCATGTAATCTAATTAATTATTTCACGTGTTTTTAGTCCGGCCAACTTGTAAATACTTGATTAAAAGTAACTTTTTTCTTAGATAACTTAAGGATTTTAAATAAGCTTCCAGGCGATATTTTCTGGCTGCAATGCAGTATGTGATCTTTTATAAAGATGCCGTAACATTCCTTCGAGGCCAACCACGTTGGTATAGTGGTTATAATTCACGAAGTCGAGCGGGCTTTACCCATAGCGCTACCCCACGGTGGTAAGTCAGCAATCGGATTTCCCTTCGCTAAAAAAAACAGGTCAAAGTGTGGTTGAGACTAAAACCGGGTATTAATGGACGTCACACTTGCGACTGATAGTTCCGTCAGATACATACACTATCGCTATGTGCATGCTACAAGTTCAACCAAGAGTAAATCCCGTTCGCTGTCGTGGATTGCAAGAACTATAACATCTCTCGGACTTAGCAAATATCCATAGGCGACGATAACTATTTTCCATCCAGTGGACCATCAGCCTAACTGTTGTACCCCAACTTTAAAAAAGAATTATATAAGTAGCTATCTTAAAAAATCACTACTCACAAACTTCAGAAAATAATATTTATGATCTAACCAGAATGTGTTTTTTGTTCCAGGTGCGTTAATCACCGTAATATTAGAAACTTCACAATCAAGGTAATAAAAAGAGGGAACAAATTTAAAATATATTCTTATATTTCGCATTACCATGGTGTACGAAGGTCATACCCTTGATATCGACAAGTTAAAACAATCAGATACAAGAATACTTTACATACGCTTGATTTAGATTCGCCAGTTACCTGTTAACCCTGTGTTCGGGTTATTGATAAATTGCGATCAATCTCTGTGCGGGCATACCGCAAATAATCCAAATGTTTGGCAAACTTTGTATTAACAACATTCCTTAACATTTCTACGACGGTTTCCATGGAATTATTTTATATGGAAAACAGGAAAATGTTTGAGATGAAAAATACTATCTATCACTTTTGTTGACAGCAAGATCTCAACAGCAAAACGACATTTTGGTATAGTTCCAGGTGATGGAATATCTAACAGATCGAAAGTGTTCTATTATTTTTAACAACACACATATGATGTTGTACTAATGATCATTTCGTATCAAGGCTAAATATAACAACCGTTAAAAATAATCAAGTTATTTCGTAAAAATGAAATGCTTACGAAGCATTTTACTCTTTAATTTAGTAGATTACGTTTAAATTTTGACTCGTGACTGATTGTCGATTTGGAACATGCGGGACTTGTCTCTTGGCATTGCAGTTTTGCTTAAGTTGATGCTTACTTTTAAATGTAACTCGCTTAATTAGAACAATATGGTTTAGGAGCAGGTAACATATATCTTGTAGATTTCTTAATCTGTAATTTTTGTGATGGTATTTTGACCTGTCTTATTGTTAGTATAATCGTTTATTCCTGGCAAAAATAGACTCCGTAATCTACATATATTTTTTTCATATTTATTGCGTGAGTTCAGCAGACAGGCAGACGGCCCACCTGATGGAAAGCGGTTATCATCGTCTGTGGACATTTGTAACATCAAAGGTGCTGCCGCTCTCTAAAGGAAGGCTGGAACCTGGCAACTAAGGCCGGAACACAACTCGAAGGTTGTCATGGGAGCAAACTCTAGACCAGGGGTGGTAGTCATCTACACGGACAAATACCCTACTACCTGTCTGTGGGGTGTTTTTGTCGGTTCTTACGACGGCCGCCCGGCCGCAGGAAATTGTATTCTTTCTCCGGTCCTGCACGTATAAGATATATGCGAGTATACAAGCGGTTCATATTTTAGAATGTCCACTCTTGAATTTACGTTAGATGATATAAATGATGACAAGTAAATTAATACTTTGTTTAAATATGATATTGAGAAGAAAGTGTTACGACTTTCAGTTTTTGACGGCAATGGTCTAAAATATATCTTTTCAATAGTAAAATAATAAAACGTCAAAAAGTGAGAGGACTGTGACTCCGTCTGGACATGTACAATTTGGAAGCTTTTCAGAATTGCGTTTTTTACTGGCGACTGTCATTGCTACTGCTGCTATAATATTCTTCTTTAGTGGTATAAGTAATCATAATAAAACATTAGCTAAAGCACATTTTTCATTTCCCGTTCAAAACAACATATACAACCGGTAATTATCTCATAAAAATACAAGGCTACTTACGCACATACATATTCTCAAAACCGTATCAAGACATAACATATCATTCTAATTTTATCTCGGAAAACAAAAGTCGGATATTTTTAACAATTTTATTTATTGTTTCCTACTTCTCACAGATATAATAATAGAACAAGAATATACATAAATCTTATAATAAATTGACGTAATCGTTACTTTCCTATTGAATGAAGTAAATATTTCTATTAAATCTTCATCCACCACTTATAAATGTCAAAGTAAAGTTTTTTTGTTACTATTTCATGGCCTAATATGAATATGAGCCATGAGATCAACAATTTAGTATATAATTAATTTTGAGACTATAGATGAGATGATGGATGGTGTTAGAGATGAGTACAGAAAGTATATCATGGAAAATGAGATAGATCAAGCGGAATAACGGAAGTGAAGATAAGCGAATGACTAGCGAGATGGCATTTAAAACCATAATTGACCAGAGTAAGTTTTTGTACAAACAACAAAGTAAATATTAAAAAATTGAATTGAAATTCATTTATGTGTATAATAATTCCTAACACTGATATATATATACATATATATATGTATGTTTGTATGGTCATATGTATATATACGTGTGTGTATACGTATGTGTACTTATATGTATTGTGTATACTCATTTATCATTATTTATAAACTGCACTACCGTCAGTATTAAAAATCGATTAATCCCTGCGAAGGATTTCTTGGAAGAGATCGCTTTTTAGCGATAAGGCCGCCGATGTACTATTTCTTGTATTATATTTCTGGTTATCTATGTTTTGGTGTACAATTAAGTGTTGTCTATCTATCTTTATTTTGTAACTAGTCTTTATATTGTCACGCCTACCATGCTCTTTTCTTTCACCTTTTAGGGATGTCCCCACTAGATGGAGGAGCGAGATGGAATGCTCCTCCATCTCAAAGGAAGAAGTGTATGAGTGTGTGGGTGTTTATTTAATTCACCCATAACCTTCTCTTAATTATTTAAGTTCTGCACAATAATGTATTTTTTTACACCGGAAATCATCATGTCATCTTTTATACATCCATCTATCTCTGTTTTGGTTTACCTTTATGTTTTCTACGTGTTTATATTAGTATATTAATTTTTTTACTAGTCGCCTTCTCTTTAACCTGATGCAGATGATATTTTTGTAGTTTAGATCACAATTTTTCTGTACCTACTATAGTTATTGTTTAACTAGATATATAATGTGAATTATACCACCGAACTGACTTAATTCTTACTGAAAAATGAAAGTATAATTTCAATGTGATTTGTCCTCAATTCTATAGTTGCAAATTTTAATATACAAGGCCGATATGAACTAAATAAATATTGCTATCGGAACATAGCACTGGACCACCAACGGTGTTTTCTATTTGAATTATAAGAATGAATCACCAAAATGGATATAGGCACTTAGACTAAAGCTATGTGCAGGTATCTAATATAATGTGTTGAATAAATCGATTTCTCCTCAATTCCAATTAATTTTATTTTTCTATTACTATAGCTTATATAATACATAAATTATTTTCTCAGTCACAAATATACAAAACATTCAAAATATCTGTTGAACACAAATACTTGGGCTCAACTTTAACGAACCAAGTTTTTGATTACTAGTAGTAGATGGGACTATACATAATATTTTCTGTAAAATAGAGTCCATTGTGCTTTTTTGATAAATTTACTTTCTCTACTCACATTCTTTTCATTTTTTAGAAAAGATATTAATAAGTTTATTGTAGATCAAAGCATAGAAAAAACAGATACGAGATAGTACAACGAGTCGCCTTATGGCTAAAAAACAATTTCTTCCAAGTACTCTTAGGCTAGGATTGATAGATTTTTAATACTAGATACTAAAAAAAGAGCTATACCTACAAACTTGTAATAAGTTTCTTTAAATTTTTGACTAATTTGGTTTAAAACATTTTTTTTTCTACATTTTACATATACCTACCCTTGTCTGATCTCTCTATCCTATTTCCTTTATCCCTGAAATCTGATTGAGAACCATAGACCGCGCAAGCGCTAGGGGGAAAAGCTACGGCCCGTGTGTGGGATTCGCCAACGTCAGGGGGGGCACTAGCACCTCTAGACAGAACAAAAGATAATAAAACTACATTTTAACGATTTTCAGCGCGGTAATTTAAGGTAAATAAAACTTTAACAAAACTCATTGACACTTGACATCTTTGTCTTCTGTGATCACGGCTACTGAAAAGTGGCCGAAACGTTGGAATAATAGAAATCAAATAAATTACCGCGCTGAAAACCGTTAAAACGTAGTTTTATTATGTATACTAGTTGCGAAAACTTAAGAAAATATTATGAGAACTAAAGATGCTATTGCCACTTCATAATTAGGGATACCCACTAAAACCCCTGGATGTTCCGTCCTTCGCTTTATGGGTACGGGCATATGGCCTAGCCCCTCCGCTAGTCCTGGCAGGCGGTGGTCCATCGGCCTCATCCACTGCCAGGGGCCTACTTTTATACTGTGGCATCTTTAATCCTTTTTTTTATTGCAAGAGTTCAGCAGACAGGCAGACGGCCCACTTGATGCAAAAAGCGGTAACGATCGCCTATTGACACTTGCAACACCAAAGGTGCTACAAATGTGCTGCTGCTCTCTTAAGGGAGACTGGAACCTGGTCACTAATGCCGAGACACAACTCACGGTTGTAATGGCGGCATACTCTAGACCAGGGGTGGTAGCCATACAGTCGGTCAAATACCCTACCACCTGGCTGTGGGTTGTTTTGTTCGCCTCTTACGACAGGCCGCCCGGCCGCAGGAAATTGTATTATTTCTCCGTTCCTGCACGGAGAATCCTATCCCTCCTCCTCCATCCCCTCTTAAAGACTGACAATGCGTTCACTTCGCCCCTGGTGTTGCAGGCGTCTATAGCCGATGGTAACCATTTTTCATAAAATGGGACGTCTGCCTGTTTGCCAGTTTCGCAATTTAGAAAATAAAACTTATCGAATCATTGGTGTTTTACGACTTTCCGGCCAATTTTTGTTGTAATCTACTTTTTAATAAACAGCTAAACCGCTTCTCTTAATTTAATACAAAGAACAACAATGACCGACGTGAGCAGCCGCCACATAAAATATTCAGTCTTTTGCCCCCATTATGTGTATCAAAGTTAATCTTCCGTGATCGTAATGTGTTTATGCAATAGAAAAGTACAGAGAATAATTACGGATTATTAGACTCATCTGTTATTAACACGTTTAGTGTGTTGTTATTTTTAAATTATTATTTTAAAAAACTATTAGAAGTCTTATCCGACCCTTATAACCCTTATTATATATAGTGCGTACGTACGCACGTGACTTGACCTTCTCCATAAATATCCCCTAAATGTGTTTGTTATTTTATATATACGCATACTATACATATCTACAATGTATATTTGTATATCAGCTCGGTCTTGCCTTTTATCCTATCATCTGTATGACGTTTATTTTGTCATAACGTTTTACTTTTATGGAGATATGTTGCACTGTGAAGTTTTAATATGTGTTGTCATTATTATTATTTTTTAAAAGATTTATTACAAGACAACATAGTCCAATACATACACACAAATAAACACACCCACAATAATATTAGTATTATTTCTCCTTATATCTATGTTAGTAATCAATGACTAACACTGGTTTGGTCCTCTTAATGAAGTACCAAATCAGTGTCATCATCAATTATGATGCTATTTTTTTTCGTATTATGCACTGTTTACGACAAGATTATTTCCTCAAAAAGCAATTGATAACATATTTATGTACTTAAAAAATGACCCTGAGACAGATAAATATGAAGTAAACAAAATTTTTTGCGAGACATGTCGCTGAGGACTTTCTTACCGCTTCTTCTCCTTAGAAGAAACACGTTGCGAAGCGGTGTACATGGAATAGGGGGTAGACATAATTTTTAACTTATACATGTGACCTTCAAAAATGTACTCTAGTGGAATTTAATTGTAAAAAAAAACTTTTCACTTTGAATATGTAGTCAAGGTTGGTAAGTCTGTCAATGGGGTAAGTTCATACACCGCTCGTTTCTTAACTTTTTTAAACGGACTTTAACGCCAACTACAATCCGAAGACCGAATACAATAGTGTCATACCTTTATCGGCCGTCGTCATAACTATTCAAACACGGAAATAACAAGAGGTGTATAGAGTTCCCCCACTAACGGTCTTCGCCATCTTGACTACCAATTAAATTAATTTAACAAATTTCAGATCAAAATTAAAACGTAAAAAAGTAAAAAGAGCAACACCCTACGTGTCAATTAGTATCTAAATATTTCCAATACATGTCTTTAATGACAAGTAGACTAGTTCAGTAATCCCAATTGGCAGCATTGTGTCCTTCGTGACTAGTTTTCTTCTTAAAAGCTTTGTAATGCTACCCACACTCAACCTAGTTGGCACGTTTTAATTACATATAAAATCACCAAAGATGTACGTAAAATGTAACAAAAATTTCCTTTGTAACTCGATTAAGGTCGAAAAAACAAAGAGATACATTTCAATTAAGTTACTGCATCAAAGGCGTCCAAAGCAAAGCAAAGCAAAAAAATTATTTGTATGAAGGAATCAAAAACATCGTCATTTTCGTTCTGTACATTTCTGGAATAAAAATTGGGACACACACGAGCTTCCTGCTTTGAACATTCCGGTACACGACATTCATATGTCAACCGACCGGTTTTGCTTTACATTTTTACATTTTTCCGAAAACATTTCAGACGAAATGATTATTCAATTTCACACGAGATTAACTTTGTTATCTAATTGAAATAATTTTTTATGTTTTAGTAGCCTATTTTCAAACGTCATCATAGTGAATTGTGATTCACTATGATGACGTTTGTGAGAAAGCTCTAAATTAATTAATTATTTTGGATTTACAAATTCAATATCTTCTTATAAAAGTTTATTACTCCAGATTTTGTGACACACTAGAACTTTTGTTACGTGGTCATTCGTACTTACTTTGAAATCAAGCATGGTGCCAGATAATAAGAAGTAAGCTAGGAATATTTAGAGTTAGTCTCTAAAGTACCAATTTTCATTAATATCGATATTAGTCATGAAAGTTGGATATTTTATACATAAAAAGCTGTGAAGGAACAGACAGACTCTCGACTTATAATGTATTATGCATATAAAATTGATTAATAACAACTGTATATTCAAATATCTTCAAGATCTTTGAATATAAGTTTGCTAATTGTACGTATTATACCGGAAACTATCAGTGTTTAAATAGTCTCGACGTTAAGGTCCTTAATTTTTCATGTTTTTAAGATATGGTATGCTTTTATATGAAAAATCGTTTTTTCGTAGTATAAGCTGAACCGTACTCTAATAGCCATGTACTGCGGATATATTTATTTATTTAGTTTACCAACAATTATTTACACTAATACTAAGGATGTACCTACATGGTTTTATAAGAAGAAATATGACAAATGCAGCAATTACTTATAGGTAAACACTACATGCAATTTGATATTTTGTAGTATCATAATTATAGTTCATTTAAACTAAAATTTAAGGCTTTAATAGCTATTAGATTTCAAACATATAAAATATAAAAAAATTAAAAAAAGATAATTAGTAGATTGCTAGCTGATTTTCATTCATCTATCAAGTTTGAAAAAAATATACCATGCTTCAAATTATTTTGTCCAATAACTCATGGATAGGAGGTTTATTTGATCCAAGTACTTAAAGAATCTCCTAGATTTTAATATGAGCGACGGTACAGAAAAGCTTTTATCTAGAAAACGATACTACAACGTCCCCAACAATTGGCTTGAATTTCACTTACATGAAAAAATACCTTTATTGGCCTCTGGAATACATCAGATGACCTCATTCAGATAACACAACTTTCCCCGCGTATTAGTAACTTTTACGTATTTTATATACCGTCATAAAGGACGTAAAAGAGGATTAATGTTTAGTTATTGCACAAAACTTTCCATTCTAATCCAAATATTAATGTGGTAACACCCCGTGTAAGGTGAAAACACTTCACATCATAAATGTCGGTCAAGCGGCGTTGCTTTATGAGAATTTGTTGGGTTTGTTTATTTGAAAATGAGCGAGATGATAATTGTATGATATTTAATATATGTATTGTGTAGAATATATAAACTTAGCTGTTACACGCGATTTCGCATTTATTTTTTATACTACACCAGGAATGCGTATAAAGAACATGACATAATATTAATTCCCCTGTTATACCCCTCGAAGGGGTGATTTAGTAAAATCGCTGAAACACGCGTATATTTTTTTACTGAAAGCTTATATTTTGTCTTAATCGTAACTTATGGAATTATGAGTTGCCCATATACTAAAGTTCCATCTCCCTTTGAAGATGGCTTTTCGTCATCATAAGTGTTAGAGCTTGAGGCAGCTGTGGCAGAATGCTAGTTATTTAAAGCGTTAAAAAATAAGTCGTTAACTCATAGCCACATTAGTGTATATACATACATTATCTGTCAATATTTGACGTCAGTAAAAAATTTCATCTCAAATAACGCATTAAACCCATCGCCATATCTGCGTGAAAGGGCCTATATCTTTAACGCTAACGCAGATGAAGGCTCCAGAGTACAACAAACTGTTTCTTTCCAAAATCTAAAAATTTACATTCATTTGTTTCTAGTCGTAAAAAGGTAAGAAATAGATAGATAGACAACAGTTTATTGTACATAAAAGCATAGATAAACAGAAATAGAAAAATACAAGTGATAGTACAACGGGCGGCCTTATCGCTAAAAAGCGATCTCTTCCAGGCAACCCTTGACAGAGATTAATAGATTTATAATACTAACAGTGGTGCAGTTTATAAATAATCATAAATGATAAGTATACACAATACATATAAGTACAAAAACAATATAAATATATATATATATATATATATATATATATATGTATATGTACATACGTATACACACGTATATATACATATGACAATACAAACATACATACATATATAACAGTGTTAGGAATTATTATACACTATAAAGAAGTAATGCTTCTGAACCTGATTTTTAAAACACTAAGGATTTGGCTTGTCTTATAGCAATAGGTAGCTCATTCCAAAGTCGCACAGCCTGGACGGTAAAAGAGTTATTCTAAAAACAAGACGTATGTACAGGTGTGTTTATTCTGTAGTTGAGGGGCGTAAATTGTGGGAGCTAGATACATACAGAAATTCAAAACGTTCCTTAAGTTAAGGAGGTGTAGTGGGTAGAAACAATATACTGTAGAGTGATGGGTAACCACTTGAGTTTTTTACGGAATTTAAAGACGTGGTCATATTTACATAACCCAAATATGAACCTTATAATTACTTATAGAGTTACTTTCTCAATTATTTATATGGCTAATTTCAATATTATAGATGAGCCAAATTAAATTTGATTGGGTATTTATTTATTTAAAACTTTACATTGCATTAACAGTAATTTACTGAATATAATAGTCTCTAGTCGGTTTTCACTGTGTAATGTATAATATATTAATGATAGCTCATAAACACATTCTGCCGATCCCGGGCTATCTCATCTCTTTGGTAGATTAGAAACAAACAATTTCATACACCGATAATCCCGGTCTGCAAGTTTCCGTACGATGTTTTTTATCTTCGTCACTTTCTGCTTGTAACAATATAAACATACATATGTACCAAATAAAATATATTACTTATTATTTTTAAACAGCTTTGTAATAATTGAGAACTTTAATATATGGGGTACCTATTACGGTCTAAAGATTTAATAAAAAACGCTAATTCAAATTGTTTCGTAACTAATAAACTGAGATAATTTCCAGTTGAAATAATAAAAAAATCTCGTATCCTACTTAGGGGTTTTATTTTATGTTATTATACTTTACGGCTATTGGAAGGCGTAGATTAAATGAAACTTAATAAAAGAAAGGGCATTACGTAACCTTCAGTACTTATAAATAATAGTGGGCTTTTGTAGCGATGCCTTAAAAGGTATTCAGTTTTATGTAGTAGCTCAGTGGAACTTCTACTTTACGTTCATAATATCCTCTGAACTCCATAAGATATCTAAATAAACGACACTATCTATAATATTATAAAATTCTAAACATGCCGTATCTGAACATTGAGGTTATTTAAAAAAAAAACAACTTGAACAGAGTATAAACGACAGAGAACACGATGCATTCTTTTAGATTTCTTTCTTGTCTGTTTGTCGTTTTGTCTGTTTGTTACAAACTATTGGGCCGATTTCGATGCGGTTTTCGCTGATCGACAGCAAATTCTTAGACTTAAAATCTGCGCTAGTTTTTATTCTGAGAATCACACGCGAATTTTTCTGGGAATGATTTAGAATGGCCAGATTAAAAACAAAATCGAATTCCAATTTAATTTCTTCACTGATCGATAGCAAATTTTATGTAATAAAATGTGATACTTTTTATTCCGAGAATTCCGTGGTAATTTTCCCGGGGGCTGTTTCTAGTTATTCGAATGCATAAACATTAGTTTATTCCAATACAGTTTTCACTAAAATGATGATAGCTTACTTTCTTTCTTAAATGCTGAGGAACTTTGTTTCCCGAGAATCCCGTGGGAATTTCAAGTCAAGCATGGACGAAGTCGCGGACATATTCTAGTGTTATATATTAAGATACATACAGACAAAACATATCATACCTGTTTCCCATGGAGGTAGGCAGAAACTGGATCTCCACTTGCGACTATCCTGAAAAACAACTTTCACTTCATCTACTTTCATTAACCTATTCATACATGCACAAGTATTTGAGATGTTTTTTACCTGACCTCTGTTTAACACTTCTGCTATTTGACCATGGTGTGTATGTCGCGGTCTACCAGCACCAACTCTACTATTCAGAATGCTGTCATACAATTGTTTTGTAATTCTACTTTCATCCATTTTCTCTACATGCCCCAACCACCTTAGCATTCCTTATTCATCTCTATATCTCAATTATTATATAAATAATATACACTAAAGCAAAAATAAAGTTTCTGTTTTAATATTTGAAAATTGTTGTTGAAATCCATTGCTCTGTTTCGGAGCTTATTCGAGAGAATCTTTCAGAATGACACAAATTCTGAAAACGGTCATAATAATCGTAATTACGCAACGTAAAAATAGCACAACTCCTCTTAGTTTTGACATTTATTTTGATATCATAGACAACATTCATATATTTGGACAGTACAAATAAATTCATTGTTGATATAAAAAAGTTCAGAAAATAAATCAATAACAATCATATGGATACATATGTTGTGGCTTTCGGTGTCGAGAATCTAGGGCCACGGGGTTCCGAAGCATATCGATTTTATCGAGACCTATCATCTCGCTTGACAGATATTTCTCGTGACCAAAAGGCTGGCTTGGGGCAATGAATCGGCTATGCCATCCAGTACGAAAATGCGGCCAGCATTTTGGACACGTTCGCAACCGACGGCGATTTGAATTTGTAACTTTTTTAAGAACTTGTATTTAATAAAGATCATTATATTTATTATTTTATAAAAAAAACTATCAACAGTGAATAAAATATTGCTAGAAAAACACGTAATTTTTACTCCGCCGCTCCAATGTTCTCTCTTCACGAATCGGTGGTTTCATTAACGGATGTCTGGTAATCACGCTGCGACCCGAAATCGATGTGTTTATGTTTGGCGAACCCCTTTGTGTGCGACCTTTATAGTCAATGGGTTGCAGAATGGCCTTCGTCTATGGTTTAGGTGTAAATTTTGCAGCCTTTATAAACGTGTAACTATATGTAGATTATACGGATATATATGGATACGATTTTGGATAGATTATTTTAAGACTGCGTGTAAGATGTGTTCAGGTTTTTAGGGTTTCATAGGCAAAATTGCAACCGTCTCTTCGTTTTTTCTTCTGTATATTTATGTCATAGCAATTTTTCTCAGAAACTTAATTGATTCATATAGATAAATTTGGCAAAATTTTATGCGCCTCTATTCAGTGTTGTTGTAATCGCCAAAAAAGGATAAATTAAGGCATTTTTATATATGGTGGTATTACATAGTCTTGTAGGATATTTTTATTCGGGTATATTCGATCGAGGGTATTATGTAACTTAGGATAATTCATGCACAAAAATAATATTGGCTTAACGATTTTTTTTTATTTAAATCAATAAGTGAAGAGATCCTTACTCTTGAATTTTTTATTACTTCTTCGGAGTCGTATAAAATGCATATTCCTTTTAATTTTGAATTATAACGTGAAAATATGTAGAAAAATTCAAGGAAAAAATTCCTGCTTTCATATTTGCTGCTATTGAAAACACTTCGATTTATGTACCCAAAAATATTGCACTTATATCATCTTACCGTTCAAAACATGTTTTCAATACCAGTCTATATCATTCAATACAGCATAAGTCATTGATTCCATTCATATTTTCTTCATTAATAGAGTAGGACAACAAGAATGCCGGCACTTGCGCAACGTAAACACACTCAATGTGTTTTCTTTCAAATCGACTTCCTTCTCGAAGTGTTTTCTGCAGTTAAACGGTACCACTCAAAAACATGTCAGTTTAAATAAATAACATTTTCCCTACCACCTTGAGAATAGCGATCATAAAAGCAAATCTTTCGAGAATAATAAAGCAAAAAGGTCGGTCTAAAAATAATACCATTGTCTTAATATTCTTGGAGTAAATTATTTTGGTCGGTGGTACAGATATATTTTTTAAAGAATCTTACACGTTTGACCCACATTTAGATACTAGATGGTTCTTTATTGGATTTCCAACTCGATTTATTTTTACATACCCAGAAAAAACATAATGTATTACTTTTGTTGAACTCTATTTACAAAATGAACTATTCTCTTCATAATCAAAAGCCGCAAACTTATTTCCAAAATGTTTGTTATTGGAATCTTCTTTATTATCAGGATCCTAATTTAGAATTTGTATAAGCCTAGTATACTAGTATACTGTACTCTGCTTCAATATTCTAAAGATATTTACCCGCATTCGACATATTCTAATTAGATTGCATGTACACTGTGCCAGTTTTTTTTTATTACATAAGTTCAGCAGACAGGCAGACGGCCCACTGGATGGTAAGGAACGGGCAAATAGCCTACACTACGTGGATGTGGGTTGTTTGTCGCCTCTTACGACAGGCCGCCCGGCCCCAGGAATTTTATTCTTTCTCCGTTCTTGCACGGTTAAAAGCTTTTGTATAGTTAGTTTAATACGAATTATGTCCAGAGCTAAAATAAAAAGACATCCTCTTATCAACCTCTGATGTTCGAATACTATAGGTAATTTTGGTCCTAAACTATCGATACAATGAGGTGCTTAACATGCAAATCGTCTGAGATACTGTATTATCAACAAATATGTCACACAGACTTAGATTTTGTACGGGCGTACTATTTTACACGACGTCATAATTGTTACGTATCAAATAGCTTATCGATTAATTAATTGTTTAACCAGTAATTAAAACTATTTCTATGATAAATTTTATAAATACATAAGTTAATCTTAAAATACACACACACGGTTTAGAAATTATCGTAAATAAATCTGCAATGGACACAAAACGATGTATAACAATCGATAATAAGCCTTGGATAAGCATGGTGGGTGGTACCGCCAAGTAACCTTTCGACATATACAAACTTTTTTTGTTAATTTAAATTCTTCTTTTAAATTTGACGGCTTTCCCTTTTCTGCACGCACGTCAATCATTCATTTCATGTCATCAAATAAAATAAATTAAATCGCCCCGCTCATAACAAATATATTATAAAATAAATAAACTAATATACCTCAATAATATAATATTAAACCATCACATATATCATGCATGCATGCATATAACCTAACCTAACCGACTGTTCTTGTGTATAAAATAAATAGTA
The DNA here is from genome assembly GCA_039645545.1 of Dendrolimus houi. NCBI lineage: Eukaryota > Metazoa > Arthropoda > Insecta > Lepidoptera > Lasiocampidae > Dendrolimus > Dendrolimus houi. Next base: position 21,718,874 of record CM077127.1, on the reverse strand, counting down.
AATGGTTACAAGTTGGTCCTAGCACTCGCCGGCCGCTGCCGCGGTACGCTCGCTTCTCTCGCTCGGCTCTGTTATCAGGTATGGGATCTCTTTAAATAAAATATGGTGCCTATATAATTTAATTAACTTTAAAAGCACATTCACTTAACTGAAAAGGAATACAATGGTGGCAACAAGAATTGCAAAATATTTGTTAATATTTTCTTTTTATAGAAATATGTCGATTTCCGAAAATTATATGAAACAATATATTAATTAAAACTCAAGATTTCAAATTTCTTAATTAAAAATCGATAAGTATTATTGACATATCGATTTATTTATTTTATCTTCACACCTTGTTAGCCAAGCCATTAAAAACAAAAGTGACAGCAATAACTGTCACTTTTTAATCAATCGATTATATGTCTAGCATGAATTTTGTAATTATGACTTATGCCTCAATTAAATTTAAAACTTTATTTCTACATTAAAAACAGTTTTAGTGTTACAAAAAGTTCTGGCGGTTATATGTAATTCGTGAGTACATTCATAAACTCAAATCACGGTTTGTTATTAACAAAAGTGACACAATTTTACAAAAAAAATAAGTGAGGTTATGTTTATAAAATAAAAAAAAATTAAGACCTCCGGACCTTAGGGGTTTTAGTAGGGGTAAGTATACCTCCCCCCTACTCACTACGCCCACCCACTACTTAAAATTTGTGTATCAGATTGTTAAGTCGCAGCCGGGTCTTAAAATACGAATGTCCGTACCCAGCAACGTGACGGTTATAATACTATTAGATAAACTAAACAGTGACCATTTTTGCGTTTCTGCGAAATAAATTTTTCTTCAGACTAGTGAAATATCACTTGTATTGCCCCACATTATTTTATTAGTAGCGGTTATCCGCAAAAACCGTGTAAATATTTTAATGTCTTTGAACTCTATTATTACGAAATTTTATGAGAGTCTTTAATCTTCTGTTGTGCTATTCAGAAGCAAAAACATTTTATTGGCATTTTAAGTAGATCTAGTTATTTGGTACACGTTGTTTTAAAATAATCGCAATGTGTTAATGTTGACAATATTAATTGTTCAGTTTCACTAAGAACAATGCCCAATGTAACATCTTTTTCGTTGTGAGGAAATGCAGTTAACGTACATCTCATTGCTCGTGGGCCTGCACTGGGATTATGTAGAGCCCCGAGGAAAAGCGGGTAACCAACTAAAATACCCTTTTGCTAAATGCCAGAATCGCGGGAATAAAAGCAGAGCTAATGCTGAGACCCAAGAAGAAAGCTTCTTGGGCCGGAAGAAACTAAAGTAGAGACTTTTAGATCTTATCCAAATAAGAGGGACTCGTGTCGATCAACTGCATATCCTAATCTGAGCAGCCTTGTTACTGGTGTTGTATCCAAGCCAAGCCCAAGCGACTTAACAGTCTATTTATAATACTTGGTTTTCTGTGTACAGGGTTACTTTATTCTAACAATGTAAAAAGCAAATCTTATTTCGTTCAAATCTGTTGGTCCAAATAAGAGCCCCTAATTTTTATATATTTTACCATAAATTGCAAAAACTCGACCCTCGTACCAGTGTTGCCAACCACAAGAAATTAAAAAACAACAACTCACCAATACAAAAACAGGAGAAAACAGTAGTAGATAAAGTAAAAAGGCAAATTTCATACTTTTCTCATATAATTAAAACAATCAGCTACTTTTATTAGTTACCAGGACTCGCATACATTGTTATATTGTAATATTGATCACAACATAATAAAAACAAAAATCAAAGTAAAATTATTTTCCACTTTTATCTTCAATTGCCTCATCTTCAGTATTTTCGGAATAATTTTCCTTTTTAAAATCATACATATTTTTGTTAAATTTCTTCATGTGCCTTTCTGTGGCTTCAAATGAGTAGAAATCGGTTATTTCGCATTTAGTGTGTAATGCTCCTGTAATAGTGTTACGAGCTACAGGACTCAAATTAAAAATGCCGTTGGAACTACTATAGAATTTATTAGAACTGTAAAAACACGTATAAAACAAATACAAATAAGACTGGGTGCAACCAGTTCACGCTGCACGGTTCAATGCAATTCGACACGCGTAAAGTCCGTCGTTTATATCGCTAATCGAGAGTACTAGAAAACGTCTTAATCGTTTCGTAACCGTCGCTTGACTGCCCCCGCCCCTCCATTCGGGCATCGTCTTATACTAACTACACACTACAAACAAATTGGAGACGCACACTGGGTTTCTAAGAAATACTAATTTGCACACCTGCGAACGTCCACAAAGTCGAAAATAATAACAATAGGGATTAGTTCGACGCTGATGATGGTCATAAATCAAGTAGAAAAACAATAGCATGTTACAAATTCAAAACACAAAGGATTCCCTAATCCGGGAGTACAATAAGCTGCGCTTACAATAGGCTGTGCGGCTTATCTTTGACGGCATGTAACAATATATTACAATAGATAAATAAGTAAATATAAAATATTAGACACATTTAACTAAAGACATAGTAATTTCTAAGTGAGTTCCGAAAAGTAAGATATATTTTGGCCTGTCTGACAGTAAGAGGCAACGCATTCCAAAGTTTGATAGCCTGCACTGCAAAACAGTTATCAAAACTAAAAAGTATAAAAGAATTTATTTCTAAAGCTATGTTTAATTATAACATCTTATTTTTAATATATATTATCTAAAACATCTCGAAATCGGTGCGAAGTAAACAATAAAAATTACTGTATTTTGAAAATTACTAAGCACCGCCTTTAAGATTTTTTAGATAATATATATTAAAAATAAGATATTATAATTAAAAATAGTTACAGAAATAAGTTATTTTATACTTTTTAGTTTTTGACGTCGGTTTTTTTAAACGAAGTTTTTTTTATTTGTTACTTTTTAGTGTCTAGCTATGGGTAGGCAGGCCTACGAAAGGTTGCCGCGCACCTTGAAAATATAGGTGCCAAGAAACGGGAACGGAAAAAATTCCATAAAAAATATTCATAAAATGAAAACTACTGGGCCAAACTATGTTAAATATTTAGGGGACCAAATGGCAACTATTCCGCATCAAACTAAAGAAGAATCACGTAAATCGGATCAGAAATCTCAGCGTAATCGCTGTACATACGGAACGCAACGGAAAAAAAATCATAATAAATGATCATAAAATGAAAACTGCTGGACCAAACTATGTTAAATTTTTAGGGAACCAAATGGCAACTATTCCGCATGAAACCAAAGAAGAATCACGTAAATCGCATCATAATCTCAGCGTAATCGGTATACATACATAAAAAAATCAATCAAATTGAGAACCCCCTCCTTTTTGAAGTCGGTTAATAAAAGGATGAAGTGTGTGCACATTTCAGAGTCTACGATATTTATCTGATAGATTTTTTATTTTAGAGATTTATGTTATTGCAATTTATTAAAAGTGTTTCATTGAATTATCCCTTGTATATTCAACTGTATTGTAACTGTATTTAATAATAATTTTGTGATACAAACTGTCAAGTACATACGTATTAGCATAATTGAGCTGGAGCTTTAGAACAAAGCCAATTCGAACGAATTGTTGAATTCTCTATTACGTAACCAATTTTTGCATTAACATTTCGAAATGATTGATGTCGGATTGACCCCGTTCGATCAGCCATGCTATCTTACAGGATAAAGAAGATTACAGTTCTCTTGTAACTGTTTTGATAATGCCAGTGTTAGGAAATTATTTTTAAATATTAATTTATATTTGCTTTTAAAGAGCACATGTATTGTTTCATAATGTAGTCTGCTAACTACATGGCAAATATGAGTGAGTTGAACTTTTAGTTAATGTCATATAAAGAATAAAAAGTCGTTTATGTTTGTTGCCTTGAAATAAATTATCATTATTGGTTCATATATCTAAACAATACTTATGGATCATGCCTTGTCATAGATATAATAAGCTACATGTATATAATCATACATTTCTCTCTACTGCTGTAAAAGCACTTCATCTTTATTTTATATCATTCTCCAGGAAAAACAGAAGAAAACAGTCGTATACTCTTCCCCTTTATCGGACGTAGGGACACAACATACATTTTAATGTTATCGGTTTATTCAAATTCGCATACATAAATGATTTGAATTCATAACTCCGTAAAGTATTCCGTATTACGGGACCATGCTCACCACTGTTATCGAAGGTACGTCAATCATATACGAAAATTCAAGATAATTAGTTTCATATCTAAGCTTGTAAAGAAGAAACAAACATGGAACCAACCAAAAATACTTTCTCATTTATTCTCTCCGTAAAAATACATATTACGTGGAATGGCACAATTTATAGGGATACTTTATTACAAAGATGAACCAATCTATCCTGCCCTTTGATATATTTTTATTATTTTCATACGTGGGAGTCTAAAACGTGTTTATTAAAGAAAGTATATATAGCTCAATGTTAAAAAATATGAGGGTGATAGGATATTACACTTGTAATAAAACCTAAAGATAAAAAATACAGATTGGAAGTACCTGAGCAAAGTCGTTTGAAGCTGTATTTTAAAAACACGAATCAGATATTTTTGATTTGAAATAAACGGTAGAGCATCACACAAACTGTAATCCCCAAGATGAGCAAGTTAGACTTGTGTTATGGGTAATATAAAACGAGCCACATTAGGATCGATCTCACAAATCCAGACCATAGTATTAAAAAGTATATAAGTGGAGAGTTGATGATATCTATTTGTCAATAAAAGGGGCTTCATAATGAATGAATGGAAACAACTGCAATAACGTTACACATTTATAAAAAAAAAAATAAAGAGCATCTATTAAGTCTTATACTCGTACATGTAGCATATATTAATCCATAAAAACTAAAGAATAACATAACATATTTTTAATTACAAGACAAATATATTTATGTTTATTAAAGTAAAAATCAACAGTCACAAGGAATACAACCTATTGACACAATGTTGGTGAAAAATACAGACATACATCTACTTCCAGTTTTTGTTTTTAATAACACTTACACTGTTTTAGTCTGGAGTTTGTACCAATATGAAAAAATCACAGTAAACTTACATGTGGGCTGGTGTCGTCTCAAAAATAAGAACTAGGTTTAGGCAACCTAAGAAAAGCACAAAAATGCAACAACCAATGGCGCTGTTAGACGACAGTGTGGCCAACCGTTGTGTTGCCGTATTATAATAACAAATGTTAAATAATGCTCGTTAAAAAATTGAGTTTCAATAATGTTTATTTTAAATCTAATCACAGAAACTTCGATGACTTTATTCGTGCCGCAGAGAGTCGTGTAGAATACATTATGTTATGATACATAGAGACATTTTAAAATGAATATACACAATGTTACATCAAAAATAGGAGCAGAGGCGAGGAATTATAATCATCATTCAAGTGTTTACTTTCGATTTGATAATAAACAATTTATCAAATATTGGAATAGTTAAGAATAGTAAATAACGGAAAGTACATTAACGAAATTTATCATGTCAGAAATTGAACAAGAAGCTTATGCACGGCAGTGAGGTAGCCTAGCAAAGGCTTAGTCCAATAAACCACAAAGGCCGTCGATATATTACTGACATTGAAAAGTTATTTGAGTTGTTTCAATTCCCCCCAAATCCTCCTTAAAACCATCAATAATAAATATCATTAACAGTGTATATTTATTCAGAATCAATGTCCATGGCGGTTTCCTGATTTACCACCATTAGGAAACTCCCGCTGTGACTTTGGGCTCTATTTTTAACCTGTGGTATTGACCGACACTCTGGCTAATTGCTTGGCATTGGGTTTTGATGGCACATCATGGAGTAATCTTGCATAATGGAAGTGGTTCGGCTTTGATTGCAAACGATATTTGTTGGTGTGAGGAATTATCAACAGACAGAAAATTGTATTATGTCCAAGCAAAAAACTAAGTAGCGCGCTTAAATAACTGAAAGAACTATCTACTAGCATTATTTATTTTATTTATTTACTTTCCACATAAAAATAGAAGAAATAGAGTACAAAATTAAACAATCTTAATTAAATAATAATTATATTATTTTGTAATATCTAGTGTCGTAGTCTAGGTGTTGCTGCTTAATTCATTACATTCGTAAATTTCGAGTTCAGTCTCTGATAAATAAGTAGTATAAATTGTAAAAACAAACTTTGCTTTGTTCACTCTGGTTGGGAGCATACTAAGTGTGATGTGTGTGTCCTGAATTTATCATGCCTATGTATGTATGCCTATATTTACATAACGCATAAAGTCTTTCTATATCATACCAAACGGTAAACAAAAATTAACTCTAGACTTGTCGTCTATAATTCTATTTACCGTTTATTTTAAATACCGACGGTATGGATGACAAATCCCATAGAACGTAACTTATAGCAATAATTTAAACTTGGCATATGAATTACATACTAATTTTAATTATATATAAATAAATTAATACTTTTTACTATTTGAATGACATGTAATTAATTTTTTCATGTAACATTTTACTATTTACCTGACGTTCTAAACTATGCATGCATATTTAGATATTCTCTAAAAATAGCATTAATTGATTGAAATAGATACTGTGTACCAAGTTAATTGCGAAATTGCTGAAAATGGTACTACAAACAGCCGCCTTCTTGGATTGATTCATTTCTAGTTTTTTTTTTTTTTAAATGCTATACAGTTCATACTGCCATAAACATTTTTATGCAATCGATTATTTTTATTACTCAAAAATAATCGATCGAATATCAATTCATGATATGCAGAACGTCTCGTCTCTAGATTTACCAAATCAATGTCAGCTGTCAGGTGTTACGCATACCGTCCTTTTTGAAATAGATTATAGTGAACGAAGATGTTGGTAATGCTGATATTAAACAGATCAGCCAAATTGAATCATTTGGTTGGAAGACACTGAACTGTAAGGACACGAATGTATTCAATATCATTTAATTATTTGAGTTTGTTCATATAGATTTGATGGATGCATCCAAATTGAAAGAGAGAAATGATCCGTCTAATATCGGCTTTAGATCCCGTTAAACGATTTTAATATGAAACTAAAAGCTAAGTTAAATTTAATAAACTTAAAGTGTCATCGCTTCTGTTTTTGAAACATTGAATAGATCTTTCTAGTCATTTTTAATTTCCTCATAAAGATGTAGTTTCGTAATCTAAAAAAATCGTACATATAATGAAATTGTATAAAGAATAGCAAGCTCTTTTTTAGAGTAACCTCGTTACGTCTGAACCAATAACCGCGCCTTAGTGATAAATAGACAAGCGCAATGACGTCACTGGAGAAATTTATGCCTGCCTATAACATTCATTATTCCACAAGTAATACAACATACGGTTTCATACGTAATATGGTGTTTCCATATATTTTATTGGTACTGGTAGAATTGACACACCATTGATATTCAGTGATGTAGAAAATGCTACCTTGTTGTCGTGAAGGGCAATGTGTGACAATGGTTTTACAATGATGGAAGCCGAATGTCGTGTTAAGTGAAGGAGGAAATGTACGAAAAGGTTTCTCGGGTACCGAACCGAACGTTTTATGAATGCAACCGGGATAGCGTTAAGATGACAATGGATGTAGGTTACAAGAAAATGTGAGATTGAGAGATTAAGTTACAAAGACAGCCGTCATCTTCAATTTTTTTGCTAGTGTCTAATCTTCTTACAGAGCAAAATGCAGATTTTTAATTCGGATTATAATTCCTGTAGAGTGCTTTCGCCTACAATTCCTAATTATTCTATTTTCTGTAATTATATGCAACGACCTTTAGCAAAGAAGGATAAGACAGTGCAAATGATTTGAATAGATGAAGAAAGTTTCGCTTCCATTTATGGTTAAATCACTGAATGTATAAATTTATATTTTAACATTCAGTATGACTTATTTCTCTCAAAGTTTATCTTAAACATGTAATTAATTGGGCAGAGGCTTGTACCTACCTCGGACAACGGATCAGTATCCAGCGAGGTAACGTAGCCAGCTTTCTGGGAACCTTGCCCATTGACTTCGATGACCCTAGGTTCAGTATTCTACTTATAGACTTAATAGATTATAGGTAGAATACAATTAACATGTATTTAGTTTGATTTTGATTCACAAAATTAATTCATTAAACAATTTATTTGTTCTGAGATCCGTGTACTACAAAAATCTTAAATTTTTCTTCGTAATTTCGAAAAATTTTAATACGGGGGATATCCCTAACGTAAAATAAAGAGTTAAACTCATATTGATAGCTCCGAACATGTTTATCCTTTTTTTTCTCCTGTCGAAATTGTTACCAAAATCACTGGCACTCCTACATCACTATTGAATTTAATCACCTGCAAAGGACAAACATCCTATAATCCTCATGAATAGCACTAGATCACGCGGCGTACTTAGTTCAGGTGATGTTGAAATAGGTGTTACCAAAATAGACCACAGCATTAATAGCTAACGATACTAATTAGGATAGGGATTAGCTATTTTTCTTGCGAAAGTATGTAGGTTGTTGAAAGAGGGCGTCAGTGACGTTGACTGAATTTAGAACTTCATGAATACTTATGTATCCATGATCATAATAGCGATAAATCTTCGTTGTATCCGAAGCGTTCGCTCCAAAGACAAGGTCTGCAAGTTTTCCTACCTTTTTACTTCATTCTGCGCGATCTTTGACATCTTTGTCGTGAAATCATTAGCATGTATCTCAAATAAATTTCGAGGCAGAAATTCTGCGGCCAGTAACTTACACTACGACCTGCTGGGAGCCACATTTGTTTCCAACGTAATTTTTCGGTCTTTGTTAAACGTGGCTCTTACAGTTCATATAGTGTGTTTTGGACATGTAGAATATTGCAGACTGAAAATTCTTTGTACTGATTTTTAGATCAATCTTCTTCGCTCGAAGTTACGTGACATGCAGTATTACTTGTCCATGTGTACTTGGTGTCCGTCATTTGTTTGTTTGTAACACCCCCGCGATATCGGGCTATTTACCCTAGTCTAGTGACTTACCATTATACAAAATTATTTTATTAAACGACATGTTTCTATTCTGATCTACTATAGAAAGTTAGTCAGCGAAAGTTTAATCTTAATTTCCTTTATTTTATTTTAACAGCGCCCTGTTAAAATATATGGCTTGGAATAAGTATCTTTCCGTTTGAATTCACAAAATTTTGTCAATTTTATTTGGTGTAAGTGACATGATAAATTACATTTTCCCTTAAAGTTAAAAATAAAAGTGTGTTTTCGGTATTTTTACACCATACCGAGTTCTTGTACAAATTTTAATTTGTTTCAAATTCTTTAAGGAAGTAAAGTAATCTATATTATTCTTAAATTATCCTATGACGGTAATTACGCGGGACATAATTTGTTTTCGTTTCGTCTGAACCCTGCAAGATATCAAAATAAAATTTTCACGATAATTTAAGATAAAATTTAAGTTTTAATCCCTAAGACTTGCATTGAAATCTGTTAAGCCGTTTCAGTGCCTATTCAAATAATACTTTCAGATAAATTTTAAAACAGTCAGTTCTTCGACAGACGAAAATTCTAGACCAGATAGTTCTTCGATATACAAAAATAACAGTAATTTATGATTAGACATCGTATAAACAGCAATTTTCACTTCAATTTTTGCATTGATTTTGAAATCAAACATTAAAATGTTATTTATAGATATAAATCAGAATCACGCTCATGAAAGCATACCAGAGCTCTAAAAGGTCTTTTACAGTACCTATTCGTCTGTGTCATCGATTTATTCATTCAATTGAAAACGAGTTTATCAACCTTTTGAACTTTGTTGGCGAATTCACGATATTTGTGCCATTATGCCTTCCTTCAAAGACTCTGTTTATTTGTTTAGGCTTTATTGTGGGTCGATTGTAATAATTGAACGGTTCAACAGCTTTAAAACGACTACCGACCTTCGCAAAATGTAAATGTTTGACTAAACTTTAATTAGAGTTGTTTATGAAAATTATTCTATTCAGTTTGTAGAAGTTAGTGTGTATATGAAACTTTTAACGCTCCCTATAAGCGACTGATGTGAGAGGACGAGGCACGTGGTAGTTAGTAAAACTGTATTTATGCCAGTGTCGGTCATTATGTGTATTACATCACTACAAACTTAACAATGTCTGTAAGCTGATCTATATATAAGATTGTATCTCGAGGGAATGAACCAACCTCAAAATTGAAAATCGAAGCGTGATGATTGATTTTTTTCGGTCTCAAGGCATTTATACTTTGAAATGTACATAACACAATGAAGTCTGTGTGAAGACAGGAAAGATATGTTGAATTAAAACAGCAAATATGCTGTTTTAAATCAAAATATCTTTCCTGTAACAATTTCTTATTAAAGTTACCACTTTCAATGACGCAAGCACATTTATTAATCAACAGCAAACGCATAGTTTTACGAACAGTGAAAATATTATATGACTTGACATCTTAGAACTCAAAAAGCACATATGATTACAGCAAATTCCCGCTGCGAAACATTCATTCATTTATATCTGTTTAATGACAGTAAAACACGAGCGGTAAAAAGTCGTTCGGGACATTCTTAGGGCATGACAAAACAGGAAAACTAATTTGAAAATCATATACCTCATATTAGTTTTACTTGCGATTTTATTTTTATGTGTTGCTTATTTTTTTTTATGTGTTGAATGTCAAATGTGAATATCCATAGATTTATTTTCGGTAAAATATCTAAAAAATTATGAATAAAGGATAAACTTATGATAGGAGAATTGACTATCTGTTACACAAAATACATTTATTTAATTTACTCGATGATCGCGTGGTCGGAAGGAACTCATTATTAAATGGAGTTTACATTGAATAACTTTAATAGCACCTGGGTTTTGATTAATGTATAAATATGAGAGACCAAACAAATCTGTGATACATCTACGATACAATGACATCAAACTATGCGAACTGGTGATTTTTGCGGGAACATTTTGACAAGGACAATTTTATATAATTTATTAGGCTTGACTTTTACAACAGTCTAAATATGGACGTGTGAGACGTCATTTGTGAGATCGTTTTCGGCATGGACATTGTTGCAGATCAGATAAGTTTCACTACACTAAGGAAAAATTACTGGAGGAACCTCTTTAGTATATGTGGAAGTAGGTGCGTATATTATTTGATTATTAAAGTACAGGGAAATGTTGGCAGATCAACAGTCCATACCCACCGCCAAGAAGAAAGAAGTAACTAATGTTTCGCTGGCACGGAGACCTAACGATAGAATGGCACATTGTAATGGTGACATAACAGCGTTTTCCTACAACCCCTCTTTTTGGTTCTACATTATAAGCTTTTAAATTGATTTGATTATAATGATTTAATTGGTTTCATTTTTACTAATTCCATGCGGGTCAGATACATCTTTTGGTCGTAAAAAACATAACACTTATAAATCGTTATGTGTCGTGTGCTTGAGGGAAATTAATTTGAAAACTACATGAATTGCAATCAAGTAAACGTCTCACAAAAAAATGTTGCCATAAAAAACCTATAACAACCGATGAAACAGAAATAACGAAAAACAGTTATTAATCGTAAAGAAAATAATGGAAATTTTTTAACTTAATTATTGTATTACAGTTTAATTTCTTCCTGTTTCCTGATTAGACTTTTTGTGCAATAGCCATCAAATTGTTTTTTATTTACATTATCGATTTTAAACATAACAACGCCAGACATTGTTTTTGGATATTGAAAATAACAATGATGGTATTAAGAAAATTCCTTTTATGTTAGATGATATATTTTGCATATCGATCTTTATGATTTAATTGCACATGCAGAAACGGAGACAGAATATAATTTCCTGCGTCCGGGTGGCCTGTCGTAAAAGGTGACAAAACAACCCACACTCAGGTGGTAGGGTATTTGCCCGTCTGGATGGCTACCACTCCTGGTCTAGAGCATGCCACCATAACAACTTTGATTTGTATTTCGGCATTAGTGGCCAGGTTCCAGCCTCCATTTAGATGGTGGCAGCACATTGGTAGCACCTTTGGTGTTACAAATGTCCATAGGCGATGGTAACAGCTTTCCATCAGGTAGGCCGTCTGCCTGTCTCCTGAACTCGTGCAATAAAAAAGCGTATATAATTATAATAATTTATACGCTAAAATTTTTGCTTGAAATATTTCCGTCAAATTTTGTTTTATACACACATGCTTGTATAGCCATCAAACTTTTGCGTTACGCTTTACTTCGAAATGTTAAAATCGGTTGACACTGTACCCTGCTGAAATAGATAACATTTTGTTTAGAAGCAATACTTGATCTAAATATTTTATAGTTATAAAAATGTAAGACAACTGCATGTTTTAACTCTTTGTAGTAGGTATACTGAAAGCAACTCACTAATTATAACGTTTCCATATTCAATGGACTGCTTTAAAGAAATGCTTTTATTTGATAGAATTTCTTTAAAGCAGTCCGTCAAGTCCGTAAGTAAGTCAGGTTCTATCTCACTGGAACGCAGAAGTCTAGGCTTCGATTTATGGCTTGATAAAATTCATAAGCGAACTTTCCGTTATTTCCTACACGGATGTCTTTACGGACCCAGAATTATCCTTTGTGTACTACCTATAGCGCAAACGTAACTTGCTTAGCTTGAGGAGATATACATTATGTGTTTTTTATCTGCCGATTAATTACTACTTTCTCTAGTGCATCGCCGTTAAATTTAATATTTGCTAGTCCGTGAATTCCTATTCATTCAGTGTCTTTAATTTATAAATTGTTGTTGTCTAGGTAAGCATGCTACCTGCATATTGGTTGTCTGGAAGAGATCGCTTTTTAGCGATAAGACCGCCCTTTGTACACAACTAGATATAATTTTAGTCTTTAAGTTCATTTTTGTATTGGTGTATAATAAAGTGTTATCTATCTATCATGCTACTAACCTATATCGCATCGATGTCATTCACTATAGTCTGTGTATGTATAGCGATTAAAAAACTTTTCGAAGTAATGTGTACGATTAATCGTTATGAAAGGACAGCAAAACAATGTACATACACTGAAAATCTTATCATTCTGATTAAAACTGCTGACGTCATTCGCGCTCATTATACTCCAACAAGACCATTAATTTTGAAAGTGGGTTAACCAGATATCCGTCCAATTGGCACATGCCAATAGATCGGATGTCCTTACGATATGACCCAAAATTGATTCTAATTAATGTTTAATCTTATGCAATTTTTATACAATGTATTTTAACAAATTTTAAATTTCCTATTGTCGTCTCACCTGCATAGAAATAATCACAAAATATGTAAAATACAAATAAAACAGTAATCTAAATAGAAAGATAAATAATGTAAATAAATAAACAAAATGGTATAAAAGTATTTTCTTAAGTTTTCCGTTTAATACATACATATAATAAAACTACCTTCTAACGGATTTAAGCGCGGTATTTTATTAAATTCAAAAGTTTTTATTCAAATCAAGTTCCACTGGAGATTATAGAATTTAGTAGAATATATAACGGGTTCTTATCTATACATTGATCTTTTCTTAATCCTTTGAAGTTGACGGTATTTAAATTGTTATAATATATTTTACATAAAGTACAATAATCTCTAACTAAAAAAAATTTGAATGTAAATGAGACTATTAGAACTAGAGTGGCTTAAAAAAGCAAACTAGCTTATTTCAGTTAGGCGATTATGGCGTTTGTCCTATGAAAAATTGTATAGCAACATTGAAATGTCATGTACTATAAGTTGTGAAAATTAAGTATATAAGTCGTTCTGGTATTTAAAAAGATCATACCAATAAGTCAAATTTTTAATGATATACTAAGATCTGCCCACGACTTTGCCCACGTTCAACTTGAAGTTCCCGCAGGCTTCTCGGGGACACACAATACCACAGCATTTAAAAAATAATGTAAGCTATTATTTTTGTGAAAACTGTGTCGGAATATGCTAATTTTTATGCACCCGAACAACTTCAAACCGCTACCGCTTAGTGAAAAATTCGTATTGGAATTCGTTTTTTTTTTCAATCTGGCTATTTAAAATCATTCCCAGAAAAAAAGATAAAAAGTAGCGCGGATTTTAAGTCTAAAAATTTGTTGTCGATCAGTGAAAACCGCATCGAAATCTACCCCTACTGAGTCTTTTTATGTGAATCCCGAACAAACAGACAAACCGACAAAAAGACAAGAAATCTAAAATAAATAGTATCGTGTTCTCCATCGTTAATAAAATCTATTCCAGTTGTTTTTTTAATAGCTTCAATGTGCAGACACGGTATGTTTAGGATTTTATAATATTATAGATAGATTACTTGGACCATTCTGATTTTCCTGGCTTTAAATTGGACTAACTGTGTTGCGGCAAGCGCGCTTTGCTTAGATGTCTTTCAAATATTCGTGGTTGCCAAATAGAGATGAATTCATTTCTGCCCTTCAATTTGTATAGAAATGAGATATAAAGAACTTTAAAAAACTAATAAATACTAATTGTTCTAAAAAGTTACTTTTTCAATTGCTTTTTCGTTTTTTTATTATTTTATTGTCAAAATTTGCCCTTGAAATAATTTGCCCCTCCATAGCCTCAGAAACCCCGTTAAATAACAAGCAGTTAAAAAAGTCAAAGATGAAACCTTTTTCTATCAATTAAATTCGTTTATTTTGAAGCGGACAATAACTTATTTATAATAATCAAAACTTAACTGTATTAACTGTATATTTCGGGTAAATAAACTATAGATTGTGTAATTCACTGTGATATAATCGAGAGGTTCTCACATTGTGGCGTGATAATATAATAAAATACAACAATTGTGATCCGAAATGGTTGGTAAGACGTAGAGAGAATGAAAGGATATGTTGCAATTAAAAACAGTTAAATGTCGATGTGAACGGCAGGATACGGAATGATATCGAGACATCCTTAAAAATGGCGCAAAGCAGTTTGCTGACCCCACTATGACCACTATGATTTTATGCATGTATATAAACCTAGATAATGTTTAACAATTTCTTCTTCAAACCACGATTATGCTTTTTACCTAACTAATGTTCTTTCTTCATTTATATATTTTAATAATACACATATTCCAGAATGGAGTCATGATATATATCTGTATTATTGTATTGAGATTATGTGCGCCCATCTTACAGTTAGTTACGTTCTAAGTTATGTGTTAGAACATAATGTAGCGTAATGTACTAAATAAGATTGTCGTTTTACTTCGTTTATCTCTAAACTCCCATTAAAAAAATTGAATATAATAGAAAACACTTTATTGTTCACCACATACACATTATTATAGTATATATATATATATATATATATATATATATATATATATATATATATATATATATATATATATATATATATATATATATATATATATATATATATATATATATATTAAAAAGTTTATTTACATTTGACTAAAGTATGTAGGTGCCATTTTGTTGGATAACTTTCTGCCATCTTTTAGGTAGGGACGTGATCCCATTGCTATAAAAATTTTGGGGCTTCCGATCAAAAAACTGCGACAAGTGGTTTTGGCAGTCCTCTCGTGATGTTAACCTGACACTGCCTATGAAATTCTGCAGAGACCGAAACAGGTGAAAATCTGAAGGTGCAAGGTCAGGACTATACGGCGGATGCTTTAACACCTCCCAGCCAAACTCTCGTAATTTTTGCTGAGTGGCTAAAGATGTGAGGTCTAGCGTTATCGTGGTGAAAAACCACACCCCTTCTGTTGATTAATTCCGACCGCTTTCACTCAACTTTTTGCTTTAATCTCATCAGTTCTTCGCAGTACAGTTCAGAATCGATGGTCCTACCTGGCGGTAACAGCTCATACTGAATAATGCCCTTCCAATCCCACCATACACACACATCATCACCTTGTTGCGAGTTAACCCGGGTTTCGCCACAGTCTGTGAAGCCTGACCAACCTTTGACCACGATCTTTTTCGCACGTTCTTGTTGTACGTGATCCACTTTTCATCACCAGTTATCAGTTTCTTCCAAAATGGTTCGGTTTCATTACGTCGTAATAAAGAATCACAAATGAGTACACGGTTCATTAGGTTTCTTTCAGTGAGCTCATGAGGCACCCAAATATCGAGCTTTTTTGTGTACCCAGCTTTTTTCAAATGCGCCAAAACCGTTTTATGGTCAATTCCCAGTTCTCCAGCTACATCGTAACTACTAATATGCCGATCTTGCTCCACTTTTTCAAAAATGGCATCAATTTTGTCCGTAACAGGACGACCAGAGCGACGTGCATCTTTGATATCAAAATTTCCGGATTGAAAACGCTTAAACCAAATTTGCGCTAGTCTCACAGATACTGTATTAGGTCCATAAACATCACAAATTTTTTTCGCGGCTTGTGTTGTATTTTTACCTTTTTGTAGTAAAATTTTAAAATGGATCGAATTTCTTCATTAGATTCACTCATTTTAACTATAAGAAAAACAAATGAAAATCACACATTTTCCTAATTTGAAATTGGAATTGTCTTCTTTAAAATTAAAACTTTTTAATGATACCAAAACCAGCCAGATACAAATGGTATAGCCAAAGAGATCTTATTACAAGTTCATACATACTATATGCGAAAAGACTTTTTCCCCAACCTATTATATACATCATTAATATGTGTATAGCAACAGCTATAGCTATACAATATTAATAATAGTATTAATATATTAATATTATATATACCAACATACATAATGTTAATATACAAATACACTACAAGTAAACGTACATGTAATTAGGTATTAAATATTTATTATAAAGTGAGATAATATTATCGTACCAGTTTTTTAAAAATGGGGAGTGACTTTGCCTGTCTTACGTTTTCGGGCAATGAATTCCACAGCCGGACAGCCTGCACAGCGAAGGATTTGGTGTAGAAAGTAGAAACGTATGCAGGTGTTTTTAAGGCAAGATATGCTTTATTTACATTTTATTTTAATAGACCTTACACCTATCTTTTTCAAGTATTTGTATTGATGTCCGCGAAGTCTAAATGCGACACTTATAATGCACCGGTTCTTGTCGATCTTCATTGAGCATACAACAAAAATGTCCTCGATGCATTTTCCTTATAATTAACCCCAAAATATGAAAGCCACATTACAGTCCCTCGTAAATCTTACGAGAAAAGTTAAATTTCAAAGTTGATTGAATCATGTTTGTTTTAATAATTATGAAATGTCGATACCGACGTCAATCGTCGAATATATAAACAAAATCCAATAACAATAGCTTGACCCATATTCGTATATTGTAAGTGAAAATTCCGAAACGCTTTGAAGGCTTATCCCCTGCAAATCGGTTTACGTAAATATAAAATTTTCATGTATTTTTGTTACGCTAGCCCAGTGCAGTATATTTTGGTTCGCCTTGTATCGGGTATGTTCATGTTTACCGCATGGCATACACTAATAAAAATAATATATGCTTTCCACACAGTTCCGTTTGCGTGAATTTTATTAAAAAGTATCCTCTATTTATCCGGTCTCTAAAATGCCAATGTACTAAAGGAGACGGATACGCTTTTTAATAGATTCTTGGGCCCAGATCATAAAAAGATGAGTTAACTTTTTTTATAGCTGGAGTACAGCAGACAGGCTGAAGAACCACCTGATGATCATAAGCGGTTACCGTCGCCTATGGACGCTTGCGACACCAGAAATGTCACCAACGGGCTGCACGCCTCGGTGTTAAGAGTTATTTTTATTATGTTGATTCTTTTTATAATTGTAGTGCGTTCAGATATTTTGAATGTACTAATAGCGTGGTGTACGTGTTTTAATTTCATTCACATAAATCGGTTATGGTGATCGATAACTTGTTTTAATTACGACTTTATTTTTAAGATTTCTCGACCTCCAGACAGAATTTAGGGCTGATGTGTTTCATTTTATCTTATATTTTATCTTTTTTAAGCCATATCTCAACTCATTACATTTCTTTGGCCCAAAAATGCTCGTCTACTTTAATGTCTAAAAATGTATACAATGCTTTGAACAGAGAAACAAAATATAAAATTGAAACAAACTTACTTTTACATTTTTACAATATACATTATTTTAATATAGTAGCTTTTTTGCTACTCTGCTCTCTCATAAATTTAAATATCATAATAATCCATTCACAATAATAATATCCTATAATTTGCGTAATAACAAAATATGTGCTTATTATATAATATACTTATTAATTTTAATTAAGATAAGTCAAACCGTTCTTGAGTTACAAAAGGACGGACAGACAGACAGAAACATTTATAAAATAGTAGAATTTAGGTAAGACCTACCACAAAATTTGATTTAAAAAAAAGATACAGACATATCCCACAGATTTATTTATTTGCCCGCGACTTTGACCGGGTGGATTTTTTTCGTGGAACCCTAACAAAAAGTAGCCTACGTTACTCCTTATAACATCAGCTATCTGCCAGTGAAAGTCTCGTCAAAATAGGTCCAGCCGTTTCAGAAATTAGCCAGTACATCCAGATAGACAGACAGACAAAAATTTAAAAAATTGATTATTTGATATAAGTACCGTATATACTTTCATATGCATTTAGTAAAAAGCTGTTATTTTGAAATTACAATCAGATACTTCAATTTTATTTTTATGTATAGATATTATAAAATCGCGGAGTCTGTACATTACGAGTGATTTAAAAAAAACGCTGGGATAGACTATTGAACCATTCATGAAACAATTTTTTTTGGTTTTTATTTTGGGAATTTCGCGAAAGTTTTCCTGTGAATGGTGAAATAAAGTGTCTAGATTACATAAAAATCGCTGACTTTGATACGATATTTTCTCTGATCGATGATAAATATTATGACTTAAAAGCTGCGATACTTATGTCCCGGATATCTAGTGTGATTTTCCCGGCAGTGGTTTAAAGTCGTTAAGGTGCATAAAAATTAACTGATTCGGCTACGATATCCACAAAAACGATAGCTTAAGTTCTTTTTCCAATGCTGCGATACTTTATTTCTCGGGAAACGCGGGACTTCCCCGGGAGTGGTTTACAGGGGACGCATAAAAATTAGTTGATGCCGACACTATTTTTACGAGAACGATAGCTAAAATTCTTTTTTAATACTCTGTTACATTCGTCTTGCGAAATTTAGCTTTTTCTGAAATCATATTGTTACGAGTGCGGGACTGGAATTAAAATGCCGTTGAAATTATTATGGAGTTTATTAGAACTATACAAACACGTATAACACAGGTACAAATATAACCTAACACAACAAATCCAAACGTAATGCAAAAGGCCCTAATTCAATAAAACGCGCAAAGTTCGTCACTATTAGATTCCCGGTTGTACACACGTCACGGCTTGATCGTGGTTCTCGCTCGACTGCCCCCTCTCTCCATCAGGCATCGTTTTATACTGCATAAATGCAAATATGCCCGTATCGTATCGTCGACATAGTTTTCTAAAATCAGCTTGTACTTAATCCGTAACACCTGGCTAATGATACCTGCATGCGGCCATAAACGAGTACAATAGGCTGTTCTCCATAATATCTAGAAACGTATGCCAATAAATAAGTGAACAAAAGAAGCCGATCATAAAAGGATTACAATTAGTTCAAATGCTGACAGGTAATAAAACGTGCTTTTACAGACTGTACGTGGAATTTGCGTTTGTCGAAGCCTAAGTTGTAACAATATGATTAAAAATGTCATGGATATTGACTGTATTTATGAATATTATGACATAAATATTGAACCTTATTACGTGCTTTGATGGTACATGACATTTTTCATATTTAACTATCTCAGGACATTTTGTAATTTCCAAGATTTTCTGACTTCGAAACCACTACATCGATTCTTACGCAGTTTTCACAAGTCACTAATTTTATAGAATAGAATACTGTATTCTTAAACTGTGTACATAAAGGTGGTATAAATAGAATGAAGAAGCAACAGTTGGCCCAATGAGAGCGTACAATGACATTTGTTGCCTACATAATTACAATTAATAATTATGTCATAGGTTAATTAATCACTATGGTTTGCTTTCAGCGATAGCTTTCAAATCTATTAGTAATCTTTAGCAAATAGTTGTAGTTACGTATGTCATTAGTTATTACTAAGGTAAGATTTACCTACTTGTTCCGGTTGTTTACGGAAACTTATAGGATCTAATATTATGTTCTATCTAAATTTCATACAAATAAAATTGCAAAGCAAAACAATATAATGTTATGTTTAATAAATTAAACCGTAGATAACATTTATGATTACGTTCTTTAAATCTATCGAGCATGTTATCGAAAAACGTCGTAAGCGACACGTGTAAATTTTTACACGAAAGCTACATTACTAGTTTTTTTAATATATTTCTCAAAGATCTCCGATTTTTAGTATGTTCATAACTTTGGCACTGTCGCAGATATGAGCCTAAGGAGCTTTGTATTAGGATCTAAGCTATTTTAACTGTATGTCGCAATAAAAATGTGAAATTTCTAAATTCTGTCGCTTACGATGTTTTTCTATAGCAGGCTCCATACATTAATTATCTCGTAACACTCCGACTATGCCAGTAACAAAAAATATTGAGCTCTAAAAAAATCGTTAAAACACCGTTGACCCGTTTCGATGTTTTGTTTACATTTATTCCGGCGGTTTATATACTCGATGAAGTAATGGATTTCGAGTGTTAAGTGTCGGGTAGAGATATTAATGTACTCCGCAGAATGTGTTTTGGATAAATTCGCCGAAATTTTTCACTAAATTGACGATTTTGACCTAGTTTATGGGACTTTTTTCTTGAGACCTTAATTAATTCCCTAAATTTATTGCCATGCCAATTATCTGAGACTAAATATACTACATTGGAGTGTCTTGCTATGTAGCAGAATAAAACGTCCATGTTTCGTTTTGTTTTAAATTGAAACTTCTTTAGAATCGTTGTGATTTGAAACTCGATGAAACGGAAAAGCGACACTAAAAAGAGATAAACATATAAATCTGTAGGACTAAGCCTACGAGAGAATGAGGTACGAGTTTCACATTGTGCAGCACAGATTAGAGAGTCAATTAGACCGATGACTAAACATAAGTCCAATTTGGACCGAAATAAAACTGATAATAATTTTTTTTAGACTAAAACAGTAAAAAATTTAAAGTGATACTTAAGAAGATTACTTTAAATTACAATATGTAAACGGATATAGATTAAAGAAATTATATTTATATTAATAAAAGTTAGAGAAGAATTATCTGTGAGTATATTCTCTGAAGTTTCACTTCTACTGCGTGTGAACTGTACATACACACAATTTTTTTTATTTGCTCATGCAACGAACTTATGTTCAGCAGACAGGCAGACGGCCCACCTGGTGCAAAGCGGTTACCATCGCCTATGGACATTTGTAACACCAACGGGCTGCTGCTCTAAAGTGAGACTAGAGCCTGGCCACTAATACCAGAACACAACTCAGTTGCGTCCTGGGTGACGGCGCAAAAGTGGTTAAGGCGGCATACTCCAGCCCAAGGATGGTGAACATCCAGACGGGCAAATACATTACCACCTGGGTGTGGGTTGTTTTGTCGCTTCTTACGACAGACCGTCCGGCCGCAGGAAATTGTATACTTTCTCCGTTCCTGCCCGGTTAAGGATTTTTTAAAGTGTTTTTTTATTCTGTTAGTTTATCGGCTAATGTATCTCGTTATTATACTATCTAACTCGTTATTATACCGAACATTTACTATCATTTTATCGTAAGCGACATTTGGATCAAAGTATATTTTTTGTTGCAAACGGTATTTTAAACTATTATTTTGTTTTAATACTTTCAGTTTTTGTTTCAGGAGGGTCTAATCTAACTAATAGTGAAAGTCTTAAAAGAAAATAATAGTTTTAAATGCCTTTTGCAACAAAAAATATACTTGGGTCTAAATGTCGCTTACGAAAAAATGGCGGTAAAAGCTCGATACTATCATCCCGTTAATAAAATATTACACAAGAAAAACTTAAAAGTTGGGTTAAATAAGACTTCATTTGCATAAGCAATGAATTTTGACGATAAAAAGCCTATTTATTCATCGGTAATTATCATAGTGATGTAGTGGAACAAGCCAATAGGTGGCGCTGTGCAATAATTGAGGTCGCAAACGATTCCCGAAATCGTACAAAGAATGTATACAACTTTCCAACAATAATAGATGGGCCTTCGCTGGAAGATCTTCCTTCAAGGCTTTTTGAGACGGAGGAGTATTCCATCTCGCTCCTCCACCTAGTCGGGACATCCCTTCAGTGACATTTTGAGTTTGAACTGTCCAGAGTTTAATCGCATATTCCCGACTATAATAAGCCAAATAAGTTGAATAAGCGGAGGTCGTAAACTGGGTCAGTTTTTAAACGCATTATTCCAATTATTTTTCGGACTCGCGCACGACATCGGTTTCATTGCCAACACGTTTGCATTCATTTATACAAATAATAAATTTTCATTTTCATATCATTTTCACGCACAATACATTACGCTTAAATATAAAATAAGAGGAATGTTCATACTAGAGGATATCCTGCGCTTTCATCTACCATGAATACTCAATTTTTTTACATCAATAAAAATAATCTAAACGGTTTGAACAGAAATACAGGCCTTAACACATTTAGTCTAAGAACATATAAATTGTCACACAGCTTCGCATAACAAATTAAATGTATGATAAAGCACTTGGCCAGACTGTGGAACATAAAATTATGTGTTTGACAGAGTTTCAAGAGAGTATTAAATGTAAGCAATAATTGTAGTTATGTTTTCATGATGAAGTAATGCCTGTTATAATCTTCATTCAGTGGAATAGAAAATAGACGGGTCAAGTTCAATATTTCTTTAAAGTACCTAGGCCATTTTGGCAGGGTATGGAGGGTTCTCTGTATATCTGAACCGCCGCGGCTTAAAGGACAGCCCTTCCTGCGTCTTTGATAGCAACGAGCATGAGATCCATAATTTTTGAAGTGCCCAGCATATTATTGTATAGTAGAAAACGGATGAGAGTTGAAATAAGCTATAAAACGTATCTAAATTTATGAGCAAAACACACTGCTAGTAGATCATGGACTTTTGTCACAAAATAGGTAGCAAGGTAATAGATACAAAGATACACAACACAAAACTTTGTTATATATTTGCATATAATATAAGTTTGAAAAGTATTAAAAGTAAAAGTATTAGTATTAGAAATGTAAATTTAATAGTGATCTAAAGTAATAATGTAATTAAATACAATAGAATAAGTATAAAAAAATTGTTTAGTCACGTAAAAAGAACCAACAACAAATAAAGCACAAAGTATTTGCACAAATACCCTGACAATATTGAATAGTAAGTAAGACGAATAAAGCAAAAAAACAAATCTGTGTATTATTCAATCGAAACTTCTAATCTTTCACTGTCGCGTTTTAAAAAAGATATCTGCAACGGCTTTTACATAAAAAACGACTTAATAAGACAGTTACGGCTTCGTTACATGAAGTAATATCCCAAACAATCCGGTTAAGAAACGTATTAAAACAATACGTAATATTTTTCCTAACCCGGATTTGCATTAACACAATACACGTGGTACCGATCTAAAAGCAGTTTAATTCTGTATTTAACCTGCTAATAAGTTATTTGATATTTTGATACAATGCCCAGTGGAGCATAGTGTATGTAATTTAGTAAAAGAAAAAATGTGTGTGTGCAGTTCACACGCTGTAGAAATAAAACTTCAGAGGATATGCAGGCGAACATAATATATATCTACAACGCTTAGTAGACAAGAGAGAGGAGGCTATTAAGGCCGTACAAAAAGGAGACCGAGTAGTATGAAACGCTGTATAATTTGTTCTATCTCATTCTCTCGCAGGCTTAGTCCTATAGATTTATGTGTTTATCTCTTTTTAACGATTCTTCTAAAGAAGTTTCACTTCAAAAAACGAACAGTACAAATTATTTTTCTAAATATTTGGCTTTTGTGTATTCTGTTCTATTTTTGAAAGTTATTTGAATTTACTTCATTTAAAGAGTTCAACACTATTTGTAATTTTAACAAACTAACTTTACATATTTATAATATTCAAAGGCAGCCAGGTATTTTCAGTGTATTGACACGTAAGTCTGAAACGACTTCAAGAGTACTTACAGTAAAGACTTTAATTAAGCACAAATCGTATTATCCATCTATTTTACACTGAGTTACATGCACTGTGTTACTCGACAGCAGTTGTCTTTTATTATGTCTTGTTCCAGCAATAAAAGAGCCGCTATAGAACGGCCGTTTCTTTAATTGTATTACAGTCGAGACGCAGAAACAATCACAGAACTAACGCTTATTCTTTTTTATGTAAAAATATTAAAATTATAAATCACAGAATTTGTAATAAGAAATCGATCTAATGTAAATTGTGTAACAGTTTCTTTAACTTTTTTTCTAATGACCTTATAAATATTTAACATCTTTAGTTGTTAAGGGAAGCGTTGTTAAATATAATCACTTTAAGAGAATTCTTTTGTCGTGTACTCTTTACATGTAAATTCAGGTGAAGAGTGACCGACCTATTGACCGCGGCCGTCTGTCATGGGTGGGATAGTCTGTGAAGCAGACGAACCCTGGAGTGAAGACTTCATCTTGGTAATCTTATTGTAGGCAGAGGCGACATAAAACGTGGGCGACATGGGCTATCGCCTACGGCTTCGCACTCCTAGGGGCCTCGCACCTCGAAGACAGGACGAGTAAAAAATTTTGTCGCGTTCAAAATGTCGAAAAAAATTATTCGTCGTAAAACAATAATCCTTACTCATACCAAATTAATTTTTAATTTCGGCTAGCGGCATTCGTGGTAACACTATTACGGGGAACCACCGCTAGTCACTGCCACTAGACAGTTCCAATTATTTTTCAAATCTAACTCTGCATTACCAAAGGTCCTCGCAAAATGAAATTTAGGTGTTGCTCCGCACTTATTGTATATCTTTATATATCCTCTAACCCGGTGGACCAATGTCTTTTGTAAAGTCTCCTACTGGGGTTGTATGAGGAAAGTGGAAAAACGGGATATGTGGCGCATACTTGGTGAAGCCTACGTCCAGCAATGGACTACGATTAGCCAACGATGACCAGGTGAGAAGCGATGATGATAATCAATTTGAGTAAATTTAGTTTTACGTAATTTTTAAACATTAACGTGCTCGTGGAAATTATTCTTAAAATATGAAGTGTAATATTATTTATTTATTAAAACATTTTTGTTATGTTTTTGTAATTGCTTCAAACTTTTTTAAACAAGATCCCTGACATTTTCAGAAACAAAATCAGTTAATTAAAATACTTACCTTAGATAACGAATCAGCACAATGAAAACGTAATCGACCTTCTTTCTGAGCATATAACCCCTATAAGAATGTCTGTTTCTTTAAGGACTATACGAGTAGATACCATATAACTGACTATAAATGTAATCAAGTTAGCTAAAATTTTCTTTCACTAAGTAATAACTTCTTAAATGGTTAGTTGTTTAAAACAGAACAGTTAGATTTTCTTTCGAACACTCGATTTGTCCAACTATCCTCTAAAAATATTACTCTGATGATAGCAAATTTGAACGAACATTGTGAAGATTCAATATTTGTTAATAGTTCAAATTTTTAGAATCCTTTCTAAAATGAAAAACTTTTGGCCCATCCAAGAATATCTCCAGGGCGTTACGAACAGCGTGGTATGACAGCTCCGATTTCTATTAGCGAATGTTGGTTCATGCACTGACGTTCTGACATAACGCGGCCATGTATTTTGCAACATACAATCTATAAATAATAACGCTGTACGCCCATCCTAAAATTAACACACTGTTTATATTCCACATGTTATAATTAAAGTGGTGTCTTTAACCGCTAATTGGAGCTGAAAATATTTTCTAAGAATCGCGGACGTCTCGAATTCTTACGAATTCTTGTGTCGCGATAAATCAAGGACACTGTGAACATATTTCATGGGAAGCTGTTCTCAATTGAAGTACGTAAAAGTGACCTATTGACTTTAATAAATATGGGAACAGCTTGGAATTGGGATAGGGCGTTCAAGCATGTAGAAATTGTGTTTTTTTACTACATACATTTTTGAATGAAATGTTTGTTAAATCGTATGTTTACATGGTTTATTTAAAAAAATATTGTAATATCTAACTTTAGATATTCCTTAAGATGACTAAAGTAGTTAAACTTAATTAAATAGTGTCATTAATTGCAAAAAACGTGTATGTGATCTACCAAAATTATTTTCTAATGCCTTCACTACATCTGTGCCTTACTACTTTAACTAACGTACTAATAAAGACATTATGCAGATGTAACCAATCAGCTTTAATGCGTTATTTGAGATGCTACATTGAAAATCACGTTTAACATTAACCGAGTTGAATAAGGAATGCTAAGGTGGTTTGGGCATATAGAGAGAATGTATGAAAGTAGAATTACAAAACAAGTGTATGACAACATTCTGAATAGTAGAGTTGGTGCTGGTAAACCACGACGTACACACCATGATTGAATTACAAAGGTGATAAAAAAAATCAGGTAAAAAGTATCTCAAATAAACGTGCATCTATGAAGAGGTTAATGAAAGTAGATAAAGCGAAAGTTTTTTGTCAGGACCGTCGCAAATGGAGATACATAGTCTCTGTCTACCACCATATAAAACAGGCGTGATAATTTCTATATATGAGGCTAATCGTTGAACGTGTTATATTTTAACGCTGTAAATAAGACAAGTGGGTAGAGTCGCTAACACTAACATTAACGCAGGTGGACTAGGAGCATTAGGAAAAGCAATGTGTACATTCATATACTATATCTACATTGGTTGAATGAAAATCTCGATCAGTCGATGCACATTTTTTCGCTTTTACGTCATTTGGAAAACGAATATATGCCAAAAAATATATGTTACTCAATTGTGCGGTTGATGTGTTGTTCGTTTATTTTCAGCCATAACTTCCGCGTATCTGTCCTGATTTTCCTAAAATATGATAAACAATACTACCGGTTAGCAGATCCATATTCGTTATTGGCATGTTGATTTGTGTTAATTTCGCGGAAACAGGTATATTCTAGATAAGCGTATTCCACTTTTAAACTGCATGTCCATCTGATATCAGGTGCAATGTTGGGTCAAACTTGAACCAATATAAATAAAAAATATATTGAGAGAAAAATTAATGAAGTTTTGTATATATTAATAACGTTTAATGTTAATTTTCTTTTACCTTTAGGGTTCTGTAATTTTGGAAAATAAACCTTTTTATTATCTTTGTACAGTCGCGGAATGAAAATGTTCGTCACCTTAGTCAACTTTTGGGTGCACGAGTATAAGAAACAATACTGCCAACATTTTAATAAATGTTACGTTTATAAAATAAAGAAACTGGAAAAAAGAAAATTGCAATGTTGGCAATGACAGATGCTGAGATTAACAATAAGAAAGATAGAGGATATACGCTTAACATAAATATTAAAACCAATAAAAAGGTTTTACATGTCTAAACAATCTTCTTTGACAAGATAGAAAATGAAACAAGTTTGATCTAAGTAATTTTAAACTTTATTGTCAAATAGTTAAACATAATTTTCTATGGAAGTCTTTTCTGTGACTCGGTTTCAAAAGGTAACATGTGCTCACGGAACGTTAAATGAATCCATTTGAAAGCTGGCGAACATTTTCATACCACGACTGTACACAATCGTCATGATTGTAATCCGTCTATCGTCTACCTATGTATATAGGTTAAGACTGATTTACATTTACATTAGTTAAGTAGTTAGTTAACTTGCGAATAAGTCCTTGTCATCGTTGGGACAGACAGTAAAACTAATTTTACTAACTGTTCAGACAATAATTTATTTATTTATTTATTTGGCATGATTAACTTATGTCGTCATAATTTGCTATTATCGTATAAACCTAGGCAACTTCGGCGTTTTGTAAAATAAAAAAGTGTGCCAGTTGACTTGATTATCAAGTATCCTTATTGCTGTGAAAATAATCCCTTACATAATATAGTTTTTGAGGTATGACTGTTTTCGATTTAATACTATTTAGCTTTATAAAACCGGGTGACGAAAACAGCGGACTTTGGTCACCTCTATAGAATTCTTGAATGAATGAATTTTTGAATTAAATAAAAAAAACCACTAAAGAAATCATGATTTTTCAATGTGTAGCATCATATAGACTACATCTTCCTGTCAAATTTCATCCATATACATCCAGTAATTTCTGATTAAACTGAATGACATGACATATGCATAAGGGTTTCGTTTTTGCCAAAATGGCTAGGGACCTTAAATGAAACATAAAAATTAAGTGCTAATTTTATCCTTGGTAAAGGGGGCGCAAACTGATTTTCAGACCTCGGCGCCCAATATGCTTAAGATGGCCCTGAATGAATGAATAATCTTATTGCATAGATATACACAGATACAATGGGCAGTTTTCTCGCCACAGTCGATCTCCCCCAGACTACAGATTAATAGAAAATCTTAATCCTTCAATGTGGTTTTCCTGCATTTTAGAATTCTGTCATTAGATTATTTGAAGAACACATTGAAATATGATTTCTCACAAATATTGGTTACCAAACCAATCCATAACATCGTTAAATTATAAAAATCCATTTTGTACGGAAACCGAATATTTATGATTTCAGCGAAACTTCGCAGACGCGGTTAACTCGGGTTACTTCTGAAAAACTATAAACCTACATTTTGGATACCTTCAAATATTGAATGGTGATGCAATATGATGAAACTGTATCCTTTGTTCAACCATGATGCATTTATACCATCAAGCTTTGTTATTTTGAGAAATGAAAATAGTTTCAAGTAAGATTCTTAGAAGAGGTTACATATTTAACTCGGTATGTAAGCAAGTTTAAATGTATTCCACTTATATTGAGTGTATTATAGCGAAAATAATATAGTAGGATATAAAAATACGTTCTCTTCTGATGACGTTCAAAACCCATTCTTGGTTTTAGGCTATAATCTCTAATAGAAAGCGGTTACCATCGTCTATAGACATTTGCAATACCAAGGATGCTAGAAATGCGCTGCTACTCTCTTAAAGGAGCCTGGAACCTGGTCACTAATACCGGAACACAACTCAAGTTGTTATGGCGGCACACTCTAGACCAGGGGTGGTAGGCATCCAGACGGGTAAATACCCCACTACCTGGCTTTGGGTTGTTTTGTCGCCTCTTAGGACAGGCCGCCCGGCCGCAGGAAATTCTTTCTCCGTTCCTACGCGGATAACGTGCAGGTATAGGTAAAACACGATGGTGTTTTTTTTGTAAATTGTAAGGCTAGATGATCAAGTTCGGGGTTTAATCGCACAGTTCTTCACTATTGTCTATCTATTGATACCTGTAATAAAATTTTATAAAAACGGTGTGAGGATCATGGCTAAATTCGTTTGTGGAAGTTCCCGATTCTAACGTAAAATTGCTGTTGCATCTGAAGTTTCTTTTTCAGAACCGACCTATCCGGCGTAATCAGTCAACAATCTTTGGTTTCCTTGATTCTGAAATAAAAGACACCTAATTATCCCTTGTATCATATGTTTTTCTTATAAGATAAATTTTTGGTTAAATTGCGTGTCTAGATTATTCATTTAAAACATTTTCTACTTTAATATAAAACTTTAGATGTATGTACTTTAACTTGACAAAAATATTTAAACGATATTAAATAGTTTAATAAATTGATGAAATCATATGTCTTCTTCCAAAATAATCTTTTATTTAAAAAAACAATGCGTTGTCAAACCACCATTTTTTGGGCCCATTTACCTAAACCTCGTTATACTAATATATGAATTTATATTACGGTTGCGATTTATAGAAACTAGAAATTGACATGAGGGACAAAAGCCTTATTGTATGTGCTTATCCGAGATATATATAGGCGCTATAAATTCAAGCTTAATATCGTATAGAGGGAGAGAGATGTATATGATTTTTACATTAGCGGTCAGTGACGCCTGTGAAGGGATGGTGAAAAATTAGAAAAGCCAATCCTGGGCTTTGAAAGACGCTACTAGCCTTTTACCCTAGGACGATAATAATGATGATGATGAGACCCTTTATGTTTCTTATAACAGTTCATACTGATCATATAAAGTTTTATTTCTTATCGCGAATAAAATTGTTAGAAAACCTACAGCGTTTTCGACCTCCTCCAAATTTACAACAGCCTTCCTCACTCAAGGTGTTTTCCACCAAATAGACATTAACGATTGATTGTTTTTATTTCAATTGTTGCGCGAAATAAAAGTTTAGCAACCTCGCGTTAAGGTCGACCGTTCAAAAGTTTCAAAACAAACAGTACTGTGGATGCGATCAATGTGATATACTGTGAATAATAAATCACATAATAAAATCAAAATAATGTTGTCAGTAAACACCATCCGTATTTCGTGATCGTAAACTTAATGGAGATCCAGTTTGAATACTTTGTATCGTCGTGATAAAGTTGGTGCGCGAGGAGCTTTCTGAATTTACCTAGATGCTTAAATAATATAAATTCTTTTGTATTTGATATTCACTACTTAATTAAATGAAAATCATTACAGCCTATAAACAACGCATTGCTGAGTTCAAAACTCCCAATTCCATGGAACTGGCGTCGTGATTGTTCAAGATGAAACAGTCGGTTAGACACATCAGTTATCTTGGTGGGCAGGTTCTACCATCAGCAAATGTTAATTATAAAAATATCCATAAAGTATTTTTTATAAACCGTTTCAACTGGTAAATGCCTTTTATTAGTATTTGTATATATGTCGTTTGAAATAGGCGTAGGGTATTTTGGCCAACGCGCTGCTGTAGTTTTTTCGGTTTTTTTATTGGATTTATAGAATTGATTCAGTAGCTACTACCTTGCGACGTTCAACTTTTAGGCTTGTATTTATTAAGTGACAAATCCGTCTTTAAGATGCTACGCTACTTTAGACTCCATTTATTATAGACTAGGTTCTTCTTTAAGTACAAGCAGACATTATGCGTATATGTATGTAATTAATAAAATAAGCTAGCTAGATATATGTATGTTTTAAATTGAAATATCAAAACTAAATGCCTTTTTATTTTCATAGGAAATAAAAACTACAAATAGTTAAGAATAGATTATATTGCCAAATGTACTTCGTAGATACATAGTTCAAAAACCCAAAATTTCTATCTCAATACCTTATTAATTATTTTATGTAATTTCTCCATAAAATTTGATATATTTTAGTTCAGATTGCTCGACATTATTTAACCAAGAACTCTACTTATAATTTCACTTTAGACAAAGAGCTTTCCCGAATCGCCCTTTACGACGCCACGCACAGACTGATGTGTTATTTGTCCTGTATATAGATCATAAATGTGCCCTTTTCAGGTTTATTGCTTGAGTGCCTTTGTGTTGAAATAATGTCATGAGACAAAAGGGCTTAAATTTATCTGATTGTATGTTAATTGCTCAATCACCAGTGAGGCAATGAGGGATATTAAACCAGACATCTCAGTATATTATTTTAATGCATGTGGTATAAAATTACTGTTTAGCTAACTAAGAAAATAATTAGCAGTAGTAATTGATGGCTATCATGTCTGGTCTATTGTACGCTACCATAACAACCCCGAGCTGTGTACCGGCATCACTGGCCAGATACCAATCCCCCTTCCAGGTTGATAACACATTGTTAGCACCTTTGGTATTGCAAATGTCTATTGGCGACGGTAACTGCTTTCCATCAGATAGGCCATAACCTTTATGATATAATATCAACCCATAAATGTCCCACTGCTGGGCTCGGGCCTCCCATTATAGGGGGAATGGATGGTATACCCGCCACGCTTGTCCAAAGCGGATTGGCAGGTTTAACATATCGGGTATCT
Organism: Dendrolimus houi; assembly: GCA_039645545.1. Lineage (NCBI taxonomy): Eukaryota > Metazoa > Arthropoda > Insecta > Lepidoptera > Lasiocampidae > Dendrolimus > Dendrolimus houi. The sequence goes on along the minus strand of CM077127.1, from coordinate 21,686,823 downwards.
CGATGTGCAGATTGCATGCATCACGATGTATTCCTTCACCGTTGTTAGCACGTGGTAATTATAACAATATGCACATTAGATCAGACAACTAAGCTTGAGACGCGTGCGCTAGCCATTACGCTACCACGACTTCATCTTTGTAAAACCTTTCTGATGTACACAAGCAATAAAATAGTAAGTTGAAATTTAAATTTAAAAATAAACTGCAAAACCTGTAAGTTTTGACATAAATTATAGATAAATAATAAATGAGACAAATCTTCATAAAAACTGTGAAGGACGGCCAAGGAAACATGTTTTCTAAAAAAATATATGTTAAACATTAAATCGGAATAATTCTATCAATACCAAACTCTTTCAGAAATCATACAAACCAAATATCTTTGTTAAACCATACATAATTTCAGAATACGTATTTTCAAACAACGGTATAAATATTGAGTAAAGAAAATATGAGGCTGAGGAGTTCGTTGCTCCGCTTCTTCTCCTTTAACAGCAACTAAAAGTGCTTTGGAAGCGGTGATGGAATCACAGCATTCAATAAATCTGTAAAAGGAATATATTCATTTTCATAGCTTTCAAGTTCATTTATTGTAGAGGCGTTCACCATCCTTTGTGATGGAGACAAAATGTGTGTACATAAATACAAGGCGTGATGATTTCAGGACATAATAAAATTTATGAGTTTCGAATTATGACATTGATGTGAATAATATAAATGATTGTTGTCGTATTGTTTAAATTGAGAGTTATTATGCGCAGTGCGTACATGACTGCAGGAAGCAATTTGCATTCTAATTTATCATGCGTGTGGAGTGAAAGATGAAATGTTGTCGGAATTGGACTTTGCTTTTCATATATTTATTATTGTAGTTCTTGCAATTCACGAAAGCGAGCGGGCTTTAGTTGTGTTTGTATGTATACAGTACGCGCAAAACTTTAATACGCCTCGACAGAAGTTAACTCTGCGATTATGCACAGTTTTTTTTAAATTGTAATTGACTTTATGTTGTTGGTCCGAAGACCTCACAACTTTACCGGGGTTTTCGGGGCGAGCGCCTTCGCTTCGCGAGCCCGGGGGGCAACTTGCTCGAGGGAGCTTCCAAGGGAGTTTTGATTTTGCACAGGTCTGTAAACTTCTGACACTTATTACAACTGATAGTGAAAAGCACGAAAGAGATGCTATTCGAGTCCGGATAGAGGATGAGCGAGAGCGCAACACTCACTCTCGACGTAGGATCGCGTGAACCTTATAATTGGGTTCTGCGCAATGACTTCTACAAACTTCAAGGACGCAATTTTGTTTTGCACACAATATACATGCATGTTGCTACAGTGTACGTGTCTGACGGAATAATCATTTGCGAGCGTGACATTCAATCGTACCCGCTTTTGGTCTTACGCACACTTTGATACGTGCTTACCACAAGTAAAGCTTCGCATTCACGAATTGCAAGAACTATATTAGCTTATCTTGAAGACTGCATTTGTATTGTAACATTCATAACTTCACCTTGTTTCACCTCTTGAAGTTGATGAATAGACGTTTGGCGAGACATTTGGATATAAATTTTAATACAATGCATAATATACTTTGAGATTTGAATGTTTTGGTGGAATTGTAGTAATTGCGATTAGTATATTGTAAAAAGCGGTTATAATTTGTCTTAGTACTCAACAACTCGTAGCAGTTTGTTTTGTTTTGAGAATAGATATATTGAAATCTCAAAAACTCAAAACAACACCTGATTTATGAAAACTTACACTCCATATTAAAGTAGATTTGTTCTATTATACTGAAAAATGTTATTATCCTCACTTATTGTTTCTTAATTACCCCCCGTTTATTGATTGCCTTCTATTTTCGCTAGTCTGAATAGATAGATCTTACAGACACGTATAATTTCGAGACATTATCCAAGCAAACATACTCATTTTAAAGAGCTTACATGCGAGACTAGAAAATCGATTACGCATTTTCCGTATTATTTGAAACTAATTTCAAAGATTAAGGTCACTATGCTTGAAAGCTTTTCAATATTGAGTCCAGGTTTAAAGCTACCAGCGGTGAAAATAGTATTGCGCTATAATATAAGCACGTCTTTTATATTCCGAACTACTTCTTAATTTTCCTAAGTGTTATTTTAAATAATAAGAGGGTAGTTAACAATTTAATCACCTAATATAGTTTTTATCATCTGACAAAACTTCGAAGTCGTCTAGATTTTGTACGAGCGTGGCAAGTCATGACATTATTTCTTAAAAGAGTCAAAAAAGCTAGACATGGATTATCTGCAGTATGACATTTGTCTACATTTTTTTTTTATTGTTAGGAAGTATGTATGACATTGATATAACGATATCATACGTCGGGCTCTTGTCAGCGCTGGCGTTCTCGCAGTCCTGGAACCAAGCGGCGCCTGATACCCGACGACGACAAGAGACCCTAAGGTATGACTTTGATTCCCTGGAGCGTGGGAAGGCGCTGGTGTGGGATACTTGTGTTAACACACTAGCGCCTTTCCATCTCAAGGAGTCCGAAATCGGGGCCGGTCGCACTGCCGCCTCTACCGAAAACTTCAAACGGCGCAAATATGTGACTTTTGGAACAGGGTACATATTTGAGCCGTTGGGGGTGAAGACGCTGGGTACGTGGGGGCCAAGTGCCCACAGACTTTTTAAACATATTAAACAACGGCTTACCTCGCCCAGAGAATTAGTGTTTAATTCAAAATTCAGCGAGGTAATGCTGCCAGCGTTTTAGGTACATTGTGCACTAGGACAGCGGTTTGGTCGGTCTGGACCGAACTGAATTTATAATATTGTAGTATATATATATATATTTTTTTATATATATATATATATATATATATATATATATATATATATATATGTTAGGTTTTTTGTTTTAATTTATATGTATTATTAGTTTTATTGAAGTGAAACTTCTTTAGAATCGTTGTGATTTGAAACTCGATGAAACGAAAAAAGGACACTAAAAAAGATAAACACAAAAAATTTAACCTTATTTAATTCGAAATAAAACACATTTCTCTTTACCCGTTAGTATTAATTTTCAATTTAAATAAAACTTAAACGATTTCAAATGAATTTTAGCTCTACCTGTATATACTTAAGGCAGATATCTTTTATTCGTAGATCACAAGAAATTGTGCGTCACAGTGCATTAAGTTTTGAACTTTATGCTAGCGATTTAAAGTGTAACTTAGATTGATTTTTTTGTATTATAATATATTGACATATGTAGTCTAAAGGCATTATATTTATATTAATAAAAGTTAAAGAAGAATCTCTGAGTATATTCTTTTAAATTTCACTTCTACTGAATGTGAACTGCACACACATTTTTTTAAAAATAGGTTCAATTTCTATAATGTTTAATTTTTAAGTTTTTTTTATAGTGTAGTTTTAAACAATACGATTGTATGTATTTTTATTTTATTTACGTTGACTAAATTGTACATGTCTGAAACGTTCCAAATTTGGTAGCTATTTATCCACTTTCGTAACACCCAACCAAGTGTTAAGATCTAAGAACAATAGATCCGTGAATTACGAAACATCCATTGCCCGTAAATTCGGGCATCAAACTCGAATGATCGGGATTGAGTCATCTCTTTGTAAAAGCCGCCCATTGTGTATACAATTAAACTGCTGCTTATATCTAAAGATAGTGAACTTCTGAAAGAATGGACGGATGGTGTCCAAAGATATTGTTCGTCAAATGTCAGTCATGTTAATATTTTTGAATGTATTGGCCGGTTCCTATATCTTACTATTCATTCACTGGCCTTACCATCGGTTGAATTTTGACATCACTTCTATGGAGCTTATGTCAAATTTTACTAAGGTAAGAGAACGTTCGGTAAGATATAGGAACGAGCCATAAGAAAATAAGTAGAAGGTTGATAATATACATGTATAATTAAATCATATTACAATGTTATCAGTCCATAAACGTCTCACTTTAGAGCTCGGGCTTCCCTATTTTTAGAGGAATAGGTTTCACACACATTTGAAGCTTGATTTGCAAGTCTCTGAGGACGCAGCTTCGCTTGTGTCAGTTTAAATCATTATCTCGCAAAATGTTTTTTGATTTCAAGGATAAAATATATCCTGTTACCAAAATTACGTACATACATACCGAGTATCGCGATAATTGGTACACAAAAGCCGTGAAGAAAGAACAAAGCAAACCAAAATACAAAACAATATTCCAATTCATGTATGTATGGCCACCTACCCTGAACAAACTTCAGTATCTATTGTTAGATTATTTATATCGCTGCAAGATTTAAACCGAATATTTTTCGTGTACAATGAAAATGCACGATAATAAAATCTCGACAACTGTGTAACTACACATAGTTTAAATATAACACACACGAGCAAGGAGAATAACCAATACGAAATAAATTCCTCACTTCCTGAGTTTAAATAACGTCTTTGCGTCTGTATTATGTTTAAATAAGGTTCACCTTTACACATAAAGGTCTCAAAAAACTTTTATAATATAGTCGTGATCTTACATTTTGTCAGTGAAAGTTGTTTTACCAACGAAGACATGATAACGATTTTACTTACCTGTCATCTGGAGTGTTCGATTTAAGGAGATTAAACAATTTATGAAATTTAAAAATCTGGTAAGTGTGTGTCGGTCTACGAACTATGAAGAATTCTGTTGGGGTGACAAACGTCTACTGGTCTCTATGAACTCGTCACTGAGAACCCATAAAAAGGCATTTAATCGAAAGTAATATTGTTATTAGTCGTGGCGTAATGGCTAGCGCACGCGTCCCAAACTCAAAGGGCGCGGGTTTGAATCCTAGCCGGAACGCATGCACCTCTTAGGCAGTTTTTCAACCTAATGTGCATGTTGTTACAATTACCACGTGCTAACAACGGTGAAGGAAAACATCGTGATGAAACCTGCACATCGAGATAACCGATGTGTTAGTGTTTTTTGAAGCTATATAACGTAATTTTTTTTAGTTTTTCAGTTCATAGTTCAAGAGTAATAGGCCAGCAACAATTTTTACGACTTAGCATCCTAATATCACCCTATCGACTATATAAATAAATAAAACATAGCAACGTTCTCAAAAGTTGTTGGAAACGTTCCCAAAAGGCTAGCAGCGTGTTGTATAATAGTTAGATGGATTGGATTGAAGTTGATTCGTTGAGCAAAATAAACCCTATCGACTTAAATAAAAAGTTAATAAATTTTAAGAATCTGAAAATTTTAAAGAGAGCTCTTATTAGTTGTCTGTTTAGTCTCTCAGGACTGGCAGTCTTAAACTACCTCTCCTAAAATACAAACGTCAATCAGCAATTACTGTCCATCCTGATTTACGATCACAAAACTATTGTTTACACGCCAACCTAGATTTGTAAAAGAATAGTTGTAATGCTCCAGTGGGCGTGCGTTACATGACTAGCTGCTTGTTAAATCAAATTACGTGTTGCCTAAGAACATACAAGATAACAATCTTTAATAACTTCTATTCGTACAGGAACGGAGAAAGAATACAATTTCCTGCGGCCAGGCGGTCTGTCGTAAGAGGCGACAAAACAACCCACAGTCAGGTGGTAGGGCATTTGCCCGACTGGATGGCTACCACCCCTGGTCTAGAGCATGCCGCCATAACAATTTGAGTTGTGTTCCGGCATTAGTGAACAGGTTCCAGTCTCCCTTAAGAGAAGAGCAGCGCATTTGTAGCACCTTTGGTGTTGCAAATGTCCATAGGCGATGGTAACCGCTTTCCATCGAGTGGGCCGTCTGCCTGTATGCTGAACTCCTGCAATAAATAAAAAAAAAGGAACACGAAACTTAGAAATTTAAGGTAGTTATTTTTTTATATTTGTCATAGCAGAAAACACTCATTAATACAGTTGAATATTTGTTGTTAATTTACTGTAATAACAGCTCATGAATGTCCCACTGCTGGGCTCGGGCGTCCCATTAATGGGGAGCGGACAGTATACCCGCCACGCCTGTCCAAGGCGCCTTGGCAGGTTTGACACATCGGTTATCTCGATATACAGGTTGCATCACGATGTTTTCCTTCACCCTTGTTAGCACGTGGTAATTGTAACAATATGCAGATTAGGTCAGAAAATTGCCTAAGTAGTGCATGCGTTTCAGCCAGAATCGAACCCGCGCCTTTTGAGTCTGGGACGCCTGCGCTAGCCATTACGCTACCTCGACTTTAATTTACTAATAAAGCTATTTTATAATACAGAAGTTTCACTATGTTATAATAATACAATATAACAGTTTAAGATGTGTAACAATTAAAAGAATATAATATTAATCAATATATGCTAGAAAAATTGGTTGCTAAGATGGGATTATTACCAATCAGCTCATTATAGAGACGACGCATTCTGCTTGAGAGGTTTTAATAAGATATATTAGAGTTTTTTTTCAGCTTCGGACCGGGCCGGACCGGTCTACGCCTATAGCACAGTGCTCTGGTGGATGACGGAATCAAAGAGCCCGGTTAAAGCTTGCAGGATTAAGGTTCCTCCCGTGTTGTGGAGCTCACTTGTAAATCCATCATCTCCCGGAGCCCTGCCATTTTTAAGTTGCCCGAGCGCCGCCCTAATCTCTATGATGTCGACCTCCGGGATATTGCCCGTATAGTGGCGCTTGAGTGGTGCACGTAAATCATTAACGCTTTGACTTGTAGGCTGATCCGCCCGTGAAGAATACAACGGCCCGTAGAACAGTTTCACCTCCACCAGGGTCTCAAAGTGAGTCGTAAGCTTCCTACCATCTGCTGACCTCATCTTTGCAAGATGGCTTCTTTCCAACGGTCTTAAGAAAACTTTGGAACCCCAAACCGCTTTGAATAAGTGAATTTAAAACTCGTAAAAAATATTGTGTCAACCTCTTTTATCCAATCATACTAAGGGCCGATTTTTCAATCAGATAAAAGTTATCAGTGGAATAAATTTATAACCTGAATGAATTCAATAGAGCAGCAATTCAACTGTTTTAATAACGCAACAGTCATTCTTAATTTTCCCATATTCCCATTTTTTTCTATGAATGACTTTTATCTGCTGGTTCAAAAATCGGCCCTTTTAATTGTAATCGGTTCATACCATCGCCGATGAAAAATCAAAGAAACATCCTAAGTCACTTTAATAATTTTGTATGTACATTGTACACGTGAATATAATTATGTACCTACTTTAATACTCAGAAACAGAAAGTTAGATATAGGTCATGATGTGACTTGTGTCTTATTTTTATCTTTAAACAATGCGTTTGTCATTTTGACCTACATATGTAAATAGATGATTGTGATAAGCTCTTCTGATCTCGCGTTACATATGTTGCGAGTTCTTAGATCAGATGTTAGTTATCTTGTTAGAGATACCGAGAAATGTGGGCGAAATGGGCCGAGCCAGACGGCGGCGGCCGCGGTTGACCGATGCCCCGTGGACTCGCGCCTCGTTTCATCCTTTTCTTTTAACGGAAAATCATCTACTAGGACCTGGTATTTACAAAAGTAGTGTGAAGAGCGAAAAGTAGATATGTGTCGTAAATAACAAATAGGATTTCTTTATGAAACCACCCATTTAGTATTAGTAAATACAATTTTTAGTGGGGGATGAGGTGTAATGTAAGTATAATATATTTGCTTGTGCAAAACTAAAGCTGAGAGAACACTTTTACAGTCGGCAGACAAACACAATTGTACATCTCAAACTAAGCAAGTTAAATTTGTGTTATGGTAAATAACCAACAGATTAATCTGAGGTCGATCCCAGTTTCCCAGATCATGGTAAGCAATAAAATGTTTGGAGCCTCTGCGTTTCAGTGAGCTCGGCCGGCAAAAGCTTAGCCCACTCAACCCAGATGTCGGCTATCTTGCAAGTTTCTGTACAAAAGAGCCGTTGATGGACAAGGATGGAAATGGCTTAGTACCGCTTTTAGTAACATCTTCTCTACTAATATACTTCCCTAGCCGCTATATTTACCTTCTATCCTCTCCATCTATCTTCGCTTAGTGTGAAAAATCACTGAATGTAATAAAGCAGAAATGGCCATATTTATAAACATAGAAAGAAGTACAACTGGAACTGATAGACGCATTAAATACAAATTATTATCTCAGTTTAGGATAGGGTTTTTACAAATTACTATTTAACTCTTTTATTAGAATTGAATTTTCATTAAATAATTATTCTGATATTAAAGCTAATTAAGGTAAAAAATAAGCCTTGATGTGTAATTCGTCATAACAAGACGCACACTGTATAAAATAGAAACAGATTTAGAAGAATTATTTCCGAATCCTGTAGTCGATTAATATTTTCTTGCTAATTTATTTAAAGTAGATAGAAACTTTTATTTCGAAACAGAGATTTTACGAGACAATGACGTTATCTAAATCAATTAAAACATGAAACAGTATAACGTGAAGCAAGCATCCCTAATTCCGCAATAGTAATTAAAGTTCAGAAGTTGCGCGACAAGCGTTGAACCCTGTAGAGCTTTGCCCTTTTGTAAATACGCTGCCAAACGAAATGATCGCTTCAAGCGTCGAAAGAGAGGTTTACATCCGCTTTTAATTAATAAAATAAACATTGTTGATAGCTTCTTTGAACACAAAAAGGATAATATAATTTTAATAAACCGCTGAAAGTCCTAAGAGATGTACAGCTAGAGATCAACGTACTAAAGTAACATTTATCGATCTGTTATTTTAATTAATTACTTTAATATATAAGCTTTAGCAAAATTAATGATAGAGCTTGGGGATATAAATGAGAGTCCCGTGTCCCTTCCGCTTTTTTTATTAACTGCAGGAGTTCAGCAAACAGGCAGACGGCCCACTTGATAGAAAGCGGTTACCATCGCCTATGGACATTTGCAACACTAAAGGTGCTACAAATGCGCTGCGGCTCTCTTATAAGATTGCCTGGAACCTGGTCACTAATGTCGGAACACAGCTCAAGGCTGTTATGGCGGCATACTCTAGACCAGGGGTGGTAGCCATCCAGTCGGGTATTATTTTTTTCTAAAACTAAACACAATTTGACTCTGTTACTCTTTACTGTTACTCTACTTTGAAATAGTTATTGTTAAGGGCATTTATTATTTTTAACAATTGACCACAAATCATCTGGTGTTTGACCTTATGCTTATGCCATTTTAACGTAATCCTATAACTATCAATAATTTCGAAAAAAATTAAAGTGAAACTTCTCTAGAATCGTTGTGATTTGAAACACGATGAAACGTAAAAGCGACACTAAAAAGAGATAAACACATAAATCTATAGGATTAAGCCTGCGAGAGAATGAAAAGAATACATTATACATAATAATTTAAACACTATTTTCATACATATAGAGTTGAAAATATTTTCAAGTATTTCGTTAATACTCGATTTCGTGTTTTAAAGCTTAAATTTTGTTAAATTATAACGATATAATATATGAAATGTGACGTCACGAAATTTAGAATCCTTCCCACTCCTTGTCACACAATTTTTTTTTATATGTATACCCAAAAGATAATTAATTTACAAGATATATAGTATCCGCTGAGACAAATATGACAACCGTAAAGAAGTAACGTGTTTATGCATTTTATATTTATACCCAATTAGGAATTTTAATCTCATTACTCTATTATGGTCGCAACACTTACACATTAAAGGTATCAATTTAAAGAAAATTTAATTGCTTTATTGGAGCACGTTTGCCCAAAACCATGCAGCCTAATTTCACAAGTGAATAATTAGTTTTATTGCAAAACGAAGTCATTAAACTCATTTACTTTAATACGTATTCTTTTAAATTCCACATGTAAGTTTAAACATCGAAACATAAAATTGCCACAAAATATGTCATCGCTAACTGTCATAATCGGAGCACGCCACGAAATATTCCCAGTAATCAAATATGACAGTATAAATGGGAAAAGATATAAATATCTTGTCAGCCGATATATAATATAAATAATATTATGTTTTGCATGCGTGAATGCATGTTTGCGGTATTCGAAATATTTTTTAGTGTTGTTTATTTTTGGAAGTGGCGTTGACACATTATTTAGCACTTAAAACCCCATGCTTTTTTATTCGAGTACAAAATGGCCGCTTTGTACTCTAAAGATTTCCATGTGCCTTCACTCGCATAAACTTTGGGTCCTAAATCATTTCTATGATATGTTAATAGCCAAAGCGTGAAAAGTAAATAAATATAAAAATTTTAAAAATATGAAATATATATCGAGAAATATTCATAAAAGTATTGCTGTGTAGTAATACTTTTCGCTGTCATAGTCCATTTATTTAAATGAGAAAATAAAATGAATTTGTATGTTTTAACCCTTTTTGCAATCTTGAGAATGAATCGATTTATATGAAATTTGTAGTATATTTTTTTTACTTTGTATAACTGTGATACTATCCGGTTAGCTATTTTTCACAGGATAACCATTCGATATCTACGCAATAAATTTAGTACTACTTTCAATTAAACGTACGATAGGTACTTTTATCCTTAATAAAGGGCATAGTTTCCAAGGGATACAACAATATAAAAGCGAAACCACGTAAAATGCCATATCTAGTTAATCTATAAAATAAGCTATAGAAAAAAGGTAATAGGGCAGCGTATAGTCAAATCAATTAAAATACTTTTTATCGCCTTACAAAAAGTCGCAGCCTTTTTTTTATAATGAATAGGTTCGCGTTTGACTGACATTGCGCCTGATGTCAGGTGGAAATGCAGTCTAAGGTGGAACACGCTTACCTAGAAGATACCTGTTCACGCGAGACTTGAAGACATCTATATTATTCTTCGGGAAAAACAGACGACGGTAAAGAGTTCCACTCTTCAGCGGTGCTTATGATAAAAGTGGACCCGATGATGATAAAGCCTCGACGATTTTGTACAAGCGTACATAGTTATTACGTCATAACTATGTACAAGTAAAACAAGTCAAGTAGCTTAATCATTATTGCTTAAACAGCAATTTAAATTATTTCTGTCATGATATTTTAAAAGTAAGACGATGAGATGTTATCTTAACGTCTTTTATATGTAAATAATGACAGAATTTATTTCACGTGTGTCCGCATCCCTATAGTGCTCAACACAGTTATTTGCCAAACGAAATTGCTTTTGAATAAATACGACACAATACATTTAGATTTCAAACACATCAAGACAACCCAGTACAGCACTAAAATGAAAAAGAACCTCAAGGCATAACCTGAAATACACGACTAACGCCATCGGAATGTTCTTTCTTGAATAAATAAATAATTATAATAATTTTAGGAATGTACGTTTGAAAATGATAATAAACAAGTCTGGACTCGCTTAGTTTTAATTATAGTGAGGAATGAAAAGTTTAATGTTTGTTTCGGTTTATTAGATTAACACTGCATAATTATTCGTGTACACAGCCTTAATGAAATTTTCTATTTGTTGATACGTCTATTAAACATTAAAGCATTTTACTAGAGTTAATGGGGACGATTTTAATATAATGTAGTAGATAATTGGAACCGCGCTTCATCAATTACTAAGCGCTATTTTCTATTTGATTTTTCATTTTTATGTGACATTTCAGCTACTTTTCACTAGTTGTAATCACGGAATGACACAGATATCAAGTATCAATGAGTAATTTTAAAGCTGTTTTTGCTTACCCTCGACTCGTTTTATTTAAATGATTATTTATAGTATGATTTTTTTGATTTTCTCTATGAGAGCCTCAATACAATACAATACCCTTTATTGTACACCAACATGACGGAGAAAAAATACACAATAACGTTAAATATTATAAGGTAGTACAATGCTTAAAGCAATCTTTTCCAGGCAACCTTTGGATGGACAAGATCTAATTGCAAAGATAGTGTTGGCGTGTAGTTGGTCTAGATACTAATAATAAGACATAATAATTAATATATATATATATATATATATATATATATATATATATACATACATACATACATACATATATATATATATACATACATACATACATACATATATATATATATATATCCCTGTAGTATTTTTTATCATAATTTTAATTAACACTAAAATACTATGATTATTTTCTTTTGTTACAGGTATGAACAGTTTCACTACAAATATATTCGGGTACATCGGTTAGTAATGTTGAATCTTTAATTTTCTTGTCATTACGATTTATGGATCAAAAGGAAGTCACGTATTAAATACTAACATCACGAACCCTACATATCAGCTATTTGAAACAAAGAGTAAACAGGAAGATAAACATTTATTGAAAGTCAGATCGTCTCTCGCCCTTGGTTTAATGGTAACCTTCAACTGTCACTCACCTATATTCTATTCCACAGATAACACCGAAAGTGAGTGGTTTTATTTTTTAACTTTCTTTAAGAACCTTAAAGAAACCTACAAACTTACTCTAACTCAATATGAATAAGAGCGTAAGTATTTTATGATCTGGTAACAAAGACTTAAGCTGCAATGTATTGACCTATTTTTGCTTTAATTGTTATCAGCCTCTGCCAATTTATAGCTATTTGATTGACCTAATATAACGAGAGTTCTTGTGACAGTTCAAAATGTTACATTTCACTAAATAGTTGAGATTTTTCAAAGAAACACAGTTTTGGCTTAAAACAAAACATGTCCTTAAAATTATTGTTAATTTTAACCAGACTTATACGTTTTTGGCGTTTGGCAGTCGTATTGGTCACATGTTGAATACTTTATTATGCGGCCCCGAGGGATGCCCGGGATAAAAAGTAGCGCAGATTTTAAGTCTAAATATTAGCTGTCTATCAGCGAAAACCGCATCGAAATTGGCATCGTGTTCTTCGTCGTTTATATAGTCTATTCCAGTTGTTATTTTAAATAGCTTCAATATACAGACACGGCACGTTTGGAGTTTTATAATATTGTAGATCACTCTCTCTTTTTATTGCTCGAGTACAGCAGACAGGCTGGCGGCTCACCTGATAGAAAGTGGTTTATGTCGCTTATGGAAATTTGCGACACCAATGCCATGAAGGGAGGACTCGCACATGGCCTCTAAAGCCAGAACACAACTCAGGGTTGTTATGGCGACGTGCTCTAAAGCTCTAGACCAAGCGTGGTAGCTATCCAGACGGGCAAATGCTCTACCACCTGGGTGTGGGTTGTTTTGTCGCCTCTTACGACAGGCCGCCTAACCGTACGAATTAAAAGTATTTGGAATGGAATCCTTATTCCTGCATGGATAAAAGCTCTTTATACAGCTTGTCTATCTACATAAAATACTTTTTAATTATGAGGGATTATCTAAGTAACGTATTGTTACAACCTAAGCGCCGACAAAGACAAATTCTACGTACAGATTTGTAGAAGCACATTTATTACCCGTCGGCATTTGAATTAATAACCAATAACATTGAAACTACTGTAATTCTTTTATGATCGTCTTATGTTGTTTACTTATTTATTGGCATACATTTCTATAGAATAGCCTATTGTTGTATTGTAATCATTAGCCGGGTGTTACGGATTTTAAAGTACAAGCTGATTCTGGGAAATTCGGTCCATGTGGCCGGGCAGGCACATTGCACTTGTGCAGGATAAAACGATGGCCTGATTGAGGGAGGGGAGTCAGTCGAGCGAAAACCACGATCAAAACGAGACGTGTGTACTACAATCGGGAATCTAATAGTAACGGACTTTGCGCGTTTTATTTAATTAGGACCTTCTGCATTACGTTTGGACTTGTTGTTTTCGGTTATACTTGTACCTGTGTTATACGTATTTGCATAGTTCTAATAAACTTTTTAATTATTCCAACGGCATTTTAATTCGAGTCTCGCAACTCGTAACAGTATTTTAAATGATACGCGATTATCATAGCCAATAAACTAAACATTGAAATCATACAGAATTTTTGATGATAATACCTGAAACTATTTTCCTATTAAATACTTATTGAATCAGAATAGTTAAAAATTACAATAAACAAAATTCATAATCTAAACAATGTTTTCTTATAATTTTCATAATGCTCACCAGTCCCACGCATTTAGCGTTCGTGCAAAAATAGTAGCTTTTTTCCGTGATAACTGTTTATCAATTCTAATATCGTATTGTTATAACGTTAGAAAACGCAAATCTTTAGAATATGTTACTCATATGTTTGTATAAATAGTTTTAAAGAAAATCGCAAATAAGTTTCCTTGTTTTTTAATGTAGATTGCTGACTGAGCGTTAAACAATTTATATTAGGAATTTAGAGAATCTTTAATAATGATGTATGTAACCAATCAATAAATTTCTACATCGTCGCTGAACTCAGTTAAAATACCTTAATTATTTTATCCTATTATATTTTTCCAACATTACAAAACAGCAATTAAAAATCTATCAATCGATGCAGTGCTGAAATAGTCGGATGACATCCGACTATCTCACCTTTGTCACGGTAGGATCCTTGACAGTCAAATCAAGTGAGATACTTTTTTTATCATAATACAAAACATCATAGCCGCTTTGAATTTTCTACAGGTGTACTCTGCGTTATGATGTCATAATTCTAACGAGTCGAAACAAAAATTTTAATTGTTTTTATAGTGAAATTTTTAAAAATATTGATAGATACCTAGCCTTTTTTTTGTATGTTGTTTTAGAAGTTACTTGCAAATTTGAGCTCAGAAATTGGCAAGTGAACGTGACAGTGAGCCAGTCACGCCTGTCGTAGGACTGATGGCCGATGGAGCAGACGAGTCCTGGAATGGAGACCGCGTCTCGGTAAATGTAGTGTCGGATGCCCTCCAGCCCGATGGACTGGCGACCTATGTAAGGTCGCGGAGTATCGGAATGAATAGCGCCGACTTGGGGAGGCCTACGTTCAACAGTGGACTGTAATTGGCTGACATTTAGAAGTTATTGTCAAATGTGTTAAATAGTAAATATATCTTGCATTTTTTTGTAACTCCAAAATAGGCCCTTTACAAAAAAGGTCGATTTAATTTTAAAGGTAATTTTATAGCAACCTATGAGTTTATAGCTCAAGGCGTTATGAAACGAAACTATATAACTGTTTTATAGTTTCATTTCACAATGCCTTGAACTTCATAGATTGCTATAAGATTGTCTTTAATCACCTCTCCTGTTAAATACACATCTTGGAGTTACAGGAAAATATATCTCATACACAGAATTTTATCCTTACTAATAATCTTAATGCTCGCTCTTAGTTATTAACACATTTAACGCATAGTTTGTTATAATTGAACTTTTAGCTAGTGCATTTGAGAATGAATTAAGCCTAACCTGAATACTTTTACTGTATGGGAGAGAAATTATCTCCTTCAAGTTTCAATGGTTTATTCAACTTTTCATAATTTATTAAAACGCGCACTATATGAAATAATTTGCCGCTCACTGCATCTGTGGCTTATTCAAACTTCATAATGTATTTCAATGAGCTATTCTATAGTCATTTGTCGAGATATCCAAAATATAAAGATTTTTTGATCGTACATGATGAGAGTGCAGACAGCTCCCGGACAAGAGTGAAGATTCGAATTTCGTCCTCTACACCAGCATGAAGTCTATGTTGAAGAATTTATAATCTCAACCCGCAGTGAACCTGTTACCAAACGACTGACAATAGACGATTTTCATACAAGTCCCGCGCGAATGGAGCACCCGCAGCTAGTTTCCATATTAAAATCATTCTATTTGTGTAAATAGCTTAAGAGAGAATCGTGACCACCGCGACAGTGGACAGTAAATCAAAGCCGCGACACTGCACTACGCTAACTTCAGAACTATTCTAAAATAAGGGCGCGTTTACAGAAGCGTATAATAATGATAATTTATTTTCACCAAAATTCATATACTAGTTTACTGTTATTCACCATATAGAAATTAGGGGACGTAACTGGGGCGTGAGATCTTAATTGGCGCTCACAAGATAGTGGTTTATTCACCTTTATACATTGTATATGTTTATAATATATTTACCTTATAATATTTTTTGGTAATCACTTCCGTGTTTCATGCGGTATTCACTAAGGAGTACCGCATGGTTGCGTCAACGTCAACACGCTTGATGGCGTTGACGCCATGTCAAAGGGCTGGCAGCAAATGTGTTGTCGCCCCCACGCCCGCGAATTGTATGTGAATAAGCACTTTGTATGAGAACTGTTTTGTTCGAAGTTCTAGCTGGATTTATAAATTAGAAAACACTTAAAAAAATATATCAACTCTTTGATGCCTTCAACATTTTTCTTTGATCCTAAATGTTTCTGAATTAAAATTTTCCAATGATCTTAATGATCTATTATTTTAGACACATGCAGATTACAGCATATTACATTATATTTTATTAGGTTTTTATGATAGTTACACATAACTATAATTAATATTTAAAGAGTTTAAGCTGGTGTTTATTTTAATATTTATATTCTGACTTTTTAGACGGAAAATGTCCACTAGAAAACACGTCAAAGGAAAAATAAACCTTGGGGGTGCATATACATTAAAAGTGGTAATTATAACTATCTATTATTAATCTTTGTCGTTAAGTTTGTATATTCTGTGTTAATGTAATAATTAATTAAAATATTAATTACTCACTTACTATAAGAGCGCTTCTTTACAGTAGCATATATAAATAATAGTCACAAGCGGCTAAGGCGGCTTTTTATCCTCTAAGCAATTGATGAATTACACGTAAATACGGAACTAATGACGTTTAGTAAACTAAGCGCTTTCTTAACAATCCGTTTAAGGTAGTCTTCTGGTAGTCCTCTTGTAGTCATCTAATTCAGTACGTAGCTTCGATTCTTTCCTTTTCTCGTAAAGTCCTTACCAACGACCCCGTGCAGAACGTTACATTTATTGTGATTTGTGACGCGTGTATAATTGGATATTTGACACATGTTACAATAAATTTTAAAATAGTATTCATATAAAAGAGCCGGCGTCAATATATCTTGTTATCGTCTTACTTTCTAATTACTAACTAATTTTAGGTTTAGTTTAAAAAACAATTAACAGGCTATTTGAGTCTTTAAAATCGGGACGTCATAAGGCAGTATTCTCATTCAAAATCAAGGTGACTGTGACGTTTTATGTGACGATAAAAAGTGTCTCAGTTGATTTGACTGTCAAATACCCTATTCATATTACACTCTGAATGTTAGTCTAAGTTCTATTCTTTTCCAAAATTTTCTAGAATTTAGTTTTAATAAATGCGAGAGTGTGTTGCATCACACGCATATCTCCTACGTTTAAGCGGTGCCTTATTATTATCTTCTTGATATATAAAAATGAATATTTGTCTGTATGTCCTTTATAGAATCATAAACTATCCATTTGATCATGTGATGATCTTTAGCAAAGTTGTTGTGCATGAGCCAAAGAAGGTTTCTGAGTTGGTTCACAATTGGACCCGGTAGGTGGCGCTGCTGTCGGCATATCGATTGAAGCTTTTCCGGGCAGGACGATGTCTGCCGGGACAGCTAGTGTTATATAAAATTATAATAAATAAATAACACAGTTTCAGCTAACAAAATACAATAAAGAAATAATATTATATAATTGAATCGAGAACTAAATAAGGTAGAAGGGCGCTAGAAGGAAATGTTAGGCGATGTATGATATTGAAAACGTAATATAATCATCACATTCTCTCATTCGCGAAGTACTTGACGCACCCTCTTTATTGCGAAGCTGACCAAAAGGCGGAGGGCCCAGCTGATGGAAACTGGTTACCGTCGCCTATAGACGTTTGCAACATCAGGGAAAAAGCCAACGTGGTTGCATCGAGAAACACCTTGTAAATTCTCCCTGCCTGTTCTCGTCAACAAGAAAATTTATAAACTTTAAAAGAAGAATGAGCAAACAAGAGAAACACTTATATCGTGTCAGTGCTGTCACCGCAATTCATGGTTGGAACAGCAACTAAAGAAACCCATAAATAAATATTAATAATTTAATAAAAAAAACTTTTATGCAACAAATAGTCAAATTCTAGTGAAGCGAGTGAACCCTCGGGGGACGATTGCAATGTGGCGGTGAACTGGTGGCGAAGTAAGTTACTCTTCCCCGGCTTCTTCTTCAACATCCCTTTGCCTTCTACCGGCCATCACATCGCGCCCGCACATTGCGTTGCGAGCCTTTAGCGTGGGATAAAGGAGACGGGATAGGAGATAGATGGATCAGACAAGAGGAATGACATAGAAGGATAGGATATGGGATTGGAAAAGGGGGATGGGGTAGAGGGAGGGGGGAAAGGGGCCATCGGAACTCTCACTCATTACGCGAAATATGTATAGCTCAAGGGTAACCGTTTCACGCCGATATTCTGTGAGAGAGTGGTATCACACCGATCGCGCGTGCCCTAAGAGCTGTAATCATGTGATTCCAGCATGGCTCTACGGCGTTTAGTATACTACGAGAGCTTGAGTATTAATCCAAACAAGCCAGACTATAAAGCTGTAATTAATCTATCTATATTAGTATTATAAAGGGGAATAAACTCAAAAACTACTGGACCGATTTCAAAAATTCTTTCACCATTCGAACGCTACATTACTCCTGATTAATATAGACTATATAAAAATTAGGAATTCCTATTAAAACTTCAATAATGAAATTTTATGTGTTTGAGTAGGTCCCGGTGTGGCTTAAATTCACAATTAGACCCGGTATGTGGCGCTGGAATCGGGTTCTGGATTTTTATTTTTTCAGGGCAGGACATCGTCTGACGAGACCGCTAGTTAAATACATACTCATCTACCGATGCATCACTTGCATAGCAGTATTTTGTGTAATACCCATTGTGTATTATAATTAAACCGCCTTGGCCCACTGCTTATCTTGTTATCATATATCACGGATACGCAAGCAAGTTTCGTTGCGCTCTGTTTGTCCCGGTTGAAAATAGCCGCCGGAATACACGCTAAAATTGAAATCTCGATGATAGCTTTAGTTTTGTTATTGTTCTCAACTGCAAGGGCGAGTTTTATTAATATGGATTATGGTCTTTATTCCAAATTGTAGCATTTTAAAACGAACTGTATTTCGTAGGAAGCTTTTTAAGCACGTATTTAGTTCCGGCGAGCTGTTCTTTGAAATGTATCATAGCGCAATCATAGATAGGATGATTTTATGAACTCTGATAAGCTGGAATGTTTAGATGCATTCTTAAATATACACATATTTTATTAACTAGCTGTTATTGGCGACTTCGTCCGCGTGGAATTTATTTTAATTTGCGTTCCGGCGCGGCGACAGCGGCGGCGTGCGCGTGGGCCTTACAATTATTTTTCTAAAATAAAAGAGCCTAGTTTACTCCTTATAACATCAGCTGTCTGCCAATGAAAGTCCCGTCAAAATCGGTCCCGCCTTTTCAGAGATTAGCCGGAAAAAACAGACAGACAGACAAATATTAAAAAAATGATTGTTTGATACTTTCATACACATTTAGTAAAAAGCTGTTATTTTGACATTACAAACATACACTTCAATTTTATTTATGTGTATAGATGTGATCAAAATCTTTAAATATGAGACTGCAATCCTTGCTAATATGTGAAAGTGAAATTTGTTACATTTTCACGGCCTTGTATATAAATATTTTATTACATTTTACAAGAATATTCCTATATTGAAGGGTTCATTCGAGATGTGGATTATACCTTCGACAGTGTGGGGAAAGCTATGTCTGCCTACTTATATAATATATGTCTGTAAAGACTCTTGTACATAATCAAAACTAAAATTTGAAAGGTTTAAGCGCCTGAATATTTTCAATTTTATGTTACTCTTACTACGTGCGAGTGCGCTTATGTCTAATGATTTTAATTAATTACTTAAAAGTTATTTCTTTTCTTAATGTCTGACCTGAAAAATTAACCGAATTAAAAACGCGAGTACAACAAAATTAATTTAAATTGTGAAATCGATTGTTTTAATTTGTTGCATGTTTTCTTACGTAATTCGAGAAAAATATTAGCTCAGTCACGTTATTGAATAATGTACACGAATGTTGATTTTACCTATTCTAATAAAGCGGTTATTGGAATGCCTTATTGAATAGACCCGCGTAGGACTTGCTCCTGTCTAGGTCATAAGCCCACACTAAGGCGTAGGTTGCAGCTATTGCTATAGGTCTCATTGAATTGGCTCTATAGGCTTTCAAAGCCGTTCTTTCAACAAAAAAAAAAACGGAATTATATACAAGTGTGTTTTTCCTCAATCGTATATGCTTCCGGTTGGAAGAGGCGTTTAGAATATAATTTTAGTATCTGAATCTCTAAGAATCTTCAATCTATAGTAATAAAATTGAAATATCTCTTTAGGGTTTTAAAATAAATGACAGCATTTAAGATAAAATTGCTATCTAAAATTGCTTAGTCATAAATGCCCGTTTTTAGAATGCTTGTCTGCCTGAAAGATTATCTTCGAAACGGGTAAACGGGTTTAATGAAAATTTTAGGATTTAACACAGCAATTTTATCTGAAATTATCGTGTATGTTTCAATATTGGAATTAGATTATTTAAGATTTTTATCTTAATTCTTTTGTATATTTCGTTTGGAGCACAATAAAAATTTCTATCGACATAGTAACGGAGAAACATTGAAAACAGACAATAATAGCATAGATAGATAAATAGATTACTTTTTTGTACACTAAAGCACATACAAATAAAAAAGAAAACTAATTATGTAAGTACAATGGGCGGCCTTATCGCTAAAAAGCAATCTCTGCTGGGATTCATAAACTTCATATACTAACGGTGGTACAGTTTGTAAATAATGTTAACTATACACAGTATATACAAATACAAACACACTATAAATATACATATGAATATATTCGCATATTATATTTGCTAAATATATCCTTCATCTAACTTCGCTGACCTTTGATTTGAATTACAGCAGCTAAGTTCATCGCGTTCCGTTGATTAACATAAAAGCTGACTTGCTGCCTACATTTCAGTGGCTAACTAATTAAAAGTGAAGAATATAAATCTATCGGCGCATTCCGCGATGGTGGCCAAGGGAAATGGCACAAGGTCGAGTGGCAATTAATTTTGGTTTGCTTTGTTATTGTTTCTGCGTAGAGCTTTGTTTGAAGTAAACCAGATAGATACGACGCGGTTGTATTGCGGTAAACAACAGAGACAATTATATATTATAAAGAGGCATAACATTATGGTTAACCAAACTATAACTATGTCATAACATAATGCAATATTTATATACAATCTATACTATATTACTATTTACTATATTTAATTTAATAATATTATAAATCCGAAAATTTGGATGGATTTTTTTGCTTAATCTAGCCAGAATGGCTTGACAGATCTGGATGACATTTGGTACACAGATAAAATATAGTCTGAAATAGCACATAAGCTTTTATCCAGGAAAAATATACGGTTGCCGTGGGCTAACAGTAATGCGAGCGAAACCGCAGGCAAAAGCTAGAAGTAATAATTTTTTTATTATTGCTGGATTACAGTAGACAGGCTGACGGCTCAATTTATCCGTGCAGGAACGGAGAAAGAATACAATTTTCTGCGGCCAGGCAGCCTGTTGTAAGAGGCGATAAAACAACCCACAGCCAGGTGGTAGAGCATTTGCCCGTTGCCTGGATGCCTCCATAACAACCTTGAGTTGTGTTCGAGCATTAGTGGCCAGGTTTCAGTCTCCCTTCAGAGAACAGCACCGCATTTGTAACACTTTTACATTCCATTCCGCTTTCCATCAGGTAGACCGTCTGCCTGTCTACTGAACTCGTGCAATAAAAAAAGTGTGTGTGTGCAATTTATACACGGCAGAAATGAAACTTCAGAAAAGTAGCCTATGAGAGAATGAGATAAATTTAGAGTATCAGGCGTATTAGGATAATTATAAGGCCTATTATTTTTATAATATTTTTACCAAGCTCAAAAATTATTTTATATTTTAATGCAAAATATTACATTTCATATATTACATATTTGAGATACATATTATTCAAATTCCATGTTTTCACTTTGAACAAATGTCACGAGAGGCTTATGATAAGTAAAATAGGAAATAAATGCTCTAGTTTCAGTTTGATTTATGAACTTCAAAACTTCAAAATATTTCCAACTTTATCTTTATGAGCATAGTGTTTAAATCGAAAGAATACACTACCATGGCTAAAAAAGTTTCACTACTAAAAACTTGATGGAAAGCCGTTATCTCGGCCTATGGGCATTTGCAACACCAAAGGTGCTACCAATGTGCTGGTATCTACGAAGGGGAGATTTGAACCTCGGCTCTGCTGCCGGAACACAACTCAAGGTTGTTATAGCGTCATACTTCTGACCAGGGCTGGTAACCATCCAGACGGGCAAATTCTCCACCATCTGACTGTATGTTGTTTTGGCGCGTCTAACGACAAGGCCGCCCTTTCGCAATCATTTGTATTTTTTCTCCGTTCCTGCGCGGATAAGGTTAAGGATTACATAGAAGAAAACTAAATTTTATTTTTATTTTTAATTAATGTAGTTGTGTACCTATAATCTATAACATTATAAGTAAAATACTGACCCTAGGTTATTTCATTTATGGGTAAGATGCTCAGAAGGTATGTACGCTATTATATTATACAGTCCTTCTTTTTCTTTGTCAAATATGGTTTCACACTGTATAAATCTAACCAGTATTTTTGTTACTTAGTTCATGAATATGCAAGTGGTTGAAGAATCTCCTAGGTACGTCGCTATTTCTTCAAATATTTTTTTTCTTTTCTTTTCTAAAAAGTAGAGTTTATAAGTAATGTATTTTTGGTAATATATTTTCTATCTAGAACAACATTTTTCACACACGTCATCCAATTGTAGAAAATGTTTATCTTATACTAATATATAAAGCTGAAGACTTTGTTTGTTTGTTTGCTTGAACGCGCTAATCTCAGGGACTACTAGTCTGATTTGAAAAATTCTTTCAGTTTTAGATAGCCCATTTATCGAGGAAGGCTATAGGCTATATTAGCTATATATCATCACGCTAAGACCAATAGGAGCGGAGCACCAATGAATAATGTTTCAAAATCGGGGAGTTTTTTTTCCTCTATTCCACGCGGGCAGAAGCTAGTCGTTTATACGTATTTTGTTTCGTTTACATGATGAGGGTTCCCATGCTTATTAGTGTAATTTAGATATGTTTAGTCTAGTGTTTTTTGCACAATAAAATTAATAAGTCTAACTTCTGTCTAACAAATATTTGATGGAAATCATAATATCTATTTTCTTATATTAATCCATAACCTTTCACTGTTGGGTTCGGGCCTCTCCATGTTGGGGAAAAAGACAATGTACCCACCTCATTCGTACAAGGCAGATTAGTGGCTTTTACACCTTTCATGCATCGGTTATCTTGATTTGCACTATCGTTCTTCTTCCCACTACATAAATTTCAGGGGGTGCAAAATTACTTTTATATCAAGTAATTTTATTAATTACCATAATACCATATTAAGTTTTTAGCTAATAAATTATAAATTATATATATATATATATATATATATATATATATATATATATATATATATATATGTAATTTATTAGCCAATAGTATACTTATACGTATTTTAAACCACTTATTGTTACCTTACTGCTTCATCTAGGATAATTTTATGGTTATAGACCATTTTGCGCATATGTAGCGATAGGTTTAATGCGTTATTTGTGATTCAATATTGTTATTATTGTTAATGACTTTAAATATTCTCAGATAACGTATCTATATAAACTATAGTAGCTATTCGTTAACGGCGTTATTTATAACGCTATAAATAAAACACTATTGGCCACAGTCAACTACCATAACAGTAACGCAGGTGAAGCCCATGGATGATTCAACAAATTATGCTTTTTTTTTAACAATTCTACGGATTCGAGTTCCGTACCCTTTTATACAACTTAATTTCGAAGAAAATTTTTAGAATTTATACACGCTTCTTGGTAATTTTTGTTATTGTGTGTGGCATTTATTTAATGATATTGTGTTGTGGTGTTGTACCTTACGAATAACTTATTATATTAATTTATTCTAATTTTCATACTAAACTTATACTAATGTAGAGTGTATCTGTTACATGCTGGTGTTGCGAGGAAGTGCATGTGCAGTGTGTTCCTTATGTCTATACTTATATATATTATCCTAACTAGTGCCATGTGTGTTGTTTTTTCTTTTCTATGTCAGCACAAATTATGATTAAGACATACGTCCAAAATAATTGTAAAGTACTTACTTATAGTTACATAATTTACCATTTAATAACTATATTTTTTTTTTTTTTAGTTCGTTATTATTTTTTTGTAATTACAGTTATCAAATAGAACATGAACAATGTGACTCTTTCTTCACGTTACTGCAACATGTTTGTTAAAAATTAGGAAATTGAAGTTAATGGTCTTAGTGTTAACAAATGTTTGCCTACCAAGGCTTTGCTATTTCGTAAAGAAAATATTATATCTGATCGAATGTTTGCGCCTTTTGCTCCATGAGGAGTACCGAATTTGTTAAAGTGGTCTGCCTTGTTTCCATAGCGATAGCGTTTATATTATTCATAAGAGGATTTGGCCTATTAGCCTTATTAGTAGTATGACTGAAGAGTTTTTATTGAACTAGAGTATAACTGATTGGATTGTGATTTTTAATACATTTTCGAGACTTTTTGGCTCAATATTCAACCGATACTAGACAGTTCATTTCTGTCTATCAATTTGGATGAATAAACCAAATCTATAATATTATTAAATTCTAAACATGCCGTGTCTGTACATTGAAGCTATTTAAAAAACAACTGGAATTCACTATATAAACGATGAACAACACGATGCAATTTTTTAGATTTCTTGTTTGTTTGTGGGTTTGTCTGTTTGTTCGGGATTCACGTAAACACTACTGGGCCGATTTCGATGCGGTTTTCGCTGATCGACAGCAAATTATGAGACTTAAAATTTGCGCTCTTTTATCGTGGTAGTCCCGCGGGAATTTCATGTCAAGCATGAATGAAGTCGCGGACATATCCTAGTTTATCTATATAAACATAACCTTGAATCATTCAATGTCATTGAATAACGTCATGTCCTTTCGGTCCTGTGCCTTTCAACCTGATGGAAACGCACAGGAACAAACCACATTGAACAGAACCAAATTGAAATTAATTCAATTAGGCTGATCTCTCTAATATTAGCATTGCTTTATATCATTCTTGCACTGTAGCCCGCGCGAACGTGTATCTCGTATCTCTCATGGTATATTAATATTGTGTTTATCTACTAGGTATGAAGTACCATTATACCAAGTTTTACAAAATTTAATTTATGTTCAAGGCCGTAATGACGGTGCAAATTTATATACAAATATCCAAGAAAACATTTTCACGTATATAAAGCATACGACATTAACTGTGTAACTTATGTATTATTATTTTGCGGTATTGTTTTAGATAGACATAATATTTATCTCTGATCGCCGTAGAATGCACAACACAATTCATAAAAATCAATTCACATACGGCAGCGTGATAGAAGAGCAAATAAATAAACATTCAAATTTGTATTCGAATTATAATTATTATACCTGCAAAGCTACCTAGTTTTTACGAGTCCATCCCAGAATTTTACTAATAAGAACCTCTGATTTTTACAATTCAATGAAACGATTCGTCCTTTATATATTGCACATTCAAATACGTAATGACACATTTCACTGATCACCGGTTAAATTAGGGTGATGTAAAATAAATCACTTTTCACTCCAGTTACAAGAATAGGAAAAGACCGTTAAATTTCATCAAAGTTATTTCACGTGAGACAAACCGTTAATGCGCCATGTAGTACAAAATAGCTAAAGTAAATAGTCAAAACGATAAATGAGCGAATTTATTTGAATAAAATTGAACCTTATTATTTAATAATTTTGGCAATTATTTGCTTGAGACATTTATAACGCCTTGAAGTACCGTGAAAGTGCAACGTATTATTTCATTTCACAGTTCCAATAATCACTTCAGTCAGATAAAGCATAAAGCAATCCTAGACGTCGCAGTACTGTTATTTTATCGTCACTTATAAAATATCGGATGATGATTTTTCACCGCTGAAATAGCAGTGACAAAATGTAATAACTTGACGGCAGTGATCGATATATTAACGTAGCTGTAAATTTCATGACTAATTCAAAATAAATCGAAACTACCATCGATCGCCTGCAAATTTTCTATAATAACTGTATGTACATGTACCTTAATATTATATAAGTCTTGAATTATGTATAAAGGTAGAACATAAACCGTACCTTATCATATGATTTGGAAACTATCGAGTACCAATCTTTGTGGGGGATTCCGTAAGATGACGTCACGAAACGGGCGTAAAATATTCTTCACGCGTATTCCATTCCCTCCTATAATACGAATTTGATCTTCTATATAGTCAACTAAGAGATTGATTGGTTTTTTAGCTGTATTCATATTACAATAGATTTCGTGTTGTAAATTTCAATTACATCTATAGAAAATGTAAGAACAATGTTTGAGAAAGCAATCTTTAGATAATTTGGCTATGTAGAAGGAATGTATAATTGAAGATTATGTATTTTTGATCCCCCTCTTAGTCTGTATTGATATTGTCGGACTGGTTTATTATCTTTTTTATTATTTTTTTCTTTATTATTTTTAAATCTATTATACTTTAAACTATTTTTACTTATTTTATTCTATTTAAGCATAAAACCTCGAATGTGGAACTTTTGAATAGACTGACTATTGTTGGAAAGTAAATAGTAGACATAACAAGAGGTAGTCTTCCTATTGTACAGGGATCACAGTAAAGGAAAATTTTCAAACATCGTAAGGACCACCCACATTTTAATATTATATCACCAATTCAATTTTATCTCGCTGACGGTACTGTAATACATTTCCTAAAATACGTCTACGTCAGCATTGAAAGTCGATTGATTTTCTTTTGTTACGCTAGGATAACATGAATACGCATTTGCGTCGAAATCCTCTTTACGCATCCAAACGATTGAGGCGTTTTCATTATATTATATAACACTATCGGATTTTGTGGCTGAAGAAACTGTGTGCTCTCATGGGTTATTTTAATTTTAATTACTAACCTACCTTTATAACTTTTTTTATACTAAAAATGGACTATAGCTAAACTCTTCGTTAAAAGCTTACAGTCAGCGACAAAGTAAAATTTATCTGACTCTTTATAAGCTTGTAAACACGCACAAGTCTTACGAATCCTTGCTTCATATGAAAAAACGAGTAACTGAAATCCGTAGCATATAGTAATAAAACGTTTTACTTCAATAATATAATTAGTAATAGGGCAAAAGTAAACAAATACAGAATACTTAGAGGGTATCCCGATCAAAGCTCTTTTATAGGTAAGCTCGCCTTTGTTCATCGCCACTGTTTTGTGTTTTATATATGAACCTCTATTATACAATAAAGATTAAAGGAAGGGTGGTGAGGGTCCGGTGAAGGAGTACACGGACATGTATACACATAAGTTAGTATAAGTTAGTTATATATATATATATATAAAATAGTATTATGTAATAAATTTATATACATGTATTTTAGTAAACACGTAATAGATAATCAGTGCTGTGGCGGAATATTTTCCGACACAGCAATATACTGAGTGCCAACCTCATTTGCCGAATTGCGGCATATACCTGTAATAATTTTTGGTTCCGTCTATTTTCTATTTTGTCTGTGTCGCATTTGGAAAGTAAACGTTTTCTTTCTTTCTTTCTTTCTATAATAGGTAATTTTTGTTTGATATAAATGTAAGTAGTCGTGATCTAGATCATTAGTATTTCATTTATAAACATATGAAAGAGGTTATGAGTGCTGAATTAAAAAAATTAAAAAAATACGATTAAAGTACAGATAACACCTTATTTCTCGCCAAAATGTATTGTTACAATACTTTCTTGCCGAAAAATAAGCAGCCTTGAGCTCCCAGCTGAGGTGTTTCCCACAGCGCTACAATTTGGGTGTCTCTAAAAAGGTGTCATAAAATTCCTTCAAGGCCAGCAGCACCTTGGTGACATCTATGATCATGCAAACGTCTATAGGCGACACTATCTTTCCATCAGGTGGCCCATCAGCCTCTTTTGAAACATGGAATATGTTATTTATATAGTATTTAGTCTTTTAATATTTAGTTAATGTTGTTATGGTATTTTTTCTTTCTATTTCTATTTTAATTGTTGTGTGTTCACTACTTTTTTTTTATGTGCCTGTGTCCGTGTATGTCACTCACGAATGGCTCTAGCGGAAAATCAGGGCTGGTTATCTCAACCGGCAATTTTACTGAGCTAGGATCAATTTAGGAATTCAATTACTTATTGTTTTTATTTAAATAGTTTAAATGGTTTCATTGTAGTTCTAAATAAATCTTTTTCTTTCTTTCTTTCGAATATGTTTCATAATCGTACTTTTGTATCAAAAGTCTTTACTACCTACCGACTAATGTCATATTTTCTCCTTGTTTACGTTACAAGTGGACGCGGATCCACCATATTATGATAATCGCGCTGCACACTAACTTCGCCACTTTCCTCCTTCCCGTCGTGGAGTTAAGCACAATGTAATCGAAACAATACCTAAGAGTATTTTGTTCATCATAACCAAAATACTCATTCGATATATTAGAAATTTAACATCAAAGTTTAAAAACAACATTTTATGTGTTATCGTTTATCTACTAGGTATTATTCGTTTCTGATTTCTTACATTGATCCCGATATCAGTTAAGTTGGCATGAGCATGGCATGGAAAATACAAGTACGAAATCTAATAGCTGTACGGGTACCACTGGATGTAGTCTAGGGAGGCAATCAGTGACGTCATTTCCGCTGCCGGGGCCCAGCTACGCCAGGTTCATTAATCAAGGGCATATAAACATAACGACTAGATATATGTATAACCTTTTACATGACATAAAACTTTTACTTAAGTAAACTCAGCTTTCATGTGTGCCAAATTGTAAATTGCAAAATGAACTTAAATATACTTTGCTTACTAATTAAAATTTAATAAAAAAAGAGTACAGTATAAGCTATAACGTCGCTTAGTGCTAGGCTTTTTACAAATAAGTTCTAGTTTTGTCCTCAGTTTAAATAATATCCTGTAGTTTAGCTTAAATTTAAAATTTAAAATAATTAAATTAAAGTTAAAAATTAAAGTTTAAAATATTTTAGCTTAAAAACCAACTTGCGAGGTGAAAGTCATTTATGTTTCTAATTATACTAAGTTACATACTACAAACTTACACATCCAAATCAAACTTAGTAAAGGACACACAACATACACTTATTTTCATAATACATAATCTGGAGTTTATCTTGATTTGAAAAGTATGTTCTATTTTATTTTCTCAAAAAATGTAATTATAAAGCTTCCGTTATGTAGAATTACTTATTTACAATTTACATAGAAAGCTATCTAAAAGTACGCATGAATCAATTTTGACATAAAATGTGACACTAAAATATTTCCAGTAAAAAAAATCGAGAAAAGGTGCTCTAATTGGAAGTTGGCTTGGGCGGATTAAGGCGGGCGGCGCGATTTTTCCCTCGGAAGAAAAATTCACCGAGCCAACATTCGCGCTTCGTACACCGCCGCGAACAGACGTGGCGCATTGCGAGCTAAAACAATCGTATTACAACATTATTACGCTATGTGTGCACATGTTTCTCTGCATTAATATTTATTTGTGAACAATTCACTGAAATAAGAACTTTATAAAATAAAAATTTAAAGCTCAAGAAGACCTTTTTAATAAAAATAATTGAACGAGATCTGTCAAATCAAAAAAGTTGTTAAACTGTAGTCATTTGAAAATCGAACTTTATTTTATGTGAGTTTTATCTAAAAAACGTGACAATCGATCGATATTTAAAAAAATAACATCAAGAAATGTTAAAAGTGACACTTATAAACTTTAAAAAATGAAAAATAGAATATATGTTTGAATATAGAACTTGGTGTTTGCAGTGACTGTGCAAAATGACTTTAGACAGGGGTGATAGTATTGTCGGCAAAATACAGCCGGCAGCGTCCGTATCTTGTCTGTCACAGTGTCAAAACATTTTCGGGAAGAGGCTGAAACGCTGGGGCTCCACAGGTTCCTGGGTAAGTAAATTTTGCTCATTTATCAAATTATGCCAACGACCTTTAAAAATAACGAACATTTCATGTATTAATTTATTTTGTATTATTTTTTAATATTGTTATTTTTATTAGTCCACAAAGACTGTGCAACATTTTAGCAAATGAACGTATACTTTTTTTCTATTGATAAAATTGCTATAAATAATAAGCTACTGTAATTCACCCATAAACTGTAAAATAGGATTTTGTGATTTTATCAAGTTATATATATAAAATGTGGTTTAGAAATTAAGATATGAGATATTTTCACCGATGTCGTCGTTGTTTATTTAATTTCTGTTTCCTGAAAATGAGATATATTTCTGGATATATATTTAAAAATTGTAGTCACAGCTTTAATCGGTATAGAAGGAATTATTCTTGGAAAGTACATTTTTAATATAAAAAAATTGTTCGCTTTTTACAAAACTGCAATTTTAGCCTTGTCCAGCATTGCAAATTAAATGCAACTTTTATTTTTTGAAAAGAAAGTGATCAGGTTTGAAATTTAAATACTTAGCTTAGCTTTTACAGATTATACAACCAGCGTTATCTGGCAGTTAATTAAGTCTTGATA
The DNA here is from genome assembly GCA_039645545.1 of Dendrolimus houi. NCBI lineage: Eukaryota > Metazoa > Arthropoda > Insecta > Lepidoptera > Lasiocampidae > Dendrolimus > Dendrolimus houi. The sequence continues at coordinate 21,655,994 of CM077127.1, read as the reverse complement.
TCTGCATAGTTCCGGTTATCCGAGGTTGTTGATCGCAAAACACGTAAATACTGTGTAGGTAACTTGCAGTATTTACATAACTACTATAAGGTTAAGTAAAACGTAGATATGCAAAAAACATGTATAGTTGGAAATTAATTCTTTTTACTTACGCAACGTTACCTTCTAACTATTCATATATTATTTAAAATTTGAATTAATCTTTATAACAATACAATGTACGATGCAATAAATCAAACTTCACGTCAAAATTTTTTAATGTAAGGGCGTTGTATAAAAAGCACTCTATTGGAAATGCAAATCGAATTACCCCAAACTGTATGTATATTCACATTAGCATCCAACAACGCTTATTACTCCAGAAGCCATGTAATTGCCTATAAATTACTCCACGGCCCGAACAGTGGACATCCTGTGATGAAAGCGTGCTATTCACGTGATCAAGTCTATTATGTTATCCTATATAAATATAGCTATGTGAGAACTTAGATTTAAAAAAATACAAACTTTTGATACTCTGGAGTCTAGTATTATTTCCTGCTTCTGGTGAAAATTGGACATTACGTTTCTCTCTTTCAATTTAAATAGAAAATGCACCAAAAATTCGAAAAAATTAAAGTAATTTAACTGTTACTAGTTTTATTATAAGTAACTTATTAACTTCTTCAAAATATAATATCGAAATGTTTAATTGCTTAAATGAGAACAGAAATTCATTTATGAAAAATAGTGTATCGGTTAAATTACTTTATTTAAAAAAAATTGCCTCATAGAAATTGAAAGACAAGTGAACTGTGTAATATTGACTTTACTAGATAGAACATTACGCGCCGCGTCATACGCCGAACGCTAGTATATGTATATATATATATTTGCGATAGAAAATTATCCTAGAACATCTTAACTTGCACGTGTCCATGGGGGGTTGTATCAACTTTTCATCAAGTGGGCAAATTGCTTATCCTACGGAGGCTCCGAGTTCGATTCCCGGCATGGTAAATTTCGGAAATAAACTTTGTGTTATTTACTATGGTTTGGGTGTCTGGGATCAGCCCCAGAGTGGTCCGTTGTATATTACGCATAACACAATCTTAACATGCTTAGCTTGGTGATATACAATGTGCGTGTTTGTTTGTGTGCCGATTATTATCTCCAGTATTAAAAAATCGTAAGTTTTCCCCATAGAATTACTTGCTTAAACTTGCGTTCTACATCAACTGTTTTGTTCTTCGAAATTAACCTACGTTCATCTACGAACATTATGTTATATAACAGACCTAATTTCGTAAAAAACTGGTGGCTCAATTGCAAAGGCGCCCCATTCGAATGACGTGCGTTCTAATCCTGGCATGGGGAGCTTACACCGCTTTGGTAATTTTCAGACCTAATGTGCATATTACTGAGAAACTTGTACATAAAAATTACTAATGTGTGATCTACGCTAAAACGCCTTGGAGAAGCGTAACGAATTTGCTGGTCAATTTCCCTAAAAGTGGCATTTCAGAGCCCAGCATTTAATCAATTCTATCAACGTCTTTTACAATTTTTTTTAACTAACTAGCAATAAATCATAGCCAATAATGTTTTAAAGTATTTAATATAAAATTCACATGCCTTAATATAATGACACTAATAAAGGACATTAAACGATCGTAATAATTATTTTGAAGATCATTAAATATTTTTAAGTACCATAATCTGGTACTCGGACGGCGTACAGTTAATAACTTAAAGTGAAATTGGTTTATGTGAGGCTATATTTACTTTAAGGTCGTAAAAGCAAAATATAGAACTTTGCTTATTAAGAGTCATTGTAAGTCCCCCAGTGAGTTCTTTTTCATCTTAAATGGTTATGAAATGTTTAGCCAAGCTTTTTAGCACAGGTTTAAGAATTTTTTTAAAAAGAAGAATCCTGCCCTCGTAAAATAACTACTATAGTATAAGTATAAGTGATACTAGTATGTGATGAAATTTAGACGAGTATTATTTAAGTGAAATTGTTTCTATATCGATTTTCAATTTTATTCTATTATTAGAAGGTTATTTATTATAAAATACTATGTTTTCTTTTTACAATTCATACTGTTTATTTTTCCTTATAATTTATTCTACATATTTTTACAACATTCTGTGATGATTAATCATAACACATGCTAATGTGTGTGTGTGTGTGTGTGTGTGTGTGTGTGTGTTTGTTTGTTTAGACTTATCTTTACGCTACTTATCTTAACGTTTTGGAATCCTGAAAATAGTTAATAATTTCACGCAAAAAGCTTTTCCGAAATATTTCTTTACAACTTTATATCATAACGTTTTTTAAAAGGCTAATGTTTGCAAATAATTGTGCTGATTCATTTATTTGCTTGTGTTATAGTCTCACACGTCACTGAAGATTAGAACTGTATCTATAGTCAACTTCTATAGTTTTGCAATTTCAATTCTTATAAAGTTAGATCGTCATTTGATATAATTACTCTACAATGGAATAGGAAAAAGCACGTTATTTTGCTTTTATAGTCGGTGTCAATCAAGGCGCTATGTTTAAATTATTAGGAAAAAATTCTGAGACGATTTGCATGCAACTTACGATCCCTATCTTCCCTCGGCATCATAATATATTTTGTATTCAGAAATAAGAAGTGTGCAAAACACGTTATAGCTAACGATCCCTTGTGCAGAAGTGGTCCACTCCTCATAAAATCTATATACTTTATCAATACCTACCATAACATTCAATTAGTGTAATTTGTTGATCAAAATAAGTGTTTACAAAAGCGGTTAATCTAAATCACATAATTATACAATAACATTTTCTTAAGTTTTCGCGACTAGTATACATAATAAAACTACGTTTTAACGATTTAAGCGCGGTAATTTATTTGATTTTTATTATTCCGACGTTTCTACTGGAAAGTGGCCGAAACGTCGGAATAATAAAAATCAAATAAATTACCGCGCTTAAAACCGTTAAAACGTAAAGGAATCTAAAAATTAAACATATTAGTTTTATCACGAAATAATACGTTTAATTTTATAGATTCCTTTGAATATAAATTCAATTTCCTTCATTTGACCCACTTTCAACAGTAAAGTTTACCTAAGACGTTTCACTATTTTGATTGTTTATAGTTGGCCATCTATTTGGAACACAACAGCTGGTTTTTATCAAATTATTTCATGTATGTAATCTGCGGCTGGTGGATGTCACTATCTCAACTTAGCACTATCTCTTTGGCTATCTTTCTTCAAAATTCAATAGTTTATTTTAAATAAATTCAACCCTATATCGCACCTACTAGATACAGCATCTACAACGCTTAGGTGTTGTGACCGGGTCTTTGGGACCTTGCTCCGAGCGACTCGTAGAACAGGTATCCTGCCGAACTGGTTCCGAACACTGCAGTCCTTAACTCGCAAAGCACAAATTATGCACAAAATGGTTAAACGCATTTCTCAGTTGAGACAGTTTCGCAAATATTGTTTAAATTTTGTTTAATTGCTTTCTGATTTGTCGGTGTAGCAACGATGCGGAATCGACGTGTGCGGGATCCGACACATACTGAGCGAATCAGGAAACGCTCATAGAAATATAGGCGGTCGGTAAGCTTTCGGTACCGAATATACCGAGCAATCTATTCCACACCGCTACTGCACCGACAAATCAGAAAGTGGCATCAATTTATAATACATCTAAATTTAGATATTAAAGTAGATAATGTTTTAAACTAACCTTTTGAACACACAATTAAAAAAGTATTGAAAAGTTTGTCTTGTAACAAAAAACAACATATAGGGGAAACTATACAATTGTCACCTCAGTACAAAGATTGGTACCCTATTATTTTATTCAAAGCATGAAATCTTAATATTTTTTATAGCCATATAATGATAATAATAGTATTATTGTAAGGTTATAAAATGATAAATATTAAGATTTTTAATATTGTTACGTCACGTACGTGGAATAATTATAAGTATTAGCAAGGTTAAATGTTAAATTAATTAAGTAAATACATCTAGAGTACAATAATCGTCGTCTTATTTCGTACTCCCCTCACGGCGATTGAGCCATGGGCTCTCGCCAGTGGTGCATCACCCCATCCAACGGGGTAACTATCATCGCGACGCACCACACAACTCAGTTCAACCCCCACCTTGCTTATTATGCAGCAATAATTATTCCATGTACGTGACGTAACAAATATCTTTAATAAAATGACTGGATGCCAATCATTGAGTGTGCTGCCATGAATGTTATAGTTATCCTACTTGTTTTTGATCTAAGCAAGCTTCTTTATTATGGTTACACAAAGGTAAAAGCGAAGGCCGATCCCTGTATCACCCGAGGCAAAACAAACATGAAAGAAAGGTTAACATTGACTAAATTTACACTCCTATACCATTTTCACATCATTCTTTATTATACAAGGTTTAGGTTATAAAACCATTTTATATTATAACCTAAATTAATTAATTCGGATTCAAATATTCAGACACACAGATACGTTTAAAGGACATACACACGCGCACATACACACACATAATTTTACACTTATACAATCGAACAAATTTTCAAATTATTATACTTTATTTTATACTGTACAAGAGGGGAAGGCCAGGAATCCCATAGTACAGAGATTTCCTCATTTTGGGCTCCTGTCTCCCGTAGTCCCACTACTTGGCTTTGTAATCCCTTCACATTTTGTAAGAACTTTAGATTTAAAGTCGTACAATTATTTATAGCAATTTCATAGTTAACGCAAATATTTCTTGTTATTTAAGGGTGAAAATAAAGAGATATTTATTTATTATTATTTATTTGTTAGATGTGGTTTGCTATTTTAACAATGAGGATAATTCGAAGGTTGGGGATATCAACGTCAAAAACTGAAGCCAGGATTAGAACATGCAAAATAGGTCACGTGCAAACTATGAATTTAATTTATATTTTCGCATAAAATCTAAAAATATATTGCACACACGGTTTATTTCTAATTTGCAGTAACAGAACGTAATATCATATATATTTGCGTTTTGTTTCCACGAAATACATAAAACGTAACGTTGAAAACACGCTACGTATAATTTCAAAACAGTGAAACTAACTAAATATTGTAATATGTATTTTTAGTCTGCAGTTAAAATCCATCTTGTATTATTTCTAGCATTTATTGAATTAACGTGTCAAGGTTTTGTAACAATCAATCAGTAGAAGTCAAAAATATAAAATCTTACTTAATTGAATGGTCTTTTTTAAGCATACAACAAAACAAATACATATAAATCACATAGTACATTAAAAATTCATACTTTAAAATGGTTATTAGATCAGTAATTAAGAAAAGCCTTTCTTGGCTATAAATAATTAATATGTTTGAAAGAGTAGTGCAAATTCCTATTGAAGTTACAAACTTACTGCGTGAATTATACATACACTTATTATATAAGGTAAATAGCAGCTCTGTGTTCCACTTTATATTTACCCTACAGAAATTCATACACATTTAAAAACCTCTTTTCAAATCTCAAGAAGTCTTCATATTATAGGTTACCAAGTTTCAGCTACTTTATGTCATATATGATTTGTAGTAAAGCATTTTGCAAACATAAATAAAAATTTTGATAGTATGTGAACTAAAAAAAAATAAGATGCCAAGGTCTGTAGCAGCGTGCTCTAAACGACCGTCTAATTATTAATTAACTCATTTTAAACGCATCCACACGAATATGATTTAGCACATACATACATACATATTACGTGTACTTAGGTACATGCATGTCTCATAAACAACTTAATTTGCAGGGTTTTTGGCGAGATCTTAGTGACATTTTTTGGTGCGGTTTCTTTTTCAAATAATTTATAGCTTTTGTTCAAAACAAGTGATGTATTGTTTTTATGCAAGAACTGTGTGCTTGTATCGATCGTTTGAGCCTAAGTTACTTTTGCACTAGTTAAGTAGTTAACATGCGAATATATCCTTATCATCATTTGGACAAACATTCTATAAAGCTGGTTCCTATATCTTACTGCTCATTCACATGCCGTACCGGTTGAATTTTGACATTATTTGTATGGAGCTTATATCACATGAACGGTTGGTTAGATATTGAAACGTAACGTTAATGGACAAGTTATTACTAAATGAAAAAATGTCTCTTCAAAACGATTCACCGGCTTCCCAAGTTAAGTAAGCACTTAACTAAAGCAAATGTAAGTTTGACAAGCACGAGTTTGAAGAGTTGCAACGAGAAGTTTTTTGGAGTGTATCGGATTAAATTTATGTAGGATTGTGGTTGGGTAGCAACTGTTTGTTCTTAGCTAGAGTCAGACGAGGTGTTACAATTTTCCTTAAATATATTGTGATTTAACATACAAGTTTAAAGAGTGATAATTTATTTATTTGCTGTCCTACATTTTTTTAATAATGTTATATAATTATTATAATGAGACAGGTGACCAAAAACATGCATTGAATAAACAAGTTTATCAAGACACTAAATTAATTATAAAATACCTTAATTGATGTGCAGTAATTAATGCAAAAAATACAGCGATTTTATTTTAAATATACTTTCTGCCTTTCTATCTGGTCTTTATGCAACTTTATGGATTGTTTTCACGATTACCCAATATCAATTAGAATGTATGAATTCAGCGATGAGTTTTATTTATGTAATTTTTTTAAATACCTAAATCATTTTTAAACTCAAGCGTTGTTTTTACAAAATTGTTATTTTTTAAATAAATGTGTCAATATTGTATATATTGTTAAACAAATAACATCTCTTCAATATCTTTTAAAGTATTGTTTTAATTTATCTCTAGACTATTAACGAAATTTATCAAAAATCTAATAACTTAGCAAACAATAACTAAATCGTAATAATAGATTCAGACAGAACAATAATTCTGAGACTCTAAATGTTTATTTTAGCACCGTAGTGAACGTTTGAATACAAATTATACTTTATTGTTTTGAAACATAAAAATATTCAAACGAGAACCAACCACAATTAGCATTTCGATATGCAAATTCTAATAAATTCGAAATGTCTTTCTAAATATTAGTTGTAACAGGACAATAAAAATATACTAGATTATGTAACTTAATTTATAAATTATGTATGTAGATCGCAGTCAGTAGGAAGCGTGTCTAAAAACTAACTATATCACTTATTTACGGTTTGTAAGCTAATGTCACATGTTACATCTGGAGTTGCGAGGTCAACAAAATAAAATCCGGCAGAAGACACAAAATAAAAAATTACAAAAGGCATAGTTGTTGCTTGCTACAATAATAAATAGATTTTGTTTATACGTACTACGTACTATTTATAAAAAAGAAAAAAAATATGTGTAGGTATGTCGATATACTAGCGTCGATTTAATAGCGTGAATAAATGTGAGGTTACTGTGACCAAAGCAAACATGTCTTTACCTATTCATTTATGGCCGGTTCCTATATCTTACTATTCATTCACTTGCTCTGCCATAGGTTGAATTTTGACTTCAATGGAAGTCATTGTAATGGAGCTTATGTCAATTTTGTATTGATAGTAAGGCAAATGAATGGTCCGTAAGAACCGGCTATTAAACAAGAGTTATCAAAAAGCATTTTTAGCACTTTTTGAGATCCGACTAAATTTGTGTAAAGTTAACAAAAAGAAAATCAAAAAGAAATAAACGAATTATAAGTAAGTATAGAATAAGTATAGAAAGAAACGGAAAAAGTAGGTATGAAAAATCTTTAAAATCCTGACTGACAATCTGGAATGTCAGGTGGATTCAGATTATTAAAAAAAATATGCACAACATTTTAAAAATTACATTCCTCAATTACACCTAAAGTTAAATGTGTGACTGGGGAGTTTCTTATTGTTTCTTCCCCTTAAATAGCAGTAGCAACTTGCGAAGGGGCGTACATAGAGTAGGGAATAGAATTAATTTTTAACTTATAAACGTATGTGTGACCTTCAAAAAATATTTTAAAATAGAACTTACGATTGAATAAAAACCTTCGAATTTTAACAATCATCTATTTTTGTTTTCGCATTTTCGATACACCCTTGTTTATGATAGAGCAATGGAGTTTCCTATAAATTCAGTTTTTGCAAACAAATTAGTTTCTGAGAAAATAATAAAAAGAGGGATAAAAAGACAGACAGACGGAGATGACGATTGTATAAGAGGTCCGTTTTTGCCAAAATGGCTACGAAACCCTAAATACTTTACTAGGAAAGGCAATTTCGAAAACTCAATACAAATATCTTAACAAATATACACAGCAAGCTTTCAAAGATAACAGTATTTGAAATGTGGCAAAAAGCAGACTTTGAATAAGGTCCATCTTTATCGCGTTATCTTTTAAACATAAATATTACACAAACAAGAACTGATAATTTTGAAAGTAATGGATGCCTTGTTATGGTGTGTCTTTATTTATTGGATATTTTCATAGACAATTAAGCTTCGCTAATTAGTTTTCTGTAAAACCTTTCAAGTCTTCTGCATATAAAGTTGAAATGTTTGCAAATAAATTATTATTATTGTTACAACTTAGGTTCCGACAAAAAAAAACAAATTCTACATACAGTCTGTAAAAGAACATTTTATTACCTGTCGGCATTTGTTACTAATTGTAAACCTTCTATGATCGTCTTCTTTTGTCTCGCAACTCGTAACATTATGCTCGTTCCTGTGACTTGTTATATAGGTATATATATTTACTTTAATAATTCAAAATACATTTTAAGTGTACAGACCAAAAGTTCTCTACTCTGAACCTTGTAAACTGCGCCTTATAATTTTTATGATCAAGGAAGTCATTAATATATTTCAAGAAACTCTTAATGAAGACTTAAAACATTTTCAAACTATCAATCAATATGAATTGACAATTTCACGATAAAGGTTTAAATTCTGGTACAGAGCATGCACCACCTAGACAATAATTTTCTGCCAAAATTAGAAAAATGATACAATTACTAATTACTGACGGCGAAAGAAAATATCTCGAAGAAGCCTGAACATCGATATTACCGCCGTATACATCCCACCAATACGCATTGGAGAAATACGCCTGAGTCGAGCAGCATGCTGCTATTATTATTGTAACTTCCTCGGAATTCGAAGAAAACCACTCAAAGACCTTAGTGTTTTACACATTTTACTCTACGCCCTTGATTTTATGTTTGTTTATTATCTTTATTATTAGATAATGTTCGAAATTGTTTATGCTCATAGGCAACAGGATATAATGGCCTCGATAAAACGATATCTCGTTGAAATCTCGCTTTTCAAAATATCCCGGTTCCAGCAACCGCAATCGCCGGATCGCAGTAGGTCGCGGTTGCGGTCGTCATCGCCGTCGTTATTGCTAATCGTTGCAGCTTAATTACCTCCTGGTCTTAGTTTAGTTTTAGATCCTTCGAGATTCTTTTTGAGTTGACTCTTTACACCTCTCTGCCCGAGGACAAACGGTGAAGTAGTAGTACAGACGTTAATTGCTTGGTGCTTGAAAAAGTCAACCCGATTTTTCTCTCACCATCAGAGCTTGAATTAAAAGACAATAAGTTCAACTGACATACCAAATCTACCAGATAGGGGCTCGTAAGCATTTGTAACCCTTAGCATCAATATTAGGAATAACAATAGCCCAGTAACAAAACATAACTCTGAAACTTATCAACGTAGCTGATAGTAGTCTTACGCGACCACGCTGGTCTCTATTTGGTGTAAAAATGTGGCCAGTATCTTGGGAACGTTCCAAACAATAGAAGTGTGACAAAGGGTGGGAGGGATTCTAAATTTCGTGACGTCATATTTCATATATTATATCGTTATAATACATTTAAGCTTTAAAACACGAAATTTAAAGTATTAACGAAAACCTTCAAAACGTTTCCAACTCTATCTGTATAAGCAAAGTGTTTAAATTATTAAATATAATGTATTCTATCTCATTCTCTCGCAGGCTTAGTACTATAGATTTATGTGTTTATCTCTTTTTAGTTCCTTTTTCGTTTGACTTTCAAATCACAACAATTCTAAAGCTGAAACAAGATTATTTTCAGAGGAATCCAACTCATATACGGCATCCTATTTTAAATGGTAACGATAAGCGTGTGTACACACTATCGTTTATCTTTTTTTAATAGACTGTAATATTTGTACAGGTTATTTATCTGTATTGTCGTGGTCACTTATTCACATTGTAATGTTGCATGCCCAGGTGTTCCTTGGCCCTTACCGCGATCATGACCCTCCGCAAACAGTTTCCGAACTTTTTACGGCAATGACCCACTTGATACAATGTTTATATTTTCAGTGATGGTTTTCGTCACCTTTATTCTATTTTAGGTATGTGTTGGCTCTTGTAGCCCATTTATTTAATTAAAAACTTGTTTTTCTACATATATAATTATGAAAATTAAATAATTAACCTTGCATATTCACATAAGTGTTATAGGCATGTAAGTCAAGTATAATATTAAGCAAGGCGTCTGTCTGCACTTCGAATCCATGTGCATATTAATATATGTGACAAATTTGCTATGTGGATGTTTGTTTCAAGTTTAGAGTTTCAGAACAAAAATGCAACCCTCATAGCACCACTGACAACAATCAACGTGGTAAAGCTAAAAAAATACTTTCATCAAAAATTGTAATATTTAAATGAAATCCACTAAAAAATATTTGAGATATTTTCGAGTTAGTGCTCTTTTGGTGTTTCGTAAAGTAAAAAAACAGTACGAGTTCGTTGCTCTTGCCAGGCGATACCCGTCAGTGTGCTTGATTCATGCATTTGGACGATTTTTGTTACATATTGTATTTTTGTATATTACAAAAGAGCCCACAACGTCTCACTGCTGGGTACGGGCCTCCCCGTATTTAGGGGAGGAATGGGCAGTATAACTGCTACATGTTGCATGATTTCAGCAGACAGGCAGACGGTTCACTTGATGGAAAGCAGTTACCATGGTCTATGGACATTTGCAACACCAAAGGTGCTACAAATGCGCTGCTGCTCTCTTAAGAGAGACTGGAACCTGGCCACTGATACCGGAACACAACTCAAGGTTGTTATGGCGGCATACTCTAGACCAGGATTGGTAGCCATCCAGTGGGGCAAATACCCTACCACCTGGCAAATGTTAATTGCATGTGTTAATTGTAACAATATTCACATTGGGGCACAAAACTGCCTAGTGATGCATGCCTGGGCTCCGAGTCTGTATGTAACTCAAATTGGCAGTCGAATCGAATTCGAATTCGACTTTTGACGGTTTAAGTAGCATTTAAGCCATCTCATTTCAGTATTAAATCAATATTGACTTAACAGAGACTGATTGAATGTATGAATTTTAGAGACTGCAAATATTTTACCATCTGTCAGTTGAATCGATCTTGACTCGCACTGACATGGTTTTTTTTGTGAAAGTTATAGACTCGGGGGGCCTAGATTCGAACCCACTCTTCTTTTGAAATGTGTTTTTGAGACTCAAGAGTTACCTACTAAGCTACCACAGCTTCGTTTATCGTCGCATGTTGATGTATGGTAATATCGCTTTTTATTTGAATGTAAGCTATACAACAGCCGATAGTGTTATACGGATGTAATAATAGACACGCAATGTTGAAAGAAGTTATGCCGTGTACATCATCCACGTATTGTGTACGTGACACGGTATAACCGCAGGAAATTAGCGTGTAACGTAAATATCCTGCTCAGAAACTGGGATACTATCAGAAATATACGATTAGAAAAAAAAAACACAAATTTACCAGAAATTTTTCTCTGATAATATTTTTTGTATTTGGTCGTCGTCAGCCAATCGCAGTCCACTGCTGGACGTAGGCTTCCCCAATCCGAAGCCACTCATCCCTGTCCTCTAACTTCCTCATCCAGCGCATACCGGCGACATTGCGCAGGTCATCGGGACGGAGGGCCGGTCGACACTACGTTAACCGAGACGCGGTCTTCGTTCCAGGACTCGTCTGCTCCATCGGCCATCGGTCCTGCGGCAGACGTGACCAGCCCACTGCCACTTTAACTTGCTAATTTTGCGAGCTATGTCGATTAACTTGGTTCTCTTGCGGATATCCTCATTTCTAATTCTATCCATAAGAAAAACACCCAACATAGCTCGTTCCATATCCCGTTAAGCGACTTGGAATTTGTGGACCAATCCTGCCGTCGGTGTCCACGTCTCAGCCTCATAGGTCAGGACGGGGAGGACGCACTCCTCGAAGTCTTTCATTTTCAAGCATTACGTGATGGTCGACGAGATTTGTATTTGGTGATTATTTGTAATTAGAGATATATAAAATATGTTTTTTTTATTACTTACTTTTGTTCCTTCTTCTCGTTCTTATATGGGATTTATTATTTATGAAATCCATTCTTAATATTAAAAATGCAAAAGTAATTCTATCTGTCTGTTACGCTGTCGTTTGACGGCCTTTGTGGTTGAGTGCGCTAAGTTTTAGCTGGCCGAACTCGCTGGAAAGCAGAGGGTCCGGGTTCGATTCCTAGTATGGTAAATTTCGGAAACGAACTTTCTGTTATTTACTACATTCTGGGTGTCTGGGATAGGCCCCAGAGTGGTCCGTTGTACCACGCTTGTGATACCTATAATACAAACGTAACTTGCTTAATTTGGGGATATACAATGTGTGTCATAGTCTGCCGATTATTTAAAAAAAACTTTAAAAGTATGAATACCGAGAATACACATAGGAAACTTTTGTCCCGGAAAATGACATAGTGTATTTATCGGGATGGTAAGAATTTTCCAGGGCGAATAGTGCCTATATAAAAATTTAATGCAATGTAACCTACGTGAATGCTTGCTCTTTAAATAGGTAGACTAAGATATTTATTAGGGTAAATCTCAATCAAGTAAATATTATAGCTAAGACCTACTGCCTCCCCCATATAGCTGAGAATGCGATCTAATTTGAATGTCACACTTTAAATACTGTTTGATTCGGTATTCCATTAAATTAAACTTGGTTTTCAATTGTTTATCGATTTCACATGCTTTTATATGTATTTTAGTTTTTAGAGAAATTACATGTTTTTTTGATGATATAGTATGTGTGGCGAGTGACATTTATGATTTATAATAATGCCATATTATGATGTGATGAGGTATGCTGGAATGAAAGAGTTGCGTTCATCGCAAACACTGTTGACTAATTTCATTCAACTTAAACCTATGTTTTTCATAACAACGGAACGTTTAATACTACAAAAGTATATAAGTTCAGTAGTTCGCGATTTCACACATTTGCGGTCTCATTCAACCCACTTACTTGATTACACGATCCTTACTCGTGTGTCATTCATTGACATTAGCACACAATATATTTTTCATGTTTTTGTAAATATGATGATTTACATTGTCATGTGATACCGGTACGTGAATAATGAAGTTGAATGGAGGGATTATAAAGCGCGATGTCGTGGTAGCCGTGTTTAAAGGTCATGAATCGCCTCGCTCGCAGTCTGTCCACGCGCGGACGCCCATTGAACCACTCGGTGACAACCCGCTGCTAGTTTGACCTAGTGCTAATTGCTAACAGAGACCACGCAAAGTACTCAGCGATTTTTGTTGACAGTGCGGAGTCCACTAGTGGACGTCGGTGCTTGTCGAGTGCCGGGCAGCTCTAATGAGTTATGATCCTAAGGCCGTGAACAGACAGCCCCAGAGAAGGCCCACGAATCATAAAATTGCACGTTATGCTATATATATTCATAGAGCATAGAGAACCATAATAACGCAATCCATACCCATACTATAAAAAATGTGAAACTGTTTAGATATTTGTTTGTCCTGTTTCACGAGTTCGGGAATGAATCAGTTTGTAATATGTATATGTATAATAGTCCTAACCCTGAAAATTGAGTTAGTTTCTACGGAACAATTTACATGAAATCTCGTACGTGTAGATACTTTAAAAAAAGAGTAATGGCAATATTTCACCTATTTTCTGGATTCGCAGGCCGCTTTTAAAGTGGGAAAAATAATGCCATTATCAATGTGCTAGTTTCAGCGACATTATTGATCGATAAGATTCTTGTAGTGTTTACAAAAAAATATAAACTTATTACAATTAAACAGTTTCATATTGTTAATAAGCATAAAGAGCAGTTAATATTCATAAAAACTGTTATTAAAAATTGTGAAACATCTTTATATTTTTGATAAGGAAGTCTCTAGAATGGATGTTGAAAACGGTCGTATAATATTTTAACTCAGACAAACAACAACAGAACAAAATAGGTACAACGAGCCCCGAGATCTCAGAGTGAAGACGGCTAAAGGAAGCCGATTTTAGAATTAGAATTTGGGAATAGGAAACTAATCACACTAGCCCATAGAAAAAAGTATTCTGTGCTTTTGACCAGACCCATCTATTCTTATTTGATTCGTACTAATTTGATTATCAAATTAGTACAGATAGAGGTGGAATAGTTTCCTGTAGATACATTACCATTTACCACACAGACGTAAGCCACATAATCTATACTAATATATAAAGCTGAAGAGTTTGTTTGTTTGCTTGAAGGCGCTAATCTCAGAAACTACTATCTGATTTGAAAAATTCTTTCAGTGTTAGATAGCCCATTTATCCAGGAAGGCTATAGACTATATATCATCACGCTAAGACCACTAGAAGCGGAGCACCAATGAAGAATGTTTCAAAATCGGGGAGTTTTTTTTCCCTTTTGAGAGCTTCCGCTGCGTGCGCTGCGTAAACGGTTAAAGTTTCGCATAAATCATGTGTGACAGAATTGTTCCCCTTTAAAAGTTCTAAAAAAAGTCCGCGACAGCATATGGTATCAATCTTTTAAGGTTGGCTCACTATAATAACCTTGTTCTAAAATAATGTATTATTTGCGAAGGTGTTTTTATAAACATGATATGAATCCTTATCCAAATAAATACGTTAATTGATCACAAGTATTTAATTTAAAACAAAATTGCCATTTACATCATTCGATTACAATTAATATCTTAGGAGATATCGTAGTTTTAAAATAACATCGCAGCAAAATAATGATTAAGTACTGCGCGCGCATTTATGATGTGCAAGGCTGGCGAGCAGTCATGAGGGGGAAGAGATTAGCGCGTTCAAGCAAACAAACAAACAAACAAACTGTTCAACTTTATATATTAGTATAGATATTTTCACCTTCTACGTAAACAAAGTCGCGAGTTAAAGTTAGCGTTAGCCCCAAAGTAACTATTCCAAGCGGACGAAGTCGCGGGCAGAAGCTAATAATATATACTACATAAGTTTTTAAGCAATGCTTCACATCATTTGATGCACTTGTTCACGTATGCCCTGTACTTTTACACGTTCGTCCAAACTAACCAACAATAATTAGAGAGCATGAAAATTTCTATAGGACGACCCTATTTGCCGAGTGCATATGTGCACCGTTTGCTTAGCAATTTTCACGGCCCAGTTACCAACGTCGTCGCAAGCTGAACTGAAGAATGTATGCTAGTAATGTAATTATGTAATGCATCATAATGTTAACAGTAAACACGGAAGTTCGCTGTTTAGAAAGAATATGTAAATATAGGAAGGTGACAAATATGTTAGAAAATATAATGACCTCTTTAAAGCTGTTTGTACTGCTGTAACAATGCTCTAATATGATAGAATATGCTTGACATTTAGAGAGCTGTTTAACAAGGTTTCTTTGTTGAAACAATTTATATGCAAGTGTTGTGATTTTGACCTATTTTCGAGTGAAAACATTCACACAATTTTTTAATGAAAATTCTCGTCTTCTAGGAGGTTACTTACGTTAGTTTCCTTTTTTGTCTTTTGGTAGTCAAGTAATATCATAATTTAAAATTTTACAACGGAAAACGGGCTTTAAATTAGTTAGTAAAAATCTCTCCACATCTCCATATTTTTAGCTCTTTCTTATCCAGCTTTGACATCCACTACATTTAAGAATGTAAGCTTTGATCTGAGGGCCTAAAGCGGTTGGTTTTGCAAAATCGCTTAGTGAAATGACATTAATATATTTAATAGGATTTATTAAAATATATTTCGCTTCCGAAGGTTGGAATATCATGTAAAACTTTCTATATCGTCATATTAGTAAATACTTATAGAATAATGATTTTTGAAATTCTTTGCAAAATTATTAAACATAAAAATGTGTAAAACATATTTCCCTTATAATTTCCTTTTTTGAGGGACAACGCCCTTTGAAAACAACAGTCACTGTGAAAGGGTTGGAAAGGTTTCGACCGCGTAACATCTTGTATAGAAAGGGTTAAGCCCAAAAATGCTAACGTAACATCGTCGTAATAATGAGGCCCGATCTGTCTTTTTTCTTGGACCTTCTCGCAATTATTTTGGTCCGACACAATATGCCTTTTCCTTCCACACTCCTCTATTCTGACATAAATCCTCTGTCACACTATAAATCATCATGTCATCATTCACACAATCGATCCATCTCTGTTTTGGTTTACCTTTACATTTGTACCCGCCAATCTTCCGGTTTAACATTTTTATTAACACGTGTCCTCATTACATGTCCTTCTTCCTCTCAATTTTTCAGTCACAGGTGTAACTTGCAAAAATCCCTTTATATACTAATTTGTCAATATGAGTGCCAATCAATGGTCCCACAGTGATGCTCTAGACGCAATAGACATTTCACTTTAGAATCAGAATGTACTCCGTGATTCGTTATTAAATAAATATATTCAATAAAATAGCTGTACAATTACGACACGAATGCTATCTCTAAGGAAGTAATCACATATTTAAACGCAAGTGCACCATCAAATAGCGTTAACGCGTCGTAACTGAAAGTGAAAATTCTTGAAGATTCCCGTTAATGCCGAGTCAACGGCCGGTTGAGGCTTTGATTTATCGCTCGATCATGTGGAAACGGTTGATGGCGGAGATGGAAATTGCGTTCTTGATAAGGGAGATGTGATTTAGTATTAATGCTAAATATAATACCTGTTGTTGCTAAGGAAAAGCTTCATACTTTTATTCATTTACTATGATATACCCGCGACTTTGTCCACGCTTGATTTGAATCTGCCGCGGAATTCCCGGGACATAAAGTACCGCAGCATTTAAAAAAGAATGTAAGCTATCGTTTTAGTGGAAACTGTGTCAGAATGAGCTAATTTTTATGCACCCGAACAACTTCAAACCACTCCCGGGATAATTCCCGCGGGTTTCCCGGGATAAAAAGTATAACAAATTTTATTACATAAAAATTGCTATCGATTGGTGAAAAAACAGTATTGGAATTCGATTTTTTTTCAATCTGGCCTTTTTAAGTCATTCCCAGAAAAATCCCCACTTGATCCCCGGGATAAAAAGTAGCGCAGTACAAGAATTTGCTATCGATCAGCGAAAACCGCATCGAAATTGGCCCAGTAGTTATTACGTGAATCCCGAACAAACAGACACACATACATATAGTCTATACCAGCTGTTTTTTTTTAATAGCTTTAATGTACAGACACGGCATGTTTAGAATTTTGTATTATAGATGACTCAATACCAACTTCGAACGAAACCCTTAATTTTCTCGACATTTAATACTAAAGAGGTTAAATACCCCTGAAACAATTTCTCAAAGACCTCCGATATTGCCGGATCATCTTTCCGACTTTTTGAATACGACCCGAACTTTATAAAAAGGCTGTTAGCTATAATCGCAGTTCGTCGCCCTTTCAAATAAGAAAATCTTTTTCCTTTATAAATATTTATGAAACGGGTGAAGATAAAGTGAGTTAACCTTATAAGATAGCGTAATATATTTGCTATATTTAGGTTCCATATTTCAATCACCGGATAAAAGTTATTCTAAAGGTGCGGCTTCATCTGGGATAATAAATAATGTTAAAGATTTAGGCCGTTTCACGCCGATATGGCGATGGGTTTAATCCGTTATGGTCTAAGAGCCCGTGAACGGCTACCTGTATGTATTTGACCAGACCTGAGTTTTTGTACATTGAGGCCCCTATACCTACCATGCATGAGGCGGGGATTCACTAAGCTCTAAGTGGTGGACGCGACGATCGCTCAAGTAAGATAGGTATCGATTTTTGACGAATTTGAAATCCATTTGACCACGTCTGCCGTTTTAAAATTTGAAAATATACGATTATTTTTATCGGAAAATAAGAATGGCAGACCATTATCGCGCATTTTACTTTGTGGCAGACAATTTTGAAAACGGTAAAAAAAAAATTTTTTTGAGCAATTTGACCAGATCTGCCTTTGATATATTTTATTTATTATAGTCTTAAAAACTTGTATTGATCACGGCAGACGTCTACATTGCGTACACACATCAATAAATAATAAAATCTTAGCTACTACCCGGTCAGATGTATTATTATGTTTTCCGTTCGCTGTTTGACATCAATATAATTTACTTGCGATTTATTTTATCACTGTAATTACAGAAATTAATATTTTTTTTATATTCTATATACTAAACTTCATTAGTTAGATAATAAAGAAGTGATTTTTTATGGAAGAATCATAAATAATACGGTATAATGCTGATAAAAAAAAACAATTCCTCATTTTTCTTTTTATTTCGTCAAGACAAAATTTAAGTGTTAAATGAGTTAAAAAATATATCATGCATGCATTACAATATATATATATATATATATATATATATATATATATATATTGTATCTTCATTCAGCATCATCATCGGAGTCATGTTTATCGTTAGGTGACTCGTCTTCATCATCCATTGAATCGAATTCTGCAAAAATAAAACATAAATTGTAAAATAAAAGTAAATTGATCTGAACATGTTCAAGAAAGAATTTTTATCAACTTACCAGGGACATTGGTGATTAAATTACTCACAAAAGATGGAAGTTGGTCACCTTCGAACCATTTGAAGGCATATGTGCTGTCCTGCTCAATCCAACCATACTCCAACGGGTCTAAAGTTGTGGGTTGCTTTTTATAAAAAAATCACTTCTTTATTATCTAACTAATGAAGTTTAGTGTATAGAATATAAAAAATATTAATTTCTGTAAATACAGTGATAAAGTAAATCGCAAGTAAATTATATTGATGTAAAACAGCAGGTAGCAGGTAGCAGCTAAGATTTTATTATTTATTGATGTGCGTACGCAATTTAGACGTCTGCCGTGATCAATATTTAGTTTTTAAGACTATAATAAATAAAATATATCAATCAATATAATATCAATGGCAGCTCTGGTCAATTACTTTATTTTTCTTATTTTTTTATTTTCAGAATTGTCTGCCACAAAGTAAAATGCACGATAATGGTCTGCCATTCTTATTTTGCGATAATAATAATTGTATATTCTCAAATTTTAAAACGGTAGCCGTGGTCAAATGGATTTAAAATTCGTCAAAACCTGTCTTATCTGAGCGTTCGTCGCGTCCACCGAGCTTAGTGATTCCCCACCTCATGGTATACGGGCCTCAATGTACAAAACTCAGGTCTGGTCAAATACATACAGGTAGCCGTTCACGGGCTCTTAGACCATTATTTAAGTTAAATATTGACAGATAACATTTGTACTCGTATATATTGTATATTGAGGCTATGCGTTAACGGCGTTATTTTCTAACGCTTTAAATCTTTAACACTAAAACAGGTGAAGACCCAGCAATAGGATGAAATACAAAATGGAAAAATTAAAAATGACAGTTTTTTAATAACACAGTTGAATTGTTTCACTTTTGAATTTAGTCAGGTTGTAATTGATTTATTCGAATGATAACTTTTATCAGGATGATTGACAAATCGGCCCTTAGTATAACTAAAGTCCCGGTCATACAATATTAAATGATGGACGACCGATAGAAATAAACTAGGACCGCAGTATTTTGATGTGACAAATATATATTTTTTTATCGCGAAGCTGACAAGCAGGCAGTCGGTCCGCCTAATGGGTAGTGGTGAACATCGCCTGTAGACATTTGCAACACTAGGGGCGAAGTTAACGCATTGCTGGCGTTTAAAATGGGATAGAGAAGGTCGGATAGAGAAGGTGAGACAGGAGACGGAGGGTGGTCCGCAACGACGTCAGCATAGCTGTATCTCTACCATTGATATAAATACATACTACGAAATACTGCGTGGTTTCGATTGCTGGGATAGTTATTTCGTTTTGTGAGATAAAATGTTCCCTATTATCGAAAATAAGCATATATGTGTCGAATTTCGTAATAGTTGGTTCGTTCACACTTATACACATACACAGCCAGGTAGTAGGGTAGTTGCCCGCCTAACTGCTACCACCCCTGATCTAGAGTATGCCGCCATAAGAACCTTGAGTTGTGTTCCGGCATTAGTGACCAGTTTCCAATAGCATATTGGTAGTTACCTTTGGTGTTACAAATGTCTGCTGAACTCATGCAATAAAAAATCTTTAAACCCGGAAAAAGTAACGAACACATAACCAAACTCAGTCAAATATCTATATTTTTTATTCTCATATAGGCAAACATGTAGACGATTCCTCGAACAATAAGTTACTGTCGTTTAGGACATGTGCCACACTAAAGTAATTAATATATTTCCTACATCGTTGAGGTTTTAAATATCTGTTTATAGGCCTTTTATTAGAGCCTGATATTGTAGTCCTCTGGGAAAGCCTGGGGAATGCCAGGTGGTAGGGCATTTGCCCGACTAGATGGCTACCACCCTTGGTCTAAAGTATATCGCCATAACAACCTTGAGTTGTGTTCCGTCATTAGTAACCAGGTACCAGTCTCCCTTAAGAGAGCAGCAGCGCGTTTATAGCACCTTTGGTTTTGTTGCAAATGTCCATAGGTGATGGTAACCGCTTTCCATCAAGTGGGCCCACCTGTCTGCCTGACTGCTGAACTCCTGCAATAAAAAATGAAAAAAAGCAACGTAATGGAGTTCATTGCACTGCTCGCTCTGTAAACAGCTTTATTGTATAATAATTAGTATAGAAATCTACTGAGTGATATTAACTCTATGAAAATTTAATTAAATCATTTTTCGGTTCATCTTAGAGTTATTATAATTCACACCTTGTAATTGAAATTGAAAGAAACGACAAATTATATTGTTGTTATAGATTAATATATCACCCGAGTGAAAGTAA
Source organism: Dendrolimus houi (assembly GCA_039645545.1). NCBI lineage: Eukaryota > Metazoa > Arthropoda > Insecta > Lepidoptera > Lasiocampidae > Dendrolimus > Dendrolimus houi. The sequence continues at coordinate 21,634,846 of CM077127.1, read as the reverse complement.
GAGTAATAAGCCCGGCTTGTCAATAACTTTCTCGCTCTATTCTCAAGAGATCAACGCTTACTCATGGTTAATGCTTCTTTGTTCCGTTCTAAACCAGGCGAAGGTGTTAGAGCGATTTGCTTTGTGCATACAAATCAAGTGAAAAATGATTGGGGAAGCAATAAAAATGTATTTTAACAAAACTGACCGTGTTTTATTTCTTTATTCCATATATTTCGTCTACTCTGACGTCACTATGTGATTAATGTTCTTAAAGAGTATAAAATCGTGCTTTTAATTAAGTATAACAGCCGCCAAAGCATAAATAAGATAAGTTTTTAATATTATTTTTAATACAACCTGGCTTCTTTTAGCAATGTTAATTTGAAATTAATATATCCGCTTTATTGAATAATGCAAGACATCAATATTAAGTTTTATTACTGTCTCTGCGCTCCTTTGTACAAAGTTACCAATCATATACTTCAATCAAGAGAACCATGTTGTAAATGTATTTTCTATTACCGAATGTTGTACGATAATTGAATATAATATAGATAGGAAGAAATAAAAATCATTTATTTGAAGAAAATGGCTACGTAATTACAGGTTCACATATTATTATTATATACATAGCATATTTTGAGCCAGACAAACTGCAGGAGAGTCGCTTACGCTGATACGGCCACGTTTTACGGAAACCGGCTAGTTACGTAGGGAACAAATGTGTAACCATGCCGCCTCCACCAGATCCCGGTCGAAGGGATAGGCCCAAGAAATACTGGCTTGACGTTGTGAAGGATGACATGCGTACCAATGGTCTCAATACAAGGGATGCCGAAGATCGCGCGAAGTGCAGAAGAAAAAGTAGGAAAGCGGACCCTGGGCGTCGAAATGATAGCTCCGAACGCAACCGGGATTTAACGCTCGTGTGATGATGACATAGCATATTTTAAGAGTTTGTACGCCGCATTTTCAGCAAACAAGGTTTGCACTAAGCAGCAGCAAGTTTCAAAAATTAATTGGTAATTAGAGTTCGTTTAGTTATATTGATTTATTGATAGTATAATAAGTCAAATTAACAAAGTTACCTTTTGCTGGTTTCTTTATCTTGCTTTTGCCTTAATATTGGTTTAAATTTAATATAAAATTCAATAAGTAATGTAGTATAATATAAATAAAGTAAAAAGTAGCAATAGTAAGATTTATAAATCAGGCATACTTGTCCATCATTGTGTTTTAATGGATTAATACATTAAAGTCTTTATTATTTATATAAGAAGATATTACATATTTGCAGAAATGCTATTATTAAGAGTATCCTAGTATAAATATAAATAATTGTCAACAAACATCATCGTTGCAATGGTACCAGACCAAAAAACAAAAGATGCACTCTTGTCTAAATACCAAATCTCTCACGATCCCAAACAATACTCGTACCAAACGATTGTTTGCATGTGAAAAAGCAAATGTATGTTCACACGACGAACCTTGAACCCTCAGGCAAGACAGGCACGTGGCCTTGGTGATGAGGTCGCCGTTCCTGAGAACAAGATGACAGCTCGGATAAAAGAGACATGGGACACGTGGTTCGACATGCCATGACATTCAAAAGCCCGTGCGCTTTTTTATATGCCACTTGTGTCGATGCTTTGAATTCCTATTTTAAAATTAGGAATAAATGATACGATATCAAAGTTGGATTAGCAGATGTTTTAATATCATCATAAATTTAAGAACTTTGTCTAAACGATTAATGGCCAGTTCCTATATCTTACCGACCGTTCACTTGCCTTACTATCCGCTTTTTTTCAATTCAGCCGATGGTAATACAAGTGAATGAATAGTAAGATATAGGAATCGGCCCTATGTAAGTTGTTGCTGGACTTTATCTCTAAGAAACAATTATTAAAAATATCACATTATACAAGAACTACTCAACCTATGGTTCCTCAAACCAATTTTATTTAAAATTATTTTTCAAGTTCCACGACGTTAATTTTTTTTATAATGTTTCACTTCATATCCAAAGGTTAGATAGGGATAGGAAGTTAGTTATACACTTTATACGTTTTTGGAAGAAAATATCTCGCCACTTATTCACATAAAAAAGTAAAGAAACACTGTTATAGCTGTTTATAGCTACAAGAAGTTCAAGACCTGTGTAGAGAAATCCCACATGCCTCTGAGTTACCTACTTAAACGCCTTTCTTGACTGTTTATCTCTTACCTTTCATTATACCGGTTATAATACCTTGATAACTTAGCGGTTAGGGCATTCGCGTCTAAAATAACGCAGGTTCGAATCCTGACCAGAAAGCATGCACTGCATTTATGCAGACAGTTTTCTGACCTAAGGTGCATATTGTTACAGTTACCATGCGCTAACCATGAAGGAAAACACCGTGATGAAACTACTAATCACCATAACCGATGTATCTATCAACCACCTTGCATAAGCGTCCATTCTTCTCATTAAAAGGAAGAAATCTAACCCTATCAGTGGGACGTTTTTGGACTGTTATTATTATCGGTCATGCAAGTATCGTCGCAATAAATTATGAAACATTTTCCCTCTTCATTCATTCGCTCCACGGAACATTTACTACTGATAAACATTAAAGTGTTAGAAAATCTCTTTAATGGTTTTTATTCCGTTTTGTTGCAGGTATGTCCAACACAAGTTAAGATCTCTCCGGTACGTGTAAAACACACTTCGTAAGTAAAAAGCCATGTAGTGTAGAAATCCTCTGTCCTAACAAAATGACTCCTCCGTAACCTTTGTCTTAGAAATTAAGATGCATGTTGAGTAAAGCTTACTCACATAATGAACCAAAACAATGACAAGCAATCAAAATGTTTCATGAATCATATATTACGAGTTCTTTAATGATATGTAAAGTAACTGTCAATCATTCAATGGGCTCTAATGGGTAAGGCAAAAAGTAATATTATTATTTATAGCTCCTTCTAGGTATATATATAGTTGTTGATATAAAATGTTGTTTAAGATTTTTTGTAAATAAATTGATTGCTCTGCATAAAAGCGGTTTAAATATAAATATGAACTAATAATAAGAACAGCTAACTAATATTTTAAAACTATTTAGCTACTCTTTTGTGTGGTTATTTTTAAATAAATTTTGCAAATATTTAATGGTTTTAAGCTTGATTTAGTTTGATTGCTCAATTCGTTTAATTTCTCTGGCACTTTGCAAAGCTATCTTAGAATTGCAGATTACAATTTCTTGAAAAAGAACTTTATAATACGAATGTCAAAAAACCCAGAAAATCTATAATAATCTAGACATGTTACTGGCTAGTTTCTTGCTGCTGCTTAAAACAGCAGTAACGCGTTGCGTAACAGAGTACATAAGAGTAGGACTCAGTCTTAGTTTTTAACTTGTATATGTACAACTTTTGAATATTATTCTTCACTAGAACTCAAATAGAATAAAAACTTGACTTATAATTATTTCATTATTTGTAAGATTTTAATAAGCTTATAATATATACTATATATACACTTACATATAAATCGGAACAATTTCACCCTTACTTCTATACGACCGGCATGTCATTGAAAAGCTACGCAACTTCTTTTCATACAATCGTCGAGCGTCAACAGTCCGTCGAAACCGGCCATTGCCGCACCGCCGAACATAGTGTTGCGTTGCGCGCGCGCACTACTTTTATTAATTATTAACGTGTCCAATTGTGTTGAGGATATGACGCCATGCCGGCGGCGTGCGTGCGTGATCCACCTGCAAATCGATCCTGAGGGCAATCGGCATTCATCCTTGAATTGTTCCAAGTTTATGTAGGGCTGACGAATGTGAAGATAACTTGATAACAAACTCATTAAATTAAAATTATCGCACATTGAAATGAAAAATAAAATTATTAAACAAAAATATATCACTTAATAAATAAATATATATGTATACTGTCAATTGGCGTGAGAAACGTCTGACTTGACTCATATTATAATATAATAAAACTATGTTTTAACGGTTTTCAGCGCGATAATTTAACTACACTCGTTGACACTTGACATCTTTGTCTTCTGTGATCACGGCCACTGAAAAGTGGCCGAAACGTCGGAATAACAAGAATCAAATAAATTACCGCGCTTAAAACCGTTAAAACGTAGTTTTATTATGTATACAAGTCGCGAAAACTTAAGAAAATATTATGTAGGTATTATATCTTGCTTGAATCAGAAACAAAATTTTCTCTAGTGTTTGAACCTGAAATATGTGTTTTAATTTTTACGTGTAAAGATATTTTATACTTTTTATATATACTTGAACTTGTATAGCTAATTTTGTATCAAAATAAAATACCAAAACACATTTTTTTTACATTCAAGTCAAATTATATACATCCAATTTAGGTTTAATCATAATTTTAAGCTTATCCCATTTATTATTAATATTTGTATCTTATTTAAATGTACCAACATACGGTGGTGTTTAAGTGAACATCTTCCATTTTGGTTAGTTTTGCTTCGTATTTTCGATTAGTAATGCTTTACGTGAAAATAAATAACATCCAACCATTACTATTTCTTTATTAACACCAATCTATCAGTAATACTCATTATTGTAAAAATTAATTATATTTAACACAAGTGATATTATTAAATTTAATTATGATTAACACAAATGTCATTTGACTTGCGTACCGATTTGGTGACCAGTGACAGCCCCTAAATATTAAACGCAAATTATTTAGTTCAATAGCGCGTGCCCACCAAAAATCGGACCCCAAGGCATGCTTATCGGACTGCAACATGCATATTTGAAACAGGGCACAGGAATTGGTCGTTTAGCCAAATATGCCGGATATTTTAAGACATCTATTCCCGTTTTAGTTGCCACGTGATAAATACCTTTGTTTTCTGGCTCCCAACACGAATTGGGCGAATTATTACGTATTAGGCTTGGACTTCGAGTTTGAGAATATCATTTTTAATTGAGTAATCGTTATCAGATAACTAACCTTTTGAAGACCATTCCATACATACGTTTTAACTGTACATGTATGTATATAGATCATTATGTCCGGATCTATCTTATCACGGTCTATGTAATGAACCGATTAACATAGTTATGGTATAGTATGTGTGTGTAGTATTTATCGTATGTATATTGTTTCTATAATGCAGATGAATATAGGATACTTTTATAACGGAACATAAAATAATTTCTATAACATAATGATTAAGATTACGCGAGAAAACCTACATTGAAAAACAAAATGAAACCTAGCACTGAAATTTACCATACGATAAATTCTTTTATTGTTTAAGTACATAGATAGTTATTAATAATATATATACTATAGCATTGTAGGATTTACTGTTTATTTATTATGTAAATATAGACATATGTCACGCCTATTTCTCCTTAGGGTTGGCAGAAAAGATGGATCTCCTCCTACTACGATCTTGACAAACACTTTTAGCTTCATCAACTTTCATTAATCTCTTCGTACATACACGCTTATTTAAATTGCTTTTCACCTGATCCTTATTATGTAATACGTATTAAACGTAGGTATGTAGATTAAAAACGTTATCTATGGTTCCGTAGCCAAATAACGGAACCCCTGTTTCCGTTTGTCCCCTCTACGAAACTCTTTGTTGTGCGCGAATTACCAAGCACTTACCCAATTTTTGTTAGAATGAAACATTAACTACAATAATTATCTCTTTCATTGTTGCTTGTTACTAAACAAACCGCAGAAGCAACAGCTAGAAGGAAGCAATTTTCTAAGCGCACATTTGATATAGCAAACTAATGGTGGTACATAGCAATTTTAGACTCTATTTACGACGCCAATGATCCGAGTTATGTCATGAAATTTGAAACCGTTTGTTAGACTATTGATTTCATAACTGCTTTTATCTATACTTTGTATTCGGGCATCGACGATGGCTCAATCAGTATGGAGTATTGGATCGCAAATCAATCAGTATTATGATCAAAATATAGGGCTGTATTTTGCAGACCATTATGCATCACAATGTATTAACATTACTCATTATATTGTTATATTTTATTATTATTCATATTTAATTCAATGACTTAACCTACGTCTTAGTAATTTAATTGTTTCAAATATTGTTTAAATTAACTTGAAATTACAAATTATTTAAAATGTATTTATTCTTTTTGAAAATTAGCTTCGCAATGGTATTATATAAATTTAGACCGTGTCAAGTATTCATGAATATTCAAGTTTTATAATAAATAACCTTCAATACAATCAGTATTTGGCGAATACTAACTCATGTAAACGCCGGAATCTTTGGATGAATATTAATAATCAATGGAATTCTTATAGCAACCCTAAAAGTCATTAGATCGTTGAGATTTTCTATACAAACACACTATTCTCTCATTAAAAAAAAATAATGTTCACTTTCGATACAAATGTATACGCTTTTAGGATTCCGTAGCTCTTTTGTCGAAAAGAAACCCGTTAAGTTCGTCTATTCATCTGTGCATCTACCTTTGTATACCAAAACGATTAATTTTGCGCGGTTTTCCCAGAGCGCTACAATATGGGGTCCTTCGAAAAGGGCGTAAACAGATATTTAAAGTCTCAAAGAGGTAGGCAACGCATCCGCTCCTTTAGTGTTGCAGATGTCCATGGGCGACGGTAGCCACTTGCCATCAATTGAACCCGTTTGCCAGTTCGCCTACAAGGAAACATTTAAAAAAAGTCGAAAGACTACTGAGTGATGACGTTCATCGCCTCCACGAAACCCTTCGCTGTTCGTAATCCGGCACGCATTTATACCAATTTTAGTAAATTAAACCTTAAAGCAATATATCACCTTTCAAGTTCCTGCCGAAAACTCTTTATTCAACGGGCTAAATACATAGTTTATCGTTAGGTAACATGTCATTGACCTATTCCCTTCGAGATTAAACTGAATCATTGGTTAAGACGTCGGCTATCAGACAGATGGGATTTTGGATCAAGGACGTCGCCGTCTGATTTACTGGAATTCAAAACATGTCATTAAATTAAATCTGATGGACAAAGGGACAGGGTTTCGGGCTAATCTAGTGGTATTTAAAGATTCTAAAGAAAATATTTTGCTTTTTGATGTATTCTAGTAATTATTGAAGACAGGTTTGTAAATCTTTAAATTTATCTAGTTGAGAACTCATCGTCCATCTACCATAGCCGTGTAGAATTTAGCTACCGTGTGCAATTGTAAAAGTGACTAATGGCCGGTTCTTAATATCTTACTATTCATACACTTGCCTTACCAATATGATAGTTAATATGAAAAAATGTAGAAATTATTTAAATAAATACCCCTTATACAGACTATACCTTAAAAAAATTAGGACTTTAACATGGTGCTGTAGAAAATAAATACTATAAAAATTCTAAAACGTAAATAAAATATATAATGAAATATCATATTAGACAGTAGAATACAATTACGTAACATTATAAAATATTAAAGTACATTTAAAAACAAAATTATCCGTGTCATTTCGTGGTGGCTAAGACACTCGCTGAAATACTAGTATATTATAGTTTTGAATACTATCAAAGACCATATAGCGCTTAGGCACTGTTTCTAGTTTAAAGTGTTATACCTATAATTACTACCTGAAGCGACGGTGAAAGAAACCGTCGTTGAAGAACTGCGCTATCTGGACAAGTACGGCGTCTATACTCTCCGCTCTCCTATAACTAGGAGGTCCTTGATCAGTAATTTATGAGTATGAAAGAACCGAAATCGTAACTGTAAGATGCCTGTCGGGTATCGAAAATAAACAACGTTGATTTACACATCTCCGGGATCATTTTGAAAACAGATTGATTGCACAACGTTGACGTTTAGCGCTTATATAAACCAGTTAATCGATCTGAAATATCCCTATCGTAAATATGAAGAGACCCTTAACCGTATCGGCTGCCAAAGCGGTGCCCAATAAAAATTTGTTAGTAAATGCGCCTGACATTTTGTTTACGAGGAGCGCTTTATATTACGAAAGAGTTTTTAAAAAATCGACCGGCGAACGTGTTGCAATTCACGTACGCAGGAAGAGCGAATGCAGAGTGGCCATTTCTAGTGAAATAAATGTAACTATGAATAGGAAGAATGTTGAATAACCGTATTTATTGGCAGAGGTTAAAAGTAAACAAAAAGCAAAAGTATGGTTGCTTTCAAAAGGAAGCTGATAAAATTATTAGAATGATAGTTGGTCAGACCTTAGATTTTAACATCACATTTTTGGGTTCTGCATGTCATGTGGAAAATCATTAACTTCCCTCAAACTTTTACCTCCAGACCAGTCAACCGTATATAAATGCGAAGTATTTATAATAGGAACATCATTATTTTATAGTTTCGGACGTTTTTGTTGTACTGCATCTAACTTTTCGTTAGGTTACAATACATATGACATTTCAAGGAATCATACTTGTTGTAGCATCGCTGTTTGATAATAACAAAATAATGAATAGACTGTCAATGTTTGTTGTATAAGTTCAAATACAATGCATCATTGCTGATCTCCTGTGAGATATTAAAAATCATTGTTACCCTATTTGACCCTAATGTGGTATTGAGTATTATGACTTATGAATCATAGACCATTATGATTATTGACAGACAGCTAGGCTTTCTAATGTCCATTGCAGTGAGCTAGACTATTATTAAAGTAATAAACTTTGTTATATAAAGTTGCTACAAAGTATGTCAAATGTGACCATTGTTACCTTCTTGGTTACATAGAAAGATTTCTATATATCAGTTTTGTTATTTATTAATTGAATGTCAATTCTGATATTTAATAATTACTCTACTTCTTATTCATCATTATGGTGATTACAATCTAAGCTTCTGCTGCAGAGCACGGGGCCCACTATAAAAACCGCGATGGCTCATTCCTACGGATATCCTTTCCAGTTTGTATCATTTTTAATTTAGCTATTATTATCAACTTTTACGGAAGCGACTGCCGGGTGACCTGGGTCTAATATCTAACATGCATGTGAATCTAGACCCCTTTGCAATTAAATTAATTGTTACTTTAATTCATATGTAATAAATAAATTCATCGTTGCTATTTATAGGAATAATTACAATGTTATATAGATTTTATGTCGCTCAGTTTACTTAGCTTAAGTTTTTCTGTAATGGTGTACAATAAATAGTTATCCCCTATTTATGTAATATGGGATATGAGTACAAAGAATAACAATCGTGATAGGTACTTTAAGGTGTTGCATTGATGGTTAGTTCTACATTGTGCACTAAATGTCACTAGTATCGATTTTGTACGTAATATTGATATTAAACGGATCAACCAAATTGAATTAATTTGGATGAAAGGCACAGAACCAAACACAGACATTGAATGATTCAAGTTTATGTTTATATGGATCACTGCTTGATCTATCCAAATTGAAAAACAGAAATGAATCGTCTAACATCTTCATACTGTGAAAATATTACTTCAGAAACCAGAAATATTAATCATCAATGTCAATTGACAAGAGGTAATTTTCCAAAGACGTACTTCACATAAATGAAACGTAGTTGTAATGTACTCCACAATTGTATTTCTACTTCAATTTGGTAATGATCCAAGGAGTAAACTCACCGCCACAAACAGTTGGCATCACTCCGAAAAATACAACGAGAGAACTTTTCGCTTATGCGATTTATTAAATAAATAGTTTCTCACATAACAAAATCAACGAAGCCGCTGAGTTCATTGCTATCTTAAATCAGCTTTTGTATATAAAAATATTCCCTCTGATCTTTAAATAATTAATAGCTCAGTGATACGACTGCCTTTTCTGGTGAAATGTACCGATTATTCGAGTTTTCAAGAATATCTCGAATACATTAATTGTCTGCATTTACTCGTATGTTCACGATGATAAAGTTTTGCGTCATTTCGGTTTGACTTTAAAAGGGACTACACTCTCTTTTAAACGTCATGATATTCAATCCTACAATAAAGCGCGTTCCATAATCAGCAAACAAACTCGAATGTTCAAAGAAAGTAATTCAACAATTAACAATTGTAATAAAAAGTATAATATAATAACTATTTTCTTTGTTTTATATGTCGCTTAATTTTAACTCCTGACACAATAATCATCACGCCAGTATCATATTTTTTTATATTTGAATATTATTATTTGGTTTATGTGATCTAAATTCTAGCCCTAGATAATTGAACCATCAGTCATGAACTAGAACTGAAATGTCAACATAATATGGCAAACAAGCAAGAACATTTAACATATTAATACTATTTCATATTATGTAATTACAGCATAAAAATATTTCCATAATGATTTGTATCTCTTTCAAATTTTTAAAATTCAAAATCATCGCCTTTTTGTATTTTCGCTATTGGCTTATGTATGTTGTCGTAAAGATAAATAACTCATGTGTTTCGATGCGGCCAGGAAATCTTGTGGAAATCAGTATAATCATCCCAGTTTTTTTTTCCGTACTTCAAGTTATTGCCCCGTGGCTATGGCTTACTACGAAGTAAAGATCACGTAATAGCTCCTAGCTAAGTTAATGCTTCAATCCTGGGGCCTTCACTTGAGTTGGTCATGATCACTCATGGTCTAATACTAGTTCTATTTTTTTTTAATGAGGGTTTATATTGCTGCTGCCGTTCAAATATCGATATATTGGTCTCAATTTAAAAATTCAGTCACTGAAGCGAAAAGATTTATAATCAGGAAGTTAATGTTGAATTCATCTCCAAAATGATATTGTTTTCAAATTTAAATACTGGCATTACAACGACCCCGATTACGCATATGAAACCATAAACAGACATCGTGACGAAGAATAACAAAGACAGGTGTCATTTTTAAAGGTACGAACTAGAACCGTGTCCGACATTATCTCACCGTACGATCGAGACTATTTCACCTCGCTCAAGCGTCTATCTGTCTGTCAGTGAGTGGTCTTGAACTGCGGCTCGTTTCCACGAACGGGTGCCGGCACTCCTGCGCAGGATGAACGTGCGGCTATTATAACTTATTAAATCAATTTAACTTCTAGATTCCAGTTTAATTGGAGCTTTTTATCCGTTTAAAACTATTTTATGTGAGAATATTCCACTGTGATTGACGGCATTTATGGTTACAGCAAAGTTTATGTGTACGTCAAAATTTTAGCGTCTATCAGTCTTATTCATATTGAGTTACAGTAAGTTTGTAGGCTTCTTTAAGAACCTCAAAGAAGCCTAGAAACTTACTTTTAACTCAAAATGTACAAGACCATATGGCATTAGTCGTAAATTATAATTAAATATGGAGGTAAACTGCAGGTATTCACAGACTGGTCTATGGTTGTTTTTGCAATAGTATGATGAACATGATTCGACTTCCCTCATTATCTTGAGAGTCCTTTTTAAAGTTCTCTCTCTGACTTCCCAACCTAAAAAGTCAATTTACAAATTTTGTTATATTAATTAGAGATTAATATGTAGTCTAAGTAAATTTCTTTCTTTCTCAGGTCCATCAGAGTTTAAAGCGAAGTTCTCAGAAGCGGTGAAAGCTTTTCATCGTAAAACATCCTATTAGGCTCGGTAAATTGATACGTTGTGGCGTATCTGTTACGCACACTGAATCACTTAATGGAAACAGCAACAAGCCAATTGCACAAGTAGGTAAATAAAGTCTGATCAGGGCTGGTAGGGTAGAACAGATAAATTAATAAAGAGCTACTCAAAAAAAGTTATAAGGAAATAAAAGAACATAAAAATCATCAAAATGGACAAGAGCTCTTGGTGTTGGTGAAAATAGCAGCAAAATAGAAACGCTTTATTGAAAAGCTCAGGAATACTGATGTGATTTTGACATGAGTTTATGAATTTGTTGTATTTGTTAAAATATACATGCAATACCCGTCAAACTATGTTACTAAATAGGTAAAAAAATACTATTGATAATTAAATACAAGGAAATTGGTAAAGGTTCATAACTTGTAATTTAAGACTTGTTTTATTTTACTTTCTGGATAAATATAAGGCAGTAATTTAATATCAATTTATCTTTAAATACATTTTGAATGACAATAACTTAATTCAATGCCACGATAACATAAATTAATTGTTTATACCGAAGTAATGATGTGGCAACCGTTTAATATAAAGTTTAAGTCAACCACTGATGTACATTGTACATACACTTAAGGAAACCAATAAATAATTAAAATTCATGTAAGTACACCTTATTACAAGGCTGCAAAAATATTTTCTAATTTTAGTATAACAACCCTGTTAGAACATAAAGTGCGCCATATGGCCGCTACGCCGGCACAACCAGACCGAGTGTCTGGCTTCTACGAAATACCTACTTGCGTTTGCGCACTTAATAACACTGATTAATGTGACACTCTGTGCTCATAACACTTAAAAGAGCAAACTGCTTGTGTTTTTTCAGAACGATAAAAGCTTTCTCTTTAATGCAATAGAGAATTTCTTTGGATATATTGTGATTTTTACTTTTCGTTAATATACGAGTATGTATCAAAATCAATGCTTGTAATATTTTTAATTATGCTCGAAGTAATACCTAACTTTGACTGCTAAAGTAAATATACCAGAAACTATTAAAACTTTTTGCTGTTACTTTTAATAGAAATTAACCTCCTTATAGTTTCTTTTATTTTTCTGGAGCAGGTAAACTGGCAGGTGACCCACCTTATGGAAAGTCATTACCGTCGCTTATGGACGTTTGTAACACCAAGTGTGGTGCCAACATGTTACCAGAAGACCCAAACTTAAGCAACTATGTTTTTTAGTGTTATTTTACAAAGTTTAATTCCTCCAACACATCCATATTCGATTTAAGAATCCTACTAGACAGGAATAATTACGACAACCGGTAGATCGCAGCTTAGCCGTTCACTGTCAATGGCTTATCCCACAATCGCGGTGTGCACACGCACTGCAATGCGCCGATCCGCGCTGCCGGAGTGAATGACCGACCAACCGACTTACAAATAGACGGTTACTGGAAACATTCGCGGAAACATTAAATTAAGGGAAAAGTCATATCGTTTTTTGGCGTAAAGAAACATATATGATCGCAGTAATTCCTGGTTCTTTATTAGCGGCTAGTTCAAGAAACAAGCCCTTAACTTTTTTTTATATATAAGGCGTTTAGAATTAGTCCAACAAATAACAAGAGACTAAAATATCAAGATCTCATTTGATATTTTAGATTAAAAGTAGTTTTAATTAAATTTCCAAGAAAGTATTATTAATATGCATTTTTGTAATTGTATATTTTGGTGAGCAATTAAGTCTTATCTATCTATCGTTAATTATGTCTAACAATAGTGAAAATGAACGATGTTAATTAACATCAAAAAGAAGTTTCAGATTTAGTAAATGTCTCGTTTTAACGTCGGTTAAAAATTTAGCTCAATTTGCATACGATTGTTTCTATTCATCAGTTTTTAAACATTTTATGGGTTGTTTTGTGCATTAACCTGGCCGGCTGTTTATAAAACTGTCCATTTTTAACCAACTTCAAAAAGGAGGAGCTTCTCAAGTCCACTATATGTTTTTTTTATTTGTTACGCGATTTATAAGGCAATTGTGGACCAATATTCATTTTTTTATTTTATTAGAAAGACTATACTCCTGGGATATCCATTGTCACCAAGTCAGGATCTGATGAGTGGATATCAAGGAAATCTAGAGCAACCCTGGAATATTATAGATACGTACAACGTGTTTCGTATTTTTTTTCTAAAGCTATTCAAGTATTTGCGTAACTAAAAAGTAGAAATAAAAAAATTCAAACAAAACTAAACAAGTAACTAAAAAAGCAAAAAATATTTATTTTGTTGTTTTTTTATTTATTATTTTTTGTTCTTTTGTTAGTTTTTCGATAGTCGATTTTGCTTTTTGATAAAAATATATGCATATTGCTTGTTGCTTCAATAATGTGTTATCTTGAAAATTGAAACTTTAGAAGAGAGTCTTTTTAACCGTCAAAAAATATTTGTATGGAAACAAATAATTTGGTATCTTTTAAAATAAATTTTAGATTGACACAAAAAAGTTATTCGTTTGGATTAAATTATTTTTTCGAAGGTCAGAAAAACTCTTTTCTAAAATTCCAATTTTCATGATAACACATTATTGAAGCAAAGGGGCGATGTAATAACCGCTCACAATGATGAATAGTTTCTTAACAATGTGTTACAAAATATCTTACAACACTCTTCCATTGCTCATCTCGTTATCCACTATTGCACATCCGCAACAAGTAGGATACTTTCTCAGCGTTAAAACAATTACGCCCACGTGTCGCATCCAGTGTTTGTAATTTTATTTCCGTGTCTCAGCCATCATTCAATAGGCGAGTGGGTAGAGGTTTGCCAATTATTAGGCAAGCCGTATACTTCACTACCGCAAGACGACGAAATAATTGCTTCCAAATTTGGCATCGACTCATTTGTTTTCGTCAGCAACTATTGTTATCAACTAGTAATAACAATTATTCTTTAGTTACTAAATCAGAATTTTCTATTTGATTAATTTAAGACTTTTAAGGATGTTCAGGAAAGATTAAATACTAATAGTATACAAAACGAGATCATTCTTAACATTGAGTATAGAACATGTCAAGTTCTAATAGTAATATGTAGAATAGTATAATGTAAGTTTTAAAGCAGCTGTGTAATTTTAATTTTAAAATAAGGCTAAACGACAATACGTTACTCTGATTATTATTTGTTTTTGTCACTTTAAGGATTGCATATTTGATTAATGAATTATATATAATGTTTTGCGACTCAGAAGGAAGAATTTTGAATGTACTTAGACCAAAAATGCATTATTTTTGGTCTAAGTTACATTGACTATGAATATGAATTACAGATATCGGTAAGTTGCCGCAACTAAATACAAAGATGCCAAGTCTGTCAAAACTTTATTGTTTACTTTCTATTAATAAGAATAATTGTATTTGTAATAGAACAAACACTATTCAAGGAGGTGTCAGATTACATGTTTTGATTAGGCAACATAATGATAGAAAATAAAAATGATTTCATTGTTCTATTATAGCGTTTGAACTACATAGGCACAACTAACTATTGATTTCACTTGCTTTTATTTTATACGGAATATACTTATTCTTTATTGAAAAGGTAATCATAATTTAATTAAATGTTAGGTAATTTCAAGGCAATCTGTGGACTTATTTTCGAATGTAGCGGAGCGGCCACAAAGCAAGGAATACTATCCTTATTCCTACATTAATATTGAAAAATGGAATTTTAAAAAAAACAAGACATTGAAACTAAAATACACTATGCAACAGATCACTGCCAACGGGGAGCGTGCCCAGAAGGCTGGCTGCTTTGCCACGCTGTGTGGCAATACTTATTTGTTGTGCGAAATATGAGCCAGACTTCTGATCACGGGTAGTGTCAAAGAGTTTCTTACATATGTCTTTAAAGAAACTCTATGCCGACGGACCCCACGGGCCTAATGTTTCAACCCCAAACTGCACAAATCTGTAACCTTTTCTTCCTTTTCCTAAGGCAACATATTTGCGCCGTTTGATGTCTTTAGCTGAAGCGGCGGCGTTGCCAGCCCCTGACTCGGTCATAGGAAGATGTGACGGGGCCAGTGTGTCAACATGGGTCGTATCCCACACTAGCGGCCGCCCCATCTTCCAAGGGACGAGTGACATTCCGTCCGATTTTTGCCATCGTCACGTACCAGGCCATTCGGTTCTAGAATGACCGGTACACTGACACTGACAAGAGCTCGGCGGATGATGTCGTTGAGGCTAGCATGGCATTAAATGTTATTATAATTTATATCTTTATTATAGAATAACATTGCAACACTAGATATATGGCATAAAATTATTTTGGTAATGCTAAATTATTATTGTTAACAACTTACGGGATTTGAATTTAAAATACTTTTGGAATTATCAGAAAGTTTATTAGAAGTACACGCAATTCACAGTTCTTACAAACACAACCGAATACAACAACTCTAAACCGTAAGGCAGAAAATTGTAATACATAAAACGCGCAAAGTCCATTAATATGAGATTCCGAATGTACACTTAGTTACACCTCGATCCCAGTTGAAAATCAACTAACTCAGGCTCAACGGGCTGATCTTATATATTCATAAAATATACATGGGCCCTCAGCGACATGACCACTATTCCTTGGAATTCTCGAACTTGTAAGCTTAATGGCTTCTAAAAATGTGCAACGAAATGTGAACAATAGAAGAAAGTATTTATGACGTCTTACTGGGAGGCAATACAATTAACGCTTTACGCAATTAATTAGGCTTAACGCAAAAAAATGACAATGAATAATTAAGACAATCATTAAAAGAGTTATAGATAATTTAAATTTACAACCCGGAGTCGAAATTCTTGTATATTTTATCGAAAATGTACAGGAAAATTTGTGGTTGTTTCAATACAATACTTATAACGTAGTTTAGGATGCCCTTTAGCCCGATGAACCAACGATCCCTCCATCTAGCCCTTACCGGCGTCCTTGCACACAAGGATGCCGGTAAGGGCTGGTTAAGACAAGAAGTCCAACTAAGTGACCACAACAAACAAACATGGGGAGGCTTTCCGTCCAGCAGTGTACAATGGTCGACTGACGACTGCTAGTTGCCTTGCATTTTGAAAGTTTTATTTTATTGCGTTATGTATAAGAACAGTTTTATATATAAAAAAGTTTTGAGTTAAAAAAAACTATTTAAAGCCGTGATCGAATACAGCAGTGTAAGTTTATAAAAGTAATTGATGAAAATAAATAAAGTTCGCAGCAAAGTGCGGTGTGCAAGACATTCTTGAAATGTTCAAAAACCGGTATATAGTGTAATGATAAATATTTACACTATTCAGTAATGAACCGCGTTCTAAGAATACCAGTGTGTAACCTCTAATCACCTCTTTTAGTAATTTCAAGTAAATGAATATATTTTCTTATATTCTTCTTGTTTTTGTAATGCGGTTTTGAATGCTTGCTTACTGGATTTAATCAGTATCAAGTACTAATCTACTACAAACTATAAAATTATTTTGAGAAAATTGCATATCGAAACGTCGCATGTAAACGTCTGTTCTCATAAAATGGAGAGTCTCTAACTCATAAATGGGACGTTTATGGGTTAATGTTAAATTAATCACCAATGGTTAGACTGAACATGGCTGATTTCAATACGTCAACAGTGTTCAAACTTCTGTTATACTAAAACATATTTGTAATATTATGTTGTGGTAAACTTTATTCATAAAGACTCATTCTTTCTTTATTGACAAAAAACTTATTACTTTTTAAATGAATAATATCTAAACATAAAACCTTGAAATAAATTAAATAATAAAAATAAACCATACATAAAAATCAAAATTAATTTAAATAATCTAGTGCCAGACCGCTATCAGTTGGGAACGTTTCCAAAAGACTGGCCGCATTCCCTGTTTAAATGGCAACGCTAATGTAGTGGAATACTTACAAGCCTATAGATGGCGCTGTACAATAATTGACGTCGCAAACGATTTGCGAAACGTAAAAGAACATACACAAATTTTCGAACAATAATAGATGGGCCTAGGCCTGCGAGGAACAACAATAGGCTCGATGGAAGATCTTCCTTTGATACGGAGGTGCATTTCACCTGGCTTCTCCGCCTAGTCGGGACATCCCTAAACTAATGCCTTTCCCGAAATATAGACCAGCCTTTTGGCTACATGAGACACTTAACAGTCATTATTAAATTGAAACAACAATATATGTTTAGTCAAAAACACAAACGATAAATTTAATTGTATAATAATAACTTAAGCTAATCGTTCGTATAATTTTAATGTGACAATAACACGGTAGGTTAATCATCGGAGACTACATTAATGAAGTCATTAAGGAGGTGGTTTCCGCGCAACCAGACGCCGGTGATGCGGAGACACACACGCGACGCGTCGCTGCATTTCGGGGTCATAGTGCTTTTTTTGCCGGTGGTACACTAGAACTTACATCACACGTATTACACAGAACAGTGGGCAGAATCATTTTTGAGTGCGCATAAAAAATGATATGGACTGCAACTATATAAACCATACAATTATATACCGAAAGAATATATTCTATGATTATATAGGCAATTCAATTTATTCCCCGTTAGAGCTATCCGCGTGAAAAATATCCTATATTTATCTCCGTTATCGTAACGACCATAACGGCTCATTTTCAAGGCTACAAAGAAACAAATAAACTTACAAACTTTAACTCACTATCCCACTTGTATATTAGTATTGATCGAACACGTTGATAAGTGATAAACTTACGACACACGTACGTATTTATTATTAAAAGAAGTAATAATAAATATGTATACCATTTTTCCATGTTCCCCGAACATTGCGACGGGCATAAGCCATAGTCCCCATATTCCCAGACCCCTAGTACCACTAGCAGTTCACCCTAATAGCCCGATACTTTTTGCTCTCAGTTCCCACAATAGTCCTACACTGACAGGAGCTTGTCCTTGGGTGCATTATTATATGGTGTAGACAGGGCTAATCGCCGGTCAGTGCCACGCCACATTTACATCAAATTTGTCAAGGGGCCTCTACGTGAATGAATAAATGAAGGAATGAATCTTTATTTGTAGAAATAATAGTTAATAGTTGTACAAAAGATGGTAAACAAAGTCAATTGGTCTCACTGTATTTAATAATAATAAATATTTATTTTTATAACTTATGGAAGTCCCTGACTCCCGAGCTAGGCATAAGCCTGTGTTTCGGGAATCAGTGCCCTCTCACAGTAGTATATAGTTTTAAACACACAACAGATATTAAACGGTAACAGAGTGTTTTTATGTGTAGTGGGTAAGCGCGTGGATGTGCGTGAGCGCGCCCCGCGCGCACTTCGTATGTATTTGACCTAAACGTGGTCATACAAATATTTGGGTACATTTCAATTAAAAAAATATTAAATTTCTACATTTATAAATTTATACTTTGATTAATTATATATTAAATACAGAGATAAAAAAGTGACAAAAATATAGAATAAATCAGATGTCAAAGCTAAAAATATAAATATAATCATTTACCTAATAAAATCCCTAATGTCATAAAAACACTTTTCCATCAGCCATGAATGTAATTTAAATTTAAATTTTATTTTTGGCAATTCTCTTATTGATATGGATATCGAATTAAAGACTTTTATGATCATCACTTGGCAGTTTTTTGTCTTAACGTAATGTTGCAGTTAGGTGTTACTAGTCTAGTGGGATCTCTAAATTTTACTCTAGAACTAACGCTATCAGAATATTTATCAAACATTAATGGATTGTCTTTCACAAAACTTCCTATTTGAAATATATATAAACTAGTCAACGTGAGTACCTTTAATTTTCTAAAAAGTGAACGTGAAAAAAGTGAACGTCTTGGCCTTTCCATGGCCCCACGCAAGCCCTCCAAAAGTCCGGACCATTTTTATGGCCCGTGGTCTTTAAAGACATACATTATATGTGTATACTATTATTAGCTACCACTATTGCCACGAGTTGTCTGGAAGAGGTCATTAGCGATAAGATCGCACTTGTACTTACTATTTTAGTCTATAAGTTTTCTGTGATAGTGAACAATAGAAAGTAATCTATCTATACTGTTAATAATCTTGAATTTTAGTCATATTTAAAGGACGAAGTCAAATGAAAATAACATGATAATTTGCAATTATAATCCTCTTACACCTGTAATAAAATATTAATGCTGCCATTAAACTTGATATATAAAATAAAATAAAAACTGTTGTTTAATTCTGCTTTCGATAGGTAAATTTATTCGTGAAGATAATTAGAATGACTCATGGTTCTATTGACCCCAATTTATGGAGATACATTTTCTACAAGCAAACTATCGTGTTTTATTTTATTAGTTAAACGCACAGCCAAATTTGTAGTAAACTTTTCTTACTGTTTCATGATTAGAAGAACCTTCAAATTATTTTAATCTTAACAAGTTTGATCCTTTGAGTATGTTTGATGTTATAATTGTCTTTATACATAGATATCATGTTTCTTTCACTTCAATTGGTTTTTAATTTAGTTTTTTATTGTGTTTTTTTGGATCGGGGAATTTTTATCAACAAGGATAACTCCATCATGTCGTGCTTGAAACTATCTTACTCTACCTAACAACGTATTATCAAAAATACAGTCACAGATGATGAACAAAGCTAAGTAAAAGTAAACACAGAGTTGCCAGTTATTATTAATAGACAGCACTTTCGTCTTCCTAAACTTAATGAGTTTGAGAGGTCTTGACTGTTTGGAACTTTCCTAGTTAAATATTAATTAGCAATTAAAACTTTATCCAGTAATATCCATCCTCTACACTGCTGACTGAGAAAATTTAAAGTTGTTTATCTTATAGTTTCGTTGCATACAAAGCTCAAGTACTAGAGAACTAATTGTTTTGGTGCCATAACATGTTATAATAATATCTGTTTTTATCATGAATAATTTCATCAACGTTCCGAAAAGTTTAATAAGTAATCTATGCTTCCATTTAGTCTGACATCTTTAAGATCGATATGGATTTCAGAAATTACATAATAAATTCGAAAAGATCGAAAATAAGATCAAAACATATCGTTAAAAAGCAATAATTGATACCATTGAAACAGATTCGAGAACGTAGGCCGGCTTCTTACTTATTCCGTTCTACTTTGCCGACAATAACGTTTATATATAGATCAAAATAGGTTGTAAATGTTGCCCGGTTTTTCGATTTGCGCAAATCTTATCAGTTTCGTCGGTTTGTTAATACGTACACTCCATCCGACCGTTTGGGACGCCGAATGTTAAATATTTGTTATTATATTCATCCCAGTTCAGTGTTATTTGAAAAGCTGCTGGGTATACGGAAAAATTAAATTTGACTAGTAAATTGCTACAGTTGACCGTAGGCGACCTTGCGAATCGCAAATAATTTCCTTCATTGACGCTGTAAATAGAGGTGTATCGAGGTATTTTCATGAAAATAAACGATTTTGAACTTGAACTTCAAACGAATATGTAAGGAGATAACTTAATTTTTATGAAGTTAACTTAAATTGTAGTTTAATTTTCCAATCGCGAGCTTATGATTAGTCGTCATTTTTCGACCGCTTGTCTCGATTTTCGAGCATTAGAAATTTGCAACACTACTTGTAAACCATCAATGTACGGACAAACTGACCTAAATGCGTGTATGACGGTAGCACCTGACGTAATTGCACGTAACAGATCCACGCGGGATGAGCTCATTCAATAACTGTTCTGGTTTTTATTAGTCATGCTTGTTATAACTCCGTAGATTTTGTGAAAAATCACGTTGATATTGTTCTATCACATGCCTAGATTAATGACAACTGTGTATACCGCCTAATATCATGAGTTTAAACCATTCTAATCAGCGTAACTTTTTTCGTAGTAGATTAGTAAGAATTTTTGGTCATATCGAGTCAGTGAGGGTAGATTCGCGACATTAGTCACTTTTTCGTACGGAAATAGGGAAACCTTCGTTAATTCGATTCGTTGTCGCCAGAACATCACCCTCGCGAGTGCTATCTGAAAACTGTGCTTGATTTAAACTGTGAAATTGTGTCCACAAGATATTGTAGTTATCGACACCGACCATTGGACTTTGGCACCCCTTTGCAAGGTCAGCTGAGTTTTCGTCGTTATTTGCTCTTACTGGTCAGCTCGCATTTTCGCAACCTGTGACATACAGAGCCTGCTTCCAGGGACCAGCGATACAGTGATTCCCACCGGATTGCATCGCATATTTTAACATATAATAAAATGAATTTTGGGTATCAGTGTATACGTTAGCTATTTATCAAGGCCAGATCTCGTATCATTTATATTGAAGGTTCTCTCTTCTTTGCGTTATGTTTCCGCAATAGCTAAAGGTATTTTATATCATATCGTTTACTTCGAAGTATTTTTCTTATTTAAAAAACATTCTAAGACTATTTTTCTATGAAAGATATAATTTTATGCGTACCTCATGAGATTACTCGATGATAGACCCAACGGTATTTAAATTCTACCGTGTTCAAATTACTTGGTAATAATTTATTGGTAAAGTTCAAGGGGAAAAGTGGAAACTATGCGAGAAAACAGAAAGGGCAGTGGATCAATTTTATAATAATTTTAGCGTTAAATCTCAGTTGAGTTGTTAGCTTCGGAGCCAGAGCGGAAGTCCATTCCTTACTACATCTCTTAGTGATATTTATTTTAACTTCAATTTTAATATTTCTTTTCTAACTGCATCTGTAATGAAGATGGTCATTCTATACTGGTCTAAAATTTATTTTTGTTGTAAAAACTCAAACGAGTTTGTCTAAACGAGAGTAAATGTCTCACTCAAACGAGACAAGATTATACAGATGAATGTATGGTGCTACGAGAATGGGTAAAGTGAAAAACGAGGGATCTTTGAAACTTGCACCCTTGACTACAAAGTTAAGAGGAACAAACAGAATAAAAAGTTGGTATTGACATGTTATGGACAAGGGGAGGTGAAAATCATGCAAAAAAATGTTAAACTGTAAGATTGATGGATATAAGAGAAGAATACATGACACATGATGACTTGTGGTGGGTCTGATGATATATATCCAGACAGCAAAGGATTGAAGGAACAGATATACTGTGTTGATTCCTTTGTGGTAAATGGTAGAAGGAAAGAGAAAGCAACTAATACTCATGTTTATCATTTAAAAAAATACTTTTCCATATTTACAAATTACGCGTAAAGCGGCCAGTACGGTCACAGCATACATGCAGGACGCGATTTCATAGAAAGTTTAATAGCTCAGTTAACAAGCAGAAAGCCCAGTTTTTAGTTCCACTAAGCTGTGCACGAAAATTTAAAGCAGTAACACGCAAGTGTTGGTATTGTATTTATTTTTATTGGACTTGACTTTATGTTGTTGGTCCGAAGACCTCACAACTTTACCGGGGTTTTCGGGGCGAGTGCCTTTGCGAAGCGAAGGCGCTCGAGCCCGGGAGGCAACTTGCTCGAGGGGCTCCTCTAGGAGTTTCACCTCGGCTGGACTGTTGCCATGAGAGGGGATGAATCTAATGATGCCCACCATAGGGCGACACAATGCACTAATTGAGAACGGGCGACGGGTAATATAAAGCCCGAGAGGAAGGATCCCGGCGGACCGGGATCGGCGGTTCGCGGTGGCCTATACTATCTTACTGCCGTTTCGCAACGTGTTATGGCTGGGAGAGAAGAAACGGCGAAAGAAACTTCCCAGCAACACGCCTAGTCTATCCTATGGGGCTGTGTCTCCTGGCGTCCCTCGCGGGGACGTGGAGAGATCGTAATTGGCGGCGTCGACGCCGCCGTCTGTGTCTGTCTGTCGGTGCCTGCCAGCCTGCCGTCCTAACCGTGGGCGGGCTGATCCGAGCCAGCCGTTTTGTGATATCGTCGACCTTGTCCATGAGGATGTTACGCGGTCGTCGCACGAGAGCCTTTCGTCGAGGCTTATAATCGGACGCAGACACGACGAGGGGATTTCGATGGTGCGGCGCTAGATCGAAATACTTACGCGAGAGCGACGTAATGTAGTTTTTGATGGAGGGAAGCTCCAGATCGCGGTGGATGTCGACGTTACGCATATAGAGGGGAGCACCGACGGCTCTGCGCATGAATTTATTCTGAACGATTTGCAGTTTCTTTAAAAGGGCAGGCTTGGCATGGCCGAATACCACACTCGCGTATGTCATGATCGGGCGGAGGTTGGTATTGTAGTTTTGTCATCATAACAATAAAAATACTTTTGAGATTGTTGTTAAAATTACAGAATTTTTAACGACAGGTTCTGAACTTCGACTACATACATACCCCCCACACAGCCATTTTCTGAAATGTTTGTTCTCTGGTCTGTAAAGAACAACTAAACCAAATTTCATGCCAATACATCTGCGTGAACGTTAAAATATCTTGCTATCATATTAATTTCAAAACGTTATAATAAAAATATTCTTACTTATGCTTTAAAATATAATTAGCTTTTCTACTCGTTACACTTATAATGTCATTAATTACTACACTTATATAATACAGCGCCAAATTCCTTCATCATTATCCTAGTGCAATGCTGGTAGCGTTCGTAGAGTCAGCTTTGGAGCCCGTGCTCCGCTTTTTTACTCTTTTTCACTTCGCGCTGTCTTCAGCAACCTTTATTGTTAGAATCAGATGGTTATGCATGTCTGTCATATTTATTTATTGTTAGAATTACACGCCTATCATCTCTTACTGCCAGAATTTTAAACTCTTGAACAAATTGCGACAAAAACACATTTCTCAAATTAATTAAATTAAATGTTTTTCAGTTTCAAACTCGTTTAAAATTATTCACATTTGAACGATACTGACCCGATTCTATCAGCAATAAATATTACACATTATATGAAAAATGCAACACATAAAGTGTAATAAAATATGAGAATTTCTAAATTTGTCTTAGATGTAGAATTAATGTTATTATTTTTCAAATTATTCGCTTCCTGCGGCCAGCACGTGTGATAAATTAATTGCACTAATTGGATAAATTTTCTGACTGATTAAAAACCTATATCGTAAATCACGAAACCAAAGCATCGTTGAGTGAGGCGACAGTTATTCCAGTCGTTCACCTCATTATATAACCCAGACTTTATTGCCAAATATCAGATATCGGCGTCAAATCTCACGACGGAGCCCTCTTAAAACTCGTGCACGATACTTTTTACTTTCTGTATTACGCAAGTCTGACTCACTATTTAACAAATGGTATATAGCTTTGATTGAGATACTCAGTTAAGGGCCCATACTCTAAAATAATTTACGTCGCACTATTCTTGGTGCCAACTCTCCCACACCTAGACTATGTAAACTAATAAATCACTATAGTGATATTACTGATCTACATGCAAATTCATATCATAAATTTTGTAGAAGTATTGCATCTCACATTACTGACTTATTCTCTTTTTTTTAACAATTTTATCTTTAGTTTGGTGAAATTTAATTGCTTTTAATGCCATAATTTTCTTTAAATGCACTATAATTTTGCTACCACAAATTTATCATGTTTCTTTAAAAAAATAATGTGCATCATTAATGCCATTAATTGTTAATAAATCAAATAAATAAATAATACTCAAGAAATTTTGGATGAAAGAGCCATTGGGGACAAAACCGCCAATTATACTTGGATATTCTCTGTTTTATCATTTAATCGTTTCATACTATTTTATAATATTCTCTCGTCATCCTTAATGAAAGAGCTATCTAAAGTATCAGTCTACCACCGTTCTTAGTATACGGTCTATCTAATAGAGAAGAATATTTTGTATGGGCCTTTCCATATTAACTACAGGAGTCGTCGCATTACGTGTATTTCTGTGCAAAAGCTACTAGTGTATAGCCATCTGTTTGTTAGCTAAGAGAGGCTATAAAATTTTACGCGGACTACCCGTAACAAAAGCGTCGATTCCCGAGCTTGCGAATATAAAACGTTACTGTTGTGTTGTATAAAAGAACTTGAATTTCGAAAATCTAAACATTGGATTTTTAAAACTCGTAACGCCTATGTTGTTTGTTTTCGTCACGGTAATATATTACGTAACAAAGCAATGTAAATATTGCGGAAACATGTAAAACATATTTCGCATTTATATCGTCGGAATAAGCTATTTGATTCGCCATAGCTCATTTTGTGCGCGAATAGAAATCTTAAGCTCGGCGGTTATAAACGTGTTGCTATGTAGATACATAGGGATATCACGACTCCACTTCCGGATTTATATTTTTGCATAAATATTTGCAAATTGACAAGTCTGTAACTTGGTTATGCATGTCTGTCATATTTATTTACATGAAATATATACATTTGTTTATATTATGCTGCCTGTCGTCAGATCGGCATGATGCTGCCGATTGGATCAAGTAGAACTGACCGTGTGTGGGCGTGAATTGGCATAACAGTTATAATTAAGAACAATCGAAATTCAATTATTTTGGCTTGATAACGCCGATTGGACTATGTATGGTCGTAGCTATCGTCAGTTCAGTTGAGTGAAGATTTTATTTGTTTTTTTTTTGTTCTTTACCACGAGTAAAATGCCCAAGACGGCTAAAAAATCATCGTCCGTCACCGGTGACGCCCAAGGCTACAACTTCTGATTGGACAGTTTAAATTAATCATGTATGGTGTATATGAACGAACTGCACATTAGAACAAGTCTGCAGCATCATGCCGATTGGACGACAGGCAGCATGGTTGGTGTATGGCCACCTTTATAGTGAAATAAAATACGTTTTCGAGTGGATTCTGTTCTTAAATTAATACGTGGTGTTTGTAATTATATAAGTAACAATAGATAAAAATAATTTAAGTTAAAGTAAGTTTTATCATGCCCAAGAAATTTTCCCAATATCCATTCAAATGTAAAAGTGATTTGTTTGCATGTTTATTTATTCTAATTTCACACCCTCGGTAATAAACCGATTATTTTCTCGAAATTAGGATTCGAATATTACGCAATCAATACAAAGTGAACCGATTATCATAAAATATCCTTAATGTGTAATTTCGACAACGAGGATGGCTGTAGTGTACATTTTATCCCGCAAAATAAATAAAATGCGAACGTTTAGGCGGAATACGGATTTAAAGTTTACGCGAGCAAACTCACGAGAATCGTTTTAGTTTTAAATTAAAGGTATAAAAATCACAAATTTGTGAAAATATCCTCTAAAATTGTAAAGGAAAATGTTGGAATATTTTTCAGAAATTACGAATGACGTATAAATAGCTCGTCACATATTCTCGTTAGTAAAATGTCAAGAAATTGTAAAAAGGGTCAGTGACAGTGAATGCAACACAAAGGGTTAGCAATAAAAAAAAGATATAAATATATATTTTTGAAGCAAGATTTCGCATCATTTTCGCCTTAAACTTGAGTTTGTCAACTAAGTCAAGGTGGTGTCTTAGGGGTTACTCTTTAAACGACTTGGAATTTCAAATCATCGGCAATATCACGATAAATCTAATAATCATTACACAATCAAGTATTAAAAAATAGATAATGTTGGCCAAAATATATGTCAGTGAATATTTTTGTTTGACGTCAGCATGTTTGCGTATTGCGATCGAGAATAAAAATGGTGTTTTCCCGACAGCCCTAGAAAGTGAAGCGGCAGGGAAAAGTATGACAAATCGCGATTAGCGCTCGGTGCGTCCGCGCATCCGATGAATTACGAGTGACACGGTCATCGTGCCTCACGACCGCCTCTTAAATTACAAATTACTTTGTAAAAGTTCAAATCCGTGTCTTCAATGTGAATGGGCTGTTACATGAAAAACCAAAAATATTGTGTTGTGTATATGTATAATATTACTATGCTTTACGGATTTAATTATGTTTATATATCCATATGTATATTTATATAATAATAATAATATGTAACATTTTAAAAAATATTGTGCAATAAAACCCTCCTCTAGCTTTTGTTCCATATTTCTCTCTCCATCCCAAGGTTGTTTGGAAGAGATCGCTGTCAGCTATAAGACCGCCATTTGTATCTAATTCTAAGCTGTCTTTGTGTATATTCTATTCCATTCTATTCTAGAATAGAAAATAATAGAATAGATAACACTTTATTGCTCACTAAATATACAATTTCAAAAATGCACAATTACAATATTGTCATGGTAATAACGGTAGGCAGCATTATAGCTTAAAGCAATCTTTTCCAGGCAACCTAACTCAAGGAATAATTTAACCTAATCTGGCGATGTAGGTGGTGCTGATTGTTAGGTAGATCATAAACAAATATACTTAAACTACATATTATATATATATATATATATATATATATATATATATATATATATATACATATATAGTCTATAATATATATACATATATAGTCTATAATATAAGAATGAGGCATAATTATTTAAGAAAAAGTAGTGTTTTCTAAGTCAAAGTTTGACAGCCTGCACTATGAAAGAATTATCATAAAAGGATGTATGTGCAGGTGTCGTGAGTTCACGATACGTATGAATACCACTTGAGCCACTTGAGATTTTCACGAAATTTAGAAACATGGTCATATTTTCGCAAGCCAAATATGAACCTAATGAAAAATTCTGAAGTCGCTCAAGTTTATTTAGCTGTTCTATGGTTAAGTCAAGATAGAAGACGTCAGCGTAATCTAAAATGGGTAGCAAAAGAAACTGTGCAAGCACAATTTTGGGGGAACAAAATTTCTCAGCCTTCTCAGGGATCATCTAGAAGACAGAAACACTCTCCGACTTAATTCGGAGAGGTGAGGCTTCCAAGACAGATCACTATCGATGACTACGCCCAAATTTTTGACAGTATCACTCAATGGGATACAAGTGTCGTCAAAAACAATGTTAGGTAAAGTTGCGAAATCTACTTTTGCACGTATTCCGGGGCTACCGGTGACTATCACTTGAGTCTTACGAGGATTCACTGCAAGACCATAATGTTACATAATATTTCTATTATATTTATTATCCGTAAACCTGGCCAATATACTTCTAATTTAAAAGTTATCTTAGTTACTTATGGCCGGTTCCTATACTATACCGATTTTCATTTGATAGTAGGCTATCGATTAAAATTTGACAGAAGCTTCATGTAATGTCAAAATTCAACCAATGGTAAGGCAAGTGAATGAATAGTAAAATGCAGGAACCGTCTATTAGAGACAACCAATTTTTGAAACCAGATTTTTTGTATACAGTGTTTTAAATACTATGTTATTTATTTTTTGAAACGGAATATTTAGCGATTTTCTAAAAATAAAGCCAGACAAAGAAAGAGAATTTCCATTTTAAAACATCACAAAAACTGAATGAAAGTACTTTACGGATCGTCTGAAAAAAAATATCAATTTTTGAACCGTGAAAAGCACGATTTGGCAGACGCCGGTGAGTCTGCGCGGGAGCACTTTCTCTGCCCGGACGCAGCTCGCGGCGCCACAGTCCTTCAGTACGGTTCAGAGTCAAACATGCGCGCGCGCCGCCCACCCGCGCCTCTGCACTTCCGCTCATTTATTTAAATTTTCCACTTTACAACTCAGTTTTATTACCAACGGTATCGAGCACTCGGTTGAATTGAGTGATTTATCGACACGTCCGAATAACTGAATCAATCGGTGTCATTCATCTTGATGTGATTTTTCGGAAGTGCATCTCTAGGGCCAATGCCCTCCAGAAAAAGTATTCAATTTTAGTATACGATGTGTCCGAATTCAGTGCGTTGTTGGTGGACTGGTGTCATCGTGTAACAATGAGCAAAACTCATCCTACCTACCTCACATACCCTCGACTGTGACGCTCGTGGATTTCAGCCAAACCATGACTTTGTGGTACACAGACATTTTGGTGAGAGCTTCTCCATACATGGATCTAATAATCTTACATTTCTCTAGTACACGTTCTAGTTTGAGTGACACTTTAAAATATCTGTTATTAATTCGCTGTACGGTTGTTAGTCGATCTGTTGCCAAATTGCTAAAGATATGATGAACTGCAATGGCTAGAGGCCAGACGTTTGCCCAGACGTTACTAACGATATTTGTATGAAATAAACAAGTGCTCCGACACCCTTGTTTTGGCAGCCCGTGCGATTTGTTGCCCCTTCATGTCACGCCACATGAAATATATAACATCAATACGGAGATGTAAAACTATAACACTATCAAATCACAGAATATTATATGTAATATGATATAAACGAAAATGTACTGGAATGTCCTTTTGACCGTTGATATTAAGTTTATGAAACCTATATTAAGACCCAGTACAAAGTCGGCGCCAAGTCAAAAAGGCGCCGAGCTCTACTTATCCCTCTATGCTTTGCGAGGCTTCAACCCATACAATATTTACGTAAAAGGCTTTAAGTAGAAGTGGTTGGGAATTGGATATCTCGTTTTCACGTCAATCAGGCTTAATTTGCTAAAGCAGCTTGAACTTATTGTCTTCATATTTTGCGAGTCTGTTAATAATAAAGTAAAGGACGGCAGTACATACCCTTTTTTATTTTTGTGGATTTATCCAATGTATTTATGACTTTACAATTACCTATTGCCGTGGTGGCTTAGTGGGTCCAGTCTCAAACTCGCTTCTCAAAAGAGGAGATAATTCAAATCTTGGCCGCTAAGCATCCACCATTCGAGCAGTTTTCTGACCTACTGTGCGTATTGTTATAATTATCACATGCTGACGGTGAAGGAAAACATCGTGATGCAACTTACACATCTATCATTCTAAAGAAACGGAGAGGCCCAGATCCAGCAGTGGGAAGTTATGGGCTGTTATTACAAGTACCGAAAGAGTAATTAAGTACAGGTATCATGTTCAAGTAAAGAGACCAGATCTACTCCTTCTGACCCCGGCTGTGGCTGAGGTACATCGTTAGAACTCTTTGATTGACGACAAATAGGTAATGAAATTTTTGTAACAGTTTGTCTTTTACTAAAATAGTCGAAGTCTTATATACATTATATTAGCTTAAAAGTAAATATTTTTAATTTTAAACATAAACTTAAATCAAAATGTAGTCTGAAGTTCTCGCTAGTAGACTCAAGATATCCAACAATTTTGTAAATAGTTCTTATAGAAAGACGCTTAACTGACAAACTTGAAAGGTTACACGACTCCAAGCACATAGCCTGGATGATATTTCACGACCCAATAAATCTATACAACATGAAAACATTTAGCTAAATAAATACTTCGATACAATATTGGGCAAGTGAAGCATGAAGGCGTCGTAATCTCGCAATAATTGGGAAGGCACTTACATATGGCAGTTGACCCACTAGTAATATGTAATTATGAGATATTAAAGGCGCCGCTATGCCTATATATCATAATATTGGGTCAATCGTTTGATAGGTTTCGAAATTCTTTCGTTTACTTTCTATGTAATTATAATGCCAACGATTTTTATGTGAGTTATCGCTGTTTTGTTCCATACAAAATTACAACTTGCGCTTTTGTCACGTAATCTACGTATATTGCATTTAATAGGTCAGGTAATGATTATATTACTTGTCTTATATCTTATATGAAATTCACTTTTATGAACAAATTTGTGGTAACTGTATGACAGAGCTGTTTAATTAGTATGCTATACGTGAATTATAATTCAAAAATATACGAATTTTAAAATACAAATTAATTCAATATATTAATAATTATAAAATCAAATAAATTTCAACAATAAAGGAAGATAAAATTTATGTTGTCGACACGAATATTATTTTTCAAACTGTACATATTTTACACTAACATAAATCGTCATAAAGAAAAACTGTTTATTTCTAAAGACAACTTGATATGATAAATGATTAAAAAATATA
This sequence comes from Dendrolimus houi, assembly GCA_039645545.1. Lineage (NCBI taxonomy): Eukaryota > Metazoa > Arthropoda > Insecta > Lepidoptera > Lasiocampidae > Dendrolimus > Dendrolimus houi. The sequence goes on along the minus strand of CM077127.1, from coordinate 21,603,370 downwards.
TCTTTTATAAGTCATGTCCAGCTCCATTTAACCCAGCGTCGCAGGATTCATACTGTAGAGATTTGTTATTAGTATCATTCTTTATTGCATTCCAATTAACTGTCAGTCCACCCACTATCTCCATAATACAGTTCATCAGCATATCCTAATTAAAACCGAGTTAATTGTTGTTAACACATTTCTTCCAATCTCCTCACGCGAGATACGTTGCGTCACTGTGCCACTTCTATCCGCAGACGGTGCGACCCGCTAATTGACGTTTCATTTGAATAGGTTACGATGGATTCGATTTTTTTCTGTTGTTTCCTATAAGCGGAAGCAATATTGTTTGTGGTTCGTAACAAATAAACAAAAGATCTTATCGCCTTGCTGACGGCCAATTTTGAGATCGTCGTTTTTATGACCGTTCACTCGACTAAACTGAAATCGCAAGTCGATTTTGTCTGGTCACGATACACAATTAGTTGTGTTGTGTAGATGATAATGGTTTTTGAGAGCATTAGAAATATTCTGCTTTCAGAATAGTTTGTTTTTCAATTAGTGTTATTTAATCTATAGGTACAAGCCACTAATACCCAAATTACACGTACAAAACATAAGTAACATTATAACCAAGTATAAAAGTAATTTAATGCATGTAAACGATGGTGTTAGTGATAAGTTGCAAATTGTATTTAAAATTGATTTTGAAATTGCTTTGTACACAATAGACCTATTGATTCTCAGTAATTACTTCTTTGTTAAAAATATATACATTAAACTTTAATAGATATTTCTTTATGAATTCAAATCCAATAACAATCGATTAATTCTAATTTTTATATAAGAGATTAGTTTGTTTTTTTTCTTCACAGCCTTAACCGATTAACGTGAAATGTGCTGTATGCGTTTTTAGTAACGACTGTTTCAGCAACGAGTGTGTTGTAACATGTACATAACATACTTTTTTTGTGAAAAGTGGGTAGATTCTGTAAAATGTTTACAAATCCGATATTTTCGAGAGTAAGGCTGCATGAAATGCTATAATCAGAACTTAAAAATGTTTTTATAAATAAAAAATAATCATAAGTTTTTAATACTTTATTTCGACCATGAAACATGAATACTACGGATGACAATACCTCAGTAAAAAGACATAGGTAACTCTGTAAAAACCCTTCAATACTAACTCCTTATAAATAATAGGTATTATACGAAGTTTATCGGCTCGTTATATTTAAGTAAAAAAAGGTAATTCATAATCACATTAATAATATGATAATTAAAAACACTTTAAACTTCAGATAACTAATATGAATAAATGGGTTAATGTTGAGCGGATCGACGCCATAATAACTTATGGTTCACTGTCTGATAAAGACAATGTGTAAATCCTTGTTGTTGTTTATTTGAAAGTGTCAATTTGTAAAAGAAGAAATATTTTGACATTATTCTTTTTGTAAGTTTGATTAGAATAAAACCAAATATTAATTGTTTTTATCTCTCTGTCATCTCAGGCATATTCATTTATTTACCAAAGAAAGTTAAAAAGGTCGTTTAAAGATTTGTCTGAGACGATACTGAACAGTTTTCAACCTTAAACTTCTGCGAAATGAAGCCAATTAATTATTCAAGTCGCCGCATCTGTCAAACGGTGGCACATGTTGAATTATGCGAGTGCAACTGTTGCTTTTGCTTTATACTGTTACATACTGCCACTTGCCAATTAATTGCAATTGCAGTTAAACAACATTAAAAAATAAAATCAGTTGAATATTTGCATTGCAATTAAATATATTCGTGGTTGATTTGTTTCTTGTTCGTGGTGGGAATGGTTTATGTGTTATAGTCAAAGGTCGATATGCAGTCTCTTCCCGGACTGATTGGTTTATCCTAGGTTTGATTAACGAGGACCCTTCGACAAAATCCGAAATAATTTCCAATTTCGGCCTTTGATTAAAGTATTTTTAGTCAAACGTCGAATGTAAAATATTCTGTTTCGGGATTTGCCTAGTCGATCCTAGAAACAATTAAGGCAGACTCGGCCAAACGTCGATTCGTACTGACTTATTATGTGTTTAATGACTGTATAAATTAGTCTCTCCTAGATTAGACAAAAATTCCTTAGTCAAAGTCCAGGAGTGTGTGAAACGCCGTGTCATGAAGTGCGCCGTACTCGTGGCAAGACGGTGAAGGTTCCCGCCCTGCGATTTGATGCAGATACTTACCAAAGTAACCGTAAATATCTGCACCATCCTGAACGTCAGGGTCCCGCGTTTCCGCGAGACCATTTGAGACAATTTGAAAGAAAGAAAAAGATTTATTTAGAACTACAGTAAAATTCACTTACACTATTAAAATAAAATAAAAACAATAAGTAAATGTAGTCCTAAATTGGCCTTAGCTCAGCAAAACTACTGGTTAATATAACCAGCGCTGATCTTCCGCTAGGGCCATTAGTGATATACACGAACATAGGCAAACAAGATAAAGATATGAAGTGAACAAACAAGAATAAAAAAATAAAAAAGTGAAAAAAAACCATAATAACGTCACCTAAAGATTAAATACATATTACTTACATAAATTGAGATTGGTACCTATTATACATAAAATTTAAAAAGAGCGATATAGAACAACTTAAATAAAAAAATACAGCATTTAACACACAACATAAGTAACACAGTCAGGATATATCAGGCATGGCTTCCACATGCGCACCATCAAATGGCACTAGTATCATGAATAAGATCAGCCTGGCGCACTTGATGGTCATATAAGAAATTTTTTAGTTTGATTCTAAATCCATGAATACTTTTTATATTTTTTATAGGGGGTGGGATATTGTTCCAGCATTTGGAGGCAGCTTACCTAAAACTACCCCTAAAAACTACTGTGCCAAGCCGTAGCGTCACAAGCTTCGTAGCACATTGCCGCAGTGCGACTGATCTCTGAGAACCGAACCAGGAGAGCTTTTCATACAAATACAGTGGAGCTTGGTGCTTAACAACTCCGAAAAGTAGGCAAGCAAGATCTAGTTTACGGCGATGCTTCATTTTTAACATCGAGCATCGGTTTATAAAAGGCGTCACATGATTTCTAAAAGGAATGTTAAAGCAAAAGCGTGCACATGCGTTCTGTACTCGTTGGATGAGTCTCTGTGTTCTGCTCAGTAGCCGAGGACCAAAAACTATATCGGAATAGTTAAGCTGAGACAAGACTAGTGACTCAACTAGTTGGATTCTTAGGCTCTCATTTAAATATGGCTGAATCCTATACAATATTTTAAGTTTATATAAACAAGATCTGACTGATTTGGCTACATGACTTTCTAATCTGAGTTCACTGTCAACGTAGAGACCTAGGTTTCGCGCTTCGTAAAATTTCATGATAACCTGTCCATTTGCAAGACCATGAAGAAATATAAAAGCATTCACTTTCCTATTTATGTACTGTACTTATATGGAATGTAATTAACGAACTACTAAATCGTGTACAGATTGAACATACAAAATATGAAATTCTCTACTTACTCAGATGATTCAGTCACTTACGAAAAAAACAAAACAATTGGCAACTTAACAAAGGCCGATCATTCAGTTATACCTATAGTTATTGAGGTATCTAGTCGACATATGCCCCATGTATTTTGGTCGAAAACGTCCCACTTTCCACTTTTCAGTTGATTTTTGTTAGGTTAATGACAGTCCGGACATTGTGTTAACGATTTCAGGTATATTAACACGATGCAACGAGGACGCGTTTTAATTTTTTATTGCCATAATGAAAAAACATTGTTTATATAATTTAACATTAATAGACATTGCAACAACTAAAGGACGTAGTTGTTCTGTTTTGCAATTTATATGACGTAGAAGATTGCTTAGAAAAGTAAAGAATGGATATGTTTTATTTATTTATTCATTTCAGGAACATGAGTGATAAATCATATATATTGTATATTGTAGCCATAGAGGTGTTCACATTGTCAAAATGTAATCCCAACTGATTACGAGATGTAACAGAATCGAATATTGTTTATAACATATTTACTTGTAACTAGTTAATAAAATTTTATTTCGTTACTTGATCTAACATATACACATATTACATATAACGTGGTAGAGTAATATATTTATAATTTTCTGTGTTAAATAATAATTCAGATAGCCTTGCAATGTAAACAGACTAAAAGAAGGAAAGATATTGGAAGAAAATGAACAACGTATTCTATTCATAAAACTAAGTTGAATTTCTAAGTAGATTCTACATCACCAAAACATAATCGATAAAACTGTTTGATTTCTGAAATGTTATTTTAAAAGTCACTTTTTCGCAGCATGGGCATCTGTCCGTTTCTACTTTTCGTATCCTGCATACCTGGCTAGATGTACTATTGAGTCCTAGATATTTCCAGGCTGTTGCCATAGCCAGTAAACTTTAATCTGTTTATCTATTCATTATCGACTGGGCGAGCGCAGAGGATGATAGCCGCAACATACGCAGCTCACCAGAAATACATTGTGGTAATAAAATAAAATTAAGTTAAAACGCCAACATGACGCTACGCGTTTTCAGTTATACCTAAACCACTCGCGGTTAATCGCGGTACGTTGTAAGCCATAATGCTTATTACTCAGATGCATCTGCAAGTGTGGGCGCTACATTTCCGTGTTCGAAAAATAAATCGAGTCATTCGACGCCAAACAACAAAAATAAAATTATTTTCTTTTAAATCGATTGTTAATAAAACTCGATATAAATATAACTCAGCATTGAATGAATGATACTATTTCAACCCGCCAACAACACAACGTGCTGTATTTTTCCGGTCAACCGCCGCCGGTCGTAACCCAGTTAAGTTCTATCGTACAACTTGATCGCAGTTTCGATAACTTTCTTTTAGGGCTGGTTAATAACTTGTTATCGATGTTTTATGATATTATATCGTTTCAAACTAGGAAATGAAATTAAGTGAATTTTTTCTTGTAGTATGTTTTCACTTTTTTAGGACGAGTAGTAATTTTACCACAACATTTTCTAATAGATATCTGAATAGTGACATGAATTAACAATATTTATTGTAATGTTATTATGTAGGTACCTAACCTAAGTAAGTAGCTACTTATATAAATATTTTCATTTGATACAATTTATTTTGTGAATATATAATCTTGAGCGTTTCTAGAAGCCGTCAAGACTTCGAGTTATTCCAATTTAATTTTGAGACATTCGTCGCACTGGGGGAACTTAAAGAACCTTTTAAAAAATTAATAAAACTACGTTTTAACGGTTTTCAGCCCGGTAATTTATATGATTTTTATAATCCCGGCGTTTCGGCCACTTTTCAGTAGCCGTGATTATCGAACGTGTCAATTGTTAAAGTTTTATTTAGCCTACCGCCAACTTTTCATTTTAATTATTTAGTTTTATTTTTGTTTATGGTTATTATTTACTCTATGGGAGCCTAATCTATTTAACCACCGCTTCGCAACATATTGTGACTTGAAGAAACTCTTAAAAAGTTTCTGGTCCAGAGCCCAACAACTCCCAAGTCCAGAAACTTTTTAGTAGTTTCTGGATTTGGGAGTTCTTGGTATTTTGGTTGATTATTTGAATAATTAAAGGTAAAAAAGCACTACATGTATATGTTTTGACGATACTTAAAATTGTATAAAATAAAAACTTAAATATTTAAATATATTGAGATTTACAATACTATTTGTTATATAAAATAACAAATAGTATTGTAAATCTCAATATATTTAAAGTAGTTTATTACATAAACATATTATCACGCCCGTTTTCCATGGAGGTAGGCAGAGACTACAAATCTCCACTTACGACGATCCTGACAAACAACTTTCGCTTCATTTACTCTCATTAAACTCTTCATACACACGTTTATTTTATATGATTTTTACCTGAGCTCATTTTAACACTTCTGTTATTTGATCATGATGTATTATAATAACGTCGTGGTCTACCGGTACCAACTCTACCATTCATTCATTTATTATTATTATTCATTCAGAATAACAAACAAATATACACTAAATTATATATACTATATTAGACTTATATTGATTACTACTATAGACGGGAATCTGTCATGTATAAATCCCATTCACGCACGGCCGCCAGTTTTTCCTCATTTTTTTTATCTGGATAGACTCCTTGTTATAACATCAATATAATTTTTAGAACGATGTTTGAAAAATTCCATGTGTGTACATGTGATACACAATATTTCAAAGCACACGTCTGATTCACGTCTTTTCTCCTTGTAATGCCTATAATTAGGGGGTGAAAGCTAGACAGTTTCAAAATTAAGTTCCGTGAGCAGTTTCGTTTAAAAATCTTTCAAATGATTTGTACTGCGACTCGTTTTAGAAATGCGCTTTCTTATTTGAATAATTAAGGTTAATAATGTATAAGTGTTATGAATAAAAGGTCTTCTTTTTTCGTATACGATAATGTAACGTTTAATTTAATTCGATGTGTTATGTTTCAATAATAAGACAGGATACTGCATCTTACTTTAATACTAATAATATATACACTATAATAAATTATTTAAAATATTAACAAAGCTATTTAGCAATTTGCAACATGTTAGGACTTTATTATTTAAACCACAAGACGAATATGACGATGACAGCATAAATGCTACTAATATTTTAAATATCTTTCAAAATAGTTATTGTACTGTACAATAAATATCATGGATGAAGAGTATCGTACCACTTTACCCCCAATTTGTAAGCAACTCCAGCATTTAAAAGTTTGCCATCAGTCTATCAATATCCACTGCTACACATAGATCTCTCCACCAAGTGATCATTCCATCTCCCTTGACAGTGTTCTAAGCTATGTTGTGTAGAAAATATGGAAATTCTTGAAAATTATCAATAATTTATTAGGCACATGTTTATTAAATTGCAATTTTTTTAATTTTATCTTATAATATTATATAAAATATGTACATTTATATATAAATAAAATAAATATAAAAACCGATATCCGCCTGCAGTGGGGACTAGGGTCCTTTCTACCGGTGGTTAAGACCCCAGAGGTAGGAACCTCCTCATAATACGGGCTGTGTCTAACAGAGCTGCTTTCTGCAGCCGAATCTTCACCCCGATACCAAGCGAGAAACTGGTTTAATATAAAAATAATAAAATTACAATTCAATTTTAAATTATTAATACGCAGCTATTTTTAAGCCTAGATCTACAGACCCGCTAGATGTTCAATTTTATAATTATAAGTGGAATAAGTAGTCATGAAAGATTATGTAATTTAATGACCGCTTTGAACACAAAAGAGATTCGTCTGGTTTTTACTTCGATCGTATTCGCAGCTAATTACATTGTAACCGTATAATAACATATATTTTTATCTTGTCTTTTACGTCATACGTTTACGCAACATGTTCTTGTTTAAACGTTTTTTATCAATGTAATTGTAACGCTCAAATTTAATCGGTATTCGGTACAAAGGACAACTTCCTGATAAGTTAAGACAGGTCATGATTAATCAGCGGGAGGGTGAGCTTACGAGCGTGCTCCGCTCCCGCCAAAGGAGGACGCGCCGGCGCCGGAGAGCGGAATTCAAACTTCGCTCGCCGTAAGCTCGTGTTCTGCGCGCGCTCATCTCTCCCTATTGTCCTAGGGCGACATATTTTGCCGCCCCACGTTGAATGAGAGAGGCGATGCCGGGGTCATGCTTCTCTCCTGCAGTGGGTGTGGCCTAATGGGCCCTCATCTGCCAGGGCACGCGGATTTGGTTGAGCTTCCACGTTTCCCTTAGCCCGGGTATAAGGGGAAGGAAGAAACGCCGAGGTATTTTAGTGGGTATCCCTGACTTGGGGGATGGCTACAGTACTTCTTCGGGAGTGCTAGTGCCACCTCAATATGGCGATTCCCATACGCCCCTGGCGCGATTTCCCCCGCGGCGGTTTGTCCTCAATCAGATTTCCCCTCGCTAAAAAACTGGTCATGTTTAATCCAACTACAATTATATAAAGGTAACTATACCTGTAGTTACGTAATAAGTTAATAACCCCGTATCGCAAAAGTATAAGCACGTTTAACTAAACCATTAGGATTTTGTAAATAAACAGATAATTCTGACTTAAAAACCTTCACCCTACAACTATTGTTCTAATAAGCAATACATGATACATTTATTTAAAAAAACTGTACAGCAAAACAGTCTCTCGGATCTTCAATTTACAAACGTTTCTTAATTTGTAACGTTCTATCCTCGTTGGTTTCAGAGCCCTGGTGCAGTGAATGCAGCAGGAACCGACGCCCAGCCAGGATCCAGAGACGCCTTAGATGTGCGCTACTCCTTAGCAGAATTAGCTGAAGACTACACAAAGAGGAAACACGTAGTCAGAGTCACAACCGCTGCCGGCGCAGAGCTTTTATTACAGGTTTGTAACCCCTACATTATGTCGAAAAGGCCAGCCTTCAAAAAAGGTGCAACCGTTTGAATTTTATTCTTTTCTAAACTCTCTCTATCTCTCTCTATGTTCTTCCCTTTGGAGTTTTCATGCCAAGTCACATAGACCTTTTTCATATCCTGAGTATTTTTAACAGTGGGAAGCAAATCAACATTTTTTGCTTATCCTAAGTTTTCCTGGTGAATAACAAACAGTTATCTCTTGATGGCTGGTTCTTATATATTCATTTGCCTTACTATTGATTAAAATTTGACATAAGCTAAGACATACAAGCAATGTCAAAATTCAATCGATGGTAGGACAAGTTAAACTTTGCTTTCGTTATTTATTTTTTTATAACCACCCAAAATTTATTTTATATCTCAAATAACAAATAAATGTGCCGTATATCTATACCGCATCCCTTTGAAAGTGCATACCTGCAAGGAACCCGAATCAGATCGATTATAGGCCGTGTTTTTCTGATAGTTTGCTTAATGAATAATAAGATAGAAACTGGCCATAAATTGTCATACTGTTACTTGCCGATTTCTTTAGTTTCCGACTTCATAACGGTGCACGCTTGAACTTTATAATTACATATATGTATCCTTGCAACTATGCTTAATTTACTGACGCCGTGAAAATAATAATTATAGGCAGACGGAGCAACAGACGCCCAGAGATGGTTAGCTGCCTTCCGTCGCCATTCCGCCGAGCCTCCGCCAGCGGACCCGGCGCCCGCGCAGCACACGCCAACACAAGCGGCAGCCCAAACAGCAGCCGCAGAATGCCCCTCCCCACTACCGCCACAACGCAGCAAGAAAATCGGCAGGAATAGGTCTCCCACTGGTAAGAATTAATGCTAACGCATTCTACTGTTATCTATTGAAACGGTGATTAGCCGGTGTCAATATCCTACTATCCATTCATTTGTCAATACCAACCAAGTAATGTTCAGTCCCATATTTACTCGAGGGTGCAAGGGGTGCGTGGTACCCAAGCGCATGAACTTAGGGGGTCTAAGCCGATAGCCATGTTCCTACATAGACATACCACTCATACTCTCCTAGTTCCAAACATAGGACGATACTAACTTATCGCCAAGTTAAAAGCCAAAAAATAGATTTTAAAATTTTATTTATTAATATTTACGTTAGAGGCACAGATCGATTGCCACACCCCGACACCCAGTATGTTTAACACGGCACTGGTAATATTATTTTTCTACTAATGGTAAAGTAAAAGATTGGATAGTAAATTATAGAAACCAGACTCACTTGATACTTGAAATTTATTTTTAAGATAAAACTATAATCATAAAAAAAATCTTGAACATTCATATAAGTTAATATATATAAATAATATATAAGTTTTCATAATTTTATGCTAATAAATTGTAAATATACAGGCATCACGCGATAGTTAATAATTCTGCGTCATATTGTTGAAACTTATCAAAATCGTTTTCCATAACTAATACTAAGACGTACGTATCTTTGTGTCCTTGAAGACCACGGGCCTTGAAAATGGCCCGGACTTTTGGGCCATAGGAAGGCCAACACGTAGAGGCCTTGACAAATTTAATGTAAATGTGGTCTTTATTATTGTTTTTTATTACACATGGTTTTTTACACTTCTATTAACAGGCCCACCGACCCCAACACTGCCCTCTTCCCCCAAAAATAAAACATGGAAGGGTCGCATGGCGAAGCAGCTGCGGCGGATGCACGGCGGAGCGGCGAGTGTGGCGGCCACCACCCCGGCGGCGTCCGGCTGGCTCGGGGCGCCCCTGGAGAGGTGTCCGCACGACACGGCCCATCCCTACGTACCACGCGCGGTCACATTGCCCGCACACGCCGTTGAGGTAAGAATACGTTCCCATATATTTTAGCCAAGTGGTAGGGTATTCGCGCGTCTAGATGGCTACCATCATCATGGTCTGAAGTACGCCGCCATAAGAATCTTGAGTTATGTTCTGACATCCAAGGCTTAGAACCGATTTATAATTAACCGGTTTAAATCACTTACAACCGGTTTTATTCAATTACCTTTTTCAGAGTTTAAACTTTAAAGAGAGAGAGAGAGAGAGAGAGAGAGAGAGAGAGAGAGAGAGAGAGATTGCACACGAAAATATACAATTACAAAAACATACCATATTTACAATATTTTCTAGGCAATAGAATAGGCGGCCTTATCGCTCAAAGCGATCTTTTCCAGGCAAGCTAAATCAAAGAATGTAGGTGGTGCAGGAAAAAGGCAATAGATACATAAATACTCAAACTAATTTAAGAGATAAATATACAAAAGAGTGTTATATTAACCTGAATTGACCGGTTTATTCCGCAAGAATTACTTTCTCATTCTATCTCAATCAACATGTGTTTGCGTGCGACTGAAAACTTGCTGTCCACCGTGGCTGTGTTTTGAAGTTTTTTTTTTATTGCTGAAGCAAAGCAGACAGGCTGGCGACCCAACTGTAATGGAAAGTGGTTACCGTCGCCTATGGACATTAGCAATACCAGAGGTGCTGCCAATATGCTGCTGGCCTTAAAAGAGAAACTAGAACCTGGCCACTGATGCCGAAATTCAACATAAAGTTGTTATGGCGGCATACTCTAGACCAGGGGTGGTTGCTATCCAGACGGGCAAATGCCTTCCACCCGACTGTGAGTTGTTTTGTCGCCTCTTGCGACAGGCCGCCCGGCCGCAGGAAATTATATTCTTTCTCCGTTCCTGCACAGATAAAATGATGATAAGATGTGGGGCAAAAACCGTTTCAATACGTTCGAAACCTGTTTGTTCAACAAAAACTATTTAACGAACATTTTCTTACCACAATTCAGGTTAAAGTTAAAACCAAATAGAAAAGTTCCTATGTAATTAGGCTGTAAGCGATTGAATTTTTTACCGGTTTCCAAGCCCTGCCGGTATCAGTGGCCAGGTTCCAGTTTCCATTATATATGAGTATAATTATAAACAATAACAAAAAACGTGTATTCGAAACGAACAATACAATTCAAAAAATTTCCATATCAATTTCATAATATTTTTATTATGAAAAAATGTTTATGAAATTATAATTTCATTTCTTTATGCACAGTTTAATAGAATTATGCCAAGATTCTAAATGTAACATTGTAGACATTCTAGTTGAATGTCGACTATTTTGAAAATAATTTTGTAGCCTTATTCGTTTACTTACTTTGATTTATAAAGAAACTGTTACATTTTCGAGTACTTATATACGAGGTGGGATAAAAAAGTAGTGAGAATGAAATAGAATATAATGACTATTAATAACTTAATAATTTATTTTTCTACATAGTCTCCGAGTTTCTCTACACACCAAGTCCAGTGTTTTTCCAAGGCTTCAATCCCTTTAAAAAAAAAGTTTTGTCATGGTCCTGCAAAAAGCTCTCCACGGCATCCATCACCTCGTTATCGTCTTCGTACCTGTTTCCCCTTAAGTATTCTTTCAATTTGGGGAACAGATAAAAATCTCTAGACGCCAGATCTGATGAATAATGGGGGTGGTCAACCAATTCGAAGCCAGCTTGCTGAATGGCAGCCATCGCAACTGCCGACCTGTGCGCGGGTGCATTGTCATGATGAAACAGCACGCCCCTTCGAAGTTTCCCTCTCATTTTCTCTTTGATGGCATTCCTCAACTTGGGAATTAAAGCTGAATAATATTGGCCTGTAATAGTGGTTCCACGCTCCAGGTAATCAGTCAACAATATCCCTTCTGAATCCCAAAATATTGAGGCCATAACCTTGCCAGCCGATGATACGGCACGAAACTTCTTCGAGGTCGGTGATGATGGCCATTTCCATTGCGAAGATTGCTGTTTTGTCTCGGGATCAAAATGATGGACCCATGTTTCGTCCATTGTTACGAAACGAGACAAAAAGTTTTCAGAATCTTCTTGAAACTTGTCCAACAATATCTTCGAAATGTCAAGTCGATTTTGTTTCTGACTGTCGGTTAACATTCTCGGCACCCATCTTGCGGAGACTTTTCTCATATTCAAAGATTGTTTCAATATGGATTGAATACTTCCATATGAAATGCCCGTTTCTTGAATTAAGTATCGAATGGTAACACTTCGATCGCTCAATACAACTTTCTCGACTTTCGCAACATTTTCTTGGGCGACTGACGTCGATGGACGGCCGCAACGATGTTCGTCCTTCGTGCTCGTTCTCCCTACTCGAAATTGAGAAGCCCACCTTGCGACAGTGGAATACGGCGGAGCAGACTCTCCTAATGTTGCCTCCAAATCGCAATGAATCTCTTGCGTCGTTAACTTTTTTAAACAGAGGTATTTAATAACGGCTCGCACTTCGTTTTTCTCCATTTTCGAGAACACGTTCCGACACGAAGCAAACAAATGACTACATTCAGAAAAAAAAAAGAGAATCGAAGATTTTTTTTCTTTATTAATATTACAAATATGTATCTGAGCTATGCCTGCCAGTATTTTTTTTTCTTACCAAGGAGTTTGTCGTTCTCACTACATTTTGATCCCTCCTCGTACATTAGTTGTGTCTCCGGTCTCTAAATGATATCTGTACCAAAAGTCATGAACATCTGTTAATATCCAAAATGGTAAAAAGGGAACAAACAAATAAAGTATCAAACAAACAGACTTTTACCTTTATTTATTACTAGCTTGTTCCCGCGGTTTCGCTCGTATTAATGTTATCCTACGGGAACTGTACATTTTCCGAGATAAAAAGTAGCCTATGTGCTGTTCCAGACATATAATCTATCTCTATGTCAAATTTCATCTGGATCGGTTCAGCCGTTCTGGCGTGATTGTGTCCAAACTTTCGCATTTATAATATTAGTATAGAATTATAGATATGTAGTAAAATATAGGTAGCATAATTTCTTTGCTATATGACAGCTTTAGTTGCCTGGTGCCTTATTTACAATATGTCGTATTTAGATATTTCAAAGTGAAAAATACATTTTTAATTTAATGTTGGATATATTCACCTCTATAAAGCAAAAATTGTATTTTCAGGCATATGGCCTTCGCACAGTAGGCGTGTACAGGGTGCCAGGCAATGCGGCAGGTGTGGCCGCGTTGGCCGCCGCCATGGACCGCGGCGAGCCCCCGGCAGAGGGCGACGCGCGTTGGACCGACGTCCACGTGGCGTCGAGCCTACTCAAAGCTTACTTGAGAAGGCTGCCCGATCCCCTTCTCACTGCTGAGCTATACCCCTCCTTTATTGGTGAGTTTTACCTGTTAAACCTAGCTATTATTAAATTAATAAACGTTCTGATGGAATATAAGGCAATAATAAATTAGTAGTGGAAAATTTTATAAGGAACAGCAATCAATTCAAAAATTTATTTCTACAAGTAAATTAGATTTTTAGTCTCCTAATTTTGATCACTTTGAAAGGAAGTAACAATTCTCACATACAACGTTATTTTAGAAAAACTGATTCCTCTATTAAAGTTTCCCATATAAATCCCAAAAGTTTTGGACAAATCTGGATAGTAAAAGTAGCGGCGACAAAATTAAACAAGTATGAAAAAACGTTTTTACTAAGTTTTAAGTCCTGAGAAACAAAAAAACCTGATTTGTACTTTGGAACGACACATACACAACATGAAAATGTGGTCAGTATTTTACAAAGGTTCTCCATCAATAATAATATATACTTAGGTCAACTTATGTTTGTTTTAAGTGTAGGGGATAGTTGTGAGAGATTCCAATGACACACCTAGTGTGTGTTTTTGATATTATATTATATGAATTATTGCGTGAGAGCACTGTTTTATGTGATACATGTAGAAAGCGAAGAGGCAAGTAAGACGACAGGTGGCGCTGCTGTAGCATCGTGCCAGTGTTGCAATAGTACAAAGTTAACATTAAGTATTCCATAATTAACATTGCTTCTATTTTATTTTTAACTTTTTTTCAGCCGCCGATCGCTCTCCAGACAGAGCTCGCGAGCTACGACGTCTAGTTCACGCTTTACCCGAGGCCCATTACGAGACATTGAAATACCTTATCCAACATTTGCGAAGAGTGGTCGAACATTCAGCCTTCAATAAAATGGAGGCGAGAAACTTGGCCATCGTGTTTGGGCCAACGTTGGTGCGCGCGGCCAGTGACGACATGCTGACCATGGTCAACGACATGTCCAGCCAGTGTAGGATCATCGAATCCTTCTTGACACATGTGAGTATATAACTTTCTGCAGTCCCTTGTCACATTAATACTCGGTATGATGTAAATGGTTTTAAATATTGTACTTACTAATCTACGAATCTTATACTCTGTGTCTGAAGTTCCGAACTCTCAAATATAAGTGAGTTTTTGGCGGGAACTGAAAGGAGATGTTGTGCTGTGCAGTTTTATTTTCTAAAAATGTGTAAAATTACTCTAAAATGAACAATAGTTGTAGGATATTGATAGTTTTTGAGTAATAATTATGTGTTTTGTGAGAACTATGAACTGTTTAGTCAAATGTGGCCTTTTGAGTTGTCACAAGAACTCCGTTGAATGGCACCAGCTGATAACCTACAGTTCAGCTATGCTACACATAGGCTTAAGAAAATGAAGAAACTACATTATAATCTAAGATCTTGCTTTAAGACCTAGCTGCCAAGCCATGAACCTAAATAAATAATAATAAATAATCAAATATAAGGAGCCTAAATCAATTTATTGTATATTTCATTTTAAAAAATTTCAAGAAGAAACAAATAGAAATTCAAATTTAACTCATTTTCATTTTGATAAATTAGCATTAATTCTATCTGATGATAAATTCATCAATTGCTATATGTTAACTAAATAAATAGAAATATATGTATGTACTGGACTCCATCGAGATTAGGAAATAGATTTAATCTTAAGGTATGTTAAAATTAAATACAGTGGTTAGTGCTGTGTCTTTAGCCGATATTAGATGTTTAATTTCTGTCTTTCAATTTGGATGAATTAACCAACGTGATCCATATAAAACTTGAATCATTCAATGTCGTTCAACACCGTCGTGTGCTATAATGACAACGAAGTATTATTTCCCTATCTACCCACTTTTTTGTTCGTATATATTATTCATTCAGCTGTATCTAAATTATTTATTCGTAAACATTTTTTTTATATAGAATTTTTGCGTTATTGAAAATAAAACATGTTATAAAAATGATATTTTATCTGGTTGCAGTACGATTGGTATTTCGAGGAGGAGGAGGGTGACCCTCCCGTGGACCCCCCGCCCTCCGCCGAAGAGCTCTCCCCGGCGCCAGCGCCCTCTCGCGACCTGCTCATACACAACGTTAAGAAAATTGAAGGTAAATGACTCATAAAACCATCGTACGGAATATACTTTGCACTACGGTCAAATGCATCATGGTCGAGACGCGATTTGAACCAGCATAATTATTTAGCCATTTGTACTAAAAGGTGTATATTTTAACAATAACTACGACATATTGATAAAACGCTATCTATTAAAGCATTTGTAAGCCCAGGAAGGCCTTCATTCATCAAAATTCATAATGATATTATAGCATGGATATATGGGTAAATAAGTCACTTTCCGTGTCTGTCTATATATCCGCTAACTCCTCCTAAACCACGCAACAGATTTTTAAACTTTCACCATCAGTTAGCTAATTGTTCACTCGAGGTTTATATATATGAAAAACCTAATTAAGTTTTTATGTATGTAAAATAAAGCTACTTCGTAGAGATTGAACCTAGGCGTAGCTGCGAGGAAACCTCTAATATAAAATAATAAGTATACACACTGTTAGTTTTGAACTGAAGAAATTTACGCATTCTTTTTTCTTATTTAAATTAAACAACAACAACCTTATTTAAAGCAAAAACAATCCTTAACTTTCAGGCAAAGACGTGTCAACCCGCGACATAGTCTCCTCGATAATATCGGCCGCGAACCGCAAGATCCAACGCAAGCCGCGCTCGAAGCCGTCCGCGGACAAGAAGTGGTCGGAGCCAGATAAGAACAGGACGGAGACATCCCCCGGGGGCTCCCCCCCGAACTCGCCCCTCACCTCGCCCCCCGCGCACCTCACCACCTCCCTGGCGGAGTACGACGGCCTACCGCACAGGTTCACCAGGCAGCACGAAGGGGTTAATAAGTAAGTTGTTTTCATTGCTATAAAATAATCAGATGTGTTTTCTCCAACCTGAACACCAATTTGTGATGTAATTAGAACTCGTATAATTGAGGGAAATATGTAACAAAAAAACCGGCCATTGGACTATGGTTGTGATACTGATAGCTATATTTGACTATTAATCCCAGCCTAGGGTCTTCTGGGAGAGATCTCTTTTAAGCAATGAGGCCGTTTATTATAAGATTGTAATGTTTCTTATTTTTCTATTTTGAATATTACCGTATACTTTAATTAGGGATTATCAATGCCGTATGTTAAAAAGTATTGTTAGTCTAGAGATGGCACTTGCAATAGTTGACGTACGTAATATTTACAAGTCGAATGTTTATTTAGAATTTATAGTACGTAATAAACGTTTTTTTTAGAATTGAAATAGAAACGACGACAACGCTGGGCCGCGGTCGCCAAGAGCTCTCGCGGCATACACATGCGCTTGCCAACTTCTCCATTGATGGTAAGCAAAAGAAAACAATATTTATAATATTTAGTACAATGAGAATATAATGATTTTGATATGTAGGCTGCCTCGCTTGTATGTTATTTTTGTCACTATAGTGCAAGTTCAGTAGGTTACTAAAAATTATAAAAATCGATTTGTTTGAGACGTGTAGTTTATTTAAATGACAGTCTGTTTAGAATGTTCACATATGTTAATAATTAAAACGGTCCGATCGACGCTGTTGTATATGATCATTCAATTTCTCAATATTATTTGCATCTCACAAGTTTATTCGGCTCGAAGGACCAAATAGTATGTTTGAGATCGTATTGTATATGCAGCGATCTCTACATGCACCAATCAATTCTTATTTCTCAGTGACAATAATTAATAAATGCCCTTGCTGTTTATTTTTTTAATGTATTTTATATAAAAAGTGTCTACTATTTGCCCCAATAGGTCTCCAGTACTGACGTCAGAGAGTAGACACAGCAATCCCTTTCTTTTGTCCACACTAAAAGGTATAGGAATGTGAGCGTGCGTGTTGCAAGTGTGTGCGTAAACGCGAACAGCTCTAACAAAAGAAATAAACCAATCATTCGTTTACATGTGATCTTTAAAACGCACCGTGTTAGAGTGTACGTGTATCTGCGACCATAAGTAATACAAACATTCGACGAATAAATGTGAACAAATATTGCAATAATAAAACTAACGCTTATGTCGGCGGCTGTAGACAGCACGGCTTCGCATATTCGCACGTCGTCAAAGTCGACACGAAGTCATCGCCAGCATTACGAACATGCTATCAGTCATCCATCATTACTGTCTAACAACGCAAATATTAACTTAACTTATTCGTGTTTAACCTTCGCCACTACGCCGACAGTTGCCAAGATGAGTCTCATAATTTACTATACGTTATTTCGTAACGTACTTTTAAGTAGATTTTTCCTACATTTCACACCCCCTTTTGTTCACTTCCCTGACAAAATTATTAACCACTAGCAATTTTAGTACTCATCAAGAGTTCTCATGTTAAGTTTCTAGATAAATACGTAACAGATATATAGTAAATTATGAAATCGTCTCGTACTAAGGATGGGTATAAGCAGGTCATATTTGTTTTAGGAACCGGAGACTTGGTGTCATCTCTGACAAGTACGTTCGACCAGAAGTTGAGGACGCTGAACAACTCGTCGCCGTTGGACGACGGCAGCATCCCTTACGCAGACGAGGGGCTAGACGAACACGGGGAGCACGAAGGGGGCAAGTCGAGCGCCAGCTCGCCCTCGGAGGGGAGCCTACGCAGTGAAGGGGGAGAGAGGGGTGAGCGGGTGTCGCCCGCCATCAGGGCGCACGAGCTGAAAGCGGCGTGGCTTGCGCGCGACCACCGCCACTCGTCCAGTAGCAGCAACGACGAGGCGGACGGGCGCGCGTGGCCGTCGGCCCGCCACCGGCCCCCGCGCGACGACGGCGACGACTCCGAGAAGGAGAACTGCATCATTCCAAAAAAGGCCACCCACGACGACGAGGCGAGCGACGAGAAGGACGTGGACACCAGGTCGCAGAACTCCGCCGGCGAACTCATGCCAGACAACGACAAGACGATCGAGCGGGCGCTCTACCCGACCTACAACGGCGTCCGCGCAAGCCAAGAGTGTGGCAAGCGGAACAGCGCCGCGCTCGAGCGCGAACCGGACGCGGCGGGCAAGAGGGATCATGACATCGAATACGCAAAGCTAAAACGATCAGAGTCGCTGAACAGGGAGAACGAGCGCGGCGAGACGCGCGTGCTTCGCTCCGAGAGCCTCAACTGCAGGGTGGAGCGGCTGCAGCGATCCGAGTCGCTCAACAAGGGCGAGCGCCTGAGCAAACTCGAGAAGGGCGAGTGGAACGTGGTCCGGCGACGTGAGTCCGGTGCGTGGCGTTCGACCAAGCTGAAAAGGAAGAACGGAATGCCTGAGAGGGGGATCAAGCGGCGGCACACGGTCGGCGGCACGAAGGACTTCGACAAGGACGGGTGGAGCGCCCGGCACACGCGCACCTCCTCGCCCGACCTGACGGCCAGCGGCGTGTGGCCCACGCCCCTGGTGCCCCCGCCGCGGCCCCCGCTCGAGTCCCACGTCTGACCCGAACACTCGCATTCCCTGTAAGCGCCGATAGGCGGATCGAGACTCATCTCGCGCATGCCCACTTCAATCCACTTGGACTTTGACCGGTAGAAGCGTAGTTCCCTTCTTGAAAATTGCAGTGAACTCCGCGATTCAGAGCCGAGTCCTTATATTTGCCAGTCAACGGCAACCCCGTCGGAAATGCGAACATATTGAAAAGTAAACTATTTTTTTTTAATACCTTTAATTGGTGTCTACTCGAGTGGTGCTTTTTTGTTATGTAGACTTTTGTGCTAACCCGAAGTTTTAAAGTTTTGGACATATTAGCGAAATTGTAATATCAAAATCATACAAACGAGTCTGGTGTATGTTTACGCCCCACTTCAATACTAACAGTGCGAAACTTTCATGTCGAGAGAGGCTATTAATTTGATTCAATTCAATTGACTGAATAGATTAGGTCACAAATATCTATCTATATATTATAACTATTACGAATAAATAAAATACTCAAGAATTTATGTCGTAGCATGTTGAGAGTAAAATATATTCCATGCGTATTATCAAAACGTTATCCATGTTGACTATAGAAAAAAATATAGGTTAATATAGTATGTATAAAAATTTAAAAGCAAATTTTAAAATTGATTCAGAAAATACGAATTGACCAGTGCAATAAAATTAAAAACGCGTGGTTACAAAGAGAATAATTGGTTTAAATGAAATTTTATTAGTGGAATTGGAGAAGAACAGAGCTCACTAAACAATGCCAAAGAATGATTTATGAAACTGAAATATTATTTTCGAAAGAAATGCATGCGCGGAGCGTATTTGAGCGAAGGAACGAATCGGTGATCGGAATGCAAGGATTGAGATGCTATCAACGAAACATACATAAGACCTAAATCAAGGATATTAAACATACAAACGAACCTAAGTGAAAACTCCCGATGTGTATTCGGAACTACCATTTACGGAGTAGTTTTGGGACAGAAAAGTGCAAAAAGCATAATATAATTAAAATTAGTGCTACTAGTACGTAGTTAGTTCAGACTATGAGATGTTATTATAAATGGTGCGTATGGGCTGACTATTAGTGATAGAAGCCCCATCGGAGCTAAAGTTACGACCACACTATTAAAAACACCACTTAGCTGTAATTAATCATTTTAAGAAAATATTATTAGTTATATTGAAGTTCATTATAGAGATTATTGAGATCTAATGAATAAATTCTAATGATATGCAAACATCACCTACTTGCCTTTGCAATAGATGTAGCAAATTCGAATTATATGCACAACTCTCAATTGTATTAAATAATAGGTACTTACATATTTCTATCAATTATAGTTACCTTATGTCACTCGATTTAAATGGTAATAGAAATTATATCGATATTAAAATATTATTTTAACATAAAATATCGAATATATTGACAGAGTATGTGTAGATTTAAAATATTTTGACTTCATTGTAATGATGTTTGAAGATGTAAATAAATGCAATATCTAACGGTAATTATAATAAAGTATATGAAGTAGCGTGTCCTCGTAAAGCGACTAACTGACTTTATAATAACATTATATTTCAGTGATAATAATAAAAGTGATCCCTGTTTAGCTTTGTATAAATTGTACATTTATTTTGATTAATTTATATTAAATTTGTTATCGTAGCTTTGTTGAATGCAATTATTTTTTATTGTTTTGTTTATCAAAGAGAAGTATTTTTAGGCTAAATTCAATTGTTATTTATTTTGTGGAAACTGAAAAACGTGATTTGGCACAATTTTCTTTTTTTAAATTGTAATATTATCTTTGTAAATACTTTCGTCGGCAATGAAGACGTTTTTAGATTTTCTTTCTTTAAACTTTTTTGAAAATTTTATACCATCTTTACGTTAAGACGATCTCAAGTTTGTTGAATGTTTGCAAAGCGTTCCTTTTAAAGTTTTATTTGTAAATATTAATCAATGTAATGTGTAGGAACTGTGAATTTAATAATTTTACTGCATCATGTTGTAACGTAGTCTGTAGATGGCAGTGATGTCAACTTTTAAGGATAAAAGACATGTCTCGGCGCGCGGCGTGGCTCGCCCGGAGCCACCTCCCAGAGATTTGTAATCATCAAATATAAAAATATAATATTCATGTTCTTCGTGTAATCAGCTTTGAAATTCAAATAAACACCTTTAAAGACATTTTGCAAATATGGATCAATCCATCTGGATTGTAAATCTTTACAATATTTGTCATTGTGTATATTTTGGAGCAATGGAAATAAAATATTGAATCAATTTAAGGGTCGTTTTCTTATAATCCAACATGAATTAAAAACCCGATTTACTTCTGCATTAGTTAAGTACCTAGTTGACTTCCAAATTAGTCCATTTTATAGTATGGTCAGGCATCTACTTAATTACATAACTAGAAAATGAGAGACTTATCAGTTTCGCAAGTTAACAACTACTTAACTAATGCAATGTAAATTCCTATATATAGAAATATCTCAACTGTCAACCATAACTGTCCTACGCTCGGGCCTGTAAATGTAGGCGAAAGGACAGTATACCCGCCACGCTTGTGCAAGTCGGATTGGCGGGGTTTGCACATCGGTTATAACGATCGATGTACAGGTTTCACCACGATGTTTTCCTTCACCGTTACGTTAGCACATGATAATTTTGTAATTGAAGAATATTTCTCAACTTGTGCATATTGAGTTAGGTAGTTTAAACAAGATCTAAGTCGTCTAAATGACAAAAATAGTGGAACAGAACTCTTCCTTGTGCCTCGATTTCACGCACTTGGCCAATTTTTAATTAAATATGCTCCAGGATTTAGTC
This sequence comes from Dendrolimus houi, assembly GCA_039645545.1. Taxonomy (NCBI): domain Eukaryota; kingdom Metazoa; phylum Arthropoda; class Insecta; order Lepidoptera; family Lasiocampidae; genus Dendrolimus; species Dendrolimus houi. The sequence goes on along the minus strand of CM077127.1, from coordinate 21,581,365 downwards.
TTGTGGGTGGTGCTCCAGCAAGTGCTTCAGCAAGTGCTCCATCAGATACAAGTCTGTCACAACATTAATATTGCTAGAAAACTGACCTAACATTTTTTATTTTTGCAGTATTTCTAATTTAGGGCCGATTTTTCAATCACCAGATAAAAGTTATTCTGTACAATAAAACACATGGGAAAATTAAAATGACAGTTGCATGAATAAATAATTGAATTGTTTCTTTTTTTAAATTTAGACAGGTTATAATTTATTCCACTGATAGCTTTTATCTAATGATGATTGAAAAAACTAAATCTAACTATCTAATGATGATAAAAAAAATCTGTTATTCCACGATAACTGCTTTATTAGATATAATTTTTGATAGGCAAGAAAAAACTCATTTGGACAAACTTTCTCCTAAAAATAATCAAACTAAATATATATTATACAACAAAAATCTAAACATGTCGTGTCTGTACAATGAAGCTATTTAAAAAAAAACAACTGGAATAGACTATATAAGCGATGGAGAAAACGATGCAATTTTTTTTTAGATTTCTTGTCTGTTTGTCTATTTGTCGTTTTGTTTGTTCGGGATTTACGTAAAAACAACTGGGCCGATGTCGATGCGGTTTTCGCTGATCGACAGCTAATTCTTAACACTTAAACTTTGCGCTACTTTTTATCCTGGGAATCCCGCGGGAATTTTTCTGGGAATCACTTAAAATGGCCAGATTAAAAAAAATCGAAATTCAATACGATTATTTCACTGACCGATAGATAATTTTACGTAATGTGTGATTTTTTTATCCCGGGAATCCTGCGGGAAATTTCCCGGGAGCGGTTTGAAGTTGTTCGCGTGCTTAAAAATTAGCTTATTTCGACACAGTTTTCACTAAAACAATAGCTGCGGTACTGTGTGTCGCGGGAACTTGCGGAAATTTCAAGTCAAGCGTGGACGAAGTCGCTGGCAAATCCTAGTATATTATACAATATCAGCGATATATATATTTAGTTCAATTTAATACTTTATAAATAAGACAAAAAATAATATTTCTGAGTACTCCACTGTCGTTAATAGTCAACAGATCACATACATTTGAACTATTCAGTTACACCAATCATGATATTAAACTAAGCTGCTAAATACAAAGTATTATGTTAATTATAAAACCTCTTGTCAGAATAGTGAGATAGAACTTAGAGTCCGCGCCACAAAAGAAGTCCCACAGAAATTAAAGGAACTAAACGTAGCGGCTCCGCTATTTGATAGAATTTTGTTCGTAAAGTAACCAGGAAATAAATTTGCAGGTTTTTTAATTCAATATTTTATATTTATTATTCAGTAATTGCCTACATCGATTTACGAATTAGCAAATAATTAATCTGGCAGGATTAAGGACAGCGCTTGCAGCGCAGCGTCTACGAACTTTTTTGGTGGCGCGGACTCCATACAAAATTATGAGAAAGGGGTCACATTCGGGAAGTGTTGACAGTCTTACAAATGAATTGTAGATATAAATTATTTTTTCTTATGGTTAAATGGAGCTCAACGATTTTTTTGTTTGTTTTATACACATGTTTATCAACAGTAAAACGGTCGTTGTAGCCCAGTAGTCTTGAATCGGAAAAACATAACAAACGTAAATGTAATTGTTATAAAATTTTGATCATTGACTGGCAACACTGCGGTATGCACTGAACTATGGCAACACACTTGTGGCCTTAATAATTTACTTTTGCAGAATCATATTGCAAATATTAAAAAATAATACAAAATTCTGTACCAGTAACTAATTTAAGAGCACAATAATAAACAAAATTATTTCCTCTACTTCATAATAGTTCATGACAGTGTAATTCATCCATCTTAAACTAGGTAATATTATTGTAACAATTAAACATTTCCACAGAGAACTGCAACAACACTAGTTATGATTATATCTTCAAATCCTGCTATACATTGAGCAACTAACTATTTAAGAGTATTCTCATAGATATGGCAGTGAGAAACAACAATAGATATTTTGAAGGATTTTACTTCCGAAAATGATTTTTTAATATAATGCATTCTTATGCGATAGCCTAAAACTACTCGTCCTGTAATTAAGGAGATTCCAAACAACGATTAGTAGTCCGTACAATGTACATGATTTAATTTTATTGTAGTATGTAGTATATGGGAAACTCATTTTTTTGATTGATCCAAAAGTTAATTTTTTTTCAATATACAGTCTACGCTCGATAATTTGACACTCGTTAATTTGAATCTCTCGATAATTTCAAACTTTTTTCCGATCCCTTGAAAAATACTCGATAAATTGAATAAAATCAATGTTAATTGGTCCCTTCGGTAATTTGAAGTTGAAGGAATATTATCTTGCTCGCAAACATGCGATAATTTGAAGTCGAGGCTTTTTCCTACTCTCTATAATTTGAAGCGTTTATCATGCACATACCTGTCGTTTGTTTACATATATGTACAGATCTGTCAATTGTATACATAAATGAGATATGGGTAAGTTCGCATTCCAGTCTTCTTTCAAACGTTAATGAGTCATGTTAATGTTTGATTTGTGCTATTAAAATTAATCCAAGAAAGAACAAATGTCTTTCCATAACTTCCATAAGTAAACGCTTGATATTTTGAACTTTTGACAATTTGAAATTTATCTCTGGTCCCTTGAGTTTCAAATTACCGAGAGCGACTGTACCTAGAAAAATTGCTTTTGCAAAGTATCGTTAATTAAAGCAAAATATCTTTTGTTTTATTTTCTATTCATTAATTACTTAATCAAATTATTTTGATATAATCTAATTTGGCTTTCATCTATAATATGTAAATAGAAGAATATATAGAAAAGTCATTACTTGCTTAAGCAAAATATCAATTTTGATTCTGTATAATATTTGTACTTTTTCTGTTTTGTGTCTTTTCCTGTTTAAATCCAAGTTAAACAATTAATAATCTACAAAGGCAATTTATCTAGTAACTCCGAAATGTGATCATAAACATGATTATATATCTACAAAAAACTATTCTTATACCCGAATGAAGCAAAACACAATGAGTAATATTCCAAAGCCTAATATGAGATTAAAGCATTGACAGTATCGAGAAAAAAATGTTATGTATCATTCTCTAAACAAAATAATTAAACCTAGATTATTTATTCTATATTAAAAGATAAACAATTACATATTACAGGTATAAAGTGTAAATTAATTCAAATAGCATCAAACAAATACTTAATATTAAATGCAAAAATAAATATAATCATTTTCTGCATGGATAATGTTCTATAAGTCTGCGGCTGTAATAATGGATTCGCTTAAGCAGCTTTTTAATATCATAATAACTTTTTAAAAACTGTGAATTGAACTACCGACTATATTGAGTAAAGATGGCGGCCATGTGTGAAAGGAATCGCTGTAGTAGCGATTTAGTAGCTTTGGTGTTGTATTATGAACCGTCATTTCTGTCTACTGACTGTTATTTGGACGTTTGCTTTTGTAGCGTAGGAAGTCTTCAATAAAGCACCTTTCGCTCGACATAATGAGTATATTTAAATATTTTACTGATTAACAATAATTTAGATTGCGCGTAAAAACGCGGTTATGCTTTCCGTTCTTGATTTTAATTTAGGCGGTTGGCCGTAGACTAGGAGCAGTCTTTAAATTCATTGATTTTGTGCGTACACACAGGTACAAGCGTACTCTTGTCATGCCCTGACGGATCGGTGTGTACCATTGTTAGTTAATCGTGAGCCAACACCTTAATTACCTGGTTTCTGAAGTACTTTTAACTGTGGTTTATTTGTTCGTAAGCACTATCAATTCAATAACTTATAAAATTGCGTTTCTGAACACACCATCGTACGATAAACTTGGTTCCACTTAACTGACCAAAATTGGGCATTTATTTATTCCATATCTTTTGTTTGACGTTTATGTCTCAAAATCATAATTCAAAAGTAACCTAAAATATATAATTATTTGTATCAAATTGTAAACCGCTTCGAATATCACATAGTTTATTGGGATAAGTAATTTATACTAAGAACATTAGAATTATGCACAGCAGTTCATCGGAATTAGATATGGAAATACTCCATATTATTTCTATGTGCCTACCTCGAAACTTAAGAATACGTAGAAATCCATTCGAATTTTCTACAGATGAAGAGTTTCAAATAAGATATTGGTTCAACAAGGGTGCCTTGATGCACCTATGTGAAAATAAATATCCTGCATTAGTTCCTATTGTTAATCGTTTGTCCGTGTTGGAGTTTTGTATATCTTTACGCTTTTACGCTACTGGTACTTTTCAGATAGGTTAAATGTTCAAAAAACCACTCTCTCAAGAATAATATTTAAAGTAAGTAAGGAAATTGCAAAATTATCCCGAACTAACATAAGCATGCCAAATCCAGAACACCTCAGAGAAGTGAAAGCACGTTTGATATGCCAATCAAACGGCAAAGCGTACCCAAATATTATGAAAAATCAAACAATTTGACATAATATCACAAATGTTTTTTATGAAAATGATTATCATTTATACAACAGTGAAATGATTTAAATATTATTTATATAAAATATATAATCATTTTAAATAATATATTATGTTATTTAATACGGCCAAAATGACTTTAAATCGCTAAAATAAAGATAATTCGTTATATCACTAGTTGTAATGACGAATCAAAATAGTAAAATTAATTTTGATACTCGTTCTTAAATAGATCCATCTAGTGGTGAGTTTTGGTACTAGTTATCGATCTTATAGTTATCGAACGCTTACATACGTGTTCAGAAACTCAATAACAGTTAACCTAAGTTTATCTATTACATAACTTTATGGTCGGAAAAGAATGTCTCGGCTCTTTTTAAAAAAGATTAAATAGTTATCTTATCGAGCAGACGCCCTACTCAATAGAGGAATTTTTTAATTTAAAAAAAATCGGGCATATATCATTCAAAACACCCCAAGTATACAAACGTCAATGGCACGAAATGTTGTGGTACTGTATCCACTCAACATGTTTTTATCATACAACGCGCTTAATTGGATTACGGATAGCCGAAGACGAGTCATTTCGAAAATACAGTCTTTTGAACTAAAATTCCCTCGCCTCCAGTCATTGGACCCAAAATACAATTAATTATTAGGTCAAACGGTTGATCCGTGTCTTTACAATTATTGATTACGCTATTTTTGTTAATCTCGTACCAACCAAAGCTATAAAAAAACAATTATAAATTCTAGTACTAATACTATGAAATCATTTAACGTTCTCCTCCTCCTGAAGAATTCCTGAAGAATATTCATTGTAGTGAATGGCTTAAGCTTATCATTAAAACAGCCGCCACGCCACCCTGTGTTTATCAGTTATAATAATTGTACTCAGATATCAGTCGTGACTAAATAATTTAAGAGATCTTTGTTTTTTTCAATTTCGCTTTCTAATGCCCACGCACACCACATATTCTGTATAATAACTTAATTAACACATTCAACACTTTTAAATGCGGCAGTTTTGATTATAACAATATTATTACTTTTTTACGAACGCAATTATAATTTTAAGCTTTACTAAGGGTCGATTTTTCAATGTTCAGACAAAAGTTCTCAATCGAATAAATTCTAACCTGAGTGAACTTGCTTTTCTGAAAAATAATGGTGACAAAGCATTATTTTTCAGAAAAGCAAATAATACTTTTTTAAGACAATTAAAATTACAGATATCGATATAATAAGTGCTGGAACCACTGTGTAAAGTATTTCGAGCCATTACCGCCATTTTGTCGTAAGCGACATTTGTACCTAAATATATTTTTCGTTACAATAGGTATTTTAAACTATTGTTACAACCTAAGCGCCGACAAAGACAAATTCCACGTACAGATTTGTAGAAGCACATTTATTACCCTTCGGCATTTAAACTAATAACATTGAAACTATTGTAATTCTTTTATTATCGTCTCCTTTTGTTTACTTATTTAGTGGCATACGTTTCTAGAAAACAGCCTATTGTTGTATTGTAATCATTAGCCAGGTGTTACGGATTTTAAAGTGCAAGCCCATTCTAGGAAACTCGGTCCACGTGGCCGGGCACATTGCACTTGTGCAGGATAAAACGATGGCCTGATTGAGGGAGGGGGTCGAGCGAGAACCACGATCGAAGCGAGACGTGTGTACTATAATCGGTAATCTAATAGTGACGAATTTTGCGCGTTTTATTGAATTACGACCTTCTGCATTACGTTTGGACTTGTTGTGTTCGGTTATGTTTGTACCTGTGTTATACGTGTTTGTATAGTTCTAATAAACACTATAATAATTCCAATGGCATTTTAATTCGAGTCCTGCAACTCGTAACACTATTATTTTGTTCGAAGACATTTATTTTTTGGTTCAGTGGGGTCTAATATAACTAAAATTGAAAATCTCAAAACAAAATAATAGTTTAAAATAACTTTTACAACAAAAAATATAATTACGTACAAACGTCGGTTACGATAAAATGGCAGTAATGGCTCTGTATTATCACCTCTATTGAACAGATTACTTGTCCTTTTCAAGCTGGGTATGATTCTAAAAATCTATTATTATACTCAAAACTGTCCAAGGTCCATTTTAAGACTCGTATTCTTTAAACGTAAAGAGTCGATATTTGAGACTGAAATTGGCAAAATTAAATGTAACCCTGCCATAAAAACGAGTCAATTCGGGGCGCAAAGACATGTTACATTACGTAAATACGAGCTTAATACTTCAGTCTAGTACTCAAATTATATTTCAAAAATTTAATATAATTTAAAAGGGACCTTTTTTAATTGTAATTAAATTCTAATTCATAACAAAATCATAAAGGCGGCATTCCACATTATCATTTTCAATCTATCAATCAATACAAATTATATCCAAATTATACATTACCAACAAAAGTAATAAAAAAATAACTGCCAATTCGTATTTGAACAAAAGTATCAATAATACAATGAGTAATACAGTATTCACACAATATAATTTTAATAATAAATAAAAACTAAATTCTACATAAGATAATGTATTTTTGGAATTGATTACTAATTTAAAAAATTAATTTAGATGCACAATAAATTTAAAATATTTTATGGAAGTTGAAGCTACTATCTAGGGCAGCAATGTGCGATTCCGAGATTTGCTAATCTCAAGAGGTCAAAAGATCGATACCCAAAATTACGATAGGGTCAACAATCGACTCGCTCAACTGAACATTCCAGATTATTTCGATTCGATGGTCGACTGGCGGACGATACCGGTTGTGATTCGTATTCGTAAGTCGTGTCGCTTCATCGCCGCGTCCGTTGTTTACAAATGGCGAATCGGACTCGAAATCATCGAGTAAGAGTGGAAACCATTGGCAATAATCGAGATGTTTTTACAATCGAATCAATCGACACGAACATCCTGTCATCGCGCATCGTTAAGGCGGATTTACATTGGGTCAGTAACTGGCGTCAATGTTAGCGCCGAGGACTGACTCTGTTTACATGCAGTCAGTGGTCTTGGTTATTTATTTAGGGTGGACGCACGTTATTGAAGTCAGTAGAGAACAATGAATTCTCGAAAACGATAGAATTTCATCCGTCGATTTGTTGAGAAACTTGTTTTAGGTAAGAAATTAGATAGTAGATAAAAATGAAACTGGAGGTTCTGCTTTGTTAAAAGAATTGAGATTTGCAGGATCAACAAACTAGAATCTCAAATCTGTGGGGTTATTCACAAACGTCGGAAACTTTGTCGTTTAAGAACGTAAAGCCCCTCCCACGCGAAACATATTGCCACCCTACGGAACGTGAAACGAACACATTCAAGAATGTGTTTCCGACAGTATTTGTTAATAGCGTTTCACGTTCCGTCGGATTGCAAATTGATTCGTTCGTGAGCTTTCCGTTCTTACACGAAAACGTTTCCGACGTCTGTGAATAACCCTACTGAGCTGCTTGAATTTCCGATTAGACGCGACGTCACCTTACAAGGCAGTGTCAGCGACTAACCTTTTGCTAACTTCGTCGTTTATACAAGGCCAGTGTATCGGTGGCACGGGTGCCGGGGAGAGTGGACTCAAATCAAAATATTCAATCGGGAATATTAAAGTCAGCACAGGCTTGACAGCGATGTTGTACTGACTGCAAAACCATTTACAGGATGCTAGTACTGGGTTAGCACTTACTTCGATTTTGAAGACGGTACCTGACTTAATGTAAATCAGCTTTTAGTCTAAGATTGACTTAAAATAATTATTGATATTTTTGAAATTAATAAATCAACATGAGATTTCCGAGACACTGTGTATATTTAAAGTGAATGAATGTATATTGACTATGGAATCATTAATTATATACATTATATCATACCAATCACGCAACAATACTAAAAAATATAAATTGATACAATACCTCGAACATACGTTTTGAATACTGTTGTTTTTTAAGTACACATACAACAATGTAGATATTTCTAACACAATATTTAATTTCTTGAATAAATTAATTGTACCGCCGCCTGCTTGAAAAACTAAGCTTGAATAAATATAATCAAACGGGAATTACCCCTTTAAACCCATTCAACATAATAAAAATAGCTTATGTGGGTTGTATTAGGGCTACGAATTTAATAAATTTTTCACTATTTAAAATTCCCAATATTAACTAGGATTTTATCTAACTTGCAGGTGTTTTAAGTATTTCAAGTCAATTTTCCTCAGGACATGGAGTCAATGATTACGCAAGCAAAGTGGCGTCAAAGATACAAATTTATTTTTTGAGAAGCACATTGCACACATCAACATTTCTTAATATTCCGGTGAAATTAAATAAAAACATAAAACTATCTTTCTATATCAAATGGGTTTAATAAATTGACTGTTATATATAAATTGTTCCTCATCAGTAGCTATGCAACAGACCATTACTTCTGCTTTCTCAAACTATTTAAAATCTATTTCTATTTCCATACTACGTCAGCCCTTCAATTTGGTTATCCATTTGTATAACAAAAGCTTATAGAAACTTATTACAATTCGAGAATACAGGGGGAAATTTTATTGGTTAAATAACATCCACAGGAATTTAAACCAAATAAACGACCAAAATTACCTTAGGTTTTCGTAGAACTAAAACTATTTTTAGTATTTGTACATTCTTTTAGATGTTATTGTAAAATGTGTCCATTACCTAAATATTTTGTGTCACAGCTTTCATTGCAAAACGTGGGGGTCCGTTGCATCACTACTTATTGTGGATCACTTACATTACTTTGAGCCGATATCAGGACTCGTTCATCTACAATCTACACTCACAATTTGCTAATTATGCTTACTAGGTTGTACAGCAGATTTGTCCACTGATATTGTGTTTATGGAATCATACCCAATATTATACTGTTTCCATTCGTTTATTTTATATTTGATAGATCGATCAGTAGTATAGTACGCGGCACGCAACTTGGGCACGTTTTGGCGTAGTGGGGGTAAGTTCGCACATGGCACGTTCAACACATATACACACGTTGTGCTTGTGTAATGTCTGTGAATAACCGCGTGGTTTGACGTCGCACTGCATTCGCATCATGAAAAGTCTGTCCGTCTCTCTCGCGCGCGGTCAAGCTTGAGTATGAAGGAGACAGTTGAGCAGACTCATTCCCCGGGTCCCGCTTGACGACCAAAGAGACCTAAAAAACGACTTTTGCGATCTTACGATTTTCGCCAAGTTGCATCTCGGGGATTATACTGACCAATTAGTAATGACCTATTGCGTTAGTGATCCGATTTAGGACCTGTTTTACAATCACCATATAAAGTTTCAAGCAGCTTATTTGTAAATAATACTGAGTAACATTGACACTTCTTTTAAGTTTTAAACATTATGTCTGAGTAGGTAACAATTCTTACCTTTTATAAGTAGAAGCCCCATAAAAATAATAAATTGAGTTAATAAGTTTCTAAAACGAAACTTCTAAAAGCTTTGTGTTAGCTCGTTTTAGTATAACATCTTTTGAGTAATTACACAGCACATAAATATATTACGCCGAAGATTGTTGTGTAACAAAATGGCACTGAGAAGTTCAATCCAAACTTTAATTGTTTGTATTTGAACCTTGTAAAACGGGCCCTCAATATAAAAATCGAATTTATTTATTAAAAGTGACACAGAGGCAAAATTAATATTTTATACAATACGTCACTTACTACTATTAAGTATGATGATTATGAAATTGACTTCATATGCGTGCAAACGTCAAAAATAAACGGTTGGAAAGAGTTTAATTGATCTGTCTCGTTCCGTGGTCGGCACTTTGTAATGTAAATCATCCTTCGGTCAGGGAAACGGGGGTCTCTGTTCAGTGATAATACTCTCGCCTGTACCTGTAGTGGCCATGACGGTGACGGCGGTCGCGCAGTCAATCGTCGCCCCCGCCGTCGTGGCGGACCGGCGGCTGGTGCGGGCTGGGGGGCGGGGGCGCCGTGCCGGGGGCGGGCGCGGGGACCGGGGGGCACCACGGGTGCACAGGGGGCGTCGAGGGGCGCGCCTCGGGGACCCCCGTCTCGGGCAAAGCGCCGCCCTCTATCGACAAACTGCTTAGGAGCATGTCGAATAATGTGTCCTGTGTTATAAAGATGGAGTAAAATAAATCAATTGTGTAAAAATAACACACAATCACAATGATCCTGACTAAGGGGAAGCCGCCGGGAGCCAACTAGGCTCCAATAAATAAATATATTTATTAGCTAAAATATTAGCTTGTTGGCTATCCGATAGGTAGCTATCGCGTTGACGGTTTTCGTAGCCAACAGCTAACAGTATAACTAGGTTGCTCACGCCATAACCATCTGTCTATTAGTGAGACATTCAGCCAATTGCCCATTAGCCAATGGGTGGTTATTTAGCTGGCTATTTAGCCATTAATAGCCATATAGCAGCATTTTGCAGTTTCGAAAAATATTTGCCCATTTTTTTTGTTTAGGGTAAAACAATGTACATATTCCAGCCAAGCACTCTTATCTAAATGACGACGGCCTAGATGTCATTTTATTTCCAAGATAATAAAATTTCTTGAGTAAATTTCTAAAACTTCATCCGGAGACCCTGAACTGAATTGAATTTGATTGGATATTACGTTGACAAACCAATAGTCGTGAAATGAATATGGGGTGCGGTTATCCTAAAATATGGGATAAATGCCGAGATATAAGTGTTCGTAATTTAAGAATCATTTACAGTTATTGTATGAATGATAAAGTTATATCTGTTAGCGAATGAATGAAGACTATATAAAATTACTGTTAGTGCGGTGTTATAATTACGTTGTAGTCCAAAACTAGGTCGACCTCGTCGTTGTCGCTGAGGGAGGAGGCGGAGGGCCAGTAGTCGGGCGGCGCCGCGCGCACCGGTGACTGCGCCCCGCGCTCCGGGGTGCCCGGCCGCGACGCGCCGAAGCAACTCGGACGGTCTATTTATTTATTTATTGAGAAAACCAACAGTGAATACCCAAATATAATATAAAATCCTTTACAATAAAAAGTAAGGCCAATAATAGGTTTTCCTTATAAACTACCAATTTAGTAACAATTTTACAAAGCAAATGTTAATTTCAAATTAAAGAAATAAAGTCGGGTTGTATTATGTAAAATTCAGCAAGTCATTAATAATGTTACTTTTAAATTTGTATTTGGAGGACGGAAACAGATCAATTTTACAAAATTTAGTATTATAAGTATGAGCCATACGAGAAAACAAAGAATTTTGACAGTAGTTGGTAGAATTACAAGGAATATTCAGCAAGGATGTATGACGAGTACGGTATCTAGGTACATTATATGCCAATTTCGGGACGAGCGTAGGACAGTCAACACGGCTGTGAACTATATCAAAAAGCAATGACATATCTACATATAATTAATATTATAACTTCTACTAGGATATGCCCGCGACTTCGTCCACACTTGATTTGAAATTCCCGGGACACAAAGTACCGCAGCATTTGAAAAAGAATGTGAACTATCGTTTTAGTGAAAACAGTGTCGTAATAAGCTAATTTTTATGGACCCTAACAACTTCGTACCGCTCCCGAGGAAATACCCACGGGATACGCGGGAAAAAAAGTATCACAGATTTTAAGTCTAGGAATTTTCTGTCGACCAGCGAAAACCACATCGAAATCGGCCCAGTAGTTTCTAAGTGAATCCCGAACAAACATGAAATCTACAAAAAATTGCATCGTGTTCTCTAGTGTATTCCAATTTTTTTTTAAATAGCTTCAATGTAGACACGGCATTTTTAGAATTTTATAATATTATAGATCTATCTAAAGCTTCAGTGAAAAATGACCTAACTTATGGTGAAAACCTCTTAAAAACCCGTTTCGTGGCTTAGGAGGAGTTACTGGAAATACAGACAGACGCAGAAAGTGACTTTGTTTTATACTATGTAAAGATTTATGGAAAATCGTTTCCTGGAATAATAATAAAAATGTAAATAAATAAATTTAAAAAAAGACTGGAAGAAGTTATTGTATGCACAAATGTAAAATACTGAAACTGACAATTATCCAGTAAAAAATCGAAATGTGTGTGTCCCAGACACATAATAGAAGTGAAACTTCAACAGACAAGTGGAAAAATGAATCGCAACAAAATTTAAACTTGAAGTTTTATGGGCAGGTTTTCAAATTGAACAAGTACATTAACAATCTGCCCTTAAAACTTCAAGTTAAAATTTTGTTGTGATTCATTTTGCCACTTGTCCGTTGCTATTCGTTCTTCCATTTGTCTGTTGCGATTCGTTTTTCCACTTCTCCATTGAAGTTTCACTTCTACTAAGTGTCCCAGCACACATTTCGATGTTTCGCAGGATTACTGCAATTTATGATTTATGATTTAGTTAGGATAGATACATTTTAATTAATGCATTTTTTATTCAAAAATATATTTTATTTTATGAAACAAAAAAACTAAATTCAATCCGGAACCAAAAAAAACATCCTTAGTCTACTCTAAAAATATTATGCTGCCTCTCACCACGCGCTATACCTTCTACCCCCTCGACGCGTCCGTAACGCTTTGTCGTGACTGAAAAAATTCTAATACCCCCGTCTATATAGAAGTTTCACTTTAAAAATGTAATTCTAAAACTACATGAAAAAAATTGTTTATATTGAAATTCTATTATTATATAATAAACACAGACTAATATTAGTAGTACAGCACTTACTACTTGGGGTAAATCCTATATAATCCCAACGCCTTCGCAACTGCCCCGGGGAGAGTGGCGGTGCGCGGGGCACTTTGCGTGGGCGCGGCGAGGCGGACGAGGGCCCCGCGTGGGGGCCGTAGCCGGGCGGGGGCCCGCGACGGGGACCCCGACCCCCGCTGCCGCTACGGCGCGGGGGGGTCACAGTCTCCGAGGCATTGACGGGAGCTGACCAATTTTGTCGCGAGGAACCTATTAGTGACCCACACATATCGGGAAATCATTTGTTATGTATTTTACATAATAATATGAAAATATACACGTATAGATTATAAGAGACAAGAATTATATATCCTTTATTATATATTTAATGTCAATATAATTATCAATGTAAATAAAAGTAACAGATTTCATAGAAACTAAAAATTAATCTCTTCTGAATAAGACATAACCTTCCGAACTTAAATATTGGTTGCTTTGAGACCGTTTGCTTCCAAGGTCTTTGTTGGGTTGCCTAATTTTTCGTCTCTGCTTCCTAAGACCTAGTGCAAGTGGTATGGCGTATGGCTAGTGATATTTGTTCCCCACGTAAGTACCCAGTCTCCATAAAAATTTCCATACTAACCTAAGCAACTCTTTTGCAATTTGTCTGTTACGTGACGGATATTAAGTCTACCGTGGATGCGGGAGTTTCTGAGGCGGTCCTCTGCCTACTTAATTTTAATTCATAAGATCACTTCGAATAAGGATCCAAATTTTTTAAGAACGAAGCAGTGGAGAATAGATGTTGTATGATTACAAATCATTATATATGATATCATATCATATCACAATACTCACGGTGCCTGGAATGTTTGGGTGTTAGTCCGTTGATACGCATGAGGTTCAACAGCAGCATATCGGTGTGCGCGGCGGTTGAGAACTGGGGGTCGTTGTCGTGCCGGTGATGGGAACCCCCCGCGGGGGGCAGGGGCCCACTGCCGTCGGTGCCCGCGGGAGTCACGGTCGGCGACCGCGCCTGCACCGCGCACAGCAGGCGACTGAGGATATCCGCCTCACCGCGCTCTGTCACGTTGGCACCGCCGCACGCGCCCTCTATGTCATTCTCACCTAAAATTTGAAAATTGAACATAAGACGCATATGCTCCACTGATTATTCCTCGAGTTTTTGACGGAAGCTTAAAGGAGATGTTGTGCTATGCAGTTTTATTATTTAAACAATCTGTAATACTACTCTAAAATGAAGGATAGTTGTAGGATATTGATAGTTTTTGAATAATAAGTATGTGTTTCTGTGAGAAATGTATACTGTATATGCAATTGTGGCCTTTCGAGTTTTTACAAGAACTCCGTTAAATGGTGTCAGTTGTAGCCTACAATATAACTGCACTGTCTTAGACTTATAAAAAAATACATCAGAATTTGCTATATGGATTAAGATTCCCTTGCCTGCCATTGCGGGGCATTCTACTACTACTACTGATTACACCTCGACACATAGTTGGACTAAGTTATGCAAACCGCAACTAACACACGGCATAACAGTTTTGAGATCATAAAAAAGCCAATAAAACCTGTTCTTTTTCAAAAAGATGCTGAATAACATTATAAAAGGAATAAATAACTTAAATTTTTGTAGCATATAAAACAGTTAAGTACATTTTCCCGACATTGTGGCTTGGTTCCAGTTTGTATAACCATGTCGACTTAATATTACTTCTTTTGAGTTTATGTAAATTGCATTAGTAATAAAGAGTGCCATTATCTCAACTCTATACATATAAAGATATCACTCTTTTAAGTTTATGAATTAAAAATCGTCAAATATTAGTATTGTGGTACTACTTACATTTGTTTAAATTGATTTGTTTTTATTAGAATGGAAAAGTTACAGTTAATTAATAGCTATTTATTTTTATTAGTGAATTAGATTAAACAATTTTTCTAAATGATTATGATAATATTCAGGAATAATAATTAAATACTTTAATGAGGAACCTTTAAAGAATGTACAGAAACGAAAATGAATTTATATGAAGAACAATCACTTAATTCCTATCTAACAATTTGGTATCTTATTTTACCAAATTTCAAAAATTAATTTTATTTAAAAACATATGTATTTAATAATTTGAAAAGAAAATAAATGAGATTATGTCTTACAGTCTGGTATCGCTATTTTATTAAATTTTCACTGGGAGTCTTTACGCCATATACATTTTTCCATTGAGTTAAATATAATATAACCATCCTAAAGAACAAAACCATGACTTCTTATAACTTTTGCGCAAATTTTTCAAAATCTCCATTTTGATTATAACTTTTTTATTATTTCTACGCTCATTTTACTCACAAACAAACCCACATTTCCCTTTCAAAATTTTCCCTCATTCTATTTCACAAACGTCATATTTAAAATTTTTATTCAGTTCGGATGTTCCCCTTTTCCCTCTATACTCCCAATTTCCCCCGGATCTCCATCAATCCCTCGCATTTCCGCTTTCTAATCAGTACTATGTCGCATATGCGCGCAACTGCGGTTCGTCGGTCTGTGCGTTCTGGAATACGGGCGATGTCTCCTCGCCCGTCTGTACGCACAATAACGAGGCAAGCCCTCTTCGGAGCACGGGGATCCGCCGCAGTACGAACACGAGCCGCTCGCCGAGGAGTTCTCTGGGGAGAGGACAGGGTAGTTAGGGAAAGGAGGGGATAAGTGGGGGACATAGACAGGAAAGCAGGAATATGCATGGATTAAAATGGTATTATTAAAAGGTGGATTTATCAATGCCGATTTTAATATTAAGACCCTTATGCATAATAGTTATACGAGAATTAAAGGTTCGTTTAAAAAGAGTTAAATTAAATGTTTTTCATAATAATTATTATTTTTCTATATATATTTTTATTTATTCATATGATCTATTACATAAGCGGAGTTTCAAAAAAATACGTGTCCAATAAAGTTCTATGCGTTTTTACGCTTCCGTTCAAAATTTTGATATTTTTCGTGTATTATTCTTTTCTTTCACTTAACTACATACACAAGCTCAAATAACTTTAATAACAAATAAAAGCAACCCCCCCTATTTCACCATGAAATTGCGAAATCTTAGTCGCTTTAAGATTATAATAAAACTTATAGTCATGACTGCTTGCACTGACCAGTATTTTATATAAGCAACAGAGCAAAATTAATTACCTGACATAGTTTCGTCGTCAACATCATTTTCCTCATTTGAGTTCTCGTCAACGTGACTTGGAGTGTTTTCATCGGCGAAAACTTCAAGTTCGCTGAACATCAAGTCCTACAAAGTTTCAGGTACATTTATTAGTTTACATATAAAAGTTAAAACACAACAAGAAATCGAACTTCAGACCTCTGCGTTCAAGGGAGCCAAGCTGACGAAGGCTTAGTTTACTCAAGTATATAGACCATTTAGCGCATATTCTCTCTTGTGCATAATAGGTTAGTAGGTTAGTCGAAACATATCATAATAAATTCTGAAACAATGTTCATATAAAAGAGCGAGCGCTCAAATATCATGTCAACATCATAAATTTAAAATGTCATGATGTAAATAATTTTAATTATTGTTTAAACTATAATTGATACTCGATTTTAATCGGTTTTTAAAAAAATCATTGCATGAGTTCAGCAGAGAGGCAGACGGCCCAACTAATGGAAAGCGGTTACCATCACCTATGGGCATTTGTAACACCAAAGGTGTTACAAATGCCCATAGGTTTTGTGTGGTTTTAAAGGTGTAGTAACACCAATGTGCTGCCGCTCTCTAAAGGCCGAAGCAAAGTCTCAAGGTTATTATGGTGGCATACTCTAGACCAGGGGTTGTAGCCAGACGGGTAAATACCCTACCACCTGGTTATGGATTGGTTTGTCGCCTTTTACGACAGGCCGCCTGGCCGCCGGGAATTCTATGTTTTCGTTCCTGCACAGTTTAGACCACTATAGGAATGAAATCAAAGTTAAACTTAAACTTGGGCACATACGAAATCTAGGTAGCTTCGGAGTTTTGTAATGTAAGATTCGATTGAGGATTAACCACCGCAGGAGATAAGCGGCGGAGGCGTGTGGGATGTGCCATGTTACAGTGGCACTAGTACCCCTGAAGAAGTACTATTCCTACCAGAGTTAGGGACACCCACTAAAATCTGTCGGTGTTCCTTCCTTCGCCTTATGCCAGCGTAACGGGAAAGCGGAAGCTCGACCAACCCGAAGCATAATCCGCAGTATCGTCCTTCTCTAGCCAGTGTGGGGCGGCTAAATGACTCCGCTCCCCGGGAGGAGACGAGCGCGCGCGGAACACTACGCGCCTTCCTCTCGACGGCATTATTGGTGGGTAATACTCACCCCAGTATCGCTGCTCGACTCTGACGCGGCGTGCGGGATCCGCGCGGCGCTGGGGCTGTCCGGCTGCCCCTCGCCCCCCGCGCCCTCGGCCCCTCTCTGCGCCCCCGCCCCCGGCCCGCTCGCCCCACCCGCCAGCTCGGGGGACGATATCGACGAGCAGAGCACCGCGTTCGCGGTCGCGGGGCTCGCTTCCGTCACCGGGCTACTCGCCACGCCTGAGCACAATTACAGTGTCCCTAAGACCACGTTACTATGCATTCACAATAACTTACAACTCCCAAAAATATTAACCCCTAAAACTAAAATCAAAAACCCTTGAAAGCATCAATTGCTTGAAAACTCCCCTAAAAAAAAAAAAGAAAAATACGTTTTATAATACTCCTTTATAAGCTATTTTATTATTCCATATAATTTGTTGTAAATTGGTAACCCTGCATGTTCCCTTTTCTTGATTTTTTTCTAACTTATTAAAGTTAGTTATAATTTTTATCAATGGTATGGTCTGGTAACAAAGGCTTTTTTAAGCTAGTTTTTCAAGTAATCACATGACAAATTAAAACTCAAGTTCAACTTAATTATAGTTTTCGAAATGTAACCAAATAATAAAGTTGGGCTACATTTAAGCCTTATTTCCTTTATACAGTCGTGATATGAAAATGTTCGTCAGTTTCATTTAATGTTCCGCGAGGACATGTTACCTTTTCAAAGTAAGTCACAGAACAGACTCTTTCTCATAAAATTATGTTTACTCTTTGACAATAAAGTTTAAAATTACTTAGATCAAAGTTGTTTGATTTCCTATCTTGTCTAACAAGATTGTTTAGACATGAAAACTTTTTTATTGGTTTTAATATTTATGTTAAGGATAGTGATTATATCGTCTTTGTTTCTTATTGTTAATCTAAACGTAACATTTATTAAAATGTTGTCAGTATTGTTTCTTGTATTCGTGCAAGCAAAAATCGACTTTAAGGTGACGAACATTTTTATTCCGCGACTGTACAATTAATTTTAACATCGTAAACATTACGCAATTAGATTCAAATAAATGAATACATTATAGTTTCGTGTCTCACTTGTCAAAGGGGCGTCCTTGGCGGGTATGTGCTGCTGTTTGTTGTTCCTCGTCTGCTTGTTGGTGAGCTTGCTGGGCACGCGCGTGGGCGTGCTGTTGGCACTCAGTAGAGTGTGCAGGCTGACCAACGCCATGTTGTCCGCACCAGACACATGAAGAGAGTTCGCGGATCTAAACAAATATATCGTAATCTTTATCTTTCTGTCATTTTATCTTTATCTATCTTCATCATACTGCTTTGGCCCATCACGCTCGCCTCAGTCATACTGGATTCATTGTATATAAGTAACTAGGATACGCCCGCGACTTCGTCCACGTTTGACATGGAAAATTCCCGCTGGATTTCCGGGACACAAAGTAAAATCATACATTTTATTACGTAAAATTAGCTATCGATCAGCGAAAACCGCATCGAAATTGGCCCAATAGTTTTTACGTGAATCCTGAACAAACATACAAAAAATCTAAAAAAATTGCATTGTGTTCTCTGTCGTTTATATAGTCTATTCCTTTTTCCGTCCTAAAGGCTGGCGCACGTTGGCTTCGCCCCTGTGTTGCAAATGTCTATAGGTGACGGTAACCACTTTCAATGAACTGGAACCGTACGCCAATTTTCTACCTTTGCGAAAACCATACAAATAATCGTTATTTATGTTAATTACGTTTACGACCTACTTAGGCACGAGGTGATTTCGCGCACGAGAGTAGCGAGGGCGCTAATACTTGTAGTGCCTAAATAGGCCGTTCACCCGAGGTTAACACTCTGTTTTTCATTTCGAATATTCGGAAAGTAAATGAAATCAGGCGTTAAATCCATATCTAAATCTGATGAACTCATTTAATATGTCACATATGAAACGTCAAGTAATTTCTTTGTCTGTGGCTTCTATCAGCCAGTACTTTTTTTGTCATTGATGATAGTATTATTTAAGTTAAATTTATGTAAATTAAATCATAATTTAGTATTATCTATGGTTCACATAGTTTTCTAAATTTTTTGACAGCATGGAGGATCGTTTCGCAAGGACGAAAAGTGCTGTTGTCATCCCTTTGATTAGGCAACTCCAAGTGTATTTTCAGAATATGAGGAATGAAAAGAACATAACACTCCTTTTATTTGTGCATGTGTGTGAACAATCACCTGGAGGTGGAGGGCAGGTTGTAGTGGGCGTCGAGCGCGTGCGTGGCGGCGGGCCGGCCGTGGTGGTGCAGGCGCCGCTCGATCTGGCCGTAGTCGCCGAACGCGAACGCGCCCGCCGCCTGACCCGGCACCTCGTTGTTGCGCGTGTCCTCCACAAACATCGCCGTGTTCAGGAAGTCCGCTGACGGTATACAGGGGTGAATTTTTCAAGTGGACCTCCAAGACCAAATCCTAAACTGAACGAAACATCGCAGAACAACCGTTCGAGACGTTTTTGCGTTTGTAGTAGCGCAGTGTTCCGCAAAGTATGTACCGCGGCACACTGGTGTACCGTGGTCATTAATTGGTGTGCCTCGGAAAAATAAGGTTTATGTTATAAACTTATCTTTAGTAAATAATGTAAGGGTAAGAAAAATACTTAGTTACACATACAATATTTAGGTAAATCACGCGAGCGCAGGAGCGAGGGGTTTTGTTTCGTTTGGCTTACTTAAAAAATGATTTTTTATTTGTGGTGTACCTACAAAAATTTTCGTTTTCCTAGATGTACCTTGAACATAAATAAATAAACTAATACTTTTTAAATATATTTTTACATGAAACTAATAATATTAAACGATATTAAAATATTAAATATTAATATTAAACATAATTTTTAATACTAACTTTCAATGAAAGGGTTTCAAAGTAAAAACTGCCCCCGCAGCCTATTCTACTTTTACTATGGGGATCGTTTTGTTATCAAATAAAAATAATTCACCGAATTTTCAGCTTGGTTTTTAAAGTATTTTTCGAGTTTTATTGAAAAACCTATTATTCCGTTTTTTTTTTCAACAGTAAAATTACAAATTAACTCATGGCGAAATTTTTAACAATACTTGATGGTAAAATTCATGAAACAATATTTTTGTTGTAATTCCCGGATGAAAAGCCGATTTTTTTTTAATAAAATAAAACTAAAATATTTTTCTCGAGTTTTTGAAAACTATCACCAATTTTTCTCAGAATATGTGTTTTATAATTCTTTCCACTCATGAATTTTTTCAATTTTTTTAGAGTGGTGGAACAGTGTCAAGAAAGATAAAAACCGGTTTATATTTCAAAACCTTGTGTTCTAACACAAAGTGCTATAGCTATTTTTTCACACAGAAAATATAAATAAAGTTCTGTAGAGATTAGAAAATCCCTTGGCCAATATCAGCAGGTGGCAAACTAGCACATTATTGACTTATAACATTCATTAGTTGTTATCTCGCATTTCGCTGTTTCGATTTTAATACAACTTCTATATTTATACTATAATAAATCTGTAAATGGTTCGAGTTTGTACAATGCGTTTAAAAATGTGAAAAAAATCAGGGTGGATAATTCGGCCCAGTAGATTCCGAAATTGCAATTTTTAGAATTTTTGTCTGTCTGTCTGTCTGTCAGAGCATCACGTGAAAACTACTGAACGGATTTAAATAAAACTCGACACAGAGGAAGCTCATACCCCGCAGCGTAACTTAGGATACTTTTTATGCTGATAAATGATGTCGTTTCAATAGGTTAGACGGATAACTAAATAGATGGCGCTGTAATCGCGTTTTTTCAATTTACTAACAAATACCTATGTTGTCATAAACAACATGTCATTTGTTGTATTATTTTAAATCAGGTTGGCTTCGAATTACCTCTATGTTTTGCTAGGCAATTGTCTAGAGTTCTAGACTATATGAACTTAGTCTCTTTGTTATTATTATAAGTTAAAAAACCGGTGTAAATAAATAGTAATTAGAGTAAATGTGTAGTTCATTTAGGTACAATAGATTAAAATTAATAGAAATAAGAAACAAAACACAAAAAGTATAAAAATAGAATAATAGATTATAAGTAATAAATAGATATAAAGGATGTAATAGAAGCAAAGAAATAAGGAAATGTAATAGTTTTAAATGAAAGATATCCTCCCTCCCCCTTTATTTCTTCCATGAAAAGAAAAATTAAAGAAACAAAAAGAAAAGAAAAGACAATAATCTCCATTTTACCCAATAATGGAGAAGGCGAATTAAAAAAAAAAGTTAAAACCGAATTGAGTTTTGTGTAAGTAAAATAAAGCTAGTGCCTGGGGTTTGGGAAATCTCTAGTTTTATCTATAAGTCAAACTAAACTCACCCGCAGTATTGAGCCTCGTCGCCCCCATGATATGTTGAGCGCTGAACTTCCATTGGTTGGCGAACACGATGGAATCGCTCAGGCTGTTGCCATCTACGGGGTTGTTCTGAGCCGGGTTGTCGGTCTCGTTGTTGCCGGCATTCGATTGAGGCATGCTCGAGTTGTTCGGAGTCGCGCGAGTGGCCGCTATCGAGTTGCGAGTCATCTCCAGCGAGAGACGCTGTAATATATACCGTGCCGTCATCCAGGGGCCCAGTTCTGCTGAAGGAGTGACCCGGATAGGGTGAAGGAGCGAGATGGAATGCTCCTCCGTCTCAAAGAAAGATCTTCCAGCGAGACTATTGTTGTTCCTCGCAGGCCTAGGCCCATCTATTACTGTTGGAAATGTGTATATATTCTTTATACATTTCGGGAAACGTTCGTGAACTCAATTATTGCACAGCGCCGTCTACTGGCTTGTAAGTGTTCCACTAGACTGCTATTTCTATATCTTAGCGGTTCGAAGATATTCAAAGTACGAATCTATTGCGAGTGTCAAAAATTCGCATTCTACTAAATCCACAATAACTACTCGATATCGTCGCTGCGGAATCACAGTGGAAAAAAATTGGTATTACCATCAGCCGAGACGAATATTGGAAAGCTACCGAAATTTTAAACATTTCGCGAGTTTTCTTTTAGAAATATTTACAAAGATAGAGCGGCGTACCACAGGCTCGCCATTGGAATTAACATAATACCAAAATCGGGTAAAGATATTATAGCAGAATTGGGCCTCAGGGAGGTTAAAACGGCCACTATTGAAGATTCGCATTAGACGGAAAGTAGACTGGTTTATTTCTATCTTTCACCTTGTAGAAACTAGACATAAAATAAATTAAAATACCAACCCAATTGTTAAAAAAAACATAAGTGACATTTTCAACTGCTTTTCCGTTTTTTTTATTTTATTGTCGATAATTCTAAGTTTCAGTTTTGTCGTTTATATTTCTATTAGTTATACACAACAATATTTTATACTTTAAAGATATCTAAGAAACACCATTAAATAACAAGAGAAGCAGTTAAAAAAGGCACATATGACATATATTTTTAAAATAAAGTTCTATTTAAAATTAAATTTAATAACAAATAATTTTTTTATAAAAATTGATCCTTACAATCTACACTATTTATTGGTGTAATAATACAGCATATTCTAAGTAGTATTAAAATTAATTAAAAAAAAAGCTCATTCAGGATATGTTCCACAAAAGACTCACAACGACCATGTTCACGACCGCGAGATTTTCCGTTCCACTTGCTTGCGGGCGTTACAATCATAAACTCTAGTGAAATGGATTATAGGTTGGATCGTTGTGATTGCTGTGTGATCGAAAATAATGACGTCATTAGAGACGTTTTCGCCACGACCACAACGACCGTGGTCGCCATGTGGAACGGCAGATGGAGCATTTTGGGCGTTGTGAGATACCAAAAGAACGCGCCCTTAACGTCACTTCATTTACAGTATACTTGGAACGGTTTTGTCATTCTAATGATATGGAATTTACCTCTTTGAGATCATTGATCTGCAGAATGTGTTGGTTCTGCATAGTGATAAGCTGGTTGATGTACCATTGCTGGTCGCGACAACGTTGGTAGAACGTTGGCGGACGCACTTGGAACCTACACAACACATGCATTGTCAATTTTATTTCTACTAGAATATTAAACAAACTTCATTTGGCATATTTGGTTCAGCAAAATATTTAAGTTCAGATTATTTCTACAATAGAACCCATAGTTACACCATCAATACTTGCGGTGAACTTGCAGAGAAACATTATGCTGTGTGGTTTTAATTAGAAAAATACTTTATTATATTATATAATTTTAACAATGGTTGTGGAATATTTATTGTTTTTATAAAAGAATTGTGTGTATATAAACATAAACACATGAATTGTTAAGTGAATTTATCGAGTTGTCACAAGAACTGTTGTTTGATTTTGGTGAGTCAAGTTTCCACAATTTGTTTGGGTCTGGGATAGAAAAATATACCTAGGGCCATATTATTCTACTTGATACTGGCTAGACACAGTATAAACGCATAATCTCAACTCAACGTCACTTACCTCAAAATAAGGGTGTCAGAGTCAGGATTCAAATACCCCTCACTGGCAAGTAAATCCAAGCGGAAGAATCTATTGTAGCCCCAACACTCCCCCACTTCGAAGTCAGAGGCGAATTCTCGAACAATGTTCTTGGAAGAGTCACGAGAGACTTGATGCAGCATCTCCACGCGGTATTCATACCTGAAGATTATGTTGGAGAATGAGATTACTATTAGAATCTGTATGCTATAGACCAAATACAGAAACGTCAGTTAGGCCTGATATTTATTGAAAAGGAAATAAGACTAGCCTATCATTCTTTCCTTGTCTAGTTATCGGTTAGTTTAAAAGTACATTGTTTCAGCATAGACGCGCCAGTGGTTCATATCACCCAAAGCTGCTTCTGCCGACGCAGATCTAAACTTTGCTTTGGAACATACATCCCAATAGCGATAAAACCGCCTATTGTATTGTAAAAAATTATTTCTGTTAACTGTATCTTTTAAAACACATATTAATTCATCTTAGCCATAGCCTGTCTTAAGCCAATATCAGATCATTTGTCAGAGATCATTCGTCTTTCAAATTGGATGAATCAATCAAAAGTTTTATTGTCATGTCCTTTCAATTCTGTGCTTTTCAACCAAATTGATTCAATATGTTTGATCTGTCTAATATAAGCATTAACTTGTTCTACTTTCGGGCCACTGGATCTAAAAATCTAAAATAGTTGTTTATGCTTACTTAGCAAGGGAAAATGTGAATTAAAACACTTTTAAAGTATTAAATTCTAACTGGCGTCTCTTATTTTGGCAGGTTTGTATACAAGAATGATTAGTTAGTCTTGAATCAAGATTCTAAACTACCTGATCAACGCATAGACGCCATATTATATTTATTGGTATTAGAAAAATCTCGATTCAAGACTGAATGATGTATAGTGTGATAGCAGCAATATGGATGAGCAGAGCAAATTATAGAGCGGTTATTATACAATACAGTTTATCTAAATAATAGCTTTTTCTTTTGAGTAACAACATTCCTAATATGCGAACATTCACTAAATAAACCTATATGTCTCATTTAATCTAATGTTAGAAATCTTATTAATGTCATTATTGTAATATGTAATAGTATCTTAAACTGTTCAAACTGAAGAGCTAACACAAACACTGATAAAAGACGAACTCTAGAAATTTCAGTGAACATTTACCCATAATCAAATTTAATTACTGTCTCTAACATATTTAAGTTATCTCAATTATCTTTACAATCAATTTTAGCTCAGTCTATATTAAGTAACAAACCATTAAAGTTACTTTCAGTAATTTTAAAACTGAATTTTGTAAACTTGTAAGCTTCTTGTTGTTGTTCAAATGTAGAATTTGTTACAATTGTAAATAAATCATGCATTTTGGCCAGCTATTTTGTGTTGTATGGATATAGTGTACGAGTTGCCATATGAAATGTTCATCTACAAGTCTAACAAGGAATCTAGTACAATATACATTATCTGATCACAAAGTTTTTGAACAATGAGGCAGCGCAGCCGTATTAATAAGGCAATGGCGACATAATAGCGATTTTTTTACAAAATCATTATCCCATCACCATTACTTAAGACCCGATACACACACGCTGACTGAGCCGGTGATTGGCACCGATCTAGTGATTGGTAATATTCAAAATAATATGAATAAGAATATTGTTACAAGTTGGGCCACCTGCATACCTATTGTCACATACCGACAAAGAAATGCTGCACATCTTGTTTATTGCCCCTCCCGCATTCTGAGTTCTTTTTATTACTTCGTATTTAAAATTTACAATTAGACAAGAGCCTATTATTATTGTTTTCGACTTTGTTGGCCGTTCGCAGGAATAGATAACCAGGTGTGCAAATTACTATTTCTCGGAAAATCAGTGCGCGCGGCCGATTTTTTTTGTACTGTATAGTTAGTATAAAACAATGCCCGAATGGAGGGGTGGGGCAGTCAAGCGACAACTACGACACCAGTAAGACGTTTGTAGTACTCTCGATTAGCGATATAGACGACGGACTTTGCGCGTGTCGAATTGCATTGAATCGTGCAGTGTAAACTGGTTGCATCCAGTTTTATTTGTATTTGTTTTATATGTGTTTGTACAGTTCTAATAAACTCTATAGTAATTCCAACGGCATTTATTTTAATTCGAGTCCTGTAGCTCGTAACAATATAATAGTTTGATGGGATACATTATAAGAGGAAAAACAAAAAAGAACAAAATAAGGTAATGTAATATTTTTAATATAAGTCAAAAATTTTGAATAAAGGCATCTGAATTTTTTTTGCTGAAACATGCTTAGAGCAGGCAACCACAGTATACTTGCTGGGTCTTGGGGAAGACAATAAAAAGTTTATTTATTTTTAAATAGCATAATCAATTAACAAATTAGTCTGTCTGTCGAATGAATTACTCACTACAAGGTAGAGACCCCTATAAGCAAAACCTGACACTATAGCAAGGGCAACCTCCCATGGAGAAGTATATTACCAGCTATTAGAGTATTAAAAAGCAAATGAATTTTTCGATGTCTCAATAACTATCTGAGACTACGCCGTCATCGCATTTAAATCACAACAACATTTGCACATGATGTGTTCTCGATTGGTTTAAAATGGCGCAGCGGCTTTGTCAGTAAGTGTGCACCGGGCCTAATCAATGCAGCCGCTTTGAAAGCTTTCCATTTTATTTCAGCTTCAATTGAGCGAATGAGTTTGGCAGACAACATGAAACTGCGTCACTACAGCTATATTGAATGAGCGAAGGCGATAGATTCCCGCTAGCATCCTTTACTTACCTCTTGCCTACCCTTAATTTAGCAGTGCTTGCAATAACGAAACACTAAGTTATTTGGATATTAAAATTTATTAATACATAGCAAGTGATCAAAGCATACATTGTGTTTAATTAGTTTCTGTATGAAAAATATTTGCATATTTGCAACAAGATGAATATTTTTGTGCTATTTTATTCAATAGTGTTTTGAATGTGAAAATTATATCCATAGTGAGACATTTTAGAAAACACAAATGCACTTAAATTATTCATATACACCACATGTATGTGCTAAAAAAAAGGATACAAATAACAGGACCGAACGATGTCTACTAATAAAATATATTACTTAATGTATACTTTATTTATAATACTTATTAAAGAGAAATATGGATCATAATTTGAATAATTCCTAATTTCACTTTAATCAGACTGATATTCAGTTGTCATTATTAGATTAATTTTATGCAAAGTTCACCTGAGTCGAGAGTGGTGTTTTATGTTTAGAATTGTTCAAACCTTACTTTTGTAAAATCTTGAAACATCTTGTATCTAACATTCTATAGACTGTTTATCCTTAGACAATCATTTTCATACATTACAAACAGGATTTATGCATTGAATTACACTAATTTACAATGTTTAAATGACTTAGACTACTTAAACCATATCTAAAGCTAGATATTACAGTAAAAAATGATTTATATTAATCATCTAAATAATTAAAACTTTATCTTGTAAGAAAAAACAAGGTATACATTATGAGACTCATGTATACTAGTTTGTTTTCCAAATAAAAAAATATCAGTATGGTAAAAAGCCTGTATCTGATTGTTTTGAATAGTGTCTTTATTGTTTTAGATCAAATCTAAAATAACATTCCACTGGTCAACCATATAATACCAATGATTAAATTAATTAGATTAAACTTTTACAACACTTGGAATAAAATGTCATATTTGATTGTCATTAATTAAAGTTAACGGATCTCTGAGTACAGTGACCAAGATTATGAATTTATTTATCATCAGTTATCACAAAAATAGTAGAAAGTACTAGATCAACATAACTTACTTGGAGGTCTCTGGCAATCCAGCACTCAACTCCAAGAACACAGATAAGTAATTCCCGCGCACGACGCCGTTCCCGTCCGGGTACACTTTCAACCGCCAACAGAGGCCGTTCACGTGGAGCGGCGCCGAGTAGATTGGCGCGGCGGCGTGTTGCAGTTGCGTGAAGTTCGTCAACGAGAATGTACTGCAATCGTAACTCGGAACGATTTCGCTGCAAAATGGAACTAGAGTGAGTGAATGAATGGTTTTGGAAAGAAATCAATATAACCAAAATTCCTTTTTAAATACTATGGCTTTCAATCATCAGTCGCGTAAATGCGTAATGCATGCAAGAAGTTGTACTTTTTTATTGCACGAATTCAGCAGACAGGCAGACGGCCCACCTGATGGAAAGCTATTAGTATACTAGTTACTATCGCCTATGGACATTTAGAATTACCAACATACTGCCACTCTCTAAAGGCAGACTGGAACCTGGCCACTAATGCCAGAACACAACTCAAGGTTTTTATGGTGGCATACTCTAAACCAGGTGTGGTAGCCATCCAGACGGGCAAATACACTACCAACTGCCTGCAGGTGGTTTTATCGCCGGTTTCGACAGGTCATCCGGCCGCAAGAAATTATATTCCTTGTCCCTTCCTGCACTGAAAAAATATAGTACCTACTACCTGTACTTAAAATATGGAAAATATAATTAGCTCATATAAAATAATTTACAATTATAAAATTACATATAATCAAATACAATAAAAGAAAACTTATTTGTATTGTATTCTACCCTAGTCCCTCAAGACTATAAGTAGAATACTGAGCCTAGATCACCGTCGTCTATGGGCAAGGTGCCCAGAAGACTGGCTATGTTTCCTCACTGGATCTCCATACTATACTTAAAATATAATTATACTTTATAATTTAAATAAGTAAATAATTTAAGTAAATAAGTATTTAAGTAAATGAGTATCTACTTAATGTATAAATCAGAAATATGTCCTTAAGATGTTTTTTAGCCCAAAAGGTAGACGTAAAATCCATGTGTCAAATCCAGGAATGAATGTAATGTCTTGGAAGTCACTTGCCTGTGGAAATCAGCCGGTACTGGCGCAGTTACAAAGCTTGCCATTGGCTTCTTGCGTACTTGATGTATCATTTTGGACAATTCACTACTCTTTGCAATGAGCTCAGATCTATAAAAAATTAAAATATTATTATTCAGTAAATATATCATTAATGGGATAAGATCATCCCTTTATAGAATTACGACTACTGATATTGACAGTTGTAATATTACCTTTTTTACTTTTACTACAGCCCATAAATCTCCTATTGCTGGGTTCAGACCTCTCCATTATAGCGGAACGGACAGTATACCCGCCACACTTGTCCAAGGCGGCTTGGCAGGTTTGTCACATCAGTTACTTGATGTGCAGGTTGCATCACAATGTTTTCCTTCACGGTTGTTAGAACATGGTAATTGTAACAATATGCACATTAGGTCAGATAGCTGCCTAAGCGGTGCATGTGTTCCAGCCAGGATCGAAACCGTGCTTTTTGAGTTTGGGAGGCATGCACTAGCCATTATGCTAGCACGACTACCTACCTACTACTACCGAATATTATCTACTTATTGGTAACATTTATTTTATAAAATGTATCATATACACTAATGAAGTCATAGTTGAGAATTCATAGAAAAACTGTATAACATGACGATTTTTAACAAAATATAAAATCACTACTGTTTTTATTAAATAGCTCATCTTTTTATGCGATAAGAAAATATCAGAATAAAAGGAACAGGAGAACAATAAGTATAGATAATAAATTTACTTTAAATAGTTTAATTTAAAATGTCACATTATACTGAATGTAGAATTTCAGTTTGTGCAGCAAGTGATCATGTGACAATAGAAGGTTGAGCTGAAGCTTTTAAAATTGATCAAATAATTCTTCCTGGTTTCCTTAACCATTCCATGTCCCTTTTTACTTCCTTTAGCATGTAACTTTAAACAATGAAGGACTACTATCTGAGACATCAACATGAGGGTAAGATATAACGCACATTGCTTTAGTTAACCAGATATCCATTATATTATGCTAACCTGGTACTTGAATGCATCTGATGTTCAATTTCCTGAAGCAAATGTTCCAACTGCTCAGTCTCTTGGGTGAGACTATTCTTCTGGCCCATCAGCGTGAGCAGTTTCGCCTTCAGGGCCGAATCCAGGCGCGAGATCATCAGCTCGACCGCGTTGCGTATTTCGCGAACGCGCTCGTCTTTGGCGGCTCGCACCGACTCTACATTACGTTCCTGTAAAAAAAACATCTAGGTGTAGTTTTAAGTTTATGGTGAACTAGCTGTGCCCGCGACTTCGCCTGCGTGCAATTTTTTATCGTGAAACCCGAAAAATGAAGTAGTTTAAGTTACTCCTTATAACATCAGCTATCTGCCAGTATAAGTGCCGTCAAAAACAGTTCCGTCGTTTCACAGATTAGCGGAACATCCAGACAAACGGACAGACAAACAAAAATTTTAAAAGATGCATTTTCAGGTTCTTCTGGTCCGAATTATCCCCCCTGACATTACAAACAGACACTTCAATGTTATTTATGTGTATAGAGTATGTATTGAGTACAGATTTAAGTTTATGGTGAACAATAAAGAGGTTCATTCATTCATGTTTTTGTCCTTGTCAGAAGTAGGCAGATGATGCACCAAATGGAAAATATTATTACATCTTCTTTTATATAAAAATCAATTGCTGTTCCTCAGTCTGGCTGAAATTCAAAAACAGTTTCATTGATTTTGTGTGTGTGTGTCTGAGTTAGACCGAGGATGACTCAGATTCATAATTAGAGCCGGTAGGTGGTGCTGAAATTGGTTCCAAAGATTTTGATGACATTTTGTGTGTGTGTATCTGAGTGGGATGATTTAGATTCACAATTGGACCTGGTAAATGATGTTACAATCCCATTCTAGATTGTTATATTTCAAGGCAGGACATTGTTCGCTAGGTCAGCTAGTTGATAATATATATCATACATACTTACCACATCCTGAACAAGACTAACAAGCTCCATGAGCCTGCGACGTAGCTGTGAGACTTCATCGCGGATCTGTGTCACATGTTGCTCGTATACCTCTTCTAGTGGTTTGAATGTGTGTCCTGAATGGGTTCCACCCCACAATGCACACTGGTGGCAGATGCAACGGCGGCACGTCCAACAGTACACAGTTAACTTCTCTTGATGAGTTGGACACCTGTTGAACAAATTAATTTAATACTTTTGAAAAGAACATGGATACCCAATGTTACATAATTGTTATGCCTTATGTCCCTGTTCCATCTAGAATAATATTAGTCTTAGTAACTGTCTCCTGCAGATGCAGGACTAACACTAACATCTGTAGCTAAGCGTTTAATGCATTATTTGTGATGCAACATTGCTATTAATTGTTAATGATGTTGAACATTGATAGATAACATCTGCATATACACTACACTAAAATAGCTAATCATTAACAGCGTTACTTTTAATGCTATAAACAACACGCATTTGACCACACAATCACTAACATGAACATTATCCCAGATAGAATTTTTTTAAAAGGACAATACATATATACAAACGCCTTTTATTTTACCAAGTAACTATTGTCTTGTTATGCATTTTTGTTTTGGTGAACAATAAAGTGTTGTCTAAGTCTATGTCTACATCTACAATATAATTAATCTATAGAGAGGTGGAGTTTGTATAAATAATTGAAAAACGAGACAAAGAAATCAGATGTGTTAATTTGGACAGGGGCATATACTGAAAATAATTCATTTTAAATTATTTCAAAACTTTTCATCCGATGAATGTGTAAGGGGTCTCAGATGAAGGTCACCTCATTGTGGATGGCATTTCTCTTTGACACATGATGAATGATTATTTTCTTTAATGACTTAGAGATTGTCCTTCCCTGTTCACACACATAGTTTCAACAAGATAATGCTAAACTTCATACTGCTTTGTTTTTCCTATGTAATTTTTTTCCAAACAAATTAATACACTCTTGGCCACCAAGATGGCCTGATCTCCCAATAAATTATTAGGGTTCTTGTGTTGATTGTACTAAACGGCAAAAATGGAACACTGATATAGCTATGTATAAAAAGCTATGACTTTTTACTCATAAACTATTTCACTTTATATAGATAAAATTTGCAACAAGTATTTTCTGTAGGCCACTACACAAAGATGTAATCAAATCTTGAGAAAACTAAAAAATTAAAAGATGCCAACCTAGATATATCTGATGGACAAAAAAATTATTTACATAGGCATGCAGAGTACCAATATACACCTATATATTTTGAGATTTTTTAAGATCCAAAAGAGAGATTCATTTTTAAAGTACTGCACCATTGCTATGTGTGTACATCTTTATATATATTTATATTTCTTCTGTTCATGAGTATGTTACTGAACTCCTAAACAGTTGGGACTGATTTTGATGAACTTATTTGTGTATGTTTTAACAGGTCCTGGGAAAACTTACACTAACAATTAGATTCAGTAGATGGCGTTGGAATCAGGTTCTAGATTTTTATTTTCTCAGACCAGGACAATATCTGCCAGGCCCGCTAATAGTTATATATATTTTTTGTTACCATTTTGTACAGAGATCATATAGTTTTGTGTGAAGTAGCTAATGTTTATGTTGACTTAAATGATCATACTTGAATATTCAGTTTTATATAATATTGCATGAATCCTAAATTAGTGTAATAAACTGCCAACATTTTGATTTGTTAGCTTTCACATAAAAAAGTGTCATTTTACATAATCTATCTAAGACCCAATGCCACATTAAATTATTAAAACTGTGTCAAATTCTTGAAATGAAATTGTTTTTTTTAAATAATTCAATAATTATTTAAGCCCTTATTTTCATATTTTTCCAATTTAATCTCATAAATATTATCTTCTCTAAATGTAAAAATTCACACGGTTATGTTAACCGTGCCAGATTGGATCATTTCAGACTACCCTCTATACATCTTTCTTAAAGATTTTTAATTGTAAAACAAATTAATTTAAAAAAATAGTATATATTTTTTAAACAAATTTCTACATCTACTGTAGACAAGTTTTTTTTTCTACACATCTATTCTATGTATTAGGTTTAAAAACAAATATTTCATAAAAACCATTTTCTAAAATTTGTAGTACCTACCCTCCTAATTTTAAAATGCTGACTTGACGAACTATAGTAATGGTGGTTTAAATTTATATTAAACTTATTATTACAGATTAAATTTTCTACCTAAATAGAAATGTTTTTAGATATACTACGAATAATTATTCTTGAACCATGATATCTCATTTACCTATCCCTGAAGCTCTCTCTTTGGCTAGCTGTATTGGTTTGCTGCATAGTCTCAATTTGCTGGGTAACTTCCTCTACCCATCGGCAATTAACTAGCTCATGCAGGTGTAACGCCGCCCTGCAGTGGGGACATTGTGACCGCTGCTCCGTTAGCCACCGACGCACGCACGAATAGCAGCATAACTTAGAGCAATGCGGACATAAGTGGGCATCGACCAACTTTTCCATACAGATGAAGCAGCGAAACACCTCCGCCAGCGTCTGAAAACATTAGTTTCATATGAAATACAGCCAACATCATAAATAACTGTCAATAATGTAGGCCACATGGATTTACCTCAACGATTTGCTCCTCGCCATTGCCGTTCCCTTTGTCTCCTCGCGAGGCCATAATTTGAAATTTATTTTGCTTCCTAAGGGTTCGCGGTGTTCGCCGTCAGATTCACCATAATTTAGACATTTTTGTATTTCTAAAAAACGAATTAGACATGTTTCGTAATGTAAGCGTCAAACACGAAACCTCTTCCGTATTCGAATATCAATCGAACCAAAATAAAAACAATAATTTGTAAAACTGAACAAAATCTCCCTATATAAAAAATTTGGGCAATGGCAAATTTATTTAATCACTATATTAAAAAGCGTAACATATCAATAATAAACTAGATACGTCGTATTTGTGTTTAGATTTAAAAATTGATTATATTTAGATGGAATTTTAATTTGGAGGACAAATGACAATTACGAACTTTAAATTTCGATTCAGTGACAAACATTATAATTTTGCATTGTTGTCTATGTTCTTGTCCAGAATACAAAATTACATAGTTTTTATATCTGAAAGTTCAAAAGGTTCATAAGATAATTTATCTTGGGGTATAAAAAAATTGTCAGGAACCTTTTTGCACGTTAATGTCCTGCTTACAAACTACATAATTATATCCCAAGTTTTATGATATTTGCCCGCTTAGGATGATGAAATTATTCCACTTTTAGGGTTAAAAAGTTAAGCATGTGCACAGCCGTTATCAAATAACAGCATGTATACTAAATTTCTTGTAAAACAGGGCATTCCCAAACCAATGAAAAAGATATAGAAATATCCAAACAAAGACTTTTTATTTAAAATATTAGTGTGGATGATTTTTATTATATACATAAAAATAACTAAAGTCTTTTAATACAAATCAGATAAATTTCAATCAATCGAAATTGTGGGTACATTTGGTTGAAAACAGTCGTATGCCATAATTATCTAAAATAAGACAGAAACTATAGCGCCGTTTTCTAATTTTTAAATGTCATTTTTTTCCTTATACTTTTTATAAGTCCTTAACTAAAGGAATTTTATAGATGCTAGCAACATTAGGATTTTAAGATATTGCCATTGTAGATTTTAAACAGCTGACCAAAGCAATCTGTCTTTTAACATTGAACAATCTTTTAGAAAAAAGTTATTAAAATGCTTTTTATGTGCCTGAGATGCAATATTTTTTGATTATTTGATTTGACTAATATTTTGAGATTTTTCTAACGATTTTCCGATAAAGA
This sequence comes from Dendrolimus houi, assembly GCA_039645545.1. Classification (NCBI taxonomy): domain Eukaryota; kingdom Metazoa; phylum Arthropoda; class Insecta; order Lepidoptera; family Lasiocampidae; genus Dendrolimus; species Dendrolimus houi. The sequence continues at coordinate 21,546,488 of CM077127.1, read as the reverse complement.
TAGCATGTTTTTTAACATTTTGACCATAATGAATATTATATTGTAAAGGCTACGTTCCACATGAGATTCACATCGACCACGTTTCCGTCCGCAATTTTTCCCGTTACACTTGCTTGCGGGTTTTACAATCATAGCCTCTAGTGGAAAGGTTTATGAAGCGTTGATGTCATTAACGATGAAATACACAAATATCATTGGTTGAATTGAAAATCGCGCCTTTTTCAATGTCAATCGATAGAGACAATTAATGATCTGTGGTCAACGCCCATATCGATCCTCATCTTGTCATGGGTCGTTGTGAGTGCTGTGAGATAGACAATAATGACTTTTTTAATGACCTATTCACCACGATCATAAGGACCGTGGTCGATATGTGGAACGGCTGGCGGACTATCTTGACCGTGAGCATAGTTGTGAGCCAGAGAAGGAACGTGCCCAAAGTGACGCACAATGTTACTGTCAGTGAGTCACTGACATCACTAATAGGGGTGACGGAAAAGATCTTCCAAAAGTTTCAAAGAACCAAGCCATAAATTAAAAAAAAGTCTTTCAATTACTTTCAAAGAAATAACCTCAAATGTTTGCAATTTATTGTTTTTATAAAAAATAAATTATATTAATTGAAATGGTATAATTTATTTTCGATTCAGTTTACGCTACAAGCTTAATAGTAGTAATTATGTAAGATTTTTCTATTATATAAGGTGCCTTATAAATCTAATATTTTCTAAATTACTTATCATAACAGTGAACATTGTTTAATCAGAAAATTGCATAACTGATTAGAAAATAGTATTCATTTTATATGAGTGAGATATTTTATTGTTGTGACGATTTTATGTACTATTTTTTTTAATTGTTACATAGTTTGTAACAAAATAATGTGATATTACTAATAAGTAATAATGATGGTTGAAACCACATTCAACTCCTGCACTTATTATTTAAGGAAAACTTATTTATTATAATACATTATAACCTCTATTATAATCAAGAGCTCATCAGATTGAGCATATTATAGCAATTATTTTAAACTATAAATATTTTTCAGGAATTTGATACACTGTATATGTTTAATATAAATATGTCCTATATAAAGGTGCTTCATTGCACGCTTTGCCTGAGACATGGTAGTGTTGGTTTGTCAACGAAATCAGTTTTGCTTAAAATAGGAGTAAGTGTTTTAATTTTTGTATGTATTGTGTACCATACTAAGTAATGACATAATTATATCTTTAAGTATCTTTATCTTTTTTTAGTAATTTGTTTTATTGTATATGAACGATATAAACCATAGAATGAATGAATCTGAATGAGTGGGGAGAGAACATACAAATTAATTTGAATATTCATATTTTAAAATTTATGCTACTTTTGAGGTTTGACTGCAATTCTTTTGAACAATAATTTGGCCAGTTGTGGAATTTCAAATTTCAAGTGTAGTAGCAATTCCAGCTTATAAAATTATTTTGTCATTTTAGAATGGCACCTTATCACAACAAGTGGCAAGAATATCAACATCACATTATTGGCAAAGTAAATTGCCATTGACCACACAAACTCAGACAACAACCACTGCGAAGAGCAAAAATGTCACACAAGATACTAGAGTGTGGAAGGAAACACCATCCTATGACAGAAAGAACAATTTAGGACAGTATTGTATGATGCTCTCCAAGTTTAGGTTGACATGTGAGTGTAATAATCTTGTAGATTAATAACAGTATCTGGTGTTAGATAGTAGTAAAATGTTGATTGGGTTGTAAACAGTTTCCATACTATTTTTATATTAATAAGTTAAGTATTTAATAATGACTGAACTCTGTAAAACCGTTAGTTAAATAGTTAGCATGATATATATAACATAGATAATAATCTGAAAAGAACAGAGGTAGTGTTCTCATCTTTGAATTCTACTTATTTATTCCCGGTATGGAGTTTGAACATTTTTAGGTGCCTGAGTATTGTTTGTCACTTTTTTCGAAGCAAACACATTTAGATACTAATTTAAATATAGTAACTTAACAAAGTCTGTAATCCACGCCACCGCCGACTGAAAACCTTCAGTGCACTGCTGCTATCATTTTTCAATGTGGCGCACATATCTATTAGATAATGATCTGAGTGAGCACTGCCTTAGAAAGACTTAGAAGTCACAGGTTTGATTCATGGTTTGTGTGTTGGGATTGGCTCCAGAATTATCTGTACAAGTAATGAATAATATATAAATGTTAAAGTGAATTTGTTTATATGTTTTTATATTTGCTTCATAGCACCTTATTCATGGTGTTGAAGCTAAATAATTTTTGTCCTGAATAATGAGATACTTACTTCATGATATGAATACAATGAGTAAAGTTTTACTTAAAAGTAATTGTGTTCATATTTGTTGTCCATTTTTTGTAAATTAATATAATATCAACTAATTTTACATATTTCTTTGCTGGGGTGGGTATTCCTTTTTCAGTAAAAGAAGGCAATACATCAACTATATTTTAATATGGCTGAATACAGCTAAGCAGTCTTCACACTTTTAGAATTGTCAGTTATTAGGTTTTGAAACTGAGCAGCTGGCTGTGATTTAATATTTTTTTAACAATATCATCTCTATTTAAATTACAGCACTAGTAGTAATGACTTCAATGGCGGGGTATGCTCTCGCGCCGGCCCCTTTCGAACTGACGACATTCGCTCTCTGCGCTGCGGGCACCGGCCTGGTCTCAGCGGCAGCAAACTCCATCAATCAGTACCATGAAGTGCCATTTGATGCTCAGATGTCCAGGACTAAGAACCGGGTGCTTGTTAAAGGGTTGTTAGAGTGAGTTTTGAAAAGTTTTCATGGATTTATATCCTTTGATGGCTATCCTGTTTACGGTTTTGGTACCCAAAGTAAATACCTCCATGATCTATTAGTCTAAGTATTGTAGTTCACTGGAATTTAAGTCCTTAGTTCAATACTGGCAGTGTAAATTCAGTAAAAGCAAACTTACTCCTATTTACTGTAGTCTGAATATCTGGAATTTGCTTCTGAGGTCTGTTGTATATTACCCATAATACAAGCTTACCTTCTTTAACTTTATAATATTCAATGTGTCTGTAAATTTAAAAAAAAATAAAAGTAATCCTTATAATTTCAGTATAATTATTGTAATCATCAATACTTAAAATTTTATAAAAGCGGTTATTTTATTAAAATCAGGCCGGTCCATGCGATTAGTTTCGCTGCGTTGACAAGCACAGCTGGTTTGAGCATGCTATATTTTGGTGTGAACCCACTGACTGCGGCGTTGGGCGCAGGCAACCTAATACTCTACACATCTGTTTACACACCTATGAAACGAATGTCTATACTCAATACATGGTTGGGATCAGTGGGTAAGTTTGTAATCTATATTTTAAAATTCTAAACATGCCATGTATGTACCTTGAAGCTATTAAAAAAAAAACAACTGGAATAGACTATATAAACGATGGAGAACACAATGCAACTTTTTTTAGATTTCGTTTGTTTAGGATTCATGTAAAAACTACTGGGTCGATTTTGATGCAGTTCGCTGATCGACAGCCAATTCTTAGACTTAAAATATAAATTAAAAAAACCCAGAATAATAAGTAGTGCAGAACTACTTATTATTCTGGGATTGTTTTACTGCTTGATAGGAAATTTAATGTAATAAAATGTGTGGTATTTTTTATCCTGGGAATTTTCCCATCCCAATCGAACGTAGAGGCGGCCATAGCTAGTTTGAAAATAAAACTGTATAGCAAAATGTCTAGTCCTGACCAAAAACTCCTGTGAAGGAAGTAGGGCTGCGAGTTGTATGAGTGTTGAGCGCTAAATAAGCTGGAATAAAGTGCTAATTTTCCTAGGCAATCAAAATTTAAAAACTACCACTATTTTTATCATTTAGGCACAAAACCCTCAAAAAATGTATAGATAGGGGTGGAAATTCTCGAAAAATGAATTTACGCTTAGCTTACTAACTTACTTACTTATTTATAGCTTAGTGAGCTACCACGGCTTTTTTATTTTTGTGTAGCTTGTACAATTGTAGGTACATGTGTAAACTTGGTGTATTGGTTCACAGTGGGAGCAATCCCACCCCTGATGGGTTGGGCGGGGTGCACGGGGAGCTTGGACGCCGGGGCCCTTGTCCTCGGGATAATACTCTTCTCGTGGCAGTTTCCGCATTTCAACGCGCTCTCCTGGAACCTGAGACCAGACTATTCCAGGGCTGGATACAGGATGATGGCTGTTACTGATCCAGGTACACAAATCAACTATTTTGAAGATACTTCAAGTAAGTAACAGTCACAGGCAGTAGTAGAAACTAATACAAAAATAAATTTGTTAGTATTGTCTAATTTTGACTACAGTTGTTGTATTTGACTTTTACTTAAATTATTCTCTTCACATAAGTTTGGCTTATAAAGTTATTAGATCCATTATTGGCTTATGTGCTGTTGTTAAATGTGTCGTTTATTAATGTATCGTGTAAAGCTGTTTGGTCTTTGTTAAATAAATAAATAACTCGACTTTTTAAATTGCAGGCTTATGCAGGAGGGTGGCGCTTAGGCACACCGGTATCATCACCGCCACGTGCCTCGGCTCATCGTATCTCGAAGTCACCAACATGTGGTTCGCACTCGAATCCCTGCCTTTAAATATTTATTTTATGTACTTAGGTAAGTATTGCGTTATTTTTTCTAATGTTTTACGTTCTATGAAGGGTTTTTTTTAAATAGATTTATAAATGAAACTCGCGAAAACTGAAGGAAGTTACTAATTTCATGTTGTTTTGTAAATGTGCCGTTAGTTATATTTGTTTCCTTTTTTTAAATAAGCGAAGTATTTATTAAAAAAATACGACATTAATATTACAATCTCATCTAAAGACTAATAAACATAAATATAACCTAATACTAAATGTATTCGTACGAAAGTGTCCATTAGCACTTTTCTTATTACAACTATTTAAGGCGAAGTTATTTTTGTTTATTGTAAATAATTTAATGACGATGTTTAATTGTATTTACCAAAAGTCTTACGACTTTTTTACTTTAGTTAACCACTAATGTCTCGTTCTAATATGATTGAAATCCTGATTAACGAGTATGTGTACTACTCCATGATTTTTCTAAACTAACGTGCTTATTGTTGAAATAACAAAATACTGATAGCCTGCTGGTAGGGCACTTGGTAATCTAAATAATTACCATATCTGGTCTAGAGTATGCTGCCATAACAATCTCGACTTGCTTTCTGGTATTGACCAGGTCTTGACTTGATTCCAGTGTCTTCTTTGAGGCCAGTAGCACCTTTGGTGTTGCAAGTGTCCATAGGCGACGCTAAACACTTTCCACCAGGTGAGCTGTCAGCCCATCTGCTGTCACACTCCTCCAGTGCAGACTCCAGCAATAAAAGTGAAAAAAAATAGTTTCAGGAAACTTGCACATTGCAGTTACCGATGTATGAAACCCGCCAATCCGCCTTGGTTAACCAAGACGGCATAGTCTGTTACCCTAAAATACTTGAAAAATGTTAGCCCAGCTGTGAGACATTTATAAGTTGGATATTATAAAAATAATCATGTGATATTTGTATTTTCAGCATGGCAATTTTACCAGAAATCTGACAGCGGCAGTTCAAGGAAACTATTCAGATTTTCCTTAATTCACTTACCAGCGCTAATGCTGTTGATGTTAATCAACAAAAAGTATTGGAGTACTGGCAACACTCAGGAACAAGCTGAAGTATCAAAAAGTCAGGATGTTAGCAAGTTACCAGATAAAAGGATTTCAGTGTTGCCAAGAGGGCCCGTTGTCGCGGCTCAGGACACGAATGGAGAAACTACATGAATGTAGATAATAGTATTTTTGTTGTTGTTGTAAATAATGTATTATTTAATTATGTTATTTAGAATGCTTGTAAGTAAAATGATTGATCGAAACATTTTTGGACTGCTGTTCCCAGATGTTGACGATTTTGAAATAAAATCATGCAATTTCACTGTGCTAATATTTCTATTAATTATCCTGCCCAGTTATCAAAAAAATAAATATTTTATACATTTTATGCTGGCTTCACCAGGAAGTCTTAAACGGTGAGAAAAGCAAGAAAAAGAAACTAAATTTTCATCTGATGAGGTATTGAGCAGTATTCTTTAAATAATAAAACCTGTCGTGCTATCTAGTCATGACATATTTAGGACTTTTAAGAGTTGTGTTTTTTAAATTAGTGGCTGTCATTCCTGATCAATACCAATCAAGTTGTTTCGCTTCTTGTCTTATTAATAATAGGTACAGAAGTTAGCAATAATAGTAGTACGAGCAAAACTTAAATGCATCCTTGAAGTTCGTACACGTCATTGCGCAGGAAACAGTTAAAAGGTTCTCACGCAAAGCGGAGACGAGTGTTGCACTCGTGCTCGGCCGCTATGCGGAATCATATGTCATCTCTTTCGCACAACACTGTAAGGTGTAATAAATGTTAATATTTGACGGGATCTGTGCAAACTCACAAACTACTTCACTTGAAGCGCATTTAAGTTTTGTGTGTACACTAAGTATAGAAGAACGATTCTAATAATTATAATATTTCGGGATACCAGCACTGTTATAATCACAGAATAAAATCTATTCCCATGACATACAGTACGCACAAAACTTAAATGGGCCTTGATTTACATTACTTAAGCATCGAATTATTCTGGAAACTATTAAATCGCTTCGATAAAGCCATTTAAGTAGTACGTTGACAAATTAGTAGATGAGCCCAAACGATGATAAGATAAGAGCTCAACTCGCCAGTTTCGAAAGTTTACTCGCTTCTTAACTAATCCATATGTAAATCAGGCTTAAGAGAAGTTATTTCCATGAGTTTGCGCAAGTCCAGTGAAACACCTGACAGTATGCAGTGCGTTGTAACTGTAATATATTTGTATGAATGCCTGTAGTATTTAGTTTTTTTCATAAGAGTCATTACAGTATAAAAATGATTTTAATAATCTAATGCCGGATTCCGGTGTACATAGCATTCATTCTTACGACTTGACAACGCTCGGGCTTTGCGACAAGTGCCCCGAAGTGGTCGGGAGCCGCGCGCGACGAGCCGTAGCTTCTTAACTCTTCTTTTTGTCGTTCAAAGCGATAAGTCCGTGGCCAGCACGTTATATTTACCATTTTAGTATAAAACTGACATGAAGGTTATATAGGAAATTCGCATTAGCAGTTTCCTTATTTAAAGAAATAGCTAAAATGAAAATTACTTATTCAGGCTGCCTATAATATAATTTCCAACGAAATCGATAAAATATCTATACAACTCACAATATTTTGTTCTGTGATTAAAAGTACTTTAAAGTGTTATATTAGTTAATACCTCTAGTTATGACTTGGGAATGAATAAAATTCTATAAATATGAAATCCTTACATTTATTTGTTTCTTTATTAATTACAATTTTCACTGGAATTTGTAATAAATCTACATATATACTAACACCACAAAATAAAACGGAGGTTTATTTAGAACAAATTCAAATCGGTACCCGCATCTCTTCGACTCAGCCACAGAAAAATATATATAATGGTTACGCCGATCTCAGATACTTGGCAAAAAAAGCTTATTAATACATTTTAAAAACTGTACATAGTGTTCAAATTTCTATTGCGAATTCAAATGCATGTGCCAACTTTTCAATAATTCTATGTTTATTTTTAGATTAAATTTCTTTCCTTTTTAATCAATCAGCCAGAATTAAACATGAACTTTAGTTTAATAATAAAAAGTTAATTAAACCGCAATTTCGTACTTTCCATGCTTTAATAATATGAAACAGTGACTAACATAAAACACAAACTTTCGCCGCATTTTATATTCAATTACGAGCAACAGACCGCTGGCCATTATCAGTGTCCTTAGTTTATGAGATTGTCTGAGAATAACACAAGACTAACTGAAGTAATTCTGAGTAAAATACTACACCGAAATTAGTGGTATGCGCGCGAATTTGTTCGAACTCGTTGTCCATAGTAAACCTTCTGGATTATTTTGTGTTAACATAAACATTCAGACCTGATTTATGAACAGTCTTTGAAAATGTTCAGACGGACATTGAGTGAATTAAGTGTTACAAATCACATGTGGTAAATTAACCCGTGTCTCCAAATGAATCCGATGTAACGAGATCGCGGTATATTTATTTCCTGAAATAAGAAAAATAATATTTAGGATCTGGGGTAACTATACCATTGTTAGGACTCCCACCCAATCCCAATGATTGGCATACAATCCATTTATTCAAGATATTAAGAAATTTGAATATTAATTATTCCGGCGAGATATTTGGGATCCACTTTTTTATATAAGGAAAAATAATAGGTAAGTTTTTTAAAGTGTTAGAGCTCTTTATTTTTGAAGTAAAAATTTGTTTACGCACACAGAGCATTCTATTTGGTCGGTATTGAATGAGACTGAGCGTTACGCGTCACTCGGCTATATAACGCTCTTTCAAGTAGATTAGAATCGAGTCGATTAATGGAGTAACGAGAGATAAATATAGTCAAGACGTCACTGCTATACTCGCTCGGGGAGTATTACTTACTAGTCTTGATGAAGTTTTCACTTCTATCATGTGATTCTTAAGCATACATTAAGTTTTTTTATTTTGTAGCAATACAATAATCTTAGCTCTATTCTATTTCTTAAAGTTTTGAATGATTTAATAAATCATTGAGTGCCAACAGTTTACGCTTATATGTCTCTTATTTATAAATATTTATCGCTTGCTTATCAGGGTAAATGAGTAATTTTTAAGGAAAAAATGAAAAATTAAAGATTCATTTATTAATTCTTTGGCCGGAAACTGGAAGGTTTGGTTATTTTGCTATGTAGTTTTACGTTCATCAAATATCTAACATTGGTTAAGAGTGCGCTATAGTTGTAATATGATCATTGTTATTCATGTTAAATGACTTTGTGTAATAAAAAAACCTTCCTCGCCTTATAATTTCAAATAAATTTGTTGTAGACAAAAAATACCATTATTTCATAGTTCTTATAAAAAAACTTGCCTTCAACATCATTAGCGTAAACATACTATAGCTGTCAACGGTTGCATCCAATATTACCAAAAGGCATAATGACACTAGTGGTTATCTATCTATTATTACTACCGCTGTGAGGGTCTGAATTATATTTATTTAAAGTTTCACTACATAGCGGTAACAACTCATTTCTACCATTTGTATAACAATGGTTTGGTTCTAAGTGTGCGATATTATAGCGCTGTCTGCTGTAATCCTGCGATCTATACTATAATAAATCTGCAAATAGTTCCGAGTTTGTACAATGCGTTAAAAAATATGAATAAATTCACGGGGATAATTCGGACCAGGAGATTCTGAAAATGCAATTTTTAGAATTTTTGTCTGTCTGTTAGAGTATCACATAAAACTACTGAACGGATTTAAATGAAATTCGAAACGGAACTAACTTATATCACTTGGATAATTTTTATCCCGATAAATGACATCGTTTCCGTGGGATTGACGAAAATAGCGAAAAAGATGGCGCTGGTATCGCATCTTTTTTCGAAACTACTGAACATATATGAATGAAACTCGATATAAGGCTGGCTTATAACCCGAATCAACACTGAGGATACGTTTTATCCCGCAAAGAGACGTAATTTACTTGAAATAGACGGATTAGCAAAATAAATGGCGCTGCATTTGCGATGTAGACAACAATCACTGTAATTCAATAACAAATACATTGTCAAATTTCACTTTAAATTAGGTTGGCTACGACTTTTCTTCATGTTTTGCTCTGCATTTGTCTACACTATATTGACTTAGTTTCTTTATAATTGTAGTGAATTCAACAAGAAACTTAAGTATTAAGGTTTATATATAAAACACCTAAATTAATTTATATAATTTTTTTTATGTACGTAACATAGAGCTACTGCCTGGGGTTTCTCAAGCGGCGCAGCCGCAGGGAAATCACTAGTAAAAAATAACTCACTTGGGCTTCTTGGAGGAGCGGTCGTTGTCGCGGCTGTCGTCGCGCGACCTCTTGTGCGACGACTTGTCGCTCGAGTGCTTCTTGTCGTCTTTGCTGTGGGACGACGACTTGTGGTTGCGGTCACTTGAGTGGTGCGACGACTTGTGGTGCTTGTCACGATTCTTCGACGGACTGGGGAACATGTTTAAATACTATTTAACAAATCATTGAATAATTGGAAACGATAAAAACAAATGGCGGCCTGACCCATATACGTTTAGCAGTGTAAGGGTTGATGTTTCAATCACCAGATAAAAGTTATTCATAGAATAAAATATAACATGGCAAAACTAAAAATTTAAGTTGAATGAATGAAACAGTTAATGGTTTCACTTTTAAAGCCACTCAGGTTATAATTTATTCGACTGATAACTTTTATCTGATAATTGAAAAATCGGTCCTAACAAAATCTATTTAACATTTGATTAAATAAAAATAATCCAAAATTCTTCCTTTATTTTCTATATCTCAAATCAATCACTATGCATGGTGCATATTTTATATTCTATAGAATTTTGATTCTATAATTCAACTTTCACTGCTATTATGCTTCAAACGTTTTTTGTGATTGGAACTTGATTTTGATAGTTTGAGCTCAAGCTCTTAGCTTATTCAAAACTCTTATTGTACTTGCCCTTCTTGCTACAGCCCTTCAATTGTAATCGCCATGCTGGTAGCCCGATATTATTAAATAGTACTTAGTGATTTACCTAATAATAAAAAGCACCACTCAAACTAAAGAAGTCATTTATAACACTGTAACTCACCTTCCACTAATATGATGCTTTGAAGGTCTTTTCTCATTAGAGCTTAAGTTCTTATGATTCGAACTAGAGCTCTTGCTCTTGTTTCTTAGAGCTGCCTTTGGAGTCGATTAGTCGTAAGGCACCACTCAAACCAAAGAGGTTAGTTCTAACCGTACTACTCACCTTCCACTACTATTATGCTTCGAAGGTTTCGAGGGACTCTTGTGATTGGAACTCGAGCTTTTATGATTCGAACTCGAACTTTTATGATTCGAACTCGAGCTCTTATGGTTGCTTGAGCTCTTGACGTGTTTGCCCTTCTTGCTGCGGCCCTCGTCCTCGTCGTAGTCCCGTCTGCGGGTCCCAGACTTGCGCTTCCGGTCGTAGTCATCTCGGTCGTAGATGCGATCCTTTTTGTCCTCTTCGGCCGCCTCGCGCTCGAGATCGGACCAGTCTTTGCCCGACTCCTCATCTTCTTCTGTTACAAAAATAAACATTTAATTAAACATATTATTACATATTGAGACACTTTTTAGCATCTTAATAAACTAATTATGACATTGTAACTTTAACAAGTCAAACATGGATACACACATTAATTATTGTTGAAACAGTAATTAAAGTTATTGTTAACAATGTAATTGGTATGTTAAAAGTAATATTATATATAGCATTTGGTGTATTACATTATAGGAAATGTCCTTACCTTCGCTGTCCCCAGATCCATCGGATACCTCAGACGCCTCTGAATCGTATTCCGAACCATCATCAGATTCCTCCTCCGATTCCGCATCAGTCGGTTCGTATGCGTCATCCTCTTCGTCGGACTCTTCATCCTATACGTTTTTTAATTCATGTTAGAGAATAAGATTATAATAGGCATGAGGGTCATCATAATAATCATTAAAATTATATAAAACAAAAGGATGTAGTAACCAAAATAAATACAATTAACAATGTTATAAGACATTCAGTAATAATTGTTTTCTGATAAAAAAAAGACAATTAATGTTTCATCAATTATATCAAAATGTACCTGTTGAGCATTTTCCTCATCAGATTCAGGATCTAAGAAAGACCATCCACCGTTATCGAAGAATCCTTCAATGTCGTCCGTAATGGTCTTCATAACTTTGGTCCAATTTAACGACTGAATACCCTCCGAGTAACGTATATCACATGAACTGGGAATGAATGATAATACTTTCAGTACACAATGACGAAAAATAGTATAGTTTCTATTTGAAAAGTAACATAGTAAACAACGAAAATTGAGAAGAATATTAAAGAACGTAATAAGGAAAGTTAAAAAGAAAGTAAACGTGGAAGATGAACAAAGATTAAGAATAGATAAAAAGAGATGGATGGATTCTGTGAAGGGCAACATGATGATTTGTGTTGTGACAGAGGATGTATGCCATAACAGAGTATACATTGTGCCCATCCCAAATTATTGGGAAAAAGTGTATGGAACTAAGAATAATTACTCACTTTAACCACTCCTTGACATGATCCAGCATGTTCATGGGCACAGCGTTGACCATGGCTACTTTTTTCGCATAATCTTTAAATACGAACACCATGTCGAAGTTCTTCAAGTGAAATTGCACTCTTTCGAAGTGGACCAGCTCTACATCTTCGAGCGCTATCACGAAAGGCGGCCACTCTGTCAGGTTCACGAGGGCCCCTGACGTGGGCTGGAGTAGGACTGTGCTACGGAATGGCGCACCAGGGAAACCTAATTCTCTGCAAGTTAACGTGAAGAAATTGGTTAATAATTTAAATTCCAAAGTTTCTATTCAAACAAATTTCATTGGATAACATTTTTTTAATGAAGGTCATACATATAAATAAAAAAGCGTATTTCTTACTCTTTTGCACACTAATATATCTGATATATTTAAAATGACAAAATTGTAACCCCATTCGAAAATATTGAAAAATTTTAAAAGAATGAAAGAATTTATTTTTAAACCACAGACAGACATTTCAATTCTATTAGTATATAGTACAAATAATAATTTAAGATTTAAAAGTGCTTGAAAACTCCCCCTTTCTTTAAATACAGTATAGACACAAATTTACTTATCGAGGTGTTGCTAAGTAAATCCCTATTAATATTATAAATGCAAAAGTAACTCTGTCTGTCTGCCTGTTGCTCTTTCACGGAAAATCTACAGGACTAATTTGGCTGAAACTCAATATATTTTCGATGCCGAGGATGACCATAGGATACTTTTTATCCCGAAAATTGGAATAATTTCCGGGATAAAAATATATGTCTCTCTGTTTGTTATGCTTTTACGGAAAACCATTGGACCGATTTGGCTGAATTTAATTTTAATAACGAAGGTGGACAAGGGATACTTTTTATCCCTGATAATGGAGTAGATTTATGTAAAGGTTATCCCAGAAAGTAGGATAGATTTTTTTTTTTTGATTTGCCATTTTCGTCATTTTGGTTATTTTGGTCATTTTTATAGTTTTGGTTGTTTATGTAGTTTACAGATAGATAGACGGAGGATAGATAAATAAAACTAGAACGGGTTGAAATAGAGGATGAAAGTTTGTATGGGAGACCAATAATTTCTCAAGTTTATAAATATAAAAATTCATAATCTATAAAAAAATTGTAATAGTAACTTGATCTGTCTGTCTGAATACCGAAAATATACATAGATACTTGCATCCCAGAAGATGGGAGTTTGCAATGGCAAATACCTATATTAACGCCTGCTCTTTAAACAAGAGGTACGCACTAGAGTTTAACCCGCGGCTGCGCCATGGGGTAAACTCCGGTTTGACATAAATATAAGTTTCTAAAATATTGGCTCCGATAGATACACTCCAAAAGTTTTTTACATGTAAGCAAAGAAATAATGTTATTACTCTTACCTAAAAGGCGTATCGAATTCAACCTCCTGTTTGGTCATGTTCTCGACCCTTTCGCAGAAGCTTTTGAAGGCCACCTTCAGCTTGTGCCTGAGTTCCCTTTCGCTCTGCTCCGCGGCCAAGTCGTCCCTGTCATGCATGTGTTGATGTTTTCCCAAATCTGTCGTTATTTCACCCACTTCCGTGTAGAATTGGACGTCGACATGTTTCTTTTTACCTAAAAATATAGTTATGAGGCTAATAATTGTAAACATTGAGGTACGCGAACATTACACAACGGCTTTGTATGCTGTACAAAGAACAGTCGTTCATCTCTTTCTCATGCTCCCAATGTTCTTCATACAAAGCAGATATGTCACGTGTCGCGGTCGTCCATCTCCTAACTCGGTTCAGTATCTCAAAATCCACCTTCATACCACACAAATTCATAAGTCAAAAATATAGTAAGTAATATTTATATTGTGAGACATAATGTAAAGTAGAAAATGATTCCAAAAGTCGTCTAAAATCATTAATAAAAAAATCTTACCAACAAACCAAACTGTTTAAAATTATACTTAGGAGTAACTGATTGTATGAATTATATTATTATCTCTCTCTCTTTTCTTCCAACATTTCCCAATTAATTGGGGTCGGCACAATATGTCTTTTCCTTCCATACTCCTCTATTCTGACATACATCTTCTGTCACACCACAAATCATCATATCATCCTTCACACAATCCATCCATCTTTTTTGGTCTACCTTTACATTTGTACCCATCCATCATGTAGTTTAACATTCTTTTTGTCACGTGACTTTCATCCCTCCTCATTATATACTTATGCAACTTAATCTTCTTCTTCTCAATTTTTCAGTCACGGGTGCAAATTTCAAAGATCCCTTATGTACTCATTTCTCACCTTATCCATTCTTGTAACACCACACATCCTTCTCAACATTCTCATCTCATAAATAATATTATTGTATGGTTCTAAATAAATAGATTTTGAGACTATTTTTTTTCAATTAAAAATGTAATCACAATTACAACAATTCAACATAAAAAATATTAAAATCTTAATAGAACTTTAGCTACTACCGGGAACTAATATTTGAAAAATTATTATTATAAGACATTGCATTACAGCAGCGACTTTTGAGGAGTAAAAAGAAAAATGAAACTTTTAATTTTGCAAATAAAAAAGAATCTATTATGCTAGTATGCTTGCTTATTTGCTGAAGAGTTTCTTGCGCCGCTTCTTCTCTTCAAGCCATAACATGTTGCGAAGCTGTGGTAAATTAGATTACACTCCCATAGAGTAAATAATAACCATAAACAAAATTAAAACTAAAAAATTAAAATTAACAAGTTGGAGGTAGGCTAAATAAAACTTTAACAATACTCGTTGACACTTGACATCTTTGTCTTACGTGATCAAAAAGCGGCCGAAACGTCGGAATAACAAAAATCAAATAAATTACCGCGCTTAAAACTGTTAAAACGTAGTTTTATTATGTATACAAGTCGCGAAAACTTAAGAAAATATTATAGTATAAGAACTATTAAATACATACTGGAAATAAGTTATAAATAAAATATCTATAATAAAAACACTCACCGAACATAATAGCGTGTTTTAAATGAAAATGGAGCAATATAATCATCTCTCCATCGCAAGGTTGAAAGAATGCATTCTTAATATTATTGTACAGTATATCAACTTTGTCGCCTCTCACTGAAGTGAACCTAAAGCCATTTGTATGAGCTTCTAAAGAACCACTCATTCTTTTTGTAACAATATTCGGTCGTATATACAAATCCTTTAATTTAGGATTTCCTTTGCTCTGTGAGAGGACAAGAGTGTCCTGTTTGACCAAATCCTCTTTCTCTCTTTCTTCGGCCTCTCTTGTTTTGAACTTTTTCTGTACTTCTTTGATCAATCTGAACCCTGTGTTTAGATTTGACGACGGTGGTGATATCTCACCAGGTTCTTTTGTGTTTGTACTTCGATAAGTTCTGTAAGGGAATTGTGTATAAATTCAAAACATTTGCTTTTTGACATGTTGACAAAATACAGGACCGTCTTTACCCGGGGGTGTAATAGATGCGTGACACCCAGGCGCAAGGACCTAGGGGGTACAAGCTGGTTGCCTTATACCATGTTCAGTGTTACTATTCAATACTTATTAAAGATAAAGATTCATACCATAAAAATATACAGGCAACAATATGTACAATAGACCAATGCGATGGTGACCCATCCATAAGGCTAAAATCGCCTGGCAAAAAAATTCGCTAACAGGGCATCGACACGCAATATCAGTTTTAAAGAGGCGGGTTTTATTGTAACCTGTTTCGGATTTTACAAGTAGGCAATAAAATCGAAGTCCGTAAACAAAGCGAGAGTAGAATACAAAAGGAAAAGAGCGTCGTCAATCGGCAAATAGTATATTGCAAGTAAACACGAGTCATTGTTTCCTTTACTTTAAACATTTTACAAACGTCCTGATTGGTGTATATGGAATTTGAGAGTATGTGCGTGGGTGTCGAAACTATGAGCCGTTCAAATCATAATGTTAGAGAATTGATCTAGGAGGAATTTGGCCCATCGTACGTATATATTATTTACAAATACGTTTTGTTATTATTCCAAGACTTAAATTGATCTTGAAATTGCCAACAATTTGTTGTCAAGGGAGGCGCAAGCTGATTTTTGCATCCCGGCACCCAATATGGTTACGACGACCCTGACAACATAGATTAATATATTAAGCAAATAGTTTACTCAGATAAATGTATACGATTTGATTGAAGAATATCTATAAGATGAAGACTTCTAACTGTTTAAAAATAACATAATTTTAATATGTATATTTTGCATAATCACCGTGGTCAATTTTGCCATACACATTACATTTTTATACTTTTCGCCAAGAAACTAGTTAGGGTTAAGCGTTTATGTCTATTTTCATACTAAATGACACCAACTTATATACCAAAAATAACAAATATTTCTTTAAAATACTACAACTATTTCATCATATAACCTGTTTGTAAAATAGTAATACTTATTTTTTTTTTAAATACTTTGTACCATACTCATAGATTTATTTGAACACTTAAGTAAAGCCAAAATACAGTTTTACACAATTAATAATTTCTCCCGATGTACTTGCGCAGTCGACCAATTTTAGTAGCGCACGGCAGTGTACGAATCGTGTAAGGAGGACAGATCTAAGAATGCATAGCAAACAACACTAACATTTCCCCTCGCGAATAAAGTTCTATATAGATTATTTCAATGTTGCAAGACCGGATTTTCCCATGTACATTTTCTCTTTATCGAAGGATAGATTGTGCCATTCAATTTTTTATACTCACACTTCCTTAACAAATGTGGCATCGGGTTGTGAGTAGTTTCCACCTTCGTTCCTCCCCATCGTGGCTCCAGGATGGAAGAAATTAATCCTAAGGTATGTATAATCGCCCTCCACAGACTGGGAGATGTTCTTTATGGTTGATATGTGGAATGGTACTGGGACGCCGAATATGGGCAGGATTATAGTTTCATATTTACGATCTGAAAGAACATTTTAGGTGAGATCTTCATATCCGTATTAGTATTGGAGTATCCGAGATTAGTAACTATCTTTTATTTACATATTTTTCATTCATAAAAGACAAAATAGCTCATTGGCCAAGGCGGGTGTGTCTTATTACATTGATGTGCATTTATCTCTTGGTAGGATTTGTCTTTTCTTTCTTATTTTTTTTATTTATTAAGTCAATAAATATTTTTATCTTATTTTAAAAGTAATTACTAATTCAATATTTGTATTTTTGGAATTATTAATATATACTATATAGGGACGCCTCAGTAGGCATTCTGTTAATAAATAAATTACATTTAATTAAATAAATGACGACCTCTGTGGTTGAGCGGGCTAAGCCGTTGCCGGCCTACCTCACTGCAACTCAGAGACTACGGGTTCGATTCCTGGTATAGTAAATTTCGGAAACGTATTTTCTCCGTTATTTACTATGGTCTGGGTGTCTGGGATCGGCCCCAGAGTGGTACGTTTTATATTACCCATAACACAAGCGTAACTTGCTTAATTTGGGGAAATACAATATGTGTGTTTGTCTGCCGATTATTATTATTATTTATCAGAGCTTATAAGGGGCCATCCATAAAGTACGCTACACATTAAGGGACGGGGGAAGTGACGAAGTGTGACAAGGTTTGGGAGGGGTACTAAATTTCGTGACGTAATTTTCAAAATCTAATATATTTAAGCTTTAAAATACGAAATTAGAACTATTAACGAAAATATTTTCAACTTTTACTTACAACTTAAATAATTAAAAAATAATTTTAATGGAAATTAAACTAATTACGGAACTAATGTTTTAATTTAATAATTTCTCGATGTAAAATTGCAAAATATGTGATGTCACACTGGATAGGTGTCTCACGAATGTGACCAGCAGTGCCAAGGACGGAGGAGGGGTCAATAATCATTAATTTCGTGTGACGTAATTTGTGGATGGCCCCAAATGAGCTCTTTAAAGCAGTCTTACTTTTGTACAAAACATTGTAAGGTGTAAAGTAGCCAATAATTGGCGAAAATCATATTAAACAGAGTTTATTGATAATGCTATAAATATTTAAGCTGTTGGATATCTTTTAATCTAATAATATTGTTACAACTTAAGTTCCGACAAAAACAAAATCCACTTGCATATCTGTAAAAACACATTTTATTACCCGTCGGCATTTGAACTAATTGTAATCCTTTTATGGTCGTCTTCTTTTTTCACTTATTTATTGGTTATTGTGGAGAACAGCCTATTGTACTCGTTTATGGCCGCTTGCATAATTAGCCAGGTGTGCGGATTACGATTTCTAGGAAATTACGTCGACGCTTGCCGGGCGAGCATATTTGCATTTGTGCACTATAAAACGATGGCTTGATGGAGTGAGGAGGCAGTCAAGCGAGAACCACGATCGAAGCGAGACGTGTGCACTACAAATCGGGAATCTAATAGTGACGGACTTTGCGTGTTTTATTGAATTACGACTTTCTGCATTGCGTTTAGACTTGTTGTGTTCGGTTATATTTGTACCTGTGTTATACGTGTTTGTATAGTTCTAAACTCTATAATAATTCCAACGGCATTTTTAATTCGAGTCCCGCCACTCGTTACAATATTACAAACGCGAAAGTTTGTAAGAATGTATGGATGTATGTTTGTTACTCTTTCACGCAAAAACTACTGAATGGATTTTGATGAAACTTTACAATAATAACTACACATTACATAGGCTATAATTTATAAAGATATTATATTACGCCATTAAGAGTGTAAGCATTGATATATCCAACAGAAATCACTTTTACATAGGCTATAATTGTAAGGGATTGTTTATAATATGAATATACCTTACGCCATTACCAGAGTTAAGTTTAAAAATTGTAAAAAGTGTTACTGCTTTTCTACCAAGCAATAAATATCGTGTTAATTGTTGTAACACTTACCGACATACAACTTGAGCTCTTTAACTTCATTCTCTCTTGGCATTTGGCTGATACTTTTGTATGAAACTGTACTTTTTCTTACTTTATCCGTATCTTTTCCACTAGATTGTTTAGCTAAGCGTTCCTTTGCCTTTTCATTCAACGTAATAGCTAATTCTCTTTGATGCTCCTTACGCTTTTCTTCTGAAGAATGTTCCGTGCGTAGCTTCGATTCTATAACTGCTGTTCTTTTGCCTCTTCCTGAAAGCACATTAATTTTCTTTATGGCAGTCAAGTTTTCGGATTACATTAACTTATTTTGGTGAATATCTTGAATAGTATGCTCCAGGCAGTGAAATATTCAAGCATTTCTTTAGATTACAGAAGAGTATTTAAAATTTTTGTATTGTTTTCTCCACAAAAAATGCAAGTTCTAATAATAAAACTATTTTATTTGTGAATTTAATAAATAATCAGCAAACCACATCAGCACACCTAGGCATTTTTATTATTTGGATTACAAGAGACAATTTAACCCAACCAACCATCTGATAAATAGTGGACCTTCGTCTATGGACATGAAAGTATGTAAGAACTGGGTGTAAGCGATTTGTGTATAAATGTTATGTATGTAAGCGACAATTAGCAGTTGCTGTTCGCTGTTAGATATATGTAATTGTATAATAGTTTCGGGATTTAATTCGTAGAATAAATAAGCAATTTAGTACAAACTGTAAATGTCGCGGTAGCTTCCAGGAACATAATACGTAGACCATGATAGGCTTGTCCAATGACAACTGCATACTCAAAGGAATTTTATGAAAACTTTATAAAAAAATCCACATATCGTTTGATTACATTTTGGCGTCTTGAATATACATTAATAAGTCATAAAGACTTCAAAAACTAATAAATGAGTTGTTCCTTTATGTAAAAAATCCAATTTAAATCTTTAAATAAACAGTTTAAAAATCTCATTTGAACTTTTAAATACTCTTCACGCATACAAATTGAAAGCATATCGTACATAACTCGACACGTTAACTGAAATTACTTGGATCATGCAAATAGTGTTTTCAGTCATTTGAAAACATGAAACTCACCTCCGTTTTCTAATTAGCCATCCACGATTGCATGTAAGTAAATAAAATTATATAAATATATACACAAAATATACAATTGAACAGTATTTTTTGTATATTTTTTGATAAAGTTGTTAGCAAAAACTGAACCTTTCATAAGAAGTATTATAACGAACAATCAGTAGGCTAAAATTAGGCCAAAAAGTGTTCAAGCATTATTTGTACTAATCATAAGAAAATTATTGCATGAAAACAAAGTTTTAAGTAGAAAAAATTATGAAAACACACTAATCTGTTGCAAAACACCTGATAATTATTACACACCTATTAAAAGATTACAAAACTTAATGTAAAGATCTAGTTTTTAAAATAATACTATTTGTTGTCTTTTAAACATTATTGAAAGTGATCTGGTTCAGTTTTTATTAACAATACTATGAAACTGCATTTGTTTAGAATTTATTAATAATGTTATTTAAAAACATGACTTTTAATGGTACAGCCGCATAACTTCTCGTAGTAGCTGCCACTCAGAATTGAAGCCAAAAACACTTTAATTAGCTAAAAAATATATACAAGAAAAAATCAATGGGAATTATAATTTCTACTACAATATAATACCTTCAAAATTACTTTTGAATGTCTGAAATATTATTAATATAATGCTTTGAGACACACAAATTATTCATAAATTAGTTATACTATATACGTCAGCTCTTGGGGTAGCAGTACACATAGGTAGGTAGGGCATATTTAAGTGAAATTCAATTAAATTAAGATTGTCATATAGTACGGTGTGGCAAATATAAATGCATACAGTTTGGTGAAATTATTATCGTTTTCAATCAAACAAGTAAGTGAGACTGAATTACAAGCGTTTCTGTACACCCGAGTTCAATGACGTCATAGAGAGGCATTAACTAGAGGCATTAACTAGTGTCATAAGGGAGTTCGGGAAGGGAGGAGGAGCGCATTCCACGCGGGTGCATAGTAAGTTGGTCGAAGAGTAAAAATTAAGGAAACATGGTTTTAATAATTCAACCACCACACTCAGAGATAAAAGACCAATTACAAATAATCGTTATAAGAATGGTTTACTACTCCTTGTCAATGAGGGCGGGTAGATGTTGAAATGGAATAAAACAAGCTGTGTGTGAGGTGAGGTATTAACAAAATTCTTTTTTTATTTGAAAGGCATGTATGTCATTAAATGATACATCGTTCAAATGGCCGCTTCGGCTTCTTACGGTGGCACGGATCCGAGTGGTCCAATTTTCGAAGACTCTTCCGCATAGATCCGGCTAAATTTGAGTGATGGTCTGTGTCATGTTCACCTTTAGGGCATCGGTCAATTATGGTTTATTTGCATATACCTGCGACTTCAAGAAACCCCACAAGAAAAAGTTTAACAGGGTCAAATCGCATAACTATGGTGGTCAATTCACATCGCCCCTGCGAGAGATAACCTTACCCTCAAATCGTTCATTCAGAATGACAATTGTGGCGTCCGCTGTGTAGCACGTGGCGTCCTCCTGCTGGAATTACATGTCGCCTAGGTCCATGTGGTATAATTTGGGCCGTAAGATATTGATTTATCGTTCTGTAGTGCTCGCCGTTGAAGGTCACCGCCTCACCAACATCGTTTTTGAAAAAATCCACACCAAATGGTAACTTGAACATGCGTTATTACCTCGAGTGTGTTGGTGTCATCCCATATATATATATTTTTTTATTGTGGGAGTTCAGCAGACAGGCAGACGGCCCACTTGATGGAAAGCGGTCACTATCAACTATGGACATTTGCAACACCAAAGGTGCTACAAATGCGCTGCTGCTCTCTTAAGGGAGACTGGAACCTGGTCACTAATGCCGGAACACAACTGAAGGTTGTTATGGCGACATACTTTAGACCAGGGGTGGTAGCCATCGAGTCGGGCAAATGCCCTACCATCTGGCAATACGCATATACGGCAATTTTGCTTGTTAGCATAGTCATTCATCCAAAAATGCGTCTCGTCGCTAAAGATGATTTTATCGCCAAAATTGGGGTCCTCTTCCGAACGATTCGAAGCCCAGTCAGCGGACAAACGGCGTTGTCTATGGTCATGAACTTTGAGCTTCTGGGTCAATTGGATCTTGTACGGGTGTAGGCCTAAGTCCCGACGCAAAATTCGCCAAGTTGAAGTCTGCAAAAACCCGAGTTCTTGAACATGGCGAGGAATCGACTGCTTCGGGTTCTGCTATACACTTTCACGAACCGCGGCGATGTTCTCAGTCGATCTTGCGTTCCTTGAACGCCCAGGTGTTGGTTGACTATTTACCGAACACGTCGTCTCAAATTTGGCCAACAAACGTTGAAGAATCGACTGTGAAGGGCCACAACGTCTACTGTAAAATGGACGCCTAACGTTCACAATAACGAACACTCATTTTGATAATATTTTTTATTATTTGAACGTGCTGTTCAATTGTATAACTTGCCGTGGTGATTTGGCATAACTGAACAATAAAAAAGATTTGACAGTTGTCACCAACACAAAATGGGCGCCACGGGCCGCAGAATCTACCCGCGCCAATTGAAAAACACTTTAGATTTCGCCAAACTTCTTGAGAAAAGGCGATAGCTGTTGTGAACACTTACAAGACCTCTAAACAGTTGACCCCCGCCATCCAATCACATCTACAGTCTTTTTCAAATAGGACGGTATGGGAGAAATTACGTAGATAGAGAAATAAACATCGCGATTTTAAGTATAAGATTAATTATTATTAAACTAGAGTTTGCTCCGCGGCTAGTGCGTGTCGAACCCCTAAGCAGTAGCTTTATTTTACTTACATAAAACTTAATTCCCTTTTTAAGATATAATTATAACAAAGAAACTAAGTCCATATAGTCTAGACAACTGCCCACCGAAACATAGAGGTGAGTGGAAGCCCATCTGATTTGAGGTAGGTTTTGTTAGTGAACTAAAAACGTGTTTGCAGCGCCATCTATTTGGCTAATCCATCTATTCTAAGGAAAGGACGTCATTTATCGGGATAAAATGTATCCGAAGTTACGCCCTCGGATATAAGTTAGCTCTATGTCGAATTTTATTTAAATCCGTTCAGTAGTTTTCACGTGATGCTCTAACAAACAGACGGCCAGACATAAAAATTCTAAAAATTATATTTTCGGAATGTGCTGGTCCGAACTAGTCCCCTTGATGTTTCACATTTTTAAACACATTGTACAAACTCAAACCATTTACAGATTTATTATAATAAAGATAGTAACAGGATTAAATATATTTTTATAAAATTAAAATTAATATTTATTTCATAGGAAAATTTACATAACGTTACGAATTAAGTTTTATGGATGTGTCAGCCATACTGTCCTATTTGAAATAGACTTTAATAGATTTGTCGACAGTCAGACTATATAAATATCATTTCAGAAAATGCCTAAGCCTTATAGATTTTGTACGAAAATAGCAAGTTATTACGTCATAACTTAGACGAGTCAAATAGTGTATAAACCGTAATTAAAATTATATTTATCATGGTATTTTAAAAGTAAGATAAATAGTGTGGTTTTCTTGCGTCCACTCTTTTATATGAAAATAATTTTACAATTAATTCCAAAACAACATACATAAGTCGGTGAAAAAAGAGCTTACGTTAATATTTTATTATCAACATCTTATTTTCATCATAGTAGAGCGTCGATTATCCGGACTAATTAGACATGGTTGTTCAGAAAACCGTTTTTTTCGGATAATCGAACTGTATTGATTCTGCCATACATAGTTGAATGAAAACCTCATTTACGTATTGATATCTTTAATGACAAATGGGAATTAAACATAAAAGTGCACGACAGTCTTGTAATAAAACATGTATATACTAGGTACAATTAACGCCTAAAAAACCTCCAAGATTTGTCTGTCGAAGCAAGCCTACCCACCCGCTTACTAGCAGCTAGGTCACTTACTTTTTTAAAGACAGATATTTGATACTGGTCGCTTTCAGCTTGTGTTTCAAACCAACGCAAGGCAATATCTAAGCAAGTTTTCCTCTTCATTATCTGAATTTTTAGGCGTCGTAGTTTGGAAAGCGATCGTTCGGATAATCGGCGCCCCACTTTGTTTCTTTTTTTTATTGCACGAGTTCAGCAGACAAGCAGACGGCCCACTTGATGGAAAGCGGTAACCATCGCCTATGGACATTTGCAACACCAAAGGCTACAAATGCGCTGCTGCTCTCTTAAAGGAGTGTACTGTACCACTGTAGTTTTCATTATTGTTTATAGAACAATCAATAAGGTGTTTGGCTCGGCATAGCGGAATACACCCGTATGAAATCAATGGGTTATGACATCTTTTATGATAATAAATAAATTGTTTGATTGGATAACGGTAATGAGTGGATAAGAACGTCCTCACTCACCGAGTATTTCAGTCTTGTTCTCCTTCTCTTCTTCCTCTTCCTCATCATCGTCTTTCAGGAAGATACCGATATTCTTTACTTTCTTTTTAGACTGTGTGAGAAGTGATGCCGGTTGTTCTTCGTTTACTAATACTGTGTCACCGATGAATAGGGCGTATGTCTAGTATTGAGAAATATTTATGTAAGCCATGCTATATATACTAGAACAGATCCCATAGATCCCAGGTTCGATTACTCCCCGAATTGGCCCCCGTTGCCCATTGCTTTTTATTCATTAAGCCCGGTATACATTGTTTGCAACGCAAATTGTAAGGTAGGTAACATGCAGTGCAACATTTGCAATTCATTTAAAGTTGGTTTTTTCGACGAACGCTTTGAATGTGTGTAGTGTGATTTGGACAGTCATTCGCAACAGTTCTGCGCTCCCGTCGTCGTCGTCAGCTAATCACAGTCCACTGCTGGACGTAGACCTGCTCAAGTCGGCGCCATTCATCCCGGTTCTTCACCTTCATCTAGCGCCTACCGGCGACCTTGCGCAGGTCGTCAGGACCATCGGGATGGACGGCGTCCGACACTAAATTTACCGAGACCCGATCAGCACTTCAGGGCTCGTCTGGGGATAACTTTAGTTTAACGGGCTCTGAATTTCAATGTTTTCTTGATAGAGGAGGCGGGGGGAGGGTAGGAAGGTCACACTGAAAGGAAAATGGGCGAAAACTCACAACTTCTGAGAAAATTAAAAATATATTTTCCGACTCAACTACGCATTAATCTTAAATAATATTAAATAGGGCAGAATTAAGGTGGAAAGTACCTGCCGCTTTTTCCGGCTGCCGGAGATGAGTATTTTATTTAAAAAATGGGAGGTA
This sequence comes from Dendrolimus houi, assembly GCA_039645545.1. Lineage (NCBI taxonomy): Eukaryota > Metazoa > Arthropoda > Insecta > Lepidoptera > Lasiocampidae > Dendrolimus > Dendrolimus houi. The sequence goes on along the minus strand of CM077127.1, from coordinate 21,520,898 downwards.
CGAGCATTGATTTCTGGGTTGGCAAAAAAATTTACCACGAAGGCTAGGCTCTTATAGGTAGCCTTCTAACCTGAAAGGTTAGAAAGCAGATTCTGCCTTGGAAGCGGAGCCTAAGCCTCTAACCCATAAGCAGCCAAGACAGCTATCTCTATTTTTTAAAATAAATAATAAAGTAATGAAGGAGTTACGGTAGTAACGGTGACTCCCGTACACACCCCTTCTCCCTTCTTACTCCCCTCAACACCGACCCACCCCTCGATTCAGGGTGCGAAGTGCCAATAAAATTATTTATATAACATTAGTTATTATGATCTCTAACAGATAAATATTAAAAGAACTTAAAAATTATCTGTTCTGTGTTAATTTTTCCATAGGCAATAAAATGACGTAAGTGTTAAACAGAAATACAACGCGAAATGTCAAAAAGTCGTGTCGTTTTGGTTGTATTTTCGTAATATATATTTTATTTCATGAAAACTATTGATCTTCGCGGTGTGAAATTTTCAGGAAATGTGTTTCTCGACATGCTGACGTTATCGAGAAATTTTAAGTCTCAATTCAGAGGCCGTTACACTAAAGTCGCCCCTTAGTCTCTTCCATCGGCCATCGGTCTTGCGACAGACATGACGGGCCCATTGTCAATTCAACTTGCTAATTTTGCGTACTATGTCAGTTACCTTGGTTCTCTTACGGATATCCTCATACCCAATTCTATCCATATGAGACAAACCCAACATAAACTCGCTCCATAGCCCGTTGAGCGACTTGGAATTCGTGGACCAGTCCTGGCGTCAGTCTCCACGTCTCGGCCCCATAGGTCAGGACGGGGAGGACGCACTGCTTAAAGACTTTCATCTTCAGGCATTACGGGATGGTCGAAGAAGCTTACGGATTGCTGCCCAGCCCAACTGAATCCTCCTATTGTCTTCCACCCCCGAAGTTTTGTCTGCCTACCTACATTTTCTGCTCAAGGCAGGTATATTTCTGAACAACTTCAAGAGGGGCACCATCGACGATTACCAGTCTCGGAATATCATTTATATAGTTCAGTTCTCCACCAACAACGGGGTCTGCGATCTTTTTCTATACACTGGTTTAATAAAGTAGTTGTAACACTTATAATAGTCATGAGCACTTTACAATCGAACGGCGCCATGGTGTGCGCGCTAGATTGCAGCGAGCAGACGTTTGCTGTTGAAGCGCGCAGCGTGCGCAGAGACCGTCCACATTATACTCGTGTTGCATTACATGTTGCGTTGCACATAATTGACTTTGCATAAACATAACTGGCTCAGCTAACGAATATTGACTTTTTATAAACATAACTGGCTGGAAAAGTAACGTAATGGTGGGATCCGTAATTTGTGTGACAAAGTGGCCCATTTGCAAAAACACCAGAGTTGATGCTAATGTGTTGACGACCTATAACGGGGGGCTAAAATTAACGTAATTTGTGTGTGGCCCATTTGCAACACCAGAGTTGATGCTAATGTGTTGACGACCTATAAGGGGGCTCTCGAACCTGCTCACTAATACCAGATTTTATCATCTAAAAAGCTCTTTCAAATACATAGCCATAGGTTTTCTTTAGAGGATCATTTTGGTACAATGCACACGATTTTTGCAATCAATTACATTATTTAACAATGTTTAAATGTATTACAAAACTTAAGGAACAACTAAAATTAAATCTAGACAATGTTATAAATCAACCGTGTAAACGCAAAATTGAATTAATTTAATTCAATAATTTATCTTTAAAAAATAACAGGTTACATGTCGATATCCTTACCTTTCCTTCTTTGTCTGTGGCGGCGCTATTCGTTAAATTGGATAACCCAATGTTAATATTAAAGACCATGCCTTTCTTTGCAACTATCGAAGTTTTCGGACCAATAACTATTGAGCTCTCGCGAAATTCTATTCCTGTGGCAAATCTGTAATAAAAAAAATAAGTATTAATATTCTATTCCGGTTTGGTACTAAACTGAATAGATTAATTATTAAAATAGATAGACACATATAATATACTAGCTTTTTCCCGCAATTTCGTCCGCGTAGAAAGTTTTTTTAACTATCCCACGGGAACTCTTTAATTTTTCGAGATCAAAAGTAGTCTATATGTTGACCAGGGATATAAGCTACCACCATAGAAAAATTCATTCAAATCGATCCAGTCGTTTCGGAGATTAGCCGGTACAAACAGACAAACAGAGAAACATAAAATATTAAAATAAATCTAAATTAGTTCTATTTCACTTCTCACATCCCAAAGACTCGGTTTTTAGCATTTTTTTCATTGTACAGAAATTCAACCTCTACAGTTTTATTATATGTATAGATTTTAGTAATATATTGCAACTAACAAGTTTATTGCATTTCTTTCGGTGACCGGTAATGTAAATTCAATTCTTCAAATTAATAAACATTTAATGTTTATTAATTTTGATATTAATTCAACATTATTAAGTATAAAAATCAAATCCAAATTAGCCTTAAGATAAAAGTCACTAAATAATAGGTCGGGGAAAGCCTTTTCGCATATAGAATGTATGAACTTGTAATAAGATCTCTTTGGCTATACCATTTGTATCTGGCTGGTTTTGGTACCATTAAAAAGTTTTAATTTTAAAGAAGACAATTCGAAATTCAAATTAGGGAAATGTGTGATTTTCATTTGTTTTTCTTATTGTTAAAATGAGTGAATCTAATGAAGAAATTCGATACATTTTAAAATTTTACTAAAAAAGTAAAAATGCAACACAAACCGCGAAAAAAGTTTATGATGTTTATGGACCTAATGCAGTATCTGTGAGAGTAGCAGAAATTTGGTTTAAGCGTTTTCAATCCAGAAATTTTGATATCAAAGATGCACGTCGCTCTGGTCGCCCTGTTACGGACAAAATTGATGCCATTTTTGAAAAAGTGGAGCAAGATCGGCATATTAGTAGTTACGATGTAGCTGGAGAACTGGGAATTGACCACAAACCGGTTTTGGCGCATTTGAAAAAAGCTGGGTACATAAAAATGCTCGATATTTGGGTGCCTCAGGAGCTCACTGAAAGAAACCTAATGAACCGTGTACTCATTTGTGATTCTTTATTACGACGTAATGAAACCGAACCATTTTTGAAGAAGCTGATAACCGGTGATGAAAAGTGGATCACGTGCAACAAGAACGTGCGAAAAAGACCGTGGTCAAAGGCCGGTCAGGCTTCACAGACTGTGGCGAAACCCGAGTTAACTCGCAACAAGGTGATTCTGTGTGTATGGTGGGATTGGAAGAGCATTATTCATTATGAGCTGTTACCGCCAGGCAGGACCATCGATTCTGAACTGTACTGCGAACAACTGATGAGATTAAAGCAAAAAGTTGAGAGAAAGCGGCCGGAATTATCTACAGAAGGTGTGTGGTTTTTCACCATGATAACACTAGACTTCACACATCTTTAGCCACTCAGCAAAAATTACGACAGTTTGGCTGGGAGGTGGTAATGCATCCGCCGTATAGTCCTGACCTTGCACCTTCAGATTTTCACCTGTTTCGATCTCTGCAGAATTCCTTAGGCAGTGTCAGGTTAACATCACGAGAGGACTGCCAAAACCACTTGTCGCAGTTTTTTGATCAGAAGCCCCAAAATTTTTATAGCAACGGGATCACGTCCCTACCTACAAGATGGCAAAAAGTTATCCAACAAAATGGCACCTACATACTTTAGTCAAATGTAAATAAACTTTATAAAAAACCTTTTGAATTTTTATATAAAATGCGAAGAAACTTTTTCCCCAACCTAATATGTGGTTAATTATTTTAGTCACAGAAATGTATACAACAGACTGTTTCGAGATTCGCATAAATACACTAGCTAAACACCCCGTCTGGTGCAAATATTGGCGGTTTAACCCCAATCGGGAAGTATTGGTCACTTGGGCAGTTTTTGGAACATAATTATACTTGTTGTCACTATTTTCATACACTGACTGTGATAAAAAACTATAGTGTGGAAATTAGATATATGACACCCACTAATCCAACTTACACAAGTGTGAATGTGAACAACATAATCTAGCTTATATATATTAATTATTATTTATTCATAATAATATAAAGATAGTGGTCGCCCGTGCTCGAAATTAGACCATAAGAATTAATGTCAAAGACTATACTTCTATAACATAACACAGATTTCGCCAAAGCTACACTGTTAATTTGACTTGAACAATAAACAGGAGTATATTTGCGTGTGTGTGTCAAATACATGTACATACGGTAGTGTGTGTAATGTTTTTTTTAAATTGATTTAATGTATTTTTTATGCATAATTTTAAAAAATATTAGCATTCTGCACTCGTTCTCTATATAAACTATAAGTGTGCGAAATTTCACACTCCTCCATCTGCGCAATTTTCGTAAATAGGGGTACAATGTTTTTGCTTCACGTGTTAATATACAGATTCGAAAAAAGTCGTGTCTGTACATTGAATCTATTTTAAAAAAGCAATTGGAATAGACTATAATAAACGATGGAGAACACAATGCAATTTTTATTAAATTTATTGTCTGCTTGTTCGGGATTCACATAAAATCTTCTAGGCCGATTTCGTTGATCGAGAGCAAATTTTATGTAATAAAATGTGTGATGTTTTATATTCCGGGAATAGAGTGGGAATTTTCCCGGGAGCGGTTTGTATTTGTTCGGGTGCATAAAAATTAGCTTATTCCGACACGATTTTCACTAAAACGATAGCTTACACTGTTTTTTAAATGCTACGGTACTGTGTCCCGGGTTTCCGCGGAAATTTCAAAACAAGCGCGGACGAAGTCGCAGTCATATTCTAGTATATAAATAAACGCAATGGATATGAAGGGAAAACTTACCCAAAATTTTTAGTTAAATTATCAACTAAAGAGGGCTTTTCTTTCTTCGCCAATGCCATTCCAGCTTCGTAAACTGCGGACAATTTCGCGCCGGCCACCAAACTTTTCATTACTTCTTCTTCCAAGTTTAAAAGGAAGTTATAGTTGCTTTGAACTTCATCAGTCGGGTTCACCAACAACGTGCGTACAATATTTGAGCAATATGATTTGTATCTAAAATATATGCCATATTTATTAATTTTTTACTAAATATGTATCTTGAATTCAGACTATATAGTACATAAAAAGTTAAATACGCCTTTGAAGTTTGGAAAAAAGGGAGTTATAAGAAGCATTTGTTGATAGGACAGGCTGAGAAAATTTGCTACTACTAAATTGTCAAATAAATAATCGCTATAGATTTGTTGTAATTAAAACTATTTTTAAATATTTTAATTTTATATAATGGTGACTTAGGTCACCAAGTCACTAAATTTCATAACAATAGTTTCATTTAATTCACCCATGTTTGAGAGTTAAACACAACATTTTGTATAGGTTTTTTAGCCTGAAGAATATGTTTTAAATTTGAACATTTTTAAAAATTATATGAAAATAACAAATTATACAAAACTAAATATTGCAATGAGTAGTTTCATTGCTAGATGGTGATAATTTTTAAAAGACTTATTTAATTTAAACTGCAAGCCAGCAGTATTACCTCGCTCCCAAAGAACACAGGATGGCCCCAAAATGCAGGTGGTTCTTATCAGAGACAGCACTAAATTTAAGGCTGTAATTGCCCCCAGACTGGATGATGGGAGGGTAACACATGTCCACTTGGCTTGTGTCCACTCCAGTCACATACTTTTTATCTGATATAGCCGCCTCCACACCCTCAGCCAGTTTCGAATGTTTCACTTTCTACCGGTAGAAAGCATATAATTTTTTTAATAACAGCATATCAGTAGGGTTGGAATTCTATATCGCAAAGATATAGTCCGCGCAAAATACAGTGGCCTTTCAACATTAGCAAACAGTCAATGTTGGACAATAACTGATCTCATATAAAAATCCTATACTGCAGTCATATGTATGTTGTTAACTAAGAATGTTTCATGCATACCATACAAATGACAAAGTAAATTTCTTGTTTTCAATGCAATTATTTTGTTTCTGAATGAGAATCAAATCCAGATAAGTCAGTATAGTGTAACTACCATAAATTAACTATGTTCTGTTTTATACTCCATGAATGTAAGCATTTTTTATTTCACCATATGTGACAATTAAGGCTGGGCGCAAATAAAGCACCAACCACAGCCACCGGTAGCCAGCGACGAACAGTCGACACGCTTTTTCATACATTTTACAGGGACTCGCCGCACACGTGTGGCCAATCGCGGTCACGTACCATTGTCACTTTTGTTCGTGCGCTTGTTTGTGGCCGCTACCGGTGGCTATGGTCGCTGGCCCTTTTATGTGCAAGAGAATATTCAAAATTTAAACATCAAAGCTGTCGTCGCACTGTAAAAATCTTTCTTACAATATGAATCTCCACATTGACATTTTGCCCACTACCACAACAGCAAGCAGGAAAGTGGACAGCGCAAGTATGCCGTGTTCCACAAATATTGGATTCACAATACTCGCGCTTTTTTATTGCATGAGGTCAGCCAACAGGCAGACACAGACAGTCCACCTGACAGAAAACGGTTACCATCGCCTATGGACATTTGTAACACCGCTTTCTAAAGGGAGGCTGGAACCTGGCCACTAATGCCAGAACACAACTCAAGGTTGTTATAGCAGCATACTATAGACTACAAACATATTGTTTGGTCGCCTCTTACGACAGGCCGCCCTGGCAGCAGGATATTGTATTCTTTCTCAGTTCTTGCACGGGTGATAATGTGGCTGGCCCTTTACCTCTACAGTTTTCTGCTTGCTGCATACAAGTGGATATAAATGAATGATAACAAATTAAGTAAATAAAGTGACATATTTTTAGTGGGAACGTAAAGGCATTTTCTTATATAGTCTTGTTCCAAAAAGAATCATGTGACATTGATTTTAGAAATAACTGTGAATTTCAGGAAAATATTATTGTTGATAGGGAAATATGAGTTTTCTTTCGTTTTTTGAGAGAGGCTGCAGTGAGGGGTCATAACATGGAACTGATTTGCGCCTGATAACTCTAAGCTTGAGGGTTATTCTAGTATTTGAAGACCTGGGGATTGACACTTGTTACACATTAAATCATGCAAAACTACATAAAGAAAGCAAGAAGTAAATAAACTTCACTATACCTTATCCGAATCAATAATCTCCATAATCTGATCTTTCAAATACTTGGTGAAGACGTCAACTGTGACCAAACAGGCCTTTTTAACTGTGATTATTTCAGAATCTTCTTTCGGGGCCATTAAAAGTCCTATTGTTGAACTGATGTCGAAATTTTCAAACTTTTCAGCTTTCAAGGCAGCTTTCCAAGTCTCATAGAACTCTCCTGGGTAAGTCTCCTTTGTAAACACCCCAAGATTCTTGCCACCTTTTGACTTCTTTATTTCTTGTATTAGTTTACTAAAGTTTTCTTTGTCCTTGTCATTCTAAAATTTTTAATTATAAAACAACAGATGCTGCATTAACATCTTATTATAAATATCATGACGGGAATTATTTTAATAAGTTTTCAAATAATAATTAATGCCCTATTTGACTTCTTTAACTTGTACCTACTTAAGACATCATAAAAAAAATTTGAAACTACAACTTTTGTTAAGTTTATGAAAATTGTCTCACTTGATTTCAGACTGCCTGCTCCTGTATTAAAATTTGTTTAAAATCACATTTAAATATTGTTAGTTTTAATCCAACAACAATTTTGGTTCTTCAACAATTCAATATAAACATTGATACGAAAACACTAGAAGGTAGTTTGATAGGAATGTACTCCATGCAGTTAGGTTATAAGAAATTCTATATTACATTTAAATTATATTAAACTTCAAATATTGATATGATATATTGTAAACTATGTGTGTAAGAAAAAAATATAATATCATAGTCGCCCCATTAGTCTTTGTTCACATAACAGGCACTTAATACATGGTTACAACTACACGAAGTTTGTTTGAAGCATAATACACATGCTGAAATGCGTTAAGCTTACTTAAAAGTTTAAAACCCGCGTCAGTTTACGACATATGCGTCGAACAAATATAGTGCAGGTAAACACGCAAAAATAATATGAACATAGGTTTACTGTATACTGGCTTTTCCACTACATGACTGACAATATATCTGCAGCTCATGATCAAGGTCAACTTATTGGGATGTGCATATTTCCTTTTTTTTTACATTTAGCACATGGTAATCATAACAATATGCATATCCAGAAAAATATGCATATATAGTCTACTAAGTTCTGATCTAAACAGGAATTGAATTTTTGTCAATCAATGTTCAGTCTTAAATAATTAGTGAGACCCAAGATTAGTTTGTACGATTTAATTGCTACATAAATTCATTGATTAAACTGATAGTCCCCAAAGTTGACTGGACTACACCCACTTAACCAAAACTTTCTAATGTAAGACTTCCTTCTCAAGTGCCATGGAGCACAATGGGGCATAACTATACGAATGGAGGACTGTTCAAATAAGAAAAAAGCACTCTTACTTAAATTAAAAAATTTAATATTTAATTAAATACAAATAAAATTTAAGGATTTAATTGATTCCAATTTTTTATAGCCTTCAGGACCCACCCACACTTGAGTGGATCACTTACAACCCGTAGTTTGGGAAATGCTGGACCAGATCATGATCTTATAGTCTATTGATCCACTTTAATACTCAAAAGGCTTTTTTACACACACTTATCATAAACACATTTATATAACAAAAATTGAAAACAAATGTTTATTTTTCACTACATAACATACACACATGTGTAATTTAGGTTCAGTATAAAATAGCATATTTTAAACAAAAGTAATTTATAACTTTTTCAAATACATACCCTATCTCTTATTAGAAGTTTAACTGGTGGCAATTCTGTTTCATCTTTTCCATTCTCAATTTGTCTCAAAAACTCAATTTTCTTTTTGCTTGCCAGAAAACACATGCTGTGCTCAGTCAGCACTGTTATTGTATCTGGGAGCTCATAACCAAACAGCCATGTCTGTACAAAACGAAAATTATACTAAAGTAACTACCACATTCTAAACTTGACAGGGAGTTAACTGGCCCAGGGGGCCTAAGGGCCACTTTTGGAGATTGATTATTGTTATTTTGATACCTGTCATATTCTTAATATGAAACTGTGAAAGTGGCTGCTTCAGGCTGGCTGCATACACTCACTTTCCTGATCAGGAATTCAGATTTGGAAACTTGAATGTTCTGCTTACATTCAAAATGTTCAGCAAGACACATACATTCTTATTTTTTCTGAATGGAAAGAACCTAACATTCGGCTCAAAACTTTCACCCGTGTGTTCGAGTAATAAGAATGGAAAATACATAATGACATCATCTCAAACACAGCGCTCACATACATTTTGACTCGTCCACCGCACACTAACGGAAATTCAGAACCATGCTGGCGCTGTGCTGAGTGGTTGTCTATCAAGCTCAAGCTCAAGCTCAACCTGTTTGTTTTTATTTTCTCTCATATGCTATTATGAAGCTTATCAAAGGATTTCATTGACATTCTATAATATTTGAAGAATTCTTCTGAGAGTGCATGTAATTTTACTCTTTTAAGGTAGAATTGATTCTGTTAATCTCTGAGTATTCAATGGGTGCACTCAATAATGATGATTTACTTTTCTTCTTTAGTGCCAGCAAAAATGCAGTGGCAATCAATTCATCCTCATCCATGATAACATACTTTCACAATAATATCTGGAAACATACTGGCCCTATAAAATTCTGAATACAAATGACCAGACGTTTGCACTAGTCTCATGGAATTCCGAATCTGAATTCCTGATCAGGAAACCGAGCATGTGCGGCCAGCCTTAGATCCCCAGCTGTCATTAATATCCCACTTACAAATGTTCAATTAGCATATTAGTGGAATATTAATAGAATTGTGAAAGAACTGTAATGCTCAGATTTCACGTGGAATAATGTTATATTTATTGCCTAAGGCCAAACACGTCTTCTTTATATTAATTAGGTGTTCTTTTGGTATTAGATCATTTTTTTACTAATTTACAGAAAACAAGTGGCCCATTTGTTAGAAAGTAGTTACATTATCTATAAAAATTTGCAACACTAAAGGATATCAATATAAACCTATTATATGATACAACTATGTAGTATGTCAGGCAAGCCATAGGTTGAGTCTAGCAGCATTATAATGTCAGGAAGGTAACATCTGTGGAGTGTGTGTTTGAACATTAATTTAGTTCTGATACTCTGAATATAAAACAGAAATTAAACAGACTTTAATTTTTTTAAATCAATTTAGTCTATAAAATATTAATTATGTTATTCATTTGCAATCTTTTTGAGGCATGAGTTATTTTACACTTTGAAATTGTAATTTGGGTTGCAGAAGGGGTAAGTACGCCCCCCTACCCTTCCCCTCCACCACCCCACAGACCTCCTATTACTAAAATAAAAGTGCCCTATATCTATACCACACCCAATAATACTTTCTTAGTAAACATTTATGCAACGTTTAATCACTATATCTATTTTACGTTAGTTATATAGATTCTAGAGCACATGGAAAGCAGTAAAATAGCGCAAACCTGAAGTGCTGTTGACTTGCTGTAAAGCGTGTCTTCGTCAACTCCCACGCAGGAGACCAGACAATCTATTTTCGCCAATACATCGTCACTTTTCGAATCAGCTGCAGCAGTCTAAAATACCCCCAAATATTAATAAATATAAACGGAACATTATTAGTTTGTTTGTTGAAAATTAACCCACCTTCCATGTCGTATACAGTTTTTTCATACGACGATAAAACGCCTCTTTATCCAGAGATATATTGGACATTATGTAAAATAATAATTAAAACTAACTAAAAATAATATCCTACGTAATTACGCCGCACCAAACGGAAAATTATTCACGACTCCACGACATTACAAACTCACATTTGACAGAAGAAAACACAGATGGCGGGCGTCAGTCAGGGTGACCAGACTTAAAATGAAAATCACCAAGACTCAATTTAAATTCAACTACCTTCGTTAAAAAAGTGTTAAAATTATTCTAAACCATTTTTCTGGGATTTATTTTGAAACAAGCATTTAAAAATAATTATGAATATATTAATTAACAAAAAAGACATTTTCATATTTTTAAAATTTTAATAGACAAAATTCTTGTATTTTTGTGTCATCCGTCTGTAGTACCGATATTTTTTAAAGAGCTATTAGAGAAACTTCCCATTTACATAAGCGTTGTCAGATTTTAAACAGTTATATTGATATTCATTAATTATTTTTGTTTTTAAGCCAGTGTATAATTACTCTATTCCAAATTTGTAAAAATTATGTCCCTGTTACTTTTAAACTATCTATAATTCTGAAAAATTAAAGCTTTAGAGTAAAAATAAATATTCACTCAAATAATTTATGGAAGATTCAGTAGCTTTGAAGTTAAAAGACATTTTCAAATAATTAACACAATTCACTGTTGCGACTTGCTTAAAACGACTTGCTACTTTATCTAAATTTTAAACGCATTCTGTATGTCAGTTTTTCAACCTACTCATTTGACCAAATATAAAATCTGTTTAATACAGGCAGAACTGTCATGAAGTCGGCAGAATTTGACCAAGTATGTCTACTATCAAGAATGATTTTTAGCTCCATTTGATGATTTGTGTCCTACCCTCTTAATGCCCAGGTTTGTAACACTTTCAAGAATTAAACGCCCAAAGTACTTAAAAAAGGTTTGAATGGCAAAAATCCAAGACCTTGAACTTTCAAAATTGTACCTGACAGTAATCTTACAAGTAAGATTTTTTTATCTTGTATCAGGTGACCTAGAGAAGGAAAAAAGGACAAAAATAGGTTGCCTTTGGGTCAAAAGCACTAAACTTAAAACAACAAACATTTATAACATCAAATTTTTTCCAACTACCTTCAATAAATCAAAAATGAAATTAAACTTGAAAACCAATTTAATCACCTTAATAAACAAAAAATCCTCTAAAATTATTAGAAACATTTATTTTATTATGTATAATATAATATGTAGAATATAATACGAATAAGTTAAGTTTTCTTGCATTGTATACGAGCATTAAAAATTATTTAAATGGAAAATAAACTAATTATACATTAAATAATTTTATTATTATTTATTTAAAACATTCGAAACAATCATGTAGTCCTTTTTAACCCAAAGGTTTATTAAAAGGTCTTAAATTTAAAATTAAGATAATTTTCACTATATCTCAGATCCATTTAAGTTTTGACGTAAACAGCAAATACAGTACATAAACACCTATTTTTGATAAGCATATCAATACAAATCATAAAGATTTCATCAATAAATTACATTTTTTTACACTTGACGATCTTATTCGATGTTAAGTCAAGAAAAACAAATTTCTTTTGTTTTTGCTAGAACTGTTGTTTGGTCGTAGACAAATAAAAACTTCAAACATACGTTCGGAGACATCACTAAAAAAGGTGGTAAATTGGAATTAGTAGCAATGGTTAAAGTTGTGGTATTTAGAATAGTACCGTGGGCGTTCATTTCACGAAATTGGATTTGGTGCTGGGCTTTATTCACTATTTCAATAAGTACTCGAAAACTTTCACTTTTAAAATTCATATGCATAAAGTTAAAATTATCTTCAAATTTTAATAGATGCTTTGCTCAAGTATAAGTTTACTACATTTAGTGCCAATTTTTGTACACTTAATTCAATAACAAAATTGTAGGCAAACGTTTTTGATAAGCGTATGAATTCAAGAAATTGTACTTATTATTTTCACACAGATACCCAGAAGTCGTGGCTGCCAAACCCAACTTTTATATATATAGTATTATCTATGCCCATTGTCCCACCGTCAACCACAGAGTACATTGAATTATAAAGATAGAGTCTTAAGTCGCGAAAATGGTGCTACTAACTCTATCTAGCGTGTACAATTAGCACTAACTCGTATATGAACGTACCTATATATATGTGTGTATACGTACGTATAGCGGGTTTAAATATACATTAATTATAGTCTTCTTTAAAGTTTAACTTTGTACTTTAGTGTGTAAATTTAAAGTTTGAACGCTTTATGATTCTTAAAGAAGCGTTAAAACTTACTCTATGAATTAAATAATATTCTATATATTTAATTATATTATATATATATATATATATATATATATATATATATATATATATATATAAATTAATATTCTATAAGCTAATATAAAAATCCAATAGTGTGCTTGGTTGGTCGAATGAAATAAATTGACAGGTCACATAATATAAATCAGTAACATCGATATCCAGAAGCAGTTTTTCTGAACAGATTCGTCAGAGTCCAAAACTACATATAGATTGTTAACAATAATCCACTTAAGAAAACAAACAGAAAACTATCTCAGAAGTTAAATAAATTAGTTGAAAATATGACAAAAGTCAACACTTGATTTGAATATTTATGTTTATTTAGAAATATTTAACATTATTAAGTATATTTAATTGGATAAAAATGATTTTCATTTGAGTTTTTTGATAATGTCATTAATAACAACATAATGCTAAGCAACGAGCTGCAGTCTATAGCAGGTACAAAGAGTTTATTATCGAACATATAAATATTGCGAAATGTAGAACCCATTTCAGTATCAAATAACCGATAAATAAATTGAGTCAGGAATTTGTAAATTTTGAGGATAATAATAAAAAGTTACAGTAAAACCCTTCTGAGTGAAAATGACTTTTCTGATCAGAGTTCTAAGGAAATAAGTTCTAAGTATCTTTTTTCTAGGCATAGGTATCTTAGGACTAACAACAGATAGAAGGGAATCTCGAACACCCACACTAAAGTCATCTAAAGTAAGGCGATTTTGGAATATGAAGCTATATTAAGAGTTACCATCGCAAGGACGAGATTCCTCTACTTGGTTGGGGACTTCTGCAAAACGGCTGACTAAAAAGAAAAAAGGGATATAGCTCTTTCGCTCTATAGAACTGTACTACTCCTTTAGCTCAGTAGAGACGCGTAATAGAAATTGAGCCGACAACTCTCACTCTAGCCTATTCAAGAGCCTATAGAGCTACAGCGAGTCGTGTTGTGAGACGTACGACAAAATTCTACATCATAATATCACTTGCGTAAACAAAATATTTTTGATCTATTTTGAAAGTATTAAAGATAATTATGTAAGTAATATTTATTAATGTTTTTTGTCAATAAAAAGAATTCCAACATATATAAATATATGCTTAAGTATATTAAGCGCGCCACTTTACTCTGTCCTGAACAGTGTCTAGTCTTCCCAAGCTTGAAGTTCCGTTAGGTGATCCACTCTATCTTTCTAGTGTTATTATATTTACGACGGCCAACCGGTTGCCGATCGACTGATCACCCCAAGTATGCTTTCTTATCATTCCAATCCTCATCCGTTCTTCGTGACGGAGCCAGCGGAGTTAGTGAGCCTTTATCTCCCCAATTATTTAGGCTCGGCCACGAGGTTTTCTATATCGGAGTTGGTTCGGATCTTCCAGCTACTATCTCCTCTTTTTGTTGGTCCCAAAAATAAACCTGGCAATAACTTATTGTTTTAAATTATGTTTTATATTTTATTACGTCATTAGATTTTCTATGCTACAATTAAAACTAGATAGCTTAAAAAAGTTGCACAGCGTTTTAATGTTAAAATTGATAAGAATATTTGTGCATTATGATTTGTTGTTGTGGTTAAAAGTTTCCATTATATGTCTTAATATAACAAATATATTATTTTATTAATACATCTTAGTCCGTAAAATATAGTATATTAAAATTAATGTACTATATTTTACGGACAAAACTATTTCATCGTTATTACAAATGTAATAACGATGAAATAGTTTGCATTGGCAACATTTGTGTTACTCAGACGCAATCCATGTGTACACTACATAAGTTAACGCACATATCTTTGTAAAGAATGCTTCACTTCATTTAACGCTTTTATTTACGTACGCTTTTATTATATCAATCGTCAAGGTATTTAACTTAAATTAATAAGATCATAATAAATCCTAACTAAATTGATAAGTATTGACATTGACGTTAACTTATTTTTCCAATAAAACTTCTTTTAATAAGAAACATGTAAATATTTTATCAAAGTTTTTAATATCCCATATATTTATAATTGTTTAACATTCTGTGTCTGTTTTGTCCACAGACAGAATTTGAATTTATGGACGTTATATTGACATTTTATAAACTACTGTGACACTGGCAAAATCAATGCTAATTGCGTTCCATAAACTAACCCCATTTACTTTGGTTAGTTAAAAAAGAGTCTTATTTAAAGGTATTCAAAAATATATTAAATATATATTTAAAAATATTTATTTATTTTAAATATTTATCTAAAGTTATAAATTAAATATTTACTTATATAGTAATAACTTAGAAAACAAATTTAAGAGAAGCAAAAACTTATGGATTTTAACAGTGCTATCTGTCATGTAGAATTTTAATCATTCTACGAATAACCTGAGTAAATTAAAAGGATCGAAAGATCTGAGCAGTAACAGAAAATTGAAAACATTCATAAATCTATAAGTTAATAGCGATTTTTAACATTTTTTTCGGACTTATTTGTTCTAAGCTTTAAAGGGCATGCCATCAACTGCGTCTGGTAATTTGTTTGAATTTTGAAACTCAACGAGGCCACTGTGTTTTTTGTTGCCTTTTGGCAAATTTAAACAATAACAATATCTATAGTTTTGCCATTTTGTTCACCCAAATAAAAATATTGTTTCTTGAAAATTTTTAATGGTGTTTGTAAGTTTCTCTCTTATCTGTAAAATGTCACAAAAATACGAATATGCAAGCGCTTGAAGTCTTGAAAATCTCCAGTCTTTCGGAAACGGTTCTAAAGAGTTTATCACAAAACAGAATATCCACAGTATTTGACTTTCTCGATGAAGAAATTACAAAGTTGTCTGCTATCACGAAGTTGGACATGTCTCAAGTTTTAGCCATAAGAAATGAAATATTTGCTAAGTTTTCAGCTCCTCTAGTAAATGGTAACTCATTGCTTGTTAAAAGTATAACTCACAAAAATAAAATAAATACAGGAATTCAAAGGTAGATTTTGATTTTTTTAAATATATAAGTTGATAAGTTGAAAGTGAAATTATTTACACCACTTTTAGATATAAGTTACGATACTTTCACTTAGCCTCAATTAAGGTCTTTTAATGCTGGTATTGGATTGACCAACCAAATTGCATACATTTGATTGAACAAACTATAAAATGTCGGGTTGACATGACAGTATTGGCTGTTTGAAGTTTATGTATGTAAAAGAATCAGTTTGGTTGCTTCATCCAAATTGAAAGACAAAGGAATTATCTAATATATACTTAACAGTATATACTAATTTAATAAAAAAGGAAAAAAATGTTTGGCTTAATTTCCAATCAATTTAAAATGTATTCATACATTGTGTGTAACACTAAGACTTCGAATTAAGATTACCATTGGCATACTGATCATGTTGGGCTTGTGAAATTGTCATAGTTTGTTTGTCGTGAAGTGTAATTTAATACAGAATTAATGTATTTTTCAGTTTAGACACTATTTTGGATGGGGGCTTGCCAACTGGTTATATCACAGAGATCTGTGGCCTAGCTGATTCTGGAAAAACACAACTCTGTCTTCAAATATCAATAAATTGTGTAAAGCAATCAGATAGTAATGTATTGTATGTGGACACTAAAGGAGATTTTTCAGCTATAAGGATACAAAAGATGTTATATGCTTGTGGATATTCACCAAAGGTAAAAAGAAATCCTAGAATTAGAGGAGAAGTTAGACTTGCAACTAGAGAGACTAGGAGAGAGAAGAGATGTCAGTATCGGAAAAATAATTTAATACAAGTAGTTATAAACAACTTGATATCACAAATAAAATGTATCTAAAGCAATATTCTGTAATCATGATATGTTATTTTGTGAATTTTAAAACTCAATTTTGGTTTTTTTTTATATACAGTAATCATCAGCATTCAAACACACTTTGTATATTCCTAAATTAAACAAGTTATGCTTGTATTATGGGTCACAACAGACTACTCTGGGGCTGATCCCAGACATCCAGACCATAGTAAATACTGATGAAAATTAGTTTCCAAAAATTGCCATACCGAGAATCAAACCCAAAGCCTTTGTGTTGCAGTAAGGTAGGCCAGCAAAGGTTTAGTCCGCTGAACCACAGAAGCTGTTAAATTGTTTGTCTGTGATGGACTCTAAACTACTTAACCAATTTTAATCAAATTTTCACACCATGTGCAGTTTGATCCAAGTTGAAAGATAGAATAGGTTTCATTTTAATTTATAATATTTTTTTATTTTACTGAGCCACAGCAACGTGTGGCCGGGTCAGCTAGTATTATTATAAATGCTATTTATGTACATATTTAACCTTGATCTTTTATGGAAGTTGGCCAATTATAACATGGGGAACAAATGTTTTGATACATTGCCTCCATCAGGCCATTCTAAAAGCATTAGGTAGACCCAAGAAATACTGGCTTTATATAATAGAGTATAATATGTGTATCTACTGTTGGTGTCATAATAATGGATACTAAAGATTGCCCGAAATGGATAAGAAAAAGTAAGAGGACACAATAAGACCATTATATAATAAAACTCAAATGATGTTGAATGTAATTACATTGACAATATTCTAATTTCTTTTTTCCAGGAAATGGCTTTAATTATGTTTAAAATTAGAGTAGTGCACATATGGACTATGGAAGAGCTGATTGATTTTTTTAAACACTTAAAAAAAGGAACAACTGCTGTTGAAAAATTGTCTATGATTATAATAGACTCATTGCCATGTTTAATGTTCCAACACCTTGGTGAAGATAGCAAAATAGGCAAGTACAAATGAAGCTGTATTATTTTTGTACATGCATATACATTTATCACTATGTCCTTTGAAGGTGGGTGATTTGTTTATGCTGTTAAGGTAATCAATATCATGCTTTTCATATTCATACACATGTACATAATTAGTTGCATTTAAAATACAGCAGATGATTTCTCCCTGGAAATGGAATTAGTTTTCATAGATCTAAAGTTTACAACAACTTGATAAACACAGATAGGATACTTTTATCCTAAAACACCAGTACAAATATAGGTTAAGGATCCAAAAGTAATCCTACTAATTCCAAGTAGAATTACTACAAACATTTATTATGCATATTTTTTTTAGGTTTAACATTCCTAAACACATTTGTAAACTATGCCCGATATTTATGTAAGGAATTAAATGTAGGAGTAATATGTGTCAATATACAAACAAGATGGGTGGATATGGATGCTGCAGACATAGATGGTAATACAAGTGTAATAATACCTAGTAATTCTGTAGTATAGTATAATTTATACATTGCATTTAAATAACAAAAAATAAATTTTCCTCTCTTTTCAAACATCAGTCAAAAAAATACTAAAAGAATTTTGATGTTATTTGAGACAGTTATGAGATTTATCCCAGACCAGAACATAGTATAATATCTATTACCCCAAGATGTGAAAGTGTATCTGTAGGAGTATTGATTAAAATCCACATGAAGGAAGTCACCATTGTTCTTGTTGTTAGTACTATTACTTTAAATAGTATTCCCAAAGTTGCTCATGCTTAAATTTATATTAAGTAAAACTGTCTATGATTTTACTCTAAAGCTAAATATTTAATGAAATCCCATATTTATTGACACAGAGCCTCATTGTGATCAATATTTAATATTTATATATTATAATATTATTTATCTATGTTAACAAAATAAAAAATAAAATAAAATAAAATGTTGTTCCAGATGAAGCAGACACCACTGACAGAGAACATTTATATATTGAAAAGAGAAGTCGTTGCTTAGGAAAATATTGGAGTCACATTCCAGCACTAGTAATCAAACTGGATAAAGTTCATGACAGCAACTCTAGTGACACTGAACAGTGTAGTAAAGTAGATGTGGTGGTTTTGAAATCTGCTTCTTTAACCAACTTCAACCTTCAGTGTATTTTGAACATAAGTGATTTGGGAGTAACTTAATAAATTATTTTTATTTTTGAGGCAACCATTTTTCATTTTTTGAAAGTCACGATGTAAAAATTTGTTAGTCGTCTAATACCGGGTCGGTATAAGTAAAATAATGTAAGACTAGTTGAACATTGCAGGATATAATGATTGTGTTTGAAGTTGAAGAGTTTAGACATGAAGAATAATCTAATAAAAACAAATATCAATAATTACAAAATCAGTCATTAATGGCTTATTGCTTATATCATGCCAAGCCATTATTTTGTGGCAAGCAAAAGAAATTGTTTATGTTTTGCTCGTTCATTAAATCAATCAATCTGACAGACGTCTTATAAATTTGTTCCATTCACCAATCATTTCATTCTTTCACTTGTAAGCGCGCCTAATGGGCGATGCGTATTTTGCTGTGATGGCTCTTTTTAACGCTTTTGTAAATTTGACATTTTTATGATATTTATGTGCTTAGTATCCTTCGTAGTGTAATTTAATTTTAATTTATATATATTTGCGTTTACTTATATTTAATATGGCCAATCAAAACCAGAAAATCGTTTATAAGCTGGTCCTCACTGGAGGTGAGTCTCGAATATTATAATTTTTCTAGTTGTGTAACTTTATTACAGTGGTAAAAGATAAAAATAGTTTCAATTTTAATTTAAAACTTCTATATGTGTGTAATTTTCATATAGAAAAATTTAGGCAGGATAAATAAATGAACTCCTGCTATGTCGTGTACACGTGGGATATCTACGATATCGCATTTTTTATCATCTAGTTTGCATTGTGTATTAACCAGGGCCATGCGGCGGCAAAACTACCGGACAGTCCAGATTATGCACGTTCTTCGAAAATTTAGGATGGAAGGTGAGATTTTTTTCTATCTGTATAGCATGGATCATGTGAGTAATCATATCATATTTAAATATGGGTTTTCCCAATACATACTAGCGTATTTATCTTACACAAGTTCCATTATAAACGTATCTTACGTTTTCCAATATAATTATTTCAATAAATATTTGCTTATATAAAGGATGATAGGTCTTTCAAAACTATAAAAATTAAAGTTTCATTTCCAGAGGAAATAAACACTAAAATTTTGACATTGGCAAACTTACAAAATTTTAATTATATTACCTCCTATATTTGCAATAAATAATTTTTAGTTTTAATGTCAATATAGAACTTTTTTAATAGATTTAATGATTGTACAAATGCTGCTATTTAAATTGTAGTTTGCTCATCACAATTTCAGTGCCAAAATTTTAAAAATGTCTCGCTTTTGTGCTGATATATTCTTCTATTGTGTAGATATATATTCTTCTAGTATATAAATTTGAGAATTAATTTAGTAATCATGTCCATTATGCAAATATTGCTTAATCATTGTCCAAAAAATCTATCTGGTTATATTTGTTCAAAATATTTAAAAGTATATAATTATAAACCTTGTTTGATTAAATAATAGGCTAGGATTTACTGTGGTTTTGGTTTCTCCCAATGGAGATCCAGTAAGACAATGTTCCACATTGTGTTTATTTCCAGGTGTTCCGGGTGCCGGAAACGGCTACCGTCCTCCTCAGGTATGCAGTGATACCTACGCATTGACACAGTGCATGTCATATTTACAAGTTAAAAGTATTGGAATTTGTTTAAAATAAAGAAATTTGTTTTGACTATTTTGTTAAATATAAAAAATACTTTATTTTTAACTTAAACATAAGAAAACATTTTAGTGTTGTATGTTTATTTTAATTAAATTATCAGGAAAAAATAATATTTGACAATAGCTTTTAATCATCAGTTTAAAAAGTGTAATGTAATAAAAAAAATAAGTAAAACACTATTCTAGAAAGTAGATTTAGAGTTTGCAATTAGTGTTATATTAGCATACAGAAAAATTAAAACATGCACTGTGAAAATGATTGTTTCACAGTATTAAAATGAATTTGACATTGGGTTTTTTACTTTGGGTTGGGGTTTAAACAAAACTGCTACATTTATTTTTCTTTTTCAGTGGTGGTGTCAAGTTTGCAGATCTCACCCCGGATGAAGGTGAGTTTCCTTTGTCTCTAGCTACATCCTTGGTTTGTTAGGCATAATTATACCAAAAATTTCATGAAAATTGACTTTTGTAAGGCAGTTAAGAAGCATCATTCACTTACAAACATATAGTAAATGTGGCTCCTTGAGAACTTTAGCATTTTCCAATATTCAAAATCTATGTTTATTTCTAGTCATAAAAATGTATCTAGAGTTTTTAAAGATTGGTTCCCACTATGGTTTTAATGTAGGTATAAACTGACTCAATTTCACATCTGTAAAAAACAGTGTATAGGTTTTTGATTATTTATGCAGTTAGATTTTATTTAATATATAAGTTCTTTTACAGTACTGAAGTATTGTATACATTTGAAATATTAAATAGGGAAGTCTTACAATACATTATTCATTCTGTGGTTAGTTACTTGCTACAAGCATTGATAACAATTTTATTACTTATTCAGTATAATTTAACATACAGAATACAAGTTCTTTTATGACACAATTTCTACTAATTTCAGTCTTTGAAAAAATCTTAAATGACAAGTCTATTTATTTACTTGGCCCATCTTTATAACCGACCGGAAACTCCACGTGCCAATAACTACATATGTGCATACTTACCACAAGCAGATTTGGTTTAGAATTTTGCCAAACATATTTTAGATGTGAATTTATAAAGCTCCCCGTTCTTAACATTTACAAAATTTCTCTAATAAGGATTTAATCAAATAATCTATTATTCCTTAATGTAACCTCAAGTATAAATTATATTGTAGTTATTTTCAGTCCCTTCTTTATCATAATTATCATCATCTTCCTATTGTTAAATTGCGGTTGCATTTGGAAAGTCCTCTTCACAGCCCGACGTCCGCTTTTCTACTTCTCTACTTCGCACTGTCTTGAGGTTCCGTTCTTTTTAGACTATTGTGAATTTGCGTCGCATATAATCCCTTGCGAAGTTAAGCCAACATTTTTTGGGCCTATCCCTTGTACCGGAACCTGACGGAAGCAGCATGGTTAGACATCTATTCCCCACACGACTTGCTGGTATCCATAAGGCACATTGGGGCCATCATAAATTACGTCACACGAATTTCATAGTTTTTGATCCCTTCCCCGTCCTTGTCATATTTGTGAGACTTGTACCTCCTTTGTGTGGCATCGCATATTTTGTAATTTTACGTCAAGAAATTATTACCTAAGTTTAACTTAAATATATTAAATTTTGAAATGTGACGTCACGAAATTTAGGACACCTCCCACCCCTTGTCACACTAAGTCACAGTTCGTACCCCCCTCCTCTTAACGTATGACTTTTATGGCTAGCCCCTTTCTGTACCATGCAAGAAAACTACTATTACAATTATTGTTTTCTTCTACCTCTTTACAAAACTATTTTCTCAAGTATAAAACTAAATTAGGCATAACCAATATATTATTTTTGTAATACAAATGTTAACCATCAAATTTTATTGTCGATGTTCCTTGAAATTAGATTATTACTTAAAAAGTAGCTACAGGTCTTGGTTACTTCATTGCTTTAAAATTTTTACCTTTATACCCCAAACCTAAAAAGTATGTCAGTCACAATTAGAATAACTACTCAAGTCTTGATTGCATGTTTTGATTATATTTGTGTGTTTATTATATAATCAACGCGTGTTAATATTTGGTGTCAATGACCGGCTTATCTCGACTATTCTTTAGCATTGGACCGGTAGGGCTTGACCTTAATCTTAGCCAGCATCATTAAATCACCTTCAAGTATATAAATTACACTTAAGATTCCGTGACTGTCGTAAACATTACCATTTTGTAGCGTTTGTACCTTGAGATCTTTATAAGAAATACAATTTACTTCATGCTACTTATTTGGCGCAGTGATTCATTCATACTTATTGCTTTTTGCGTTTCTTATTTTGATAGATACCGTCAATGTTGTTATAATATCATACTGTATATTCGTTGTTTGCTGATCTTTTAACTTCGAACCTTCATTTTATAATGGGTTTAATGGGCTGTTACTGGCTATCCTAAAGTTTTTACTGGATAAATTCTTTAATGTGAAATGCTTTTCATATTTCTACATTTCCATAATTTGTCTGTACTAGAACTAACTCTGAACTATTACTAGAGCAAGTTAGCTATTAAATAGTTGTTATTCTGAACTGATTCCACACAGAATTTGGAGCTATATAACTTCGCTTTCAACTTTAAAGACTTCCAAACCTGTAGCATAGTCTCGAAATTGTGTTACGATGTATCGATTCTAGACATTTCTATTATATTTTCAATCAATCTTTGCCAATCACTAGGTTATGTTAATGTACATTAAGTACATACTTAATACTCAGAATGCGTCCACATTATTTATTGCAAACGTGCAGCATAGTCTCGAAATTGTGTTACGATGTATCGATTCTAGACATTTCTATTATATTTTCAATCAATCTTTGCCAATCACTAGGTTATGTTAATGTACATTAAGTACATACTTAATACTCTGAATGCGTCCACATTATTTATTGCAAACGTGCAGCATAGTCTCGAAATTGTGTTACGATGTATCGATTCTAGACATTTCTATTATATTTTCTATCAATCTTTGCCAATCACTAGGTTATGTTAATGTACATTAAGTACTTAATACTCAGAATGCGTCCCCATTATTTATTGCAAACGTGCAGCAAAGTCTCGAAATTGTGTTACGATTTATCGATCCTAGACATTTGTATTATATTTTCTATCAATCTTTGCTAATGACTAGGTTAAGTTAATGTACATTAAGTACTTAATACTCGGAATGCGTCCACATTATATATTGCTATTTTATTGGAGGCGTGACTCCTCTGACGTCGTTAACACGTGAGGTAGGTCGCACATTCCTTTTGCCAAATTGGTAATTGCATCAACAATGCGAAATAATTACTCGGTAACAATATTGTCATGTCTAGTATGTACAATGTACATATTATATTGCGTACCCTAAAAATAATGGCGGTAGAACTTTCCAGATCTTAGCATCCTTTTACCTATATCAAATTAAACCTATATCAAATTGATAAACGTGTTTTCAAATCAATACAAGAGTTTTCAAGTCTTTATTAACGATAATAAGGTATTAGGTATGTCATTTCAAATAAAATATGGCAGAGCGAATGCTTTGAGAAGCGATGCTAGTGATTATCAATAAAGAATAACTAGCATAACTTTGGGTTCGGGTCGAATTATTTATAAAATGTAATTGTTATATAACATAGTATTTATCGTTATGTATTCCGTTACGCCGGTTTATTTCGGTTGTTTTACAGCGATCACGTGTATCGTTTATTTTTGTATCGAGAAGCTCCGGATACGTTAGCTACGTCGGCTAATAAAGCTTATTGCGGTACCTCGGACCCCTGATTCCTCTTAAATAATCTTGTATATCTGAATAAAGCATCCATTATCTTCTATTGCATTAAGGATAAATGCGCCTAGACTATTGCCAAGAAAGTGAAATCTCTTCACAGCTCATAGGTAACTCAGAGAATCTATACGACGTATTAAGTGCAAGGCTATCGTTATAAAGTCATCCCGCTGAATAAAGCACTCATCGTTTGTATAATCGCCTTATAAAAATAGAAATATTATATCGCATTTAGGGTTAAGTGCACACGTGTGAGTGATATAGGGCTTCGTAATGCAGACAGGTATATATATGTAAGTGTTAGTGAATGACGTACAGCATTAGCTCGTTCACGGTCACGTTCACGGCTATACTATAGATACCTATTATGTGTGCATAAATCATCTATTGTGTTACATTACAGTATATTTACTTTATTATTGTCTACTAGTCAGATTCTCTCTGATTCAGTATACTTATCCATACATACTTATCCTTACAGCAGATACAAAATTTAAATTAATTTCAAATATTATGTTTCTGTAGTGAAGAAAATATAAGAATATTTTTTTAATATGCAGAATAGCCCACGTGATTGAAAGCGGCTACCATCGCCTATCTGTAACACGAAAGGTACTAACCAATATGCTGCAGCTCTGTAAAGAGAGACCGGAACACAACTCAAGGTTGTTATGGCGGCTTACTCTAGATCAGGGGTGGTAGCCATCTAGACGGGCAAATACCCTACCTGACTATGGGTTGTTTTGACGCCTCTTACGACAGGCGCCTGGCCGCTGGAGATTTAATTCTTGCGCCGTTCCTGCACGGATAAAGCTTTTTCTTTTTAATTTTTATAAGTGAACCTTCTGAATGATGTTTTTGAATGTTTTATAAATAAATACGTTTACATTACCTATTACCTAGTTATATCGTAACTAATTCGACAAAGACGTGACTAGTTCAATTCAGCACCGAATTTAGTAATGTTTTCTTATCATAACTAGTTTTTGCGCCATATATTTGTAATTGGAATAGCATAATAATATGGAATTCAATTTTAAAGAATTTGATACTATGTATGGTTCTTGTTCAACCTTAATAAATTGCTTATGGTTATTGGTTAAATGATCCTTAACCGTGTTTTACGCTACCCTCTCATACTCTCATACATAAATAGACATGCACATTGCCATTCAACTGTAACGGTTCTATGCCTGGCTTCATGTCCATAGCAACTTTAGAAATTTACTGGAGCTTATATCCTGCGTATGTTTTATTTTACTGTTCTATTAAACATTTCTTTAGCTTCGGTGAATAATTTTTTATATTAATAGTTATTATGGCTGTACTAGAAAGGTTGTCATTCGCCATTTGCGTCCTTAATTTGTAGCATTGTCGACCCCCGATTGGAATATTAATGCAATCGTGTCTAGACGGCCTAGATGCCACTTGCTCAAACCGATTGGAACCTGTAAGCATTGGCGCGACGTCGCTTCTTACTTTATAGATTCAATAATATTCAGTCTGCTAGGCAACGTAAAAAACAGCATGCTAAACATCAATAAATATAAAATTCTAGACAAGCTGTGTCAGTACATCGTCTGGAATAGACTATAAACAATGGAATGCATCAAAAATGCATCGTTCGCATTTTTTTCTAGTGTTTGTCTGTTCGGGACTCACGTAAAACTACTGGGGTGATTTCGATTGCGGTTTTCGCTGATCGACAGCGACTTTTTATCCTGGGAATCCCGCAGGAAATTTTCCGGGAATGAAATGGCCAGATTGAGAAAAAAATCGAATTCCAAAACGATTTTGTCACTGACCGATAGATAATATTATGTAATAAAATGTGTAATATTTTTTTTTATCCCGGTAGCGGGTTGTAGTAAGTAGTTTGGGTGCATAAAAATTAGCTTATTCCGGCAGTTTTCACTAAAACGATACTATCTTGCTTACATTCTTTTTTAAATGCTGTGTCCTGGGAATTTCACGTGAAGCGTGGACGAAGTCGCGGGTTTTATCCTAATATACAATAAAATTCTCCAGCGGTTACTCTGGCTCAGATGCAAGCGCTGCTTAGGTAGACTTTATTAGGCTCAATTTTCATATTACTGCAATTATCACGGGAAAATTGTGAAGCGAATTTCTTGATGTACGATATCTGCTATTCTATCCTGAACAAGTGAAGCGTGCCAGGTACACCGAGCTTACCGATCATACTCCACTCCAGCTCCTCCTTCAGTAGAACTTTTAAGTTTTTAAATGTAAACTCATCGCGTTTTAATTTCTTTTGTATAGGTAATGCAATCACGTTTTGATAAGAGTTATATTGCTGTTATTAAACGTTTCTTGATAGTTGATATTCCTGTGTGGGTGTAATTATTTGTTTCTTTGGTTGCTAACATTTCAATGTTTGAAATTAAAACATGAAAATTTTCCGATTTCACACAAGTCAAGTTAGTTAGTCCGTTATATCAACATTCAATACGAAACTAGTTTAGGTAATATCCCTTATAAGTTTTGTTTAGTATGTAGATATTTTAATCAAAAGTGTAGATTTTAGTTTTGGAAATTAATTTGCGTCCGTCTGCATATTTAAAAAAAAAACAATATTTTCTTTACTACAAAAACATAATATTTAAAATTAATTTAAATTTTGTATCCGCATTAACGGTAAGAATGTATATATAGATAAGTATACTTAATCTGGCTAGTAGACAGTAATAAAGTAAATATACTGTAAAGTAACATATTCTTTGTATGTGTTGGATATATTTTGGCGTCTTCAAGTATTGCACAGTGCCGTCTATTGTCTTGTAAATGTTCTGCTACAATAGTATATAAATATATTTCCTAAAGGTATAAATAAGCATGTTGAGTTTTTATACTTTATTTCAATCAACTGGTTGCTAAATCCGTTTGTTGTTATCAAAAGTTCAAGAAACTCCTCTAGTGCTGAAAAATTAGATAAATGAAAGATTAAAAATTATTTATTAGTGCAACTTAATCCAGCATTAATGTTTACAAAAGATTAACGTTACTTGCATAAAATGTTGTCTATCGTAAATATTGTTACCAAACTTTACAATAGGGATTAAACTTTTAGTCGTGCCTAGGAATTTCTTCACATAGCCATAAAAGTTGTAAATAGATAAACAAAGCAAGAACGTCGTTCTGAAAACTTGACACTCTTTTATAATATCTAATCTAAAAACCACCAATAATTTTAAGCTGACGTGTAATAATATTCATTGTGACCCTGCACCAATTGAATAACTTATAAATAATTTCATATTACGTTAGCGAAGTTTCACTCGTAACAATCCTTGATATAAATCGAAAATACAATGGTGGTTTATTAAAAAAGGGCAAACAAGGTCTCGGTGACACAAATACCGTTATTGATCAAACAATTTCACTTAATCACAGCCATTGTTGTAAGACATTCTCGAATTTTCAAGTTATGTGCTATTGTACTTAGGAGTGTACGCAGTACTTGAGATATCAAATAAAATGTATGCCATATTATCATCTCTTACAACAAATTTTCCTTATGATATTCTAGAATCGTCACTAAGTGTTACAGAGAACGTATGCTCTGCAGAATGCAAACGCTGCACTGCGGCGGCCGTGGCTCAAGCTAGCCAAGGTGATAGTGGTGAGTTGAGAAGTCATATGTGTGGATCATATTTCCTGACATATGTAAGCACTTCTCATGCTAGTCTCGTCAAGCTAAATAATGTAGACAGGGCTTACTTAGACACGAATTAAAGATATCATATGTTGTTCGTATTCAAAATATTTGAAGAATAAGCTTGATTGAATTGTTAATCAGTTTCAGCAAAACCATTTCAGGTCATTGTTCTACTCATTCGTTTAATAAATTCATAATTACTGTTCGCTTGGTGTTAAATTTGTTGAAGTCTTTATTTCAGTGTTCTGTACACTTTTTATATTTATGGTTGCATTGGCGTAAACTGTGATTTAAAAAATACATTTGTTTGTCTGGTTTTACCGATTGGTTTCCTGTTTGCAAATTCTGTTTATAAAACTGTTAAAGTTGGCATTAAAGTATTCGAAATATAAACTCTTTTTGATCCAATTTCTCGGCATTATAACTGTTACATTATTGTTATATTCGTTCAAAAATATACTGTCTCCATCCATAATTATACATATTTTTTGTCTCTTAAAATCTACAGATAGGTAGGCAGATAATTGATATTTGGTATCGTGCCAATAACCATATTCTATCACACATCACTTAAATTTATTTTAAGAATAAGGTACCCTCATTACGAATTTTCTTTGATTATACAAATGAATGTCATTTCAAATGTGTTCTAGAATTTTTTTAAATGTATCTGAATTATTAGTTGGTAAGTGACATTTCTATTGTTAATAGGTAGTTATTGTCTAGCCTCCAATGACGTAGAGTCAGGCGGACAGACGTTATAAATGTATCTTTCGAGTATTTACGTCACTGAAGGCGTGTTGGGCAATGTCCACGTGTGATCTTTGCCAAACGTCTGAAACTTGGTATTAAATGAGAGGAACCACGTGAATTCTATAAACTCTATTATAACTGAAGCCAATCTAGTAGTGTGTTGCTACTTTGAACATATGCGCAAACAAATATGCCACATATTCCAAACCGGCTGCCACAATCTATTGTAATTTGTAGTCAATTCATGGAACCTATTACCATTTCCAGGCTGTTTATATCAAAATATTGAACACTTAATACCGTGCTGAACACAAAATAACAGATAAACATTACAATCTATAGGTACCAATAAAATCGAATTGTATTTCTGTTTTCAAAATTAAGGCCGAAAATTAAGTGAAAACTGCTATTTATACAATAACTCTTTTTCGAAGTTTTGTCTGTCTGTTTGTTTAGAATTTAGTTTCGAGTAGGCCCCGAAACGACTCGATAGGTTTTGATGAACATTTTATTATTAATGGGATAGTAAAGATTTTGATAAGATATTAGTTTGTTCCTTCTTTACTGCTTTTTTAATATACGGATTAATTAGATATTTAATATGATTAATCTGGATAACAGGGTTGAACGTGAATACTGTACTGTGTTTTATCCTGAAAAATTGGGTCCTTTCCGTAGGTCATTTATTATATTGAAAGTTGAATAAATCAATTATAATGATTTATTCAACTATATTATATATTTGGTTTATATGCTTTTCTTTCGATGACGATGAACGTAGATTAGTTAAACAATTGTAAATTATACTTATTTCGTAAACTGAACACCAAAAACTTTGGGAAACCAATAATGGCATATCAGCGTATGTGCACTATTATCAAGCGAATAAGTAAGTTCATTTATTGAAACTATCCCAGAAATCAAGTTAATTTCGGCGACATGGGATTCAAAATATACGCGAGCGAACCTGTATGGTAGCTTTTGTGATTTACGTGTAATGTCATAAGATGTCGTGTTAAATTAACAAATACGACAGTAGAATACCTGGTAAGAAATAAGCAACAGCCTAATAGCAGAAAACTTATTGCTTAGCATTTGATTAAACTATTTTAATGTAATTTAAATGTAGTCATGTTTAAGTAATATACATTTATAAAGCGGACGATATCTTCTCGTTATTGGAAAATAACATGTGATAGTAAACTTTTCTTGGGTTTACCTCTGTAATGTATCGTGTAGCTGTAGCCTATGATTTTGACTTCTCTGAATTATATTTGATAAAATGGTTGATAAATCTATATTGTACTAAATTTTCTGTATCGGTAGTTGGTGATTACCGTATTAACAACTTATGATAACATACGACCCGGGAGGCACATGAATCCCCAATTTTCACAACAGTAAGTAGTTCGAACTGGTTTTGATCGTTGATAATTTATCAGACGCTAAAAGCATGATCTACTTAGAACTACCAATGTAAGATGCTTTTTACTTTTTATTTTCTTCACCCCTATTAGGATACCGTCGTATGGCAAATCGACATCGACTCCGTCGTCTTAGGGAGTCAGCACACTGGTGGGCCCGGATTTGGCAAACAAGCACCAAAAAAGGTTTTATATCTAGGATATAGAGGCGTTACTAACATCATTGTCAATGGTATTATGTGCCGCAATAAGTGTCAACCGTTCTGGAGAGTCCTCTACTCTTACTCATATCTTATGGCAAAATATCACATACGTTTCTCCAGTTCATATTAATGGCTACGGCTAAGTTTGTAACCAAGAATAAGCAGGGGGAGTGGCTAGCAGGTGGGCGAACCCACAGACTCGCAGCAAAGTATTGTCATATTAATTATTAAAGGTGCGTAAAAATAATTTCTCTATGATTCGGATCATATTTTAATTGGCTTATGAATTTCGTAATAAAAATGGGCTTAATAAACACACTTTTCGTACTTGGACTGGTAAATTTGTAAAAGTGTCATTTATCTTACATAAAAATATTCAAATTAATTATAATGATATAATAAGCTACTTTTAATTCAGAATGCTACAAACATTTAATTTTCTGATGTATTTTATGTCCTTATCTCCATGTTTGGTTTAAATCCAATACCTACCGTGACTAATAGAGGAGGACTCCGCTGAATATCGTCTCGTTACATTTTCAGACAGCCTTGGCACGAATTTAATATTTTTTGTCATTTGCTTACTGAATCATTAAGTTTAATACAGATTTATAAGAAGGAGGAAATTGAATTTCATCAACGCTTCCTTGTTTATACAAATTATCCTTTTTACAGATAGCCACGTAATTTCCTTGATTTTGCTAAATTAAGAAACTCCGTACGACCTGTTTCTCAATAGCTTGATCAAGTTCACGGCTAGTTATTGTTATCGGTTCACCGTGTCCGTGAATCGTGTCATAAGTATTTGTTATGTGTGCTTGAAAACACACTCGATTGCCATGATGCCAAGTCATACACGTTGAAATACTTCAGAGGTAAACTACTATTACGACGTCGTGCCATAAATATACCTATAAAATAGAAATATTGTACATAGAAGGATTTGTATAGATTACCTAAATTTATTAGCTTTATACTGCTTCGTGTCTGATATTACTGCGCTTTTATTTTTTGGGTCAGTCGTAAATTGTCTGCACAGTTGATGTCCACCGTCACGACTCCTACCTAAATTTTAATTTTCCGTGTCCATTTGTTTTCATGACTGGTTTTTTCCGCAGACGCTTTCCGGTTTTATCTGACATGATATTAGTCATGTGTTGCCCCGAAAAACTAGAATAAAACGTGTATGCACTATATAGCGCAGGGTTCATTGGCAAGAGAGCTAAAATAAAAGTCGTCGGATACACTTCTCTTCGCTGTCACAATATTATCGCCGGATGCGAAATTATTGTTTCACATTAATTCCTTGAATAAAGATTTTCAAGACACCGGCCTTCTTATTGAGTAATTTTTGTATCTTGCAACTTGCATTAACTTTAACGTTATAAAACTATATATTTATATCTATAAAATTCTAAACAGACACGGGTCTGTACATTAAAGCTATAAAAAAAACGACTAGACTGAAACGATGGAGAACACGGTGCAATTTCTTTTAGATTTCTTGTCGGTTTGTCTGTTAGTTCGGATTCACGTAAAACTACTGGTTCGATTGCGTTGTAGTTTTCGCGATCGACTAATTATTAGTCTTAAACTCTGCGCTACTTTTTATCCTGAGAATGCCGCGGGAATTTTTCTGGGAATGATTTAAAATGGCCAGATTAAAAAAAAACGAATTCCAATATGATTTTTTCACTGATCGATAGGAAATTTAATGTAATACAATGTGTGATATTTTTTTATCCCAGGAATTTTCTCGGGAGCGGTTTGTAGTTGTTCAGTTGCGTAAAAATTTGCTTACTCCGATACAGTTTTCACTAAAAGGATAGCTGCGGTACTTTGTGACACGGGAATCCCGCGGGAATTTTAACTCAAACGTGGACGAAGTCGTGAGCAAATCCTAGTATGTTACATAATAATAGTATAAATATGAAAGAAAAGAAATTAAGCTGACAAATTCCTGAATCGATGGCTACGTGGTCGAATACAATACCAGTACGTAATTGAACACGACACGAATACAAGTCTTACAACAATAATCTGAATCATCTTACAAGAACAGGATCCTATTAGATTCATTATTAACTACCACGTCAGACTGTTATATGCATATTTGACGTCATGCAAAAATTTGATCACATTTTGTTACTTTCAGAACGGAACATATTAGTCTTTCAAATAAATTCCTACACTTGTCTAAAAATGAACCAGCTTTGCTGTATGGATCTATTAATTGAACAGCTCTTCGGAGACACTGCGTATTGGACTGTCTATATAAGTTTTTTTTTCTTGTGGTGTAGGCTCGCGGTTTGACCATAATCTCGGTTGATGTTGAGCGGAGATACTGTCTAGGATGGAGCACGCTTAGCTAGAACAATAATTATTCACTCGGGGCTTGAGACGTTTAGTTTATACATGTGGGGAAGAATAGAATCCTGTAAGGGGTACCACTCTTTAGTGCCGTGTGTGTTATAGCACTGGGATGATATTTACCCACATTCCTTTGAGCTGTCACGCCCAAGTACACAAGGGTTCTCTAGAACGGTAATTTACAATAACGATCTGAATGGAATGCTCGCAGAGTCCTTTTCCTTTTACGCCGCCTGAAGTTGTTTTATTACTTCGAGATTAGCAACGCATTAGATGTTGCGAATATCAATAAGCACGATGACTACTTTTCCTCAGATGATCTGTAGGTACCTGCTTTAAGAAATAAAACTTTTTGCCTGTATCGTACCTCCATGAAACGGCATTGTGTCTTCAAGTCTCGCATGAACAGGTAGGTACCTTCTAGAGGTAAGCGTGCTCCAACTTACACTGAATTTTCACTCGATATCAGATGCAATATCGGTTAAACGCGAATCAATGCAACATAAAAAAGTAATTTGGCATATGGTATACAATGTAATTTCACAGCGGGTGCTCGTGTCACAAGTTTCTCGGTCTTTAACAGTGATCTGAAGGCTATAATTTAATTTTCCACGTCGACTCCAATGTACAGTAACATATCACTAAAAATGTCAAGTCGTTTTTGCTGTTATGGTGTTGAAATGTAATTTGCTAAAACACTTGCCAAAATGTTTTTTACTCCACGTCTAACATGAATTTCGTTAGTTTTCTCTAAAACAGAAAATAAAGATTGGCCAACAGGGTGAATCGTTTTATTTGAAGAACGCATACAACCAATGGGTAACTCATGATTTGTGTTATTGAGACGAAGCAATTTGCCAAGTCTGTCGTATGAATAACATTATAGTGAAAATGTAAATTGGGTTGTTGATAAATTCTAATGCATCACGATTTTAGTCTACGTCCATTTACAATTTCCGGTATTTCCAGTCGTGTAATTTATTCCAGCGTCATTTTCAATTTATTGAATTAAATTGCATTGAGGTTTTCGACATGTGTAGACTTAATTGAGATGGTACTTTAATATCATAACTTTATATGTATGTAGTATTACGATGAGTAATCGATTAACTATTATAATGTGGAATAAATCCGACAGTTAATTCGATTGGCCTTGAGAAAAAAAATGTATGAATGAGTACCAATTAGATCAGCGTATAGCAGATGTTTCCACGTGTATTTGGTTCAAATTGAACTTAACACAGTGGGGATATTGTCCTAGCCATCTATTTGAATAATATGTTGAAATATAGATAGGTAGATAACACTTTATTTCTCACCAAAATAATCAAATACAAAAACAAAATGCATAATTACAATAATATATTTTATTTTAAATTTTGATGAAAATATATATTTTTTTTAAATTTTGTTCCGGTTCTTTTTAAACGAATTTGGCAGCAAAAATGTATGTTCTGTGTTCCGCAATCACTTTCGGTTATATTCAAATTATTTATTTGTAGTAAGCGTGGTTTAACACAGATGAAACATTAAATTAATATATAAGTATGATTTGTTGGTTTCTAGTTTTCAAAGTTCCACAATACAATGGAATAACAATAGGTCCTAGAAATCTACATTTATCCCTATCCCTATTAATATTATAAATGCGAAAGTAACTCTGTCTGTCTATTACGCTTCACGGAAAACCTACTGGACCGGTTTGCCTGAAACTCGGTGTGTGTGTGTGTGTGTGTGTGTACATATATATATATATATATATATATATATATATATATATATATATATATATATATATATATATATATATATATATATTCGATGCCGAGGATGAACATAGGATACTTTTTATCGTAAAAATAAAACAAGAACGGGGTGAAATAGGATATGAAAGTTTGTATGGGAGACCAATCATTTCTCAAGTTTATAGATATAAAAATTCATCGTCTTTAAAAAAATACAAATATAATTCAGTCTATATATCTGTTAAGATTTCACGGAAAAACTAATGGAGGACTGGATCGATTTTGTCGTAATTTTCTACATATGTAGTTTTAATACCGGAAATGGACATAGATACTTTTCATCCCGGAAGATGGGATAGTTTGTGATATAACATGAAGTGAATTTTCCGAGGTTGCCCTCGGGAAATTCACTTAGCACTAACATAAAAATTTAATAATATATAAGCTGTATTAATGCTTGCTCTTTAAACTAGAGGCACGTACCAAGGTTTGACCCACGGTGCTGCAGCGAGGAAAACTAGTATACTATAAACTAAAACCTCAACTCTGAAAAAGCTTCTACATCTCACTTTCTAAAAGACGCTGCAGAACATTCTTCACAAGTTCTTTTGATATTGAATAAGACTACTATAACTTGCAGCCGAAGTTTTATTATTTAGAACACATGCTTTTACACCAAACCATAAAAAATTGAAAGTTTTAAGAAGTTTCTTTTTAAATTCTCATCTAAACAGTATTAGATTTAAATAAATAAGTTTCCCAGCCAACAAAGTGGAACTAACCACAGGCAACATTTACAGGTACTGAAATTGGCATATTTAGTATTCTTCCTTCAAAATTATAGCAACTTATCGAAGGTCTAAGTGAAAGAATATATTGTTACGAGTTGCGAGACTCGCATTAAAATGCCGTTGGAATTATTATAGAGTATTAGAACTATACAAACACGTATGACATAGGTACAAATATAACCGAACACAACAAATCCAACATAATGCAGAGGGTCCTAATTCAAAAATCGCGCAAAGTTCGTCACTACTAATTCTCCGATTGTACACACGTCTCGCTTTGATCGTGGTTCTCGCTCGACTGCCCTCTCTCCCCACCAGGCCATCGTTTTATACTGCACAAATGCAAATACGCCCGTCCGGCAATGTGGACCGAATTTCCTAGAATCAGCTTGTACTTAATCCGCAACAACTTGCTAATGATACCTGCATGCGGCCATAAACGAGTACAATAGGCTGTTCTCCACAATAACTAGAAGCGTATGCCAATCAATAAGTAAACAAAAGAAGACGACCATAAAAGAAGTACAATTAGTTAAAATGCCGACGGTAATAAATGTGCTTCTACAAGTCTGCACGTGGAATTTGTCTTTGTCGACGCCTAGGTTGTAACAATATAATCTAAATTACACAATATATGAGGACCTACTTCAACTAAGGTTAAAGGTTCACGGTATAGCAAAAGCTGTTCTTAACGAATTAATTCCAACACTCTTGATATTAAGGAAATGGTTTGAAAGGGTTAAAAAAAGGTTAGTTCACTTTCGAAACGATATAACATTAATGAATTCAAATAAAATTACTATAGGTAGACAGACACAAGAGGGAAACAAATGCTCCAATTTATTTTACTAGTGTATATTCTATATATTAATTAAGGTTGGGCTTAACAATTTAAAGTCTCATATTTAATTGATGAAGAATTTCTATTAAACAATTTATTTTCTCTTTGTATATTAGCAAAAACTCTTATTTAACCGTGTTCAAGTCAAATTCGCGCATACAAGTTTCCTCAATCAGTATTCGCGGTTTACAGGTTTCTTCACAATGTTTTCCTTCACCGTTAATGCTCAATCAGAAAAACTGCTGATGCAGTGCTTGTTCCCCTACCATAATAAAACGCGGGTGATATCGCCTCTTAAGTTACCATGAATTGCAAGGCTCACTAATTTGAAATAAAAACTTTGCTGATTCTACTTTTACGTCAAGTCACGACAGACTGATTTTCAGACTATCAGGACTTTCAGGTATCAATACTTTGCTGGATATGTTGCCACCCCGCTACGTTCCAGCAGCACGTGAGCGGCTGTTTCTATTACCTCCGAGCAAGCTTTACATAGAAAGCTGTCTTTGACATCTATCAATTCGGCTTAGTTGCCAAAATCTTTACCGACATCCTATGACAACTTAAAAATAAAGGTTAAATTATTTTCATTCTTTCCTAAAGCCGCTAAAAAGAAATAAACAAACCCTTTTTTCTTTTATTAGAGTGAATTGATTAGATTTTCTACCAAAGCAGACTAGATGCACACGTTTTAATATTAAGGAAAATAGCCTCCATTCTCCATAATTATGTTGAACGATAGTTAAATTAATGAGTGTAGATAATTTTGCAAATGTATCATTTGGTCTCAGGATATACGCCAGATTAGTCGGTGATATTAATGGTTTTTAATATAACTGCTTCAATACAAAGTCCGAATCACATTTCATCGATTCGTCTCGGTATGTCGGTTGCTCGTTACAGTTTTATGGCGCGTTAAAATGTTTTCTTTAGTAGAAATAATGTTAGAAAGCAGTGTGTGTTTATAGGGAAGTTATTTTATTGCCGCTGATCTGTGAAACTTGCACATGGAAGAAGAAATTCCTGGTCATTTCAAAAACGTTAGCAAATTTCCGATATACAACGAATCTATGAAGTAACCAACTAGAAAATTTACTAGTGTAATACTTGTAACAACTCAGAAGGGTTAATGGTAATAAAAGAACAGCAACAGGTCACATATTTATAATCAGAGTATCTTACGGTTTTAATACATTGAATACACTAACTTTTTACACTTTACAAGCATTTTTGAACACCTCACCATCCCTCTAACAATTTAACAGTATATGAAACTTAGCAAATTGGCACAACCGATAGCGGCTTGAGTCATTGATAAACTATTTTAATTAAAGGGTTATGAATGAAAAGAATTTAATACATTATTGTTTGGAAATTTTAGATAATATTTTATATAAGATAATATACTTAAAGTTTTACATGTAATAAAATGAACCGAATACAGTATAAATCTATCGCGTCTGCCAACATAAAATGTAATGAATACCGTCTATATACAATTGAGACATTTTGAATTGCAATCTACACAATTACCACATCATACAAAGGATAAATATTGTTACATAAAATTATGGTAAATTATAGACAACTACTCTTTACAAAACAGGCGCTAATCACAGAATAAATAAAAATATAACATTATTATTGAATTAAGGAAATGACCGATTGTATACTTTAGAAATAAGAGGGTACATAACAAAATTAATTATTAATTTTAAAAAGAAACATGACAAGAACAACTATGCTACTAAATAACTGTAATACTTGAGTGTTGCTTAAATATAAGCACACATTAGTCATATTATTACTTTTTTTTATAAAACTTCCAAGCTTATTTACCTTTCCTAAGCAAATTCGTGTCGCGTGCGACGCATGATGACTTCGCTGCGTGTAAGTGACGTAGGGCCCTACTAAACCCCCCTCAAGCCACAACCACCATCTCAATGTGTATCTTTTGCGAAACTTCAAATTTTGAAAACTCGCTACCCACTATTTGTCTAAAAGCAATTTTGTGAATTTGCTCCCTGATTCATCTGATGAAAACTGCAATAACATGCAAAAGTAACTAGTTTTAAGTGTACGTCTATTTATATTTAGATACGTAAATTACAGCAGCCTTGCATTCTAATGTATCGATAAATCGTTATCATCTATTTTGTGCGGGCTATAGATTCCAATCAAACCTATACCTAATTTGCAAATACCTGAATGTCATGTTTATTACAGCGATAAAATTCCAAGAGAACCTCTTGAAGACAATGATCCAAATCGAGAACACATTCTTCGAGCTCGGCAGGACGTGTCAGAGGAATTGCCTTATTATATGCGATAGGGGTGCCATGGATGCTAGTGCATGTAAGTAAAATTAATATTATTTTACATTTCACAGTGCAGTTAGTTATAGATAAAATGTTATTAAAGTATTCCTATTTATGGCTTAATATTATTCCAAGTTAAGACCTGTATACGTAAAGATCTTATTCCAATGACGCGAGCTTAATTCCTGATGCTCTAACATGCACCAGTTTGATAGTTTCTCTGACCTATGTAGCTATTAATTTAAATAATACAAGTAAGCAGCATAATATTGACCCATTTGGGAACAGTATTTCGGGAGGCAAGCGGTGTCTAAGCCATACATAATTTATGGCTAGTTTTATAGTGTACTATAGGTATATCTGCGTGTTACTTAATCAAGATATTATTCGCGAAAACCTGCACATAATTTTCAAGCTATCATTTTCAAATATTTATTCATGTGTATTAGGTGTACGTTTTCCATCATTAATTAAAATAATATTGTAAAGATTACTATTTATAGTGCAGCAATTATTTAGCTCTCCTGAAACATAATAATCACATAAATTAATGTTTGTTCATTCGTTAATATTCAAGTAGGTATGCCTGATCTCTATTGATACATTATATCAGATAAATGTTCTACTGTTATGTGCACTACATAATAACACAGCTCGTGGTGTATTCAGGAACTATTTTTCACTAAAAATAGCAAGCTCTCGTGATTGTTGATACCATTGACGTATACAGTATATCTTGTCAGATATGATAGTGTACAACAATATCTTAGATGTTATCTTGAAAATAAATACAATGATCTATTTAAACTTGTCAGCGTCAATATAAAAATATTAGCATAACAATATAAAATCGTGAATACAGAGAATTGATTTATTTCATAAAATGTTTAAGGTATTTCTCGTAATATAAATAATAGAATCATAGATGGACAATATACTGTGATGGCTGTATCGCCTTTTGAAACTGCTTTTGAACTCATTGCAGCAGATGTTTCAATAAGTATGAATGGTATATGAAAACTAGATTTGCATAGAGATTTTCTTTATTGTACGTATAGTTAGGTACTGTAAAATATTGTCAGGATCACATAAGCATAGCAGACCAATAAGTTATTTTCTTATGCTCTCTTAAACATTTCAAAAATAGGAAAGTATAAAATATAATATAGTACATCAAATATCTTTCCTTAACTTTTGTGACATATTTCTCTTTTCATCCTAACCCCTCGTTTATATTATGCCGACTTTCTCGGCAGAAAGCAGGTAAGTGACGAGGCAAGTAGGCAGCACGAGTATATAATGTTTAAATATATTGCGTTTACATGCTCGCGCTTCCCACTTAGACATCGCTTTTAGCGATAAGACCACTATTTGGGCATAATTAAAACAGTACTAGTCTAAGTTGCCTGTAGTAACGTAAAAATTATCTATTTGCGTATTTAAATATTGTATATTTTAAGATAAGTAAAAGTATAGTTTGT
This sequence comes from Dendrolimus houi, assembly GCA_039645545.1. NCBI lineage: Eukaryota > Metazoa > Arthropoda > Insecta > Lepidoptera > Lasiocampidae > Dendrolimus > Dendrolimus houi. The sequence goes on along the minus strand of CM077127.1, from coordinate 21,480,717 downwards.
AAAAGTTAGAATCAGGTGTTCTACGAGCATGCATATGTAATGTATTCAAATTATCATGATTTCTCATAAGAAGTCCCTCAGTATATTTCCAAGCAACAAAGTAGTTTCTGTACATATACATGTATATTTATGTTGTAAGCTTTATACTTGGGCGTTAGTAATCTTGCTATAATCTAGCCGCGAAGTCTAAATAATTCCACGATACGGTATCAGACGTATGAAATTACATTCATTGTTTAGTATCCAATATCCAGATACTACAATTTTTTTTATTAGTACTTGTAATGATATCATAATATCAGAGTAGGTATCATGATTATATGTGTATTTCATATCTCTTTATGGTCTCTGTGGTTGAGCGGGCTAAGCCTTTGCCGGCCTACCTCACTGCAACGCAGAGGCTCCAGGTTCCCGGGTTCGATTCCTGGTATAGTAAATTTCGGAAACATATTTTCTCCGTTATTTAGTATGGTCTGGGTGTCTGGGATCAGCCCCAGAGTAGTCCGTTGTATATTACCCATAACTCGCTTAATTTCGAGATATACAATATGTATTATTATTATTTCATATCTCTTACTAGAACTTTTGAAGTGGTTTTACTTCAATTTCGAATACATATCCCGCGTGTTTCGTATTTTTACTTTTCGCTCGTTTAAACTTCATATTTGTTTTTGTCGGAATTAAATGTAGCATAATATTTTCTGTCTCGTTATCAAAAGTACTTATGTGCCGCATTTATTGATGACCACCATGTTCTTCTGTTCACTCCCAAGGGCGTTTAGAAATTATAAACGATAAAAAAGATTACAGATTTTCTTACTGTTACCTGGGAAACACGGAGACGGAAATCGTGCTTCGAAAAAGACCCCTGTGTTTCAGTACCTCATTAACAACTAAAGCTTTCTTGTCAGTTATAATTCTGAGTTCAGTATGTATAATATCAGTGTGTGGCTATATCCATATAAATCACTTCGATAAGTGATAGACGCGAATCATATCACTATTTTATCAATTTAAAATTACGCTAAAAGTGCTAGCTTCTGTTAATGAAATAATAATAATAATGCACAAAAACAAATTTAACACAAACCTACAGGAGGGCTTTGTGGCGAAGCCTTAGGTGAGTAGCGACATCTCGGACCTGACTCCGGTGGCCAAGGCAAGACCTCCGTGCTTGCCTTAGCCAGCCGGCACGGAATGGAGATCGCTAGAGCTAAGAATCAAGCTCCAGGGGTGGAAGTGATAAATGGCATCACGTCAGAAATGGCTTCGGTGAACTTGCAGCCCACCTTGCTACACCCTTTAGCCACTCCCGCCCATGTTGCCCCTGTCTTCTATGGCAGTTTTTGTGGCTCATGCAGGGAGTGGCGATTCACCATCAGCCCATTTTTCTATGTTCCCCGAACATTGCGACGGACAGACGCCATAGTCCCTATATTCCCAGACCCCTAGTACCACTAGCAGTTCACCCCAATAGCCTGGTACTTTTTGTTCTCATTTCCCACAATAGTCCTACACTGGCCGAGGCTTGTCCTTGGATGCCTTATTAAAATTATTATATGGTGTGGACAGGGATAATCGCCGGTCAGTGTCACGCCACATTTAGATTAAATTTGTCAAGGGGCCTCTACGTGTTGGCTTTCCCATGGCCCCACGCAAGCCCTCCGAAAGTCCGGGCCATTTTTATGGTCTGTGGTCTTCAAAGACCTACATTATGCACAAAAACAAAATTTAATTATTTGTAAAAAGCCTTGTTGAATAATAATTCAAATACATACACGAGCAAATTGATAAATAAATAAAAACAGTCGTAACTTCCTTATATACTTAAAATAAACTGGATCAGGTCATACGTAATCATACAATTGATTATTAAAATGTATATTTAAGCTATTGAATAACTTATGTATGTATTTCTCTCTATTTCTTTACCTTATCATTGTTGTAAAAAAAGAATCACGTAAATCGGATCGTAAATCTCAGCGTAATCGGTGTACATAGATAAAAAAACCATACCAATCAAATTGAGAACCTCCTGTTTGAAGTCGGTTAATGAGCATTACTTGTTTGAAGTTTGTGAAATTTTAACCTATAATAAGGCAAATGAGTAGATAGTAAGATATGAGAAACTCGGCATAAAGGAGGTTCCTTGTATGAGAACAAAAAGCAGCATAAATTGCCGACAAATCAACGTGACTTTACAATACATTCATCGCATTTTATGCTTGTACTAGTATATACACTCGCTTGTTTTAGGTTCTTTCAAATGTTTTGTAAGTGCGATGTGAATATAAACGTACCAGTTTCAATCATAAAAGGGAAAATCCTTTTCACTGTTTTATTGCTGCTACGTCACGGCTTCTGAAGGGTTTTAAGGGCATTGATAATCTACTTTATGGACGCATGTGTTATTTATTTCCTTTGTGATTCCTATATATGAGTCACATCTTTTATTGCGTCGGCGTTATGAATCCTTATAAATTGTAATCCGTACTACATAAATGTGAAAGCTACTTTATTTGAATGTTTCTAACATGTTCTTTCTTCACGGCTTTGGGATTAAACCGAGCATCATGAAATTTGCCAATGTGTACATTCGATAAATGGGATGATTATAGAATACGATATGCTTTAAGACTTCATACTGTATGTATTATATTTATTATACATATAGTATGAATTACTATATTATATATATAATAATACATTACATTTATACCTATTATTACCTATAAAATTGTAAACATGCCGTGTCTGTACATTGAAGTTATTAAAAAAAAGCAATTGGAATATATTATATAAACTACGGAGAGCATTTTTTTTAGATTTCTTGTCTGTTTGTTCGGGATTCACGTAAAATCTACTGGGCCGAATTGGATGCAGTTTTCGCTGATCGACAGCAAATTCTTAGACTTAAAATCTGCGCGACATTGTATTATGGGAATGATATAAAATGGTCAGATTGAAAAAAAAATCTAATTCCAATGCGATTTTTTCAGTGATCGATAGCAAATTTTATGTAATAGAATGTGTGATATTTTTTATCCCGGGAGCGGTTTGAAATTGTTGGGATACATACTGACACAGTTTTCACTAAAACGATAGCTTACATTCTTTTTTCAATGCTACGATACTTTGTGTCCCGGGAATCCCGCGGGAATTTTCCCGTGAGTGTTATTCATTATATTATTTCTAATCAGGTTGGCTTCGACTGACCTCTGTGTTTTGTTGGGCAGTTGTCTGGACTATGTGGACTTAATTTCTCTATTATTATTATATATAAAAACCGAATTAAGTTTTTATGTAAGTAAAATAAAACTACTGCCTAGGGTTTAGGTTTAGGGGGCAAACTTTAGTTATCTATATTTATACCAAATTGGATTAAGAGTTTTTCGAACATCGCAAATGATCCCCGGAATTTTTTAGTTCACAATAGGTATGGCCGTTTGTGTAGGACCCAAAATATTTTTCAACTTTATCTATATGCAAAGCTTGTTGTAAGACGTTTAAATAAACTTACATTTTGGAGATCTAACGTATTTCCCGTCACATTGAAAATAGGGATCTAAATATAAGCTACAAAATATTAGGCTACAGGCAACACAAAGTATGTTAAAAGCAATATATTTTTCTAATTAAATAAATGAATATAAATAAGCAATATTAAATCGATGAATCAACGTTTACAACAAATTTATAAAGCTATGCCATAATAAAACATGAGCCTACTAAACGCAAGTAGGAAACTATATCCGAAACGAACTGTGGCACGCGATCCTAATCAAACTTACGACAGTCGCGGATCATAAATCTTGAAAATTTGATATGTCATAAAACCGGCTACATTAAATTGAGCTTTCTTAGATACATTTCTTATGTCTATAAAATAATGATGAAATACGTTGTTTCCTCAAAATAAATTATACTCTTCACTAAGCCAGGTAATCAGAATTTCCCATTGTCCATTTTACAGTTATATCCAAAGAGAAATGGGAGACCATGTTGAGTGCAAATAATTGGAACAGCGTAGAATTGCGGGACAACAGATACAACCATATAGTCCACATGGTGTCAGCGGCTAACGGCGCTGAAGACTTTTACTCCACAGAGGTGAGTCATACTTATTAAACAGCCTTTCGCTTTTTAGTGAGAAGTGATAGGCGTTGCTGGTACATCGTACTAATAACAACCTAATCATTTGTTTAAAAAGTGGTTAATTTAAAGCACATTAGCAGACTACTTCAAAGATATGTGTCAACTATATGACTTCATTTCACCCACCGACACTTATTACGAATAGTTAAATTATAACCGCGTTATTATTCGTTAAAATGTAGTTTTCAACGAGTAACATTAAAAAAACTCGAAAGAAAATGTGTATCCTGTATCTACTTACTTGTAAAGTATTAAATTTTGTTTAAAAAAGAGATCTGATTTATAATTAGGGTTTCTTGAATATACTCGCAGATTTATGTGGAAGCAAAAACGATTATTTATGTATTTACGGAAATATATTCTATTTAAGCACATTAATTAGATTTTAAACCAAGGAAAACTAAAACCATAGAGTAGGAGGCACATTCACAAAGAGGTGTTATGACGTTAATTCAAAACAGTTCGCTATACAAGCTGTTTTGAATTTAAGTAGGGTTTTGTTCAACACTAGACACTAGACACTACTACACTATTAGTGCTAGACACTAGCCCCTAATATCTGTTGGTTTATCTATCAATGTAACTGTGATTTCTGTTACTTTAGTCTGAAAATCAAACAATTATAACACAATTAATGGCTACAAATAATTACATTCGTATTTCAGCAACAGAAAGTAAGCAAAAAAATTCATGAGTCGGCATATCGGATTTTTAAGTGATACAATATGTTTACAACCCATTACAATACTTAAAAGCAAATGACGTCATTCAAATTCATCAAAGAGCCAGCCAGCTCTCGGTCATTTGACGGAAAAAGGATTGCGAAAAACATGACTGCACCAATGTCATAGCAGAACAATTGTTTAATGCGCAATTTATCAAATGTAAGCAAGAAATGTGGGTTACTTATCTGTCCCAAATTCAGCTGGGCGAATGAGAGGATACAAACGTCTCATCGCGAACAATTTGCTCGGTTAGATTTTCAGCTCGTTATTTTTGTTCGTACGAGTTACGAATATCATGTATCCGTTCAGTATCAATGAGCCCTATCTATCCAGTGTTATTTGTAGTATTTATATGTTGGTTTTAAGTTACTTTTTTGTTGTTATTCGATATTAGAAATATCTGCAAAGTAAAATCTACTGGCATTCTTCATTTTAGAAGTTATTTGACGTCCTAAATAATTTAAAGTTTATTTGCCATACCTTGATAAATTGCTTTCGTGTTTCGAATACCATTAAGCGAGGACTTTATTTTACTAGCTTTAATGTCGGCACAGTACACCAGCATTCAACCTTAGTTTAAAATCAGATTCGGTACTTTTTACCTTGTCTGTACAACATACGTAATAATCGCTTCACCCGAAATTCATCCTTCAAATTATACACAGAACAATTTCTGTGTATAATTTGTTGAAATTCCATCATTCCTTCTCCATAGTCCAAAATTATAAACAACATGTAGTTTCATAAATCAATGTTTGTCTAAAATAAAAATAATAATAATACTTCGAATAAAGATTAATAACTTGCTGCTTAGTTTCATGTATTATGTGCATTTTACTTTAACCATAATATTTTATTGTTATTATTTATTCTATGCGGCCTAAATGTCGCAATGTCGGTCATTTGCATTGGCTCTGTAACAAAAAAATAACAATTATAGTTGTCACGTGTTAAATAAAGCAGCTCCGTTGTATTAATAGGAAAAGTGGAACTTCATAAAACATTTGTGCTTCAGAGCGACTCCTATGTATTTCGGGTTTATAATCACTTTTAACACATTGTCCACTTACAAATAATCTAAAAAAAACTCTAACGTTCTGGGCGTGTAGTGTAGTGCAGTCTGCTTATTATGAAAAGCTTTTGTTTTCGCCATTTCTATCAAAATTTAAGTTTCTGTGTATGTAAGTTTACTTATATAATTAAAATATAGTTAATTTGGCCTTAATTACTGTGATATGGTTTTGACACTGATAACGTTATAAATATACATTCCGTTTTTTTGTATTTTACCTTCGTCTTCTGGAAGAGAGCTTCGCTCTTTAGCGATAACACTCCTGGTGTGTGTACATTTAAGTCATATCCTCTGAATCCTGAACGATATAGAAACAAAATACACAAGAAAATTTAAAATTATTTTTTTGGATATCTATACATATAATAAAACTGTAGAGGTCGAATTTCTGTACAATGAAAAAAATGATAAAAACCGAGTCAGGGGGATGTAAGAAGTGAAATAGAACTAATTTAGATATTTTTTTAAATTTTATGTTTCTCTGTTTGTCTGTTTGTACCGGCTAATCTCCGAAACGACAGGACCGATTTAAATGAAATTTTGTATGGTGGTAGCTTATATCCCTGGTCAACATATAAATAATTAATAATAATTACTTTTGATCCTGAAAAATTAAAGAGTTCCCGTGGGATAGATATAAAACTTTAATTACTTAAACAGCTTATTATACAACTTATGCACCTAATTAAGTATTGATATTGCCGGTATCATCATTATACATTAAAAAACAATTGGGCTATATATCATCACGTTAAGACCAGTAGGAGCGGAGCACCAATGAGGAATGTTTTAAAATCGAGAGGGTTTTTTTTACTTACTTTTTTTTAAACTATTCCACGCGGACGAAGTCGCGAGCAGAAGCTAGTATCCCTAATAAATGTTCATTGAAATCAGTTGAGCCCTTTTGAACCAATACACAGACAGAAATCCAAAAACGTTCATATTTACGGTATATAACTATAAATAATTGTATACTGTAGTGAAGGTGCCATTTTCTTATTAATTTACACAAATCTACGTTATACTTAGATATTTCAGATGCAGAAATGAACGATGTGCCCATGATCTCTTCCTTCTTTCTTTGCTTTCCTGTAAATCTTAAATGTACGAATACGCGCATATATTCATATCAGTACGTCCATATTTTGGTGATTCAAACATCCAATTTCAGATATTCATTTGCAATTAAGATAATTACAATGTTTGCTTGCTACTTCTCTTTTAGAAGCATATTTGAAACTACCATTTTTTAAATTTCGTTTAATTTTAATTGAAGTGAAAACAGTTCAGGTGAACTGTTTATGAAAGTAATTGACATTGACCTCACAGCTAGTGTAGATGTTGTTATAGATTTCATTCGGGAAATAGGTCATGGTCTCATGGACTACATACACGTAGTAATAATTGTTTAACTTGGTTATTTTATGAACAAATTCAATTAGTTTGAGCCCTAGAATTGTATGTGAAATTAATTATACACTTCAAAATTTTTGATGCCTTTACTATGAAAATTATGCAGATTGGGTTAGATGCATTTGTGAATCGCGTTTTAATATAATAGGTTGGGGAAAAAGTCTTTTCGCATATAGTATGTATGAACTTGTAATAAGATTTCTTTGGCTATACCATTTGAATCTGGCTGGTTTTGGTATAATTAAAAAGTTTTAATTTTAAAGAAGACAATTCCAAATTCAAATTAGGAAAATGTGTGATTTTCATTTGTTTTTCTTATTGTTAAAATCTGTGAATCTAATGAAGAAATTCGATACATTTTAAAATTTTACTACAAAAAAGGTAAAAATGCGACACAAACCGCGAAAAAAAATTGTGATGTTTATGAACCTAATACAGTATCTGTGAGAGTAGCGCAAATTTGGTTTAAGCGTTTTCAATCCGGAAATTTTGATATCAAAGATGCACGTCGCTCTGGTCGCCCTGTTATGGACAAAATTGATGCCATTTTTGAAAAAGTGGAGCAAGTTCGGCACATTAGTAGTTACGATGTAGCTGGAGAACTGGAAATTGACCACAAAACGGTTTTGGCGCATTTGAAAAAAGCTGGGTACACAAAAAAGTTCGATATTTGGGTGCCACTGAAAGAAACCTAATGAACCATGTACTCATTTGTGATTCTTTATTACGACGTAATGAAACCGAACCATTTTTGAAGAAGCTGATAACTGGTGATGAAAAGTGGATCACGTACGACAAGAACGTGCGAAAAAGATCGTGGTCAAAGGCCGGTCAGGCTTCACAGACTGTGGCGAAACCCGGGTTAACTCGCAACAAGGTGATGCTGTGTGTATGGTGGGATTGGAAGAGCATTATTCATTATGAGCTGTTACCACCAGACAAGACCGTCGATTCTGAACTGTACTGCGAACAACTGATGAGATTAAAGCAAAAAGTTGAGAGAAAGCGGCCGAAATTAATCAACAGAAGGGGTGTGGTATTTCACCATGATAACGCTAGACCTCACACATCTTTAGCCACTCAGCAAAAATTACGAGAGTTTGGCTGGGAGGTGTTAATGCATCCGCCGTATAGTCCTGACCTTGCACCTTCAGATTTTCACCTGTTTCGGTCTCTGCTGAATTCCTTAGGCAGTGTCAGGTTAACATCACGAGAGGACTGCCAAAACCACTTGTCGCAGTTTTTTGATCAGAAGCCCCAAAATTTTTATAGCAATGGGATCACGTCCCTACCTACAAGATGGCAAAAAGTTATTCAACAAAATGGCACCTACATACTTTAGTCAAATGTAAATAAACTTTATAAAAAAACCTTTTGAATTTTTATATAAAATGCGAAGAAACTTTTTCCCCAACCTAATACAAAATCTTCAATATAAATATTTTATTTTGAAATGGTCAGAATAGAATAAATAAATCGGCTAAGTGCATTTTAAAATGGACCACTGTATACTGTTACGAGTTTGCGGGACTCGAATTAAAATGCCGTTAGAATTATTATAGAGTTTATTAGAACTACACAAACACGTATAACACAGGTACAAATATAACTGAACACAACAAATGCAAACGTAATGCAGAAGGTCGTAATTCAATAAAACGCGCAAAGTCCGTCAATATTAGATTCCCGAATGTACACGCGTCACGCCTAGATCGTAGTTGTCGCTCAACTGTCCCCCTCTCTCAATCAGGCCATCCGTTTATACTGCACAAATGCAAATGTGCCCGCCCGGCAACGTCGACATAATTTCCTAGAGTTAGCTTGTACTGATAATCCGCAACACCTGGCTAATGATGCAGCCTGCAAGCGGCCGTAGACGAGTACAATAGAACAATTGGCTGTTCTTCACAATAACTAGAAATGTATGTCAATAAATAAGTAAATAAAAGAAGACCATCATAAAAGGATTACAATTAGTTCAAGTGTCGACAGGTAATAAAATGTGCTTTTACAGATCAGAGTGGAATTTGTTTTTTTGTCGGAGCCTAAGTTGTAACAATACATTACAAGAAATGTTCTACCTTCAGTTACATGTATGGCAGATTCTTTATTTTTTACCAATTTCACTACATTGCAGCATTGTATAGCGCCATATAGTAAATCTAATATAGAACCAGTACATTTTGGGGAAAATTACTGTGTTATACAAATACTATCTAACATATCATAAAATTGTTGGAATCTACTGTTAGTAGGGCCTATCCTAATATTTTATTACAATTGTTGTGATAGTTTTGCGGACGTCGAACCTGTCAGCCAGGACTTTCCGGATATTGTTGAAACTGCGTTTCCTGCAGAGCATCGAGGCTGATCTTTAACTGATGATTGCATTGTCATCATCGATTTTTTTTACTGCATGAGTTCAACAGACAGCCCACTTGATGGAAAGCGGTTACCACCACCGCCTATGGACATTTGCAACACCAAAGGTGCTACAAATGCGCTGCTGCTCTCTTAAGGGAGACTGGAACCTGGTCACTAATGCTGGAACACAACTCAAGGTTGTTATGACGACATACTCTAGACCAGCGGTGGTAGCCATCCAGTCGCAATACCCTACCGCCTGGCTGTGGGTTGTTTTGTCGCCTCTTACGACCGGCCGCAGGAAATTGTGTTCTTTCTCCGTTCCTACACGGATAGGAAGCTTCATCAAACATACCGGATGCGCTGCAAAAACGAAGCGTAATAACGATGACATTCCAATTAAGATTTTTATGATATATAACGTATATATATGGATGTGACGATTTTTATTCCTGTTACCTTTTTTGTCAATTTGCCACAGGACATCATCCAATTAATTTTAATTACGTATAGATATAGGTAAGATACAAATGAACTTGTTACAGTAAGTTGTTTAGTACAGGTATATTCTGCTAACAAGGGAAGTTGTGCAATAAAGAACAAAGCATCGAAAAACCTGTGAAGCCTTTTAACATCCTGTCAACTTATTTCCACAAATCAACGGACACGTGTAAATAAATACAATGCGAGCATGTGACGGAAAACGTGATTCAGAATAAAACGCAGTACATTGCACCTCGTATGTCTCATTAGTATACCAATGTTCTAGTATACGGCCTCAATACGAATATTGTAATACAAAATGAGAATGTTAATTATTCATGTCACATACAATATGAGGAAACGGGTCATTGACATGATCGACTACATGTGCTAGATTCCAAATAGGAAATCAATAAATACTTTGTTAGGTAACAGTTTGTAGTGATTTAAATACATATAAATCGTTATCTGATTTTTCAATTTACAAATGCGGGTTTTCTAAAAAATATTTTTATCTGACCTGCATATGATAATAAAAACGAACAATTATTCTATTTCGTTTGAAATTATTTTACTTATTTGACTACAAGGTCTTTTTCAGATAAATCTTATGTTATCATTACACTACTATTTACCCTTCAGATATATAATAGCGTATATTAATATTATATCAAAAGAATACATGAGTGGAAGAATGGGTTCTGTCGCATTATTAAGCTATTTTTTTATATCGATTGAAGGTACAACTCTATTTGAGCTTGGTTTAAGAAATGGAAATTAATTTTCTGTGTTTACCAAGGGTATTATGACTCCTTATTTCACTCACCTCTTTAATTGTTAAAATAAGTTTTGACCTCGGCTGCAAGAGACTTATTAATTTTTAAACGAACACACAAACGGTATGGTGAATAACAATTATAAGCGTGCGAAATAGATATAACTAGTATCATAATATCTATCATAAAAGGAATATTATAATTGACAATAAAAACATATTTTACAATTCAACGCGTGCCACATGCAATGGACACACGATAACATTCATATCATATAACATACGAATTCATCATTTATAATAATACATCTTATTGCAATGGTTAATAACTGTATAGTAAATACAATTAATTATACAGATAGGTTTTATATTATATTATTATAGAATATAAAGTCTCGATAGCGGGTTACAAACATTGTATTTTATGTACATATGGTGTCTTTTGAGATAGCAAATAGTTTAAGTATATAAAAACTATAAAAAATTTGTTTCATACCTTTTCCGGCAACAAGAACAGTTCAAACAAATTATTAAGTTACGAAAATAATTTCTAGTTGAATGAGTTTTAATTTTTTTACTATAATAATTGTTGTTATTATTTAATTTTGATTTTTTTATTGCATGAGTTCAGCAGACAGGCAGACGGCCCGCCTGATGGAAAGCGGTTACCATCGCCGTTAGACAGTAACACCAAAGGTACATTCTATGTGCTGCCACTCTCTAAAGGGAGGCTGGAAACTGGCCACTAATGCCGGAGCACTACTCAAGGTTGTTGTGGCGCTGTACTCTAGACCAGAGGTGGTAGGCATCCAGACGGGTAAAATACCCTACCATCTGACTGTGGCTTTCTTTTGTTGATCATTTCATAAGTATACAACATGTTGAAACTTTAACAAGTGTTTTGTTTCTGATGCGTTGCAGTGTTATTAGATTTCATAAATTAAATCTTTATCAAATATGTTGATCAAATAAGGCATTTTGTTATGGTAATTGATAGTTTAATTAACATATCAGAGTTTGGAAGCACCTAGTTTTTGTTATACAGTAAGGTAAAGTAATCATTAAATTATATGTATGTAAAATAATACTATCTCTTATAAACCAGTCTTATTATCAAGTTTCTGAAAAAATAACCATTTTTATGCCACTTTAATAAGAAATAATTAAACAGCAAATTTCTTTAACTATGTATGACAGGAGTCGTATGTTTGCTATATTAACATTCTTGATATGCAACCAATATTTCCAGTCAAATAAATACAAATATATTTATTCCAAACTATAGGTTATCGGGATTTTATCAAAATGTCTATTTGCACCTTACACTACAACATTAATCAGTTGCAACTTTGTAAATGATCAATTAGTTAAAAGTTACACGATGAACATCATTTTGTTGATAATATAATTTAATAGGACAAGTGCTGTTTAGGCCGGCCTCGCCAATTAATTGCGCTCATAATGAAAGTCCATTATCTTTGATGATAATCAAGTTCATTTATTTTTATAGGCCTTACGGGTATTACAGTTTTATCTATTTATTGTACCTGATGTTTGCGTACATTGATACGGTTTCTAGGAAATTCGGTATCTTTTCATTGGAAAAATAATCTTTGTATGACTAAAATATTATGTAAGGAGATATCTCTATGTCTAAGACATTTTAAGCAATTTGTTCAGCGTTAATGTCATCAAGAGAAAACCGTGTACCTTTATAACCTTTATAAAATTTAATTACCGAGTGATATTTTATAATTTTATTGTGTGCTTGTAGGCAAACTGGCAAACGGTTCCACTTCATGGCAAGTGACTACCGCCGCCCGTGGACATCTGCAACACTAAGGGAGCCGATGCGTTGCCTACCTCGTATATATATTCAGAGCATAATGACTGAGACATGTCACCTAAGAAACTTAACATCAAACAGTTTAAACATGATGCCAAAATCAAACTATGAATATTTTTGTCCTCTTTATTAATATTTACCAGCTGTATCCCTCCATTACCATCCAAGTTAACACGCTGCCTCGCTCCTTTGGACCTTATCGTAATATTACACACAATATAAGCTTATCTAATGATCTGAATGTTTAACACGATAAGAATTTCCGAACCCCTACTATATAAGCTTAGCTCTTTAAACACACAGGCAAATACACGAAAATTCTGTTTTCAAATATTTGCTCAAAAAATGCATTTACGAAGCCTGCATACATTGTTCGAAAGTTAAACATTACGCACCATACAACGGAACGGAACGTGCGATAAAATAAGTACTCTCATCTAAATATCTACTTTAAATAGGTACTTAGGTGGAAAAAATGTACAAGAATTGCACCAAAGAGTTTTATATTACGAGAATAAATAAGCTGAATAATCAAACCTCCTTGGAAGCACTTTTGATCAATACATTTGTCTCACTTTAATACTATAGAGAAAATGAGACGAAGCATGTAGTTCTAATTTTCACTCTCACACGTGGCGCCATTTGTAAATGCACGCCAATTTCATATTAGAAACCTTAAAGATTGTTGCGACTTTCCGACTAATATTTTTGTTTGTTTCATTACCAATTGTACTGTTTTTCGCAAAAGTGTTGAAAAATTTATGACGCAGGTGCGGTTGTTGGTTTTTACAATGTCGTAACTGTTATATACTTTACTCTCACCTAAGTACCTATTGGTGAGACTATCTATTTTATCGCACGTCCCATTGTGTGGTGCGTAATTTTTAACTTTCGAACAATGTACACAGGCTTCGTAAATGCGTTTTTGAGCAAATATGTTGAAAATATCTACCATAATTTTATTAAATACATTTAATCACATGTTTTCAAACCTAACTTTCTCTTAAGCAATAAAGTCCCGTCAATTTTTTCGTAGCAACAATGGAACGTCACTATCAGACGATAATAAATGTCGCATGATGATAACGGATTCCATGTGACTGATAATATTACTATTTGAGATGGTATTAATGTTTATTTTGATTTCCCAAGGTTAAGGATTATGTATGTTTCCAATGGACGTCATCGCTTGAAATAATGATGTATTTCTTTCAAATGGTCGCGAAAAGTCAGTTGTTATGAGTTTACGACCCCAAATGGGCAATGTCATGTCATTATAAAGAATCCTACGACAAATATAACTAAATAATATAATGCTGACATTAGACGGATAAATCAAATTGAAGACACAAAACTCAAAGGACATGATAGTATTCTATGATATTGAATGATTCATATTTATATTTATATGGATCTCTGATTAATTCATTCAAATTGAAAGACAGATGCACAGTCTAATACCGGTTTAATGTTCCACCTAATTCTCCGTCACAATATACTTCATGATATACCTAATTATCTGCACCACCTACATCGCCAAATTAGGTTAAACTATACCTTAAGTTAGATTGCCTGGAAGAGATTGCTTTAAGCGATAAGGCCGCCTATTGTGTCTACCATGACAACATTGTAATTGTGTGTTTTTGAAATTGTATATTTGGTAAGCAATAAAGTGTTATCTATCTATCTATAAAAAAAGACAATAAAATTTTATGCAAGGATGATGATATGATACGTAACTTCTGTAAATCCCCTTTTTGTGTTATTTAATTTTGTAACGTAAAGTATCCACCAAGAAAGTCGTATCATACTAAGATATTTTTCAAGTAATACTCGTCACGTCGGTTACGTCAATCAAGATAATCTAGCACACTTAGAACATGGCTATCCAAAACACTGAGTCATAAAAACTTGTCAAACGATAGTTTTTATTATCCCCAGGACCACGCGTGCCGCTCTGAAGGCGTCGAACTCGCGAGGGAGTTGGACTACAACGCAGCAGCGGCATGGATCGGCCATCCGTACTTCGACGTCATCGACAACTCAACGGACTTCGACAAGAAGATGAACCGCCTCATCGCTTGCGTTTGCCAAAAGATCGGTATCGACACCGGCGACAGGCTCAACGTCAACTCGACGAAACGCAAGTTCCTCGTCAAGACCCCGCTGTTGCCAGATTCCGAGTTCCCGCCCTTCCAGGACTTCGACGTCGTACACAATTACTTGCAGAGCGACGTTCGCAAGGCGCAGGTTAGGCTGCGCAAGCGCGGCCAGAAAGGCCATTGGTCTTACATTCACACGTTAAGGAAGTTCCATCCGACGAATGGGCAGTCCGTGGAAGTTAGGACGCAGTTGAATCACAGGGACTACCTGAATTTGCTCCCTCAGCGCGACGATGCTCACTTCACAATATTCAAGAAACGACGCTGTTTCATATACAACAACCAGTACTATCAGTTGGATATCTATAGGCAGCCAACGCATCCCAGGTGATTTACATTTCACTACTATTATATTACTAGAGTTTCATCTATGAAAGCTTAACAGAAAGTCATGTCCAGTTACTATCGCATTTTTTATAGACGATAAATTTTTATATCTATAAACTTAAGAAATGATTGGTCTCATCCAAACTTTCATCCTCTATTTCAAACCGTCCTCGTTTTATTTATCTATTCCCCCCAAAGAACAAATAGGTCCAAAATTACAGAAATGACCAAAAAAGGCAATGGCAAATAAATCACAAAAAATCTTATCCTACTTTTTGGGATAACCTTTACATAAATCTATCCCATTATCCGGGATAAAAATTACATATATACCGATTTTTAGTCAAATCGGTCCAGTAGTTTTTCCGTAAAAGCATAACAACACAAACACACAACTATATTTTTATCCCAGATACTATCCCATTTTTCGGTATAAAAAGTATTCTATGTTCATTCTCGGCATCGAAAAATATATATATATATATATACTGAGTTTCAGTCAAATCGGTCCAGTAGTTTTCAGTGAAAACGGAACAGACAGATAGACAAAGTTACTTTCGGATTTATAATATTAATAGGGATTACAACCCATGGGAACTATATGGATTTTCATTAAAAAAAAATCCAGTGTTCATCCTTTGAGAATTGCAGGCAACTGAACTATAACAGGTGTTGCTGTTTTGTTGCAAAGCCTTTTGTATATAAATTGTGTATTTGGCAATTATAGTACCGATAAGTACTGCTTCAATCTATAGTAATATATCTGCAGAAGAGTAGAATTTGAATATTTTAACTCTAAAGTTTAAAAATGTTAAACTAAAATTAATTAAACCAGACATAGAGGTTGCTAATTCTGCACCCAAGAATATATACAACTTTCAATGTTGATATATGTATAAAAAGTTCTTATAGGATAGTGCAGAGCTAAGCTCAACTTTTCATCTCTACATAGTAAAGAATTTTTGTGGAATAGTCTAGCGCACCTTTGGCAAAATATCACGTTAGATAAGAAAAAATTTAAAAATATTTTATTTTTAATTTTTTTTCTTATCTAACGTGATATTTTTATTTGATTTTTATTATTCCGACGTTTCGGCCATCACGGAAGACATTGATATTATAATTTATAATTAAGCCTTAATCAGTTTAGCTACTCGAAATGAAAATTAATGTTATTCTAAACTTCAGATGTCGAGGCTTAGTTCTCCTGGAAACGTACAGTGCGGCGTACGACCAAAGTATGTTGCTGGAGTCGTTGCCGAAGTTCCTTACGATCGAGCGCGAGGTGACCGGCGACCCGGCCTTGTCGATGTACAACCTGTCCCTGAAGGAGGATTGGAAGACCTCAAAAAAGTATTATGCGGGTTCTGACCGCAACGGTGAGCCCATTTTTACAGATTATTTCAGCATTGTTTTGCTCATGATATCCATTTTCTTTTTATCAAATGCATAATGGAATTACAAGAAAATAATGTTGAACTATACCAGTAATTAAAATTGCGTTTTAATCGTTTATATTTTAATCTGACTTTTCGGTCATATTGCAGTAATTGCGATAGTGGAATGTCTCAAACGTCAATGATCAATGTTGAAGTTATGATCCGTTTAGTAGTATGTTTGGTCTGCTCCAAACTTACTTGATATTTCTTTACAGCTATTTGATCTATGAGAGCCTAATTTAATTTACACTACGCTTCGCAACATGTGATAGATATTACTTAAGAACCTTTAAATGTTTGTCATTTTGTGATCATGGTTACTGGCAAATGGTTGAAACATCAGATTCAAGTGAAAATGACATTTGAAATCGGTAAAATATACTTTAAATTATTATGTATATCAATTATAATAAATGTAAGAAAACAATAATACACTAATAGTCTGTAGTACATTTTACATAATTTCAAATTTCATTATTATGCTAACATTAAAACTAAAGTTATTTTTAGAATATGTCTAAATTAAATAATGTTAAGCAGTTTTAATATTTAAATGAATAAGAATAAGTGATTCCATATGCATTTGTTTTAATTTGATTAATTTTACAAAATGAATTGCCTTTAATTCTTCACCTGTTTACTAGAACAATACTCATCCGCAAACTAATGTTTCAGATAAACCATCTAAATTAATAAGTATTTTCGAATGTATGAGATGTCAAAATATCACTCATTGTTAGTTCAACTTACTGATTGACTCCACTGATGGGTAACCAACTGAATTTTCAAACACTTAGCCATTGGGCTAATGGTGGTTCAATAGTCGGCTAAAAAATCAGCTTAAGGCTATTTGGCTGATGAGTGAATGACTCGCTGACTGACTGTCAACGGCTGACAGGAAAGCCATAAACTTATCAATTTTATTCAAGAACCATTAGCTTGCTGGATAATGGATTGACAGACAACTTAGCTCAGGCTACTTTGTGACCAACCGCTGTTTAGCTGGTTTTTAAAATGGCTACCCATTTCTATTTTTCTCCCCATAATATGTTTGTGCAAGAGTATTTTGTTCTAGAATATGTGCCATAGAGTATCAATTTTCGATTTGAGTATTCGTGCATGTCTTGTTGTGTGAACACTGGCGTAATTGTGTGTAATAGATATAGCCTAGCTAGCAACCTCTATATTAGCCCTTAGCAAATTTATTTTATTAGCTAAATATAAACTGCGTTCTTCGTTTTTTTTATTTAACATATAACCATGTCACATTATGAATGTGTCGCACTGATTATTATCATATTTGTAGTACGGCTTAGTACCCTGAACAGCGGGAAATTTTCGAATATATTAAAATACACCCGTAATTTTGCAGATTCGACACCTGTATTACTGGATCATAAGTGTTCAGATATGTATTCGACAGATGATTCCACTAGTACGGACTAACAAGATTAGAGTTTTGTTTTAAATGTAAGAGTTGTTTTACGATTAGTTGCTACGTTAATACTAACACAATTGCGCCAGTGTTGTATGTAATGATGAAGGGTTGGGGCTTAACTGTTAGTTTTCTTTTCATCCATCAGGGC
Organism: Dendrolimus houi; assembly: GCA_039645545.1. NCBI lineage: Eukaryota > Metazoa > Arthropoda > Insecta > Lepidoptera > Lasiocampidae > Dendrolimus > Dendrolimus houi. Next base: position 21,462,370 of record CM077127.1, on the reverse strand, counting down.
ATAATAAATGGGGGATGCATGGCCATGAGAAAATGAACGGCCACACCGAAAAGATGAACGGACATTGCGGCGACAAAGTGAATGGGTATGACAAAATGAACGGTCATAACAAGTTGAACGGTCATGACAAGATGAATGATCATGAAAAAACGAATGGTCATAACAAAATGAATGGACATGGAGGTAAAACCAATGGGGCCCTAGTGAATGGTCATGGCCATCACAATGAAATTGAAGAATATAACAAGAGTCATAAAATGGATCTCGGATCACCAAAGATTTCCAAGGTTGCTCTTAAGATATAATAAACGCTGTGTATTACTTAATTTATGATAATGTTAGATATTTTTTAGACTTCACTTTATATTATATTGTCATACACCAAATCATTTCTAAATTACAGAATAGGTATTAATGAAATTCATATAAGTATTCATGCAAATGTACTTGCTAAACACGCTACAATTATATTCAGATCATTTTATGCTGTGAAAGTTTTTACTGTACTTATTCATATATTAATTGCCAAATGAAATCTATTTTTGTAGTATTCCTTGGATTGTAATGAAGTTTATTAATGTAATCATACAGATTTAATGAAATAATATATTATTTGTGCCTTTTACAATATATTCTCATAAATCACATAATGTTGTTATAGTACTTAAAGTGTCTCAGAAGAAAAAAATGCAGTTTTGTCACCATAGTATAGTTCTTGTTCTGCTTAACACAATAGCATTTTAATCAACTCTTTTAATGAATTAATGAAAAGACTTATGAATGAAGTATTTCATTTTTTATTTGTAGTTGAAAGAAATTTTAATGTCTCGATGTTGTGCTGTTGCAGTAGATTTTCAGTTTTAAGTCTCAATCGTGTATCAGTGTCTACACATATCACTTTAAATGATATAGTCATTGGAATAGACATAAATTAGACAAACTATAGAAAACGTACTAGCTCGGTAAGTTTATGTAGATCAAATGTTTGCGTTTATTACACCTGACAATGCATATTGAGGATGCAACAGAAGAGAACATATTACCTAGCAAGTACGGATAGCGGCGCAAGCGAGAGCGCAAGACTTTTCTTTCTCTGTTCTGTATGTACTACTTCACAAGCCTTATAATTGTATTCGGCGCAATTTGTACGAAGTTTAAAGACGCATGTAAGTTTTGCTCATACCACACATACCGGCACAATTAGCAGAACAGTTAAAAATATAAAAAACTGTACTTATATTACTAAATAATATGGATTGTATTTAAAATAATAATAATTAAGACCTAAGTTGCAACTAAATTAGCGTCTCTGTGGTATTTGTTGAGTTTAAAGTAAATTTTAAGAAAAAATTAATATAGCAAAGACCACTTTCTTCAGATTTCATATTACCTTAGAGAAGTTGAAAAATTGAAGAATTTTAACATTAAAAATCTTACATAACAGTAAATAAATGAAAGTTTATCGTGTGTTTCCTCTGTTGAACAATAACAAATTAATGAAAAATATGACCGGTCAGTTTTGTCTTTTTTCAAATAAGAGCTACATCATAAAATACTAGCTAGTATTTCTAAAAGATTGCACATTTGTAGAATTTTTGAGACTTACCAGCGTTCCGCTAATTTTACCGTTGTGTGTATATATTTATTTCACGAAAAATTATTGACATGTGCAGATATTGATATGCGTGTTACAGGCCTTGAAGGGCCCAAACTAGAACGATACGAAATGTACAAAGTATGATATTACAATGGTTCCATGAATTATATTTTACATTTAGAGGCCTTTTAGAGTTGAATTTGATGTACTAAAGATGATTATATATATTTTTGATTGAGAAATGAAATATTTAAGTGGCATAGGAATGTAGTAAATTTCTGTTTACATTTTTTTTTATTACGAAGGAAACTAGTACTTATTGTTAATTATATAATGTGGCAAGATCATTTAAAAATGTAATTTTACAAAAGTATTTTAGCTGCCGTTAGTATGTATATATGTTGTTTAATGAACGTATATAATATGTTTAACATCTACGGAGCTATTAGAATGTTTGGCAAACATCCACATGAGCATATTAAATGGCTGTGCTATTAAAGTTGAGCAATTGAGAGCTCGATGTTGGAATGCAGAAGTTGGCGGCAAAACACGCGCAATTTATTCTTATAAGCATTGTCTACACCGGGGCACATGTCTCAGATTTACCACTCCTTATTTGGTTGTTTCATTCAATTCAAGGGCAGGTCATGCCAGACGTACCAAATCTACAACTTCAAAACGTGAAATGTGCATATCCGTGCCTACCTTTTAACAAACAATATGTGATAGATAATAAAAATCATATATTTTAGACGCTGTTACAAAGCAAGTCGACAGTATTGATATGAAATGCCAAATGTGGCTTCTTAGAACGGTGGGATTATAAACATCAATATTAACTAATAATAAAACAATATCGACATTATTGATTAATATTTGTTTATAAAGTATATTTAAATATAGTTTCATTTTCGTTACGAGTCGAATATAAAATAGAAAAAAAATAATGAATATTCTGGAAGCTTTAAGTACAGTAATTTGATTATTAAAATTAGATATACATATAATACTTTTGTGGTCACCAAAATAACCAATTACAAAAATGCATAGCTAAAATACGTGCCAAAAATTAATGACACAATCTACAGCATCGGGTATAGCCACTCTTAATGGAAGATATCAGACTGTCTGACATGTGCCCTGGTTGGACATTACGTATGCACCAAAGGATGAGTACAATTTGCCAATACTATATAACTGTTCTTTATGTGAGTAATAGATTGGCTTTTATGTTGGCTGATATTGAGCGTATGGTAAGATAAAATGTTGCAAAACAATAAATGATACTTGGTGCAACGTGCTTGCTATATGTGTGTTAAATCCTCGAAATTGCATGTTCTTCTGTATTGTTTTTGAATAAAAGAATATGCATCTGCGAACCTGTAGTTTTGATATCTACCCCAATATATAAGTTTTATCTATGATCTACCCTTTTAAGTATTTTATTTAAGTGAAATAATCCAAACTAGGTGCAAATAGGAGAATTTTAGCAGAATTAAGATACTGTACTGAATATACCAACATATTAAACATGGTGAGTGGTGACATATCTAATAAAGTGAAGCTATAAATTAGCGACACTATAGGGTTTTATCATGTGTTCTTTATCACATAGGAGTATGAATGTTCTTTTTTTTTAAATGGCACTGCACGAGTTATGGATCTAACCAATGTCATGTAATCATAAATATTAAGTTTAAATGCATTGCTAAATTGTAAACTATTATATTCATACCATGGAAAAACATGGTACAATGCATTCACTGGAATACAAACCACTGCCATCCACACACAGCACCAAAGAACAGTAACTAAAGCTTAAGTTCAGTTATTTTTCTAAGATAAAGCATATGTACACTAAAGCAATGAAACAAAAAGTTCTTGTTATTATTATTTTTTATTAGATTCCCTTAATTTATGTTCTTTATACATTTTCATGACTTTCTTGCCAGGCACCAAGCCTTGAGATAGGCCTGGCCTTTTTAGTTTTTTCTGGTCTGATCTCCCTTCCCATATAGTGTCATCGGTCGGTAAAACAGGGTCTCCTGTTGCTTGAGGTGGAGGTGCCGATGTCATTGTGCCCATACCTTCACACACCACTGACTTCAATTTCTGTCGAACATAATTATTTACTTGGTAAAATTCAAAATTATAATGTTTTACATTTGCCCATTAATATCAGCAAATAATTTTATGTTAATAACTAGCTGTACCCGGCCGATGTCCTGTCTTAAAATATAAAAATCTAGAAATCGATTGCAGCGCCATTTACCGGGACCAAATTTTAATCTAAACTTTTCTCGAATCCTATTGAACAAAAATAAAATGTTATTAAAATCGGTCCCACCGCTTAAGAGGAGTTTAGCGGCGCCACCTACCGGGTCCAATTGTGAATCTAAACCATCCCGGGACCCATTTAAACAAACGCACAAAAAACGATTTCACCTAAATCCTGGTCCGATTGCAACGCCTTCTATCTACCTGGTTCAGATTTGAATCAACACCATCCCGGGACCCACTTGAACCCACACAAAAATAATTGAACTAAATCGTGGGACTCGATTACAGCGCCATCTACCTGGTTCAAGTTTGAATCTAAACCATCCCTGGACCCACTTGAACACACACAAAAATAATTCACCTAAATCCTAGAACCCGATTGCAGCGCCATCTATCTACCTGGTTCAAATTTGAATCTAAACCATCCCAGGACTTACTTCAACACACAGAAAAATAATTCACCTAAATCCTGGAACCCGATTGCATTGCCATCTATCTACCTGGTTCAAATTTGAATCTAAACCATCCCAGGACCAACTTCAACACACACAAAAATAATTCACCTAAATCCTAGAACCCGATTGCAGCGCCATCTATCTACCTGGTTCAAATTTGAATCTAAACCATCCCAGGACTTACTTCAACACAGAAAAATAATTCACCTAAATCCTGGAACCCGATTGCATTGCCATCTATCTACCTGGTTCAAATTTGAATCTAAACCATCCCAGGACCAACTTCAACACACACAAAAATAATTCACCTAAATCCTGGAACCCGATTGAAGCGCCATCTATCTACCTGGTTCAAATTTGAATCTAAACCATCCCAAGACCCACTTGAACACACACAAAAATAATTGACCTAAATCTTGGAACTCGATTGCAGCGCCATTCTACCTGGTTCAAATTTGAATCTAAACCATCCCTGGACCCATTTCAACACACACAAAAATAATTCACCTAAATCCTGGAACCTGATTGCAGCGCCATCTATCTACCTGGTTTAAATTTGAATCTAAACCATCCCGGGACCTACTTGAACACACACAAAAATAATTCCCCTAATTCCTGGTACCCCATTGCAGCTAACCCAGTAGGTGGCGCCGCTAAACGGTGGGACCAATTTTGATGAAATTTTATTTTTGTTCAAAAGTTGAGATTAATAACATTTGGTCCCGGTAGATGGCGCTGCAATCGGTTTTTAGATTTTTATTTTTTAAGGCAGGACCACGTCTGCCGGGGTACAGCTACTGTTCGACAGCTAAGTTTTATGTGAAAAGAAAAGTGTTGTTCTTACTATTATTTATTATTTTGTTATTGCCCATGCAATTTTTTTTGTTAAAACTTTTGCGTGTGCCTTAAGGAACATACGAAAAAAATTAAGCCAAATTGGTTGAGACATTCTCGAGTTAATTATTTTACATGTATTTTATCAATAAAATAACTCCGACCAAGCATCTGTTTTAAACGATATTCAGGGTTTTTACATCCTCTTTGATGATATTTGCAGCACGCATTCTGTCAATTCTATGTTATCATAAGGTTACATTAAAAAAGTTTATATTGTCCAAAGCGCTCGCTTAGGTTAGATTAGAAATAATTGTATATGGTGGTTAAGTTTTCTTAAATTTCCTAATTTTCCACACAATTTTCTTAATTTTTTCTTTCATAAGAACCTTCACCTGACAATAACAAACAACAAAAAAGAATTAGCAAAATCCGTCCAGCCGTTCATGCGTGATGGCGTGACCAAGAGAAATAGGGATTCATTTTTATATATATAGATTATTAAAAATGGAATAATGGTTTTAGCAAAACATGAAATCTCCAATTTCTGACAATAATGTTTTAATATAAATAATAAACTTCCTGGAGTTAGGGCATCCCAATTAAATGGAAATGGATGGTATACCCGCTTAAAGCAGGTTCCTATATCTTACTGACCATTCATTTGCTTTACTGTAGGTTAAAATTTGACTTTAGTTCCATACAACTAATGTCAAATATTTTTTTATATTGCAGGAGTTTACCGTCGCCTATGGACATTTGCAACATCGAAGGTGCTACAAATGCGCTGCTGCTCTCTTCAAGGGGACTGGAACCTGGTCGCCATCCAGTCAAGCAAATACCCTACCACCTGGCTGTGAATTGTTTAGTGGCCTCTTACGACAGGCCACCTGGCCGCAGGAAATTGTATTCTTTCTCTGTTCCTGCACGGATATATATATATATATACACACACTAATGTGGCTATCCGTTAATGCCATTATTTATATTTACTCTCTAAATAAGATGCATTCGGCCACAGTCTATAACTGTAACATTATCGCTGGTGAAGCCCGAGCATATTAGAATAATCTTTCAGATTTGACAAGATTTAGCTTAATCTGCCAGATCATAATGTTCAATTTCAATTATGATTAGAGATTCACCTACATATATATACCATATTTTGCATCCATGACACATCACACTTATACTTCGCAAAAACCCCTTGAGAAAATGCAATACAGAACTTAGTGGGAGCACTATTTTATGAATATTATAATCGAAAGAATTAATAGAAATTAACAGAATAAATATTAATGTAATTAGTAGACAAAAAGTTGAAGAGTAATGTGAATTTTCAACAGAAATGAAACACAATATAAAATATTAAAAATGATTATAATACAATATGAAAATGACCATGCTTCGCACCATTACCTAACAATTATAGACATAATTACCGGTTTTAAAAACCCAAAGAAATGGATGATTTATGTGATTGACAAAATTCAGAATACATAAATATAATCTAAAGTTAAACCAATGGTATGGCAATTAAATGAATAGTAAGATACAGGAACCGGCCATTAGCTTGTCCTTGATGGATCCAGGGTTTTTAAGGTTCACATGTCAGTAACATTGATATACAGTAATTGTAATAATATATACATAACAGGAAAACTGTCCATGTGGTGCATATTCTCCAACTAGCATATAAATTCACATCATTGGAACAAGTCACAAGTACCTCCAACAGTAAATTACTACTAGACATAAGACTTCTGAGTATTAAGCAATCACAAGAGCTGGAATCACATAGACCCCAATTGAATTTGATGGACAAATTAATGGCTACCTGAATATGTTGAGGTGTCCAAAATTACTACTTTAGAAAGTAGCAATTTTAAAGTATTACATATCATCAAATCAAATTTTGTTATATTTATATATGTATTGAATTTGATGTAAGGACAACCCAAAATTATGTTTAATTTTAATTGAGAAATAAGTATTATTAGACTTATCTTATATAAAAACATGAATACAGTGATAATAATCTATTCCCACCATAAACAGAATATAAAATGGTTCAATTCATACTTGTTTCTCTGCATCCATCTCTTCTGTAGACTTCTGTATGTCTGAATCATGTGCATATTTACAGTTATGCCCAAACCGGCAGCGCCCTTTTCTGTAGTTCCAGCATATTTTCTTGCCATTGATCATCTGGGTGTTGTCTTTACCTGGAACCTTACAGTCATTGCCTATGTACTTGACGATTGTATGCACAAATGGATACATTACTTTCCTAATTTGTTAAATACTAATGATTTTAACTTTATAGCATAAAAGGTTGGGTATAGTTATGGGACACCTTTTATTTATTATGCACAAATCCAAACTTTTTTAATATAGGTTAGAAAGCTAAGGCAGGAGCTCTGCTTCGCTTTGCTCCCGCCTTAGCCTTTGTGGTTGTTTTATATAACCACCCAATATTCACTTTATATCTCAAATAATAAATAAAAATGTCCCATATCTATTCTGCAGCCAAAAATCTTTTATATGGTATTCCATGTTCAACTTGGACCTCATTAGTGAATGGAAAAATAACTAACTTATTATTTGCATATTAGTATTAAGAATATCAATAAGCACTTCTTAGGCATGATCTTACAAACTTTTCAAAGGTAAATGAAAGGTTATCGACGTGAACAATCAAACATTACTAAATAAAAATTAATGTAAATTGCCAAGTTGACCCATTTCCAATAAGGGTCTAGAATAAAGCAACAATACCTTAAAATGTATCATTTCAAAACAGAACAGAATACCTATTTAAGGTGAAAATAAATGTAACATTTTGGATGATAGAAAGTCAACATGTACCATTTTAACATGCTTCTCCAAAATAGCTGCCTTTGCTAGTTCTGCCTGTACGAATGGGTTTGAAAACACCGACGTCTGTAATGCATTTTCCCCTAACGTGGGTTTCGGTAGTTTAGGTTTTAATGCATCTGAATTTGACCTGAAATTCATGAAATTTATTAAAGCTGCAAGTGGTTTTCAGAGAACAAAATAATTGAAACTTAGAATACTTTTCCGGGTCGACCGAATCCTCTTCTGAATCACTAGATGATGAAGATCCGTAATCTAATAACGCATTCATTATTTTGTAATTTACTTCGACAATTCCTAAAATTAATCACCCAACTTGATAACAATCAATAATTTTGAATAGAATTGGAATTTATAATTTAATTTATGACATAAGAACAATAAATAGGTAGTGTATCATCTATGAATAATAAGATGTCGTTTTTTATTATTTATTAGTTTTATGGCTTGGCAGCTAGGCTTTTAAGCCAGATCTTAGATTATTTAAAATGTAGTTTCTTCATATTCTTAAGCTATGTCTAGACTCTAGCATAGCTGAACTGTAGGTTATCAGCTGGTGCCATTCAACGGAGTTCTTGTGACAACTCAAAAGGCCATATTTGACTGAACAGTTCACATTTCTTACAAAACACATAATTACTACTCAAAAACTATCAATATCCTACAACTATTGTTCATTTTAGAGTAATTTTACACATTTTTAGAAAATAAAACTGCACAGCACAATATCTCCTTTCAGTTTCAGCCAAAAACGTCTTCCAACTGACGTCGGCGCCCGCGAGACGCATGCGCACTTCTATTTCTCTCCCTATCTCGTTCCGCGGCCTCCTTTTGATACATTACAGTCTCGCAGAAATTGGCCGCGCATACCCACCAATCGTCGCTGTGCAGCATGGCTTGCACCAGATCGCTCAGCGAATCGATCGGTAAGCTACACCCATTGTTCAACCCCGCAACAAGCTTAGGCCACCCCGGGATGCAGAGTGACTCACTTCAACAGAGGTTGGACCCGTCGCATCCCATTCCATCCCCTGCGATGGAATCATGGGAGGAGATTTTGCGCATTCCTGTATCTCCGGAGTCAAGTCTGACGACGGCGTACGAGGGGCGCTTGCGCAGTTCACTCCCTTACTCTCTCAGTGGCTTCCTTGCGGGACATTACTGCCTCGCAAAAGGAAGAAACCGCTGACCAGTGATCGTCGCTGTGGAGCATGGCCTCAACCAGTCTCCTCAGCGAATCGATCGGCCCTACGATGGTCTCGAGCTCGAACCTCTGAGGTTGCCACGCAGCGCATTCGACCAGGGTGTGAAACGCAGTATCTAGCGTGCCGCACTCGCGGCACTGAGGAGAGAGCAGACACCCCACAATGTGATGCAGATACTTATCGAAGCACCTGTACCCGGTAAGTATCTGCGTCATCCTAAAGGTCAGAGTCCCGCGTTACCGAGCGACCCGTCTCAGTAGGTAGGGTCGAACCGCCTCCACTGTATTAATGCCGGCCTCAGGAGATTCTAAATCTCTCTGCCAGGTTTGGATCATGGTCGCGGTTTCCCGCCTCCTGATCGCCTCAATCTCTGCCCGGCAATAAACCTGACCCCTAGCTCTGAAGAAAACTTAAGAGTATGGCCAAATAGAGTATTTTATAGCAGGACCGCCACTTTGGCAAATTTATCTAAGCTTAGCAACTCCAATATTCAATTTTAATACTTACTAGCAATGTTTAGTAAGTATCAAAATTGTCAAAACGTTAAACATCATATAAGTCTCAAGTTGCTTTGTTTATGACTTACACATTTTTTTATACCTATAAAGTTTATTTTCTTAAAAATGATTTTAATTTTGTAAGAGAAATTTAATACCTTGTAATTAAGAATAATTATTTGATTTAATGAAGCGAAAGAAACTATTACACACCTGTCATGTCGGGTTTTCTTTAGTAAATATCATCAAATTATGTTCCGAAAAGATTTGTCCTTTATATTCCGTTAGACATCCTTGGTAAACTTTAAAAATCACTGCTCTTGTAAAACTTAGTATTGTTATATCCGTATTTAGTTATTTTGAATGGATTTTAGATGTGGATCAATGTTTAGATTAAATTAACGTGGATAAATACGCTTTGTTTGTAACTTACTAATATTGACTGCAGATAAGACTAGTAGGTACCAGAAGGCAAATATGTTCTAGGCATTATGGACAGATTATGCATAGATTTCAGATTAATTTTGTCTTTGTGATTGTATAACTTGTTCTCTTTTCAACTTAGGTTGCTACTCAGATATCCGGTACACGATTAAGTATTCGGTGGACGGAGTGGGTAGGGGTGAAGATATACTTACCCTTTCTGCAATCTCTCTTTTCCGAAGTTCTTAAAATATTAATTTTTGGTAAACATAACCTCACCTATTTTTTTACTAATATTATTGTGATGGGTGGTGAAAGGTCGCGACTAGTGACTTGAACAGTGATTTAGGTTAGGTTATATTAGCTTCAGACCGACTTGGCAGGTGATCCGCCCTGCAACCTCCAGGTGGAGGTGCTTGCCGAGGCGCAACGCTTCCGACAGGATGCCCACACAAGGGGCCTGGTGTATTGCCGGGTAGAGATTGAGGCGATCAGGACATGGGAAACCACGACCATGATCCAAACCTGGCAAAGAGATTTAGAATCTCCTGAGACCGGCGTTGAGACAGTGGAGGCTGTTCGTCCCTACCTATCGCAACGGGTCGCGCGGAAACGCGAGACCTTGACCTTTAGGATGACGCAGATACTAACCGGGCATGGGTGCTTCCATAAGTATCTGCATCAGATTGTGGGATGTCTCCCTACCCTTTGATGCCGCGAGTGCGGCGCGCTAGACACTGCGTTTCACAAGCTGGTCGAATGCGCAGCATGGCAACCTCAGAGGTTCGAGCTCGAGGCCATCGTTGGACCGATCTGTTCGCTGGGGGGACTGGCCGAGGCCATGTTTTGCAGCGACGATTATTGGTAGGCGGTTTCTTTATTTTGCGAGGCAGTAATGTCCCGCAAGGAATCCGCTGAGAGAGAAAGGGAGAAAGCTCCACACGCGCTCTCCGGACGCCGCGATCAGACTGGCATCCGTAGACACAGGTATGCGCAAAACCTCGTCCCATGATTCCATAGCAGGGGCCTGCGCATTGTGGGGATGCGATGGGTCTAACCTCTGTTGGTGAAGTGAGTCACTGTGCTTCTCGAGGTGACCTATGCTTGTTGTGCGGTTGGTCATGGGAGTCGGGTTTTTTAATTTACTAACAAATACGTTGTCATAGGAAACAAGTCATTCATTGTATTACTTCAAATCAGGTTGGCATCGTCTCATCTCTATGTTTTGATGGACAGCTGTTTAGACTATATGGATTTAGTTTATTTGTTATTTTAATGAACTTAGTGACAAGAAACAGAAAAGTTTTAAGTAAAACACCTAATTAAATTTATATGTACGTAACATAGATTTACTACTTAGGGTTGTTCACGTGGCGTAGCCGCGGGGTTATTGTTATTATTATTATTATGTGTTTGCGTTGTATTTAAAAACCAAGTAAAATTCTAAAATTATATTCTAGCAACATTGTAGTTTTATACGTCGTACACATTGAGCCAATGCAGGCTCGTCGAAAATACGCTAACGTCAAAGGAATCCATAATAAAAATTCGAAAGTTTGTTGATTTTCGGCAAAACAACGTATCCACATTGAGCAAATGAACCACTTCATTGGCCTAATGTATACGCAGTATACATTTGTATTATATGTAATTGTTAAATCTGTTTTGTCAACTTTTGAAAGTCTGGTATTAGACGGACCAACCTAAATAAATAAATTTGGTTAAATGGCACACAAATGAAAGGAATGATATTCAATGACAATCAATTTATCACTGGTTGATTTATCCAAATTGAAAGACACAAATGAATCGTTTAATGTCGGCTAATTCAAAATGTATGGTATTAATAAAATGAACTATGAGAAAAATCAAAAGGTTTCCCTGAAAATTTTAGATGACCCTGATTTTTTTAAATTTATTATTTGTGTTATAAGGTCATTGAAGTTATTATTAATGCTGATATTATAATATGGTCTTCAGAGATTCCCATATGAAGTGCTTTACACGATCGTCTAACTTTACTTAAGGAATAAAAATGTTTGAATTGATTTTATGAAGAGCATACCTTTTACGAAGTGACTACATTATAGCTACTATAGTGACTAGTTATACTGATATTAGACGGACCAATCAAACCAAATCAATTTAGTTGAAAGAAACAAAACTCAAAGCACACGAAACATCTGATGACATTAAATGGTTCAATTTTATATGGATCACTTCAGTCGATTCATCCAAATTGAAAAACTGAAATGAATCGTCTAATATCAGCCTAACGAAACTCTAGTTCAGGCTTAGAGGAAGTATCATATCACTACGAGTTTTTTTATGACTGTATCCAAATGTATCTTATTTATAGCGGTAAAAAATTACACTTTACGGTTAGCTACAGTAGTGTAGAAGATTTTATGTAGTTATGTAATTACACGAGTTATCTGTTAAGGCTCCTATTATAGCAAAAGGTGGAAAGTGGGATTCAAACGAAATAACATTTATTTATCTTATGGTTGGTAATCTTCACGTCATATTTACGTGAATTTTTTGTATTTTTTTATTGTTATTTTAAGTTAAGAAAAAACAATAACCGAATTACCTCCATATTATTGACTTGAAACCATTTTACTCCTTTAATTACTATAAAAAATCAACATCTTTTTAAGAGAGATAAATAATTTGTTTTATTAGATTTTTAAATACTGCTTCATTTTATTTAAATCGGAATAAAAGGTATCCTAAGTTACACCCTGGAATAAGAGCTTGCTCTGTGTCGAGTTTCATTTAAATCCGTTCAGTAGTTTTTACGTGATGCTCTAACAGACAGACAGAGAGACAAAAATTCTATAAATTGCATTTTCGGAATCTCCTGGTCCGATTTATACCTCCTGATTTATTTCACATTTTTAAATGCATTTTCTAAACTCGAACTATTTACAGATTTATTATAGTATACATATAATACAAAAATAAATGGAACATACAATGGAAAATGTACTTAAATATAGAAAAAAATCAAAAAAGTTCTAAAACGAAAGACATTTGAGAGTAAGCGTTACTACAAGCCTTAATGTTTAACGCCATAAACAATGACACATCTCAAAGAACGCATTAATGTCATTAAAACCTTGGCTACATCTGCGTTATGTCTTTTAAAGGTGCGTTAGATAAATACTTACGGTGCATGTGTAGCAGAGGCATATTAAGGATAGAAGAAGCAGGAATAAAAACACAAAAAAACTATTTAGTAGATTTTTGGCCTTTAGAATATAGTAACCCTAAAATTTCTTTTTTCCTTATTTTTCAGTACGTGCGAGTGAGACGGCATATTTTACTAGTACGCGGTGTAGTGACGGCGGCATCAATTTCTGAATTAATTACCATTTGTCGCAAAAACTGCGCGTCCTTTATCTTTTCTAGACCAAAATATTTAATCTTATACCTGGTTGTGTTGAATTCTAATCTAAATGGCATCAGATGATGAAGTAGACGGTTCTTTCGCAGGTAAACGTTCAATTTAGCTAGCATGTCATAGGTAAGCCGCGAATAGCGGTATCATGTGTTTACTTGCGGTATAGAGCAATTAAAAATTTAGAAATTTTTCGGTTCATAATTGGTGTTTTTGTCGGAAAGTGACCTTCATTTGGATGTGGTGCAGTCGTGGATGTTGTTAATCGGCACGTTAATGACCTATTTGTTGTTTTGTGGTTGTAAATATTTTTAAGTGGCAGTTTGTGACAGAAAAGAACATGCGATATCCCCTCATTACTACTTAACAAAATGGACGCCGCCAAACAAAGGGATTAGTGACCTTTGCTCCAAGGGTGCTCCAGTGTACGGGATTTACGACCGATATGAAGTTTCCAGTGTGCTCAGCAAGAGTGTTGATAGTGTGGACTGGTTTGACCAGTTTAATGTGAACTTGCAGGTGATGAGGACGTGGAGGAAGGTGAGGGTCAAAATGAGAATTCCGGCGAGAGCGACGAAGCCCCGCCAAAGGTAATGTTGTGTTTCTAGATCCACATAACCAACAATACTTCAATCATGCTTTCAGATTGTAAACATCTAACATTATTTTTGATCTGCTACCTCCACCAAGTGTGTATATCCTAGCATTGTTTTTAATATGATCTGAACAAACAGACAAAAATTGACAGTACAATTTTGTGAAACAAATTAGTTTTATATCCTTAATTTCATTTTATATCATACATATATACCTTAATGCCTAAATTAATTCAGGAGGATGAAGATTATTCCCCAGAAGATGGCAGAAAGAAGAAGAAGGGTAAAAAGAGGAAAGCTAGAGGGGAAGAGAAGAAAGGCAGAAAGAAAAAGAAGAAGCGAAAGAATGACAGTGAAGATGTGAGTAACAACACAATTATATAATTTTCACATTTCTGGTTAAGTTATTTAAATTGGATTCAACAAAATAGGTATCTGTGTGGTTTATATTAGGAACTAAAATGTGTATCAAAGTAATTTGAAAAGTTTGTGAACCAAAAATACATACATAATAGTCCATGTTGATCTACAGAGTCAAGGAAGTTCCATACTGTCAATAAATGCTAACAAGTTTTTAAATTTTGCTATGGACACCTAGAAAAAGTAATATAAAAATTAAATAAAAGGGTTTAATCAGATATAGTGTTAGGGTGTTTCTTGCTACTTCTTCTTAAACAACAATAACACATTTTGAAGTGGTGTACATAGACTGTGAAGTGGAATTAATTTATATTCAAAATCTTCAGAATTTGTTGTCCAGTGGAAATTAGTTTACGTAAAAGTCATGAATTTGAATATAAATAAATTAATAGTTGAATTTAAATATATTAATATTTCAGTGAAACATGATCACTTTAAGAATTGATCTTAAATTTGGAAGTTTGTTTATTAATTCTGCATTAAACTTACTTGATTTATAAAAGTAATTTTCAACTAAAATATATTTTAAGTACCATCTTTTCTTGAAAATATTTGACCATAGTTTTAAAATTAGAAGGCAGTACAGATGGACATATATACTTTTATAATAAAACAATTTTTTAGCATTTTAAATGAGGTAATTTATGTGTGTACACAGTAACACAAACCAACTTAATTGACAATTTCTATTTATTTTACCTTGCACCCATTTTAATATATAAAATTATTAGAGCTAGGCAAGTTTATGAAGAGTTTCTTGCACTGCTTTTTCACTTAAACCACAACATGTTGCGAAGCGGTGATAATTTAGATTAAGCTGCCATAGAGAAATGAATAACCATAAACAAAATTAAAACTAAATAGTTAAAATGAACAAGTTGGCGGTAGGCTAAATAAAACTTTAACAATACTCATTGACACTTGACATCTTTGTCTTCTGTGATCACAGCTACTGAAAAGTGGCCAAAATGTCAGAATAAATCAAATATCTTACAGTGCTTAAAATGGTTAAAACATAGTTTTATTATGTATGCTAGTCACAAAGACTCAAGAACTTATTTATACTTTTTGGAGTT
This sequence comes from Dendrolimus houi, assembly GCA_039645545.1. NCBI lineage: Eukaryota > Metazoa > Arthropoda > Insecta > Lepidoptera > Lasiocampidae > Dendrolimus > Dendrolimus houi. Next base: position 21,446,707 of record CM077127.1, on the reverse strand, counting down.
TTAGAAGACTTGATTAAACAAAATCATTACTTAACGTCACTGTAAAACAATGAGTTTTTAAGATGTCAAATGATGCATGTGTAGTTAAATATATACTTTTTTTATTCCTCAGAGTTATGTGTATCTACTTCTAATTTATACTTTTTACTCAATTGAAATGCATTGTGTAGAGGCAGGCATACAGCAGATATCTTTCTTCCAAACATTTTGCCACACAGAGACAATAAACGGAGAAACATGTCTGTGTATGTATTTGTATGTAATAACAGAAAAACAGTAAATGTAATGTAACATTGTAATTTTTAGCAAAAGTGAAACTATGGAGTTTCACTTTTGGTAAAAATTACAATGTTACCACATTTGCATCAAATAAGATTGCTAGCAATGACAATTGTCTAGTAAAAAAGATGCCCCTATGTGTTATATTTTTAGAGGGTGGCATATGTCCTTCTTGTCTTCTTGTTGTGTTCATGTATGAAAATGAAACAATTTTTAGATAGAAATCATCAAAAACTAAACTTTTATTATATTACTATTCTTGAGTATTTTCTGGGTAATTGTTGAAATATTTTATTTTCAAGCTATTCGGAAAGCAAAACAATCTTTTTTATTTTTAAAAGGAAACAGGCTAACAAATGTTGACTTTTACACTTTATTTAATTAAACATTTGCTGTTATTTATGACATTTCCTGCTGACTGTTTCTAATACTCTGTCTACATTCATTTCCCAAGCTAACAAGCAGTACAAATTCAACTTTATAATTTTAATAATTTCAATATTCAAAAACTCATACTACAACTAACATATGCTCAGGAAATTGCTTATTCAATTTTCCTGTTTGTGGATCTGCTAATATCCTTGGTTGGGTTGTATGGCTCCCTATAAAAGGAGAAGCCTGAGCCCAGCAATGGGAGTTTATGGGCTGATATTATTTATACTCATTTTTCTCAATGTAAAAGGTTTATATTTTTGAAATATAATTCATATGGGATATATCTGTAAACTGTAAAACCGCTGTACACAACTCTGTCTCTTGTTTGTCCTCTCTTGCTAGAGACAGGTTTACAGGGAAAAAATTAATTTGAAGTTAGGCTTGGCCTCACTTGTGTCATCACAATTCTAAAGGTTTAGGTGTAACTCTTTTGTGTACAATAGAGTATAAAATAATACAATGTCCTTATGCTACCAGGATGATGAATTTGGTCTGGAGGCTATAGAGGCAGAGGGGGACAGTGACTATGCTCTAAGTGCAATGACCTCTAGCAAGAAGTCTCGTAAAGGCAGAGGAAGCAAGCACAACACAACACCATCCACACCAGTCGTTTCAGATTCTGGATCTGGTAAGTTTTTAATTTGTAATGCTTCAAGCAGACAGACACCCACCTTATGGAAAGTAGTCATAGTTGACTATGGACATCTGCAAATCCAGAGGTGGCACCAACATGTTGCTGGCCTCAATGAAAGTTTATGACACCCTTCTTAATTAAACAATCCCTAGTTCTGTGGATATTCCTTTAAAATTATAGTTATAATTGGGTAGATCTAACTGTATCTTGAGTTTTTTTAAAACATGTCATATCAAAAGTCTGAATAGCAATTGCTCTGAAGCTTCACTGTGTTATTGTATTGTCATTGTAGGAGGATAATAAATTCTAGAGTTTCCAGGATAGTAATCTCGCTTACTTGTCTCTTTTTGCTTTATTTCGTCCTGGAAGATTACAATTTCTTATTAGGTTAAAGAAACAAGAGAAAAACCCAGATATTTATATAAATGTCTGAGCTCCCAATACAGTATGTCCTTGTAAGCATTGGAAATGTAAGTTTATAAAATTGAAAGCTAAAATCTCTCCTATAGACTTAAATATAAAATACAGCAAGAAACATCCTCATAATATTTCAACATCTGGCTTGGATTATTTATATTGAAAAAAATTTCAGCTATTATTTAAATGTGGGAGATTTAACCCAAATTTTGATATACCTGTCTGTCAAATCTCATCCAAGTAGTTTCTATGACTGTTATCTGTGGCATAAACACAGAAGGACATGACAATTTCATAAAGGTTCCATTTTTATCAAAATGGCTAGGAAACCCCATAAAGTCATGTGTTTGATTTGGAAATCTTATGAAATATCAACTGTTGCTATATAAAAATTGTAGAAACTACTACACATACTGTACTACACATTTTTTTTATAATAAAATAAAAACTATGGGTTGCAAATGAAACAAGAAGCCAATTTTTAATTATTGAACCATCTAAATAATCAAATGTGCTTTAAAAATTCCTTTTAAGTACAAAAGAATTTAATTTTAATAAAAATAACAGGATTTATTACAATGACTTTTTTGCAAGAGAATAAAAAATTCGACACTGTGCTAGACGAGGGCAACGACCCCAGACATTCACGCACCTACAAACAATGTATAGGTTCAATAAAATGATCTCGCCGCTATTACTTGATTCGCCACTGCCTTGTTCATTGAATCTATGCCAATTAATCAGGTCTTCATATAACGCCACGTGTTTACTTCTATTACTTTGTTACCTGGAGACGATTATGGAATAAAAGCCTTTATTTTTCCCGTAACAGGTGAATTTTTCAAATATGTCGCGATGGCCAAATTTGAAACTATGAAATAGCGAAAAACACTCAAACGAGTCCCTGGGCCGCGATATCAACGAATAAAAAAAAAACACTCAAATCGGCCGACAAACACACATTGTATTATCCCCAAGTGTTATTACGCTTGTGTTATTGGTAATATGCAACGGACCACTCTGGGGCCGATCCCAGACACCCAGACCATAATGAAAGGAAATGAAATTAATTGGAAAATGTAATGTAATTAACGAAAAGTTCGTTTACGAGATTTACCATGCCAGGATCGAACACGGAGCCTTTGCGTTGTGGTGAGGTCGGCCAGCAAATGCTTAGCCCGCTCAACCACCGAGGCCGCCTTATTATATTATGAAAGTAGTTTCATTAGATTTTTATAAAATCGATTATCCTACCTAGGAGTTGAATCCGTTGATAAGCTTATATGATATAGCCATATTTTATGGGGCATTTCACGTGAATCTTACTGAGTAAAATAGGTCCAAGTATCCGATTTCAGTTATATTGGAGTATGTTATACTTTTATAGTTGGAAGCCTGGTTTATAACATATGGATCTTTGAAAATTTGAGAAACCGGGGGTATCTACTTCGAAAGTCATTATTCGGGTTTAAACGAATATTTGAAAATAAATAAAACATCACAAAAAAAAATGTACAATATTATATTTTATTATTTAATTAAAAGAGGCCTTATATTGCATTTAAATTCTATGCCATGTTTCATAATGGACCCAGAAGTCGTTTAGAAGTTACTTATAAATGTATTTCTAAGTGAAGGGGTGCCGATAGTCCGCTTATTGTGTCTAGTCAGTTAGCGCGACTGAAATCGTTTTGTTTTATAGTAATTGATTTCACGTGAAATGCCCCATATGAAGATCAATTTTAGTGAAGGAGTTTCAAACGGTGAACTAGAAGAAAAGAGCATTTTTGACACAATGTTCTATTACTTATTTATTTTTTCCGCGACGCAATGTTAAAATGGATGGTAGGTAGATAGCCTTATAGTATAGAGATTTTGGATAGTATTTTACGATTTATCCAATCCACACGAAAATTATTTGGATATAATAATGATATATTGCATAAACCACTTTCACCGCACAAAATGTAATCTACAGTAAAATGTAATTTGATTGTGTAACTTTTATGAAATGGACCATACTCATTTGTTGATTTTTATTGTTTTTGCTTTATTTCCGCTGCCAACGGCTCTACTTCGATCGACTATGTTAAAATTTTAGCAAATGATTATCTCACGCATTTTTTAAATTTTTTAAAAATTTCATTTCCTATGGGTGGGTGGTGGCTTCATCTGGAATAATGTTATAGCTATAGGCCGTTTCACACAGATATGGCGATGGGTTTAATGCATTACTTGAGATGCGACATTGTTAATGACGCTAAAAATTGGCAGATAACGTATATATTCTTCTTAACTTAGCTTTTTACTGTCCACAGTGTACTGTTCTTTCTTTTCTATTGTACTTATTTTTAATTTAATTATACCTAGACATAAGTTGTTAAAAGTATCTTCTCAGTCAGGTTGCCTGAATGAGATCGCTCTAAGCGATAAGGCCGCCTTTTGTTTTGCCGGTAAATCATTAATTAAAAAAATTAAATTAGTAATTATTCTTTCTGTAATTGTTTATTTGGTGAACAATAAAGTGTTAACTTTTATTGTATATATATATATATATATATATATATATATATATATATATATATATATATATATATATATATATATATATATATATATATATATATATATATATATATATATATATATATATATATATATACTAGCTGACCCGGCAAACTTCGTACCGCCTCGGAATCAATTTTTTTTCATATTTACTCGCCTTTTAAACCTTCTCTGGACTTCCACAAATAATTCAAAACCAAAATTAGCCAAATCAATCCAGCCGTTCTCGAGATTTAGCGAGACTAACGAACATTAATTGATTTTTATATATATAGATATACACTAATATGGGTTAACGGCGTTATTTTTTAACGCTTTAAATAAGACCCATTCGGCCACAGCCTAAACCTTTAGCACTAAGGCAGATGAAGACCCAGCATAATGCCTATACAGTGGACGTTTTTCATTACAGTAGAACACTTCACTGTGCCTGAACTGATACGCCCTTGACCGATTTTTTAAATCAGGTATGGGCAACCTTTGACATGTTGAGGGCCAAACTTTAGCGTGCAAATACGTTCGCGGGCCGCGTTTAAAAGTACTTAGTGCATTTTAAAGTAATGATATTTTAAAATAAACTAGTTTAGAATAATTGAGAAGCAATAAATCTTTTGATGTGTCGCCCATAGGCGGCAAACCTCAAAGAATTCGATCGAGCAAGCCGAGTGGCGGCGATTATAGTGAGGCGGCAAACGTCAAATAATTTGATGTTTGCCGTCTCACTGTCACTCTCGTGAGTATAAGTACCTAATGTAATATTTTTTAAATTGGGTTTTCTCAAAATGTCTCGCAGGCCGGTTGTTGCCCCTTATATGTTTTAAATAAATAATAATGGTATCTGTACCCAATAAGTAAAGTTGAATTAATTATTATCTCAGATGAAATATAGACAGGCCGAGACCTCAGGGTGAAGGCGGTTAAAGGAAGCCGATTTTGGAATAGGCCAGTCGCGCCGCAGTGCGTTACGAGAGCTTAATATTAAATAATCGAATAAGTGCGGATGAAGATGAAATAGTTTCCAATAAATTCATTACTATTAAACATACAACTTAGTTCTTTTCTAATTATTATATATCATTATATTAATAACACAAAGCTACTGCCTAGCGTTGGACATGCGCCGTAGCCGCGGGGCAAATTCTAGTTATAAAATAAATGCCAAAATTTAAGTGAAACCTGCTAATGGCTAATAAATGACAGTTTTTAAAATCCAGAATCGCCAGAAACTTTCAGATAGAATCTAAAAGTTTCTGGCGAATAGGCGACAACGCGTTGGCGCTGCTTCTGGTATTGTAAACTTTTATAGGAGGGGTGGTGACCACTTTCCACCAGGTTGGGCATTCTACCCCTTCAGCTGCTTCATGCAATAATATGTTTATTAAAAAAATTAGAGTTTCAAATAAACAAATATAATAATAATTTTCAGCTGGTATGCCTACAGTGGAAGAAGTGTGTTCGTCATTTGGCCTTACAGATGTTGATATACAGTATACTGATGCAGATTTAGAAAATTTGACATCTTACAAACTGTTTACACAGCATGTGCGGCCATTATTGGTCAAGGAAAATCCTAAGGTAATTACTTTATCAAGGGCCGATTTTCGGCCGATCATCAGATTAAAGTTATAAGTCGAATAGATTATAACTTGACTAAATTCAAAAGTGAAACACTTCATGCAACTGTCGTTTTTAATTTTCCCATTTATGTTTCATTCTATGAATAACTTTTATTTAGTGATTGAAAAATCGGCCTTTAATGTTATAATTGTAAATTTGTTTATTATGTACATTACTTATGTAATCACATTTTAAAAGCGCGTTTTCTATAAAAAAAAATCAATTTCAAATTGACTGTATAAAATACCCATGCATTTTAATGTTTTATTTGCGTCGTAGTATGTTGTTATGCAGTCATTTTTCTCAAGGATCTGACTATTGAACACAAAAAATCCTGAGATCAAGCCATTGAAATATACATATTGTTCGATTTGCATTACAAGCTTTTATATGACTTCTTTATAGTCTAATATATAGAGATTTTCACATGAATTTGTGTATATCTTGAATTATCGACTTTTTTAATTTATATAAATAATATAAACTAGAAGAAAAACATGACACAGGCAACTGACTTGGTAAGTAATTGGTGCATCAGTATTCGCATATTTTAATAAATAGTCACGCATTTCTGCAGTCGACATAATGACTGCGTTTTTACTGTTAAATCTTTAATTGCTGATTATCGTTTTGTTTTTGTCTTTATCTGTAATAAATAATAACTTGAAAATACCATCTATATATTAAAAAACAACGTACAGTTTGATGAAAAACTTCTTTATATTTTTTAACAGTCTTCACAAGTTTTCTTTGTATCTTATTTCATAATTTCATTCGTGCAGGAACGGAGAAAGAATACAATTTCCTGCGGCCCGGCGGCCTGTCGTAAGAGGCGACTAAACAACCTACAGCCAGGTGGTAGGGTATTTGCTCGACTGGATGGCGACCACCCCTGGTCTAGAGTATGCCGCCATAACAACCTTGTGTTTTGTTCAGGCATCAGGGACCGGGTTCCAGTCTCCAGTCTCCTTTAAGAGAGCAACAGCAGCATTTGTAGCACCTTTGGTGTTGCAAATGTCCATAGGCGACGGTAACCACTTTCCATCAAGTGGGCCGTCTACCTGTCTGCTGAACTCCTGCAATAAAAAAAATAATAAACCTTGTCTGGAATTATCAAACCTAAAATCACTGATGATGCTATTCAATATATTAAGAGTTTAATACAATAATTATGTTTTGTCGTTTCTGATTGGAATTTGTAATTCGTTCTATGTTCAAAGGGAGTTATTTATTGTACTGAAAGTAAGCATACCTTTCTCATGTCCGTGACATAGCAGAAAAATTGCGAGAGAGATGCTTACACTGGTACTGCTACCGGGTAGCGCGGTCTCCAGGTTGAGTCCAAAACTCAATTTCCCCAATTTGATGAAGTAATATATCATTCAGTATGTTGTCATAAGTAGATCATTTTAGTGTTTGGCTCGCATTTTTACATACCAGAGACTATGTAATAACTATCCCAAAACGTTTGCGACAGGACAAAAAATTTTATGAAAACAAACCACATTCTAGAGACACTGCCGGGTAGTTATGTAGGGAGCACACACCCCGGTATGCCGCCTCCGTCAGGACCTGTTAGAAGGGATTGGCCCGAGAAATGTTGTATTTGCATTGTGAGAAATGTTATTCTTACCAATGGATTTACAAATAATACAGGATTGTCTAAAGAGCAAACTGGCAATTGAGATATTTCTATGAAATAGTAATAATTAAGAAAAGCCATTATCAACCTATAATTAAACATTATAAGTCTTTATATTATCAGAAGATGAGCTATTTACAGTCAATGATTTCTGGGTTATATTTTACGTGAAACAAGCAAGGCAGCATAATAAATTTTTGATGAAAGAAAAATAATCTATTCAGTCTTTGCACTGCTTTACACTTGTAAGTTTTGCTGGCGTAAGACTCTTAAGGCAAAACGCACACTACGATATATCAACGGACTAACGTATGTATAAAAGAATGAATTCGATTTTGAAAATTGTAGTACGCACTTAGTCTTAGAAACTTACCCAAGCCTGATTTTTTATTTTTTATTTAATTTATTCATGACCATAGTTTCTTTCAGTCGGAAATATGTTTAAAATGAACTTATGCTATGTGTAGCACAGCTGAACTGTAGGTTATCAGCTGGTGCCATTCAACGGAGTTCTTGTGACAACTCAAAAGGCCACATTTGACTATACAGTTCACATTTCTCACAAAACACATAATTACTAGTTAAAAACTATCCATATCCTACAACTATTGTTCATTAGAGCAATTTTACACATTTTTAGAAAATAAAACTGCACAGCACAACATCTCCTTTCAGTTTCCGCCAAAAACTCCACCCCAGCCTGACTAACAAGTGTGTGGCCAGGCTTTTAATTTAATGATTCAATTTCAATGTTCCTCTTTTAGGTCCCAGTGTCAAAACAAATGATGTTAGTTGCGGCCAAGTGGAGGTTATTCTGTGAGACAAATCCACATATCAGTGGAGGCACATCCCACAATTTGGGTTCGGAGGAGAATACAAACACATCTGCCACATCAGACTATGTACCTAAAAAGGCTGGCAGGCCACCTAAAGATTCTAAAGTGAGTTAAACATTAAGCACTAAAGATGTTACGAATATTCGGCGTGTATTCGGTTTTTGGATACCATTTAAACTATTCGGTATTTGGCCAAATCCTTTTTGGTATTCATGCAATACTGAATACAAAATTGTGAAAGAAAAAACATACACTTTACTGAGAAATGCATATATTTCAATCACAAATTATTGATAGTTAAACAATGTTTTAACTAGAAATGCCGTGAGTTAACTTGGCCGAATACCCCAAGAGAAGCCGAATATTTGTGCTATCTGTATTAAGCACACTTTTGTTTTTGAATATCTTAAAAATGTATTTTAGTATAAATTAAATACACGAAAGAAGTGAAAGTAGATTTTAATGGATAATAAAATTATTCCAAAATATTATTGCGATTCTACTACTTTTTAATTATAAGTAATTCAGCATAAATGTTATTTTTGTTTCCAAATTGACTAGTTACAAATATATATACCATATAAAACATTTCAAGCATAGTCAGTTTCTATGGAGAAACACTGATAACTATAACTCACTTCAGCTGTGCAATTTCAAAACCTAGCAATTAAGTGCATTTCCAAGAAATTTTATACCACGACACAAACACAAAAACAAGTTATGAACTTCAATGCCCATATGTAAACCCACATAGCCATTTCAGAACTAACTATTAAGCTTGCTGGAAGCAATATCATACTTTGATAGTCTTTACATGTTTTGGAAAACACAATACACCATTAAATGCTTAGCAAGATAACAATTTTATTATAGAAATTTACATTAAAAAAAAAAACAATGTCAGTTGCTACATTTTGAAATTGTACAGCTGACTTCATCCTATTCCCTAGCGATTCTACTCTTGATACAAAAGCATATTGGGATTTATACCTGAAATATTTTTTCCACAGAATGATGAAACAACAGAAGAGCAGGAGGAGGACGACGAAGAGGAAGGTAGTGACGACGGCGCGGCGTTGCCCCGGAAGAGGGGCCGCAAGCCGAAGACGTCGGTGGGCGGCACGCCGAAAGGCAAGCCCGGTCGCAAGCCCAAAGTGCCCACACTCAAAATCAAATTCAACAAACGGAAGAGGACTAGTAGTGTGAGTATAACTAGCATCAACTGTTTGCATGTGATTATGTGAAACATAATAGGGGTGTGGCCAGATGTTACAAGACATTCAAATGTTTTTTTTTCCCATGTAAAAGAACATAAAATAACTTCTTATCATCTTACTTTTAAAATATAATATGATAGAAATTATTTGAATTACTTTTGTAAACTATAATTAATACGCTATTTGATTCCTTTTATTTGTACCTACTTATGACGTCATAAGTAGACACACGTACAAAATATATGAGGCTGGACTTCTGAGTTTTTTAATGAAATCAATAGTTGACGAGATATTAGATCTCAAAGTTGTGAAAATTGTGGCGTACCTCTTAATAATAGGGTGTATGCCCTCTTAACTTTTAAACTATGAAGTGGAAAATTCTAAAAAAAATGATTTAAATGTAAATTCTTTTATACAACATCAAATAGTTTTTAAGATACAGGGCAGTTAGATTTAAACTTTTTTAAAATTTATGTTATTGCTGAAGCACAGGAGACAGGCTGACAGACCAACACACTGTGATGGAAAGTGGTTACTGTCGCCTATTGACATAACCAGAGGTGCTGCTAATGTGCTGCTGTACTCCTAGATGGGAGTGAAACCTGGCCACTAATGCCAGAACACAACTCCAGGTTGTTATGGTGGCATATTGTATACCAGGGCCCTACCACTTGGCTGTGGGTTGTTTTGTCGCCTCTTACGACAGGCCGCCTGGCCGCAGGGATTAGTATTCTTTTTCTGTTCCTGCATGGAGAAAACTATATGGTATTGGTATTTCCAATAATTTGTTTTATAACTATGTGTGTTGCAATAAGTCAATATGTTATTATACTTTAATGTATTTATAATACTCAGTTTTAATGGTAGGAAGAAGACCCTGAAGGTAGTGCCGGTGTGAACTCTGAATCGGAAGCCGAATTTGAACAAATGTTAGCCGAAGCAGAGGAACCGAAACCACCCTCCATCAGTGGAGCTGAGGAAGGACAGGTCAAAGAGGAAGATCCAAACACACCGGTAAATATTTATCAAACACATTGTTTTCAACCTAGGAGAATTGCTAAATGGTTGTATAATATTTAGGGTTGAACAAAATACTTGATTTTACAATCAGTAGTCTCAACGGAAAAGGAATTGTTATGAAATCGACAGTTGGACCTAGAGGTGCTCAGAAGAATTTTTTATTTGTAAATGTCATAATTGTGAAAGGCATGGGTTTGTAATAGTTGACATAGTAAATTTTACAGATGCATGTATATATATGCATGTATCTTTGATATAAAACATAGATGCTTCTAATGCTATGGTTAATATAAAATAGTTTGTTTTGATAAATAAAAGTATAAAAAATTGTTTACTAATTGTAGTATTGTTTTTAGCGGATATAAGCAAAATGTATTTATGATTTAGAGTTTTGTTTTTATAGCAACCGAAGAAAAAGGCAAAAACAAAGATTGGCAACAAAAGCAAGAAGAAGAGGAAACTAAAAACGACGAATAAATTCCCAGATGGTGCAGAGGGCGAGCAGGAACATCAGGATTATTGTGAGGTAAGTTTTGTTTTAATGAGCTTTGAATGATTGGAAAGTAAAAGTAGCATTTACCATAGGTTAGTTCTGGAAGAAATGTTCAACATGCTATATTTAGAAGGAAACTGTCTTTTATTGGTTAAAATTTGATTTATATTCCTTACCAAGTAATGTCAAGTTTTCTACCAATGCTAAAGCAAGTGAATGAATAGTATAAGATATAGGAACTGGCCATGTTCTGCTTTGTGGCAGCTGTTATGTTCATAAAACTCTGAATAATTTACAGAAAATAAGTTGAAATGTAAGAACAGAATTTGAAATTAACCACATGCTTAATGAATAATACATTTGTCCTTATAAGTAGTTTCACACCTGTAACTGACGGTAACAATGGTGGTTAGGTAAGCATATTAATTAAACTGTGGAACTTCATGTCCGCTAACTGGAGTTGCACACTTCCTGGCAAAACTTATACCATTCATTACATTTGGTTTCACCTCGATATGGCTGCTGAAAATATTAAATGTCGTAATTGAATATTTGTAATACAGGTATGTCAACAAGGTGGCGAAATAATCCTGTGCGACACTTGTCCAAGGGCATACCACTTGGTGTGCTTGGAGCCAGAGCTGGAGGAGACCCCCGAAGGACGGTGGTCGTGCCCCCACTGCGAGGCCGAGGGCAACCAAGACCAGGAGGACGATGACGAGCATCAGGAGTTTTGCAGGTAATATGGTACTTTATTTTTAATAGTTATTGTCCACAATTTCATCTACAATTGTAAAGATAAAATTCTATGTGTCACATTTAATTGTTATTTGGCTACTTAAAATAACTAAGAATGTGATTTGTGTGTGTGAAATGTGATTTCTATAAATAGTGTGGTATTCTGTGTTTATAGCAACAAGCATGCAGAATTTGTAGAAATAGTCAATTTGTGGAAGGATTGAAAAGATTGTACATTGACTTTCAAGAGCTGAATATAGCAATCATGAGTCAAAATATGTTCAATCAAATCCAATCTGCAAACAGATTGAAGATAGTAACAAAAAAATAATACAAGCTTCTATTGTGTCGTCATTACTATAGTTGTAATTTGCTTGTTTTGCAGGATTTGTAAAGACGGTGGTGAGTTGTTGTGTTGCGATTCGTGTCCGTCGGCGTACCATCGGTTCTGCCTCAACCCGCCGCTGGAGGAGGTGCCCGATGGGGAGTGGAAGTGTCCCAGGTGTAGTGTGAGTAATTAACACAGCCAATTAATGCGATTGAAAAATGAAGTTATTTCTGTCATCAATTAAAGGGCCTCAAGGGACATTTAGTTCTAATATATGTAATCAGCAAGCCTATATTAACTTTTATTAAAACTCGAAGTGAAGTTTAAAAAGAGTTTTGCAATATTTAAATCTTATCTTAAGTACAATACAAACAATTGAAAGTGTTGTAGTGTTTTTATAAATTCATTCATTTCACTTTAATTTTTATTAAAAAATACATTTAGACCGGCTGAAAACAGAGTTCACTGCAATATATATATATTTCTCCTAACACTGAGTACAACCTTTAGCTAAACGCAGACTGGAGGAAGAAGTGCTGGGTCGTGACTTATTAGACATAGATGTCACAAATACCACATAGATTCCTCCTATAGATTATAATAACATGGATGTTTTGATCTCAGTGTCCCCCTTTGGACGGCAAAGTGGCGAAAATATTGACTTGGAGGTGGAAGGAGCAGTCGTCCAAGTCCAAGGCGCCCCGCTCCAGAGAATTCTTTGTCAAGTGGCATGATCGTTCATATTGGAACTGCAGTTGGATATCTGAAATACAGGTACACTTTGGATTTGTCTACTTGTTTAACTATCTTACTAATATATTCCAAAACTATATCATTTACTAGGTATTATTAGTAGTCAAATATCTGGGTCGTCACACCACCGGGCGAAATATTTTTATTATATTTTTTTTTAGTAAATCTTATTTCATAGCAAGCACAAGATATATATAGTTGATGGTGGTGTCTTCATTGATAAAGCATTGGTGTCACAACTGAAATACCAAGAACATGTTCAGTTACAATCACGGAATCTCCACCATTTATTTTTCATCTGTATAAACTAACATACTATGGTTGGAAAAACTATTGTTATTTATTGTGTGATTATATTTTCAGCTTGATGTATTTCATCCATTGATGTACCGGTATTTCATGCGGAAATACGATCCTGAAGAGCCACCCAAATTGGAGGAACCTCTGGACGAGCGTGATGGTCGCGTCAAGCGGCTGAAAGACAAACAACCTCAAGATTATGAGCCAGATGACAAGATGCTTGAGGAAAAGTTTTACAGGTATGTATGTCCAAATATTGTGTGCATATAGAAATATTTTTACAAAAGATAAATAGAGAAATATTTAAATAATACCATTGTTAAAGTTAAAGTGTTGAAATTGAAAGGCAATGAAGGGGAAATATGACCAAAATCTGACAAGTGGGGTACAAGTACAAGGGGGTTACCCTCAAAGTTTCTGCCCCAGTTTGACAGTTTTAATGAAAATAAAACTGTCTGAAAAAAATGTTATAAAATATTTTTGGTCAGTGAGAAATAGTTATAGGATATTAGTTATTTTTAAATGAGAGTCGTGTTTGTGTAGAAAATCTCAATAATTAAAAGTATGACTGAGAGTAAAAGATATAAAATGGGCTGTGGTGTTTGGCTTTTTACTTCAATATTATTTCAGAACTTTAAAGCTACACATACACTTGACACTGATCTAATTCACTAACCATGTTTTGTCATACTTTCAAAAAGGCATATATGTCAAAAACATATGGTTTTGTTTAGGGTGGTAAAATAATACATGTGTGATTTCAGATATGGCGTAAAACCTGAATGGCTAGTGGTACACCGGGCGATAAACCACCGCACGTCTCGCGATGGCACCACCTACTATCTGGTGAAGTGGCGGGATTTGTCCTACGACCAAGCCACCTGGGAGTCCGAACATGAAGATATACCAGGATTGAAGGCTGCTATTGAATATTATCAGGTACAAATGAATAAATTATATGCATGACTACCTTCTTTAGATATCAAAAATTGATTAAATTTTTTATTACCTAAATATATTATCAATATTTTCAAACCATTGGAAAAATTTTGCAAATATCAAAGTTATCTGAAGACATTGGAGTAAATTTGTTAAATCCATATGATAGTTTGGCAACTAGTTCATTCAACTACTAGTACATAGTTATAATGTACCAAAGAAGAGTAAGTATAGGTATCTAAATTATAATATTAATAACTAGTATTTGAACACAATTTCATTCACCTTGGACTGGTAAGGAAGATTGAAGTTGCCACATCACAAATCACGTATAAGAAAACACTTTCAATATAAAATCATCTCTTAATGTAGGTCCGCGTCCTTCTAGAATTAGGACTAAAATGACAAAATGGAGTTGATAAATATAAACACGTTTTATTATTACAGGATATGCGCGCCTTCATTACATCTGAAGGTAAAACCAAAGGATCAAAAGGTAAGAAAGCAGGACGTAAAAGCAAAAATAGGGATGTGATTGATGAAGATGACAGTAGTGCAGGATTGCAAGCTAGACCTAGAAAGTACAATCCTCCCCCAGAACGACCTACTTCGAACCTAAATAAAAAGTATGAAGATCAACCTCCATTTGTATATGAAACAGGGATGCAGCTACATCCCTACCAGCTAGAAGGTCTTAACTGGCTTAGATATTCTTGGGGTCAAAGAATAGATACAATTTTGGCTGATGAAATGGGTCTTGGCAAAACAATCCAAACAGTAACATTCCTATATTCACTTTTTAAGGAAGGACATTGCAAAGGGCCATTTCTGGTATCAGTACCTCTATCTACAATTATAAATTGGGAAAGAGAATTTGAATTATGGGCACCAGATTTGTACTGCATTACATATGTCGGTGACAAAGATTCAAGAGCTGTGATAAGAGAGAATGAATTAACATTTGATGATGGGGCAAATAGAGGTGGACGACCATCTAAAATTAAGTCTCAAGTGAAATTCAATGTATTGCTAACATCATACGAGTTGGTATCTATTGATGCGACTTGTCTAGGCTCAATAGATTGGGCAGTTTTAGTAGTTGACGAAGCTCATAGGCTGAAAAGTAATCAATCTAAATTCTTCAGGCTCTTAGCTGGGTATCACATAAATTATAAATTGCTATTGACTGGTACACCATTGCAGAATAATCTAGAAGAGTTGTTCCATCTATTGAACTTTTTGAATAAAGATAAATTTAATGATCTAGCAGCATTCCAGAATGAATTTGCTGATGTATCCAAAGAGGAACAGGTGAAAAGGTTGCACGAGATGTTAGGACCTCACATGTTGCGACGTCTAAAAGCCGATGTACTAAAGAATATGCCCACAAAATCTGAATTCATTGTACGAGTGGAATTATCACCTATGCAAAAGAAATATTATAAGTATATCTTGACAAGAAACTATGAAGCTTTAAATCCAAAGAGTGGTGGTCAAACTGTGTCTTTACTTAATGTCATGATGGATCTCAAAAAGTGTTGCAATCATCCATATTTATTCCCTGTAGCAGCAGAGGAAGCTCCTTTAGGACCCCATGGAAACTATGACACACAAGCGCTAATAAGAGCGTCTGGAAAACTAGTCCTTATGGCTAAAATGTTGAAACAATTGAAAGAGCAAGGACATAGAGTATTAATCTTTTCACAAATGACAAAAATGTTGGATATCTTAGAAGATTTCTTAGAGGGAGAAGGATATAAATATGAAAGAATTGATGGTGGTATTACAGGAACTATTCGTCAGGAAGCTATTGATAGGTTTAATGCTCCAGGAGCACCACAGTTTGTGTTTCTGCTCTCAACAAGAGCTGGTGGGCTGGGTATTAATTTAGCCACTGCTGATACAGTAATCATTTATGATTCAGATTGGAATCCCCACAATGACATCCAGGCGTTTTCGCGCGCCCATCGTATTGGGCAGGCAAACAAGGTAATGATTTATCGGTTTGTAACACGCAATAGTGTAGAGGAGAGAGTAACACAAGTGGCTAAAAGAAAAATGATGTTGACACATTTAGTAGTAAGGCCTGGTATGGGTGGCAAAGGCGCAAACTTTACCAAGCAAGAGCTTGACGATATTCTCAGATTTGGTACTGAAGAACTCTTTAAAGAAGAGGAGGGTAAGGAAGAAGCTATTCACTATGATGACCGGGCCGTTGGTGAATTACTCGATCGTTCCAAGGAAGGTATTGAACAGAAAGAATCTTGGGCTAATGAATATCTCAGTTCCTTCAAAGTGGCGAGTTATTCAACAAAAGAGGGCGATGGTGAAGAGGAGGTTGATACAGAAATTATAAAGCAGGAGGCTGAAAATACTGATCCAGCATATTGGATTAAACTGCTCAGGCACCACTATGAACAGCACCAAGAGGATCAGGCTAGAACATTAGGTAAAGGCAAGAGAGTTCGTAAGCAAGTCAATTACAATGATGGCAGTGTTGCCCAGACTGAGAATAGAGAAGATTCTACATGGCAAGAGAATGGCTCTGACTACAATTCAGACTTTTCTCAGGGCAGTGAAGATGATAAAGAGGATGATGACTTTGATGAGAAGAATGAAAATGGTGATCTTCTTAGTCGTCGTAGTAAACGGAGGTTGGAGAGACGCGAGGAACGTGACAGGCCACTACCGCCTTTACTTGCGAGGGTTGGTGGAAATATGGAGGTGCTTGGTTTTAATGCAAGACAACGGAAATCATTCCTTAATGCTATCATGCGATATGGAATGCCGCCGCAGGATGCTTTCAACTCGCAATGGCTAGTAAGAGATCTCAGGGGAAAATCAGAACGCAACTTCAAAGCCTATGTTTCCCTATTTATGCGACATCTTTGTGAACCAGGGGCAGATAATGCGGAAACATTTGCTGATGGTGTACCCAGAGAGGGCCTTTCAAGACAGCATGTTCTAACACGAATTGGGGTAATGAGTCTGATTAGAAAGAAAGTACAGGAATTCGAGCATATAAACGGGTATTATAGTATGCCAGAGTTGATTCGTAAACCAGTGGAACCACATAAAAGTGGAACGGGGGAGAGTGCGGCTGCTAGTCCTGCGCCTTCAACAGCCACTCCTATTACCTCGGCTGCGCCCTCACCGGCGCCCACGCAAACTCAAAATTCAGCACCCACCCCTGGTGGTTCGGATAAGGACGACAAAGAAGAAATTAAGGAAGAAAAGGCAGAAATCAAACCCAAAGAGGAACCAATGGACATCAGTGATATAAAGGAAGAATTAACAGAAAAGGAATCTAAAGATTCTGATGGGAACAAAGAATCAGAACGGCGTATGTCAGTCGATGAGGAATTGCCCAAAGAGGATGAGAAGGTTGATGAAAAGAAATTGGAAGAGAAAGAGCCGAAGATAAAAGAAGAGATTAAGGAAGATTCCGATAAAAAAGAGGATGCCAAGAGTGAGAAAGCAGAGTCCGAGGCATCTGAGAAACCTAAGGATGAAAAGAAGGTAAAGGTGAAATTTTTTTAAGTTATTTTGTATATTACTCAAAAGTTATTCAGTGATATTAATGAAACTGACCAATGTCATTATTAGTTTAGGTGTTTGATGTTCTTGACCTTAGGAATGAACCATTTTATGTGAATTTTTGACCAAGTGATGTTTTTCTTAGTTTTTGTAATATTTTTATTTTGTGTCCAGGATGAAGATGACGATGACGTAGTACTAGTAAAAGAAGAAGAGGATCTCAAGGTAGAACGACGCAAGTTCATGTTCAACATCGCGGACGGTGGATTTACGGAGTTGCACACATTGTGGCTGAACGAGGAACGTGCTGCGGCGCCTGGCAGGGAGTACGAGATTTGGCATCGCCGCCACGACTACTGGTTGCTGGCTGGGATTGTCACGCACGGATATGGCCGTTGGCAGGATATCCAAAATGATCTCCGTTTTGCCATTATCAATGAACCCTTCAAGATGGATGTTGGAAAAGGAAACTTTTTGGAAATCAAAAATAAGTTCTTGGCAAGAAGGTTTAAGGTTAGTTTATGGCCTTCTTTTATTCTATTTAGATACAGAATTAAAGTTTATTCAGCTTACGCTTTTTAAATGATGTTTAAAAATTTGTTTCATAAGGTCTATTTTTTATATAAATTTTTTATGTCCAGAAAATATTTAATTTTTTCAGATAAAAACGAGCTTGGGTTCATTTTCATTCAAATGATAAATACTAAATTTTTTGATAATTGGTATATTATATCTTGTAGGAACGGAGAAAGAGTACAATTTCCTGCAGCCGGGCGGCCTGTCGTAAAAGGCGACAAAACAACCCACAGCCAGGTGGTAGAGTATTTGCCCGACCGACTGGATGGCTACCATCCCTGGTCTAGAGTATGCCGCCATAACAACCTTGAGTTGTGTTCCGGCATTAGTGACCAGGTTCCAGTCTCTCTTAAAAGAGCAGCAGCGCATTTGTAGCATCTTTGGTGTTGCAAATGTCCATAGGCGATGGTAACTGCTTTCCATCAAGTAGGCCGTCTGCCTGTCTTCTAAACTCATGCAATAAATATAAAAAATACAAATCTGCTGACTCTCTTAATTTTCATGATATTCTAATAAAGACTTGAATAATTTCAGCTACTAGAACAAGCGCTTGTGATCGAGGAGCAGTTGCGCCGCGCGGCGTACCTGAACCTGACGCAGGACCCCAACCACCCGGCGATGTCGCTGAACGCGCGCTTCGCGGAGGTGGAATGCCTCGCGGAGTCGCACCAGCACCTCAGCAAGGAGTCTTTGGCCGGCAACAAACCCGCTAATGCTGTGCTGCACAAGGTAACAAATGTTTTTACTGACTAACCTGGAATCCGGGCAGTCCCTTTGCATGACAGTGAATGTGTACTCAAGTTACACGAAGTAAATATGCCGCGGTAGAAGTGTGGCATCCACGGCCACCTTCATGGCAAAGGAGACAAACTTACTCTGTTATTGCCACAATTAAATCAAATTGTTTTTTATCTTTTCATTACTAATTTTCTGAACGGATCTTAATGATATTTAGTAAGATTGTATCCTGGGCAACACCATAGGCTACCTTCTGTATAAACATTTTTAAAGTGAAACATAGGGAATAAAATTTTCCATAGACAAGTAATAATTAAGTTGTGATATAAAAGTATTTAGAATTTGGTTAGGAATATAGAAATATGTGTCGAGTGTTATAGTTAGGTTTTATCTCATTTAGAAAGAATAAAAATAAAAAGGGATGAAGTTGCGGATAACTGCTAGTATAGAATAATTCTCTATATTTGCAGGTATTGAATCAACTGGAAGAGTTGTTGTCGGATATGAAGTCCGACGTATCCCGCCTCCCAGCCACATTGGCTAGGATTCCTCCAGTAGCTCAACGCCTTCAGATGTCAGAGAGATCTATCCTGTCACGTCTTGCAGCCACAGCTGGAAATCCTGTGCCCGCTGGTAAATATACGAGTATATTTTACGTTTTTTAATAAGCCTCTAAATTTCGTATAATTGTTATGAACAAGGGTATAAGTTTTACATTTTAAGTTTAATGTTGTATTATTTTCAGCGCAAATGGCGCAGTTCCCGGCCGGATTCCAGCCGGGCGGCACGTTGCCCGGGTTCGCGCCGTCGGCCTCTGCGGCGGCCAACTTCTCCAACTTCCGCCCGCAGTACTCCGTGCCGGGGCAACCGGCGCCTGCCACCACCACATCCAATGTGAGAGCAACACGTACATTGCTAAACTAAAAATACTCCACTTCTCCGGGAGGTCCTCCATGTTGTTTTTAAAAACAGTCCGACACGTCTCGCGACGTCGCGTGTTCAACAAGTTTATATAAACACTCGACGTCGCGTGGTGGTTTATGAAAGAAGTATTTCTATTTTCTTAGTTTTTCGCAACTATTGCATGTGATTAAGCGCGTTTATAAATCCACTTATAATCGTGCGAAAAATCTCCAATTTGGTGGGGTCATATGGAAGTTTGTCTTGATATCTATTTGCTTGAAGTTTATTCTAAAATACTACATTAGCTATAACCACAAATAGTGCGAAACCAGCCAAACTTAAAAAGTCCAAAAAATAAAGTAGAAAATTTGAAATCTACATAAAGTAAGAAAACTTCATATTAGCTTATTGTCATGACCTTTCTTTTACAGAAATCGTAAACAAGCGTAAATTAACATTTTAATCCAGTTGGAAGCGACTGCAGGTACGTTTCTAATTTTCTTGTAACATGAAAGAAAACAGAGAATGACAATCACCCAGTAATAACTCAAAAATTTACTGCTTTTGAATGACGCTATAGGAGACATTCTTCGCTCGCGTTTCTGTATAGAAAAATACCACTAGACTGAAGCAACATTTAAAACATCTTTCAACCATAATTAATTCAGAAATGTGTCTGGTTCCTTTAAATTTCATATTTAAATTATTAGAATTAAATATATTTTTATGGATGTTATACATTTATAAATGTTGGTATTCAATGATCAAAGTGAAACTAACCACTATGATAAACTAGAAGCTGAATTACATGATTAATTTCATACATAACTAAACTGTAAAGATAGCATAATTATTTTATGTTTACACAAAACACTTGTTGCTTTATGCACATTAAAAGACAGATGTGAAAGTGTAACATCACCTTTAGGGCCTATTCACATACGATCACTGTGATGTGTAAAGTAGAATTGTATGAGCTACATAGACAGCTTTTACAAGGCACAGCGACCATGTGTCATCTGTGCTTACCCGACTATAAACACGGTTTCAACGCGGCAACCGTCTTTGCAGTAAAACTTGTATAGACTCGTTCACATGACACGAGTGTAAAACGGCACTGCGAGCGCGCGGAATGTCATTTGTATGGAGTATGGATGGATCCCATATATACTCTTATGTATGTAATGAAGTCGACACTGATGACGTCGATACAATAGGAGTAAGAACTTTTCGTTTGAGTAATAACAAACGACGTCTTCAGTGCCTCGATAATACTGGGACCGTACATAAACCGTGTAAAAGAGCTAGCTCAGCACGGCACCAAGCCGTTTAGGCGGCAACCGTAAGCATGTGATGAGGCCCATATTGTACTGGCTGGTGATTAATTGGCATTCCTAGTATTCTCTTTCATGCTTATAAATAAAATATCTGATATATGTTGTGGTAATGTAATGGCTAGTGCACGCGTTCCAGACTCAAAGGGCGCGGGTTCGATCCTGGCCGGAACACATGCACCGCTTAGGCAGTTTTCTGACCTAATGTGCATATTACAAGTACTAAGTGCTAACAATGGTGAAGGAAAACATTGTGATGTAACCTGTATATCGTGATAACCGATGTGTCAAACCTACCAAGCCGTCTTGGACAAGCATAGCGAGTAACTGTCCGTTTCCGTATAATGGGAGGCCCGAGCCCAGCAATGGGACATTTATACAAGGTGGTGAACAATGTGGCGCGGCAACGTAAACATTACTTTTATCAGTGGCCACAACAAAAAATCCACAAAAATAGTTTTATGAAATTTTAAGCTAGCTAAATAGTATATATGTGTTCAAAATTCCATAAATTTCAAGTGACAGTGTTATATACGCAAACTATACAATGTAAAGTGTCCAAAACTCATAGCACATATTATCGAAGATTTAGCACAAAAATAACCCAACTAGACATATAAAAATAATATAATACACTTTTTATATATCAGTGCAAATACCTAAAATAGTGAAACTGCAATATGATAGATTGAAGGATAATTATCGTTAAATATTAATATAGTGATCGTTGTGAAATTCAAATATCCGTAAACCGTCACGCTCCGAACGACATCTGTAGCAAGTTCATTGATTTAATAAGTCGAGAACTGATAAAGCGTTTCTACGAATGGATAAGAGAGGGCACTTGCATATCAATATCGATTGAATAATATAAAATAAACTAAAATATTGTCGGGCTGTTCCGTGCATTATTTTTAAAAAATCGGACTTAAACAGATTTGAAATAATAAATATACTATAAATGTTTAAATTACAGACCAATTTAACATGAGTATATAGGAGAACAGGACTAGGAATTATTAATTCAAATATTCGACTTTCATTACACTGCACGGCTGGCTTAGCGGTCACACGGAGCAAAGGCAAACAGGAACACCCGAGTTCAAGTCACACACAATAAGGTTGTGTATTTTTAATTATGAGTTTCTTGGAGAACATTACACATAGATGACGACGTAACAAATCGGATTCAAGTAATATAAGTGACGATGATACATTTACTGAAAACTATCATAACTGCACAATTACGAGTTTGCCGAATATATCACTGGAAGAAAACGAGAGACAATTAAAGGAAAAAAATGAAGCTTTTAATACTAGAATTAGAGAGCGCTCACAGGGAAATAGATAATCTTATGTCAGAGAATAATAATTTAAAAAAATTAAATTTACAATTGCTAAAAAAAAAATATATACAAACAAATCACAAGTAGTCCAATAAAACAGCAGCAAATTACACAAAAAAAATCACCTAGTATTGGCAAAACCCACAAACAAACTCAAACCACACCAGCAAAACGTAAAACGCAACAAATTGGAAAAGATATAGAAAAGATACAACAGTCACACGTCGAAATTTTGAATTCGAAGGAACAAATCTTGGAGATTCAAGACACCGTGTCATCCGAGTTACAACCAAAAAAACACGAGATCTGCATGTTAAGCACAATTAACCAAAACAAAATACTAAAAATTGCAGAAAATATTTTTGACGATCGCTATGATATCATCCATTATATTACACCAGGCGGATGCACTAAACAACTTTTACAGGGCATAAGAACAAAACAGAGATTTCTGCTTAAATGATTATTGTGTTATATTTATTGGCGCAGAAGACTTTAAAACCACAAAAAATTATACTGAAATTGTTAATCACATACGAGAAACTTTACAAAAAAATAATTTCACTAATATTATAATTTGTACACCTATATATAGACTTAGTGACTATTCAACTATGTATAACTGGAGAGTAAATTTTTTTAATAATTTGTTATATAAAGATAATGTGTCACACATGTATGCATACCTTTGGGATTCAAACTCTAATCTTATTTATAACAACAGCATGTTTTATAGAAATTTGGGCCTAGTAAATAATTTTGGACTAAAAACAATTTTTAATGACATATACCTTCTATTTAATGATATTGACTTTAACAATAATAACGTTTTTGACATAAATAGTTCTTATAATACATTAGACGATCAAAGCCAATCTGGCCAGTTTTTTCTATAATAATAAAGATCTTTATATAATGCACCAAAACATCGCTGGACTAATCACTAAAACTAACGTGTTGACTGTATGCCTAGATCAATTAATGGAAAAAGTTATGCATATTGATGTGCTCTGTATTACAGAACATTTTATTATGGCAGGCGACGAATCACATCTTCATGTACCTAATTATTGGTGGGCGGCTCATTTTTGCAGAAAAAATAATAAAAGGGGAGGCGCTTGTATAATTATAAAAAATGGGCATAAATGGCTAGAATTAGCATCGATTGCTAGCCTATCTATACCCAGAATATTTGAATGCTGTGCTATTGAATTGGTACACTATAATATTGTAATTGTGTGTATATACAGAATACCAAAAGATAGCAATATCACTATCTGTTTTGAAAGGTTGGAAAAATTACTAAGAGAGTTATTTAAACATCGGTATAAACACACAATACTCGCAGGTGATTTTAATATCGACGTACTAAAAACTAATAATTTAACTATAGAATTTCAATGTTTATTACTTCGTTTTAATCTAAAATTAGCTTTTAAATCTCCGACAATAATGAAAAGCCATACTTGTATAGATAATTTTGCACATAACTTTAAGAGACATTACAAAGCTGAAATTGTCGAATTTGCTATGTCGGATAATACTGCACAAATAATGAAATGTCCGATCGAAAAAATCTTCTCTATTAAAAGTTGGCGCGTGAAACGACGAGATTTCAGTCAGGAAAATATGGATAAATTTAAACAATGTATACAAAATATCACCTTTTTTGACACTTACAAAGTAGAAAACCCAAATGAGGTGTACCAAATATTTTTGAAAGTTTTAAATTATTTTACACATTATGTTTTCCATATAAATTTAAAACCATCTACATTCACAAGAAACCAAAATGGGTCCAACGCGGAATAAAGTTGTGTAGCAAAAAGAAACGACAGCTTTTATGGTGTTATAGAACTCCTGATAACAAGCATTAGCATTCAAAACTTACTCAGCACGTTTTAAGAAAATTATCAAACTTACACGACAGGCTTTGTGCCTGTCGTGTAAGTTTGATAATAATCATAGCGTAAAAAGAGCTAACAACAAAGCAAAAGCGATATGGAACATAATTAATAATTCTAAATTAAATTTACCAAAGTACCACATAGATAATATACAAATAAATGACCATAATAGTACTAGCAAACCTTAAGACATTGCTCATGCTTTTAACAATTACTTTATTGACAAAATTACGCCTACGCAGGACACAGATATTAGTTATACATTTATTGACTCTCAAAAAAAATCTATTTTTTTGACTCCCAAGTATACCCCTTGATATTTTTAACATTATTAGATCATTAAAAAATACGAATAGCGTAGGCTACGATAAAATAACAACAAAAGTTATCAAATATGTAGCAGAAGAAATTAGTTATCCCCTAAGTCACATTATTAACTTAAGTATTAACACTGGAATATTTCCTGATGCTTTAAAAGTATCCTTGATTAAGCAGATATACAAAAAGAACAGTTGTCAAGAAATGCAAAACTATAGACCAATATCACTTCTACCTGTCATATCAAAAGTATTCGAGAAGTATATCTATAAACAAATATACCGGTACATAGAAAGTAAAAACTTATTATGTGATGAACAAAAGGGTTTCCGGGAAAATAGGACTATAAATTTAGCAATATATGAATTTTTATGCAATATTATGACCAATGTTGATAAAAGAAATCAGATATGTGCTATATTTCGTGATATGACCCAGGCTTTTGATTATGTTAAGCATAGTATATTAATTAAAAAATTAGAATTATATGGCTTTAGAGGTAATATTTTAAATCTTATACAATCTTATCTGGTAAATAGAAAACAATACACAGAAATACGCAAAATAATCATTGAGACAAGAAAAGAGGAAACTTACAAATCCCTCAAACGTACTCCCATGTACGGTGTACCACAAGGAAGTGTACTGGGACCACTTCTTTTCATTATATATATAAATGATTTGCCTAAATCTATTACTCATCCAGTGACATTATTTGCCGACGACAGTACAGTCTCAATTAAATGTGACAGTATAATTACGTATGAATTTGATATAAATAAATGTTTGACATCTTTAATTTCATGGCTACAAAATAATAATTTAAAAATAAATCTAAATAAAACAAATATAATTCATTTTACACAAAGAGTAAATAGTAATAACAAAATAGCAGTTAAATATAAGGATAACATAATTGAAGAAGTTCCAAACACTAAATTCTTAGGTATTACTATTGATGGGCAATTAAATTGGAAAACGCATATTGAACAACTATGTAAAAAAACAAGCAGTTCGGCATATGCTTTGTATAGGCTAGCTCGAGAAGTCAACACGGAAGTTATACTTACTGCTTACCACGCATTAGTGTCTTCAGTACTCCGCTACAGCATAATCTTCTGGGGTAACTCCACAAATAAAGACATTGCTTTTAAGGCGCAAAAGAGATGTATCAGGGCCATGTTTAATTTAAAAAACTACAGATAGCTGTTTGCCATATTTTAAAAAACATAAAATATTGACTTTACCGTGTCTGTATATTCTTGAAGTAGCATTGTTTGTAAAAGCCAATCCGCATTTGTTTAGTAAGTTTTCCGACATGGCAAGTCGCAATAGACGTGACAATAACAAGCTTTGTATGCCTGCCCGTAGAACTGCTCTAAAAGGGAAAAGTATATTCTGCATGGCGCCAGTGATATTTAATAAAGTACCCAGATCTATTAGGGATAATAACATAGATTTGTTTAAAAAGAGGCTACAAAAGATATTATCCGAAAAATGCTATTACGACGTCAAAAATTTTCTTGATGACCAATTCTAAATTAAATTTGACAGTACATAATATATACCTTGACAATTTTTATTATTAATTAATATTTCATTTTTGACATTGTATTTCTAAGAAATAACTCTGCACTTGACATATTAACTATAATTATTGTATAATTCTAGAAAAATAAAGTAATATTAATGTCTGTGTATTGAGTGGGTTACAATCTGTTTTTGCTAATTAGTTGAGTTTCAACTTTTAATTACTATTTGCGTGCCTGAAAGGGCAAAAACATGTGAAACAAAATTACATATTGATATCTAATGTTTTTACTAACCATGTTTTTTAAGCAAATAAATGATTTGATTTGATTTGATTATATTTATGGGTTGTTATTATATATATCAATGCAAGAGTTCTTATGTATAATATTCGAAATAAAAATATCCCTAAATGAATAAAGGTAATTTTTTATGGCACAAGTTCAGCAGACAGGCAGACGGCCCACTTGATGGAAAGCAGTTACTATCGCCTATAGACATTTGCAACACCAAAAGTGCTGCTACAAATGCGCTGCTGCTCTCTTAAGGGAGACTGGAACCTGGCCACTAATGCCGGAATACAACTCAAGGTTGTTATGGCGGCATACTCTAGAACTCTAGACCAACACAGCATGCAAAATTTGCGAGCCAAAGTCGTTACGGAGCCTGGTCACGTCTGTCGCAGGACCAATGGAACAGACTATTTCTGGAATCGTATCTTAGAAAATGTTCATAGGACGTCCTCAAGCCCAGTAGACTGACTAGACAAGTAAAGTGAAGTGGCTCAAACTTTGGTAGGCCACATTTAAAAGTGAGTTGCGATTAGATCACAAGGGCAAAATTTACTGCCACGTCCATAGTCTCAGTAAAGGAGCAAACCCATGAAATAGGGCAATTGACAGACATCAACTTTTTATCATCTTATAAAACGTTGCAGCCTCATAGATTTGTATGGGCGTAGCAAGTTATGACCTCATAACTTTTAACGAGTTCAATATTGAGCATCTTTATAATTGTTTAAACAGTAATTAAAATTATTACGCTCTTTTATGCTAGGGCTTCATCGGTTACTTTTAAAGATTTAGACTGTGGCCGAATAAGTCTTATTTAAAATGCTAAAAAATAAGGCCGTTAACGTATAGCCACGTTAGTGACTATACGTCTAATATATTTAAAGTCATTAACAATGTCGCATCTTAACACTAATGCAAATGAAGCCCCACCTTTTATGAACATTTTTTTGGATTTTATTATAATACTAGGATATGCCCGCGACTTCGTCCACGCCTGTCTTGTAAATTCCCGGGACACATTTCAAAAGAATGTAAGCTATCGTTTTAGTGAAACCTGTTGGAATAAGCTAATTTTTATGCACCCGAACTACTACAAACCGTTCCCGGGAAAATTCCCAGGGTAAAAAGTAGCGCAGATTTTAAATGTAAATTTGTTGTCGATCAGCGAAAACCGTATCGAAATCGGCCCAGTAGTTTCTACGTGAATCCCGAACAAACAGACAAGAAAAAAATGCATTGTGTTCTCCATCGTTTATATAGTGTATTCCAGTTTTTTTTAATAACTTCAATGTACAGACACGGCATGTTTAGAATTTTGTAGATGTGTGATGAGAATGGAGAATGATGAAAACTAGAAGAAATAAATTTAGGGAAAGTTGATTCTAGGTTTTGAAGGCAATACATTAAAGATGATGATTCTTTTTATTAATTATGAAAATAATGTAGTAAATTTTTGTTTCAGTGAGAGGATGATTGGTCACATAGCCGAATACTTAGAATAAGCTTGTCAAGATTCTTGCTCCACCTTGATTATAAAGTGATAATTATAGTGATTAGCGATTATGTTAGGTGACATAATATATCTTCATTATGATTGACTTCACAATCTTATTTATTTCATTATGATCTGTATGAATCTTGTTTTGTAGACCTATTAAGTCATGTGAACTTATTAAATGTTTATTTTTAATTTACCAAAAATGAAAATGGAATAAATCATTAAGTGAATTTTATGGCATTTTATTCTTTACCATCTTTATTTAACAGTATGAAAATAGTAAAAAAGTTATCAATAAAAGCGTATTAATAATATATTGATTTTATGATCACTTTCCAAACACATTGTACTGGTAAAACGTAAAACATTGCAATTCATCTTATGAAACATAGTGTTGTCAGTCAGTTCTTCCAAACACGGTGACTTAAATAATATACAGGTAAGAATCTATTAGCGAAAAGTCACTTGTAGAATCCTACTTTTGCTATCGTAAAGTGTAGACTAGTCTAGACTTCATTTCTGTCTTTTAATTCAGAAAGAAATGGGAGCAAAGGAAATCTAATAAATAATCCTATTGCTTAAAAATATAATAACGGCCTCGATAACTGTTTAAATAAGCAATTAAACATTAAAATTAATTTAAATTAAATTAAAAACATTACTTATGAAAAATATAATGATTGTTTTATTTTGCCTCATTTATATCGAAATTACATATTCAGAAGTGAAACCGTGTAATGGCGGCTTTACATAATAAAAGGCTATTAAATTAGACATTTAGAGTTCATTTTCATTGTTAATTAATTAACGACCAATTAAATGTTCATTGTCTTAATTTACATCTGCACTAGTTAAATAGAATTTGCTTGTTTTAAACGTTAGCTAATCAATGCAAATCTTAATTAGCCTTTATTTATTTATGACTTTCATTAGTTTTCATCTCACATGCTGCGGATCATCGACGGACGAAAATAAACCATTTCGACAAGAGTTTTTCCAATTGTGGATGACATTGGTAGACTACAACATCTTGCAACAGAACAGATTTGTATTAAGATCCTGCAAAAACGGTCGCTTTACCTTCCTACTATGTAAAGTATTTATATCACCAGCTATAAGTGTTATCTTCAAAGTTATATTTGACACTGTCTAATTGTTTTATTATATTCGGATCAGCTGAGCAAAAGTACTGCAACATCTGTTCGCTCATGCCACAGTCTGACAGGTTCTCCTTGTTGAATGCTTTTGTAAAATGATTTGGTTCATTGTCTTCTACTAATTCATCTGGAACAAATATGTAAAATTAAATTCTTACTCTTAAGTAATAAAGCCGCCTGTACTATTTGCACTGTAACATGGTGCAGGTGACAGATGACATTATTACAAGGCAAGTAAGATTTTACAAATTAATGTTATCGAACATGCTAACTATTTTATTTGACTCTGATTTGCATGATTAAAATTTTTACAATTATGTATGTTGTTGTATATATATAAAACAAAAATTTAAAAGTACGTAATTTCTTTTCTTCTTTAAAGACTATCCGCCGTAGCAATAAAATACCTCCTCATCACTACTAATATTATAAAGAGGTATAGTTAGTGAGTTTGTTTGTAAGAAGTAATCTCTTAAACTACTGAACCGGTTTTGAAAATTCTTTCACCAGTAGAAAGCTACACTATTCCTAAGTGACATAGGATATATTTGATTGTTATTAATAATATAAATTTTTAATGACGCCCAGTGAAGTGGGCACGCGAGCGCCTGTCAAATGTGTAACAGCAATAACGTTGTACGCAAGAGTTGCGCACATCTTCGTACAAGATACTACGAGAGCTTTCCGTGTTTGTGAATTAATTACAGGTTACAGCGCTTAATTAACCTTGATTTGCCTTGCCTTATTTTTCTTTCAATTTGATTTTATTTGTGGAATACAATATTCTATTAGGGTAAATGTCTTTTATTTACTAGGGTTTATAGTATAATAATTATATTATAGTTATAAGGAATTCTTATTTTATGACCGTGATATTTACGGTGCAGTAAAAATGGTAAGACATTATTGTAAATCGGCTAAATCGGTGGAACTTTGAAAAAGAATGGTACGCCTAATGTCACTTGCACCATGCTGCAGCGCAAATAGTATACTTTTAGTATTGAGTGTTACCTTTTATAAGTATTGTTGTTGGTGATATTTACCTTTGATGATACTGTTGGCGGCCCACGAAAACGCCAGCGTGGGTTGGTGATGCGCAAACGTGGCGCTGAACTGCGCCAATGAACTAGATTTCAGTACATTAAACAATGTATGAATGGTTGTCGGTAAGATGGGCCCTCTTAACTCTATCGAATAATACTTATTACTATCGGAATGTATTGTGTTCTCACGGACCTGTAATGTTAAGAAAGGAAACTGTATAAATAGGAGAAACTATACCATTATTGTCACCCCCTAGTGATTTACATCATCTCTATTTATTATAGATATTAAGAACTTTTTTATGTTGCAGCCATACAATCATTATTATTATTATTGTATGCAAAGGCATAAATCCCCTTTAAAATCCCTCCCATCCCCTATAATGGAAGGCCCGAGCCCAGCAGTGGGATGTTTATGGGCTGTTATTATATATTATTATTATGGTTTCAAAATGAAAAAGAATGAAGATATCTTAATATTTTAAATAAATAAACTCCTTCAAGGGGCAAATTTAATATTTATGATTATTATATATTAAAACCAAGAGAATTATATCGTCTCTTTTATACAAATTCCATGTAGATAGGAGGGAAAGGGCATCAGTTTCAATGTTCATTTCAATTATCTGTATTTGACCACTTTGTGGGACTTCCCAATAAGCTGTGTGTGACAGTTCGGCAACAAAGTGGTGATTCCGTCTTAAAGGTGCCAATATTTTTGGAGGCGCGGGCTGGCTGTGTCAACAATGTTATATACAGTTTACCCTAACATAAACATACAATCCTGGCTTGCTAGCTTATTGAGTGACGCCTTCGAATCACTAACTCGCGTTTCAAAAGAAGCGTAGGTTCGAATCCTGGCACGGAACCAAGGAACATTTGAAATACATTATAATTATCATCCGTTTGTATTGTTAATTAAAAAGTCTTTACCTTTAAAGATTGCAATGTCCCCCCATGGAATGCCGTGGGCGACAATAAAGTAGGCGGAACCCCCGCGAAGGGTCCCGTGGGGCTCACAATTGACTTGCAGTTGAGTAAGAAGTTGAACAGCGCCTGCGCATCCGCACCTTTTACGAACACTAACGACTCCGCTGCAGTATCTACACTACTTTCTGCATTGTTATTTAGACGAGCCTAAAATGTATATATATATATATATATATCTAAGTAGAATTACATAGTTGACACATTCTACAATAAGTTCTAAAACAATGTTCTAACATAAGAATGTGCGTGAAAATACCTAGCCATCACTATTCTTTTAAAAAATAATCATAGCCTACGTTCCACATGACACACACAACGACCACGCTCACGACCGCGATATCAACGTTCCACATGTTTGCGAGCGTAATACAATCGTTAACTCAAGTGGAACGGATGATTCGACTCACCTCCTAACATGGGTGCACTGCGTGAGCGAAAATCATGATGTTATTAGTGACATTTTCACGGCGACCATTACGACCGTGGTCGCTATGTGGAATGGCTGAAGGAGCATTTTGGACGTTGTGAAGAGGAACTTGCCCATAGAAATAACTTTAATTACTCTTGAAACAATAATAACACACGACAAAAAAAAACTTGCCCTGGATATCTTCCTCCCTCTTTTTTTTCACCTTATCCCAACTATTTGGGTTCGGCACAATATATATTTTTCTTCCACATTCCTCTATTCTGACATACATCTTCTGTCACACTACAAATCATCATATCATCCTTCACACAATATATCTTGGATATCTTCCTATCTGCAGTTTTCTTCAGTTGCAAATATATTTATGGAAGTACTGAATTGGCTTTGGGTTTTAAGATTTTTGGAATGAAAATGAGCATAAAATTACACTTTCTCCACAACTGTGGGGAAAGTGTAATTTTATGCCCATAGTAGGTAACTACCTAATTTAGATTTCCTGAGAACCTTGGAAATTTTAGTGTAGAAAAGGGAGAGCACTTCTATCTATAGGACCGATAAGTGATAGTGAAATGGTATTAGGCTAGATGGGACCATTACATGTACTGGAGCCAATATTTCAATATTTTCATTAATTATTACCATAAAATTATTCGAAACCATTTTAATATAAAAGGCAACAAAACTACTGTTTACTAGTTTAATTAATGAACTATTTTGACTACTTTCAATTGTAAAAAATTATGACGTCCTAATGTTGTATGATGTCTTCTACAAAATATTCATCACGACATTTTATGTGTTAATTATTTTAAAATTTACTGTAACACTTGTCATCTACCCAATTGGCATAATAATAGCCGAAAGCATTGGAGCAGTAGATTTAAAAATACCTGTGACACATTTATCTTTTTGATAACCTCTGTCTCCAAGCCCAGCTGTGAGAGGAATTGGTCAGGGTCGTCCTCATCGTCTTCCTTATCGAGCAGTTCTTGTGATTTGGCATCCTCCATTGTATCGTAACAACTGTCGAATGATGAGTTCTTCGGTTTCTCTTCGTCAGATACATTTAGCTTTCTCTTGTTGTCTGGTCTGAGAGGCATCGTGAATTCCACGTCTGTGGGAATTAGGGATTAATACTTTTTAGACATAAATTCAGTGGAAAATAAGGACGATTAATTTACAATAAAAATACAATTGTTAAGCATTATTATAAAAAAGTCTATTATTTATTTTTGTCTAGATTCTATAATTTTATTATTTCAAGACAGGACAATGTCTGCCGGACCTACTATTATGGTATTAATTATACGCTACGTGTGCTACGAAGAGTTATTATGAGAAATTATCATAATGACGTCACACGCGCGTTCAGCGTCTTTTCGGTCGTCGGGTACTTCGAGTTCAAAAAAATATTTTAATTGATACACCTTTTTAATTAAAGAGAAAAAAAAAGACATTTAAATACCCAAATTGAGGACGTCTACGTCCAGCAGTGGGCAGTGATTGACTGATGATAATGTTACCTTCTTGTCGTAATGTCTGTCGAAATCCTCTTGTGGTGGGAGTGATCAAAGCGCAAGGTTCTGACAATCCGCACATGCCAGCCGCACGGAACAGACACGTGAATGTGTTCGCACATACATAAAAGTAAGGACAGTGGAGGGCACGTAACAGCTGTAATCCATAAAAATATTTCCTTATAAATAACAAAGTCAATGAGAAAGTATGGCTGTTAACTTCACGAAAATCTACTGCCAGGAATTTGATAAAAAATTTCAGTAATATCTATATTATAAAATTCTAAACATGCCGTGTCTGTACATTGAAGCTATTTAAAAAAAAAGCAACTGCAATACATTACATAAACAATGGAGAACACGATGCAATTTTTTAGATTTCTTGTCACGTAAAACACTCATAATAATAAGCAAATTATTAGACTTAAATCTGGGCTATCCCGTGAATTTAGCGGGAATGATTTAAAATGGCCAGATTAAAAAAACAACTCGATTTCAAAGTGATTTTTTCACTGGTCGATAGCAAATTTTATGTAATAAAATGTGCGGTTTTTTATTCCGGGAATCCTGCGGTAATTTTTCCGGGAAGGGTTGTAGATGTTCGGGTCATAAAGGTATAGTTTTATTATTATTAAATAATATTCACTCCAAAAACTATCAAACTGTGCGTGTTATGGCGATCTCAGTAAAAAAAAAAATATAACTGAAAAGTTTAAATGATCATTATGATTTAATCACTTTATGTGTTATAATTTTAATATTACTCAGGTTTAGTTTTTTAAAATAATTTAATTGTGTATCTTGGATCAAACCATAGAAAATAAACTACATGCACAAATGAGTTTATAACACATTTTAATATGTGTACTAGTCATTTTAATTCATAATAAAATGTTGGTACAGATTTTAGTATTTATAATTCTGTTAATTACCTATACTAATGTAATAATTCTAAAAAACTATTCATAATGGAAAATTATTTTTGTATTACACAACATGTTGACAAAGGTTATTAGACTAGTTATGCCCCACGCGACCCCCACTGCGCCGTCTGCGCGGCGGGGGGCAAACGCGCTACCCACCCGACGTTGGCGAGGCACTGCCAGCCCCCATACGTCAAGGGTAAATTCGTCCACCCGAGGGCGAATAAACGACCGGCGAGTGGAAAGGGGGTACCTATGGACACCTAAATGCCCAGTACACCCTTAACACTCTTCCAAGCTAATGTTAACCACTCCCCCGACGCCCAGGACTTGTGCCTGCAGGCGATGGCGGAGTGGCAAGCAAACTTGGCCGTAATAAGCGAACCTTATTACGTACCCCCAGCCAGGAACTGGGTGGGAGATCTCGATGATATGGTAGCCGTGGTCGCCAGAGCCGGATCTGGCACACCGCTCACCAGTCTCGAAAGAGGAAAGGGCTACGCGGTGGCGGAAAGCGGAGGTTACGTCATCATAGGCGTGTACCTCACGCGGAGCCGCCCCCTAGCGGAGTACGAGCTCGCCTTGGACTCCATTAGGGCAGCCGTCGGCAGACTAGCGCCGAAGACGATATTCGTCCTAGGCGACTTCAATGCCAAGCACCAATCCCGGGGAAACGCGATTACCGATGTTAGGGGACGGACGGTTGAAGACTGGGCGCTTCAATCCAACCTGTCCATCCTGAACCAGGGGTCGGTCCAGACCTGCGTACGTGCGCGGGGTGGATCGATCATCGACTTGTCATTCGCCACACATGCGGCCGCCCGCAGAGTGGTAGGATGGAGAGTGCTGGAGGAGGTGGAGACTCTGTCTGATCACTTGTACATCAGATTCGAGCTCTCCCCCTCGCCTAGCGCTAACCCTGTTCAGGGCCCCTCCCGGCTCCCGCGTTGGGCTCTTACCAAGCTCGACGCTGAGCAGGCCGAGGAGAGGGCCATCATCGAATGCTGGACCTATCCAGCTGACCTGGGGAATCTGGAGGCGCAAGCTGAGCACATGCGCAAATCCCTCAAAAGGATTTGCGACGCTGCTATGCCTCGAGCCAAACGACCGCCGCCGCGTACATCGGTCCACTGGTGGACTGAGGAGCTGGCTGAACTGCGGAGGGCAGTCCGCAGAATCAGCCACAGGCTCAAACGCAGCAGAGCGCGTCGTCCTCCAGACTATGTTGAGGAGAATGGACTCGTGGGGGAGTTCAGAGAGGCCAGAAAGGCCCTTTCGATCGCAATTCTGCGAGCGAAAGCCCGGGCTCGGGAGGAGCTCCTCGAGACACTGGACCGGGACCCTTGGGGGCGTCCGTACCATGCGGCCCGCAACACGTTGCGGCCCTGCACCTCCACGGCTACGGAGACGCTCGAACCCGAGGTCCTCCGGTCGGTTATCGATGGGCTCTTCCCGGATCCGGGGATCTTCACTCCCCCCGATATGGGTCCAATCATTCCCGACACCTCGGAGGTGGAGCCTCACTCCATCACCGAGGAAGAGTTAGACGTCGCCCTGGACCGGCTCCGGGGCAGGAAGACGGCTCCGGGACCCGACAGGGTTCCGGGTCGGCTCCTCTTCCTGGCCGCCAAACACCTACGCGGCCAGCTGCGGGAACTGTTCGATGCCTGTATTCGCGCAGGTCAGTTCCCGTCGCAATGGAAGGAGGGCCGATTATGCTTGATTCCCAAGGGAGGCCGTCCTCCCAACGATCCGTCCGCCTACAGGCCCATAGTGTTGCTTAACGAGGTCGCCAAGGTCTTCGAGAAGATCTTAGCGGAACGCCTCGTTAAGCATCTCGATACTGTGGAGCCGGGGCTAGCACAGACGCAGTTCGGGTTTCGGCGGAGGCGCTCCACGTTGGACGCCTTCGAGACACTGCGATCTGTAACGGACGACGCAGTCCAAGCAAAGGATACTGTCCTGGCGGTTTCGCTAGACATAGCGAACGCCTTTAACAGCCTCCCTCACGAGACGATCAGGGAGGGGCTTCGTGCACACGGAGTTCCCCCGTACCTCACGAGGCTGTTGGGCGCGTACCTCCAGGACAGATACATCCTTTGGGAGGGCGGCGAGTCCGAGAATCGCGCGATAGGTCGGCGACGCGTCGCGTGCGGCGTCCCACAGGGATCGGTCCTCGGGCCGGTTCTTTGGAACGTCGGTTATGACTGGATCCTTCGGGTTCCGGTCCTGCCCGGAATAGGGCTAATCTGCTTTGCGGATGACACCCTACTCACGGCACGCGCTGCGTCATTCGCGGAATCCGTGGACCTTGCCAACGACGGGCTGGCGATCGTGGTCCGAAGAATAGGTAGGCTGGGCTTGAAGGTCTCCCCCGCGAAAACGGAGGCCATCATGTTCCATAGGCGGTTTCGTAACCCCCCCGCGGACTTGTCCGTTACAGTCCAAGGGGTGGACATTCGTGTAGGCCCCCAGATGAAATATCTGGGGCTAATTCTTGATGGGAAATGGCTGTTCAAAGCGCACTTTAAGCAGCTAGTTCCCAAGCTCGTGAGGTCCGCAGGCGCCCTCTCTCGGTTTCTTCCCAACGTGGGGGGACCGGGGGGGACGACTAGGAAACTCTACATGGGCATCCTTAGGAGTATGGCCCTGTACGGTGCACCCGTATGGTCCACTGCACTTCACCGCCACAATAGGACTTTGTTGTGCCGCGCACAACGGGTCCTGGCGGTGAGGACCATCCGAGGATACCGTACAGTGTCGTGGACGGCGTCGACACTCTTGGCAGGCGATCCGCCCTGGCCTCTCCAGGCGGACGTGATAGCCAAAGTTCGGCGCTCCCGACAGGATGCCCTCGCCCGTGGCCTGGTCTATGGCCCGGCCGAACTCCAGGTGATCAGGACGCGGGAAACCGCGGCCATGATCCAAGCTTGGTCAGTAGAGTTGGAAAACCCTGTTGCTGGCATTGACACGGTGGAGGCGGTTCGACCGCAACTGTTGCAATGGCTCTCGCGGAAACGCGGGACCCTGACCTTCAGAATGACACAGATACTTACCGGGCACGGCTGCTTCGATAAGTATCTGTATCAGATTGCGGGCTGCTTGCCTTCACCCCAATGCCGCCAATGTGGCGTGCTAGACACGGCGTTACACACGCTAGTCGAGTGCGCAGCATGGGCACCTCAGAGGTTTGAACTCGAGACACTTGTAGGACCGATCGAATCGCTGGGCGATCTGGTGCAAGCCATGCTGCACAGCGACGGTTGGTGGGTGGGTGCGGCCAATTTCTGCGAGGCGGTAGTGTCTCATAAGGAGGCCGCGGAACGAGATAGGGAGAGAGATAGTGCGCATGCGTCTCGCGGGCGCCGACGTCAGTCGGGAGCCCGGAGACGCAGGTATGCGCATGACCTCCCTCCCTGAAATACCGCTGCAGGGGCCCTCTAGCATCTAGGGAGCAGAGGAGTCTTCACCCCTGTTGACGAAGTGAGTTTGCCTCTCCCGGGGCATTCTCAAGCACTTGTGCGCTAGGATCGGTGTGGGCGTAACTACGTTCTGTATCTCACGCCTTTCCTGCCATAAGCGCGGGGCACATGGGAGGAGGGTGGTTTTAGTGGGGTATTGATTAGTCGAGTCTCCACACAAGCCGGTTGATTATTGTTTGGATTGCCTCAGTGGAAAGCCTCCATGATCAACAACGGTCTAATCCCTAGCAAAGGACCCGGTATGTGCGAAATGCATTTCCCCCGCCTTAAAAGAAAAAAAAAAAACTAGTTATGCCCGAAAGATTATTATATCGAAGTCAGTGAAATAAGTTGTAATAAATGACTTGGAACGATTCGATGGGTTTATACTGGGTAGTGGGCGTTATGTGTAAATCAAATTAAATTAATCCAAATAAAAAAATCATAACAAAATCGCCCCAAATTTTTGAAAAAAACCCCACCAACTGACAACATCAATCAATTCGATAACCTTTGATTTATTAAAATTAAACTTCATGTTTTCATAAAGAAATCATAAGAAAAGTGTTAAACTTACCGATGAAATGAGATTATATCCTTATTTTTTACCTCTTTGAAATAAGAGGAAAGAACACACACACACTCCTCCGACACATTTTAATAGCGTGCCGTCCTACGCTATAATATTTTTTTGTGCGAGGGCTCTAAACCAGTAAAATAGTCGAAATGACAATAACATGCGTGGGGAGCGAATACACTTTTCTGTGGCCGTTTTTGTACAATTCATGCGTTATCCAGACGTTTATATGATGCAAGGTTCAGGTACATAAAAATTTGTTGATTTCGACACAGTTTTCACTAAAGCGACAGCTGATATTCTATTTTAAATGCTGCGGTACTTTTTGTCCCGGGAATCCCGCGGGAATTTCAAATCGCGTGCATATGGTAGTCTCTATAAATATTATAAACGCGAAAGTTGTATGTTTCACGCAAAAACTATTGGATGGATTTTTATGAAACTTTATAGTAATATAGCTTACATATCAGAATAACACATAGGCTATAATTTATCAAGATATAGTGTGAATTATCCAAAATATAACGATTTTCCATCACCACGCGAGTGAAACCTGCTCCGACCTTTGCCCGCCAGCTAGTATAAAATAAAATTAATAAAGATTTCAAATAAAAATATTTAGAGAGAGAGATTTAGACATTCCAAGTTCAATTCCTGGTTTCTCTATAGAACCCTCACTGTGCGTGTGATGACGCACAATTGACCACTCTGTTTAATTTAATTATCTCTTACAATTCAAAAAAATGAGTCACCTGAAATAAAGAACGGAAGCTCTCAGTCCACTCTGTGTGCAATGCCTGTTTGACTTCTTCATTCGTCGCCATAAAACTGGTTGCCGTGACCTTTCCTGACGATCGGGGGTACAAATCTAACCAAGGAAGGTGTGGATGCTGCCAGTACAAGCAGCTCTGGTGGAAACGGGCACGTGGGGACGTATCCACTGTCGGCGAAGTAGCAGCATCAACGCAACGAACAAATCTACAGTACGAATTATGTTTTGTATAAACTACT
This sequence comes from Dendrolimus houi, assembly GCA_039645545.1. Classification (NCBI taxonomy): domain Eukaryota; kingdom Metazoa; phylum Arthropoda; class Insecta; order Lepidoptera; family Lasiocampidae; genus Dendrolimus; species Dendrolimus houi. The sequence goes on along the minus strand of CM077127.1, from coordinate 21,407,405 downwards.
TAGCTAATGCAAATGTTGAAGCTTTAGTCTATCTGTACACGCTAAGAAAAGTCGCTGGGTCTACGCAAGAATTCGTGTCGTTTCTACAAACGAACTGTACAGTCGCAGAATGATAAAGTTCGTCAGTTTTCAAATTGATTCATTTAACATTCTGCGAGCACAAGTTACCTTTTCAAACTAAGTCACAGAACAGACTGTTCCACATAAAGTTATCTTTGACTGTTTGACAATAAAGTTTAAAATTACGTAGATAAAAGTTGTTAGATTTTTTATCTTGTCTAAGATTGATTAAAAATTTTTTTTTTTTTTATATTTATGATAAGCGTAGTGATTATATCACCTTTTTTCTTATAGTTTATCTCAGCGTGTCATTGCCAACATCGTAATTTTCTTTTTTCACGTTTCTATCTACACATACAGATAAATAAAATTAAATGTCTGTTTTTCACGTCAGTACCTTTTTACTAAATGCATATGAAAGTATATAAGGTACCTATACATATCAGAAAATCAATTTTAAATATTTTTGTCTGTCTGAATGTTCCGCCTAATCTCTGAAACGGATGGATCGATTGTGACGGGATTTTCACTGGCAAATAGCTGATATTATAAGTAGTAACTTGGCTACTTTATTTAGGATTTCAAGAAAAAAATCCACCCAGACGTAGTCGCGGGCACAGCTATTTTATAAACGTAACATTTATTAAAACGTTGACAGCACTGTTTCTTATACGCGTGCAAGCAAAAGTCGACTTTAAGGTGATGAACATTTTCATTTCGCGACTACATTGCTCCGGCGCTGATAAAAAAAAAACTTGTCTGCGCTAAACACGACGCGCTTTGTTTATTTGCACTGAAGGCAGGTAGTTCAGGTAATTTGAGTAGTAATGTAGCATCTAATAAAGTTATTAAAAATACTTATTTATTATATTTATACTTACCTCAATGTTACGGCCAATCTAATATATCGAGCAATACTTTTTCGCATTTTAGTACCTTGATGTCTTATTTTATTTTTTATAGTTTTCAACAACTAGTCAAACATGAAGATTTTCATACGAAAATAGTCCACAAGTTTTCCTCGTATTGTCTGTCGCATTAACTGACAAAAGGTACTAAACTCACCAAACTTATGTTTTTTTATGTATAATTGGATGAATCCACTAAAATCTGTATTGTATTGTTTTCCTTTTTCATTCTTTTATATATATAAATTTTTTTTCATCATAGTTAATATGATTTTTGTCTTTACAAACAAACTTGACTAGTGCACCCTACCATAGCCTACGCACAACTGCCCGAAAACAATCTCATCGTTTAGACGTTCCTATTTATCTTGTCTGGAGCAGACCTGACAAACTTTCATGGCTAGATCCGACTAAATTATAGTCGTGTGCATGATGAATTAGCCCTTTCTGTCGCAGACACGGTGAGATTTCTTAGCGTGTACAAGGGCTCTAACACGTTATTAAGTGGTTCGTTGAGGAACTACATAAATAGAGTACAGCATATTACACAATACATGAGTATCTTAGTGACCCAAATACTGATACAGAAGTCTGATTTTGTGACATGAGAAATCCTAATTATTGTAATTATTATTATTTTAAATTATATAATAGGTTGGGGGAAAAAGTCTTTTCGCATATAGTATATATGAACTTGTAATAAGATCTCTTTGGCTATACCATTTGTATCTGGCTGGTTTTGGTATCATTAAAAAGTTTTAATTTTAAAGAAGACAATTCCAAATTCAAATTAGGAAAATGTGTGATTTTCATTTGTTTTTCTTATTGTTAAAATGAGTGAATCTAATGAAGAAATTCGATACATTTTAAAATTTTACTACAAAAAAAGTAAAAATGCAATACAAACCGCGAAAAAATTTGTGATGTTTATGGACCTAATGCAGTATCTGTGAGAGTAGCACAAATTTGGTTTAAGCGTTTTCAATCCGGAAATTTTGATATCAAAGAAGTACGTCGCTCTGGTCGCCCTGTTACGGACAAAATTGATGCCATTTTCGAAAAAGTGGAGCAAGATCGGCATATTAGTAGTTACGATGTAGCTGGAGAGCTGGGAATTGACCACAAAACGGTTTTGGCGCATTTGAAAAAAGATGGGTACACAAAAAAGTTCGATATTTGGGTGCCTCATGAGCTCACTGAAAGAAACCTAATGAACCGTGTACTCATTTGTGATTCTTTACTACGACGTAATGAAACCGAACCATTTTTGAAGAAGCTGATAACTGGTGATGTAAAGTGGATCACGTACGACATGAACGTGCGAAACAGATCGTGGTCAAAGGCCGGTCAGGCTTCACAGACTGTGGCGAAACCCGGGTTAATTCGCAACAAGGTGATGCTGTGTATGGTGGGATTGGAAGGGCATTATTCATTATGAGCTGTTACCGCAAGGCAGAACCATCGATTCTGAACTGTACTGCGAACAACTGATGAGATTAAAGCAAAAAGTTGAGAGGAAGCAGCCGGAATTAATCAACAGAAGGGGTGTGGTTTTTCACCATGATAACGCTAGACCTCAGACATCTTTAGCCACTCAGCAAAAATTACGAGAGTTTGGCTAGGAGGTGTTAATGCATCCGCCGTATAGTCCTGACCTTGCACCTTCAGATTTTCACCTGTTTCGGTCTCTGCAGAATTTCTTAGGCAGTGTCGGTTAACATCAGGAGAGGACTGCCAAAACCACTTGTCGCAGGTTTTTGATCAGAAGCCCCAAAATCATTATAGCAATGGGATCACGTCCCTACCTACAAGATGGCAAAAAGTTATCCAATAAAATGGCAGCTACATACTTTAGTCAAATGTAAATAAACTTTATAAAAAAACCTTTTGAATTTTTATATGAAATGCGAAGAGTCTTTTTCCCCAATCTAATATTAATTTGTATTTAGACATTAGTAGTTTTAAATTCAATTATTTTGTAAGCTACATATGTGGCAGGATACAGTGATGCCTAAATTGTTATAATTATTATGGACATCACATTCAAACCTGTATACACAAAATAAATTACTTTGACTTAGAGTTTGTTATCTAGCTGGCGAATTATCACATTTTTGAAGATATAGATTGAGATTATTCCACAAATCTTAATAATAAAATTACAAATGTTTCACAGAACATAAAAAAAATCAGACAAGGTGCGCTGGTCTACACTGTCATTTCACAGTGGAAACAGTAGCAATGCAAACAAAGTGTTTTGCCTCCATGTTCCTACAGTGAATGGCAGAGCTGTGGAATGCACTTTCAGAATCTGTGTATCACAAATAGTACAATCCAGGTGACTTCTCATCTCGTGTGAATAATTATTTTCTAGGTAAGCATGTTCCTTCTTCGACTGCATCAACATCTGACATTAGGCACAATCATAGTCAAACATGAACTTATTTACCAGAACTTACATACATAATTTTGTTTCTTCACAATAATAATTCTTCTTGTATAGAAATGTATATGAAAACAAATTTCTGTTCAAACATTTTTTATTTTATTGTTATGATTTGTGGAATACACATTTCTTCTAACTAAATTCTGTTAATTTATATCTTCAAAATGTAGTGATATGCGAGTGAGATAATGAACTCCATTCAGGTAGGTCCTAAATAAGAGAAGCATGGTATTCCATACTAAACTTTGTTTTGCAGATGGATATACAGTAAAGGCTTTTCATAGGAATTAGATATATATAGGAGTAGAAAGGATTGGACAGCCTTCTAAAGCAAAACTGGAAAGTCCATTATGTTGTTTGATATAGACTCAAAATTTTTAAATTTAGTATCTGAATATCACCTATAAGAAATTACCCTGTTATCCCAGACGCTTCTTCACTGGCCTTAAGTTTGGATGTCCATGCGAAGGGTTTTGGTGACATTAGCCTTAATTTATTTTTCAATGCCCAATCAATGGGCAAGTGTTTGTACTTCTTTTCCACATGTAACTATAAAAAAAACCAATTAAATACTATATTTTGAACATAGTGTTTGAATGAAGCTATTTATGGAGTCAATATTGCATTTCTTTGCATATAACTTTGAATTGCTGATTAAGTGAGAATTATTGCATATTTTTTTTATTTTTAATATTAAGATAAATAAGCTTTATATTCATTGCAACATGAAAATTATGAATGGGAAAATAAAAAAGAAACTTAATTTTAAACTGATACTAGATAAAAGAAAAAAAGATTTACTAGTAAAAGGTTGACAAAGTATAAAAAGGTAAATAAGATCCTCTGCCCCAAATCATGACAGAAGGGGAGGCAAATAAAAAAAATGTTATCATAGGTATGTATGAATGTACATATGAATAACATTGCCTTATATCATGTAACTACAATAACTCCATTCCCTGCACTGGGAACTTTACAGAATTCGAACATGTTCTAGGACAAAAGCTATAGCTTTATCACTAGTGTCTAAGTATATATCAAATTTCATAAAAAATAGAGTACATATTGTAGAACCTTTAAGAGAAATGCAAAATATAAGATAATATGCGATAAACTCATTTTATGATTTCTATATCATCAAGATGGCGAGTCTAGGGTAAGTTGATACATACACCATCCGTTTTTTAACTTTTTTAAATGGAATTTAACACCAACTACATTTCGAACACATGATTCAGTGGAGTCTTAGCTTCACTGAATGATTTCTTATCCTTGTAACTATACAAACACAGAAATAATGGGAGGTGTATGGAGTTCCCCCACTGATGGACTTCACCGTTTTACTATAATAGTAAACATATATAGATCATACAACTTAATTTTAAAGTGTTTGCAATAATGAATGTTGTATGATTTACTCTTATTATAATTTAACTTATTAAATGTATAGTACTTATAGTACACTTACTGTTTCCACAGCATGATCGGCTGTGAACTTTTGTAATAGATTCGAAAAGGTTGACAATTTCTCAGTATCAACTTCTTGTGGAGGTTTCTCTACAACTTTTGAAGGTAACTTCAATAAAGCAAAAAGTGTTTTATCATTTGATTCATCTAATTGTGTATTTGCATCCAGTTTTAAATTTTTTGGTTGTTGTTTATTATCTCTGTAAAATAAAAATAAAATTAATAGCCTGTTGGTTTTTTTTATCATGTATGTATTAAGCCATGGGGCTGTATGTAGGTTTAGTTCCCTCATTACCATTCAATCATCAAGAAATCAAAAGCCCCGGTTAATATCAGTGTACAGGGTGGATAAACCATACAGCAGGACAAAACACTTTGTTCCCACCTTTTAATTCAGAGCCACACAGTGGAAAATTACCAGTCCATGTTTTCCAATTTACACAATGAATCTGACAATGATTATGAAATACAAACCATTTAAACAACCAAAGTTATGAGACAATAGGTATGTTTTAGGTAGTGCTTGTGGTAAATTAGATTATCAGTTAACATCCTGTGAAATTGTGATCAAATGCAATCTTATACTGTGATAAAAAAATAAAGATAAGTATATTTATCTGATGGTTCAAAATGGAATGATTTGTGTTATGAATATGTTTCCTATTCTTTTAAATATAATTTTAAAAAGCTCATTAAGGCAGGTATTGAGTAGAATCATGTGCTTTAAGAGACACTTTCTATTATAAAATTATATAGTTTGTAGAATATAACACTTACTTTGAAAATGGGTTTTTTCTTTTACCATTGTTTAGTATTCTAGAAAAATCCAAATCTTCCTGATTTGTTTCAACAGTTCCTGATTTAAGAGGTTGTTTCATGCGTTCCTGTAACAATTTAAATGTATTAAAAGAGCATACAATTAGTGGAATTACTAGGGGTAGGTGCTTAGAAAAGATAAAATGCTCTTTTTTAAGAATTTTGATAGTTATAAAGTCAAGTTGTAAAGGGGCATAGTTACACTAAAGACCGACTCTCTATAGTTTCTAATATAACATGGGATATATGTTTAACATAAATCTATATATCCTCATTCAAAAATAAAGTGAAGGCTTTTAGTCCTGAAAATTATGAACATGGTGAAAACTAAAATTTGGCGGCAATTAGAAATCGATGTTTAGGGCTTTATTTGATTTTATTAAATAGAATATTACTAAATTTATAATGTAGATACGGTAAGTATGATATTCAAATGCAGAAAACCTGTAAAGCTTGTTTTCTTTTTTTCAGCTTGTGTAATTTCATAACTTCACTGGGCCGCTTCCACGGTGAAGGGGGCTCCATTCCTGATGCTCTTTTCTGTGTTTATTAGTTAAATTAAAAACCAATACCGGAAATGCTGTAATTATTATTTCACAGTTTAGTCATTTCCTTTTTAATAAAAAAATATTTCTGTTTACATTTTCACATCACAGCGAAAAGACAACTTCTGACAAAAATACAATGATATAAAATAACTGATAAGTGTTGCCAACAGTTTGACTAGCTCTGCACCAGATTCAACTTCTAAAACCACCAGAAAACCACTAACAATAAAGGGGCCATTCTCATAATCGCTAAATTTTCCGGTAAGCAAATTTTTACTTTAGTTCTACGAAAGGAAACAATATGTATAGTAGTAATTCGTTTCTTTTATCATTACGAAATAAAATAATAATAATCAACTAAATCAGTATAGAACTAGTAAATCAACAAGTCAAGATTAGGAACTTTATAATTATTCATTAAAAACAGTTATTCAAAATAATTCCTCTCTTCAGAAGAATTATCAATTTTGTCTGCATCTTCGGTTTTACATTGATACGATTCTTTGGTATCGAATTGTTTTATAACGCTTATTGAAATTTCATATTTGGTGTAGCATTTCCCTTCCAACCTCCAATTAGAGCATATGCTTAATATAGCAGTTAAAAGATTTAACTTCAATCTATTCGTCTGCAAATGAATTTGTCGCCTCTAAAAATGAACTCTTGCTATAAATTCTGCACTTTTATTAAACTGAGCCCTTATGCTAATTAGGATTTCTTTGTTCTGATTAAGAGCTTGCTCAATACTTATTCGGGATATTTTTTTTCATCAATGTCAAATTTTCCGGTAATGTTTTTTATTTCTTCAATCATACTTCTTATATTTTTTTTTTAAATTTATTCATGACCATAGAATCTATGTCTTTCAGTCGGAAACATGTTTATAATGAACTTATGCTATGCGTAGCACAGCTGAACTGTAGGTTATCAGCTGGTGCCATTCAACGGAATTCTTGTGACAACTCAAAAGGCCACATTTGACTATACAGTTCACATTTCTCACAAAACACATAATTACTACTCAAAAACTATCAATATCCTACAACTATTGTTCATTTTAGAGTAATTTTACACATTTTTAGAAAATAAAACTGCACAGCACAACATCTCCTTTCAGTTCCCGCCAAAAACTCATACTTCTTATAATTTGAACAGTGTTGCCTTCATAGTAAAAATAATATTCATGAAAATTACATGAAGTAGAAATAGTATATTTCGACACGTGTAAGTGACTTGACCGTTCCCCTATAATGGGAGGCCCGAGCTCAGCACTGGGATATTTATGGGCTGCTATTATTATTATTATTATATTATAAGTGACTTAGTGGTGCAGTGGCTTAGTAGAATTCGCTTTCAATTACTGAAAATGCGATATTTTCAGTAATTGAAAGCGAATTCTACTAAGCCACTAAAAGAGGGTTCGAAACACCAGTTTTAGTGATAAATCCGCTAAGCTGGCAACACTGCAACTGACACAAGAAACACAACATATGACTTATAAACAAATGTCAAAAAGCAATAGGTAGGGATGTGAATGTGATATGATATCTGATGATGCTAACATGATTGTGAATCGAATTTTGTAGACATAAAATATAATCAGTTATTGTTCATTTTAATAACCATGAAAAGTATTCCTATATTTCCGCTATTTCGGAATAAAGTATTATTGCAAAATAGCGGACTGAAAATTAAGAGATTGCTTTTACTATACTGTGCATGTCATCAAAACATGAAAACGCAAAATCACAAAAGGGGCTCAATGTAGAAAACTGAGGAAGTGAGGACCAGTCATAATATGTGTTGCAAACTATTAAACATTGGAAAACGGTAGATGAACAAAGATAAGTAAATGTTTCTTCTCTCTTAAAGCAAATACTATAATAATGAATTGATATTTGTTTTGAGAAGTTGCCTGCATAGACTAGTTAGAGATTACTACGTAAGGGTTACCTGTTATTAAGGCTGTCTTCAGTATTCTAACCAAGATATGGGCAACTGGGAACTACTAGAATAAGTATTAAAATTTGTGATATGGTAATGGTACCTAAACTAAGAAATGTGTTAACTAAACTGGCAAGCCTCTTTCTTTTCTTTCACCTTCTCCCAATTATTTGGGGTCAGCACAATATGTCTTTTCTGTCATTAACCCTTTATTCTGACATACGTCCTCTGTCATACCACAAATCATCATATCATCTTTCATGCAATCCATTAATCTCTTTTTTAGTCTACCTTACATTTGCAGATATCAATCTTGTAGTTTATCATTTTTTTGTCACGTGACTTTCATCCCTCTTCATAACAATATGCCCATATCATCTTAATTTTTTTTCACTCGTAGGCCGCTATTATTGTAATTATTTTTCTTTTGATAACTAAATACCCAATACTGTAAATTTTCTGACGAACAACAAAGGCCATCTGAAAAAAATGTTTTTATGATTCTACTGCAGCTAAAAGTATGTAAATATGATAAATATACGTTGAGTCTTCATTTTAAAATTTAGATTTTTATTTTAAAGGACTAGAAATCTATTATAATATAGTTGACTTCATATTCAAAAATCAAATAGAATCTATGTCAATAACTCCAATCTTATAATAATTTATAAAGCTGAAGAGTTTGTTTGTTTGTTTTATTGCACGCGCTAATGTCAAGAACTGTAACTTATACTGGTCTGATTTGAAAAATTCTTTCAGTGTTAGATAGCCCATTTATCGAGGAAGGCTATAGGCTATCTATTATCACGCTACGACTAATAAGAGCGGAGCACCAATGAAGAATGTTTCAAAATCGGGGGGTTTTGAAAACAAATTCCACGCGGACGACGTTGCGGTTACAGCTAGTATGAAATAAAACTGTAAATTCGATCGATTAAATCGATGCTCACTAAAAGCAAACTGTTATTCTTGAAATACTTTTAACTGTCAACGTCAAAGCCTATTAATTTTTAAAGTCTATCCTAGGATACAAGGCCTTAGTATTTCTTCCAAGCCTTAATTATTGTAATATGTCACTGTTTATTAAACTATATTTTTTTCTAATATAGAAGTGTGGCAAATGGGTAGAATACATAATTTTAGTGTTTTTTTTAAAGTAATGCACTATATTAAAATAATATGAAATTTTTCTTAATACTTAAGCTCATGAAGTTTTTGGCGGGAACTTTGAAAGTACTGTATGTGTTATTATCAAAAGCGTGCAATGTTTTTTCAAAATTTACAATACTACTTTACCAAACATAACAATAACTATTTGTTAGTATTAAAATTTTTAATTGATTAGTGAGTTATGCCTTTACGGCTGTCGAAAGAACTTCCTTGTATGTTGTTGGCCAAAGTCTAAAAATTTCGCTGAAGCTAGGATGAGAGATGACATTGTATGCTATGTTATTACAAGTAGTAGTTATGTATATGTAATAATAATTAGATAATAACAGCCCATAAACGTCCCACTGCGGGGCTCGGGCCTCCCAATATAGGGGAACGGATAGTATACCCGCCACGCTTGTCCAAGGCGGCTTGGCAGCTTTGAAACATGAGTTATCTCGATGTGCAGGTTTCACCACGGTGTTTTCCTTCACCGTTGTTAGTACGTGGTAATGTAACAATATGCACATTAGGTCGGAAAACTGCCTAAGTGGTGAATGCATTCCGGCCAGGATTCGAGTATATGCAAAGCCATAATTAAAAAGAAAAATGTTTTGCATTAATTTTTGATTGATTTTGTCCTCATTTACATAATACCTATTACTATCAGTATAACTCACAAAGTACTATAATATAGGATACTACGTAGGGGCGTCCATTGATTATGTGAGGAGAATCGGCGAATATCACAAAAAAATGAGTTTAATTAAATAAAACATGTTTCGTCAATCTTCTGTGCACAAGCGACAACAGCTTAGAGTAGGTAAATCAGAGAGAGGTTGAAGGAGCAGATGATTTTACTGAAAATGTTAATGACATGTTGGTTCCAATAGTCACTCTTGATACCGTGCACGAGTCTCCGTGGCCTGAACTGGAATAAATATTCTTTTATGAAATTTAGTAGTTACGGTTTAAGTATTTTATTATTCAGTTATCTCATTGCGATTTTAGCTTACGTTCTACGATCTACGGAATCTTAAATACTAGTCTTAAATTAAAAATGTTAAGCAAAGTATGTTTTTTTAGAATAAATTCAATACATTTGCACTAGTTACACCCATTTTGAAAAAGTCACGTGTGATTGGGCGATGAAGGAGGAGGTTGAGGAAAATCGCCAAAAATGCCTGACGTAATAAATGGACGCCCCCTTATGTGTAGGGGGACCCTCATTATAAGAGCGATGTTTTTACAGGCCGTAAATTATTTCTTTCTATCTTAATTACCCACTTGCTATAATTCAATGACTAGGTAATACATCATAATTAACGTTGTATGCATTCGCAGATTTTATTCAAAAATATTTTACGTTGAATAGGTGTAAGATGTCATCTAGAATCTACATGCAGGTTTAACAGCGTCAAGTTACTACAGCTCCTTAATAATAACTAGCTGTGCCCGCGACATCGTCCGCGTGGAATTTGTTTTCAAAATTCCCCGATTTTGAAAAATTCTTCATTGGTGCTCCGCTCCTATTGGTCTTAGCGTGATGATATATAGCCTATAGCCTTTCTCGATAAATGGGCTATCTAACACTGAAAAAAATTTTCAAATCAGACCAGAGTAGTTCCTGATATTAGCGCGTTTAATCAAACAAACAAGCCCTTCAGCTTTATATATTAGTATAAAATTAATAGCACAATAGATAATGGCTAATTTGATAGCGCGCTAAATTCTATATTACATAGGCCCTTTGAATGCGTTTAGTGTCGAGGGTACAGATTACTGTGTATACTATTAGCCGGTCGGACTGTGTTCGGGCTGAAACTTGAAATGAGTAAGCTAGCCTGCCAATATCCAGGCGAACGCCAGTGACCCGGCAGGCACATGCACAGTCACATGTTACTGTGCGCGACCGTACATTCCAAAATAACTTGGAATTACGAAGAAAACTATCGTTCTGAATTTAAAAGCTCAACATAAAAAGCGGGAAAAAATGATTTACGATTTCTTTTACCGAACGATTTTATTTCGAATTTTATTTAGAGGTTAATTTAACATTTCGATTTAATTGAAAAATTATTGATAATATGAAGTGTAAGTCGATCTTCTGCGATGGATTTTATTTTCTTAATCGGCATATTTTTAAGGTGAGTGAACTATATTTTATATACCTACATGTTTTAAATTAAAAACACTTCTTATTATTCGAGTATTCTAATTTACATGACTAATGTAGAACCCATAGATACTGATATATAATTGTAGTAATAAAAAATGTAAGGAACAAACAAATTCTCCAAGTATTTGTTCGTTCCTTCTCTAAAGCCTCAGGAAACCGATTATCATGTTTGATGCAATAGTTTCCGCGGGATACAAATAAGTTATATGGGCGAAACCATGTCGAAAACTCTATTTTTATTTAAAAAAAGTCGACGATGAAGGAATTCTACTTATTTTCATTCTAATTTTGTTCCCATACTTTGAATAAACCTCAACAATTTTTATCAAATAAAAGATTGTAAATCAGATAAGTTATTTTTATGAGTAACAATGATATATTTACATACATAAATTATAAGCTAGTACAATGAAGAAATTTATTAATTTTTATGAGTTAAATTATACTACAAATTAAAGAATGCTGAATAAAAAATGTTTTAATTATTAATTCATGTGTCAAAAATGTTACAATATCAACGCAATGTCACGAGATCGTGTAAAATTCCAAGAATCAGGTGATGTGAGTTCGTCGATAAGGCGACGACAAAACTCGAAATTATTTTGGCACAAGACATACATTACTTCGTATGTTTACGAATAGTTGTTACTGGCGTTTATTTAAAACGCAATGTACAATATTATTTAATCATTTCACTGTCGGGACGTTAGTAACAAGTTTACTACTGATTCATACGTCCTACATTCAAAAAGAATAAGTTCATCAGGCATTCCTTTAGGATTGGCCTACACTCGGTGGAGTATTTATTTTTAAGCCTTTTACTATCTTACAACTTAAAGGAATTAACTGAAAAAGTGGAAAACATATATTAATAAATTTAAAAAAAACATGATATTTTTTGGGATTACAATAGAATCTTCTTAAATAATACCAAGAAAGAATGTCACAAAACACAATCGCTCAGTAAAAAGTAATTGAAAATCTCCTACAATCTGCATTATCAGATGGTGTCACAAAACAATAGACTCCCGCTTTTTACCCAGTCATATTATGTAAAACCACTTAAATTTTAAAATGTAATTAGTGAAAAATTGAAAGTCTAGTAAGATCCCTTACAATTTCATGAAATTTACAAAATATAGGTTTTAATTTAGGAATAGACAATGCGTTCCTTGCCTTCAGCCTAATTTTTGAAAATTATAATAAATAAAACATGCCTGCATGAGTCCTCTAAAATCACTTAAAATTGTTGGTCTATAATATGTAGTTAATTTTAAATATTAGGCATTCAGGCATGTGTGTGTATAGGTCGGAATAGCCAAGCTCTTTTAGATGTTACCTACATACCTAAGCAAAATATCTTTGTTAAATCATTTATTATTTCAATTTCTCAAGAGTTTGTTGCGCTGCTTGCTCCTATCACAGTTGTCAATGACCCGTTGTAAATCTATTTATGATAATTTTAAACTAAACTAATAGAATTCACATTAAAATAATTTATTAATAATACAATTTTTTGCTCTTTTGAGATCGTATTATTAAATTATCCGCATTTATTTTTTATACTCTACATAAACAATATACGCAAAAAACTCCTCACAATCTTAAACTACAACAAAATTTGTTTTGGAAGCGGTGGTAGAATCTTTCCAATTACTTAATAAGTCTCCTATAAGTTTTAATTTAGAAATACTTTCCTTTTTACTAGTATGTCTAATAATATTTCGAAAATATTGAATAGTGTAGTTATAAGATTTGAAATTGTAATAGCAATATCGGTACTTGTGATTTTGCCATCCTAATCAATTCGTAACTTGACATTCGCACTATATATTAATTATTTGAAGTAACAGTGACGTATTAATAGATACAGTTCTCGTCTATTGCGTTTACACATTGTTTTGTCTGATAACATTACGTGTAAACGATATCTTATCAAATTGAGATTGAAAAATTACATATAAAATTATGTGATATAGTATAAAAGAGGAATACGAGGAATAATGCACGGCGATCAGCAAAACACATTTAAGAGGGTGATAGATTTGCAAGTAAGGCCTTTTTCGTGTCTGTCATCGTGATGAATTTTCAGAAGCGTAGAAAGCCGTCGAGCCCTAAGTACGTGTACCTAGTGACTTGCACGTCTATCACCCGCTTTAGAGTTAACATGTTCGTCACACGCACTAAAGTCACGGATTTTCACATTTTTAATTATGAAATCATAAATAACATCACGCACTTACCGCACACACTGAACCTTACCTACTAAAATAATAACCAGTGACCGAATTAGGCGGATCTAATTTCCCTATATTAGAGAGAATAATAATCATAATAAAAGTACCAAAAATGAATTGGTTATTTCAAGGTTCTAAAATATAAAACCATAAACAGATTTTCCTGCTTACATTCAGTTTATGTTGTATTACCTCAATAAATTTTCAGTAGATTAGTCATACTATTCTAAAAAGTTACGACCATTTTGGTGCTCGTGGCGAGCACGCTATACATTGTAACATCTAGTAACGTTAAATAGAAGATCAAAATACAGGGTTATTACTTCACGTATTCCTACAGCTACGAAGTGTCGTTTCCATTATATGCCAGGACTTTTGAAAGAAATCGTTTACATTATCCGTGCAGGACCGGAGAAAGAATATAATTTCCTGCGGCCGTGTGGCCTGTCCTAAGAGGCGACAAAACAAGCCACAGCCAGGTGGTAGGGTATTTTCCCCGTCTGGATGGCTACCACTCCTGGCCCAGAGTATGCCGCCTTAACAACCTTCAGTTGTGTTCCAGCATTAGCGGCCAGGTTCCAGTCTCCCTTAGAGAGCGGCCGCACATTGTTTGCACCTTTGGTGTTAAAAGGTCCATAGGCGATGGTAACCGCTTTCTATTAGGTGGGTCGTCTGTCTGTCTGCTGAACTCATGCAATAAAAAAGTACCAATTTCCACAACGCAACCAGCAAGAAATTGCTAATGCGCATGCACCTAAACACAACACTATTATGCGAAGACGAGATACTCGAGCTACCTACTTTCATCTTCGCTTTCTTGCCTGCTGCCTTAGAAGTGGTCATAATGTAAGATATTTGCAATATGTGTAAACTTTAAAACAAAAAAAAATACTCAACTCGATTTAAAGTCATATAAATCACAATTACGGATTTTAAAGCTTCCATACAGCGAAATGATTGATAAGCATCAATTTTCCTCTACACAAGACACATTAAAGCACTCAGGGGGAAACCCTTTCATTCGTGAAATGGTTTAATGTGGTTCTTCCCCTCAGATTCCCTGTAGATTTATCAAATATGGTTTCAAACTGGGCTATATCCCGGAATATATTTATTAAGTAGGGAGACAATATTGTCGCTCGATAGTTATTTGGTATTACCCGCATCTCCGTCGGCATTTATATTTTTTATCCTATACTTAAGGAGTGAATCTACAGAACCTCTCGCAAAAAACCATACTTTATCCATTTTAGTTGAGGAATTATGGATTTGCTATGCATAATTTTATCACCATATTTTCTTAAATAGTATTTTACACTTTAATTTCCTGTGTCCTATTCTGTTTGACTCTTCAATTTTCAATAAATTATGGGTAATACTCGCATAGATGATACACAATTTGATGTTGTACATCGCGTAATAGTACTTAGGTATATATTATTAACTTGTATGAGTATTGGCTTTTTTGCCAGGTGGTGAATAACACATCAATAAAGATAAAAATACAGTCAATGATGGATAAATTGCTATACCAGTTATGACCCAAAAATACTATATTTTTGAAGTGAAACCTCTTTAGAATCGTTGTGATTTGAAACTCAATGAAACGAAAAAGCGACACTAAAAAGGGATAAACACAAATCTATAGGACTAAATCTGCGAGAGAATGAGATACGAGTTTTACATTGTACAGCACAGATTAGAGTCAATAAGACTGATGATTAATGATAGGTCCAATTTGGACCGAAATAAAACTGATAATGATCTTTTTAAAACTAAAACAATGAAATATTAAAAGTGATACTTAAGAAGTTTATTTTGAATTATAATATTTTGTAGGCTCAAGGAATTATATTTATATTAATAAAAGTTAGAGAAGAATTATCTGCGAGTATATTCTCTGATTCACTTCTACTGCGTGTGAAGTGCACACACACACACAATTTTTGTAGGAAATGTTATTGTTTGATAATTTTAACTAACCTCCATCTCTCTAAACTAAAAGCCTCACTTTAAGTATTGAACATTAGGTATGATGCAACTATGTATATGTACGCCCGGTAACAGATCATGTCATTTCATGTTAATGGGGTGCCGATGACGGCACGTTCGACTAGTAATTAATGCGGGCCCACACTCCAGCTCCACTGTCATCGGGTCCATTCAGTCGTTCAATGGAAGCAGCCTCAACACGGCTGTCAAAGGCTGTGTGTACACCCCTCGCTATAGTCTATACACTGCAGTTTGCACCACGCACAATCGCTGAATAGAGTCTGAAGTGGGTAGGTGTACGACGGTTTACATTTCCGACGCACGCAGGGTTGCCATTCGCTAAATTTGAATTATCGAGTTTGATTATATTTTTGAATCTGCAAACTTACGTTAATGTTTTTAATCAAATATATTTTGTACAGCTTAGAACGGAAGGTAGTTTTTTATTATCTAAAGCAGGCAAACAGGCTGACGGCCCACCTGATAGAAAGCGGTTACTGGCGCCTATGCACGTTTGCAACACCAGTCGCTAATTTTTATGCTGATATGTAAGAAATTTTTTAACACCCTTCTTCAAGAAACCCTTGTCATTGCGCAGAGGGAAACCGTGGTGAGAAGTTCCTTCCTGGTCATTGTTGTATGCAGAATAAATGTTCTAGAGAACGGTTGCGTAGTTGAGCGTATAATAAATATAGTATTAAAGTCATAATAATCGCTTATATACATCGATGAAATCAGTGTTTTAGTTTTTTATAGTTTGTGGATGTAGGCGGTGTAAGGCATTAATAACTATTCAACATTTTTATATTGAAAATTAATCCTGTAATCTCAAAGAGCAATAAAAATCATATTAACACTCGTTTGAATACATGAAAACGTATTTGTGATTATATTTTTAAAGTTGTCAAGCAAGAGTGTACAAACCCTGGCTTTAACGCACGTTCTGTAGTGTATTTATGATGTACTCGTACATCATACAATTTGTATGCTCTTTTGCAGAGTAAAATGTGTCACGGTACCGGAATGTTTTGATATTAGTTGCGCCAATAAATTAGAATGGTGATCCAATGCTTAAATACGCGGAGCTATTCCAAACATATAATTTTGTAGACACTACAAACATTTGAATTTTGCTGGTATTCAGTGGACAGAGACAGAAGTATGCAATGATGAATGAGTTGTAGGAAGTATTTTTAGTTATAGCGTAAACCGGGAATACTATAATTATTGTGACAGAAACGTAGGATGTATTCTAGTTAGTTCTAGTATATGTTCAATTGTAACTTCATATTAAAAATGTGAACGTGAGTTTGTTTGTTTTACATATACGTTGTTGAGGGTATAGAAAAGGACATAAGGTACCCTTCATACAGAAAAAGTAACATTCCCAACGGCTATACGAATTTAGTCAAAAAGAAATTATGTTATAAAAATTATATGTTCTGTGGTGATTTTATATTAACATTTTTATTTTAAATAGATTAATTAAATTATTTTTCATTGGATCATGTGTATCTAATTATAATCATAATTATTCTAATCAGCTCTCGAGCTTCGCCGGTAATCATGGTAAATAAATACTGATTTAAACTTTTGGTTGAAATCTATTATTTTTTTGTTTCAGATATTATGGATCTCATTAGTATTATACTTATTCTATGACACGTTTATTTATTACAAGTCTGGACAAGAGTTTTATTATTTAAGAAGAATTTTAGGGGTGAGCCAGTTTAATTAAACTTAGTTTGTATGATTGCTCAAGGACTGTGTCGCTTATACTAATTGTTAGTCTATAACAAATATTACACTAAGCTTAAATATAAGTAGCTGTGTGCGAGTTGTATTCGCGCATGGCGGGTATCTCATACATTTATTTAGAATTTTAGAATATCAACAATAATGATTTTATTGTAATACACATAAGTAACGTATCAAGAAAATGTATAAATGAAAGTGCGGAAAAACCGATATCCTGTGCTTTCTGTTCCAAAAATTGAGAAGCTACTTGGGCAACCTAGGCGAGTTCCGGTAAATGGGGTAGGCGGTATGCACATAAATGCTGGCTTGCCATCTTGTTAGAGATGAATTTCGAGTGCCAGTGGCCTAAAAATAAGGAAGCTTAAAATGCAACCGGGATTTTTGGGAACAATGTTAATCTTACCAAAGTTTACTCTTGCAGTTAGGATTATGTGTATCCAGAGGGACCGCAACAGTACTAAACCTATGCGCTGCTTTAATTCTATTTCCAATATGCAAGAAGTTAAATCAAATTCTGTATGCAATATTATCAAAAGTATGGCCTGGACTCTTCTTCTTTTGGCTCGAGAATGCGAAAAGTATTCACATGACGGTTGCGATCACACTGTCTCTCTTTGCTGGTAAGTTGTGTTTTACTTTATTTGCACATTCATTAATATACGTCACTCCAATGCGTTGCCAAGGGATTTTTCCCGGTTTCGTTTATGGTATATTTGGTCCCATGTTTCTTAGGTAGTCTAGCATTTTCCGGGATGGAAAATTATACCCATCTCCGCTCTCTAAAGTAGGTACCTATGTAGCAAATTTCATGAAAATCTGTTGTTACCTACCAAGATGTTGAAAAGGGAAATAAAGTGCTAAATAAATTCACTTCCACTGTTCATCTATGATACATGCTATTAATTTATTTTGTTGATATTATTATCTTTGTTTCGTCTTTACGACTTTTAAATACTTCTTCCTGGCAATGGGAATTTGGAAAGATTTAATATACCTACTTATGGATTTATAGCTGGTTTCTATATCTCACTATTCATCTATCACCATCGGCTAATTTTGACATTAGTTGTATGGCCATTATGACAAATTTTAACCAATAGTAGGTAAGGCAAATGAAAGGTCGGTGAGATATAAAACCGGCCATAATGATGCCTTTAAGATTTGCTGTATAATAGTACATAAATACGTAATTAGGTACATACATATATAGGTATAAGATTTTTCTTTAGCCCTTTCATATCTGAAGAAGGGAGATCAAAACAAAATGATTATAGATGTAATGCAATATACTTAGGCATCTGTATATACTAAAGGTCTCTCAGTGGTCGAAATTCGACCATAATTAATTTAAATTATAAGTTTGAACATTATTAAGGTTCTTTTGTCAGAGACTATACTTCTATAATCACAGATTTCGCCAAGGCTACACTGTTAAATTGACTAACAATAAACAAAAGAGTATATAGGCGTGTGTGTGTCAAATACATGGTAGTGTGTGTAATGTTTTTTTATTGATTTAATGTATTTTTTATGCATAATTAAAAAAAAATATTAGCATTCTGCACTCCTTCTCTATATAAACTATAAGTGTGCGAAATTTCATACTCCTCCGTCCGCGCAATTTTCGTAAAAACTTTGTACCCCAAGTTTTTGCTTCACGTATTAATATTGTTACAACCTAAGCACCAACAAAGACAAATTCCACGTACAGATTTGTAGAAGCACATTTATTACCCGTCGGCATTTGAACTAATAACATTGAAACGATTGTAATTCTTTTATGATCGTCTTCTTTTATTTACTTATTTATTGGCGGTATACGTTCTAGAGAACAGCCCATTGTTTATTGTACCCGTTTATGGCCACTTGCGGCTGACTCATTAGCCAGGTGTTTTGGATTATGTCGACTACGATACGGGCACATTGCATTTGTGCAGTATAAAACTATAGCCTGATGGAGGGAGGGGCAGTTGAGCGAGAACCACGATCAAACCGAGACGTGTGTACTACAATCGGGAATCTAATAGTGACGGGCTTTGCGCGTTTTATTGAATTACGACCTACTGCATTACGTTTGGACTTGTTGTTTTGGTTATATTTTACCTGTGTTATACGTGTTTGTATAGTTCTAATAAATTCTATAATAATTCCAACGGCATTTTAATTCGAGTCCCGCTAAACTCGTAACAATATAATGATGTAACCCTATAAAAATATTTATTAGTCGAATTATGTCTGCAACGTAAAGTTAGTTGGTTATTCTCGATTGAAAATGTCAACTTGCGAGCCCAAGTTGTACACCAAATATGATTAGATAATAAAAAAATGAGTGATTTTTTTTAAATCTTTATTTATTTAAGTGGGTGTTTTTAAGTAGAAAATGTCACCCCCATTATTGCTCACAAAAATAAATAAAAATTAACATTAATTATTAATCTCTAAGACTTAAACCTAAAGAAATAATTTTAAACAGCATTCTGGGCCTCATCGGATAGCGGTGAGACCAGAATACTCTTAAAGAATCCTAAAATAGATGTTCTAGCACCAAAGTCACGTCTCTGAGGCTCGACGCGCCCATATTTTGCCAAAATGTGGTAGACATTCTCTGATTCCGCATGCAGTGCGTTTAGAGGAATTAACCTCACGCAAAATTTGAGTGGTTTTTAATAAAGTATAAATACCCTAGTAACTAAAACGTTTTACTGGTTTTAAATAGATGTATGTTTTAGTAAATTTTATTCAATGTGGATTTAGAAAACTTTTAAAATATTCATCCAAATAGGTATGACTAGGATATGAAAAAGTGCCATAGGATGCATTCTGTCAGCGTTTAGAAGCTACAGTAACGCACTGCACCAGTTTACAAACAAAAGCTTCAAGTTCCTAAACAGTGGGGCCATTACGTTGCGTCTCAACAGCTTAATGGCTCCCTACACACATTGAGAGAAGTAATGAGAGTTCAGGCATTTTCAATTCGCTTTGTGAATTTGTATTTCTGCGACAAACCATTTCAAAGTGTAAAATTGGGTGCCAAAAACAATTTATGGTGTAGTGGCAATGTCATAGTAACTGTCCCATTGCTAGGCCCCCCTCTATTATTAAGGAAAACAGACAGTAAGGTATATCAAGCGTCAAGGCCGATTATCGGATTTCACACACATTAGTTACCTCGATGTGCTGGTTTAATCTAGATGTTTTCCTTCACCAATGGTAATTGTAAACAACATTAAGATCAGAAAAACTGGCTTGTCCTTCCTAGCCAGGATCGAACCCACATAGTCTGAAACACGAGTTTTAGATGCTAATGCATTACCACTATGCTATCATGGCATTTAGTGGACAATCCAATGGTCATAGTTATATTTGTTTGATTCACCTCTGGAATGTCGGAGTATTTTTTGTTAAATGATGTAAACATTAAAAAATCATTTAAATTCTTCATTATATTTCACAGAAAATGTAAACAGTGGCAAAATTCGGGATTTTACCTTTGCCCAACAGTGGCCATGCAACATGAAGGTAGCTAAAAAGTTCATGACGCAAAAGGTTGTGTCGCCGACATTCCAGGTTTTAAAAAGCATATGAATAATTGTGACTTACAAAGTATTAAAGTTTCATAACAATTCTCGTTAAACTATGTAAATGAATTTCGTAATTGTTTTGCAGTGTTACATTCCATTTCCCATTTCGTAAACTTATGGAATTTCTCCAGAGGTTACGATGAAGAACGTCCAGAAATTAACTTTGCCAACTACAGGAATGAGGTAAGTTTGGCAACATGCTAACGAATTGTTGCTAACTTTTTAATGCAGGTAACATTTCTCTCTCGAACTTCCTCTAGGTAACACAGCTGGCACACTGCAGTTATAAATTAATATTTATTGTTTCCTTCTTACATAAATTGTGTATACTCATTAGGTAATTTTCGCCTGTATGAGCGTTTATATTTTACTAAAATTGAGTGTTTAGATTGTTAATTTGAAACATGTAGGTTATACTCTAATATTCAACTTTAAATGTTTCTTAGGTTGACCTAGATATCTATAATATTATAAAATTCTAAATATGTCGTGTCTGTACATTGACGCTATTTGAAAAAAAAAAACAACTGGAATAGACTATATAAACGACGGAGGACACGCAATGCAATGCAACGCAGGATACAATTTTTTTTAGATTTCTTGTCTGTATTTTTGGGATTCACGTAAAAACTACTGTGCCGAATTCGATGCGGTTTTCGCTGATCTATAGCAAATTCTTAAAGTCGACATAAAATCTGCACTATTTTTTATCCTGGAAATTTTCAATACTAGCAATTTTTTGATAGCCAATTTTAAGTAATAAAATGAGTGATATTATTTTATCCCGGGAATTTTCCCGGTAACGGTTTGTAGTTGTTCGGGTGCATAAAAATTAGCTTATTCCGACATGGTTTTCACTAAAACGATAGCTTACATTCTTTTCGGGAATCCCACGGGAATTTCAAGTCAAGTGGACGAAGTTGCGGTCATATCCTAGTTTAAACATAATTAAATAGTGTATATAATTGATTGTATAAATCATGTGTTAAATACCAAAATGATGTTCTAAGGAAAAACAATGTATAATAAATAATAACCAACCTTGCTATACCTAGTACTAATAAAGTTGAAAATAAAGTCTGCAATTTTGATATAAAGCACTCAAATTCAATTCGGTAGGTCATCGAAGAAGAAACCTACATGTGGTGGTATATTATGCATTTTTGACAAAAGGGATCGTCATATTATACTTTCAACCTTTTTACTCTCTTTCTTTTACGTGAACGAAGCTGCATGAAAAGTAATCATAGGCAGACAAACACATACATTGCATATGCCCTCGCCAAGTAAGTTACGCTAGTGTATGAGTGATATATAGCGGATCACTCTGGGCTAATCACAGACCCACACACCATACTACTAGACTACTACCAGGGGCGGATTTAGACATTTGCCGCCCCTACCGACCTCCACAAATCAATACCCTAGTTCCCAATCATATTAATTAGATATTTTTTTGTCAATGACATTACAACTTTATGATTTTAGCACCGTAGTATTATTAATATAATATGTGGCTGCCTTGACGGCCTCTGTGGTTGCGCGGGCTAAGTCTTAGCTGGACTAACTCTAGTACACTAACACTACAACTCTCTCTACGCTAACTTGCTTAGCTTGGGGATATACAATGTGTGTGTTTGTCTGCCGACTATTGTTATTATGTATATATTTCCCCTAATTTGAAGATTGTGTAAGAAATAAAAGAAATAGGCCCCAAACTTGTCGTCGCTATAAAATCTGCCGCCCTAGTCTCCAGCCTAATTAGCTTATTGGTAAATCCGCCACTGACTGCTACAACTACACCATAACAACAGAAGAATCGTTTACGAAATTTATCATGCCAGGAGTCCACTCCGGCAAAGGCTTAACCTACTCAACCACAGAAGTCGTCGAGTTCTACAAAAGTACATTTGTTATAATTTCCTATATGAAATAAAATGGTGAATTCTCATGTCCTTAAATCAATTTCAGAGTCCATTCATATTATTACTGTCTATGGCAGGATTGACGGGTCTCACAATGCTCATCATAATTGTAAGCATGAGTCTCACATCCACGAGGTTCATACGCAGGAAGGTGTATAATGCATTTTGGTACACCCATCAGTTATATGTGCCGTTTGTTGTGCTATTTATCGTTCATCCACTTAGGTAAGGAAATGGCTTAGCGAGAAACTTAGCCTCTTCTGTATTAGTTTTTAACTAGTTTAATAAGGTAAATGCGAATGTAATACTGTCTGTTCTCACATTTTCACGACTAACCTACAAAACCATTCTTGATGAAGTTTGGTGTATATAGATGTTTATTAAGGACAGGAGATACGTAGGTATATCACATAGAATACTTGTTGACCTGAAAAAAATTTGACTTGAAGCTGCAAGTACTTAATACCTATTTCCCTAGTCTGAACATATATTTGTTTACATTCATTAGCTTAGCAGCTCCCAGTTAGTTGCTTGAATACGTATCTGATTTTAATTTATTTCACGTAGTTTTGAAGTCACTTCTTTCTTATTTTTTACTGTATCTGTAGAATTGAACCAACTTTCTAGCCCTAAATAATATCGACCCGAAAACATGCTACTATTGGGCCCGGACTTTCTGACTTTACTTACGATACGATATACCCACCACGTCTATTCGAGACGTATAATTATGCAGGTTTCCTCGAGATAATCTATCCATCTATATATATATAAAATGAATCGTAGAAATGTATGTATGCGCATAACTAGTGAACGATTGTACCGATTTTGATCAAATTTTTTATGAGTGTTTGAATGGGTCCCTGGATTATTTGGATTTACATTTGGAACCGGAAGGTGGCGCTGGGATCGGGTCCTGGATTTTACTTTTTACAGGACAGAACAACGTCTGCCAGGACCTCTAGTAATCAATAAATAAGCATACAACCACACGGTATAAGTAACGGAGAGTTCGTTTTCTAAAATTACCTTGCCAGTATTCGAACACAGGTCCTCTGCGTTCCAGTGAACTAAGCGGCCTCATGCTAGCATCAAGACTGCTAGACCAGAGAGGTTGACATTATACAGCTGTTTCAGATTACTGCTTAATTTATTTAATAAATATTTGCAACAATATTTCGATAGTTTTATAAACAAACTTCAATAATATGAAATGATTTAATTATTATCGGAAAAGTTTCTTACGTCTTTTTTTAATACGGAATCTACAAAAGATTTACCAAAACTGTTTAGAGTAAGCCAGTTCTCATAAAATATTTGTGATTCCAACTATTGTGATAACAGATATTTCTTGAGCACGGGATTATTTCGTTAACAAATATTATTATCTTTTGGCTAATACAAAACAATGAAGTAGTGTTAAATAATTATTTATTTAAATAGTAGGTAATTCGTTAAACTTGGTTTTTTCCTTTGTTGAAAGGCGTTTTCGGTAATTAGCCAAAGATAGGCTCAAACGCACATAGGTAATGTAATTGTAGTACGCAGTGTTAGTTTTTGGTTTCAACCTGGACTCGTACTTCACTAGTATAGTACTTCAATAGCTTTGTAAAGGGTAAGGCGCTGTTGGGCGATCGCCTAAGGCCTGAATGAGCTCTTGAAGCTGTTAAAAACCTACCGCCGAACTTTGACCATCGAAAGTGATATTGCACAAAACATAGATTTCGATGGTTTAAAAAAAAGCAATTTAAAATTAATTAATTAAAAAAGTATTATTAGTAAAAGTTTTATTGCAAAAAGGGTTTGGGTTTGTGATATCTGCCTGTATTTGTATTTCAAATTTTTCTACATGAATGGCCGAGGCGACGTTGGTAATGTTAAAACCAGCTGTTGACAGTTATGCTAAAAATAAAATTAATATAAAAAAACATGCATACAAAATAAATACATACCATGTAATCCATGAATGTTAATGTTAGCTTTCAACGAGGTCATACATTGGGCGTGTTCTTCTTGTAGCTTACAACGCTCAAAATTTCCCTTCGTTCCAAAAAAGCGACCCCGGTCGTTATTGTCGCTGCGTAAACGTCACTAATAACGTCATAATTGTCGATCTCGCAGCGCTCATAACGACTCCCGTCAAGAGGTGGGTCGAAGTGGGCGTTGACCACAGTGCATTAATTCTCTCTACCGATGCGTTGACAAAGGCGCTATTTTTAAATTAATCATACAGTAACCAATTACATTAGTATATTTCGTCGTTAATGATATTAATGCTCCATAATTCGTTCCACTTAAGTTTATAATTGTAACGTCTATACACAAGTGGAACGAGAAAAATCGCGGTCGTGAGCGTGGTCGTTTTGATCCAAGAGGAACGTAGCTATTGTAACCACGCGTCAAAATACTTTATAATGACTAACTTGTGACACATTGTTCCTCATTTTGAAACCGCCAGGCTGCGTTGGTTACGACTATTTTCTTAGAATTTGGAACCGTGCATCAACAATGTATTTAGGTACTTTGAAAGCGATTGCAACTCATAAAAGCTAAATAAATTGGCACATTACATTTATCACACTTTTAACCGTAAAGGTCTTAAAGCTCTATGGAGTTATGGAGTCTGCTATGTATCGAACTGTTTTAAATTTAGAGGGCTCTAAACAACCATAATTGCTCAGGAATAATTGCTCCACTTCGTGTGAAAATGTTTAATATTAAATATTATAAGTCTGTATTTAGATTTCTAAGATCAGGTCATCACTTCCCTTTTGCAAGAGAAGTCAAAGTGTCTATTCGGAGGTACTGTCAAATTGTTGACTAGTTATTTCAAAGACTAGAACTAGTAGAAAGGGGTTAGTTACCGCTGTATCAACCATACCACTGATGTGGGGACATCGAACTTAGATGTGGCAGTTTGTGGGTAGAACCTGGACAATTTAACTGTGCAGTTTCGTTTTCTAAGCATGTGTGATACTTTTTAAAATTGAACAATATTTGTAGGATATTGACAAGTTTGTAACGAATTCGCGAGAAGCGCTTTTTGACTACCGACTAACATCAATTTATAACATGGATCATTGCTTTTTTATATTATTTTCGTATGAGTTCAGCAGACAGACAGACGGCCCACCTGATGGAAAGCGGTTACCGTCGCTTATGGACATTTGTATGACCAAATATGCTACCAATGTTCTGTAGCTCCGTAAAAGAGGGAGACTAGAACCTGGCCACTTTATTGCTTTTAGGTCTTATAATATGCTACTTGTAATAGTTCAATATAATATTAAATAAACATATTTTGTGTTGTGTTTATTCTTTTAGTGTTCCCGCAGTCGGCTGGTGGTCTCCGTGAATCTATATGATTATGATACAGAGGCCTTACTCTCAAATGTCACTCGTTGTTCGTTTTCTTCCGCTTAGTCCGAAAGAGTTATGAAATTTTAGATAGAAGAAAGAAAGAACAAAGATTTCTCTAAAACTATAATAATATAGTCTACTAGCTTCTGCTCGCGACTTCGTCCGCGTGGAATAGTTACAAAAAAAGCAAGTTAAAAAACCCCCCCGATTTTGAAACATTCTTCATTGGTGTTCCGCTGCTATCGGTCTTAGCGTGATGATATATAACCTATAGCCTTCCTCGATAAATGGGCTATCTAACACAGAAAGAATTCAATTTGAATTCAATTTTCAATTGAATTCAATTTTTATTGAATTCAAATCAGACCAGTAAGTAGTTCCTGAGATTAGCGCGTTCAAGCAAACAAACAATCAAACAAACTTTTCAGCTTTATATATTAGTATAGTCTATATAACACAAAAATAAATGGAACATACAACGGAAAATGTATTATTAAATATAAAAAAAAACAAGCAAAAGATGTTCTAAAACGAAAACGAAAGATGAAAGACGTTTGAGAGTAAGACCTCTGGTTCTATCGAGAACTAGCCATTGACCATTGGTCTTTGTTGTATTTGCCATCATTTACCTATTTAACTGGTATCGGGACGAGATTGCATTGTCTGTAATTGAAAATAGTCCAATCGGATTGCGAAATGTAGGTCAATAATGGGCCTGCCAATTTCCACGATTTAATTGAATGACAGTGCGGTTAAATTGAATATGTCCCGGAACATTACGGCTTATGCTACACAGCCTGCTGTATCGTGTACATGAAAAGGGAGCACATACATATTATTTATTGGAGATTGCATCAAAAGGATTTAATTAATTATTAAATAGGAACATTATTGAAACGCACTTGACAGGTTTAGTTTTTTATAATTTCTAAGCATAATGATTAAAGAGTTGTAATTATTTATTTATTTTCGTAATTTATAGTGGAGTGTTGAAGAAACAAATTCTGGAAAGCGATTCTAGTCTTCATCCTAGTCAAATAAAAAATGGGTCGAATTCATCCGAAATAGAACTAAAATTTGCTCCAATCGAATCCAGGGTAAGTCGGAATTAATCCAATATTACGATCTTAATAGTTTCTGACAATAATTTGTTTATTTATATCTAATTATGTATGAAAAATATACATAAATATCTTGCACTGTTTGCTTGCAAGCTTATTGTACATATAATATTTATAAATCGTTATTACGTTCTAATATCTGTTTTAATACTTAAAATAATCTACTCCTATTAACAAGCTTTTAGATTTAATGTGTTTTACGTGACGTAATTAGAAATGTAAGTAAGCACTTTGCATCTGAGAACTTAAACACGCTAGAGTGCTATCTAGCGTGATATTAATATTAGAGAAGATGTAATTTTAGTTATAGATTTAAGAGCGCAAGGCCTCCAGATCTTTATTATTTATTTAGCAATAATATGTGTAAGATAAAGTGGTGTTCGGATGTACTTTCAGCGTCTGCGTACCTGTTAGCTTGGGCCGACGGCTAATTTTCGGACACCAGGTATTAAAGATAGGCAAAAACTCAACTCATTTTTCTCTAATTCTTTTTATCCTACACATGTTATTGCTGAGAAAATGAGGAAGATCTGGGGGCCTTGAGCTCTTAGTCCACTAGTAACAAAGTTTTCTTAACTTATCCATAGGGTAATGTTTATAAAAATATAGTCCCCAACTCAAATGGTAATCAAATATCGATTGTCATAAAAAATTTGGCCTAAATTGACACCCCACGACATGAATCAAATTTTATAGATATAATAATAGCTGATGACAACCGTCATTGTTACCGACTTGATCGCGTGTCTATAAAATTGAATACAGAAGTAATTTTATTGATGGCGGTGTAAAATAAATACAACACTTGGTATTATTACAAACTAGGTGTTACGAACAATTCCAAATATTTTCATCTTCTGAATCTAAATTATACATTATTAGGTACATGAATAGTAAATTTTAAAGCTGATAAACTATTCCGTAGCCATTGGGACAGTCAGACAGAGAGAGAGACATAACTATAAGACTACAAGCCATAGTAACTTATTGGTTAGCGCACGCGTCCCAAACTCAAAAGGCGCAGGTTTGAATCCTGGCCGGAAAGCACACACCACTCAAGCAGTTTTCTGACCTATTTAATGTGCATAATGTTATAATTATCACTTGCTATAACGGTGAAGGAAAACGTTGTGATGAAACCTGCACATCGGGATAACCGATGTATCATTCCCGCCAATTCACCTTGGACAAGCGTGGAGGGTGTATTTTCAGTTCCTCTCTGTAAAAATTGGGATTCCCGAGCCCAGTAGCGGCTCCTAATATTTTTCAGATAGAGTGCATTAGATATAGATAAAGTTGAAAAACGAATATAATTATTTTTATTTATTTAGGTTTATGGCTTGGCAGCTAGGTTTTTAAGCCAGATCTTAGATTATAATATAATTTCTTCATTTTCTTAAGCCTATTTGTAGCACAGCTGAACTGTAGGTTATCAGCTGGTGCCATTCAACGGAGTTCTTGTGACAACTCAAAAGGCCACATTCGACTATACAGTTCACATTTCTCACAAAACACTTAACTACTACTCAAAAACTATCAATATTCTACAACTATTGTTCATTTTAGAGTAATTTTACACATTTTTAGAAAATAAAACTACAGAGCAGAACATCTCCTTTCAGTTTCCGCCAAAAACTCCAACGAATATAATTTGTATGAGGTAAATTCAGATTTTACAGAAAAATATACTTGTAATTTCTATTCCATTTTTGCTTCTCCACTATATATCAATCGCGTCTGTTGTAAGCGGTAGGTGCGACCGATTTCCTTGCTTTAATAATAGCATTTACGAGCATTAAGTTCCGCTTCCTACAAGCTGCACCCAGGGCTTGCTTCTCATCTCAATAAAGGTCGATCCATTTGACCTTCATCACTATACTAGTACACGGCGAGTTCAGTTCATGAGATTTACAATAGCCTTTCAATAATGCAAAATACTTCCTATACAGTCCACGGCACAATGTTCATGTAATTTGGCCCAAAATAATTTGATAGATAATTTGTAATGGAACCACAAGGTTTAAAACTGTTGTGCTAGATCTATATAAAATATCGCTTTCAAATATTCTTTGGTATTTCAAATTTTACGTTAAGTAATGCTCCAATTATATTTCTTTTTTCTTCAGGCTTGGCTGTGGATGTTACTGCCGTTCACTTGCTACTTTATGGACCTTTTGTGGAGAATATGCACCCGGAACCGTGCGAGGGTTGAAATTTTAGATGTAAGTGCCTTTTGATGAATTCATTTACCAATTATGTTAATATAGTCAAATCAAATTTAATTCTCAAATTGTAAGGAATTTTTAATGCAAAGGTATAGAGAGAGCACCACGACTATGATAGATAATCATAATCCCATAGGGTTGTGTCTATATTAGACAATACATGAAATAGTATGATGGTACTTCTTATCTCTATCAAATACCATAAAATATTGTTACGACCGACAAAGACCAATGCACACCTGCAGTTTATTACCTTTTCGGCATTTGGACTTCTTTTGTTTACCTTATGTTTAAAATTTGTAATTAGAAAACAGCCTATTGTGTATTGTACTCGTTTATGGCCGTTTGCAGGCATAATTAGGCAGGTGTACAGATTACGAATTCTAAGAAATTCGATCTACATGGGCGGGCAGACATATTGTATCGGTGCAGTATATAGCAATGACCCAATGGGGAGATCGGCAGTCTAGCGATGGTCACAAGCGAGTCAAGACGTGTGTACATTCGATAAGCTATATAGTGACGGACTTTGTGCGTGTTATTGAATCGTGTATTACGTTTGTACTAGTTGTGTCCAGTTATGTTTGTACCTGTGTTATACGTGATTGTATAGTTCTAATAAATTGTATAGTAATTCCAAACGGCATTTTAATTCAAACTCCGCGTCAAAATGAAAAACAGTTGTGCCAATCTAACAAAAAAAAAAGAATTTGCAACCATAAATAAATTATCCATTCCCGATACTTTTTTGACAGAATTTATGTACAAAATTACACTAAATCGACCAAGAACTTTTAAAGCGACTTTCTGGTTTTCTAGATAATGAAATTACTCTGTATATGGCATATTTGAATATACATGGCTACCAGTTGGATTGGAAACATCGAAAATAAAGCTTTACAGCTATCGGTTCAATACACTCACACCCATGACGAATTAATCCGATAACAGATTTAAGCTTGCATAATCCTCTTATGTCACGTATCATATTATTATATACGAAGTCTTTTTAATTAGAGCTTGTTTGGTAGGCAATTCAAGTTTGGTATATATAAAGTGATAGACCACAAACATCTTCACTCACCTGATATCAGAATGTTGAGATGGATGTGTGGTGTTACGAGAATGGATAACGTAAGAAATGAAGATCCCTTATGTACAAGGGCTCTTTGAAAGTTGGATCGGGTACAAGTGGTACAAAAAGGTAGACCAAAAAAGAGATGGTTGGATTGTGTGTAGGATGATATGATGATTTTTGGTGTGACAGACGACGTATGTTAGAATAGAGGAATATGAAAAAAAGACACATTGTGCCGACCCCAAATAATTGGGAGAAGATGAAAGAAAAGAGAGGTATATACATCGAGCTATTTTGTTTATTTTTGTTACAGTGATTTTTTTTCGAAAAATAGGTCGAAGTGAAACTAATCCGGTTACTTCGGTCAAATGGGAGTTTATATTTAAGTAGCTTAGCGATGAGGTGTAATTTGTTCCTTGTGGTGTTTCGAAACCTTCTTTCTTTCTCCTTTAAACAGCCATAACACGTTGCGAAGCGGTGCACATAGAATAGGTAGTAGATTTATTTTGACTTACATGTATGTACATGTATTGACCGTCAAAAGTGGAACTTATTTTGAATAAAAACATTTGAATTTGATTTTGAAACTACATTGTAGAAAATCTTGGTCAGGGTGTCATATATTTTATAAAGATCATTTTGTAGGACTATTGATCATGAGTGAGTTCATACTCCGACTCGCACTTGGCCGAGTTTCAGGTGGCTGTGCCCACAACTTATTGAGGACTAGATCCGCGGCTGTAGCAAGTGGTTCTATTGAAAAAAAAACGAATTAATTGAAAGAAAGTTAAGAGGGATTTGCCATTATAGTTTGTGTAATACCTACTATATTTTGTGTAACGAAAAAATTTTGGGATAAATAATATTTATTTAATAACTTTTATTCTTGGATGAATTAAAACACTTTATTGTTCAGCAAAATTAAAACTACGTTCTTAAAAACTAGATACAATAAATATTGAACAAAGGGCGGCCTTATCGCTTAAAGCGATCTCTTCCAGGCAACCCCCCAAACTAAGCAAAATATTAAAACATGACAGTGGCGGTGTAGACAATAAATAATATAAAATATTAAAAATATATGAAATAAGAAAATGAAAAAAAATCTTTATTATATACTATATAAACACAGTACATATCATAATACATACAGAATAAGCAGCACTATTCTTCTGAATTACGTTTATTGAAAGGTAACCGAAGCCATACGTTCGATTGACTTCAAATTTTGCATAGGTACTCCTTTGGCAACGTAGACGCCTACTAAGAAAGGATTTTACGAAAATATTATCCAAATTTTTATTTATCTACCATCACAAATGATAATATCGTTTCTATGATAACTATTGCCATGGTAACCGTTGCTGGTAACAGTGGCCATGGTAGCCGTTATCTATATATTAATACGTGAAGCAAAAACACAGCAAACTCTTTGTACCCCTTTTTATGAAAATTGCGCGGACGGAGGAGTATGACATTTCGCACACTTATAGTTTATATAGAGAAGGAGTGCAAAATGGTATTTTTTTTTTAAATTATGCATAAAAAATACATTAAATCAATAAAAAATCATTATACACACTATCATGTATTTGACACACATACGCATATATACTCTTTTGTTTCTTGTTAAAGTCAAATTAACAGTGTAGCCTTATTATTATGGTCGAATTTCGACCACGGGCGGCCACTAGTTATAGTATTTATATGTTGGATGTTAGCTTATCTCGAGTAGCGCCCAGCACAGAGTACAAAGTATATGGCGTCCAGCGAAGTGGGCACGGGGAGAATTGTTTTTCTCATGGGTAATTGTATGTTGGCATATTTCGAGTAACGTCCAGCGAAGTAGGAACAGGAAGGAGTGTTTTTTCATAGGCAATTATATTTATTTACTAGGATATGCCCGCGACTTCGTCTACGCTTGACTTGAAATTCCCGCTGGATTCCCAGGACACACGAAATGCCGCAGCATTTGAAAAACAATGTAATAGGTTGGGGAAAAAGTCTTTTCGCATATAGTATATATGAACTTATAATAAGATCTCTTTGGCTATACCATTTGTATCTGGCTGGTTTTGGTATCATTAAAAAGTTTTAATTTTAAAGAAGACAATTCCAAATTCAAATTAGGAAAATGTGTGATTTTTATTTGTTTTTCTTATTGTTAAAATGAGTGAATCTAATGAAGAAAATCGATACATTTTAAAATTTTACTACAAAAAAAGGTAAAAATGCAACACAAGCCGCGAAAAAAATTTGTGATGTTTATGGACCTAATGCAGTATCTGTGAGAGTAGGGCAAATTTGGTTTAAGCGTTTTCAAATCCGGAAATTTTGATATCAAAGATGCACGTCGCTCTGGTCGCCCTGTTACGAACAAAATTGATGCCATTTTTGAATAAGTGGAGCAAGATCGGCGTATTAGTAGTTACGATGGAGCTGGAGAACTGGGAATTGACCACAAAACGGTTTTGGCACATTTGAAAAAAGCTGGGTACACAAAAAACTTCGATATTTGGGTGCCTCATGAGCTCACTGAAAGAAACCCAATGAACCGTGTTGAACTCATTTGTGATTCTTTATTACGACATAATGGAACCGAACCATTTTTGAAGAAGCTGATAACTGGTGATGAAAAGTGGATCACGTACGACAAGCACGTGCGAAAAAGATTTTGGTCAAAGGCCGGTCAGGCTTCACAGACTGTGGCGAAACCCGGGTTAACTCGCAACAAGGTGATGCTGTGTGTATGGTGGGATTGGAAGGGCATTATTCATTATGAGCTGTTACCGTCAGGCAGGACCATCGATGCTGAACTGTACTGCGAACAGCTGATGAGATTAAAGCAAAAAGTTGAGAGAAAGCGGCCGGAATTAATCAACAGAAGGGGTGTGGTTTTTCACCATGATAACGCTAGACCTCACACATCTTTAGCCACTCAGCAAAAGTTACGAGAGTTCGGCTGGGAGGTGTTAATGCATCCGCCGTATAGTCCTGACCTTGCACCTTTAGATTTTCACCTGTTTCGGTCTCTGCAGAATTCCTTAGGCAGTGTCAGGTTAACATCACGAGAGGACTGCCAAAACCACTTGTCGCAGTTTTTTGATCAGAAGCCCCAAAATTTTTATAGCAATGGGATCACGTCCCTACCTACAAGATGGCAAAAAGTTATCCAACAAAATGGCACCTACATACTTTAGTCAAATGTAAATAAACTTTATAAAAAACCTTTTGAAATTTTATATAAAATGCGAAGAAACTTTTTTCCCAACCTAAAATCTATCGTTATAGTGAACACTATGTCGGACGGAATAAGCTAATTTTTACGCACCCAAACAACTACAAACCGCTCACGGGAAAATTCCCGCGGGATTCCCGAGATACACAAATATCACACATTTTATTACATTAAGTTTGCTATCGATCAGTTAAAAAATTACATTGAAATTCGATTGTTTTTTAATTTGGCCATTTTAAATCATTCCCAGAAAAATTCCCTCTGCATTTCCGGGATAAAAAGTAACGCAGATTTTAACTCTAAGAATTTGCTGTCGATCAGCGAAAACCGCATCGAAATCGGCCCCGTGGTTATTACGTGAATCCCGAACAAACAGATAGACAAGAAATGTAAAAAATTCCATCGTGTTCTCCATGGTTTATATAATCTATTTCAGTTGTTTTTTTTTTAATAGATGCAATGTACAGATACGGCATGTTTAGAATTTTATAATTCTTATTTAAATATTTACTATTTTCCAGGCAACCTTGATGCCAGGTAGAACCATAAGCTTGAAATTAAGCTGTCCACACGATAGGTTCATATGTCGTCCGGGTCAATACGTCTTGTTGCAGTGTTTAGACGTGTCGCTCATTGAATGGCACCCTTTCACTGTTGTTAAGGTGAGAAAATCTAACAATAATATTATATTACAGTAGCTAAATTCAAATGGGAGAAGACCATTTTATAATCAGAACTAAGATGAATTTAAGGACATTAAATTCGAAACAACCTCATTTGCTGGGTAAAAAAAAATTACATTGCTCGTTGAGTTATAGTTGGCGTAAAGACGATTACTTTCAAGGCCCTAAGGTCTTCAACGCCTTTACATTACACTATTCTCCACGGTAACAAACAGGAAATTGGGCATAGCGAGAATGTAATTTGAACATTTCATACTCGCCGTCTACCACTTCCCTGGTACACTATTGGTCATAGGAAAAAGACCCCCGTTGTCACACTTCACACTGTTTTACAATTAATAAATTTACTTATAGTTACGGTTTTAAGCGCCGTAGTTTATTTGATTTATATTATTTCGGCCACTTTTCAGTAGCCGTGATCACGGAAGATAAAGATATCGAGTGTCAATAAGTATTGTTAAAGTTTTATTTTTTAACTTTAACAATACTAAAAATATTAATATTATCGATAGGAAAGTCAATGACTGTAAGGTGCCCGACTTTCGGCAAAGGAGTGTAGTTGCTAAATCCTAATCCTATGCTCATTCTAAGGCCTGGAGACGCGTTGGCATTGCTCCCGGTACTGCAAACGTCTCTAAGCAACATAACCATTTTACTATAGGTTTGTTTATTTGCTAGCTTGATCCAATAAAAAATATGTAGACATAACATAGTTCAAATAATAATTAAGTAACTCAACAATTTTTAATACGGCATGGTGAACAAATTGCTAGTTTCACGACCGTGTCATCCGTATGTTACATTTTAACTGCACGTGCACTAAAATTTTTTTTGTTTACTGAATTATTTCTTAGATTTGTTCAAGATCTAAATTTTAGGAACTATAAAGTTTTGATTATTTTTTCCACCTATATTCCAGGTTCCAACGTCATACCAAAGAGATTTTACAGTCTGGATACGTGTGAAAGGCGATTGGACTGAAGCTTTAGACAATTTGTTGATAGAACGTCGGCCTAATAAACTTAGGTAAGTATGTACGTATTTGTATAGGTACTTCCGTTTTAGAATGGTCTATTCTATAGATGTTTACGAGTGCCAGATTAATTAATTAACGTCAATTTAATATAAATGTGCTTTTGCATGTTCTCAAGTTTCAATCAAAATTGTTGCGTTTGTATTTATACTTCAGTCAGCGAAAGAAGGTTACTTCCTACATATGGGGATACAAATCATACGATTATACATGTGACGGACGGGTCATTGCAGGAGTAAACCAACCAATGCATTATAAATATGTATAGTTTTCTCTTTTGTATTTACATTGCCTAATAAAGAAATATTTTATGTACAATCAAATAGTTATGGATTTAAATAACATATATTTTACACCATGACTTTTTCTCTCTATGGCTACGTTCCACATGAGACTCACAACGACCATGCTTACGACCGTGATTTTTCCCGTTCCACTTGTCTACGGGCGTTACAATCATAAACACAAGTGGAACGGATTATGGAGCGTTGATGTCATTAACAAAGAAATAAACAAATTTATGTTACCTATGTATAATGTCTGTTGATAGATATCAAAAATCAGGCCTTGCCGGCGAGTGGGCGAAAAGGTCTGTTTCGCCACATATGTATAAAAGTAGTCCATGGCATTGCGCTATGCTTTTTTCTTATTTTCTAGTACCTACACAATACGATCATCTCCTGGTATCTAAAGTACATCTGTACCAAATTTCATTGTGATTTGTTCAGATGCCAAGTTTTAAAAAGTAATAAACAGATTACAGTAAATCTTTTTATTTATAGTCTACTCTAAATAGTACACCATGAATATAGAATTTAAACATGTTTTCTTTTTCATTTATATAATTCTTTTTTTTAATAGACTATGTGTATGTAATATCCCATAAAAAATATAATTTCCTGTCGCCAGGCGGCCTGTCCTGAGAGGCGACAAAACAACCGACAGCCAAGTGGTAGGGTACTTGCCCGTCTGAATGGCTACCACCCCCAGTCTAAAGAATATCGTTATAACAACCTTGAGTTGTATTCCGGCATTAGTGGCGAGGTACCAGTCTCCCTTTAGAGAGCGGCAGCACATTAGTACAATTTGGTGTTACCCATGTACATAGGCGATTATAATCGCCTTCCGTCAGGTGGGCCGTCTACCTGTCTGCTGAACTCATGCAGTAAAAAAATACTTTTGTAAATGTTGTACCAACTTTAGTAACATAATAGTTTTATTCTGCCATGGTAACATACATAACAATATATTAGTCTTTAGTAATTATAACAATCCAGCGAATGGTTGAATTTAGTAATAAAACTAATATTATTATTGGTGGATTTTCAGCATTTTAGTGGATGGTCCGTTTTCGAGTCCAATGGAAGGTGCCGGAGGGAGTAAAGTTGCGATATGCATAGCTGCTGGAGTCGGAATTACACCTTTTGTCTCTCTGCTTCATGATATGTTACTGTAAGATATATTTCTTTCATAACAGCTGCCAACAAAAACTACTTACAAAGCATACTAATGAAAGTGTTTTTGTTTGGATATTTATGTCCCTTCTTAACATTTATAACAATTACTTCACAAAAATCGTATTCATGATGAATGAATGAATGTTTTTTATTGCATACATAAGTTACATATACAACATTTATTCGTCACAATACTTTAAGACCAGGGTTGGACTGTTGACGACATTAGGTATTGTTATAACGGCAGACATTACACCTATAAAGAACCATTATAAAACAATTGAGAAGAATCTATAGTAAATATAGATTTTTAGAAATAAAGCAATAAAAATAAATATTAAGTAAATGATTAATTACTTTGCATTGATAAGATTTCTAATATTTCAGAAATCCAAGAAGCCGCTCACCGGGTAGAGTTCATCTTATATGGATAGTTAGATATGAGCAAGAGGTCGTCTGGCTTGCAGAAATAGCTAATAGAACAATTGGAGAACTAAGAAATGCTAACCGACCGGATAGATTACATTTAGAGTTGTATGTAACCAGTAGCAAAGAGGGATTAGAAAAAGAATTCAGCTATACAGTTGTGATGGATGAAAAAGGAGAACTATCACATATATTGAGTAAAGAAAATAGAAGTCAGAAAGTTATTCCAATGAATCGTAAGACTGACAGTAATTGTACCCGAATTAGAAATTCAGTAAACGAATATGAAAATTTTGCAATCCTGTCACCGAGTTTAAATAGGAATATATCTAAAATACAAAACGATAAGAGTTATAGTGAGATGGTTGCATTTTTAACACCAAAATTAAAAATAAATAACTCTTCAATAAAAGACAATGGTGATAGAATTTATCGTGTAACCCCTAATTTAAATCGTAATAATTCAAAAATTCTGTATGCAGATGATGCAGACGAAAGAGTTACCCTTCTAACTCCTAATTTAAAGAGAAACAACTCTAAGGGAAAGCAATTTAACCCTAAATTGCCAAGTTACGGTTACAATAACAAGGTTGTGAATTTTAATCAAAAATTCAATCATAACAATTACGAAAACCCAATACTATCGACGCCTAAAGTTGATAGAACTATATATAGACAAAATAGTAAAAATAGTCACAATGAAGAAGTAATTTCAAATTTAATTAAAGATATAAGTGATTATACCCCCAAAAATATTAATAAATCAATTAACATCGGTGCTAGTGTAATTTCACCGAATTTAAAATATGACGATGATGGGACATATAATAGCAATAATTATATGAATAATTATCTCTTTCAAACTAATACTTGTGTGGAAGATATTAATATTGGCACAAGTTTACAAGCAAATAGGGCTCTCTATAAAGTATTAAGTAAAGAGAATAATAATGCTATTAAAAGTAATATACAAATGAAACATGATGAAAAAGAGTTTGATATTGCAAAAGAATTCCCGCTACTTGCTTGTAGATTGAGAAAGGGTCGACCACATTGGGACCGAGTTTTTGGATACTGGGTACATTTATACCCTAGGTATGTAAGCATTTTCTAAAACACATTATATTGTCTGTTTTTGCAATTGATTTGCTTTAAGCTTCCGACAGCATTTAATTTCAAATATATTTGAATAACAAGTTAACACTTCAATATTCGAATATTCTGAAAACCGTTTCTGATTTTATCAACGGAAATATGTTTGGAACTAGTCCCTTAATAGTTAAACCTCCTTTACATTATACATACCTACTTCCACAACTACAGTAGCAAGTTAGAAAGAGTTGAGAGAAATGGCTATCGTGATTATATCAATTTATATATGATGAAAATCAAATACGTTACGATTACATACCCGAGTATACATATGATATGATAAAAATCATATTAGTTGCATTTCGTAAGTTATATTACAACACCGCGAATATGCATTTTCCTAACTATACAGGACGAACAAAAATGATATAATTTTATAAAAAAAATTAAATATAAACCAGTTCTTTATGCAGTCATCATTTGTTAAATTTGAAAATGCATATTCGCGGTGTTGTAATATAAACGACGATTCACTACATATCCGCGCTGCTATGTCCTTCAACATTTTCAAAGTTACTGCCGTGGAAGTGGGCCGTTTTTAAGTAACTATTTACAAGTTAACATTAAATAGTTTCATTAAAGATCTGTATTATCATTACAGTGATCATTTGAATTTGTACTGCTGTGGACCAAAGAAATTAGTAAAATTGTTAAAGATGAAATGTAAAGAATATTCGAGAGACACGAAGACAACATTTGCATTTGTACATGAAGGATTTTCGTGATAGGATATTTGAACATAATACTTACATTTATGATGAACAATAAATTGTATTTCAAATAATTGTGTCATTTTTATTTAATATTATAAATTAAAATCTAAAAAAATCGAAATGTTTTCTAGTCGTGAATCATGAAAATCGAGCTTGTTCTTTATTCAAATAGATGGCGTTGTCGGTATATTCCTATCTTGAGTACCTAATGAATACACCCATATTCATTCTATTCACTTGCTGAGCAATTGCTTAAAATTTAGGGGCAATTATAAGTAAGGCTAATCATAAATAAAAATGAACATATAAAACCCACTTCATTGTCTTGAATACTAACTATTGGCAGTTTTATTGTTCCAAGCAACCTCACCTAACGTACGCCAGATGTCATTAGATTTATTGAATTTTATGTATATAAAACCCCTGATATGGGTGTCTTCCTTTTCTTTCTCCAAAACGAGAGCAAAGGAAGGAAATTTATTATTGACTTTCTGTTAAGCATCAATCGCATTAGATTTCCGCCACCAAGCCGCCTGATCTAGCCGTATAACATGGTAAATGGGATATGGCCAACGGAACATGTCTTATGTCTACGTAGGTAGATTGCATTCCCGTTATCCTACAGTACGATTTACGTTGCATACGATTTATTGTACGAATAAAATGTTGTACATGGCGACGTAGGCAACGAACGAGAGTAATCATCATTGGCGATCATTAACCCAACGGGGTACACATTGGGCTATTAATAGGTCGCGTTCTTCTTTACCTCACAACGCTCAAAATCCTTCTTTATCCCTTCCATTCCATCCGACCATAACGACCATGGTCGCTAGGACCACGGTCGTTGTGGTCGCCGCGAAAACGTCACTAATGATGTCATGATTTTCGCTCACGCAGCGCTCACAATGACTCGTTTAAGGAGGTGGCTCCAATAATCCGTTCTACTTGAGTTTACGATTGTAACGACTCCAAACAAGTGGAACGGGAAAAATCACAGCCGTGGGCGTGGTCGTTGTGAGCGCCTATGGAAAGTGGACCTTGCTGTTACTGTCAAAAAATAAATATGTCACGAAATATAGGATGCGTTCCTTCAGTATCTCACAACGCCCAAAATGCTCCGTCTGCCATTCCACATGTCGACCACAGTCGTTATGGTCGTGGCGAAAACGTCACTAATGACGTCATGATTTTCGCTTACGAAACACTCAGAACGACCCCTGTCAAGAGGTGGGTCGAATAACCATTCCAGTCGAGTTTACGATTGCGACGCCAGCAGGCAAGTGGAATGGGTTAAATCGCGGTCGTGAAGTTAGTCGTTGTGAGTCTCTTGTGGAACGTAGCCATAGCAATCTGTGGTCATGAATAATGAATGTCATGCCACTGGTATAAAAGCCTAGTTGCCAAGCCATAAACATAATAAAAATAAATTAATAATAAAGTCATGTCAAGACATAAATATTAAAAAAAAATTCATGTCATTGGTGTCATGTCATCATCACAAAAATAAAATCAAAATAGAGTAAACAGACGAAAAAAACTACATTGAAAAAAATACATATAAAAATTTAGTAATAAATATCATATCAATATGAATATAAAAACGGACATAAGTACTAGTGAGATTTATCAAAAACTATTCACCAAATTAGAAAACCCTGACGTTATATACCAAAATTATGTGAAGCGATTAGCAAAATATCATTTTCAGGTGAAAGCCATTATCCAGGTAAGTTTTTCAGCCTTGCTGCATGATAAAAATAGATGAACTTTTAGCGTTTTAAATGTTGTTATAAAATATCCAGTAGATACGATTTAAATAAAGAACTCCGGCTCTTTTGATACTAAATATATTTTCATATGAAATCTAAGAAATTTCGTCTGTTTTCAATGTATATTGATTGAAAGATTACATGCATTCTATTTATCAGTGTTATATCAAATAGTTTTATAAAGTTACTATTATATGATTAGCAAATTA
Source organism: Dendrolimus houi (assembly GCA_039645545.1). Classification (NCBI taxonomy): domain Eukaryota; kingdom Metazoa; phylum Arthropoda; class Insecta; order Lepidoptera; family Lasiocampidae; genus Dendrolimus; species Dendrolimus houi. The sequence continues at coordinate 21,365,928 of CM077127.1, read as the reverse complement.
AAATATAACATTAAAATTAAGTAAGTTAATTTAATATAATAGATATACATAAATATAAATCTACAACTTGTACAACTAAACCCTGCCCTAGCTTTTATGCCATTTTCTCTCTCCATCCCAAGGTTGCCTGGAAGAGATCGCTGCCAGCAATAAGGCTGGCATTTGTACTTAATTCTAAGCTGTTTTGTGTGTTGTTTCATAAATGTTATTGTACAATAAAATATATTCTATTCTAAATCTAATTTCAGAATCTTTAAGATTAAATTTTGATGTTAGTAGTTTGGGCAAAGACTTATATGGTCTTATTCATATTGATTACATTAAATTTGAAGGTTTCTTTAAGAACCATAAATAATCCTTCAAACTTACTCTAGGTAAATATGAATAAGATCATTAGTCTATAAAACTGAAATATAACAATTAGATATAAATATTTGCTTATTAATGACATGTAAATCAATCATTGTAACCAAATATAAAGTCCTGTGTTACATGGGTATATATACTTAAATGTTGTTTTTATATATATAATAGCTTATTTCTCTGTAAGTATCTAATTCAAATTTATTTACTGGTAATGGATTCAACATATTTGTGGTATTGTATCATGACGTCCCTGAATCATATTGATTTTATTGAGAATGGTCAACTTGCTCGATAGATGTCTCGCATGGCCAAAGGTTTATTCGGGGCAAGGCATAACTTGATAGTGAGATAATGTGACCAGCATGTTCCCTATGAATAGTGATCCTAGACTCGTATTTGTAAGTTTTTATATTTTTACTTATATTATATAAGTTACTAGCTGTACCCAGCAGAAGTTGTCTTGCCCTTAAAAAATAAAAATCTAGAAACTGATTGCAGCGCCATCAACCGGAACCAATTGTTAACCTAAACCATTCTCAAATCTACTTGACCAAACACAAAAAATATCATCAAAATCACTCCCACCGTTAAAGAGTTGTTCAGCGGCGCCACCTACCGGGTCCAATTGTGAAACTAAACCATCCCGGGATCCAGTTGAACACACACAAAAATAATTTCACCTAAATCCTGGAACCCGATTGCAGCGCCATCTATCTAGTTCAAATTTGAGTCTAAGCCATCCCGGGACCCACTTGAACACACACAAAAATAATTCACCTAAATCAAACAAATGAAAATGAGTTTAAATGCAGTCACCATTGCCGAAATCGACCGGGAAAGATCATAAATGAATGGCTAGACTGATGTCGGACTGATGTTTTTTTAATGATGAGTTTTTTGACGAATATCATATTTTAACACTTATTATCTGGACGAAGACAATTCCAAAAAACACAAAAATTATAAAAATTAGTCCAGCTGTTCTTGAGTTATAAATGGTGTAGCTAACATGACTTTGTTTTATATATAAAGATATGAATTTAAAAAATAATTTTATGTAATTACAATACATTAATTATACTGTGAATTGTTAAATAAACATTGAACAAACAAAATTCCATTTGATAATAAAATAAACTAATCATTGCTTCATATCTTTTTCAGGATATTTTAGAATGTAGAGATTCAATGGAATCTCTCAGCGAGTTAAATGAAAAAGGGAGAGTGCGAATAGAACAATTGAGGAGCGAGTTGGAAAGTTTAGATCTTTATGGCAAAGAATCTGGTGATTCAAAATATGCTATTGAGCTGGAGTCTCAGAGGCATCAATTGGCAGGGTAATTATGCAATGTGTATTTTATGGGGGGCTAACAGCTATAGTCTTAAAAACTAGGTACAGAGCTAGGTATAGATGAGCTATTGATAAGCCTCCATAGATGACAGTAAAAATAAAAATGAAAATTTAAAAAACCTTTTTATATTTCTTTATTTTGAATAGGTTCACATTTGACTGACATTGCACCAGGTGTTAGGTGGAAATGCAGTCTAAGGTGGAGCACTCTTACCTAGAAGATATCTGTTCAAGCGAGACTTGAAGACACCTAGATTGTATTCTTCAGAAAAAAACGCATAAACATAAGATTCGAAAATTGTGTATGTCTATATAATTATCAAACAGGAAACTAATTATTATCAATATACAATTTGACTAACTTTGCATTTACGGATGCTAGACTATCCGCAAATAAGTATGTCTACATAATCCAACTTGCTCAGTTTGTTGAATTTGTTGACTGTTCTAATAAGAAATGAGTTGCATAGTGAAAATGTGTGTGTCAAAGGTGAGTGTAATAATTTTCTAGGGCATACAAGGTTTGGAGGAACATGCAAATGTAGTTTCTTTATGAGACTTTCACAGTGAATTTGGGACTGAGCAATTTTTTTAGTGTGATTTCTTTTGTGAAATTTATTTATCACAATAACAAAGCAAAGCTATAGAAAGCTGAGAAGGACAAACGAACAAGTTACTTTCACATTTAGTATGGATTAGGTATCCCTATTATATTGTATTGCAAGTGGCAGTAGACTGTGACTTTCAATAAGCAATCTGTAAGATTCAATTTTAAAATAAATATTGTGCCTTTGCCACTATTTTATTGTAAGCAAAATTTTAACCTAAGCATATTTTTTGCTGCAAAAATGTTTTAAAATATCATTTTGTTTACTGAATAAAAAACTGAAAGTCTTAAGACAATAACAGTACAAATACCATTTGCAACAAAATATACAAAGGTCCAAAGGTCGTTTAGTATAAAATTGGGGTAAAGGCTCAATATATTCATTTATAGTATTAGTAGAGAAAAAGCATTTAAGTATGACATTTTTTGCAATTATTTCAGACTGCTTAGAGAATTTAAAGAAGCAAACATAGCCAGTATGTTTGCAGTAGAAAAGGCTCAGAGAGAAGATCTGTTAAAACCAGTGGATAATGATGAAACTGGTGTCAAAAACAGAAAGAAGAAAGTTGACAGAGATGGCTTATTTAAAATGTCATCAGGTATTAAATTCATCTTTTTAAAACAAGAAATTAATTATATACTATCATAAGTCGGTAAGTCTATGTAGTTATTTAATATATTAAGTTGGGGAAAAAGTTTCTTCGCATTTTATATAAAAAATCAAAATGTTTTTTTATAAAGTTTATTTACATTTGACTAAAGCATGTAGGTGCCATTTTGTTGGATAACTTTTTGCCATCTTGTAGGTAGGGACGTGATCCCATTGCTATAAAAATTTTGGGGCATCTGATCAAAAAACTGCGACAAGTGGTTTTGGCAGTCCTCTCGTGATGTTAACCTGACACTGCCTAAGGAATTCTGCAGAGAACGAAACAGGTGACAATCTGAAGGTGCAAGGTCAGGACTATTCGGCGGATGCATTAACACCTCCCAGCCAAACTCTCGTAATTTTTGCTGAGTGGCTAAAGATGTGTGAGGTCTAGCGTTATCATGGTGAAAAACCACACCCCTTCTGTTGATTAATTCCGGCCGCTTTGTCTCAACTTTTTGCTTTAATCTCATCAGTTGTTCGCAGTACAGTTCAGAATCGATGGTCCTGCCTGGCGGTAACAGCTCATAATAATTATTGCCCTTCCAATTCCCACCATACGCAGAGCATCATCTTGTTGCGAGTTAACCCGGGTTTCGCCACAGTCTGTGAAGCCTGACCGGCCTTTGATCACGATCTTTTTCGAACGTTCTTGTCGTACGTGATCCACTTTTCATCACCAGTTATCAGCTTCTTCAAAAATGGTTCAGTTTCATTACGTCGTAATAAAGAATCACAAATGAGTACACGGTTCATTAGATTTCTTTCAATGAGCTCATGAGGCACCCAAATATCGAGCTTTTTTGTGTACCCAGCTTTTTTCAAATGCGTCAAAACCGTTTTGTGGTCAATTCCCAGTTCTCCGACTACATCGTAACTACTAATATGCCGATATTGCTCCACTTTTTAAAAAAGGGCATCAATTTTGTCCGTAACAGGGCGACCAGAACGACGTGCATCTTTGATATCAAAATTTCCGGATTGAAAACGCTTAAACCAAATTTGAGCTACTCTCACAGATACTGCATTAGGTCCATAAACATAACAATTTTTTTTTGGCGGCTTGTGTTGCATTTTTACCTTTTTTGTAGTAAAATTTTAAAATGTGTCGAATTTCTTTATTAGATACACTCATTTTAATAATAAGAAAAACAAATGAAAATCACACATTTTCCTAATTTGAATTTGGAATTGTCTTTAAAATTAAAACTTTTTAATGATACCAAAATCAGCCAGATACAAATGGTATAGCCAAAGAGATCTTATTACAAGTTCATACATACTATATGCGAAAAGACTTTTTCCCCAACCTATTATAAAAAAAGTTCTTCAACAGAACTCAGTTTGAATAAAACATTTAAACTCAAATTTATTCTATATTAGAGGTCCCGGCAGACATTGTCCTGCCCTGAAAAAATAAAAATTTGATACCGATCCCAGCGCCACCTACCAGTTCGAATTGTGAATCTAAACCATACGGGAACCCACTGAAACAAAATCGGCAAAGTCATTCTCAAGTTACGTTTGTTACATACATTTCTATAATTATTTTTTTATATATATAGATAGATTATCTTGAGGAAACCTCCCTAATTATATGTCTTGAATATATGTGGTTGGTATATTGTACCATAAGTAAAGTCAGATATTCCAGGCTCAACAGTTGCATGTTTGCGGGTCGATATTATTAGGGCTAGAAGGTTGGTTCAATTCTGCAGATACAGTAAAATCGCAATAATTTTAAATGGTGAAGATATTAAATAATTTAATAAGAACACATGGTCACTCTTAAAATGAATTATATTTTAAGCTCTCTGAGTGTGGGCGTAATAGATTTTTTCTTTTGTTATAGGTGTGACTGAACAATTGCTCTCAATTAGCAGACAACTAGCTGATACGACACAAAAAAGTCAAGTGACCCTAGATAGTTTGGTATCATCTAGTTCAACTGTGCATGTAAGATATTTTATTTCTTGTTTCTTGGTGTGGTTTATACCATTTGTAGACGGCTAAATAGTATCTGGCTCGAAGGACCAGAATATAATAGTGCCATTATAAGTGAATCCCAACATAACGGAAAGAAACGCTACGCTTCCACTTTTATCATATGTATGTACTGCTGAAGAGTGGAACTCTACTGTCAACTGTTTTTCCTGAAAAATACAATCTAGGTGTCTTCAAGTCTCGCATGAACAGGTTTCTTCTAGGTAAGCGTGCTCCACCTTAGACTACATTTCTTCCTCACATCAGGTCCAATGGCAGTCAAACGTGAACCTATTCAATATATAAATACAATAAAATAAAAAAAATAAAAAAGAATCAAATTAACTCCTAATTGTATTCAATTCTTACAACTGACCTTTGCAATAACTTTCAGGGTACTCAATCTGAATTGGAGAACACAGCGGGCACAATATCACAGTCAAGTAAATTACTGACTAAGTATGGTAGAAGGGAATTCACGGACAAAGTGATAATGTTCTTTGCATTTTTATTCTTTTTAGCGGTATGCCTTTACATAGTTCAGAAGAGATTATTTTAGTTAGCTGTGTCTATTAAGATAATTAATTATTTGTTAAATTATGAATTTGAATATAATAATATTATGAAGTATTAAATGTAATAATTTAATCTTTTGTTTTATTTATGGAAAGAAAAGATAGATTACTAAACAATATTAATTTTTTTAACCAGGGAAATTCGAATGAGGGCCACTGCGATGGAAGCGTAGTGGGAGCGTGTGGGATTCGTCATGATGAGTGGTAATAGCACCTTTAGGGAGATTTTATGAACACCCGAGTCGGCGATATCTAGTAACACCTCTTCGGTGTGCATCTTTCGCTTTACGTCAGGGCCACGGCTATGCGGCTTGGCCGCTGACAGGCGTTGGTCCATCGGCCTCGTCCACTGCTGGCGTGTTTTTAATATCTCTGTGTCTGTAAAGCGCCCCACGGGAAGAGACGTTAGCGCACATGGGACACTGGCGCGTCCCTATCTTGATGGCATTAGTGGCGGTTGGAAACCCTTCCCCAAGGGCCCACACATAGATTATACACTATATATAAGGGCCACCCACGCCACCTGGTTAACGTGGCTGAAGGTAAATTGACGCCCTTCGGCGCTGACGCCTTTGCTTATAGCGATATTGAATTATACTAGGTGAAGACTGAACAGTAATCTTATTTAAATTTCAGTCGATCAATAACTGTTTAATTGTGGCCATGTATCAGACATCGTTAACGACAAGTAGGTGTTTATTGTTTATCGATAATAATCTCTACTAATATTATAAAGAGGTAAAGTTTGTGAGTTTGGATGTTTGGGGTAATTTCCGATATTACTGATCCGATTTTGAAAATTCTTTCACCAGTACAAAGCTACATTATTCCTGCGTGACGTAGGCTATATTTGGTTTTGATTAATAAATCAAAAAAGGAAGTTTTATGTCCAGCCGAAATGGGCACGGGAACGCCTGTTAAATATGTTACAGCAATAACGTTACACGCAAGAATTGCGCATATCCTTATACGAGGCACTGTGAGTGCTTTCTGCGTTTATGATTTAATAAAGTTTATAAACCTTAATTATACCTTGATATGCGTGCGTGTGTACGCCCAGCGAAGTGGGCATGGGTCAGCTGGTAAATAATAATTATGTGAGGTCAGATGAAGTGGTTTCGATAATAATTTATTCATTTAAGGATCACCAACAGTTTTTTACACTTTGATCAAATACAATAATGTGCTAAACGTTTTAAGCGTTCGGATAATAAATTACTGAATTCTGTTTAGTTTTTTATTAAAGTTACAGTGAGACCATAGTTAAAATATACAATGTACTCTTTGGTCAAGAGAACAGAAGTTTTAGTAACAGAGACTGTCTGTTTAGTTCGAAGTTGAAGGTCAGGCGAATATTTATTATATTTATATCGTGCCAGACGAGTTGTAAATCAATATATGTCAAATATTACTTTGTACAAAATATGGTGTCTGTAACAGAAATCTTATCTTTGTTGATATTTGGTTGTCTTATGTATTCTGATAATAGAGTTGTTGTGGTTTTTTAATGTAATATAGCGAATCTAAATTATAATAATATTTCGTTTCTATAAAACCATTATATTTTGACTTGTTCTTACAAAAATTTTCACAAGTGACACATTGAAAACAAAAGTTATCACATTACATCATAAATTTAAATTTGAAAAACACATTCTAAAAAGTTCTATAACGAGAGTAAATATTGAAGTTGAAAATCCTTTTGTTTCCGATTTGAGAATTACATGACTCATAGTTTCTTCTCACTTTTCTTATTCATTACACGTGCTTAGTAATTTTATATTTATTTGTGTTAAATCGTCTACAATAATATAAAATTCTAAACATGCCGTGTTTGTACATTAAAGCTATTTAAAAAAATAACTGGAATACTATATACTATATAAACGATGGAGAACACGATGCAACATGTTTTAGATTCTTTGTCTGTTTGTTCACGATTCTAATAAAAACTGCTGGGCGTATTTGGATGCGGTTTTCGCTGATCGACAGCTAATTATTAGACTTAAACTCTGCGCTACTTTTTATCTTGGAAATCCCACAAGAATTTTTCTGGAAATTATTTAAAATAGTTAAAAAATCGTATTCCAATGTCATTTTGTGCATATAAAATGTGTGATATTTTTATCCCGGGAATGTCGTGTGAATTTTCCCGGGAGCGATTTGTAGTTGTTCGGCTGCGTAAAAATTAGCTTATTCCCATACAGATTTCACTAAAACGATAGCTTACATTCTTTTTCAAATGTTGTGGTATTTTGTGTCTCGGGAATCCCGCCGGAATTTCAAGTTAAGCGTAGACTAAGTGGCGGGCATATCCTAGTATTATATACCACGACTATTCATACCGGTATTGAACCAATATGGCCGGTGACTCGACGTCAGTTGATCTTTTGATTTGGCACGCGACTGACCGTCGTTTTATTGTAGGAGCTTTGACCTTCACCAATGTTTGCACGTAAACTACTGTGTATATTACGTGTTTATTCACAATGTAATCTCTATCAATATCCTTGCGATTGTGTCTTTACCATTGGGTAGTCACTATATGGCATTTCGGACGTTATTTCGCGAGCTGGCGGTCAGAGGACACAATATCACCGTGATGAATAATTTCCCAGAGAATGATGAAGTGCCGAATTTAAAGTTTTTTAATCTTGAAAATAAACATGTCAACAATCAGCCACCGATGGACTACTACGAGACTGTTGATCCTTCGTATGCTCATATAATTAACTATTACCATCATATAGCTTTCGGATCTAAAGGAGCGCGAGAAAATTGTGAAGTTCTGTTTACAAGTAGTAAGTAACGCAAACGAGCATTATGCATCTGGAGCAAAATACGATGTGATATTTGTAGAACAATTTCTAAGTGATTGTGATCTAGCGTACGCTGGAGTTATGTACGATGTACCGATAATAGGAATCGCATCGCATGTTCTTTTGCCTTGGTCTTACCCAAGGTTAGGACTTGCGTTCGACGTTGCAGCCGATTCGTTCTATTTCTCTAAAGCTGGCCCAAATCCGTCTCTTCTGCAGAAAGTAGAAGTTTATATTGAGAATTTGATATTTAATACAGTTGGTAAATGGTTAATTCATACACCAATTTATGAAGTGTTTGATAAATTTGTTCCAAATAATCGTTTAAATATTGATAGAGTCGCAAAGAAGAGGATGAAAATGGTATTTTCTTATCAACATTTTTCTATGACTGGCGCACGTCCTCTAGCGCCACAACTTTTGGAAATAGCTGGTATACACGTTGGATTACCGAAACCAGTAGATCAGGTGAGTGTTTTTCATTTATCGGGATAAAACATATCCTGTGTTGACCCGGAATATGAGCTAGCCCTGTGCTGGGTCAAGTTTCATTTAAATTCGTTCAGTAGTTTTCACTTGACTGCTGGAGCATCAGGTAGATAGAGAAAAATTCTAAAAGCTGCATTTTCCGAATTTTGTGGTCTGATTTAGCCCACTGGTTCTTTCTTTTTTTTAAGTCAATGTACAAACTACATCTCCAACAGATTTATTATATAAAATTGCACAATTTAATCCTTTTCAACTTTTTTAGCCCCACCACCACCACCAAACAACCATACGAGCTCATGCCGCCGATATATTATGGTGGTAATACCGACCAAGCGAACGAAGCGCTATGCTTCCACATTGTAATGACAAATTGCGCAAAGTCCGTCGTTATGAGATACTCTTTCCGAAAGTATACTAAGTAGGTACAGTTGAAACTCAACTAAGTTAGTCCCGACTGACCCACATTATATATTTATAAAATATACATGACCTTCTAGCAACATGCCGACTATTTCTTGTAATTCTCAACTTTCAAGCTTAATGGCTTCTAAGAATGTGTATGAAACGCAAACAATAGATGAAAGGATTTGTTTTTTCACGTGAATCCTGAATAAAAAGACAGACAAGAAATCTAAAAAAAATTGCATCTTGTTCTCCTCTCGTATAATATAGTTTATTCCAGTGGTTTTTTAATAGCTTTAATGTACAGACACGGCATGCTTAGAATTTTGTAATATTATAGATAAAGTCGTGGTAGCGTAATGGCTAGCGCACGCGTCCCAAGCTCAAAGGGTGCGGGTTCGATCCTGGCCGGAACGCATGCACCACTTAGGCAGTTTTCTGACCTAATGTGCATATTGTTACAATTACCACGTGCTAATAACGGTGAAGGAAAAATCGTGATGCAACCTGCACATCGAGATAACCGATGTGTCAAACCTGCCAAGCCGCCTTGGACAAGCGTGGCGGGTATACTGTCCGTTCCCCTATAGTGGGAGGCCCGAACCCAGCAGTGGGACATTTATGGGCTGATATTATATGAATATAATAAGTAATTATCAATAAATATAAATAAATTAGGTATTGAATTGCTTAGAATAGCAATTAAACTTGACGGATTGAAGATAATTAGATTTTTCCAGTCGTTATCAGTTGATCCATCGTTGTTTCTTGGCTCTATTTGAGACGTTTTTTCCGCAATCGACTTTTTACCAGATCGCTGATTGCTTCCTGTTTAGCGTGAATTTGGTATAATTACCATTACCAGTATTTCTTACTATATCGCTGTAACGAGACGTAGACGTTGATGTTTTAATGCCTTGTATATTTTACGGCAGCAAGCAGAAAAGTGGCGAAGGAAGTGGGCAGCGTGAGTATCGAATGTTCACAATAGTTGCGATAACATACTCGCCCTGCCCATTTCCCTCGTGTCTTCTCTGCTTACTGCAGTAGAGTGGGTATAATGAGAGACGTTAGACATATAGATTTTGAAAACACTTGTGTTATTTACCTTTAGTGCGTACCTACTAAGGTACGTAAGTAAGGAGTCTATTATGTTTAAACTAGTGTTTAAACATTATAAAATAAGTAATTAGGAGCTTCGTTAACTCCTAATCCATTTCCTAGTCTTTTTCGTTTCGTAAATTTGGTGAAATCAGAGGCCCTAATGCGGCCGTTTTCGCAGTTTGTAATACAAATATTACAAGTATCATACAATAAAGTGCAAGTTTTTGCTAAATCTTCAACCTACCAGTTTATCTAGATTCGTGTCAATTTCATAAAGCGTTCCACCAACTCGCTTCGATTCTCTTGGACTTTCGATGATTAAAATTTAAAAATATCCGTGGTAGTTTAGTGCTTAGCGCTCTCGCCTTCCGGCTCCCACTCAATGGGCACGGGTTTGAAACCTGGCCGGAACGATAAAAATAAATACTAATTAATCGGCAGACAACACACATATTGTCCATCCCCAAATTAAGCAAGTTACGCTTGTGTTATGAGTAATATACAGCGGACTAGTCTGGGGCCGTCCCAGACACCCAGACCATAGTAAATAACGGAGACAATACGTTTCCGAAATTTACTACCGGAGCCTCTGCATTACAGTGAGGTAGGGCGGCAAAGGCTTAGCCCGCACAATCACAGAGGCCGCCAAAGCATGCACGGAGGGTAAAAGTGCAAGTTTGTTACAATTGTTACAATTACCACAGGGAAACGATGAAGGGAAACATCGTGATTAAACATGCGCACCGAGATAACCGATGTGTCAAACCCGCCAGCCAATCTGCGTTGGACTAGCGTGGCTGGTATATTCCCCTATAAATGGGAGGCTCCGCCCAGCAGTGGGACGTTCATGGGCTGTTATTATATATTATTATTTGTATATCTCGGAAATGGAACAATTCCTGTCAGATGCTCATCAGGGGGCTATTTACTTCAGTTTCGGGTCTAATCTGAAGCCGCATACGATGTCTAAGCGTAAACTGCAAGAATTCCTGGACGCTTTTACGGCATTGCCTTACAAAGTTATATGGAAAATGGAGAATGTTACCTTACCGGCTGTCTATAAGGATAAAATTTATGTCGGAAAATGGTTATCACAGTTAGATATTTTGTGTGAGTATCTTTTTATTCTTTTGTTTATAAGGGTCAATTTTCAATCATCAGATAAAAGTTATCAGTCGAATAAATTATAACCCGACAAAATTCAAAAGTGAAACAATTCAACTGTTTTAATCATGCAACTGTCATATTTAATTTTCCACTGTTATGTTTTGTTTTATTTTATAGAATAACTTTTACCTGGTTATTGAAAAATTGGTCTGTCTCTCCCTTCTTAATTTAGCGGCTACTGGCGACCTTAAGTTGTTCGTCATTCCACTGATTGGAGGGCGTCCGACACTACGTTTACCAAAACGCGATCTCCGCTTTAGCACTCCATCGGCCATCGGTCCTGCGACAAACATGGCCGGCCCACTGCCACTTCAACTTACTAATTTTGCGAACTAAATATGTCGGTTACTTTGGTTTTCTTACGAATGTTAATATTGTATAGCTATCGCTGTTGCTATACACATATTAATGATGTATATATTAGTATATATATATATATATACATACATACATATATATATATATATATATATATATATATATATATATATATATATATATATATATATATATATATATATATATAATATTTTATGTGTTATTGTTTATTCTCTATTTTTTGTTCATTTTAGCTATGTATTGTATGATATTTATTATATACTATTTATATATGTATTTAATTTGCACACCACCGTCATACACTTGTGAATCTCCCGTTCATAAAATCCATAGCCCGGGTTGTCTGGAAGAGATCGCTCTGAAGCGATAAGGCCGCCCATTGCTCCTACTTTCACTGTTTAAATGTGACTACTGTAAATTGTTTATTTTATATGTATGTGGTGAACACTAAAGTGTTTTCTATTTTATTCTATCCTCATTTCTGAATTTATTCACAAGAGAAAAAATATAGTCCGCTCCATAGCCTTTTGATTTGGAATTTGTGGAAGTTCTGACCTCAGTGTCCTCGTCTCGGTTTCGTAAGTCATTACGGGGAGGACGCACTGCTCGGAGGCTATTTATATATAAGCATTGTTATGACATTATACAATAAATATTTTCTTGAAGTTATGAAGGGATTATATTAGCATTGTTACAAGTTTAGTAATTCGTGGTACTTCGTGGGTAAGACTGTACGACACCCGTGACTCATTCGCGACCTGGGTTCATATTCTGACGGAGAACTTGCATCGTTGTACTTTTTTCAGCTATTTGTTTTACAAATAAATGCTTACTACCTACGTGCTAACAACAACTGGTGTGTGAAACCCACCAGTCGACGTTTTCATTACGGTCAATCATGTTTCTATTCTTAATTACAGTAATAAAATATTCAATACATGACCGCAGAGCATTAAAATTGACTTTGTTACTATTATTGCGGCTTAACTTGGAAGTACACAACAATTTACATATTTGACTAATGCGGCATTTTTTATATTTCTGGGATTTCCTAACTTCTAAAACTTTTAGGAGGATTTTAGGACTTGCTTGATGTGACAGTTTCTATATTTATTAGTTTAGGTATCTTTAGTAATACAGTTTTAGTTGTGTTGTCTTTAGTAACATTACTTATCCCAGATTTTTGCGAGAATTTACGGGATTTATGTATTTTTATACTAAAAAATCCATTGTCCTGCTGAAAATAACGTTTGATTCTAAATATTATCAAAATAACAGTACTTTGTTACCTATCCAATAGATATGAAGTCGCGGGCAAATGGTAGTTAGATAATATGCGTGTTTATGAAATTAAAAATGCGCATATTAAAACTACATGCCAATTAACGTAGGTACAACATATGTAATTTTTGTGTTAAGATTTTTCAATTGTGACTTGGTCAAACCGTACACAAAATTTGTGCTTTATTTTTGCTAATTTTAAAATGGGTTGGCTTGAAAATGGATTTGATTTGAATTAAGAATAAAAAACAAAATTATAAACGTGGCTTCAGTAAGGAATAGAAATCGGTTGGCTTAAGAAAAATATATTCCTGGGACCTGACGTCATGGGTTGAATCAGAAGTAAGTTATTAGGTATTTATTTTATTTATACCAAGATTTCTCAAGTCGTTGTGCAAGAAGACTGATAGTTTGATAAATCAGAAAAATACTGTACCTAATTATAACTGTTACTTTGTCTGCAAAACTATGTAATCTGCAAATTTGTAAGCAAGATTTGTTTTCTGTTGCTCAGACTTTGAATGAATTGCCAGGAACTTTTCGACTACTTGTAGGTAATGATGGGACGTATAGACGGACGGATGCACATGAAGGTTTCGAAAGGTGTCCATTAGTTACGGAATCCTAAAAAATGAAACATAAATTTTTACTAGGATATGCCCGCGACTACGTCCACGCTTGACTTGAAATTCCTGCGGGGTTCCTGGGACACATAGTACCATTTAAAAAAGAATGTAAGTTATAGTTTCAGTGAAAACTGTGACGGAATAAGCTAATTTGTATGCACCTGAACACCTACATACTGCTTCCGGGAAAATTCCCGCAAGATTCCGGGATTTATTTATTTAATTTGTTTGGGAAACATATAATAATTAATATTCTTAAATATAAAACACAAAATCAATACACATATCAATCAAGATTCCACTAAAAAATATAAATAAAAAAGTATCACAAAAGACCAAAATGACTAAAATAACCAAAATGACGAAAATGACACATCACAAAAATCTATCCTACTTTCTGGGATAACCTTTATATATATTTAACCCAAAATCTATCCCTTTCTCCGGGATGAAAAGTATCCTATATCTATCCTAGATATTGAACTTACAGCCAAACTCGAATATCAGCCAAATCGGTCCAATAGTGAAAGCATAACAGCCAAACAGAAAAATATACTTTTATCCCGGAAAGTATCCCATTTTTCGGGATAAAAAGTATCCTATGTTCATCGTCGGCATTGAAAATATATAATACTGAGCTTTAGCCAAATCAGTTCAGTAGTTTTTTCCTGAAAGCGTAACAGATAGACAGAGTTACTTTCGCATTTATAATATTAATAAGGATTATATGTTTACAAAGTATATACAATTATATACATGCAACATATTTTACTGGCTCTTATTTCTGTTTATCACCTTTTCTATATTGTTACGAGTGCGGCACTCGAATTAAAATGCCGTTGGAATTATTATAGAATTTATTAGAACTATACAAACACGTATAACACAGGTACAAATATAACTGGACACAACTAGTACAAACGTAATACACGATTCAATAACACGCACAAAGTCCGTCACTATATAGCTTATCGAATGTACACACGTCTTGTCTCGCTTGTGACCATCGCTAGACTGCCGATCTCCACATTGGGCCATTGCTATATACTGCACCGATACAATACGGCTGCACGCCCGCTTAGGTCGGATTTCTTAGAATTCGTAATCTGCACACCTGCCTAATTATGCCTACAAACGGCCATAAACGAGTACAATATACAATAGGCTATTTTTTAATTACAAATTTTAAACATAAGGTAAACAAAAGAAGTCCAAATGCCGAAAAGGTAATAAACTGCAGGTGTGCATTGGTTTTTGTCGGTCGTAAAAATATTATAATTTAGGATTATGTATGCGAAAACGAATAATGCAAACAAAATATATTTTCAGGTCATCCAAAAGTACTAGCATTCGTTTCCCACGGTGGAATGCTAAGTCTATCAGAGTCAACACATTGTGGCAAGCCATTAGTCATAATACCCTTCTTCGGAGACCAGTTCTCGAATGCGGCTATGGCAAGATCAGTAGGTTTAGGAAAAATATTATACTTCAATGAACTGGATGCTGATAATTTGAAGAGTACAATTTTAGAACTGACGTCACAAGAGTAAGTAAACGAAATACTAGAAAAAAAACCTTAATCCTAATATCCACTGTCCACCAGGGAGTGATAGAAATTATTCTCCTCTCATTTTTATAGAAAAACAATGCTGGTATTAGACTGATGAGCC
Organism: Dendrolimus houi; assembly: GCA_039645545.1. NCBI lineage: Eukaryota > Metazoa > Arthropoda > Insecta > Lepidoptera > Lasiocampidae > Dendrolimus > Dendrolimus houi. Next base: position 21,350,500 of record CM077127.1, on the reverse strand, counting down.
TTATTGAATCAGTTTGGTTGAAAGGTATATAACTGACAGTACACGACGGTATTCAATCATATAAAAATAATTGAAGTTTATGATTTTACGGATTACTTTGGTCAATTCATCAAAATTGAAAAACATAACAAGAACAGTCTAAAATTGGCTCACCTGAAACTTTTAATCAACGTTTAGTCAAATCAGATTTTTTTAGACCAAATTGAATAAAATTTTGAAGATTTCAATTTTATATTTAAGCGAAATATCAAAATTAATTCATATGAAAAATTACGATGAATCGATAAGTGATCGTATACTCACTGTACGAGCAAAAAGAAATACTACCAAGGCAACACAAGTTATTTCTGTTACTTCATTACATCGCACTAGGTTAACCCAAAAGATATTGCATTCAAATATCCAATTGGAATTATGTATAGGGGTTTCTGTTATTTTCTGTTAAAAATGATTTTTATTAAAACATCCGTTATCATTTTTTAAGTACACAAAACTTCGAAAATTTGGATATTTTAAAAATAAAGTAAATTGTAAGCATAAACAATTTTTTATCTGCATTTTATGTATATAACACCGAAAAGAGATCTGTAAAATTAATTTATGTCTACAGAATGCAGCAAAATGCTAAAAGAATATCCAAGCTGTGGCATGACAGACCGCAGTCAGCTATGGATAGTGCCATCTATTGGACAGAATACGTTGCACGACACGGCACAGCGCCGCCGTCTTTGCCTGTCAAGCATAACACGTGGATCGAGAGCACGCTCATAGATGTCTATATTGTCACAATTTGTTTATCTTTAGTATTTATCTTTATACTTTATTTCTTAATAAAATTGTTAATTACAATTGTAGTGAAATTAGTTAAAAGCATATTATGCAGAATTAAATTAAAAATGGAATAGTTTTAATTTTAATGAATAGTAATAAATCAGTTAAACATAAACAATGTCCTTAAATTATCTACTCTTTTCTTTATAAATCATTATTTATAAGTGACAAGGCTGCCCAATGTTCTAATGAAAATGTATTCATATTAAATTGTCTCGGTTTAAGTTATGGTGAACAATAAAGAGTTTTCATTCATTCATTCATTCAGTCTTCATATAAGTTTTAAATATAGCCAATCAAATATTTTTGAATATGTCTGTTTAACCAATGTCAAATACTCACGAATATTCAAGTTTTATCATAATAAAATGAAGCATAGCTTTGCCAAATTGTGCTTTTTGGCTGACACCAAAGGAGGGAATTTTTTCGAAAAGGAGCATTTCACTAAATAATTATAACCAATAGCCTACTATTGTAAATTTACACCTATATTATACATTATTGGAAATTAAAATTGCACAGCAAAATAACCTTCAAATTGCCGTGAAAAACCCACCATGTATGTAATGTGATTGTTGCGTCACGTTTCATCCACCAATTTATTGATGTATAATTTGGCGCAATTAAAGAGCATGGCAAATACATGAACGTGATGCTATTTAAATACAGATAATAGATACCAGTGTTAGAGCCGGTCGATAAGATTGGGCATCTGTCTGTATCATTAAAAATGCCTAATCTCATAAACGTGTAAATAAGTATAATATTTAATACCGATTATAATATTGGCGTGTACAACACGTAAACGATAAGTGTTATGTATATATATATATTAATATACTGTAAGAGTACAACAACTCGTCGTTTTACTGGTCCGAGAGGGGGCGATTGAGGCATGGGCTTTCGCCAGTAGTGCGTCATCCTATCCAACGGGATAACCATCGTCGACACACCACTCAACTTATTACTACCCCCACAGTGACCTACTATTTTTTTAGATTCTAAATTTTCGTTATTTTTTAAATAACAATCTTATTTCTTGAGGAGATAAAAAATATTCTTCTTACGATTGTTCATCTTTTTATCTTTCACCTAACATATCAGTTTTGTTTCTGCGAAAAGACTGTTTTTAATTTTCTTGTCAGCTCAAAACCGATCCATTACAGTGAACAAAAACAGGATTTTCAAATACACTGTCGTTATAGTTAACCTTAACCTAAATTGGAGAACTAGGCATCGCCCACGTGAAAATGGTTATTCCTATATTTGAAGTGGGCCATTGTCAACTTGTGGATAATATTGTCAGATGACACCAAAAGAATGATAGCATACGATGCAATTATGCGATACACGAATCGAGGGAAATTATACCTTGGAACTAACTTCTTTCTATACAAAAGTAGGTTTGTTTTGGATTTTTTGAAAGATATTCAAATGTTCTTGTTAGTTTCATGGCAAAAGCTAATCTTACTTAAGTAATACAATAGTACAGGTAAATTAGCTTAGACGTTTTTGCGTTTGTAGCAGTATTTGTATATTTACAGGACTTCTAAACTTGAAATTTAAATTTCCTTGAATGTTAGTATTAAAAATTATGTTTAATATTAATATTGTTACGAGGTACAGGACTCGAATTAAAAATGCCGTTGGAACTACTATAGAATTTATTAGAACTTTATAAACACGTATAAAACAAATACAAATAAAACAGGATGCAACCAGTTCACAGTACACGATTCAATGCAATTCGACACGCGTAAAGTCCGTCGTCTATATCGAGAGTACTACAAACGTCGTACTTGTCTCGTAGTCGTCGCTTGACTGACTGCCCCTCCATTCGGGCATCGTCTTATGCTAACTACACAGTACAAAAAAAAGGACCGCGCGCACTGAGTTTCTAAAAAATAGTAATTTGCACACCTGCGAACGGCCACAAAGTCGAAAACAATAACAATAAGGACTAGTTCGACGCTAATAATGGTTATAAAACAAGTAGAAAAACAATAGCATGTTTTTCTTAATTACAAATTCAAAACACAAAAGAATTCCTTAATCCGGAAGGAAGACAATAAACTGCGCTTACAACAGGCAGCTATGTGGTTATCTTTGACGGCATGTAACAATATTTATTATTTTAATATCGCTTAATATTATTAGTTTCATATTAAATACTTGCCTATAAAAATATATATAAAGTATTAGTTTATTTATTTAGGTGCTGACAGTACAGTACTACAAACGAAAAAACGTCTCGAAGCTAATTTATCTTTAATAATTATACAACGCGGTAACGCCGTCAGCCTTTTGGGAACGTTCCCTATATGTCATAGTGGTTTGGGACCAATATTTTATCTATAATTATACCCCCCCTTTTTATTTAGCTCTAGTATTTAATTTTAAGTGTTTTTAGCGTAGTTTAATTTTTAAGATAGTTTAGTTTATAATTTAAAACTAAATTATAAACTAAACTATTTTATTTTAGTGCATTTATTACATATAATAATTTAGACAAAAAATTGAAAGATTAAATAAGTTTCTTTTCAAGTAATACATACCTCAATTATAATAAAAAACCCATAAACGTGACACTACTCGGCTCGAGCCTCCCATTTATAAGGGAACTGACAGTATACACGCCACGCTTGCCCAAAACGGATTGGTGGGTTTGACATCGGTTATTTCAATGTGCAGGTTTAATCACTGCCTTTCCTTCACGCGATAATCGTAACAATATGCACATTAGATCACAAAACTAGCCAAATGGCGTATGTTTTTTGGCCAGGATCCCAATCCGCGTCTATTGAGTTGGGCTAAGCCTTTACCGGCCTAGCTCCCTGGAACGCAGAGGCTTCTGTCGTTATTTACTTGTATTGGGGGCACTTCTCAGAAAACTGCTAAGTGGAACATGCTTTCCGGCCAGTAATCGAACCCGCGTTATTTAAGGGGCGAGTGCATCTAGGTGATTTAAATTTATATCTGTAATTATATTTTGTGTATATAAATATTTATATGTATGACTTTCAATGGGTTCTGTGTTAAAATTTTAATTATGTATGCCTTTCAGTTGATATTGTGAACATAGTAGTTTACTGAACATAGTGTTATGATGTATTACTAAACAAATTTTAGCCCATTGTAGTTATCGAAATAAATCTTTATCAAATAGTAAGATTCTCAGCATAAACAATCTCTATCTACTGAATAAAGTAATGGTTAAAAAAAAACAAGTAAATATCAGGAAAGTACGCATCGTAACTACTTAAAATATTTTTTTCATGTTTGCACATATGATCCCATGTAATACATTATTCATGTGTTGTTCGTATACGTCCCGTCGTTGGGAAGGCCGTCTGGATGCGATCCTGCACGACACGGAGACGTGAGGAAATGCATTCCCGTTATGCAGGAAAATGAAGTTGATTTAATATAGGAAAGGGGAACACGCGTATTACGTTGCTGAGATAGGAATTATCATATCTATACTATATTATACTATTAGTCTTATTCATAATCGTTTTAAGTTTGTAGGCTTATTTAGGTTGTTATAGAAGCCTACATACTTACTCTAACTCAATATGAATAAGACCGTATATGTTCACATTATGTATTGGTAGATATAATACAGTCCAATAGTGTTTCTGCCTGTCCCTTTGTTAGTCTGCTTGTTACATTTTTAAAACAAAACCTTTGAACCAACTTTGATGAAATTTGGTATATAAGTAGTTTGGTAACGGGGATGAATATATGTTTACTTTTATCCCGAAAATTTTAGTTTCAATAGGATACACTTTACTAATATGCGTGAGTGAAAGCACATGTAAATCTCTCATTGTTTGTACACTACCTAATATATACCTGTGATTTTTTACCTGATAAATAGTTTAAAACTTTTTTAGTTCGTGACATAGTAGCTTTATAATTTTTTTTGATAATAACCGTGCAACCCGACCTGAAAAAGAACAAATTGACTGATAAGCAGTTTTTGGTATTGGTGCGTTCAGACGTGTAAACTCTTCGATGATACTGGCAGTTGGCTGCCTCCCCAACCTTGCAGTCTTTATTTTAATTACTGCCCTTATCAAAATACAAAAATAACCATAAATCGATCAAATATAATTTGAAAAGATTCTATATTGATTCCCAAAGCAGATCATCAGGCTCACATGTGCAGGACCTGGGACTAACCTGGGACTAAAACAGAACCATATACAGGGGCGGATTTAGACATTTGCCGCCTGTAGGCTATTCAAATTATGCCGCCCCCCGCCGTCTATAAATCTTTACCCTAATTCACAATTATATTAATTAAAAAAAATTGACAATGACATTGTAACACAAGCTTTTTTTCCTGTAATTAGCAGATTATGAAGCAGGGGTCGATGGGTTTGCCATAGCCAAAAGCGACTACTTAAATTGTAGACAAAATCTAATTAGTGAAACATATTTCATGTTCAATTATTTGTGTGAACTTAATACTATTTATCTTATTAAGTCTAGAATTTAAGTAAGTAAGACACAATTTCTGTAAGACATAAAAAAATATTGGCCTCAAATTTGCTGCCCCTCCAAAATCTACCGCCCTAGGCTGGAGCCGACTAAGCCTATTGGTAAATCCGCTACTGACCATATACTATAATGACAATAAACCCACTCCGCTTTTATTATCAAATCAGAACTAAACACTAGAATGATGATAACAATTACTCGCCTCTGCTCCTATTTTTGATATAACAATATTGTGTACATGACTCTCAACGACACGAATAAACCCATGAGGTTTCTGTGCCACAGTCAAATGTGTTTCTAATGTATATGAATGTAAGCATAAAAAAAATGTATTTTTAAAATTTTCCTCATGTGTGAATAGCAGAGGAGAAAAGGAGCTTAGCATCCTAGATCCTGCCCTGGTTCACAATAGAAATTACAAGATAGTCTGTTATTACTTAGTGACGATCTTTTACATACTTTTTAGGGTGTAATATTAAATTATACCGGAATATTACAAGTTGGATATTGCATACATGCTGTGAGAGTTATAACTGTCATTACACTTTTCAAGTCCCCTAGCACTTGCAATAAGTATAAGTGGGTGTTTTTATATAATAATCATTGTCGGTTGATTTCAGACAGTGGGGGGTTAATTGGTATAAGAAAAATGATGGCATTTACGTAGTATTGTCCTGCGATATTAATTCAAAACTTATAAAAATCTTGATTGGATATCATGTATCCCTAAAATTAGTTAAAATATAATCTTATTTTAAAAGCCACAAATAATCGGGTAGACGACAGACATGTTATAATAAACAAAAACATACATATAAAAGAGCTGACGCTAATATACCGTACTTTTGAAGTAAAGTGATACTACTGAAAATTATGAACAGTTGTAATTAGGTATACTATTTAAATGATTATTAATATAAGTAATTTTACTCGGCAAAGAAATGACGTCAAAACTTGCTACGCTAGTACAAAATCTAAGATATTGCAAAGTTTTGTAAGATGATGAAAACTGTCAATTGGTTTGATTATTATTTACCCTATTGGCAGTCTTAATCTTTATTTTTTTGGTTTATAACATTGTGTTGCGACATTATAATAATATAACATAAGCACCTTTCTGTTAAATGTAAATTTAACTTATTATAGATCCAATAATTATATTATAGTAGTAGGAGATGCCCTCGATTTCGTCCACGCTTGACTTAAAATTCGTGCGGGATTCCCGGGACGCAAAGTACCGCAGCATTTAAAAAAGAATATTTTAGTGTGTCGGAATAAGCAAATTTTTATGCATCCGAACAACTTCAAACCGCTACCGGGAAAATTCCCGCGGGACTCCCGGGAAAAAGGTATCACACATTTTATTACATAAAATTAGCTATCTATCAGTGAAAAACCCGCATTAGAATTTATTTATTTTTTCAATCTGATAATTTCAAATCATTCCCAGAAAATTTTCCGCAGGATTCCTGAAATAAAACGTAGCGCAGATTTTAAATCTAAGAATTAGCTGTCGATCAGTGACAACCGCATCGAAATCGGCTCAGTAGTTTTTACGTGAATCCCAAATAAACAGACATGAAATAAAAAAAAATGCATCGTATTCTCCGTCGTCTATATAGTCTATTCCACTTGCTTTTTAAATAGCTTTAATGTACTGCCCCGGCATGTCTAGAATATTATAACATTCGATATAGATGGATATTCTATGGATGGACGGACAAACGATTAATTAAAAATTCCCTTTTGGCAACACGCCTACGGGACCATATATATTGCTTTCTTAACATAGATTTACGGAAATAGTAATTTAATTCCAATTCAAAGCACTCAATGTAAATAAACGACGTCCCAATATTCCAGGAAACAAAACCGTGTGCAGTAAGGTCGCTAGGACAAACAAAACCAGGAAGAGTATTGCAAGTCGGCAACCGTGACTCGTCTGATAAACGCAATCCATTGCCAAACATATTTTTCCATCAATCATTACTCTGGTTGGCCTTAAAGCTATTATGCGCCGAATTTGCTCCTAATCTCACGACACTCGACCTCTGTCAAACACGTGTGACAAAAATGGACTCGTTAATATGATGGGATAAGTTATTTATAACATTTCATTTTGTTAACTGAAACTTGTATTTTTGGGAGAAAATAAAGATTATTATTTCTTTGCAGACCACGGGCCGTAAAAAAAAATAACTGCTAGTGGAGTTACAGATCGGGGACTATAGGGACTATGGATTCTGCCCGTCGCAATGTTCAAGGAACATGGAAAAAATGGGCAGACGGTGACCGGCCACTCACTGTATGGGTCCCTAAAATGCGATCGGTGGAGTCGAGAGGTGGGCTGGAGGTTTACCGAAGCTACTTCCGACGTTAAGCCATTGATCACATCCACCCCTGTAGCTTGAGTCTTAGCTCTAGCGATCTCCACTCCGTGCCGGCTGACTAAGGCAAGCACAGAGGCCGGGGTCTTGCCTTGGCCCCCCGGAGTCAGGTCCGAGGTGTCACTCACCTAAGGCTTCGCCATAAAGCCACCCTGCGGGTTTATTATTAAGTTAAAAAATGCGTATTTCGATACAATTTTAGATAATAAAAATATGTTGCAGGCATTTAGTAAGCATGGAGCATTTTAACTTTGGGATAATTTTCATCCCGGGTAATGAGATAAGTTTTGGGATAGATTTATGTAAACGTTATCCCAGAATATGGGATAGATTTTTTGGTCGATTTCGTCGAATTGGTCGAACTGGTTGATTTAGTCGAACTGGTCGATTTGGTCGAACTGGTTGATTTCGTCAAATTGGCCGTTTTGGTCGATTTCGTCCATTTGGTCGATTTAGTCGATTTGGTCGTACTGGTCGAACCGGTCGAGTTGGTCGGACTGGTCGATTTCGTCAATTTGGTCGAATTGACCGATTTCGTCAATTTGTCGAATTGGTCGATTTGGTTAATTTCGTTGAAATGGTCGATTTGGTCGAACTGATGGATTTCGTCGATTTGATCGAATATTTCGATTTGGTCGAATTCGTAGATTTGGTCGAATTGGTCGAATAGGTCGATTTCGTCTATTTGGTCGTTTTCGTCGAATTTGGTCGATATGGTCGATTTGGTTTCTTTGGACATTTTGGTCATTTTGGTGTATATATGTAGTTTTAATACATAATAGAAAATGGGCATAGATACTTTCATCCGGGAGATGGGATAGTTTGCGATATAAAATGAAGTTAATCTTTCGGGGCAAATAGTATGGTACTAACATAAAAATTTAATACAATGTAACACCTCTTTAAACAAGAGGCATGTACTAGAGGTTGAACCGCGGCCCGGCCGCGGGGCAAACTTTAGTTTAACAATATAATATGATAGTTAAACCTTTTTGCACTTGGTTATAACTCACTAAGGCTACTTGCTTAATAGTAACTATTTCACCGCATTTGAAAAGGTAAACAATACGAGCCAAGTTTTGAAAATTAAGAGAAGCAAAAAAGAAATGTTATCGTATTTTAAAAAATAGTACCGATTTTTATGTTTTGTATTGCATTTTTGAAATAAATTTGTAATTCTAATTACGTTTGTCTTCCGTGATCACGGCTACTGAAAGTTGATCGAATCGTCGAAATAAAATTCCAATAAACAAAATGCTGCGCTTAAAACCGTTAAAACGTAGTTTTAACTATGAGTACTAGTCGTAAAAGCTTAAGAAATTACTATAAATTTGTAAGTTTAGAAAGGAAAGTTTATTATAAATACGCACATTAACTATGAACAAATTATAACAAAATGCATACAGAGTAATTCATAGATAAGCTAAATTACTATTTAGCTAAATCTAGTGGAAATAATAAAATTTCCGGCATTTGCCTATTTTTTTTCTCCCTCCGCCAGACGAACAAGACTTGTCCGGCCTTTTTTATATTTAAGTTTATATTTATTTATCTTTTATATATAAATGTATATTTCTTTTTGCATATTTTTATGCATTTTCATTTTTATTTTTAACTTTTTCTTTTTTATTTCTCTTTTTTTTACTTTTACTCTTTATTTATTTAAACTCTTACAAAAGGTCCTTAATCTATTATACTTTATGTATTACTAATATCTATTACAATTTTGCCTTATTTTATGATATTAAACCGCTCCCGGGAATATGCAGGACACCAGCATTCGCCTATTGGCCAATGCTGGCTAATGGCCAAACTTTTTATTGTCGTTTTTTCCCCTAAGTACAACTCTCATGGGATATACAGATACTTACTAAATGGTTTCGTACATTAGATTAGAGAGTAGATTTCATTTAAAATAGTAATACAAAAACAAAATATTATGAACTTAATTGCGACTATGTAAAAATTAACCTTGATTCTATTAGATGTGAAAAAAGCGAAAAAGGCCTTACACCGTTTCGACAGTGTGTAACCCAGACTATTGGTAAATGCAACTCAATGCCGCGAAGCTGTCCCGAGGCCGGGTGATTTGCGATGCTCTGAGCTTGTCTGAGCTGAGTCACCCTCATTTGCACACGTCATCCGCGTACCCTTGGTCCCAGTTATCATTGTTGACTTGTTGGAATAAGCTCGTTGACACTAATAACGTAAATATTTAACGTTAATAATAAGGAAAAATGTATTTATACCGCCTCTGAGATGATATTTGTGGCACACGATTATTATGATTGAAAATTCTTAGAAATATTTGTTGTAAAATAACTTGTAAGAATTTGTTATACATTACCCATAGTTATATGTTACCAATAATATAATATCAATTTATTAATTCAATTAAGTTGAAAGGCAAGAATCTCGAAGGACACGATGGTATTCAATGATATTGAATGATTCAAATTTATGATTACATGGATCACTTTGGTTAATTCATCCAAATTGAAAGACAGATACGATCCGTGTAATATCGGCTTTCCTTTATTTGTAGAATAGCAGAAGTAATATATTTTTCATAATTTTGAAAACCGTTCCGAGTTTGGTAAAATTTTTGATGATTTTATATTTTGAGAAATTATGATACTAATAATTAATTTTTCGCGACTAGTATACATAATAAAACTACGTTTTAACGGTTTTAGCCGTGTTAATTGACAAAGATGTCAAGTGTCAATGCGTATAGTTAAAGTTATATTTAGCCTACCGCCAAATTGTTAATTTTTGGCGGTATGCTTAAAGTCTATTCTTGTTGGTACTGGCTCAAACGGGTAGGCTAAATAAAACTTTAAGAATACTCATTGACACTTGACATCCTTTCTTCCGTGATCACGACTATTGAACAGTGGTCGAAACGTAGGAATAATAATAATCAAATAAATTTATTTGATTATTATATATTATATTTCGCTTAAAACCGTTAAAATGTAGTTTTATTAAATACTAATGATAATTATAAAACGTTACGTATAAATACACAAAATATGGTAGGGACTTTATATTTATTTAGGTAAGTACATCTCTTACGCGTTAAACTTAGTATATAGTAGGTACGTCTTGATTGTCAACGAAAACAGTGAGCTTATATTTATCTGGTTAGATAAACTCACAGGATGTCTCAAGTATAGACCACATATCTTAGCCCTCTGCTTTTTTCAACCAGTATCTATGGTTACCTATCTACGACTTTACGTAGATCATTGGTCTACCGGACTGAAGGGCATTCTTCACTACGTCTACCGAGCACGGTCTCCACTCCAGAACTCATCTGCGCCGTCGGCTATTGGTCCTGACACAAGCGATTTTCTTATGTTACATCAGCTTGCTAATTAATTATACGAGCCGATGTTGTCGGTGCGAGATGTCGGTTGCCTTGGTTCTTGTATGGATATAATCTATTAGATTTTATCTATAAAACAGACTCCAAGGATAGCTCTCTAAACGACCTCGATTTTGTGGACCAATTCTGTCGTCAGTGGCCACGTCTCTGCACCGTACAATATATGTGCTACAATTTTTTTATGTTTACTTGTCATACTGACAAACGGTCCACCAGATAGTAGGTGGTTACTGTCACCCATGGACATCTGCAACATCAAAGGAGCCGATGCGTAATACCTCGTTATCGTTGAGCCTTTAAATATCTGTTTACGCCCTTTTTGAAGACCCTCATATTGTCGCACTCTGGGAAAACCGCGGGAGGGAGTTCATTCTACAGCTTGCAAATGCACACGTATTGTATTTTGAAACTAGATAGCGAATTGAAGAATATAGAAGAAAAATGATTTCGGTTGTTCTTATCAAAACGATGCGCAAAGCGGTTACGATACGGTTATCTAATCCAATTTAGGTTGACGAGACGCGGGCGCAGTTCCGCGTGCGTACGCGCACCAGACAAATGACGAGGTAATGAACCTGTGCGCAAGGTCAGGTCTCTTGGAAACGTTCTCCAATACAATAGACTTATTGGGGATCCTTATCATCATTGTTCATGTAGGTCAGTTTGATATTTATTCGAAACTTATGATTTTGATAAATAAGCGAGCCGGAGTTTTTATACATGCCAATTCACACAAGGTTAAAATCAGGGGTGAAAATGAATTTTCAAGGCACGCCAGGTGCGATAGCGCTTACAACAAAAACAACACATACAGTACATTAAAATGCGAAATCTAATTGTTTCAGGGACTTGGCCAGTAAAAAAGTTAAAAGAAACTTATTAAGACCCAATTTTTGATTGACTTGGCCTAAATGAATGTGCATGTTTTAAATAATATAACGTATAGACTTACCTACTGATTCTCGAGAAAAATGACTGTATCATAAAAATGCAGTAGAGCCTCAACTGCATTTTTATGATACAGTCATTTTCACCCTGTCAGGTTATGATAGGGTTCCGTTGTGACCTATATGTGAGCAGAACTCTAATAAAAAAAGAGGTATTAAAATACCTTAATACTTTTAAACCTAGTTGTCAAAAGCAATTTTAATTATCTCGTTAAAATGGTCACGTTATAATTGATTACACTCATATAAAATTGAGGATGCTGTGACGTTTAGTCGGTTGATTAGTCTTTCAACTTCTTTGTCATTTCAATCAATGTTATCATCATCATCCGAGCGTTAAAACTCGGTTGCGTTCGGAGCGATCGTTCCCACGCCCAGGGTCCGCTTTCCTTCTTTCATTTCTCCACTTCGTGCGATCTTTAGCATCCCCTATTCCAATACCATTGGTATCTAATCCTTCACAACGTCAAACCAGTATTTCTTAGGCCTTCACCTTCGACCGGGATCTGGCGGAGGCGGCATGTCTAGATATTTGTTCCGCACAAAATTAGCCGGTCTCCGTAAAACGTGGCCGTACCAACGTAACCGATTCTTTTGCAGTTTGTCTGCTATGTCACGGATATGAAGACTGCCGCAGTCTTTCCGCGTGAGTACATACATCTATCGCAACATACTCATCTCTGTGACACGTAGCTCTTGCTCGTGTCGCTCAAGTACAGGCCACGCGTCATTTCAATAGAAAACATTTCAATCAATGTTACGTCTTATAAATGTCTTTCTTCACAACTCTTGCGGGCTTACAACTTACTGAGTAAATCGTTTAATGTTCAGAAAAAAAACAGTATCTGGAAAAATCTACTTCAAGCCTTCATTGCCACCCTTACAGCAATTTGTCGCTGTCTGTTTGGTTTCGTTTACATAATCCACCGCCGGCTACGTTTTAATTGCAATTAATTTACTCCGTCACAATTTTCATGATTACACGACTAGAATAAAGCTTGAAATACGCTATAAAGCTCTCTCTTTATGAATACAATAAAATAGAAAGAAAAGACTTTATAAATTAAATAAAATAATAGTAATAAATTTTTATTGTTATTGTTTTATTTATGTTGTTTATTATTATTTTATTGACGATGGTAGGCGTCCTGACGGAATGACTCTAATTCCCTGGCAGTGTGGCAAGTCTTTGGTATGGGATGCGACTTGCGTAGACGTTGGCCGCATCCCATTTACCAAACACGTCTAGATCAGCCGGTTCGGTGGCAGAAACAGCTGAATCACTCAAGAGGCCCAAATATGCAACCCTCAGTGAGAGTTATATATTTGTGCCGTTTCCTGTCTAGACGCTTGGAACGTGGGGTCCTGATACTATGAGCCTCTATTAAAATTTATCAAAACGACTCATTGACTCTTCATGTGATCAGAGGGCTGGTGGTTACCTCGGGCAACGGATCAGTATGGCGATCCAGCGAGGAAACGTAGCCAGCCTTCTGGGCACCTTACCCATAGAAGATGGTGATCTAGGCTCAGTATTCTACTTATAGTCTTGAGGGCCCATGGGTAGAATACAATACAAATAAGTTTTCTTTTATTGTATTCGATTATATGTAATTTGATAATTGTAAGTTATGTAAATATTTGTAATGAAATATATAATAAATAACTTTATGTTGTTGCCCATGTTACCCCTTGCCAATCTTGGCATTTTTAGGGGCCCATGCAGTGTGTGGCGAGTCATCGTCTGCCCATTTTTTCCATGTTCCTTGAACATTGCGACGGGCAAACGCCATATTCACAATAGTCCCCGATCTGTATGTAGCTCCATTAGCAGTTCATCCCAATAGCCCGGCACCTTTTGTTCTCATTCCCTACGATAGTCCTACACTTACCGGGGGTTATCCTTGGGTGCATTTTTATATGGCGTAGACAGGCATAATTACCGGTCAGTGTCACGTCACATTTAGATTAAAATTCAAATCAAGGGGCCTCTACGTGTTGGCCTTCCCATGGCCCACGCAAGCATTCCAAAAGTCTGGGCCATTTTTATGGCCCGTGGTCTGCAGAGACATACATTATAAATATTTATTGCTGATTACATTTTGTTCTCTTTTCAATATTTAAATGGCCCGTGGTCTGCAAAGACATACATTATAAATCTTTATTGCTGATTACATTTTGTTCTCTTTTCAATATTTAAATGACCCGTGGTCTGCAAAGATATACATTATAAATATTTATTGCTGATTACATTTTGTTCTCTTTTCAATATTTAAATGGCCCGTGGTCTGCAACGACATACATTATAAATCTTTAATGCTGATTACATTTTGTTTTCTTTTCAATATTTAATTGGCGAGTTACAGACCGCCCCACGCCTAGAGAGATTGAAGATGCCGGGGGATAAAAGTAGTCCCCCGGCAGTGGAAGAGGCCTTACGAGACCCACGCCTGCCAGGGCTGCAGAGAGGCTATGTCATATACCCGTAGCCCTGGCATAAGGCGAAGGACGGAACACCCAGGGGTTTTAGTGGGTATCCCTAACCGGGGAGTGGCAATAGTGTGGTACCAGTTCTGACTGGGCATGCTAGTGCCACCCCCGATCTGGCGAATCCCACACTAGGTCGCGAATTATCCCCCCTAGGTTCTGCCCTTGTTACGGCTTAGACCTAAATCGGATTTCGCCTGGCTAAAAAAAAAAATTACACGAGCGAAAGTAAAAATGTATGACGAATTATAAGACTTAACGTCAACCCTCGAACTGTTTATGAATAATACAATAAAGAAAAGTGATATATATATAAAGCTTAACATAAAAATGATAATAATAAAAATTGCATATATATATATATATATCAGTTCCAAATCGTATTCAACTGGGAACGTTCCCAAAACGGTAGCCGTATTTTCGTGCTAACTGGCAAACCTGTAGTTACTGAAACAAATTCAATAAAAACCATGAGAGAAGTTAGAAATGGCAATCGTCTAGTATAAATCAAAACGCTTAATCGACTATTTAGACCAGGGCTGAAGCCTGAAAAATAATAGTAGGATGAAACCCATTGGAAAAGGAAGAGAATATAACAAAAATGAATGGCGGGCGATCTGAGGTCGGGAAGTGGAAGGGGGGAGTTTTTAAGAGTAAAAAACGGTTTATCTCGATATCCGGCAAAATTACAAGTCCTATGAAAAAAAAGTTAAACGGCAAAGTTGTAGTTATTAAAAAGATCTACAATTTTTGTATTTACACTTTTTTCACACAGCCTCAAAATTTATGTGAAAAAATCAAATACCCAAGTTTTGGTTTTTTATTTTTTTTACAAAAAAAAAATCACAAGATTTTGTGAAACCTTACCTTTTTATGTCCCAAACACACTGTAATTTTTTTATTAACATATTTATTTTTCACCTTATTTTGACTTAATATCGAAAAAGCAACCTAATTTTCAATCAAAAATTCTCGCGTCAAAATATCAGCTTTTTTTAAAAAGTCGGTAGGCTTTTTGTTCGTTGAAATCTCTACTTTCTGATGGTATAAAAAATATACATTACTATGGTAAATATTCTCAGAAAATGCAAAGAAATAACGGATAGTAAGGCCCACACCCTCCTAGCCCCTTCACCACTTCTATTCTATGAAATACCTTTCATAGAAATACCCTTCTTATCAAAAAATAATAAAAACTACATTTATTTTTTATGTTTGTTAAAAAATAAATGTAGTTTTTATTTTTAAGATACATAAATTGTAAACTAGTATGGCTTAATATACTAGTTTACAATTTATGTATCTTCTGATGTATGTAAATAAAAAATATTTACAAGTTTTGACTTGTAATCAAAACTACTATTATAATAACAGGCCATAAACGTCCCATTGCTGAGTTCGGGCCTCCCACTATAGGGGGACGGAAATTCACCCCACCAAGCTTGTCCATCGAGGCTTGGTAGGTTTGACACATCGGTTTTCTCGATGTGCAGTTTTAATCACGATGTTTTCTTTCACCATTGTTAGCACGTGGTAATTGTAACAATATGCACATTAGGCCAGAAAACTGCCTAAGCCTGAGTTAGGGACGCGTGCGCTATCCATTACGCTACCACGACTTCCCACGACTATCACGAATTAAAAACCACATAAAATTATATATTGGTATTCATTAACTTTAAGCAGTCATATCAGGGTAAAAAAATACTAAATTGTCTGGGAAATATTTAACGAACATAAATATGGACTAAGCGATATGTTCTTAAAAGCCTGTTTTATTTCTGCAACTGGATGTAAAAATTGCGACTACGTTTTATCTGAGATAGCGTGGCCACTAGTTTTTAGGTCTTCAACAGATTGTTCTATCGCTATCAAGAGCAGCTTTAAAATATATTTACTATTCTCAGAGCATACTTAACTATTCTTCTAGTGGAAACTACAAACTTTAAATACAGATATACTGAAACTTCTTTGTTGTATCCTTACAAAAGTCGGTAGGTACAAAAGTATTATTTTCAACAACAGAGTTTATGCTTTATAAATATATTTTTGTTGTTCAAATGTATTTGTACAGTTTTCTTTTTAACATCCAAAAACACATTACTCCTGATATTATTAAAAAGATATTCATATTATTATTATCGATTAGAGATTATTATCTGACTTCCAAGGCAATTGACATAGCTCGTAAAATTTGCAAGATGAAGTGGCAATGGGCCGGACGTGTCTAGTGTAGAATATCCGTAGCCCGGTGGACTGACAACCTGCGTAAAGTTGCCAGTGGGCGTTGAATGAGGAAAGCGGAGGACAGGGATATGTGGCGCGAAACTGGGGTGGTCTACTTCCACAATGCACTGCAATTGACTTACGACGATCTGCATCACAACTTTAATACAATTTGGTTCCCTATATTTTTCAGGATATAAATCTGATGTTCATCTACGGTTTCTAAATTATCTTTACAGGTATACCAAGTCTAATAAAAGTTGCAGTTGCTTCATATCCAAGGTCATGACGGGGAAAAACAGAGATATAGAACAAACATTCACAAACAAAGATTTTTACATTTGTATATTAAAATGAATATATATATATATATATATATATATATATATATATATATATATATATATATATATATATATGTAGTATGGACTAAGGCGTATAAATTTGCTTAAAAAAATAAGCTTCGTCTCTATTATACTATCCTATAATTTTGGATTTTTTGGGATGAAAAGTACCCTATACTTAACACGTGGTAATTGTAACAAAATTCAAACATGCATTATTATAAATGAGACATGAGCACCTTTAGCCACTAGCTTTTCCACCGCGGGGGAATTGCGTTGGAGATTGTGGAATTCACCATGTTACGGTTGCACTAGCACCGCAAGCAAGAAATGCTACTGCCATGCTACGGTCGGGTATACCCCTTAAACCCTCCATCCTTCGCCTTTGTGCCAGGGCCACGGGCGTATGGCCTTGCCGCTATGCGAAGCCTTGGCAGGTAGTGGCCTAAAGGCGTCTTCCACTGCCACGGGAACGCAAGCCCTCGGCGACGTCGTACTATCTTTGGCGTGGGGGCGGTTTGTAACGCTCCTCACGGAAGAAGAGGTGAGCGCGCGCGGAACATCGGTGCGCTCCTATCTCGACGGCATTAACGGTGGGTGAGACACCTTCCCCAGGGCGCTTACGGTGGCTGAAGGACTAAGGACGCCCTCCGCGTTCTCTTTTGGCGGGAGCGGAGCAGGCTGGTGCGCTCACGTTCTTGCTTCGCCTCCTCCTTGGCGAGCATGACCCTCTCGCAAAAGGAAAAGTAAAGTCTCCGTCCCATCCACTGGAGCTCGCGACTATGGTACGAACCACGGCCGAGAGCGAGAGCCATTGTATCCCAAGCATATAAGCATCGAAAGGAATTGAAAATTGTATATTATTATAAAAAGTATAGACAGAAGTATGAATGAAAACTTGAAGCAATATTTTTAAGCATTATTTTAAAGCCGGCTGTAGTGAGTAAATAATGTTAAACATACTTGTATGCTAAGCTTTTAAAATTTATTCAAAGACTAACCACAAAGTGTATCAGCATTCAGAAGCACGCGCCCAACCGCATTCTGCATAAACTTTGCATGTTACGAACCCTAGTTTAGACCTAAAATAATATAGTAACACCTCTTTAGATATTTATATAAGGCACTTGAGATTTAGGCTTGGTACCTTAGTGTCTAACTCACTAACGTTTCAAATGACGTGGCGTGGGTTCGAATACATGTGTTGTATTAGGCAGCTTTCTGACCTAATATTACATATTGGTACAATTATCACGCGTTGACGCTTAGGATAACATCATGATGACATCTGTACATCGAGATAACGAATATGTCAATACCGGGGATACAATTTGAATATGTACAGTAAAGTAAAAAAATAATCAACTCTCAGTTAAATGTACAGCAGCCAACCCTTGATCTTGATTTTATTAGCAATCAGACTATAGTCGCGCAGGGGGTTGAATTGAGGCCCTCACAGTGTTGCATACATACATCGTGTGTGCGTGCATGTGTGTTTGTGGGTGTGTGTGCGTGTGTGTTCGGCATACAAATTTCAAAATTCTATTAAATTTCATTTACACATAACCATGGAAAAATAATACTATTCTTTTTCCATGATTGCACTAGTATCCAGTATCTTCAGAGAAAATTATTTAATAATTATATTATGACATCGAATAATGAGTTCACGATATACCAGCTAATTTCAAGACATATTACTTTAATTAATAATGTATAAATAACAAATTAAATAAATTTAGTAATTTGAGTATAAATAAATTTGTATGCTTTTATTATGCGAAACATGTACCACGTACGAATTCTATCAATATCTTGTGTCCATATTTCCTGCAAATAAATGAATTTGATTTGAACAGACTGATATACAAAGATAGATAATTTTATATGGGTGCCGTTTTTGCCAAAAGGGCTAAAGAACCCTAAAAACAAGAATTGCATGGAAGCAAGTCGTTACATTTTACGTGGCGTGTAGGAGTGACTGTGTATCAATAACAGTAAGCCAACGAAGCCGGATCCTGTGTAAATATCTCAGGGCCCTTTGGGTGTTGTTTTTCAAGCCATTGAAGTATATTCACTCTTAGACCTCTGTGAGAATACACTGAATATATGTTTGAGAATAGTTTATGTCACACGTGTATGTATATTTATGTGCCCATACACAGCTTTAATTTTAAAATCAAAATACATTTTTAGACTTTTTCTAAAACGTTTTATCTATACTAATATTATAAGAAGGAAAAATTAGTATTTTTGTATGTTTGTAACGAATAAACTCAAAAACTACTATACCGATTTCAAAAATTCTTTCACCATTCGAATGGTACATTACCCCTTATTCACTTCAATAATGTAACGCATCAATCTAAACAAAATTCTTGACGCTGGAATCGGGTTCTACGATTTTGACGAAATTGTATGTGTTTGAGGGGGTCCCGAGATTCCCGGGGTGGTTTAGATTCGCAATTAGACCTGGTAGGTGGCGCTGGAGTCAGGTTCTAGATTTTTATTTTTTCAGGGCAGGACAACCTCTGCTGACACCGCTAGTAAACACTATTTTGGTAGGTCCGATCGATTCGCTGGGCAGTTTGGTGCAAGCCATGCGATGATCATTGGGTGGGCGCGGCCAATTTCTGCGAGACTGTTATGTCTCAAAAGGAGGCCGCGGAACGAGATAGGGAGAGAGGTAGAAGTGCGCATGAGTCTCGCGGGGGCCGACTTCAGTCGGGGGCCCGGAGGCGCAGATATGCGCATGATCTCCCTCCCTGAAATATCGCTGCAGGTGCCCTCTAGCATCTAGGGAGCAGACGAGTCTTCACCCCTGTTAACGAAGTGAGTTTGCTCTGATTCTCGGGGCAGTCTCAGGCACTTTTGCGCTAGGATCGGCGTGGGCGTAACTACGTTCTAAGTCTCATAGTAGCCTTTCCTACCATAAGCGCGGGGCACATGGGAGGAGGGTGGTTTTAGTGGAGTATTAGCTCTTGGGCATTTGTCCATTGGTTCGAGTCTCCACACAAGCCGGTCGGTTACTGTTTGGATTGCCTTCATGATCGACAACGGTCTAATCCCTAGCAAAGGACCCGGTATGTGTGAAATGCATTTCCCCCGCCTGAAAAAAAAATATCCTTGCTCGCTCTCTCGCTTGATTTCTCGTTTACGGGACTTCCCCGGCGCTCGGCTCATCAGGGCTGTCCTTTTAGCGCTTTCAGAGCTGGATATACCGCTTTTTTGGGCAACCCAGTTCCCATTTTTCTTAAACAAATTCCAGCGCGAAATCTTGCACTTTTTATGATATAGATTGATAAAATGAAAGAAGAAAGAAAGACTTTATTTGAAGAAATAGCGACGTAATTACGGTCCTTATTACATTAGTATACACAGAGCATATTTTGAGAATTTGTACGCCGCATTTTCAACAAACAAGGTTTGCACTCAGCATATTTCTGTGCCAGAATTATATCCGACGACTACGCTGATTTACAGTGCAAACCTTCCTTTTGGCGTAAGACCGAAACGACCTGATCGATATGCAAATATCTAATTAGTTTCTTTGTTGTTTAATGTACATTAAATTTAAATAACCCAAAGGTACCATATTCCATGTCATAGCAGTTGATTAAAATCTCATTAGCATCACTACAATATAAATTCCTTTATTGAGGATTGTCCAACCCTATATATATATATATATATATATATATATATAGATCTTTAGGGTTTCATAGTCAAACGACAAGAAAAGTGGTTTATCTTTGCTTCTACGAAATCCTTCAGTTTACATGGTACGACACGCATTTGCCGGATATTTTTTGTAATTTTGATCATGTAACAGAGTCTAGCGGTTTTTTCCAACTCATCTAGCAAGAGCACACGGGCAGCCCTGTGGCCATTTTGACGTAGATATAGTAGTATTGAGCTACGTCCGTATATAACACACACACACGCATCTAAGTCTAAGTACAATAGAGCGCAAAAGTTTGTCGTTTGTTAATTGTTTTGTTATTGTTCCATTAAGATTTTTTCATTTTCATATTTAGTTAAATTTATTGTTGTTATTGTCTGCATTTTGGAACTAAACTGTGTAAAATGTATGTAAATAAAAAACTAGTCCCAAAACAGCAAGCTCCCATACAAATGTTAAGAAAACGAACGGAAAGAAAAGACTGGATAGGTTTGTGAAAGTAAGAAGGATAGAGAAGTAAAAAAAGATGACGTTATTATAGACACATTGACAGACGAATGTATTATCCATGTCTGAATCTATCACTGAGAAGGAATCCTGTTCAAGCGAAGACGAAGAAAGCAACAGTTCTGTAGAAAATGGCTCCTCCGCAAATAAAACAATTTTATGTGACGCCGACTTGGGAGTCCTATGTCCAGCAGTGGAGTGTGGCAGGCTGACGACGATGGAGGGAAAACATTATTGAGCCTTTTTATACGTGACAGACCTATGCTAGAATCATTATTTTAATGGCAGCTTTTAGGGCCGGCTTGACTGGTAAGATACCACGCTCTCCCAGGATATCAGCTTGAAACGGTTAACACTGAGCTAATTGTGTTTCAAACGATGAGTGAGAGTTCCGATGGCCCACTTGTCACTCCCTATCCTACATTCCTAATTCAATCCTCCTATTTCATTCCCCTTCCACACCGCACTTGTAAATACGTGCCATTTTCATATTAAAAACGTGAAAAAATTTGCAACTTTCTGACTGATATTTATGTATGTTTCATTAGCTATTGTATTGTTTTATCGCAAATTTGTTGAAATACGCATGACACTCGGGCGGTTGGTGGTTTTTACAAACTGGTTTGTAAAAGTCAACCTAACGCACTAGTATCATAAATAACAATTATTTTTCCTTGAACCCTCCCGTACATAATAAGTACCAAACAGCCGTCAGCACTTTCAACAAGACTTTTCCATGAACCAAGCTATAGTATAGAACTATAGACTATAGGTAACACATACGTCCGAAACAATAATTCTTAAGTTTATTAATACTCTAAGATATAATAAAACAATTCTAGACAAAAAAAACGACTTCAAGAGTAATTAAAAAGCAAGAAATTACTATTTTCCACAACATCTTGAAGTCGGTGCGAAGTAAGACATAAAAGTAAATTTATTTTGCATTTTTTTTTCAAGAGTTGTAGAAAATACTTATTTTTGCTTTTTAATACCTTCAGTTAGGTTTATTTTTTTGTAGAAAATATTTATTTTTCACCTTTTAGTTATGTATATGGTACCCAACAAAAACGAATGATTTATATAAACTATCTTGATGCTACTGAATCTAAAACAAAAGGAATCATGAAAATCGGTTTAAACAAAAAAGTTTGGTTGAACATACATTAAAAAAATATTTACATGAATTGAGCCTCCTCCTTTTTAAAGTCGGTAAAAAAAAGTAGATACATAATTAGCCCTAATTAATCTTAACTTGATTGTACCTGCGCACGCCTTTGTTCTCAGCTAATATCGTAGCCGCCATAAAGTTTGCATCAAACTATACTAGAGTTTACTAGTAGTATACTATAAACTTGAGAAATGATTGGTCTCCTATAGAAACTTTAATCCCCTATTTCAACCCGTTTTAGTTTTATTTATATATTCTCGTCTATGTCTCTGTGAACTACATAAACAACCAAAACTATAAAAACTATGACAACTACTTAAACTACCCAAATTACCAAAACAACCAAAATTACCAAAACTACCACAACTACCAAAACAACCGAAACTACAAGCCAAATATAACAAAATTACCGAAACTACCAAAACGACCGAAATTACCGAAACTACCACAACTACCAAAACTACCACAACTACCAAAACAACCATAATTACCAAAACTACTGGAACTACCACAGCTACCAAAATTACCTAAACGACCAAATTGATCAAAATAAACAAAAGGACGAAAATGGCTAGTGTCCGGGATAACCTTTACATAAATTTATCCTAAAATCTATCCCATTATCCGGGATGAAAAACATCTCTTGGCCACCTTCGGTATTAAAATTACATATGTACCGAGTTTCAGCCAAATCGGTTCAATAGTCTTTCGATAAAAAGCTAACAAACACAGAGACAAATATAGTTTTATCCCGGAAATTATCCCATTTTTAGTATCCTATGTTCATCCCCGGCATCGAAAATATATATATACTGAGTTTCATCCAATTCGGTCCAGTAGTTTTTCCGTGAAAACGGAACAGACAGACAGAGTTAGTTTCGCATTTATAACATTGATTCTTTCATCTACATAGGCGTGTATATTATAGATTCAATTTCAAATTTCAATTAACAAAATGTGGTTTTGAGATATTAGACTAAAATTGCTTATAAAGGTTCCGTAGCCAAATGACAAAGACAGTGGATGTTTCACATATATACTAAACACCTCATTCAGCGTGGGCTGACACGCCCTTAGTCGATTTTTTCGGGTTTATTATTGTTATTTTTCGTATGCTACAAGTACAGTCACGGTATGAAAAGCTTCGCCAGTTTTCAAATTGACACATTTAACGTTCCGCGAGTACATATTACCTTTTCAAACTAAGTCACAGAACAGACTGTTTCACAAAAAGTTATGTTTAACTGTTTAACAATAAAGTTTAAAATAACTTAGATCAAAGTTGTTCGATTTCCATCTTGTCCAAGAAGATTTTTTAGAGACGTAGAACTTATTTATTGGATTTAAAATTTATGATAAACGCAGTGATTATATCCTCTTTGTTACAGGTGATTAAAACTATTGTTAATCTCAGTGTCTGTCGTTGTCAACATTGCAATTTTCTTTTATCACATTTCTAAATTTTATAAACGTAACAATTGGTAACATTTATAAAAATTTTGGCGGTGCTGTTTTTTGTACTTGTGCAAGCAAAAGTCGACTTTAAGGTGACGACACTTTTCGTACCACAACTGTACATATGAAGATAAATCAAATTGGAAAAGCACAATATTCCCTATGAATCTACTAATTCCTGTTGATTAACCTAACATTTCAACGGTAAATGTCAATCTGCGAGAGCAAATTGTTTGCGTGCTTTGGTATGCGACTAAATTCTTCCCGTAAAATATTTGGCAACAACATTTATGATGCAATTGATAATATACTGTACAGTTCATTACCTAAAGTTGCAGTTCCATTGTAGTTTGTTGCACTAATGCCCTTTTAACAGGGTTTATGGTATTAGTATTTGAGGCACATATTGCAAAAGTGTGTGGTCGATTGGTGGTGCAACGGCTCATTGATTGTACGAAGCTGATATCGAAACTATTATTAAACTAGCCATGTTTGTGAAATACATTTTGAGAGTGGTTAATGTTCTACAAATACCAATTTATTTGTTGCATAGTTCATATAACGGCAAAGATACGAACAAATATGGGGAAGTATCTAAATGCGAGATACCAGCTAATATGAGTATCTGATATTTTATCCGTGCAGGAATGGGGAAAGAATACAATTTCCTGCAGCCGGCGATAAAACAACACACAGCCAGTTGGTAGAATATTTGCCCGTCTGGATGGCTACCATCCCTGGTCCAGAGTATGCCGCCATAATAATGTTGTATTCCGGTATTAGTGAGCAGGTTCCAGTCTTCCTTTAGAGAGTGGCAGCACAATGGTAGCACTTTTGGTGTTACAAATGCCCACAGGCGATGGTAACCGCTTTCCATCAGGTGAGCGGTCTGTCTGTCTGTTGAACTCATGAAATAAAAAATCTTGTATTCTTTTTCTACATGAAAACTAAAGAGAGAGATATTTTTGGCGCCCTCTAAATATGCAGGATTGAGGTGTTTTTTCAGGTACGAAGAATAGAGAAAAAAAAGAAAAAAGTTTCTTCTATGGTTTAGGTTAAATGATAATCTAAATGTTATATTCTGTATAGTAGAATACAGCAATGTAATACCTTTTAAAGACTATCAATGAAATACCTAGCCTAGGTCGCCGTCTCTAATAGATAGGCTACCCGAAAGGCCACAAAATGTCCTTGTTGGATTGCCATACTGTTAGAATTCAAACGCACTAAGCGGTCAAATTGCGGCGGCCAGTTCGCAGCGACCATATCTAACTATTATTTGTAAACTTTAAACACCGCAATAAACTAGCGGCCACGATTGGCCACCGTGGCTAGCGAGATATAATGCGAATGTTAAAATAATGTGTACCTAGTTATATACCTAGTTACACATTATTTTAGCGAAGGGAAATCTGAATACCATCTACCGCGGGGAAACGCAGTGGCAGCGGGTCGGATTCGCCACGTTGAGGTTGTAATAGAACCTCCGAACAAATGCTATGACCACTTATCTCGGAGATACGCACTAAACTCCTCGGTGTTACTTCTTTCGCCTCATGCCACAGCTACGTTTATAAGGACTAACCACACCGCGGGCTATGGCAGGCGGTGGCCTCTTCTACCACACAGATACCAAGTCTTAAGCGTCTCTCTCTTTCTTATGTGGGGCGGTTTGTAACTCGCTCTACGGGAGGAGGAGAGATGAGCGCACGTTGAACCAGTGGCGCATCAGTATGCGCCCCCACTTTAAGAACCCTCTCTGGGGCCTAATCATGTCAATCGCTGTGTTTTTACCACCTAGTGCGTTTAAACGCTTAGCACTAGTTCTTCGATTATTTAGTTTTTCACGTATTTATATGCTTCTTGAACAATGTAGGTAGTTATCATTAACTTCTAACATACACTTTATGGCTTCACAGAATTTGTTCAGTCATTCAATGACGAATCATCATTATGGTACTCTTAGATTATAATGAGTAATGACATACAATAGGCTTTAGATGATAAGCCCATTGTATGTCATTTTTTATTATATTTTATAAAAATGTAATTTTTTAATCATGATTTTTTTAATCTCGTGTTGTTAAATAATTATACCCACACAATGGCAGTATTGATCTATCTAATAAAAGATCAAAAAACTAGTCATAAAGTCATAATTCAGAAAATTCCCTGAACCCTTATATGACTAAAAGGCTTCATAAGTTATTTTTATTTTACTTGTTGACGTTTTGTTGTAGTATAATATATTTTTAACATCAACCAAATCAGTCAATAATTTGAAGTCCTATATTTATTTTAGATTGTTGACGTTTTCTCAAAATTACGTTTTTTACTACGCGAGTGTAGTTCCAAGTATGTATTCTTTTGTTGTGTTGCATCTTTGCAAGTCACGCCTTGAAAAGGAAAACAAGTCCAAAGAAATAGCAGAGTAATCCCCGTTGAATAGGGTTGGTGCATGAAAAAGGGCTAAATTGGTTTCCAATTAAAATTCCTAATAAATTTAGTTTCAGTTTGATTACTAGGTTCGCGTCTCGTAAGAAAGGGAAGCAAAGGAAGGGTAAAGTTTTTATAAAAGAAACAATAAATGCTCGAATTGAATTAAAATAATCATATATTTATCTATATATATATATAATTCTTCTGTACGTGTGTTGACAGTGAACTCCTTCTAAACGGCTGGACCGATTTTGATGATATTGATTTTGTGTGTTTGAATCTCTTCGGGTGGTTTAGATTCACAATTGGAACCGACAGGTGGCAATGAAATCGGGTTCTAGAATCCTCCTAATCACCTGGAGCGATTTTGGCGATTTTATTTTTTGTGTGTTTGAGTGGCTTACCGGATGGTTTAGACTTGCAATTAGAACCGGTAGGTGGCGCTGAGATCGGGTTCTAGAATCCTCCTAATCATCTGGACCGATTTTGGTGATTTTGTTTTTGTGTCATGAAGCAGTCGTTTAGGAATTCAGAAAATATGGCGGTACGAAGTTCGCCGGGTCAGCTAGTTTATTATAAGTTATTACTTATATTTAATGCTCCTAGGAAATAAGTTAGATAAATAATTCAATTTAAAGATACACTTTTCTCCTCTTTTCCGGCAAATTTATTTATCACATCATCCATAGATGAAGACACAACATAACACTTTAAGAATTGACCGTTGAGCGACTGTATTAAATCATCTCGAATATTGTGAAAATTTTACAAATCACACTTTAAAGTTAGATGGAAGGGGGACACCCCTACCCAGGGTCTCTAGTTTTCCGCAGCAATGTTTGTTTGCGGTCAAAATTGTCTTTGTAATGCAAAAATTGTAAGATAACAGTCTGAATGTCATGTTACTTCTGATACAAAATAATTATCAAATTAGAATTTTTATATCCTACAAAAGTGAATATTTTACAATATAATGTTTATACATATGTCATTAGTCATAAAGAAGTTACGGAGAAACATTATTATAATTTATATGTAAACTGGTTTAATTATATCTTAGTCATAATTTTATGTGATTTTACTAATCTACCATACGTTTACACGCTGGTGTATGCTATGTATAACATCTATTTGACAAATTTCATTCTTACATACATATATGTAGGTATAGCAATTTTTGGACATGACAAAATTACGATCAGTTGCCTATGAAATTTTAACAAAGAAGTTGATATTAGACAGGCGCACTTCGTTCACAACCACAGAATGCTTAACCGTCTAAAAGCAGTATATTATTCTCAACTTCATATTGATTTAAAATCGAAACTCACATTTCTTACCCATGAATCAAGTTACTAATGTCAGTTCTTTAGTGTTGTCTTGAACGCCATGCATTTGCGGGCAGAGGTGAATGCTCGCGGCTCTTGGTGAACTTGACTTCGTTTTACCTTAACATTGCACGACGCCCCCACGGCCTACCGTGAAGGTGTTATGCAAGGAAATCATCTAATCCACTAGTAGTATATTTGACGAATACCTACAAGAAGCTCCTTATGTTTTCATGTCTATTTTGCAGCGTGAGAATGCATTCAGCCTTCTATGCACGCTCCCTCTGGCAGTGATCTGGTACATAACTTAATGTATATTATATAATATCTATAAGATAATTATTGTTAGTTTATTGTAATAGATTTTTATAAACATAATGGATTGATAAAATTTCTTGTAAAATATAACAGGAGTGTATAAAGTCATGATATTCAAAATATTTTATATCGCAGTCGAGCAAAGTGTAACCGTGCCATACAGGTTTAAAGAAAAAGTGTTCTAGGATTAATATTTGCAGAATTTTAAAGTCATGCCTTGATAATTAAGAGTTTCCTATTGTTCGCAAAATGTCCATAGTAGCGTTTCTTCGTACCTAATTGTAAGTATGTTTACATATGAAAACTTTTGGTCTAGTTTCAATTTTTAGATGAAACATCAGATTATAAATTCTGAAGCTGAACTCTGACCTCTGAACTCTCTGAACTGAATTAAATATGCAATTCCAAGCTCCTTGCTTATGTTGTTACAAATAATGCATGAAGCCTACCTAGGTCAGAAAATTACACATAAATCACATTAATATTTTTAATGTTCATTAACGTTTGCAATTATTAAAGTTGTAAATATTAAAACATTAGCACTGATCTGAGATAATTATTTCTTTCTCTAAACGTTAATTTGATATAGCAAAATGCAATACTTCGCATTTTGTTATTACGGCATGTCTAAAATGTTTATTTATAACAGCAATATCGAAATCTTTGCCCATAAAGCGTTTACCCGTAAAATTATTAAGACAGACCTAGATACCGTGATAAATGTCTAGCATAATACCAACCATTATGTGCACTATAAGCTTTTCTAAACTCTTCCTACTTACGAAATTGGGTTACATAGGTACAGTAACTTCATATATTGTTAATGCAATTTTGTTCAAGGTCGAAGATAGGGGGACCACTTGGGACTGATTCCTCGAATTTATTATTTAATGGCATATTATTAGTCTTAACAGTTCAGGGTTTTAGGGCAAGGATAGAGCTGGTTACTACGATGTTTTAGACATTTTTGTCTTTTTAATGAAGGTAGTCTGAACAAGCTTAGTTTAGATGTTTCCAGAAATTATAAAAAGATTGTATGTGAGTAATTTATTTACTTTGTAAAAAAAAATGGTCCTAGAATGACATAAGTAGTCTCGTACTCATGAAGGCATATAAAAAAAGGTTTACAACAAATAATTCAAAGAATTGTACCGATATATTCAAGATATTAATTTTTCTTAGTCCAAGGCCTTGTTGTCCAGGGTATAGACCGTGAACCCGTCGCGTACACACCCGTTTGCACGCTGTCGGATGATCCGAGGCCGATATATAAACCGACTACATGAGTACCCGGCACCATTCGCGATTACTCGCCACTGGAGCAAGCTTCCGCACAACAAGGCCAGTCTGACCGTCAATCGAATTGACACAATTGTATACCCACCCTTCCGCGATGTCTACGCGCTGCTTACTTATCCTGCTCGTCGTAACCGTTGCTGCAGTGGAGTGCGCCCCCTTTTTTGATGCCATCTACGACGCGATCAACGGTAATCCGCGCAGATCGTACGGCTACAGTGGCTATGGGAATTACGGATACAATGGCTACAGTGGCTATAATGGCTATAATGGGTACAATGGCTACAATGGCTACAACGGCTATAGCAATAGCTACGGTGGCAACAGAAACCCTGAACGTGCACCGAGACAAGGGAAAACGTTTAAAGATATATGCAGGGTGCATTATCCCGATGCAGTAGCTGTGCCTGGAACTGGAGGTATAGTGTGTCCCTATTGAGGGTCAGATCGCGTGTTCTACGCAATGGAGCGATTGCTCCGACGCAAAAATATAATGAGGATGGGTTGATATTTACCATAGAATTTAATGTGTTCAGGTTAAGCTTCGAAATCATCAATATCTAAAACACGAAACACATAAACGAGCACCGAATAAATTGTCTTTGTAATCAAAGTAGCGAACAGGTTTTACTATGCAAAATGTGGAAGTGTGAAAAAGGTAATTTTTCTTAATTTATTAGTTTATTAGTCATGCTATAAAATGCTTTTTTTCTAATACTATTGAACGTTATATTGTAAAGTTGTCTCATTGTTGTTCTCTCTTTTAGATTTTGATGAGATCTTACGCTAATTAGTTAAAATCTAGCTAGTCAATATTATTTTCTTTTATTTTTGTACAGTATCGCCATTGATTACACGATTTTGCAAACCCATTATTGACGGTATTCTTAAAGAACTTTCAGTGAATAGACAATTAAGAAGTATTTCTATGTTTAATTTAAAAAATTTGGTTATACATTTACAGTAATTTTAGTAATGGCACTAGTGCAATTTTAAATTCTTTTTGTTATATTGGTTTGCAATATCATTTTCACTTTAAGGCAATGTGTAGTAAGTTAGAGATATATTATTGATTGTTTTCGTTTTATTTTCATGACTTAGATTCATGCGAATGTAAATATTGTTTGAGTTTGTAGATTATCCCATCTATTTTGTGTCTAAATTATTTCGCTATTTTTATACAAGTTTTATACACAAAATTTTATTAAAGATCGTAACATAACTTGTTGCATATAATTGCATGTGTTTTATAGGTTCATTTTCCGGCATAGATATGAGTAGATTTAAATAAAACCGCCTTTACTAACCCAATACCGAATCTCACATTGTGCTAAGTGTACCTGTTGATGATATGATCTGACAGATCAAATTTCTTTAAGCTTCAAATTACATCAAAATACGCATTTTACTCTAATACTATCTTTGTTATTTAAATGTGACCTTTAAGATCTTCTCTTGATATAAAAAAAATTGCTATCTGTCATTTTTCACAACTGGCTTAATATTTTTTAAAATAAAAATAGTAATTCTAGTAAAAGCCACTGTTAGTTATTGCTGATATTGATATATGTATATAACAATACCATCTTAATTATTAAACGCAATTATATCTATAGTCATAAATGATATGACTATCACCAATGTCTATATTAGAGCGTTATCCCACTAGCGATTAAAGAGCGTGTTACCAATAATGTAGCGATTTGTTGACATGTTTACAACGCCAACGAGTTGTGGATTTCTTTAAGAGCTCGCATCGTTTCTATTACTTACTATACATTAATTTGCTTTACGAAAGTTTACAATTTAATATAAATTCTACACAAGTAATGTTAATTGTCTATTAATGGTGAGGTAAAAGAATGAATAGTAAAATACAGAAACTTGGTTTGAATGGTTCTGAGTTGTCAGTAGATAAAAATAATTGGTTGAATATTACTTTACAAATTCAGTAAAATTGATGTCCATAATGTAAATGTAAAGTAAGTTTGAGCCTTCTTAGGCTATGCAAGGGCCTTTGAGTACACGGAGATTGCGGTCCTTTTAGGAACTAAAACATGTAAATAAAAACCACACTATAAACTTTACTTAAAAGTTTTTGAAATGAATTTGTGTTAATGATTTTAAAAACAGTTACTAATTTCATAGAGTTTTTAATTTATATTCAACGTCATTTATACTATAGTGTAAATAATATAATAATGCTTACGTCTAAAATCCAAATTGATACTCTGGGTCCACAGTCTATTGGATGGTTCTAGATTAGTATTCCATTTGATACAAATGTATAGGTCACGCCACACTTTATGAGCTCTCTATGTTATCTAAAACAGAAGAACCATCAGCATTATTTTTTTTATTTGTTCAGAAGGCTGCATTAGTCTTTTATGAAAAATCATCTAATGAGCGGCCTTTACATTTCACGCACCAACCACCAAAGCGATGAAGTACCTGCCGGACCGCGATGTTCTCGCTACAGACAAGCTCGCGAATCGCTAGTGTGACAACTTCTTTAGATATAGTGTCACAATGTTTACCTCAGCTATCTATGCCGAATGTCAATGCATCATAGAATTGTTTGATAACCTTGTGTTATATAGTTCGTGTATTATCAATAATTATTCTTAAAAACTAGAGATTAAAATGCAAATCGCCGGATGAACAAAGTGTATGTGGAACACGCGATAATGAATATTTGTGATCAGAATAACTTTTAATTGGCTTTGTGTACTTAAAATCGGTCTGCCTTGATACGATTGGAGATTGATACTTCGAAAAAAAATTCGGTGATTGCCAGCCAAAGTTACACTAGCCATTGGTTAATATAGCGTTTATTTTATTGATTAATTTAGTATTTATAAGTCTGTATATATTGTTAAGTTAGTAATAAATATTTAAATAAGTATTAACTTTGTTTTTATGTTTTTTACCTTAGTCTAATCTAATGTTCATAATTTCAGAAACGATTAATGCTAGAGATGTGAAGGTATGGATGAATTAGCTTCTTATTTAATATGAAAGTAATAATATTAAACGATATTAAAATAATAAATACTATTTATTGAACACAATTTTTAGTACTAAATTTCAAGTTTAGAAGTCCTGTAAATATACAAATACTACTACAAACGCAAAAACGTCTCGAAACTAATTTACCTATAGAACACTCGTTTGTCATAAAAATGTAGTACTTATCCGATATGTGAAAACAATTCGAGGGGTTGAAAACTATTTGTTTTAAGCAACATTTACCTAATGAGAGACAAAATAATGGGTTTTTTCATTCTAATATTTGTCTTCAATGTATGGCAATACAATTGAAATCTAGTACTTAGACTTCTTATTGTTAAATATGGTACATAGTTTGTTAATTGTTTTTATGAGTCATTTACAACTTTCATCTTTTTTATGGCACAAATAAATAGCCTGTATCGCTTGAAACAAATAGCTTTTTACCCTTCTATATGTATTGTTATTATATCTTTCTTAGTATATAAAAGTTAAAACGCACAATTTTCTTTGCTTGAGATATCAAATGAAAAGAGTTCTATTAGTAAGTTCCAAAAATATATTAGGAAAACTTATAACTATGCCATTTAAAAAATAAATTCGCACAAAATCAAATAATAAATAAAATAATAAGCTTATTAGTACCGTCGTGGTATGAAAAGGTTCACCAGTTTTCAAATTGATTCATTTAACGTTCCGCTAGCACATGTTGCCTTTTTAAACTAAGTCACAGAACAGACTGTTCCACAGAAAATTACTGTTTAACAATAAAGTTTGAATTTACTTAGATCAAAGTTGTTTGATTTTCTATCTTGCCTAAGAAGATTATTTATATCCTTCTTGTTTCTGATGATTAAAACTGTTGTTAATCTCAGTATCTGTACTCGTGCAAGCAAAAGTCGACTTTAAGGTGACGAACCTTTTCATGCCGCGACTGTACATTACAATGAAGCTATATCAAATACTTAACGCCAACTATGTAATTAGTCTAATTAGGTCTTCAATTATTATTAATATCTGGCTCGATATGGTGCCAACAACTATAATAATATAATATCAGTTCATAAACATACAACTGTTAGGCTCGGGCCTCCTAGAATTTATTGTATCTATGAATCTCGATATGCAGATTACATAACGATGTTTCCCTACACCTCTAGAACGTGGTAATTGAGTATTTGCCTCCTTGATTTTGTATGAGAATATTGGCTTATGACTTAACAATTTTAACAAGTCAAATAAGGTATTAATTATTGTTTAAACTATAATTAAGATTCTTACTATAATGAACTGTTGAAAGTAAGATGCGGACAAGATAGTTTGAAGACTGTTCTTTTACATGAATACTATTTTAGAAATTATCGTGTCAAATACCCAATTTGTAATAATACGTACTTTGTTAGAATACATTCGAACGACGCCTATAGAAGGGAATTTATATAGGCGACGAATCTGTATTGTTTTTAGGTTGTGCGTTGTTGTTGTTGTCTACAAATATTTTGGTGGGATTTTATTTTCCTAAATCTGTAACCTATCGCACTGCATAAGAGCGCGCGCACTACCTACTTAAACTATATAAATAAAAATGAATCGTAGAAATGTATGTAGGCGCATAACTTGAGAACGATTTTACCGATTTTGATGAATTTTTTTGTGTGTCTAAATGGGTCTCCGGATGCTTTAGACTCACAATTGAAACCGGTAGATGGCGCTGGGATTGGGCCCCAGATTTTTATTTTTTCAGGACAGGATAACATTTGCCGGGACCTCTAATCTATACTATATTTTTAAATGGTTCGAATTTGTACAATGCGTTTAAAAATGTGAAAAAAATCAGGGGGGCTAATTCGGACCAGCAGATTGCGAAAACATAATTTTTAGAATTTTCGTTTGTCTGTCTGTCTATCTGTCTGTTAGAGCATCACATTAAACTACTGGATGGATTGAAATGAAACTCGAAATGGAGCTGGCTTATATTCCGAGTTGTACAATAAATTATAATATTATTTACATATATAAATAATAACATCCTATCATCTAACTTTTAAAATATGATAATATCAAACAATAATTAATGCGCGATTTGATTCTATTTACATGTACATACTTATGACGTCATAAGTATGTCTCCGAGTTCGCTCACGACAAAATATATGAAGGTTGAGAGTTCTGTAAAATAATAAAAGGTATTTCAGGTGGTCTAACCCCTGGAACTTCGGAATTTATTTTTGTAAAATGAGGTAAACAATAGAAAATATTATTTATAAAAGAAAAACTAACTTTTCAGTTGAATTTTTCATTATATTTCACAGGAAACAAGCTATATCACAGCAATAGTGAAATTCGGGATTTTACCATTGCACAACAGTATGCACGCAATATGAGGGTAACAATCCGCAATCAGCTCCCCTATTCAAAAGTTAGAGAGGCAAAGGGACTCAATTTTTACGACTTCGGAGATTAGAACGCTTTATTTATATATGCAGCCATGAAAGCTTCGTAAGTATAGTGTTTAATTTAATGCTACTAGAAGTAAATATTACAGACGCCAATACTTTTGAACTTATGCATATCGGAACAAAAAATAGCTGACGCATTGTAGTTTACATTGAATAAAATGAAATAACTAAAAACTCACTCTTAATATTTTCCAGCTTTGGATTAATAAAAGTATTTAAGAATTTGAGTTTATAGTTCACATCTAGTAAGTGAGCAGATATTCAACAGAACCGACTTACTTCTTATCATTTTACAAAACGTCGCAGCCTCATAGATTTTGTACTAGTGTATAAAACATGTACATGGATCCTTATGATGTCACAAATACAAGTGAAAGGAGCCTAATGTTGCAAACATTGTTTAAATAGTTATTAATATTATTTGTATCATTATACTTATTTCAAAATTCAAATGTTACTGTACCGCTTGTTCTTATACAGGTAAATAATGTTAGGATTTATTGTAACACGTCTCCGAATCCCTATTGGAATTGTCCATTTTTTAAATTTTGCTTTTTAAGAAAATATTTCGAAAAATAGTGTTGTAGATATTCAATCCAAGATATAAGATCTTGGATTCAATATTTTTAATTGTTCTTTCTTTGAACTTCAATTACTTTATAATTGAAACAAAAAATTAATTAGATCATTATCAATATTATAAACAAAATTTGTTCAACGTAATTTTTAATATTTTATTTGACTCTAGGTAAACTTCAAATAATTAATAATAAACAAAAAGTTATATGTTGTTAGCTTAGCTAGAGGTTAAAATACGAAAATATTAGAAAAGTATAAATTCTGTTCTTTTAGACAATGTCAATTATTTATACCAGCTTTTATATTAAGGGAACAAAATCAGGAGCTTTGCAGCGTTCGGCAGCCTGAAAAGGCCATTAAAATTTGGTGGGGGTTAAAACGCCCTACATTCATAATGTAGTAACATTCCAAATATAGTATGTAAAGATTTTGTTATATTTTTGCTTGCACACCATTAAAACTACGGTAAAATGAAATGATTTATTTTTAAGAACAACATCTCTATCCAACTACATTTATGCAAAAATAAATATTTCATTTAATCTAATAAATGACACTACCACCATTATGGTTGAGGTAGTCGTTTTTCGCCAATACGTTTCTGAATTCGCTTTAAAAAAAAAAATCTTTTAATGATTAAATTACATTGTTGTTTGACTGTATCTTGCATACATCTTTAGTATATTCTCTTAAAAGTTGTCATTTACTTGACAGTCACTTTTCGCGAATATATTAATATTGTAAAAAATAGAAGTAGCTCAAGGTATTGGCGTTTACTGTATGCTATGACTCAACTTTAACAGCTGTAATAAAATCTTTGTTTGCTGAGTTATAGTGATGTTAATGCGTGCGCAGGTGCACAGGTTGTGACCCAAGACTAAGGGCCAATGTGATCGCAAAAGGGTATATATGCTTTGCAAAGGTTTCGTATGGTTCCAAGTTTTCGCTTCGGAGTGATATTCATAAACTTACAACATAGTCCGTTGTTTTCACTTTCAAAATTAGTAATATAAACACGAAATTCTAAAAACGAATATAAACCTGCACCCTTTATATATTCACGTAAAAACTACTGGGCGATCGATATCAAATTTTCTATAATAAAATTAATAATACCTGAAGCAAAAATTTTGTATCCCTTTTTACGAAAATTGCGCGGATGGAGGAGTATGAAATTTCGAACACTTATAGTTTATATAGAGGAGTGCAGAAGATAATATTTTTTTAAATTATGCATAAAAAATACATTAAACCAATTAAAAAACATTACACACACACTACCATGTATTTGACACACACACGCATATATACTCTTTTGTCTATTGTTAAAGGCAAATTAACAGTGTAGCCTTGGCGAAATCTGTGATTATAGAAGTATAGTCTTTGATAACAGAACCTTAATAATGTTCAAACTTATAATATAAATTAATTATGGTCGAATTTCGTTCACTGGTCGACCGCTAGTATAATAAAATGTGTGATATTGTTTATCTCGGCAGTCCCGCAAGAATTTCAAGTCAAGTGTGGATGAAGTCGCGGGCATATCCTAGTGTTACTTAAACTTCTTATTTGAAACTTTTAGATTTTCATTGAAATTCGATGAGCCGTTACCGAGCATCATTAAGACAAACTTTCAGACAACACACAAATAAACATTCCAAAAACTTTTTTTTATGGTATGATTGTATTATTGGCAGTTTTAACTTAAATGTTGGCATATATAAATTTGAAATCATAGACGGACATTTTAATTTTATTTATGTCCGATTTTTCAATTACCAGATAAAAGTTGTTGCTAGAATAAATAAATTAAAATAGTCAGTTGCATAAGTTATAATTTATTCATTTGCTAACTTTTATTTCATACTAGCTGATGCCCGCGACTTCATCCGCGTGGTGCAGTTTTTTAACTATCCCACGGGAACTTCTTAATTTTTCGGGATCAAAAGTATCCTATATGTTGACCAGGGATATAAGATACCACCATATAAAATTTCATTTAAATCGGTACGGTCGTTTCGGAGACACGAAACAGAAACAGACAAACAGAGAAACAAAAAATTTGAAAAAAATCTAAATTAGTTCTATTTCACCTCTTACATCCCCGTTTTTTCATTTTTAGCATTTTTTTTCATTGTACAGAAATTCGACCTCTACAGTTTTATTATATATATAGATTAAAAAAATCGGCCGTTATTGGTATAATTTAACAATAGATTTAAGAGACGGTCTGAAAAACCAAATAAAATTTTAAATTTCATACCTATATAAAATTCATTTTATTTGTTCATATTATTTTATAATTACCCTTATTACCAGTAACAAAATAATCAATTCAAACTGTGTGTGAATTAATTATTTTGTTATACTACGCGTTATTACGCGTACTTGATTTTAAGGACAAGTCAGTACAACCATAGCCCTGAGATTCTAATATCTATATTTGAACTTAGTGAACAATATAATTCGCCTAGAATACAAATCTTAATAAAATACACCTATATGCTACACATAATATGAAAATTATACGCGGCATCCTTGATGCGCAGTGCGAAATGCTCAAATGTGTGCTCTTTTGACCATTATGTTCGTATCTTATAAATATTAAATCAAAAATATGTGACTTGAATTCTTATGTCCTTAGGTATTACTTATTACTCACAGCTGTAGATGTTATAAGAGATGATATAACATATTGCTTGTGTGTTTATGTGGGTATTTTCAATCCCTTTAGCAATCAGGTCACACAATGCGGTCCGATAACGAACAGAGACCAAGTGTTTCAACGGTCGATAACGGACGGAGAAAGGGAGACCAGAAAGAAGATGGGAATATGTGAAGATGATCTCTCGAGAAACAGGAGAAGATTGGCAAAGGGACGCATTAAGTGGTATATTCTGGAGGAGGCCTATAAGGCCAAGAAGGCAACTTGGCAGTCGCTCGTTGTCAATGTGTTAATAAAACGATAAAAAAGTCAGTGGAAAATAAAGGCTATTTTTATTTTATTTTATTTTTAGCAATCAAGATCACTATAGTCGACGCATTATGAACTGAGGCTTCGGGTCATAAATCATATTTATCTGTCTGTCTCGCTCGCACTTACAGGTCTTATGGAGCGGTGTAGTAATGTGCGTAAGAATTGTAGAGGTGCATATCGATAACGGGATAGGTACGATCGATAAGCTAAATTATGTTAAGTATTAATAGGAATCATTTTTCGCGAAAATAAAAGTTTTTAATTTGTAAGATAAAATGTTTGTTTCGACGTAATCATAGAGAAACTGTATTGATCGTAATGTGGCCCTGAAAAGCGCCGTTTTTATCTTGTCTAGGGATATTTCTTAGTTCTTCAAAAATCCTCATCCGTATCTTCCCCATCTGTGTCATCTTCCTGTAGGTTAATTATCAGATTATTATGATTGATCTCTTAAAATAGTTTTCCTTGATGTCACCTTTTAACTTCTTCAAAGCCACGTTAGGAGATAAATTCTCCATTCTGCGTATTGCGTAACGAAGCGTAAGTAATGTAATGAGTGTTATAGCAAAAATATGATATTTATAGAAAAACAACAACCCTTACTCATAACGACCAATCAGGAGTCCGAGTGCTCATGAAGGTCACGATGACACATCGACCCCGCGTGCGCAGGTAGCTAAGTACCGATAATGGGTTGCATTGCGTGCACATTCCTACTGTCAGAGACATTTATTGCCCGACGACTCAGTTTAAAATGCGTCGACTATAGTGTTCTGATATTTAAAGGTTCGAGATAGAGCATCTGTCCGGCTGGATGGCTTCCACTCTAGATCTAGAGTATGTCGCCATAATAACCTTGAATTGTGTTCCGCAATTAGATGCTAGGCTCCAGTCGCCCCTTCGAGACCGGCAGCACATTAGTAACACCTTTGGTGTTACGGTAAACACTTTCCGTCAGGTGGGCCGTCGGACTGCAAAAGCAAAACAGATTGCTCCAGCAATAAAAAAAAGTAATAAGAAACCGTAATAAAATTGTCATGTTCGTCTGTCCTTCTGTCTGTCTATGCATGTCACAGCTATGTTTCTTAAAGAACTACAGGATTTTATACCTGAATGGTAGGAAGGTGTAATCACATAGGATATAGTGAAATCACGAAAATTCTAACCATGAGGGATCTAACCATGCATGTAAATTAGATTTGATTTTTTTACTTTGTACATAGGTGTGTGAGGTATTGCTACACAGGTTTTAATAATCACATCGATGTGACATAATTATGACACCATATTATATTTAATTACAAAAGTAAAACCTTAAAATAAATTAAGCCAACAAATTAAATCAATATGTATATATTAATTTACAAAATCTAGTGTTAAGCCATTTTTAATAGGGAACGTTCCCAAAAGACCAGCTGCATTGCCTCATTGAATGGCAACGCTATTGCGTTGACGGAGGTGAAGACCAGTCTTTTGGTCGCGTGAGACATCTGCTACACGTTTGATTGTACGCCTAAAGCCTCCATGGTCTCAGGGTCTCGATCACAAACGCCGCAAATATGTAGCTGTTTAATTTAAGTAATTAACATGTTTTCTTTCTTACTTTCTTTGCATGTAAATATAATAGTACAAACGCGTATAATAACATCTATATATATAATAAAATTATAGAGGTCAAATTTCTGTACAATGAAAAAAAAATGCTAAAAACCGAGTAAGGGGGGATGGAAGAAGTGAAATAGAACTAATTTAGATTTTTTCAATTTTTTTTTCTCTGTTTGTCTGTCTGTTTGTACCGGCTAATCTCCGAAACGACTGGACAGATTTAAATGAAATTTTGTATAGTCGTAGCTTATATCCCTGGTCAACATATAGGATACTTTTGATCCCGAAAAATTAAAGAGTTCCCGTGGGATAGTTAAAAACCGCTCCGCGCGGACGAAGTTGCAGGCATCAGCTAGTTAGGTAATAAAATTGAAATCCACGTTGTCTACAACAAACAAAAGGTAGGTCAATAACAATTAAAAAAAGGTTAGAAAAAACACAAATATGGAAATAATTGTTAACTCCGACGAGGAAGAATTATTATTCATAAAAAATTGAGTTTTTGAAAGGCCATATACTAGCGGTAGCTCACATTCTAATGAGCAAAGGTTAGGGGTTTTTTAAATACTGCTTTATGCATACAAAACAATCTACTATGCATATAAAAACAGTACAATCATTAAAATCAATTCAACTGGACTATTCAAAAGTAATATGATATCTAAACTAAAACACGCTAAGAATTGTAAATGAGTTTAATTAAAAAAGGATTTTGTTTGTATTACTCATACGGATCAGGTAAATTACCCACGTTACGAGTGTGGTACATTGCGTGATTGGTCTAGCGTTTACGGTGAGTATGCCTTGACAATGACCTAGTAATCGAGGTATCTAGCTGAGTGAAAATTTATGTATCAAGATCGTTTTACGTGTGTATTTTCCGGTGTATATGTTAAATTACACACTGTAAATATATTATCTATACAATATTATATATACAAATATTATAAATGAGACAGTTTGGATGGATGTTTGTAAGTCAATTATGTTAGAACGTCCGAACGGATCTGGGTGAAATTTGGCACAGAGATAGATTGTAGTTTGGAATAGCACACAGGCTAGTTTTATCCCGGAAAAAAAGAAAGTTTCTTTGGGATAACATTAACGCAAGCGAAGCCGCGGGTAAAGGCTAGTATAATTATATTTAGTAACTACTACTAACAGTGCCAGCGATTGGCATTATGACGTTTTAGGAAAAAACACTACCACGCCATCTATGGACTACATTCGTCTAGCCTACATAAACGATATGGGGACTGGAATCTAGGGGTCCTCCATAAATTACGTCACACTTAAGGGGGGAGGGGGGCGGCGGTTGTGGATGAAGTGTGACATTGTGTGACAAGTGGTGGGAGGGGTCCTAAATTTCATGACGCATATTTCAAAATCTAATATACTTAAGCTTTAAACTCTATTTGTATGACGATATAGCTTAAATTATAAAAAATAATTTAAATGGAAGTAAAGAAAGAAAGAAAGAAAGAAAGAAAGAAAAACTTTATTCGAAGAAATAGCGACGTAATTACATTCGTTATACATTATTATACACAGAGCATATTTTGAGAATTTGTACGCCGCATTTTCAACGAACAAGGTTTGCACTCAGCATATTGCTGTGCCGGAATTATATCCGACACAACGCTGATTTTCAGTGCAAACCTTCCTTTAAGCGTCAAACCAAAACGACCCAAATTTGTTAATTAAATAACTAATAATAATAATAATTTATAAAACTAAGTCTACTTATATAATATTTAATTAGTAAAAATAAATAAATACATTTGAATAAAACCAACAATAAATTATAATAACAATTTCCAGAACGATAATTATTGTAGTGATTTTAGGTAAGAACTACTAAACCACGCTACATTTG
Organism: Dendrolimus houi; assembly: GCA_039645545.1. Taxonomy (NCBI): domain Eukaryota; kingdom Metazoa; phylum Arthropoda; class Insecta; order Lepidoptera; family Lasiocampidae; genus Dendrolimus; species Dendrolimus houi. Next base: position 21,308,680 of record CM077127.1, on the reverse strand, counting down.
CACTTCGATTTGCCTGTCTATGTATGTAATTCTATTTGGATTCATATCAAGGTGAGTTAGTAACTGAACTACATTGTAATTATTTAAAGGCTTATCAATGCATATGTATGATCTTCTTTTGTAAGTTGAGAAGATGTCTTTTATAGTGGAATTTAAATGAATTTATTGTTTTTAGGTCTCTAATTGGTGGAGGAATATCATTCCAGCAATGAGTGGCAGCAAATTTGAAACAGCCTCTGAAAGCAGCTGTCTTGTGCTTCGCTGTTATTAAAGGTTTCGTAACAGACCGCATAGTATAATGGTGTGACCTATCCCATCTCCAGTCCATCTTATTGTACAGATATTTAGGGTACTGCGAGGAAATTACACCAAACAGCATACAAGCTAAGTGTAACTTCCTCCTACCTGCCATCTTTAACACATTATTTTTATTTAAATATGGGGTAACATGGTTTCTTCTTGGTATGTCATAACAGTAACGGGCACAAGCATTTTGTATGCGCTGTATTAGACGCTCTGTTCGTGATAATAGACCGGGCCCATATACTGTGTCACAATAATTTAATTTATACAGCACCAGACTCTCTATTAATCTTTTTCTTACTTCTACATTAATGTAAGCCCTAATTGTATATAATATTTTTAATCTATAAAAACAGTTCTTCATAATATTACTGATATGCTTTTCAAAATGCAGTTCTGAGTCAATAGTGAGACCTAGGCTACAAGCAGTATCAACCATTTCAATTTGTTCATTTTGAATTTTGATTATGGGACTACCATTTTTTATTGTACTAACTTGTTGGCGACTACCTAGTATCATAAATTTAGATTTTGTTGGATTTAATACCAGTGTGTTGGCTTCAGACCATTGTACAAGTCTTTCTAGGTCACTATTAATATCACAAACAGCTTCATATGTTTCACTTGGGATAAAATGTTTATAAAGTTGAATATCGTCAGCATACATATGAAACCTACAATGGTGAATGCAATTGACAACATCCGCTGTGTAAATTATAAATAATAGTGGACCTAAAATAGATCCTTGAGGAACTCCTTTAGTTAGATGTAAGGGATCTGATGCAGCAAAAGTTCCGTCTGCTTTTTTAATTTCAACTTTTTGTTTCCTTTCTGTTAGATAGCTACGGAACCAAAGAACAGTTTCATTTGTAAATCCATAATATGATAGCTTGGATAGAAGTAAATTTGTGTTGATTGCATTGCAAGTACAGTCAACTCTCGATAATTTGAAACTCAAGGGACCAGAGATAAATTTCAAATTGTCAAGAGTTCAAAATAACAAGCGTTTACTTATGGAACTTACGGAAAGACATTTGTTCTTTCTTGGATTCATTTCAATAGCACAAATCAAACATTAGCATGACTCATTAACGTTTGAAAGAAGACTGGAATGCGAACTTACTCATATCACATTTATGTAAACAATTGACAGGTCTGTACATGTATGTAAACAAACGACAGGTATATGCATGATAAACGCTTCAAATTATAGAGACTTGGAAAGCCCGGACTTCAAATTATCGCATGTTTGCGAGCAAGATAATATTCCGTCAACTTCAAATTACCGAAGGGACCAATTGACATTGATTTTATTCAATTTATCGAGTATTTTTCAAGGGACCGGAAAAGAAAATCAAATTATCGAGAGATTCAAATTAAGAGTGTCAAATTATCGAGAGTAGACTGTAATACTTTTTAGAGAATTACTGTTTTATTAAATAATTTCTTGATTTCAAATTGCATGCATATGTGATGTCACATTAGGAAGGAAGGAGTCTCACGAATGTGACCAGGTGTGACAAGTACGGGGGAGGGGTCAAAAGATCATGAAATTAATTAGTCATTAATGCCGGAACACAACTCAGGATTATTATGGCAGTATACTCTATCCAGACGGGAAAATTCTCTACCATCTGGCAAACCCTACCATCTCATAGAACCTGCTCACGGTGTTCACTGTCCATGTAGGATCGTTTACAACACCGGAAACGTCTTATAATGCGTAAATTAGCATCTATACAGGCATACACGATTTTTTTATTCATCGCAAATCTGACACAATAGATGTTTGATAGCAATCTGTTAGGAATATTAAACACCAAATAATAGCAATACAGAATGTGTGATTGATTTATTTAATCTCTATTTAATAATAAATGAAACGAACTATCGATACATTTAAAGTCCAAGTTTATCATTCTTAAAACGAAATCTGGAATCTAAAAGATACGTTGAATGCCAAATTAATTAAGCCATGATTTTTTTGGTCTGATTTATTACTTGCCTTAACTTGAATTTGTATAACTTCAGACTATTAACCTATAAATATGTTTATGGTTTTTATTTTTTTAAGTCATTTATATAATACTTAGGATATGCCCGCGACTTCGTCCACGCTTGACTTGAAATTATCGTGGGAACCCGGGACACAAAGTTTTAGTAAAAACTGTGTCGGAATAAGCTAATTTTTATGCACTCGAACAACTTCAAACTGCACCCGGGTAAATTCCCGTGGGATTCCCGGGATAAAAAATATCACATATTTTATTTCATAAAATTTGCTATCGATAAGCGAAAACCGCATCGAAATCGGCCCAGTAGTTTTTACTTGAATCCCGGACAAACAGATTAGAAATCTAAAAAAATTGCATTGTGTTATCCATCGTTTACATAGTCTATTCCCGTTGTTGTTGTTTTTAATAGCTTCAATGTACCAGACACGATATGTTTATTTTTATAAGATTATAGATTTTCGTAATTACTTAAAATTTAATAAATACTACATAGTTATTATTTTTCCATGATACTATTAAATAAGTTTATTATTATTTATTATAGTGTATAACTCAATAAAAATAAATTAAAACGATTCATTACCAAGAATTTAATTGGTTGCCTCTTCAAAGACCCATTTGGTAGTCTGGTTAGCTTTTACACCTGCATTCTCCTTTTTGTTTATAAATGTACAACTTTAGGTGTGTCTGTGCATTGAACTTTACATCATCATAATAAGAAGAAAAGTATATGTAATAAAATATGGTGTGGTAAGATAATGTGGTAGAGTCATGTTGGAAACATTGTCTTGAATATAGTTCTTAGGGCCGCTTCAATCGGTGTGATACCATGCTATCACACAATATCGGCGTGAAACTGTTAAAGTAGTCTGTTGGAACACTTTCTTCCATAGACATTATTGACAAACATATTTTTTTTAGAGTCTGCACCACAAAAGAAGTCCTGCGGAATATACCCAAAGGAATTAAGCACTCTTAATTCCTTTAGGTAGGTAGGCAGCTTCACTATTTGATAAAATTTTGTTCGTAAAGTAGCTCGGAAATAAATTTAAAGCTTTAATTATAGAATATTTTGTATTTATTATTCAGTAAATACCTACATCGATTGACGGATTAGCAAATAATTACTCTGGCAGGATTAAGGACGGCGATTGCAACGCGCATCTGTGGGACTTCTTTTGTGGCGCAGACTTAATTTGTTCCGTAGTTATTTTGGCATTAATAGAATCTATTATAGTATAGTTATACTATAGTTAAATTATATAATTATAGTTATAGTATATAGTTATAAATATTACATACATTTAATTTAATACGAGGTTCATAAACTTTTGTAAACTTAAGAGTCTGCAAGAGGCAGGCACTATGGTGCCTAAAAAGTAAAATTATTTTGATATGAATTTGAAAGCAGATTTTTAGTTCCTAAAAATTTTCAAATTTGTATATTGTCGTACATACAGCTGTTAGTGCCTATATTCCAAACCAAGCTTACGAGGAGTTTTAAAGGGTTTTTACATACTTGACAAGCGTGTAACTAATGTGACAGCAATGACAGTTCGTCGGCAAAATCTGAAAGGATTTCGAACCCTGTTCGAGTTTCCACGTTGTTTATTTACTTCGCCTTTACGATCCATTTGAAGGAAATATGTAGAGCAGTTACAACTTATTCAGAAAATATTAAGTACATGTGTATTTTGATATAATACAGTAAGAATAAAATTATTTTACATTATTCCATACATTACACATAAGTAGTAACTAAGTTTGTGAACCACCTGCATAGCCAATTTCTAAGAATACTCTTTAAGTTAGATTGACTGGAAGATTTTCCTATAAGCAATAATGTCGCCTTTTCATTTAACTAAATATTTAGTTAATATATCCTTGTGCTATATTGACGAGCAATAAAATCTTATCTACCTATCTAAGTAATATTAGAATGATTTCAATGACTTTATAAACTAATACAATAAAAGAAACTTAACTTAGTTATATTGTGTTCTACTTATAGTCTCTCAAGACTACAAGTAGAATATTGAGCATAGGTCAACGTCTTCTATGGGTGAGGTGTTCACGAGGATGGTTACAATTCCTCGCTGGATCACCATACTGATCCGTTGACCGAGGTAAGCACCAGCCCTCTGATCACTTGAAGAGTCAATGTAGTAATTACATTATACATTAAAATCTATATACCATTATATTTATTCAGCTACAATTAAACTACATTATAATAATGAAAAATCATTAACAATAGGGCGCTTTCGTGCAATTTCGAGCGCGTGATTTGTTTAACCGTATACTAAACTGGATAATACTTTAAATGACCGTGGCGGGTATACCGTTCATTCTCGAAAAATGAGGAGGCCGGAACTTAGCAGTATAAAGTTTAAGAGTTGATATTATTACATTAAACTCTACAAAATAGAAAATTTAGGGTTTTATCTATTCCATATAGATCTAGAGACACATTGTGATATGCGAAGGGTTCATCAATCAAGTTGGCGTATCTTCGGCGCGCATCCACTTCTGTTGACGACTTAAGCACTCGTGGAAACAAAAGATACCGGCTTTATCGACAACTTGTTGTTCTACTATTTGTGGTATTCTAAGGTACGTGTTTATACTGTTCCATTGTATGTGTTTATATGTTTCTTTGGACGACAACGCGCTCTAATCTACGCCATCGTTTGAAAATGAAAACGCCACCAGTGCGAACGAAACATTTCACCTCCACGTCCTTCTGCGTACGACAAAGTTGTGCAATGAACTGCCTGAGTCCGTGTTTCCCGAAAAGTACATTTCGGGTATTTTCATGTCTCGTGTAAATAGGTATTATCTAGCTAAGTGTGCTCCATCTTCGACCACATCATAGTCCTGCATTAGGCGTGATTGTGGTCAAACGAAAACTTATTTATCATTAAATAATGGAATGACTGTCAGTACCGAGTCAAATCTTAAGCGGGTGATAGACGTGCGAGCATGTACTTTATCAACATTAATCGATCAAATAATCATTCGAACTCAAATTTTGGCTGAGGGTCCCAAGGGACCAATGCAGACCAGTGCAAGCATGGATCTATCAAAATATACCTTCAAGACAAATAATTTAACAAATCGTTACCTTTGTTACAAGGATACGGTACGGATGTAGTGGTAGCCTTACACAAACATAATAAGTAATATTGTTAAATCATTGTACAGATTCACTGCTAGCAGAATATGTGTCCACTTGTCCAGAAAGCTGGCTGCGTTAGACTTAACACGTAGTGTTGAGTAATATGTCTCTGAATAATCTAAGACATGTAGTCGAAAGCTCCGTTTTCATTATCTATTATATAAATCCTTTAATCCCTTGGTACCATCATTGCGTAAAACAGCACTTGGTTTCAACTAGCCTATTCCTCGTGTGTGCAGGTTATTTAATTATAATACGAATTTAAAAAAATATTCATTCACTATTAATTAACAAAACTTAAGTCTAGCGTTTACCTTGATATTTTTAGTATATTTTCATTATATTAAGCAAGTTTAATACAAAAACAATATATATATATATATATATAATAGTTGCCTGTAAAAGACTGTACATTTAGTATAATACCGTTATTACGATGTATATAATTTAAGCATTTTAATGTATCAGTTGTTGGGAAGCTTAATAGTTTAAATAAAAAAATGAAAATAACTGTTTGTTACTTTGTCACGATTAAGAGCTGGCTTTGGCTCCAGTTCTGCGTTCTGGTGAAGTCTCCCTTTCTTCCTCTTCTTTTCAGTTATTGTATACCCACTTTTTCTCTCTTTTGTTTTAATTAGTATATTTTCAATTATTCAATATGTGGCAAACATTGTCGATGTTGTATTAATTGAAACTACTTATGCATAGGGTAACTCATAATATTAAATTCTGTACAAAATTCCTTTTTTTTGTCCAAATAAATAAAAAAAAAACCTGACGGGTCTTAATTTTCTAAAAAGATAGGCAAATTTTTGTCTAATTATAATATATTTTAGTTAGCGATATGAAAATTCGTATTTACGTTTCTGGTAAGAAATAAAGATACTTAATAAACCAATTTCAGATGCATTACAACTTGTGTCATATAAAAATAAAAAACTGCAAAATATAATCTTTGCACTGATTTAAAATGATTAATGGAGGCAATCAAAGCGATTGAAAAACATTTTCAAATCTGTCAACATAATAAATTTATGTTAGGTGACTAGACAGTATGAAATTGGGCCAGCGTCGGCAATCAACAGGTTTGGACCACAATTTAGTGTGTACTTTATACATATAGTTTTTAAGGAAGTTTCGAAATATATTACATAAGTCCTATAAATATGTAGGTACCTGACATCAGATATATAAGCTATCTTGCCACCTACAAAATTAAATAAATTAAACAAACAAAAAATTTTGTGATATCAACATTTATTGCTCCACACGTTGTGTCAGGGGTTGTTAAATTGTCCTACAAATATTGCATTGTACGGCCATTCTCGCTTCGCTGTTCGCCATTACATAAGTCAAATCAACTCGCATTTTGATTTAATTAATATCCTTATGTTATACGCTAACTGTGGCGGTAACAAGCTATTTTTTATATAATATTTTCTAAGTTTTCACTACTAGTATACATATAATATATGAATGAATGAGCTACACACGCACGTACGCGCTACTGGCAGCAATGGAGGGTGGTGGTGATGTCGTTAATTTGAGGTTTTCGGTTAAGTGAGGTGAGGTGAGGTAAGATGAGATGAGATCAGATGAGATGAGATGAGACTGATTGGATGGAGATGGACGATCACCGATCGGCGATCGGCGATCAGTGTTCACGTTTTACCGGTTTTGAGTGCTCTAATTTATTTAATTTTTATTATTCTGATGTTTTGGCCACTTTTCAGTAGTAGTGATCACGGAAAACAAAGATGTCAAGTGTCTATGAGTATTGTTAAAGTTTTATTTAGCTTAACGCCAACTCATTCATTTAAATTATTTAGTTTTAACTTTGTTTATGGATATTATTTACTCTATAGTAATAATCATAGCAATATTTTTTTATTGCCTGAAGAAAGCAAACAGACAGACCTGATGGAAATGTGTAACCTTTTCTTTAGATCAAGTGCAGCATTAAAGGTTACCAATGTGCTGCTGGCCTTGGTGTGTCTGGAATATGGCCAGTAATAGTACAACTCAAGGTTGTTACGGCGACATACTCTAGCGTCAAGGCCAGTTGGATTTGGAGCTTTTTAAAAAATATAATGTGCTATTACTATTCTCAATGGCTATGCTTCGTACTTAATATTATTAGACAGAAGGCAATGGGATTCATATGGGGGCTTTATGGAAATACTCCATTGTCCATGTTCAGCCATTGAGATAATTACAACCGCATGTAATTAACGTAATAGCCAAAACCCGATGTAAAGCAAATCCCAATGTTGGATGCTCAAAGCTAATCCGAACGTGGCTGGTTTACGCCCAATCACGATAGTGCAGTTATTTAATCGCACATAAATGCCAAATAACAATTGTTAATTTAAATTTATTACATAAATATATTTTAATGAACGATGATTGTTCTAATATACTTTTTCGTTATAGATCAATTTAACCCTTTAAATTTTTTAAGTAAATTGCAACAACATTTTTTTACAATATAATGCTATGAATGTATTTACAGGAGCTTATTATAATAATAAAATCAGCTAGCATAAATGTTATAGTACACGCTTTTCCATGTATTTTAGGGGAGTAGACGGTATACCCACTCGGCTTGTCCAAAACAAATTGCTGGGGTTTACATATCAGTTACATTGATGTGCAGATTTCATCGCCATATTTTTTTTCATCATTATCATGTGGTGAGTACCTAATTAGATCTGGCTGATTAAATACTGCCTTGGTATATATATATATAAATATGCTTCTCGGCCAGGATTCCAATCTACCTCGTCGTTTGAAATACGATTCCCTTAGCCAGTACCACTAAGTTATACATATATACATACATTATACATGAATTATATACACATAACAGAATATTAAACTCTACAATTATTAAAAGACTCATACAATACTAGCTGTGCCCGCGTCTTCTTCCGCGTGGAATTTTTTTCGCAGTACCCTAAAACAAGAAAAAAGGAAAGTAGCCTAAGTTATTCCTTATAGCATCATATATCTGTCAGTTAAAGTCCCGTTAAAATCGATCCAGCCGTTTCAGACATTAGCTGGAGCATCCAGACACAGACGGACAAAAATGTTATGAATTGGTTTTTTGATATAACTACCGTATATACTTTCATATGCATTTAACAAAAAGCTGTTATTTTGACATTTCAATTTTAGTTATCTGTTTAGAAGACTATACGGATTTAAAAATAATTCGGCGACATATATTTTCGTAAAAAAGGAAGATTTATTTGCTTCAGTGAATTTTCTTGCGAGCCTACGAAATATTTCGTTTACAGTCTTATGTCGACGAGGGTTCCCTCTATCGCGGACAGTAACTGGAAGAAATGGGACCTTTGAAATTGTTACTCTTTGTTTGTACAAACACATATTTTCTTAATTTGAAAGCCGTAAAATTTGGGAATTTCTCTAATGTTTATAAAATTCAAGTCTCATAATCGGCAAATTATTAGAACTAGTGGTCGCCCGTTGTTGGAATTCGACCATAATGATTTGTTGTATACTTCTATAATCACAGATTTCTCCAAAGCTACACTGTTAATTTGACTTGAACAATAAAGAAAAGAGTATATATGCGTGTATGTGTCAAATACATGGTAGTGCGTGTAATGTTTTTTTATTGATTTAAGGTATTTTATTTGCATAATTAAAAAAAAAAATAGCATTGGTCGCTTCTTCTCTATATAAACTATAAGTGTGCGAAATTTCATACTCCTCCATCCGCGCAATTTTCGTAAAAAGGGGTACACAGTTTTTGCTTCATGTCAAGTAATATAAAGATATCAGTAGATCGTTATATTCCTTCTGAATAATGAAATAGATGCTTTTACAAAAATCAATAAGCAAAACGATAGAATTTTGGTACGTTTAACACTGGCACTGTTTATTCAGGAGATAATGGAGTTTACTTTTAATTGTGACGGATTCTCATCTAAGGCAGGTATTCTTCTATAGAGTGGACCTAAGAAGCTGAATTAGCTCAGGAAATCATTCGACGTGGCCGATCACGACTTAATGAAAGCGAAATTAAGACATTATGGCGTGGAAGGAAAGTCGTTAAATCTATTAGCTGGCAAGATGCAAGGCCGTGCCCAGGTAGTAGTTACAACTAGTAGTCAAGAAAAATTGGACACCTTTTCGTCGCCAAAAGGAGTCCCTCAAGGTTCACCCGTCTCCAACTTACTCTTTTCGTAGCTCATGAATGATTTACTAGAAACTGTGACACTTGCAGACGCCTTCATGTACGCGGACGATGTTGCAGCAATAATAACTGCTCCTACGGTCAATGTACTAGAAAAAAAGGTGAATGGTGTAGTTTCTCAACTGGCGTCGTGTTCACGTACCAATGGTCTTGCGCTTAATAACGCTAAAACGCGTTACGTCCATTATTCCCTGACTGGCCGAGCATCAAGATCTCTTACCGTTATGGTGGATGGAATGATCATTGATCAAGCAGATAATGTCACTGTTCTGGGTCTTCAAATCGAGAAAGATCTCTAATAGAAGACTCACATTGATAGATTATGTAGTAAACTGAGTAGTGCATGCTATGCACTATCACGGGGGCCTACTATTTCGCAGTCTTTCATTCTGTCTTGCAATATGGCGTCGAATTGTGGTAACATTCCGCTGATTGGCTGAGAGTATTCCGCCTGCTACTGCACTCGGGGCAGGGGAAAACTTTCGGCCATATTAAGCTCGCGTTCTAAGATGAACAAGACGGTGTATGTAATGGGCCCTCTAATCTACAATAGACTACCACTTGAAATAAAAGAATCCGGAAGTCTCGGTTCTTTTAAGAAAAGATTAAAAAGTGATCTTATTGAGCAAACGCCCTACTCAATAGAGGATTAAAAACAATTAAATATGATTTAATTACATTGTGTATGTATTGTTTTATGACAATTATAATGTAATTGAAATGACGTGTACATATAATTTATATTATTCCACCAAAACAAATACTTACAAATCTATACTATTATAAAATTCTAAGCATGCCGTGTCTGTACATTGAAGCTATTAAAAAAACAACTAGAATAAACGTATAAACGATGGAGACCATGATGACATTTTTTTTCGATTTCTTATCTGTTTATAGATTTGTCTGTTTGTTCGGGATTCAAGTAAAAACTACTGGACCGATTTCGATACGGTTTTCGCTGATCGACCGCAAATTCTTAGTCTTAAAATCTGCGCTGCTTTTTATTCCGGGATTTTTCTGGGAATTATTTTAAATGGCCAGATAAAAAAAATGAATTCTAATTCGATATTTTCACTGATTGATAGCAAGTTTTGTGTAATAAAATGTGTGATATATATAATCCCGGGAGTCTCGCGGAAAATTTCTCGGGAGCGGTTTGAAGTTGTTCGAGTGCATAAAAATTAACTTATTCCGGCACAGTTTCCACATAGCTAACATTGTGTTTTAAATACTATGGTACTTTGTGTCCTGGTATCCCGCGGGAATTTCAAGTCAAGCGTGGATGAAGTCGCGAGCATGTCCTAGTTTAAATATAAAAATATGGTAAATTTTCTTAAAGGCTATATGTAAAAGATTCATTCACCAGGATAAAAAGGGTGACATAACCTGTTGGACAAATTGGACATTTCCACTTACATAAAACAATAAGGTGTTTGGGCCCCGAGGGCTATAAACCTAGGCTTAGAGAAAATAGATATATCACACAAAGTTATTCTAAATCTTATTATGATGTAGGCTTAATTTGTAATTTTACTATTTGAAAAAAAAAACCGGAAAAACAGTAAAAAAATCTCGAAATATACTTGATATAAAAAACTGAAAATTTGGTTGAATTATTGTTATTTGGTAACAAAATGATCCCCATAGTAAAAGTAAGATTTCTCTTACAAACACGGCTATACCCTTTGAACAACAATCTAAACTGTCCTAGGTTTTTATTCAAACAGTAACTTTAATAACAGAAAATCGTACTTCAAACTTATTTATTTACTAAATTCTAAACAGCGGGGAAATGTGGCCAGCATGTTGGGTACGTTCTCAACTGACCGCGATTTGGGACTCATAATAGGTTGGGGAAAAAGTCTTTTCGCATGTAGTATGTATGAACTTGTAATAAGATCTCTTTGGCTATACCATTGGTATCTGGTTGGTTTTGGTATCATTAAAAAGTTTTAATTTTAAAGAAGAAAATTCCAAATTCAAATTAGGAAAATGTGTGATTTTCAATTGTTTTTCTTATTGTTAAAATGAGTGAATCTAATGAAGAAATTCGATACATTTTAAAATTTTACTACAAATAAAATAAAAATGCAACACAAGCTGCGAAAAAAAATTGTGATGTTTATGAACCCAAGGCAGTATCTGTGAGAGTAGCACAAATTTGGTTTAAGCGTTTTCAATCCGGAAATTTTGATATCAAAGATGCACGTCGCTCTGTTCGCCCTGTTACGGACAAAATTGATGCCATTTTTGAAAAAGTGGAGCAAGATCGGCATATTAGTAGTTACGATGTAGCTGGAGAACTGGGAATTAACCACAAAACGGTTTTGGCGCATTTGAAAAAAGCTGGGTACACAAAAAAGCTCGATATTTGGGGGCTTCATGAGCTCATTGAAAGAAACCTAATCAACCGTGTACTCATTTGTGATTCTTTATTACGACGTAATGAAACCGAACCATTTTTGAAGAAGCTGATAACTGGTGATGAAAAATGGATCACGTACGACAAGAACGTGCGAAAAAGATCGTGGTCAAAGGCCGGTCAGGCTTCACAGACTGTGGCGAAACCCGGGTTAACTCGCAACAAGGTGATGCTGTGTGTATGGTGGGATTGGAAGGGCATTATTCATTATGAGCTGTTACCGCCAGCCAGAAACATCGATTCTGAATTGTACTGTGAACACCTGATGAGATTAAAGCAAAAAGTTGAGAGAAAGCGGCTGGAATTAATCAACAGAAGGGGTGTGGTTTTTCACCATGGTAACGCTAGACCTCACACATCTTTAGCCACTCAGCAAAAATTACGAGAGTTTGGCTGGGAGGTGTTAATGCATCCGCCGTATAGTCCTGACCTTGCACCTTCAGATTTTCACCTGTTTCGGTCTCTGCAGAATTCCTTAGACAGTGTCAGGTTAACATCACGAGAGGATTGCCAAAACCACTTGTCGCAGTTTTTTGATTAGAAGCCCCAAAATTTTTATAGCAATGGGATCACGTCCCTACCTATAAGATGGCAAAAAGTTATCCAACAAAATGGTACTTACATACTTTAGTCAAATGTAAATAAACTTTATAAAAAAACCTTTTGAATTTTTATATAAAATGCGAAGAAACTTTTTCCCCAACCTAATATATTGTTTGTAATTTTCATTATTTTAATTTATTTATAGGTTATTTTATTGTTAATATTTAGTTGTTAGTGTAATTTATTTTCTTTTAGTGTAGAGAGATATAAATTAAATCCCTTGGACCCAGCTCTCGGTGTCACTATATCCCTTATCTTTGCAGATCGAATTAATGACTGTTCTTTCTACATTTTGATTTTTTATATCTGTGTTTGAAACTCTCGGTTGCGTTTGCAAGAACATAAAGTTGAATAGGTCATAAATCCAAGTAGGATCAGCTAGGTGGAGTAAGGTCAATATAAAGTGGTCGAGAGGTATAAAAACGTTTCAACGACAAAATAAGTTGAGCCCTTCGTGTTAAATTAACGAAAACAAGGTTTTACGCTTAGATATACAACAATATTGTATGAAAAAGTTTTCTTAACAATAAGTTTTCTTAATACAACTGTTATATTTGTTATGTTGGGCCGCACTTGCGAGAATGTTTAAGTTAACTGTGGCCAAATGGGTCTTATTTATAGAGTTAAAAATAACGCCGTTAATGAATATCCACATTAGTGTACAGTATATACACCTTATCTGTCAATATGAAATGTCATTAATATATAATTAAAAACAAGATCGCACCACAAACGCATTACACCCATCGCCACATCTGCGTGAAACGGTCTATAACTGTAAAATTATCCCAGATGAGGCCCTCCCACCTTTATGACAACATTACATTAGATTAGGTACCTATATTAGTGTTAGGTCGCAAGTATAATAAAAAGTAGTTTTTATTAAGTAGCAAAAACATTGTTGCTCTAATTAAGTGCAAATAGGTATCAGTTGCGAAAACAAGGAAATTTCCTTAAAATAATAAATATTTGCATAAAGATATATATTTTTAATTTTTCAGTTGCGTCATATATCAGAACTAGACTAATATTTTTTGTCTATTCATTAGCCGACTGGGTTTGCAAAAGATTGGCAAAGGTGGCCGTGCCCTTCGGCCTTGGGTGGTTACACGGGGAAGCTCACCGCTCCTGGCCTGAAATAAAGTTTCTGAGATGGCGTTGCAATGTGTTCCTGGACGCGCGTTTAGTAAGCAGAGAGGCCGCAGCACCCAGTCTGCATGAAAAGGGGCTTCAAAAGCCGCCGTCGTCTGGGTTATCGGAAATATCTTTGGTTCCCTAGACTCTGACATTACGGCGTTGCGATGGAACACCGAGGTGGTTTAGTTGGTAGATCCGAGCATGCCATCGGTAGTCCAACAGTACCTTACTGCTATCCCTGGGCAATAGGGCAATTTACCTACGTTCCAGGCAAAAGGTGACGGAAGGAATACCTTGGTGTTTTAATGGGTATTATTGGTTGGTATGGGAATGGCGAAAACACCATTTATCACCCCATTTGGCTTAGTCCCAAACATCCCTTACCGTGGTTCCTGAGCGGTGGACAAGTACATAACTGTATTTCACCTCGACAAAAAAACTGACTATTGATAAAAGTTATCGCTTTATTTCGCGTTAATTGCGTGCATCAATAGCTTGTGTAAATAGGGGACAAATTGGTTGTATCTGCTTTAAAAGCAATCGAGAGTACGCAATGACGCACTGCGGAATGTTGCTGTTAATTTTTTGTCAGGCGCAGTGCATCACGGAAATCTGACGTGACTAAAATAAGGAAAGAATATTTAGAATTTTAATCGACCTAAAAAACGTAACTCTGGTAATCAATAAAATTAGTCGTGGATACAAATAAACTATATTTAGTTTACTATATTGCATTTCAAATTACTAAGAAGACAAGTAAGTATTGGAAAGTTTTTATGTTTGTTTCAAATGTTTTGTCAAGTAAATTGATAAAGGTCTCAAATGCTAGCAATTCTAGAGACCGCCAAAAATATTTTTTTATGCGTTTTGATCCAGAGAGCACCACTAGCACCACCTAGTAGGTAGCGAGGTAGAGATGTGAGGCTTGAACTCTAACACTTAAAGAGGAGTATAAGCTGATAGATTTTTTAAAGAAAAGTCATAAGAAATAAGAAGGGCTCGACATGGAAAAGTGATGGCAACTGGCGGATCCATAAAAAATACTGAAATCGAAGACCTGCTGGATGAACCCAGTATCATAGGCGAGAGCGAAGCATATCGCCTACGCTGGCTTGGCCACTTGCAAAGAACGAGGCAGGATCGCGGAGTGACTATTTGGTCGTCTGAGATATCGCTGAAGTGGGATAGTGAAGGCTAATAATTGATCTCTGTTAGTGTTCATGTCTGCCACTGATAGGAGACAGCGCTGAACAGAAAGGAGTGGAGTATTGTTGTTTCGCGGACCAGGCCTCATTTTGGGTCGTGGAGCCGCAGCAGTTAGATAGAAATATGTACTATCCTTTTTTGGATATTTAATAAAATCGACCAAGTACGTAATAGTACACGAACTATGGAAGGTTTTGTAGAAATGACAAACATCCACTATTTCCGTCATTTCACTATTAAACCACGTTTTAACTATTTATTTAGTATAGTTTTAAAGTCACATAAAACTCAGTGCAATATCTTTAGTCTACCTGTGTATCTAGACACGTCAGATTCACAATGTGATCTAGCAAAAGTGGTCATTTAAAGGTCTGGTCATAATATTCAGCCGATATTACGGTGAGGCTTTTAGCTGTTATAAAACGCAGGCCGGTGGCCGGTAATGGCGTTGCAAACCTGCTTCCGAAGTGGGATGAAGCCAAATCCGCTCCCGAACTAGTTTTCAGCTTTAATACTTAACACGCTGTTAAATTTTTTGGAAAGTAGAAACATCGTAGGCAAAAATTAACTTTTAGGATTTTGTTTGTAGGTATCTGCCTGAAAAAAAAACCCAGTAAATAATTGACGTTTATTATCTGTACGGTGGTTTGACAGGTTTGACACATCAGTTATTTGGATTTGTAGGTTTCATCACAATGTTTTCTTTCACTGTTAGCACGTGGTAATTGTAAAAATATGCATATTAGGTCAGAAAAAATGGGGACGAGTGCGCTAACCATTAAGCTACCGCTGGTTTTTTTACGGGTATACTGCCCGTTCCCCCACAATGGGAGGCTCGAGCCCAGCAGAGGGATGTGTATGGACTGCTATTATATTCATTTATTATATATTTGTATGGAACCTTTCATTGTGTGTGCACTGCCACGCACCTAGTCAATTGTTTACAACAGACGAGTGGACAGTCAAATGAACTCAAATACATTTACCCAGCTTCTTCAGCAGCATAGATTTTGAACAAGTGTACACTAGACGTGTGCGCCGCTGCCGTCACTTGCACGCGGCGTATACGGTAGCAAGACATTGGTAGAGTTGTAAACAATTTCCACACTATATTTATAGGCAATTTTAGTATTTAAAAACGACGGACTCTTTAAAACCGTTAGTTAAATTGTTAATACGATATAGAATAGATGAATGATAGCCTAAAAAGAACAGAAGAGGTCTTAGTGTTCGCATTTTTGAATTCTACCTATTCATTCCCGGTTTGTAGCTCACACTTTACGTGCACGAGTCTTGTTTGTGACTATTTTTCAAAGCAAACATGGATGGAGTCGATTTAAATAGAATAATTTAAAAAAGCCTGAATTTGTGCGCCGTCGGCGCTGTCCGGACACCTCCAGCGCGTCGCCGTCGCTGATTTTTAACGTGGCGTACATATCTCGCGTGCATTGTACATGCTTAAATTATTTTAGAGTGAGATCCCAGTCACCTCAAACTTACGTGATTTTAGGAAAGATGATTTTTTTAGGATCGGTAGTTTAACATAAACTTAGAAAGGAATGGATACTCGCTAAGCTGAAAGCGGGGCCGTTTTTCAGGTAGCAGGTATCAAAGGTAGAAAAAAACCACGCTAACTTACGTCAAAGTAGCAAGGCTAGGTTTTACATATGTCATATATGATATTATTGTAAACAAAGATATACAGTTGCCAGACTCTTCCTGTGGGCCATAACTTTTAAAAGACACTTTAAAAAAAATGTGGGATCTTAAGTCATTTTAGGAAGGCTGAATTTTATATATATTATCAAGTATAATATTTTAAAATATTTTCCAATAAATAGAACAAAAAGGTATATTTATTGGCAAATTGTTACGTACAGAATTGGCCGGAACGTTAAAGTTGAGATCTCTATCAGACGAAATAATTTTTAATAGAAGTATACAGTTAGCTATATCCCGTCGATTGATATATTATATTTAAGGTATAGGTGAGACCACATATGGAGTACGTACTGCTCACAGTTTTAGGTTGGAGTACCCCCCTAACAGCTTAATCCCTTGGACTGTATTCAACGTCGAGCCGTTCGAGTTGTTGACGATCCCCATACTCATAGACAGTCTAGATACGCTTGGCCTTCGAAGAGACTTCGCGTCTCTATGCATATTCTACCGACTGTACAACGGGGAGTATTCCGAGGAACTGTTCAGAGTGGTGCCTTCTTTCTAACACTGCATTGTTCACCATTGGCTGGGATTTCATTTCATCCCCACTTCCTTGAGTTGTTCCGCTCATGTACTCAACGGTTCTCAAGAACGTTTTTCTCGCGTGCCATGGGGTTTTTGAGTGAGTTAACAGCTGAGGTTTTCCCATAGCGCCGATCCCATAAAATTCCTTCGAGGCAGGTAGCGCGGTGGTGATATCTAGCGTTGCAAACGGTCATAGGCGATGGTAACTGTTTTCCATGCAGGTGGGCCTGTCTGTTATAAAAACTAAGACGTAATAAGTATCTGCATACAAGTAAGGCTGCGCGTAGACGGGTCATCGCCCACAGCCACCGGTGCGTGGCGGCAGGTGTGTGCGGCGAGTCCCTACACAATGTATGAAAAGCGTGTGTACTGCATGTCTCTGGCCATCGATAGCTGTCGTTTGCGCCCAGCCTAAAAGGAATCAAATAGAGCAAAAATTCCACGCAAAACAAGTCGCAGTCTCAGGTGGATTGGATTTAGGGTTGTCACCTTTTTTTGGAGAAATTATAGTATTTTTGTTTTTTTATCAGTAAAAATTCAGTACTTTCGGGAGTTAAAAAATAGTACACAATTATTTTTCATTAGTTATTTTATATTTTATTTATTTCATTATTGAATTGTTCATGTGTATTTATTATTACTTTTTGATTTAGCCAACAAAGTTCTATTATTTTTAAAATAATTATAAGTATCTGAACAAAAAGCGTAACGCGATGAAAATATAGTACATTTCGTACTACTATATATTTTCTATAATATATAGTACAATTGGCTAAAATATAGTAAGATATTTTAGCCAATAATATATATTATAGTACGGTTGGGAACCCTAATTGAATTGTAGGTATGATGAACCTTATTGCAGAAGAAATGATTTTTCCTTATAATAATGTTGCCTTGAATTAAACTTTTGTTATAAAAAGTGTAGTTAAAGCAATATGGGTATTTCATATTTACGTAATTTTTGTTACCTATTATCCTGTTATGATTAAATTGCAAAGTTTAAAAAAAAATTGTATCATAATATCATACTTCAGAAATAATTTGAAACAAGAAAGAACCACGATAATAAAGAACGTTTCTCTTACGCACCTCAGGGATTTGGAATGAGTTTCTGTCAGAAGTTTTCCCTCAGCACTACGATATAGGGTGTTAAAAAAAGGTCTCATTAAATTCTTTCAAAGTCACCACTTTTCATGAGTATGGGGAGTAAAGTAAAGAAGGAACAACAGAATTGTAAGAGAAACTTTATTAGTATTAAGAGAGATTTTATTTTACTTTTACGATAGTACGATGGTATTTCAGTGGCCACTTTTTTATTTATAACTAGCTTCTGCCCGCGGCTTCGTCCGCGTGCAATAATAAAAAAGTAAGTTAAAAAAAACCGATTTTGAAACATTTTTTATTAGTGACGCTCCTATTGGTCTTAGCCTATGATATATAGCCTTATAGCCTTACTCGATAAATGGGCTATCTAACATTGAAAGAATTTTTCAAATCAGACCTGTAGTTCTAGATACATCTAGATAATCTAGATGTAGTAGTAGATTAGCGCGTTCAAGCAAACAAACAAACAAACTCTTCAGCTTTATCTATTAGTATAAGATATAGGTAATGAATCTAAACACATACACACTGTATATCCCCAAATTAAGCAAATTACGCTTGTGTAATGGGTAATATACAACGGACCACTCTGGAGCCGATCCCAGACACCCAGACCATAGTAAATAACGGAGAAAATACGTTTCCGAAATTTACTATACCAGGAATCGAACCCGGAGCCTCTGCGTTGCAGTGAGGTAAGCCGGCAAAGGCTTAGCCCGCTCAATCACAGAGGCCGTCAAAATCTGTAGAGTGTTGGAACCCTGTTTGTACATTGCAGTTAAAAATGTGAAAAAAATCAGGGGGGTCAACTCAGATTCCCAAAAAGATATTTTTAGAAATTTTCGTCTGTCTGTCTCTGTTAAAGTATCACATGAAAACTACTGAATAGATTTAAATGAAACTCAATGCAGAGCTAGCTTATATCCCGGATCAGCATTTAGGCTACCTTTCATTCCGATAAAATACATCATTTCCATGGAATAGATGAATATAGCGAAAAAGATGGCGCTGCGGTCGGGACGTATTGGAAACGCGAACGAAGTATGAAACACATGCTAGTATGACAATAATTTTAGAATCTATTGTAATACTGTGTCACTTCTACCCAATTAACTACATATATATAGGTAGACAAGAATCTTTTTGGTCTAATGCTCATATTAGACGGATCAACCAAATTGAATCAATTTGATTGAAAAGCACACAACTGAAAGGACATGATGGTATTCAATGAAATCGAACGATTCAAGTTTGTGTTTATATGGATCACTTTGGTTGAGTCGTCTAAAATGAAACAGAAATGAACCGTATAATATCTTATCGGCTTAATCTAATCGGCGGGTTCCTATATCTTACTAAATAACCGTTCATTTGCCTTATAGCCCCCGGCACGATTCTTAAGCGGTCACTTTTTCCTACGAACAGTGAAATTTTGACCCCCTTTTCGAAGTACAAGGTATTCGTCCTTTTCGAATAAAGAGACAAAAACATAATATTGTCGATGTGTCGATAAATCTCATTATATTGGCTACGATCAATGCCCATAGCGAGCCCTACTGTTCCTCCGACCGCTAAGATTTATCAGCCAAAATTTGACATAAGCTAATAAGGCTTGACATAAGACAAGTAATGTCAAAATTCAAACGATAGTAAGGCAAGTGAATGAATAGTAAGATGTAGGAACCGACTATAAATTAACAAAAGGCTCTAGGTTCACACTGTTTTTTTACGTACCCGCAGATCAATTTTACAGCGCTGAGTCCAGGCCTCCATTTGAATTTGAATCAATAGCAACTATTCTGCAGCGGCGCGCGGTACGGGGTTATGTAAATTGGAAATTGCTTCTATTTGCACATGCCCCGCGAACAGATTGAATAAAAAATAAAACTGATTTTGTATTCGAATGCGTAATGAATAAAAGTTGTAATGACCAATCAGTGGATAGAATTGACTTCAAATGTGAACCATAAACTAATAGATACATATGGTTCGTAATTATGATAATGTGTATTTACTTTTTCGCTGATTGCTGTATTTTTTGCTACATGGGTTTTATGATTCTCAAGCTCACTGAATCTATTCAGTGCCAACAGATGAATGAGCACTTATTTGGACGACGTATTTATTCATTCTGACCGCTATACTCATAGAGTAGGGCAGTACTATAACCATAATAGGAATGAGTGTAACTTTTTTATTCTTTTGTTTAAAAGGTAATTTTTATTTAATTGCGGCAAATACTAAAAAAAATCACGAGAGTTATGTAGGCGACCAGTAGGTCGCTATGTTACAGCAGCCAAATAGTAATTTGGCTGCTGTAACATAGTGAGCCGTTGGTCGGAGGATGAAGTAACTGACCGCCATACTCAGGTAGTATTCTTCGTTCATGTTCAGAGTAGTAAAGTACTGAAACCTTGAGAGTATTGATTTTTATACTATTAAAAAATGTGTCATAAAATGTCTTCAAGCCCAGCAGCGCGTTGATGACATCTCTTGTATTGCAAATGTCTATTGGCGACGGTAACCGCCTACCATCAAGTGAGCCGTCGAACTGTTTGCAGTACTCTAGTTATAAATAAAAGAATAATGTTTCAGACAAAAGGACATCAATGTTCCATATTCAAAAATAGTATATTGTGGTCAGTAATAAACTTTATCAGCCACAATAAAAACTTTTTGGTGGGCATTCCAAGAATTTCATTGAAATAATAATTTTGCTCTTTATTTTATTGCGGCAAAAACTCAAGGACAGATTTCACGTGATTTACGTAACTAATTTTATATCTAAAGTTTATTATTATGTTTATTTTTAGGTTTACTGTAGTTTTCCTCTTTATTAGATATACTGGAACTTTCCACGTGGCTTCGCTCGCATGATTTTCGTGACCATATCCCGCAAAGCAATTCCATTTTTGGGATAAAAAGTTGTTTGTGGTTTTAATGGTTGTCATTGAACTGCATTATGAAGGACGAAGAAACATAAACATCCAAACAAAGAAACCTGCATAATAATAATTATTAGTGTAGTGCGCACAGATTGGAATAGATGGATTAATTAGCAACACTAATAATAACGGTTTATTTTAAGAACCGTGTTATTTCAAAACTTGGTATTTTGTATAATTTAACGATTATATTTGATAGTTTTCTATTTATACATTTTAAGTAACATGTAGCGTGCAAGTATTATTTATTTAAACTATGATCTATAATAGTATAAAATTTTAAACATGCTGGCCGGGTTTATAAATTGAAGCTATTAAAAAAAAACAACTGGAATACTCTATATAAACAATGCAGAAAAGATGCATTTTTTTAGATTTCTTGTCTGTTCGCTGATCGACAGCAAATTCTTAGAATTAAAATCGCGCAGATTTTAATTCTAAGAATTTGAATGGGATCTACTTTTTATCCTGGGAATCCCGCGAGAATTATTCTGGGTAAGTTTTAAAATGGCCAAATAAAAAAAAAATGTAATAAAATATATGATATTTTTTGTCTCGGGAATCCTGCGGTAATTTTACCAAGGAGCGATTTGTAGTTGTTTTGGGTGCATAAAATATTAGCTTCTTCCAAAACAGTTTTCACTAAAACGATAGCTTACATTCTTTTTTAAATCGTGCGGTACTTTGTGTCCCGGAAATCTCGCGGGAATTTCCAGTCAAGCGTGGACGAAGTCGCGGGCATATCAGTAAAATATATTCATACTTTTACCCAAAGTAATGAAAATTTCTAAAGGAAAAAGTATATAAAACGGAATCAATTATAGCTTTTTGAATAAAAACTCATAGCCCGTCAAATCACACGTTATTGGTAAAGTACATAAATCACTTAACAACGCCGATGCCGAAATTGGTTCTATTCAGGATTGGGAGCACCAACTATGAATGAATATTCAATAGGAAACCGGGAAAAAGTCTATCTACAAGCGGTTGCCTCTATCACAGTGTACTTATTTTTAATCATGGAGACACAATAGACACACTCATAGATGGGTTGCTTCGTGTTACTGACCCAGATATTATACAAACGTTTATCCTTTAAGCGAAGCTATGGTAAATTATATTAGGCTCTCAAAGAGTAAATAATAACCATAAACAAACATTACTCATTGACACTTGACACATCTTTGACTTCCGTGATCACGGCTACTGAAAATTGGCCGAATCATCGAAATAAAAGTAATAAAAATCAAATAAAATGTTTAAAACCGCTAAAATTTAGTTTTAATTATGTGTCCTAGTCGCAAAAACTTAGTAAAATACTTTTATCCTCTAAGGGTTAGCTGTACATTGTTCGCAATATCGAGAGCAAGAATCCCAGTACTCTTCTTAGAGGTAAGAGGTAAAGTTTTCCTTGGAACTGAAGCGTATGTACGAATGGGGGTTACAGGTGGCCACCCAAAGTCCGAGATAATCACCGAACGCCAAGGAACGCCCATTGGATGCCGGAAACTGGCCAACGAAAGCCGTTGAGAGACTATCATTATGAGGAAAGGTTCCAACAGCTCCAAACCTCGCCATCGACGGGCCGTGGAGTAGAAGCCGGGCAAAGAGGTTTTCCTCGAAGCCTCAAGCTCCTCGCCGTCTCAAACAGCCAAGAGGAAAAAGAGCACCAAGTATGGGTGTTTCTTGGCAGAGTCGTAGACTTGCGTCTTCATGGGATTGAAATGTTTCTGTCTACCCCATTCAGAGACTATAAGGTTCTCTACTTAAGACACAAGTCATGGTTGGCCAAAGGTTATGAAGAAAAATATTATAACTGGAACATTATATTGATTAAGTATATCTATTAAACCATAATAAATTACAAGATATTTCTTCAATCTATTTCATACTGAAGTAAGAAAATGGAACATTGAAAGTATGTAGTGGAAAATAGCCTAGACTCGTGCATCGGATGCAGTTCGCAATTCATTCGTGTGATGTGGTTTCATAAGACTCTATGAATAATCTAAGAAGATTTAATGGCCTCTGTGGTTAAGCGGGCTAAGCCTTTGCCGGCCTATCTCACTGTAACACAGGGGCTCCGGGTTCGATTCCTGGTACGGTAAATTTCTAAAACGTATTTTCTCCGTTATTTAATATGGTCTGGGTGTCTGGGATCGGCCCTAAAGTAGTCCGTTGTATATTACCCATAACACAAGCGTTAGTTGCTTAATTTGGGGATATACAATATGTGTGTTTGGCAGCCAAAAAAAAAGTTGACGAACTTTTTAGATTTGTTATTTGATCTTTGGTTCAGTACAGTGTGCAGAATAACGAGGATCGGCAGTGGTCTATTATTTGTATTTATTAATAAATCCATTCTATTCTATCAGGTTGCCCACATGTCATTCATTACGTATTAGGTACTTCATATCAATTTGGCTGACAATTTTCTATTATGTTTTGCTGTGCAGTTGTCTACACTATATTGACTTAGTTCCTTTGTAATTGTATTGAATTGAACAAGAAACTAAAGTATTGAAGGTTTATATGTATAAAACATCTAATTAAATTTTTATGTACATAACATAGAGCTACTACCTAGGGTTTTTCACGCGGTGTTGCCGCAGGGAAACTAGTAGAGTCATATAAAGGACATAAAGGTTTAATAAACTAAATATAATACACAATTGATTATACGTAGAGAACTGAATAATTGGAACAGAGAAAAAGGTGGTGTTAAAAAAAATTCTCTTGAGATCTAAGGTGCCAGAGGCAAGCTGACAACCTTAATTTAAGACTATGGACGAATATTAGGTATGCCTAATCTATACTATAATAAATCTGTAATCTTTCGAGTTTGTACAATGCGTTTATAAATGTAAAAATAACCCGGAGCTTATATCAGAAGATCCCGAAAATACAATTTTTAGATTTTTTGTCTGTCTGTCTATTACAGCATTACGTGAAAAATAGTGAACGGATTTAAATGAAACTCGACATAGAGATAGCTTATATCTCGGGATATAACTTAAGGCACTTTTTATTCCGATAAATGACGTCGTTTCTATGGGATAGGAGAAAATAGCGAAAAAAATGACGCGGCGGTCGTGTCTTTTTTGGAAACTACTGAATGTATGTATATGAATGAATGCGACACAGTGCTGGCTTATAACCCGATTTAACACTTAGTTTACATTTTATAGATGGCGCTGCAATCGCGTTTTTCAATTCACTAACAAATATCTACGTTGTCATAAACAACATGTCATCCATTGTATTACTTCAAATCAGGTTGGCTTCGACTGGCTTCTATGTTTTGCTGGGCAGTTGTCTATACTATATGGACTTAGTTTTTTTGTTATTGTTATATGTAATTATTAGGATATCGTCATCCACGCTTGACTTGAAATTCCCGCTAAATTCCCGGGACATAAAGTATCGCAGCTATCGTTTTAGTGAAAACTGTGTGGGAATAAGCTAACTTTTATGCACCCGAACAATTACAAACCACTCCCAGGAAACTTTCCCGCGTGATTTCCGGGATAAAAATATCACACATTTTATTACATAAAATTTGCTATCGATCAGTGAAAAAATCACATTGGAATTCGATTTTTTAATCTGGCCATTTTAAATATTTCCCAGAAAAATTCTCGCGAGATACCCAGGATAAAATAAGCGCAAATTTTAATTCTAAGAATTTGCTATCGATTAGCGAAAACCACATCGAAATCGGCCCACTAGTTTTTACGTGAATCCCGAACAAACAGACAAGAAAAAAAAAAAAATGCATCGTGTTATCCATTATTTACATAGTCTATTCCAGTTGTTTTTTTTTAAATAGCTTCAATATACAGACACGGGATTTTTAGAATTTTATAATATTATGGATTTATAAAAAACTGTGACTATGGATTTATGAATATTAAGTGTGACTTATGCCGCTATAACTATTAATAAAAATCTTGTTTCAATTTTAATCTATTGAACTGTTTTTCTTTTTCAAACAGTCAAACGAGACGGATACGCTTTCACATATTTATGGGCCCAGATTGTAAAAACATAAGTGATTTGAAGATTTTTATTTATTACTAGGGTACGCCCGCAACTTTGCCCAAGCTTGACTTGATATTCCTGCGGGATTTCGAGGACACAATACTTTGTGTTTGTACATTACTATGCAGCATTTAAAAAAGAATGTAAGCTATCGTTTTATTGAAAACTGTGTCGGAATAAGTTAATTTTTATGCACTTGAACAATTATAAAAAATTCCTGCGGGATTACTCAGATAAAAATTATCCCACATTTCATTACATAAAATTTGCTAATAATCAGTGAGAAATTCATATTGGAGTTCGATTTTTTTTAATCTGGCCATTTTAAATCATTCCCAGAAAAATTTCCGCGGGATTCCCAGGTTAAAAAGTAGCATAGATTTTAAGTCTAGGAATTTGCTGTGGATCGGTGAATACCACGTCGAAATCGGCCCCGTAGTTTTTACGTGGACCTCGAACAAGCAGACAGACAAGAAATCTAAAAAACTGCATCGTGTTCTCCATGGTTTATATAATCTATTCAAGTTGTTTTTTTTAATAGCTTCAATGTACAGACACGGCGTGTTTAGAATTTTATAATATTATAGATGTTGATAATTTTTATAATTGTAATAGTTTTAGTTATTTTGAATGAATGAATCGTGTGGTGTGTTTCCATATTATTAATTGTTGAAATGCGTTCACATGAACAGATTATGGTAATCTATAATTTGTTTAACTTATAGATTATCATAATCGGTTTATGTGAATGAATTTCAACAAGTAAATTCTATCTGGAAGACGAGAAATCTTAAAATAAGGTCACAGGATCTTATTTTTAAGATTTCCCGTGTTCCAGATAGAATTTAGGGCTGATGTTTTCCATGTTGTAACAGAAAAATATAAAGCTTTTTTTAGCCATATCTCAACTCATAACATTTCTTAGGCCCCAAAGGCCCTGTCTCCTTTTTGGGAGAAATGAAAGGATCACGTTTAATGCCCCTATACATTTCATAATAATTATCAAAATTGATTTTTTTTAAAGCTTATGGTATAATTTTTTTAGCATTATAACAACTATGAATATTCGTTAATAATCCAGCAAGTTTTATTATGACCAAAATTGGTGTTTGGGTTTTTCGAAATAGGTATATGCGGCTTAATTAAACAACTTTACCTACTTTTGTTTTATGAAGATAAATAATAATTACTTGTTTACGTTTTAAGCTCCTATAAGTCACGACTCTATTTATTCGTCTTTTGGTCTTATTATCCTACACGATACGAACTAGTTTTGTATTAGCTTTAGTCTTAAAGACCAAAGAAAATACAACGCAGAGGGAAATATTTCCTTTAGTTATGTATAATATGATCTTCTATAAATGAAATATTATAACTCTGTTTTTTTATTGAGAAGCTGGCAAATAGGCAGGCGGCCCAACTCATGGAAAGTGGTTACCGTCGCCCAAAGATATAGGATTGGAATAGGAGGATGGGATAGAGGGGATGGCGTATGGGATTGGAATAGGAGGATGGGATAGAGGGGATTGCGTATGGGACTAGAAGAGGAGGATGGGATACATGTGATGGCGTATGGGATTGGAATAGGACGATGAAGGATAGAGGGAGGGGGAGGAAGTGAGCCATCGCAACTCTCATTCATCGCCCGAAATATTCTGTTACTTTTATGCTGCTATTATCATATTATAGGTTGATATATTTTTTTTATTCCTACTAATGACATGAAAAAAGTATACTGGAAATTTTAGTCGCTCATTAAAAACGTAACTCTAAAAATTGTGTAAGCTCTTAGGACTTCACGAGGAACGAAGGGATAGAGCTGAAAAAGTCCTCTGTTTTCCGTAGCTAACTACGAAATATCTTAAGAACTTGGTATTAACGGATATTTTTTTAAATAATTTTCGGGGAATATACTTTTGAAAAAGTTATATTTTTCTACCTTATGATTTAAAAGTTAGTGGGGTGCACAATTGTTTGGGGGAACTCTGTGGGTTCGAATCCTGGTCGAGAAGCATGCACCAGTTAAAGTAAATAATTATAATTATATGAAAATATATTTTAACCTGTTACTATTTAATAATTTAATTATCTTATGCTTAAAACCACGATATTTATTTATCTATTTACATATTTTACCTCATACCGTCCTGATTTGAAATAGACTGTAGGCAACTTTCTGACTAAGTATGCATATTCTTACAGTTATCACGTGCTAATGGTGAAGGAAAATCATCATGATAAAACCTGCACATGGAGATGAGCGATGTGTCAAACTCATTAATCTGCCTTGGACAAGCGTGATATACGTCCGTTCGCTCTAACAGTGGGGAAACTCGAGCCCAGAATTGGCATGATTATGGGATGTTATTTATTGATTTTATTTTTATTGCCTGGCAGGCAAACAGGCCGCGGCCCACCTGATGGAAAGCGGTTACCGCCGCCTATGCACGTTTGCAACACTAGGGGTGTCGCCAATGCGTTACCGAACCCTAAGAAATTGTTTAATGCCTTTCTTAAAAAACCCTATGTCGTAGCGTAATGGGAAAACCGTGGCGGGAAGTTCCCTCTAAATTATTGTTGTATGCGGAATGAATGTTTTAAAGAACCGTTGCATAATTAAGCGGGGAGTTCAAGAAAATGGGACTGAAAAACCCGTCGCTGGCGAGGAGTGTGGTTGTATAAGTTGACACCAGATCAAATGATTCCTCAGAACTCTCGTCGTTGTACAGGCGGTAGAATACGCAAAGGGATGCAAAGTCTCTCCGAATGTTAAGCGGTTCTAAACCGCCAGTTAGTATGGGATCATCGACGATACGAACGACGCGAAGCAGAATGGAGTCGAGGGTGTCAGTTTGGTAAGCGTGTGCCCCGCTGGCCCATAGATGTGAGCAGTACTCCATATGCAGTCTGTTATTATTGTTTATTGTATTGTGGCGAGGCAAATACAGCCGTCGTGCGCTCGGGAATGTTCGTTTGTACTCGCGATATCGAACTCCGACGCACCGCAGATCCCCACCCGTAGCCGGGTCCTGGAGGAGCGAGTCAGTCCGTATCGTACTGATAAGCCGTAAAGCCGCGCGCATTCGCTCCCACGACACGCGCCAGGGAAGCTTTAATGTATAGCAAAACGGCACGATATTTCCTAAGTGTATAACTCTAGTAATAAGTACCTAAGGCGGTGATTCGCAATATAGAAAATTAAGTATAAAATATGGGGGTTTCATTTTTATCGACCCCCATAGTATAATATATAAAAATGGGCACCACTTTTGTAAATTCAATAAAATGTAATGACCCATCTGCGTAGCCGTTTTTAATCTTAGGTCATTTCGACGATTAATTTTCGTATATATAGGTGTATAGCAAAATAATTACATTGTATGTAAGTGGGATTATTCGCCAGCAGACTGTCTAAGGTAAATGGTGTTGGTCATCTTCAAAATTCATACTTCTTTCTATTTCAATATCAGAATTGTTTATTTAAGAAACGACTTCTCATCGTAGTTTTTATACAAAATACAAGACAATATCTTTACAATTAAATTTTTGTCACCTAGTGTGTATTTGTTTTAGGTTTTAATTAAGGGTGGGCGATATGTTTGTATTTATATTGGAGTAGCGGTTTATTCATAAACTAATAATGCCAAGGACTCTTCATTCGCGTTTCCATGACTTCGTAGTGAGTTGTAAAGGCAGAACCAAAGAAATGTGACCGCAGCATCATTTTTTATTTTACCACTTTTTTTTGGATATATTTATTTATCCCCCGGAAACGAGAACATTTATCGGGATAAAAGTATTCTAAGTGTTGATTCGGGACATAACGTTAATGTCGGTACAAGACTTTCTAACTACAATCTTTAGATTTTTTCATCAAAACTGTTAGGGTCATATATGGTTTGGCCGTTCTATAAATCTACATTTGACATCTATCAAACTACTTTTAGTGGTTATGTGAATTGTCAATGATGATACAATTAAAAATTGAAATCGATATAAGACATCAAACATTAACGAACCTATTAAAATAAAAAAATATATTATTTAAAAATATATTTTACGTTTCGTTGCTTTTTTATATTTAAAATGTAGAAAATATATCATAACTCAATTACGATCTATGTTTAACTTTTCAATAATACATCACTCTCTAAGTAAAATCACTAATATTTAAGACAAAAAAGTGTTGACAAACACAACGTTGGGATGTGTTACGGTTCTAAAGAAATTAGCTGATTATGCTGTTTTAATTTGTTATAAATTAATATTACTATTTATTCTACCTTTGATGATTCACAGCATCCTATAGTATCTTTCTTTAAGTGTCTTATTGGCCATAGTTATATTGATGTTATGAATATCGTATATGAGAATTTTAAATTCTTTACAGGATCTAATAATGAAGTATTTATACTACCTACTCTTTCTGGCCGTTGCGGTAACAGCTCATGACTGCAAGAGTCATACTCAAGAGGGTCATACTCAAGAGGGTCATACTCATGAGGGTCATACTCAAGAGGGTCATACTCATGAGGGTCATACTCATGAAGTTCATACTCATGAGGGTCATACTCAAGAGGGTCATACTCAAGAGGGCCATACTCATGAGGGTCATACTCATGAGGTTCTTCATACTCATGAGGTTCATACTCGTGAGGATAATACTCATAAAGGTGACACTCATAAGGGTCATAATCACGAGAATATTATTCAAGAGGTCAACGACCATAATCCGGTAAGTCTTTTTATAATAAAATTATTTTCTTTCTGCCTAGCTAAATCTGATCAAGAATCTAGGCTATTGCTGCCTTTTAAATCTATCTACTTTTTGAAGGATTTTCAAACTCAATTATTAAGTTAATTAACCCGCAAGTACTATTTGTTTTAATTGCATGAGTTCAGCAGACATGCAGACGGCCCACCTGATGGAAAGCGGTTACCGTCGCCTATGGACATTTGTAACACATAAGGTGCTACTAATGTGTTGCCGCTCTCTTAAGCGATGGAATCTGGCCACTAATGCCACAACACAACTCAAGGTTGTTATGGGGGCCTACTTTAGACCAGGGCTTGGTAGCCATCTAGTCTGACAAATGCTCTTACTACCTGGCTATGGGTTGTTTTGGCGTCTCTTACGACAGGCTGCCCGGCCACAGGAAATTGTATTCTTTGTTCATTCCTGCACGGACAAACTAATTCACGTTTAATCATCACCTTCCTAGACGTTAAGGCGGTTTACGTACCATCTACAAGTATATCATGGTTCCTGTGGTGACGTGGTACTCAGCCTTGCGCATATCATAGGCGAACCACCTAAACATTATGTTTTTACAATTTATCCGCCATGTCTTGGACACCAAGGCTACCTTGGTTGATTTTATTACATACACGGTCAGCCCACGTTACGCCACATAACCATCTATACAATACATTTTCATCTTTGCGACGTGAAGCTCTTAGCTGGATCTGGTAACCATTCGTAGCTACACCCGAGAACCGATCATCAAAATATGTACCTACCGAAATCAAAGGGAACTATTGTTTGTATAATCTTGTCATTTTAGTACCTTTTAATGCAACATAATTATGTTGTAATGGTTATAAAATATTTTAATTAAAAAAAATATGTGTGGGTGTGTGTGTGCAGTTCACACGCAGTAGAAGTAAGAATTTGGGTCCAAATTGGACCTATATTTAATCATCGGTCTTATTGAGTCTCTAGTCTGTAGTACACAATGTAAAACTCGTATCTCATTCTCTCGCAGACTCAGTCCTATAGATTTATGTATTTATCTCTCTTTAGAGTCGCTTTTTCGTTTTCACTTCAAAAAGAATTTTCGCGAATCTTCTATCTTCTAATCTATTAGTGCATCCGTGTACAATAACATAATATCGTTCTGTTAATAATTTTCTTTGAAACTTGTCAGAATTGCATTACAGAAGAAATCTATGGGACACTTATTAATCTAAGGGGCGATTTGTCAGTCACCAGATAAAAGTTATTCATAGGATAAAATACAAAATGAACAAATTAAGAAAATAATTAAAGAAAAATCGGCCCCCTGAATTGTAAGGTTATCGGAATATATTTACAAAACTTGTGACAATTAAGTTATGAACAGCTGAATGTAGTTATGCAATATACCGTAATTTTTTCTTTATTTTTCTCTATTTCATTGTTATATGACAATATAGACTTGACTATACGTATAAATTTTTTGTATTAACTTATACCTGTCATATATTTTTGCAGCACCCACGCCATGCTTCAGTTGTCCTAGAGGGGGATAATATCCGAGGCGTCATTGCCATCACTATGATATCAGATGATAACATCCTTTTCGAAGGTGAAATTACTGGTATGCCTCCTGGTGAATACGGCTTGACTATCTACGAGTATGGTGATATTAGCAACGGATGCAATTCGACTGGTGCTCATTTTAATCCCGATAATGTAAGTACTATTCTTGCTTCATAATTGTGTGAAAATTCATTCAATTTAATAATCCTTGACATCGTGGTAAGGGGCCGTTCATAAATGATTGTATCCACGTGTGCACAGGCGTCGATGTCGTATTGCAATGGTGTAGGTACTCGGTGTGGGTCGCTGGTTGGTTATACCTATACAAAGATTAATCTCCGAATTTAATTTGTTAATAATGGATTTGTTTTCATTATATTTAGGTACACAATTTTTACAAAAGAGTAATATTTTGACAACAATTATGTGGTGTGATTCTGAACAATCGAGTGAAGAGTTGAACTTAGATAATACTTATATAAAAGTGTATATGTATAAAAGTGTTGAATGGCGTCGGGTTAGAGAGAGTCGGCGGATAGTCTAGCTGTAGATAATTTAATCAATTACGGCTACTATAAATATTAATTATGTACATGTAGAAAGTTCGTTTTGTGGTAGATGGGGCTGTAATAATTATTCTACGCTAAATTATGCCTTTTAGCCTTAAGTGATAAAGGGAGGATGGGCTTTTTATTTCAGGCTAAGGTTAAGTTACTAACATTAACGTAGGCGGAGTAGGGGCCACAAACTCCTTCCGCCTGGTCAAAGGCCTTGGGCGGTGAGACGGAGAATCACAGCTCCAATAAAGGCCCTGAGATAGCGTAGCAATTGTATTCCTGCACGCGTGTCTTGTGAAGTATGCAGAGAAGGCACAATACTCAGTCTGCACGAAAAGGGGCTCAATGAGCCGACACCTTCATGGTTATCGGAAGTGTCTTTGTTTACCGAATCTCTGACATTACGGCGTTGCGATGGAACACCGAGGTGGTTTAGTTGGTAGGTCCGAGCATACCGTCGGGTGTCCAACAGTACCTTACAGCCATCCCTGGTTACACCTCGTTAAAAAAGATGCGAGTAAGGGCATTTAGTTATTAACAAATTAACTTTAAGATTTTGCGATTGGCTGTAATTTAGCTTGTTTTACATTAATATATATATCCGTGCAGGAACGGAGAAAGAATAAAATTTCCTGCGGCCATGCGGTCTGTCGTAAGAGGTGACAGAACTACCCACAACCAGGTGGTAGAATACTTGCCCGTCTAGATGGCTACCACCCCTGGTCTAGAGTATGCCACCATAACAACCTTGAGGTGTGTTCCGGCATTAGTGGCCAGGTTCCAGTCTCCCTTAAGAGCGCAGCAGCGCATTTGTAGCACCTTTGGTGTTGCAAATGTCCATAGGCGACTGTAACTGCTTTCCTTCAGGTGGGCCGTCTGCATGTCTGCTGAACACGTGCAATAAAAAAAATAATATTATAACAGCCCATAAACGTCCTACTGCTAGGGTCGGGCCTCTCATTATAGGGGAACGGGACAGTATACTCGCCATCTTGTCCAACGCGGCTTGGCAGGCTCTTTTGAGTTTGAGACACGTGCGATAACCATCAAGCTACGAGTACAACGGCTTATTTACGTCAATGTAATGTATTAATTATTGACTGTTTTTTCCAGAACGAACACGGACATCCTTGTGACAAGAATCGCCATGCTGGTGACCTGAATAACGTCGAGTTTAATGTCAACAATACAGCCAACGTCCATATTTATGACCATATATTAACACTCCATGGCAAATATAATATCCTGGGCAGGGCTATGGTCCTGCACTCACAACGCGATGACCATGGACACTCTGATCATCCTCATTCAAAGATCACTGGTAACGCTGGATATCGTGTTGCTTGTGGAGTTATTGGGATTTCAAAAGATTAGAAATTGCTTAGCTCAGATATTCGTTGATATTAAATATCTTCACTAAGAGCTTGGGCATTGGACGAGTGATAATATATCAAACAACGAACTTCTTCCACTAAACATGTTCTTGAACGACACAGAAAAAAATCTAGATTGTGAAGACTAATTCACAGTACAACATTGTTATCGTTTATTACATTGTATTATTAAAATTATCTGTTATTAAACTTTATTGTTGATGATGTATTTATCTACAATTCTATAAATATAATGATTCAAATAAATATTTACACTATCTTTTCTCATATAATATTTGTTAGAAAAATATCAAGTATCAAATTCAAATTCAAAAGTTATTATTTAAAACTAAAATATGCCCACGACTTCATCCACGCATGACTTGAAATTCCCGTGGGATTCCCGGGACACAAAGTATCGCAACATTAAAAAAGAGAATGTGAGCTATCGTTTTAATGGAAACTGTGTCGGAATAAGCCAATTTTTATGCATCCGAATAAATTCAAACTGCTCCCGGGAAAATTCCCGCGGGATTCCCTGGATAAAAATTATCACTCATTTTATTACATAAAATTTGCTATCGATCAGTGAAAAAACCACATTGTTATTTGTTTTTTTAATCTGGTCATTTGAATCACTTCCAGAAAAATTCACAGTATAAATCTGCTCTACGATCTTAAGTCTAAGAATTTGCTGTCGATCTGCGAACACCACATCGAAATCGGCCCACTAGTTTTTACATGAATTCCGAACAAAGAGACAAACCGACCAACAGATAAACAGAGAAGAAATCTGAAAAAAATATTGTATCGTGTTCTCTATTGTTTATATAGTCTATTCCAGTTGTTTTTTTAATTAGTTTCAATGTACCGACACGGCATGTTTAGAATTTTATAATATTGTAGATAAGTTCCACTGGAGAACACTTTTTGAAGGTCATACATATATGTAAGTCAAGATTTAAATCTACTTCCTATTTATGTACACCGCTTTGCAACGTATTATCGCTATTTAAAGGAGAAGAAGCGGCAAGAAATTCCTCAGTAACACGTCTAGCTAAAAAAATAGTTCTTCATAATAAATACATTTTTTATAATTAAATCATTGGCCAAGCACGTGTACGATTACACACAGTATAAAGCATTTCGTAGTGGTTACGAGCGTTATGACTACAACTTTTAAATCTTACCAAAACCAAATTTCGTGTTAAAAACACCTTGATTTTGTGTAGATTTTTCGACCCTATAGTTTAAATATTAAAAGGAGGGGGACGACTACGCTTTTTACAACTTTGGAAATGTAAGCCCTTTGAGAATGAAATAGACGCTTTTAGTTTATAGTATAAATCTTCCGGGTAATTTCATTAGTAATGAACTCAGGATTTTAAAGAAAAATGACTGACATAGACGATCATAAAGTTTCCGATATCTAAAATATAATGAAATTGATTAATGGCCGCTTTCTATATCTTACTATTTATTCACTTGCCTTACCAGTATCGGTTGAATTTTGACACTACTTATATGAAGCTAACAGATGTCAAATTTAACCGCTCGCAAGGTAAATAAACGGTCGTTAAGATATAGCAAGCGATCCCAAAACTACGCTAAAACTATGAAAGTAAAATTAAGAAATTTATTTCATTTAAATAATTTATGTATTGTGAACTAATGCGATAAAGAAAACTAAAACCCTAAATAAACCCATTCTTAATCGTTATCAAAAAGGCGTTAAATCAGGGCTGCGGAGAGGCTAGTTCATATACCCGTAGCCTTGGCATAAGGTACAGGATGGAACACCCAGGGGTTTTAGTGGGTATCCCTAACCGGCGAGTGGCAGTAGCATGGCACCAGTTCTGACTAGTGCTAGTGCCACCACGCCACATGGGTCGCGAATTATCCCCCCAAGTTTCTGTGCTTGTCGCAGCTTATAGCCCTCAATCGGATTTCCCCTGGCAAAAAAAAGAGGACAGGCGTAGTCTGTATTATATAATTTTCGAATCTCTTTTCTTATTAGACCACCATGATTTAGACAAAGTGTATGAAAATCAGCGTAGTGTAATAATAACCTCTTTAAGGCCCACGTTGCCACAAAAGTCGAAAGTGGGGTGCAAACGAAACTAGTTTTCGTTAGTATTTACTGGTTATTAATTTACAAAAAAAAATACCACAAATCTTCACGATATGAGACGTAATGTGGTTTGTTCGTAATTTTGCCTATAGTCATTTTAAGTTAAGGAAAAAGTCGCCAAATTATCTACAAATTATAGACATGAAGCCATTTTATAATCTAAAACCTACTATTAAAATCAGTACCGAAAAATCCTCAAGGACGTTTTCATTGCTACAAGCCTTAAAATTAGGCGAGATCGTGGTTGAACCCCAACTTACTGGTCGAAGTTGGTCGAAACCTAAACCTTAAGTACTGTATGAAGGACTCGGTAGAGAGTAGGCGTAGTCTGGTTCAGGTTCCGGCTCTTATTTTGTTATTACACTACCCAATTTTAAGGAAAGGGTCCCTGTATTATGCATAATGTAATAACCATATTAAAAGTTAACCTTTTGAATGCAACCGTATCATTATATTGATGTTTTTCTATAAGTCTTTCAAAGGCAAATATTTAAAAAAGGTTTTAGTTTTTTACCTCATTTATTTATATTCTATCATAGTTTGGAACTGATGACATTCACCAGAGTCGTTTTGAAGGTCTTACAATGTATACTTAAGATGTCTTATTATAATACAATGTTCATAAACTTCGTGTGTAGTCTGATACCTTGATCCTGTTTATTAAGATGATAAAAACTGGGGACCGGTTTTAAAAATAAGTAAAATAGAAACGGACGGGCTGGTTGTAATCCTTTTTATTATAAGAAGAACACGTAGGTATTTTGAAGAACAAGACGTTTTTGTTGGGAAAGCAAAAAATAGTAAAATAATTAATTTATGGTATTGAGTATCGTTTTTGAATCTGCTAATAAGCCTTGGCAAAAATTGATGTATAAATAAAAAAACAGCCAAAGGTACCTCGATCTACGTACAGGGTTCTGTAGTGGCAAAGAATGTCTACTGGTTTATAAATGTCGCTACGGAACCATAAAAAAATCTTACCAGCAAAAAATAGACTAGAATAGAATATTCTTTATTGCACACAAGAAAATAATACACATGAGTTATTAATTATTTATTATATATATGTTATTAATATAATATATCGCTAAAACCTGTCAACATATTGTAGTTTAATATAAACTTATAAGCAAGAAAGTTTGTGAGGATGGATAGATGTTTTTACTCTTCCACGTAAAAACTACTGAAAGGATTTAATTAAATTTTATAGTACTATATAATCAGAATAACACATAGGCCATATTTTTTTATTGAGAAACTGGCAAACACAGGACCCAGCTGTTGGAGAGTGGTTATAGTGGTCAATAGATGTTTGCAACACCAGGACTGGAGCCAATGCGTTGCCAGTCTTTAGGATGGGATGGAGGAGATGGGATAGGATGATGAAATAATAGGAGGATAAGGAGGAGAAAAAAAATAGGAGGAATTTGATAGAGTGGACGGGATATGGGATAGAGGAGGGGGCAGATTGGATCACGTGGACCCCCCTCCCCCTGTTGGTAAAGAGGGTACCCTTCCCCGGGGGTGTCCTAAGAGAGAAGCCAAGCGTAGGGGTGTCACAGATGTAATAGCTACGGTACAGTTCCTGTGGCACCCCATAAAAGCGCATAGGAGAGGGGCGCAGGTTTAGTGGGTAGTTTGACGGTTGACATCCCTCGTCCCTCCGTTCGGAGGTCACGGTGGGCATACGGCTGATCAAGAGTCCCACACATCCCTCGGTTTAAAGCCTTCCCCCCAGGCCTGAAGATGGTGTCCCAAGAAAAAACATTACCTCTGCGTCATCAAAGAAAGGGGATGGAGCAGTGGGTCTTCAGAACTCACACTCATTGCACGAAACACGATTAGCTTAAGGCTAATTGTGTCAAGTTCTGTGAGAGCGTGGTACTCCACCTAGCCGGCCCTAAGAGCTGTGATCAAGATCATGATTCCAACATGGCTATGCTACGTATAAAAATTATGAATGTATTGTTTAAATTGGCCAAAAGCTAATGATAGCTGTCAAGTAAGAATGCCGCCGCCCGTCGCGCGATATGAGACGAATAACAGTGTACTCGACAAGTGCACAACTCAAAGTCGAGTGTGACCTTATACGCCCGGTGCGGGCGGTGTTGTGAAGTCGCAGATAGGTCACCAGATGCCCGCGATGGCCATCAGACGCCAAGACTGGCCGACCATGCTGCCGATGGAGCCAACGCGAAGCACGCGAAGGCCATCGAAAGGCGCTGATCGGCCAACGTGAGCCACCGACATTACGGTGGCTCAAAAATCCGAGCGAATGCCAGGGTACAGTCTAGGCTCGAAACTCCTCCCCGCTTTGCCCCCCAACTCACCAGGCGTAATCGAACCGACACGGAAAGCAATCTGCCATAGGCGTGAATGCAGATGTTGACGGTCGTGTTCATATTGAGAATTTTCGGAACAAACGCAGATGAATCGATCAGTTTAATTATACGAGTACAACACCTTGAATTCATAGGTTGTTATAAAATGACATGTAGGGATTACCCGCATTAATCGGCAAGGATTCGGCAAATACAAGCCATAAAGAGCTTTACACTTCCGATACAAGGGCGTCAGTGATAACGTTCTCACTAGTTCCTCATATCCGTACCCACGATCATGGGGAATTCCTAAATCGGCTCTCCTTTAAGATGGATGTTATGGAGTTACAGTAAAAGGTTTCTGAGGTCGAAATTATGAATTTATATTATCATTTACAGAAAATGTTATTATATAAATATTGTTAATTTGTTATTGTAGAGCTGTTGTAATCGGAAAATAAAAATAAACCCAATATTGTGTTCGCATACATTGTATGTTGTTAAGATATCTATATATTAATTAATACGTGAAGCAAAAACTTTGTACCCCTTTTTACGAAAATTGCGCGGTCAGAGAAGTATGAAATATCGCACACTTATAGTTTATATAGAGAAGGAGTGCAGAATGCTAATATTTTTTCATTTATGCATAAAAAATATATTAAATCAATAAAAAAAACATTACACACACACGCATATAGAACCTTAATAATGTTCAAACTTATAATTTAAATGAATTATTATAGTTGAATTTCGACCACGGGCGACCACTAGTAATAAATAATAAATAATTTTACATTTATAATCGATTTGGTATAATTCGTGTTCTGAGTAAAAAACGTCCAAAAGCGGTACGTAGAGTCGTCCAGTCACGTTCTTGGAGCTTTTCAGAAATACATATTTCCTGGTATTCATCTTCTACGATGTTATATACATATGTATCTATCTGATTCATCTATACATTCTAAATAATTTTCCTATAATAGTCCTTCAAGGGTTTAATAATAAAAATATAGATATAATAAAAGATAATGAGCTAATGTAACCGTTTTTTATGGATATGATGGTGCCTCCAGAAGTTTGACGTGGTAGAGCCATGCTTTAATCATTACTTTAATTACAGTTGGTGGGACGGCTCGAGCGGTGTGTCACCATGCTCTCACAGAAGTTGGCGTGAAATAAATGAAATTTGTATTCTACTAAATCCACAATATCTTTTTGATATCTTCGTGGCAGAATATTAGTAGAAATTTTTTAGTAATACCATTAGCAGAAATGGAGTTAGCCGAAATGAATATTAAAGCTACCAAAATTTTAAACATATCAGTTGTGAGTTTTCACTTATTTAAAAGATTTATAAATGTTGAGTGGCTTGCCACGGACATTGTAATTAAGCAAATACTGAAATCAGGCAAACCTATGATTGAGACGATAGTAATTTTTTTAATTGCAGGAGTTCAGCAGACATGCAGACAGCCAATCGAATCAATGTGCTGCCGCTCTCTAAAGGGGGACTGGAACCTGGCCGCTATTGCCGGAACACTAATCAAGATTATTATGGCGGCATATTCTAGACTAGGGGTGGTAGCCATTCAGACGAGCAAGTACTCTATCATCTGGCTGTGGGTTGTCCTGTCGCCTCTTAAGACAGACAGGAAATTGTATTCTTTCTCCGTTCCTGCACGGATAAAAATGTCTGGCGATTTTAACGAGATAATAATAGCAGAATTGGGGCTCTGGTTACACAAACGTCTAAAAGGCGACGGCAACCATTTTCCATTGGGTGATCCATCTGTCAGTTGGCCAGGTTCGCAATAAAAAAGAAGGCTGGCAATCTTCTTGGGGCAAATTTAATTAAACTACCTATTATCCGCCATTTCATCTGCATTTACGGTATGCAATAAAACATTATTTTAACAAGGATGTTCCCAAGGATTAATAAGATAAAAACTTTAACTACTTTGGTCTTATGAATTTAAATTACTATTTCACGTATTTAGCCTCAGTGGGTCTGGAAGTTACTATTAACAAGTCATTTGGTCCTATTATTATACAATCAGACTAACCAGTATCAAGTTGTTTGTGTGCTCAACGATCAAAGAATAATAACACAGAAGAAATATTTTTTAGCTAGATATACCTAAATAAAATGTCACTGCCATTTAATTATTATAATGTTACGAGCTACAGGACTCGAAATAAAAATGCCGTTGGAACTACTATAGAATTTATTAGAACTGTACAAACATGTACAAAACAAATACAAATAAAATTGGATGCAACCAGTTCACACTGCACGATTCAATACAATTCGACACGCGCAAAGTCCGTCGTCTATATCGCTAATCGAGAGTACTACAAACATCTTACTTGTTTCGTAGTCGTCGCTTGACTGCCCCCCCTCCATTCGGGCATTGTCTTATATCAACTACACAGTACAAAAAAATTGGCCGCGCGCACTGAGTTTCCGAGAAATAGTAATTTGCACACCTGCAAACGGCTACCAAAGTCGAAAACAATAACAATAAGGATTGGTTCGACGCTAATGATGGTTATCAAACAAGTAGAAAAACAATAGCATGTTTTTCCTAATTACAAATTCAAAACACAAAAGAATTCCTAAATCCGGGAAGACAATAAACTACGCTTACGATAGACAGCTGTGCGCTTATCTTTGACGGCATGTAACAATAATATAAAGCTTATGGCAAAAGAATAATATGAAAGATAATCGCCCAGTAAAGCTCTCAAATCTTATATAATCAAATGGCACTACAAGTCATTTGGATTAGATTGCATTTGGTTAAAAAATGTTTTAATAACTTAATAGAGAGAGAGAGAGAGACAGAGAGAGATCTAACTTGTGGTACAATTCGGTTTAATCCTGGCAGAAGAGCATGCACTGCTTGGATAATATTTTTGATATAATATGCATAATGGCATAATATTAATGCACTCACTGTGTGCTAGCGGTAAAGCAAAACATCTAATCGTAAGGTAATCTACATTTCTAGATTACCGATGTAAGAAGTCAGGTACTTCTACTTTAACTAAGAGTGATGAATATGCTGGTGCTGTTGAGTTGAGTAGGTTCAAGTAAGCTATAGGACATTTACCGCCTAATTTTATACAGCATTAAAAACACTAGTACAATTGAAGTTACGTTATTTTGTTGGGAAAAATAGACAAATAAAGCTGATAGACAAAACTAATCATAAGTCGACACCACCTATGTAAACTAAATACGCTTATGTATTAAAAAAAATCTACTTTAGGAGTCCCTAATGTGGTTGGTAGGAATTCAGCAAATATGTACCAGTTAAAAGGAACTTTACGCCTACAACATAATTCTTATCGGCTCCATGCGGCATATCGAGCCGGTGAAAATGCAAAGCTCTCTTTGTTCTGAATTTGCCGAGTCCGTGCCGAATAATGTGGGGAGTCTCTTAGCATAGTTTCGGTAGATAGCGTCGCTTTGTGAAAAGTAGATACATGACTCGGAAGAAAGAAATAGTCAAAGCCTTTTGTAGATATTTAAAAATATATAATGACCTCTCTGCGTTACTGTATTTAATCAGAGGGGACTTCGTCCAGTAGTATATACACATATGTAATAAAATAGTTGCATTGAGCCGCGTATACGCAAGTAAGATAGGACCATTCGCCGTCAGACCGTCGAAGGTGAGTGGTGTTTGGTCACCTTTAACATTCATATTTATTATTTTAATTTCAATATCAGTATTGTTTATATAACAAAGGACAGGTCATCACAATTACAAAAAGTTTAATTTACATTATCTTTGTGATAAATTTTTTATCAAGAAGCCTGTTTACTTTAGGTTTCTATTAAGGGCAGGCCATATAACCTATATTTTATGTTTATATTTCAATAATCCATTAATAATTACAGATTAAAAATGTAGCATTCAAAGTACATGTGTATTTCAAAACTCGGGTTTGGTATATCGTATTGTACCTATACTTATTTCTTAAAAACAAGTTTTAAACCTCTTGTGAAATGTTTATTAACGATGTAATGTCGTCTTGGGATATATTATCTGTGTACAAAACCAAAATAATTTTTGATATTAATAACTTTATAAGACTCTTATAATCCTAAAATCCACTTTTACTACGAAGATGAATTCGTACACTGTTAAAGCTAGTTACAGCCTTAATTATCATAATAGGTATGTGTGATTCATTGAAGCTCTACAACGGAGTTTATCAAAGTTATAGCTCTACGTATCAATTTTAGATTTCAAGGCAATAGCGAATCTTTTAAGAACTGGTTAATAGATAGAACAAAGGAAGTTTTTTTTTTAAATTAACACAAAGATGAATAAATAATGTATTCTTTTTCCTCACATTAATCATATTAATACGGACTCGGATACAAGTTACAGAAAATGTGTGTGCCGTTCACACGCAGAAGTGAAACTTCAGAGAATATACTCCCAGATAACTACTTCTTCTACTTTCAGTTTTATTAATATAAATGTAATGCCT
Organism: Dendrolimus houi; assembly: GCA_039645545.1. Classification (NCBI taxonomy): domain Eukaryota; kingdom Metazoa; phylum Arthropoda; class Insecta; order Lepidoptera; family Lasiocampidae; genus Dendrolimus; species Dendrolimus houi. Next base: position 21,266,059 of record CM077127.1, on the reverse strand, counting down.
TTAGCCTACATCCGTCAACATATTATAATTCAAAATAAACTTCTTGAGTATCCCTTTAAATTTTTCACTGTTTTACTTTAAAACATACTATTATCAGTTTTATTTCGGTCCAAATTGGACCTATGTTTAGTCATCGGTCTTATTGACTCTCTAATCTGTGCTGCACAATGTAAGACTCGTATCTCATTCTCTCGCAGGCTTAGTCCTATAGATTTATGTGTTTATCTCTTTTTAGTGTCACTTTTTCGTTTCATCGAGTTTCAAATCACAACGATTCTAAAGAAGTTTCACTTCCTAAACTACATATTAAAGAACAAATGCTATCATTTAATTTAAAAAGTATCATGAAAGAAATAATTTTAATTATTTTTCAAATATAAATGAATGCACTATTTCATTTCTTTTATTTCATTTCTTTTACTTTTCTTTTACAAAATCTATGAGACTGCGTTCTATAAGTTGATTGTCCTCAGTTGATTTAATATTGCTCCACTGTTATGTGTTGTAGTGGACTTGTTTCTTATCCAGATTGAGATGATTCTGGGATTATTGTCAAACGAAGCGGTCATTGTATTATAAGTTGGATCAAAATATTACAGATTGTATCATTTTATCAGGCGGCGCACTGTAATGCGTGGTTCTCCTTACTCATAATGCTCGAATCTGTAACATTATAGGTTGCGCACTGTAATGCTCGGTTGTTCTCTTTCACTGATGTAATGCTCGGATCTGTAATATTACAATACAAGTGAATGCTCGCGGCGAGGGAGCAACTTTTGACAAATTAATTAATATCTGTTTAGTCGTAACAAGGAAACTGTGGAGTTAGGTACGGTGGTTATAACGCTATTTCGATATATTATAAAGAAAACTACAAATTAATTATTAAAATAACTCAGTATAATATATATTTGTCTTCAATTGACATTATGTAATGTGTTTCTACATCAAGTCAACCGACCATACATAATTATACAAAGAGTTTGTACAGAAACAAACAGTCATGACAACACTTATGTACATATATAATACATAGAAGTTAGTAATGGATATGGGGACAAAACTTTATGTTATCAGTCATTTCAAATCACTAATTTGAATAAACAAAATATTAGTGATGATTGATGAATTATTTGAATAATTGCAACGTTTTGAGTTGAATTGAAAATATTATTATATATTATAATTACTTATATTCTTATCTCATTTTTTAGTACTGTCATTGTCATCAATGTTAGTATTGTAACAGGAAAAAAATAATGGTAAGTGGACTGAGTAATAACAGCATGACCTTTTAAATTAATTGTTTTCTATATAGACTTATAGAACATTGTAGGTAGGTAGGTTTTTTAAGAGGTCTTCATTAAAGCAAGTTTTAATGACCAGCAGTTATATAAAATTCGGCCAGGTCTGGGTTCCGTAGTGGCGATGGATGTTGATTGCGATGAAGACTGTGTATATTTTTTAGGACCTAGGAAGCGTGTACATATATATATATATATATATATATATATATGTGTGTGTGTGCGTGTTTGTATATATATAAAATTTTCGGGTCACAGTGTTTGTAACCAAACCCTTCCGGAACTGCTTGATCGATTGTTGTTATATTATTTGTGTATATTCTGTAGGTCGTAAACTATTTTTTATACCCCTAAGTGATAAGGGTGGCCCAACCCAAATTTTTATTTTTTGGTCTTTTTTTTTATTTTATTGTGATTTGGCACTAAAATACATATAACCCTTAATTATTATCCTTATACCACCAACCCCCATTTTTTAATAGCTACATTAGAACTGTAATAATCTTTAACTCTCAGTAGTCGGTGACTGATTAATTATCAATTGATCAGTTATCACTGCCAGGCGTCCATCGGTGTCACTTCTCACCCAGCAAACAGCACGGAGTAGGGATGAGAATAATAAGTTAGTTATTTTATATTTATCTACCAAAATATTCACTAGAAATAATTTTTATGGCAAAACAACGTTTGCCGGGTCAGCTAGTATATATATATTATTTAGAACCTGTCTGACGATATCCTTTATAACTACATGTTATATGTATATCTATATAATATAACGTGCAATTATTTTTCTTTATCCCTCAGTAATATGTATGGCAGCCACTCATTTTATTAATTTTAAGTTGTTTTATTCACAACATCATAAATAGCGTCATATATAAAATATTATACATATTTCACCCACATAGAGCCAATATAGTTTTCAAGAAAAAATGTGACATGCATAATTATATACTTGTACAGAAAACTGTCTGTACAAGTATATGATTACGTGCCTGCTCATCTGGAGACGCACATATGACGAACATGTACCTAAGGTTTTCCTTATGGCCAAAATGCGTACGGAATCCTTAAAACTAGTTGTAAATTATTTCGCTTCTAATTATAAAATCTTGTGCAATGTTGTTGTAACTAAACTAGTTTATTTTTTCCACTGTTGTATCCATATTAATATGAGACATACCAATGTAGCTGTTTGTTCATCATAATCAACTTTGGCAAGGTGGTAGATTGAATCTTGAGGAAAGACAGGTTATATAGTCCTGCCAAAATACACAGGTCGTGTTAAGCGTATTGGGTGCCCGGGTGCAAAACTCAGTTTGCAACCCGGGCACCCAACTACAATAAAAAATAGTAGATATTCAATTTTTATGTTTCATTTTTAAAGGTTGTTTAATTCATGGCTTTTTTTTATTGAAGTCAATTTGTGTGGGTTACCCGCTCAATGATTGGCACTGTATTAATTTATTCAAAGCATTAAGAACTCTCAATATTTTCTATTTATTTTGTAGCCATACAATGATAAAATTAATATAATCTTATGGTTATTAAATAAAAAATATTAAGATTTCATAATATCTTGAATACATTGAGTGGGTGACAACGATAGTATAGTTTACCCTATTTCAGTGTTTTTACAAAATCTGAAGAGTTTTTCGCGGGAACTGAAAGGGGATGTTGTGCTGTGCAGTTTTATTTTCTAAAAACGTGTAAAATTACTCTAAAATGAACAATAGTTGTAGGATATTGATAGTTTTGGAGTGTAATTATGTATTTTTGTGAGAAATTTGAACTGTATAGCCAAATGTGGCCTTTCGAGTTTTCACATAAACTCCGTTGGATGGCGTCGATTTTAGCCTACAATACAACTGCGCCTGGCTTAAAGGCCTAGTTGCCAAGCCATAAACATAAAAAAACAAAAACTGAAATGAAAAATGTATGATGAAGTATTTGAAGTGAAGTTGAAGATTAAGATTATGAGGTGTTTTTAAGATGCACTCCATGTCGCTTTTGCAAAATCTGGAATGATAAATGTATGATGAAGTATCTGAAGTGAAGTAGGAGATAAGATTGTGAGGTGTTCTTAAGATGCACTCTCTACTCACATTGTAATAAAGTATTACAGACCAAGTTGTGGATCGTTTATATAGTTATTAATATAAACTGGTTTACCTTCATTATAAAGATTGATTACTTTGGCCTTATATCTATAAACTGAAATATTAGTTCTAATTGCTGACTCGATTTCTTACCTTGTTTAAATAATATGTATGTATGTCAGCCAATTATATTGATTTCCTTGATTGTTGAAAATGCAAATACGAATATTCTATTCTTATATCATCCATGAAATGGTAATTAGCTATTAACATTTTTATTAAAAGTACAGCTTTAAAACAGCTAACTAAATAATACTGCAAAAATTTTTGTTAATACTTTATAAAACAATTATTATTGATTATACTTACAAGAATTTTTTACCTGGTAATAATCATTTTTCTTCTTCTAGTGATAATATGTACTCATAACACTTAGGAGTTTGTGAAATATTTTTAAAATTTTCAAGGACTCTCAGTGAAGTGGGCACAGGTGTGCCAGATTAAATATTGCACCTTAAAAAAATCAGATAGCAATTAGTACCAAAATTGCGTTTAAATATTATTTCCTGGAGTATACAACTCAACATTGAAGGATGACCCGTATAGGATGGAGGAGCGAGATGGAATGCTCCTCCGTCCTAAAGGAAGATCTTCCAGCGAGGCTATTGTTATGCCCTGCAGGTCTAGGCCCATCTATTATTGTTGCATATTTGTATATACTAGTGGTCGCCCGTGGTTGAAATTCGGCCATAATAATGAATGTCAAAGACTATACTTCTATAATCACAGACTTCGTCAAGGTTATACTGTTAATTTGACTTGAACAATAAACAAAACAGTATGTATGCGTGTGTGTGTTAAATACATGGCTGTGTGTGTAATGTTTTTTTTACTGATTTAATGTATGTTTTATGCATAATTAAAAAAAAATGAGTATTCGTCGCTTCTGCTCTATATAAACTATAAGCGTGCGAAATTTCATACTCCTCCGTCCGCGCAATTTTCGTAAAAAGGGGTACAAAATTTTTGCTTCACGTATTAATATATAGATTCTTTGTACGTTTCGGAAATCGTTTGTGACCTCAATTATTGCACAGCGTCATCTATTGGCTTGTAAATTTTCCACTACAACATACTTATCTATACTTCTATGCTGATATTATAAAGATATATAATTTGTGAGTTTGTTTGTAGGAAGTAATCCCTCAAACTGCTGAACAGATTTTGAAAATTTTTCACCAGTAGCAAGTTACATTATTCCGGAGACACATGGGCTATATTTGATTTGCGTAAGTGTGTGCGTGTATTTTTTAATTACATCCACCCAAGTGGGCACGAGTCAGCTAGTTATTGCATAATTCGTGTATGTTCTTGAGTTAATGAAGTAGAACATATAGATAGTCAGGGCTATGTTGGGATTTTTTTTAATTGCGATGTAGCACAATGCTGAGTTGCTAACCTCGTTGACTAAAAAACTCGACGTACAAGCCTTATTTATTTATTTACTATATATTAGGTTGGGAAAAAGTTTCTTCGCATTTTATATAAAAATTCAAAATGTTTTTTTATAAAGTTTATTTACATTTGACTAAAGTATGTAGGTGCCATTTTGTTGGATAACTTTTTGCCATCTTATAGGTAGGGACGTGATCCCATTGCTATAAAAATTTTGGGGCCCTAATCAAAAAACTGCGACAAGTGGTTTTGGCAGTCCTCTCGTGATGTTAACCTGACACTGCCTAAGGAATTCTGCAGAGACAGAAACAGGTGCAAATCTGAAGGTGCAAGGTCAGGACTATACGGCGGATGCATTAACACCTCCCAGCCAAACTCTCGTAATTTTCTCTGAGTGGCTAAATATGTGTGAGGTCTAGCGTTATCATGGTGAAAAGCCACACCCCTTCTGTTGATTAATTCCGGTCGCTTTCTCTCACCTTTTTGCTTTAATCTCATCAGTTGTTCGCAGTACAGTTCAGAATCGATGATCCTGCCTGGCGGTAACAGCTCATAATGAATAATGCTGTTCCATTCCCACCATACACACAGCATCACCTTGTTGCGTGTTAACCCGGGTTTCGCCACAGTCTGTGAAGCCTGACTGGCCTTTGACCACGATCTTTTTCGCACGTTCTTGTCGTACGTGATTCACTTTTCATCACCAGCTATCAGCTTCTTCAAAAATGGTTCGGTTTGATTACGTCGTAATAAAGAATCACAAATGAGTACACGGTTCATTAGGTTTCTTTCAATGAGCTCATGAGGCACCCAAATATCGAGCTTTTTTGTGTACCCAGCTTTTTTCAAATGCGCCAAAACCGTTTTGTGGTCAATTCCCAGTTCTCCAGCTACATCGTAACTACTAATATGCCGATCTTGCTCCACTTTTTCAAAAATGGCATCAATTTTGTGCGTAACAGGGCGACCAGAGCGACGTGCATCTTTGATATCAAAATTTCCGGATTGAAAACGCTTAAACCAAATTTGCGCTACTCTCACAGATACTGCGTTAGGTCCATAAACATCACAAATTTTTTTCGCGGCTTGTGTTGCATTTTTACCTTTTTTGTAGTAAAATTTTAAAATGTATCGAATTTCTGCATTAGATTCACTCATTTTAACAATAAGAAAAACAAATGAAAATCACACATTTTCTTAATTAGAATTTGGAATTGTCTTCTTTAAAATTAAAACTTTTTAATGATACCAAAATCAGCCAGATACAAATGGTATAGCCAAAGAGATCTTATTACAAGTTCATATATACTATATGCGAAAAGACTTTTTCCCCAACCTATTATGTTTTTGTGTTTTGTGAATCAGATTTTTTTTGGTTTTTGTTTAAAAGGTATTGTGAATGTATTGTATTTTTTATGTATGACGTCCTCTTTTTTAAGTCAAAAATCTTTTTCTTTCTTTCTTTTTTCATAGTTGTATTTAAATATATTTTAAACAATTTACAGATTCTAATAATGAAGCATTTATATTGCCTCCTCTTTCTGGGCGTCGCGATCTCAGTTCAAGCCCACCATCGGGCGGGTCACAACCAAAACGAAGTAAGTGTTTCTTAGTTATAATATTTTATTAACTGAATTTAAAAAAAAGAGAAGGAGGGGAGCGGACCGTCAAATAAACTTGGATACTAATGAAATGAAAGCCTATATTGTTTCTAGTTTCTATTTAATATAATTTGTAAAGAGATGGATAGAGCTGAGCACTTGTGGAATGGAGGTCGGCCATCTTAGGAAGGAAGCTACCATAGATAATACATGTTATAGATCTGTCAAATTACTCCTACTTCTTAAAATTAAGATACTTTTTAAAATTTTATAAAACGTCGCAACTTTGTAGATTTTATACAAGCATACCTTCTTCTCAAGTCTACAAGTAAAGAAAGAAAGAAAAATACTTTATTTGTAGAAGTAGCGACTAGCGACATAATTACATACGGCATACATATTTTAAGAATTGTACGCCACATTTTCAGCAAATAAGGTTTATGGATATCCTCATTTCTGATTCTATCCATAAGAGAAACACCTAACATAATTCACTCCGTAGCCCGCTGAGTGATCTTAAATTTATGAACCAGTCTCATCGTCAGTGTCCACGTCTCGGCACCGTATGTTATTTACATGGATCACCTTGTTTGTTTCATCTAAATCGAAAGATAGAAATAAACAGTCTGATATCAGCTTTCATCATGCAGTGCTTAGAAATTCCCGCTAACGTAAGAACTTTTTAATAAAAAGTGTGCCTAGATAAAATTGCCTCTATTAAAAATACGTCGCTATGTAAAATTTTCAAGTCAATCTAGGATAGATTTAGTAGTTTTATGGCCACAAACATAAGGACGCTAAATATTTATATAACTATTATATAGGTCTAATGTCGGTGTGCATGTTCGCCGAACTCCTCCAAAAAGGTTGGACCCATTTTAACGAAATTTTTGTGTGTATTCGAGTGGGTCCCAGGATGGTTTAGATTCACAACTGGACCGGCTAGGCGGCGCTAAAATCGGGTTCTAGGATCCTCTCAAACCTCTGGATCAATTTTGATGATTTATTTTGTGTATTTTTATATGGGTCCCAGGATGGTGTAGATTCATAATTGGAGCCTGTAGGTGGCGCTAGAATAGGATTCTGTTTATTTTTTCATGAAAGAACAACATTATTCGGGCCTGCTAATATAATCATAAAGATTTAGAATATAATATGTATATTTTGCAGGCCCAAGCCAGAGTTGTCTTAACGGGTAACAACATCCGAGGTAATATTACCTTCACTGAGCTGCCTGACAAGAAAATCCATGTCGAAGGCGTCATTGTAGGTATGCCTCCTGGTATGTACGGCTTCCACGTCCACGAGAGCGGTGACATTACGCAGGGATGCGGTTCAACTGGTGCCCATTTTAATCCCGATCATGTAAGTAGAATTTTTGCTCGAAAATACGTAAAATATCAAAATTAGCTTTATAAACATTTGAGAATTTCATCAAACTGATAATGAACAATCTTTTGAATCTGAAACGCAGTTTATAACTTGTTAAATCACAATAATGTTTTTTTTTATGACAAATGAGTTCGCGTTTTACCACGATCACGTTTAATATTAGAAGATGATGCGGTCGTAGATGGACCATGCTTACCTGGAAATACCTATTCACAAGAGACTTGAAGACACCCAGATTGTACTTTTCGAGGAACACGGACTCTGGTAGCCCATTCTATAGCTCTGCCGTACGCAGATAGATGCAGAAGAATGTTGTTAGTCGGTGTCTCCGTTGCACATTAGAGTGCAGCAGAGGTATATTATGCACTATCAAATACATAACGTAGACATACTCAAGGTTTTAATACTTTATTAAAGATGCGACATTGTTAACGGCTTTAAATCGATAATGTATACACACTAATGTAGCTAATCGTGAACATGTTTTTAACGTTATGAATAAGGGGTATATGGACACAGTCATTAACACTGACACCAACGCAGGTGGAACAGGGGAATTAAACACATAAAATGGTAAAAACTCTATGCATATTGATAATTTTTAGTCATACTGGTAGATAAACTGATCATGTCATTGTGATGATACGCGGTTACAGTTGCTCATCGATATTTCCAACACGATAGGGAAACTAGGCAGTGCCTACCTATTGAGAATTAAAATGTTAGCATACGTCGTTTTTATAGTTGTTTCATACACATTAAATTACAGTCCGTTTCCGTTGATTCTCATAGGGAATAACTGTGCCTACTATGTAAGAAAAGGACCATATTTTTAATTTTAACGAGTAGTTTCACAGATGACATTGCATGCAGCATTTATACCCACATAATTGTAGACGTATAATATTAAACAGAAATATAGCATTTTTTCATTGCTATTATGAGCACTGGTGATATTTACACGTTCCTCTTAATAGTGATAGGAGACAGATAAACCCAATTGTGTCGATTTTATTGAAGGACACAGAACTGAAAGATATGACGGTTTCCAACGACAATTTAAATTCAAGTTTATGTTTATCTGACTGATTGTGATCGATTCATCCAAACTGAAAGAGAGAAATTTATAGTCTAATATCGGCTTGTCTTAATAATAATGTAATTGCGTACAAGCGTCTACGTCGCATGTCCCAATTTTATTGCTTTCTTCGTCCCGTACTTCAAATTGTATCTTTAGATCTAACAGATTCAGTATATTAAAACATTTTGTGATTTAGAGGTTGGTGTTACGTTTTATACCAATATAATGAATTAATATATGATTGATTTTTCTAGAAAGATCATGGGCACCCCGAGGACGAGAATCGCCATGTCGGTGATTTGGGTAACGTCGAGTTTGATAAAGAACAGATTGCCCATATTGATATAACAGACCGTCTGATCGCATTCAGTGGTACGAGGAACATCATCGGTAGGGCTGTAGTCTTACATGATGGACCTGATGATTTCGGAAGGACTGATCATCCTCTTTCAAAGAAGACAGGAAACGCTGGAGGTCGTGCGGCTTGTGGAGTTATTGGTCTTGTTTAATAGATATAAATAGCGACATAGTAGATTGAAGTATGAGCAAAATTTAAATACGACTCGCGAGAAGCTTTGTGAGTTTGCGCAGGTTTAGTCAAATGTTATGTTGTTCTGTACAACGACGTGTCGATGTCCAGAGTTCATGCCAAGGTTCATCTACGAGTGAGTTGATTTAAGCGAGTAAGCAGTTGCGCTAGTAAAACATCCACTCTCTCGTCCGTTTATCCGAGTCTGGTGGATGGGTTGCCTTATACTACCGGTAGATAAAATGATGCAATGATATTGCCGTCAACTACTAAGTGACGCCTTTATAGGCACATCACATCACTTTGCTGCATCACTGCGGCCATCGGTAGCGCTTGTCTATCGACTGTGCTCTCTTTTCGCACCGTAACAGACTTCGTGTATAATTTCGGGGGACTTCCCATAAGTTAGCTGTGATCAGAAAGGTGATCACAATTCCCTCCATTAGTTTTAGTCCACGCAGTAACGTGGTTATTAGGGCGTGGCTGCTGCGCACACAACAGCTACGAGGAGCCACTAATGGAGAGATTATGGTTAGCTGAACTGTGAGTCAATTAATATTTGCAACTCAAGATCTAACCAATGCACCCCAACCTCACACAACAACGTGTAGTAACTTCAAGGACGTATTTAAGTTTTGCTCGCACTGTGTTAGTTGTTTAGATCAGACGATTTTCATTGAAATGAAGATTTCTTGATTTATATTTGTCTTTAATTATAAAAAAAGATATTTTTCATATTAAATGTGTGACCAATATTATTATATTCGATGACAAATTGTGTCATCAATGGACTTGTTTCACTAAAACCACCGTCTTGAATGTTTTGCAAAAATCTTGCCTAATTCTATAATTGTTTAGATTATATTATATTTTTTTAGATATGTTCTCTATTATTGTCTAACTTTTGATAATGTTTCTTTTTATCTACAGAACCATAAATATAATAACATAACTCAAAAAAATATTGGAGAAATTCAATTTAGATTAAGGTTTTACTCAAATATGTTAGAAAAATATGTAATAAAAATTTAAAATGAAATTAAATAATTTAATTGTTTATAAAAACTGTGTATGTAACAATTTATTATCACCTAAATGTTTTAATTAAATAAATTGGTTCAGCGCGTATCAAAGCCCGAACAGTAAAGGATTCAGTAGAAGTAATAACCGTCCACTGTTTTTGTCATCTAGATAACGGATCATGAAATTCAGGAATGCGAGCAGGCTATTCTTACTCGTGGTTGAACATGTAGTACATGCACAGTGCCATAGTGTACATGTTTGAGGAAGCGATTAGTTGTGAGTGTGCCGTCCTCGTTTCCTGTCAGGCTGGGCCCCTGACCACATTCACCTCTTTTTCATAGATTTTGTTAGGTATCGCCGCACACGTGTCGCTGGTGGTGACCTCGCGCCACCGCCACCGTTGGCTGCGAACGGTGGCGCCGTTGGCAAGGAGCATAATACTCGCTTTTGGTTTGACGCACGCACAGATCCGTGTTCACCACACGCAAAATCGTCTCGCCTATATGAATTGCAAGAACTATAACAAAAACTACTTATAGGATCTTTTTCGCAAGAATTTTTTTTAAGCTAAAGCACATAAAATTGTTCAGATTTTTTAACCAATATAATTTAATAGATAAAGTGGAGCGACTCTTTTACGACCTTGTAAGCGGTTAACTTCTATTAACCATACTCATTCATTTTAATAAAAAGTTCCTTGACAAATGAGTAGAGGCTTCTGGAATATATAATTCCCTTCTAAATTTCATCTAGTAGTTTTTGAGAAAAATGATCGTTACCCAGTATTTTGGAAGCCCTATAATGAATTTTATTTTATAACTTTCCACTCTTTAGGTCAAAAGTTAGATGGGGGATGCAATTTGTACGACTTGGAAGCTAATAATCTCCCCACCCATTGATTTAAAAAAGAACACGAACTTTCAAGATAAGCGTTACTAGCTTATATGTCGATCTATATAACCGTAAAAATACATAGATATTTACAATCTGTTTTTTATTTTTGCAACATGGCTTTTGCTGGGTCAGTTAGTTAATACTGTTACGTGCGAGCGGGGTACACACTTAGGATTGGAAGAAAGCACCAGTTTTTAACTAACGCTTTTATTGATTTACACAGCCGTGCGTGATTCCACTCTGCAGTGTTGCCCCTACAGACACAACGAAAGACGCACTGTACCGACGATAAGATGTCTCACTCACAATACCGTCGCCGATATTGCGTAGACACACCTGCTGCTGCAGTATTCACCACAGAATTTACCGTGCGCAGCTCGCCTCTGGACCTTCTCTTGAACTACGCGAAACTCCTTCACTAAATTCACCACTAAACTCGTCACTGTCTTCTATTAAACTTTTCTTCCAAATCTTTCGTATCGCACTTGTCGCTTCACTGTCTTGAACTGAACTCAACTCTAAACTGCCCGGTAGGCGCGCCTTACGCTGCTTATATACCCGGAAGAATTTTCTGGAACCCATAATTTCGTTATTCTTTTATTTACTATCTGTCCTTTTCTAAACATCTATCTATCTCTGTCTTTTCCTTCCAGAATTTTCTAGCTATTTTTTTTTAAATTTCTTAAGCTAACTAGATGGTTCTACCATCATTCGCCACAAAACTATATAATCCTTACAATTCCTCTTACATACACATCTTTTTTTTAGTTCAGGTAAGTGAAAGCTTTTTTCTAACTGTTGATGTACTTGCTGTGACTGGATAAACTCGTCTACATGTACACTTAGGCGTGGCGGCAATGCTTAAAGTTTAGTGGCATTCTAATGGACGCTTTGAACACTTTATATAGTGCAAGGTTGACATGTATCATTTGTGTAATACTATTAAATAAAATCGGGCCAGTTCGTGACAGTCCACTTATATGAAGGGACCTGTGACAAACGTCACCTATTTTCAAAATTTGACCGTCGAACCATAAAAAATCTTCCTCAGGTTACCACAACAAGAAAACCGTCCAATATTTTTCTTATTTAGCTTCCTATATTCATCTATCGCTTTTATTCTGACATTGGCAAAATCAATGTCAAAGCGTTGGAGCCAGTACCAACAAGAATAGAATAGAACATAAAAAATCGCATCATGGTATCCGCACGTAGAATTTAAAGTCTTTGTATCCAAACGTTTAATTTTCTCTTTACCAAAGACAATGGAATGTTATCTACGCTCTCTCTGCCATCTTTTGTAACACGGGTGTGCTAAAAAAAGATTTAAATCAAACAAGAAATGAATTAATTATCTTTTTATTGAATACACAACACATATTAATGAAAGAAATTGACGTGTCTGTAAAATGACATTAAAATAATTAGTTAATGTTTATCATCTCTATGGTATACCTTGCACTGTGCGTGTTCTATATCTACTGTACGGTATACCGGTATATTCTCTATTGTTACGAACTTGGCCTTTTTCTCGTTCCTTTTTATAGAATTGAAGTCGTCGCTTGATTTCTTTGGGACAATTGTCTCCTGTCTCAATACTCTCTTTTATTTGAAATACATGTCAATCTAAATCGAGTGATAGCACATAAAAAAGAATTGCTCAAGAATATTTTTATTTGTAGGCGACCCATCGAGAATACGAAGTATAAAATACTTTTTACAGTGAATTTCTGTGTTGAAGTTTAAATAATATCTTACTTACTATAGGAATAATTGTAGTAGATACTTATTTTTAGGATTATGATATTTTAGCAAAAAGGGAAACTTTGCTTTCCTCATGTCCGTCTGTCCAACTGTGTTTGTATGTCAGTCATTTTTCTCAGAAGATACTGGGTTCAGATGGATAAAATATGGTAATATAATAATAATAATCGGCAGACAAACACACATATTGTATATCCCCAAATTAAGCAAGTTACGCTTGTGTTATGGGTAATAATGCAACGTACCACTCTGGGGCCGATCCCAGACATCCAGACTATAGTAAATAACGGAGAAAATATGTTTCCGAAATTTACGATACCAGGAATCGAACCCGGAGCCTCTGCGTTGCAGTGAGGTAGGCCGGCAAAATGGCTTAGCCCGCTCAACCACAGAGGCTGTCAAATAATGGCAATATAAGAATGTGTATATGTGGCAATATAATAACAATATTTAAATCTTAAAATAATAATATTTATGGGGCAATCGTCTAGTCGCCACACATGTAACTGATTACTTGTATGATAGCCACTCCTAATTTTTATTTTTTGATGATTTGACTACAGGGAAGCCTAACAAGCGATCAGCGATCAAAATTTTTAGTATAAAATAAAGATTTGGATTTGCACCTAAAGCCCTTTAAAGCGGAAACATTACAAACAAGAAATGTAGGAGCCTAATAGACTATTACAGCAAATCTCAAAATATTTTCTATAGAGTTTATCGCCCCTTAATCCGTACGTACGGCACTTGCACAGCCTTCAAACGAGTGCCATAAAAACGTGCAGGGGTTCATTATAAACTCGGTCATTACTTGAGCAAAGAGCAAACGTAGGTACGCTTTTAAAGGCATTTTAGATTAGTATGGCTATCATTTTCTAATGAATTTGTAGGACAAATTCAAAAATATAGTTTCTGAAAACACTTCACATCAGTAATACAAAAGTAAGCTTGTTTGGCTGTTATATAACAAGGGACCAGAACAGCAGTTTTTCATCACATTTTAACCTATGATAGATGATTCATTTCTATCTTTCAATTTGTAGGAATCGAAAAAGTGATCCATATAAACACAAAGTTGAATAATGTCATTGGATACCGTCTTGTACTTTCAGTTCTTAGATTTTCAATCAAATGATTCATCTAATATCAGCATTACGGAACTATTCACCGTTTATAGACTGAGACACATTTGGCTAATCATTATTTTTGGGATAGTGGTGAATTTTATTGGTGGGAAAATAAGAGTATCATAGATTGTTACGGTCTTAATCATATTGAGTTAGAGTATGTTTGTAGGCTTCTTTAAGGTTCTTAAAGAAGCCTACAAACGTAACTAAACTTACTCAAATTCAATATGAATCAGACCGTAAGTGAATAATTTAAGTATGCCAGAACAAATAAGTATGAAAGGAAGAGATGTACAATGCTGTTCAAGATTTTTAAAAAAAAGGTAAAAAGAAAGAGTGACCCAGAGAATTGGGCGAAGCTGTAGAGCATAGGTAGCCATAAGAGCTCAGTTCCAATGATAATGATGTGATAGCACACAACAAATCTTTATTATAATATGATAACGTACGTGCCTTATTGATTTCTACGACTAACATTGCCAGAGGGAAGCGTGCTCAGAAAGCTGGCTGTCAAGCTTCATGTAAATAATGAGTCACTGTGCGAAATATGAACCAGGTCTCTGGTTATGGATAGCACCAAAGGGTTTCTTTTAAATATCTTTGGAGTACATTCATTATATACTCAGTATATAAAACATTTTTGGCATATGATCCTGGTATACTCTTGAAATGTACTCATGATGCAGATGCGTAAATAACAAAATAATTTGTGGTTACATAATATTGTGCTTTTACATTAACATTTTAATCGTCTTTAATTATTTCTACGCTCTAACATTATCGAAGAGTTGACTGGAATCCCCAGTCCCTGCATTTAAAGCACCGAGGATCATAAGTATTGTTTGTTGGTCAACACTAGTTGTCATCTGGAAAAGTGTTGTTCGACTGCTCGGTGTGGTTGGGCCAAGCGATATATCACCGTACTTCTTGCCTGGTGGGTGTGTCATCGCACTGCATACCAGAGCCATGAAGATAATGAGTCTCTGTAAGAATTTGTTTATTCTCAATAATCTATTGCTTCTCAGTTGCAATTGTTTTAACTGATTCGGAATCTTTTACTAACTTTATGTTGGAATAAATTTTTAATTGTCACTACAAATGTAAAGTCTTAAATCTATGTTGTGAGCTATGTGTAGTTCTTAGTGATATATTAACGTGAAAGTTAATTTGGTTGATAATTATTTGTATGCTTGCTTGTTCTACCTTTGTGAACTTTGACAGTAGTGTAGCTAAAGACACAAGCGTCCAGAGTAAAAGCGGAATTGTATGCCTTTTAAGTCTTACTATATAATATAAAAATAAACAATAATTGCGAGTCTATAAGTTGAGGTACATATATGGAGTATATTTTTTTTATCTTTCAAAATATTGATCAACTATAATTATGTAATAAACAATTAAATGTTTTAATCTCAAAGTTCCACATTAACCTGATTATTATTCTCGTATAATATATATCATAGATTTTGGTTTTGGAATATAAAAACTAACCTTTATCTATGTATTATGAAAAAATTGTTTTATTACCCTTCTTCACGGATTTTAAAATAAATTAAATAACATGAAATTTGTTATATATGAGTAAGTATTTTTGAGGACATAGTTGACCAAAAGACTTTTATGGCATCAAACTGAATCCTTCGCCTAGAATACCTACGGAAGATAACCCGAGCGATGATGTTTAGCTATGATGTACCGTTTGTGAATTAATATAGGTGGTATAATAAGACATATCTTTAAAAATTACACCATGGTTAGACAATGATGATACTACAAAGACTTACCATCGATTTCATTTTTATCCTATTAATATTTACAAACTCAAATATGTGGATATCACAACTTTAACAAACTGAACTATGACCATGCAATTGCAAAAAGTGGTATATTTTAAACGAATAAATTAATAAAGCAAGTAACGTTATCGGTCCAGTTATCTAAGGTAAATAAATAAAAATCTGTTTAAGTCAAACATTTCATCTCGTGTTAATAAGTAGTTAAAATCTTAGTGAAGCTAATTATTCACTTAAAACAATAATGGTTGTTCATTTTACATTGACATACTGATCCATATACTAACTATAAATATTTACGTGATTCAAAGTATTTAATAAAGGTTATTAATTCCAACATTCAAAATTAACTACAATGTTTAATAGGTGCGAATTTTTATTTTATATTCAGGCAACTATTCTAATGCGTTTGAAGACGTTAATTTTAAAAGCAAAAATATACGTATGCCAGGATCATTACCAATGAAACCTCGTATATCTCTGCCTGACCTTAATAGTATGGAAGAATAGTAGGTATTATTCTGTTTCCACGCTTATAGTAAACAGGCGTGTATAATAATAAAATTACGTTGTGACGGTTTAAAGCGTGGTGTTTTATTTGATTTTTATTGTTCTTATTTTATTATTCACGGCTACTTAAAAGTGGCCGAAACGTGGGAATGATAAAATTCAAATAAAACAGTTAAAACGTAGTTTTAATACATGCACTAGTCGCGAAATCTTAAGAAAATACTAGGCGTGTATAATATGAAATAGTCGTAAGTAATTCAGGCAATGTTTGAGTCAAGTTATTGTCACTGTAAATTCTTTTATTTTATCATAATAATATCATTGAAAAATACAAAAAAAGAAATATAATTTAAAGATATATAAGAATGAAAGAAGAAGTACGCAAACTCCAGGCTCAGAAGGGCATGCTTTGAAAATAATTGATATTTAACGCTAAGATGAAAACTGTAAGCTAAGATTATTGTTTACTTTTCAATAGTCTACTTAAAAAGAAGTATATTTAAAATTAATTAATATGTCACAGACATTAACTGCCAGATCAGGTTTTTACGTAATTTTTGAAAGGCCATTATGGATTTTCCAAGATCTTAATATCTTATAATAATTTTATTACAAATGCTTCTACATATTATGTCTTCGTTCTATTTAAACGCTAAGTATTTTTTACTTCAGGAGAATTTTTTCGTTTAACCTGTTAGTGTTTCTACTGTGAAATGATGAGATAGACCAGAAAGCCTTGTCATCCAAAGATAAAATGCAGTGGATTTCGTCGACTGAGTGGTAGTTAGAAGTTAGCAGTTGTGAATTTTATTATATAAAAAGGAAGGTAAGGCGATATAATAATTAAGCATTAAACCAATTATCTAGGACAGTGAATCTACCCGTGAGCTATTCAAACGACTCGCTTGTTATCGGATTGTAAGCTCATAATGTTTTCAAACACAGAAAATAGCGCCTGAACAAAAGTATACAGCCTCAATCTCTGTAAGCCGAGGCTTCCTGTTAATCCGAAGGTATTTTGCGTAAAACAAAGAAAAATAGAACTGTATTTTTTCCTCTAGCATCTGTTTTTTTAAATCAAATTAGGAACTTTTAAATGTAAAAATGTGATATAAACGTATTATTACTGTCTGTGTAATTTTATACTGTTTAGATACTGTATGAATTTTTGAATTTATTACATGTCAACGCAATGGATGTCCATTGCGTTGACATGTAATATGAATTTGTAACAGCAATATAAGAAATAATAATAATATATGGTCAATTAACGAACATCTGAAGGACGAAGAAACAAACAGGCGTAATTTCACATTACTTATCGTCTTTGATTAGCATTCTCATTTTTGAACATTGGGTCAAGTATACAGGTCATTCGAAATCACGAAGAAAAATAATAGCAAAAGTTGTGATATATATAAAAGGCGATACCTAAAATAATGTTAAATTAGAAAGTATATCTATAGATATCGTTTATACTAAACCTTGAGACATGTAGATACATAATACTTACACAAATCATAACATAGACGAAGAATGCTAGAGCTTAAGTCTGCTATTACAATTGTGTTAAAATGATTGTTCAATGGCGTCATAATGACACCGTAATGGTTGGTTTTTTTTTTTTATTGCGATGGCAAAGACGCAGACGGCCCACCTAATGGAAAGCGGATACGTCGCCAATAGACGTTTGCAACACCAGGGGCGAAGCCAACGCATTGTCAGTCTTTAGGATGGAATAGAGAGGTCAGACAGGAGGAATGGAATAGAAGAGATGGCATAGTAGAAGGCGGAAATGGGGCATTGGAACTTTGTCTTTTTCTTTTGTATACAAAAACAACTATAGTGGTGCAATTATTGTGTCTTTATGACGCTAGTAAACGACTATTCTGACACTATTGTGATAATAGACTTGAGGCCCAGGAGTGACATTTTTCAAGTAAAAAATGTGACTCTGAATAGCTCTTAAATCCTACATGATAAAATGCGGGGTCAGGGGGCCTAGAGTAGCTGCTTTCGCAGATTCGCATTCGGAATGCGAAGTGCGAGTGACTAATTTCAAAATAAAATGGAACTTTATGCTATATATTACAACTACCAGTTTACCTAGAATGTGTTAACTTCACTGAAATTCTCCAAAATCCGCCGCTATACGCCCTGGTCCGTTTTATTATGCATTTGAGGTTTTTTTTTGTAAGAAATATAAGTATTTTTAGATCAAATTACTCAAAAGTTTTAGATTTATTTCATAAAAAAGTTTTTAACAAGAAAACATCATAAAACAGGATAGGAATGATCTGTAGTGCCTAATCATATATCCCCTCATTCATAATACTGGTACATGCTGTTAAAAATAAGCTTACAGCTATCTGTCGTAAGCTCAGTTTATTGTCTTCCCGGATTTAGGAATTCTTTTCTGTTTTGAATTTGTATTTAAGAAAATTAGTAATTAAGAAAAACATGCTATTGTTTTTCTACTTGTTTTATAACCATCATTAGCGTCGAACTAATCCTTATTGTTATTGTTTTCGACTTTGTTAGCCGTTCGCAGGTGTGCAAATTACTATTTCTCGGAAACTCAGTGCGCGCGGCCAATTTTTTTGTAATGTGTAGTTGATATAAGACAATGCCCAAATGGAGGGGTGGGCAGTCAAGCGACGACTACGAAACGAGTAAGACGTTTGTAGTACTCTCGATTAGCGATATAGACGACGGACTTTGCGCGTGTCGAATTGTATTGAATCGTGCAGTTTGAACTGGTTGCATCCAGTTTTATTTGTATTTGTTTTATACGTGTTTGTACAGTTCTAATAAATTCTATATTAGTTCCAACGGCATTTTTAATTTGTGTCTTGTAGTTCGTAACAATACCTATGAGATTTATGGGCTCGCTAAAATAATGTAAAAATAATTAAAAAAAAACTGTTTTTCATACAGATATTGAAGTGATTTATTAATTTTTTAGGGGGCAGTTGTCATTCCCAGTATCTATATTCCATTGTTGTATTTAACTAATTTTATTAAGGTGTTATGATAAACAAATATTTGATATTGAATTTATAACAACTCATTGTTACCCTACCAGTGATAAAATTGTAAATATTTTCAACAGAAGCTCAACTCGTGGCAGTCATCGCTTTTATACCTATCTATAAACCGTTTAATTTCTACGATTCGTGGTACGTAAGCTTATTACACTTTTAAAGCCCTTTTAGGATCTGTCTTTGAGCTCAAAGGAGAAAATAAAACTCCGCTTCAATAAAGGTTAGGTATGCATTTTGATGTCCAAAAACACAAAACAAATACAAAACTCTCTTTTCTTACTGATTTTTAGTGTTGGTTTGTTAAAGTAAAGAACAAAGTCCCAAAATGCTCCGTCAGCGGTTCCACAAGACGACCGCGGTCGTTATGGTCGTGACGAAAACGTCACTAATGGCTTATTCCGTCATTATTTCCGATCACACAGCGCTCACAACGACCCATGTCAAGTCAAGAGGTGGGTCGTAGTGGGTGTTGACCACAGACCATTAATTCTCTCTATCAATTGACATTGAAAAAGTCGCGATTTTCAAATCAACCAGTGAAATTTGTGTATTTCCATAATCCATTTCACTAGAGTTTATGATTGTAACGCCCGCAAGCAAGTGGAACTGGAAAAATCGCGGTCGTGAAAGTGGCCGTTGTGAGTCTCTTGTGGAACGTAGCCATGGTTATCAGTATTTCAATTTTCGAAATTTAAAAGTTTCATTTTCTTTTTGTTATTTTTAATTTATAATAAAAGATAGAAAATCCTCTCATCTTTTAAGTTTACCGATCTTTTTTATATCTATACGTGCATTAAAATAAAATAATATAATTTTCGAATATTTATAATCTTCGAGAAGCGTTTCAAGTAAACTTTGTTGGATAATCAGACGGCTGATGCCTAAGTTATACAAAGGTTTTTTGGGTGTTTTTGAGTCACTTTTTTTTTAAACGTACAGAGACCAAACTAATTTTACTTTGAAGAATAAAATCCCACTTTTCTAAAAAAATATTTTGTGACGACCGGCAGAAATGGTTATTTAACAGTATGTGTGTAAAGTATCAGCATGTGAAAATATACGTTACAAGCATAATAAACGCTTGTATAGCAGAAAGGATTGTCATTCTCTCTTGCTCGCGCATTCGCAGGTAGGTACATAAGAGCGCGTGCGCCGCCACCGCTTGGACCGCCTCGCAGTCGTACGTCATTTGTCGTTTCGATCGGTGCGTTTACACTTGTTTTTAGATGAATTAACCATTGATTTTGATCAAGCAGAATAAAAATATTATTTATGTTGAACTGTATTTTATTTTTGTGTTGAACAGAAATTGTCTAAAACAATTGGGGTTCAAAATATTTTCGAAATCGATCCAATAGTTTTTATATAATTAATTAGAAAAATGCTTTAAAAATACTATAACGATAACAAATTAAAAATAATCTCAATTTTCCCAGGGCCTGCAAGAATGCGACCCATACCACTGAGTAGCAGGTACATTTATCTACATACCTAGCCCTATTTCGTTTGTGTACGCCGTGGGTCATATGTCCGAACAAAATGCCCAATGAACTTTGATTAGTTTATCATATTTTAGTTTAATGAATACATATTACAAGTATGTCTTTATTTTTTTTAAACGTTATATTCGTGTCGCCACAATTGCGGTGACGCAGTTGTATGATTAACGTGCCGTGTCCCTGAAACGACAGTTTGTTTTGAGTACTGCTCCCAAAATACATAGGTACTAATTAATTTTATTTATATTGTACTAGGCCTCTCAGCTCACTGCTGTCAATCCCACGGAAGTTTTACTGAGTCTTTGATTTATTAAATATCTATATACCATAAAATATGATTTTCTGGAAAACTTTTAAAACACGTTTTGATGACAGGACACACAAATATAAAAACAAACCGTTTTTCATATTTATATATTAGTATAATGGAAATCTATTAAGTCAAAAATTGTGCTTTTCAAGTGCCAACTGTCACCGCAGCATGATAATAAAGTAGTTCTTTTCATGTTTAATATTAAAAGTAAATTGTATTTGTATAGATAGTATCTATGGGAAATTGAGAATTATATAAATAAATCGTTCTAGAATTTATTTAAAAATATTTCAGTTTTACGTTATTATAAAAAAAGAAGTAACATATAAATATAAATAATAACAGCCCATAAATGTCTCACTGCTGGGCTCGGGGGCCTAGGGGGCCTCCCGGTATATAGAGAACGGACAGTATACCCGCCACGCTTGTCCAGGCGGCTTGGCAGGTTTGACACACCAGTTATCTCGATGTGCAGGTTGCATCACGATGTTTTCCTTCACCGTTGTTAGCACGTGGTAAATGTAATAATATGCACATTAGGTCCGAAAACTGCCTAAGGTGCATGCCTTCCGGCCAGGACCGAACCCGCGCCCTTTGAGTTTGGGACGCTTGCGCTAGCCATTACGCTACCACGACTTCTATCTATATAAAATATGAATTCGTCTAAAGATTGTTAAGTTCGCTATTAAAAGGTACGTCATTGAGCAAACCGCTAACAATGTTCCGTAACGTGCCAAATGGTGTGACACGCCAAATTAGGTCACAATAATAATTGTTCTTAGTAGCGTAGACCTACCGTAGACCTCACACATAGACAATCAGATTAGGAATGTCTATTACTTGTATTGATGTATATCATGTGTTAACTGTTCACCTTTTGAATTTGGAATTCTTAATTTAAAAAAATAAAAGTAGTATCGCCGCGCCACAAAACAAGTTCCACAGACGCGGCGCTGCAATCGCCGCGCTTAATCCTGTCAGAGAAACTGCTAATCTGAAAACCGATGAATAATACATACAAAATATTCCATAATTAAAGCAGTAAAGTTATTTCCTGGTTACTTTAAGAACAAAATTCAATCAAATAGTAGATCTGCAACTTTTAGGTCGTTTATTTTCAGTGGACTACTTTTACGGCGCATTGTCTAGTAGTACATTTCGCTACAACGACAGGGAAAGGAGGTCCATGCAGTCTTGTCTGATTAACTCTTAATATAGATCTTCGACCGATACCAATCAACGAAGTTCTTGTGACAACTCGAAACGTTACATTTCATTACATAGTTTACATTTCTCACAAAAACACATCATTACTACTCAGTATCCTACAACTATTGTTAATTTAAGAGTAATTTTATATAATTTAGAAAATAAAACAGTGTACAGGTAAATTAGCTTCGAGACGTTTTTGCGTTTGTAGTAGTGTACGGTCAGCTCATAAATAAATAAACTAATACTTTTTATAGGCAGGTACTTAATATGAAAATAATAATATTAAGCGATATTAAAATAATAAATATTAATATTCAACATAATTTTTAATACTAATAAATTGTTCGTCACTTTTCTGAAGAATAACATTTGCTTTCTGATAGCATCTTTCCGATGGAAGTCAATGATATTCCGGTTGATTTAGCAAATAATTGAGTGGGAGTCATAATACTACTCAGATTGCTATTGCACTTATTTTCGAAATATTTGTACAAATTATACAAAACTTCTTTAGTTTGGGAAGTCAAAAGCTTACCTCGACCACGTTTTAACTACGGAACAATTTTTAATTAGCAAATTTAATATCAAATAACAACAACTAGCAACTAATAATAACACTGAGCAATAATTAACAAGAATGAACAACAAATAAAATCAATTAATTATCAAAATAAAATCTAACAGATCAGAACTCACAACAATTAGCAATGTAAATGATTATTATATATTTGACTTTCGTAATTGTCATTTGATTGTAAATATATTTTCTTCTTCAAAATGTAACGAACTACTTCTTGCTGATTATATATGGAATTTTAAATTTCACGTTTAGAATTACTGTAAATATACAAATACTAAATACTACAAACGCAAAAACTTCTCGAAGTTAATTTACCTATACAACGTCCCCTTTTAGTTCCCGCCAAAAACTCCTTAAAGCAATAAATATATGGAAGAGAGAGTGAATAATAACAGATTGACATAAGGAAAGTTGTAATGTAATATTTACAGGAAGACGAAAAAGATTTTTAAAGAAGTTTAAAAACTGTGATATATTTAATTTTTTATTTGTAGATAAATGGATATAGTTATTGTAGAATATTTTTAATGTTATGTATAATCTATTACAGGTTTTAACTAAATTTCACATTAGTTTAATAATAGTAAGGTAATGAAAGTTAGCCATACAGACTCTCTTTCAAGTTTACGTAACGTTTATTAGCAGATTAGCTTAGATTAGCAGTTGAAGTATATGTATAAGCAAAATACAGCTTGCCCTATATAATTGAAAGAAAAAAGTTAGCCCTAACGCTCAGTTACTTTCGTCCGGTTGGAAAAGTTTTACTGGGCGGGATTTGTTTACGCATGCGCATTAATTGCGCTGAAGAAATGCTTGGCAGACGTCGTCGACGGCCCCCGATGAAAAAGCACAGCAGTCGCCGCGAAACCTCCGTGCTAAACGGTCGCATCCGGGAATGCATTATAAAATCGTAGTGATTATCATAAAATATTATAATTCATAAAAAAAGTATATAAAGACTCTGATAACAAAGTTTCTCGAACTTTTAGACAAGTCGACAAAAAAGTTTGCGAAGTAAGAAAGTTTTTGAAGTTGAAAATGGAAATATGTCTCGATTTTTTTTTCTTATTTTAAATCTTCTATTTAACAAGACTAATATAGAGAATTTTAATGTAATTTTATATGTTTAATTAAGGTTATGTGAAATTATATATATTTTTTAATTAAGCTTCTTCACCCTTATAATAAATAAGTTAAGCCTATGTAGGTATAATTAATACATACACAGCTTGTATTATTAAATAACATAAAATCCCCAATGAGTAAAAGTAGTCAATTCACTGTAATAAACATAACTACATTATATAAATAAAAAACACAAAGATTATTAAAATAAATTATAAATATCCTTAATTATCAAAGTTTCTGTACAACATAAAGATTTTAACTTCAAATAGTGGATTGACCACTATTTGAAATTAAAATAGTAGGTATACGAGTACCTAAATGTATTTTAAAAGCACGTGAGTTTATATCTTTAAGCTTCTTTATTATTCCTAAATCAATTTAAAAAATTAAAGCCATGGTACAATTTCTTAATTATTGGTTCAAAAGTCAGAAAATAAAACCACTGTGCTTCTAGGAATGCAGCTAGACTTGTCATCTGGACACATTTGTACAAAAAAATAAACTATAATAAATTAGAAACATTTAAACTAATATATGTGGATTGGAAGTGTTAAATTATACTTTCTCTTACTTATATTTTCGCATCTACAAAATAAACTATGCTCATAAACTTTTGATTATGAACCTATAAATGTCATCTAAGCTAGTTTGCATTTTTACAGACGAAGGAAAAAGAATTTTATAACTATGAATATATATTTTTAAAGCATCTACTTATTTTTGGCGTAAATGTTAATATTGAATAACATATTTTTGTCTTGAAACCAAGTCAGCTCTACAATTTCAAAACCATGCAAGTACATTTCAAGAAATTTTATAACACAGCACAAAAACGGTACGAACTTCAACAATATATCATTTCAGAACTATTTATTTATTAAACTTATTGGTAGCGATATCATACTTTGATACAGTCTATAAATGTTAAGGTAAGCATATACGTCAGAAAATGCCTAGTAAGACTAATAAATGCACAAACATTCATTTAATTAAATATTACGTCTATGATACAATTTATATCGTAATTTGAGCAATGAATAGATTTTAAAAATAAAGAAATATATTATATTATACTAGGACATTTACGTGACTTCGTCCACGACTGATTTGAAATTCCCGTGGGATCCCTGGGATAAAAAATATCACACATTTTATTACATAAATTTTTCTCTCGATCAGTGAAAAATCACATTGGAATTAGATTTTTTTAAATCTGCCCACTTTAAATCATTCCCAGAAAAATTCCCGCGCGATCCCCATGATATGAAGTAGCGCAGATTTTAAGTCTAAGAATTTTCTGTCGATCAGCGAATATCGCATTGAAATCGGCCCAGTAGTTTTTACGTGAAACCCGAACAAACAGACAAACAGACAAGATATTTAAAAAAATGCACCGTGTTCTCCCTCGTTTATATAGTGTATTTCAGTTGTTTTTTTTAATAGCTTCAATGTACAGACATGGCATGTTTAGAATTTTATAATATTATAGATAAAGCAACCTTTATCTTTCTATATATATTTTGAACTCATTAAATATATGTAGGTACGGTTTTCAGAAATCAGAAATATATCCACTATTAACGACGGCCTCCTTAAAGCTTATATAATTTGTAATGTTTTTAAATTTTAAGAAAACTATTGGTTGCTAAGTTGCAATCATCAACAGTATCTAAGAAAAATAATCTCCAGTAAAGTTAATTTCGCAATTACAGATCGATTTCTTTCTAGTATTCGTTTACGCCTATATAAATAGAGTTCGTTGAGCCTTATTCATTCACTATAAATTTCCACGAGGTATAAAGCTTGCGCATAATCTAACCTCCTACATGGTTTTTCCTAAGAAGATATATTAATATTGTTTAAATATCTTTTAGCCGGTTTCTGTATCTTACAATTCATTCACTTGCCACACCATCAATCGGTAGAAAAGTAAGATGTAGGAAGCGGCCATTACGCATCTCCATCATGCACACCGCAAAAGAGTGGAACGCATTGCCGGAGTGTGGTTTTCCCGATACCTACAACCTGGGTATCTTCAAGTCCCGTGTGACCTTTTTGGTAAGGATGCTCCACCTTAGACCATATCTCCGCTCCGCTTCGCTATTATAAAAAGGGCAATTTAACTAACATCTAATTATTGATATTAAAACAGATTTTTTTAAATTAACCATCTAAACAGGCAATTTAACTAAATTTTAATTTATAATAATATCTCTTAAAAACAGGTTATGTGCGCAGCTCGTCGCACATATATTGTGCTCTACGCTGATGGTATGGGAGATACCCAGGTCGTTGTAGGTGTCGAAGTTAAAGACTGTTAGTGGTGAAAACTTATAAATATAAAAAACCTTAAAACTAACAGGTTATACATAATCTATCTAATTTTCAAGGATAGAAAGCAATCTATATTCATCCTGCCTGCTTGTACACTTTTGATGATACATATATAATGTCAGAGTTCTACGCTAGTGAAGGAACGGGAGCAACAAGTAATTAATATAAATAAACTAGCGTTTTCCCCGCGGCTACGCGATTGCAACGCCATCTATTTTGCTAATCCGTCTATTCTAAGGAAACAATGTGATTTATCGGGATAGAAAAGTATTATAAGTGTTTACTTGGGATATAAGCCAGCTCTGTGTCGAGTTTCATGAGTTACGTTCAGTAGTTTTCAAAAAAAATGCTACCGCAGCGCCATCTCTTTCGTTATTTTCATATACCACGGAAACAATGTCATTTATCGAGATAAAAAATATCCTACATTACAACGGGTTGTAAGGTAGGATAAGATATAAGCTACTTCCGTTTCGAGTTTCATTTAAATCCGTTGTGTAGTTTTTATGTGATGCTCTAACAGACAGACAGACAAAAATTTTAAAAATTGTATTTTCATAATCTGTTGGTCCGAACTAGTCCTCCTGATATATTTTCATTTTTAAACGTGTTGTACAAACTCGAACCATTAACAGATTTATTACAGTATAGATATATTATGCCGTCTGTATAATGGGGTTCAGAGGAACTGTTCAGAATGTTGCCTTGCTCTTCTTTCTACATTCAACTTCCTTGAGCTGCTTCGTTGATGTACGTTCGTAGCTGAGGTTTTCTCTCAGTGCTACGATGTGGCATTATTCAAAAAAGGTGTCGTTAAAATTCTTCGAGGTCGCCAGCGTATTGGTAACACCTCTGGTGTTGCAAATATCCATAGGCGACGTGAATCGCTTTCAATCAGGTGGGCGTCACCTTTTCTGCTATACATGCAATAAAAATGATTTTAGTTCAACTATTGTAATAAATGTATGTTTACAAAATCATACTTTGTACATTATGAGTATTTATGAGTTATGATTTTATAACTAAATCGATAAAGTGTATCCAGCTGAAAATAAGGTTGTCTTTTATTGCATAAGTGTATAGTGAAGCCGTCAGCCTATGACGGCTGACCTTATGGAAAGCGGTTACTATCACCCATGAACACTCGCAACACCAAAGGTGCTACCAACGTGCTGCCGGCCTCGAAGAGAGGGTCTGGCCTAATGACACTAATGCCGAAACACAGCTCAAGGTTGTTGTGGCAGTATACTATAGACCAGAAAGAGAAGAAACAAAGAAAAAGACTTTATTCGAAGAAACTGTATCAGGAGTGGTAGCCATCGAGACGCGCAAATGCCATGTCCCTAGTTATGGCTTGTTTTGTCGCCTTTTATGACAGGCTGCCTGGCCGTAGGACATTGTATTCTTACACCATTCCTGCACGGGTACTAGGCATGGCTGTCTCATGGAAAATATGATCTAAGATATAAATAGTATAACTTCCATAGAAACTTGCCCAATTTACCCATGACACATTACGCGTAAAAAATTCTACGAAACAATCACGGTTCATAGGTCATAATCAAAGTTAAGATCAACAAATGCACTAATGTACGTTGTTCAAAACTCATTAACCTTTATACATTATAAATACCATAAGAATTTCCAAAGAAACGACGCGTTGGTCTCTTTATGTGCCTAGAATGACCCGTAATTATGTGACGTCACTACACACGTCATACGCCGACTCCTAAGGAATTCGATTGATAACGCACCCAAACAATTTTATAACCAATCATTGGATGTATACAACCGTATTATTTTATTTATATAGAGTTCATTCATGCTGGGTTTTTATATCTGCTATCCATTCTTTTATGCATTGGTAGAAAATTGACGTTACTTGTACGGAGTTTCACTAGCATTAAGACAAATTAACGGTTTGCAAGATATATGCACCGGAGTTATATTAGGTTGGGGAAAAAGTTTCTTCGCATTTTATATAAAAATTCAAAAGGTTTTTTTTATAAAGTTTATTTACATTTGACTAAAGTATGTAGGTACCATTTTGTTGGATAACTTTTTGCCATCTTGTAGGTAGGGACGTGATCCCATTGCTATAAAAATTTTGGGGCTTCTGATCAAAAACTGCGACAAGTGGTTTTGGCAATCCTCTCGTGATGTTAACCTGACACTGCCTAAGGAATTCTGCAGAGACCGAAACAGGTGAAAATCTGAAGGTGCAAGGTCAGGATTATACGGCGGATGCGTTACCGCCTCCCAGCCAAACTCTCGTAATTTTTGCTGAGTGGCTAAAGATGTGTGAAGTCTAGCGTTATCGTGGTGAAAAACGACACCCCTTCTGTTGATTAATTCTGGCCGCTTTCTCACAACTTTTTGCTTTAATCTCATCAGTTGTTCGCAGTACAGTTCAGAATCGATGGTCCTGCCTGGCGGTAACAGCTCGTAATGAATAATGCCCTTCCAATCCCACCATACACACAGCATCACCTTGTTGCGAGTTAACCCGGGTTTCGCCACAGTCTGTGAAGCCTGACCGGCCTTTGACCACGATCTTTTTCACACGTTCTTGTCGTACGTGATCCACTTTACATCAACAGCTATCAGCTTCTTCAAAAATGGTTCGGTTTCATTACGTCGTAATAAAGAATCACAAATGAGTACACGGTTCATTAGATTTCATTCAGTGAGCTCATGATGCACCCAAATATCGAGCTTTTTTGTGTACCTAGCTTTTTTCAAATGCGCCAAAACCGTTTTGTAGTCAATTCCCAGTTCTCCAGCTACATCGTAACTACTAATATGCCGATCTTGCTCCACTTTTTCAAAAATGGCATTAATTTTGTCCGTAACAGGGCGACCGGAGCGACGTGCATCTTTAATATCAAAATTTCCGGATTGAAAACGTTTAAACCAAATTTGCTATATTCTCACAGATACTGCATTAGGTTCATAAACATGACAAATTTTTTTCGCGGCTTGTGTTTCATTTTTACCTTTTTTGTAGTAAATTTTTAAAATGTATCGAATTTCTTCATTAGATTCACTCATTTTAACAATAAGAAAAACAAATGAAAATCATACATTTTCCTAATTTGAATTTGGAATTGTCTTCTTTAAAATTAAAACTTTTTAATGATACCAAAACCAGCCAGATACAAATGGTATAGCCAAAGAGATCTTATTACAAGTTCATACATACTATATGCGAAAAGACTTTTTCCCCAACCTATTATAATGTTACTAGGCTTATGCCCGCGCCTTCGTCCACGCTTGACTTGAAATTCCTGCGCACGAAGCTATCGTTTCAGTGAGAACTGTGACAGAATAAGCTAATTTTTATGCACCCGTACAAATACAAATCGCTCCCGGGAAAATTCCCGGGATAAAACGTATTTTTTATTATTATTTTATTACATAAAATTTGCTATCGATCAGTGAAAAAAGTCCTGACCTACGGGGCCGCGACATGGACACTGACGGCAGGATTGGTCCACAACTTCCATGAAGCTCAACGGGCTATGGACCGAGCTATGTTGGGTGTTTGTCTTATAGATACAATTAGAAATGAGGATATCCGTAAGAGAACTAAGGTAACCGACATAGCTCGCAAAATTAGCAAGTTGAAGTGGCAGGCCGTGGCAGTGGTGGGCCGGTCACGTCTGCCGCAGGACCGATGACCGATGGAGCAGACGAGTCCGGGAGTGGAGACCGCGTCTCGGTAAGCGTAGTGTCGGACGCCCTCCAGCCCGATGGACCGACGACCTGTGCAAGGTTGCCGGTAGGCGCTGGATGAAGAAATCAGAGGACAGGGAGGAGTGGCGCCGTTTTGGGGAGGCCTACGTCCAGCAATGGACTGAGAATGGCTGACGACGACAGTGAAAAAATCACTATTCAATTTAATAACATTGAATGATTCGAATAGAAAGATTGAAGTGAACCGCCTAATATCGGTTTAACATTCCTGCTACATACCTAAATGTCGCCACATATCATTTTTGTGACGGTATTTAGATACTTTTAAATTTACAAGAATCTCTTAATTCATACAAAATAATGGTAGAGTATTCTGTATTAAACACCGCTAACTGTAAGAAATAATTGGGTTGTCTAAGATTTTTTCCAAGCGGAAGTGAGTCGTTTGTCTGCATTTCCTTAATTGTTGTAAGTCTGTGCGTGGCGCAATTTAATTTTAATTTATTGCTTTTTTAATGTTTATGGGGTTGGTTGAGGTTCTTATTTTTATTTACCCATTCACTTTTTCTGCAGTTACAATTTAACAGTTTTTATCTAGTATATATTTCTTAAAATTCCTATTGCGAAGTTAATTAACTAATATAGGTATAAAAATGTACTCGCTTTGAAAGTGCTTTACCACTATTACTTTTGACTGGCTACGCTGGATACACAAGAGCCAAATGACCCAATAATTTTAAGTAGGTACACTATTAAATTTCTTATTATTTCACTTCATTTGCTATAGAGTAAATTGGGAACATTGCTATAATTAGAAAATTATCTTAAGTTACTAACTTCCTATTTTTATATAACTTTAATAATAATATTTCATTATTGCTTAAGTTAATCGTCCATTAAAGTCCCTGAGTGCGGTCCATGTAAACAAGAAAAATATTTAAACCAACCAATTAGGCGTCTATTTGTATGCTTGTATCCATTGAATACTTATATATCATCACGAATACAATCGTCATTTAAAAGAATGTAAACTCCGAAAAATAGATAATGTCGCAAGCTTTTCTTGTTTCGCTTGTGACGTGCAGGTTTTATCAAGAAGGAAAACTTCATCGTAAGCACGTCGTAATTGTAACAATATACGTATTAGGTCAGAAAAACTTTCTTAATTAAGCATATTTTTATTCGAACCCGGGTTATATGAAGGAGAAGCGGGTGCATAGTCATTGAACTACCATCATCAATTTACATATTTTGTAATATTAAAATACATACCTTATCATTATAATTTTAAATATGGTGATAGAAATAATTTTAATTAATGCTCCAAGAGTAATTAATACGTTATGTGACTCTTAACTTATGACGTTATTGCTACCCTCATACAAAATAAACGAGGTTTCATTTTTTTGTAAGGTGATAAGAAGTATCTCAGTTGATTTGACAATCAACTCTATTCTAGTAGAAGCTAGATTACGGTAAAGCAATATAAACCAACACATGAGCTGTATTTACCTACAAGCTAAGGTGTGTTGAAACTTCGTTATCGCAACACACGCCTGATTACGCAGACCGATAGCCGCCAGCCATCTCTGTTAGTATGAACACAATATATTTAGATGGTTAGGTGACTTATTTACTACGTGTTATATCCTAAATTTTATGAGATATGAATTTCAATTTTAAAATAGAAAATCTAGAGGCGGAATGAGTATCGCCCAGTAAAAACGTAACGCGTAAGACGCGCTCTAAACACAGTTGGTGCCACCAGTCCGTGCTTGTTTTTAAACAAAATCTCAATTAAATTCTTCAATCAAAATCTTCTTATTTAAAACAAATTTTTTAAACTTAAATCAGTCAAAATTCTTTGTATTTTTTCAACATTTTCCAACTATTTGGGGTCGGCATAATATGTATTTTCCTCCACACTCGTCTATTCTGACATAAATGTTCCGTCTCTCCACAAATCATCATATTATTACCAACCTTCACACAATCCATTCATCTCTTTTTGGTATACCTTTACATTTGTACCCAGCCATCTTCTAGTTTAACATTTTTTGTCACGTGACTTTCATCTCTTCTCATTACATTCCCATACCACCTTCTTCCTCTCAATTTTTCAGTCACGGGTGCAACTTTCAAAGATTATATACTTATTTCTCACCTTATCCATTCTTGTACCACCACACGCCCATCTCAAGATTCTCATCTCAGCTGAGTGGAGAACGTTTGTGGTTTAGCACTTTAGTTGCCCAACATTCGGACCCGTATAAATCAGTCATAAATTGAATGTCTTGATTAATCGTCTAGATAGAATGACTCTTTAATAATAATAATAAATCGGCAGACACGCACACACACTGTATATCCCCAAATTAAGCAAGTTACGCTTGTGTTATGGGTAATATACAACGGACCATTCTGGGGCCGATCCCAGACACCCAGACCATAGTAAATAACGGAGAAAATACGTTTACGAAATTTACTATACCAGGAATCGAACCCGGAGCCTCTGCGTTGCAGTGAGGTAAGCCGGCAAAGACTTAGCCCGCTCAACCACAGAGGCCGTCAAACTCTAATTCCTTGCCGATGTTTCAAGACGTGTGGGTTATGACCTTCGTAGACACGATGGGCGCATCGTATTTACCAAATACGGCCAGATCAGCCGGTTTGGTGGCGGAAACAGTTGAACCACTCAAGCGGTGCGAATGTATAACCCTCAGTGAAAGTTATTTATTTGTGCGATTTGTCGTTGACACGGTCACACAAAGAGCTATGAGAATGACATCAACTCTTCGGATGATCAGAGAGCTAGCGAATAAGTCGACCGGATAACGATTCAGTATGGCAATCTAGCGAGAAAACGAAGCCAACCCATCAGGGCCGGCCCTAGCTTTTTTGCCGCCGTAAGCAAACTCGAAAAATGCCGCCCCCACCGAAGTTTAAGAAAACTAAACGAAGTCTTCTATCTAGCTTTCTTCTCCCAGTATCTAGCTATTTGTGTTGTATGTATTTGTTGAGTTCACTACTACTCACGTATTTTCTAGATTCAAGTGAACGAATTGAAATATGTTTTTGGAAGTTGTGGTTGTTTTTTTTTTGGATTTTGTTAGCTCAAGCGCTTATGTAGGAAATTTTGCCGCCGTAGACAGTTTACTACCGTGTGGTAGACACGGTAGTAAACTGTCTCGAGCCTATTCTAGTTATAGTCTTGAGGTAGTATTTAAGTATTAGTTCCCTTTTTAGTACCCTTGAGGTAGTATATGTAGTTCCTTAGTTTGACGTTTAAACATTCCTTTACAGAAATTGATCCATGTCCTTATTAGCTCGTTTTCCATTTCGTAAATGCATAAAAGATTGAAAATGTTAATTGTGATTTTTTATAAAATAAACCGGTTTCGTACCGCCAGCCCAGTTTTTTTACTGAGTGAACGTGTTGTTTAGTATTCTTTTTCCATGCTAGAGTTTAATATGGGATATATAGATAGCCCCTTCTGTTCACTAAAAATAGGTAGAGACTAGACTACAGGTCCCCAAAGTGGTCCATATGGATCCATGGGGGTCCACATCGAACTTCAAAGGTTCCAAATCATAAAAAACAAAATCTGGGAACCCGCGAGCTGCAGACAGAGGTCCAAAATAGTGAATACTATTTAAGCAAGTCGTGAGGAAATTTTATCTTTCTATAAATAGAATAATAAAATATGATAGTGTGCGTTTGTACTTACAATATATAAAATACCAACTAGAAACTATGTTGAATCCAACGCAAAAAAATGTTAAAATCAGTTCAGAAACAAAAAAATTATCGCTGAATATACCTAAAATACATGATGAATTAAGAATTTTCCCCTTTTTTTGAAGTCAGTAATAAAGCTAGGGGTCAACTGAATGCTGTAAAAATTGGTAAGGGGTCTACGCGACAAAATAGTTTGGGAACCATTAGACTAGACCAACAGTGGGCCGTTTATGAACTGAGATATAATACATATTTTCCACAAAGCCGCATGGGGACCTCCAGTAAAATAAGTAAAGCTAAAAGAAAGTTATTTTAATTCACGTAATACTGTATGTAAACTCTGCAGATACTAATATAAAAGGAATTTTGATATAAAATACCTTAGGCGCCTGTTTGTTGTCGTTTAAATATAAAAGAGGGAATCAACTACAGTTACAAATATACGTCGAATTCTTCATTACTTGCCTTTACGGCCCCGGCGTTTCTGTTTTACGCTTTTATTTGGCTTTTATTGTATTGTAAATAAGTATCCGAGGTTTAGCTGAACTTATTTTGTTGTATCGTATATTTTGCTTAACTCGGATAAAAGTATTGGTCTAAGAGAAATTACTTCTTTTTGTACAGATCACAATATTATGTTTTATTGTTATTGTTAAGAAAATCGGTATGTGATTGCTTTGAGTAAGATGTTATCTATATCATTCTATATTTATACAGATAAATAAAATTGAAGTGTCTGTTTGTAATGCCAAAATAGCAGTTTTTTACTAAATCCATATGAAAGTATATACGTGACTAATACCAAAAACTCCATTTTAATTTTTTTTTGTCTGTCTGCCTGGATGTTCCGACTAATCTTTGAAATGGCTGGACCGATTTTGACGAGTCTCACTGATAGATAGCTGATTTAGAGGAGTTGAGTTTGTACAATGAATTTCAGAACAGAGAAAAAAATCAGCAGCAGATTCCAAAAAATAATAAAAATTTTAGAATTTTCTTATGTCTACCCGATAGAGGATGACGTGAAAACTATTAAACAGATTTAAATAAAACTCGACACAGAGCCAGCTTATATTCAGGATTGAAACTTAGGATATTTTATGCTATTAAATGATCTTCGTTTTCCGGTATAGACGAGTATAGCCAAAAAAGATAAATTATTACACCTTTTATTTGTCTCTTCAATATTTTATTGGTGCAGGAACGGAGCAAGAATACAATTTCCTGCGGCCGGGCGGCCTGTCGTTAATGATGACAAAACAACCCACAGCCAGGTAGTTGGGTATTTGCCCATCTGGATAGCTACCAATTCTGGTCTAGAGTATGCTGCCATAACAACCTTGAGTTGTGTTCCGGCATTAGTAGTCAGATTTCAGTTTCCCTCCCTTTAGAGAGCGGCAGTACATTGTTAGCACCTTTGGTGTTACATATAGGCGATGGTAATAGCTTTCCATCAGGTCATCTGCCTGTTTGCAACAACAATATCTAGATTACCGATATATACAACCTGCCAATTCGTCCTGTAGAACAGTGCAATATTTATGGGCTGATGTTTATAATGATTGTTTTGATTTACTAACACGCAATCTGTAAATTTTGTCCGTGTCAAATACAGCAGGGGAGTCATATTTTCGTGTCATATAACATTCTATATATAGAGAATGCGGTGTTCATTTTTGTATTTTGTTCTTGTAAAAGAAACACGTATGATTCGTAATAAGATATTCATGTGTACATTTTGCAAACAAGTTGCGATTTGGTATTCATGCTCTTGCTTTATTATAATCGTTCTCTTTGCCGACATGTGTATGTTTCGAGGACTTCAATGGTGCATAACGATGAGTTCCAGACACACTTTTAATTTTTACACTATCATTAATATTTCGATATTATTCCCACTACGCTACGATATGGGGTTTATTTAAAAAGGTGTCATGAAATTGTTTAGATACCGGGAGCGCGTTTATGACATCTCTGGTGTTGCATACGCCCATAGGCGGCGGTAACTCCTTTCCATCAAGTGGGCCGTCTGTCTGTCTGCTGTACTTCAACTTTAAAAAAGATTATTAAGGATTCTAACGCTGTTTCGCTTGCATAATAATAGAATAGAATATTCTTTATTGCACACAATAAAGTAATTTACATGGTATTAAAAATATTTTAAGCTAAGATATTGTTCCGAGTTGAGGGACTCGAATTAAAATGCCGCTAGGAATAATTATAGAGTTTATTAGAACTATACTAACACGTATAATACAGGTACAAATATAACCGAACACAAAAAATACTAACATGATGCAGACGGTCGTAATTCAATAAAACGCGTAAAGTCCGTCACTATTATATTCCCGAATGTACACACCTCACGCCCGTATCGTAGTTGTAGCTCAACTGACCCCTCTCTCAATCAGGCCGTCATTTTATACTTCACAAATGCATAATGTGTCGGCCCGGTAATGTCGACACAATTTCCTAGAATTAGCTTGTAATCGTAATCCGCAACACCTGGCTAATGCAGCCTGCATGCGGCTGTAAACGAGTACAATAGAACAATAGACTGTTCCCCACTATAACTAGAAACGTATGCCAATAATTAAGTGAACAAAAGAAGACGATCATAAAAGGATTACAATTAGTTCAAATGCCGACAGGTAATAAAATGTGCTTTTACAGATTAGAGTGGATTATGTTTTTGTCGGAGCCTAAGTTGTAACAATATTAACGACTTCGTCCACGATTGACTTGAAATTTCCGGAACGCAAAGTACCACAGCATTTAAAATAGAATGTAAGCTATCGTTTTAGTGAAAACTGTGTCGAAATAAGCTAATTTTTATGCACCCACGCAACTACAAACCGCTCCTGGGAAAATTCCCGCGGGATTATCGGGGTAAAAAATATCACACACTTACTCTTATGAAATCTCTTAAGACCATTTTCGTGAGGCTGCTATGGTTAAGATCGTTCTTTTTACTGCCTTGTTGAAAATTTCTATCCTGTATACATTATGGTTATATGGATACTCCTAAGCATATTTTGATTTTAAAAACAAAATCTTTTTGTCCCTTGCCCATCTAAAAAGTATGACAACTTGTTTCAAAATTTCGTTACAAATATTAAACTTCTATAACTCCATTTCCTTGTTTTCTCAAAGAATAATGAAATTTAATCACTTTTTAATTAAATTCCTTCGACGTCTGTTATTTAAGTTTTGAGCTGACATAATTTTATTTCTTACACCCTGAGGCAATTTATTGCCTTTGCTAACAAAATTATTTTGAGTGTAGTAAAATTGAGATGAAATGTCTTTGCTTACTTAAATGTTAAACTTTTAAATACTATCTAGCTGACCCGGCAAACTTCGTACTGCTTCAGAATCAATTTTTTTCATATTTACTCACCTTTTAAACCTTCCCTGGACTTACACAAATAATTCAAAACCAAAATTAGCCAAATCAGACCAGCCGTTTTCGAGTTTTAGCGAGACTAACAAACAGCAATTGATTTTTATATATAAGATTAATATACTTTTTTTTTAAATAAATTGAATAAAATTAACCAAGTATTAGTGCAAGCAGAGTGTGAGATAAAAGGCACACGCACCTTGCTCAATTTGTAGTTTGTCTTTCGATAGATAGTATGGGTCAGGCACCAGTAATACACTGTCACATCTTCTATTATTATGGTCCACAAAAAAAGTTTACTTCTGACTAGACCCATCTTCTTTTTTACTTATGTATTTCGATGCGCTGAACCCGAATCTAGAGTTAGTTTGGTCCATACACTCTCAAAATGTTGGTCAAAAATAAAGACCACCGTTTTTCCCTGGGACGGTGATATATAATATTAAAGATTTATACACGTCGCAGCACGGTGGTTAATTTGAAGATCTTATTATGATTTTTAAGTAGAACTTTGTATGTTCCTTTGCGTGAGTAGCGGGCGAGGTTTTAACGTCCCTTTTTAGAAAGGAAGGAAGTAGAGCGGGGAGACTTTCAGTAAAGGATGGAATGATTGGCGCGAGGTCAAAGGGAATGAGACGCCCACAGAGTAAAGGGCTCCGTAGACGTATTGAAGTCATGATCGGCTTTTATAATTTCGCTACAGAACACAGAAAAATATTCGATTACAAAGACCCCCTATATCAAACAATGTCAACTTTCTACCAATGACGTAAAAGAGTTGCTAGTAAAATAAAAAAAAACCCCGCACAAACCAATTTTTAAGAACGGTTCTTAGACCGTTCATTTCTCTCTTTCAGTTAAGATGAATCAACCAAAATTTGAATCATTCGGTACCGTCGTGTCTGTTCAGTTCTGTGTCTGTGTCTTTCAACCAAATTGAATGAATTTGGTTGAAAGGCAAGGCTAATAACACAGACTAGTATTATAAAATAGTATTAAAACATGTAATAAATATAAGAAATAAGTAAGATAAGGATGTTAGAAAATAGGCGTAGAAATAGATAGAATTTATAACAGAAGTTGTATTTGAAATGAGGATTATTGTAAAAAAAAAACTATATCCAAAACAGAGCAGGACGGCGATTAATAAAAAGGCTAATCACATCTAGTTAATTTAAAAAAAAAAATGTTTGCTTATAGGCAAACTGGCAGACGGGTCCACTTGATTGCAAGTGGCTACCGTCGCCCATGGACATCTGCAACACTAAGGGAGCCGATGCGTTGCCTACCTCGTTGAGATTTTAAATATCTGTTTACGCCCTTTTTGAAGAGCCCCATATTGTAGCGTTCTGAGAAAACCGTGGGAGGGAGGGAGCTCATTCCACAGCTTGCTCATGTATGGCATAAAGGTGTGAGCGCTACGTACAGTGGATAACTTCCAGGTGTCAAGGAAGTGTGGATGAACTCCCAGTCGCCGGCGAGCAGTGCGGCGGTAAAATGGCGACGTAGCTACAAAACCAAACAGCTCCTCAGAACATTCCCCATTGTACAGACGGTAGAACGCGTTTAGAGCGCCAACGTCTCTTCTGAGACTTAGTTATATCTTTTTATTTTTGTAAGACATAAAATAAATTGGCTCTTACTAATTTGCCGCTCTAGGTTCCAGCTTACTCAGCCTGTTAGTAAACGCGCCATTGTGTATGAAAAATGAGTTTAAAAAATAATATAATAAATAATTATAGCTATAATTTTAACATATAAAAAGATCTACAGTTTTTATACGTTTCAAAAATTATCGCGATTTATTGAAAAATTTTCTTTTGTTAGTTATTAAATTTGATTACAACGGGAACGATAAACTTTCTGCTGAATTCTACTATATCGAAAATTTCTTAAAAAAATGGTTATGACTATATAATAGAATAGAATATGTTTAATTGCAAATAAGGAAGCAGTATACATCAAAATTAACAATATTTCAACTAGTCAAATAGGAGGACTTATAGCTAATAGCGATTTCTTCCAAACCACGTTCTGGAGATAATTTACATATCTAAAAGTGGATCAGTATTAAGTGCGCATAGTTTAAAACATATGAAAGTATATACACAGCCCGTAGAACCGCTTTAATAGGGAAAAGTGTATTCTGCATGGCGCCAGTGATATTTAATAAAGTACCCAGATCTATTAGGGATGATAACATATATTGGTTTAAAAAGAGGCTATAAAAGATATTATCCGAAAACTGCTATTACAACGTTAAAAATTTTCTTGACGACCAATTCTAAATTAAATTTGACAATATATAATATATATCTTGACAATTTTTATTATTCTAATATTTCATTTTTACATTTTTGACATTGTATTTTATATGGACTTATGGAATAACTCTGCAATTGACATATTACCTATAATTACTGTATAATTCTAGAAAAAAAGTAATATTAATGTCTGTGGATTGAGTGGGTTACAATCTGTTTTTGCTAATTAGTTGAGTTCCAACTTTTAATTACTATTTGCGTGCCTGAAAGGGCAAAAACATGTGAAACAAAATAACATATTGTCATCTAATGTTTTTACTAACCATGTTTTTAAGCAAATAAATGATTTGATTTCATTTGACATATATTGATAGCAAATAAATACGCATATTTATACACAAATATACATAAACTCACATAGACGTACAAAAATTTGATATTTGACTAATTTATATAAGATATAATAATAGTTTATATAAGATGTAAGTGACTTTGCACTTCTGATGCTCATTGGTAATGCATTCCACAACCTTACAGCCTGTACAGTAAAAGATTTCTGGCAAAATTGCGTAGAATATATTGGCGTCATTAATCGCAAATTTGCTATTCTATTTTCTTTGGGATAAAAAGTATCCTACGCCATTCTCTGATATCTCAAGTACATAAGAATTCAATATTCATCACATTAGCAGTATTTGTGAGAAGAATTAATAAAAAATAAACATATACACAACACATATTATTTGTTAGTATTATTGCGGTTTATAGACATAAAGAATATATTTTACACAAGTCTGATACATATTTTATGTTTGTGTCTACGTCTTACCCTGCAAAACATGTGATAAGTCTAGACAGTGCTTAAATAATTTACTGCTTTCACACCAATAGCGTTATCTGTGAATAAATTCGTAATTACAAAATATTTGTCGCCAAAAACTAATAAAGGCCCTCTCTCGTTCTTTGAGCAATAAATCATGAAACCGCCAAACTGATTTGCTACTATCTGCCCCACTCTCTTGTCATTATATTCATAGTCATTTGTTTTTAATCAACGAACTCTTGTTCAAATAATAATTAATTTGATCTTAATGAATAGTTTAAGATTCTCTGCCGCACTCAGATATCTTTAAGGAATATTAAATTAAAGATCAACTAAAATGTTAAGTATATAATTGTTGCTTATAAATAGATACATAGCGTGCGCAATTCTTGCGTGAAACGTTATTGCTGAAACATATTTGACAGGCGTTCCCGTTGCCCACTTCGCTAGGCGTAAAATATTTTGACTATTTAGATTTATTAATCACAATTAAATATAGCCCATGTCACCCGGGAATAATGTAGCTGTCTACGGGTGAAAGAATTTTCAAAATCGGATTAGTAGATTCGGAAATTACCCCGAACATTCAAAGTCCCAATCTTTACCTCTTTATACTATTAGTATAGATATAGTATAGATTTATCTGGGCACTCTTTACCATATTTTAAGCGTATTTTCATATCTACCTACTGTCTTTAATAATTAAGACATTACACAACATACATCCTTAGACTATTAATGTATAGACGGAGTTTGAATAAAAAAAAGCATTTAATGGAGTAAAACTTTTTTTATATTCTTGCGTGTGTAAACTTGTGTAGTGCATCTACTTCATAACGCACTGCAGCGAAATCGGTATCCCATTCCAAAACCGCATTCTTTAGTCGGCCTTGCTTTTAGAGTCCAAGACTCCGTCTACCTATTAATGATCTTTTTAAATGCTGTCTCAGGATACCCCTAACGCATAGGCGTTTGGGGTACCCTAAGTAAGATGCACTGAGATCCTCAGACAGACTGAAAACATAATTTTCATGTTCCAGTTACGCGAATGGCGGTCATCACTGTATTTTTATATTTACTTTTTAATATTAACATTAGTTTCATAATAAAGAACAGGAGTTAAATACATTTTATGGTCTTGCTTTTTAAATGTCATCATAGAAATAATTTTATCAATTTTAGTAGTAGTTTTGTACACTCGTACAAAAACAATGAATTCGTGACATTTTTTATATTATAATAAAAAGTGGTCCAGTTGATTTGACTGTCATCTACCCTATTATCGCGTCCTGGAGGTGAAGCAAGAACTGATAACCTTCTAAAAATGAAAAATGAAAATTAATGTATTTATTTCAAAATGGAATTTTACAGATTACTTATTGAAAGTCACGAGTCTACCACCGCTTCCAAAATAATTGTATTTACTCTTAAAGGAGAAGAAGCGGCGCAACAAAGTCCCCAACAACATATTTTCATTTCTTTATTATTATGTGTTCTCTTTTTTAAAAATATATTGTTAACTTAATACCAGGCTTAACAAAGTAATTCTTAATCACTGAAAGAGCTTGACAGCGAACGCATTATTTCTATCACATGCTGCCGTATAGAAAATTACTTATTAACTAATTATTTACAGAAGCTCTTGAACCTTTTCTGGGATTTTGTTGAAAAACACACACATCTCTCGCATAAAGTTCATTTACTTACAACACACTATAATACTTAAATCTCAATAGTATGATACACAAACAAATTAACTAACATTAAACACACCCGTACAGGGTTGTAGTAGATAAGCCATTATTCCAAAGCCGAGGTCCTGTGGTCGGATCGACTATTATCGTTTGAACAGCGGCTTTGTGGTTGACCCAAAACTGAGCATGGACCAATGGACACCGTTGCTTATTGGCATTTTCTTCGATAACATAAGCACAGAAGTAATAATTAGGGATGTTACGAATTATGATTTATTCGAATACTGAATGAGAATGAGCATAATACTTAATACTTTCAATCGAATCGAAACATTTTTAGCGATGAAAAGTACCCTAAATTTATGCGTGTAGGAAACATAGACACTG
This sequence comes from Dendrolimus houi, assembly GCA_039645545.1. Taxonomy (NCBI): domain Eukaryota; kingdom Metazoa; phylum Arthropoda; class Insecta; order Lepidoptera; family Lasiocampidae; genus Dendrolimus; species Dendrolimus houi. The sequence goes on along the minus strand of CM077127.1, from coordinate 21,223,368 downwards.
ACTGTTAGGAAGCCTCATTATTTTATTTAATGCTAGCAGCCCCGCCTGGCTTCACACGGGTATCTAAAAATAAATTTTTTGTTCAGTTTAATTACCTACTAAGCGAATTCAAAATATTTCCCCTCCCGTACGGCCCGTACCCCAGTGACGCCTACATCGCATAAGGTGCTGCCTAGCTAGCCGAGCAGGGTGAGCGGCGACCACGCAACTTTTTTTAAATACTTGCATTTTTAAACTCGTGATTTCTTTCGAATGGAATATCCGGATTAAATCATTGAAAAAGTTTTATAAAGGTATTGAAGCAGTCTTGAATATGAAGTAATTTATTTTGATAAGGATGCATACCAAGATACAAATAAAGAGCGTTTTCTAGCGGCAATATATCAATGAAATTTTTAAAATAAAAGAACAATTTTGTGGCATAACTATAATATAAGTAGTTAGACATATGCTTTCGCGACACTTTTTGTAAACAATGATGTTCTGCAAAGTCGTAGTACATTATTTTATTTTATCATCAATATTTTTCGCAGCGCAAGCGATTTTAGGTAATTTTTTACACCTTGGGTTACATTATTGTAGTTTTAGTAAGGATCCCTTATTATAAGAAACTAAAATATAGCCTATATCACTCGGGGATAGTGTAGCTTGCCAAAAATGAAATAATTTTTCAATTCGGTTCAGTAGTTTCGGAGCCTATTCAATGCAAACAAACAATCAATCAAGTTTTTGCTCTTTATAATATTAATATAGATAATATAATCATTTAAGATAAAATATAGTTCAAAAGCAACCAAAAAAGAGATGGATGGATTGTGTGAAGGATGTTATGATGATTTATAGTGTGACAAAAGACGTTAGGATAGAGTAGTATGGAAGGAAAAGACATATTGTGCCGACTCCAAATAATTGGGAGAAGGTGAAAGAGAAGAAAGAAGAGAGGGAGATAAAATATAGTTCAAGTGAAACGTTTCTGTTTAACCTTATATCTTCAAAGCTTATACAAAAATGTGAAAATATATGTTATAAACTAGTATGGATATTAAAATTATAAGTATCTAAGCGAAATAATGCGATTGTATTGTAATACAATAAAACGAAAGTCAATTTTTCCGCGTTGTCGCAATACACGTTTTCTCGTCAACGAAAACAAAATATATTTTTGGAATAAAAACGAAATAGAACATATTTTCATCGAAATTATTTCAGATAAATCAATGAAGCGATCATAAATGGATCTTTGAACAAAACTTTGTTATGATAACGCCAACTTTCCCCCGATCAAACTCCTTTGAAAGTCTCTCGAGGCCTATTATCAGCCACTCTTTCTTTGTTTTGTTGGATTCTTAAAAACAATTTTACTATAGCAAATATTTTTTTCATTCTTCCTATTCTTCGCCCTCTAAATGTGGTTGCGGAAATATGTTTATTTCCAAAAGTTTTTGTGTTAACTGTGTATCATTTAATGTTTTCGCTTTTTTTTTGTTTACTCCTAAGTTGGAAATCCTTTCAGAATTATCCTTTTTAAACTTTTGCTTACAACTTTAAATATTTAATCAAGAAATGTCTTTCTAAAATACTGTAATTAAAGTCCGTAATATAACCTAATTAATTAAATATCCTAAATCTATGAATATTGCTGCACACTTTAAGAATGTAGTTGTACATAAACTACAGAAAAATGTTTGCGCGCGCGGCCTCTAAGCAATATAGGTACTAAAGAATATGCTTTACCCGTGTTAATAACAGTGAGTGCGGGACGCTGGCGGGAATAAAGAAGAGAAAAGTACTTACAGGATCGGGCTTCATACCAGACACGCTACGAACGATGCGAGCTTCGCACCGGCAGACACGTTTTCCTCGTGATCCCTTCTTCGTGTCTTGCGGTTCCTTCGACGAGTGGATCAGCTGGAAACGGCACAGCGGGTACCTCCCAGAATGCAGGCTAATACAGCGGATGAGGAATGCGACAAGAGTCACACAAAACGTTGTCACGTTTTATTTTGTAATAAATAAAACGCGATCAAAATAGGATTAAGAAAATTAGTTTTTTTTAATTATTATTATTTATTTAAAGAAAATAAGAGGGTAACAAGTAGGTTCTTGCCAAACAAAAATCAGTTTCCCTGGCTAGTCTTAAAATAGGTACCGCACTCTCCTGAGAATCCTGGCAGTATGCTGGATAGCACGGCAGTCTCTTATCCGCAACTCCTATTACACGAGGCTGAGGCACTGGAGGTAGTAGATTTCAGCGAGAATGGGAGGAGTTTACTACCAACCAAATTCCTGAAACCGCAATCAATTCGAGCTCAGCGAGTGTTTTATTATGCTCTTCTTAGCCACTTGGATTGTCAGCAACAGAGCCAGGTCATCTACAGGAAGAGATTGGGACCTAATCACTAAGTGGATTTTCTAGGCGCTGAGACAATCCAAGCGTACAATGTAAGGAAAACAATAGTTAGAAATATCGAATTTAATAGTAAAAATTGCACGATTAAATTTATAACGGTTTTCTGCATTATATAAAACAAGACTGAAGAATTTTATGTAACAAACAAATATTTAAGAGTTACATATTTACATTACATATAAAAATACATAGGCTATTTAAACTACTAAATATTTTAATACAATTTCAAATCACTGCTAGCAACTGTTCTTTAAACCCCTACAAAGAGAAAAAAGAGACAGATATATAATTACACAACTTTATAGGAATAATAAGCACTTATCCTAAACACGAAAATAAATAACATTGACAAGTTTAGCTTGTATTTAGTAACTAAGATATTGGAATAATAGTTTTCAAAATATGTAAAAGTTAAATACGCAGTCGCATCTATGAGCCAGCCCAAATGATTTGCCTGTCCTACCGTCATTAAGTCGTTTATTTTGTACACCTTGAGACGTTCCTTTACATGTATCAAATTATTGTATGACATTATGGTATTTATGGGTGGTGATTTTTTAAATTATATTTTATATTATTTTTAATTGATATTTATATATATTAATTTAAATTATATGTATTACTTTATTTTAAGTATGTTTAAATTATATATAATTAGTAAACAACGATTGTGAATAGTTGTCACAACGTGGTTAGGGTTCGCCAAGCAGCGATTGCTAATATATTATAATTGGTATAGCATCGATATAGACGTAGACAAGAAAGTTTCCAACTGACTGCTGTACAACTTTCGCATTTAGTAATACAGTGTTACAGACAGTTTACGCCATGTTCCGAAGTTTAAAGATCAAATTTGAAAAGGAAAATGTGTAAATAAGTTCTTAAATTATTTTAGTTTTAAGTTTTACTGCATTCTGTGTCTTAGAACGGGTCACTGTAAGATTTATTTATTTTTTGGGACAAAACAATTACGAGAGGAATAGGTTAGAACCCAAACTATGATAATTCGTGTAGTAAGTACTCCTGGCCTTATTACAAGCTGTCCTATTTTAATTATAGTTCTTCTTCAGAAGGTCGGTTTTCTTAACGATTGTTTTTGTTGTTGTTTTACGATGGTCTGTTTCTTATTCTATGTAGGTACACCACTTCGCAACGTGTTATTGTCATTATAAGGACAAAAAGTAGAACAAAACTCCCCAGCAACACGTCTAGCTGAAAATTCGTTTACTTCATATTGGTCTGTCTCAGTTTAAAACTGCGACCGGCTGCTAGAGCTGCTAGATCTACACTTTTTATGGAATCACTCCTTGTACAGAGATGCTAGATCTACTTTTACGGAGCCATTCCTTGTCTGTACAAGGAGCGGCTCCGCTCTAGCAGCTCTGTAGCTGCTAGACCTACACATCTTTTTTTGGAGTCATTCCTTATATTACACTCCTTCTACAGAGCTGCTAGATCTACATCTTTTATGGAGTCACTACTTGTACTTTGTCCTTGTAAAGCTGCTAGACCTTTTATGGAGTCACTCCTTATATTAAACTCCTTGTATAGAACTGCTAGATCTACATCTTTTATGCAGTCACTCCTTGTACAGAGATGCTGGCTCTATATATTTTACTTTTCCGGAGTTACTCCTTGTACAAAGCTGCTAGACCTACATACACATCTTTTATGCAATCACTCCTTATACAGGGATGCCGGATCTACAACTTATAGGGAGTGACTTCTTCAATGGCAATATCCAATAGGTATGAGAATTAGTAATAGCTTTCCATTACTAATGGTGATAAACTAGTTACAGTTGTTAATACTCGATACGTAAATGGATGTTTATAATTGATGGGTAAATTATTAGTAACCCAACCGTGGTTAATGGAACATTAGATTTTAGTATTTAATGACTTGCGATATAATGCTTAAAACGATATATTAGGAAATGTAATATGCATTAAGTTTGAATGTATTACGTGAACTCCTTTTATTATTTTATTAAATATATTTCGAGTGGTATTATAATCAGCCTTGAGTTGACACTTTGTACACTTATTGCTGAGCACTTTCGGGAAGGTTTCGGACAGTACCACGTATGATAGATGCCGTTCGAGTTGCACTGAATACAACATAATATAAATTAAATATGTTCAACCAGAAAAATAGCACCATCGAATATAACACCTCGTTGAGAAGTGTTTATTGCGTAATATGTTATATTCATACATCCTGATATCCTGACCCTTTTACGATTTACTGGCATCCAATTCTTGTTCTTTCTCCAACTCTGAATCATTCTTTATTGTTTTATTGCTAAGCACGTTTATCCAGGGTTCTTCGCATATTGAACCAGATTTGCGAAGAAAATCCAGTTTTTTATATAAATCACGTATGATTTGTAGAAATTCGCAGCAAGTGCATGATAGTGTATTATTATTCAACGATAGGCTAAAGATAAGGTGCTTACAATATCACTTTAGTTATAAAAATATTGACATTGTAACCAAATGGAATAAATAAATCGACCATGATTTTTTCAATATCAGATGGATTAAACCTTGTAAAAAATGACAGTTCGAGTTTCCATTTGAGGCCAACAGACAGTAATATAATCACCACACTTGTCCATAGTGATTCGCGGATTTAGTTATATCGATGTGCAGATATCGTTTCTAAACACGCATAGTATCGTAACAGTTTCCATTTAAAATTTAGGGTTGATTTGCATACCACCGACATTATAATTTTATTTAATAAGATACAATATACATGTATATATTTCCGTCTAAGAAGTTGTTTAATTGTTCATGAAATAGAAGACACTTAGATTATTTCTCGGCACATTTAAAACGTTTAGGTAAATTATTCGTAGGCCTGGAGGTTGTTCAGCCAAGCAGGGGCGTAGCTACTGCCGTATCAGCGGTATCAATGATACGGGGCCCCGAAAGTGTGTAAGCAAAAATTCTTAAAATGTTATCCAAAATCTTTTATAGATTAATAACATTTTTAACATAACTGCTAGCCCAGCAGAAACGGCTATAAGACTCGTCATTAATGTCTATAGAGACAGAAAATCTAGAAAAACTGAAATCGTCTTCAGCTATGGATGATTTGATAAATAAGTTTGGCGAAAAAAGGCGAGAAAAGTGTATCTTTGATTTGAATTGTTTGTCACACTTAGCTCCTAGGAGCATTAAGTATAAGTAATAACTTATAATTTATTTTAATTCATTTCGAGTATTTTTGTTTATTTTATAAAAAACTTGCTCCTTGCCTTGGCCCCCCATACCCCCCTAAGAAATTTTGATACAAGGTCCGTCTAAGGCAAGCTACGCCACTGCAGCCAAGTTTCTATTCGCACCGGATCCTAGTGACGTGACAGTATCGCTTGTATTCAACGTCTTTGTTTCGCACGTCGACCTTGTTCCAACACGTCTCGAATGTTTGTATCGTAGCATTCGTAGCGGTATGAGAATTCGAATGCTGCCGTAGTTGTGTGTTTTAGGGCGCATATACAGATCCAGCGATGACCATCTGTTGTTCGTCAGTGTTCACCGTCAGTTCGCCGTGTGGCGATCATTTCATAGGAAAGCATTCGACCAAACTACGACGACTCGTCTACATAGAGCCAAATGAAGGAAATGAAACCTATATGTTAATCTTCGTTGGATAGTCTATACAATCCACAGATATAATAGAAATTTTATGTGCTAGAACACCAATGATTTAGTGCAACCATGGAAAAACAATACTAAGGCTAAGGCTTGGTTTATATAAATAAATCGTAAATCGGCAGACAAACATACGCACTGTACATCCCCAAATTAAGCAAGTTACGCTTGTGTCATGGGTAATATACAACGGACCATTCTGGGGCCGATCCCAGACACCCAGACCATAGTAAATAACGGAGAAAATACGTTTTCGGAATTTACTATACCAGGAATTGAACCCGGAGCCTCTACATTGCAGTGAGGTAAGCCGGCAAAGGCTTAGCCCGTTCAACCACAGAGGTCGTCAAATTTTCTTAGATTATTCATAGAGTCCGTCAGCTATATAATGCTATTGTTTCAACTCTAAAAATATTTCGGTTTTAGAGATCATGAAAGCATCATGACAATAACTGCAGATTAATAGCAATAGGTAGCCAGGTTTTTATTTTACTTATGTAAATAAATACAATATACGCTTATGCAGTGGGCCAAAATGTCCAAGATGAGATTATACTTATATAAAGCGGGTGACAGATAAGCGAGCAAGTACTCGTACTTATTTATGGCTTGAAGACCTTTTACGCATACTTGATGACATGTCTGCCACTCGTTTTGGATACCGTAATGAAAAATGTGAAACAAAGAGCCGCGTCAGCATCTATTCGAGTCGGACAGATATTTTTTTAAACGATCATTGATCAGTCATAGTATACATAGGTATAGTTTTCATTTAAATTTTAGTATTTTAGTTTATTTTAGTATTTTATTTACAGACTTCAATTTTATTTATTGGTAATTTATAGACTTTAGTCAAAATTATTGTTATACTTGCCAACCTGATAAGGTGTTTATAATTTGTGACAGATAATTTAATTTTTTAATGTCTCCATACAAGTAGTCCCAAGTTTAGTAATACGAGTATATATACATATAATATCGGTTATTTAATAAAATTAACAAGTGAATTTAAATGAAACGACATTCACAGGACTGCTGTAATTATTAGTACAATAGCCTGCCTGTTTGTAGACGACAGATTTACAGGTGCAGACGAGTCTTTGTTAGTTCGGTTATGTAACGTAAACAGTTGGCTAAATATACAAGGTAACAACGTTAACAATATTTACCTTTCAATATTCCTAAATTACATAGTGTGTGCAGAGTACAACAACAACACACCAATGTAAATGAAACAAACAAGACAATTAATGAAGACAATGATGATGAAACAAGTACGATTTTGAATGTCTATGAAATGTTTGAGACATTTCGGATGCTTTTCTGGAAAAAAATCATTGCCATGAACATTATGTATTATGATTTTTAGTCTATGCTATTGACTAACCATAATATAAGCATACTAAGTAATACAGAATAATGTAAGGAGTCTTTAGTCACTTTCTCACGCTCTATGAACGATCTATAAACTAATAGATAGATAAAAATCTATTTATTGTTCACCACATATATCGTACATAAAATAAACAATTTATAGTAGTCTCATTAAATAGATAATTATGAAAGTGAACTGTACATCAAGCGGTGGTAGCTGGTTCATTCCCCGCACGAAGGATCAAAAATATTATGTTGAACATTTCTTTAAATAGTATTATTTAAATATGTGGAAAGTACTTAAATAATAAAAGCATACGAAATTATCTGTATAAAAAAATGTATCTGTGTGCAGTTCACACGCAGTAGAAGTGAAACAAAGTGTGACAAGGGGTGTGAGGGATTATAAATTTCATGACGTCACATTTCATATATTATACCGTTATAATATATTTAAGCTTTAAAACGCGAAATTTGAAGTATTAACGCAAAACTTCAAAACATTTCCAACTTTATCTGTTTGAGCATAGTGTTTAAATGATTAAATATAATGTATTCTATCTCATCCTCTCGTAGACTTAGTCCTATAGATTTATGTATTTATCTATTTTTAGTGTCGCTTTTTCGTTTTATTGAGTTTCAAATCATAACGATTCTAAAGAATTTTCACTTTAAGAATAATATTGTTTTTGTTAAATACTTCGAATAATAATTTGAAGTTAACGTGTTAGTTAGTAGTAACGTAGTAGTTAATTTTAGTAGTGGATATTTACTCGAAACGCAAATCTATTTGTTAACAAAACATAGATGATTATTAATAAAGGATAAAGAAACGTTCAAATTACTTTCAAATTCGAGACTAATTTTCATTTCTTTAATGTTATTTTTACAGAAATGTGAATAAAGTTCAGTGATACTTAAACATAAAACATAATTATTGTGCTAAACAATGGACCTAACATTTGGTTTCGGTTAAGTGGTAACAAAGAAGAAGTCAAAATGATGTCCCAACACTTCACCAATATGTTCGAGCAAATCGGCAACTTCACTAAGAACAACTTAACCCATAATAGTAAATTGGCGAAGGAAAAAGAGAATAAGGCGAGCGCGAATGCGAACACGAATCACGTTGGTGCGAATCAGGCATCGCCGTCTCCTCATAAGCAGGGTCAGCCGCCGCCTCCATTGAAGAAACCTTGCAAAATAAGGAACGTCGCCTCGAAAACTGAATCTTATGATACCTTGTACGGGAACAGCACTTTGGTAAGTCTTTTTGATTATTATGATTTAATTCAATTGAAATGATTTCCAGAACGATATTGCCGTTATATACGAAATTATGGACTTGAAACTAAAAGGTAAACGGAGAACAGTAAATTGCTCATTCATATATTATATCAAATACGGTTAGTTCAATGTTAATTTTAACTTGATGTTGCGTGTACAACAGTCCGTCTAATTAAGAAAGCACTTTCGTATGTATGCTATGTAATAATTTCTGGTAACAATTCTGCTTTAGCGTTTATAACCTCATGCGTTGGTTTGCGCACAAGTATTGTTTTATAATACAGGTTTTTTAAGAATGTGATTGATAACGAAACATACAACGGTTATGTCAAATCTAGTTAGGAGATGATCAATTGCGAATGTCAATTCTTGCTTGACAATTGAGCTTTAAATAAAATCAATTGAAATGCATATTGACGAAATTTTTTATGTGACCGAAAACAAATGAATTATTGATGTACTAATAATGGGATAAATATGGACGCGTCATGGTTATTAATTTTATATTGGAGCTTAATTACACTGGTAAATATTTTCCTCACTATTGATAAATTATTGGCCATTGTATACGGTTATTTTGTTGTATCGTGCTAGACTGTCTTCACAGTAAGGAACGACGAGGCGTAGTATGTTATAGAAACGCGTTTGGAATTACGATCAATTACAATTATAATTGATAGTAAGCAAAACGAACAGTTTCTTCAATATAGGAAACGAGCATTACTCATGAACAGACTCCAGATTTTAACTAACTATCACAGAACAGAAAGAGAATACCGGTTACATTAATTATTTGAAAAGTAAATGTCTTTCATTACTTCTTAATGTGTTCTAATTACACACAACTCTGTTGAGTTGAACAATGAATTATGTATGTTTTAAGAAAGAATATTCATGAATCAACGTAGGAATTAACTTTGCGACAAATTAATCGCACTTCTGAAAGGTAAGCTAAATTGAAGTACTTTTGAGAATACGTTAAATAAATTAAAGGAACGTTAACATGCAAAGTGAAAGGAAAATTAACATTTCAGCGAGTGTTGGCATTTCTTTCTAACATTATGCTGCATGTTTTGCTTAAAAAAAAAAACTTTATTTTATTAAGATGCATTAGGAATGTAGGTATGTATATGCTAATGAAATGTATTATTGTATATATATGACTATATATATATAGCTAAATATATGTACGTATTTGTATATTTATTTCTTAAATTACTTTGAGTATTTATGTATTTATTGTCTTTTTCCTGCACCATCTACATCGCCTGTTTCACATTTCTTTGATTTAGGTTGTCTGTAAGAGATCGCTTTGAGCGATAAGGCCGCCTATTGTATTGCCTAGAAAATATTGTAAATATGGTCTGTTTTGTAATTGTATATTTTGGTGTGCAATAAAGTGTTCTCTCTCTCTCTCTCTACCAATACGTATATACGTACATTTAGAATGTACCATTTAAAATCGTTTAGAATCTGGTTGATGATCTATAATATTTTAAAACGACTTAATAACGAATGCTTAAGCTGTGCTGGAATCATTTTCTTGATTACATTATATTAAAGGTTCGTCTTGAGTTAATCGTGTTTAGTATGAGTAAGAGTTCCGATAAATAATAATAAATGCAGTTGCAATGAGAGCTTTGAGAAGTATATGTGAGGGAAGCATGAATGATATGATACTGAATAGTGTAATAGGGGAACGTTGTGGATTGAAAGAAGATGTAATAACAAGAGTTGGAAAAAGAATATTAAGGTGGTTTAGGCACGTAGAAAGGATTGATGAAAATAGAATCACAAAACAAGTGTATGACATTATTGTGAATGGTAGAGTTGGTACCGGTAGACCACGACGTACACACTATGATCAAATAACAGAAGTGTTAAAACGAGGTCAGGTAAAAAGAATAGAAAATAAACGGGCATGTATGAAGAGGTTAATGAAAGTAGATAAAGCGAAAGTTGTTTGTCAGGATCCTCGCATGTGGAGATCTATAGTCTCTGCTTACTCCCATGGGAAACAGACGTGTATATGTATGTATGTAAGAGTTCCGATGGGTCACTTCTCTAATCGCTTTACCATCTTCCCTGTCACATCGCCTTGTTCCATTTATCTCATTCCTTCTATCCTATCCTCCTGTCCCATCACTTTTAGCACATCTCTTCTATTCTGTCCCATCTGCCCTGGGAAAATGTTGGCTTTGCCTTTGTTTGGAAACATTTATAGGCGACTGCAACCTAGTTCCATTAGGCGAGCCGTCTGTCTGTTTGCCAGCTTCGAATCTATGTCTATCCACAGATACATTCTGTGTTTGTTTCTTACATGTATAGCGGCCTCCCTCGATTTACTGATTTTTGTAGCTTCATCGCATCAGCGCGTAGTGCGCAAAATACCGTACACGTAGTACGGTATTTTGTGTACATCTTTTTGCAAATTTAATTAAAAAATAATTTATTTATTATCAAAATGTAAGTAATTATACAATAATTATGTATAGCACCATCGCCACTCCTAATCAGCAACATTCTTGCCATAGGTTTTCGGGAAGAGATCGCTTTTTAGCTATAAAACCGCCTTTTGTATACAATTTGAATAATACTAGTTCGTAAGTTTTCTGTAATAGAGTACAATAAAGTGTTATCTATCTATCTATCAAATTTATCTAGACACACCTAGTCGTTTTTGAGATAAATGACTGTGACATTCATAGACTTACAGACACTACAACCGACTGAAACACAGATGGAGATAACGATTTTATAAGATGTTCGGCTTATACTACTACCCATTTACAAGAATTACCAATATCTTTTTATATTGCGTAAGTTCAGCAGGCAGGCAGACGGCCCACCTGACGGAAAGCGGTTACCGTCGCCTATAGTCATTTATAAAACCAAAGGGGCTACCAATATGTTGCCGCTTCTTAAAGGGAGATTGGGATCTGGTTATTAATGCCGGAACACAGCTCAAGGTTGTTATGGCAGCATAATTTAGACCAGGGGTGGTAGCCATCCAGACGGGAAAGTAGCCTACCACTTGGCTGTGGGTTATTTTGTTGCCTCTTATAAACAGGCCGCCCGGCCGCAGGAAATTGTATTCTTTCTACGTGCCTGGACGGATGAAATAGAACGCATAACTATGTATATTAATATAGATAAGTTGTCATAAACAAAGACACCAACAGCTAGTAAGGCTAATAAAATACTTGAAAGGAATACTCAGTTTTTTTGTTAAAATTTAAACAGACGTGTTGATAATAAGCTGTCAGCAACAAAGTAACATAGCTCATCTAATTGCCGGTTTTCCCGGCGGTGTGTTAGCGAGAACGCAATCGGTTCATATCTTTCTTGTTAATGGTTACACAGGTTGTGATTTAGGCCACTTGTTAAATACTGATATTACGACATGACGTAACAGTGCCGCTTTTATGTGTGGAGGGTTTTTGAGTGTATGAAATATGTTATTTATGAACAGGTATATACCTGTACCTGTATATAGTCGGGTTGGTAAAAATATCTGTGGTGTATAGTGATATGACGGCCTCTGTGGTTGAGCGGGCTAAGCCTTTGCTGGCTTACCTCACTGCAACGCAGAGGCTCCGGGTTCGATTCCTGGTATAGTAAATTTCGGAAACGTATTTTCTCCGTTATTTACTATGGTCTGGGTGTCTGGGATCGGCCCCAGAATGGTCGGTTGTATATTACCCATAACACAAGCGTAACTTGCTTAATTTGGAGATATACAGTGTGTGTGCTTGTCTGCCGATTTATTTATTATTTATATACGTTTAGGCGTGTAACTTCATTTCATTGATTCTCATATCAATAATTAAAGCTATAGAAATCGTGTAAAATTTATTTTACACGATTTCTATAGTTTTGAGTTTAAAAACACAAAACCGAATTCAAGAAAAACATAAAAGTAAAAACAAAAATATAAATTGTATCTACAACTATTTGATACTTATTTCTTGTTCTAGACAATTCTGAGGTTGGTACTAAGCAAAATATTTTCATTTTGCTTTGATTGCAATTGAGACCCTCCTTTTGTTATTATAGTATTTTGAGGCATAGCCGTTGAGCTTATATAAATATGAAGTAATAGTATACGTGAGTAAAACAGCATGACGTCTAAAGTTTTTGTTGTTTCGGATAAGTCACTAGTTACAATAATTTTCTAAAAATAAATTAATAGATAAATATCTTGGATCTTTTCAGCGGCGAATTGGAACTGTTTTGTGTACTTAATGTAATTTTGCCAAAGTTGTAACTTGTACTCTGGAGGTATTGTGAAAGGCCGTCTTTACCGGTGTGCACGTGGCGAGGCCATCTTTTTCTTTTTGTGGAAGCGGGGGGAATATATTTCCTACACTACCGGGTTCTCTTTGGGAGTTAGACCTTACGCGGCGAGATTACGCGCCGCACGGCTTGTGTGGGAATCTGGTACAGTCGTTTCCAAATATACTACTAAACCTGAACCTGCCTCCCATGTGCCCGCGTTTGTGGTTGGAAGAACATGAGACTTAGAACGAAGTTACACCCATGTTCATCACATCTGCGCATCAAGGCTTGAGAATACCCCGGGAAGTAGAGTAAACTCACTTCACCAACAGAGGTTTATTTCCACCGCATCCCCAGATGCAAGTGGACCCTTGTATCTTTTTCAGGGTTCGTCCAACATCCAGCTGGCTGCGGTTGAGTTCTGTAAGGCTTCCCGTGACTCGGACAATGTAAAGGAGGAAACACGGAGGGAGGTTTAATGAGTAATTCTTGGCCGAAGTTTGTGTGGCCCTGTCTTTCCTCCCTCCAGTTGTAGTGAGTCTCTACAGCCGTCGCCGCGTCTCCCCGTGAGCATTCCTTGATGGACTTTTCCTCCTCAAAAAAAAGAAATGTAAGTTAGATTGGGTTTGCATAACTACGTCTAATTAAGACACTTTCTAAAAACTCAAAAAATGATTTCTTGATGTATAATGTGTATTGCACTTAAAAGAAACATCAAATGAAAATGAAACACCAAGTTTTGTTTCTTAGACTTGAAATAAGTAAATATAAAAAAAAACAAGGAGAATATTTTCTCACGTACGTCCTATAAAGTGTGTTGGTTTCAGAGAATGGAATGGAGGACACGTTATAAACCCTGAGGTTTGTATAACAATAAATTTGAATGCCAACCTACATTTCCAAGACGATTTCTTGAATTAGAAAAATGTATATTAGGAGAACTTTTTTACAGCAGGATTTACTAGGTAAAATTATCACGTGCTGACCATGAAAGAACAACATGGATGGTGAACATACTTGAATAGAATCTTCCCTCAACTGGTAAGGTCCAGATTCTTTTGTTTGCAAATGGGAATATTTTCTACAAACTCCACTGCTTGGATATTAACTAGAGAAAATTGGGGACTCCCGGCGACAACCCACTAAGGCCCGGTTCCTATATCGTACCGACCGTTCATTTGCTCTACTAATGGGTTAAAATTTGACATAATAAATAATAAAATATAATAAAAATCTCCACAAAAGTAATGTCAAAAGTTAAGCGATGATAAGGGAAGTGAATAAATAGTATAAGATGTAAGAACCGGCCATAAGACTACCTCGGTGTTTCTCGAGCCTTAAGCATTAACAGAATCAACACTACGAACCTGGCAAATGTGGGTTTTCCCCCAGAACATGGTGGAGTAGGACTCTCAATTTGCCGCTAGATCAAGGATCCAGTGACCCGGTTGATAATGATAACACGTCTATTGACATGTTCCTATAACTTGCTATTTATTTATTTCATCATTCGTCGTGAGGTCGTCGTGTCACAGAAAGATACAGCCATAAGACAGATGATGGGACTCGCAGGGACGTGGAGAGATCGTGATTGGCGGCATCTGAGACGCCACCGTCTGTCTGTTTGTCGGTGCCTGCCAGCCTGCCGTCCTAACCGCGGGCGGGCTGATCCGGACCAGCCGGTTTGTAATAATGTCGACCCTGTCCGTGAGGACGTTATGCGGTCATCGCAGGAGAGTCTTTCGCCGAGGCTTGTAATCCGACGTGGCCCATCTGTTATTGTTGGATATTTGTATATATTCTTTGTACGTGTCGGGAATCGTTTGCGACCTCAATTATTGCACAGCGCCATCTATTGGCTTGTAAGTGTTCCACTACACGGCGCTCGATGGGTGGTCGGAAACATCGCCATGCTAACTTCCTCTCAACAATAATATATTGGGACCAGGTTAACATATAAAGAAGAACAGACATACTAATTAATTATGCTGTCCTAAAAAGGCCCTTGCTTAACATAATACTAGATTCACAATCAGCGCTGATCTTCCGCAAGTACCTATAAGTGGTACCACGGTTTAGCTCCACAAAGCAAATTAAATAATTTAATTCTACAACTGAATCAAATTAGGTACCACTGATAGTAAGTAATATTTCCAATTTTCTTAAAATAAAAAAGAAAGCAAGTAAATATATATATATTAAAATAAAACTAGACCTGCTTAATGTATCCGAAACTTGAATTACATGGATGAATAACTTTATGAGCCAATATTTATTTTTATAGCCCTCAGAGCATTATGTTCTCTTATTTGTTATACACAGATTTAAACCAAAATAAAATATAAACGCTGTTTTTGATATAGTTTCGTATATAATATACTTTTGATTTATATAATGTATACACAGTACTATTCTTTATAATTTAAATATTCCTTAATAAAAAAAATTACTGCCAAAGTTGTTATTTACATTTGTATCTAACTTCGGATAAGAATATAAAAAGCATACTTTACTTCAATCCATAATAGAAGATATCACTTTGGAAAATTTAATAAAAAAATCTAAATGGTTTTGCGTGATACACAAAAACCGAGAGAAACAAAAAAATAACGAATTTTTTAAGATTCCGTAGCTATTTTGACAAAAACGAAACCTTACGTACGATCGTCATGTCCGTTCAGCTAGTGGTCCGGTTATCCTGGGATTTACTGGGATTAAACGATAAGTATATATAAGTAGAAATTATTCACGAAAATTTGTTTCCTATTCATAATAATTTAGAAATGATTAGATTAGAAATTCTTTTATTAAATTTAAATTAAATTATTATTTGACGGCCTCTGTGGTTGAGCGGGCTAAGCCGTTGCCGGCCTACCTCACTGTAACGCAGAGGTTCCGGGTTCGATTCCTGGTATAGTAAATTTCGGAAACGTATTTTCTTCGTTATTTACTATGGTCTGGGTGTCTGGGATCGGCCCCAGAGTAGTACGTTGTATATTACCGATAACACAAGCGTAACTTGCTTAATTTAAGGATATACAATATGTGTGTTTGTCTGCCGATTATTATTATTATTATACATATTTATTTAAGTTCAGATTTTTTTACATTTTTCTTTAAATATATACTATATAAAAAAAAAACATATAAATTTAAAAAAAAATGTAATAAAATCGATATCCGCCGGAAGCAGGGCCTAGGGTCCAGGCTACCGGTGGTTAAGGCTCCAGCGACAGGAACCTCCTCACGATACGGGCCGTGTCCAGCAGGGCTGCCTTCTGCATCCGACCCTTCACCCAGACACCAAGCGAGAGCTTTTCAAGGTGTCGGTCAAGGCTCTTCGCTATTAGTCCATTCACTGACACCACTATCGGTACTATAATTGTAGAGTCCAAGTTCCACATGGCAGAAACCTCGTGAGCGAGATCAATATACTTTATTTGTTTTTCTTTCTCGGCTTTCACGAGGTTACCATCATGGGGAATCGCGACATCTACAATTATAGCACGTCTCGCAGACCGATCAACTATCACAATATCAGGCTTATTGGCGACAATAGTCCTGTCTGTGATAATTGATCGATCCCAGTAGAGCAGATATTGACCATTGTCAAGAACTGGTTCGGGCTTGTATTGGTAATAAGGTACCTCCGACGAGATAAGTCCGTATTTAAGAGCAAGTTGCTGGTGGATGATCCTGGCTACTAGGTTGTGCCTGTGCAAGTACTCGCTGTTAGCAAGACGAGAACAACCGGAAGTGACATGTCTGAGAGATTCACCAGGGCGGTGACACGCCCGACATATGTCAGGCGTGCCGTCCTTCAGAATGTACTTCCGATAGTTTTTCGTCTTGATAACCTCGTCCATAATTGCACAGACAAACCCTTCGGTTTCCCCAAATAGGTCACCGAAACGTAGCCAGTTCACCGACGCTGGTAGGTCCACATCAGGCCCCGTTAAAGCCTGATAGAACCTGCCATGCAGCTCCTTGCTCTTCCATACGTCCATACGATCAGACGCACTCATTACCAACGGTCTCTGCCAGTTCTGTTTTGCTAAGGATAGCGGGGTGAACCCTTTATCTACTGACACTATATCGTGATGCATACCCGCTGTCTCGCTGACTTTGAGAAAATATTCTCTGAGATTGTACACCTCACGGTTGTGGAAGTCTTTGGTATTTAAAAACCCCCTACCTCCACACTTCCGTGGGATGTACAGTCTCATCACAGACGAACGTGGGTGGTGCATCCGATGCGTTGTCAGTAAACAACGAACCCGTCTATCCAGGGCGTCTAATTCAGTTTGAGTCCATCTTAGTATGCCAAAGGAGTATGCTAATGCAGGCATGACCCAAGCGTTGAAGGCTCGAACCTTATTTCCACCTGAGAGAAGGCTCGTTAAGACCTTTCTCAGGCGGGAAAAGAAACGATCCTTCATCGCCTGCTTCACATCAGCATCAGGAATACCCAACGACTCTGACATACCGAGATATTTGTAGGTCTCACCTTCAGAGAGGATCTTGAGAGATATATTCTCAGAGAGTTGTAAATTTTCTGAATTTACAAGTCTCCCTCGTTGTACATGCATGACGGCACACTTATCTACACCGAATTCCATACTAATGGAGTTGCTAAAGCTTTCAGTAATCTTTAGCAACTGCAAAAGATCTGGCTTTTTCGATGCAAATAGTTTCACGTCATCCATGTACATAAGGTGTGATATAATCTCACCCCCTCTCCGAAGTTGAAAGCCTAACTTTGACTCCCTAAGTAGAGTACTTAGTGGATTCAAAGCTAGACAGAACCACAGTGGACTCAAACTGTCACCCTGGAAAATGCCCCGCTTGATCCTTATTGGGTCGCGCAGAACAGAAAGATTCCCTCTGTCCCCTGGATGCCTAAGCACCGTGGTCCACTGCTCCATACATGAACTGAGGAAAGCACGAAGAGTTGCATTTACTTTATACAGCTCCAGGACCTTCTCCAGCCATGTATGGGGCACCGAATCATAGGCTTTTTTGTAGTCAATCCAAGCTACAGATAGATTCTTTCTGTTTCGCCGTACCTGATGACTAATGGTCATATCGATGAGGAGGAGCTCCTTAGTACCACGAGACCCATTCTTACATCCGTTTTGAGTATT
The DNA here is from genome assembly GCA_039645545.1 of Dendrolimus houi. Taxonomy (NCBI): domain Eukaryota; kingdom Metazoa; phylum Arthropoda; class Insecta; order Lepidoptera; family Lasiocampidae; genus Dendrolimus; species Dendrolimus houi. The sequence goes on along the minus strand of CM077127.1, from coordinate 21,205,213 downwards.
GGCCAAAATGTTATTATTTGTCAAATGTTCCATTAATTTAGATCTCAAAACAGATGTAAGTAATTTGTATATAGTTGGTAAACAAGTGATGGGTCTATAGTTTTTGCTTCCGTGGTACTACCCGACTTATGGAGCAGATGAGTGACTCCAGTAGTCATAAAGGAAGGAAGCGAACCCATGTTTATAGCCTCCTGGAATTGGACGGCCAAGCAGGCATGCGAACTCCTGAACCATTTAATCCAGAAGTTGTGCAATCCGTCTGGTCCTGGACTTTTCCAGTTTTGAGCCATACGAATTACACGACCAATGTCAACTGGTTCAAGAGCCAACGGTTCCATTTCTGGAATCGTTTCACAAGCCTGCTCGATCATCCTAGTCCAGTCGCCTTCTCTGTGGGTAACAGGCACCGACCAGATATTACTCCAGAACGCTGTCATAGAGTCCATATCTGGCCAGTGACCATCACCCACAGAGACACATGGACGCTCCCATCCTCTATACACTCGTTTTTGATCTCTTTGGAAGAAGCAATTCAAGTTATAACGATCTGCACGTTTTTTATACCGACGTAATCTATTGGCCCACGCACTAAGTTTTTGTTTATAAAAGTCAATGCGTTCTGTAGCTCGAGCTAAATAGTCACTGGGATTAATGTCAGTCTCAGTGAAAGCCTGATTTACAAAACGCATGACTTTTGGCCTGGTGTTTCCGGCCCTAAAACAAAGTAATTTGGCTATGATGGTCCTGGTCTTACCAATACGACATTCGATTCTCTTCTGCCAGGCAGGCTGTCCATCACTACGCCGTGGTCTCTGTTCCAAATTTGGAAGTTTGGTACCAGAGACACGACATACAACAACAGCGCCACAGTATAGAATCGAATGTGTTTCGGCAAGATCTTTACTAGCTCTAAAATATGGAGCTAGTAAGGAATCCAAGACCCCCATGATCAACAAGTTATGTTTGTGTGTGGGTAACCGTGGTAGTCGTGGTCTACTTAATATAGGTATCGTCTTATAGTCTTCAATCGCTTCCTCCAAAGCCCTCCTCATAAGCTCATTATCCTGGCTACTTACGTTACCTACCGTAGTATCATCAACTTCCACCGGCGACATCGCCGTCACCCTAGATGTTATGTTTGGGTGTTGTGAAGAACACGGAGTCTCGATGATTCTACAGGTGGTTCGTATTTCAGTGCGTAGACGATCAAGTGTAGGCTCGTCCAACAGATGTCGTCGTTGGATAGCTCGCACTTGATCCGATAAGCGCTGTGTCGTGACATTGGTATCTGGCTGAAGGATCTGAAACAGAGACAGCATCCGATCACGATACGCAGTGAGGTTGGTTCCTATCTCTGTCGCCTCGAAGTACGCTCGCATGACGCTCTCATTCATTTGCTGAGACCATCTCATGCGGCGCACTGCACCACCGGTAGCGGGGGCCGGGTACGGGATACGTCCCGCAGGTCCCAAGCGTGCCGACGGTGGCCGTCCTCGGCCTCGCGCAGGTCTTCTTGGCGGGGCTGACGGCGCTGGCCCCTCCTCACTGGTGCTCGATGCCTCGGTGGCCGCCGGTGTCACGAAGTCTTCATCGGATGACGACGACCGAGGTGTGGAGCCGAGCGAGGCGGGCGCAGCAGGTGGTGGTCGTGCGCGTGTACGGCTGCTTATTTTGCTCTCTGTTTTATTCCGTAGCTGCTAATTTTCTATTTCTTTGGTTTATAAATAACACGAGTTTTTTCATTTTCCATTTGACAGTTGTCATTCTGATTATATTATGTATAGTATGTATTTATACCTTTTCTTCTATTTAATATTAATGATGTAAATTTAGGGAGATAGGTTTTATTGGACTCTAAATAACATGGAATATAATGAAATGTTTCAGAATTATGGAAAATTTTGTAGTAATTTCGGAATTTGATACAGAGATGTGAATGTAGTTGACAGCCACTTTTTTTTTTTTTTTTTTTTTTTTTTTTTTTTTTTTTTTTTATTATTATTATTATTAATTCTTATATAGTTATTACATAAATCAAATACGTCATAAATCTCACAGTGTTTATATATATTATGAGAGTTTGTTTCAAATAACAAACACGTGCTAGTCTGTAATTATACGAAACAACACGAAAACCTTTTGTCGTTGTTTCAGACTCAATACAATTGTCTCCCGGAGGATTTGTTGATCATAATAAAGCCACAGCTTCCCACTTAGATAACTGAATAAGCTCTGAAACAGTTGTTAAACTTAGCTTATCCAATCTGATTACATAAAGAGTAGTGTTGTTTACAACTTTATAAATGGAATAATTCTTTAACAGATTTAATTGAAGAGATTATAATTTATATAGCTTTGACTGACATTTAGTTCGCCTGGGTCTTGCACTTTATTTATATTCACATTCTACAAGATATTTAAAATGGAATTGGAACAGATACGAAATCTTAAGAAAAAAAGTATTCAAATAAAAAATGACAGAGCTTATAAACTAGAAGAAAAAACTAAAAAATAAACCTGACTATAAACTATAGATATTTCAGGCAATTTTAAAGTTCGAAAGAAATGAAAATATTTTATTTCAAGAAATAGCGACGTACTTACTACATGAATTACAAATCATAGTAAAAAGAAAGAAACAAGTTTTGAAAACACGTGCGTCGCATTTTCAGCAAATGAAGTTTGCACTCAACTTATTGCTGTGCCGGACTTTTATCCGACACAACGCTGTTTTCCAGCTCCCTTCTACCGCGATTTCAAAAACGACCCAACTACAAACTAGTTAAGTAAAATTTTACTATAATAAAAACATATTATATAATAAATAATACTACTAGCGGTTCTGGCAGACGTTGTCCTAACCTGAAAAAATAAAAATCTAGAACCCGATTCCAGCGCCACCTACCGGGTCTAATTGTGAATCTAAACCATCCCGGGACCCATTCAAATCCTAATTTTTTCAAGTAATTAATTGATTTAATGTAGCCTTCTAATGATGACACAATTTTTTGAAATCGGTCCAGTAGTTTTTTTAGTTTATTCGTTACAAATATACAAAAATACAAATTTTTCCTCTTTATAATATTAGTATAGATAATTAATGTTTAGCTAAAATAATCATTATTATAATTGTGCGTGTCACTAATATAAGGAAACATTCCAACTACATCCACTGTGCGTAGAAATTATTCACGAAAATTTGTTTCCTATTCATAATAATTTAGAAATGAAAATTAGTTCGTACGGGCTATGAAATCGATGTAAGCACGAGCAAAACAACGTGAAAAGTTCCGTTCAGCGTACGTTCAAGTGGGAGTGTACCTAATCCTTTACTGTAGCTTTTCTTCGCCAAAGTAGTGCGCCCGTATTTCCCAAGCGACGTCAAGTGGAAACCTCGTGACTGTTTAAACAGTTTGTCGTTTTTTTTTTGGTAAAGGGAATGAAATACTACGAAAAATCTTATAAGTTTTTTTCATTCGCTTGAATCTGTTGATAGCAATTTTATAACCCTCAAGAGGAATATAGGGGTATTTGATTTGATTTTGTTGGATGATATGTAATACAAGTAATGTAATGATACAAGTAGGATTTTTATTTTTTCTTATTTTACTCGCAATATTTATTGCACGATTGAGTAATGAATTAATTAGGCAAACGTATCCATTATGAGGAAAAAGTGAACTTTATACTAGATCGTATGTCTGTGTTTGTTACATAATAGTAATATACGTGTTGGACTTCCCATGGCCCCCCCACGCAGGCCCTCCAAAGTCTGGGTCATTTTTATTACTCGTGTCTTTTTATTATTTTTTATTACTGAAGCACAGCAGACAGGCTGACGGCCCAACTGTGATGGAAAGTGGTTGCCGACGCCTATGGACATTAGCAATACTAGAGGTGCTGCCAATGTGCTGCAGGCCTTGAAGGAGAACCTGGCAACTGATGCCGGAACACATCCAGTCGGGCAAATGCCCTACCACCTGGCTGAGGGTTGTTTTGTTCTTCCAGGACATGCATTAGTATAATAATAATAATTTATTTACAAAAAATATAATTTGTACAACATGTTAAGACTGAATACAAAACAACTGTATCTTGGATGCGGGAATCTTCTCGCATGATACAAAATAAATTTTATTAGCACATGAATATGCTTCTGTGTGACATTGTGTGTGTGTATGTGTGTGTCTGAGTGTGCATAAAAGCGCGTGTTCGTTTCTGAAGATGATAATAATAAACAAAGTAACAATATGAGATAATTGTATGAAATATCTAAATTCATATAAAAATGCAGCATTTAAATAAACTTGGAAATACATGTAAGAAGTATAATATAAATAAACGAGGAAGAGACTAAGATATAAAATTGGAATTTATAATATTATTTTTTATCGAAATAGATACAAGCAATAAATTCATTGAATATCAACTGATTTGTAGAAGCAGGCTATCAGTGGCATTCTTCTCAAAAACTAATTGAGATATGTGGATGAAATTTTGTTAGCAAGATGTTTTTATACATTGCTACATAATGCTGCAGTGAAATCGTGAAACAATTAAAGGTGACCGGCCACCACACATGTAGCTGAGAGTTGAAAAAAAATGTATACATATGCGGGTATACCTTACGTGGTATGTTTACTAATTATGCCAAACCATTATTTTGTTTATTTTTGTGTTAGCTTAGAGTTAAAAAACTTTTATTGTTTTCTCAATCCTTGTTAATATTATAAATGCGAAAGTAACTCTGTCTGTCTGTCTATTCCGTTTTTACGGAAAAACTACGGGACAACATACATAGGATACTTTTTATGCCGAAAAATGGGATAGTTTCCGGGATAAAAATATATTTGTCTCTCTGTTTGTTATCCTTTTATAGAAAGACTATTAGAGCGATTTGGCTGAAACTCGGTACATATGTAATTTTAATACCGAAGGTGGCCAAGGTATACTTTTCATCCCTGACAATGTGATAGATTTTGGGATAGATTTATGTAAAGATTATCCCGGAAACTAGGATAGATTTGGTGATTTTGTCCATTTCATCCACTTGGCCCACTTGGTCCAATAGGTCCACTGGGTCTACTGGGTCCATTCCGTCCATGTTGTCTATTTTGTTAAGTTTTGTCATTTATGTAGTATACAGATAGACGGGGGATGGTATAGTTTGCGATATAAAATGAAGTGAATCTTCTGGGGGCAAATACATAAAAATTTAATAGAATGTAACCTGTACCGCCTGCTCTTTAAACAAGAGATGCGCACCAGAGGTTAACCCGCGGGGCGCAGGCGCGGGGTAAACTCTGGTTTATTGTATAAGTAAATTAAATACTATATAGCCACTGGTCGCTTTTATTTTTGCTTATCTCGATTCATAAGTCGAGGGAGCCTTAGAGCAATGTTTGCTCAACGAATGCAGAACACACGTCTACTGAGCCACTTACGGCGAGAATACAACCGGGTGGAGCGCTGAAGAAATCAGTAAAATACATATTTACAGCATTTTGACTACGTGCCTTTTGAATTAACACAACCTGACGAGACTTGGCTAGAAAATATATATCACAAAATTGCTTAAAAAAATTTTTGTACCTTTTCTAATAGCCGTATTACTCTACTATTGCGTCTTACCCCGAATTATTCTAAAATAAGCATACGTAGTTCTAGGCAAATAATTATGTATTTATTTCAAGGGTGCTTAAACTTGTAGATGTTATTTAATTAGCTTGAAATTTTCACTGATAAATGTATTAGATATCACTGGCTAGTTTTGGCCTGTTTCTTCTTAATTACATTCAAAAACAATGTCAAATAATAAAAAGTTAATTGACCACCCACATCTGTTAACGTTTTAGTATACGCGTAAAAACGCTCAAAGCTATTTTATGTAGATCGAGTGATAGTTCCCATAAGCCCCAATTAACATTCTACGCTCCTTTCGTTTGTAGATTGAATACAACTCTACAATCGTGTAAAGGGCATGCGACTCATTTCAATAGAAATAATAAACTCCACGCTCCTACGGGCAGACAATGCCCAGTCTCTCCCTATTATTGTTTCACTGCGTCCGCCGCTCGACCTCGACATCGTTGCAATTCAGTATTGTTTCATGTACTTAATGAAATATTATGTTATACTCGTATAAAGTAATTAGCTGAAATTGGGACTGAAATGTGCGTAATATTTTTAGTGTTTATTTAATTATAGGTTTGTTCCACGAGGGGTAACATTTAGAAAAGCGCGGTCCATTCCAAACTTATAATAATAATCTAAATTAATTAAGACTCTAATTAAGAGTTATTTTAATTAGGCTCCCAATTTAAATTATAATGATAATAAGACCACAATTTGTGCACAATCAGGTTAATAGTTTTAGTCTGTTAGTATATTTTTATTATTGGTGTGTCAATAAAGACTTATCTGTATATCTATTTAAACTTATTTTTAGGGTTACCTAGGGTAAAGTGGTATCTTTATAACTGTACATGCGTGTATTTGGGGAGTTTTTCATTCACCAATACCCAACGGGCTTACAAAGCCCTACATTTATAAGAGAATAATGTGTACAGTTTGCTGTTGGAGATCCTGTGCTTCCGCAGTGCATCCGTAATATTTTTGGCTGCACGAACAGATGCCATCTGGCGGAGGGAAATAGCTTCTCTGATGAGCTGAGCGCGCGAGAGCAATCAGCATCCTGAATGCAATACTCAATAAAGACTATAGTCTTTTGATGTTGGCTCTCATTTTTAAAGTGATAACTTCTTATGGGAGGGTAAACAGCTTCGTTATGTAACGCGTTACGGCGCAATCTGTCTGGCTTCCCTTTTTCTCACGCATACGGCAGCGGTAGGCAGGCTCCTCCTCTCTCACTCTAACCCACGCGCTACATACATAAAATTTAAGTAATAACCTAAACTTTCCTCAAGTTAAACAATTTCAATATTAAATAGTTCAACTTAGATTAGTTTAAGTTATCACTTCTAGCGGGCGTTCCGAGACGCACACGTTTTTTTTAATTTCTTTTATTGCACGAGTTCAGCAGGCAAGCCAACTTGATGGAAAGCGGTTACCATCGCCTATGGACATTTGCAATACCAAATGCACTGCTACTCTCTTACGGGAGACTGGAACCTGGCCAGTAATTCCATATGTGGAACATAACTTAAGGTTGTTATGGTGTCATACTCTAGACCAGGGGTGGCAGCCATTCAGACCGGCAAATACCCTACCACCTGGCTGTGGATTGTTTTGTCGCCTCTTACGACAGGCCGCCCGGCCGCAGGAAATTGTATTCTTTCTCCATTTCTGCACGAATAAAATTCTCATTCAGAAGATCGAATGACGAATTGTGAAATTAATAACGAATAGTGATTCGTTGTTAATTTCTAACGCAATTTCAAGCTTTACTAACACATATTTGCATCTAAGATGTCCTTCGTCATGTTCGCCCGTTTGTCCAAATTTCTATATATTATGCCACAGCCATTTTGACTATTATGTCTATATCAAATACGATGTAACATTTGTTTTACGTGCCATTACACAATGGTGTAGTGGAAATGCAAAAAACTAAAAGTTGGGGGATATTCAATATTATAGTATGTCTATAACTGATGAATATGTTGAGTTACGCGGAAAGATCGTGATAGGAACCCTTCAACTAATACAGTCACGTTTTACGGAATCTAACTTATCACGTGGGAAATTATTGTCCAGCTATACAACCGACCCTAGGTACCGATAGAAAGGATAGGGACAAGAAATGCAGGCTTGACGTGGTGCAGGATGATATGTGTACCAGTCGTCTTACAATAAGAGATGTTGAAGGTAATACGAAGTGCAAAAGAAATATTACAAAAGCAGACGATGACCAAACATAGGCTTTTTAGAGCGATAATACCAGTAGTAGTAAAGTACACCTAATTAAAGTTAACGTGAAAGAACCCGTATGAAAAGCCCACGCATTTAATTAAAACAAAACTTAAATACTTTTCCATAATCTTACAAATGCTTCACAAAATTTTCGAATGGGTAACTTAATAACTGAAGTTTGACGGATTAACAACTTTGTTAATAATTTCCCAAACTACGGTTAGACAGACTTGTTGGATCATATTAATTTTACCAAGAATATTAATAGCCAGCTTAACTATTTTGCTTTTGATAGATGTGAACTATTTACTTAAATAAATATTTTGTCACAAGATAGATACAAAGTTTAAAACTGGATTAAATTTATTAACAACTGACAACGCGTTATATAAAGTACAGAAGGTTATAATTGATATTCGTCTTTCAGATGCATCTACATGCATCTGATAGATGAGTATCAATTTTGTACATAGATTAAAGAATCCTGTGTTAAATCTTGGTAAACTAGATTAAATATAATATGAATACGGTCAATAAAGATTTTTTTATGGCTTGGTAATAAAGAGTTTTAATTCATTCGTCACTTCACTTAAAATCAACCTTGATACAAAAATCCTGTCAGAATTAAACTGATTACAGAGCTTTTGTAGTGCTCAGTTTAAAAAAACAAATTTTGTCTTGATATTAAATACAATATCAAATTATCTTCTATTTAAATACAATATAAGAGAGATAAGATAAGGAGAGGGTTACCTTTTTAAATTCTGTCTAGATTATTTATCCGTTCTCTTCGAAGTGCATTTACTTAGTCACCACATCCTACATTTTTCTCATTCCCATTATTTGCGCTCTAGTAATAATCTCTCCTTAATAACAACTGTACACTCTTCTCCCTTCGTTGATAACTCCTTCACTGTACATGCTGTCCGTTTATGGAACTCACTGCTACTCAACACCAGAGAAGCTAAATCCATATCGTCTTTTAAACTGATGGTTACTGATTTAATTATCTTTGGTCCTCTCAGGTCTAATAATGCTGCTGACTTTATATATAGTATGATATAAGGCGCCGATGACACAGGCCTTGCGAACATTGAACAAGATATGTCAACAAATTGACATTTTTATCTGCACTGTGACTGAATTCACAAGAACTGCGTATATGTTATGACAACTGAATATGTATATATATTTATCTATAATGTATTATGTGTACCACGCTATCGTATTGGTGACAACTGTAATGATAGCGATGTTTGTAAGTTAATAAATAAATAAATAAAGTATATTATTTATTTGCTTATTCTTGGAATGTTTCATATTATTTATTGTCTTCACAGCCACTGTTATGTATTATATTTTCCTTAGTTTAGGGGTTTGCCTGGAAGACATCTCTTTAAGCGATAAGGGCGCCCTTTGTTCAATATTTATTGTACCTGGTTTTTAAGAACGTATTTTTATTTTTTGGTGAACAATAAAGTGTTTTCATTTATTCATTCACTATAAATATTTATTTCATTGTCTGAATCAGGCAAGCAGGAGGATGGTTCCCCTGACGGAAAGTGGCTTCCACCACCAGGTACCAGAGGCTTCGCATACGCGTTGCCGACCTCCAAGAAATTTATGAGAGAGAGAAAAACGCGAAAGAAAATTCCCTACAGATTGATATAGCGGATGATCCCTATATATATGGGTCAAAGACACAATTTAAATAATCTGTGATTTTCCTACAATGATCTAAATTATTCTAAATAGTTAATAGTCAATGTGAGTTAACCCTTTGAAATCCCGTCAATTACAGTCTCGATTAGTCCGGAGAGTGTAATCAGTGCTGTTATTGAAAGCTTACGTGACACAAAATCGAAACAAGACCACTTTGTGTAGTGAAATGAGGCCTACGCTTGATTTGACCGCAAATAGATGGCTTTGACTAGCTTTGAGTGGGCTACTTCAATTCCCTGGTTTGGTATATGGTAGTGTTTATTGAAATGTAAATTGGAAATATATTTAGTTTGTATGCAAGTACAAATGACTTTCTATATAGTTCTGTGTGTTAAAAAGTAAATAACTATTCGAGCAAATTACAACTTTGTTCGAGTGTCCTGTGTATAATAATTAATTATGCAAAGAAAGAAACAAATATATTATAAAAGTGAATAATTTAAGGGATAATTTTAACTACAATGTCCTACTTATCAACGTGAAATTAAAACATAAAATTAATTAAGTAGGCATAGGAAATGTAATTCCTAGATATTGGCTAAACCGCGTACATTATAGCTACATTGTAACAGAGCGTGGTGCTTAGTGAATCATAAGTAATTAAATAATATTGAAGTAAATAAAATTCATTTTTTCCATGTCTACATTCCATACATATATATATGTATAAATTTGTATCACGTATTTCTGTATTCACAACAGTACTCAAATACTACTACTATACTAATATTATAAAGAGGAATCATTTGTATTTTTGTATGTTTGTAACTCAAAAACTACTGGACCGATCTCAAAAATTATTTCACCATTCGAATGCTATATTATTTCTAATAATATAGGCTATATAAAAATTAGGGATCCCTACTAAAACTTCAATAATGTAACCCATCAATCTAAATAAAATACTTAGCGCTGGAATCGGGTTCTACGATTTTGATGAAATTTTATGTCTGTTTGTTTGGGTTCCGGGGTGGTTTAGATTCATAATTAGACCAGGTAGGTAGCGCTGGAATCGGGTTCTAGATTATTATTTTTTCAGGGCACGATAACGTCTGCCGAGATCGCTAGATTTATGTAAGTTGGAAAGCCAGTCTGTATGTTTTTATAATAAAACTACGTCTTAACGGTTTTAAGCGGGGTAATTTATTTGTTTTCTATTAGTCCGACGTTAAGGCCACTTTTCAGTAGTCGTGATCATGGAAGACAAAGATGTCAAGTGTCAATAAGTATTCTTAAAGTTTTATATAACTTGTTTTGAATTATGTTTATGGTTATTATTTATTCATAGGGAGTATAATCTAAACCATTAAAACGTAGTTTTATTATGTATACTAGTCGCGAAAACTTAAGAAAATACTATGGCTGTTTTATTTTCATATATTTGTCAAATCTTCACGGTTTTGCTTTTCATAAAATTTGTAATATTATAAAATTCTAAGCATGCCGTGTTAGAGCGATTAAAAAACAACTGGAATACACTATATATAAACGATGAAGAACACGATACAAATTTTTTAGACTTGTATATTTGTCTATTTGTTTGGGATTCGCGTAAAAACTACGGGGCCGATTTGGATGTGGTTTTCACTGATCGAAAGTTGAGTTTTTAGTCTTAAATTCTGCGCTACTTTTTCTCCTGGAAATCCCGCGGATATTTTTCTGGGAATGATTTAAAATTGCCAGATTTACAAAAATCGCATTCCAATGTGATTTTTTTACTGATCAATAACAAATTTAATGTAATATAATATGTGATATTTTTAACCCGGGTATCCCACGGAAATTTTCCCGGGAGCGGTTTGTAGTTGTTCAAGTGCGTATAAATTAGGTTATTCCGTCACAGTTTTCACTAAAACGATAGCTTACACTCTTTTTCAAATACTGCGATATTTTGTGTCCCGGGAATCCTGCGGCAATTTCAAGTCAAGCGTAGACGAAGTTGCGGGCATATCTTAGTTTAATATAAAAATGTTTTACCTAGAGATCAGAAAGAAATATAAGACAGTTTTCATTTCTAAAACCCAAGTTTTTTTGAGAGGTTGTTTTGTTAATATACTAAATTTAAAGTCTGTTGCAAATTCAGAATATATATTTTATGTTTTACAGCTTTTTATATACTTAATTTATACATATTATTTATTTGTAATATATATGTTAGACATATGTAAGGCAAGTGACATGTGTGATTTATATAATAATATTATGTAGTAATGCAATGAAGTTGTAATGAATGAAAAAGTTCTGTTAATCACAGACAGAGGTAGTTGAAACAAACAAAATTAAATGTAAGCTAAAGCAACTAGACTACACAAACATATTAGAGTAGAAAAGACTATATATACTATTCAATAAAGCAGAAACTTACGAGACAAGCAACCTCTCTACATCTTAGAAAATGTATCTTTTCGCTGTAAAAGAATAACATAATTTCCTTATTCACTTACTGGAATATAGTATGAAATGAAACAGGTTTCGATACAAGCAAAGTAGTCTTTGATACATGGTAGAGTGGCGGGTGCTCAGTAATTTTCTTATGACAACAAACAGATTATGAAACCTTATCAAATGGAGATGGCAGTATTTATTGTTATCCATTTATTGTATTAACAGTGAAACATATTGTTAACAGATAATAAACACCAGTAAAATTTCTATATTATCTTTTGTGTATATATAATATACCTACTGTATATTTTGCTGTATATAACACAGTAGTTTTAGATTAAAATGACTGACATATAAAGACAGACGGACAGATGCGCATAACGATTTTATAATAAAACTACGTTATAAGGTTACAAGCGCGGTATTCTATTAGATTTTTATTCCGATGTTTCGGCCAGTTTTCAGTAGCCGTGATATTAGAGCTAGGCAGATTGCTGCAGTTTCTTGCGCCGCTTCTTTTCTTCAAGCCACAACATGAAGCGGTCTTAAATTAGATTAGGCTCCCATAGAGTCCTACTATGTCTATATATTGTAAGAATGTATGGATATATGTTTGTTACTCTTTCACGCAAAAAGTAGTGAATGGATGGACTATATATATCTGCTATATAGCTTATAGCAGATTATAGCTTATACATCAGAATAACATATAGGCTATAATTTATAAAGATATAGTGTGAATTATCCAAAAAATAACAAATTTCCATCACCACGCAGGTGAAACCGCGGGGCGTAGCTAGTTTATAATAAACATAAACAAATATTAAAACCAAATACCGCCAACTTGTTTATTTGATTAAATAATAATTTAATTTAATAATAAAAGCTTAAACATTACTAGTTGATATTTGACACCTTTATCTTTCGTAATCATTCACGGCTACTGAAAAGTAGAAATAAGATAATAGAAAGATAAGATAAGAAATAAAATACCGCATAAAACCGTTAAAACGTAGTTTTATTGTACGAGTTAACATTACAACATTCGTATTACCTATGGTAATATATCAAAAAATTGACGTCTTGTACTTGGTTATGAGGAAATTATTTGAAAAACCTGCTTTAACAAACATAATGTAGAAGATATTGTTACTGATTATTTAAATATGTGTACAGTTTACACAAACAAACCTGTACAAAATAAACCATTAATGAAAAAAGCTTAAAATCACTTTTTACAAATTGCTGATACGAAACTATTAAATTCAGCGCATTTTGCGTAGCTACAATATGTATACTCCTGGTTGAGGTAATCTGCAATACAGCGCTTTCGGAAAGGGTAAATATTTAAGAATAGCCTAAGACTATCTTTAAACAACATATTTTTACAGTATTGAAGTTGTTAGATTTATGTGTTTAGATCAACTGTGCTTTAAAGATGACGTCCTCTGAAATATATATACTATATCGCGATATCACAGGCGTATCAACAGTATTTTAGTAAGTACAATCGAGTTCATTAAAATATAACCATTGCAAAGGATTCAAAATATTATAAGCATTGGAATATTACAAAATGTATTTGCAATTAAATACATCAATCATTTATATTTAAGTTTCAGATTAATTTACATAAGACATATATAATATTTAATATTAACTGATGCTCGCGACTTTGTCCACGTGGTGCGGTTTTTTTAACTATCCCACGGGAACTTTTTAATTTTTCGGGATCAAAAGTATCCCATATGTTGACCAGGGATATAAGCTACCACCACACAAAATTTCATTTAAATCGGTCTAGTAGTTTCGGAGATTAGCCGGTACAAACAGAGAAACAAACAATTTGAAAAAATCTAAATTATATCTATTTCACTTCTTACATCCCCTGACTCGGTTTTTAGCATTTTTTTTCATTTTACAGAAATTCGACCTCTACATTTTTTTTTATTTGTATAGATAATTATACGACCCGTGATAGATTAATAAATATTTTGAATAATACTACGATTTACGTTTAAACTGCGTTTGTCAAAAATATTTTATTAAATATTATACTAATAGGTTGGGGAAAAAGTCTTTTCGCATATAGTATGTATGAACTTGTAATAAGATCTCTTTGGCTATACCATTTGTATCTGGCTGGTTTTGGTATCATTAAAAAGTTTTAATTTTAAAGAAGAAAATTCCAAATTCAAATTAGGAAAATGTGTGATTTTCATTTGTTTTTCTTATTGTTAAAATGAGTGAATCCAATGAAGAAATTCGATACATTTTAAAATTTTACTAGAAAAAAGGTAAAATGCAATACAAGCCGCGAAAATAATTTGTGATGATTATGGACCTAATGCAGTATCTGTGAGAGTAGCACAAATTTGGTTTAAGCGTTTTCAATCCGGAAATTTTGATATCAAAGGTGCACGTCGCTCTGGTCGCCCTGTTACGGACAAAATTGATGCCATTTTTGAAAAAGTGGAGCAAGATGAGCATATTAGTAGTTACGATGTAGCTGGAGAACTGGGAATTGACCACAAAACGGTTTTGGCCCATTTGAAAAAAGCTGGGTACACAAAAAAGCTCGATATTTGGGTGCCTCATGAGCTCACTGAAAGAAACCTCATAAACCGTGTACCATTTGTGATTCTTTATTACGACGTAATGAAACCGAACCATTTTTGAAGAAGCTGATAACTGGTGATGAAAAGTGGATCACGTACGACAGGAATGTGCGAAAAAGATCATGGTCAAAGGCCGGTTAGGCTTCACAGACTGTGCCGAATCCCGGGCTAACTCGCAACAAGGTGATGCTGTGTGTATGGTGGGATTGGAAGGGCATTATTCATTATGAGCTGTTACCACCAGGCAGGACCATCGATTCTGAACTGTACTGCGAACAACTGATGAGATTAAAGCAAAAAGTTGAGAGAAAACGGCCGGAATTAATCAACAGAAGGGGTGTGGTTTTTCACCATGATAACGCTAGACCTTACACATCTTTAGCCACTCAGAAAAAAATACGAAAATTTGGTTGGGAGGTGTTAATGCATCCGCCGTATAGTCCTGACCTTGTACCTTCAGATTTTCACTTGTTTAGGTCTCTGTAGAATTCCTTTGGCAGTGTCAGGTTAACATCACGAGAGGATTGCCAAAACCACTTGTCGCAGTTTTTTGATCAGAAGCCCCAACTACAAGATGGCAAAAAGTTATCCAACAAAATGGCACTTACATACTTTAGTCAAATGTATATAAACTTTATAAAAAAACCTTTTGAATTTTTATATAAAATGCGAAGAAACGTTTTCCCCAACCTAATATGATATTCTCATAAGTATAGGATATAAATATGAATGTTTTTGATCCTAGGCTACTTTTTTATGTTTTGTATTTTCTTTCGTTTTTTATCTTTTATTTTATTTTATTTCTTTATTAAGCTCTTATATCTATAACTATAGGTCCTTATGCTAGTCTTACGTCCTTCATTGTCTGAAACCTAGATGTTCTGCTCTTCCTATTTATACTATCAATATTATACATTTCTTTGCTATTACTATTTTAACACTACTGCTTTTTTATCCTTTTCTATCCGTGCAGGAACGGGGAAAAAATACAATTTCCTGCGGCCGGGCAGCCTGTCGTAAGAGGCGACTAAACAACCCACAGCCAGGTGGTAGGGCATTTGCCCGACTGGATGGCTACCACCCCTGGTCTAAAGTATTTCGCCATAGCAACCTTGAGTTGTGTTCCGCCATTAGTGACCAGGTTCCAGTCTCCCTTCAGAGAGCAGCAGCGCATTTGTAGCACCTTTGGTGTTGCAAATGTCCATAAGCGATGGTAACCGCTTTCCATCAAGTGGGCCGTCTGCCTGTCTGCTGAACTCCTGCAATAAAAAAATGAATAAAAGAATTCTTATTTTATACATTTTTACTCTATATACCTAAATATAAGCTTAAATGTACACTTATTTATCTTATCTATTTTTATTACAATGTATTACTTTTTTGACTATCTCTATGCAGTAGTTAACAAAATCCTCTACATTCTTTTTGTTTCATTAATTCTTGTATATTACTCGATTTTATACCAAGTCTCAATTTAGTCTTTAAGTTTATTCAGATCCTAGGTTATTGAGTTATATTTGCTCATATGGCTGGTCATAAATTGTTGTAGTGTCCAGGCATATATTATTGAACCGATTACATGATGATATTTTAATGATTTACAGATTGTAAGAGAATGTTGAGATGGATGTGTGGTGTTACAAGAATGGATAAGGTGAGAAATTATTACACAAGGGGGGATCTTTGACAGTAGCATCCGTGACTGAAAAATTGAGAGGAAGAAGATTAAGGTGGTATGGGCAACGAGGAGGGATGAAAGTCACGTGACAAAAAGAATGTTAAACTACAAGATAGATGGCTACAAATGTAAAGGTAGACCAAAAAAGAGATGGATGGAATGTGTGAAGGATGATATGATGATTTGTGGTGTGACAGAAGATGTATGTCAGAATAGAGGAGTGTGGAAGGAAAATACATGTTGTGCCGACCTCAATTATTTGGGATATGGTGAAAAAAAGAGAAAAGAGATTGTAAGGATATTTTATAAAATTCTAATGCTTACACTATTTTGAATTCTTTGCAATGCTTACATATTAATAAAGTCGACTGTACGCTTATACTACGTTTAATGCAACAAAAAAAAACAGAAATTATAATATATTGTTATAAATATAACTACTCGTAAAATGTGAGTAATCATGTTTTTTACAACCAATATAACATTTACAAAGAAAAACCTAAAATGAACTCTAAAAATAAACGGAACCCTGAAATATCTACAGATTAAGGGCCGAGTTTTCAATCAGTAGATATAAGTTATCAGTTGAATAAATTATACCCTGACTAAATTAAAAAACGAAACAATTCAACTCTTTTATTCATACAACTGTCAGTTTAAATTTTCTCATGTTATAATTAATTCTATAAATAACTCTTGTCTGGTGATTGAAAAATCGACTCTAAGTTCAATGGAAAATTTAACGTCAGACCATAGCTAATACGTTGCTCGAGACTTTTGACCATGTCTCAATAAAGCTTGATGTGTGTGTGTTTGTATGGCCCTCGTGGTCTAAGCAAGCGTTAATAACTAAAATTGAAAACAAAATCACAACATTATTCTTTGCTACTTTTCGCTTAGTTTTGGTGGTTATAGAGGTTAAAATTAATATATGCGATGATGAAGTTTTATCAGATTTGTTTATTATGTTCGTAAGATTAATTTTTATTAGATTTCCTCAGATTCGTTGTTTATGTTTTATATAATAATAGGAACAGGTCTTAATAAATTTAGTAGGTAATTATTTTTTCTTGGCATTTGAGATAACTTGAGGTCGTCTGGAAGAGATCGCTTTTTGCCGACAAGACCCTTTATGCACAATTAGCTATAGTTTTGGTCTGTAAAATTATTGTTGTGCTGGCGTATAATAAAGACATACTATTTATTGTTTGTTTATCCCCTACCAAGTTTTGGATATATATAAATGAATTACTTTTTACTAAGGGCTGATTTTTCAATCATCAGATAACAGTTATCAGTTGAATAAATTATAACCTGACCAAATTCAAAAGAGAAACAATTCAACTGTTTTATTCATGTAACTGTCATTTTTAATTTCCCCATGTTGTGTTTTCTATACTAATATTATAAAGAGGTAAAGTTTGTGACGTTGTAGGGGGTAATCTCCGAAACTACTGAACCGATTTAAAAAATTCTTTCCCTGTTGGCAAGCTACACTATCCCCGGTTGACATAGACTATATTATATTTTCAAAAAAATTAGGAATCCTTATTAAAACTCCAATAGTGTAATCTAAGGTGTAAAAAAATACCTAAAATCGCGTGCGCTACGAAAACTATTGATGATAGAATAAAATAATGTACTACGACTTTATAGAACATATCATTATTTATAAAAAGTGTCACAACAGCATATGTCTAACTAGTTATGCAACAATAAGTGTTCTTTTATTTTTAAAATTTAATTAAAACACCGCCGCTAGAAAAAGCTCTTTGTATTCATCCTTATCAAAATAAATTACTTCATATTCAAGACTGATTCGATACCTTTATAGAACTTTTTGAATTATTCAATTCGGACATTCCTTTCGAAAGATATCACTAATTTAAAAATGTAAGTATTAGAAAAAAGCTGCGTGGTCGCCGCGCACCCTAATCGGCTAGATAGGCTTATGCGATGTAGGCGTCACTGGAGTACCGGCAGTACGGGAGGGGAAATATTTTAAATTCGCTTAGTAGGTAATTAAACTCAACCAAAAAATAAAGAGGTAAAGTTATTGAGTTTGTGACGTTGTAGGGGGTAATCTCTGGATCTACTAAACCAATTTTGAAAATTCTTTCACCTGTGGAAAACTACATTATTCCTGAGTGACGTATGGTATATTTGATTGTGATTAATAATAAGTATTTTTTAACTTTTTTCTGATGCCCAACGAAGTGGACACGGGTCAGTTAGTATTCTATAAATAACTTTTATCTGGTGATTGAAAAATCGGCCCTAAATTTATTATCTTTATTAATTCAGAGACAAAATATCAACATAGAGTAATGGAAGAAGAAAATTTGGAGATAAATCGAGCTGTTTAGTAAAAAAAAATATTTTGCTTACCTCAAAGTAATCCGAGAGCTAATTCTTGTTTAGTTCAATTTATATTCATAGCCAATAATGAGTGAGACTCTGATAAAGTTAATCAAGAGAATAGACGTGCTTCGGCTGGGATACCTCTGGGGACAAAATGCGAGTCGTCAGAGTTGTAAAAGTAAATCTGGCCGCTAGTTTTTAGGAACGTTAAACGATTTTTTTAGAAAGTTATATTTAGAGTAGTTATGAAGTGAAAATCCTTTCGAATCGTTGTGATTTGAAACTCGATGAAACGTAAAAGCGACAATAAAAAGAGATAAACACATAAATCTATAGGACTACGCCCGCGAGAGAATGAGATAGATATAATACATTATATTTAATCATTTAAATACTATGCTCATACATAATAGAGATAGAAATGTTTTGAAGTTTTCGTGAATACTTCAAATTTCGTATTTTAAAGCTTAAATATATTATAACGATATAATATATAAAATGTGACCTCACGAAATTTAGAATCCCTTCCACCCCTTGTCACACTTTGTTACACTTCTAATCCGTGTGAACTGCATACACACACAATTTTTTGCGTTCTGATTATTTATTACTTTTCACATTTAAAGCACGGCTGAATAAAAAAATGGTTAGATTTCTTGTTTAATCTTTTATTTTGTATTATTCTATAATTCCCATGTTGTTCAACTCATGTTTGATAAAATAAATAATTTTTATCTGTTTGAAAAACACTTTAATTAACTAGCGGTCCCGGCAGACGTAGTCCTGCTCTGAAAAAATAAAAATCTAGAACCCGATTCCAGCGCCACTTACGGGTCTAATTGTGAATATAAACCATTCCGGGACCCACTCAATTACACATGAAATGTCCGATTTGAATAATTCAAAAAGTAATTTACAGCTATTGAATACGAAATGATTTATTTGGATAAGGATTAATACAAAGGTATTGATTGATACCATGGTCTGATTTTGGTCGGCTTTTTCGTTCTATCATCAATAGTTTCCACAGCACATGCGGTGAAAGACATTTTATGGTTAATTTTTTTACAACTTGGGTTACATTATTGAAGTTTTAGTAGGGATGCCTAATTTTTGTCTAGTAATAAATATAGCATATATTATTCAAGGATAATGTAGCATTCTAATGATGAAATAATTTTTGAAATTGGTCTACTTGTTTTTGAGTTCATTCGTTACAGACATACAAAAACTACAAATCTTTCTTCTTTATAATATTATAGTAGCATAAACTGGTATAAATAGACTATGTAAACTAAACTTCTTTTAAAACAATGAAAAAAAACATGAGCTCGAAGAAAATAAGACAATTTATAATGGAAACTATTCCAACTGCTATAGCTACAAAATCTAATAAAATGCTATTTGAAAAGCATACAGGATTTCCACAACGTCATTTTAAATTCAATAAAATCTCAATGGTAATAAAAGGGATCGTGCTCCAGGACCATAGACTTAGGGTGTTTCTACACTGAAATAATACCGCAATTATTTTTCTTCAAAATAATTTATTTTTCAAATCGATTACTTTCGATTTATTTACGTATATTGTCGATAGTTTATTAATTTGTACGTTACATGACGCACAGGACATCACTATTACGTCAACCACAACAATAAAGTATCAGTAACATTGGTTACTTTGAAGAAACCTTACCTTTTCAACAATGCACATCATTGACGATGCAATACTAAGCAACTCTAATGCATTTTGCAGCGTAGCAACGTCTGTTCCGTAAACTACGTACGCTGTGTTACCGACCGTAGTTAGACCCAGGGGATTCTCTATAAAGGAATGTTATTTACGAGTAATTCAGAACTACTACGACTTTATAAGAATATTTATTTCAAAGGTACTCAAGTAAACACGAGATTTCTTTTAGATTTTCTCCTTTTTTGATTATTTTACTCCTGTTATTATCATATAAACTTGTGGCGAAATAAACCTCTTTTGCACACTGGCCAGTTGACCTGTGACGGTCAACTTTAACTTGAATTTAAATTATTAAACATCTCATTATTATACTTACTAATTTGTTTCTGTATGCAAATCTATATAAATAAATATAAATAGTAGAAATGTATATACACTCATAACTTGAGAACGACTTTACAGATTTTGATGATTTTTTGTGTGTGTTTGAGTGGGTCCACAGATGATGGATGATTTAGATTCACAATTTGAACCAGTAGGAGGCACTAGAATTGGGTCCTAGATTATTATCTTTTCAGGGCAGGACAACGCCTGCCGGGACTGCTTGTTGGTTTTTATTATTATTATAACATATAAGAATTAACGGATTATTTGATTCCACGGCGACACGTCAAACTGTATAGAAAACAGTAGCGTTGACAGGTAATATAAACTACTAGCGGTCCGCCTCGGCTTCGCAGGGGTATCTAAAAAGAACTTTTTTGTTGAGTTTAATTACCTACTAAGCGAATTCGAAATATTTCCCCTCCCGTACGGCCCGTACCCCAGCGACGCGTACATCGCATAAGCCTAGTTAGCCGAGCAGGGTGAGCGGCGATCACGCAACTTTTTTCTAATACTTACATTTTTAAACTCGTGATATCTTTCGAATGGAATGTCCGAATTGAATAATTCAAAAAGTTATATAAAGGTATTGAAGCAGTCTTAAATGTGAAGTAATTTATTTTGATAAGGATGAATAGCAAGATATAAATAAAGAGCCTTTTCTAGCGGCGGCACTTCAAATACTTTTTTAAAATAAAAGAACACTTATTGTGGCAAAACTATAATATTTAGACATATACTGTCGCGACACTTTTTGTAAATAATAATGTGTTCTGCAAAGTCGTTGTATATTATTTTTTTCTATCATCAACAGTTTTCGCACGCACGCGATTTTCGGTATTTTTTGGAGTTTTAGTAAGGAACCCTAATTTTTTTGGAAATATAATATAGCCTATATCACCCGCGGATAGTGTACCTTGCCAACAGTGAAAGAATTTTTCAAATCACATCAGTAGTTTCGGAGCCTATTCAATGCGAACAAATAAACAAAGAAGCAATCAATCAAATCTTTCCTCTTTATAATATTAATATAGATAAGCTTTCGTAGTAATTTTAACAAAATCTAACTTGGTTAAATGTATGTATGTACATGAATGCTATAACCCTGCAATATTAGCTTCATTTAAATAAAATTGAATACTACGCTTAAAAACTTCGAACAAAAAGCTATGTTAAAAAACCAATATGCGTTCGGAAACAGGTGTGCAAACAGAATGTTATAAATACTTGTAACGTATTTGAGGTAGTTAGACAAACTTGCAGGGTTTATTTAGGACGTAAATGAGTGGGGGTTGGCAGCTCAATTTGTCAACGTGTAACTGTTGCTATGCGAGCCTGGTGCTGTCATCGATATGAGCCGTTGTGTATGTTCCAAAATGTAGTTGTATTGTTTAGAAATTGTTAAACGGCTACCTTCATTAAATTAAACTGACAGTTTTTATAGCAATATTTTATTTCTGGGATATTGTAAGGTAATTTGCCCGGCTGCATGGCTACCACCTCTAGTTTGGAATATGCCGCCATAACAACCTTGAGCTATATTCCGGCATTAGTGGCCAGGTTCCAGTTACTCTTTAGAGAGCAGCAGCGCATTTGTAACACCTTTGGTGTTGCAAGTGTCCATTAGCGATGGTAACCGCTTTCCATTACGTGGCCCGTCAGACTGTCACCTGAACTGGTACAATAAAACAAAATAGTTGCATTCATGTCTATACCTAATTGGAAATGACAAAATATTAATATAGATTTTTATTAATTACCGTTATGTATCTCTGTATATACAAGATATTAAGAACCTTGACTCTATGTTACTATTTATTTTAATTGACATTGTTGAAGTTTAATACACAATTGTATAATTTATTGATTGACATTTTATTAACTAAATAATTAATTAAATAGTTAGAAAGTATATTATACTAGGATATGCCTGCCTCGTCGTCCAGGCTTGACTTGAAATTCCCACGGGATTCCCAGGACACAAAGTACCGCAGCATTTAAAAAATAATGTAAGATATCGTTTTAGTGAAAACTGTGTCGGAATAAACTAATTATTTATTTACCCGAAAAACTAAAAATCATTCCTGGGAAAATTCCCGTTGGATTCCCGGGATAAAAAAATATGTATTTTATTACATAAAATTTGCTATCGATAAGTCAAACAATCGCATTGGAATTAGATTTTTTCTTCAATTTGGCCATTTGAAATCTTTCCCAGAAAAATTCGGGATTCCCAGGATAAAAAGTAGCGCAGATTTTAAGTCTAAGAATTTGCTGTCGATCAGTGAAAACCGCATCGAAATCGGCCCCCATTTTTTACGTGAATTCCCCACAAACAGACAAACCGACCAACAGACAAAAATCTAAAAAAAATGCATTGTGTTCTCCATCGTTTTTTATAGTCCATTCCAGTTTTTACTTAACTTCGATGTACAGACAAAGCATGTTTAGAATTTTATAATATTATAGATAATGTATAATACTATACAAAGAGCAGAATACTTTATATATATATATATATATATATATATATATATATATATATATATATATATATATATATATATATATATGCATGCATGAAAGGCGGAATTTGGACAACTCTACTACATTAAAAACACCTTCGTATATACCACCTATTTTCGTATTAAATAAATTGAATTAGAAATAGTTACCATCATCTATAGAAATTTAAAACGCCAAAGATAAATTTTAGGCCATCTTTGTTAAAAACCATTTCAGTCCATTGTGGAAAAACTTCGACTGGAAACATTTCATATCTTCAGAGTGCAAAAAGTTCTTAAGAACCATTGCGTTCGTTTGTTTATAGAAAAAGTGGATATCTAGCCGATTGCGGTGTGAAGGTTGAAAAAAGGTGTACTTACATGTGACTAATGAGTTCCATGGAAGTCTTATTGGACAGGCGGTAGAAAACGCAGACGCGAAGTATCCTCGAAGACAATGGGTATATATTTATTTTTATAGCATGAGTTCAGCAGACAGGCAGACAGCCCACCCGATGGAAAGCAGTTACCGTCGCCTATGGACATTTGTAACACCAAAGGTGCTGCCAGTGTCTAAATGGAAACTGAAATCTAGCCACTAATGCCGGAACGCAATTCAAGGTTGTTATGGCAGTAAACTCTAGACCAGGATGGTAGCAATCCAGACGGGCAAATACCATATCATCTGTCTGTGGGTTGTTTTGTCGCCTATTAGGACAAGCCGTTCTCCGTTCCTGTAAGGATGTATCTCTACAATTTCTAGTTATGGGATCATTGATAATAAAAAAACTGTCAGCTCACAAACATCCTACTACTAGGATCCTATCTGCTGCAATATTTTAAAGTTCCTGATTAAAACTGAATACCAAACTACTATGCAAAAGTGTAAATATTTGTTTTAGCTACCAATTAATTGAAGGTGAGAGATAAAGAAATACTTATATAACTATGAAATTATCATGTTAATTGTTCTAAGAGATCTTTCTAAGGAAAGAAAAATTAAAGCAGTCGTAAAAAGTTCCCTAGGAGTTCCCTAGGAGGAGAAAAAGTTCAAAGTTAAATAATTTACATAATAAAATCGGATGTGTAAAAATATTCAGGATCGTAACTTGAAATATGGCTGCGGAATTGTTTTTTAAAAGGCTATAAAACAAAATGGATATGTCACAGTACAATAAAATTTATTACCTTCTGCGCACCTGTAAAGCTTTTTACGTATTGGATAGGATTTTATTAATAAAGGAACAGGGGCAGTTTGCTTAATGCAATATTTAATATATATTATAATATGCCCTTTGAGTATTTTCTGCCAGTCATCATTTTGACTATATTTTTAAGACAATATTTTTTAGGGTTCTGTAGCTACTTTAGTAAAAACATAACCTCTAGGAAATAGTTAAATCCGTCTGTTTGTTTGTCTCTGCATGTCACAGTTATTTTTCTCAGAAAAAGTAGCTTCGATGAAATTTAGTCAAAATATGTAGTCTATGTGGCTTTGAAAATGGATTAGTAAAACCGCGAAACAACAAAAAGTCATAAGTGGCTTCAATGTAACTAAGAGTTGTATTTTTTAAGTCTTCTTCGTGTGACGTGTCTTTAATCAGACTTTGCAAAATCATTAAGATGCTTTTAGCGACTTTTTTATTAAAGCCACAAGTGGGTATATTGGCTTCCAAAGTCGTAAAAATGATGACCCATTTTAACTTTTGAATTATGAAGTGAAAAGTCTGAAAAAAATTAAAGTTATAGAGCTTCATAAATACTTTAAACGAAAATCGATTTGAACAATATTTTTGAGAAGTTTTTGAGATAATGTTATTTTCGATTAAATGTTTTTATGGTTCTCTAGCAAGTCGATGTTTGTCACCTCCGTGAGACTTTTAGTTGTGCACGGACTACCAAGCACAGTGACATCACTATATTATCTAAGGCCCGTGGCAAATTCAGCGTATGGGGCCATTAAGAAACTCCAAAGAAGTGACGCGACAATAAACTGAAGTAAGCGTAGTGGATGCAGTCTAAGTGTAACGACACACCTGCGTAACGTACCGCGCGGAAAGTTTGGCGACCGAAGGATCGGCGCTAATCCGAGGCGTAATTTCCGCTGATGTTAGGTAACTTAAAAAAGACTGCGAGCATATTTAGATGAATTTTCCACGCGCTACGTTCCGCAGGTGTGTCGTAAATTAAAGCGTCGTGTTATATGTGACGTATTAAATGAGTACATCATGGATTTAACGCCTGATTTCATTAGAGAAGTAGTTGTTTGTTTAACTAATCAGTTTTTATTTACTCTCCTCATATTAGTAATGAAAAGCCGAGTGTTTACCTCGGGTGAAAGATCTATTTAGGCACTTGAACTAGTAACGCCTTGGCTACGCTCGTGCGCCAAACCATCTAGTGCCTAAGTAGGTCGCTTTCATCCCTCGTCTAACAATCTACTATTATTGGTATAGAATTTTAAGTACAATCATTTTTGTCTCTCAAAGATACAAAAGGATTGTTATCAATATAACACTGATGTACATCACCGGGAAAGACACAAAAATATTTTTAATGCAGGCAATGTGAACAATGGTTTAAAATGTTCGCATAAGCTTCAACAATGATGGTACTTTTAATTTTCCTTTCTTTTAGGGATCCAAAAATGAAAATTAACAAAAGAATAACACAATGTACTCCTATTTTAATACACGCAGAAAGGTTGGGTGAATGTTGTTATTATTATGCACATTAGTCCCTTCCGATGTTAAGTTTATAGCAAAATAGCCTTATTATGTATAGTACCATATTATGTGGTTATTTAAAGTATGTACATAGTTTAATGTTACTTTCAAATGTGTAGTGGTATTACAGATATATTAACATTTACTAAACTGGTTTTGTCTATACTAATATATGAAATTGAAGAATATGTCTGACTGTCTGTGTCTTCTGGATTCTTCAAATTATACAGACATATATCCTTTTATTGTGTACCAATAAAATGAAACATATTAAGTAATACAGTCTCTGGCTAGACAAAGTATTGCGAACAAACATAGAACTACTATGTTGCCAGTATACTAAACAGAATATAAAGTTGCCATTTTTAAAACTAAATAGCTTACATCTACCCAACGGAATAAAGGGACGAATGCTTAGATCACTAAACCTACTGACTTCTAGTATTACCTTTGGACTGCTTGTTATATATAAATCACAAACATATTTTTGTGTCAATTTGAAGAGCTACTTACGACAGTCTCTGGAACTGGATCAGTAGTTCTAAGACTTTTTATTTCAGTGGGGTTATCAGTGCCTCTTGACAATCAGCACCAAAATGGCGATAATGAAACAGTCACAAAGTTAAAACTACAACAGCCTTGCCAGTGATAATAATATAGGACCCAAATTCTGCTATTGATTATAACATCGCCAGCATAGTCGAAATCTGGCGTCATAATGGTAGTTTTTGTACACAGCGATTATGACGCCAGGGTCACGGTCTACAATTTTTCTTTAATTTCACAAATACGTTGATTTGATTATGCCAGAAGTGACATGATATTGAGATCTACCTCATTAGATATTTTAGTGCTCAGCTCGAATTTTTACATCCCAGAGAAAACATTTTATACCTACGCCAACATTTTTTATCCCTAAACAATGACTTTTGGCTGAAAACGTCTCAATCTAGAGACTGCCTGCCAGTGGTCGACCATTCTGACAAAATTGCAATAGTAGAATTGGGGCCCTGGTCAGCAACTAAACCTCATAGACAGATAGAATTCACCTTTCTGCCTTATGTCATCCAAATATAAAACAAAACAATTACAATTAGTTCCAGAATCATTCTCACATCGAAACGAGATCAAAAGGCTTACCAGCTGATGGCATTATTTGTAATAAATTCCATTATCCTTCTGCCAATTAATTTCATCATCTGGGATTATGTCGTGATTAATTAATGAAATTTGACAAGATTCAACTTGAGTGCTTCAACATTGTTTCGTAACGGATAGTCCCGGATTCTAATATTATAAAGAGGTAAAGTTTGTGAGTTTGGTTGTTCGGGGTAATCTCTGGTAGTACTGAACCGATTTTGAAAATAATTTCACCACTGGAAAGCTACATTACTCTCAAGTGACATAGGCCATATTTGAATTTGATTAATATTTTTTTTTAATTTTTAACGACCTCCGGTGAAATGGGCACGGGAACGCCTGTCAAATATGTAAAAGCTATAACGTTCTACCTATGAATTGCGCACATCGCACTGCGAGTGTTTTTTGCGTTTATGAATTAATTAAAGTTTACAATGCTTAATTAAACCTTGATATGTGTGCGTGCGTGCGTGTGTGCGTGGGTGCATGTGTATTTTTTAATGACGCCCAGTGAAGTGGGTACGACTCAGCTAGCCGTGAATCCCGCGGGAATTTTTCTAGGAGTGGTTTGTAGTTGTTCGGGTGCATAAAAACTAACTCACTCCGACACAGTTTTCACTAAAACGTTAGCTGCGGTACATTGTGTCCCCGGAACCCCGCGGGAATTTCAAGTCAAGCGTGAACGAAGTCGCGGGCATATGCGACTTCGTAATAAGAATTTGCCAAAGCGACTACTTTAAACCCCCAGTTTGCGCATGTGTTCTAGAACTTTCTTAGAAAAGAAAATATTTGTTGTCACCTTTTTTTGACTGCCTAAATGTATCGACATGTATTTCAAATCGCTTTTCTCAAGCAGTGAGCAAGAACCCTCGTCCACTTTATTAGACAGTGTATCCATTACAATAACAGGGTAAACAGGTGTTGTGCGGGTAAGGACAATATGCCCAATTTCGTAACGCCGCTGGGAATCGAAATACTAATATTAAGTTCATAACATAACCGTATTCTATTAGAGAAATTGGAGTTGAATTTTTATATGGGCTTTATTGAAATTTCATTGTATAGAATTTGTATACGATGATTTTTCTTTATTACTGGCGGTAAATATTCACTAATTTCTTGTAGGTAAATATGCAGACGAAGCACGTGATGAAAAGTGGTTCGCATTATCATGTGTACAATACTTCTTCAAACAAGCGGAACATCACACAGAGTATACCAGTAGGCAAGGGAGTATCTCTGTTTTGGGTAAAGGCGCATGCTGAGGTAAGACAAAACGATAGAGCAGACACTCTGGCGAAAGCCGCTGCTCTTAAGCTAAAGACAAAGCCGACATTATGACCAGTGTCCGGTCTCATTTGTCAAGAAGGTGATCCGGATGGAGACTCTTGACAAGTGGAACCGGCGCTTTAGCGAGGAACCAACAGCGTCCGTCACTAAAGTTTTACTTCCCGGATGCAGCATGCGCCTACAAGATAGTCAGAAGCATCACCACGTCAAACCTGACAACCCAGATGTTCACAGGCCACAGAGGGTTCTCTGAATACTTGAACCGGTTCAAGTTGACGGAGGACCCATCGTGTGCATTGCAATCTTCGACTGCCCCCTCTTTGCCGTGGAGCGGTACAACGTCGGGTGTGCCCTGAAGCTGGAAATTGAAAGGAAATTCATCAACGAATTACTTAGCAAAAAGAAACGCGAGGAATTTTTAAAGTACGCACTAAGAAACGCGAAAGTAGTAACAAAACAGAATGGGTCAATAAATAACACTGGTGATATATAATTGTATATACCCACACAGTGTTAGTAGTATACTATTAAAAATATAAAAAACCTCAAAAGAAAACAAAATAGAAAATGTAAAATAAATTAATATAAGTAGATAATGTTGATAGGTAAACGTGTAACAAATAGATAGATAATTATAATAAACAAACTTACAATAGATACAATAGACTAAATAGATATGTAACTGTAATAGTATTTAATAAAAAGATGTATTAGAAAATAAGAGTTGTTTAAAAAAAGAAAAGAAAACATAAGAAAATCCCAAACCTTGTTATCCCTATTATCCCTTGTGTACTAGAATTAGATAAATAAAATAAGACAAGAAAAGAAAAGACTGTCTTGAACCATGACGGAGGAGTAGGCGATAAAAAAACACTTCTTCAAAATATTAATTTATAGGAATAGAGATTATAATGATTTAATTAAAACCATACGAGCGTACCAGAATATGATTGTATAGTGAGTGAAAAACACACTGGTAGAAAAACAAAAACGACTCAAGGATTTGAAATAGGAAATTTCCAATATTATTTGCGGCCAGTACGAAACACTGTTAAAGACATTAAGATCTTACGGTCTTATTCATATCGATTTAGAGTAAGTTTGTAGGTTACTTTAAGGTTCTTAATGTAGCTAAATGGTAGCCCATTGTATTTTAACGCTATTAGGTCACATTCACAACACTAACAGTAATGCAGGTGGAGCAGGGGCATAACACAGATACTTTAAAAAAATTCTAGTATTCCACGTGGCGACGCCGCAGATTAGACCCTAGTAAATAGCTTTATTTTACTTATATAAAAACTTAATTAGAATTTGATATGCACAAGATCTCCCGTAATACCGCTGCTAGATGCTAGAGGGCTCTAGAGCCTGGAGCAGAGGAGTCTTCATCCTGTTGACGAAGTGAGTTTGCCTTTCCCGGGGCATTCTCAAGCACTGATGCGCTAGGATCAGCTTGGGCGTAACTATGTTTTAAGTCTCACGCTCTGCCTGCCATAAGCACGGGGCACATGGGAGGATTAGTTTGTTTTAGTGGAGTAGTGAGTTTTCGAGTCTCCACACAAGCCGGCGATTTGACTCTGGTGCCCATTCGTGGTGTCACCTCTCGTCGCTTTGGTCTAATCCCTAGTAAAGACCCGGTAGTGTGCGAAATGCATTTTCTCCGCCTCAAAAAAAAAAATGCCGAACCTTTCATCTAGCGACTGTTTCTGTGAGAACGTATTTTGAGAATTCAATGTATTTTGAAAAGCAATCAACACACCATGCGACGCATTATCCGTCCTTGGGCGAACATAGTTAAAGCATTTTGTTTACATATTGAGTTAGAGTAAGTTTGTAGGCTTCTTTAAGATTCTTAAAGCCTAAAAAATATATAGATACAAAGACCGAGTCCTATATATGAACATTGTAAAAAGCGCAAAGTGAAATTGTGTGTCAGAGACCCAAAAATAACAAACTGAAATCTCTGCCAAAAGAAAACATAAATAGCTGTGGATTCTTTTAACGTTTGAAATTTATTCATCAAGTATTCTCTGCGGTATAAGGGATCGCGGCGGGATGAGGATTTCCACCGAAAAAATCATCGCCATGAATAATAAAAGTTGGCATGCCTTGGATTCTCGGATAAGACTGAAGCCGATTATATCTAAAGATGAGCGGATTCCAAGTTTTGTACAATTGGAAAATTTTAACTTTTGGAACTTAATATAATATACATGACCTTAACTGTTACTGTATTAATGTAAGAAAATAATGAATGTTTAATTTATAACATTAAATTGTAAGTTCTGTGTGATACAAAGAGGTATTTTGTGTATTGCTTACGGTTTTCAAGGAAATTATTTTCACTCAAAATTGACTTTTCGCTTAGTTTTTAGTTTAGTTGTCAGATTAGAAGAAAAAATTAATAAAATTAGCCAAGTGATGACGAACATCTACTGCGTATGTCATTTGGCTACGGAATCGGAATACGGAATATCTAATCGATTTCTTAGAAAGGTGTGCTACGACGTCATAAATGTTTCAATTTTATGTTTACATGGATCACGTTGGTTGCTTCATCTAAATTGAAAGACAAAAAATATTTAAACAAAAATCAAATCCCACTTCAAAATAAAGAGCAAAAAATATTGTTTTTACATCTTGAAGATGGTGCAAATTTGTTGTTTTTTTATGTATTACTTGGCACCGACTTCAAAATGTTGAAAAAAATGATTTTTGTTAAAATATTTTTTATTTTCTACTTTTTAGTTACGCAAATACTTGAAGAGCGTTATGAAAAAATATATAATAATAATAACTTTAATTTTCTCCCAAAAATACAAGTTTTAGTTAACAAAATGAAATGTCATAAATAAGTTTGAAACCCCTTCCACACGGTACAATTTGATTGACAATCAGATTTGCCAATTGAATTGCCTACAATCTAATAGTCCGTCCACACGTACAAAAGATGATCGACAATTTTCATCAAATATGAAACACATACGTGCTATATATATTCGAGGGTTAATTTCAGTTTTCATGAGATCCTCAGATTCTGACTAGGTGATAATGGGAGCACTTCAGGAGTATAGTCTTTCCAATTAGAAATAAATTTAAAAATCGGGTCACAATTGACTGAGAAATCGCTTAACAAACAGACAAAGAAAAAACATAGCCAAATTGAGAACCTTCTTCTCTTTGAAGTCGGTTACAAATGAACCATGTAATACCGGTTTTATGAACGCTTAGTCAACACACATCTCAAAAGCTACTGAACGAATATCATTTAATCCAAAATTTGCGATTTCCACTTCCTAGTCAAAAAGTTAGAAGTTTTTTACGACTCTGATGCGAATATGCGAAATTTTTGCATCAGAGTTATAATAGCCAGGTGGTAGGGCATTTGCCCGACAGGATGGCTACCAACCCTGGTCTAGAGTATGTCGCCTTAACAACCTTTGAGTTGTGTTCCGGCATCAGTGACCAGGTTCCGGTCTCCCTTAAGAGAGCAGCAGCGCATTTGTAGCACCTTTGGTGTTGCAAATGTCCATAGGCGATGGTAACCGCTTTTCATCAAGTAGGCCGTTTGCCTGTCTGCTGAAGTTCTGAAATAAAAAAAAACAAAATTATGTTATCTTATTGCACCTATTTACTTAAATACAATGGTTATTAAGGGTCAGAAGATATGAAACAAAATCCAAGGCTCGCGAAATGGCCGCCACAGCTAGCTGTAAATAAAATGTATACTAATCATTAAAAAGTTTAAGATAAGCGAATCGTGGTGTTTATTAAACGCATCAACGCTCTTCACGGTCGATGTGCAAGGTTGGCGTCGTGCAATTACCAAACTCATTCCCGCCCTGCATTTTGATATATTTACAAAATTGAGTTAAACTTTCAGCATATTCATAAGTCAGTGGTGGCAACACTAACATTAAAATAAGAACATTTTCTGTTGTTTTTGTTTTATGTTCGTTCTTTTCGTAGTTTTGTAATATATGGACGTCCTTTCATGTTTCTCAGTTTTTCATTTATTAAATCCAAGAAATCAACACGAATAACCGAGCAACCTACAGTCAAATGCTCCCTAGAAAGGTAATAGCCATACAGTTTCTCTCTTACAAATTATGTATGACATATATAATATTTCCGCATTAATGTCCCACTGTTGGGAAAAGGCGGAAGACCTGCTTGTATGTTTTGTTGTTTGTATTTATTAAATTGCTTTATAAATATTTTGTATGAGTGCTATTTGAGCATCTACCGAATCATTATTGCCTGGAAGAAATTGGTAGGTATTGGCAATGCGTTGCGTAGTGGAAAATCTAGAGAGGTCAAAAAATTAGAGGACTATAGTAATATCACGTTAGTAACGCGAGTTATATATGATAAATTTTCGTATTATTTGTATCTGACTAAAGATTTTTAACGCATCATGATGAGTCACGTGAAATTCGCGTCAGAATTATAGCAGAATTGTAAAAATGCAACACAAGCCGCAAAAAAAAATTGTGACGTTATGGACCTAATGCAGTATCTGTGAGAGTAGCGCAAATTTGGTTTAAGCGTTTTCAATCCGGAAATTTTGATATCAAAGATGCACGTCGCTCTGGTCGCCCTGTTACGGACAAAATTGATGCCATTTTTGAAAAAGTAGAGCAAGATCGGCATGTTAGTAGTTACGATATAGCTGGAGAACTGGGAATTGACCACAAAACGGTTTTGGCGCATTTGAAAAAAGCTGGTACACAAAAAAGCTCGATATTTGGGTGCCTCATGAGCTCACTGAAAGAAACCTAATGAACTGTGTACTCATTTGTGATTGAAGAAGCTGATAACTGGTGATGAAAAGTGGATCACGTACGACAAGAACGTGCGAAAAAGATCGTGGTCAAAGGCCGGTCAGGCTTCACAGACTGTGGCGAAACCCGGGTTAACTCGCAACAAGGTGATGCTGTGTGTATGGTGGGATTGGAAGGATATTATTCATTATGAGCTGTTACCGCCAGGCAGTACCTTCTATTCTGAACTGTACTGCGAACAACTGATGAGATTAAAGTAAAAAGTTGAGAGAAAGCGGCCGGAATTAATCAACAGAAGGGGTGTGGTTTTTCACCATGATAACGCTAGACCTCACACATGTTTAGCCACTCAGCAAAAATTACGAGAGTTTGGCCGGGAGGTGTTAATGCATCCGCCGTATAGTCCTGACCTTGCATCTTCAGATTTTCACCTGTTTCGGTCTCTGCAGAAGTCGTTAGGTAGTGTCAGGTTAACATCACGAGCGGACTGCCAAAACCACTTGTCGCAGTTTTTTGATCAGAAGCCCCAAAATTTTTATAACAATGGGATCACGTTCCTACCTATAAGATGGCAAAAAGTTATCCAACAAAATGTCACCTACATACTTTAGTCAAATGTAAATAAACTTTATAAAAAAACCTTTTGAATTTTTATATAAAATGCGAATTAATTCCGGCCGCTTTCTCTCAACTTTTTGCTTTAATTTCATCAGTTGTTCGCAGTACAGTTCAGAATCGATGGTACTGCCTGGCGGTAACAGCTCATAATTAATAATATCCTTCCAATCCCACCATACACACAGCATCACCTTGTTGCGAGTTAACCCGGGTTTCGCCACAGTCTGTGAAGCCTGACCGACCTTTGACCACGATCTTTTTCGCACGTTCTTGTCGTACGTGATCCACTTTCCATCACCAGTTATCAGCTTCTTCAAAAATGGTTCGGTTTCATTACGTCGTAATAAAGAATCACAAATGAGTACACGGTTCATTAGGTTTCTTTCAGTGAGCTCATGAGGCACCCAAATATCGAGTTTTTTTGTGTAGCTTTTTTCAAATGCGCCAACACCATTTTGTGGTCAATTCCCAGTTCTCCAGCTACATCGTAACTACTATGCCGATATGCCGATCTTGCTCTACTTTTTCAAAAATGGCATCAATTTTGTCCGTAACAGGGCGACCAGAGCGACGTGCATCTTTGATATCAAAATTTCCGGATTGAGAACGCTTAAACCAAATTTGCGCTACTCTCACAGATACTGCATTAGGTCCATAAACATCACAAATTTTTTTCGCGCCTTGTGTTGTATTTTTACCTTTTTTTGTAGTAAAATTTTAAAATGTATCGAATTTCTTCATTAGATTCACTCATTTTAACAATAAGAAAAACAAATGAAAATCACACATTTTCCTAATTTGAATTTGGAATTGTCTTCTTTAAAATTAAAACTTTTTAATGATATCAAAACCAGCCAGATACAAATGGTATAGCCAAAGAGATCTTATTACAAGTTCATACATACTATATGCGAAAAGACTTTTTCCTCAACCTATTAGAATACAGATCAGCTAAGAATTTCCTTACCTACATGTTAGGTTACTCGTATATAAGGCCGCCATTGCATTGTTTTTCCAAGAAAAGGAAGTAAGTTTAGCATTTTGTAGTCGTTTATTTTTGTGAAGCAATAAATATATGACATAAAAATCTATGTACTTATCTATCAAAGGTCTAGAATAATCTGAGCCATAAAATTGTAAATTTACTTCAGTAAAGTAAGATATAAGCATTGTTTTGGTTCGAGAAGAAAACTTTTATATCCAGTTTACCGTTTTCCAGAAGATATCTTGAAAAATCCGAGTTAGATTAAAGTAAATAAGCTCTGCATATTTTATGCTTGAATCAAGGAAATTTCTGCAAAGTTAAATACAAATTCTCATTTGCCGAACGAAAGTAAGTCCAGCAGATCTTGAGTAAACTGTAGTTCTGCAAAAATGTTTCTCGGTGTCCTTCAAGTTGCGGTGAGACTTGGTCGATAAATCGACGCTGAAGCGGTCGCGTTTTAAAACAAATTATACATTTTCTTCTTATTAATACTGATGTGTAAACAGCAGTTGAAACTATCATTTCAAAGCGATACTGCTATTACATAAATTTATATGTATGATTTAAAAATAATCTCCACTGGAAAATAGCTTGAATAAAATTTTTACATGAAATTAAAATATGAAATTTTCTCACCAGAATAAATTATAGTCACAATATTGTACGTATAGATTCACGTACAATATTGTGATCATACTATTTTTCTCACACACTATTGAATCTATATGATCATATTTGCAGGAAAATGTTTAAACAATGGTGAAATGAAATTATAAAATATTAGGGAATGCCCTATAAATAGTTCCGCAGTGCGATTTTAAAAAAATCAACGTGCGTGGGATATCCTTAAATAGGTTTTAAAATCGTAACGGTGTTTTAATTTCTTTTTTATTAAATAAAGAGAGAGAGAGAGAGATACATATATGTTTTCCAAACCGTGAAAATAATGTATTTTTTCTTACTATTGCTATAGAATATTCTGAAATGATTAACATGTAGCGTAGAGGTTAAATATATTTTAACAAAAAACTAGATTAAATACGATAATTTTCTATTAAATACTTTTATAGTTACTTAGCTAAATAAAGAAATCAGTAGAGTTTTGGCGTCTCTTGAAACGCTTTATGGTTCGCCCTGCGGTGCATTTGCCCGATATTATTATTTATATCCCTAAAATCGCTCCCGCTTATTCAATTTAAACTCGGTCAGTACGTAATTCAGTGCTAGACCTCTTCATTATTACGCCAGTTGTAATTGTTGCGGCTATTTCAAAGTGAGCTAAATTTTTATAACGACATTTAACTTTTTGAAGTTGGTTGGTATAATTTTCTATATTATTTACCTACTACATGAAATAATATAATAATAAACGTACGCTAAAGAAAACTGAACTTTAAGTAAACTTAAATTATTAGTAATTAGAATATAGTCGTATAGAGAGCTTCCATTAAAGAAGTTTAAAATAAAGTTATATGGATAGCTGGTAGAGATATCTCTATTAATATTATAAATGCGAAAGTAACTCTGTCTGTCTGTTCCGTTTTCACGGAAAAACCACTATATGTATATATATATATATATATATATATATATATATATATATATATATATATATATATATATATATATTCGATGCCGAGGATGAGCATAGGATAATTTCATCCCGAAGCATAGGATAGTTTCCGGGATAAAAATATATTTGTCTCCCTGGTTTTTATGCATTTACGGAAAAACTACTGGACCGATTTGGCTGAAATTCGGTGTATATATAATTTTAATACCGAGGGTGGACAAGGAATACTTTTAATCCCGGATAATGTTATAAGTTTGGGGATAGATTTATGTAAAGATATCCCAGAAAGTAGGATAGGTTTTTATTTTGTGATTTGGCATTTTTCATTTTGTGATTTGCCATTTTGTCATTTTGTCGATTTGTTTTTGGTGGATGTGATCGATGTGGTCGATGCCGTCGATTTGATCGATGTGGTCGATGTGGTCGATTTGGTCGATGTGGTCGATTTGGTCAATTTGGTTGATGTGGTCGGTGTGGTCGATTTGGTCGATTTGGTCGATTTGGTCGATTTGGCCGATTTAAAGAAAGAAGAAAAAAAAGAAAAGATTTATTGTCGTAAATGTATGCACACACAGAAAACAGAATACACGTAATAAGACGTTACATATAAATCAAAAATATACAATTGTAGTTAACAAAACATGCAAAAAACGTAAGTACACAACATTCACGCTAATGAGGCTGGAATTCAGCACTATGCTGTGACAAGGGATTTGGTCGATGTGGTCGATTTGGTCGATTTTAATGTTGGTGTACATATGTAGTTTTAATACCGAAAATTGGCATAGATATTTTTCATCCGGGAGATGGGATAGTTTCCAATGTAAAATGAAGTGAATCTTCCGGGACAAATAGCATTACCTAACATAAAAATTTAAACCAACGTAACCTTTGTTGTAACGTCTTTAAACAAGAGGCACGTACTAGAGGTTATCTCGCGGCGCAGCCGCTGGGTAAACTCTAGTGTTTTTATAATATTATAGAATTGTTTAAAGGGCCAAATTATATAATGGCCAGGCAATATTATAAACTGCCAGTCTTGCAACGTTCGAAAGGACAAACTGTCGTTCTCATAAAGAACACAACATATTTTATATCATGTATTTATGTGACAATGTAAGTAATAAATGATATTCTATACTATTACTTATGTTGTAGCCTTCCTAAAATGACGTAAGTTCGCACATTTTTTTAAAGTGTCTTTAAAAGTTATGGCCCACAGGAAGTATCTGGCAACTGTATATCTTCGTTTATAACAATATCATATATAACATATGTAAAAACCAGGCTTGTTACTTTGACGTAAGTTAGCATAATTTTTATCCACCTTTGATACCTGCTATCTGAAAAACGGCCCCGCTTTCAGTTTGGCGAGTATCGATTCCTTTCTAAGTTTATGTTAAACTACCGATCCTAAAAATTTCATCATTCCAAAAATCACGTAAGTCTGGGGTGACTGGGAGGGAACTCACTCATTTTAAAAGTCACAAACATAAAAAAAATGTATAGGTGGCGACAGATAAATTAGCTTCACGGCGTTTGCATTTATAGTAGTATACTCTCAGCACATAAATAAATAAACTAATATTTTTTATATATTTTTATAGGTAAGTTCTAAATATTAAACGATATTAAAATAATGAATAGTAATATTAAACATAATTTCTGATACTAAATTTCAAGTTTAAGAGTCCTGTAAATATGCAAATACTACTACAAACGCAAAAAAGTCTCGAAGCTAATTTACCTGTACGTGATAAAATTAAATTTGCTTTTATGTACCCGATTATTAGTTACGTATCATACAGTGTTGGCGTAAAGTTCTATGAATGTTCGATGTAAGCGACTTCGTGACTACAAACACGCCAATCGGTTTAGTGACAACCAGTTCCCAAAGTTACACCTTAAATTGAATTCCTGCCGTCACAACATTGAAACTCGATTTCATTTTCCGAGTAAACTTTGCAGACTGCAAAATGCAGTGTGGCACGAAATTAAACTTGATTGCGTCAATAATGATTTTGGCTACTTCTTTTAAATCGCTAATAAAGAATGTTAAAAGAGTGAGAAATGGCCGTATTTTTAAATTATGATAAAATATATTTCTTTCAAAGTGTTGTTATATGAATAAAACTAGTGTGTGTGTGTGTCGCTAACATTTTCTGTAGTCTATTTGAAAAAAAACGGATCCCTTAATAATAGCCATGTCCGTCTGTCTATGTATGTGATTTGAACAGAAGCTATCACTGTGCGTGACTTCAACGATTTTATATTTTTCAATAACTATTTTTAATAGATATCTGTTTTTTAAAACATTTTTATAACATTTATTTTTCAAGAATTATATTATATTACAATTATCTAACATCTATATAAAAAGAAAATATAATCTAGCCTCCCAATATGACGAAATGACTACGTCCTACATAGTTCTAAGGGTATAAAAACCTTTTGTATGCTTTTATGTATTAAAAACACATGCTGTGGACGATTTGCATGGCCTTACTATAATTTTCTATATAATATTAGCTTTTCATTCGATTCCTACCGAACTGTATGTATGCGCATTTTAATGCAACATTATAGCTAATATATGAACGTCTGCACGTTTCTTATTGAAATACAAGTTAAATTCGCATTTCTCATATATCAGCATTATTTTATATAAAATAAGGGTTTAATATATTTTTTACTATCTTTTACAGTTCTGGGTAATGAAATTCAGATATAGGAGGAATTTAGTTGCCCGGGCCTGCTAATCATAGTGCGCCCGGCAGACGTCATCCTGCTTTGAAAATATATAAATCTAGAACCCGATTTTAGCGCTGCCTACCCGGTCCAGTTGTCAAATTCTAAACCATTCCGGGTGTCACTCAAACACAGACAAAAATTCCAGACAACAAACCAAACAATTATCAAAACCGGGCTTAGGAGGATTGTAGAGCCTGATTCCAGCGTCACTTGTCAGTTTTAATTATGAACCTAATCCATAACCATCACTTGAACACACACAAAAAAATCATCAAAATCGGTTCAACTGTTTAAGAGGACTTCAGTGACTAGCACACGACCAGAATAATTTTATATACATATAAAACAATATAGGGCAATGTGCAAAAAATGTTTTGTATACCTACTTAATCCGTTAAAAATCGAAAAGAATTTAAGAAAAAAAGAAGTGAACTTTTGATGTTAAAAATCGATTACATGAGGTTAAAGGTAAAACAAAACTGAAAAGAAGAGCTCATTCGTACTTAAGCTATAACCGGTGTAACTTTTTTCCGGTTTCCAAGCCCTGAGGAAATGTATTTTCTAAATAAACCGGACTATCGGACTCAATACTTGTTAGCGTTTCTCAATTAGTTCTAATCCGAGCTTGGTTGTACACAACATTGACTAATTGGACAGAGACAGAACGTCTTTTAATTGTACCACATTCGAGTAGAAATCGGTTTAGCTGTGCATAAACAATTGACTGTCCAAATAACTTGGGATTATATGTGAATTTGACATAAATTATTCAAATCAAATCAAATCAAATTTATTTGTTCAAAATATGGTTAAACAATTGGCATATATGTTATAGTGTACAAATGTTTTGCTCACATAGAAGCATACAAATATTTATAATAAATTTGACACATGAAAAAAATTACAAATTCATAAGTCAACATATCCCGAGATATCGTTCCACCGGGCTGGCGGGCGTTACAATTGACGTGGAGGATCCATCGGCCGTCGGTCTACAGACGTGACCGGCCCACTGCCACTTCAACTTGCTAATTTTGCGAGCTATGTCGGTTATCTCGGATGTCCTCATTTCTGATTTTTTAAGAGCCATTCGTTTTTAAATTTTGGAAGTTTTAAATTTATTTATGGGTAGGACGCACTGCTAAACTTTCGTTTATATGGATTAGAAATTTTATTTTAGATTCTGGATCTATTCTCATCTATTCGTATGCCTCTCAATATCACAAAAAGGGAACCATCGATGAATTTGACATGTTTAACTTTTTTTGTCCAAATTATGCCGAGACCGACCCGTCATTCATTCAGGCTGTTCACATGAGCAAGTTCCTCCAACGTTTGCGAAGACGACAAATATCTCGATGAAAAAAAAAAATCATAAGTCAAGGTAGGTAATCTAACCATAAATCATTTATTTAAGACTTTAATCTTGTTTTAGATTCTAATCTATTCTCATCTATTCTATTCTCAATATCGAAAAAGAACACTAGGAATTTACAAGTTTAATTTTGTTTATACATACCCATACATGAGGATTTACCAATATCTCGTAAAATATTAGAAGGTAATCTAACCATAAATCATTTAAAGACTAATCTTGTTTCAATATACAACACAACTTCGTCAAACGTTGCTTAAGAAAGACTCTTAAGCAACGTTTGACGAAGTTTACTTGTGTTGGCAACCTAAATTTATCGCAAGTAATGTATGTTTGTTGTTACTTGCATAATAATGTTATAATTTAATAGATTATATTGGATATCACGAAACAATAGCTATTTTAAGGCAGATGTTTATTGATCTGATACAGTGAATAAAGGATTAGTTAGTAAATACGATACCGACATGTTTACTAAATGTTTTGGTGACATTTGTAACAGGTATTAACAAGTTGCTGGACATTTTAGATTGCGAACATTTAATTGACGGTAGTTGCAAGTAATATATAGTATTTAAGAGGTCCGTGAAGCCAGGCAATTGTTCCAGCATTCGCCAGTCGGCGCGCTCTTCGGTAAACTGAGTAAGTAAAATATTTATTTATGGAAATATCCTTGTATGATTTGATAAATGTGTTTAAATGTGTAGAATTGAAATGATATAAAGATTGTAGTTACGAGGCTTGGGGTGCCTAGAAGGGGAGGTTGGAGGTCACCAGGCCCGATTGGGCCCATTCATCATGTCATCTTGGTAAAACATCGGAATGTGTGGCTATGAAATGATTGAGTAGAGGTATTTTTTCTCATGGTTCTGTGATTACGATATATGTATTTATTGATTTATTACACTTGTGTCCCTACAAGTTGGGACCTGTTATCTTCTTGAAACTTTAGTGACTGCTCCATAGTGTGTAAATATATAAGATTATTGTAATTACTAATAATTAGCTGACCCGTGCCCACTTCGCTGGGTGTCATTAAAAAATTGAAAAATGTTATTAATCACAATCAAAATAGAGCCTTTGCCACTCAGGAATAATGTTGGCTCACTACTGATGAAAGAATTTTTTAAATCGGCTGAGTAGTTCAAAATATTACTTCCTACAAACAAACTCTCAAACTTTACCTTTTTATAATATGCAAGATTTGCACTCCGAAATCAGCTGCATGTCTCAGGTGCACAGCTCAGGAAGTACGCTCCACCTTTGTGTATTTAGCCAGGGGAACTCCGATTGAGGACCTTAGGCCCGCGAAGGAGGATAAGTCGCGACCCGTGTGTGGAACTCGCCAGGTCGGGGTGGAACTGGCACATCTAGGCCGAACTAGAAGTGCTATTACCACACCACAATTATGAATACCCACAAAAACCTCGGTGTGCTTTCCCGTGCCTTATGACAGGGTTACGGGAAAGCGGAAGCTCGACCAACTTCGCGTGTTCTGGCAGGCGGGGACCTCGGATACCACATCCACTGCCGGGGGACTACTTTTTACCCCGGAAAGTTTGGTATTTTTTTATACGTCCCGAAGATAGAAGACACTTACCGTAAGAACTCCACAAGATCTAGACAGTTACTGTACTGTGACGTTCTAGTGTGTCAGATTGGTATAAACCTAGAGAAGCAGGACTGTATTAAACTGCTACTTAAAGCAGGGACGAAGGTCCATTTATACTCCCGTAAACAGCGGCCCTCTACCACGGAAATATGAGAGTTGGTTCAGTGCATAACGGTGTCTCCGAGCCCCCATCTCTCAAGGGTGGACGACGGCCGCTTGCATCGTTCTCTCCCTCTCTCTCTTGACAGCCTCGTTTTGAGTCATTAATGACTCTCAAATGGAGGAAACCGCCTGCTAGTGGCAATCACTGTGGATCATGGCGTCGCCCAAGCTTCTCAGCCTGGAATAGGAACATCTGCATTCCCCACCTGCCGCACTCCACGAGCGTATGAAACGTTGAGTCACAATACGATGCAGATACTTGTCGAAGCACCCATGCCCTCCAAGTATGTGTGTCATCCTACACGTTAGGGTCCCATGTTTCCGCGAGACCCATCTAGGTAGATGAGCACCTCACCAGCTCCTACGGACTCCAAATATCCCTTCCAGGGTTCGATCATTGCCTCGGTTTCCCGGGCACTGATAGCTACGATTTCGACCTGGCAGTACACGAGGCCTCTGAGTATGCTCCATCTTCAGTCAACAAACACGAACATGCACCCGGCCGCCTTAATCGCAATTAGCACTTTTCATAGATTGTTCTTTATCCAGGTCAAAGGACCTATGTCTCCTAAATTTTGATTGAAACACTTGATTTTCTGTATCAACAACAATTAGATAATGAATACAATTTCCTGCGGCTACGCGGCCTGTCGTAAAAGGCGACGAAATAAGCCACAGCCAGGTGGTAGGGTATTTGCCCGTCTATCCAGAGCTACCATACCTGGTCTAGAGCATGCCGCCATAAAAACCTTTAGTTGTGTTCCGGCATTACTGGCCAGAGCCCAGTCATCCTTTAGAGAGCGGCAGCACATGAGTAGTACCTCTGTTGTTACAAATGTCTATAGGCCATGGTAACCGCTTTACATCCGGTGGGTTGTCTGTCTGTATGCTGAACTCGCGCAATTTAAAAAAATGTTTGTAGTACACATGGAATACAAAAAATCATATCTAAAAAAATATTAAAAAAGGCAGGTTCGCATCTATAGGTAGAATACTAAGCCTAGGCTTTTAGTTATAGAAATGATTATAATTGTATTAACATTTAATTTACTCGGACGAACAAAACAGGTAGACTCTCCTAGCTCCGAGTTCTGAGTGTAGCCGGCTAAAGGAAGCAAATTTTGAGAACTTAGTATTAAATAATCAAATTATACTGTTTCCAAGCGTCCAAGCTTTAGACATTTGCACGCCTATCAAGTTACATATTTCTTGTCAGTAAAACCCACATGAAACTAATGACATACCTAATTGTTAAGCTTTATTGTTGTGGGTTACGTGATAGTGATGTTCTATGAGTCGTGTAATGCACAGACTATTAAACAACCATCGACACTATACGTAAATAAATCGAAAATAGTCGATTTGAAAAAATTAATTATTTTAAAGAAAAATAATACCGCAAAAAATGCTCTACCAATTAAAACTTATTTACAAATTAAATCGATTTTATAACAAAATTCATTCGTCATCGAGCTGTCAAAAGTAAAATAAATGCTTGAAAACCAAAACATTTTTAGTGAATACATTACTATTATCCACACAGACGCGAACCACGTGTACTACATAAGTGTACGCTTTTATACACGTAAATTTCGTCTTTAGGTTCTTTAATTCATCTGTCGGAGTTTATTTATTAGAGAAGTTTATATTTCTTACGAGAAAATAACGTATTTTATTCTGCAATTGCAACTACTTAAATAAAGTATAGGTACTTACTCGTAAATCAAAATTTAGAAGTCGAATGTACTTAAACATATGGAATATTAATTAACTTTTTACTTTCATTACAAAAACATTAATCGTGAAACCAGCAGAACTATTCTAATTGTTTTGACGTGAACTTTGTAGACTATTGTTTACTCAGATTTCTCGCACGTATTGTGAGATTAGGACTTATGGTTTTATAATTAAATCTTGAAAAATATTATAATATTCTTTATTAATGTAAATCAATAGGTGGCGAGAAATCAGTTCCCAAAGATGTAGGACTTATGCCATCATTCTTTAATTTTTGAAATATGAAATGACAAATTCTCAAAAAATAAAGGAGAACGCAAAAACAATTTGCGAATTTTTATTTTTATTATATGTGTTCAACAGACAGACAGGCAGCCC
The DNA here is from genome assembly GCA_039645545.1 of Dendrolimus houi. Classification (NCBI taxonomy): domain Eukaryota; kingdom Metazoa; phylum Arthropoda; class Insecta; order Lepidoptera; family Lasiocampidae; genus Dendrolimus; species Dendrolimus houi. Next base: position 21,160,862 of record CM077127.1, on the reverse strand, counting down.
ACCTGATGGAAAGCCATCCCATCCAACCATCACCTATGGACATTTGTAACACCAAAGGCGTCACAAATGCACTGCTGCTCTCTTAAGGGAGACTGGCCATTAATGCCGGAACACAATTCAAGGTTGTTGTGATGGCATACTCTAGACCAAGGGTGGTAGCTATCCAGACGGGCAAATACCCTATAATCTGGCTGTGGGTTGGAACCTACGGAACCTTTCAACGTGCGTTGACTTAGATGTACACATTTATGCCATCTTTATATATCTTAGTATCCATTTATTTGTCTTACTACTGTTAAAAAAATTACATAACTCTATACAAGTAGTGTTAAGTAGTGCCAATTTTCTACCAATTGTAAGGTATAAGAGTAGACTATAATATAGAAACTAGACATTAGTGACATTTGCCAATTTAAAAGAATATGTAATATCGATGGATAAAAGATTATATATATATACACTAGCTGACCCGGCAAACTTTGGACCGCCATATTTTCTGAAATCCTAAAAGACTTTGTTTCAAGACACAAAAACAAAATCACCAAAATCGGTCCAGATGATTAGGATTCTAGAACCCGATCTCGGCACCACCTACCGGTTCTACTTGCAAATCTAAACCATCCGGTAAGCCACTCAAACACACAAAAACAAATATCATCAAAATCGGTCCAGGCGTTGAGGAGGAGTTCACTGTCAACACACGTACAGAAGAATTATATATATATATATATATATATATATATATATATATATATATATATATATATATATATATATATATATAATAAGTAGAGGAAAAAGTCTTTTCGCATATAGTATGTATGAACTTGTAATAAGATCTCTTTAGCTATACCATTTGTATCTGGCTGGTTTTGGTATTTGGTAAGATAATCCCAAATTCAAATTAGAAAAATGTGTGATTTTCATTTGTTTTTCTTATTGTTAAAATTAGTGAATCTAATGAAGAAATTCGATAAATTCTAAAATTTTACTACAAAAAAGGTAAAAATGCAACACAAGCCCCGAAAAAAGTTTGTGATGTTTATGGACCTAATGCAGTATCTGTGAGAGTAGCGCAAATTTGGTTTAAGCGTTTTCAATTCGGAAATTTTGATATCAAAAATGCACGTCGCTCTGGTCGCCCTGTTACGGACAAAATTGATGCCATTTTTGAAAAAGTGGAGCAAGATCGGTTTATTAGTAGTTACGATGTAGCTGGAGAACTACGAATTGACTAGAAAACGGTTTTGGCGCATTTGAAAAAAGCTGGGTACACAAAAAACCTGGATATTTGGGAGCCTCATGAGCTCATTGAAAGAAACCTAATGAACCGTGTACTCATTTGTATTTCTTTATTACGACGTAATGAAACCGAACCATTTTTGAAGAAGATGATAACTGGTCATTATGAGCTGTTACCGCCAGGCAGGACCATCGATTCTGAACTGTACTGCGAACAACTGATGAGTTTAAAGCAAAAAGTTTAGAGAAAGCAGCCGGAATTAATCAACAGAAGGGGTGTGGTTTTTCACCATGATAACGCTAGACCTCATACGTCTTTAGCCACTCAGCAAAAATTACGAGAGTTTAGCTGGGAGGTGTTAATGCATCCGCCGTATAGTCCTGACCTTGCACCTTCAAATTTTCACCTGTTTCGGTCTCTACAGAATTCCTTAGGCAGTGTCAGTTTAACATCACGAGAGGACTGCCAAAACCACTTGTCGCAGTTTTTTATCAGAAGCCCCAAAATTTTTATAGCAATGGGATCACGTCCCTACCTACAAGATGACAAAAAACTATCCAACAAAATGGCACCTACATACTTTAGTCAAATTTAAATAAACTTTACGAAAAAACCTTTTGAATTTTTATATAAAATGCGAAGAAACTTTTTCCGCAACCTATATATATATATATATATATATATGATATTAAGATATTTTAAGCGACGTTTTAAGACAAATTTAATATGTTACTGAGAGCTTTGAGAAGTATAAATACGGAATAGTGTACAAAGAGAACGTTGGGATTTGAAAGAAGATGCAATAACAAGAGTTGAAAAAGGAATGTTAAGGTGGTTTGGGCATGTAGAGAGGATGGGTGAAAATAGAATCAGAAAACAAGTGTATAACCGTATTGCGAATGGTAGAGTTGGTACCGGTAGACCACGACGATACATCACGATCCAATAGCAGACGTTTTAAAACGAGGTCAGATAAAAAGCATATCAAATAAACGTGCGCGTATAAAGAGGTTAATGAAAGTAGGCGAAATTGTTTGTAATGAACGTCGTAAATGGAGATCTATAGCCTCTGCCTACCCCAAGGGAACAGGCGTGATAATATGTATGTATGTAATTAATATATTAGGCTTTATTTGTCTTAGGGCTAATTTTTCAATTGGTCGATAAAACTTATTCTATAGAATAAAACGAAACAGGAAAATTTAAAATAACAGTTGTATGAATGAAACAGTTGAATTGTTTCATTCGACTGATAACATGTTTCAAACTTACGGAAATATGGAAAACCTGGTTTCTATTCAAAATCTATGCAATTTCTTCTGTTTCAAGTATCGTACAATTTTGTTAATTGTGCGTTTTTCTTGATCATTTAAAGCGTTAAAATATTCTTCCGAAACATTTTCTAAATGTCGTTTAAAATAGCCCACCCTTCACCCTTCAATATTATATAATCTATACTAGAGATACGACCGACAAAAGACAAATTCACAACTGCATACCTGGAGACATTTTATTACCTTTTCGGCAATTGGACTTCTTTTGTTTACTTTGTGTTTAAAATTGTTTATTAGAAAATAGCCCATTGTGTATTGTAATCTTTTATGGCAGTCATTAGACAGGTATGTGGGTTACGATTTCTAAGAAATTGCGTTGACGCTTGCTGGGCAGACATATTTGCATTTGTGCAATATAAATCAATGGCCCGATTGAGGAACAGTCGGTCGAGCGATAACCACAAGCGAAGCAAGACTTGTGTACATTCCGTAATCTATTTAGTGACGGACTTTGCGCGTGTTATTGAATCGTGCATTACGTTATACGTGCTTGTATAGTTCTAATAAATTCTATAATAATTCCAACTTATAACTTTTTAATTCGAGTCCTGCAACTCAACACTATCTATATCATAAATGCGAAAGTTTAGATTCGTGTTTGTTGCTCAATCACGCTAGAATGACTAAACGGCCCTGGATGAAATTTGGCAGAGGTGGATTATAGTCTGCAATAGCTATTTTTTATTCCGGAAAAATGTACGGATCACCTGGGACAACTCTGCGCGAGCGAAGCCGCGGGCAAAAGCTAGTAACATATAATGGTGAGTGGAAGCTTTTAAAAAACGACACGTCAAAATAAATTTATTTCGATAGGAGAAAGTCGTGATACAATAAATAAATCAATATGCCGTTAACACGTATGGATTGCAAACTTGTGAGTTGACCCAAAGGGCTTCCCTCCCTCTCAAACTTTGTTATGAACTCCTTCCAAATGATTTCAGTAAGGGTCCTTATTCCTTATGTTCTACGATTGCTGTACAATTTATTGAATGAGAACAGGGATTTATTCTTTTGTCTGACCATAGGGAAGATTTATGTTCCAGCAAACATACACAGTGTGGTTAGGTTAGGTTGTACACAACTGTAACAAGTTAGATTAAAGATTGGATAATATTAGTCAAGTTGTTGTAATCGGTTATTTATTTAAAGTCAAATTAGTAGTTTTACTTTAAAAAATCCCTTTTGAAATGTGTAGTTTTTTAAAAATCATAAAAGAGAAGGTAATTTATCTAATTAATAGTTCATTAAAAATTATACACTAAAAGCAAAAGAAAACGCTATAATCGGTCCAGCCCGAACAGACTACGACGCTGGGCAGTGTGCCTAGGACGCTGGCAGCGTTACCTCGCTGAATACATACACTAATCCTTTGAGCGAGGTAGCTTCAGCCTTCCGGTTGCCTGTGGCCTTGACCAGCCGATTTTTAATGTTTTTAAGTCTGTGGGCACTTGGCCCGGCACGTACCTAATGTGTCCATCCTAAACGGCTCAAATGTGTTCTCTGTTAGTGTGATAGTGCGATTTAATAATAAATCCATAATAATTTCAATACTTGTTGGGATTTCTGTCAAAGAGGTCATTTTACACCATAAGTTTTTGCAATAATTTTGGTATTGTAAGAGAATACGAATTAAGGTATCATTATACCTTCTTAACATGCAAGAGAAGTAGAAAGGTGGATTGCAATACTTTGAAATTCGAGCCGAATATTGAGAATATTTCATTATTTAAATCAAATTTTCAAAAGTTTACTTCTCATAAATGTAGTAATTGGAGAAAATTTTTTCGACAATTTCATTAAAATTGTTTGTTTTTACAGCGATAACACGTTAATTACAATTTAGTAATTTTAGTGTAGATTAGTAAGATGTTTTACAACGTATACCAGCTAATGTTTTTTGTGTACGTTCTTCTGAAATTTATTGTGGAATATGCCATATATCTAATTGTGAAATTAATTAATGCCTTTTTGGCAAATTGTGATATCCAGTCTATGCATGCCGATAGGCCGATTATGGTGAACTATAGGTAGATTGTAATAATCTATATAAATGTATCTACCCGTTTTCGCTGCAATAAATTGAATTTGATTTGAAGTGCACGGAGTCATGTCAGGAGCTCTAGTGACACATTAAGTTAATCCAATTTTTCTTACAGCTTATATTTAATTTGTAATATTTGATTGTAAGTTGGTTTGGGTACAATCTTGCGAGCTGAATTAGAATCCTGTAACAAAAATCCTCATAAATTGTAGTTCTTTTGTAGTGTAGCTTGATTAAAAACAATCAATATTTTATAACTATATTATATTACACTATTTAAAAAAAAATAAAAACGCGTAGCAAAACGCCGTCTTCTAGTTGCTGCTAAAAACTCTATTGCATACTTCAACAGAATTATCACTTATGAAATTTCCTTCATACGCATCCTTTAATACTTGTCCAAGTATATGGGACTATTCGTAAATTCGATTTGACTACGTCGTGGAGAGTCACGTTCATAATTACCAGTTAATCCCAGGTACAGACCCTTTTCGCTATTATCCTCACCTGTGAGGGTAAATCACAATATGTATTAATTTCAATGTTTGAGATTCGAGGCTTACAAGTTGCCATTTTTTGGAGGTCCTTCGATTCCTATAACATTTAAGGTTTGACGACAGATGACGTGTGGGTTGGATTAAAAAAAATGATATTGTTATGTTATGTAAGACTATTAAAGTGGTGGTCTGCTATAAACGCCTTTTCGTGATTCACGAATACTCGCTATGAAAATTCATTATAATGTTCTTCCTCAGACGCTTGAGGTGGCGCACATACAAGATTGCCAGCTTTTTTTTTATAGAAAACATAGTATTTTTATTTTTTATCCGTAAAAATATAGTACTTTTGGGAAAGTTAGTTTAAGTTTTCGCGACTTGCATACATAATAAAAAGTAGTTTTATTAGTGCACATTTATCTTTCATTAATTAATTTATACTACATTATTGAATTTTTATGTGTACTTATTATTACATTTGCTTTAGCCAACAAAGTTCTATTATTTTTAAAATAATTATAAGAATCTGAACAAAAAGCAATAGCAACAATTGAATTAGCGATGAAAAAATAATATGGTACATTTCGCACTTCGTTATTTTTCGATAATATATAGTAAAATTGGTTAAAATATAGTAAAATACTATATATTTTTACAACTTAGGCTCTGACAAAAAAAATCCACGTACAGTCTGTAAAAACACATTTTATTACCTGTCGGCATTTGAACTAATTGTAATCCCTTTATGATCGTCTTATTGCAGAGCACATCCTATTGTCATTAGCCAGGTGTTATGGATTACGAGTACAAGCTGATTCAAGGAAATTCAGTCCATGTTGCCGGGCGGGTACAGTCCATTGGTGAAGTATAAATCGATGGTCTGATTAAGAGAGGAGGCTATCGAGCTACGACTACGATACGGGCGTGACGTGTGTACATTCGGGAATCTAATAGTGACGGACTTTGCGCGTTTTATTGAATTACGACCTTCTGCATTACGTTTGGATTTGTTGTGTTCGGTTATATTTGTACCTGTATTATACGTGTTTGTATAGTGCTCATAAAGTCTATAATAATTCCAACGTCACTTTAATTCAAGTCCCGCATAACTCGTAATAATATTATAATAGGTTGGAGAAAAAGTCTTTTCGCATATAGTATGTATGAACTTGTAATAAGATCTCTTTGGCTATACCATTTGTATCTGGCTGGTTTTGGTATCATTAAAAAGTTTTAGTTTTAAAGAAGACAATTCCAAATTCAAATTAGGAAAATGTGTGATTTTCATTTGTTTTCTTATTGTTAAAATGAGTGAATCTAATGAAGAAATTCGATATATTTTAAAATTTTACTACAGAAAAGGTAAAAATGCAACACAAGCCGCGAAAAAAATTTGTGATGTTTATGAACCTAATGTAGTATCTGTGAGAGTAGCGCGAATTTGGTTTAAGCATTTTCAATCCGGAGATTTTGATATCAAAGATGCACGTCGCTCTGGTCGCCCTATTACGGACAAAATTGATGCCATTTTTGAAAAAGTAGAGCTAGATCGGCATATTAGTAGTTACGATGTAGCTGGAGAACTGGGAATTGACCACAAAACGGTTTTGGCGCATTTGAAAAAAGCTGGGTACACAAAAAAGCTCGATATTTGGGTGCCTCATGAGCTCACTGAAAGAAACCTAATGAACCGTGTACTCATTTGTGATTCTTTATTAACGACGTATTGAAACCGAACCATTTTTGAAGAAGCTGATAGCTGGTGATGAAAAGTGGATCACGTACAACAAGAACGTGCGAAAAAGATCGTGGTCAAAGGCCAGTCAGGCTTCACAGACTGTGGCGAAACCCGGGTTAACACGCAACAAGGTGATGCTGTGTGTATGGTGGGAATGGAAGGGCATTATTCATTATGAGCTGTTACCGCCAGGCAGGACCATCGATTCTGAACTGTACTGCGAACAACTGATGAGATTAAAGCAAAAAGTTGAGAGAAAGCGGCTGGAATTAATCAACAGAAGGGGTGTGGTTTTTCACCATGATAACGCTAGACCTCACACATCTTTAGCCACTCAGCAAAAATTACGAGAGTTTGGCTGGGAGGTGTTAATGCATCCGCCGTATAGTCCTGACCTTGCACCTTCAGATTTTCACCTGTTTCGGTCTCTGCAGAATTCCTTAGGCAGTGTCAGGTTAACATTACGAGAGGTCTGCCAAAACCACTTGTCGCAGTTTTTAGATCAGAAGCCCCAAAATTTTTATAACAATGGGATCACGTCCCTACCTACAAGATGGCAAAAAGTTATCCAACAAAATGACACCTACATACTTTAGTCAAATGTAAATAAACTTTATAAAAAAACCTTTTGAATTTTTATATAAAATACGAAGAAACTTTTTCCCCAACCTAATAGTACGGTTGTGAACCCTATGCACAACGTTGTGCGTGGCGTACGACGTACGCGCCTGCGCAATCATTCTCGTGCATTCCGCTGTAAAGACAGAGAGTTGAGTTAGTTTGAACGTTTATTTATGGTTCATAAAGAAGTGTTCAAACTTACTATAACTTTCTATGAATAAGACCGTTTGCGTTTTTGACTTTAATAAATCTGTCACATCACTAAGGTTGTGAGTTCGAAATGACAAAGATACGTTTGATAATATAGAATTTTCAAGGGTTATATTTTATCGGCTAGTGAAAATTATTATTTACTTAGAATTTTTGTAACCGTACCTAAAGAAATACAAATTTATTTGGGATTATGTTTGTGAGTGTGTTACGGCGTGTGGTTAAATGTAACTAGTGTCATATCGAATGGTAGATAAGTTAGTTCTTTTTATTAATTTTTTTATTGCACGAGTTCAGCAGACAGGCAGACAGCCCACTTGATGGAAAGCGGTTACCATCGCCTATGGACATTTGCAACATCAAAGGTGTCACAAATGCGCTGATGCTCTTTTAAGGGAGACTTGGTCACTAATGCAAGACACAAATCAAGGTTGGTGGATATTTTGGTGGGTGGATTATGTTAAACGCTCCACGTTAGTTTAATACAGAAATTGTTTTGTTTGATCGCCCACTAGATGTCGCTGTTCAATAATGAAATGTGATAATATTATCATGTGTAATTTTGTCTATTTTACCTAAGGTACTATTGAAAGTTCCAATATATACGGGAATACTATTAAGAGATTTTTATTCGCCCCACGGTACCCTGATAGCAACCCGGAAGTAGTCCACCAATATTTTCAACCATACAGAATGCACGGGAAACTCTGACGTGCTTAAAGAGGTTTCAAGAGTAACCATCGATAATGTCGCTCCGATGCCGAAAACGGCGTCGAATGTTTATTGACAGACGCTATTCGCTGCTTTTAGAAACTACGACAGACCACGGCCAATAATTAATACTTTGTTTTCACCAATATAAGTAAGTAGGTATAATATATGTACTACATACATTTGCGACAGTGAATTGGGGGTTTTCTTTAAAACTTTAATTTAGACTGTATTTTAGGAAAATTCAAAATTATTAGCTTCCGTGTTAATTGTTATAAAAAACTTCTATCCCGATTGTTTCCCGAGATACAATCATTTAACAAACTAGTTTAAATATTAATCAATTTAACCTCGAACTTAAAAAGTCCATTGTGTCACCGTCAAGTAAGAATGGCGTTTTCTTCAGGCATTCACTGAGGGGATAATGAACCGATTTACTGAGATTACCGAAGTTTTTAAGATAATGAGATGCAATCAATGCAAAGAGACGAAAGCTGTATCCCGTGGATAAAATGGATGGACGTCACTTGCACGCGGGTACTGAAGTGACGGAACAGAAGATATTGGGCGTTTGGAAGGGAAGGTCATAACTTATTTTACTCTAAAGGTCTTAAAAATGCAGATGGTTATAAAAAAAATCTGGAGTTTGCGTAAAGTGCCTTAAAATAAATAAGGCAAGTATATGCATACAGTCTGGAAGCTATGCAGGCTAAGGCAACATAAAAAAAGCGTGGAATCAAAAAAAAAATTATCCCATATCTCAAGAACTCAACAGACATTGTTGGTTTTTTCTTAAACTTCCACGTATCTAAAATTTGAGCCGTGTCAGACATTCGTATAATTTTATATTTAAGGTAAATTTGCATAAACGTGGAACCTGAAAATGACGCATTTTTTTGTATTCAAAGACTTTACACGTGGTTTGCTATAATATAATAACGACACTAAAATCATCGGTAAGCCATCATTTAGACAAAAAATTAATAAACACTAAAATCAATTATGAAATACGTGCATTATATCGATAGAAATAATGTTCAATTTTAGAGTGACGACTTACCTACTAACTATAATAAAAACGCAATTACTTTAATTTTAGTTTAGAACACCCCTCAGACCTATATATTGTTTGTCTAACATTGTTATTGAGTGTTGTCGGTAACTATAGATATAAACTCCAAAAATAAAATAATTATCTTAATCAAAATAATGTGAAAAATCTAAAATTCCGTATTTTCATGTTATTCAAAGATGTTCAGTTTGATTGAATAATATTGATATTCATGCTGTATGGATCTAGTTCCTTTGCCTGACATTTAGCACACTGCGTTAAAAACTTTGTCTCTGAATATTATTAATCTGAGGTTTTACTTACAAATTACAAAATGTCGAGGTTTTTTGGCAATGCCGTAATAGTTGATTTTGTAATGATTAATTATTTTGGTCAATTAAAAACAAAAGTGACAGTGAAAACTGTCACTTTTGTTTTTAATGGCTTGGCTAACAAGGTGTAACGATAAAAATAAACTAATCGATTTGTGAATAATACTTGTCGATCTTTAATTAAGAAATTCGAAATCTTGAGTTTTAATGAATATATTGTTTCATATAATTTTCGAAAATCAACATATTTCTATAAAAAGAAAATATTGACAAATATTTTGCAATTCTTATTGCCGCCATTTTATTCCTTTTTAGTTAAGTGAATGTGCTTTTAAAGTTAATTAAATTATATAGGCACTACATTTCATTTCAAGAGATCCTTTACCTGATAACAGAGCCGAGCGAGTGAAGCGAGCGTATCGCAGCAGCGGCCGGCGAGTGCTAGGACCGACTGATTACCATTTACTATTTATTCTATACACACAAATAGTACGATGTCTTAAAAGTCTCGTATGAAACATTTATTTTATTTATCAATTTAGTGGACGACTAGGAAGTTGGTTTTAAATATGACAATGAATCAATATATTAATGATATCAATTTTTAATACATTACTGAACAATTGTTATAAATATAGGTTAAATATAAATTAATGCGATTACATAAAAAAAAAATCGTCTTTATCGGTCGCCATTTTGAATGGTTACTCATGTAGTGTATATGAATGTGTTCTATTGTCTTTTTTCTTCATTTTTATCCAATTAAGCTGATTTTTGGTAATTTTGGCCCTTTCCATGTTGATTACGGGCTTTTTTTAACTTTGAAAGGATTTTTCAACTTTGGACCTATGATAGAAGTGCAATATTAGCGAAAAAATCAGTGAAAATAAGCGAGGTTATGTTTATTAAAACATATATATTTCAAGATCTCCGGACCTTAGGAGTTGTAGTAAAGGTAAGTATGCTTCCCCCCCTCCTCACTTCACCACCCCACTACTTAAAATTCCTGTATTACATTGCTATACATTTACCAATTTGTTATATATTTGCGGTGCGGAGCGAGTTATTTATAAATTATACACATTTATGGTGTGTTGCGGGCGCGACATATTTTATGTTAAATTATGTTGTTTTATTTACAAGGCGGAGCGATTTTAATTTATTTTATTGATGACATGACAATGAATGACTGAAATGCGTGCGAAAAGAGACTGTGCCGTCAGAGTTGAAGTGAGAATTTATATATATTAGAAGAAAGTTTGAATAGGTCGAAAGAAGGTTTACATGGCGGTACCAACGTATAACAAAAAACCTTAATAAATATATACCTACACTATAAAGTACAATTGTAATGTTATAAAATCCTTCTGTTGGAAGCTATTAAACAAAGAAAAAAAATGGCATACACTATATGAACGATAGAGAACAAACACGATTCATTCTTTTTTTACATTTCTTATATTTATATAGAATAAATAAAAAAGTACTTTAAATGGAAGGGTCTGTTGCATCATACACAAACCTCATAGGTTTAAGTGGTGCCTTATTACTATTTCATGATGTAAAATTATATTATAGATAAATAAATAAAAAAAGTCTGTGGGCACTCGTCCTTTATGGGCCCAAAGTCTCCACCCCAAACTATAATTAATTAAAATAAACATGTAGTTTACATTCAGTCTGTTAATTATTACACACATAAAGTAACATCATATTCCGCAAAGCCAAATGGTTATACAGTAAAGATTTTACATATAAATGATGGCTTGGTGCGGATAACACGAAAAGCGAAAATCGTTGTGTATTTCTATTTCCTATTATATACTAGTATGCCGTTTAAATAATTGAGCATTCTGAAACAAACATTGTACGCAACAATTTCTGCTGAATCCACTTGTATGAGCGTCCCAAATCGCAATTTAATTTCAACCAAATAACGTTTTAAGATTACAGTTGGATTCTTCAGATAGTTTACGAGTGGCTGCATGAAACTATTGTTAGGAACCTCTTAATTCATTAAAATGTTCTATGAAATTTCTACAGCGTTTCAAAATTGAATTTTATGAACTGTTTTTAGAATACGTACACAAATATGACTAAATATATCCTTGGAAAACCGCAAAGCACTTTGCTTTTTAATAATATTGTAAATTGTAAAAAAAATGTAGTTGTAACATACGATTTGATGTGTTTTAGCGGAAAAATTAGTTAATATACATTGATTAGTTTTAAATTTAGTTGCACAAGCGATGCTACGATGATACATTAAAAACTAAACTACTAAACCGCCATCCAACCTTTTAAACTATTAATTTTTTTTCATTAGGCATTAATCAACAATTTACAATATTTGCTTGCTCTTCGCGATATAAAGCGATGCATAGAATTCAGTCCTTGGGAGATGTTGATTCCGTTCTTGTAAAGCGGGTGATAGATATATTATGTCTAGGCGTACACATATTGTGAGTACGCTTCCTTGTTACTCGAAGATCTTCTTCGCTTCTGTAAGTTTAATTAAGCTGACACAAGGGCGAAAAAGGTCAACGAGCCATGCGTACGCGTACTTGCTGGCGCGTCTATACCCCCTTGAGGACACAGATGTCTTAGCGAAGGGTTAATATTTCAGTTATGGACAGATAAAGTTTGATAAGGCTTGTAGTAACGCCAATGTCCTTGAGAATTTGGGAAGAACTAAATACTTCTCACCACGGCACTAACTATTGTCGCGTTCGTTATTCAGAGGCATTACTATTTTATTGCAAATAAAATAAAGTGGTTAAAAATATTTCTGTTTGTATAGATATTTTTTCAACCAGTTTTGATTGAAACTGAAGGAGTAAAATGGTTTCATGTCAATAACTTAGTCGTCATTTGGTTTATTTTTTTCTTAATATAAGATAACCGTAGAAACATTAATGTTATATCGTGAAGAATTATGATATTTTTTTTAATAGGGTAAACAATTTCATTTTAGTTCACATAGAGTTTTTATACTAAATTTCCTAATTAAATAAAACTATATATTCAAATTTACTTATACTAATAATATCTATATACGATTTACAAAAGATAAAAATTACAAGTTGTAAATGGGTCCCAAAACACTGGCCGCGTTAGCGTGTTGAATGGCAACGCTTATGCGTTGCCCAAAATACAGGCCAGATAATTACGATAATTGTTTTTAGTAAATTATTGATCAGTAATTATTACCGACGAAAATTTTGTTTCATTTGCACCCCACTTTCGACCTTTTGCCGAGAGGGACCTTAAAATCACAATGTAAAAACTCAGCCAACAGTTATAGGAAACATTGATTCATGAAACATGAAAAGCCCTAGAGTACAGTTTTATCAGATTGTGGGTGGATTTATACGCTTCTATTGTAAGGATTGTTAAAGAGTGCACAAATTTTAGTCTGGTTCAAAATGTTACTAGTACTGTTGGTACTGTATAATTCTAACATTTGATATCAATAGTTTATTAATTTCAAATATACCTTTCAATTTATTTAACACTAGCTGATGCCCGCGACTTCGTCCGCGTGGAATAGTTTAAAAAAAGTAAGTTAAAAATACCCTCCCGTTTTTAAAACATTCTTCATTGGTGCTTCGCTCCTATTGGCCTTAGCGTCATGATATTAATAGCTTAATTGTTTTTTAATGTGTTAATTGTTTTATTGTATGATGATGATACCGGCAATATCAATACTTAATTAGGTGCATAAGGTGTATAATAAGCTGTTTAAGTAATTAAAGTTTTTTTAACTATCCCACGGGAACTCTTTAATTTTTCGGGATCAAAAGTATCCTATATGTTGACCAGGGATGTAAACTACCATTATACAAAATTTAATTTAAATCGGTCCAGTCATTTCGGAGATTAGCCGGTACAATCAGACAGACAAACAAGAGAAACATAAAATTTGAAAAAAATCTACATTAGTAATATTTCACTTCTTACATCCCCCCTGAATCGGTTTTTAGCATTTTTTTTCATTGTACAGAAATTCAACCTCTACAATTTTATTATATGTATAGATAATTATATGACCCGTGATAGATTCAGAAATATTTTGAATACTACGATTTACGTTTAAACTGCTTTGTCAAGAATATTTTATTAAATATTATACTATGATATTCTCACAAGTATAGGATATAAATATGAATGTTTTTGATCCAAGGCTATTTTTTTTTTATTCTCTTCCACCGGACGGACAAGGTTATCCGGCTTTCTATACCGTTATTATTAGCAGTAATTTCTATATTCCTTATATATTCGGAAATCTATGCTATAAATGAGCTACAAAATGTCTCGTCATTCGTGGCTTTCAGATGTCTAACGTCTAGTCTAGAAAAATTTGCTTGTTACCAGCATTTTTTTAAATATTGTTTTTACTATGAACTACTAATTAATATTAGTGTAATTTGTATATTTACTATATTACTAGAGTGTAAGATTTCCTAAAATCATTTAATAAAATTACGGGAGTTTTATGAACCCTGGTCGAACTTGCATCACTAAGAATTTTTCTGATTTCTCTATTTGATTTTTAATTGTATTTTCTTATAAAAATTGGAAAAAATCTTATTCTTTTACATTTTTGACTGTGTTGGTCAAAAACATATTTTGTAGGTAATATATATATATAATATCCTTAATTGAAAAAAATATTTTTTATTGTAATATTCAACGCACAAGCACGCTTTGTAAGACACTAACATACAAATATAGAGATAGACAGATAGATAACACTTTATTGCTCACGAAATATACAATTTCAAAAATACACAATTACAATATTGTCATGGTAAAAACAATAGCCGGCCTTGTCGCTTAAAGCAATCTCTTCCAGGCAACTTAACTTAAGGAATAGTATAACCTAATCTGGCGATGTAGGTGGTGCAGATTATGAGGTCTATCATAATTAAACTACACATTTTATAAATTAAATACATATACATAAATTACTTTATAAATTAAATACATACAATAAATCATAGTATAACAATTAGGCATATTTATTTAAGGAAAAGTAGTGCTTTCTGAGTGCGTTCTTAAAAGTAGGCGATGTTTTGGCCTCTCTGACAGTAAGAGGCAGCGCATTCCAAAGTTTGACAGCCTGCACTGTAAAAGAGTTATCATAAAAGGATGAAGTGTGTGCAGGTGTAGTGAGTTTACGATACGTATGAGTGCGCAAATTGTGGGAAGTAGAAAGGCGAAGGAATTCAAAACGTTCCTTATGGTAAAGAGGACTACTAGGAATAAATAAAATGGTATAAAGTAGTGTGAGAATGTGAGTATTTCAGCGAAAGCGAATAGGGAGCCACTTGAGTTTTTCACGAAATTCAGAGACATGGTCATATTTTCGCAAGCCAAATATGAACCTAATGCAAGAATTCCGAAGTGGCTCAAGTTTATTTAGCTGTTCTACGGTTAAGTCGAGATAGCAGGCGTCAGCGTAATCTAAAATAGGTAGCAAAAGAGACTGTGCAAGCATAATATAAAATTCTACATATCACGCAAACATTGCATTTATAAAGTTTCTAATAGTGGCTAGTATGTTCGCTATGGTTAAATAAAATTGCTATTAAAATCAAGTCACTTTTGATGTTCGATCCATTTATTTATTCCAAATTATTTCCTGATTAGAGGAAACAGAAATAGGAATGTTGTAATTTGTAATGGCAGGGTTTCCTTTTTGCAAAAATGCGAAATAGTTAACAAGAAAAGTAAACTCGCTTCAATAAACATTGATTACCATTACCTTTTTTAAACTATTTTTTACGTTATATATTAAGTTTAAATAAATATTTTATATTAAGGTTTACAGGTAGAATTTGTAGACATATTCATATGGTGTGAGCTCTGCAAATTATCGAAAGAAAACACATGAAAATTTAAGCTAAAATTCGTAAATTAATTCCTTAAATAATACTAATTAACTAATTGCTGCAGCTAAACGACTAAACTTATATCCGTGCAGGAACGGAAACGGCCTATCGTAAGAGGCGACAAAACAACCCACAATCAGGTGGCAGGACATTTGCCGGACTGGATGGTGACCACCCCTGGTCTAAAGTATGTCGCCATAACAACCTCGAGTTGTGTTTCGGCATTAGTGACCAGGTTCCGGTCTCCCTTAAGAAAGCAGCAGCGCATTTGTAGCAACTTTGGTGTTGCAAATGTCCATAGGCGATGGTAACCGCTTTCCATCAAGTGGGCCGTCTGCCTGTCTGCAGAACTCCTACAATAAACAAAAATAAAAAAACGACTAAAAATGAGTCGTGGCCTCCGAAAGGAGAATTCTCCACTCCTTGCGGTTCAGCGAAGTCACCAGCCAGTCATAGGTTTGAAGCTCGAGTAGATCAGCTTTTACTATATCACCATAGCGATATCTCGTATGACCAACTCTCCCATACTTTGTAGTTAAACAAGCCAGCGAAAGCGATGTGCCTTGCTTGCTTAATTATTCATTGAAATCAATCTTGGAGCCTATACAAGACAAACTTTCAAACAGTAGGATAAAAAGTTTAAAAACGATAATTTATGGTTAGGAATTATACTTATATATATATATATATATATATATATATATATATATATATATATATATATATATATATATATATATATATATATATATATATACATATATATATCATTTTATAGTACCTATTATCTTATGTTTTCGGGACTAGTACACATAATGAAAACTACTTTTAACGGTTTGAAACTTTGATTTTTTTTCGACATTTCGGCCACATTTTAGGAAGACAAAGATTAACGCATTTTTTTTACACCACGACTGTCACTTCCAATTTAATATAACGAGATAAAATGTGTTTATAATATGTTTTTTGTAATTAAAAAACGCGAGTCTCGAGAATTCTTTTGAAGCAGCCTTGAATAAAAATCGAATCTGATATCAGCTGTTTGCATTCATTTACCGCTTGCTTGCTTATAAAATTGGTTTCACCCCGTAAATATTTTCTATAGATAATTGCGATCACCATAAATCTTGGTAGGAAATAATTAGGTTAATTTAATTTTCTATTACGTGGAGTAAATATTGACCTAATACTCGTTTTAATTTTCTATGTTTGCCGGGGACAGCTGCAAGATTTTATAACGCTGTTGATTCTTAAAAAGTAACTAGAGATCCAGTTATATAAGATTTTATTAATTGACTGTTACCCGCGATTTCTGAATTCTGAAATTTCTGAATACATGAACTTTGAATAGATACTATTTTGTTGCTCACCAAAATAATAGACACAGTAAAACAGTTTCAAATTTTTTAGGAAAAACTATAGTTGTCTTTATCGCCCAGAGCGCTCTCTTCCAGGCAACCTAACTTATAGGATATTCTTAGCTAATCTGGCGATCTAGAGGGTGCATAAATTAAGATGTTCCTTAATTTTTAAAATACATTCATACCCATCAGATATTTTTCTACTCGATAGATAGTAATCAAATAATAGAATAGATAAATAACATTAACGAAACATTATGTACTATTTGAAATTAAAATGCTGTCACATTACCCGAACTCGTACCCACTCGTCATCGACGGGATGTTCAGCCCCATTTCCTTGAGCTCACGCTCAACCACGCAACGGTTTTCTAGAACGATTATTCTGCGTATGATAATGATTTGAAGAGACGTCGAGATTTTCTTTAAGAAGGGAGTCATAAAATTTCTTACGGGCCGGCAATGCGTTGGCAATCCTCCTGGTGAGGCAACCGTCCATAGCCGACGGTAACCACCTTCCATCAAGTAGGCCGTCTGCCTGTTTGCCTGCTTCAGGCAATAAAAAACTAATAGACTTTATCAATATGCATCCTTATCACGAAAAAGTTAGTTAAAAATACTCGATAACAAGCCATAATGTCATAAAGAAATAATGACGTTTTTAAGGCACATTACTATAGAGTATTGATATAGAGTATATGGATATACTAGAGTTTACCCCGCGGGTCATACTCTAGTCTGTACCTCTTGTTTAAGGAGCAGGCGTTAATACAGGTTACATTGTATTATATTTTTATGTTGGTGCTATTTGCCCTCGGAAGATTTACTTCATTTTATATCGTAAATTATCCCACCTCCCGGGATAAAAAGTATCTATGTCCATTTTCGGTATTAAGATAGACATATCGAGTCACTATCGTTTTTTTTTATAGATTATGAATTTTTATATCTATAAACTTGAGAAATGATTGGACTCCCATACAAACTTTTATCTCTTATTTCAACCCGTTCTAGGTTTATTTATATATCGCTTATCTATCTCACTGTAAATTACATAAACGACCAAAACTACAAAAACTACGAAAACTACTAAAACTACCAAAACTACCAAAACTACCAAAAACCAAAACTACCACAACTACCAAAACAAATAAAACTACCAAAACAACTAAAACTACCACAACAACTAAAACTATCAAAAATACCAAAACAACCAAACTGCCACAACTACCATAACTACCACAACTACCAAACTAACAAACTACCAAAACTACTACAACTACCACAATTACCACAACTACCAAAACTACCACAACTACGAAAACTTCCAAAATACCAAAAATATCAAACTACCACAACTACCGAAACTACCGAAACGACCAAAACTACCTAAACGACCAAATTGGCCAAAACTACCTAAACTACCGAATTGACCAAAATAAACAAAATAACGAAAATGGCAAAATCATATTTTTTAGTATAACCTTTACATAAATCTATCTTATAATCCGTGATGAAAGTATCCCTTGTCCACCCTCGGTATAAAATTTACATATATACTGAATTTCATCCAAATCGGTCCATTCATTTTTCCGTAAAAGCATAACAAATAAAAAGACAAATATATTTTTATCCCGGAAACTGTCGCATTTTTCAGGATAAAAAGTATCAATGTTCATCCTCGGCATCGAAAAATAAAATATATATACTGAGTTTCAGCCAAATCGGTCCAATAGTTTTTCCGTGAAAATAGAGTAGACAGACAGAGTTACTTTCGCATTTATAATATTAATAGGGATTATATGTACTAGCAAAAAGCGGTGCTTTAGGAGTGCTCGCGAAGTTTTCTACCTAATAATAAATTTTAAAATTATTACCAGCGTATTTTTAACTAAGCAGCATGCTGTTTACATGTTTACATCGATATTAGTTCTTTACTTGTCGAACAGATGGCGTTAGCAGTAACAGTCCAGTTGATATTACATGTCTTATTGGTTTTATAATTATCGACATATAGCGTTAGGAATACAATAAAATTCCAATTAATAAAAATTGTTATATCATCTATTTTTTTTAAATGTGTATGTAATAATATTTTTATGATAGATAATAAATACATCTAGAAATATATATATTATGTCAAAGACCAAATCTCAAAGTGTGACAGTTTCTCAGTAAAGTGTACAACAAAAATATATAAATTGTGGAACAGTGTTAGGGCTTGCTTCGCTCGCCTTTAAGATTATAATAGTATGCAAATGTTACTGTAGTCGCGCAGATAATTCTAAAGCTAAAAAAGATAAGTAATTAAAATATATTTAAGGAAAGACGAACAAAACGGAAGCTTTGATACAAAGGCCCACGTGTGTTCACTGCCGACTATACATACATCTGCAACATCAAAAGCGCTGAATGCCACGGTTCGAAGGCGGCAATATCGGAGAGCTCCCTCTTCGTGTAACGACACACCTACCGAAGGTACGGTGCCGATACTTCGGCGACTGAATTATCGGCCTTAGTATTCGGTTGGCGTGACACATCAAATACGCCGAAGAAACGGAATTACGCGGCATGTATTTCAGGGCGTTATGCGATGAAAATAGTCCGGTACGAAACTATTTTTCAAGCATTTTATTGTATTATACAAACCTATCTATTCCTTTAAGTATTAATTTTATTAGTGTTGGTAATATGAAGACGTGAATGTATGTCGTTTTAGGGTTGTAAAAGTATCAGACCAATATATCAAAACTTATTATAGGTATATGATATATGTAAATAAAATAATTCAACTACGTTCGTCAAACTTGCTATTCAAAATACATCGAATGCATTTTCATGGAAATAGTCGCAAGAGAAAAGGTTCGGCATTACGCCGAATGCCATTTAATTTCGGCTGATGTGTCTTTTGTCTTTTTTTATATTTTTTATTGCACGAGTTCAGCAGACAGGCAGACGGCTCAAAGCGGTTACCGTCCCCTATAGAAATTTATAGCGATAAAGGCGCTACTAATGTGCTGCCGCTCTCTAAAGGGACACTGGACCCTAATCACTAATACCGGAACACAACTCAAGGTTGTTATGGCGGCATTCTCTAGATCAGGGGTGGTAGCAACCCAGACGACCAAATACCCTACCTGGCTGTGGGTTGTTTTGTCGCCTGTTACGACAGGCCGCCCGGCCGCAGGAAATCGTATTCTTTCTTCGTTCCTGCACGGCTGATGTGTCATAGGGTACTTAAAAACACTGCGAGCGTATTTAGCAGAACATTCAACGCCGTAATTTCGGCAAGTGTGTCACTAGCCTTAATGAAACAATGCTATTTCTTAAATACCCCCTATTCAGTAACGCTTCACGTAACACGTCAGCTGACTCGTTCTGTGCGCGTATTGCTCGGGACACGTGACGTCAGCGCTTGTTAATGAGCGCCAAACGATTACATGTTTGTTGGATTAGTCAGCATTTTATTAGAGATCCCCTCTAATGTGTTAAAATAGACGTTTTTAATGTTATAATTATCGTGGTTATTACTCACATCGATCACGTTTACGAGAACTGCTTGACTTGAATTAAGATATTTGTTCAAATTGACGTAAAGATTGTGGGTTGAGGCTAGGGTAGGGTAAAAAGTTCTGTAGCGCTTTTGCAAACCCTATATATGTATGGGTCTCTCTATTTGTTTTTGTGTAAAACAGTCATTTTTTGGGAAAGTACTAAATACGTTTATATAGATAATACTTAGTAAGAAAGAAAGAAAAATACTTTATTTCAAGAAATAACGACATAATTACACAATACTTACATATTATTATTGTATAGCTACATAGCATATTTTGGAGAATTAGTAGGCTGCATTTTCAGCAAACAAGATTTCCACTTAGCATATTGTTGTTCCGGAATTATATCCGAACAGTAGAAGTATATAATCTATGTGTTTATACAATGATATGATGTACAAGACTTGACTCCTTTAGTCCCGTTATATAAGAATCTCCCTTTTTAATTCGCCGGGAACTGCCACCATAGCAGCCTTAAGTTGTGTTCCGGAAATAGTGGCCAGGTTCCAGTCACCATTTAGAGAGCAGCAGTGCATTTGTACACCTTTGGTGTTGTAAGTGTCCATAGGCGATGGTAACCGCTTTGAATGGGCTGTCTGCCTGGCTGCTGAATACGTGCAATAATAAAAAATAATAAATTACTGCCCTTTCAGGAAATACTGCCTTTTTATTGTCTGAAGCAGCCAAAGAGGTTGAGGGCCTACCTGATGAATAGCGATTATCATCATCTATGAACGTTTGCAACACCAGGGGCGTTGCTAATGCTTAGTCAACCTCTAAGAAATGTTATAACGCCCTTCAAAGAACCCCATGTCATAGCGCAGAGAGAAAACCACGGCGGCAAGTTTCCTCCAGATCATTTTTTTGTATGCAGAATAAACTTTTTAGAGAACTGTCCCGTAGTTGAGCGTGAGCTCAAAGAAGTGGGGTTAAGATATATAAAGAAAGACAGAATAAAATGAGATAATCACAATGTTACAATCATTTAAACCACTATAAGTAGGCTAATGTTACGATTATCTAGAAAGGTTATATCCCGAAATCTTCCGAAGATAAGAAATTAATTCAAATCTCAGTGCTACAATATAATAGAATAGAATATACTTTATTGCATAACATTGAGATACAATTCAAGAAGTTTTAGTATAGAAGACAATAGACGGTCTTATCACTAAAAGCAATTTCTTCCAGGCAACCTTAGGATGGATTAGAGAAAAATTGTGTAACATGTGGGTTTTGCAATATAACTAGAATAAAAAAGTATGTATATATACAATTTTGAAATGGCAAGTATAATAGACACAGAAATAAGACAAAATATACATATATTGATATATAAATAATAATAATAATCATAGTAATATTGTATTGTATGCTATTATCTATTAAAATAATTTTGTTTAGGTATATATACATACATACGTATGAGGTAAACTGTAAAAACCTCTATATAAATACAATCGTATGTTATTATTAAACCGTACAACGTGTAACATAAAGATAGGGGCTTTATGTCAGTTGTTCCAGTATTTTGGAAAAGGGCCAATTGGTGCCACTGGAAAAGGTTTCGCTTTGTCAATAGGAAATTGTGCGTCTATTTATAGAACTTAGTATGAACTTACGCTGTGGTAACCTAATAGAGTATTTGATAATGATATCAATTGATAAAGTTTTAATCGCCTTAGAAAAGACTGTATCCTGTTCATGTACTTTATATTACTTTCTTATCGGGTGTACGGAAAAAATATGTTTTTAAATTCGATTTTGTTTGATATTTTAAAGTCGTTCTGAGATGGTTTTTTATTAATTTGATATAATGTTGTTTTGGTTAATATAATTAATAGATAGTCTTTAATCTATATTTATAAGCTATACTATTTATAAGGTAGTTTATTTTTAATATCTAATTATATCTTTAAATTAAACTATACTATAAATGTAACTATACTTATAAAATAACAATCTATATGAAAAAAATAGACTCCAGGTCGCTATCGGCGGGTAGCGTACCGAAAATGCTGGCTGCATTTCCACATTGGAAGGCAACGCTGATGCGTTGTCCTGGGTGCAAGCCAGCCTTTTGGGCAAGCGAGACCTCAATTAGACGCGTTGAGAGGTCTCGGTCTCGATAGCGATGATGAGCTCCAGGCCTCCACGGCCCAAAGCTTTCAACCCCGAAAGCCACAAATATATACCCATTACTAATGGACACATATTTGCGGCGTTTCAGGGCCTCCTGGTGTGCGACAGCAGCCCCGGCTGTCACGGTTGTGACTGGGAGATGAGAAGCCGCCAAAGTATCAACACATGTTGCGTCCCATACCAAGGGGCGTCCCATCTTCCATGGCACCCACGGATTATATTTTTTAAGTTAGTTTTAGTTTGATATTGTAGCTTATAATTATTACCTAACTGGTGGTGCAAATCGCTTAGAAATGCGTGGCGTGACTTAGGAGGAGTTACCGGATATACAGCAGACGCGGAAAGTGATTTTGTTGTATACTATGTATAGAAGATGTACTGGGGTGTAAAACATGGCGCAATGGCATAACGGAGGACTACAAGTTTATGCAAGGCTGTAAATCAAGTCTCAAGTTGCGCTTGTATAAAAGGAGTACAGATATATTTATGATATTTAAATTTCATTACCTAGCCATTTTGGCAAAACGGATCCTTTATGAAGTTGTTATGTCGGTCCGTCTTTCCGTCTTTTGAAGTAGGGATATAATAATGCCATAGTCATTTCCTTCTAACCACTAGATAGATCAATTTGGACGAAAGACAATGGTGTATTCTATAATACATACATCACATCATCACGCCTGTTCCCCATGGGGGTAGGTAGAGTCTATAGATCTCCATTTGCGACAATCCTGATCAACATCTTTCGCTTCATCCACTTTCACTAATCTGTTCATACATGCACGTTTATTTGAGATGCTGTTTACCTGGCTTCTGTTTAACACTTCTGCTATTTGATCAATATGTGTACATCACGATCTACCGCTATTCTATAATATGCCAATATAATATATGCAGTATATATGTCATAAGACTTGTCACATAACAGACACATGTCAGTATGTAAGAGTGTGGATGGAAAAAACTTCAGTGCCGACTCCACAAAATTGAGACAACAGAATGAGAGAGATTAAAGGGGCTAAAAGCTATAGTGTTATTGAATAAACTGTAGACATATAGTATATATACTAGGATATGCCCGCGATTTCGTTCACGCTTGACTTGAAATTCCCACAGGATTGCCGGGATACAAAGTACCGCAGTGTTTAAAAAAAGAATGTAAGCTATCGTTTTAGTTAAAATTGTGTCGGAATAACTAAATTTTTATGCACCCGAACAATAACAAACCGCGCCGGGAAAATTCCCGCGAGATTCCTGGAATAAAAAGTAGCGCGAGTTATAAGTCTAAAAATTTGCTGTCGATCGACGATAACCGCATCGAAATCAGCCCCTTAATTTTTACGTGAATGCCGAATAAACAGACAAACGGACAAATAAAAAAAATTGCATTATGTTCTCCGTCGTCTACATAGTCCATTCCAGTTGTTTTTTTTTTAAATAGCTTAAATGTAGAGACACGGGATCTTTAGAATTTAATAATATTACAGATAGATAGATAACACTTTATTATACACCAATGCAAACATGTACTTGAAGACTAAAATGATATCTAGTTATGTACAAAGGGCGGTCTTATCGCTAAAAAGCGATCTCTTCCAGACAACCCTAGGAATGAATTGAAATGATAATGGCGATGGTAGTATACGTAACATATAGTACGAACTACTTACATTTTAATAATAAATACATAAATATCATATATATATATATATATATATATATATATATATATATGCAGAAATTTCATATATTACATAGATATATGTACTTAATATACATACCATACAAATACATATCTACAAAATATATAAATGATTTTAAATATTATATTCCAACAACAGGTAGTATTTTTTGATCATAGTTTTAAATATCGCTAGCGATTTTGCTTGTCTGGTAGTAACAGGAAGCGCATTCCAAAGCTGTATAGCCTTAACAGTAAAAGGATTGTTGTAAAAAGTTGAGTTATGCGCGGGAGTGTTCAATTTAAGTTTAGTAGAAGGGCGTAAATTATGAGAGCACGAAAGAAATTCAAAACATTGTTTAAGGTAATCAGGAGATAGACTACATACTATATTCATATACTTCATAACAATCACCTGACATTTAAGATCATAAGAAAGGAATAAACAAACATGACATACAAACATCTAATCATACTCAAATTTATATAATAACATGCAGATACGAAAGAATTCACGGGTATCAGTTATTTATAAACTCCCCGTATAAATTTCCGACACTGAGTTCTGTTACATTGAAGTAATCCAATATTGCGAACAGAGCTGTGTTTTGGGAAGTAAGGGTGCGAATGTCGTCAACCCTCCTAATAATATCTTATTAACTTTCACAGGCTTACTTTATAGACAGACACAGATGGAGCTACTGTTACTCCACTTTACTTACGAAATTATTGTAGTAACAAATAAGCTAAGAAATTTATAGATATATTTTTAGACCTTTTTTGTTGAGGTAAAATATCCCATGTCACGGTAAACGTGATCAATTATTAATAATTATCGATCGTTATTAATTATTAATATGTTAGTAGGCGTATATGTAGCTTGATACCACTTATGATATTTATGTAATACAAAACTGAGATTGAACACCGTGACTTAATTAATACAATATGGAAGTAGCAAAACTTTTTAAATAAACTTAGTTTTAAAATTATAGATTTTTCCAATGATCTAGTTCACTCTGAAACTTGAATGAATAGTACCAGAATAGTTGAAAATACATTTATTGTCGTCAGTAGTTTGTGGTTACAATACGTTGCATTAGCTAAACAAGGCTAATCCAAATTTAATTGATGAAATTTCTATAACTATGTAGTTGCGAAGAGTAATGAATAGTAAAAGAAACTGTTTCAAGATATGAATAGTAGAAATCCAGCTTAAAAGTCAAGAAAGTGTATTAAGCCATACATATATATTACTACGATCTTACAATGTAGCTCAATGTGCTCAAGCGATGTGTGAAACCCATCAATCTGCCTTGGATAAGCGTGACTCATTAATTAATTGAGAGTCCTAAACTCGGCTGTGGGACATTTATCGACTGGTATGATACTAAATTAACGGCACGCTATGGTGGCCGTTTTGTCATTTGTCTGCTCATGAAGATTCGTGTAAATTAATAACTATGTTTGAAGGAGTTCCTCTGATGATTTGCTAAATGTGAATATAAAATTGAAATTCATTACTTTTAGCGGTTATTATTAATAATTCACTACTCTCGTCGCTAAAAATAAGAGAGTAAAGCTCGAAGTTATTTGTCCAGTAGGTGTTTATTTATAATAAATACCACAGTACTTACAAACACATAACTAAAATAAACTTACATGCAAAATCGTTTATTCTTTGGTTTGGCTTAAATCAAACAAGAACAGATGAAATAAAAATGTATACGGTTGGGATATAGTTATATGGCACATTTATTTATTATTTGAGATATAAAGTGAATTTTGGGTGTTACCGTTTTATAACCACCCAAAAACTCACTTAATTATACAATAATAGACTGTAAAATCAACATTAAAATTTAAAATCTTTCTTCCTTTTCTTTCTTCTTGTTCTTTCTTTTCCTGCACGTATAAATATATTTATACGTGCAGGAACGGAGAAAGAATACAATTTCCTGCGGCCGGGCGGCCTGTCGTAAGAGGCGACAAAAGAACCCACAGCCAGGTGATAGGGTATTTGCCCGACTGGATGGCTACCACCCCATAACATATCTAGAGTATGCCACCATAACAGCCTTGAGTTGTGTTCCGGCATTAGTGAACAGGTTCCAGTCTCCCTTCCTTAAGAGAGCAGCAGCGCATTTGTAGCACCTTTGGTGTTACGAATGTCCATAGGCGATGGTAACCGCTTTCTATGAAGTGCGCCGTCTGCCTGTCTGCTGCACTCCAGCAATAAAAAAATATTTCTTAGTTCAATAGGTATTTATTTATAATACCTACCACAATACTTATTAGGCACTGAACATCAGATCCCGCACACCGCTCTCTCACCCTTACCTCTGTGACTCGAACGAACAGTAAGACGTTTAGCGTACCTTATTTTTGCAAATTTATTACAGTTATAGGTATCAAAGTTAAATTATTAATAACCACCGATAAATGTGGTTAATTTCTTACTTTTCCCTCGATTTTTGGTAATTATTAATAATGATCGATAATTATTAATCATTTTCAATTAATCACATTTACCGTAACATATATCTCGATATCATGGAGAAAAGGCCCACCCTCCTATGATCATTGGCGGTCGCTGTAACCAAAATCGGTTTAGACAGGATTTAAATGTAAAGTAAATCGAGCGACCTTCATCGGGACCTGAAAGTGGAGTTTGTCACCAGTATTATTAGGTAGTGTATTTACACGGAAGCCTACGAGCATCGGCTTTATCATCATGTGAATATCGAGGCGATCCAGCTCCTCGACAACACGGACATAACGAGAAGGCTCAAAAGGACAAAACCATTTGAACTAGTGGTATGAACAAAACAAAAGTGTAGTGTAATATGCTAGCTGAATAAAGAACACATAAACAAAGTGTCTTCGCCTCAATAGAGACAATAAAAAAAGTGTTAATGGACAGTTTCTTAGTAAGAATACGTTTAGTTAATTTAGGTTACATTAAAATTACTTATTAGTCTTTTTAGATTAGATGGTAATAATAATGAGGTATTTCTTCTTAAATACTTCATTTATTTAAAAAAATATGTTTAAATGTTACTTATATTGAGGAGGAAAAAAATCACGCAACGAAAAGTAAGTTTTTCTGTGTTTTCTGTAATGGTGTACAATAAAGTGTTATCTATCTATCTATTTATCAAAAAGAATGTTAAATTGCAAGATTGTACAAATTGTAAAGGTAAACCAAAAAAGATATGGATGGATTGTGTTCATGATAATATGATAATCTGTGGTGTGACAGAGGACGTATAATAGAATAGAATACAGGAGTGTGGAAAAAGAAGAAATATTGTGCTTAGCTCAAATAATTGTGAGAAGGTGAAAGAAAAGAGAGATTCTATTTGACATTTCGCAGCGTTCCGAAGTATTTGTGAATGAATATAAATGACGAATTTTCCCCGCGGCTAAACCACGGGTCAAATCCTTCAGACTAGGTACCTGTATTTTGCTTAAGGAAAACTTAATTAGTTTTTTTTGTATACATACCTTCAGTGAAATGTTATCTAACTGACGGTAAAACTACTTAAAATTGCGTGGTTTAGAAGGAGTTATCAGATATATAAATAGCCGCGAAGAGCGACTTTGTTTAATCTTATACTAATATCTAAAGCTGAAGAGTTTGTTTGTTTGCTTGAACGTGTTAATCTCAGAAATTACTGGTTTGATTCGAAAAATTCTTTCAGTGTTAGATAGACCATTTATCGAGGAAGGCTATAGGTTATATGTCATCACGCTAAAACCAATAGGGGCGGAGCACCAATGAAGAATGTTTCAAAATCGGGGATTTTTTCCTTTTCAGACCTTCCGCTGCGTGCGCTGCGTAAACGGTTAAAGTTTCGCAAAAAGCATCTGTGGCAGAATTGCTCCCATTTAAAAGTTCTAAAAAAAGTCCGTGACAGCATATGTCTATCTTTTAAGCTCACTATAACCTTTTTTATTTTAACCAAATTTGTTCTAAAATAATGCATTATTTGCGAAGGTGTTTTTATAAACATGATATTAATCCTTATCCAAATAAATACGTTATTCATCACAAGTGTTTAATTTAAAATAAAATTGCCATTCACATTATTCGATTTCAATGAATATCTTAAGATATCGAGATTTAAAATAACACCCCAGCAAAACAATGATTAAGTACTGCGCGCGCATTTATGATGTGCAAGGCCGGCGGGCAGTCATGAGGGGGGAAGGGCGGTGGGGCACCTACGTAAACAAAGTCGCGGGTTAAAGTTAGCGTTAGTCCAAAGTAAAAATTCCACGCGGATGAAGTCGCGAACAAAAGCTAGTACTATATAAATAAAATAAAATAAACGAATAAAAGTATAAACGGAATCTCCGTGAACAAAAGCGTTATTATTGTATGTAGTATACACACTATATAGTATATATATTGTGCCAGGTTGTAGGAAATTTGCCCGTCTGGATGGCTACCACCCTTGCTCTAGGGTATGCCGCCATAACAACCTTGAATTGTGTTCCGGCATTAGTGGTCAGATTCCAGTCTCCCTTTAGACAGCGGCAGTACATTGGTATTACAAATGTCCATAGGCTACGGTAACCGTTTTCCATCAGGTGGGCCGTCTGTCTATCTGCTGAACTCATTCAATAAAACAAAATACGTGGTTTGCTGTGTGGTTAATAGTAATGGATCCACTGGAAACAATTCCATCTTTATCATTACTAATACGATTATTTAATACTAAGTTCTCGTAACGCATTGCGGCGCGATCAGCTTCCTATTCCAAAATCGGCTTCCTTTAACCAAAATCACCTTTACTCTGAGAACTCGGGGCTCGGCCTACTTATTTTATACGTCTGAGACATTTTTATATGTAAAATGTAGTGTAGATATAAATCAGTGATTTTTTAAATTTATTTTCCAACTAGAGTTTACCACTGTGCCATCGCTTTGTCCCATACATCCTGTCTGATCGCTATATTCTATCCCATCTATACATATAATAAAACTGTAGAGGTCGAATTTCTGTACAATGAAAAAAAAATGTTAAAAACCGAGTCACGGGGATGTAAGAAGTGAAATAGAACTAATTTAGATTTTTCCAAATTTTTTGTTTCTCTGTTTGTTTGTACCGGCTAATCTCCGAAACGACTGGATCGATTTAAATGAAATTGTGTATGGTGGTATCTTATATCCCTGGTAAACATATAGGATAATTTTGATCCCAAAAAATTAAAGAGTTCCCGTAGGATAGTTAAAAAACCGCACCACAGGGTTGATGTCGTGGGCATCAGCTAGTATATCCTATATCTCTTGTCAGCTTCGCAATAAAAAATATTACATAGCATCGACTCCTAAGTGGAAAGTTTGCACTATTTAGGAAAAATTTTTGGCTAAAGGTGTTGACTCTAGATGAAAAAGTAATAGTAATAACAGCCCATAAATGTCCCACTGCTGGGTTCGGACCTTCCAATATAGGGGATCGGATAGTATACCCGCTACGCTTGTCCAAGGCGGCTTGGCAGGTTTGACACATCAGTTATCTCGATGAGCAGGTTGTAACGCGATGTTTTCCTTCACCGTTGTCAGCACGTGATAATTGTAACAATACGCACGTTAGGTTACAAAACTGCCTAAGTGGTGCATGCGTTCCGGTCAGGAACGAACCCGCGCCCTTTGAGTTTGGGAGGCGTGGCCTAGCTATTACTCTACCACGATTCTTAGTGTAAATATCTTGACGAAATTTATTTAAAGCTATTATCGGTATGTGAAATCGGTGAATTCTGGTAATGCGGGGCGGTGTACCATTCCTTGTTCTAAAATTGTAATATTTAAAAATTTTGTCATCAATGTTAATTTTAATAATGCACAGCATTCTTAAGTAAAACTGTTACGGTTATAACGACGTGATTTTTACTGAGAACAAGTGTAGAAGAGGCGGTACGTGTCTTATCAGCCATCTGGTTCTGCGTTCGCCTAAATTGATTATTAATAGACGGAGTCCGCACATCTTGATTGCTTAGTTCTTAGAAGTATGAGTGATATTCTATACCTATTAGTTTGAATAGAAATTTGTGGTCGCGTTTCTAAAGATAAATAACTTGATGTTAATTGAAGACATGTGTTTCTTTTTCTTAGGATGTGGATATCACAATGTAATAAAATTATTCCACAGAACATTAACTGTTTTTGTCACTTGGCTATATAATCCTAAACTAATACGAAGTAAGAGAAGAAAGAGAGAGAGAGAGAGAAGTAATAAGTACCTACTAAACTAATACGATAATACGAAGTAAGAGAATTTTTAAATAGACGCATTGCTGGGGAGTTCTTGGTACTACGTCTCCTTAATCTGCATCAAAACGTTGCAAAGCGGTGTATACATAGAATAGAAAGAAGACTTAATTTTTAACCTATATGTATGATGACCTTCAAAAATATGTAGTTGTCCGGTAGAACTTACTTTGAATAATAATAATAGTGGGGTTGTCTGGAAGAGATCGCTTTTTAGCGATAAGACCGCCCTTTGTACACAACTAGATATAATTTTAGTCTGTAAGTTCATTTTTGTACTGGTGCAAAATAAAGTGTTATCTATCTATCTATCTAACTTTTCAATGGTGAAATATGAGATGTTTCATCTCAAAAACTACGTAGCAGGTGGCCTAAAGCGGCTGCCTTCGCTGATTTGTATTACGACAAGTGTCAAAGTAAAGTGCAACTTTATGCTATTTCAAAACACCTACCAGTATACCTAGACACGTATGTCAGAATTTAAATGTCAGTAATAAGAAATTTGTATAAAATACATTGTATTAGAAATAAGATTATACTTTATATAAGACATACATTGTATAAGTATAGAAAACCCTCTGTCATGTCATAAGACAGAGGATGAGGGCGATGATAAAAAAATATAGCTAGACACGTATCAATTACACTAGGCGATTCTCCAAAAGCGGCCCCTTTAAACCGTCTGATCTTTTTTAAATTACATATTGTTGATATTATTTTTAAAGCTCTACTCTACTACCTCGAATAATTTCATATTTTCCATCTATTAGTTCAAAAGTGACGTATTTTGACAACTTTAAAAGCAAATATCTCCTCATATGTGGATTTTAATAAAAATCGGTCAAGTCAGTGTCGGACTACGCATATTGAAGAATATATTTTAAGGCAATTGTTCTCTATTACCTCTTTTATAGCCTAGATTCATTATCATTATCTACCTTACGATAATTCTAATGTTTCCGGGCTCTACTTTTTTACAAGCTCTATTGTTATGAAGCTAACATCCTGCATTGAGACGAACATGCACCTGAAGAGTATACTATGATATTAGACATAATGTAAGACTCTTGAATAAATATAACTTCGATCTTAAAACTGGCTTTTATTTTTACTTTAGTAAGTATCTTACAGTCGTACAAAAATGGCGTCTTCTTTTAACTGAATTCAAAACCCGTGTCGTTTTTACATTTTTGAATTCCCACCAAATAGAGCCAGTTTTTACACATTTCTTATTGGTTAGTCGTATCCTTACGTCCTGGCTAACATAGGCATATATGCATTGATTTACAATAACAAAAGTAGTTCATTAAGTAATTGATAAATTAAATTTAATTAAATAAATAAGAAAATTGAAGTAGATAATTAAATATAATTTATTCTTGATTAGAAATTATGATTATACATAAATGGTAAACATAACGAAGATCAAAAGAATGTTGTTGCTATGTTTTTCTTAAGGTAGCACTTGTCAAACGTCAAAAGCCAAATGCCAAAAGATTGATGTTGAACTTGACCTACTTTTGTTTATGAGAATTAGATTTAAATATAAGTTTTATTCATTACGAAAGCTTCAAATAGAAATAAAAATGAAATTTAAGAAATATACAAGCAAATAATTGAGTTGGAAACCCGAGCGTGTGATAATCAGGATTATATTAAGCAAAGAAAATAATATAAAACTATCTACGACTATAAACGTGGTAAGTGCATCCACGACACATCTATGAATTTATTTATACTCCTTCTTGTCCCTGCTCCATCTGGGATAACGTTAGTGTTAGTTACTGTGCGTTATAGCGTAAAAAATAACACCGATACATTAGTGTAGATACATACGTTATCTCTGTCAATGTCTAATTTCATTAACAATTTATAACAATGTCGCATCACAAATAACGCATTAATCCCCTCAAGACATCTGCGTGAAACGGAAACTAATACTAAGATTATCCCAGATGAAGCAGGAACATTAAAAGTATAACAGTGTCACACACAGATAATAATTATATTAAAATAAAATCGTTTATTGGGTAAAACACAATGCATATTATTTAAGTACATCGGTCCCCAAACTAGAACGATCTGTATGTTGGGGACCTAATACAATTATTTCTAATAGCCGAATTATTTCTATTAAAGGTGTTCTCTTCTTTGACTGATAAAATCTTTTTGAATCAATGAAATTTAATATTTACAGTCACTGGTTTTCAGTGTAGCGTGACATCCAATTAAATGAACATTAATGCGTTATCTTTCCTTTATTTCGTTGATTGCCCCAATAATTTATATTTACATGTTCCCGTGTCATTAATTTCGGCAAGCCTGATTGATCGTAGTTTTAATTACTTACATACATATTTTCATTGATATTCGTGATAGCTTACTTACTAACGTGCTCGTGTTTTATTCTAATGAATTGAGTTCGAATATTATACAAGAAGTATGCTTTGGCGCTCTAAGCGTATTCTACCGTCTGTACAACGGGGAGTGCTCTGATGGGCTGTTTGATTTGGTGCATCGCCGCCATTCTATCATCGCACCACTCGCCGGCGATTGGGAGTTCATCCACACTTCCTAGACACTTGGAAGTCCTCCACGATACGTGGCGGACGCTCCTTCATGCCATATGTGTCCAAGTTATGGAATGAACTCCCTCCCGCGGTTTTTCCAGAGCGCTACCATATGGGGTTCTTCAAAAAGTGCGTAAACAGGTACCTAAAGTCTCAACGAGGTAGGCAACGCATCGGCTCCCTTAGTGTTGCAGATGTCCATGGCCGACGGTAGCCACCTATCACCAGGTGGTCCATTTGCCAGTTTGCGTACTAGCAAACATAAAAAAAGGCAGTTTTTCTGACCTAAAGCCGCTTACTCATTTGCGAGCCGTATCTTTAACCAAGCGTGTACTGATGCGAGCGCGCCGCGTGCCGCTCATCGCGATCCACAAATCAGACCCCGACTTGGTGACTATGGAACCATCTAGGGAGTTTAAAAAAACAATTAGAAAATCGGTCCACAATTGACGGAGAAATCACGTAACATGCCTACAAAAAATTAAACGCCTGTAGAAAGTGTAATACTGGCACGCGTATATAAACAGTTGTTTTTTGGAAAAATCTAGGCACATTAGGTGGGCCGTCTGCTTCTTTGACAGCTTCACAATAAAATTAATCTCAAAAATGACTCAATAGATATCATCTAAACTCTAAACTAATTTTTGTGATAAATGTTTTTGGTACTCTACAACCTTAATCTTTACAAGTAATTTTCGTTTCATAATTTTTAAGTTAGAAATTGAGGCGTCTTTTACGATTTTGGAAACTAATACATATCCCCACTTTTTGACGAATGAAATAACATTTAGGAACAACGTCATGATTTTCCATGATCTGACTAACGAAACCCACAGGACTATGTATGTCATACATTACATTGATAAAAGTTTTTTCCATCCACTTTTAGCGACATATAGACTCTTTCTTATTAAATTTCTTCATATAGACCCCGTAATTTCCGAGATAAATGTCTGGCCAGTACATAGACAGACTTACAGACGGACGGGCAAAATGCGGCAAATTAAATATATCAATACACGAGTATTCTGATTTTGTGAAAATTATTGAAGAACCCTAAAAATTCTTTTTGTGACGCAAAAATAAATATGTAAACCATATTTCCTGTAATTTAGTTTATCTCAACTTAATCTTGTTTTTCCAGCCCTTAAAGCATTCTTGAACAGAAAATATCTCAAACTTTTTATACTTCTAAAACAGTATTAGAGAGGATAAGCCCATAAATGAAAGAATAGGATTACAGTTTATAGGATAATGTGCATGGAGGAAAATATGCCTTCAGAATTAAACAAGAATTTGGGGCACAATGCGGTTTATTTTGTTGTTCCTTACCGCAATAAGGATATTTTTTATACGTTTAATTTAAAAAGTTTTAAGGAAACATAAGGTACACTGGTGATAATATATAAATTATCATAATTATAATTATATATAAGTTATAATATATTATAATTTATAACTCTTGTCTTTCAGTGTGTGTCTCTAGTAGGTATCGAAACGGATAGGATAGGAATTAAATCAATCAACTCATTAAATCAACGTATTATTTAAAATATTAAAAGGCCCAGAAATGAGAAACAGCATTTCAATCCATAAATTAGTTTAATGTGTTATTATTCCGATTTACACAGAACACATGCTCAGAACTTATCGTCCTCGCACTTGACTGTCACAGAATTACATTGACTTACACTGCCTTGTGTGGGCCACTCCCGCCAGGTTTTCTAATTTAAGAACGAAAAAAAAAACAAATACTGGAGGTAGTTAACCGGAAATGTCGCTCACATTAATATTTTAGTAAACAGTTCTCATAATGTATTAATATCTATCAACGGAAGTGACACAGAAACTGGTTTACCGGAAGTACCGCACACATCAGTATTTCATTAATTAAATTGTTTTATTTTATTTTTTATGTTTGCTTATAGGCAAACTGGCAGACGGGTCCACTTGATGGCAAGTGGCTACCGTCGCCCATGGACATCTGCAACACTAAGGGAGCCGATGCGCTGCCTACCTCGTTGAGACTTTAAATATATTATCTGTTTACGCCCTATATTGTAGCGCCTTGGGAAAACCGCGGGAGGGAGCTCATTCCACAGCTTGTTCACGTATGGCATAAAAGAGCGAGCGCCACGTACAGTGGATAACTTCCAGGGGTCGACGAAGTGTGGATGAACTCCCAGTCGTCGGCGAGCAGTGCGGTGGTAAAATGGCGACGTAGGTACCAAACCAACCAAACACAGCTCCTCAGAACACTCCCCGTTGTACAGACAGTAGAACGCGCTTCGAGCGCCAAATGTTTACACTATTTGTAAAAATCACACAATATTATGATTATCAATTACATTTGTAACAACGGTAACTTATGTATTAAGTGTTTAATTGACATTTATCTATATTTAAAGCATTACTTAGTGAAAAGTTCTTACAATATATTATTTAATTTTAAATCAATCATAAGTCAAAAGTTCTAATTATACCGTAATTAGACGACTCATTTCTGTCTTTCAAATTTTATGTAACTGAGACTTTGTCTATTAAAAGTTAAAAACCAAAGGAATTGTTAAAAAAGATTTTATTTATATGCGAGTTTTTTTAACTATTTACCTGAGTATTTGTTATTTAACTTCTTAGTTTATGGAGTATTTTCAAGGACGATTCTGTATTATACTTTAAGTATGATATATTGTTGTGAGTAAATAACTTTTTTAGATATATTGTCTGTTTGACCGCGATTCACGTAAAAACTACTCGGGCTGATTTCGACGCAATTTTCGCTGATCGACAGCAAATTCTTAGACTTAAAATCTGGGCTACTTTTTATCCCGGGAATTCCGTAGAAATATTCCCGGGGCTGTTTGTAGTTGTCAGATTAGCTTATTCCGACAGAGTTTTCACCAAAACGATAGCTTATATTCTTTTTTAATGCTGCGGTACTTTATGTCCCGGGAATCCAGCGGGAATTTCAAGTCAAGCGTGGGCTAAGTCGCGTATATATCCTAGTTTCTTATAATATTAGTCTTCTTCCATAACTTTAATATGCAAATCGACTGTGATTTTTAGTTTGACTCAGGAATAGAATAAGATTCACGAAAATATTATTAGAGGTATTATCATTCATTACAAACTTTATTTGCATATGGAGATATACTTAAATATCATGTGATTGTTTAGTAGAAAATCAAGTCACATGCGATCTTATAGTAGGTACGTGTCTATTGTTTCATATACACTAATTAAATAACTCAAATAAATGATTCATCTTCCTACTGCCAGACTAAGTAGGCGTAGTATGACGTATGACATAGCCAAAGGATTGGCGGATGTCTCACGTGACCAAAAGACTGGTCTATACCTCTGGCAACGCATTATACCGTTGCTATTCAGCGAGGCATTGTAGCCAGCCTTTTGGGCACGTCTCCAATTGATAGCGGTCTCGTACTAGACTTTATAGTTTAATTTATAGTTTACTTTCAGTTATATCATGTTAAATATATAATTAATTGTAATCCAGATTAGCCTTTATGCATGTGATTTTAGTGAGAAATAGTCTTAAGTAATGTAAGCAATCAACACTAAGAGCTAATTCGAGACCACATCTCCAGTTTGAAGTAATTAGAAACACCAATTAAGACGTCATCACTGCAAGTCAAGTTTTAAACAAATGTCGGACGTGAAATAATCTGCAGCGGAATGGCGTGTTATATTATGACGATACATTTAGATTTATCTTTCTTTAAGGTGGTCAGCAACCTAGTCAAACCAATTTACTTGTCAATTTACAAGTTTCTCCATATTGTTTGGGTTCTTTCGGGTTATGTGAACAAAGTACTTCAGTAGCCGTTGTCCGCATACTGCTGCTGGACAAAATAGTTACGGTATCCAACAGATAGAATCGGGAATGTTACGAAAAATATAACAATATAGACAAACAATAAAAAAAAATAAAAAAATCAGAATAATCCAAACCAAGAACATTATAAAAGCTTACAAGAGCGAAGATGCGTGGAAAATTTTAAATTATGAATTGCCTTTTAAATAAATCACTATTTAAACTTTTTGGGAGCAGATGTAAAGTTTATAAATAGATCTAAATTTGTTTTCTTAATCAATTCCCAAATCAAGTAGTTTCACAAGACAATCGAATAAGCCCCAAATTTTAACAGAGCCCCACTGTTTAATGATAAAATCAACAAGTCAAACAAAACCTCTGAAACTAATAGAATAATCCAAAACTAATTTATCACTTTACCACGATTTTAACAACTAATCTACAAGTTCGGAGAGTACGATGTACATTACTTGTTTGGTTGGGTAGATATCCTTTAGAAGCGTGAGGAATGGCACTTGAATATTTATGGCGGGGTAACCTTTGGAAAATCGGTCGGTCGGGTATTAATTATACTGTGGCTGTCTCGATGATGGCTTATTAATCTTTCAGTGACTGCTTAACATATATGGAGTGACTTGTAAGTGACCGTAGTAGTGAATTCATTGCAGTTCTTTTGATTTAAAATGTTAGTGCGGGATTTATATAACGAAACACGTGAGCTTTGAGAATTGTTTTATTTGAAATTAGAACGAAGACTGTCCGATAAACAGTGAGTTTGCAGTATTTATATAGTATTGTAATATAAAAGTACCTTCATTATTTTAAAATATAAATAACTCTACAATTTATTCTGCTTAGTTCAAATACTAGTTCAAGGGTCGATTTTTCGAGGCTTTGGAGGCAGGCGCCCCGAACGCTACCGGGATTTATCATGATATTTATGATGATTAAGGCGGTCAGCAACCTAGCAACGCTACCGCAGTAGATCGTAATACTAATCCAAACTTGATCGTTTTTAGATGTACCAGTCTAATTCAGCCCATTCATCCCAGGTTTAGAGGTAACTCAACTATAAATACAATGTTAATATCAGCTCATAAATTTCGTTTTGTTGGAATTTCTAATCGGTAAACAAACACACACATTATATAGTCTCAAGATAAGCAAGTCACGCTCGTGTTATGGGTAATATGCAATGGACCACTCTAGGGTCGATACTAGACATCCAGACCATAGTAAATAACGAAAAGTTCCTTTACTATGCCAAAAATCGAACTGGAGCCTCTGTGTTTCAGTGTGCTCAGGCGGTAAAGGCTTGGCCCACTAAATCACAGAGGCAGTAATCGATCGATTACATCGGTAATTTTAAATTTCTAGGTTCATAGATTAGTATCTGATTCAAGTTTAAGTTCGTGTTTTGAAGCAAAACTGAGTCGTAAATTGAAGCCAGATATAATATTTGACTAAAAGAAAATCTTTTTTGAGTTCAAGATGAAATGCCAGTCATCTCAGAACACAGAAGCTTGTTGCTTAAAACGCAAAGGAATTCAAAAAGTAGCTCGCTGTATCAGAATCAAATAACAAATTTGACGACAACTCTTTCTAAAGTATTAGGAATAAAGTCACCTACGTGTAAACAACTTTGAAAACGGATCGTGAACATTAATTTTATTTAATACTGAAATATCACTTAAAACTTCTAGCAAAGATATTAAAAACAGCAATATCACGTCTTACTTAGAGAAGTTTTATTTCTTCGCTACTTTACGTTTCGAGTTATACGTTAACAGCAGGAAAATGTTAATTTGCATTTATTTTAACTTTTGAAAGAGATACAGAGATTATGATAATTTTCTATGATTATGTTAAGTTAATTTGATTAAAGTCCATTGTTTTAAATAGTAATACAAGGCTTACAGGAGATTTATACAAGGGCAATAAAAAGCTATTTATAATCGCATTTCCATTGCGAAACAAATACAATTTTAACGAGACTCTAAACCTCGTATATCTGTTACGGATAAGGGGAATTATAGTCTTTCAAAATTAATATTAATACTTTATTATACAATAAACAATAAGAAACAAAGAGAATATAATCACTACGGTTAACATAAATATTAAAATCAATTAAAAATCTTCTTAGGTAAGATATAAAATATAACAACTTTAATCTAGGTAATTTTAAACTTATTGTCAAATAGTTAAACATAATTTTCTGCGTAATAGCCTGTTCTGTGATTGGTCTACTAGATCACTAGAGAAAAACTACTGTAACACGCAAAAACAGGACAGATGGATGGACGGAGGGACACGACGATCTAATAAGGATTTCCTTTTAGCAAAAATGGTTACCTAAAAACAAAGTCTAAAATATTAAAATTTCCACCCTGTCTATTCAACTAGAAATATTAATGTATACTTTCTAACCTCCCGTATACGATGGAAAAATGTCTCAGTATTTCCAACATCTTCCTCAGAAGGGAAAAATGTTTAATGAAAAAATGCCAATGTGTCTTCAATGTTCGGGAACGTCGATTGTAAAAATAACGAAAATGTTTTTTGTTTGTAAGAAAAATCCGAACAATTATTACAGCACACATTTTCTTAAAACAAAAAGATTAAATGTTTTAATAAAACACACTTGTAAGTATGTATCTATATAAAAAGTGATTTATATCATTTATCATATATGCATGAAACGTTTACATAGTACGAATTAAAGAACAAAAGACTTGAGTAAAATTTGAGAGTTTGGAGATTACATAATTAAATGCGTGTTTATTAATTACTTCCTGATAATTAAAAACGGAGCAGTAATCGTGCATTTTACTAACTTTCATTATAATTGTTCGACAGTCGACTTCTAGAATTTCTTTATGCGATAAACACGAGTTTTATTAGACGATGTTCAAACTCTTGAATTTTGACTTAACGGGATAATTCACGATCCTGCCCTGCAGTCCGTCGCGTACTACAGGACTGTCAATATTGTTGCAGCCTGCATTGCGTCCGGCAACACCGAACAAAATGCTTCATGAGTCCTGCAAGCTCCACCCACTGCAAGACTGCAATGCAGGATCGTGTATGGCCCTTTTAGGTGCATCTTTTTTTTATTAAACACGCGATATGGACTCTAATATGATTTAATATATTCTTTTTTTCGAACGAGACTGACTTTAATTCTTTCATTCATATCTTCTAAACGCTTCAAGATATCGCAATACAAATATACGAAAATTAAAATTTAATGAAATTCTTTGAGTCATTTTGGAGCGTAATCGGAGACAAATTTTCAGACAGACAATTTTTTTTAAACGGTCGTAATATAATTAGGTATCGTACAAAATATAGCAGCTTTTCCTTTGTCATGTATTTTATACTTACACTGTTGTTGTATTAATACAGGACTAATTTTATTAGACTATGACATTTTAGCCATTTTACAGTAATAATAATATGTTCGCATAATTTTTAACATCAGATACTAATGAAGGAGGTTCAATACGTCAACACAAACATTTCTTTTTCTTTTGCTGAATAACACACTGGCGACGCTAGATTCACATAATTCGATCTTCAGATTTAGCTTTGTTTGACGTGAACCTCTAGAAAAACTATCAAAGCAAACAATCTAAAATAAAACCACTGCGCTTTGAAACTCGAAAGCCACTTATATATTAAAAAGCGATAAAAATTGTGCGCGCTATCCCGTTTATTCGCCGGTCTCTGTGGCCGAGTGAGCTTTGTACGCATGATTAACTTTTTTATTAATATCCATCGGCTGAGGATTAGCTGCGATATCACTCAGATAACCGATAATCGGGATTGAAGTGCTTTTATAACTATATTCTATAGTTAAAAATTAAACAATATTATATTAAATTAAACAAGCAATTTAATTCATCAAGAAGAAAACTGATATTTTTCTTTTGCGAACTTTGGCAAACAGACAGACGGCCCAGATAGTAACAATATTAATTAACTAGAATTTTCCCATAACTTCGTCCACGCTTAACTTGGAATTCGCGCAGGATACCCGTGATACAAAGTATCGCAAAATTCAAAAAGAGAAGTTGAGCCATCTGTTTAGTGGAAACTGTGTCGGAATAAGCTAATTTTTATGTATCCGAATAACTTCGA
Organism: Dendrolimus houi; assembly: GCA_039645545.1. Taxonomy (NCBI): domain Eukaryota; kingdom Metazoa; phylum Arthropoda; class Insecta; order Lepidoptera; family Lasiocampidae; genus Dendrolimus; species Dendrolimus houi. Next base: position 21,119,624 of record CM077127.1, on the reverse strand, counting down.
ACCGCTCTCGGAAAAATTCTCGCGGGGTTCCCGGGATAAAAATATCTTACATTTCACAACATTAAATTTGCTATCGATCAGTAAAAATCACATTGGACATCGATTTTTTTTCATTTGGCCATTTAAAATCATTCCCAGACAAATTCCCGCGGGATACTCGGAATAAAAAGTAGCGCAGAGTTTAGGTCTAAGAATTTGTTGTCAACCAGCAAAAACCGCATCGGAATCAGTCTAGTAGTTTTTACGTGAATCCCGATCAAACCGACAAACAGACAAGAAATCTACAAAAAATTGCATCGTGTTCTACATCATTTATATAGTCTATTCCAATTGTTTTTTTTTTTTTAAATTGGTTTAATGTACAGACACGGCATGTTTAGAATTTTATAATATTATAGATTTCCATTTCAGATATTACACCCATTTGTTAGTGACAAACATATCTATGCTAGTAAGACGAACACAACAGAACCCAAAAGTAGAGAGAATGATCCCACTCCTTCCTCGATACTAGATAAGTAGCCTCACCCAGCATCGAAGGAAAGGGGAGTCCATTCTCTATGCGAAAACCCTTTGGATACTGCTAGTGCTAGCCCGAACTTTGAACAGTAAAGACACGGTTTTCTTACACCTAATGGCGTAAAACTCATCAGTACGTGCCTCAGCGAACATAGTGGATGCAATGCAGAATCGAGGCATCCCTATCAGCATCCAGAAGATGGTATTATATTGAACACGGATGGCACTAACAGTTCTCAGGGTATATAATGGAAAGTGCTTACCGTGGCTGTAGTCGTTTGTAACACCAAGTCCGAAAATAAATTAGCTCAACGCTAACCGTTTTACGCCGATATTCTGTGGGAGAGTGGTATTACGCCGATCGAGCCGACCCTAAGAACTTAATATAGGTAATGATTCTAGCATGGCTGTACCACGTATATTATTTATTTATTTATTATATGTGTTTTGTGAATCAGTTTTTTTTGTGTAAAATTTATTGAGAATATATTATGTGTTTTTTATGTATAGCGTTGTCTTTTTTAAGTCAATAAATCTTGTTCTTTCTTTCTTTCGTATAAAAAATTGAAATAGAAAGTAATATTGAAATTTAGTTAAGTAGGATATACTGCCCGCAGTGGTTAGGCTGTTTACCCGTGGCCCCGGCATAAGGGGAAGGAAGGAGCACAGAGTGGTTTTAGTGGGTATCCCCGACTCAGGTAGTTATAGCATTTCTTCGGAAGTTTTTATTACCACTCCAACTTGGTAAATCCCACAGGCTCCTGCCGCGTTTCCCCCAACGGACTTCCCCACGTAAAAAAGTTAACACGTATTACATATACCCTATTGTTCTTGAACAGTTGTTGTTTATTTTCGAAAACGAATCAACCTGGCCAAAGTTAACAAAAATTCTAGAACGTTGATTAAGTGAAAATTATGCTGAAACTGTGACCCTAAATACCTATTTATTTGATACTGATTATATTCATAAGCCTTTCGAAGTCATATTGGATGAACCAAATGACGTGCATTTATGAAGAGGTGTGTGCCAAGATAAGTGAAGATTTATTGTTTCTGTCTACCCCGTGGAAAACAGGCATAACAGTACACAGTACCAAAATAAACAGTTACAATACTTTCACGACAAAACAAAATGCGGCCTTATCGCTGAAAGCGATCTATTCCAAGCAACCTTAAAGGATATAACTTATGCCTATATAATACATACATATGTATGTAGATAAAAGGAGTATAGTTTGAAATAATAAAAGTTATTTCAGTTCACTTGTACATACGTCACACACATATACACACCCATTCACATATCTATACATATCCACACACATTACAAATATTAACACGCAAATTTCCAAATGTATAAACGCTAAAATAATTTTCTTTTTTTTTTAAATTGTATAACAATCGAGTTGTCTGGAAGTGGGCGCTAACAACTGCAACACAGTATTATATATACTACAGCAATTGTTTGCGCTACCATATATTGTTTCTGTACACTATGTTAATGGTTTTGAATAAATTCTTTAATTCTACTTCTTAATTTTATTGAAAATACTTGAGAACAACAACAAACAATAAACTCATTTGCCAGTTTGTCACCCGCTGCGTCGGGGTACGACAAAACCTCGGATTAAACGCCTGCGTAACAAATTGTGCGTAAAAACAGCGTAGCAGTTTCCTCTCATTGGAACGAAATTTATTTCATGTGGTTTATAATAATTAATTTAATTTAATTGAAAATTTCCGGGGCAAACGTAAACGAAGTCCCGTAAAAATTGAATACTTTTTTATTTAATTTATTTATTGCTTGAGTTCAGCAGACAGGCAGATAGGCCACCTGGTGGAAAGCGGGTACCATCGCCTATGGACATTTGTATCACCACAGGTGCTGCTAATGTGCTGCCGTACTCTAAAGGGAGACTGGAATTTGGCCTCTAACGCCGTAATGCAACTCAAGTTTGTTATGGCGGCATACTCTAGACCGGGGGTGGCAGCCATCCAGACGGGCAAATACCCTACCACTTGGCTGTGGGGTTTTTGTCGCCTCTTACGAGAGGCCGCCCGGCCGCAGGAAAATGTATTCATTATCCGTTCCTGTATGAATAAAATTAAAATTTATCAGAATCCCTATTAATATTATAAATGCGAAAGTAACTGTCTGTCTGTCTGTTCCGTTTTCACGGAAAAACTACTGGACCGATTTGGCTGAAACTCTGTATATACATATATTTTCGATGCCGAGGATGAACATAGGATACTTTTATCCCGAAAATTGTATCGTATTTTTCGTTTCCGGGATAAAAATATATTTGTCTCTTTGTTTGTAATGCTTTTACGAAAAAACTACTGGACCGATTTGGCTAAAATTTGGTATACATGTAATTTTAATATTTAGGGTGGACAAGGGATACGTCTTATCTCGGATAGTGGTATAAATTTTGGGATTGATTTATGTAAAGGTTATCCCAGAAAGTAGAATAGTTTTTTTTAGGATTTGCCATTTTGCTTAATTTGGACATTTTATTGTCACTGGCACTTTTGGCATTTCTGGAATTTTATTTATTTTGGCACTTTTTCATTTTGGTCTTTTTTTGGCATTATTGGTACTTTTGGCATTTCTATCATTTTTGGCATTTTAGTCATTTCAGGCATTATGGTCATTTTGGCACTTAGCACTTTTGTTATTTTCGGCATTTTGGTCATTCTGTCAATATTGGGATTTTGGTCATTTTTGGCACTTTTCATTTTATGTATTATGGTCATTTTTGGCAGTTTTGGCATTTTGGTAATTATTGGCAATTTCATTTTTGTCATTTTTGGCATTTCTGGAACTTTTGGCATTTCTGGCATTTTTGACATTTTCGTAGTTTGCATCTATCTGATGCACGGGGGATAGATAAATAAAACTAGAACGGGTTGAAATAGGGGATGAAAGTTTATATAGTAGACCAACCATTTCTCAAGTTTAGAAGATATAATAATTCTTCAAATCTATAAAAATGCGATTGTAACTCGATCTCTCTGTCTATTAAGCTTTCACGGAAAAACTACTGGAGTACTGGATCAGTTTTGATGTAATTTTTACATATTTTATGTAATTTTAATACCGAAAATGGACGTAGATAATTTTCATCCCGGAGATGAATAGTTTGCGATATAAAATGAAGTGAATTTGAATCTTCAGAGGGCAAATAGTACTGACATAAAATGTAACACAAAGTAACCTGTAGGTATTAAGGCCCGCTCTTAAACAAGAGGTACGCACTAGAGTTTGTCCCCGACGTAGCCGCGGGGTAAACTCTAGTTTATAAATAATTTTTAAACGCTCGATAGTCACACAAACTATAAATCCTCGAGCATGTTATGTTTGTGTTATGGGTAATATGCAACAGACCACTCTGGAGCTGATTCCAGACCTAGTACGCAAAAAGCGCTGAAATAATTTTTTTATTTAATTTTAATTTTAATTTAATTATAAACTAGAACTAAATAAAACGTTTTTTTTATTTAGTTCTAGTTTTTAATATAGCTTAGTTTGTAATTTATATTTTAATCATGTCAATAATATGATACTTAATAAATTTACTTATCATACATAAATAAATACGTAGGTATGTAATACATATTCTAAAAGCGTATTATAAATTTAAATACAAACAAGAAAATAAATATATAATACATTACGTTATTATAAATATTTGTATTTTGACGATTACATTCGGATACACGTCGATATTTTAGTGAAGATTAATGTGACTGAAAATGTGCTAAATATGCTTGGGGATTAACAGAGACGAAAAAGCGCTGATGTAGCGCTAAGTTGGCTAGTGTTGAAGATTGATTACGACACTCGAGTCACATTCGAAACCATCGACTATGAACGAGCACAATCGGCGATATGTTTGAAGAATCGAAACATTAGATTTATGCCCGGTTCTTATATCTTATCGACCGTTCATTTGCCTTACTATCGGTTAAAATTTGACGTAAGCTCCATACAAGTTATGTCAAAATTCAACCGATGGTAGAGCAAGTGAATGAATAATAAGATATAGGAACCGGCCATTCAACATCGGCCATTACTAATGAAGATTGAATAAATAAATATAATGGTTTATTGTGAAACTGTGTACATACAGGTGGTTTAAATACAAGGAAGAAACAACAGTTGGCCCGATGCGAGCGTATAGTAGGGGAGGCCAAGCGGGGATTTTGGGATTTACTCGAGCGTGGCAGAATAGCATAAGGGGAGAAACCTTGCACCGTATTATGTACCCCCACCATATATTAACCCTTCATATAGGGTGGGGGTATTTTTTATTCTTAATTTTTTTTTCAAACCGCCAGATTAAGGAAATTCCTCCACATAATTGTTAGATTATGAGTCAGCACGACAAGGACATCAAGCTGAACCATCTATATATTAATCTGACACGCTCGAGTATTTAATGTTACGTTTTGCTTTTGCATTTTCAAAAATCGGCTATGCATGACTTTTGGTCGTGTCCAAATCGTCAGTCTTTTGAATAGGAGTTCCTTTAGGGTTTACTTAACATCCCTTTTGAATATCTGACACGCTTGAGTATTTCTGTGCGACTCTTTTTTTTGGAAACCTGCACACGCTCCCCCCACCAGTGAAATACTATACATCATATAACCTTTTATTCTTTTTAGCATCTAATCTTCACAATCCAAAAGCTTCTCGCAATGCTCGAGTAACTCCACATTTAGCATCTTGGGCTCCCCTACTAATATAAATTATTACTTAATTATAATTAACAATTATGTCATAAATTATAAGGTGTTGAAATGATTTTACTAAAAATGTTAATTAAGAAAATACTTTTTGTTATACGTAACATGATAAAACTAAACTATAAATTAAACTGCCTAACAAATATAAAATACCTAAATATTATATAAACATAGTTTAAATAAATGGCAACCCAAAGATGTACCTACCGCGGTGTACAGATTAGTTTTGCTAGTTAATAGGGTAACATTGCCAGCTTTTGAGAATTTTTAATTCAGCCTTCGAAATATTAAATCTAAATTTACAAAATATGTAGATTACTGCCAGCGGGAAGCGTACATAAATTAATTAAGCAGAATAATTTTTATATTTGTTATGTTATTTTTTATAGAATATCAATAGTATCCGTGCAGGAACGGAGGAAGAATACAATTTCCTGCGGCCGGGCGCCCTGTCGTAAGAGGCGACAAAACAACCCGCCAGGTGGTAGGGCATTTGCTCGACTGGATGAAAGTATGTCGCCATAACCACCTTGAGTTGTGTTCCGATATTAGTGACCAGGTTCCAGTGTCCCTTAAGAGAGCAGCAGCGCATTAGTAGCGCCCTTGGAACACCAAGGGTGCTGCAAATGTCCATAGGTGGTAACCGCTTTCCATTAAGTGGGCCGTCTGCCTGTCTGCTGAACTCCTGCAATAAAAAATAAATAAAAACAAGTATATAATATTATTAAATACAATAATATGTATAATTTGAAACATAATTTACATGATTTCTTATAATATAGTTAAGTTAATTTCCCGAATTTTAGTATTAAGTAATTACAAATGAACATCAATACGAATATGTCATGTGAAATATTCAGCTGTCAAAATTACAACTAACTAACTAAACTTCTTTTTAATTTCTATTATTTTCTATCCAGAGACGGACAAATAAATAAATTGTCTTAACCACGTTGGGCGCCAAACAAGTGAGTTTCCTTACGCCCTATTGAATTGTAAATTATGCGGAAAATGGACCTCACAAGGTTTTAACACGCTATCAAAAGGCCAATAATTGTCCAACGGTCAGATGGCTTCCACTACGGTAGGAATAATTTTCGAAATGTCCAGGATTGTTTATGTATCACTTATCCTTTTAACCCGCTATGGCAAGGTGAAAGGATTTGTTCACGCAGCCGTGAACCAAGGGACAGGGTTACAGCCATCCCTATTTATAACGTTAAAGCCAATAATTCTGTGCTTTATTACTTTCATACCTTTCTGGAAGATATTAAATCTTTACGCATCAAATAAAAATAAAGAGAATTTAACTTATAATGACCTCGGTTGTAGCGACTTTTATTTATTTATTTTACAATTTTTGGATTACTATCAGTTATTGATAATGTGAATACACATTGGTAATATTAAATTCCATTACATGGGTCGCCCTTGAAATGAAATGAAATATTTATTCTTGCATAAATGTAGTTGTATACAGGTGTTATTCTTAGCAATATATGGTTCAGTACATTTTACCAGTTTCACTGGTGTGCAAGTAGCAAGATCTTAATCGTCATTATTTAAGTAGTTAGTTCCTATTTATTCTATTAAATACCTTTTATGTAACCTGGATAATATTTATTACCTTTAGTATGGGATGCGTCTTGCGTCGATACTCTGGCAGCGTCCTATCTTTCAGCTACAAGCATGTCTGCTGGTACAGCTGCTGCACAACAGGAGGCCCTAAAATGCCGCACATATCGGAAATGGTTACATATTTGTGGCTTTTGGGGTCGAGACTCTGGGACCATGGGGGCCTGAGGCGCTCAAACTTTATCGAGACATAGCGAAACGTTTGGTAGACGTCTCACGTGACCAAAAGACTGGTCTGTACCTCGGACAAGGCATTAGCGTTGCGATACAGCGAAGTAATGTGGCCAGTCTTTTGGGCACGTTTCCAACTGACAGCGGTCTGGGACTACATTTTATAGTTTAAATTTAATTTGTGTATATACTTATTTATAATTTAGTTTAGTTTTTATTTAATTCTTTTGAAATTATTTGTAGTTTTGTTTAACCTTCAGCACTTACATGTTTGTATTTAAAATAACTTAATAAAAAATTCCATTAAATAAAATTTGTTGCAGTAAATGGATTTGTATTATTGTTCGCATGTAGGTATATGTAATTTATATTATTATAATCTATTTAATTATGTATATCGATATTAGTTTATTATTATTATTTTGTTTTTTCTTTAATTATAATTAATTACGTTTGAATTAGTTTTAATTTAGTTAAGTTAATTGTTAAATTTTTCCTGTAATGTCTCCTTGGATACCGAGTTGCCTGAAGGAGATCGCTATAAGCGATAAGACCGCCCATTGTTCTAACGGAAATGTATTTATATTAAATGTCTAGGTTTATGTTATGGTGAACAATAAAGAGTTTTCATTCATTTAATAAAAAAAATTTAGTTATTAGTGATATTGAGCTATTAACAAGTCATCACAGATAGAAAGAAACTAAGTTATCTAATCAGAGAGCTAAAAACAGAGTACAAACAAAAATAGTAACTTAAATATGAAAAATTAATGTAACATACTAAGATAACCTGCTAACACACACTGAAATTAAAATTAATTTATGGCGACTTAACACTTCAGTCCCTTGAATTTAGTGTATAATTTTAAAGAAAGCAATTTGTCTGCAGTTACTTCGGATGTAACGTGGATTTCGGTTATAGCGACTAGTTTTTATGCATCAGTTGTAACAAGTTCCTAGAAATCTATTGCAGATATTGCGGCCGAGTCAGGATAAGACCGAATCAATGAACAAATACACAAAGATAAAACTACGTTTTAACGGTTTTAAGCGTGGTAATTTATTTTGTTTTTGGTGGTAAATTAGATCAGGTCCCATAGAGTAAATAATAACCGTAAACAAAATTAAACTAAATAATTAAAATGAACAAGTTGGAGTTAGGCTAAATAAAACTTTAACAATACTCGTTGACACTTGACATCTTTGTCTTCCGTGATCACGGCTACTGAAAAGTGGCCGAAACGTCGGAATAACGAAAATCAAATAAATTACGGTGCTTAAAACCGTTAAAACATAGTTTTATTATGTACACAAGTCGCGAAAACTTAAGAAAATATTAAATACACAAAGATTCATTAATAGTGTCATAAAGTTTTCATATCTTTTGTTTATATCTACAGATGGTCAGCAGTAACAATGGTAATTATTGGTGGCAGTTGCTTCTTGTTTGGAAATTAAAACTCGATGTAATGGACTGTATGATTATTATTATTGAACTTTTTACATAAAATGAAATATACATAGAATAAGTACAAATTATGCAAAAGAGTCGTCGTTGAGAATTGTAAATGTGAAGAATTACGAAATGAATGAGCAAGAGAGTTTTTTTTGCCTCCAAGGCCGGCCCTATATCCCGCATCCCGTCCGACGCCTAGTTGCTAATTGCGCCAGCTACGGGCATCGACGGTATGCGGGCCGCGGAGAGTAGTTGTGCTCCGGCGGGCGGGTCAGGGGGGTTCTCTCTGACCGCAACAGTAACAATACATTATTTTATAAATATTCAGGTAAATAACGTTAAATCTAAGACTAGTATTATTAAGTAGACATTAGGCGATATACCAATGTCGCGGTGGTAGGTATTTTCTAGCAAAAAATATTGTTTTCTTTCTACCATGGCTGAATTTTTCAAGTGGGCCTTCAAGGCCAAATCCTAAACTATACGAAATATCGAAAAACGGTTAAAGAAGCCTCGAAGCCGATTTTGACAAAAACTAAAGCAGTATCATTAGATTTTTAAAAACCAATTACCCTTTCCAAGCACTTATTTTACTTTTGACAGCTTGATGATGGACCAATTAGTAATGTCCTAATGCGTTACCGACACGATTTGTTTTATAAAAATCGACTTCATTTATAAATAAATATTAATCAATTTAACTCATATATATATTTTTGCTAAAAATACTATATCGTGTAATAAATATAGCAACATTTCAATGAACATATTTTACATAATGTTAAATAAGCCATTTTGTAATAAAGTAAAAAGAATATAGTAAAATAGATTTTTTTTATTTTGAAATCGATTACATTCGATTTTTTATCTACGTCAAGTGTCGATGATTATTTTATTTAGGTTTATGGCTTAGCGGCTAGGCTTTTAAACCAGATATTAGATTACAATGTAGTTTCTTCATTTTCTTATGCCTATGTGTAGCACAGCTGAACTGCAGGTTATCAGCTGGTGCCATTCAACGGAGTTCTTGTGACAACTCAAAAGGCCACATTTGACTATACAGTTCACATTTCTCACAAAACACATAATTTATATTCAAAAACTATCAATATTCTACAACTATTGTTCATTTTAGAGTAATTTTACATATTTTTAGAAAATAAAACTGCACAGCACAACGTCTACTTCAGTTCTCGCCAAAACTCGTGTCGATGGTTTAATAGTCTGTGCCATAGATGATATACTATATATAAGGTCTGTGCGTTACATGAATCACCGAACATCACTATTACGTCACATAAAACAATAAATTACAACAATTGTGTCATTTGTTTCATATGGGCTTTATTGTCAATAAATATGTAACTTGACAGACACGCAAAAGTAAAATAAACGCTTGGACACAGTATAGTTAGGAATCGATCGGCTGATTTTGAAAAAATAAACACATTCTGTATTAATATACCAAATCATAATGTAACTGTAGGATCAATTTCTGTGAAGGAATGTCAAACGGCAAACTATGCTACAGGTTTTTTTTTAATAATATGCATGAGCTAGCTTAGTGTCGAGTTTTGAGGCGATGCCCTAACAGAGAGACAGTAAAATTCTAAAAGTTGCATGTTCGGATTGTAATACTTGCAACAACTCAGAAGGGTTTATGGTAGTAAAAGAACAGCAACTGGTCACAATACTTTTTAATCAGAGAAGCGAGAGAGAGAGAGAGAGAGAGAGAGAGAGAGAGAGAGAGAGAGAGAGAGGGGGCGTTTAACACATTACAGACACTAACTTTTCATACTCTACAAGCATTTTTAGAACACCTCGCCATCCCTCCAACAATTTTACAATCTTAGCAAATTGGCACAACTGATAGCGGATTGCATGACAAGAATGTAATACATTATTGTTTAGATAATATTTTTAAGATATAATAAATATTTATAAAGATATTATATAAAAAATATTATACTTAAAATTTAACATGTAATAAAATGAAATAAAACACAATATAAATCCATCGCGTTTGTCAATAATTAACATAAATAAAATATAACGTTATTATATTCAATGGTAAATTATAGACAAAATGGCTAATCATAGAATAAATAAAAATATAACGTTATTATTCGTTTAGAAAATATCGTTTAGAAATAAGATGGCACATAACAAAATCAATTATTAACTTTAAAAAGAAACACGACAAGAACAACTATGCTAATCAATAACTGTAACAGGATTCTACAGGCGAATTGGCTCTCTTTATTTTTTAAACGCATTATACAAATTCGAACGGTTTTAATAAACGTTCAAAAAATGTCAAATGACACATATTATACCCACACTTAAAAAATCCTCGGCCACGTCTATATGTACTGAAATTGTAAAAAACTTTAGGTTTTTCAATTGTTTAGTGACATATATACCTTACAGCTAACTTTCAATAATATAAAATATGAAATTTCTAAGACAAATAATAATAATAAATCTGGAAGAGTGGCGAGTCACCGTCTGCCCATTTTATCCATATTCCCCGAACATTGCGACGAGCAGACGCCATAGTCCCCGTAGCCCAGATCCCTAATTATACTAGCAGTTCATCTAATAGCCCGGTATCTTGTGTTCTCACTTCCTACAATAGTTCTACACTGACCGGGGCTTGTCCTTAGGTACATTTTTATATAGTGTAGACAGAGATAATCGTCGGTCAGCGTCACGCCACATTTACCTTAAATTTGTCAAGGGGCCTCTACGTGTTGGCCTTCCCATGGCCCCCCGCAAGCCCTCCAAAAATCGGGACCATTTTTATGGCCCGCGATCTTTAGAGACTTACATGTATAAATCTGCAGACAAACACACACATAAACAGACACACATTGTATATTCCCACGCTAAGCAAGCTACTTTTGTGTTATGGGTAATAAGCAACGGACCACTCCGGGGCCGATCCCAGACACTCAGATTATAGTAAATAATGGTAAATTCGTTTATGAAATTTACCACACTAGGAATTGAACCCGGAGCATCTGCGTTGTAATGAGGTTGGTCGGCAAAGACTTAGCCCGCTCAACCACAGAGAGAGAAAAATGACTGTGACGTACAAAGAACTATAATACTCGTACATTATACAGATAAATAAAATGACGGACTAATTTTACGATTCCTGCTAAAATGGCTATTAAACTCTAAAATCAAATCAAACCTAATCAATGTTTCATTTTTGCGGGGTATTATTTTACTGTTTCGCTAAGAAAAATCTTTTCAAAGATAGCCTAATTATTATTCCAGGCGTAATCCCAGCGAAACTTCTCACTCGTAGCGAATTCGTGACCTACCTTAACAAGTTTAATTTATTTACCTCCAGCATTACCCTTGTTTTTACAACCATTGTTGAACAGACAGTCTCTTAATCTTTGTTTTTCAAGAAACTTGTGCTTGAATACTAAAACAAGTTTGTACTATTTTTGTTCTTAAAAAAGATTTGTAGAACAATTTCTGCCCCAACGAACCTCATGTTTTTTTAAATTTTTGCCTTATCTATGGCGATGCATGATTATACATGTTTAATATCAACCTATAATAGTGTCCTGTTGCTGGCCTCAGTTCACACTATTGTTACAATTTGGGCCACCTGCATATTTGTAAACAAAGCACATTTATTACCCGCCGGTGTTTGAGCTAATAACATTGTAGTTCTTTAATGATTGTCTTCTTTTGTTTACTTATTTATTGGTTATTGTGGAGAGCAGCCTATTGTAATAGTTTAAGGCCGTTTGCAGGCACAATTAGGCAGGTGTGCGGATTAAGATTTCTGGGAAATTGCGTCGACGCTTGGCGGGCAGTCATATTTGCATTTGTGCCATATAAAGCAATGGCCCGATTGAGGAAGGTCAGTCAAGCGATAACCACTAGCGAGACAAGACGTGTGTATATTCGATAATCTATATAGTGACGGACTTTGCGCGTGTTATTGAATCGCGCATTACGTTTGGATTGATTGTGTTCAGTTATATTCGTACCTGTGTTATATGATACACATATATAGTATAGTATAGTTCTAATAAATTCTATAGTAATTCCAACGGCATTTTAATTCGAGTCCTGTAAGTCGTAACACTATTTTACGGGAATGGACAATATACGTATCATGCTTGTCTTACTCGAATGTTAGGTTAACACATTAGTTATCTCGATGTGCTAGTTCTATGCACATTAGATCAGAAAAACTGCCTAAGTGTTGCATTTTGTCCCGGGCAAGACTTTAAATATACGTAATTTTAAACGCGAATACGTTAGCCACTAGGCTATATTTCCGTACGAGTTTAATAGTAGATGGTTACATGAGAGGTGACAGTGATCTATTCGGGCATGAGATGGTTTGGCGTACAAGCGTAGCGAAGGCGCTAATAGTTCGAGTTTGCATTTGCAATTGCATTTTCGAAATCTCTTGGTCTGAATTACCCCCCTGATTTTTTACACATTTTAAACGCATTGTACATACTTGAACCATTTACAGATTTATTATAGTATAGATAAAGTTAGATACATATTGCATTATACCTATAATACCGCCTTCTATGGGTACTGTGCACAGAATACTGACTACATTATATTGCTGGATCGCCATACTGATCCGTTGACCGAGGTAGGTTTATCAGCCCCACTCATCACTATCTTTATCATATCTTGGTCATGGTCGAAACGTCCGTTTAGTACTCGAGATCGACTTAGCCCCGGATCGTGTTATTTTTTGAGGGGGGGCAAAAACTGAAAAATGCCGCCCCCGCTCGCCCATATTTTTACCTTAATCATCATCATCATTTCAACCACCAGACGCCCACTGATGGACACACGTACGTCTGTGCTTTTTAACCTATGCCTACGCCCCGGCGAAAAGTAATTTATGTACTTAAGGTACTGGACATTTCAGTGGTCAAAGTTGCGTTCATAATGAGTTGTGTATTTGTCTGCGAAGTTTGAAGGCCCCGGCTTGACCCCCCGCCCCCCAGATCCGGCCCGGGACCGACTTCCTAATTTCTTCTCGATTTCATGAGTTCTTCGGTGTCCCTTATCATGAGACCAACTACATCCAATTATATATTTACTTTGTTTATTACTCACGGCATAACAAAAGAAAACAAACTATTTTATTATTATTATTGCAGCTACATAATGCACTATTTTCAGACTCTGAGTGTTAATGGTTAATTAAATGACACATACTGCTAAGTGTGTAATATCGTGAAAACCAAAGAAACTAATACAGCAATTTAAGTCATACTACAGAATGTTTATAGCAAAATTGGGCTCTAAAATGATTATTATTTAATGTAAACAATTTATTATAATAAGTTAGTGTGTTTAAATGTTGCCGTTTGTTAAAACGGAACATTAAAGGTAACAATACAAATATTAGTTGTAATGAAACTTTGTAATTTCTGCCATTATTACAAATTTAGTTATAATGGCTCGAAATAAAAGTTAGTCCGGGACTAACTTTTTTAGTTTACTGCTATATTTTTTGTAGGTAATTATGAAATGTTTTGTTCAGTCACGATTATTTACGAAGTTTTTTTATTTTTTATTATGTGAGTTCAGCAGACAGGCAGACAGCCCACCTGATGGAAAGCTGTTACCATCGCCTATAGACGTTTGCTACACCTAAGATGCCATAAAGGCGCTATTGCTCTCTAATGCGAGACTAGAGCCTGGCCACTAATGTCGGAACACAACTTAAGGTTGTTATGGCGACATACTCTAAACCAGGGGTGGCCATCCAGACAGGCAAATACCCTACCACCTGGTTGTGGGTTGTTTTCTCGCCTCTTTCGAAAAACCGCCAGGCCGCAGGAAATTGTATTCTTTCTCCGTTCCTGCACGGATAGAATAATTAAATAATTTTTTCTGACAAATAATTACGTTTCATAGGATCGGCAAAAAAGAACTCTTCGGAAGTCGTCAAGGTCTATCGTATTTATATGTCAGTCATTTTTATTATTAACTACAATAGCTATTGAGTATACATAGGTATATATATTTTAATCGCATCTTCGCCCCTGATACTGTTCGGGTATCTGAAATACATATGTACAAATAAGGCTTATCTTATACTACTTAAAATTACTTAGAGTCTAGTTTAAAATTAATAATAAAAATTATCTATTATATGCATATTTAAATAGATCACCATGTCTACGATTCTGTATTCGACCACATTAATTTCGTACTTGATGACACAACATGATGACTGAGAGATAATCGACGTAATGATAAAACATTACGTAGATTTAGTTCTCCTCACGGCGTCCTCCACCACCCTAATACAAAAAGCTTCCAGCCAAGACCTGGACTCTTTACCGGCTAACATCTTGCGTAATGTTGACTCTGTCAATATTTTAACAATTGATTTTTTTTCAGTGTATATAGTCTTGTACAGTTACACAGATACTGTAAAAACATAACTATATTTCTTATGAATAATAATTTGCTTTTTAACCAACTTCAAAAAGGAGGAGGTGCTCAATTCGACTATATTGTTTTTGTATGTTTCAATTTCTTATATGGGAATCCCGTCTATAGCGTCACCTTTAAAATAATATGAATTTTTCTAATGCGTTGGTTGCAGCCTGTAACCCATTATGATCGTGGAGTTTTCTCGGATGCGTACCACTCCTGGAAACTCAACTATCAAGTTTTAATATTTACATAGCTTTTTAACCGCCTTCCAGAAGGAGGAGGTTCTCAATTCGACTCTATGTTTTTTTATATGTTTGTTACCTGTTTTAATTTCCGTTAATTGTGGATCGATTTTTCTCCTCAGAAGTATACTATTTTATTACAAGTAGTATACTTCTGAGGTGGTCCTATTGCCACCGAGTTAGGATCTGATGAGTGATCCCATGGAAATCAAGAGTATAATATTATAGGCACGTCCCACATGTTTCATATTATTATATTTTTATTTTCTAAAGCTTTTCAAGTATTTGCGTAACTAAAAACTAGAAAATATTCTTTTACAAAAAACAAAACCTATTATATTCTTTGAATCCCAAAAGAATATGTTATAAAAAATTCTAACAAAAGAGAAACTCACTTCAAGAGTAACTAAAAAGCAAAAAATAAATATTTTCTACAAAATCTTGAAGTCAGTGCCAAGTAAAAGATAAAAACAATAACAAAGCAACAACAAGTTTGCAAAATATAGCAATTTTTGTTTTTAAGTTTTACAGTCTTTTGAAATCGATTTTGATTTTTGTAAAAAAAAATAGTATTTATTTATTTTCCGGAGTGAACATCGAGTGAACGTCACTCCGACGCCGAAAACGGCGTCCAACGTCAATTTACGCTAGATGCCGCTTTCAGCTTCTGTCATAGACTAAGATGTAGAAAATATTTATTTTAGCTTTTTAAACTTCAAGAGCAACTTGAAGTTGGTTTCTTTTTTCTTAGAATTTTTTTACAGTCTGTTCTTTTGAAGTCGATTATGGTTTTTTTCTAAATTTATTTAATTCCAAAGTGACCATTGGTATACCGCCACTCCGACGCCGTAAGCAGCGTCCAACGTCGATCGACGCTAGACGCCGCTTTCAGCATCTGCAACAGGCCGCGGCCGAACAAACAATACGCATCCGGACCACATGTAAACAAAATGGTTTCGAATTCAGGTCTACAAATGCATGACTTCTCTTCAAATACTGTTAATCACAGCACATGACTTGAACCACGTGGGATATGTTTGAACAACCGATAACACTGTATGAATAATCATTAGTTAACATTTGTAATTTATTTACTTTATGAGACAATTAGAATTTATGTTACGGTGCATCGAACTTATCAAAGCTTTATTGTTTTGATTTTTAATCGGATGTTGTAATAACTGAAATTAAACGACTATATTATTATTAGAATTTGAACATACACACATACTTACTGTCATGCCTGTTTTCTATTAGATTGGGAGCATGCGTTATAGCGTCGGGTTCATCGAAAGAATTGAAAAAAGCAATGGATAACTTGTTTCGCCTTGATTTCCATTGTCCATACATCCAGCAGAATGCTAGCCATTATACATACCTGTATAATAACTAGCATACTGATGGACCGTTTGACATTCCTTCATAGAAATTGATACTTTAAGCTACACTGTCTACTGGTGTAATAACAGGATGTTATTTTTTTCAAAATCAGCCTATTTGATTCCTGAGTTGCGTAACTGATTTCTCAAAAATCTAATGATACTTACTTAAGTTTTTATCAAAATCGGCTCGAGACATCTTTGAGTATTTTTCACTATTTCGTATAATTTAGGATTTGGCCCTGAAGATCAACTTGTAAAATTCACCTGTATATGAATTTAATGTATCACTGTCAGTCTTTATAATCTATAACTCCTAATCTAGAGTTGCATGGATAAGTTCGTTTTTAGATATATATTTTTTGTTTTATTGTATAATGCTTTGGTGTACAGTATTAAATTATAATCTATCTATAGCCTACTTTTGCAAAAAAATTTTAGTAAGAATGAATTAATTTCTGTTTTGGTCTATATATACGTTATGAAAAATAAAAAGCTTTATACGATTTAGACTAAAAAAAACTAAATTAATAAAACAAAAAAAAAGAAGACAAAGGCACTGTCACTATTTTAATTATTTTAGTTAGGTTTAAAGGCTTTCAATATTCTTTACACAATTTAAACCAAAATAAAATAAGACAATCGGTTAAATACCTTATAATAACACGAACATGAAAATAAATGTGCGAAGCTGCGTAAATAAAATTTAAACTAAGTCACCTGTAAAACCCGCACTCTATTTTCGCCCCAGATCCATCACTATAGAGGCATAAGCTTAAAACATCAACATTGTACGGACAGGTACCTATTTGCAAACACCACGGGGACATCGTCTCATTAGATAAAACAGTTATAAATACTAAACTCACACCTATTAGTGATTAGTGCGCTCGTGAGAACGCGTGTGCCTCATCTGTACAATTAACAACGACAAAAACCATATAAATAGATATAAATAAAACAATGGCGCCCGGTGTTGTACAAAACTCTGAAAATATAATCAATAATCCCATTGATGCTATCGTTCCTAACAATAAAGGTTTAATAAACGAACTTATGGTGGAAGCAAACAGTTGTCCCATCGATCATATAGGATTTGAAATAATGCAGAATGGTTTCAAGAAAGTTCACGATGTTAAAGAAGACAAAGTCATTAAAGATACAGTACATAACGGAGTTAGGATAGTTGGAGATATTAAAGTGGTTAAGGAAGAAGTCAAGAAACCAGTTCGTCAAGTTATAAAACCAAAACTGCTTAAGAATATAGAATCTCGAGATTATTTGTACGATCGTCTGTACGAGGCAACATGTCCAAGAGTGGTGAGTGATAAATTTGATTACAACTACATTTTTATGCAGAATGTTGATGGTGACAAAATAATGTTTTAAACATTGGAAATCAAAAGAAATTTTTTTTAGTAGTGTCTTATATTATTCAGAGTTCCGTACTTTAATCATTTCATTTTATTATCTGCCGCGATCAAAATTGTGGAATGATTTGTTAACGTCTTATTTTTTTTTATTTAATTAAATCCAAAACTTATAATAACAGAATTTCGTATTTTCAGGTTTGTGATTCTCATCAGTCAATAGAAAAGTAAAAAATGAATTAATAAATGACACTTTTACATGACATTATTATAACATTTTTCATAAAGATTAATTCCGCTTTAAGTTAATCGTTTTTAAACTCTTCCAGCACAGCGGTACTATTTCCTTTATGGAGCTTCAGATTTTTCAAGGACTATTTATTATTCAAAAGTTTATGCTACAACCTTTGTTCTTATAAGATTTTATTTCAAAATAAATGTAATTTAATAAAAAAGGCTTTAAAAAGAGCAAATAGATCAAAAGATATGACTGTATTGAACAAACTAATCCGATTTAAATACTGATACTGATTTATTATTGTTTTTACCAAGCCCAGCAGTGGGAATTAAACATTTACTTATGTATATTTATTTTTTAATTTGGCTTCTCCTCTTTCTTTGGGCAGAAAACAGGGTCTTTTTATGTTTTTGTCTTTTTCTTTCTTTTATTTTGGGATTATAAATTGAGATAAAACTTTATTTATTTCTTTTATTTTCTTTCTCTTCTTTATTTTTAAAACTCTTATATCTAATATATATATATTTTTTTCTAAAACTATTTCATTTTCTTATTTCTAATACTACAAAGCCTTATATAAAAATATAAAAACTTGCACTTCTAGTACATTATTTATATTATTAGAGTCCTGTAGCCATTTTAGTAAAAACGGAACTCTTATACAATCTTCATGTTCAGCTTTTTTTGTGTGGCATGATAGGATCCAAGATAGGAGAGTGTATTCCGTGTAAATATTGAAACTTCGAAAAATCTAAAAATTGGGAGTGGCTCTCATTTATGCAATCGAGGGATAAGTTCGGTCTATATTATGTATGTGTGAGGTATCGTTAGTCAGTTTTTATAAAATTATAATGATTTCGTTTTTATTTATGTCAATATTTGGGGAGTTACGAGTATTAGCTTCCAAAGGAAAAATTGTCCCCCTTCTTTTGAATATTATATTACAAACTAGCGGTCCGTCCCGGCTTCGCACGGGTATCTAAAAATAACTTTTTTGTTGAGCTTAATTACCTACTAAGCGAATTCAAAATATTTCCCCTCCGGTAGGGCCCGTACTCCGGTGACGCCTCCTACATCGCATAAGCCTAGCTAGCCGAACTGGGTGCGCGGTGACCACGCAACTTTTTTCTAATACTTACATTTTTAAACTCGTGATATTTTTCGAATGGAATGGCCGAATTGAATGATTTAAAAAGGTATATAAAGGTATTGAAACAGTCTTGAATATGAACTAATTTATTTTGATAAGGTTGAATACCAAGATACAAATAAAGAGCTTTTTCTAGCGGCGGAATTTCAATAAAAATTTTAAAATAAAAGAACACTTATTACGGCATAACTATAATAGTTAGGCATATGTTGTGGCGACACTTTTTGTAAATAATGTTGTGTTCTGCAAAGTCATAGTACATTATTTTATTCTATCATCAATAGTTTTCGTAGCGCACGTGATTTTAGGTAATTTTTACACCTTGGGTTACGTTATTGGAGTTTTAGTAAGGATCCCCAATTTTTTGAAAATATAATTTAGCCGGAGATAGTGTAGCTTGCCAACAGTGAAAGATTTTTTAAATCGGTTCAGTGGTTTCGGAGCCTATTCAATGCAAACAAACCAACAATCAAATCTTTCCTCTTTATAATATTAGTATAGATTATGTACGCCGGCATTTCGCACCGTGACAAACACCTCTAATTTTAATATCCATCCATTCAGTACGTACAAAACGTCGTATGATGTGTACACATAAATGGAGATACGTCCTTTTTCCAATAACTTGTTTTTTAAACAAACAACACATAAAATGCAGTGATTTTCAAGGCTTATTAACTTATCCGTCATTTTAAATGTTTTTTAACTACGAGAACTGAGGAAATACATCTTAATATTTATTCTAATCAGTCTCCTAGCCGTACTCAGAGCCTATAAAGACCGATTTATTAAAGGAAGGAATTTAAGTATTAACTAAATTAATTGTTTTAGTATATATTAAAAAAAAATAGGAACATCTGAATTCTGCACCACCCCACATCGCCAGATTGGCTAAGAATATTCTATAAGTTAGATTTAGTTAATTTCTTTAGTAGAAAACTTTATTCATAGTAACATTTAAGCTATTTAAAAAAACCAACTGGAATAGACTGTATAAACGATGCATTTTTTTTAGATTTCTTGTCTGTTTGTCGTTTTGTCTGTTTGTTCGGGATTCACGTAAAAACTAAGGGGCTGATTTCAGTGCTATTTTCGCTGATCTTAGAATTAAACTCTGCCGTACTTTTCATCCTGGTAATCCCGCGGGATTTTTCCTGGGAATTATTTGGCATGGCCAAATTGAAAAAAATCGAATTCCAATGTATTTCTTTTACTGATTGCTAGCAAAATTAATGTAATAAAATGTGTGATATATTTTATCCCGGGAATCCCACGGGAATTTTTCTGGGAGCGGTTTGAAGTTGTTCGGATGCATAAAAAATACCCTTTTCCGACACAGTTTCCACTAAAACAATATCTTACAGTCTTTTTTTAAATGGTGCGATACTTTGTGTCCCGGGAATCCCGCGGAAATTTCAAATCAGTCATGGACGAAGTCGCGTGCATATTCTAGTATAAAATATAGATATCCTATTTTATTATTTCATCACAAAATACATCTATTTTATAATAAATACAATTAAAAACTAAAAACAAACTAAGTTATAAATAGTACAAGCTATTATAGACTGTGTAACAAATCGCTGTCAGATGGGAGCGTGCCCAGAAGGCTGGCTGCGTTGCCGCGCTGTATGGCGATGCTTATTTGTTGGGCGAAATATGAGCCAGCCTTCTGATCACGGGTGACATCAAAGAGTTTCTTGTAATCTTTCTGAAGAAACTCTTTGCCGATGGACCCCACGGACCTAATGTTTTTACTCCTAACGGCACAAATATGTAACCCCTTCCTAAGGTTCCATATTTGCGTCATTTGAGAGCTTCAGCTTTTGAAGCAGCGTTGCCAGCCTCTAACTCAGTCATTGGAAGATGTGACGGCGCTAGAGTGTCTACACATGTCGCGTCCCAAACAAGCGGCCGTCCCATCTTCCAAGGAATAAGTGACATACCATCTGGCCTCTTGCCATCGTTGCTTACCAACCCATTCGGTTCTAATACGCATGGTACGCCGACGCTGACAAGAGCCCGGCGGATGTTATAGATATCCTTATCTTTATACTAAGAGCGTAAAATACAGGCTCAAATAATGAAGTAAAATGTAAAATTATATTATTACATAATTAATGATCCATCAACGGGCTCTGAGTGTGGTGGTAGATTTTATGCATTACTAATGAAAAAACAATTTAAATGAATAAATAACTGCAGACAACGCATCGTATATTACCAAGCTAAGAAAGTTACGCTCGTATCATAAGAATTTATAACAGAATACGTTCAGGTCGATTCCTGACAGCTAGACTAAAGTAATTAATGAAAAGATCATTTTACTAAATTTATCCTGCCCGAAATCGAACCCGGGCCCTCCGGACTGAGATCTCGTTTAGATGCTTTTTATTTCTTGTAAGCGATCTTGAAAATGGACCGGTTTTTTTTATTATTTTTGACACTGGGGATGAATATAGGATAATATTTGACCTGAACAATTTAACACTTTGGCACGAGAGAAATTGCGAGACAGGCTCTAGTATTTTATATCTATACTACAATAAAATTGTAAATGGTTCGAGTTTGAAACTAATGAATATATGTGAATGAAAATTGACACGGTGCTAGCTTATAACCCTAATTAACACTTGGTTTTTATCCCAATACATTTTATCCCAATAAAGGAACTGGTTCTCTTAGAATAG
Source organism: Dendrolimus houi (assembly GCA_039645545.1). Taxonomy (NCBI): domain Eukaryota; kingdom Metazoa; phylum Arthropoda; class Insecta; order Lepidoptera; family Lasiocampidae; genus Dendrolimus; species Dendrolimus houi. The sequence continues at coordinate 21,097,569 of CM077127.1, read as the reverse complement.
ACGGATTAGCAAAATAGATGGCGGTGCAATCACGTTCCTTCAATTCACTAACAAATAGCTACGTTGTCATAAACAACATGTCATTAGTTGTATTACTTCAAATCAGGTTACTTCTATATTTTGCATGAGCAGTTGTGTAGACTATAATCCAAGGACTTAGTTTCTTTGTTATTATTATATGTAACAAAACGAATTCAGTTTTTGTGTAAGTAAAATTAACCTAGTGCCGAGGGTTTGACACGCGCCGCGGCCGCGGTGCAAACTTTAGTCTACTATAAAAATGAAAGGTCATGCGGGATACATTATTATTATATCAAAAATATTCATATTAATTTTTTTATGCGCCTATATATATAATCATATTGACGGGACTTTCACTAGCAGATAGCTGATGTTACAAGGAGTAACTTAGGCTACTTTTATAAATAGGGTTCCGCGAAAAAATATCGACGCGGACGACTTCGCGGATAACAGCTAGTTTCTTACTTATAAGGCTGATATGGTCACTATCAACGAAAGGTCTCAATAAAAAGGAAAAAAGAAAACATAAGGCGTTATATTATTAATAAACATTCTTTTAAAAATGTTTAACAACTCTATTCTTTCAAAGAACACTACAATATTTATTTCGCGCAACCTAGCCTCCGGGAGCTTTCGTAAAACTTGGGTGGGAAAACCGCCCGCGGAAACATGCGTTCAAACTTTCACAAGAACTTTGCAACGTATGCTCATTCAAGATAATGCAGTTTCGAAATAAAGCTATATATCGTGCCTAGGTATTCTTAAGTATAATATTGTTACGACCTAGTCGCCGACAAAGAAAAATTCACACCTACATACCTGTAGAAACACATTTTATTGCCTTTCGGCATTTGGACTTATTTTGTTTACTTTGTGTTTAAAATTTGTGATTAGAAAACAACCCATTGTGTATTGAAATTTTTTATGGCAGTCATTAGCCAGGTGTGTCGGATTTAAAGAACATACTGATTCTAGGAAATTCGGTCCACGCGGCCGGGCAAACATATTGCATCTGTGCAGTATAAAGCAGTGCCTCGATTGAGTGACGAGTCAGTCGAGCGATAACTACGAGCGAAACAAGTCTTGTGTACATTCGGTAAAATATTTAGTGACGGACTTTGCGCATGTTATTGAATTACGATCTACGGCATTATGTTTGAACTTGTTGCGTTCGGTTATATTTGTACTTGTGTTATACGTGTTTGTATAGTTCTAATAAACTCTATAATAATTCCAACGGCATTTTAATTCGAGTCCTGCAACTCCTAACAATATATGTTTTATATTAAACGTCGGAATAACAAAAATCAAATAAATTACCGCGCTTAAAACCGTTAAAACGTAGTTTTATTGTATGATATATATATTTCTTTAAAATTTGAAAACAATTTTATTAAATTATTAATTTATTACCTACTAGCGGTTCCAGCAGACGTTGTCCTGCCCTGAAAAAATAAAAATCATCAACCCGTTTCCAGCGCCGCCTACCGGGTCTAATTGTGAATCTAAACCACTCCGGACCCACTCATACACTATTTTTTTACACCTTGGGTTACATTATTGAAGTTTTAGTAGATCCCTAATTAGAACTAGTAATAAATATATTAATCTGGGATAATGTAGCATTCTAACGGTGAAAATGTTTTTGAAATCGGTCCAGTAGTTTTTGAGTTTATTCGTTACAAACATACGAAAATTCAAAAATACGAATATTTCCTTTTATAACATTCGTATAGCTATACACGGTGTCTTGTAATTTCTGTGATAATTTATCAATCCCAAAATCACCAAAATTTTGTGCAGGTAAATTACCTAAACGAAGTTTAATATACTAGAAAAATATATGTATACTAGGAAGTGTCCTGCTTCATCCACGTTGAATGAGTAGCAAAAATTACAATCCTTTTAAACAGAATTTGAACTAGTGAAAATTGTATCGGAATCAGATTTTTTTAACCTGGCTACTTTAAACCGCTTCTAAGAAAATTGCCGCAGGATTCCCGGAATCAAAAGTACAGCAGACTTCAAGTCCGAGAATTTGCTGTCGGTCAACGAAAACCGCATCGAAATCGGCCCTCTACTTTTTGCGTGAATCTCGAACAAACAGACAAATACGAAAAATAAAAAACAAAAGACTACCTTTTTATAATATTATAGATAATAATATGTTCAATGTGTATGTATGCGTGTGAGTGTGCGTTTGCGTGCGTGCGCGCGTGTGTGTGTGTATAAACTTACTGCATCAAACACAAGAATCTACGGGTACCACTGAATTTAAAAACATGTTTCTCCCCTTCCCACCACCTTCTTTTAGTGTTGAGCTCGCCTTTGTGCATCACCACCATTTTAAAGTTTTGTATGTAACTCTTTATGTACAGCAAAAAATAATGAAAGAAAGACTAAAAACGTGAGCTTTCTCTTTTATTTTCAATCTGACCAGAATAAGTCACACTTAAGGTATAGCTCTCTCTAGCTCTATGAAATGAAGTCGGAAAATGATACGTGGTCATAGCTTTTGAAAAAGGTGATAGAGATTTTAAATATGGTCACTTAATGGTCCTCTTGACAGCCAATAGCATTAAGTAAAGCTTTTCCTCGTAGTGTAAAATAAAAAATGAACACGTTGATGTAGAAAAGCGTCTACGTGAATAATTTAATCGACGTTAATGAACAAACGTTTCACGAGTAAATTGCTACATTAGAAATTCAAGATCACTGAGCGTGTGTCTATATTAGTAGCTATTAGACCAATTAATGGATTTACCTTGTTTTCAAACTTGAAATGTGACGAAGAAAAGACAAGAAATAAAGACTCTTCTTTTGGGCAACTCACGTACGAGTAGGCTAAAGGAATTTATTTATATTAATAAAAGTTAGAGAAGAATTATCTGTGAGTATATTCTCTGAAGTTTCACTTCTACTGCGTATGACCTGCACACACACACACACACACACACACACACACATTTTTTTCTTCTCTTCGATGAAGCGTACACAAAATAAAAATACTACTATTTTAAACACAGAATTTCCTACAACCTATTAGACTTCCTTTCAGCTTCCTTTGAGCTTTTTCTCAGAACGTCTTTTAAATATCAGCTCAGGCATCAAAAATAAACTACGTACTCGTATTAATAACTCTGAAATATTTTCAACGACAGTAAAGGAGATTTCAAAGTTACCTCGATTGATATAAGAGTCAAAATAACCTCTCATATTAATATGATACTTGTATGAAGTACTTTAGTAGGTATACGTACTAACTTAGCAAAGTAGGTGTGGTTTGGCTGTCAAACTTAATATTCGGGTCACGCAAAAAATATTGACTGAACGATTTGTGATGTTACTTTTTGCGTAATTGGCGAGCGACTTTTATAGAGGAACTTTAATTAACTTGTCAAAATGTACCAAAAATATTGGTTTCGACACAAAAATGATCATTAAACTTGTACTTTAGTAATTTGTATAAATAATATCCGCATGTACCTTATTAATTATTACTGGTATTAGATTTACTTTTATTCTAGGAAGTAGTTTCTGTATCCACTTAATTCGTGCGGGAATTGTGTCTTTATATTTATCTTTTGAACCCTACAATATATCTACGAAATATACACGTAATATTTAAGATAACATTGTGGTTTCAATTTTTATTTCATAAGTAGAGCAGACAGACTGACAGACCGCCTGGTGGAAAGCGGTTTTTTATTGGGTGAGTTCAGCAGACAGGCAGGAAAGCGGCTTCATCGCCTATGGTCATTTGTAGCACCAAAGCAGAAGCGGCTCGAGACGGTAGGCACGGTAAGCAACTGCCTACAGCAACAAGATTTAGGGTCGGCAAAGATGCCTGCAAAAATGTCTACAAAAACGCTAGTACTACTAAAGCAAAAAAAAACAAACACAACACGCAAAAATAATTTTCCATTCGTTCACTTGAATCTAAAAATATATGAGTAGTGAAATTAACAAGTAAACAGAACACGAATAGATAGAGTTCTGGGAGAAGAAAGCTACGATATATAGAAGATATATTTTAGTTTTGTTAAGCTTCGGTGGGGGCGGCATGCCTTGAGTTTGCCTACGGTGACAAAAACACTAGGGCCGGCCCTGACCAAAGGTGCTCCTATAATTTTTATAAAAATCTGTCTATTTCAGAAAAAATATGTCATAAAAATTCGTTTAAAAACCTAAGATCAGTTGCTAGGTTTTGAAATTGAACAGCTTATTTATTAATATATATTTTTTAACAAAAACAAAACCATATTCACAATAAAAACCAAAAAATGAATATTTAACCGACTTCTTTCTCCAAAATTTAGAAGTCACATGTAAAATATAAAAAAACCACAAAAAAATTACAAATTATAATAATTTTTATGTTTTACTTGACACCGACTTCTGAATGTTGTAGAAAAAAATCGGGTAAACATTTATTTTTTGGTTTATAGGGTGAAGTCGGTTTTGTTATTGTTAAAAAAAACTTTTAGTTGCGCAAATACTTCAATAGCTTTAGAAATAATATATTAAGCACCTGTAAAAATTATACAACTGGCACATGTATACAAATTTGCTATTTCACTCTTTGGTGTATATGCTCTTCAACAAGGGTTACTTTTCAAATTTCCTTGCGATTCACAAATCAGATCCTGACCTGGTGACTATGGGACCATTTCGGGAGTTAAAAATAATAATTTAAAAATCGGTCCATAATTGACGCAGACGTCACGTAACATGCCTAGACAAAAATTAAGTGCCTGTAGAAAGCGTAATACTGGCGCGCGTATATAAATATATTTTGTTTTGGTAAAGGTAGGCTTTTTGCTTTGTTTTTTAATAAGTGTTACGCTTAATTTCTCTGGGATCCAATCATCAGATCGTGACTTGGTGACTATGAAATCACCTCGGGAGTATAGATACTTACTAATAAAAAAAAAATCAACATTGATCCACAATTGCCGAAGAAATCGCGTAACATGCATATAAAAATTAAGCGCCTGTAGAAAATACAATATAATAGCTACACGAGTATACAAGATTTTTCCATAGAATTTAGGCGCACGGCTTTCTTTAATAAAGGTTATGCTCGATAGCCCTGGGATCCGATCCACTCATCAGATCCTGACCATGGGACCACCTCGACAGTATACACTAATGAGTAAAGAAAACAATTTGAAAATCGGTTTAGAATTGACGGAGATATCGTGTTACGAAAAAGTTTGATAAAATTTTCATCAGTTTCTCTTAATTCCTTCGAATCCACTATGGGACCAATGCGAGAGTATAACTTTTCGATTAAAAGAAAAAAAATGAAAATCTGTTCACAATTGCCAGAGAAATCGAGTAACGAACATACAAAAAACATGCAGACGAATGGAAAACCCCTCGTTTTTTTTAAGGCGGTTAAAAATAGTAAAACTAAGATTCATTGTAAATAAGATCTGTTGAAAATAGTTTGTACCTAAAGTGATGGATATATTTTATAGGTTAGGATATTTCTGGACCAGAGCGCCTAAAACATCACAATTCAATTAATCATCTAAATGATCTTAAGTAATATTTTGAAAAATGAACATTTTGTAATGTCGCGCATTATAGAATTAAATAGCGCGGGACGCCCATCGTGGGTGACGAGATAATTTTTCGTCCTTCCATTTTCTAAACGAATTTTTTGAGTAATTCCTCAGTAAACGATTTAATCTCTTCTACAAATTTCTGGGCTCGCTATTTTTAAATTGGATCGCATTACCGGATTGTTAAACGTATCTACAGAAAACAAAGTAAAGTTAATAAGCATTTCTTTTATAGAAAACATCACCAAGAGGCCTTGTTTGCATTTCGTCTTGATATGAAATGAACCGTATTTTAAATCCGGTCGAAGTTTTGTATTGTCTATATATTTTTCTCATAAATAAAACTGTTTTAAAGAAGGTTTGACATTGACTTAGAATTTTAAGTTTGGAACCGAAGATGAATTATTCATTTTATGATTATCATCTGTAGTTTCATAATCTATTTTTGTACATAGTTTCTTTTTTAATTTGAAATTATAATGCGTTTTCGGCGAGAAGTGAAGGGTGATGTTGTGTTATGCAGTTTTATTTTCTAAACATGTATAATATTTCTTTAAAATGATTAATACTGCTTTGGTGTTCATTGATTTGAAATAATAAGTATATTTTTATGTGAACTGTGTATTGAAAAGTGGCCTTTGGAGTTGCCAAAATTGTCAGTCAAAAGACTTACATATTTGCTGAACTAATACTGAAAATTGAATTCATCATACAAAGCTGTATGATCAAATACAAATTCAAATTCAAAAGTTTTTATTCAAAATAAGTCCCACTGGAGAACACTTTTTGAAGGTCATACATATAGGTTAAAATTTAATTTTACTTCCTAGTCTATGTATACCGCTTCGCAACGTGTTATTGCTGTTAAGGAAAAGAAGCGGCAAGAAACTCCCCAGCAACACGTCTAACTAAAAATTGTTTTTCTTTGTATTTCTTATTCTATTTTTCTTATAAGTTCTTTTTTTTTAATAAGTTTATACAGAAGTATGTTACAGAATGACTTTTGAATCTCAGTTGCTTTAGTCGCCACTGTGGTGAATAAAACAACAGCCACATTGAAATTCAGAAGGAGTTCAGAATTCAGAGGAGCGAGTTTTTTGGCAGGATCTGAAAGAAGACGTAGAGCTGTGCAGTTTTATTTTTAAAAAATGTGAAAAGTCCTCTAAAACGAATAATAGTTGTTGGATATTGATAGTTTTGGAGTAGTAATTATGTGTTTTTATAAAAAATGTGAACTGTATAGTCAAATGTGGCCTTTCGAGTTTTCATAAGAACTCTGTTAAATAGCGTTAGTTGTTGTAGCCTACAATACAACTGCGCTACATATACGAAGACTTATACATCAGAATTGACTATATGGACTAAAGATTCCTTTGCGTGCCTTTGTGGCGAAATCTGCTACTACTACTCAGAAGGATATTGTGTTGTGATCGAATCATTAGAACAAAGTAGTTTTTTTATGCATTATTATTATTTTGATGTAAAATTGTCCATTAATCCGTTTTATTTTATCATTATTGTTTTTAAGCGGGTAGTTGCTAAGTGAATACTAAAATTTGCGAGCTCCCGATTTATTTAATTATTATAATTACTAAAAGTATAGTTTTAAACTAAAATTAATGTTCAACTTGTGTAAATAGTTGTGCTATCTGTCAGTAGGTGTTTATTTCTTGTGATACTCGTTGTGGCAATTTTAAAACTCATTTAACATCGTCATGGATTCGATTAAAAACACAATGAGTGAAATGATGGAAATGTTCCATAAGAAAATGTTCACTTTTGAAGAAGAGTTACAAAAGAGTTCTAATTCGTCGTCCTCCACGGATAATTTGGCTTCTGATTTTGCAGCTTTCAAAGCATTTACGGCGCAAGCACTAAATGCTCTTCAAAAACAAATTGAAATCATCGCGCATAATTAGGATGAGTTTGATATGCGTAGTCGAAGAAAGATGCTATTGTTACATGGTATCCCAGAGTCCAAAAATGAAGATTCCTTAGAATTGGTTTTTAAAATAGTGCCGGTGTACTTAAAACTTGAAAGCTTTACTGTTGGCAGTATTCAACGATACCACCGGCTTGGACGAAGCTCTGATACTAAAAGAAATAGACCTATTTTAGTTAAACTCAATGAGGTAAAAGGATGAATTATAGTTTCTCTAAACTACGCTCAAAGGTTCAGAGATAACTATGTCAGAATTTTTAACTAAATCACGACATGATATTTTCATGGCTGCACGTCTTAAGTTCGGCGTTTCTAAATGTTGGACAAGGGAAGGACAGATTTTTACTCTCAGGCCGGATCAACAGCGTCACAGAATTTCTTCACTTAATGACCTAAATAAATTGTTTCAAAAATCTAAAAATGTGACAGACGCAAAGTCAGATGTTGCTCCCAAAGGTACAACAATTCCACCAAAAATCAAACGGGCCGCAACCTGGAAAAAATAATATGTATAAGTTTTACATTTATTGCTTGTGTTATTTATTGTTCGGGCAGTCCATTCTTTCTTCAGATTGAAGTATGTAGGTACTTGCAAAAATTGTAAACGTCGGATACTATTTTCCGCCAACAGCAAATAAGTAGATTTTGTTTTTAATTTCTGTTACGATTTTTGTAGTTGAATTTACAATTTGATTTTTCTTATATTTAAATTAAATTATTCCCCACTATGACAAAATAAAATAAGTATTTTAAAAATAACAATATTTCAAGTGAACTGTTAATTTTATTCGTTCCCTTATAAACATAATATGGTTGTTTTTTTTTTATAGCGTTTGTTTCATGCCCGGACTACCAAAGCGTTGTTTTAAATTATAATATAATAAACTTGTACATGTTTAATATTGTATACTGAGTTGTTGTTCATTAATTCGTTTAAATTACACCAACTGGCAAATGGATTTTATTAGTAACTTAATTATTATTAATACTTAATATATTTATTTATACTTTTTATTTATATATACATATAGATATTCTTTTCTTTTCGTTTAGGCTTATACTTTATATATTACTAGCTGACCCGGCCACGCGTTGCTGTGGCTCAGTAAAATAAAAAATATTATAAATTAAAATGAAACCTATTCTATCTTTCAAGTTGGATCAAACTGCACACGGTGTGCAAATTTGATTAAAATCGGTTAAGTAGTTTAGGAGTCCATCGCGGACAAACAACGTGACACGTAATTTATATATATTAAGAAGATTTACATCAAATTTATAATACACGACCAATATGTCAGTAAGCGATATCAGCAATTACGATTTTGACAGTTTCTACTCTGCAAATGATTCTGATGACAGTTTCCGTAGCATTCCCTCAACTGCTGAGACACTTGACGCACAGTTTTCCGATGAGACTGGGAACTTTAACGCCGTCCATATTAATGCTCAAAGTATTCCGGCTCATATCTCAGATATGCTGGCTACGTTTGATTGTAAGAACCTCCACGCCATTTTAATCTCCGAGTCGTGGTTAAAACCCTGCCTCCCCTCAATAACTTATAAACTTCCCCATTTTAGACTCATCCGTAACGATCGAACAGCAGAGGCTGGTGGTGAAGTTGCTATTTATCTTCGTGATACGATTCCTTTTAAAATAGTCAACATGTCAGTACAACCGCCCCCACCCATTACTGGCGAACATCTTTTCTTGGAGATACTAGTCAAAAGAACCAAAGTACTACTTGGAGTGTATTATAGTCCCTCTTTACATATTGATTTCTTCTCTTCATTTGAAACAATCCTTGAAAATCTTGTACCTTCTTATACTCACTCTCTCATCATGGGTGATTTTAATACATGTCTGTTAAAGCAAGATTTATTTATTTATTTTTTAACTTACAAACATTCCCGCTTTTCCTCCTTTAAATCTGTCGTTGAATCTTGTAATCTTTCTATTCTACCCTCTAGCGCCGCACATCATTTTCCCAACTGTATTCCCACACTCCTTGACCTAATCCTTGTTTCTTCTCTAACCTAGTAACTAAGCATGGGCAATGCCCTGCTGATGCATTTTCCTATCATGACCTTCTATTCCTCTCCTACAAAATACGCACACCTAAACTCAAACCTAAGGTTCTTCTATAACGCAATTTTAGTGGTATGGATGTTAATAATCTTGAAAGAGATGCGCTGGACATTGATTGGGTTCCATTGTTACAAAGTAATTCGATTCATGAAAAAGTCTATATCTTTTCTACTAAACTGATCGCACTTTACGATTTACATGCACCTATTCGACCAGTCAAATTAAAACACTTACCTGCTCCTTGGTTAACTAAAGAGATCAAAGTCTTGTTGGCAAAGAAAGCGGCATCCAAATCAAAGTACGCATGACGCCCAGACTCTCATAATCGACATAGGTATAATATTTTGCTACGGAATCACCGCAATAAGGCGTGTAGAGATGCACAACGTCGCCACATTCATGAATCCATTAATAATAATGACTCATCCAAAGTGTGGAAGTTTTTAAAATCCCTGGGGGTCGGTAAGTTGCAAAATAATTCATTAGATACTCAAAATATAAATATTGATTCTTTAAATCACCATTTCTATTCGTCAGCAAGTATTAATCTAGCTACTAAAATGAATACTTTAAATCATCTTTCATCATTGCCAGACCCGGATTATTCTCCATTCTTCTTTACTCAGTTTACAGATTGTGATGTTAAGAAGAGCATATTATCTATTACATCTAAGGCCGTGGGTAGTGATACTTTGAGTCGTAATATGATCCTGCCCATACTTAACATCATACTTCCTATCATCACTCATATTTTTAACTATTCCATTTCTAGCAGTATCTTTCCAAATAGTTGGAAAGAAGCCCAAATTATTCCCATACCAAAAAAACCATCCAAAGGTTGTCTGGAAGAAATCGCTAATAGCGATAAGACCGCCTATTGTATTGTAAAATTCTATTTCTGTTAACTGTATTTTTTAAAGTACAATAAAGCATATTCATTCATTCATTCATTCATTATTCAATTAAATCGATTTTATATTATATGTGTTGTATTTTCCCCCGTGACTCCACCTGTTGGTCCCAGGCGGAAGAACAGCGCTGGTTCAGTCTGGGTCCAATTTTAGGACTTATATTGTTTCCTTTATTTTATATTTCTCAATATTGTTAAAGTGTTTATTTGTCCTAAATAAAAGAATTCTGGCGTTCTTTCAAGTATTTATTTTTCTAATTAAAATAAATACATTAATAAAACTTTCAAAAATGTAACGCACCACTTTTATTTAGTGTGTTATTTGGATAAATATTATTCTTGTTCATAATTTTTCTTTTTATTCACAGCCGACGCTATGCAACGAGAGGGCGTGCCTTGGCAGCCTGATGGCCATACCCGGCCGAGGTGATGTGCCAAGAGAATCTGAAGAAGTTCTCAACGACGCTAAGGACTTCCTTGGGCAGTACTTCGCGTCTATACGAAGGTAGCATCTATAATATTATAAAAAATTTAAAGAGTAGTTTTGTTTCTTACATTTTTTGTGTTTGGCTGTTTGTTCGGGATTCGCGTAAAAACTACTGCGACGATTTCGATGCGGTTTTCGCTGATCGATAGTAAATTTCTGGACTTAGAATCTGCGATACATTATATCCCGAGAATCCTACGGGAATTTTCATAGGAGAGGTTTAAATGACCAAGTCGATTTTTTTTATATCAATGCGAAATTTTCTCTGATCGATAAAATCTTTAGTAAAACAATTATAGCTGTATTGTAGCCTTTAATAACATTACTTATACCGAGTTTTTACAGGAATGTCCGGGACTCGTGTATTTTCATACTAAAAAACCAATTACTCTGCTGAAAATAGCCTTTGATTATATATTTAGCAAAATAACTGTAATCTTTGTTACCTGTCCAACGTGGACAAAATCACGAGCAAACGCTAGTATAAAATATTACTGATGCAGAGAGCATCGACAATTTAACCTAACATGTATGCAGTCTCCTAAATCCATTTCTCCACTCACTGTAGTCTTATTGGTGTATCGTTTTTTTTTCAACGACTCCCAAATCACAGATCCAGTATTCACAATATACTGCGATTGACGTAACCAAAATTGGATTAGATGTGTACTATTATTATATCGGTTAGTCTTCTCTTTTCACCCATTATCTATAATTATGTTTAAACCACCGTAAGTTACATGCTGTATATTAGTTATCACATATTTTAATCAACATCTACATATTGTTACGTACGAGAAAAGTTACGCACTGTGATTGGGAAGGAAGTCGCCACAATATTTTCGTTTACCTGGTAGAGTCACGCTGGAAGCATTATCTTGATTACAGTCCGCTAGGCTAGCTCGATCGGTGTGATACCACGCTCTCACAGAATATCGGCCTAAAACAGCTTTGAGTTAATCGTGTTTCGTAAGGTGACTTAGAGTTCTGATTGCCCACTTCATCCTCCCTCTTTTTTTTCGAGGTGTAATCTTCATGGACGCCGCACCGCTCGCTGAGATAGCAGTAGGATAGTGTTGGACTCCCGATGGCACGCTCGGACCTACCAACTAAACCACCTCTGTGTTCCATCTCATCGCCGTTTGTCAGGACTTAGGGAACTAGAGATACATCCGACGGTCCTGACTGCGCTGGCTCAAAGAGCCCCTCCTTCGTAAAGGAGCATCTACACTGTCGTAACCGTAATATTGGACGCGCGTGCGGGAACACAACGCAACTCTACCTCTGGACCATGCGTCTGTGTCATCCATCGTTCATGGCCCTTCACTTCACTCTCCCCTGCACCCAATTCCATTGCCTCTATCCTAATCCTCTTGTCTAATCCCATCCCTACTATGTCATTCTCAAGGCTAGCAACGCAGTGGCTTCACCCCTGATGTTACGAACGTCTATAGGCGACGGTCACCACTTTCCATAAAGTGGGCCGTCTACTCTTTGCCAGGCTCGGAATAAAAAGCAATTTATACGTATAATTGTAATACCACATAATAATTATATGAATTGGTAACTATTGTTATAGGTAGATTATTGTTCCTAATCGGAGGAACGCTTGACTTACCGATTCTTACTGTATTATTTATGTTAACAAAAGTGAATAAAATATTTCTTCTATTAGATATGTTTAAAAATATAAAACATCTTCAAATAGTTTAGATGATTACTTATCAAATAGTCTACATATTAAAGTAAATATTACAAATAGGTGAATGACCGTATCGTATAAACTTCCGAACATATTTTTTTACTATATATCGGCAAATTTATGCGTGACACTTCCATGGTCGGTGGGTGACAGCAACGCATGACAGCAGGAGTGAAAAGAAGTCTAAAAGCCTAGCACGCTTTAAATCTGCAGCGTCCTACAGAATTTCAATTCGGAACACAATTAATGCCGCAATGCGTGCGCTTCTATGAAGATCCATTTTATATTATAAATGCAAAAACAAAATCGCACCAAAATGTCTACAGTATGCTTATGGCCTTAGTGTGGGTTGGTTGAAACTGCTTCCCGGCTTCACATTCTTTTTACCCCTACTCGCATGCCTCTCCCGGCCCATTATAATGTCTAATACTAATTTGCTGATCTATATAAATGAGAAGTAAATATATATGTTGATTGTTCTTTTATAAAGGCGTTAGATATGAGTCAACATTCAAGATCTTGCTACTTATTTAATATTCCAAAAATGAAGTATACCTTTATTGGGAAAAGGCGTGAGCTACCGCAAGCTAAATTAAGACGAGTAAGACTTCTGGTATTACATAATATAAAAAAAATACTTGAAAATATGAAAGTCTATTTTTTTTTAATTGCATGTATTCAATAGACAGGCAGACGGTCCACCTAAAGGAAAGCGTTTACCATCGCCTATGGATATTATGTAACACTAAAGGTGCTACCAATGTGCTGCCGCTCTCTAAACTTAGACTGGAACCTAGCCACTAATGCCAGAACACAACTCAAGGTTGTTATGGCGGCATACTCTAGATCAGGGGTGGTAGCCATCCAAGCGGTCAAATACCTTACCATCTGGCAACCATTTAGTGAATCTTGAAATTGGTGACAAATCTATACGTATAATAAAACTGTAGAGGTCGAATTTCTGTACAATGAAAAAAAATGATAAAAACCGAGTCAGGGGGATGTAAGAAGTGAAATAGAACTAATTTAGACTTTTTCAAATTTTTTGTTTGTCTGTTTGTCTGTCTGTTTGTACCGGGTAATCTCCGATATGACTGGACCGATTTAAATTAAATTTTGTATGGTGGTAGCTTATAACCTTGGTCAACATATAGGATACTTTTGATATCGAAAAATTAAAGTTCCCGTGGGATAGTTAAAAAACCGCAACACGCGGAGGAAGTCGCGGGCATCAGCTAGTATCTAATATAATAGATATTGTTCAATAATAACTCTATACAAAACAACTGAATACTTACGAGGTTCAAAACACAAATAAAGTCATCTTACGAAACAAAGTTGTATAAATTGTTTACGGTGTTTAAGATAATTGTGAAAACGTTAGATTTTGACATTTCTAAGAGACGTACTTAACACGTATTATAATAATCTAGAATTCTTGATGTACGGACTTCAGGCATCAGCTCGCTTTAACCACAACATTGTTTATCAATTGAAATTCTTATAACCGGAACTAATCACTTATTGTTTTGTATTGCTGAACCAATTCTTGATTGCGTATTTCGTTTATCGGGATGTAAAATAATGGAATGTAGATACATAGTACGTTGGTTCGAGCGGTTCGAGTTTGTACAATGCGTTTAGAAATGTGAAAAAAATCAGGGGGCTAATTCGGACCAGCAGATTCTGAAAATGCAATTTTTAGAATTTTTCTATGTCTGTCTGTTAGAGCATCACGTGAAACCTACTGAACGAAATGAAATGAATTAAATGAAACTCTTCATAGAGCTAGCTTATATCCGGGGGCGTAACGTAGGATATTTTTTATCCCTATGATTGAATTCGTTTCCGTAGGATAGAAGAAAATAGCGAAAAAGATGGCGATGCAATCTCGTTTTTTAATTCACTAACAAATACTTACGTTGTCATAAACAACATGTTATTCATTGTATTACTTTAAATCAGGTTGCCCTCGACTCACCTCTATGTTTTTTGGTTTTGCCTATATGGACTTAGTTTCTTTGTTATTTTTATATGTTTTTATATTATATGTAAAAAATCGAATTAAGTAAGTAAAATAAAGCTTCTGCATAGGGTCTGATCAACGGCGTAGCCGCGGGGCAAACTCCGGTTCATATTAAAATAATTGGATTTAGCAATATAACCAGTTAGTACTTTAGATGCGATTTCGCTTGTTTGTCTTCTCTTCCAGTTTTCATAGAAAATATTCTATTTTCCGTGATAACAAGTATACCTTATTTTTCTAGCTTGTGTGATTGAGTGGGCTAAGCCTTTACCAGCCTTCCTAGAACGCAGTTGCTCCGGGTTTGATTACTAGCACAGTGAATTTAGCAAATTAACTTTTCATTATTGAGTATGATGGTCTGGATATCTATTATCGGTCCTGCGGTCGGTTGTGTATTAATATATACCTATATATAATATATACACATAACGCAAGCGTAACTTGAGTATGTACAATGTGTTTGTGTTTGCATGTCTTTAGAAACCACGGATCAGAACAATGGCTTGGGCTTTTGGAAGGCTTGCGTCGGGCCATGGGAAGGGTATAACGTAGAGGCCCCTTGACAAATTTAATCTAAATGTGGCGTGACGCTGACCGGCGTTTATCCCTGTCTACATATATTATATAAAAATGCACCTAAGGATAAGCCCACGTTGTTATTATTATTACTCCTGTTATTGAAAGTAAATTTTCATTATACTTGTGTTAGCTCCCGGTTGCGTTCGGAACGCTTCATTCGAAATTTAAATTTCGCTTTATTGCTTTCTTCTCTACTTCACACTGTCTTCAGTACCGTGAAATCTGGCAACTTAACCAATGGTTGTAAATTTTGCTATTATACGTTTTCGTTTGCAATATTACTATTACCTCTCCTCACAAAATGTCTTTTTGAGGGATTATATGCTCAAAAAAGTAATTTTGTTAGAGGTAATTGTAATTTTGTTAAAGGTAATTGTAATCTCGCAAACAAAAGTCGTAGACCTATGATGGCAAAATTGTCAACCGTTGGTTAAATTGCCATATTTCACGGTGTATTTCATTGTGATACAATATTTCTGAGCCTGCGCCTTCTACTTCATGGAGTGAACAAGGTCATACATTTATTTCCCACATAACACGCCGGTTACTGTAAACCTTATCAGCCATAGGCGAGTACTTACAATTTATCTTCTATGTCAGAGATATGATGGCTGCCGCGGATCCGAAAGCCTATTTCGCGATTATCGAAAATACAAAAAATATGTACCTACCCAAGTAAAAAAAACTATTCCATAAGAATAGCAGACAGATTGCCGGCGCACCTGATGGAAAGTGGTTAAAGTTATCTATGGAGATTTGCAACACCAGAGGTTACCAATACTCGGCCAGCTTCAAAAGTATTTCACGACATCTTTTTTGAAAAAGATCATATGCACGGTGAACAACTGATGCTTTCTCTAAGCCGTAACGAAGAAACAAAACGTGCAGACTTAGGCTGATGTGCATAGACATTTAACCGATGGTTAAAATATAATAATCGCTAAAACGAAATGGCTAAACAGCAATTATTTTAACCTTCGCTTAAATGTCTATGCATGCCAACCTTATATACTTACATCCAAACAGTCACTTTCGTATTTATACATTAATATTAGTAGGTTTTATACCTTATTCAACACCTTCGGATACCTATCATCAGGGCATGTTATATGAGTCCGAATGTTGAGCCACTAAAGTGACAGACCACAAACGTCTCCACTCAGATGAGATGAGAATGTTGCGATGGATGTGTGGTGTTACAACAATGGATCATGTGAGAAATGAGTACATAAGGGGATTTTTGAAAGGTGCACCCATGACTGAATGTGGAATGGGTATGTAATGACGAGGGATGAAAGTCACGTGACAAAAATAATATTAAACTGCAAGATTGACGGGTACAAAAGAGGCGGATGGATTGTGTGAAGTGATATGGTGATTTGTGGTGTGACAGAGGACGTATGTCAGAATAGAGGAGTATGGAAGAGAAAGACATATAGTGCTGACGCCAAATCATTGGGAGAAGATGAAAGAAAAAGAGAGATAGAGATATTTGATTATATTATCTATTATATATGTCTATTTATATATACTATATATATAGATAAATGAGAAATTATGTGATCTGGAATTATTTTGAGGTAGTCATTCTCTCGAAAGATGTACATATAGGTACTTGTTCCAATACTATTTTCAATACGTTCTCCAGTAGGATTCGATTCATTGGTGCTGTTCAACTCGAGTGCAAATTGCACGAGCTACTCGATAACATTAAGCATTGTTCCGATCTAGTTTTACATACTTTGCATTGTTAAAACTCTTTAACCCAACTTCTTTAATAGAACGAGGTGAAAGTTTTCCACAGACACTCCCTTTTAATTGTAAAGTGCAAAATTTCTATGTAAAGGATCGAATGAAACTAGCAACCGATTATAATAGAAAAAGTTTGGCAGAACATTGTAGAATGACGTTGCTCATTTTTTCATCTTTTTCTTTTAAATACAGATTTATAGTAGAGGAGACGGCGAAGACAGACCTTCACCCATCTGATAACCAGATGAGACATATTTTTAATTACATTAATTTTATATATTTTTTAAATATCCTTCACTCTTTTGTTAACTTTTTCCTGGGGGTTAGTATACGCTGCTTCAATAAGATTCCGAGAGAAATATTACATCTGCCTTTCACTAAATTTAAAACCAAATTAAAAAGTATCTTGCTAAAAAAGGGATACTACACTATTGAAGAATACTTAAATGACAAAAATTCATTTACATAGCAGCTTGCTCCAACCTCTTATAATATATTTTGTATAACGTTTTTATCTTGCCAAGCTTGTAAGGAATTTATGGAGATATATATATTGCAGCATAACATTTTACTACGTCATGTCATTATAACTATAATAATATTTCTATTTCCTTTTATTGTGTCTTGGTCTTATTGAGTATGCACTATTTGCTAAAACTCTATTAATTCTTCAAAAAGTAATTCTGTAACATACTTCTGTATAAAACTTATTAAAAAAAAAGAAAACTTCAGATGTAAACAGAATAAGAAATATAAAGAAAAACAATATTTAGCTAGACGTGTTGCTGGGGAGTTTCTGGACACTTCTTCTCCTTGTTATTGCTTAACACGTTGTGAAGCAGTGTACACAGAATAGGAAGAAAAATCAACATTTAATTTATATGTATGACCTTCAAAAAGTGTTCCACAGTGGAACTTATTTTGAATAAAAACTTTTGAATTTGAATTGAACAAATTTAGTTTTAACTGATAGTTTTTATATGGAAAATATGCCTTGATAGGCTTGCCTACTTATTTCTGTACATGGCTAACTGGCAAGCAGATATGGACAAGTAAGTCAATATAGGAAACTACACCCTTGTGTTAACCATTAAAAATTGGTATCATAAGAAAGATAACTTAATTACAAAAATAACCGTATAGGCTTGCCTGCAAAAAATCGTTCATGGAATATTATTGCCATGCTTTGAAGAGTTCAAAAATAGCTATGAACCCTTTTTGATTGGCAAGCTATCATAGGCGTGTTTACAAATCAATATAATTTGATAAAAAATCGAATTGTATTATTCTTCGCATCTAAATATATGTAATTTATATTATTATAATCTATATTTAAATATGTATATGTAAATCTATATTAGTATATTTTATTTTTTCTTGCTTTTTTTTCTTGTATTACGATTAGTTTTAATTTAGTTAAACCACCAAATATTTTTTATATTTAATCTTTCTTGTAATGTCTCCTTGGACACCGGGTTGCCTGGAAGAGATCGCTATAAGTGATAAGGCCGCCCATTGTTCTAATGGAAATGTCTTTATATTAAATGTCTAGGTTTAAGTTATGGTGAACAATAAAGATTTTTCATTCATTCATTCATTCAAAAAAATTGCCTCATCTGGTTATCAGATTGAAGATTAACATCTTCAGCGTCTCTTAGGCTATTACATCGTTCTTGCATCTAAGCAGTGTCTGATTTTGTTTATTACGCAGCTAGCAAACAGGCACATGGCTTAACTAATGGAAAGTGGTAACCGTCGCCTATGGACATTTGCAACATCAGGAGCGAAGCCAACATTTGCCAGCCTTCACGATAGGAAACATGGGATGTGATGGTATAGGGAAATGGAATAAGGGGAGGAGGAAGTGAGCCACTGGAACTTTCACTCATCGTACAAAAAACGATTAGTTCAAGGTTAACCGTTACACGCCGATATTCTGTGAAAGCGTATCACACCGATCAAGCAGGCCAGTCAAGATGGGTAATATTTCTATCATGGCTCTATCACATACTAAAGCGCCCGCTTAATCATAAAGGCTTACACGAGCATTTACAGATTCAAGGCCGGGCTTAGGTAAATAGGGCACAAGTAAAATCCGAATCTTTACATGTCTAGCTTCAGCAAAATTACAACGCTGACGCTAACAATGTAAACAAAAAAGAAACAAATGTTGAGTCAGTACAAACTATAAGACCTGTCCCTTTATTTGCTTAGCAAGTATTTTTAGGGATTTCATTTTCCGCATCCCTTAACTACCTATATATTAGGAAAACAATACTCACCAAATTGCTTTTGAATCATAAGCACTCTATTTTTGGATGTTTGTATACCTTGCATCTATTGCCAATACTTTTCTAAAACGGGTGTGACACACAGATGAACACGATTAAACATCAAGGTCATTATTGTTTTTGTCATTTGGCTAAATACCTTAAAAATAAGCTCCAATTAAAAACCTATAAATTCTTTTTAATTTTAATTTTTGCTTATAGACAATCACATCTCCCTACTCCATCTGGGATAATGTTAGTGTCCGTTGCTCAATATGTCTTGTTTACTACATTATAATAATGCCGTTAATGCTTAGCTACATTAGTGGATATACATAAGTTATTTTATTTACGTAATAAACAATTAGCGAAAATCCGGAATCACAAATAACGCATTAGACAAATCCGTACATCTGCGTGAAACGTTAACTAACACTAAAATTACCCCGCATGGAGCAATAACGTAAGAATAATGAAACTGTTTTTTCTCTTGCAAAT
Source organism: Dendrolimus houi (assembly GCA_039645545.1). NCBI lineage: Eukaryota > Metazoa > Arthropoda > Insecta > Lepidoptera > Lasiocampidae > Dendrolimus > Dendrolimus houi. The sequence continues at coordinate 21,077,723 of CM077127.1, read as the reverse complement.
CTATTGTGACTTGACTACGTTTCACAAAACGGCCGCGTTACGATGTCAGATTGCATGCCTAGATAGATGATAACACTTTATTGTACTTTTGTATTCACCATTACAGAAAAACTTAACGCCTAGTAGTGTCTGCTATTCCAATTATGAGGGCGGTCTTAGCGCTAAGAAACAATATCTTGGCAGTAGTGACAGGAATAAATTAGATTGGAAACGGCGATGGTGGTATACATAATTATTATACGCTAATGCGTAAAGTAGCCACACCTTTGATCTCAAGAGTTGTTATTATTTGACTTTGTATACGATATATGGTTTTTTCACAGAGCAAATACTCCGGCACACGAAGCCCGCTGGAAAGCAGTACAAGATGAGGTAGCGAAGACTGGAACGTATCAACTCACCACAACCGAATTGGTGTTTGGAGCCAAATTAGCTTGGAGAAACGCCAGTAGATGCATCGGCAGGATACAGTGGTCCAAACTTCAGGTACATTATTTTTAATTAATTAAACAGTCAGAGTTTTTGGCAGGAATATGAAAGATAATGTTTACCAGCAGTTTTTCTTGAAATATATTATAACATTGCTTAAAATGAATAAAAGTTGTAGGATATCGATTGTTTTAAAATAGTAATTAATTGTATTTTTAGATATACCTTTTTTAGTTAAAGCATATTTCATTAGGAGCATACATGCATTGTTGGTGGGTAAACAAAGACGGTGTATCCTATCTAAATTAATAAATATTGTTCATAATATTACTAGATCATAAATGTTCGACTGGTAAGCTTTCGACTTTCCTATCAAGAGAATGGACGGTATAACGATCACTCTTGTCTAAAACTGATTGGAGGATTCTACATATTGGTAATCGCGATATATAGGTATAACCTGACCAGAACGTCTAGACCGAGAACTATTTTTTTTGCCTTTGGGCAATATTCTATTTAATCTGTAGTCAAGGTCAGTGAATTATAAACAAAACGAATTTATCCATGTCATTTTAATTTTAACGTTGATCCGAGTCTAAAATCCGCTAAAAATTAACTAAATACGTATGTAACAATACCAAGTTTCACGTGAGCAGTGATTTTTAAAGTTTACCAAGGATGTCTAGTGGAATTTGAATTCGATATAATTCGACGATATTTACCAGAGAACAGCTGACATGATAGATAGGTTTGTAATCGTTAGTTTAGCTTCTTTTAGTCATATAATTGTTATGTTAAGTATCACAAAGTGTTAAAGCTCTGCTTACAAAATTAACGTCATTATTATTAAACTAAATATCATAGGCTATGTTGACAAAATGTATATGTCGTAACTAAAGCAACTTGATCTTTCACGATGCTTGATGTCGTACTAAAAATCACTAGTAAGTATCGATATTACTCTTGACTTAATATTGGAGTTGCTAGAATTTTGAAAAAATTGCGAAAGTGGCGCCCCTATCATTTTCTACTTTATTTTGCCACGCTGTACTATCTTCTAATATATAGTTACATGTGATAATACGACGTGTGGTAATAACAATAAGTAAACCTTCAGGACAACATAACAATTCAGGATACTTAATGAACGTTTCGGTTATTCTTGTTGTCATATAAGCAATAAACAGTAAACCGATCAAAGGCACCATTCATCGATGTAACAAATGCGATATTAAAATTGTTCTCAGAAAAGTAATTTACTAAACATTAGATCTAAAACAATACTAACTATTTAGAAAACAAAATCACTCAAGTGCATATCGGTCCATGCATTGTAAATGGTTTCGTAGCGACATTGTAAATGGTTCGTAGCAATAACGTAAAGTTATTGTCATTTAGTTACGGAACTCAAAAAATGATTAAAGAAAATACCTAACAATTACATCAAAAATTACTCAACGGCTCTTGTACATAAAAATATCATTTCCATTGTAGTGGAACGCTTACAACTCAATAGATAGCGTTGTACAATAATTGAGGACGTAACAATAATAGATGGGCGAGGGCCTGCGAGGGACAAAAAAGCCTCGCTGAAAGATCTTCCGTTAAGACGGAGGAGCATTCCATCTCGGTGATCTCGCTCCTCTACCTAGTCAGGACATTCCTCAGTTATGTCGAGGCCAGTCCTACATTTTTCATTTTTCGCAGTTTCAGTACACAGCAGTAGCGGCACATAAAATACATATATAATTATTAACACGCCTATTTCCTATGACGGTAGGCAAAGACATAGATCTCCGGTTGAGACGATCCTGAGAAACAACGTTTCATCTACTTTCATTAGCTTCTTTACACATGCACGTTTATTTGAGATGCTTTCTTTCTACTTGACCTTTTTTTAACACTTCTGCTGTTTGATTATAAAATAAATTTTCCTTCAAAATTTTATTCACAGATGTTTATAAGCTAGTTTAAACTTAAAACTTACTAACTTTTGAGGTTTGTATCATTTTCCATCCTTCCGTATTTAGACTGTATGCTGTACTATTATTGTATAATTGATGTAATATCATGGTCGTTAATGACCTAAGTTGTTAAAAAGCGACCTTTTTTGATTTTATTTATTGCACGAGTTCAGCAGACAGGCAGACGCCCCACCTGATGGTAATCTGTTACCATCACCTATGGACACTTGCAACACGAAAAGTGCTACAAACGCGGTGCCGTTCTCTAAAGGGTGACTGGAACCTGGCCACTAATGCCGGAACACAACCCAAGGTTGTTATGGCGGCATACTCTACACCAGAGATGGTAGCCATTCTAACGGACAAATACCCTAATACCTAGCTGTGGGTTTTTGTCGCCCCTTACGACAGGCCGCCTCGCCGCAAGAAATTGTATTCTTTCTCCGTTCATGCACGGGTAAAATAGCTAATTAAAAAAAAAACTTAAATATATAAATTCAAAACAAACATTCATATTAAGCAAAATGTTTTTGAGAAAAATGGAACCATAAAAACAGTAGCAGTTAAAGAGATAGAACAATTATGCCAGTTTCTCGCCTTCCGTTTACCTAATAGCAATACGACGAACTAAATGAATTTGCTGAGTCTAATGAGAAAACTCCCATTTCGCGCCAAGCAAAAATATAGGCAATTAAACTACAATTTCCTTGTGGTTTCCTGGTACATTTATAACAAGTTGCGAGCTGATTTTAATGAAATATAGAATTTTATAAAAGACACCTTGAGCTTATAATATTAAAATATAGACTGTTGCAGATTACATGATGCTGAATAAAATTATGCTCAAAGGACCATAAATAAAATCATCGTTTTTCGATTTCAAGGTCACACATATTTCTCCAATAACATGCCGAGTAAGATTTTTGGAAAGTTTTATAACAAAAACGTGACTTTAGTAAACTATAATTATACACTTTGTATTACTACTACACTAACAAAACTTTGGTTAGTACTTAGTATCTTTTTTTGTTATATTTATTATCTAAATAAATAAAACCATTTTTATTTAATTTTTGGAACAATTCAAGCAGCAGGAGAGTACCATTTATCAACTGTACGTTTAATCTGTTACAGATAATTTTTTCTTAATATTTAATTAGGACAAATTTATGTTGTGCAGACTTCTTCAAGCAAAAATCGGACTTCCAGTATTCAAATAAACTTTAAATAAATAGAAACTAGGGAGCGGTCTTAACCATATTGGACGCTGGGGTGCGAAACTCACTCTTGCCAGACGTTCTTGTTAGAACATCAATATTAATTCTTGTAGAAATAAAATCCAAAGGCAAAATGAATGTTTAAAACTTGAATGAGACGTATTAGTGAACAATATTGCCACCTATACCTAGAATATTTGTTAATTAATTTTGAAAACTAGCAAATTATGTATGGTATGTATGTATGTCAAGGTCGGCTTGCGTTTTCTAGGTCCCTACGCCCGGGTGCTCTGATAAAAACTTTATTTATGTACTAGTTGTGCCCGCGACTTGATCCGTGTGGATTTTTTTTCACGGAACCCTAAAAAACGTAGCCTAAGTTGCTCCTTCTAACATCAACAATTAAATAGTCCCGTCAAAATCGGTAAAGCTGTTTCAAAGATTAGTCGGAATATTGATTTTGAAATTGATTGCTTGATATACGTAAGTACCTACCGTATATACTTTCATATTATGCGTTTATAAAAAAAGCTGTATTTTGATATTACAAACAGACGCTTCAATTTTAATTATCTGTATAGATAATGAAAATCTAAATATATTCGCAGTTATAATTGAAACTAGTTTACATTTACTAGCTCGTACAGGTAAATTAGCGTCAAGACTTTTTTTTGCGTTTGTAGTAGTATTTGTATATTTACAGGATTTCTAAACTTGAAATTTAGTATTGCAAATAAAGTTTAATATTAATATTTATTATTTTAATATCCTATAACATTACTCGTTTCATATTAAGTACCTGCCTATAAAATATATAAAAAGTATTAGTTTATTTATTTATGTGCTGACACACTACTACAAATGCAAAAACGTCTCCAAGCTAATTTACCTGTACACGACTTTCACGATGTCAAAGGCTGTATTGTTGAGTACAATGTGTACAATCTTTTTGTCTGCGTTGCGAAACAAACCTTTTCGCCCACTGGCTGGCAGCTCAGATTTTGAGTTTGTAATTGACAACCGTCATTACATCATATAGAGAGAGAAATGTCGTCATAAAGGATATGTTATTTATATCCACAATTATCTGATTGTGCAGAGGATATTTATTCATTTGGTAATGTAAATACAAAAGAGAAATTTACACATATTTATAGTGCATGGGTTGTTTTACTCATGCAACGACCCGTCAAATATGATATTTTTTCTACTTTCAATTACTTTAATGTCGTTCAGAATCAAAAACGTTATGACGGAGAATTAATATTACGTTCCCAAATTGTATATTAAACTAGATAAAGTATTAGCATATTATAGCCCCTGAGGCGCTATTAAAAGTAGTGATAAGATTAATTTCTGTAAATTTAATGATAAAATTATACCCTATCTACTAAATAGCAGTGCCTGCTTTAAATTCATTAGATTTGTATAAATTTAAACTTGTTTCGAATTAAATTATTCACTTGTGTACAGTTTTAACTTTACATAAGCGAATAGATTTAATATACAATGTATATTATATGAAGTTTTTCTGTATTTAAGCTATAAAAGCAAAATGAATGATTCGTAACGTTGTAACGTTGGAATTTTGGTAAAAGTAAAAATTAATTAAATATGTAATATTCGGAAAAAATATTCAGATGTAAAGTCAGTAACGCTTCCATTTGCAAGTCCAACTCATACACGACGCCTATTCATGTTCGTCACTTACACATACATACAGGCACTTATACTCAATCACATTAAGGTACGCAACGCACACACATTCACAACATAAAAGCAATCACACACACATATGTGGGCTTGTGGTATATATGGGAGTGCATATGCACGCACGCACATATATACCACACACATATACCACATACCGCGCGCACTCACACTCGCAGAAACACGCGTCGCGCGCTCATAGCCGCGAGTAACACTCGAGTTTGTTATTTTTATGTTTAGTTTTATGTTCATTCTTAGATTTATAATATACTAGGACAAGCATGTGACTTTGTCCACGCTTGATTTTTGTTTTTTTTAATCTGGGCATTCTAAATAATTCCCAGAAAAATACCTGCTGGATTCCCAGGATAAAAAGTAGCGTAGACCATAAAAATGTGGTGTCGATCAGCGAAAACCACATTGAATTCGGCCCAGTAATTTTTACGTGAATCCCGAACAAACAGACAAGTCGAGAAACAGATAAGAAGTCTAAAAAAATTTCATCGTGTTTTCCATCTTTTATATAGTGTATTCCAGTTGTTTTTTTAAATAGTTTCAATGTACATACACGGCATTTTTAGAGTTATAATATTAAAAATCCTGTACTCTATCTACTATAATTTACATCATTGTCTTGAGGTGGGAGTTGTCACTGAAGCATAGTTTTAAACTTTTGCAGTGCAAAGAACTGTTTGATATTAAGTAAACATGAGTTTCTTTATATTAATAAAGGTTTATTATTATTATTTTTCTTGTTCGGGGCATTGTAGAGTAGGAGACCCTAGGACTTGATATCTTCTACTATATGAATTTATATCAAAAATTAATACTATCTCTCCCTCCTCTCTCTCTCTCTCTCTCTCTCTATCATTTTCTTAATCATTCGGGATTTGCATAGTATATCTATAAAACAGAAAAAATGTTCCTTGATTAAACGTAGTAAATATATTTTATACATTCTGCATAATTATTTACATAAGGTACTTACTATACTACATGGTACAGCCATGCTGGAATCATTATCTTTGTAGTGGAACACTTACAAGCCAATAGATGACGCTGTGTAATAATTGAGGTCGCCAACGATTCCCGACACGTACAAAGAATATATACAAAATTTCCAACAATAACAATTGGGCCTAGGCTTGCGAGGCATAAAAATAGCTTCGCTGGAAGATGTTCCTTTGAGACGGTGGAGCATTCTATCTCACTCCTCCATCCAATACGGATCCACACTAAATATTGGTTACAGCTCTTAGGGTCGCCTCAAACGATGTAGTTAGCCTTTTCTTAATTGTGTTTTGTGCAATGGGTAAGAGTTCCAATAGCCCACATCCTCCTCCCCCTATCCCATCCCCTTATTCCAATCCCATCCCATTTCTCGTATCTGATCTCTACTTGGGATGGGAACATTCTCTATCCCCTCTTCTTTACCCTATCCTAAAGGCTGGCAACGCATTACGTTCTTCTTAAATAATTATGCCTAATTCTTCTTATACTGTAAACCGATAAAATATATTTGTATGTATTTAATTTATAAAGTAGTCTGTACGTATATTTAAGTTATGTCCTATGTAATGATCTGAACCACCTACATCACCAGATTAATTTATAATATTCCTTAAGTTAGGTTGCCTGGATTAATTTCCATTATCCTTATTGGAGTGCCACTGTTTACGGGGGTATCGGTGGAATCACCTCTACTGTGCGTAGTGGCACGGCCCTGTTTCCCGGGGTTCAGTACCAAATCGGCGCACTAGGATGTCACAAGAGTTTACCTACGTTATAAATCCCTGGCATTTTAGATATATGCTCTCATAGGGACCCAGGTAGGTTTAGGGGGTAGTTTGTTCGGCCTCCTCCTTTAATGGAGGAGATCCCTTTTGCCGTTTGGTGCAAGAGTCCCACACGCACACGAAACGCGCGGCACTAGGCGGTGCTTTTGGTCTTCCCCCGTATCCAAGACTGTGTATGTGTAAAGACATTCCCCCGGAGTTAAGAAAAAAAAGCGATAAGGCTGCCTATTGTTTTTACTAAGACAATATTGTAATCGTAAGTTTTTATGTCTTTTATAATTGTGTATTTGGTGAGCAATAGTGTTGTATATCTATCTACCTATATATCTACCTTCGCTCCTGGTGTTGCAAACGTATATAGGCGACGGTAAACACTTTCCACCAGATGGACCGTCTACCTGTTTGCCAGCTCCGTAATTAAAAACAAGTAAAAGTAGATAAGTATTCAAAGTTTAATAAAAAAAATATATACAAAAGTGTCTGTATATCCCCCCAGCTTTATACTTAACATTGGCGTTGACATTACCTCACTCTGTAAAACGATTTTCAACAAAAAGAATTATTACCATTGTGACCTATAAGGTCATCAATTCAAGATGTTATTCCAATTAGAAAAACGTTTTCGCGACAGGGAATGATGTTAATTCATTCGTTCATTTCAATTCAGCTCCGTTCATTTCCATTCACTCTCATTCGCGGTTTAGGAGGACGACTTTAATCTATATTAGTGGAATCGTCGAGAAAATCGTGTTCGCGAATACGTTTTGTAATTACTTGGCTTAAATAGATTGCTCTGCCTAATCGGAACGAGCGATTTGATTATACACTCGCGGTGTGGGTCCCTATTCTTTAATTCAAAACATTTTGTTTATTCATACGTCTGTCTGTGTACACTGTTAAAACTAAGGTTACGATATTTGTAGCAGCGACTACTGCACTTTAGACTAGACTCTGGGGTGTACTCGATAATGTTCTAGTTTGAAAGAGCACTCAAGGTTCTTAGTAAATATAAGATTATTGATACTTTACAGTTTTCTCGCTTTTGCCTCCTTTGCGGCCTCGCTCGCGTTATTGCAAATTTTGTGGATCAAGTGGATGACCAGCCGCCTTAGAAATTTCATACTTAATATTTAAATCAAAATACCCATAACGACGTATAGCGGAGAAAAAATAGATATAGATATCAATGTAATATAATCATATAAAAAGGACGTGGTGAGGATAAGCTAGAAATAAGAATTAGAGTGTAATAAAATTGTAAAAGAATATGAGATACTATTTAAAAAGGAAGAGAAAAGGCAAGACAAGAATAAATAAATATAGGTACACCCTTTTATACCAAAAAATAACATAGAAAAAAGATAAAAATATGTGTAAATAAGATCTCTGCCCGAATAGAGACGGATACGATCGGAGCGCCTTTTATTGGCACCATCTTTTTTTATTTTATTGCAGGAGTTCAGCAGACAGGCAGACGGCCCACTTGATGGAAAGCTGTTACCATCGCCTATAGACATTTGCAACACCAAAGGTGCCATTAATCTGTCTGTCCACAAATGCGTTGCTGCTCTCTGTTAAGGGAGACTGGAACCTGGTCACTAATGCTGGAACACAACTCAAGGTTGTTATGGGGACATACTTTAGACCAGGGGTGGTAGCCATCCAGTCGGGCAAATGCCCTACCCCTGGCTGTGGGTTGTTTTGTCGCCTCTTACGACAGGCCGCCCGGCCGCAGGAAATTGTATTCTTTCTCCCTTCCTGCACGGATAACTTTCTCAACTTAATCTTTTCGGCTACACTCGTCTATCCCACGGAAACAGTCCTTTTTTCCGGATGAAAGGTACCCTATGTTGTTCTAGGTCCCTGACAACGTCTATGCAAAAATTTCTGACGATCTCTTGATTAGTTAGCCGTGAAAGCGTCACAAATAAATAGACTCACATATATATATATATATATATATATATATATATATATATATATATATATATATATATATATGTATATATATAATTTTATATTTATAAAATTACATATAATCGAATACTATAAAAGAATACTTATTTGTATCGTATTCTACCCATAGTCCCTCAAGACTATAAGTAGAATACTGAGCTTAGATCACCGTCTTCTATGGGTAAGGTGCCGAGAAGGCTGGTTACGTTTCCTCGTTGGATCGCCATACTGACCCATTGGCCGAGGTAAGCACCAGCCCTCTGATCACCTGAAGAGTCAATGAGTCGTTTTGATAAATTTTGATAGAGGCTCATGGCCTCAGGACCCCACGGTCCAAGCGTCTCGACAGCAAACGGCACTAATATATAACTCTTACTGAGGGTTGCATATTTGCGCCGCTTGAGTGATTCAGCTGTTTCTGCCGCCGAACCAGCTGATCTAGACGTGTTTGGTAAATGGGATGCGGCCAACGTGTCTACGCAAGTCGCATCCCACACCAAAGGCTTGCCACGCTGCCAAGGAATTAGAGTCATTCCGTCAGGACGCCTACTATCGTCACGTGCAATACCGTTCGGGTCCAATAAAGCCGGCACGTTAGTATTTATATGTTAGTTAGGGTTCTAAAGTCAAATATATCGATAATATTCAGAATAGGTCCCCAAATACGCGATTCGTTAGCACCCACTTGCCTCTGTAATGCGACACTGAGGGATGCCCCCCGATTATATGCCTACGGGGGCGAATTTGTCGTCGGACCTGTTTACTTAACGCGAATTAGGGTGTTTTGACGTGAAAACGACTTATTCCTGGCATGTGTAGGTGTACATTAAACATGTTATTTTTATGATTCCAAAGAGGCAATGCGGTCAGTTTTTTGGGATAGTCTGGCACTGGATTTATATGTAGGTTATTTTTAGGGGTTAATTTATTTCTTGGGTATTATCATAGAAAAAGAATAATATTCGATGGTATTATTGTAATATAGTTATTTGTATTTTGTAGTAAATTAAATCCAGTATAAACTGATTATTATTTAGTCTGGAATATAGATTCTGGTATCATTTTAATACACGATCCTTCTGTTATCGTCATATCCGTTAATCCGTCTGTCCATCTGTCTTGGTATGTTATAGTGTTTTTTCTCTAAAACTACCAGGTCTATATGGATGAAATTTAATAAGAATAATAAACCAATAATGATAAAACCAACATTCATAAGTAATCTGTAAAAAATTTTGACATAAATATTGTCATTTTCCTGCCTGTCGTTATCCTGCCCTGAAAAAATAAAAATCTATAAACCGATTTCAACGCCACCTACCGAAGCCATTTGTGAATCTAAACCATCCCGGGATCCACTTAAACCACGCACAAAACCCATACAATATAATTTATATATTGCTACATATGCATATATCCTGTAATGATTTGTTATTTTTTTTATTCCACTATTCTTTCATTCATATACATAAAAACAATATTCGGCTGTGGCACAGAACCCGCATGGTTTTGATTCGTGCCGCAGAGTCTTCTAAAATACGTTTAACTATGATACATAGTGACATTTTAAAAATGAATTTACACAATATAAATGTTACAAAATACACAATATTAAATCAAAAATAGGAGCAGAGACAAGGAATTGTTATCATCATTCAAGGGTTTACTTCTGATTTGATAATAATGTTGCTTGCAAGCGGGGGTACGCACTTAGGATTGGAAGAAAACACCAGTTTTTAACTAAACGCTTTTATTAACTTACACAGTCGTACGTGATTCCTCACCGCAGGATTGCCCCTACTCGCAAAACTAACGACGCACTGTCCCGACGATACGGTGTCTTACTCACAATGCCGTCGCCGATATTGTGTAGACCACCTCCTGCACTATAGTGTATTTACCGCGTGTAGCTCGCTTCTGAATCTCCCTTAAACTACGCTACACTCCTCCTTCACTGAACTGCCCACTAAACTTTTCACTAAATTCACCACTAAACTCGTCACTGTCTTCTGTTAAACTTCTTTTCCAACTCTTTCGTATCGCATTTGTCGCTTCGCTGTCTTGAACTGAACTCAACTGCCCTGTAGGCGCGCCTTCCGCTGTTTATATACCCGGAAGAATTTTCTGGAACCCATAATTTCGATCTTCTTTTCATTATTATTTTATTTGCTATTCATCCCATTCTAAACATCTATCTATCTCTGGCTTTTCCATCCCGAACCTTCTATTCTAGAACTTTCGTTCATCGTCTTTGCCTTTCTAAAATGTATCTGTCCCTGACTTTTCTTTCCAGAATCTTCTACCTTTTTCTAAAAGTTCTTAAACGAACTAGATTATTCCACCATCACTCGCTACAATAATAAGCGCAGTTATCATCGTTCTAGTCTAATACGGTTCTGATTTAGTCCCAGATCTGCACATGAGAGTCCGATGGTCCGCTTTGGGACTGAATATAGAATAATTTCAAATTATATTTGGTCAATTTGTGGTTTAGGTGTGGTAGCTATACATATAATTGTAGGCTGTGTAATGAAAGCTGTTTTTTTAAGTGAAACCTCTTTAGAATCGTTGTGATTTGAAACTTGTTGGAACGAAAAAGCGACACGAAAAAGAGATAAACACTTAAATTTACAGAATTAAGTCTGCGAGAGAATGAGATGCGAGTTTTACATTGTGCAGCACAGATTAAAGAGTCAATAAGACCGATGATTAAATATAGGTCCCATTTGGACCAAAATAAAACTGATAAATCTTTTTTAGACTAAAACAGTGAAAAATTCAAAGTGATACTTAAGAAGTTTATTTTGAAATATATATGTTGACGGATGTAGGCTAAAGGAATTATATCTATATTAATAAAAGTGAGAGAAGAATTATCTATGATTATATTCTCTGAAGATTCACTTCTACTGTGTTTGAACTGCACACACATACATTTTTTTAAATGTAATAGTCTGGGAAGTGTTAGATTTAGAAAAATCATAACACTGTTCGTTAATGACTTTTTTATAAAAAATATAGGCGACTAGATTTTAAATATACAATAATATACATAATACATCTTAGTACTCAAGTTTATTTTTGTTGCAGGTCTTTGACTGTCGACAGGTTACAACCACGAGCGGCATGTTCGAGGCGCTCTGCAATCACATAAAGTATAGCACAAATAAAGGAAATATTAGGTAATAGTTTGTTAATACATAAAGTGATTTTATAATAATGAAATACATACATATACCGGAAACGATTATAAGCGGCTACAAGTTATAAGCCTACATAAAAAATAATTATATTTTCCCTCTGGTTCAAAATATACACTGCCTTTTAACAACTAAAGAACTGCAAGTGCATTTCCATTATCTATTAACTGGACTTCAATAAAAAGTATTAAATAAAATAGACTTTTCGAAAGGTGTTTAAACATGTCTTTGTGTACTATATTTTTCTCTTTCGTTACGTGTTTTAGAGCCACTCTAATTTTGATTACTTTTTCGCAATTTCTTTACAATGTTGTATATATAGCGTTTTAAAGAGGATATTTTTCTTGTCTAGATTGTTTCGAAAAAATATTATTACACGAGTTTAACAGATAGGCAGACGGCCCACCTGATGGAAAGCGGTTACCATCGCCTATAGACATTTGCAACACCAAAGGCATTACAAATGCGCTGCTGCACTCTTAAGGGAGACTGGAACCTGGCCATTATTGCCGGAACACAACTCAAGGCTTTTATGGCGGCATACCTAGAGTATGCCTACTACCAGGGTGGTAGCCACCCAGACGGGCAAATATCCTACCACCTGGTTATTTAGTCGCCTCTTACGAAAGGCCGCCCGGCCGCAAGAAATTGTATTCTTTCTCCGTTCCTGCACGGATAAGAGAAGAGCAGACAATTCTAGATAGTGTCAGTAAATTGGCGGTGGTCTAATTATGCGTAATACATAGCTCCATTTTAGCAATTTTACGTTGAAATTCTCAAAAGACAAATATTTAAAATCAATTATCATGACATTTCAATAACACAAAAATACGTTTTTTTTTCATTTCGCTAATTCCTCATTTTTTCCATCTCAGGTCGGCAATAACGGTGTTTCCACAACGTACCGACGGAAAACACGACTACAGGATATGGAACAGTCAGCTGATTAGTTACGCCGGTTACAGGCAGCCAGATGGAACGGTTCTAGGCGACCCGATGCACTGCGAATTTACTGAGGTTAGTTGATTTATTAAGTCTTTAACACCTTCCTTATAAGTGTATTGCACAGAGGAGAAGTGAAATAAGCTATATTTATATCTATATATTTTGCATTCCAAATACGTCATATTAAATTAAATATTTATTGCTAACCCTATGGTTTGTAGTTTGTGAACATTACTATGGCAGAAAACGTGTTATTTCCTTTTAATCATGGCTTTACTAAGCTAAAACGAATTTTATACACCCATTTAATTGTTCACCAAAACAAACAATAGCAAATATAAATAGCTAAAATAATTTTTAGGCAATAATATATCCTAAATTATCGTTAAAAGCGATCTATTTTAGGAAATCTTATTTTAATTAGGTATATTTTTGGTAATATTAGCTTTTTCTTACTCTGAAATAATTATCATTTTGTCAAAAAGGTACATAATTATTTGTGTAACGATTTATTTATTTAATTTATTATTATTACAAAAATATATAATTAACACACAAATGTATCATTAGCTGATATCCTTTTAAAATAATTCATATTAGACTGTAAGAAAATGAATTGCTATTTGATACGATACTGGAGAATTAGTTACAAAATTAAATATAACAAGATCATAGACAAAAAATTACATAATACGTCTATTTAATTAAATATTTCGATACAATATACAAAGAAAAAAATCACATTACCCATATTTCAAAGAGAAGTATAGAAACTTACAGCTTAGTCATAAACTTTATTAACCCCACACTATGTTCGTTTGCCGGTTAAAATTGATTGCAGTGTTGCAGAAATGCTCTTTCCAACATTGCCAATCTGATAAATCACTGTGACGTATTTCAGTTAGCTTGCACCTGCTGCATTTTGAGTAACTATTTTTTTAAAAATAAAACTACAATCTAAGCAGAAACAGAGAACGAATACTAATTCTTATCCCATCCTAGAGGCTTGCAACGCGTTCGCTTCACCCCTGATGTTGCAAACGTGTATAGGCGAATCACTTTACATTAGATGGTCTCTTTGCCAACTTTGCAATATTATAATAATTATAATAATAATTTTAACAAAATATTCCTGTAGCTGGGGGCGGCTTGTTGTAAAAGGCAACAAAACAGCCCACAGCCAGGTGTTCGGATATTTTCCCTCCTGAATGGCTACAATCTCTGGAGCCCAATTCTGCTATTACTCTCTCCTCACAATCGTAGGTTTGCCAGATTTCGGTATTCTGATAATTCCAATGGCGTTCCTGTAGCACACTACCTACCTACTCTATCTTTATAAATATTTATAAGCAAAAACTTGCGAAAGAAAATTCACTGTAGTCTTAAAAAAGTAGCTGATCTAAGAGTGTTTCTATACTGTAGATGGATTTCTCAAAAAAGTGCTTGTCGTTATTATCTATATGGGAAAGCTTATATGATTTATTTGTTATCTTTTCTTTTGACATAATTTGTTTTTATTACCAAATATAATTTTGTATTTATTACCAAGGCTTATTTCACATGTTTCTGAATTAGAATATTCATGTAAATTTAATTTTAGTATTTAAGTCATTTTGTATAACACTGTACATCTACAATTGTATAACATCTGTATAAATTACATTCTTTCAAATAAAGATATTGATTGATTGATTGATAAAAACATTTCCAATGTTTATAGCTTTTCAGTATTCACTTCGACTAACGTCATTTCTGCTAATGGTAATACAATTTTTTTTCTACTTATCTACCGCGACGATATCGAAAAGTTATTGTGGATTTAGTAGAATACAAATTTGTGACACTATAGCAATGGTCTTCACTTTGAATATCTTCGCAACGCCAAGATGTTGTAGTAGCAGAATTGGGCCCATAGTCTAGTAGCACCCTTAAAATTATACAGACCTAAATCAAAATTTTGAGTAATTGGATTTTAATGTCTAGCAAATAAAAATAAGGCATAAAATTGAAGAACTTGATATTTTTAATTAGGTCTCTATAATTCTAAGGGGGCGTAGTGTATTGCCGCCGTAACAACCTTGAGTTGTGTTCCAGCATTCAATCCCCTTTTCGTCGCCGGCAGCATATTGGTAGAATCTTTGGTGTTGCAAATGTATGGATGACGGTAGCCATTTTTCATCTGGTGGTTCGTCAAAGTGTCTGGTGTAATCCAGCGAAAAAATCAGTATTTTCATTTTAACGGTTCCTTTCCTTCCTTCATTTCCTGATAAATTTAAAGGTTTTTTGTCATGAGGCGTTTGAGTTTAACGGACGGGTATGATGGTTACATAAGAGTGTTTTGTCGGTATGCATATCTATTATTTTGTTTCCGTTTAATAAATGCACCTGATGCTATATTTATTTTCATTTAAATTCTTTGCACATACCTAAAAACGACTCTTACTCTTACGTCTTACTTATAAAATACATATAATGTATAAAAAAAAATCCCAGACATACATAGCTATAACAGTAACTAAAATTGATTTAGAAGTGATCGTAAAATTATGACTTCCAGTAAGTGATCTGTAAGATCCAGTTTTAAGATAAATATATGTATCCATAAAATTCATTTTCATTGTGAAACAAACAATTATCTATTACAATAACTTACTTTCACATAATTATATCACTTCTTGTAATTTTATCGACAAGCAATAAAATTTATATATATTAACTATATCATTTATGACAGCTGTGCCTGAAACTAGGGTGGAAGCCGCCCCACACTGCTTGGGACATCCTGCCCTTAGTCTTGTCCGCTAATGGAAAAGACCCGGACTACTTCGAAATCCCCCGAGAGCTCGTCATGGAGATACATATGACTCATCCGACGTAAGTACACACTACTTACAAGTTTCCTAAGATTAAAGGTACAAAGTTATAAATAACGCTTATTTCCTGTTGGTATACATAATAGATTTATCTGGTTACTAGAGTTTTATGTATTCCTCACTTTATGTATATTTAAGATACGTATCCTGTAGATACTTGTATATTTTTTGGGATGATATTATCTTGTGTTAATCCTGTCACTGAACGAATATATGTTAATTACGCAACAAAACAATCTAATATGAAATTTAAAATTGAAATGAAAATTTATTTGCATATGACATGTACTTAAAACTATACAGGTCTTAAATTATATATGTCTTGGTCTTATTGAGTATGCACTGTTTGCTACAACTCCATTAATTCTTCAAAGAGTAATTCTGTAACATACTTCTGTATAAAACTTATTTAAAAAAAAGACAACTTGAGATATAAATAGAACAAGAAACTTGAAGAAAGACAATATTTAGCTAGACGTGTTGCTGGGGAGTTTCTTGCCGCTTCTTCTCCTTAACAGCAATAAGACGTTGTGAAGTGGTATACATAGAATAGGAAGAAAAATTAAATTTTAACTTATATATATGACCTTCAAAAAGTGTTCTCCAGTGGAACTTATTTTGAATAAAAAACTTTGCATTTGAATATATACAAATCCACATGGCATTAACCATAGGGCGTACAAAGATTACACTGTCTTATACAAGTTATATGAATGAGGAACTGTCATACAAATCCAGCTTTCCTAAAGGGTAAAGACTATCCGGGAGTTCCATTAGTAGCTCACAACGCCCAAAATGCTCCGTTAGACGTTCCACAAGGCAACCGCGGTCGTTGTGGTGGTGACGAAAACGTCACTAATGACGTCATCATTTTCGATCACACAACGCTCACAACGACCCATGTCAAGAGATGGGTCGAATAACCGTTCCACTTGGGTTTACGACTGTGACGCCGGCAAGCAAGTGGAACGGGAAAAATCGCGGTCGTGAACGTGGTCGTTGTGAGTCCCTAATGGAACGTAGCCTATAAGATCTCTACTTGTTACTTTCTCTTTATTTTATTTTTATTGACTTTAAAAATGAGAAGGTTCTCAATTCGTCATGTATTTTTTTATAATTTATTCAGCCATAATTTTTTTCTCCCACAAATATAACATTAGTTAGGATTTATATCAGGTGACATCAAATGGCCATACACTTTCGTTTACGTGTGCTCTTACACGGGCAATTTTTTGAGCAATTATTTTTGGCAACAGTAATGGATTAATCTGGAGCAATTATATGGAGCAATTGCTTTGGAAATATTGGTTTGAATTGCTCTATATATTCCACATTTCTCAACGTCACCATATGACTTGCCGAAAATCCAATCAGTTTGTAAATTTTTGAGGTAATTTTCTTTCTATCTCGTTTAAGTGTATAAATACGTTTTCTCGAGAGGCATTGGCAATTGGCCGGCAGCGAGCGGGTGCCTAATTTTTTAAGTTACTCCATATTGCATGGTATTGTGTGGCCGTATCTCAGCAACAGTTTGCTACATATTGCCATCGCCTTAAATTGCTTGATGGTAGTCGTGACGTCATAGTTGACGAGAATAGACCGGGATTGAGCAATTTTAGCTGCTCGTATAAGAGCACCTTTGGAATATAAGATATTTAATCCATTAAATAAGAGTCATCCATTTGTTTTGTTTATTACTTTCCTAGATATAAAAGGACACGTAAAAGACAATAAACAAACTAAACAAAGTGTACAACGTTTAAGCTTATTGTACGTAACTTTGTTACACTATAAGCCGTAGTGTTACAGCAGTTATTTGTAGCACGGTGTTTATACTTCATGAGGGTTGTAAAAGTTTATATTCTGTTAAAGGCAAGGAACATTTTTTCTTGCCTTATGAGTAGGTTGGTTCAATAAAATGTATATTCTGATTATAGTTTTAAGGGAAATGTTCTTTTAAAAATATCATTTTTGTCTATGAGTCTATTCTTATGATCGAGCTTCATTTGCGATAATATAATTCAATACGTTATCTGTGAATATCTAGCGTCATTAACAATTAATTACAATATCACACTACAAATAATCCATTAAACCCATAGCAACATCTGCGTGAAAGGGTCTATAAGTGTAACATTATCCCATATGCAGCAGTAAGATAATATTAGTTACTCTTTAATCACAGTTCACCCGGTTTTATGATTGGTACGTTGGACAGTAGACATAAGCTAATGAAAATCTTATTTTAGAAATAGTAATTAATATCTGAGAACAAAGTTTCAATTTAACTAGAGTTAAAAGTGATCATAACAATTAGATTAATCAAAAACTTTATTTCTACCCAGCTGTTATTCGCAATTTCGTCCTATTTTCTGAATAAATTTGAAAAAAAAACTTAATATTTCTTAACATAATATCATAAATAATAAATAGATCAAAGAAGTAAATTAAAGAATTATATTATCGGTTACTCATAAAAATATTTATCCTCTATTTTGAGTTCGTTTTTTACAACAAAATGGGGCCTATATACTAACTACCCCAGAATAAAACGTATCTCCTTACCAAATTTCTTAAAGATTCGTTTAGGAAGAAGACATGCGTCACATATTTATTCATAACTTCACTAACTAACCTTAACATGAAATAAACAACTTAAATATAGCATCGAGTTAATATCAGCGTTGAAAGGACGAAACTTCGCGCGCTATCTCCAATAAATCTTAAGATTGTTTAGCAACAAAAAGCCCGGAGATATCGTCTCAGATTTACGACAGCCAACTATGTAGTCCTATAACCCGAGCAAGTTCGAAAGTGTCCAACGTAACACATGTTCCCATCAAAGATTTATGTCTACATAAAAAGGTCGCGGAATGCATATTACACGGCAAAAGGTACAAAGCTACAAATATGTAGTGTGTTCGACCAAAACACAATTCTGTCTGCAACCGAAATTCGAATACGTTTGTGGTTTTAGTGGAGAGCCGAATGTAATTTAAATTTCGAACGTTAAATATAATGAGCCTCTCTGTACTCTGTACGCGAATTTTGTTGAAAGTATTAAAATATTTGCTTAAAATCATGTCCAGTTTTACTAGAGCAATATTAACGCAGTACGTACAAATTAAATTCAGAATGTCTACAACTCCAGGCAAGAACGAGGTTAGAAACATTATTATTAAAAATGTTTTGTTTTTATTGCAGGAGTTCAGCAGACAGGCAGACGGCCCACTTGATGGAAAGCGGTTACCATCGCCTATGGACATTTGCAACACCAAGGTGCTACAAATGCGCTGCTGCTCTCTTATGGGAGACTGAAACCTGGTCACTAATGCCGGAAAATAACTCAAGGTTGTTATGGCGGCATACTCTAGACCAAGGGTGGTAGCCACTCAGTCGGGCAAATACCCTACCACCTGCTATCGTTTTATAAATCTTAATATAATAGTACTGTTGTTTTTTTGTGTATAAATTTATCGTATTTTATACACATAGTTAATTAAGGCTGTTCGCACAGAGTCGTCTTATTTTAAAGTTGTATTCCGCTGGAACTTGTAAGTCTTAATTAAAAGTAACTACATATTGTAAGTACATACTCTATCTTTATGAAAACCTGATCATGTTCAAGTTCTTCAGAAACTAACTATAATTGAACGGAGAGTATTTAAAAAAATAGTTTACTATTTATTTTTGCTACAAAGATCAATGTATTTAAATATTAAAAGATAGATACATTTCAAATATTTAAAAAAATCTGAAATATGCTGATTGAAATGGATTATAAGAATAGTCTACGCTTTAAATATAAACAATCAATAACTATGAGGTAGTTTCAGTAGTCACTATTCCGACGTTAGAGGTAATACGTAAAAAATTGAAAATAGAATTTCACTAATGTATTTATAATATAAATTTACTTGATACCTAATGTTGCGAAAGAACTATTCAGCAGTCCCTAACGCATTTTACAGTAAAACCCGTAATTTTGTCAATATGAGACTTAAAAGTTTTTCTATGCCAGTGAATTTCTTTGAATTTTCTATAAATCTTACTTTTTAGACTTATTTTCTTTGTATTTAATTTTATATTTTGTCGTAATATGAATCGAAATTTCGTCACGCGACACACGTCCCAAACCTACGAGTCCATTCATCGCAGATTGCGTATCGTAAAAACGTGGTCCAGCGATCTCCCAATCTGCGTTTATTGCCTATAAATCTGGGCCTATTCAATGATGTATCGGCGTTGATAATGTTAACAGGCGTTAATGCGCCATAAACGTGCGACGATAACGTGTCAGTATGTTCGGGGAGGACTCTATGATATCGCTTTTTGCACTTTTGCGTCCTTTTCATATATTTTCTCCGTTAAAAATGCTGCGTATTATGTTTTTTTTTATTGAATAATTTATTAGAGCGAGGCTGTTAATGTGGACTATTAAGTAATTTAATTTTAACCCAATATTCTACAAAATGAATTATATCTAAGAATGTGTCCATTGACACTTTACCTAGTCATCTAGTGGCACTTTACTTAATCACCAGTCTATTAGGGCACATTCACATTTTCTCGTGTCCTAAATGTCACTTATGTTTTACATTATACACTACACTAACTCAAATGGTTTCATTTTTTTTGAGTCTGCACTAGGCTTGTGGTGTCGAGCAGTTGGTTTGCCTCGTTATTCGCATGCTATTAATAGATGATGTTAAATTTGGATGTTTGGAAATTGTGACAGTTTCTTCAGGATCAGGACAATATGGCTAATATATTCATAAAACGTAACTATTAGCGTTATCGTAAACTTTCTTGCGAAATAAATATAAATTTTATTTTATATAAAACACTTATATTCAATTCTGTTACTATTTAATAAGAGATAATCTTATACTATACTTAGTGAAGTTAAAAATTATAAATAAAATTAAAATAACAGTATAGTAACTAAAGGATATATTTCAGGTACGACTGGTTTGAAGAGCTGAACCTTCGTTGGTATGCCCTCCCAGCTGTTTCGAGCATGAGATTCGACTGTGGAGGCATTGAATTCACAGCGAACGCTTTCAACGGCTGGTACATGAGCACTGAGATCGGATGCAGAAACTTCTGTGACACGAACCGCTTGAATATGTTAGAGGTACACTCTTTATATAATATACCACTACGCCTTGTAGTAGGAAACACTTTATTATGCACCACATGCATATAACACAATATTTACAATTCATCTGAGGCAGAACCAATTGTAGTTAATGTTTATATAAATTGTGAGATACAGAATGATGCAGAAGGATGATGTAGGAAAAAGGACCTTAAAAGTGATTTTTTTTCTAAATGATACAGAGATTGACAGACAGGTGCGGATTTAAACATTTGCCGTCTGTGGGCTATTTAAATTTTGCAGCCCCTACCGACCTCTACAAATCGATACCTTAGTTCACAATCATATTAATTACATATTTGTCAATAAAATTGTAACTTTTTAATTTGTGCACTATTGTCTTAATTACACCATTTTGTTCCCGTAATTAGTATATTGTGAACTAAGGAATCGATGTGTTTGTTCTTGCCGTAGCCAAATGCTACTATAGTTCGTTCGCGTTAAGAATGCAGTGAGTCATCAGTGCAACTGCAGGGTAAAGGTGTATTCACAGTGGTGTTAAAATTCAAACAAATTATATTTTTAAAGATTAAGTTTAATGAATTTAAAATCTTTTCATTAATAATGTTCTATTATCCTGTTTATTAAAGTAAAATCCCAGCTCATGCATTATTTTGTGAAGTGTGATACGTTTAAACGTTGGAATATCTTCATCAGCTTCACAAATTGTCATAATTTTATTTAATGTCGGGTAGTCATTATTTAAATATATTGAGTGTACATTTCTCCTTATAGCACATTTGTCTAATTCATCGAATTTATCAGTCATAGACTTCCTGGCCCTTTTTTTCCCTAAGAATACTATAAACTGTTCTCTCGACACACCGCATGCAATTGCCGTTTTTTGTTCTATGCTGTCCACAGTCACACTTAAATCAGACTGTTTAAAATACTTAAAAACATTGTAAATTACTTTTCTATCTTCACTATGAATTACCGAACCACTTTTATTTTTACGAATTGGTGAGGTATTCATTTTTTAAATATAACTCAGTTAACACAATTACAGGATACAACCGTCGCGTTCGAAGCTATGCTTTCAACTGGTCACTGTGAACTTCACCTTATAATTTGAAAAGATTTGATTGGTTAGGGGGCGGGGCTAGGCCGGCGAACAATGATGACTCACCGCATTCTTAACGCGAACGAACTATAATCAAATTATTAAAAAAAAAAAACCTAATTTGTGAAACATATTGTCGAATAATTGTTCATGTGGAGTTCACGGATCAACTCTTATTAGGTCCACAATGGGTGGACCTAATAAGATTTTAACATTAGAACTATGCGTTGAAGAAGTAACAGAAACGAGATAATATAAGATTTTTGTATACCTGATGTGTTTAATCAAGAACATTTAGGTCTATAAATATGATTTTTTAAATTTCTGTAATACAAAAACAAAATGGCCCCAAATTTGCCGCCTCTCCAAAATCTTCCGCCCTAGACTATAGGCTGCTCAGCCTATTGGTAAATCCGCCATTCTTGATAGATAATAGTATATTACTCACTAAAATGCATAGTTACAATATTTTCTAGACCCAGTAAACCAATTTCTTCCAGGTAACTTAAATTATATTCTTATCCAGGTACATCACTACGGCTAAAAATGTCCTTAAAGATATGATAATATATTATGATGTCAATTTACAGAGATTAACTAAAAGACCGATTCAAGGGACAAGACCACCATTTTCTTTTCTTTCATCTTATCACATTGTTAGAAAAATAAAATAAATAACATATGTATGTACATCAACAGTAGAAGTTAAGTAATGTTATATTTAACTAAATGTTTTTATTAAATTTTGTTAGTTCTATTACGCATGATACGGTTTATGAAACCAGACCAAGTGTGATAAAAACTTAATTCTAAGGTATTTTTCAGTTCGGGTAGTTATTAGTTCTTTTGTCTTTTGAATAAACGAAGTATCGTTATGAAAATGTGATCTTTAAGGACCTGTAATATTATTTGTTATACAGAAAGTAGCACAAAAGATGGGTCTCGACACACGAACACCAGTGAACCTTTGGAAAGACAAAGCTTTGGTCGAGGTCAACGTTGCAGTGCTTCACAGTTTCCAACAGCATAATGCCACTATTGTCGACCATCATACCGCATCTGAGAGCTTCATCAAACATCTAGACAATGAGAATAGATTAAGGTTGGTGTCATATTCACAATAATAATTTGTGTTCTAGAGCAATAACCTCGGCTTCCTCCTGTTTTTTTTTAGGATTATGGAAACATTTTGATAAATATGGAACGCTTATGAAGTAATCATATCGGTTTGTCCGTCTTTCTTTGTATGTCAAAATTAGTTAGTATCGTAGTAATGTGGTAATTAACCGCGTAATTATATATGCTGCTAAAAATGCTGTACCAAAATCGAGAAAAAGGAAAGATTGCGCGGTCGCCATGCATGTAAATAAGGGTTGACTTTTTTTTTGGTTTACTTATTTTTGTGAGATATCGTTAGCCATAGGGCCTAAAGCAGCCACTTTAGCAGATGCTTATGACGAACGTGACAAGTTTTAAAATAAAGTGGAATTTTGTAATATCTATACTAACATTATAGAGGGAAAGTTTGTGAGTTTGTTTGTAGGAAGTAATCCTCTTGAACTACTGAGCCGATTATGAAAATTCTTTCATCAGTAGAAAGCTACATTATTCCTGAGTGACATATGAATTATCAATTACGAGAAAAAAGGCTGATACGTTGATTTATCGGCTTGCGCTGACTAAACAATAAATAAGTCCCTGGGTCAGACATTCTCTCTGGTGGACTTTGACTTGAGAAAGGAGTATTTTTCCCATGGGCTAAATTATATGTTGGTTTATCTCGAGTAGCGCCCAGCAAAGTGGCCACGGGAAGGAGAGTTTTTATTCGGTAAGGAAACATTTTTTTAGTTTTCCCATGGGCTGTTGCCCATGAGAAAAAAAAAATTGTCTTCTAACCAGTATATCTAGATACGTGTCAATTTCACCAAGCGATCCCCCAAAAGCGGCCGCTTTAGGCCGTCAGGGATTTTCTTTATTTCAGTTAATACACGGCGAGGTGTTTCCTTTCAGTGTTAAAACTTGTGCTTGTAACTTCTGAATTATGAAGTGGAAATTTTTGAAAAGTCATTATGGTAGGTGGGGTCTAAAATGCTTTAATGAAAATTTGTTTATATAAGATGCGTTGAGTAATTTCTGTGATATGGAGTAGATTCAATTAACAATTAAGTTTTTCTACAAAAACAAAATCAGGCTTAAAACAATTAATATCCGATAAGTATCGTTTAGCTTCAACCGGATATATATGCACAGGAAATTTCAACCTAAATATTCCACTGTTAATGCACAAATTCAGAGCGGATTTTGTTTGAAATAGACTGTAATATCTGAAGATAACATAAAATGTAACAAAGATATACTTTAGTACGCAAGTTCAGTATCTTAAACCATAAAACTGTTTCGAAGTTTAATTGCGAGTTTATCTTTATTTCGTCAGTTTCGAGTCCCACTAGATTGAATTAGGAACATTGTCGTATATTCTCCATTACATTTGAAATTCTAAGCTTTGATTTTTCTTACTACTACTTCTTTTCGGCCAGTTAATCTGTTGATACAAACTTAAACAGGTTACATACATTTTGTAAGCAAAGTGACGCCTGAGCTTTTGTCGAATTAATCTCAAGGACGATAATCTATACATATCTATAATCTGTCTATAATATTATATTACGGGACTCGAATTAAAAATGCCGTTTGGAATGACTATAGAATTTATTAGAACTATACAAACACGTATAACATAGGTATAAATACAAAACACAAACACACGCGCAAAGTCCGTCACTATATCGCTTATCGAATGTACACATCTTACCCCTCGTTCGGTCATTGTTTTATACTAAACTGTACAATACAACAATCGATCGCGTGGGCTGAAGTTTTCCAAGAACCACACCTGGCTAACGACCATCAACATATTACAATACACAATAAACTGCTTTTATAATTACAAATATTAAACACAAAGTAAACAAAAAAGTCCAAGTGCGGGCAGGTAATAAGCCGTGAATTATGGACGGCAGGTGTGCATTCTCATTTGTAGGCGTGCTTCGTGGAATTTTGGCTAAGTTGTAACAATATGTATTTAATCTTCTTACAATTGTTGTGGTATACATTTTTTTTCTTTTTTAATACTTTTTTCACTTTGTATTTTATTTGCTTCCGTGTCTGTGTATGTCACTTTAATGGACCTAGCGGAAGATCAGCGCTGGTTAACCTAACCAGCAACACGCTGGGTTAGGACCAATTTAGAGCTACACTTGCTTCGTTCTTTTTACTGCATGTTACATTGTACATTTATTTACTTATGCTATTGTAATGTTTTCTCATTTGTTTTGTAGTTCTAAATAAAAGTGTTTTCTTTCTTTCTTTTTTCTATCTTACTTACATTGTATTCTACTTGTAATCCCGACTATAAATAGAATACTGAGTATATGTCATCATCTTTGTTAGTTTATAAGTGATAAAAAATAATTGTGTAATATTTTATGCTCTCATGATGAGATGTTTTACGAAATGAGATATAAATTTTTTAGACAAATCACCAAAAGTGTTAAAACGGATCAGTTATAAAGATATTTATTATCAAAAATAGAGCATACTTCCTTTTATTTCGAAACGGTGTTTAAATATATGCAGATCGCTTAAAAATGTGATTGGGAAATCCGTATCCGAGTCACAAAAACAAGTGACCGATTATTATAAACAGTATGATATCATGATTTTATCTATTCTGATTAACATTTGAAACTGTGATTATAAATATATGCAAATCTATCTTGTCTCTAATCTAATTTGCTCAGTAGTAATTATTATTATCTTTAAATGTATATCTATATATGTATATATAACATATATACATATATACATACATATATATATTTTATATATATATATATAAAACAGTGCAACATCCGTCCGTTCTAGGGTGCAGTTGAAAACCAGTCAGGCACCTGTTACCTGGCACATGCTGAACTGCACCTATTTGGTGGCATCGCGAGACTTTTTTTTTTGGTACATATCATCGTACAATTCATCGCCATGTGTCTCGCTGTGTTGACCAAATAAACGTTTTTTCTTTCTTCTCTTTCTTTCTTTCAAATTGAAGGATTAGGTAGATGTGACCAACGTGCACAGCTTTTATCACTTAAGCTTAGCCTATAGTGATGCAAATTTTGAGGAAAAACGTTAAGGATGGTAGTGCAAGCGAATAGAGGCGGTGGAAAAATCTATAAATCGAGTTGCGGATCTCGAAGAACAGAATAGAATAGAAACGTGTGAAAAACCCTAGGCAGTATACTTTTATTTTACCTACACAAAAACTTAATTCGGATTTTACATATATTAATCACAAAGAAACTAAGTTTATATAGTCTAGACAACTGCCCAGTTGTCTGTCTGTTTGTACCGGCTAATCTCCGAAACGACTGAACCGATTTAAATGAAATTTGTGTCCCTGGTCAACATATAGGATACTTTTGATTCCGAAAAATTAAAGAGTTCCCGTGGGATAGTTAAATAAACTTTAATTACTTAAACAGCTTATTATACAACTTATGCACCTAATTAAGGATTGATATTGCAGGTATCATCATCATACAATGAAATAATTTATACATTAAAAAACAATTAGGCTATATATCATCACGCGAAGACCAATAGGAGCGGAGCACCAATGAAGAATGTTTTAAAATCGGGGGGGTTTTTTTAACTTGTTTTTTTAACTATTCCACGCGGACGAAGTCGCGGGCAGAAGCTAGTATCGTCTATTTTTTTAATGTGTGTAAAATAATATTTTTATGATAGATGACATATCTGGAAATATTTTTTTTTAAAAGCCCAAATTCGAAAGTGTATTAGTTTCTTAGAAAAGTGTACCACACAAATTGTGTGATAGTGTTAGGGCTTACTTCGTTCACCCTGATAAACCGTCAATAAAAATTTAGCTACCTAATGGTGACAGTCTCTTAAAAAGCCGTTGCGTGGTTCAGGAAGAGTTAGCGGATATATAGACAGACAGACGCGGAAAGCGACTTTGTTTTATACTATGTAAAGAAGATGAAGAAGTACGAGTAAACTGAATAAATTAAGAGGACTAAAGATCTGGTTAGAAACAGGAACTCGAGAATATTTATAAATCTGTAGGTTATTATCGGAATAAATCAATTGCAGCCTACGTTTACATATATAGTAATATAATAGCAGCCCATAAATGTCTCACTGCTGGGCTCAGGCCTCCCACTATAGAGGGGGGGCGGCGGGGGACGACAGTTTGACACATCGGCTACTGCATCACGATGTTTTTATAGCACGTGGTAAGTTTATGAAGAATTATACACGACTTTTAAACGCGTATAACTCGTAGACAGGATTTACAAATATAACATGGACTTAGCCAAATCTTTCAATGTCATTCAACCAATACACGTAATGATGAAAAACCAAACATAAAATGTAGAAGGTCGTAATTCAATAAAACGCGCAAAGTCCATTACTATTAGATTTCCGAATGTACACACATCACGCCTTGATCATGGTTCTCGCTCGACTGCCCCCCTCTCTTCATCAGGCCATCGTTTTATACGGCACAAATGCAAATATGCCCGTATCGTATCGTCGACATAGTTTCCTAGAATCAGCTTGTACTTAATCCGTAACACCTGGCTAATGATACCTGCATGCGGCCATAAACGAGTAGGCTGTTCTCCACAATAACTAGAAACGTATGCCAATAAATAAGTAAACAAAAGATGACGATCATAAAAGAATTACAAGTAGTTCAAATACCGACAGGCAATAAAATGTGTTTTTACAGCTATGCAGATGGCATTTGTCTTTGTTGAAGCCTAAGTTGTAATAATAATTTATTATGATTTAGCATTGAAAAATACATACAACTTCAAATTATTACCCTTCTACGATTCACCCCTATTTTTTAATAGCGATATTAGTACTTCAAAAATTTAACTTCCATAAAATTACTAGAAATAATTGAAATGGCAAAACAACGTTTGCCGGGTCAGCTAGTCTATCTATAATATAATAAACCTGCATATAGTTCGAGTTTGTACATAGCGTTTAAAAATTTGCAAAAATCGGATAGGCTTTTTAATAACTATGGTGTGCCAATAGCACATCACACGTGAGGTGCTATACAAGTACTGATGGTGACTGGCCACAATGATTTAGCCCATTATTTTTATCAGTTCAAACGCAAAATATCACCATGCTGTGAAAGCGATCTTGAAATAAACTACTAGAATTCATCTCCTGTTAGAATACCCCAAATATGGTAAAGCACGATTTAAGTTAGAGCAAAGGATCGGAGTAAAAATAGGTAATGTAAAGGAAAGTAGATTTACACATTAAGGAAAAGAACTTTTTTTTATTTTTTTATTGCAGTAGTTCAGCAGACAAGCAGACGGCCCACTTGATGGAAAGCGGTTACCATCGCCTATGGACATTTGGAACACCAAAGGAGCTACAAATGCGCTGTTGCTCTCTTAAGGGAGACTGGAACGTGATCACTAATTCCGGAACACAAGTTAAGGTTGTTATGGCGACATACTTAGACCAGGGGTGGTAGCCATCCAGTCGGGCAAATGCTGGCAACTTTAGAATAACGTATCAAAATAATAAAAACAATACATTCGTCATCTACACGGAACCTTTCAGTGTGCTTAAGCTGACAGACATTTGGCTAATTACTTATTAATTTGTGTTTTTGTAAAGTATATCTTTCGACAACAGATCCAAATAGTTGACAGCTATTAAGTAAACTATAAAACCATAATAGTATTCTGTTTCCTCAATTCTATTTTACTGCGACACTGTCAACATATTTTAAACAGTAAACATCATTAAGATTGCGGACATGGTATCGACCAAACATCTTAATATCAACCAAATTTTGAATTAGGCTTGGCGTATAATAAGATTTTATTACAAGTTTCGCTGGAAGATATTTTGATTAAATTTCAGAAATAGGCATTTAGACCAGAGGGCCTAAAGCGGCTGCTTTTGGGGAATCGCTTAGTGAAATTGACAGGTGTATATATGTATGTACTGGTAGACATGTACATATATTGGCAGGACATATAGGTACTAGTAAAAATATAACATAGTATACATAAGCTGGTACATACTGGTAAGACATATCATTAACTTCCACTTTATTTTGGATATTTGTCACATTCGTGTCACACGAATCAGTGAAAGCGGCCGCGTTAGGCCCCCTGAAATTCCGCGATATAAAATATATGAAGTACAAATGCCTCGTTCCTTATTTCACGCCAGTATCGGTGG
Organism: Dendrolimus houi; assembly: GCA_039645545.1. Lineage (NCBI taxonomy): Eukaryota > Metazoa > Arthropoda > Insecta > Lepidoptera > Lasiocampidae > Dendrolimus > Dendrolimus houi. Next base: position 21,048,107 of record CM077127.1, on the reverse strand, counting down.
TTTTAGCGGAAACTTAAAGAATTATGTATTTCTATACAATTTTATTTTCATAAAAAGAATAGATCTGGTCGAAAAATTCGAAAATGAACAATAGCTGTAAATTTTATATTTTTTTATAATAAAATAATTTGCCTTTGTGATGAATTGAACAAAGCATACTACCTCAGTACCGCTTATAATTTGATCATGAAATTGACTCGCTCCCTTTCTCCGAAGTTTAGACAAGATTTCTGAAACATTACAATATTTGTAATTAAAAAACATTTTTAGGGAAGCGTAAAATGGTTTCCATTTATTTGATATAAATATCGAGTCTTGTAATTAGGTCGACTTCAGTATATTACTATTTAACAATTTTATACAAAAATATTTTTTCATTTACAATGTTGGGAATATTATATACGAATCGTCCATGCTAATCCTAATTGCACATGGCGACTCGTTTTTTAGTAAAATAAAATGTACTTTAGGTTGGCCCCAGCTTTAGATTATTAAACTGTCAGCACCCCAACCTTGCATTTGTGAAAAATACTAACAAAATATTTTGGACACATGTTAATAAGGACACATAAACATTTATAATCTACCATCGTGTGATTGTTTTGATTCGTGGCTTCACTCTACTCGCAGACTAAACGTATTCCCTGACGTCATCTAATTGAACAGTCGGAATATTTTTGATGTCAACACAAACGTACACAGAAGTTTCTATTAAAATAAAGTAATGAACCAGTTAAACAGTTAGTTTTATCCGTGCAGGAACGGAGAAAGAATACAATTTCCTGCGGCCAGGCGGCCTGTCGTAAGAGGCGACTAAACAACCCACAGCCAGGTAGGGCATTTGCCCGGCTGGATGGCTACCACCCCTGGTCTAAAGTATGTCGCCATAACAACATTGAGTTGTGTTCCGGCATTAGTGGCTAAGTTCCAGTCTCCGTTAAGAGAGCAGCAGCGTATTTGTAGCACCTTTGTTGTTGGAAATGTGCATAGGCGATGGTAACCGCTTTCCATCAAGTGGGCCGTCTGCCTGTCTGCTGAACTCCTGCAGTAAAAAAAAAATCACGAATAAAAGACAAAGTCTCACACATGCGTCTGACCTCGTTCTATCTCGGTCGCAAGCTAGTCATTCCTTCCTGAGTATAGCGAATGAGGAAAAATAATCTTAAAACAGTTTTCAATAGCAACGTACATTAATTTTTAATTTACATCCGCCAATGTCACAATCCAAAAACAAAAAGAAAAATATAATTATTCAAACGGTTTCTTCGTCGCCATCAATTTCGTTTGTTCATGCATGTAGATGTCATCTAGATTTAGGAATTTCATATTCTTCTTCCATTCCTTCCTCAGTATACCAGGTTTCTACATCTTACTATCCATTCTTTTACGTTATATAATAGCAGCCCATAAATGTCCCACTGCTGGGCTCGGGCCTCCCACTATAGGGGAACGGACAGTATACCCACACACATCACACATTGTGATTATCGTTTGACACATCGGTTATAATCGATGTGCAGGTTGCATCACGATATTTTCTTTCACCGTTATTAGCACGTGGTAATTGTAACAATATGCACATTAGGTTAGAAAACTACCTAAGTAGTGCATGCGTGCCGGCCAGGATCGAACCCGCTCCTTTGGAGTTTGGGACGCGTGCGCTAGTCATTACGCTACCACGACTTTTCTTTTACGTTACCATTGGTAGAAAATGGATACATTTTCTACCAGTGGTAACGGTAAAAGTACTTTTATTGCGATTATTTCTTTTAATAGGTAGTAAGGAAAATGAATGTATGAAATAGGAACCGGATGATAATTGTTACATTTTTATATTTTTCAAAATGGTAAAAGAACAAGTGCAAAAATTGTGTTGTGTAATAAGAAGCACTATTAAATATGAAATGTCAAGCATCATATTAGATAACCATGTAAAAATGTATTTTGTATTTGATAGTAGACGTTTTGGGATAAGTTGATTCGCTGTTCGCGATTTTAGGTAATGTTACATGAAAATCACACAGAATATTACGTAAGCTAACCCTATCGTTCGCATCGCGTGTAGCAAATTATTTTTAAAATCTGCCGTAGTGAAGAGCCTTTTCTGTTGTATATTTTATGATATCATGGAGTATTTTAAGTTCCGTAAATATATAATACAATATGTATGTCCGCTAGATTAAGGGCTACTGTTTATCACTACATTTAAAAATGTAACTTTCATACAAAGTGTACTTTATAGATTTCATATTGTACTTAAAACCTTAATTCAAAGATATTATCAATTAGATAATTCATTTATTTATATTTTAACAAATTGTTTATGAATCATCGAAAATTAATTTACTTTTACTTTATTTATACTACCTACATCGCGTTGCATGTTCACGTATCTAAAATATGAAAAGACGGGCTCAATCATCGGTGCAGGAACGGAGATAGAATACAATTTCCTGTGGCCGGGTGGCCTGTCGTAAGAGGCGACAAAACTACCCACAGCCGGATGGTTGGGTATTCGCCCGTCTAGAGTATGCCGCCATAACAACCTTGAGTTGTATTCCGGCATTCGTGGCCGGATTCCAGTCTCCTTTTAGAGAGCGGCAGCACATTGGTAGTACCTTTGGTGTTACAATTGTCCATAGGCGATGATAACCGCTTTACATCTGGTGGGCCTTCTGCCTGTCTGCTGAACTTATGCAATAAAAATATCTTCAACGTTACGGCTTCAGATTAGCTACATTTTACGAGTGTAGGTGGCGTAATTTAAAGAAAAATAAATATTTTTTATAGCTGGAATACAGTAGATAGGCCAACGACCCACCTGGTAAAAAGTGATTACGATCGCCTATGGACAGTTGCAATATCAGAGATATTACCAACGTGCTGCGGACCTTTAAGATATTTTATAAAACTTGTCTTTCAAAAACCCCACTTTTTATTGCAAAGCTAACAAATTGGAAGGCGGGCCAACTAATAAAAAATGATCACCGTCGCCAGTAGATATTTGTAACACTAGGGGTGAAACCAGCACGTTGACAGCCTTTAGGATGGGGTAGAAGGGATTACGGTGGAAGCGGTTCGACCGCAGCTGTTGCGATGGCTCTCGCGGAAACGCGGGACTCTGACCTTCAGAATGACGCAGATACTTACCGGGCACGGTTGCTTCGATAAGTATCTGTGTCAGATTGCGGGCTGCTTGCCTTCACCCCAATGCCACCAGTGTGGCGCACAAGACAAGTTATTCCATACGCTAGTCGAGTGCACAGCATGGGCACCACAGAGGTTTGAACTCTAGACAATAGTAGGTCCAATCAATTCGCTCGGCAGTCTGGTGCAAGCCATGCTGCATAGCGATGATCACTGGGTGGGTGCGGCCAATTTCTGCGAGGCTGTCATGTCTCAAAAGGAGGCCGTGGAACGAGATAGGGAGAGAGGTACAAGTGCGCATGCGTCTCGCGGGCACCGACGTCAGTCGGGGTCCCGGAGATGCAGATATACGCACGATCTCCCTCCTCCTCACATGATCCTCCTTGAAATACCGCTGCAGTGGCCCTCTAGCATCTAGGGAGCAGAGGAGTCTTCACCCTTATTGTAGAAATGAGTTTGCACTGCTACCCGGGGCATTCTCAAGCACTGATGCGCTAGGATCAGCGTGGGCGTAACTACGTTCTAAGTCTCACGCTCTTCCTACCTCAGCGCAGGGCACATGAAGGAGGGTGGTTTTAGTGGATTATTGAGGGGTAGGAGAGATGCGTTAAAGTACGGAGCGGGAGCGGAAGAGGAGCAGATCACCACGCTTCCCTCCCGCCGGAGCCGGCGGCGGTAACGGAGGGTCGTACACGACGACCTCCAGACGCCGTAGGCTACGGCCGTGCAGGTGACCGGCGGGTAAACCCCTTCACGCCCCACCTCAAGGCGAGACCCGCGATAGCCAGGGAGACCCAGATCTCCGGCTAGCAAATGGTGGGGTCAGCTCGTAAATGGCCGGCTGTCATGCGTCCGGGCTGGAGGTGAACGCGAGCGAACCCATAGCCCGGACAACGGACGTTCGAGGATCGGACAAGGGTTTTAGTGGGTATCCTTAACTGCGGCGTCTTAATAGCACTTCACACGTGAGGTGCTAGTGTCATCCCGACCTGGCGAATCCCGCACACGGGCTCCGACCTTTCCCCCTCGCGCGGCCCATGGTCCGCAAACGGATTTATCCTGCTTAAAGAAAAGGATGGGTTAAAGTGGATGGGACAGGGGAACGGAATAGGGAGATTGGTAGAGGACGGAGAAATGGCCATTGGAACTCGCTTATCGCACGAAACACGATTTGTTTATTTATTTATCACCAACAGTTTTTTAAATTTGATCAGTTAATGGGCTTATGACTAAGGTTAACCATGCGATGTAAAAACTAATTATAGGTGAACACAGCTTACAATTTAACTTCTTCACTTCAACGCTAATAATAAAAACAACAAAAAGGTGCAAAACAAAACAAATATCATCTTATATCTATCTAATTGTATGTCTATATCCGTATATATAAGTATATAGTAGTTTATTTATATTTTATTTTATTTTTAATAGTACACTATGAAAAATCGTGTATTGAAATTTCTTTTAAAATCTCCTTAGACACTGGGTTGCCTGGAAGAGATCGCTATAAGAGATAAGGCCGCCCATTGTTGTAATGCAAATGTATCCATATCAATTGTTTAAATTTAAGTTTATGGTGAACAATAAAGAGTTTTCATTCATTCATTCATTCATTCAAAAGTGTTAGATATTAAAATTAGTCTGTCTATGTCTAATTAATGACTTTTACGATTTTTTATAAAATAAAATTAGCACAAGGTTAATGGTTTCACACCGATATTCTGTGAGAGCGTGCTATCATACTGATCGAACCGGCACTAAGAGCTGTAATCAAGATAATACTTCCAGTATCGAAATGCTCTGGGAAAACCCCATTACATAGCTCATTCGAGATCTTCACGCTCAAAAGAAACGTTCAGACACATGTCACACATGTGTTTAATTATTACTTAAGGAAGTTTTAGCAATGATATAAATGTTTCACTTAATTAATCAATCAAAGCCATGTGGATCTTTACAGTAGGCGGTCTCCGTGAAAACGGCAATTAATCTATTAATTGCTTATGTTTATATGGGCTATTAATTACTTGCTGGAATTATTATATTTTCTGTGTAGTTTGATTATTTCATTAAAGAATTTGCGAAGGAGGAGATATGAATATAGTTTTTATTTTCCTATTATACTATGTATCTGATACCGTAATAATAATTTATTTAGGAATTAGAATCGCTCGTGATTATGAATTTGAGAATATATAATTTTATATTCTAAAGTTCATAATGACGAGCGTTTCTTATTCCGATGAAGGTGTCTCCCTACCAATTTTTATCCATATAGAGTTGTCGACCCCTTAGACAGTCGCAGACATTTAGCGCGATAATACTTTTCGGGTTGATAAATCTATAACCCATAATCTGTTTTATGGCCGGTCTCGTATATCTTACCGACCGCTCATTTGCCTTATTATCGGCTACGATTTGACATAAGCTCCATACAAGTAATGTCAAAATTCAACCGATGGCAAGGCAAGTGAATAATTAGTAAGATGTAGGACGGCTATAAGACATACGTAGTTCAATTCGACAACTTCCTAGATCTAAGATAAAATATTACTTTGTATTTCTATTTAAGATTCAATTAAGATAAAAGTTTAATATTTCTATAGGTCCGGTTGCCCTGCTGATTGGATATGGATTGTCCCACCGATGTCGTCATCCATCACACCTGTATTTCACCAAGAAATGGCTCTCTACTACTTGAGACCTGCTTATGAATATCAGGTAAGCTTCTTTAGACGTATATTAATTGCTTTAACATGTCTTTGTCTAATCTAAGCCCTTTAAAAAAATCTTATATGGACTCTTTTGTTAAACTAAGAACATAGTATTTATATGATCTGTAATACCTTCTGAGTCCCGATTATTATACAAAATATTTATACATTACCATGTGTTTATTATACTCTAAACTCTTTATATCAATACAGGAGCCAGCGTGGAAAACTCATCAGTGGCAGAAATCTAAGCCCATAACTGGCAAGAAGCCCATAAATAGAAAGTTCCATTTCAAGCAAATAGCTCGAGCCGTGAAATTCACGTCGAAACTGTTCGGGCGTGCGCTCTCGAAGAGGATCAAAGCCACTGTCCTGTACGCCACAGAGACTGGAAAATCAGAACAATACGCCAAAGAGTTAGGTGTTATATTTGGACACGCTTTTAATGCACAGGTTTGTGTAACTACTACGTTACTCTCATCAGAGATGAAAAATTTGTATATATTAAACAACAGGTAAACTATTAGGCAATTTTTTTTTAATTTCCCAAAGCAGGCAAACAGACTGACGATCCAACCATGGGAAAGTGGTTATTACCGCATAATTATAGAAGTTTTAAAATGGTGCTGGTCTTCTTTCGTAAATTTGTGACATACATATATATTATCACGCCTGTTTTCCATGGGGGTAGGCAGAGACTATAGATCTCCACTTGCGACGATCCTGACAAACAACTTTCACTTCATCTACTTTCATTAACCTCTTCATACGTGCACGTTTATTTGATATGCTTTTTACCTAATCTCGTTTTAACACTTATGTTATTTGATCATGATGTGTCCGTCGTGGTTTTGTTATGCCCTTTTTAAATAACCTTATGTACAGAAAAAAAAGCAAAAAGAAGATGTACAATACAAAAGTGAAATCTGAGCAGAAAGTTTCATATAGACTGTTTAAAACGTTTGAGGGCCTGTGTGGTTGAGCGGGCTAAGCCTTTACCAGCTTACCTCATTGCAACGCAGAGGCTCCGAGTCGATTCTTGGCATGATCAATTTCAGAGACGAATTTTCTCCATTATTTACCATGGTCTGGTTGTCTGGGATTGGTCCCAGTGTAGTCCGTTGTATATCACCCATAACACAAGCGTATCTTGCTTAATTTCGGGATATACAATTATGTGTGTATGTCTGCCGATTATTATTTATTCATAATTATCTGATTTGTGTACTGCATACAATTTAACATTGTTACGCTGCCAAAACATTTTTTAACGAAACATAAATTGAATTGATACAACAAGTTGGTTGTATCATTGTTCTGATTATGGCGATTAAATCTCCAATAAATTCAAGACTAAGCCTTACCAGTTTTATTATCAAAAATAGTTTTACTATTGAGGTTCATATTAGGTCACAAAAAAACGTGATGTTTTAAATAAAGGCGGTCTAGCGCAAGTGTTAAGAGATTTGAATACATGAAAAAGAAAGAAAATTTGTAGATATTTTGAATTTTTTGCAAGTACTAGTGGATGTTATAGTTTATCCGACACTGTTTTAGGTACATTGTATGGCCGATTATGATATCACTTCGATTGAACACGAAGCTCTACTATTGGTTGTGACTTCCACATTCGGTAATGGAGATCCGCCTGAAAATGGTGTTGTAAGTAAATTTTAACCAACTCTAAATAATTTGTATAATTGTGATATTTGAATACAAAGAGATAAAATATTCATTTCTTATAGGCCTTTGGTGAACACCTGTGCGAGATTCTTTACGCCGATCAGATGGGAGAAGAAACTACAGGGTAAGTTATTTCCAAAAAATTTGTAAACTGCTATAATTCTTTATGGTTTAGGAACGTTACAGTAATTAAACTGTGTATTGAGGTGGTTAAGTTGAATTTTAAAAAACATGCTCGTCTATAATTTTATATTTGATACCATCTTTCTACCGTTGAATTCCGGATGCGCTCAGAGCACCTAATTCGGAGCCTGCATTTTCTTTTTTTAAATCACATAAATTTCCAATTAATTCCTGAATTTCACTAAGTAAAATTTTAAGAAATATTGAACTCATTTCAACTTTCGCTTTTAGCAACCAGATGTTAACACCAAAGTCATTCATTAAAGCAAATGGTCAAATGGAACTACAAAGGTACGCTACTGGGAATCAAAAGAAATTAAACCGTTTAGAGTCTTTAAAAGGTACGTTATCAGTTTTAGTTACAAGATATAGATAGATATTTAAGGGATTCCAAAGGTAGTTAAACACATATTTATTTTTCAATTTTACTCCTGTTATGTAGCAGAAATCTGAACACACCAATTAGTGTACTATGTTTTTAAATAATAAAATTACATAGTTTGTAATAAAGTAACTTTTGTATTTATCTTTTAATTATGTAGTTACTTTTAAATAAATTCTGTTGTACGTAAATCTTTATTATTTTTCATGTTGAAGGCCCTACAAAATTCAGTTAAGTGTAGTTTTTTTTACAAGTGATAGGATTTGAGCTCTTAAATTTCTATTACATCATCTTGTGTGACCTTGCCGATTAGTTTTCATTTAACATATCTTAAACCAGATATAGATACCTAACAAAGATTTAATTAATATTCTGAATAATTCACTAACCTTATGTAACTTTCTATTATTTCGACTCAATGGTACCCAATCAAAGATTGTTTTTAAATGTTATAATAATTCTACAGGAAGTACTATAACAGATGCCACATCCATAGACAGTTTTGGACCGTTGAGCAATGTTCGCTTCGCCGTATTTGCGCTCGGGTCTAGCGCGTATCCGAATTTTTGTAACTTTGGCAAATACGTGGACAAGTTGCTCGATGACCTTGGCGGGGAACGAATCCATGACCTTGCGACTGGTGACGAGATGTGCGGCCAAGATCAGGCCTTCCGGAAGTGGGCCTCAAGTGTCTTCAACGTAAGTAACTATTAAAATAGAATAACAGATTTCCACTATAATATCCATATTTCTAAAATAAAATGTTACAATGAATCTGTTTCCACATCTGCATGTTTCTTATTCCTGATTCATAGTCTGAGAATGAATTTTGGAATGATATGTAATCATGTACCTGCTACTTTTGATGGTGGGTATAAATCTAGAATACTGTATATTCGGGAAGTAAGACAGAATTTAGATTATGGATTTGGAGATTTTCAAAGGAAAACTGACGTACATCTAGAATTTAACTCGTAAATATCATCTAAATTAATAATTTTAACCCTCTAAGCATTTAAATTCCACTGAATGTCGTAATTGTTTCAATGTTACAGAAATACGTATACAAAACGAGCGTATTTCAACTACCCCTAAACGCCTCACCATGACTTACTTCTTCGCAGAAACGACATGTAGCTAATTGATTACCATGTCGAATCACTGCTTGCCATTGTTTCGTGTGCTAATTTGTAATGTCATTACTTTATTTTTAATTTGATTTGGGGTTTTATATCTCTTAGTTAGTAACTTAGTTCTGGAAACAATGTATTCGTAGCTTGATGACGTAAATTGATTTTAATTAGCATTATTTTGAATTATCCTTGACCCAAAAACAAAGACTGAAAATTTTAAATAATAACAAAACGATATTACTCTGCTATTTAATCATATACCACCTTTAATAAAACAGGTTGCATGTGAAACATTTTGCCTGGATGATGATGAAACTCTTCAAGAAGCAAAAAGGGCTTTAGGCACTGTAGCTCTCAGTGAGGAAACAGTTCGATTCGCAAAGCCGGAATGTCGTGCACCAAGTTTACATGCTGCCTTGCAAAAGGCTTTGAATAAGAAATTTATTTCTTGTATTGTAAAGGCCAATAAAGACTTAGGAGACGCTTCTGCTGAGAGATCTACAATATTTATTGACTTGGAACCTAAGGTATAATCATTTTGTTATGTTTTTATTACGATACCGGAGGATATTCATTAAGCTTTGAGAAAATATAAGAAAACAGTTATATTATGTTATTTATAAATGCATATCGATACTTGAATTAAAAATATGAATTTTTAAAAAAATATGTTACTTAAGACCTAAGATTATATTATTTGTTACAACCGTCAGTTTTATTTATAAATCTATCTGCATACTTAAATATTACTTTGCGATACTATACTTTTATTATAATTGGAGCTAAAACCAATTGGACATTATTTATATGTTGTTAATTTATTAATATAATTTTAGGAAGAAGTGAAATACGATCCAGGAGATCACGTAGGAATAATTGCTTGCAATAGAAAAGAACTAGTGGACAATTTACTATCGCGTGTGAAAGATATTGATGATTACGATGAACCACTGCAACTGCAACTTATGAAGGAGACGCACACGTCTAGTGGTAAGTAAAAATATATTATCTGCTTTCGGTATTACTAAATTTATTTGTAACAATTCTAATAGCCTGTTAAGTCTTAAACTTCATTATTTATACTAGATTTCCTTTTTTTTCTTGATAGTTCTTGAAAATATAATAATGTTAAATATACTTTAAAATTTCAATCGTTTTGGTGCAACCTACATGTTTCTCTAAGTACTTCTACTTTAACAGGGCCTGTAAAATCATGGGAACCACATGAACGGTTACCAGTTGTGGGCGTTCGTGAACTATTCACAAGATTCTTAGATATAACAACACCGCCTACAACAATTTTGCTTCAATACCTAGCAACTACATGTGACAACGATGAAGAAAGAAAGCAGCTTAATATTCTGTCTACTGTAAGCAATTTAAATTACATGTTTTAGGTATTTATAATTTTTTTAAAGTCGTGTTTAGATAATTCTGATTAATTTAATAACACACTTACAGGATCCCGGGGCCTATGAAGATTGGCGTCATTACCATTTCCCAACTCTAGCAGAAGTTTTAGACCAGTTTCCTTCAGCTAAACCCAGTGCTTCCTTATTTTGTGCATTACTTTCACCACTTCAGCCGCGTTTCTATTCAATATCCTCGTCGCCACTTGCTCATCCTAAACATTTGCATCTTACTGTCGCGGTAGTCACATATAGAACCCAAGGTAAGTAAATAAATGAAAGCTTCACAAGCAGTACAGTAGTTTTAGTATAATATTGTAATAATTAGATTGTCAGATCATAAACACTATTCGGCTTGAAACTTTCTATTTCACACTATTTGACGCAGATACACAAAATCTTAATGCTGCAATTTGCCATTTTTAGATCTCTTCTCAATGTTTTCCTTCACTGTTATAGGAATTATATTAATATGCGCAATTTGCTATAAAAATTAAATAAAAGGTTTATAATGCTCTCTGCCGGGCTTTACACTCACATAATTGTGATGAAATCCGGGAGTTTTAAGCTCTGAGTGACTATAACGTCAATATCAATAGGATCTCCAGATTTAAATTCTAAAAATCTTTAGTAAGCTTTTTTTGCCAATGAGATCTCTCGAGTGACTCAATGCTCTGAACAGCCTATTAGACTACGTAGACAGTCGTCAAAAGTCAATAGTAAAAACACCTTGTATGTAAACACAGTAATGCATTAATGTCTCATAGTTTATGTATTTCCCACACAAGTTCGGCGTTGAAATCATAGATTCCTCTGAAATCGGTTTACAAAACGATCTATTTTGGGCTAACATCGACGTGAATTACAAACAAAATGATAGGTGAAACATCTAATATTAGAAATAATGAGTAATTAGAGTGAATCGTTTGCTTTCTACGTAGTAATTTAAAAATGGTGATGTAATTCATACAGATGGAGAAGGACCCATTCATTATGGTGTATGCTCAAATTATCTTATGGATCGTAAACCTGGTGATGAAGTGTACCTGTTTATTCGAAGGTAAGTTACTATTTTTATGTATGCTGTTTGTAAATTGAAAAACTCAATTGGAACAAATCCTATTACTTTTTGACATAATAAATACATAATAAAACAATGTACTAATGGTTACATCATAAGTCAATCCTGCAATGTCAAAAGAAACTTTATTATATTTTTTCCAGAGATAATATAATTAATAAGTTTGCATAGAAAATTCAAATTAGTACATATAAATTAGCTTGGAGACGTTTTTGCATTTGTAGTAGTGTACTGTCAGCACATAAATAAATAAATCAATACTTTTTATATATTTTATAGGCAGGTAATTAATATGAAACTAATAATATTAAACGATATTAAAATAATAAATATTAATATTAAACACAATTTTTAATACAAGATTTTTCAACTCCAGATATTTCGTACTCATCCTCATCCTTACTTTCATCCGATAAATCATTTGTAATAATTTTAAATCGTTCTTATATTATATCTATAACTTCGTACCTGCCCTGAAATTTCTTTTTCTCTTCAATAGCATTTAGACAAACATTTTTCTATTCCTCTACAGATATGCTATTAAATTTTTCCTTAGCTAATGTCATTATTTTTTTTTGCGACGTAAGTTTTCCCCCATATATTTACCATACTTCGACCACGTTTCAACATTGGGACCATTTTTATTTAACAACTTTAATATAAAAAAACAACAATTAGCAACAAATAATAACACTGAACAATAAATAACAAGAATGAACTACAAATAAAATCAATTAATTAATTAATTATCAAACTAAAACCAAACAGTCAAACCTCACAACAATTAGCAATGTAAATAATTATTATTTATTCGACTTTCACTATTGACTTTTGATTGTAAATATATTTTTTCCTCATAAGTAACGAACCTCTTTTTGCTGATTGTACAAGTAAATTTAAATTTCAGGTTTAGAATTCTTGTAAATATGCAAAAATACTACTACAAACGCAAAAACGTTTCGAAGCTAATATACTTGTACAATTTAATCCTCAACCATTTAAATTATATATATACAATTAACATTACCTGATCTCACCGAATTAAGCCGGCGGTTATATCTCTCATCCAAATCCCTTAGAAGGTTGAGGAACTTCTTACCCACTACCATCAAAATTAAGCTAGCAGAATCATTCAATAACAAGCGCTTCTTGTTACTATCAGACAAGCAAAATCGCTAGCGATATTTAAAACTATGATAAAAAAATACTACCTGTCCTTGGAATATGATATTTAAATTCATTTATAAACATTTATATATTTTGTAGATATGTATTTGTATGGTATGTGTATTAAGTATATATCTATGTAATATACAAAATTTCTGCATATTTATATGCAGAAATATATATAAGATATATATATATATATATATCTTACCATACAAATACATATCTACAAAATATATAAATGTTTATAAATGAATTTAAACATTTTTTTATAATTTATATATATATATATATATATATATATATATATATATATATATATGTATATAAATATATATTACATTTATGTATTTATTATTAAAATGTAAGTAGTTCGTACTATATGTTACGTATACCACCATCGCCATTATCATCTCGCCGATGAGACCGCCCTTAGTACATAACTAGATATAATTTTAGTCTTTAAGTTCATGTTTGTAATGGTGTATAATAAAGTGTTATTTATCTATCTATCTATTACATTTTTGATTCCATAGTTTTGTGTCAAAGGTTTTTACAAGATAATACTTTAACTAAACAATAAAATTTCAGCGCTCCAAACTTCCACTTGCCTCAAGATCTCTCAGTACCTCTTATTCTTATCGGCCCTGGAACTGGCATTGCGCCCTTCCGTGGGTTTTGGCATCACCGTAAAGCATTGCTTAATTCTCGTACTCGTCAAAACGCTGGACCTGTGTGGTTGTTCTTTGGTTGCCGAACGCGAACAATGGACTTGTACCGCGAGGAGAAGGAACGGGCTATTAAAGATGGAGTACTTTCAAAAGTCTTCCTTGCTTTATCGAGAGAGAAGTGTACTCCTAAGGTAGGCAATAGTTTCATTGAATAGAATGTGTATTTAATCAAATTAAATAATATGTGTTGCTCTAGAATCTTGAGAATGTTTTTTTTATATGTTAACGTAAAAGCTTTTAAATATTCCAGAATGAGTTATAGCGGTTTATTTTTATTCACTTCATTATAGGACAAACCAAAGTGGTTATAGTCTTGTACGGTCGATGTGACTCTTTATATGATATGGTGCATAAGAAAAAATAATAATATCAGTCCATAATGACCTACTACTGGGATTAGACCCCTTTAGTTTAGTGAAAGTAACAGTATCATCAGCATTTTTGTCCAAGTCGGATTAGCATGTAGATGTGCATATTACGATTTTCTTCACCTGCACTTCACCAGCTCCGATTAGTAGTGTATGAATATATACATTAGACCAGAAAACCTTTACATGCGCCCGAACCCTCTGTTCCTGGCCTAAATTTGAACCCACGTCAATGAAACAAAACTATTTAAACAGTGTTTCTGTCTATTGATGATTAGGCTTTGTATAACCAAAGACGATCAATAATTCATTATATTAAACCAATTTAATAATTCCATTTCTCTAGATATATGTCCAAGAAGTCGCCGAAAAAGAAGGTGCGGAAATACACGATTTACTAAGTAATAGAGGAGCTCATTTCTACGTTTGCGGTGATTGTAAAATGGCTGAAGACGTACATCAGAAACTAAAGGGAATTGTGAAAAAGCATGGCAATATGACTGATGAACAAGTTCAAAGCTTCATGTTCATGCTTAAGGTAAATAAAACTAAAAGTGATTGTTTGAATGTTGTTTCTTTTGAACAGACTTGAAAATAAATATATTAGCACAAAATTTTGTATTTAATCATTATGTACAGTTGATAACAGTAATAAAGGTTCTAAAAGTGTCTTCGAGTTTAAGAATAATCATGAAGAGCGGTTTATACGCTTTTTGGATACTTACAATATTGTGTGATTAATCTATTAAACTATATTGTTTAGATACTAATGGATTTCAAATTAGTGTACGTATCCTAACAGTTCTAGGTGGAGATTTGAAATGACAATATAAAAGTAAACATCGATGAATCCATTAAAATTGTTTTCATTATCAAACGTGGAATGTAGTAGTTAAACAAATATTGTATGACTTAAATCTATTCACAAATACTGTTTCATCAAACTAACATTTCCTGTTATAACGTGGGTTTCAAATTCAACGTTTGGTACGCTCAATTATTTTGTGATAATTAATTGTCCACTTTATCTAGTGACCTAGGGAGCACACCTCAACACTTAACCTTTCAAATTATACCTCTTAAAATTGAATGCGTCATAGTCTTAGCAGTGTTGACTGGATCTACAATATTGGGATGTAAAGGTTTCTCTTGGTTAAGGTGATTCGATTAATTCCCTTTCTTCTTTTTATTTCATTGATTGATAGCCTCTCCTGTAGTAGTCCGTAGTGGCCTAAGCGCAGGTTCATCTAGTTTACTAAATTTTATTCTATAGATTTACAGGGTAAATTACGTAAAAGGACTTTTCATGTTTATGCTTTGATATATCTGGGATCGGCTCTAGCGTGTTGTTAACTATAACTCAATCCTGACTTTCTTAGCTTGGGTCATGGGCTTGACTACACCTAATTATAAAGTGCGTGACTTTATTTGACGATTAATTTATTTTCAAGAGCATATGGAGTCAAAAAAATCAGCGTAAATTATGACAATTTAAATACGTGTTTGTTATATAATAATATGTACAATACAATAATAATTTAAAAATTGGAGGACTTTTTGTCAAATTCTACAATGAATTTAACATGATGTAGGATGAGAATATAATATTATAGCAGCCGTTAAATTTTGTTTAAATTGTAAAAATGATGCAATCAAGTTACCGCAGAATATAATATATAAAAATGTAAATTCAACCATAGCACCGTAGTTATTATTATTATAACTTTATTATTATGTCAATAATGTTTTCAACAGTTTTGTAATATTCTTAATAACGCAGGAAGAGAACCGCTACCACGAAGATATCTTTGGCATCACTCTACGTACCGCAGAGGTTCACAGTGCATCCAGGGAGTCAGCTCGCAGGAACCGAGTGGCCGCCCAACCATGACGCCGGTCATCTCGCTTCCGTCCCAATATGCTCACCTAGCCTATCAAGATTACGACGCCAATGTTAAACAAAAATCATACGTAATACCAATGAAACTAAACTTATGGCATCATTCTGTGTGTAAGAAAATTTGTTGAGATCTTTTGAACTTTCATACCTCATTTCAGTAAATACATCATTAGGTACATACTGTTTTGGTTTTATGTGTGCTTACCTTTCGGAAGACATTTTCATCGCTTGGATAAAATTTGAATTGTGATGTTATTTTTTAATTCATAAATATAGCTTTGCAAGTCCCTTTCAATAATATGTAATGCAAAATCGTATTTTATTAATGTTAAATTTATTACATACTTTCAAGCGGTTTGTTAAGGAATAAGATAGGAATATTTTAATCTATTTAACAACTGTTTAAGTTCATTGTGGGTTATTATTACTGATAAGATCCTATAAATACAAAAATGTGGTAATAATAAGCACAATGTATTGTTCTTAACTCTGTACCTGCTATATCCAGATTAGATCGAGTCAATATTTATAGCTTTAATTGATTCAACAACTCTATCAAATGTATCTCAACCTTTGAGTTTAAACACGACTTTATTATATTCGTTGGCATCGTCGACTATAATTGCTTTAAATTAGGCTTTCAAATAATTGAACGAGTCAATTATATTCCTTAATTTCATTGGCTCCGACTGAGCGAGAATGCAGGGCTGGATCTAGAGGAGGGCAAGCTGGGGCCCATGCCCCGGACAGCCAATTTAAAGGGCGGCAACTTCAAACTTCGCAGACAATCGTTCAAAGAAGTTGTGTATACAACTCATCATAAACGCAACTTTGACCACTGACACGTCTTTAAGTACCTTAAGCACATAAATTACTTTTCGCTTGGCGAGTGGGCATAGGTTAAAAAGCACAGACTCATGCGTGTCCATTAGTGGGCGTCTGATGGCTGAAATGATGATGATGATTAAGGTAAAAATATAGGCGAGCGGGGGTGGCATTTTTCACTTTTTACTCCTCCTCAATAATATTCAAGATCCGGTGCTGCGAGAATGAATTTATATAAGCATGAACTAGTGATGAGTTGTTTTTAGTATGGCTTTTACATTTAATGTAAGTATATAAAATAGTTTTGAAAATTAGCGACCTCATAACGCATGTCAAAATTTAAAGCAAAAACATTTATTCGCGGTCTTGTATTGTCACAAGGTTACAGTGTTAATAGAGTAGATTATTTTAAGAACAGCAATAATAATAAGCTACTCTTTTCCAATAATTTGAATGGTTATTCGTAGATATATTAAGTACCTAAACACCGCAAAACCGCTGGGGTAACAGGTATCTATGTAAATGTATAAGACGGTTTCCAGCTGACAATCCGACGCCGTGGCTACTAGAAAATGTGTTTTCGCCATACCTATTTACAACAATGAGATTGTTCATTCCACTCAATGGCTGCTAATATATTTTTGCATATATCATATAATTTTTCACTATAGCAAATACCAAAGACTGCAGGTATATGGACTCCATTTCGAATACAAAAGGCATTTAAGTATATTAATAGTTAGGTTAGCCTCACCATTTTAGAAGAATTGACAGTATATACACACTTGTCTAAGGCCAATTTGCAAGATCCACAAATCGATAATCTCGATGTGCAGGTTCCCTCGCGATAATTTCCTTCACCGTCAGCACGTTGTATTTTAATGAAATGTGCACATTAGATCAGAAAACTGCGTACAAGCAGGTTCCCCAGCCAGGATTCTAATCCATGTCGTTAAAATGAAACTTGGCTGCCTTATCCATTGAAATAATACGAATTCATTTCCATAATGGTAGTAAAACTGCATTAAAAGTTTAGTACATTTTTTTTAGATTTCAAACGGACTTTAAGCAGGGTGAATATATTAATGATTGTTAACGCACAAAATGCATTATAAATCTCGATGAATTCTTATTAATGCTTGAAAATATATCGATCATATCGCAATTATAAAAATGTTTCCATTATATATAAGGATTTATCAATCATGTAGTACTTAAATGTAATTTTTTCCATTTAATAAATTCATTTAAAAAATAACAATTTTAATTAATTAATATATTTTAATGAAAGTATTGTCCATTTATTGAAAATAATGTATTTAAAAGTATATTTTATTGTTGATAAATAATTTTATTTTTTATATTAGTTAAGTTATTTATCAAAATTTAATGTCAGAGATTATTTATTTGATCATTCTAATTATTCATACAACGATTATTTAAGTTTTTATAATTACAAAATATTGTACAAATTATGGTTAATAAGTTATGTTACGCTATCAATTTGTAAATAATAATAAATTATATTTCTAATTTATGTTTGAGCTATGATACAATAATAAAAAAGTAAAGCTTTTCCAAAATTATATCTTCATTATTGTTATAATATTATTTTTTGTCGATTTTCAAATTCATTCCTCTTTTATGACTATATGATACATGTTTAGGATAATAATGATTATATAATAAATTATTATTCTAATTATTCTTAATTTACATTTATTTATAAACTATATTTCTTATATTTTAATCTTTATTATTGGATAAATATTTGTGAGTGTCGACTTTGTGACCCTTTAGCTAGCTAGTCGTAAGAAATACGTATATTCAGATTTTCTATTATTCCTCATACAAGAATTTAATATACAAAAATCTTTCTGATGTTAATAAATATTGCTATATTAAATTATATCATACAAATAACTGTCTTTGCATATTTACAAATTGAATTCCATATTAAATTAGTCAAATGCACATTTAAAAAAATAAACATATATTATCAAAGTCATATCACGTGAAGTATATATATGACGATTATAATTGACAATTGAACAATCTAGAAAGGATGAATCAGTTGGTATAATGTGTATGGAACAATAATTGAATTAACAAAAATACTTGTCTGTTATATTGATCAAATAAAGTTCCTTCGTATTTGAAAAGTGAATTATGCATTTTATTTGTTTATTTACCTTTACCTGTGTATGTAGGACAATGTGGCGTCGAATAGTAATTTAATGTATTGTTACGGGCAAGCGGGGTACGCACTTAGGATTGGAAGGAAACACCAGTTTTTAAATAAACGCTTTTATTGACTTACACAGCCGCACGTAATACTTCTCCACAGGGTTGCCCCTATACACACAACTAACGATGCACTGTTCCGACGATAATATGTCTCACTCATAATATTGTCGCCGATATTGCGTAGACACGCCTTCTGCTGCTGCAGTGTTCACCACAATTTACTGCGCGCAGCTCACCTCTGGATCTCATTTAAACTGCGCGAAACTCCTCCTTCACTAAACTGTCCACTACACTTTTCACTAA
The DNA here is from genome assembly GCA_039645545.1 of Dendrolimus houi. Lineage (NCBI taxonomy): Eukaryota > Metazoa > Arthropoda > Insecta > Lepidoptera > Lasiocampidae > Dendrolimus > Dendrolimus houi. Next base: position 21,028,834 of record CM077127.1, on the reverse strand, counting down.
ATTCACCACTAAACTCGTCACTGTCTTCTATTAAAATCTTCTTCCAACTCTTTCGTATCGCACTTGTCGCTTCTCCGTCTTGAACTGAACTCAACTCTAAGCTGCCCGGTAGGCGCGCCTTACGCTGCTTATATACCCGGAAGAATTTTCTGGAACCCATAATTTCGTTATTCTTTTATTTACTATCTGTCCCTTTCTAAAAATCTATCTATCTCAGTCTTTTCCTTCCCGAACCTTTTATTCAAGAACTTTCGTTCATACATCTATCCCTTTCTAACATCTATCTATCTCTGTCTTTTCCTTCCCGAACTTTCTATTCTAGAGCTTTCGTTCATCGTCTATCCCTTTCCAAAATATATCCGTCCTCGTGTTTTCCTTCCAGAATTTTCTAAAATTTCTTAAACTAACTAGATGGTTCCAGCATCATTCGCTACAGTATTATTCACCGTTGCAAGGGTGTTAAACCTGTTGAAGCGTAGTTTTAATTATTTTAATATCTGTTTAAACAATAATTAATAGCTACGCTATTTGAGTCGTTTAAGACGACATTATGACTTCATACGTACGTATATCTTGCAATTCTCGTACAAAATCTAGAGGGTTCGGAATTTTGCAAGATGGTAAAAGGTTGTTTCTTGTCAAATTTAGTATTACTATCTGCATATATAACAATGTATGCATAATATCCTAATAGAATATGAATTGTACTCAACTCATTTATACAATTCGAAATGAAATAAGTATTTTCGTGAAATTGATAACCTCTTTTCAAAGTGCAATTAAGTTTTGCATGTGGTGAATACACCACAATAAGCAATACAATAGTATTGCTTATTACGATACATATTTTTGCTTAGACTCCAAGTACCCAGACAAAGTCAATAATCATTAGACGAGGCGAAGGCGAATGATAGCAGCTGACGGGTACGCACATACGAGTACTATACTATAGCTTCTTATACGTACATATTACACTCGGAAAACTGCTGCGACGATGTAATAGCGTCAGTATGTTATGGTGAGAGCAAGGCAGGCTGTTATGCCTCTTTTACATTATGCACACTTCCAAGGTAACAAACAAGCAGGAACATGACGGAGGAAATGAACAACGCCAGTAAACTTAACTTATTTGAAAGTTGCGGTGTCCATCTCCTTGCTTGCTGCCATGGAGGTGGACATAATATCGTAGATGGTAATTAAAAGTGTGTGCTTATAATTTCGTATATTGTTGAAGTGAAAGCTTTTAGAATCGTTGTGATTTGAAACTCGATGAAACGAAAATGCGACACTAAAAAGAGATAAACACATAAATCTATAGGACTAAGTCTGCGAGAGTATGAGATACGAGTTTAACATTGTGCAGCACAGATTAAACATAGGTCCAATTTGGATCGAAATAAAACTGATAGTAATATTTTTTAGACTAAAACAGTGAAAAATTGAAAGTGATATTTAAGAAGCTTATTTTGTTTTGCTTCCCTTTTTACACAGTCGGCAAAAAAGGCGCACCGTGCCGTGCGACATAAAAGTATAAATATACGCCATTGAATAGTATGTAGGTAGATTATCATTATATAAATAGTATATAATTCAATCTAGCTTCTACAGTCCATATTCTAATCTAATACTCAGGCCTGAAACGCCACTTAAGTAATAATCCATCCAAATTAAAAAAAGTGGTTTTAAATGCACAGGACAAGCAGAGACTTGTGGGATATTTAAAATTTCTTCATGCATACTTCAAAAATAGGATTCAAATAGTGACATGTTTTTTACAATTATATAAACTTTTGAAACGCTCATAGCTATTGGACAAGACAAAGAAGTGAAATTTTCCTTTCTCAGTGAGGATGTTATATAACTTCTTTTTAATGTAACCTTATTTTCATGTATTTCTAGAGATTTGCGATGTGGCAGCTGGTGTAAATCAGAACGGAATAGATGGGAAAGATATACTGACACGGCCCTTAACTTTATATGTAAAAATGAATCGTAGAAATTGATATACTAACATAACTTGAGAACGACTTTACCGATTTCGATGATATTTGTTTTGTGTATTTGAATGGGTGCCCGGATAGGTGAGATTTACAATTGGAACCGGTAGGTGGCGCTGAGATAGAGTTTTAGAATCTTCCTAATCACCTGGACCGATTTTGGTCATTTTGTTTTTGTGCGTTTGAGTGGGTTCCCGGATGGTTTAGATTCACAATTGGAACCGGTAGGTGGCGCTGAGATCGGGTTTTAGAATCTTCCTAATCACCTGGACCGATTTTGGTGAATTTGTTTTTGTGTGTTTGAGTGGGTTCCCGGATAGTTTAGATTCACAATTGGAACCGTTAGGTGGCGCTGAGATCGGGTTCTAGAATCCTCCTAATTACCTGCACGGATTTTGGTGATTTTGTTTTTGTGTCATGAAACAAAGACTTTTAGGAATTCAGAAAATATGGCGGTACGAAGTTCGCCGGGTCAGCTAGTGATTGATAAAAGTGAAAAAAAGAAGCATATCTTAACGAGATTTATAGATTTCCAAAAAGTTTTTCAGCAAAGATGCAACAACAAAATCTACAAGATTTTCGGTTCAGATCCCTTGAAAATCAGTCAAACTATAAACAATAGGATTATAACAGTTCATCATTCCAGTCTTATGAGACCTAGTGATAAGCAAAATTATGTAGATATGTTATCCTATTATAAAGGTGTAGAACCTAACACCTTGATAAATATCAGGCTACGTGGAGCTTTCTACAATGCAGCATCCTTATTTATAGGGGTAAGATTGCTTACATTGCTAATTTACTGAAGGTTCATGATATTAATTTTAGATAGGTCTCCTTGCGTTGTTTCCTTGTGATAATCTAAAATAGTTCAGTAGTTTGCATCGAGAAAGACAAATTTATTTGTACTAAATTACATTACTAAGTTGTTACTCTTGACTTTGTTCGCATTACTTTCAGAGTGAGGTAAAAACGCAATTGCAACGTAAAAATATCTATTAGTTTATTTGTTATCGAAAGTCTAACGGTCTTGTTCATATTGAGTTAGAGTAAGTTTATTGGCTTTATATGTATTCAATTCTTGAGGAATCATACAGGTTGCCCATACAAAATTGCATTCCCAACTTCACCTTCTTTAAGATTGTTTTTTTGGGACGAAAAGTAGGCAACAAAAAGTTCCCCAATATACAATCTACCTCTTTGCCAAATTTCATTAAGATTCGTTCTACCTTTTACTCGTGAGCAGGTAACAAATAATCAGTTACTTTCACATTTACAAATCGGTATGAATTAGGTTTATTACTGATTAGGTTGACCAAAATGCAAATTGTAAATACCAACTACTAAACTTGGTCATGAAAATCATAAAAGGAAACCTCCTTTTATGATTTTCGTAATATTTTCAATAAGGACATGGCTAGGTGTAACTTTTCTTAGTTCTCTGGATTTGTGCTATACGCATATCCTGTCTCAACTATGCAATGTATTGTTTAGTCCCAAGTCTCCTCTTTATCTTAAGGAACGTTTCCAATTTTTCAATGTGAATCAGGAGAAATTCCTCAGGTCATCAGTGAATATGAGACTAGAAACACCGCTCAATACAACCAAGTTTTATAATCATTCATTCAGTGTTCAAGCTGTCCAATTATGGAACATGCTTCCACTGGAAGTGAAAGAAAGAAAGAAAGAAAGAAAAACTTTATTCGAAGAAAGTGAAGCAAGCCCAATCAATATCCTCGTTTATTAGACATGTTAAAGATTACTACCTCAAAGTATAATATATGTTATGTGTCAATAAATGTATTAATATAATATAATATGTAACATTTTTAAAAATATTGTGCAACAAAATCCTGCCCTAGCTTTTGTGCCATATTTCTCACTCCGTCCCAAGGTTGTCTGGAAGAGATCGCTATCAGCGATATGACCGCCATTTGTACCTAATTCTAAACTGTTTTTGTGTATTGTTTCATTAATGTTATTGTACAATAAAGTACATTCTATTCTATTCTACTCCGAAGAACTACTCCATTTTTATTCCTGTTGAAGATACTATGGGTACTTACATACATACAAATTATATGATAATGGGTATATTAAGTAAAGGACTAAGGAGCAGCTTATTACACATGTTTATGTTGTTAGCAATAGCACGGAAGAAGAATACTAGTATAACTAAATCTGAGCCAGATCTCACTGAATATAAACAATTATTCAAATTATAAAGAGTTTTTTTTAACTAAAATCGAAGTTAAATATACATATACAAATCATTTTTTATAGGCTCGAAAATAATACTTATGAAAATGCGTTCGCAGTAACAGGTTGGAAAAACGGTTTATTTACCCATAAAAAGGCTATAAACTGGGAACGATGTCACAAATCCCTTAAGCGATGGTTATCTGTCTTTCTGAATATAACAAAACCAGGTTTAATCTTGGGTTTATTATTATTTAATATAAAAATATCCATTCATTTTGGACATGTCTTAAACTTTGATGCCTGTTTGTATCATAAATTAGATTCCTTTTATGAACAGTGGGATAAAATTAAATATAAGTGAATGTGTTTATTGTGTATGTGGATTGTGGTTAGTTTAGATATGTAGACGATGGATGGAAATAGACTAACAAAATAAGCGTATGACAACAATTTGAATGGTAGAGTTGGTGCCGGTAGATGTTTGAATAATGGTCAGGTGAAAAGCACTAATAAATTTGTAAGTATGAAGACAACAATGAAATAAGACATCTATTGAAAGTTTTGATTAAGAATATTTTATAAAAACAAAAATGGTGGCACCAGCTGTAATGTCAAAGTGTGTGTGTGTGTGTGTGTTTTTTTTTTGCATGAGTTCAGAAGACAGGCAGACGGCCCATCTGATGGAAAGTGGTTACCATCGCCTGTGGACATTTGCGACACCAAAGGAATACTGGAACCTGGTCACTAAAGCCGGAACAAAACTCGAGGTTGTTATGGCGGCATACTCTAGACCAGGGGCAGACAGGCAAATACCCTACCACCTGGCTGTGGGTTGTTTTGTTGCCTGTTACGACACGCCGCCCGGCCGCAGCAAATTGTATTCTTTCTCCGTTCCTGCACAGATAAAAAAAGTACGACGAGTTACGAGTAAAGTTTTTTACTAGGCGATTGTCATTAATTGAATCAATTTGGTTGAAAAGCAGAGAACTGTATTGACGGTATTCAACGACATTGAATGAATCAAGTTTTTGTTCATGTGGATGACTGGTCGATTCATTCAAATTGAAAAATAGAAATGAACGAAATATCGGCAGTGATGTGATCTTCTTCTGTGATGTGTACTGGGCAGTTGCCATTCCCAGTATTCTGTTTCCATACTTAAAGCATAGTTGTAATTAAATAATTAAATGCTTTATTGAAGCCAATATCCACGTTTTGCATCATATAATTATCCAAAAAGCTACGTAAATATTAACTCGGTGCTTGAGTTATTTGGAATAGTAGGCGTCTAGAAAAACTGCATGATCATCATGAATTATAAGGCTTCACCCAAAGACGCAGCGCATCAAAAATGTTTATATTATTTTTAAGATGACGCTATAGTTGGTATTCCCAAATAAACCTTCTTGAACTCTTGAAAAGATAATATGTCTAAGCTCACGTATCTGTTCTGAGCTGTATTATGTTTATTACCCATTTCTAAGAAGACAACCAGTCATTGCTTTGAATAATACACATCTAATACGGAAACCAATCTCTCCGGCAGTAACAATGACATTAAACTTTTTCCTGTAACTAATCTATGACGTTAAAATATAAGTGAATGTCACCTGCGTTGTGAAAGTCAAGGTTTCTTTCATTCATTCGGTTCACTCAACTTCTATAATATTATAAAATTCTAAACATGCCGTGTCTGTACACTGAAGCTATTAAAAAAAAACAACTTGAATAGACTACCTATATATAAACGATGGAGAACGCAATGCAATTTTTTACATTTCTTATCTGTTTGTTTGCTTGCTCGGGCTTCACGTAAAAACTACTAGGCCGATTTCGACGCGGTTTTCGCTGATCGACAGCCAATCCCTAGACTTAAACTCTGTGCTAGTTTTATTCTGGAAAACCCGCGGGAATTTTCTGGGAATGATTTTAAATGGCCAGACTAAAAAAAAATCAAATTTAATGTGATTTTTTTACTGATCGATAGCAAATTTTATGTAGAGAAATGTGTGAATTTCAAGACAAGCGTAGACGAAGTCGCGGTCACATCCTAATTTTTAACAAAACTTCAATTATAAAAGCTTTAACTATTACTAATACATCGAGCCTGTTGTGGAAAAAACGTCATAAGCGACAGAATTTAGGTATTTCACTTTTTATTGCAAAATACAGCAAAAATTATTTAGATCCTAATATAAAGATCTTTAGGTCCATATCTGTGATAATGGTAAAATTATGACAAACATAAAAATCGGCGATCTATAAGTAATATATATTAAAAATAATTAGTATAGTAGCTCCTGCTAAATTTTATGTATGTCGCTTACGATGTTGTTCCATGACAGGTTTGATATTTGAACTTTACCACCGATTTCATCTCACATAACGTCCTAATTCTATTGTACAACAAGTTTTGCATTTTCTCGAACAAAAACTATTCTATAGTAATATTAAAATTATACAAGTATAATTTATATCAAGTTAAATGAATACCAGTCGATATGCTACTGTATTCAGAGAGGAGATATAAAAGTTATGAATAACTTTTATCTATCGGTTTGTTTATATCTCCTCTCTGAATACATTTATTATATATTCTATGAATAGAATAAAAATACAAGACGGTAAAATTAAAAATGACAGTTGCATGAATAAACCAGTTGAATCGTTTCACTTTTGATTCAGTCAGGCTATAATTGAATCTACTGATAACTTTTGTTTAAATCGGTAGACAAATACACATATTGTATATCTCAAAATTAAGCAAGTTACGCTTGTGTTACGGGTAATATACAACGGACTACTGTGGGGCCGATTCCATACACCCAGACAATAGTAAATAACGGAGAAAATTCGTTTCTGAAATTTATCATACCAGGAATCGAACCCGGAGCCTCTGAGATGCAGTACGGTAGGCCGGCAAAGGCTTACACCGCTCAACCAGAGAGGCCATCGACTCTTATCTTTTATCTGATGTATGAAAAATCGGCACTTAGACAAATACTAAGCACACGTCGGCCACGTACGTCCTTGGGGACGTCAGAGCCCATACATTTTATATAGCGGATAGTTGCTTGGTGCTACATGGATGTTATGTAGCGACGCGTTATTTACTACCTAAGAAGCGCAAAGTGTCAAGTCTATTTATGTTAGTTTTAATTATTGTAAGAAGTGGTCTGGAAAATATCGCCAGCGGCCATAAGACTTCCTATTGTATATATGTGTGTGACTTATATATGCAATAAAGAATATTCATTCATTCAGCGCCAACTATCAAATTTAGTTGACGACGAAAAAAATTTGTTACAACCAACGTTACGATAAATGCGCGACCCACGTTATAAGCCGATATTACACGATTCATTTCTGTCATTCAATTTGGATGCATTGGAAAAGGAATCCATATAAATATTAACTTTTATCAGTCAATGTCAATAATAGCGTCGTGTCCTTTTAGGTCTGTACCTGTTTAATAATATTAACATTATCATATCCACGTGTAAGATGTCTCAGACGCGTTTGTTAAGGTACTCTTGCACGAGTAACTTAAATTGCTCAATATCTGTCAATTCTCGTCAACTATGACGTCACGACTACATCAAGAAATGAAGGACAATGGCAATATGTAGCAAGCAGTTGCTGAGATACGGCCACACAATATCATGCAATATGGAGCATTTTAAAAAATCGGGCACCCGCCCTCTTCCGCTGCCGGCCTGTTCCCCTTGCGAAAACGAGACGTAGTTATACACACAAACGAGATAGAAAGAAAATTTCCTAACCGATTAGGTATTCGGCAACTCATATGGTGCCGTTGAGAAATGTGGAATATATGCAGCAATTAGAAACAATATTCCCGAAACAATTGCCGCTTTTTATTGCAATTGCTCCAAGATTGATCCATTACTGTTGCCAAGCAATAATTGCTCAAACAAGATTTTATGATGTGTAAGGTTCAAATAGATTAGACTAAATTACACTGGTCGGCAACCAAATTCTCCTTTAAATAAAATCTGATAAATACAATTATATAGAATTTGACATGCTTTTAGTTTCTTGCTATCATGTATATATATATTTTTTTTTTGCTCCTAACCAATATTTATTGTGCAAAACTTTTTTCCTCTTATCAAGCTCCAAAATACCATCATGTCAGTAGATTTCTTATACGCAAATATTTAAGCCATATCTCATGAAGGTGATGAAAGATTCTAGCAAGATATCTATACCAATATTATAAAGAGGAAATATTTGTATTTTTATGTTTTTGTTTGTTTGTAACGAATAAACTCAAAAACCGCTGAACCGATTTCAAAAATTCTTTCACTATTCGAACGCTACATTATCCCTGATTAATAAAGGCTATATAAAAATTAGGGATCCTTACTAAAACTTCAATAATGTAACTCATCAATCTAAACAAAATACTTGCGCTGGAATCAGGTTCTACGATTTTGATAAAATTTTGTGTGCTCGAGTGGGTTGTTTAGATTCATAATTAGACCCGGTAGATGGCGCTGGAATCGGGTCCTAGATTTTTATTTTTTCAGGGCAGGACAACGTCTGCTGCTAGTATTATTACAGAATCTAGAGAAACGGTACAACGGAAAATGGTCAGAATTATTACTTGCAGATTTTTGTTACTTGATTTGCCACGAAATTACAGTGGAATACACTAAAATTGAGAACAGTACAAACTAAAATGCTTTATTAGTAATTTAATTTTTTTCGGAGGTTTTAAATCAGCTATTGTCACAATAATTAAGCTACTGTCACTATAATTAAAAAAATCACAACAGTTAGAAGGAGTCAAATTTTTTTTTTTTTTTGCCGGCCAGTGTTATTTAAGAAGTTAATGTAATAAAAATTAGTCAAGTGGGTGTCGATTTACCAACAGTAGATTACAAAAGTACCATAAAAGACGAACGTCTGATTTTTTATTTAGGGTTATATATTTGTAGGCCCTTGTATTTATTATTTCGCTTGCTACTATTATTCTCCAGGGGCAAATAGCTGCGGAATTCTGAACAGTAAGACAGTTTAAACCTTTGTTAACTAGAACACTGCGTAATGCGCTTATTTAATAGGGCAGCTGACAGTCAACTGAGAGACTGTTTCATATTAAAAAAACGTCATAGCCTCCTAGATTGTGTACGAGCTTAGCAAGTTATAATGTCATATCTTTAATAAATCAAATAGCAAATGTATTAATGTATAAACGATAATGAAAATTATTTTTATCACGATACTTTAAAAGTATTATAACAAGCTATTTTAACGCTCGCTCTTTTATATGAACATTGTTTTCGATTTTATTGTAAAATAATTATATACATACCTATCAAATAATTGTTTTTTATTTAAATATTTTCTCAAAAAAAGTTACAAGATCATACAAACAATTACATTGCCAAACTACAGCTCAGTTTCTCAGCATCGTTCTCGTGGATCGTATTAAATATACCTTATAACTTCTATTTTATATACTTAAGTACACCTTTTTATATACATTATAATATAAATTAATTTAAATGATTGGCTTAACCGTTTTTTGTATTACTCTTATATTATTTACCACCATTATCTAAAGTACATACACACCAAACCTTTTGTGAATTCGTTTAATAGGTTTCCTTTATATATATATATATATATATATATATATATATATATATATATATATATATATATATATATATATATATATATATATATATATATATATGTATAAAATAAGTAATAGTACTATCATTAAGGACACAATGCTAAATAATGCTTACGTAATATACATTTTAAACTTTGTTTGGATATAAAATGTATATCATGTTTTATTTTTTATTAACGTAAAACTTTAATTATATAAAAAACTATTTGCGTACAAACGCTGCGTATATTCATGATGTATTCAAAAATTCTTCACTTGATTGCATTATTTATGAGTCATAGGAATAAGTGCGACGTACTCAGAACCATATCTGTCCAATTCACACCACTTCGATCAAATTGCTTTTCTATGTGAACTATTCAGATAAGCAAACACGATATTGCAATATGTGACATAGTTTATAATGAGATTATATTTGTTCTAAACTTTTTTTTATTGCAGAATACAGCAGACAAGCTGATGCCAAGTGACGGAAATGTGGAAAGGTGGGTCTTCAGCCTGTCTGGCTATCTGGTTACCTTCGCGTCGCCTATGGACTTTTGCAACACCAGGGCCCCAATGCTACTATTTTAATATCTTGGCATTGTAAAGATATTCAAAATACGATTCCATTGCAATTGAGTCAAAAATACGTATTCTACTAAATCCACAATATCTTCACGATATCTTCGAGGCGGGATAATAGTAGAAAAAAATGGTATTATAATTAGCAGAAATGGCGTTATATGAAATGAATATTGAAAAGCTATCAAACGTTTTTAACATTATTTCGCTAGTTTACTATTGTAAATGTTTATAAAAGTAGAGTAGCATGCAACGGGCACGCCATTGGAGTTAACAGAATACCGAAATCAAGCAAAACTACAACGTAGACGATAGTGTTCGGCGATTTTGACGAGATAGACGTATCCTATCCGTGCAGGAGCGGAGAAAGAATACAAGTTCCTGCGCCCAGGCGGCCTGCCCTAAGAGGCGACAAAACAACCCGCAGCCAGGTGGTAGGGCATTTTCCCGTCTGGATGGTTACCACCCCTGGTCTAGAACATATCGCCATAACAACCTTGAGTTGTGTTCCGACATTAGTGGCCAAGTCCCAGCCCCCATCTACGAATCCGGCAGCACATTGGTAGCACCTTTAGTGTTGCAAATATTTATAGACGACGGTAACCAGTTTCCATCACAGTCGGGCCGTCAGCAGAAGCAGAATTGAGCCGCACAGCGGTAATGCTGATGTGCTGTCTACCTCGAAAGGGGACTGGGACCTGGCCCCTAATGCTAGAACTCTATCCGTGCAGGAACGGTGTACTGAGTGCCAACCTCATTTCTGAAGTTGCGGAAGACAATTTATTTATCTTGTATATGTCGCATTTGGAAATAAATATTTTTATTCTTTCGTTCAAAGAGCGGAGAAAGAATACAATTTCTTGCGGACGGGCGGCCTGTCTTAAGAGGTGACAAATAACTCAAAGCCAAGTTCCAGTCACCCTTTTGGGAGCGGCAGCATATTGGGTGTACCTTTGGTGCTATAAATGTCCATAGGCGATGGTAACCGTTTTTCATCAACCAGGTGGGCCATCTGCCTGTCTGTTGAAATCATGCAATAAAAAAAAGGACGATAATGCTATATATGATAAAGGATAATATGGGATTGATACTCATTGCTTCAAATCACCTGCTCAGTTTTAGAACGTCTCATCTTAAATGCTGGGGTAAAACCATTACATACTGACGTGGGTGAAATACCTTAGTAATTAGTTTTTAATAATTTAATTTACACAACTTTAATTCTACATGGAAATGGATTTCTGAAATAAAGAAATTATTATATGTTATGGAACATTGTATTGCTATTATATTACAAGAAGACTCCTCTTATAAACTCATCGTGCCCCATTCAACAATATATTTAGCAAACTTCTTCAGTATCATTTCATTATCTTACTCCGAGGATATTTAATAAGGAAACTTAGTGTGGTCTCAAAACTTACTCGATATTATGTAAAATTCCCCAACTTAGGCATTGAAAATGGATAAGATTGCATCACTATGATATCTATATTATTATAAAATTCTAAACATGGCGTATCTGTATATTGAAGCTATTAAAATAACAACTGGAATAGACTATATAAACGACGAAGAACACGATGCAATTTTTTTAGATTTTTTGTTTGTTTGTAGGTTTGTCTGGTTGTACACGATTCACGTAAAAACTACTGGGTCGATTTGGATTCGATTTTCGCTGATCGACAGCAAATTTGTAGACTTATAATCTGCGCCACTATTTATGCTGGGTATCCCGCGGGAAATTTTCTGGGAATTATTTAAAATGACCAGATTAAAAAAATCGAATTCAAATGTGATTTTTCACTGATCAATAATAAAATGTGTGACATTTTTATCTCGGGAATGACGAGATTTTTCCTGGGAGCGGATTGTACTTGTTCGGGTGCATAATAATTAGCTTATTCCGACACAGTTTTCGCTAAAAGGATAGCTTACATTCTTTTTTAAATGCTGTGGTACTTCGTGTCCCGGGAATCCCGTGGGATTTTTAAATCAGGCGTGGACGAAGTCACGGGCATATCCTAGTAACAAAATAAAGCTATTCACGCCACTTTGCTTCTGTAGTTTTCAAACCTGCGTCCCGCGAAAAGTGTACAAATATTTTTAAACCTTACTTTAGAGTGATTTATCTACCCAACATTTTGGAAGCGTCCCCAACGGACAGTGATTTGGGACCCATATTTTATTTGTAACTTTATTTTTCTCTTCTCGTAATCAACTGTATATACCATATATATGTTATTAGAAATAAGACAGAAAAAATATATTTATTTAGAACTACATACCACGTAAAAAACTAAATAATAAAAAAACCATGAAGATGAAGTTTTAAGTTGGCTCTATCTCAGCATATTGCTTGTTGACTAGCATCGCTGATCTTCCGCCAGGAAGAATTTTGATTAAGCTATTATAATAATATAATAATCTTTATTTGCCAGAATATAGTACAAAAGTTATTACAGTGAAAAAATGATGTCCTATACATTCTACCATTTTCATGGTGTGCAAAAATAATAATAATTGTAATATGAATTTAATATTTATCCGTCTTCTTTAACATATCTATATCTATATTTGTATTTATTTATATCTATATTTTACAACTGTTTTACCGAGTTATTTATTAATATTTTATTATTTTTAAATTATACGTATGTCAATCAAATACATCTACATGTCATGTCAAATACGTATAAATTATAAAATAAATTAATATTATTAAATAAAAATCAATTGTCATATTTATCCTCAGGTACTTGGTATTTTGTTAACAAATCTCGGTCGCATTAAGATTTTAGAATAGTATTTTTTTTATTATTGTTACATAGTGTTTCAATTTATTTCATAATCAAAAAATTCGTTGATACTGTAAAATGTTTTGTTTACTAGCCAGTCATATAATATATGTTTAAATAAATTTATATTCATGTCTTTGATTATTTGCGGCATTTTGTTATATATTTTGCCACACATATAATGAGACTGTTTTTGTGACATTGCAAGTTTAGGTGTCTTTTTTTAGAACTATTCTATCTGGGTTTCTTGTGTTTCTGGGATACAGTTCCTTGGTTTTTGTAAACAATTCTGAATTGTTCCGAACAAATTTAGCACATTCAAATTAAATTATAAAATTCGTTTATAAATTAATATCCGTAGAGTGATTATGTATCTCCTCTAACATATAATTATAACGCCGAAAAAGAATGGAACAAACTCTAATGAATCCAGAACGCGTTGAAAACGATCCCACAATAATAATGTAATCCGATTATATTCACTCAATTTCGAACAGCAATACTCGTTTTAATATGTTGCTAAACCATATTTTATTGGTCGTAAATTCTTTTCAAGTTAATAGAGTAACGGCAGTGTTACCCTATTCTGTGAAGTCATTGTAGCGTAATGGCTAGAGCACGCGTCCCAAACTCGTAGTTTTCGAATCTTGGCCGGAAAGCATGCACCACTTACAAGTCGTGCGCAGACGGCTTCCTACGACTGGGACCGGGGCTTGTCTAAGTAGTACTAAGAACTAGACGACCGCGGGTCGCGGTTGTGAGAGGGGAGGGGTTGTCTTCGGCAAACCTTCTGCGCATGACTTATAGGCCGTTTTCTGACCTAATGTGCATATTGCACATCGAAATAACCGATTTAAGCAAGTCGTCTGGGGCAAGCGTGGTGGGAATATAGTCCGTTCCCTCCCTATAATGGGAGGCCGGAGCCTAGCAGTGGAACGTTAATGGGCTGTTATTATTAAACCTATTCTATAACAACATTCATACACATATCGCCTAAGAAATTAACCGATATGGAATAACGTTGCGTTCCCTCGTGACGTCTCTTACATCGGATGATGCTTTTTAAAGTATGGATTATCATTTCAAGTATATATTTGTGTGTTAAATCACACAATGAATAAAGTACAGTTATACAATCTTTACAACGGTAGTTTAATTATAGGTAACTTTTAATTTATGACTAATAAATTCGGATCTTACCGAAAAAGAGCCGATGTGATTTATGTATATTTAATCATTCAGGTGATTTTTCAATACCTAATGAGTCTCAGAATCGATAAATTTGCATCCGTGCAGGAACGGTGAAAGAATATAATTTCCTGCGGCCGGGCGGCCTGTCGTGAGGCGCAACAAAAAACCCCACAGCTAGGTGGTAGGGTATTTACCCGTCTGGATGACTACCACCCCTGGTCTAGAGTATGCCGCACTAACAACCTTGAGTTGTGTTCCGACATTAGTGGCTAGGTTCAGTCACCATTTAGAGAGCGACAGAACATTGGTAGCACCTACATCTTATACTAATATATAAAGCTGAAGAGTTTGTTTGTTTCATTGAACTCGCTAATTTCAGGAACTACTGGTCTGATTTGAAAACTTATTTCAGTGTTAGATAGCCCATTTAACCAGGAAGGTTATAGCCTATATCATCACGCTAAGACTAATAGGAGCGGAGCACCAATGAAGAATGTTTAAAAAACGGGGGAATTTTTTTAACTTACTTTATTTTTAAATATTCCACGCGGACGAAGTCGCGGGCAGAAGATGGTGTGTTATAAATGTCCATAGACGATGGTAACCGCTTTCCAAAAGAAAAAATCATTCCGATATCGACGGATTATCTCTTAACCATTTGTTATGTATTGTAAACATTTCAACTTTGTATCACCTCAAACGTCGGTTTGTAGATGCAGTTGTTTTTTAGAAACTATATGGATCTAAGCCTATGTTTACATAATTGTAAGCATAATTTTAATATTAGTGGGATCTACGAAAACTAACGTATTTAATCGAACCTATTACATGTATCAAATATGCTATATTTCATTATTATTGATCCATTCTGCTTCGCTTCTAGACAGTGAAGAAAGCGCGAACGAATATTCAAACGAGATAACTCTCACACTTCTATATTATTATCGGCGAATTACTTTACTATTAAAATATAAATTTATTCAAATAGTTGTTTTATTTATCAGCTGACATACTTTGAACATGTCGTTAGCATCCTTCCTGTACATTAATAATTTTATTCATAGCTAAAATATTGTTTAGCTTTACTACAAAATTTGTATTGATAAAACATGATTAATGCTCAAGAGATTTACGGTATTTGTGTAATTAGAATGAAGTAACGGTTTGAGAAATTTTCATCTGTCGCTTCTAACGGTGTTATTTATATTGAGTTAGAGTAAGTTTGAACGCTTCTTTAAGAACCTTAAAGAGGTGTTCAAACTTATTCTAACTAAAGTCATAATTTTCTACAAGTAAAATAATTCGAATAGAATAGAATTTCCATATATATAAGTACATTCATATTATAACGCCTGTTTGTCATAGGGGTAAGCAGAGACGACGGATTTCCATTTTCTACGACCTTGACATACATCTTTTGCTTTTGCTTAATCTCTTCATACATACACGTTTATTATAGGTGCTGTTTACCTGGCATACATAAAATTACTTCTATCATGATATTTTAAAAGATGATTAAGTGTTTTAAAGCTTGTTTTTTATATTTAAATAATGTTGTAATTTATTGTAACATAAAATATGTTTACATTGTTTCACTTTTAAATTCAGTCTGGTTTATAATTTATTCAACGGTTAACTTATATTTGATGATTGAAAAATTAGCCCTTAATCAAATATAACTTAAGTAGTAAATTATGTTGGCTCAGACGTCACCTACATTAGAATTACACATCAAAAATACACGAACGGAGAAAATACATGTTTTGAAATCGTCATCGTTCAAGGGACTTCCCTTGCGGCAAAAACAACAAATATACTGAAAATATGTTAAAACAATGCTATTGGGAAAATTGCAAACAGTGACAAACAATTAGTCATTAAATTGATGATTTATAATATTAAGGAAGTATTATTTGCTAAACGTAAGTAAGATTTCTTATGACAGAATAGCTTATACTTGAGAAGATGTTTTATGAAGTGAAACTTCTTTAGAATCGTGATTTGAAACTCGATAAAACGAGAAAGCGACACTACATTCCTAGGTATTTTTTGTCATATGGCATTTTCCTCATTTTTTTTTATTGCATGACTTCAGCAGACAGGTAAACGGGCCCGTATGCCTGTCTGCCTATGCTCACCTGATGGACAGCGGTTACCATCATCTATGGACATTTGTGTCACCAAAGGTGCTACCAATGTGCTGCCGCTCTCTAAGGGGAGAGGAACCTGGCCACTAATGCCGGAACACAATTCAAGGTTGTAATGGCGGCATAGTCTAGACCAGGAGTGATAGCCATTCAGTCGACAAAATACCTTACCACCTGGCTGTGGGTTCTTTAGACGCCGCTTACGACAGGAGGCCCGGCTACAGCCGTTAGGAATAAGGAATTGTATTCTTTCTCCGTTCCTGTACAGATTAAAATTCAAATAATTTATTAATTGCGTCTAGACTGTATACTTAATACTAAAAGCGGAATGCACTCGAAGCGATCACCAAACGGGCAATCAAACAAGATCATTAATGACTTAATAAATAAAGAAACAATTAAGAAATCGAGATAGTATATTTCCACAAAATAAACATACATTATTATTCACTATAATGAAAACACACACATATATATAATGCATTTGCTCAAAAAATGTGTTCGTGAAGCCTGTATACATTGTTCGAAAGTTAAAAATTACGCATCATACATTGGAATGTGCGGTTAAATAAATAATTAAGTGAAAAAAATATAAAGAATTCCACCAAGGAGTTTCACATTACGAGAATAAAGTAAGCTGAATAATCGAACCTCCTTAGAAGCGCTTTTGATCAATACATTTGTCTCACTTTAATACTTCAGAGAAAATGAGACGAAAGACTAATTTTCACCATCATATGAGAAACGTCTAAGGTTATTGCGACTTTCCAACTGATATTGTTAACACATTTATGTTTGTTTCATAACCTATTAAACTGTTTTCTCACAAATGTGTTAAAAACGTTGTAAGACACACGTGCGGTTGTTGTTTTATAAAATTCGTGACTATAGTAAGCCTTCGACTTCGTCACGGGCTTGTATTAGTCTACTCGTTTGTAAAAACTAACTTCTCGGCGCTCGTATCGTAAATAACTATTTGTTCAGTATAAGTAGGTATTATCAGGCTATTTTATCGTTTTTATATCGCATTATTTTATTTATAAACCTACAATATTTTAGTTTATAACAACTTTTTTTTTAATTTTTTTATTGCAGGAGTTCAGCAGACAGGCAGATGGCCCACTTGATGGAAAGTGGTTATCGTCGCCTATGGACATTTGCAACATCAAAGGTGCTACAAATGCGCTGCTGCTCTCTTAAAGGAGACTGGAACCTGGTCACTGATGCCGGAACACAATATAAGGTTGTTATGGCGGCATACTCTAGACCAGGGGTGGTCGCCATTCTGTCGAGCAAACACCCTACCACCTGGCTGTGGGTTGTTTAGTCGCCTCTTACGACAGGCCGCCCGGCCGCAGGAAATTGTATTCTTTCTCCGTTCCTGCACGGATGAAACTTTCTGTGGTGCCGGTGCTATAAGTCTCCAATCGTTTAACCACCTGAAGAATCGATTAGCAATAAAGTTCTACTAAAACATAAATTCATCACCCTAGTAGAATCTCAGTAAACAAGCCTAGAAAATTTTGCAGTTATAAATATTATGTAGGACAAATTGAGCTAGGGTCACAATGTAGGCAAAAATATAATATTGATATTATAATATGATTAGGTTACGCCATACAACAACAATACTTGGTATTTCCAGATCAAAGACAGGCCCGCACAAAAGGTAAACTAATGAACATACTTGAAACAAACAAGTAATGTTTAAACTGTTTACTAAAGAATTTCTACCACCGCTTCTTCTTGAACAACTAAAATTTGCTTTGAAAGCGTTATTAGGCCTATCAAATTGCATTAAAATACCTGCAAGATTACCTGATCTGTATAAAATACAAAGGATAAGGTTATACAAGCTGCTTCCCGTAACTTTGTTTATCTTGACAATTTGCAATGTACACAACCGCCAACAAAGTATACTCTCAAGCCTCTGTCTGCTTTCGGGTCGCGTATCCGGCGATGATGCCTGTTATTCGCACCCCCTCGCGTCCAGCCCGCACCACCAGACACAATTACATGTTAGCAATAGGTTCAGAGGGATACGACGTCATTCAATTTTGAATCTATAAATATGATACGAAATTCAACACAAACGAAACTACTCAAAAAGCTCATATATACTAATAATATAATAAACGAAAAAGAAATTTGAAGATGTATGGATGACGGATACTAATATGACTTTGTGTTAATATATATATATAATTTATAACAGCAGAATAACACTTAAGAGGCTATAATGAAAGAAGAAAGAAAGAAAGAAAAACTTTATTCGAAGAAATAGCGACGTAATTATATATACATATATATATATATAATTTATATAGGTTTGCACTCAGCATATTGCTGTGCCCGAATTATATAACAACAGTGCAAACCTTCCTTTAAGCGTAAAACCAAAACGACCCAAATTTGTTAATTAAATAACTAATAATAATAATAATTTATTAAACTAAGGCTTATATAATATAATTAGTAAAAATAAATAAATACAGAAAAATAAATTATAATAAATTGACGATAATTAAAATATAACAAACTTCGATTTGCCTGTATGTAATTCTATTTTGTTGTTAGTAACTGAACTACGACTAATGAAAGTTTGCTGGAAAAATGAATTTATTGTTTTTAGGTCTCTAATTGGTGGAGGAATACATTCCAGCAAAGTAATCAACTTTAATGGAAAGTAAATTGACGAAAATATTGTTGTTGCGACTAATAAAGAAGGATCAAAAAGTAAAACTTTTCAAAGACCATTTAAAAGTATAAATAAACCTTTTGGTTGCGGCCACAGGCGACTAGACATCTGGAGGTAACCTCGTTCAAAGAATTGACGTTTGTATCTATCGATGTAATGCTGCCGGCGTTTTAGGTACACTGTCCTACAACAGCGGTCTGGTCGGGTTGGACCAATTTTAATTTAGAGTTTTTGTAGTGTATAATGGATTTGTTATGTATTTATTTATTTGCATGAATTATTGTACATTTAAATGATTCAACTGGTTAATAGAACTTCCCTGTGTAGACAATGAGAATTAACTAAACTGACCAACAAGTATAAGTTTGTATACGGACATATATACATGGTCGCGCGCTGTTAATTATATTAGAAATTCTTAAAGGAATGAATAAATTTATACCTACGTTTAAATCATGTAAAACCACCTCCTATCTTTTTTTCCTCTCTTGTAGATACCTTAGCAAGCGAAAGAAAGGAGACAGCATGCGACGTCAACAGCATCGCAATAGTGGTCATCTTACAAAATTCACCTTTTGCTAACGAACTGCAATGTGTACGCATCGTTTGAATATTGTTAACAATTTTTCGTCTATATACTTATACTTATATATCGTCAAATTATTTGAATTCGTGAAATTTGAACATTTGTATGTGTCGTGCTAACTACTAAGAAACAAGGAGAAATCATCGATTCACTACATAAAGGTACTGTCCAATCCTTCCTTTACCAGGCTACTCAGAAAGTATTGCGAAAAAAGTTTATATGTATGAGAGACTGGCCAGTTATAATCTATTTCCAAAATATGATTCTTTATAACTAAAAATAGATACGTTACAATTTCAAAATTTCCCTTCACATTGTTTGCGAGCTAATTAAATTATCGTGTCTCATTGAAAAATGGATCTGCGCCGGGAACATTTTCGTGCTATGATTTTTTACGATTTCAAGTGTCGTCTGAAACTGGGCGAATCGTACGATATACTTCAAATGGCATTCATGGATAAAGGCCCTTCTAAGGCAACCGTGTTTCGTTGGTACAACGAATTCAAGCGCGGTCGACGTCGCCCTTTGACGGTTGTTAAGGAAGAAAATATGCTAGCAGTGAAAAATTTAATCCAAGACAATAGACGAGTTACGTATCAAGAGATTCAACACGTACTGCAGATTGGATCGGAAAGCCTTCACGAGATTCTACACGTGCATCTTCGCGTGAGGAGGATAGTTTCACGCTGGGTGCCTTACAACCTCACCGATGCTCAGAAGCAGGCCCGGGTGGAATGGTGCCGTGATATGATAAACAAATTTGAAGCAGGTCGTCTCGACGTGTTTACAACATCAATACCGGTGATGAGTCCTGAATTTATCAATACGATCCAGAAACAAAGCGCCAGTCGATGGTTTGGGTGTATCAAAACGAATCCACGCCTACCAAAGTGAAGCGATCTAGAAGCGGGGGGAAGACTTTCATCGCGAGTTTTTTTCAATTTGACTGGCTACTTGGTGTCAATTCCTTTACGGAACCAAAGAAGCATCAATGCCGATTGATATACTACCAAATGCTTGGCAGAAGTTTTCTCTGTTGTGAGTAACAAGCGACCAAACACAGGGCTCCGCGGGCTACTGCTCCACCACGACAACGAGCCCGCCCATACCGCGTACAAAACGAGGGACTCCCTGGACAGCACGCCGGTCAACTCCTGGGTCACCTTCCTTACAGCCCTGACCTAGCACCGTGTGACTACTTTTAATTCCCGAAAATAAAAAATCAGCTCATACAATTTTCGTCGCCGAAAGATGCGCTGTCAGCGTTTGAGCAAGCTGTAAACGATGTGTCTGCGGTGGACTGGAAAAAGTGTTTCGAAAACTGATTCAGACGAATGAAACTTTGTATAGAGGCTGGTAGAGAGTACTTTGAAGATTTAATAAAAAAATATTAACCTATAGAACTTTTTTTTATTTTCGCAAAACTTTCCGAGTGTCTCACGTATATAACTTTATATGTATATATATAGTATTGTCTATGATATAAATGCCTGTATTTCCCTGTGTTCTATGTTCAAACGGGAATATAATGCCCGGTTTCAATATTACAAAAACGATTCGTTTTTGATACCGACGGTTAGAATATTACCGCCTGGTAACTCTATTGATGTTTCTATTAGGTTGCGGAAAAAGTTTCTTCGCATTTTATATAAAAATTCAAAAGGTTTTTTTATAAAGTTTATTTACATTTGACTAAAGTATGTAGGTGTCATTTTGTTGGATAACTTTTTGCCATCTTGTAGGTAGGGACGTGATCCCATTGCTATAAAAATTTTGGGGCTTCTGATCAAAAAACTGCGACAAGTGGTTTTGGCAGTCCTCTCGTGATGTTAACCTGACACTGCCTAAGGAATTCTGCAGAGACCGAAACAGGTGAAAATCTGAAGGTGCAAGGTCAGGACTATAAGGCGGATGCATTAACACATCCCAGCCAAACTCTCGTAATTTTTGTTGAGTGGCTAAAGATGTGTGAGGTCTAGCGTTATCATGGTGAAAAACCACACCCCTTCTGTTGATTAATTCTGGCCGTTTTCTCCCAACTTTTTGCTTAAATCTCATCAGTTGTTCGCAGTACAGTTCAGAATCGATGGTCCTGCCTGGCGGTAACAGCTCATAATGAATAATGCTCTTCCAATCCCACCATACACCAGCATCACCTTGTTGCGAGTTAACCCGGGTTTCGCCACAGTCTGTGAAGCCTGACCGGTCTTTGACCACGATCTTTTTCGCACATTCTTGTCGTACGTGATCCACTTTTCATCACCAGTTATCAGCTTCTTCAAAAATGGTTGGGTTTCATTACGTCGTAACAAAGAATCACAAATAAGTACAGGGTTCATTAGGTTTCTTTCAGTGAGCTCATGAGGCACCCAAAAATCGAGCTTTTTGTGTACCCAGCTTTTTTCAAATGCGCCAAAACCGTTTTGTGGTCAATTCCTAGTTCTCCAGCTACATCGTAACTACTAATATGCCGATCTTGCTCCACATTTTCAAAAATGGCATCAATTTTGTACGTAACAGGGCGACCAGAGCGACGTGCATATTTGATATCAAAATTTCCGGGTTGATAACGCTTAAACCAAATTTGCGCTACTCTCGCAGATACCTACTGTATTATACTGTATTAGGTATATAAACAACACAAAATTTTTTCGCGGCTTGTGTTGCATTTTTACCTTTTTTGTAGTAAAATTTTAAAATGTATCGAATTTTTTCATTAGATTCACTCATTTTAATAATAAGAAAAGCAAATGAAAATCACACATTTTCCTAATTTGTATTTGGAATTGTCTTCTTTAAAATTAAACCTTTTTAATGATACCAAAACCAGCCAGATACAAATGGTATAGCCAAAGAGATCTTATTACAAGTTCATACATACTATATGCGAAAAGACTGTTTCCCCAACCTATTATAATGAACTGTTCGTAGCTAGTTACTCATGAAAGTACCAACTACCGATGGGAGGGATTTTCTAACCGATCGGTAGACTTTTTATATAGAAACGACAGATGAAGTGTTTCTATATTATAACCGCTGTTTGTCAACACTACTATTCGTAGGAATTTTATTGCCACCCGATTTCGGCCAGTTTTGTTTGTTTGTCGAGGTTGCCAGTTTATTTGTCATTATAAATAGGTGATTTTAAATTAAATTAAACTCTATTTTTTTACTTCTTCTTTTAACTTGGATTTAATTCTTATATTCTTATATATATTATATTCTTATCTTTCAAATTTGCTATTTCTGCCTTTAACAGATCTAATTCCAATTCCAGTATTGCTTCACTATTCATCCCTATTAATATTATAAATGCAAAAGTAACTTTGTCTGACTGTCTGTTACCCTTTCACGGAAAAACTATTGCGCGAATTTGGCTGAAACTTAATATATATACTTTTTTAATGCCGAGGATGAACATAGAATACTTTTTGTCCCGAAAAATGGGATAGTTTCGGGGACAAAAGTATATTTTTCTGTTTGCCTGTAATGCTTTCACGGAAAACTATTGGACCGATTTGGCTGAAACTTGGTATATAAGTAAGTTCAATATCTAGGAGAGACATAGGATACTTTTCATTCCGGAAATATATAGTTATAGTTATCGATTGTGACCTAATGCGTCTTAAATATAGCGTTAAAAATAACTCTGTGAATAATTATAACATTATTAATAGATAACGTATTAGTACGTACTAACTGTCAACATTCAACGTCATTAACAATAAATTGCAACATCGCTTCAAATAACACATTAAATCCATCGCTACATTTGTGTGAAACGGTCACGTTACAAAAAGTTCCCTAAAACAATTGAATGAAAATCAAAAATAGGACATGTTTCCCACAAAGTTTACGTCATTTGATTCTGGAATGACAAAAACCGTTGTTTTTAGCCTTAACTAATTTTAAAAAAATTGCGATCGACAACCTCAAACCCCATAACAAGCGAAAAATTTCTGAAGTCACAACACTCTTTTTTTTTACAACAAATCCAATGACATTGGAACAATCATTAATTAAAAAGTTTATATGTTGTTTACATTACTGCGTTTTGTTCATGCAACATTCATATAAAATGGCTCTGTAATTGTAAGTATTTTTAAAGCAGATTGATTGCAAGCTTGATTTCAATGACAATTGTATATCACAAAAGGTCACTTCTTTTAAAAATATATTTATTTTGTAGTTATACGTCAACTCATTGAATTACGTTGCGTGTTGCTACTGCGACTATGTTGCGTTAGCAAAACGCTTGGGAGGGAATTGGTAACTGATAACCGACGGTATTTCTGACTAACAATGAGCTTGTGAAACGCTCGTATTGCCCTCTCAACCATCGGTTATTGGTAGCTTCAAAATCAATCAGTTACTATTACATTACCGATTCGCGTAACCAATACATTTCCACATACATACATTACAAAAATGCATAATACGCTTTTGAATGTATAAACTTGAAGATTTTTAGAAATATTATTTTATATACAGTAAAAAAACAGAAGATATAACAATTTTTATTAATTAGAATTTTATTGTATTCCTAACGCCATCTGTTCGAAAACTAAAGAACTAATATCGATATAAACATGCAAACAGAATTTTTTAGCTAAAAATACGCCGGTTTTTTTTATTAAGCACAAATAAATAATCAGTAAGTATTATTTGTAGGTAGAAAACTTCGCGGGGCACCCCAAAGCACCGTTTTTTGCTAGTTTAGATTAAAGTGGCATTTAACTTAAATTTATATAATTTGAAACTACTTAAGCGAAACCAAATTAATTCTCTGGTATTATCATTGAGTTAGAAAATGTCGATCGCAACACAACGATCACTATTAAATGAACCGTGTAGCCTAGCAAAAAGTGTTACGGTATATCGTGCATATCCGGGTTCTTGTACCGACAACTACTAACAATGGAAGAGAATATCTCATGCTTATGCCACGAGGCAATGTATTGTACTTTGATAATTATGATTAAGTACTTACCAGCATTCAATTTTCAATTTAATTTAAATCGCCTGTAACTTTTAAGACTTTACACTACATTGTTATCATGGAAACGAACGTTAAAAATAACAATTCATAAGAATATGGATGTGAACAATGTTATAATAAATTTTACATATAAAAGAATAGGCATTAAAATTATATCACAGATTATTTTATATTAATGCGCTATTTCTACATTTACACAGGCCTTTTTTGTCACTTCTTTTTGAGGGCACGCTAATTCTCAGTTGTAAGTCCATAATTTTTGTACACCCCCCCATTTAAAAGAGCATCGACTTATACACAGTTTTTTGTATGATTTTGGCGAAGCGGTATCTGTTCAAGAAACGTAGATACGATTTTGTATTTGGATAATTTTAACCTATATATTTTTTTTTGTAGAGATTACGAAAATTGTTTTTTTCTCTTTTTTTCAGTTTTTATGGTAATTTTTCGATATTTTCGAAATTTACTTTAAGGCCACTGTGTGCCCCCCCTTGCCCCCACAAAAAACTGCTTTTACATACATATACAAAAGTTTGTAAGCTTGTACAAACTATGAGGTTGCGACAATTTGTAAGGTGATAAGAAGTGTTTCAGTCGATCTGACATCCGTTTCTTTATTTCCAAGAAAACTGGCCGATGGTAGCCTTAGAAACTCGTGGATTGATGGCAATGATGATGAATCGTTTTTCTCTCGCTTTGTGACGTTTCATTATTTAAAACAATAGGCCATATCAGTGAAAAATTGAAAAGAAACTTATTTCGACAACCAGTTTTTGATTGATCTAAAATAAATATATTTCAAACAGCAAAACGTCATATGACGACAGAATGATCTGTGACGCTATCTAGTTATTTAGAATTTAGAACCTTTTATTATGTTTTTACTGGGTAATTATTATTATTCCTAAGATTAGTTTTACATAGTAGTGTTATTA
The DNA here is from genome assembly GCA_039645545.1 of Dendrolimus houi. Taxonomy (NCBI): domain Eukaryota; kingdom Metazoa; phylum Arthropoda; class Insecta; order Lepidoptera; family Lasiocampidae; genus Dendrolimus; species Dendrolimus houi. The sequence continues at coordinate 21,003,052 of CM077127.1, read as the reverse complement.
TCTTCATTTTCCTACAGGCAAAGCACCTATCCAAAAAAACTGGCAACGTAGATCGTCACACTAATCTATTGTCGGAGACGAATGAAAATATTTAAATACAGATACTGTAATATGATATGATATTGAAATGATTTATTTATTTGTCAGAGACATGAAGATGAAAGGTGTTATAAATAAAGTCTTGGTATTTGTTTCGCCTTATTAACATATTTAACATTAAAATAATAATAATATCGCGCAGGGATCATAATAATGATACCGCCCCAGGGTATCATAGTAATAATAGTTTGTATTTCAGGTAACAGACCCGTAGTGATTTGCAATATGTGAAGTTATTAAGATAAAATCAAAATTACAAATTTATAAAATAAATTATAGCGTCATTTCTTATTTTGATTTCGGTGTACAGATAGCCATTTCCTGAACATAGTTTCTTCTAGATTTTGCGATATAACTTTCAAAATATCATTATTAGATTGTAGTACATAACATAACTCGTTAGTTAGCAGTAAACGATATTTCATAAAACTAGCAGGAAATATATTAAATAAATCTACATTATATGCGTTTATTTATGTCACTAGGTATTGATAGACAACATGTGAGATTATATTAGGTCATTTATACTATTGAAAGTCAACACATGTAATGATTCCGACCGTTCATTTCTAATAGAGTGTGTAAATAATGATTGAAATGCTTAAACTGTTATTAAAAGCTTGCCAGATAAATCACGGTCGATTCATAACTGATATCACCCGCAAAATGACATTCAATACATTTTAAAGATAATCCGCAAACGTTTTGTGGTAAATACCGAATTGCTTGTTATCATTAGGATAAGTGGCTGATAATGGCTCTTACAACACATCCGTATTACCTTGATCTGAGGTGATAATATCGGTACAGTCGGCCGCAATTGTCGTCGTAGCGCGCTCGCCTGCGCTGACGCAAGTTAGTTGTTGATTTTTTTGTGGACCTTCTCACAATGCCCGGTTGCTGAGACAACCGACTTCAGTCCAACTCCGGATCTCTTGCGGTATGCTTATATATTATGGTGCACACCCAACTAGATTCAGTTAGATCGTTTACCGCGCGTGGTTCAATTCGATGTCCAATATATTCAAAATTTGTTGTTTAAAGGATCCGAGGGGATCGATCGAGGGTATTAAGGAGAATTTGGGGAAGATGGATCAGGTCAATGGTCATTATATCCCCGCGACGTGTCCGTTCAGTGGTGAAAGTGTTGAGAAAAATGATCAAAAATCCGTGAAGCGTAACTTACGCATTAAAGTACCTCAGCCGATAAGACTCAAGAATCATCTCGTGTCCGACGAGAACTTAGATACTTTGAACTCAAGGATAGGAGAAGTCACCAGTTTTGTAAGTACTTAATTTTTTGTATCTACTTAATACAAAACATGAGATCATAAACACTATACAAGCGACAAAAAGTCAGTGTTGGTATAATTTTTTATTTTTGTAAATAACAAGATTACTTTGAAAAAACTAGTGGCCATCATTTAAAACAATATGTAGTTATAATTTCATACCGAAACAACTCAGCTTAATATACACATATAAATGAAGCAATTGAGTCATAAGTTCGAATTAAAAAATAAAGCACTAAAACATTCTTTTTAAATTAATAACACTAATTAATTTAAAGGGCAGACTAAAGGGAAGCGTTGTTGAGCAAATAATAATCTTTTAGTATAATAGTTAATTGTGCAGTGAGAGCAAAAATATTTAGCTAGAGTGCAGTAGGAATAATTTTGTCAATATTTGGTATGTAATTTCAAAACCTAGCAACTGATATTTTTAATGTTTTGTATTGACTGTCTTGCTAGACATTTGACAATGTATTGTTCTTCTCAAAACATATATTCACTTACAATATTCTATTATTGTTCTTACTGTTAACTCTTAACAAGCAATATGATGATAGCTTTTTTTTTAATTTATTTATATTTCATATGTTTGAAACTTAATAACTATTTAGCTATAATAGCTAAAGCCTCATTTTTGTTCCTTTTTAAATTAACTATGTTATAATTTTTCATACTACAAAATATGATATTGCATGTAGTGTTTGCCTATAAGTAATTACTGCATTTGTCGTGATTTTTTTATAAAGATTAGTATTAGTATTAGAGCAAGTAATTGTTGTTAAACCAAATAAATAAAATATATAATATTTTCTTAAGTTTTCGCGACTTGCATACATAACAAAACTACATTTAAACGGTTTTAAGCGCGGTAATTTATTTGATTTATTGAACGTCGGAATAACAAAAATCAAATAAATTACAGCGCTTAAAATCGTTAAAACGTATTTTATTAAATAAAATATAGTTTTGAAATAACATATCGCCACAGTTCGTGAAATATTTTTTTTTATCAAATATAAAATTTCTAGCGAGTACTATATAAAACTGCACTTTGATATAAATAAATAGCGTACATCTTAGCGTTCATAATAAATAATTTACACAATAACTCTGTTATTCTATAAATAAAAAAAATCTTACTTTGTATAAAGTATATGACAAGAAGAAATGATATTTTGTAGACCTACATCTAAATTATATTTTAATTGCATTCTCAAAAGGTGATAATATCTGTTTCACCTTTAAACAAATAGGTAAATAATTAACACTAGCCTGCTAATACGTGTAGAAGTTTATTGTTCACGACGTAAATATGAACAAGCAAACAAATTAAATACAATAACATAATATATATATTATAAACTATACAAATGCATTATTAATATTTCTATTTATGTACGAATGCAAATTCTAATTTGTATTCTAATACATGTAACTACATGTAAGTGTCACCGTTATCGTAAAAGAAAATAAATTATTATTATTATATCATGTCCTAAAATAAAATGTGGAAAGTGCTGTTGGATACCATATTAATAACATATAGAATATAGTTAATATATATTGTATCTGTTTGTTTTTCTTATAAATAAATAAAAAAAATACAATAAAGTAGAAATCGAATCTACATTTAATATAAAAATCATACTTTTAAGACCTAAACCTCTAACCTCTAAGACTCTACTATTTATTGCGGAGCATTTCGGTACAAAAATAATATAGGCTATACAATTCTACTAAGTTTTTAATATATTTTATTTAATTATCATTTGTTTCCCTATAAACATAAGTATAATATTTTTTTCAAATTAACTTAAAAATCTCTAAGGATTTAGCTTAGGGCCGATTTTCAATCAATAAGATAAAACTTATTTTATAGAATAAAACACAACATGGGAAAATTAAAAATGTCACTTGCATGTATAAAACAGTTGAATTGTGTCAGTTTTGAATTTAAGTCAGGTTATAATTTATTCTAGGGACAACTTTTATTTGATGATTGAAAAATTGGCTTACAATATAATATTTTCTATTTATGAATTTTAATTTTATATGAAACGGTTAACGTGTAGCAATTAAATTGGATTACTTTATGTATATATATAATAGGATTTCATCATTTCAATTTTTTCAAAATCAGCCGGTTCCTGACAGGGGTAACTGGTTATTCAAAAATCTAAGAATGCCATTTTAGTTGTCATCAAAATCTGCTTCGAAACTCCTTTCAGTATTTTTCGCTATTTCGTATAGTTTAGGATTTGGCCCTGAAGGCTCACTTGAAAAATTCACCCGTATATATGTCATTGTGTACATTATTACATAGATTCGCAAGTTCCTATTGGACATATATTAAGCCTCTATTTATTTCCTTAAATCTTTCATTACGGAAAGACCCTCGTGTTTTTTCATAACAAAACGTCATTATGACGTCACTAGGACATTATATGACATATTCAGGTCAGTCCTCGACTTTCCTGATCCAGTTGTTACCGGTGACCTTACCACAAATCTTTAGTCTTTCAAGCCAGAGGGCATCCCTTTATTAAATTTAACAAAATGCCGTCTCCACTTCAGGACTCTAGTCCATCTGCCATAGGTCTTGTGACAGTCGTGACCGATCCATTGTTACATTGTTACTTTAAATGGCAAATTTTGCGCGCCATATATCGTACAGTATATAGAGATATATATATATATATATATCTCATTTAACGTAGTTGCTGAAATATTGACATAATGCTCAACGGTGGTTTCGTTGCTCTTGATATTTAAAATGTCGAATAATTTTATGCGAACAGTTAATGAAACTAAGAATGATTTTTGAATATTTAGCTCTAGTTCTTTTCATTTTCCGTTTCTTATTACACTAAAGAAATTACAATTTTATATGTCAGCTAGGATATGCCCGCTACTTCGTTGACGCTTGACTTGAAATTCCTGCGGGATTCCCGGGACAAAAAGTACCGCGAAGTGTAAAAAAGAATGTAACGTCTATCGTTTTAGTGAAAACTGTGCCGGAATAAGTAAATTTTTATGCACCTGAACAACTAAAACCACTCTCTGGAAAGTTCCCGTGAGATTCCCAAGATAAAAAATATCACACATTTTATTACATAAAATTGGCTATCGATCAGAGAAAAAGTCATATTGGAATTCGAATTTTTTTAATCTGGTCTTTTTAAATCATTCCCGAAAAATATCCCGCGGGATTCCCAGGATAAAGAGTAGCGCCGATTTTAAGTCTCATAATTTTCTGTCGATCAGGGGAAACCGCATCGAAATCGGCCAGGTAATTTTTACGAGAATTCCAAACAAACAGACAAAACTCTAAAAAAAATTGAATCGTTCATTCCGTTGTTTATATAGTTTATTCCAGCTGTTTTTTTTTAACAGATTCAATGTACAGACACGGCATGCTTAGAATTTTATAATATTATTATATAGATATCTAATATTTATTGAAAAATATTGTTTTGTTTTTGACGTAAAAAGAAAGAGAAATGTATCTTATACTTTAGTGAGACCACCTTTTATAAAATCCTATAAGGTTTTGGGGAAAATTGTCTTTATAAAGTTCAGTCTACAACCTATCGTCTTGTAACAGTCCAATCTTTCCAGATACTTTCCATCATCACTTTTATGTTCTGGTGGTAGCGCTCTACCCGTTCCACATCAAAAGCTCCAAGATTATCGGGGAATCTAAAATCAGGTAGCTATGTAGGAAGTATGACTTTATGCTCAAATTCACTGTAACAAACATAAACAGCAGAGAAAATTCAGTAGTTTCATGAATATATTCGAAAACTATACACCCACTTGAGTAGCTATTATAGTATAGAAAACTGTAGAGATATTTAGGGCAACAATTTTTTTGTTACCTATATATCTAATATTTTGCACACACTGTTACGAGTTTAGCGAGACTCAAATTAAAATGCCGTTGGAATTATTATAGAGTTTATTAGAACTATACAAACACGTATAACACAGGTACAAATATAATCGAACACACCAAGTCCAAACGTAATCCAATAATACGCGCAAAGTCCGTCACTATTAGATTCCCGATTGTAGTACACACGTCTCGCTTCGATCGTGGTTCTCGCTCGACTGCCCCCCTTTCTCAATCAGGCCATCGTTTTATCCTGCACAAGTGCAATGTGCCCGCCTGGACACGTGGACCGAATTTCCTAGAATCAGCTTGTACTTTAAAATCCGTAACACCTGGCTAATGATTACAATACAACAATAAGCTTTTCTCTAGAAACGTATGCCAATAAATAATTAAACAAAAGAAGACGATCATAAAAGAATTACAATAGTTTCAATGTTATTAGTTCAAATGCTGACGGGTAATAAATGTGCTTTCTACAAATCTGTACGTGGAATTTGTCTTTGTTGGCGCTTAGGTTGTAACAATAAATATTACATACATTCACGTGATAGCAAGCGTGAGGAGTTGACGCGTCTCAATTAAGTTTTGTCCATCTAAAAGGATTTATTGTCCCAAATGTGGAGGTAAACATGCAAACTGTGAGACTACTAGGCCTCAATGCGTAAACTGTACCAACGGTCATATTGTTTTAGACAGAAGTTGTCCAGTATATTTAAGAGAAAGAAAAATTAGAGACATTATGAAGGAATTTAATGTTACATACCGTAAAGCTGTCACTATGTATGTTCCACCTGAAATTTCAGTACAAAAATCCACTATACCAATTAATAATGCAATTTCTACATCAAAATATTTTGATTCAACTCTTCCAGTGGAAGACATCCTGACTTATGCTGAAGTAGCGTCAACTTCTTATACAATAAATAAAAACAGGATATCTACGCAGACAGAGCCACAGACCACAAACAAAAAAAAGAGAAATAGGGAAAATAATTTAGATGAATTTAGTTTTATTAACAGCGAAAATACAACAAATTTGGATGAAAATAATGAAAATTTGGATACAGAAACCAGAAAGAGGAAGATAAGACGGAAACGTAGGGACAGTTTTATATCTTTTAATAAGTTACTAGAAAAACTTAAAAATATTATTTTTTACAATGACAATGATTCATGGCAATGTAGAATTGAGAAAGCAACGCACCTATGTATTGATTGGCTAAGTACCTACATAATGAGATGTATATCAAGCATGCCTTTTCTTAAATTTTTCTTTGATTGATTATGGCTAAAAAAGATTTGAATATTTTGCAATGGAACTCACAAAGTTTAATGCCTAAAATCATAGCTTTTGAACAACTTTTATTTCAAGAGAAGATTCATATTGCTGCGTTGAGTGAAACATGGTTAAATAATGAAACAAATATAAATCTAAAAGATTATAACATATTTCGTCGAGATAGATTAGATTCATACGGAGGTGTGGCTGTTTTGATACATAGGTCTTTCCAAGCTCAATTATATCGTACGGCATGTATTAACTCTTCGATTGAGCTATTAGTAGTTAAAATCACTAACTGCGAACTTATTGAATATGTAATAGCTTTATATTGTCCTCCAAATATTAATACGTTACCTGCAAACTGGGATACCATTTTTTCAATTAATAATCGTAAAACAATTATACTTGGAGATTTTAACGGTCATCATCCTAACTGGTCTAATAAAAGGGATGTCAGAGGTACTCAAATATTTGATTCACTTATTGACCATAATTTTGTCACTTTAAACAATGGATCACCAACTCGTCTCAAACTGGTAAATGGCAATGTTCAGCAATCAGCTCCAGATATTACAATAGTTTCATCTGATATATCCCTAAAATTCGATTGGCGTGTGACATCTGAGTGTTTAGGAAGCGATCATTTAATTATTAAAACATCAACATCGTATAACTATAATCCTGTCTATTCTAAGAAACGTAATTTCAAATGCGCTGATTGGAATAAATATAAACAAATTGCAACTCAAAAACTCACTAATATTACTATTCCTAACGATCCACAAATTGCTTATGATACCTTTGTTAATATTATAAATTACGTAGCAGATATATGTATACCATTCACTAAAATAAGTCAAAATCCTAATAGTAAATTTATCCCCAAACCGTACTGGACTCCTATTTTGTCAAAAGCAATAGCTGAGAGACGTTTGGCATTAACCAATTTTAGACGCAATCCCACTCCAGATAATTTATTGAAGTTGCAACAAAAGACTCGTGAATCTCAACGTTTACTTAGAAATGCTAAAAGTAAGAGCTGGAGACAATTTTGTGACTCTTTGAATGAAACTACTTCAGTAACCGAGATGTGGCGGCGCATGCGATGGCTTAAGGGTCACAAATACTATAAGACTTATACTGACCAAAACGCAGCTGAAAATCTTTTAACTAGTCTTACGCCCGATTTTGTTGAATCAAGTTGCCCAAGCTTTGTTTCTTCTAATCCTAAATTAGAAATAGAAATATCCCTCCAAGAATTGAATAAATGCTTAAAAGCTAAAGACACCTCGCCAGGATGTGATGAAATTTCTTACTCAATGATTTTCAATCTTCCTGATATTGGCAAAGATATATTACTCAAAATCTATAATATGTTTTTTTCTATTAGTTATGTACCTATTCAGTGGCGTAAGATAAGAATAATCCCTATTCCTAAAGCTAGTCAAGAACTAAATTGTAGATCATCACTTAGACCAATCTCTTTACTTTCTTGCTTATCCAAAATATTTCATGCTATTATAAACAATAGAGTAGAGTGGTATCTAGAGAGTCAGAAATTATTTGCAGACGAAATTAAAGGGTTTAGAAAAGGACGTTCATGTTTAGATAATCTAACTGAATTAGTAACAAATATTCAAATTGGTTTTTCTACAGACAAATTAACAATTGGGTGTTTTCTTGATATTAGTAATGCATATAACCATGTTGATATTACGAGCCTTGTTTTAACCCTGGACAATCTTAACATAGGATCCAAAGTATGTGCCTATCTATGGGAGTTCCTTAAAAACAGAACTCTTGTTATTGAAAGCAATGATTATAAATTATCTAGAAATACCGGTCGTGGTTTAGCGCAAGGTGATCCAATTTCTCCGTTGTTATTTAATATATCAACAATTAATATTTGTAAAGCTATATCCACATTACCTAATATCCATATCTCACAATATGCGGACGATTATGTCTTGTATATAGTTTCAAACAATATGTATGAAGCTGCAGAAAAAATTCAATTAGCCCTAGACAAATTAAATACATGTTTGATTAACATTGGCTTAGAAATATCACCTACTAAAAGTAAAATCTGTGTTTTTAGGAAAGGATATCAAACACATAATATAAATTTAAATATTAATGGTACTTGTATTGAAAATGTTCAAACGGTTAAATATCTTGGTTTATGGCTGGATCGTTCCCTTAAGTGGACTAAACATGTAAACGAACTATCTGAAAGAATCCTTAAATTATTAAATATTTTCAAAATATTAGCAGGTTCAGGGTGGGGGATGCATCCTGTACATTTACGTAGGCTATACATATCGATTATAAGAAGTAGATTAGATTATGCTAGCTTTTATATGATAACTGTTGCAAAACCACATTAGCAAAGCTAGACAGACTACAAAATCAAGCCATGAGAATTATTGGGGGCTTTATACGAAGTAGCCCAATACACGTTATGGAAAGTGAACTTAATCTATGCCCTTTGTATATAAGGAGAAGATACCTAAGTGGTAAATTTTGGCTTAAATCAAAATCTATGTCTAATAATTGTATAGAACTTATATCAAAATTAACAGAACTTACTCTAAACAGATTCTGGAATACTAAGAAGAAACCTTGTTTAACTTTAATATATCCTAATTATGAAAATCTTGCAATTAATTCGAGTATGCCAATAGGTATGTTCTCCTTAGAAACATGGATAAATAATATTAATATTTCAAAATTCTTAAGAACTACTATTGAAGGAATCGATAAGTCTAAACGCCAGTTTCACCCAATATTCTTAAAAAATTTAACCACAAAACATATTAATGAATATTATCCTAACTATGTGAAGATCTTTACAGATGGTTCTAAGGAAGTCAATACAGCTGGAGGGGCTTTTCTGGTTTTAAATTCAAATTATCACTGCAGTTTTAAAATGAATCCTAGTCTATCCATTATGGAAATTGAACTTGTAGCAATTTCAGAGGCACTATCATTTCTAAATTCAACGAATTATTCAGACATAGTAATACTGACGGATTCTAAAAGTGGTCTTGAACACCTGGCTCAGTGTACCTCGACTTTTCGAGGGCAACCGGTAGCCTATACCATTCTGAAGCTTCTCATGAATTTAGAATCTGCACGCAAAAACATTGTTTTACAATGGATCCCATCGCATATAGGGCTGGTTGGCAACGAACAAGTAGATAGATTAGCGAAACAGGGTGGAACTGACGGTGTAACGATTGATATTCTCCTTCTTTTCCAAATTACATTAATAAATTACAAAAGAATGTATGGTCGCTTAAGCGACAAAGCCCTTTAATTATGAATTAAAAAAAAATAAAAAAAAAAAAATATACATACGTTTTTATAGAAACAATTAAATAATAATTAAGATAACAGGAAATGCTATATGGTTAAACGTTAGAAGCATTTGCTGTCTAATAGCAATGTAAAAAATAGCTGCCTAACTTAAAAAAAAACATATCATAGCGATTAATTGGCCTGTTATTATAAAAGATCTACAGGGTTTTTTTAATACGAATTCCTGTCCTTTGCTCAATGACTGTGCCATCATAATATTATTTTAGAATATTGCTTACTCATATAGGACCCATAAAATTACCGCAGTATCCGCACTAAAGTTACGAATTTAATGTATCATGATTAACTTGTTAATGAGGTAAACATGCTAGTATAACATGATATTGTGATCTCAGAGTCGCCTCCCAACAAAGAGTATTTCGAGATTGATTGATTTATGTAGGACGGTTATTGCACCGGTATATCGAAATATGCAACATCAGCCCATAAACATTTCATATTCTAAAGCGGCCGCTTTCGCATATTCGCATTACTAATATGCCAAGTATCAAATTAAAGTGTCAATTTATGCTATCTTTTTTTTATTTTTTATTTATTGATGCACAAAACAAATTACAATAATTACAAAACCTTATGACTAAAATATTACAACAAAAAACAATTGCACATAAGTGCATACATAAAAATAGTACAACGTGACTAAAAATAACTTACTTATAACTAAATATTATAATTGTTTTAGTCTGTATTTGGATATAACTACTATTATTTATTTTATAAATGTACTAAGTATCGAGGACATTTTTTAAAACTTTACAATATTGATTGAAATTTGGTTAAAATATATCAATATCTTTGTTGTTACCCGCCACCTCATTGTAATAACGAGCCATTTTGACAATGGGATTGAAATAAGATATATTATTTTTATGGACTTCTAAAGCGAAAATATTAGTACTGTGTGATCTTCGGGCCGTATATCTTATGTTGAAAGATATTTGAGAAATTAAATCAGGACAGTCAATTATATAGTGTATAATTTTATATAAATAGATTAAGTCAAAGTATTTGCGGCGAAACGATGAAATGTCTTATACCTTTATATCTAAACACATGTCAATATCACTAAGAAATTCTCCAAAATGGCCACTTCAGATCCTCTGAACTCAGGTCTCTTCGTTTCAGGGGTTTAAACGGTATACCAGCCACGTTTGTTCAAAGTAGATTGAATGGTTTAATTGTAAATTAAGATGTTATTTTACTTGACGATTATCATTCATTGTATTACTTCTTCGAAAAATGTTGAAAGAATACCTATTCGTTCGAAATTTTTCTTTAACATCAATATGTTATTAATATAATAATTATTATCTGAATTAGGCTAGAAAAACTGTCTCACGATAAATGACGGTTTCTATATCGTACTATACTATTCAAGTTTGACATTTCATGTATAAAGCTCAAGTCAAATTTTAACCGATAGTAAGGCAAATGAACGGTCGCTAAGATATCAGCCAGTAACAGATTTGAACTCACAAGTCACTGGAATAAGAAATAACTGTATTAGCCATTTATGGCGCGTTTCTATATTTTACTATTCATTCATTTGCTTAACTATTATTTAAAATTTGACATAAGCTCCATGTGAGTGAATTGATTGTGAGTGATTCCACATGTCACATGTAAGTGATTCCACAAGTTAATGAATAGTAAGATATGGGAACCGGCCATGAGACACCATGGATATTAAGTTATGTATCACGTGTATTCGTTGCTTGTTCAAATATTTGTAATTAGTTACAGTGTGGTCGATCATAATAAATTTAAAGATTATAAACAAGTAGTAATCACTAGGTACACTTTGTGGAGAGTATATTAACACGATATCAAACAAAAATACAGCCGCGTCCTTGTTTTTAATCTAAAGGAGTACTCTAGTAAATTATATTTCATGTAAATTTCGAGTAAGTATAAAAATCAGTTCATGAATTAGAAACTACGTCACTATGAACAATATGTTGCAGATGCTTTTATGTGATCTTCATTTTTGAGAAAATGGTCAAGGAGAGACACATTATTGTACACTATAGTACCGGTATATACAAATAACATTCATTAATTGATAGATGAATATATTCATTGCATAGCAATGATACAATAGATACAAGCTACGCAAATTACGCTTGTATCATGGTGAATATAGTGCAACGGACGACTGGGTCTGATTTCAGATACCCAGACTATAATAATGTTACGAGCGCGAGACTCAAATTAAAATTTGAATTTCCGTTGGAATTACTATAGAATTTATTAGAACTATACAAACACGTATGAAACAGGTATAAATATTAGGTCGGGAAAAAAATTTTTTCGCATTTTATATAAAAATTCAAAAAGTTTTTTTATAAAGTTTATTTACATTTGACTAAAGTATGTAGGTGCCATTTTGTTGGATAACTTTTTGCCATCTTGTAGGTAGGGACGTGATCCCATTGCTATAAAAATTTTGGGGCTTCTGATCAAAAAACTGCGACAAGTGGTTTTGACAGTCCTGTCGTGATGTTAACCTGACACTGCCTAAGGAATTCTGCAGAGACCGAAACAGGTGAAAATCTGAAGGTGCAAGGTCAGGACTATACGGCAGATGCATTAACACCTCCCAGCCAAACTCTCGTAATTTTTGCTGAGTGGCTAAAGATGTGTGAGGTCTAGCGTTATCATGGTGAAAAACCACGCCCCTTATGTTGATTAATTCCGGCCGCTTTCTCTCAATTTTTTGCTTTAATCTCATCAGTTGTTCGCAGTGCAGTTCAGGATCGATGGTCCTGCCTGGCGGTAACAGCTCATAATGAATAATGCCCTTCCAATCCCATCATACACACAGCATCACCTTGTTGCGAGTTAACCCGGGTTTCGCCACAGTCTGTGAAGCCTGACCGGCCTTTGACCACGATCTTTTTCGCACGTTCTTGTCGTACGTGATCGACTTTTCATCACCAGTTATCAGCTTCTTCAAAAAGGTTCGGTTTCATTATGTCGAGATACTCATTTGAGATTCTTTATTAAAAGAATCTCAAATGAGTACACGGTTCATTAGGTTTCTTTCAGTGAGCTCATGAGGCACCCAAATATCGAGCTTTTTTGTGTACCCAGCTTTTTTCAAATGCGCCAAAACCGTTTTGTGGTCAACTTCCAGTTCTCCAGCTACATCGTAACTACTAATATGCCGATCTTGCTCCACTTTTTCAAAAATGGCATCAATTTTGTTCGTAACAGGGCGACCAGAGGGACGTGCATCTTTGATATCAAAATTTCCGAATTGAAAACGCTTAAACCAAATTTGCGCTACTCTCACAGATACTGCATTATGTCCAGAAACATCACAATTTTGTTTTCGCGGCTTGTGTTGCATTTTTACCTTTTTTGTAGTAAAATTTTAAAATGTAACGAATTTTTTCATTAGATTCACTCATTTTAACAATAAGAAAAACAAATGAAAATCACAGATTTTCCTAATTTGAATTTGGAATTGTCTTCTTTAAAACTAAAACTTTTTAATGATACCAAAACCAGCCAGATACAAATGGTATATCCAAAGAGATCTTATTACAAGTTCATACATACTATATGCGAAAAGACTTTTTCCCCAACCTATTATAACTAGACACTACTAGTACAAACTGCACAATTCAATAACACGCTTAAATTCTGTCACTATATCGCTTATCGAATGTACGTCTTGCTCGTATCGTAATCCTCGCTTGACTGCCGATCTCTCCCTTCGGGCATCCCTTTTATTCTATACAAATACAATATGCCTCGAGGCAAAAGAATAACTTCTTAGAATTAATTCGACGCACCTGCCTAACAAGTGCCATAAAACAAGTACAATAACAATCTTAATTACTAATTCTAAACACAAACTGAACAAAAGAAGTCGGATGCGGGCAGGTAATAAAACTGCGCTTTGTTTAGGTGGCCCAATTGTAAAAATAACAAAATTTAAAAAATCAACATTCAAACCTAAGACAATTTGCTTTCCAGTGAACTAAGCGAGCAATGGCTTTTAGTCTTAGTTTATATAGAATAACAACTAACATTTTCTTAAAGCTCTAGATGTTTAATATTCCCACATGCATATTTTTTCTACTTTGGAAACGAATATTTCGCTACTGAATAAATACAAAAAACTGTTATGTTTTTAGAACTGTCATCCTACACGCTTTGATTCATTCAAACGGTTTTCGTCGTCCAATTTCAATATATGTGTGGTGGTCGTCTCTAAATATTCATAGTCTTAATACACCATTGTACCATAAAGAATATTGACATATTTTTGTTAAATTTCATCCTAGTAGTTTTATAGAAGAATTACTGTTTCTTCCATAGACAGAGAGGTCTCTCCCTTTAGTGAGCGGCAGCACATTGGTAGCTTTGATGTTACAAATATCCATAGGCCACGATAACAGCTTTCCATCAAGTGGACCTTCTGTCTATTTTGCTGAACTCATGCAATTAAAAAAAAGACAAACAGACGGATAGCAGGGTTTTATAAGAGTGACATTTTTTTAAAATTAATACTAAATACTATAAAGCCACCATAGACATAAAATAAATTTGCTCTCTGTGTTAAACTTTTAAGATTATAACATTTATGCAGTTAATTTATTAGCCTTAATTTGGATTGATACTTTGCGGTTAAATAATTATAATTGAATATTTATCTAATTTATTTAAATTGCTTAATTCATAACATCGAAAAACGAGCTCGTACAAAGCTATAGGAGTAATTATTATCCTCAATAAACACAATACGTTCTGTAATTACATATGTAGGTATTAATAATTATTTTCAATCCAGTAGTTTAAAAAAAGAACTAATCAGGTCGAGTCGTTTACCAGTTTGCCTATAAGTAAATTTTAAAAAATGTTAGCATAAATGTAGTCATTTTTCAACAAACAAGTTTAAAGTTATTAGTAAGACGAAAAAACTTCTTCTCCACTATTTGTTTTATTTTTCCCCTCACTAAAAATGGTGTTTGGTAATTTAATAAATCATATTAATACATAATTTGTATTGCATACAATATAATGTGCACATGTGTATAATAAATTTTTAGTTAATGTATTGTATTATTGATTGTAATTTATTTTATGTTTAAATAAAATATAGAATTTGTCCTTGTATCACATGCCTTAGTGCCTACAGCGCGTAGTTCACATAATTTTTCATCATCATCCTAATATCAAATACCGGTTCCTGCTTCCTAAGCAACTTTTCACTTACCTCCTTGATTTGATAATTTTCTGTATTCTTCATTGTGACGGCATTGGCATGCACCGCTTCATCCATCCATGACATCAAGCTAGCATTTTGGTCCTATATTTATAGAACCAACCGAAGGTGCTATCACTTTTATATATCTTTTTATTCTCAAAACCAGACAAAGTCCTAAAAGAAAGTGATTACCATCGTCTATGAGCATTTACAACACCAGAGGCATATTAGAAAATGGAATATTTCGGCGAGAAGTTATCTCCAAGTCGTTATATAGGTATAAATCATATACATAGTTGATCTGACGACCTCTGTGGTTGAGCTGGCTAAGCCTTTGCCGGCTTACCTCACTGCAACGCAGAGGCTCCGGGTTCGATTCCTGGTATAGTAAATTTCGGAAACGCATTTTCTCCGTCATTTACTATGGTCTGGGTGTCTGGTATTAGCCCCAGAATGTTCCGTTGTATATTACCCGTAACACAAGCGTAACTTGCTTAATTTGGAGATATACAGTGTATGTGTTTGTCTGCCGATTTATTATTATTATCTCCATGTAATTTAAGTAGTTTTTTTCTCTTTATTTATCTAGGACTTTTGTCACATAGGCATGTCAGTCCCATCATCTCCAAACCATAGAATAACTTGTATATATTATAATTTAAATAATGAGCTGGCTAACAAACTAGCCTTTTTTGATACTGGTTCTGCCAAAATTTACCTATATAAAAATACCTACATCAAATTCAGTTCCAAATCCCTCATCAGTTGTTCTCTGCCATCGTTATTTTTGCTGCATTCCATTAAGAGATGTTGGACATCCTTATGAGTTCCACACAGTAATTTAAGCAGTACACTACGTTAATTTCGGTTCACTTTCTCAAAATCAGGGAGAAGTCCGGGTGGTATAATAAGAAAAAGAGAGTCAGAATCTATAGTCATACGGCCTTCTGTATCAAGTCCTTAAATTAGTGTAACGTTACAAGGATTTTACCGGCTTCAGTAAAGCGTGACTGTGCTACCGTAGGCGAGTCTCCTACATATTCTTCGTCGCGGCTAAAAAGGCTGTCATCATGGACGAGGGATTTCCTGACGCGGTCGACCGACGTGATTCTCACATTTAATTCAGCATGACGCGTCTTTCGTGCGAATCGATACGCTCGTATTGATTCATGGTCATGGGTCATTAGTGCATTAGAAGTTGTCGCATCATATTGAATTTCTAAACATGCAAACAAGTAAACACACATATAGAGGTATGTGTGTTTACTTATTACCATACTTATACCATTACCCAATAGTGATACTGCTTATTAAAGCAAATAACTGATAATAAATCTTTATATATGAAGAATAAAAATCTTCTATTCGTGTGTATGTCACTGAACTGCTCCTATACGATTGGACCAATTTTGATGAAATTTTATTTTGTGTGTATTCAAGTAGTTCCCGGGATGGTTTAATTCACAATTGGACCCATTAGGTGGTTCTAGAATTCTGGGTTCTCAATATACTTTTTTAGGGCAGGACAACGTATGTCCAGGACTAAGGTTAGATTTATATAACTTATATTAAGAATATTAATTAGGTATATGATATAATAAGGGGAAAAACATACCATAGAAATAAGAATGTAAATTGTAAGCAACACACTGCACAAGCACTCTACACCACATTACTGTAGCAGAAACACTACACATTAGAATAAGTATTATGAGATAGACTTAATAATATATTATAAGTAAGCTAAAGGACAACTCAACACAACAAATCACCAAATAAATGTCAGACAAGCCAACAAATTATAAAAGAAAGACAAGCGGGTAATATTCAATACTTTATAAATTCAATTCAAGTTAAAAAAGGTATGTAACTTAAGAGTCCGTAGATTTATTCTATTAAAAAAAAAACAAACCTATGTCCAGGAAAGGCCTGCCTGCCGACTCTACGTAGGGTTACCAACTTTAGAAGAAATAGAATATATCTATCTGATTTCAAAGAAAATAGATAAAAGAACCGACTGCTAAAACAGAGTATCATTTATTTAATTTTCTTTAAAAGGTATTTTGTCGTAATACATGCGTACATACGGCTATTTGGCTTATCACAATGGGTATGTACTAGTATACTCACTGGCACTAGTAAAGTAAACATTACTAACTATATAAGTATATACTTTATTAGCCTGATAGATTATAAAGTACACCTTCATGATAAAGAGTACAATACTCTATATTCGAGTATGATTGGCAACACAAGGCCCACGCCAGTCGGAGTCGAGGCGAAAAGCTCGCGCACCTCTCAGGTCTCCAACATATGGCGACAGGACGCCACCAAGGGGTTGTAGGATTATAGTGAGTATTCCGGCGGCCCGTCTGGCCGGTGAGTCCCACACTGGCCCCGCTGTAGTCTCTGTACGGCGGGGGACCAGCAAACAGATTTCCCCTTTTAAATTTTTTTGTTCACACAGGGGGAATGTCTTTTCTTGCGACACACACTCGGGCCATGGATATGCGTGCGTGTGGTACTCTCGGGGGAACCGGACGCCGCCTAGGAGACTGAATACGACGAATCTGCCCACTAAACCTAAACCTGCGCCCCTAGGTTTTACCCCTAGGACGTATAGGTACTTTGTAACCTGTTGAAATCAAATTATAACTTAGCAATACGAAAAAGCTCCTGCGCAATAGGTAGTACGAAGTAATAGTACAAATAGTAGGCAAATCCGTGTGCAAAACTTATGAGCTATATAGGTATCAAATTACGCACTTTGTGGGCAAATTAAAAGTAATATGCTAAACACAGCGACTTAAACACTCTAATGAATAATTTATAAGTTTACGGAATGCGTGGACTAGAAGTATTGCTAATATAAACTAATCTGATGTTCGGTTTATTTTTACGGAAAACTGTAATAATTTTTGGAACGAATTGCAATTCATAGTTCATAGAATAAATAATAATGTTAAAGTTTTACGTTTTACTATCCCCTTGTTTATAAAAAAAATATTTTAACGCGGTTTCGCACACATTATGATTTTGCCTAGTCGACTAGTCAAGTAGTATATTCAATAACATTTAAATAGGCAATGGGCCAGATCCGGACCTACTTAATCTCTTATAATCCTATCTCAGTCCCAGTCTAATTGTAGGTCTATGACTGAAGGCAGACAACAGATTCTTGTCATCACGCAAAATGTTAAATTTCACTTGAGAGTTGAGGTATTCCACAATATATGCTTAAGAGCAGTTAACATTCTACAATTCTTATCCATTTGTAATAACTACACTTGCGCAGAAGGTTTGCTGATAGCCTTATGATGTCACGCGTCGATGTTAAGTAGGGTTGACAAAAAAGGTTACATAAGTAGTTGTTGCAATAAATTAATTATTTTATTTTATTAGTATTTATTAAGTAATACATTAATATAATAGTATGTGGTCATCGGCAAACTTTTTGCGCGCGCCTTATAGATTTATGCATTTAAAAAAAAAACAACATAACAAAATATCACCTTTCAAGTACACTCCAAAAACTAACACGCTTGTTATTATTAAACACTAGCTAGCGTTTTCCCCGCGGTTACGCCGCGTGAAAACCCCTAGGTTGTTGTAGCTCTATGCTACTTGCATAAAAACATAATTGAGTTTTTTCTATACATTGTTACAACCTAAGCGCCGACAAAGACAAATTCCACGTACAGAATTGTAAAAGCACATTTATTACCCGTCGGCATTTGAACTAATTGTGATCCTTTTATGATCGTCTTCTTTTGTTCACTTATTTATTGGCCTTCGTTCTAGAGCGTATTGTTGTATTGTAATCATTAGGTAGGTATTACGTATTTTAAAAGTACAAGCTGATTCTAGGAAATTAAGTCCACGTGGACGGGCGGGCACATTGCACTTGTGCAGGATAAAACGATGGCATGATAGAGGGAGGAGGTCAGTCGAGCGAGAATGACGATCAAAGCGAGACGTGTGTACTACAATCGAGAATCTAATAGTGACGGGCTTTGCGCATTTTATTGAATTACGTTTGGATTTGTTGTGTTCGGTGATATTTGTACCTGTGTTATACGTGTTTGTATAGTTCTAATAAACTCTATAATAATTCCAACGGCATTTTAATTCGAGTCCTGCAACTCGTAACAATATCTAACAATGAAAATTTATCTAACTGATGGTGAAAATCGCTTAAACATCATAGCTACGTTATTGCATACACATACGTTATCTGTTATTATATAGCGCCATTAACAATCAATAACAATGTCTCAAATAACGAATTAAGCTCATCGCTACGTCTGTGTAAAACGGTCTATAACTATAACATTATCCCAGAAGAAAAAGTGGCATAAGCTAAAAGCCCATAAACTAAACTGACATTTTTATGTTGTAAAGAATGTATAATATAAAAACAGGCAAAGGAACTAACTATAAATACCTGTGGATGGTAACAAAAAAAACTTAAGAAATATGAATGATGATTTCTATTGAAATTTTGTTACTGTAAATAACATATTTGGTTAAAGGAGGTTATATTCTGTAAATTATTAGATCTAAAACTTTACTCTTTGTTGTGAATTTAACTACAATAATAAGGAAACTAAATCCATATAGTCTATACAACTGCCCAGCAAAACATATAGTCGAGTCGAAACCAAGCTGATTTGAAGTAATACAGTGAATGACGTCTTGTTTATGACTACTTAGGTATTTGTTAGTGATTTGAAAAAAACGCGATTGTAGCGCCATCTATTTTGCTAATGCGCCTATTCCAAGTAGACGACGTCTTTTATCGGGATAAAACGTATTCTAAGTGTTGATTCGGATTTTATATATAAGCCAGCATTATGATGAGTTTCATTCATATACGTTCAGTAGTTTTCAAAAAAGATGCGATCGCAGCGTCATCTTTTTCGCTATTTTCGTCTATCCCACGGATACGACGTCATTTATCGGGATAAAAAGTATCCTAAGTTACGCCCCGTAATTTAAGTTAGCTCTCTTTTGAATTTAATTTAAATCCGTTCAGTAGTTGTTACGTGATGCTCTAATAGATAGAGAGACAAAAAGACTGACAGACAAAAATTCAAAAAATTAATTTTCAGAATCTGCTGGTCCGAATTAGACCCCTGACTTATTTTTCACATTTTTAAACGCATTGTCAAAACTCAAACTATTTACAGTAATAGATACAAATACAAAATAGATTGTAGAACGTATGCCAAAAGTTAACCCGAAACTCTGTATTAAGGTGTTTTGAAATTGTTCTCTGAATGCAAAAATGCAAATAAAGGCTGTCCAGGCGCCAAAGAACATGGGCACATATCGAGCCTTTACTGCCATTTTATCGTAAGCGACATTTGGACTTATCTATAATAGTTTTTGTTGCAAAACGTATTTTAAACTATTATCTTGTTTTCAGACCTTCAATTTTTGATTCAGTAGGGTTTAATCTAACTAAAAATGAAATTCTCAAAACAAAATAAAAGTTGAAAATAACTTTTCCAATAAAAAATATACTTAGGTCCAAATGTCGCTTACGATGAAATGGCGGTAGAGGCTCGATATGTACTTTATAAAAAATCCTCTGAATAGATCTGAGCATTATTAGAAAATACCGATTTATGCTATTGACCCAATAGCGAAAATACTTGGCATGGATGTTCTTTATAGATCGGAAATTAATATTGAAATTAATTTTTACTCCAAAACAAAATAAGATAACATAATTATAAAAGGATACGGAATATACGCCAGGAGTTGAGTCGTTTTTGAAATGAACAAAAATATCCTGTTAATCAATCTTCTTCACTAAATGTCGTTAGTAAGCCATTTCATCTCATCTGCCCCTTTGTAATGAGTAGGTATATATAATGACGATGAAAACAACCCTATTGGTTAACAGAATGGACCGTTTCTAAGTAACTGTGTGGTTTTGTATCGATTTTTCTAATGCGACCATCGAAAAAATAGTAAAAGAATCGTCGAAGAAAGGATGGGACCATCGAAGAAATTAGTAACAATATTGTTCTAAAAAATATTTTTAATCTGTACGTATGCTTCACACTAATGAATCTTTTAAAAATTGTGGTAGTTTCAAGATGTGTAATAAATGTGGCAGGTTTTTGATATTTTTGGACAAGGGTATGTTTTAAAGATAAAAGTAATAAGTCGTGATATTATAATCGAGCTATGCCATGAATATTGTTTTAAATAGCACTTATTTTGCAAAAAGCAACTGAAGTCATTATGTCCTCTTAGTATTAAATCCAGGTCCGCCAGTAAACAACAGTTCTTAACTGGAAACCGGATCTTGACAGACAAAGTGTAGGATGTTTGCGGCGAGCTGGCGCTACTACCTGCGAAGTCCAACAATGGACTTCAATAGAATCGATGACAATCCAAGCAATTGGCGATTTCAAAATGTTTAAACAATGTAAAGAATTGAAATCGAGTTTACCACCAACTCTCTCCTCGACTGAACAATCGAAGATTTTTTCTGATTGTTTCGAGTCAACTTATTCTACTCAACAGTGAATGCAATCGAATCACAGATCTTTTAACAGTCAAAATAATCGATTTAAATATATCGTCATCGCGAATTGCTATTAGATCGATATTGAATAATGTTTGCGGCTTAAGTTTCCGTTGCGTAGACTAGTATCCGGTTTCTTGGTAATTGTCCAAACCGGCTTGGAGATACATCTTGTTGATGTACTTATCTGTTTCTTTTTGATAATCTATGTTGGTATTCTTTAGTTTAAAAATCGTTTTGTTTTCTTTCGTCTTGTCAAATAATTATTCATTAGAAAATATTATATTTTATTAACTTTTATTTTGCTTTATTTTATTTCTCTTGTAAAGGACAACGTGTCTTATATTATAAAATACAGTTTATTTATTCTTATAAAGTACCTAATTCTTTTTTATTTTAAACGGTAGGTATTGCTCACCACACATGATGATACTTTACTAAAGTAAATAGTTTGGTGCTATATAGTACCAATTTTATTTTCAATCTTGTTTCTTTTATTGCACATTTTAAATAGCTAACTCCACCAACCGGGGCATTTAAGACTATGGCTATAAAATTAGCAATAAGTATTAAAACTCTCACATAAAATGAAACGATATAAAACAGATCTACAGATATCTTGGAGAATACCGGTAATAATTCGATAGTACCAAGTTTTCTCCACTCTTTTGGCTCAATAGTTTTATGCGTTTTTTACCATGCTAAATATAGTCGAGAAATCTTAATTTTAAAATTAATGCCGTGTTATAACGTATTTAAGAAGGTGTTTAATTTGATATTTAAATTGTTCTGGCATTTTGTCAATTTTTAGTAGCCATGTTCCTAAAACGAAATTATCACTCATTAAAAATAATGATTATATGAGCACAAGTACCAAACATTAATCATAAAGATAGAGAAATGAAAAATTAATATAAATACGATTAAATCTGTTAAAAAGGAAATTCTACTATACTTAACAGTAATCATAACCTAAAAATATACTGTCTTGCTAAGCTACTTATTGTCATTATTTACAATGCATGCGTAAATTGAGGCCTCATACATCGCGAAGAAGCAAAGTTTGGGGCCCTATCATCCAAAGACTATGTGATAGTTTGCATCGTAACGTATTTCACACATTATCGTTCCAATTTAATGCTACTTTACGATAAAAATTATTTCGATTTTATAATGCTAAGAAAATAAAATATTTAAGTACGGTGTGGAGACTTATGACCGCATTATTAATAAGTTCGTTCTAGAATTCTTTATCTTTAAAGTGAGTTCCAGAAATGATTTAAGAAGAAAACATTTTAGTATATTCGCATCTTATAAATATGTTTGTATGTATTAAATTTATAAAGTAATTTAAGCATGTGTATTTAATTTATAAAATATGTAGTTTAAGTATCTTTGTTTATGATCTACCTAATGGTCTGCTCCAGCTACATAGCCAGATTAGTATTATAATTATTCCTTAAGTTAGGTTGCCTAGAAGAGATTGCTTTAAGCGATAAGGCCGCCTATTATTTCTACCATTACAATATTATAATTATGCATTTTTAAATTGTATATTTGGTGAGCTTAAAGTGTTATCTATCTATCTACTTATATATTCGTATCCGGATACTCTTATTTATTTGGGGACTTTACCAGGCCCTTATCGTTTAAAAACCTATATATATTTCACTGAACAAATGGGAAAGCCCATTTTTTAATTTGCTTTTAAAACACTTTTGTGGTCGTGTCCCCTTAGCAATATAGCAACGGCCTTAGGTAATAAGCTACTCTTCACAGCGAGCGATGTGATGGGGCAATGTAAGGAAATGAAAAGGACTTACAGGAAAGTTACATCGGACACGCAAAGATTAATGTGGAGTTCATCAGGCAGCACATCTTCCTGTTGTTCTCCTTTCTGCATTCCTAGGATTAAGTAGACTAGCTAGATATGGGGCAGCGGGCACCATTTACTACACGGGCTTAATACGAAGCAGTGCGATTTTTAAGTACGCAGCGTGTAATCGCGGAAGGTCGCGATCGATTTGGCGTTCAACGAGACCATGTTATATGTCACAATACTGGCGAAAAACGAAAAAAAAATGGATGAGTTGGTTGGTGTTAATTATTTCAGTGTTCCTGGTCATTTGTATCTAGTTAAAAAGAACAAAGAACTATTTTAGAATTAGTATTAGTTTGTCAATAACGCCATAAAACATTAAAATGACAAGAAAGAATTAGTATACTTTGTGTCAATGTGACATGTAAATCAATTATTTATATTGTAAACAAAGATCAATAGCGACGTGATCTTTAGGTTTTCTTTTAAAGCCAATATTAGACGGTTCATTTTGTCTTTCAAACTTGTATGAATCAACCAAAGTGATCCAAATAAATATAAAAATCAATCATTCAATGTCTTTGAATTCTGTCGTGTCCTTTCAGTTCTGTGTGTTTTAATCAAATTGTATCAAATTAGTTAATCCGTCTAATATGTTACACTTTACTTGGACAATTGCTGTATGGTAACGTCATCAGTCAATAACATTCGAAAATTAATTAAATAATTGCTATAATCTGTAATGGAAAAATCTTCAAATTAGTGTTAGTGTTTGGACTTAATATAAAATTGGGGAGTGCCTTTTGTTGAATAAAGCAAATAAAACTTCACATATTCTACTTTAACTTTCACTTCACGCGTATTTAAGAAAAACAACGCATACTATTGAAAATAAATGTATATAAAAAATTGCTATCTAAATTCCTGCCCAATATATTTTTTGTTTTACAATTCTCTTTTATTTATGACTTGGATAAAATATCTAAAATATTATAACATTCTAAACATGCCGTGTCTGTACATTGAAGCTATTTAAAAAAAAACAAATGCAATACACTATATAAATGATGGAGAATGTCTGCTTCTCGTTTTGTCTGTTTGTTCGCGATTCACGTAAAAACTACAGCTAATTATTATTATTAGACTTATACTCTGCGCTAGTTTTTATCCTGGGAATCTCGTGGGAATTTTTATGAGAGTGATTTAAAATGACCAGATTAAAAAAAAACAAATTCCAAATGAGATTTATTTACACATCCATAGCAAATTTAATGTAACAAAATGTGTAATTTTTTCCCGGGAATCCCGCGGAAATTTGCCCGGGAGCGGTTTGTAGTTGTTTGGGTGCGTAAAAATTAGCTTTTCCGACAATTTTCACTAAAAGATAGTTTATTTTCTGTTTAAAATAATGCGTTATCTTGTATCCCGGTAATCCCGCGGGAATTTCAATTCAAGCATAGACGAAGTCGCGGGCATATCCTAGTATATTATAAAGTTATACATCGTGTATCTAGGAGCAATTCCTATCTCATTTTTTGTAGGACCGTAATCTGTCTTGTAACAAGTTTCTTTACGATATTAAAAACAAAGTAATATATTATCGCATTGGAAGGTCATACGTAAATTACATTAATGGCATACATAAAACCAAAGAATAATTGTAGTGTTGAATTCAAAAAAGTTAGAATCAATTATTGCTTTATAAAGTATGATAAAATACTGTAAAACATGCAAATCCAATAACGATATTTTGCAATGACATTTTATTCCAAAAATCTCTTATTTGATTAAAATTGATAATACTTAGTTGCAGTTAATTAAATCGTGTGTTTCTGTTGAAAAGGTGTTCAGTGAAAAGTGCTTTTTGCATAGGCCACTAGAAGTTCCCTGTTTGATGTCAAAGACCTACAATTTGCCTGAGGCTTCATTCTAAAAATTGAATATTCACGTATAATTGTAGAACTTTTCTTTAAAAAATATTAATATGTTAGAGGACTGCAAATATTTTATTAATTTACAGCCTTATTCATATTGAGTTGGAGTAAGTTTTAAGTAAAACTACACGTGCATATTAGACGATTTTAATATAGACAAAAAATTAACATCCGAAAAAACGAAACGACATCAGTATTGTTTTCTATTTAAAAATTATATATAGTGACCGGTTTTAAGCCTTATTAATCACATTAAAAACTTTTTGTTGGGTATTCCAACAATACTTACACTGACGAAATATTCAAATAGAGTAAAGTCACATTTAAAAAAAACTCTTTTACACACCAAAAAGGTAATTCAAATTCCCGCAGTATAAAGTCTGAACGGCAAATTACAATAAAGTTATAATGTGTATTTTTAGTTTTACAACTATAATTTATGTACATACATGTAAATCTCAATTTGGCCTAGTCATACCTCGTAGCTACAGGAAAGTATTCGTGCACATTCGTGCACGGCTTGCTTGTGTAAACAGAACATGTTATTAGCACCGTCACATTGTCACTTAGGCGTTAACAAGATGCTTTTAAAAATAAACTCTGTCCATAGGTGAATAGTACTGGCCAGTAACTATATTTGGAAATGTTTTTATACAGTCCTTTAAAATTATTTAGGCGGAATCGTTATTACTTTCATAAATCATACATTTGAAAATAGAGTTTCTTGGGAACTAGTAGTGCGATGCTTTACTCTGCAGTTCTATTTTCAAAAATGTTTGCTTAAAAGTAGGCAATAATAGAAATATGAAATTGATCATTTTGCAGAAATATTTTGAATATTCTATTCATTTGATTGTCCTGATGTGACTAGGCTGTATAGGCCAGATTCCTTTGCCTAGCATTTTGTCAAATTGAACATTATCGCCGTTTCTTACTTTAAAAACGATACTTTTTTTTTTAAATAAAACAATAATAAGTAGAATTTAGGCTCTCTCCGTGGTTAGGTAAAATAATAGCATATACAATCGGCAAAAAATAAATGTGCTCAATTCTATGTGTTTTATATTTTATTCGAAATTTGCTTATAATTTTGTTGAAAATCCTCACATGTGGATGGAATTGTTGTTGTAAAGGAAAACAGCGTGAGAGAGTACAGAATCTCGAGTCTGTTAATAAAAAACCATACTAGTGCGACTTAAGATCCATTCGATTGACACATGGTCGAATATCTGTAGTTTCCAAAATTCATATTCGCAAAAATTTATCACTTTTCCCAATGATATCAAGATTAATTAAATATTGAGCCGAGATATTTTACAGGTTATCAAGAATTTCAAAACTGACGATTCCAATTCGATTCGAATCGATTGCTATTTTGAGTTACGGACTCGGGGCCCAGATATATGAAATCTGGCAATCCATCTTATAATTGGAAATCTCGAATTCAGTAGTTAGTTAAATGAGAAGTTCTATAATATACTTATTATAATTATTATATATAGCTTTTAATTAATCATCATAATCCGAGCGTTAAATCCCGGATGTGTTCGCATCGTTTGATTTGCATCCTGGGGTCCGCTTTCCTACTTTTCTCCATTTCGCATGGGTTAAATCTTTTCTTAAGTAAAGTATATTATTATTATTTTTGATATTTAATAATAAATTATATATCAGCTAACATATTGCATAAAGCAAATTACGTTTAAGTAATAGATACAACTACACCTAAACAAAGTGAATAATATAAAGTTTGCTTATGAAATTTACCCTGCCGGGAAACGAACCCTAGGCCCCTGCGTGCGAAATGAACTATGCGGGCCAATATCAAAACCACTACACCACAGACGACGTCATTTATTTTAAACTAATTAGAATAAAAACCAACCGCGTCATTTATTCTTAACGATACGGTTATTCTTGTTCATTCATGAATATTAAATTCAATATTTAAAAGCAAATAAACCTGCCTTAATAACGTTGTACAATAAAATCTAATATACCACCGCTTGTTTGCTTAGTTATCAACGTCACTTGTCTCCTACAACGATCGGTATTACCGATCGACAGATAATTAATTTTAAAACAAGTTCAAAGGAATGATTCTTGTTAGCAAACGAGGTACATTGCTGTCGACAGCATACTATGTGATCAATCTATATCCGGGCTCGGTAGAATTAAGTATGTCTTTATCATGATAGAGCTATTTATTAAAGCTTTCTACTCTTAATTAATATTGATAAAGAAACCAGTAGATATTGTGTTAATATGGATGGAGAAATCCTAGCCTAGTTGGCTGGTTTTGAATGAACAGAATTATCGTTTGTATTAGAGTGTATAAAACTTGAGCTATTTCTGCAGTCCACTAATTATGAAGAATCCTGTATAGGTGATGAACATGCACTGTTTTCATTATTTGACGAGAGAACCATAATATATCAATGACAACACCCTAAACGTCAAAAACTACTCAACGTATATTGTTCAAACAAATGCTTGTTAAAAATATTTTTGAAACTCAATTTTTTTCGCATTAGGCCCAGTGGTTTCTGAGATAAATCACTCTGACTTACAATGGCAGTCGGACAGAAGGACATAACGAAAACACTGAAATATCTACCGGTACCTTAAAATATTCTCTTATATAGTGAGATTTCTACAATTACACTGGTCCACAAAAAAAGAAAATCAGTTAATTCCATACAGACCAATATTTCTGTGGGCCGGTGATTATTAATTCAAATGACTTGAAAACTAATTTCCATCGTGACGTTACATAGTGACATTAGTTAAAAATGTTAAACTGCAAGATTGATGGGTACTAATGTAAAGGTTTTTTATGTTTGCTCGTAGGCAAACTGGCAAACGGGTCCACTTGATGGCAAGTGGCTTCCGTCGCCCGTGGACATCTGCAACACTAAGAGAGCCGATGCGTTGCCTACCTCGCTGAAACTTTAAATATCAGTTTACGCTCTTTTTGAAGAGCCCCGTATTGTAGTGCTCTGGGAAAACCGCGGGAGAGAGTTCATTCCATAGTTTGCTCACGTATGGCATAAAGGAGCGAACGCCACGTACAGTGGATGACTTCCAGGTGTCAAGGAAGTGTGGATGAACTCCCAGTCGCCGGCGAGCAATGCGGTAATAAAATGGCGACATAGGCACCAAATCAAATAGCTCCTCGGAACACTTCCCGTTGTACAAACGATAGAAGCGCTTAAAGCGCTAACGTCTCTTCTGAGATTTAAAGGTTCTAAACTTGCGAGGTCGGGATCGTCGACAATCCTGAAGCTCTGCGCTGCATGGAATCAAGTGGGAGTAGCTGGTACTGAAGTGCCCCAACCCAGAGATGGGAGCAATACTCCACATGGGGACGGACTTGGGATTCATATAATAAAAGCCTGTGTTTCAGTGTGAAATACCCCTTAGCTTAGCAACTCAAGCTTGTTTGAAGCGATTTTCGTTTTGCTCTCCAAATGACCCCGAAATTGCACCTTAAGGTAGAGCAAAAAAGAGAGTGATGTATTGTGTGAACGATTATATGATGATTTGTGATGTGACAGAGAACATATGTCAAAATAGAGCAATGTGGAAAGAAAATACATATTGTACCGATCCCAAATAATTGGGAGAAGGTGAAAGAAAGAAAGAGTATGACGAAATGTATGACGAAATTTGTATGTACGACGAAAAATTAATGTTCAGTGATATACTATTGTATTTTAGTAGCTAATATCACGTACATTGGATTTTTAAAAATTTTAATCTAATAATATTATCTTTTATTTTAATTTTAATATAAGAATGCACAATTAATTTGAATCCAAGCGCCAAAGAGAGTATTCTTATAAAGAAGTGTAGATAATAATGATGAAAAAAAACAGCAGACAATTTCTAAACATTGCGTAATTCTTACATCCTATAACATTTTAAAGAAAACATATAGATTTTTGATAACATAATTGCACATCAAAACACCACTCTTTAATTTGGCGCTAAAAATTCGAAGGTTTAGTTTAACGCTTAACTCTCATATATTAATGTACTCTCTGTGCTAAACTTTACAGATTCCGTTTTTTATCTCATACAGACACAACTATACAAAATGTTACTCATAGAAAAAGCCCTAAATAGATCCGGATACGATTCCCTCGTATTCCAAGAACATTAACAATAACATTGACTTTTTAAATATAGATCGCCTGAATGCTTATTACAGTCAACAAAAACATCACACAGCAACAGTTAATGGATATGCAATCAAGCAGTGAACTCGGATCACTGTAAGATGTTCCGGCAACATTAATATTCAACGGAGGCATTCCGTTCCAGAAACAAGTTTTAATATAGCCAGTAATAAGTTTGCGGTCGGATTTTGGGTTATCTGTATTGCTTTTTGTTTATATAATCTATGCGGTAATCAAATTATAACTTGACGGCAATAGGTAATATTTTAAGGACACTGACTTGGATGCTACCAAAGGAGACTGGCAGTTTTGGGGCCAAAGAATTGTAATGAGTTGAGATATGGATTAAAAAAGTATTATATCTTGTAACGTTGTAATTTCCACGCTCTGCGTGTTCATCTTTGACAAACGCTATTTTACCATTCTTTTTCATTCAGTTTCGTTGTTCTTTGCAAGATTATGGAAATTGAAGGTCTTTTCCCGGCTTTGAACTCCCATAGTTCTAGTCGGTGCCTAAATCCACGCAACCGCGAGTCATTTCGTATAGTATAGGAAACGGCCACGGGCGCGATAGCCGTGCGAGCAACCCAGCACACGCGCGCTTAAATCCATTATATAACAATCTTTCAGTTCCAAAATGGAAAACAAGTTTACAATAACCTTAAAAGTAAGGTCACAAATAATAATATAATAAATAAATAAAATAATATATAACTAAATAAATAGTTATCGATTATCATAATCAATTTAAGTGAATAAATGTAGTTATTTTGAATTAATTAATCTTATGGTGTAGGTAATTGTTTTCATATTATTAATTGTTGAAATTCATTCGCATAAATCGATTATGGTAAACGACAAATTATTTTCTTTGTAACCTTATTTTTAAGATTTCTCGTCTGCCAGATACACTTTGGGGCTGATGTTTTCTATTTAGTAATAGAAACATATTAAGTTTTTTTAAGCTATATCTCAACAACATTTCTTTGTCCCAAAAGTACCCGTCGCCTTTGTAATGAATAATGTAATAAAGTTTTTATTATAACTATTATTCGACAGTCTTAGCGCAACTAGTTCTACATATATTATTGAACATTGCGCAACACGCGGAATGACCACCCTTATCGTAATTTAAACAGTAAAAGTTGTATTGAAATCCAATCGATCAAATCTATCGTACTTTCAAGGTCGGTCATTGTTTGTTATTTACAGTTTCACTTTATTATCACCAAACTATTTAATTTTAAATTAAGGTCAAACCTCATTAAAGACAATAATGATATGATACATAATGCCGAGTTCCATAGAGGCGATTAACGCCCGCTGTTTCGTTTTTTAGCCAGGGAACCCTAAAACAAATATACCCTAAAACCCATAAACGTCCTATTGCTAAATTCAGGCTTCCCATTTGGGTATAAATAAATATAAATAAAAAATCATTTATTGAGTACAATACAATTCACAATTTATGAAGCTCATTGATCCCCAAACTAGGTCGGCCTGTATTTTGGGGACCTCCTTCCTAATTGGTACAATTCTGATCGTGAAATTATTTTTTACAATTACATTCATTTTTTTAAATTATGTGTGCATTTGTGTGTGTGTATGTGAGTAGGTATAGGGTAATGGATAGTATATCCGCCATGCTTGTCTAAGGCGAATTGGCGGGTTTGATACATCTGTTATCTCGATGAGGAGAGATTTTTTTTCACCATAAGTAGCACTAGTAGCACCATTAAACTGCCTAAGTGGAGAATGCTTTACGGCTAGGGTTCGAACCCGCAAGCCTTCAGTTCAGGACGCGAGTGCGTTAACCATTAAGTTACAACGGCATGAGAACCCTAAAGTAGCATTGAATTTAAAATACCCGATATGTAAAAAGAAATACTCAACGTACATGTTTACACCAATTGTCATTAATATGCGGCCTAGCCTTAGCCTCAGTCCGCTCAACCACATAGGTGGTTGAGCGGGCTAAGTCTTAGATGACCGAGCTCACTGAAACACAGAGGCTCCGGGTTCGATTTCTGGCATGGTAAATTTTGTAAACGAACTTTTCATTATTTACTGTCCAGATGTCTGGGATCAGCCTCAGTGTAGTCCGGTGTATATTATCCATAACACAAGCGTAAGTTGCTTAGCTTGGGGATGTACAATGTGTGTGTTTGTCCGCCGATATCA
Source organism: Dendrolimus houi (assembly GCA_039645545.1). Classification (NCBI taxonomy): domain Eukaryota; kingdom Metazoa; phylum Arthropoda; class Insecta; order Lepidoptera; family Lasiocampidae; genus Dendrolimus; species Dendrolimus houi. The sequence goes on along the minus strand of CM077127.1, from coordinate 20,971,229 downwards.
TAAAGATACTATACAATTTTAAATTTTCTCATAATTTTTCAGCACACAGTTTAAAAGTTAGAGGACACTTTCTAGGCCTTTTAATAACAGCGCAGCGAAACACAGATGCGAGTCGCAGCCGATCTGATTTGAAGTAATATAATGAATGAGATGTTGTTTGTGACAACGTAGATATTTGTTAGTGAATTGCAAAAACTCGATTGCAGCACCATCTATTTTGCTAATCCGTTTATTTCATGGAAATTACATTATTTATCGGAATAAAAGTATCCTAAGTCTGAATTCGGATTATAAGCTAGTACTATGTCGAGTTTTATATCATATACGTTCAGTAGTTTCCAAAAAAAAATGCAATAGCAGCGCCTATTTTTCGCTATTTTCGGCTATCCCACGGAAATTATGTCGTTTATCGGGATAAAAAGTATCCTAAGTTACGATCTGGGATATAAGCTAGCTCTGTATCGAGTTTCATCTAAATCCGTTTAGTAGTTTTCATGTGATGCTCTAACAAACAGAGAGACAGACACACATGTAACATACACATAGCATGTACACACGTCTTGTCTCGCTGGTGACAATCGCTAGACTGCCGATCTCCTCATTGGGACCATTACTATATACTGCACCGATAAAATATGGCTGCCCGGCCGCATAGATCGAATTTCTTAGAATTCGTAATCTGCAAACGGCCATAAAGGAGTAAAATACACAATAGGCTGTTTTCTGATTATAAATATTAAACATAAGGTAAACAAAAGAAGTCCAAATGCCGAAAAGGTAATAAACTGCAGGTGTGCATTGGTCTTTGTCGGTCATAACAGTATTTTTAAACGCAATGTACAAACTCAAACCATTTACAGATTTATTACAGTGTAGATTACACTACAACTTTGTGTAGTGGCATACAGATCTTTTTTTATATAAATATTATCCATTTTGTTTCTCCTTCACTTTCTTTCAATCATTTGGGGTCGGCATAATGCGTCTTTTTCTTCGTTACTCCTTTATCCTGGCATAGGTCCTCTATCACATCACATATCATCATGTCATCCTTTACACTTGTATCCATCCATCTTCCAGTTCAACATTCTTTTAGTACATGACATTCATCCCTATTCATTGCACGCCCATACCAGCTTAGTGGTCTTCCTCTTAATTTTTCAGTCACAGGTGCAACTTTCACTCTTTATGTAATCGTTTCTCATATTATTCATTCTTGTAACGCCACACATCCATTTTAACATTCTCATCTAATAAAATATCTATTGTGTTCATAAGCTAATAAAAACAAAACCGACTGCCAACTTAATAAAAACCAAACCATGTACAATAATAAACACTTCCAATCTTGTTATCGGCATATTCAACCGCCAATTTACACATAACCTCAAAAACAAAGGACGCAGCGTCGTGGGAACTAAAGAATCTTAAAACATGCATCACGTGTTAATTCAGCAACAATGGTTTCTTGTACAAAAATATACGCCTTAAAATAATGTAATAATGAACTACCCGAACATTTCGAGTTAGTGTGCTATTATTAATTTGGTATTTCTTGGAAATTGCGTGTATCGACGAATGCAGTTTCGCGAGAATGCGATTGTTACAGTAAACACGTGGGGGTTAAAATAGCTAGAGTGCGTCCGCTCTCGACAGGATGCCCTCACCCGTGGCCTGGTTTATTGTCGGGCCGAGCTTAAAGCGATAAGGACGCGGGAAGCCGCGACCATGATCTGACTCTTGCTGAAGAGATTTAGAATTTCCTGTAGCTGGCACTGATACAGTGGAGGCCGTGCGTCCACACCTGCTGCGTTGGGTCATGTGGAAACGCGGGACTCTGACCTTCAGGATGACGCAGATACTTACCGGGTAAGGGTGGTTCGATAAGTATTTGCATCAGATTGTGTGTGGGATGTCTGCCTTCCCCTCAGTGCCGCCAATGTGACGCACAAGACTCAGCGTTTCATACGCTGGTCGAATGCGCTGCCTGGACACCGCAGAGATTTGGAATTGAAGCCGTCGTAGGGCCGATCGATTGCCTGGGTAGTCTGGTTGAGGCCATGCTGCACAGCGACGATCATTGGGGGGGTTGCTGCAAGCTTCAGTGAAGCAGTAATGTCACACAAGGAGGCCGCTGAACGAGAGAGGGAGAGAGGTGCGCATGCGACTCACGGGTATCGACGTCAGTCCGGTGTTCCGAAGCGCAGATATGCGCAAAATCTCCTCCCGTGATTCCGTCACAGGGGTCCACCTGCATCTGGGGATGCGGTGGAACTAAACCTCTGATGTTAAAGTGAGTTTGCCCTGCTTCCCGGGGCACTCTCAGGCCTTGATGCGTGGATGAGCATAACTTTCGTTCGTTCCAAGTCTCATGCTCTTTCTACCACAAGCGCGGGCACATGCAAGTCAGGTTTAATGGAGTATTATTGGGAACGACTTTACCAGCTGAATCTCCACACATGCCGGCGGCGCTTAATCTAGCCGCTAAGGTCAAACCCCCACAAAGGATACTGTACGAAACGTGTTCCCCCTGTTTCAACAAAAAAAAAAAAAAAGCTCTAGTGCGCTTCTGAAATAAGCCCTGCGGTAAGAATGGAACTAATCATAACAGACCAGCCACGCTGTTATGTTATTTTGTCAAAAATGTTAATGTAAATGTTACATTATACCATTATTCTATTCAATAATATTATAAAATCAGAATATTTCTAAATTTATTTGAAAATAGAGCAATTCTATAAAAAAAATTATTTATTCTTTCGGACTAATGAGACGAAAGCGAACTTTTTTGAAATTGCACAAACTCGACCCTTCTATAGATATATATTATATTACAGATAATCTGGCATAAACTTGACATTCTGACCTTTGTTTAATTAATACTTAAAGTTATGCAGCCACGAATATAGGCAAAGACGATTCGAGTTATATTGTAGTTAGTTATGCAAATATCAAAACTTTCTTACGTAATTAAATCAATTATGTAAAATGATCCTTGCGTTCGCATCTGGTAATATCAGGTGGCAGTCTAAATGAAACATTATTTATGTTTCATCTAGTCCGTAGTCCGTTTTGATTTCAAAATTAATGCTAAAATAGTGAACATTGCTTTTTGTACCATGGAACATCATAATTTATAGTATTTTTATCCATCTATCTGACAGTTTTTTTCTCGAAAAAGCTTCACATGGCTCAATAAATTTCAACGAGAATTTTAAATAAATAGATAGATAGATATTAGATACCTCTTTATTGCACAGCATTACAAAAAAATATGTAATGAATAATAACAGCCCATAAACGTCCCACTGCTGGGCTCGAACCTCCTACTATAGGGGAACGGACAGTATACCCGCAACGTTTGTCCAAGGCGGCTTGGCAGGTTTGATACATTGGTTATCTCGATGTCCAGGTTTCACCACGATGTTTAGCTTCACCGTTTTTAGCACGTGGTAGTTATCTGCCTATATGCAAATTAGGTGCCATGTCAATATGCACATTAGGTCACAAAACTGCTTAAATGGCGCATACGTTCCGACCATGATTCGAGCCCGCGCCCTTAGGGTCAATTTATACTAGCGCAGAGTCGAAGCGCATCGAAGCGTCTATCCAAAACTGAACATAACAAATTCAACCTTAACTCCACAGCGTAACTCACACATTACTTCTGAGATTTTAAAAAGACGCACGCGTCTTCACGTAAACAACGCTGATTGGTGCGCGCGCATTCTCGCGTATCCATGCGCCCACTAGCGAACCTACGCGTCATCAGTCGGAAATTGGCCTGCGTCGGTGTTGATCACGATGGACTCGGGCGAAAAATTAATTTACCTGGTGCAAAAATATGAATGCCTATTTAATCCAAAAGCCAAAAATTATAGTGACAAACATTCCAAAAATAATAGCAATAGCAATAGTACTGCTGTTGATGCCCATTATTACACGTAAAAGAGTGCGCGCGTATTCTGGCGAAGACGCGCGCATTCGTGCGGCTTCGCTTTAGTTGTAAAGAATTTGACGCTTCGATGTGCTTCGACTCTGCACTAGTATAAATTGACCCTTAGAGTTTGGGACGCGTGCGTTATAGTAGGGGAGCCCAAGATGCTAAATGTGGAGTTACTGGAGGGTCGCGGGACCTTTTGATTGTGAAGACTAGATGCTAAAAAGAAAAAAGATTATATGATGTATGCCTTTCACTGGTGGGGAGAGCGTGTAGGTTTTAAAAAAAAAGAGTCGCACGGAAATACTCAAGCGCGTCAGATATTTAAAAGGGATGTTAAGTAAACACTAAAAGAACTGCTATTCAAAAGACTGACGAATTGGACGCGACCAAGTCATGGCCGATTTTTGAAAATGCAAAAAAAACGTAGCATTGAAATACTCGAGCGCGTCAGATCAATATACATACGGTTCAGCTTGATGTCCTTGTCGTGCTGACCTATAATCTGACAATTATGTGGAGGAATTTCCTTAATCTGATGGTTTGAAAAAAATGAAGAAAAAAATACTCCCACCGTATATGAAAGGTTAATATATAGTGGAGGTACATAATAGGGTGCAAGGTTTCTCCCCTTATGATATTCTGCCACGCTCGAGTAAATCCCAAAATCCCCGCTTGGCCTCCCCTACTATTAGTTATTACACTAAAACGACAAAAAACTTATAACCTACAAATATTCTATATGTGCACAATGTGCGGTCTTATCGCTAAAAAGCGATTTCTTCCAGACAATTCGAGGCAGGACTAAAACAGATTGCATGTGTCGAAGGTGGTATAAATATTATACGACATATAATTATTTTAATTATATTTTACTGACTGATCCGTGCCCACTTTGTTGGGCGTCAAATCAACATAAGCCAAAAAATGATTGCTTATAGGAAAAACACTCCTTTCTCAAGTCAATAACCAGACAACAACAACAACCAGAGATGATATCTGAACCTGGATCTTATTTTTTGTTTAGACAGTGCAGGGCGATAAATCAATGCATCAGCCCGTTTTGCTCGGACTTCGCCACTGTACGTGGCGCTCGCTCGTTTATGCCATACGTGAGCTATGGACTCTTCAAAAAGGGTGTAAACAGATATTTAAAGTCTCAACGAGGTAGGCAACGCATCGGCTCCCTTAGTATTGCAGATGTCCATGGGTGACATTAGCCACTTGCCATAAAGCGGACCCGTTTACCAGTTTGCCTACAAGCAAATATAAAAAACAATGATATTTCACATTAACAAAATTACATAATATTATTAATCACAATTAAATATAACCTGTCACTTAGGAATAATGTAACTTTCTACTGGTAAAAGAATTTTTAAAATCGGTTCAGTAGTTCAATACATTAATATCAACAAATGCACAAACTTTACCTCTTTATAATATTAGTATAGATTTAATAATAAAAACGACAAAAGCTAAGCTCTTAAGTACTATGATGATGATAATATGAGTATGTATAATAAAATATGTAAAAGGTAGTATAACTTTGGGTTTTAACAGACATTTATCTTCAATTTTCGTGTATGTTTCATTTCGATGTGTATCAGAGTTCAAAAGGTATCTTATCTTAAAATATAAAGAGTAGCTACTCGTATTATTGCTATCTATCGGACACTATCACCAATTTCGTGCGTCGAAGCCGGCTGGAGTGAAAAATTCTCAGCCTACCAGATTAGGAACGTACCCATATTACGTGACCCATTTTGCACAATTTGTTATCCCCACACCTCCTTTAGTTTTCACGTAGTAATTCATAATATGGTTTTAAATAATTTTTGCAAACAGAGAGTAAAAAACATGGTTAATTAGCCGTTTAAAAAACGCTAAACGTTGCTCGCCATTTAGGTCGAAATAGCGCGAGATTTCCCTAGAGGATATTGACTACGTGACGCAAACCTAAGCCAAACGTGACCAATCCTGGTTTTTTTAAGACCTCCTTCCCCCTGAACGGCTACGTTTCCTTAGTTCCATTTGAGATGTAAGAACTGTTATCTGGCCAAATACCTTATGAACGACTTCGCACATGACACACACACGATACAGCTGGTTAACGATAACGTATTTTTACAAAAATAACTAACCACAACGTCATGTTTAGGTTAATTAATAGTAGGTTATGTTGCGTGCAATTTTATTCACTTATTTCACAAATCAAAACGTTCGGTTGAATTCAGATAACATGTTGATAATTTCTGTATATAAATCAGTAGACCCATATATAAAAAATTTAGTTCTTGAAAAAATCTGGTGAGTGTTTTTTGTTATTATTATTTTCCTAACGCTTTGTTGTTATTGTTCTGAATAACGTATTTCTATACATTATTCATTTAATTATTAAAAAGATAAGTTAATTCAACTATGAAATTCAATCGAAGCATGCATTGTTAGTGGTTCTTTGTATTTTTTGATATTTCTCAATCAAAGCATATAGATTTAAAAAAATTATACATATTTATTGTCAAGTCAATGTATTCTTTTTTAGAATTTCATATCCATTTTAATAAGAACGGATTCCTTGTAAAATTATTATGTACGTCCGTCTGTCTATGCATGTCACAATTTTAAGAATTGCTAGTACATTATGCACGAAGATGTATTCTGTATGTTGCTGTGCAGTGATGTATACTTCAAATATCCATAAAAACAAAAATCAAATTTGATTTCTATACATGTAAATAAGGGATAAAAAATTGCTTTTCTATTTATGCACATAGACGTGGGGTATGAATATATCAATGTGACCTTGAAAAATCATAACAAGGTTCTTGAGTGACTTTTTGTTTAAATCTATAGTTGATAGGACATTCGCTTCATAAGTCATAAAAAGTGACAGCCTTTGACTTTTAGATGAACGGGAGGTAAATTTTGAAACGGAGAAAAAATTAGAAACATGTTTTATTTTTATAGGAGTCACACGGGTAAAAATCTATCAAAATGCCATATATTAAGGACGATTGAAAACTTGCAAAGCCCCCAAACTACCATGTATAATATGGTAGTTTGGGGCTTTGTATTTATTTATTTATATACCTTATACAAAGTATAAAGTAATATTACGTTGAATATCCAATATATTAGGTACATTAATTTTTCGACAGCCAGCCAGGTATTTATACAATTTTTATGTTTATAGGGAGTCACATCGATAAAAACCTATCAAAATGCCATCTAGTAGCGACGATTGGAAACTTGCAAAGCCCCCAAACTACCATGTTAATAAAGATTTGAAATACGCGTATTCTGAGTGTCCATTCCTAGGCGAATATAATTTGATAAAAATACCTAAAACAGGTCTCATAGAGCACGTGGACTATTGGGGTGAGGGTCGCGTTGATGAGAATGGAAAAATCAGTGGTTTTAAAGATTGCTACAATGTTAACCACACGCACCAACTTGTATGTACCGGAGATGCGCATACTAAAAATCGTAAAATTCCAAACAGGATTCCTGTTTTTAACTACACAGATTGCAGAACTAATAAGTACATCAAAGACAATTCCGTAAAAATCGTGACAGTTATGGGCGCTCCAATCAATAGCAGCTGTGCTGCCGATATTGCTCGTATTATAGACAAGAAAGAAGGATCGGTAGTCATCTATTTCTCTATATCAAAAATAGACACTTCGACTTTATTGTTCCATGTTAAAAATCTCGAAACAGAATTGTATCCCTTGGGGTTAGTATATTATAAAGATTTTGAATTACCTGAAAGGCTTCAAGATGTGACTCAGTATGATGGTCATCGAGCGTATTTGAATGTAAATATTTTCAACGATGTACTTTATAACAATATCATCAGCGCCAGATATAATAATGCCATCAACATATGTCAAGAACTAAATAAAGCTCATTATGAAAATGTGATTATTACTGTCGTAGATAGATTACTCGAAAGTAATAATCTAAAGACGATGACATTTGCCTACAAGCTTTGGGCTGGTGGAGCTGAAGATATAGTTATTAAATGTTTCCCATCAGAATTCCAAATTATTTTAAGATCAGACAACGTAAAAATTATCAGCCATTATTATGGCCAAGCTTTAAAACTTGATGCTCATGTTGACAGTTATAATGATAGACTGGCTTGGGGTGACCGAAAAGATAAATCAAGTCGCAGAATGAGCTGGAAATTTCATCCTATGTATGAAAGTGATCGTGCTGTATTTAAGATCCAGAATAACGAACATACAATGTTCTTAAAATTGGACGTAAATGTAGATTCATATGGTGACAGGAAGTGTTGGGGATCAAAAAGCTCTAATGAGCGTAGACACAAGTGGACATTGGAACCTCAGAAATTCAACAACAAAATTGTTTTTTTCATTGTAAACCGTCAATACGAGCAGGGATTAAAATTGGATGCTACAGCGGACGACTATGGGGATCGATTGCTTTGGGGAAACAACGGGAAAGTAGCTAGTAATCCGAATTATTTCAGCTGGCTTATCCAACCTTGGTAAATGTTTAAATTAAAAAGGAATGGATTTTTAAATAAAATAAAATTTATATTAGTGTTATTATATATTTTTGGGATGCTAATAAATATATTGATATTTATTGATTGCAACATAGTGATGTTTGATATTTTTACGTATATATATATATGTATGTATATATTTATGCACGTAATATCAGTAGGTATATTTATGTATGTCTATTAAGTAAAATTTTACTTTACATTCTTATATGTTTATAAATGAATAAAATATATGTAAGTAACTACATATCCTCTAATATTTATATATACTGCCTTTGACAAATATAATGTGTTTTATTCCTGTCACGGGTTGTCTGGAAGTGATCGCTTCTTAGGGATAAGGCAGCCCATTGTGCATATTTAGAATATTTTTAGGCTATAAGTTATTCTGTGTTTTCTGTAACGGTGTACAATAAAGTGTTATCTATCTATCTATATTGAAATATGCAAAAAAAAAACATTTTTCGTTTCTGATAGTAGGGCATAATTTTCACATCCGCCTTTCGGATTTCAAAAGGGTTAGTTAATTTGCAAATTTGGCAAATTAAGTCCTTATCATCGTTTGGACAGGTTTTGTTTAATTAAGTAATAAGTTGTCGATTAACGAAACATTAATAAGGACTTATTTGCAAGTTAACAAGTTATTTAACTATTATTATGTATATTTTGTATAATCACTATTTCAATTTAGGCAAGTTTATCTAATTGAAATAGTGATTAGTTAAAAAATATACTTACATAATAATAATACGTATATTTAACTGCTGGACACGGCCCGTATTGTGAGGAAGTTTCTGTCTCTGGAATCTTAACCACCGGTAGCTTAGACCCTAGGCCCAGCTGCCGGTGGACATCGATTTTTTATATAAAGACATGTATAATATAGTATAATGTATTTGAAGAAAACTGTAAATAATTTCAGACTATATATATATATGTATATGTATTTTATGTATGCATTTTACTAAAGTTTAGCCCGCGGCTGCGCCGCGAGTTAAAGTCCAGTATATGCCTCTTGTTTAAAGAGCAGCCGTTAATACAGGTTACAATGCATTATATTCTAATATTCGTGCTATTTGCTCTCGGAAGATTTACTTCATTTTATATCGCAAACTATCCCATCTCCCGGGATGACAAGTATCTATTTCCATTTCGGTATTCAGACAGATCGAGTTACTATCGCATTTTTTAGATTATGAATTTTTATATTTATAAACTTTAGAAAATTGGTCTCCCATACAAGCTTTTACCCTATTTCAACAGGTTCTAGTTTTATTTATACATCTCCCGCCTATCTCTCTGTTAACTACATCAACGACCAAAACTACAAAAACTAGGTACCACAACTACCAAAACTATAAAAACTACCAAAATTACCACAACTACCACTACTATCAAAACTACCAAAACTACTAAAACTACCACAACTAACAAAACTACCACAACTACCAAAACTACCATAATAACCTCAACTACCACAACTACTAAAACTACCAAAACCACCAGATCTACCAAAACTGCCAATACTATCAAAACTACCATAACTACCAAGACTACCGATACTACTGAAACTACCGAAATGACCGAAACTACCACATCTACCAAAACTACCACGACTACCAAAATTGCCACAACTACCAAAACTATAAAAACTACCACAACTACCAAAACTACTACACTTACCACAACTACTAAAACTACCGAAACGATCAAAACTACCTAAACGATCAAAACGACCAAAATAAAGAAAATGACGAAAATACCAAACCACAAATAAAAAACCTATCATATTTTCTGGGATAACCTTTACATAAATCTATCCCGAAATATATCCCATTATCCGGGATAAAAGTAGTATACATTGGCCGCCCTCGGTATTAAAATTATACATGTACCGAGTTTCAGCCAAATCGGTCCAATAGTCTTTCCATAAAATGATAACAAACAGAGAGACAAATATATTTTTATCCTGGAAACGATCCCATTTTTCATTATCGGCATCGAAAAAATATGTATGCTGAGTTTCAGCCAAATCGATCCTGTAGTTTTTCCGTGAAAACGGAACAGACAGACGGACAGACGGACAGACGGACAGATGGACAGATGGACAGACGGACAGACGGACAGACGGACAGACAGACAGACAGACAGACAGACAGACAGACAGACAGACAGACAGACAGACAGACAGACAGACAGACAGACAGAGTTACTTTCGCATTTATAATATTAATAGGGATATATGTATATACTAGGTATGTATAGATATATGTGTATGTAAGTTTATGTATGTGTATCTGTATGTAGTTTATAATGTAATATTTATTTTCAATAAGTACTTTTATGTAACAACTTTCATGTACACAACCCTGCCTCTTGTCTTCCCACTCTCGCTAGACGCATAGGTTTGCTGGAAGAAAACTCTTTTTAGGGTTGAGCTCGCCTTTGTACATCACCACTGTTGCAGTTTTATTTGTAACTATTTTGTGTACAATAAAGAAAAAAGAATAAATAAATTTGTATAAAAAGACATTACTTTTCAATTAAAGCTTTTCAACAACATCTACATTCCTATTTGGAATTTTTTGGATGAATATAAACAGTGACATTAAGTGTTAACTAAATTACAATGATTAATTAGTCGTTAAATATCAATCAAGGTTTTTGATTTTTCAACGTTAAAATTGTAGGAATATTCTGGCTATACAGTGATTTTTTTCAAGTAGGCTTCCTTGGCCAACTTCAAAACTATGAAATGTATCGAAAAATACTTGAAGTAGTTCTGGGGCAATTTTGATCAAAATTAAAACAGTGACGAGTCGTTGTAGAAGTAAAACAACTCGTGCATTATAAATATGTATAATTTTCTCTTTTGTATTTACATTATCAAATGAATAAATATCCTATGCACAAACAGATAATTGTGGATATAAATAACATATTTTTTATGGCGACTTTTGTCAAATCCCATATACATGAAATCTGCCCTGCCGAAGACTTTGTTCTCCCCCCACGGAGACAAGAAGAACTTAAAAACTAATTAACATAAGAATGAAAAAACCTTCATGACTAACAGGGACAGCAACAAGTGAAGGCCTATGACAAACGCAATCGCCGCGATAGACGCAATCAGGCTTTGCATTCATAGTAGCAAAACAACACTAATGCAAAAAAGTGTATTATGTATGGCACCAGTAATAAATTACCTGACAGTATAAAGAGACAAAAATCCATGTTATTTAGGAGACACCTAAAGAAAATTTTGATAATTAAATGCTATTATTTAAGTGATAAATTCTGATGATTATTAATGTATTCTTATTTAATTAATGCTTTGCTTAACATTTAATATTATTATCTACTTTATTTAATTGTTATTGTAAATTATTTTCAATTTAGTTTTAGTTATAAGACCTGAAAATTGCACGCCTAATGAGACAAAATGTATTGAGACAATTTCCAAAAAAAAAAACACCTATGTACACATACATTTCTAGCAATAAATTATTATTCTATTCTATACGAACTAAATGGGAACTTGAACGTGACTGTCCTACCAGACCGAGTTGTGTAGGGTTTCTTGTTGTCTGTGGTGCTCTATTGTTGAGTGGGACGTGGAGGTGGAGATGGAACTGTGACCGAAAAAGGAGAGTCGTCAAGCACTTGGTATGCTGGTTAGACACGGTCCGTGCAGGCCAGTAGGCGAAAGTAAGAAGGCTTTGTTTCGCCACAACGGTATCATTAGAATTTTGAAAAATCAATAATCGTGGTCAGGAACCGAAATAAAAAAAGAAATATGGAATAAACAGCGCTATATAATATTTGATTAATTAAAGGAAATTTTGTTCAAAATCAACCGTTTCCGTTAGTTTGTTGTTTGACATTCCATCACAGAAATTATTCCTTACTAGCTACACTGTTTGCTATTACAATATGCGTTTTTTTCTCATAATCTCGAATGACACACTTTAATTTTCGTCAAATTAGGCCTCGGAGACGCCTTTGAGTGGTTTTCGCTATTTCTGTATAGTCAAGGTGGGAAAGTCCAACAGTGGGGTAAGTTCGTATAACTCTCATTTTTTACCGTTTTTAAACGAAATTTAAATTCCACTACAATTTGAAGTCAGAATTAAATGGTGTCTTAGCTTAATAACGGATTTGTTGTCGTCGTGGCTATTCAAACGCAGAACAAAAGAGATATGCATGGAGTTCCCCCACTGACGGACTTCCCCGCCTTTATGTAGTTCAGGATTTGGCCCCGAAAGCTTACTTGAATAATTTAGCTTTTATAGTAAATATTCATATGGATATTCTACGGGATATGGATATTTATTAAAATACGTTTTAAATTGTTTTATTTTAATTATCTACAGGCATTTAATTTTCTTAAATATTAACTTACTTAATTACGTAAAATTCAAACCTCTAAAAATTAATATTACTATAATGCCTTTAAAAAATGTAAGAGTAGTCCTCTAAAAATGTGGAAGCTTATAAATAGACTATCAGGCAACAAAAAAATTGTTAGTAACTCACCTATAAAACTAAGTACTGCAACTGGACAAATTACTGATACGCTTGATATATGTGAATATTTTAATGCATTCTTTTCTACTATAGGCAGCGAACTGGCTGCTAACATACCACAAAAATTTCATAATAATTTAACACATACTCTGACAAACAATAAATCAAAATCTAACCAACTATCAAAACTTAAATTTACTGATAAGGCTGAGGTGATAAAAAATATTAATAGGCTAGATAACAACATTAGCTCAGGCTTAGATGGTCATTAGTACAAAAGTAATTAAATGTATTAAATTCTTTATTGCTGAACCATTGGTAAACTGCATAAATAAGTGCATGGAACTAGGTTATTTTCCTGATTCCCTTAAATTAGCTAAAGTGACTCCAATATTTAAGTCAGGTAACAAAACGGATCCCAATAATTACCGACCAATATCAGTTCTTCCAGTCTTATCGAAAATATTTGAATAAATTCTTCACAACCGACTTAGCGAATACCTAACTCCAATAGATTATCTTTTCAAAAAACAATATGGTTTTCGACCCCATTCGAACACTGTTTCTGCCACTGTTGACATGGTCAGAAATATAAAACTTAAAATCGACCACAGACAAATAACACTAGGAATATTTATCAACCGAAAAAAAAAATTTGATACTGTTTGCCATAGAATTCTTTTATTGAAATTGCAGGATATAGGAATTACGGACACAGCCTTTAAAATTTTCGACTCATATCTCAAAAATCGTCAACAAATAGTTAAGATTGATCAATATCAAAGTGAACCAAAAATAATAAAATGTGGTGTGCCCCAAGGATCTATCTATATTGGGGCCCTTGCTGTTTCTTATATATATATAAATAATATACATGAGATTGGTCTAATAGGAGATATAACTCTATATGCTAATGACACCAGTTTATTTTATTATGGTCACTCAATAGACACTGTAATTAAGCAAGCACAGCATGACTTGGATATTATGCACACTTGGCTTCAATCTAATCTACTTACTATAAATGCCTCTAAAACCAACTACGTAATTATTGCACTAAAAATCAAAAAAATCGGAACCAATCCCACTCTAACTATTAATAATGAAAAGATCAATAAAGTAACTGACGATAAATATCTTGGCTTAATTTTGGATAACCAACTTACTTGGAAAGCACATATACAAAAAGTTCGTAAAAAACTATTATCGTTAAGTGGCGCTGTAAATGGCATAGCTCGGTGTCTCCCGAGATACGTCCGTTACACTATATATAATTCATTGGTGAAGTCACATATATACATGGGGAACAGCTGCAAAATCAAACCTAAAAACACTACAAATAGCACAAAATAGAATAATAAAAATACTTTTCCAATTTAACTATCTTACTCTTACAATTAAAATTTATAAAGAAACAAAGTTAATAAATATAAAGCAAACTTACATATACAACACATGTATTTTAATAAGAAAAATTCTACACAAAGACATACACACACAAATATTATTTACTAAAAATAAAGATCATTCCACTGCAAAACTACGAACTAGGCAAGCAAATAACATTTTAATCAATATACCCAGAACAAACTACGGAAAAAGAATATAACTCATGAGGGCGCTTTACTATATAATAATCTACCGAAAAATATTAAAGAAGTAAAATCATTCTTACTGTTCAAAAAACTATTGAAAAACCATATTCTAAAGGACTGCTCTTTACTTGACTAAATAAATATATATATATTTATTTATTTTTCATTTGGAAGTTATTTATCCAAACAAAAATTAATTTATCGATCTGTTTGCACTGCACCATTTGTTATTGTAAAGCTACTTAGTAACTAACAGACAGACTGACTGCCAAAAACACGTAACTTTACGCGTTTTAATAAGCCCGTTGCCTTAATGAACAACTTGCATTGCTCCGACTTTTGTCTCAAGACTACCCTCACATATTACAAATAATTAACTAAATCCATTCGAAAACAAAACATTATTCAAATTTTACAATAATAAATGGACAGATGCGTTAATAGGGGTAAATGTGAATCAAATGTAACTAGTTATTTCTCTGTAAGTGAATTGTAAATTCTTTTGAGAAATAAATGTCTTAAACTCTAAAAAAAACTCTAATTATTCAAAATGATTTTTGCCTTTGCATCTGAGGGGGATTAAATGAAACATTATTTATGTTATTGAGTCCGTAGCCTAGGATTTCAAAATAAATGCTAAAACAGTGAACATTTGTTTTTATACAACGCCAAAACATAAATAATCGTTTTTAAATTTTTTA
This sequence comes from Dendrolimus houi, assembly GCA_039645545.1. Classification (NCBI taxonomy): domain Eukaryota; kingdom Metazoa; phylum Arthropoda; class Insecta; order Lepidoptera; family Lasiocampidae; genus Dendrolimus; species Dendrolimus houi. The sequence goes on along the minus strand of CM077127.1, from coordinate 20,955,926 downwards.
TCCATCTGTCTGAAAGCTTTTTTTCTTGGTTTCAAATGGTTCAACGGATTTTAAAGAAAATTTTAGGGATAACAGGAAATTTGTCTCAAATTTTCGTGTATGTTTTATTTCGATGTCAAGCGGGGTTCAAAAAATATATCAATATTTCTAGTATTGTCCGGGGATTTATAAAACAAAACATTTTGAACTGGTAGAATTGTTTTATTCTAGTTTCAAATAAATAATGCCGATGTAATTAATTAAGTTTAGGTTATAATTTTCGTCTACTAATTAGTTATCTTAGAACGCCTCTTTAGCATGTTCATCAAACCATAGCTGAAGTGGGAATGATCGTTCGTTTTTATATAGACTTGACCTTACGCTGTTGGTCCGAAGACCTTATATCTTTACCGGGACCTTGGGATTGAGGCGAGTGCCTCGCTTCGTGAAGACGCTCGAGACCAGGTTCAACCTGCTCGAAGTACCTCTTTAAGGACCTTTACCTTAGCTGAATTGTTGCCGTGAGAGAGGGTTGAATCTAATGATTCTAGCCAAAAGGCGACAGCAATGGTTTCATTGATGACTGGTGACGGGTGATATGAACCCCGAGAGGGAGGGATCCCGGCGGACTAGGACCGGAATTACAAGGGGGGGGGACTATGTTTCCTGGCGTTCCTCGCAGGGACGTGCAGAGATCGCGATTGGCGGTGTCTGAGACGCCGCCGTCTGCGTATGTCTGTTGGTACTAGCCAGCCTGCGTCCGAAACGTGGGCGAACTGATACGGTCCAGCTCTTTCGTAATGATGTCGACCGTGCCCGTGACTACGTTACGCGGTCATCGCACCCGAGCCTTTCGCCGAGGTAATAAGCGAAGTCGAATACCAAACTGAGCAGGTAGCACGACTAAGAACAAATTCTATTAACAGTAGCTATTACTGACATCTAGCTAGCACCATCACCAATTTGTCGCACCAAAACGGGCTGGAGAAGAAAATTCTCAAAGTCTGACAGCTAGGTCCATTTACGATTTGCCAGGTCACCTTCACTTGGTCTAGAGTATGCCGCCATAACAAGCTTGAATTGTGTTCCGACATTAGTGGCCAAGTTTCAGCCTCCCTTTAGAGAGCGACAGCACATTGGTATTATCTTTGTTATTACAAATGTACATAGGCGATGTGGTAACTGCTTTCTATCTCGTCTTTTTTATGCTCGACTTCAGAGTCTAAAGCATAGACGCAAGGTCGCGGGGTTGACTGTCTTCTATCGGATACATTTCGGGCAGTGTTCCTTAGAATTGCATGATTTGATTCCTCCATCCCCTTTTTACCATCGGACAACCAGACACACTGGTTTGCGCCACCGTTACATGGTGGAAACACCACCAGTCAAAACCAAGCGTTTCGCTTCATCTTTTCTGTTGGGCACTGCCGAAGAGTGGAATAATTTGCCGGAGTCGGTTTTTCCTAACAAATACAATCTTGAAGTCTTCCAAGTCACGAGTGAATACGTATCTTCTAGGTAAGCGTGCTCCATCCTAGACTGCGTCGTCACTCAACATCTGGTGAGACAGTGGTCAAACGAAAACCTATACTTCCATTAAAAAAAATGAGCCGTTTGTCTGCTCAACCAATGGAATAAAAATTATATGTAAAGGTGTTATCTAGCCAAATTCCGCAGGAAGAAGCGCGCAGGTACGGTCAGTTACCGTCAAAGTATTTTTATAAAAATATAACTAACCACAAATGTCGTAGTTAGGTCATGTCATTGTGGAAATATTAGTCCCTTGTTTCACAAACCAAAACTGTCGATTGAGTTCAGATAACATGCTGATAATTATATGTATAAATTGGTAAACTAATATATAAAAATGTTAGTACCCAAAAAATCTGGTAAGTGTTTCATGATATTTTTTCTTGTCACTAGCGTTGTGTGTAATATAATATAAAAGTATAGAACAATTATTAAATAATTACTTTAATTTTCAATTAAAGTCTGTGGCTTGTTAATGTTTCTTTGCATTTTTTATATTTCTCAATCAAAGCATATAGATATAAAAGAAATAATACATTACTAAGTCAATTTAATTTCTTTTTAGGTTTTGGTAATCATTTTGATAAAAATGAAACCCTTGTATAATTATTACGTTCTTCCGTCTATGTATGTCTAGTTTTAAAAATTACTAGTACTTTATGATTGAAATTAAGCAGGAAGATGTATTCTGTATGTCGCTACGCAATTAATAGTGTATTCAGAGGAATGCGGACATTATGTTACAATAAATACTAATATTTTTACATACGAAAGAATATAACATCTCATTATCGTTATTTAAAATATCACAATAGAAATAATTTTCATTGCTTTTCAATCAATATTTAATTTATTTTTCTTGTACCTACATATGGCGTCATAAGTAGGCACACTCGTACAAAATCTATGAGGCTACGATGTTCTGGGCCCCGAATCTGTGACGCAAATTGGCAATAGAATCGACTTGGAATTGTAACTTTTGACAGTTTTGGTGGTCTGTAAACCATCTCGGCTCAATATTGAATCAATCTTGGTTTACCGACACTGATTAAATATGAATTTTAGAGACTACGGATATTAGACCATCGTCAGTCGAATGGATCTTGATTTACAATGAGATAGTTTTGGGGCACTGTAAGTTTATAAAAAATATTCAGTTAATTTGACTATCCTCTCCCATATTAGACACATGTAACTGAAGGATAAAAAACTGTTTTCCATGTAGGAATATAACATAAATATGTGAAGTGTCCATAAATGAACTTTAATAAATCTTAACAGTGTTCGTTAGTGACTTTTTGTTTCAATCAATAGATGCTGCGATATTTGCTTCTAGTTATAAAAAAATAGTCCTATCTTTAATGTTTGCACTACCGAGTGGAAAATTTAACAACGAAATAGAGTAGATAGAGTTCAAAAATTCTTTCGAAATACCTATATAAATAATATAACGAAATATTAAACATACAAAAAAGCCTTGATAGTTTAATGGTTAGCGCACGCGTCCCAAACCCAAACGGTGCGGGTTCGCATTTCGTCCGGAAAGCATGCACCACTTAGGCAGTTTTCTGACTTAATGTGTATATTGCTACGATTAACACGTGCTAACGTTGAAGGAAAACATCGTGATGAAACCTGCACATCGACATAACCAATGTGTCAAACTTGCCTAGCCATCTTGGACGAGCGTGGCAGGCATACTGTCTTTTTCCCTATAATGGAAAGACCAAGCCCAGTAGTGGGAGGATTATGAGCTGTTATTATTTATTTATATATTTTATACAAAGTATATAGCAATATTACATTGAATATCCAATATATTAGGTACTTTAATTTTTCGACAGCCAACCAGGTATTTAAATATTTTTTATGTTTATAGGAGTCACATCGATAAAAACCTATCAAAATGCCACCTAGGAGCGACGATTGGAAACTTGCAAAGCCCCCAAACTACCATGTAAATAAAGATTTGAAATATGCGTATTCTGAGTGTCCATTCCTAGGGGAATATAATTTGATAAAAATACCTAAAACAGGTCTCATAGAGCACGTGGACTATTGGGGTGAGGGTCGCGTTGATGAGGATGGAAAAATTAGCGGTTTTAAGGATTGCTACAATGTTAACCACACGTACCAACTTGTATGTACCGGAGATGCGCAGATTAAAAGTCGTAAAATTCCAAACAGGATTCCCGTTGTTAACTACACAGATTGCAGAACTAATAAGTACATCAAAGACAATTGCGTAAAAATAGTGACAGTTATGGGTGCTCCAATCAACAGCAGCTGTGCTGCCGATATTGCTCGTATTATAGACAAGAAAGAAGGATTGGTAGTTGTCTATTTCTCTATATCAAAAATAGATACTTCGACTTTATTGTTCTATGTTAAGAATCTCGAAACAGAATTGTATCCGTTGGGGTTAATATACTATAAAGATTTTGAATTACCTGAAAGGCTTCAAGGTGTGACTAAGTATGATAGTCATCGAGCGTATTTGAATGTAAATGTCTGCAGTAATGAACTTTATTACAATATCACGAAAGCCAAATATGATAATGCCGTTAATATGTGTCAAGAACTATATAAAGATCACCGTGAAAATGTGATTACTGCTGTCGTAGATAGATTACTCGAAAGTAATGATCTAAAGACGATGACATTTGCCTACAAGCTTTGGGTTGGTGGAGCTCAAGATATAGTCATGAAATGTTTCCCATCAGAATTCCAAATTATTTTAAGATCAGACAACGTGAAAATTGTAAGTCATTACTATAAACAAGCTATAAAACTTGCTGCTAATGTTGACAGTTATAATGATCGGCTAGCTTGGGGTGACAGTAAGGATAAAACAAGCCGCAGAATGAGCTGGAAATTTCTTCCTCTGTATGATAATGATCGTGTTGTATTTAAGATCCACAATAACGAACATACAATGTTCTTAAAATTGGATGCAACTGGTAATTCATACGGTGACAGGAAATGTTGGGGATCGACAAACTCTAGTGAGCGTAGACACAAGTGGACATTGGAACCTCAGAGATTCAATAAAGAGATTGTATTTTTTATTATAAACCGTGAATACGAGCAAGGACTAAAATTGGATGCTACAGTAGATAGCGATGGGGATCGTGTGCTTTGGGGAAACAGCGGCACTATAACCAGTTTTCCAAATTATTTCAGCTGGTTAATCCAGTCTTGGTAATGTTTAAATTAATAAATAGAATTGTAAATAAATTAAAATTTATTAATGTTGTTATGCATTTTTGGTATAATAATAAATATATTGAAGTATGCAAAAAGGGCCTTTTCTTTTGATAGTCCATCTGATAGCAATAATGATCAATTTTCACACCCTTTGGGATTTGAAAAGCATAGCATATACAAAAGAAAACTTTTTCGGGTCCAATTGTGGATCTAAACCACCCCGAGACCTACTCAAACACACATAAAGTTTCATTAAAATCGTAGTACCCGATTCCAGAGTCAAATATTTTGTTTAGATTGTTGGCTTATATTATTGAAGTTTTAGTAAGGATCCCTAATTTTTATATAGCCCATAATAATCAGATATAATGTAGCATTCGAATGGTGAAAGAATTTTTGAAATCGGTCTCGTAGTTTTTGAGTTTATTCGTTACAAACATACAATAATACAAATATTTCCTCTTTATAATATTAGTATAGAAGTATAGATGTCATAAATTTGTACTTTCCTACAATATCTGTGAGGATAATTTTACTTCGCGCTCCCTTATAAAGCATGGTTTACTTTTTTATGAAATTTTTAAGTGATTTGTTCAATTACGAAATTGGCTAGTTTAGAAACTGTTTGAAATAAATTAATTTGTAGTCGTATATTAATTAAATTACAGGATTAAACTACTTATTTAGTACTTTTAGCTACTTCTTCAAAACCATAAAGGGCATAATATTATTTCAAAATTGTTTGAAGTTTTTTTTTGGTGCTCTTGTTGAACATATTTGAGATTTTGTTAGATTTGTATCCAATATAAGCATAGATTATCACAGAATCGTTTACTTTTTAACTGAAGTAAATCCATTCGGTACTTTATAATCATTTATTTTTGTGAACCTAGATAAAAATTTGTTAGCGCGACAGTTTTGAAGTGTAAGTATAAGGTATGTTGGCAAAACCGAAGGCCTCCAATATGATTAAATTATTATCATAGTTTGGACGGAAAATTTTCAGCTATGTAATAAGTTGTCGATTAAGTTGATGTCTGTATAAATAATGATAAGCACTTATTCTTAAGTTAACTAATTAACTAATGATCAATTTTTCAATCATCACATAAAAGTTATCAGTCGAATAAATTATAACCTGATTGAATTTAACAGTGTAACAATACCAATATTCACGCAACTAACACTTTGAATTTTTTCATGTTGGGTTTTATCCTCGAATAAATGTTATTTGATGATTAAAAAATCGGCCCTAAAACGAATGTACATCAATTTTTTATGTCAAGTTGTCAACTAATAAGTTACATTCTAATTAAAATAGTAATTACACAAACATGCACATAATATGATAAGAAACACATAAACAAAATCTACTCCTATTTGGAATTTTTTGGAGGAATGTAAAGATATTAAATAACAATTAAACTCCAATTATTATTAAATAATTAAATATCAATCAAGGTCTTGATTTTTCAATGTAACAATTGTATGGACGTTGATATACGTGCTACATATGGATATTTACTGTATAATATTAATTTTAAATTATTATACTGTAATTACAGGCAATTCATTTTCTTAAATAATAACTTTGTTATCAGGGAGTTTGTTTTAAAACTGCATTCATTACTTTGTGTTTATTTATAGAAGAACATATTTTTTATAATTAGTATTTTGTTTTATGAAATAAAAAAGGCTATAATAAGATAATAATATGTAATTCCTAAAAAAAAAACGCAAGTCCACACTGATATCAAATGCGAAATTAATTTCGCGATGCGCGCTGCAACGAAAAGTCGCCCTGAAATATTCGCAGTGCGCGCGCGCATGCCTAAAATGTTTCCAGTCTTCAGTAATCCATAAAGGCTGATTTACATTGATCCAGTGTTGTGTTCGAGAGCGCTTGCGTGGTAAAAGGCAGTTATTAGCACACTGAAGTGAGACGTTTATTACATAACATCCAGCCACTGACTTCGGAAGCGGACTGACTTCAAAATATTCAATCTGGAATATTCAAGTCAGTCAGACTTGGTAGCGCTGTACTGACTTCAATTCTATTTCACAATGCCAGTATGAATTCACCCCTGGCTTCCTTCGAATTGGAAGTCAATAGCTCAGCTTTAACAATTATCAATTCTGCTTTGAGAATCAAGTTGATAAAAAATAAATTCTTGGTATATTCTTGTCCGTTAATAGTTTGAAGAAATACCAATTAATTATTACTAAATCATTGGTTTCCAGCCTTTGTTATGCACAATAGGATGTAAACCAACAAGTGTTACTTGTAGCAAGTGTCTTTGTAGAAGGTCGGCTATTGGAGCACTTGATTAATGAAACAATACTATAACTACAATGTGTTCAGTTGGTGTTCCAATGTAGCGCCTCAACGCTTTTATGCTGACATTATGTAGTTATTATATTTTCGTCAACGTCCTATAAAAATGGTCAAGTTGAAACTGCTTTTTCAATTAAGTGTAAGATACTAAACTACTTCCCGAGTCTTCTTAATAAAACAACGAAATATCTACTGAGAATCATTCTCGTGCCACGCACCAACTATTCTGGACGAACTGTATCTATATGAATTCTAAATGATTGAATAACTTGTGATTATTTTTTCCTAATACTGCGGCTGCATTTGATTTGCGGTTCTATTAATATTGAGTTAAAGTAAGTTTCTAGGCTTCTTTGAGAATCTTAAAGATAAAACTATAAACTTACTTGACTGTGGCCGTATGCGTCTTATTTGAAGAGTTAACAATAACACCGTTAATGCATAGCCTTATTAGTGTATATAAGTACGTCATCTGTCAATATTTAACGTCATTAACAATGTCGAATATCAAATAACGCATTAAACCCGGCACCATATTTCCGTGAAACGGCCTATATCTGTAACACTATCGCAGATGAAGCCGGCACCTTAACAATTTCAATCGCTTTTCAGTAGACATAATCTCTTAGGTTTTCATAGCCATTTTGACAAAAACGTAAGCCTTATCTTTCCTTCATGTCTCTCCGTCCCTCTATCCATATGTCATTGCAAGTCTCAGTCATTTGTCTCAGAATACGGAGTAAAAATTCTATACCTACTCTAATACTATAAAGAAGTAAAGTTTGTGAGTTTGGATATTCAGAGTAATATCGGGTACTACTGAACCGATTTTCAAATTTTTTTCATCAGTGAAAAGCTACTTTATTCCCGATATTTGATTGTGAATAATAATATTTTTAAAAATTTTTAAAACCCCTCGGTGAAGTGGGCGAGGAAACGCCTGTCAAATGTGTAACAGCAATAACGTTCCACGCAAGAATTGCGCACATCCTTTTACGAGGCACTGCGAGTGCTTTCTGTATTATGAATTAATTAAAGGTTACAAAGCTTAATTAAATCTTGATATGCGTGCGTGCGAGCGTGTATGGCTGTGTGCGTGGGCGCATGTGTATTTTTCAATGACACCCAGCGAAGTAGGCACGAGTCAGCTAGTAGATGATATTTTACAACGAGGTATTTACTATGTGGAAGTATACAATGATGTAATAAAACCGCGAATCTGCAAAAAATTGATCTGGCTGCTAAAATTTTTAATACTCAGTTATTGGGGATTATCATATGTTTTGATGTACATAGTTGTGTACGACATTGCTAGTTAGATCTTACAAAATAGTGATTATGATATTCATTTTTATTTAAGTCAATACATAAAACTTTTGAATTATAAAATGGAAAATTCCGCAACCAAATGATAAAAATCATAGACATTTGTCACCCTTCATACTTCGCGGACTTCAAGCACTTGCCCGATTTTTTTATTGGACATTTTGAAAATGTTTCGGCCACTTTTTAATAGTCGTCATATTTTTAATAATTTCACATTTAATTGCATATTTACCCTTTAATCACTTTATTTTCAGAACACAAAATGCACCGAAAAGGTGTGCCAGTCAAGCGTCATGGACATTCCAAACAGAGGCGACGTCCCAAGAACTCCAGAAGAAGTATACGAAGAGGCGCAGGCGTTCCTTACACAATATTTTGCTTCTATACGCAGGTGAGTTTTCTTTTGATAAAATTATAATATGTCAAATGCAAGGAGAGATTTGGGTAAGAAAGTACCAAATATACCAAATATTAACTATTTGGGCAGAGTTTCCCCTTATTGTTCAGCCTTTGATGTAAATATTCACACAGCACAGTAAACAATGAACATAGTCTAAACGCCACTACGCCTTTTACACGAAAAATGCTACCCTACAAAACAATAACATTGCATCATTGCTAAAAATAGCAATTACATCATAGTGTTGCCAGGATCATAAAAACAATTGTAATAATTAGTTACTGATGCACTAAATATAAAATTAACTAACCGGTAGAAAATAGTAATTTAATTATAAATCGAATCATCTGATAAATCGACTATAAGTATTATCTATGACGATTGTCTATGTCATATTAATATACACTATGGTTCTCATGACTACTGTGATGGACATCTTGTAACATATATAATAACAGCCCATAAACGTCCCACTGCTGAGCTCGGGCCTCCCGCTATAGGGGAACGGACAGTTTGGTCTGGGCATCACCGTTACTTACAAGTTTGTACGTGCGGTTAACATTATATATAGCAATCTTTAAAACCTGTGATTTTTCCATCCTCATCAATGCGACCTTCATTCACCCCAATAGTCCAAATGCCCTATGAGACTGTTTTAGGTATTTTTATCAAATTATATTTGCCTAGGAATAGACACTCAGAACACGGGTCTTTCAAATCTTTATTAACATGTTAGTTTAGGGGCTTTGCAAGTTTCTAATCGTCTGTACTAGATGGCATTTTGATAAGTTTTTATCGATGTGACTCCCATAAACATCAAAATTATTTGATCGCTTGTTTAGTTGTAGGAAAAATAAAGTAGGTAATATATTGGATCTCGAATACTAGTATATATAAATAAATAATAACAGCCCATAAACGTTCCACTACTGGGCTTGTGCGTCCCATTATAGAGAAACGGATAGTATACCCTCTACGCTTGTCCATGGCGGTTTGGCAGGTTTGACACATCCGTTATCTTCATGTGCATATTTCATCACGATGTTTTGCTTCACCGTTGCTAGCAGGTGGTAATTGTAAAAATATGTACATTAGGTCCGAAAACTGCCTAAGCGGTGCTGCGTTCCGGACAGGATTCGAACCCGCGCCCTTCGAGTGCAGGACGCGTGCGCTGGCCATTACGCTACCACGACTTCAAATGATTACACACCAAGGGGTGTGTCTGGAAGAGATCGCTTTAAGCGATAAGGCCGCCTTTTGTTCAACATTTATTGTAACTAGTTTTACTAGAACGTAGTTTTAATTTTTTTCTGGACAACAAATTGTTTTCATTCATTCGCCTAGACATATTTACATATGTATGAATTTCTGGTCTCTAGTTCTTTTATAAGACAGGACTTTACGTGACAAAATTTGTATATTCTACTTCTTGACATCGTTACTTTACGCTTGTGTGTATCTTGCTTGCATCTTTCGTAGAAACAAAAGAAACTGTCCACGGTGAGGCAAAGTCGCATTTGCGTATCGTCAAGCATTCGTCATGGAGCTCATGTCGCGGCCTGCCACTACTCAAACGTATTGCGAGACGCAATTTCGTCTTTGTTTACCAAATGGCGGTCTCAGCAGCCAATTTTGTTCGGATTATTGAAGAATATCCTTGTCTTTATAATAATAATAATAATAAATCAGCAGCATATCCGCGGAAAAACGTCACGGATAAAGCGTGAATGATATGGATGAAGCCAATACAATCTACGTCTACGTCAATACGTCTGTGTCGTCGCCTTTTAATAAAGTTATGCGCTGCAACAACGTTATCATCACTTGATAACATTTTCGCAGTGAAATAGAAACGTGCTTCCGCGATGCTAAACTTGAGACAAATGAACCGTCTTGTACCTTTCACGACAATTGTATGACGATTGCGTGGACACATCTAAGATGCAAATTACGTCTGTCGTCATTTGTAGCTTGCATGCATTCGTCCAATGATGCCTTAAAGATTTAGACTGTGTGACGTGACTGTGTGATTTAGACCAAATGCGTCTTATTTAAAGCGTTTAATAATAACGTCGTTAACGCATAGCCACATTAGTGTATGTATGTACATACGTTATCTGTTAATATTTAACGTCATTAAAAATGTCGCATCTCGAATAACGAATTAAATCTATCGCCATATCTGCTTGAAATGGCCTAAATCTTTAACACTAACGTAGATAAAGCCCCAGCATAATAAAAACGATGGTCACGAGAAAAATACAATAATATTCACTAGTTCTTTCTTACTTTTTCTAGTTAATTTGGCAGCCAAGGTTTTATTTGGCTAAGTATTTTTTTTATTTTTACACAGAGAAAATTCAGAAACACACATGTCCAGATTAGAAGAAGTGCGGAAGGATTTAAAAGAAAAAGGCACTTATCAACTCAAGACTTCAGAACTAGTTTTTGGGGCCAAATTGGCATGGCGGAATGCGAGTAGGTGCATCGGCAGGATACAATGGAAAAAACTCCAGGTAACACACATACTTAATACCAAATAAAAATCGAAGCTTGTCAAAAAAATACGTAGGGATCAATATGATTAAATTGTGAAACATCGAAATGTAAAATTCGTAATTTTATTGTTAAGATTTGTGTGATAGAAGCTTGTCTGGAAGAAATCTCTATTAGAGATAAGACCGCCGATGATGCTGGTTGAATGATTGTTAATCTACTTTAATATGGATAGAATAGATTAGAATAGAGAATGCTTTATTCTTCACCACATACATATTAAATACAGTAGTCACATTAAACAGTAAAGGAACAATGGGCGGTTTTATCGCTTTAGACTTTAGAGCGATCTCTTCTTCCAGACAACCCGGGCTATGGATTTTACAAACGGAATCGCATGACAATGGTGTGCACATTAAATACATACATATATAAATAGGATATATAAATATTACACGATGCATTTACCTAAAATAAATAAACAATAACACATATCAATATTATATATATATACTAATACTAGAATATGCCCACGACGTCGTCCACGCTTGACTTGAAATTCCCGGGACACAAAGTATCATAGCATTTTAAACGAATGTAAGCTATAGCTTTAATGAAAACTATATCGGAAAAAGCCAATTTTTATGCACCCGAAAAAATTCAAACCGCTCCCGGGAATATTTCAGCGGGATTCCCAGGATAAAAAGGATCACACATTTTACTACATAAAATTTGCTATCGATCGGTGAAAAAATCATATGGAATACTAATTTTTTTTTTCCATCTGGTAATTTTAAATCATTCCCAGAAAAATTTTCGCGGAATTCCTAAGATAAAAAGTAGCGCTGGTTTTAAGTCCAAAATTTTGCTGTCCGAAACCATCATCGATTCGGATTCACCGAAAACCGCATCGAAATTGGCCCAGTAGTTTTTACGTGAATCCCGAACAAACAGATAAGAAATCTAAAAAAAATGCATCGTGTTCTCCATTGTTTATATAGTCTATTCAAGTTGTTTTTTTTTAATAGCTTCAATGTACAGGCACGGCATAGTTTAGAATTTTATAATACTGTTACGAGTGCGTCACCCTTATTAAAATGCCGTTGGAATTACTATAGAATTTATTAGAACTATACAAACACGTATAACATAGGTACAAATATAACCGGACGCAATAAGTCCTTATGTAATGCACAATTAAATAACACGCGCAAAGTACGTCACTATGTCGCTTATCGAATGTACACGTCTTGCTTTGATCGTAATCGTCGCTTGACTGCCTCCCTCTCTGTTCGGGCATTCCTTTAATACTATACAAATACAATATCCCTCGACGCAAAACAATAACTTCTTAGAATTAGTTCGAAACACCTACCTAATTATGCCTGCGAACGGTCATAAACGAGTACAATAGGCTGCTCTTCACAACAACCAATAAATAAGTAAACAAAAGAGGACGATCATAAAAGCGCTTCTATGTTACTATCTCAAACGCCGAGCGGGTAATAAATGTGCTTTGTTTTCAATTCTGCAGGTGGCCTAAGTGTAACAATACTAAAGATAAACATTATTAATATATGTATAGCAACATCAGTAGCTTTACAATATTAATAATGATATGATTTGTTTATTGACGACGGATTTGTCGTCAGTAAATTTTGTTAATTTATATCTTCAAAAATACAGCAATGCACGAGTTAGATAATTGATTCAATTGATGGAGTTTAGTTTTTACTTTTTTGTTAGAGTTTACTTTTTGTTTTGTTCTTTCAGGAGCTATCTAAAGATAGCTATATGACAAAACAAAAACTAAGAATCACAATACGACAGACATACTTTGTTGCGTGTTAGTACCAATTTGCCAAATTCCTGTAAACAGGAGCGGCCGTTAAATAATGTTGCCGCATTACTTTGGCTATTTACCCGTTATCTTACCTCCCAAATTAGATCTGTTGTCAGCAGAACGACCTTGTTCCTTTACAACACCATCAAGATGACTATAATCTGTCTAGCACTTGAAAAGATAAATAAATAACCAATTTTTGCATTGCTGTTCAAAATCTGAGAAACGTGCAAACCGAAATAAGGACCAATAAACCTAACTAATAACCCTTTATTAGTTAGGTTTATTGGTCCTGTCCCTACATAATGGATGTATATTAAATAGAAAGTTATTTTAGGTCCCGAAGAAAGTGTGGGTTACAGTTGGAAAAAAATTCATGTATTATTTACTTTGCAAGTGTGGCGTGTTCCTATGATCATTTGGAATAGACTGTAATGACCAATGTGTAACACATTCACTTGTTCGTCTGGTAATTACAAATGAAAAATATCTTAAATATTCTAAAGAATTTCAGGAATTTGAAAAAGCATAATAAAATGACCATTTGATCTAGTATAAATACTAAGTTCATCTCCGTTATCAAATGTAAACGCGTGTTGTTTCGGAGAAATTAATTTTACAGAGAGCTGTTTTAAAAGTTTATATCCCATTGGTTCATACCTTCATGTACCTATTGTTTTTCACTTAACAACTACCACATTTTTCTGATCTTTGGCTTTGATCTTTCATGAAAGCAAATCAAAGGATTTGTTCAAACCATAACTCTTTCGAGATATCACATTGTTCTAGAACAAGGCGATGTATACCATAATTCATGATAATCAGTTCATTGCCAAGACTGAGAAAGGAATGACAAATAATAATTGACTTGTTAAACATTCCACTAGCGATTAGTTAGGGCGAAAACTCACTCACAATACTCAGAAATAATTAGATCTGCAGTCACACACACTAATTGTGGCCTCCTATGCTAAGTTAGGCTAGATGTGGATATTTACTATTGCCATACCGGATATTTATATTTATGTCCCTATCCGCGGATATCCGAGGGAGAAGAAAGATCCGTAATCTTTATCTGTATCTGTTACTTTTTGGCCGGTCTTTTACGTTATTAAATTTCAATACATAGATGAAATTTTGTATATAAGTGATTAGGTAGCAATGAAACACTGTTAAATCCCATTCAGATAATTTTTTATTTCTTAAAATCGAATATTTGGCACTTTTACATTACAAACATTTATTGTAGTGAGTTACCAATAGTGGGTACCGCGAAGGAACTAAATCAGCTATCTTTATAATGAGATCAAACACAAATCTTTGTGATAATCTTATTAAAATAATGAAATATTTAAATATTATAGAAAGTTATAAGATAAGTATTTTAATTAAATCAATTTTATAAAGAGAAAAATAATAAAAAAACAGTGACAATTACAGGAACTTCTTACTAAGAATTAGTAAGAAAGTTAAGGTCCGTATCCGCGTCCGTATTCATAACCGTATCTGCGGATATACATTTTTAACGACCCGGCACATCTCTAATAATTACTACACAATGGAAAACTTTAGGGCTGACCGCCGAAACGTAGAAGAGTATTTTTAAAGAACAGAAAATTCTTTTACCAAATTTATCCGTGCCCGAAACAGGATTGGACGCTGATCAGTTAGCAGGAAATAGCACTGAAAAGAGTGACATATTCTCGTTACGGAAGCCAAGTTTTTTTTAGTTAGATCGATTCAAATAGTTTAAATAAGAATCATTTTGTGCAGCGTATTTTGTGAAAAGTTAATAAAGACTAATGTGATATGTCACGAATTTCATAATAATTTTGATATACTTGCTTTAAATGATATCGTGCAAACTTTTAATTAGGGACGCAAAGTAAAAGACCAACTTTATAATGAGCCACAAACGGGATGTCATTAGTCACTTTTACATTCAAAAATTCCTATCACCGGCATTTTGTTGGTATTCTAAAAGGTCGGTGATATCTAAAACTTTGTATCTTAATTTTATGGCGATATAAAAAGTGCATTGTGTTTTTTTTTATAACCTGTTATATCTACTTTTTCTTTTTTCATTGTAATGAACCAGAGCACTTGATGTAATATATAAGACACCGGAACAACATAGTTAAAACACTATTATCTATCTATTATCACATATTACTAGTAATGTGACCGTTCTTTTTATACAAAGTCTCATTTATTAAAAGCCTCGTCAAATGTATTAAGTAGCTTTTGTCCGCAACTTCATCTGTATTACGGTTATCCCGCGGGAACCGTATATTTTTCCCGGACAAAAAGTAGCCCATGTGTGCTATTCCAGACTATAATCTATCTCTGTGCTAAATTTCATTCAGAACCATTCGGCGGTTCTGGCGTGATGGAGTAACAAACATCCATCCTAACTTTTGGATTTATAATCTTAGTATTGATTGAGTATCTAGCCTCATTCTTGCCTCAAAAACATGAGGAATTTTTAAGACTTGAATAATGATAGTAAGTAAGGTTTAATTCCCATAATTCATGAACCAATATTTGTTATTTTCAGATTTTCGATTGCAGAGAGGTGACCACAGCGAGCGGAATGTTTGAAGCACTTTGCAATCATATTAAGTATGCAACAAACAAAGGCAATATAAGGTAAATTATACAAATTGAGGTAGCTATGCAAACGGAAACTATCTCAAAGAATGGTAGTTATGAAAAATAATGATTTTTATTTAAAAAAAAATGTGTAGAACAGCCCACAGAAGTTAATTTCTAAAAATAGATTGGATGATAAATATTGAAGATTCTTTCAATTAGAAAGTGTTTTGTATAGGTACTTAATTTTTATCAAGTTGTGGGTTGGTTTGTGTTTGCAAATCTATGTTCCAATATTACTACACATTGAGAAAATGAATAAGAAATATTATGTGTTGGTAGTGGTGTAATTAAACAAATTACGCAAAATAATGTACATCTACATTTCAGCTGTTATTTGAATTTTTATTTTGACCTTTTTTTGTTTTAGATCGGCGATCACAATATTCCCACAGAGAACAGATGGAAAACATGACTATAGGATATGGAACAATCAGCTTATCAGTTATGCTGGATATTTACAACCTGATGGAACAGTTCTTGGAGATCAATCAAGACTCGAACTCACTGAGGTACCTTTTTACTACGTGAAGCTAAAAGGAAGAATTTATTTCAAGTTTACTAAAATGCAAAATACGACAATTCATTTTGGACAAACCTGGAAGGAATACCGCTTGTCCCCTTAAAGAGGGGAAGCTCCGATACCAACGAACTATATCTAATTAATAATTTAAATCTATACAACGCCATCTAAAACTCTATAAAAAAAGCAATAAGGGACCGAAAAGTGATTTAAATGAACTGAGTTACTTTTTATCGTCTTATTTGTATGTTAGTCGCGACCTCATAGATTTTGTGCGTGCGTACGTACGCACGCATATACGTATGAACTTATGAGGTCATAAGTACGTACAAGTAAAACAAGTCAAATAGCGCATTAATAGTTGTTTAAATAATAATTCAAATTATTTCTATGATAATGTCTTAAAAGTGAGATGTTATTTTATATATAAATTTCTTATAAAATGCACATTTTCTAAGTCTATATTATTATATAGACTCCATAAATAAGTACATACACATTCATATGTGAATAAAATAATATTAACAATGTACACCTAAAGTTAACTTCATTATAGCGGTATAAACAATAATTATATTTAATTTATGCTATTATTAAAAATTAGAAATATTTGCAAGAAAATTACCTCTATCTTATTTCTAGGTATGTTTAAAACTTGGATGGAAACCAGAGCGTACACCTTGGGACGTGTTACCCCTAGTACTGTCAGCCGATGGCAAAGACCCTGAGTTCTTTGAACTACCACGTGAAATCATCATGGAAGTGCAACTGGAACATCCAAAGTAAGTATTGTAATTTTGTTAGTTGGGACACAAATAGATTTTTCTAAAAGTATTTTTTCGTTATGTGTAGGTGTTAGTCGTGAAAACTTATTTCGCACCTAGTACACGCATAATTAAACTACGTTGTAACGGTTTTAGGCGCGGAATTTTATTTATTTGTTTTTTATTTAGAATATTTTTATTGTTATTCTTCCGTGAACACTGCTACTGAAAAGTAGCTGAAAGGTCGAAATAAAAACCAATAAAAATTGTGCGCTTAAAACCGTTAAAACGTAGTTTTTTATTGTATAAGTTCAGCAGACTGGCAGACAGCGCACCTGATGGAAAGCGGTTACCGTCGCCTATGGACATTTGTAATACCAAAGGTGCTACCAATGTGCTACCGCTCTCTAAAGGGAGACTGGAACCTGGCCACTAATGCCGGAACACAACTCAAGGTTGTTATGTTGGCATACTTTATACCAAGGATGGTAGCCATCCCGTCAGGCATATTCCCTACCACCTGGCTGGGGTTTGTTTTTGTCACCTCTTGCGATAGGCCGTCTGGCCGCAGGAAATTGAATACTTTTCCGTTCCGTGCACGTATATAATATTTAATTATTTTCAAAAAATTTCTCACACTACGCGGTTATGAATCTTCTTGGACGAAATACTACAAGGACTTTCATATTTCCAATATAACTATAGGTGTAATTAAGTATACTAATTTTCATGACGATCACTTAAACGGTAGGTATAGTTGATCCGCTACAGCGTCACCTATTTGTAACCTGGAGATTGATAGATAGACAACACTTTATTCCTCCCCAAATACAGAATTACAAAAAAAAAAATTCGATTACAATATTGTCATGGTATTAAACAATAGACGGCCTTATTGCTTAAAGCAATCTCTTCCAGGCAACCTAACTTGAGGAATATTAAAAATTAATCTGGCGGTGTAGGTGATGCAGAGCGTTACATAGGACAAACTTAAATACACATACATAAACTAGTTCATAAATTAAATACATATACTCAGACTTCTCTACAAATTATATACAAATATATTTATAAAATTCTAGCTGTTTCGTCAAACGTTGTCCTGCCCTGAAAAAAAATAAAAATCTAGAAACCGATTCCAGCGCCACCTTCTGGGTCTAATTGTGAACCTAAACCATCCCCGGACCCATTCAAAACAAATTGTTTACACCTTGGGTTACATTAATGAAGTTTTAGTAGGGAACCAAAAATTTTTCTAGTAATAAACATAGCCTATATTAATCTGGGGTAATGTAGCATTCGAATGGTGAAAGAATTTTTGAAATCGGTTTAGTAGTTTTTGAGTCTATTCGTTACAAACATACTAAAATACAAATCTTTCCTCTTTATAATATTAATCTTATACTACTATATTATTATTATAAAGCTGAAGAGTTTGTTTGTTTGTTTGATTAAACGCGCTAATCTCAGGAACTACTGGTCTGATTTGGAAAATTCTTTCAGTGTTAGATAGCCCATTTATCAAGGAAGGCTATAGGCTGTATATATCATCACGCTAAGACCAATAGGAACGGAGCACCAATGAAGAATATTTCAAAAAATGGGGGGGGGGGGGTTGAAAACAAATTCCACGCGGACGACGTCGCGGGCACAGCTAGTATAGATATATTTTATTGGTTAACAGTATAAGCAGAATTAGGCATAATTATTTAAGAAAAGATTTGAGATTGATGATTTATACAAATAACGAGGCTATAATATTATAATGTTCTATGATCTTTGTATGCTATTCACGCAAATAACAGCGACATACTGCTTACTAATTACAGAATTTAATCTATATAATTTATTCTCCGAAACCGTGTAAGTTTTGTACAGAACAAACTTTAATTTTAAATTGTGGTAATTTGTAAGTGGAATATGTTTTTTTGGATAGCCACAACAAGCCCCTTCTCTCTTGTAACTGTATAATACAAATTTAATTTAAGTGAATCCCAGTGTTTCGGATATTTAATATTACTAGTGGTCGCCCGTGGTCGACATTCGACCATAACAATTTGTTGTCAAAGACTATTTTATTATACTTCTATAATCACAGATTACGCCAAGGCAACAATAAACAAAAGAGTATATATGCATGTGTGTGTCAAATACATGGTAGTGTGTGTAATGTTTTTTGTTGATTTAATGTATTTTTTATGCATAATCTTAAAAAAGATATTAGCATTCGTCGCTTCTTCTCTGTATAAACTATAAGTGTGCGAAATTTCATACTCCTCCGTCCGTGCAATTTTCGTAAAAAGCGATACAAAGTTTTTTCTGTACGTATTAATATATAGATAGTTAAATTTATAATAACACTTTTATTACAGTTACGAATGGTTTAAGGACTTGGGTTTAAAGTGGTACGCTTTACCAGCAGTTTCAAATATGAGATTTGACTGTGGGGGTCTGGAATTCACTGGAACAGCATTTAATGGATGGTATATGGGAACTGAGATTGGATGTCGCAATTTGTGCGATTCTAATAGACGTAACATTGTGGAGGCAAGTATCCTATTTGTAAAAAGTAATTTCAATAACATTAATCTATAATATTACAACATTCTAAACATGCCGTGTCTGTACGTTGAAGCTATTAAAAAAACCAACTGGAATACACTATATAAACAATGGAGAACACGATGCAATTTTTTACATTTCTTGTCTGTTTGTTCGGCATGCACGTAAAAAACTACTGGTCCGATTTCGATGCGGTTTTCGCTGATCGACAGCAAATTCTTAGACTTAAAATCTGTACTACTTGTAAGCCCGAGACACCTGCGGGAATTTTTCTGGGAATTATTTAAAATCACCAGATTTAATAAAATTAAATTCGAACTATGTAATAAAATGTGTGATATGTTTTATCCCGGGAATCCCACGGAAATTTTCCCGGGAGTGGTTTGTAGTTGTTCAGGTGTATAAGCTTGTTCCGACATAGTTTTCACTAAAACGATAGCTTTCATTCTTTTCTAATGCTGCGATACTTTGTGTCCCGAGAACCCCACGGGAATTTTAAGTCAAGCGTAGATGAAGTCACGGGCATATCCTAGTTTAAATAATAATACTTATATCAAACGATACACATAATTATGTCTGTAATATAATAAATCAGTAAAGGGCTCAAGTTTGTACAATGAATGAAAGAAAGAAAAGGAGACTAATTCGGACCAGCAGATGTCCGTCTCTGTGTTCATCTGTTTGATAGAGAGACGAAACTACTGAATCGATTTTAATGAAACTCGGCACAGAGCTACCTTAAATCCCGGGTCAACATTTGTATGGGTTATTTTTTATCACAATAAATAACATCAATTTTGCGTGGGATAGAAAAATATAGTTAAAAAGTTAAAGATGGATGGTCGAGTTTTTTTAGTGCTGCCGTTATAATTCACTAAAAAACGTCGTCATGGCAATGCAAACAAAGTTTTGCTGTTTTTATATATGTAGTCATGATAGCTTAGTGGCTAAAACACCTGTGTCTAATTTCAGTGAAATGTGGTCAAAACCTGGTCGAAAAGCAAGCATCGCTTATGCAGTTTTTTTAACCAAATGGACGTGTCATTTCAATCGCCACACTCACATTGACGGTGAACATCGCGTGTGAAACTTGCCGATCCTCTTTGGACAAGCGTGGTGATATCCCGTGCCATGTCTTAAAAAAGGGGAGACAAAAACTGTCTAAGAAGTATATGTTTTCGTGCAGAGACACAATTCTGCTATTTAAATATCATGGCGATGCGAAGATATTCAAAGTACGATTCCATTTCGATAGTGTCAAAAATTCGTATTCTACTAAATCCACAATGTCTTATCGATATCTTCGCGGCAGAATAATATAAAAAAATTGGTGTTAATTACCATTAGCAGAAATGACGTTAGCCGAAATGAATATTTTCTAATACTCATTTCGGCTAAATGAATAATTTTACAATAAAGCTACAAACATTTTATACATTTATTTCGCGAGTTTTCGCTTATAAACATTTGTAAAGACAGAGTGGCGTGCCACGGAGAAGCCATTGCAATTAAAATAATACTGTAATCAAGCAAACCTACGATTGAGCCGATAGTGTCCGGCGATTTTGACATTGTAATAGCAGAATTAGGCTCTAGGATTTAAACCCACGTCGCTTAAACATATAATTGGTGCGTTAGCCGCTGAGTTCTCAAGACTAATGTTATAGATGGAATATACATTTTTAAAGCTGTATTAGATTATAATTTATGTTGCAATTAGTATCTAAAGGAGTTGTCGGTATTACTTTAATTAAAACAAGAACACATTTTTCAGAATGTAGCGAAGAAGATGGGTCTAGATACGAACTCCTTTGTATCTTTGTGGAAAGATAAAGCCCTCGTTGAAGTTAATATTGCAGTGCTGCACAGTTTTCACAGAGATAACGTGTCTATTGTCGACCATCATTCTGCTTCGGAGCAGTTTATAAAACATTTGGACAATGAGAATAAAAGTCGGTGAGTTGAGAGATTATAATTAGACTGTTTTAGCTACGCCTTTTAAGTTTTTGACGAGCTAGTGGAATGCTTTTTTTGTTTTTTTCGTAGACCATCGTTTGTGAGTTGTGCAAGCTCTAAACGGTGATGTTCTTTAAAATTTGTTGTAGTTGTTGAACAAAATATATAAGATTTAAGATCTCGCAAAATTCTCTTGAAAAAAGCAGATATAATCTCCAAAACAGCAAACATATTTGATACGCAACTATTCACGTTTGTTTTTGAGTGTTGTGTAATATTTTGCGGAATAAAAATTAGCAAACCGGTTATTTTCTTTATAGTAAGCGCTGATGTATACAAAACCAGGGATATTTATTATATTGTTGACACTTGGTAACCTGGAAATAAACCTCTAAATATCGTTAGAGAGGTAGGAAAGAATTTAGAAGATGTTATGTAAATAAGAAATTAAGACTGAGAAATTAAAAGCGGCGAACAAAAGTCAATAACTGTCAAGCTCACTTGTTTCGATAAAAAAAAAGCTGAACTCTAATTCTTCTATGAAAGCATAACTTCAATCCAGACTAATAATTCAGTGCGGTTTAGTTAATCAAAAACTGCCTTGGGTATATATAGCATAAAATAGCAAATTTCGAGTCAATTCGTTTGTTCCTAATTACATATTAACCAATGAATCAGTTTGTATAAAGTGAGATTGAGATGAGTTAATTTTGTTTCAGCGGTGGTTGTCCATCTGACTGGATATGGATAGTGCCACCGATGTCCGGGTCCCTTACGTCGGTATTTCATCAAGAAATGGCTTTATACTACTTGAGACCTTCCTATGACTATCAGGTTAGTAATTAAATTCTAGAAGATAATAGTTACTGATACTAAATTTATATTAAATTAGAAACAAGTAGATATCAAACTCAAAGTTGCAGATACATTATCAATGTTTCCAATTCTTGACATTATGTTGTAGAAATGCTCAGATCATAACTCATCTTATCGGTTTTGTTTTACTTATGAGCGCATTTTGCTTTACTTGTACATATATAATTATTACCTGTCGATTATCGAAAACATTGAAATTTTACAAAACATTGACGTTTTACAAAATATGATATGATAACATATATATTGATAAAAATCATCTGGACCAGAACGGTTGAGCGTATAATCCGTATTTAATCTCAATCTGTTTGTATGTTGTGGAATGAATTACTCCGTGTTGGGTTTTGTTAGCCTTATCTGATCCCCAATAATTGGGTACGTTGAAATTATTAACGATGCGGTATTATCGGCTACCTAGGCGAAAATACTCTTAACATTGTGAACTTATCCTATGTTACTCAATACATAAAATGCTACTGTGCTGTGCCTCTTAAATTACAATCAGCCACACTACCATGTAACCCTGAATTCAGATACCTTGGTTCACTACTGCAAAGTAATTGTGACATAGAGAAGGATGTCAGGGGAAGAATAAATGTAGCATGGCTAAAGTGGAGACAGGTAGCCGGTCTGACGTCCGACAAACTAATGCCACTGAAACTTAAAGGTTAAATATATATATCTGTCATACGACCAGTCATGCTGTACTGGTCCGAATGTTGGGCCACTTAAGTGATAAACCACAAACGTCTCTACTCAGCTAAAATGAGAATGTTGAGATGGATAAGGTAAGAAATGAGTACATAACAATCTTTGAAAGTAGCACCCGTGACTGAAAAATTGAGAGGAAGAAGATTAAGGTGGTATGGGCATATAATGAGGAGGGATGAAAGTCACATGACAAAAATAATCTTAAACTACAAGATGTATGGTTACAAATGTACAGGTAGACCAAAAAAGAGATGCATGGACTGTGTGAATGATGATAATAATATGACGATTTGTGGTGATGAATATGGAAATAGAGGAGTGTGGAAGGAAAAAGATATTGTGCCGACCCCAAATAATTGGGATATGGTGAAAGAAAAGAGAGACTCACTACATAAAATGATTGTTTATATTTGTTTTAATAAACCAGACTTATACTAAGTATAGCTAGTACTCACTTGTATTGAAAACATGGACCCGCAAAAAAAGAGTTATGTGTGCTGGTTGTCAGACTACGATTTTCTGGCGTATTTTATTCTGCTGAACACGAATGTGAAGTCAGAATTGGGTTAATGAGCAAATAAACAATAAAAACTCAAAAAACCAATAAAAATCATGATTTTTCAGTCGTCGATCGATTTTGAGTTTTGCTCGATTTAACCCTTGATTTTCTCATTAACCCCCAATTCTGACTACAGATTCGTGTTCAGCGAAAAAAATACGTCTGAAAACCATAGTATGACACCCAAAACGCATACCTTTTTTTGTGGACCTGTGAAATTATTGCAGTATATGGAAAAAATTATTGTGGACTTCAATATCATTATTATGTTTGTTGTGTATTAAGTGCATATTCCAATTCTAGAAAAGTAACACTAAATTGTGTTAATTTGATTGCGTATTTTTTTAAAATGTGATACAATTCATCGAAACGACATTTATGTGAAACAGGAAGTCAATCATATCCCCTGAACGTCCAAATAAAGCGTAGCCAAATGTTACAGGATCCACCATGGAAAACTCATAAATGGAACAAGTCAGACGGCACGAAAGCAGTTCATAGAAAGTTCCACTTTAAACAGATAGCACGAGCCGTGAAGTTCACTTCAAAATTGTTTGGACGAGCACTCTCTAAGCGGATCAAGGCGACGATATTGTATGCTACTGAAACAGGCAAATCTGAACAGTATGCTAAGGATTTAGGGACTATATTTGGACACGCTTTCAATGCTCAGGTGAGATCTTGTTGTTGATATATTCACTCACAAACGTCAACTGTTAGTCCCGGAGCTCCATGTTTTTGTGTGTGTCTTCACGCTGACTTAAGGCAAAATAACAGATTTCACACGTCAGTAATCTTCGTGTGACCATGTGCCTGTTTCCTTGCAACTTTTTCCTTTACCATCAGTAAAATAGAGAAACATAGTAATTGAGAAATATTATAATAAAAATAATAGAGAGAAACATATTATACAGGTGAATTTTTCAAGTGGGCTTTCAAGGCCAAATATAACTAAACTATATAAAATAGCGAAAAACACTTAAAGGAGTCTCGTCGCCGATTTTGACAAAAACTAAAATGGCATCATTAGATTTTCAAAAAATCAGTTACCCTTGTCAGTCTTGTATTATTATTGCAGATCATAGTGGAGCTTGTAAGGATCAACTGTGAAGGAACGTCAAACGTTAAACTAAGGGTAAAGGTTAGTTTTGAATAAAATGTTGTATTTTCCATACACTAATTAAACCTCACCTCATTTTATTCAATATGGAAATGATGAAAATGAATCTATTTTTAATAGGCGTCAATAAATTAAGATTCGAAGCGCACGTTATTTTACCCCATTCAATGAAATCAGTCAATAGATAAACATTAATTGAATTTAAACGGAGGTGCGATCGAATGGTCGGTGAAAATTGATATTTAATTATGTATGGAAAATAGAACATTTTGTTCAAAATTGTTGTCCTTTCTCTTGGTTTGCCGTTTGACATTGCTTCATAGAAATTGATCTTTACAAGTTATACTGTTATTTGGTATAATAATACAGATTGTGTTTATTATTTCAAAATCAGACGATTAGGTTCCTAACAACGGTAATTTAATTTTCAGAAATCTAATGATATTACTTTAATTTTCGTCAATATGGGCCTCGAGACTGCTTTGAGTGTATTTCGCTATTTAGCATAGTTTAGGATTAGGTCCTGAAGGCCGACTAGAAACATTCACCTGTATACTAGCGGACTCGACAGTCGTTGCCCTGCTCTGGAAAAATTAAAATCTAGAAGCCGATTCCAACGCCATCTACCGTATCCAATTGTGAATCTAAAGTATTGCGGGACCCATACGAATATAAACAAACAATTAATCAAAATCGGTCCAACCCTTTAGGACGAGTTCAATGACATACACACTAATAGAAATACAAATGAACAGAAAAAATATAAAGATAAAAGATGCCGTTACTAACAGTTTATAATATTATAGTAACAAGAACTCTGAATGAATTCTGATTAAAACCAAAACTTAGAAATACAATATATAGGTCTACAATAAAGCTTAAAAACTTTTCATTATAAAATTGATTACACATATTTTTGTAATGTACTTTTAGGTCCAATGCATGTCGGAATATGACATGTTTTCAATAGAACACGAAACTTTACTTCTTATCGTGACATCTACATTTGGTAATGGAGAACCACCAGCAAATGGAGTCGTACGTATACCAACTATTATTAAAAATATTGATTTTAGTTTAAGGGTAAAGTATCAAATTCCTAATTATTTGTTATAGGCCTTTGCTGAACATTTATTTCAAATGTTATGTAATGAGACTAATAATAAAAATCAAGATGACCAATCAGGCGACTTGAATTCAGGGTAAGTAATTAAATTATATTTTGGACTCTTCTTGTCTTGTTTATAATCTGTGTTGCAAGTATTTAGATGCTACAATTATTGGTCTTTTATTTTCAGAACATTTAAAGCTCCGACCCCGAAATACCTTATGAGAACTAACAGTATGATGTCACCAACTCATGAATATAAACGACAATTAACAAGATTGGAGTCCAATAAAAGTAAGCCTCAGACAGATGTGAGGAATTAGGATGAAGCTACATATATATATAGAGCTAAACGAACATATTTTTCTAGGTAGTGTAGCGGGAACATCATCTATAGAGCAAATTGGACCTCTAAGCAATGTTTGCTTTGCAGTCTTCGCTCTAGGGTCAAGTGCATATCCAAAATTTTGTAATTTTGGTAAAACAGTTGACAAAGTTCTCGGGGATTTGGGAGGCGAAAGAGTATTAGAATTAGCTTGTGGAGATGAATTGTATGGTCAAGAACAACAGTTTCGAAGCTGGTCTTCTAATATCTTCCATGTAAGTCAATACTTTAACCTTTAGCATTTAGGTCTATATACCGCAATATTAAATAATTAAATAATTATTTCTCCTATCCTTTCTAATGATTTCATGCATTTCAGGTTGCCTGTGAAACATTTTGTTTAGATGAAAATGACATGGTGAAAGATGCGAAAAGAGCTTTAGACACGGTACCATTATCAGAAGAAACAGTACGATTCGGTAAACCACCAGGAAACGTCACTTTAAAAACAGCACTAGAAACTAGTTTTCGAAAACAGTTAGTCACTTGCAAAGTGAAAGAGAATAAATATTTAGGAGATTACACTGATGATCGTGCAACAATATTTGTTGACATAGAACCCGATGTAAGTGACTTAACGCGTTTACTTGTATCTCTTCAGTAAACATATCACAATTATCTGTTAGACCTTATAATAAAAGAAAAATTACATTAAAGTAACACTTGAAATAAAATATTTTCACTATATACTAATTAAGATCTTTTATCATAGTTGCTCAATTCTTGAGTAAATATTGATTAAGTCTAATTTACGGGATTCTAAGATTTGTTTTTCTTATTATTTTCCAAAATAATACATTTATTTTGAATGTTTCTATTCTAGATGGAAATGAAATACGACCCTGGTGATCACGTTGGAGTTATGGCATGCAATAAAAAAATATAGTAGATGCGGTCCTTGAAAGATTGAAAAATATTGATGATTTTGATAAAGCTGTACAGTTGCAAGTTATGAAAGAAACACTTACGCCCACTGGTAAGTATAAAAGTAGTAGTCTAAATATCAAACGAGTATTAATATAATGTATTGCCAAAAACCCTTGTTTTGATATATACTTTAGTATACTTTTTTGATGTACTTTATTTAAATATTGTCTTTTAATTGAACTTCTTGCTTTTTTCGATAGGCGCAGTGAAAACATGGGAAAGACATGAAAGGTTACCAGCAGTGTCGGTCCGTCAAATATTTACAAGATTTTTAGACATAACTACGCCACCATCGACTACAGTTTTGAAATACTTCGCCCATTGTTGTACTGATAAAGATGAAGCTCAACAGTTAATAGAATTGGCCACGGTAATGTAATTTAATTTATAACTTTAGTTGTAACTTCATTTATTTTCAAAATATAATCATCATCATCATCATCATCATCATCCTAGCGTTAAATCCGGTTTACGTTCGGAGCGTCTACCAAGAAGCCCGGAGTCCGCTTTGCTACTTTACTATGTTCAGTATACAATATCTGAATGAAAGTGAAATACTTAGATGAATTGAAACTTTTAAACAAATATATCTTCCAATTTATCAAGAGGTTATTTTATGCTCAGGATTTTAGGAGAACCAAAAAACATATATAATAAGTAATAAATACAGTTTTGCAATGTAATTTTGAAAACCAAACAGAATTTTTATGACACATTATAGTTAGGTACAGAGAAGAAATTTATTTGTTTATTTAAATTAATCGTATTATTAATTGCTTGCAATAAATTTAAATTTTATAAATCAAAACAAGTGTGACTACAACAACTAAGTCAAAATTTCCATATTATTGCTGAAGACAATTTTATTTCCATCTGATCAAACAATACTTGAGTCATAGATTATAAAAATTAGAAATTCAAAAAGGTACCAATACCGCCAATCGTACTGTTCCATCACTAAAAATTGCAAATGTATTCAACGATTAAATATTCAAATTTTGACGAACGGATTCCTCAGAACATTTGGTATTTTATTGCATTCAATGTTGTCTATAAATAAGTATAAAATATACTATAATGTAGACTGTTACCAAGAAAACAAAACCAAATAGGTACCAAATCTTTACTAAAACTAATAGGGTTATAAAAGAACTTTAAAATATTCCTGGTATTGCTGTTATTGGAAATTTAATAACTATCATAAATACATATCGTAATTTGTATAGTTGTAAGTTCTAGTTTACCTGCTTCATAATGTTCCAAAACCAATACGTTGTTTTAAGTATGTTCATGGTGTATTTGAATTAAGTTTTGTTTTCTATTTTAGGATTCAAATAAATATGATGATTGGAGACATTACCATTATCCTCATCTGGCTGAAGTTCTGGCTCAGTTTCCATCATGTAGACCTGAAGCTTCTTTACTGGCAGCTTTATTGTCACCGCTACAACCAAGATTCTATTCAATATCTTCATCACCACTGGCACACCAAAATAGAATACATGTAACCGTTTCTATTGTAGTTTATAAAACTCAAAGTAAGTATTCTCAAATCATAAATTGTATTTGAGTGTTAAATTATTTTACTCAAACTAAGGTTTACTATCGTTTCTAGTATAAAATCTATTACGTTCTCATTTACCTAAGTGAAACATGGTCGAGCCTATATCGTTGTTTTTCTCTAATAATAAAATCATTTATCGCAAAAACCAGCCCATAAAACTGACAGTACCGTCTATCCTTCAGAAACATGTATATAAATTGATATAATTTAATATTTTTATTTATTTATTTTAATCACATCTTAGAAGCATATATTCGATTTTTTCAGATGGCGAAGGTCCACTCCATTACGGAGTATGTTCAAATTATCTCCGAAACCTCAAACCAGACGACGAAGTCCTAGTCTTTATTAGAAAGTAAGATATTTATTTGCTCAAGTAAATCAAACCAGATATGTTCAAATATATATTCTAACAGGCAAATCAAACTTAAATTAAGGCTACTACCATACTATCTCTTTTTGTAAATAAATCACTAGTTGTAAAAGCTACACATACATTTTATAATATATCGAACGGATATCCTTCCACACCCCAACAAGATTATCAGGAATCTATATCTATTTCTTTACGTGTTATTTGTATTTCGTTTCTAAGTTTATGTTTTCTATCTGTTATAACATCTTAACTATTTTATGCCTAACTAAGACCTATCCTAACCATTAGACTTGGATTCGTTTAAGTTTTTGAAATAGTAAGGCAACACTTAATTGTCTGTTCTAACTTGATGTGCTTCCTTACAGTGCACCTAACTTCCACATGCCCAAAGACATGTCAGCACCGCTTATTTTAATTGGTCCGGGCTCCGGTATAGCACCATTCAGAGGTTTCTGGAATCATCGGAGACATCAGCTAAAGAATCTGGTACCAAACAAACAGACTGTAGGTCCAATGTGGTTATTCTTTGGCTGTAGATGCAAAGGGATGGACTTGTATAAAGAAGAAAAAGAAGCGGCATTAGCTGATGGTGTTTTATCAAATGTTTTATGTGCGTTATCCAGAGAACCATGTATTGACAAGGTAAAATATAAATATAGTTTTTAATGTATAGGTAGCCTTCATAAAGAAACAAAACATTACAATTGTTTACAACAATTACCAGCAATTAATTTTTTGTTTTATTTTCAAGAGTAGTAATCTGACATGAACATACTGTTGCTCGAGAATAGCAAGACAGTCTCTGACTCCTTTGGATTTTTGGATCTTCCAACGAAAACACCTTGGTGTTTCAAAAAGTTACAATATGCCAGAGATTTTTGCTCCATGACGGTTCCTGACTCCATTGGTTTAGTGCACCCCTTACTCTCGTTAGAGAGAAAATATTCTCTTTAATATTTCAATAAACACGAGTGACATCAGAGTGCCATCTCCGCCTTTATAAGTCTAGCATTTAAGAACTTGGGTATTTTAAAATCTGATTGCTTTTCAATCTAAGTCCGACTGATTTAGTATAAAAATAAACAAATATCGATATTACAGAAACACGTCCAAGCTCTCCTTGAAGACGAAGGAGCTGCTGTCACAAGAATGCTGCTAGACGAGGAAGGTCATTTCTACGTATGCGGAGATTGTAAGATGGCTGAAGAGGTTCAACAAAAACTTAGATCTATAATCAAGAAACACGCCAAAATGTCTGATGATGAAGTGGATGAATTCATCTTGAGTCTAATGGTGAGTTTTAAAAATTAACTACAGCTGTTCTCGCTTCGTAGTTTTGATCGCAAAAATTTCGATAGCAAATGTCACGAATCTCATTATCTGGGGTATAACGTTTATGCTCATTATTATCATGATTATTGCTGTTAATGATAATAGATGGATCATCTAAATTGAATCAGTTTGCTTGAAAGGCACAGAACTATAACTGTTGTATATTTTTATATAATTCATATTTCTTTATATCTTATAATACAATTTATATTGTTACAGGATGAAAATAGATATCACGAAGATATATTTGGTATCACCCTAAGAACAGCGAAAGTACAAAGTGATTCAAGAGAATTTGCAAAAAGAATTCGCCTTGAATCAAATCAGTCTCAGTCTTGAAAACGAAAGACATACATTTTATAAGCCAAAAAGACCTGGATTGCTAATGAGTGTGTGGTTGTGTGACAATGTTCATTATCATAATTTTATTTGAAACTCTTTTTTATGATTCTGTAGCCAAATAACGAACCAAGGGGCGTTTGTGACCTTTATGGAAGCCTCATTTGTGCACGAACTATCAAGCATTTATTCGATTTATTTTTTAATAAAACGATTTGTTTTCAGCACTTAGTATACCATATTTCTTGAAAATTAATTCCTGAACTTGAAATAAATATACGTGTATGGGTTAAGAATTTCTGGCGATGAATTAATTTATATATTTAATTACATTTAAATTAATTTTTCATTTAGGATTATTGAGTTTCACTCATTAATTAACAACGAACATTAATTTTTGTATCTTAATCTCGTAAACCTTTTTTTGACTTGATAAGTATTTGCATTGATTCTTGTATCTTGTAACTTTCAATGCAGTTACTTTAGTTAAGTATTACAGTCTAAATTTTAATATGATTAGTTTAAGCTGTTATAAATGTAGAAATACCTAACTAGAAAGTGCCAGCGAAACTTCGTTCGCGTTGCTATGACGACGATGTGTTTGTTAGTGAATAGCTACAGTGACACTAAATACACGTGACTGCAGCGCCATCTTTTTGGTTATATTCGTATATCCCACGGAAACGACTTCATTTATCATTCATTTGTGTCGAATTTGACTTAAATCCGTTCCAGGCAAAAATTGTATTTTCGGAAACTGCTGGTCCGAATTACCTTTTTTCTTTTTTCGGGTTCATTGTATAAACTTGAACCATTTACAGATTCATTATATTATAGATAACACTGATATTGCATTTAATTCAATTTATAAAAGCAAATATTGTCAACGATCTAATACCATCTTATTGCTGTTAAACAAACAAATTAATTTATTTACGATACAAATATAAACCAGTATTACTATCATAGTTTTAAGTTAACACATTATAAGGTTATAATTTGACTAAAAAATTTGAACTTTTATTATTTAAAATAAAAGACATTGGACTCTTGAATTTAATATTACTTTTTATTTATCCTCTTTACCCTTTATCAAAATCTATTATAAATTTTTAATCAGATACGAACAAAGATTTAATAATGAATTGAATAATTTAAGGCTTCTGTTGCTGCGAAAGGTCGTAAGCAAACGAAACAACTTTTCGTCGTATTTACTGACTAATAATTTACCAAAAAAAAAAAAAATATCATAAATCTTCAGAATATAAGACGTAACCTGGTATTTTCTTGATTTTTCTATAGTTAAGTTAAGGAAAAAATTCACAAAATCACCTCCAAATAATGACATGAAACCATTTAAATCCTTCATTTTTTATCAAAACAGGATAAAAAATTATCTATAACTTTATAAAAAAGAGAATAGTGTGTTGTTATTTATAAATACTGCTTTATTTTACTCACAATAAAATGATAATGCATATGAAAAAGAATTGCTTGTATGGAATATCCGCTGTCACCGGAAAAATTAGTACCGAAAATCCTTAAAGCCGTTCGAGTTGCTACGAACCTTAAAATAGCGTCCATATACCAATGAAAACATCTTGAAACCATCTAACGTCATATTTTGGAATGGGGTAGATGATATTTTACAATAAACAGTTAAAAAAGGTGTAGTTTTTATGAAAATCGGTTATTTTCAAAGTAAGAAGCACGGTATTATCATTAGCCTGTATGATTTCATTGCAAAGCAAAGGCCTCCCTTCTCACCTTCCTACCTTTTAACCTTTTTTGACTACTTAAACTATGAATATTTTTAAACTACACGAGTGAAGTCGAGAGCAACAGCTAGTAAGACATAATTCTTTTGTGCGATTCCTCTATGTCACTGAATTACTCCTAAACCGCTGAACAGATTTTGACATTTTCTATGTGTTTTGAGTGGGCAGGTGGGTTGGTTTGGATTCACAATTGAATACGGTAGGTGATGCTGCAATTGGATTCTAGATTTATGTTTTTTCAGGACAGACAACATCTGCCAGGCCAGCTAGTTCAATACAAAATCCAACTAAAAATAAAAAATCCCCAATAGTTTATTTTTCTTTCTGTATTACGCTTATATGCATTTCTTTTATATAATCGGTTTCTTAGTATGTTATCGTACAGAGCTATCAGCTTTTTCTTCTTACAACATGGTCGTAAATCTCAACGTGAGTGTATCTACGGGAAAATATTCTCAATTTGCTCGTGTTCTGACCGGGATCTTGCTCGGGATCTGGACATATGATTTTGTGATCGTGACGGTTTTGGAACAGCAGCCCTCTGTCGGGATCCATTACAGGCTAGAAGATACAAAAAAGATAAAATATTTCTACATTTCCTAATGGCTTGTGTATTAGATAGATAGATAACACTTTATTGTACACCATTACACAACTTACGAACTATTCTAATTGTGTACAAGGGGCGGTGTTATCGCTAAAAAGCGATCTCTTCCAGACAACCCGTGGCAGAAATATTGTTGATTAGGAGTGGTGATGGTGGTATACATAATTATTGTACGATTACTTAAATTTCAATAACAAATATAATAACTATACTATATATATAATAAAACTACGTTTTAACGGTTTTAAGCGCGGTAACTTACTTGATTTTTGTTATTTCGACATTTCGGCCACTTTTCAGTGGCCGTGATCACGGCCACAACAACAAGTCGCGGAAACTTAAGAAAATATTATACTATATATATTAAACGCCGTAACTTCAATTGTAGTAAGGAACAAACCTTTATCAGAAAAAGAAAAGAAACCGGACCCTAAAGGTGGTTAACACAGTGATATAATTATTGTATGTACTTATTTATTAACTGGCAAGACGATACACAAAACATATAAAGATAGCAGAACATAAACCTTCATGCATGACTGATAGCAATATAAACTGTGTAAGAATCCTATTTCAGAATACCAGGCGGTAAACCCACCACGCTAATCCAGTGCGGGTTTTGTACATTGATTATCTTGTTGAGCAAATTCCTCAAGGTATTCCTTCATCTTCAATGCGTAGTAAAAAGTTGATTAAATGATACTTGCTCTCGGATAATTAATTAAACAGGCTATAGTGATTTGATTGGATATTTGCCGCACTGTGAATTCCAACCAAAAATATGCCATTGATAGTTCATGCAAAACGAACCGATAACCAGTGGCCTGTTCCTATATCTTATCTACCGTTCATCTGCCTTACTGTGGGTTAAAATTTGACATAAGCTCTATACAAGTAATGTCGAAATTCAACCGATTATAAGGTAAGCGAATGAATAGTAAGATATAGAAACCAGCCATAAACCATTGAGTAAACTACCGATGTTAAAAATACGAACATCAGGCTGGAAATATTTATTTAATACAAGACACAACTAGACAAGTTACAACTTTAATAATAAGCTTAAAACTTCTTTCACTGTTTACAAGATAATAGCCGCGCCAAAGAAAGGATTAAATGCTAAAACTTTACAACGTTGGTTGTTGTTTTCAAACTGTTTTTAATTAGACAAGAACTCTTTCTGGCTCTATATTTCATTCAAATTCAAAGTGAAAATATAAAATTGGTTAAGTGGTTAGTAGTGTGCATACAACGACAGGTCCCGTAGATGACACAAACGTCGACTTCCCGTTATTTGGCTACGGAACCAAAAAAGAATTTAACCAAAACATCCGTTATGTCAAAAACTATTCAACGGATATTAGATAGGTAACTCTCTGTTGTACACCAATCCTACTTCCTACTAATATTATAAACGTGAAAGTTTGTAAGAATGTATGTATGGATGTATGTTTGTTACTCTTTCACGCAAAAACTACTGAATGGATTTTGATGAAACTTTACAATAATATAGCTTACACATCAGAATAACTCATAGGCTGTAAAACTATATGTAATTATGCACAAAAGACGATCTTATCGCTAAAATGTAATCTTTTCCAGACAACTTCTGGAATGATTAGTAATAGTAAGAATATTTACAATTTTGGCAAAGATACATAAATGTTATATATACAGAAGTTTTATTTATTAATTAGTTAATTAAATACATAATAAGCTTAATACACATAACATACAAATACATATCTACAAAAATATATAAATGTTTATGGATTTATGGATGAACAATCCCTATTCATGCAGGAACGGAGAAAGAATACAATTTCCTGCGGTCGGGCGGCTTGTCGTAAGAGGCGATAAAACAACCCACAGCCAGGTGGTAGGGTATTTGCCCGACTGGATGGCTACCACCCCTGGTTTAGAGTATACCGTCATAACAATCTTAATTTGTGTTCATTAGTGACTAGGTTCTAGTCTCCCTTAAGAGAGCAGCAACGCATTTGTAGCACCATTGGTGTTACAAATGTCCATAGGCGATGGTAACCGCTTTCCAGCAAGTGGGCCGTCTGAGTGTTGATGAGTTCAGCAGATAGGCATCTGCTGAACTCATGCAATAAAAAAAAAGAACATACATAGACGTACTATAATGATATTGTTCAATCTATTATTATTTTATTTTTAAATACTTACTAGCTCAATTTTTTTTTGATAAGTTTGCCTCTTAGTCATCGCATTTTTACAACTTTGAAAGCTAATATATTCTCATCTATTGACTTAAATAAAAACTCTTCAAAATAATATCGTCATGATTGTTAAGATCTGACTAACGCGTTGCATTATTACATCCAATTCACGCAAGCATGAGACATTATCAGAAATATCTAACATTCCGTAAGCAAACAAGGTTTAGTACTGCAAGGAACGACGTAGGAGAACTATGCAAGAATTTGAGTTAAACTTGATACTCTGTCGTTGCTGAGGTATATCGACATTGCTTTCTGAAGTTTCGAGTCAAATTGTCGAGGAATAATCAAATTTTTCATTGAATAGTAGTACTTGTAAAATGAAACGAAAATATTAAGAATGGCAATAAGTAAAAATTTGAACCTGAAAAGCTCCTACTAGACCAGCTATGATGATGTATTAATTAAATTATATATAAATTAGCAGGTCCGGAAGACGTTGTCTTGCTTTAAAAAATAGAAATCTAGATCCCGATTGCAGCGCCACTTACTGGGTCTAGTTGTGAAGTAAAACCATTATCGAATCCACTTGAACACACACAAAAAATTTCATCAAAATCGATCCAACCGTTTGGAAGGAGTTCAGTGACATACACAAAAAAAGAATTAATAATAAAACGTCGAAAGTAGGAGAACAAAGACCTATGACCCTTTTTTATAGTCGTGTAAGACTTAGCACCTTTAACTATGTAGATCACGAGGTAATAGGGTATTATGCCTCTTGGGAAATTACTCTAGTTTTAATTACGGACTGTATGTTATTAAATATTTGATTATCAAAATAGGTTGATTATTATTTACTTATCTGAAACCCAACGTTTTCTCAATAGGTACAGTGGCGGAAGGAAAAAGTTCACCAGTTTGAAACTGAGTCACAGAACAGACTGCTCGACAGAAAATTATATTTAACTGTTTGACAATAAAGTTTAAAATTACTTAGATCAAAGTTGTTTGATTTTCTATCTTGTATAAGAAGATTGTTTAGACATGTAAAACCTTTTTATTGGTTTTAATAGTTATGTTAAGCGTAGTGATTATATCCTCTATATTTCTTATTGTTAATCTCGACGTCTGTCATTGCCAGCATTGCAATTTTGTTTTTCACTATTTATACATACAAATAAATAAAATTAAGTTTCTGTTTGTAACGTCAAAATAACACCTTCTTATTAAATGCATATGAAAGTATGTACGGTATCTAAATTTTAAAAAATTGTCTGGATGTTCCGGTTAATCTCTGAAACGGCTGGACTGATTTTGACGGGACTTTCACTGGCAGATAGCTGATATTATAAGTAGCAACCTAAGCTAATCTTTTTTTAGGATTCCAAGAAAAATAAAATCCACGCTGACGAAGTCGTGGGTACAGCTGGTATTTTATAAACGTAACAATTATTTAAACGTTGACAGTATTATTTCTTGTACTCGTGCAAGCAAAAGTAGACTTTAAGGTGACGAACTTTTTAATTCCGTGAGTGTACATAACTGAACTTATATAAAATCTAACTAAAATGAACTACATGGTAAATAAAACTATAGCTGCAAAATAACATACATGTAGAAGTAAAAAAATTGACTCCAAATCGCTATCGGCGAAAGGAATTTGTAAAATGCTGGGACTGGACTTTATTGGGTAGCTCTAAAAACCGTAAAATCGACCCTTTCCTGGATCGATTTGGTTTGAAGCACGTACCTAGTAGTATAGTTCTCGGAAACAGTTCCACGTCACAGTGTCAAATATAGCAAGAGCAACAAAAGTTGGATATCTCATGAAATATATATGTATATATGTATATATATATATATATATATATATATATATATATAACTTTTCCCCAACCTATATATATATATATATATATATATATATATATATATATATATATATATATATATATAGTTATATTAGGTTGGGGAAAAAGTTTCTTCGCATTTTATATAAAAATTCAAAAGGTTTTTTTATAAAGTTTGTTTACATTTGAGTAAAGTATGTAGGTGCCATTTTGTTGGATAACTTTTTGCCATCTTGTAGGTAGGGACGTGATCCCATTGCTATAAAAATTTTGGGGTTTCTGATCAAAAAACTGCGACAGGTGGTTTTGGCAGTCCTCTCGTGATGTTAAACTGACACTGCCTAAGGAATTCTGCAGAGACCGAAACAGGTGAAAATCTGAAGGTGCAAGGTCAGGACTAGACGGTGGATGCATTAACACCTCCCAGTGAAACTCTCGTACTTTTTGCTGAGTGGCTAAAGATGTGTGAGGTCTAGCGTTATCACGGTGAAAAACCATGTTGATTAATTCCGGCCGCTTTCTCTCAACTTTTTGCTTTAATCTCATCAGTTGGTCCCAGTACAGTTCAGAATCGATGGTCCTGCCTGGCGGTAACAGCTCATAATGAATAATGCCCTTCCCATCCCATCATACACACAGCATCACCTTGTTGCGAGTTAACCCGGGTTTCGCCACAGTCTGTGAAGCCTGACCGGCGTTTGACCACGATCTTTTTCGCACGTTCTTGTCGTACGTGATCCACTTTTCATCACCAGTTATCAGCTTCTTCAAAAATGGCTCGGTTTCATTACTTCGTAATAAAGAATCACAAATGAGTACACGGTTCATTAGGTTTCTTTCAGTGAGCTCATGAGGCACCCAAATATCCAGCTTTTTTCAAATGCGCCAAAACCGTTTTGTGGTCAATTCCCAGTTCTCCAGCTACATCTTAACTACTAATATGCCGATCTTGCTCCAATTTTGTCCGTAACAGGGCGACCAGAGCGACGTGCATCTTTGATATCAAAATTTCCGGATTGAAAACGCTTAAACGAAATTTGAGCTACTCTCACAGTTACTGCATTAGGTCCATAAACTTCACAATTTTTTTTCGCGGCTTGTGTTACATTTTTAACTTTCTTGTAGTAAAATTTCAAACTGTATCGAATTTCTTCATAAGATTCACTCATTTTAACAATAAGAAAAACAAATGACAATCACACATTTTCCTAATTTGAATTTGAAATTGTCTTCTTTAAAATTAAAACATTTTAATGATACCAAAACCAGCCAGATACAAATGGTATAGCCAAAGAAATCTTATTACAAGTTCATACATACTATATGCGAAAAGACTTTTTCCCCAACCTATTTATATATATATATATATATATATATATGTATAATTTACGCCGAATGCAAATATGACGGCTGTCAAATGTTGACTAGTCATGTGTAGTACTCGGTCAGCGATCAGTGCGCCAGTTAGCGAGACGCTACAGTCCTACGATTCCTAATAGTTCATGAACGATGGAACTATTAGGAATCGTGATTCGATTGCTACCAAAAAAGATTGAAAAGTTCTTATGGCCGAATAGCACTGGTAGTACTAAGTTGAAGTAGCTCAGTGACCGAATGGTATTAAAATGGAGCGTTAACTTGGATGACTAAATAAGTACTATACTAACGTTGATGCGTTGCAAACAACGCGTAAGCAAACAGCAGCCATTTGGACCAAAGTCAAAATGGCTGCTGTTGACAATAGAATTCGTTGTTTGAACGGCCCGTTCGGTGTTACCCGTAAAATAAAATAAATCATTAAATTGTTATATATGCAATAAATATACTTACATACATATAATATAAAAATAACAAAGATAAAATGTAAAATATTTCTGTTTTTATAATAAACTAGCCGTCCCCGCCCGCTTCGCTGGGCGAATTTTCAAAGGAAAAAAATTAAATTTTATTCATTTTTATTTTTTTTATTCATATTTTTTTTTGTTAATTTTTTTTTTTTTTTCTGAAATTTAAAATATTTTTCAAAGAAGAGTCAAATTCACTTAAAATAAAATTTATTGATATAATAAATTATTATAATTATTATTATAATAAAAATAAATGTTGATGAACAACAAAACAAAGAATAAATGGAGAAATTAGTGAATAGAAATGGTCCGATTCATGGAGAAATGAGTATTAATCTTCCTCCATCTCACATTCGACGACTCGTCGCTCGTAAGTTGAGTTTGCCGGGACGTAAAACATACTCGTTAACACAACGAAGTTGAAACTAAAAAGTCGAAATTCAAACGGCGAGTAATTTTGACCGACATCAAAGCTCCGACCATACTGGCAGACCACGCGAACCATCAGCACCTTCAAAAAGTAAAAAAAAATATTATTATATTAAGTTCCAGATGGCATCTGTAACGCGATATGATATTTGAAAAAGAAATATCATAAAATGTTTTAATGGAAATGGTTAAACGTATAACCACTGCGGACCAATACGGTGAGCAGAGAGTACGTTTAACCATAACCTTTTTTTTTTTACCTGATTATCGACAATCATTATAACATGATCCCCAGACCGATCACGGATACCAAATGAAAAATTGTCGGTAAAGAGTAATTCACGGTACCCGAAAAGCTCCTGAACGTACCCAGTGAATCTGAAAAAAAAAAGTCTATAATTTATAAAATAAACAAAAAAGATTTTAAATTCAATCAAAAATTATAAAAAAGACATACTCATAACGACGCCCTTTCCGGAAAAATAGTGGCCGTTGAAAATTCATGAAGTTGATGTTGATAGTAGCGTTGATGACAGATGAATGGTCTAAATGTTTATTTGCTTTTTTTTTTAATAGCAAAATACAATGAACCTAGTAACCATTCAATTTTTTTTTTGTTTATTTATTAACTTCATGTTTATCGTTGCAACGAACATTATAAACGTATAACTAAGTATTAGTAAACGTTATTTCTTCTTTATCAACATGTAATGTACATATTCACTCTATCTCATCGAATTATGAAACGGATTACTTTGCCAGGCGAATGACATAGATTTATTTAACCTTTTTTAAATTATTATTATTTTGGAAAGGTAATCTTTTCTTAGCACTTTGGCTAGTTTGAACCACATCCATGGGCCTAAACCAAGTGAATGCAGCGTCTAGTGAGGAAAATTTATGTTGACGGTATTTTATTATGAGGGGCAATTTCGTTTTCGTCTATCTGCAACAATTTTCTAACTATTCTACATGTATTCAAGATTAGGGCTGTATCTGAGTTTAGGGAGTTTTGGTCGAGCGGCTGGGTTCATACCAGAGTATTGTGTCAGGGTTGTTGTAAATTTGTCATGTATTTCTTGGGTATAGGTGTTGGTTGTTAAATTCTGATCTGCGATCACTAAGGTCTCAATATCATTTTCTAACATAAAGGTTAAATTTTCAGTTTGTGAGGATGTGTGTGATGTCTGTGTGTATGCTTGCGATTGATGGAGTGGGTGGGATTGTAAAATTGGAGATTGAGTGTAAGATTGTGGTTGTTCTTGTATAGTACTTTCGTCTGCGTCTTGTAATAATGTCATAGTATTAGAGCCTATATTATCTTCAGATTCTTCTTGTAACTGTAAGCGGACTTCTTCTCTCAGTTGGTCTAGTATTTCTTGAGAGAGAAGTTATTTCGTACTATAACTCTCCGCTGGTCTGATATTCTTTATTCTGAAACGGTTACTTCCGGATATTGCTGGGAAAAAAGTTGATGTAATTGTTGCCTATATGTGGTCATGTCGGTCTCTAATTTGATTATGTGAAAATAAGTACGCATGACAAATGTATTCACATCTTTGCTCCATTTCATGCGCACTCGTGATTTCCCAGCCTTGGTGGACACGGAGAAGAAGGAACTTGCCTCCCGTGCAACATTCAAGACTGGTATGGATGGATCTGGGTTAAAAAAGAGTGTTTGGGATGATGATGGTACGGAAGGTGAAGATGATCTGGAGGGTGTGTACGATACAGTACTTGGGCTATATGGTTCTATTGGAGTGTTTTTTCTGATTGTTAAACTATCACCATCGTCACGGATTTCGGCTGTAGCATCTTTGTCGGTGGGAGCCCGCCTGTTCAACTCCTCACCGCTGACAATTCGCATGCTGAAACACCCAGCGTCAGCTCCAGGTGTGCCTCGGCGATCGCGCCAGGGCAGCGGTCCTATACGTTTACGTTGAGATCGTAGCTCCATTTTTGATGGGTTTCCAGAGCCACGTTAGCCACGCCAGTAATTTCTCATTCGTATGTCTGCCTCCCACGTGATTAGGTTTTCAATCAGGACGTGTGGTTGTATTAGGGGGCTTTTATTATTATTATTATCATTATAATTATTATTATGATCATTTTTATTGAATTAATATAAATATAAATACATAAAGAAGTTTAAAGTTTGGAAATGGAAATTTCATATTTTAACACCCACCCCCGCAATCTTTTTCGGCGGTTGGTTGTTGTAAAATCCGCTCTTAAATCATTTCTGCATCACATATAGACGACTCTAGCTAAATTTGGAGTCTGTAGGAGCTACGGCTTAAAAAATAAAAAATTTCATTGTTAAACCACCCCCGCAATCCCCTGTGGGGTGAGCTACCGTAAAATTCGTTCATAGACTATTTCTAAATCTCTTACAGAAGATTCCTACCAAATTTGGAATTTATAGGAGCTATAGTTTAAAAACGGGAATTGTTCATTGTTAACGCCCCCGCAATCCCCTTTTGGGGATGAATTTCTTAAAATCCGTTTTTAGTTGACCTCTACACAACGAAAGTAATATTCCTACCAAGTTTCACATTTCTAAGTCCTATAGTTCCCGAGATTTCGTGATGAGTAACTATAGAAATTGTAATACTTCGATCATCATCGAAATTTTTAACGTTTTAGCAGACTTTTTTAAAATTTTCTTACATGTAAACCTTCTCCAGACAATTCTGAAGACAACAAAAAAAAATTAACCCAGTCGGTCTAGCCGTTCTCAAGTGATACTCGATCATAGATACGGCATTTTATTTTTATCAAAAAATGAGAGTGGGTGTGCAGGGGTGCGTGGGAGTTGGTGGGTGGATGCGTGGAAGTTTGTAAGTCGATTCTTAGCTGAATGTAAAAGAACATAATCCGTTTAGT
Organism: Dendrolimus houi; assembly: GCA_039645545.1. Lineage (NCBI taxonomy): Eukaryota > Metazoa > Arthropoda > Insecta > Lepidoptera > Lasiocampidae > Dendrolimus > Dendrolimus houi. Next base: position 20,913,473 of record CM077127.1, on the reverse strand, counting down.
AAACTCCGTTGAAATCCATGAAAACAAAAGAATCAAGAGAAAACGCTTGTCTTTTGTTTTTATTAGTGGGATAAATGTTCATAAAAGTAAAACAGCAATAAAAAAATGAAGGAACGTTAGAATTCGAAAAATAAATAGCCATAAACCATCTAGGAAAAATTTCGCATCGAATGGTGGTAGTTTCATGTCGATACGATCAGTGGTTTAGGCGCGATTGAGCCTCAAACGAAGGCCATTTTCATTATATATATATAGATAGATAATAGCAAATTGATTGCCTAGAGAGTAAACGAATGCACGGCTCGAAGGGCCACTTTGTAACGGATATAACGTTCAATGGTGCAAAGGAGAAAATTCAACAAGGTTTTAAGGGTTTGAAAGTTTGCCGTTGATGTTTTGAGAGAAGCGAATGCAGGGCACGTATATCACGGTTGGTGGTCACGGGCAACTAACTCGGTCGATCCCGAGTGAAGTTCGTGCATTCGTTTACTCTCTAGGCAATCAATTTGCTATTATTGATAATATTAATAATTAATAATATTATAAACACACACAGGTAAACACACAAATATTTTACATTTAATCTTTAGTTATTTTTATATAATTATGTAAGTATATTTATTGCATATATAACAATTTAATTTTTTTACGGGTAACACCGAACGGGCCGCTCAAACAACAAATTATATAGTCAACAGGCTGCTTTTCTATTTATTTATTATACTTCGATCAGCACCTCACGCGGGGATGAGGGTTGATGGCAAATTGTGAAGCGAGGTTTTATATTATATTAGGCAAAGATCGAATCCTAGTGTTCCTTGTGATAGAGATATTTGTGAGTCGTTTATCCTTAATACTAAATTTAGTTCCCAAAAGACGTAAGGTTAATATAAGGATTTACCTTGTAATTTCTGCTTATGTTACTCCTCACAGTTCCATGACGCCAGTGGTAATAGCCGAGATCATTGTCTCTTGGCCATAGCATCTTATTACTTTTGAAGAACGGTGTCCAATTCTCCGAACCCAATCGATGTGCGTAGTCAATGTAGCCTGATATTTCAAAACCGCCTTTGGTGAAGTGACGAATAAAGATGATTGTCTGAATATAACAATGAAATTGAAGTGTCTGTTATTTATATAATATCTAATCATAAATGAGATTTTTTAGAATTTTATCTGTATCGGCTTAACGGATTTCAAAGAAAATTTTAGATCTTGAAATAGCAATATTACTTTAAATTCACTTTTATACCTATACTTTATTTTGATAGCTAGCAGGATTCAGTAGATATGAATGTAAAGTCCATTGCGAACGAAACTGCGGGCACAGATAGTTCTCAAAATAAAATATTACTCTGAAGAAATATATGGTGCTAACTATAAACTTTTGCTTATAAAGTCATGGTATATTATTATTCCTTTTTTAACTTATACGAACTTGCAAAATCCCTACTCTATTAGCCCGCTCTCTCACAGCTAGTTCTCTATTAAAGGGATCTTCCACATCAGCGCCTTCGCTTACAAGAACATAGGGTCTTACTGTAGGATAAACTATCTCGTTGATAACAGCTCTTCTAGCATAAAATTCTTTCTCTGACAAAGTATCACCCAATGCTCTGAAATTTAAAAAAAAAGAAAATTAGATTGTTTCCTTTTTTATTAAATGAGTTCAGCAGACAGACAAACAGCCTACCTGATGGGAAGCGCTTACCATCGCCTATGAACATTTATAACACTAAATGTGCTAGCAATGTGCTGCCGCTCTTTAAAGGCGGACTGGAACCTGGTCAGTAATGCCGGCATACTCTAGACTGTGGGTTATGTTTATCGCTTCTTACGAGAGGCAACCCGGTCGCAGGAAATTGTATTCTTTCGCCGTTCCTGCACAGCCACAATACTGATGAAATATCATCTTATTAATAACTTGTAGGAGAACATCACACGCCTAACCTAACCACCTAACCTTGATTTCTTCATCAAGGTTAATTCATGATTATAACACTACTAGTTGGCAATATTGTTTGAGTAATGGCTAGGGCCGCTACTTATAAATGTGAAATTTAGTCAAAATTTGAATAAAATCTTTTTAATTTCAATTTGCAAGGGGAGTTTCAAATCGTCTACAAAATAGTTCAAAACATAAAATAACTTTAGCACTATCATATTACTACTCATATTATTTCAAGCGATGTATGTATAATAGCGTTTTACAAGTAAATGTGGAATTTTATACAAGCAAAAATATCTAAAGATGTGTTAAGTCAGTCTGGCGAAAAATTCAGAAAACAATTTCATTAGAAAGCCTATGGTTATACACATAAATGAATATGGAGGTACAATAACTCATGATCTAACTCTTGGCATCAATTTGGATAACTGTTCCAACAAGTCGCAATTTTTTAGTAACGCTAAAGTTTTTACATTATGTAATAGATAATCTTTAATGCAATACGAACAAGGATAAGTAATGGAGGATATTAAAACCTGTATCCAAGCGCAGCAATAGTTCTAGATGATTGTATACTCCTCAAGTTTCTCAAATCTGCAATGTCTATCAATGAATCTAAATAATCTTCCCATGTTTCAAACGGCAGGAGTCGCCTGTCAGCTTCAACTCCTGGTGGATATGCATTCTTCTTCTCTGCCATAGCCATGGTGGTTATGTTGTAAATATAATATCAAAAGGAAATTTAAAGTCCATTAAAATGTTTCAATAAAATTTATCACTATGATTTTAGATGACGTTTTGTGCCATTACTTTACAAAAGTCAGTTACATAAATGAGGTACGATGATGGTTGAAAAGAGTTTAAAATGCAAAAGTATAGGTATGAAGATAATAAATAATTGTATTTTGTACAATCTCATCTAGTGTGAGTACAACTTGCACACGGACACTTGTTTTATAAATTTCGCTGATAATTTTTTTTTTATTTACTCTGGTCTGGTTTTCTGGGAATAGTTCAAAACTTGTCCACTACCAGTCATACCACAAATGTAACTTGTTGCAAACTTGGAAATATAGATACAGTGTGTATTTGCCAATTTATCTATTTATTATAAACTAAGAAACTGAATAAAGTAAATAAATGTAATTATTAATCAAAACGTGTACAATATATTAGTTATATTGTTTTCCACCTACTCCTTAAGAGCATAAGTAGAATATAAAATAGTTTGTATTAAGCATACTCAAAATACAAATCAAGCCAGATTTGTTTTAATAAAAGGTTTTATTTTTAGATCCAGATAAAGCATAGTGTCTAATGTATTTGGATTATAAGTCATAATATATTTTGGTTTTAATTTAATATTTAAATCACAGAATAGACAGCGCGAGATATCTCAAAGCCATCTATAAACAAAAGTTCGTTGTTTAAGAACAAAGAGCATTACTTAATAATACATTGGGTTTCTGATGTATATTTCAATACCTTTCAACAAGTATCCTTTACGTTTTGTTTGAGCCTACCTTTGTGATTTCCCACTTTGAAATGCAAATGTATATCATTTTTACTACGCAAAGTAGTGTAATCGTCTACAACAAATCGCTTTCAACTGATCAGAGGTATTTCCAAGTTTATGGAACCTCCTCCACTTTTGTCCATGCAATCTCTACCTAGCCCTGTATAAATAATATATTTTATTTATATTTATAGTTTTATTTCAAGAAAACATGTCCCATAGTCCTAATATATATTACATTACACAAATTATACAAATTTTATTATACATGAATACATACAATTTTAAAAAGTTACACGTACATACACATTTACATGCACACTTATTCACATATATACCACAAGTTATACTTTCATTATACTATTATGTATAGCGCAGCATTGCCTTAAGTAGGTACAGTCTACCCTATAAGCAATCATCGCCAGGACGGCGGTGGTGCTGGCCCGCACCCGGCGCACCAGGGACGCGCACCGCTTCGTAATGGTGGTCTGAAAGCAATCGGTGAGCGTCAGGGCAAACATGCCCAGGGCGTTGCAGCAGCGTGGCAGCCCCAACAGCGCCCTGAGCGCATTATTGTATTGGACACGAAGGGCCGTGTAGCTATGTGAATAATTAGTCCACAGATTGCACGTGTAGAGAGATGTACAATTAGCTTTGAAAAGCGCTAACTTTACTTTCTGTGAGCACCGTGCAACTCTACGGGTAATCATAACATAACAATAACAGCCCATAAACTTCCCACTGCTGGGCTCGGGCCTCCCATTTATAGAGGAACGGATAATATACCATGCTTGTCCCAGGCGGATTGGTGGGCTTAATACATCGGTTACCTAGCTGTGCAGATTGCATTACGATATTTTTCTTCACTGCTAGCACGTGGTAATTATAACAATATGCACATTAGGTCAGAAAACTGCCTAAGTGGTGCATGCGTTCCGTCCAGGTTGCGAACTCGCGCCCTTTCAGTTTGGAGCAACAAATTTATCTTAAAAAAAACTACTGAATTTATGTGGTTGTAACCAATTTCCTTTGAAAATATTTTTACAATTCTTACACTTCAAGAGTTAAAACGTGACAAAAATTTCAGGACTTTGATGACGATTTTATAATAATTTTTCTCTGTCCAGGAACGGAGGAAGCATACAATTTCCTGCGGCCAAGGGGTGTGTCGTAAGAGGCGACAAAACAACACACAGCCAGGTGGTAGGGTGTTTGCCCGTTCGGATGGCTATCAGCCCACGTCTAAAGTATGCTCCCATAACAACCTTGAGTTGAGTTACGGCATTAATGGCCAGGTTCCAGTCTCGTTTTAGAGAGTGGCAGCATATTGGTAGTACCTCTGGTGTTACAAATATCCATAGACGATGGTAACCGCTTTCCATCAGATGGGCCGTCTGTCTGTCTGCTGAATTCACGCAATAAAGAAAAACTTATAAGCTACAAGGATATGCCCGCGCCTTTTTCCACGCTTGACTTAAAATCCCCGCGGGATTCCTGGGACACAAAATACCACAGCATTTAAAAACGAATGTAGTTTTATGAAAAGTGTGCCGGAATAAGCAAATTTATGCACCCGAACAACTACAAACCGCTCCCGAGAAAATTTTCGCGGAATTCCCGGGATAAAAAATTTCACACATTTTATTACTTAAAAATTGCTATCGATCAGTGAAAAATCACATTGGAATTGGATTGTTTTTAATTTGGCCATTTAAACAATTCCCGCGGGATTCCCAAGATAAAAATTAGCGCAGATTTTAAGTCTAAAAATTTGCTGTCGATCAGCGAAAACCGCATCGAAATCAGCCCAGTAGTTTTCACGTGAATCCCGAACAAACAGACTAGACTCTAAAAAAATTGTATTGTGTTCTCCGTCGTTTATATAGTTTCAGTTGTTTTTTTTAAATAGCTTCAATGTACAGACACGTCACGTTTAGAATTTTATAATATTATAGATAACTTATACATTATTACATAGAAGGTAAAACGTAACTTTAAAATAAGTATGTAAGATACATAGAAATTCGAGATGTCTTGAACAGCTCAAACATTCCGTTTAGAACTTAATACAGCTAATATGTCAGACGTCTTCTTATGAATCTACAGTAATAAATAAAATTTATGTGTCCGTTTGTAATTTCAAAATAAATACCGAAATTTAAGTGAAAACAGCATTTATACTATGACTACTGGTGCAATTAAAATTGAATCAATTTGTTTGAAAGGTATAGAACTAAGATTACATGTTTATAAGGATCATTATGGTTGATTCATTCAAAATAGACAAAAATGAACCGTGTAATGACCGTTATTAGAGATTTTTACTGTCTGTTTCAAAAGTTATGTCGAATAGGCTGTATAACGAATCAACAGCTTTAAATTAAAATTTTTGATGAATAATCAAGACATAAATTTTATTTTAAAACTAGCTGTGCCCGCGACTTCGTCTGCGTGGATTTTTTTTTGTGGACCCCTAATTTTCAAAGTAATCTAAGTTACTCCTTATAACATCAGTTATCTATCAGTGTTAGCCGTTTCAGAGATTAACCGGAACATCCAGACAGACGAAAAAATTAAAACTATTTTATTGATATACCGTATATACTTTCATATGCATTTAGTAAGAAGGTGTTATTCCGACGTTACAAACAGACACTTAATTTTATTTATATGTATGTATAGATAGAAACGTGAAGAAGCAATGACAGACGTTAATATTAACAGACAGGCAGACAAAAATCTAAAAATTGCATTTTCGGAATTTCCTGCCCGAATGATTTTTTTCACATTTTTATTTTGACATTATAAAGAGACACTTCAATTATATTTAGTATATTAGAAGATGTATGTTTTATTTCGCCATATTACAAGGTTCAGTGAATATAAATAGAGACTACGAGTCAGACGAGCGATGTCGCAGAGACAGCTAGTTCAGAATATAATAAGCTACTTGAGACACATTAGATGTAAGAGGATTTTTAAGTCTACATCTAAGGATTAAAAGCTTCTGACATAGGTTCCTGGCATTCACTTCGATCGATATTGACTTGAGATAAACTTTTATACTGGGCCTTACCCCCGGAATCGCCCGCGTATACTTCTAAACTTACCGGAGAAATGAATCTCCAGGGCACATCATTGCCTGCAACTTCTTCCTTACGTATATTTTTTTGATTGAACTACCTTGTTGATAAGGATAAATGATTAACCAGTAATATTGTAGCCAAAATGAATGATCTAGCACGATTTAACAAAAAAAAAACATATTACGCAATGATGACGTTTTGAGGAGATTTACGGTACGGTATAACATTTCTAGCAAAAAACATTTAATCATCGTTCAAAAACAGGGACACCAACCTTATTTACTTGTATACCTTTACATAGATAGATAAGCTCCTACAGGAAAAGAGAGAGCATACATGCAGCGTATAGATGTATGTATGCATGTAGCACTATACTAGTACGGGGACTTAAATGCGCTGAAAATATCAAAGGAGAACAAAACGTAATTTTTATTGTTACCAAATAAAGTCTTATTGTTTTTCATGAAAATGTAAATAACTTTTCTGCTATCCATAAAATAACTTCAAAAATAAATTTGTTACGACTTAATTTTTTCTAAATATTTCTACTCAAATGCGTATTTGAGTAGAAAAGAACACGAATACAGTCACACATACACACATACAGAAACATACTTAGACTCGCACACAGTGGCACACATACGCTAACACAACGCACAGAATCATTCACACACTCGCCTACCCATGCAATGGCGCTCACACACTTGTAACTTCGACAGTATATTGTACGATTAAAATATTTAGACTTTCGAGGGAGAGGCTTGCTGATCAATTAAAATAGGTTTTTTAACCTAATACAGACACCAGGCTCTTCATAAATCAATTTAATATGTATAATATTTTACCGTGACTGTGTAAAATGGTTGATTTATTGACAGCAAATAAATAAAATTATTATTAAAATAAAACGTTCAAAAAGAAAATATAATGAGCTGTAGCGCCATCTTATCGTATGTAAGATTTATAAGGATTTATATTTTAGAAGTTATACTTTTTACTTACACTTTTTACAAAACTATGGTCATTTCTAGATAGTATTTCTTTTTTCTATGCCTGTACTTACTCATTGTCGCTATTGAAAGTATAATACCAGTGTATGTTTGTGGTTAAATACCAAGTTTCATGGTACGTAATGATTCATTGCCAAGGAAACACACAGAACAAGTTACACAGAAACGTACAAAAGAAGTCATTTTTACATTTACACATTAGCATAGAATATTGCCATTATTTTTTTCATAAAAATCAACAAACAAATTTATATCAGGATCACATAGACCTTTCTCGGGTCGAAGGTAATTTTTTCGAGTGTCATTTGAGTGGCACCAATCGTTGCCTCACCAGACAGAATTTGGGAATCAATTTAGCATATTAAACGCGCGCTTAGTGTTGTAACATTTCTCTTCCTACATCGTTATGTATTTAACTATCGCTAAACATGGGTGTCGACACCAGTATTCAAGGGGGTGCACTGGAGTCTGAGTTCCGAATATATAACAGAAAATCCCTTGAAATCAGGCTAAAATGTGATTTTTTCAGTTTTTCAACCATACTTTTTGTTTCTGAACTGATTTTGGTCATTCTTTTTGTGTTCGATTCATCATAGTTTCAGAATGATTCTATATAAATTTCATAGGTATCAGACCGTGGATTCCGAAGATATAGCAGAAAATTACTCAAAATGAAATAGATCACGTATTGAAATATTATTAGGTTTATGAAATTCTATAACGAGTACCTACGTAAGATCAATAAAGTGCTTTACTAGGCTCAACTAGGACTAGGAAAACGTACAACGGAAATCCATGACAATAAACAGCACAAGCGCGTAAATTGAGTTGTGAAATCAGTAGTATTTAGAAAACATAAACGATCGGAGTTGAGATTCAAACGACGTTGAAACTAGACGACGGGTGTAATCATTTTATGAAACAATTTATCGTCAAGCACTTTTACTAATCGAACTTCTAAAACGGGGATTAAGAATGGGCTACGAGACGAGTGAAATACACTTCATCAGCTATCGTCAGCTATCAGATAAAGTGCAAAATAAAAATTTCTAAGAAAAAAAACCGACTTCAAGAATAACTAAAAAGCAAAAAATGAAATTTTTACAACATCTTGAAGACAGTGGCGAGTAAAACATAAAAATTACTATATACATTGTTACAACAATTAATTATTGTAAAATGTAGTCATTTTTATGTTTTACTTGGCACCGACTTCAAGATGTAGAAAATTGTATATTTTGCTTTTTAGCTACTCTTAAAGTCGGTTTATTTTTTGTTAAAAATTGTTTATTTATTTTTCTATTGCCTGAGTTTCAGCAGACGGGCAAACGGCCCACCTGATGGAAAGCGGTTACCATCGCCTATCGACATTTGTGACATCAAAGGTGCTACCAATGTGCTGCCACTCTCTAAAGGTACACTGGAAACTGGCCACTTGTGCCGCCGGAACACAACTCAAGGTAATATTTGAATTGAAACCGAAGGCGTCTAGGTTGCTGCCAAATATATTTATGACTTAGTCAATAAACTCATTATCCCCTCTACTCTTTTCCTGTAAACACTAAGCATAGCTTAACCTCGCGTCTTCTATCATTGAGCGATTCCACGTCTTGACACGGCGTAAGATGCTTAATATGCATTGCATAATTATGCGCGAATACCCGAAAGTCACTCTTTTACTCAAAGACATTTTTGCCTGTTCAAGTTTTCGTTGAATTACAACCTATTACAAATTGTTTTTTTTTTTTAAATTACTGTCAGAGGGAGATGTCTTATTTTTAATAGACTTTTGTGTTAAACACTGTTTAACAAGGTGGTAGGGCATTTGTCCGTCTGGATGGTTTCCACCCCTGGTCTAGCATACTGCCATAATAATCTTGAGTTTTGTTCCGGCACTAGTGAACCGGTTCCAGTCCCATCTACAACCCCACAGGACATTAGTAGCGCCTTTATTTTGGCATATATTCATAGGCGACGGTAACCACTTTCCATCACAATTGGGCGGTCAGCCTGTCTGCTGTACTCCAGCAAAAAATAAAAGTCCAACAGTATTTTTCAGACACATTTTTAAAACAGCTGTCAAAGACAAATGTCTGATTTGTAAATTTAATTGAGGTTAAGAAAATATTTTATTACATATATCAATGGACAATACAATGCAAGAAGACTTAACTTATTCGTATTATATTCTACTCATAGTCCCTCAATGCTATAAGTAGAATACTGAGCCCAGATCACCGTCTTCTATGGGTAAGGTGCCCAGAAGGCTGGCTACGTTTCCTCGCTGGATCGCCATACTGATCCGTTGGCCGAGGTAAGCACCAGCCCTCTGATCACCTGAAGAGTCAATGAGTCGTTTCGATAAATTTTGGTAGAAGCTCATGGTCTCAGGACCCCACGGTCCAAGCGTCTCGACAGCAAACGGCACAAATATATAACTCTCACTGAGGGTTGCAGACTTGCGCCGCTTGAGTGATTCGGCTGTTTCCGCCGCTGTACCGGCTGATAAAACCAAAAAAAAACTAAGTTCAACTTTTTTCAGTTTCCAAGCTTTTTTATTTAAGCAAACAGGCAGTAAGTAAAAGCCAGGCCCGTCTCAACTAAATTGTAGATATATGACTGACACCACACATTAGAGATTTTTATCAGAAAAATAACCAATAATTATATACAATAATCGGCATCATACTTCATACCGAATATTATTGTTAGTTTAAAGTAATATTACAGATTTTTAAAAATTATCACCAACATTTAAAAAAAATCCACTAAAACCTCTCGGGGTTCAACGCAATCAGGTGAACAACGAAAGCATAATAAATACGCCAAAAATACAAAATTTTGTTATTAACGTACAATATAATATGCTACCTTGATCATAGGCCCCGCACTAGTCATGTAGTAGTAAATCCGGTTGGCACTTAGCCATCCGTACAAAATTCCATTTCCCCACTCGAGCTTCGATTACATGGCTTACGTCAAACGTCCTCGAATAAACGTTATGAATTTCACGAAAATTTGTGAATCATTTGCTAACATGACCGTCGATAGTTAAATTAGTAAAATAACACTTTTATTGCCAAAACTTTCTCAATGTGCTTATTACTTAATATAAAAAGTATAATAATTTGTCATCATTATCGGTATCCTTTATTTCACACAAATTATACATTTTGTAAGAAGTATTTAGATAAAAATCACTCTTTTATCAAAAAATACAAACAATATTCTTTTATAAAACATCTCAAATAAAATTATTATTGTTACATTTTCTATATTGAATTATCGGTGTAAGCCTAGTAGTCAATAGTTTGGGAGTAAGTTAAAGTTACACATTTGTAGTTGTACTTTTAAGCTTGATGTCGTATTCTATTGTACTTTTATAAACCTACATGAATGAATTTGTAGACTACAAATGAAAAAAAACTATCATTAAAAGATAACAAAAAATATGTATTAATTACTTATACGAATATTATAAGTTACTAGCTTCTGCCCGCGACTTCGTTCGCGTGGAATAGTTGCTTTGAGCTAACGCTAACTTTAACCCGCGGCTTTGTTTACGTAGAAGGTGAAAATATATATACTAATATATAAAGCTGAAGAGTATGTTTGTTTGTTTGCTTGAACGCGCTAATCTCTCCCCCGTCATGACTGCCCGCCGGCCTTGCACATCATAAATGCGCGCGCAGTACTCAATCATTATTTTGCTGCGACGTTATTTTAAAACTGCGATATCTCCAAAGATTTTCATTGAAATCGAATGATGTGGACGGCAATTTTGTTTAAAATTAAATACTTGTGATGAATAACGTATTTATTTGGATAAGGATTAATATCATGTTTATAAAAACACCTTCGCAAATAATACATTATTTTAGAACAATTTTGGTTAGCATAAAAAAGATTATAGTGAGCCAACCTTAAAAGATAGACATATGCTGTCGCAGACTCTTTTTTTAGAACTTTTAAAGGGAAACAATTATGTCGCATATGATTTTTGCGAAACTTTATCCGTTTACGCAGCGCACGCAGCGGAAGCTCTCAAAAGGAAAAAAAACCCTGATTTTGAAACATTCTTCATTGGTGCTCCGCTCCTATTGGTCTTAGCGTGATGACATATAGCCTATAGCCTTCCTCGATAAATGGGCTATCTAACACTGAAAGAATTCAACTTGAAATAAGATCAGTAGTTCCTGAGATTACCGCATTCATGCAAACAAACAAACAAACTCTTCAGCTTTGTATACATCAATACTTATATATAAGTATAGATGTGAACCTTACTTGCTTAACATATTATTTGGATTGATTCAAATAAAATTAACAGATATTTGAGCTACATGTGAAAAATACTTTGATAACGGTTCTAGTTTTATTGACACAAGTGTAAGGAGTAATTTTTTTTTATAAATTAAAATATGATATTTATCAAAATTCGAACGTGTCTTCGGTAGTATAGTGGTAAGTATCCCCGCCTGTCACGCGGGAGACCGGGGTTCGATTCCCCGCCGGAGAGAAAACTTTTATGCTTTTTCTTCCCCATTTTTTATTAAATTAAATTTAAACATGATATTTATCAAAATTCCCCATCCATTTGTCAACAGAGCAAGTCTTCGGTAGTATAGTGGTAAGTATCCCCGCCTGTCACGCGGGAGACCGGGGTTCGATTCCCCGCTGGAGAGAAAACTTTTATGCTTTTTCTTCCCCATCCATTTGTCAATATTAAATTATTATTATTTAAACACTCAAAGTAAGTCTTCGGTAGTATAGTGGTAAGTATCCCCGCCTGTCACGCGGGAGACCGGGGTTCGATTCCCCGCCGGAGAGAAAACTTTTATGCTTTTTCTTTCCCATCCATTTGTCAATATTAAATTATTATAATTTAAACACTCAGATTGAGTCTTCGGTAGTATAGTGGTCAGTATCCCCGCCTGTCACGCGAGAGACCGGGGTACGATTCCCGGTGACCCGTCCGGTGAGGTGGTTTGTTTTTAAACTCAAAGCATAAAGCCTTGTTGAGGCGAAAACATGCTTGAACCGATTGCACTCAGATAGCTGCTCGGACACCAGACGTACACGGTAGTTAGTAATCCGAATTTACTTGGACAACGGTGTCTGATCCAACTATACTGACCGCGGTCAAATTTTACGAATGACCTTACTCGGAGGAATTTATAGAAAAATGTCCTCAACTTGTCTATCATCTTTAACATTGAAAATCTACTTAAAAATCAAACAAGTGGGATCGAATAAGTGGAAGTTGCACTCCGTATATAGTCGTATGAAGTTACTCGTTTTATCTTTGCAAAGAATATATAATTCGACCTGCAGCCGAGGGGCTTGTCGTAAGAGATGACAAACCAATTCACAGCCAGGTATAGGGCATTTGCACATCTAGATAGCGTATACTCTTTGTCTAAAGTGTACCGCTATAATAGCATTGTGTTCTGGCATTAACAGGTAGGTTCTACGTTCCCCTTCGAGGCCGATTACACATTGGCACCTCTGGTGTTGCAAATGTTCATAGATGACTTGCAGGAACGGAGAAAGAATACAATTTCCTGCAACCGGGCGGCGTGGCGTAAGAGGCGACAAAACAACCTACAGCCAGGTGATATTTACCCATCTGGATGGCTACCACCCCTGGTCTAAAGTATGCCACCATAACAACCTTGAGTTGTGTTCCGGAATTAGTGGCTAGGTTTCATTATCCCTTTAGAAAGCGGCAGCACATTGGTAGCACTTTTGGTGTTGCAAATGTCCATAGGCGATGGTAACCACTTTCCATCAGGTGGGCCGTCAACCTATCTGCTGTTTTCTGCTGTTTGCTGTGTCAAGAAGCCGTTTGCAATGCCGCTTTTGTTTTTCGTTTCCTGATTTTGCAAAAAGGATGTGTTGAGTCAGCCGTATTATACAAAAGTGCGTTAAAATGAGTGTTCATAGACGGTCCTGTGCTGTTGAATATGCGTATTGTTCTTCTAAGCGGAGATTTGTTTTATGCATAATGGCATGTCGTATTTATTGTGTGGTCGGGTAGAACTTTTGACTGATTTAATTTAAAAAAATGTGAAATGATAAAGAATATTTTAATATAAGTTTTATTTTTAAGTATCTATTTATTTAATTTTTGGAGTGTAATTTTATAAATGTAATTGTATTTTAATTATTATTTTGTAAATGTATGTCTTTCCTATACTTATATGTTTATTACTATTACTTTATAAATTAATACAATAAAAGAAAAACTATTTGTATCTATATATTAATGAAGCAAAAACTTTGTACCCCATTTTAGGAAAATTGCGCGGACGGAGGAGTATGAAATTTCGCACATTTAGAGTTTATATAGAGAATGAGTGCAGAATGCTAATATTTTTTTTAAAGTTATGCATAAAAAATACATTAAATTAATAAAAAAAACATTACACATACTACCATGTATTTGACACACACACTCTTTTGTTTATTGTAAAAGTCAAACTAACAGTGTAGCCTTGGCGAAATCTGTGATTATAGAAAACTGTATACTGACTATACTGTCTTTGACAACAGAACCTTAATAATGTTCAAACTTATAATTTAAATTAATTATGGTCGAATATCGGCCAATGGGCGACCACAATAAAAGAAAACTTATTTGTATTATATGTAAATATGTCTTAAATAATATAACGTCGGAATGTTAGAAAAAAACAAATGATCTGTTTCTGTAGTGATATCTATAACAATCGTATAAGCATTAGTTATTAATTCTATCCCATGAAATTTTAAAATATTTTAAATCGATTTAAAAAAAGAGAAGGTTCTCAATTCGTCAGTTTTTTTGTATGTTCGTTACTCGATTTTTCCGTCAATTGTAGACTGATTTTCAATATTTTTCTTTTATACGAAAGGGTATATATACTAACGAATCGGTCTCATTATCACCATGTCAGGATCTAATGAGTAGATCTTAGGGAAATCGACAGAAACCCTTGAAATTTGTTAACCGACTTATTTTTTCCACGATATCTTCGTCAATTATGAAGGGATTTACAATTTTTTTTCTTTATTCGTAAGTGTATACTCCCGAGGTGGTGCCATGGTCACCATGTCAGGATCTGGGGGAAATCGAGAGTAACCCTTATTAAAGAACGCCTACATTCTTAGAAAAAAAAGCTTGTATACGCGCGCCAGTATTACATTTTCTACAGAGACTGTATTTTTTTGTATGCATGTTACGCGATTTCTCCATCAATTTTTTATTCGATTGTCTATTCTTCTATCCTATCACATGGTCAATAAGTCAGGATCTGATGAATGCATCCCAGGGAAATCGAGAACAAACCTTGTTAAAAATTTTGTAGAAATAAGTCGGCTAAATATTTATTTTTCGCTTTTTAATTTTAAGTCGGTTTTATATTGTTACAAAAAATAATCAGCAAACAAATCAGTAAAAAAATTAATTGATTTTGTATCACAATGGATATGCAACCTAACCAGTTTGCCTCGATTAGGCTTCTAAACGGATTAAAAGATTTTAATGATAATTTTCTAAGTCCAGAATATAAAATACAAATCCTGTGGGAAATAAATGGGGAGCGCAGCTAGTATTTAGATAATAGCAAACATACGAACAAAAAGGAACTTATGTACGTACGATAAACGTAAACAAGTCATGTACATAGTACATAGGTACATAATACAAGTTGTGACACAGAAGTTTTGCATGTTAAACGGTAAACTAGACTTGAATGGGTATTGAAGCGAAATAGGTGAGATAAAACATGCATGCGCTTTCCATATAAATATAGTCTCCAGAGATTCACATATGAAGTGCTTTACACGATCATGTAACATTACTCAAGGGAATGAAGATGTTTGAATTGATTTTATGGAGAGCAAACCTTTTAGAAGGTGAATGAGCTACGATAGTACTTAGAATATAATAGAATATTTAACACTTTATCGTCAAATTTACAATTACAAGATTGCACAATTACAATACAGTAATGGTAAAAAAAAATAGGTGGCCTTATCGCTTAAAGCAATATCTTTTAGGCAACCTAACTTAAAGAATAATTGAACCTACTCTGGCGATGTAGGTGGTGCAGATTATTAGATAGAATTTAAACAAACATATAATACTTAAATTACATATTTTATAAATTACTCATACTTAAATTACTTTAGAAATTAAATGTATACAAACATATTTACAAGAAATATATATACTATGAGAATTAGGAACAATTTTTTTAAAGTAGTCTTTTCTAGGTGTGATTTTAAATGTAGGCAATATTATGGCCTCACTGACAGCAAGAGGCAGCGCATTCCAAAGTTTGACAGCCTTCACTGAATAGGTGTGTGCATATTATATACGTCGCGGCAAGTATATTTTAATCTGTAAGTATAAAAATATTCGGCAGACAAACACTCATATCGTATATTCCAAATTAAGAAAGTCACGCTTGTGTTATGGGCAATATACAACAGACTACTCTGGGGCCGATTCCAACCACCTAGATTATAGTAAATAACGGAAAAAAATTACATTATAGTAAAAAAAATTATAGTAAAAAATATAAGCCTGGACTTCGGCGTCGCAGTGAAGTCGGCTGGCAAAGGCTTAGCCCGCTCAACCACAGAGGCTGTCAAGGAGTATGTTTTCAATTTGTGTGCAATCTAAGTTGTAGATTAGATACGACATGCCCATATTTTATTGTCTGGGTATTTATTATTTATGGCAGCTTAAAAAGAGATATTTCAAATATATGAGATTTTCAGTACAAAAACACAATTCTTATAAACAATCTCTATCTTGCAACTATATTTAGACGTTCCTAGTATTTTCATGGTATAATAGATACCTATATATTTATTCACATTCTCACTCTCCTTTATAACATAATATTTACCCTAATAGTCCCCAGTACCTTAAGGAACGTTTTAAATTCCTTCGCCTATCCACTGCTCATAATTTGCGCCATGATACGTACCGAAAACTTATGACGCCTGCACACACTTCATCCTGTTATGATAATTCTTTTACGGTGCAGGCTGTCAAACTGTGGAATATGCTGCCTCTTATTGTCAGAGAGGCCAAATCATTACCAATATTTATAAATTAGCTCAGAAGACACTATTTGTCCACAAATAGCTATGTCTGATTAACAGAATATAATCATGCTAATATATTTATTATAATAACTGATGTATTATTGTATATATATGACTATGTATATATATATATATATATATATATATATATGTATTTGTATATTCATTTCTTAAACTAGTTTGAGTATTTATGTATCTATTGCCTTTTTCCTGCACCACCTATATTGCTTGATTCAATTTTTTTTAATTTAGGTTGCCTGGAAGAGATCGCTTTGAGCGATAAGGCAGCAGTGTTGCATTGCTTAGAAAAATATTTTAAATATGGTCTGTTTTTTGTGTTATCTCTCTCTCTCTCTCTAATTTAGTAAGAGACCCTCTTATTCATACAAGATACAAGTCGCTTATAAGTATATGTTAAAAACAATTAAAATAGTGATACTCATAAGCGCATTAATATGATCGCATTATTAATGCGATTATGAATAACATTTTCTAATAAATTTCTTTTAAAGGTTTATAAACTTTGTGCAGCTATAATAAATAAAAGCGTTAGTCCCTAAATTGGTAACTCTAGCTTTATATCATGAGTTTTCAAACTTCGAAATAGTAACCCTAAACACGAACCAGTTTTTAAACAAATCTTAAAGTTTTCTTGACTTTAAAACAAAATTGTATTCACTTTGTAAAACTATACACCTTGTGCACGAAACAACTGAAGAGATGAATACACAACAGAGTTGCACCACCTTGTTAGTGGTTGCTATACTTCAGACGAGCGGTTGCAATTTATATTTATTTACTCGTTCATAATTAGTCGCTTCCAAAACGACCAGCACTTATATTTGTAGTAAGTTGTGATAGCTCAACGGCTAGGATATCAGTAACTTACTTTAAAGTTTTCAGTGTCAAACATGGCTAAAAGGAAATGGGCGAATCTCCCGCGTGTATCATTGACCGTAATCAGGCTTTTTTTAAATCCTATATCTTAAGATTTTTTCTTTTCAAGTACCTTTTTATAACAATCAAAGTCAAAAATGAATAATCTATCAGGAGTTTAAAATGAAACGCGATTTTGGACAATGATGAGGTCAGGCAAGACAGAATATTCTATACCTGTTGTTATAATTATAAGCCGATCGTCAAAATAACACATAATAACACAAAATGAGGAAACCAGCAGATATTTATTAACGACTATTTCGTTTAAGGTTAGTAAGATACAGGCTTCTAATTCCCCAAAAAAATATCCCTTCCACCGCTAGCCTTTAAAATATAACATGTAAATATTTAAAATTTTGTGTGGTAAAATTTCATAAACATTTTATATAAATATATCAGATCACGTTTGACCTTGAAATATTTTCGGTGATTTTACAGTATCCTATTATAAAATAGCAAAACTAGAGCATATTTTTCAGCACCACAGCTCCACTGTTCAACACATATTTGGCAATTTTTATTCCTTTTTTTTACGGTAAAAGAATTTTCTTAGGTTTAACGAACCGTTGATTTCTATATTTGAAAACACGATATTACAAGACTGTATATATTACTGTAATTTGTGTACAAGATGCTCGTCTATCATGTTACTAAAACGTGTGGACACGTAACTGCTTATTTTCCCGCGAATTGAAGGCTGGACTTCAAGGGAATATACCTAAATATGCCGTACCTATCTTGCGCTGAATGATATGACTCAAAGCTATTATATTATTATAATTTCGTGTGCTATATAAAAAATATATTTATATTTAAATGCTATTTATATAAAAATAATTTATTTAGAAGTTATTAACATGCACAGTATTCATTATATTCCTTGCTTTGTGTAACAACTAGGTTTTCCACTTGAATTCATCCGCCTATGTGTGTAATAGGGGCGTTCATGGACCGATAGAATGAAAGTGTTCTCCCTAAATTTTGATTCCATATACGTGTATTTGATATAAGTTATTCTCTTGTTTAATATTTCGAGACCGTGATATTCAAAATTTTAATGTATATAAATAAAAATCAATCGTAGAAAGGTATGTGTAGGGATATTACATAAATACTGACTGACTGACTGACATATTAACCATAAATATAAATTATAATCAACTTAAAACTAAATTATTAAACACACGTTTAAAATAAATTACAAATAAAATATATCATACAAGCATCGCCGAGTGAACGCGTAGTTATTAGATTGCTTAGTAGCACGGACCGTCGCATGCGCCGATTGCGCCGACGTCATAATCTTTTACTTCGTTTCGTTGTTGGTTGGTCGTAGCATCTCGTAAATAACACACGTGCCGCTCGCTCATACCTTTTAGTATATTATCAAACGTTATTGTAGTAAGCAAATATAACTTAAAGTGAGAATAAACGGTTAGTTACAAACCCTAGCATTCTTCCGCTATCCACGATAAAACCTACTTACTACAGTATGTACGCGCATAACTTGAGAACGACTTTACTTACCGCTTTTGATGAAATTTTTGTGTGTTTCAATGGGCTCCCGATGATTTAGATTCACAATTGGAACTAGTAGGAGGTACTAGGTCCTAGATTTTTATTTTTTTAGGGCAGAACGGCGTTTCCTGAGACCGCTAGTATTTTAATAATACATAATTAAACTTATCTACCAATAAAATTTATGTTTCTGTATGTATGTGATTTCATAATAAGTATCTAAATGTAAGTAAAAATTGCATTTTGTTCGATGCTTTTTAAAAAATTTGCCTATCGCTAGATCTGAAAAATTGTCTCGAATACACATAAACAAAGGCTCAACAAATTTGAATCAAAATGTTGTGTATGTTATCTTATTACCTTGCAAGGTCCAGAAAATAAGAACATAAAGGACAAGATAAGCGCAAATGCAGTGAAGGACAGAGCTAAAGTTAAATAATAATTTAAATTCCATATTTTACACATACCAAAAGAATCTTTACAGATCCTGTGAGTTACACAGTGGAAACCAAAGTGCCTTTATATTATATACTTCGAAGCAACGAATTACGAGTTTCCATTTGATTCATTAATGAACCACTTCTCAGGTGAAGTAAGTAGTTCAGTTAAAAAAAAATCTAAATAATCCCTATCCATGTGTTACGTCCCTTTCTCAAATGCTGATAATTTATGTTGTTTTATATATTAAAAGAATTGTATGAAATCGAAATAAAACGGCCCAGAATCAAGGCCGCAATAAGTAAAAAGCAATTAAACTTTCGGGGCCCAAAGTATGGCATTGTAAAAAATATAGACATAAATAATAAAAGTATGAAATAAGGTTAAAAGTAGTCTAAGAAAGTAGTTTAAAAATGAAGATACATATAGTGCACCCAAAAAAGACAAAAAGTAAAACACCATACAAAAATGAAGACACTTGTGGTTTGGAAAGGTAAGGAAGGCATCGATGCATCTTCTATAGTAATACAAGTTAAGGAGATTAAGGGCCTATTTTCCACTCATCAAATAAAATTTATTCTTTAGAATAAAAATACATGGGGAAATTATAAATGACAGTTGCATGAATAAAACAGTAGATTGTTCCACTTTTGAATTTAGTTAGGTTATAATTTATTCGACAAATAACTTTTATCTGATGATTGAAAAATCGAACAAAATGCGATATTTTTAAGCACTATATTTTTATGTAATAATTTATCAATCATGTATAATACAAAAAAATCTCTCCGGCGGGGAATCGAACCCCGGTCTCCCGCGTGACAGGCGGGGATACTGACCACTATACTACCGAAGACTCGCCTGGGTATTTGAAATTTCGGTAATTTAATTTGACATTATCGCATTTATTTAAGTTCGACCGTCTTTCTCTTCCATAGTTCTTTCTATCTTCTCGATTTTTTCATTTTTTCTTATAGATTCTATCAATAAATCAGTAAACCGATATCGGTTACAGCGACAATGTGCATTGAAAGCGTTAGACATCCAATTTTACAGTCAATGTTCTGATATTCTCTGTAAAACCAATTAAACTACCTAAAAATATATTCTACAGATAAAATAATACCAAACTATCTAACAAATATAATAATAGAAGTAATAACAACTATATAACTCTAAACTAAAACCAGTTCAGCCCCATAAGGCCACTGTCACAGGGCAGTGTATTATTTTTTTCAAGTAGGAATCCGTTTGTGGACACCTTACCGCACGGAGCTGCGGTGGAGCAATCTTGGACTCAGCGGCCCGATGGGCTGCCGAAACACCCACTAAAACCCCTTGGTATTCTTCTGTCGCCATATGTCAGGGCCCCGGGACGTGCGCGAGCTTTTCGCCCCGACTCCGACTGGCGTGGTGTCGCCCGTACGGGCAGGCAGGCCTCTACTGCTTCAATTTGTGATTGAGAGGGGTGCGCGCGGGATACCGATGCGCCCACTTGGGAGCAGGTGACGGCCTAATATCTCCGCGAGCCGTTACCTGCTGCTGGACTCTTACGGCGGTCGGAAGTCATGTGCCGTCCGGTGCCGAGTCCTACTGTTGCGGCGGGAGTTAAGCGCGGCTGCTAGCTCTCTCTTCCGCTCTGCCGCCTCCTTTTCGCATATGAGGCCTCCTTATCGCCTCCCTCTCGAAAGGAGGCGTCGGTCCCAGTCGGATTGCCCCCGAATATGGTCTGAACCAGGGCCGGGAGCGATATGTCTACTCCAATGGATGCGACGAGGGAACGGCGCCCCTTATCCTAATCTGAGCACACTTGGAGAGTATACAGCGCCGTGTCCTCGACGCTGTACCTAGAAGGCTGGCAACATTACTTACATAACATAACATAACCTACGTAACATAATAACATAACTTGATCTTATTTTAATTTATTTCCAGTTTCATTTCAGGTATTCGTTGCAATTTTACTCAGCTTTAATAAATTTTAATTTGGATTTAATACATTTTATGAATGAATTAGGTTATTTGGACCACATTTAAACTAGAACATTATTATAAAAGAATGAAAAAGAGGCAAAAAGTTTTCTCTCCGGCGGGGAATCGAACCCCGGTCTCCCGCGTGACAGGCGGGGATACTGACCACTATACTACCGAAGACTTGAAATACCGATTGAAAATATGTTTTAGTTATTACTGTCAACTGCACCGCAATATTATGATGTCATTGTTTATTATACACAGTTATTTTTAGAAGGCGCTATGATTCACTCCCACAGCATTCATGACCGGTTCCTATATCGTACTATTCATTCACTTGCCTCACCATCGGTTGAATTTTGACATTAGTTATTTCAAATATTAAGCGATAGCAAGGCAAATGAACGGTTTGTATGATATAGGAACGGGCCATTAATAATAACCATTGTATTAGATTATTACAACGTTTGTACAGTTGATTCTTTTATTTTATATATTTACAATTTGTATTTCAGAAGTTTCCTATATTTTAAAAGTTAACATCTTTGAAACCGAACATCTTATTTACCTACCTATTATCTTAATAAATAACAGCATTATTAATTACTTTAAAGCGACTGCTTACATTAAAAAAAATTTAATTCCTCAATACATGTATAGTAGCCACGTATTTCGCTACAACATAGAATACCTGTCCGTCCTGTTTTATCCGTATATATAGAAAAACCATACAATAGTGAGGATAATTGCTATAACATGTTTACATAGAGAAATAAACAGACGTACAGATGAACTATGAAGCTTTTATAAAGATTTTATTGTTGCGATAGTTAGTTAAATAGTTAAAACAGTACAAACCGTAGAGAGGTATTAAATATAATTTTATCACAGAATCTTATCCCGGACAAGAACAAGATGTTAACGACATCATAAATTAAAAACAAAAACCTTTACGCCTTAAAAAGTAATATTAGGACAGGCAATTAAAAAGAAAGTTTGGCAATTTACAAAAGAATTTCAATCAAGCCTTTTTGTCTAAGGGGAACTTCGTGTAAACGATGAACGGGTAAATTAGAATACACATCAACATAAAAACTCCTTTTAAGCTTCTGTCAAACTATAGCAAAAGAAATATAAATCATATATAATCATCACCTACCTACATTTAAATCTTAGTTGCGTTTAGAGCGTTTGCTTAAAGAATCCGCTTTTCTACTTTTTCTTTTTCGCTTTGCACCGTTTTCGTTGTTATGTATTAGCGCTCATACGCACATTGCGACTAACCGCGGTTTCTATCGGCCGTGCGGTTGACCGCAGTATGCAATTGACTAAATATGCTCCTAGCCGGATTGCAGCAGCCAGTATCGCAATAAGGTAGTTAACAGTCAAACCAACTGAGGTTCTTTTTATTATCTTACAAAACTTCGAAGCGACCTAGATTTTTGTTAATGTCATTTCTATAACGAATCAAATAGCGTATTAATAATAGGTTCAATAATAATTAAAATTATTTCTGTTATGATATTTTAAAGTTACGATGATGACATGGTATTTGAACGCCCCTCTTTTGTAATATCCTATTCTCAACTGTAACACGCAGTTGAGTACTAATTGTAACTGAAATCCATAACATTTCTGTTTGATGACGCAGGGAATGTTTTTTCTTGTGACATACACTCGGGCCATGGATACGGGGGAGGCCAACTGCAGCACCTAGTGTCGCCTGCACACACAACTCTGAAGAGAGAGCCGACAAACTACCCACTAAATCTACCTGCATCCCGACAAAGATACCCTTTGTAAGAACGGGAGTAACGGATTCTAGAACAAAATTACTGCACCGTGAGGTCTTGGTGTACTAGTAAGAATAGTACATCTCAGGGAAGCAGGGTTGCACCACTACGTACAGCAGAGGTAAAGCTCCACTGTTAACCATGTACACAGCGGCCCTCTGCTGCGGAATTATGGGAGTAGATTTTGTGCGTAACGGCGTTTCCGAGCTCCCGTCTGTCGACGGCGAACAACAGTTGCTGGCATCGTGTTCTCTCTCTCTCTCTCTCTCGGCGGCTTCCTTTTGAGTTATTACTGACTCACAGAAGGAGGAAACCGCCTGCCAGTGACTGTCGCTATGAAGCATGGCCTCGACCAAGCTCCTCAACGAGACCACCGGACCAACCACAGCGTGGAGTAGGAACCTCTGGGGTCCCCATGCGGCACACTCCACGAGCGTATGAAGCGCTGTGTCAAGGGGTACACGACACTCAAACTGCCTAGTACTTGTAGCAAACTTTGAATTTGGGTTGACCGATGGGACCGCAGCGTTTCAAACGACCGAGCCGGTTTGATGGCAGCTGTATCGTACTGCGTATTGTAAGCGTCATCGAAACTTCGCATAATAAATCAAGAAACACATATCGTAATTACAGACACATGAGAAAGAATACATCTATTTAATCTTGTCATAGTCATAGATTCAAATATATAACCAAGATGACATAAAGAATGAGCCCAACTTGGCACGTTGACCTCCAACCTTCCCTTACAGTCACTCCGTTCCTTACAACTTTAACAACTAACTATTTCAAAGTTTTATATCATCTTAAATTAAACATACCTATCAAATCGCACATAAACAATTTCATGAACATTTTAAAATAACAAAGTCAGTTACTCAGTTTACTGCAAATTGTAGCGCCTGGTGAATGGTAGAACAATTGTGTCTGCCTGGCCTCACGCACGGCTTGAATATTATATATAACTTGAAACTACCGTCAATTAAATGTTTGCAATCTAAAATGTCCAGCAGCTTGTCAATACCTTTTTACAAATGCCACCAAAACATTTAGTAAATATGACGGTATCAAATTTACTTACTAATCCTTTATTCACTGTAACAGATCAATAAACATCTGCCTTAAAATAGCTATTGTTTCGTGATACCTGATATAATCTATTAAATTATGAAATTATTATGCAACTAACAACTACAACTGTAGTTTCATAATATCTCCTATAAACATAGTATATTAGCTGTCAAAAATTTAGGTTGCCAACAGTATAGAAATCAGTTCTACTAACAAAACACATGTATTATTATGCACCCTTGTGGAGCTGAACTGGAGAAGCGATAACGTTTGGCGTGAAACATGTTAGTTGCTAAGATTAATTGTGACATACAGACCGACACCAGAGTGAGCTCATAAAGATTTATTTTTATCTTTAGGTTGATAAAGCTTAAAAATAAAGAAAATCACTTCATTATATTTTTGAACACGTTTTCCTTGTCAGCCACAGTTCAAAACCAGCCTTTTTCACTTTTCCTTCGTAATGCAGCACAAGATTTGAATTACAATCACGTTAGAGTAAATTACAAAAAAATCACCCTCATTTTATTACCTTTTCCTAATAAAGTGGTATCCATATATAGTAAAAGTTAAACCCATTCAATAATTGTATGATATAACTTTTCACGGTACAGTTTGTTGTCGAAGATGATTGGGGTAGAGCAATTGTTGAGCGTCTTGAGCGTGTTATGATTTGGTTGCAGTTGATGAATTTTGCGGCGCTCGTACGCCAAAGCTATTGATATTACAATAAAAATATTACACCAATTGTGAAAAATTTCTACAGTTTAATATCATAAAATGAGTTAGAAAGGAGATATTGTGTCCAAACACTGCTATTAGGCGCCAGTTTTCCAATATGGAAGCGCGAGCGACGAGGATAAGAGGTGGGAAAGTGAAAATTCGGAAAGAGTACATCGAAATCTATAAAATTACGCATTTTCAAAACATCTGAAAAATAAATGACTGTATCATGATATTTGATTTTCAATATGTATGAACAGAAAATAATATAAACATCTAGTAATTCATATTTGTAAACATAAATCCCTGAAAAAGTAATAAGCAACGTGAAGAAATATAGGTACAACAAATCTTACATATTCCGCGGGTACTCTGCCAATAAATTTAGACCTTAATCCAGACATCCATCCGAAGGCGTATGCTGACGGTACATTAATAAAATTCGTCTATGCTGACCCTACTTCACGTAACGGGTCGGCACATACGTAAATCTTTCGCATATTTCTGTTATTCCGAAAATGCTTGCAAATTGCTTAATAACGAAATGTCTAGCTTAAAGTTGTTGGATTAAGGTATCGTTAAGATTTCGATGTAAAGTAACATTTTCTAAAGATTTAAATGTTTTATTTAGAAGTAAGAATACATAGTACGAATTTGGGAATGAAGGAATGAATGAATGATGAATGAATGAATCTTTATTTGTACAAATAAAGGTAATAGTTATACAAAGGCTGGTAAAAAAGTCAAATGTTCTCACATGGTCATACAAATATTTGAGTGCACGTCAATCTAAAAACAAAAACAAAAAATAACAACAATTCTAATACTATAAACTTAAACCAATTAATTCGTTATATTATAAA
This sequence comes from Dendrolimus houi, assembly GCA_039645545.1. NCBI lineage: Eukaryota > Metazoa > Arthropoda > Insecta > Lepidoptera > Lasiocampidae > Dendrolimus > Dendrolimus houi. Next base: position 20,887,492 of record CM077127.1, on the reverse strand, counting down.
ACAATGTCAGGAAAACGAAATAAATTAAATGTCAAAAGCCAAAAATATAAATAAAATATAAATAAAATGTAAAATAGTATTAAAATAACATCTTTTTGTCATATTTAAGGAAATTATTACTGAGTATATCATTTTATCCAGTAACCATATTTTAGCTTTTATTACATTGTTTCAATGGCAGTTCTTTGATCGATGGAGGTAATCTCTATAAATATTATAAACGCGAAAGTTTGTAAGAATGGATGTATAGATGTGTGGATGTATGTTTGTTACTCTTTCACGCAAAAAGTACTGAATGGATTTTGATGAAACGTTCCAATAATATAGCTTATACATCAGAATAACACATAGGCTATAAAATGTATAAAGATATAGTGTGAATTATCTAAAATATAACGATTTTCCATCACCACGCGGGTCCATCACATCGCGTAACAGTTTTTAATGAATAGGGTTGTTCTTGGGACAAAATCAAATACTAATCTATCCCTATTTCTTGTACAACGTGGATATATATCTTTAGCTTTTAGGAGTCACTGACACTTCTTAACCTAATGTAAATGTAAAAAACTACTACTCAAAACATTATAGTTTTTAAAGGAGTTAACAGTGACAACTTTTTACCTATACTCTTAATAACAGATATAGGTCTAGAGTATGCCGCATAACAACCTTGAGTTGTATTCAACTTTTCTAAAAATCTTTAACAAAGAGCTTACTGTTACTATGAGTATGTACTTGCAGTTTACAGTTGTATACTCAGCTAATGTGAGATAAGTAGCTACATTAAAGTTATTTCAAAGTGGCAATAATTATTAAATAACCTTCTAGGTATAAGTATTATATGCCATAAGTAGCCTTAGACTAGATGGTAACGCAGGTTCAGTTTGTTCACTTTGACGTACTGTAAGTATCATCGAGACTTCGCAAAATATATGAATTCATGCATATATCGTAACAACAGAAATAAGAGAATGAATAAGTCTGTTCAATAATTTTACAGCAATATATTTAGATAAATTACCAAGATAAAGATATAAAGATTGGGCCCGACCAGGCGAATGGTCTCCAACCTCCCCATTATAACCACCCCATGCCTCACAGTTACTAAATTACTTTTAAAAAAGTCTTTATACCAACTCAAATATACAAAGTAAAAATCAAGTACCCGGCTGCAAAAAAGACAATTTAAAAGTGATGAACTAACAAGATCGTAACAAGATTGAGAATAGAAAACAAAATAAAAATAAACTAAAAACAAAGTAAACTCTACTTCGGTTTAACAGGCTGTATTATGAGCCGAAAACCTAAGTTGAATTGTCGCATTTAGATTAGAAGCAAGCGGAACCCATTAATTTTCTTTCGGTTTATAATTTGCAATTGGGCTTTGCCTGCTACTAAACTAAATGTGGGTATTTTTATTAGGCTTTGAGCTCATAATATAGTAGGTTAAGCCGAAGTAGAGTTTACTGTTTATTTTAATTTTGTTTTCTATTCTCAATCTGGTTTCGGTCTTTTTAATGGGTTACTTTTAAATTGTCTTAGTGGCCAGATTCCAGTCGCCCTTATGAGAGGAGCAGCACATTTGTAGCACCTTTGGCGTTGCAAATGTCCATAGGCGATGGTAACCGCTTTCCATCACGTGGATCGTCTGCCTGTATGCTGAACTCGTGCACTAAAAAAAGGATACAAGACGTAGACAACTAAAAGCTCCTTATAAAATCATCTGAGCACTGTCGTTCAAAGCAAACTAAGAAAAAAAAAAACATTTCAGGTACATTTAGGAAAAAGTTTGTTACAATTAAATACCCAACTAGTATTTAAAGTATTGACAATAAAGGAATATCTCGAGACAAAATCTGCACAAGTACACGTTTAGGTTACCAAATAACAGTACAAGAACAAAGGTGGTGGGTAAGTTCAAATGTTCATAACACTTAAAAATAGGAAGACCAAGGTTTAATATTGGGATTTTATGAGTTAGTATTTTCATAACTCAAAAATGAAGTACCTCGTTGTTAGGTACATAATTTGTTAAAGTATCAAAATTCACGACGTGACGTCGTCTCGACGTTGGCTTTTTCGCTGTTGGGTTTGAAGATGATGTATCTGAAACAATAAATTTCCTTAATTATAATGAATCTTTGTAAACAAGTAATTATATGTCTGCGTCTACAGGCTTTAAATGCGTTTCTCAGCGCTCCTTTTGGAATTATTTACAGTCTTTTATTTTATATACACAGGATTTTAATAGCAAAAATAAACATAAAGCGCAATACACAACAAAGCCGCCGACCCGCCGACCATGTCGGCAACTTGTTATCGGTGGGCTAGTTGGCGGCCTCACTCAATGCAAGTCAGAAAACTTTGTCGGTGGCTTGTCGACGACTCAAGATGAGAAACAAAAAAGATACACGTCGCTATAGCTTGAGTGTCGTCGGCACTGAGCGCTTGTGTACGCATGTCGTCGAAATATAGGCGGCAGCACGCGTTGGCGCATGTTGCCGACATGATTATTTTCATATAGGCCGCCGGGTTGTGTCTGCAGGCTATGTCGACGGATCGGCGGCTTTAGTGTGTATTGCGCTTAAAAAATTTGACATGATAAATATCCCAAATTTACGCGCCCTAGTTTGATATGGTTTAAAACAGTTTAAGTATAATAAAACTACTTTTTAACGGTTTTAAGCGCGGTAATTTATTTTATTTTTTATTATTCCGACGTTTCGGCCACTTTTCAGTAGCCGTGATCACGGAAGACAAAGATGTCAGTTTAAGTACTCAAAACTCACTGAATTAACCTGTAAAATCTCGAAATCAATAATTGTTCATTTTATGCAAGTACCAGGGTGTGTTTAAAGATTTATCCGTGTAAACTTTAGCCTTTAACACTTGTCTGGTTAAGATAATTCTAGGTCCTAAGATCGTCTTCGCTTCTGTAAGTAACAGTATCTATTTAAAGTGCTATACCGGCGACAATGGTCCATTGGTTTATCGAGCCGTAAGTACGCGTAATTGCATGTCTTTAGATAATTATTCTGTCGTTATTTGCAATATTGTTACAATTAGGTACCACGTGCTGATGTTTAAGCAAACATATCGAGGTGAAATCTATACATTCAGGTTCCATCCGTGCAAGAACGGAGAAAGAATACAATTTCCTGCGGCCGGGCAGCCTGTCGTAAGAGGCGACAAAACCACCCACAGCCAGGTGGTAGGGCATTTGCCCGACTGGATGGCTACCACCCCTCGTCTAAAGTATGTCGCCATAACAACCTTGAGTTGTGTTCCGGCATTAGTGACCAGGTTCCAGTCCCCCTTAAGAGAGCAGCAGTGCATTTGTAGCACTTTTGGTGTTGCAAATGTCCATAAGCGATGATAACGGCTTTCCATCAAGTGGGCCGTCTGCCTGCCTGCTGAACTCCTGCAATAAAAAAAATAAAAAAACCGTTATATGAAATTCGCCAATCCGCCTTGGTTAAGATCTAAACCCAACAGTGAGATTTCTATCGGGTTATGTGTAATACCATATAAACAGTATATAGTGGAGGTAACAGCTCATATTCTTTAGGTCGTCAGGGTATTCCGGCTGGTGCCTACCTCGGACAACGGATCTATATGGAAATCAAGTGAGATAATGTAGTCAGCTTTTTGGGCACCGTGACCATAGGAGACATAAGGAGACAGTGACGTAGGCTCAGTACTCTACATGTAGTCATAAGAAATTATAGGTAGAAAACAACTTACAAGTGATGTTTTCATCGTTATGTTAATTTATAATACGGTCGTCTCTCGATAATTTGAAACTCAAGGGATTAGAGATAAATTTTTAATTGTCAAGAGTTCAAAATAACAAGCGTTTACTTGTGGAACTTATGAAAAGACACTTGTTCCTTCTTGGATTCATTTTAATAGCACAAAATAAACATTAACATGACTCATTAACGTTTGAAAGAAGACTGGAATGCCAACTTACTCATATCTCATTTATGTAAACAATTGACAGTTCTGTACATGTATGTAAACAAACTACAGGTATGTACATGATAAACACTTCAAATTATAGAGAGTAGGAAAGCCCGGACTTCAAATTACCGAAGGGACCAATTAACATTGATTTTATTCAATTTATCGAGTATTTTTCAAAGGACTGGAAAAAAAAATTCAAATTATAGAGAAATTCAAATTAACGAGTGTCAAATTATCAAGAGTAGACTGTATTGTAATTTTAAATAGGTATAAAAAATATGTTTAAAAGCAGCCAAACTTCAAAATGAAAAATGTTCTATTCAAGTATGCACTAACAGTAATCAAATGATTAGCTAACTTTAATGTCAGAACTGTAACTTAGACTTGATTTGTGGTGCATTTCATTTAAACTAAAGAAAATTCTCTAATACCTTCTGCAGTATAGATATAACGAAGAAATGATAGCCTCAAAGGCTTTAGGAAAATTACCTGTCCATCCTAGATTTTAATTAAAATTTACCTTTCAAAGTTGTGAACGAGCATGATATTGACTCTGCTCATTGCCGTGTTTAATTTTTGTGTTACCTTAATTGCTCTTGAGAAGTTTCAAAGGATTACATGTCCCCATTTAATAAAACAGTGATCTTCAAATTGTTTTCTTATACATATATAGGAGGGAAATAGCCTAAGTCCAAAGACCCTCACGATTCACATTTGTCTGTAAGACTGTATTACACAGATATAATATATGTTCTGTATCATTTACATCAAGGTCTATATAATACTGATTTGCAATACAAATTGTCATTATGTACAAAACTGTATCTATTTTACAACATAATTAAGACTTTAAATGTGCGTGGAGGGTTAATGTTATATGCTAAGCACGTAATCCAATCAGGAATAAGATAAGTTCGGACAGGATGACCTCTGCTTTTACATTTCTGTAAACATTAACCGCAACAGAAATGATCCTGAAGGCCTTATAAATTTAATGACTTCTTTGGGAATTACTTAGATCTGGACCGTCACTTTTCAGTTTTTAATTAGTAATCTCAGACCAGTATTGTATTGATCTTTGGAGGTGCAATTTTTATTCCGAAATAAAGGTACCTACCAAATTAAAAAGGATGGAGAAATGGCAACAATTCAAAGAATCAACTTCATCAATTTCCTATCTAAGTTTCGTAGAATGAATGAATGATCTTGTATTATTTGCACCAAGTTTTGCGAAATAGATTTAGCTATATAAGTATATTTTGCAATTCTTGTTATTCTGGGAATCCTCCTCATTTACTACGATGACCTAAGCTTAGTCGACTTATAGTCTTAAGGGATTATATGACGAAAAAAATATAACTAATAAGCATTAATAAATTAAGCTTTTTTCGTTGTAATAGTTTGTAATTTATGTAAATATGTATTTATATAAAATAAGCAAAGAAATTTTATTTTCTTTTACGAAAGTATGTAATTGCATGGTAAATTTTTCCAGATATGACCCTTTTTTATTTAATGCCGACTCCCAGGGATTACAAAGATTACTTTGAGAATCACTGATCCATAACGTCATATACCAGTTTCCAGCCATAAAGTGGGGGAAAACGGCAACAACTCAAAGAATCAACTTAACAGTTTACGCTTCGTTAGTGAGCTCGTATTATTTGTGCCGAGTCGTGCAAATATGCAAACTTTGTTTACCCCTTTTTACTTGTGATTCGGCCCTATGTATTGTTACTGTTTTGTTTATTCTGGGATTTGTTTTACGTTATGTTGTTGTTGTGATCTTACAACAGTGCCAATGTTCGTTCGTAAGTTAGGGCGTGTTGTACATACATATCTCAGTGGCCTTAAAACAACACTTATGTGGAATCGTGTCTTGGATTTCACCCGTGTATACACTAGTAATAAAAGTAGTGTATAGTCGTGGTAGCGTAATGGCTAGCGCACGCGTCCCAAACTCAAAGGGCGCGGGTTCGATCCTGGCCGGAATGCAGGCACCACTTAGTCAGTTTTCTGATCTAATGTGCATATTGTTACAATTACCACGTGCTAACAACGGTGAAGGAAAATATCGCGATGCAACCTGCACATCGAGATAACCGATGTGTCAAACCTGCCAAGCCGGCTTGGACAAGCGTGGCGGGTATACTGTCCGTTTCCCCTATAATGGGAGGCCCGAGCTCAGCAGTGGAACATTTATGGGCTGATATTATTATTATATTATATATACACTAGTACATGGATGATATTACTTACTATGTAATATTACGGTATCACTATTACATTAAGGGCCGCTTGCATAAGGTTGCTTAAATTTATTTAAGAACCACAAAACGCATTTAGCACCCTTAAATACAATTAGCGTCTTGTACAAGGCAAAATTTGCCGCTAAATATGTTTAAAGAACTGTCAATACGTTTTGTGTAAAACGTATTTAGGCAGTTTAATATGTTTAAATAATTTTTATTTAAAGGCGATCATTATGCAAGCGGCCCTAAGTCTGATTTACATTTGACTTTTAGTTAAGTAGTTAACCAACTTACGAAACTGCCGAGTTCAGTCCTTATCATCGTTTGAGCAGTAATTTTCCAATTAGGTAATAAGTGAAATAACGATGAATCGTCGTAATTATTACTTAATATGTAAGAGAAATTATCGATTAAATTATTTATTCTTTAAATAAGAAAATGTTAAGAAAATTATTAAGTCTATTGACTGACTATAAATTTTGACTGATTCTGTCTAAAATATGCTTTAAAATAATAAAACGAGTCACCTTTATATATATTGAAACAATTATACACGTTGTAAAACAATATATATTTTTTTATTTTTTCATTGCAGGAGTTCAGCAGACAGGCAGACGGCCCACTTGATGGAAAGTGGTTACCGTCCCCTGTGGACATTTACAACACCAAAGGTACTGCAAATTCGCTGCTGCTCTCTTAAAGGAGACTAGAACCTGGTCACTAATGCCGGAACACAACACAAGGTTGTTATGGCGGCATACTCTAGACCAGTCGTGGTCGCCATCCAGTCGAGCAAATACCCTACCAACTGGCTGTGGGTTGTTTAGTCGCCTCTTTCGACAGGCCGCCGAAATTGTATTCTTTCTCTATTCCGTTCCGTTTATTCCTGCACGGATAAAAATATGTATGTATTTTTAAAAAAATGGCAATAATTTTGTTCTCGTTCTTTACGTTCCAAAGTCTAGCTGCCACGTTCACATCGTATACCTTCTTTTGACAATTCAAAAAAAAAACTTAACCTAGATACAATATACTTTGATCATAATTTTTTGGAAGTCTTAATAACTATTAGATTTTCATGAATTTCTAACAGGTGACATCTAGTCAAGTAGGAGTTAGGAGCTTTTCAAAGATATCTACATTTTTTAATAAGCGATTATTTTATCTAGTATTAATTTTCTAATTCAGTTGAGCACACTCGATACAAAATCACGTAAATTCCCTACATTTCCTTAAAAAATAATACAGAAATAAAAACGTTAACATCATATTTTTATATTACCATTGCTTTACCAAAGTTATCCCAAGAACATATTTTCAAATAACATTCATTACATGAATAAACTCCATAAGAAATGAACAAAGTATGAAAATTCATTGCGTAAAATGAACGTGGCATCTTACAGAAAGCAAGGCAAAGTTTTTACATCGAATTGTATATACGAAAAATATGGGTACCTACCTACTTTAAAGAATCTTGTAAGAGGAGTTCATAAAGTGAAGTATACACACTCATAAAAAATCACTATCATAAAATTAAGTTGTCATTTGTATCGTGTTATTTCTTGAGGCTTCTCTATCGTGTTACATTTTAATTTATTTATTTGAAATAAGAACAATATTGTACAGAATTTTCTTGTACAAGTCTTACATAAGTAGTTAGAATTAATACAATACTAGCACCATTTACCACACCTTCTTATATATAAAAATCAATTGCTGTTCGTTAGTCTCGCTAAAGCCCGTGAACGGCTGGACTGATTTGGCTAATTTTGGTTTTGAATTATTTGTGGAAGTCCAGGGAAGGTTTAAAAGGTGAGTAAATATGAAAAAAATGATTCTGAGGAGGTACGAAGTTTGCCGGGTCAGCTAGTATTAAATAAATTGAAGACGTACTAGCTACCGTAAGTTTCATAGTGTCTAATGTCCATTCGCATTTATACAAATAAATAAAATTGAAGTCCTTGTTTGTAATGTCAAAATAACAGTTTTTTACTAAATACATATGAAACTATATATAGTAAATCTGTCTGTTTGTTTCGGCTAATTTCTGAAACAGCTGAACCGACTTTGACGGGACTTTCACTAGCAAATAGCTGATGTTATAAAGAGTAACTTACGCTACTTTTATAGTAGAAAATAAAAAAACTAAAGGCCCACGCGCACGCCGCCGACGTTGCCACAACGGAAGGTAAATTAAATAAAATTTAATTCCACGCGAACGTACTCGCGGGTAACAGTTAGTTTACTGTATAAACGTTAATTTTGCCACTTTTATTAAGCTAGTAGTAACTCTGGAGCGCTCCTAAATAATTCCACAACACTTAATATCGCCACAGATCTATTAAAACCATTTTTTGCGACTAAACCGTTCTGAATTATTAAGACTCAGTAGTGTTCAAGAATAATTACTGTGAGCTACATGAGCTATATGCCGATGGATATAAATATATGAGAACGGACAGTCAGATCAAGTGAGGTACTTTTTATGACGTCATAAGTTTGTAGAAATAAAATGAGTCAAATAGCAATTAATTATTTAAAGAATAATTAAAATGATTTATATCATGATATTTTTAAATTAATACGGTAATATTATGATTTTTTAAAACCCTCTTTTCTATACATAAATATTGTTACAAATTCATGTAAGGGCGGTTTCAGATTAGGGTATTTTTCTGCGCGTATACGGTCGTTTCAGCAAACGCGCTTACACGCGCGCTACATTACGCGCTCTAAAAAACCGGACTCGCGTAAATGGGCATATTTCGGTGTGTTCGCTTGAAACGATAGTGATATCGTGTCAGTATCAACATGGATTCTGACGAAGAAACATTGCTATTTGCGTTACTTATTCGCCGTCGACTGAGAAGACGAAAAAGATGCTGGGTGTCACTGTTAGTTGCATCAAGACTGAGAACCGGTCACGTTAATACACTTTACCCAGAACTGCGAAGTGATTCTAAACGATTCAAAAATTACTTTAGAATGTCATTGAGGAGGACTTTTGATGTATTGGTAAATATATTAAAATCAGAGTTAGAGCATAAGAATACTGTGTTAAAGAAAAGCATATCTGCTGAAGAGAGGCCTGTGATCACGATAAGGTGAGTAGTAAAAGTCAAATATTTACATAAAGAAAATTGATTTCTACGAAATTGAGTTATTATTTATGAACAAATCTTGATAAATTTCTTCACTATACTCCGGGGATTGGTGTTCTGAATTTGTAAGAATGTTGGAAGTAGATGGCATTGGAGTAGACGAAACGTTTGATGGCGAATTTGAATACTGACTACTCATGGAAGTAACGCCTGTTCGATAACCGTATTCTGAATATGACTTACTATAATCTTTATATCTCTTCATAACACTCGTTATATCATATTTTACATCAAATTTACTACTCCGATCCATATTTTTTAAATCTGGCAATAATGATATCAAAAATTGTTTGTCCGGATCATAGTCATCTGTTTTTTTTTTTTTTGCTTTTTGTTTCTAACATTATCTGCTAAGATTTTGAACAAATTTTCTTCATATTTTCTTTTTCCTGACGAGCTAGACCTAGTTGTTTTAACAGTAATATTGGAAGTATTATTACTATTATCGTTATCGTTAATACCATCTTCAATGTTTACAATTTCGTTAACGTCTGTATTTTCTTGTTCGTCTTTTTTTGGTTTTGTTTCATACAGTGGTTTCAAAAACAACACATTATTGAAATAGGCGTAAGGCTTTGAGTTTTTGGCTCCAGACCCATTTTTTGAATTATTCTTCTTTAGTTCTCGGGAAAATGCATCTCTGATGCTTTTCCATTTTTTCTGAATAGTAGTGCCTGAAACATGTATTTAAATAAATGTATAAATTAAAAATAACATAATAAAATAAAATTCTTGCAGGTTTCTAGCATCGGGATGCACATTTACCGAGCTGCATTATTCATGCAAATGTGGGATTTCTACAATATCAATAATCAATCATTGTGCGGAAAACTTGTTTAACAATATGGAATTCTTTGAAATTTATATGCATGCCATCAACATCAGAAGAAGAATGGTTGAAAATTGCGAAAGGCTTCAACAGTAGCACAAACTTTCAAATTCAAATTCAAATTCAAATTCAAAGTTTTTTATTCAAAATAAGTTCCACTGGAGAACACTTTTTGAAGGTCATATAAATATATAAGTTAAAATTTAATTTTTCTTCCTATTCTATGTATACCGCTTCACAATGTGTTATTGCTGTTAAGGAGAAGAAGCGGCAAGAAACTCCCCAGCAACACGTCTAGCTAAATAATGTTTTTCTTTAAGTTTCTTATTCTATTTATATCTCAAGTTGTTTTTTTTTTTTAATAAGTTTTATACAGAAGTATGTTACAGAATTACTTTTGAAGAATTAATGGAGTTGTAGCAAACAGTGCATACTCAATAAGACCAAGACACAATAAGAGGAAAGAAAAATATTATGAAAGTTATAATAATGATATGACGTACTAAAATGTTATGCTGCAATATATCTCCATAAATCCCTTACAAGCTTGGCAAGATAACATTAAACAAAATATAGTATAAGATGTTAGAGTGAGCTGCTATGTAAATGAATTTTTGTCATTTAAGTATTCTTCAATAGTGTAGTATCCCTTTTTAGCAAAATACTTTTTAATTTGGTTTTGAATTTAGTGAAAGGCAGATCTAACATTTCACTCGGAATCTTATTGAAGAAGCGTATACCAACCCCCCAAGAAAGAGGACAGTACTTTTTGTAATCTAAAAGATGGCAATATCAGTCTATTACAATGCCTGGTGTTGAAATTGTGAATATCCTTATACTGCTTGTAGGCACTCAAACTATTACGAATATAAATTATATTATTAAAGATATATTGGCAGGCGACCGTCATAATATTGATTTCCTTGAAGCATTCTCTAAGAGACTCCCGAGGGCCGAGGTTGTAAATTGATCTTACGGCTCTTTTTGTAAAACAAATATGGTCTCTAAGTCAACAGCGTTGCCCCAAAGTAAGATGCCATAGGACATGACACTATGAAAATAACTAAAATAAACTAGTTTAGCAGTCTCTTCGTCAGTGAACTGCCTAACTCTTCTGACCGCATATGCAGCAGAACTAAGTTTTCCTGAGAGACTAGATACATGAGCGCCCCAGTGGAGCTTTTGATCAAGGTTAATGCCTAAGAATACAGTTGAATCTACTAGATTAAGTCTAGTGTCGTTAAGAGAGATATTAATATCGTATTCTTTTACATTGGGCATAACAAACTTAACACATTTAGTTTTGCTCGGATTGAGTAATAAGTTATTTACAGTAAACCACTTAGATATTTGGGATAAGGCGTTGTTTACGTCGTCAAAGTTCAGTTTATTTCTATCAACTTTAAATATAAGTGATGTGTCATCAGCAAACAACACTACCTCACACATATCATTAATAAAATATGGCAAATCATTAATATATATCAAAAATAAGAAGGGACCTAGAATAGAGCCCTGGGGCACACCCATAGATATGCCAGTCTCACAAGATTTGACATTGTTAATTTCAACGCTTTGGGATCTGTTATTTAAGTAAGACGATAATAGGTTGAGAGAATCGCCATGAATACCGTAATAATTGAGCTTTTTAGGAGGGTCACGTGTTCAACGCAATCGAATGCCTTGGACAGGTCACAGAATACACCAATGGCATTCTGTGATCCCTCCCAAGCATCATAAATGTGTTTTAGGAGCTCAACACCTGCATCGGTAGTGGATCGACCTTTGGTGAACCCGAACTGTTTAGTATGAAATAATTTATTAATATTAAAATGTGAGAGCAGTTGATTCAAAATTATTTTTCAAAGATCTTGCTTAGGGTTGGTAAAATAGAAATTGGCCTAAAGTTGGAGGGGTCGTTTTTGTTTCCACTTTTAAATATAGGGATAACTTTGCTAACTTTCGTTAAGTCGGGAAATACCCCTTTATCTACACATCGATTAAATATTTCTACTAGTGATAGTGCAATAGTGTCTATTATGTCATTTAATACTTTTAAAGATATACCCCAAAAATCAGCTGTGTTTTTAATGTTTAATGATTTAAACGTTTTTACAATATCACTTGTATCTATATGATTAAATTTGAATGAAATATTACATTCATCAACACACTGTGTCATTAGCAGCTCAGCTTCCAGTGGTGATGATGACAAAGAGCTAGTTGTTAAGGTTGGTATATCCCTAAAGTATTCATTAAATGTTTGTGCAATTTCAAAGTTATTACTAATGGTGTTATTGTTAATTACAAGCTCAATTCCATCATCTCGACGTGAAGTTTTGCCAGAAGCGTCATTTATGACACTCCAAGTTGTCTTAATGATATTTGATGATTTTTTAATTCTGTTACTATAATATAAAGATTTGGCAGCGATGCACACTCTTTTAAAGGTCTTAGAGTACTTTTTAATATAGTCAAGAAAGTCTGGATTTTGATTAAATTGCTTTTCACTGTATAATTCATACAGTTTTATTCGACTTTTATATATACCTTTTGTAGCCCAATCACTAAACTTAAGTTTATTACTTTTGTTAATTGTTTTAGTTTTAAATGTGTTTTCAAATTCAGCTTGTATAACGTCGAAGAAACTACCATACAAGTTGTTTGGATCTTCGCTGTTGAGATCCAAGGTAGGAATTTTTTTGGCTAGATTATCTTTAAAAGTTCTTAAGCGATGATAATTCACCGGTCTACAGGTTATTTTAGAAGTGAATTTAATACTGCCAAAAGGTATTGATATAAACTGGCCACAATGATCCGACCGTAGTACATCTATGAGTGATTTATCGATTATTTTGCAACTACAAAATATATTGTCTAAACAGGTAGCTGTAGTAGCAGTTATACGCGTAGGTTCATTAAAGACATGTATAAGATTAAAGGATTTGAAAAGATTAATGATCTTAGTACGAGTTGATGACATTTCCAACAAATTAACATTAAAATCCCCACAAACTATAGGCAATTTATCAGTTTTATTTAATTTTATTAATAATTCCTCCATTGTGCTTTCAAATACACTATAATCCCCTGTGGGGGGTCGGTAGACGCAGACAATTATATAGCGCTCAAGCTCAATACAGGAAACCTCCACAGTACGTTCAACAGAAAGGGACATAATGTCTTTACGCTCTTTACATTTTACATCATTTGCTACAAGGATAAGTGATCCGCCATGTATAGCGGACTTCCTTACAAATGCACTTATCACTGTATAATGCTCTATGAAGTTTATGACTTCAAAAGTTTTAAGCCAATGTTCTGTAATACATAGAACATGAACCTTACATTCTTTTAAAAAAAGTTCAATTTGTAAGTCTTTACCTGCTAAACCCTCTATATTTTGGTGAACTATATTTAAATTAGAAGTAGGTTTAGCTTTGGTCATTTCTAGCAGTTTAAAGGACTAGGACTCATAGTAGAGTTAATATTAAAAACATTATTGTTTTTATTTAAATTGATGTCAGGTTTTTCAGTTATATCATACATAACTTTGTCATGATTTTGTATATTAAATGCTAATAAAGTAGCTATACGTCTTCGTAACTTAAAAGGCAGATACATAGTATCTTTGTTTAGCCTAAATTTGCCATTAGTAAATTTATTCAGGTCAAAATAAAAAATGTCACTATGACGATGGGTCAAGTTATAAATTAATAAATTTAAGTCATATATGTGCCTGTTTTGTTTATTTGTTAGATTAGATGCATAAGGCAGGGCACATAGGATGAATCTACATCCATATTTACTGTTAAGGTCCAATAACCTATTTATGCTGTTCACAATGTCTTTCTTTTTGACAGATAAGCTATCCCCATAATAAATTACAATTGTTGAATTTTTGTCTACATTAGTTGTGCTTAAACTGTCAATTAAATAGTTATAACTGGCCCCGGGTGAACATAAGTTAGACACCTGATGATGTGGCAAGTCATATCGCAGCAATGAACCAAGTCCTTGTCCAATTTTATCCTAGTAAACAAAAATTGAATTATTTACTAACTTATTTAAAGAAGAATGACATGGTTGACATGGTTTACTATTAGTCACATTGTCTGACATGACAGGTTTGACTAAGTTGCAATTACTGTTAACCAGAGGTGGTGAAGTTACTGTATTTTTGTCATATTTAACTGTTTGCACATTTCATCATATTTTAGATTAATTGAATTTAATTGAAACTGAAGATTCAATATTTCAGTTTCTAATTTTTTGTTTCTTTTTATATGTGCAGAGATTGTCAGATAATTGTGAATTTAATCCATTAATTACTGTATTATACTTATCTTTTTCAAAGAATATAATTTTTTCCTTAATACTTGTACTTTTAAGAGTTTTCTGGTTTTCTTAATTATGTTATTTAATTTTAGATACTTTTTAATCTGTTTATGACTATTCATTTTCTTACAGTATCCTATAGGTTCAAGGTCCATCACCGAGGAGATCCCTGCATCCTCATCAGGACTATCAGTTAATAATTCAGAGTAAAGACTTTGGGTCGCATTCATCTCCCGAGAAACTTTACTCTCTTCAAGGCTATTAATGGATTTGTGAGCCTCGCAGAGACTCATCTCAAGTTCTGAAATGCGACTCAATGCCCTCTCATGTGTATCACTACATTCATTAAAACTGATGACTATATTTTGAAGATTGTCACGCTGGTCAACTAAGTCCATGAATTGACTATGAAGATTTGATAATTCACTTTTTAAACTAGTATTTTTGTCAATAATTATCTTTATTTCCTCTTCACTCTCATCTCTTTCCTTCAGGAGTTGAGTACAGATTTTCTTAGAGGTCTTAAGCTCTTGAAGGGCATGCTTCAATTGAATTTCCATGTCCTTAGCTTGAGTCTTGCGAGTTTGCATCATATTAGGCAACAAGTAGAAACTGGAATGTAAACAAAAAGAAACCAAGGTTAGAATCAAAAGTGCCTAGGCAAACAGGGTAACAGCTACTCTTGACTTAATAATTATTATATATTACAGTCGGTATAGTTTAAAAGTGGGTAGGCAAAGAGTGTAATGCTTTCTATTGAGAAATTTAATATATTAAAGCTTAAGGGATAAACCTGATTCGGCATATAATGAAAAACAAATTAAACAATGTGTAATTGACTAGTGTTCGCGTAAGATCTGTGTGTGACTATGTTGTTTTATCTTATACCTTGCTTCCAAATAATCAAGCAAAGAAAGATGATAACGGCGCCAACTGTATTTGGAGGGATGTTATTCACAAGTGTGAACAGTGAATAGTGTATTGTAATGTGTGTAATGTATGTTTATTGTTTAATTTAAAACGTTATACTATAGCAAAATTACTCGCCTTGACTATTGCTGTAACGATGACGTTGGCCGGTAGAATATCTAATCTTTCCTAATCTTCTAGGTGCTATCGATGGCAAACATATAGAAGTAGTTCAACCGGCTCACAGTCAGTCACTTTACTTTAATTATAAGCATTATTTTTCTCTTGTGCTATTAGTAATTTGCGATTCAGATTTTAATTTTATTTTCATTGACGTGGGTTCTTACAGAAAAAGTGCAGATTCGCATTTATACAAAAACAGTACACTATATAAAATGATTAATGAAAAGTCATTATATATTTCTAAAACCAGACCATTACATAGTTCAGGCGAGCCATTGCCGTTCACTTTTATTGGCGATGAGGCTTTTGGGTTGGAAGAAAATATGCAAAGACCATATAGTGGCAACAATTTGTTACCAAAACAAAGAATTTACAATTACAGACTTTCTAGAGCCCGTCGCTATATCGAATGTGCATTTGGGATTCTGGCTAATACATGGAGGATCCTCCACCGACCACTAAATGTGTCAATTGATTTCTGCGAAGATATTGTAAAATCTTGTTGTGTCCTACATAATTTTGTTCGTCAAAGAGAGAATAATTCTATTTCACCGACAACAAATGAGACTCAATATACTGTATGTAACTTATACCGAGCACAAGAAATAAAACGGCATATGATATCCGCGACAATTTTGCTGACTACTTTGTGAGTGATGCAGGGGCACTTCCATGGCAATCAAAATATGCATAAGAGTAATTATAAAATAAAATTAAAATGCCTTTTATTTCTTACATTACACATTTTTTTTACAATAAACATAGTAATGGTTTCAACTCATGTCATAATAAAAAAATATAGATTCAAGCAATGAAAAATCGTCAATCAACAAACCTATAAGACATTTATCTGCACTTGTTTTCTCTTCAAAGTTTGGTTCCAACGCTGCACATAATTCCTCCCAAGCATTTCGTTTTATTATTCTATTAAAATCTATTAGAATATTCCTTGGTCCTACTATCCCATATTGCTGGGCGTGATTCAATTTCAATAATAAGACGTTCAACAGTATATGATATTGTGAAACGTATGTAATACTGCAATGTGAAGTTGTCAACTAAGAGACGCGGGCGCGGGCACTCGGGGTCTCTGGCAGAGGGGGAAGTGGGCGCGCGGGGAGGTCTCTCGTGGCTCGCGCTTATAGTATATATATATATATATATATATATATATATATATATATATATATGTATTATAGTATAAGATAAGCCTTATACGAGTTTAGAAGCGCGTCAACGCTCGTACGAGTTAAGCGTGTGCCAAAAGGCGCACCTATGCGCGCCTATATGCGCTTCCAAAAACGAGCTTATACGCACGTATAAAACGCTAGTCTGAAACCGCTCTTATGTCCACATTCCCATTTTGCGTTTCTGTTTTTACCAAAATGATTACTGTAACCTTATAATCGTCTATTGCACAGTTGTCTGTTACTAATAGAAGCACCTATAAAGTTTAAGACAGACATAACTGTAACTAATTTTAACTAGCTAAACCCAATTACATCCGCATTGTTCGCGTGTTCGCGCGAAACTTGCAACTTGATACCGATATTCTGCACCATTCCCAACAACTCCGTTCTAAGTGTCAGATCAAATCGCTCAATTTGGTGAAATCTTGCTTGCACTAGTTGTCTAAAATTTGCGTGGAAGGTTTTAGTTGTATATAATATTCGTTACTAGAACTATTAATATTATATATAAATAATTTATGTGCGCCTCGATATTAAAATGGTGCATGTGCCAAATCAAATAATATATAATGAAATGAAATCTTTTTTGTATGAAACATGGATAAGAAGGCCTTATGATATGGTAAAAACATGTTTCGCCATTTCCTGGCATACAAATTATCTTAAAAACTAATATGGTTTATAAATATCATATATTTTTATTTAGCAGTCGTTTAAGATTATTACAATGTTGCATAAATTTGTCACCTTGTGTCAAAGTTTAATACAATCATAATAGGTTGGGGAAAAAGTCTTTTCGCATATAGTATGTATGAACTTGTAATAAGATTTCTTTGGATACCATTTGCATCTGGCTGGTTTTGGTATCATTAAAAAGTTTTAATTTTAAAGAAGACAATTCCAAATTCAAATTAGGAAAATGTGTGATTTTCATTTCTTTCTCTTACTGTTAAAATGAGTGAATCTAATGAAGAAATTCGATACATTTTAAAATTTTACTACAAAAAGGTAAAAATGCAACACAAGCCGCGAAAAAAATTGTGATGTTTATGCACCTAATGCAGTATCTGTGAGAGTAGCCCAAATTTGGTTTAAGCATTTTCAATCCGGAAATTTTGATATCAAAGATGCACGTCGCTCTGGTCGCCCTGTTACGGACAAAATTGATGTCATTTTTGAAAAGGCAGAGCAAGATCGGCATATTAGTAGTTAAAATGTAGCTGGGGAACTGGGAATTGACCACAAAACGGTTTTAGCGCATTTGAAAAAACCTGGGTACACAAAAAAGCTCGATATTTGGGTGCCTCATGAGCTCACTGAAAGAAACCTAATGAACCGTGTACTCATTTGTGATTCTTTATTACGACGTAATGAAACCGAACCATTTTTGAAGAAGCTGATAACTGGTGATGTAAAGTGGATCACGTACGACAAGAACGTGCGAAAAAGATCGTGGTCAAAGGCCGGTCAGGCTTCACAGACTGGCGAAACCCGGGTTAACTCGCAACAAGGTGATGCTGTGTTTATGGTGGGATTGGAAGGGCATTATTCATTATGAGCTGTTACCGCCAGGCGGACCATCGATTCTGAACTGTACTGCGAACAACTGATGAGATTAAAGCAAAAAGTTGAGAGAAAGCGGCCGGAATTAATCAACAGAAGGGGTGTGGTTTTTCACCATGATAACGCTAGACCTCACACATCTTTAGCCACTCAGCATAAATTACGATAGTTTGGCTGGGAGGTGTTAATGCATCCGCCGTATAGTCCTGACCTTGCACCTTCAGATTTTCACCTGTTTCGGTCTCTGCAGAATTCCTTAGGCAATGTCAGGTTAACATCACGAGAGGACTGCCAAAACCACTTGTCGCAGTTTTTTGATCAGAAGCCCCAAAATTTTTATAGTAATGGGATGACGTCCCTACCTACAAGATGGCAAAAAATTATCCAACAAAATGACACCTACATACTTTAGTCAAATGTAAATAAGCTTTATAAAAAAACCTTTTGAATTTTTATATAAAATGCGAAGAAACTTTTTCCCCAACCTAATATAAGTACTTGATGAATGGCAACTTTATTAATCTATACTTATATATTAATACGTGTCGCAAAAACTTTGTACCCCTTTTTACGAACATGGCGCGGACGGAGGAGTATGAAATTTCGCATACTTATAGTTTATATAGAGAAGAAGCAACGAATGCTAATATTATTTAAAAATAAGCATAAAAAATACATTAAATCAATAAAAAAACATTACACACACTGCCATGTATTTGACACACACACGCATATATACTCTTTTGTTTATTGTTCAAGTCAAATTAACAGTATATATAACCTTGTCGAAATCTGTGATTATAGAAGTATAGCCTTTGACAGCAAATTATTATGGTCGAATTTCGACCACGGGCAACCTCTAGTAATAATTAATTGTCGAATATTTTGAATTATAAGCGCATGTTGGTTATAAAGAAATAATATATATATATATATATATATATATATATATATATATATATATATATATATATATATATATATTTATATTTTATACCTGTTATTTTCTTCTATAGTATCATTTGGATGAATAATAATAAATGAGTCCCTGATTATTATAATTTGTCGATGAAGCAATTGACGAAAATATTGTCAACGACAACGATATAAATAATGAAGAAATCGATAGAGAAAATAATATCAATGACAACGATGATATTAATAATGAAGATAATAATGCTATTGATAATAATAATAATAATAAGCCCCTAATACAACCACACGTCCTGATTGAAAACCCAATCACGTGGGAGGCGGACACACGAATGAGAAATTAGTGGCGTGGCTAACGTGGCTCTGGAAACCCATCAAAAATGGAGCTACGATCTAAACGTAAACGTATAGGACCGCTGCCCGGGGGCGATCGCTGGGGCACACCTGGAGCTGACGCTGGGTGTCTCAGCATGCGAATTGTCAGCGGTGAGGAGATGAACAGGCGGGCTCCCACCGACAAAGATGCTACAGCCGAAATCCGTGACGATGGTGATAGTTTAACAGTCAGAACAAACACTCCAATAGAACCATATAGCCCAAGTACTGTATCGTACACACCCTCCAGATCATCTTCACCTTCCGTATCATCGTCACCCCAAACACTCTCTTTTAACCCAGATCCACCCATACCAGTCTTGAATGTTGCACGGGAAGCAAGTTCCTTCTTACCCGTGTCCACCAAAACTGGGAAATCACGAGTACGCATGAAATGGAGCAAAGATGTGAATACATTTATCATGCGTACTTATCTTCACATAACCAAATTAGAGACCGACATGACCACATATAGGCAACAATTACATCAACTTTTTTCCCAACAACATCCGGAAGGAACCGTTTCAGAACAAAGAATATTAATAATTAAAAAAAGGTTAAATAAATCTATGTCATTCGCCTGGCAAACTAATCCGTTTAATTCGATGAGATAGAGTGAATATGTACATTACATGTTCATAAAGAAGTAATAACGTTTACTAATACTTAGTTATACGTTTATAATGTTCGTTGCAACGATAAACATGAAGTTAATAAATAAACAAAAAAAATGGAATGGTTACTAGGTTCATTGTTTTTACTATTAAAAAATAAGCAAATAAACATTTAGAGCATTCATCTGTCATCAACGCTACTATCAACATCAACTTCATGAATTTTCAACGGCCACCATTTTTCCGGCAAGGGCGTCGTTACGAGTATGTCTTTTTTTATAATTTTTAATTGAATTTAAAATCTTTTTTGTTTATTTTATAAATTATTGATTATTTTTTTTCAGATTCACTGGGTACGTTCAGGAGCTTTGCGGGTACCGTGAATTACTCTTTACCGACAATTTTTCATTTGGTATCCGTGATCGTTCTGGGGATCATGTTATAATAATTTCGATAATAAGGTAAAAAAAAAAGGTTGTGGTTAAACGTACTCTCTGCTCACCGTATTGGTCCGCAGTGTTTATACGTTTAACCATTTCCATTAAAACATTTTATGATATTTCTTTTTCAAATATCATATCACGTTACAGATGCCATCTGGAACTTAATATAATAATATTTTTTTACTTTTTGAAGGTGCTGATGGTTCGCGTGGTCTGCCAGTATGCTCGGAGCTTTGATGTCGGTCAAAATTACTCGCCGTTTGAATTTCGAGTTTTAGTTTGAACTTCGTTATGTTAACGAGTATGTTTTACGTCCCGGCAAACTCAACTTACGAGCGACGAGTCGTCGAATGTGAGATGGAGGAAGATTAATACTCATTTCTCCATGAATCGGACCATTTCTATTGACTAATTTCTCCATTTATTCTTTGTTTTGTTGTTATATATATATATATATATATATATATATATATATATATTTGAAAGAACACTAATATACTCATTAAAGATATTAGCAATAATGTTTGTAAACTCTTTGTGAAAAATGTTAAAGAACGTTGCATTGCGCTTAGCACAGTTACTTGATCTAATATGCTAACGTTCTATCGGTTAGGGAATATTTCGTGAGGAAATATGCACCTCGAGATAAACAATGTGTAACCCGCTAATCGGCCTTTGAGAGGCATGGTATGTAAATCATCTAGTCTTTTAGAAATTGGGAAGCCTAATCCCGTCTTTTTAGATCTGGCATAGTATAAATTAAAGATGCCATGAATAGTGGTTTGGCCGAATATTGTTTTTTTTATAGCTGGAGTACAACAGTCAGGTAGACGGCCCACCTGATGGAAAGCGGTTACCGTCGCCTATTAACGTTTGCAACACCAGAGGTGTTACCAATGCGCTGCCGGCCTCGAAGAAATTTTATGACACCCTTTTTAAAGAACCCCATATTGTAGCGCTGTTGGAAAACCACGGCTGGGAGCTCATTCCAAATCCCTACGGTGCGCAAGAGAAACGTTCTAGAGTACCGTTGCGTACAAGAGCGAAGCGGCTCTAGGAACAGGGTATGAACGTCCAGCCGATGGCCTGCGGTGCGGTGGTAAAAGGAACACTCCCCATTGTACAGTCGATAGAATACGCAAAGAGACGCGAAGTCTCTTCGAAGGCCAAGCGTATCTAAACCGTCTGTGAGTATGGGATCGTTGACAATGCGAACGGCTCGACCTTGAATACTGTCCGGGGATATTCGGCCACGCTTTCGGCAGAAGCGCCGAATATTCGGCTACCGAATGTTTGGCCTAAGATCGTGAAATTCCCACGTAGGAGGTTAGTATTGGAGCAATAGTTTAAAAAGTACTTTCTTGAGTTCTTGCAAATGATAGGTACACATAAATGAAACCATGTTTTAATAGTTTTAAGTGAAATTTGTTTCTGACATTTTAAAAACTGGTCGAAACGTAATATTAAAATTAAAATCTCGCATTCAACATGGTTAAAGCGTAGCTTAATTATCCGAGTTTGATGGAAATATGTGTAGTTTTGAGCAATATGTGCGTTTATTTAACGATTTGGTATTCGGTATTCAGCCGAATAGTACACAGTATTTGGCCGAATACCGAATAGTTAAAAAGTGGGCGAATAGGCCGTATTAATTTTCATTTGGAAGTATGGCAATAAAATAGCCGAGTAAAACAATACAAAGGTTAACAGAAACCTTGATAAGCCTTTTACTGATACATCTTGGACCCAAGTCTGTAGGTAGAAACACGGATAAACTATTTATATCCCTTAAGCTATGCGTTTGAAAAAGGTAAGGTCGTAAAATAGAAAATTGCTTTGTGTATGTGCAGTTCAGCTCAACATATCTATAGAATTATATAAATCTTTACATAGTACAAAATAAAATCTCTTTCCGCGTCTGTCTGTATATCCGCTATCTACTCCTAAATGACGCAACGAACTTTTAAGCGGTTTTCTTCATCAGTTAGATAATTTTTCACTGAACGTTTATTATATCATATAAAAACCTAATTAAGTTTTTACTGGTTTGAAATCTGTTATAAAATATAACTGGTTTTCTTTATAAACATATACAATAGTTTATAATATACTAGTTTTGCCCGTAGCTTCGCTCTCATTAATTTTATCGCACGGGAGCCGTGAATTTTCAGGAATAAAAACTACCCTATGTGCTATTCCAGACTATAATCTATCTCCGCGCCAAATTTCATCCAGATTCGTTTAGACGTTCTGGCATGATTGAGAAACAAACATCCAACCAAAATTTCGCATTAATAATGTTATTATAGATTAAACCCCTGGAATGTCGGTTTTATTTCGTAAAATGTGCCAAGCAATTAAAAAATATATATAAAAACACCTTTCAGTTGAATTCTCCATTATATTTCACAGGAAACGTACCCACTGGCAAATTTCGCGATTTTACCATTTACCACGCAACATGAGGGTAGTTAAAAAGTTCACGACAAAAAACGGCTGTGTCGTCTACATTCCAGGATTTAAAAACAATATAAGAAAGTACATATTTAAATTTTGGGATATAAGTAAGATGTTTTCGATTAAATGTTTTTTATGGTTCCGTTGTTAAATGACTACGAATGTACAGAATCCTTCAACGTCCGTGATCCGATACGCACTTGCCAATTTCATTTGAAGCTCTAACAACAAATGATCTAAATTTAACCGATATTACACACATTCATCAAAGTTTCCCAAAGATTCTCAGCATAGTGGTGTTGGAACCAAATCGGATTCCGTTCGCAAATAATCAGTGTTAACTCGACCCCTCATAAAACGATGGAACCCATATTGCGAGGCTTTTTTCTATCCCCCTTTGACATCTTTGTGTCTTTGTAAATGTGATCTTGGTATAATTGAATAATTTATTGTGTTTGTAAAAAACAAGCCTAAGAAGTCGTGGTAGCGTAATGGCTAGCGCACGCGTTCCTAACTCAGAAGGCGCGGGTTCGAATCCTGCCCGGAACGCATGCACCACTCAGCCAGTTTTCTGACCTAATGTGCATATTATTACAATTACCACATGCATAATAATAACATTGTGGATTGAAAGAGGATGTAGTGACAAGAGTTGAAAAAGGACTGTTAATGTGGTTTGGACATGTAGAGAGAATGAATGAAAGCAGAATCACAGAACAAGTATATGACATAATATTTTCTTAAGTTTTCGCGACTAGTATAATAATAAAACTACGTTTTAACGGTTTTCAGCGCGGTAATTTATACCTAGAATGATGCGTGAGGCTATTGAAATCAAAAAACACCCAAATTTCAATAGAGAAGATGGTTGGCAAGTAAGTACCACCTGGCTGGGATCAGATCATCAAAACAATTAAGACCCAAACCCAGCAAAAACCAACTGCCATACCTCAAGACACTGTGAGCTCTTTCTGCGTGCACCAGAACACAAACCAACTTGATTGATAATTTATTTTTATTTTTTCTCCCACCCATTTTTATATTATACTAGCTGACCCGGCGAACGTCGTACCGCCATATTTTCTGAATTCCTAAAAGACTATTTCATGACACAAAAACAAAATCACCAAACTCGGTCCAGATGATTAAGAGGATTCTAGAACCCGATCATAGCACTACCTACCGGTTCTAATTGCAAATCTAAACCGTCCGGTAAGCCACGCAAACACACAAAAACAAAATCGCCAAAATTGCTCCAGGTGATTAGGAGGATTCTAGAACCCGATCTCAGCGCCACCTATCGGTTCCAATTGTGAATCTAAACCACCCGGGGACCTATTCAGAAACACAAAACAAATATCATCAAAATCGGTCCACCCGTTTAGGTGGAGTTCACTGTCAACACACGTACAGAAGAATTATATATAGATAAAATTATTGAAGTTAGGCATGTTTGCGGAAGAGTTCGTTGTGCCGCTTCTTCTCTCATGTTGCAAAGCGGTGGTAAATTAGATTAGGCTCCCATAGAGTAAATAATAACCACAAACAAAATTAAAATGAACAAGTTGGCGGTAGGCTAAATAAAACTTTAACTATACTCATTGACATTTGACATCTTTGTCTTCCGTGATCTCCGCTACTGAAAAGTAGCCGAAACGTCGGAATAATAAAAATCAAATTACCGTGCATAAAATCGTTAAAACGTAGTTTTATTAAGTATATGACAGCAATTTGATTGGTGGAGTCGGTGCTGGTAGACAGAGACGTACTCACTATAATTAAGTTGAAAATATTTCGAAGAAAGGTCAGATAAAAAGCAGTTTAAATAAGCGTGTATGTATGAAAAGATTAACGACAGTTGATGAAGCGAAAAGTGTTTGTCAGAATCGTAGAAGGTGGAGATCCATCGTATCTGCCTACCCCAATCGGAAACAGGCGTGACAATATGTTCGTACCACGTGCTAACAACGGTGAAAGAAAACATCGTGATTAAACCTGCACATCGAGATAATCGATGTGCAGGTTGTCAAACCTGCCAAAGCCGTCTTAGACAAGAGTGGCGGGTATATTGTCCGTTCTCCAATAGTACGAGAACCGAGCCCAGCTGTGGGAGGTTTATGGGCTTTATGGGTTTATTATTTATAATATTATAAAATTCTAAACATGCCGTGTCTGCACGTTGTAGCTATTTAAAAAAATCCAACTGGAATATTATTGTTATAGTTATTGATAGTTGTTCTTGTCGTGTTTCTTTTTAAAGTTATAATTGATTTTGTTATGTACCCTCTTATTTCTGAACGATACAATCGGCCATTTCCTTAATTGAATCATAATGTTATATTTTTATTTATTCGGTAATTAGCGTCTGTTTTGTATAGAGTAGTTATCTATAATTTAAAATAATTTTGTTACAATATTTATCATTTGCATAATGTGATAATTGTGTACAGATTATAATTCAAACCTCTCAATTGTACATCGACGGTATTTACTACATTTTATTTTCATGTTGGCGGACGCGATAGATTTATACTGTGTTCGGCTTATTTTATTGCATATAAAATTTTAAGTATAATATTTTATACAATATCTTATATAACATATTATCTGAAATATCCAAACAATAATGTATTAAATTCTTGTCATGCATAACCCTTTAATTAAAATAGTTTATGAATGACTTAAATCCGCTATCGGTTGGGCCAATATGCTAAGTTTCATATACTGTAAAATTCGAGGGATGTCGAGGTGTTCTAAGAATACTTGTCGAAGTCGATTTTGAATAGTCAGTGTATGTAGAGTGTTAAAACCGTTGGGTTCTCTAAATCTCTAATTATGAGGTATTGTGACCAGTTGCTGTTCTTTTACTACCATAAACCCTTCTGAGTTGTTGCAAGTATTACACACTATATAAACGATAGAGAACGCAATATCTTTTTGTCTGTTTGTTCGGAATTCACATAAAAACTACGAGGCCGATTTCGATGTGGTTTTCGCTGATCGACAGCAGATTCTTATAACAACAAACAGATAAACAGACAAGAAATCTAAAAAAATTGCATCGTGTTCTCTATTGTTTAATATAGTCTATTCCAGTTGATTTTTTTAATAGGTTCAATGTTCTATACACGGCAGGTTTAGAATTTTATATTATTATAGACTAGCTGACCCGGCAAACTTCGTACCGCCTCAGAATCAATTTGTTTTCATATTTACTCACCTTTTAAACCTTCCCTGGACTTCCACAAATGATTCAAAACTAAAATTAGCCAAATCAGTCCAGCCGTTCTCGAGTTTTAGCGAGACTAACGAACAGCAATTGATTTTTATATATAAAATTATAAACGATTAAAAATGAAGACTTTGGGCCCAAGTGCCCACAAATTATTTAAAAATATTAAAAAACGTCTGGTCGATACAACAAGAGACCGGAAGGCTGGAGCTTACCTCGCTCAAAGGATTAGCCTTTGTATCCAACGAGGTAATGCTACCAGCCTTCTAGGTACAATGCCCAGCGACAGTGGTCTGGTGGGGCTGGACGGGCTTTGATGTATGGTTTTTTTTTTTATGTTCGTCTTACCATTTATTACTTACTTTATTTTCGTATTTAATCTTATTTGTTATATAACAAAAAGAAAACAATGAACAAATAATTAAAAATCGAATAAAGTGATTTTAAACCTAAAATCTCAACTAATTGTTATAATATAATACACTCTTTTAATTTTAGTAGAAATTGGAACGAATTTACATTCCATTAAAACAGTTATCATTCTTTGTTGCAGACAAAGGACGTATTCAGGTTTTATAAAAAAAATTAAATTAATAAAGACAACATTTTCCATTGTTACGCTCTTATTTCAGGCGATAAAATCATCCACATTATTAATGCCCAATGAATCGTAGGAAAACAAAAGGCGTGCAAACATTTATTTTTGCTCATTTGGGCGTCGCGTCGCACTTCGTTAACCTGTCACGAATTTAAACGGGACAATAAAATGTGTCACAATTTTAAATGATTTTAACAACGTTACACGTTTTTTTAAATTATAAAACCGCGTATTTACTTGCGAGCCATCACTGTTGCAGCTACTGCAACCAAAAATTATAGTACTCACGTGACTCGCAAGCTCGAGGCTAGCGGCACGCGGCGTTCTCGCAACAAGCCGACAATAACCACGTACTCACTTTTGTACCTATAACCGTTGCAGTTACTGTAACTAAAAATCATAGTATGTGACTCGCAAGCTCGAGACGAGTGGCACGCCGCGTACTCGCAACGAGTGTCTCTAACCAACCAAAAATCACAGTGTGTACGTGGCTCGCAAGCTCGAAGCTCGAGCCGACATTTTTTTTTAATTGCCTGCCTCCTTTTACGTCATAAAAGCGTATATTCATATGTTTTTTGTTTAAACAGGGTTAAGGGTATCTTTTTTAATTCTTCCTTTTTTTATTGCACGAGTTCGGCAGACAGCCAAACGGCCCACCTAGTGTAAAGCGGTTACTATCGCCTATGGACATTTGTTTCACCAAAGGTGCTATCAATGAGCTGGCGCTGTTTAAAGGGAGACTGGAACCGACGGCAACACAACTCAGGGTTATTATGGTCGCATACTCTAGACCAGGGGTGGTAGCCATCCACACGAGCAAGTACCCTACCACATAGCTGTGGGTTGTTTTGTCACCACACACAAAAGGCCGCCCGGCCGCAGGAATTTGTATACTTTCTCCGTTCCTGCATCTATAATTATAATCTTTTCTTTTCTTTCTTTTTCTCTTTCCTTTTTATTTAACAAAATTTTATACTAAATACAATTCTCAATAATTCTAGAATTTCCTTATAACTATGTACATTTCTATCTTTATTTTTTGTTACATTTCTGTTTTTTAGTGTTTATATGCTATATTTTTACTACTGTTTTATTCTTACTATTTATGACTATATATATATATCTATCTTCTACTTATTTATTTATACATATTATTATTATGGTTATATCGCTAAGAACTAAGATTGGAGAAAATGTTGTTTATTATATACTAATTATTAAAAGCTATAGGAACACATACAATTATATGTAAATAACTTCATTTACTACGGTTCCTATTGATTACTCTTTCTATTATATTGGTTACAAACTCAATAAGGCCCTTTTTTTTAATTTAAGGCGGGGGAAATGCATTTCGCACATACCGGGTCCTTTGCTAGGGATTAGACCGTTGTTGATCATGGAGGCTTTCCACTGAGGCAATCCAAACAATAATCAACCGGCTTGTGTGGAGACTCGACTAATCAATACCCCACTAAAACCACCCTCCTCCCATGTGCCCGCGCTTATGGCAGGAAAGGCGTGAGATACAGAACGTAGTTACGCCCACACCGATCCTAGCGCACAAGTGCTTGAGAATGCCCCGGGAGAGGCAAACCCACTTCGTCAACAGGGGTGAAGAATCCTCTGCTCCCTAGATGCTAGAGGGCCCCTGTAGCGGTATTTCATGGAGGGAGGTCATGCGCATACCTGCGCCTCCGGGCTCCCGACTGACGTCGGCGCCCGCGAGACGCATGCGCACTAGCATCTCTCCCTATCTCGTTCCGCGGCCTCCTTATGAGACACTACCGTCTCGCAGAAATTGGCCGCACCCACCCACCAATCGTCGCTGTGCAGCATAGCTTGCACCAGATCGCCCAGCGATTCGATCGGTCCTACAAGTGTCTCGAGTTCAAACCTCTGAGGTGCCCATGCTGCGCACTCGACTAGCGTGTGTAACGCCGTGTCTAGCGCGCCACATTGGCGGCATTGGGGTGAAGGCAAGCAGCCCGCAATCTGACACAGATACTTAACGAAGCAACCGTGCCCGGTAAGTATCTGTGTCATTCTGAAGGTCAGGGTCCCGCGTTTCCGCGAGAGCCATCGCAACAGCTGCGGTCGAACCGCTTCCACCGTGTCAATGCCAGCAACAGGGTTTTCCAACTCTACTGACCAAGCTTGGATCATGGCCGCGGTTTCTCGCGTCCTGATCACCTGGAGTTCGGCCGGGCCATAGACCAGGCCACGGGAGAGGGCATCCTGTCGGGAGCGCCGAACTTTGGCTATCACGTCTGCCTGGAGAGGCCAGGGCGGATCGCCTGCCAAAAGTGTCGACGCCGTCCACGACACTGTACGGTATCCTCGGATGGTCCTCACCGCCAGGACCCATTGTGCGCGGCACAACAAAGTCCTATTGTGGCGGTGAAGTGCAGTAGACCATACGGGTGCACCGTACAGGGCCATACTCCTAAGGATGCCCATGTAGAGTTTCCTAGTCGTCGTCCCCGGTCCCCCCACGTTGGGAAGAAGCCGAGAGAGGGCGCCTGCGGACCTCACGAGCTTGGGAACTAGCTGCTCAAAGTGCGCTTTAAACAGCCATTTCCCATCGAGAATTAGCCTCAGATATTTCATCTGGGGGCCTACACGAATGTTCACCCCTTGGACTGTAACGGACAAGTCCGCGGGGGGGTTACGAAGCCGCCTATGGAACATGATGGCCTCCGTTTTCGCGGGGGAGACCTTCAAGCCAAGCCTACCTATTCTTCGGACCACGATCGCCAACCCGGCGTTGGCGAGGTCCACGGATTCTGCGAATGACGCAGCGCGTGCCGTGAGTAGGGTGTCATCCGCAAAGCAGATTAGCCCTATTCCGGGCAGGACCGGAACCCGAAGGATCCAGTCATAACCGACGTTCCAAAGAAACGGCCCGAGGACCGATCCCTGTGAGACGCCGCACGCGACGCGTCGCCGACCTATCGCGCGATTCTCGGACTCGCCGCCCTCCCAAAGGATGTACCTGTCCTGGAGGTACGCGCCCAACAGCCTCGTGAGGTACGGGGGAACTCCGTGTTCACGAAGCCCCTCCCTGATCGTCTCGTGAGGGAGGCTGTTAAAGGCGTTCGCTATGTCTAGCGAAACCGCTAGGACAGTATCCTTTGCTTGGACTGCGTCGTCCATTACGGATCGCAGTGTCTCGAAGGCGTCCAACGTGGAGCGCCTCCGCCGAAACCCGAACTGCGTCTGTGCTAGCCCCGACTCCACAGTATCGAGATGCTTAACGAGGCGTTCCGCTAAGATCTTCTCGAAGACCTTGGCGACCTCGTTAAGCAACACTATGGGCCTGTAGGCGGATGGATCGTTGGGAGGACGGCCTCCCTTGGGAATCAGGCATAATCGGCCCTCCTTCCATTGCGACGGGAACTGACCTGCGCGAATACAGGCATCGAACAGTTCCCGCAGCTGGCCGCCTAGATGTTTGGCGGCCAGGAAGAGGAGCCGACCCGGAACCCCGTCGGGTCCCGGAGCCGTCTTCCTGCCCCAAAGCCGGTCCAGGGCGACGTCTAACTCTTCCTCGGTGATGGAGTGAGGCTCCACCTCCGAGGTGTCGGGAATGATTGGATCCATGTCGGGGGGAGTGAAGATCCCCGGATCCGGGAAGAGCCCATCGATAACCGACCGGAGGACCTCGGGTTCGAGCGTTTCCGTAACCGTGGAGGTGCAAGGCCGCAACGTGTTGCGGGCCGCACGGTACGGACGCCCCCAAGGGTCCCGGTCCAGTGTCTCGAGGAGCTCCTCCCGAGCCCGGGCTTTCGCTCGCAGAGTTGCGATCGAAAGGGCCTTTCTGGCCTCTCTGAACTCCCCCACGAGTCCATTCTCCTCAACATAGTCTGGAGGACGACGCGCTCTGCTGCGTTTGAGCCTGTGGCTGACTCTGCGGACTGCCCTCCGCAGTTCAGCCAGCTCCTCAGTCCACCAGTGGACCGATGTACGCGGCTCGAGGCATAGCAGCGTCGCAAATCCTTTTGAGGGATTTGCGCATGTGCTCAACCTGCGCCTCCAGAACTCAATAAGGCCCTCCCTCAACTTCCGGCTAAGTAGCTTCTCTATATTTATTCTTGCTAACAGTGCGTAGGGCGCTCTCCACGTCATACCGCTTCCGCGCAAAGAGGGGGCGCTCGAGTGTTATGTCTAAGGGAGTTTCTGCTTCTCCTGTTCTACAGGCACACGAGGAGTCCCCCTTCAACTTGAACCGATACAAGTATTGAGAGAATGTGGTGTGCGGATTAGAGCACGTTACTATATATGCTCGGTTATAGTTCAGTGTAATGGAGTCTTTCAAGGTATTTTTCCCCACTTCCAGATCTCTGATTAATTTGAAATATTGCACGTATATTAAGGACCGATGACAATACAATAATCATTATAATTGTCGTGATATCTTTAACATGATCATTCTGGCCAGATCACTGAAATTTGATACACTTGATTAGTTAGTTTTTAGTTGGTTTCGAGAATAAAAAATAAGAACATATTACACATGTTTATTAAAAGAAAACTAAAAAACACGCTTTAAGAAAACCCGAACAAAAGAAAATAATTTTTAAACATAAAGAGTTTGTTCTACAGTGTTATTGTGAAAAGCGTGGGTGTGTTTTGTTATGTATAATCTTCTTGATACTCTTAGGAAAAATAATAATACCATTGAACAGCACAATAGAATTAGTGAGAAAAGAAAAAGAATTTTCTATCGGGCAACTGGCAAGATGTTTGCGTTGCGTACATTGTGCGACTGTTTGCCAACCTCTCAAAACCACATCGGCTCAGAGAATATCAGCAGTGGGGACAACTTGAAAATATATTTTTATTCTGGCATTGAAAATTGACCTTTGATGTGTTCAGTCGGGAATATCGTTTTTGGTTTTTTATAATTTATAGGGTTTACTATAGATATCGGTAGTGTCATTGCTTCGTAATTTTACGCCTGTAACTTCTAATGATTTACTTCAGACACTTTGTTTAAATATGAAATTGGAAACAAACTACAATATTCAATTTTTAACTGATGTGATATAAAAATATGTTTTTTTTACTTTGTTTTTTTCTAATTAACAATCGCCGGGGCACCGACGCTATATGGTGAGTCTCTTGTTAAATATTAAAATTAATAAACAATTGCAAATAAAAAAATAAAAAAACCTATTTTAAATTATAAGCTAAAATATTAATTGAATTAATTTTTTATATATTAACACGAGAGAAAACATTGACTTTATGGCGTCTTCTAGAAACGTAGGATTTCGGGTCTATTCAGAGTTACATTATCATTGTTTACTAGCTCCTTTATTCATAATAGTTATACGAAGTTTATCGGGTCCCTCTTTAAAAAGTGTTTTCGTAGTCGCATTCTGATTACGATTATGAAAACAAAAAAATACTTTTCTTCGTATAACTGTTAAGAGAGTAGTATAGTACTTAACTCTTAGTTAGTAGTATTTAACTCTTACGAATAAGAGGATTAATATACGTTTCCATACATGACTTAAGTAAATAAGTAAGAAATTCCTATAATACTGTTTTTTTATTGTATTGTGTATTCCTATTGTATTTTTTCTAAAAACATTTTCTCTTACAAGTTATCTGCTCTAAAAGCCACTTCTAAGTAAATTACAGCACTAGGAACAAAAGGCGATTTTCAATTCTTAAAAGTCGTAAGTACGCTTTGGAATGATTTTACAATCATAACACTTATTACAACACATTACAGTCTATAACATAAAAGCACTGGTCAAACAATACGAGTTTCAGCATAAGTGAGAGAGGGTAAACACTCCTTCCATTATTTATTTGTGAAAACAAGCCTGTTGTAGAAAAAGGTACTTAATAGTACCAAGGATGTAAGAATGTGATTTTGTATTTTGTACACAATACGATTATGTGCCTGGTGGTAAGTGGGTATAGGCACCTACGAGCAGATATAATAGCTGATGCACGATGTTGAAAACAATGATTGTATATCTATTTATTTTTTGCTTTTTAGAACCTAAATAAATATAAATTAAATCTAGATAAAGTTATAGATTAGGTAGCAGATAGCTGCCAGCGGGAAGCATCCTCGTAAGGCTGGCTGCATTGCTGCAGTGCTGATTCTTGACTCTTAAATTTTTCTTGAGAATATTATTCTGGACCAGTTATTGCCCTACACTAAAATATTGTAAATGACCTGAATGACTTGTCATTTATTGTCTACTAAAAGTATATTGATAGTAAACAGAAATGACAGTTCAACTATATTTAAAAAAAGAGAAAAACATTAGTGGGGCTTACATTTTTTAGAATTTTTGTCTGTTTGGTAGAGCATCACGGGAAAACTACTGAACGGATTTAAATGAAATTCAACACATATAACTTATATTCCGGTAATAATTAGGATACTTTTTATAAATGACGTCGTTTCTGTGCGATATACTAATATACCAAAAAACTGTGGCACTGTGGTCGCGGGTTTTCGTTCCACCGATTCATTAGCAAATATGTATGCCATCATCATCATAGCAACGCCAACGAAGTTTAGCTGACATGTGCTAGTATATCATAAGACAATGAAAATATTTTAATAAAACTTTTCGTTTTTTATCTTTTCATTGTAGATATGTTATCTGTTTGAATGTCCCATCTAAACTAAATTCATTCCGCACTCCATGGTAAAAGGTTCCCGTATTATTTTTATAAAGGCGCAGCTTCACACATTCCAATTTGCTGGCCCTTGAGAGGTCGACGGAACGACGACCGCAGTATAAATAATGGGCGAGTTATTTTATTATCATTTAAATGTACCCCTTTATGTATGCCAACTCTGTGGTGATCCCAATCCATTTATTCCCGACACCAATTTACATGTGCTGAGAGACTGTCCCAACTTTTTATTGTCATGACCTGTGTTTGTGAAAAAAAACAATACGTTCTAAATTTAAAAATGTGTGTGTTGCAAATAGGACATTTATGCTAACGTAATTTTTTACGATCCCCTAGCTATTATGCTAAAAACAAAACTAACATAAAATTGTCACGTCTGGGTGAGTCTCCTGAGCGAGTCATTATCCGCAACTACATTTTTGTGACTTTTTTAATAGCTGGAGTTCAGCAAACAGGCGTTACCCATCGGATGGAAAGCGGTTTCCGTCGCCTATGGATGTTTGAACCCGGAGTTTCTGTGCTAAATGCAGTGAAGTAAGCCGACAAAGGCTTAGCCAACTCAACCACAGAAGCCGTCAAACTTTTATGACACCTTTCTTGAAAAACCGTGTTAGACCATTCACTTTTGGCTGCAATATTACCGATTAATGTGATTATTGTTATCAATATGGCACTTGAATCTAAGAAATTCTTAAAAAGATATGTCTTTAAAAAACGTAGTTGCGGATAATTATAGCCTCAGAATATTCACTCATCTGTCCTACACCATGTGTTGCGGCGGCGCTGGATTTGTGATAAGCGAAGTATGTCAATTTTACAGGAAAGGGACAATTTGGATCTATAGACAACAAGTCATTGATATGCAGGATAAACAGTGTCGGCGACAACACGAAGCCTTGTGGCACACCAGCATTGATAGGCTTGGTGGTTGAGCAGCAACGTCGACAGCGACTTTGATGCTGCGCCCACCAAGAAAGCTAGATAGCCACTTGCAAAACCCCTCAGGTATTCCGTATGAGGGCAGCTTCGCGAGAAGTGCCCTATGCCAGACCCGATCAAAAGCCTTAGCGATATCAAGGCTGACTGCCAGGGCTTCCCCAGCAAACCGACCATGGCGGAAGCCATATTGCCGATTCATCTTTATCAAAATAAATTACTTCATATTCAAGACTACTTCAATACCTTTACGTAACTTTTTGAATTATTCAATTCGGACATTCCATTCGAAAGATATGACGTGCTTAAAAATGTAAGTATTAGAAAAAAGTTGCGTGGTCGCCGCGCACCCTACTCGGTTAACTAGGCTTATGCGATATAGGCGTCACTGGGGTACATACGGGCCGTACGGGAGGGGAAATATTTTGAATTCGCTTAGTAGGTAATTAAACTGAACCAAAAATAAAGAGGTAAAGTTTGTGAGTTTGTGACGTTGTAAGGAGTAATCTCTGGATCTACTAAACCGATTTCGAAAATTCTTTCACCATTTATTTGATTGTGATTAATAATCAGTATATTTTAATTTTTTTATGATGCCCAGCGAAGTGAACACGGATCAGCTAGTACATTAATAAAATTTAAAAGTTATAAGATATATGTAAATAAAATATTATACGATACACTGCATACATAAATTGTTTTGTTATGAATTTTTATTATAAAAATAATTCTATTAAAGAATCGAAAAGTCCATTTAATCGCGGGAGCAATAATTCATACGGTCCAAATAAATCATTTCGATCGTGTTCAGTTCGTTAATTTACCGTGTAATAACTGACGTGGATTCCGATATTGGTCATTAATTTGCCTCAGTGTACATTTATCATATAATAAATTACCTACAACAGTTATTAATCATTTTTGCAGTTGGGTTATCTTCTCAAATGTCGGCGTCTCAATTGTTGACACGTCAATTTTTTAGCAACCCTCATGTTGAGAGCATGAACAGTTGTGCCCTGATAAAATCTCAATTTTGTCATTGGTTGCGTTTCTTGTGAAACATAGGTAAGGTAAGGTAACTCTTTATTGTACACCAAAGCATAGACAAACAGAAGAAGAAAAATACAAAAGATAGATAAAAGAAGTACAACGCTCTTTCGCTAAAAAGCGATCTCTTCCAGGCAACCTTTGGTAGAGATTAATAGATTTTTAAAACTTAAAACATAATGAAGAATTTAGTTGAAAAGTGGTTTCTTTTTCATATTTTTATAAAAAAATATTGTTTATTGTTTAAGTTTATTTTTTTTAAATCAAATTAGTGAAAACTTAAGTCTCAACAAGTTTCAATAACGATAAAAGCCACAAAGTGAGCTTTTCAGAGTCAAGATTTTAATAGACAATTCTCATTCCTACTACAGTTGTTCCAAGAATTCATGTCACCTTTAAAAAGTTTATCAGAAAGCAAACTCCCTTCTCAAAACGAGCTTTTGATTGTTCATAATCCAAAATTACTCCTTAAACTCAACAAAGTGAATTTGAATAATAAATTCTAGAAGCATATACAGTACAAAGCAAATTCAAAACAACTCAAACACCGCTGGGAAGTTGACAAACGCGTAAATCAAACCCCGACCCGATGTTTGAACAAAGAGAAGCTTAACTCACCGACCCACTTTATTCAATAATGCGGCTTTTTATAAACCAACAATGCACTCTCGTAATTGATTTCATTCTTCTGTTATTTTTCATTCATTCAACCAATTCATGAATAATTATAATCATACATGAAAATACTAAAAGCTTTTGATGCTGTTCCGCTCGTGTAATCTTTGTATTCAAATCCTGTGGAAACTATGTTACTTTTGTTGATAACAATGCTTCCTATTTTGATATAGAAAATATATAAAAAGTCCCTGATATAGAAAATATGTAAATACGTAATAAATATTTATTCAATCAATTAATTCATAAAATACTAAAACGTTTGATGCTATTTCACTCGCGTAATTTTTGTACCCTGGTTCTGTGGAAACTATATTATTTTTATTGGTGGCAGTTGCTTCTTCCAAATAAAACTCGATGTGGACTGTATGACTTATTATTTCGATATTTACAATCTAAATATTTTATAAGTATAATATATTTTAAATGGACAATACAATGCAAGAAAACTTAACTTATTCGTATTATATTCTACTCATAGTCCCTCAATACTATAAGTAGAATACTGAGCCCAGATCACCGTCTTCTATGGGTAAGGTGCCCAGAAGGCTGGCTACGTTTCCTCGCTGGATCGCCATACTGATCCGTTGGCCGAGGTAAGCACCAGCCCTCTGATCACCTGAAGAGTCAACGAGTCGTTTCAATAAATTTTGGTAGAGGCTCATGGCCTCAGGACCCCAATTTATTTACAATTAAATTAAAACTATAACTAGACGAGTAACAGAGAATGTAATGCTGAATGGCAGAGAGAGAGTAGTGCCATTAAGTGCGAGTGCTTGTGCAATATGTATATGTGCATTTTCCGGCCTCCAAAGCAGCTCGTTATATCCCATGTTCCGTCTGACGCCTAGCTGCTAACCCAGTGAGCTATGGGCGTCGGCGGTATGCGACGCGCCGACAGAAGGTGTGTTCCGGTGGGCGGGTCAGGACGGTGATTGCTGTCCGCAACAATTTTCGATGATAAAAATGCATCTTACGTTTGTTCCTGATATAGAAAATAGCTAATAGTAAGTCAGCCCCGGATCTTCAATTTTTTCGAGGTGCAAACACTGAAAAATGTCGTAGAATGTATATTTAAATTGTACAGTCCTACCTTTTTTCTGTTCCACCTACATCGTCAGATTAGTTAAAAATTTATTTTAAGCTAGGTTGCCTGGAAGAGATCGCTTTTAGCGATAAGGCCGCCTGTTGTTTTGCCAAGAAGTATTGTAATTATGCATTTTATTTTTGTATTTGTTTATTTTGGTGAGCAATAAAGTGTTAATATTTTCTAAGTTTTCGCGACTTGTATACATAATAAAACTACGTTTTAACGGTTTTAAACGCGGTAATTTATTTGATTTTTGTTATTCGGACGTTTCGGCCACTTTTCAGTGGCCGTGATCACGGAAGACAAAGATGTCAAGTGTCAACGAGTATTGTTAAAGTTTTATTTAGCCAACCTCCAACTTGTTCATTTTAATTATTTAGTTTTAATTTTATTTATGGTTATTATTTACTCTAATAAAGTGTTATCTAATCTAATCTAATAAATTGCTAATCTGTGTGGGACTCAGATTCTACAATATTCAAGCTAATGTAACCATAAAACATACCCGTCTTTATGACGTTATAAACAAACGTTTAAATAGAACGCTCAACAAACACTTATAAAACCATGAGACCCGGGAGTACCCGAAGATGGTAAATAAAATGGACAACCAGCCTTTATATTGCAAAAATAAATATTGAAGCAAGAATTAGGGGCTGTTGACATTTAGCATTGTAAAGGGCCTCGGGTCAACCTCGGTTGGATTTGTTTGAAAATTAAGTGATTTTAAATTATTTTATGGAATATTCTGTGACATTTTCGGGTTTGTAACAAGATTCAGAGTATCGGCACTTGTAACAATTTCCTATTGAAATTAAAAGCTTTATTGAATTGTCTCTTACCTAACTAGTGTACCTTTTTCGGTTTCCTATATATATAACAATATTAACAGCCCATAAATGTCCCACTGCTGGGCTCGGGCATCCCATTATAGAGGAACGGACAGTACATCCACCAAGCTTGTCCAAGGTGGCTCATCGGTTATCCCGATGTACAGGTTGCATCACGATATTTTCCTTCACCGTTATTAGCACGTGGTAATTGTAACAATATGCACATTAGATCAGAAAACTGTCTGAGTAGTGCACGCATTCCGGTCAGGATCGATCCCGCGCCCTTTGAGGTTGGGACGCGTGCGTTAGCCATTACGCTACCACGACTACCGGTTTCCTGTATTTAAAAGTAAAAAAGAATTCTTGTGATCTCAATCGGATGTCTGTTTGTCTGTGTGTCACAACTGGTTATTTCAGAAACTGGTAAGTTTAGAGAAATTTAACACATAGAAGGATCCTGTATCTAAAAACGTAATGTCAAAATTGCAAAAAATATTTTTCTAATATGATCAAAAGACAGCTCACAAATAAAGTATTAGTTGAAATATAAAATTTAGTATAGTATTTAGTCAAGTATGAACTAAAAAAAATCATAACTGAGACTTCTTATTGCATGAGTACAACAGATAAGCATACAAGTTGTTGGAAAGTGGATATCACCCCCTGTGGACATTTAAACACCAACGTGCTACTAATGTGCTCCCGACTTCAAAGTCTTGCACCTGACCACTAATGCCGGAACACGCCTCAGGTTTGTTATAGTGACATATTTTAAATCAGGGATAATGGTCACCCTACCACTTAGTTGTCGGTTGTTTCGTCGCCTTTTATAACAGGCCGCCTAGCCGCAGGATATTGTATTCTTTCTGGGTTCCTGCATCAATAAAAGGAAGAAGATAACAGGCTTCTGTTACACGAGTCCAGCTTTCGTCTGGTACCTATTTACTTGAAGTTTTATCTTTAACTTGAATACGACAATAGCTAGGTACACAAATCGTGCAAAACCAAAAATAATAAAGCGGAATTCACGACCCCAGCAATTTTTTACAATAAGCTCGCTGACTCATTCAACCTTTATCAGAGCTGCATCACCAGTCAATTGAATTAGTATTGGATGTTTTCAGTAATTTAAGTTAGTTTTAACTTATCGAATTCCAAAAGGAACGTTCAAAACTTTGTTACAAACAGGGAATTTAAACCTTTAAGTGCAAGAAAGTTAAAACAGGTTGGAAAGTTTAACTAGCTTTTTTAGATTCCAATTAAGTACCTGTAGATACTTATACAATGCTTATATATTACTAATGGTTTATCTACTTTTAATTTCAGCACGTAGTTAATAGTCCAAAAAATAATTATGCAAAGTTCTGTACAGTTGAAGAACGTAAAAGAAGCATATAAGCAAACAGTTAAGTTGCAAATATGGTGCCCACGTGTATATTTTTTAAATTTTATTTCACTACACCATTTTATAGCGACCTTATACAGAACAACAGGCATAAAAAGAGATAGATGGATTGTGGGAAGGATGATATGATGATTTGTAGTGTGACAGAAGATGTATGTCAGAATAAAGGAGTGTGGAAGGAAAAGACATATTGTGCCGATCGATAAGGTGAAAGAAATGGGAGTTATAGAGTGCAATATCCTGCCAAATATCGTTCATATTATACAGTAGACTTTTCCGTAATGTATAATCCTGGATTATTTAAAGAGCAAACATTCACAGAGGTTACATTGCTTTAAGTCTTTACCTAGGCGCTATTTTCCCTTAGAAAAAATATTTTAATTATATTTCAGAAACTATCCAATTTTTAGAAATGAAAAGTACCCTATGTCTATCTATTCTTGGTATAGAAACTACATAATTATATACCAAACAGTAAAAACGGTACTGTAGTTTTTCCGTGGAAGTACATAACCTAACATATACAGTGTCTTTCGCATTTATGATATGACTAAAGCGAGCAATAAAAAAATGGATGTAAGTAAGAGACAAACCAACAGACGAAAACGACGATTGTTTTTTTTTTGCACGTGTTCAGCAGACAGTAAACGGCCCACAACAACACCAAAAGTGCTACAAATGCGCTAACGCTCTCTTAAGGGAGTCTGGAACCTGGCCACTAATGCCGGAACACAACTCAAGGTTGTTATGGCGGCATACTCTAGACCAGGGGTGGTAGCCATCCAGACGGGTAAATACCCTACCACATGGCTGTGGACTGTTTTGTCGCCTCTTACGACAGGCCGCCCGGCCGCACGAAATTATATTATTTCTCTGTTCGTGCACCGATAAAATTATACGGATTGTAGTATAGATATTCGTTTCTGCCAAATTATCTTTTAGCCAAGCTTTGAACTGACGTCGTTGGAATGGGACGCCGATGCCTTTTAAGATTCGAGAAGCGCTAAATTGCTTGAATACCCTATGGTGGCTAGTCCTGTATTTAAGCATAAATTTTAGAGCTAATCGCCTCGGGTGATCTATGACTAAGGCCTTTTTTGAGGTTTTTATACGAAAAGGTCCAAACCAACGAAAGGGTGTGATTTTGAATTATACGCTATTCTTCTACGTAGTGGAAAATTGAGGGTTATTTCATTAGACGTGGCACATTTGTTCAATCCACTCGCTTGCCTCTACAATAGGGGAGCGAACAGTCAAATCAATTGATATACTTTTTATAAACTTACAAAACGCTGCAGCCTAATAGATTTTGTACGAGCGTACCTAATTGTGACGTCATAAGTATGTACAAGTAAGAGGAGTCGAATATCGCTATCATTATTTTAATATTTTAAAAGTAGATGACAAGATGTTATTTTAAAGACTGTTCTTTTATATTCAAATAATATTAGATTTTAATGCAAAATGAGACCACATCCCTATTTCTTAAATTATATTATACATTTATGTCATGTATACTATAATAAATCTGTATATGGTTCGAGTTTGTACAATGCGTTTCAAAATGTGAAAAAAATCAAGGAGAATAATTCGGATCAGGAGATTCCAAAGTTGCAATTTTCAGAATTTTTGTCTTTCTTTTTTGCTGTGTGTCTGTCAGTAAGAGCATCATTTGAAAACTACTGAACGGATTTAAATAAAACTCGACACAGAGCAAGCTCATATCCCGAGGCGTAACTTGAAATAATTTTTATCCCTATAAATGACATCGTTTCTGCGGGATAGATGAAAATATCGAAAAATATGGTACTACGCACATCGTAGTACATCGCATCCTTTTTGAAAACTACAGAACATATATGAAGGAAACTCGACACAGAGATAGCTTATATCTCGAATCAACACTTGCGATACTTTTTTTATCTCGATAAATAATGTCGTTTCCATAGAATAACTAAAAATAAATTAAATTAAATTAGCTAAAAATAAAGAGATGGCGGTGCAATTGCATTTTTTTTTTCAATTTACTAACTAATAATATACGTAATAACTAATAACCCACGTTGTCATAAGTCATTCGTTGTATTACTTCAAATCAGGTTCGATTTTTTAGTTGTCTAGACTATGGTTACGTTCCATGAGAGGCTCACAATGACCACGTTCACGACCGCGATTTTTCCCATTCCACTTGCTTGTAGGCGTTACAATCATAAACTATAGTGGAACGGATTATGGAGCGCGTATGTCACTAACGACGAAATACACAAATGTCATTGGTTGGTTTGAAAATCGCGCCTCATTCAATGTCAATCAATAGAGAGAATTAATACTCTGTGTTCAATGCCCACTTCGACCCAGCTCTTGACATGGGTCGTTGTGAGCGCTGTGTGATCGAAAATGATGACGTCATTAATGTCGTTTTCGTCACGACCACAACGACCGTGATTGCTACGTAGAACGGCAGACGGAGCTTTTGGGGCGTTGTGAGATACTAAAGGAACGTGCTATATATGGAATTAGTTTCTTTGTTGGAGTTTTTGGCGGGAACTGAAAGGAGGTGTGCTGTGCAGTTTTATTTTCTAATAATGTGTAAAATGAACAGTAGTTGTAGGATATTGATAGTTTTTGAGTAGTAATTATGTGTTTTGTGAGAAATGTTAATTGTATAGTCAAATGTGGCCTTTCGAGTTGTCACAAGGACTCCCTTGAATGGCGTTAGTTGATAACCTACAGTTCAGCTAAGCTATACATGGGTTTAAGAAAATGGAGAAACTATATTATAATCTAAGATCTGGCTTAAAGGCCTAGCTGCAAAGCCATAAGCCTAAATAAATAAAAAATAAAGTTTCTTTGTTATTATTATAATTATATAAAAAACCGATTACGTTTTGTGTCAGTAAAATAAAGCTACTGCCTATGGTTTGAGATGCGGTGCAGCCGCGGGGCAAACTTGAAATTGTCTATATCTATACTAATATTATAGAGAGGAAAGATTTGTTTGTTTGCATTGAATAGGCTCCGAAACTACTGAACAGATTTGAAAAATTCTTTCACTGTTGGCAAGCTACACTATCCCCAGTTGACATAGGCTATAAAAAATATCTTTGCAAATACCCGTGCGAAGCCGGGGCTGGCCGCTATAGTTAATAAAGTTACATAAGATAGATAGGTAGATATTATTGTGCATCAATGCAAAATGAACCTACAGACTAAAACGATATCTAATTATGCACAATTGGCGCTCTTATCATTAAAAAGCGTTCTCTTCCAGAACATCCCAAGTCATAAAAATCATAAATTGCACGCTTAACCCAATACTGACAGTATCCAAAAAAACTTTACAGGAGAGACAAAAAACGCTATTTTAAGCATGAATATCAGCATTATTACAATACTTTCCTTGTGGATATTTCTGTTACTTTTAAACCAGGATTGGCGCTATTAGACGTATATCCATGTTGTACAATAGATGGCATTAAAAAGTCGATTTACCAATATTTTGGATAGTGTCAGTATTGGATTAGTGAGCACAATATTTGTTTGTTGAAAAATTAATATTTTCCGGGATAAAAAGTATCATATATCCATGCTCTGTATTCATACTACATTTATATACCAAACATCAAAATGGACATTATGGTTTTCAGTGAAATATGATTTCACAGAGAGTGAAATCACAGAGTAACCACAGAGTTATTTTCGCAATTATATGGAAGTATGGATGTGAGAGGTATATATTTATTTTTAATTTAGTACATTGTTTGCAACAATTTAGAACAATTGGCACGTTAGTTCCAAGGTATTTAGAGCAATACTGATTGAAATATGCCAGTAATATTTATGCATCCAATATTATTATGTAATGTGAACCTATTCAGAGATTGCAATTTTCATAACTTCGTTAACATAAAGCTTCTCTGCTGCATAAGTGAATTTAATTATAACAAGAATTTTAGTAAAATTTACGTCAGTTATTTTTCTCGGAAGCTTGTAGATTTACAATATAGTATAGTTCCCGGCAAATATCTTGAGCGGTCGGACGAATAAGAGAGATCACTTTGCGCATTGGCCGTAGCCAATGTGATACGATTTATCGA
The DNA here is from genome assembly GCA_039645545.1 of Dendrolimus houi. Lineage (NCBI taxonomy): Eukaryota > Metazoa > Arthropoda > Insecta > Lepidoptera > Lasiocampidae > Dendrolimus > Dendrolimus houi. The sequence continues at coordinate 20,843,688 of CM077127.1, read as the reverse complement.
TATAATAGGGATAAAATTACTTTTTGTCTCTTAATCTCGAAGGGATAAAACCTCATACTTCGAAAAAAACCCAAATTTCACTTAGGCATAAGCCAAGGTAACCCTCATCAATCGTGCCGGGCACTATGAAAAATATTTTTTTAAATTTATTCTTGACATTTTGGCAAAAACAGATCCCTATGTTTTCGTCATATCAGTCCGTCTGTCTTTGTATTTGTAACGGAGGGTTCAATTTATTTTTAACCGACTTCAGAAAAGGGAAATTCGTCTGATTGTTTTTTGGTATGTTCGTTACTCATTTTCTGGGTTAATTCTGAATAAATTTTCAAAAATGTTCTTTTAAACGAAAAGGTGTACTCCCGAATTGGTCCCATTGTCACCATGTTAGGATCTGATGAGTTGATTCCAGGGAAATGGAGAGTAATCTTTATTAAAGAACGCCGAGCGCCTACATTCTTCGAAAAAAAGCTTCTATACGCGTACCTGTATTACATTTTCTACAGACCCTTAATTTTTTGTATGCATATTACGCGATTTCTTCGTCAATTGTGCGCTGATTTCAAATTGTTATTTCTAATCGAAAGTAAAATTTACTATATTTTGAAAATTTGTTGTTTTTTATGTTTAATTTGGCATCGACTTCAAGATGTTGTAGAAAGAAGTTGGTTAAATATTTATTTCTTGCTTTTTAATTTGAAGTCGGTTTTGTTTTTGTTAAAAAAAATATTTCACTGTACTAACTCGAGTGTGCTATCAATAGTTTTAAAAAAAATTATAGTATAGGTTCGCGTTTGAACATTATCTCGCGCGATTTCAAGCGGAGATATGATGTAAGATAGAGCACGCTTACCTAGAAGGTACCTATTCACACGGGACTTTAAAACACCCAGGTCGTAGGTTTCGGGAAAAATAGACTGCGGCATGCGGCAGTGAGTTCCATTCCTTTGCGGTGTGCATAATAAAGTTGGACTCAAAGCGCGTTGTTCGTATAAGTGGTATGACCACCATATACCAACCCCGCATGCCAGTGCGTAAGATTGTCCAATGATAGAAATATTGAAGTCATGATGATCGATGTTTACTTTTTTTATTTAAGCGACAGGCGACATATTTATTTAGCTCTATTTTTAAATATATTTTTAAGTTTATATTGTATTTTAAATATAACGTGAATTTTTCAGAACTAAATCAGTAGATTAGAGCATAAAGAATATTTTAAATTATTTTCGTTCATAGCGACAGGTGAAAAGATATTGGTTTTGGGTCATAAAAATGGTCCCTCGCCTCTAACTTTAGAAGTATGAAGTAAAAATTCTGAAAAAAGTGGGACTGTAGAGTTCCAAATACATATATAGGATATTTGTGATTTGTAGGCTTTTTATGGAACTATAATTCTTAATAAGTTTATTTTTGATAATGTTCTTACAATTGAGGCTATCGATTTCGTGGAAGTATAATACAAAGGTGAAAATCACCAAGCAATTGAAATTCAACATAGGAATGATGAAGCTATTGCTGAATGAGAAGGTATAATTATACTACACATTGTAAAGCAAATTTCAATTGATGTAATGTATAAAGAAGATTCTCGAGACACCTTTCATACAGTGTAAGGCATAAATGTCTCCAAATTAGATTCAGTACCAATTAATGTGACACGAATCAGTCTCTAGTTATGAGACAATCAGTGAAATTGCTTGAAACAATACCGAATGTAATATGGCTATGATTCCAAATGAGCAATCCTAATTTCGCAAAACCAAATGAACTAGAAGCTATTATAGATGATATTGCATTTGCTTCAATTTGTTCTGATTACGGTATTACCCCAATTAGCACCAATGAAACTGATATAGTAGGTACTACATATTATATTTATCTCGACTGGAAGTTTGCGCCATTTCGTAATCCATAACTTTGTAATCTATGGATTATAAAGTTATGATTCTAAAGTATAGTCCGCGTTAATGTATCACTAAAAACACTGTTGACAAATGAGTAAATTGCAGTTTTTGCAACTAGTCTGGCAATGCAAACAATACAAAATGTGAACACGGGGTAATTTCAAGTAACTGCAATTATTTGGTCCGCCCTTTTAAGAATATTACTTACTAGAGGTTTAGAGTGGTCAAAGCCTTATAGTGCGTGCCTCTTGTTTAAAGTGCAAGCATTAATACAGGTTACATTGTATTAAATTTTTATGTTATTTCTATTTGCCCCCGGAAGATTCACTTCATTTTATCTTACAAACTATCTCATCTCTCGGGATGAAAAGTATCTATGTCCATTTTCGGTACTAAAACTATATATGTACAAAATTACACCAAAACAGATCCAGTACGTCAGTAGTTTTCCGTGAAAGGTTAACATATAGACAGACCGAGTCACACTCGCATTTTTTATAATAGATGAATTTTTATATCTATAAACTTAAGTAATGATTGGTCTTCCATACAAACTTTTATCCCCTGTTTCAACACGTTCTAGTTTTATTTTTACGATAAAAGTAGCAGCCTTTGTCTCGTCTATCATCTGTAAACTAATGAGAAAAAGACGAAAATGGCCAAAATTACCAAAATTACCAAATTGACCAAAATTACCAAAACGACCAAAATGACGAAAATGACATCACAAAAAACAAAACGTATCCTACTTTCTGGGATAACCTATCTATCTATATAAATATATTTCTTTTCCGGGATGAAATGTATCCTATGTCCATTCTAGATATTGATCTTACATACTTATACCTAGTTTCAGCCAAATCGGTCCAATAGTTTTTCCGTGAAAGCATTACAGGCAAACAGAAAAATATACTTTTGTCTCGGAAACTATCCCATTTTTCGGGAAACAAAATATCTTATGTTCATCCTCGGCACTGAATATATATATATGTACTGAATTTCAGCCAAATCGGTCAAGTAGTTTTCCGTGAAAACGTAACAGACAGACAGATAAGAGTTACTTTCACTTTTATAATATTAATAGGGATTATAGGTTTCCCTCCAAATTTGTTTAAGGATTCATAAACATACTACTTACATCTTCAAATTACTTATTTGAATAAGAATTAACTAAAAGAAACTCATGGCTAACGCGAGGTGGGACATATTTTGATTTGAGAAGTTCTTAATTATTATAATAAAACCTATCCAGCCTAGTGAGTGCAGTGAGCGTATTTAGATAATGTAATCATTAGTTTCTATCTTTTAAAATTTGTGTGACATACACATGTATGATTCTGTACCTGCACGTATACTTATATCTTCTATATTGTGTATCTTTGTTATTTTACAATTATGCTGTGTTTATTTGTAACATTTACACATGTGTTTATGTACATACTGTCTTTTTTAATTGTTTCTTGTTAGGCCGCTTTTTAATTTGTCGGTTCAGCAGTGGTGCGGAACAGGTGTGTTCGATATACGCGGTCCCGAAATCTGGCAGGGTGTCTGCCTATATTTCGATCTGCGTTTCTAGATTCTCTCAAATATGTGGTTTATTTTTGGAAATGAAACGAAACGAATTAACGAAATTATATTAATCAACAGACAAACACACATTACGTATCCCCAAGCTAAGAAAGCGCTTTGCTTTGCTTTACTTCGCGCTTGTGTTATGGGTAATATACAACTCACCACTCAGGGGCCGTTCCCAGACACCCAGATCATAGTAAATAGCGGAAAGTTAGTTTACGAAATTTCCCATGCCAGGAATTGAACTCGAAGTCTCTGCGTTGTAATGAGGTCATCCGGTAAAGGCTTAGCGCGCTCATCAACAGAGTACGCCGTAAAGGTTTAAAGATGCGAGTGTCACCAACTGTTTAATCAATATAAAACGTAAATCCGAGTTCACATTAGAACGACCCCCCTTATTAATGTTGTAATTAACGTAATTCGCTGAAAGTGCCAACTCAGGTGCGTCATAAATCTCGTCATGAGTGTAACGAATACAACACGTTAATTAACAGGTTTTATGACAAGCAAAGTCGGCAACAAATAACGGGTGCGTGTCATAAACCCTTTGCTAAATTGTCAAATTTATTGCCAAAATATTTTTAGGGTTCCATACTTATTTTGTAAAAACGAAATCATTCTTTGCAATGGCCATGTCCCGCTATGGCCTGTCTATGTACGTCACAGACTTTTTTTTCGGAAATGAATGAATTTTAACAAGGTGTAATCTATTTAGTAGTACAAAGTTATGTACAAGTAGATTAGCTTCGAGACGTTTTTACGTTTGTAGTAGTGTACGGTCAGCACATAAATAAATAAACTAATACTTTTATATATTTTTATAGGCGGGTATTTAATATGAAACTAATAATATTAAACGATGTTAAAAAATTAAATATTAATATTAAACATAATTCTTAATACTAATCGTTGGACCCTGTTCTGAAGAATGACATATGCTTTCTGATTGCACCTTTCTGATGGAAGTAATTAAATTCCGGTTCATTTAGCACCAAATTTAGCGGGTAGTATTATGAAATTAATTTCACAATACTGCTCGGATTGCTATTGCACTCATTTTCGAAATATTTGTACAAATAATACAAAACTTCTTTAGTTTGGGAATTCAAAGGTTTATACCTCGACTATGTTTCAACATCGGAGCCATTTTAATTAAAAACTTTAAAATCAAATAAAAACAATTAATATCACTGAATAATAAATAACAAGAATGAACCACAAATTAAATCATTAATTATCAAACTAAAACCAAATAGTGAGACCTCTCAACAATTAGCAATATAAATAATATTTATTTATTTGACTTTCACCATTCACTTTTGATTGTAAATATGATTTCTTGTTCAAAATGTAACGAACCTCTTTTTGCTGATTGTACAAGAAATTTTAAATTTGAAGTTTAGAATCCATTAAATATATTAATATATAGAAAGAAAGAATTAAATATATAGAACGCAAAACTTCTCGAAGCTAATTTATCAATTAGTTTTGCGTTTGCCACCCCAAAGCTTTATTATAAAAAAAATAAAGCTTTGGGGTGGCTGCCATACATGAATTTAGTAGTTTTTGAGACATACATAGGACGTTATATCTTTTTTGTCCGTCTAGATGGCTACCACCCCTGGTCCAGAGTATGCCGCCACAGCAACCTTGAGTAATGTTCCGGTATTAGTGGTCAGGTCCCAGTCTCCCTTTAGAGAGTGACAGCATATTGGTAGCCCATTTGGTGTTACAAATGTCCATAGGCGATGGTAACCGCTTTCCATCCGGTGGGCCGTCTGCCTATGTGAACTTTGCAATTTAAAAAAAATCGACTTAGTTGGACGTTGAAAATTAATGCTGTGTTGAACTACGTTTCGACACCCTAGGAACCCTAGGAAGGGGTTACATATTTGTGCCGTTTGGAGTTGAAACTTTAGGTCTGTGGGGTCCATCGGCAAAGGGTTTCTTCAAAATAAATTTGTAAGAAAGTCTTTGATACCACCCGTGATCAGAAGGCTGGTTCGTATTTCGCGCAACGAATCAGCATTGTCATACAGAGTGGCAATGCAGCCAGCCTTCTGGGGACGCTTCCCTCTGGCAGCAATTTGTTACATACTTTATATTAATTTATTTTTTAAGTATTCTATACCTATATATTTTTATTTAGGAACACTAATATGCGTTGCGTAGCAGTGCAGCAGTAGGTACAATCCATTCTGATAGTATCGTCACATCACCTAGACGAATTCCGCGCTGACACAGTCAGTTCTTGTCGTGAAACAGATTGACTGTAAAACTATACTATAACAGAATGCTTGTAATTTATTTATGCCCCTGACAATCGATTCATCAAACGCTTTGAGAGGAGAGAGGGGAGACGCTTGCTCTCTTTTGATTGAAACTTTATTATTATGTTTATGATCGAGGTGATCTATCACTAAAGGGGTTGATACGCACGCCCTTATCCATTAGATTAGTGAGTATTGAGTCGATATGCAGCAATAAATACTTGACTTTCAATATCCACTCGAAGAATTGGGTATGCAGTAAATATGTATTTTCGTTTTTGTTTTTCAGGCGTGAAAAATGTGCTATAACAGTAGATGCAAAGCAGTCTTAATTGTCACGGACATCAAACTTCGTATAATTAGGTAATTATGAATGAATGAAATTTGTAAGAAAAGAAAAAAAATCAAGCAGGCTAATTCGGGCTAACAGCTTCCAAAAGATCTTGAAATTTTATATAGATTTCCTTTAAAAACTCTTCTTGTTTGACAATTGACCTTTAACTTTTGAACTTAGAAGCGTAAGATTATAAAGGTCATTTACTTACATATCTTTAAAGTTCTATCTCTTTTTATAAACTACTTTCGACAAAAAATTGTTTCAATAAGATACTTACGTTAAGTATTGTTGGAGATATGAAGTGTGTTATTTTTATTTTATAAGACTAAATGTAGACATTTTTCAACTCTACGGAACCCTGTATTCTTTGTGACTGTGTTAGGTAAATGTAAATACTTCATGGTATATATACTAATATTCCAAATATATTCACTGAGCAAAAAAAAAGCTTGTGTGTATCAGCTCTGACTCATGACCTAAGTTAATTCCGAAAACGTGTACGTGCGCGGCGACAGAGATCGAATAAGGGCGATTACAAGAAAAACATACAGAAAGGAAAGGTAAGTATTTAGCCAGTAAAAAATAACATATAAACAAAAACAACACTTAAAAACATATTAATTAAAGATTAAAATCATATAAGTAATATCAGAGCGCCTGACAGAAATATAATAGTAGTTTAAAGCTCATCTTGGTAAGAAAGTATATAGTCTGTATAATAAGTAGTAGAGGAGAGGTGAGGTGGCCTGACTAATTTGAATACTTTGTTTTGTTCGCTGTAATACAGCGATGGTTTAAAAGAAAATCAAGTATTTAAAATTACGCTTGTATTACTTATTTAATTTTCACTCATCATAAAAATTTTAATACTGGGGCCTCATATTAAAATCGATTCTTAAGTAATTCCTAAACCAAAAAGTTTAGTTTTAGTACAGTACATGTCGTCCGGGTCCTCTTAATGTATGGAAGCTTAGAATAATGATATATTAACTACTAATACTTCGACAATTATGTAATACATTTTTAGCAAGCGTCACCTCTTGAACTATTTGAAAACTTTTGGAACGAGAAAGTAATTCGAATTACTATTACGAAATAAATCCAATAGATGGTGCTGTAACAAAACCCATCATCGCTATTACCAATTTAGGATAACTCGTGAGAAGTAGGCATTGATAACCTGGGTATGACAATCGCCTAGGAAAAGGTATACAGATGGCACCTAGAAGTCATTCCAAGGGCCGATTCGACCGAACACAAATTTACACCAGTATACGTACTACTAAAATAATTGTATTCTTTGTATTTATACTTGGATAACATCGATTGCATTTTTCTGTACAATTCTTGGAATAAATAATACTCCGTATTATTACTATATTTTCAATGAACGAATTGATAAACCGACTAAAATTCATGACATACTACTTTCATCCAGTTGACGCGGTCAGTGACAATCTAATTTCTCAATATAATAGTAATGTCTAAGTGAAAAATAAAATACCATTTCGTTTAGAAAGTGCGTGAAAGTAAACCTGTGGTTATGGTTTAGTGTATTTATTGTTTTTAAATAAACATTTATATTTAAAATGTGTGATGTAAAAATAATTTTTGTCCCTAATTAAAGTCGGTCTTGGCAAATATTTATCATCACTATCGGAATCTTCGACCATGTTTCTCATTCCATTATTTGGTTGGCAGATATACAAAACCTTAGAATATATCTATCTATAAAATTTATCTTGTTGGTATGTCTCATATACACATTATCATACGTGTTAGAGCCCTGTTGGAATCAATATCTTAATCTCTTAGGCTAATGTGCATTTAACCAATGATTAAAATAAAACAATTGCAAAAACTGTATGGCCAAACAGTGATTATTTTATTTTAACCGTCGGTTAAATTTCTACGCACACTAATCTTAGGGCTGGCTTGTTCGGTGTAATGTCTGTCGACATGAACCGGTTAGCGTTGAACTAATCGTATTTCTTGCGACGAGTGAGAGTTCCGTTAGCCCCCTCTTTCCCCTATCCAATACTGCCTATTCCAATCCCATGTCCCATGTCTTATCCCTCTACATCATCCGCCTATCTATCAAAGGTTGGCAACGCGTTGGCTTCGCCCCTTTTTTTTACAAGGGGAAACCCATTTGCGGACCTCCCGCCGGGGAAACTTCGGCGGGGGAGTGTGGGATTCACCGGCCAGAATGGCCGGAATACACAATAAAACCCCTTGGTGCCACCTGACGCCATGTGCCGGCGTCACGCGATGTGCGTGACCTTTTCTTCCGCGACCCCGGCTGGCGTGGGTCCGCCCCGTCGGACATGCCTTGGCTTCTCCCCTGGTGTTGTAAAGGTCTCTAAGCGACAGTAACCACTTTCCAAGAGTTCAACCGTCTGCCTACTTGCCAGCTTCGCTAAGTTTAAAATCTAAAATATCACAAATTCGGACGACACTAACTACACACCGTGACCCGTGCTTATAGATGTAAAGCCGGTTCTGTGCCCCATAACAAATATTACCATAAAAAAATATAATTACTCTTGGAGTATATTCATTGTTCTGTAAAATTTCATGGCATAATGATTTACTCTCGGATAGCGATCTTATTCTTAGTTCAGTAGTTGATAAAATCGATTTACTCTAGAGTTAATCACTATTTATTCGTAGGTTATAATTTACTCTTGCTTGGTCAAAACTACCCTTAGTCAAATATCAAGTTTCATTTCAATTTTGAACTGATTTGGTCCTAAGTAAAATTATGTATATAAAAAAAGTAAATAAATATAATTTAAATACTAAAATGTCAATAACCTCTTTTTTCTTACAAGATAAATTTTTGAACAACTTTTCTGGTGTTGACTGTTGACCAATATGATCTAGAGAAAAACAATATATAGTGTTAAAGGATTTAGAAAGTTCAGAATTATATATTTTATTGGACCGTTGCCATTTCTGTAATTTTTTTTTAATGAAAACACTAATCTGTTTCTTTTCAATAAACCATGAGATTATTTCATAATAGTTTGTCACTTGTATCAACAAACTTCTCTGGAAACATTTATGTCATGTCATAAAATTAAAAAAAAAACAATTTCAATTAAACATTATTTAATTTCAATAGAAACAATTTGCGAATAGACAATAATAATTATTACCAATTAAGTGTATATTCGATATAGCGTAATAAATTTTCGGTACAATATAGTTGGCCATAGATTTATTGAACTGTGTTCACAAATATAACATTAGTAAGCAACCATCGAAAGCATTGAGGCACTACAGTTAAATATAAAAACTTATATTACTTCTTATTATTTAGATTGGAAGGTGGGTGTACTGTTTATGTCACTTATAGAACTTGAAGAATGAGTGAAAATTTAAAAAAATACAAAACCTTCCAATAATAATAATTATTGGAAGGTTTTATAAACAGTAATAATTAACTGTAAAATGACACTTGTTAAATGTATGATAGAAGTATTGACTGTGCTAATTTTGAAATTGGCGTTTGAAGTACGCGACCGAGACACGAGTTATGTGACAGAGACATTGACGCAACATGTACATGTGAACATTTGAATATGTGTTCAACTCTTAAATGTTAACCACAGACTAAGCATTCATCGTAGGGGCAGATAGATTACATAAGCTTATAAGCACTCTGTGTACTTATTAGAAAGTAGATTTTTGTTTTGTATTGTATAGAATAAGGGGGGCGACATATTCCTCTGGAGTGATCCAAAAACACCTAGACAAATAATGTGGATACATTTGAACAATGGCCGAAATTATCAGTAATGGGGATCTCTTCCAAACAATCTCACTTTATATGAAAGAGGATATGTCGCGTGTCGGAGTCCCCGCCTCGTGTCTCGGTCGCATACTGCAGTCTAAATTTAATAGTAATAGTTGGCTGTGTAACAGTTTTATATGAAATCAGTTACTTCATACTATTTAGTAGCTAATTAAAACCAAATGTTTGCTGTACATATAATGGGTGGCTCGGCCTTGGAATAAGACTATATATAGTATTATAATTGACAATTAAATTAAAAAAGACACATTGTATCATGTTCATAACGTTAAAACCCATGAATTTTGTATGACTGCAGTTATGATATCAAACTATAAGACAAATTAATTTCCCTCAATCAGTAATTAAGACTTTCTTTACGTTAAAAAGAAAAATGCAAGAAAGTTATTATCTACTCTCTTTTAAATGTAAATGACATATTTTAGAATGTGTCATATAGGTCATTATATAATATGATGATTTCTGTTATTCGGCCACCATAGCTAATAAACACTTATTTCAAAACAACATATTTTTTGAAAACATTGAGATTACTACATTTATTATAAAAATATTTGGGGTATATTTTCACACTGATTCTTTTAAATAATTGTTATTTCTTTATAACACTGGATAGTTTTTAAACATTTAGACCTATAGTTGTTTTAGGCACAATAATTTGAGATTTTATATTTAAAGGCACTTCTAAATGTCATACAATTATTTTACTTTTGGCCACATTTTTGTCAAATATTTAAATAAAAACATTTTCTTAACACTCGTTCCGAAGTTTTTACATAGCTCTCAAAAGATCTTTACTTTCATAAAGCTATATATAGAAATAGAAATAAATTTAATACTAAATTTTTGAGAATTTTCTGTTTATATCAGATCAAGCGATTTCTTTATAAAACATAAAATTATAAATGAATTATTTGCTTAATTCTCGGTTCCGTATCTTACTTATCGATTCATTTCCCTTAGGCGAATGATAGACGTTCAGTTTATAATGTAGTTCATCAGTGTTTCCCAATTACCGTGGTATTTACTGATGGATGTTATTATTTACCATGGATTTCTAGATTTCTGAATTCCGGAATTCATGTTAGTACGCATCGCGACAGCAATGGAGAAAGCACGCCGACGGATGCAGTGCCGAGTTCGTCCCAGGCAAACTCGGTACCGAGCTCAGCCCAGCCTAATTCGGTGCCGAGCTCGTCCCAGTCTATTATCATTTCACGTCTGAAGTGTACGAAACTCGTTACAATACTGATATGATAAATACTAAATGTATTGCCTTGCCCGTTTATTCCGTCGATGTAATCCGATCCATCAGTATTTATCACACCAATGAACCATATTATAAACTGAATGTCTAACCTCCGCTTTACTGGTTAAAATATGACAAGTATTGTCATTTTTATCAGAAATATGTTGAATCTGATCTGATGCCCATTTAGGACATGTTCCCATCTATAACTTTATATTTGTTACAGTAGTCTCACTAATTGGGCACTTCAGTAGTCCGGTACGACCAATAATCCGGAAGGCTCTCTCTTTCTCTCTCTCGTGTCGCGCTTGGAGCAGCACCGGCATCAGTATAATCTCAAAAATGATTACAATAGCACAAACATATTTACCTGTTGCTTTAAGTTGAAAATAATGTAACTAAAATGTCAAGTAAACGGCAACATGCCGTATTTTATTTACATACATTTTTTCTATATAATCTAATAATCCGGCACTATTTTTTAATAGTGCCTGATTAGTGAGACTCTACTATAGTTGTTTTATATTTATGTAACTGTCCTAAATAAATAAAAAAATCTTTCTTTCAATTTTCAACCAGTATTAGGGTAAGATATAGAAGCTTAAATAAGCTTATTATAGTGGAATCGGATTTATATAGTATATAGACCTCCCGTTATTTATCGGCAATCTAGACCTATCTAGATCCCATACAGACAGTAATAGCATCCCCTTCGATATATAGACTTTTATTACCGTGTTAAAATTTATTATCATCATTTACTCTGCCTTAAATGAAACTATAACTATATATATGAAAAATTAGAATAGTCTAAAAATATGTTAAAATACAATATTGGATGATTCCTTTATGAAAACATTTGAGATGCAAAGTCTTTATAGGCAAAATATATGTATATCACTAAATCGTTATGTTTAAAATATATGTAAAAAATAATGAATGAGAATACTGTAAGAGTAAGATGTATATAAAAACTAGTGATAATACAGTTTTAGCTAACACTGCCTCATATAGATAGCATTGTATTTTCTTAGGCTTCTGCAATGTTAATATAATTATATTGTAAAGAAACCTTAAAAAAAACTTTTGTGATCAATACTGAAAACAAGTCGGAACAGGTTAGTAGAATCGAATTTAAAATAGTCTAAAACACCTTTAAGACACCTTTAACACCTTTTAATTATAGTTTTCGTTGTTAAATTTTTTTGTTTTTTAGTGAGTAAGAAATGCGTTTTCGCAAACAATATTTTCACAAATTAGCAAACCAGAAAGGCGTTTACTCTCGATTCTCATAGTATATTTTCTGAGTAGTGTGTAACGCACTTACGTCGCACGGTCGAGTGACGATTCAGAATTAAAATCGGTATGAATACTCAAAGTCGCGTGGTTTGCAATAAATACCAATGTCGATATAGATTTTACTACTTTACTCATTGAAATGTAATTTTATAGTATTATCTTGTACTATACTTATACAAAAAGAATAATAAAAGTAGACATGGAATAAATTATATATATTTTCGAAAAATATTAAAATATATAGAAACGTAACGATTTAGGTATATAAATTAATCTTAATATTAAATAATAATATTGGAGATTGTAAGAAACTTAATATTAAAAGATGTTTATAACATCCAATGTATATCCGCTTTAATAGAGACCCAAAAGTCCAAGTAAGCATTTCTTGTAATGACCGGAGCAGTCTCCCTGGAAAGTAAAATTTTAAAGATTAGAATTTATGAATAAATCTTTTCTCGTCCTAGACAGTGTCTATAGACAGTTAGCAGATCGGAGGACATTTTCTACAAAAAATTTTATATGGGTCAAAAAATTTGAAGGTAGATAGATAATATTTTCTTAAGTTTTCGCGACTTCTATACATAATAAAACTACGTTTTAACGGTTTTAAGTGCAGTAATTTATTTTGTTATTCCGACGTTTCGGCCACTTTTCAGTGGCCGTGATCGCGGAACACAAAGTTTTATTTAGCCTACCGATAACTTGCTCATTTTAATTTTGTTTGTGGTTATTATTTACTCTATGGGAGTTATGCCTTAAAGAGAAGAAGCGGCGCAAGAAACTCTTCAGCAAACATGCCTAGCAGTAATTATTATTATATTATTTAATTATATAATATTAAAATATAATATTAAAATGGGTGGAAGGAAAAATAAAAAACACATCAGTCAAGTTGGTTTGTATTCCGGTGTATGCAGAAGAAGGTTTGAAGGTAGACATAAAATTTTGTCTCTGTTATGTAAAAATTCGCTCTAAAATGTAATGTATGACGACGGTCTGGCTGTGAGGTTATTTCTGGCATAATAGATTCATTACTGGGGAAACCAAGACTCAATCTAGAGACACTGGGTCTAAACTCACCCCATTATTCTTAATAGTTATACATGGTCTGTAGAATCTTTAAAAAAAGCCCAGTGTTAATTAAATCCCATTAAGAATGCGATTATGAAAAACACTAATCATATTTATATAAGTTGGACGCAAACAAAGAGAGACCATGACTCTTATATGATTTTGACTTTGTCGAAACGGTTGCGACACTCGAACAATTTTTTTGTGGCATAAATGTGATGGAAACTGGTGGAAAGTGGTTACCGTCATCTATGAGCAAACACGTGTTACCGACCTCGAAGGGGGACTGGAACCTGGTCACAGATGATTATTATGGCCGGAACACAAGATTATTATGACAGCCTACCTACTCTAGACATGGGCCAGTAGCTATCCAAATTAGTAAAAGCTATTCGAACCATAGATAATACATGCGACCCTTGTGCCAACATTTTTACAGCCAGTATTAAATCGTTGTAATAAAAAAATATTAAAAAAATTGTAACATCATTTTATACTTATAAATGACTTTTCACTAAATTATTATTTAATTCCACAAAGCGCTAAATAATTAAATATTTACTATCATCAGTAGCAAAAAAAAAAAATACTGGCTAGTAGAATGCTGTTTCATATGTGACGTATTAAATGAGTTCGTCCAGATTAAGATATGGACTAAACACTTAATTTAATTAGAGAAGTAGTCGTGTTTGTTTAACTACTCGGCTTTTTTTACTTTCCTCATATTCGAAATGAAAATCAGAGTGTTGAGCTCGGGTGAAAGGCCTATTTAGGCACTAGAACTATTAACGCCACCGCTACACTCATGCGCCAAACCACCTCATGCCTAAATAGGTCACTTTCACTTTTCGTGTAACAATCTAGTATTTTTTTTATTTCTTCACCACCGGACGAGCGATATTTATCCGCCTTTTCGTATTTTTTAATGTTTTTTTAAAATATTTTTTCTTTTCATTTTTATTAATATATTTATTGATATATCTTTTCTTTTTCAGTTTTACAAAAAGGTCCTTATGCTATTACAGTTTATTATTTTCCTACTATTTACATTTATACCTTATAGCTATTTATATCTATTACATTTGCTTCAATTTTCTTATCTTGTAAATTACTTATATACTATATATTTCTTACATTTATGGATATATATGTATCCTATATATTTCTAATGTACTCTTATATATCTATTTTTCTTGCGTTTTATTCCTATTTACTATCATTATACAAAACGCAATAGTCTTCTAGTTTGTAATTTGTCTTTAGTTCTTGTATATTTCTGTACTCTATTTTAATTCCTAACTTGCTCTCTATGTCGTTTCCAACAATCTAGTATTGTCGCCTTCCACAATTCTTTCTGTCTGTTCCCGCGCGGATAAAATATAATGCGAAATGCTCACCTCGATCCAGCTCTGCAGGGTCTCCCCGAACTTGCTCTGAAACATGTCGGAGATGTCTCCGAGGTCGACCTCGCAGCGCGTGACCATGATGCGGATCAGCTGGCGGTCGTTGGTGCCGAGCCCCTTCATCGACTTGTGGAGACGCTCCGCGAAGAACAGCGGCTTGTTGCGGACCACTTTCACTGTAACGACATTACACATGTGGCGGTGAAATTACTAGAGCTGTTACAATTTCTTATAGAAATCTTTAATATACCTTTAACATCTTACACCAAAATGCTCTGTCTGCCGTTCCACAAGGCGACCGCGGTCGTTATGGTCATGGCGAAAACGTCACTAATGACATCATCATTTTCGATCACACAGCGCTCACAACGACCCAAGTCAAGAGGTGGGTCGAAGTGGCCGTTGACCACAAAGCATTAATTCTCTCTATCTCTTGATATTGAAAAAGGCGCGATTTTCAAATTAACCAATGACATTTGTGTATTTCATCCTTTATGATATTGTTAGGATCTACACGCCGACAAAAGTAGATTCACATCTGTATACCATAAAAGCACACTTTATTACCTTTCCACATTTGAACTTCTTTTGTTTACTTTGTGTTTAAAATTTGTAATTAGAAAACAGCTAATTGTGTATTGTAATCTTTTATGGCAGTCACTAGCCCGGTATGTCGAACTGATTCTAAGAAATTCGGTCTACGCGGTCGGGTAGCCATATTGTATCGGTGCAGCATAAAGCAATAGCCCAATGGAGAGATAGGCAGTCTAGCGATAGCCACAAGCAAAGCAAGACGTTAGTGACGGACTTTGCGTGTGTGATTGAATCGTGCATTACGTTTGGACTTGTTGTGTGCAGTCATATTTGTACCTGTGTTATACGTATTTGTATACTTTTAATAAATTCTATAAATAATTCCAACGGCATTTTAATTCGAGTCCTACAACTCGTAAAAATATCAACGCCCTATAATCCGTTCCACTAGATTTTATGATTGTAACGTCTGCAAGCAAGTGGAATGATAAAAATCGCGGTCGTGAACGTGGTCGTTGTGAGTCCCTTTTGGAACGTAGCCTTTGTGACATCTTATTTAAAACATCTTGACAGCATCTTTAAATAATACATTTTACTATTTATAATAGCATCGTCCTTCACCAGATCTCAACACACACTCCCGCCATTCGATTATCTCTTGTCCTTTTCATTCCATCAACGTTTACTTCTACTGTTTATCTTTTCAAATCTTTCTTTCATTCATCCTCGTCTATCTCGCTTACACATCGTTCGGAAACACTATCACCTAATGAAATAAAGTAAAAATAGCCTAACATTTTTTCTTTATATTTTTTTAACACATTGACAGCTGCCAAGTCAGCTTACCTACTTGGCATAGGCCTCCTCCAGAACATGCCATTTTGTGCCATCTCTCGCCACAGTCAACTACTCTATGCAAAACCACTCATAAATACAAATAAGGTAAACTATAGCATTGTTGGCACCCTGTAAATTTATTAAAGACTAGCTTTTGCCCGCGACTTCGTCCGCGTGGAATAGTTAAAAAACCCCTCCCGATTTTAAAACATTCTTCATTGGTGTTCCGCTCCTATTGGTCTTAGTGTGATGATATAGCCTAATTGTTTTTTAATGTATACATTGTTTTATTGTATGCTGATGATACCGGCAATATCAATACTTAATTAGGTGCATAAGTTGTTTAATAAGCTGTTTAAGTAATTAAAGTTTTTTTAACTATCCCACGAGAACTCTTTAATTTTTCGGGATCAAAAGTATCCTATATGTTGACCAGGGATATAAGCTTCCACCATATAAAATTTCATTTAAATCGGTCCAGTCGTTTCGGAGATTAGCCGGTAAAAACAGACAGACAAACAGAGAAACAAAAAAATTGAAAAAAAATCTAAATTAGTTCTATTTCACTTCTTACATCCCCCTGACTCGGTTTTTAGCATTTTTTTTTCATTGTACAGAAATTCGACCTCTACAGTTTTATTATATGTATAGAGATATTAAGAAATCTGTTTATTATTATTTTGTAGACATACAATAATAATATTGTTATTATTTTATGACTACAAAGTAAAAATATTAAGATTTGCAATAAATTGACAGGGTAACGACAATTGCGCTGCGGTTAGCAGCAGGCCGGTTTCGCGCATTATTAGGGCTATCAAGGCGGTCAGCCGTAATCGCAACTGCAACACGCGGAGAAATGGCTGCAAAAGTGGTATGACAAACGCGGGGCTGACTGATGATGGGTCGGCAGTTAAGAACTCAAGCACTTGTCACATTGTTTTATGTCGACGTAAGAAACACAAAGTTTAGTAACTTAATATTTTTAGAGATAGGCTCGCAAACTAGCCCACACAGCTTTATGTATTTTTAAACAAATTTAGAAGATATGGTTGCTGAATAGCCTTCTTGATGCGAGCACAGCATGCTTAAATCAAACATCCATGTATATAATAACTTGACAGGAAGAAAATATATATAAAATTACAATTACACTTAACAAAGAGCGCGAAACTTACAATTAACAAGTTCGGGTTAAAGAATTTTATTTCTCATAAAATATTTTTTACAATTCACTTAAACTATGAGAACCTTTACAAGTTATTAAAAAATAAATTATAATTTGTAACGAGATAGAAAGCACAAATACTAAAATTGCAGGTAGTTTTGATTTATTTTTGTACATTCGAGTTACAAATTCCTTCGAACCAAAAGAAAAAAGGATCTAGATTTCGTGGAAGTGTCATTGATAACTTGTTAGTTTTTATATATTTAGTAATGTCTTATGTATTAATATATAAAGATTTAGACGAAAATAGTACAGACACATTTATTTTTATTTTATTTCAAATTGATTAATCTTTTCTAATCTGTCTATTATATTGCTATATTTATAAGTATCTGTAGGATATTTTGAATTTCTTATATACCAACATAAACATATTTATCTAACTGCATATATTTGCATTTATTATTATTATTATTTTTTTTTGTATTGCACCAAATCTATATTTGATTTTGTTAATTTAAGATTTTTGCAACACGTGATTTTTTAGGCATTTTTAAACACTTATGGATTTTGCTTCTTTAAGTTAAATTACGGTTAACAAAGAGTGCGAAATGAAAGAGGAAAAACGAAAAGAGTGATGAAGATGCATGTTGATAGATGTTGATTATTGTATGTTTTGAAAATGAATTAAACAAATAAATGCCGATGAGAACAATTTACCGATGGCCCTGAGCGCCTTCTCGAGGTCGCCGGAGAACTCGGCCTTGATCGCGTCGTCGATGTCGTGGCCGGTGAGGAACTGGTACTCCTGAAACACGGCCGCCAGCTGCGCGAACGAGCGCGAGCACAGAACAGCGTTGAACACCGACTCGTCAGTGCCCAGTCGCAGTTCACCTGAACGAACACACAATTATAATTAATTATTTTATCACAGTATAATAAGCCAGCTTAGGAGTTAAAGTCAAATACCTTGCACATCATAAATAGTAGATTAGTTTGTTACACGCGAGGTGAAGATGACCTATTTAGACGTAGCAAGGGCGCTAATAGTTCCGAGTGCCTAAATAGACCTGTCACCCGAGGTTAACACTCTGCTTTTCATGTCGAATATGAGAGAAGTTAATAAAAACTGATTAATTAAACAAACAACTACTTCTTCAATTAAATCAGGCGTTAAATTCATATTTAAATCTGATGAACTTATTTAATACGTCACAAATTCTGACAGTACGCTTGGAGTTGCCTGATGACAGTGATGGAAACAGCACTTTTCGTCCATGGGAAACGATTTTCCCTGCTGTCAAAAACTTTAAAAACTTTTTTTTACAGACACTTAAATCGTGGCATAAATTGTAATAAAATAATATGAACATCTTTGTAACATCATTTTATATTCATAAATTACTTTTCACTAAATTATTATTTAATTTAAATATTTTTAGAGCTAAGTATTTACTGTCATCGGTGCCAAAAAATATACTGGCTGGTAAAAGATGACGCGCGAGGGGCGCACCAGCGCCGTACCTCACACTACAATAATTGTTGCACTCACACAAATGCACAGCTGAGCTTACGAACTATCGAACAGTAATGAATCAACTGTTTGAATAATTAAAAATTATAATTGAGTATTTTTGTACGCTTGCTTATAGACAAACTGGCAAATAGGTCCACTTGATGGCAAGTGGTTACCGTCGCTCATGGATATCTACAACACTAAGGGAGTCGATGCTTTGCCTATCTCTTGTACAATAAACTCTATAAGAATATACATAAAACAGAGCATGCGATTTTAATTTAATATCTTGCTATCAAGGCACTTTCGAAATTTCATGATATGCATTATTATGCTTATTTATATATTACTAGAGTTTAATCCGCGGCTACGCCGCGGGTCAACCTCTGGTCCGTGCTTCTTGTTTAAAAAGCAGGCGTTAATACAGGTTACATTCTACAACATTTTTATGTTAGTGCTATTTGCAACCGGAAAATTCACTTGATTTTATATCACAAACTATCTGATCTCCTGGCATGAGTATATATGTCCATTTTCGGCATTAAAACTACATTTAAACAAAATTACAATAAAACCGATCCAGTATTCCCAGTAGTTTTCCGTGAAAACTTAACAGAAAGACATATCGAGTTACTATCGCATTTTTTTATAGACGATAAATTTTTATATCTATAAACTTGAGAAATAATTGGTCTCATCCAAACTTTCATCCTCTATTTCAAACCGTGCTAGTTTTATTTATCTATCTTCAGTCTATGAAAACTACAAAAATTACAAAAAGAGAAAAAAGGACAAAAAGAGCAAAAGAGACAAAAAAGACAAAATTACAGAAATGACCAAAATAACCAAAATAACGAAAATGGCAAATCACAAAAAAACAAATCTCGGTATTAAAATTACATATATACCGAATCTCAGCCAAATCAGCCCAGTAGTTTTCCGTGAAAATGGAACAGACAGACAGACAGACAGACGAACAGACGGACAGACGGACAGACAGACAGACAGAATTACTTTCGCATTTATAATATTAATAGGGATAGGATTTTTTAAACAGTAAAAAAGCTATTTTACTCGATAGAATTGTAATGCTGCAACGCAATATATCCATACAAAATCAAGGAGCAGTGGCGTAGCTTGCCTTAGACGGGCCCTGTATCAAAATATGTTGGAGGGCCCAAAGGAAATGTAGTTTTTTTTATAAAATAATAAAAAAATGCTCGAATTGAATTAATTATATATTGATATTTTAGAGAAGAGTCTTTTTAACTTTAATAAAATAATTGTATCGAGACGAATAACTTGTTTACTGTCAATTTATAATGTATATTATAAAAGATACCACGTCAGTTTAACAAAAATAAAATTAGGAAAGGGCAAATTTAATTATCAAATAAAAAAATGAATTGTCTGACTGATCACGTTATTGAAGTAAAGGGGCGCGTATATTCTAACGAGTCAAACATGCGTTGTAGTTGTACATAATATTCATTACATATACTGTGTTTCCCCGCAACGACTGACGTCACACATACTGAGCTATCGATGATTAACAATCATCTGTACGAAAGAACAACAATGATTCACGTCACGTCACAGCGTTACATATCTTACAGGTCAATACTGTAAGGATGTGACTCATGGTTGTATAAATGGCTCATTTTCTTAATGTGGGAAGTACGTCAATAGACCTACGTATGTTTATATATACGGTTATTAGCAATTGTTGTAATGTAAATCAGTTACGAAATGGGGAAGTTTTCGAAAAAATTAATGCACTACTCAATGTATGAAAAGAAAATGAAATTATTTATTTCAAAATGGAACCTTACAAATTACTTATTGAAAGTCACGAGTCTATTAAAATTATATCATATTCGAGCAACGAGTTCAACTAAAATCAATCAATCATTTATTTGCTCAAAAACATGATGTATACATACATAGATGATATTATGTTGCTTATAAGGTTCACGTTTTTGCCGATCAGGCATGCAAATTGTACATACATACTTAAAACTACTTCAAAATTACACAAGTCAATTTAAAATGATATAATCAACACAATACTATTTTTTGCCTATAGAATAGTTTTATTTCCATATAAAACTATTCTATAGGCATATATTATTATTATTTCCATAATAATTATTTATTTATATATTTTTAATGGCTATTATATATAATATTTACAATTTATCATTCATATATTCGTCTAGTGAATAATACGCTTTTTGGATCAAAAGACCTCTAGTCATTTTTAAATAATTTGACAGTTTATTAAAAATTAATATACCCATGCAAAAAATACTTTGTTTGAACAAAGTCGTTTTACAGTTTACATTTTTAAGTTTATTATGATGTCTAGCAGTTTGACAGGTTTCGTAATTATTGTCTATCTTGTTTTTATTGAACGAGTTCAGTAGATAGGCAGACGGCCCACCTGATGGAAAGCAGTTAATCATCTACTGTGTGCAGCCGCTGTCTAAAATGAGACTGGAACCTGAACACTAATGCCGGTTGTTATGGCGGCATACTCTAGACCAGGGGTGTAGCCATCCAGACGGACAAATACCCTACCATCTGGCTGTGGGTCGCCTCCACGACATGCCGCCTGGCCGCAAGTAATTGTATTAGATGATATAGTACTAGATAATATTAGATTATAGAAAAATAATATATTACGAGATGTACTATATGTTTTTTGTTTTTGTCACGCTTTTTGTTCAGATTAATAATAATAATTCTTTATTGAAGTTTCTGCCTTAACTTTAGAATACATTGGTGGCTGGAGTCTTCTTGTAAGTATGAAATACCTATATCAGAAGATTCCACTCTTCACGTTATGACAAACAACGGCTACCAGAAATTTATATATCTATTACAAGGAAAAATTATGGGAATATTATGAATATTTTAAAAATATTAGATCTGTGCTGGCCTAAGCAAAACGTAGTAATAAATACACATGAAAAATTCAATAATGAAATTAATAAAATATGTAATAAATACCAAAAATAAATGTGTACTCTTTGTCCCGAAATTTCCCAAAAGTACTATATTTTTACTGCTTAAAAATAAAAGTACCATATTTTCTTCAAAAACAGGTGGCAACCCTAAAAGGCGAAGAAATGAAAGGACACAACAGTACTCAATGAAATTGAATGGCTCAAGTATATGTTTATATGGATCACTTTGGTTGATTTATCTAAATTGAAAGACATAAATATATGAACAGTAGAATATCGGTTTTACTCACCGGCTTGAAGCAAACTTCTTGCGTCTTCTCTGGCCTTCTCTTGATCAATGTGGAAATCTTCAGATCTGTTGCCCTGGAATCATTACGACCATGATTATTAATACTATTATTTTTATTATCTAATTTATTTAGGGGCTTTTAGTGATGACGTCACCATGTCAGCCCATCTTACCCCAATCATACAATTACACAAAATTTATATTAACGTTTTCATCATTTTGTATATTAAAAGAGTCGCAGCAGAAAGTGGCCGCGACAAATTGCTTTGGACACGATCATGTCCATCAAATTAATTCCCAGAGCATCCACCAGTCCACCACCACCACATTCCACTAACAAATGCTGTATGTCTTCAACTATACTGCATTGCAGACAATTTGGAGTATCTCTCCCTCCCACAAGATGATAGAATTTATTTAGTGGAATATGACCGGAGCGCAATCTATGAGCTAGGTCACAAAGCTGTCTATCATAGCCACTATTATTGACTACGAGGACTCTCGTTTTACAATGTTCTATATCATAGGCCTTTTTCTCTTGACACAATATCAGAGTACTCTTTACATTCCTTATAAATACTTTCTTTATATCTGGACAAACATTCAAAACTACTTATTAATATTATAGAGCCTATTATCGTGTCAAAGGCCGTTGCATTTACTCGTTTTTATCATGTTTACTACGGCGAGCGACAGTGTTATATGAGACAACGATAAAGCATTACAATCAAAATATAAGAGTATGAATGTGAGTTTGTACATCACCAAACCCACAAACATCAGTGTCCTAATAGTCAAATTGATAATAAAAAAAAGTATAGTAAAATACTGAAATTCTGTAAAAATCAAAATATCCTACGTAGTTAAATGCAAAACTGTATAAGAACAATTTAAGGAAAATAGGTATATGAGTATGTACATACCATGCACAGTGACGTCATGAGACGTTTGAAGTTTCCAGAGGTGTCGCCGCGCAAATCGTCCTCAAGTAATGTACCATAAACTGAAAGTAAAAACAATCAAGAATGATCAAAAAATTAATAAAGGACTTATATAGTAAGTCCTGTTGGCTCAATAGGCAGGGAATAAGCATCGCAAATGACGTCGTGGTTTCGGATCCTGACCCGATTAAAACCAATAAAAAGGTTTTACATATCTAAACAATATTTTTAAACAAGATAGAAAATCAAACAACTTTGATCTAAGTAATTTTAAACTTTATTGTCAAACAGTTGAACATATTTTTTTGTGGAATAGTCTGTTCTGTGACTTAGTTTGAAAAGGTAACATGTGCTCGGGAACGTTAAATGAATCAAGTTGAAAACTGGCGAAACTTTTCGTACCGCGATTGCACTACGACTTCATAATTTATACCAAATATGACAAAACCTAACAAGGTCGGTGGAACTTTTGAGTTCTATAAAACGATACTTTTAAAAAAATATTGCAACCCAGACACCAGACAGTTTGGCAATGTTTCAAAAGAATACATTTCTGGAAACACTTCTGAATAAGAAATAAAAGGCTCTATTATGCTTTAATGTGAGATTTGCAGTATTATTCATTGCAATTTAAAATTATTTTTTGTGCCTTAAAGCAACTACACGTCTGACCCCTTTTTATTATTAAAATCTAACCAAAATAATTATACTATCAGCACATAAAAATCCCATTGTTATTCACAGGTCGTTCCATTTCAGAGGAAGACGGTTTGTCTGCTAAGCATTACCAAGCAGATGATTAACGGCGATTCAACGCAACGATCATCATAATTTCTGCTCCACTATCAAAAAACTAGCTTAAACGTGAATGCCCTCTACTAAGATGGTAATTAGAAGCGGTTGCCTTAATTATATATGAATTTATTAGATCTATCAATTAAATACTTAGTTTCATCTGTTCTACAGAGTATTTCTTTCACAGTGTGTTCAAACCGTGTTGTTTTAGGCTTGTACACGGAGCTAAGGAAACAATTCATTATAATTTACAAGATCATAGCCTCAAGGACGGAGGTGTACTGAGAAAACTGAACATTCATTGCAATTTCATACCAATTCTATATCGTTAGTAGTTAAATTGGATGTATCCTTGCATCCTTGCTCAGGCAGTGTTCATTAGCATTTTCATCTTCGTTCGACTTTATAATCAACTTTTGTTTTGTTTTGCCAAGGTCGATGTTTTGCATGAGATGTGTGGATGCATTACAAATTTAAATCGTTTATTGAATTATTTTATCTGGTACAAGAACTTTCTTATATAAGGCTTGAATGAAAGACATACAATTTGGCGGACTTCTAGTGCCTACTTGCTTGAAAACTAGGTATTTTAAAACTAGAATATTTAATTATACTTGACCCTGGCTAGCTTCATGATCGTGCATACATCATAAGTCTTGCTTTCATAAAAAAATAGTGAGCACACTTAAAGAAACTCAGCAGCTTATATAACTAAAAACTAGTCCCGTCTGGCATTTATTTCCGACGATAGCCAATTTTGTAATAATAAAAAATCTAATAGTTTTTGCGAATAACATGTATGATAATACATTTGTAATTTTGTTCCTTAAAATGCCTGTATTGTAGTCAGTTGTTTGTAACAAATGAAAGAAGAATATGCTACAGTCTAATCTAAGCTTTTGATCTCTTAGCTCACCGGAGTGCAGAGGAGGTCCAAGGTGTGATTGCTGGTATGGTAAACATCGTAACTAAACTGGGGCGGACTCCAGTGTTGCTGGTTGTATATCACTCATAACACAAGCAAAACTTACTTAGATCGGGGGTATTCAATACATAATGTTAATAACATTTCTCCCAAGTAGTGCCACCTATTATTGTACTATTGTAATATTTGCGGGTAGTTGTGTTAACTACGGATAAAAGCGAGCGTACTGACGAAAGGTCATGCTCACTTCAACATTGGTTGGAGGTACTGTAACGACTAACCTTAGTCGTCATTTATATTAAAAAATATAATGTATTTGAATTATTAAAATCATCGAACGCCTCACAAAACAATCGAGATCAGAATTGTATTGGGCTGCGCACGGAACAGATGGTTGTAAAAGTCTCTTCGATCGATAATATAAACGATATATTAATTGAACCAGTCTCTTTATTGAAGATCCCGGGTCAGCTCGTTCACCGCTAGCCGCTACAGTACATATCATAGTAGCTGTCAAGGGTGGATAATTATTACGGTGTAAGAATAATTAATTATAGTTAATTATACTTGAGATGTGTTTTGATTTATAAATCCCCCACTAACAATAAATTTAAATTAAACGTTACTCACTTGCAGTATACCCCTGTTTGATAACGTTGATTTCATGGTTGGACATAGTGCACATAACCTCAATGAGAACATCTTCGTCAGTACCAATCCCAGCGATTGCATCATGAAGCTCCTTAGCGTAGAACTGAGGTAACGGGGTCATTAACGCCACAAGGAGATCTTCAAACTTGCCGCTGGTTTCACTTTTCAGATCCGACACTAGATCCTATGAAAGAAAATACAGACGCTTAACAATACAATAGAATAGAATAGCACTTTATTGTTCACCAAAATAAACAATTACATAAAGAATAATACAATAAATTTACGGCCAAACAAAAGGCAGCCTTATCGCTTAAAGCGATCTCTTCCAGGTAACCTGACTTAAATAGAGGATACTTTAACAACTTATGTCTAGGTATCATTAAATAAAAAAGAAATAAAACAAAAAAGTAAGAACAGCACAATGTAGACAGTAAACACCAAAGTTAAGAAGAATAGAAAAATGAATAATTTGCAAGTGGTTTAGAGTTTCTGATATCTACGGGCAGAGTTACAAAGGCAAACAGCTTGCACAGCGAAGGATTTCGAGTAACATGTTGAAGAATCTGCAGGTGCCTTTAACAGCATGTTATTAGAGGAGCGCAAATCGCAGGTGTGTGCGCCGTACTTATTTTAATTAGTAACAATGTAACTAGTAACTTGAGCCGAGGCTTTTTAGTTCCTATTTTCCACCATAGTACTGCTCTGACCGGGAATTCCGCTATGCAATGTCAAAAGCTAGCAACTGACATTGTTTTTAAATGAATGCTTGTGCATTTATTGTCATGCTAGGCATTTTCTAACGTATTGTATTTGTCATAACAAGTAAATACTATCAAAATATGACATCGCTCCCATCGCAATAGGCTTAATAAATAGTTCATTATTTTTTATCCTATTAGTTCACGACATTTTTAGTGCTATGATGTAAAATTTCTTAGAATGCACTAGTTAGATTTTTAAGTTGTACAGCTGACTTGTCCTTGGGTGCATTTCTACATGCATACAGGAATAATAACCGGTCAATGTCACGTTACATTTAGATTAATTTATTTAAAAAGCCTTTACGTGTTGGTGGTCCCATGCCCTCACGTAAGCTTTCTAAGAGTCCGGGCCCTTATGGCCCATGGTTTTCGACAACATAAAAGGTCTGAGTTTATTAACCATAGACGAAAGTTACTATTAACAAAAGTCGGCTAGTTAAAAGTTGCCTTTGAAAGTCGTCCAATAAAAAAAACCAAGTTGTTTATAATTGGCCGAGGTCGGAAATTCAACACTTTATTGGCGACAAATTACCACTCCCGCTCTAGGAGAATGACAATTCAAAATAGTACCTTCTATGGAAAATCGGTGCAAAATGTTTGCCATTGTTTCTTAATATTAAGCAATGTATACAGGATGGATTTTTTTAATGCCACCTGGAGGGAAAGTATTCTAAATAATAGAGATAGCAAATTTTACTCCAAAGAAACATTTCTTTATTTTTGAAAAGAAATAAAACTGCATTCAAATATTTTCGAAAATTCTCATGCTTCACCCGGGAATCGACTCGACTAAAATCTGTTGCATTAAATTTATCAAGTATGTTAGAGAGATTTTATCCTTGTGATTGACCCTAACGATCGATGCAATAAAATTACAGGGTGTAATTTTTACAGATTTTAGTCGGTTCGATTCCCGGTGAAGCAGGAGAATTTTCGAAAATCTTTGAATAAAGTTTTATTTCTTTTCAAAAATAAAGAAATGTTTCTTGGGAGTAAAATTTGCTATCTCTATTATTTAGAGTAGGTACTTTCCCTCCAGGTGGCATTAAAAAAATCCACCTTGTATAATGTATTAATTTACTTGGGAAATTTAATATTTTTTCTATAGCTATATTTGTAACAAAAGTTCACATGCAGTTAAATATAGAAATGATGTAATAACTGTAGTTCCGGTATGACAACACCGACATAGATTTAAAAAGGAACTTAGACTAATAAAAATTGTATAAAAACTGTGGAGGGCATTGAATTACAAAACTATTTTGACCTTGATCTCTGATGAGTTATTAAAACGGTAAAACGTAACAAAATCATTGATAAAGCAATACAAATTAAGACGTTTTGCAATCGTTATAACGTTAGCACACGCCAAACATGGCAAGGCATTATCACCAACAATATGGGTAATTTATTCACCCACTTTAAGACCTTACAAGATTTTTGCCTGTTAATTGAAATGTTTGTAAATAAATGTTCGATTCTAATTTTAAAGAGGCTGGAACTGATTAACATTGTTGTGTCAATTCTTTACACAGCAAGTTACGAACCTTATTAGCCTGAATGTAATGTACATTTTCCTAAAGAGTTTTTTTATAATATATTTACTATAGCGTCATGCTTTATATGTATATGTAACAAGTTTATTGTAAGTTTCATGTGTGCATTCAAGTGATAAATATTTCTCATAAGACAGTAGGCTATATATTAAGTGGGCAACGCGAGTGTGCCATGTTCGACAAATGTTGTGTTTAAATATTCGTGCTGCTCGTTTTCCTCGCCACTTTACTACTTGCTGCCGTTGAAGTGACCATAATGTAAATGATGCATAAAGAATAACATTTGTAGATTCGTTTTGATTAACTCGAAAGGAAAATTTTTAAGATAACGATTTGACGTTTTTATTACTTTTATAATTGTTTGATTAACCTCATCTATCAAATTAATAAACTTAAGATTTTCTCACAAATTGGCCATTTTTAGGAGTGCTGTATTTTTTAGTCTATTCATTCAAACAAGCGAAATGGGCAGTGTTCTTAATACAGAACAGCTCGTTAGATTTACTACGTCACTAGAAGCTGAACATTCGTTCCAAATATTGCAATTCATTTGATAAATGGGGTTTCCTTTCCAAATAGGGCAGTTGAATACGAGTTCGATAAAAACAAACGTATACATATATTTATAGATAGGAATCTAACTGTATC
Organism: Dendrolimus houi; assembly: GCA_039645545.1. NCBI lineage: Eukaryota > Metazoa > Arthropoda > Insecta > Lepidoptera > Lasiocampidae > Dendrolimus > Dendrolimus houi. The sequence continues at coordinate 20,815,167 of CM077127.1, read as the reverse complement.
GATCATTCCGAGTACAGTTCCATTACATTAATAGCCGCTTGATTGTTGGGCGTATTGTTTGAGCCACAAACGCCAAATAAGAGAACGCAACATTCGGAGCTCTTTGAACAACGATAACTCTGCGGAATGGTGTACCACTAGGAAGAGATTTTGCTTTAATGTTTTGAACATCAAAATAGTCACGTTCATCATTAGTATCTAATTTGATTCTTTTACACTACATCTAACGTCAACTTATCTAATCTCTAATCTCTGCAGCTTGGGTATACTTTCATGCATGTGCGGCATTTTAATAACGAATGTTTACCACCAGTGTTCATTGCAAGGCTAGAAAGTATTACTATTGTAACTGAACAACACTATTCAGTTATTTTAAAATAGTTGGAAACATGCCAGTTGCTATACCAATAGTCTGACAACAGATTTCTTTCTAATTCATGAAACTTGAAATTTCCGAACCTATTCAAACCTCACATAGAGCTAACGACTCTAAGTCAAGCCCCATGTCTCTTTTTGCTGATATTAGATGATGCTGATGAGATGATCAAACAGAATGAATCAATGTGGTTCAAAGGCGCAAAAATGAAAGGACACAATGTTATTTATTTCATGAGATTAAACGATTCAAGTTTATGTTTACATGAATCACTTTGGTTGCTTCTTTTGAATTGAAAGACACAAATGAACCTTCTGATATCAGCTTTAGATATCTTGAAATATTATAACAACATCATAAAGTAATTTATGTCAACAATTGGTGAAATATGTGCTTCTGAAGTCGTAGATAGTGCTCCTTCATTTCTATCTTTTGATTTATAGGGTTGAAAAATCGGAAAAATTCAAGATGCTAAAACATAAAATACTTTCAACGATATTATGGACTTTAAACAAGGTACGTACGTACAATAGTTTTTAACACATAGAATCTTCTTAGGATTATAATAAAACAGCAAAATCAATAGACGTTCGTCGCCTACAGAACCTTTTAATGTGCACAGACCAACACGAATTTATTCAGTTTTTTATAAACAATATTCAATAGCAAAATACCTCTAACTTCGAGAACATTGTATACATCCAGCAAGTCGCGGCCGAAGCAAGTCCCTAAGGAGGACGCTTGTCAAATAGATATCATTCTAGCACGCAACTGTTAATTAACACAATTATTTTTTTACATTTGCAGACAAAATAATTTGTTAATCGCTTTTGGGAATGCATTACTAAATGTAATTATTAGTAACGTAATATTATGTATATAGTTTGATATTACATAAAAGTTGCTATATTTTACACATTAAATGTGATTTGTTTCTGTCTATATAATTTAAAAAAATAAGGTATTGAAATAAGTATGTAGGTAATTAAATATAATTATTTTTTTAATTATCGGTAAAGTATATCGTTTCCAGGGAGATAACGTACTAAATAATACTTTTATAATATTTTCTTAAATTTTCGCTACTTGTATACATAATAATAATCAAATAAATTACCGCGCTTAAAAATGTTAAAACGTAGTTTTATTATAATACTTTTATATTATTTGTTTGTATAACAGGATAATTCTAGGGAAACATTTCCAAATTGAAAGATATAAATGATCTGTCTAACATCGGTTTTAAGCCAATTTGCAGTAAGATCATATAAAGAATCTACAGTAAAATACAGCAAGCGACCACTAGTAAATCAGCCTAAGATATGTTCACATCTAATTAAAATAAGTATGTACGAATATGGAATAAAAATATATATTCTGTATTACTTCTATATTATCAAAGTTATATTGCAAAACCCATATGTTTCACAAACTTTCTTAATCTATCGTAAGGTTGTCTGGAAGAAATTGTTTTTTAATGATAAGACCGCCTATTGTTTTCTGTGCTTATATTTTTTTAAATATATTCTTAAAATAATAAAACTACGCTTTAGGGGTTTTAAGCGCGGTATTTTATTATGATTTTTATTATTCCGATGTTTTGGCCACATTTTAATACATAATAATTTATCAACAATACTACTAACTACTACTACTAATTACTTGACTTCTTTGTCTTTCATGATCACGGCTACTGAAAAGTGGCCGAAACGTCAGAATAAGTAATAAAATACGGCGATCAAAACCGTGAAAACGTAGTTTTATTATGTGTACTACTCGCGAAAACTTAAGAAAATACTATATACTCTCAATGATATGGTAATAACTATATTCTATTCTATCTACTTTATTGATAAATTTATATTTAATAAAATGTACGAAACTAAACTCTATCAATTCACAAATTACTCATCTCTTTGCTTACTCACCTTCCCGTAAAGCGTCTTGAACTCATACGCGATGCGTAGACGCTGTTCATTCGATCTCCTTGTGAGGACTTGAATGATTGACTTCTCGTCAGTGCCGAAGCCTTTCATAGCTTTGCGTAGGACAGCTGCATCCTCACGTGGATCGAAAGGATTTACTGGCACCACAGTTGGCTTGGACTGGAAAAAATACTTAATCAATAAATTTAACAACAACAAATAGGGTTATTACATTCTACATGGCCGTATACAGGGGAACACAATCTATATAAAACGAACAGTTAATTTATATGTTAGAATTACGACGTTAGCTAAGAACAAATTAATTAGTAAGCGCTAGAATGTAAATCATTGATTAATAAGTTTGTGCTAAAATGCATTCGTTCAAATTTGTAATATACTGTATTTATTGAAAACAATATAAAGAAGGCAATTTATATTAAGCTTATAAACATCCCAGCATTGAGTTAGGGCCTCCCCTTTTTATAGGAACATTGTAATAAAATACAGCCACCTTGGCCACCGTTAAGCTACCACGATTTAAAAAAATATTTTATAGCTTGTCTTAATTTTTAATTTAAATTTTTTTACTGCAAAAATATATTTATTCCACAGAATATTAATATTTGTGACATTAAAAATCTGACGTGTCTACTTCTTTCAATAACATTTTGCTGGGTTTTGAATAAATCGGACACGTAATTATTGACTCTTTCAAACCAATTACGGCAAGCTTTTGGGGACAGGCTAATGAATTATTTCAGTTCACAAAAACTTCGACAGAGGAACCTCGATCTTACAGTGTCTTACCAAGTCAATTGCCTCGATTAACAAACATGTGTTATTTACTTAAACAATTTGTTTATAATGTACACTTAGTATCGTTATTATCAAACATAGTTGGCAGAAATGTCACGACGGGAAATTACGTGATAACATCGCCTATGAAGGTCGAAACCATATATTGTTTCATTCATTTTCATCATGCCATGATTGAAAACTTTCAAATATTAACAATTATTTTTGAATTTTTTCTCATTGAATATAATAGTCTAAGACATAAGGCACATCTGGAGAACGCGAATTTTCAATTTTATATTTAAAAAGACTAACTGATATCATGGTAGCTTATGCAAGCCTTCCACGTCCACCAGAGCGTGTATGGGAATACATCTGTCCAGTGCTTTTACGGCCGGATTCTATATCTTATTATTCATTCACTTGCCATCGCTTGAATTTTGACATTACTTGTATGAAGCTTATGTCAAATTTTAACCTACAGTAAGGCAAATGAACGGTCGGTAAGATATAGGAACCGGCCTAATGGCTTATCTACACAGGCAACCGGCGCAAAAAATTTCGGATCACACCATACGGTATACCTATCTCTACAGTATACCGGACAGTCTCTCCCATAAACGCTACCAATCCACTGACTACCTGCGTAGATAGACGTCTCTAGTGAACCGTAGCGTGTAAGGCGTGCGTTAGTGGCTAAGACACTTGCGGTTCATTCTTACAGCATCGCTGTAAACCTTGACCGGTGTGCATGCAACGGTGCACCGTTAAGGAAGTTTATCTGACCTAAAGTATGTGCATATTTTATTACAATTACCACGTGCTGAAGGCTAAGTAAAACATAGTGACGATTTCGGATATGTGAAACTCGCCTATTATATTTATAATTTAACTGCCGGTATATGTATAACACAATATTCAACGATTACAACATAATATTCAAGAAAACCAACTTGTGTTTGCAGAGAGAAGTGTTCTCAGAAAGGTCTTCAGCCCAACAAAAGGAGGATATGCTAGCTGGCTAGGTGAAGGGTCCTAAGAAACTTCGAAATAGAAAATCTCCTGGCCGAGCCCAAAGGCCGGTCTTATTCATATCGAATTAGAACAAGTTAGAAGCCTTCAAACTTACTTCAACTCAATATGAATAAGACTATAAGGCGCACACCTCCGCTGGCTCCATAGCGTAGTTAAAGATGATGGATAATCGGTGTTAGGATAACGCTCATTTGGGGCAACTAGTTTGTTGGAGACCGATTGGCCTTCGTAAGTATCGCTGGCAGAATAGAATGGAAGCTAATCTGAGCAAGCTTCAAGCTTGAAATTAGTAAGAAACTACACAGAGGAAAGCGGTGTGCTCAGTAGGTGGTATAGAGTTTAGTTAACGCGGAATAGTTTACTTTTAAAGGTAATTTAAGAATTGATGAATTTAATCATCTCACGCATATAGACCATACAAAAGATGTCAAGTAAATACCGTGTAACGGAATGACTTGAATCCCCGTCTTAAACCAATTGTTGCTCTATAGGCGCTACGCATACTTGAATTCGATGTTACCGAGGACATATTAATCAACTACAACTGAACTTTACACTTTCAAAACCAAATATATCGCAGTCACATCACTGATGAACACCATAACTTGTAAACTAAGAAAATAAACGTTAAAAGGGTATTATGAAGTTGAATAAACGCACTACGTCCATCTTAGGCACCAATTCTAAGACTGATTCGTTAATAGCATACATAAATGTGGTCACAGACGAAGTGAGCATAACAATGTAATTGCAGCAAACTGTTCCTTGAATAGTCGCAGTTGCTTTGTAGGTATTATGACAACCTCCTGTAGATTTGATAGTGGATTATGTATAGTAAAATATTATGATAGTGCTACGAGCTACAGGACTCGAATTAAAAATGCCGTTGGAACTACTATAGAATTTATTAGAACTGTACAAACACGTATAACACAAATACATATTTGTATTTGTGTTATACGTGTTATTACACAAATTCATATCCAGTGTTATTACACTGGATGCGACCAGTTCACACTGCACTATTCAATACAATTCGAACGCACAAAGTCCGTCGTTTATATCGCTAATCGAGAGTACTAGAAAATGTCTTACTCGCTTCGTAGTCCTCGCTTAACTGCCCTCCCCTTCATCCGGGCCTCGTCTTATACTAACTACACAGTACAAAGGAAAGAAAGGAAGTTTCTAAGAAATTTAATTTGCACACCTGCGAACGTCCACAAAGTCGAATACAGTTACAATAGGGATTATAGTTCGACGCTAATGATGGTTATAAAACAAGTAAAAAGACAATAGCATGTTTTTCTTAACTACAAATTCAAAAGACAAAGGATTCTCTAATCCGAGAAAGGGTAATGAGCTGCGCTTACAATAGGCTGTGCGGCTTATCTTTGACGGTATGTAACAATAGATTTAAGATCCCAAATTGCTCATTATCGATAAAGGAATTACTAATAATATTTGTACCCTACTTAGGGGGTATTAAAGCGCCTACATATTTGGTAAAAGGTTTAGGTTAGGAACCCTTCTTTGATTGTGATATTTGCCAAATTAGTTTTTTTATTTTTCTGTACTTTACTTAATAAAATAAAATATTGTTAAGAGTCGCGAGACTTGAATTAAAATGTCGTTGGAATTATTATAGAATTTATTAGAACTATACAAACGCGTATAACACAGGTACAAATATAAATGAACACAACCAGGCCAAACATAATGCACGATTCAATAACACGCGCAAAGTCCGTCACTAAATAGATTACCGAATTTATACAAGTCTTACTTCGCCTGTGGTTATCGCTAGACTGTCGATCTCTCCATTAGGGCATTGCTTTATACTGCACAGATGCAATATGTCTGCCTGACCGCGTGGACCGAATTTCTTAGAATCACACCTGGCTAATGACTATCATAAAAGATTTCAATACACAATGGGCGGTTTTTCTAATCACAAATTTTAAACACAAAGTAAACAAAAGAAGTACAAATGTTGAAAAGGTAATAAAATGTCTACAGGTATGCAGGTATGAATTTGTCTTTTGTCGGCGTTCAGGTCGTAACAATATTATAATGCGAATATAACTGTCTGTATATTAAGTGTCGGCAAGATACCCATCTTGCCGACACTTTTTTGAACCTCAGTGAATCAATTCAAATGGATTGAGCGTTACCAAAAGATATCTTTAGGATCTCAGCTATATGTTTTATAGTTATTCTTCTGTCTTCCAAAACCAGATTGTCAACCTTTTTGACGTTTTGTTCTGTAACGGAGGTTGAAGGCCGCCTAGAACGAGGGTCATGTTTACAGGTTGATCTACCTCTTCTAAATCCAGCCACCCAGTACGCAACCGTAGAATAGGGTACAGCGTCATCCCCTAATGTCTGCTGAATGTCCGAAAAAAATTCTTTAGTAGACAATTTTTTCAAGATGAGATATTTTATCACCTCACGTAGCTCACTTTTATTCATATATTTTTATTATATTTTTTTTAGCAGCATTTTGCACAAAATAATTTATTACTTGCGAACGAACTGACAAAAACAAGTGACAGTTGGCATAAATAAAGTATGATTGACACTCTTTAATTTGAATATCGAACTTCTCCCAAAAAGATTTATATAAATGCACTTCTAAGAACCTTTGATTCACCCTGGTAGGATACTTTTTATCCCGGAAAATGGAATATTTTTCATGGAACGGGTTGGAAATTTCCGAGGGCGAATATCGCCTAGATAAAAATTTAATGCAATATAACCTGTGTGAGTGCTTACTCTTAAACTAGTATGGGAGTTTTTGGCGGGAACTGAAAGGAGATGTAGTGCTGTGCAGTTTTATTTTCTAAAAATGTGTAAAATTACTCTAAAAAGAACAATAGTTGCAGGATATTGATAGTTTTTGAGTAGTAATTATGTGTTTTGTAAGAAATGTGAATTATAGTCAAATGTGGCCTTTTGAGTTGTCACAAGAACTCTGTTGAATGGCACCAGCTGTTAACCTACAGTTCAGCTGTGCTACACATAGGCTTAAGAAAATGAAGAAACTACATTTTAATCTAAGATCTGGCTTACAGGCCTAGCTGCCAAGCCATAAATCTAAATTTTAAAAAATTAATCTAGTATGAAATCCAATTGACCTATCCGGGAAGAGCCGAGGTGGTAACCCTAATATACTATACAATTCTTCAACAGATAGTCTACATGAAACCTTATGTAAATTATGTTTCTTGAAAATAAAAGAAAACTATCCTCCCCACGAAAATTATCCCATTTTCAGTATTAAAAATTATTATACTGTTTTATTTTTTTATAGATCAAATGGCTAATCTACTACATACAAGAGGAAAACAATATCATATTTTTTCAGATTCAAAAATCTATAAAACAATAACACCAATATGCAGAAAATTGAATTTTTGTCCTTATTAGAATGGTATTGAAAAATAGAATTATATTGAACTGATTAACATTTATCAAGTTTAATAACTAAACTATTTCTTACACTGTTACTTAAATAACAAAGCCAGGTAAACTGGCAATTATTATTTATAGATCCCTCATTAATTGAATGATAAATTATTACAAGGATATATTAGTAGCAGCACACACATTAAACACATATAAGACAGTTATTACCATGCAAGCACCATACAATTGATGTTTTGCTAATCACAAATACATATTGAATATAAATTATGAATAATATAATTTACACAGACAACTCTAATATTGTTAAAAAAGTGAACAGTGATGGAATTACATATAAAGCTTGTTAGACTATTTTGGTATTGCCTTGATTTGCTGTTGTTAGATGTAGCTACATAATATATTTATATGATATATTCAACAAAGATATTTTAGTTCTCAGGGTGACCCACAATTTGCTGTTTTACTTGTAATTTATGTTTATTTAAATATCTGCAAGAGTTATATGTTACAGATATTAATGGGAAAATAATGGTTTTTTTATACTATAATATTATATATTGGAAATGCATACATTAAACCTCTGTATAATGGACAAGCAGGGTTGACAGCATCTATCAGAGAAGTGGTGAAAAAAGGTGCTAGAACAAAAGTGAAATATTGGTATGGATATGAGGCAGGCATAGCTAATGCATATAGAGAAGAGAATAGTAAAAAAAAACTAACTGACTTAATTCTCAAACATAAAGGACAAGTAATTTGAAAGATTACTTGAAATTGGTGGCATGATAACCAAAGATATGATAAATATTGAAGCTTATAAGGAATATATGTCAGCAAGGAATGGTTAAACAAAACAAATATTATCATTTTTATAACAATATTAGAGTTGGAAATACTTTAGAGCCAAGTTCAACGTACCTTTGGCGTAGTAGGCACTGATGATGAAACATTATATGCTTGCTGAGTTTGGACATGCGAATGACTTTGTGGATACCCTTGGTACTTATTTGATTGAGGGTATCCTGCATTTGTTTGGGAGTATCCAGCATTTGCTTGGGGGTATCCTGCATCTGAATGGGGAACACTAGCTTGAGAATGACCAGGGTATCCCGTTTGAGCACGTTGAGCAGGTTGTGGGTAGCCCTGGTTTGGGTATGGTTGAGCATTTGCTTGCGGATAGTTTTGGCTAGGATATCCCGCTTGTGGGTAGCCTTGTGGTACCTGTGGATAGCCAGGTGCATTTGGCGAATATCCCGGTTGGGGTGTAGGGTATCCCATAGTCGGGAGACCCGGCATGGGCATAGGATTCCCGAAAGACTGTGGGGCGGCATTGTTAAATCCGATATTATGAAGGTACTGTTGCGGGTACCCAGACTGGCCCTTGAAAGGAAAAATTTACAGTCAGTGCTAAATCCTATGTGATCAAGCCCTGCCTATATAGTGCCAGCTATAGTTGCTATAAATTATGAGTTTATACAAAGCTATCTACATAAACAGCTATATTCAGCTATATATTTATAATACAAAAATTAAATTTTCATAAAATTTTATATCAACAACATTTCATTCTTAAATACTACAATGAAGGGTAGGTTAACATGCATTGCTTTAGTAACTCTAAACAGTTGAAAAATCTTAAATATTGTAAATAAATTATACTATAATCAACCAACAAGTTCTTATTTAATCATGCTATATTTAAATTTTATATTCAATGTGACTGACTTTATCTCTAATTGATAGCACTGAAAATTAATACTCATGAAATTTGCTATTTTTATAACAAAGTTAAAAATAAGAGTAAAATTGGTTAAACTTTAGCTTAGTTGTCACTGAATTTTAAGTAGTGAGAGGTCAGAGAGGGTATGGGAAGAGTACTTCTCCCTTTTGCAACCCCAATGTATAGAAGACAAGTAGTTCTTGAGATATTATTTTTTTTCATTCATTTGTTTCATTATATTGTGTGTTGAGTGTGTCACTACCGTGACACTCATTTTGCTTGTTTGGCTCATACGCTTTGGTTTAATCTAACCTAACCTAAGTCCTGGTCACGACTTTCAACTAACACCCACAAGCCAAGTGAGAGTACCATGGCAGTAGTCATTAAGTATCACAACTGATTTTTAACAATCATAGCAAAATATAAGGAATAAAAAACCATTTTTGTGTTTAAAAATCAATAAACTAATTCAAAACTCATTTACTAAACTCAAAAACAGTTTTAGGGTTTATATATTAAGTGAAAATGTGCTCCTAAACACAAATCACACTTATCAACAAAACTGATATAATAACCTTGTTTATCTAACATATTTTTGTTTTTTCCATTATTCATTCGAAACTTGTTGGTGGACCCTAAAACTTGTTTCTTACTCCAAATAACAGGTCTAGTGGCTATATAAAAGGGTTTTGTATACCTCTAAACTCAAATAACCATTAATTTCATGCCACTCTGGGTCAAAGTGCAGTCATACTTTATATAGAAGAAGTGGGATTGATCAAATTGCGAAATTTGCTTTTTTTTTAGCTATAAATAGTTATATGGGTCAAACACAAAAATGCAAAATAAAATGTTCAAATTACATAAATTCCATATGTACCTTATTAATTTGTTCATGTACTTTTTTGTTATATAAGATTATGTTGTGGGTATGTTAGATTTGACAGTCTTGTATTTTAACAAATAAATTGTTTTTTATTGCTTTCATTTAAAACAAAATGTCTCCTACTAACTGTTCAGATACTGAATACCTCAGCTTGGTAGACATTGAAAAATAATCCAATAATAAAAAATAAACTTTTTAATTATAGAAACACAAAAATTAAACAACTTTTCATATTAGTGTAGATTAAAGAAATAGCAATCCAGGTTTACAAATCAAAACATATTGTTCCAACATTTGCAGTCTTCTCCTGTAGACATATAAAACTTTATTGTGTTTGACCCAAATAGATTATTAATAATTACAGAATACTTTTTATCTCCAACAATGGGAATATTCCATTTGATATGAATTAAAAAATATGTGAGCACAGGTGCTAATTTAATAAAACAAAACTTTTATTGGAGCTATCAAAGACATTATAGGAAAGATAAGTACTATAAATATTTTAGTTAGATTATACTATTTGAATATTTGTGATGAACAAAACATCAATACTAAATAATATTAGTTTTATGTGTTTTTGTCTTTTAAACACATTAAATCCATGCACTAATGTAAAGACCATTCCATTAGTATTTCGTAAGAGATTTTATAACCTACTTCTGCTACAAATTCAAGTTCACTTTCTACCTATAGCTAAGTAATAAAGTGGGTCATTTATATGTTCTGACTTACTCTTTTTAGCTTGACAAGGCATTATAGTGGTAAGATAAATCAATTTTCATTCAACTGCAATAAAATGAAAAAACTTACTTGCTGATAGGGGTTCATTGTGTCCGGCTAAAGCTGTTATCACAAATAACACTGAGCAACCTAATTTCGAATGATACACACGTAGTGACTAATATTATTGCACCACACACTCGAGCTCAACTCGATGACTGTGCGGTGTGCGAAGTGAGACCAAATAATTTTGCTTATAGTTTTCTCTCAGAAAACATGAAAACAAAGGCCTGCAGGTTCAAAAATATTATAACTAGCCAATGGAAAAAGAAACGGCAAACTCTTTTTTTCACTCTTTAGGGACGATCAGATTCAATGCTAATACAATCTATTAAAAACATCGATTCTTAGAAAGAAAAACATTAATGTGTGCCATTGCTGTTCACAGTTAAAAATTACCGATGTATCAATATTCGAGGTTATTTAAAACAGTGTTTTTATCAATGTTCAGTTTGAACGTATTCTGGAATTATTATTGTAATCGATTATTTTATTTATAATTTCGGCAGAGTTAACTAAAGCTATATAGACTATACCAAAATAAAAGCTAACTGACAGCTCTTTTAAGCACATAAAAGTAAAAAGATAGTATAAATAATATACATGAGTGTAAGTGAAACAAAAAGTCATAGCTTACTATTGTTCCCAACAAATCATTAATGTAAATGAACATTTTCTAAGTCATTAAACTTATTCTGTGTATGATACCTAATACATTAAAAATACGTACTGTCCATGATCGTTGTTTGAAAAGTAAGACCATATTTTTTAATCTAGCAGAATATTAAAAATTTAGACCATTCTTCAAGTAAAGCGTAAATCAAAATGTAAATCTTTGATTAACGCCAAACGAAGAAACTCCTATGGTAGCAGATTTTATTAAAAAACTAGGACAATAACAACAACTATATTTTTTAAAAATTTCATTACTAATTAGAGCTCTAATACTTTAATTATGTTATTTTTATTCTTCTCAATAAAACAATTTTGTTTATGTAGACTTTGAGATCTGTGTGAGTTTGGAATAATTATTAAAATACTATACTCTATTTGTATATTATTTCATCAAAGTTATAAATTCGTGTAATTTATAATAGCTCTTCAAATTCGAAAGTTTTTATTCAAAATTATTTTCTAATTGCTTCTGCACAGTCTACTAATCTAATACACATATCTAAAACAACATTAGTTATTTTTCTAGGACATCAATTTATCGATTAATTGCTGTTCGTTTTAATGATGTTACATCCTTAACATTTTAGAAGTTGAATCGTGTCGTGGTCGTTTGTCTGTTAATGTCCACTGTCAAATAGTATTAGTTGACTGTCAGTTTTTTTTTTTAAAGATAGCTTTATATGATTTATGTATATAACCAATGTAAATTTACTACAAATTAACTTACAAGTAATAAACAAATGTTTCTACATTATGAAGTCGAAGTCAATTACTGCCAAGTTACTTAGAACTATAAATTCCACTATCTTTTTCGTTGTAGCGATATGTGTCGTATGTTTATTGTTTTACAGAGCACCAAAGTCAAAATGTTGTAGGGATAACTTATTTTTCCTATTTTTTTAAATTTACTTTTGAAGTTGGTTTCGCTTTTTTACCGACTTAAAAAAAGGAGGAGGTTCTCAATTCGTCGTTTAAAAATATTATTTTCTCTTTCTATTATGTTCAGCCAAATCTTTGTTGTTTCCAGAAATAATTCAATACATCGATTTTGATAATTATTTTTGTGTTGGATGCAGCAAAACTTCGAAATGGCCCTATAGAAATTATATTGTTATCAGACTTTGGGTTCTGAAGATATAGCAGAATAATCCTTAAAATCACACAGAAATGTGAAATTGTTGCGGTTTTTCAGCCATAAGTTTTTGTTTCTGAACCAATTTTCGGCATTCTTTTTGCGTTAGATTTATTATAGCTTCAGAATGATTCCAAGTCAATTTCATGTGGAATAGACCCTTGAGTTCCGAATATATAGCAGATATTCCTTAAAGTCAAGTAGAAAACGTTGAGGGAATGACATCTGTAACTTTTTTGTTTTAACATTTAATTTTGATGATTATTTTTTCATTGAGTTCAGTATACCTTCATAGTAGTCTGATATAAATTTCATTGCTATCGAGTTGTGGGTTCCGAATATATAGCAAAAAAATAGATAAAATCGTGTAAAAATGTTTAGTTACTGAGGTGTCTCATACGAAACTTGTTTGGTTCTAAACCAATTTTGATCATTCTATATGTGTGGGATTAGTACAGTTTCATAATAATTTCATTGCTATTAGATAGACCCTGGGCTCCGAAGATATAGCAGAAAATTTTTCAAAATCAAATAGATCACGTATTGAAATATTATTAGGTTTATGAAATCCTATAACGAGTACGTACGTAAGATCAATAAAGTGCTTTACTAGGCTCTACTAGGACTAGGAAAACGTACAATAGAAATCCATGACAATAAACAGCTCAAGCGCGTAAATTGAGTTATGATATCAGTAGTATTTAGAAAACATAGACGATTGGAGTTGAGATTCAAACGAAAATATTGCTTTCTGAAACCAGACGACGGGTGTAATCATTTTATTAAACAATTTATCGTCAATCACTTATACTAATCGGACTTCTAAAACAGGGATTAAGAATTGGTTACGAGACGCGACGAAGGTCGCGTCGACCAGTTGGTTTTCTGTAAACCAAAATGTAAAAGCCACGCCGCGGCAGCGGACGGTGAGTACTAGAACTGACTACATATACATTTATTCATTGACCAGCATGTGCTAACGAAACTTCGTTTGCGTCACCATGATAACGAGTTTTTGTTAGTAAAATTTGACGGTACTTGTTTCAGGGTCATAAGTCCAAGTAATTTATCTTCGAGCTGCACTCAACAACGTCTTCTAAATACGCTTCTGTTTCATATAGTTATCGTTTTCGCATTCGAGAAGCTACCTTAATATAATAGCGATACCATAATGTAACTTAAAAGTGTAAAATTTTTTTTTTTACAAATTAAGAAATCGATTTCAATAGTAACTAAAAAGCATAAAATAAAAATTTCTGCATCTTGAAGTCGGTGCCACACAAAACATAAAAATTACTATATTTTGTTGTTGTAACAATGTATATGGTAAATTTTATGTTTTATTTGGCGCCAACTGTTGTATACTTTTTATTTTACACTTTTAATTTACATATATGGTATCCGTATTAAGGTAGCTTAGTTGGTAATTTTTAGCAACTGTACCAAATCGAAATTCTAATAAAATAGTATATAGGTACATACCTACATTATTATCAAGCCTGTTTCCCACGGGGTAGGCAGAGTCTTTGGATCTCCACTTGCGACGATCCTGACAAATAACTTTCACTTCATCATCTTTCAGAAATATCTTCATACATGTACGTTTATTTGAGATGCTTTTTACCTGACTTCTCGTTAACACTTCTGCTATTTGACCGTGTTGCGTACGTCGCTGTCTACTAGCACCAACTCTACTATTGACAATGCTGTCATACACTTGTTTTGTGATTCTATTTCAGACCATTCTCTGATTCTCTCATTCGCCCAAACCAAATGATAGTTATTTCGCATTTATTTAAATTGTTTATATTGCTACATATTTAATCCGTGATAGACCTAACCATTTACGCACTATTTATAGATAACTGAATTAAAACACTTCATTCGCACTGTGTTCTGTGAATCAGTCACGGAACGTATAATAAGTGAAGTGGACGTATCTAAAATGATTTACGAGTGGAAAGGTAAGGTAGTTCTTATCACGGGAGCAGCTACCGGTATCGGAGCTGCAATTGTTTAGATTATTGTTCGAGAAGGTACAAGGGTAGGTTCTGAAATTAATTTGCTTAATTTTGACTAAAACATTTCAAATTAAAATGAATGTATTTTTTTATAATAGAATCTTACAGATTACTTATTGAAAGTAGTGAGTATACCACCGCTTCCAAAGCAATTTATATCCGTGCAGGAACGGAGAAAGAATACAATTTCCTGCGGTCGGGCGGCCTGTTGTAAGAGGCGAGAAGACAACCCACACCCTACAAGACAGCCAGGCGTTAGGGTATTTGCCAGTCTGTCTGATACCACTCCTGGTCTAGAGTATGCCTCCATAACCTCTTGAATTGTGTTTCCGCATTAAAAGTCAGCTTCCAGTCTCCCTTTAGAGAGCGGCAGCACATTGTTACAAATTGTCATAGGCGGCGGTAACCGCCTTCCATCAGGTGGGCCGTCTGCCGGCCTGCTGATCTCATGGAATAAAAAAATACTTAGTTATTGTCAAAGATAAGTAAGATTTTAATAAACAAAGCGTATTAAAACGATCATCCTTATTTTTTGATTTCTAAGGCTTATGTAATTTTAACCACAATGTTATTATAACAAAATAAATTTTCTATATTTATCTCATGCTCGGGCTTCAGCTGCGATAATGTTCTAGTTATTGACTGTGGCCAAATTCGTCTTATTTATGGAGTTAAAAATAACGCCGTTAACGAATAACTGGATAATATACTTACAACGTTATCTGTCAATATTTAACATCATTAACAATTAATAATAATAACGCATCACAAATAATACCACACACCCATTGCTATGTCTGCGTGAAACGGCCAATAACTATAACATTGTCCCATATAAAGAAATAGCATAATAAAGAAAATATTAGTATCAGGTATTTATGCATTTTGAGGAAAACATAACTTCGCCGCTTTTACATACGTGGATACAGGCGCACCATTAAACTCGTCGTTGTATTGAGTAGGTACCAATTTATAAATGCGAAAGTGAGTTTGTTTTTGCCCTTTCACACCTTGCTACAACTTAATCTATTATCATAAAATTTTGCAAATAGGTCGTCACTCGTCAGGTATACAGAAAAACACAATAGAGTATGGAGAATATTTAGATTCACAATTAAAATTGTAGCTTTTAAAAATTATTTCTTTCAGCATGTAGCTGTCCTTGATATAGCTGAAGGACCAGGTATTAATCTTCAAAATGAACTGAATGCTAAATATGGTGAAGACAAAGTGAAATTTTATAAATGTGACGTGACCGACGAGGATCTACTTCTTGGTTACTTTAACGAGATTCATGCCAAATATGGTTTGGACGTTGTCATTAACAATGCTGGTATCATGAACGACAGCTACAAAACTTATAAGAAGCAAATTGAGATCAACGTGGTAAGAGATTTCGTAGCCATTGCTTCAAAAACGTAATTTTATAAACCGTTTTTGTATTTAGGAGAAACAGGGAAATGCCGTTCTCTTAAAGAAAGCCCTTTATATTTATTCTATAATAACTTTACATTCAAAGTTGGACAAAACGTAGTTCTTAATTAATTCAGTAATTAATACTTTGATACGAAAGATATGATGTATAAAATTTCCATAAAGTAACTAAATAAAAAAAACGGTTCCTGGACGCCATTATTCGACTATTGGTAATACCGTTCATATGAAAACATATTGATGCTAGAACGTGTGTGTATTAAAAACGATTATAATCTATATTAACTTATCAATTAATTATTGCTAAATAAAATCAATAATTATCTAGATTAATGGTGATAATAAAAAAAGTATTTAAATCTTTAATTTACTGGTAAAACGTTTAGGAAATTTTTATATTACGTAACTCCTTTTTTTTTGCTACTAGCGGTCTTGTGAAACTAGTTACTATTTTCTCTCGTATCATACCCCCCATGTTTTAACCTATGTCCCTGGTCCATACGCATTATGTTTGCTAAATTACATTTGTGAGCAGCATTACCCAGTGAGCATCACCCCTGTTTCCTCTAACAACGTTTTTTTTAGACTGCTCTAGTCACCGGCACTCTTAAAGCTATGGAGTTAATGCGTAAAGACAAAGGTGGCAAAGGGGGAACAGTCATCAACATATCCTCAATCGTTGCTTTGCATCAGTCACCTCTGTTGCCGACTTATTTTGCAACGAAGAGTGCGGTTCTGCAGTTCAGCAACTGTATTGGAGTAAGTAAAGCACGAAAAATTGTATTTTTCTTCCATGACAATAGATAGATAGATAGAATACACTTTATTCTTCACCACATACACATGAATTAAACAATTTACAGTAGTCACATTAAACAGCAAAATTAAGAACAGTGGGCGGCCTTATCGCTTTAGAGTGATCTCTTCTAGACAACCCGGGCTATGGATTTTATGAGATTTGCAAACGTATGACGGTGGTGTACAAATTAAATACATATATAAATAGGATATATAAATATCACACAATACATATACCTAAATGAAGAAAAAATAGAGAATAAACACATATTAATTTTATATACATATTACTAATATATACATCATTAATATGTGTATAGCAACAGCAATAGCTGTACAATATTAATAATAGTATTAATCCCTATTAATATTATAAATGAGAAAGTAACTGTCTGTCTGTCTGTTCCGTTTTCACGGAAAAACTACTGAACCGATTTGGCTGAAACTCAGTATCTATATATGTAATATATATACACACACACACACACACATATATATATATATATATATATATATATATATATATATATATATATATATATTTCATTTGCCGAGGATGAACATAGGATATTTTTTATCCCTGAATGGGATAGTTTCCGGGATAAATACATATTTGTCTTCCCTGTTTGTTATCCTTTTGTGGAAAGACTATTGAGACGATTTGGCTGAAACTCGCTACATATATAATTTTAATACTGAGGGTGGCCGTGGGATACTTTTTATTCTGATTAATGGGATAGATTTTAGGATAGACTTATGTAAAGGTTATCCCGGAAACTAGGACAGGTTTTGTGTCGTTAAGTAAAAACGTGTGCAAGTGTATTTAAGGCAAAATTAAGAGATTAAGAGAAGAGCTCAAATTAAGGTTGTGAGATGTGTGGGGGAAATCAAAACGTTCCTTAAGATAGGTATGAGTAGAAGGAATAAATAGTATGCTCTACAGCAGATGGAGAAGTAAGATTGACAACCACTTGAGCTTTTTGAGATATTCAGAGACATGGTCATACTTCTTTAAGCCAAATATAAAAATGATGCAAAAATTTTGAAGTCGCTCTAGTTTATTGAGTACGGTACGGTACGATACGGTAAGGTCAAGATAATATAACAAAACAGATTATAAGTAGATAACTGTAGATAATATTAAGGGAATGTAGAATAGCTCGTAAGTTATTGTTTCAATTCAATGCATATATAATAGGTTGGGGAAAAAGTCTTTTCGCATATAGTATGTACGAACTTGTAATAAGATCTCTTTGACTATGCCATTTGTATCTGGCTGGTTTTGGTATCATTAAAAGTTTTAATTTTAAAGAAGACAATTCCAAATTCAATTTAGGAAAATGTGTGATTTTCATTTATTTTTCTTATTGTTAAAATGAGTGAATCTAATGAAGAAATTCGATACAGTTTAAAATTTTACTACAAAAAGGTAGTAAACAACACAATAGTACTACAAAAATGCAACACAAGCCGCGAAAAAAAATTGTGATGTTTATGGACCTAATGCAGTATCTGTGAGAGTAGCGCAAATTTGGCTTAAGCGTTTTCAATCCGGAAAATTTGATATCAAAGATGCACGTCGCTCTGGTCGCCCTGTTACGGACAAAATTGATGCCATTTTTGAAAAAGTGAAGCTAGATCGGCATATTAGTAGTTACGATGTAGCTGGAGAACCGGGAATTAACCACAAAACGGTTTTGGCGCATTTGAAAAAAGCTGGGTACACAAAAAAGCTCTATATTTGGGTGCCTCATGAGCTCACTGAAAGAAACCTAATGAACCGTGTACTCATTTGTGATTCTTTATTACGACGTAATGAAATCGAACCATTTTTGAAGAAGCGGATAACTGGTGATGAAAAGTGGATCACGTACGACAAGAACGTGCGAAAACGATCGTGGTCAAAGGCCGGTCAGGCTTCACAGACTGTGGCGAAACCCGGGTTAACTCGCAACAAGGTGATGCTGTGTATATGGTGGGATTGGAAGGGCATTATTCATTATAAGCTGTTACCGCCATGCAGGATCATCGATTCTGAACTATACTGCGAACAACTGATGAGATTAAAGCAAAAAGTTGAGAGAAAGCGGCCGGAATTAATCAACAGAAGGGGTGTGGTTTTTCACCATGATAACGCTAGACCTCACACATCTTTAGCCACTCAGCAAAAATTACGAGAGTTTGGCTGGGAGGTGTTAATGCATCCGCCGTATAGTCCTGACCTTGCACCTTCAGATTTTCACCTGTTTCGGTCTCTGCAGAAATCCTTAGGCAGTGTCACATTAACATCACGAGAGGACTGCCAAAACCACTTGTCGCAGTTTTTTGATCAGAAGCCCTAAAATTTTTATAGCAATGGGATCACGTCCCTACCTACATACAAGATGGCAAAAAGATATCCAACAAAATGGCACCTACATACTTTAGTCAAATGTAAATAAACTTTATAAAAACCTTTTGAATTTTTATATAAAATGCGAAGAAACTTTTTCCCCAACCTAATATATAATTTTAATGCATATTAACAGTGTTTTACATACATTTTATTAGTATTACTAGGATATGCTCATGACTTCATCATTATTGGCATAGACATTATTTTGTTCGTGTGTATATTACTGAACTCCTCCTCCTCCTAAACTCCTAGACCGATTTGATGAAAATTTTTGTGTCTTTGAGTGGTTGACCATATCAACAGAAATGATTTACTCACAATAGGATCCCATAGGTGACGCTAGAATTGAGTTCTATATTTTTATTTATTGAGGGCAGAACAATGTCTGTCGGGGCCGCTAATACAATATACTATAAACATTTCTACAGCTGGACGATTTCTACTCAAGAACCGATGTGAGAGTTTTGACCATTTGTTACGGCGCCACCGATACTCCGCTGTTGGATTTGAATAATTTGTGCACCTTTGACGAGCAAATTCAATCTACTCTGCCCGAACGGCTTCAGGTTTATCCTTTCCAAACGTGAGTAAAAAAACACGTACACACTCAAATTTAAATTATAGTTCTGTAAATTCATATTTGACACTCGCATGTACTCCCATGTATCTTGGGTGAAAAAGTTCAAGGCTGCAGGAACGCCTAACAGGAGCGAATGGAATACAGAGGGAATTTTGCCGATGGCAAGGCAAGCGCGAATGAATAATATGATATAAGAACGGACGGACACAACAAATAAATAAAGGTTCCGTTATTGCTAAATTTGTATTTCCCAAAAGTGGGCCTCAGATCTTACATGTTTTGCCGATGAGGCGTCTACAGTGTACTTAAAACTACTAATTTTAATTTGTTATCAGTCTGTTATGTTAGAAAATAAAACACATATTTCTGATTTTAATTTTTTATTGCATGAGTTCAGCAGACAGGCAGACGGCCCGCCTGATGGAAAGCGGTTACCATGGCCTACGGACATTTGTCATATATGTCATATGGCCATCAAAGGCGTTACAAATGCGTTGCTGCTCTCTTGAGCAATACTGCATCCTGGCCACTAACGTCAGAACTCAGATCATGACTGTTATGGCGGCATACCGTAGACCAGCGGCGATAGCCATCCAGACGGGTAAATACATAATACGATACAAATAAAATTGCATAAATTCGTCTACAGACTAAAAAACATTTATCCAAAAGTCACTCGTAAGACTTTCTTTTAAATAAACTTCTATAAATAAACAAGTTATTAGTAGACAAATAGATTGTCTCAAGAAAGAAGTCCTACAGACGGGCGCAACAGACGTACAACGGAATTTAATAAAAATAAAAGAATTTTAGAAAATTTTTGATTTAATAGGATTAGTAAATAGAATAATATTTTGTATATAGTACGCTTTAGAATGCGGAATTTGGTAAACGACAAATAAACAACCACTTACCTTGTTTGCTGTGCTGCAGGGGCCCTTCGATTGTGGATTGTAAGTCACAGTCCCTGGCACGATTTCTTGATTGGCTAAAGGATTAGCGAATGATAGATTTTGGAAAACATTTGTAAAATGGACGTAAAAACAGAAAGTCAAAGGGAAAGGCAGCATCGGCGTCGATAGCTCACACGGGGTGCCGATGCATTTGTTTTAAATTTACAAAAAACGGAAGTTATGAAATTTGAAAAACGCGGAAAAAATGTTTTTAATTTTATTGTTTTTTTATTTATTTTTTATTGCAGGAGTTCAGCAGACAGGCAGAGGGCCCACTTGATGGAAAACGGTTTCCATCGCCTATGGACATTTGCAACACCAAAGATACTACAAATGCGCTGCTGCTCTCTCAGGGGAGACTGGAATCTGGTCACTAATGCCGGAACACAACTCAATGTTGCTATGGCAACATACTTTAGACCAGGGGTGGTATCCAGTCGGGCAAATGCCCTACCACCTGGCTGTGGGTTGTTTAGTCGCCTCTTACGACAGGCCGCCCGGCCGTAGGAAATAGTATTATTTCTCCGTTCCTGCACGGATAGAATATTGGATTTAAATTTAAACACTTAATGAAAACAAAATAACGTGGCTGGACTGATCTGTTATAATTAGGTCTATTTTTTACCGCGGAACTTTTGTTGTGAGACGTAGTCTACACATTGTACCTATATATTAACATAAACTTATGGTCGCCCAGCGGTCGAAATTCGACCATAATAATTAATTTAAATTATAAGTTTGAACGTTATTAAGGTTCTGTTGTCAAAGACTATACTTCTATAATCACAGATTTCGCCAAGGCTACACTGTTAATTTGACTTTAACAATAAAGAAAAGAGTATATGTATATATACACACAATTATGCGTGTGTGTGTCAAATACATGTTAGTGTGTGTAATGTTTTTTTATAGATTTAATATATTTTTTAGCATTATTTAAAAGATATTAGCATGCGTCGCTTCGTCTCTATATAAACTATAAGTGTGCGAAACTTCATACTCCTCCGTCCGCACAATTTTCGTAAAAAGGGGTACAAAGTTTTTGCTCCACGTATTATATAGTAATATAATGATACTGTTACAGGAAAGAAAATGCAGCTCAAGGTCTAGTAGACGCTTTCAAAGTCGGTGAAAGTGGCAGCACGTGGTTGTCGACTACAAACAGACCTGTTAAAGACATC
The DNA here is from genome assembly GCA_039645545.1 of Dendrolimus houi. Lineage (NCBI taxonomy): Eukaryota > Metazoa > Arthropoda > Insecta > Lepidoptera > Lasiocampidae > Dendrolimus > Dendrolimus houi. The sequence continues at coordinate 20,793,049 of CM077127.1, read as the reverse complement.
ACTACGACAGTCAAGAAAGCATACGAACTATTAACTAACCTTGTATTTGAATAAAAAAAAGTTTCTTGGGTTGGTTGCAATGTAATGTGTAATAATTGATTAAGATTTGTCTTAGTATTTTAAGGCTTGTAGCAACGCCAACCTCCTTGAGGATTTTTCGATACTGATTATAGCGGGGATTATATAGACGCGATCGTTTTTCAAATGGATTATTATTTTATTGTAAATTAAATAAAATAGTATTTATAAAATAATAAAATCAAATTATTTCTCTCTTTTATAAAGATGTAGATAATTTTTATTCAGTTTTGATAAAAAATGAAGGATAATAAAATGGTTTCATGTCAATAATTTAGAGGTGACTTGAAAATTTTTTGTAACTTGAAATAACTATAGAAAAATTACGAAAAAACACGTTTTATCTGTCATCATCTATAGATACTTTAGAAGTAAAACTTCTTACATCCCTATGACTTGGTTTTTAGCATTTTTTTTCATTGTACAGAAATTCGACCTCTACAGTTTTGTTATATGTATGTATAAATAAGCTTCTCGTGTCATTTGTTCAAAGTGAAAACATGGAATCTGAATTGTCTCGTAGGCTACGTTTCTGAAGATTCACTTATGCCGTGTGTGAATTGCACACACACATACTTTTTTTAGTAAATTATTGATCAGTAAATACCAACTGAAAGTTATTTTGTTTGCACCCCACTTTAGACCTTTTGCGGTAACAGAATCCTTAATTGTGATTCCCGCTAAATAACAGTGATCGGGACATAAGCCGATCAAACTTATGTAAGTAGACTAAACCACGAGAGATATTTAATCATTTATTTAAAACACCATTTTAATATAACATAGAAAAATGTATGTGACAAAGTCGATCAATTGTTGGTGTTACCAACCAACAGGAACAGTTATAAATATTTATATTAATTACAAATATTTTTATTCATATAATTATCTACACCCCTACAGATATCGAAATGACAGATATACATAAAATTAGGACAATTTTCCTTTATATTCTTATTTTTCGCGACTAGTAGTATAGGTACATAATTAAAACTACTTTTAAACGGTTTTAAGTGTGGAATTCTATTTGATTTTTATTTTAGTAGCCGTGATCACGGAAGATAAAGTGGTATTAAAATAGGTTATAGATAAAGAGTATTAGGGATGATTTCCACCAAACGGCTCGCATCGCATCGGATCAGAACGGATTATTACTACTATTCTTACTACGAATAACTATTATTGAACCGATTGCATGATGATATTTTACTGATCTACAGATTGTAAAGATATTATATAGCATTCAACATCTTACAATGTTTTGAATCTTTTGCAATGCTTATATATTAATGAACTCGACTGTTCATGTGTATTTACACATTACTTTCATGATACTTTGCATGTCTAATATTGTGAAGAAGTAACAAACAAATATAAAAATATCCCAAACTACCTCAATACCTATCAATCTTGAAGTTTTAAGCTTAGTAGCTTCTCAGACACGCATCTCGTTCCAATATTGTGGGTTTGTATTTTGTCCGGGAAAAATCCGCCGCTGAGGCAGTTTTACTAAATTAAAATGGATATAGTTACAAGTATCACATGTCAATGGTAAAAAACATACACGCACAACACATACATTGCGATTACACATGTGTGAAACCGGCCAATCCGCCTTTGAAAAGCCTAACGGGTGGACCATTCCCCTGAATAGGGTGTCTCGAGCCCAACAGCAGGTCATATATGAGCCTATATTATCCTTACTTCATTATAATATAGTCATTTTTAAAGATTGGTTTATCATTTAAATTATAAAATACATCCATATTATCTCATTGATATAATACTATCAATGATATAGTATTATATTATTATAAATACATATTTATATAATACGTTGGAAGAGTGTATAAGGAACTAGGATAAGCTCGCCACTTCGTCCACACTTGGCTTGAAATTCCTGGGGCACAATGTATCGCAGCGTTTAAAAAAGAAAGTAAGCTTTCGTTTTAGTGAAAACTGTGTTGGAATAAGCTAATTTTTATGCACCCGAACAACTACAAACGCTTCCAGGAAAAAATTGCCTGCTTATTATTTAAAAAAATATTTTTTAAACTTAAATGAGCCATGAATTACGGGATGGGATAGAACGATGGAATAGGGGGTGCGTGAAGTGGACCACTATCGTTTAACCTCGATATTATTCAGACGGCCTCTGTGATTGTTGAGCGGGCTAAGCCTTTACCGGCCTACCTCACTTCGACGCAGAGGCTCCGTGTTCGATTCCTGGTATAGTAAATTTTGGAAACGTATTTTCTCCGTTATTTACTATCTGGGTGTCTGGGATCGGCCCCAGAGTAGTCCGTTGTATATTATCTATAACACAAGCGTAACTTGCTTAATTTGGGGATATACAGTACCCGCATGTGTGTTTGTCATATTCCAAAAACAACGGATCTGATTCTAAGAAATATTAAAAAAAATCTGTGAGACCGATAAAGCCGGCCCTAACAGTTGTAATCAGCATAACGGTTCCAGATTAAATATAAAAAAATAATATAAATTATAAAAATATAAAAATTATATTTTTAACAGCATACAGCATTTTATGTATATTGATTAACTCCCCCCCACGATTACTGATAAGGTGAGGACTTACTTTTAAAAATCAATCGCCCAAGCGTACATATAACGCTTGAGAAGTATAAATTTATCAAAATTTTAATAATCGTATTGTGAAGTGGACCTGTCAGCAAAATGGTTTACCAATGGAAAGACAAGGTTGTTCTCATCACAGGTGCTGCTACCAGTATAGGTGCTGCTGTTGTTAAGATCATTGTTGAGGAAGGAACAAAGGTAAATTTGAATTCAGTCATTACTATCATTCTATTAATAAATAAAAGTAACATGTAACTAATATTCTAAATAAAATCTCGTAATTTAAGTAGAACATAGTAATTTCGGGCGTTTGGTAGCACTAAGGTACATCCTACCAAAGATTTTGGAGTTAAATTAGTAAAGAAGCTTGATCGTTTGCTAGTTCTGTATGTCAAAAATTAAACACATGTATTACTAAAATTTAATATAATGTTACGAGTACGGGACTCGAATTAAAATGCCGTTGAAATTACTATAGAATTTATTAGAACTATACAAGCACGTATATATAACACAGGTACAAATATAACTGGACGCAATAAGTCCAAATGTGATGCATGATTTAATAACACGTGCAAAGCCCATCACTATATAGCTCATCGAATGTACACAAGTCTTGCTTGTATCGTAATCGTCGCTTGACTGCCTCAACCCTCCCTTCGGGCATCCCTTGTATTTTGTATAAATACAATATGCCTCGACGCAAAACAATAACAACAAGAATTAGTTCGACACACCTGCATAATGACGGCCATAAAACAAGTACAATAACAATATAATGTTTTTCTTTATTACTAATTCTAAACACAAAGTAAACAAAAGAAATGGAAATGCGGGAAAGGTAATAAACCGGGTTTATGGCAGGCAGATGTTCATTTACTTTTGTCGGCATGTAACAATAATTATGAAACTGATTAATTTTTGCGTCTGCTGTCTGTTTAGAAAAGATGGGACAGAATTGGAGGAGGATAAGATGGTACGAAGTCGAACGTCCTAAGAATTTATATTTAAAAATAAAGAAACATAGCTGATTTGTATTAACTGACATGCTGCAGATAGCCCAGAAACTGCAGCCAAACATATTACATATCCGTGTAAGAAACTATGTTAAACAGAAAAACAGACAACTTGTCAAAAAAGGAATGGCAGGATTTATATACCGGTAGCGACGTACCATGTGCAAGCTAGCTCACGATATTTTTCTTTACTATAATGTGCACTTTATTATAGAGAGTGTGTAAGTGGCGCATGATCTGTTAAGATTCAAGTCCATCTCATATAATGAGACATAAAGGTCTTAGCCACTGAGCTATTGTAACTTATTCAGATACTGAATACTTCAAGTTTAAAACCTTAATAAATTATGCAGTTCTATAAATTATTATTCGATACCACAGAGAGAAAAAATTTGGTTATTGGACCTATGCAATATCGAACATAGACCCATCTAATATAGGTGACAAGAAGCTTACTTCAAGCAAGGTTACTTCCTTAGTACGCCGTATCTTTTTATCTCCTAGACAGTCGACCAGGCACTTTAAACTTTCTTCAAGCTTTTATAGTCTTGAGACCCCACATCTAAGCGTCTGAACAGCAAACGGCTGGAACAAATAATTGTAACTCCGATTTATATTTTATAAACTATTTTTATATTGCAGCACGTAGCGATTCTTGACATAGCTGAAGAACCGGGCGTAGCTCTTCAAAACGAATTAAATGCTAAATATGGTAACGACAAAGTGAAGTTTTACAAATGTGACGTAACTAATGAAGAACAGTTTCTTGGATACTTCGATGAAATTCATAAGAAATATGGCTTAGATGTGGTCATCAATAATGCTGGAATAATGAATGATAGTTACAGAACCTATAAGAAACAAATCGACATCAATGTGGTGAGTATTTCTTATTATAAAAAGACATAGACAAAGTTTTTTTGAGGCCTGCAGCACGTTGGTGTCATCTCTGGTGTTGTAAACGACAACTGCTTTCCATCAGGTGGGCCATTTGCCTGCCTGCTGTACACCAGCTGTAAAAAAAAATACATTGTAGAGTTTAAATTCTCTAATATAATTGATTAAAACTGTATTCAGTCCATTTTTATAAGCGTGAAGGAGAATCAAAAAAGTTGCACGTAATATAGAGCGCATATCTCTAAGGTTGATTTTATTACGCCCAGATCAGAGTCATGTGTTATCTTTTCGTATGTATATATATATATATATTAGTTTATTTATATTTGGTAGAGTATAAAGTATTATTCAATTTTTATTACGACTAAGAAAATACAATTGAAAACAAGAGTTTAAATTTTCAAAAATTCATTGTCATGAAATGTATGTTTTAACATACTATTTTAAAAATAAATAAACTAAACTATACTATAGATAAAGCTATACTTACAAAATAACATAAATCTATATATAAAAATTAGACTCCAAATCAAATTTATATTTTATTTTTAATGATAGTTGATGATTGTGATTATATTACTTTTATTTTAGTTTAGTACACCACCAAAAATCGTATATCTAATTTTTCTTTAAAATCTCCTTAGAAACTGAGTTACCTGGAAGAGATCGCTATAAGCGATAAGGCCGCCCATTGTTCAAATGCAAATGTATCCACCATAAACTTAAATCTAGATTATATTAATCATTTGTCTAGATTTAAGTTTATGGTGAACAATAAAGAGTTCACATTCATTCATTCATATCTCCTTTACACAATATAAAATCATCAGTTAGATATTTTATCACTAAAGCTTTATATCTATATAGGTATATAGATATAAAGCTTTAGTGATAAAATATCACTAAAGCTTTATATCTATATACCTATATATACTTAATTAGGTTTTCATAGGTATGAAAACCTAATTAAGTTTTTTATGTAAATAAAATAGACCTGATACTCAGGGCTTGAACCGAAAAAAACTGGTACCAAATGTACCAAAAATATCGTATTCTACAATGGTCATAACAGGCCTCAACTCTTCAAAGATAGAAAAGTGAGATAGTTACCTAAATATTTTTTCTGTAAATGTCTTACTATGGCCTACGACTGTAAGTCTTGGAGTGAGTTTATCTCCACGCTTTTCCCAGAGCACTTTAGTTATGAGGTTCTTCATAAAATTTTGTGTGTATCTGTTAGTTCGGGATTCACGTAGAAAACTACTGGGCCGATTTCGATACAGTTTTCGCTGATTAATAGTAAATTCCTGGACTTAAAATCTGTGTTACGTTATATTCTGAAAATCCTATGGAAATTTTCTTGGGATTTATTAAAGTGGCCTATTTAAAGTGGCCGGGTCGAAAAAAAAATTGATCCCAATGCGAAATTTTCACTGATCGATAAAACCTTTAGTAAAATAATTGTAGTTGTACCTTTAGTAACATTACTTATCCTGAAATTTTACGGGAATTTCCGCGACCATGTATTTCCTTTCATACTAAAAAATCCATTAGCCTGCTGAAAATAACCTTTGATCTTATATTAAGCGAAATAACTGTAATCTTTGTTACCTATACAACGTGGACAAAGTCGCGGGAAAATGCTAGTTAATTAGTATTTTTCTTATTATCTTTGTGATATTCTATGCTAGCTGCGTCCCGCGGTTTTACTCGCGTGGTGATGGAAAATCGTTATATTTTGGGTATTTCACACTACATCTTTATAAATTATAGCCTATGTGTTATTCTGATGTATAAGCTATATTACTGTAAAGTTTCATCAAAATCCATTCAATAGTTTTTGCGTGAAAGAGTAACAAACATACATCCATAAATTCTTACAAACTTTCGCGTTTATAATATTAATATAGTAGGATTGAGCGAATGGCTTATATGTATTTATATAAGCATGTAGATTATTTTAATATCGCGATAGCTTATGCGAGTGTGGTAACACGTTGATAACTACTTGTGATAAATATTTGATAATATTTTTAATGCAAATTCATTATTTGTGTGTTTCTTATCGAAATAAAATTGTACATCACCAGTCCACAGCGTGAAGCCGATTACCGATTGCAGCCTTTATTAGATGCGATACAGGGAGTGTGAATATTTTAATATGAAGCCTAGCCTACGTTTAACGTTGGTATATACTTACAATATAAACTATTTATCAAAATTGTATAATAGATAGCCAATAAAATATTCATTACCTACCTATAATAGCTGATGATTTAATTCGTAGATGACATGAAAAATAGTCAGGGCTGGATTAGCATGCCGAGGCCCATGCCCCGGGCGGCCAATTCACAGGGCGGTAAATTCAAACTTCGCAGCCAAATATGCAACTCATCATTTAAGCAACTATGACCACTGAGTCGTCCAGTACTTTAAGCACATAAATTACTATCCGCGGGGCACGTAAGCATATGTTAAAAACCACAGTTGGACGTGTGTCCTTCAGTGATGGTGATGATTAAGGTAAAAATATAGGCGAGCGGGGGCGGCATTTTTCAGTTTTTGTCTCCCTTTGAAAAAGTCAAGATCCGGGACTGAATATAATATATATATATAATAATACCCATACTTGACTATACTGATGCCAGTTGTATCGACTTAACACAGGAACCACTGAACAAGCTCGATCGATTTCTAAATGTCTGTATACGGTTCATGTTTTCGCAAATATGACGATGCTTGCGATGGTTTCGCGAATATCGCAAGAAGCTTAAATGGTTACCTATTCGCCTTCGCCGGAATGTAGAGAGTAAATGAAACTCTCTCTTTTGTACAATATCCTTTTTGATCCTCGTACCCCTCCGTATTTAAAGGGACGTTTTGATTTCCTGCATATTTCTCACACCCGTTATTTGCGCTCTAGTAATAATCTCTCCTTAATGACACCTGTACACACTTCTTCCTTCGTTGATAACTCACGATACAGCCTGTCCGTTTATGGAACTCACTGTTACTCAACATCAAACAAGCTCAATCCATATCATCTTTTTAACTAATGGTTACTAAATATCTTTGGTACTCGCAAGTCTAAAATATGCTGCTGATTCTGTATATAGTATGATACATCAAAAATAGGATGTTGTTTTGTATAGTATTGAATTTGTATAGTATATAAAGTATATTATTATTTAATTTACTTATTTTTCACTTATTCTTGGAATGTTTCATATTATTTATTGTCTTCACCGCTACTGTCCTCTTAATATTTTCCTTAGTTTAGGGAGTTGCCCGGGAGAGATCATTTTAAGCCATAAAGCCGCCCTTTGTTAAACCTTTACTGTACCTAAGAACTTAGTTAAGTTAAGAACGTAGTTTTAATTTTTGGTGAACAATAAAGTGTTTTCATTCATTCATTCATTCATTCATACGGCGAAATTATGTATACCATAACATTTAGATCCTTTCTCCACGAAGTTCTGTGATTTGGTTCAAGGTTTCTTTTAAATGAGGTACGACTACCGCCTTAAGGTACGGAATAAGAGGGTAAACAACATTTGCTGATTCCTTAGCTCTATTATCTGTAAACTCGTTATCCAAAAGAGCCAAATAAAAACAATACAACTGAAGTTTATTCAAAGAGCCGTTTTTTAAACTTAGCTTTGCAATACATTTCGGTCGAGATAAATTCAACGGAGATAATGATAGAAGATATCTTTGCGAGCGAATATCTGTGCCATGGTTGCTTTCTACAAATATGCCTCTTTTCTGAAGGCTTGTGATTCGAAAATGTTGACTCGTCTCTTACAAGGCAAGTCTATAATATTATAAAATTCTAAGCATGTGTCTGAACATTGCAACTATTTAAAAAACAAACTGGAATATACTATACAAACAATGGAGAACACGATGCAATTTTTTTAGATAACTTGTCTGTTTGTTCGGGATTCAAGTAAAAACTACTAGGCCGATTTCGATGTGGTTTTTGACAGTAAATTCCTAGACTTGAAATCTGCGCTACTTTTATTCTGGGAATCCTGCGGGAATTTTTCTAGGAATGGTTTAAAATAACCAGATATAAATTAAATCTCGAATTCTAATGTGATTTTTTACTGATCGATAGCAAATTTAATGTAATAAAATATGCGATACTTTGTGTACCGGGAATCCCGCGGGAATTTCAAGTTAAGCATGGACGAAGCCGCGGGCATATACTAGTTAGTAAATAATATTCCTAATATTCCTTGCCTGTACTAAAATTTTCGTGAAAGGGCCACAGTACTAATAGGGTCATCGTCTTTGCTTGTTTGGTGGCAGAGCCGGTATGGGGCCTCGAGCTTACGCTCTTTACCTCGGTATAAATCGCAGCTAATGTCAGCGACTAGCGTCAGCCATACTGCGGCATTCAATGGCCATTCCGGGCTTCGCGTTGGCTTCGTCTGCGGCAAGGTTGGCCATTGTGCAGCATCCGATGACTATTTCGAGCTGTAGGTGGCCATCTGTGAAAGCCACAGCCAAGGAGTCAAGGAGCGGCATGCGGCTCGCGAACCTCAGTTTAGCCGATCACTAGCTTAGCTGATTAGCGCATGCAATAGGAATGATCACTGCAACGCATAAAACCAACTCCTAGAGTCGATTTTTGAAGTGAAACTTCTTTAGAATCATTGTGATTTGAAACTCGATGAAATGAAAAAGCAACACTAAAAAGAGATAGTTAAATACATCTATAGGAATAAGCCTGTGAGAGAATGAGATAGGAGTTTTACATTGTGCGGCACAGATTAGAAAGTCAATAAGACCGATGACTAAACAAACACTGATAATAATATATTTGAGACTAAAACAGTGAAAAATTTAAAGTGATACTTAAGAATTTTATTTTGAATTATAATATGTTGACGGATATAGAGAAGAAAAGTTAGAGAAGAATTATCTGTGAATATATTGTCTGAAGTTTTACTTCTACTGCGTTTGAATTGCACACACATTTCTTTTTACTGAAATTCACTATTTAATTTTATCTTTAATAATTTTTTTAAAATCTTCATCTTTGTATTGAAAATCTATAATATTAGGGGCATGTAGAGATAAGGTTAAGAAACCCTACTTTAGTTGATAAAAAGTCCATTTCAAAACTTCGTACTCCATGCGATTAAATTTTTTATATATAAATGCATTTAGAGAGGAACCCTAAAACGTTAGATATTATATACCTGATTAAAGAACGATATACCTATACCTAATTGTATAGACTGTAAAGGCGTAACGATTAAACTTTGTATCACTATTTCACAGACTGCTCTGGTAACCGGCAGCCTTAAGGGCATGGAGTTGATGCGTAAAGACAAGGGAGGCAAAGGCGGCACTATCATCAATATATCATCGATAGCTGCTTTGCACCAGTCACCATTATTCCCTATTTATATGGCCACGAAAAGCGCTGTCTTGCAGTTTAGCAACTGTCTTGGGGTAAATTATTCTATTATTATATTGTTGTAAGGTTTAAGCTATATCAATGTTCCTGTATATGCTTACGTCGTAGCTGAACTAAGTTATATTCGGGCTAATACATAATCCATGCGTTTCACCTGCAGCTCACAACGCTCCGAGTGCTCCTTCAGCCGTAGCACATAGCAACCACGGTCGTTATGGTCACCGTGACCCTTGTCAAGAGGTGGGTCGAAGTAGACGTTTACCACAGAACACAAATTATCTTCATCGAGATGTTGACAAACCATTCATCAACCAATGACATTAGTGTATTAATGACATTAACGCTCCATAATCTATTCCACTTGAGTTTATGATTTTAATGCCCGTAAGCAAGTGGATCGGAAAACATTGCGGTTGTGACCATGCATTTTGGGCTTAAAGTGGAATGCGGCCAATGTGTCTATTTTGGCTACTTCCACTCACAAGGACCACGTTCACGACCGCAATTTTTCCCGTTTTACTTGCTTGCGGGCGTTAGAATCATAAACTCTAGTGGAACGGATTATTCGACCCACCTCTTGACATGGGTCGTTTTGAGCGCTGCATGATCAAAAGATCCCCGTAAAGACCCCAGTCGCTATGTGGAACAACTGAAGAAGCATTTTGGGCATTATCAGTCACAAGTGGAACGTAGCCTTTGTAGATCACTCGCTGATCATGCCAAAAACTGTTAACGTTTTACAAAGTTGTCACCAGGCAACTCTAGCGAGCAGCATCCACGTTAGGGAACAAAAAGATTAAAACAATAAAACAGCAAAATATATTTCGTCAACATTTTACTTCAAGAAACTATTTCAAACAACTACTGGTAATATTACAACCACTTCTACTACAATTGTAGAAACTACACAATTGTAATGAGGACGACTGGCTTCTTTTAGGCAGATTATAATACTAACTGATGAAAATAATTCTTTTTTTATTTACTTGTATTATGGACCTTCTACAAGTTTTGCAGACGTAAAATTTTGGAACATTATTCTAAACCAACCATCCCATTTTCGGAATAAATTAAAAATAAAATTACTAAATAAAGTCCATGTTATCGATAGTACATAATATATTGTTACGAGTTGCAGGACTCAAATTAAAATGCCGTTAGAATTATTATACAGTTTATTAGAACTATACAAACACGTATAATACAGGCACAAACATAACCGAACACAACAAATCCAAACGTAATGCCGTCAATATTAGATTCCCGAATGTACACACGTCACGCCTTGATCGTGGTTCGTTTCGTTCGTTCGTTTTATACTGCACAAATACAAATGTGCTCGCCCGGCAACGTCGACATAATTTCCTAGAATCTTGTATTTATAATCCGTAACATCTGGCTAATTATGCAGTCTGCAAGCGGCCGTAAACGAGTACAATAGAACAATAGGCGGTTCTCCACAATACTAGAAACGTATGCCAATAAATAAGTAAACAAAAGAGGACGATCATAAAGGGATTAAAATTAGTTCAAATGCCAACAGGTAATAAAATGTGCTTTTACAGACTGTACGTGGAATTTGTCTTTGTCGAAGCCTAAGTTGTAACAATATTTATAATATTTCATGATAACCATGTTTATATCAAGGCTATTAAGAACGCGCTAAGAAGTATCAGGCATCGAAACAATGTTGTGCTGTTCAATATATCATCTTTTTGGTCTGCCTTTACTTTTTAATTATTTTTTTATTGCAGGAGTTCAGCAGACAGGCAGACGGCCCACTTGATGGAAAACGGTTACCATCGCCTATGGACATTTGCAACACCAAGGGTGCTACAAATGCGCTGCTGCTCTTTTAAGGGAGACTGGAACCTGGTCACTAATGCCGGAACATAACTCAAGGTTGTTATGGCGACATACTTTAGGCCAGGGGTGGTAGCGATCCAGTCGGGCAAATGCCCTACCACCTGGCTGTGGGTTGTTTTGTCGCCTCTTACAACAGATCGCCCGACCGCAGGAAACTGTATTCTTTCTCCGTTCCTGCACGGATAATATAATTTAATAATGATCAATCACTAATTTTTTTATTAATAACATCTTTACACATATATGTCTGTTTTTCTTCTGGCTATCTGACTAGTCTTTTCCTTTAAATTATTCGGGTTCATCGTTTTCATTTTGTATTTCTTTTAGTTAGACGGCTACTACTCCAGAACTGGCGTCAGGATTTTAGCAATGTGTTTCGGGGCAACTGATACAGCGTTATTATATATCAACAACTTGGGGAGTTTTGACGAAACTATCGAAGCTTCTTTCCCTAAAGAATTGAAGAACTACCCTTTTCAGCCGTAAGTACATACATATCTCTGACTGTTAGACAACGATTGTTCGTAATAGTAGAGATGCTGAAGATCTAGCATCACCCATCTGATAATCAGATGGGACATATTTTTTATCAAATTATATTGATTTATAAACACGCCTATGCTAGCTTGCCAATTGAAAAGTGTTCATAGCTATTTAAAATTAATTTTAATAAAAAAAAAACACAACCATCAACTCTTCTGGTAAGTGAACAAATTTAGTTTCAACTGATAGTTTTTAACATGGAGAATATGATATTTTCTTAAGTTTTCGCGACTATTATACATAACCGGAACACAAACCAACTTGATTGATAATTTATTTTTATTTTTCCTCCCATCCATTTTGATTTTATATAAAATATTAGAGCTAGGCATGTTTGCTGAAGAGTTTCTTGTGCCGTTTCTTCTCTTCAATCCACAATATGTTGCAAAGCGGTAGTAAATTAGATTAGGCTCCCATAGAGTAAATAATAACCATAAACAAAATTAAAATTAAATAATTAAAATGAACTTGTTGGCGGTAGGCTAAATAAAACTTAAACAATAGTCATTGACACTTCACATCTTTGTCTTCCGTGATCACGGCTACTGAAAAGTGGCCGAAACGTCAGAATAATGAAAATCAAATAAATTACCGCGCTTAAAACCGTTAAAACGTAGTTTTATTGACTTGACTATGCCTTGACAGGCTTGCTTGTTTATTTCTGTTCGTGGCTACCTGGCAAGCAGGTTTGAACAGGTAAGTCAATATAGGTAACTACACCGTTCTGTTGACCATTAAAAATTGATATTATAAGAAAGATAATTTAATTACAAAAATAAGCGAATATGTTTCATATATTCTTTGTTTACAATAAAATTAGTTTACCCACATTCTTACGAGCCACATTATGTATTGGCATAATAAAACAGCTGTGTTTTTGTGGAATGACGTTCCTTATCGCCGCAATGACAAATGCTGACCGCTCTATGGTGTCTCTTTATGCCGTTTGTGGATTCTACGCGATATTACTGTACTTTGATGTTGGTTGTATACTAATTATGCATATATTAGTTCGAGCAACCATTACACATGGCGCAATTTTGATTTCGGGTTCTTATTATATTTACTATATTTTGATACAATTTGTTTATTTATGTAGAATGACATCTTATGATACATTTTAAATAAATATATGTGTGTATATATGTACAACATTAGATAAATATATACTTCTGTTAATGTTTTGTTATTGTTGTACACAATTTTAGCCCTTTTAGTCTAGTAAATTTATTTTTGTGTCTTATATGTATTTCATATCGAACCTTTCCATCTTTTTGATTATATCTACTCTGTTATTTTGCATTTGTCTCGTAGAAAAGGGCCAGAAAGCTGGTCGGCAATGATCGTCTTTTGTATGCTCGACTTCAGAGTCTAGAGCATCGACGCAAGGTCGCGGGGCCGACTGTCTTCTATCGGATACATTTCGGGGAGTGTTCCTTAGAATTGCACGAGCTGATTCCTCCATCCCCTTTTTACCATCGGACAACTAGACGCACCGGTTTGTGCCACCATTACATGGTGGAAACACCATCAGTCAGAACCAAGCGTTTCGCTTCGTCTTTTCTGGTGCGCACTGCCGAAGAGTGGAAAAATTTTCTGGAGTCTGTTTTTCCTGACAAATACAATCTTGAAGTCTTCAAGTCACGAGTGAATAGGTATCTTTTAGGTAAGCGTGCTCCATCCTAGACTGCGTCATCACATAACATCAGGTGAGACAGTGGTCAAACGCAAACCTATACTTCCATAAAAAAAAAAAAAGGATAGGGCAAAGTCGGTTTTCGAGTTTTTACAATATTTACTATATTTACAATATTTATAATACAATTTGTTTGTTTATGTAGAATGACAACTTATGATACATTTTAATGTGTATTTATACATAGCGAAAGGAACTTCGTTTCAAGCAGGTGTCCCAAAGACACCTTATTAGATTTTTTCTACATCAGCAGATTTGACTCCTGACTATGGTAACTGGTTTTATAAAAACATACCGACGAATTAAAAACCTTTTGAAAGTCGGTTAAAGATCTTATGACATCAATATTAATGACGGCCTCTGTGGTTGAGCGGGCTAAGCCTTTGCTGACTTACCTCATTGCAACGCAGAGGCTCCGGTTTCGATTCCTGGTATAGTAATTTTCGGAAACGTATTTTCTCCGTTATTTACTATGGTCTGGGTGTCTGGGAATGGTCCGTTGTATATTACCCATAACACAAGCGTAACTTGCTTAATTTGGGGATATGCAGTGTGCGTGCTTGTCTGCCAATTTATTATTTTATTATTAATAACATGTTTATACTAACGCTTTTAGTTTTCATCAAAATCGAACCTGAGACTCCTTTAGTATTATTCGCTATATCTTAAACTTTCAGTATTGACCATGGTGGCCCAGTTAAAAAAATTCAAATTTTTATTCAAAATAAGTTCTATTAGAGAACACTTTTTGAATATCATACATATAAGTTAAAACTTAAATTTAGTTCCTATTCTATGTACACCGCTTCGCAACGTGTTATTGCTGCTAAAGAGAAGAAGCGGCAAGAAACTCCTCAGCAACACCCATTTTTCATTTCATTCAATCTGTATATTGGTGTGATAAATGCATGTTCTTATTCTTTTTACAGAAAAGAAAACGCGGCTAAAGGTGTAGTGGAGGCATACAAAATTGGCAAAAGTGGCAGTACTTGGCTATCTACCACTAACAGGCCAGTCAAGGAAATTACCGAAAATGTCCAAAAAGCTTACGAAATCCTAGGCATCGGTGTCTTTGACTAAAGTTATAATTTGCATTAAATCATTTTTGTTCTTGTTAATTTTTTTTTATTGCATGAGTTCAGTAGATAGGCAGACAGCCCACCTGATGGTAAGCGGTTACCGGCCGCTCTCTAAAGTCAGACTGGAACCTGGCCACTAATGCCAGAACACAACTCAAGTTTGTTATGGCGGCATACTCTAGACCAGGAGTGGTAGCCATCCAGTCAGGCAAATACCCTACCACCTGGCTGTGGGTTGATTTGTCGCCTCTTACGACAGGCCGCCCGGTCGCAGGAAATTGTATTCTTTCTCCGTTCCTGCACGGATGAAATAATAGATAAATTAAAAATAAAAACCACAAAACATAATAGAATTATGTAACAATTTTATTCTAAATACTAATCTTAAAAGAAATATAGTATGTAGAATAACAGTTTTTAATACTATACTATTTAGTACCTCGTATTGAATAGATGTGTGTCCATCTTTTTTATTACTTACTAGAATTCGAACGCGACTTCGTCCTCGTGAGACTAGTAGCAAATCGTAATAAGGCAATTTTTATGCATCCTGACTACTTTATACTACTTTCGAGAAAAACCCTGCGGAATTATTAGAAATATGAAGTACCGCATTATTTAAAAAATAATGTAAGCAATCGTTTTACTTTAAACTGTGTCAGTATAATTTTGGGGGCATTTATTATCGATCAATGAAAACCGCATCGAAAGCGGCCCAGTATCAGTAGTTTTTACGTGAATCCCGAACAAATAAACACAAAAAATCAAAAAAATAAAAGAGTACAATTTTATAACATTACTAGCTGTACCCGGCGGACGATGTCATGCCCTTGAAAAATAAAAATCTAGACCCCAATTGCAGCGATACCTACCGGGACCAATTGTTAATCTAAACCATTCTCGAATCCATTTGAACAAACACAAAAAATAATTCAATCATTTTTTTTTGGAATTCAGTGGCGCTATCTACCGGGTCCAATTGTGAACCTAAACCACCCCGGGGCCCACTTGAACACTCACTCAAAATTTCATTAAAATCGGTTCAATTGTTTAGGAAGAGTTCAGTCACATAAACACAACAGAATAATTTTATATATAAATATTTTATGGCCTAACCTAAACCCTTTAGAACGTCCTCAGAACACTGTAACAAAGTTTTATCACAATCTGATGAATGGTTTAGGAGCGCATCGAGGACAAACATACAAACATTGATTTTTATTTATAAGATAGATATTTTTTGGTTTGAGTTCTGTCACAAGTCCCTCAAAATATATTGGAATTTAGTGATGAGAAATCAACGGCGCCGTGGCTTAGTTGGTTAAAGCGCCTGTCTAGTAAACAGGAGATCGTGAGTTCGAATCTCGCCGGGGCCTAGTTGTGACGTTATTTTATTGAAATGCAGGATTTTTAAAAACATATATTTCCGGCATTTTAGCACTTTTTGTACATAACATTTTCGCTTATAACAAGAAATGAGACGAACGCCATGATACGGAACGAAACAACAGAGATCTTTTTGTATCACTAAAAACAGTTCTTTTTTTTTACAATAACAATATTTTTATTCAAGTTAATGAATACTTATAACATATTAGTGATGAGATATTTGCTTACAATCATAAAAAAGTGTATCTATGTCCGTTTATACTTTTGAACTGTTAGGTCCTAGTCAATAGGGAGGATGAAAGTCACATGACAAAAAGAATGTTAAACTACAAGACGGATAGATGGATGCGTACAAATGTAAAGGTAGATCAAAAAGAAATGAATTATTTGTGTTTGTGACAGATGACGTATGTCAGAATAGAAAAGGATGGAATGGAAAGACATATTGTACCGATCCCAAATAATTGGGAGAACGTGAAAGAAAAGAGAGAGCTCAATTTACATAATCATAATAATTCTAAAATTTATAATTCATTCATATGATGTAAAAATAAAAGAACATATGAAAATAATATATATAATTCACATGTTAAAAGGGAAATATAGATATGATAACAATAACCTTGAGAATAAAGAGAAAGAAAAACTAAAACCTTTCTTAGGAGATTATTGCTGTATGACATCACAGTTGGTTCTATCCACGAGGTCATATAGCAAAGAGCCTTGACTTTTATCTCGAGAGGATTTTCTAGACTATTGTGTCAAGAACAACAAGCTGCAGCCACATAAATCTCGAATATGATACATAACGGTTGAAGATAAGACATATAGTTACTATGTAAAATTAACAAGTTTTACATATTATGAACGTACGTATCTAAATGAAAAAAGTGCGGAATAGACACCGTGCCATGCCGCTATAAATAACATCATTCGTCGTGCTCTTGTCACGTCGTCTGTACCGTGACGATGGCAAGAGACCGGACAGGATGACTCTGGTTATCTGAATGATGGGTCGACCCTTAATGTGGGACGCCACGTGAGTCTACACTTTGTCTGCTTCTCATCTTCCAGGCACGTCCATGGCAGCTGACGCGGCAGCCAAACGTTAGGAAAGCTTGAAACTCCGCAAATACACATCTATTAGCACAATCATTATCCGAGAGTTAAATCCCGGTTGCGTTCGGAGCGTTCACTCCAACGCCCAGGGTCCGCTTTTCTACTTTTTCGAATCCACTTTGCGCGGTCTTCAGCATCCCTCACAACATACAGTACGCATGTCATCCCTCACAACGTCAAGCCAACATTTCTTGGGCCTTCCCCTTCGACTGGGACCTGGCGGGGGCGGCATGACTAGACATTTGTTCCCCACATAATTAGCCGTTCTCCGTAAAACGTGGTCGTACCAGCATGAGCGACACTCTTGCAGTTTGTCTGCTATGTCACGGACATGAAGACTGTCGCGGATGCGGAAGTTTCTGACACGGTCTTTCCGCGTCACTCCACACATCCATCGCAGCATATTCATCTCCGTGACACGCAGTTTTTGCTAGTGTCGCTCAAGTACAGGCCACACTTCACTGCTATACAAAAGGACAGGTCTAAATATTAATACACATCCATTAGCAATGGATATATATTTGTGGTTTTCAGTATTGAGACTGTAGCACCATGGGGTGCCGAAGTTCATCGACTCTATTGAGTCCTGACAACACGTTAAGTAGAAGTCTCACGTGACTAAAGGGCATTCCTCTAGGACACCGTATTAGCGATACCATAAAACTAGCAAATGTGGCCTAGGGTTTTAGGAACGTTTTCAACTGACGGCGATTTAAGAAATCATCAGAAATAGTATGTTATTATGTGAGATTCCGAGATTTGAATATGGTAGAGCCATCCTGAAATCATTTTTGTACTTAGTCATGTTATTCTTATCTACTAGTGATACTACATATATAAAAACACATTTATAAATAGTATTTGTTAAAAGGATGATTCGTCGCGTCCAAACGCGCGCGTCATTCGCCGTAAACTGGTTTTCTTAAAAAGTAATTAGAATCTTTCCGTTTTAACTTCTTTATTGATAGCAATAATGAGTGCTAATCAGTTAATTGTAGTCAAAAATAAATGACCTAGCGCTAGTTAAAACAAACCTAGTCGAGACCAATGATGTGCGTTGGACAATCGCAAACAAGAAGAATGGTCCAAAAACAATTATTATCGTATAATATAAAGGGGTACAATTTTTTTCTTCTATTTTGCTTCACGTATATATTAGGTCGGGGAAAAAGTTTCTTCGCATTTTATATAAAAATTCAAAAGGTTTTTATAAAGTTTATTTACATTTGACTAAAGTATGTAGGTGCTATTTTGTTGGATAACTTTTTGCCATCTTGTAGGTAGGGACATTATCCCATTGCTATAAAAACTTTGGGGCTTCTGATCAAAAAACTGCGACAAGTGGTTTTAGCAGTCCTCTCGTGATGTTAACCTGACACTGCCTAAGGAATTCTACAGAGACCGAAACAGGTGAAAATCTGAAGGTGCAAGGTGAGGACTATACGGCGGATGCATTAACACCTCCAAGCCAAACTCTCGTAATTTTTGTTGAATGGCTAAAGATGTGTGAGGTCTATCGTTATCATGGTGAAAAACCAGACCCCTTCTGTTGATTAATTCCGGCCGCTTTCTTTCAACTTTTTGCTTTAATCTCATCAGTTGTTCGCAGTACAGTTCAGAATCGATGGTCCTGCATGGCGGTAACAGCTCATAATGAATAATGCTTTCCAATCCCACCATACACACAGTATCTATCACCTTGTTGCGAGGTAACTCGGGTTTCGATGTGTACTGATTCGGGATGTCGTACGTGATCCACTTTTCATCACCAGTTATCAGCTTCTTCAGAAATGGTTCGGTTTCATTACGTCGTAATAAAGAATCACAAATGAGTACACGGTTCATTAGGTTTCTTTCGGTGAGCTCATGAGGCACCCAAATATCGAGCTTTTTGTGTACCCAGTTTTTTTAAAATGCATCAAAACTGTTTTGTAGTCAATTCCCGGTTCTCCAGCTACATCGTAACTACTAATATGCCGATCTTGCTCCACTTTTTCAAAAATGGCATCAATTTTGTCCGTAACAGGGCGACCAGAGCGACGTGCATCCTTGATATCAAAATTTCCGGATTGAAAACGCTTAAACCAAATTTGCGCTATTCTCACAGATACTGCATTAGGTCCATAAACATCACAAATATTTTTCGCGGCTTACCGAAGCAAGAAAATTTTCGAAAATCTATGAATGCAGTTTTATTTATTTTCAAAAATAAAGTAATATTTCTTTGAAGTAAAATTTGCTATCTCTATTATTTAGAGAACTTTCACTCCAGGTGGCATTAAAAAATTCCAACCTGTATACTCTTTTGTTTATTGTTAAAGTCAAATTAACAATATAAGCCTTGGCGAAATCTGTAATTACAGAAGTATATATAGTCTTTGACAACACAAGCTTAATAATGTTCAAACTTATAATTTAAATTAATTATGGTCAAATTTCGACCACTAGGCGACCACTAGTATAAATAAATCCACCCAGTGCCGTGTCTACATTTCTATCATTTGGTCGATCCAATTTATTTTACATAACATTGAGTAAATTATTATTTTAAATTAACGCCCTCGTACAAGGCCATGAAAATCGGATCATACAAAACAAACTACTTAATTATGACGAAGCGTCAAAATTTGTGTCATATTAGTCTCTCCACAGAGTTACCATGTTACATATCCCGAATCATATTGAAAATTTGCTAAGTGTCAAGGAGATACTGTAACCTATACAATATCTTGCGCCTCATAGTACTCATAATAAAATTGTCGTTTTAAAGTTGTGTCCGTCGAAACTATCGCAACAGTATAGTTTGTACTAGAAGTTGTTCACGGCCAGTGTGTGGGAATCACCAGATCGGGGTAGCACCAGCATCTCACGTATAAAGTGCTATTGCCACACTATGATTAGGGATACCCATTAAAACCCCCCGGTGTTCCTTCCTGCACATAATGCCTGAGCTACAGCAAAGCGGAAACCCATCCAAGTCCGCGTGTCCTGACAGGCGGGAGCCCCTAGGACCACATCTACTGCTGCCGCACTACTTTTTATCCCCCAGCGTCTTCATGCTCTTTATTGCGTGGGGCGGTTTGTTACGCGGTCCAAGGGAGGAGAAGTGACCCGCACGTGGAACTTGGTGCGCCCCCATCTCGACGGCATAACGGCGGGTGAGAACCCTTTCCCGACGGATCCACCCGCGCCGCACGCTCACGGCGGCCGAAAGTCAAAAGCTGCAGGTGCGTCTTCTTTTGGCGGGAGCAGAGTAAGAAGGCACACTCACGCTCCTACTCCACCTCCTCTTTGGCGAACTTACGCATTCGCAAAAAGAGGACACTGCGTCCCACCTGGGTTTGCTCCCGACCATGGCTCACACCACGGTGAGCGAGAGGTCCGGTAGTGGCGACGAAGTATCATCCCTGCTCTACCTAAGCGGAATACACCTGTAGAGCCTATTCGTCCTTACACTAAGTTACATTATCATTCAAGGCGAAGATCTGAGCCGAGCAATATCATACAAACTTTGAGGAATCTGAAAATTGCGTCGAAATTTGGGGTCCAATTCTGCTATTTCCAGTGACTTGCGAAGTTATTCAAAGTACAATTCCATTGATGTAGTGCCAAAAATTTTCAAACGTATGCCACGGGAACGCCAAATTTGTAAAACTACTCTTGAGACGATAGTGTTCGGCGATTTTGACAGAGAGTAATTGGAGAATTAGGCCCTAATCATCGTTCCGTTGACTGTTACAATAGTCTGCAAAAAACTTAAAGATGTTGCTTGTTTAGACTTTACATTAAGATACATTTTTATGGAAAGCGACGATAGTTGGACCGATCATAATGATGAACATGTAGATGCAGCTTAATTTTTTGCAGTCAAGGCCAATTTTTTTATATATTATAACACCAATTCACTAACATGACTGACATTAGTAAACTGATATCCGCTTAAATAACATGTACAATTTAGATGGAAAAATTGTTTTCATAACTGGAGCTGCAAATGGAATCGGTGCAACTGTCGTTAGAGATTGCCTTAGAGAAGACGTTAAGGTATGTCTATTGTTTTTATTCTGTAATAATTCTTCTAAAGCCTGATTTACATTTGTATTAGTTAGATTAGAAACTATCATTATTTGGACAAAAATTCGTCAATTTTTTTGTAATGACCCGTGCTCACTTTGCTGGGCTTCAAACATTAAATAAAATTATATTATCAAATATAGTCTATGACACGCAGAATTGATGTATTGTAAGCTTACTAATGGTGAAAAGTTAAAAAAATCGATGTCAGTAGTTCAAAAGATTACTTCCTGCAAACAAATTAACTCACAAACTTTGCCTCTTTATATTATTAATATAGATAACTTGTGGATTACGTTAACGGCTGTTCAAATGATAAGGGTCTAAATCGCCGATTAAGCAACCTGGCTTCTTGACTGATGCAATTATAAATCAGGATCAACCCCAATAAAATTGTCGAGATAAACAACTTTTTTAAGAATAGAAATTAAAGTGATTACAAAATAAAAGTAATTAGCAACGAAATAATTATTATCATCTTCAGCCTACTATTTTTTTTATTGCCTGAAGCAGGTAAACAGGCGGACGGCCCACTCGATGGAAGTTGGTTACCGTCGTCTATAGACGTTTGCAAAACCAGGGGCTTTGCCAACACGTTGCCGGCTTCGAAGAAATTTTATAGCGCTCTTCTTAAACGACCCCATGTCGTAGCGCAGAAGGAATACCTCGGCGGGAAGTTCACTCCAAATCATTATTGTACGCGAAATAAACGTTCTAGAGAACTGTTGCGTAGTTGAGCGTGGCAGCTCCAGGAAATGGGGGTGAACATCCCGTCGATGACGAGTGGTGCGCTTGTAAAAATGACACGTTGACACCAGATCAAACAGTTCCTCGGAGCACTCTCCGTTGTACAGGCGGTAGAATACGCAGAGGGATGCAAAGTCTCTCCGAAGGCTAAGCGATTCTAAATCACCTGTTAGTATGGGATTAGCCACCAACCTATTAATGTGCATTGCTGGACTTAATACTCCCAAGTTTGCGACACATATCTCGGTCCTACATTTTAATAATAATAACGAAGCAAAATATAAGCCCGAGCCAGTCCTTGACAATGATTGCTTGATCAATTATTATCACAGACAGGACTATTGTCACCAATAAGCCTGATATTGTGATAGTTGATCGGTTTGCGAGACGTGTTATAATTGTAGATGTCGCGATCCCCCATGATGGTAACCTCGTGAAAGCTTAGAACGAAAAACAAATAGAGTAAATTGATCTCGCTCACGAGTTTACTGCCATGTGGAACTTGGACTCTACAATTATAGTACCGATCGATAGTAGTGTCAGTGAATGGACTAATAGCGATGAGTCTTGACCGACACCTTGAAAGGCTCTCGCTTGGTATCTGGGTGAAGGGTCGGATGCAGAAGGCAGCCCTACCGGACACGGCCCGTGTCGTGAGGAAGTTCCTGTTTCTTGAGCCTTAACCACCGGTAGCCTGGACCCTAGGCCCTGCTTCCGGCGGACATCGATTTTTAAATATTTTTTTTTGTGTACAATATATATTTTAAAAAAATGTTAAGAATTTGAGGCCAAATAAATATGTTAAGTAATAATAACGAAGATAAAATGAAATTTCTTCGTTTTAATTCTTAGGAAATTGAATAAGTTACATTTTTTTATATTCAAATTTGTAACATAAGCCTCTTCATCTTTTCATATCAGCAATAACGCGTTGCTGAGTTGTATATCAGATAAGGATGTAAATATAATTTTTAACGTTGAAAAAATGTTTTTCGTCACAATTCCTTTGTCAGAGTAGCTACTTTTAGTCTAAATTGAAAGCTGTTGTCCACCGCTGTTATGTATTTAATTTTTAGTTTTTTTTAAAGTCCCAACGACAGATTAGGTAAAGTTAGCTTACGTAATCGCCACGTCTGGCTGGCCGTCCGTCTGTGTACGTCACAATCAAGTTTTGTAAGAAACTGTTGGATATATATGAATGAAATTGTAGTCTTTTTTATTTTTTTATAGCTGGAGTATAGCAAACAGGCAGACGGCTCACTTGATGGAAAGTGGTTACCATCGCCTATAGGCGTTTGCAAGACCAGAGATGTCACCAACGCGCTGCTGGCCTTGAAGGAACTCTATGACACCCTTTTTAAAAAACCCCGTGTTGTAGTGCAGTAGGAAAACTACGGCTGGGAGCTCATTCCAAATCACCACTGTGCGCAAGAGAAACGTTCTAGAGAACCGTTGCGTACATAAGCAAAGCAACTCTAGGAAGTGGGGATGAACGCCCAACCGATTTACTTAGTGGTACAAAGTTATGTAGTGAAATCACGAAAAAAGTAAAGATTGTGCGTGGCCGTCATACATGTAATTAAGGTTTAGAACATTATCAATGAATATAGTCACGTGGGGTATCAATAGATCAGATCTTGAAAAAAATATAATGTTTTTTAATAATGACTTAACAAAAACGGCCAGATCGTCGTACGTCTGCTAGTTGGTGTATGTATTTTATGTATAGTTGTTACGTTAAAGTATGTCACTTTTTAGTTTATAGCATTTTTGGACATTGATGAAACTGCAGGCAAAGCATTGGAAAAAGAATTACAAGGAGAATATGGTGCAGTAAAAGTGAGATTTCTAAAATGTGACGTCTCAAAAGAGGATCAACTTTTTGAAGCCTTCGATACAGTAATTAAAGGCAATGGTTATATAGATGTTGTGATTAACAACGCTGGTTTGGCAGATGAAAGTACTCCACAAGCTGTCAGAAAAGAGATTGAAGTTAATTACGTAAGTAATTGTGATTATCTCGTGAAAGATTTATATTTTCAGCAAAATTGGATCCCTTGTGCAATCGTCATGTCATTCCAAATTAGTGTCGTGTAGAATAACAAAAAGCAAAACCAGCTTGAAAAGTAACTAAACATTTGAATTAGCAAAATATATACAGTAATTTTTATGTTTCACTTTGCACTAACTTCGAGATTTTGTAATTATTTTTCTTTTTAATTACTTTTGAAGTCAATTTTGTTTTTTATTCAAAACAATATTTTCTACTATTTAGATACGCAAATACTTGAATATCTTTAGAAAAAACATGAAACACGTTCCCTATAATATTGGAAGATTGCTATCCTATTAATCTAAACTTGGTGACAATGTGACCGACTCTTTCGAATAAGAAGAAATTTGAAAATCGATTCACAATTAATGGAGCAATGGCCGTAACAGACATAAAAATATAGTGGAATTGAAACCGTCCTCCTTTAATGAAGTCGGTTGAAAATGAAAACCAGAATGAATAGGTACATACAATTGTTTTATTTGAACAACTTAGTTATCACCATTTACTCTGTTATTTGAAAGAAAGAAAAAAATGGTGGAAGGATCAAGCTGGAAAAATGGGATATGGAATAGGGGGAAAGGGGAAGTGGGCCATCATATCTCTCACACATCCCACGGAAGACAATTAGCTCAAGGCTCACAGTTTCATGCCGATAATCTGTGGGAGCGTGGTATCACATTGATTTAACGGGCGCTAAGAGCTGAAATCACGATAATGGTTCCAGCATAGCACTAACAAGTCAAAACGTACAACATTGAAGCACCTTGCAAATATATCACTTTAGTGGTTGCAGACAGAATCACCCCCCCTGACCACTCCCCCGGAACTTCCATACTCCCATACTTACGCATAGATTTCGATGGCATAAGCTCAGTATTTTACTGATAATCTTAGGAATTATTAGATGAGTACACAACTAATATTAATTAGTATCTATTATATGAAATCAACGCCAAGAGAAATAAAAAAAAGTTTAAAAGAAATCTTTCTTTAAAATTTATTTTTTTAAAGAATTGTCAGTAAAATAATCAGTGCTATAAGCTTAAATACGATATTGTTTGAATACAAGTTTATTATTACTTTTACTACTATACTATAAAATTGCATTGATGATTTGCGAAGACGAGGAATGTATGAAAGCAATGAAATAATTACAGTTTACGCTATTAAATTTCGTCACTAATTTGACGCTTTTTTACAATAGTTATGTGCTAAAAACTTTAAAACTTTGTTATATAGGGAATTGTTGTATATCGGTTATATATAGCAGGGCTATATATAACAACACGATTGTATGATTTAAAATTTGTTTTATAACCACGGCTAGCGGGATGAGAATCGGCGGCCGGGAATAGGCCGTCGATTTCCATACAAGGGAAGACAGAAATCAAACAACCAGAGCTGAGGCTTCTTTTCTTTAATTTACCTCCTTGAGGAGTCAGGTAACGCACTGAATTAACATATCATATGGTTCTAGATTAATCATTAATCTATTCTAAAAATAGGGAAGACTCACGAGTCTTAATCCCTAGTCACCTGCTCTGAAACCAACGGACTACCGTTCTGGAGGATTATCAAGGCGTGGGGAATCTAGACGGTTCCTAACCTGTGAAATATACTGTAAAGTTACGTTGTAAATATTACAATAATCGTAGATTAAGTTTGATTTAAGTAGTTTTTAAAAAGGGCGCCATCCCGTCCATGTATTGCGGGAAGTGTCTGCTCCGACGCTATCACCAGGCGGCGCTGCCAACCGAGGCCTTCGTCACGCAGCCGCCAGGTGTCGGAAGCACGTGGAAAGCGTTGATAAACGAAGATGTGATGTGATGTCGAATGTGTGTCGGTGGGTCGACCCAACTGCTGGTCGACCACGTAGATTACGAGAGGCTGTTCTCGTCCAAACGTGACCCCCTGGAATTCGAGAGCGGATTCCAGTGAATAATGGGTATAAGTAATTCTTACGAAGGAGGTGTCGCTGATTTATTGTCACTGCTATGGGGGAGATAAGGAGAATTAAATGTGGTTAAAGGTAAGCTCGTCAGCTAACCCTTCCGGTGATGGCAGGCTTTGAGACGAGCTCGAAGGGCGTATGGATACGAAGAACGTCACACACCCTACTACTAAATATTGGACAGAACTAATTCTGGGGAGGGTTAAAAAACACTCACCTAAAAAGGGAAGTGAAGAAGTCCCGGTTCTAATATTTTATGGATGACCCTCCTAGTTCATCTGGTGGTCTACCTCCTGCCTGGAATAACCAGAGTAAAGCCATGTCTGTAAAGGTAAACAGGACCTCACTAACATGGAGAAGAAGAAGAAAGAGAGAGGGAGATTCTAGTAAGAATTCTACGTACCTTATCTTTATTAAAATCGCTGCTTCTAATCAAAAGCTATTCGCTTTTTTAATTATTTTAAACAAAAAGAGTGCAACGACTGCTCGGCGAATAGAGGGGCCTCGCAGGGGTCGCCTTGGCTTATAAAGCCTTAGGTAAGAGACGCAGGGGGCGGGGGCAGGTCGGCCCTACGCCCGTTCCGTGCCGGGGAGAAGTCATTTTAAAATAGTGGCGTGATTTTACTTAACCAAATTAAGGAGTCTCACGACAATTATCGTATGATATTTAGTGACAAATTTAAGAAGGCCCGCCTTGCGCGGTCGCGCGCCGGAGGGCGCGAAATACAACGTGACAATTTTTTTATAATTGGCAGACAAACAGACTTGTATATCCCCAAGTCCTAGATCATATTTAGACGGCCTCTGTGGTTGAATGGGCTAAGCCTTTGCTAGCTTACCTCACTGCAATGCAGAGACTCCGGGTTCGATTCCTGGTATGGTAAATTTCGGAAACGTATTTTCTTCGTTATTTACTATGGTCTGGGAGTCTGGGATCGGCCCCAGAATGGTCCGTTGTATTGCGTGTGTTTGTCTGCCGATTTATTATTATTATATATGTCTGTCTACCTTTATGCCCTACGATTAGCAAATCACGGTTATATTTTATGGGCTATATGTACCAAGGATCACTATAGGGCCGGTGCCAGACACCCATACCATAATAAGTAACGAAATTTTGTATACGAAATTTACTATGTCAGGAATCGAACTGAGAGCCTCTGCGCTAGGTAGGTCAGCAAAGGCCTAGCCGACTTAAACATAGAGGCCGTCGCTGTTTTTCTTTAAAACATTAGAATATTTTCTTATCAAGAACAAAGTCGACTTCAAACTAAAAAGCATTTTGCAATTTTGTTATTATTTTCTGTGTTTTACTTAACACTTTTTGTTTTGAAGTTGGTTTTGTTTTTGTTTTGAAAAATCTTTTCTACTTTTAGTTGCTTGAAGTAATAATATATTAAGCGCCTGTATAAATTGTACAAGTGTCGGCGCTCGGTGCTCTTCAACTAGGGTTTCTCTCGATTTTCCTTGGGTCCACTTATCAGATCCTGACTTGGTGACTATGGGACCACCTCGGGACTAAACTCATGCAAAAGAAAGAAAGAATTGAGAATCTCCTCCTTTTGGAAGTCGGTTAAAAATAATCTAATCTAATCTAAATCTATACTAATATTATAAAGAGGAAAGATTTGTATTTTTGTATGTTTGTAACGAATAAACTCAAATACTACTGAATCGATTTCAAAAATTGTTTCACCATCAGAATGCTATATTATCCCAGATGAATAGATACTATAATTTGTTAATAGAAAAAATTAGGGATCCCTAATAAAACTTCAATAATGTAACTCACGGTGTTCAAAAATTAGTGTTTGTGATTTTTAGATTCACAATTAGACCCGGTAGGTGGCACTGGAACCGGGTTCTGGAGTTTATTTTTTCAGGGCAGGACAATGTCTGCCGGACCGCTAATATCTAATAAATTAAAAAAATCTTGACATTCATTGTTTTCCCAGAGCTTTCACTTTTGTTTTCAAAAATTGGTATTGTTACGAGTTGCAGGACTCGAATTAAAATTCCGTTGGAATTATTATAGAGTTTATTAGAACTATACAAACACGTATAACACAGGTACAAATATAACCGAACACAACAAATCCAAACGTAATGCAGAAGGTCGTAATTCAATAAAACGCACAAAGTTCGTTACTAATACGATTCCCGAATGTACATACGTCTCGCCTTGATCGTGGTTCTCGCTCGACTGACCCCTCTCTCCATCAGGCCATCGTTTTATATTGCACAAATGCAAATATGCCCGGACTATGGACATATGGACTGAATTTCCTAGAATCAGCTTGTACTTTATAATCCGTAACACCTGGCTAATGGCCTGAAAGCGGCCGTAAACGAGAACAATAGGCTGTTCTCCACAATAACTAAAAACGTATGCCAATAAATAAGTGAACAAAAGAAGACGAACATAAAGGATTACAATTAGTGCAAATGCCGACAGGTAATAAAATGTGCTTTTACAGACTGTACGTGGAATTAGCTTTTGTCGAAGCCTAAGTTGTAACAGTATTAACAACATCGGTTCTTTCAATAAGTAATTTACACTTCATATCCTTTTTACAGATTTGTAACTAAATGAAAAACTAAAAAGTTCACATTTATCACTAATACGGAATCCTTCATTATTTAGGGGAATAACAACTGTATCATTTTTATTTCTAGCTTGCGATAGTCAACGCCACGATAAAATCCCTAGAACTAATGCGTATAGATCGGGGCGGCAAAGGAGGTACTATCATAAATGTTTCTTCAATTGGTGGACTTTGTCAAGTTAGTCCAGCGTTCTTTGTATATTTGGGCACTAAGAGCGCCATTTTACAATTCAGCAATTGTATTGGAGTAAGTGTAACTATTCTTTTGTTTTAAGTAATTTTATCAGAATCCTAGTCTAGATCATTTATAAATCCAGACCTGGGTATGAGTACTAGATTTTGGTATTCTATCTATATTATCGCATTACATTTAGTACTTGGGTATATATTTTCCGAATAAAATAAAATAAAGCTTGTCTAGAAATGGCTATTATAATAGCAATGTGACCGTCTGTTGAATTGTTATTTATCATTCCTAAAGGAAACATTACAATGAGCATTTATAATCTGTTCATTCAATGCAGTCGTGTTAGTGATACTGTTGCGGTCAATTTAAATATACTAATATTTAAATTTGGATTCTTTAGATCGAATAATAAAGCGATGTATGATGATTGATGATGTATACGTATGTGTATATATATATATATATCTATATATATATATATATATATATATATATATATACATATACAGTAGTGGTCATATAATAAAGAACGTTGATTTAAAGTGAAGATTTTTCAAACTAAGACGTAAAACTAATTGCATGCATTTTTTTTATTTCTTTCGATATTGTAAAACTTTTCCATAATACCGCTGTATTCATTGATACAGATATTCATTGATATGATTAACTAAAAATAAATAGACAAACTTTTTACACTACTTCTAAACATAGTATTCCTATTTACTGGCTCGTCACGTAATTAAGAACGCTAAATAGTTTATACCTTTATTCAAATTTAAATAGAGAACACGCAGTCGATTTGTTACTGTTTGTATAATTTTGGCGATTTGTAAAAGTTTAAAAGGGATTGCTTCTTATGAAAAAACAATGGGAAAAAATAAAAGTTATGATAAATCTACAAGGGAAGTAATAATAAAACTTCGCCGGAAGAATTGGCCTTATAAAAAGATAGCCGACCATCTGCAATGTTCAAAAACGATGGTTTTCCACGCTGTAAAGCATTTTGCTACGTATCAAACTACTTCGAATGTTCCAACTGTACCCTAAACAGAAAAAAACAACTCCTCGAGATGACCGAAACATCGTTCGTATGGCAAAACAAAATCCTTTTAAAGGGTCCAATGAGCTGAGAAAAGAATATTTAGGTGAAAACCACCTTGCAGCAATCTCAGCACGCACTATTCGAAGACGTTTGGTAGAAGAAAAATTGCACGGTAGGATAGCAAGAAAGGTACCCATGTTAAAACTTTGCCATAGGCAAGCCCAGCGTGCATTTGCGAGAAAGTATGAAAACTGGACTGTGCGACAGTGGGAAAATGTACTTTTTTGTGACGAGACGAAAATAAACAGAGTATGTTCTGATGGAAAACGACATGTACGACGTCCCCCGAATATAGCATTCGACCCTAAGTACACGAAAGTTACATTAAAGCACGGTGGTGGAAATGTGAAAATTTGGGGGTGCTTTTCTGGTCATGATGTTGGACCTGTAAAGTTGATAGAAGGTAACATGGATCAGTTCCAATACAAAAATATACTGAAAGAAACAATGTTACCTTATGCTGAAGACGTTCTATCGGTTATTTGGACATTCCAGCATGGCAATGATCCAAAGCACACTGCACGCACCGTAAAAGAATTTCTTATAGCGCAATCAGTTTTTGTCTTAAACTGGCCAGCTAACAGCCCAGATCTAAACCCAATAGAGATCTGTGATTCGAAGTAAAGAAAAGGGTTTCGAATACAGTGTGGGAATTTAAGAGAGCTGTACGACGTTTTTTTAAGAATGGAACTCTATTTCTCTTGTGAAATGTCAAAAATTAATAGAGTCAATGCCTCGCCGGTGTAAAGCAGTAATTAAAAGCCGTGGATATGCTATTAACTATTAATTTTAGTTCAAAATGTATTAAATTGCTTTTTAAATTTCTCGCGCTACATATTATTCTGATTTTTTAAATGTGAGTGTCATACAAAACGATTCCCAAGCAGTTTAATAAATGGTTCTTAATTATTTGTCCAGCTTCAGTACTAATTGAATGTGTTACTTTGGTAAAATAAATAAAATGTGAAAAAGTTTTTTTAGCGATTTTATTCTTTATTCCTAAGCCACGTTGCTCTATTAATGTGGCTATTTTATACCATAACTAGTTGCTTCTCAGAAGGTGCACATCTCTGTGTATGACACGATTTAAATAAAAAAAACTTCTAGAACGTCAAATCGTTTTAATTATATGACTACAACTATTATATATATTTAGTATATATTTATATTATTTTTGTACTTATATGGATTGTGTACACTTATCTTTTATCATTATCTATAAACTGCACCACCGTCATGTGGTGTACCACGTGACATTAAAAATCCATTAATCCCTGGCAAGGGTTGCCTGGAAGAGATTGCTTTTTAGCAATAAGGCCGCCCGTTGCAATATCTCTTGTGTTTTTCTATTTCTGTTTATTTATGTTTTGGTGTATAATAAAGTGTTGTCTATCTATCTATCTAAATTTTCAAATGAACTACTTTTTTTGTATTTTTATTTAATAAATTGTATTTTTTTACATTTTGCCATTTCATTAACTGACCTTTAAAATTTCATACATAGGCATAGATAATATATACCTGTACTATATCTAAAAATAAATATGTTTGTATATGCCTCAGAACTCGTTTGTGTGTTGATCTTCAACAATAAAAATAATTCCGTGGAGTATGAAATAATGGATTGAGTGGAGTATGGAAGAACAAGCATGTCTGTTTTAGAAACCGGTGTATGCTGCAAAAACGGGGGTTCGAATTATTACTGTGTGCTTCGGTGCGACCGATACCGATATCCTTCGAAATATGCGAAGTTTTGACGAAGATGTAAATAACCAAATGACACAAATAAAGGAATTATTCCCTATACAGAGGTAAATTTTATATTTTAGTTGGTAACTCATTGATAATATCGAAATTCGATGACATTTTATTTCTACACAAGATACGATAACAGTTTGTAAATTAACTGCCACAAAGTACATAAGTAGATTTTGTAATTCTTTCTTTGTTTTAAGAATATTAAAAACAGGATATATGTGGCTTAACTTGGTTAAACTATATTTAAATTTTAAAAAGCAACAAGGCGATTTGACTGTACAATGGCTAAGTTCCACAAGAGGCGTACAACGACCGCGATTTTTCCCGTTCCACTTTTTTACAGATGTTACAATCATACGCTCTAGTGGAACGGATTATGGAGCGTTGTAATAAACGACTAAATACACAAATGTCTTTGGTCGATTTGAAAATCGCGCCTTTTTCAATGTCAGTCGATAGAGAAAATTAATGCTCTGTGGTCAACGCCCACTTCGACCCACCTCTTGACATAGGTTGTTGTGAGCGCTGTGTGATCGAAAATGATGACGTTAGTAGTGACCTTTTCGCTACGACCATAACGACCGTGGTCGCCATGTGGAACAGCTCACAGAGCATTTTGGGCGTTGTGATTTACTAACAGAACGCGTCCTATATAAATGTCAAAAAACTTCAGACTTAAAAAATATTATGTTCATGTCTGTCATAAATGTCAAATTGAATTAACATTGACAGAGAACATTTTTGTCGTGAGTGCGGTTTAGCTGAGTGTTATGTCCACCATATTTTTTTTGAATGTCACAAAATAGCTTCTCCCCTCTACAATATCTTACACAAAGATTATCCCCGACCGGTCAATTTGGACTTTCTTCTTACCCTAGCTGTGATAGTAGGTATGTACATATATCAAAGTTTTTAACAATAAATAACATCTGTCTATAATGTAGTTAGTCTAACATTCTATGTTTTGTGTTGTCCTCAGGATCCCAGAAACTGATTTGGAAGATCACGGGCCAAATTTTTCTTTTTGTATTTATATTCTTATATGAATAAGTATAAGAAGAACCTTTTTGCACATTTAATATGTTTTTCTCTCGTTATAGGTTATTTTATCACCGGTCGCTTTTATTCTGACATTGGCAATATCAATGCCAAAGGCGTTGGAGCCAGTACCAACAAAAATGTAATAGATTATGTTTCTCTTTTCCTTTTAAAACCTGCTTTTTCGAATCAGCTGTGACATGGATTGTAACCCTAGCAAAGTCGAAAAAACCGGAAAAAATATATTTCATTAACCAGTCCACTTTTTCGATACAAATGCACAATTATTGCTTAAAAAGAATCAATGATCGACAAATATTTTTCAATCAATCAAATTGTCGAAAATAAAATTGTATAGCAAAACATTAGTCTTCAAGCTCCCACTTCAAACTTTTTTAGTAGTCTATCTGCGAAATTGTAATTTTTGGAAACTTTCTATTTCAGCAAAGAATCGGCGTCTAAAGGATTGTTGGAAACATACAAAAATGGTAAACCCGGCAGCACGTGGCTGGTAGCCAAAGACAAATCAGCAATAGACTATACAGAGACAGTTGATGCAGCTTACAAAATTTTATCTCAACAACTAGAATAATAACTATACTTTTTTAAGGTTTCATTAAATTAAAAGAAATGTTTGGGCGGGCGCGATGCGATGGCCGGAAGAGTCCAATTTGCACTTAATTTCCTCCGGTAGCCACACACACACCACTAGGAACTTAACACAAACAAACACAAACAATTTAAATAACTTCAATTTGCTGTATAATTAATACTGCAAATTGCAGTTACTTAATTTTTTTGTGTTTGCTGAGTTTCTTTACGATTAGTGTTCTAAAAATTAGGCGATGATAACAGAAAGAAAAAAATATTTATTTCCAATTGCGACTCATACAATACAAACTGATAAGAAAATAACAATAAATGAAAGTCGCCATTTATGAATTGAGGTTGGCACTCAGTCTTTTGCTGTGCCGAGATACGTTCCGAGACAGCACTGGTTTTTAGTGCCCACCTCCAAAATCTCATTAGTCTTAGTCTTAGGAGACTAAGACCCCAAGTATGTTGGTAACATTAAATTATTAAAAAAAAATTATATAAGAACTATACAATATATATCCTTAAACAAACGATATAATGAAAAAAAAATCCTATAACTTATGTATATAAAACTAATTACAAATTTCATTAATTCCTGTCCCCAGGCAAGTAAAATGATATGTTACATCTATATAAAAGATCGTCAAATATACTTTAAAATCATTAGAATTAAATTAAACTAAAAAAAGAAAGAAAAGAAGAGTATACGTATTTTATAATGATGATGTTAAGAAAAATAAAAATTAGTTCTTAGATATATCTTAGGGTCTTCTTTCTGTAACTGTATTAAATATATTTTACAGTGAAATTTGAAGTTAAAATTGATTTCAGGTTTCTAATGGGGGGAGGAATATCGTTCCATTACATTGCGTAGCAGCATGTTTATAACAACCCCTAAAAGAAGCCGTTCTATGCTTAGCTGTTATTACTGGCCTGGTAACAGATCGTACAGCATATTTTAACTTGCTTCACCTCCAGTTAATTTTATTATGTAAATATGAATGCTTATGGCTGTAAATCACTCCGAATAGTGGGCAGGACAAATGTAGTCCTCTTCTGGCTGCCATTTTTAATACTCAAAAGATATTGTTATCTTTCTTGATGGCGAGGAGGGGAGGGAGAATTTACTAAGAGGATGTTCCTCAAAGTAACCAGTTTGTGATATTGGTGCGTGTTATTTCCTCTATATATTTCATAGAACTAAAAAAAAACAAAGAAAATTTGGACAAGCAGTTTGGTTCACAGAATATGAAATTTAAAAAATCGTTATTGACACGGATTGTTAATTGCACGTACAAGTTCGTAGTCAAGAAACGATTCAGGTTATAAATATGACCGTCAGCGAAGCGCGCTGCTTACCATGCTTTCCTTTCCCCCAGAGCACTGCTACTACCAAACGCAACGACTGACACTGCTGCGAAGGCTATAAATGTGCGTCTACACTTGCATCTTTTGGGCGACCCAACCATCCTTATGTTGATTGTATGTTCGCGTACTTTAATGAATTAACTAAATAGGCTGTTTTTAAATTTGAATTATTTCAAGGAGATCAAGTTTAATTTTTCGTCTAAAGTAATGCGGTAAAACACTGAAAGCCGTTATAACTTTTATTCGTGTAGAAACGGAGAAATAATACAATTTCATGCGGCCGGGTGGCCTGTTATAAGAGGCGACAAAACAACCCATAGGCAGGTGGTAGGGCATTTGCCCATCAAGATGGCTAACACCCCTGGTCTAGAGTATGCGGGCATAACAATTTTGATTTGTATTCCGGCAATATTGGTCAGGTGACAGTTTGTCTTTAGAGAGCGGCAGCACGTTGGTAGCGCCTTTGGTGTTACAAATTTCCATAGGTAATGGTAACCGCTTTCCATGAGATAGGCTATCTGCCAGTCTGCTGAATTCATACAATAAAAAAAGCTTTGGTTAACGCACACACGTCTCAATTGATGCAGGTTTGTATTCAGGACCGAAAAGCGTGAAAGCGTGCGCCTCCTTTCACCGGTAGTATTTTCCGACTTAATGTGCATATTAGGTATTACAATTACCTTATGCTGATGGTGAAGGAAAACATCGTGGTGAAACCTGCATATTCAGATGATGGGTAGTTAAGGAAATAAAACAACCGCATCTTGCCGATTGGCCAGTAAACGAAAGCTGACTTTATTCGCCACAAAGATAAGTGATGTGTGGGCTTTAGACAAACCTGGCGGGCATACTATGTAGTGGATACACTTACCACGTTCATAGTCGTAGATATTTTTGTATTCTTTACTTTGCTTAACACGTTCGCTGCTAAACTAGGTCTTAAAGCCTAGTCAGTATCTTTCTGCCTGTGTGGGCACTGAATTCGTGCCGTTTCATTCGGTGCGGACCCTATAACTTTGGTAATATTTGACGTATGAAAGAGCCAATCATATATTTCACCTTTACTTTCGTAACTTGTCATAATAGGCTATTTAAAGGTGTACAGTGTTTTTTCAACCTAGTTCGCACACGGATAAAATTATTCATGTTCAGTGCAATACCAGGCCTTGTTTTATTGGCCTGGTACCCGCACTGAACATTTTGCGGGGGAACAGCGCACAAGCGTTGCGACCAGTGCAGCGACGATTGTTAGTTCACTTCTGGATATCGATAGTCGACGTCCATTATCAGTCAATTTTCTAAAGTTGCATTTGCTTCCTTACTTACCTCATAATGATAAGGTAGAATTTAGAAAATTTGACTGAGCAATTGTGCATGATGCTATGCTAGTTTATGCTTGAATATTACTAATAAGTTTCCTACTAATACATAATATTTCTGTTTCAATGTAAATCAGAATGCAGTAAATGCAATAGGTCATATTGTTTACCTTAATGAACATCATTTAATTAAAAAATAAATATAATTTAAACGTGCCTATCGATAGATTTTAATTTTAATCCCTGTCCCATACCTAGAAATTGAAAATTCTAGTGCATTACAAGGCTTAACAAACGTGGTAACTCTATTACTAGTGCGTTACAATTTATAGCAAACCTGGAGATTTAGATCACAAAAATGTTATCTATCTATCTATCTATCTAAAAATTCACTTTTTTGTCCAATCGTAAGGCTAACCCGGTAGTAGATTGGTACATTAAAAAACTAGAAAAATGCAAAATTTGATTAATATAGCTGCTTATTCGACGCTGCTAGAGAAGATATTACAATAAAGGGTGTAATCAGGTTAAAGGCGCCTAGTACGCACCATCAAATATACTTCCACCGTGTCTAATCATCCGGGCTGCGCACAGTATGAAAGTACATGAAAACTAGCTTAGCAGCCAACGTGTTAATATACCATAATCCTGGTTACCACGCGTTCGGGTTTCCAGTTCAATTATTCGCTTATACATTTCTATTACAAACTTTCGCAATAAAACTAGGAAATAATTTATTGTAATTCTCTCATAAACAAAAGTAGATCCAGTTCAAGGTCAATCTTTTGGCATTTGGCTTTTGACGTTTGACAAGTGTTACCTTAAGAAAAACATTGCAACAACATCTTTTGATCTATGCTATGTTTATTATTCATATAATATTGTTACATACCGTCAAAGATAAGCCGCACAGCCTATTGTAAGCGCAGCTTATTGTCCTTTTCTAGTAATCGACGAATCCTTTGTCTTTTGAATTTGTAGTTAAGAAAAACATGCTGTTGACAATTTACTTGTTTTATAACCATCTTTAGCGTCGAACTATAATCCCTATTGTTATTGTATTCGACTTTGTGGACGTTCGCAGGTGTGGAAATAAGTGTTTCTTAGAAGCTTAGTGTGCGCAGCCAACTTCTTTGTACTGTGTAGTTAGTATAAGACGATGCCCGAATGGAGGGGCGGGCAGTTAAGCGAGGACTACGAAGCGAGTAAGACGTTTTCTAGTACTCTCGATTAGCGATATAAACGACGGACTTTGTGCGTTCGAATTGTATTGAATAGTGCAGTGTGAACTGGTTTCATCCAGTGTTATTTGTATTTGTTTTATACGTGTTTGTACAGTTCTAATAAATTCTATAGTAGTTCCAACGGCATTTTTAATTCGAGTCCTGTAGCTCGTAACAATATAATTATATTTTCTAAACTTAAAATAAATTATACATATATAACTGACCACTTCAAATTCTTTATTTCTTTATTTAAATTTAATTTTTCAAGTACTTAATGATGACTGATGAACATTTAATTTGTGTTTTGTTTAAAAAAATGAGCAAAAAATACTAAAAGCAAAATAAACGTACACCGCAAAGTATATAATAAATTTCAGGGTGACGATTGAGGCTGTATTTGAGTGGCTATCTGTTGTATGTTAGCTTTCAAGTTAGTAATTGCAATAAGTAAAATGGCTCTTAAAAGTTCATCTGTAGGACGAGAAGCATATTAATTTTTTCGGTAATTAGGGATTGAAAATTTTTGTTCGCATAAATAATTACTACCAAAAATTGTGATTTAGTGCTAAGCAAACCTTTTTAATTTGAGCATTAGCGTGTTCACCTGTAATGCACGATTGCTTAATTTTCCCGCCTACTTAATAATTACGTTATAATTATAATCATTATTTATTTTGGTAGGTACCTGTAATAAAAGTTTTATTTATGTATGTATATATGTGGATGTGGCTTAACTTACTTGATGAGTCACTCGTAACGAAACGTTTATACTATTCTTTCAAGACAGTAAAACATTATTGAACTAGCACCAGCTTAGTTAACATGTACAGCTTAGAAGGAAAAAGTGTTTTTATAACCGGAGCTGCAAATGGCATCGGTGCTTCTGTTGTTAGAGATTGCCTTCGGGAAGGTGTTAAGGTAATTATATAATATTAATTAATATCTATAAATTAATAATTTAATAAATAACACTTATTCTATCAAAAAACTGCATCATTGACGTCATTATTCCTCCCCTCAACTGTAGTGTATTTTTTCTTTATTTCTATGAATTTCATATACTTATTATAGTAAAAAAATCGTGGTAGCGTAATGGCTAGCGCACGCGTCTCTAACTCAAAGGCGCGGGTTCGATCCTGGCCGGAACGTATGCACTACTTGGTCAGTTTCTAGCCTAATGTGCATATTTTTACAATTATCACGTCTTAACGGTAAAGAAAAACATCGTGATGAAACCTGCACATCGAGATAACCTATGTGTGTAATCTGATAAGTCGCCTTGGACAAGCGTGGCGGGTATACTGTCCGATCCCCTATAATGGGAGGCCCGAGCCCAGCACTGGAACGTATATGGGTTATTAGACCTATAATTATTGTTACAGAATTATGTGGTTAATAACTTAATCTCCATTATTCTTACATTTACTTAAATCTAATTACTTAGTAAGTTTACTTATTTATTCGTCTTTATATCTGTAGTATCTTTTAAAGAAAATGAAACACCCGTTACGATATAACTCGTATATTAGACTGGCGCAGCCATTGACACCAAGCAAGAATGTACCGAACTACCCTCTATTCTTTGTACTTAATTAATACACACAACATCCCTCCACCGTAGGTCTAAAAATACTTTTTATAGTTAACTTTTTTCTCTGTCTCTTCAATATTGTTGAGTTGTTTGTCAGATGGTTCAAGGATGTTAGGCTTTAATAGATCTAATCTACATCTTAGATTGTGGCCGAATAAAATCTCAGCGGGAGATCGGTTTGTAGTGGCATGCTTAGAATTTCTATATTGTAGCAGAAATTCATGTAATTTTATATTTAAATCACGTAAACTCGACCCTGAAGATAAAATTGATTTAATTGCTTTTTTATTATTTTAACATAACTTTCAGCTTGCCCATTACTTGATGGGTTGTAAGCTGGAGAGGTAAGATGTGTTATACCATTACGCGAGCAAAATTGTGTAAATTCGTTAGACACAAAGGAGGTGCCGTTATCCGAGCAAATTCTATGAAATAACCCAACCCTAACTGCCATAACTTCACATAGCTTTTCAATTACTACGCGGGAACTATAGCCCTTAGAAACGTCAAAACATTCCACCCACTTAGAGTAAGCGTCAACTATTATTAAGTATGTCTTTCCGTTAAATGGACATTTATGGATGCCGTTTCTATCTATAATAAAACCTAAATATGAAACAGATTCCTGAAAAAAACTACATTTATCTTTTCTTAGGGTTAGTCCTGCATTTTCTAATCTAGAAAATACTTCTTGTAATCTCAAAAGCATCTCATCTCTATTTACACTGCATATTAATATATCACCCTGAAACAGTAGCGTACCTTCTAGTCCTGCTAGGATAGTCTCCATGGTTCTTTGAAAAATAGCTGGCGCGCTAGCCAACCCAAAACTAATCTAGTGAATTTGAATAAGCTCTTGTGAGTGTTGATGCAAGTGAGCGTTTGACACTCTTTTTACAGTTTAAGCTGATCGTAAGCTTGCGACAAGTCTAACTTACTGTAGTAGCGGCCACCATGAAGTTTTGAGAATAATTCTTCATACCTAGGCAGTGGATATTTATCAACAAGCAGCTGCTTATTAATAGTAACAGAAAAATCAGCACACAGTCGAATGGAGCCATCCCGTTTCAACATTGGCACGATAGGGCTTGCCTAGTTTGAATATTTGACCGGCACCAAAATTCCTAGGTCCATCAAACGTTTTAGTTCTTTTTCAACTTTATCACGTAAAGCAAAAGGCAAAGATCTAGCTTTAAAAAAAATGGTTTTGAACCTGGCTTTAAAAATAAGTTAACTTCTAAATGTTTTAAACAACCTAATGAATCCGAAAATAAATTACGATATTTATACATAACATTTTCTAAAAAATTATCACAATTATACATTGAACATTTTTGTAAATTAAAACTAAAAAGAAAATCTCTCCCCAAAAGGGGTGGCCCTCCGTTGCGAACAACATAAACTTTAATATCAATCGACTGATTTTTATACGTAAATCACAAACTTAGAGAACCTACCTATAAGATCCAGTTTATCTCCGTTATAGCTATGTATGATTACGTTGCTAGGCATATGAGGTATATCAGACAAATAATTTTCTGCGACGGGCCGCGCTGATGCGTGCGACTGCTGCTCGCAGATGTAGACGCTGGCTGTCGCCCAATCGCCACCTTATTTACTTGAAGCGGGCCGCTTTCCTTTTGTTGCAATGACTCCCTAACGCCTAATCGAGCGCTCTGTATACCCTTAGCTATATCCAGAGCTATAATAATGGTTAACTCAGACAACTCTTTTGTGAACAAAGTGTCTCTTTCTGGTCTAGGGTGCATTCCAATTACAAAACGGTCAAGTAGCTGCTCTTCTAGGTGAGTTGCGACGAACCCGCAGTGGGTAGCCAATCCTCACACACGGGCTGCCCATTCTGACAAACTTTCACCACTGTGCTACATGGAATTATAAAATTTCGACCTCTCTGCAAACGTGCACGTCCTGGTCTTAAAATGTCCATCAAATAACTCGACCACTTCTTCGTAACTTAAAGAAGCCACTTGACGAGCTAGTGCTAAATCACACACTAATTTATAGCTCGACTCCGCTGAATTGCTTAACAAAATAGCGCGACGCTTGCAACCGGCTTTAACTTCGTCCTTAGTAATGTCGTTTGCTAAGAACCACTGTTCTAGTCTGTCCTTATATATACACCAATCTTGTACTTGATGGTTGAACTATTTAATGTACCAACTGTAAATTTTGCCATTTTACGTTAGTATAAATATGCTCGTGATAAACTTTATCCTCGTCGCGAACTGTAGTATCTTT
Organism: Dendrolimus houi; assembly: GCA_039645545.1. Lineage (NCBI taxonomy): Eukaryota > Metazoa > Arthropoda > Insecta > Lepidoptera > Lasiocampidae > Dendrolimus > Dendrolimus houi. The sequence goes on along the minus strand of CM077127.1, from coordinate 20,751,458 downwards.
TAAAAAAAATTAAACACCCGTTAGGATATAACTCGTATATTAGAGTGGCGCAGCCAGTGACACCAAACAAGAAGTTATCGAACTACCCTCTATTTTCTGTACTTAATTAATACACACAACATCATCGAATGCGCTTCGTTGATAAGCGCGGAAATTGAGAACAGTGAGACCGATTTAGCATTTTTTTTTTAAATTGTCCATATTATTATGAATTAATTTTATCCGTGCCCGAACGGTACGCACGCACGGAAACGGAAGCCTTGCCTTGGCCCCCGGAGTCAGATCCAAGGTGTCGCTACTCACCTATGGCTCCGCCACAAAGCACCCCTGCGGGTTTATTATTTCTTATTGTTATTATTACTAATTATTATTAAGTGTCGCATTTTTAAAATAAATATTTTCTTTGTTTTTTTACTTTTGACTAGTAAATAGAGGAATGGGATAGGGGACTCCCGGGCGTCAGCGTTATCTGTTATGCCGACGACACGCTGATCGCCACGCGTGGGAGGACCCATAGGCAGGCGTGCATCCTGGACACGGCTGGGGTGTCACAAATTGTAGGCAGGATCCGGCGACTTGGTATGGAGGTGGCGTTTCCGAAGACCGAGGCCGTGATAATTCACGGTCATCGAAACCGCCCACCTCTAGACTCCGCTATTGTAGTTGGAGGCGTCCGCATCGGCATTGGGGGGATCATGAAGTACTTAGGATTGGTCCTGATCCTCAATAGCCGATGGGAATTTTCGGTACACTTTCGGCAATTGGCCCCCAGACTCAAGACGGTGGCTGGAGCGCTGTTGCGCCTCTTGCCCATTATCGGAGGGCCCCAAGCCCCGTGGCCCTATACGGGGCCCTAGCTTGGTCTGGCCGCCTGACGGTCCAGAACGCCGCGCTGTTACGACAGGCGCAGCAAGTACTGGCCGTCAGGACGATACGAGGATACCGTACGGTGTCCTTCGAAGCGGCTTCGCTACACGTCGGATCTACACCATGGGACCTCAAGGCCACAGTTCTAGCGTCACTATTCCAGTAGCGTAAAGAGGCCCTGGCGAGGGGTACGAGACCGGCCCCTCGGGAAACAGAGGCGTGCCGGTCGCAGCTCCACGACGTTGTCATGGTGGTATGGGAGAAACACCTACGATACCCCAGCGCGGGTCTCGCCACCATTGAGGTGGTGTGGCCCGTCCTACAACTCTGGCTTAGACGTAAACACGGCACCCTGACGTTTAGGCTAACAAAGATCATCTCGGGGCATGGATGCTTTGGGAGGTACCTGTGTGTCGCAATGGCGGCGAGGCGAAGCAGGGTACCATCATTGTGACACTGGCGACGAGGATACGGCGCTGGACACACTCTAGGAGTGTCCACCCTGGACAGAGCAGCACCGAGATCTCGTCGCCGTAACCGGACTTGACCTTTCACTCCCGGCTGTGGTACGCACCATGGTCAGGAGCAACACCAGATGGGCCGCCGACTCCTCCTTCTGTGAGCACGTTATGCTTGCAAAAGGGGAGGTGGAGCGGGAGCGTGGCGCACGTCACGGCTCCGCTCCTGCCAAAGGAGGACGCGCTGGCACTGGAGGACCAGCATGAACCTTTGGCCGCCGTAAGCGGGCGGCGCGTGTGGGGCCCCTTGGGGTATAAGGGTTCTCAATCACCTGCACATGCCGTCGAGATAAGAGCGCGATTGTTCCGCGCGCGCTCACCTCTCCTCCCGTGGGGCGAGTTACAAACCGCCCCATGCACATATAACTTGAAGATGCCGGGAGATTAAAAGAAAGTCTCCCGACAGTATAAATATCCTACGCCTGCCAGGGCTGCGGAGAGGCTAGGTCATATACACGTAGCCCTGGCATAAGGCGAAGGACGGAACACCCAGTGGTTTTAGTGAGTATCCCTAACTGGGGGATGGCAATAGCATGGCACCATTTCTGACTGGGCATGCTAGTGCCACCCCCGATCTGGCGAATGCTACACTAGGTCGCGAATTATCCCCCCAAGGTTCTGCCTTGTCACGGCTTAGTCCTCAATCGGATTTCCCCTGGTCAAAAAAAAAAAGAAAAGGTTGGATAGGGGAAGGAGGAAGTGAGCTATCTGGACTGCCACTCATCGCACGAAACACGATTAGCTCAAGGCCAACAGTTTTCACATCCTTACTTTGGGAGAGCTTGATATCACATCTATTGACCCGGCCCAGCAACACATCCGCGAAACGTTCCACGCGGAAAGTTCGGCGACAGAAGGATCGGCGCTAATCTGTAATATCGTGTAATCTGTGCACTACCTAGTTACAAGTCTACCTACTGGGCGATAAAACTGCCATATGTATGTTTTAATTTTAAAGTATAGTTATTCCTTTTAGTATTATATTATTAAAAATCCTTATATATTCTGTGGTTATCATTAAATCATTTGAACAATAAGGTAGTTAATTTGAGTTTTTATAACATTAAAATATTTAAGTATTCTAACATTATTTACGTTTTGCTATTATGAAATAATGCCTTGAAGTGGTTATAAATAATATTTCGTGGGTCATGCAAACATTCTTAAGCCGTATAAATTGTACTAGTTACTAGTCTAAGTTTTTATTGCGACAGTTAATTATGTCTGATAATAATTCTATACACGTCCCACTATTGGGTTTCAACTTTTCTAGTTTTTATAGGAACAGACTTTATGTTTCTCCATAACTAGTCTCACATATTGGTACATTCACTGTGTTCTTAGGTGTTTTAGTTTCGCCGTTAGCAAGTGGTAATTGTATAGCAATATAAACATACAGCAAAACCAAATAAGCAATGCGTGTTTTCTAAAAATCAAATCTAAGTCATTGAAGTGAGACATACAAGCTACCAAGATTTAGGGCCGATTTTTCAATTAGCAGATAAAAGTTATTTGTGAATAATAGAGTACTGAAATTTAATTGAATAAATAGTAGTAGTAGAAATAGTTTTTATCATCTTACAATACGTCGAAGCCTCATAGATTTTGCAAGAGAGTACAAAATTGTGACGTCATAACTTTGTACAAGTACTAGGAATAGAATAACGTAAAATTACTTTTAAAACATCAATGGTTTCGTTTAGTTGGTTGGTTTGGTTTAGATGATAAGATGTTATTTTATTTTAATGTCTGTTATTTTATATCTACATTATGTTAACAATGTTAGAATTTATTGTAACATGCTTTTGTGAACAACCAATAGTTTTTATCTGAAAAAATTATAACCCTGATACTAAAACGTAAGAAGTCTGTCTCACGCCGTAGTCTGCCGTAGTCGCTTATGTCTTTGCTACACATGGAATAATGTTAGTTCCAGAGAGCGTCACGCAGATGTAGCCAAGGGCTTAATGCAGTATTTGATGTGAAACACTGTAATTGACGTTAAACATTAACAGATAACTCTTGTATATACACTAAGGTAGCTAATTGTTAACACGTTATTTTTTAACGCTATAAGCAAATCGCATTTGGTCACTTTCAGTAATACTAAAGAAACAACAGGATCATTATATGAAAATAAATTTAGAATTTATTATAAAGTGTATCATACACCCATTTGTTGAATACTCATCTACTAAACCGAACTCACAATACCCGGCAACCTGTTTATTACCGGCAAAATTCTAATCGTATAAATACTACAGCACAAACCGCAATAACAACATCAATGGAATCGGAAAATGTTAGCTAACATTAACTCAGATGTAGCAGGGGCCCAAAAGAGGATGCGTCAGCACTGGACGGTGTCCTTAGACCTCCGGCTACCGTGAGCAAGCGGCATGGAAATTTCCTAAATTCTCACCCGCCGTTAATACCGTCAAGATAGAGGCGCACCGGTGTTCCGCGCGCCCTCCTCTCCTCCCGTAGGGTGTGTTACAATCCACCCCACGTCAATGAGAGAATGAAGTCGCCGAGGCCTTAGTTCCTCCCGATAGTGGAAAAGCCTTTGAGCCGCCGGCCAGGGCCTGCGAAATGGCAAGGCCAAATGCTTGTGGCCCTGGTAAAAGGCGAAGGACGGAACACTAGGGGGTTTTAGTCGCTACTCCCGATCGTAGCGGGGCAATAATATTTTTTGCTTGCGGCGCTAGTGCCACCCCAACGTGGCGAATCCCGCATTCTCCTCGCGTTGGATAGTCCTCAAAGCAGGAGCATTAGTATTATTCTATTACGTTTAAAGTTAGTTAATATTCAGTTCATAGCTTTTTTGGACATCGATGAATCTACTGGTGAAGCATTGGAAAAAGAACTACAAGCAGAATATGGTGAAGCAAAAGTGCAGTTTCTTAAATGCGACGTTTCAAAAGAAGATCAACTTTTCACAGCTTTCGATAGAGTTGTTAAAGACCATGGTTATATAGATGTTGTCATTAACAACGCTGGTTTGGCAGATGAAAGTACTCCACGAGCTGTTAGAAAACAAATTGAAGTTAATTACGTAAGTAATTAAGTTAGTTATTCCGTGTAAGGTTCCTGTTTTTTAGTTTTTTGCATCCATTAGTGTAAAACTAACCTTTAGAAAAATATACACGTCCATAATATTTTCTTAAGTTTTCGCGACTTGTATATATAATAAAACTACGTTTTAATGGTTTTAAGCGCGGTAATTTATTTGATTTTTGTTATTCCGACGTTTCGGACACTCAGTGGCCGTGATCACGGAAGACAAAGATGTCAAGTGTCAACGAGTATTGTGAAAGTTTTATTTAGCCTAACGCCAACTTGTTCATTTTAATTATTTAGTTTTGATTTTGTTCATGGTTATTATTTACTCTATGGGAGCCTAATCTAATTTACCACCGCTTCTCAACATGTTATGACTTGAAGACTCCACACCAACGTCACAAAGGCTCTAAACCACCTCCAGTTGAGCAGTGCCCTGCTACCCTAGCCTGCATCAAGGGGGTCACAGACAGAATTGGTCACATTCTCAGGCGAGCTTCAATCAAAACATATTTCAAATCACATAAAAAGATTACCCAATTTTTGAGACCTGTGAAATGCAATATCCCACTCCAGGATGCAGGTGTCTACAAGCTCGATTGTGAGTGTGGATTGTCATACATTGGGCAAACAAAGAGGAGAATATAAACACGGGTAAAAGAACACATTGCTGACATGAAACACAGAAGGTCTACGAAGTCTCTGATCAGTGAACACACGCTGGATAAGCCCAACCACTACATCAGATTTGATAACCCACAAATCCTCGCGAAAGAGAATTCTTTCATACTTAGAATGATGCGTGAGGCTATTGAAATCAAAAAACACCCAAATTTCAATAGAGAAGATGGTTAGCTACTACCACCTGTTTGGGATCCAATCATCAAAACTATCAAGACCCAAACCCAGCAAAAACCAACTGTCAGACCTCAGGACACTGTGAGCTCTTTCTGCGTGCACCGGAACACAAACCAACTTGACTGATATTTTTTTATTTTTCCTTCCACCCATTTTAATATTATATAAAATTATTAGAGTTAGGCATGTTTGCAGCGTAAGAAACACTTCAGGGTTCTTGCGCCGCTTCTTCTGTTCAAGCTATAACATGTTGAGAAGCGGTGGTAAATTAGATTAGGCTCCCATAGAATAAATAATAACCATGAACAAAATTAAAACTGAATAAATAAAATGAACAAGTTGGCGGTAGGCTAAATAAAACTTTAACAATGCTCCCTGACACTTGAAATCTTTGTATTCCGTGATCACGGTCACTGAAAAGTGGCCGAAACGTCGGAATAACAAAAATCAAATAAATTACCGCGCTTAAAACCGTTAAAACGTAATTTTATTATACACGTCCATGTTTAATAGTGGAAAGAAGGCTTGCGTCTAAAACATAGGCCCGCCTAGTTTAGATTTGTTATTCCATTGTTTTTGTTTTTAATTGTAATATACTTATAGTTGCAACTGTCTTAATTGAGATATTAATTATTTTGGTATTAATAAATCTATCTGCCAAAAAACGAAAACAAGAAAAAGGGACAGTGGGTTTAATAACTTGATTTAAAAAATAAATATTAACATCTACACCGACCCTATCACATTCTAACTTTTGAGGTGGAAAATTGTGAATAAAAGGGTGATAGTAAAAAAAATACTTTCAATAAATATTGAATTGAAAATCTTTTGGGTAGTTTTCGAAGTATATTTAGGATTAGTAATATGTCAAAACTAAAAAGTTGACGTTTATCATCTATACAAAACCCCGCATTCCCTTCATCCCGTTTGCATTATTACACATCTGTTCTTTGCTTTTATTTCCAGCTTGCTGTTGTCAATTCCACTATAAACTCTCTAAAACTAATGCGTATGGATCGAGGGGGCAAAGGGGGTACTGTTATAAATATTTCCTCGGTTGCTGCACTTGTCCAAACCAATTCGCTATTTTTCGTATATTTTGGTACCAAAAGCGCAGTCTTACAATTCAGCAATTGTATTGGAGTAAGTGTAATAATTCTTTATATAGTTTAGTAGTTATTTCGACAAAATGATACCCTTATATTTTCGTCGTGTTTAGTTTTAATAAAAATCCGCCTCGAGATTTCTTAGGGTGTTTTTCACTATTTCATATATTTTAAGATTTATCCATGGAGGCCTCACTTGGAAATTCACTTGTGTATGGACACATTTTAATAATGCGCGCAATGCCAAGCTTCTACCCATTTTTTTGATATTTGATAAGCTTCAGAAGTTTTATGTGGCTGTTGATTTCCAGTAACAAAAATATTTCGCATACTATAAAGAGTTTATAAGAATTTTATTCGTGCAGGTATGGAGAAATAATACAATCTCCTGCTGCCCGCGGCCTGTCTGTGTAAGAAGCGACAAAACAATTCACAGCCAAGTGGTAGGGTATTTGTCCATCTGTCTGGCTATCACTGGTCTAGTGTATACCGCCCTAACAACTTTGAGCTATGTTTCGGTATCAGTGGCAAGGATCCAGTCTCCCTTTAGAGAGCAGCAGCATATTAGTAGCACCTTTGGTGTTATAAATGTCCATAGGCGACGGTACCATTTTCCATCCGGTCGCCCGTCTGCCAGTCTGCTGATTTCATGCGATAAAAAATAATAATTTTGTTATAGAAACTGGCATATGCTGCGAAAACAGGGGTTCGAATTATAACGGTGTGCTTCGGTCTGACGGATACGGATATCTTGGGAAAAATACGAAGTTTTGATGAAGAATTAAATATCCCGATAAAAGAGATTTTACCTGCATTCCCTTTACAGACGTGAGTTTGATATTTTATTCATTACTTCACTTGTTATCAGTGCGCTAGTCCCTGCCCCGGACAACAGATCTGGGGCCCAATTCTGGTATTATTATGGCGTTAAAACCACCCGACACTATCGTCTCAATCGTAGGTTTGCCTGATTTCGGTATTCTGTGAATTTAAATAGCGTGATCGTGGTATGCCACTGTATAAAGATAGATAGAGATAGATCTTCGCTTACCTAGATAATATTTAATCACACGAGACTTGAAGATACCCGAAATTTTCGGGAAACAGGGACTGTGGTAGTGCATTCCACAACTCTGCCGTACGTAAAAGGAACGTGGAGGCGAAATGTTTCGTTCACACCGGTAGCGTTTCCACTGTGAAACGATGGTATAGACTAGAACGCCTTGTCGTCCAAAGATGGAATGATCTAAGGGAAATCAATTTATAAAGTTCAACCGTAGACTATTCGAAATGAATCCTATAAAAAACCGATAGACTAGCAACCCGGCGTCGATGCTCTAGGCTTTGAAGCCTTGCATTGACAAGCTGGTCGCTCCCAATCAACCTCTTGGCTCTTCTCTTAATGGACTCTAGCGCTTGAAGCTGATATTTAGCTGAGCCGTCCCAAAGGTAAGAGCAGTACTCCATGCAAGATCTTACTTGAGCACAGTAAAGATTAAGCAGTTGCTCTGCAGCGAAGTACCATCTCACCTTTGAAACTATACTCAACTTTTATGCAGTGAGCTGAGGTAAACATTAAATGTAGGAGCCGAAGGTGTGAGTGGATATTAAAGAAATGCCAAGAAGTTTAAGTTGATCGATTATCGGAATGGGTACACCTCGGAAAATGGGACTTAGTTCAAACTGACTTTTTTTCGTCGTAAACAGACATACGTGGATTTTAGCTGTGCTGAATTTGACCAGATTAGCATGGCCTCAATCGGATACTGTTTTCAGATTCAATCTATCAACCATGTCCGTCCTCAAGAATTGGATTGCGTATACTATCGTATACGCCCATTATGAATAGCACGGGCGTGTAAAGATGTATACCGAATTTCAGAATGATCGGTTAATTTCTAAGATCGTGACCAACGAACAAAAGAACATTAAAACAAACTCACCTTTGTATTGCATATTACGTAAAATATGACTTACAAAAGATTACAATAAACAACTTCTAAACAATTCGCAAACGGCCTTGGATAAAATTACTGTAGCTATGTCTGACTATCTTTTATATCCATCTCTGCATTGTCTGCTCAACAACTAAATGTTTTTGCATGTTACCAGTGTGTTTGATAAAACTTTACTATTTATTGTTTTATTTATTAACTTACTATTTTACTTTACTATTTATAATTTGACAACAAGGGAATCACTGTTTTAGTCATTTCCGTTTCCTCTCCCCGTCTATCTCGGTATGTCACCTATTTTTTTGGGAATTACTAGGTCTATATGAATAAAAGCTATGTTGTAGTCTATATGATACTATACAATGGTATAGTAATATTCCGAATGAACTAACATTTTATGAGTGATCGTCATACATGTAAAATAAAGGTTGATTTTTTCAAACAACCTCGTATGGGACATAGTCAAATTCTTAAAAGTTATAACGATGTCTCTTAATCATATTTTATCTCAAATTCGTAAAAGATGATTCAGCTGATGATGCCCTGCCCTGAAAAAATTAAAATCTAGAACCCGATTCCAGCGCCACCTGCCGGGTCTAATTGAGAATCTAAACTACCACGGGACCCACTCAAACAGATAAAATTTTATCAAAATCCTAGAACCCGATTCCAGTGTCAAGTATTTTGTTTTTTTATCGATGAAGCATTGCAGGCATGACGACGGCCCAACTGTGATGGGAAGTGGTTACCGTTGCCTATAGACATTAGCAATACCAGACGTTCCCGCCAATGTGCTGCCGGCCTTGAAAGAGATGGATGTTGTTGTTTAGATTGATGGGTTAGATTATTGAATTTATAGTAGGAATCCCTATTTTTTCTAGTAATAAATATAATCTATACTATTTAGGGATAATGTAGCATTCTAACAGTGAAAGAATTTTTGAAATTGGTCCAGTAATTTTTGGGTTATTTTGTTACAAAAATACAAATCTTTCCTTTTTATAATAATATATATTAGTATAGATGACATGGAAAACTTAGAGTTTGAAGCGGTAGATCTTTAAAAGACTTCAAATACAAATTGGGTTCAATCTATGGACTACTTTTTGAGATATGGGGTATTATCAATTAAATTCCTGTTTTACGTGTCATAGCCAATGACAATAACAATGGAAATATGCTGCGTTTACGGTGGCTTGGCACACACTTGGCCCATTTTTTTATTCAGTACTGAATGCTTTTGAGCGATGATCTCATCACAAGACGATTGTTCTCGGTCAGGTAAATTATTAACATTACATTCGATTGCTAGATTTATATAAAGTTGAATATATTTATGTACCACAAAAAATCATGATAATCCAAAATTCTCTTTACAATATACATAATAGCACTTTAAATTTCAATTATATTGAATACATTATTTTATAAAATATTGATAAAAAGTGTTGTCACTGTAAAAAACTCGATAACATAATGTTCCGTCACGTTTATGAGATTGTTTTTTGAGGTTGGTATTTGATGATATAGACAATTTGTCTGTATCATCAAAAATATCCAATCTCATAAACTTGACACAACACAAAACATTACTGTTAATTGTTTTTGCTAGAAAGAAGAGCTTTCTAGCAAAAACTTTGAACAGTTTACCTTCGAAATTTTTATGCAAGTAATTTTTTATTCCAGCAAAGAATCGGCGTCTAAAGGGCTATTGGAGGCATATAAATATGGCGAAACTGGCAGTACGTGGCTTGTATCTGATGGTGATAATAAGCCAGCAATAGATTATACAGCAACAGTTGATGCAGCTTACAACATTTTATCTCAAAAACTAAAATAACATTAAAATTTTTTAGGTGTTCCGCAATAATTTAGGCAAACACGGAACCTTTATAATTGTATAATTATTCTTTCCATTTCATCATCTGTCTGTCATTGCATGTCAATAATATCTAATAATATTTGGGTTAGTGTTAAAGATTTAAGCTGTTTCACGCAGATATGGCGATGGGCTTAATGCGTTATTTAAGATGCAACATTCTTAATTACGTTAAATATTGACAGACAATATACGTGTAAGCACTAATGTGGCTATACTTTAACGGCGTAATTTTTACGATTTAAATAAGACAAACACGCACACACACAACAGCTTAAATCTTGAACACTAACGTAGATGAAGCCTTAGTCATCGGTAACTATTGGGTCTAAAATTCTTGATGGATGAAATGGACAGGAAGATAAAAAGGTGTGGTATAAAACAGGGGAAAATAAGTAGTAGTACGTTGTAGTTTAGGGTAGTTCTCAATGGTGTTTTTCAAGTCAAGGAAACGGAATTCTTATATAATGGTCCTCTCTGTTAGACCAGGGGGCTCTCAACCTTTTTTACTCAGCAACGCACCAACATAATCTTTACAAATTCACGGCACCCTTACTTGCATGCAAATTTTTCTGTCTAGTGACGTTTATCTACGCGTGGACGAATCTTTGACCGGCACACTCTCATCTCATAGCTAACTCTATTACCCAATGATGCAATTACCTGGGTCACCTTGTATACAAATATAGTATTTGTAAATCTTGCGCCACACTTGCGTTGAATTTAGATTCAAAGTAGACCAATATAAATGTCATAGTAATTGAATTTTGATGATATAGTAAGGAATTCCTCAAAATCAAATTGAAGATGTGTATTGATCGAGGCATTGTTAAGTTTCGAACTTTTTCCTAGAAAATATTGGGTTTGTATGGATAATATTTGGTAATAAAATTCTATACGCTATTATACAATGTTGTAGTGAAATTACAAAAAAATGAATAAGTTGGCAGTCACTGTCATGTCATCATCAAGTAACTCCGCGATGAAAAAATTTAATTGTACAATGGTGGAATGAAAACGTTCGTCACCTTGAAGTCAACTTTTGCTTGCACGAGTACAAGAAACAGTATTGTCAACATTTCAATAAATATTACGTTTATAAAATACTAGCTGTGTCCGCAACTTCGTCTGCGTGGATATTTCTCTTAGAATCCTAAAAAAAAACCTAAGTTACTCCTTATAACAACAGCTATCTACCAGTGAAAGAATCGGTCCAGTTATTTCGGAGATTAGACGGAACCTCCAGACAGTTATAAAAAAGAAATAGAATTGATTTTTTGATTTAGGTACCGTATATACTTTCATATGCATTTAGAAGTATTTAGAAGCTGTTAATCTGATATTATAAACAGACAGTTAATTTTACTTATCTGTATGTACAGATAGAAACGTGAAAAAAGAAAATTGTAATGTTGGCAATGACAGACTCTGAGATTAACAATAAGAAACAAAGAGGATACATTCACTATGCTTATCATAAATATTAAAACCAATAAAAATGTTTTACATCTCTAAACAATATTCTTAGACAAATAGAAAATCAAACAACTTTGACTTGAGTAATTTTAAACCTTATTGCAATATTTTTGTAGATTTTTTGACTAAGTATTGGTTTTATATGTATTTTTATGTATAATGGCTCGAAGACCTATTAGAGATTTCCAGATAATCACGCAATTACACGAAATAGGTATAGAGAGTAAATTATTGATGAAGCTTCAGAAGTTGCCGAGCACCGTTCTGAAGTGGAAAATAATGGAAAAATTTGACTACTAGAAGAAGCAAACAGTTCAAGTTTAGGTGAAGAAGACGTAACCTTATCAGAGATAAATATTTTATTTTACCGCAAGTGATAAAACGGAAAAATATAATAACAAGAGGGTGAGATTTTTGGACTAAAATATTCATAGGGAAGATTTTGATGTTCGTAGAAAGGGCTTACGCGTCAAAACGTTTGGAAAAGCCTGCAACATATTGATAAGCGAAGAAATTGTTAAAGAAATCACAAATTTTGAATCAGTTGATAGGAAATGGTTTTTCTTTCTATTTATGATATCAACTGCAATTACAGGGATTAAAATACATTTTTTATAATCAAATACTTTCCTAACATTGAGATTAATGTTTTAATCATCAATAAATTTATTTATTTTTATTATTTTTAAAATTTAAATTTAACCTTCTTTCTACAACATCTTGAAGTCGGTGCCAAGTAAAACATAAGTAAAAAACTACAACAAATGTACAAAATATAGTCAAAATATTAGATATAGATATAGAGTTATTAGAAAAGCCTACAAAATGTTAAGCGATCTTATTCTTCCATAATTTGAATAATTTGTTAACGTCCCCGCCCAACGTCATGCTTCTCCAAGGCGGCTTGGCAGGTTTGACACGTCGGTTATCTCAAAGTGCAAGCTTCATCACGATGTTTTCCTTCACCGTTGTTAGCACATGGTAATTGTAACAATACACACAGTGTTTACAGAATTGGGAATTGGTTTTAAAATCAATAATTTCTATCTAATATATTAACACCAAAAATTATTCTTAACCAAATAGATTTTTTTATAATTTATAATATATTTATTGCTTTTTGAACAAAAGTAAAGAAAGTTATTATTTTAAAGTCGTTTCAAAGAGGTAAGTGTTTTGGGCTAAAAATCAAGAGAATATAAGTACGATAGAACACAAGGTTATGAAAAAAAAAGATTTTATTTTTATTGACACTGTTACATCACTTCAAAAAAAATAAATTGATTAGAAAGGATTGTAAAACACATATTCTGAAAAAAAATGGTGATAGATAAATTTCAAAAACTCGAGATTATAAATATTTTAATTATATTTTATTTTTAAAAAATCGGTTTTTCATCTGGGTATTACAACAAACTAGTGTTTCATGCCTTTTGCTCCCAAATATTGGTAAAAAAATCGCCACGAGTTAATATGTAATTTTACTATTGAAAAAAAATAAAAACGGCAAAATAGGCACTCCGAAGAAAAAACGAAAAAACTTGATATAATAAGCTTAAAATTTGGGTGTATTATTTTTATTTGATAACAAAACGATCCCCATAGTAAAAGTAGAAAACGCGCTGGGGGCAGTTTTTGCTTAGAAACCCCGCTGAAACTATATCCTTTGCAAATACGTTTTAAAGGTCTACGTGTTATTTGTATTCATACTGTGTCAAGGTTTCCTTCAAGTAGCTCATTGGCATGGTCAGTTTGTATGGATATTATGCTAATAATCTTCGTCGGCTAGCTACTACATAATTTATTCACACTAATTAACACAGAGTAATTGTTAATTAATGTAAAAAATCAAACAAGTTAACTTGAGTGAAGAGTTATGTTGATGTGAAATGTATGTTTTACTTTATTTGGCTAATGAACTGTAAACCGTTTTATGAAAAAGAGATACGTAAATAGAATACAGATTTTTTATTTTTACTATATAAAACAAAACATTTATAATAATTTCATGTTGAAACCTTGTCTATTTTATGCGATCTCTCTCAAAAAACTCAGATTGTGGATATACGAAACGAATCACGAAAATTAAATTTAATAAAAATAAGATAAATACTTAAATGTCATGTAAATAAATACACTGAAAATCAGTGCTGTGTCGGATATAATTCTGGCACAGCAATATGCTGAGTAAAAAACTTGTTTGCTGAAAATGCGGCGTACAAATTTTAAATTATGCTCTGTGTGTAATAGATAAAAATAATGTAATTCGCTAATGTAATCGCTATTTCTACAAATAAAGTTTTTGTTTCTTTATATAAAATACCTATTATTCAAATTCAAACTATCATCCGTCGAAAATATTTTTAGAAATTTTTACCTCTGATCAATAGATATTTTTTACGATGTCGTGTAGAGTCATTTCACACATTTAATTTTTTTTATTGGCCAAGCTCGACAGAGAGACAGACGGCCCACCTAATGGAAAGCGTTTACACACTTGCAACACCTAAGGTGCTACAAATTCACTGCTGCTCTGCTAAGGGACACTGGAACATGGCCACTTATGCCAGAACACAATTCAAGGTTGTTATGGCGGCATACTCTAGACGAAAGGTGATAGCCATCCAAATGGGCATATGCCCTACTACCTGGCTGTGGGTTGTTTTGTCGCCTCCTACGACATGCCGCCTGGCCGCAGGAAATTGTATTCTGTCTCTGTTCATTTCTCCATTTTTAGAACTGTCTTACAATACATATACACATAGTTTACATATAGTTGAGTGAAATAAGTTTTAGCTGGCGATATAGGAAAAAATATTACATGTGCAACCCATGATTCTTCAAGGATTAAAGACACCTACGAAAAATATTTTGGCTTTTTGTAAGAAATACAGAAACATGTTAAAATTGCGTTCTGACTTAATTTATGGCCGGTTCTTGTATCTTACAAACTATTTTCCATAATACCGGTTAAAAATTGACGTAAGCTCCATACAAGTAATGTCAAATTTCTAGCGACGGTAAGGCAAGTGAATAAATAGTAAGATATAAGAACCGACCACTAAAAAGTATAACTGTAGTATATGTGCGGGTAGCTGAGAAACATTTCGTACTATATAAGGCACAGGTGAACCTAAATACAGATAATTGACATACAAACACCAGGGCAGATGTAAATAATGGTTCGGTGGCACGACGATCTACGGGTAGTACAACACATTGTACTGAAGCCGTCTTAACAATAAACAGCTAGTCAATAGACTAGAATAAGCAATAAATCGAACGAAGTCGCCGATAGCAACTAGTGTATTACAACTTTAGGTTAGGTTAGTATATTATAACCTACAAACATAAATTTGCAAATGATTTGACAAACATCATTCGCAGGGTATACACGCGTAGTACCTTCTTCATTATAGTGGCTGAATTAGCAGAAGTGGACGTCCTCTTTGGTTAACAAAGTAAATTATTTAACAATGTACAATATAATGGATAATGTGGTTTTAGTAACTGGTGGTGCTGCTGGTATTGGGGCTGGAATTGTTAAAGCATTTCTTGAAGGCGGTGCTAAGGTAACTATGCAAAATATTAACAGCCAATTTGTTCGCCCCATTTTACTGCGAGCCTCTGGCAGGGATCTGCGCTTGAGTGCCATGCACTCCTTACATCCTCGGGTAAAGACGGCTCTGCTTATACCTTATAAAAATGGAAACATTTATGTATTTTTTTAGATTTTCAGAGATCTGTAGCTACTTTGGATAAAACAAAATCTTTATGAACTCTTCGTTCGTGTGATTGTCTGTCTGTCTCTGCATTATCATAGCCGTTTATATAAAATAATCGGTCTCTTTAGATAACATTTGGTTCCTAATGTTATATTTACTAAACTTGGGTATAATAGGTATATGAAGCTATACATGTAGTGTAATCCCGAAACAAATTTATTAGGAATGGCCGCTATAATAAAAATATATGATTGATTGTTAAAAAGTAATTTGTCAGTATATTTAAAATTTGTGGCACTCCACAAACATAAATATACTGACAAATTATTAAATATGATATAATTATCATTACAAAGATTTTAAATTTATATTGATGTATCTTTTTTTCGATATTCAATGACTTTATAAACTAATATAATAAAAGAAAACTTTAACGTTTTATATTGTATTCTACCCATAGATTATGATTCCCTAAAGACTATAAGTAGAATACTGAGCCTAGATCACCGTTTTCTATGGGTAAGGTGTCCAGAAGACTGGTTACGATTCCTTGTTGTCCAAGGTAGGCACCAGCCCTCTCTCTGATCACTCTAAGAGTCTCATGGCCTCAAGACCCCACGGTCTAAACGTTTCAACAGCAAACGGCACAAACATATAACTCTCACTGAGTGTTGCATATTTGCGCCGCTTCACTACCATCGTCACGTGCAATAGCGTTCGGCTCCAATAAAGCCGGCACGTTAGCGGTGGCAGCGCCCTCCGTAAGACATCGTTTCAAGGCAGCGTGACGTGACCAACTGCCGGCACTGCGGCAGCAAGAAAATAAACTATTATGATTGATCTTAAATACTTTTTTATACAAGCAAATAGGTACGTTATTGCTAGAGTATTATAAGCAGGTTAACAGCTTACCTGGTGGAAAGTGGTTACCGTTGCCTTTGGACGTTTTCAACAACAAAGGCTATTATAGTACTGCCGGCCTCAAAGAGGGGACTGGAACTTGGCTACTACTCCTACGGCAAACTATGAAGGCCCGTTTGACACATTACAACAGTAACGTGTAATACGTAAATTTATTTATGAGAAAATGTAATGAATATAAAGAAGTGCGTCCTTACATAAGGCGATGAGATGGAAAACAGAGGTAGTCGGGAATCCAACACTATCCTACTGCTATCTTCGAGCGTTGGGGTGTCCATGATGGATTACACTTCGAAAAATAGGGTATGTAGATTTAAACGGAAGGACCATATTAGAAACTTCCGAAGCTACAACAGCTTTAAGTTAATGACGTAGCAAAGCAAAGCAGATCAATTCGAAGAGAACCACCTGCGCTGGTACGGCTACATTTTACAAAAACTGGCTAGATCTATGGGATATTATTATCTATTTCTAGTATTTGCCAGTTTCTTATAGAATGGATAGAGATAAGAAATTAATATTGACTAGGCGTTTTGAAAGATGACATGCATGCTAATGGTATAACAATAAGTGATGCCGAAACTTGCACAAAGCAAAAGAGAAAAGGAAGAAAAGTGGTAAACTTATTTGACGCGATACCATATTTTATACAGGT
Organism: Dendrolimus houi; assembly: GCA_039645545.1. Lineage (NCBI taxonomy): Eukaryota > Metazoa > Arthropoda > Insecta > Lepidoptera > Lasiocampidae > Dendrolimus > Dendrolimus houi. The sequence continues at coordinate 20,734,438 of CM077127.1, read as the reverse complement.
GGAATTTTTTAATGCCACCTGGAGGGAAAATCTCTCTAACATACTTGGTAAATTTAATGAAAGGTTTTCCTTTCGTTAAATTTACCAAGTATGTTAGAGAGATTTCATCCTTGTGATTGACACTAACGATCGATGCAATAAAATTACAGTGTGTAATTTTTACAGATTTTAGTCGGTTCGATGCTCGGGTGAAGCAAGAGAATTTTCGAAAATCTTTGAATGCAGTTTTTATTTATTTTCAAAAATAAAGAAATGTTTCTTCGGAGTAAAATTTGCTATCTCTATTATTTAGAGTACTTTCCCTCCAGGTGGCATTAAAAAATTCCATCCTGTATATGTTACGAGCAATTTGATTAATCGGGCATTATTAATATGGACTAAATATTATGAATAATGTTCATTTAAAAATCATAATTTGAGATAACTTGTATTTATTACTTGGACCGGACAGTACGAATATTTCCATACTTCTAGCCGAACAATGTGATAAATTCAGATACCTTTCCATAAGAATTATGTAAGTTTAATTCATTTATGGGTGGGATATAGTTATATGGCACTTTTATTTATTATGAACACAAATAATAAATAAAAGTGCTATATAAACACAATCCTAACTAAACCCTTTTAATAAACAAAAAACTACAGTTCATCTGTGTTTTGTTATATTGCCCAAGATAAGGTAGTCATTATTCATACTGACCCGGAAAAGTGATTAATCATGCAGTTTTATTTATAGTGACTGGATTTATCAAATTTCCTGTAACATATATACGCTTAGGTATAATGAAAAAGTTACATATATGGTAGCCACCCCTAACTTTCAGATTCTCCACAATTCTACTAGGTACACCTTTGTATAGCGGCATACTCGTGTACTGTGCTAGAATTATTTTCATAACAACAATACATTATTACTAGCAATCAGCATCCCAAACTTCTTCAAAAATTATTAATTGATAAAATTATTCATCTAAATATTGCATTAATTCTATGATCTAAATATGTCCTTCAAAATTATAGGCTGGTGTCCCTACAATGATTTTTATAATCTGTGCAGCATGTAGCAGCATTAGACATCGATGTTGCTAAAGGATTGGCTTTTCAAAACGACCAAGCATTGATACATGGCTCTGATAGAGTAAAATTTTATAAATGTGACGTTACCACCAATGAATTAGATGCCTGTTATGATAATATTATTAAGAAATATGGATGTATAGATGTTGTTGTAAATAATGCAGGAATAATGAATGACAGTCCAAATGTTTATTTAAAAGAAATAGAAATAAATGTTGTAAGTATATTTCTTTAATTACTGTACGTTGTTTACGCAATATATACGCTATCCTAGATATCCTTAAACAATTGATCAATTATAAAAAAAAAACAAACATTAACATAAGAACGGCTTTTATCCAAATATAATTTATAAATAGGTAAATAATCTTGTTCTGAAATTCGAAACAAGAACAAGTGTAGTAATTTAATTAGTATCCTAAAAAATCATTTCTGTTCTTAGATTTGTTTCATTTTGATAATTAAACTTATTATATTTTAGACAGCATTGATCAAGTCTTCACTTAAAGCCTATGAACTGATGCGAAAAGATCGCGGTGGAAGAGGCGGAGCTATCATCAACATTTCTTCCATTGTGGGAATATCACGAGCGGCAACATTGCCTGTATATACGGCTACTAAAAGTGCGGTTCTGCAATTTAGCAACTGTCTTGGTGTAAGTGTTGAATTGTTTTCTTTAAAAACCAATAAAACTTAATATTACAAGTTGTAAATTAAACTATACTCTATACATTAAACTAATAATATATATAAATTAAAATTAAACAATAAAATCTAGTACCAGACCGCTGTCACTTAGAAACGTGCCTAAGACTGATCACGTTACCTCGCTGAATGGCAATGCTGGTGCGTTACCCGAAGTATATACCGGTCTTTTAGTCACATGAAACATCCGTCAGACGTTTGGCTATATCTGGATAAAGCTTGTGCACCTCAAGACCCCATGGTCTCAGGGTCTCGACCCCAAAAGCCGCAAATATATAGCCATTTTCGATGGATGAGTATTTGCGGCGTTTTAGGACCTCCTGTTGTGCAGCAGCTGTACAGGCAGACTTGCTAGTGGCTGGAAGATGGGACGCTGCCAAAGTATCGACGCAAGACGCGTCTCATACTAAGGGTCGACCCATCTTCCAGGGCACCAATGACATAACATCGGGTCTCCTGCCATCGTCTTACAAGTTATATTATTACTACCTAGCTTTGTAGTCTTCTAAGCCCTGCAAGATATTGAAATGAAATATACACAACATTTAATATAAAATTCCTGTTCTAATCCCCAAAATTGTTATTAAAAACTCTAAGAACGATATGAAATAAATCGTGAAAAAACATGGTAATAACTGCTACATATTTATGTGTTCTACAACTGTCAGGTCACAGCCAGCCAAGCACACATACTATCTCATCTAGCTGAAAGTGCAGATCTCTCCTATTATATGAATGTACCCAGTGGAGTGATCGTTTTTGGTCTTTCACGCCCTCTCACTCTCTCATCCCTGTCACTTTCCATCAAATCTTTAACATAATTGTCTGAATTTGGGAAATACATTAATTTGAGACTGAAATTATTTACTCTGTTAAAATTGATCAACGACTGTTAATTACGAAGATTGTAAATAATTCTTGCATAACTTTTACTTCATTCTTTACGCATATTTTCAGATGAACTACCATTACAGTCGCTCCGATGTTCGAGTCATCACAATCTGTTTTGGATGTACTGATACAACTTTGTTTTCTAACACGAAAATGGGAGCTATCGACAAAGAAACAGAGTCTTTATTGGAACCAGGATATAAAAACCTGCCAATGCAAACGTAAGTTCATGTAATATTTCTACAGATGTTAAAGCAAACTTTACAGTATATTCTTGATTTATGAAATAATAATTAATAAAATTGAAACTGCATAGCTTGGAACGGTTTGTACATTCGAAAATACTTTGTAATTTAGACAGACTTCCAACAACGATTGTCAATAAGTAATATTCAGAAATATATAATTATCATAATCTTTGAGCGATTATAATACTTGTTGAGAAGAAAATTGGTAGAAGAGGCTTCGATATAACTGACCCTAGAGCAATGTCTCCTGGACACTCAAGAAAACAATAGATTGATGTGTTGAAGCAGCATATACAAACTAATAAGACTGACAAAGCTGAACATCAGGCAAAGTTGAGTCGATTGAGAAAACTATATAATGGCGGATAAAGATTATATGTTAGTAAGATAGTCTCAATGAGATGACTGGCCGAACAAACTGGAGGACAGACTACGTAAATAATTGTTATATAACACCATTTAGTGTGTTTAATGTCTGAATGTCTATCGTACGCCAGAATAAAATGGTTTAGAAGGAAAAAATAAATTATTGAGAAAAGGGCAGTGAATAGAAAAAAGTAATCACATTTGTGTTTTGATATTTTATAGGCTTGAATCTGCAGTAAAAGGCCTTATATACGCTTACCAACACGGCGCCAGTGCAAGTACGTGGCTGGTCACATCAAATAGACCAGCTGAAGATATAACCAACAATGTTACTAAAGCCTATGAAATTATGGGTCAGGGAATACTTTTATAGGAGAACCAATGTTGAACTATAATGATAGACTTTTAAGGTTCACTAGCCATAGCGGAAATTGGTCAAGTGTTATGTCATATTATATTCCGGTTTCAGTCCGCTTTCTAGGGTTCTATAGACATTTTGGGAAAAACGGAACCCTTGTGTAATTGCCATGTCCGGCTGTCCGTTTGTCTGTGCATGTTACACGCATTTCCTCAGAAACTATTTACTGGGTCTAATATGGTTGCTTAATAGGAAGGTGTAGGTGTAGGTGTAGGAAGGCGTGTGTGTAGTCTATTTAGCGTTACCAAGTAGTGAAATCGCAAAATAATAAAGATTTGGCCGCCGTACATGTAACTCAGGGCTGAATATTTTTTGAAGTGTAGATAGATAGTCCTGTCGATAGTAAGATTAAAAAAAAACAATCATTTTTCCTAATGACTTTTTTAATGAAGTAATTAGGTGGTTGAGATCAGTCCCCAAAGTCATGAAAATTATATCCCCAGCGTATAAATTTAAAGTATAAAGTGAAAATTCTGAAAAAACTCAAGGTGGTACTTTTTTTTAATATTTTGAGCAATATTCATTCAGTAGTTTTGGAGATGTGGGGTATTTTCGATTCGATGATTTTTTGGATATGTAGCCAAAAAAGAACAGTCGACATTGGTCACCTCTTTGGAACACTCCGTTGTACTACGTATATTCCCAAGCACTTACCTAAATTATTTCGTCCTATGGAGATACACGCATAGGCTTCGGTCGTTTTCGAGAAAAATGACCGTGTCATAGAAATACATGCGGAGAGATTGACAGACGAACTAACGGCATGGATATAAACATTTTAAAGTTCCATTTTTGGCAAAATGTCTACGGAACCGTATAAAAAGAATATTAAGTAAAAAACAGACTCTAATGCTGATATTTACCGGTTGACTTAAATCTTACAATTTGGTTTAAACAACAAAAGTGATCCTTTTAAACATAAAATTAAGTCATTCAATATCATTGAATATAGTCATATCGTATTTTGCGTCTTTAAACCAAATTGATCCAATTCTGTTGAAACATGTATCGTCAACTTAATAGTCAGGATTCACCAGGCAGAAATAATATTGTTATAATATAAGTGAAACAAAATATAGATGCAGTAAATACTTTTTATTTTAAAAACTTCTTATTATCATCATAACCTTTGTTATAATTGTTTTGAACATGAAATTAATTATTCTTTGCTAATAACAGCTATTATCCATCATTATTGTCTTCCAGGATAACACCTGTTTCTGTTAATTAATCATTATTACATCCTTGAATATCGTTTTGATATGACGCAACGTATCGGAGGAAAAGAAATCCATTTGTCGTACAATATGGAAGACGTAACAAACGATCTACTCCAGTTTCTAATGATCCTCTTATAATTACAATTGTTTTCCTATTTATAATCTATATTTAAAAAATAAGTAAAATAACACTAAATTACGTACCGATTTTATATTACTTAACGCGTTTAAAATTAATTTACAAAGAACACTTTTCGATTCAATATTCAAGAATCAACATTGCTTCTATCTAAAAATTCAAGTCTTAAATATGTATTCTAGGTATATTAATCATGCGTAAACTAGCGGCAAACGCGATACATGTGTCTAATAAAACGTTCTCTAGAATACAGGGGCTGTTGTGGAGCCATACGACGTTTTAAATGTTACCCGGTTATTTAGCATCGGTTTACGCATGGTAATCAATAGAATTGGAATTTAAAGGTGCTGTTACACTCGAACAATGCAACATTTTCTACATCAAATAACTAGAGGAAGATAACGTAAAAAGACGAAACTGCTTTTTACCATAAAATCTACGGCATATTGAGAAAAACGGAGACGTTAAAAAATTGTATTGCCCGTTTATCTATCTATATAGCCATTTTCTCTAAAAACTGCTAGATTTATATAGTAAAAATTTAGCAGGAATGTGCATTGTATATGAAATAGTAAAAATATATAAAATTTAGATCGCTACCATACATGTACGGCCACTCTCTACTTTGTTCACTCTCGAATACTCTGAGTGGATCAGGAAATCCTCATAGAAATAAAGACGCTCGGTAAGCTTTCGGTACCGCATATACAAATCAAATCAGACAAATCAGAAAGCGGCCTAACTGTAATTTATTTTCAGTATACATAGGCGTTAGGGTTTTGTTGAACAGATCTTCAAGTCATAAAGATATTTTAGAAACTTTTTTGTAGGGTGAATTTAGTATTGCTAATTCACTCTACAAATAATAACTGGTGAAATATTAGCTTCCAAAGTCATGAAATATGAGTCTTAAGTTAGGTAACTTTAGAAATATAGAGTCAAAAATTCTTTAAAAAATCATCAAAATTATTTTGGGCAAGATCCACTAATAAGATTATAATAAGTAGGTAATTTATACGTGCGGTTTTTTTATCCAATATTTTTTTTTAAATTTGTATAGCCTAAGGCATGATTTACGTACATTGGTTAAGAAGTGAGTTAACTTGCGAAATTATCATCGTTTGGGCACACATTTACTAAATCTTCAACTTATTACTCTAGAAAATTGCTGTCCAAACTACGATACGAGATTAACTCGCTTCCTAACTAATGAAAATGTCAGACTATGATAAATAGCTACAGTGAACATTCGTGATCTCTATGGAATTCTCCACAGTACGTGGACTGACAAATACTTGGAACATGTTTAAATATATAGTAAAATAAATATTATTTTAATAAAAAAAAGTTGCACATATTTCTATACATACTTAATATGTATATATGGCGTGTAATAGCACCTTTATAACCCTTTAATAATATTTATTTAATTTATAGTTTTAAAAGTCTCTTGACCAATCAAAATAACTTTAGAATATTATTAGAACAGAGGGCCTAAATCGGCTGCTTTTGCAAATTCGTATTACAAACATGACAAGTTTCAAAATAAAGTGGAAGCTTATGCCATGCCTTACACCTACCAGACTATCTAGACCCGTGGTTATTTCACAATGCGATTGTGCAAAAACGGTCGCTTTAGGCACTCTAATCACATTTCGATAAATTTATCCTACCATTTTCGCTAATAGTTAACTTGACATAATAATAAACTTTTTATTATTTCCTTGGGAAACGAATATAGTTTAAATATCACTTCAATACATTTCTAAGATATGAACAGTTTTTTTTTTCAAATATTTTATTTACATTTATATCGGAATGTATTTTTTTTAAATTTAAACAAAACCACTGGTTCTTAAAATTGACGAAGGCGTACGGCTTTACCCGTGGTTAAAGTGCTTTACCCGTCCCGCGTGGTGGAACGTGTACAAACACATTGCGAGAGTGTGCGTGTCTGACGGAACGATCAGTTGCGAGCGTGCCGTCCAATCTTACTTGTTTTTGGTCTCACGTACACACAGGTATATGTTTACCACAAGTAAAGCCCTCTTGCTTTCACAAATTGCAAGAATTACGTATATATATGTAGTATGAAAATCATTTCGTTTGAATAATTCTCATACATAAAAATTGAGGGAACAAGAGCAAGCACATAATCAAAAAAAAATGACTGTAGTCTAATTCCATATCTTGGAATAGTAATATTTGTAATACAATAATACCTCAGCAAAAAATCCGAAAAGCTTTTGAATCATATATAACTAATGCCGTGCAGGAACGGAGAAAAATACCATTTCCTGCGGCCTGGTTGCCTGTTTGTTGTAAGAGGCGACAAAACAATCGACAGCCAGGTGGTAGGAATTGGTCGTATGTATGGCCACTACCCCTGGTCTAGAGTATACCGCCATAACAAAATTGAGTTCCGGCATTAGAGGCCAAGTCCCAGTCTACCTTTAGAGAGCGGCAGCACATTGGTAGCACCTTTGGTGTCACAAATTAATAAATAGTTAAGAATTTTATTTTTACATTGATTTGGTTTGAAATACCTATACAATAAAAACTAGAAACATTTTAAAAGATAGATATCTAAAAAGAAAATTGCTTCAAACAAAATTTGCACAGCTATAAACCACCATGCTGTCGGCATCGAAGGAATTTTATTACAAACGTGAATCATGATAAATAATTAAAACACTGTAAAAGCAAATTATCAACAGAAAAATCATTTGAATATAAAATTTTATATCATTAAAACATTCATAAAATTACAATTATTTTTAACACAATATCAATGGTTTTAATTACAAACATCAATTTCTAATTTCAATGATAGAACATTTCTTATAAAAATGGCAGTTATATATATCACGTATACAAATTTACATTAACGTTTACCGCCGCACTCAGAAAGCTGAAAAACGAATATTTATCACTGAATTTTAAATCAAACAATAAATAAAAATTACTACGCTAATGACTAACTCGAGATACGTGTGTAAGTAACATTTTATATATTTTCCTAAATTTAAACCAAGTACATCTAGAAGAACTTAGGATATATAAGAATACTTCTGACTTTAAAAAAGTTACGGAGACATTGCTCGGGTTGCGAGCGCTGCTCTATGAAGTTATAATTTGTTACAAAGTTTGAATATTAAGTGGACAATGTAAAAAGGCAAAAAATTAAATTCAATACATCCATATAAAGCTCTTTTAGTTGATACCATACCGGATAATATTGCCTAGCTTTTAAATTAAAATTTTCTTACCCTGCTTTATCATCAAAAATATATTTTCTTAAAGACACTGAATATTATGTCACATGAGCTTCTACAAATATGCATTTTACATATCTCATCTAAATATTTGATGAAATAATCAGTAGTGACTTGCAGACACGTAGACACAGGAATTACTAAAAATGGAGAGACAGTGGCATGTTTATAAAATAATATTATTAAGAGAGGAGTGCGGCAGTAGGAACACATATTATTTAAACTTTTTAAATTTTACATGAAATCATATTAATTATACTTATGCATATTATTTTTTATTAAAGAAATTATTGCCTCGCTTATTTTAATTATTATATTAACGAACCTTTCGAAGATTGACTACATTATTTACATCGTGCATACCAATGTTCAACTCATATTGTGCTATAAGTCGATCGGTTAATTACTAGTGTATATTAATTACACCATTTAGCTATAGAATTGTGCGTTTCTTTGCGTTTATTTTAATCTGTTTTTATATTATTTACAAAATTTTCTTCTAAATTCTCCAGCATGAACACACGTCATCTTATGATTTTCTATTATGATCAAGTAGTTAATCAAACACTAAAATTTTTATCAATTGTCATACATTTATGATTCGAAACTTTTAAGGGCCGGTAAGATTAGGAATCGATCATAAGTTATTTAGTATTACGAAAACGATTTACTATCTCAAGATAACGGCCAAGGAAAGTAAATTGGTAAGTATTCTGTATTGTGTATGTGTTTTAATACAAAAAACCGATCGACTGCACTTGGTCCAAAATGTTTAATTTCGCACTAAGATTATCTACTCGCCAATTTATTTACAATATTATTATATATTGTAAATCGTGAATACATACATAATATAATACAAGTTTTCATATTTCAGTGACACTCTAATAGTGTCAACCGACATGACACCGTGTCAATGAAGATTTTCAAATATGATAGATATTAGATTTAGTTTTCGTTTCAGGCACAAGTGACCAAAATTTAAGAAAACTGTTCAAATTTCTTATAACAGGTAGACGGGATATTGCATGCAAGTTAACATGCAATATCCCGTCCCACTTCGATAAAAACAAAATTTAAATGAAACTTGTAGAAATGTAAATAGTAGTATGAAGAACTATCATACAAGATAATTATGCCTAATAGTATAAATAAGTAACTTGAATTTAGAAAAGAATGTCATGTAAAATGATGAGATATTGAAAGAAATAATGTAAGGTAATCAAGAATACCTAAAGAAAATATCATTGATAAAAAATACTGTACAAGAAAGATATTTCTTCAGCAAACAGAATAATTCTGAAGAAATCTCCAAATCCTTCATTTTTATTGGTAACCAAAGGGCAGAATAGTCATTTGTCTCTTGTTATAAAGCAAGGTTATTAAACCTACCAGTTTTATTATTAAAGCATATTTTAAAATTAAAACAGTCACAAATTTAATATTTTGATAAGTTTTTTTTGAATTTCATATTCAAACCGAGTATCAGAGATAAATCAAAAATTTCCACTGAATATGTTTTGTACCTTCAGTCACGAATATTTAATACTGGTGACATCTAGCGAACAAAATGGAACTAACTACCAGCGCAAACCATTTAAATACTGGAATTGATGTTTCTAGTACTATTCTAACCCACAGAGTACATTAATAAAATAGGAGAGTTTAACCATTTTAAAAATTGTGATCATGACACTTTTACGAAAGTGTCTTAAATTAAAAACATAGTTCTCCAACATAAATAAAAAGAAGGTGCCACTATGATTACCCCTATTGATTTATTAGCTTTCAAAATCAAATTACCATTTCATTAAAAGCTTATAATAATTTTCAATTTGTAACCTCTTCAACAGTAGTATCTTCTGCTTCAACATAAATGTAGAAGTCTTGGTGACGGTTTCTTCAAATTGATCTCAAAGTTTTTTAGTTGAATTTGATGAGGTTACAACAACGTTTATCTTGAGAACAACACTAACCATCTGACTCAATCTTTTAAAAACTTTATTACTGGTCAATACATGCTTATATAGGAATCAAAATATTCTATGCCTTAAATCGGTCAAGTCTAATTAACCGAACAGAATTTTTTCAAACCAATTGATCAACTTCATTAGTGAAACAATAAAGGCTTAGAGAAACAGGAGAACTATGTGCTTCACATCGGTCATACGACATTTAATATATTAATTAACTATATAAGATCATCATTCGATTCAAATATTTTACTAAAAACCTCAGTGGGAATACCAGGTATATGGGAATCATTGGTCATTGTGCCTCAATTTGGTCACATAATGCTTGACAAATAAAATTTGGTAATCTCTTCTTATTTTTGATTGTACACAGTACAAACGTTAGTAGAACAGGAACACGTTTAAAAGGATCTAAACACCCAATGCCTCAAGCTAAAGTTACAGTGTTCAGTCAGTCAACCTGGATTGAGAGATAAAGATTTTAGTTTTCGAATATATTAACATCATCAACTATTCGAGTCATTATTTATACTTCAAATATTCATACCAAAATTTTGAACAGTGGAACAACCACAGCTTTGTTAGGATTAAAGGACTCTGTGCTTCGAACCAGTCAGACAGTGGTGACTCGGTCGATCTCAACATATCGCACAGAGTCCTCGCTTGGTCAGCAAATCACTTCTTTCTCATCGAAGATGGCGGTGTCAGACGAGATGCTCTTCAATCTCTGTTGCAAAGCGGAGCGCCGACGTCGGCACGAGCGCGCAACCGCTATCTGAAATTGTAAATACGTAATCAAGAATTAAAAATGCGAAAACCATCATTAATGTTAAATTAAAACTGTATCGGAATAAACTAATTTTTATACACTCGAACAAATACAAACCGCTCCCGGGAGAATTTCAGCCGAATTTCTGGGATATAAAATACCACACATTTTATCGCATAAAATCATCAGATCAGTGAAAAAATCACATTGAAATATTATTTTTTTAAACTGACCAATTGAAATCATTACCAAAAAAGTACCCGCAGGATTTCCAGAAAAAAAGTCGCGAAGTCTAAGAATTTGCTGTCGATCAGCGAAAAGCGCATCAAAATCGGCCCAGTGGTTTTTACATGAATCCCGAACAAACAAACAGGCAAGAAATTTAAAAAATACATCGTATTCTCCAGCGTTTATATAGTCTATTCCAGTTGCTTTTATAAATAGATTGTACATTGTACAGACACGGAATTTTTAGAATTTTATAATATTATATAGATATATTACAACAGATTTTATTTAATGGACAAATAATGGTCAGTGATCAAGTGTTTAAATGTAGAAATTGATGTAGCTTGTCCGCATTAATTATCTTAAACTAAATGTTTAACAGTCTTTACTTGCATAAGTAGATTATATATATTGTTACAACTTAGGCTCCGACAAAGACAAATTCCATGTGCAGGTCTGTAAAAGCACATTTTATTACCTGTCGGCATTTGAACTAATTGTAATCCTTTTATGATCGTCTTATTTTGTTCACTTTATTAATTGGCATACGTTTCTAGTTAATGTGGAGAACAGCCTATTGTCCTATTGTACTCGTTTACGGCCACTCAAGAGTATCATTAGCCACGTGTTGCGGATTACAAATACAAGCTAATTCTAGGAAATTATGTCGCCGTTGCCGGGCGGCACATTTGCATTTGTGAAGTATAAAACGATGGCCTGATTGAGAGAGGGGGTCAGTTCAGCTACAACTACAATCAAGGCGTGACGTGTGTACATTCGGGAATCTAATATTGATGGACTTTGCGCGTTTTATTGAATTACGACCTTCTGCATTACGTTTGGATTTGTTGTGTTTGGTTATATTTGTACCTGTATTATATGTGTTTGTATAGTTCTAATAAACTCTATAATAATTCCAACGGCATTTTAATTCCGAGTCCTGCAACTCGTAACAATATTATTATCATTAAAATTTCCTATCATATCAGTAAATCTATATTAATTTTCCGAGTACAAAATGATAGTAATGGTGATCTAACGTTGATTCTATGGTCATCGTCAGATTGTCATACAAATTCGTTGTCTGAGATTATGTATTAAATAATTATTATGTATATATGTAGTTGAATATTTGTAGTTTGTTAGTATTTAACAGTTGAAGTTTTTATTATATTAGTCTTCAGGAAAAATGACTACGACAAATTATAAGGGTTTTGTTTAACCCTAAAACCTATGGTACTGTTGACCACAATGTTACCTGGTTGTGGCAGATACATAGAAACATACAACATACGTACCACAGCGAAAGCAGCAAGCACGGTTAGCGCTAGAAAGGCTGCAGCGTAATGCGCCGGTAAACGCAGCAGCGCAGAACATTGCGCCAACCGCTCGTCCTCCCCGTGAGGACATTGCGCTATCCCATCGCACCACAGCGCTGGAGCGATGCAAGCATCTAGTGATGCGCAGCGGTATTCGCATTCACCAGACATGGCGAACACACCACCACGACTACTTGGGTGTCTGGAATATAATGTATGAACTATTTTGAACACAATAAAACTAAAGTTTAATGTACAGTCGTGGTATGAAAATGTACGCCACTTTTTAAATTGATTCATTTGACGTTCCGCGATCACATGTTATCTTTTCAATCTAAATCACCTAACAGACTGTTCCACAGTAAAAATTATGCTTAACTATTTGACAATCAAGTTTAAAATTACTTAGATCAAAGTTGTTGGATTTTATATCTTGTCTAAGAAGATTGTTTAGACATATAAAATCTTTTATTGATTTTAATATTTATGTCAAGCGTGGTGGTTATTTTGTCTTTGTTTTTATTGTTAATCGCAGCGTCGATCATTGTAAAAAATGCAATTTCTTTTCATGTTTCTTTACAACATTTATTGCAAATGTTGGCAGTATTGTTTCTTGTACTCATGCAAGCAAAAGTCGAGTTTAAGGTGTCGAACATTTTCATTCCGAGTACTAGAGAACAAAGATCATCACGCTTAGCCTTATCACTAAGCTTAGTGGTTAATCAACTTGGATGTCATTCCAAAGATGTAGCTTCGAATGCCGCTTGGAGACTATACAGCGCTTAAGTAGTTTTCTGAGCTGATATGTATATTACATATGTGTATATTACACTTAATAAAGTCGAGCCTTTACCGTCATATCATCGTAAGCGACATTTGGACCTAAGTATATTTTTTTTTGCAAAAGGTTTTTAAACTATTATTTTGTTCAAAGACTTTCAGTTTTAGTTTGATTAGACCCTACACAATCAAGAACTGATAGTCTTAAAAGAAAATAATGGTTTTAAATATCTTTTTCAACAGAAGAGATATTTAGGTCCAAGTGTCGTTTACGATAAAATGGCAGTAAAGGCTTAAAGTGCTGAGGGTGAAAAAAATATCGTGAGAAAAATCTGCGTATCGAGATTAACGATATACGAAACACACCGATCCAATTTGAACAAGCGTAGCGGGCTGACTGCTACTTTAGAATGACAAAAAGAGAGAACCATGTCCGAGGGGATCATAATTAAAGTCATGTAGGATTCTAGAACTTTCTGTTCTGGAATTGCGTTATTTGGCATTTCCTGTATTTCCCTTTATGCTAATATAATTCAAGTTTCTTGTGTTGTTTTTTTAGTTTTTGATGCGTAAAACTTTACCTCCTAGATAGTTCGAGCCAAGTGACGTAATAAGAACCACTCTCCCAAGCAATTAATTCGACGGCCAAAGACCTCGGCCAGTCGAAAACGAAGCGGTCAGGTGATGGCGCAGGGGCTAAGACGTGTCTAGCCAGAGGATCCACTTCTTTAGACCATCCATCCGAGAATATTTCAACAACTTCGTCTTCACCCTGTAAACCCAAATAATTCCTAAATTACTTATTATTGCGCTGTTAAATTGAAATTTTTATCAACGTTTTTATCCGTGTAAGAAGGGAGAAAGTATACAATTTCCTGCGGGCGGGCGGCCTGTCGTAAGAGGCGATAAAACAACCTACAGCCAGGTGGTAGGGCATTTGCCCGACTGGATGGCTACCACCCCTGGTCTAGAGGATGACGCCATAACAACCTTGAGTTGTGTTCTGGCATTAGTGACCAGGTTCCAGTCTCTCTTAAGAGAGCAGCAGCGCATTTGTAGCACCTTTGGTGTTGCAAATGTCCGTAGGCAATGGTAACCGCTTTCCATTAAGTGAGCCGTCGCCTGTCTGCTGAACTAGTCCAATAAAAAATAATAAAAAAAATGGAGGATCCGAGTTCGATTTCTAGCATGGTAAATTTCGGAAAAGAATTCTGTTATTTACTATGGTCTGGGTGTCTGGGATCTGCTCCAAAGTTGTCTGTGCAAGCGTGACATCATAATCGAAAGTATTTTCGCTATTTAGTAAAACAAAATTTTATTATTAAAAGTAATCATATAGTATTTATTGTATTAAGTTTTCGCGATTTTAAAAATTTAATCTAGATTAAGAATAAACAAAATTAAATAATTAATATGAATATGTTGGCGGTAGGCTAAATTAAACTTTAACATTGATCATTGACACTGACTTAGTCTTGTGTGATCACAGCTACTGAAAAGTGGCAGAAACGGAAAAAAATCAAATAAAATACCGCACATAAAACCGTTAAAGTGTAGGAATCAAATATGACTACAAACCAAACTTAATCACTAGTAAAGCAAGTGAATCGATAGTAAGATATAGGTATAATAATAGTACTTAGCCTTAGAGCTGTGCTTGAGTTTGTGTGCGCGGATTCGAAGTTAAAAAAAAAACTTCGTTTAATAACTTCAAAAATTAAAAAGTATAAAATAACTTATTTCTAAAGCTATTTTAGTATTTGCGTAATTAAAAGTAGAAAAAAAATATAACAAAAAACGTAACCGAATTCAAAAGTAAGTTAAATCCAAAAATAAATATTTTCTACAACTACTTAAAGCCGGTGTAAAGTAAAAGATAAAAATGACTACATTTTGCAAATTTGTTTTTATTTTATGTTTTACTGGGCACCGACTTCCGACTTTGAAGAAGTATCTTTCATATATCTTTAAACAAGCTCACTCAATCACTGTCACCAAATTCAGTACTTTTCAGTGCGGCCGCCATTTATAATAAGTTCATCAACTCGCTGCACTAGCGGAAAATCTATTATTTCTTACATGTCTGTCCATTTAACACCGCAAATGAAATCCGACGACACCAAGACGGCATCTTCGTGAAGTCAGCCATAATTGAGGGGGACAAAGATACACATACATACTAGTACACAAAAAGAAGGAAGGAATATGCATGTATCAAGAATGTGCACTGAAGTTTGAACATGAGATGGGGTTACCATGACTCAAAAACCATTGTTCAGAATTAAATAATAAACAGCTATATTTAAAAAAGCTAGTAACAATGTGACATTAAACATTTGAAATTGTAGCTCTTTAAAAACGTTTCTATATTCCTATAACAATAAGGCAGTTCTTACTCACAATAAGTGCTTGATCAGGTGGATCAGGACAAATGAAAATAGGAGCGAGACCACCTGCATAGATGACTATCCTATTTGGACTTTTGCATAAATGACGCATATCTGGAGCGACTGTTATATTATTCTGTAATGTGAAGTTATCGAGTTCTGGCTCCTTGATAATGCTGCCGCGAATTTGGAGATATAAGTAGCGACCGGGAGCAGGGTCTATTAGCCAAGGACGACTTTCACAGTGTTCCTGTAATTAAAAGGTTAGGGAATCACATTAATGTTAATAGAAATATGCAGTATTTTTAAGAAAAACCAACCTTTTTTTATATAATGTTTAAAATGTTCTTATTACTCTTATTAAAATATCTTATACCTACCAACAACAGGTTATTATCAGTGTAATCGATGGTGTTGCGTATTCCAGCGCAACATTGGGTCAACATTGAAAACAATCTGTATAAAAACTTTGGAGATTTCGGATTTAAAAGAATAACGTGCTGTGCTACATAATGCACTTTAGTTTAATTAAGGTAATTATTAGTATAATCTCTGTTAGTTTGGTATGAATTATAAACACTAGGTAGATCTCATTTCATTAATTTAAATTTTTCCTACAATTGAACTTAAAATAGCAAATAGTCTATGGATAGTCGGTGTCTATGTTGGTCATTGTGTTAATTGAATTTAATGGACCGATTCATTTTGGGTACGGTACATTTCGTAAAAGAAATTTCCTTTCGTTGCATGTTACTGATGACATAAGTATAGCTTAAATCTCTATTACCAAACCAATTATTAATCATTTCAATTTTTTTAAACACTATGGTCATATACGGACACAGTTGGAAATATTTTAAAGTTTTTCATTAATAGTTCAAATGGCGTGTTTTAAAGCTTAAATATATTATTAGGATTTGAAAAGTGATGTCTAGAAAATTTAGGATCGAGCCCCCAGCCAACCCTCCCCCCCGCTCCCCTTTAAGTGTGACGTAATTTATGGATGATCAGCATATTTAAAAAAATATTAAAGTACTTACCACTTCAGACATTGGCAAACTAGATGACAGCCTTAAATCTCCACTAGCGCCGTACACTCTATGAGAGCTCTCACATAAGGTTTCCAATCTTATAAACTCAACAGAAGCTTCGAAACCAAAAGAACGGAAGTCATCTGATGCAGACATGTTGACCACGTCGAATTTGAGCTCGGCAACTGTTGACGTTGAAGTGAATTGGTAGTCACCAACATCACTGGAAAGATATTAAGGAAATATTTTAGTACACGTTAATAAACTTCGAAGAGGCTATTCTTCTCACTAATAATAGCAGGTATTATATAAACCATTACATACCTGCACAAACAATCTCGAGGCACTCCGAGACCGACGTCTCTCCACGGTCTATCGAAGATTCTTACAGCGGCTGTAGGATCACCAGCACAGCGGTACCAAGTTGAATGAGCAGAATGAACGGAGCGGCAAAGGCGACCTCCACTTCTTACGCCCCACACCCGAAGACGGACAACCTCACCTTGATTTGCTTCGAAGCGATATGTACAACTGAAAAAGTATGTATTATAAAATCCGATTAATATTATGATAAATGAAAAAGTTTGTGAATGAGAGAGAGAGTAAGTTTAGATATAAATATAGACAGAGATAACACTTTAATGCTCACTAAAATAACAGACACAATACATTAATTACTATATGTTTAGGCAGAACAACAGGCGGCCTTATCGCTTAGAGCGGCGATCGAAGAAAGCAAAGCTAATCTGGCGATGGAGGTGGTGAGTAACTTCAGATGTTCCTACACTGTTAAAATACATACTTACCAAAATTTTAATATAAATGCCTAAACACGTACATACATACTCATGAGATATATTTTACAGATAAAATACTTATTTAAGGAAAGGTAGTGCTTCCTGAATAGATTCTTAAACGTTAGTAATGTTCTGGCCTCTCTGGCTTTAAGAGGCAGCGCACCATAGAAGGATGATATATGAGCAGGTGTCGCAAGATTACTATAATAAGATATTTGATAATGAGTTTTAGAATACAAATCTATTTATTATAAGCTCAAGTGCAGTGGACAGCCTGACGGCCCACCTGATGGAAAGTGGTTATCATCGCCTATGGACATTTGTAATATCAAAGGTGCTGCCAAAGTGCTGCCAGCCTCGAAGGGGAGACTGGAACATGCCCACTTATGCCGGAAGACAAATCTAGATTGTCACGGTAGCGACGAAAATTTACAGTAATATTTAGGTTTAAGACATTTATTCCGCAAAAGAATTTACAATTTACTCTTATAGAGAAATATACAGTTCTATTTAAAACACATTTAACCATATTCTCAATTAATTATTTAATATACCGTATGTATATACATGTGAAAGATTCGGGTAGCCGCTTATTGTTTTACCAAGAAAGTAATGTAGATACACATCTTTATAAATGTTTATTTTGTAAAGCAACAAAGTAGTTATTTATTGTAACATTTATTCAAACCTTTAAAAAGAGAACAAGTAATTGTCTCATAATTATTTTATAACTGAGACAGCTGATAATCGCGTAAGCGCCTGATTAATTAAATTATCCTAATCCAGTAATCTAACAATGTATTTATAGCACAATGCCAGGCGCTGCTGTCATGAAGGAAGGTAAGGAATTTAATTAATTACCCTTTACACTCCCGCCCTTCACCAGTCAATGTTCAAATTAATTTGATTTAATCTTCCTGTATATAGGAAACGTGCATGGTGGAGGTTCTGCCATCTAATGGTGTAAAGCCAAATATTCAAGATTGACACCTCACTTAATACCTAAATTATACAAAGTAAAGCAGTTAAAAAAAATCCCATTAAAATGTTTTGTTTCATTTCTGAACGCCCTAAAATATCAATTTGTTTTTTTATTGCATGAGTTCAGCAGACTGACAGACAGCCCATCCCATCTGATGGAAAGTCGCTGCCATCGCCTATGGTCAATTTGCAACACTAAATGTGCTACCAATGTGCTGTCGCTCTCTAAAGGAAGAGTGGAACCTGGCCACTAATGCCGGAACACAATTCAAGGTTGTTATGAAGAAATACTCTAGACCAGGGGTGGTAGCCGACCAGTCTGATATTTACCCGTAACATCCCACTACGGCTGTGAAACCGGGATGATGAAAGATGACGTCCGTCGGCAGCGGGGCCTAAGGCCCAAGCTACCGATGGTTAAGGCTCCAGAGACAGGAACTTCCTCATAATGCGTGCCGTGCTCAGGAAAACCGCCTTCTGTATCGGGCTCTTCACCCATTTATCGAGCGACAGCCTCTCTAGATGTCGGTCGAGGCTCTTCGCTACTATACCGTTAACGGACACCACTATCGGTACGATGATCGTTGACTCCATATGACACATGTCAGCAATCTCGTCCGCGGGGTCTAGGTATTTCGTTAATTTATTAGTTTCAGCATTTACGAGATTACAGCCATATGGAATACTTATATCAATGAGCATCATACGCCTCGCAGATCGATCTATTATCACAATGTCAGACTTATTGGCAACAATAGTCCTGTCTGTGATAAAAGATCGATCCCAGTAGAGCGTGCTATGACCATTTTCAAGAACTGGCTCAGGGGTATATTTATAATAAGGTACCTCAGTCGCTATCAAACCGTATCGAAAAGCAAGTTGCTGGTGGATGATCCTGGCTACTAGGTTTTGCCTGTGCAAGTACTCGGAGTTAGCAAGACGAGAACAACAGGAGGTGATATGCCTGGTGGATTCGCCCGGGCGGTGACACGCCCGGCATACGTCGAGCGTGCCGTTCTTCAGGATGTACTTCCTGTAGTTGTTCGTCTTGATAACCTCGTCCATAATTGCAAAGACAAACCCTTCGGTTTCCCTAAAGAGGTCACCGAAACCGGTGGTAGCGTATTTTCCCTACTACCTGGCAGTGGATTGTTTTATTGCCTCTTACAACATCTGCACGAATAAAATTAAAAAATATGTAAAACAAATGACGTAAAATTTTATTGCTTTCCTACCAATTACTTACATGTTTATGTAGGTACGAAAGATATGCAAGTATAAGTTTCAAAGGTATTTAGAAATACTTTATGTTATTTCTTTAAAAAGGTCAGTTTTTTAATTAGTTACTATTTATAATATTATAAAATTCTAAAAATGTCGTGTCTGTATATTGATGCTATTTAAAAAAAAGTCAGCTGGAATACACTATATAAACGATGGAGAATACGCTGCATTTTTTTATTTCTTTACTCTTTTTCGGTTTGTTTGTTTGTTCGGGATTCACGTAAAAACTGGGCCGATTTTGATCGAGAGCAAATTCTTAGATTTAAAATCTGCGCCACTTTAATCCCGGGAATCCCGTGGGATTTTTTCTGAGAATGATTTAAAATTTCAGATCAAAAAAATTGTATTCCAATGTCATTTTTTCACTAATAATATACAATATTACACAATACCTTTGTGTAATAAAATGTGTTATATTTTTTATCACGGGAATGTCGCGGGTATTTCCCCGGGGGCGGTTTGCAGTTATTCGGGTGCATAAAAATTACCTTATTTCGACACAGTGTTCACTAAAACGATAGCTTATATTCTTTTTTAAATGCTGCCTTGTGTCCCGGGAATTTCAAGTCAAGCGTAGACGAAGTTACGGGCAGATCCTAGTACCTATAAATTTAAACCTAAATGTTGTGATACGAGACTGTGAGTTATTTACTACGAAATAGAAAAAAATACTAACCTAATATTTCTGTTTCCTCCACGTCCATATAAAAACACATCACGTGGTGAACTGAATGTAATTGGTGGGTCTGTTGGAGCTTCAGGGAAGGAACGAGACACGAATCTTCTAGAACAGGTACCTCGGCCCCACGGCTCTCCATCTTGGTGAAGGTCAACGAACTCGTATAGGGCTTTGAAGAAGACAGGTCTGGAATTACAGAAACATCAAATACACGTTTTAGAGACCCCCCCAATTACCTACATATTTTATCTTATTCATACACACAGAATAATGATGTATATTTATGAGGATGATGTTGCCATGACAACTACCGATCTTATTCATAGAGAGTTAAAGTAAGTTTGAACGCTTCTTTAAGAACCACAAAGAAGCCTTCAAACTTACTGTTAACGGTCTTACCGTTAGTATTTATTAGTGAATTGCAACGGCAGGACCAAAAAAATGCAATCTTAGTACCGTTTTCTTTGCTATATTCGTGTATACCACGTAAACAAAGTAATTAATTGGGATAAAAAGTGCCTAAGCGGTGACTCGGGAAGATATAATATAAGCTAGCTCTGTGTCGTCGTTGTCAGCCAATAACCGTCCACTGCTGGACGTAGGCCTCCTCAAGTCGTCGCCACTCATCACGGTCCTCTGGTTCCCCATTCAGCGCCTACCAGCGACCTTGCACACGTCGTCGGTCCATCGGGCTGGAGAGCGTCCGACACGACGTTCACCGAGACGCGATCTCCACTCGAGGACTCGTCTGCTCCATAGGCCATTGGTCTTGCGACAAATGTGACCGGCCCACTGCCACTTCAACTTGCTAATTTTGGGAGCGATGTCGGTTAACTTGGTTCTCTTACGGATATCCTCATTTCTAACTCTATCCATAGCCCGTTGAGCGATAGCTTTGTGTCGAGTTTCATATAAATCCGTCCAAACATTTAATAGTTTTCACTAAGAGACAGACTAACAATTCTAAGTTGCATTTTTCGAAATCTGCTGGTTCAAATTACAACCAACGCCCCTGATTGTTTTCTAATTTTTAAATTCACTGTCCAAACTCAACACTCACAATTTGATACATAGGATTTTCCTCGGGGGCTCCGCCGCGCGTGAAATCCGGTTATATCATGATTTTAATATTTATACAGAGCCGAACGGTCTTTTTCATATTGAGTTAAAATAAGTTTGAAGTATTCTTTAAGAACCGTAATGAAGCCTTCAAACTTACTCTAACTCATTACGGTCTTACCGTATGTGAAGAAAATTTTCATTGAAAGGACTTTAAAAACTTGTGTGCATCAACTTATATAGAATACACATGATTTGGTATCTAC
Source organism: Dendrolimus houi (assembly GCA_039645545.1). NCBI lineage: Eukaryota > Metazoa > Arthropoda > Insecta > Lepidoptera > Lasiocampidae > Dendrolimus > Dendrolimus houi. The sequence goes on along the minus strand of CM077127.1, from coordinate 20,712,543 downwards.
TAGAAATTATTCCACCTTTATCCGTATTCATTTCATTGTTTAATACTAAGGCTTCCAGTCCATGAAGCGGAGCGAGGCTGCGGAGCGGAGAAACGGAGAAATATTAACCAATAGGATTGCATAAAAATTGCGGCAATGGACAGGCAGCCTAAGTCTCGTAAAGCACTACGGCGTGATTACCTCCTATTCCAAAATCGACATCTTTTAGCTAACTTTTTTGAAGAGTCCGTGACTCCGTCTTTCTATTTATGGTCTAGCATTCTAAATATGAAAAAATTACATAAAAATCTGGATAAATTTTACTTACTTTAAAGCGGTACCCTGTGTCAACTTTAGCTCAAGGGTCAGAGAGTCTCCTTTAGACAAGAAGCTTTCAGTCTTTGCACAGGCTCGTGATCTTCTCAGTAACGCATGCTCACATGTTCTGGGTGCTCTCTCACGGCAAAATCTGGCTACTAGAGTTGCATTTGTAGGTGGACGACCAACAATAACCGATTGCGGAGATGTTGCTCTTGACATTTGTACCGACCGCTCCTTATCACTGGAATTAATTTGAATAAATGAATGAATTAATGAAAATCTCTTTGTTGTTCATCATAAACTTAAACCTAGACAATCAATGATTTGTAGTTATAAAATACTTGACCATCTGTTGTAAGATATTGCATAGTTTAAGTCAGTGAGAAATTTAGAAAACTGAGCAGTCTTCTTTTCCTAGGAAAAATATTAGCTATGTAGCTATATGTGAATTATAATTACACTGTCAAATATATAGTAAGACTATTTATTATATGTATATATATGGGAGTAGACTATAGACGCTTCAGTAATATTAAGATTAAATTTTAGAAAAAAAGCAAGAATAAAATGTGCCTTATTCACAACAATAAGAGTTTTAAAGTTTCGATAAAAAAGTTTATAAAAGTGTTTTAAAATTATAATCTCATTCAGAACTGGATTATGAATAACATTTTTAACTCGTAATGTAAAGCTCGTATAACTGTAAAGAAGAAGTGGGATAGAGAATAGCGGCATTATTTTGTGCTAATAAAAAAGCTAAATACAATTCTAATACTTCTTATAAAACGAATAAATATTTGAATCACAGTATAATGTAAATATTTCGCACCATCTAAAGCTGGAAATATAGTTTCGCATTCAAGCACGTCCCTAAAGTCGTAAAAAATAGCAGTAGCAAAAACGAACGTGACTTATGCGTTCATTTCTCAAATGTGACAGGATAAACTCACCAAAATATATCGCTACAACCGGGAGATATCCTCATAGGCCCGTCCCATATATTCAAATGGCTCCCGCAATACTCGTCCTCCGGCAAGTTGGGATTGAGTGCGTTGGTCACATAAAATTTCAATACTGAGAACCACACTCTAAATCTAGGAGCTGAGAACGACGGCCTTCTGTAAATAATGTTCCGGCCGGACGGTCCTGAGGTATCAATTCCTTGCATATGGTACAAGCAGGTCGTGTTTGGAGGGAGTGAATGCTGGGGGTGCTCCAATACGCCTCTGCCAGTACCTCGTATCCAAAATTCGCATGTCCTTTTGTTCCTTGCATACGTAGGTGACTGTTGATCCACGAATCTAACCTAAAATTGATTAATTATATGATAACCACAACATGATCCCTCCTGATCGTTAATCAAAGTAATGGAGGACGTAATTGAATCTTGTGTAGTTAGAGTTATGAAATTGAATCGGTTTTGATCCTACTATTTAATTCCTTCCACGTGCTTAGGATCGTTAGTATGTTGGTACTATTATATTTTAACTTTCATTTCCTAGATAGTTTTCCTTAGCTAAATAGCACATAAATCGGGCAATAACATGGCTAATTTATAAAGTTCGACAGGAAGGTAGTGTAAAAATTAAGAACAGAAAGGTAGAACTAAAAATTAAGGGTGGCCGTTTTTTTATATGAAACTATGGTTACATTTTTTCGATGTATGTTGTTTGGTGAAGGTTGTTTATTTGAATTCCAAAATGTTAAAACATTGCTCTCTCTTTCTCTACTTTTGAACTATCAAGTACAAAATTCCGAAAAAAATAAAATTAGTAGTTTCAAAAATATTATCAAATAAAATGTATACATAAATTATAAGCTAGTACAATGAAGAAATTTATAAATAATCTAGTACATTAGAAGAAAACTTAACTTATTTGTATTGTATTCTACCCATAGTCCCTCAAGACTATAAGTAAAATACTGAGCCTATATCACCGTCTTCTATGGGTAAGGTGCCCAGAAGGCTTGTTACGTTTCCTTGCTGGATCGTCATACTGATCCGTTGCCAGAGGTAAGCACCAGCCTTCTGATCACCTGAAGAGTCAATGAGTCGTTTTGATAAATTTTGATAGAGGCTTATGGCCTCAGGACCCCACGGTCCAAGCGTCTCGACAGCAAACGCCACAAACATATAACTCTCAATGAGGATTGCATATTTGCGCCGCTTAAGTGGTTCAGGTATTTCCGCCGCAGAACTGGCTGATCTAGACATGTTTGGTAAATGGGATGCGGCCAACGTGTCTACACAGGTCACATCCCACACCAAAGGCTTGCCACGCTGATAGGGAATTAGAGTCATTCAAATAAAATATCTGAGCAATTTTTGAGATATGGGGTATTTTGAATTGAGTACTTTATTTAGAAGTCCATAGCTAAAGACTGAAAATGTTGAATTTTCTACCTAAAGCATGGTCTAATAAGCCTCAGTCAGTTTTTTGGGTATTTTATTACGTTTGCTTGTGGGCAAACTGGTAAACGGGTCTACTCGATGGCAAATGGTTACCGTCCTCCATAGACGCATCAGCTGCCCTGGTATCTGCAACAACAATGGAGCCGATGCGGTTGCCTATCTCGCTGAGACTTTATATATCTGTTTACGCTCTTTCTGAAAAGCCCCATGTTGTAGTGCTCTAGGAAAATCGAGCGAGCTCATTCCACAGTTTGCTCACATATGACATGAAGGATCGTGCGCCACGTGCAGTGAATGTTCCAAGTGGAAAAAGTGTTGATGAAATCTTAATCGCCGGCGACTGGTGCGATGGTAAATTGGCGGCGTAGGCACCAAATCAAATAACTCATCAGAACACTCCCCGTTGTACAGACGGTACAACACGCTTAGAGCGCCAACGTCTCTTCCAGGGTTTAAAGGTTTTAAGCAGTCTCTAAGGTATGTTTTAAAAGAGACGGATACGCTTTCATACATTCTTGAGCCCAGATTGTAAAAAAAGATGAGAGTAATTTTAAGATTTCTTTCTATTATGTTGATATTTTTTTATAATTGTAGTGGGCTTAGTTATTTTGAATGAATTAATTGTGAGGTGTTAGTGTTTTTATATTATTAATTGTTGAAATTCAGTCACATAAATCGATTATGGTATTACTTGTAATATTTGTAATCTTATTTTAAGATTTCTCATCTTTCAGATAGATTTTCCATATTGTAATAGAAAAATATAACACTTTTTAAAACATATCTTAACTCATTACATTTCTTTGGCCCAAAAGACTCCGTTTCCTTGATAGGTAGTTAGTCCAAAAAATTTAAACTGAAGATATAAAAAAAATTAGGGGTGGTCGCCTTATTATATGTAACTGAGGACTTTTTTTTCGATGTTGTGATTCGATGACTACACATTGTCGAGTGTTGTGTATTTAGTCGCAATTTGAAAAATCGTAATTTTGTTATTTATGTCAATACGATTATATTTTATCTAATCTTCCAAAAAATTTTGCTCTCTCTATACTTTTGAACTGTTAAAAGTAAACTATCTATTTCGAAAATTTCGTAAAAAAACTAAAATAGTAGTTTCAAAAATACTTTCATCCAAAATTAGTATGGACAATAACCGTTAAGTATATTTGAGATATGCGGTATTTTGGATTGAATGCTTTATTTAGTGTCCCAAAGGCTGAAGACGTTGAATGTTTTTCGTAACTACAGCATGGTCTAATAGGCATATTGGTTAGATTTTTGGGAATGTTGTAAATTTCGTATTGTGATTTTATGAGTGGAAACAATGTAAGCGTAAAGTTCTCTCAGTCCATTATCGTGTCCGTGCGAGGCCACGTTACTAATTACACTTTGGCAAAGGGCCAACCAAGCCCCCCAGGGCACGTGATTTATTATTGTACACCCAAAACGGAACACTTTAAATAACACTTCAGAATGATATATTACTACACAACGTTATTTTTGCAGTGCATGTTAATTGAAATTTGATTCATAATCGACTAAGTTATAACAAAAGGCCAACTAAGTAATAAGTGCTATTGTCGGTTATATTGTATGTAACCTATGTTACACTTAATTCGCAATAAAAATGATTTGATTTGATTTGTAACTAAACATCATAACAAGATAGATGCGACACCAATACAATAAAGATGTGGACACAGTAATGTTACTGTAAAATTCTAAAATTATCTTCTTTACATTGTTAACGGACTTCAAAAAGGAGAAGGTTCTCAATTCTTCTGTACGTTGTTTTTTTTTGTACATTCGTTACTCGATTTCTCCGTCAAAATATGTGAATCGATTTTCAAAAAAATTCTTTAGTCGAAAGGTTATACTCCCGAATTGGTCCCATTGTCACTATGTCAGGGTCTGATGAGTGGATTCCAAAGAATTAGAAATAACCACGAAAATTGATATCAGACTTTGTTTGTAACACGATATCTCCGTCAATTCTAAACAGAAGTTCAAATTTATTTCTTTAATAGTAAGTCTATACTCCCGAGGTGGTGCCATGGGTACCAAGTCAGGATCTGGTGAGTGGATTCCAGGGAAATCGAGTAACCATTACTTATTAAAAAACGCCACGCGCCTTAAATTCTTGCGAAAAAAAGCTTGTATACGCGTGTAGGTATTACATTGTTTACAGTTGCTTAATTTTTTTCTATGCATGTTTGCGATTTCTCCGTCTATTGTGGACAGATTTTAATTTTTTTTCTTTATTCGTAAGAGTAAACACCCGAGGTGTTCTCATGACTATCAAGTCAGTATCTGATGAGTGGATTGCAGGGAAATCGAGAACAATCCTTGTTGTTGACGAGCGTCAACACCGAAGAGTGAGATAATAACCTTGTATATGCCTGCCAGTAGTATAATTTCTGAAGCTATTGAAGTGCTTGCGTAACTAAATTTTTTTTTTTTAATAAAGATTATACCGACTTCAAACTAAAAAGTAAAAAAACAAATATTTAACCGTCTTCTTTCTACAACATCCTCAAGTCGGTGCGAAGTAAAACAAAAATTACTATATTCTGCACATTTGTTGTTATTTTTTATGTTTTTCGTGACACAGACTTCAAGATGTTGTAGAAAGAAGGCGATAAAATATTTATTTTTTGCTTTTTAGTTTGAAGTCGGTTTTGCTTTTGTTAATATAAAATAAAATCGCTTTCCGCGTCTGTCTGTCTGCATATTCGCTAACTCCCCCCAAACCACGCAATGGATTTTTAGTCGGTTTATACCATCAGTTAGATTTTTTTTTACTAAAGATTTATTTATATATATATATAAAACCTAATTAAACTTCTATGTAAGTAAAATCCAGTTGCCAATCTCGAGTTTACATACAAAACAAAAAGTTTAAAGCTAAATAACATCATCATAGAAATAAAACAATATTTTTAATAAATCCCTAACAAAAAAAGACAAGAAAGCACTATAAACTACAATCGGTCCAGCTCGACCAGACCGCTGTCGCTATGCCTAGGAGACTGGCAGCATTATCTCGTTGAATATATACATTAAGCCTTTGAGCGAGGTAAGCACCCGCCTTTTGATTGTCTGTGGCTTCAATCAGCAGTTTTTAATGTTTTTAAAAAGTCTGTGGGCACTTGGCTTCTACGAACCCAACGTCTCCACCCCAAACGGCTCAAATATGTACCCTATTCCAAGATTTACATTTTTGCGCCGTTTGAGATGTTTGGCAGAAGTGGCAACGCGACCGGCCCCAACTTCCGACTCTTGGAAATGGGAAAGCACTAATGTATCAACACAGGTAACATCTCACACCAGCGGCCTTTCCGAGCTCCAGGGAATCAAAGCCATGGCGTCGGGTCTCTTGCCATCGTCGCGAATCAGACCGTACATATAAATAATTTTAATTATCTTTTAAACACTATTGAACGTTCTATATGACTACTTTAACTTTACATAGGCATCTATCACGTCATAAGTCTTTATTGTTATACAAAGTCTACGAGCCTGCGACGTTTTGTACAATGATAAAAAGTATTTCAGTTAAGTTGAATTTTATGCACCTCCCGATTATTTTCGGTCATTCGATAGTTGTTCACTCATCTCCCCAACAAATTATAGGCTAACTTAATTCTGCTCATGCAAAAAAGTGGTTGAATGATATTTATTTTGTAGGTACATCAGTTCTAATAGGTTGGGGAAAAAGTCTTTTCGCATATAATATGTATGAACTTGTAATAAGATCTCTTTGGCTATACCATTTTTATCTGGCTGGTCTTGGTATCATTAAAAAGTTTTAATTTTAAAGAAGACATTTCCAAATTCAAATTAGGAAAATGTGTGATTTTCATTTGTTTTTCTTATTGTTAAAATGAGTGAATCTAATGAAGAAATTCGATACATTTTAAAATTTGAATATAATAAAGGTAAAAATGCAACACAAGCCACGAAAAAAATTTGTGATGTTTATGAACCTAATGCAGTATCTACGAGAGTAGCGCAAATTTGGTTTAAGCGTTTTCAATCCGGAAATTTTGATATCAAAGATGCACGTCGCTCTGGTCGCCCTGTTACGGACAAAATTGATGCCATTTTTGAAAAAGTGGAGCAAGATAGGCATATTAGTAGTTAAGATGTAGCTGGAGAACTGGGAATTGACCACAAACGGTTTTGGCGCATTTGAAAAAAGCTGGGTACTCAAAAAAGCTCGATATTTGGGTGCCTCATGAGCTCACTGAAAAAAACCTAATGAACCGTGTACTCATTTGTGATTCTTTATTACGACGTAATGAAACCGAACCATTTTTGAAGAAGCTGATAACTGGTGATGAAAAGTGGATCACGTACGACAAGAACGTGCGAAAAAGATCGTGGTCAAAGGCCGGTCAGTCTTCACAGACTGTGGCGAAACCCGGGTTAACTCGCAACAAGGTGAAGCTATGTGTATGGTGGGATTGGAAGGGCATTACTCATTATGAGCTGTTACCGCCAGGCAGGACCATCGATTCTGAACTGTACTGCGAACAACTGATGAGATTAAAGCAAAAAGTTGAGAGAAAGCGGCCGGAATTGATCAACAGAAGGGGTGTGGATTTTCACCATGATAACGCTAGACCTCACACATCTTTAGCCACTCAGCAAAAATTACGAGAGTTTGGCTGGGAAGTGTTAATATATTCGCCGTATAGTCCTGACCTTGCACTTTCAGATTTTCACCTGTTTCGGTCTTTGCAGAATTCCTTAGGTAATTTCAGGTTAACATCACGAGAGGACTGCTAAAACCACTTGTCGCAGTTTTTTGATCAGAAGCCCCAAAGTTTTTATAGCAATGGGATCACGTCCCTACCTACAAGATGGTAAAAAGTTATCCAACAAAATGGCACCTACATTCTTTAGTCAAACGTAAATAAACTTTATAAAAACACCTTTTGAATTTTTATATAAAATGCGAAGAAACTTTTTCCCCAACCTAATATTATGATTCCTTAAAAATATTTCCCTGTCAGTCATAGGACTGCCAAATGTACTATTCAAAATATTATTACTGGTGTACACGTTACTTCCTTGGGTAAAATAAATAATATTAAATTCTATTATTAGATTACCAGAGCCTTCCACGTGACTTATCTAAAACAATGAAATTTTCAAAAATATAATTTATTAATTTATTATCCTCTTTATCGAAATTGTATACATATTTCAGAAATGTAAATATAATTCGTCTATCTGCTTTATCTGTCTGCTGTACTGCAGCAATAAAAAATACTTCAAGACCGTAAAGGATCAAACAATTTTTTTATATTTTTGTATGAAAATGGACGACTTCAGTGATTTATATGTAGTTTATAAAGTTCCTTATATAATATATGTAATTATATTTGTTGTAAACATTGTCAAGGAAAGGGTAGCTTTGCATAGCGAATAAAGTTAATGAAGTAAATTAAAATCATTTGAGTTCGTAATCAGATTGGAAGAGACTGGTAAAATGCACTTATGCACTCAAGAGTCCAATGGCTTGATGCTATTAGAATGGCTAATGTATTTAATGAAAAGCTTTTAGTCATAGACGATACTCCTATTTAGTGCATAAATTTAATCAGATATTCTATACCTATCTATGTTGTAGATTATTCAGTCAAGTCAAGTCAGTCAGCCGACGATCAAGACCTAACAGAATTTACAAAATTTTTGATGGAGCCATAAAAATTATTTTATCTTTGATATAAATGTACCACTATACCCTGGCCACCCAAGAGTACATGGAAACATATCTATAATAATAATATAAAATTCTAAAGATGTCTGTACACTGCAGCTATTTAAAAAAACAACTGGAATACACGATAGAGAACACTATGCATTTTTTTAGATTTCTTGTCTTTTTGTTCCGTATTCGCGTACAGACTACTGCTACTTCGATGCGGTTTTCACTGCTCGACAGTTAAATCTTAGATTGAAAATTTGCGCTACTTTTTATCCCGGAAATCCCGCGAATTTTTCTGGGAATGGTTTAAAATGGCCAGACTGAAAAAAATTCGGATTCCAGTGTTTTTTTTTTTACAGATCGGTAGAAAATTTTATGTAATAAAATACATGATATTTTTATCCCAGGAATTCCGTGGGAATTTCAAGTCAAGGGCAGACGAAGTCACGGGCATAACCTAGTACGTACATATAACTAGACGGTTAACTGCAAAGACCTCCTAGCTAACATTATTAACCAACTGCTTTTTTACTGATTCTCCACATAAAATTTCTAAATTACATTTTCTATTATGTGAGGTAGGATTTGTAGTCTATTATATAAATATCTACTATTTATATTTTAAAACAACAAAACTGTTTTTCTACGTTCATGTTTTTACAGCAAAATTTTGGTAACTTGAGTTGGAGGTTTTGATAGTTTAACCGTGCATTAGCATGATCCAAAAACCTTTCATAATATAATAAAATTTAAAAATATTGAAATAAGAATCATGTCTTACGATCACTTAGTAAAGTAGTAGATTTTAGAGTAACATTTAACTCTAAAATCTACAAGATTAGATGACGCCTCAGGTCTTCTCCCTTTTTCATGTATTATCAACATTTATTTTTGAGACAATAACTAATGGGTCTGTAAAATAAGACCCACATAATAACAGGTCTAAAATGCAAGCGAAGAACAACCTGCGACCCATATTTACAAGGGACGTTATTTCTCTAGCATTCCGTTTCCATGCCAATAGGTTAATAGAAATAGGTCATTTTTACCCATTACTGGAAGTTTTCGGTTGGTTTAAGTAATAATAAAAATTAGCGCGTATGCGGACCTCGTCCGCAGAAGGCGGCTTCGGAGTCTAAGCTGAGGCCCCACTACGCACAAAATCTCCTCCCATGATTTCAGCAAAGGAGGCCGTGTGGATGAAAGAGGGCGTCCGGCGGGGGAGGACACCCTCTTCAACTGAGTTCGTCGGCAAACATTGGGCGTCACAGATGCAGTTTCTATTGGTCTAGTTCCTGTGGCGCCAAGTAAAGTAAGCTAGGGGCGCAGGTTAGGTTCAGTGGGTAGTTTGATGGCCGACCATCCCCTTGTCCTCCACTGGAAGGCCGTACGGCCGAACAAGAATACCACATATCCCTCGATATAAAGCTTTTCCTCCAGGTCCGAGGATGGTGTTCCAAGAAAATACATATCCCCTGCGTGATTAAAACAAACCTAATAATAGTTTTAACAACAAAATACAATCCCCTAAAAGCCTTTGTTTCAAGAACAAAGAAACAACTTACAATTTAGCTAACAAATACGATCCGGCACGTACAGAGTCCAATCGAGTAATTCTAATGGCAATAAATCGTGCAAGAAAAGGAACTACTATTGCAGAAAATCTCAACGGAATCGAAAACCTAAAGTAATTATGTAACAAGGAACGAAACGTCTGTTTCCTTCGTTCAGTTATTTCTAAAGTTAAAATTACTAGGAAGTAAAGTTAAAATATACTCGTAGATCCAAGTCTCGCTAGCCCGAGGGATTAGTAAAAATAGAATAATGTCAGAAATTAAAAAAGTTTTCCAGTCACCAACCCGTTACAAGTTACGTTATTGCTTTAGATTTTTGTTTTATTTTTATAGGAGGAACTTGGAGAGAGATTTCATTTTGCTCTTAAGTGTTAGTTTTAAATAGAATTGGGCATGTTTGTGAGTATTCACGTGTAACGAAGGGTTCCTTAGTAATGATACTACAAGCATTACAGTGTAGTTCACTGTTCTCATCATTTAATTTTGGCTACGGAATTATAAAACAGCAATTAATTGAAAATACCCCATATCTTATAAACCATTCAACGAATAAATATCCAATCAAACCAAATTAAGTTCAATTTAATGTTTACGCTCTAAAAATGTACCTATGTATTTAGTTTGTTTGTTTATTTCAATGTGTTTTTTTATAAAATGAAATCGGTTCAGTGATATATGACTTATCGACTGTTCGTTATTTGGGCATCAACGATACTTTTTATATCCCGGAAAATGGGACGGTTTCCGGGATAAAATTAAGCAAATTGTGTGGGGCATATTGCACCTAGATATTTTTTTAAATTGCTGAAGCACAGCAGACAGGCTGACGGCCCAACTGTGATGCAAGGTAGTTACCGTCGCCTATGGACATTAGCAATACGAGAGGTGCTGCCAGTGTGATTCTGCTTCCAGTCTTGAAGAAAAAACTGGAACCTGGCCACTGAGCCACTGATGCCCGAATACAACTCAAAGTTGTTATGGCGGCGTACTCTATACCGGGGGTGGTAGCAATCTTGTGGGGCAAATGCCCTACCACCTTGCTGTGGGTTGTTGTGTCGCCTCTTATTACAGGCCGCCCGGCCGCAAGAATTAGTATTCTTTTTACATTCCTGCACAGAGAAAATTTAACGCAATGTAGCCTGTGCTGATTGCTTTAAAAATAAACTAGGATCAACCAGGGCTTTCAGCGCAGCTTTTATTGCTTGTTTGACTTAGCAAACAATAAAAAACATATATAATCACCGTTTAGTGCAAAACACGTTTTATTGGTCATCTTTCAAAATTCATGCCATAAAGAATTTTAATAAGTAGTACTTTTATGCTATACCAGTAACAAAGACGTTTCGGTACTTATATGAAATTCCCAATGAAAAATGGGACTTCTCTTGAAGGAGCCAATCAAAAGACCAAAGGATTTTATGAGTCCATGCAACTTTGAACTCTAACATTAAAGGAATAGTATTAAATTTGATTTTTTAACATGAAACATAACGTAGCACTTAATATTCCAAGTATATGAGCTAGTGCAGACTTCAGGCGAAATATGAACTTTTCAGAAGCCTTTTTCGTTCAGTTTTAAAAGTGCATAAACTAGCTTTACCTGACAAGTGCAATATTACGACGTAGTTTTTAGAAAACTTAAAGGTCTGTATCGATTTAAATAGCAAATTTCAATCAATTTTTACCAGAAATCACTATTATTAAAATTGTTTGCTTATTCATATATAAATAAAAATATAAATATATTTATGATTTTTTTAAAGATATAAATTAAAAAGTTTTTAAGAACAATACTTTTTATATTTAAGTGTTGTAATCGGGATATCACAATTAATGTTATAATAGTAACGCCAAAGCAGAGATAGCTTAGTGGTTAGTTTACTCTCGTATCAAATTCAAAGCGTTCGAATCCTAGCCGGACCTAACACCACTTAGGCAGTTTTTTGATTTAATATGCATATTGTTACAACTACCACATGCTAACGGGAAAGGAAAACATCGTGATGCAACCTGCACATGGAGATAACCGATGTGTCAAACCCGCCAATCCGCCTTGGACAAGCGTGCCGGGTATACTGTCTGTTCCTCTGTAAATGTGAATCCTGAGCCCAGTGGGACGTTTATGTTTTTATTATTATTGAAGTGAAACTTCTTTAGAATCGTTGGGATTTGAAACTCGATGAAACGAAGAAGCGACAATAAAAAGAGATAAACACAAATCTATAGGACAAGCCTGCGAGAGAATGAGATAGCACTATGTTGAACAGATAGAGTTTGAAATGTTTTGAAGTTTTTCGTTAATACATCAAACATGTTTTAAAGCTTAAATATATTATAACGATATAATATTATATGAAATGTGATGTCACAAAATTTAGGATTCTTCTCCTACCCCTTGTCACACTGTTTCACTTCTACTGCGTGTAAACTGCACACATATACACACATTTTTTTTCAATTAATTTTATAACAAACTAGAATATTAAATAAAAACTTTTCAAATCGTGGTAGCTTTCAGACTAAGTGCTCATACACGCACAATATGACTAGATGGAATCTGGTAAGTCACCCGGCTAACCACGAGTGGAAAGATATAATTATATACATTGATTTCTATAGCCACTACGCTGCAATTGCCCTCAAATCAAACAGCTTCGGTGACTTAAAGCGCTATGGACTCATCATCGGCCAACCGCACGGTTGCTACACACATTGTGCGGTTCTGTTTGTGGCCGTTTTGTCAATCGCGTATTGCGGTTGCGGTTCTGGCTGGTGGTTAGGCTAGCCGCATATTCAACTGTATCTTGCGGGCCATCGTCTAAAACCCGTCAATGAGTTAGTAAGTGTACGGTTATATTAATCGATACCCTAAAAATCGGGGAGGCTTTTTTTATAAGAGTACTAGAATATGCCCGCGACTTCGTCCACGCTTGACTTACAATTCCCGCTGGATTCCAGGGACACAGTACCATAGTATTTAAAAAACAATGTAAGCCATGTGAAAGCTGGGCCGGAATAAGCTAATTTTTATGCACATGAACAACTTCAAACCGCTCCCGGGAAAATTCCCGGGAGTTTCCCGGGAAAATTCCCGGGAGTTTCCCGGGATAAAAAGTAGTGCAAATTTTAAGTCTACAAACAAACGGACAAACCGACAAACACAACAAGAAATCAATTTATTATCGTGTTGTGCATCGTTTATATTCTATTCCGTATATTCCATTTGTTTTTTTAAATATCTTTAATGTACAGACACGGCCAGTTTAGAATTTTATATATATAGATGAAATTTTTGTTTTTAAAATAATATTAAGATACGGTAGTTATCAATCACGTGAGACACTATTTACCACTTACCACATTTGTATGTCATCCCGATTACATGAACATTTTTAGTTAAAAATTGTTTTGTTGTTGGTTTTATTACTTAGAGTTGACGTGGTTTGATTTGAAACTTTCAATTACACTCAACTATAAATAGGAAAACTTATAATCTTAAAACAATTTACCTCTACTTCCAACTGAAAGCCGTGTAGGGACTGCGATGTAGCAGGTTGTAGAAACGTTCCGAAAGGCGATGTCGTAAATTCAACTAACAATTCGGGTCCGCTGGATATCGCTTCGGGAACGGGCACGCCACCCCCGCAAAATCTCAAAATAACAGGGTCCCTTGTTGTATAGCCGTCGTAAACCGTCACATAGTCCTGAACTTCGTCACATTGTTGCCAAAATTTCAATTCCCGACCATTGTTCTCCCTCTGTTGTTGGGCGGGGTACAATGCTTTCTGGCTCCTGATCGAAACTAGTTGCCCATTGGGTTGTCTCACTAAAATAAGGGCGTGTTTCCCTTGAGGCACTTCGTGTTGTCGCACCGCGTAGTAGCAAGTTAAATTTCTAGGGTAAACGCCGGGGAAATTCGGCGATTGTAATCGGCAGTTTTTACGATCGCAATCACTGAAAATCCGGGAGCAATAAGTTCCGGAGATCAAATCCCCCAGGTAATACTCGGTCGTTTTTGTCGGCCTCCCTACGTTCGTGTCCTCGCCGCGTGATATGTTTACAGGCAAGGGTATTGGCCTCAGTTTGAAAAAGGGACGCTCTGAAATGAAAAAAATGTTATTACTCTAAGCTTGGCTCAGACAGTTTGTTCTTCGTGAAAAAATATTTTGTGTTTTAACTAGTGTCGTAAGGTATGCGATAAATCACACTGCCAATTCAATTAGTCGCCAAGCTATACAGATAGTTAAAACGGGGAACTCTTTCAACAAATGGAAACAAATTCGAGATCCCTTCATTTTAAGTCAACGTCATTAGATCGCCGATCGACGACATCAACGTCATTATACTTGACTTTAACTATTTAGTGATAAATTAAATAATTTTTGCTTACCAAAAGTTTACAATATGGTGTACAGTTGATATAATTAAGTAAATATTAAGAAGTTGTTGATAAATAATTGATTCAATTTTAGATCAAGATAAAGTCAGTGTTGGAATATTTTCACTTTCGCTGTACTAAATACCGATTGACAATTATAACCGGGTTCTTCTATGTTTTACTCACATTTTTGTAGCTTAGCATTGGTATAAAATTTATGTATATTTGCTTGTATGATCTGTATCAAAATATTATCAATAGTTAGGTAAATGAATTGATAGTAAGGTGACTATCTGTTAAAAAATATTGTAGCCTGCGGCCAGCGTATTGGTGTATGCAAGCGATGAATGCTTAAGTTAATGTCAGATGGGTAATTTCTTTCTTTCAATTTGAATGACTCGAGCAAAGTATATCATCTATATAGACAAATAAAATGAAGTGTCTGTTTTGTAATATCAAAATAAAAATGTGAAATAAATCAGGGGGAAAATTCGGACCAGAAGATTCCGAAAATGTGAATTTTAGAATTTTTGTCAGTCTCTCTGTATGTTATGTTTAAAATGGCTGGACCGATTTTGACGGGATTTTCATTGGCAGATATCTGATGTATAAGGAGTAACCTAGGCTACATTTTTTTTGGTTCCATGAAAAATGTTCCACGCGGGCGAAATCGCCGGCACAGTTATTATGAACAAATTTGAATGATTTATTGTTATCTTCGTGTCCTTTCACTTGCCTATTTACCAAACCAAATTGATTGTATTCGGTTGATCAGTTTATTATCAGCATTAGACGCCTGCTACAGCGCACATAGGCCGCTTCAAGATCATAATGCATTTTCATAATAACCATTCGTTGGTCACGTACAGCATCACGCCGTACGCAGCGCAATTCGTTCAAACTACCGCCTAAAATATAGAAATCTTACACTTACCTGACGGAGGGGTTCCACCATATCGTACTGTAGCATATTCTCTTCTCAACACTTTATATGCTATACGAAAATCGAAATTATAGTTGTTCTGCTCTTTTGATAGATGCAATAATCTTATTATAAGTGTTATAGATTTCGTTTCGCTGTAATATATCGACGGACCCCAAGATGTTCCACACCATGAGCCGCCGACTTGTGGACGACTCGCTTCCTGGATCTGCATGTAGCCGTCAGGGCAGCCATCTTCCGTGAATGATGTAAACCGGCCAAGTGTAAAGCTGTCGAAGAGTACCTGTAAATTGAAAATAATATATGATATTAATTTATTTCATTGACTAGACGTATGCAGCTGCATGCGTTTAGTCATCGCAGTGGACAACGAACTACTGGCTAGCGCAACGTGGGAGGGTACTTATAAATAGTTGCCCTATCGCACTCACACGTCATCCGTTCCGCTCATACATTATGCTATATATTGTACTAGCTGTATGACTTGTTAATGTTTGTACTTAAGGTTATCATTTCCAAAATAAATTATTTCGCTGAGCACTCGACAGTGAATACTACTCTCTCTGTCATCTGAAGTAACATTTAACCTCTATCTCTCGCTCCTATCAATACAGTCTTAAATAAAAGACTAAACGGCACATACAATATTTATATTATAAAATTAAGAGACCCTTATTTGTCTCCGAGTCCACAATTAGGATTATATTAAACTCAAAACATACTTTATTGACTATATTTCTGTGAACTTTCAGTTTTTCAGATCTTTTTATTATATAGGTATATTCTTTTGGAGTCTCTTAATCTTAGATCATATAAATATACCTTTATGCACTAAATATAGTCTTCAAAAAAAAAATAGAACAAACACGTTTTTATGACTTAACAAAGTTATTTAATAATCTTTCTAGTGTAAAAATATTGAAGGCGTGTGTTAATATTACACATGTGGCATTAATTTTTCATCATTATCTTATCTTGCTTGAATTTACAGTATTAGCAATAAATTAATTTGAATATAGTAACGTTTATCTTTAAATTTAATGTAAGCTTAATTACCGCACTCGGAATCGGAAACAATCCGCTAACTTTCGAAAATGAGGAATGAATGACTAGTTTTATTTTAGGACTTTATTTCACGTCCGACAAAGAATAATTTGTGTCCATAACTTAGAATAACTTTAAATTAAGTAAGTTTCAATAATTTTAACATATTTTAAGTTGACAGACTACCTGATGGAAAGTGGGTTACTTTTTAAATTAATTGTTCATAAAGCTCTCGAGCGTAGCTGTGGGTATTAATTATAAATATTAAAATTAACTTTTAACTTAAAAATATGTCGAATAATCAGTTCCAAAAAGTTTAGCCATAAAATAACACACAAAATTTAATTCTAAATTGAAATCATATTTATCCGATCTTATTAGAAGTTTTAAAATAGGAAATTGACAAATTAGTCAATCCACAAAGTATATTTATATAATAAAAGAAATCAGCTCTACAATCAGAAATATAATAAATAAATTCAATCAACAATCAATTTAAAACTGTGTCATAACTGCTGAAATATGAAAAATTACATTTTTTCTAGTAGACAAAGGTTATTTTCCTGTGAATCAATTATGTGCTATATTTATGAGCGTTTAATTAAAACAGAAGAATTGTGTGTTTTCAGACGCTTTAAATTAATTATAGTTTTGTTATGAAAAATGAATATTTTTGTTGATTTATAACGATATCGTCTTCAGAGTCTCTGTCTAATTGTTAATTAAACCGGCCTTGCAATTTAATTGGTTCTAGAACTTGTACGAACCAGAATTGCGACGCGGGGGCCTATAGCGGCCGCTTTTGGAGAATCTCTTATGGCCGGTTCCTCCTCCCCTATGTTACTATTTATTCACTTACCTTACCATCGGTTGAATTTTGAAATTACTTGTACGGGGCTCTCTAGATTAGTTTTTAAGATATGTGGTGTTTTCCTTTTAATATTTTTTTATTGTTCCAATACTAGTAACGAAGATAGGGAATGTTTGTCATTCTCTACGGAACCCTACATTGGACGCAGACTACTAATAAAAATTGATTATAAAAAAAATCATAAACCCAATTTTATGATACATTTTACAAATCTTAAAATTGAACACTTTATACAAGGATTTATATTTAAATCAGCATTTTTAATACAAAGATGCAATTCTTAGACGTTTCTGCAAATAAAAATATCAGAAAAATGAGATAAGAGGCCGAGAAATACATCCAATCAATGACAAAAGCCAATTGGACAGAGCTCTTTGTTGAAGAGAATAAATTGTCCGCAGAGGAGATTCCTTCTCGACACTTTATCCTCAGTGGAGAGCAGAGATGCAATTTGCAGCCGCAAATTGCGTTTTCCGCGTTGCCTAGTTTTATTTCGGTCAACTACCCTTGAGAGTTGTAATGCGGAACTCGGTGTGTCTTGCAATCGAAACTTTTGTTACTGAATATTATTGCTGGTGAAGACTTTAAATTATTATATGTCAAGTGTAGACACTGTTTCTTATTTTAGTTTATTAGAGCAACCAACAAGTCTTGTGCTAATACATGGGTTTATATTATATTGTGACGAGTGCGGGACTCGAATTAAAATGCCGGTGGAATTACTATAGATTTTATTAGAACTATCCAAAAACACGTATGACACATGTACAAGTATAACTGGACACAACCAGTACAAACTGCACGATTCAATAACACGCGCGAAGTCCGTCACTATATAGCTTATCGAATGTACACGTCTTGCTCGTATCGTAATCGTCGCTTGACTGCCTCACCCCTCTGTTCGGGTATTGTTTTATACTAACTATACGATACAATAATCGACCGCGTGGACTGAACCTTCCAAGAACTACACCTGGCTAACGACCATCATAAAGGATTACAATACACAATATGCGGCTTTTCTAATTACAAATATTAAACACAAAGTAAACAAAAGAAGTCCAAATGTGGGAGGTAATAAACCATGCTTTATGGCCGGCAGGTGTGCATTCACATATGTCGGCGTGCTTCGTGGAATTTTGGCTAAGTTGTAACAATATTATCATTTCCTAACCTAAGTGTAGGTTTAAGTAGTTTAAGTATAGGCAGCCACGTCATGTTTAGTATTGATGGTAAAATATATTAATTTTTTATCTGATTATCTTTGAAAGTGGTACGTTTTGATGTATGTGCGTGTTAATTATTTATTAAAGGAAGGATAAACAACTTTCATTTTCAACATCGCAGCTGTCATTTTGTCCAGGTAATTCAAAATCAGAGTATATATATATATACAATAGAATAAATTTCGCAGAGATACGGTTAAAGAAAGAATTTACAATTAAATTAAGAGTTATAATTATAACAACAATAATTAATAAAAAGAAGGATAGAAAATGCGTATAAAAACAGATAATGAAATATTTTTCAACATATGGTAATCAACAAAATATACATAAAACGTGATATAGTAATTTATTTATTTTTATTAGTAGCTGAGCAGGCTAAAAGCGAATTTTATAAGATTTCGTTAATGAATGAAATACAAAATGAAAATATTGGTATGGCAACCAAGGTTATCTAACTATATATTGCTGATAAAATTGAAGCAGGGGAAGCAGTCCTGAAACGGAGTGCACATATATAACTTAGCAGTTGCGTATTGAATTTCTTTTGAAAGTCATTAACACGTTGATGGACAGTACAACTTTGGTAGCATTGTCTGCTGTGACACTACTAAATTTCACGCATTGCCTATAGATACAAAACATAATTATAAAATTGTGTGATATGACAGAACAGTAAACCATATACGTCGTAAGGCGTTCTATAACAGTTTATGTATATAGGCTATAATATATGCCCTACGTTTTGCTTATAGGTCTTTAGACGACAGTAGTTTATGTAGGGGAAAATAAAAAAGTTTGCAATTTAAAGGCAAAATTTGGACGTCAACAGACGTAATGTCGTATCATCTTCATAAGTTTGACTCCTTAGGGCGTTACTCTATCAAAGTGTTAATACATCTTTGGCTATCGGGAATACATTGACCAGTCGAATTTTTGTTAAAAGCCTAGTATTACAAAAACTAACGTTATTTTTACTTAATTCTTACCATAATTTGATAGAATGTATAATATTACACTTCCATCAAGTTAAATACGTAAGTGAAATAAATTATTAAATGTTATAATACTAGTAACATGCCAAATTTAAAATTTCGGCGAACACATTTTAAACATCCATATATTTACGCCAACCATTGAAATACGTAAATAAAGAAAGTATTGGAAAATAACAAGTGAACCATAAAATATACCATTGGTCAAAACAAACATTAAAGAACACCTCAAATATAATGTAATAACGGAACTGTCTACTGAAATGAAATACGATCCGACATGGAATACCGAAAACATGCGACATGTTCCTTCATATTCGCTTCTTTCGAGCAGAAAATACAATTTTGTACCGCCCAGAATACTTTACCGGTCTTTGATGAAATTTAAATGTGCTGCGTCTAAATGAGGAACACGTTGTGGTATTCCAATTCCACTCGACTCGAGGCTTCTATGAAGGAAATCACTAGAAATATGTTACTGCTGTAATTAATTAAGACGAAATTAAGAAAGGAAATCATTTTATTTAGGACAAATTACATTAAACTAATTGTTACACAAAAAACTAAATTAAAAATAAACAAACTTCTCCTAAAAGGGGCACCAATCTCAGCATAATGCATAAGTAAGTAGCGGCATATATAAGATAAATATAGGTAGGAAAACTAAAGATCATAAATGAAAAGTCATACATAGTCAACACTTATAAGTGTTATAGTAAATACAAACATTTATAAAATAAACCGAAAAAAATCTATTATCACATCAAATATTATATCGTGTCTTAAGTCGCGTTGTGAGAGTTGGTGCTCTTTTAAAAATATCCTTAATTTCGTTCTAAGCCCATTAAGATTTTGCTGATTTCTAATAGGTGGTGGAATATTATTCCAGCACCTTGTCACTGGGTAACGAAAGCTACCTCAAAAACCGGCTGTGTTGTGTCGCTCAAAAGCGAGTTTTATTGCACACAACTGATCATTCTACGGCTTGATACCCAGGAGAATTTCTCATACAAGTAATATGGGGTTTTATATTTAATGATTCCGAAGAGAGCGTATTATGTACCATTTGCTATTTATTGTTTTTAAATCGCCTTCTCCTCTGTCATTGTTTAAGACAGAGGTTCGTTTAGTCTTTTTCTTTTTTAGGGATAAAGTGTGGGCGCCTTAATTTTCTTTCTCTTTCCTATCAAACGTATACCCTGTACAATTTTGATCTTATAAATAATAACTGTATATTATTACAATTTTGAAAATATCGAAAGTGTACTTCTATTCTATACTACGTGTATTTATTTAATTGACTAACATCTACGTAACGAACTAATTTATTTCTTATTTTATTCCCTATTTTGTTGCTATCCTACATTTATTACAATTAAGAATCTAGCCATTTGCTATTCAGTAGTTAACGTTGATGGACAGTAAGTACAACCTTGGTGGCAGTGCCGGGTGAGACACTACTAAATTTTCTACATTGCCTATAGGCGTAGCACATAATTATAAAAAATTATGTGATATTACAGAACAGATTAAACCTCTTACGTGGAAAGGCGTTCTGTCACAGTTTATATCGGCTATAATTATGTGCCAATTCTTTTACTTTATACGCTTTTAGAGACCGTGTTTTGTGTAGAGCAAAATATAAAAGCTTTTAAAATAAAGGTGAAACTTTGGACGTCGACAGGCGTACTGTCATACAATTTCCATGAGATTAACGGCTGAGGGCGTTATTGTCCATCAACGCGTTAAGGCTCGATTATATTATCGTGTTTACTAGCTCGGTATTAGTTGGAGAATTTACTATCTACTGGTAATCTTACCCGTGTAAACATAATCAATAGCTAACTTTTTAAATTGCAAGGTTGGCAAACAAGCATACCGCCCACCTAAGTGGAAAGTGGTTACCGTCGCCTATTGATTTTTTTTTTGTGAAACAAGCTCTACGAAATCTTATTCCGTACCTTTTTTTTACATAGATTTAATTTTTAAAAGTATTGAATTTTACTCGCTATATAACTTTTATGTTGTTGTGTATGACATCTTATGTTACATTTGTTAGTCTGTTGAGGTGTATCTTAAATTTAGATTATACTAATAATTATTTCTGGTTGCCTATAGATTTTTGCAACGTCAGCCTTTAATACGGGATAGGATAAAGGGGTGGGATTGGTTGATGGGGTGAGGAGAGGGGATCTTCAGAACTCTCATTCATCATACGAAACATGGGTAGCTCAAAAGTAACTGTTTCACGTCGATATCATGGAGAGCGTGGTGTCACTCCGATCAAGCCGGCCCTATGATCTGTATCAAGATAATAATTCCAGCATATCTCTAAGACAATGTTCAAGGCTTAAATATATTACGCGATATTACTAGCTACTAGTTTGCGAATTCATTACTATCTACTTATATATATTAATTAATACGTGAAGCAAAAACTTTGTACCCCTTCTTACGAAAATTGCGCGGACTGAGGAGTGTGAAATTTCGCACACTTATCTTATATATAAAAATGAATCGTAGAAATGTATGTACGCCCATAACTTGAGAACGACTTTACCAATTTTGATGATATTTGTTTTGTGTTTTTTAATGGGTCCCCAGATGGTTTAGATTTACAATTGGAATCGCTAGGTGGCGTTGAGATCGGGTTCTAGAATCCTCCTAATCACCTGGACCGATTTTGGTGATTTTGTGTTTGTGTGTTTGAGTGGGTTCCCGGATGGTTTAGATTCACAATTAGAACCGGTAGGTGACGCTGAGATCGGGTTCTAGAATCCTCCTAATCACCTGGACAGATTTTGGTGATTTTGTTTTTGTGTGTTTGAGTGGGTTCCCGGGTGCTTTAGATTCACATTTGGAACCGGTAGTGGCGCTGAGATCGGGTTCTAGAATCCTCAATCACCTGGAGCGATTTTGGTGATTTTGTTTTTGTGTGTTTGAGTGGGTTCCCGGATGGTTTAGATCCACAATTAGAACCGGTACGTGGCCATGAGATCGGGTTCTAGAATCCTCGTAATCACCTGGACCGATTTTGGTGATTTTATTTTTGTGTCATGAAACAAAATCTTTTAGGAATTCACAAAAATATGACGGTACGAAGTTCGCTGGGTCAGCTAGTAGTTTATATAGAGAAGAAGCGACGAAAGCTATTTTTTTTTAAATTATGCATATAAAATATATTACATCAATAAAAAAACATTACACACACTATCATGTATTTTACACACACACACACACGCACATATACGCTTTTGTTTATTGTTCAAGTCAAAGTAACAATGTAGCCTTGAAATCTGTGATTACAGAAGTAGTCTTTGACAAAAAAATATTATGGTATTATAAAGAGGTTAAACTTTGTGAGTTTGGACGTTTGGGGTAATCTCCGGTACTTCTGAACCGATTTGAAAATTCTTTCTCCAATAAACAGCTACATTATTTCCCAGTGACATAGGCTGTATTTGATTGTGAATTGTTATTAATAAATCAAAAAACAGTTTTACGCCCAGCGAAGTGGGCACAGAAATGCCTGTCGATTATATTATAGCAATAACGTTCCACGCAAGAATTGCGCACATCCTCGTCCGAGGCACTGCGAGTGCTTTCTGCGTTTATGAATAAACTAGCTGATGCCCGCGACTTCGTCTGCGTGGTGCGGTTTTTTAACTATCCCACGGGAACTCTTTAATTTTTTGGGATCAAAAGTATCCTATATGTTGACCAGGGACATAAGCTACCACCATACAAAATTTCATTTAAACCGTTCCAGTCGTTTCGGAGATTAGCCGGTACAAACAGACAGACAAACAGAGAAACAGAAAATTCGATTTTTTTTAAATTAGTTCTATTTCACTTCTTACATCCCCTGACTCGGTTTTTAGCATTTTTTTTTATTGTACGATAATTTGACCTCTACAATTTTATTATGTAATTAATTAATAGTACAATTGTATAGATTAAAGGTTGCAAAGCTTAATTAAACCTTGATGCGTGCGTGTGTGCGTGGGAGCATGTGTATTTTTTAATGACGTCCAGTCAAGTGAACACGGGTTAGCTTGTCTTCTAATAAACTCACCTAGTATAATCATATTCACTAGCTAAGTAACAGACAATTATAACGTGCCGACATCGAAGGAAACGTCGCGATGAAACTTACTCATAAAAATAATCAATTTTCGAAACTCGGTAATCAGCTTTGGACAAGCGTGGCGGGTTCTGTTTCCCCTTAATAATGTGGAGGCCTGAGCCTAGTAGTGGGCCTTTTATGAGTTGATATTATCATATACATATAGAGGGATTTCGGTAATAACAACTATGTATGGACCACTACAATTCCGCTGCTATATTCGCAAGTCGCTATATTCATAGGTAGAAAGAAATAAAATAATATTTATTTCCAGATAACATAGCCGCGCAATACGCATACTTAGTACGCATAGTTACTAACTGATTCTTAGATTTAACTTTACCTATCGGAACATTTATAAACAAAAAGTAAGGAAGCTTTAGAATTCTACATGAAACCTTTGTGTTTTCGTTTATTGACTCGGTCCTAATATTTACAAGCGATTTCTAAGAACTAGTTCCAAATGGTTCAATAAAATTCCTCACTTGACCCAAAATCGGTGGTATAACCGAAGTCTCTATAGACAATTTGTTTTTCACTAAAAGCATACTTTAAATTATAAATCTAAGGGGCTTGCGTGTTACATCACTATAACCAAAAAGTCGTTATAACCGAGGTCGTTATAAATGAAATTCGTATCCGTATCTGTATATACGTAACTGTATGATATCATACAGGTACATACATACAGTGGATTTCATTTATAACGACCAATCTCTATAATAATGACAAAAGTCATTATTAGACTTGTAGGGCATTTTTGGGGGCCCATGCAGTAAGTGGCGAGTCACCGTCTGCTAATTTTTTTCATGTTTCTTGAACATTGCGAGACGGGCAGACAGCATAGTCTCCGATCCGTAGTTCCACTAGGAGTTCATTGCAATAGCCCAGTACCATTTGTTCTCATTTCCTAAAATAATCCTACACTTACCGGGGGCTGTCTTTGGGTACATTTTTATATGGTGCAGACAGGAATAATCGCCGGCCAGTGTCATGCCACATTTAAAATTTGTCAATTAACCTCTACTGTTGGCCTTTCCATGGCCCCACGCAAGCCGCCTAAAAGTCCGGGCCATTTTTATGGCCCGTGGTCTTAAGTGACATGGTAATAGTATTATTCGGTGAACCTGCAGACAACCTTTTCACACCCCTTAGTCACTCATATCCATGTTGCCCCCTCGCCAATCTCGTTCGGTATTTTTTCGGGGTCCATGCAGAGAGTGGTGAGCCAGCGATTTTGAGCTGACCGGGATCTATTCTTTAAATGAGAGACTGGTTTAAGATATAACTTTATATTCTGTATTAAAACACTTTGAGAGGAGATGTATTCTACTCGCGGGCCGACACAATAATGAATTCTATTGTTTTGGGAGGCGTTCCTCGATTTTAGATTTAAATCAGTTATATTTCTTAACATATTATAATGACTATGGAGGTTAGTCGTTACAGTAGACAGGGATAATCGCCGATTGGTTTCACGGCCTCTACGTGTTGGCCTTCTAGGGATTGCAATCCGGCCTCATTTTCAATCTGGCCAGATCCGACTGGATTGATTTGACCTGGATAACTTAACTTTCCTTTTTCGTTCAAACATGAGCGTTAATGAAGTGTAAAAATAAAACGATACATATACAAAATCAACTTCATTATGACTAATTTCAAAAAGAAAAAAAATCAAATTTTTAGTGCCAGAAAAAATAAATTCACAAATTATTATAAAAAGTCAAATTAAATAAAATTTAAACAGAAAAACGGTGTCTTTATCTTTAATATAATGTAACTTGTGGTTCAGTGTTCTTAGATTTTAAAGATAAAGATGATAGAAATCAAAATTATTAAATTAAACTTAACATAATAATTAATCTTAACTGCTCAGTCACTGCTCAGACTGCTCAGTTTTATTCTTATATATGACGTGTATAAGACGCTACTTCTTGCTGGATCTGTAATGGTAATTCTGCCTATAATGTCAAGTTTTTTTCAGTGATTGTGAATCTAAGTTTTTCTCTGCTATTTCTTCCACGAGTTCCACATTATCGTTAGAGATATTACTTTGGTTAATTCTTTGCAAGTTTTTTTTTAAATTTCTAGTCACAAAACCTGTGACTAGAAATTTAAATTCTTTTTTTAAGTGCAAGTGCAAGTGCATATTGATGCCGGATCTGGTTTTCCGGATTGCAATCCCTATGGCCTCCCCATGGCCTCACGCAAAGCCTCCAAAAGTCTGGGTCATTTTTATAGTCCGTGGTTTGCAGAGACATACAATATAACCATAGTAACAGTATTATTACTATTGACATTATTATTCATATAAAGGAGGCAAACAAATATATTTAGATTAAAGGCGAGTCAGCAGGAAAGTTCAATATTTAGTACCGCGATAATAATGTAACAAACATAATACACTAATTAGTAGAACTGTAAACAACCTGGCACGGTAAATATTTTGCCTCAGTTGTTATTGTATATATGGAAAATTTATGTACGAAATTAGACTGATAAGGGCTATTATGAGCTCTGTTAAGGCATATTGGGTGTTTTCCTTGTTATAAAGTTTTGAAGTTATATATTTTATAACACTCAAATGATACATTTACGAAGCCTGTACATTGTTCGAAATTTAAAAATTACGCACCATGCAATAGAATGTGCGGTAAAATAGGTACTCTTACATAAGTACCTATTTATCGCATACTCCGTTATATAACGCCGTGTGTATCCTTTACGGTTTTTTTATGTACACTAAAATATATATAAGAATTCCATCAAGAAGTTTTACATTACGAGAATAAATAATCTGAATAATCATACCTCCTTGGAAGCGATTTTGATCGATACATATATGTATCGTACTAAAGAGAAAATGAGACGAAAAACGTAATTCTAATTTTAATATTAGAAACGTCAAAGATTATTTAATTAAAGAATAATTATGTTTCATTACCTATCATAGTATTTTCTCTAAAATAAATTAAAAAACATTGTATGATCCATGCACTCAAATTGGTTTCTACAAACTCGTGACTATGGTAAGCACTTGATTTCGTCTCGGGCTTACAATCGTCTACTCGTTTGTAAAGATCAGCTTACCGCACTAGTATCACAAATAAGTATTATAAAGGATCTGGTGCCGCAAGGATTGAGAGAGAGGTGCAATCAAAATAGCTTTTCGTTGGTATTTACTGATTAATAATTTACCAAAAAAATAATGTATTTTTTATGATACATGAAGTAACATGATTTTTTCATAATTTTTCTACAGTTATTTCAATTCAAGAAAAAACTCACTAAATCAACTCCAAATTATTGACATGAAACCATTTTATTCCTTCAATTTTTATCAAAACAGAATAAAAAAAATATCTACATCTCTATAAAAAAGTGGTAAATAATTTATTGTATTGTTTTTTTTAAATACTACTTTATTTTCTTCAGAATAAAATAGCAATGCATCTGAAAAACGACCGCGTCCATGGAATCCCTGTTATCTCCCGAAACAACAGTACAGAAAAATCCTCAAGGACGTTGGCGATGTTACAAGCCTTAACATTAAGAAGTTTTACCACTGGATTACCAGACACTTTGGTTTACGCCACCGTTACATGTTAGAAACACTGGCAGTTAGGACCAAGCGCTTCGCTTTATCTGTTATGGTGCGTACTTTCGAAGAATGGAATGGAGTAATTTGCTGGAGTCTGTTTTCCTAACAAATACAATGTAGCGGTCTTCAATTCACGACTGAATATATATACATATATATATATATATATATATATATATATATATATATATATATATATATATATATATATATATCTTATAGGTATACGTACTCCATCCTAGAGCTCGTTATCACTTAACATGAGATGAGATAGTGGTCAAACGCGAGCCTATACGTACATAAAAAAACATACCGATGCTGTCACAATATTAGACTAAAAATCAAATACTAGTCGAGACTAGTCAGTATTTTTGGGAAAAATTCTTATTATTATCATTTATAACTATTGTTTCTAACCTTTATAATTATAAAAAGTGCAAATGTTCATACATTGATGATATTGACAATATTAATATTTGTGCCAATATTTTTTGATTGTATTATTAGTTTAATCTACTATATATATATGAAAATATGTTTCCTTTATTAAAATAAAATTATTTCTTAAATCACTGAAAGAACTAAAACCTAAGAAAACAGGCTAAACGCGGTTTAGGTGCTAGTGCGCAAATGCTCCTAAAGATTAACCTAATTTTACGCCAAAAAATGTATATCTATCTATTTAACCCCACTTCCAAGACGTTTTAAATTTAAAAGGTAACTTATATTCTACTCCTGGATACAATATATTTCCCGAATTTCATCAAGTTCCGTTAAATCGATTAATGGTGAAAAGTTAATAGAGTTGCTTTCACAATAATTATGTATTAGGTAGTACTACTATTTTAGTAGTAATGGCATGGATACGTAATCATCTTAAATATCAAAAACTTCAATCAACCCAAAAGCATATAGAGCAGGATGTATACATGTCAATACTGCCGATTTCCTTCAGATCCGAAAGTAATAAACGTGATTGCGATAGAGGAAGCCGAGTTCATACTCATTACAGTGGGTAGCGCATATCGGAAATCCTCTATTGTTTTAGATCATTCGTACTGATGTCTATAAGTATTTCAATAGAAAATCTGTATTACCTACTACTGTTTTAACATAAATATGTTAAAATAGTAGTAGGTAATACAGATTTTCTATTGAATTAATCTTGAAATAAGTAGTATTTTATGCAATAAAATAAATGAGTAGAATTAAACGAAGTTACAAACCCCACTTCAATCATAATTGAGATTGTCCATGTTTAGGATTCCATGCCTTTTAAGGCGAAAAATGAACCTTGTTACGGAAAGAGGTACTGACGGTTAGTGAACTTACTACAGCTGGGCTCGGGTTTCCTAAGTTTTAGTGGGGGAACGGACAGCATACCCGTCACGCTTGTCCAAAGCGGCTTGGCCGATTTGACACATGGGTTATCGTGCTGTGTGGGTTTGACTCGTGAATTATCGTACTGTGTAGGTTTGACACATGGTATATTGCGCTGTGTAGGTTTGACACTTGGGTTATCCGTGCTGTGCGGGTTTCACCATAATGTATTATTTCGCCATCAGCATGTGGTAATTGTAACAAAATGTATATTAAGTCAGAAAAGTGACTCAGTACTGCATGCTTTCCGGCCAAAATTCAAACCCACGTTTCTTTTGAAACGCAATATGAAACTCAAGAGCGTTAGATATATAGTATTTTTGATTATATGACTTTTAGAATTCAAATGTCTGTGGCCAAATGTGAAAAACCAAATAATTGATATTCACCATCTCTATCAAACCCTGAAGGCGCTACCTAAAGAGAGTTTTCTATCTCGCTCTTGCATTATCACAATTGTTATTTTAAAGGTTTAACAGAATCTACTTACGACAAATCTGTATCACACAAACCTCAACAACTAAATTACAAATGTTTCAAGTTTTTACTTTGTTTTCATTTATTAAAATTTAAAAGTTTTTATTCAAAGTAAGTTTCATTGGGGAACACTTTTTGAAGGTCATACATATAAATTAAAATTAAAAGCTTCCTATTCTACGTACACCGTTTCGCAACATCTTATTGCTGTTAAGGAGAAGATTTGGCAAGAACTCCCCAGCAAGACGTCTACCTAAAAATTTATTTTTATTCTTATTAATCTATCTCAAGCTCTTTTTTTTAAAATAAATTTTATACAGAAGTATGTTACACAATCACTTTTCGAAAAAATAATGGGGTTGTAGCAAACTGTACATACTCAGTAAGACAAAGACCCAATAAAAGGAAACTAAAATATTATTGTCGTTGTAATAATGACAAGACGTACTAAAAATTTATAACTGCAACATATCTCCATAAATTGCATAACACATTACATGTTTGGCAAGATAAAAACGTTATACAGAAGATAGTATACGAAGCTAAATCGAATTCCTATGAAAATGAAGCTTTATCATTTAAATATACTTCAATAGTGTAGTCTCCGTTTTTAAGAAAGTTAATTTTTAATTTCATTTTAAAATTAGTGAAAGCCAGATCTAAAATTTCATTCGGAATCTTATTGAAGAAGCAAAAACCAATCCCCAAGAAAGAGGAAATACTTTTTGTGATTTAAAAGATGGCAATATCAGTCTATACTATGCCTGATGTTGAAATTGTGAACATAGTTATATTGTTTATAGGCACTCAAATTGTTACGAATATAAATTATATTATTAAAAATATGTTAGCAGGCGTCCGTCATAATACCGATTTCCTTAAAGCGTTCTCTAAGAGACACCCGAGAGCCAAGGTTGCAAATTGACCTTACGGCTCTTTTTTGTAAAACAAATATAGTCTCTAAGTCTACAGCGGTGCCTCAATGTAAAATACCCTAGGACATTATACTGTAACTTCATACACACATCCATTGTAACTTCACACACACATCCACTGTAACTTCATAGAAGTTTATATTTGCAGTCTCTGATAATACATAGTTCGTGCCTGTACGAAAAGAGATTTTTCTATACGAACTAAATAATAACTTAAATGTAAAGTTTAGTTAATGTTCAACATAATTTCTTATATAAATAAGTGTATACCTAATTGCTATAAAGGATTTCTACATAGAAATTTGTAGGAAAATCTTTAATGCCACCCATGACCAGAAAACGCACATACATACATAGCTCAACTAGTTATACACAGCTTAACATCCTTGATGAAAGAAAAACATATAAATTTGTTTCAGTTTAACACGTTCGCTGCTAAACTAGGTCTTCAAAACCTAGTGTGTAAGTATCTTTCTGCCTGTGCGGGCGCCGCATTCGTGCCGTTTCATTCGGTGCGGACCCTGTAACTTTGATAATATTTGACGTATGAAAGAGCCAATCATATGTTACACTTTTACTTTCGTAACTTATCATAATAGGCTATTAAAAAGTGTATAGTGTTTTTTCGACCTAGTTCACACACGGATAAAATTATTCATGTTCAGTGCTATACCAAGCCTTGTTTTATTGGCCTGGTACCCACACTGAACATTTCGCGATAGTCGACGTCCATTATCAGTCAATTTTCTAAAGTTGCATTTGCTTCCTTACTTACCTCATAATGATAAGGTAGAATTTGGAAAATTTGACTGAGTAATAAACTAGCATAGCATCATGTGATGCTATGCTAGTTTATGCTTAAACATTACTAATAAGTTTCCTACTAATACATAATATTTCTGTTTCAATGTAAATGTAAATCAGAATGCAGTAAATGCAATAGGTCATATTGTTTACCTTATTTTAATGAACAGCCTTTTAATAAAAAAAAAATATAATTCAAAGGTGCCTATCGATAGATTTTAATTTTAGTACCTGTCCCATACCTAGAAATTGAAAATTCTTGTGCATTACAAGGCTTAACAAACATGGTAACTTTATTACAAGTGCGTTATAAGGTATAGCAGACCTGGCTGTTTAGATCCTCAAAAATCCACTTTTTTTCGTCCAATCCTAAGGCTATCCCGGTGGTAGATTAGTACATTAAAAAACTATAAAAATGCAAAATTTGATTAATATAGATGCTTATTCGGCGCTGCTAGAGAACGTTTTACAATAACGGGTGTAACCAGGTTAAAGGCGCCTTGTACGCACCACCAAATATACTTCCACTGTGCCTAATCATCATAATTAAAATGTGTTAAAGCCACGAGATTAGTTAAATAGCTCAACTAGCCCCTGCCAAAATAGATAAAATAAAGGGAGTGTAATGAAAAAATCTATTTATGTAAACCAAAAATCTTTTTTTGATATGATAAATATTGTACGTTTATAAAACTTTAATACTGACTTCCTCAAAAACGATCAATATTTGAAGTGTATTGAAGAAGAAATTGAAACCGAAACAATGTTTTTTCTTTTTTGTTGCATAACAAACAATCCATCTGTGTTTGTAATTCAATTGTCAAGTCAGCTTGGACAGTCGTCTGATGAATTCTTTTCTTAGGGCCGCACCTTTTTGTTATTTGATAAATTTGTATAGCATGTATAATTTCCGAAATATTATTCTATTGCCTAATTTATCCCTGTGCTCAACAAACCTCTCTCTACCCTACATTGTACGTTCACAGACAGGAATAAGCTGCGCGGTTGGCTGTACAGCAAACATTCTATAATGAGGGTCCTTAATTACAGTAGTGCTGGATTAAATGATAGGCAGTTTTGCAAAACTTAACGAAAATTGGTTTGTATAAAATTAGTAAAGCATTTTTGAGATATTGCTCCAACTTTGCTTAAATACTAGAGTTTACCCCGCGGGTGCGTGCCTCTTGTTTAAAGAGGTTACAACACAGGTTACATCGTATTAAATTATTATGTTACTGCTGTTTGCCCCGGAAGATTCACTTAATTTTATATTGCAAACTATCCCATCTCCCGATGAAAAGTCTCTATGCCAATTTTCGGTATTAAACTACAATGTACACTAAAATGACCAAATCGACCACATCGACTACATCGACCACATCGACCACATCGACCACACCGACCACACCGACCACACCGACCACACCGACAACATCGACCACATCGCCCACATCGACCACACCGACCACATCGACCACACCGACCACATCGGCCACTTCGACCACATATACCACATCGACCAAAATGAATAAATTAACCAAAATGATGAAAATCGCAAATCACAAAATAAAAACCTATCTTACTTTCTAGGATAATCATCACATAAATCTATCCCCAAACTTATCCCATTATCTGGGATGAAAAGTATCCCTTGTCCACCCTTGGTATTAAAATTACATGTATACCGAATTTTAGCCAAATCAGTCCAGTAGTTTTTCCGTGAAAACGGAACAGACAGACGGGCAGACGGACAGACAGACAAAATTACTTTCACATTTATAATATTAATAGGGATTTACAATTTACATTCACATTAAAAAAAACTTAACATTAATATCTATCTAATCTATAATTAATGTTATAAGTGCGAAAGTTTCGACGGATATTTGTTACTCAATCACGCTAAAACGACTAAACGAATCTAGATGAAATTTGGAACAGAGATAAATTATAGTCTGGAATAGCACAAAGGCTACTTTTTAACCTGGAAAATGTATGGGTCCCGTAGCGTAACATTAAGACGAGCGAAGCTGCGGGCAAGAACTAGTAATAAATATATACAGCTTAAAAAAGTTTAATAAAATCATTGAACATTTGTCTTCACACAATTAACGGACTTCACACGTTACGGACTTCACATAATTAACCGATTTCTTGCGCATATAAAAAGCAATTTAGGAAGTTACTTAGCTTTTAAGGAAAATATATACTCTTATAGCATTTTCTCTATATATAGGTCTATTATATTTATTGACTGCATTGTTGCAAATAACATTCCCTGCGTTATCAAATGAAACAAACAGGATGTGGTTAATTAGTCAATATTTTTCATTAATCAAGTACAATCGTTATTTCATGTTTAGTTAGGGGAATTCTTGATATCACCAGTGGTAAAGTGCGAGTTAGTCTAGCGAATGAAGGATCCACGGGAATCCTTTTGCGGGGGACATCATAAATTATTCCATATATAGTATGCATATCCATATGCAGCATCTGCACTACCTTTCTGAGAAACAACTTTTTTGGAAATAAAACCATTTTGGCATCATCAGCAGTGAAAAATAGTTTTTAGTATGTAATTTATGACGTCCCTCGGAGTGTCCTCCATTATTTAATATTTTCGAGAAATTCAATAATATTTGTTTAAAATAAAATAACCTTTTGTGAGAACAATGTTTGCTTGTAGGCAAATGGACCACTTGGTGGTAGCTTACCCTCGCCCATGGACATCTGCAACACTAAGAGAGCCGAGGCGTTGCCTACCTCGTTAAAACTAAGCATCTGTTTACACCCTTTTTGAAGAGACTCGTGTGGTAGCGCTCTGGGAAAACCGCGGGAGGGAGTTCCATAACTTGCACACATATAGCATGAAATAGCGTGTGTGCGTGTCTAGGAAGTGTGGATGAACTTCCAATCGCCGGCGAGTGGTGCGATAAAAGAATGGCGATGTAGACACCAAATCAAATTTGACAGTTTGAGTTAAAGAAAGATTTACGTCTACCATTGCTACTGTACATATTTTCGAAATTACTTATGTAATTTATCCTCGTACTTAGTTTTTAAATTAAGATGAAACAATTTATTGCTTTATAGATAGGGGTCGCATCTTCCAATTGGGGGTCAGGTTCACCTAGAAAAATCCGTGGGAAGCTTCCGCAAAATATTACTTGTTAGTGTATTTCAATGCTTCACATTATAAAGGAATCTTAATATGCCCTTCGTATATAATTTGACTTTAAGCGTCCATTTTACAAAGATCTCTAACTTGCTTAACTATTTTATATTATAACGTATAAACAAGGAAAGCAATTATAAAAATCAATTACGGTTTGATCAATAGACCCATATAAAAGATGAAAAATTACTGATTTCCACCATTCGTAATTAAAATACCTGAATATATTAATATGGTTAAAATAATTAGTACACTACTAATATTATATACTTCAATACTTTCTGGTAGGTGATAAAGTTTTAAGTATCGATATATTTATAGTGTAATTGTATCTTTTTTTTTATTACGTAATTGTTACATAGCCGTAATAAATATTAAGTACTAGCTGTCATAAGTTTCATACTGAATGCTCTGAAACAATCGGACTAATTATATTTCATTTAGAGCCAAATTTTCAATCGCCTGGTAAGTAGGTGAGTAAGTTATTCATAGAATAAAACAAAACATGGAGGATTAAAAATGACTGTTGCATGAATAAAACAGTTGAATTGGTTCACTTTCAAACGCAGCAAAGTTATAATTTATTCCATTGATAACTTTTATATGATGATTGAAATATCGGAGTGTTTAATTTGATTTTTAAATCATGAATATTGTATAATATTTAAATCATAAACAGTTTTAGATAGAACTTGATTAAAAAAATTATTTAAGGTAGTGAGATATTTCCTTTGATAGTCGTAAAATGCGTTATTTCGCCTGTCGATTTTTTTAAAAATGCGTGGTGGAAAATACTGGTAAAATTCAAAGTGGTAAGACTTGTAAATACTTGCAACAATAATTGGTTTTGGAGTATTTTCCAATAAATGTTTTTAGGGGTCTGTAACCAAGTAACGAAAATAATGGAAGTTCATCACATTTACTGAGCTCTTCACTGTATGTGAACTGAAGGCTTATCTCAGACGTCTTTCGTTTTTATTTTCAAACTTTTTTTGCTTCTTTTTTATATTTAAATGCCTTCTCCATTGTGTATTCCATTTCTTTTTGTGTTTATTTCTATTTATTTTTGATTTAAACAAATATTTGTTCTTATTTTTTTTATTTAAAATACCATTGACTCTGAGGCTGATCGGATAAAAACGAACGACGAAAGGCGTTTAGAAGTAAAGCCTTTGATTTTTCACTATATCTTAAGTGATGTTTGTGCATTAATAGTTTTTTTTTCGGATATAATATTCTAAATTGTTATTTTTTTAAATCCCTTTAATCTCTTGGTTCTAGAGTCTAGACTAATAAAAATCTAAAATTTGAAAAAATTGAATTTCAATTGAAAAAATAATTGTTTAATATATCATTTGTAACAAAATAAATAAATAATGAGCAAACAAGTAGAGACATTGTATAATCACAAGCTAAGCAAGTTAAGTATGTGTTATGACTAATATACAACGGGCCACTCTGGGCCCATTAACCCAGACCATCGTAAATAACGAAAATTTCGTTACGAAAATTTACCATGCCAGGTATCAAACCCGGAGCCTCTGCACTGCACTGAGGTAGGTTCGTAAAGTCTTGGCCAATTGAACCACAGAAGCCGCTAAAAAATACTACTTAGGTACAAAATAAATGACGCTTACGCTGATCTAAAATTAACTAAATATGAACGCGTATTAAAAAAACGGCAAATGAGTACTAGTTTTAAAATGCAGGATTATTTCAGAATGCCGACAGTTTCGATTTGACTACAAATATTACCGAGAAATAGACGGCTACCTAAAGTACAATATAATTCCTGCCTCATGGCATGATGCAAGACTTCGATGCCTCTATGAAGGTAACTATCCGCTAAGTGAAAATAGCTATCAAGAAGCTTTAATACTATCAAAATTAAACGGTGTAATGTACCACGCCTAGGAATATGATGTCATGATGAGAGCCAACTTGAGAGTAAGGTTAAGGGTAAAGTAACTCCTTAGAATTTGCCTATCAAAATGCCTTGTGCTAAGTTCAAGTAAGACCACATAATAACATGACGTACTGTACAGACCTGTGAGCAGGAGTTTGGCAATGCCTTCTAACATAATCCTTTGGACTCGATGTAATGTAATTCATTTTGTATTACGGGGATCGAAACACACAGACTGTCTAGATATATTTGCCTTATAGAAATGGTAATCAAACATATTAGTAGGACCTTCGCCTCATTTCTAACACCACTCCCCTAGCCATTGGCTGGGCTCTCATTTATTGTATTGGTGTACGATAAAGAGTTTTTGACTGAATAATTTCCTTCAGCCGCTCCGCTCTATACGCAGACTTTCTTAATAATTATTTCTTGCCTTCATTATGGGCTGGGAATGATCTTCCAGCCGAGGTGTCCCCACCGCATTACAATATGGGAGTGTGAAGTTTCCAAAACATGTTCTGTATTATTTTTTCAAGACCCGCAGCACATTGGTAACACCTTTAACCACTTTTACTAGGGGTATCGGCTTGTCTGCCGTATTACATGTAAAGAAAAATGTTGCCCAGACAAACAGAACAACAAATCACTAGGTACCTTCCGAAACCTCAGAATTAGTCTTTTACTGTAGTTTTATATACTGAGTACTATGCAAATTGGAGGAAAGTGGACTTTGGGCCCTGATACGGAAGCTAAGGACGCAAACGAGATTTGGAAAACTATTAATTAAAATAAATTTTGACCGTTAACAATCAAATTAATTTCAGGGGCGGAGTTAGCTTCCCCAATAAATACTAACATGCTAAAAGCATTGAGAGATATTTGGGCTCATGGCAAAGGTTGTTCCGCGTTATGGACTGGTGTGCATGCCACCTTCTCCAAGGGAGATTATTTTTCAGTTGGAGGTTTGTTTAACTTTATTAAATAATCTTAAGATTTTTATACATATATTAATATCTACAATTCTTCGCTAATAATAACTAATGACTATAAAAAGCTTGTATAGGAGATAAATGTCTGTAATAGAATGTAAAAGACTTTTATTTTTAAATCTAATAATAAATATTGCAATTAATACTGAACTGGTTACCGAATTATTAGACAAAATTTCTATGAAATGACAATATTGAAGTACATCGATTATCAAAACCTTTTCAATTCTATATTACTAGCATGGAAAAAATATATACTTTCTTCCATGCTACTAGTAAAAAACGGTGCTTTAGTTTTCTAGCTAGCAATAATTAATTATTCTCATTAATTATTTGTGTTTAACCAAAAAATCAAACGTATTTTTAACTAAACAACATTCTGGTTATAAAGATATTACTTCTTAAGTCTTCGAACAGATGGCGTTAGTAGTAACAGTCCAACTGATATTACACGTGTCTTATTGGTTTCATAATTACTATCGAAAGATAGCGTTAGGAGTACAATGAAATTCTAATTCATAAATAATGTTACATCTTCTAGGTTTACTATTGTGTATAAATTAATATTTTTATGATAGATAACACATCTAGAAATAAATTAAAATCACTATGTAATAAAAGTCCAATTAATCTGAAAGTGTGATAGTTTCTCAGTAAAGCCTACCACAAAAATGCATAGCTTGTGGAGTAGTGTTGGGCTCGCTTCGATTGCCCTGATAATAAAGTATATTCTAAATAGAGGAGCCGTTATAAATAAGTGTATGTGAAGATATCTTTTTTATAAATTATCGTGTAAATCCTATCAACTAGAGTTACAGGTTCTTAACTTTCTATTCCAGGAGTTCCGTTAACCAGAATACCCATAATATGGTCAACAAATGAACCTGATAACTTCCAAAACTTAGAAGATTGTCTGATTTTATTGACAAACGGAACTGTGGCTGACGTACCTTGCAATGATTCTTTCTCTTATGCTTGCTTTAGGAAGAAGACTAGCGTGGTAACTGCTTGTGGAACGATTGATCCTGGTGAGTTATTCAGGAATTTTTCTCGAATTTTGACAGGATTATATTTCTTAACAAATTCTAATAAAAACAAAACACTCATACTAATCAACTCTGACAAAAATATTGTTTATATATTAACTGATAATACTTTAAAATAGAATACACCTTGGAAGCTGCTACAAATTCCACACAGAAGGACTTATTTGGAGTCGCGCGTTCATGATGTGTGCAGCAGAAGGTGGCCATTTGGCTGTTATCGATACAGTTGGAGAACATCTAGTACTCAAGGATATATTTGCAAAACATCCTCCAAATACACTCTTTAATGCTATGGATCGGGACATCGCTTTCATTGGTTTCAGTGTTTGGGGCGAAAAAGGCACATGGACAACAATTCATGGTTAGTTGAGTAATTTGTTATTATACTTCATATATATATTACAGTTCATTTATACACTTTTAATTTATTTTGATTCTAGACCAGATGACGTTTACTTAATGTTTTTTTTCACTCCGTTAAATATTTATTTATTTATTTAGAGTTAGATATACAAACTATAATGTTGTTATAGGTAATAAAATCCAAGATATGATCGCTGCATCTAAAGGAAGCTGGGCTGCTGGACAACCTGATAACGCTATTCGAAACGGTGAAGGGGAAAATTGTGGAGCTATATTCCGAAATGGTCTGTATGATGACCTTTGGTGTAATTCACCAAACGTATTCATTTGTGAGAAGAGCCCAGACAGTTTACTCGAGCTTGACTAGTTTAGATTCAATTGATGGAATAATAAAATTTAATATTTTTAATATGTTTTATTTCGCTCACGTGACGACCCTGTTATATGGGGAAACATAATTATAAGATCTTCTTTTGTATTATTAAACATCTATACCGAGACCGAGATCATATAATTCTATTCGCCATTCATCTTAAGGAACAGTGTGTAACCCTTTTTCTAATTTTGTTTTTTTTTTCATCCTCTCCATAACAGTTGAAACGAGAACAGTAGGTACCTATTGCATACCTATATAGCCTTTCATACTACTCTGACATACGTCGCCTATAACATCACATTGGCGACACTATAAGTACTATGATTATTTCGTACACATAGTATCCCGTCGGATGATATCTTGTATCACCGATGTTTTGTTATCTTATTCCGGACAATGAAAAATCATTCAACAATAAAGGAGCGATTTATTAAAAACCTTGAAGAATTAGAAAAAAAACTCTTATTTGGATTATGGAGTCTTATTACTCATTCGTTCACCTTTTTATTATTGCACGAGTTCAGCAAACAGGCAGACAGCCCACCTGATGGTAAGCAGTTACCATCGCCTATAGACATTTGTAACACCACATATGTACCTGTAACTAATATGTGCCAGCGGATTTATTCAGTTTTGCTATTTCGACGTGTTTGTTAGTGAATCATTGGGCCGGGATATAAGCTTGCTATCTGTTGAGCTTCTTTTATATTTGTTCAGTATTTACCACGTGATGCTCTAACATGCAAGCAAAAAATCTAATAGTTATAGTTTTGGAGAATCTGCTAGTCCCAATTAGCTCCTCTGCTTTATTTCTTTTTTCTATAGTCACTGATCAAACTCCACACCTATACAGATTGATTATATAATACATAGACTAGTGAAGTTATGTTTTCAGTGCAATGTTTTTATTTATATATATATTTTTTTTTATTAAAAATCAACCCTTTCGCTTGGTTTGCCCTTTAACATTACGTCACAAAAATTGTTCCTTTAGGCTACACTAATTTGGAGTAATAGGCAGTATGTGTTTTTTTTTCAAAAACCAGCCGATTCGATCCTTGACAAGGATAAGTGATATTTCAAAAATCTAATGATACCACTTTAGTTTTGGTAAAAATTGACCTCTAGACTCCTTTGAGTCCTTACACTACGCAGAATTTTCCTCCAACGCTGCGCAACGAGAGAAGATACATATCGATAGCTTCCTTCTGCAACACCCTTATGTTGCAGAAGGAGGAGGGTGAGAGGCAAGGGGAAGAGAATGACCAAGCAGACTCTCCTCGCAGATAGCGTACAGAGTTTCGGAAGCGTAGCTACGCTTACCTCCTCCTCATAATTTTGTGAGACTGAAGAGTCAAGGAACTTCCCTACCGAGCAACACCAATGGCTCAAGGTGTACCATAAAGAAGTCCTATTGCGAGGGGCACTTCTTTATGGTCGGTTTGTGTTGAGGCATCACGGTGAAATATCAAGGCAGATCTAGTGTCAACCAAGATGCGGATGAATACTGGTTTTAGCAGGTATTTTGGCAGCCGGCAAAAAAATAATCCGATTAGCTTTAAATTTACCAAAAATCACAAAAAAATAAAAACCTGAAAACTATTGTAAAAAAAAATAAGACAAATACTGGGGTGATTCAGGTACCCTTTCATTTAAATTAACTATTTTTTTTCTTTTCAACGTAACAGAGATAAAAATAAGGATCAAGCTTTCGGTGTCTGTATGGATTGAACTGGAGACAATTTCGTAACATCCGATTTCAAAAACAGTAAAAAATGAATACCCAATTTATTATAAATACTAAAATAAACTATTCATGGAATTATTCATATTGATAGTACGCAAACAATATGTGGATGACTACATTGTTTATAATACAAAATTACTAACATAATAATTTAAATTAGACAATCAAATATAACAACATCATACAATAATACACCTCTAGGTTATTTTTAATATAAGAGACAAACAGAAGGGGCCATTGACCAATCAGAATAAATATTATTTGATTTAAACTTACTGACGCAGAAAAATGTTATAAGACAAAAATTTGATCAAACGAGGGTTTGCTCCTATACAATTAGAATGCATATCCCCGAGATGATATAATTTTTTGACGTAAAATATCCTAATACTATGATGCCCATATTTTATTAATCCTTGTTAATTCTCAAGCCCGTGAACTTGAAGTGAGAGATATATTTTTTTACTAATTCTGTATACTTAATTGTTTCTGCAGTACATCAATAGTTGTACTGCAATCAATCAATCTTTAGTTGCAAGAAGATAGGTACATGAATAGGTATTACATAATATAAAGTTTCCAGTGTGTTTTGTCATTTACATGACGTGCAAATACTTACATTAATTATGTCTTGTTGCTATAACCCTAAACTAATGTTTCCAAATTAATTTCATAGAAGATGATCATCAGCCCCATCAGCTATAAAATCGACAGTGCTTACAGCAATCATTTTCGATATTAACTGTAGTTCCTTAATCAGTATGTTCGTAAAACGCCATCTAGTTTCAATTGAGTGTAGCTACTTAATACTTAACAACACCTACAAAAATAACCAAAGAAGTTACTTACTAAAAATATCTTGATTATGACACTAGGAAGGGTCTATATTTCTACAATCTACAATCAAATTTATTTGTTCAAAACATGGTGAAACAGTTGGCATATATGTTATAGTGTACACGTTTTGCACACAGTGGAGCATACAAATATTTATAATAAATTTTATTAAATTACATAATGTTAAGTGAACATATGAAAAAAAAATCTGATAAATCTCAAAAAAATAATAGTAATAATAATAATAACATTCATAAGTCAAGGAAGGTATTTCTTTACAATTGAGGAATTTGTCCACCGAGTAAAACATTCTATTTAAGAGCCATTCCATTAGCTGAATTTTAAATTTATTTATCCTAAACTCTTTTATGTGGATTGGAATTTTATTATAGATTTGAATGCACACGTTATATCTACGCGTGATAATCTTGGTATATTAACATAAATTCAATCTGAAATGAATATTTACTGAGATTAATGTAAATAATATTTATATACAACTGTTTGAAAATAAATCGAAACGGAAAACCGCTTACTAAATAACAATTATGAATTTATTCATATTAAATGAATAAAATTATATAAAAGATACAATTGAAACTATTGAAACTTAATTTGTATCCGAAGTTCGTTAATAACTACTAAAATAATAAGTCTTTTTTAATCCTTTTATTTTGCTAATTTTCTTTTGAACCAACGTGGCAATCTCAGACGTTTGTAAGTACTAGGATATGCCCGCGACTTCTTCCACACTTGACTTGAAATTCCCGCAGGATTCCGGGACACAAAGTATCGCAGCATTTAAAAAAAGAATGTAAGCAATGGTGTTAGTGGAAACTGTGTCGGAATAAGCTAAGTTTTATGCATCCGAACAACTCCGCGGAAATTTCCAGCCGGATTCGGGGGATAAAAAATATCACACAATTTATTAGATTAAATTTGCTAACACCCATCCTTATCGGCAGCTGTATCGAGGTGTCGCGGCATTCATACCCATGGTTACAGTCCCGTGGCGCCTCATCATGATGCGGGGGGACGCTGGAGGGTTTAGTGGGTAGTCTGGTGGGCGGTGCTTGCAAGCTCTAATATGAAGCTTGTGTGCAACACCGGCAGCCGGGAGTCCCACATACCCCTTGAGGCCTCCCCCAGGGCATGAAGATATGGGCAAATTCCCCCAGCGCTAACAAAAAAGGATTTCGGTTATCCAGAACGCCAATAATTGGTCATCAAATAAACCCGACAGCTATCAAAATTATGAGGATTATCTGATCTTGATGTCAGATGAAACAGTATCAGATGTCTCTTGTCATAAAACTTTAATTTACGCGTGCTTCAAAAAGAAGACAACACTAGATGCGATAACTGACTGTGGAACAACTGATCCTTATGAGTTATTTATCTATGATCACAAAGAGATGATATCATACTTAATTTAAGCTTGTAACCTCTTAAACCCAAGATAAAGAATAATGTAATCCATAAAAAACTAATTCTTTTCCTGTACTTGTATCTCTTCCCAAAATAGAATATAGATGGGATATGACAACTGGAAGCTGTTATATAAATTCCATAAGGGCGGACTTATTTGGAGTCATTGATACTGTTGTAGAACATCTAGTGTATTCAAGGCTATACTCGAAAAATATCCCGAAAATGCACTTTTTAACACTAACTATAAACAAAGCACACTCGTTGGCTTCAGTGACTGATGTGAATTAGGCATATGGAAGACTATTCATGGTTAGTTGAGCAATTGAAATTACTTTTATTATGTGCCTACAACGTTTACCTGATGGCTTTACTTCAGTACTTCGTATACACAATTCTTAAAATTATATTGTTCTTTTAGGTGACAGACTTGATGACATGATCGCAGCATCTAAAGGAGGCTGGCAAAGTCCCCGATAATCTCTGCCGAAATGGCATCGGCCAAAGTTGTGGAAGTGTAAACCGAAATGGACTTAATGGTGACATATGGTGTAATGTACCATTTGCTTTCATCTGTGACAAGAACTTGAATACTTTAAATGCAGATTAATTAGATAAATGTTATAGTTAGTTTTATGTAATTTTAATTTCTTCTTATACTACAATCATATTAAGGAAGAACTATGTATTCCAATTCTGCTGTTTGTATTTTTAAAAAATAACTCTAAAAGTCTACAGCCTGGGTTTTAAAATACATTGTAAATAATAAATATACAGAACTCTCTCACACCATATTGATTTAATTTTATATGAGTAATAAATAGTCAATCTATACGAAAAGCCACTATTAAAAACAGTAATTAATTTATTTATACTTCATGAATAAAAGCATATAAAAGATGGAATTGAAACGATTGGAACATTTGTATTCGAAGGTTTCAATAATATTTTGAAATGAAGATGTTAGTAAATTTAATAATACTTATACATTTTGCAAAGTGTTTTGGTAAGTTACTGTTTAAACTTTTATACTTAAGTAATTTTTGTGTCATATTTTTTAAAAGAATGTGATTAATTTGCTTAGAAACAACAAATAAAACAATAAACATCTTGATAACCAAAGAAGGTGGCTGAAGCACCACCCTAAGATTAGAGGAGTATCTGGAGACAAACTATCTGGATGATGGAGTCAATGTTTTTAGTTAAAAATCGGTACTGCATCCATCTCCACCTCCTTTAAAAGAAAAAGAAAATAATCTAAATACCAAACCTCTATAAGACCTGGACATAGCCCAATCTTCCTGGGTTTTTGATGTTATCAGAACCGTAAACCTTTTTTTAACTAGGAGAAATCCACTCACGGACATTTCACCGTGTGAGGATCACGGTGCGCCGCGATTAATCGCTATAATCTCGTAACCCTAGCTCAAGGAAGGAAGAACGGAGTGGTTTTAGTGAGTGCGCAATCCCTGAATGGTGGGGAATACATTAATGTGTACAAACAAATAAAAAAAACGCTATACGACAACATAATAAGTCATTAGGATGGACTACATACAATATAATATATTATATAAATAAATTCTTTCTATATAAAATATCTAACTTAGGATAGTGACTTTATAAACTAATATAACAAAAGAATAACTTATTTCTATTGTATGGTACCCATAGTCCCTTAAGACTATAAGTAGAATACTGAGCCTAGGTCAATGGTAAAGTGCCCAGAAGGCTGGTTACGTTTCCTCGTTGGATCGCCATACTGAACGGTTGCCCGTGACTGATTCGTTGACCGCAACGAATCAGTCAATAGTCCTCTGATCACCCGAAGAGTCTTTGAGTCATTTGATAAATTT
Source organism: Dendrolimus houi (assembly GCA_039645545.1). NCBI lineage: Eukaryota > Metazoa > Arthropoda > Insecta > Lepidoptera > Lasiocampidae > Dendrolimus > Dendrolimus houi. The sequence continues at coordinate 20,668,034 of CM077127.1, read as the reverse complement.
TGGGAGAAACTCATGGACTCAGGACCCCGCGGTCCAAGCGTTTCAATAGCTAAGGGCACAAATATATAACTCTCACTTAGGGTTGCATATTTGCGCCGCTTGAGTGATTCCGCTGTTCCCGTCGCCGAACTGGTCGATATAAACTTGTTTGGTAAATGGGATGCGGTCAATGTGTCCACGCAGGTCGCATCTTACACCAAAGGCTTGCCACGTTACCATTAAAATCGATAATAAATAAATAAATATATATATATAAATTCACCGTTACATTTGTATATGTATAGCTGTAATCCGAGACATCTTCCGCGTTTATTTCTAATTTTTCAAAAGATGTTGACATATGACTATTTCAGAAAGCAGGGAGTTTCGATTTGACTACAAATATTATGAAGAAACAGATGGTTACTTAAAGTACAACGTAATTCCTGCCCCATGGCACGATGCTAGACAACGATGTCTCTTCGAAGGTAAATATCAACGAAGCTTAATCTATACCTAGTAAAATGTTCGATTATCACTAAATCAACAATGCCTGTATTATAAATCCTATAGATAACACTATTCTTGAATGGAGAATTAAACCAGTTTAAACACATTATAGTCCTTAATAATTTATCAGTAGTAAGCAGCGAGTGACGATCTACATTGTTTAATCTTATATCATACTGAGTAAACGTTATACAAATGCATGTTATTATTATTTGTACTACTTCAGGTGCGGAGTTAGCCTCTCCGATAAACCCTAGAATGCTGAAAGTCCTGAAGGAGATTCGCTCACAAAGCAAAGGGCCAGGCGCAGCGCTATGGACTGGAGTACACGCCACCTTTTCCAAGGGAGATTATTTTTCAATTAGAGGTTTGTCAAAATTCATATTTCACCTTTAACTCTCGAACTCATATGCAAAGTGTACTTTGAAAATGATGTTATTGGTCTCTAAAGTAGAATTAACATTGTCAACTGCAATATTAATAAGAGTGCGTTATTAATCTAGTTATTATATTTATCTATATAATATCATAACATTTTAAACATGCCATGTCTGTATATAGATCTTTAAAAAAAAACAACTGGATTTTTTTTACTGATCGATTTCAAATTTTATGTAATAAAATGTGTGATATTTTATATTTCGGTAATCCCACGGAAATTTTCCCTGAAACAGTTTGTAGTTATACGGGTGTACAAAAATTAGCTTATTCCAACACAGTTTTCAGTAAAACGATAGCTTACAATAATTTTTAAATACTGCCGTACTTTGTATCCTGGGAATTTTGCGAGAATTTCACGTCAAGCGTGGATGAAGTCGCGGGCACATTTTAGTATATTAATATAAATACTGCGAATACTGTCAAAACTAAATCATAACAAAAAAATATTGATAGATGTAAAATTGAATTTACTGAAGAATACTTACTAAAGAAGCAAGTCAATATAAGTTTCAACTATCTCTTTCCCAATTACAGGGGTTCCGTTAGCCAGAATGCCAATAACTTGGTCACTAAACGAGCCTGATAACTTTCAAAATTGTGAGGATTGTCTGATCTTGATGTCAGATGGAACAGTAGCTGATGTGTCTTGCCATGAAAGTTTCCCTTACGCTTGCTTTAAAAAGAAGACAAGTGTGATAACCGATTGTGGAACAACTGATCTTGGTAAGTTATTTGGGAATGTTTCTACAAAGGAGTGTCAATATTACTTTTGCTTAACAACATTGAATTTGATCTCAAATTTAAATTCAGACCGACTTAATTCTCGGGAAAAAGACAATATATTTCATAATTCACTAAATCAAATTATTTCTTTTTCTCGTCTAACAGAATACACTCTGGACGTAAGAACCGGAAGCTGTTACAAATTTCACAAGGCAGGACTTATTTGGAGTCAAGCGTTTATGTTATGTGCAGCAGAAGGTGGTCATTTAGCTGTCATCGACACGGTTGGAGAACAACTAGTTCTCAAAGATGTATTTGCAAAATATCCACAAAAAACGCTCTATAACACTAAGTATCCAGAGAACGCACACGTTGGTTTTAGTGATTGGGGCGAAATGGGCACATATACGACTATTCACGGTTAGTTGAATGGTTTAAATAAATTCTATTTAAGTACAAAGGATGTTTCCGTAATGGTTTTATTTAAATACTTTGTTAAAATATTTCTTTTATTACGGTTTAAATTCACTAGATTACTTTTCTTTTAGGTGATAGACTTGAAGACTTGATTGCAGCATCTACAGGAGGCTGGATGGCCTGGCAACCCTATAACTCCACTCTGGGCGGCGTAAGCGAGAATTGTGGAAGTATAAATCGAGCCGGCCTTTATGATGACATATGGTGTAATGTACCCGCCGCATTCATTTGTGAGAAGAGCCCGGATAGTTTGATTGAATTACGTTAATTTAAATAACAAAGAATAAAGATAAGGTTTCCCCACCTTATCTTTATTTTACATCCTATTTACAAATAAGTTGGACTGTGGGGTGTTATATGTGAACGAGCTAATGAAGATGAACAAAAAGGCACATACATAGGTAACGTGTCTATAAATAATTAGTCATACAAACAGTATATATTACATAATTAGTGTAAAAATATAACATAACACGTTGAAGGACACTCGGCTCCCATCGATAATTAGTGATATGAAACAGTCAACTGCAATACAAAAAAATTAGACGGCGATGGACGTCCTGTCACCTTGTAAATGATTAAGTTGCTTGTGATAAAGAGGACGTCCTCACGACCCGATATATGTCTGCTGCAGTTCTCTCATCATGCATTTTTAGATCATGTAAAAATCGTCTAATCTTAGCATTTACTTTATAGAATCAAATAAAATGACAATTATGAATAAACTCCGCGTCTAATAAAATGTATCACAATCAGTAACAAACATTATTCAGTATAACATATTTTAGAAAATGCTTACAATTGCCACTACTCTTAAGGTCATATTCGCAACCTTTAAAAAACAATTGTAAAAATAAATGAGATCAATTATTTATTAATTATATAATCACTTTGGAACTTAATCAGTCGTCTTTAGTTACTACAATTACAACTTTTCTCACTAACGGTCTATTAAAATTACAAAAAATTATAAAGAAATCAAAATTTAGGAACTCTTATACATGTTTTGCGATTCCTCCATACATTCTAGACAAAGAGGCACTTTGCTGGTCAAACAAATGTATCGTGTCTCCTTCCTTGTCTTTTTTTTCGTACATAATCTGCATTTTAGAAACATGTATTTTCTATTTGTCTCTGGGGCTGTCTTTTTTATTTTTGTGGGCCAATGCTCTTGAGAACTTATTACACATTGTGTGATTGATGAACTTTGAGTAATTGGTACATCATTTATTGTTGTTGTTGAATTAACAATATTTTGGAAAGTAACTAAATCTTTGGGAGAACATGGAGACAAATTGAATAATTGAGTAATAAGTTGGTCACGAAATCTTAAAAATTTCATTTTCTTTGTAGCAGTTCTACATTGTTTAGCCAGATAAAAGCGGTTCCAAACTACTATATCTAGCATATGAAAAAATACTTTTTTGTATCACCGTATTGTTTTACAGGGACATGAGTAATATGCAGTCATCTGGTCTACTCTGTCAACACCAGACATGTGTCTGTTATACACTTCAACTTCAACTGGCTTGATTTTCTTTTGTCCGTACCTATTATTCACTTCCTTCAAATGTGGGTGGTCTCTTGTTGTTATCATAAGTACCGGTCGCTGATCCTGCCACTTTGACACATATACCTGACCATGCCTTTTCCAAATGTGTTACCCTCTCTTTAGTTTCCGAGTGACTACATGTTTTGGGTTTCCCTTTCGATTTGCCCGTGGAGTGCCATTGGTAAGAGTTTTAGCATTTAGTAACTTTTTCGACAATGTAACAATGTAATTGCTGTTATAATAGTTGTCCATATATAAATTATGTCCTTTATACAAATAGGGTCTAAATAGTCGAAATACGATTTGTTCAAGCTTACTTGCATCTGTCTCAATTGGTTCAATATTATGATCCTTGCCGCAATACATGTAAATATTCAATACACACCCATCAGCAGTTGTTAACTCATAAAATTTAACGCCGTATCGAGCTTTCTTGCTTTTTATATACTGTCTAAAAACTAATTGGCCTCAGAACAGAATGAGAGATTCATCTAAGGACATGTCTATGTCAGGAAAATAGATTTTTCTGAAATGTTCAGTGAGCATATCTATGAAGTTTACAATTTTATCTTTTCCTTTAGCTTCCGTATCACTATCACACACGCATCGTAGTATCTGCTCAAAACGACGTCCTGATATAACATACTGAAATATTGGGAGATAGTACAAGACATCAGATTGGGTGAACAGTTTCCGTTTTATCGGTGCATTAATTTGACCTTATAAAAGACATATACCTAAAAACCCTTCAATTTCTTCACGGGTAGTGGGTTTAAAATATTTTTTCGGCTGTGTCTTGTGTGGGGTCGTGTCTGCTGGCATAATTTTTCACCATATTTGTTAGTATACTCAACACAATTGTCCATAATATGTGGAGGGAAAACAAGACGTAAACTTCTATCAATTATATTTATTTTTATACCTACTGAAGTTTTGTCAAAAACAAAATTAAGAATATCTGCAACATCGTCTTCCCACTCATTGTCTGACGGTAGATAGCTAGTATTTGCATAAATCCTGCTTGTGAAGGGTAGAGATACGGGTCTATCTTCATCGTTAGTAGTTGTAACTGTGTAGTTGACTTGATCGCCGAGATGATCAGTTGACTGGGTACTTGTTTGGATAAATTGATTGGAGTTACTTACGATTTCGACAGTTAGATTTTGAAATTCGGTACATGCTGAATCGCTTGACTAACGCGACGAGAAGTGTACGGATGAAAGTATACGAACATGTCGTCGTTTTGTCAGAGCTTGCACGTCAGAGCCGGAAGACGCGACATCGAGGTCGTTTTCAAAGTCATAATTCGGATCAAATCCGTACTCTCCATCTTGGTCGCTAAACGGATCCTTTGAGGATTCTTCCCCTAAAGATGCATCCTCAAATAGTCGCAGGATACGAGCTCTTTTCCTTTCGTCGTCAGCTATCTAAAAATAATGAACTAGCAGTTTAGCTTTTTCATTATGTGGGTATATTGTGTTGATAAAACCACGCTAGTAGCCCAGTAATTACAATATACGTAGAACAAATAACAATCAACTAAATAAAGCACTCGCGAAGTCAATCTACACAACATCATTTGAAATAAAAGAACGAAAATACTAACCTCAGTAAGCTCGCGTATAGGTATCAGCCGGTGAAAAAGCGTGGTTCCCGTGTGATGACAACACCCGACTGACGCGTACAAATGCGACGTTCTTGGACGTCAGTGTCTCCATATGTCAATCGAGAGTTACCGTGTTGCAAGGGTAAAAATACGGTGTTTCTACATAAAATTACGGTGATTCTACTAATAGTGTATCGTGTAAATTACCGTGTAATTTTTCAAGGAAAAAACAATATTATTAACCAAATGAAGTCTGAATATATTTTAAGAAAATTTACGTCATTTAACAATGTAATTTTACGTCATTCATCACACTTTCAAATTTCACTCCTTCATGTATTAAAATAAGAACGAGAATAGATTGCCAAGGCTTATTGGTAGTTTTATTTAAGTGTAAGTGCAGATAAACTTTTGGATATTGGTGCATTTCTCTGGGATTCCCGGCAACCCAGGAGCAGTGTTGCTATTACAATATTTGTTAAGTGACTAAGATTTGTTTTACGCAGCACCTACACGATGGAATTGTTACAACATAATTTATAACGCTAATACGGTTATATATGACACGGTAATTACATTATTACCTTGACGGTAGATAAAGACCGGATTACGGTGCATCTACGGTAATTAGCGTGTACATGGAGACACCGGTGGACGTTGTGTGCTGTCACGCAGGTTTATGTGTGCGTGTGACACGCTCATATTGAAAGGGATGAAAGTTGATGCGATATGACATTAAGACGAAAAAAAACGATTACGATGTGACGCTAAATATATTTTAATGATTTGGTAACTCGTATTTGTATGACAATAAGGTTCAGAATAAAATAAATATGCCTGAAAAAACGACGTGTATTCTATTGACGACGTCCTCAGCAGTCGTGTCCTTCAATGTGATAATTAGTTATACATATATAGTGTTGTCGGACCAGGGCTTGTGGCATTTTAGTGAAAAATACATGTCTCAAATTATGGTCTTATTTTTTTAACTTTAAAACACAATTTTTAATACAAAGAATAAGGCTTCTAAAGATACTGCAGTAATGACTTTCAATATTATGGAATTAAATACATGCGTTTATGTTCTATTGTTTCTAATAAGATAGACTAAGTAAGTATTGTAAATAATAAATTGATGTAATCTTGAAATTAAAAAATAATAAATAAATCAATCATAGTGCGCGTATTGTTTTTTTCACGAATAAGAAGTGAAACTATTACCAAATGTCATAATTATTTTATTTTATGTATTAAATATGTAGGTGATACAAACTTTAATACCCAAATTATAAAAGCAGTGGACATTTGTCATTTCTGTGAAACCCTTCATACTTCAAGGATTAGCGTGCTTTGCCCGATATTGTTAATGATCAAAACAATATATATATATATATTGTTACGTGCGAGCGGGGTACGCGCTTAGGATGGGAAGAAAACACCAGTTTTTAACTAACGCTTTTATTGCCTTACACAGCCGTGCGTGATTCCACTCTTCAGGGTTGCCCCACACACAACGAAAGACGCAATTTGTTCTGAAACCTTCTGCTGTTGCAGTGTTCACCACAGAATTTACCGCGCGTAGTTCGCCTCTGGACCTCCTTCTAAACTACGCGAAACTTCTCCTTCACTAAACTGTCCACTACACTTTTCACTAAATTCAACACTAAACTCGTCACTGTCTTCTATTAAACTCTTTTTCCAACTCTTTCGTATCGCACTTGTCGCTTCACTGTCTTGAACTGAACTCAACTCTAAACCGCCCGGTAGGCGCGCCTTACGCCTGCTTATATACCCGGAAGAATCTTCTGAAACCCATAATTTCGTTATTCTTTTATTTACTATCTGTCCCTTTCTAAACATCTATCTATCTCTGTCTTTTCCTTCCAGAATTTTCGAGCTTTTTCTATATATATGTATGTATATATATATATATATATATATATGTATATGTGTATATATATGCTAAAATGCATAGCTACGAATATTGGCACTGGCGGTAAAACGTTGTCAGAAAACTTGACACTTTTTAATTTTTATCATACTTTACTTCACTGCGTCAAAAAAAGAAATTTTACTTCAATAGCAATAATACTTACATAAATTTATAATTATACAATTTTGTCTTCTTCTTGATCACAATCATTATTATAAATTAATATAAACGAACAAAAACTTCTTAATTTTTTGTAGCTTTATAAAGGACGACTTCAAAACTGGGGTATATATCCTATAGTTATATTGTAAATAATAAACATACTGAACTCTATTACGGTAAACTTATTCAATTTTGTATGAGTAATAATTTAATCAACTGAAACGGAAAGCCAGTATTAAAAAACAGTAAATAATTTATTTTTATTGGATGAATAAAAGCATATAATAGATGGAATTGAAACAATCAGAATATTTATTTGTATTGGAAGTTGTACAACAATATCTTGAAATGAAGACATTAATATATTTAATAATAATTGCACACTTTGCGAGGTATTTCGGTAAGTTGCTGTTTAAATTATATTCTTATCTTTTTGTAATTTTCTTTTATCCTATTTTTCAAATTAATTTGATTTATTCAATTTCGGAATAATTAAAATATTAAATTATTGTGTAAAGTGAGTAAGCATAACATATTATTATGCATCACCTCAAGAATAAGTGCGTGGCAACATGCTATCATATTAGAGGTGATCATATTTTTAGCCAATACAATTAGAATATTTGATTGAATATGTAACATTAATAAAATTAATATTTATATTTAATACTATATCTTGTTTAAAAGGAGCAAAAAAAGTTCTCGACAAGACCTAATCCTCCTTGGTTCTTAGTGTTTCTTTCATATTGTGGTTATACACGTGACCTTGGCTGGATGAATAATTTGCAAGTCTCTTGTGAGAACATGTTAGTTTATCATGGTATAAAAGTCCCCTCCAAAAGATTAGAGTTGTTATTCATACTGACCTAGAGCAAGTTTGAAGGCTTCTTTAAGAGCCATGAAAGAGGTTAAATTGAGAAATAAAAATAAATGAATAAATCCGTAGGTTGATTAATATTTTGAGAAATCACCATATTTTATACAATAAATATTTAGTAAACATCTTTTCTAACATAACACTAAATTATAAACTAAACTAAACAATAAATGCAATTGAATTTCTCTTTATAATGTTTTCTCTTCGTTGTTTTCTAGGTTGAATATTATATAGATTTTGGATATTTCAAATCGAAGTTTTGATTTTTAAAGGTTGCTTAAAGTTATTAGATTTTTTAAAATATTGGTACTACTTGATTTAACGAAATATCAATTATTTTGTTCTTGAGTATGTCAACTTTAATTAAACAAATTAAAGTAAGTTGACATTTCATTACACATACTAAGAGGTTTCTCAAAAATATCTAAAGTATTTATCATATTTTGAAACTAAAAAAACAACTACTTGAAACATTTAAAAACCTAGATAAAGAAAAAATAGACAAGTAAAATAAATGTTTCTTTGAAAATTTTGGAAATTTTTAGTCTAGAGCGATGTTCTAATTGTTTTTCATAGAGCTGATTTTGAGAGAAGTCTCGTAAAACTTGATGGATTAGTATATTTTCACACAAGTGCCGAGAAAAGTATTCGTTTATTTTTGGCCACCTATTTTGCAATTAAATATAAATAAAAGTAAAGAAAATTATCTTCCTGGATGTATCAAACCATTCTCATTTTATTATAATTACTAGAGTCAAACCTCTAGTACGTAACTCTTGTTTAAAGAGCAGGCGATACAGGTTACATTGTATTAAATGTTTATGTATTTCCCCCGGAAGATTCATTTAATTTCATATCGGAAACTATACCATCCCCCGTCTATCTATAAACTACATAAATGACAAAACTTGACAAAAATAACAAAATAGATAACATGGACCAAGTAGACCAAGTAGACTTAGTAGACTACTGGGTCCACTGAGTCCACTGGGACCCAGTGATCCCAATGGACCCAGTGGATCTAATGGATCCAGTGGACCTAGTGGACCGAGTGGACCCAGTGGACACAGTGGATTTAGCGCGCCCAGTGGACCCAGTCGACCCAGTGGACCCAATGGACCCAGTGGACCCAGTGGACCAATTGGACAAAATCACAAAACCTATCCTAGTTTCCGGGATAACCCTTCCATAAATCTATCCCAAAATCTATTCCATTATCCGGGATGAAAAGTATTCCTTGGCCACCCTCGGTATTAAAATTACATATGTACCGAGTTTCAGCCAAATCGGTCCACTAGTCTTTCTATAAAAGGATAACAGAGAGACAAATGTATTTTTATCCCGGAAACTATCCCATTTTTCAGGATAAAAAGTGTCGTATGTTCATTCTAGGCATCGAAAAAAAATATATATATACATATATATATACTAAATTTCAGCCAAATTGGTCCAGTAATTTTTCCGTGAAAACGGAACAGACCGACAGACAGACAAAGTTACTTTCGCATTTATAATATTAATAGGGTTATCACTAATAAATTCCCTTTGAATTTTGTGTAGTACTAACTGTAACACGTATCTTCATCCGCTTTTGTTTTAAAATTTTCTAAAGATCTAAAATACGACTATTTCAGAATGCAGAGAGTTTCGATTTGACTACAAACATTATGAAGAAGCAGATGGTTACTTAAAGTACAACGCAATTCCAGCCTCATGGCACGATGCTAGACTTCGATGCCTCTATGAAGGTAAATATCAAGGAAGCGAATCTATAATACTTATAGGTAAAATTATTCTTGTACAGATAATTAAAACAGTTTGGACGCATTCTACTTCTCATAAGTTAATAGTTTATCAATAGTAAGAAGCGAGTAACAATATACATTGTTTAAGCTTATATCATACTCTGAGTAAACAATCAAAAGTATGCTAATATTATTTGTACTAATTCAGGTGCGGAGCTAGCTTCTCCAATAAACCCTAAAATGCTGAAAGTCCTGAAGGAAATTCAGCCACAGGGCAAAGGGTCAGGTGCAACGCTATGGACAGGAGTACACGCCACCTTCTCGAAGGGAGATTATTTTTCAATCAGAGGTTTGTGAAAATTTACTATTCGACTTTAACTTTCGAACTCATATGCAAATTGAGGTAACTTTGAAAAGAATGTTCTTGGTCTCTGAAGTAGAATCAGAATTATCAACTGTAATATTAATTGGACTGTGTTCCTAATCTAGTTATCATATATACTAACACAAATACTGAAATTAGTGTCAAACTAAACAATAATAAAAATTATTAATGGATGTGAAATTGAATTCACTGAAGAACACTTAGTAAATAAACAAGTCAATGTGACTCTTACCTACCTTTTTCCCAATCACAGGGGTCCCGTTAGCCAGAATGCCAATAACTTGGTCATTAAATGAGCCCGACAACTTTCAAAATTGTGAGGATTGTTTGATTTTGATGTCAAATGGAACAGTGGCTGATGTGTCTTGCCATGAAACTTACCCTTACACCTGCTTCAAAAAGAAGACAAGTGTGGTAACTGGTTGTGGAACAATTGATCCTGGTGAGTTATTTGTGATTGTTTCTACAGAGGGGTGATAATATTAGTTTTGCTTAACAACATTGAACTTTACCTCAAATTTAAATTCAGATCATCTTATCTCTTGAATAAAAGACAATTTATTTCCTAATTCTCTGAAGTAAGTTTTATTTCTGTACTAACCTCTTCTCGTGTAACAGAATACACTTTGGACGCAAGAACTGGAAACTGTTACAAATTCCACAAGGGAGGACTTATTTGGAGTCGAGCTTTTATGACATGTGCAGCAGAAGGTGGTTATTTAGCCGTCATCGACACTGTGGGAGAACAACTAGTTCTCAAGGACGTTTTTGCAAAATATCCCCAAAACACACTCTTTAACACTAAGTTTCGTGATAGCGCACACGTGGGTTTTAGTGATTGGGGCGAAATAGGCACATGGACGACTATTCACGGTTAGTTGAGTGACTTATAAAATTATATTTAAATACAAACGATGTACACATAATGGTTTTTTGTTACGGTTTAAATTCAGTAGATACTTTTCTTTTAGGTGATAGACTTGAAGACTTGATTGCAGCATCGAAGGGAGGCTGGATCGCCGGACAACCTGATAATTACACTCTGGGTGGCGTAGGCGAAAATTGTGGAAGTATAAACCGAGCCGGCCTATATGATGATATATGGTGTAATGTACCCACAGCATTCATCTGTGAGAAGAGCCCGGATAGTTTGCTTGAATTAGATTAATGTAAATAACACAAAATAAAGATAATATGACGAAGTACATCTTCGTTTATAAGTTGGACTGTGGGGTGAGGTAGGGGGTTGACTTCGCCCAAGCTGTTATATATGAACGAACTAATGAACATACTACAACATAGCTTACGTGTCTATATATAATTAGTTATACAGATATAGTGTTTTCAGACTAGGGCTTGGGGTATATTTGTGAAAAATACATGTCTTATTTATTTTAATTTGAAAAAAGCGAGTTTTTACCACAAATAATAAGATTTTTTTAGATATTGCAGTAAAGAGTCAAAAGCACTTACTTAATTCTATAATGTTCGTATACGAACATTATAGAATTAAGTGATTGCTTTTATGTTACATTGTATCTGTTCCACTAACATAGATCAGAGTAATTATTGTAAATAATAAATAGATGTAACGTCTTGTAATAAAATTAATAATTGTTATTAAAATTTTAATAAATAAATCAATTTGTGTGCGTGTATTTTGATTCACGAGTAAGTGAAAGTTTTTTGTGACCTCTAACATTTATTTTATCCTATATATTTTATGTATTAAACAAATAAATGAAATGAGATTTAATAGCCAAATTAAGAAAGTAGTGGACATTTACCATTTCTATGGAATCCTTTAAAGTTCAAGAATTGGCACGCATGCGGCGATTTTATTAATGATTAAAACAGTATATATAGTATATAATACTTCTATCAACTATTTTATAGAAGTTATACTACACTGCGTACCTACTAATATTGTTTATACTTATGCAGCTCTGGAGGTAAAACGTTGCAAGAAAACGTGACGCTATTTATATACAGTTTTCTTCGCTGCGTCAATAAAAAGTTTCACTTCAATAAAAATATTTGTATTAAATCTAATTATTTGACTTTATTATCTTTTGACATAAAACAATACTCTATTTTAACTTAATTTTCGGTGGGAACGCCAGTAATAATTTAATTATATCTTATATAAGACTATGTAATATTTGCACATCCTTGGGGTACCTGTATACATTTTATGTACCATGTCATATGGAAATAAGTTTCATTTCATTTCGTATACTAACCAATATAAATTTATAATATTATAGAATTTTAATTTCTTCTTGATCACAATCATATTAACCACGGAAAATGATTCAATCTGTGATATTAACAAACAAAAATTTCTTAAATTATTTGTGTTTTTACATAAAAAGATTTCAAAACTGAGGTATATGTTCTGGAGTTATATTGTAAATAATAAATATACAGAACTCTGTTATGTTACATTAATTAAATTTTGTATGAATAATAATTTAAACAATTGAAGCGGAAAGCCAGTATTAAAAAACAGTAATTAATTTATTCTTATTGGATGAATAAAAGCATATAAAAGACAGAATTGAAACAATCAGAGCATTTATTTGTATTCAAAGTTTTACAATAATATCTTAAAATGAAGACATTAATATATTTGATAACAATTGTATATTCTGCAAGGTATTTTGGTAAGTTGTGTTTAAATTATAACCGTAACCTTTTGTGATTTTTTTGTATATTAATTTTCAAATTAATATAATTTATTCCTTTTCATAATAATAAATAAGTAAAATATAATGTAAAATGCGTAAACGTAATACATGTATGTCCTGAAGAGTAAGTTCCTGGAAACAAGATATCATATTAGAAGCGACCTAGTTTTAGGTAATTCCAGATCCAAATTGTTGAGCCGATAGATTTATTTAAGAATACTACATCTTCCTTGAAATGAGCAGAAAAAGTTCTTGACAAGGCTTAATCCTCCTTGGTTCTTGGTGTTTGCTTAACATAGTTGTTATGCACATGACCCTGGCCGGTAACGAAATCCTTATTAATATTATAAATGCGAAAGTAGCTCAGTCTGTCTGTCTGTTTGCCTGTCTGTCTGTTCCATTTTCAAGGAAAAACTGTTGGTCCGAGAGAGAATGAACATAAGATACTTTTAATCCCGAAAATGGGATAGCGGAATATAATAATATTTGTCTCTTTGTTTGTTAAGCTTTTACGGAAAAAGTATTGGACCGATTTGGCTGAAATTCGGTATATATGTATTGTGTATGTAGTTGTTTATAATCGAACTGATTTTGGGGTAGGTCTCTTAAAAATTCTAGTATATAAAAACCTCTTGTGTATTTGTGGTCGAACTCCTCCGAAACGGCTTAACCGATTTTAATAAATTTTTCTGTATATTTGGTAGATATGAGAATAGGCCGTAAAGTATTTTTCACTATCCTATGTTATTTTTATGGCAGAACAAAGTTTGCTGGGTCACCTAGTAAATTATGTATATTTTCGCAAAGTAAAAAAAACCGCCATACAGGATGTAAATCACATATTTAATTTAGTTAATGAATTATAACACCATATTTCATTAAAAACTTTTTATAAATTAATATCACTAATAAATTCGCTTCGATATTTACCTGTAACTCGTATCTTCATCAACTTTTGTTTTGAAAGTTTCTAAAATACGACTATTTCAGAATGCAGGGAGTTTCGATTTGACTACAAATATTATGAAGAAGCAGATGGTTACTTAAAATACAACGCAATTCCTGCCTCATGGCACGATGCTAGACTTCGATGCCTCTATGAAGGTAAATGTAAACGATCTCTACCTCTACTGCATTAACCTTTAAAATTCAATCGGATATTATGAACCTTTCTCTTATAGGTACCTACAATCTTTTTAAATGGATTATTAAACTGTTTCATCGTAATTGATGTCCTTGTAAATCACTTATTAAAGCATCTCCCTATTATTCCATTGATTTAAGTTTGTAACTTGGCAGAGGGTTCGCACCGCCTATGTTTTTCTGACTTAGTACGCATATTGTTACAATTACCACGTGCTTACTGCCGAAGGAGAAATTAATGGGATACAGGCTAAATTTGAGTTCTCGGTGCGTAAAACCCGTCAATCTGTCTTGGACAAGCATGGCGGGTATATTGTCCTTCCCTCCAGACATAGGGAGTCTAGAACCAAACGGAGTGATATTGTTAGATTATCAGTATTCGTCCCGCTTAGTTTAAAATCCTGTCCAGTCAAATTATTTCCGTAACTACCCGCTTTTCCTAACTCTGTTGTTCAATCACCTTTTCCAAACCGCCATCTCCTCTTGCATTACGACTATTCTTGTCGCACTTACCGCTGTATTGATCTAGCTCGTCTTTATGAGTCAGTGTGCTCTCGACCCTTGTACGACAACCCGTATATCCTTCCGCCACCAATTGCCTTCAAGTGCAATTATACTGCGCCTAGTAAGAAGGAGACAAGCCAGAAGATTTGCTGCAAGGCTCACGACTTGGTGAACAGCACGCATAGTCAGTGCAGCCCAGTGTCACGCAGGTTAATCTCCCTTCTATCCATACCAGCAACCCTACCACCGCCATTTTAGATACGCGTGCAGTTTCTAATACTGGTTTTCCTCGTGTCCTTGTGGAACAGGAGAAGAGGAAACCCTCTTGCATATAATATTCGAGTACCCCCCTCTTTGCCTAGCAGCGGTATAACGCGAAATGCACCCTACTTACGGATATTAAAATTGCTAACGTACAGGAGTTACTTAGCAGGAAGCAGAGGAAGGGTTTGATTGAATTCGCGCAAAAAAGTTATCGTAAGAGCCGTTAAAAGAAATAGTAGCCAATAAAGATATCTAACATATAGTTGTATATGCTGTTATAGCTTGTAGATTTAGTATTTAGTACCAACGTTCCCCAATCGCTAGCATTAACAAATGTATATATAAAACTAAGATAAGAAAACATGTGTAGAAATAGAAAGCAATAAAAATAATAAATGGATATAGATAGATGTAAAAAAATTAAAAGTAGAGAGTTTAGAATAAATTTGGAAAATGTAGTAAGACAAGATAAAAACTTTATTGGAATAAGGTAAATGCTGTAGATTGTTATTGTTTAAAAAAGAAAGAAAGACCTTCTTTCATTACTCAAGAAAGAGGAGGAAGGCGTAACATATAAATAAAAAAATAGTGCGCTTTCTCGTTGACAACCTGTAAGTTACAATATACATCGTATCTACCTATAATCTTGGATCATTCTTTGAATAAACGTTATCTAAATGTAAAAATGTAAATCATTAGTTGTACTCATAATAATTTAGGGGCGGAGTTAGCTTCTCCGATAAACTCGAAAATGCTAAAAGTCCTGAAGGAGATTCGGCCGCAGGGCAAAGGGCCAGGTGCAGCGTTGTGGACTGGGGTACACGCCACCTTCTCCAAGGGAGATTATTTTTCAGTTGGAGGTTTGTTAAATTTTGCATTTTATATATTAAAGTTTTAAATGATAAAAAGTAAATACAAAGCAAGTCAATTTTAAACTATATAACTCATAAGTTAAACGAAATTTGGAAAGGATTTCATAAGTTTCTGAAGTAAAATGTAACATTTTTGAATGTAATATTAGACTGGCTTATTATTCTATCTTTTTATATATATATATATATATATATATATATATATATATATATATATATATATATATATATATATTATACATGTGTGCCACTGAACTTTAGGGTAGGACAACGTATGCTGGGCTCTCTAATAATATAAATACTAAGATAACCGCCAAAACAAAACGAAATATATCTATTATCTTTAATTCTCTGCACAACCAGCAATGAAATCGGCTTTGTAATGACACACTGGTTTGTTTATAGATCAACAGATATTGAATTAAAGTCACTAAACGGTATTACCTAAATAAGTGACGATAAATTTCAATACCGGTATTTTTTTAATTCTAGGGGTTCCATTAGCAAGAATGCCAATAACTTGGTCACCAAACGAGCCGGACAACTTCCAAAATTGTGAGGATTGTCTGATCTTGATGTCAAATGGAACAGTAGCTGATGTCTCTTGCAAAGAAAGTTTCCCTTACGCTTGCTTTAAAAAGAAGACAAGTGTGGTAACCGGTTGTGGAACCATTGATCCTGGTGAGTTATTTATGAATGTTTCTACAAACGAATGACGTCACTATTCTTTCACAACTTTGAACTCTAACTCAAATTTACTTGTAATTATAAAACTACATTAAATTTAATTTTAGAATATCTTTAGCTCAGGGTCATAGATAACATATTTCATAATTAACTAGAGTATTTTTTTAATGTACTACAATATAATTATCTCTTCCCTTCTAAAACAGGGTACACATTGGATGTGAGAACTGGAAGCTGTTATAAATTCCATAGGGGAGGACTTATCTGGAGTCGAGCGTTCATGACATGTGCAGCAGAAGGTGGTCATTTAGCTGTCATCGACACTGTTGGAGAAGAAATCGTACTCAGGGACATATTTGCAAAGAATCCCCAAAATACACTATTTAACACTATTTATAAAGATAGTGCACACGTCGGTTTCAGTGACTGGGGCGAAATAGGCACATGGACGACTATTCACGGTTAGTTAAATGATTTAATTTACCTTCAGTCTCTAAGTCGTTCAGGCGTGAACAAAGTTTACATGATGCTTTTATTTAAGTATGTCTATCAAAACAACTCATTGACTGGATGATCAGAAGGCTGGTTCCTACCTCGGACAACCTTTTGACTTATTGCCTTTTGATTTCGAATATCTAGGCTCAGTATTCTACTTATAGTCTTAAGGGATTATAGATAAAATACAATAAGTTTCCTTCATTGTACTAGTACGTCTTTAATTAACATATCTTTATAAATATAAAAATGAATCGTAGATATGTATGTACGCTTATAACTTGAGAACGACTTAAGCGATTTTGATTAAATTTGTTTTGTGTGTTTGAATGGGTCCCCGGGTGGTTTAGATTCACAATTGGAACCGGCAGGTGCCGCTGAAATCGTGTTCTAGAATCGTCCTAATCACCTGGACCGATTTTGGTGACTTTATTTTTGTGTGTTTGAGTGGGTTCCCGGATGGTTTAAATTCACATTTGGAACCGCTAGGTGGCGCTGAGATCGGGTTCTAGAATCCTCCTAAACACCTGGACCGATTTTGGTGATTTTGTTTTTGTATGTTTGAGTGGGTTTCCGAATGGTTTAGATTCACAATTGGAACCGGTAAGTGGCGCTGAGATCGGGTTCTAGAATCCTCCTAAACACCTGGACCGATTTTGGTGATTTTGTTTTTGTATGTTTGAGTGGGTTCCCGGATGGTTAGATTTACAATTAAAACCGGTAGGTGACGTTGAGATCGAGTTCTAGAATCCTCCTAATCACGTGGAACGATTTTGTTGATTTTGTTTTTGTGTGTTTGAGTGGGTTCCCGGATGGTTTAGATTTACAACTGGAACCGGTAGGTGGTGCTGAGATCGGGTTATAGAATCCTCCTAATCACCTGGACCGATTTTGGTGATTTTGTTTTTGTGTGTTTGAGTGAGGTCCCGGATGGTTTAGATTCGCAATTAGAACCGGTAGGTGGCGCTGAGATCGGGTTCTAGAATCCTCCTAATCACCTAGACCGATTTTGGTGAACTTGTTTTTGTGTGAAACAAAGTCTTTTAGGAATTCAGAAAATATGGCAGTACGAAGTTCGCCGGGTCAGCTAGTTATTTAATAAAAGTTTAAGTTTAATAGATACTGTGGTTTTAGGTGATCGACTTGAAGACATGATTGTAGCATCTAAAGGAGCATGGTTTTCTGGACAGCCCGATAACCTCACTTTAAATGGTGTAGGCGAGAATTGTGGAAGTATACGGCGTAACGGTCTTTACGATGACATATGGTGTCATAAACCTACTGCGTTCATCTGTGAGAAGAGCCCGGACAGTTTACTTGAATTGGACTAATGTAAATAGCACGAATAAAGGTGACTGCACACGACACCGTATCATACCACAACCGTGCTAGGAACGTATCCGGCAATAAAATATTATTTGTATTGAAAAGTATTAGAAAATACCCATAGACGGTTCCCTCACAGACCAACGCCGTTGCGTGCTATGCACGGAACCTAAAGTAATTGTAGGCGAGAATATATTGATACGTTCTAGTGGACATAGAAGGCCGTATCGTATTTCTTACCGTGCCTGATACGTTCATAGCACGGCCATGGTAATGGATCCGGTGTAGTGGGCAGACACCTTAAGACAAAGTTTTAAAACCCCGAGTTTACATTTTGCCTACTTCTACGGCAGGAAGCAGGAAAATTGCGAAGGAATTGAGTAGCGCGAGTATCAAAATTTGTTGAAATAAGTTGGGTTTACATACTCGCGCTGCATATTTCTTTTGCCGCTGCCGTGATAGATAGGTAGATAATACTATAACTCTTTACTGTACACCAATATAAAAATGAACTTACATGGTATGGTAGTAGTAGTAGTAGTAGTAAGCATAATGTGAACGAGGCATTATACGATATATTTTTTAAGCCTTCTAATCTAGTATCAAATAATTATATTGATGGAGAACTATATTTCTATTTGTTCAAACTCTTTAGAGCATTAAGGTAGTATGAAAAAAGGTGGCAAAATATATTGGGACTTTTTTATTTTATTTGATTTTAATTAACATAACTTCGTCATCCACAATCCCGTTGACCTTACTTCTAAAAATTATTAGATTTTTATTTTTCATGAAAATAAAAGGAACTAGTAGCATTGCGGCTCATATTTTAAACTAATATTAAGCATATCGCACAGCAATAGGAAGCATATCGCATGTTGATAATCGCTTATGCTTAATTTGCTGTTGGTGTCACGTCCCTATAAGGCCGTGGTCATTAAAAAACTTCTTAATGTGGACAAAATATCCTCTTTAATACCCGTAGATTATCGGCTTAATATTAGTTTTCTTTTTTTTTAATAATCGGCAGACAAACACACATATTGCACATCCCCAAATTAAGCAAGTTACGCTTGTGTTATGGGTAATATACAAAGAACTACTTTGGGGCCGATCCCAAACACCCAGACCATAGTAAATAACGGAGCAAATTCGTTTCTAAAATTTACCATACTAGGAATCGAACCCGGAGCCTCTGCGTAGCAGTAAGGTAAGCTGTCAAAGGCTTAGCCCGCTCTACCACAGAAGCCGTCAAAATATAAAGGATGTAACGGTGGCGCAAATAAGTTTGGAAATATTCATGGAAAAAAATCATCTGAATAAATAGGGACATGCAAAAGAAACAACTAAGCCGATATAAAAAAAAAAAAAAACTTATTTTTGTACAGTCGCGGTATGAAAAGGTTCGCCAGTTTTCAAATTGATTCATTAAACGTTCCGCAAGCAGATGTTACATTTTTAACTAAATCACAAAACAGACTATTCCATTAAAAAGTATTTCATCTTTGACAATAAAGTTTAAAATTATTTAGATCAAAGTTGTTTGATTTTATATCTTGTCTAAAAGGATTGTTTAGAGATTAAAACTTTTTTTATTGGTTTTAATATTTATAATAAGCGTAGTGATTATATCCTCTATGTTTTTGATGATTCAAACTATTGTTAATCTCAGTGTCTGTCGTTGTCAACATTGCAATTTTTTCTTTTATTCATGTTCCTATATTTTATAAACGTAAAATTTATGAAAATGTTCTCAATACTGTTTATTGTACTCTTGCTAAGAAAAGTAGCCTTTAAGGTGAAAAACCTTTTCATACCGCAACTGTACCTACATTTGTACTGAGGGCTTAATCCGGACGGTTTTAGCGAATCGCCTAGCGAAATTGACACGTATCAAGATATACTAAAAGCTTTAGAGCATAATATAAAGTTTCACTTTATTTTAGTACTTGTGACATACGTAATACTAATCTACAAAACCGATCGCTTTAAAACCTCTGATATGTATGAACGGAATTAAAACTGGTTTCAAAAATTAATGTTCATCCCCACTTCATACCAGAACGCATTATGCATGTAGAGTATCGTATTGTGTATTATCCTATCGTATAGGTTTTGAAAAACTCATGTTATGTTCTCAATGGTTTTTTTTATTATAATCTGAATTCCTGCTAATTTATTTCAGTCAAACTAATAGTTAAAGATGGAGACACACTATTTCCAAATTCGTAAATTCTTTGTGTCTACTTCCAACTTTTGAAATATATAGTGCAAAGTTATGCACAAAATTAATGCAACTAGAGCTTAAAAAATGCTGTGGTTTGAATAAATTCCGTTGAGTAATTTTATGATTCTTGATACTATACTCGTATATTTTTATAGTTCGTAGTCAAATGCTAAAACAGTGGACTTTCGTAACTTCCATGATTTTGATAGAACTATCGACAAAATAAAATATACCCAATACTCGTCGATATGTATCATATTGTACACTACGTAAAAACAAAGATTTATTATTATCTATATCTAAAATTAAATATTGCATCATTGATCTAACAAGGAGGAAATAAAATATGTATAACATTTATTTTTTATTATTCCCTAAGTAAACATATATAATAGGTTGAATATGAATTTATAAACAATATATATTGCATTACATATTATAGTATTTATATATATATATTATCCTCGTGTAATCTAAGAAAACTAATATACCATTTATACACCATAGTTTCTTCGCATTTTATATAAAAATTCAAAAGGTTTTTTTAAAAAGTTTAAATACATTTGACTAAAGTATGTAGCTGCCATTTTGTTGGATAACTTTTTGCCATCTTGTAGGTAGGGACGTGATTCCATTGCTATAAAAATTTTGGGGCTTCTGATCAAAAAACTGCGACAAGTGGTTTTGGCAGTCCTCTCGTGATGTTAACCTGACACTGCCTAAGGAATTTTGCAGAGACCAAACAGGTGAAAATCTGAAGGTTCAAGGTCAGGACTACACTGCGGATGCATTAACACCTCCCAGCCAAACTCTCGCAATTTTGGCTAAAGATGTGTGAGGTCTAGCGTTATCATGGTGAAAAACCACACCCCTTCTGTTGATTAATTCCGGCCGCTTTCTCTCAACTTTTTGCTTTAATCTCATCAGTTGTTCGCAGTACAGTTCAGAATCGATGGTCCTGCCTAGCGGTAATAGCTCATAATGAATAATACCCTTCCAATCCCACCATGCACACAGCATCACCTTGTTGCGAGTTAACCCGGGTTTCGCCACAGTCTGTGAAGCCTGACCGGCCTTTGACCACGATCTTTTTCGCACGTTCTTGTCGTACCTAAACCACTTTACATCACCAGTTATCAGTTTCTTTAAAAATGGTTCGGTTTCATTACGTCGTAATAAAGAATTACAAATGAGTACACGGTTCATTAGGTTTCTTTCAGTGAGCTCATGAGGCACCCAAATATCGAGCTTTTTTGTGTACCCAGCTTTTTTCAAATGCGCCAAAACCGTTTTGTGGTCAATTCCCAGTTCTCCAGCTACATCGTAACTACTAATATGCCGATCGTGCTCCACTTTTTTAAAAATGGCATCAATTTTGTCCGTAACAGGGCGACCAGAGCGACGTGCATCTTTGACGGCCTCTGTGGTTGAGCGGGCTAAGCCGTTGCCGGCCTACCTCACTGCAGCGCAGAGGCTCCGGGTTCGATTCCTGGTACGGTAAATTTCAGAAACGTATTTTCTCCGTTATTTACTATGGTCTGGGTGTCTGGGATCGGCCCGAGAGTAGTCCGTTGTATAACACCCATAACACAAGCGTAACTTGTTTAGCTTGGGGATATACAATGTGTGTATTTGTCTGCCGATTATTATTATTATTTTGGAAAGGTAATCTTTTCTTAGCACTTTGGCTAGTTTGAACCACATCAACGGGCCTAAACCAAGTGAATGCAACGTGTAGTGAGGAAAATTTATGTTGACGGTATGTTATTATGAGGGGCAATTTTGTTTTCGTCTATCTGCAAGGATTTTCTGACTATTCTACATGTATTCAAGATTGCGGCTTTTTGGAGAGTTATGTAGAGGATTTCTTTGAGGTCCAATAGTTTTAGGCTATGGAGAAGATGGTTGGGAATAACGCCTGTTGTGGAGAGAACTATGGGTACTATGTATACTTTTTCCTGTCGCCAAATTTTGTTCACTTCATCTTTGAGTTCTGCGTACTTGCTTATTTTTTCAGTTATTGTTGTTTGTATGTTGTGTGTGTTAGGAACAGCAATGTCAATAAGGTAAGTGATTTTGTTAATTTGGTCCTGTAAATTGATATCTGGTCTATTGTAGTGAATTGTCTTATCGGTGAGGATGGCGCGGTCGTAGTAGAGCTTGTGTGTAATGTTTTCTAGAATGGTTTGTGGAGTACATTTGTAATATGGAATGTTTGTGTCTTGTATGAGTGCATATTTGACTGCAAGTTTTTGATGAATGATATTTGCTACCTGATTGTGTCTGTGTGTATAGTCTGTTTGTGTAAGGGTAGTGCATGCTCCTGTTATGTATTGAATGGTTTCTGGTTGTATGTGACATTTGCGACACTTATCGTTTGTTACTGTAGGGTCTTTAATTATGTATTTTCTGTAATTTTTTGTGTTAATAATCTGGTCCTGTATTGCTATCATAAATCCTTCAGTTTCTGGAAATAAACTACCTACTTTAAACCATTTATTAGATGCAAGTGTGCTTATATGTGACTGTTCTAGGTCGTGAGGATGCCGACCATGAAGCACTTTCTTCTTCCATTCTTCAATTTTTTGTTCTTGTGGGTTATTACTTGTTATTATTGGTGTTTAGTGTATCTGTTTGATCATTTAGGTTTAGTGGAGTGTAGCTATTGTCGTTTAGAACCATTGCATTATGTATTTTACTGGAATGTGATTTTGTGTGAAAAAATGATTTTAGCCTAATGATTTGTTTTCGCCACAGGTGCTGGATGTCTATAAGGCCTCTCCTTCCATTTTGTCGTTTAATTGTTAGTCGTTCTATGGCAGATTTAGGGCGTAACTTGTTGTTTTTTGCTAGTATGGTGCGTGTAGTTCGTTCTAACTGTTCTGTATCTGTTTTTGTCCATTTTATAATTTCGAATGAATAGGTTAATATGGGAATGGCGTAAGTATTTAAGGCCTTTACAAGGTGTTTACTAGAGAGTTGGGATTTACAAATGGCGTTTAGTCTTTTTTTGTACTCTGTAGTTAATGTATTTTTAATTCTAACGTGGTATAGTCCTTTTAGTTGTGTATAACCTAGATATTTATATAAGTCATTCGATTCCATTGCTGTTATTGTGTCTGTGTCGTTTATTACATAGTCGCTGGGTTGTATTTTGCCTCTAATAATGTGAAGTGTTTTACATTTGTCTAAACCAAATTGCATTTTAATATCTTTACTGAACTTTGCGCTTGCTTCTACAAATTTTTTCATTTCTTTTTCTGACTGTGCGTATAGTTTAATGTCGTCCATGTATATGAGGTGTGATATTGCTGTATTTTCTGTGGTATTTTTGAGGCAATATCCAGCCCGGCAACGCTGTAGCATGTGAGACAGGGGGTTAAAGGCGAGACAGAACCACAGCGGGCTTAGTGAATCACCTTGGTAGATTCCTTTCTTAATAGATATTTGACGTGTTGTGATAGGGTTAGGATTGCAATTAATTTGTAGCGTGGTTTTCCATTAGGGCATTATATTTCGTAGAAAATTTATGATTTTAGGGCTTATTCTGTAAATCTCTAATATTTTTATCAGCCAAGAATGTGGAACACTGTCAAACGCTTTCTGGTAATCAATATAGGTACAATGAAGATTTCTATTTTTTGTAGTGGCATGTTTATGTATTGTGGAGTCAATAATCAACTGTTCCTTGCATCCCATGTGGCCCCGTCTGCATCCCTTCTGTTCTTCTGCCGTGATATTATGATGTTCGAAAAATTAACTCACACTAATTTTTGTTGTGATTGCAGATGTCAGTATTTTATAGATTGTGGGTAGGCATGTGATTGGCCTATATTGCGAGGGTTCTGGTGAATTTTGAATTTTAGGTACCATGTATGTTATCCCTATTGCAATAAAATCTGGAATATTCTGTTCACCTAATATTATATTTGTAAAATGTTTTGCTATAGATTTGTGTAATGATGTTAACTTTTTGTACCAAAAATTGTGTATTTTGTCTATACCAGGAGATTTCCAACTGGGTCCATACCAGAGTATTGTGTTAGGGTTGTTGTAAATTTGTCATGTATTTCTTGGGTATAGGTGCTGGTTGTTAAATTCTGATCTGCTATGACTAAGGTCTCAATATCATTTTCTAAGATAAAGGTTAAATTTTCAGTTTGTGAGGATGTGTGTGATGTCTGTGTGTATGCTTGCGATTGATGGAATGGGTGTGATTGTAAAATTGAAGATTGAGTGTAAGATTGTGGTTGTTCTTGTATAATATTTTCGTCTGCGTCTTGTAATAATGTCATGGTATTAGAGCCTATAATATCTTCAGATTCTTCTTGTAACTGTAAGCGGACCTCTTCTCTCAATTGGTTTAGTATTTCTTGAGAGACAAGTTTATTTCGTACTATAACTCTCCGCTGGTCTGATATTCTTTGTTCTGAAACGGTTACTTCCGGTTATTGTAGGGAAAAAAGTTGATGCAATTGTTGCCTGTATGTGGTTATGTCGGTCTCTAACTTGGTTATGTGAAAATAAGTACGCATGATAAATGTATTCACATCCTTGCTCCATTTCATGCGTACTCGTGATTTCCCAGCCTTGGTGGACACGGATAAGAAGGAACTTGCCTCCCGTGCAACATTCAAGACTGGTATGGGTGGATCTGGATTAAAAGAGAGTGTTTGGGATGACGATGGTACGGAAGGTGAAGATGATCTGGAGGGTGTGTACGATATAGTACTTGGGCTATATGGTTCTATTGGAGTGTTTGTTCTGACTGTTAAACTATCACCATCGTCACGGGTTTCGGCTGTAGCATCTTTGTCGATGGGAGACTGCCTGTTCAACTTCTCACCGCTGACGATTCGCATGCTGAGACACCCAGCGTCAGCTCCAGGTGTGCCCCGG
Organism: Dendrolimus houi; assembly: GCA_039645545.1. Classification (NCBI taxonomy): domain Eukaryota; kingdom Metazoa; phylum Arthropoda; class Insecta; order Lepidoptera; family Lasiocampidae; genus Dendrolimus; species Dendrolimus houi. The sequence goes on along the minus strand of CM077127.1, from coordinate 20,642,537 downwards.
CGATCGCCCCCGGGCAGCGTTCTTATACGTTTACATTTAGATCGTAGCTCCATATTTGATGGGTTTCCAGAGACACGTTAGCCACTCCAGTAATTTCTCATTCGTGTGTCCGCCCCCCACGTGATTAGCTGTTCAATCAGGACGTGTGGTTGTATTAGGGGGCCTTGTTATTATTATTATTATTAACTGTATTTATATGTTCTCAAAAGTTTTACATTTTTTTAAAATATATATAAAGACATTTTTTTATAAAAAAAACAGATAACATTATTCTTTTATAAAAATACATCAAAAATAAATTACATATTCAATAAAAAATATAAAATCTTGCAGCTCACCACTAGCGGGGCCTGGGGTCCAAACTACCGGTGGTTAGGGCTCCAGAGACAGGAACCTTCTCACAATTCGTGCCGTGTCCAAGAGTGCTGCCTTCTGTATCTGGCCCTTCACCCAGCTTCCTAGCGAAAGTCTCTCTAGATGACGGTCGAGGCTTTTCGCTATAAGACTATTGACGGTGACAACTATCGGCACAATGCTCGTTGACTCCAGACGCCACATAGCGGTAACCTCGTGAGCAAGATCTAAGTATTTACTTAGTTTTTCTTTTTCTTTCTTTACGAGGTTATCGTCATGCGGTATACTGATATCAACGAGTATTGCTCGTCGCGCAGATCGATCTATTATCACGATATCAGGCTTATTGGCTACAATAGTCCTGTCCGTGATAACTGATCGATCCATTATTATTATTATATCAAAATTTCCGGATTGAAAACGCTAAAACCAAATTTTCGCTACTCTCACAGATTCACTGCATTGGGTCCATAAACACCACAATATTTTTTCGCGTTACGGACAAAATTGATGCCATTTTTGAAAAAGTGGAGCAAGATCGGCATATTAGTAGTTACGATGTAGCTGGAGAACTGGGAATTGACCACAAAACGGTTTTGGCGCATTTGAAAAAAGCTGGGTACACAAAAAAGCTCAATACCTAATGAACCGTGTACTCATTTGTGATTCTTTATTACGACGTAATGAAACCGAACCATTTTTAAAGAAACTGATAACTGGTGATGAAAAGTAGATCACGTACGACAAGAACGTGCGAAAAAGATCGTGGTCAAAGGCCGGTCAGGCTTCACAGACTGTGGCGAAGCCCGGGTTAACTCGCAACAAGGTGATAATGTGTGTATGGTGGGATTGGAAGGGCATTATTCATTATGAGCTATTACCGTCAGGCAGCACCATCGATTCTGAACTGTACTGCGAACAACTGATGAGATTAAAGCAAAAAGTTGAGAGAAAGCGGCCGGAATTAATCAACAGAAGGGGTATGGTTTTTCACCATGATAATGCTAGACCTCACACATCTTTAGTCACTTAGCAAAAATGACGAGAGTTTGGCTGGGAGGTGTTAATGCATCCGCCGTGTAGTCCTGACCTTGCACCTTCAGATTTTCACCTGTTTCGGTCTCTGCAGAATTCCTTAGGCAGTGTCAGGTTAACATCACGAGAGGACTGCCAAAACCACTTGTCGCAGTTTTTTGATCAGAAGCCCCAAAATTTTTATAGCAATGGGATCACATCCCTATCTACAAGATGGTAAAAAGTTATCCAACAAAATGGCACCTACATACTTTAATCAAATGTAAATAAACTTTATAAAAAAAACCTTTTGAATTTTTATATAAAATGCGAAGAAACTTTTTCCCCAACCTTATTTATATATGACATTTATATTGAATATAATTATTTTATTTTCTTGATCACAACCATATTAACCACGGGAAATCATTAAATCTGTGTTATTAAAGAACAAAAATTTCTTAAATTATTTGTGTTTTACATAAAAATATTTTAAAGCTGAGGTATATTTTCTGGAGTTATATTGTAAATAATAAATATACAGAACTCTGTAACGATAAATGAATTAAATTTTGTATGAATAATAACTTTAATAATTAAGTTTTAATTAAACAATTGAAGCGGAAAGGTAGTATTAAAAAACAGTAATAAATTTATTCTTATTGGTTGACTAAAATTATATAAAAGACGGAATTGAAACAATTGGAGCATTCATTTGTATTCGAAGTTTTACAATAATATCTTAAAATGAAGACCTTAATATATTTGATAATAATTGTATACTCTGCAAGGTGTTTTGGTAAGTTGTGTTTAAATTATAACCGTAAATTCTTGTAATTTTTTTGTATCATATCATGTTTTCAAATTCAAAAATAATAAAATATTAAACTATAATTTTAAATGCGTAAACATAATATATGTATATCCTTAAGAGTAAGTTGCTGGAAACAAGATATCATATTAGAAGCGACCTAGTTTTAAATAATTCCAGATCCAAGTTGTTGAGCCGATAGATTTTATTTAAGAATACTACATCTTCCTTGAAAGGAGCACAAAAAGTTCTTGACAAGGCTTAATCCTCCTTGGTTCTTGATGGTTCCCTAACATAGTTGTTATGCACATGACCCTGGCTGGTACCGAAATTATTTATAATCGAGCTGATTATGGGGTAGGTATCTTAAATCTTCTAATATATAAAAACCTCGTGTGTATTTGTGGTCGAACTTCTCTGAAACGGCTTAATCGATTTTAATGGTTTTTTGTATATTTGGTAAATATGAGAATAGCACGTAAAGTATTTTTCACTCTCCTATTTTTTTTTATTTTTATGGCAGAACAAAGTTTGCCGGGTAAGCTAGTAAATTATATATTTTCACAAAGTAAAAAAAACCGCAATACAGGATGTAATTCATTCATATAGTATCACACATATTTAATTTAGTTATTATAACACCACATTTCATGAAAAACTGTTTATAAATTAATATCATTAAAAATTCGCTTTGATATTTGTGTACTACTACTAGCTGTAACTCGTATCTTCATCAGCTTTTGTTTTGAAAATTTCTAAAATACGACTATTTCAGAATGCAGGGAGTTTCGATTTGACTACAAATATTATGAAGAAGCAAAGGGTTACTTAAAGTACAACGCAATTCCTGCCTCATGGCACGATGCTAGACTTCGATGCCTCTATGAAGGTAAATGTAAACGATCTCTACCTCTACTGCATTAACCTTTAAAATTCAATCGGATATTATGAACCTTTCTCTTATAGGTACCTACAATCTTTTTAAATGGACTATTAAACTGTTTCATCGTAATTGATGTTCTTGTAAATCACTTACTAAAGTATTTCCCTCTTATTCCATTGATTTAAATTTGTAACTTGGCAGAGGGTATGCACCGCCTATGTTTTTCTGACTTAGTACGCATATTGTTACAATTACTACGTTCTTACTGGCTAAGGAGAAATTAATGGGATACAGGCTATATTTGGGTTCTCGGTGCGTAAAACCAGTCAATCTGCCTTGGACAAGCATGGCGGGTATATTGTCCTTCCCTCCAGACATAGGGAGTCTAGAGCCAAACTGAGGGATATTGTTAGTTAACCAGTGTTCGCACCGCTTAGTTTAAAATCCTGTCTTGCCAAATTATTTCAGTAACTACACGCTTTTCCTAACCCTATTGTCCAATCACCTTTTCCCAGCCTCCATCTTCCATTTCATCACGACTGTCCTTGTGGTACTTACCGCTGTATTGATCTTATTCGTCTTTACGAGTCAGTCTGCTGTCAATCCTCGTCGTAGTCATTCTGCTGTCGACCTTTGTACGACAACCTGCATATCTTTCCGCTACTAATTGCCTTCAAGTGCAGTTATACTGCGCTTGGTGTGTAGGTATAATATCGAGGGCCGCAAGAAAGAGATAAGCCGGAAGATTTTCTGCAAGGCTCACAACTTGGTAATCAGCAGGCATAGTCAGTGCAGCCCAGAGACACGCAGGTTAATCTCCCTTCTATCCATACCAGCAATCCTACCACCGCCATTTCAGATACGCGTCCAGTTCCTAATACTGGCCTTCCTCGCGTATCCTTGTGGAACAGGAGAAAAGGAAAACCCCTTGCATATAATATTCGAGTACCCCCCCTATTTGCCTGGCAGCGGTATAATGCAAAATGCGCCGTACTTACGGATATTAAAATAGGTAACGTACAGGAGTTACTTAGCAGGAAGCAGAGGGAGGGCTTGGTTGAGTTCGCGCAAAAAGTTATCGAAAGAGCCACAAAAATAAATAGCAGTCAATAAAGGTGTAAAAAATTTAGAAAGTAGAGAATTTCAAATGAATTTGGAAAACGTAGTAAGACAAGATAAAAATCTAAATGTGTGCTGGAACACATAGGAGAAGTGAAACTTCAACGGACGAGTGGAAAAACGAATCGCAACAGATAAGTGGAAAAACAAATCGCAACGGACAAGTGGGAAAACGAATCCCAACAAAATTTTAACTTGAAGTTATACCCGTGCAAATTGTGATTTGATTAGATTAGGTACGCTTTAATGAATGCATTTTTGATTTAAAACTATTTTATTTTATCGTAAGTCGTGGTAGCGTAATGGCTAGTGCACGCGTCCCAAACTCAAAGGGCGCGGGTTCGATCCTGGCCGGAACGCATGCACTACTTAGGCAGTTTTCTAACCTAATGTGCATATTGTTACAATTACCACGTGCTAATAACGGTGAAGGAAAACATCGTGATGCAACCTGCACATCGAGATAACTGATGTGTCAAACCTGCCAAGCCGCCTTGGACAAGCGTGGCGGGTATACTGTCCGTTCCCCTATAGTGGGAGGCCCGAGCCCAGCAGTGGGACATTTATCGGCTGCTATTATATTATATTTTATCGTAAAGATAAATTTAATTCGATCCGGAACCAAAAAAAACATCCGTAGTCTACTTTGAAATTATGCCGCCTCTCTGCTTTAAAATTATGCCGCCTCTCCACGCGGCCGTAACGCTTTTTCGTGACAGAAAAAATCCTAATACCCCCCGTCTATATAAAAGTTTCACTTCAAAAATGTATTAGAATAAGAAAAGACATGTAATGGTATAAGATAATTGAAAAAATAAAGAAAGAAAGACCCTCTTTCATGACACAAGAAAGAGGAGGAAGGCGTAACAAATAAAAAAAATAGTGGGCTTCCTCGTTGAAAACCAGTAAGTTAAAATATACACCGTATCTACCTATAATCTTTGATTGTATGTAATTTATTAGTTGTACTCGTAATAATTTAGGCGCGGAGTTAGCTTCTCCGATAAACCCTAAAATGTTGAAAGTCCTGAAGGAGATTCGGTCGCAGGGCAAAGGGAGAGGCGCAGCGCTATGGACTGGAGTACACGCCACCTTCTCCAAGGGAGATTATTTTTCAATTGGAGGTTTGTCAAACTTTGCATTTTATATATTAAAATTATATTAATAAAAATTAAAAACAAAGCAAGACAAATTTAAGCTATCTAACTAACATAAGTTTCTGAAGTAAAATGTAACATTTTGAATGTAATATTAGACTGGCTTATTATTCTATCTTTATATATATATATATATATATATATATATATATATATATATATATATATATATTATACATGTGTGCCACTGAACTTTAGGGTAGGACAACGTATGCTGGGCTCTCTAATAATATAAATACTAAGATAACCGCCAAAACAAAACGAAATATATCTATTAACTTTAATTCTCTGCCAACCAGCAATGAAATCGGCTTTGTAATGACACACTGGTTTGTTTATAGATCAATAGATATTGAATTAAAGTCACTAAACGGTATTACCTAAACAAGTGACGATAAATTTCAATACCGGTATTTTTTTAATTCTAGGGGTTCCATTAGCGAGAATGCCAATAACTTGGTCACCAAACGAGCCGGACAACTTCCAAAATTGTGAGGATTGTCTGATCTTGATGTCAAATGGAACAGTAGCTGATGTCTCTTGCAAAGAAAGTTTCCCTTACGCTTGCTTTAAAAAGAAGACAAGTGTGGTAACCGGTTGTGGAACCATTGATCCTGGTGAGTTATTTATTAATGTTTCTACAAACGAATGACGTCACTATTCTTTCACAACTTTGAACTCTAACTCAAATTTACTTGTAATTATAAGTCTACATTAAATTTAATTTTAGAATATCTTTAGCTCAGGGTCATAGATAACATATTTCATAATTAACTAGAGTATTTTTTTTTAATGTACTACAATATAATTATCTCTTCCCTTCTAAAACAGGGTACACATTGGATGTGAGAACTGGAAGCTGTTATAAATTCCATAGGGGAGGACTTATCTGGAGTCGAGCGTTCATGACATGTGCAGCAGAAGGTGGTCATTTAGCTGTCATCGACACTGTTGGAGAAGAAATCGTACTCAGGGACATATTTGCAAAGAATCCCCAAAATACACTATTTAACACTATTTATAAAGATAGTGCACTCGTCGGTTTCAATGACTGGGGCGAAGTAGGCACATGGACGACTATTCACGGTTAGTTAAATGATTTAATTTACCTTCAGTCTCTAAGGCGTTTAGGCGTGCACAAAGTTAACTTGATGATTTTATTTTAGTACGTCTATCAAAACAACTCATTGACTAGATGATCAGAAGGCTGGTTCCTACCTCGGACAACCTTTTGATTTCGAATATCTAGGCTCAGTATTCTACTTTAGTCTTAAGGGATTATAGGTAGAATACAATAAGCTTCCTTTATTGTACTAGTACGTCTTTAATTAACATATATTTAATAAAAGTTTAAATTTAATAGATACTGTGGTTTTAGGTGATCGACTTGAAGACATGATTGCAGCATCTAAAGGAGGATGGTTTGCTGGACAGCCCGATAATGCCACTTTAAATGGTGTAGGCGAGAATTGTGGAAGCATACAGCGTAACGGTCTTTACGATGACATGTGGTGTCACAAACCTATTGCGTTTATCTGTGAGAAGAGCCCGGACAGTCTATTTGAATCGGACTAATGAAAATAACACGAATAAAGGTGTCTTCTCACTACACCGTATCATACTATGATTATGCTAAGGAAAATCATTAGAAAATGCCCCTAGATGATACCCTCACAGGCCAACACCGTTGCGTGCCATGCACGGAACCTCAGTAGTTGTCGGCGAGAATAAATTGATACGTTCTAGTGGGCATAGAAGGCCGTATCCTATTTCTTAGCGTGCTTGATACGTTCATAGCACGATCATGGTATGGATCCGGTGTAGTGGGCAGACACCTTAAGACAAAGTTTTAAAAACCCTGAGTTTACATTATGTCTACTTCCACGGCAGAAAGCAGGAAAATGGCGAAGGAATTGAGTAGCGCGACTATCTAAATATGTTGAAATAAATTGCGTTTACATACTCGCGCTGGATATTTCTTATACCGCTGCCGTGATAGATAGGTAGATAATACAATAAATAACTCTTTACTGTACACCAATACAAACACATTGTACAGTAGTAAGCATAATGTGAACGAGGCATTATACGATATATATTTTAAGGGTTCTAATCTAATATCAAATAATTGTATTGATGGAGAACTGTATTTCTATTTGTTCAAACTCTTTAGAGCATAAAGGTAGTATAAAAAAAAAATGTGACAAAATATATCGGGACTTTTTTATTTTATTTGTTTTTAATTAACATAACTTCGTCATCCACAAACCCGTTGACCCTACTTCTAAAAATTATTAGATGTTTATTTTACATGAAAAAAGAACTAGTAGCGTTGAGGCTCATATTCTAGAGTCTAGATTAATATTCAAGCATATCACATAGCAATAGCAAGCATATCGTATGTTGATAATCGCTTATGCTTAATTTGCTTTAGGTATCACGTAGCCTTGTAATGCCACGTTTATTTAAAAAACTTCTTAATTTGAATAAAATATTCTCTTCAATACCAGATCCTCGGCTTAATATAAAGGATGTAACGGTGGCACAAATCAGTTTGGAAATATTCATGGAAAAAAATCATCTGAACAAATAGGGACATGCAAAAGAAACAACTAAGCCGATAAACAAACTTATTTTTATACAGTTGCGGTATAAAAAGGTTCGCTAGTTTTAAAATTTATTCATTATTAATGTTCCGCGAGCAGATGTTACCTTTTTAACTAAATCACAAAACAGACTAACTATTCCATAAAAAAGTATTTCATTTTTGACAATAAAGTTTAAAATTACTTAGATCAAAGTTGTTTGATTTTATCTTTTGTCTAAAGGGATTGTTTAGAAGTGTAAAACCTTTTTATTTGTTTTAATATTTATAATAAGCCTAGGAATTATATCCTATTTGTTTCTGATGATTAAAACTATTGTTAATGAAAGAATACATTTTATATATAAAGATAGAGTCTTCAGTCGCGAAAATGGTGCTACTAGCACTATCTAGCGTGTAGAACTAACTGCTATATGAACGTACCTACATATATATATATATATATATATATATATATATATATATATGTGTGTGTGTGTGTGTGTGTGTGTGTGTGTGTGTGTGTGTGTGTGTGTGTGTGTGTGTGTGTGTGTGTGTGTGTGTGTGTGTGTATGTGTGTGTGTACGTATAGTGGATTTGTATATACATATACGGTCTTATTCATAGAAAGTTTTAACGTCTAATGGTTCTTAAAGAAGCGTTCAAACTTACTCTAACTCTCATAGAGATGAATAAGATCGATATTCTATATATTGTATGCTTAGGTATGGATGTTTCTTCCACCATGAATTCCAACTTTATTTTAAATAAAATTTCAATTTTCATTAATACATTTCACGGCTGAACTTTTGCACAGTGTGGCATGAGATTAAGGGAAATTAAGTTTAGGGGTATACATTAATATGTAGACACTAGACCTGTTATTTGGATTAGGAAACACGTTTCTAGGGTCCACCAACAAGTTTTGAATGAATAATGGGAAAAACAAAAATATGTTTGATAAACAAGGTTATGTCACTTTTGTTAATAAAAAAGTTTGATTTGTGTTTAGGTAATACACTTGCACCTAATATATTAGGTTGGCGAAAAAGTTTCTTCGCATTTTATATAAAAATTTAAAAGGTTTTTTTATAAAGTTTATTTACATTTGACTAAAGTATGTAGGTGCCATTTTGTTGGATAACTTTTTGCCATCTTGTAGGTAGGGACGTGATCCCATTGCTATAAAAATTTTGGGGCTTCTGATCAAAAAACTGCGTCAAGTGGTTTTGGCAGTCCTCTCGTGATGTTAACCTGACACTGCCTAAGGAATTCTGCAGAGACCGAAACAGGTGAAAATCTGAAGGTGCAAGGTCAGGACTATACTGCGGATGCATTAACACCTCCCAGTCAAACTCTCGTAATTTTTGCTGAGTGGCTAAAGATGTGTGAGGTGAAGCGTTATCATGGTGAAAAACCACACCCCTTCTGTTGATTAATTCCGACCGCTTTCTTTCAACTTTTTGCTTTAATCTCGTCAGCTGTTCGCAGTATAGTTTACAATCGATGGTCTTGCCTGGCGGTAACAGCTCATAATGAATAATGCCCTTCCAATTCCACCATACACACAGCATCACCTTGTTGGGAGATAACCCGGGTTTCGCTACAGTCTGTGAAGCCTGACCGGCCTTTGACCACGTTCAATTCCCCAAATTTCTTCATTAGATTCACTCATTTTAACAATAAGAAAAACAAATGAAAATCACACATTTTCCAAATTTTAATTTGGAATTATCTTCTTTAAAATTAAAACTTTTAATGATACCAAAACCAGCCAGATAAAAATGGTATAGCGAAAGAAATCTTATTACAAGTTCATACATACTATATGCGAAAAGACTTTTTCCCCAACCTATTATAATCACTAAAACTGTTTTTTAGTTTAGTAAACGAGTTTTGAATTAGTTACTACAATTTTAAAGTTCTTAATAATAAATCACAGTACTGTCACTCTTTTTACTTTACGACGATAAATGTTAACAATTTCATATGTCAATAACATCGATTTTAATAAATACGAAAATCATTCGATATGTTAATAATATCGATTCTTAAGTATGAAAATTGATTATTTTTGTTTAAATATTGCGAGTTTGAATTAGTAGTATATTTTTAATTGATTTGTTTTATTTAAAAAAATCGATGTACAATTTGCTATACTTTATTTGCCGCCTTTTTTATTCCATTTCTCTTTTAGTTATATAAATGTACTTTGTGCTTTGTTTTAGGTTTTTCGACGACTTGCGCTGTTTTGGTTATATTGATTATTCTTATGTTGACTGGCTTTCTCACTGGACTTCGGTGGCATTGCTTAACTTTGGATTTTGGTGAAATACTCTATCTAAATTTTTGGGTGTGATATAAATAAACGTGAGGCGAATTAATGGTGATTTGAGTTAGGGATATCCTTACGGTTTATTTATAGCCACTAAGATTGTGAGGGGTAATTGAAAGACGCGACCAGTGACTAAAACGGTGAGTTGGTTAGGTTAGGTTAGTCTTCAGACCAAAGCGAGAGAACCGACTAGTCACCATTTATTCATTGGTAACTATTTAAATAACGGTTACAAATCGGCTGTGACATTTGCTGACCACTGCCGTGGCATACTCGTTTCGCTCGCTCGGCTTGTGGTCATTAGTCTGCGTTTTTAGACTGTTTTGAATGTTTTCTACAATGACCACTACTTTTCTTCTGCATTTCTCGTCTTTAGAGATAAGAAATAAGTACACCTTTAGTGAAAAAAATAAGTGAAGTTATGTTTACAAAAAAATCATATCTTAAAAACTACATGTCTCCTAGACATGGGGTTGCAGAAGGAGAAGTACTCCCCCCTCCCTTTACGCCCCAATCACACTCAATCCATTTCAGTATCGAATAATCGATAAATAAATCAAGTCAGGAATTAGTAAATTTTAAGGATAATAATAAGAAAGTTACAGTAAAACCCTTCTGAGTGTAAACGACTTTTCTGATCATAGTTCTAAGGAATTTCTATATATCTTCTTTTCTAGGCATAAGTATCTTACGACTAACAACAGATAGATGGAATCTCGAACTACCACATTAAAGTCATCTAAAGGAAGGCGATTTTGGAATATGACGCTATATTAAGAGTTACCATTGCAAGGACGAGATTCCCCTACTTGGGAGACTTCTGCAAATCGGGTGACTAAAAAGAAAAGAGGGATATAGCTCATTCGCTCTATAGAACTGTACTACTACTTTGGCTCAGTAGAGAAACGTAATAGAAATTGAGCTGACAACTCTCACTCTAGCTCATTCAAGAGCCTATAGAGCTAGAGCGAGTCATGTTGGGAGACGTACGACAAAATTCTAGATCATAATGTCACTTGCATAAACAAATTATTTTTGATCTTACTTTGAAGATAATTATGTAATATTTGTTAATGTTTTTTTTTATCAATAAAAAGAATATCATCATATACAAATATATGTTTAAGGAAATTACAAATATATGCTAAGCACGCCACTTTCCTCTGTCCAGAACAGTGATTAGTCTCGCCAGTTGTGGGCTGGAAGTTCGGTCAGGGCAACATCCACTCTATATTTCTAGAGATACTTAGGACGGCCAACCGATTGCCGATCAACTGGTCACCCCAAGTATGCTTTCTTCACATTCCGATCCTCCTCCATCCGTTCTACGTGACCGAGCCAGCGGAGACAATGAGCCTTTATCTCCCTAATTATGTTAGGCTCGGCTAAAGGTTTTCTATGTCGGAGTTGGTTCAGACCCCCCACACTCTCCTCTACACTTTCCTCTTTTTGTTGGGCCCAAAATGTAAACATGCCATTAAGTTATTGCTTTCAATTATGTTTTTATAACTTATTATTTTCTTAGATTTTCTAGGCTATAATTTAAAGTACATAGTTTTAAAAATACACAGCTTCTTAATGTTAAAATTGGTAAAAAATATGTGCATTATAATTTGTTGTTGTTGTTAAAAATCTCCATTATATGTCTTAATAAAACAAATAGACTATTTTATGAAATATATCTTAGTCCGCAAAATATAGTACATTAATATGCAATAACGGTGAAATAGTTTGCACTGACAACATTTTTATTACCCACACAGACGCAAGCAATGTGTATACTACATAAGTTTACGCACATATCTTTGTAAAGAATGCTTCACTTTATTTAACGACTTAATTTACGTAGGGTTTTTCTATACATTAATCGTCGAGGATCGATTAACTTAATTTAATAAGATCTTAATAAGCCATTCCTAACTACATTAATAAGTGTTGACACTGACATCATGTGGCACTTATTTTTCCAATAACCCCATTTACTTTGGTTACTTAAAAAGAGACTTAATTAAATGTATTCAAAAATATATTAAATATATATATTAAAAATTATTTATTTATTATAAATATTTATGTATATTATTTATAAATATTTACTTATATAATAATAACTTAGAAAACAGATATATGAGAAGAAAAATCTTATGGATGCTAACAGTGCTTTTTTTTTATAGCTGGAGTACAGCAAACAGGCTGACGGCCCACCTGGTGGAAAGCGGTTACCGTCGCCTATAGACGTTTGCAACATCAGAGATGTCACCAACGCGCTGCCGGCCTCGAAGAAATTTTATGACACCCTTTTTGAAAAACTCCATATCGTAGCGCTGTGAGAAAACCTCGGCTAGGAGCTCGTTCCAAATTCCCATGGTACGCAGGAGAAATGTTCTACAGAACCGTTGCGTACATGAGCGAAGCGGCTCAATGAAGTGGGGGTGAACTCCTAATCGATGGCGAGCAGTGCAATGGTTGAAAGAGGACGAAGGCACCATTCTAAACAGTTCTTCGGAACACTCCCCGTTATACAGTTGGTAGAATACGCAGAGAGAGGCAAAGTCTCTCCTAAGGCCAAGCATATCTAGTCCGTCTGTGAGTATGGGATCATCAACAACGCGAACGGCTCGACGTTGAATACTGTCCAGGGGATTAAGTTGGTAGGCAGGTGCTCCAGCCCAAAGGTGTGATCAGTACTCCATATGCGGCCTCACCTGGGCTTCATAAAGCCACAAGGCGTTGCCGCGGTGTGAAGTACTGCTTGGACCGGTTTAGCAATCCTAGCTTCTTGGAGGCAAGTTTTGCCTTGCCTTCAAGATGGCCCCTGAACTGTACATCATTCGCGATGTCAACACCGAGGATCCCAATACTTTTGGAGGTGGTAAGGGGAGTTCTATGGAACTGAAGCACTTGCTCGAATGGAGTTTTTTTGGCAGAGAATACGCAGACCTGTGTCTTCTTAGGGTTGAAATGGACAAGGTTTTGTCTCCCCAATTCAGAGACTCTCTCTAAGGAATGCTCTACTTTAGACACAAGTCTAACCCGACTTTCCTCCACAAATGATCGAGGGACGTTTGCATGACCAGAGTACTGCGCTTCGCCAGTGCTGCCATCCGCATAGCAATGAATGTTGCGAATAGACAACATATCATTGATATGCAAGATGAACAACGTTGCCGATAGCACACAACCCTGAGGCACACCATCGTTGATGGGCTTGATACTTGAGCAACAACCGTTGACAACAACTTGAATGCTGCGTCCATCAAGAAAGCTGTATAGTCAGGTACAAAGTCCCTCAGGTATCCCATAAGATGGCAGCTTCGATGGAAGAGCCCTGTGCCGGACCCAGTCGAAAGCCTTAGCAATATCTAGGCTAACTGCCAGTGCTTCCCCTTTGCTCTCAATGGCTTCAGCCCAACGGTGGGTTAGGTAAACCAAGAGATCCCCAGCTGAGCGACCGTGGTGGAAGCCGTATTGCCGATCATTTAGTAGCTGGGAATCTTCGAGGTAACCCAGAAGCTGCGCGTTGATAATACGCTCCATCACCTTTGACAGCAAAAAGGTTATTGGTATAGGCCTATCATTCGACGGGTCTGTACGGTCCCCTTTTTTGGGGACAGGGTGCACATGGGCAATCTTCCAGGAAGCGGGGACACAACCCTTGTGGTAAGAGAGAGTAAAAAGTCAGGCAAGGACTGGGGACAGCTCAGCTGAACACGTCTGCAGCACAATGGCAGGAATGCCATCAGGGCCAGAAGACTTCTCGACGTCGAGGGAGCGGAGAGCAAATCGGACTGCTTTTTGAGTAAAACGCACTTCCGGCATTTTAGACTCGCTCTCTAGAATTCTAGGTAGAGTTTCTCCCCCATCGCCAAGAGTCGAATTGGCCGCAAAGATTTCACCCAAAAGATCGGCTTTATCTTTGGCAGCGTATGCCAGACGGTCATCCACTGTGCGCAGAGCTGGAAGAGACGCCCGACAGAAGTTTACCTCGATACCTTTGGGGAGGGCCCAAAAAGCTCTAGTCCCAGAAAGGTAGCTAGAGAGGCGCTCACCAATTCTGCCAATGTGATCGAATTTTGCTCTCGCGAGCTGCTTTTTGGGGGACCTGGAGGCGGCATAGTATCTCTTTTTCAGGTCAGAGGAACTTGGAAACTGACGATCCCGCGCTGCAGGATCGATAAGCCTGTTGCTTTAGCTTTACAGCCTCAGCGCAAGACTTATCGAACCATGGTTTGCTCGTACCACCGATGGGTACGAGCAAACTGTTGAGTACTGTTGAGTTTGGAATGAAACATTCCATTCCCTGCAGTACCACATCGGCGATCGAGTCTGCGCATGCATCAGGATCTTCTGACGAGAATCATAACTGTCTCCATGGGTAGGTTGCATAGAATTCACGCAGTCCATCCCAATCTTCTGACCTGTATCGCCACACCTTCCGTCGTCCAGTGGGACGAGTCCGATCGGTAATAGGAATGGGCACCACCGAAGATACCAGACAATGATCAGAGGTTCCCAGTGGAGCACTGATCGAGATCTGGTAATTCTCTGGGTGTGTGGTCAGCAGAAGATCCAGCAAAGAAGGCTCATGATCCACTCTATCCGGTATTCGGGTAAGCCCCGTGATCACCTGAGTGAATCCATGGGCGAGAGCAAAACTATAGGCAGTAGTCCCTGGCAAATTAGTTCTCGGGGAACCCAACCACTCAGCGTGATGAGCATTGAAGTCCCCGAGTATGACTACCTGTGCTGAAGGATACTGCCCGAAAACTCTGTCGGTCACCTCGTGAACGTGTTCAAAACAGCGAGCCGTTTCAGTTCTTGCGCATTCTCTACCATGAAACCGGTATAAGCACGCATAGATCCGAGTGGAACCACCAAAATCTACGCGTACCCACAAGATATCTTCCATCATCTACCCTATCTTCAAGACCGTGGAGACGGCGACAGTAGATATCTTCCCGGACGTAAACACAGACCCCGGCTTTTGACAGAAACAAGTGTTCCAGAATGTAGCCGGTGTAGTGAAGGTATGACGTGACGACTGGAGAAGACATATGTGTCTCCGTCAAAAATAATAAGGCCGGCTTTGCCGTCTCGAGGTGGTTATGGATGTCATTGAGATTGGTGTGGATACCTCTTATGTTACAAAAGTCCACTTTAATTGTGGAGTCATAACCCGCTGTGTTGACCTTATTATTTGTATTGTGGCTCATGAAGATTTTTTTTTAAATTGAAAAAAAAAGGGAAGTCTTAGGAAGTGCTAATGTGTCTGCGAAGAAGATGAAAAAAACGTGATGTATGCCATTGTCCCCCAAATGCGCAGGTTGTGTGATAAGTTGATGTGAGGCACGGAAGAGCCCCCGATCCTCCCCGGAGAACACTGCCTGGCCACATCCGGTCACCAACCGGCACAACAGTGTTCCTCAAGATTATGCGCCAGTTGGTGGATCAGCCTCCATGGGATTGGTTAGTCCGGGTTCAGGTTACTACCTGGCGGGCAGCCAGCGGTCAACCGTTTCATCGGGTCTCCCTGACCCCCACTCCACCTCATCACGCTCGCGGCAATACAGTAGACTTAGGCACACAACGAGTTCCAGATTTCGCAGACACTGTAGCACTTCGGAGATGGGGGACTGGAACTTGGCCTCTAATGCCGGAACACTACACAAGGCAGTTATGGCGGCATACTCCAGACCGAAGGTGGTACCTATTCAGGCGGGCAGAGCCCTACCACCTAGCTGTGGGTTGTTTTTCGCCTCTTACGACAGGCCGCCCGGCTAGTACTATCTGTCAAGGATGATAATAATCATCCTACGAATAATCTGAGTACATTAAAAAGACCGAAAGATCTGCGCAGTAACAAGAAATCGAAAACAATCATAAATCTATAAGTTAATAGTGATTTTTTTATTTTTTTCCGACTCATTTGTTCAAAGCTTAAATCAGTTGTTGTTAATCTCTGTGTCTGTCGTTGTCAACATTGCAATTTTCTTTCTATATTTTATAAACGTAACATTTCTGAAAATGTTCTCAATACTGTTTCTTGTACTTGTGCAAACAAAAGTCAACTTTAAGGTGACGAACCTTTTCATACCGCAACCGTACCTAGAACTAAGGATGCAGACTTTAAGATTTTAATATTTGTACTGAGGGCTATAAAGTTCCACTTTATTTTAATACTTGTGACATTCGTTGTATCAATCTACAAAACCGATGGCGTTAAAACCCCTGATATGTATGAACGGAATTAAAACTGGTTTCAAAAATTAATGTTCATCCCCACTTCATACCAAAACGCATTATGCATGTAGAGTATCGTCTTGTGTCGTATCCTATCGTATAGGTTTTGAAAAACTCATGTTATGTTCTTAATGGCTTTTTTGTTATAATCTGATTTTTTTCTAATTTATTTCAGTCAAAATAATAGTTAAAGATGGAGACACACTCATTTCCAAATTAGTAAATTCTTTGTGTCTACTTCCAACTTTTGAAATATAGAGTGCAAAGTTATGAACAAAATTAATGTAACTAGAGCTTAAAAAATGCTGTGGTTTGAATAAATTCCGTTGAGTAATTTTATGATTCTTTACAGTTGATACTATACTCGTAGATTTTTAGAGTTCGTAGTCAAATGCTAAAACAGTGGACTTTCATAACTTACATGATTTTTATAGAACTATCGACAAAATAAAATATACCTAATACTCCTAATACATATGTAACATATTGTATACTACGTAAAGACAAAGGCTTAGTATAGTCTATATCTAAAATTAAATATTGCGTCATTGATATAACAAGGAGGAAACAAAATATATACATAATATTTATTATTTATTATTCCATACGTAAACATATGCATATATAAATAATTAACTTGAAATTTTTGAAACATTTGCATCGGAAGCTTCTAATTAATATTCTGAAATGCAGCGATTATTAAGTTTATTAATGGTTATTATACTATGTTGTTCAAAATACTCCGGTAAGTGGTTGTAAAGAATTTAAACATTGTACATAAAATATTTTCAATATTTTATCATTTTTACAGTTATAATTATATATATAATATAATATATCATTTCTTTTTTTTATGAATAGTTGTATGAATTGATGTACCAATCACTATAGGGGGGATGCCTTCATCCTTTTTTACAAGAGCAAATAGATTAGTACCAAATAACGTTGGTACGACGAGCTTTATATTCATCAAGTCTGTTAAATCCTTCAAGAGCGTCTCACCTGCGTCTCCGGTAGACCCACCCAGTAGATCCTTAAGGTGTTGCGGAGTGAGGCCATCTAGGCCGCCAGCTGAGCCCCCTTTAAAAGACATAACAGACTGGAGAACAGCCCTCGGCTCGATGACTAGGTACTTTCCTTAAGTCAGATTGCCTGGATGATGTCGCTTTAAGCGATAATGTCGACTTTTCTTTTACCAAGTAAATGTTGTATCTATCCTTTTAAAAATTTTATTTTGCACAATTTATCTATATATATCTCTTATCCTCATGTGATCTAAGAAAACTAATATATTTTAATTCCTTTCATGTGGCCTTTTTTTAAATCTACCACTTAAACATTACAATCTAATCTAAAGAGATTAATGTGTAATTTATAATATATATAACCTAAATAAATTTCAAATATTTATACTAAGAATGTGTCCACTGAGATTTTTCCTCATTGTATCTAATAAGGCAGATACACATTTTTTTTTAGTTTATATTAAATTGATACTAGTATTACACTACACTATACAATATATTATAAATAACTATTAAAAAATTCAATTTTGTCAGTATATCATAGATCACCATACAGTATTTGACTCGGCTTTTGTGAAAGACTTGATAAGACTTCAATAAAGCAGTCGGGGTTTACTTTCAAACAACTCTTGTCGTTTGATTTCATCGAATATTGAAACGGATTTTACAGAAACAAACGACGAAAGGCGAGGAATTATTTGAGTTCATTTCTGGCTTTTAATCAGTGCGTTCCACTAGTAGATCATAGCACCCAAAATGCTCCATTAGCCGTTCCACTAGGCGACCGCGGTCGATGTGGTCGTGGCGAAAACGGCACTAATGACGTCATCATTTTCGATCACACAACGACGCATGTCAAGAGGTTGATTGAATAACCGTTACACTTGGGTTTATGATTGTAACGCCGGCAAGCAAGTGGAACGGGAAAAATCGCGGTCGTGAACGTGGTCGTTGTGAGTCTCTAATGGAACGTAGTCAATATGTATAGAAATAAGACATAATAATTAAAACAAAAAAGTGTTCCATTCTTCGCCCTTAAGCCAGGGCGACGGGTACATGGCCTGGCCTGCCCACGGGCCCTGGCAGACGGTGGCCCAACTGCCTCATCCATTGTCGAGGAACTACTTTTTGTCCCCGGCATCTTCAGTCAGAGAACCCTTTCCTCAGGGACCCACTGTCCAATATCCTCATGTCCTTCGCTCGGAAGCCATCGCGGGAACACAGCAGTTAAGGAGTTCCACATATTTCACAGTTTATAGTCTCTGCCAAGGCCCAAGGATGGTGTCACAAGAAAAGACAATCCCCCTGCGTTAGTAAAATAAAAATGGGGGGACGGAAAAGTGAGCTATCGAAACTCTTACTCATCGTACGAAATACGATTAACTAAAGGCTAAAAACTAACTAACTCCGTTGGCTCAGCGACCCAAAGTGAGTCCTGGCCTCCGAAACGAGAGCACGCCACTTTCCTCTGTCCTGCGCAGTGTCTTGACAGTTGTGGGCTTGTAGTCCGGTCAGGTCGGCTTCCACTCTATCCTTCCAGCGATACTTGGGACGACTAATCGGTCGCCAACCGACTGGTCGCCCCAAGTATGCTACTTACTAATGGCTAACCATTATATTATAGAGACAGAACTTCGGAAGTCGTTGTTCTTCCATTCATAAATTATTGCAAGTGAGACCGATTCAGCGTTTAATATTTTCTAATGGAACGAATGTTTTTATCGTGTTACTTTTTGACCAGATATGCGCAATGAGTTTAGGATTAATGTCCCAATTTTTGTGGTTTATTATTTCCAGAATGCAGACAATTTCGTTTCGATTACAAGTATTTTCAAGATGTAGATGGCTACTTCAAATACAGTGCAGTCCCAGCTACATGGCTTGATGCTAATTTAAGATGCCAATTTGAAGGTAAGTTGAAATTCGTTTATTTTTCAATTAATAATTTCAAACTAGGAACCAATGAAGGAAACTTAACTTAGTTCCTAGAAGGCTGGCTACGGTAACCACGCTGTATCGTCATGCTGATCCGTTGTCCGGGATAGGAACCAGCCGCCTAATCACCTGAAGAGTCAATGAGTCGTTTCGACACATCTTTGAGCTCATGGTCTCAAGAACCCACAGTCAAAACATTTCAACAGTACGGCACAATTACAAACTTGCACCGATGGTTTTATATTTGCGCCGCTGGCAGTGGGGGGATCCAGCTTTTTCCGCCGCCAACGGTCAACGTGTCCACGTAGGTCGCATCACATACCACAGACTTGCTAAAATATATCCTCTTGATAAAATTACGTTTTAATGGCTTTAAGCGTGTTATTTTATTTGATTTTTATTATTCCGACGTTTGGACCACTTTTCAGTAGCCGTGATCACGGAAGACAAAGATGTCAAGTGTCAATGAGAATTATTAAAGTTTTTATTTAGCCTACCGCCAACTTGTTAAAGTTAATTATTTAGTTTTAATATTTGCTTATGGTTATTATCTACTCTATGGAAGCCTAATTTAATTTACCACCGCTTCGCAACATGTTGTGGCTTGAAGAGAAAAAGCGACACAAGAAACTCTTCAGCAACATGCCTAGCACATTCCAATATTCTTAGCGTATTTTATATTCTTATCTATTGCTTAGCAGCATATCGTGCACGATTTCTATTTTTTTTTGTTGTTGTTTAAGTTCAGCAGACAGACAGACGGCCCATATGGAATGGATGGGAATCGGTTACCATCGCCTATGGACATTCGTAACACTAAAGGTGCTAACCAATATGCTGCCGCTCTCTAAGGGGAGACTGAATCCTGGCCACTAATGCCGGCCGGAACACAACTCACAGTTGTTATGGTGGCATTCTCCAGACCAGGAGTGTTAGCAATCTAGACGGACAAATACTCACTTGGCTGTGAGTTGTTTTGTCGCCTATTTCTCTTTCTCCGTTCCTGCAAGGATCGTAATAGCAGTTGTCAAATATTTCGATAAATTTTAATAGTTGATAAGATAGAATGTGAAGTGTTTAAATATATTTATGGAATTGACTAATAGCAAAGACGTCAAAACTTAAATATACTATGCAGGGGATCACTGCCAACGGGGAGCGTGCCCAGAAGGCTGGCTGCATGGCCGCGCTGTATGGCAATACTTATTTGTTATGCGAAATATGAGCCAGCCATTATGATCACAATAGTTTATATTTTTTAATCATTACAATATTCTGCATTTGTGGATAATTTAATCTATATAAGCATTATATTAAATGAAGATATTGTCCTTTTAGGCTCTGAGTTAGCATCCCCAATAAATTCTCTGATGCGGCATATCATGCAAGAGTTCAACAAACCAGATCAAGAAACCAATATGGCGTTATGGACTGGAATTTCCGCCACATTCTCAAAAGGAGACTATTTTTCAGTTGGAGGTTCGTATTCTCAGTTTTTGTATACAATTATAGTCCACGCTCACTTGAAAAGGCGACCTGCAACAAATGCTCTCTACGAAAATTGACTGATCTAAAAGTTATGAGATATTTGCCAAAATAATATTATAATATCTGTAACTGTTTTTTATTGGACGATCACCTCTTCAGAATGTCCACGATTTAAAGAAAGTCGTTTCATATAATAAAGTTTAAGAAAAAAAAATAATAACATTGATAAAATCATATCGTTTATTGCACAAAAAAATGTTACATAAAATAAATAGGTAGGTGGTTTTTACAGAGATCGACATGTGTTTTGCCTGTTCGGCGCACAAATTTCGCTACAAATGATCAACACATTATTTTATATAAATTATTTAATATTTAATATTATTTTCCATACAATCGTTAAGAAATTATTGTAATACCATCATTTATTAATGTGCGTGCTTTACAAAATAATTAGAGGTCTGGTAGTAGTGGTCGTATTAAAATACTTTCAAAGAACACTGACTTAAATACGATCCCTGTGGGCGGTTTTTGTACTATGATTCGCGAAAGGTTTTTTATTTATTTTATTTAGATATGGCTTGGCAGCTAGGCCTTTAAGCCAGATCTTAGATTATAATGTAGTTTCTTCATTTTCTTAAGCCTATGTGTAGCATGAACTATAGGTTATCAGCTGGTGCCATTCAACGAAGTTCTTGTGACAACTCAAAAGGCCACATTTGACTATACAGTTCACATTTCTCACAAAACACATAATTACTACTCAAAAACTATCAATATCCTACAACTATTGTTCATTTTAGAGTAATTTTAAACATTTTTAGAAAATAAAACTGCACAGCACAACATCTCCTTTCAGTTCCCGCCAAAAAGTCTTTCGCAAAAGGTCGACATGACAATTTTCTAGTGTTGTGACGCCACATACTATATAATTGATATTTATTAGGTGCATAACAAAATGAGATTAACATTTTCTTATTTTAATTAATATTTTGAAACCCTGTCCTAGCTAGTGTCTGAATGACAGGATATTTATGATGCCGAGGCTACAGCTGCGATAATGTTAACATTATTAATTGTGGCCAAATGCGTCTTATGTATAGAGTTAAAAACATCGCCATTAACGAATAGTCACATTAGAACATACACATGTTATCTGTCAATATGTAACGTCATTAACGATTAAAAACAATACCGCATTACAAGTGATGCATTATACCCAATGTCATATCTATGTGAAAGGGCTTATAACTATAACATTATGCCAGATGAGGCCTCACCTTTATAATTATTCTTCCGCTCATTTTCACAATATTCTAATACTTTCCGGACAATTCTTCAGCTTGATAATGGATTGTTGATTATTTAACAGGTGACGAAGAGATAACCAAAGTTATTTTCAATACTCAACTATTATACAAGCAAATTGAGCAACATCCAGATCGATAAACGTGGTCGATGCTCGCTATTCTTCAACTCATCGGTCGCTGGTCTGATGGGTCGGTGAGGGTCTTCGAGCGTGAGCTCTTTACCCCGGCTGCAGCTCGGAGGGCAACTACCCTCCAGTATCGGCGAGTGAGAGCCGCCGTAGTGTCGGCGATTCGTTGGGCCAATCAATGGCTTTCGGTGGCATTCGCGGGATTCGCGTTGGCTATCTTTGGCATTGGATGGCCTGTCGGCGGCTTTAGGGGCTTGATACGCGACTTCTTAACATCGCGAACTCGTGTTTAACTATTTAACTAAAGTGGGCGCTGTTCGGATCTGTAGGACATCTCCTATTCGCGCCTCACCTCATATCCTGATTGTTTTATCGATATGTCGTGCACTATACCTAATTTCAAATAATTGCTTTTTAGAGATTTGTAGTTAAATGACAAAAACAATGAGCGTTCATATCTACATAAACTTTCGACGTTCGTGTAGATGGTATATAGTTAGTTACATAGATGGATATATGGATAACACTTTACTGCTCATCAAATAAACAATTGCAATAAAAAAAAAATAACAAAAACCGGCTTCACACTAAAAAGCAAAAAATAAATATTTACCCGACTTCTTTCTACAATATCTAGAAGTCGGTGACAAGTAAAACTTAAAAGAACAACAACAAATTTACAAAATGTTGTAATTTTTTGGTTTTACTTGACGCCGACTTCTAAATGTAGAAAGAAGTCACTTAAATATTTATTTTTTGGTTTCAGTGTGAAGTCAGTTTTGTTTTTGTTAAAAAAAAACATTTTTTACTTTTTAGTTAAATAGTATATTAAGCACCTGTAAAAATTATTACAACTGGCACGCGTATACAAATTTGCCATCTCACTCTTCAGTGTGATGTGTGATATGCTCTTCAACAAGGGTTGCTCTCGATTTTCTTGCGATCCACGAATACAGACCCTGACTTGATGACTATGGGACCATCTCGCGAGTTAAAAAACAATTTGAAGATCGGTCCACAATTGACGGAGAAATCGTGAAAACATGACTACAAAAATATTAAGCGCCTATAGAAAGTGTAATAATACCTACTACATGCGTATACAAGATTTTTTTCAAGAATTTAGGCGCACAACGTTCTTTAACAAGGGTTATGCTCGATAGCCCTGGGATCCGATCCACTCATCAGATCCCAACTTAGTGACCATTGGTCTACCTCGGGAGTATAGCCTTACGAGTAAAGAAAATAATTTGAAAATTGGTTTACAATTGACGGAGATATCGTGTTACGATGAAGTTGGCTAACGATTTTCGTGAGTTTCTGTAATTCCTTGGAATCTACTCATCAGATCCTGTCATGATGATGATGGCACCAATTTGGAAGTATAACCTTTCGATTAAAAGAAAAATTTTGAATATCGGTCCACAATTGACGGAGAAATCGAGTAACGAACATGTAAAAAAAACAATACAGACGAATTGAGAACCTCTTCCGTTTTGAAGTCAGTTAAAAATGCACCAAAATATTGTCTTGGTAAAAACAATAGGCGGCCAACATCTCTTCGAAGCAACCTAACTTAAGGAACAATTTAAACTAATTTGGCGATGTAGGTGGTGCAGTAAATAGGATTGAACTTGAATAATACACATACTTAAAAATCTTTTTTGTAAATTTTTAAAATTTAAATTTATTCAAAGTTTGTGTATTTTTTGGACTTCAGGGGTCCCGTTAGCCAGAATGCCAATAACTTGGGCGAAAAATGAACCTGACAATTTTCAAAACTCCGAAGATTGTTTAATATTGTTACAAAATGGAACTTTAGCCGATGTCTCATGCAATGATACTTTTCCCTATGCTTGCTTTCGAAAGAAGACAAGTTTAGTAACTGAATGTGGAACAACCGACCCTGGTAAGCAGTCTATTTTTTTACTAATAGTAGACTTTAAGGTACGCGAGTGAGACACAATGACATGAAGGGATTGCTACACAAGACACTTTGTATTTGCAAGTACGCAGTATATATTTAAATATGTCGGCTCAGCGCGACACATAACACAATAATAATGTGTAATATTATAATCAAAGTTTATTACACTAGAATTATTACAGTTACAACACCAAACACAGCAAAATAATACACAGAAATATTAGGACAACTCCAAAAGTTGCATCCACGCTTGTCAGGTGTCGAGCAGCAATTTTCCCCCAAAGAAAGAAGAATCGAAATACTGCGATTATCGAACAGCAATTATCGGCCACAATATACTATGCGCCTCTTGTCCAACAGAGCTTTCTCTCTGTTCAACCGACGAACGTAGAGTGTCGAATGTTGAATGTCGAAAGTCCCGTTTAGGCGATTTCACTTCCTTTTATATTGTCGAACCAACAACACAGCGTTTACCCTTTAGTAATCTGGAAAACTGAAACTTATTACAAAGGTTATTAAAAATCCTAAAAACATCTATAAAGTGCTCAACAATATAAATCTCATCATATAAATACAACCCACTTTTTACTAAACTAAAACACCACTTTAATATAATCAAGTGCAGGTACTTTAAGAAAAACACAAGTACTCTCAATTTAAAGCCACAGTATTATCTTAGCACGGCAAATACATAGTTTCATTCTATTAAATACCTCCATATTACTTATCACGGCCATACCGACCTGCCATATCAAATATTACTTTACGAAATTTTTACAATTATATCGCAATCTGCGACATATATATATATATATATATATATATATACGTATATTTTTATTTATTTATCTATAATAATAATTTTACATCATAAAATAGTATATAGCACCACTTAAACCTATGAGGTTTGCGTGTGGTGCAACACACCCTCGCATTTATACATATATAATGCACCAGCAACCTGGTCGATCACTGACGTCATAATAAAACAGCAACAACACGTTGCGAAGTGTGGTTTTTTGAAATGGGCCTTCAGGGTTCAATCCTAAACTATGCTAAACTATATCAAATCATACATTATTTTAACATCAAATTCCGCCGGTAATTTGAACGCAATCAATGTTTACCCATTTACCGAATGTTAATTTATGGATGTCTATTAAGAATAGAATATTTTTAATTATTTCCAAATTGAATAAGATGAGGTGAGCTTTAATTAATGTATGGAAACTAGAACATTTTGTTAAAAAACAATCCTTTCCCTTGGTTTGCCGTTTGCCATTCCTTCACAGAAATTGATCCTGAGGAGTTACACTATAATTTGGTATATAATGATAAAGTTGAGTTCATTTTTTTCAAAATCAGCTGATTCTATTCGATTGATTTTTCAAAAACATAATGACATCATTTTAGTTTTCGTAAAAATCGGCCTCGAGACTCCTTTTAGTATTTTTCGCTATTTCGTATAGTTTAGGATTTGGTCCTGAAGGCCCACTTGAAAAATTCATCTGCATGTATAATAGGAAGTAGACATAATTTTTAACTGGCCATGTGTGATTTTCGCAAAACTTTCTCCGACGGAGCTTAGTGGGAATACAACGTTTTGAATTTGAATTTCACAAGTGTCCCCTTTGCTCATCTGTTTCCTTTTCAAACAGCGTACAATCTGGATTCAAGAACTGGAAGCTGTTACAAATTCCATAAGGGACCAAGGACTTGGAGTCGAGCGTTCATGACTTATGCAGCGGAAGGTGAGCATTATTTAAACTTCTTGAGCATTATTTACAAACTGCGTTCTATGACTCGTAACATATGACTACTTTCAGATTTTAAGAGATGCAATTAAAAGTATACTAGAGAAAGAAATTGAGACTCCAGTTGAGAATCGTCGAATCTTAGTGCAAGCGTCATCGAAACTTCGCGTTATAAATTAATAAACACATGTATCGTAGCCGCAGCAACAAGAGATATAATAACTCTCTTTAAATATTCGATCGAAAATGACAAAGAATGGGCCCAACCTGACCTAGTGTCCTCCAATCTCACCTTATAGTCACCCTAAGCCTCGCAGTTATTAACTCACTATTTCAAAAGTCTTTATATTGTTACGAGTTGCAGGACTCGAATTAAAATGCCGTTGGAATTATTATAGAGTTTATTAGAACTATACAAACACGTATGACACAGGTACAAATATATCCAAACACAACAAGTCCAAGCGTAATGCAGAAGGTCGTAATTCAATAAAACGCGCAGTCTGTCATTATTAGATTCTCGATTGTAGTACTCACGTCTCGCTTTTATCGTGGTTCTCGCTCCACTGCCCCCTCCCTGAATCAGGCCACCGTTTTATACTGTACAAATGCAATGTGCCCGTATCGTAGTCGACATTATCCAAAACACCTGACTAATGAGTCGGCCGCAAGTGGCCATAAACGGGTACAATAAACAATGGGCTGTTCTCTAGAAACGTATGCCAATAAATAAGTAAACAAAAGAAGACGATCATAAAAGAATTACAATAGTTTCAATGTTATTAGTTATTACTTCAAATGCCGACGGGTAATAAATGTGCTTCTTTCTACAAATCTGTACGTGGAATTTGTCTTTGTCGGCGCTTAGGTTGTAACAATATCATCTCAACATTTTACACATTTAAAAACACACAAACAATTTCATAGACATTTAAATGATACACAAATGTATGACTTGCTCAGTTTACTGAAGGTCGCAGCGCCTGGCGAATGGTAAATCAACTGTGTCTGCCTCGCATTGTGCACCGCTTATATACTATAAATGACTTGAAAGTAACGTCAATTAAATGTACGCAATCTAAAATGTCCAGCAAGTTATTAATACCTCTTACAAATGCCACCAAAACTTTTAATAAATAAAATGGTATCGTATTCTCTAACTAATCTTGTTATTCACTGCAGTAGATCAATAAACATCCGCCTGAAAATAGCTATTGTTCCGTGATCTCTAACATATTCTATTAAATTATCACATTATTATACGAGTTATTACTACAACTGTAGCGTCATAAAATCTCCTAAAAATATATATTAGCTGCCATAAATTAAGGATGTCAACATTAGTGAGATTTTGCGTTCGCGGATACTGTCGAAGAAAAGATTAGATGACTAAATATAAATAATAAGACTAGTCATGAAGAATGCAATATTTTACTATGCATTGCGGGCGTATCATAAGTAGTTATTATTAGTAGTATACTGAAGAACTCTGAGTACAGATATAACAGAACCGTGAACTCCGCCAATCTAGCTTGGATGGACACGGTGAGCATAATGTCTAACATAGTGTTCAGAAGTGGGACGAATATGAACTGATATTACTATAGTGATTTAATAGTTGGAAAAAATAATTTCAATTTCTTATATAAAACGTCAATTTTAAAGATAAGTAGGTAACTAGTGTATAAAATGTATATTATTTGTAGGTAAGTAATAAATTTAGAATCACACGTTGAACATAACTCCTGTGATGTCACTGGAAAGTAATAAAACCCGTGAAATATTGAAATGAAATCCATTCCCTGTAATTTCATGAAAGAAATATCGGTAGCGTGAGGTGACAGGTCCCCTAACTTGTGAGTATATATTATATACTATATACACAGGAGACACGGCCAAGTGAGGTTCCGTGTAGTGGGTAGTAAAATTGAGAATTTATGACTATACTGTCATATGAGGACATTTTCTAAAGTTTCGTGTTGTTTCTGTTAGAACGTTATCGATAAATTCTGTTCTATATTTTTAAGAAATTATCTGGGGAATAAACTTAACTACTAGATCTTTTTAGTCGAGTATCAAACGCTAGCAAGGATTTCTTAACTTAACCGCACCTTATTATTAAGCGTTCATTTGTCTTACTGCATTTTGTACGTAAGCTCCATACGTGTATTTTCAAATTTCTACCAACGGTAAGGCCAGTGAACAAATCGCAAGATAAAGGAACCAACCATTAATCAGCGCTACGTTATGGGGTATTTCAAAAAAGTTGTCCTAAAATTTCTTCGAGGCCTACAGCGCATTGGTAACACCTCGGGTGTTACAAATTTCCTGTCGACAGTAACCTCTTTCCATCGGGTGGGTCATCAGTCTGTCTGCTGAATATTCGTAACAAAAAATACCGAATTAACGAAGTATCAAAAGTAATGAAATTTGCATATATTAGTTTCAAATTTAAAATGTATACATTCTGAGGCTGTGAAAAAATTACAAACACCAAAGGATAAATGGTCTACGGATATTATGTGTATTTTTCAGAGTTTAAATAATAATAAGTAATTAAACTAAGTTTTAAAAATTTATTTAAATACCAAAAAATGACCAAGTTATAAATAAGTTAACATCTAACAAACCGCCGCGCGTGCCTAAGAAGGCTGGCTGTACGATTATTATCATATATTCTTTTTGTATTGCTGGAGTACAGCAGATAGGATGACGGCCTAACTGTGATGGAAAGTGGTTACATTTGCAAGACTAAAGGTGCTACCAGTGTGCTACCAGACTCGTATATGGGACTGAAACCTGTCCACTAAGCGCGGAATACAAGTCAAGGTTGTTACAGCGGCATGCTTTAGACCAGTAGCAGCCATCCAAACAGGAAAATGGCCTACCACCTGGCAATATCTATTTGTATACGGTACAAGTAGTACAAAACGAGTCAACAGGAATAATAACATTTGTTTTTCTAACGCAAGCCACAGTGCTAGTATTAAAGACTTAGACTGTCTTATTTAAAGTGTTAAAAAGTAACACTGTTAACGCCTAGTCACATTATTGTATATATATCTTATATATAAAAATCAAATGCTGTTCGTTAGTCTCGCTAAAACTCGAGAACGGCTTGACTGATTTTTGGTTTTGAATTATTCGTGGAAGTCCAGGGAAGGTTTAAAAGGTGAGTAAATATGAAGTACGAAGTTTGCCGGGTCAGCTAGTATATATATATATATATGTTATATATATGTATATGTATATATATATATATATACGCTTTTATTTTTATTAATTTCAAACTTATACAACGAACACATACTGATTCTACTAGCCCCCTCCCCCCTTTCTAGGCATGACAATATCACAAATAAAAAAAAAGATGAAACCGCACCGTAATATTAAAAGTGTTACCGCAATATTTTTTACGCTTGAATACACAAAAAATATACGTCATGTGTAAAACCTCGCTGTGCTAATCTACTCCACACGTGGCTTTTCAAATATCGCATGCATACGTCACTTCACTTTACGCGTGAATTTGTAAAACGATCTAACGACGAATTACGATCTGTGTAACTTGTACATGTAATATGCTATACACGACATAAATGATAGTGTTGCTAACCAATAAAAATCCTCTGCGAACACGTTTTCTATTACCCTTGGTATTTAAATTATCTGTAACACTTTTAACGATTGTCTTAATTGTTCACTGTCATTTGTTCGCGTTAATTCTCTAAGTAACCACCTATTGTCAATTGCTAATACCTTCTTTGTCTTAGGGGCGGCCGTTGGATAAGACGTCATAAACCTGTTTTATGGTTCAAATTTCGCTGCAGATTCTTAAATGCCATTAAGCTGATAAGTTCGAAAATTCCAAGGAATGGTGTGCATGTTGCTGGGGGCTATGTTTATTTTGCAAATTTATAAGGTCAGCCCATTGACACAGAATTAGTTGAATTTCAACTGCGATCGAGGCGTTATTAAGTGCTCACTCGGAACTGGAATCTTTCATCGACAAACTTCCTGTGTTTTATATTATTAAGATTTTCTGATTTAGGGTTCAGACTTATTTATTGTATTTGGTTGTGTTTTGTGAATTACGTGTGTGTACTTCTAATAAAGTTTATGATAGTTTACCAGTTGATAGGGCAGTTTACCGTCTAGGCGGATACCACCTATGGTCTAGAGTATTCCTCCATAACAACTTGAACTGTGTTCCGGCTTAGTGGCCAGGTTCCAGACTCTCTTAGGAGAGCAACAGCGCATTTATAGCTACTTTAGTGTTTCAAATGTCCATAGGCGATGGTAACCGCTATCCACCAGGTAGGCCGTCTGCCTGTCTGCTGAATTCGCGTAATAAAAATTAAAAGAAAAATAATTCAACGGCCTAATTTTTTAATCACGCAAAACTAGTAACAATATAATGGTTGTTACAGCGAAGTTTTCAAATAATCCACATAACAATTTTCACCCATGCTTTTATGTTATAATGTTTTACACTTGTAGTCTGACACGAATTGCAAGATTAGTAATATGATATGGCAGCATAGCTTAATTTTTTTATAACCACATAGTAAAAAATATGTGATGTTAAATCTTAACAACTCATTTTCTTTTGTGCTTAAAAATCGAAAAACTAACTACAGAGTGAAGACAGTATTATCTTATCATAAATCTGTCTTCTGTCACGTACCGCACTTTCATTTTTCAACAAGTCCTTATCAGAAAGGAACCTCGAAAAAGCAACGCTGGGTAGCGCTGGCTATTAAGCGGTATTGTTGCGTAGTCAATGGGCGCAGCACTTGAGGGCGCTTAGCCGCTTCGCCGCGTCAACGCCCTCGACGCGAATCGGCCCCAAAGCTCTATAGAGCTGCTATGTTACTGTGAATATTGCTATTCTGCGGTGCTAACGTATAAATATATAATATTTTCTTTAGTTTTCGCGACTAGTATAGGGTAGAGAGGGGCTTGTTGAGCATAGAGGTAAGTTGGGCAATAGAAATATCTCGGAAATTATACACCCTGTACAAATTTGTCAAACAGCAAAAAGATGCGGCCCTAGGAGAAGAATTCATCAGATGACTGTCCACGCTAACTTATCAATTGAATTACAGACAAAGATGAATTCTTTGTTTTGCAACGAAAAAGTAAAAATATTGTTTCGGTTTCAATTTATTATATACACGTCAAATATCGATCGTTTTCGATGAAATAAGTGTTAAACTTTTCTAAATGTACTATATTTATAATATCAAAAAAATGTTTAAATTTCTTCATAGTAGTTTTTTATAAGTTTACTTTAATTTTTTATTTTTTATAGGGGCTAGTTGAGCAATGGTTATTTAACTAATATCACGGCTTAAAACCGAAACAGTTTAGTATGTTTTTCTTTAATTTTAAGATATAAACATAAAAAGAAAATAATATAGGAGTTTCTGTTTTTGTTCCCCAGTTAAATAATACAACAAAGGCTGTCATGACCGAAGAACAGCATAAATTCTACCGCTAAGGAATTCTGTATCAATCATATTTTAATATATGAAAAAGTAGTAGGAAAGTGTTTCTAGAAGAGTTCTTCTGTCTATTAATGAACGTAGTCAAGATGAGCATGTTAAGCTGGTTTATTGCAAAACTATGCTCAACTCACCCAACCAATAGGGTAAGTTGATCATGTCTAACATACGTCACATATATCGCTGTAGCTCTTAAACCTTCATTATTGCAAATTAATTTCTAGGGACACTTTTAAGCAGGATTAAAATACCTACTTTCAAGATACGTTATAAACTGTTCTGTCGTCTTGTTTAGGAGCTATCACAGATTAAGTGAAAAAATGCTCTACTAGCCCCGCCCTACCCTACATAATAAAACTACGTTTTAACGGTTTTAAGCGCGGTGATTTATTTGATTTTTATTATTCCGACGTTTCGGCCACTTTTCAGTAGCCGTGGTCACGGAAGACAGAGATGTCAAGTGTCAATGAGTATGGATAAAGTTTTATTTTATTTGAACATTTTCGATGTAATTTCTCTGTATATGCGTAGAATATAGAACGAAGAATGATCTTAGGAAATGGACCTCCATACAGATAAATAAAATTGAAGTGTCTGTTTGTAATGTCAAAATAAAAATGTGAAAAAATCAGGAGAATTCAACCGGAGATTCCTAAATTGAAATTTTTAAAAATTTTGTCTGTCGGTCGGTCTGGATGTTTCGGATAATCTTTTAAGCTGCTAGACCGATTTTGACGTACTTTTCCTGGCAGATAGCTGATGTTATAAGGAGTAGCTTAGGGTACTTGTTTTAGTGTTCCGTGAAAAAAATCCACACGAGCAAAGTTGCGGGCACAGCTAGTTTACACCAAGGAAACGACAGTCTAATCTATTCAGGCACTTTGTGACATAGATATTCTGCATCCACTTGTTTCACTTTTAGGAGATGGGTGCTGCCATCTATTGTACAATTGGGTACTTAACAGCCAAATGAACAGACAGATTTTAAATCGTCCTAAAAAACTTGTATGACTGTACTGCAGTGACGTTATAATTCTAATGAATCAAATAGCTTATTAATTACCGTTTAAGTAGTAGTTACAATTATTTGTGTGACGAAATTTTAAAGTAAATGATACGAAGGTAAATGCACGCTCTTTTTTAAGTATAGTGTTTTAAAATGTATTTTAAGATATGTCAAATATACAATTATAAACAAATTTCGTTAAAATAGTTTCACTAGATCAAGTGAACAACTTTATAAACTATATGCATATAATTACTTAGTATCACTGACTAACTGACTGACTGACTGATTGATTGACATATAAACGCACAGCCTAAACTACTGGGGCGAGGATCATGAAAATTTGCATACGGGTTCTTTCTATACGGCAGGTGCGCACTAAGAAATGATTTGTGAAAATTCAACAGCAACGGGGGTGAAAAAGGGAATGAAAGTTTGTATTAAAATCCATTATTTTCAAAGTAAAAAGCACGAAAATTATATACCTGCTTCTGGTTAGAAATAAATGTGTGTATTGGCATTTTGGAAATTTACCCCTAAGGGAGTAAAAAACGAGAATAAGGTTTGCTCAAACTATCACTATTATTAATCTACGTAGGCGAAGGCGCGAGCAACAGCTAGTAGTATATAATAGTAAAAGGTAATAATTACACTGGCCCACGAAAAATAAAAAAGGTCTGTACTGTAACGACTAACCTCTTTAGTCGTCATATATATTGAGAAATATAATTATCTGAATTATATTCGTAGAACGCCTCCCAAAACAATCGAGAACAGAATTGTATCGGGCCGCGAGCTGAACACATGATTGTAAAAAGTGTTTCTTCGTTGACAATATAAACTATATATTTCCTGAAACCTGTCTCTTATTGAAGATCCCGGTCAGCTCGGAAACCGCTGGCCGTTAGAGTACTTTTGACCAGACCCATCTATTCTTATGTATTTTGATGCGCTAAATCCGAATCTGAGGTCAGTTTGGTCCAGACACCCTCAAACTTTTGTGGGTGTAGGGACCCAATTGACCCCATATTCGGAAATACATAAGCAAGAGGGTCTGGTTAAAAGTACAGACCGTTTTTTATTTTTTGTGGACCTATGTTGTGTGTCAATGAACTGACAATGAACAGAAAAAGAACAAAATTAGGATGTAACGCTACAATGATGATCATGTTACACAATGTATTTTCTGGTATCCTGTAACACGAGGTAGAAGCGTTGATATACAAGGGATGGGTAGAGGCATAATAAGACGAACAAAAGCAAACACTTGACGGAGCGCGACCTCGCTCTCTCGCATTTAAAGTACGGCTCAAAAAACCATGTCTACAAAAAATACTTGATATATTCAGCAATAATATAATGTTTCTCTTTCTTTATATATGAACTTTGTCACGTCCTTGCTCCATCTAGGATAAATTTATTAGTCACTGTATCATGTATGGACTAGAGTGAGATTTGGAAAATGCATTAACCAAATCTCACTCTAATCCAAAGTTTAGTCAAAGCGGGTAGTTGACTATCAAGTCTGTGGCATCAAATTACACTATTTTAAAAAAGGTGGACCTAGGCTCGGTATTCTACTTATCTACAGTAGTCTAAAATACAATATAACTAATATGAATAGGTTTAATTAATATTCAGTTTTAATTACCGTACAATACGTTATAAATAATATGAACAAAGTAAAA
The DNA here is from genome assembly GCA_039645545.1 of Dendrolimus houi. Classification (NCBI taxonomy): domain Eukaryota; kingdom Metazoa; phylum Arthropoda; class Insecta; order Lepidoptera; family Lasiocampidae; genus Dendrolimus; species Dendrolimus houi. The sequence continues at coordinate 20,608,272 of CM077127.1, read as the reverse complement.
TAAATATAAGTATCTAAATATATATAATTGAAATCCACGTATATAGTGACTCATCATGATATCTCAGGAACTATAATACCTATAGACTTGAAATTTGGCATGGACCTTCTTTTCGCCAAGTAGAGGTCAGCTAAGAACGGATTTTACGAAATTCCTTTACGGTACTGAAAACGCCTTTACGCTTTTACGGGTATCGGCTAGTTAAATATATAATTATAATATTTTTTTTATAATAGTTTAATAATAATTTTAACCGATAGAATAATACAATTAAATACTAAAACCAAACTACAGTATGAAAAATAAACCTAAAATTAAAAACTAGAACTAAATAAAAAAAATAAAAAATAGGGAGGACTTAATTATAGATAAAATATTGGTCCCAAATCACTTTCACTTACCGGGAATGTTCCCAAAAGACTGGCGGCGTTACCACGTTGAATAGCAATACTTAGCCTTTGAGCAAAATAGACGCCAGCCTTTTGGTCGCGTGAGACGTCTACAAAACGTTCGGTGACATCTCGATAAAGTTTTCGAGCGTTAGGACCCCAGGGAACCAGAGTTTCCACCCCAAACGCCACAAATGTGTAACTATTTCCGATGGCGGCGTACTTGAGGCGCTTGAGGGTCTCCTGTTCGGCTGCAGCAGAACCAGCGGTAGTGAACGTACTTGAAAGATGGGACGCCGCCAAAGTGTCAACGCAAGTAGCATCCCACACTATGGGGCGGCCCATCTACCAAGGTACTAACGTCATCCCATCCGCTCTCCTGCCATCGTCGCGGCACAAGCCGTTTGGTTCCAGAACAGCAGGTACCCCGGCGGTGACAAGAGCCCGACGGATAATGTCGTTAAGAGCCGCGTGACGAGAAATTCTACCGGCGCTTCTGCTGTAAGATAATCCATGGTGTCCTAAGCGATCCACTTTATCCCCGAATTGACAAAGGTGAGCGACCACACATGTGCTCAATATTTATTTGTATTTTTTTAAGCTGTCAGTAGGATATATTAATTGTATATTTTCATTTAAAGTTTTTATTTAAATGCGAATATTATATAATATTGGAACGCAATTAAATCTCAATTATATGGTGTGTTACAAAAACGCTTTCGGGTCAGACATGTAAATGAATTGTATTGTTTAGAGATAATTGTGTCTGTGAAGAAAAAGGTCTACTCTAACAGTGGGTTACAAAAATAAATGAATTGAACATGTGCTGGGCAGTCCGTGCGTAACGAAGTGTTGTGACAAAATCCTGTTCTCGTTATTTGGTTACGGAGCCATAAATAAGCTCTTGTCAAAAATTACCTCGTATCTAAAAAAAATACACAACACACAACGCAAGTATATTTACCAATTTTTGTTGATATTATTTTTGAAGCTATACAACTTTGTTTTTTTTATATATTTCAACTTCATAGTTCAAAAGTTTGAAGGAGAGACATTTTTGCGATTTAAGAAGATCTCACCAATTAATGAAATAATATTTATTGACAGGAGATGCTGTGCTGTGCAGTTTTGTTTTCTAAAAATGTGTAAAATTACTCTAAAATGAACAATAGTTGCAGGATATTGATAGTTTTTGAGTAGTAATTATGTGTTTTGTAAGAAATGTGAACTATATAGTCAAATCTGGCCTTTTGAGTTGTCACAAGAACTCCATTGAATGGCACCAGCTGATAACCTACAGTTCAACTGTGCTACACATAGGCTTAAGAAGATGAAGAAACTACATTATTATCTAAGATCTGGCTTAAAGGCCTAGCTACCAAGCCATAAACCTAAATAAATAAATAAAATGTTTATTGAAGACAAGTCTATTGTCTTATACGGCAATAGACAGACGGACAGAAATAACAAAACGATATCAATTTATTTTTGAAATTTCGTCACGAAACCCGCAAATACCCTTCAACAAAAAAACCAATAAGAATCATATAAATTCATATAAAATCTTCTACTGTACACAATAAACTGGCGAGATCTAAACTAACCGTAGAACATGAGAAATTGATTACTGTGAAAAGAATAAAACTGAACGTCAATTTTAATAAACACCAGCTATCTGTTGATAAACATTATCAGCCGTGCGGAGAAATTAGTTCGATAAAGACGCCGTTTAATCAGAATGTCTGTGCAATACCATACTTGTATCCACGACTGGCGCACGTATCTTCAATATTGTGAAATGCGCATCTATATTGAGTATTCAAAAAGCGAATTTATAAGTTTGTTAATCCCATTAGTGTTATAATCTGTTATTTAAGTATTACCTAATGAGATGTACGGATCATAAGCAAGTGTTGTTTATTTTGTGTAGTCTATAGATGTTGTTATTTTATATCTAAATGTTGTGTTTTGATATTTTACAAGTTAATCTTATATTTTTTTAAATTATTTGTATCAATTAATATTTTGTTTTTTTGACAGTCTTCAGAATCGGCTTTTCTGTGTAATGTTTTATATTACATGTATATTTTCATCGTCATCATCATTAATTAATATCTTAATGGAGTTCTGATAAAAATAATAGTGTAGTGCGGTATATAACAGCGCATCGCACGTTTTTTCAACATGGACATCTATATTTGACTTAATACAGACAAGATGGATACTTCATTATTATATATTACCTACACACTACATGACAATATAACAATTATTACATAGAACGAATTAAGGAATTAATTTTTGTCATTAATAATATTTATAATATACTTTGTATAATTAGCTATTTCGAGTTACTCGACCCTATAAACAGTTTATAAATTAAATCGTTATTAAAGTCATTGATTAATTTATCTAAATGATTTACGTTATATTGTATAGATTTTACCTTATCAGCCAACACCCAAACATTTAGTATTGTCAATAAGTGATGCAACATTGATTAATAATGGCTGATGGTTTTGTGAAATCAACACATATAGATGGAAAAGTGTTTATTGTGACCGGAGGAGCTGCTGGAGTAGGAGCAGGGACTGTCAGAGCCCTTCTAACTGGAAATGCAAGGGTAGGTGCACTTTAAACCGTCAAATATATAATTCTATCTATCTATAATAAAGCTGTAGACGGGTCCATTATGTATGTACAATCGAACCAACTGAATTATGGCCCCACTATAATAAGGTCATTTGCCTACAGTTGTGAAATACAATTAGGTTGAAATTCGCCTGAACATATATTTCCTTGGTAACGAACTTGTTATCATTTTATTAGACATTGACAGTTACTGACTACGTTGTATAAAACAGATCGGAGAGACTCGACTATACTCGTGTGTAACATCTGACAAATGCTATTACGTGATATTACTATCTGTCATTAAGTATATTCGATTAAGGGCCGGTTCCTATATCTTATCGACCATTTATTTGCCTTTCAAACGGTTAAAATTTGACGTAATCTCTATACAAGTAACGTCAAAATTCAACCTATGGTAAGGCAGGGGAGTGAATAGTAAGATATTGGAACCGGCCATAAATCGACAAGGCAAAGTTGACACAGGCCAAACCTTTGTATAAGCAACCTTTGATTAATATCAAAGGTTGCTTATAAAGGTTGATAACCCTAAACCCTAATGGGTTTAGGGTGATCATTATATGTCAGTTAGCAGAAATACACAACAAAATAAAACATTAATAACATTAATGTGGAAGAATTTAAAAACAATAACTTTTTGTATTAATTGGTTTTATTTCAAAGTTAAAAATGACACCAACTTTACCCTATTTAAACCGAAAACCGGATATAAGCACCATTATTTTTTTCAATGAGGTTTAATAGTCTATTACGCATCGACCCGATTAGACTATTACGCATCGACCCGATTAGACAATTGTAAATGTCGATTCCCCTCATGTAATTCCAAATTTCATTACAGTGCTGCTCAATTGCTTTCTTTGTCCTCTCGTTTCTGTTATCCCACATTTAAACCATTAAACTCCATAAATTTTCTATTGGGTTGAGGTCTGGTGACCTAGACGGCCATGGAATGAGAGTAATTTCATATTCATGCTAGGTAAATCAATTCGAGACAATTCTGGCGGTATGTACTCGACAATTGTCGTGAACGTAGGAGAATACAGGGACTTCTTCAAGTGGGTACACTATTTGCACTGTCGGTAACATTAATTTTTCCACGACATAGTTTCATGCGTTTTGACGAGGAGAAATTTGGACAAGTTCACCTATACCTCCAGTACTTATCCAGGCCCAGATGTCAGCTGAAATTCGACCAGATAATTGATTAGCCACTAAGTGATCCTGTGTATCACATATTGTTATAACGCCACAAAGTTAAGCGACCATGTTGAGAAAATCTAAATGGTTGTTCATCTGAAAATATGGTATTAGTTTAGTCAAAGTCTAAATAATTACGTGCAAAATTTAATCCTGCAGTTTTGTGGGCATTTGTTAAGTGTACTTTCTTAGCATAATGTCAGTAATGCAGTTCAATACGGTGTAAATGATTTCGTATGGTTTGTAAACAAACGACGTAACGTGCCGCGAAACATTGGGTATGAGAAAAAGGATGTTCTTCATAAAGGTGTTGCATATCTGTGCTTTGTTGGTTTGTTATTCGACGAACGCTATGATTATGTTTTTTTCTATCTTCAAGAATGCCCTCTTCAGCGTGCCGTCTGATCCCTGTTCTCACTGTGTTCCGACTTATATTTAACACTCGTAATATTTCTCGAATGCCATAGCCTTCCTTACTGAGCACTACAATCCGAGCTCTCTATTCTGCGAGACTAGCCATTATACAATTTAAATAAGTATTTAATTCTTAGATATTGAGTTCTAATTTTTTCTCATCAACTTTACTTGACTTCTGATATACTTTCAGAATGACATTTTATTTTTGAAATTTTAATACTTTTTCTATAATGAAAAGAGTTAGAATTATAAGACAGGTTATAATTTGGGATTCAAATTATTTTAAATCATTACTGTTTTATCTAAAACATATCTAGTACAATGATAACAAAGTTTTAAATTGCGTAGTTCTCTGAGCCTAGTGACGCATTTTTATTAATGTTTAAATCGTCCTAATACTAAGGTTTATCGTGTGTGTTTCATACACACACACGATACGCCTTACTATTTTGACGGTTTTAAAGTGGGTCATAATTCAGTTGGTTCGATTGTACATTGAATTTAAAAAAAAGCAGATTCCATAAATTGTCGGCGACAGTGTAAGCAACTTGTAACTACATTTTTAATGATATATTTTTTTTGTCAAATTATTGACATAAATATATGTAGTGTATGTATAAAAAATTCGACGAAAATGTATCTGCTAGGTCCTGCACTGACGCAGATGAAATTTAACTTACAATTTTTGTTTGTCTACTATAGTATAATGTGAAAACTGCTAAACGGAATTGAATAAAACTGGACACAGGTAGCTTATATCTCGGAATTCATCATTAAGGATACTTTTTTCCGGATAAATTACGTCTTTTCTGTGGGATAGTTATTGCAATTGACTAACATACGTCGTCATGGCAACGCGTACGTAGTTACACTGGCACATGCTATAGTTGAGCCGTTCTAAATCCCAATTGAAGTATCATATAAATACTGACGAACTAACTTTGTAACAGAATCCAAATAATAATTCCCAATTTAAAACACCATAATTAGCTTTTTATTTAGAAACATAACAAACACACAACAACCTTATTTTTGTCAACATTATACTTTTGTTAAATATTAGTAAAGTGACCTGGACATTGATGTACAACCGAAATATTCAAACATGTAGCAACATTAAGTTACGCATATTTTCTACATGTTGAACATAAAAAAGCAACAAAACGGAAACATATTTTCAAATAAAAGAAAAGAAATGATTTCATTTTAACCGATTTAGTAATGTGTGATTTCTTAAGCCGATTCTATTTGTTTTTTTATTGCATGAATTAAGCAGACAGGCACCTGATGGAAAGCGGTTACTATCGCCTATAGACATTTATAACATCAAATGCTCTCGTTAGGGACTGGAACCTGGCCACTGATGCCGGAACACAACTCATAGTTGTTATGGCGGCATCCTCTAGACCAGGGGTGTAGCCATCCAGTCGGGCAAATACCCCCCATCTGGCTGTGGGTTGTTTAGTCGCCTCTTACGACCGGCCGCCCGGCCGCAGGAAATTGTATTATTTCTCTGTTCCTGCACGGATAAAATCATTATCTAACTATTTTTAGTTGTATCATCATCGACAGTTCACGTAACTACTAAAAACAGTTTGATACATACCAAATATGGCTTTATAGAACAGCCGAAGTATAGGGTGTGAAAAATAATTAGAAAAATTATAATAAAACTCACAACTTAATATGGCTCTACGAGCCTTATTACACTACCATAGAAATATGATCATAGAAGTATGGAGTCATTTTTATATGAAGAACCTATGGCAGTGTTATAACTACATATGATTCATATTCTCTATGCTCATAGTTAAGGTATCTATCCTATTTGACAGCAAGCATACAAATATGATCATATCATCCGTCTAACTTCTAAAATGGCGACAAAATGTAAGAATTTTGACTGGAATACCTTCTAAGACTTTTTATCTTCCAATCTAAGTTCTTCAAGTAAGGTGTTATGGACCTCTCTTTCTGATCGCCTTGCTACACATGATCTAATCCAAATTTATTTTCTTTTTTAATGTAATTAATAAAATTGTACTCATAGGAACGGAAAACACGGTTAAATCGTTATTCATCTTGATAGTACCTCCTCGGTAGTCTGTGATCTCGATAAAGTATGACCTTTATATGATCGTAAGTGTAATATGTAAAAATAAAGAACAGCATCAATTAAATATGATCATAAAATTTGACAGATATGAGATCATATTTATATTATAAATATTCATATATTTATTTTTACAAATTATACTATCATTAGTATAATTTGGGCCTACCTAAAGTTATATCAAGTATTCCAATTGGGATCTGAATGGCTATTATATCAAAGTAGTACAATTTAGATTTCCTTTTGAATTTGTAGTCTAAGGCAATTACATAAATGCTGCTTGTACTAGTTATGTTTTAAGTTCAAATTATCAACCAACAGAAACATTTATTATTCTCAAGTTCAGCATTACAAAATTAACCATAGCAAAATTGTAAGCAAGTAATTAATATACAACAGTCATATTTAGAGTTGACCTCAAATACCCAAATTATTTTTACTAATACAAAAGTAAATAATGGAGTCGTCGTTTATAAAATTTACCCTGCCAGGAATAGCACACTCTTTATTTTTACCTTTAAGTATAGTGCACTAGATGAACCAGTTACACTACTAGACCACAGAGGTCAGTTTAGGTCAGTTAATTTGATATTGAATATTTTAAGGTAACGTGACGAAATAACTAAGAAAACGTTTAGATTAAAGTGATTCTACGACTGAAGGCTCCTAACCTTCAAAGTCAAAGCAATTTATTTTGTGTTTCGTGTACAGATACTAATGATATATTTGTAGGTTACATGATGTTGTAAGTACGATGCTTGATATTTGAATCACTCTGTAATAAAAAAGCCTCACGCAAAGTAATTGAAACGGCAAGCCAAAATAAATGTACTTCATGGTACAGAATGGGCTATCACGAAAATCTAAGAAATTAGTTTATCATACACATTGCTTTTCCTTACAATATCATTTTAATAAAATACATGTATACAATTTTTGCAATTACACTATTTGATGACGTTTAGATATGTTAGTCAATGTGATTGTGTGAAGGATGATATGTTGATATGTGGAGGGACAGAAGATGTATGTCAGAGTAGAGGAGTGTGGAAGGAAAAGACATATTGTGCCGACCCCAAATAATTGGGAAATGATGAAAGAAAAGAGAGAAAGATATGTTAGTCAACTTAAGGAACATTTATAATTAAATATTAAAGTAGATTTTTTTAAATTAAATTGTCTAAACAACAATTTAACTGATATTTTAATCAAAGATTCATTTTAGAATCCGAATCAAACAAAAATACAAGTAGTATATATGTATATATAATTTTAATATATGAAAATGTGTTACTGTTTTTATTTTGGTGTACAATAAAGAGTATTGTTCTTGTACTTGTTGTATACATAACTCACACAGTCACACATACACACACTCACTCACACACAGACACACACACTCACACACAACGCACACAATCATTCCCACCCATATGGCTCTCGCACACTTGTAACGTTCAGCGGTATATTGTGCAATTAAAATATTTCACTTTCGAGGGAGGGGGCTTGGTGATCAGTCAAACAGGTTTAACCTAATACAGACCAGTTTCTTTCTAAATCAATTTAATATGTATAATTATTTAAATTATTATATAAATTAATTTATTTCAAATGAATAAAATAATAATTATTATTAATTGTTGTAAAATACGAAATTACAACACTCAAGTATTGTCTTGTAATAATAATAAAAAGAACTGTCTTATTACAGCACGTAGCGTTTCTCGACATAGCGGAACGAGAAGGTTCAGCGTTAGAACTCGAACTAATACACAAGTTCGGAGCATTAAGAGCGAAGTTCATAAAATGTGACGTCTCTAACGACGAACAACTAACTGCTGCGTACGAGCAAGTTTTGGACAAATACAGAAGATTGGACGGAGTGATTAACAACGCTGTTGTTCTCAATTCAGATGAAAAATCTTTTAAACGCATGATTGAAGTTAACTTCGTGAGTATAGCAGACAAATTGCTTTCATAGCAGAATAATGTTTAATTAAAAGAAATGGAAAGAATACAGGTTTTCCTTGTTTTAGAAATAAATGACAAACATATTAAATCAATATTTTTATTACGTGTTGTAAAACTAAGAAAATGTTGACATCATGCAATTGTAATAAAATTTGATTAGGGCTTCTATAAATATATTTGGAACTAAAAACATTATCAGAAACATTGCGTTAATTATGTTCTTGAAGAACACTAGTTAGTCGCTTTCGAACGACTCATACACAGGTTGTTTCAGTAACGTCTTTGTTACAAAGTTAGCGATTACAATTCATTTAATTAAAATACAATTAATTACACACACATTCATTATTATGAATATTATTACTAGTAATATTTTCTATACTTATAAATAAAATTGAAGGATCTGTATGTGCTTTAAAAACAAATGCCAAAAAATTTAATAGTGTTATATAATAATGGGGCCTAATTTCACATGATCGTTTTTCGAATTTTTATCTGTGTATCGGTCTAAAAGTTTGTCTCGGACTGGCTCTAAACCTGCTCGACGAATTTCTATAACAAATTTAACAATTAAAACCGGAATTTTATTTTATGTTTTCGTATGTTTCATTTCAGTTATATTGCAGAGTTCAAAACAAGAACATGAATATAAATATTTATAACATTTAATGGTATCTAACGGGTAGGTAGGCATATATCTGTTACTGCTATATTGTTAGTATGATGATCAAATTTCCGCGTTCAAATTAATAAATATTCACAACTTTTTCTATATTTTAAGGATAAAACAAAAAGTACTTTTTATTTCTCCAAGTCATGCGCGAAAAAAGTCACGGGTACAGCTAATATAAAGTACTGATAAAATTAAGCCGAAATAGATGTTCATGTAGAATTAATATAATAGAGTTTCAGTTTATCTCCTCTTAAAATAACGAAAATTAATAGTAATTTAACGCACATCAAAATAATCATATACCAAACACCTAAATATGAATAAGCCACAATTTTAACATGATTTGTTAACATTATAGGAATTCATATTACCAATACCTGCTCTCGCCATTTACGCTAAAGCAATTTTGAAATTCCAATTTGTTGTTGATTTTGCCAGTGCGTATTTTATATACGTGACTTAATAATTTGAAATTTGCTTATCCAGTTCCCGGCTTCGATTAGATTCAAACCCCAAACCATGTTTCGTATACATTTGCAAATGTTAACGGGTATTTCAATATCCAGAACCAGATGGTGATCCAAAAATTGACGCAAGGGGTGTTTAAAAATCGTTTGACACCGACTGTGTATTTATGAAGATTATATTATGCATACCGTTCTCTGAACAATTGCTATAACGGGTATTGGTGGCTCTTCCAAATAAAACTCGATGTGGACTATATAACTTATTATCGGCGTTATTTAAAATTAAATTAAAACTAGACATAGACGAGTTGCAGAGACAAATGGCAGAGAGTAGAGTAGTGCGTATTGGTACCATATCTATGTGAGCAATTAAGCAATTTTCGGTGTTGGAGCTGGATCCAGCTGAATAGCCGCAGCTGGCTGTTTCAGCGATACCGGACTTTGGGGGCTTCCCGACTCCGTGGGAGCGGAGGCGTTCAGCCCGGAGGCAGCACGCTCGAGGAGGCACCTCCTGTGAGGTTCGATCTCGGCACGACCGCTACGGGGGGATTGACTCTACATAGGAGTTAGCCGTGAAAGGCTGAATGAGCTAAGCCAATAGGCTGAACTGATTATTATTGGGGACTCGTTATCGACTCCGCCGGCGGAGCCGATCCTAGTCTATCGTTACTATCGCTTCAGAACGTGTTATGGCTGGAGGAGAAGAAGCGGCGGAAGAAACTCTCCAGCAACACGCCTAAGCTAATCTTGTATGGCTACATGTGTCTGTAATGAGTGAGGAGCGATTGGTGGGTCTTAGCCTTGTGATGATAGATGATTCGAGCCGGGGGCTCTCCGGCGTCTGTACTGTCTGCGTCTGTTATGCCAGGCTGATGTTTTGAGCCTCGGGAGGTTCAGTATGGCGAGAATTCGGGTGATTTTATCCGGCTCGTCAATGAGTACATTGCGAGGGCGTCGTTTACTCGTGGAAGCGTTCGGAGTGGGTTTGTAGTTGACCGTCTCCGTCACCAGAGGGTTCGGGTGACGGGGGGCACGGTCAAAGAATTTACGCGAGAGGGAGATTATATAGTCTTTGATGGAGGGAAGCTCCAGGTCGCAATGCAGATCGGCGAGCCGCATATATAACGGAGCGTGGGCTGCGGCGCGTAAAAAGTGGCTCTGGATCCTTTGCAGTTTCCAGAAGTTGTAATCGCTGGCGTGGCCGAAGACCACACTCGCATAAGTCAGGATGGGGCGGATGCAAGTTTTGTATCGAGTCACCTTATTTCTAAGGCTCATCTTACTTCTCTTGCATATCAAGGGGTAGAGTCGGCCGAGGATCCAGTATGCTCTGTTCCCGACCTCTCTGGTGTGCTTGTGGAAGTACAAGCCTCTGTCTAGGGTTACACCAAGATATTTGACTTCGTTAACCCATGGGATAACTCGGTCGAATAGCTTGATGGGCGTAAGTTGGTTAGTGGGACGAGTATTGGGTGGGCGAGTGCCACGTGTAAACATGATGGCTGCACTCTTCTCGGGATTCAGCTCTATCCGCCATCTACGGAACCAGTCGCCTAGTTCTTTGACGGCGGCGTTGAGCTGACTGCAGATTCTGTATCTGCTGGGGTCGCTAGTGAAAAGGGCGGTATCATCCGCATAAAGGGCTAGGTGGACGTGGGGGTGCCTCGGCATATCGCTGGTGAACAGCGAGAAGAGTAGTGGGGAGAGCGCGGAGCCCTGAGGGACTCCCGCTGCGATGGAGTGAGAAGAGGATCGAGTGCCCTCCACTCGGAATCTGAAACTACGGTCTTTGAGGAAGTCCCGTAGAATAAGAACGAGTCGGTCTCGTACACCGAGCTGATACAGCTTGTATATCAGCCCGTTGTGCCAGACCTTATCGAAAGCTTTGGCGACGTCGAAGAACACTGCGCCTGTCGGCCAGGATCTTTGACCGCCACGTTGGAAGGTGGAGAGGACGTGCTCCGTGATGCGGAGCACTTGTTGGGGACAAGAGTGTCTAGCTCTAAAGCCAAACTGCTCATGGGGGATGAGATTATTGCTGAAGGCAAAATCACTCAATCTAGTGAGTAGGACACGCTCGTACAGTTTACCCAGCGAGCTGATTAGACTGATGGGGCGGTAACTAAAGGGCTTTGAGGCCGATTTGCCTGGTTTGCGGATGCCGATGACCTCCGCTTCTTTCCAGGCCTTGGGGAATTGGCAATTGTTTATGGCAGCATTGAAGATGCTTACCATAATTAAGATAATTTGGGCGGGGAGGATTTTTAATAGTTTATGACTGATTCCATCGTTGCCTGGGGCCTTGCGGGGCTTTAGGGCTTTGATGAAATCCTGTACTTCCTCAGCCGTGACCGGTTCGAGTGTGGTTTCCGCCGGGAGGGAGGACCGATGTTCGACCTCGGCGTCTACCTCCGATAGGTGAGACGGGTCGACATTGCCAGTATTGGGGGAGCATTGAAGCTCGAGACTTTCGGCGAGACATTCCGCCTTTTCGTCGTCATCAAACGCTTTGGTGTTATCGGGCCTCTCGAGGGGTAGCATGTTCGAGAGGGTTTCTGCTTTCAGACACCTCGCCAGCTGCCAGTAAGCCTGGTGAGTTGGGGAGATCTCCTCCAGCAGTCGGTCCCAACGTTGGTACCTGACCTCCTGGACACGGAGTCTAACCTGGCGTTGGAATGCTCTATAGCGGGCCTTATTTTCCAAAGAGGGGAAACTGCCGCAGGCTCTGAATGCTGCCCTCTTGTCCCTCATCAGTTCTCTGACGTCGTCCGGGAGCGGCAGTCGACGGTCCTCGAGAGGTACCTGCCGAGTGGACTCCCGTACCACGCTCTGGAGGTGGCCGGTGAGGGCTTCGATGGCAACATCGTTGTCCTGGGCTGAGACAATCGGGTCTGGAATCCGGTCCAAGTCCGGGGAGCTTGTCGTTGCGAGCAAGTTCCGGACTTTGGCCCAGTCTATGACGGGTTTCGTCGGTGGCGTCGAGTCAGTCGGGGGGCCTAACTGGAGTACGACCGGCAAGTGGTTGGAATCGATGTCATCCCGTGTTTCGATTGAGCGAAACTGAAGAGAGACTCCCTTCAGTAGCGCTATATCGAGAACACTCGGGCTTTGTATGTCCGGTCTGTCCGGGTATCTAGTGGGGGTCAAGGGGGCTAGAATGCCAAAGAGAAGCCTGTCCAAGAGGCGGAGAAGCTCCCTTCCTTTGGCGTTTTCGGTTGGGCAATTCCAACTGGGATGTTTGCAGTTTAAGTCCCCGGCTATTATAACCGCGGGACCCAGACTGACTAGGGCGTTGAGGTCGTCTTCTAGAATGGGCTTCTGACACCGAAGATATGTTGAAACTATAAAGATGGGCTGATGGCCCGTCATCGATAGTTTGCAGGCGGAGACTTCTAGTTCCTCTAGAGGCGGGGTATCTATGGGGATGCAGTGCAAGGACCGCTTGTAGTAGATAAGTGTCCCGCCGCCGTGGGAGGTTAACCTATCGTGCCTGATCAGGTTGTAATTAGCGATTCGGGGATCTCTAATACTCGGCTTTAAGAAGGTCTCTTGCACTAAGAGAATGTCTATATTATCGCAATTTTCGGCCTCCAAGACCGCTTCTTTTATCCTCCGTTCCATCAAAGGCCTAGCTGCTAAGTGTGCGAGCTATGGGCGTCGGCGGTATGCGGGGCGTGGAGAGAAGCTGTGCTCCGGCGGGTAGGTCAGGGGGGTGCTCTCTGTCCGCAACAAAGGGTTTCAGCTTTTGATAACAATTGTTCTGATTTATCCGTATTAATTTATACACATGTAATTGCTTGGCCTCACTGATTGACTGACATATCAACGCACGTCCCAAACTACTGAGGCTAAGACCATAAAAGTTTGCATGCGAGTTCCTTCTATACTGTAGGTGCGTACTAAGAAAGAATTTTTGAAAATTTAATCCCTAAAGGGGTGAATAAGGAGGCTAAGTTTGTACGACAAACCGTCATTTTAAAGAAGCCAGAAATTTTATGTACCTGCTTCTGGATAGAAATAAAAGTAGACATGTATCAGCGTTTTTGGAAATTCAAACCCTAATGGGGTGAAAAAGGGGGTTAAGTTTGTATGAAAATCCGTCATTTTAAAGAAGCATGAAATTTCATGTACCTGCTTCTGGATACAAATAAAAGTACACATGTATAAGCGTTTTTGGAACTTCTATTTCTAAAGTGGTGAAAAAGGGGGTTAAGTTTGTATGAAAAACTGTAATTTTGAAAAGTAAAAGTTACAAAATATTGTTTATATATACACCTGTTTCTGATTAGAAATAAATATAAACATGTATCAGTGTTTCTATAAATTCAACCCTTAAGGGAGTGAAGTAGGGGCTACCCTTTTAACTTCTTTTGACTACTCAAACTGTTTTTAATCTACGCAAGCGAAGCCGCTAACAATAACTAATATTATATATATACTCGTACAAATATGAAAGTAACCTTATATGTATATAAGTCTATTTTTTCCTTATGAATGAATCGATTACCATAAAATTAATACGAGTGATCTTTTATAAACGGGTATGAATAAACGATACCTGTTATCCTGGGAAATATTATAGTTTGAATTTTGGTCTTGATTATGCTTCAGGGCGCAATTGAAGTGGCAAAGAATAATTCTAATGTTCACATGGACTTTGGCTAACTATCTCTATAAATCGTTTAGAACTTAATTAATTACCTTGTCTACATGTACAGATGTATGCAAACTAACAGTTTTGTAACACAAACTTGTAGATGTGATATGATACAGTATAGCATGTACAAGCCGTAGTGACATAGACGGCAGTCTATTGCAGACGCTATATGCTGTAAGCGACGAATGTTTAGGGGATAATTTTAGGCTATTATTATTATTATAACATGCTTCTACAAATTGACAAATCAATCAATTTAACCGCCCTACAATTCATGTCTAAGATAACAAGAAACCTTTTACGACTCCCTAACATATTACCAATTGTTTTCAGACCGCCACAGTTAATAGTACAATGAAGGCGTTAGACGTAATGGGAACAGACAAAGGAGGACACGGCGGGGTGGTTGTAAATATATCGTCGTTGCTGGCACTAAGTTTAAGCAGCCATTTACCTGTTTACGCCGCGACGAAAACTGCTGTTCTACAATACAGTATAGCTATGGGGGTAAGTAACTACTTAGTAATATGTATTTTAAGGTCATGAATTGTTATATCAATTTTATAAAAATCTGTTCAATCTAAACTAACATCACAATTTTTGGTTTTCTTAGTGATCCTAAAATAGCCAAAACTTATTCCAATAATACACAAAAAACTTACAAGCAATTAAGGGCATAGAATTCATCAGACAAAGCCTATGTGTTTATTAATAACAACTGAAATGATTAGGTATATAATTTTGATACAATAACAGCCCATATATGTCCCATTGCTGGGCTCGGGCCTCCCACTATAGGGGAACGGATTGGTAGGTTTGACACTTCGGTTATCTAGATGTGCAGGTTGCATTACGATGTTTTCCTTCACCGTTGTTAGCGCGTGGTAAATTGTAATAGTAAACATAATTATGATAACACCACATAAACTGGGCATAAGATATAAAGGAATATACATTTAATGTAAGAATACCTTAAACTTTAAATAAATTCCCAACTTTCTAAAATTACACGAAATTATCAATTTACATTGTAGCTCAACATAGATTGATAAAGTAAATGACTAAAATAAACATTATTAAGATTAGATAATAATATTAATTAACTTTCAAACTTCTAAAGAGATAATAAATGTTATTAGTTCTCATATAAAAATTCTCATCTAGTATAAAATTTAAAATTTCTGCAGTCACTGGGAGGCTGGTGAAGTGAAATTTCATTAACGCTTCTATTTTTGATATGTATTTCTTTACAATGGTGACTTAAGTTATTTAAATCCAATTTAAGGTATAGTCGTATTGTTACGAGCTACAGGGCTCGAATTAAAAATGCCGTTGGAACTACTGTAGAATTTATTAAAACTGTACAAACACGTATAAAACAAATACAAATAAAACTGGATGCAACCAGCTCACACTGCACGATTCAATATAATTCGACCGCGCAAAGTCCGTCGTTTATATCGCTAATCGAGAGTACTAGAAAATGTCTTACTCGCTTCGTAGTCGTCGTTTGACTGCCCGCCCCTCCATTCGGGCATCGTCTTATACTAACTACACAGTACAGAAATCGGCCGCGCACACTGAGTTTCTAAGAAATATTAATTTGCACACCTGCGAACGTCCACAAAGTCGAAAACAATAACAATAGGGATTAGTTCGACGCTAATGATGGTTATAAAACAAGTAGAAAAATAATGGCATATTTTTCTTAATTGCAAATTCAAAACACAAAGAATTCCCTAATCCGGGAGGACAATAAGCTGCGCTTACAATAGGCAGCTGTGCGGCTTATCTTTGATGGCATGTAACAGTATGATTATCTGAAGAATTACAGGTAATCCCGGGATGTTGCATCGAATAAATAAAAATTAATATACATGTTCTTTTTTACATGGAATATTTTCTCCTTTTACTATTCGAATTTCAACTGGATTTTTCTTTTATGATTCACTTTCCATTCAATCTGATCTGTCAATTTTTGTATGATAGCAAAACCACTATTATCAAAACGTAACCTTAGGGAGCTTAAATCGACCGGTTTTGCACATTATGACAAGTATACAATTATGCAAGATATGATAAGTATAAAAATAAAGTAGAACAGGCTATGTCTGCAGCTACTAGTATATCTATGACACGTGACAATTTGACTAATCGATTCTCCAAAACCAGCTGCTTTGGATACCACGAGCTATGTTTTTCCTCAAAAATATTTTACAGTATTACACAAATTATAATTCCTTTCGGCACTTTTCGTTTAAGGCCAATCGGTGTGGAGGTGAAGGAAATCATCTTGATGAACCTACAGATCGAGATGGCCGACGTGTTAAAATTGCCAAGCCGCCTTGGATAAGCGTGGCGGGTATACTGTCTTTTCCCCTATAGTGGGAAATCCGACCACAGCATTGGGCTGTTTATGGGCAATTATTATTTATTATAATACTATAATAGAGTCTGTATTTATATCCATGTCAGAAAAAAGTATATTCTTTTAAAAGCTACAAAATAAATATTATTGTGAATAAATAGTTGTTTAATCAAATTTTTTGTATAAAACTAGGGAGAGGAATACTACTCAAAGTCTCAGGTGCGCGTATTGACCGTTTGCCTGGGACCGACTGACACGGCTATCCTACACCGGAGCAACTTGGAAAACTTCAACAAAGATTCTTCTCAACTTACTTCGAGAGTTCCAGTTAGGCAGAGGTAAGTTTGTCATAATAAGACTTAAAGTTACTTCCTGAACAGTCATACCTGTCTAATAAGTTGGCAACTAGAATAGTGTTAATCAGGATCGTTACCGAATATCCCTAGATGAGAAAGAAGTAAGTTTCAATATAGGTTTTGTTAGCTCTTTATTAACCTACTCCCAAAACATGGACATTCTTAATTTGATTGTATGTTTTTTTGTTTGTTTGTTACGCGATTTTTCCGACTGATTATCATTTTTTTTTTATTGAATGAATTTACTCTCGAGGTGGTCCCATTGTCAGCAAATCAGGATATGTTGAGTGGATCCCAGCAAAATTGAGAGAAACCCTATTGTTGAAGAGCGCCGAGCGCCTACACTCTTCGGAAGGCAAACCTTGTATACGCGTGCCAGTAGTAAAATTTCTACAGGCGCTTAAAATATTATTTCAAAAGCTAATCAAGCAACTAAAATTAGAAAATATTTTTACAAAAACAATATCGACTTCAAACTAAAAAGGAAAAAATAAATATTTTCTACAACATCTTAAGACTCCAAGATGCTGTAGAAGGCAGAAGATGGTGCCAAGTAAAATAAAAGAAACAACAAAATTGCAAAATGCACCGACTTTAGGTGATTGTAGAAAATATTTATTTATTGCTTTTTAGTTTGAAGTCGCTTTTGTTTTTATATCAAAATAAACATATTTATTTGGATCGCTGATCAGGTACAATAATTTATATATGAAATACGTGAAGCAAAAACTTTGTACCCCTTTTTACGAAAATTGCGGGGAGGTAAGAGTATGAAATTTCCCACACTTATAGTTTATATACAGAAGAAGCGACGAATGCTAATATTGTTTTTAAAATTATGCATAAGGAATACATTAAATCAATAGAAAAAACATTACACACACTACCATGTATTTGACACACACACGCATACTATGTACTCTTTTGTTTGTTGTTGCCTTGGCGAAATCTTTGATTATAGAAGCTATTATAGTCTTTGATAATAAATTATTATGGTCGAAATTTCGACCATGAGCGACCACTAGTAATAATAAATCCTTATTATTTTGTACAGAGTCTGGATGTGTAAACTATGTCACGTTTTATGTATACAGAATTAATTTTTCAAATCATTTATGGTCAAATCCGAAACCATATTATGAACAATTTTCAAAGAAGTTTCGGGGCTAATAATAAATAAACAGAATTACTTCTGCATTAATTATTAATTTCAAGTATGGATATAATAATGGGTTCAACTCAAATCCTGCGACACAGCCTTATAAGGGTGTGCGAGCAAGTACGGGTATTTATGGCTTTACCACCTTAAACGGATATATTTAACTTTGCTGGACAGAGAAAGTATACAATTTTCCGCGTTTGCGCGCCCTGTCGTAAGAGTCGACCAAACCACTCACAACTAGGTGGTAGGGGTGTTTGCCCGTTTGGATGATACCACCCCTGGTCTAGAGTATGCCGCCATAACAGCCTTAAGATGTATTCCGGCATTAGCGGCCAGGTGTCAATCTCACTTTAAAGAGCGGCGGCACATTGATAGCACCTTTGGTGTTACAAATGTCCATAGGCGATGGTAACTGCTTTTCATCAGGTGGGCTGTCTGCCTGTCTGCAAATCTCATGCATAAAAAAAATATAAACTTTCACAAGTGAAAAAGGTTGTTGAGATAGAAGTATCACCGTCCTCATTCGCACTTCTATCAGCCGATGAAAAGATCAGACTTATCATACACCACCAACCTCATTATTACACAGCACAAGTTTGTCAGTCTTTTTAGCAATTTCTGGTCATGTATCCTATACACCAACTTATATAGAAAGTATGTCAGGTTTCAGTCATCGTGACAAAGCAAAAATTACACTGTGGCTTCTTATGGTAAACTGCGACGAACCTGCGTCCTTATTGGTCAGTGAAATATAAAACCTGTCACAGACGGATACACGCTCAATACGCAAGCTTCAAATATGTTTTTAGTTGTAATGTTATTCGTCACAACCAATTCAATACATCGCAGAAAACGTAATCTTTTGAAAATAAATTATATATTTGTATTTTTTGGATAATTGTAAATCCTGCTTACATTTGGAACGTTCAGTTCAGATGTGAGCAACAAATTCTCACTACAATATATTTCTTATAATTTCAGGGTGGAATCTGCCGTTAATGGAATAATAGACGTGATCAATCAAGCTGAGAGCGGTGCAACCTGGATAATCGAGAATGACAAACCGGCTTACAATTTTACAGAAAACATTGCTGAGGCATTCGAAATACTCTCAAAGAGGTAGATCTGCGAGTTATTAGACGGAAGTAAGATTAATGTTCTACGTGGATGATTTGGCAGCCTCTTTAATATTTTATGTTTCTGAAATAAACGATGATTTACGATTTTAATATTTATTTTACTTTCATTTTGATTTATTGACATGAAAGTAATGTTTACACAAATACACGGTGTCCTGTAGGTTATAATTAAGAATATAGAGAGGTTAGGGAACATATTTTTTAGAACTTTAGTAGCATAATATCTGCCCACCTACTGACTTACGACTTTAGCAGCAAATACCTATCTGCCTGCCTATTTACTTAAAAAAGCATAAAAATTAAATATAATCATGACGATTTTTTGAAATCTGAGTAACAATACCCCATACGACTGCACTAAAAAACCATTGAGTTTTTTCACGTTTTTTCTATACAATTATATACCGACATACAAATTTTGTTCGTACAGATATTTATTTGTGAGCAAAATAGTGCTAAAATACAGGCTGACGTGACTGCTGTATAAAATCGTTCTGTTTCGGATTCCATTTTTGCACTAATTGCGCATAATGCTGATAATTAATTATAATTACTATTTATACCTATATTTCTAACAAGTAAAAATAACACTAGGCAATAATATGCCGCAGTGGTGGATTGAACAATGAATGATGCGGGTCATCAATAAAACATAGAAACCATTTATCGATGTAATCTCTATTTCATTTTTACAACCAACATTTTGTGTGTATCGATATTCAGTTACCTAAATCATAAAAGAAGAATACTAAAGTTTACAATAATCCAGTAAAGAAAATAACTCTGGAAACTTCTTAAGTCCTGTGTAGCCAGATGGGTCCGCTAGTTATGCTTCTCGTTCTTTCGTGCGACACCTATCGGGTCTAATTGTGAATCTAAATCATCCCGGAACTCACTCAAACACACATAAAATGTCATCAAAATCCTAGAACCCGATCCCAGCGCCCAAGTATTTTATTTAGATTGACATGTTTAAGTATATACATATAATAAAACTGTAGAGGTCGAATTTCTGTACAATGAAAAAAAATGCTAAAAACCGAGTCAGGGGGATGTAAGAAGTGAAATAGAACTAATTTAGATATTTTAAATTTTATGTTTCTCTGTTTGTACCGGCTAATCTCCGAAACGACTGGACCGATTTAAATGAAATTTGGTATGGTGGTAGCTTATGTCCCTGGTCAATATATAGGATACTTTTGGTCCCGAAAAATTAAAGAGTTCCTGTGAGATAGTTAAAAAACCGCACCACGCGGACGAAGTCCCGGGCATCAGCTAATTCGTAATATATTTTGATTGAAATGTCCGATTTGAATAATTGAAAAAGTAATCTACAGGTATTGAAACAGTCTTGAATATGAAATAATTTATTTGGATAAGGATTAATCCAAAGGTCAATAAAAGGATAACATGGTCTGATTTTGGTCCACATTTCTATCAGCTTTGAAAATGTTTTGTTTTTGGTTCTATTGTCAATAGTTTCCATCCACAGCGCATCCGATGAAAGACATTTTGTGGCTAATTATTTTACACCTTGGGTTATTGAAGTTTTAGTAGAGATCCCTAATTTTTTCTAGAAACAAATATAGCCTTTATTACTCAGAGATAATGTAGCATTCTAATGGTGAAAGAATGTTTGAAATAGGTTCCATAGTTTTTGAGTTTATTCGTTACAAACATACAAATCCTTCCTCTTTATAATATTAGTATAGATTAACATTACGCCATCACTCAGAGAGTGTTGTGTTATGTAATGTATGGATGAGCCTGTATGTAATTATAACTACATATTTATTAAGTAACGTTAAAGTAATTGCGGTATCTGGTTTTTCATTTAAGGTCGTTAAATAACGACGGAAAAAATAAACGAACTTTAGTACATATTCGTAGTCTATTATTTAGATAATTGAAACAATTCCTGCCCTTATTTTTTCTTTTTAACTTGACATGAGTGAAAGTAATTTTCGTTTGATCTTCTCAAAATATTCATTACACAAGTTACTAAGAACTTCACCACTTTGTATCTCTTTGTTCAAGTTACTTAAGGAAAGTATTTTGCTGTTGGATAATTTTAAAAAATGCCCTCCTATTTTAGGAGTATTTTTAACGTATTTTTTTTTACTTTTAAATAACTTTAATTTGCAAATATACAGTCATAGATATATAAAAAGTACTGCCAAGCTATGTAAAATATTGCTTATTTACTATTTCCTCAGTATGATGACTAATATAGTTTATTGAATAGATATAATTATGGTACAAAGATATTTATTATTGAATATCGTTATGATTTTTAAAAACCTGAATAATATACGACTATGTACAGTTAAATTATTTTCAATAATTAATTTGCGTGTATGTTAGCTACCCGTAAACTATACACTTTCATGATTTCACTACAGCATTGTGTAGCGACATATAGATTACCTATTCCTAATAAATTGCAGCCCCATAAATCCAGTACTGTCCGAGAAAATGTCTTTAACATACAAAGATACATACAATAACATACAGACCAGCGTCCGAATATGACTATTTGATATTAGTTCCGTTTTGTCAAAATGTAAATATGTAAGTCAAAAATCAATATTGGGAAGTCAGGCAAATTGACATGTCATGTTTCCGATAGTACTGTTTTAATTCATCTAATCAAAATGTCATAACAGTCTTACAAAAACAACAAGTACCTTGGCCTTAGCTTATTGTATTAGTAATACACTTCAATGCAGTTTCTCTAAACTGTCTCTCACTTCACAAATCTGGTTCAATACCCGAAGAGCCCTGGTTAGAGGTCCTTGCACATCAGTCCTACTGGCCGGTAAGGC
Source organism: Dendrolimus houi (assembly GCA_039645545.1). Lineage (NCBI taxonomy): Eukaryota > Metazoa > Arthropoda > Insecta > Lepidoptera > Lasiocampidae > Dendrolimus > Dendrolimus houi. The sequence goes on along the minus strand of CM077127.1, from coordinate 20,585,883 downwards.
AAACTTGTGTTGTCTACTAAGAATATATAATAAACTACCGATTAATATACCAGACTCACCATCTGTAAATTTGTGGAGGTGGTTAGTTGAGCGCACCTTTTACAGATATGACGAGTTTATGTCATACATATAATTGACGTGTAACAATGTTTTCAATAGAATGACATCTGATTTCTATATCATAATTAAGCTGACGTGAATACTTTCGTAGTCATCCTACAGCTGTGAAGTCATACTACCACCCACTGTAAACCATCCGAACCATACATGATCGAGTATCCTTAATTAATAATTCACCGATGTTAATTCTCGGCACATCGCCGAAACCGGATAACAGGAGAATGTTTGCCAAATCCGTGCCAACGGTGTTTAACTATTCAGGGGGCTGTTTCAGCAAATCTAAATTAGACGCTGATTCTGTATACAGTAGGTCAAGGGGTATGCCGCATTAGGCGTGTGAAAAGTAGTATTTTAACCAAATTCAGAAAGGAAATAATTCGCAATATGTCTAGGAACGGAAAAAAAAACTAATTCCTGCGGCCGGGCGGGCGGCCTGTAGTAAGAGGTGACAAAACAACCCACAGACACGTGGTAGGCCGTTTGCCCGTCTGGATGGCTACCATCCCTAGTCTACATTATGCCGCCATAACAACTTTGAATTGTATTCGCCGCATCAGTGGCCAGGTTCCAATTCCAGGTCCTAGTGATTCCAGAAGCCGGCAGCACATTGGCCGCACCTCTGGTGTTGCTAATGTCCATAGGCGACGGTAACCACTTTCCATCACAGTTGGGCCGTCAACCTGTCTGCTGTGCTTCAGCAATAAAAGAAATGTCTTGTAAATATTATTTTTTTATATAGGGTTCTGCGGTGACTTTTTGTTTCTAAACCGATTTTGACGATTCTTTCTGCGTTGGATTCAATGAAGCTTCATATAAATTTCACTGTTATTGGATAACATATACATAACTAAATTGCAAAAATAAATATTTTCCACAGCCTATTGAAGTCGATGCTAAGTAAAACATTTTGATTGCAGTATGTTTGATTAAATGTTGTGTTAGGCTCCTTAAGCCGATATCAGAGAGATCATTGTTTTCAATATGAATGAATCAACCAAAATGATTCATATACTATAAACTTGAACCATTCAATGCCAATGAGTTCCGTCTTTAACTTTCGGTTCCGTGCCATTCAACCGAATTGAATTAATTTATTTAATCCGTCTAATGCTGATATGAGCCAAATACCAAATAAATATAGCAAATGTTAACAAAATCTGTACAGTGGTTTTTCCGTTAAAGCGTAGCAGATAGATAATATTAGTATGGATAGGAATAATTATTATTCTAAATACTAGCAGCGTCATCAACACCCTAGCCCTATATGTCAAAGTCCTGTAAATTGTACATCAAATGTTTTGTGTTGACCCATTATTTGGAATCAATACGGGATATTCCATACAACAAAACTAAATGAAAGCCAATTTAATATTCAGGATGTCAAAGGTTGTGAAGTTGCCAAAATTAGTTTGTACTTTGTAATTAAAGTTAGTTTTGAAAACACATCCAGGGCGTGGGAACCAATGGGTTGACAGTAGACGCTATAAGAGATCACACAAAGTGGCAGAAGGCCGTTCACGGGGTATCAGTGGACCTTCACCTCCTCTTTACATAGTGGTTTTGCCCCGCTTCCCGGGTGTATACCAGTCTGACACAGTAGAACGTCATAATGCAGTGACTCTGTCCTAGATCCTGTGGCTTTCTTACTAAGTGTTTATCTCTTCGGGACGCAGGCTGGTTTAGTGAGTAGTTCGTCGGCCTCTTCCTTCATTGGGAGAGAGAGGGACCGGGACCGTCAGGAACGAGAATCCCACACGCACTCGTGCAAACGGCACTAAGCGCTGCATTTGGCCTTCCCTCCCCCATAGAAGAAAATAGACTAGAAGTAAACAGTAAATAGACTAGATTAGAGCAAGTAGAGAGAGGGAGTGATATAACTACATATTACCTTTAGACATTTACTTTGTCTGTTTACCAATGTATATCAAGTTTCTTATATTATACAGTTCAGGAGGTTTGTTTGTGACTTTTTTACGCCTTAATTAGGCAGCAGATCGTCACAAAATTTTGCATACACATTGTCAGGAATATAGAAAACGATATAGGGTATCCTTTAAGTAGAAAAAATTACTTTTACTTTGAGATATACGAATAGAGCCGAAAAAATGGCGCTCCGACTTCATTACATTCTAAAAAAAAACAAATTATGTAATCATAGAAGTTTGTAGATTTTTTTTAAATTTATTATCTGGGGCCCATGCCAATTGTTTGCGACTATGCATTGCCGAACAAACGCCGGCAAACGATCTCCGCTTTACCAGCTAGTGCATTCATATAATCACAATTTCTACTTAATAGACATAGCGGCAACTAGGCCCAGCACTTATAAACAAATGACCCTTGAATATTTGGAAAGCAAGTAAACCATAATCAAGTATTTCTGGCAATTAGCGTCCTACTTGCGGCTGGTCGCAGGCATTCGGTGCGATCTTGGCTCCAGCTATGCGTTCTAGTGAGGTCTCCTTTTCTTTTTCTTTTTTTTTCTTCTTCTTTTTAGACATTGTATACCAAACATTGTTTTTTTTCTCTTTTGTTTTTACTTACGGTAGCTAGTAAAATATGTGGAAAATTATGTTGGTATTGTATTAAGTAAAACTACTTATGTATAAGATTCATAATATTAAATTCTGCACAATACTGTTTTTTTGTTAAAAATAATCCGTATTTACATTAAAAACACATTTTAAATTAAAAACACATTTTACAGAAACCTCGTAGGTTTATTCGTGCCGCGGAGTCGTGTACACAATATTATTATATAAAAATTAGGAACTGAGACGAGTAATTGTTATCATCATTCTAGTGTTTAGTTCTGATTTAATAATAAAAGCGGGGTTATCATCATTCTAGTATATAGTTCTGTTTTAGTCTTAGGTCTGCACATGATGAGCCTGATGGTCCGCTTTATACAATCTTTTCAGATTATATTTGATCGATTTATGGTTATTTTTGTACTTTGATTGCAGGTCCTCTGGGAGATCATTTACATATAAATTATTTATTACTAAAATTATACTAATGAAATAATTGTGCTAAGATCAATCGCTGTTTTTTTTCGACTGACCGAGATCGGTGCTAAACGAGTACTGGTAATTGTTGAATGCTATGTTAAAACTCACGTGTCAGCATAATCAACTAACACGGCAATGTCCGGCTGTTGCTGGCCTGTACACTAATATAATTTTGCGCGAAAGATGTCGCGTATATTGCTAGTATGTGTGAATTTCTTTAATTTGACTTATTAGAATAAACTCTTGTAGCAAGTTTAATTTTGAAATGACTTGAAGCAATTTCCAGATCCCTTGAACACTGATGCAATAAAACGAGTCAGGGCAAGTAAACAATTTCCGTTATTGATCTATATACGCGCAGTAGACGGACACGTCTTAAAAATACGTCCTTAAAATAGAGAAACTTCTATCCGAAGGATGTACGGTTCATTTACCGAGGCGACCAACCCGAAAATTGTATGAAATCACGCCATGAATACCAGACAGATTGAGGACGTTTTCTCCATCATACTTTTTAAAGAGCCAGTCTCTAATTCGATTTGGGATGCCATAAACTCAATAGTGATCGTAAGTTACTCTTAAATTACGATCACGAGAGATCGCAAAGCCATTTTTACACTCATATTTAACTAGCTTTTAAAAAAAAGTTAGTTAAAAAAATCCCTCGATTTTGGAACATTCTTCATTGATGCTCCGCTCATATTAGTCTTAGCGTAATAATATATAGCCTATAATATAGCCTTCCTCGATAAATGGGTTATCTAACACTGAAAGAATTTTTCAAATCAGACCAGTAGTTTCTGAGATTAGCGCGTTCAATCAAACAAACAACTCTTCATCTTTATATATTAGTAAAAGATTAAACTATATTCAATTAAGATTTCTACAAATATGATTTTATAGTTTGTGAATTTAATTGCTGTTAAAAATTCTGAATTATCAAGTATTAGATTTTTCAAGTAAATATTTCTGATTTTTTAGCTCTTGTCTAGTGGGAGTAGCTGAACCTATGTAAACAATTTCATGTTTATACGTCGACATTTTAGTAGGTTATCTATGAATTTTTAAAGCAGCCATTTAAGTAAATCAGTTTCAATCCAGTATTTTTTTTGTTTTACTCCTTTTCCTGCTCGCAACACCTTTTGTATCTATATGAATATATATTTATTCCGTTATAATAATCCTTGGGTCTTAAAAATAGCAATATTTATTGTATTTGTGATTAGTACTAGTCTAAGAACTAGGTTAATTACAGGTATAGCTAATAGAGATGTTAGCTTTTTATAAATTTAGAATTTACACCAGATACTAATATTTTTCGTTTGGAATTTGAGTTAAAAAGTTATAAAAAAAAGTATCGAAGAAATGACTTTCTTATTTCACCTTTGAAAATTTATTTTCTCTTTACCAGAATTTGTTAATACAAAGTTGCTTACAACGAGCATTCTTGAATTGTTTTTTTCCGACCCTTTGTTCTTTATTTTGAGACCACTAAATTAAATTCCTTTGTGTCATTTTAATTAAAAACGTTTGCATTTATAGAAACTCAACGCTTTGTTGTTAAGTTTGAATTTGGATCCGGCATATTAGATGGCTACTGTTAAATACAGTTCTTTCAAAACAACCCCTTACCTCTTCTAATTACGTCAAAACACAAGGTTCCTTTATGTTCTTTTATTTTACCACTCTCGATTAATATTTTCCAAAAATTTTTAATACACCAAAGACCTTACTCTCAAACGCTTTTCGTCGTTGGTTATCGTCAGATCATCCCAAAGGAATCAATGAAATTTTAGATGGAATAAAGAAAGAACAAAGATTTCTTTAAGGCTACAAAAATAAAGTCCATATTACATATAAAGCACTCGACGGACAACAAAAAAATAAATTTAAAGAATTATTAAAGTTGTTGCGGACAGAGAGCAACCCCCCTGACCCGCCCGCCGGAGCACACCTAGTCTCCGCGCCCCGCATACCGCCATCGCCCATAGCTAGCACAATTAGCAACTAAGCGTCGGACGGGATGCGGGATGTAGGGTCAGCCTTGGAGGCAAAAAGTATGCACAACTCTCATAACAACTCAACAATCTCTCTTGCTTTAACGACGACTCTCTTGCATAATTTGTACTTATTTCATTTCTTGTAAAAGTTTAATAATAATAATCATACAGTCCATTACATCGAGTTTTTTAATTTCCCAACGAGAAGCAACTGCCACCAATAAAAGTATTAAATAATTTATTTGAAACGATTAACATAGTGTACAGAAACGATTTGGTATCGCAAATAACTGCTGTAGTATAATACTGTGTTGCAGTTGTTAGCGCCCACTTCCAGACAACTCGTTTGTTATAAAATTTAAGAAAAAAAAGAAAATCATTTTAAATAAATGGAACATATTTTTTTATTGCACGAGGTCAGCATATAGGTAGACAACCCAGCTGATGGAAAGTAGTTACCATCGCCTATGGAAATTTGTAGTACCTACGGTGCTACCAATGTGCTACCGCTCTTCAAACATATACTAGAACCTGGCCACTAATGCTGGAACACAACTAAAGGTTGTTATGGCGGCATACTCTAGAGTAGGAGCTATCCAAGCGGACAAATGCCCTGCCATCTGGCTGTGGGAAGCTTTTGTAGCCTCTTACGTTGGAAAATACACTTAAATAAAAAAAAATCAATCAAAAAGTTCTAAAACGAAAACGAACGACGAAAGACATGTGAAAGGAAGCCCTCTGATATTTTTTCCGTAGTCATTGTTTTGTCTTCTCAGGGTTCCATATTAATTGTAGTCGAAATGGTATTATTGTAAAATCGATATATCCGTCTATCTAACTATCTATATGTATATAGATATTTATAGATAGATATACAGATATATATCTGTTACAGTGATTTTTTTCTCAAAAACTACTTGCTATATATGAATGAAATTTGGCGAGAAAGTATATTATAGAAATATCTATACTAATATTATAAAGAGGAAAGATTTGTATTTTTAAATTTTGGTATATTTGTAACGAATAAACTCAAAAACTACTGAACCGATTTCAAAAATTCTTTCACCATTAGAATGCTACATTATCCCAGATTAATATATATAGAAATATTTAATACTAGAAAAAATTAGGGATCCTTATTAAAACTTCAATAATAACCCAAGGTGTAAAAATATTCGCTCCGGGGATGGTTTAGATTCACAATTAGACCCGGTACATGAAGCAGGAATCGGGTTCTAGATTTTTAGTTTTTCAGGGCAGGACAAGGTCTGCCGGAACCGCTACTATTATATACTTATGTAGTGCTACAAAACGATGTAGAATGTAACTATGCGATATATTTTTAAGTATATATAGGTGTGTGAGATATTGTTAAATAGTTCTTAAAAAGACGTTCATTAATAACTTTTATCTAAATCAATAAATGTGGACATAATTGCTTTCAAAGTTGTAAAGTATCCCTCACAAATTTTCAATTTAGGGGCAGCACAAGTAAGGTATATTTAAAAGCGGTAAGCTTATATGTACTTTTATGAAAATTAATTTGATCAAAATGCGATGAGTTTTGATTAGCAGTTTTTAGGGTTCTGTGCTGTAGTGATAAAATATTGCTAAAAAGTGGAATTTTGTCACCTCTTCATGTTTTGAAGACTTGCATCTGTTAGACTTTAAGTTGGGTAGTATACATAAATATACATATATATTGAATGTTTAATACATATATTGGCAAGGGTTTTTATTCATTACACAACACTGAACGAGGTTTCATTGATATTTTAATTTAAGTTAAATATTTGTTGTAAAAAGCAAGTTAAGCCAAAAGGTCGTAATTTACATTATTTATTTCATAGAATATGAAAACTTTCTACGCTAATAGTAACCTAACAAGAATGCTTCCCAATTCACCGTGGGGGATATAACTGGTTACATTTCCGCAACGTTTTATGGCTGGTAGAGAAGCAGCGGAAGAAACTCACCAGCAACACGCCTAAGCTAGCCTTGTGTGGCTTGAATCGTATTAGGCGATTTCGCCTCCTTTATTATTGTCAAACTCACAACACCGAGTTCACATTTTAGCAATCTTATAATATAAAACTTATTACAAAAGTTATCAAAAATCCTAAAAATATTTATCAAGTAGGTACCTGACAAACACATGACAAATATAAATCTTACCATATAAACACAACTTAGTTTTTATTACACTACTTACTCCATAAATCAATTGTGGGTATTTAAAAAAAAATATAAGAACCTTCAGTTCAAAGTCACAGTGTGTCTTGCACGGCAAATACATAACATGATGTATTAAATATTTTCATATTACATGCTTACTAAAATTTATTTCGTTCATGTATATTAAGTTCTATGGCTTATATTATATATGCCACCTGTGGCATATATCGCATATATCTTATTGATTGTGAATTGTAGACTGACAGTAAAAAGTAATTCCTTTCGTAACAATCATGTTTTAAAGGATAAAAAAATACTCTTTTCTAGAATTTCAATTTTCAAGATAACACAGTATTAAAGTAAAGAAGCGATATAATATCTACCTGTAGATACGTACTTGGAAGATCGTAGATATGTTAACATTATGAAACGAAAGGTCAGATTATAAAGGCCAAGTTTGTTAGAGCCACATTACTTGACTTAGAGTTAAGCTAAATAACTTACATCTAAGTAAGGTGATGTCAGATCCAGAGTAAGAACGAAAAACACAATTGTAAAAATTAGACTTAATTGAAATTGTTTCTAAGAAAGTAATACAAAAGAAGCAAGAAAGTCGTTAAACAACAATTTTCATAACTCGAGAAATGGATTAATCTATAAAAAATATTGTGAGTTTACGTTCAGTTGGGGCATATGACTAATTGAAGTAGATTACTTTTACTGTAGCAAAAAAATCAGTGTCTCAACTTTAAGTTTATACACTTTTATAACTGCACTAGACGCTTTCTAGTGGTTTTGTTCGCGTAAACTTCGTATTGGTACGTTCAACGCTTGTATCGAAATTATACCTACGTGCATTTTTCCCGTCAGAATTTTCACAGTATTAGATAGATTAAATAATTGGTGTAGTGTAACTTAATATTTGGTTCTGTTCTTTACCTAGATTAGAAGTATCCAGTTTTGGTTTAGATTTATTGTTATGTTTTCATAAGCCTTAAATTTATGGATATACTGTTGGATACCTTTTAATAAAAATAAAAAAAAATACATAAACCAAATTTCATATCAATTGTTCTTTTCAGATCGGCTCGTGTGAACGTTGAATTCATATACCGGAGGAGAAGTTAGCCTCATTTCAAGAAGAAAAAGTATCATGTGTTCGTTAACGTCGTCAAAAGTATATACAGCAAATTTTACATAAACTATTAGTTTATTTAAAATTTTCAAAGTCAAAAAGGAGGAGCAAATATTTATACAAACGTCCATAGCTCCTTTTTTATTAATAATATTAAAAACTAGTATGATTAGAAGTTGTAAATCATTATTGACATACTTGTGGCAGTGCTGTGCTCAAACCTCTCTGTTCCTAGGAAATAGACAACTCTTTAGGAAGTTTACACACAGTTAAAGAATGATAGTTTACTAGGTACAATTTTTGGGGTTTATCCCTCCTCTGCAGATAATGCGCTCAAAATTATAAAATTTGTCTTAACGCAAACATAAATCTAAATATATATAATATATAAATTACCGCGCTAAAAACCGTTAAAGCGTAGTTTTATCATTTATAAAGCTACGAATTATATTTGAAGTAATCCACAGTTAACTAAACGAAATGGAAGCGTTAATCTTTTGAATAGTTAAAAGTACTATAGACCATTATTATTCTTTAAGTACTGCCACTAATTACAGATAATCTCGTTAATTTTTATTCTCTGCTTATAAGGTTTCAGTTTTGCCATTTAAGTTGGTCGATATAAACATTGTCGGTAAGTCATGATACTTGTATAATAAATACGTATAGATGTATTATATAAATCAGGAATAAGAATCTCAGCACAATCTGATTGATTGTGTACGGCTGTACAATGCAAGCGTACAAATCGCGTAGTCTCAGCATTTACACGAGCAATAAGATTTTGGTAATCAAATCATTTCAGTTCACGCAACGACACCGCGGCTCGCTTTCGTGTACTCGTATCCATCAATTCATCAATGCATCTTTCACCATATCTATCTAGTGATAAGTTATTATACATTATATCTTATTTTTATATCCAACCTCTATCATTTATCTCTATCGCTAGGTGTACAAACCGTATAATAGCTGTAACTGCTATCTCCTGAAACCAATTTCTGTTTTACATCTGAAGGATGGTTACCTTAAACTAGTAAACATAAAAGATTATATCGAAGTTTAAAAAGCTATTTGGCTTCAGGCTAGTGGCAACACCAATTTTCTTGAGTATTTTTCTGGCGATAGCGAGGATTCCATAGACGAGTTCGTTTTTCAGATGGATTGTTAAGAATAAAATAAAGTAATATTTAAAAAAATTATAAAACCAAATTATTTATTTCTCTTTTATAAAGAAGTAAACCTCGTACCTCGGACAACACATTAGCGTTGCGATACAGCGAGGTAATGTAGCTAGTCTTTTGGGCACGTTTCCAACTGACAGCGTTCTGGGACTAGATATAAGCTGTAGGGGTAAAATGATTTCATGTCAATAATTTGTTGATTTTTTTTCTTAACTTAATATAACTATAGAAAAATTACGAAATAACCTCTCATATCGTGAAAACTTGTAATAATTTTTATGGTAAATTATTGATTAGTAAATACCAATGGATAGTTGTTTGTTTTGCACCCCAATTTCAATATTTTGCCTCAATAGTAGCCTCAAGTGACATTTGATAAATTTTCAGGAGAATAATCTACAGATCTACATAATCTCAAATAACTTAAGAAAACGTATTCACGACATTTTCGTATATACAGGTATTAAAGAACTCTTAGTTCTTTGTAACGCAGAATGTAATAATAAATTAATATTATGTGTCTCACAATGCTGCTTGAATTAATAAATAATGTTTTATTCGAAATAATGTGAAGTAGGCACTAAAAAGATGCATGCATAAAATGATTATTGCATGAAATACACTTTACTGCAATAACGTTAAGATATAGTTCAAGAAATATAAGTACAGAAAACAATAGGCGGCCTTATCACTAAAAGCATTTTTTCCAGACAACCTTAGAATGGATTAGAAAAGACATAATCATGAACAAAAGTACCGTAAAAATAGTCTCAAAAAATCCAACAGAACTTCCATTATCAATAATTAAGTTGGTTAAGGAAGGTTTTTAGAATGTGTTAATGAACAATTAAAGACTAAATATTATTCCAAGATATTCTTTATATTATGAGAAACAAAACAGGTGATACTGAAGTGTTGGAACAATAGAAGCATTAGTGAATGCCAGTCCCCCGTTGTGAAACATTTGAAACAGGTCAACCGTACTGTCCTACCCCTAACCGGACATAATGTTTGTTTACTAGATAAATTAAAGCAACGAATAAAAAGTCATACATCTATTCTAATATTGTAAAGAGGAAAGATTTGATTGTTTATGTATATATCTAACTATTATAGCTATAACACAACGAGTGTTTATTATTTTAAAAATTTAGTCGAAATGCCGCCGCTAGGAAAGGCTCTTTACTTGTATCTTGGTATTCATCGTTATCAAAATAAATACTTCATATTCAAGACTGCTTCAATACCTTTATAAAACTTTTTGAATTATTCAATTTGGACATTCTATTCGAAAGATATCAGCAGTTTAAAAATGTAAGTATTAGAAAAAAGTTGCGTTGTCGCCGCTCACCGTGCTCGGCTAGCTAGGCAGAACCGTATGCGATGTAGGCGTCACTGGGGTACGGGCCATACGGGAGGGGAAATATTTTGAATTCGCTTAGTAGGTAATTAAACTCAACAAAAAAGTTATTTTTAGATACTCGCGCGAAGCCGGGGCGGACTGCTAGAGTTATATAAAAGATTTTAAGCAACGAAAGTGGATTAAAATAAAATGTTAATAGGAAAGTCACTTTTAATTTAAGGTGAACAATAAAATGTTTTCATTTATTTATGAAAAATAATTTCTATACTTCTATAGGTAATTTAAAAAAATGAAATTCAACAAATAATTAAACAGATTTTACAATAAGTTCTAAAATGTTGTTCAATGTCCTTCAAGCGACTGAAATGGTTTGCAGGCAATAGGGAAGCAGACAGTGAAATCAACTGAGACATTTTATCATCTTACAAAATGTTGCAGCCTCATGGATTATGTACGAGCGTACCTACTTATGACGTCATAAGTAGGTATAACTAAAAGGAGCCAAAGTTATTAATAGTAGATTGTTACACGAAAGGTGAAAGTGACCTAATTAGGCATGAGATAATTAAGCGCATGAGCGTAGCGAGGGCGCTAATAGTTTAAGTGTCTAAACTGGTCTTTCATCTGAGGTTAACACTCTATTCCATGTCGAATATGAGGAGACTAAATAAAAACTGATTAGTTGAATAAACAACTACTTCTCTAATGAAATTAGGCGTTAAATCCACATCTAAATCTAATGAATTCATTTAATACGTCACATATGAATCGTCAAGTAAATTTCTTTTTCTGTGGCATTCTACCAACCAGTATTTTTTTGGCACTGATGATATTAAATATTTAGCTCATATTTATGTAAATTAAATAATAATTTAGCGGAAAGTAATTTATAAGTATAAAATGATGTTACAAACTTGTTGATACATTTTTATTACAATTTATTTCGCGATTAAACAGTGGCTGTAAAAAAGTTGGTACATGGGTCACATTATTTATGGTTCGTATCCCGTCGTATCGTTTCCTAGGGACGAAAAATACTGTTTTCATCGCTGTGATCAGGCAACTCTAAACGTACTTTGAGAATATGAGAAATGAAACATTATTACTATAATGATGTTTTAAAAGTAAGATGACAATGTGTTATTATAACGCCTGTTCTTTTACATGTAAAAATATTAGGATTTATTGTAACATGTGTCCGCGTCCTTATTACAACATAATGTGTATGATACGTTATATGCGTAATTTACTCTAAGTGGACAGTCACAGAAGGAAGCTAGTCAAAAATAATACTGGAATAGAAATAAAAGGCATAAACAAAACAAATTTTTTCGTTGCAATTTTCCAACCTGAACTTACGAGGAAACTTGAATGGAAAAATTCCATTTATGATTCATTTTGGCATCTGACCATCATAAATATCTCACATTCCCTTTGCGAAATATGGGAAATTACCTCACATATATTATTTCTAAAAAATATTACGTGAATAACGGTTGCAATTTGTTACAGCTGACATTGTCTTTGCATGCGAAATTATTCAGTAGGAAATTCGCAATTTCGCAGAGAGTTCCACCCTATGTTTATGATATTTTTGGAATTAGAAATGCAAAACTATTTCACGTGATGAAGGTGAATATATTTTGTAAGTACTGGCATGTAAAATATTAGCTGACTGGATTCATCATATCAACTAATAGTTTATTATTAATATTGTGTAAGTTATGGTAAATAAATTTGTACAATTTAAGAAACTATTTTGCTCATCATCCTCACTGTGTAGGAACTTTACTTTCCATAGTAAAAAAAACCTTTTTAAAGTGCGAGTGCACCCGGGTGAAATTCATGTATGCAACACATCAAACTAGTGTTACCGGGTGTACTCGACGCATTGATCTTAAATGTTCTGGCTTAAAGGCCTAGTTGCCAAGCTATAAACATCAAAAACAAATCTTAAATGTTTGTAAAGGAGGTAGGCTGGGCAATTTTGGATAGTGTGTAAAAGGAGTTGCTTACTTTATCCACTCGCTTAAGTGCTCGTCTCCTCCGTTGTAAAATTGTTTTTTATTATAATTTTGTGTTATGTGCGTACAAATTTTGTGCCAAAATAAACTACAGTAAGCCGTAAGTGTCTTTTAATTACCTTAATAGTATTATAGAGCTTATAACTCCTAACCGTGGAGCCTCCTCCAATCCTCTATATACTCAGCCAGTAATGTCACTTCTTTATACGATACGACGCCTATCCTTTCCTTTATTTGGTCGATAAACGCCCTCTTAGGTCTTCTACCTTCCACTTTGCCTTCTATTGTCTTATGTCGTGTCGTAGTAAATGAACAAACATTCTTCCTTTCCTTTCTACTATGGATTTCATAATTAAACGCTTTTCTTTGACTATGGTGAACACCTCTTCATTGGTCTTTTTCTCCTTACAGCTTACTCTTTCCATACGCCTCCAACACCACATTTCGAATGCTTTTTTTAGCCTTTCTCGATCCCTTTTTTACTATCAGAATGAAAATGGAATATTCTGTATTGCACACATAACCAAAGAGAAGGTTAGGTATTAGATATAAATCACTGAGTACCGGCACGCATCTGTATTAATTAATGACTGTACTCTAATTTTTAATTATCTGGACCAAAATGACAGCTACGATTGTCCTTTTTTATGTTACAAGCTTGAACCAATTCACCACCGTCAGTTGAATCCTATAGAAATTCTGTAGGATCAACAACTCACAGTGGTGAGTTTTTGATTCAACACACACAACTCACTTCTCGATCAAAAATACGTTAATCGCAGCTGTCATTTTAATCGGTAATTAGAAATCAGAGTATACTAGTACCTAAGAAAAACAGCAGTGACACACATAGATAGATGGACATACGGACGGAGGGATACGATTACATAAAGGAATCCGTTTATGCCATGACTAAAAATAAATGTAATGGAATTCTAAAAATGTTAATATTCTAGTTGTATGTATTGTGTGATATTTATATGTATTTAATTTGCACACCACCGTCATACACCTTTTGCTCGCTCCAAAGCGATAAGGCCGCCCTTTGTTCTTGCCTTTACATAAAATGACAGTAAATTATTTACTTTATGTGTATGTGATGAATAATAAAGAGTTTTCTATCTATCAATCTTCAATGCTTTGGACGGGAACTTGTTTTGTACCATTACAGTACGGAGTAAAAATAATATAATTTGTTACATATATTTACAACAATAACCTCTTATTAGAAGCGACACTCGATGAAAGGAAGAGTTAAAAGTGAAGAAACATTAAGGGGATCAATTTTCCTATCGTTTGTCACTCGAGACAAAGTTCTTAGCTTTCCAAATTAATGAATGATAGACGACCAAAACAAAATGTAACGATAGGTACTAAAACACATAAACTAAAGGGTGGTGTTGGTTTAACAAATAAAGCTTATTTGTCTTATATTTTATTTTGTTCTTTTTTATTGCGAAGCTGGCAAGAATGCAGACTGCCCAATTTATGAAAAGTGGTTACCATCCATTGCCTTTACGCCGTGTCCCCATTAGACGAACAGTGAGCGACTGACTCTGAGCAGCGTATCGGTCGCTAACTCAATGTCGAGTTAGCAGCAAACTGTAACGTATTAGCCACCGAAGCGCTTACGAACTCTTGAGAGGAAAGGTAAAAGGTTATAATTAAGCCGCCTTGAAGCCACTTTTGAAGTTTCATATAAATAGATAGATAGATAGACAACACTTTATTGTACACCAAAGCATAGATAAACAGAAATAGAAAAATACAAGAGATAGAGATAAAATAGACTGACGAACTGACTTTGTAACAGTATTAAATAACTTATATCAAATTAAAACACCATAATTAGCTTATTTCTTTAGTATCGTAACACATGACAACATTATATCATGTTATGTTTGTCAACACTGGTTTTTTAAATATTAATGACGCGACCTGGATTTTTTTAATTCTTTGTCTATTTGTCGATATGTCTCTTTGTCTGTTTGTTCGGGATTCAAGTAAAAACTACTGGGCTGATTTCAATGTGGTTTTCGCAGATCGACAGAAAATTCTTAGACTTAATATCTGCACTACTTTTGTTCTGGAAATCCCGCGGGAATACTTCTGGGAATGATTTAAAATGGCCAGATTAAAAAATCGAATTCCAATGTGATTTTTTCACTGATCGATAGTAAATTTTATGTAATAAAATGATATAATAATATTACATTTATTATCCCGGGAATCCTGCGGAAATTTTCCAGAGAGCGATTCGAAGTTGTTCGGGTGCATAAAAATTAGCTTATTCTGACACAGTTACCACTAAAATGATAGCTTAGATTCTTTTATGAATGCTGCAATACTTTATGTCCCGAGAATCCCGCGGGAATATCAAGTCAAGCATGGACGAAGTCGCGGACATATCCTGGTAAATTAATAAAAGATAAAAATGTGTCATAAAAGTCACGCTTTTCAAACCCTTTAGATACCCAAGTTTTCAACTATACACTGAATGTAAGTAACTTTCTGTTAGGCAAATTTACGTATTACATATTGTTCTTAGGCAACATAACGTGATACCCCATAACGTAGTTAACAAAACTTTACGAATTTATGAATCTACACACCGAGTTAAAATTAAATAATTGGCTTTTAACACTCGACTATGATGGGACAGAACAATTGTTAAATATAAATATATAACTTAATTATGTACATCCCGAAATCTTATTTATTTCATTGACACTGTTATCATTTTTATAAATACAAATTCACAATCTCACAATTGACACATCCACGCACGCGCGTACGCAAGTACGCACGCACACGCACGCGCGCACGCACGCATACATAATTTAATAAAATGAATGTAACTATACAATTTCACCATCAGAATTGTACCATTTAGGAAGGAGGTCCCCAGGATACAGATTGACCTAGTTTGGGGACCAAGGGAGCTTCAAAAATTGTAAACTATGTTTTACTCAATAAATGATTTGATAAAACGGCTTAGTAATCAGTATGAATATACGGCTATTTCCACAAAAAATATAAAGGTGCTCCCTCACCGCGAGCATTCGCCTGTAATGTAATATTTATGATTGGATTTCGAGCATTACGTTACAATACTGCTTCCCTGACTGGTGAGCTTTCGCCTGTAACGAAAAATTTATGATTCGATTTTCAGCATTTATTTGATTCCGCAATACCGGACGACGCGGTCGTTGTCTTACAAGTTTGTGCACTGTAATGCTTGGTTCTGCTCCTTCACTGATATAATGCTCGGATCCTTAACATTATATTACAGGCGACTGCTCGCTGCGAGGGAGCACCTTAAGTGGAATGTTTAGAATTGTAATTATATTTTGTACTTTAATTAATAATATACCCATATCTACTAAAAATAAACGCTTGTCATATTAAGGCAAAGTAATAAAAGGACACAAGCTAGCTCGCCTCATGATGGTTATATGGGTGAAAGGGTTTATTTAATCGCTTTTGACCTTACCTGACGCCGGTGGTTTTAAATAGGTATCATTAAAACCGTTCTCTGTTCAAAGATACATAGATATATAGATAGAGTTTACTGACCTTTATAACGTATAAAAATAATATACATAATTACGTAATAGACAATAGCGATGTGAACATGGGTTACAATATTGAGAGGGTTTGAGACCTTGGGGCCATGGGGATGTGAGGCTTATCAAGCCTATCAAGATGACCAAAACGCGTTAGGGCAACGCATTAGCGTTGCCATACAACGTGGAAATGCGGTCAGCGTTTTGGGAACGCTAACCATCAACAGCAATTTGGATTATATTTTTTACATGTAAATGTGTTTATAGTAGTAGTAGTAGACTACTACTACTATAAACTACTAAGTACTACTATTAAAAACTACTAAGTTTTTAATTGTTTTATTTATTTTAGAGTGTATTTGAATTAAACAATTTAGTTTTGTTTTAGATAAGTTTCTTTTACGATTTAGTTATTAATACTAGCTGCGCCCTGTGGTTTCACCCGCGTGGTGATGGAAAATTGTTGTATTTTGGATAATTCACACTGTCTTTATAAATTATAGCCTATGTGTTATTTTGATGTGTAAGCTATATTATTGTAAACTAAACTAGTTCATCAAAATACATTCTGTAGTTTTTGCGTGAAAGAGTAACAAACATACATCCATGCATCTATAAATTTTTACAAACTTTCGCGTTTTTAAAAAAACTATTTAATATTGGATTAGAGTAATTTGTAGGCTTCTTTAAGAACCTTTACTCAATATGATAAAAACCGTAAATAAATTACACGTTAGAATAAATTTTAAACGTTATTTTGAACTATTGAAAATTGATTTTTTTCTCTGGTCCCTTGACTGTCAAATTATTGAGAATCGACTGTACTACGTACCTCATGCACATTTTTTTAAACCAAAGCAAAACATAAATTAATAGCCTGAAAAACTTTTAAATTTTTTGACTGAATTAAAGATGAGATACCTATGTTTTGAAATAATAAAAGATCAAAAACCAAGAGATGACTGACCTGTGACGCCATCTAGTCTGGTGGGATTTCGGAGCTTTCAGATTTACGTTCCTTATTGGACGATAGTCCTAGTCATTCCTAGTATTCACCTCTATAACCCAGTCAAGCAACGGAACTGACAATGATTAATATTAAGTATTAATTACTTTTCTTATATAATGCAGAATAAAATATTATTAATATTTTGTCTTTATTTGTAACAGGAAAACAAAACATTTATTAAATTTCATTGAAGCTTTGTCAGAATCGATGTTATTTAAGTGCTTTATTCTGTACTGTTTCGACGAACCTTTTTGGAATTTTATTCTGAAAATATTATTTATTTTACTGCTGCAAATAGAATTTAGAAGAGTGTTTATAAATAAGATATTTTAAGAATGATTTCAAAGCTGCTACATAAAATGACATTTAATTTCAAATATTATTTGTGCATTCTAATTAACTCATGAGCTTAATCTGATATCAAGAAAACTCTTAAGAAAAAAAATATATAAAAGAGAGTTCCAGTGGCCCAGTTTCCCCTCCCCTTAAGTGAATCAATTTCACCCATCAATGCATATCCCTGTTAGTGTTTATAAAAACTAAACAAAAATAAAATATCACTGTAATAGCCGATTTAATTATGTCTCACTTCTCGTATCGCTGTGGTATTGCTCCTATTGATGCAAAAGTTTAGATGCGACGGTAAACACATTCCATTAGGTAAACTGTCTGTTTGCTAGCCCCAGATTTAGCCAAAAATAATAAGAAAATATAAAAAAGTGTCCCATTTGTTAGCATCCTAAAATATATGGCAGCTAATATGTATTTATAGGGCATTTCGTGAGTCTATTAATATGTAAGTAATTGTATACTATGTATAACTGTAACTGTTATGGAAATAAGTAGATGTATTATTGTGAAAACCTTGTTCCTGCGAACATTCGCTGTTTAAAGATGTGCCACTTGAGATACTAACCGCCTACGGAAATCGGTTGATTTTAGCACAAAAATATACAAACAGGGTTGGCAACGATTATGTGAACGCTATGTATGTATCTGCAAAGGTCTAAGTTAAGTGTAAAGTTGATAACTGGAATTGTGTTTAGAAGCGGAAAGTGAAATAAAATGTTTATACCGTATATTGTATTTTTCTGAAGTACAGCGTCCCACACATTTGCTGTCAACGAAGCTGTTGGCGATGTGCTACTTTTATTCTGGATAAAAAATAAATAAATAATACCAGTTATTTAATTATTTAAAAAAAATAAAAATTATTAAATTGAAAATTGCTGGCGGGAATCAGACAAAAACTACGTCGAAAATAGTAATAAAAAATTTGGCAAGAGCGTAGTACTCCACGTAAAATGAAATGATCCATAAAAGTTACAAACATTCACGATTCCATCAATCATAAACGGGAATTTACTCGAAAATACACCATACATCAAGAACTATTTACCGGTTCTTGTTTAAGCTATGTTTCGTGCAAAGTATTTTTTAGCTCTAACGCCTAGACTTTTTCACAATTTTCCAATTCAAAATCCATAAGTTAGAAGTGCGTTACTATTTTGAGACTGCAAACAAATATCTCGCCACTTAATAAGTCATCAGATCGTTGTAAAACATTGTTAACGTTCTAAAGTTCTGAGTAACGATACTATAATAGGTATCTTTGGTCACTAACGATACTAATATGCAAGTGTTACTATCACCACAATAATAATATTTAACATACCAACTAGCGTGTAAGAAATAAGAAGAATTAAATATTTTTCTGTAACTTAAGAATGGTGGACCTAGTAGTCTGCAGTGCAAACAAAAAAAAATCTATAATATTGTTACGAATTTGTAGGGGATTTGTAGGATGTAAATTCGAAAATACCGTTGGAATTATCACAAAGTTTATTAGAAATACACACGCGTAATTCACAGTTCTTACAAGTCTAACCGAATACAACAAAACCAAACCGTGGGGCAGAAAATCGTTATCACATAAATCGTGCAAAGTTCGTCGTTATAAGACACTCGCTCCGAAAGTGCACTAGGTAACGCCTCGTTTGCAGTCAGAATACGACTGGCGCATTTCACGACTGACCGACCCTTATCCATTTATAAATTAGACATGGCTTCCTAGCAACAAGGCGCCCACTGGTTCTTAAAATCGTTAAATGGTCAGCTTAATGGCTTCCGAGAATTCGCATGAAATACCAACAGAGGAAAGAAAGTTTTATGACGTTTTACGGCAGGGTGAACAAAGAGATTAGCGCGAACAATCACTCAAATTCAAAAAGATAATAAGACACCTGCAAAGGATTGGTATTGGCTTGCAACAATATTACGTACACTGAAAACAATTTCAACCCTCGGTTACATGTACACCTATATATTTTGTTTCAAAAAAATAAAATATGAATGAATATGTATATATTATTTTATAAGAATTCTATTTTTGGGTAAAATAGCAACTGGGGTCTAATAATTTAGAGAATTTCATTAAATAATTCCCCAATTGATGCAAATTTTCATTACAATGTATTTGAGGGTTGACATTTCTTCAAATCAAGAGAAACGTTTTGAAGGAGAGACGAAAAATTTTCATTTTTACATCTTTACTTTAATCACGGTATTTCGAGATACTCTGTAATCCCTTAAAAGGGAAATTTCCTTTGAAATATGACACAGTTTCATTATAAATGCGAATTTCTTGCTGAAGACTGAATTGTGGATTTTTTTTGTTAGCATTTATTACTTTTTTAGAACAATTGACTAGAACAAGGGATGTTTTCATAATCGTTTATTTAAAATACACATATTTAAACTATTTGGTGGAAAGTTCAGAAACATTACATTCAATTTCAAAATACTTTCTACTAAAGTTGGTTGTAACAATTTTTTTTTAATTGTACGAATTCAGTTGACAGGCAGACGGTTAACCCGATGGAAAGCGGCTACCATCGCCTATGGACATTTGTAAAACCAAAGGTGCTACCAATGTGTTGCCGCTCTCGAAAGGGAGGCTGGAACCGGACTGCTAATGCCGGAACACAGCTCCAGGTTGTTACGGCGGCATATTGTATACCAGGTGTGGTAGCCATCCTTACAGGCAAAGGTCCCACCACTTGGGTATGATGTTTTGTCGCCTGTTACGACAGGCCGCCCGACTACAGGAAATTGTATTCTTTCTCCGTTCCCGCATGAATCAAATTATAATATTGAAATGAAATATAGGATGATTTCAATACAACACATTTATAGGCCTTCGTACCGAATAACAAAAAATAGTGCACAGTCGTCACCTCCACGGAACCCACCATTATGTGGACTGACACGCAGTCTAAATCAAGAGGTGTACTATTATTTTAATTTTAATTGACCATATACGTCTGTACAAAATAGAAATTAGTATGAGAAATATTAATAACTATGAGACATATTGATACGTATGAGAAGTATTTGTAAGTACAAGTAGCATTAAAAAGTACGAGTAGTAATAAGTATGAAAAATTAGTATAAGTACTCACCTGAACCAAATCTCCATGAATACCACCAGCAGCAGTGATGGTCAGCAAACAAACGTATGGCACCAAGTCTTCCCTAGGTCTGTGCAGTTCTAACTCGTATGTTCTTCCTATATCACCATAGTAGGTTTTGTTGCAACCTGTCGAAAAAAACAATCCGTTTACAACGTTACATCATACTTTTCTAACAACTAATTATTTTCAATTATTTGAACACTTCACGCGTCTGAATTAGGTTAACTTGTAATCGTATTTTTATTAACATGAAGATGCGAACAAACATACTCTCACGTGATGGAAAATGGTCACCGTATCAATGCGTCGTTGGAGTGTAAAGAAATAAAAAACAAACAAACACAACTTTAAAAATATATAATTATTAGAAACTAAGACATGCTTGGATTTCGTCCACGCTTGACTTGAAATTCCCGCGTGATTCCCGGGTCACAAATAATCACAGCATTTAAAAAAGGACGTAAGCTATCGCTTTAGTGAAACTGTGCCGAAATAAGCTAATTTTTATGCACCCGAACAACTACAAACAGCTTCCGGGAAAATTCCCGCGGAAATCCAGAGATAAAAAATATCAAACATTTTATTACATTAAATTTGCTATGAATCAGTGAAAAAATCACTTTGGAATTCGATTTTTTTTTAATCTGACCATTTCAAATCATTTCCAGAAAAATCACGCGGGTTTCCTAGTTTAAAAAACTTTAAGTATTTGCTATTGATCAGCGAAAACTTCATCGAAATCGACCCAGCAGTTTTTACGTAATTCCCGAACGAACAGGCAAACCGACAAACACAAGAAATCTAAAAAAATGCATCGTGTTCTCCGTCGTTTGTATAGTCTATTCCAGTTGTTTTTAAATAGCTACACGGCATGTTTAGAATTTTATAATACTATAGATGATGGATTACTTCAGTGAAAAGGTAAATGGGACAGATATAAATACTACTCCTACAATGTCTCTATTCGGGTACACAAATGATTTGAGACCATGCTTAGAGGTGTATCGCCTCAAAGCCCAACAACACCTACACACTTTTAAACATCTGCTGTTCCACATGTCCCTGTGAAAACATTTGTTCATCGTTGCCAAGCACAACCAGTGAGACAGCCAAGTTACAGTGAAACGGCAACTTTTTAATGTAGGTGTATTGAAGTTAAAGTCAGCGAGCTCTCAAGCTGATTGCCTAAACAATAAATAACAAGACAGCGAGTCTTGAACAACAGATCTTTGTTTGGCCGTTAAATTTGCGATAATTATCTTTGCCCTAGTATATTTTTGTAAGTCATACATGGGTTAAAACAAATTATCGAGACCTATCAACAAGTTTAATAGAAGTCTCCCATGGCCAAAGGGCTACTTTATATTTGCAGCAAGTGTAGAGTTTAGCGAAGAAACGCGAACAGCACTTTGTAAATGTTTCCAACGAACAGTCATTTGGGACTCATAATGACATGCTTCATATTTAATTTTAATTATTATAATTAAAAATATTGTAATTAGTAATTGATTTTAGAAAAAATCTTTTTTGTGTTATGCACTGTGTTTATATTTTTAATGACTTTGAATAATAACCTAAAAGCTATCCTGATTGTTTTCTTGTAAATTAAATTGTCATTTATTATAATCTTTGTTTATTTTAATTAATTTCTAATTTTGTTCATTACAGCAATACATAATTATATTTTATTACAACTTTATAATATTTCTTACTTTAAACCCTAGATAGTAGCTTATTTTACTGATATAAAATACTTTAGGTTTTTTGTATATGTAAACCTTCAGTCAATAATCATGGAACTGATAGTGCAAACCGCTTAAAATCCATTGCATGGCTTAGGAAGAGATAGCGGATATACAGACAGACAGACTCGGAATGTCACTTTGTTTTATACTATGTAAAGATTAAGGTTTATACATGTATATTTATGAGACATACAATATTATAATAGACAAAAAATAATATGTTTGTATAACTTTAAACAAAGCTAGTATGTCACTTAGGGTACTGTTGAACAGTTATACTTATATAAAAGTCACGTTGCAAAGAGTGCTATAAGGTAAAACGTATCGCTAAACTGGCGATTCTAGCATTAAATCCCTTTTAAGGGATTTAATGTTAGAATCGCCAGTTTAGCGACTCCCCTTTAAGTGTGCAAACCTTCTCCCTCAACTCACAAGTACCTACTTACCGTGAAGTACAGATATCTCAAATGAACATTGCTCTCATATCTGGATTAGATACGTATTTAATCATTGCGTATAAAATAAAAAATTACAGGCGTAAATGCTAGTTTAGATTGTTGTCTACCAGGTTTTGGTTGTTATTTTACTAAGCAAAACCATTAATCCGTTTAATTTGAGAAATTATCTTTACATAATATAAAAACAAAGTCACTTTGCGCGTCTGTCTGTCTGCATATCCGCTAATGCCTCCTAAACCACGCAACAGACTTTTACTAGGGTTTGACTGAAGACGAATGCCGATATCAGACAGCGCTAATTTCGGGACCCTTCCTTTAAATCAAGGTGAAATACCCTGCTTTTTGGTTTTATAAGTTAGTCAAAATATTAAGCCAGGCCATGGCCAAGGTACCGGGTTTTCAAATCAATGTCCGGGTCATTGACAAGTACCTTCCCTTTTTTATTCTATGGTAAGAGCAATATCGACATAAGTTCCACTTCTTTCTTGGTCGGAGCTCTCGCTAGACTAATCCTTATTAGATTTAAAATGCATTGTATCTACGATGCCTGGAAGTCCTACACTTTATCAATTCTAGAACATCATCATCCATGAGTACTTTTTTTGTTCATTAAACTTTATCTGGATTATATTAAGCAATTTTTTGTTGATCCTAGAATCGTAAAATTAATATGTTATGATTTGTGGAACACCGTGTCTATATTCAAATTTTGAAGTAATGCAGTGACAGGTTGCCATGACGACGTTTTTATTAGTAAATTACGGTGGTGGGGTTAGATATATGTACTCTACACCGCATTTTTTTTAATGTCCCAAAGTTATTATCCCCCTGTATGATGTTCTATATGAAGATCTTCCTCGCTCTATCAATTTGAACTTTCTTCTCTCCCTGACTAACAAAAACCATGTATGTACTATAAGTAAATTTATATCAGCTAATGACATTTATCTTTAGTGTAGTTAGTCTAGTCTAACATATGTAAACGTCATCGAAACTTCGCATAATAAATCAATAAATACACATATCATAATCACAGAAACATGACAAAGAAAACCTCTATTCTATATTTTGATAACGACACATTTAGATATATAAACAAGATGACATATAGAATAGGCCCAACCTGGCCCGGTGACCTCCGACCTCGCCTTACAGTCACCCCGTTCCTCACAACTTCAACAACTCACTATTTCAAAGTCTTTATATCATCTCAACATTATACACGTGTAAATACACAAATGTATGACTTACTCAGTTTACTAAGGATCGTGGCACCTGGTGAATGGTAGAACAATTTTGTACGCTTCGCCTCACGCACCGCATAAATCCTATTACTGTAACGACTAACCTCCTTAGTCTTTATGATATATTAATTAACATAATTTATTTAAATAAAATCGTAGCACGCCTCCCAAAACAAGAGAAGACAGAATTGTATCAGGTCGCGAGCAGAACACATCCATGTAAAAGTGTCTCTTCGTTGGTAATATAAACTTTGCTCTGAACCAGTCTCTTATTGAAGATCCCGGTCAGCTCAGAAACCGCTGACCGTTACAATTCCGTTAATTAAAATATGTTCTGAATCTAAAACGTCTAGCAACTTGTTAATACCTGTTACAACGCCACGAAAACGTTTAGTAAATATAACAGTATCGTATTCAGTAACTAGTCCTTTTTATCCATTGCAAAATAACAATAAACATCTGCCTTGAAATGGCTATTGTTTCGTAATACCTAACATAATCTATTAAATTATGACATCATTATACGAGCAATTGCTACAAACAACTATAGCTTCACAATATCTCTTATAAATAATACATTATTAGCCTTCATAAATTTAGGTTGCCAACACATATACGTGTTTTGTTCTGTCTAAATGTACCTAACAGAAAACCTTACTGTACAATGTACCGGTCAAAATATATTTTTTAAAACTTAATTTGTTACGATAGTTCACTTGTTATTTTCGTATTTACAGCGACATTAGCAAAATCAATGCCAAAGGCGTTGGAGCCAAAATTAACAAAATTCAAGTCTAGATAGGGTTCCAGGACTTAGGTGCAATTATTTTTGTATATGTTCAAGTGGGTTCCCTGATTGTTTAGATTCAAATTTGAATCAGGTAGGTGGCGCTGCAATCGGGTTCCAGGATTTAGGGGAAATTATTTTTTGAGCTCGTTCGAGTGGGTCCTAGGATAGTTTAGATTCACGATTAGACCCGGTAGATGGCGACGCTAAACTCCTCCTAAACGCTGGGACCAATTATGATGAATTTTTTGTGTTTGTTAAAGTGGATTTGAGAATCATTTAAATTAATAATTGGCCACGGTTGGTGGCGTTGCAATCGGGTTCTAGATTTTTCTTTTTAAGGCCAGTACTACGTCTGCCCATAGAATAAATAGATAGCGCTGCAGTGTATGTGACTGCAGCGCTCTATCTATTTTGTTTTCTTTTTCTATCCCTTGAGAATAGTACTTTTTATTTGGAAGACAGGTAATCCTATAGCCATTTTCTGTACCCCTGATAATGTATATGCAAAATTGCAATGTGCAGACGAGTAATTAGCCCAGAAAGCACAACAAAAAACTCACATTTTTATTAGGAATATTAGTTATTCGTGCAGGAACGGAGAAAGAATACAATGTCCTACGGCCGGGCGCATGTCATCAGAGGCGACGAAACAATCATAACAGCCTTGAATTGTATTCCGGCATTAGTGGCCAGGTTCCAGCCTCCCTTTAGAAGGCGGCAGTACATTGGTAGCATCTTTGGTGTTACAAATGTCTATAGGCGATGATAACCACTTTCCATCAGGTGGGCCGTCTCTCTGTCCGTTGAACTCATGCAATAAAAAAGTCACAATTACAAGACTCGCAATTTTTTTCCTATCAAAAATAGGTTACTCGTTCGTGCTCTATAAACCTTCCTTCCAATATATGACAATATAGACCCTACAAACAATTCACATCGGAGTATCTTCAAACAAAGCGGTCGTCAGCATAACTTTTGGTATCCGACGTTACTCTAAAAGCTCTCTCTTTGATTGCAGCGATATGGCACTTGGCTAGTAGGACACATCGGTACTGTTGACACAGTAAAGAACAGTGAACTAGTTCTGTGTAGCGATGGGTAACCTACCGAAAGAAAACGGTGATTTTTGGGCCAAAGAAATGTAATGAGATGAGATATAGCTTAAAAAAGCATTATATTCTTCTGTTACAAAATGAAGAGAGTGGCACCACATTGGTAGAACCTTAGGTAATACAGATGTCCACAGGCGATAGCGACCGCTTTCCATCGGGTGGGCCGTCTGCCTGTCTGCTGAACACATGCAATAAAAAAATGATAAATATTAAAGTCACAAATAAGGTAAATTATCGATTAACATAATCGTTTTCTGGGAATGAATTTTAACAATTAATAATAAAACACACCACACAATTAATTTATTAAAAATAACTAAACCTACAATAATTATAAAAATATCAAAATAATAAAAACAAATCTTAAAGTAACTCTGATTTTTTATTATTTGGATTATGGGTCCAGGAATGTATGAAAGATTATCTGTCTCTCTTTAAAAACTTAGCCACCCGGCTAATGGTGCTTCAATAGCTGTTTAAAAAAGTAGCTGATAGCTATTTGGCTAATGGCACTACAGCCGACTGATGGGCTATGACTACCTTCCACGCAACAACTATCGGTAGTCAAACAACCGAAGCTGACTAATGGCCGGTTCCTATATCTTACCAACCGTTCATTTTCCTTTCTATCGGTTAAAATTTGACACAAGCTCCATGCAAGTAATGTCCAAATGAATGAATAGTAGATACAGGAACCGGCTATGAAACAGACCGGTAAACTTGTCATTTGTCGGTGTTCGGTTCGGGAAAAATAAATGTTTGTGAGAAAAAACTGTTAAAAGAGAAATAAAAAAAATGGATTATTGGAGGAAGGGATTCGGATTGAATTTTGATGTCCAGGTTTATTAAAAAAAAAACTTTTTATTTAATACAAGAATTGTGCTTTCTAGATAACGACTAATGAATGAAATACGATCCATTAGACATGGAAGAGATCACTATAAGAGATAAGGCCGCCTGTTGTACAGTAGTGTCCAGATTTTCTAAACTAAGATTCATAGTAAAAATAAAATGTTGTGATTAATTTACTTGTCGTAATATGCTCACTATTTATTCCTTTACGTTACATACACTATGTTACTATGATATGAATCTAGGATGAGTTTGAGACGAAGCCTTTTGCTAGAAGGACCCTACAGCTGATGCATGTTGGTACATAATTCAAATAGTTCTTTATTAATAAAACTACGTTTTAACGGTTTTAAGCGCGGTAATTAATTTGATTTTTGTTATTTCGACCTTTCGGCCACTTTTCAATTCTTTATTACATTACAATTCTATTTAAGTCTTTCAATTATTTATTTTTTAAGTGAAATTTCTTTAGAATCGTTGTGATTTGAAACTCGATGAAACGAAAAAAAGCGACACTAAAAAGAGATATTTTAATAATTTAAACAATATGCTCATAAAGATAGAGTTGGAAATATTTTGAAGTTTTGAAGTTCATAAAACAAAGTGAAACTAGAGCATTTGTTTCCTATTTTAGTTATCATAAGCCTCTCGTGTTATTTGTTCAAAGTGAAAACATGGAATCTGAATAATGTGTGTTATAATATATCTCATATTTAAGATATATGTAATGTAACATTTTGCATTAAAATATGAAATAATTTTTGAACTTGGTAAAAATATTACAAAATAATAAACCTTATAATTATCCTATACTCTATATTTATTTAATTTTCTCGTAGGCTACTTTTCTGAAGTTTCGCTTCTACCGTGTATGAATTGCACACACACACTTTTTTATATAGAATTTTTTATAATATTAAGAATCAACAATAATTGCATAAGTCTACCATGAACAAATCACGGGGAGAGAAAATTATGTTTAAAGGTGTGCAGATGTATAATCAATTGCCAGACGAGTTTCAAAAGTGTATACTGTTACTTATTTATAAAAATATTGTATTTTTTTGTTTTAGTTACTAGTAACACTATCAAAATCATATTTTAACAGTTTTTAGCGCGATTGAAATTTCATTAATTTGGATGAAACGTCATACCAAAAGTGTATAGCCAAACCATTGAAACAACTCAAGACTTTGTTCAAATCCTTTTACCTTTGTCACACTTACATAAATTTTGTTATGATCACTCTAAGACCATATACATAGTTCGTAGCCAATCAATTATATTATGCATGCAGTGTTTTCATAGAAGAATATACTATTAAGCTAATAAACAGTCTAGTCAATGTATAAAAAAAAACATGTTGAATAATCTATATTCAATTTTGCAGACCAATAAAAAAACTCTCCGAGTACTCCAAACTATTATCCAATAAAATATTAGAAAATGTATAACATGTTAACGTTTTAATTACAATATGCAGATGAGTTTTATAAAGTAAAATAAAATCAAGAACAAATTTTCAGAATTGTTTTTTTAAGTTTTTTTCTATTTGTGTAGCAAAACATTTTTCAGCGTCAATTCAACCTAAGCTTCTGAAGTTACGAGTTGAAAAATTGCAGCCATCAAACTGTTTATTTTTTAGAACTTACAGATTGCAAACAAATTTGCTTGAAACGCTATGAATTTCAAATAAGCAAACACAGCAATTCAGTGGCACGGATGAATCCGAAGACCGCGAGTCAAAACCGCGTCAGCTCCTTTGTTGTTTACTGTTTTGTGTACGACAGTTAGAGCAGCTCGTTGCCTCCTTTTGTTGCCGTCGAAATTTAACTGCGTTGTGGAACTGAATTTACAATACAACATATTTCCTATCGCGACACAAAAGATTTCCAGGTCTTTTGAATTTTTCAATTGCGATGCAAGAAAGTCTCAAGTTTCGACAATATGCGATGACAGCCTGATTTTAGATCTTACAGTTGTATAAATGAATAGTGTACATACTGTAATGATTCATCTATCTATAATATTATAAAATTCTAAACACGCCGTGACTGTACATTAAAGATATTAAAAAAAAACAACTGGAATAGACTATATAAACGATGGAGAACACGATGCTTTTTTTTAGATTTCTTGTCTGTTTTTTCGGGATTCATGTAAAATCTACTAGGCCGATTTTGATGCGGTTTTCGAAGATCGACAACAAATTTTTAGACTTAAAATCTGCACTACTTCTTTTCCTGGGAATCCCGCGGAAATTTTAGTGGGAATGATTTAAACTGAACAGATTAAACAAAACGAATTCCAATGTGATTTTTACCGATCTATAGCAAAATTTAATGTAATAAAATGTGTGATACTTTTAACCCGGGAATTTCAAATCAAGCGTGGATGAAGTCGCGGGCTTTATCCTAGTGTTTCATAAATAACTCATGGCAACTATCCAATCACAAACAAATAGTGACCTGTTCTTATTATTGTTATCGAAATTACATCCATACTTATAAATGCAAAAGTACAATTTTTTGCTAAGCATTAGCAAGAAGATACATAGATCTTTGGGAAGGATACGGGCACCTTTAGTCTTAAAAACAATCTTTAGGGGGTCTATTACAGGATGAAAATTTGTATAGGTAACATATAATTAATTCCTCAAGTTTATACATATAGCGTGGACTTCATACAAGTCGATTCCCCATAGCCTACCTTTAAGAATCTAGTCAAAAGGTCGAAAGCGCTATAAATTCAAAGGCGCTTAAGTTTTTTATTCGTGCATATATTATCACTGTATTATATTTTACGCTCGGTGGCTTTTCACACTTATTGGATGAAATAGCAACTCATAACCCGATCGAGCACTGGCTTTTGTTTCAAAATATGCGATAAGATTGCAAAATTAAAAATACAAATTGTTTTTCAATAGAGGTGTAATCGGCTCTTGGATAATACGGTATGTTTTTTCAACCGGCTTACCCTAGTCAAATTTCTACCCCGCGCCACTGATATATATATTTGTAATAAAATTAGGTTACATTTAGTGAAAAAGGCTCAGCGGAATGTAGTTATAGGTATATAAATGAATACCAGAAAGAAAACGTTCTGTGATTGTGAAATGTACTTTACTCGAGGCAATTTTTTCTTACACACATTGTTGATGTTTGCAACTTAGCAACCGTTAGTGTTCTTAAAATTTAAAAACATATCGTTATAAATACCAAGGAGGCCGTCGTTAATAGTTTAGGTTAAATGAATGGGGATGTTGTAATTTGTAGAGAAGAGATAGAAGTGCTATTACAAAGATTAAATTATTTTTAAACAGTTTATTCAGTACGAACTGAATAAACTGTTTAAACTTCACACTACTATGTAATTATATAAAATAAATCACACGCCATTTACAGCGCGATTCCACTGCATTCGACATGATTATCAAGTTATGTTGTTTGCTGGCCAAATAGTGTGCATACAAATAAATAACATTTGCTGATATTATGTTTGGTTCTTCAACTCTTGCAATAGTTGATCAGTAAAATGTAATATTTAATCCGAAGAGTATATAAGGAATCTTTGAAGACCAAAAAAGTAATGAATGCATCAAGTGAAGATGCGTGATTCGACAAACGAAGTTTTTTGTCATCACCTGATGAAGTAGGCATTTGCCTACTTCAGGTAATGACAAAAAACTCTGACTATTTAGTCAGACGACTCACCTAATGAAAATAGTATGGTGTATGCCTGAATAGCCGATTATAGAAGAAGACATAATTTGTCGGCGCCTATTGATTGAGAAAAGACAAAAGGAAAGAGTAACTATTTCCTTGTAGTACAGGAGATAATTATAATACTTTTATGAGAATTTCGGTGACAGCTCGGCAGGTCCCAAAAGCCTTATAAAATAAATAAATGTAATTACAATGTAGTTTGAGAAGAGAAAGGTCTCGTAATAAATTTATATGAGAACAAAGAATTAATGAATTCATTCAACACCATCAACGTAAGTGTACAGAAATCAATATGATCTGCAAGCAACTGCTGTAGTATAATACTGTGTTGCCGTTGTTAGCGCCCACTACCAGACGACTCGATTATTATCTATTACTCTACTAATATTATAAAGAGAGAAGATTTGTATTTTTGTATATTTGTAACGAATAAACTCAAAACTACTGGACCGGTTTCAAAAATCCTTTCATCATTCGAATGCTACATTATATCTGATTAATATAGGCTATATAAATATTAGGGATCCCTACTAAAAATAATAATGTAACCCTTCAATCTAACCAAAATACTTGGCGATGAAATCGGGTTCTACGATATTGATGAAATTTTACGTGTGTTTGAGTGGATCTGGGGTGGTTTAAATTCACAATTAGACCCCGTAGATGGCACTGGAATCGGGTTCTAGATTTTTATTTTTTCAGGGCAGGATAACATCTGCCGAGACGGCTAGTATATTATAAAAAGAAAATTATATTCAAGTTTAAAAAGATTACGTCGTGTTAACATTTGTAATGTATGTGGAAATGTATATATGTGTGAATGTACGTATGTGTGCACATTTGTGTATATGTATGTGGTGTGTGTAACAGTGCGTATACAAAAATTTAAGTAATGTAAATTAAACCAAAAAGGTGGAGTTAACGCTCCATATTTTTGCGTGTATGGTTAAATACGGTACGATAGGCAAAGCAGCTGATATCTATTTTTACGAGGGCAGGCCCTATTCATCTTATCTTGGCGGGTTTATAGGCTGGGCCGCGGTAATGGTGTTTACCGAAGGAGGGTACGCTTTTATCTAACGGCTCAGGAAAGGCGAATTTTTTTATTTTATTTATTTGTAAAGTATCCTCATTATTTGCCTGTCGTTTATGCCCCTGTGCGATGGTTTTGGCAGTTTTATTTGATATAAGCGTAATAAATTCGACTATGACAGACTTATTTATTTTCTTCTTAAACGGGGCCGTTTCAATTTTGGTATTTTAATTTAATATTAACTTATTTGTTAGTAAAAATGCATTTAAGACTTTATATAAATTACAGATTTCAATAAAATGTTTTAGTATCTCAAAACTATTTAATTTGTTGTAAAACTGGTACATAAGTTATTTACAGTGCAAGATAAGCAAGTCAAATGTCGAGACAAAATAAATAATGACTCTGCCCCGTCTTAAAACAGAGGATAGCGAGATATAAAGGAAAATGTATTACAAAAACCGTACTGATTATTCAAATAAAATGTTATAACTACATAATATGAAGAAAGGAAAATTATGCTTACAAAACTAAAACAATGAAACAGTGCAAATTCTTAAATAAAAATTCTACACAAGTAGGTATAGAAAGCGTTGCACAATAATAAACATAAGTGCAGGTATCCTACGTTAATTTATTAGGTCTAGGGTACAAGAGTGCCAGACTTGTAGAGTATATAGAATTTCAAACATCGATCGACCTGATATGATACGCTGCAATATCGACTTGCATATTCTGTGATAATGAAATTGCTTCAGGTTACCGCACTTGGTTCATAAATATTGTTACACCAGTGGAGGTCTATATAACATTAATTTTAACCGCAACGACATAGTGTTAAATTCAACTTAATTACTTGCATAGTAATGTTTCTTTTTAAGGTTTTCTAAACGATACAATCAGTCATTTCCTTAATCAAATTATAATTTTGATAAATTTTTATTTATTGTTTAACCTCTGTTTTGTATAGAGTAATTTTCTATAATTTACCTAAATTATATGTAACATGTAACAGCTAAACTAATTTAAAAATTTATTTTTTAATAAAATTTAATTTATATTTTTAATTCTTAAATTAGTTTCAGTATTTATGTATCTATTGTTCATTTCTTACACTACCTACATCGCCAGATTAACTAACAAATTTCTTTAATAGAATATAATAGAATAGAAAACACTTTATTTTTATTTTTGTTATTTTATTTAGCTTAATTAATTATAATTTAGGTTGCCTGGAAGAGATCGCTATGAGCGATAAGGCCGCTTATTCCACTGCCTAGCAAATATTATAAATATGGTTTGTTTTTTGTAATTGTATATTTTGGTGTGCAACAAAGTGATATCTCTCTCTGTCTCTTTCTCTCTCTCTCTCTCATCCTCTTTTTCCCCATCCTATAGTCTGGCAATGCGTTGGCATCGCCTTCGGTGTTGGAAACGTTTATAGGCGATGGTAACCACTTTTCATGGTGTGGGCCGTTTGCTTGTTTGCTTGCTTCAAGTAATAATATAATTACTAACATTGTTTTAAAGCATTTTTAAGAAACTATATATCTGACAAAAATCATTTAATCATTTAATCAAGATCCAATCAGTGGGTTACTAACACAAACTACATGCATAAAGTTTCTTAAACTACATGCATATACATAAAGTTTGGTCAGCTTGCAAGAAACTGCTAAAATGCAAATTTGCTAGGATACATTGTAAATAACAGTCCCTAACTTTGCAAGGATCGTTTGCACTTGATAAGTTTGATCAGTTTGTTAATTGGTTCCTTGTTTTCCTTGTACACAACCTGAACGTCGAGTACAGGAAATTCAGTTGTGCTCGATTTTGAGCAAGGCTGTTTGTTATATGTATTATTTCTGGTTCCTATATCTTGTTATTAATTCATTTGCTTTACTTCTGGTTGAAATTTGACATAAACTTATACATTAGTTGGTACCGACATGTAACCTTCTTTCGGCCTATACGATCTTTTCTCCACAATATTTAAATTCTTTAAATCTGACGGCGCAGTCCCTTTATGCACGCACATCAGTCATTTCATTTGTCATGTCATCAATAAAATAAAATAACATAACGTGATATAAAATATATCGCGCCGCTTTAATTTATATAATATAAAATATACTATAACCCATACCGCATGTAAATACATTAAATAAACTATAATATTGTTACGAATTGCAGAACTTGAATTAAAATGCCGTTGGAATTATTATAGAGTTTATTAGAACTATACAAACACGTATAACACAGGTACAAATATAACCGAACACAACAAATCCAAGCTAAATGCAGGGGTCGTAATTCAATAAAACGCGCAAAGTCCGTCACTATTAGATTCCCGAATGTACACTCGTCACGCCTTGATCGTGGTTCTCGCTCAACTGCCTCCTCTCTCCATTAGGCCGTTGTTTTATACTTCACCAATGCAACTGTGCTCGCCCGACAACGTGGGCACGATTTCCTAGTAATCTTAATCCGTAACGCCTGGCCAATGATGCTAATGAGCAAGTACAATAGAATAATATAATGTTCTCCACAATAACTTTGAAACGTATGCCAATAAACAAGTGAACAAAAGTAGACGATCATAAAAAGATTACAATTAGTTCAAATGCCGACAGGTAAGAAAATGTGCTTTTACAGACTGTACGTGGAATTTGTTTTTCTCGCCTAAGTTGTAACAATATAATTAATAAAGATGAAAGTGAAGTGGACTGGGGAGCAGAGGAGCAGCTGCATTTTATGCCCATTAACCAGGTAAGTACGTGCTCATTCTCAAATACCCGTCCAAATTGTGCCACACTTCTTTTCCTGTATGATTGACACAGTTCGCTTATCACAATCCAGCGCCGCCGCAGCATTAGTACTAAACTAACGTTACTTGTCTATACAAGTACATTAATGTGCACATGTACATTAAAGCTGGGTTTCTATAGCAGTATCTATTCCATGTACCTTAGCATTAGTAGTAAATTAACATTACTTGTCCAGCTTTAAACTACATCTGCAGATTAATGGTTTTAAATGTAAAATTTTAATTATTATTTAAGATTAACTGTGCTATTTATTGTAAACACCCGATCTAGTGATTGACACCCAGTCAATTTATTCAAGATATTAACAACTCAATATATAAATTAGTCGTGGTAGCGTAATCGGTAGCGCACGCGTCCCAAAGTCAAACGGCGCGGTTTCGAATCCTGGCCGGAACGCATGCGCCACTTAGACAGTTTTCTGACATGTGCATATTGTTACAATTTCCATGTGCTAACAACGGTGAGGAAAAACATCCACATTCGAGATAACCGATGTGTCAAACCTGCCAAGTTGTCTTGGACAAGCGTGGCCGGTATACTGTCTGTTCCCCTATAGTGAGGTACAAGCCCAGCTGTAGGACTTTTATGGGCTGTCATTATTTATATTTGTTATTAATAACCCACAAGTATTTTTTATTTCGTAGCCATACTCACCATACTCGCCATACTCCAGTAATATTATTATTATCATTGTAGGTGTATAAAATATAAAAATATAATGATATCTTATTGTTTTTAATAAATTAATACAGTGCAAGTAATTGAGGGCAGGTGAAAACAATGAATAGTTTACCTTTTGATTACAAATTGCAATTTTAAATTTTATTTATATATAATATTCCTGACTAAGTGGTGCATGCGTTCCGCCCAGGATCGAACCCGAGCCTTTTTACTTTGGGACGCGTACGCTAGCCATTACGCTACCACAACTATTTACTCAACGTTCCCCTATAATGGGAGGCCCGAGCCCAGCAGTGGGACATTTATGGGCTGTTATTATAAATATAATA
Source organism: Dendrolimus houi (assembly GCA_039645545.1). Classification (NCBI taxonomy): domain Eukaryota; kingdom Metazoa; phylum Arthropoda; class Insecta; order Lepidoptera; family Lasiocampidae; genus Dendrolimus; species Dendrolimus houi. Next base: position 20,550,023 of record CM077127.1, on the reverse strand, counting down.
TTCCTAAGTAAATCGCATGTTCTACAAAAGCAACAAGACGTGGGTAAAGTTTTTATTTCTATTTCATAATATACGTTAAAAACTAAAACGATTCTGTGCACATTGTCCCAAAAAATATTGCTCAAACTTCGCTGCAGATTTTCCTGGCGGTTGTAAATATAAAGTTTTTATTCTTATATTGTCATCAGTACAAAATGGGCGCAGGTCTTTCAGAATTTCAATTTAACTTCAAAATAAGTTTGGCAACTTGTCGAAATTAGTCCCGGGGCGAATTGTCGAATTAACAACCAAAGTGATATTCGAGACGTCCAAAGTTTCTATTGTTATTACCGTCTCATTATAGATTAAAAACTAAGGACTTTACATTGTTATAAATATTGTTACGAGCTACAGGACTCGAATTAAAAATGCCGTTGGAATTGCTATAGAATTTATTAGAACTGTACAAACACGTATAAAATAAATAAAAATAAGACTGGATGCAACCAGTTCACACTGCACGATTCAATGCAATTCGACACGCGTAAAGTCCGTCGTCTATATCGCTAATCGAGAGTACTACAAACGTCTTACTCGTCTCGTAGTTGTCGCTTGACTGCCCACCCCTCCATTCGGACATCGTCTTATATTAACTACACAGTACAAAGAAATTGACTGCGCACACTGAGTTTCTGAGAAATATTAATTTGCACACCTGCGAACGGCCACAAAGTTGAAAACAATAACAATAAGGATTAGTTCGACGCTAATGATGGTTATAAAACAAGTATAAAAACAATAGCATGTTTTTCTTAATTACAAATTCAAAAGACAAAAGAATTCCTAATCCGAGAAGACAATGGACTGCGCTTACAACAGGCAGCTGTGCGCTTATCTTTGACGGCATGTAAGAATATCATGATAAAAACTGTTTTAATATCATTTTTTTATCGTAAGTCTATATATTATATTATGAGTAGGTATTTTGGGAAACTAAAAGTAAAGTTAAAAAATAAACATATTTAAAATAAAAGATGTAGTCCAGAACGCTGTCGGTGGGGAGCGTTCCCAAAATGCTCGCCGCATTCCTACGTTGTATGGCAACGCTGATCCGTTGCCCTAAATATAGGCCAGCCCTTTGGTCAGGCGAGACTTCTTTCAATCGCCTTGAAAGATCTCGATAAAGTTGATAAGCCTCTCTTCCCCTAAGTCTCAACCCCGAAAACCAAAAAAATATCATTTTTTTATTATTACGGCGTGGTAGAGCCATGCTGGAATCATTATCGTTAAAATTTAGATAAAATTGGTGTAAAAAGTGCATATATATATATATATATATATATATATATATATATATATATATATATATATATATATATATATGTGTCTTCTGTACGTGTGTATATGACTGAACTTCTCCTAAAAGGTTGGACCGATTTTGATGAAATATTTTACGTCTGTTCATGTGAATTTGAGAATGGTTTTGAATCACAATTGGATCCGGTAGATGGCGCAGGAATCGGGTTATAGGTTTTTATTTTTTTCAGGACAGGACAACGTCTGCATGGACCGCTAGTATTTTATTTAATATATTCTTGTGCATTGTTAAGATTTACGTCAAAAACCGCAGTGCGAAACTAAATTTAAATTAGACTATAATTTAAATATTATAAAATTTTCGTAGTAGATAATTTTAATACTGGATAAGTTGTTGAAATTAAATTCATACTGTTAGAAGAAAATTTCTTTTAAAATACATTTCTAAAAAAAAAACATGCTTCACGTTTCGTATTTATTAAGTGAAATTTCTTTTTTTAATAACAAGATAAACCAGTGAGAAAAACGCTCTATTGAAGAAACTGAGTATTTTTTTTTATTAATATTCGTCTTTTTGCGAAATATAGCACAACCGGGCCGAAGTAAAAATATTACAAGAAAATATTTGATTCGACATCTAAGTAATACAGCCTTTTAAAGGGAGTTGCCAAATACCCCGTTTAAATTTTCGTTCACAAAAATAAACGTCATTGTATGTTGAGCAAATAAAATATTACGAACGATTCAATGGAATTTAAAGTAAAATAAATGTAGTACTTGTAAAATATTATTCACTATCATTTTTAGTTAATGTTGAATTTTTTCATAAATTTGGTCTTTAGAAGACCTTGTCTACGAACCTAGATCAAAAAATCCGACGACAACATTAAAATAACAAAATATCACTTTTGCCAGTTAATTTTAAGAAAGAACTTTATCTGCATACCTTGTATACCAGTCTAAATAGCATTCACATAAATTATAATAAACATACACCAAAAAAATATTATATTTATTTTTGAAATATGTAATGAAGCACATAATTATAAATACAATCTTTAAAAATCATAATTCCAGTATTTAAACTAAAAGTTATAAACTTTTTTATCCTTGGAACACTTTCCTGTGAAAAAATTGAAATTAATCAAAACTGGAAATATTTTTAAGCAATACAATTTATTAATTAACTAAAAGCTGAAACTACTGGTTTAAATAAGTGCACAAAGAGTGCAAATTCAATATGTGCTTAGTACATATCTACAATAATACTCGTACACAAAACGAGAGACGATAAAAAATAAAATAATATTGGTCTATCCAGTAAAATTGCACACTTAGTATATTCTAAACGAAAATCTGCTTTATTCATAAGTCCTGTTTGGACCTAATGTTTGCATGACGACTAACAAGTGTTTGTAAAAAAAGGCCATGTTTTTCAAGGATTCAACTAGTGAACGAGAATTTTGGTAAATGTAAGTTTATTATTTTTTTGCCCTAAGCTCTTATGGGCAATGTTTGTGTTTGATCGGTGTTATTCTGAATGGTTGAGCAAGTCTTCATACATACTTGGTTTATGTAATATGCCTGAATGAAAATATTTGAACTTTTTGATAGGGAAAAAATAATAACATTTATTGCAAATTAACAATAAGCTTTATGGTTTCAAGTCTAAGTGGTCTAGTTTACTGAATACATAGATGACTCGGGTTGGATTTCCAGGAAGATAAATTTCATAAAAAACTTATAACGTTATTCCTCTCTTTCAATTTCGTTAGAACAAACAAAGTGATTAATGTAAACATAACATTGAAACACTCAACATAATTTTCTTTCAGTTCTGCGCTTTTCAATTAAATTGATTAAATTTGGTTCAACTATGTTATATCAGCATTATTCTCTCTAATCTTAATTCGTTTCAAGAATTGTCCTTTTTACAATACATAATAACAAAAGTAATTTGCTTAGCTTGGGAATATACATATTAGGTTGGGGAAAAAGTTTCTTCGCATTTTATATAAAAATTCAAAAGGTTTTTTATAAAGTTTATTTACATTTGACTAAAGTATGTAGGTGCTATTTTGTTGGATAACTTTTTGCCATCTTGTAGGTAGGGACGTGATCACATTGCTATAAAAATTTTAGGGCTTCTGATGAAAAAACTGCGACAAGTGGTTTTGGCAGTCCTCTCGTGATGTTAACCTGACACCGCCTAAGGAATTCTGCAGAGACCGAAACAGGTGAAAATCTGAAGGTGCAAGGTCAGGACTATACGACGGTTGCATTAAAACCTCCCAGCTAAACTCTCCTAATTTTTGCTGAGTGGCTAAAGATGTGCGAGGTCTAGCGTTATCGTGGTGAAAAACCACACCCTTTCTCTCAACTTTTTGCTTTAATCTCATCAGTTGTTCCCAGGACAGTTCAGATTCGATGTTCCTGCCTGGCGGTAGCAGCTCATACTGAATAATGCCCTTCCAATCCCACCATACACACAGCATCACCTTGTTGCGAGTTAACCCGGGTTTCGCCACAGTCTGTGAAGCCTGACCGGCCTTTGAACACGATCTTTTTCGCACGTTCTTGTCGTACGTGATCCACTTTTCATCACCAGTTATCAGCTTCTTCAAAAATGGTTCGGTTTCATTACGTCGTAATAAAGAATCATAAATGAGTACACGGTTCATTAGGTTTCTTTCAGTGAGCTCATGAGGCACCCAAATATCGAGCTTTTTTGTGTACCCAGCTTTTTTCAAATGCGCCAAAACCGTTTTGTGGTCAATTCCCAGTTCTCCAGCTACATCGTAACTCTTAATATACCAATCTTGCTCCACTTTTTCAAAAATGGCATCAATTTTGTCCGTAATAGGGCGACCAGAGCGACGTGCATCTTTGATATCAAAATTTCCGGATTGAAAACGCTTAAACCAAATTTTCGCTACTCTCACAGATACTACATTAGGTCCACAAACATCACAAATTTTTTTCGCGGCTTGTGTTGCATTTTTACCTTTTTTGTAGTAAAATTTTAAAATGTATCGAATTTCTTCATTAGATTCACTCATTTTAACAATAAGAAAAACAAATGAAAATCCCACATTTTCCTAAATTGAATTTGGAATTGTCTTTTTTAAAATTAAAACTTTTTATAGATACCAAAACCAGCTAGATACAAATGGTATAGCCAAAGAGATCTTATTACAAGTTCATACATACTATATGCGAAAAGACTTTTTCCCCAACCTTATTATATAGTTATATATGGTTACAATGTGTATGTCTATCTAACGATTGAAAACGTACAGCGCAACCTCAAACAGTTTCAAACAAACAATTCAAACCACCAAACATAAATCACGTACATTTAAAACTTTTATTACAAAGTGTACACTCAATTTTGCCATTTATTCCGAACAAACTCGGACGTAGTGATGTCCATTCACGGGCTGTTGGGCCGAACATGGCTCTTGCGACCAATGTTGCATGACGCGGGCCAAGTGGCCAATGAAATAAATTAATATTCAACGTTTTAAAAGTATATGCAACATCTGTGACCGTTTGACTGTTGTTAAATTTGAATTTCGAATATTGTTTCTAACAATCAGTTTTGTTACTTTATGCATTTTAATATGAAAGATTTTATACTGCGACATCTGTGGCCATGTTTAGTTTCTGAATTTGAAATCTGAATATTGTTGCTAACAATCAGTTTTGTTACTTTATACATTTTATTCTGAAATATTATGTATAGAATTATAAATATTTTTTGTAACGAGTTTTGTTCTGTATTCTATTATGAAAGTTTATTTATTTGCACAGAAAAGAAACACGACTGAGAATAATATTCAATGTATCTTTTATGATTAGAGACAGGAATGTTAGTATAGAGAAAATATGCTTGCACTGCATTCATACTTTTTTTTTTATTTCACCTCCGCCCCTTTCATAATTTAAGAAAAAGGGTGTTCATTTCCTGTTTAGTATTCCTTTCTTTAACTTTAACACGCTAATACATTGTTTTTTATATTTATAATTTTAATCTTATTATATATACCTTAATATATATAATCTTATTATCTATTTTTATTTCTACTTTTTTAAATATATTTTATCTTGTTGTTTTTATATACAGATCTTAACAGCTATTCCGGACTATACATTTTATTATCTATTTTACGATAACGCTCGCGGCTGCATATCGCGTGATATGCGTGCAGCGTTTTTACCTGCCTGAATTTTTATTGACCATCTTAGTTACTACCTTGATTGCGAACTTAATGAAGTCCTCCCGGAGCTGCATTCATACTGCACTCGGGTGGGTGGAGTCGGGCAATTTATCTATTGCTGAAGTGGGTCACATTAGCCAGCGGGGTGAACCATAGGTTGCGCATGGGATGACATCGTGTTGATAGAAATCACGTATACTAGATCCGGTGTCATCTCGTTCCGATGCGTGTTAGAGGGGCGCAGATTAAGGTCTAGCGAGGGAGTTGGGAACGTCTTTACCAGAATCCAAGTTCAACAGTCTGTTACGGGGATCATTTTTACATCTTCTCCGCATTTGATCCGTTGCCCCCAATGACCAATATTCATTTCGAAAATAATGAATTCCCCCCGCGTTATCAAAAAAAAGGAAAAGATAAATGCCTTATTGCAAAATATGTCTCTAAAGTATTACAAGAGCTTTTTCCAAGATCTAATTATAATTGATTCATCAGCATGTTTAATATTATTAATGGTTTATTTTAATCCTCTCTATGTGAACGTACAGTCTAAAAAATATTTAAACAGTCATGATACACAGAGTAGTCAGGTAAAATTAATTAATATCTAGCAGAAATTAATTAATGGAATGCCGAACGTCACAGTCTACGTTTCATCTTGTATTGATTTTGGACTATAAAAAGATACATAATAAAATAGCAAGTACAACAATAGTTACAACAAATATTGCATTGATACCGCTAGAAATATAAACACCTAAATTTATGTACATTAGTATAAGTTTAGTATTAAAATTAGAATAAATTAATATAATAAGTTATTCGTAAGGTACACCACAACACAAATATCATTGAATAAATGTCACACACAATAATAAAAATAACCAAAAAGCGTGTATACATTTTAAAAACTTTCTTAGAAATTAAGTTGTAAAAGGGTACGGAACTCGAGTCCGTAGTTCTTAATATATATATATATATATATACTAGTCAATTTATTTGAGTATTTACATTTATTGCATCCCACTATAAAATACTAGCAGTTTTTGTAGGTTTTTCCCGCGCTCCGAGTAACCTAATATACTTATTATTTACACTTGTGTTTGTGAACTTTTAAAAACTTTCAAGAAGATTAAACCACTTCAAAGAAGCAACCCCATATTGCGATGTGCTCTCAAGTCTAACCACATATAAGTTTCGGGTCTAGCAGTTAGTTCCTCCTATCACTTTGAAACTCTGAAGAGAATGTAGTCAGTGAACACTTCAAAGTTGGCTAGTAGCTTTACCTAGGAGTAAGAATTACGTTGCTGTAATTTTCAGTCATATGTATACCTATAATTATAACTTGGGCATATTAAATCTATGCTAATATAATTAAACTGAAGAGTTGAGAGTGTTTTAGAACTATACGCTGTTATCTATACAAATAAATAAAATTGAAGTATCTATTTGTAATGTCAAAATAACAGCTTTTTACTAAATGCACATGAAAGTATATACGGTCCGTATATCAAAACGTTATTTTTTTTGTCTGTCTGTCTATTTGTTTGTTCCGGCTAATCTCAGAAACGGCTAAACCGATTTTTACGGGACTTTCACTGGCTGATAGCTGATATTATAAAAAGTAACTTAGGCTACTCTTGTTTTAGAAAAAAATTGGAAGTCCCACGCGTACGTCACCGCTGTCGCCGCACCGGAAGGCAAATTAAATTAAAATCCACACGGACGAAGTCGCGAGTAACAGCTAGCAATGTGATAAAAATGATCACGGCGACCTATACATGTATTTCAGGAATATAATAGAATATTCTTTATTGCACACCAGACAGTAATTATTTATATTTTTGACTGTAAAAATAATATTTTTAGTTATAACAACTTTTGAAAAGTTAAAATGTAATTATTCATTTTTTATTAATTTTCTGTATAGTAACTTTTATTAGTCAAAATTACAATTGAAAACATAAATTCTAATTAATTTATTATAATGTAACTTAGTACAATGATTATATAAACTAATACAAGAAAAGAAAACATAACTTTGTTATATTGTACTCTACACATAGTCCCTCAAGACTATAGGTAGAATACTGAGCCTAGGTCACCGTTTTCTATAGGTAAGGTGCCCAGGAGGCTGGATACGTTTCCTCTCTGGATCTCCATATTATTTATTAACTTAATATCGTAAAGAAACCTATATATCTTGATTATAGATGTGTGAAACTGATTCACCTTAGGTAAGCGTGATGGGTATACCGTCCCTTTCATTGCAAACGATACCGCTTAGCAGTGGGACGTTTATATGTTGATATTGAGAACATGTTAAAAACACAAGAGAAAACAAATTGATAGGTATCAAAATATTCACAAAAGAGCATAAAATGTAGAGATAAGATATTACTCTTAGTAAAAGTTCAAAAAGCCCCTTGAACTGTAATAGCGTCAGCTGGAATCGGTATAAACCCACTTGAAACCACTTCTAAGATAGCGCACTAAGATTTTCTATCTGATAAAACTTGTGAAAATCTTTGAGAATTTATCTACAGCAAGTTGTTCGAAGTTTTAGGTTTTGAGGTATAATTCAACAAAATTGTATCGTTTATGTTCAGGTTTGTCATTTGTAAATACAATTGTCTCAAGTTTGAGATAGAAATAGTTTTGTTTTTCATATAATTTATATTTGAAAAATACACAGTTGAACTCAAAATTGTATAAAAAATAAATTTCTTTGTTGCATAGGCTAACGTATTAGAAGAACTGGGAGATCCGAGCAGTACAGTATTAAATTGTCTAAATACCATCTTCAATGAATGAGTCAATCTCAGAAACTAGTTTTTCGATATTGGCTCAAGTCTGGTTATTATTGGGATTGACTCCAGTATTGACTACTGTGTGGTTTTTACCATAAATGTGATTTGGTTAAGCTACGAATACTAACATAACGTGAGAATTATAGTATATTCACTAAAACCGCTTCGAGGTTCGTCCAATTGCCATAAGTTAGAATTGTGCAACAATGGCTTAGTTAATTATAGTGGTGACTCTTCCAGGTATTGACTCACCTGCGATTTAATACAGTGGGCTTGTAACTAAATAACCAACTTTGTTGGCCCCACGACCAACTTTTCTCTGTCTTGTAGTTTCTTACCAGTATTATGGCTCTACCACCTTAAATGGAACACATTCCGTGCAGGAACGGAGAAAGAATACAATTTACTGCGAATGGGCGGCTTGTCGTAGGAGTCGACAAAACAACCCACAGCCAGGTAGTAGGGTATTTGACCGCCTGGATGGCTACCACCCTGATCTAGAGTATGCTGCCAAAACAATCTTGAGTTGTGTTCCGGCATTAGTAGCCAGGTTCCAGTCTCCCTTTAGAGCGCGGCAGCACTTTGGTAACTAACACCTTTAGTATTATGAATGTCCATAGGCCATGGTAACCGCTTTCTATCAGGTGGGCCGTCTCCCTGTCTTTTGACCTCATGTAATAAAAAAAACCTTTGGATGGACAAGATATTGTCTAACAACCAATAAAAACTTACTATATCAGAACTCTGTTAGAGCAAAACCAGCAATTGCCTGCCGCCAACTTTCAACATTACTTCAACAAACGTACTCCTAATAAAGCCTAGATTACACTAAACAAGTGAAGATAAGTTCAGATTACGTCATTCGTTAAGGAGGAAATACTGTGAAAATGGACCCTTCGCCAAATAACGCTCGCGACCGAGTAATAAAAAAGGAGAAAATGAAAAGGCCTTGTTGTTATCACATAGTGAGTGAAACTATAACTTAAAGAGAACGTTATTTAATAATAATGAATCATAAAAACCATTTTAGTTGTTTTTTAGAAAAAAATATTTACATTGAATTTTAAGTGGGCATCCACTAGAATCAGTTTCGCAAATAAAAAGTATGAAGAAGTCTTGGCGCACGATTAAAAATATTTATTTTATATTTTTCATAAAAATATATATTTTATAATCTATTTTTCAATAAAATAACAGTTACATACATAAATTATAGACTAGAACAATGAAGAAAACTTAATTTATATTGCGTTTTACCTTAATCCTTACTATAAGTAGAATACTGAACCTAGGTCATCGAAATCAATACTAAAGGGTCTCAGAAGGCCATCTACGTTATTTGAAGTAGAAACCAGCCCGCTGGTCACCTAAAGAGTCGACTAAGCATTTTGAGAGCTCAGAGGCTCATGGCCTCAGGACCCCACGCGTGCTCTAAGCGTTTTAACAGCAAACGATATAAAATATAACTCCCACTGAGGTTTGCATATTTGCGCCGCTTGAAAGTTCAGTTTAGTCCATATAGGTGTTTTTGCCAGGTGGTAGGGTATTTGCCCGACTGGATGGCTACCACCCCTGGTCTAGAGTATGTCGCCATAACAACCTTGAGTTGTGTTCAATGTCACCGGCATTCGTGACCAGGTTCCAGTCTCCCTTAAGAGAGCAGCAGCGCATTTGTAGCACCTTTGGTGTTGCAAATGTCCATAGGCGATGGTAACCGCTTTCCATCAAGTGGGCCATCTGCCTGTCGGCTGAAATCCTGCAATAAAAAAATAAAAAAACACCCTCAAAATTTTGATGGTTTGTGGACCAAAATGACCCCAGATTTGGTCTTTTGGTCCATACACCCTCAGAATTTTAAGGGTGTATGGACCAAACTGGCCCTAGATTCGGATCAAGCGCATCGAAATACATAACAATAGATGGATCTGGTCAAAAGTACATACCACTTTTTTTGTGGGCTGATGTAATAGTTATCCCATTCTATATTTAGGAAAAAACTGAACTGACCACCAACTCAACTATTTTATTCACATTACTGTGACTTCGTATACTTGTTTTTATCTAGTAATTGAAAATAAATCAGCGTTATATTTCAGCGATTTTAATATCATAACTCATAGCGTAAAAGCTTTAAAACGTAGTTAAGTATTATCTACATATGTAACATTTGCAAAAAACATAAGATAATTTGTGTTTAAATCAAATTATAACATCTTTCAACATCACACCTGAAACTAGTAAAGGCTTATAACAACTTACTTTGGTTATTTAGTTAACAAGACTACAATATAACAAAATATTTCCGAGACTGCCCTTAATAGTTAATACAGCGCCTCCTAATCGTTCAAACCAACTGAGTTAACATGCTCACTGACACATTAAACTAAACAGGCCCATATAAACACCGTGATAAAACTTCATGAGCCACTTAACCGAACATTCCAGCAACTATGTATTACAAACGACTTCAACCGTGGCTAGGCTATGGCACGCCCAGTATCCGGGTCACTGGTGCAAATCCGCGAGAGTAATCCGATTGTGCCACCACGTCCGGGCGAAAGGAAAGAACGCTTTGTGGACGCTCGATCGCGTGTCCTGGGGTAATTCAATTACCAATGACAGTGGTGAGCCGGTAATGTATGGCACGCAATTGTGTTTATAGTACTTTTTTAAACACCGTTCAATCTAGACTACTTATGCAATAGTTTTGATTCCGAAGGAAATCAATACTAATTAGGTTAAATCGATCAATTGCGTGTCGGAATACGTGCATTGGAAGGTATCGTAGAGGCTTCAATCGTCCACTATTTTTCCCAAAATCTGCGTAATGGATTTTTTCAAACTTTCACGTGGGATTGCCACGTGAAAGTTGTAAGCTCTTCCCCACCTCGATTTCGTGTAGGATTTTCCACTTCGTGATTCAAAAGTTACAGTTTGAACACAATGGTAGCAACCAGCCTCCTGGTCCCCTGATAAATCGATTAGGTGTTTCAAGGTGACTTTGTACAGATTCATGGTCTCAGGACCTCACAGTTCTCTTCAATCATCCGCTTCATAGGTCATCCGTCCTGATACAGATTTAACCAGCCTATTTCCACTGCAGGTTGCTAATCTTGCAAGTTCTGTCGGTTACCTAAGTTCTTTTAAAGATCTCCTCATTTAGAATTTTATCCATAAGAGAAATTCCAGGCATAGATCGCTGAATGACCTAAAAATTGAGGCCAATTCCAAAACAAAATGCCTCGTATACAATATACCCACTTTCACGGTAGCAAGGATAAAAGTGGTGAGGGAAACGGGCAACGTAAGCATATAAATGCCACATGAGTTCAACCAGATCCGAAGAGCAGTTTTTGAGATAAAATATGGGTGTTATTATCAATTAAATATTTTTTATAGTGGTTAAACTAAATGACAAAATCTTGAACATTCTTTACCTCTATGGAATCCTTCAATTTGCCTATCCCGACACGCAGTTGGCCAATGTATGCTTACAATAGTATTTCATAAAACATGACCTGCCCCACATCTTATTATATAGGTAGATAATAAGGATACTTCTACATATTTTCCTTGTAAGTGCTAATCAAAATACCAAACAACTCGAGAGATACCAAGTTACAAAGCAGTTTTATTGAGAGGCTTTCAACCCTAAATGGAGGGTTCCCTTAGGGTAATTTAGCTATCGATAATAACGTACGAGTGGCTTCTACAACAAAATGGTTTATGTAGATTCGATTTGGGAACATGCTACCTGAATCATTGTTCCTTTGTGAAGAGGTAAATGACGCGATACATTATCCAGATGAGATTTCTAGGCCCCTATGGTCAACGAAGCCCTCCCTAAAACGCGATTTATCTGTATCATTCACTAGCTGACCTGTATCCGTAATTAAAATAAAAATATTATTAATCACAATCAAATATAGCCTATGTTACTTAGGAATAATGTAGCTTTCTACTGGTGAAAGAATTTTTAAAATCGGTTCAGCAAGTAGTGCAACAGATTATTTCTTAGAAAGAAACTCACAAAGCTTACCTCTTTATAATATTAGTATAGATAACAAAAGTTACAAGTTTTACTATATTTATTAATTGCACTAATTAACCTAGAGATTAGCAATAAACTAAATATTAACAAATAACCACTATACTGCCAGGAACCCACATTCTAGCACAAATACTGTTACGTCACGTACATGGAATAATTTTTGTATATATAGTCTTAATTTCAATGTTAAATTAATTAAGCAATAATTACATCTAGAGTACAAAATAAGATGATGAGGTTACTCTCTACGTACTATTATACTCTATGCTTATTTAATTTAACATTAAACTTACGACTATATATACAGAAATCTTAACTGCTACGTGAAAAAATGTAAAGCCTTAAACATGTTCGTAGATGCATCTCCGAACGTTTTCTGTTTTCTATATTAGCAGATTTTGGCACGTACATGGACTACTCAGTTCTAACCTTGTTAATTATTTAGCAAAAAATTATTCCATGTACGTGACGTAACAGATGCCTTCAGGCATTTGTGCTAGAATGTGGATTCCTGAGAGTATTATTTATTACTACCTACCGGTATTTATACTTACCTTAAGGTAAGTACACGTAGATATAAAGTACATACATATAGTATTATATCTTAGTATAATAATGCGAGTGGTATTTTTGTATAATGTGATCAAGAATTTACTAAAATAATATCATAAATCTTCACGATATGCGACATAACGTAAATTTTTATTAATTTTTTTATAGTCATTTTAAGTTAGGATTAAAATGCACCAAATCTTCTCTAAATTATTATCATGAAACCATTTTACTTCTTCAATTTTTATCAAAATAGGATAAAAAAATGTCTGCATCTTTATTAAAGAGAGATGTTTTTTTTTAAATACTATTTTATTTTATTCATAATAAAATAATAATACATCTGACCGCGTCTATGGAAACCTGTTGTCGCACGAAAAATCCTCAACGACGTTGGCGTTGCTACAAGCCTTAATAGTTAAGCAGTATATCGCAATTTCTGTTAGTTTAGGGTAAAAATGTATTTTTGCACATAAGTATCCTTTTCAATAACCCCACTATAACATAAAAAATAATCTTTTATAGGTTTTGAAATCGAACAAATCTATATATTACCAACAACCCTACATTTTTCTCATCAACCAATAAAATCCCCAAAAATAACGGATGTCATAAAAAATAACTCCGTAAGAGCACTTTAATAGACTGCGTTGCGTCGTAAACTATAAAATTCCTTTTACTCAAGGAAATGTAACTGTTTCCATCATTATTACGCGTAAGGGTTTATGGGAAGTCGTAATGGAAAGGGTAGTGACGCTGAACTCACTGGAAGTCTGTATTCGTACAAGCCTTGCACCAGTTTCGATTTCGAAAATTTATAAAATACTTGCGGTCCCGGCAGACGTTGTCCTGTCCTGAAAAAATATAGGACTCGATTCCAGTGCCACCCAGCGGGCTAAAGGGCCAATTTACATGGAGAGAGTTAATCGCACGTTTTGGGGTGAGAAGTCGTATACTATTTTCGTAAGCGATAGATACTTTTTAGACAATAATCGCATTGATATGTTTACATACAACCAAAAACTCGCCTACGACTATGTCATACGGTAATCATAAAGTAATTATCACGAAGAGTTTTGTTTTTACTATGACAGAAATCACATTGACATATTTGCCTACGATTTCTCGACTTATCTAAATTATAACTCGTATGACATTTTTTCAAGTTCATGCAAGTATCGTACAAATCAGTTTAAACCGATTTGAAAGCGAGACTTGCCATTCGAGCTCGGTATTTTGTATTTTGTTTACACAGAGACGTCAATATGCAATGACCAGGCAATTATCACGTACGATATCGTACGTTTAGTTTACATTTTTTTCTTACTTATATGACAATCGTATCTTCGAGGTAAGAAACTCTCTCCATGTAAATGGTCCTTAATTGTGAATCTAAATCATCCCGGGACCCACTCAAACACACATAAATTTTTCGTCAAAATCCTGGAACCCTATTCTAGCGCCACCTATCATTTCTAATAGTGGATCTGAAAAATCCTGAAACACACTCAAACACACAAAAAATATGTAAAGATGTACTAAAATTAAGCTAAGTGTCATAATCTCAAATCATTCGTTATTCTTGCTTAAGGAATACATTATCCATTGATATGAAGTGCATGCAGTCTGTTCACAAACTAGAACACTTTCTTAAAGTGCGTAATGGTCGGAATATGAAATTACTCTATTTTATGTACGTGTCCTCAGTGTGATTTTCCACACAAATACAAACACGTTTGTGCTTAGGAGCAATCAATACATTACAACTATTGTACACATTTAAATAATTTTATGCGTCTTTTAAAAATAAAACTACATAGTAAAACATCGCCCTGTAAGTTTCTGAAAATATAATTATACATACTAACTTTTCAAATAAATTTTTATTTTATAATTGTTCAAATGTGTATTTTATAAATCACTGAATAGTAATTAACCCGTGCGCAGAAGCTTTGCCGATAGCCTCATGATGTCATGCGTCGATGGTCAGTAGGGTTGACATAAAAGGTTACATAAATAGTTATTGCAATAAATTTATTATTTTAATTAATAATAGTAAGTAATACAGTACAATAATAGTATGTAGTTATCGGCAAACCTTCTGCGCACAGCTTATATAGTAAATGAGGCATTTAATCTATATTTTAGGCCTTAATAGGGGGAAAAACAAATTTTTTAACGTATTAAATATAGGTAACATTTATAAGTACTTTAAGGTTAAACATTTAATTGTAATATTATCACAGGCACGTCAACTAAAACGATGCAAACATTCCTTTGCAAAAGTACTATCATCCACGATAGCTCTATCCACTCCCATTTCAAAGCTTGAAACACATTTCACGGCAAAATACCACAAACTGTCGCTGCGTGAAAAGGAACATTTTTCCCCTCTAACGCGGTCGATTCGACTTTTTCAACTGAAAATGCGTTGAAATATGACACGAGAACGCGACTCGACTCGCGTCTGGAAAAAGGGACACATTGTGACTTACAGCCTAGAAATGACATGATGCTTATAATACGAAAAAAACACAGAGTAAAACCTTCATGACTCAGTCAGTAGTTAGGTAAATAAATAGTGTTTATTTGGCTTACGCAAATATGATCACATATCTAAATTTCACACAAAGCTCAAATGGTTGCCAATCCGACTTCGCCATAATGCTCATGTCCTGTCTCTTCTTTATAACGTACTGTTTGATCTTAGGACCCCGTCTTATCTTAAAGAACATTTTCAGTTCTTTCACAGTTTCATAGTTCTTTGAGACCGTCAGAGAGGTTGCGACTCAGGACACCGTTACATACTACGGAGATTTACGCAAGATTGTTCTCTGTTCAGGCTGTGCATCTCTGGAATGCTCTGCCGGTAAATGTCCAATCTGCTAAATCTATCCATTCCTTTAACAGACTTATGAAGGAGCACTATCTAACTGTATAACGTGTTTATTGTTTGTTTTGTATGTCTATGTACGTATATATTTTATATTTGTATATATTATATGTATTATAATTATTTTATCATTATATTAATATCTATTTTAACCGCACGCCGTGCATAGTGCACTATGTAATGTTAGTGTACAATAAAGAATATTGTATTGTATTGTATAATGTTTTTTTTTTGTCTGTAGCAGGTAAACAGGCGGACAGTCCAATACGTTGGAAAGTATGTTACCATCACCTAGAATGTTTGCAACACTGTGCGCGATACCAACGCGTTGCCAAAGATATTTTATCTAACTAGGATATACCCGCGACTTTGTCCACGCTTGACTTGAAATTCCCGCGGGATTCCCGTGAAAATATCATATTATTACATTAAATTTGCTATCGATCAGTAAAAAAATCAAATTGTAATTCGATTTTTTTAATCTAACCATTTTAAATAATTCCCAGAAAAATTCTCTTGGGATTTCCAAGAGAAAAAGTAATGCAGAATTTAAGTCCAAGAATTAGCTGTTGATCAGCGATAACCACATGGAAATCGGTCCCGTCGTTTTTTCGAGAACCCCGAACAAATAGACAAACATACAAGAAATCTAAAAAAAATTGCATCGTATTGTCCATCGTTTATATAGTGTAAATAAATACACTATACACTATTAAAAAAACAACTGAAATCAGTTGTTTTTTTTTTTAAAGAGCTTTAATGTACAGGAACGACATGCTTAGAATTTTATAATATTATACATAACATGAAGTCGTCGTGTAGTGTAGACAGAAACCTTGGCGATAAGTTCCCTCCAGATCAATGTGTATGCGGAATAAATGTTGTTGCGTAGTTGAACGTGATAACTCAAGGAAATGTATTTTTGTAAAATAAGATTAGAGTCGATGACCTTACATAATATGTAGTGGAGACGTTGTGTGACGTTCAATAACAGCAATTTAAATTCTTGTTACTTAGCTACGTTAAGATTAATATACGAACTGGAATTCAAAATGGAGTATAGAATTGTTTTTTATATTTGCCTTTGTAAAAAAATTACTTTTAAAAATATGAATGTTTATTTTTGTGTTAATTTGTCTTCCCGTTTAAAAATATATATTCTGTTTTACTTTTATATCTTAATTATATTACAATAGCCACATGTCTCACAAACTTTTCTAATCCATCTTAAAGTTGTCTGGAATAAATTGCCTTTCCTGATAAGACTGCCTATTGTTTTCTGTACTTATGTATCTTGACCTGTATATTAATGTTATGCAACAAAGTATTTTCTAGTGTATTCTATTTATATAAAATAATTTAACTAAGTAACTTTCATAAATTGTTTTACATTTTTTTAGTTTTTTTGTAATTTATAAATCACCAGTACAGTTGCATTTAGGTATTTGTTCTTTAGTCAGAAAATAAAGAATAAATGCGAAAATATTGCAGCTAACAATTTAAAATATATATCAATACGAAAGGTGCTAGAAAACACACTCTAGTGAATCTTCACCGTTGATACATAGAAACAGAGCACCGACATTAATAACTACACCAACGGAAATTGAATTTCTATTTGAAATACCTGTTTTAGGGATCTCGATAATCCCGAACTTGTCGTAAGCAGTCGCTCAAAGCTAATTGCATCTATATCTAACGAGAAGCGACTCGAGATCAGTCTGACGCAGTACGCTCCAAGAATTAAATCACTGATGAAAGTATTAAAAGAATAAAGCTGCTCTTAGCTGCAGTACTGGCAGTACGCCAAGCGACCGCTGTGCGGAGAACGATTATTCCCATTTTGACTTATTATACTCGTAGTGGAAGTCATTTTAATATTTCTATTTAAACGAAATATGATATTGAGTTGTCCTGAATGTATAACATGTACGAGTGTCTTGTGAAATTAAATATTACTTTCAAGTAAAATAATACTTGTATGTAGTATACATCTTTTAAAATTAAGAATATCATTTTAATTTACCCATAGTACCTTCAAGCATGTCTGTGATATGTATATGCCTTATTTTCTTTTCTATGTGCTTAGAAATTTCTGTACATATTTTAAAAGAAATAATTATTTTCTACTTAAAACTTTTAGTGTGTGTACACAACTGTCTTTTATTTCTTCACTCTCACTCATAGCTTTACTTGGAAGAAACTCTTTTACAAACAAGCACCTCTTTGTTATATCACCATTATTCTATGTAACTTGTGTAAAAAATAAATGAGTGCCAATTACAGCTTTCGTTCATAGTTCAGATAATGAGTATTAAATCTAAAGACTGTTCTAAGACTACTTCACTGTTTCAGACACCTTTGTACCAAAATTCATATATTAAGTCGTACAGAGATATCAGGCAAAAATTGAACGTTTTAACTAGTTTATTTTGAATTTTATATTTACACAGCCTATCAGAATTAAATAATTAAGTTTTGAGAAATGTTTCGTGATATTACAATGAGTTTGTAGGCAACAACAAATTCTAAAACAATTTTCATATAAAAAAGTTAGCAGTAAAATACCTTATACTTTAAAATATTATGATAGAAATAATTTTATTTATTGTTTGAACAATAATTAATATGCTATTTGACTCGTTAAAGCTGTGACATGATGACTTAGTATGCTCCCACAAATTGTAGACACCTTCGGGGTTTTATGAGATACTAAAATATATCGCAGTTGATTGCCTGTGAACTACACTATTGATACTAGTAACATCAAAGCAATACTTAATTATATTTGAATTATAATTTCTAGATAAATAAATGAATATTTTAAATTATACTGATTGGTATTGTTATTTTATTTATATTACATTAATTTGACTACAAAGCACGATATTTAAGACTTATTTAAGTTTTTTTTAATTGCATGAGTTCAGCAGACAGACGACGCATCTGAAAGCGGCTACCATCGCCTATGGAAATTTTTAACACCAAGGGCGTTACAAATGCGCTGCTGCTCTCTTAACGGAGACTGAAACCTGGCCACTAATGCCGGAACACAACTCAAGGTTGTTATGGGAGCATACTCTAGACCAGGGGTAGTAGCCATCCAGACGGGTAAATACCCTATCACCTGGCTGGGGGTTGTTTTGTCGCCTCTTACGACAGGCCGCCCGGCAACAGGAAATTGTATTCTTTCTCCGTACACGCACGGATAAAGTATTATATACCACAGATAAAAATATTATATAACTTAAAATAAAAGACAATACGTATAATTCATATACGTATTTTTTATATGTTTGTATGATTATAGGTCAAAAGATACGGCAATTACATTGTTCACCAACTATTTTCGACTGGCTACTACCGGCATCTCTACAAATAATGATTTATTCATAGAGTTTTTCTTCTATAGCAATATTATGTTAGATAGAAATGAGCAAAATCAGAAACCAAGTTGCCGTATTGATTCTAAACTCGAAGTAACTGGGGCGTGGTGGCTAAGTTTAGAAGCTGGCAGACACGGAGGTAAATGAGCATACTAACTTTGCTCTCTATTATCTATTCCACGCGATACGACTTTGAAAGCCAATCAATGTTTACACCCTTTCGAATGCGACGTTGGTAAATTGTACGTAAGTTGAAGTTACATAATAGGACCAAAGCCGATCTTGTATTATGGAAATTAGTTGAGCACAAGTTGACTCTGTTAGTCGTACCATTCTTAAATTGTTATCGTTGATAATTGATACCTATAAGTAAAATGACCCTTATAGTTTTTATTGTATGAACGACTGCCGACTCTTGTTCCGTACATTTTGTAGATTCTCGTTTAATTATTAAGGTTGATTGATAAATTGATTCTACACGCTTTGTTAATTGTATTTTTTTTTTGTTTTGTGCCTTATTATGTTGGAGCATACATTATAATTTAAACTATGTTAGTGTTTATAATTTAAAGGCACTTATTATATTAGACCTAATTTATCAGAATAGAAAGTATCTTAAGTTTTGATTTGGGATATAAGTCAACTATGTGTTGAGTTTCATTGGAATCCGTTCAGTAGTCAAAATAAATTAGAGCCTTATGTGTTATGCCTGAAACTTATCTAGACCCGTGTCAGTTTCGCTTCGAAACGATCGCTTTAGGTTCCCAGATTTCTTTTTTTATTACTACTATTTTATTTTTCACTCACGCGATTTCGATGGCGTGAATTTTTTTTCGCTAACCCTAAAAAGAAGTTACTCCTTATAACATCAGCTATCTGCCAATATAAGTTTCGTCGAAATCGGTCCAGCCGTTTCAGAGATAAGCCGGAATATACAGACAGACAGACAAAACTTCTAAAAATTGCAATTTCGGAATCTCCTGGTCCGAATTATCATCCCTCTTGATTTTTTTCACATTTTTTGATATTACAAACAGACATTTCAATTTTATTTCTCTGTATAGTATAAACCAAACTGGAAAACAGGCAGACGGCGCAGCTCATGGAAACTGGTTACCGTCGCCTATAGACTACGTTCACTCCGTTCGAGATTCATAACGGCCACGTTCACGACCGCGATTTTTCCCGTTCCACTTGCTTGCGGACGTTGCAATCATAAACACAAGTGAAACGGATTATGGGTCGTTGATATCATAAACGACGAAGTACACAAATGTCATTGGTTGATTTAAAAATCGCGCCTTTTTTAATGTCAAGAGATAGAAAGAATTAATGCTCTTTGATCAACGCCCACTTCGACCCACCTCCTGACATGGGTCATTTCGAGTGCTATGCGATTGAAAATAATGATGTCGTTAGTGACGTTTTCGCCATGACCATAACGACCGTGGTCCACATAAAGAATGGTTGACGGATCATTTTGGGCGTTGTGAGCTACTAACGGAACTTTAGGTCGGGATAAAGAGGAAAGTATAAAGGCACGAGATAGATGGATCAAACAGGAGGAATGGGATAGCAAGGATGGGATAGAGGGATCAAACAGGAGGAATAGGATATAAAGGCTGGGCTAGAAGGATCAAACAGGAGGAATGGGATAGAAAGGATGGGAGATGATATAGGAGAGCATGATACCACGCCGATCGAGCCTATTATTTAGAGCTGTAATTCCAACATGGCTCGGTCATGTATAAATTTAGTTCGTTTAGTCATCAAAGGGTAACAAACAGAGTTAGAATATTTAATACCTATGTAAATTTAGAATATACTTTATTGTACAAAAATGCTACATAAAATCAGGAACATTAATACAAGTATAATCGGCGATCTTATCGGCCATGGCGATTTCTTCCAGAGGACCTTTGGACGGAGTATAAGGACAACAAAAGTCGTTAGTTGCTAAACCAGCACTCGTACAATAATTCAGTTTATTAATTAATAAATAAGATAATTTAATAATAATAAACAATAATAAATTTACCTGTGTTTAAAAGTATCAAACTATGTAAAATATATGGAACAACGCTGAAAAACTCAATGTCACCAAACATTTAAACAATGAGAACATTTTACGGTTCTCATCAAAACATTTCCCCACGAAACGGTAAAGGAATTCTTTATATTTACAACATTTCGGCCGCTATGTGTAGGTAATTATGAAAATCAAAAGACGTGAGCCAGACTACAAAATAGCTTGAAATACTAATGCATTACTTACATAATGTATAATTTCCCTTATTGTTGATATGTATATATTTGAGAAAATGACACATGTTACTATTTTAAAATTGTATTTATTATATAAAATATACATTATATGTTTAAGGTAATTTTCTAACAATCCATGAGTAGCATAGTGAAATTAAACTATAAAGCCAGTTTTAATTTTCACATGTACAGATTAAACCCCATATTCATATACGTTGTTTATATCTATAGCTCTAAACGACCCACTGCTGGGCTAGGGCCTCCTATTATTGAGGGACGAACAGTATACCTTTCACGCTTCTCCAAGGCGGCTTGGCGGGTTTGACCTATCGGTTGTCTCGATATGCAGGCTTCATCACGATGTGTTGTTTCACCGTTTTTAGCAAGTGATAATTGTAACAATATGCACATTAAGTCAGAAAACTGCCTAAGAGGTGCATGATTTCCTCCCAGGATTCGAACCCACGCCCTTAGGCGGTAGCGTAATGGCTAACGCACGCGTCCCAGTGAATGCGATATGGACAAAAAAAATTATTTAACTCTGTTAACAAGAATAAACCTCGATTACATGTTCCAGCGTTACAGTATCGTTTATACTTTCTTCAGAAAGTACATTAAGTACATTAATTTATGTATGGATGCTCAGAGTCCTGTAGACAGCTCGCCGAATCAATGACTCCATACTAGAAAAGCTCGAGATTGGAGATTGGAAAGGTTCTTAGTACTTTGGTCACATAGCCCGGAAGAATGCAGACAATATGGTGAGACTTGTGGTCACTAGGAAAGTTGAAGGCAAGTGACCTCACGGTAGAACTCCAGATAGGTGGATTGACTAGATCGTTGACTAGCTGTACACATCATTAAACTCGGCCGTCCATCGGCGTCGTGCTTAAAATCGATCTCGATGGAAAAGGGCAATTATTCACTACCATCAAATCACGATCCTCAGCAGTGAGGGAAAGCCTTAGAAGAAGAATTTACATGTAAAGTTTCTTGCACGACGTAATTAGACTAGGAATGTAGAATTCCATTAGAGAAGAAATATTATTCACGTTGAAATCATCTCTCGGTGCTCCGATTTAAGTCGCAAATGCAAATTAGAATAGTTTGGATTCCTCGTCTGAACTATTCCTAGGAATATTCCAATAACATGAAGAAGGGGAAGATGTTTTATTTGCATAAAGGTCGTTTTATTCAGGGATTGTAATGAATTAGTTTATTTTATAAGATGTTATACGTTGAAAGTTTATTTAAATCTATATAATAATAATAATAATAATAAGTTTTTTTATTGACACCAAAATTAAATTTACATGTTGTCTTAAAATCAAGACTGTTTGGGTGCTAACACCTAAACTAGGCCAAGCCTGTCTCTTAGGTGTTAGACCCTTCCAGCGACTTAAGAACTACGACGTGAGTGTGTAACAATTTTAGTAAGTAAGTTAAGTATTCGAAAACAAAGAGTTACAAAGATAATATTTTAAAAGGTAGATTGAAATTATTTTAAAGCGAGTGAGAATTACACATATCTATAATTGTCAATAGAACGAAAACACTCCATACTTAGGACTTAGGAACATTTACGATTTTAATGATTTTATTTGTAGCAAAAAGAGTAGTTTTAGTCTAGTTTTTAGGCTTTATATTTATTATAATGTTGATATATCATATTAGATTTATATTAATTTGCATTTACTTTTATATCAATAAACATTTAGTTAATTAAAATTAATTTTAACATTCGTCAATTTAAATTAAATTTATTTTATTTTATATTTTGTAAGTTAGATGTTGTATATGTATATATATTGTATTTAATTTTATATTATAATTACATTAAATTTGTTTAATATTTGGTTTGTGTGTGTAAGTACTTGCTAATGAGTATTTTGGTATTCAAATATAGTAAACAGTTCTGTAATTAACAAAACTACGTTTTAACGGTTTTAAGCGCGGTATTTTATAATTTTTATTAACACTATTATTTAAGAACTGTAAATAGACTTTCTGTTTCTTCATAGTTTTGAGTTTTTAACCACTTAGTAACTTTACATTTACAGTTATGCCTGTTTAGAGAATAAAGATCGAGTATTTTGTTTAATTTATTATACAACATAGGCGCAAGATAACATTGGAATTTATTTATGAAGAATGTTCTATAAGAAACAGATGGACACACCACATCTTTCCGTCTAGTAATACACTCTTTAGATTTATCTACATACACGACTTTTTGATGCTAAGATGTTATTATTTGAAGAATAAATAATTGCCTAACCGTTAGAACATCACAAACTTTGTATAATTCAAAAGTAGGATACCGGTATGGCTTGTATTTTATCGTTTTAAGTAAAATTCGTTGTGCTCTTTCTAGTTTTATGAGGTGACTTTTTCGCGCACCTCCCCAAGTCGTAATACAATACGTCAAAATAGATTGTGCTAGTGAAAAATATACTGTCTTCAACAAACTGTAGTCGCTGACGTTCCGTAATTTTTTAAATATATATATTAACTTTCTTGTACGTTCTGTTAGTTTACTAATCTGTTGGCACCATGTGAGTTTATCGTCTAACAAAACACCTAAATATTTAATAACATTAGTTTTAGTGAGTTGGAAGCATCTACAATTGTTTAACTGTATATTATGACAGTCATGTAGCTTAATGTCAAAATTATCGTTTCGCGGTAACGTTCGGTCGGAATTTGTGAAAAGAATATAATTCGTTTTCGAAATATTTAATGTAAGTTGGTTTTGAGCGAGCCAATGCGCTGCTTTTCGTAAACCTGCCTCAGCTAGCGTTTTTGCTTCATGCCACGACTTACCATAAAAAATCAGTGCTGTATCATCAGCAAATGTGAAAATTCTACACTGATCTAATTTAAGGTCACAAAGATTATTTATGTAAATCAAAAAGAGTGTAGGGCTAAGCACACTTCCCTGAGGCACACCAAAAGTAATCGGTGCTTCTTTACTAAAGTAGTCACCAATGGTTACCTTTTGAGTCCTGTCAGTTAAATATTCTTTAAAAAGTTTGAGTGCAATACCTCTAATACCAATGTTTTCTAATTTTTTTTATCAAGATAGGAATGGATACTGTATCGAATGCTTTGGCTAAGTCCAAGAAAACACCTACGCATTTATTCTTTTGGTCGACATGTTTAGCTACAAAATCTGTAAGATCGGATACCGCATGTGTTGTTGATTTACCTACTCTAAAACCATACTGATTATTAGAAAGCAGATTTTTGGTTTCTAGGTAGCTCAAGAGTCTCTTGTTGATAATTTTTTCAATAGTTTTAGAGAGTGCTGGTAACACTGAAATTGGACGATAGTTAGTAACATAGTTCTGGCTCCTTGATTTATGTATTGGATGTATAATAGATTTTTTGAAAACTTTAGGAAACACACCATTCTCTAGGCATAAATTTGCAATGTGGCTCAAGGGTGGTGAAATAATACTTTTGGCCATCTTCAGTAATTTAGTAGGAATTAAATCTAAACTTGCTGCACTTTCCGTTTTTAGACTCATTAATAAAGATTCAATTTCTAATTCTGATGTACCAATCATGACCATAGATTCAAGTGGTGATACTCTTGTCTCGTCATGGTTATTTTGATTTTCTTTTATTGTTAATCTTTCTCCTAAACTACTGGCTATGTTAACAAAATAATCGTTAATTTTTTGTAATGACTTATCAGGAGATGACTCAATATTGAGCAAATCAGATCAAGATGATTTTTTGTTACCATTTCTGTTTGTTATCATGTCAATAACTTTCCATTTCATTTTTGGATTATTAATGTATTTGTTTAATTCAGTCTTTTCGTAAGCACGTTTTAGTCGTTTTAATAAGTCATTGCAAAAGTTTTTGTATCTTGTGTAAATTATATTTATAGCCACGTTTGAAGGATCTTTTTTACATTCCAGATGAAGACGATCGCGTTGCCTTATACAACGTATGAGTCCGGGACTCATCCAGGGTTTAATGCACTGAGATCGTTTTGATGAAGAGATGGTATGGGTATTATTTAATATGGATGTTTTCAAGATTTCAACTAGCTTCTCGGCACACCAGTTCGCATTATCCGATTTCAAAATATGTTCAAATGATTTAGTATTGGGTTCCTCAATAATAGCTGATCTATGATTGAATTAAATCCATATTATCCTGTGAGATAAAAAGGTACACCTTACATAATTTGCAGTGTATCCTTCGAGAGCTTAAATGAGCCAGGCAGCAGTATCACACTCTCACATTTTCTAATATAATTATCACAAAGTTTTACACAGGTAGCGGTGCGGTGGATTGATTTTGAGCTTATATATTTAAATATTTTGAGTAGAACTTTTAGATTTCATATGCGTGCGTAGCGGGCGAGTTTTGCAACGTCTCTTTTTTTGGAACGGACTCTGGTAGAGGGGGAATTTTTAAGTACGGAACAGGAAGGAGCGTACGAATGAAATGAAAGCGCGTACAATCTTATATCTATCTATCTTCTTCTTATAAATAAAAATCAACGTATGTTTCTTCTCTATGCGTTCCTAAGCCATTGATCAGATTGTGATGAAACTTTGGCATGGTGTTCTGAGGACGCCCGAAATGGTTTCTGGCTCCAAAAATTTATGTTTATATGTTTGTCCTCTATGTGTTCCTAAAGCATTGATCAGATTGTGATGAAACTTTAGTATGGTATTCTGAGGGCGTCCGCAATGATTTTTGTTCCAAAAATCTTTATATATAAAAAATTTCTATTCGTATGTATGTCACTGAACTCTTCCTAAACAGACCAATTTTCATGAAAAAATTGTGTGTGGTCAAGTGGGTCCGGGATGATTTAGATTCAGAATTGGACCCAGTAGGTGGCACCGCTGAACTCCTCCTAAGCGGTGGTACTGAATTGGATGATTTTTTGTGTGTTTTAATGGGTCCCGGGATGGTTTAGATTCACAATTGGACCCGGCAGGTGGCGCCGCTGAACTCCACCTAAACAATGGGACCGATTTTGACGAAAATTTTTGTATGTGTTAAAGTGGATTCGAGAATGGTTTAGAATAATAATTGGTCCTGGTAAGTAGTACTGCAATCGGCTTCCAGGATTTTGACGAAATTTTTTGTGTATGTTTGAGTGAATCCCGGGATGGTTTAGATTCACAATTGAACCAGGTAGGTGGCGCTTTAATGGGGTTCCAGGATGTAGGTGAAATTATTTTTGTGTGTGTGAGTGAGTGGGTCTTGAGACAGTTTAGATTCACAAATGGATCCGATAGATAATGTGTACATGTGTATGTCACTGAACTGCTCCTAAACCGCTGCAACAATTTTGATGATATTTTTATGTGTTTGAGTGTGTCCCGAGATTATTTAAATTCATAATTGTACCCGGTATATGGCGCTGCAATCGGGTTCTAGATTTTTATTTTTTTAAGGGCAGGACAACGTCTCCTAGGTACAGCTAGTAATTTTATAAAATTGTAAATATAGCGTGTCCACACATTGAGGCTATTTATAAAAAAAAAACAACTGGAATACACTATATAAACGATGAAGAACATGATGCAATTTTTATTAGATTTCTTGTCCCTTTGTCTGTTTTTTCAGGATTTGAGTAAAAACTACTGGGCCGATTTCAAAACGGTTTTGCGTTGATCGACAGTAAATTCTTAGACTTAAAATCTGCGCTACTTTTTATCCTGGGAATCTTGTGGCCACTTTTCTGGAAATACTTTAAAATGGGCAGGTTAAAAAAATCGAATTTCAATGGGTTTTTTTTCACTGATCTATAGCAAATTTTATGTAATAAAATGTGTGATATTTTTGTATTCCGCGAATCCTGCGAGGTTTTTCCCGGCAGTGGTTTGTAGTCGTTCGGGTTCATAAAATTTAGCTTATTCCGGCACAGTTTGCACTAAAACCATAGTTTACATTCTTCTTTAAAGGTCTGTTACTTTGTGTCCCGGGAATTTCAAGTCAAACGTAGACGAAGTCGCGGGCATATCCTAGTTAAATATATAAGACGCAATAATGTTCTTTTGGATTTTTGTTCGTCCCATTCACGAACTTTAATAATGTGTCACCGTAATTATCGCTGCTGGGCTCAAGCCTTACAATTTTTTGAAGAACTGACAATATATGTACAGTATTAAATATGCAGATATCTTTCGTAATGTTTTGTATTCACTATCAACACATTTTTTTTATGTTTGCTAGTAGGCAAACTGACAAACGGACCACCTGGTGATAGGTGGCTACCGTCGCCCATGGACATCTGCAACACTAAGGGAGCCGATGCGTTATCTACCTCGTACATTGGAACAATAATATGCATATTCGACACTGAGCTGCCTAAACAGTACAAGCAATACGTGATTTGAACTTAAGTATTTGGAATAAGAACAGATTCGTGTGCCTTAGTCACTACGCTACCACGAGTTGTTACCTTGCAGCCACTAATAGATATAAATAACTTTTTTTTTTATTGCAGGAGTTCAGCAAACAGGCAGACGGCCCACTTGATGGAAAGCGGTTACAATCGCCTATGGGCATTTGCATTAAAGGTACTAGAAATGCATTGCTGCTCTCTTAAGGGAGACTGGAACCTGGTCACTAATGCCGGAACACAACTCAAGGTTGTTATGGCGATATACTTTAGACCAGGGGTGGTAGCCATCCAGTCCGGCATATGCCCTACCACCTAGCTGTGGGATGTTTTGTCGCCTCTTACAGCATGTCGCCCGGCCATAGGAAATTGTAATTAAAATTTAAAAGCAAATTTATAATAGTAATAAAATTGAATATTAACATTTATTTACTTGCTCCATCAATAATTGCATGTTAAACAGAATATAATACGACTAGCTTCTGCCCGCGACTTCGTCCACATGGGCTAGTTAAAAAAAATCCCCCGATGTCGAAACATTCTTCATTGGTGCTCCGCTTCTATTGGTCTTAGCGTGATGATATATAGCCTATAGCCTTCCTCGATAAATGGGCTATCTAATACTGAAAAATTTTTCAAATCAGACCAGCAGTTCCTGAGATTAGCGCGTTCAATCAATCAAACAAACAAACTCTTCAGTTTTATTTCTATAAGTATATTAGTATAAGATATATGTATATACGATACATGGTTTTTAAGACAGCGAATTGACTAGTGCCTCCCAACTAGGACTAGTATCTATTTGGGAATCACATTCGACGAAGATATTTTCTCTAAAAATGTTGTAATACATTGTTTTTGGGTGAGTTGAATAATGAAATTCAAACAAATTATATTAATTTAGAACAAAACACATAAAATAAAACCTCAGTAATCTTTACCTCACTAAACTTTTCCCATCGTGGTAAAACCACAAATATATTTTGACAGGCAAATATCGTTAGAACCGGCAACATTAATGGTCTAGTCCAAAGCTAGATACCATTAAATTTGAATTATTAATGAGGGTTGATATCCACTCAAGGGTAAACAGAACGTGCCAAAGTTAGCACTGAGCGCAAATTAGTTGAATAGGTACCGATATTGTTGGTGCCATCGTATGAAACCCGTCCGCAACAAGCCGGAGAAATTGCATTGTCGTTGTTTTTAAATGTTATAACTAACTCGTGATCTTGTCTAAATAATTTTAATTAGGTACTTAAATAATTAACTGGAAATGTTGAGACGTTCTATGTAAAAACAGTTGCATTGCTAGTTTAAGATCAGCCATAATAATTATTTTTGTTAATTTTTCTAATCGACAAGTGGTGAAGTCCAAAAGAAGTGCTATTTTTTAATTTTATCACTTTATATTTATTGTTTTTTTAATAGACAGATAGATAACGCTTTATTTATTTGATTCGTTTACAGTTATTACATCATAACATTGTAGGAGACAAATTTAATTATAATACTAAGATTAATGTGTTACAAACAAACACAGCTTAGGTTGAAAATAAAAATAAGGACAAACACATTTAGACATACACCTATACATTTATATAAATACACAACCATCAGCTCATATTTATAGCTTAAATGAGGATTATTCAAACAACTGTACACCAATACAAGAATATACTTACAGTCTAAAATTATATCTAATTGTGCACAAAGGGCGGTCTTATCGCTAAAAAGCGATCTCTTCCAGACAACCATAGAAATGAATTGAGGATGACAATGGCGATGGTGGTATACGTAATATATAGTACAACTACTTATTATTACATATTTATGTATTGTATAAAAAATAAATATTAAAAAATATAAAAAGTCGAAAGAAAAAATATAAGAAGTCGGCAGCGGGACCTACGGAGGCTACCGGTGGTTAAGGCTCCAACGACAGGAACCTCCTCACAATGCGTGCCGTGCTCAAGAGTACCGCCTTCTGTATCTGGACCTTCACCCATTTACCAAGCCTCTGTAAATATTGGACGAGGCTCTTCGCTACTAGACCATTAACACACGCTACTGTCGGTATTTATCAGTTTCAACTTTTACGAGATTACAGTCAAGTGGAATACTTATATCAATGAGTACCATACGTCTCGCAGATTTTTTTTATTGTTAATGGAGTACAATAGACAGGCTGACGACCCACCTAATGGGAAACGGTGACCATCACCTATAAATATTTTCTATTACCAGAAGGAAGCATCCCCGAAAACTGGCTGCTACCCTCAATAGCAATGCTGATTTGCCTTGCAAAATATGAGGCAGTATGATCACGGGTAGTATCAAAGAGTTTCTTACAAAATCAAAATAGTCTAAAAGTAACCTCAGATAACCCTATAATTACCCTGAAACATCTTAGAACAATAACAGAACCACATTCGAACCAGAATTCGTTTGCAACTTCATTCATATTTAATTTCAGTGTCTCGAGATTACATTCCAGGCGGAGCAAGCCAGATTGCTATTGCAGTTATTTATCTTATTACGAGCGACACAGCGGCCATTATCCTTTGTTTATCGCTGGAGGGCACGCCATTGTGGCCGACGTCATTAAAACTTAATAATGGTGGATTCAACCCGCCTCGTAAGCTGCTTTTTCCCACCCATAGACCATGTGTTTATTTTGAAAAAGGAAAACCACTTTTGTGATATCTGTTTGTTAATTTTTTTGGATGCACAGGAACCACGGTTAATTGAGTCGGAGGGCTTTAATCTTGATGTGACAAGGCTTTTGCATTTGATCTGAATTGCCTAGCTAATTGGACCACACTAGTCTATTTACGTAATCCAAAAGATTTTTAAGATTCTTTATTTATTAATAAGTACAATACTTTCTTGCGAAAAGGATAGGTGGGATTATCGCTTACTTTAATAAAATTTGTTACTAGTAAGCATCCTATCTACTTTGGTATTACTGGCTCCATCTATTATTAGATGGAGCGAACAATTCTAGATTTAGACTAGTATTTGCCTTATATTATGAACATTTAATAACTTGCGTAATAACTATTCAGAATAAATTGTAAAATTACCTATTTATATTTTAAAATAATGAAGGTATTTTTGTACTACAACACTGTACGAGTATAAATACTGCAAACCCGCTGTGAACCGGGCAGTTTTTGTTCTGAAGTCAAATAGAACTGGTCTCAAAGTTCTTCGTGTTTTGTTTTGGAAATTCCGTACTAACACCATCTTTTTCTGGCAACCTAAATTAAGATCCCTGGGTATTTAGTATTAAAACTAACCCGCCAATTCATTTGCGCATGATTTGGACTATATATTAATATAATATCTAAATAACATACGCGAAAATTTTAAATAAAGTTGCTGTTTTAATCCTTAAAATTATAATTGTTAAGGCGTTTTAGTAATTATTTGAAACACACTCACCGACAGTCTCCGTAGCTGGTCTTTTTTTTATGAAAAAGTAGTCGGGAGAGAGACTTAACAAAAAAATCTGATTTATTTTTTATAACTAGTGCGAATCTGAATTGGAAAATTAAGATAAAATTTCGTCTTAACGGATTTAATCAAGTATTTTATTTGATTTTTTCCGATTATCATTAATGTTATTATTCATTTCCAGTCTAACTTTCCGGCCACTTTTCGAGAGATTTTCTGATCCGTGATTCCGTTAAAATAGAAAACCTAATATAATTTTAAATAAGATTTATATTCTTTATAACAGTTTTAAAGATAAACCATAATAGTTCATTATTCCGCTCCATTATGAAACTTCATTACGAAGTCAATTTAAAACTACTCAACCAACTATACAGCAACGAGGATACTTACACGACCCAATTTTAGGAAACTTTTAATGACTGATAATAGACTGACATTGTCTCAAACTTTCCAATCTATTTTATCATAACCTGATCCACAGCGTTAGTTTCATATTACATCATCTGTTCCAAAACTGTTAGGAAATCATAAACGCGGTCTTCCAGTTTATTATTTCATTAAAAGTTGGGTTGCACCTTTTGGTAAATTGCTGAAACGGGGCTCGGGCGAATTAATGAACCAACTGATCTTATTAGCTAGCTCAGTCAACCCATTAGGCTTCTTATGGGAGCTATTGTACTCGAGCCCTCAAATTTAATAGCGGGACCTTTGAAAAGATTGAAATTGCTTGGAGATAGCAGTGTGAACTTTGATTTTGAATTAACGACGAGAGGATTACAACTCGGCCATAATGGATCGAGTTAAATTTATAAGCAAACGTTGATATTATGCAAAGCCTTATTGTCAAGTAATATTACATATAATTCATTATTTTGGATAATATGTCCTAAGTTTTTATGACTTGCTTGTTCCGTTTGCTATTGAAACGCGTGAATTTGAGTCTCTATAAAGAGTTTTTAAAGCACTTGATCATTTTTGAGGTGATCAGAGAATTGGTACCCTTTTTTAGGCGAACCTGTTTGCAGACACCCTACTGCTCGAGAAGACAACAACGGGTTAGTATGAGATTCGCCGGCTGCTTTACCGCAATAGTCAATAAACACCCCGGTGTTCTTCCTGTCTTTAAATACCGGGGCCACAGGAAATAAATAGGTGGTGTTAACGTCGTGGCCTTGGCTAATGTAGGCTTACGCCCGTCTGTGAGCGTGGCACTCAGAAAATCGGTACCAATCACGAACAATAAATAGATCAGGATTCACGATTTCAAGATTCAAAGAAGTAATGATACCCATAGAAGATGGTTTTCTAAGCTAAGTTATATACTTATATTAAATTCTGAACTAATAATACCGTTTATTATTTTATGCAGAGCCAAAGTTTTCAACTCATGGTTCGGCCATCTCTTGTTCAAACCTCAATACATATTTTTGATACATACATATTCCTTCTCCTTTTGTATTATAGTATGCATGTATATCTATCTCTGTTCCCCCAATTTCCCCTTACTTCTGGGAAAATGTCGCCATTTTGTTGTCGGAGTCTTTCGCGGTATTAAAAAGACACCTGTGTGAAAAAATAAGATTTTTATCAAGTGGAATGAGTTGTTGAAACAAACTAAATGGCGGCCGCCCTGAAAAGTGATTGCTATTGTTTGAATGTTTTTTTAAGGAGTTTAAATTTCCGTGCATGTGTTATGTCTGTCTGTACGTCTGAAACCAAGGTGGACATTTTGAGTCGACGAGGGTTTGTGTGAGTCTATCTAACTATTGTATTTGTTTATTATTATTCGACAAACATTTACACAACAACTGAAGGCAAAAAAAAATATTATTATCTTCAGCGCCTTCGTTTCTACGGTATCCGGGGTGCTTTTTACTTTCAGATTTCGCACACACAAATACCAATCTTTTAGGTGTAGATAGTGTGTATCGGGGTGTATATCAAATATTCTTTACTTATTTGTATTAATATATAACAGAAATAAAAGTAACTTATGTTATATTTTCAAGTTAAAATTGTTTTTCATCTTTTGATTTTCCATTTTAAACTCAAGATTTTGTAGATTGTGAAATAATGTTATTGTACATGCAGATTAAAAAGAAACTTCTTGCAAGAACGTACAATAGGTGTCATCTTTTAAAGTCATTAAGCAAGTTAAACAGTTCAAATTCATTATGTTACCAATTCAATATAAGCCTAACATTATATACAAATAATCGGTCAATTTTGTGCTAAATTAAGAAAAAGCAAACAAAGTAAAGGGTAATTTGATTAAACGAACCCTTTTGTCCCCTGCGGGTCCAATGGGACTCACAAATAAAGACGGAGTACTCAGTCGAAGAGCAACCTTCGGGGCAGAAGGTATAATTGAGTTTGGGAATGCGAGGACATGCCACTCTTGATACCATTCATTGTCATTTAGGGTTGTGTAACGCAGCTCAGAGTTGGTTCAAATATACAGATCGTACGAACTTGAAGTGCTGAGCTGTGACTCAATAAACACAGTGACAACTCACCGCTCAAGACACTGTTATGCATAGAATACGTATACAAGGTTTATCCTTAGAAGATCATTTTCCTACATTACAAACAGGATTTTTGCAATGAATTACACTACACTATTACAGTTACACTACACTATTTAATAATGTTTAAAGACACAATGGAAGTAAAATTTTATTCAAAAATTTATCTTGTAGGAAAAATAAGGTATATAATTATACTTTATTCAGATATCTATTCAGTCTGAGCGGGCGTATGACCCCAACGAGTGAGTAAATTGCTAATCATTGATATTCATGGTTAAATTGAGCTAATCCGTGAGTCAATTCACATCTTCAATTCAACAAACTGAGTTGCACAACAATACTGTCAAATCATAGAGAATATAAATACACGATCCTTCACTTGGGAATAGCGATGGATGTTAAAACAATGAATCCTTTTGCTTTGTGTTCTTATATGATTTTTCAATTATTAGCTTTATGAGAGGACTCTTTAGGCATTTCTTATTGTATCTCTTGAAAGATCTTTTGATCAGAGAAATAAATTTTCTTTTTGTCTATATTCTATTACAGTCATCAGTCATAGTATCGCGTGACTAGGCCAGTTTAATTTTTTTTTTATAGCTCAAATACAGCAGATGGGCCGGTGTTACACCCGATGGAAAGTAGTTGCCGTCGCCTATGGACATTTACAACACCAAAGATTTTACCAATGGTGGTGGTTTTACCAAGATTTTACCAAAACTCTAGGTGGTTATGGTGGCAAAATCTAAACCAAGGGTAGCAGCTATCCAGATAGACAAATATTCTTCCATCTGGCTGTGGGTTGTTTTATCTCGTATGATAGGCCGCTCGGCCACAGAATGTATCTCTTTCTCCGTTCATTGCCGGAAAATTTTCATTGTTGACTTTAGTTTGAATATTAGTTGACACTGTGCATCACTAAGAGAATTCGATATGTGGGACTGTCCACAAAGTACGTTCGCATTAAGAGGAGAACGGATATCGCTTTGTGTGGCAAAATGTGAAAAGAAGGACGGGGCGGGGGACGTCTAAGAAAATATAACGATCGCAGCTTATATCGGCGAAAACAAACAAAAAGGGAGATTTATTTCCTGTTGCATGACATTTATGGGAGGATCCCAGAAAGTGACAGGCATTCTGACGAGGGGGGACGATGTAAAAAGGCAAAACTTATCGTGACGTACTTTATGTACCGGCCGATGTTTGATAGACATTTTATTATGATAAAGACATGCTAACAAACGTCGTATGTAGGCCTGTATATCAAGGTAAACGATGTGTGAAATGCGCCGTTCTAGCTTTCACGACAGCCCATCACATAATATTATTATAAGGTGTATTGTCAACTAATTAGAGTAACATTTAAAACGTTAAACATAAAAATTACCTATACTCTTTCCAAGCGTTTATTTTACTTTTGACGTTTGCACGTTTATCAAGTTACATATTTCTTGACAGTAAAGCCCATGTGAAACAAAGGATATAATTGTCGTACTTTATTGTTGTGAGTGACGTAATAGTGGTGTTCTGTGCGTCATGTAACGTAGAAACTATTAAACCATCGACACTATACGTAAATAAATCGAAAGTAATCGATTTGAAAATAAAAAATGTTTTACTTTAAAGAAAAACAATACTGCAATTATTATAAGAGCTGTTTTAAATGGCTTATTTATTATATGTAAAATATGTTACTTGAGATGTGGGTATATTTATTACACGATATAGTAATTTTATCAAAAATATATAGATAAGTTAAATTGATTAAAACTTATTTATAAACTAGCTGTCCCGGCAGACGTTGTCCTGCCCTGAAGAAATATAATTCAGAACCCGCTTGCAGCGCTACCTGCCGGGACGAATTGTAAATCTAAACCATTCTCGAATTCACCTGAATACATACAAAAAATTCATCGAAATCGGTCAAGCCGTTTAGGAGGAATTCAGTCACATACACAGGCACAGAAGAATTTTATATATAAAGATGAAGTCGATTTTTATAAGAAATCGAGTCGATAACGCATTAGGACATTACTAATTGATCCGTCAACGCGCTGTCAAAAATAAAATATAAGCTTGGAAAGGATTATAACAATGATAGATACAACTTGGCCAAAATTCCACAAAGCACACCTGCCGGCCATAAATCACGGTTTATTATCTGCCCGCATTTGCACTTCTTTTGTTTACTTTGTGTTTAAAATTCGTAATTAGAAAAGGCGCCTATTGTGTATTGTAATCCTTTATGATGGTCATTAGCCAGGTGTAGTTCTTGGAACATCCAGTCCACGCGGTTGATTGTTGTATCGTATAGTTAGTATAAAACAATGCCCGAACGGAGGGGTGAGGCAGTCAAGCGACGATTACGATACGAGTAAAACTTGTGTACATTCGATTAGCTATATAGTAACGGACTTTGCGCGTATTATTTAATTATGCATTATAGTACAGTACAGGTATATATTTGTACCTGTGTTATACGTGTTTGTATAGTTTAAATAAATCCTATAGTAATTCCAAAGGCATTTTAATTCGAGTCCCGCACTCGTAACAATACTATAATCCATAATGACACTATCTATCTATCTCACAGATAACACTGTGCCAGCGTTATCCAATAATTTACTACTACCTGCCTTAAAATGAAAACCTAATGAAATGAATATTCTGGTTATTTAAGTGAGTATCTAGACACTGTCTCTGCGCTGTGGATCCTGCACGACATATTTCCACTTCGAAAAAAGCTTGTACATAACGTAACAAACTTTACCCTAGTTCATGTTTATGCTTGTTAAACCACATATGCCGTGAAATCACAACAACTGTTGATCCACTTCTGACCCCGACATCTGATTGTCAGATAACAAATATGCCCTATTTTTCCGTACTTGTTACGCTCACCCACATTGCTGACGTCAATGGGTTGCATTGAACTAATTTTAACTTGCCCGCTTCGTATTGCTTCCTTTTCCAAGTATAGTTTATATTTCTGTTACGTATTTCGTGTCATATCATTAGTATTGTGTATCATCTGTTGTTATTTTGTATCATATCATTAGTATTTTCAGTCTAAAATAAAATTTTACATATTATTATATACATTTTCTGAAGAGAGAGACGTTGATATATAGATACACTAGCTACAATTTTGGCGTATATCTTTAGCTTTATCCACTTTCATTAACCTCGTCATTAAAACACGAGTATTTGATCTGCTCTTTGCCTTTGTTTAATATTGCTGGAATTTGATTATGATAACAACGTCACAGTCTACCGACATTAAATCTTGCATTCACACATCATCATCATACACATATTTTATCATTATCTGCTGTTGGTCATTCGCTGCCAAATGGCCATTCTTTAATGTATCCTTGTTATTATTATGTTGATATTGGACGGTTCAACCAAATTGAATGGTACAGATGGCTCAGAACGGAAAAGATACAACGGTATTAAACGGCATTGAGTGATTCATGTTTATGTTTGTATGGATAAACTTTGGTTGAGTCATCGAAATCAAAAGACAGAAATTATCCGTCATATATTGGCTTTACATAATCTTTCAATGCACAACGTTCTCTTTTACGTTTCACATGTTATTTTTAAGTAAGTTGTTCTGAAGAAGAAACTAGATACTATATGTATCTATTTGTTAACATTAATAATAACAGCTCATAATGTCCCACTGCTGGCCTCGGGCCTCCGTATTTTTAGAGTGGCAGTACATCCGCCACGTATACCCAAGACCGATTGGCGAATTTGGCATATCGGTTAGCTCGATGTTTAAGTGACATCATAATGTTTTCCTTCGTCGTCAGCACGTGATAATTGTAACAATATGCACGTTAGGCATTGAGTTATATGAACTACGTATTAGGGAAGCTATTTAAAACAATATAGTTCGAACTCGAAGAAAACGGCGGCCGGCGCCGGGCGAGCGTGTCGTGGACTGGATTCATGTATTTTCTGCAGCGCTAAAACACTAGTTATGCCGTCTAACCAAACTATTAAAACATGCAGCACTAGATCGCTTAGAGAGTACAGTTTTTAGTCCTGTTCATTGCAGCAGCGATGACGCGTCGAGATAAGTTAAGATGGATAAAATTTAATTAAAATAAGATGTATTGTCAAGAATATATCAAACGGGGAAAGTTACCCCTTGACTTTTATTTGAGTTTCTTGAATGGTTTGAACAGTACCTTAGTTACACATGTAGGCATTTTTTTAATAGTTAAATTTCACTCAAACACGCAAGGCATCGACAACAGCCCGGCGCAGACTAAGCGAGTTCTTGTCCATGGACCATAACGAGAGTTCAAATATGCCTTCTCTATAGTCGACGCATTATGAACTGAGGCTTCGGGTCATAAATCATATTTATCTGTCTGTCTCGCTCGCACTTACAGGTCTTATGGACAGGTGTAGTGATGTGCGTAAGAATTGTAGAGGTGCATATCGACAACGGGATAAGTACGATCGATATGCTAAATTAAATTAAATAAATGTTAAGTATTAATAGGAATAATTTTGCGAAAATAAAAGTTTTTAATTTGTAAGATAAAATGTTTATTTCGACGTAATCATAGAGAAACTGTATAGATCGTAATGTGGCCCTGGAAAGGGCCGTTTTTGTCTTTTCTAGAGATATTTCTTAGTTCTTCAAAAATCCTCATCCGTATCTTCCCCATCTGTGTTATCTTCCTGTAGGTTAATAATATGATTAGGTGGTGCTTGATCTCTTAAAATAGCGCAGGTAGCTATGTATCGATAACGGGTTGCATTGCGTGCACATTCCTACTGTCAGTGACATTTATTTCCCGTCGACTCAGTTTAAAATGCGTCGACTATAGTACGTAGTAAAATGAACCTCATTGACATTATATCGAAAATTACTTAAATGTTGCATGCTTCCGAATCGATACCCACATCTCTATTAAAACTCGAGTTTAAAATTCGAAAGCGTTAATCACTAAGCTACTACAGCTTTATTTAACCTTGTTAACTTTTAAAAGGCATTTGATTCTTTGTCTATTTTATTATTAATGGAAATTGCTTAACAACCTGTGTAAATAAAATAAACAATATAGAAAGAAATAGCAAACGTGTTTTGTGTCATAGCAAATAAAAAAATAGCAAGACATAAAAACACAATAGGTAGACTCTAAAGAAATAACAAGGTTACACAGATGTGATTTGCTATAACAAATGATTATGTCCGAGACTGAAAGTACAAAGAAAATATTTCTAATCAAGCAGCACAATGGCTCAATACGAACGAGACGAAATAAAGCGAATCCATCAGTTACATACAGGTCTTTGTTTTTGATAGACCGAGCTTATTTTACGACGTTCTTCTCAATGTCTTTGTTAATAATTATAAATCATCATTATTCTATTTATTTAGATATTAATAAAAGATTTTTCGTTTCTCATATTCAGAAAGTAGGCTTGGAATTGCCTAATCACGGGGATGAAAGTAGTACTTTTCGTCCCTGGGAAACTACTTTACCTACTGTCAAAAAATTTAAAAAAACTATGCGAACCATAGATGTCCTAACTTTTTTTTACAGCCGCTGTTAAATCGTGGCATAAATTAGAAAAAAAATATATCAACAATTTTGTAACATTATTTTATACTGAAGTATAAATTACTTTACATTAAATTATTATATAATTACATAAATTTGAAATAAATATTTACTATCATCAGTGACAACAAATACTGGCTGGTAAAATGCCACAGAAAAAGAACTTTCCTTGACGTTTCATATATGACGAATGAAATGAGTCCATCAGATTTAGATTAAAGACTAGAGAAGTAATTTATGTTTGTTTAACTAATCGGTTTTTTTTACTTTCCTCATACTCGAAATGTAAAGCAGAGTGTTAGCCTCGGGTGAGAGCCCTATTTAGGCACTCGAATTATTAGCGCCCTAGCTACGCTTCTGTACCAAACCATCTCATGCCTAAATACGTCACTTTCACCTTGTGTAACAATCTACTATTACGTTTTTAATTAATATCGTAGAAAATACTTTTTTTATAAAAACACAAACACATACACTTTTTTAAGACTTTAGTGTATGACTACAGATTATAGAATCCTAATGTATAACACGAACAACTAAGACACGTTAATTACTAGATACAGTCCAGATTGATTTTTTTATATTGTTTGAGTTCAGCGTGTCCGCTGTCAGGCAGACGGCCCACCTGATGCAAAGCGGTTACCATCGCCTATGGACATTTGTAACACCAAAGGTGCTACCAAGGTGCTGCCTGGCTACTAATGCTGGAACAAAACTCATAGTTGTTATGGCGGCATACTCTAGACCAGGAATGGTAGCCATTCAGACGGGCAAATACCCTACCACCTAGCTGTGGATTGTTTTGTCGCCCGGCCGCAGGAAATTACATTGTTTCTTCGTTCCTGCACGTATATGCTTAGAATAAAATAGAAGAATTAATTTTATTTAAGGCTTTAGCCATGTTCATTTTTGGAGGTAATAGAATAGTATAGAAATAGAAATTATTTTATTTATTATTTCTGTCGACCTGTCTGTCCGTCAGTCTTTGTATCTACATAGTAATTTTTCATAATAGTCTTTTTTTTAATTTCAAAAGATTAATCTATCGGAACGAATAACGTTTTTCTGACCATATATGATGAATGCATTTTAAAAGATACCACGCTTTTCGAAAAATGAAATTGGAAAGGGCGATTTTATTTACCAAATAAAAAAAGGTTTGTCGGATTTACTTATCATGTTACTGCCGCAAAGAGACGATATTAATAAATATGTGTGACAAAATACACAATGACCAAAAAAGGCATTAAAATAAGAAAGAACCGTAATCATAGGATTGGACACAGGTCATTTGAGCCAGCTGGTTAGAAAAAGGTCTGAGACCGAACCACCCGCAGGTAAAGCTGAACTGGATTAAGTTTCATTTTCTTACCCATTTCTCAAAAGAAAAGATTCGCTGAAAGCAATACGCGCGATCGGTGTAATGTTACGCTACGCTACCCGCATTTCCTTTTAATATTCTGTGGGTAATGGTTTTCTTACTATTAGAATATGTTCTAGTTCCATATTGACTTAGTGGAAATGAAACAAGTAATGTTAATGGAATTATTAAAATGTTCTTTAAGACACATTTATTTATTTTGTTCTTGTTGTTCAGTTCGCTGGAATGGTACACAACGGAAATATAAATTCATACAACCACCAAACTACTGATGGCCGGTTCCTATATCTTACTATTTATTCGCTTGCCTTATTATCAATTGAATTTTGACATTAGGTGTATGAAGCTTATATCAAATTTTATATATATATATATATATATATAAAGATAAAGATAGTAAAGCAAAATAACGCTTGATAAGATATAGGAATCAACCGTGAGTTGATACCGTAACTCTTAAACAACACAACTCACGAAACACTGAATGGATGGCTACCACCCCTGGTCTAGAGTATGCCGCAATAACAACCTTGAGTTGTGTTCCAGCATTAGTGGCCAGGTTCCAGCCCCATCTACGAGTCTGGCAGCACTTTAGAAGCACCTTTAGTGTTGCAAATGTTTATAGGCGACGGTATCCACTTTCCATCACAGTTGGGCCGTCAGCCTGTCTGCTGTACTCCAACAATTAAAAAAAATTCTACACAAATATGTACTAGATCAACATCAGCCTAGTGTTAAGCCTTGGTTGCATTCCGGGCATCTGCTGCGAAGCCCTGTGTCCACATTTCTACATTTTCCCCTTATTGCATCCTTTATTGTGACACCATTGACAGCATATTATCATCCTTCTCTAACTCAGTCGGCATTACCCTTAGTAGATAAGATATTAGGGCTCTGTAGGGTTCGGTGGCAATTTCTCGCGACAGCTTCGTTTTAGAAACGAACGTGGAGAACCGGTCGCTGAGAATCCCACACATGCGCGATGCAGGCCTTATGCCTTTTGCCATTTCAGCCCTTCCACTGAAGGGCCCGAGGATGGTGTCCAAACACATTCCCCTGCCTTATAAAAAAGGGCATGTAGACAAATGGAATTAACGCAAAACGAATACAATGTTTTTTTAACAAAAACAAGCCGACTTCACACTAAGAACCAAAAAATAAATTTTTTATCGACTTCTTTCTACAACATCTTGAAATCGGTGCCAAGTAAAACAAAAGAACAACAACAAATTTACAAAATACCTATATAGTAATTTTTATGTTTTAGTAGACGCTAAATTCAAGATGTTGTAGAAAGAAGTCGGTTAAATATTTATTTTTTGGTTTATAGTGTGAAGTCGGTTTTATTTTTGGTAAAAAAAAACATTAAACACCAACACGCGTATACAAATTTGCCATCTCACTGTTCGGTTTACATGCTCTTCAATAAGGATTGCTCTCGACTTCCTTGCGATGCACTAATCAGATTCTGACTGGGTGACCATGTGACTAACTCAGGAGTATTTACTTACGAATAAAGAAAAATAAATCGATCCACAATTGATGGAGAAATCGCGTAACATGAATATAAAAAATTAAGCGCCTGTAGAAAATGCCATGCTTACACGCGTATACAAGGTTTTTTCCAAGAATTTAGGCGATCGGCGTTCTTTAATAAGGGTTATTCTCGATTTCCCTGGGATCCAATCCACTCATCAGATTCTGAGTTGGTGACAATGGGACCAATTCGGAAGTATATATCCTTTCGTTTAAAAGAAAAATTTTGAAAATTGGCTCATAATTGTCGGAGAAATCGAGTAACGAATATACAAAAAAAACATACGGACGAATTGAGAACCTCCTCCTATATTAAGTCGGTTAAAAATATATGGGAATAACATATCGTTACACTAAGTATGAGTAAGCTGAGGCCTGACCAGAATGTCTTGCCTACACATTTGTTTCTCACATACGAGTAATTAGCCAGTTTTCGTATAGTGCTGGTTAATGGTTAGTAATGATTAATAGTCTGACAAAGTTTTATTATACAGGACAACAAATAAATATCAAAAAATCAATAATCTCGCATTTAATAATTGCTGGCTTTGTTCTAAAAATAAGGCAATTTCAATGTACTACATGCTACAGTTGCATGCAAAGTGCATTTTAACTACCAGTAGTCGGGACGGCGCCAAGAAATATGTTAGTTAGTTAATGAGGCCCACGTAGGAGGTTTTAATCGTTTTTAGAAGTTATTTTGGGTGAATTTTGTCAATTTTTTTATTTATTAAGTTTGCCGACTACTGATACATTGATATGCTTAAATAAATATGCACATGTTAATGGTCTTATGCTAAATGTACAGTCTCTTATAGGCAAACATAGCTTGTTTAATATAAGGAAAATATACAACAAAAAATCAGGGTAAAACGCTAGACTTAAGTTTTATTAATTAATATTGAGTGAATGTATTTTTTAAATATGAATAAGGAGTCATGATGTATGTCTATACTGTTCATTTTATTATATAACCTGCATATACGAGGAATAAGCGAGTTAAAACCAAGAGCTGTTTTGCGCAATGGTGGTACAAAGGGCTTGATATGATAACACGGAATCCTAGTGGGGGCAGCAAAATTTAAAAGTTCTAAAAACTGTAGGCAATCTACTTTATTTCTGACAATTTTGAATAGAAACATCAAATCCAGTAAATCCCTACGTGATGACAAGGATAGCATTTTGAAATGTCTAAGCCTATCGGAATATTGAGTAAAACGATTTCCTATTGATGTTTCCCAAGAAAGATGCCTTACAATTTTTTTCAATGCGCTCGATCCTAAGCGAGTGGGTGGCATAATGCGGCCTCCAAACAACGCTACAATTTTTAATTTGAGTTGTGTCTACCTGTTTCTAGTAGACTATAAAGTATAATACTAGACTTATTAAATAAACTACAGGTAGCTGCATTTAACAGCACGGCACTTAATAAGAAAATAAGAGTCCAACCCTTTCTTTACCTGTT
This sequence comes from Dendrolimus houi, assembly GCA_039645545.1. Classification (NCBI taxonomy): domain Eukaryota; kingdom Metazoa; phylum Arthropoda; class Insecta; order Lepidoptera; family Lasiocampidae; genus Dendrolimus; species Dendrolimus houi. Next base: position 20,506,211 of record CM077127.1, on the reverse strand, counting down.
GAAAAAAGAAAATAAAAATATTTCCTCCCCCTTTATTTATCCTTAGGTTTTAAAAGAAAAGAAATTATCCTTAGGTATTAAAAGAAAAGAAATAAAAAAAAGAAAAATAACATTCTTCATTTTGACCTATAATGGAGAAGGTGATAGAAAAACCCTTTCTTTACATATTTTTCAATTAATTATCTGTAAAAAAATCTTATCACGATGCTTGACTATGACAACTGGGTCAAAAGAGGTTTACAAAGCGAACGTAAGTATAAATGAATGTTAATTAAAATCTCACAGCTCATCTTTGTCTTTGTCAAGTAATATGCAAAATATTAAAAGTGAATATTAAAATAAAAGCCTTGGATTCCCGTCTTTTGAAGATTTATTTTCATAACGGATAGGTTTGTGTTTGATATGTATATGTATACTTATTTATTGCAAGAGCTCAGCATACAGGCAAACGGCTACTGATGCACTAGATGGAAAGCGATTACCATTGCCTATGGACATTTGCAACACCAACGGTGCTACAAATGCGCTGCTGCTCTCTTAATGGAGACTGGAACCTGGTCACTAATACCGGAACACAACTCAAGGTTGTATGGCGATATACTTTAGACCAGGGGTGGTAGCGATCCAGTCGGGCAAATGGCCTACCACCTGGCTGTGGGTTGTTTTGTCGCCTCTACGACAGGCCGGAAATTGTAATTTCTCCGATCCTGCACGGATAAAATTGTATATATATATATATATATATATAATTATAAACAGATCGTATAAATGTATGTACGTGAAGCTAATTGAGAACGACTTTACCGATTTTGATTTTTATGTGTGTTTAACGAGTGGGTCCCCAGATGTTTTAGATTCATAATTGGAACCGGTAAGTGGCGCTGGGATCGGTTTCTAGGATCTTCTGGGCTAATCTCCTGGGCCAATTTTGATGATTTTATTTTTGAGGAGTTGTATGGGGTTGCTTGCTTTGCTTTTAAATAGGAATAGCCCAGAAAGCTTATGATGCTAACATTTCTCTATATTCGGTGCGCACAATACAGTCTAAACCGATTTCGGTTATAATAACAGCTATCTATTGTTAGCCTAAAAGGTCTGATTTTTGAGTCGGTCTTGTGGTTATATGAGGTTCATATAGCCCATCAGGTCAAATATCGACGTGCAATCAAATTTCGGACAGATTAATCGGGCCTTTTTTCATCACGCCTTCTTTATTCGCTTGTATAAGCTTGGGTTTTGCCGTTTTACTAGACACCGACACTCAAATGTATAAGTGAATCCGATTACTAAATTTTTATGAACGAAATCAGTCCGAAATTGCAAAAAACCTTTCTGAAAGCTTATGTTAACACTAAAGTGCTTTCATGTTCTTTGGTGTTCAATTTTCAATTAGCCTTTCGTTAGGCTATATATATGCTATAGTAATTGATTCAATTAATTATAAGACCATAACACACGGAGAAGATATTGTTACGACTTAGCCAAAATTCAACGAAGCACAACAACAAACACGAATGAACACTTACGGTCATAAACCCCAAGTTTTATTACCGCCCGCATTTGCACTTCTTTTGTTTTCTTTGTATTTAAAATGTGTAATTAGAAAAGCCGCCCATTGTGTATTGTAATCTGTTCCGGTAAGCAGTGGCCAGGTTTGATTCCGGGAAATCGGGTGCACGCGGTGAAATAGACATATTGCACCGTGCAGTATAAAACAATGCCCAAACGGAAGGGTGGGGCAGTCAGGTGACGATTACGATATGAGCAAGACGTGTGTACATTCGATGAGCGATATAGTGACGGACTTTGCGCGTGTTATTTAATCGTGCAGTTTGTACTGGTTGTATCCAGTTATATTTGTACTTGTGTTAAACGTGTTTGTATAGTTCTAATAAAGTCTATAGTAATTCCAACGGCATTTTAATTTGAGTCTCGCGCTCATTTAGTGTTTCCGTTTCTTTATTTTCTCGATGATAGCTCCTGTGGAAACGTGAACGAGCGTCTTTTTTACATTATGTATACATTATTTAATAAAATGTGACGCTTACGCACGTACAAGATCATAGCAGAGTTGGAGAAACTGATAGGGATGGAGCTATCGATAAACGTAATACGATAACAGATCGGATATTTTTTTACAAAATGTAAGAAACTAAACTATTGCCGGATAATTTTGTACAAATTTATTAACTAATATTACATTTCATTACAAAATGTAATTATATTATGTTGATTCTTTATTTATTTATTTTAATCAAAATCTGACGAATCGTCACTGTCACTCGATGAGCTCTACCCAACATTTATTATAAGTTCCTGTACTTCTATATTATCGAATGCCACTTGAATTTCCCAATCCGACGCTATAATGTTTTGGGTTCTTCTCACAATTTTTTCCCAGTGTTCGGCGGTTACTTCCGCACATACATTTTTTAATAATTATAACATCTTGTTTGCCGTAAAAGGGGGGGATGGGTATTGTTTCAAGCGGCGTGTCCTTTGTTTTGTGCCCATATTAGTTGTATAGCATTGTACTGGCAATGATACGGCGGAAGTAGAAGAACCCAATGACCACATTCGGCAGCTAATATATTAGGTTGAGGAAAAAGTTTTTTTTTATAAAGTTTATTTACATTTGACTAAAGTATGTAGGTGCTATTTTGTTGGATAACTTTTTGCCATCTTGTAGGTAGGGAAGTGATCCCATTGCTATAAAAATTTTGGGGCTTCTGATCAAAAAACTGCGACAAGTGGTTTTGGCAGTCCTCTCGTGATGTTAACCTGACACTGCCTAAGGAATTCTGCAGAGACCGAAACAGGTGAAAATCTGAAGGTGCAAGGTCAGGACTATACGGCGGATGCATTAACACCCCCCAGCCAAACTCTCGTAATTTTTGCTGAGTGGCTAAAGATGTGTGAGGTCTAGCGTTATCATGGTGAAAAACCACACCCCCTTCTGTTGATTATTTCCGGCCGCTTTCTCTCAACTTTTTGCTTTAATCTCATCAGTTGTTCGCAATACAGTTCAAAATCGTTGGCCCTGCCTGGCGGTAACAGCTCATAATGAATAATGTCCTTCCAATCCAACCATACACACAGCATCGCCTTGTTGCGAGTTAACCCGGGTTTCGCCACAGTCTGTGAAGCCTGACCGGCCTTTGACCACGATCTTTTTAGCATGTTCTTGTCGTACGTGATCCACTTTTCATCACTAGTTATCAGCTTCTTCAAAAATGGTTCGGTTTTATTACGTCGTAATAAAGAATCACAAATGAGTACACGGTTCATTAGGTTTCTTTCAGTGAGCTCATGAAGCACCCAAATATCGAGCTTTTTTGTGTACCCAGCTTTTTTCAAATGCGCCAAAACCGTTTTGCGGTCAATTTCCAGTTCTCCAGCTACATCGCAACTACTAATGTGCAGATCTTGCTCCACTTTTTCAAAAATGGCATCAATTTTGTCCATAACAGGGCGACCAGAGCGACGTGCATCTTTGATATCAAATTTTCCCGATTGAAAACGCTTAAACCAAATTTGCGCTACTCTCACAGATACTGCATTATTAGATACTGCATAAACATCACAATTTTTTTTCGCGGCTTGTGTTGCATTTTTACCTTTTTTGTAGTAAAATTTTAAAATGTATCGAATTTCTTCATTAGATTCACTCATTTTAACAATAAGAAAAACAAATGAAAATCACACATTTTCCTAATTTGAATTTGGAATTATCTTCTTTAAAATTAAAACTTTTTAATGATACCAAAACCAGCCAGATACAAATGGTATAGCCAAAGAGATCTTATTACAAGTTCATACATACTATATGCGAAAAGACTTTTTCCCCAACCTATTATTTGAATGTTTTTGTTGTATTTGTCTTTGTTCAAAACATAATAAATATATGCGATCGATATCATTACTTATTTGGTCACAACACTACAACTATCAAATTAGAACTGTTATCGAGAAAATAAAGAAATGGAAATAGTATACCAATATTATATTTAATCATTTAGGCCTTTATATGTTAAAAAACATACAATACATTATGACATAAAAAACACCTGAACTTTAGCATCGTTAGCAGTGGCGTAGCTTGCCTTAGACGGGCCCTGTATCAAATGTGTTTAGGGAGACCCAAAGGAAGGGTAAAGTTTTTTTTAATAAAAGAAGCAACAAAATGCTCGAATTGAATTAAAATAATCATATATTGATTATAAGTTATTACTTATACTTAAGGCTCCTAGGAGCTAACTTAGACAAACAGCTTAAATCAAAGATACACTTTTCTCGCCTTTTTTCGGCAAGCTTATTTATCAAATCATCCATATCTGAAGACGATTTCAGTTTTTCTAGATTTTTCTGCCTCTACAGTGACAAGTCTGATAACCGTTTTTGTTGGTCCAGCAATTATTCTCAAAAATGTTATTAATATATAAAATATTATAGATTGTAACACACTAAAACTGCTATTCGACAATAGATGGCGCTGTGCATTTATTAAACGCGAGTGCATGCCACTCTTTAACTACTAAATTGATTAAAGCAATTTAGTAGTTAATGAGTGGCATGCATTTAAATTGAAATTATGCTCCTACGACTTCCAGGTTTTGCTTCCACTGCGTGGGACTTACTTCGGGAACCGTAGACAGTACCATATTACAACGCCTTACGCTTCCACATTGTGGGACGTCTGTGCTTCGAAAATTGCCCGTCCGTACAAGTGAAAAGATAATAACCTGGACTTTACTTTCCACACCTTACAAGATAACATTTTAGGAATTTTTGCTTACACATTTTGGGGGCCCCTGTAGCCCGGGGGCTCCGTATTATTGACGCGGCTGATACGGTGGTAGCTACGCCCCAGATTGTTAGCCTGCAAAAACCTATGTATTATTACATTTATTCCAGAAAATGCAAGATACGTCCGCAATATCAAACAGAAATATACGAATAAAGCCGGTCTCACGCCATAACCACAGAATAATACGAATTTTCTTTTGGCTGTAAAATAGAAGGTCTGTCGTCGTAAATCATTACCCAACGACGAAGTTTTAAATCAAAAGGGAGAGAACAAACTCCCATTATTTGATCATGGGAGTTTCCGGACGAAATGGCCGCCGGTCCGGTTATGGTTTAGTGAACAAGGCAACAAACCTGTTTCAAACGGATTTATTGTTTCAGGAATCGAACCGTTATTAAAAATTATTTTGTAAATGAAAAAAACATGACAACTTTATTATTACATACATACATACATATGTGTGTATGCCTGTATCATGCCTGTTTCCCATAGGGGTATGCAGAGACGATAAATTTTCACTTGCTACGGTCTTGATATACATCTTTTGCTGTAATGCTGTAATACTTTATGAGTAAGTTATTTATTATTTAATTTTAAAGTTCCATTTACACATCCACGGCATATTTGTATGAGTATAGGTTAAAATTCTGAAATGTTTTATTCAAAGTAAGTTCCACAGGAGAACGTATTTTGTATTATATGAAAGAATGGGACAATTTTGTGGAACCATGTGGAAAGTCGTTAGTATACCTACCTAATTACCTATATAAATTTTACGAAACCCGAAAATTGGGTATCGGATATTACCTATATTATATAGTCGTATAGTTTATCTAAATTGCTTAATTCAAATGAAATTAACAAAACATGCATCAGTTAATGTTAAAACTTTAACTAAAAAAAAATTATAATATTTCTACTCGAAAGTATTATTTCAGAATTCACAAAAGGTGGATGAAAATGTACATTCACCTTTTCTCCAAGCTGTTACCACGTCATGTTCCGGAAGACGTCATAAGAAAAAGGTTTATGCCTTTGAAGATTTCTTCGAGCTAAAATCTTTTTTATGAGCAAAACCTATTCCCATTTTATTATGTGAAAGTTTACTACTAAAATAAAATAATGATTTTAAATGGTTTCTGTTAATGAAGTATGAATAAATATATGAAATACTCAATACACTTGTCTATTGCAATAAATTTATATAATTTAGTCTAAGATCCCAAGACCTGGGACAGAGTAGGGTAGGTACATAACACCATGAAATTAAATGAAAGTTTCCGAATCTCGAATTTCAAAATAATCATGATGATCATAAATAACAGTTTTTAAAATTTATGTCTGTATATCGATCTGAAAGTGTGTCAAAACGGCTCAACGGATTTTAATAAACATTTTAGTGATTTTGAAATCTCAAATATACCTACTAGTATCTTAAATTTTGATATTTAGCAGCGTTCAGAAGATATAAATATAAATTCTAGCCCAAACCAAGTGTCGGTCACACTAGTGCTTTATCAAAATCCTGTATCTGGTATAAAAGTTACTCCAATATACATAAACTAGCTTCTGCCCGCGACTTTGTCCGCGCGGAATAGTTTAAAAAAAAGTAGGTTAAAAAACCCTCCATTTTGAAACATTCTTCATTGGTGCTCCGCTCCTCTTGGTCTTAGCGTGATGATATAGCTTATAGCTTTCCTCGATAAATGGGCTATCCGACACTGAAATAATTTTTCAAATCAAACCAGTAGTTCCTGAGATTAGCGCCTTCAAGCAAAGAAACTCTTCAGCTTTATATATTAGTATGAGATTACACAGATATCGAGCCTGTTATGGAAGAACATTGTACACAACATATCATCAGTGTCAATGCAGGACTATATTTTTGGTGAAATATTTTTTTCATCTAAAAATTGTTATATATATATTAATATAACAATCTTGTCGAAAAAAATATTTTCACCAAAGAATCTAAATACCAGTTCCTGCATTGACGCCAATAATATATAAAAGTTTACAGACCTTATTTTTTTAATATATTACTTCGATCTTCGATTTTTAGTATATTCATATTTTATTATTATTATTATCTACGGGCTAAGGATCTTTGAGCTAGGAACTAAATTGCTTACAATGTTTTTCATAGCAGGCTCGAGATATATATATATAATATAAATTCAGGTATACTGTTTAATTGAGGTATTTTATTGGGCATAAAGTCTCAAAGAGTTTCAGTGCGGTCGTTTCGTTACTTTACGAACGTTTTCCTTATTTTAGTACGAACATCGCAGTAAATGAATAAATACCGGCAGACAAACACAGACTGTGTATTATTTCCAACGAAAGTAAGCTACGCTTGTTTTATGTGTGATATACAACGGACTGCTTTGCAGTTGATTCCAGACATCCAAAACCAGAGGCAACAACGAAAAGTATGTTTATGACTAGCTCAGTATTTATCTATAACACAACATATCTGTAGAGGATTCAATGTAATGAAAATGTAAAAAAGTTCAGATTTTTTCTCTGTCGGTCTTTTAGAGCATCACATGAAAAGTAATAAATGGGTTGAATTGAGACTCGACACAGAGCTAGCTTATATCCTGGGTCGACACTTGAAATATTTTTAATCCTGATAAATGCCTCCGTTTCCCTGGGATGACGCATATAGCGAAAAAAGTGACACTGCGGTCGTTGTTTTTTTGGCACAATCGTTGTATTTCAACAATGTTATCATAATAATGAATTTCGCTGACCCATGCTAGTCTACACTAATATTATCAAGAGGATAGGTTTGTATTTTTGTAACAAAATAATTTAAAAATTACTAGACCGATTTAAAAAATTCTTTCATCATTAGAATGCTTATTATCCCTGAATAATACAGGCTATATTTATTACTAGAAAAAAATAGGGATCCCCACTAAAACTTCAATAATATAAAATACTTGGCACTGGTACCGGGTTCTACGATTTTGATGAAATTTTATGTTTGTTTAAGTGGGTCTTGGGTGGTTTACCTCAATTCACAATTAAAGCCGGTAGGTGGCACTGGAATCCGGTTGTACATTTTTATTTTTGCAGGGCAGGATTATGTCTGCCGAGACCGCTAGTAATTTATAAAGTTAAAGAAATTATCCTTTTCGAAGGGACGTGCATCCGCGACCATGGTTCGATTAGAACTAAATGAATTTAGAGCAATTACCTTGTGTTACAAGATGTCCACCACAGTAGTCATGAGCACCATAGTGTATATTAATATGACATAGACAATCGTCATGGATAATACTTTTAGTCGATTTATCAGATGATTCGATTTATAATTAAATTACCATTTGCTACCGATTAGTTAATTTTATAAGCCCACTAAATTATCATCTAGATAATTTAGTGCATCAGTAACTAATTATTATAATTGTTTTTATGATCCTGGCAACACTATGATGTAATTGCTATTTTTAGCAATGATGCAATGTTATTGTTTTGTAAGGTAGCATTTTTCGTATAAAAGGCGTAGTGGCGTTTAAACGGTGTTCATCACATTCGCCCGTTGTCGTTCGTCGCGCGCGCACGTCTCTCGCTCCCCCTCGGCTGTCCGCTATTCGTGTTCGTTGTGTTCGTTCGTTCACCCGGTCGATCTGTGTTTTTTCTGTGACAGTACAGTGAAAAGTGCGTCATCAGATGGTTTTTCCACCAAATCGTTCGTCCCCCTCAGGGACAATGGACGGCGTGGAGCTCTCTCCATTGCAGTTGGAGGGTTTGCTGTCGTTTTTACGACAGCAATTCCCTCAAGCGCTCGACCAATTTTTGAGAACTCCGGAGTCCCAATCAATGGCGTCCGTTATCTCGGAACTTAATTCCGAGAAACCCGTGTCCTGCAAGTTACACGTGCAAGGGGCCCCCGCACCCGCATCTGCCGCGACCACCGTACCCCCCGCGACCCCCGCCACCGCGCTTATCGCTGACCACCTGCGCTCTGCCTTAGCGCCCGCGCCCCCCTCGCCCCCCGCATCCGTACCCGCCGTGTTACCGGTGCGCCCGCCGCCCGCACCCCCGCTCAACGATGCCCACCGTGTGGCACCAAAATCACGCGCCTCGTTTTCTCGCGGTTCCGCGTCGGGACAACCGCGATCGAGCTCCGCGAGTTCGACGACATCGCGTTCGCGATCGCCCATACACCGCGTAATCGATTCTCGTCGAGAAATTGAATTATCTCCTGACGGTCCGCAATACCTCAGGGATGCCCCTCTTCCACCGGCTGATAAAATCACCCCCATGGATGCCGCGCCTCCCGCGAACATCCCCTTAAATCGCGAGGACGATGACGGTTTCATAACCGTCAATCGTACCAAAAAACGGAAGACCCAGAGGAGGTCCCCCCCCCCCCACCCTGCTCCCACTGCGGCCACAAAACCAACAGCGGCACCTTCCAGCCGCCCTGGGCCACCTTCACAGCGCCCGCCGCCACCCCTGATCATCCGCGAGAAAGCCCATTGGCTTCAACTCGTTAAAGAGCTGCCAGGTAAGGCAATCTCTATAAAGAAGCCCGTGATACCCAACACGGCATCAAAGTTATGGTCACGTCTTCAAGTGACCACCGCTCCCTAACATCCTTGTTATGTGACCGTAAAATCGGTTACTACACTTATGCCCTGCCGGAAGAAAAACGCCTTCGGGCTGTAATCCGCGGACTCCCACAGGAAATCGAGTGTTCCTACATTCTCGAGGACCTTAAGTCCCAAGCTGTACCGGTGCACGAAGTGCACCGTATGCACAGAGGCGACGCAACAAAGTCTCCTCTAAACCTAGTATTGGTTGTCCTCGACCTCTTCCCAGAGGGAAAAGATCTTCGAACTTGAGAAGGTCTGTGGCCTCTCTGGCCTTCGTGTGGAACGCCCACACGAAAAACATACACTGCGGCAGTGTCATCGTTGCCAACTTTATGGGCACTCTGCCCTACATTGTCAATCCCGTCCCAGGTGCGTCAAGTGCCTGGGCGACCCTGGGACCTCGGAGTGCACACGCACCCGGGACTCTCCGGAGCCACCGAGCTGCATTCTCTGCGGCCAAGCGGGTCACCCGCTAACTACAGAGGCTGTCCTGCACACCCCGACCCAAACGTAAGTTCGGAAAGGGCAACGCCCAAAAAGGCACTAGAAAGTGCCGAACAAACCCGCATTCGTGGCGGCCCCCTCCAGTGGTAAATCACTGGACGGGTCTTCCCACGACGGAGGCGTTCCTCCACTAAAGACGCGCGCCCCAATTTTGGCCGGCCTACCCCAGCAACCCATGCCCCCGCCCCCATTTTAAAAACACCTTCTGGGCCGTCACCCCACCACTCTTTAGCGGAGGACTTAGCCTTGGCGACTAAATTCGCCAAGAACTTGCCTTTCGACCTAGCAGAGGTCCAACTCTTGGCTCGAAAACTGAGACAAGTTGCAGAGTCTGATCAACCCTCCCTCCGGGATCAACTCGTGACCGAAATGGATCACGCGTACTTCCTCCAGGTACTTAGGTCATTATAACTAAACAACCTAGTTAAATTATTGTTACCGGTAACAAATGGCGCATGTAGGTAGAAATAAACCACGCTCATTGACTCTGGCGACTTATAACGCCAACGGCCTTCGAAACCAGCGCGACTTGGTCCATGACTTCCTGGTTACCAATCAAGTAGATATACTACTAGTGCAGGAGACCTTCCTGAAACCGAGTGAAAGAGATCCAAAGATCTCTAACTATCGGGTCACTAGACATGACAGGATAGGCCGTGGTGGCGGCACCCTGATCTATTTCAGAAGATCTCTACACTGCATGCCTCTAGTCACCCCACCACTAGTAGGTATGGAGGTATCCACCTGCAGACTAGCAATGACTGGCCACCAACCTCTAGTCATAGTCTCAGCATACCTCGCGTGCCAGAAAACCCTTATTAAGAAAGACCTAGAAGCCCTATTCAACTTGGGCCCAGCTGTTATAATAGCCGGAGATCTGAATTGTAAACACGAACAGTGGAATTGCAATACCACTAACCCCAATGGCAGAGCCCTAATAAATATATCAGACAATCTTTTGTTTGATATAATAACTCCATGACCCCCACACGATACCCCCAACCGCGACTGGGGGACCCCAAACACTCTCAACCTAGCATTACTGAGGGGCGTAACTCTTCAGTTCCATTCGATCGAAACGATGGACGATATAGACTCGGACCATCGCCCGGTTATCCTCAAATTAGGACCACAGACGGACCAGACATCTGAAACTAGGACCTCTGTGGACTGGTTGAGACTTGGGGACCTCCTCAAGGCAACCGAATCACAAGACCTGGACCGCATCCCGGACCACATCGAATCCCGCCAAGACACGGAGACGGCGATCGAGGCCCTCACCAGCCACCTTCAATCCGCAGTGCGGAACTCGTCCAGACAGGTGCCAGTGGAGGATGACCGCCACTTATGCCTGCCGGACGAAGTGAGGGTACTGCTGAGGGAAAAGAGAGCCGCCTCCAGAGCTCACGACAGATATCCCACCGAAGACAACAGAGTCCGACTCCGCCAACTAGAGCGCGAGGTCAAACTACGTATCCGGGAAGTCAGGGAACAACGTTGGGACAGAACGTTGAGAGATATCGAACCAACTCACCAGGCGTACTGGAAGCTGGCTAGAGCTCTCAAATCAGATACCCTCACTGTCATACCCGCGCTAGAAAGAGCCGACAACACCGAGGCGTTCGATGATGAGGAGAAAGCCGAATGCCTTGCTCAGAGTCTAGAGCTTCAATGCTCCCCCACTACACAAAACGTCGACCAGTCACACCTGACGGAGGTGGACTCCGAGGTCGAACGTAGATCCTCCTTACCAGCGAAAACCACACTCGACCCAGTCACGGTCGAAGAAGTGCAAGATCTGATCAAGTCCCTCAAACCGCGAAAGGCCCCAGGGATCGATGGCATTAACAATCGCGTCTTAAAACTCCTCCCCGGCCACTTGATTATAATCTTAGTGAGCATCTTCAATGCCGCCATAACAAAATGTTCTTTCCCCGCGATCTGGAAGGAAGCAGACGTCATCGGTATTCACAAGCCTGGAAAACCGGCTAATAAACCGTCCAGCTACCGTCCAATCAGCCTACTGAGCACACTCAGCAAGCTTTACGAGAGGGTCATCCTCTCTAGACTTAGAGATTTTGCCATCCGCAAACATCTACTACCCGATGAGCAGTTTGGATTCCGTGCCAGACACTCATGCGTCCAACAGGTGCACCGCATCATGGAGCACATACTATCCCACTTTGCCCATCGCCCTCGCCCTATAGGAACAGCCGCACTGTTCCTTGACGTAGCTAAGGCCTTCGACAAGGTCTGGCATAACGGTTTGATTTACAAGCTGTACCAGTTCGGTGCGCCAGACAGACTCGTGCTCATCTTGCGAGACTTCCTCCTAAGCCGTAGCTTCCGTTTTCGAGTGGAGGGAACACGCTCGTCCCCTCACCCACTCACAGCCGGTGTACCACAGGGCTCGGCCCTGTCTCCACTACTCTTCACACTGTACACCAGCGACATCCCTAAAACTCCAGATGTAGAGTTGGCCCTCTTCGCGGATGACACTGCACTCTATACATCAGATCACAACCGACAAATGGCTTGCGTCCGGCTACAGGCAGCTGTAACAGAGCTAGGCGAATGGTTTCGCAAATGGAGGATAGAGGTGAACCCGGAGAAAAGCGCAGCAATGTTCTTTTCCCCGGGCACACTTCGCTCTCCCAAACGCGCTTGCCTTCGCTTAAAAGCCATCTCGCTCTACGAACAAGAGATCCCTGGGCAAAGTACACCAAATACCTGGGTGTCACCTAGATCAGAACTTGCGCTTCAACGAGCATATCACTATAGTCCGGAATAGAGCGCGATTTGTGATGGGTCGTCTAGCACCCATGATAGATAAACGAAGCAAAATGTCCCTCAGACACAAGCTTACTCTATATAAAACATGCATCCGCCCGATCATGACATACGCGAGTGTGGTATTCGGCCATGCCAAGCCTGCCCTTTTAAAGAAACTGCAAATCGTTCAGAATAAATTTATGCGCAGAGCCGTCGGTGCTCCCCTCTATATGCGTAACGTCGACATCCACCGCGATCTGGAGCTTCCCTCCATCAAAAACTACATTACGTCGCTCTCGCGTAAGTATTTCGATCTAGCGCCGCACCATCGAAATCCCCTCGTCGTGTCCGCGTCCGATTATAAGCCTCGACGAAGGGCTCTCGTGCGACGACCGCGTAACATCCTGACGGACAAGGTCGACGGTATCACAAAACGGCTGGCTCGGATCAGCCCGCCCGCGGTTAGGACGGCAGGCTGGCAGGCACCGACAGACAGACACAGACGGCGGCGTCGACGCCGCCAATCACGATCTCTCCACGTCCCCGCGAGGGACGCCAGGAGACACAGCCCCCCCATAGGATAGACTAGGCGTGTTGCTGGGAAGCTTCTTTCGCCGTTTCTTCTCTCCCAACCATAACACGTTGCGAAACGGCAGTAAGATAGTATAGGCCACCGCGAACCGCCGATCTCGGTCCGCCGGGATCCTTCCTCTCGGGCTTTATATTACCCGTCGCCCGCTCTCAATTAGTGCATTGTGTCGCCCTATGGTGGGCATCATTAGAGTCATCCCCCTCTCATGGCAACAATCCAGCCGAGGTGAAACTCCCTAGGGAGCCCCCTCGAGCAAGTTGCACCCCGGGCTCGAGCCCCTTCGCTTCGCAAAGGCACTCGCCCCGAAAACCCCGGTAAAGTTGTGAGGTCTTCGGACCAACAACATAAAGTCAAGTCCAATAAAAAAACGGTGTTCATTGCTTAGTGTGCTGTGTGAATATTCACATCAAAGGCTGAACAATAAGGGGAAACCCTGCCCAAATAGTTAATATTTGGTATATTTGGTATATTTCTTACCCAAATCTCTCCTTGCATTTTACACTTGTTATAATATCGCCAATAGACTTATTTTTGTTCTGATACCAAACCGATTGGACAAATTTAATCTCTTTGGTTGAAAGGCCCAGAACCGACAGGTCATGACGATATTCGATTACACTGAATGATTCAAGGTTATATTTATATGGATCACTTTGGTTAATTCATCCAAAATGAAAGACAGAAATGAACCGTCTGAAATCGGCTTTAGGTAAAAATATCTTAGTATTATATACTACATATCGTCGGCGTCAGCGTAGGACCTTGTAACTACATTTTTGGTGACATTGTTTTTTTTGTCAATATTACATGTATATATATCACAATTTTGACGAAATAAATAACGTCACCATAAAATATAAATTATATTATAAATTATAAGGTTCTGCACTCGCGATGACAATATACAATTTTATACTAATGATATCTTATATTTTTTTACTTTAAAAATATACTTACGTGTACAATGTCTTGATTCGTCCGATGAGTCGCCACAGTCGTTAGTTCCGTCACAAAATCTATTTATTGGTATACATCTTTTGTTCATACATTGGTACTCTGATATACGACATCTTGTCTCATTGCCATGTAAGACTGGGAGCAGTTCAGGTTCTGGTATATTAGACCCAGGTCTATCTTTGAGGTAGACATTACTTTTGGGAGCATCTGTTACGATATCACAGTCAGTCTGATTTACAAGGGTTATAAAAATTCCAATTCCTAAGGCGATGTTGGAGACACCTGGAACAATGAAGACATTTTGTTAATCATATTTTTCATTACACATCGGCCGCTACCATTCTAGTAATATATATAAATTATATGAGACCGAACCTCGCACACTGCAACTTACATAAAAACTGTTTGGCTTAGATGAATATTTAATTAGAAAATATTGTAATAATTTTTAAAGCCTGATTAACGACAGCTCATGCGACTCATGTATATTGAATAAATCATCTCTCATTTAGCAACTTTTATAGATTACCCTAGTGTTCCATCTCAATGCCATATATTTATCATGGCTTTAGATACTAGAAACTGTTCTGGTACCCCTGACTAGCTTATATGAAAACTATTGTATATCCAAACTCACTTGTGCACAAAATATATTACAAAGTAAGAAACCAATATTCAATTATAGACCCATATTTATCATTCATGGCAATGTACTTTAACGGTAAAACATTGCCATTGCAGCAATGTGTTATCCACGAAGACGATTCCAATTTACCTCTTTTGTACTTCCTTGGTGTAACACGGCAACTGTAAATATGTGAGGTACCTCGTATGATTACACTGCTTGATTAGAATCGTAGGTAAGCACGGGTTCAACCTTATGTTTACTTTTAATTTCGTTTTGTTTGGTACCTTCCGTGTGATAATTTTGTTCATCGCTAGACGTAATTTTTGATTTCCAAGTTCATAATAAAACTACGTTTTAACTGTTTTAAGCGTGGTAATAAATTATCGTACTAGTCGCTAAAACTTAAGAAATACCAATATTACACCTATATATACGAATACTATTACCAACGATACCAATTTCTTATTCGGAAATATTTTTTTGTCATTAAGGTCTTTGTTGATGAACCTGGATTGAAATTACGTTAATACATGTGAAATCCTTCCTATAGTATAAATGTGACTGTAATATATTTGCTTATTCATTTGTTATCAACTCTCTTAGATTTGGGATTGTTCAATCATCAGATAAAAGTTATTATCGAATAAATAATAACTCTGCTGAATGTAAAAGTGAAATAATTATACTGTTTTATTCACATCACTAGGAATTTTTCATTTTTTATATTTCATTTTATCCTGTTAATAACTTTTATCCAATTATTGAAAATTCAACCCTAAGGATAATACAAAAACACTACAACCCAAAGATATCACAAACACGTAAATTTTTTTAAAAATCCGGTTTCCTTGTCAATTTTGTTTTTGTTATTTTAAGCGATACAGAAACATATTCATAACGTACAAACTATTACTAGTGCTCTTGTCTAAAATACTAAACGAAAAACAACGATACTGTAGAAACAACATAATCTTACTGTATATAACCTCGTTCATTATGTGCCTTACGAACTATGAAAGTTCTTATTCCCCAGCGAATTTGGTCTGAATGGTTATTTCAGAACGGGAATGTCATCAATCTTACTTGGGTTTTGAATGACGCTTTTTTATGCTTCATCTTTCTATATTGAGTAGGGCTATTCAGATAAAATAAATTTTAAACGACAAGCTATCCTTCCTACTACGAATATATTATATATCGTAGCCTTGTAATAAATATTATAGGATATTCACTAATCTGTCAAACTACATCCAAGTAGACGTAGTAGATTCTGAGTAAAAATACCTGTGACACACAATAAGAGACTGAGAAGCAAAAACATGAACATGATGAAAACATAAGGGTTCCATTTTTTCCAAAACTGCCTCTACGAAAATACCTAGATGAGTTTGAGAAAAAATCGACCAATGACTGGTATCTTACTATTCATTCACTTGCCTTACCATCGATTGAATTTTATGTATGTTGTTGAATTTTACATTACTTGTATGGAGTATGTCAAATTTTACCCAATAATAAGGCAAATGAACGGTTAGTAATATATAGGAAAGAGCTATAAATAAACACGTAAAATCATGAATATGTCAAGGACGGTGCGAACCAAGGCGAAGGCAAGGCTTCCCAGGACTTATTAAAAAAACTAGAGTTTTCCCCGCAGATCAAACCCTAGGCAGTAGCTTTATTTTACTTGCACAAAAATTTTATTCGGTTTTTTACATATAACAATAACAAAGATACAACTGCCTAGAAAAACATAGAGGCGAGTCGAAGCCAACCTGATTTGAAGTAATATAATGAATGACGTGTTGTTTATGACAACGTAGTTATTTGTTAGCGAATTGAAAAACGCGATTGCAGCGCCATCTATTTTGCAAATCCGTTTATTTTAAGGAAACTACGTTCTTTATTGAAGATGCGATCGCAGCGCCATATTTTTTTCTATTTTCGTCTATCCCAGAAAAACGACGTTATTTATCGGGATTAAAAGTATCCTAAGTTACGCCCCGGGATATGAACTAGCTCTATGTCGAGTTTCATATAAATCCGTTCAGTAGTTTCACATGTTGCTCTAACAGACAGACAAAAATTTTAAAATTGTATTTTCTGAATGTTCTCGTCCAAATTAGGCCCCTGATTTTTTTCACATTTTTAAACCGATTGTACGAACTCGAACCATTTTCAGATTTATTATAGTACATATATAGATAGATAAACGATTGAAAATATACAGTAGTCAGTAATTTTATATTTTTCTAAAGGAGAATTAAACTTTTCAGTGATCTACAACACAATGAGTCGACAGTTTTCTCTTGACAACAACGACGAGATGAGCGGAAAAATTTCGATTAATCACTACCAGCCCTTTGTTCGAATTGCAAAGTCATTTATAATTCAGCTGATCATGAATGACGTCATTCCCCATTCAGTAATGGTGACGATAACGCTGTATGAAATTTCTCTGTCAATATAATTGGCAATTTGGCACGTACGTTGCAATTGTGACAAATGTTATAGATGAAATTGGGATGCATAAATTAATATTAATTTGTAGGATTCCTTAGGTATTTTGGCAAAATTATAACTCTTTCGTTCTTTTCAATCAATATATAGATATTATTATGTAGTATCGAAATGGAACCATGATAATGTAAGACAAAATATTCCTGGTTTAATCTGTAAAGTTTTTATTGAAAGCTTTAGAGCCGTTTTGTACCTAATTTGGGACAAATTTTTATACTGGCACACAAACAAAAATCCTAAAAATGATAATTATATTTGGCCATAACCTTTTGGTGGTATAAACCGCAGATGCGAGTGAAACGAGATCTTGGTTGTACAGAGAAGAATATAATATTTTTTAATTTTTACAATATTAATGTAATCTGTGTTTATAATTCAGTCTATTGACACAGTACACATATAAACAGACAATTCTATATTTAATAGAAACCAGCCTGTGCTGAATATATTTAATAGAAACCAGCCTGTGCTGAATTTAAAAGTTTTTAACAATTTTGAAATCAAATACTGACATGTCAATTTTCAATCAATCAATAACTTTTTATTATACACCAATACAAAAAAACAACTTACAGACTAAAACTATGTCTCATTATGCACAAAGGGCGGTCTTATCGCTAAAAAGCGATCTCTTCGAGACAACCCCAGGAATGAATTGAGATTACAATGATGATGGTGGCATACATAATACATAGTACAATTTCTTACATTCTTGTAATAAATACATAAATGCAGTATATACGAATGTTCTATATATTAAATAGATATATACTTAATATACATAACATACAAATACATATCTGCAAAAATATATAAATGTTTATAGATAAATATATGTATATGTACATACATTTAAATATCAACATATTCCAAAGACAGGTAATATTTTCTGATCATCGATTTAAATATTGGTAGTGATTTTGCTTGTCTGATAGCAATTGGTAGCGCGTTCCAAAGCTTTATAGCTTTGACGGTAAAATAATTGTTGTATAAATTTCAACTATGCGCAGGGGTGTTTAGTTTCAGTATAGTGGAAGGCCGTAAGCTATGGAAGCACGAAATAAAGTCAAAGCGTTCTTTAAGATAATGAAGAGTATTCGGGACAAATAAGATACTGTACAGAAGACAAAGAATATGAGTATTCCGGCGAACACAAATTGGGAACCACTTGAGTTTTTTACGGAATTCAGAAACGTGTTCCATATTTCCATAGGCCAATTTTATTAGTTTAAATATATTAAAGGCAGTTCTTATCTCACTTCGATACCTCCTCACAGTCTGTGTGATTCCAAAATCTATGTATAAACTGAAGTAATAATGACTTATAAAAAATACCAGTACCTCAGATGAACAAAATTAATACACCGAGCCCCGAACTCTCGCGAGGGAAACGTACTAAAGGTAGCCAATTTTGAAATAGAAAGCCGATCGCGTCAGTGCGTAAGGAGAACTGAATGTGGAATAATCCAATTAATACGAATAATGGTAAAATAGTTTCCAGTGGATACGTTACTATACCCATACGGGCCTAAATCTCGTGTACTACATAAATTTATGCACTCAAGTTCGTAAAAAATGCTTCACTTTATTTGACGCTTTCGTTCACGTAGGCTCTATCTATACATTTATTTATCTGAAACCAGAACATGTATAGTTTCTTACGAACATCTACTAATTCTCGACATAAGAAAATGGTATTGCAGGAAGTTCGGCAAAGTAAACCGCTATATAACGCAGGTACTAACTGGCCATGACTGTTTCCAGGACTACTTATGCAGGATTTGAAAAGTAGAAACAAACGCATGTCCATATTGCGAAAAAGTGGATACCGCGGTGCATATTAATTTAGAATGCGCGAGATGGGAAGAGCCAAGAAGAACAGCCCGGACAAATTTAGATGCCAAGATAACGGTCACTACAATGTTGGATATAATAATAAAGAATTAAGAAAATTAGGACAATGTCAACACGATGACCGAAATCATATCCAAAAAGGCTCGTGACGAAATAGAAAAAATATCGATCTACCCCCGCAGCAGTGAAGTAATGCGTAACGGTATATGGTTGCAGTGCGAATTTTAATAAAAAAAAAATCTTATGAACGTCTGCAAGCATATCGTCGTAATCTACATTAGTAGACCTATCAAATATTTCTTTATACAGACTCACATCAAAATTCATATTCCATTAAAATATTGTAATAAGTATGTCATATTTACTATAAGTCTATTTATGGACCCTCGTCAAGTCATATGATCCGATAAGTCATTTGGTTCGGTCGCTTTTCCCTTTAAGGAAACCTATTCATTTGGGACGGTATCTTAATATTTCAATGCGATTTATTATCTCGCCTAGCTTGATAGACTGTTCTTAGCGACAGTCTATGGGACATCTTTTTCAATTAGATCATATCATGGTAAGTAAATATACACTATATTTTTTTCCATAGCATTTGAAGTGTGTGAAAGATTTGACAATAATAACATAACGATAAATATTAAATAACTTATAAATAAGACAATGCCAAACATTTTTATCTGTGCAGGAACGGAGAAAGAATCTAATTCCTGCGGCCAGGTGACCTGTCGTAAGAGGCGACAAAACAACCCACAGCCCGGTGGTAGGGCATTTGCTCAACTGGATGGCTACCAACCCTGGTCTAGAGTATGCCGCCATAACAACCTTGAGTTGTGTTCCGGCATTAGTGGCCAGGATCCAGTCCCCCTTTAGAGAGCAGCAGCACATTTGTAGGACTTTTGGTGTTGCAAATGTCCATAGGCGAAGGTAACCGCTTTCCATCACTGAACTCAAGCTATAAAAAATGCCATTTCTACGAAATCTAGATTGTTTGAGTGGATATATTTGAGTAAGCGAATTTTAAACATATTTTGTTTGTCTTTTATTGCTTAAGCATAAACAATAATAAATAAAAAAAAATATTGCATAGCATTTACAACATGATTTTGTTACAAATAAAAGGTACAAAAAAGACAGAATTGTCCAAAGAAAAGCAAGCTGTGAAGTCAGGTGGTTGCCAAGACACGCGCGTTAGGATCAAACCTGTGATACAGTTAGCATTGGTAGCCATCCGACTGCAAGAAATTACGTGTAGTTAAAGGCTAATTTGTTACATAAAGAGAAAATTCTGAATCCTAAATTAGTGAAAGTGTAAAATATTAGAATTTACATGGTATTATATTTATGTGTATGCATAGTATAAAGTGTGTAGGTTGGTGTCTGGAGTGTGTGTGGTTGGTGTGCGGGAGTATGTTACGATAAATTAGTGTGTAGAAAGCGCCAATTTAATCAAACAAATACTAAGTATATAAAAGTTGAAATAAAAATTGCTCATTCGGTAATAAGCGTTTCCGTATTGTCATAATTAAGGGAGTAGAACCATTTAGTTAATGTATTGTTTACCTCATACCTTTTAAGTGAATATATTTTTAAATGTCTGTTGATTTTATTGCACAGCAGACTGACGGCCCAACTGTGATAGAAAGCGGTTGCCATAGCCTATGGACATTAGCAACACAAGAGGTCCTGTCAATGTGCTGCCGGCCTCGAAGAGGAAATTGGAACCTGGCCGCTAATGCTGGAACACTAATCAAGATTGTCATGGCGGCATACTCTAGACTAGGAGTGGTAGCCCTTCCAGACGGACAAATACCCTACCACATGGCTGTGGGTTGTTTTGTCGCCTCTAACGACATTGACGGTAAATTACACAAAGATACTTTTTATAGTCATACAAAAGTCAAGCTTCCTTCATTCCGTATAGGTGTACTGCGTTGTGACGTCATCATTCTAACAAGTTAAATAGCTTATTAATTATTGCTTAAACAATTTTATCCGTGCAGGAACGGAGAAAGAATACAATTTCCTGTGGCCGGGCGGCCTGTCGTAAGAGGCGACAAAACAACCCACACCCAGGCGGTAAGGTAGCTATCCGCCTGGATGGCTACCACCCCTGGTCTATAGTATGTCGCCATAACAACCTTGAGCTGTGTTTCGGCATTTGCGGCGAAATTTTGAATGTCAGATTGTAGTAAGATATTTCGGCGCACATTCTATTTGAAACGAAGGTCTTTTAGACGGTTTACAGTAAAGTGAACGGGCAGAAATCGTCACGTTAAGAAAAAGCGTTATGCCCACTCCAAGACATCTTTCACGCAAGGAACTTTGTACCTGACGGAGGTCCCCCGACCGCATAATTTTAGTTTTTATGTATACTGTTATAGAATTTATTGTATAATAATATCAGCCCATAAATGTCCTACTACTCGGGCCTCCCATTATCGGAGGAACGGACAGTAAGCCCGCCACGCTTGTCCAAGGCGGCTTGGCAGGTTTGACACATCGCTTTTCTCGATGTTCAGGTTGCATCACGATGTTTTCCTTCACCGTTGTTAGCACGTGGTATAATGGTAATAATATGCACATTAGATCGGATAATTGATTAAGTGGTGCATGCGTTCCAGCTAGGATCTAATCCTGCTACCACGACTTTATTGCAAGACACACCCAATTATTACAATAACGCTAAAGTTAAGGCGATAGGTGGTAGCCACTTATCATAAAGTACACTGTCTATATATTTGCTTACTAGCAAGCATAAATATTAAATTTAAATGCCTTAATCTAATAATTAACTCGTGCATGCTTTTTACAACTCTCGTTTCAATTCCTTGGAAATGTGTATTAAAGGCAAGCTGCAGTGCACTAGTTTAGTTTACAGGTCAAAGGTTATTAGCACTGCATTACTATTTTAAATGAATTAAGTATTCGAAAGCACTTTTAAATATTTACTACGCCTTTTGAGAGTTAAGAACTGTGAAATCTATACCAATATACAATTATGAATGTGAATAGATGTTGTTTGTTCTTTTGTTTTTCATACTTTTGAGGTCCTAAATAATAAAGGATAAGTCCGGTATAGCCAGTCGTAGCGCGTGCTTAGCCTTAGAAGGCTATGGGAGCAATAATTACTGCATTAAAAAAGCTGCCCTAAACAGAAGCATATGCAATTTTTGAAAACACGTCTCGAAGCGGTATACATATATAAATAGTATAACATAATAATATTAACTTTTAATTATGTATCTACAAGTTTCAAATGTTTTTTTGCAGAACTTTATATAACTAACAAAATTAATTTGAATTTAAAAACCGCTATGTAAATGAATATTTTGAAGTTATACTATTATATGGTTACTTAACTTTTAATTTATACAGTTCTTAGAAACTTTGGATACAATGTTAACTAATTATATTAGCCAAAAATGTTTGTGTATCGTTTCATTATTTATTATATACTCAATTCATTCTGAAAAGGCTATGTTTTCAAATAATTATTTAAAATAATATCTAGTTAATTCAAATTAAGAACGTTTTTATATAGTACACAAGTGTCGTAATATTTTATGCTACGAAAATAGCAACACGAATTTCGTGTCTCAAATGTTTGCTTTACGGCACAGAGGGACCGTCTGTTGTATGTAATTTCAAGGAGAGTTACCGCTACCTCTTTGACCTCTCATATCACCCCCTCTTATTAGACTTTACAAAGGTCAGGAGTATATTTAAACGAGAAAAAGGTTTATGATTTGAATTTCATTTGACTGAATTGCCTTTTTTGTATTTATATTTCTATACTAACATATACTAATAGAATTTGCCCTCCTCTCCAATTGCATGCATGTGAAATATGACGTTTGCATCATACAACTAATATAGAAAGGCAATAAATAAACATAAATTTATTAAGAAAGTAAGAAACTCACATTTGTTTATTACTTTGTTAATAAATTCATGTTTATTTATTTGGTTGGCCATTAAGTTATTGCGAATTATAGGCGAAAGATGGATTTCATTTTCTTTTGTTTCGTCAACATGGTCAAAGTACCAAATTTATATTTTTTTCCTATTATTTTGACTTCTACCTTTTAATTTGTAAAAAAATTATGTCGATTAGTTCTTTGGTTTTGTGTTTAAGTTAACATTTTTTTTACTACCTTCTTACTGTGTTCTCTTGAATCAAATGGGTAGTAAGTGAAATAGAGTTACGTGCTAGGGTTTGACTATATTTATAACAACACAATTTTTGTTTTTACTTGTTATTAGATGTTGATTGTTATGAATTTAAGTATAACATTAATATCGACAATACGCTTAAAATATTTTTATCCCGAAAAATTATGTCTCAAGACAAGCTACAAATTACTTGTAGATTAAAAAGATTCTACGAAACGATACAAGTGAATATTTAATTTTCATCATGTACAAAATAGAGTCATTTTTACAAGCTTTTATTTAACTTGCAATGGATGTATTTAAGCTCGGGTGGAATCTTGCAAGTTAAATTTGACCAACTTCGCGGTTTCCGATTGAGCTGTAATTTTGCACGTATATGTATATCGCGTGACAATGTAATAATATGGTACCATGGAGCTGATCTGATGATGGAGTCGGAAGGTGGCCATAGGAACTCCTGTACTAAACAAGATAGACCTGTCGTGTTTGGGCTCGTTTTACTTGTCTTGGCTAGCACTCTGCTGCTACATGATATCCAGGATCTCAAAAGCTTGTATTTAAAAACCTTTTTACAAAAAAGCTTATTTTTCATGAAAATCCCCTAACGTATCTCATAATGTCCGAATTTCCACGTCAACGTTGCTCGTTCGCAAAATGGGAAGCTAAGCAATTTATCTTTGGTGAAATTAATTTAAATTTATTGCGGGCGCACGATTAATTGTCCGCCTACCTTCCAATGGAAAAGGGATTTTTATTTCAAACACAAACGCTTGCCCGCCTCACCTAATTGATAAAATAATCCAGCCAGACACCAATTAATCGTCACTGAAATAGGCGTGAAGAAAATTATTTATAAACAGAAAACGTCTTTGACGCTTTAATAATGTCAGGTCACTACGTTTCATTGTTCGACTCGGGCTTCTCTATACAAAGGAAACAGGCGGTATACCCGCGACATCTGTCTAATGGCGAGGTTCTATATGTTGTTAAAAATAAATAATGTTTAAAGAATAATTATTTTAATATATTGATGTTCCGGCTAATCTCTGAAACGGCTGGACCGATTTTGACAGGACTTTCACTGGCAGACAGCTGATGTTATAAGGAGTAACGTAGGCTACTTTTTTAAAATTATTTTCAGGGTTCCGTGAATAAAAACTCCACGACGAAACGCGGACGGACGGACGTAGTCGCGGTCACAGCTAGTTTCCATATAAAAGATCACGTTTTAAAATAACACCATAGAAATAAATAATCATATAATACAAATAACTTGTATTAATGTTTAAACAATTAATAAATGCGCTATCTGACTTCCTTTACTTATACCACCTCGTGAAGTCATAAATTGGTATGCTCCTACAAAATCTATGAAGCCGATTTAATTTTCAAAACCCATTTGCAGCCAATTGTGCCCACTTGTGGTTTTTCAATTAAATCCTAGGTATTATTTTCTGTGTGCTTTTCTTCACATCACTGTTTACAGTTTTCTAAATTTATATTTTCAGGAGATATTGCCTCACTATATATTTTTGAAGTATCTTGATGTTCTGTTTTATCTGAACACAAATATGTATTAACTATGATATGCCTGCGACTTCGTCTACGCTTGACTTGGAATTCCCGCAGGATTCTTAAGACACAAAGTTTCGCAGCATTAAAAAAAGAATGTAAGCGTTTCAGTGAAAACTGTGTTGGAATAATCTAATTTTTAACTGCCCCAACTACTACAAACCGGTTCTGGGATGATTCCCGCAGGAATCCGGTATAAAAATATCACACATTTTATTACATACAATTTGCTATCGCCCAGTGGAAAAATCACATTGTATTTCGTTTTTTTTTATTTGGCCATTTTAAATCATTTCCAGAAAAAATCCTACGGTATTTCCAGGATAAAAAGTAGCGCATATTTTAAGTCCAAGAATTTGCCGTCGAGCAACTAAAAGCGTATCGTTATAGATATCATTATTTTGTTCTCAGAACTTTCTAGCCTTTTAAATCTATCTAATATAATAAATAATACATATAAAATCTATGAAGCATTTTATAATATTGTTACGAGTTACGGAGCTCGAATTAAAATGCCGTTGGAATTATTATGGAGTTTATTAGAACTATACAAACATGTATAACACAGGTACAAATATAACCGAAAACAACAAATCCAAATATAATGCAGAGGGTCGTAATTCAATAAAACGCGCCAAAACCGTCACTATTAGATTCCCGATTGTAGTACACACGTCTCGCTTTGATCGTGGCTCTCGTTCGACTGCCTTCCTCCCTCAATCAGGCCATCATTTTATCCTGCACAGGTGCAATGTGCCCGACCGGGCGCGTAGACCGAATTTCCTAGAATCAGCTTGTACTTTAAAATCCGTAACACCTGACTAATGGTTACAATACAACAATAGGCTGTTCTCCAGAAACTTATACCAATAAATAAGTAAACAAAAGAAGACGATCATAAAATAATTACAATAGTTTCGATGTTATTAGTTCAAATGCCGACGGGTAATAAATGTGCTTCTACAAATCTGTACGTGGAATTTGTCTTAGTCGGCGCTTAGGTTGTATGTAACAATATGGTAAAAAGTAGCTCAATTGAGTTGACTGTCCGCTCCACTATATACTCACTTAGTACATTACTTTGACACTCGACTCTACAAATAAGGGCACAATGAATGTTCATAGAAATTCAGCATAAGAATGGAACCGTCGTCACACTGTGAGTGGTTTTGATAAAATCCACTCATCGTCATAAGTTTCACATTCAAACTTAAGTTATTGGTGGCATCAGATCGGTTCAGGAAACTTGACATCGAGTTCCTTATTGGAAACTTGTCAACGCGAGGTGTGGCAGGCACGGAAATGTCAGACCGAAAAAACATCTGGCGCATAATGTGGCATGACTTTATAGTAGCGGATGTGGGATATTAAAGAGAATACAATCGAATATTTAAGTTTAGCTATATATTCTATATTATTTATTAATAAAGCAAAAAGTTCTAACAACATCATCACAATTAAACAGTTTGTTCCGTATTTAGAACAATCAATTTTCACGTTTATTTCTTAACTTCCATTATTTAAGTAACATATTGAAACAAATGCATCGCCACCCCATGTGTGCTATTTACATCTATGCTGCCCTCTTGCGAGCCGCATTGACTTTCCTGTTTTTTTGTCCATTTTCACAAGTGTCTTCCAAAATCTACAATTCGCTAATCCCCTAGCCAATCGAGAAATCATGCCAGTGACTGTTACTTACAATCCACAATCGAAAGGTTCCCGCAGCACAGCACACAAGGTAAGTGGTTGTGCATTTGGCGTTTTCCAAATTCCGCATTTTAAACTGTACACAGTTATTTCTTGATATTTTTATAGGCTTTCAAAACTATCTAAAATGATTAAAATTAGGTTTTTTCACATATAAAATGCAATTTACATTAACATTTTTTTAAAGTGTGAAATTATAATTTTGACAACTTCTGTTGTTGAGCGGGTAAGTCTTAGCCGGCCGAACTCGCTGGAATGCAGAGGCTCCGGGTTCGATTCCTGGCATGGTAAATTTCGGAAACAAACTTTCTGCTATTTACTATGGTCTGGGTGTCTAGGATCGGCCACAGAGTGGTCTGTTGTATATTACCTACAGTACAAGCGTAACATGATTAGCTTGGGGATACGTAATGTATGTGTTTGTCTGCCGATTATTATTATTAAAATATAACTCAATAACTGTTAAAAGATATTTACATGTGGACATTTTTATTTTTCAAAGACAAAGTCAAAGACCTACTATTTGGTTGATACTGGATTTTTATATTCAATAAATATATCAAATAAGACTTGGCTCAAACTCTTTTGTTACCAAGACATGAAATCTTTATCTTTAAATAGTATAAAATAAAGTAGCTTTCCGCGTCTGTCTGTCCGTCTGTCTGTATTCCGGTAACTCCTCCTAAACCACGCAACATAATTTTAAGTAGTTTGTCAAGGAAGGTTTATATACTAGCTTTTGCACGCGGCATCGGTGGCGATATATTTTTCTTTATTGCAGGAGTTCAGGAGACAGGCATACGGCCCACTTCATGGAAACCAGTTACCATCGCTTACGGACATTTGCAACACCAAATGTGCTACAAATGCGCTGCTGTTCTCTTAAGGTTGGGAGACTAGAACCTGGCCACTAACGCCGGAACACAACTCAAGGTTGTTATGACGATATACTTTAGACCAGGGGTGGTAGCTATCCAGTCGGGCAAATACCCTACCACCTGGCTGTGGGTTGTTTTGTCACCTCTTACGAAATTGTATTCTTTCTCAGTTCCTGCACGAATAAAAATATATAAAGGCTTAATGAAGTTCTTATGTAAGTGAAATAGAGTAATTCTACTGTTACATAATATAATAATATTAGGAAGCTAAAATTAATAGAAAGTATCTTTCTCGTCCTGTAGGTTATAATGTCATCAGAATTCATCGAATTATATGTTTGAGATTAACGTATGCTAGTTCACACACGGTCGTTAAAAGTAATTTTGACAAATATGCTTTACGAGTAAATAAAAAATGAATGTACATGGTATCTATATACATGTACAGTCATTTTTTATTTACTCGTAAAGCATATTTATCAAAACTACTTACTCTTGATTCTATACTTATAAACACTATCAATAGGCCGAACTAAAAAGTCACGCATAAACCCTATAAATGTTTAAGTGAATTTACGTCTCTAATGTGCTGTTCTGGCACTCAAGTTCCACTCATGAGCGTTTATAGCAGTATGTTTAGTTCAGGCCAAACGCCTAGAGTCTCGTATATTACGCCCCAGGGACGAATCCCAATGACACAGTGGATTACCCGAATCTCGAGTTAAACTAACCGAAGTTAAGGATCAGTGCAGTTTAGGTTTTATCTATGTACAATATTGTTACGAGTTGCAGGACTCTAATTAAAATGCCGTTGGAATTATTATAGAATTTATTAGAACTATACAAACACGTCCAACACAGGTACAAATATAACTGAATACAACCAGTCCAAACGTAATGCACGATTCAATAACATGCGCAAAGTCCTTCACTAAATAGATTATCGAATGTACACAATACTTGTTTCGCTTGTGGTTATTGCTCGACTGACGATCTCTACACTGCACCGATACAATATGGTGCCCGACCGCGTAGACCGAATTTCTTAGAATCAGTTCGACACACCTGGCTAGTGACTGCCATAAAAGATTACAATACATAATGGGCTGTTTTCTAATTACAAATTTTAAACACAAAGTAAATAAAAGAAGTCCAAATGCGGAAAGGTAATAAAGTGTGCTTTTGTGGTATGCAAGTGTGAATCTACTATTGTCGGCGTGTAGGTCGTAACAATATTGTAACATTCTAATCATGCCGTGTCTGTACATTGAATCTATTTAAAAAACAACTGGAATAAACTGTATAAACGACGGAGTACACGATGCATTTTTTTTAAATTTCTTGTCTGTTCGGGATTCATGTAAAAACTACCAGGCCGATTTCGATGCGGTTTTCACTGATCGACAGCTAATTCTTAGACTTAAGCTTTGCGCTACTTTTTATCCTGGAAATCTTGCGGGAATTTTTCTAGGAATTAATAAAATGGCCATATTAAAAAAACATTCGAATTCTAATGTTATGTTTTTACTGATCGATAACAAATTGAATGTAATAAAATCTGTGATTTATTTATCCCGGAAATCCCGCGGGAATTTCCTCGGGAGCGATTTGATGTTGTTTGGATGTATAAAAAATTAGCTTATTCCGACATAGTTTCCACTAAAATGATAGCTTACATTGTTTATATCTCTAGGTGACAGGTCGAGGTTCTTCGCCATAAAACCATTGACTGATTAAATTATTTGAATGTGTTAGTCTTATGGTTAGTTTCACCTTCGCTAGATGGCAGTGTGTATTAAAAAAAATAGGGTAGGAGAATGTATTTGCGTGCATATTTCCCGGCCCGGGCGGAGTTTACATAACAGTCATATGGGACTCCCAACTGTTGGTCTTCCACTCTGTCTATAAAATTAACATTAACGCAACGAAGCCGCGGGTAAAAGCTAGCAATATCTATATATATACATATAATAAAATTGTAGAGGTCAAATTTCTATACAATGAAAAAAATGCTAAAAACCGAGTCAGGGGCATGTAAGAAGTCAAATAGAACCACTTTAGATTTTTAAATTTTTGTTTCTCTGTTTGTCTGTTTGCACTCGCTAATCTCTGAAACGACTGGACCGATTTAAATGTAATTTTGTATGCTGGTACCTTATATCCCTGGTCAACATATAAGATACTTTTGATCCCGAAAAATCATCATCATAGAATAAAACAATTTATACATTAAAAACAATTAGGCTATATATCATCACGCTAAGACCAATAGGAGCAGAGCACCAATGAAGAATATTTTAAAATCGAGGGTTTTTTTAACTTACTTTTTTTAAACTATTCCACGCGGACGAAGTCGTAGGCAGAAGCTAGTTTATAATAATCAGCAAAGAAATGAATATTATATATTTCCAAGCTGTAACATGACTAGGCATGAAACAGGGTTCGCCGTCTATTCCCTGCAAGATGGATTATTCAAATGTGATCTTATTTGGTCGACGTTCTCAGTTCCCTAAGCTCATTGTTTTAATTCTAACTTTAAATGCAGATCTTCACAGCACTGTGCCCATTAAAGTTATAACAATATGTAGCTACGTAATATAGATATATTACGTAAAGTAAAACAATATCTTCATCTCGAGTTTTGTCCCCCTGGTAGTTTTTATGTCAATGTTCATATATGTTAACAAGAGTTATAAAACATATAGAAAGGTCTACTCGAGTTACATTATTTTTGTCTATTCTCTTTTCTTTCATCTTTTCCCAATTATTTGGGGTCGGCACAATATGTCTTTTTCTTCCATACTCCTCTTTTTTGACACACGTTCTCTGTCACATCACACAATAAATCATCACATCATCCTTCACACAATCCATTCATCTCTTTTTGGTACCCATACATTTGCATCTATCTTGCAGTTAAACATTCTTTTTGTCACGTGACCTTCATCCCTCTTCATTACATGCCCATACCATCTTAGTCTTATCCCTCTCAATTTTGTCTCAATCTGTCTCCAATTTAGCCGTGCTACGTTTATTTTTCTTACATCCTTCTCTATTTTACAATTACCAATTACAATCAAGGTATCTAAATTCAGGGTTACACGATAGTGTGGTTGATTATAATTCAAGAGGCACTGCACAAGAGGTTCCACCGAAAAAACAAAACAGGTATTTATTTCGTTTTCATTCTGTTGATTTTCAACACAATGTCCTCTAGCGCTAGCCGCGGTCTGTCCAGTTTGTTTTGAAATGCCACCCCGTCTTCATCTACCCGCTATTAGAGACTTTATTAATGATATTTTGGAAATTTGATTTATTTCTGTGATTGTGGTAAGTTTTTATTATCTGCACCCCAATAGGGTTAATGTTTCATATGAGCTTTCACCGTGTTTTCTATAAAAAATTCTTGAAAATCTATATGGAGGAACTGTATATACTATTGTAGGCACCCCAGCACAGTGATTGGCACAGTATTATTTTGTCCGAAACATTCTTCTTCTTATTTTAATACTTGCAACAACTCAGAAGGGTTTATTATAGTAAAAGAACAGGAACTGGTCACAATACTTTATAATGAGAGAACCTTATGGTTTTAACACATTTCTTACACTGACTATTCAAACTCGACAAGCATTTTTAGAACACCTCGCCATCCCTCCAATTTTACGGTATATGAAACAGCATATTAGCACAACCGATAGCGGATTTAAGTCATTGATAAACTATTTTAATTAAAGGGTTATGCATGACAAGAATTTAATACATTATTGTTTGGATATTTCAGATAATATTTTATATAAGATATTGTATAAAATATTATACTTAAAGTTTTATATGCAATAAAATAAGCCGAACAGAATATAAATCTATCGCGTCTGCCAACATGAAAATAAAATGTAGTGAATACCGTCTATATACAATTGAGAAGTTTGAATTATAATCTGTACACAATTATCACATTATACAAATGATAAATATTGTAATAAAATTATTGTAAATTATAGACAACTACTCTATACAAAACAGGCGCCAATCACAGAATAAATAAAAATATAACATTACTATTCAATTACGGAAATGGCCGATCGTATCGTTTAGGAATAAGAAGGTACATAACAAAATCAATTATTAACTCCAAAAAGAAACACGACAAGAACAACTGATCTATACCATTCAATAACTGTAACATTATTCTTCAAGCAGTCTCTGTCCACTGCCACTTCAACTTGCTAATCTTGCGTGCTATGTCGGTTACCTTAATTATTTTACGGTTACCCTCATTTCTGTTTTTATGCATAAGAGTAACATCTAACATTGCTCGTTCCATAGCCCGTTGAGTGACTGAATTTATGGATCAGTCCCATTGTCAGTGTCCAGTCTCGGCACCATATGTTATAATGGTTAGGACGCACTGTTCGAAGACCTTCGTCTTCAAAATATTATAAATCTTAATTTTTATTTTATTTTATAGCCATACAATGATAGTAATATTATTGTATATCATGAGTTCAGCAGACAGGTAGACGTCCCACCTCATGGAAATCAGTTACCGGCGCCTATACAAATTTGTAACACCAAAGGTGCTACCATTGTACTGCCGCTCTCTAAAGGGAGACTGGAACCTGGCCACTAATGCCGGAACACAACCCAGGGTTTTTATGGCGGCATACTCTAGACCAGAGGTGGTAGCCATCCAGACGGGCAAATAAACTACCATTTGGCTGCCACTTTCTTTTGTAGTTTTTTACAAGTAGCCACCAGGCAGCAGGAAATTGTATACTTTCTCCGTTCCTGCACGGATAGATAGATAGTGGGTGGGGTGGCAACTGTGGCATACTTTACCCTAGTTCCTTAATAATAAAAAAAATATGTAGCGAGATTTTCGCTTCAAAAGTTGTAAAAATAATAGCTTTCTCCCTCTAACTTTTGAATTTTTAACTCCTAAAGAGAAATTAAAGATTTTTTACAGTTTCTATAAGTCATAAGAAAAAACAAATCTGGCAAGCAATAGAAAATCGAATTGCTTTTCAGAGCCAATAAGACCGAGGCTATTATAGTGACTCGTAAAGCTCTCGCTTTATGAGACAATGTCCCCGTGTCTAATGGGCCGTATGCAGTGCACGTAAAAAGATATATAGCATTTGTTAAGCCATAAATTGCAAGGAATAAACACAGCGTAACTAGGATAAATGTGGACGAAGTATAGATTAAAGAGAGCTTAACCAATGTTAGATCGTTTATAGCAATGTCGTTTTAAGTTCCATTTGGGAATTTGATAATATTTGGTTGCATTTGTGTTATGCTTACAATCTTGTGTTATAAAATTGATTGTAAATGGTTTCAATTTTTTTTATGAAGTGCTAGAGTGCGTCTCATGAAACAAGACCCGCTATAACAAATTTAAGTAATTATAATAGAGAACCCAGCCACGTTGTCATGTTGTTTATATAAAGTGTTTTAATGTAAAAAAGAAACATAATAATTGTTATTTAGAGTTATTTGAAATGGAAATTATATTATAATTATATAACAAAAGCCAAAGGTTAATTAACTCTAAACCGGCCCTAACTTAGCGAATGCTGGTTGATAACAACCAACGCTGGTCTTCCGTTAGTGCCAAACAGCAACGTCACCTTCACAGAAAAGAAAAACTAATAAAAATTTAAATATTAATTTCTAGAGACTAATATTATTTGTAGTGTGAAAATAAAAATAGGTACGTCACGTAGAAAAATCAAATGAAACTTGATTAAAACACTAGGTACTAGTGTATTGTCATATCACTACAACTATCAAAAAGAGACAACCAGGCTTATTAAAAGGCTTGTATTAAGTGTGAGATCTGCTTGCGTCCTTTAGTGTTCATACAGACAAAACGTAACAAACGATGTAAACAATGTAAAATTTACATTATATTGTTATTTTATTCACTAAAGGCTATTAAACCGGAATCTTTCCAACATTCCGTTGCACGACCGTAGTGCCACGTTTGCGAGCCTTCTTTCGTGAGACAGAGTCTAACGAAATTTCACTTGCGTTATCACGATGACGCAACCGTTGGAAGCAACGGTCGTGTAAAAACACGATGTGGCGCTACCTTTTTGGCTATATTTGTCTAGCCCACGGAAACGATGTCATTTATCGAGATAAATATTATCCTAAATATTGCCTTGGAATATAACCTAAATTGGTATCGAATTTCATCTAAATTTGTTCAATAGTTTTCACGTGGTGTTCTAATAGAGATACAAAAAGGAAAAAATTCTTAAAATCATATTTCTGGATTTTTCTGGTCCGAATTTGGCTCATGTACCTTTTTCCATTTTTTAATTCATTGTAAAAACTAGACTTCTCCTACATGTTTATTATTATATAGTTAGAATAATTTAACCGCAAACTCGCAGTTTTGCACATAACCGTTACAGTATTGAATGAGTGAATGAAATTTTTTTAATAAAAATCATGTATACTATAAGAGGTTTAGTCGCCGCCGACGATATCTTTCAGACCACCTTCACAATTATTAAAACTAACTTAAATATAGGTATATAATATTATCATACATTATAAAGTGAAAATTTGAAAAAATCAGTTCTACTGATCGAGCTCGTCTTTTATCAACCTCTGTTTGAGAATCGGGATTTTGGTTGCAGCCCTACCGTCACTTTCTATAGGCATGTTAATGGATGCAGCCACATTCAGGTCAGCAATTGCTTATATCTTTGGGCAAATTGATGCGAGCCACACAACTGTCGCTGGTGCCAGACCGTTGATCGGCTTGGCCACCGTGCTCTATCGTGCGGCAGAGGCGCAATCAGAATTCCGCGACACGCTGGCATTAACGACATAATTCGTCGGGCTCTTGTCAGCGTCGGCTTGCCAGCTGTTATCGAACTGAACGGACTGGTCGACGACGATGGCAAGAAACCCGATGGTATGACTTTGATTCCCTGGAGTTTGGGAAGGCCGCTTGTGTGGGACGTTACCTGTGTGGACACACTAGCGCCTTCCCATCTCCAGGAGTTCCAAGTCGGGGCCGGTCGCACTGCCACTTCTGCCGATCACCTTAAACGGCGCAAATATGTGACCCTTGAAAGAGGGTATATGTTTCAGCCGTTTGGAGTGGATACGTTGGGCCCGTGAAGGCCAAGTGCCCACAAAGTTTAAAAATATGAAAAGACGACTAGTCGAAGCCACAAGCGACCGGAAGGCTGGAGCTTACCTCGCCCAAAGAATTAGCGTATGTATTCAGCGAGGTAATGCTGCCAGTCTTCTAGGCACATTGCCCAACGACAGCGGTCTGGTCAGGCTGGACCGTTTGTAGTTTATAGTGTTTTATTTTAGTGTATATAAATTTGTTAGGGGTTTTTTTTTCCATTTGTATGTATTAGTTTTATTTTAATTTGTATATATAGTTTATTTGAAGACTACGATTTTAATCAGCTTTGTATATTTGTAATTTATAGTTAATTTTTAAGTTAGTTTTATTTAATAATTTATTTAGAAATCAGTATTATTATAGAAAAAATTCAAATGTCAGAATGTCGGATATCAAATTATTATACGCATGTCGTTATTGTTATTCCTACATATTTTATATTTATATATCTTTAATTATTGTATAACCGTTGTTAACTATATAGCCATTTATTTTCTATTATTGTTGTCCAAAAATGTATGTATCGAATAGAATGTCCTGTCTGTTAAGTATGAAAATAATTTTATATGTGTACAATGTGTTTTTCTTATTTTATTTGTTTCTTTGTAAATTAAAAACCAAACGGTTGCTCTGAAAAGAGTTTAAGTTTTTATTACACACAATACGATATATGCTGTTTTTGTATATAATTTTACAATTATGCAACGCACCTGAAAAGGGAAACAACATTGAAGCTATAAATTCACAATTTCAAAAAGTAATCTAATATATATATATGTATATATTACGAATTTTAAAATAACTCTTTGTTCTGACTGCAAAAGATCTTTTTACAAGTGACATCTGATTGACACTTGACATACATAGATAATACACAATGGGCGCGTTCCTTTAGTCACAACGCCCAAAGTGTTCCATCTGCTGTTCCACATGGCGACCGCGGTCGTTATGGCCGTGGCGAAAACATCACTAATGACGTCATTATTTTCGATCACACAGCGGTTACAACGACCCACGTCAAGTGCTGATTCGAAGTAGGTATTGACCACAGAGCATTAATTCTTTCTATCATTTGACATTGAAAATGGCGCGATTTTTAAAACAACCAATGACATTTGTGTATTTCGTCGTTAATGATATCAACGCTTCATAATCCGTTCCACTAGAGCGTATGATAGTAACTCCCACAAGCAAGTGGAACGCGAAAAATCACGGTTGTGAACGTGCTTATCGTGAGTCTCTTGTGGAACATAGCCAATATATTACTTTTTAAAATTAACTGTACGCGGCATATTCAAATTTAATGAAGTTATGTGTTAAATTCGCGGCATGTAAAGACATATCTAATGGCAATTTATAATATATTTTGATGGACATCATAGATATGCTACGTGCTAATAAAGTTGTTGTGCACCTTTTATTAAATTTTAATACTTATATCGACGTTAGCTTTCAATGCTCTCATATTGCTGAGGATATCTTCTTAGATGTATCGCTACTTCATAAATATATAGCCAAGGTAAAGTGAGTAGTCATAGATAAAACTTATAGAGTAGTTCAAGGCTTTTAAAGTATGGTCTACAACAATGTCCTCTGTTTAAGTCGTTTCTTTTTTGAATATTGTTTTTCTAATAAATACCTACTGCATCGTATGGCAAGAGTTGTACAGTATATACATCAAGCAGTGTAATTTGTTATTGTTAATTTATAAACAATGTGTCAGAAAATTATTTCGTTGAAATGTACGAGCAAACTTATACGAAGAAAGAAGTTTTCAATTTGTTACAAAGTGGCACTAAAAAGTATTTTAATGAATTTCCACATCGTGATTTCTATACTATCTGAGCTTCATAAAAAACCATAAAGGGAGGAACATTCTGCTATATTTACCAGAAGGAAATTCATATAATTTACATTCAGAATAAAATTTAACAACAGCATCTGCATTCCGTTGTTATTACCGCCGAGAGAAGTCAGCAAATTTACGCAGACGACCCGTGACTAACCCCGAAACGGTTTCTCCAAATAATTGTAGGGCACTTTATTTAGATTAGTGTCTCCTCTTTTGGTTCTCTGTATTCATGACGTCATTTCACGGCACTCTTCCGCGTAAGGCTTAATAGTCTACAAACTTTGTAATACGTGGAGTAAATGCAAGATTGGAACTTATTTATCTATAATATTGTAAAATTATAAGCATGCCGTGTCTGTACATTGAAACTTAAAAAGATCTGGAATGGACTAGTTGTATCAACGATGGAGAACACGATGCACTTTTTTTTAGATTTCTTGTCGGTTTGTCTGTAAGTTCGGGATTAATGTAAAAAAAAAGCTATGTGGCCAATTTCGATGCGATTTTCGCTGATCGACAGCTAGTTCTTACACTTAAAACCTAAAATATTGTATCGGGATCAGATTTTTTTCACTCTGACCACTTTCACTCTGACAACCATTCCCATGAAAATTCCCAGAATATGAAGTACTGCAGATTTTAAGTCCGGGAAATCGCTATCGATTCGCGAAAACGGCGTTGTGATCGTGATACGTGAATCCCGAACAAGCAAACACAAAAAATCCAAGAAACAAAATACTACAATTTTATAATACTATCGATAGATGTGTTATATTACCCATTATAAGGGTGTGTTTACTGAACCCAATTACTGTCAAATATAATCTTTCCGGGCCAAGCGAAAACATTATGAGAACAAAAGTAAATCCATACACATTGCTGTCTTAGATAAATAGATCTATTTTTCCTGCACAAACACAATCATCATCTGTCAGCAATTTCTCATCTGTGAGACGAAAAGGTAAACATATAATATATCATGGTACGATATCACGTAATGGTAAGCCAATAACATCAGGTTTTACGGTCACATAGAGTTGTGATTGTATCTTTGTTTGTTTTTTTATGAATTTAATGCAGTGAAATTTTACTTTAAGTCTGGCTGAATATTCTTATAGATTATTTCAGAATGATTATGTTGAATATTTGAATACTGTACTATGTTGATTACTACAGTTTATCACGCGACTTCACTTATGTAAAAGCCATATCTCATAGACACTTCCTCATTTTTCAAGACAAAGCCAATTGGAATTGATTTTACTAATGTCAAAGACAATAGACGATGCAGGTAGGGGTAAAATTTATTCTATATTTATTTCTGTTACAGAATGTAGTTATAGTTTTAGTCCCAAAGCCTTGAAGAGGGACCGAACATACAAAAAAGTCACACATCCGTATACTTATACATACTACGTAACTATCTATACACGCGGTGTCTCCGATATCTTAAACTAATTTTTAATTTCAATAAAAATAATAACTAGCTTTAGGTGAGTAACGACACCTCGTATACACGACTCCGGAGGCCAATGAAAGGCCCCCGCCTCCGTGCTTGCCTTAACCAGCCGGCACGGAGTACAGATCGCTAGACTTAGACTCAAGCTCCAGGGGTGAAAGTAATAAATGGAACAACGTCTGAAGTAGCTTCGGTGAACCTATAACCCACCTCTCCACACCCCTTAGCCACTTACACTAATGTGCCCCTTGCCAAACTTATACGGCATTTTTAGGGCTTATCGTCTGCCTATTTTTCATCTTGCCCAAATATTGCAGGCAGACGCCATAGCCTCCATAGTTTCAGATCTCTAGTTTCAATAGCAGTTTATCCCAATAGCCCGATACCTTTTGCTCTCATTTCCTACAATAGTCCATCACTGACAGAGCTTGTCCTTAGCTGCGTTTTTATATGACATAGACAGGGATAATCGCCAGTCAGTGTCACGCCACATTTACATTCAATGCGTCGAAGTGGTTCTACGTATTACCTACCCCCCTCCCCCAAGCCCTCCAAAAGTCCGGGCCACATTTTTATGGTCTGTGATCTGCAATGACGTACAGCTTAATGTATTAATAATAGTCAAAATAAATTTCAGTTGATCGTGTATGTACTGTGGAGCTTAAAGTTTTTAGAGTCGTTCGGTGTATTCGTCTTTGACTTAAGGCTTGTAGCAACGCCAACGTCCTTGATGATTTTTCGGGCAATAGCGTTGATTTCTCAGACCTAGTTGTTTTTCAGATGCATTATTATTTTATTGTGAATAGAATAAAGTAGTATTTAAAAAAAAACTCTCTTTTATATAAAGTACATTTTTTATCCAGTTTTGATAAAATGGTTTTATGTTAATAATTTGGAGGTAATTCGATGATTTTTTCTGCACTTCCAATAGTTATAATAAAATTACGAAAAAATCACGTTACGTCTTATATCGTAAAGATTTATCTTTATAGTTTTGATAAATTATTCATCAATAAATACCAACGAAAATTTGTTTTGTTTGCGCCCCACTTTACACCTTTTGCAGTAACAGAGGGACCTTAAAAATTAGTTTAAGATAACCCTAGACTGGTGCTAAACTACCATAAACTATGGTAGTTTACTGGTTAACACACTCGTGTCATAAACTGAAATTACGCGGGTTCGAATCCTCACAGGAAAATCATGCAACGTTTAGGTAGTTTAATATGCATATTGTTGCAATACAACAGGCTGATGATGAAGGCTGACACCGTGATGAAACTAGCACTTTGAGGTAACCGATATGTCAAACCTGCCAAGTCGCCTTTGACAACCGTGACAAATATGTTGTCGGTCCCCTCCTTTTTTTTGTTAATGCTGGAGGAATACATTTGCGCATATCATGAGGCCCCGGGGAGGTCACCGAGGGGTATGTGGGATTTGACACGGCCGACGCTACACACAAGCTTCTGATGGTAGAAGAAGTTGCCCCACCTTATCTTAATGAGGCGCCACAGATTCGTTATCATAGACATAACTGCCGTGACGCCTCGATGCAACCCAATAAATAGTCAAGTCCCTGGGACCAGGTCATCCCACGGCACTGGGTGTGGCACGCCGGGAGGGTATTGTCCATCTCCTTAAGAAATTAGGTGGCCCGAGCCCGATAGTGGAAACTTTATGGGCTGTTATCGTAACCCTAGACAGGATAATACTGAACCCATATACATGTGTATACTATATAGTTTTTCCTTACGTCAATCACGTACCCACATGCCCACCAAAAAAAATTAAATTGATCCACGTCGCAAGTAAGGCAATTCGGAATTGTGCCCATAAACGATACCCAGGTGCTGGGTTCAAATTGGAATTATCTGCCTTCTTTCTTACCTAGAGCCAAGATAATGAGAAAACGTGTTACAGTAAATATGGATTTTCTTTATCAATTTGTGAAAATTAGAAAGCTGAACCCTTACTCCCTACTGGTATTTGCTAGTGATGTTCTTAGCTTGTATTAGAGGGTTGCGCTAAAATTAGAATATTGGATTTCTGCTTTAATAAATCTCGGACAGATTTTTATTAGGTTAAGTACTTTGATATTTTTCATTTTTATTCGTAATTCGTTTCGGCGTTTTTATGACGTCTGCACAGTTAGAGGTGGAAAGACTAGTTTGTTCAGAAGATTTCTTGAACTCCAAGGAAGTCACTTATACAACAAGATAAATAAATTATGACATATTTATGATTTTACCAAAAAAATGATAAATTCCTAAGTCTCAAAACTAGTCAGAAACTGAGAAACTGCAGAATGACAATTACTCAGGTACACTCACATTTATACATACATTGATACCCTCACAACTAGACACACTTAGAATTTATAATTATACACACACACACTTACACACTTATTTCTTTTCCTTTCTTATAGTAATAGGGAGGCTAGAGTCAGGAGTACCGTCACACAGGATTTAAACTAGTATGGGCTCCTGTCTTTCCCACTTTCATTAATTTTCAGTATCTTTACTCTATCACCTCTGTTTTTTATGAGAAATAAATAAAAATAAATACGACAACTCAAAAAAAAAAATAAGCAGAAGCCCACAAAAAGTCCCTGCGAGAAATTACAAATGCTTGACAATAATGCAAAGATTTAAAAGAACTATACTCCGATTTTTAATAACCTGGACTAAAATGACAGCTGCGATAGACCTTTTTCATGTTGCAAGCTTGAATCTACTGAACACTGTCAGTTGAATCCTATACAATTTCTGTAGGATTCAATTCGCGGTGGCGAGTTGTTCATTCAACTCACTTATGAATCAAAATAAGATCGATCGCAGCTGTCATTTTAGTCCACGTCATTAAAAATTAGAGTATAGGATCTTTCAGTTAGTGTTGCCAATGTTCATACATAGTCGAAAATAAAACAGTTACAAAGACATGTTTGATAACCAGAAAGAATGATGCAAATACGCTCTATCGGATAGTAAAATAACATGCCCGTTTGTGTTGTGTGTTGTACCTAAGAAGGTATAATTTATTTATTTAAGTATATTAGGTTAAAAAAAGATAACATTGTATTATATTTTTATGTTGGTGCTATTTGCCCTGGGAAGATTTATAATTAATAATAAGAATACAATTTCCTGCGGCCGGGCGGCCTGGCGTAAGAGGCGACAAAACAACCCACAGCCAGGTGGTAGAGCATTGGCCCGACTGGATAGCTACCACCCCTGGTCTAAAGTATGTCGCCATAACAACTTTAAGTTGTGTTCCGGCATTAGGGACCAGGTTTCAGTTTCCCTTAAGAGAGCAGCAGCGCATTTATAGCACCTTTGGTGTTGCAAATGTCCATAGGCGATGCTAACCGCTTTTCATCAAGTGGGCCGTCTGCCTGTCTGCTGGACTCCAGAAAAAAAAAAAACATTTTATATCGCAAACTATCCTATCTCCCGGGATGAAAAGTATCTATGTCTATTTTTGGTATTTAGACAGACAGATCGAGTTACTATCGCATTTTTTTATAGATTATGAATTTTTGTATCTTTAAACTTGTGAAATAATTGATCTCCCATACAAAATTTTATTCTCTATTTCAACCCGTCCTAGTTTTATATATATATATATATCCCCATCTATCTCTCAGTAAACTACATAAATGCCAAAAATTACAAAAATAAATTACCACAACTACCAAAACTACTAAAAGTTCCAAAACTACTAAAACTACCAAATTTAGCAAAACGACCGAAACTACCAAGACTACTAAACCTACCAAAACTATCGAAACTAACAAAACTACCGAAACTACAAAAACTACCGAAACGACCAAAAGTACCAGAACGACCCAAATGATAAATCACAAAAAAACTAAATCTATCCTATTATGCGGGATGAAAAGTATCCCTTGTCCACCGTCGGAATTAAAATTACATATATATACCAAATTTTAGCCAAATCGGTCAAACAGTTTTTCTGTAAAATCATAACAAACAAATAGACAAATATACTTATGTCCCGGAAACTATCCCATATCCATTTTTCGGGATAAAAGTATCCTATGTTCATTCTCGCATCGAAAATATATATATACTGAGTTTCCGCCAAATCGGTCTAGTAGTTTTTCCGTGAAAACGGAACAGACAGACGGACAAACGGACAGGCGGACAGACGGACAGACAGACAGACATACAGACAGTTACTTTCGCATTTATAATATTATTTTATCCGTGCAGGAACGGAGAAAGAATACAATTTCCTGCGGCCGGGCGGCCTGTCGTAAGAGGCGACGAAACAACCCACAGCCAGGTGGTAGGGCATTTGTCCGACTGGATGGCGACCACCCCTGGTTTAGAGTATGCCGCCATAACAACCTTGTGTTGTGTTCCGGTATCAGTGACCAGGTTCCAGTCTCCTTTAAGAGAGCAGCAGCGCATTTGCAGCACCTTTGGTGTCGCAAATGTCCATAGGCGACGGTAACCACTTTCCACCATGTGGGCCGTCGGCCTGTCTGCCAAACTCTTGCAATAAAAAAAAATAGTAATAGGGATTTAGACTGTCTTCATTAGTACCCCCCCCCCCCCTCTATTACTTTCAAAGGTGTTTCAACATTTAAACAACAGTTTCTTTTTTTTTACAGGTACTCTCAGAAAAATGTTATAAGTGTTAAATTTAATATTTATAATTATGATGGTTACTGATTACTATCAACTGTTATCAAAGACAAACAGAAAAAAGAGAATCCTGAAAAAGTAGCAAATATCAACGACTTGTCAAAGAGCACAAAGCAAGCTGGCTAGAATTGGAACAGTACCAACCCGGTAAGTTTACCCATTAATAACATTCCTTGCATCGTTTGTTTGGATTACTCTCATATTTTCTGGAAACCAATCCACTGTGACACAAGGTTAAGGTAATCCTCTAAAACGCCTTCGGGGATTGTTCTTTTAACATAAAGGGTTAAATAACCACGGTTATTGATGTGTTCAAAGAAATAATAACCAAATTGTTTTTCATGTAAATCCCATACAACTACAGCAAACAAACGTCTAAAGTTACATTTAGAATAGAATAGAAATAAACTAAACTATACTATAAATAAAATTTTAGTGACAAAAACATAAATCTGTAAGTAAAAAATTGACTCCAAATCGCTGTCGGCGGGGGGCGTGCCCAAAAGGCAATGATGGCAATGCTGATACGTTGCCCTAGGTGCAAGCCAGCCTTTTGTGGCCAGGCTAGACCTCATTTTTAGAATATAATGTCTTTTTTGTACATAAAATAAAGAACATTAATATTCCGGAACAGCATATTGCTGAGCTGTCAACCTCGCGACGTACAATTTCTTCTTATATAATTCTTCTTATTATTATTAAATAAATAATAAAAGATAATATTCAAATACAATCGGCGGTCTTATCGCTTATTTCTTCCAGATAACGTTTGGATGGAGTATATGAAGGACAACAAAACAATTAGTAGCTTAACCAGCACTCGTATAACCACATTTGCATATAATATCTATCTAAAAATATAAATAACAACTTTATTGTTCACCAAATTTAATAATTACAAAAATGCGTACCTTCAATACTTTCATGGTAAAACTAAAGGCGGCTTTCCTTTACAAGCAACTTGAATCAAACGATTAATATGGACAAGTTATTTAAAACTACACAAAACTTATACTGAAAGCAAATTTCGTATAGATCTGTCTTTCTAATTACGCCGATTGTGATGACATCATCTAATAAATCTCAAGTTTCTGCTGCCATAATAATATACACGGGAGCAAAATATCCTACAATACAATTATAAATGTTGCTTTTTGTTCGGGAGATTCTTCGAAATATATTTTACGAAAGTTTTTACTTTATATTTTTTTTTCTTAATATATATATATATATATATATATATATATATATATATATATATATATATATATTACGAAAGTTTTTACCGATACTACCCTTTTTTTTGTTTCAAAATAGATTGTATATAAAAAAGTATAATAATATACGGAGTCTAGACATAAATCAAATTATAGCTAGTTGCCAGTGGTGGTCAGTAAGTCAGTAACAAAATTCAATATAATAGAATCTATACCTACTATGTAGGTAGGTAGGTAGGTATAAATATAATTTATATATTAACGTGATTTTGATGAAAATAAAAAGATTAATTGTTTCGGCCAAGTGCGTATCGGGCCATATTTTTTTTATCGCCTGTAGCAGGCAAACAGACAGACGGCCCACCTGATGGAAAGTGATTACCGTTACCTGTGGACGTTTGCTACACCCCTGGGGGTGTAACACATTGCCGACCGTACCTTTGTACCGATATAGGTACAAAGGTACATTGACCGAATTTATAATGATGACACACGCTGCTCTTTTACCTATTTGGCATAGAAAGTTTAAAAATTTTAAATACCCCATATCCCCCCATAATTATATGCATGCTGTACATTTTTATTTTTTCATGATTTCACCTTGACCTAGCGACATAGATTACGTACATACATATTCTTACAAAATTCAT
Organism: Dendrolimus houi; assembly: GCA_039645545.1. Lineage (NCBI taxonomy): Eukaryota > Metazoa > Arthropoda > Insecta > Lepidoptera > Lasiocampidae > Dendrolimus > Dendrolimus houi. Next base: position 20,461,615 of record CM077127.1, on the reverse strand, counting down.
TCATATATGCCCAGTAGTTTCCGAGAAAAATGAGTGTGACATAGAAATCAGACGGACGGATACAAAAGACGAATTCATAAGGGTTCAGTTGTTTAACAAAACTACGTTTCAACGGTATTAATCGCGGTATTTTATTTGATTTTATACCGACGTTTCAGGAGGTTTAGGCGATTCTTGTACTCCAATCTTGTAATCCAAATGTTTCACGTTGATCACGGCTACTGAAAAGTAGCCTAAATGTTCATTTGTTGCAAAAATGGCTATAGTTTTGTATTCTTATATAACGATATCATTCAACGTCATATATATAAAAAAGATACAAAAGTAACAATCGCTGCAGTAAAGATAAAAACCTATAACGTACAGCTTTCATGAAAAGTAAGACAGCGTATATTTCACCTCAATCAGGGGCAGGTTTATGCGACCTGAATTACGTCACCGCCGGGGCGCTTAAGAAAATGTATTGTAATGCGGCTGAACCCAGGAAATGCTTGCGAGCAATGTAGCCCGCTCAAGGTTAAGGTTGATTTATGCTGATCCGTCGCGGTGGCGGTGTGACCGTGTACATCATGAAAGTCGTCCAGTAAAAAAATTATCTCTTATCATACTTTGCATTCTCTTTTGGCGGACTGGTTGCATCCGTTGTAGTTTTTATAGAAAAACTTTTAAGCAACGTCTTATTATTTAAATATATTTTTTAAACATCCTTAGAGGTCGGCACCACGTTGTCAACGCCCCTGGTGTGGCAAATGTCCATAGGCGATGGTAACCACCTTCCAGCAAGTGGGCCGTCACACCTTTACTTATATAGTATTCTACCTAAATCCCTTATGACTTATGACTATAAGTAGAACACTGAACCTAGGTCATTGTGTCATTTCATTGAGACCTGAATTGAAAAGTGTAGTCTTCTGTTTTTTAGATGTTTTGTATTTGTCTGTTTGTTCGGAATTCACGCAAAAACTACTGGGCCAATTTCGATACGGTTTCCGCTGATCGATAGCAAATTCTCGGACTTAAAATCCGCGGTACTTTATATCTCGAGAATCTTGCGAGAATTCTCTTAGTAGCGGCCAGCCGTGGACACTTTCGATTGGCAAGCCATGATAAGTGTGTTTATAAATCAGTATATTTTGATTAAAAATATGTCTCATCTGGTTATCAGATGGGTGAAGGTTCATCTTCGCTGTCTCCTCTACTATTGTGAATTCGAATATCCTATTTCGTCCATTGTAAATGCTGGCAATGCGTATAATATACGTGATGGTAACTACTTTCTATTTGGTGGGCCGTCTGATTGTTTGCCAGATTCGCAATAAACAGAAAACACCATTGTGTAGGCGTTGGGCATGGCCGAAACCCATACGTTGCACGGTATAACACGAATTGATTTCTAAAATATTCTTCAAAATTTCAAAACTGTGCTTCGTCCGGGCTTCGTAAGGGACACGACTCGCGTCTGCACGGTCTAACATAAATCACCCTAATGCGGGTGAAGACCGGGAAAATCCGGGCAACGTAGCCACGCTCAAGGTTATGCGGCAAGTCTTTTACGGTTGTATAAAATGCTCGGGATTTAAGTGGTTTTTCGTGTTATTTAGTTCTAGTGAGCTAGGGTATCAACGTTAGATTAATTATCGTTAAGCTTTTTACGTACGGTTCCGTAATTATTTAGGCAAAAACGCAACCTATGTAAAATTATTACGTCTATTCGTCTATTTGTACGTCAAAGCCATATTTTCAAAACCTACTAGATTTGTCTGGATAAAGATGTTGTACTCTTTATATCTCTATACTATGATGTATAAAATAAGGGTTGGCAGCCTCCATCTATCTAACTTGTTCTTGCTTTTGAGCTATAAAAAATACTTTTAACGAAAATTGGTTTTAACATAATCCATTATATAGTTTTTGAGATATGATCTATTTTCGGTAAAATGCTTTTTTATGGTTTTGTACTTAAGAACGAAAAGAGTACACGCTGCTGACCTCTAGGCAAGCCTATGCTGTGTTTTTCAAATAGTGACACTATTTTCAGAGCAGTCACATTTGTTTACTTGTAAGCAAATGAGAAGATACATATTCAATAGAAATTTCCAATTTGCCTTTCCAATTTGCAATATAATAATAGACAAGTAAACACGGACAATGTATGCATAATGTATATCCTTAAGTTTAGCAAGTTAAGCTTGATTCATGAGTATGTGTGTATACAACGGTCCACTTTTGGAAATTTGCTATACCAGGAATCGAATACGGAGAATGCGTTTCAGTGAACTAGGCCAGCAAAGGTTTGATCCACTCAATCACAGAGACGAAATAGTATATTATAATGCAATGGGGCAAACTTGAAGCCTTATAAATAACACCTCAATAGTCCTCTCGAACAAACCGAAACACAGATCCTACGTACAATGAAAAATTCTGAGTCCAACAACAGCTTTAAAGCAATACACAATATTTATTTAATCCCTTCCCAGGGACTATTACGCTGTATTCAACAATATCGCTTTTGTCGAGCAGGCGTTTTCATTTAATTTATTCAGGCAATAAACATAAATGTATTGTTTAAACGATGCCGGTGTGATTTTAATTTTAACCTGGGCGATGTTATGGATAACCATATAATGGTTTTTGGGTTGCTTTTTAGACTGCTATCTGTTGCTTGCGTTTTTATATCGAGGGATTAAAAGTTATTTGTTTTAAGCGACATTTTGCGACAGACTTTTAACATTTTTTTTCATTTATATGTCTCAAAATTAAGATTATAGAAAATATCTGATTAAAATCTATGGTTAGTCTTCTTTTCCAAATTACCATTAATAACGCGATTTTTAGGTCATTTGAAACATTAAACTCTTCTCCAGACAGATATTCCAAATGTAAGTTAAGCTAAACAGCCTTTCACCCTTCGATATATATACATATATTTGTGCTAACTTTATTGTATTGACGAAACTTCTAAACTTAGATAATGCTCTAATTATTAGGGGACATCATTAAAAGCTATTATTACCAGTGTTGCGATGAATATTCGGCCACTAAGATAATATTTATTTGCAAGTATTAATTAAAAGTCTTACATTTAATAAATGACATTAGTGTGTAAAAATTTAATGAACAGTTGATTGGTAGATAACTGTTTATTGTACACTAATACAAAAGTATATGTCGGGTTCACGGCGTGCGAACGACACGACACCGAGTATAACAGAATATTAATCTGAAATATTATAATCAAAGTTTATTACACTAGACTTATTACAATTATAATATTAAATACAGCACAATAATACACAGAAATATTAAGACAACTCCAAGAGTTGCATCCACGCTTGTCAGGCGTCGAGCAGCAATTTTCCTCCAAGAATACTGCGATTATCAAACAGTAATTATCGACCACAAGACGACCTTGATTATAGACTGGTCGGATGAAGACTGTCCCCTCTCTGCCTGAACACCGCGTATTTATGGTCCTCGTAGCGCACCGTAGTGACAATATCCGGGAATGCTTTGGCGCCACTTTAGTTTCACTTTCTTCATAAAACCAACTTTCGCCATCTGTATTAACTTCCAACTTCCGGTTACTCCATTTCCGATATTCGTCGCTTGATAATAAATGCCTCTACTTTGACATCCGGTTATACGACGATTATTGACTACTTCCGTCATCGTTTCCGCGACGCACGTGAAGTACCCGCCTTTATAACCACACATAATTAAGCTATCGAAGATTTCCGCGTCCAGTTAGTTACTTGGACATTCGCCTCATCTAATGTATAAACTTAAGTGGTGAATGTATCTGCTTCCCTTGCGCCCCGGGGCTCGTGTAGAAAGACCTTGCCACTTTTGTGTATCGCCACGTGATAAGCAGCGGCAGACCCCCTGAACCAGCGCTGTCGTGGGCTGGTGGCTGAATGCAAGGTAAGTGCAAGATTCTATATTCTCCGGGCACCAGTCTTTAATTGGGGAATAAAGGATGGCCATATATTGAGCACACAACCCCCATCCCACGGAGATTGCCTGATTGCGTTTCCGTTATTTACACACACAATAAGCTTTGAAACTAAATTAAACTTTGAAATTTCGATTGCTGCCAATCACAATTTAAAAGTCATAAATAAGTCATCATAAAAATGTGGTTTTTTGCATTATTGGAAAAAAGTCTATATATTTTCTATTCATACAGAATATACATTCGGCCAAATATTCGATATTCGGTTTTGGGCAAACATACCTACAAATGCGAGGTTTTTTACTACTCGATCACGTTCAAGTTAACGCAATTTTACATGGTGCGACTTTTCTTTCCCTTCGCGCTCTTAAGATGGTATTAAGTCATTCCCATACAAAATTGTGTTAACTTGAACGTGGTCGAGTAGTAAAAAACTCGCATTAAGCACACTGTTCGTTATAACTCTAGTAATTATCTACTTCCGTTCCACACTTAAACACTTTCAAAGTATTCAATACTTAAACTGGTATCAACTTTCATACTCTTCCAAAAGTAATCATCATTCAAAAGGCCTATAAAGGGTATTAAGGCGAGCAAATTACTAGAATGAATTTCTTTTACGATACGGAAAACGGCGAACTAAGCAAAAATGTATACCTAAGGCGACAAAATGGTAATATCATAAAGCAAAAACAAGCAGCAATATTGAATACAGAATACCCTGCATTTAGTATTTTGGCAAGTTCCACAGGACCTTGATACGCTTATCATAATCTTTGTTACCGTGAAATTGGAACGATAATCTTCAAAGTTTGTCGTCCCTTTTCTACCAAAAATCAGCTTGGAACAAGCCGTAACGTATAAGATCTTACTTGGATCACATACCGTGTGATTTCGTTTCCGATATGTGGGGTTTGTTTTCCTGTAGTTACGCACGAAATCTTTGTGAGAATATTTGCTTGAATAGTTTACTATGAATGGAGGATACTAAGGTCCGTAGGATCAATAGTAGTTTAAACTATGCAACCGAGTTTAATCCTTCTTTCCAATTGTTTTGTAATATCAAATGTAGTTTATCGATCAACAACAGTTTAAATCACACAATACTTTAATCTTTAACAAGAGGATCGTTTAAACTCCCCTGCGTGGATTAAACGACGTATTCGTCATTGTCAATGAATTTAAAAGTTTTTGTCTCATTCCTTTAAATAGCCAAACAAAGTATAACAGCTGCGACACAAAAAGTTGGTGCCTACTCAGTGACTAGCAATAAACTATATGACCGATTTCTAGTGTCACTTACTATATAATAGTTGTCATAATACTAAATTGCTTCTAAAGAACGAATGAAATGTGAATAAAATAGATTGTGTTACCATGTAAAAAATAATATTCGAAGTCTCTCCATATTTTCGAATTGATCTTATGACACAAGTTTAAACCATCAATCAACTTTTACCCTAGATTACGAATTCTATAGTTTAAACTGAGTTTGAACTTACGGACTTAAGAAGGACAAGCGTCTAATATCCTAGCTACAATATTATAAATGCGAATGCGAGTTTATTTGTTTGTTACTCTTTTATTCCTTTATTACTCAATCGATCATCATGAAAGTTTACTTACACGTCGTCGAGGGTGCAGAAAAGAAATATGATACCTTTACAAAGAAGAACTATTCCCGAAGTATTGCAGTCGCCTTTCTTGTTACTTCACTAACAAACACGTCGTCATCGTGTTTGTTAAGTTGCCATGACTACGTGATTGTTACCGTCGCCTATGGCCATTTGCAAGACCAAAGAGGTGCCAATGCATTGTATCATACATAATTTGAACTAGGATTAATTGCTAATTAGGACTGTCTACTAATTTTAGAACAGCGAGTGTTTCATTAGCAAAAACACAATTTCCTGCGACCGGGCGGCCTATCGTAAGAGGCGACTAAAACAACCCACAGCCAGGTGGTAGGAGGTATTTGCCCACCTGGATGGCTACCACCCCTAGTCTAGAGTATGCCTCCATAACAACATTGAGTTGTGTTTCGGCATTAGTGGCCAGGTTTCAGTCTCCCTTTAGAGAGCGGCAGCACATTGGTAGCACCTTTGTTGTTACAAATATCCATAGGCGATGGTAACCGCTTTCCATCAGGTGGACCGTCTGCCTGTCCGCTGAACTCATGCAATAAAAAAACCAATGATTATGCCTACCTCCGTGAAACACAGTAATAATATATGCGTAGGTACTTCCACTTACTGCCATCTAAGAATAGAAAATATGAATTGAGCACTTTTCACAATAAATGATGACCACATAACACTATCTCTGCAAGAAAAGGTATATGGGTACCTGAAAATTTATTAGACAAATACCAAAGTGTCCTCGCCTTACCCTACTCATCCTTTTTGAACCCAACACATTCCCTTTATTTCTCTAGATATTGTTTTCTTTAATCATTTCCCTGGGAAAAACTTGATGTACAGCGTTGCTATTTTCATTCCTGTATATAAATTGTAGAATATGCATATTTTATACAAATTAATTCTATTTTTAGGGATCCTTAGCCATTTTACCATCAAGGGAAAACTATATAAACTCGTCCGTCATATTTCTCTCTTCGTCTGTGTGTCTTTCTATGTTTTCATAATCTACTACTACTATATTGTTACGAGTGCGGGACTCGAATTAAAATGCCGTTGGAATTATTATAGAATTTATTAGAACTATACAAACACGTATAACACAGGTACAAGATATAATAACACACGCAAAGTCCGTCACTAAATAGATTACCGAATGTAGTACACACGTCTTGCTTCGCTTGTGCTTATCGCTCGCTTGCCTCACCCTTCCGTTGGCGCATTGCTTTATACTGTACAAACACAATATGTCTGGTCGACCGCGTAGACTGAATTTTCCAAGAATCACACCTGGCTAATGACTACCATAAAGATACACAATGATAGATAAATACAATACACAATGGGCTGTTTTTCCAAACACAAAGTAAACAAAAGAAGACAGTCATAAAAGAGCTTCAATGTTATTAGCTCAAACGCCGGTGGGTAATAAATGTGCTTTGTTTACAAATATTCAGGTGGCCCAAGTTGTAACAACATCTATCCCACGGGAACTGTAAAGTTTTCCGGAATAAATAGTAGCCTTTGTGCTATTCCAGACTATAATCTATCTCTGTGCCGAATTTCATCTAGGTCCACCGTTCTGGTGTGATTGAGCAACAGTAATATCGCATTTATAATGATAGTTAGATTATATATATGCAAAAGGTGTATTTTATATGCTTTTACAAAATAGTGTAAAGAATTCATTAGAAAACTAAAAACCAGACGTGGCAGTGTATATAACAAACACATAACAGCCGATGTATAAAACCACACTGCCTTGGACAAATGTGACGCACAATCCACGAATTCCTCTTGAAATAAATTTCCCGAGTCCACCAGTAAAATGTTTTCGACCTAATATTATTACACGTAATGAAATACATAAAAGCATACTCTTAGCTTTTATTCCGCCTTATTTTCGTACGCAATCAATCCAAACGGCAATTCACGATGTCACAACTTGTGATTAACGACACTCATTCATCAAAATTGAGCCACTAAGCTCCAGCTGTCAAAACCATACAAGATTTTAGTTCTATAATAGCATAATAGACATATACATAATGGGTTTTCATATATATCCTAGAGCTTTCCCCGCGAGTCAAACCCTAGAACGTGCCTCTTGTTTAAAGAGCAAGCTTTAATACAGGGTACATTGAATGAAATTTTTATGTTAGTGTTATTTACCCCCGGAAGATTCACTTCTTTTAATATATCGCAAACTATCCCACATCCCGGGATGAAAAGTATCTATGTCTATTTTCGGTATTAACACTACAAATGTACAAAATTACAGCAAAACCGATCCAGTACTCCAGTAGTTTTTCCGTGAAAGCATTACAGGCAAACAGAAAAATACACTTTTATCCCGGAAACTATCCCATTGTTCGTGATAAAAAGTATCATATGTTCATCTCCGACATCGAAAATGTATATATATACTGTGTTTCAGCCAAATCGGTCATGCAGTTTTTCCGTGAAAGCGTAACAGTCAAACACACAATTACAATGTCCTGCGGCCGGGTGGCCTATCGTGAGAGGCGAAAAAACAACTCGCAGCCAGGTGGTATGGTATTTACCCGTCTGGATGGCTTTCACCCCTGGTCTAGAGTATGCCACCATAACAACCTTAAGTTCTGTTCCGGCATTAGTGGCTAGGTTCCAGTATTCATTTAGAGAACTGCATCACATTGATAGCATCTTTGGTATTACAAATGTCTATAGGCGATAGTAACCGCTTTCCTTTAAAAAAGCGGTTACCATCGCCTATACTTACACCTAAAGGTGGGCTGTCTGCCTGTCTGCTGAACTCAAGTAATAAAAAAAACATAATACTCGTATTATAATAATATTGGCAACCTTGAGGCTTATTTCGGGGCCTTCACCGTGTAAATACTCCCGTCATATGTAGGTACTATATTACCCGAAAACAATCACACACTACCAAAATCTTTTCGGCTTAAACAGAAAAAGTTTTATTTCAAAAGTTGTTCCAAAGTACGAATTGTGTAAGTAGGTGAATCACATTTTTTTCCCAACAAAGAATATGTGTGAGGAAATACGAAGAGAAAAGTTCTGATCAATAGACACGACATTGAAGGAAGAACATTGGTTTATTTATACAAGTAATCTCCTTGAAACCTTTCTGAAAGTTTAAACATACACAAGGGGATTTTGTCGCTACGTACCTCCCGTTAAAAATATTAAAATATTCATTCATAAAACGTTATTTCAAAATGCAACCACAACTTTGTGGAATAAATAAATTATGAAACGTTATTTAAAGAGAATGAAACTTTCTATTCCAGAAATTTACTAACCTAAATTCATGGCAGCTAATATAGGTTTATAGGAGATGTTATGAATCTAATTTCATAATTTAATAGATTTCATTAAGTATCACGAAACGATAGCTATTTTAAGGCAGATGTTTATTGATCTGTTGCAGTGGATAACAAGCTTAATTAGTGAATACGATATTGTTATATTTACTAAACGTTTTGGTGGCATTTTTAATAGGTATTAACAAGTTGCTGGACATTTTAGATTTCGAACATTTAACTGGCGGTACTTTTAAGAAATTTATAGTATTATATATAAGCGTTGCGTGAAGCCAGGCAGACACACTTCGTCTGCCATTCGCCAGGCGCTACGAACTTCAGAAAACTGAGTGTGTTACATTTGTTTATGATTTAAATGTTTATAAAATTGTTAGTGTTTAAATGTCTACAATGTTGAGATGATACAAAACCATTGAAATAGTGAGTTATTGAAGTTGTGAGGAACGGGGTGACTGTAAGGGGTGGGAGGACACCAAGCCAGGTTGGGACCATTCTTTGTCATCTTGGTCAATATATCTGAATATGGCTGTGAAATGATTGAACAGTTATTCTTTCTCATGTTTCTGTGGTTACGATAATGTGCATTTATTATGCGAAGTTTCTATGATACTTACACTAAGGAGCTACAAATATCTCGGGAGAGTGAACATGTTCTAACTAAAATGCAGTGGCAGATTTAGGCTGGCTCTCGCTCTAGGCCCTGTTTAAAATGCCGCTCTTTTTGGGGTGCTGTAGATATCCATGTCCTTCTCAGATACTAAACCCAGTGTTTACATGCAGTGGCAGACATGGCTGGCTGCCACCCTAAGCCCCGTTTGAAATGCCGCCCGTTTTGAGGTCCTGTAGATATCCATGTCCAGCTGTCCATCTGCGTGTCACAGACTTTCTCGGAAACTAAGCCCAGTGTTTACATGAATGAAATTTGGCAAGAATATGTTAGTCTATTTAGCGCTACTAAGGTACCTACTTAATAAAATCGTGAAAAAATAACAATTAGGGATAGCCGCTATACATGTAACTGAGGATTGAGTTTTTATTTAATTTGTGCGGGATATCGTTAGTCAGGTTTTAAAAAGTCATTTACATTTTTCAGCTTTAAAATGATGCGGCCCTAGATCCGGGCCTCACGGACCTATATCTAAGTAAATGCACCACCGCTAAAATCATACAAAAAGGTACAATATATACAATATTTCCGATTGGAAGATTTATAAGAAATTACCGACTAAATTGCTAGGTAATCTTCTTTTTCGTACTTGTCCTATCTTATTTTTCAATATCACAAGATATTGGCTAAATTTATGCTAACTCCACATTGCAACCATAAAAAGATTATATAAAATGGTTTAAAATAGAATACAATATACTTTGTTGCATAATATTGAGATACAGTTCAAGAAGTTTAAATGTATAAAACAAAAGGCGGTCTTATCACTAAAAGCAATTTCTTCCAAACAACCTTAGGATGGATTAGAAAAATTTGTGAAACATTTGCTTTACGATATAACTAGGATAGAAAGTGTATACCTATATAATTTTGAAATGGGAACTAAGATAAACGTGGAAATAAAACAAAAATGTACATATATTGAACTATATAAATACAATAATTGATAAAAATAAGGATGAAACTTTTAAATTATGTATATAAAAATTTAAATATACTAAATAAAAATAATAGCTATTACAACACGTGTTTATTATTATTATAATTAAGGATAAATATAAAAATTTAGATTTCAAAGTTCATCTACAAGTTAGTGCATTTTTTAGTTCAAAAATTTAGTATTATTCAAACAATAAGTTTAAGATTTTTAATGTAAAATTTATCTAGTTTAGTTTAGTTATATTGTTATTCATAAGAAAAGTTTTCTTTTCACACATAATATTATACATAATTAAACATATACATTATACACATAATACTTTTATGAGCGGTAGAACACGGCAAAGTGTTTCTCATTCATAGAAAAATAAAATGTCATTACGAAACACATGTATTACAATTTTGAAGCACTCAAACGCATTGTTGTCGCATGAATATGTAACGTTAGCACAGTAAATTGATTTTATAATTCACCTAATTCATGAATTTGCGGTAAATTAGTCGCTACAGACTATACTTATTTCGTACCTTGGAGATTGTTTAGAAATTCCAACGGGATGCTAGATGCCTGTAAGATTATACTTGGAATTTCTCGACTTTCAGATAAAATAATAATATATATTTATAAAGTGGTTTAAGAAGCAAAAACTCTGCACCACACCACCAGATTAATTTAAAATATTCTTTAAGGATCTACCTAAAAAAAATGGAGTCCGCTATCTCGCCCACGTACTACCAAATTTTTGAAGATATAAATTCATAGAATTTACATACGCCTAATCCGTATTACACAAAACTTAATAAAATGTTTGTCAATGTCGAATGTTTCACAATACAATCATTTTGATTCAGACAAGATTTCATACATAAAAAATGATTTTTTTTACAAGAATAATATTTATATATACAGGTAGAATTATATCATAATCATAACGATTTTTTGTGACACATTCGTATTTTTTTAATTAAGTTTTGCGTAATACAGATTGGCCGTATGTTAATTCTATGAATTTAGAACTTTAAAATTTGGTAACGCGTGAGCGAGACAGCGAATTCCACTTAGGTAGGCCCTTAAATTAGATTGCCTCTAGGAATTCAACTATTAGGGTCATGCCTCACTCACTACCAGGCCACTCGGAAAGTATTGCGAAAAAAGTTTTTATGTATGAGTGACTGGCCAGTTATAATCATGTTTTGAAAATATGATTATTTATAATCAAAAATAGCTACGTTCCAATTTCAAAATCTCCCTCCACATTGTTTGCGAGCTAATTTAAATTATCGTGTCTCATTGAAAAATGGATCTGCGTCGGAATAATTTCGCGCTATGACCGGACGAATTATACCATAGACTTCAAATGGCATTTATGGACGAAGGCCCTTCTAAGCCAACCGTGTATCGTTCGTACAACGAATTCAAGCGCAGTCAACTAACTTTGGGGGATGAAGAAAGAAGTGGTCGCCCTTTAACGGCTATTGCGGAAGGAAACGTGCTAGCAGTGAAAAATTTAATCCAAGACAATAGGCGAGTGACGTATAAAGAGATTCAGCACGTACTGCAGATTGGATCGGGAAGCCTTCACGAGATTCTACACTTGCATCTTCGCGTGAGGCGGATAGTTTCACGCTGGTGCCGCCTCAAACTCGGCGATGCTCAGAAGCAGGCCCGGGTGGAATGTTGCCGTGATATGATAAACAAATTTGAAGCAGGATCGTCTCGGCATGTTTACGACATCATTATAGGTGATGAGTCTTGGATTTATCAATACGATCCAGAAACGAAGCGCCAATCGACGGTATGGGTGTTTCAAAACGAATCAACACCTATCAAAGTGAAGCGATCTAGAAGCGGGGGGAAGATTTTGATCGCGAGTTTTTTAAAGACTGGCTACTTGGTGTCAATTCCTTTACGGAACCAAAGAAGCATCAACGCCGAATGGTATACTACCAAATGCTTGGCAGAAGTTTTGTGAGCAACTTAAGCGACCAAACACAGTGCTCCGCGGGCTACTGATCCAACACTACAACGCGCCCTCCAATACCGCGCTCAAAACGAAGGACTTCTTGGACAGCACACCGGTCAAACTCCTGGGTCACCCATCTTAGAGCCCTGACCTAGCACCGTGTGACTCTTTTTATTTCTGAAAATAAAAAATCAACTCAAAGGGATACAATTTTCGTCGCCGGAAAATACGCTGTCAGCGTTCGAGCAAGCTGTAAACGAGATTTCTGCGGTGGACTAGAATGATTGTTTCAAAATCTGGTTCAGACGCATGAAACTTTGTATAAAGGCTGGTGGAGAGTACTTTTAAAAGATTTATTAAAAAAATATTTACCTAAAGAGCATTTTTTTTCTTTTGGCAAAACTTTCCGAGTGTCCCACGTATATTTTCCTTCGTATTCAGAACGCAGTGACGGTAATAATATGCAAATTAGCATGCGAAATTCCAAAAAAGTAAAAGATAAGCGAATATAAATGATTTCACAGAACCCCTTTTCCCTACAAATCAACGCGAAAGGTAGCTGCGAAAACAAGTGTTTCCAAACCATTTGACAACTTTTTCTGTTCAAGTTCTGAACAGTAATAAAACACCTAACTCCTCCAACGAGTTTATTACCATTAAATCATTTTATGGCTTGCCCTATCACGTCAAGTTTGCATTTCAAACAGGCTAAAGCTAATTTACTATTGGTAGATTTTGATTGGACTAACTCACTCACATCCACTCTAAATAAAATAGATAGTTTCTTATGAATCGAATGACAGTAGAGGTAAATAAGAAAATCAAGTAAGTGGTGGTATACGCACAATGAAGAAACCCAATGGCTCTTGTTTAGACCTTGTCTGAAAAAATCAAAATCAGGGTAGTTTTTGATGTTTTTACCGTTTCACTACGTTATACGTGGCATATAATATACACCATCTGCCATTTTGTTTAATCAGCACCAGTTGTTTTGAGAATGAGGAGGGATAAAAGTCACGTGACAAAAGGAATGTTAAACTGGAAAATTGACGCGTACAAATGTATAATGGACGAATTATATGAAGGATGACATGATGATTTCTGGTGTAACAGAGGACGTATGTCAAAATAGAGGAATATAGAAGGCAAAGAAATATTATACTGAAGCCAAATAATTGGGAGAAGGTGAAAGAAAAAAAAACCATTAATTTTGAGAAAAACTGCTGTGACCTACATAAAACAGACATGATAAGGTTGCAAAAGCGCCCTTGTGGCCAAAATGGACATAAAGTTCTAAAAATCTTTTATTTCTTCTTCCAAGTTTAAAGGTCGAAGGTCAAAGCGCGAAGGACCAAAGCCAGACAAAGGTGATCTGCAAAAAGGGTGAAAGACCCAGACAACCTGACTCAGTCTAGGTCCACGACCTGTGCTTTGATTATTGAATTTATTCTTCCAAATGAATCCTTTTAAAGTTTTTATCTGAGCTGAAATTGAAAATCTTTATTTTGATTAATTCTGTTGAAATCTTTACTGAAATAAATATAAATTTAATCATAACAGCCCCTAGACATCCTAGCGCTGGGTTCGGGCCTCCCAATTTTCGCAGTAACGGACAGTATACTCGCCATACTTGTCTAAGCTTATTTAGATGAATTATTAAGCAATCGATCAAATCTAAGTTTGAATGATCTTAAATGTCTTTTTAGGGTTCTATAGTAATTTTATAATATACAGAAATATAAAATCATTGTCCGTCTGACTGTTACTCTGTATACCTTGCTTTTTTATACAAGATAAATTTTTAGACAATTTTTTTAATTAAATTATCTTTAGATGATTAATATAAAACGGTTTCTACTGAAATATCTAATATTAGATGTGGCTCAAGTTGTCTAATTTAAACATCATTAAACAGTATAATTAATTGCAAAAATCCTGTTTGTAATGTACGAAAGTCTTCTAAGCAAAAGTCTACATGGATGAAAATTATTGTGTTTCTCTTATGGAGGGAATCAGAAATGAAGACATCTGTTAAAGAACTAATGTAGCCGACATAGCTTGCAAAATTAGCAGTGGTCCGGTTATATCTGTTGAAGGACCGACGCACGGCCGATGGAGCAAATGTGTCCTTGAGTGTACACTGCGTCTCGGAAAACTTAGCGTAGGGCACCCTCCAGCCCGGTGCACCGACGACCTGCGTAAGGTCGCCGACAGAGGCCCCATGAAAAAGGTGCGACCGGGATATGGGGCGCAGGCTTGTGAAAACCTACGTCCAGCAGTGAATATTTACTGACTGAAGTAGAAGGATGAAAATTATCAAAAAAATGTTATTTAAATGTCGCTACATAAAGGTATAGCGAAAATTAAAAAAAAAACTAGGGGATCTCAACATAGCGTAACTTAACGTTGAAAGATTTTAAATGTGTATAGGCGCGTGGAGTGTATTAGATTATTATGTAGGTTTTTAAAAATGTTAACGATGTTTATTTTACGACTAATTTGGATTAATCCAGTTTGATGGATCAACTTGTTACGAGATTACAATACAGTATTTATTATTTTTTAGTCTGTATTTCATTGACAACTGACCGCTGACAATGACATTTCACAAATGTTTTTAAGTGACTTTTATGTAGACAATAAATAAAAAGATATTAAACGTATTTAGTAATTCGTAGCTAGCTAGGAAAAACAGTATACGTTCTTCGCCTATACTGAACCCTACTATTTGTGTGGACCAGCACGCACTTGTCTACTGATTTTTATAAATTAAATATTGCTCAAAGTAAATAAGGAGATGGTCCTGAGCTAAAAAAAATGACAGCTAGCAAATCGGATATTTGCTTGCGCTTTTACAAAACTACAATAAATCACAAGAAGTAATTAAATAAAAAATATATTTAAAAATCCTTTTTTTATTACGAAGCTGGCAAACGGGTAGATGGCGCAGCTCATGGAAAATGGTTATCGCCACCTATAGACATTTGCAACACCAGGAGCGAAGCCAACGCGTTGTAAGCCTTTAGGATGGAATTATAGAATAAGATAGGTGCATGAGCTCTATATAGGATTACACAGGAGGAATAGGATAGAAATAAATAATCCGCAGACAAACACACACATTGTATATGCCCAAATTGAGCAAGTTACACTTGTGTTTTGTTTCTGAAATTTACCATACCAGGAATAGAACCCAGAGCCTTTACGTTGCACTGAGGTAAACGGGCTAAGACTTAGACCGCTTAACCACAGAGGTCATCATAAAGAAAATATTCAGAAATAATAGGACCTAGAATTGGACTAGGGGAAGTGGGCCATCGGAACTGTTTCTTTTTTGTTGAATCAGAGGCAATACGTTTCGTACACTACCGGGTCCTTTGTGGGGGGACCTTAGCAGCGAGATTAAGCGCCACCGGCATGTGTGGAGACCCAGTTGATAAAGTTGTTCCCAATAATACTCCACTAAATCTGCCTCCCATGTGCCCGCGTTTGTGCTAGGAAGAACATGAGACTTAGAACGTAGTTACGTCCATGCTCATCCCCGCAGCAAGGGCAAACTCACTTCATCAACAGAAGTTTAGATTCACCGCATCCCCAGATCTAGGTGGACCCTGTAGCGGAATCACAGGAGGAGATTTTACGCCTATCTGCGCCTCCGGACACCAGACTGACGTCGGTACCCATGAGTCGCCTGCGCACATCTCTCCTGTCTCGTGCAGCGGCCTCCTTGTGACTCTTACTCATCGCACGAAACACGACTACCTCAAGTCTAACCGTTTCACTCCTGCCTATATTCTGTGAGAACGTGGTATCACACGGATCGCGCCGGCCCTAATAACTGTAATCAAGATAATGAGTCCAGTATTGCTCTATCACGTACAATCAATCGTATAAATCTCCCTCCCACAAATCCCGATATAGTAAAAATGTTATTTTTCATGATCCATCAAACAATTTCCCAACAATAGTTGTCTGTTATTATAAAATTCTTTGGCTTTTTGTTCACTACTAATTCTTGAAAAAATAAACCCAGATTTTAGGACATAATTTAACGAAGCATTTTAATTAGATTAGCTATCAATCAATGAAGCCTAAATCGAAATCAGTTGAGAAACTATATGAATGGATGACTAAACAGTTAATTTCTCGCAACTCAAATCAAATCTCTTCCGAGAAAATTTCCGTCGATTTCTCGGAATATTATTATGTAGGTTAGATTAAGTATTAAGGCAAACAGTTTAAACGAAAATCCCATCAAATTCATCCAGATGTTTTTACTTGAATCTTAATAATAATAGGTTGAGGAAAAAGTCTTTTCGCATATAGTGTGTATGAACTTGTAATAAGATCTCTTTGGATATACCATTTGTATCTGGCTGGTTTTGGTATCATTAAAAAGTTTTAATTTTAAAGAAGAAAATTCCAAATTCAAATTAAGAAAATGTGTGATTTTCATTTGTTTTTCTTATTGTTAAAATGAGTGAATCTAATGAAGAAATTCGATGCATTTTAAAATTTTACTACAAAAAGGTAAAAATGCAACACAAGCCGCGAAAACAATTTCTGATGTTTATGGACCTAATGCAGTATCTATGAGAGTAGCGCAAATTTGGTTTAAGCGTTTTCAATCCGGAAATTTTGATATCAAAGATGCACGTCGCTCTGGTCGCCCTGTTACGGACAAAATTGATGCCATTTTTTAAAAAGTGGAGCAAATCGGCATATTAGTAGTTACGATGTAGCTGGAGAACTGGGAATTGACCACAAAACGGTTTTGGTGCATTTGCAAAAGGTGGGTACATAAAAAAGCTCGATATTTGGGTGCCTCATGAGCTCACTGAAAGAAACCTAATGAACCGTGTACTCATTTGCGATTCTTTATTACGACGTAATGAAACCGTACCATTTTTGAAGAAGCTGATAACTGGTGATGAAAAGTGGATCATATACGACAAGAACGTGCGAAAAAGATCGTGGTCAAAGGCCCGTCAGGCTTCACAGACTGTGGCGAAACCCGGGTTAACTCGCAACAAGGTGATGCTGTGTGTATGGTGGGATTGGAAGGGCATTATTCATTATGAGCTGTTACCGCCAGGCAGGACCATCGATTCTGAACTGTACTGCGAAAAACTGATGAGATTAAAGCAAAAAGTTGAAAGAAAGCAGCCGGAATTAATCAACCGAAGGGGTGTGGTTTATCACCATGATAACGCTAGACCTCACACATCTTTAGCCACTCACCAAAAATTACGAGAGTTTGGCTGGGAGATGTTAATGCATCCGCCGTATAGTCCTGACCTTGCACCTTCAGATTTTCACCTGTTTCGGTCTCTGCAGAATTCCTTAGGCAGTGTCAGGTTAACATCACGAGAGGACTGCCAAAACCACTTGTCGCAGTTTTTTGATCAGAAGCCCCAAAATTTTTATAGCAATGGGATCACGTCCCTACATACAAGATGGCAAAAAGTTATCCAACAAAATGGCACCTACATACTTTAGTCAAATGCAAATAAATTTTATAAAAGAACCTTTTGAATTTTTATATAAAATGCGAAGAAACTTTTCCCCAACCTAATATGACATCAATCTACAAATATCCTACTATTGGGCTCAAGCCACCCCATGCTTAGTTTTAGTTTTGCAAGGGAGACTGAAGGGTTTCACATAATATCAGTAATTAGTAAATTTGATACACTGGTTTCTTTACAATATATTTGTTCATTCTTCGAGTGGTAATGGTAATGATATGTAAGTACTTTAGTTCAGAAAAACTTCCTAAGCGGTGTTTGCATCAGAGTGAAGATATTGACCTACGAATCTACGTCATTGGAAGGAGACTGGGGTGATATACCCTGAATAAATATATAAATGGGCTAATGCTAATAAACTGACGACGGCACTTTTATTTGTTTAATTTGTATAGGAAACATGCAATAATTAATATTCTTAAATATATACACACAATACATATATCAATCAAGTTTCCACTAAAAATAATTGATACACTAAAAATAAAAATTGGCTCAAACAATTAAATACAATTATATGAAAATTACACAAAATGTCTATTTAAATGAGCGCAATATTGAAAAAACATCACCACAATAATTTACTAACAAAATAAAGAGAAAAGAAGGAAAGTATAAACAAAATTGTATGTCATTAGATTATGTTAAATTACAACATTTTTTAATTTGGGTTTTAAATTGATAAAAATTACCTATGACAGGATCTACATTAGTAAATAGTGCATTGTATTGCTGACAAGTGCGGTATAAAAATGTGTTTTTTGTATAGTTAGTTTTTATAAGCGATACTGAGAATAGGGATTTAACACGTGACCTCAAACGGGGACACTTCAGGAGTAAATTATTGATGAGAAATGGGGAATCTACGCAATTATTCATAATGCTATAGAGGTAAACTTGGTTTATTATTTCATATTGGGTAGACAATCACATACATACGCACACATTATATATCCCCAAGCTAAGCAGATTTCGCTTGCGTTATGAGTAATAAAACCGACCTCTCTGGAACCGATCGTAGAGTCCCAGACCATAGTAAATAATGCAAAATTCATTTACAAAATTTACCATACCAGGAATCGAACCCAGAGCCTCTGTGCTCCAATGAGCTCGGCCACAGAGACTTAACCCACACAACCACAAATTTCTACAAGTTAACCACAGAGGCTGTCAAGTATTGTAGATAAATAGACGAATTTATTCAATATGTATTACATGAAATAGGTACTTAAATGTAGATAGAGTACGTAAGCATAAATTTGGAGATATTAAGATAGCTTGATCTAAGTACCAAACTTGTATATTTGGTGGGTTTTATTAACGACACTAGTTTAATATATATAAATATATATGTATCTACCTAATAAATATCATTAAACTACATAAATGATATAAGGTTACTAAAATACCATGTCATACCATGATGTAGGTACCATAAAAAATCTTTTTCAGAAACAAAAAGAAGTCAAAATACGATTTTTAACTCACCTCTTGAAATTTTCATTTTGATAACGCCAGAGATCTCTTTACATAAGGTCACAAGTCCGTCATTTTTATATACTTTATCAAAGTCTGTTTCAGCGAATATTTAACCTTAATCACCATTCATAATTAGTTATTTTACAAATAGACTTGACACATAATAACCCCATAGTTCAGTTTTAAAGTTATTTTTACATTATAAACTATCTACAGATTCCTCAAGTAATTTTAACACGCCGCTAATTAGGAAAAGAGCACTCGCTTTATGCGGTAAATGTCAAGAGAGAGTGCAATTGAAAACAAGGTTGGGGCGCTAGCGCGGGAAAACGTGTCAAGGTTACCTACACTACCGCATGTGGCAAACCACAGCGGACACAGCGATGTACAGCTACATAAATCTAACACATATCTATAACTACAACTCCTTTTAAATACTACAATAACCGCGCTTTAAACTATTTATCCAAGCCCAAAATTCGTACGGAAAGCTAACCTAATCACATAACACTAATGTAGTCCCAACTGAATCTAAGCATAGAGTTCACAGCTCTCTGTCCACTTCGCAACACAAACAAACTATTCCATATTCAAATTTTTTGACATTCCGTCCGTGGAGTGCAGGCTTGGGCAATGCAACATCCCTAAAGCGCGCTCCGAATAGACTGCTGCTGCCGGCAGAGGCCGCCGGTCGCGAAATTGGCGCAATTTGAACGCATGCGCATTGCATTCCCGTACCGGCAGGACCCGATGTGACCCGACGCCCCTAGCTTTGATAGAAAAATCGAGGACGTAACGTGACGTCAGGAACCCGTACACAATATGGGTTAATCGGACGTAACAAAAACAACTCGTAGACTACAATAATTCCGCGTGGTAGAGCTATGCTTAAATCACTACCATGATTATAGCTCTAAGGGCCTATCGCTGTGATACCACGCTCTCACAGAACATCGGCGTGAAACGGCAAGATTTGTACTTGAGCAAATCGTGTTTCGTGTGATGAGTGAGTTCCGATTGCTCACTTCCTCTCTCTGCCCCTATCTAATCCTTCTTAATCCCATCCCCTCTATCTCATTTCTCCTGTTTGATCCTTTTATCCTATCTTAAAAAGAATAGGTAAAGAAATTTTGGATCTTTTTCGTGCAGTAGTAGTAGAGTTTGCCACAAAGGCAGGCAAGGGAATCTTAGTCCATACAGCCAATTCTGATGTTAAGTCTTCGTATAATAGCGCAGTTGAATTGTAGGCTACAACTGACAGCATTCAACAGAGTTCTTCTGAAAGCTCGAAAGGCCACCTTTGACTATACAATTCACATTTCTCAAAAACACATAATTACTACTTAAAAACTATCAATATCTTACAATTATTGTTCATTTTAGAGTAATTTTACACATTACCTTTCAGTTGTCATCAAAAACTCCCATACATGTTTTTTTAATTTTTTATTGCAGAGTTCAGCAGACAGGCAGACGGCCAACCTGGTGGGAAGCGGCTACCATCGCCTATAGACATTTGTAACACTAAAAATGCCACAAATACGCTACTGCTTTCGTAGGGGAGACTGGAACCTGGCCACTGATGCCGGAACACAACTCAAGGTTATGGCGGCATACTCTAGACTAGGGGTGGTAGACATCCAGTCGGGCAAATACCCTCCCACCTGGCTGTGGGTTGTTTTGCCGCCTTTTACAACAGGCCGCCCGGCCGCAGGAAATTGTATTCTTTCTCCGTTCCTGCACGAATAAAATGTATGGGTTATATACAGGCTGACAACGCCTTGGTTTCGCCATTGGTGTTGCAGGCGTCTATAGGCGACGGTGGTCACTTCCCATGAGCAGGGTCGTCTGCCTGTTTGCCAACTTCGCAATAAAAAACAAATAAATAGCACATGGCGTGCAATTCTCAATAAAGTACTACGAATTGGAATATTGAGCGAGGGATCGGCAATTAATGCGGTGGTTACGCGTTGTAACTTATTGCCTCATTCTAAATTTGTGTACCCTTATCATTCTCACTGGCCGCAGCCGTAATTCTTACAGAGGGAAAATACAAATCTTTATTCTTAATCCCACTGGTGACAAAAAAATAAAGTATTTGCCTATTTATTTCAAGATATCCAACATTTAACAGTACATGAATAAACCAGAATAGACGCGAAAAAAATCAATTAGCTTCCACTGGAATGTCGGACTTTTTTTTCGTAAAATGAGGTAAACCATAAAAAATATTATTTAATAAAACATTAAAAAATAATTTAAAAAAAACTTTTCACTTGAATTCTTCATTATATTTCACAGGAAACGTAACATTGACAAAATTCGGGATTTTACTATTGGCTAACAGTGGGCATGCAACACGAGGGTAGCTAAAAAGTTCACAACACGGACATTTGTGTCGCCGACAGATTTTGATTAAAAACTTATAATATAGATATCTAACTGAGCAAGAACTGGGGGCCTAAAGCGGTCGCTTTCGCCGATTCGTGTTACGAATATGGGAAATATTAAAATAAAGTGGAACTTTATGCTGTCATACATCTACCAGTGTATCTAGACACGTGTCAATTCTACTAAACTATTCTCCAAAGCAGCCGTTTTAGGCGAATTTGGCAACAAACGCTGTTTTTTGGAACAGCCGTGAAGTCACTTCACGGCCGTTCCAAAAATTATTAACTGAACAATATTGGTACATTAATAAAATTAGACAAAAGAAATGATAACTTTTAATATTCATTAATAATTTAATTTAACACTGCACTCATAGTCTCTTTGCCATTAAGCTAATATTATATTTCTCGTCACATAGAAAAGTAAAGGTTAAGTTATGAACTTTTATTTATTTTGAAAAACCCAATCATTTGATTAATGTATTTTCATAATTTTTGAATTTTAATCGGGACCTAAGTTTTCTGAGTGTAGACATAAAATTATTAGACATTAATTTAAACTTATTTAAACAAAAATTATTCGAGTGGTTGATCCTAAAGTTCTAATATAATGCCCAAAAATATTTAAGGGATAGGTAAGAAGATATTGTGTTGTTTTAAATATAATACATATAAGGAATCAAAATTAATATTAGATATTTTACAGAAATAGGTTAAGTAACATTAATATTGCGATGCTATTAAAGGCCAACTAAGTAATAAGTGCTATTCTCAGTTATACTGTATAAGATCTATGTAACACTTAATGATTTGATTTGATATCTTAGGTTTCTTAAAATTCGAATTGTGAAGTGAACAAGGTGCTTCAGGTATAAGATAAAGAAAGGTTCAAAAAGGGAATTCTCATGATTTATTTCATTCCGTCAGAGCTGCTTTATAAAACGTTTCTTTTCAAACCGTATTACTTTTTACCTTAATGCCATCGAAATAATTCTTAAGGATAGATAATCTTTATTAGAGTTGAGATTACCATTGGACCGAATTCTATACCATATATGTATACTAAAAATGTTATAGATATATCGAAAGAGATGGAAGACAACTATGTATTGGTGAGTATTAATGTTATTATTGTTGCGAATTGCAGGACTCGAATTAAAATGCCGTTGGAATTATTATAGAATTTATTATAACTATACAAACACGTATAACACAAGTACAAATATAACTGAATACAACCAGGCCAAACGTAATGCACGATTCAATAACATGCGCAAAGTCCGTCACTAAATAGATTACCGAAGGTACACAAGTCTTACTTCGCTTGTGGTTATTGCTCGACTGACCCTTCCTCAATCGGGCCATTGCTTTATATTGCACAAATGCAAATATGTCTGCCCGGCAAACGCCGACGCAATTTCTTAGAAATCGTAACCACCACACCTGGCTAATGACTGCCATAAAAGATTACAATACACAATAGGCAGTTTTCTAATCACCAATTTTAAACACAAAGTAAACAAAAGAAGTCCAAATGAAGAAAAGGTAATAAAATGTCTTTCTACGGGGCTGCAGGTGTGAATTTGTCTTTGTCGGCACTAGGTAGTAACATTATTTTAAGTATTTATTGTTTGACAAAATTTTTACATCTTTTTATAATAGTACAAAAACATTTATTTATATAAAATACACGTAGACAACATTCTTTTATAAAAAAACATCAAAAAAAAAATTTAATAAAAAAATATAAAATCTTGTACTCCGCCGGCAGCGGAGCCTGGGGTCCAAACTACCGGCGATTAAGGCTCCACAGACAGGAACCTCCTCACAATTCGTGCAGTGTCCAAGAGGGCTGCCTTCTGTATCTGGCCCTTCACTCAGCTTCCTACGAGAGCCTCTCTAGGTGACGGCCGAGGCTCTTCACTATAAGACCGTTAACGGTAACAACTATCGGCATAATTATTATTATTTGTTGTATGCCTCTAGACACCATGGACCATAAAAATGGCCCGGACTTTTGGAGAGCTTGCGTGGAGCCATGGGAAGGCCAACACATAGAGGCCCCTTGACAAATTTAATGTAAATGTGGTGCGACACTGATCGGCGATTATCTCTGTCTACACTATATAATAATGTACCCAAAGACAAGCCCCGGCCAGTGTAGGACTATTGTGGAAAATAAGACCAAATAGTACCAAGATGTTGAGGTGAACTGCTAGTGGTATTATTTTATTTATTAAGACGATTTATTATTAAGAAGCGTTTTGGCTAGACGTGTTCCTGGAGAGTTTTCGCTTCTTCTTCATAAACAAAATTAACACGTTACAAAGTGTATGGTTAGTGACTTAATTATTAACTTAAATGTATGTCCTTCGAAAAATATTCTTCAGTGGAAGTTATTCTAAATAAAAACTTGTGAAATTGAAGAAAACTTAGTAATATTTTATTCTATCTATAATCCCTCAAGACTATAAGTAGAATACTGAGCCTAGGTCACCGTCTTCTATGGGTAAGGTGCCCAGAAGGCTGGCTACATTTCCTCACTGGATTACCATACTGATGCGTTGTCCGAAGTAAGCACCAAGCCTCTGATCACCTAAAGAGTTGCCGAGTCGTTTTGATTGCTGTTTGCAGAGGCGCATAGCCTCATGACTCCACAGTTCAAGCGTCTCAACAGCAAACGGCACAAAATATTAAATTATAAATAAAGTATCAACTACCACCGTCTGTAATTCTAAATTGTTTTATGCAATAGGCACACAAACTCAAATTGTCTGTTTGCAAGCTTATATTACGCAAATATAAGACGGTTCATTTCTGTGTTTCAATTTGGATGAATCAACCAAAGTGATCCGTGTAAACATAAACTTGAACCGTTCAATATCATTTAATACCATTATGTCCTTTCAGTTCTCTGCTTTTCATCAAATTGATTAAATTTAGTTGATCCATCTAATATCAGTATTAGTATATAATAAAAATAATAACAGCCCAATATACGTCCCACTGCTGGGCTCGGGCCTCCGAAAATACCGAATGGGTTGTTTCCTGCGAAGTATACTTACCAACGGTACACCGCTTAAGTAATAAGTGCCCAGTTTCTGGTTAGTAATAGGCAAATGGGTGGTGTGCGTGCGGAGTCCGCAGGTAAAAGTAAAGTAGCGCTACTAAAGTAGCGCTTGCGCAATCCCTTCTTCTCCCAATACTTGATTACGGTGACGTCAGCTATCTCGATCTTAACCAAAGCCAATTAGACAAACTTGAGCGACCCCAAAACTTCTGTATACGATTCATATTTGGGTTACGAAAATATGATCACATATCCGAATATCGTAAAAAGCTCAAATGGCTACCAATTCGACTTCGCCGTAATGCTCATGTTCTGTCTCTTCTTTATAACGTATTGTTTGACCCTCGTACTCCGTCCTATCTTAAAGAACGCTTCCAGTTCTTCCACAGTGATTCAAGATCCCTGAGATCATCAGAGAAGTTGCGGCTAAGGACACCTTTACATACCACGGAGATTAACGCACGATCGTTCTCTGTTTGTGCCGTGCTATGTCTATGTACGTATATATATGTATATGTATATATATTTTTGTGTGGTTATAATATGGTATACATATGTGTAAGTATATTATTGTACATTATATTATATATATTATCATTAGTATAGTCTTAAGCTGCACGCCAACAATTTAGTGTGATTAAGATCCTTGTCCATCCAAAGGTTGCCTGGAAGAGATTGCTTTAAGCAATAAGGCCGCCCATTGTACTACTACCTTCTAATTTTAAGATGTGCAAATGTGTTACTGTTTTAAGTTGGTGTACAATAAAGAGTATTGTTATTGTTGTTGTTGTTGTAAAAAAAAACCCTCGGATATTGCGTACGTACGAAGCCGCTGAAAATAATAGTATAATTTTGTTGCCTTCATTTGTTGCGTAAATGTTTGTCGAATGACAATAAATAAATAGAATAGACTATTATATGGACTCACCCAAAACCCCGTCGACTAAGAACGTCTACCTTGACTTCAGAAATAGATATCACACATGCACAAAAACTGAAACCCCCTTAACCAACCCATTAAAACAATAACAATCACTGTCCAGGGCGGCCGCCATTCAGTTTGCTTCAACAACTCACTGCAATTGCCAAAAATCTTATTATTTCTCACATGTGTCTTTTTAACACCACAAACGAATCCAACGACAAAATGACGGCATCTTCCAAGTTGTAAGGGGAAATTGGGGGGACAGAAATACATACATACTATTATACAAAAAGAAAAGGAATTTGTATGTATCAAGAATGTGTATTGGGATTATTTTTTTCCTTAATTCGCCATCATCCTCCATCATATGCCAAGACAGAGTTATTCTTTTCTCTAGTCTCTTTTAATCTATCTTTTAATACTAGTTTAAGGAAAATAAAGGGAGGGAAGGCTTTTTATTTATTCTTCTTTTCTTTTCTAAATTCTTATTAGTAAATAAGAATTTAGAAAAGTAAAATACAATCTCTTATTTTACTAGTTTACATCTTATATTTATACTTATACATAGTTTGTTTTTGTTCTGCTTTAACATTTATTACTTTTCTTACTAACTAGTTTAACCTTATATATTATACATATATATCAGTTCTACGTATCTATTTATTTTATTACTTTACATTTTAATATCTATATTTTCTAATGCAAATTTTTCATATAATAACTATATGCCAACAGCATTATTTACCGACCTGTTCTTCTTAACCACCTTATCTACTACTTGGAGTGCGATCTGTATAAACCCCTCTATCAGTTTTTTACCTAACAGTTCTTGGATGTTTGCCTTGGTGATGTCGACTCACAGGATATTCTCCGCGTTATATCGCTCCACGGCAAAGAGGGGGCACTCGAATACTACATGTAAGGGTGTGTATTGAGGTTTGAACAGAGAAGAGAAATGGCGATACCATGAATTGACTACATTAAATAATAATCAGGTGGATAAGAACATTATTCGAACAGGTTATACAATGAGCTACCAAGGTTTCTAAGGAATTAGCTTCTTGAAATTAAATACTTTAAAAGTTCTCCTCGTTAACCTTGCATTCGTGAAAAAAACCACCCCAAATTCAATTAGTTTGAAAAGAAAACTTCTTAATTAAGATGCTAATGAAATAAAAGCCGGCTTAAACAAAGTTAGAAGATAAATGTGTCTGAAATACTATCCTTTTGGATACCCTGCTTTCAGAGGCAACTACTTTATCCCTATCTAATCTATATCAACAAATAAAATGTAAGTAGTACCTACTTCTGATTTCAAAATAAATCTTAAAATATAGTCAAAAACTGCTATATACAGGTGGATTTTTTTAATGCCACCTGGAGGGAAAGTACTCTAAATAATAAAGATAGCAAATTTTACTCCAAAGAAATATTTCTTTATTTTTGAAAAGAAATAAAAATGCATTCAAAGATTTTCAAAAATTCTCTTGCTTCACCCGGGAATCAAACCGACTAAAATCTGTAAAAATTACACCCTGTAATTTTATTGCATCGATCGTTAGGATCAATCACAAGGATGAAATCCCTCTAACATACTTGGTAAATTTAATGAAAGGAAAACCATAAAATCTGTACTTATAAATTCAATGGGTTAAGCTAAAGCACTTTTACTCGAAGATCCATCTGTTTCTGTTTACTTATGTAATTAATAATTTATCATTGACGTTATTTATGAATTAAAATGACAAATTAAGTACTATTTAGAGAAGACGATTCCAATAGCACGTGTTTGTAATGCAAACTCCTTTACCAATTTTTTTACATTCATTTATATATACACATACATACATACACACATATACATGTGTGTATGTATGTATGTGTATATATATATAAATGATCATTTTTAGTTTTTTTGTAGATTTCTTTAATAATATTAATGGTTAAAACCGATTTTTTTACTTTAATGTACGTGTGTATGTTTTATTTCGATATTTTGAGGTTGAGTAGACATGAATACAAAGTCTCGCGGTCTTGTGCAATCGAGTTAGAATAGGTTTGCAGGTAGGTTTCTTTAAGAACCTTAAAGAAGCCTATAAACTTACTCAATATGAATAGACCGTATGTCTCAACTTGAACGAGAATAAGTCTGATAATAAAGTAATTAAAGCATGTATGAAGAGGTTAATGGAAGTAGATAAAGCGAAAATTGTTTGTCAAGATCATCGCAAGTGGAGATCTTGGGAAACAGGCGTGATAATATGTAAGTATGTATTAAAGAATCATTAAAATTGAAAAGTTCCTATGTCCTGAAGAGCTAAAAAGGCTGATATGTGTATAAAAGGACATTGTACTTTCGCATTTACATGTGTATGTATAATATTTATAAATATGTAAGTTAAGGAAGTAAATTATACAAGAAACAGTCTACGGTAGTACGGTTATTAAACAGTTTACGGTTGACACTTGTTTTTTATTACAGTACCTAGTATCTATATCACAGAATATCTATTGTGTTATTTTAAAAGTACGTTTTAAGAATAGCAGGCGAAAATGGCAAAAGAGAAAATAAACACCGTACTAATTACGCCCCTGTCACGAATAGCAAGGAGACTCCTGTCAAGTGACATTGCTCAACAAAAACTCGTAGGCGCGTGATGACAATAAAAAAATATTTGACTAACGGAATATTACGTAACAAAAAATATTTTTTTAAATAATATATAGGGAAATGGTGAATATTCCGCCTATAAGAACGAAGCTCTTTGCATTTAGCTTTATCATATGTGCTGCAAAGGAATGGAACTCATTGCCGGAGTCTGTCTTTCTCGATACTTGTAATCTCAAGTCCCGTGTGAATAGGTATCTTCTAGGTAAGCATGCTGCATCCTAGACCATATCTTCGCTCCAGATAAGGCGAGATCGTGGTCAAACGTTAACCTATACTACTATAAAAAAAATCGCCCAGTGAAAACCTAACTCTAAAGAGCTCCAAAACCTTGCTTGACTAGATGGCACCACAGATTATTACATTATCACTTTTTGACGTTTTCCTGTTTAATTAAAACACATTTTATAGATCAAATCAATGAGAAATATATACTATAATAATGTCTTATAAATATCTTTATAGTCTAACATATTCTGAATCTACTTTAAACACCGTATCAGAACCAAATAATAAAAATAATAAAATTTAGATGTCTCGATATGAATCATTGTTTTTGTGTGACATAGGTACCTAAATTAAATTTTGGTTTCATATTACCACCCCGAACATCTGCCTTTCTAGGCTTCAGCCTACTCAACCTGCTGGTAAACCCACCATTAAGTACTGGGACTGTCATTCCTAGTTTATCTTCCATGTTACACGCTAGAATTCTACAAACATTGCTTGACTAGTCGGCATAGCTCTCTACTCGTGATAAAAACAATGTTATTCAAGTAATTCTACGCAAACCTGCCTTAAGTTGCCCCACTGATTAATGATCTACCGTCACGACTATTTGTCAATGAAGTCAACCAAACAGATCTAAGCGTTCGATACGCTGAGATGCTGAGATTAAACAAGAATAATAGTCAATGTGTAGTCAACAGATTGACAAAGTTTGATAACATTCAATTTCTTAACTTATGAACAATAGATATCACTAGTTTCGATTCCTAGTAACTCTACTAAGATAGGTACCTATTTGAGGTATAGAAGAATGTCAAATCTTATCATGCAACGTATGCTTTTTTGGCGGCATCAATGGTCGATTCCTATCGTTGTAAATTTTGAAAACGAACCTTTCCTTATTTGCTATGGTCTGGGTTTCTAGGATGGTCCCAGGGTTGTCCGTTGTATATTACCCATAACACTAACGTAATTTGCTGAGTTTGGGGATATATATTGCAATACGTGTGTATTCTTCTCCGTCGTCACACTTTTGGCAGAGTGGTCGTGGTCCTCATGACAGGGGTGGTGGCAAGCGTCACAATTCGTCGCCATTCTTCTCGTACTGTAGCTTTCCTCGTGCATTCGTGGAGTGGACCATTTAGTGCGGTTTTGACTTGGTCGGTCCAACGTATTGGTGATCTACCGCGCGCCCTCGTACCCTCCATTTTGCCCTGGACTACGAGTCGCTCCACGGACGTGTCCTCTCGTCGTGTAATACGTCCAAAGAAAGTGAGAATACGACCTTGAACGATGGAAGAGAGACGTTGTTTTATGTCGAGTTCTTCGAGGATTGAGACGTTGGTTCGGAACTGTGTCCAGGGGTATGCGTAGCATTCGTCTCCAACACCACATTTCTAAAACGTCTATCTTCTTTTTCTCACTTTCTCTTATAGTCCACGTTTCGGCACCATAAAGAAATATGGGAAACACTAGTGCCCTGACAAGTCGCATTTTAGTGGCCTTTGTGATGTTTCTGTTTCTCCATATCTTACCAAGCCGATCCATGGTGGACCTGGCGATAGCCATGCGCCGTTTGATCTCTTCCGCGCATCCGCCATTGTTCGATATTAGTGCTCCAAGGTAGATGTATGATTGAATGACGTCACAATTCGCAATTTTAGTTAGTTCGGGCGAGTTATTGTGTGTGTTTATCTACCGATTATTATTAGGTATTATTACTAAGAAAAACTATAGCCCGGTATAAAATGTAAGTAATTCTAAAAGCTCCTAAATATGATATGACTCGATGACGTCACATATTATTTTCGCTTTTTGAAGTTATAAACACATTCTTTTCACTCACTCACAAATTGAAAGTTTTAATAATCCACCCAAAAATCCAACGAATTTTTTAATAAAGAAGAAAAATTATGCTTTATTTAAAACTACATTAACAAAATATACATACACAAAAATAAATAGAACATGCACTGTATGTGTTAGAGTATACTAACGAGGTATACGGACTTATTAACACGTTCGCTGCTAAACTAGGTCTTCAAAACCTACTGAGTATCTTTCTGCCTGTGCGGGCACTGAATTCGTGCTGTTTCATTCGGTGTGGACCCTGTAACCTTAGTAATATTTGAAGTATGAAAGAGCCAATCATATATTTCACCTTTACTTTCGTAACTTATCGTAATAGGCTATTAAAAAGTGTACAGTGATTTTTCGATCTAGTTCGCACACGGATAAAATTATTCATGTTCAATGCTATACCAGGCCTTATTTTATTGGCCTGGTACCCGCACCGAATATTTCGCGAGGGGGACAGGGCGCGAGCGTTGCGACTAGTGCAGCGACGATTGTTAGTTCACTTTTGGATATCGATAGTCGACGTCCATTATCAGTCAATTTTCTCAAGTTGCATTTGCTTCCTTACTTCATAATGATAAGGTAGAATTTGGAAAATTTGACTGAGTAATTGTACATGATGCTATGCTAGTTTATGCTTGAACATTACTAATAAGTTTCCTACTATTACATAATATTTCTGTTTCAATGTAAATGTAAATCACAATGCAGTAAATTCAATAGATCATATTGTTTACCTTGTTTTAATGAACAGCATTTTATTAAAAAATAAATATAATTTGAACGTGCCTATCGATAGATTTTAATTTTAGTCCCTGTCCCATACCTAGAAATTGAAAATTCTAGTGCATTACAAGGCTTAACAAACATGGTAACTTTAATAGTAGTGCGTTACAAGGTATAGCAGACCTGGCGATTTAGATCCTCAAAAATCCACTTTTTTTTGTCCAATCCTAAGGCTAACCCGGTGGTAGATTGGTACGTTAAAAAACTAGAAAAATGCAAAATTTGATTAATATAGCTGCTTATTCGGCGCTGCTAGAGAAGGTTTTACAATAACGGTTGTAACCAGGTTAAAGGCGCGTGGTACGCACCACCAAATATACTTCCACCGTGCCTAATCATCCTGGCTGCGCACAGTATGAAAGTACATGAAAACTGGCTTAGCAGCCAACGTGTTCACCAGTTTATTTTTTTGTTTTTGACACTGACATGTACCATTTTCTATATTCGTGTGTTCATATTTTTGATCTCTCTGTCAGAAGTTTTTGGCGGGAACGAAAAAGAGACGTTGTGCTGTGCATTTTTTTTATATGTTAAATTACTCTAAAATTAATAATAGTTGTAGGATATTTCTACTTTTTGAATAGAAATTATGTGTTTATGTGAGAAATGTGAACTATATGGTGAAATGTGGCCTTTCGAGTTTTCACAAGAACTCCGTTGAATTGTGTCAGTTGTAGCCTACAATTCAACTGCGCTACTTATACGAAGACTTATAGGTACATCAAAATTGGCTGTATGGACTAAGGTTCCTTTGCCTGCCTTTGTGGCGAATTCTACTCTCTGTGTCATGTCAACAATATAAGTTTAGTTTAAAACTAGGATATGCCCGCGACTTCGTCAACGCTTGACTTAAAACTGCCGCGGGATTCCCGGGACACAAAGTACCGCAGCATTTAAAAATTTACACTATTAGAATAATACTAGTTCGTAAGTTTTCTGTAATGTTTATATTAAAGTGTTATCTATTTATCTATCTATGACTGGTAGGGGCATGTAGCATCTACAGTATGGTTAATTTTACGAAAACAAACGACGAAAGAAGTTTCAGCTCTCTTTTATGCTTTACAAAAGAGGACGCCGGCGCCCCATCCGGCTGGCACAAAACTCCCACTGATTATCATATACATCTTATTAATTGAATATAAATCATTAAGATAATAACTCAACCAATCATGTTATTACCACAATTCGATAATCTTATAATCGAAACACTGCATTATCTAAATGACATTAATAATCGTCAAGCGATACGGTCAGTTAACCAATTTAATTTCCGTTATGAAGTTCTGCCGCTTCAATAATTTAACACATAATCCTCTAAAGTAAGGATAAATACTACGCTTACTTCATTTGCATATTGAATCCATTAAGCTTCTACTATATTGGGTATTTATGCTGTATTTCAAGTTTATCATAAATATTGTAGCTTATTTGTGAAGACTTACAGAAATATAATACAATAAAAAGTTATTTTACTGCACGAGCTTTAGTGTTTCAACTTAGTATCCATACCTGAGAACCTTAAGCGGTCGCCTTTGAAGGGTTGCTTATCGAAATTGACACGTGTCTAGATATACTGGTAAATGTAAACTGTAATTTTATCCGTGCAGGAACGGAGAGAGAATACAATTTCCTGCGGCCGGGTGGCCTCTCGTAAGAGGACACAAAACAACCCACAGCCAGGTGGTAGGGCATTTGCCCGACTGGATGGCTATCACCCCTGGTCAAGAGTACGCCGCCATAACAACCTCGAGTTGTGTTCCGGCATTAGTGACCAGGTTCCAGTCTCCCTTAAGAGAACAGCAGCGCATTTGTAGCACCTTTGGTGTTGCAAATGTCCATGGGCAATGGTAACCGCTTTCCTTCAAGTAGACAAACACTTTATTGATCACCAAAATTTAAAACTAATTTCTTAAAAACTAGGTATAATAAATGTTGAACAAAGGGCGGCCTTATCGCTTAAAGCGATCTCTTCCAGGCAACCCGCTAAACTAAGGAAAACATTAAAACGTGCCGGTGAAGACAATAAATAAAATGAAACATTCCAAGAATAAGAAAAAAATATAATACGCTTTATATAATATACAACCATAAAACATATAAAATCAGCAGCATTATTAGACCTAAGAGGACCAAAGATAATGTTTAATTATTTGAAATATCTGTCTTATTTGAAATGATCCAATCCCACTAAGATAATTACTTTTTAAATGGATCCTGCTAAATGAATGACCTACTGTTGTCACTTCGTACACCAACAAACAAAGAGCTCGAATAGAATCGCAGCCAACGCGTTTTTCATTCGGATTCATTCAGTTAAAAGGGGTGGTCCATGTTGTTTAGACTGCCTATCCGTGCACGCCATGAATATTTTTCAATCATAATGACGGACTTATACCGGGTATATAGGAACCGATATCTTAATATGATTCTTTTACTTGACCATTGGTAAAAAATTGATATTATATGGAGTTTGTGTCAAATTTTAACTAATAATATGGCAAATGTATGAGGAATATAAACAGGCCATTACACACACACATATTGTTAATATTTTATATAAGGCCAGTTTCTACATCTTACTAACTACATTCGTTCGCCTTACTTATTTGACATAACGTCCATACAAGTAATATCAAATTTCTAATAATGCTAAAGCAAGTGAATGAATAGTAGAATATACGAACCGTCCAGCCGTTAATCAACTCCAGTACTAGATCTGTAGAACTAAAGTGCAATACACACCATAGCCGCGCGACACAACCCGGCGGCCTATATGAAAAGAATCATGTCGGCAACAAGAACTGCGCGTGCTGCCCGCCGACATGTTGGCGGCATATCGGTAACTTGCGTACGCAAGCGCTCAGTCCGGGCCACAGTCAAACTGTAGTTACGTGCTATATTTTTTGTTCTTCATTTCGAACCGCCAACTAGCCCGCCGATAATGTTTTGTACACCGACCACACCGACCACACCGACCACATCGACCACATCGACCACATCGGCCAAATCGAACACATCGACCAAACCGACCAAAATAACCAAATTAACTAAAATGACGAAAATGGCAAATCACAAAATAAAAACCTATCCTACTTTCTGGGATAATCTTTACATAAATCTATTCCCAAACTTATCCCATTATCCGGGATGAAAAGTATCACTTGTCGGTATTAAAATTACATATAATAATAATCTTTATTGTAATAATATGTACTGAATTTCAGCCAAATCGGTCCAGTAGTTTTTTCGTAAAAGCATAACAAACAGAGAGATAAATATAGTTTTATCCCGGAAACTATCCCATTTTTCGGGATAAAAAGTATCCTATGTTCATTCTCAGCATCAAAAATATATATATATACTAAGTTTCAGCCAAATCGGTCCACTAGTTATTCCGTGAAAACGGAACAGAAAGACAGACAGACAGAGTTCCTTTCGCATTTATAATATTAATAGGTATAGGGAATTTCGATAAAAGGTCCTTTAGGATTATGTACCCGAATGATAAAAACAGTGGATAGAAGTCCCCTCTACGGAACCCTTTATTGGTGGGCGTTAATATAATAGACACTTCCACTGTTGAGGAGTTTGTGGCGGTTGTTTGACCACGCTGACAACGGCAACCACACATCACATCACGGGATTCTACCACTACATGCAAGCCACTAGACCATCAACGCACCTGGCGGCCGACTCCTCGTGATCTCATACGCTCACCTAACCAGGGCGAAGGTGTGAGGTCGCGAAACCCACAAAACCGCAATAGGCCGCCAGAAGCCACAGATGGCCACTTAAAGCCCGAGGTGGACACCGAGCGCCAATGAATGGCCGACTAAGAAGTAGCTAGCGCAAAGCCCACGAAGGACATCGGATGCCGCAGATTAGCCTATGTGCTTGTTGTTGCTGCTGCGAAGCCATTCCCACTCGGGGAAGGCTCTAGCGGCTCCAAACAAAGTTACCGAAAGGTAGTTGCTCACTGAGTTGCAGCCGGTAAATCCTCGATTACCTCTTTGCCCCAACCTCCTCAATTCAATAAAGAGGAAGAAGATCCTGGCCACTTGGCCGATTTTATTTTCATTTAATTTGCTACGAATGAACGGCGCAAATCAATCGGAATTCGCAAAAAACGAAATGGCCGAAAGATTGATTAACTTTGTTTGTTACAAACATTGTTCGGTCATATTTTGTTATCATATTAAAATGTTTGCGTGTGCCGAAGCAGTTATTCAGTTTTGTTGTTATTACTTGCTGTATACGTACAACACGCGTCGAAAGATGTAATTATATGGATGATTTGTTAGGTTTACGTGGCATTTTCACATGTCTAATATTATTTATAACAATGACCTTATAGACATCTGTAACCCTTGCTTATGACTTCTGCAGTATTCTGTTCTTATTCTGATACTAGCATTTCGACACTGGTATTTTAAAGCGGCTGATACACGTGCGAGTAAGTACTTATATGTATTTCCAGTTCAAAGATCTTTTAATGGGCCGTTCCTATATCTTACTATTCATTCACTTGCCCTACCATCGGTTGAATTTTGATATTACTTGTGTAGTGGATACACTTACCACCTTTATAGTTGTAGATTTTTTGTATTCTTTATTTTGCTTAATCTACCGTGTTCCTGGTTACCAAGCGTTCGGGTTTCCAACTCAATTATTTGCTTATGTATGTATACTAGAAATTTTCGCAATAAAACTAGTTAAGTTACGTAATTCTCTAATAAACAAAAGCAGACCAAGTTCAAGGTCAATCTTTTGGCATTTGATTTTGACATTTGACTTTTGACATTTGACATGTGCTACTTTAAAAAAAACAGCAATAATATGTTTTGATCTATGCTATGTTTGTTATTCGTATATATAATCATAATTTCTAATAATAAAATAAATGAAATATATAACTATCCACTTTAAATTCCTTATTTATTTATCTAAATTTAATTTGTCAAATACTGAATGATCTGCTTTTGTTATTGCTAATCAATGCCTATATAGCTGTGTTCGCCAGGACGTAAGGATACGACTAATGAATGAAAATTGTGTATAAAAGTCGCTCCCGTTGGCTGGCATTCAAAATGAAAAAAAAAGCACGGGTTTTTGAATTCAGTTACAAGAGACTTTTTGTACTACTGAAAAGATACTTACTAAAGTTTAAATAAAAGCCAGTTTTAAGATCGAAGTTATATTTATTCAAGAGTCTTACATGACGTCCAACATCATAGCACTCTCTTCACTATTATGGAGCTTATGTCAATTTTTAACCCATAGTAAGGTAAATCAACGGTTGGTAAGATATAAGAACAGCCATTAGTCTGTGTTACTTTGTACGCGAACTTTTAGAATCGAAGGTGGCCTAGTCATGTACCCATATGTGCTTGCACGTCAATATAAACGCGAGACAAGAATGTCTTGTTACAATCTCT
The DNA here is from genome assembly GCA_039645545.1 of Dendrolimus houi. Classification (NCBI taxonomy): domain Eukaryota; kingdom Metazoa; phylum Arthropoda; class Insecta; order Lepidoptera; family Lasiocampidae; genus Dendrolimus; species Dendrolimus houi. Next base: position 20,424,758 of record CM077127.1, on the reverse strand, counting down.
AGAAATATATTAACGGGCTTTTTCAGAGTTATATTTTTATATGACTTCGTGACTGTCGTTCTTTGTATTCTTCTTCCCTAATACAAGGTATATGTCATCAGGCTATAGAGCATGCTACATTAGGTGTTTCTTTTATGCATAGAACCAAAAATGATATCCGCAAGAGAACCAAGGTAACCGACATACCTCACAAAATTAGCAAGTTGAAGTGACAGTCGGCTGGCCACTTTTATCGTAGTACCGACGACCGATGGAGCAAACGTATCCTAGAGTGGAGTCTGCGTCTCGGTAAATGTAGCGAAGGATGCCTCCCAGCCCGGTAGACAGATGACCTGCTTATGGTCACCGGCAGGGGCTAGACGGAGTTGGATGACCGAGGTATGCGGCGCAGACTTGGGAGGCCTACGTCCAGGGATCCAATTCTGCTATTACTATAATAATATCTTGGTGTTGCGAAGCTGTTCAAAGTACGATTCCATTACGATAGTGTCAAAAATTCATATTCTACTAAATCCTCTTTTCGATATCGTTGCGGCGGAATAATGGTAGAAAAAATTGGCATATTGAAAAGCTACCAAAATTTTAAACATTTATTTCGCGTTTTTAAACATTTATTGGCTTGCCATTGTCATTAAAATAATACCGAATTCAGGCAAACCTACGATTGAGACGATAGTATCCAGCGATTTTGACGAAATAGTAATATCAGAATTAGACCCCAGCAGTCAACATTAATTGGCTGACGAAGAAGAAGTTACTTAATGCAATACAGTCACACTTAAAACCAGACCAAAAACCGTACACAAAGATCACAAAATACTAAGAATTTTATATTACTTCTAATCAGGAACTAAATTAGGCTTAATTAAGCAGCAGCTCTCAAAACACTGCTTTAATGGTGCAGATACAAATCTTAATAGTGATTTAGCCCAAAACGTCATAATTTAAGTTTCATAATAAGATCGGACCTTTTGATAACAAATCTTTGTCTCACACAATTCATTAATTTTATTGTAGTTAGTTTAAATGAAAAGTTTTTTGGTAAAACCTGATCTTTTAAACAAGCATATCTCGTGTTGAGATTTACGATGGCTTAAATCTTAAAAGCTTTAAAGAACGTTATTTTTTTGGTGGTACGACAAGATAGGTTTTCGTGTTAATTTTAATTAACTTGATTGACCAAAAACTACATACATGCATATTACCTGGTTCATTAAGGAAACGAATCTAAAATGGCGACGCTGATCATGCTCTCTTGTTCGTATACTAGTGCCGTCTATACTCACTCTCGGGTGTAACGTAAGCAAAAAAATTAGTCTTGTTTTTTTATATATATTTATAACCAATATCATTATAAGAGTTATATATGTCCTACTAAAATTTATATGAATTCTGACAAGTCTTGCAGTCTAATTGGACGCTTTTATACCAATTTAATACGACCATACTAGGCGAAATTAGGCAATTTTCATAGTAATTTGAAAGTATTAAACCTGACTTTTTTACTGACTGTACTGTCTGTCATCTCAAGTACAAGTCGCCATTTTAGATTCGTTAATTTCTTGAATCGGCTTATATATACTGTCACGTCTTGGGGGTAGGATGAGACGCTGGATCTTCACTTGTGACGATACTGACAAACAACTTTCGCATCATCTACTTTCACTAATCTCTTCATACATCCCCGTTTATTTGGAGTGCTTTTATCTGATTTTCTTTAACACTTTTGCTATTTGATAATGGTGTGTACGTCGCGATCTACCGGCACCAATTCTACCATTCACAATGCTTTCATACACTTGCTTTGTCATTCTACTTTCATACATTCTCTATACATGCCCAAACCACCTAAATATTTATTTTTCAACTAAAGACTAATCTTTTAACATTACGAACATACACCAATAAAATCGTAGTTCCTAATGGACAAAGAAGTATTAAGAGAATTAAGACAAAGAACATTTCTGAAAAGAATATTATTTACGAGATGTAAATAATATGTAAACGAACGCACGTCGTGTTTAAGTAAATACAATCGTGATAGCTTAGTGGTTCTGGCTAAACCATCCAAGGTTCATTCCAACGATGTGGATTCGAAACCTGGCCAGAAACATGTATCTGTTCATTCCCTTAAGATTACCACGTGCCGACAGTGAGGAATAAGCTAATGAAATTTGCACTCTTATAGTAGTACTAAACTGATATTTATATTAGTCAAAAATATAAGGGAATCATTTATATTTCTATACCAAAATTATAAAGAGGAAAGATTTCTATGTTTGTAACGAATAAACTCAAAAACTACTGGACCGATTTCAAAAATTCTTTCACCATTAGAATGATATGTTATCCTTGAGTAACATAGGATATATTTAATTTATATAATCAGGTTCTAAATTGTTTTCAAGACGTCTGCCGAGACCGCTAGTTTGTTATAAAAGAGATACTTAAAGGTAGCCATTACGGGAAGGAAGACTAATTTAATTCGTAAATCTTAAATGAAAAAGAAAGAATAGCAAGCAACCAATAAGAACGGTTAGCCAGAGAATTCTTGGACTTATTCTTAAAGAAATTACAATGTGGGCGGAGCGGACGAAAACTAGAATTTGTGGAATTTATGGCGAGACAACTGGACTCAAAAACACTAATGAACTTAGCTGACACAAAAGAAATTTAAACACATAAAAGCTTTTTTAGATTGTATAAAATTGTCATGTTCATCAATCCATCTGATTATGTAAGTTACAGCCAATGTTCGTATAAACTGCTGGGTTTGTTTGGTTGATTATGACGGAAAGATGTACTTATGCTATATACCAATATATAATGCATAGTACAATTACATAATTAAATAACAGGGGTGATCTCTATAGATGTAACTGAGGGATAAAACATTTTTCCAGTGTGCATAGGAGTGTGTGGTAGTAAGAGATCTTGAAAAATCAAACTTATGTATATGTGGGGGTATTTTTCGCAAACAAATTGACAAAGTATCGTCATCCCATTTACTTTTGAAACCTTTCTTTTTTCTTTCACCTTCTCCCAATTATTTGGGATCGGCACAATATGTCTTTTTCTTCCACACCCATCTATTTTGACATACGTCCTCTGTCATACCACAAATCATGATATCATCCTTCACACAATCCATCTATCTGTTTTGGTCTACCTTTACGTTTATATCCATCAATCTTGGAGCTTAACATTCTTTTTGTTATGTGACTTTCATCCCTCTTCATTACATGCCCATACCACCTCAGTCATCTTCCTCTCAATTTTTCAATCACCCTTGAACTACGAGGTGGAAAATTCCAAAAAATAATCATAAAGAATAAGAGCCAAAAATATTTAATTTTCGCGATCATGTAAATCTATTAAAGCTAGCTGTGCCCGCGACTTCGTCGGTGTGGCTTTTTTTTCACGGAACCCTAAAAAAATTTCAGAAAGCCTAAGTTACGTAACGTGACATAACGTCAGCTATCTGCCAGTGAAAGTCCCGTCAAAATCGGTCCACCCGTTTTAGAGATTAGCCGGAACATCCAGACAGACAGACAGACTAAATTTTTAAAAATTGTTTTTTGATATTCATTACAAGCTTTATCGAGACATGGTTAAACGACTGGTGGGTGTCTCACGTGACCAAAAGACTGTTCTATATACCTCGGGCAACGCATTAGCGTTGTCATTCAGCGAGGCAATGCAGCCAGTGTTTTGGGCACATTTTCAACTGACAGCGGTCTGGCACTAGATTTTAAAGTTTAATTTTAATTTGTATATATAATTTATTTTTAGTTTAATTTATAATATAGTTTAATTTAATATTTTCCTAAGTTTTCGCGACTTGTATACATAATAAAACTACGTTTTAACGGTTTTAAGCGAGGTAATTAATGTTATTTTTGTTATTCCGACGTTTCGGCCACTTTTCAGTGGCTGTGATCACGAAAGACAATGTCAAGTGTCAACGAGTATTGTTAAAGTTTTATTTATTTTTTGACATCTTTGTCTTCCGTGATCACGGCCACTGAAGTGGCCGAAATAACAAAAATCAAATAAATTACTGCGCTTAAAACCGTTAAAACGTAGTTTTATTATAGTTTATTTTTATTAATTACTTGTATTTTTTAAATTATTTTAGTGTAAACTATTTAATTTAAATAAATATAAATACATCTAGTACCGTATATACTTTCATATGTATTTAGTAAAAAGCTGTCATTCTAACACTACAAACAAACACTTCAGTTTTATTTGTCTGTATTTATGTATAGATAACACATACTCTTAAAAGGTATTAAATTGTTTAAATTCTATTCTAAATTGTAACAAGTCGTCATAAGTTATTAAGTTAAAAAGTTGTTTAAACAAAAAAACTACACAATGTTAGTGTCAATGGAGGATTTAAAAGTTCACACATATTCTGACTGGTTAATTGCTTAAACTACTTCTAAAATTATTCCGTTTGAAATTTAATTATTTATATTTTTAAAATTACTAACTGTTCATTTGCCTTACTATCGGTAAAAATTAATATATGCTCCAAGAAGTTAAGTCAAGTTTCTAAACTAAGCTAAAGCAAGTGAATGAACAGTAATATAGAACCGTCCATCAGTAAATCAAAAGCCAAAGTCGACTATCAATTTAGGCCCGGTTCCTAAATCTTACCGACCGTTCGTATTCGTCCGATAAGTAAAGGCCAAAGCTTGTTACCGCGTAAAAAAAGTTATGTCAAAAACGTACTTGTCATTGACAGTGACTTTTGTGTTTTCGATTTCCCACGCTTTTTATTCCCCCCGCGCTTATAATTCGCGTCCGGTCTCTGTTCCTACAACGATTCCTTTTCGCGTCCCATTAATTAATATAAAAGGTAGCTTATCATCATTCTGTATTACCGCCGTAAAATAGCCCTAACCCAGTGTGTGTATGTGTTACATCAAGAAAGAAGCCAGACCACGGGCTGCCCCAAAGAAGATCGCCGATGAAGCCAAGTAAGTCACACACAAACACAAAACACATTTTTTTAAATCCAGCACCTATTAGTAACGCTTTTCGATCCACTTACTCCTGTTAAAATTTGACATAAGCTCCATACATTTAATGTCAAAATTTAACCGATGGTAGAGCAAGTGAATGAATAGTAAGTTATAGGAACCGGTCATTAGACGGTATCTAAAAACTCATTACTTTTCTTTTAATTTCTCTTTTGCCCTGATAAACCCTGTTCGCCAGGGGTACAACACTATTTCACTTTTAAAATATTTTTGGTATTATAAGTAGGTACCTTAACTCTTATATTTAAATTGTTAATAACTACCTCCAATTTCTCTCTATTCATACTATATATTCACTTCCAACCATCAGTTGAATTTTGACGTTACTTGTATGGAGGTTATGTCAAATTTTAGCCGATAGTAAAGCAAATGAACAGCTCGTAAGATAAAAGAACAGGGCAATAAATAAGAACAAGTCTGGTAACCGGGGTGCGCTATACATAATTCTGTATACTCTTAGGCCGCGCGCAAACAGGCTACCAACCACAGTCACCGCACCGCTCCGGCGCGTGACCGCCACAGGCCATACTTGTGCTTCGGGTCACTACAAAATAAAAAGCGTGTAAACTGCTTGGCGCTGGCCACCGCACCAGTGACTGTGGTCGGTAGCCCGTTTGCGTCCAGCCTTATCTCGCGTACAATATGACTGAACTTGGAACATTATAACAGTTGCTCAACAATCATTTATATCATATCAGGTTAAGATTTGTACTAAAACAACGGAACCACCCGCTGTTATGCATCTAATTGATTCAATCTCTACAACCTTAACTCAGTAGGGACCACAGTTAATGTCATTTTTCACTGGAACCTTAATTAATATTTACATGAAATCCGGTTGCTATAGCCGTTTTTATTGTTGTAACTGTAACTTATGTTTGAATTTATGAAGCGTTTTTAGATTGCGCGGTATTTTATTCATAAGGGTCAAACAAAACTAAAAAGTTGATAGAAAGTAGAAAAAAATTGAAATTATGCCATTAAAATGGGTTTTATTGTTACGGGTCACGTGAATAAACATTTTACGAGTATACAGATTGTTGTTTATTTATATAGATAGGTAGGTACTACTGGATATTTTTAAAAAATATTCATGGTTACTTACTGCGCACCAATCTAATTGACCCTGCACAAAAGTTGTCTTTTTTCGTCGTTGGGTCAGAAATAAGAACCATTTTTTATTATCATGAACTGAATTTGATTACATTTATAAATCTTAATAAATGTAATTTTATTATAATTGCATTAATGCGTACTTCAGATGAGTAAGTACATCTATATATTAAATATTTATTATTGATTCCTGAAAAGATACGTCTTGTTTACGAATTTGTGTCTGGGATCGACCTCTGAATTGATTATTATAATATATATTACTGGCGGTCCCGGCAGACGTTGTCCTGTGCTGAAAAAATAAAGATCTATAACCCGATTCCAGCGCCACCTACCAGGTCTAATTATGAACCTAAACCATCCCCGGACCCAGTCAAACACTAATTTATTTGCATCTTGGGTTGTATTATTGAAGTTTTAGTAGGGATCCCTAATTTTTTCTAGTAATAAACATAACAAATATCAATCTGAGATAATGTAGCATTTTAATGGTGAAATAATTTTTGAAATCGATCTAGGAGTTTTTTACCTTATTCGTTACAAACATACAAACACACAAAAACAAATCTCTCCTCTTTATAATATTTAGTATACATAAACTGTAAACATAAATTGCCTATATACGTGTGTACAAAAAGGGGCCATCCCGAAATTACTTCACGCGAATCTAATAATTTTTTTGACCCCTCCCCCATCCTTGTCACATTGATCATATTCTAGAGACGCCTCCCTTCCTAGTATGACATCACCACATATTAAGCAATTTTATATCGTGAAATTATTAAATGAAAACAGCACTTCCGTAATTAGTTATATTTCCGTTTAAATTATTTTTAATAATTTAAACAGAGTTGGAAATATTTCGTTAATAGTTCAAATTTTGTGTTTTAAAGCTTAAATAAATATGTTAGATTTGGAAATATGACGTCACGAAATTTAGAACCCCTCCCGCCCCTTTTCATGGAATATCACACTTCGTAGGCCCCTCCCCCCTTACAGTGTGACGTAATTTATCGATGATCCCAAAATTCCCGCTCATTTTTTACTACAGTCGATAGTATGGGGGTCGGTAAAATTACATCAACATATTTTTATACTGAATTGTTGATATTAGAAATTACCGTCTACATAAGTCTTAGGTACTTAAATACTTAAACTATAATAATATGGGCGACAATGTCGCGTCGTTTTGTTTCATATAGAAGCTTCCCTGGCACGTGCCGTGGGAGCGAATGCGCCCGGCCTTACGGCTTATCGGTATAACAAGGGCTGACTCGCTCCAGTCGCTCCACCTGACTCTTCCAGGACTCAGCTACGGGTGGGGTCCTGCGGTGCGTCGGAGTTCGATATTGCGAGAACAAACGAACATTCCCGAGCGCACGTCCGCTGTATTTGCCTCGCCACAATAGTATTCGTCTAATACTTATTTTCAATGTTTTCTTTCAGGCTCCTCTCTATATTCAAAAAATTATTTCACTTATTTTCGGTACAAAAACTTCTATACGTGTGGTGCATTTCATATGTTTAATAGTTTCTAAGATAATCAGTGGTGATACACAGATTAACAGACACTGAGGTACATTCATTAAGGTTTCTCTTTACCTATAGTTATGGCAGTCTTACAAATGTTCAAATCTTTCAGTTTTACTAGTGTCTAATGTGTCATCATTGACGAAATTTTTATTTTATAATTCTCTGCAGTTAATACAATATCACTGCACTAATCTTCTAATATATAAAATTTTCGTGTCGCGGTGTTTATTACCAAACTCCTCCGAAACGGCTAAACCGATTTGTATAAAATTTTGTTTGCATATCGGGTAGGTCTGAGAATCGGCCAACATCTATTTTTCATACCCCTAAATGATAAGGGTGACCCCTAAATTTTTTTGGCTTTTGGACAAAAATTTTAATTTGATTTTATTTTATTATGATTCGGCATTAAAAATGCATATAATCCCAAATTTTCACCCTTCTACCACTAACCTCTATTTTTTAATAGCGATATTAGTACTTTAATATTTTTTTACTCTCGGTGGTCGATGATTGATCAGTTATTCGAGAATGATTTAAATTAATAATTGGTCCCGGTCGATGGCGCTGCAATCGGGTTCTAGATTTTTATTTTTTAAGGGCAGAAAAATGCCTGCCGGGTACAGCTAGTTTATATTATAAAAAGTTAGAGCTGTTTATGTCATTTAAATCCTTTATTATTGACCGACAATCCCCATCGCACAGGGAATTATTAAAAATAATCCACATGCATAATCTTAGTGTCACATAAACCGGTTTTATTTATTTTTGTTATCGAACATATCGATATAACTGAATTAGGCACAGTTAATTTAATTCCGACAATATCAGGGCCTTTTGGCTGTCGGACTAGTGTCATTTCATCTAACACCGTGTCCACATAAGGCCTTCACTCACGATTTTTGAGACACTAAGTACCGGTCTTGTAACAATGTTTCGTCAAAATAATACTTCTATCTCATTTCAAACTAGATCTTGCCATATGGTTTCACTCGCATAAAAGAGACAGGGGCTTTTGGGCCAAAGAAATGTACTCAGTTGAAATATGGCTTAAAAAACGTTATATTTTCTACTATAAAATAGAAAACAACAGCCTTAAATTCTATCTGGAAGAAAAGTACTCTTAAAAATTAGGTAACAAATGGTCGCAAATAAAATAATCGATTTATGTGAATTAACTTCAACAATATTAAAATGAAAATACTTACACCACACGATTGGTTCATTCAAAATAATTGAACACACCAAAGTAATAATACAGTAAAAACAAATCTTTACAAACTCTTCATCTTTTTACAATTCGGGCCCAACAAAATATGAAAGCGTATCCTTCTCCTTTAATATACGAATTTTGCGGAATTTTACCGTTTTTAGGGTTAAAAAGTTATGTTCCACCTTCATCCCTGTTCTGGAAATACAGTGGATTTTCTTTAGTTTTATTAAATAAATATATATATTTTTATATCTGAAATAGCTACGGCAGACAGGATCAAGTAGTGAAAAATGGTTACTGCCGCTCATGAACCATATATAATATTAACTCCTGTCCGCGGCTTCTCTCCCATTAATGTAGATTATGTAGATTTTGTAGACAGAGTCGAGGACCGGCGGTTAGAGTCTCCCTCACTTAGAAATGCCCTCCTTGAAATTATAATATAAAAATGTTATAAATTTTATATATATATATATATATATATATATATATATATATATATATATATATATATATAAATTATAATTAAACTATAAAATCTAGTACCAGACCGCTATCAGTTGAAAGCGTGCCCAAAAGACTGGCCACAATGCCTCGCTGAATGGCAACCCTAATGCGTTGCCTGAGGTCCACCAATAGACCAGTCTTTTGATCACGTGAGACATCCACGAGACGTTTGACTATGTCTCAGTAAAGCTTGTGTGCCTCAGGCCCGCATTGGACCCAGGGTCTTGACCTCAAAAGCCGCAAATATGTATCCATTTCCGATGGCTGAGTATTTGCGGCGATTTAGGGCCTGCTGTTTTGCAGCAGCTGTACCGACAGACTTGCTAGTGGCTGGAAGATGGGACGCTGACAAAGTATCGACGGAAGACGCGTACCGTACTAAGGGGCGACCAATCTTCCAGCGCACCAATGACATACCATCGAATCTCTGGCCATCGTCACGACACAAGCCATTCGGTTCTAGAAAGGCAGGTACCCTGGCAATAAGAAGAGCCCGACGGATTATGTTATTAACTGTTGCTGGCACTTCTGATACACGGTAAATATTTTTCAATTCAAAATAGTTTTTTATTCTAGCGAAGATGGAATTACTGCTGAGAACAACACATTATCACTGTTGCCATGACGACGTTTGTAGATATTTTTTTGTGAGTTGCAACGGTGGAGCCAATAAAATGCGGTCGGAACGCCATGTTTTCCACTATTTTCATCTATCTCAAGGGGACAGTACTTTTTTCTTGATAAAAAATACTCTATATCCTTCTCCATACCACTGACAGCGTCACAAACAAACTAACATTCGCATTTGTAATATTATTCAGGATTTACAATATTAGAAATGTTTACCCCGACGTACTGCCAGTCTCAAAGATTCCTTTGTGACGTCGTTTTTCTATAAACTTATCACTTAATATAATTATAGCTCCTAAGACACAATCATTTTCAGATAAACCAGTTCTATCAAATAAAAAAGTAAATGATACTTCACTAATGCGATTAAGTTGTTTTTATAAAACCAAAACAGATAATTTTGAGTAGGGTGTCTGATAGGGTGATGATAAATTTACTGAATTACTTATTAATTAAATTATCAAACGCTTTCAGTGTATTTTATTTAATTTAAATTGATTGTATATTGTTTATTTGGCTTTAATAATATTTGAAGTTAATTGAACTAGCTAGCTACCTTTAAACAAATATCAACAAATGGTTTTTCAATGTTACAAGAACGTCGTTTTAAGTAAATTAGACTAGGTTTCCATAGAGTAAATAATAACCATAAACAAAAATTAAAACTAAATCGAATAAGTTGGGGATAGGTTAGACAATAACTTTAGCATTACTTAATGACCAAAAAAATTAAAAGTGGCCAAAATGTCAAAATAAAAATCAATTGAAATACCGCGCTTCAAACCATTAAAACATAGTTTTAATTAAGTGTATCTTTTTTATAAGAAAGACTTACGGAGCGCCATCCTAACAAGAGGCAACTAGGATTTATTTATTTTATTTTAGGAAGGCTTATAGTCAAATACATACAAGTTAGAGTAACAACAATATTTAAAAAACAATTCTGATAACAAGCCTCCACCTAGGTAAAATAAAAATATAAAACGTAATAGAATTTTAGTTGCATATCTTTTCACAAAATTCTTGAGACAACGTTACACTAATGCAATACAAATCTAGATTTAAACTTACTACTATTTTATTAAAAGATTGTGAGCTTTGTATCGTATATAAACGATCGATCTCTGTATATAAACAATTTAAAACTAGAATGATGACTTGTTTGATCTTCGCCCTTTACTGGGACCAGAAAAAAGCAACGTTTGTTCCCCACGTCACCTGTCAGTTTTCGTAAAACGTGGTCGTACTAGGGTAATCGGTTTTCTTGCAGTTTATTCGCTACGTGACGGACATGAAAGCTGCCGTAGATGCGGGATTACCTGACGCGTGTACAAAATTTGAATTACTCAAAATACGCATTCTGAAAATATTTCTTAGTCATTACTAATATATCGGTCTAGTACGCGTTAGAAGAGTTTTGTAAAGGTGATAAAAGTCAACTGTTTGATTTTTGCCATTTAGCATCGGAACCTGGAAAATTTGAAATGAAAATGCATTATATCTCATAAGACTAAACGGATCTTGTTCAAATCTATTTTCTTTAAAATAATTTTTCAAGCATTTTTTAGGTTCTACTGTCTTGTATTTTTGCAGCATTTGTCACTTCATAGTTCAATATTCAGGCGGGAGATATTTTTAACTACTATTATAGCGAATATCTCCCTAGCTGTTGGCTTATAAAAAGTGACCAAAAACATCATTATGATTTTTAAGACCTTATTAACGAAACTCCACACTATTCTCTATATTGTAATTTGATTTTCATCCCTCAGTTGCATGAATACTGTACTGTGTCTACTGTAGACGACAGGACGGTGGATATTATATCCTAAAATTGTCATTTTTTTATATATAAGGGCCCTTCAGACCCCTCTTCACCCCTAACATAGTCAGGGCCTTTATAAAACTATTTTAATATTAGGTGTTTTTTTTTCAGGTCAGACCTTTATATAATAATAATAATCGGCAGACAAACACACATATTGTATATCCCCAAATTAAGCAAGTTACGCTTGTGTTATGGGTAATATGATGGCCTCTGTGGTTGAGCGGGCTAAGCCTTTGCCGGCTTACCTCACTGCAACGCAGAGGCTCCGGGTTCGATTCCTGGTATAGTAAATTTCGGAAACGTATTTTCTCCATTATTTGCTATGGTCTGGGATCGGCCCAGGAATGGTCCGTTGTATATTACCCATAACAGAAGCGTAACTTGCTTAATTTGGGGATATATAGTATATGTGTTTGTCTGCCGATTTATTTATTTATTATAATATTTGTATATTACCCATAACACAAGCGTACCACTCTGGGGCCGATCTCAGACACCCAGACCATAGTAAATAACGGAGGAAATACGTTTCCGAAATTTACTATACCAGGAATCGAGCCCGGAGCCTCTGCGTTCCAGTGAGGTAGGCCGGCAACGGCTTAGCCCGCTCAACCACGGAGGCCGACATATAATATATCATACATATTACCCACACACATACATACACACACACACACACACACACACACATTATCATATATAATCTTTATTACATATACGACGTCAGAGGTGACGGAGCACTCCATCACCTGAATTGACATATTTATACTATATAGCTATAGACTATATACAAAGAAATTCCAAAATAAAAAATTAACAACACAAAAATTTTTCACGCATAACATTACAACACAATTCTATTGTATTTTCTCTATCTAAAATCACTACAATAAAGATCCAAAGAGTTTGTATAACTACCCTAATTTTCATTTCGAAATTCATAACACCATTATATAACGGCATATATAACACACATTTTCCCAAATTTTATTCCTATAAGCCCAGTAGTTTTTAAGACTATTTATGGTGAAACAGACGCCGGATATAACGATTGTACATAATATTTCCTTTCTTGCCACAAAGGCTATTGAACTTTAAAACCCATATAGCTTAAAACGATATTAAAGTTCGCCAACGCTCTTGAAAGTTTGCTTTTATCACCAAACAAAGCGAATTACAAAATAGGCCTAATTCAACAAACTCAATTACCCGTATCATTACAATGCACATTTCCATACAAACACCTTAATACACTCAAACGACATTCGGCACAAATCATTCTAAATTGGATAATGATTCTTTAAGCGGGACACTTGGTACGAGTTGATAATTCAATTTCACAGAAGACCAAGTTCATATGATTGCTTTGAATACGAATTTATAATACAAAGCAATCATAATAAAACCACATTTTAACGATTTTAAGTTTAGTTAGTTAATCGGTGCGTGCTAGTCGCGAAAAGTTAAGAAAAGTTATATGAATTATATCATTCTTATAAACCTGATTTATAGTTGCATGAATTAAGTAGTTTGGTAACTTGCGAATAAGTCTTCATCATTCTTTGGATAATCATCTGCTTATGGCACATTTCTATATCGTACCCACCGTTCATTTGCCTTATTATCGGTTAAAATTTGACATAAGCTCCATACAAGTTATGTAAAATTCAACCTATGGCAGGGCAAGTGAATGAATAGTAAGATATAGGAACCGGCCATGAATCAATAATTTAATATTGAGCTGGAAAAGTTAACTCCAAACTCCAAACAATGATAAGGACTTAACTCGCTAGTTTCACTAGTTAACTTAATAGAAATATAAATCATACTTTAGAGGTGTGATGTACGAGGCTTATATTATTAAGTTAATCGTTGTTAAGAAAGACATAATTATGCTGATCTATAAAATTGAGTCATAAACTGAATGTTATTGATCATCATTAATTATTCATAACGATTAGAATTACAAATATTTCATCAGTATTCGCATGTTGCGTGTTTTATAGTGTAAGTATGTGAAAGTGAGTGTGCATGTTTTTAACTTTGAATGTGTGCATCGAATATCTCTATCTGGTAGTATCACCGAAATTACCAAAGTCATCGTTTATACGTTGAGCAGTCTGTAGAACTATTTAATCACGTTATGTGGACCCGTACGACTGCGCCCGCGCTCCTTACCGGACGCAACCAATCTGTACATTGGCGCAAGTGCCGATAACAGCCCAGTGTAATGTACCACTTAATACCTTAATATACCACATCCGATTATATCAAATTACAATGTTTTCACACAAATATATCAATATCTATTCTTCATGTTTTCGAGAACAAATTAGGTATTTTTATTCTAAGAAATTACTTGAAATAATATTCCCGATAAATAGATAGCTTAAATAAAATGTGCTAAATGTTACTATATTTCAAACAAGGGACATGCTGTTTGTGAGATTACGTAAAAGGTTTAATATTTGAAAATGGGAAATTGCAAAAACTGGCATCACCGTTACAATTTTCAATGATATCAATCGATTAAGTACCGGAAACTTTAATTTACACATGCATTACTCAATTACGCCCAGAACCTGCGAACTGTGTCAATTGCTTAACTTTCACAAAATCAAACTGAAGTGCTCGTAATAGTTGCACTCGATTGACACCTTTCAAAATTTATTTTCGACTGCTAGATAATTGTTTTATATGAAAGTACATTTCTTGGATTGTTTTTAACTTTTAATATGTTAATGTTAACCTGGTTTTATCATAGTGTAATAAAACGGCGTTAACATGAATTAATGAATGAAAAGTTGCAAAAATGCAAAGTTCTATTCAAACTCGGATTTATCAGTTTAAGTACCTTATACCTATGCACATTTTTTTATTGTTTCTTTGTTTAATTTCTTTGTTTATATTTTTATTTTTACTGCTATCTGTGGAGGCTTATTAATAGCTTCTCTTAATTTAGCTTATTTCTAGTTATTATTGATCATAGCTGTTAGCCCCCCAAATAAAATAAATTAAAATGAATAAAATAAAATGAAAAAATATGCTTTATTGTCTGTTATAAGATATAGTTGCTTGCTATTAGCGATTTCTTCCGGTCAACCTTCTGATGTATAAGGTCTGATATACGACCGGTCACCAAATTTTCAATAGAGAAGATGGTTGGCAAGTACCATCTGTTTTTTTGATATTTTTTTTATTGCAGGATTTCAGCAGACAGACAGACGGCCCACTTGATGGAAAGTGGTTACCGTCGCCTATGGACATTTGCAACACCGAAGGTGCTACAAATGGTGGTCGCCATCCAGTCGAGCAAATACCCTACCACCTGGCAAGATGGTAGGGTATTTGCTCCTGACCTGTTTGGGGTCCGATCATCAAAATTGTTAAGACCCAAACCCAGCAAAAACCAACTGCCGGACCTCACAACACTGAGATCTATCTGCGTGCACCGGAACGCAAACCAACTTGATTGACAATTTATTTTTATTTTACCTCATTCCCATTTTAATATTATATAAAATTATTAGAGCTAGGCACGTTTGCTAAATAGTTTCTTGCGGCGCTTCTTCTCTTCAAGCCTCAACATGTTGCGAAGCGGTGTTAAATTAGATTAGGCTCCCATAGAGTAGATAATAACCATAAACAAAATTATAACTAAATAATTAAAATGAACAAGTTGGCGGTAGGCTAAATAAAACTAACAAACCTCATTGACTCTTGACATCTTTGTCTTCCGTGATCACGGCTACTGAAAAATAGCCGTAACGTCGGAATAATAAAAATCAAATAAATTACCGCGCTTAAGACTATTAAAATGTTGTTTTATTATATTTACTAGTCGCGAAAACTTGAGAAAATATTAGATAGATAGATAGACAACACTTTCTTGTATACCAAAATATAGATAAACAGAATTTTATATAATATTGTAATTTTTAATATTTTCATGTTATCTTTTATCCTATGAATAACTTTTATCTGGTGATTGCAAAATTGGCCCTTAGTAGAATATGAATTTGTGACGCTATCCCAATGGAATGGTACTTTGAATATCTTTACAACGCTAAGATAATCAAATAGCAGAATTGGGCCCTAGACAACTGCCTAAATCACACTATTACCGACATTTGAAAATAGAACAATCAAATATAAAGTGGTAAAGCTTTGTTCCCACGGTGCGTATTACTCGTAAATACGTCGACGCTATGGCGTGTGCGATTGTCATTACGATACGCTTCCGCAATTAGTGATGGGATACGCTTTGGCTTTCTAGCTACCAGCACTAATGCCAACATTAATCGGCGTAAAAACGACAGCATTTACCCCGGTAACTTGTAGACAATATCGCCAAATTAGATTTAAAGTTCTAAAAAAAACGATTACGTAATGACCGCTTTCAACAATGTTATTGACAGCTTTACGTAAAATTATTACATAGGACTACGCAACATTTTACAAAATGGCATACATTTTAATAATTCTAACCATATCTGAGTTGATTTTAAAATTGTCTGATGATATTTCTTTGTTTCATCAACCCATGTAGACAGTTACACTAAGTATCATGTAATTTCCACTTACATTTTATTCTGGTCTTTTAATGCTCATGCCCCTTGTCTACAGAGCCTAGTCTGTGTGTAGCCTAGAGCGGCGGCTTCCCAAGGCTGCGTACGACGAACATGATAAGTGTCAAAATAAAGTGAAACTCTATACTATGTCTTACACCTACCAGTATATCTAGACACATGTCGATTTCACTAAGAAATCCTCCAAAAGCGGCCGCTTTAGACCCTCTGGCCTACTGATTTCTAGTATATTATCGTTTCTCGATATTAGTGAAAATGTAGAAATGTTTCACAAGGAAAAAATATACTAGAATTATAATATATCAATGCTAAAAAAGCAAAGTACTAGTCAAAGTCAAAGTAATTTATTTGTTTGAAACGTGGACAATTTTGCAGATGTTAGGCTAAGTGATAAAAGTTACGTGTTTCGCTCTTGACAGGTATTCAAATTTTTTTGTAGTTTTAATTACAAGCCATTTGTAGTCCTTATTACTACATATACATATTATGATTATATTATTAGTTATATTATTGATTATGATGCTCGTTGCGGACAGAATCACACCCCTGACCTCTCGAATATGTAGCTCGCTCCGTTAGCTGCTAAGCGTCTGCATTTTAGTAGTACCTTAGTAAGCACGGTGCGAGCCGGCAACAAGACGTATCTCCGCTCGAGGCTGACCTACGCAGCTCTAGCGTGGTATGCGCTGTGTTCGGCTACAAGAAAGAAGCTGCTGCAGAAGCAGCAGAACATCGCCCTGCGGATGTATACGAGCGCAGGTCGGTTCGTAAGGAACGACGTGATCGCCCGCGATTTGAACATTCCCAGTGTTGAGGAATTTGTGGCGATGTCGGCGCGTCGAATATCCAACCGCGCCGACAACGGCCGCCACACTGACCTCCACGGGATTGCTCCCCTACACGCGCGACACCAGATCACGAGACCCCAAGATGGCTACCGACCACCTGTGACCTCATTCGCCCGGATCAGGGCGATGTTTGAGAGGTCGCGAAAATCTCTATGCCGCAGAAACGCCACCAGACGCCACAGATGGCCACCTAAAGCCCGAGATGGCCATCGAAAGCCGCAGACTGGCCAACCATACCGCAGACGGAGCCAACGCGAAGCCCGTGATGGCCACCGTACGCCACTGATTGGCCGATGCGAGCCGCCGACATACCCCTTATGTGTCTGGCGGCTCCTATACCCCGTTACCGGGGGGCAGTTGCCCCCTGCGAATCGATTGGGGCAAAGAGCTACAGCTCGAGGCCCCGTACCGGCTCTGCCACTCACAGGCAGACCCGATGACCTACTCAGCCAGCCGCCGGCATGGTCAAATATACACGCACATATAATAGTAAGTCACGTAATACACACAAGGAAGACTAAGAAGACCAGGAAGAACAGGAAGTATTCGGAAGACTCTACAGCCATTGGACTCTCAGCTTGATTACGTGGATCTGTGGACCACCAGTGTATTGTGATTAGTGCCACTCGTGTTGATCGGTGTAATCGATACAATTAGTGATATCTGTGTTCAGTGGAACATCCGGGTTCTAGTGCTAAGTTGTGTTGGTTAACCTTGAACGTGCCGTTTAGTACATTAGTGCTGATCATACCTGTTGCTGTTGTAGCACCTATAAATAAATGCAGTCCATTTGCTAAGGGGTGTTTCATTCAGTGCGACCCCTGCGCCGCCACACCCGACGATAACAATGCTATTATAATTACAATAAATATTTAATATTCAATTTATTATGTCTCTTTTAGTTATATATTAGTCATAAAAAATTAAACTAAGGTAAAATATCATGAACAATTTTATGAAACTATTAACTTTGACTTTAACTGTTTTATAACTTTGATATAGGTAGTTTTGTGTAAAAACGTAGTATTTTATGGTATAATTCTAATGGCTTTGGTAATAAACCTATTATATTACTGATCATCAATTCATTTAAATTATTGATATATCCAAGGGGCCATCAATAAATTACGTCACACGTTAAGGAGGGCGACGAAGTGTAACATTGTGTGACAAGGGGCGGAAGGGGGTTCTAAAATCGTGACGTCACATTTTCAATATCTTATAATGTATTTAAGCTTTAAAACACGACAGTTGTAGTATTAACGAAAACTTCAAAATATTTCCAACTCTATCTATATGAGCATAGTGTTGAATTTTTTTAAAGTACCTAGTTTAAATGACAATAAAACGAATTCAGAACTGCTGTTTTAAATTAATAATTTCTTGATGTAAAATTGCAAAATATGTAATGTCGCAATAGGGATGGGAGGAAGCCTCTTTCCTCCGTAGTTTGACATCACATATTTTACGATTACACGAATATGACCAGCTATGACATGGACATGGACATGGGAGCGGTTAAAAAATCATGAAATTCGTGTGAGGTAATTTGTGGATTGCACCTAATTTCATGATAGGTATATTTACATATGTATTTTTATAAATGAACAGTATCTACCTATTAACAATTATCAATTCCATTTTATGTTGTATCCCAATACAAATTCAAAGGTTACGCAATGGAAACTTTGTGGAATGCTCTAGCAAAGCGTAGTGACTCGTTATTATATTTTTGAAACTATCATGGCTAGTCTAATGTACCTATACAGTCATAAAGTATCGTTATAATAATAATACATATAGGTACCGTAAGAAAATCAAGAGTTTGCTTAAATTCTATAAGTACTATAACCTTTTACTCGCCTCATTAACTCCATAATTTAAAACCTGAACACAGTAACGACTCAGACACCAACGCTCCTAAAGATGCCTTCTAAGATTACTCTAAAAAAATAACGAGATTTCACAGTCATAAGCATGTCTTCTAACTATTGGTTATTTGATCCGCTGTACCAATTAAAACTGGCGCATAGAACTCTGAGTTGCCAGCTAGCTGATTTTTATCCAGTATTATCATTTTTACTCTTGACACTTCGATGATTCATATAATAAAATATTTTTGTTTTTAGTCTTTTAAATATTGATTGTATATTTAACATGTAGTATATAGACATTGCCGTGTAGAAACAATATTCTAAGAAAAATTATCTTTTAGTGTACAACTAACTAGAGTTGTACATAATATGTCTTATTTTTAATGAACAATTTATTTATTATTATTTACTATTCATTACTAATAGTATAGAGAAGTCTAATATTTGCTTTGTAGAAGATACCAGAGCAAATTAATACAAAATGAACAGTGTCAAATAAAGTCCGTTTTGTTTTTGGTTTTTATTTTGCTTCCATATTATTAGATGAATATGAAAGTAAATACTTTTTTGTAAACATAGAATATAAAATTTGTCAGTACAGTCTCCATTGCTGTCTGTGCGCAGCTTATAAAACTAGATTCTAAATAAGACACATTCTCAAAATTTTACGCACAGATTTAATTTCATTGATGTGATAAAGACGCCACAGTAAAGTCCTGTGAATAAAGCGAGTTGCGGAAAAAAGGAATGCGGTGTTCATTACAACTATCAATGAAAATGAAATATGATATGAGTACGTAAATATCAGACAGAAAATTATATACATTTTAAATGTAAAGTTCGTATTATTCGTGCAACGACCAGTCAAAATAATAAATGATTTTGTGTCGATTTTTTATTTATAGGTATTTCAATCTTTAAACCTGGCAACTTGATTTACGCCAGATACAAGAGGACGTACAATTAGTTATGACCGATTTACTTCCCAGTAAGCAAGGCGTTAATAAGGTCTTTGTAGGCGGCTTAATGTCGGAATCACCTCAATATCGATGTAAATATATGTACATGATAACGAACTACAAGTTATAGGTACGCGTGTTGTAACTAGAAAGTGTACGTTGCCGTTGGTTAATCTTATCAGTTATTTACATGAGAAACTTACACATCAAGAAGTGCAGAGATGAGCATTTAACGCAGCGTATGGATTATAATTATATTTCTAGTAAAATGTTACTTACATGGACCTAGCAGTTTTCAAGAAAAATGATTGTGAGAACAAACACAGACGGGCGGACCTGATGAATTCATACCCGTTTTTATACAAAATGTTTGCCGAGTAAAAAATTATTTTATCCTTAATTGAAAGTTGTGGCATATATAACTATTTTCAACAAAAACCTGGGTGAATCTCCGGCGCACGTCATTGTCCGCGAGCACGTTTTGTTAAAACTCTTGCTAGATTCATTCGTTTTAGCTACAATATCAGTATGATCAAAGTGTTAAGAACTAGACACTTGAAATGTAAAAATTCTTAAGAAGATATAGAATTAAAAAGTGGATGTCAGCTTCGACACATGATTGGAGTTTACTCCTCAATTACGAGGTGAAAGGTGTGCAAGGTACGTTGCGGTGCAGAAAAACTTAACGCTTGTATTAATTTCACTCCTCATAAAATTTACAAACCAACCGCCTTATATGAAAATCAATTCTTAAGGGGTAAACCTGGTTGCAACCAATAATGCGCGCTGAAGATACCTTCTTTCGAAGCAAAAATAAAAAATGATGTCCTAATCGACTGTACGCAATAATTATAATTGACTTCCACTTCATAATTAATTTCTATACATAATTCGAACTCTTAGTTCACACATTGAAAAGGTCGTGAACATTATCAATCTTCACAAAGCTCACCGCTTATTAATTTTTGATCACAATAGAAAACAATACGCGTCTCGCCCACATCAAAGTAATTAATTTAATTTACTGAATATTCTTTTACAAGCCACTAACGAAGCAAGAACGGTACTTTCAAAAATCACGCCATTAATCCCGGCTGGTGAACAATTTCGGCTCTCATTATCTAATTTGAGTGGAATTTAATGCAACAATGACTGGCTGTTAATTTCATTACCACCCACGGTTGTAGGAAAGTCCCTCGGAACTCCCACAGACCATCGATTAATTAATGTGCCGGTCAAACCTACCGTTGAATTTGTTTCGTCACTTCTGTCTCAGGTCTATCCCGCTCTTGGTACTTTTACTACTAATTGCCATTATTTAAAAAAAAAAACATTTATATTATGTAAACTAGTGTTATAAAACTCTAATTTGAATATTTATTGTGTTTCGGCTTCTAGTTATTTTTTCATTCAAGTTGTTGATTAAATATGTTATACATATGTTTGTCTATGCTTTGGTGTAGAATAAAGAGTTATCTATCTATCTTATCACACGATGATTTTGTTACTATTATTGCCCGGAAGTAAACTAGTAACATATAAGTATTAGATTATTAGTCATTCTAAGGTTTATCTAGTAATTTTTAGGATAGGTACTCTTTGTACTTTTAGGTCCGTTTTCCCATTCATCACATACTTAAAAGTTATCTATCTACTAAATTATAATTTGACTGCATATAAAAGTGAAATCTTTGATTTATTTATTCATAGAACTGTAATTTTTAAGGCTTATATATCGTACCCTTTAAATAACTTTTATCTGGTTATTGAAACAATAATCTGTCTATCTATACTATAATAAATCTGTAAATGGTTCGAGTTTGTATAAAGCGTTTAATAATGTAAAAAAATCAAGGGGACTAATTCGAACCAGAAGATTCCAAAAACACAATTTTTAGCTGCGATCGCATCTATTTTGGAAACTACTGAACGGATATGAATGAAACCCGACATAGTGCTCATTATAACCCGAGTTAACACATAAAATACATTTTATCCCGATGAATTATACTGTTTCCTTAAAATGGCTGGATTAGCAAAGTAGATAGCGCTGTAATTGCTATGTAGCCAACCATCGCTGTCACAACAATATATACGTTGTCAGGTTGCCCACATGTCATTCATCACGTATTAGGTACTTCAATTCAGGTTGGCTGCGACTTTTCTTTATATTTTGCTATGCAGTTGTCTACACTATATTGATTTAGTTTCTTTAGTAGTCTGTGGTTTCTTTGTACTTGTAATAAATTGAACAAGAATCTAAGGTATTGAAGGTTTATTTATATAAAACATCTAATTAAATTTTTATGTACGTAACATTGAGCTACTACGTAGCCGCGGGGAAAACTCTAGTGCTATAACAAATCTATAAATGGTTCGAGTTTGTACATAGCGTTCAAAAATGTGAAAAAATCAAGGGGGATACTTTGGACCAGGAGATACCGAAAATGCAATTTTTAGAATATTTGTCTGTCTTTCTGTCTGTCTGTCTGTCTGCTAGAGCATCACGTAAAAACTACTGAACGGATATAAATGAAATTCGAAACGGAGCTAACTTATATTACGGGGCGTAACTTAAGATACTTTTTGATCCGATAAATAACGTCGTTTCTGTGGGATAGGCGAAAATAGCGAAAAAGATGCCGCTGTGATTGTATCTATTTTGGAAACTACTGATCGGATATGAATGAAACCCGACATGGTACTCGCTTATAACCCGAGTTAACACAGGATACATTTTATCCCGATAAATGATTTTATTTCCTTAAAATGGACGGATTAGGAAAATGGATGGGGCTGCAATCGCAATATAGACAACCATCGCTATAATTCAATAACAAATACGTTGCTATGTTGTCCGCATGTGATTAATTACGTATTAGGTACTTCAAATTAGGTTGGCTCCGACTTTTCTTTATGTATTGCTGTATTGCTTGTCTACACTATATTGACTTAGTTTCTTTATAATTGTAGTGAATTGTACAAGAAACTATAGTATTGAAGATTTATAATATATATAAAATACTAAATTAATTGTTAATGTCGTGAAAGAGCTACTAAACAGGGTCTTTCACGTGGCGTAGCCGCGGGGAAAACTTTAGTCCTTAATATAATTTTCAAGAGTAAACTAATAACGCATGTTTCGCTTTCAGAGATCTAAAATTTTGAAAGTTGTCACTATAGAAGGAAAGAATCACTGTCAATCCATTTAAACTTTTTAACCTCAGTCTAATGGAAAAATGGTCGACATAAAGTCTCTGGACTGCGAGAGCTCTCACAGTGGTTGGCAGTCAGTAGTGGTACCCACCAACCGCACCAACAATGGCGTATTGTGCGCCAATAGAAACAAATTAGGACGATGACACCGTCAATTTCGGTCGTGATTCTGTAGGCTCGTGTTTGTGGTTTGGCTTAGTATTTTGGAGTTATATAAAGTAATACTACATTAGAATAATAGGATATAATCTGTTTTTGTTATTAAGTAGATAGTAAATTAGCTCGTAGTTAGATGTAATAAAACATGTAAATAATGTAAAAGTAGAAAATATCTCTGCCTTGAAATACAACAGAGGAGGATGCGATTTAATAAAAAAATATTAGACTAATTTGTAAATTTTTTGGGTATTTCTAGAATGTTTCTATTATAACCTATGATTGTAAATTAAAATTGTAATGCGTCTAATTTTCTTATTAGCCTTTTATCTAGAGTCCTGCTTAATTATTACTTCCTTTAATTTAATTTTTTACTAGAGTTTTTCACGCGAGTTATTTACTGTTTCTTGTTAAATTTACTATAATAACAAAGAAACTAATTCTATATAGTCTACACAACTGCCCAGCAAAACAAAGAGAGGTGAGTCGAATCCAACCTGATTCGAAGTAATATAATGAATGACATGTTGTTTATGACAACGTAGGTATTCGTTAGTGAATTGAAAAAACGCGATTGCAGTGCCATCTATTTTTCTAATCCATCTATTCTATGCAAACGACATCATTTATCGGGATAAAAAGTATCCTAAGTTACGCCACGTGATATAAGTTAGCTCCATTTCGAATTACATTTAAATCCGTTCAGTAGTTGTTACAACTCTCTCTCTACTCTACTACTCTCTAACAGCTGTCTGTTAAAGCATCATGTAACAGACAGACAATAATTCTAAAAATTCCATTTTCGAAATTTCCTGGTCCGAATTCACATTTTTAAATCCATTGTACAAACTCGAAACATTTACAGATTTATTATAGTATAGATAGATTTATAGAAAACAGAAAGATTTTTTTTGACATGTTTCAGCACTACACTCAGCAACCTTTCGTATAGTAAGGAAGTAATTAATTACTTCTAATTCTATACAAAAACCCTCAACATTGTCAATCTATTTAGCAGAGTCATGCTTCATCAATTGGGCTTAAACGAACTATTGATACCAAAAAAATAACTTCTTGTGGTGCATAAAATTGGAATAATATAAGATATTGTTGTTCAGCATGTTGTGGGGAACAGTAACTTGAATTATTGACAAGGTGTCGCCGCCGGGCGGTAGTGCAGGCGGCAGACAGGCGCACGCGCAGGTAGACCCTTGGTACACAAGAGAAAGGGATATCGTAGAGCTCGCTCACACCACGTGGTGGGGCTGCGGATACTGAAGGCGCGGGCGTATGTTCGCTGCCTGTGCTACATTTTTATTTAGTTTATAACCGTTCTTCGGTGCGATTCAGCGTCTTGCCGTTAACGGTATTCGTAAACTGTTTACAAAGTGTTCCGATAAAAATTACAACAGATGAGTGAAGTGCTGTGGTCCTCGCGAGCTGATAAGCGCATTGGCGCTGAAAAGCTTTGGCATGGGTGGCCGCAGAATGTTTAAAGCTGCAGCTGTGCTGATAACTCTCGGATACTGTAGCTTATTAGTATACCAAGGGGGAGTTTCGTTCAATTTCCAAGAAACTCGGCCGGGAGCAGTGCAGGTGTCGGACTTGTCGATCGAGCCGGTGACAAAAACAAATGTTTATGATAGTGGACTAAACAAAAATATAACTTTGGACGATATTTTTATTAGTGTTAAAACAACAAAGCATTATGCGAATACAAGACTGCCGATTATTTTGAAAACATGGTTTCAATTGGCGAAGCAGCAGGTAACATTTTTAACAATAATAATTTTACTATTGGATGTATTCTGTTAGATAAGATTAATCCAATTCAAATTAGAAAAAGTTACATCTTCTATTTAGAGATATATTCGGTTAACGAAGTAATCATGTTGAAAATGAATTAAAACCAACTTCAATAATATGGGAATATGCATGTAATTCAAATACGAGTAATTTTTTATATGATGTCTTTATTGCTGTAGAAATGCATGTCTAACTTTTTTTTTATTTCATTCATACAATTTACAGATTTTAATTATTAAAAATACGCGGGTTATTTATAATCGCAAAACGCAGCGCTATTGATCAAATGGAAACGTGACGTCATTTTTCATTTTGACATTTTCAGATTGTCAACAAAGGGCGCTTTCCTCTTATTGCTTACAACGCTCAAAAACTCAATTGGAACGGATTAGGGAGCGTTAATGTCATTAACAATGAAATACACATATGTCATTAGTTGCTGTATAGTTGATTTGAAAATTGCGCCTTTGTCAACGTATCCATAGAGATAATTAACGCTCTGTGGTCAACGCCCACTTCGACCCACTACTTGACATGGGTTGTTATGAGCGCTGCGTGATCGTAAATAATGACGTTTTCACGGCGACCATAACGACCGTGGTCGGTATGTGGGACAGCTGAATTTTGAGCGTTGTGAGCCACAAGAGGAACCTGCCCTGAAAATGAACTACTAGACTACGACGTCATCAAAACCTGGCGAAAATAATGGCAATTAAATAGCTCAAATTTATTCGATATGTTTAAATTTGTTTTATTAATTTGGACATTTCCAACAGTATTTTATTTTTTAGAAATCAGAAATGATAAAACGATGTAAATAATGATTTAAAATATAATAAAAAAACATGCACTTTCCCTATTAAAATGTAATATCAGATTGATCAAAATTGAGGTCCCAAAACTTTTTGTTTCGTTGATCGCCAGACATATTTTTTTGATTTTAGATAGATCTTGCTATCTAATATATTATATGAAAATACAACCACTTTAAATATGTATGTATTTTACTGTTGGCGAGCAATAGCTCGCTACTTGAAAATATATAAATTCTAGAATTAAATTATAACTGCATTTCAGGTTATAGTTTGATTCTTGGAGGTCTATATAAATTACTTTGGATATCATCGATATTAGAACATGTTGCCATAGATTTAATCAAATCGTTTATCCTGAAACAATAGCGACTTATGGCCGGTTCCTATATCTTACTATTTATTCACTTCCCTTACCATCGGTTGAATTTTGACATTACATGTATAGAGCTTATGTCAAATTTTAACCGATAGTAGGCCAAATGAACGGTTTGCAAGATATAGGAACGGGAATTTAGAGTGTTTATAATACAGAGCTTTGTAACTTTTATACAAATAATAACAATTGAAGGGCACAGGCAAAGAACAGGGAATGTCTTAATGAATAGATTTTGAGATAAACGTAATTAAAAGTTTGGTATATTTTTTTATATATATTTAAGTTCACTTATGGGCAAATAATTTTATATATATATATATATATATTATATATATATATATATATATATATATATATATATATATATATATATATATATATATATATATATATCTAGGGATTGGGAAATAAACTACCATAGACAAAGATTTGCTTTCAATAGAATATAGAAAAAATAAATTTTGTGACATTCCCTGTTCTTTGCCTGTACCCTTCAATTGTTTTTAACAATTATTACAAACAGAACTGAATAAGAGCAAGTAATGAATAGAGTAAACAGATTTTCCGGTTTACTATTCTACGTATTTCACACCTTTAACGGTTTGGAGGACAATTATGAAACGTTATATTTAAATTACTACAAATCAAGATTTATAACCGTTTGATCAACATCCTCTAAAGAAATTTCATGCCTTCCAATCAAATTAATTTTATTAATTTCTAAATTAAAGTAATATTTGACCAACCAATTAATTCAGTAGTTAAACTGCTATTAAAATTCCGGGCGGTTAGCATGCTAATTTTTATCAATCGCAGCTCACTAGTTCACACGTTGTAGACCGAAATATGTATACCAAGAATTCGATGACATCATAGTGATACCAGGTTTTATTTAAATAAAATCCTCAGAAGAAGACAGCCTGCCGAGTTCATTGTAAATACTGTATCCAATAAATCTTCTTTTAAACACATTAGATTTATTCCCAGCGGGTGCTATGTCTTCTGGGGTCAATATTGCCATTAACTTCAGAACCGTTTAAATGACAACTTAATTTACACCTATACTTCGTAAGGTCGTTAAAGATATCAAGTCCAAAAGGTAATAAAATGTATATTACGAACAGCTAATTTTCTAATCATCATATGGCAGGCAGTTTTCGGCGGAAATTTGTATATTTTGCTGTTTTTAAAAATGATATAACATTAATTAAAAGTGAACCATAATTATAGGATAATTATTATATATGTATTACAAAGAAACTTATCTATAGTTCCTGGCATGGATCCTGAACGGTCCGCGAAATAGTAGGGACCGCTTTGCGCGTTGAGGCCTGGTTCCTATATCTTACCCACCGTTCATTTAAAATGTAAAAATTTGTATAATCAAATAAGATATAGCAACCAGCCATAAACGCAGCCAATGAGATGCGATTTATCGACATATCGATAATAATTTATGTTTTTGTCTCTTATAAATAAATAAAAATGTATTTATTTCAATAAGCCCATACATGTAAGTTGCCGGGGCTTCCCAGAAAGTAATCAAATGATACTTGTGTTGGGTAACCTCGCTCTTCCTATGTTGCTTAAATTTTAAGACTATCAATTTACTGAATTACAGAGAATACTTTTACAAACATTAAAGAAAATAAAGAAAGAGATAAATAGATGGGTTTCGAGTGGTTGTGTCCGCAGTGGGTAAATAGCAAACAGGTGTGAGGTGCGGGTGTGCGCGTGTATGTGTGTGGTATGCGTGGGCGTGTGTGTGTGTGAGTGAGTGTGTGTGTGTGTGTGTGTGTGTGTGTGTGTGTGTGTATGTGTGTGCGCGGGTGGTAGTTTGAATGGAACACATATCCTTACTAATTTATTATGAGTCTTATTGAATACAATAAGCATGTATGAGATTCAAGCTAATGTAACCAAGATGTCTTCCACTTCATCATAATTAAGGGTAAGGAGCCATTCAGTTAGATTTTTCTTACACTCATATAGTTGCATGGGGTAAATGTTAAGAATGCGATTAATTTTATTATAAACACGGGGGGCTTGATAAACATTTTGCCGACTAGCAAAGACTGAACGTGCGGAATATGCAGGGGCAAACTATATCATAACGTCTTTTTCTAAGTTTGGCACGATCGAAAGGTAACCCTTTGTGGTATCTAAGTGTCATGTGTAAGATATAGAGTTTCCTGACGGAGAGAAGCTTAGAAATCGCATACAGGGATTCAGTAGAAAATCTATATGGCTTACAATACATAACTTTAATTAAGGATCTCTTTACTCGAAAGAAACTACTTCGAAAAAGATTCGATATTTGATTTATGTGTAGGCCAAGGTTATCGCTAAAGAATCGTGCCGAGGATTATACTAGTATTTATACCAGTGATTGCAGCCGTGTAGACGACATACTTTAAATTTCAATGTTTAATACATTATAACATTAGGAACAAATTTTTGTAAAGCTAGATGTAAGTGATTAGAGTGAACAAAACAAAGCTGTTATGCAAAATGTTTCTTTGAAATCGTCCACTTAAAGATAAGAGTCTCGCCTCACCGGTTTTTAATGTTTAGACAAATAAAATTGATAATATTTATGACATTTTTAACACACTTTTATAAGAAGTTTCTGTGGTGAATGTTAAAGACTTCCGCGATTATTTTGCTTTTAAATCTTAGAATATACTTATACATTTCATCAATAGTTTAAATCTTTCCCAAAAAGGAGACGGAGACTTTTAAAGAAACGTAACGTAACGTAATGAGTTGAGATATGGCTTATAAGAAGCGTTATATTTTTCTGTTATAAAATGGAAAATACCAATTCTAAATTTTACCTACAAGACGAGAAATCTTAAAAATAACATCAAAAATATTATACTAACTTATCGATTAGCATAATCGATTTATCTAAACGAATTTAAATTTTTAATTTTTAAAATTTCGTTATTAAGATTAATTCATTCGAAATAACTAAACCCATTACAAATAATAAAAAACACCAACATAATGAAAAGAAATCTCAAAACACTCACTACACTTTTTACAATCTGGGCCCGAGAATGTATGAAAGCGTATCCGTCTCCTTTATAAATCTATTTCACTTTTCTTCTTCAACATAGTCCTTCTTTATTCTATATAATATGCTTATTAAAAGTAGTAAATATCTTAATCTCCTAACAGCCAGTAACATATTAAGTAATCAGTATCCTGTGAGGTTTCTTGCTAATTATGGGGTCACAAAGGTCAGCCTCCACTTTATCCTTCCAGCGATATTTGGGATCGACTGTTATATTTAATATCCTTTAGTTCTTTCTAGAATATTTCTTTTGCAACTAACCAACAACTCATTTAAGATTTCACTCCGTATGCTTGTCTATCTACAACCGCTGACGAAATAAAATTATAGACCGAGCCTACATGAACAAAAGCGTCAAATGGAGTGAAGCACGTTTTTAAACTTGTGTACGTAAACTTATACAATATATACGTGATTTGCGTCTTTGTGGTTAATAGTAATAGTAATATATATATATACTGGAAACCATTCCCCCTTCATCCGTAGTATTTGAATAATTTGATTCGATTTAATACTGAGTTCTCGTAAAGCACTGCGGTTCGATACTGATGGTCTAAGTTTACAACTAAATATAAATTATTAGTACAGTAGAATATCTATAACTCGAATCTGTTAAGTCGAAATCCTCAGTAAGACGAAAAAAACGCCGTTCCCTTCCACTAAACCTCCAAATACTCGGTATCTCGAATTATTTAGACTTTGTAACTTGATTAAAATTTTACTTCCCTGCGTAGGCATTTTAGTACATATTTATACTCGATAACTCGAATTTCAAAAATCAGACTCCGTAAGTCGAAGTTATTCAAACATAATGACGTCTTACTTGGAATTCCCCGAACTCGAAGCAATAAAATCGAAGAGGAATGTCCGGTGCGCTTATTCAATTGTTTCTGCCTAGTACATGTGCAATGACTGAATCTATTCATTAAACTTTCTAAGTCACACAGCTGTGTACTATAAGGTAATGAACAAACCTAAACCGCTAACTAGCAACAACGTGAGTCTTAAAGCCCCCTCTTAAGTCGAAATTTTGGCCATCAAATACGTTATATCTCGAACTTCTTGTTAAGTCGAAGACTCAATAAGTCGAATTTTTTGCATTATCCTTGACATTCGAGATATCGAGATGCTACTGTATCACATATAAAAGATAAGTACAAATTGTAAGTTTATAAATTCACTGTCTGTTGGGTATGTTGCCAAAACGCTCTATATAATTTAAACTTCAAAACAAAACTATACGAATTATATTCGTATACACATTTGAAAATGGAGCCTTATATCTGTTAATTTTTTATAAGTCATCAAATTGTTAAACAAAAATACCATAGTAATATGATCACGATGTGGAATACAGGCAAACAATAGACGGCCGACAGTCGTGCAGCGCCCGTTTAACCCGCGTTTCCTGAATCTGGAGCGTGCATAATCAGCCGTTAATCCGACTCGAAGGAGCAACATAAATAACGTTACCCGGTCCCCGTGTATAAATACCTATGCATTCTAATAATTCTAAAAGAAACCAAAGCTTAGTATACCTAGAGTATTAAAGAACACACACACAAAGTAAGAGGCTGTAATATAAACAATAAAATACTAAATAATGTGTAATTAACACGTGCTAATTTTGTAACTAATTCACCCTATAAAATAAACTACAAGCGGCACTGCAGACGTTGACCTACCCTAAAAAATGAAATTTAGAACTCGATTGCAGCGACCGGATCCAACTGAGAACCTAAGCCATCCAGGGACCCACTTGAACACATACAAAAAATTTCATCAAAATCGTTCCAACCGTTTAGGAGAAGTTCAGTGGCATACACAAGAACAGAAGAATTTTATATAGAAGATTAGTTATCTCTTTACATTATATTGTAATGTTAATGTGATGACCTAAAAGTACCAAATGCAAATAAAAACTAGTAACTTTAAGATTTTCAATTTATTGCCACATCTATGAAATCTTCGAAAAAAAAATAAACAAATATACAAACTCTAGAAAGACGAAAGCAGGATTTCAAAATAATATTTTTGTATATACAAAATACAAAACATCCGCAACAAACTTATTACTATGGAATTTGTAACATAACATAACATAATGGCTTTTTATTTTGTATTCTAAATTTTACTTTATATTAACTTCATTTAATAGTTTATATGTATGCCTTAATTATAATCTTAATTCCATAATCCGATAAAGTTAACATGTTTTTATTTACATATATTGTTTAATTTTTTACAAATACAAAAATCCCATGTAGTAGAACAGTCGTACAGTGACAAAGGAATTAAATTGAATTTAATAAATACTTGTATTGAATACAACTAAATATTGTAATCACGTACGCTTTTGTACGGTGAGAACGGGTATTGTGCACGGTCGGTGCGCGGGCGCAGCGCGTGGCACGAACGGCGCGCGCCTGCCACGTGACCGGATTGCGCTTTGCTTATGCCCTTTTGTAGTGCCCATAGTCAATATATGAAGTCTTTTATACATTATGAGAATAGTTTCGAATTGTCAGATTGATGTTCTGTACTTTAAATAAATGTTAATAATAATAATATAAACAATCCAATTGCACTGTACGATATTCTGAAGCAGAGTGTGTATGGATAAGAATGATTGATTGTTTCCAGAATTTACAAATTATACAAATCGATGAAATACATTATATTATTTTCTTAAGTTTTCTTGCATATCACATAGTTCTAGTCAGACCAAAAATTGAGTTTAAAACCGTGAAAAAGTTTTTAAATATTTAATTTAATATTAAAATTACGAAATGTTTATTGCTATTTATTGTATGAAATGATAAATAAATTAACAAAGAATGAAGCAGTTAACCAAAACTTTAGGTGATATACCACAGGTATTTATTACCGTTTTATAAAATAATATACCATAAGCGTAAGATGTTTTTCTCTATAAAATCTTTTCAACTGTGATTCTGTTCTTTATAATAAATAAATATCCACGTTCTTATAGAATAAACTTCAGAATAAAGCACCTATAGGTATATGTACTCGTAAATACCAAAGGGAATAAAAATTGCAGACAACTAGGGGCGGTCTGTTGTAGACGCTATTATAATCAAAAATTCACAATATCAGCCTAGAAACAACTTTTGTTCGGGTTTATACAATTCTGTTTCTGAATTATAAATACAGAAAAAATAACACCCACACTTGTATTTCGAGAAAATAATGTACATATATTACCTCGATGTAGTCAAAAATGTAACATATTTTTGAAGGAATAAAGGGAATATAATTGATTTTAGTATTATTACATTTCAACCAGCATTGAAGAAATATGCGAAAAAATATTTGCTCTCGTTAGCACACGAGTTATAAGAATTGTCGGATATCATAATTCAAAAAGTTATCATGTGTCAATAATAATTATTGTTCGTTGCCATATAAACATGTTCTTGGAATTAAATAGCTGATTGTAATACGAAGAATTCAGGGCTACTTGATACATTAAAAGTGATTAAAATGCTTAGTCTGCAGTGTCACTGTCATTGCTTTGGTAATGTAAGATGTTTTTATTCACATGTTTTGTAATCATTTTTATTTTAAATTTATGTTTATTGATTAACTAGCTATCTTCGTCATTTCATTAGGGCGCGAATTGAATATTTCATACCTACCGACCGAATTTAAAATAAAATGTTCTCATTTTTCTTTTAAATCCTTTGAGACATTTCGGATTGTATTCAAGACAAACTGTTAGATAGACTTAGACTCGTAGACTTATGATTAGGTATAGTATACCTATCAGGTTAAATTTCGATTTTGGCAGTTCTCTTTTTTAAATCGTTACGGAAATTTGGATGTATTTATTAGTAGGTGTGGAGTCCAATATTTAAAAACGTTTTATTGTTTCAAATATAGTTACGTACATATAAAATCAATTTACACGATTCATTTGAATACGCATATTAATTGAATTTTCTATTAATTTCAGTACTAAAGATTGTGGGCTTCTTACTTACTACTTACTCTAACTTAATACGTATAACACCGTAAAACTAAAAGTAAGTACATATTATAATGTAAAATCTCGAGACCATACATATATCAGCTGTTTCCACCACCTTAGGCACACAAACCATGACAAACCGAGGTGTGTTGATGTTATTTACCAAACAATATAGAAATAGTATTATATCTAGATGTGTCAGACTGCTTATTATTTTTCAAGCAACTCAATTAAACGTAACCAAAAAAGAAACAACCTTGACTTAGAAACATTAAATAGATATTTTTATTTGTATTTTAGTTTAATTTTAATTTGTAAATAAAATATATAGTTTATTTTTAGGACATTTATATAAGACTAGCTGACCCGTGCCCACTTCGCTGGGTATCAGACAAAAATTAAAAAATTTCAATATTGGTTTAGTAGATCCAGAGATTACCCCATTACTAGTATAGTTTTGTTGAGTTTAATTACCTACTAAGCGAATTCCAAAATATTTCCCGTCCCGTACTGCCCGTACCCCATTGACGCCTACATCGCATAAGCCTATCTAGCCGAGTGGGGTGCGCGGCGACCATGCAACTTTTTTCTAATACTTAAAATTTTAAACTCGTGATATCTTTCGAACGGAATGTCCGAATTGAAAAATTCAAACAGTTATATAAAGGCATTAAAGCAATCCTGAATAAGAAGTAATTTTTTTTGATAAGGATAAATACCAAGATACAAATAAAAGGCCTTTTCTAGCGGCGGCAATTCAATTAAATTTTAAAAATAAAAGAACACTTATTGTGGCATAACTATAATAGTTAGACATATGCTGTCGCGACACTTTTTGTAAATAGTGATGTGTTCTGCAAAGTCGCAGCACAGAATTTTACTCTATCATCAATATTTTTCGCAGCGCACGCGATTTTAGGTATTTTTATTACACCTTGTGTTACACTATTGCAGTTTTAGTAAGGATCCCTAATTTTGTTGAAAATATAATAGAGCCTATGTCAACCGGGGATAGTGTAGCTTGGTATGTACGAAATTCATTTCCCCCGCCTAAAAAAAAGAATAAAAAAAGGCTTGCCAACAGTGAAATATTTTTTTAAATCAGTTCAACAGTTTCGGAGATTCACCCCCTACAACGTCACAAACTCACAAACTTTACCTCTTTATAATATTAGTATAGATGTATCAATGTCAAAACTCTGGGTTCATGTGGTCCAGAAGCTCACTGACTTTATCGAGCCTATTTATACGATTGATAGTAGTCTCACGCGACCAAAAGACTGGCCTGTACTTTGGGCAACGCATAGGCGTTGTCTTTCAACGTGGTAACGTAGCCAGTGTTTTGGGAACGCTCCCAGCTGAGGTGATTTGGGACCTATTTTTTTTTAAGCTTTAGGTTATATTCGTTGTATATTTTAGGTTTTAGTTTTTTGTTTTAATATAAAATAAATGGACCTAATCTGGTATAGTAAAATAGCATCAGAAATAAAATTTCAGATCATTTTTTTCACTTATATTTAATTTAATGAATATAGGTAAAGTCTTTTAAACAAAATAACTTTAAAAATATTGAAATATTTAGTTCAAGTAACGGAAACCGATGATTCGTTGAGTTTTATAAACATATAGTATTTTTAGTCATCACTATCACAAGTATCAAAAACAATTTTTTGTACTATAGAATACATTAGGAACTAGAAACCACACAGCAAGAATTAAAAATCATTTAAGCAGTCAAGTTAGCATATCAATCAGTTTTCAATAAAATAATAATTGATTTCTATAGAACACAATAATTACGAGGACCATTCAAAGGCTATTAAAAATGCAGCTAATAGCCGGATGTTAAAGGCTTTATACTTCGTAGATAGACATAAAAAATATTATTTTCAATTAGTATTTTTCATTAATATACCTACTCATAACGGTGGTCTTACTGCTTAATAGCTAATTATGGACTTAACGATTATTACCATTTTAATTTTGTGCTAGACTCTCATAACTGATTATAAATGTATTGAATAGCTTCAATGTCTACAGTATTACTTAATCCTCCATGTCAAACTGTTAACTGTAAAATATTGTTTTCAAAACTTGAATTTAAATATTAGTTAAAATTGCTTCACAAAAAAAACATCACGTACAAAAAAAACGTTGTACAAAAAAAGGCAACAGGCAACAGGCGAGCGGAAAGTTAGAGCTTACCGCGCTCAAAGAATTTGCCTTCTGTATCCAGCGAGCTAACGCTGCCAGCGTCCTAGATATACTGCCCTATGACAAGGATTTTTTCGGGCTGGACAAGTTTTAGTTTAGATTTATTTATTTTTATTATATACTAGGATATGCCCGCGACTTCGTCCACACTTGACTAGAAATTCCCGCGAGATTCCCGAGACACAAAGTACCACAGCATTATAAAAGAATGTAAGTTATCGTTTTAGTGAAAACTGAGTCAGAATAAGCTTATTTTTATGTATCCGAAGAACTTCAAATCGCTAATGGGAAAACTCTCGCGGCAGTCCCGGGATAAAAAGCATCACACATTTTATTACATAAAATTTGTTATCGATCAGTGAAAAAATCGCATTGGAATTCGAGGATTTTTTCAATCTGGCCATTTTAAATACTACCCAGAAAAATCCCGCGGGATTCCCAGGATAAAAAGTAACACAGAATTTGCTGTCGATCCGCTAAAACCTCATAGAAATCGGTTTTTACGTGAATCCCAAACAAACAGACTAACCAACTAAGACGGGGCACTCTCTACATGGTTGCAACATACCTCTGTTCTTATAAAAAAATTTGTCCGTCCAAAGGTAGTCTGGAAGAAATCGCTAAAAGCGATAAGACTGCATATTGTATTGTAGAATGTTATTTTTGTTAACTGTATACTTTAAAACACAATAAAATATTCATTCATTCATTCACGCTTACCTAGAAGGTACCTATTCAAACGGGACTCGAAGACACCCGGGCTGTAAGTATCGGGAAAGACTGACTCCGGCAATGCGTTTCACTCCTTTGCGGTGCGCATGATGAAGGTAGACGACATAGAGCTTCGTTCTTATAGGTGGAATATTCACCATATATCGGTGGCGCATGCCGGTGAATCTAGCTTGTCCGATGATGGCCAAGCTCTCAGCCAGATTACAGCTCTAAGATGCCTAAGAGCTGTAATCAAGATAATAATTCCAGTATAGGTCTACCACAATTTAATTAACAAACTATTTGAGAATGTTTGGAAAGTCAGAACAACTCAGCTAATGTCTCTTCAAGTAACTTCGTATCTATGCGATAAGGTAAGTATTTACAAGGCAAGATATTGCTTGTCTGGTGTGTTCTGTCAACAGGCAACGAGATTGCGCCGGTTCCACCTCAAATGCTAATGTTCTTCAGATAACAGTGTTCCGCTAACTGGTTAATGTTGTCCTTTGTTTCGTAGAAGTTGTTGATGTGGATGGAATTCGATGAAGTCTGTCAATTAAACAAAGATTAAATGTATGCAATGTTAGAGATAGTTAAAACATAGGAACAGAGATATACTTATATAATTACAAATTAACGATATATTGAAATATGTCACCCAAGAAGTAAAAATATATTAGAATAAAAATGATATAAAATGGTTTAAAATAGGTTGTTAGAAATAGTAAATAAATAGTGATAATAACATGTATAATAGATAACGCTAGGTTTAATAAAATAATGTAACAAAAATAGTCTTTATTAACAAAAACAATAGAAAAAACATGTATACCAGAAAAGGTTATATTTAATAAAAATGTTATAAGATATGTTATAAGTTTATAATATAACATATAATGTACATAAGATAAACGTATAGCTTTTTAAAATAAGCATCAAAGATAAAAATAAATACGTTGAAAAAAATAAAAGACTACAAAATGCCTGACTAACCCGTGAGTCAAAGAGAGATGAAAAAAAGTAGGCAATGTAGACTTGATATATTTGTATTGACTTAAATTAGTCGATGGAAAGTGGAGAAGAGGACGGCAACACGGAAGAAGCTAAGAGGACTGCTGAAAAATGTTGGAGGAGGCCTCAGTTGAAAAATGTTGAAGTGTCAAAAGACACGATGAATATATTAACATAGATACAGAAAATGAGAATGTAATTTCAAGAGGTGAAAATGGGTTAAACGAAGAGAACGGTTTGGAGCTTCTTCTGGAATCAAGAGATTACAGAAACATTCTACTTATAACGGAAGCTGAGCGCAATGGCTACTCGCAGCGCGTACTCTGCCACACACAGCGAAGTGTCACGGCGAGTGTGCATTCGCAGAGAGAATAAAATTGACCATGTTCAAATCAAATCCCGGCGAATGAATCTATTTGCAGTAAGCAGCAATGCATCTAGGTATTCGTGCAGGAACAGGAGAAAGAGCACAATTTCCTGCGGCCATGCGGCCTGTTTATAGCACCTTTGAGTTGCGTTCCGGCATTAGTGGTCCAGGTTCAAGACGATCCTTTAGAGAGCAGCAGCGCATTTGTAGCACCTCTCCGTCCAGGTGCTCTCCGTCAGGTGGGCCGTCTGCCTGTCTGCTGAACGCATGCAATAAAAAAGCGAATACCTCATCACACACAGCGAATAGTCGCTGCGAGTACGTAATTGCAGTGACTATTCACTATGTGTGACAGAGATTTAATTCAGTGATCGAGGTAATCCGGACGACGGTGTCGGGGCTGTTTTTAAGAAGGATTAAATTTCTGTTTTTTTTTAACTTCATGTCAACTGAGCAGATTACATGTTTGTAATTCCCAACGTGTACATTTGTATATACATACTTCTATCTTGATTGTCCCATTTGTTTTTACTTACTTTTCAATAGTTAATTAAAGAAACTTAGGTTGAAAATGTGTTTTATTTCGATTATAATATTGCAGACCGCAATACGGACGCTTTAATCCGCAAAGGGCCTTGTTTTTGTCTGTCTGGATTAATGAGGACTTACTATATTTAAAACATATATATTTAATTCAGAATATAGTCCGGAAAGCTGGACCAGACCTACAAATAACTGGTCTACATAAAGTAGGAAGTAGACTGAATTTTCAACCAGTATGTGAGATTAAAAAAAAAAATTGTTGTATTTACTTTGAATAAAAACTTGAATTTAAATACATACATTCCATACACAGGTAGTCTTATATTTACCTATCACTACGCACGATTCATACATTGTTTAAGCTTTCCCAGTTTGCAGTAGGAATTCATAGGCGCTAATTACTTGAAAATAACTAATTTATTTATTGTAAGATTACAAGCAGTCTGTATTCAAAATACGTTTCAAAAATTGATGTAACGTTTTTTCTTGTGTCACGTTGACGTTTGATGTTTGGAGTATAGTCGCGTTCACTACATCCTGTCCCGCCCGACATGAAGACTGTAGTTCAGGATGATGATGGAAGTGGGCAGATGTTATTGTATGCTCGAACTATGTTGCCCCTTTTGGTTTTAATTTCAGCAACTCTGTTGACTGAGTCGCCTCCTTGGTAAAGTTTCACCACTCGGCCCACGAGCCACAGGAGAGGGAGGAGGCTGGCTGCGATCCTTTATAAGAACAAGAGATCCAAACTCCAATTTTCCTGATGAATGAGTCAATTTGGTTTTGGTCTGAAGGAGAGAAATATATTCGATTGAATATTGTTGCCAGAAATGCTGGCGCAGTTTTTCAACTTTCTGGTATCGTTGTTGACGTTTGATGTTTGGAATATAGTCGCGTTCGCGACATACATTTAATAAACGCTAAGAAATATTGATTACAGGTGAGATTTCACATGACAAATAACAATAATATTATGTAGATTACCTAATATCATATTTATCTTTTATAGTATCGAAACGTACAACATTTAGAAGAACCAGTTATTAATTAATTCAAAAATTTTAATTAAGCATATATTTAATATTAGGTATTCATTGACTGAATATTTAGATAAATATTGGTATATTTAATAAATGGTTGAGATTATAAATTCCAATCACCTATGCAATATTAGTTACATAATTAGATGAACTTCATATTTAATTTTATGAACTTATTGATGCAGGTGTTGTGTTTTAATAGTACAACGATTTTTTGATTTAATTATTTATTATTGGAAATGGATGGTAAAGTATTATTGTTATCATTCAATGCGACATGCCACGTGCCACATTCATCGGGAATCTTGTTTTTTAATTTATAAAATTTTTGACACATTTGAAATGCTTCAGGTTTTTTAAAACGTATTAACGTTACGTAGGCTTTTTGTGAATAACCTTAAACAAATCGTCATACATATATATATATATATATATATCTACCTCTGTTTATTTACGACACAGGACTTTGTCATAAAAACACATAGAAGTTAATATGGTTAAAATATGTATAGTGTACACTATCTCGAAAGTATTAAAAATGAATATAGCTTTCTTACAAATACCTAAGGGATGTAAAAAAAATCTATATACAAGACATATAACTAAACATAGGCATGTGTTAGACAATGCTTTAACCATCATATTTTTCATCATAACGAAGATTTTTTTCTTTAAGTCAATAGGATAATAGATGTACAGATATTCGCTTTCATAATCATAAGATGAGTGTGTATGTAGCTCTCTCATTTTTCAACTATAGAGTTGAGTTAAAACTAAAAAAATAAGCTAATAAAAAGTATGCTTGCAGCAAAATGTATTGAAAATTTGTTAGTTTTAAATAAAGAAACAGTATATTATTTTGCAAGTTTTTTTATTTGTGTATACTTTGATAGCTATCTAAACTGTAAACTATTCGAATTAATTTACCAAATTTGCTTCCTTGTTTCAGACTTGGTTTTTCACGGACACAGAGAACAAATTTCACCAAATTCAGACAAGTGAGTTCTTAACAATTATATATATATTAAACTTTCATAACATTAGACTTGGTTTGACTTTTGTTGATCTTGGATCAATCTTGGATTTGGCATTGATTTTAAAATACGAAAAAATGACAGATGAACTAGCGTAGCAACTTAAGATTTAAAAAAGAAATTTGCTTAACATTAATGAAAATAAACTTGTATAAATTTCAAAACAACCAAACATAATTCAAAGAAATGTCAACTTTATTGTAATGGATTAAAATACGATTCAACTTGTTCCAGATGGACATATGGTGAATACAAACTGTTCCGCATCGCACCAACGTAAGCATCTCTGCTGCAAAATGTCAGTTGAATATGACCATTTCCTTGAAAGTGGGAAAAAGTAAGTGCAGTTTTATAACATTGTTTTATATCTTAATCTATATGAACGTAATACCTATATGTACTTTTAATTTACAACGAGGAATAAAATGTTTCATTTATTTACTAACGACCTGCTGACAAAATTACGATATCTATTATTACATATAATAAAACTGTAGAGGTCGAATTTCTGTACAATGAAAAAAAATGCTAAAAACTGAGTCAAGGGGATGTAAGAAGTGAAATAGAACTAATTTAGTTTTTTTTTCAAATTTTTTGTTTCTCTGTTTATCTGTTTGTCTGTCTGTTTGTACCGGCTAATCTCCGAAACGACTGGACCGATTTAAACGAAATTTTGTATGGTGGTAGCTTATATCCCTGGTCAACATATAGAATACATTTGATCCCGAAAAATTAAAGAATTCCCGTGGGATAATTTAAAAACCGCACCACGAGGCCGAAGTCGCGGGCATCAGCTAGTAATTATAATTATATATAATAGAATGCATAGTGCAAATATTCACAAAAGAACAGCACACTCTATGAATAGTGTTATTTAGAAATATATCAAAACATGTTATTTTCAATCATTTAAAATATATTAGCAATTTTCTTTAATAGCATATTACTAAATTGTTTTACCTTGTAACAGGAAATCAAGAAAAGTTCCATAAAAAGTTTGAGCAAATAACCATTCCAAACTTAACAAATACATTTTAAACTTTACGAGTTATGAAATAAGGTTTATTTTGAAAATTCCATATTATCTATCTCTGTTGCCGATACTTGAACAAGATAAGTTTGTTTGTTTTGGCTCATGTTTGAATTTATACGAATTGTTTTACTTGTGGATATTGAACTTATTTCACTTTATTATATCGGTTCTGATAAATTATGGAACAAAGCACCAAATCAATAAAAGCATTTTTGCTTAGTATTCTTCATAACTTAACGGTTCAATGGTTTCTTTCTTTAATTGTTGTTAAAACAATATTTGTATTTTCTTTTATCCTTTCACCTTTTTAAATTGTGTGTTTAACGGTTCTTAGTAGATAAAATTTCTTTCGCAAATTTTAAGGATTCGGTTTTTCTTGATGCTGATGTTTCCACAAAGCACGGCGATATGGATTTTTAAAGGTTACATAAAATTGTATTTGAACACTTTGATTTTCCATAGGCAAAGATAAACACTTTTCTTTGGGTGGG
The DNA here is from genome assembly GCA_039645545.1 of Dendrolimus houi. Lineage (NCBI taxonomy): Eukaryota > Metazoa > Arthropoda > Insecta > Lepidoptera > Lasiocampidae > Dendrolimus > Dendrolimus houi. The sequence goes on along the minus strand of CM077127.1, from coordinate 20,382,730 downwards.
CCGTTTGTTAAGGTTCATGTAGTCAGTTTCGGTAAACGCAATTTGACAAAAAATTGAGAAACTGTATGGTATAAATTCATCTTTGAAATCCAATACTTTTCCTGATATGTCTGAAAGGTCAGTTTCAACTTATGTAAAACAATCGACCTTTATTTTTTTAACGTCATTTAATTTATGTCCAACAGTCACAAAAAGCTAAAAACTACATTTAATTTAAACTAATGTATAGTTTGAATTAAATTTAGTTTCTTTATATTACAAATGGAACTCTTTACTGTGTTTAATCTGAAAGCACAGCAGATGATCACTTAGTGATTCATACATTTTGCTTTAATATAATCTTGTTACTGCGATGGATAGTTTTTTAAATACACTACTTAGTCACAAACATACTCCACAAGCTAAAGATCCTTAATCTCAAAACGAAATTCCTGTGAAGTAATTATGTTTAGGATTAAGTTATATTCAAATATAAACATGTGATTAATGTTATAATATTAATGTTCCAAGCGCTGCAAGGCAAGCCAGCATTTAATAACACCTTTGTACAAAATTACTTAGTTCAACTGAATGACATACATCGGCAATTATAACGCAATCAAAGCAGTTTCTTGCTTTGAGACGAATGGTATTAATCAAGTCTATAATTATACCTGACAGACGTTGATACAACATCTTATGTAGATTTTATATTGTAACATGTTATTGGAGGAGACTATTGTTTAAATTTTATGTATACGTAACATATGTAACATATTAAATCAAAAATTAAACAAAGAAATGATTTTTAAAATGCAAGGTAAAACCTTAATAATGATCGAATACTTCGAAAAAAGAATGGGATGGGATTAAGTTTTCTTTTATTGTATTAGTTTATAAATTCATGGTAATAAATATTGTTTTATATTGTCCTATTGAAAAAGGAATATCTTTAGTTTCACGTATTATTTTCTCCAATACAAAACGTAACCTTTTGAATTATAAAGTTGAGTATACAGTAATATATTTTTATTATAAGACAAGGAATACAATCGGAAATATGGACACAAGGAATACAATTGAATCTAATAATTCTTTTACTTTGTTTGTTGTGGAAAATTTATTGTGAATCAGTTATTAGTTTTACTATTATTCACAACATAAATAAATAAGACAAGAATATATTATTATGTATTCTTGTCTATTCATGTAGTGCATCGTTTTTAATTCAATAAATCTTTTAAAAAATCAATAATTAACTCAATAATTGTTTTTTTTCTGCAAAGTTATGTTTTTATCAAAATTTGTGTAACTTTGAAATGTGGGCAAAAGGTTAATACCCATAATTGAACAAAAATGTTACCCTTTAGCGATATAAGGCTCTTACTTTAAATCAGTATTTACTTAAAATGGCGTTTAAAGTGTAAAATATGCAAAATTAAATTAATTTTAGAATGCATCAAAGATACAGAGTTGTGTGACGTTTCAATTTCACGAATTATCATGTCAAGAATCAGTCCATGTATAAAGTCACTATGACTGTTCAATTTATACACAAATAATAATAAAGTCAATATCGTTATTCTACAATATATTTCATAGTTCATTATTTATTGTATTAATTAATATGTATTGTTGCAAGAGAACAACTATAAATTTTAAACAACAGGAAACTTCTCTAAAAAATGTTGGCCCTTAACAAAGCTTCAAGAATGTTTTTGTTTTTAATAAAAACAAAAACCACTCAACTCCTGTATTTTTGGAAGCCAGTTTAGTTTAAATATTTAATCTGAGCCTTTTGTTTACTCTAATGACTGTTAAACACTTGTTTGGAGAAAGAACAACGTAAGTAGCTTCCACCACTATGCCTAAGGCTCATTTATGGCTTCACTACTCTAATATTTTTCAGTCAATTAATAATTGTAAACGTGAGTAGATAGAGGATTTATATAACGCTTAATATTGTAAGATTTTTGTAATTTTTTACGTTAATGAGCCTGTAATTGTTCGTAGAAATCTAAACCTTGATATAACTTTATTCGTACTTGGTATACAGAAATCTTATACTAATATATAAAGCTGAAGAGTTTGTTTGTTTGCTTGAACGCGCTAATCTCAGGAAGTACTGGTCTGATTTGGAAAAAATAGTTCAGTGTTAGATAGCTCATTTATCGAGGAAGGCTATAGGCTATATATCATCACGCTAAGACCAATAGGAGCGGAGCACCAATGAAGAATGTTTCCAAATCGGGGGTTTTGAAAACTTTTTCACGCGGACCAAGTCGCGGGCAGAAGCTAGTATCAAATAATGACGGATTACATACGAAGATAAAATTACAATCAAACAAAACTTAGTTGCCCATTTTTTTAATTTCATCAGGTCCCCTTCATCCACTCATATATTTAATTTATTTACAGCATAACATGTGTAATACAACAGTATTGATTTTGTTTTCAAGCTACACTGTTGCCTCTTAGCATGGAAACTTTCTATGTTTTCATAAGAATATTCTCATTAAACTTATATAATATCAGTCCATAAACATCCCACAGCTGGGCTCCGGCCGCCCAATTTTTTTTAGTAGGAGTGGAATGTATAATATTTACACATCGGTTATTTCGATGAGCAGATTTCATCACGATGTTTTCCTTCAATGTCTATATGTGTAATATGCTCATTAGGTCAAAGAATTACCTAAATGGTGCATGCTTCCCGCGCCGGATTCGAAACCACGTCATTAGAAACGCAAGTGGGTTAGCTACTAAGGGACCATCCATTAATTACGTCACACGTTAACGGGGGGTCGACGAAGTGTGACATTGTGTGACATCGTGTGACAAGGGGTGTGATGTGTCCTTTTCGTCACATTTCAAAATCTAAAATTAAGTTTTAAAACACGAAATTTGAACTTTGAATTTCCAACTCTATTTGTATAAGCATAGTGTTTAATTTATTAAAAAGTAATTTAAATGGAAATTAAACTAATTACGGAACTGCTGTTTTAATTTAATAATTTCTTTATGTAAAATTGCAAAATATTATGTGATATCACACTAGGGTAGGAGGAGTCTCACGAATGTGATCTGCTGTGACAAGGATGGGGGAGGGGTCAAAAGATCATGAATTTCGTGTGACATAATTTGTGAATAGCCCCAAAACTACCACAGCTTGCAATAATTATCCATTAGTTTGTTTGTAATAAGTAATGTTTTTTGTTAAATTAGGTACGTACTCAGTTTAGTAATCAAAGATCGATAATTATGCGTGTTCGTGCCTGTACATAACTTTTCGGCTTAAACCTTATTTTCGTTTCAAATAAATCTCGGTATGTTGCATTACTCGTATAAGCACACAGCATTCGTGCTAAAATGTTTGCTCTCTACACTCAGAATCCAATTTTAAAATCATATTAAAGCTCTAAGCGTCGCTCTCAACTGAAATAGTAATTTAACTGTGATAGCTTGAATACAATGTAATTTCTTTAGTACTATAAAACAGGCAGAAAAGTCCAAGTAAGTGTGTATGAGTCCACAAATAATGTATTATAGCTTTGTTATTTGGTTAAAAAAACCTTAACAGTTTTTAACCTAAGTACACTGTAAATCAAAAACTGATCAATAGACCTTTCTCAAACAATTTTTTCTAAAAAGTATTTTAAATTGGTAGTAAAGAATTTACGCACATACTTATTATCATGGCCGTTACTCATTAGAGTAGGCAGAGGCGTTGTATCTTCACCTGCTACGATTTCGATAAACACTTTTGGCTTCATCCACTTTCGTTAATTTCTTTATACATACACGTTAATTTAAGGTGCTTTAATTTATGGGTTCATAAATGTTCAAGTTATATCATAACTAAAATATTTGTGATCATTAGATACTAACTAAATTTACAAACCAAAAAAACAACAAAGAAGAAAGTAATAACAATAATAAAGAGTTTTATTGACACTGAAATTTTGTACACATTTCGCCTTAAAATTAAGAATGGCTATATACATACATATACACCTAAATTAGGACACGCCTGTTTGTTAAATGTCAATCCCTTCCAATGACTTAAAAACTAAGTATTAATATTTTTAAGTATCAAGTAAGATGTTAAAGCATTATATCTATGCCTCTTTTTTGAATATAAAAGTTGATAATACATAAAATAATGACACACTCACTTGAGTGCTATTCCATAAAGCAAATTTGTGCTACGTAACGTAAAATCAAAATTGCCCTGTCATTAGCTGTTGAAGGTTTTTCGCTAACCTCGAAGGCCTTTTTAATCTTCAGCCAGTAAACCCTAGCTTTTGAAGTACATACACAAAAGACGCTAATGGTTTTTGAAGAGCAAGTCCAATATTATTTTGGGCCCAATAATTTTCACGCGTTTACACAGCACCGACTGTTGTTTTTGTTGGACCCTATCTTGTTTTATTCCCACAGAAAATGTTTTGACTCACACCCTCATACTGGTGCTTGATTTTGTTACAAAGTAAACACTTTCATATAAAAGTGAAATTTAATCGTTGACTTTCGGATAATAATTGGAAATGTCAAGAATGTTTATCGTTGCTGCATCGAGCTATTAATTAATTGTGTGAGGCTTTAACAATTTGCTCCGGCTCCGAGAATAACGTTTAAAAATACTCAAGTCTGTAGCGGCCGATTGACATTAATGAGTTCCATACTGGCGAAGAGAATTTATCTCAAAAATATACAACAATTAATATTCTTTATAATATAAGAATGCAAAATGAATATACTTACAACTGTTAAGTCTCCACTTAAAAGTTATATTATACATATGATTGAATTAAACAGCTATGAGAAATTAACAAAATTGAATTAACCAAAAACATGCAATAAAAATAAAATTAATTGACTTATTGATTTTAATTGTCTTTGAATGGATTTTTTATTCTACCGCCTTAATTTTTGTAGAAGATAAAAGGTGGCACTCTTTTAACGACTTTAATAATAACGGTATTGATATCTCAATAAGTATTTGACTCGAAAGAAGAATTAATTCTGCAATAATATTATTATTTTTATCGGCTTCTTAAGAACATTGGACATTATTAATTTTTATTTAATCACTAGCGGTCTCGGCAGACGTGGTCCTACCTTGAAAAAATAAAAATGTAGAACCCGATTCCAGCGCCACCTACCGGATCTAATTGTGAATCTAAACCATCCCCGGACCCACTGAAACACTAATTTTTTTACACCTTGAATTACATTATTGAAGTTTTAGTAGGGATCCCTAATTTTTCTAGTATTAAATATCGCCTATATTAATCTGGGATAATGTAGAATTCTAGCAGGGAAAAAGTTTTTGAAATCGATCCAGTACTTTTTGAGTTTATTCGTTACAAACATACAAAAATACAAATCTTTCCTCTGTAGAATATTAGTATAGATAAAGTCACTAAGCACTAAATACATCATCGTATAGCGATTTATAGAAGATTGTATATTCCTTCGAAATTTAATACAATACTACACTACATTACATAGTTGTTACTTATGATTATGACATACAAAAAAGATGGACAGATTGCAGGCAAACATAAGAATTTGTTATAATAGTGTTCCGGTTTCGCCATTTGATTTATTTACTTTATACTTAAATTTACGCTAACGTAATTATTAGTTTTTTTTTTAACAACTCCTCGGACTCGAGTTCCGTACCCTTTTTTACAACTTAATTAGTGTGTTAGTGTGTAACATTAATTTAGTGATTTTTATGTTGAAGTGTACCTTAAGAATAACTTATAATATTATTTTTTTCTAATTTTAATACTAAACTTATACTAATATATAGTGTATCTGTTTTATGCTGGTGTTGTGAGGAAGTGCATGTGCAGTGTGTGCCTTATGTCTATACTATATACGTATCTTAACTAGTGCCATGTGTGTTGTGTTTTCCTTTCTGTGTCTGGGTTATTAATTTTTAGGCTCTTTGTGAGTCTTGGTTTGTTTGTGAAGTGTGCGTATAATGCAATGCGGTGGTAGTGCGCGTTGGTGTGAGTATGTATATTAGTAATTATTAGTGAGATATTATATTTTCTTTTATTTACTAGTATACAGCAGACAGTCAAACGTCCCACCTGATAATCGTCGTCAACGGTCATTTGCATCACCAGATGACTTATTAACGTGCTGCCGGCCTTGAATAAATGTAACGACTCCTTTCTTAAAAACATCCCCCATTGTAGTAAAGAGAAAACTTAAACTGGGAACTTGTACCAATTGTCTAAAGTGTCCAAGAGAAACGTTCTGAGCCGTTGTGGGCGATTAAATTTTATTAAAGTTCTCTAGTGATCCCTAAAATGAGTTATGATAGCCGCAATTCGTGTATTATAAATATATGTAATTATATGTCTATTCGTCACTTAAGCTTATTCATTCTGTAGCCCACGCATCAATTTGACAATAAATCGGCTCTTAACCTTTAATGCTTAAAGGCAGTATTCTTTGAAGATGGTTGCCGAACGCTCTCACAAATGAAATGGCCCAAACGAAGGGGGCTCCTCGAGCAAGGTCGCTCAGATCGTTTGCTTTTATGTTAGACGTAAGTGCATGGAGATAGCGAATTATACAAAAGATTTTATTTCCGAACAATAAAACCCTTTTATTTCATGTGAAATTAAATTAATCGAAAGAATTTTACTTACGAGTCGAATTATGAAGTAGCTTTTACGTTGAATAGGTGAAAGTAATTAAATTACATAGTACTAGCTTCGTTAAAATTGTCATACTATCCTTAAAAAGGATAGTATGTATGTCATGAAGTAGACATATTATACGAGCCGATACTGCCGATTTATCGTAAACGACATTTGTACCTAAATATATTTTTTATTGTAAAAGGTATTTTAAAGTATTATTTGGTTTTAAGACATTTAATTTTAGTTAGATGAAACTCTACTAAATCATTAGTTTAAAGACGTAAAACAAAATAATAGTTAAAAATATCATATGCAACAAAAGAAGTATTAAGGTACAAAATTCGATTACAACGAAATGGACGTAAAGGCTCGTATAATTCTTAGAATTTTTTGTTGCAATCAACCTCTTTAGATAGTTTTACTTTTATGTTTTGACATTTGTCGTACTTCTTTTGTTTTTCTTCATTCTATTTTTTCTCCTTGGATATATCGCTGTAAAATAATATTAATATTATAAAAAAAATATCGTATTACTCCATGTCCAGGTTATATAATATATTCAGTTGACGTGCTCTCTACTGATTGGTCCTTCGAGCCGGATCTATAGGTCGCTAGATCATATCCGGAACAGCGGACTAATCTGTGGAGAGCACGTAATCTGTTTATATTATATAACCTGGACATGGAGTAAAACGTTAATCTATAATATTATAAAATTCTAAACATGCCGTGTCTGTACATTAAAGCTATTTAAAAAAACAACTGGAGTAGATCAAATAAACGATGGAGAACACGATGCATTTTTTTAGATTTCTTGTCTGTTTGTCGGTTTATCTATTTGTTTGGGATTCACCTAAAAATTACGGGTCCGATTTCGTTGCGGTTTTCGCTAATCGACAGCAAATTCTCAGACTTAAAATCTGCGCTACATTTATTCTGGGAATCCCGCGAGAATTTTTCTGGGAATGATTTAAAATGACCAGATAAAAAAATTGAATTCCAATGTGATTTTTTCACTGATCAATAGCAAAGTTTATATAATAAAATATGTGATTTATTATCTCGGGAATCCCGGGGGAATTTTCCCGGGAGCGGTCTGTAGTTGTTCGGATGCATAAAAATTAGCTTATTCCAACACGGTTTTCACTAAAACGATAGCTTAAATTATTTTTTTAATGCAACGATATTTTGTGTCCCAGGAATCTCGCGGAAATTTCAAGTCAAGCGTAGACGAAGTCGCGGGAATATACTAGTTTTCTTATAATATTTATTTCACAACGATACGATACAGGTAAGGACAAAAACAGAATGAAAAAAAATAAGTAAAAAAATACTAAAGAGGTTGATTCCAACAATGTCGAACTTTATTTTCACTTCAAAGTCCATCTATATATTAATACGTGAAGCAAAAACTTTGCACCCCTTTTTACGAAAATTGCGCGGAATGAGGAGTATAAAATTTCGCACACTTATCTCTACAAATATTATAAACGCGAAAGTTTGTAAGAATGGATGTATAGATGTATGTTTGTTACTCTTTCACGCAAAAACTACTGAATAGATTTTGATGAAACTTTACAGTAATATAGCTTACACATCAGAATAACACATAGGCTATAATTTATAAAGATATAGTGTGAATTATCTAAAATAAAACGATTTTCTATCAACACGCGGGTGAAACCCCGGGTGCAGCTAGTAATTTATATAGAGAAGAAGCGACGAATGCGAATATATTTTTTAAATTATGCATAAAAAATAAATTATATCAATAAAAAAAACATTACACACACTACCATATATTTGACACACACACGCATATATACTCTTTTGTTTATTATTCAAGTCAAATTAACAGTGTAGCCTTAGTGGAATCTGTAATTATAGAAGTATAGTCTTTGACATTAATTATTATGGTCGAATTGCGAGCATGGACGACCACTAGTTATGATAAATTCCCATAATACCATCCAGCAAAACGAAGGTGGAACTCCTAACCATGAAAGCAACACATTAAAATAATGGCGCTGTCATGTCACCATCGTTGTCTTGTCGATGTATTTGTTAGTGCAATGTAACTATGACACCAATAAAACTCGCTTGGAGCACCATTTTTTCGGCTATATTCGTCTATCCCTCGAGAACAGTACTGTTTTCTGGATGAAAGGTATTCTATGTCCTATGGTATTTAATAATAAATCGACACAATACACAAATCCGAACTGTTGCATCACTTTGAAATTTACTGTTTCCATACATTAATTTTAACGCATGCCTTCAAGTTCAGTACAGTTCCCTTTTGATTATTTGAAGATTTTATATTAAGTGGCGAATGAAAGTAACTATTACACCGATGCATGGGATATATTTTTCATTTCTCATGTTCTGAAAGTACGCTTGGAGTTGCCTGATCACAAGGATAAAAACAGTGCTTTTCGTCCCTGGGAAACGATTTTCCTTGCTGTGAAAAAAAATAAAAGTTATGCGAACCATAGATATTGCATATGATTCATCTCCCAACTTTTTTATGGCCAATGTTACATTACGGCATAAATTATAATAAAAAAATATCAACAATTTTGTAACACCATTTTATACTTATAAATTACTTTTCACTAAATTAATATTTAATTTACATTTTGAGGTAAATATTTACTACCATCGGTGACAAAAAAAAATACTGGCTGATAGAATGACACATAAAAATAAATTTATTTAACGTTTCATATCTAATGTGTTAAATGAGTTCATCAGATTTAGATAAAATATGGATTTGAGATTGGAGATGACTTGATTTCATTAGAGAAGTAGTTGTTTGTTTAACTAACCAGTTTTTATTTACTTTCCTCATATTCGAAATTAAAAGCAGAGTGTTAACCTCGGGTGAAAGGCCTATTTAGGCATTGGAACTATTAGCGCCCTCGCTACACTTGTGCGCCAAATTATCTCATGCCGAAATAGGTCGGTCACTTTCACCTCTCGTGTAACAATCTACTATAGTAAAGCAGCCATATACCTAACAACTCATAAAATTGTGCATAACATTCAAACGTATAATATTACATATTTCAGCCTGCTATTAAACAAGCCGATGTCTCGCAAAGAAAGAATTTATATGTCGAGCAAATTTTGCAAGCCTTTGAATTTTGAAAACTTGATACATTATTTGCAGCACGATCCATAACTTTCTTTTAATTTTTAAATCTGGTTCGGCTCGATTTCTTTCTTTCTATTTTATCCGTGCAGGAACGGAGAAATAATACAATTACCTGCTGTCGGGCGGCCTGTCGTAAAAGGCGGCAAAACAACCTACAGCCAGGTGATAGGGTATTTGCCTATCTAGATGGCTATCACCACTGGTATAAGGTATTCCGCAATATCAACCTTGAGTTGTATTTCGGCATTAGTGGCCAGGGTCCATCCTCCCTTTAGAGTGCGGCAGCACATTGGTAGCACTTTTCGTGTTACAAATGTCCATAGGCGATGGTAACCGCTTTCCATCATGTGGGCCGTCTGTCTGTCCGCTGAACTCGTGCCATAAAAATAATGTAGCCGACTTTGTATGTATATAGCAGAAGTATCCATGAATATTAAAGTTTTAAAAAAACGATCTTCAAACAAAAAACTTCAACCGAATAGTAGGTTTTTAACTGATCCAAGCGAGAGGGTTCTTGTGGAAGTTCGAAAAGACATATGTAACTAAATAGTTGAGATTTTCAACACAAACATACTAATAATAACAACATATAAACGTCCCACTTCTGCACTCGCGTCTCTCATATATAGGGCAACAGACAATATACCCCGTTACCCGCCACGCTTATTCAAGACGGATCGGCTGATTTGACACATCGCTTATCTAGATGTGCAGCATTGATCACGATGTTTTCCTTCACCGTTAGCACGTGGTTATGCACATTAGGTTGGAAAAATGCCTGCAGTGGTGCATGCTCCTCGTCCCGTATTCGAACCCACGCCCCTTGACTTTGGGATATCAGTGCGCTAACCACTAAACTACCACAGCACACAGAAACATAGCTGTTAAAAACAATTAACGTTCTACAAGTATTGCTAACTATAAGCCAATAGTATATAATTACTAAACTCATCTGCACACCGAAATATCATACTTTAAGTTGCCGCCGAAAACTCGGTCATTATCTCATTACAGCATGTGTAGGCTGTGTATAGTTGTTTTTATTACGCACATGTGCACGCGCAACGCCGCGCCGCTCCTGTCATTTGCTTGGAGCGGAATGCCAGCAAATTATACTGCCACGCGAATTTAGCACCTACAGCTAATGTCAGGGCTACAAACATTCTACATATCTCTTTACCATTAATAAATTTTATAACTTTCTATAAGTAATGATTTACATAGATTATTACATTTGACTTTTAGTTCCCATTTAGGTATACTGTTTTAACAATTAACATGTAAGAATTTCCATTTCTAGCACTTAGAATCGCCCAGTAATAAACGTAACTCTGGAAATTCCCCTTAAGGTTCCTATCGCCGCAATAAGTCGAAAGTGGGGTACAAACGAAACAACATTTCGTTTGTATTTACTTATCAATAAATTACCAAAAAAAAATATCATAAATATTCACGGTACGAGACGTAACGTAGGTTTTTCGTAAGTTTTCTATAGTTATTTAAGTTAAGAAGAAAATTCACCAAATCATCTCCAAATTATTGACATGAGACCATTTTCCTCCTTTAATTTTTAACAAAACAGGATGAAATATCTACACATCTTTATAAACGAGACATAAATAATCCGATTTTATTTTATTTTTAAATACTAGTTTATTTTATTCACAATAAAAAATAATGCATCTGAACAACAACCGCGTCTCTGGAATCCCGGTTATCGAAGTAAAAACCAGTACCGAAAAATCCTCAAGAAAGTTGGCGTTGCTACAAGCCTTAATCCTACACTGAATACCACCACCCACCCATCATTCTCCTCTCGTTTGTTTACGCGATGAGCAGCTACAAATGCCGTATGCCGCGTTCGGCGTCTGAGTCAAGTGTCTGAGAGAGACCTCTATATAGTCTTCGTGTGGAAGTCAATTTTCGTACAGTTATAGTGTGCAGTATCCTGAACAACATACTGAAAGTACTAATGAGTAGGAGTGAAGCTGGAGTCTGTAAAGATCACTTTCTTCAAGTTTTCGCTAATAACTCGAAAACTACACTACTTACGTAACTACTACTCGAAAACAGGCAATCATATTATGTTGGTCACCAAATGTTGTTTCAAACTAATAACCTTTCACTTCTCGTTGCGTATTTTTTTCAACCAAAAAAGACAATAATTGAAGATCGTATTATAATAATATATAGAAACATGCTTTTGCAGACAGCCCCAAGAATATCTTTGTTTACATCATTTCGCCGTATTAGTATGCGGCCGGTGACGCTTTTTCTCCACATAATCTCATACGAGACCACTTAAATTATTGACTACCCTTCCAAGACCGATTTTATTAATTCTACAGTGATTATTGTTGTATTTCTTTTTCATTCCCGCGTAATGATCGGTCAGATGTACTGTAGCAGTTAATATATGACAGTTTTTGTTTGTATGCTTCTTAATCAGTGCCTTGGGAATACACATATAATAAATAATCCGGCAGACAAACCCACACTTTGCATATTTTTAAATCAAAATTTATTTCTAAGCTAGTAAGTTACCTTTGTGTTTAAGTATTATATAACGATCAACTCTGAGGCCAATGCAATTTTAACGTATGCTGCTTCAATGAGCAGTTAAAACGGCACTTATGAAAAATATTGAAAGAATTGAGTTTATTTTTTTATATATTTTGCGCCATTTCTATCAAAATTAAAAGTCAAAAGTGAACCCGTCTGATATCGGCTTTATGGTCATTTTATTTTGTAATATTTTATACGTCATCGTAAAATGTGCCTTAACTTATGGTAATAAAGTTCTGTTTCGTTTGTCGTAGATGGTTCTGTCACTTCGACGATGACAACTACGTGAACGTGCCCCGTTTGGTCAACGTGCTGCAAAAGTACAACCATCTAGAAGATTGGTATCTCGGACGGACATCTGTTTACGAGCCAATTAAGATATACAAAAAGCCGCAGAACAAGGTTTGTATGTTCTATCTTTCTTTTAAATCCGAGTTATTTTTGGGACCAGAAGAAATCATTTTTTTAGGGTTGACATAGATGAAGGTAAAAAGGAACCCTTCCTTACTCTGTTCCTCGCATGATTGTCTGTATGCCGTAACTAATTAATATAATATCAAACTTGATAAGATATATATAAATTTCGTATGTTAAAAACATACGAACAACAATATAGACTAGAAAAGAATATCATAGAATGGAATAAAATGGAAAAGAATAGAATTTATTGCATAAAATATTATCAGGCTATTACATTTTTATTTATTACCAAATAAAAATCTCTCTCTTCTCTAGTCTCTTTGTATATTATTTTTTCAGGTTATTCTTTGTTAAGCGTAATCATAATTGACTGCTGACTGACTGACTGGCTGACTGTTTGCTACAACTCCATTAATTATTCGAAAATTAATACTGTAACATACTTCTGTATGAAACTTATAAAAAAATGACACTTCAAAGATAAAATAAATAAAATTAAATAAATCGGCAGACAAACACACACACTGTATATCCCCAAATTAAGCAAGTTACGCTTGTGTTGTGGGTAATATACAACGCACCACTCTGGGGCCGATCCCAGACACCCAGACCATAATAAATAACGGAGAAAATACGTTTCCGAAATTTACTATATCGGGCATCGAACCCGGAGCATCTGCGTTGCAGTGAGGTAAGCCGGCAAAGGCTTAGCCCACTCAACCACAGAGGCCGTCATATTATACTCACAGATAATTCTTCTCTAACCTTTATAAATATAATTCCTTTACCCCACATCCGTCAACATATTATAATTCAAAATAAACTTCTTAAGTAACACTTTAAATTTTCACTGTTATAATCTAAAAAATATTATTATCAGTTTTATTTCGGTTCAAATTGGACCTATGTTTAATCATCACTCTTATTGACTTTCATCTGTTTTGCACAACGTAAAACTTGCATCTCATTCTCTTGCAGGCTTAATTCTATAGATTTATGTGTTTATCTCTTTTTAGTGTCGCTTTTTCGTTCGTTTTTCGTTTCAAATCAGAATGATTTAAAAAAAATTAACTCAAAAAGAGCTTGAGATATAAATTGAATAAGAAATATAAAGAAAACCAATTTTAGCTAGACGTGTTGCTGGGGAGTTTCTTGTCGTTTCTTTTTAACAGCAATAGCACGTTGCGAAGTGGTGTATAGAATAGGAAGTAAATTTAAATATTAGCTTATATGTATGACCTTCAAAAAGTGTTCGCTACTGGAACTTATTTTGAATAAAAACTTCTGAATTTGAATAATTCATATTTTTTCCGTAACTTTAATTGCTATTTTTTTTTTATTTGTTTTAGTATACGTTTTCGTTTTGGTTCGCTACGGGTGGCGCAGGATTTTGCATAAGTCGAAGTTTGGCGCTAAAAATGTTACCTGTTGCCAGGTTAGTGCATCAAAGTTTCTATGAAATACGGAACAAGCCGAACAATACTAAAGCTGCTGCACGCGATTCGCTAATTGGCTTAGTTTCAAAGCGAAAAATTGCTTGATTAATTAAATGCATGGAATTTTAAATCCGTTTCGTACTTTGTTGCAGTGGTGGTAGATTCATAAGCATATGCGAAAGCATTCGATTACCAGACGACGTTTCCATAGGTTTTATAATTGGTAAGTGTTTAATAAAATTTATTTATTATATCAATAAATACTGTTGTTGATATTTGCGTTGTTCACGCTAAACTTTTCCAAATATAATTAAGAAGACTACGCAATATATTTCGTATAAAAAATCGAGCTCCCTAATCGTTTTTCTTGAAAACGACAAGGTATTATACTATAGATGAAACTTCGCAGAAAATTATATAATATATAGCGCTTTACTTTGATGTAGTGAAAACGGGTGAGATGGAAATTACTTTATAATGAAAATTAATTAGAAAACGGTTCATTAATTAGTTTGAGATTGGTTAATTATTCTATATTAAAGGCTTGTTAGGCTTCTTAAGCTAAATGACAAAAACTTAGTGGTATACACACATACTTATTTTACTCTTATGACAGATATCCTAATATCTGGTCTTTTATGTTTAAATTGTTATAGAATTTATTGATATTAATTTTGGTTTATACCGAAATGAATATAAAATTAAAGCTAGGCTTTTTTCAGAGCACCTTTTGAATAAGAAACTGACACTCCTTCCGGAATTTCACTCTCATTTGGAGCAGATGAAGCTTCTACAGCCAGAGTCGTTTAAACAGCAGATCTCATTCAGTTATTCAAAACATAACGATGACTGGAATGTTGTTAATGTTGCTGGCTTTGATACAGACTACGACCCTACGAGGTAAGAATTTATCAATCAAAGATTATTTTTAACAAGGATTTTGTATTTGTATGGAAAACCTCAACTGTTTAGTGTTTCACTTTTGAATTGGTACGAAAACTCCGTTTACAATTTGAATGAGGGTGAAGTCCACCATAATAGGCTGCGTGGCGCTTCACCAAGACGTGGAGGTACAGTGGAAGATTTAGTGAGTCGTCTGCTGGCCTGCGTCTCATAACACCTTCTTTGGTGAAGGTGTGTGTGAACTCCTAGGAGCTCCACATATCCCTTTGTTTAACACGCCCCCAAAGCCCAAGAGGATGCGTAAACGCATTAGGAGCCATCCATAGATTACGTCACACGTTAAGGGGGGAAGGGGTCGACGAAGTGTGACATTGTATGTCTAAGGGTAGGAGGGGTCCTAAACTTCGTGACATCACATTTCAAAATCTAATATAGCTCCAATTTAGTGTTTTAAAGCTTTAAAACACGAAATTTGAACTATTAACGAAAAACTTCAAAATATTTTCAACTCTATCTGTATGTGTATACACAGTGTTTAAAAATAATTTAACATTAATTACGGAACTGCTGTTTTAATTTATTAATTTCTTGATGTAATTGCAAGGTATGTGATGTGTCACACTAGGGAGGGAGGAGTCTCACGAATGTGACCAGCTGTGACAAGGACGGGGAGGGATCAAAAAATCATGAAATTGGTGAGGCGTAATTTATGAATGGCCGCCTCATCCCGCCATTACAAAAAATGGGGGATTGATTGAAGATTATGTTAATAGTGGACACAGGCTAAATTTACAAACCATGCGAAGCGATCTGTGGCACCGTCTATGCATATGGGATTTAAGAAGCTATAGTTTAACTGAGAGATTGTCGTTCCTATTTATCTTCTATGCCAAACATATTGTTCTGACAGACCTATATCGTAATTCTTAGCCCTTTATAACATCAATAAATCTATCTAATCCAATATTTTATTTTCAGATTCCTGTCTCTACATTGTTTTCTATTTCCACATTCTAAAATATGTCCAAGAGGATAATCAGAATCGGTCCTGCTTCTTCAAAACTAAGTACATTCTTGTTTCTAATTGTTGAACTGGTATCAATTATGACAAATTATAAAAGCATTGGTGCAATAATTTTTTCATGAAAATGTCAAGAAAAGAAAAAAAACAAAAATCTTTTCTTCCCTATTGTTAAAGTTGTGTATTTCTTTGAATGTGACAATGTTTGGAAGGTTTTGATGCTTAGGGCGTGCACAGGCTGGTTAGACCTTGAGTAGCATTATTGCGATTTTTATTCCAAACTATGATCTAGCAATCGCTATAATGTTTATAAAACTCGTATAAAAGCAAATACAATAACATAAAATTATTCAAAACATTGTACAGCATATATTTTTCATTTATTTAATTCCCAATTAACAATTAACTTCTTGTCATTGTAAATTACTTATTAGATAGTAAATTTTGAAATAAAAATACAGAAAAAAATCAAAAACCTTAATTTTCTATAAATTTATAAATATATTGTTTCTCCTTACAAGATAATATTGTGACAAAATACACACGATTTTTGCAATCAATTACACTATTTAAAGATGTTTAAACGTCTTACTCAACTTAAGGAACATCTAAAGTTAAATATTAAAAAAGAAAATATTTTAAACTAAGCATCTAAACACGAGATTTCACCAAAAGATTATTTAATAATTTATCTTGTAAGAAAAAACAAGCTATAGACATTGTTATATTTGCTTCTGTATGACTCTATAGAAACTATTCAATTATTGTTAAACATCTGCTACTTAATGCTGATATTAGACGGATCAATGAAATTGAATCGATCTCGTGGAAAGGCACAGAACTGCAAGTATGGAGATATTCAACGATATTGAATAATTCAAGTAATGGATTATTTTGGTTAATTTATCCAAATCAAAAGACAGAAATGAACTGTGTAATATCGGCTCAAATTGATGTCGCTTTACTAGTGATGCTACAGCCTTATCGTTCGTTATCCAATTTTTTGTACTATATAAAGCTCTTTAAATTATAAAAATAATTATAACAAGAATTAGCAGGCTCTAAATCTGAATAGATTTACAGTCATCATAAATAAAGCTTGTAAATTAATAAGTTTTTGTATAAACTTGCAAATACTTAAATACTTTTTCTGCTGGAATATGATGTAGTTTGTACTTTATTTCGTACTACATTTAAATTCTAAATATTCTATTATAATATGTGTAAGAACATGTTTGTATGAGATGACATGTTGTTGAATTTTGAGTGTTTTTAATAGTGTAAATTGTCGTAAGATAAAATTTATGAAATACAAAATCTTTAAAAGACAGAAGGAGAATAAAGGACTAAGTATAATTAATATAGGTTGTGATATTAAGTTTATTACAGTGAAAGTATATTTGATCATTATTTTAATGCGTATTAACAAAACACATGTATTTAAATGCTTTAGCGAATTGTTAAGATTAAGACATGTTAAAGTCTGTGATATTAGGTTATTATGAAGATTATAATTAAGTGCTATAAAATGTTTTATGTATTTAAATTTTGAATCAAAGTCATGACGAAATTGTTTGTAAGTTGTTTATGAAATAAACAATTTTGAATATTTTATTTGACTCGTTTTATTACAAGCTTGAGCTAATAAACTGCGTTGCTACGAGGAAATGGGATTTTTTATTGAAATCAGGTTTAAAACCTGTACTGGTTAGGAATTGAAGCACCTGTCTCTTCAATTACTTAAACACTCGTTTGATTTCATGTTTGTTACAATTAAGGAGTTATAATCAAGCCCAGTAAAATGTAATTAGAAGAAGGTAATTTGAAATCTGTAGAGTAATAAAAAATAATTCGTGTTTTATGTAGATCTGATCATTATTTATTTTGATATTTTTGATTGCCTAAAACGAGCAAAGGGACAGATGGCCCACTCGATGAAAAATGGCTACAGCTGTCTACAGAAGTATCTAACACGTTGCCAGCCTCTAAGATTCTTTGTAACAAAGAATGGGAGACAAGATAATTAGAAAGGGGAGAATGGATGAGATAAATTATATAAGATATGATAGAGGAGATTGGATCATGGTGTGGGTATGACCTCAGTAAGCCCACGTATACGCCAGGACCAGATTTTAATGAAAACTGAAAGTCTAAATTATTTGACTTACTGAGCCTCGAGACTACAGCACGAACATACAGATGGGTCAACACGCAATAACTGGCGACCGCCCCTTACACTCGTCATATTCACAGACAAAAGTCAGACTTCCAACTTTCATACTTATGCATATGTTGCCTACATTTTTTTAGCGAGGGGAAATCCGATTAGAAAATCGCGGCTGGTGTGTGGCATTCGCCAAGTCGGGGTGGCACTAGCACTTCTAGCCAGAACTAGAACTGTTATTGCCACGCTATTGTCAGGGATACCCACTAAAACCTCTCGGTGTTCCGTCCTTCGCCTTATGCCAGGGCTACGAGTACATGGCTTAGCCCCTGCGCTAGCCCTGGCAGGCGGTGCCCCATCGGGCTCATCCATTGCCGAGGAACTTCTTTTCTATCCCCTGGCATCTTCATACTCTTTACTACGTGGGGTGGTTGGCGCCCCACGGGAGGAGGAGAGCGCGCGCGGAACACCGCGCCCCCCCATCTCGACGATATAACGGCGGGTGAGAACCCTTTCCCCAGGGACCCATCCGCGCCTCCCGCTCTTGACAGTTGGTGGTCCAAACTGGCCCTCCGGCGCCGACGCGTCCTCCTTTGACGGGAGCGGAGCAAAGACGTAGGCTGACGCTCCCGCCTCGCCTCCTCCTTTGCAAGCATGACACGCTCGCAAAAGTAGTAGACGGCGTCCAATTCAATAAGACTCCCGACCACGGTGCAAACCACGGCCGGAAACGACAGGTTAAGTCCGGTAGAGGCGACGAGGTCTCGACGCTGCTCTACCCAAGCGGGGCACACATGAAGGGTGTATAGCGCCGTATACTCGTTGCCTGTGTCACAATGATGGCACCCTGGTGACCCAGACGCACGGTGACGTAGACTAGGCGACACAGGTACCTCTCAAAGCAGCCTTGCCCCGAGAGGACCTGTGTCAGCCAGAACGTCAGGGAGCCGTGTCGTCGTCACATGTTCCCTACAAAGGGAACCCTCACTTACCATGACAAACACGATTAACTCAAGGCCAACCATTTCACGCCGATATTCTATAAGAGCTGCTATTATGCCGATGGAGCCGACCCTAAGAGCTGTAATCCAGTAATAATGATTCCAGTATGGATTTACTAAGTCAATGTTCTTTAGCTTTTCCTAAGACTTCACGTGTAGAAGTTGAGGTATTTATGATGAAGGACAGTTAAATTAATAATTGACTTTAGAAGTCGTTAAAAATTTCTTACAAAGTATATTAGTGCCAGCTGTTTGCAGCGTATACACTTAAGCATACAACGAATAGTCATTTACCTTACTGGAGATAAAATATAAAATGTAAGTATAAAGTTTTTGTTAAACTACTTCAGCAGTGAGTGTAAGACCGGAGAGGCAAGTTATTGAAAACTGTTGTACATAGAGATTCGTACAGACGTGCACGTTCCAGACTTCATAACACTATTGTGTAGCAGCGTAATAAAATACATATATCTTATAAATTTCACTCAAATAGAACTTTTGAAGTAAAATAATTTAAGGATATCGACCGTTTGTGAAATTTGCCTACAGAACTAAAAAGAAAGAAGCCACAGAAACTTATTTGCTTTATAGTAAAGATTAACTTAACAAAAAATCCATTTCAGTCCGGCTATTTTTGAAATAAATAAAGTATGAAACTTCAAATTTATTTATATGTTTTAATAGTGTATATTTTGTATACACGTTAAACAATTTAGAAACACCATTACAAATAAATACAATAATGAAAGTCACTTTTAACCAAACTAAATTAATTATTATTTGTTATATTGACTACAATGGTACAGGTATAGGTAGACTACTACCTAAAATCTCTTAACACTATAAGTAGAATACTGAGTCTAGATCACCATCTTTTTCATCTTCCATCACTTCAAATTTATAGTGTGATCAAATTACAAAAGATCAAACCAATAACAGTAACTAGTGGTTTAGCTAATTCATATAGACGTGGCTTGTCTCGGTTTACTACGCGATGCTGCAAATCGCTCGAGTGTCACCTTACATAGACCGCGAACCTCAAGGTATGCATGCAGGGTCAGTGTACCATGAAAGATCTTTAATAAGCGTACTGTAAAGATTCTTCAAGTTATTCAAGATACTAAAGCCTTCTCCAGTATTCTGTAATATGGACCAGCTATTTCTTATGTTTCGACATGACATCAACGACTCTTTTGTTAAAATCAAGGTAAGCTTATCTTGGCCTATTTTTTCTTTCATTTTAATTCTTATTGAAAATATGCCACAACTCACAGATTATTTAACTAATCTTGTACAAACCAATTTTCGTTAAACTATTTTTGAAGTCTTACTACCTTGATTATATTTTAATTAACTACAAATTTAAAAAGAAAAGGAGGGACTTATCGGAATTTTAAAAGCGATGCAACGATTTGACGTTAAAGATATTACGACGATTTTATTAGTTACGTAATTGTCGTAACGGCTACGAAACAAAAAGTAAAAGAACTAACTAAAAACTTGGGACATCACAGTGATTAACGCAAGTAGTCACTTTCAAATGACTTTTTTTATCTGCGGAATCAAACAGAATAAAACGCATAAATTATACTGAGTCACAAGTCAAACATCTTAATTCATACGTAAATACATACATTCGTCTTTTCAAACGCAAATTCCACATGCCAACATGTATCTGACACATTGTAAATATTCATTTGAAAGGACAACATTTAACAACATGAACAACACCGACCTTCTATTGAGAGACACATGAATTGAACATTAATAAACGAGCTGAGAACTCAAGGATTTGTATTCAATGTAAGAAGTTTATAATACTTTTAAATCCAGGGCGAAACTTGGGAATTGCGCTCCGCGTACTCTCGTTGCCCGATTTTTACTCAACCAAGCAGATAAATAATAAAAACTGCACGAGCGAAATTCTTCGCTTTAAAGTGGTTGTAAATATTATTTATTAAAGAAAAGTTTATCTAGAGTAGTGGAGTAGAGATTGTGTCTTAGTAAATATAGTGTAGACGCTTTCGAAGTCAGTGAATCGATGACTGGATCTATCGCTTGTTGAGGAGACTATATGTGGTGCAAACTTAAAGAGGCCTACATGATGTAGGCTACATGCAGCAGTAGACTTGGCTGATGAAAATTGTAGTCATATCATATCCATTCAACTAATCGCATGTCTCCCTTTCGGCGAGATGTTCCGTTCACAACTATTCAATTTAACAACCAAATATGCTAGGTATGTAGAATACTACACGTCGGTTTTCTAGAAAGTTTATTCTGCGTACAACAACAATCTGAAGGAAACTTCCTGCTAACGTTTGCCTTCTGCGCTATGACGCGATATAGGCCTGTTTAAGAAGCACGTTGTGATATGTAGGCTACGCATTGACAACATTATTCACGTTACGGACGTTCATAGGCAGTTGTGATCACTTTTCTCATCTGCCTGTTTAGACTTGTCCTTAGGTAAAAAAATATTTCGTAACAAACTATATATGTTAAATGGAAACATTATGTGTAACTTATGTTAAATGTAAACGTTAGAAAATGTTTCAGTTTAATATTCTTAACTCTTTGAGTATATCAGTTCCGCGTACTTTAAAATTGTAATTGAATCTGATAACATAAAATACAGTAACAAATTCGTCCAACTTTGACCCTGTAAGTACCCATTAACACCTTCAAACGCATTCGTACCTAACGACCATGAATTCCTACATCGGCCCATAAACGGGTCTAAAACGTGCCTATGGGGGACGTTTTAATCCGTTTTTGGTCTCAAAGGGGCATTTGAAGCAGACCGCCCCGACAAAGTTTTTGTAATGGACATCTAAATAGATTAAAGGGATACAAAATTTAGGGGCCAACTTTGTCATTAGTTGTGTCATTGTACAAGTAATATAAGCTATAAGATTATAAGAGATTATTTAAACTTATAAGTCTAAATAACGTGAAGATAGATAACTATTTCTTGTACACCAATACAAAAATGAGCTTACAGATTATAACTGTATCTAATTATATATATATATATATATATATATATATATATATATATATATATATATATATATATACATAAAGAGCGGTTTTATCGCTAAAAAGTGATCTCCTACAGACACCTGAACCTGATGATCTTAAAATTTTTAATCTTGCATAAGATGATTTTTGCTAATTACCAACATGTTTCTCGTCTCTATCGAACCCAAAGCTTTAATTTAAGGCCAAGATGAGAACAATTTCCATGCATAATATAACTTCACTCGTAGGTATAAAAGTTTGATTTACTATGAATATGATGCTATTCTTTTTTTTATTTTATATTGCAGGAGTTCAGCAGACAGGCAGACGGCCCACTTGATGGAAAGCGGATACCATCGCTGCTGCTCTCTTAAGGGACACTGGAACCTGGTCACTAATGCCGGAACACAACTCAAGGTTGTTATGGCGACACACTTTAGACCAGGGGTGGTAGCCATCCAGTCAGTCAAATGCCATACCACCTGGCTGTGGGTTATTTTGTCGCCTCTTACGACAGGCCGCCCGGCTGCAGGAAATTGTATTCTTTCTCCGTTCGTGCACGGACATAATATATACATTCGCTTGAATATTACGATTTTAAGTTCTTATTAAAAGAAAATTTAAGCACCAATAAGTCAAGTGTCACTATTGAGTTTAATTTTACTGTATTAAATGTTGAAAGTTGTAGTAAATTTTAGAGAAAAAAATATTCATTTTAACAATTTGAATGATTAATTAAATTGATTGACACTCGATTCGATCCACCACGGTGGGTCTTCGGACATTCTCCTTTCGGTAGCACCTGGCTTTAAGACTTCGAATGTTGATTACTGCAGAGTCACGTCTCGTAATTGGGTTCGAACCAAATTTGTTTCGGCGCAATAAAGCGAGCGATGCAACCGACAGAATTTAAACCGATTAGCCCTTTGTACGGGTGTCCGTCTCGTTACCCTTTAATGATCAAACTTTTTAAAATTCATTATTTTAATTACACTCGGTGTGATAGGCATCTTGTCTGCCGACATACTAATATGAACATAGCTTATAGTGACGAAGTTATCTACCCTAGTTGATGATTTTATAGACAATATGACTTATTTCTTGTAATAAAGGTATATAAATATGAAAATACTAAAAAATAACAGACTAATATTTTTCTTATACGAATCACAATGAAATAAGTGTAGAGTAAGCAAGAGGTGGACACTAAAAATCAGTGCTGAGTCGGATTGACTTTTAGCATAGCAATATACTGAGTGCCAAAGTCATTTGTCCAATTGCGGAATGCGACTCTAGAATTGTTTTACTTCGTTAACTTGATATATTTTGTGTGTGTCGCCTTTGACTTACTTACTTTGAAGAAACGTTTTTCTTTCTTTCTCTTTTGAAATGTGATCATATGAAATCTTAATTAACCTAATCTTATACTGATGTAGATACGGCACTAGCTAGATCTTCAAATGGGCATGGCTTCTTCGGACAAAAGATCAATATGAAAATCCAACAAGATAGAGTTAACTTTATCTGTAGAAGAAATTACCTTAGAATTGTAATTGTATTGAGGTATTACAATAACTATCATAGAAAAAATATAAAAAAAATTACGAATGATAGTTTTTCAGTACAGAATGTAGCTCCAAAAATTTCCAAAGTTCTTGGTGGACTAGTAGTGACAATGTTGCATGGTTTTATTGTTTAAAACACACATTTGTGGAGTTGTCATTCAAACATGAATTATTGTTTGTTTTACTTTAAAAATATATTTGAGAAGTTTAAAAAGTGAAGTAGAATGATGTGTGGTATCATATAGGAGTTGTAGGACTTAGGAGCAATCTATAGCTACATTTTTACTCGAAAATTGTCATTCCTAGTATTTTCTTTATATAATGTTCACGAAAAAACATTTCGTAAGTATAATTTTATTTATAGTATAGTTGTAAATAATACATTTCAAAAAACTTTAATGTTCTCATAAAAAAAACCAAATGAAAAATTATTTTTTTATTAAATAAAATATTGCGAAGTCATAATAAAAAACATGTTTCAGTTCAGGTTAAATGCAATAACTTCGCGAAACCATATAATAAAAAAACCATATTCGTTGCACAAGCGACGAAATATATTTTTTTTAAATAATAGAGTGTAGTGGAACGTTGCAAAGTTAACGTTAACTTTGCGTAGGCGAACTATTTTAACTGGTTATTTACTCCAATATGTGGGCAGGAGTCAGAATTAGATAAACACCCACTTATATATCGAAAAACATTATATCACTATCGGAACTAGTTGTTTATGTATTTCATGTTTTAAAGAATTTAAAGTTAATATTAGGAATTCAGAATCAAATTTTAACCGACTTTCAAAAGAAGGAGGTTCTCAATTCGACTGCATGTTTGTTACCCGATTTCTCCGTCAATTATGGACCGATTTTCAATACTTTTTATTCGAAAGGGTATTATACCACTGAGGTGGTTCCATTGTCACCAAGTCAGGATCTAACTAATGAGTAGATCCCAGGGAAATCGATAGCAACCCTAGTTGAAGAGCTCCAAGTGCCTACACTTTTCAAAAGACAAACTAGTGGACGCGTGCTAGTAGTGTAATTTCTACAGGCGCTTAAAATATTATTTCTAAAGCTATTCAGGCAAATAAAACAAAAAACATGAAAAAACAACAGCAAAATTGCAAAATGCATCCACTTCAAGATGTTGTAGAAAATATTTATTTTTTGCGTTTTAGTTTGAAGCCGGTTTTGTGTTTTTTTTTTTAAAGAGAGGCATTCATTGTGCGAGCTGTCCACGTAATTCTGAGCATCATACTTATCTATAATATTATAAAATTCTAGACATGCCGTGTCTGTACATTAAAGCTATTAAAAAAAACAACTGGAATAGACTATATAAACGATGGAGAACACGATGCAATTTTTTTTAGATTTCTTACCTGTTTGTCTGTTTGATTGGGTTGCACGTAAAAACTACTGGGCCGATAAGCTTAGGTACATTCTGTTTTAAGTGCTGTGGTACTTTGTGTCTCAAAAATCCCGCGGGAATTTCAAGACAAGCGTGGACGAATTCGCAGACATATCCTAGTATACAATATAATTTGTTAATTGAAATCTATGTATGTCGCAATACATTATACTTTATTTGAATTCCAAATTTTATTATTCCGTATGAGAATAGCCCACGAACTAGTTTAGCTACATCTCAATTACCTTGTAACACCCACATATCCATTCCCCTTAATCCGGTTCGGTTAATTGTACTTCTTAAAATGCATGATATTAATTGCAATATCGGAACAGAATCAAACGAACAGCTTAATTTTGTATTCCTATGTATTTTTATCAGTCCAGTCACTTACTATTTAAATTGGTTCGATTTTTAACGAGCGGTTTGTATAAAATGTCATCATTGGTACTAATCCGATAATATTACTGGAGGCAGTAAAACATGAAAAAGCATTTAAATTGTATTTTTATATCGTATATATTTGAAAAGATTTGAACTTGTATTGAGGTGATGTCTATACGGGCAAGACTAATAGATTTACGCAGTGATTTAATCGCCTAGTATTCAAAGATAATTATTTATACACAAAAGCTCTAAGTGGCAAAAATGATATATAATTTAGATTATAAAAAATGAAAATGAATGTATATATTTTAAAATCGAATCTTACAGATTACTTATTGAAAGTTATGAGTCTACCACAGTTTCCAAAGCAATTTTAGTTACTGTTAAAGAAGAAGAAGCGGCGCAACAAAATTCCCAGCAACTTATCAACACTTCATTAGTTTTATTGTTATTTTGTTTAATTAAAATGCTGCTTGATGCGTCACGTTTCATACACCAATTCATTGATGTATAATTTAGCCCAATTAAAACTATGGTCAATACATGAACCTGATGCTACGTAAATACAGATAATAGATATCGGTGTTAGAGCTGTCAATAAGATTTGACATCTCTCTGTATCATCAAAATTGTCCAATCTCGTAATAGTATAAACATTATATTTAATAATGATTAGAATATTGGTGTGCACATCACGTAGACGATAACAATTAAGAAAGAAAGTTATATACAAGAGTACAAGAACTCGTCTCCTTATTTTGTACTCCCCTCTCGGGCGATTGAGCCGTGGGCTCTCGCCAGTGGTGCGTCACTTCATACAGCGGGTTAACCAACATAGACGCACTACTCAACTTATTAACTTGGGAGTTAATAAGTTGAGTAGACTGCTATTAGACAGATTAACCAAATTAATTCAATTTGATTGAAAGACAGAACTGTAAGGACAAGACGATATACAATGACATTGAATGTTTCAAATTTATGTTTATATCGATCACTTCGCTTGATTCATCCAAAATAAAAGGACGTAAATAGACCGTCCAATATCGCCTTGAGTACATATAATCGAATCAGATGTCACTGATGTCAGTCATATTATGTTTAACATATTCGTGGACAGCGAGTATTATTGAAAAATTCGTGTTCGTGTATGCATTCCCGTAAATAATAGAAGAACCGATTCAACTGATCCACCAATAAACGGCTTCAAAGAAACATAATTAAGCTTTCAACGAACGTCAATTGATCTTTGCCCCAGTAGTTTGGTAATTGACATTCAATTAAAACGGATATCCATGTTTTGAGCTTCTTTTAACCTTCCTCTTAAAATTTGGTTCTTTGTTTATTTTACTTTAAATGTTTAGTTAAATAGCTACATGAAATGCAGGCACATTTGCATTTACTCTCATTAAGAAATTAGTATAAGAAACCGACGAAAACATACCCCAAGATAAAAAAAAAGTAAAATGATATATTATTTATATTTCTGGGATAGCTGGAGGGAGGAACACACCAAAAAGACTACTGTACTGCACTACCTTACACTTTTCTGCACTACACTATACCTATTACATCTATCTATAATATTAGAAAATTCTAAGCATGCCATGAAGACTATATAAACGATGGAAAACACGATGAATTTATTTTTAGATTACTTGTCTGTTTAACCGTTTGTCTAGTTGTTCGGGATTTACGTAAAAACTGCTAGGCCGATTTCGATGCGATTCCCGCTTATAGATATCTAATTCTTAGACTTAAAGTCTGCGCCACTTTTCATCCTGGGAATCCCGCGAGAAATTTTCTGGGAATGATTTAAAATGGCCAGATTAAAAAAAACTAATCCAATGTGATTTTTCACTGATCGATAGCAAATTTGAAGTAATAAAATGTGTGATTTTTTTAACCCATGAATTCCACGGGAATTTTCCTGGGAGCGGTTTGTAGTTGTTCGGGTGCATAAAAATTAGTTTATTCCGACATAGTTTTCACTAAAACGGTACCTTATATTCTTTGTTAAATGCTTTATGTCCAGTGATTCCCGCGGGAATTTCAAGTCAAGCGTGGACTAAGTATATTTATTATATTTTTATTAGACTACGGTCTATACCAATATTAAGATTGAAATATTTTTTGTTTCAGTTATTTCTTACACGCTAGTTGAGTATGCCGTATTATAAAGACTTACATTGAGTATTGGATTGTTAGTAACAATTTCCACTCAATCTATCTTAGTAATTATAATTACATGTTTTTAGTGCATAGCTTGTGTGTGTCATGTGTATGTTGTGTTACATATATTACAAATATTATACTGCACTGCAGTGTACTGTTCTGTACCATATTATACTAATAAAAAATAAAAGTTAATCTGCTACAAACAAACTGTATCATTAAACTCACACATTTCCAACGGGTGGTTAAATATCCAGTTATATCGGTCGAGTTTTAAAGGCCCTCATAATCGGCTGTAGGGCTCTTAATAACAGTTTATATATGTGACGGTTTCGTCGGACCGGTCAGTCAATTAACCGAGCCCGTATTAAGCCCCAGGCCATATTGCATGTTTATGGCTCACACACTTTTAATTAACCACCAAGTGGAACATTTTATTTTTATTATTTAATAAAAAAATATGATTAAAAAAAACAACAAATGAGCTCAAACAAATGTTTATAGATTAGTCAAGTTTTTCGTCTTCTTCATTCTGCACTGATGACCTGTTCTTATATATTATCAACGATTCATTTGCCTTACTATCGGTTAATATTTGACATAAGTAAGGCAAGTGAATGAAGCTATACTAACAGTATTTATTTATACCTATCATATTTATGACGGCCTCTGTAGCTGAGCGGGCTAAGCCTTTGCCGGCTGACCTCACTGCAACGCAGAAACTCCGGGTTCGATTCCTGGTATAGTAAATTTCGGAAACGTATTTTCTCCGTAATTTATTATGGTCTGGGTGTCTGGGATCGGCCCCAGAATGGTCTGTTGTATATGACCCATAACACAAGCGTAACTTGCTTAATTTGGGAATATACAGTGTGTGTGTTTGTCTGCCGATTTATTATTTATTATGTATACAGAATACGAAAGTTTGGATGGATGTTTGTTACTCCATTATGCCAGAACGGCTTAACGATTCTGAGTGAAATTTGGCACTGAGATACGTTATAGTCTGGAACAGGAGTAGGCTACTTTTTATCCCGGAAAAATGTATGGTTCACGTGGGATAAAATTAACAGTAGTGAGATATGGGAACTGGTGAAGTGGCCATAAGTATAATTCCATACAGGTAACAAACGATTTTAACTGACTTCAAAAAGGAGGATGTTCTCAATTAGTTTGTATATTCGTTACACGATTTCTCGATCAATTGTGGATTCATTTTGATTTTTTTCTTTATTCGTAAGTCGGTATAGTCCCGAGACGGTTCCATGATCACCAAGTCAAGATCTGATGAGTGGACCCCAGAGAAATCGAGAGTAACCCTTATTAAAAAACGCAGAGAGCCGATGTTTTTCCAAAAAAAACTTTTATACACGTGCTAGTATTACACTTTCTACAGGCGCTTTATTTTTTTGTAGACATGTTACGCGAGTTCTCCGTCAACTGTGATACTATTTTCAAATCTCTTTTTAACTCGCGCGATGGTCCCATAGTTACCAAATCAGGATCTGGTTTTTGGATCGCAAGGAAATCTAGAGCAACCCTTGTTGAAGAGCATATACATCGAAGAGTGAGATGGCAAAAAAATAAAGTGTTTTTTAACAAAAACGAAACCGACTTCACACTAAAAACCTAAAAATAAATATTTAACCAACTCTTTTACCGTCCAGGCTATGCGTTTTTGAAATGAGCTACCTATTGCTAAAATACAAGCCAAATCCTTAGTGTTTTAAAGATCAGGCTCAGAAGCATTACTGCTATCCTATCCTATTATTGTTATATAAATATATGTCTTTATATATATAATTCTTCTGTACGTGTGTGGACAGTGAACTCCTCCTAAAAGGCTGGACCGATTTGAATGAATTTTTTTGTGTGTGTTCAGGTAGATTCGAGGATGGTTTAGATTCACAATTGGACCCAGTAGGTGGCACTGCAATCGGGTTCTAAATTTTATTTCTTCCGGGCAGGATAACGTCCGCCGGGACAGCTAGTATGTGTATGTATATATATATATATATATGTGTGTGTGTGTGTGTGTTTGTGTGTGTGTGTGTGTGTGTTCGCGTGTGTGATTTATTAAAATCTATCAATCCCTGCCAAAGGTTACCTGGAAGAGATTTCTTTTTAGCCATAAGACCGACCGTTGTACTATCTATTGTATTTTACTCTTTATCTATTTATGGTTTGGTGTGCAATAAAGAGTTATCTATTTATCTATCATTTATTGTTTTATTTAATTTAATGCCTATATTTAGCACAAACATGACATGGAACATTTTATCTGAGCTTATCTTGTTCGTAAACTTAATGCGAAGAGAAGTATTTGAATGACCTTCAATACGCTCTCTCAAAGATAACCTAAGCGAATATCGAATAAATAATTGATCTCTTGTATATAAAATATTACAGAGATTATCAGGAATATTTTTTACCTCAATTTTAATATTGTGTTTACGTGAGGTATATAAATTTGTTAAAGTAATAGTGTTCTAAATGTATCTCTGGATTTTTAAATCTTCATAAGATATCAGTTGAATGTTTATAAAATTAAAGGCAACAAGATGTTACTTACAATGACGTTCAAGTTATTTCAAACCAAACGGAAATACCCTACTAACTGTTTAAATGTAAAATAAAATAACTTTTAAGCATCTTTGCACATTTATTCTTTCTATCTTATCGTCTCTACTATCGTATAGTTCTTCTTCTTTGAGCATAGTCATAATTTTATTAGGAAAAGTGCACTTGAAGTGTATCTAAGCAAAGTTGCGTTAAATGTTCTAGTTATCAAAATAAAAATAAAAAATTAGCTTATATGTATACATTCCTAAAGTTCCTAATATATTTATGTATGTTGCACATTCAGACGAATAAAATTGATAGATCGACCCCTGAGCACTCAGACTGAAGCCAGCTAAAGAAAACCGATTGCACCGTACCTCGTTACGAGAACTTGGTATTAAATAAATGAAATTAGTACGAATAAGGGGGAATAGTTTCCAGTAGATACATTACTATTGTTACGACTTAGCCAAAATTCCACGAAGCACACCGACAAAGTAAATGCACATCTGCCTGCCATAAGCCCGGGTTATTACCTTCCCGCATTTGGATTTCTTTTGTTTACTTAGAAAACAGTCTATAGTGTATTGTACTAGTTTATGGCCGTTTGCAGGAATAATTAACCAAGTGTGCAGATTATGTTTTCTGGGAATTGCGCCAACGCTTGCCAGGAAGACATATGGCATCGGTGCATTATAAATGCCCGAACGGAGTGGTGAGGCAGTCAAGCGACGATTACGATACGAGCAAGACGTGTGTACATTCGATGAGCGATATAGTGACGGACTTAGCGCGCGCTATTAAATCGTGCAGTTTGTACTGGTTGTGTCCAGTTATATTTGTACCTATATTATACGTGTTTACGTGTGTATAGTTCTAATAAATCCTATAGTAATTCCAAACGGCATTTTAATTCGAGTCCCGTTACTCGTAACACTATTATATTACCCACATAGGCGTAAATTAATTGTATATTTCATTTTGCGCACACGAGTTTGTAAAAAATGCTTACGCTTTTGTTAACGTAAGCTCCTTTTATAATTTTATTCTTCATTCGGTAACACAGTACAAATTAAATATTGCGTGGGATTGAAAAGTATTTATATAGATAACAGCCCATAAACGTCCCACTAGTGGGCTCGGGCCTCCCACTACAGAGGCACGGGCAGTATACCCGCCACGCTTGTCCAAGGCGGCTTGGTAGGTTTGACACATCGGTTATCTCGATCTGCATATTTCATTATGATGTTTTCCTTCACCGTTGTTAGCACTTGGTGATTGTAACAATATGCACTTAGGTCAGAAAATTGCCTAAGTGGTGCATGCGTTCCGTCCAGGATTTGAACCCGCGCCCTTTGAGTTTGGGACGCGTGCGCTAGCCATTACGCTACCACGACTGTAACGACGAAAAGTATTTATATCTACTACATATCTGCATAGATAAAAGGCAATAGACCCATGAGTTGCATGACTTGTTTTGTATCCTTTCACTAAGCTGGACAATGGCACGGAGCGCGTGCGCAAGGGTGCGGCGTCGATTGCCATGCGCGTGACCTGCCACGCCCGCCCCACTCGACTACCGGTACAGATTGCCCATCTAAACTGCCTTCTGACATTAGACAATTTCAAATGCCATTTTGATTTTGTTCTAGATTTATATGGAATGTTCGGATATCTTTATATAATCGTTTATGAATCTGAAAATTAGTTTAGTCTTTATATGTTCCTACTAGGATATGCCAGCGGCTTCTTCCACCCTTGACTTGAAATTCCCGCGGAATTTCCGGTATACAAAGCATTACAGCATTTAAAAAAGAATGTAAGCTATCGTTTTAGTGGAAACTGTTCCGGAATAAGCTAATTTTACGCAACCGAACAACTACAAACAGCTCCAAGGAAAATTTCCGGGATAAAAAATATCACAAATTTTATAACATTAAATTTGCTAACAATCAGTAAAAAAATCACATTGAAATTAGTTTTTTTTTAAAATCTAGCCATTTTAAATAATTCCCAGAAAAATTCCCGCGGGATTCGAATTCATGAATCCCGAACAATCAGACAAACCAACAAACGAATAAACAGACAAGAAATCTAAAAAAAATGTATTGTGTTCTCTATCGTTTGTATAGCATATTCCAGTTGGTTTTTTTTAATAGCTTCAATATACAGACATGGCATGTTCAGCATTTTATAATATTAGATAGATTTCACGTTGGAGCACGTAACAAATTGTTTATAACTATTTGTTTGATGAGATATTTCCTCGCAATCGTCAGTCCTATCCAACATTTAAGATAAAACTGTTTTAAACTAATCTTTGAAAATATTCACCTACAGCAAGAATAACACGTCTGGACAATTCATACGTTGAAAAATGTAAAAACCTCGATATATTTAATGACAGTCCTCATATTACGTTCTTCCAAATAATATCCCAGATAGATTAATTATGTTTAATTGTTGTTTTTTCGTTATATTTTAAGCTCTATGAGAATAGAAGCAAGTAGGTTTAATATAAACTTAACTCATGCCATTTCTTCTGCTGTTTATCTTGCTTCTGTTTTAATAGAGCTTAAACGATCATCAACATATTTTTTTATTTTCTATGTAATATTTAAAAAAAAAATTTTATTTAAGTATTTTAAGTTTGTTCTTTATTTAGCTTATAATGTGAATAAAAAACACAACTCAAAGAATTGAAAGTTAAATATATTCGTTATTATTTATGTTTATTAAATAATTATGCATAATCATTCCTTCATTCCATATTCATTATTATTGTTTATCGATACACCTGTATAATCACAGTATTCCAAAATTATGTTAAAATCTGTATACAGTTATGCAGGCTATTAAAAAAATTCGTAACTAAAACAAAAAACTATACATTTCATATTTGCCACATATTATATACCTTTAGTCTTTGCAACGTAATTTGTGGGTATAATGCTATCATTATAATTCCCCTCGAATTATTTTCGCGTAAAAGCCATTAAATTACGCCAAGCCAGCATAGCTCCGATTGCTTACATTATACTAATTATAATTGCTGACTCAGCTAATATGCGTAAGTTACGACATACTCACATCACTTATTATTAAGTGGATATATTATTATTTATTACATTACACAATATAATAACAGTAATATTGCTCAACAGCAAAATAGCTGTTCTAATTTTGTCCCTACATTTTGATGTATAATAAAGTATAAACCACAAAAAAGTAATAAAATTATTATTACACGGAAAAATTAAAAGCTGGAATCACTGACGGAATACAAATTCATATTCACTATATACCAAAAAGTAAATGAAAACAATACATTGGCAAACAAACAACACATGGGGTATTCTCAACACAGATCAGAAGCAAGTTACGCTTTTGTCATGGATAATATACTTGCTTATTATTATAAGTATACAACGAACACATCTGGGGCTGATTTCAGACTCTCAGACCAGAGTAAAGCGACCAGAAGGAATGTTCATTTACGAAACCTATCAAGCTTTCAAGTGAACCAGGGGCCTAAAGCCGGTCAATTTCGCAGATTCGTATTATGAACTAGCTGATGCCCGTGACTTCGTCCGCGTGGTGTGGTTTTTTAACTATCCCACGGGAACTCTTTAATTTTTCGGGATTAAAAGTATCCCATATGTTGACCAGGGATATAAGCTACCACCATATAAAATTTCATTTAAATCGGTCCAGTCGTTTCGGAGATTAGCCGGTACAAACAGACAGAGAAACATAAAAATTAAAAAATCTAAATTAGTTCTATTTCACTTCTTACATACCCCTGACTCGGTTTTTATCATTTTTTTTCATCGTACACAAATTCGACCTCTACAATTTTATTATGTATATTTATTTATATGGAAGTATCAAGATAAAGTTGAACTTTATGCTATATCGTACACCTACGTCACTTTCACTAAGCGATTCTCCAAAAGCACCCGCTTAGGCTCTCCAAGCGGATCACCGCTTAGACCACAGACGCTGCATTATTAATTTTCTAATATTAAGTACTTATATCCGGCTATGAAGCAATATACCGACAGTGGATACTGAAATACTTTGGCCATATAGCCCACAAGAACCTAGACAATATGGAGAGACTTGTGGTCACAGCGAGAGTTGAAAGCAAGAGACCCCGTGGTAGAGCTCTAAATAGGTGGAATGACCAGCTGGACATGTCCATAAATTCGGCATTCCATCGTGCTCAAAACCGATCTCGGTGGAGGGGTGATTATTCACTGCCATCAAAGTCACGTTCGTCAGCAGTGAGGGAATTACTTCGAAGAAGAAGAATATCCGGCTATAATATGTTTCATTTTATGGTACACAAAACGTACACAGTTCCCTCTTCTTCCTATATCAAAACAACACAATAAGACATTAACAGAATTAAAAATTAAATTTAGAATATCATAAAACAGGCATTAACATTATTAAAAAAAAAAAACAACATGAATTACATCCAGGTGTAGCCACCGTGAAAACCTTTGCTAACACTGACAAATGACCGAAAAAGGTCACCTTCTATTGTTCACACTCTTTTATATAAACACAACCTAACAGAACTTGCTAATAAAAAAATTGAATAAATCAGCTTAATGTATATTTAATCTTTTTTATTAGGTACGTGTGAAAGTTTTTACAGTCCTCACTTGTTGTTTATCTATAGGTATTAATATTATTTTATAAATGCAAATGTGAATCAGTTTGTTTGTTATGTTTTCACGCTTTAAAGACTCAAATGACCATCAAGAAATTTTGCCAGAGAAAGAAAAAAATATTTTTCACTCAGAAAAAAGGATTATTTCCGAGGAACAGAAAAACCTTTTTCATTTCGCATATTCTAAAAGTACGCTTGGAGTTGCCTAGTCACAGGGATGAAAACAGCACTTTTCATCCCTGGGAAACGATTCTCTCTGCTGTCAAAACATTTTGAAACTATCGGAACCATAGATAATACATGCGACTCATGTCCCAACTGTTTTTACAGCCAACTGTTAAATCGCGGCATAAATTGTAATAAAAAAATATTAACAATTTGTAACATCTTTTTTTACTTGGCAAACTTGATAAATAACTTTTCACTTTTGTTTATCATTAATTAATTAATTTATCATATTTATCAGCAGTGACAAAAAAAAAATGGCTGGTAGAATGTCACAGTAAAAAAATTACTTGACGTTTCATATGTGATTTAGATATGGATTTTACGCCCGATTTTATTAGAGAAGTAGTTGTTTGTTTAACCAATCAATTTTTATTTACTTTCCTCATATTCGAAATGAAAAGCAGAGTGTTAACCTCGGGTGAAAGACCTATTTAGGAACTCGAATAATTAGCGCCCTCGCTACGCTCGTGCGCCAAACCTCTTCGTGCCTGGATTTGATGTCACTTTCACCTCTCGTGTAACCATCTACTATTAGACTGTTTTTTTGCCCTATGAAAGATAAAATCAGGTAATTACTAGTTTTTAGAGTACTATTAGATCTTACATTCAAAATTAAAATGTTCAAAGTTATCCATTTGCAAGAACTGCAAATAAGCCCGTAATGAATCTACAAAAAACAACAAAAATACAATAAAATGATTATTTGATAACTTTATGATATTTCAGTAAAATATGGATGTTCAACTTTAAGTATCTTAAAATTTATTACAATTACTTTATAAACTAATGAAATAAAAGAAAACTCAACATAGTTATATTGTGTTGTACCTATAGTCATACCCACCCGGGCAGGAACGGACAAAGAATACAATTTTCTGTGGCCGGGCGGCCTGTCGTAAGAGGCGACAAAACAACCCACAACCATGTGGTAGGTAGGTATTTGCCCGTCTGGATATGGTATGGCTTCCACCCCTGATCTAGAGTATGCCACCATAAGAACCTTGAGTTTTGTTTCGGCAATTAGTGGCCAGGTTTTAGTCTCCCTTTAGAGAGCGGCGGTTAGTAGAGCACCTTTCGTGTTGCAACTGCCCATAGGCGATTTTAACCGCTTTCCATCAGGTGGGCTGTCTGCCTGTCTGCTGAACGCATACAATAAAAAAACCAACTGTATTAAATATCCACAGGCCTTTTATCAAAATGCAATGTACTGTCCTCACGCCGCGCCCAGCTATCCATACTAACGATCTGTAACAATGTGCGCATGATATGAACATTTAAATGTTAGTTCAAGATTCTTATTACGTATTATGAGGGAAATGGTGGCTCTGTTATTCTGAAAATAGGAAGTATTGGTGGCAGTTGCTTCATTTTTGGAAATTAAACTCGATATAATGAACTGTATGATTATTATTACTAAACTATTTATATGAATTGAATTATACGTAGAATACGCGAGAGAGTCGAGTGAGAATCAGAGTGGTAAGTTATATATTTATGATAATTTTGTTAGAATTAATCATTTTTACCTCCAAGGCCGCTCCTATATCCCGCATACCGTCCGACGCCTAGCTGCTAATTGTGCAAGCTATGGGCGTCGGCGGTATGCGGGGCGCGGAGAGTAGGTGTGCTCCGACGGGCCGGTCAGGGGGGTGCTCTCTGTCCGCAACAAGAAGGTAGATAGATATTTTATTAACCTTGGGCCATTACAACATTTACCTTAGTTAACGTGCGAAATTAACTGTAATAGGTAAATTTTTATTTAAGTAATAATAATCAGCAGACAAACACAAACATGTATATCTCCAAGTTAAGCAAGTTACTCTTGAGTTATGGGTAATATACAATGGACCACTCTGGGGCCGATCCCATACCTAGACCATAGTAAGTAACGAAAAATTCATTAACGAAATTTATTATGCCACGAATTGAACCCGGAGCCTCTGCGTTTTTAGCAAGATCGGCTGGCAAAGGCTTAGCCCTGTCAACCATATAGCTCGTTATATTTAAATTCTAAAATATCTGAATATTTCATATTCACATGTAAGGTCTCTATACACAATACATTAATATAATAGGACCCCCTCTTGCAGCAGAAAGTTGAAAGAAGCATGTAAACGAAACAACTTTTCGTAGGTTTTTACTGATCATAAATGACTAAAAAATTGTCATAAATCTTCACGATGTGAGCGTACCGTGCTTTTTTTGTTATTTTTCTATAGTTGTTTGAAGTTAAGAAAATAAATCACCAAATCACCTCCAAATTATTGGCATGAAACCATTTTACTTTTTCAATTTTTATCAGACCTGAATAAGAGAAATATCTACTACATCTTTATAAAAGAGAGATAAATAATTTGGTTTTAATATTTTTTTCAAATACTTTTTTTATTTTATTCACCATAAAATAATAATGCATCTGAAAAACGACCGCGTCTATGGAATCTCCGTTATCGAACAAAAAATTAGTACCCCAAAATCTTCCAGAACGTTGGCGTTGCTACAAGCCTTAATAAATAGTATGATTTTAAAAGCAGTGGCTCTTTATATAAAAGTTACTCGACAATTTAATATTAATTATATTTATTTTCTATATTCTAAAATAATAGTGATGGCAAAATTGAAATAATACAACTACAGTTAAAAATGTTTTCTTGTGTGTGTGTCAACGTCTTCATAAAGATGGTATTTGTTAGTTCACAAATAAACATACAAACACACTTAGTTACACATTCATTTACGTGCATAGATGTGATTTAATTTAAAAAAAAAAACTCTTTTTATACGTTTTGTGTAGGTTTTTGTTTTATGTCATATTCAGACACAAAATAAATGTTTATGAAATTGTTATAAACTAGCGGTCTTGGCAGACGTAATCCTGCCCTGAAAAAATAAAATCCTAATTTCGATTCCAGTGCCATCTACCGGGTCTAATTGAGAATCTAAACCACCCTGGTAACCACTCAACATACATACAATTTCATCAAAATCGTAGAACACGATTCCAGCGCCAAGTATTATGTTTATATTGATGGGTTACATTATTGAAGTATTAGTAGGGACCCCTAATTTTTATATAGCTTTTAATAATTGGGGATACATTCATACATACATTCGAATGGTGAAAGAATTATCGAAATCGGTCCAATAGTAGTCGAGTTTATTCGTTGCAAACATACAAAAATACAAATCTTTCCTCTTTGTTATATTAGTATCAATAAATAAAAAAATATACACACACACATAGACAATAAAGTGAAAGGAGACCTTAAAAGAGAGACAAGGGGCTATAATATTATTTGTAACATACATACAAATTATAACATACTATAAACATTATGTGAAATAGAAGGAAACAAAGAACGCTACTCGTAATGAGTGTAGTTTCGTTTTTGATGTGATAACGTTAATCAGACCTAACAAACTAGTAAGAAAAATATTACAGTTCTCGCATACTTGTACTAATAAGTAAACCGTACAGACGAAAAACAAACATCTAGAGGGGGTCATGTCGGGGCCCATGCCCCGGCAGCTAATTCAGAGAGCGGCAAATTCAAACTTCGTAGACAAATGCACAACTCATCATAACCTAAATAACATAACATATATTTTCATCCGTGCAGGAACGGAGAAAGAATACAATTTCCTGCGGCCGGGCGGCCTGTCGTAAGAGGCGACTAAACAACCCACAGCCAGGTGGGAGGGCATTTGCTCGACTGGATGGCGACCACCCCTGGTCTAGAGTATGCCACCATAACAACCTTGTGTTGTGTTCCGGCATCAGTGACCAGGTTCCAGTCTCCTTTAAGAGAGCAGCAGCGCATTTGTAGCACCTTTGGTGTTGCAAATGTCCATAGGCGACGGTAACCACTTTCCATCAAGTGGGCCGTCTGCCTGTCTGCTGAACTCCTGCAATAAAAAAATTAAAAAAAAAGCCGCGTCTTGGACCACTAAGACTTCCAGTACTTTAGGCAGATAAATAACTTTGCGCGGGGCGTGTAGGTATAGGTAAAAAACCACAGACGCACGCGTGTCCCTATGACGATTATGTTAATAATATAGGCGACCAGGGCGGCATTTTTCATTTTTTTGCCCCCCCCCCCCCCCTCGTAAAATTTAAGATTCAGGTCTGAAAAGAAACAGTTGCATTGCAAAACTATAGTTGTATTGCAAAACACCTAGATTTATTCATTCGAATTTCCATGATAATTGACACGTAATCAGGCAGGTGGATATCAAGCCGGTCACGATGTAATCTAAGCAAATGCGATAATTTACTATTGCAATACTTTAGACAGGTGTGCGAAATGTAAGCAGTTTATCTGGTTAGTCTATTTAAATGAGTTGACAAGGAGTGGCTCTGAACTCATTATATAGCCGCCTAAGTCTGATTGCATGTAATTAAATTTATGAAATATACAAGAAAGTATGTAATTCTAAATCTAAATAAATCACTAAAAATTGGTTCACATATAAAATATAATTAATAGATAAATATTCTTTATTTCTATATGAAGAGGGCAACCCGTATAGGAAGGAGGAGCGAGATGGAATGCTCCTCCGTCTCAAAGGAAGATCTTCCAGCGAGGCTAGTGTTATTCCTCGCAGGCCCATCTATTACTGTTCGAAATTTGTATATACTTAGTCTGGCCATAAATACTGTTACAAATGAAAAAGAAACAAAATATTACATTTGAATTCATAATCCGTCATTTTTATATGATTGTTCATTATGTTTTCTCATTTTGGCGCCAATACATTGTACATTTTGCGATATTAAAATGGAGTGGGGCGATAAAGAGAACCGAATCGCTGTGATTGCATTACACAAAGTAGGTATGGAGCCAAATGCAATTTTTAAAACTCTCCATACGCTTGGTATTAGTGAAATGTTTGTATATGTACCGGGCTATCAATAGGTACAATGAAACCACCTCTATTTGTGACAGAAAAAGATCTGGCCGTCCACATAGTATTCGTACGAAAAATGTGGTCAAAGCAGTAAGGGAAAGAATTCGAAGAAATCCTGTCTGAAAGCAAAAGATTTTATCTCAGGAGATGAAGATATCACCTAGACCCATGTCGCGTATTTTAAAACATGACTTAGGATTTGCAACCTATAAGAGACGCACTGGTCATTTCTTAACTTATAATTTAAAAAAGAATAGGGTGGTAAAATCTAAACAACTACTGAAGCGGTACGTAAAGGGAGGTTACAGAAAAAATTTGTTTACGGACGAGAAATTTTTTACAATTATGCAACATTTTAACAAACAAAATGACCATATTTATGCTAAGGAAGCTTCTCAAATAGTCGACAGAGTGCAAAGTGGGCATTATCCGTCTTCAGGGATGGTTTGGTGGGGTGTTAGCTATGAAGGAGTGACTGAGCCATGTTTTTGTGAAAAAGGTATCAAAACATCGGCACAAGTGTATCAAGATACAATTCTTGAGAAGGTAGTTAAGCCCCTTAACAACATCATGTTCAATAACCAAGAATGGTTCTTCCAGCAAGACTCGGCGCCGGGTCATAAAGCTGGGTCCACGCAGTCTTGGTTGGAAACGAAACGTTTCGGACTTCATCAGAGCTGAAGACTGGCCGTCGTCTAATCCCGATCTTAATCCGCTGGATTATGATTTATGGTCAGTTAGTTTAGAGAATACGGCTTGCTCTAAACGCCATGACAATTTGGAGTCCCTAAAACGATC
Source organism: Dendrolimus houi (assembly GCA_039645545.1). Lineage (NCBI taxonomy): Eukaryota > Metazoa > Arthropoda > Insecta > Lepidoptera > Lasiocampidae > Dendrolimus > Dendrolimus houi. The sequence goes on along the minus strand of CM077127.1, from coordinate 20,341,681 downwards.
CATACTATTGGCAGTGAAGAATTTTCCCATGGAAAGAGTGCGTGCTTCTATTGATAACTGGCCTCACCGTTTAAAGGACTGTATTGCAGCCAATAGAGACCACTTTGAATAAGCTTTTTATATTTTAAATTTTTCTATTGGCTTGTAAGTGTTCCACTACATATACATCCTGCATATACCTACAATCAAGTATGAGTAAAACTCAAATCTTACAGGAAAAAATATTTTGTATTTTTTGGAGATTAGAAAAGTTCTGTGACATATTCGTATCGACATTCAATTGTAATTACTAAATTTTAAAAGTGACTAAATTATATTATTACAATATACCTATAGTGTAAATTATGTTACAAATGATTGAATTACATATAATATAAAAATGTCATAAGAATCTTTTAAATAAGTAACAGTAGGAAAAATTTGAAAAATTGCATACATGGATCCAAAGTCATAAATACTAAGTATAATATTTAAGAAAATGTGTGTGCAGTTCACACGCAGTAGAAGTGAAACTTCTAGAGAATATACAGGCGAACATAATTATATCTAGAACGCTTAGTAGACAAGTGTGAACTGCACACACACATTTTCGCATTTCTTTTCTATTCAAAATTTAATCCATTGTTACGTATCTGTCGATCTACGTATAAAAGAATATCTGCCTTAAGTATATACAGATAAAGATAAAATTCGTTTTAAATCTTTTGAGTTTTATTTAAAGTGAAAATTAATACTAACGGATAAAGAGAAATGTGTTTTATTTCCAATGAAATAACGTTGAATTTTATTGTTTATCTCTTTTTAGTGTCACTGTTTTCATTTCGCTTTTTCGTTCATCTATTTTCAAATCACAACGATTCTAAAGAAGTTTCACTTCAAAAATTCAGTAGTAGTACATTATGGGATGGGAGCGTCGATATTTACAATTAAAAATTACATTCACTTTAAAAATATATACAAACGATATACATATCCTACAGCTTAATAAGAAAAAAAATTACAGATAATAAATAAGTCCCAAATCGCTGTCAATTTAAAACGTTCTCAAAACGCTGGTCTTGTTACCATGTTGGATGGTAATCATTGTGTTGCCCTAAATACAAGCAAGCCTTGTGGTCGTGTGAAACTTCTGTCCACCATTTCAATAAAAATTTCATGAATGAAAAAAATATTATTCACCTTATTTTAGAACAAGTTTCTTAATAGCTACATATATAGGTTGAACAAAGGGCAATCTTATTGATTAAAGTGGTCTCTCTAGGCAGCCCTAAAGGCTTGAAAAAAATATCTTCAAGTAAATAAACATCTAATAGTTACAACTGTGTTTAAAGAATAAAATCTCCCTGAATTGTTGAAAAAAGTTAATCTATTCTTATGCTAAAACATTTTCTTGGTAAAGCAAAAGTAACTCGTGGCAGCGTTTTCGATAAGCTTATTTCCTTGAACAAAATTAAAGTGCACTGTAAACCCACAGTTAACTCCCTTCATTAACTACATCTTGTCCGTGTACCAGGACTTAAGTGTTGCCGTTATACTAACGTTGGAAAGTGCTAATATACCTATCTGAATCGCGGTAAGTGTTGAGAGCAAACGAGTGAAAAACTTGAAGCGAAAATGATATATAGTGATGCTACTTTTATTTGATCAAAATTATTCATACAGCAAATACAGATTAAATGTCAATGAATTGAAAAACGCATGTCAATCCGCCAAAAATATATTATTTTCAAACCCATTTTGGTCAAAAATATTATTAAGGTTCATTTGCGTTAGAGTTAAAGATTTAAGCCGGTTCGGTATGGCGATAGGCTTAATGCGTTATTTGAGATGCGACATTGCTAATGACGTTAAATTACGATAAACGATTTTTAACGCTTTAAATAAGACTCAATCGGCCTTAGTAAGCCGGTCTCAAGACTTTTAGAAAAAGGTAAAAGATTCTGTAAGGAAAAGACAGATACATTTTAAAAGGGGATAGATGATTCTAGAATAGAAGATTCAGTAAGGAAAAGACAGAGATAGATAGATGTTTAGAAAGGGATAGACTTTCGAAATTATGACTTCTAGAAGATTCTTCGGGGTACATAAGCAGTGTAAGGCGCGCCTAACTGAGAGTTCCATTGAAGCCAGCAAAGCCATAAATGCGATACGAGAGAGTTGGAAGAAGAGTTAAGTAGAAGACAGTGACAAGTTTAGTGGGAAATTTAGTTGTGACTTTAGTGGGCAGTTCAGTGAAGGAGAAGTGTAGCGTAGTTTAAGAGGATATCCAGAAGCGAGCTACACGCAATAAATTCAGAGGTGAGCACTGCGGAAGCAGGAGGTGGTCCACGCAATATCGGCGACGGTATTGTGAGTGAGACATCTTATCGTCGGGACAGTGCGTCGTTAGTTATGCGTCTATGCGTCGTTAGTTATATATATATATATTATACACTGAAAAATAAATAATCTTCAACTTTTTCAGTTTCAATACACTATTCTATAATATTTTTCCAATTAACTTAATCAAGTAATTTCTGAAAAAAAAACAGATCTTAGTTAACCAAATATGAATACCGAATTTTTTCTATCCATATTTGGTTTCGTTATTGACTTTGATAACCAGCAGAAAACACGGAAAAAGTAACTTCGAAAGATAAAACAGCCAAAATATCTTGACTTGTACCAAAGCGTAACAAAGTGGTTCGGGGCGAACAAATTTAATGCAAGAGAAATCGGCGCCAGTACCAAAGGCGTGGCTACTTCTAGTAGAAACTGGTCACTGCACTTGGGTTAAATTATATATTAAAATATTGTGAAGTGTTCTTATGAAAGTTGCCCATGAGCCAAAGTCGTTCACTTATAATTAATTAAAACGATTTAATTAAAGGAACGGGTCTAAGTATTAAAAACATTAGGAAAGACATTCGTACCATGGCAAGTTCACACGCAACACTTATCACTTGCATGGTTTATTAATTAAAATCCATTTGACCATTTCGGGGTAATATAACATAGGAGTCAGGCATTAGCTGAACTCAAAGTTTTGTAGGTAAATATCGAATGAGAATGAATATTGTAGATTGTTTTATAACTTGTTATTATATAAAATAATATAAATATAATATAATATAATAATATAATAATATAAAATTATAACTGTTATAACAAAAACGACATTAAGATAGATAGATAACACTTTATTGCTCACCAAATATACAATTTCAAAAATACACAATTACAATATTGCCATGGTAGAAACAATAGGCGGCCTTATCGCTTAAAGCAAATCTCTTCCAGACAACCTAACTTAAGGAATAGTTTAACCTAATCTGGCAATGTAGGTGGTGCAGATTATTAGGTATATCATGATGACTTTAAGCATAAAATATTTTTATTTCTACAACATCTTGAAGTCGGTGCAGTTTGCAATTTTGTTGTTGTTTCTTATGTTTTATTAGGCGCCGATTTCAAGATGTTGAAAATATTTATTTTGCTTTTTAGTTTGAAGTCAGTTTCATTTTACTAAAAAAATATGTTCTATTTTTTAGTTGCTTGAATAGCTTTAGAACTTTTAAACTTTTTAAAGAGACGCTTTTAAGCGTGTTTAGAAATAGCATTATTGGCAAGTGTATAAAAGTTTTGCCTTTCAAAGAGTAATTGGCGCTCTTCAATAAGGGTTGATTTCGAATTCCCTAGGGATTCATCAGATCCTGACTTGGTGATATTGGGACTACCTTAGAAGTATACTCTTTTAAAATAAAGAAAAAAAAATTGAAAATCGGTATACAATTAACGGAGAAATTGCGTATTAAATTAAAAAAAAACATACAGTCGCATTAAGAACCTTCTCCTTTTGCAAGTCGGCCAATAAATAACATTATTGTTATTTCTACAACATTTACAGTAGGAGTATTACTTTTAATTATTTTATCCTGGCTTAGCATGATTTGTAAATTCACCCAATGTCAAAAATTCATGACATTGAGTTGGTTCAAGTTTAAAATAATTTTCAAAAATAATACAGCCTCTTTGTTTGAGTGGGCTAAGCCTTAGTCGCCCAAGCTCACCGGAACGCAAAGGCTCCCAGTTCGATTCCTGCCATGATAAATTTCGTAAACGAACTTGTTCCAGGTAAACTATCAGACAGATCGACAGACGTATACAATACAATAATTTCCAATTTGTCGTCGTATAAATAGCTATATTCACTGTAATTTTAGCATTTATGTTGAAATCGCGGACAGTTACTTCAATTTTATTGATTGAGAACGATTTTATGCAACTTTACTGTTTAGAAATTTAATACTGTACAACAACAGTCACAGTCACGATGTGTATCTATTAAATTATGAGTAACTATGCTTCAGCCTAGATAGAACTTGTTCATTGATAGAAGAGAGCTGAAGCCTAGTAAGATTTTACATCCTTCAACAGTCATTCTATCCGTGCAGGAACGGAGAAAGAATACAATTCCCTGCGGCCGGCCGGCCTGTCGTAAGAGGCGACAAAACAACCCACAGCCCTGATCTAGAGTATGCCGCCATAAAAACCTTGAGTTGTGTTCCGGCATTATTGGCCAGGTTCCGCTCTCCCTTAAGAGAGCAGCAGCGCATTTGTAACGCCTTTGGTGTTGCAAATGTCCATAGGCGATGGTAACCACTTTCCACCATTTGGGCCATCTACCTGTCTGGTGAACTCATTCACCAACAACATGTCATTTGTTTACAGTGTTCCGATACCTAGCCTATTGGTCACGTGAGATTTCTATCAACCGTATTATTGATAGCTGTTCTTTTAATACTCATTAAAAACATTTTCAATATCTTCTGTATAAAAAAACTAGCAAACAATTTAACCTACGTTCCCAGTTCGCAACGATAAGAGCAAATCGAAAAGATATAAACCATGATTGATAGCGTCATCAATCAATATAATTGATCGTAGCAAATCGTAAAATGTTTTGGTCAAGATTAACTTAATTCGTTTCTTACTTCTTTCACATTAATTTCATAACAACATAACTATGGAAACCATTGTGGTAACGTAATAGCTAGCGCACGCATCCCAAACTCAAAGGGCGAGGGTTCGATCCTGGCCGGAACGCATGCACTGACCTATGCATTTTTCTGACCTAATGTGCATATTATTACAATTACCACTTGCTAATAATGGTGAAGGAAAACGTTTTGATGCAACCTGCACATCGAGATAACCGATGTGTCACACCTGCCAAGTCGCCTTGGACAAGCGTGCTGGTATACTGTCCGTCTCTCTATTACGAGAGGCCAGCTGTGGAACATTTATGGGTTGTTATTATAATTATATAATAACAACTATGGAAATTAGTTTTTGGTGGGAGCTTAAACTAGTATAGGATTGGTTAAAAATTTACATAATTTTGGATGTTGTTTGTTTTTAAGCAAAAATTGTGTTGGTGTTGAAGAATTTCAACTTATTAATGGAATGTGCATTTGAAAACTGCTATAAGAACTTGTTTAAATGTTAGTCAAAGATATAGCTAAGAATATTCGTGAATTCTTGATATTGGGAAAACTACAAACGCCTGATTTTGAAGTTAAACTACTTTAGAATCGTTGTGATTTGAACATCGATGAAACGAAAAAGTGACACTAAACTACACACTAAAAGAGATAAACACATAAAATTCAACCTTATTTAATTCGAAATAAAAGACATTTCTCTTTACTCGTTAGTATCAATTTTCAATTTAAATAAAGCTTAAAAGATTTCAAATGAATTTTAGCTCTATCCCTATATACTTAAGGCGGGTATTCTATTACTCATAGATCAAAGGATATTGTGCGTAAGAGTGCGTTGAATTTTGTACTTTACGCTAGTGATTTAAAGTGTATTTTAGATTGAATTTTTTGAATTATAATATGATGACGGATGTAGGCTAAAGGAGTTATGTTTCTGTTAATAAAATTTAGGAGAAGAATTATCTTTGAGTAAATTTTCTGAAGTTTCCCTTCTACTGCGTGTGAACACACACACACACATTTTTTTGTATGTCAATAATATTACAAATTATTGCTTCCACATTCTTATTTATTTATTTTAATATTCATTTAATTTTATTACAACATATTAGTTTTCTATATTAAAAAGCAAGAAAAAAATGTCTGATGGTGCTTTCTAGAAATGAAAGATTTATCAAAGCTGAATTTTACTAGGCAATTGGTGTTCTATTCTTCTTACATAGTAATATTCTAACTGAGACGACTGGAGTAATCAATCACACTAACGCTTGTTATGGGTCCGACCATATGTAATAATTTACCAGACTATATCAAACTCTCAGGTAGTTTAAATATAATTCAATCGCTGGCTTAAGAAGTGGCTAATCGAGCACACCTTTTAAAGGTTGACGGAGTTCATGGAATATGAAAATTTATTACACTGAATATGATAATTGCAAAATTTCTAATAATATACTCTTAACATATAACATAGTTCAAATAAATGGGTTTATGAGTTAAAGTAAAATGCTTTTAAAATTAATATAATAATCTTGATTTTAGTAGGCGATCGCCAGTAATACCAAGATGCGGCCAGCCGCGAATGAACCGGGGTAAAGTATCCAGTTTATTAAACCGCAGCGCTCGTACCAGCTCGAATCTCTTTTATTTAAAACTTTTTATCTTCAACCACAACTTTGGAACTCGCTATAAAACCACTAATAGGCTGCGCGGTTTTAAAAACTTCCCTTTGTTGAGTGAACGCTGAAACATTTTCCGATTCCATTGATGTTGCTATTGTGGTTTGTGTTGCATTAGTTATACGTTTAGGAATTTGCTGGTAATGACGGGTGGTCAGGAATTGGTGGTTCGGTTTGCTGTATGAGTATTCTGCAAATTGGGTAGATGTTAATATCTATTACAATAAATTCATACATTTCTTATTTAAAAAGGTTTGCACACATACATATACAGTACATACTAGGGTTAGACCGGCGACAAGGCCCCGGAGATAACTGTAGTTGCTATTATTATTACTGTATGTCTACAATTAAAACAAAACTATTAAAATGTCTTAATGTTTTGAATAAGATAGATAGATAAATCTTTTTTACACACCAAAGCATAAATAAACAGAAATAGAAAATACAAGAGATAGTACAACCGAGGACCTTATCACTAACGACGATTTCTTCCAGGCATCCCTTGGCAGGGATTGATAGATTTTTAATACTGACGGTGGTGCAGTATATAAATAATGATAAGTATACACAATACATATAACAATATAAATATGTATTATTCTATTATGCATATGTACATATGAAAATACATATATATATATATATATATATATATATATATATATATATATATATATATATATATATATATATTAAGTAACTATTGTTTTGTACTTTTTTTTGTAATTTTTGATTTGGTGATGTCTATGTCTATATCTATATATTTAACAAGTATTAGGAATTATACACAATAGAAAAGTAAATCTTCTGAACCTGATTTTTAAAACACTGTAAGAATTTGGCTTGTCTTAACAAATTAATAGGATGTCAATCATTGAGCGAGGGGTGCAAACAATGATAGGCACAGTTTACCCTACTAGACTTTTCAAAAATAACTATTACATAGGAATAACAGATAAACGGTCAAACGGACTGACGGATGTGACAATTTTTAATTAACGTTAGTATTCTGTTTTGTAAATTAAACCGTAACAAGCTTTAACTAGACAAAGTAACTTTCACATTATCATATCACAATAAGTACGAATGAATATTGAATCAAACATTCTAAATTATTTGTACTTATCAAATGATTTATTCCATACCACGTTACGTTTATCTAAATCTCTGATATATACTTCAAATTCCTACCCTAGATCCAACTGTATACGTACAAAGTTTTAAGTAACAGGTAGCCGGTATAAACTTCGTGTGCGGTCGGCAGTTAAAGCAACTTTCTACAGATTGGATGTTTGTTTAAAAGCAATGCATTCGGTTTATTTGCATAAAATAGATAACGGCTGTCTAGTTCTCGACACAGAAGCAAAATACAAACGGTAACTAAGAGCCAAGAGGTATTTTGCCACCTGTTTTACAGTTACTGATAAAAGCATTAGCTCAGAATTGTAAATTTACAACGGAAATATATACTAATAAAACTTAAGTGTCTGTCTGTCACTTCAAATATAAATGTCAATCTATCTATGATATAGTTAAAAAATTAGGTTAATTAAAAAAGTACCAAGCTGTACACATAAAAATAAATTAAAATAAGGTATTAGTCTAATTAATATTATTATGTTTTTTATAATATAGGTTGGGGAAAAAGTTTCTTCGCCTTTTATATAAAAATTCAAAAGGTTTTTTTATAAAGTTTATTTACATTTGACTAAAGCATGTAGGTGCTATTTTGTTGGATAACTTTTTGCCATCTTGTAGGTAGGGGCGTGATCCCATTGCTATAAAAATTTTGGGGTTTTTGATCAAAAAACTGCGACAAGTGGTTTTGGCAGCCCTCTCGTGATGGTAACCTGACACTGCCTAAGGAATTCTGCAGAGACCGAAACAGATGAAGATCTGAAGGTGCAAGGTCAGGACTATACGGCTGATGCATTAACACTTCCCAGCCGAACTCTCGTAATTTTTACTGAGTGGCTAAAGATGTGTGAGGTCTAGCGTTATCATGGTGTAAAACCACACCCCTTCTGTTGATTAATTCCGGCCGCTTTCTCTCAACTTTTTGCTTTAATCTCACCAGTTGTTCGCAGTACAGTTCAGAATCGGTGGTCCTGCCTGGCGGTAATAGCTCATAATTAATAATGCCCTTCCAATCCCACCATACACACAGCATCACCTTGTTGCGAGTTAACCCGGGTTTCGCCACAGTCTGTGAAGCCTGACCGGCCTTTGACCACGATCTTTTTCGCACGTTCTTGTCGTACGTGATCTACTTCCTATCACCAGTTATCAGCTTTTTCAAAAATGGTTGGGTTTCATTACGTCGTAATAAAGAATCACAAATGAGTACACGGTTCATTAGGTTTCTTTCAGTGAGCTCATGAGACACCCAAATATCGAGCTTTTTTGTGTACCCAGCTTTTTTCGAATGCGCCAAAACCGTTTTGTGGTCAATTCCCAGTTCTCCAGCTACATCTTAACTACTAATATGCCGATGTTGCTCCACTTTTTCAATAATGGCATCAATTTTGTCCGTAACAGGGCGACCAGAGCGACGTGCATCTTTGATATCAAAATTTCCGGATTGAAAACACTTAAACCAAATTTGCGCTACTCTCACAGATACTGCATTAGGATTGTAAACATCAAAAATTTATTTCGCGGCTTGTGTTGTATTTTTACCTTTTTGTAGTAAAATATTAAAATGTATCGAATTTCTTCATTAGATTCACTCATTTTAGTAATAAGAAAAACAAATGAAAATCACACATTTTCCTAACTTGAATTTGGAATTGTCGTCTTTAAAATTAATACTTTTTAATGATACCAAAACCAGCCAGATACAAATGGTATAGCCAAAGAGATCTTATTACAAGTTCATACATACTATATGCGAAAAGACTTTTTCCCCAACCTATTATCTTTGTACTAATTGTTACAAATGTTATTACATATTCAATTAATTAATGTTTACGTCTTGTGAAGGATAATAAGGAAAATCCGACCCCCCTTTCTTCCACTAATTGTATTCATGTTTTGTAAAAGTATGTAAAATGAACAACTTTATATTTGCTTAAGTTTTCGCGACTTTTATACATAACAAAACTACATTATAATTGTTTTAAGCGCGGTAGTTTATTTGATTTTTTCTCTTCAAGCCATAACATGTTACGAAGCGGTGGTAAATTAGATTAGGCTCCCATAGAGTAAATAATAACTATAAACAAAACTAAAACGAAATAATTAAAAATAACCAGTTGGCGGTAGGCTAAAACTTTTACAATACTCATTGACACTTGACATCTTTGCCTTCCGTGATCACGGCCACTAAAAAGTGGCCGTAACGTCGGAATCATAAGAATCAAACAAATTATCGCACTTAAAACCGTTAAAACGTAGTTTTATTATGAACAACTTTAACTTTTTTAAATTATATATAATTTAAAAAAATCTTAACCATTAACTTTATCTGATTTTTTTAAAGAAAAATAACGGTTAAACTCTTCTTATCTTTGTTTTGGTCTTTGTTCTGTTAGATCATACGTTCTCAAAGTGGGCAGTACCGCCCCGCAGTGGGCGCTGAGATTACCTGAGGGGCGATTGATACTTCAAGTATTGTTGGCGGGCGCTAAATAAAATCGGTAGGCGGTGGAAAGTATAACGGAATGGATAAATGTCAGATAATTATTTATATGTTACGTTAAATATCACCATGTATTTGGTGTTAAATTTTTGAATAAACAAAAAACAATTTTTATTTTCCTATGTATTTCTTTAAAAATTTCGATGAAGGATTTCTGGAGGGCGTTGGGCATTCATTTTTCCTAAAGTGCGCGGCACACCAAAAAAGTTTAGGAAACACTGTACTAGATTTTCAGGAGGTTCGGTACCGCCCCCAGAGGGCGCTGAAGCCTTGTAACGGTCAGCAATGGATCCAAGATAAGAGGTTTCTTTAAGCCCCTTCTACACCTGTGTTAATGTTAGTGACTGTCTAATGGTCTGTCGCTGTCTGGATTGTCTGCGACTTATTTATAGCGTTCAAAGATAACGCCATTAACGATTAGCTACATTCATGTGTATATACATGAGTTATCTGTCAATTATATCATAATTAACAATGCCACGTCTCAAATAACGCATTAAACCCTTAGCTACATCTGCGTGACTGAGGCCTGGTTCCTATATCTTGCCGATCTTTCTTTTGCCTTAGTATCGGCTAAAATTTGACATACTGGTCCATATATCTAATGTCAAAATTCAACCGATGCTAGGACAAGTGAGTGAATAATAAGATACAGAAACCGGCCAACAGTAAGTAACACTAAAATTATCTAAGGTGTAGCAGGGGTATGTTCCATATCTTACCCATGTCAAGTGCAACAAAAAAGCTTTTATAAACTAGGGGCGCGGTTGTTGACCTTTTTTTTCCTTTTAGTTCAAGAAAGGTCGACAATCACTGTTTTAGATCTATATACTAGAATATGCCCGCCACTTCGTCCACGCTTGACTTGAAATTCCCGCGAGATTTACGAGACACAAAATATCGCAGCATTTAAAAAAGAATGTAAACTATCGTTTTAGTGAAAATTGTATCAGAAAAAGCCAATTTTTATGCACCCGAACAACTTCTAACCGCTCGCGGGATAAAAAGTAGCGCAGATTTTAAGTCTAAGAATTTGCTACCGATCAGCGAAAACCGCGTCGAATTCGGCCTGGTGGTTTTTACGTGAATCCCGAACAAACAGACGAACCGACAATAAATTTTTAAAAATGCATCGTATTCTCCACCGTTTATTCCAGTTGCTTTTTTTTAAGGCTTTAATATACAAACACAGTATGCTTAGAATTTTATAATAATATAGATCAGCTAAGCAGCGTTTCGTCTCACTTACAAATTAGTAAAGGTCAATAAATAAAATTAATGCAATACAAAATAAAGACAATCCATCATCAACGAATCACGCTGGTTTGATAATGATAACTTATGAACAAACGATACTTGTCATTAGGGCCATCATTTAGATCATTACAATGCAGGGCGAATCGTTAAAAATGATTAATTACGCATTAACCTGTTTATACAAATTAATGCTTGTATACGTGAAGGCATTGGTATGTGATTTATTCTCTCCAATATTTCTGTTGTTTATTTAATATGTTAAGACCTGTTTAATTTATAAACATATAATGTCGCCCACTAAAAGTTATGTCAGCCAGGCCATAAAGAGCTCTTAAATTTAAAAGTAATTGAAAATCGATTTATAAAATTATTTTAAAGGACCTCCTACCGAGTGGCTTTACATAATCTTTTCTTTTGGTAGTATCTATCAATATTTATTTATAGAAGGTTACAAGGCAAAGATTGTTCAATGGCAGATAACACTGCTACCAATTTTTGAAGTGAAAACTTCTTTTGGCACTTTGGGCACTTCTGAGATGGGGAAATCTATGGAAGGTAGAAGTAAAGAGAATATCTCAAAATTCGGCCAATTTAGGTGGGGCCATGGTAGCAAGTGGAAAGATTTTAAAAACGGCGCCAAAAAATGAATGTATGGAAAATAGAATAATTAGTCAAAATAAATAATTTAATTTTCTTAACTACACAAGTCATCAAAGGTCATTAAACTTTTCAACTCAGCACACTTCACTCTGTATATAACTGCCAAATTCATATCATTTCCATTTGCTACGCTAGCGCTATTTCGTTGAGTTTTCGAACAATAACTTCCTGTTTACAAGTGGACACTTTTGCAACTTGTCTCCCATACGAAACGGTTTTCCTTATTTCTGCCCTTTATGGAAATAGCGCTAAACTCGCGTGATCGTCACGCTCAGATACACAATTTTCACTTCTGATGCATTCCCCTGCATCAGACTGGACTGCATGTCCCACGATTAACTTTTTTTTCACAATATTGTCACTTGCAATTTTATGTTATGATGCATTCACATAACATAAAATTGCATATCGATGCGCGATGACAAAATGTTCAAGTGAATTGTTTCGAATGTTCAAACATTACGTAACCATCGAGATATTTTCTGTAACAGAAGTCCGTGAAAGTGTAGGGCCTTGACTGAGGGCAAATCTGGGAGTTCTTATGGTAGCTTAAAAGGTATTCTTTCTCTAAATTCTTATTTCTCTAAACAATTAATTTTTCAATATAAACACTTGCTGCAATATTGTTTGTTTTTAAACAACAAAAAAATGTTTAGAATCAATCAACATCACAATTATTTTTTATTTTTAACCAAAATTATAAATTTTTAAAATGTAAAACTGAACAGCAAAACATTATTACACAATTCTTAAAAACTCGTTTATAAGCTTATTAATACTTATTAATAACTGTAATAATCTATTATAAAATTCTAAACATGCCGTACATTTAAGCTATTAAAAAAAACTGGAATAGACTATATAAACAATGGAGAACACGGTGCAATTTTTTTTAGATTGCTTTGTTTGTCTGTTTGTTTGGGATTCACTACTGGGCCGATTTCGGTACGGTTTTCACTGATCGACAGCGATTTCTTAAACTTAAAATCCCGGGATCCGCAGGAACTTTCGCAGTTTGTAGTTGTTGCATAAAATTAGCTTATTCCGACACAGTTTTTAAAGAAACGACAGCTCACATTCTTTTTAAAATGCGTCGGTACTTTTTGTCCCGGGAATCCCGCGGGAATATCAAGTCAAGCGTGGACGAAGTCGCGGGCATATCCTAGTTTATAATAAGTACATACTTATCTGCATCCATAATGTTTTAAAATTCGAATCTTAAAATTAAAGTTATGGTCAATACTCACTTATAACCATTTCTTCTTTATATCTCTGTATTTCCTCTAGGTAAATATCAAAAATATAATATATCGAATCTACATTTTATAATTTGAATGTAATTTATCCCAATAACAACTCCATAAAGTAACCTTTTTAAATAAAAACGGCCATAGAGACGGGGGGCGGTCGACATGCGGTTTTCTGTTACAAATTTATATCTAATTACCTTAGCATGTCAAATGATAAATTACAAAGAAATAAGTGTGAAAATGTTGTTAACATCACATTACCTGAGTTTTTAAAGATATTTATTTACTTAATAGACCATTAGAATCCCTTCACAGAGTATTATTAGGTGACGTTTATCTGTTTATTAATGACCTATTGTGGTGCAAGTGATAGGTAAGTATTTTCACACAATAATTCTGAATATATAATTGTTCTAATACCTGTGCTACATCTAGGAGAATTTTAATGTGGTGACTCTCTCATACAGATGTTGCCAAGCATTTAAGATGCTGAGCAGACAATGCTGAATTGCCAACCTCATTAACTAAAAAACTCGACGTACAAGCCTTAATTATTTATTTATTATGTATGTATGTTTTTGTGTTTTATGAATCAGTTTTTTTGTTGAAATGATAACTTCTTATGGGAGGATAAACCGCTTCGTTACGTAACGCGTTACGGTGCCAGTCTGTCTGGCTTCCCTTTCTCTCACGCATGCGGCAATGGTATGCAGGCTCCACCTCTCTCACCTTAACCCACGCGCTATATACATAAAATTTAAGTAATAACCTAAGCTTTTCTCAAGTTAAACAATTTCAATATTAAATAGTTCAACTTAGATTAGTTTAAGTTATCACTTCTGTCTGGAGTCCCGAGACACACGTATTTTTTTGTAAAATTGAATGTGGATATATTATGTGTTTTTATGTATAGCGTCGACTTTTTTAAGTGAATAAATATTTTTCTTTCTTTCTCAGATGTTATATTGTTAAACGTTAAACATTGACAGATAACTCATGATATGTTGTTATTTTTCACGCTATAAGTAAGTCGCACTTGACCACAATCACTAAATAAATAAAGCAATGGTATAACGACCAATAGCAATTTAAATAGTTTAACAATAGTTTCCCAGCAAGTATTTACACGTTCCATCGGCGTCAGTACAGGACCTTATAACAACCATATTTGTTGCGGCGGCGCTGAATTTGTGATAAGCTAACTGTGTCAGTTTTACAGGAAAAGTAGTTTGGGATAATTTGGATGGGAATTTGAAAATGAGCACGCACGTACCTGGTTCATGGGTATGAAATGCAGCTGCTCCTCACTTTCACTTCCTGTTCACAAATGCACTTGATAGTATATTTATATTTATTTAAGTGGCGAAACGCGGTTTACAGTATAGTATTTTGTGTATTTATTTTGTATTATGTATGTTTATTATATTTGGTAACTAAGCGGTGCGGCATGGAGCGATATTAATTTATTTTATATATTTACAAGGTGCGGGGCGATTATATTTAATAAATTTGTTTTACTTGATAACATGACAATGAATGACTTATTGACGTGCGTGCGAAAAAGGGAACACGGCGTCAAATTTAAAGGAAGAATTCAAATATTGTGAAGAAAAGATCGTCTAAGCCGAAAGAAGGTTACATGGCGGTACCAATATTTTGATGAAATTAATTTTTTCATCAATATGACTATCCGGAATTTGACTAAGGAACCCTTGATAATGTATGGTGGCTTTTTACTACACGCTACAGTATATAGCGTGACGTAGACTTCAATATTCTATCACAGTATCTCAAGAATTACATGATGGTTTGTGGTGTGACAGAGGATGTATGCCAGAATACAGAAATATAGAAGGAAATGACTTTGTGCCTACCCCAATTAATTGAGAAAAGTTTAAACAAAACAGATTCTATCTAATTAAGGTAACACAAAATCCGTAGTCATCAACAAAAATGACTGGCATACAAAACAGACGAATAATCAGATGGACATGATGAAATAAGGGTCCCGTTTGTGCCAAAATGGTTACAAAACTCTAATTTATTATTGTGCACCAAATTATATATACCACCAATATTATAAAGAGGAAAGATTTGTATTTTTGTACGTTTGTAACGGATAAACTCAAAAACTATTTGGCCGATTTCAAAAATTCTTTCATCATTAGAATGCTACATTATTCTTGAGTAACATAGGCTATATTTAATTTAAATAATCGGGTTCTAAATTTTTTTCAAGGCAGGGCAACGTGTGCCGTAACCGCTAGTAAATTTATAAAACAGTGGTGATGTATAAAGGCGAGCTTAATACCTAAAAAGAGTATTCTTCGAGCAAACCTATTCATCTGGTGAGAGGGGGAAGACGAGGCAGTTGTGTTATTAAAGTCTGTTAGTATTAGTTTATAAGTATTTATACCTAAATCTACATTTATATATTTGAAAATACATATTTACATAATAATATAGATACACATATATAGATAGATGACACTTTATTGACAACCAATACAAAAATGAACTTACAGACTAAACTGTACCTAATTATACACAAAGGGCGGTCTTATTGCTAAATAGCGATGTCTTATACTAGATATATATAACATGCTATATATGTGTAGTGTGTATACTCTGAATAATGTAATGAATATTTATAGTACAGCATACGCTAAACTAAATAAGAAAATATTTCTTAATAACTTTTATAAAGCAAAATTGTCTGAAAAGTAAGTTTTAAAAGGTTCGGTCAAGTCGAGTTATCCAAGCTATATGAATAATTTAATAAAAACACCTGCTCAGTAACTGAAGTTTGATATTCGTTCCAACTCAAAAATATTTTCTGGATGATACGTTTTTATGATAAAATCTTTTTATAAGAAACTTTTCAAGGGCTAGGCTTTATGAGTTAAGCTATTCTTATTCTATAATCTGGACCAATTTCACTGCAATTGGCCTTATTTAAACTCAGCGCTCGCAGAAAATTAGGTCTCTAAAAACTTTTTAACAATTATTCATGTACTTGGAATTTACACAGATAAATTAGGAACGTACCATTTTTAGATGAATTTGAATGGTAGTTAAGAAAAATTTACCTAAAAATGTCCTTATACATATTTGTTATAAACTAGGCTATGGTCCCGACTTCGGCCACGCTTGACGTACAATTCCCGCGGGATTCCCGGAAGACAAAGTCCCTCAGCTTTTAAAAAAATGTAACTTACCGTTTTAGTGAATGCTGTGTTGGAGTAAGCTCATTTTTATGCAACTGAACAAGTACAAATCACTCCCGGGATAAAAAATATCAAACATTTTATTACATAAAATCACATTAAAATTCGAACTTTTTTAATATAGCCATTTTAAATAATTCCCAGAAAAATTTCCACAGGATTCCCAGGATAGAAAATAGCGCAGATTTTAAGTCTAAAAAGTTGGTGTCGATCAGCGAAAACCGATCGAAACCAGCCTAGTAGTTTTTACATGAATCCCGAATAAACAGGCAAGAAATCTATAAAATATTGCAACGTGTTCTCCATCGTTTATATAGTCTATTCCCGTTTCTTTTTAATATCTTTAAAGTACAAACACGTCCTGTTTAGAATTTTATAATATTATAGATTATAGTTTACACTCTGATTTTAAATTACCTGGACTAAAATGACAACTGCGATCGACTTTTTTTTATGTCGCAAGTTGCTCCAAGCAACTCGCCACTGTGAGTTGAATCCTCTAGTCATTCTGTAGGATCTGTAGGTGAGTTGTTGATTCAACGCACACAACTTACTTATGAATCAAAAAAGGTTGTAAGCAGCTGTTATTTTAGTTCGGGTAATTAAAAATCATAGTATAGCTGTACTCGCGCCGCCGTTTGCGCAGGTCTTGGATATAATAAGTTACATAGAATTCATATCTTATGAATCCTTAAGATAATGAAATTAAAGATATACTAACAAGAATTAAAAACCTATTTTGATTTTTTAAATTTTCATTGAAATTAGTTGAACTCTTTTGATAACTATTCGAGAGAGACAGATCAATTTCGGTCATTTATGGTTAACCACCACATAAATAGATTTCACTGAAATGTTCAAACTTATTTTGAAATACTAGATATAAAGTTTCATATTCTTTTATTTTATTGGGTAGAAGAAGACGACATACGACACAATAATTTCTAAAATAATTACCACATAAAAATGTGCTATAAAATACCATAATCTCTTTTAACTTTCAAACGACATCAATAATTTTAATTCCTCTTAAAACAATAATTAATAGATTACTGAAAATAGATGATGGTCATAACTTAATATGCTCGTACAAAATATGCTACGCCGTTTTTAAAATAATAAAAAGTAACTCTACTGGTTTGACTGTCAACTACCCTATTATATTAATATACTGTTACGAGTGCGGGACTCGATTTAAAATGCCGTTTGGAATTACTGTAGAATTTATTAGAACTATACAAACAGGTATAACAGGTACAAATATAACTGGACACAACCAGTACAAACTGCGCGATTAAATAACAAAGTCCTCACTATATAGCTTATCGAATATACATGTCTTGCTCGTATCGTAATCGTCGCTTGACTGCCTCACCCCTCGTTCGGACATCCTTTTATTTTGTACAAATACAATATGTCTCGACGCAAAACAATAACAAAAAGAATTAGTTCGACACACCTGCCTAATGACGGCCATAAAACAAGTACAATAGCAATAGAATGTTTTTCTTAATTAATAATTTTTATTCCTGTCACGGGTTGTCTGGCAGAGATCGCTTCTTAGCAATAAGACCGCCCATTGTGCACATTTAGAACATTTTTGGCTATAAGGTTTTCTGTAATGGTGTACAATAAAGTGTTATCTATCTATCTATCTATCTAATTCTAAACACAAAGTAAACAAAAGAAGTCCAATGCGGGAAGTTAATACACGGGGCTTATAGCAGGCAGATGTGCATTTACTTTTTGTTGGCATGTAACACTACTTTAATATTAAAATTAAAGTTTATAGAATGAATATTTACTAAAATAATGTATAATTAATTAATATTTTCAACCGCATTAATCCAACGCACCGCGAGCGAAAATCGAAAATTGCTTAACGCAGAAAAGCCTTTAATGAAAACGTGCCAGCGATTGCCGATGCGAGACCACAAGCAAGTAGCAATTACGCTCGCATAAACCGAAAGCAGCTGCAATGTGACCAAAAATAGAAGGTGCATCTATATTTTTTATCATTAATAAAAATTGGAATCACAATTATCCACATAAAAATAAAATCTTAAATATAAGGCATATTTATTTATATAAAACGGACCTGAATTTTGAAAAAAATATGTCAAAAAGCGAAAGAATAATGTTTAAAGTTCTTGCATAGTCTGGGTTCAAAATTTAAGCTTTTTAAATAAACACAAAAATTCTAATATAAATAAATTCAACATTACCGCATTACAGCTCAATACATTACATAAATTTCATCAAATGTATAAGCCGTGCGCAGCAGGTTTGTCGATGACAACCTCTCCCGCCTCCCACAACCGCGACCCGCGGTCGTTTAGTTCTTAGTACTACTTAGACAAGCCCCGGTTCCAGTAGTAGGAAGCGGGAGGGCCGATCATCGGCAAACCTTCTGCGCACGACTTATTATGAGAAAGAATTTATACCTAATAAGGCTGGATGCTTTAAGTATAAATTCATCTTAATGTAATTATTTTAGTTTGTATCCTGACCGGGACGCATACACCGCTAAGATAACGTTCTGACTTAGCGCACATATCATCACCTGATGATGATAGTAAAGGTAAAAGACTACGTTTATGAAACCTTTCAATCCGCCTTACACGAACGTGGCGAGTATGTCAATTATTCAACTAGAATATAGTAGATAGGAAGGAATGAGTCTAACAGTAGGGTATTTATAAATGGACTTGTATTATATATTATTAAAAGGTAACCTCTAATTTGTGCCGTAGTATTGGTTATATCGTGCAGTAACTTCTAAGGCCAAATTACACTCAGAATACCGACACAAAAGTAATTAGAGCTCGCTGACAGTGGAACGTTTATTTTGTTTGACTGGAAGGTCGTTTAGCACTTATTGCTTTGTTTTTAATTCTATAGCAGACTTTACTTAATAATGGTTTGCATGCAAAGCCTGTATAGCGGGTTTGCGTTTACTTTAGTAACAGAGAGTAACATTAATTATCGTAATGTCACAGTATTATAATATTCAAACACTCTTCTTAAGGTTCCGATACTTAAAGATAACAAATAAATGGTGGTGTGCAAGTTAAATTAGAACATGGTAGAGTCTTCTTTTTAAAATTAATTTTAATACAATTCAGATACTAGAAGTCTTAATCCATCAAAAGGTTAATCGTATATATTAAAACTGGAACGGAATGTTAAGTATTGATATTTATTACGATTACATTTGTCGGCTGCTATGATTGTAAAGAATAGAATAGAAATACTTCATTGCATAACATTAAGATACAGTTCACGAAGTTTAAGTACAGAAACGCAATTTCTTCCAGACAACCTTAGGATGGATTAGAAAAAATTGTGTAATATGGGGGCTATGCAATATAACTAGAACAAAAAAGTATATATATATACAGAGAGAGAGACAGTAGATATATATGTATAGATCTATATTTTAATATATTTAAATTTACACTTAGTATTTACACAAATTTTTTTGTCAAATTTTAATCGTTGACCTAATTAATCTTTAGGTATTGGTATCCTAAAATGAAGGAACCTTCATAGCTTTGCTCTAGTCTTTATATGTCTGTCCATATTAACATAGTACTTAACCACTTTCTCTCGGTATGGTAATTATTAAATCTTTAATATTGCAGGTGTCCGAGTTTAGACTCTCTCCCCCTTATTCATTCATGAAAGTTACGCACAGCTTATAGATAGGCTCGTCAAAAAGTTACCAAAAAGTGTTATACATAATCGCATAATCTTATATCATAAAATTATAGGAACATTTTCTTTAAAAGGCAATTTTTTATTAATATTGTATTTGTATGTTTCAACTCGCATTTTGATTAAAATATTATCTCAACCCTGTTCATCCAAATAAGCAATTTACTCTCGATCTACGACGGTGGATTAAAAAGTTCTTGGAATCAATATTAAAAAATTGATTTTCTTTTATTTTTCTACATAATCTCCCTCCAATGCAATGCATTTAGAATAACGCGTTTCCTTATTCACCTAGGAACTACTCCTTTTTGTACAAAAGCATTTGTTTGTCAAAACCTATATCGGAAGACAATTTTTTTTTCTTCTCTTCATATGCTCCACCTAAAGGTTCTCTGAACAGAAACCGGCATAGGTGACAAGACCACTCTTATACTTAAAATAATTATGTCAAGTTAGTGTAGTTAAGTTATACTTAGGTATTTAAGTCCTTTGTTCTCTATAGAATTTTTGTACAATGAAGTTGGTTGGTTGTTGGTTATTGGTTTTGCAAATTAGAATATAATATGTTCCTTTTAATTTAACCAATTGTTACAAGATGTTCACCACAGTAGTCATGAGAACCATAGTGTATATTAATATGATATAGACAATCGTCATAGATAATACTTTTAGTCGATTTATTAGATGATTCGATTTATAATTAAATTACCGGTTAGTTAATTTTATAAGCCCACTAAATTATCATCTAGATAATTTAGTGCATCAGTAACTAATTACTATAATTGTTTTTATGATCCTGGCAACAGTATGATGTAATTGCTATTTTTAGCAATGATGCAATGTTATTATTTTGTAGGGTAGCATTTTCGTATAAAAGGCGTAGTGGCGTGTAGACGGTGTTCATTGCTTACTGTGCTGTGTGAATGTTTACATCAAAGGCTGAACAATAAAGGGGAAAACCTGTCCAAATAGTTAATATTTGGTATATTTGGTACTTTCTTACCCAAATCTCTCCTTGCATTTTACACAATGTTATACTCTGAAACATCGTATATTCAAAAACAAACGTTATTTTTTAACAGAACACAAAAGCCACTTAACAAAGTGCGCTAGAACTGATATTAACTTTATAATATCGCACTTTCGAAAGTAAGAACTTTCCTCATAATAGTTGATTATGAAGCCCCGCTTGTGTTCTAACCCGCTTGTGTTCTAATTAGTGGTACATTGTTGTTAAAACAAAGAGCGACTATACATACCTTTATCTATCGATCTAATCGTACCAGTACGATCATTTGTTTCAATCTATTTTCAATCGAGACGATGATTTGCGAAAATATCAAAAAGGCCGATAAAAGTTACACACGGCGAAGCTTAAATGATTCTTGGAATGTTCTGATTGAAATTAAAGCACTGAGAAATGATTATGTTTATAATAACAAGAACTAAATACGCTCTTAAGCTTTATTACTTTCATATAAAACCTATCTAAAAATAGTAAAGCGAAATTAGTACAGAATAAAAAAGTCGGTCAAGTGCGTATTTGTTTTTTGTTTTCTTTCCTCTGACTATTAATTTTGTAAAACTCCTTTTCATCGTTATCTTTTATTGTTGTTTTGTTTTGATTTGTTGTTGGCTAATAATAATAACTGCATTTTTCCTTTTTTAACCTAAAACTTAATATCATTATTTATATCTTATATACTTAACTATTTCTCACATTTTTCTACTGAAAAATTTCTTCGGTCTTGAGTTTATATTTTTTTATTTATTTATTTAACAAGACAACAAAATGGTTACAACTTGTTGCATTATACATAGCATAGAAAACCTATGGGGTTTATATTAGTCCTATGGATATAGCTTTGGTTTATACTTTTGGTTTAAAAAGTGCATTTTAAGTTTATTTTTAATATATATTGATGTTATGCTTTCCCTAAACTCAACAGGTAAGCCATTTAACAAGCGCGAAACTAAATATGCAGTTGTGCGCTTGCCGTAAATATCTATTCATTTGTTATTTTAGGCTATACTATTTTTTCTATTTATCAAGTGCACATAGTGATTGTGTACACTCAACACCTCGGTATAAAGTTAGCTCTCTAAATTAACTTCAATAAAATATAAAGAAAAACTATTCGAAAATACACTTTGTCTCCAAAACTATTCAACGGTTCATGTTCAAACCAAAATTGACTAAGTTTAGCAATTTCTATCACAATATTAGTTTTCGAGAAATTCACCTTAAGTTCAAAAGACAAAGGGAGAAACACTTTACTATTTTGGAAAAAATCTCGTAAGTCTCGCATCTAGACTACAGAAGCTGTCAAAAACTATATAAATAAGGTATTTTCTTCTATATAATCCTCAAAAGTATTATAAAACAATTCCCAAAACAATCTACATAAGGGGCTAATCAACTGTAATTAAAAGCGATAAAGCATAAATATGTTCTACTTAAAACTAAAATTGAAAATAAACAAGAATAAACCCACCTGACCATGAACGGGAAAACACGTAGGAGTTCCGCTACTGACCAAGAAAGGCTACTTCCATATTTGGTTGTATAATACCAGGCGACATTTTTGTTTGACGTCTTTTAATATACATTACTGACTTATTTAGTTACTCGCGTAATATATTTAAAGAATAGGTCATACGTGGCAGTCCACAAAGTATACAAGGTTCTGTAGAAGCGACTAACGTCCGCTGTTTTGTAATTTTGCTACAAATATACGAAACCTAAAAAGCATTTAGAATCTTGTTAAAACCAATTCTTTAATGAGTTTTTTCAAACTCGACCAGTTTGATGATTTTTTAATTTTTCGCAGCACAGTTAAAAGGCGTTATACGCAGTATACACTTTTTACGACCAGAAATCGCGAGGAGACCTCGTATGATTTCAATTAAAAATCATCAATAAAAGATATGGAAGTATATGACGAATAATAAAGGTTATTTTTCGGTAAAATGGCTGCAGAATCCTAATGAAAACGTGTAATACATAATGTAAGAATCAAATACATAGATACAGTAACAACTTAACGTTACAAGACAAAGTCTTCCCACGCTATGCAAGTGTGACGATCGCAAAATGTAATCTTCCATATTGCTATTAATTTACATACAAAGCTGTCTTATTCTTTGAAAAATATTAAGTATGAAATGTATTGTATTAATTAGAATATAATTCAAGTCGTAATATAGTAATAACCTTTTTTTTTTATTGCGTGAGTTCAGCAGACAGGCAGACGGCCCACTTGATCGAAAGCGGTTACCATCGCCTATGGACATTTTGTAACACCACAGATGCTACCAATGTGTTGCGACTCTCTAAAGGGAGAGTGGAGCCACTAATACTGGAACACCACTCAAGGTTGTTACGGCGGCCTGCTCTAGACCAGGGGTGGTAGCCATTCAGAGGGGCAAATACCCTACCACCAGGCTGTGGATTGTGTTGCCGCCTCTTACGACAGGCCACCCGGCCGTAGGAAATGTATTCTTTCTCCGTTCCTGCATGGATATAAAATTGAAGAATCTTTGATTTTAAAACAAATGCCAAAATCTAATCGAAAACTTAAATTTATACTACATATTACATCATACCTAATAGTAAATGACCGTTTTTATAATTTTTATCTATTTGTCTCTAATAAATATTTTAATGCATTTTTAAACAAAAAATTAAAGACTTTTATCTATGGAATTTTATCTATGGACTTTTTTTTTTACATGGTTCAGAAGATATGAATATAAATATTTCTAGCTATTCCTGCCATCTAAAGGATGTCATGGCTAACATACTGTTTGAAACCTGACTACAGAAGAAAATTTTTAAACACTGAGAGATTATGTTAGAAACGTCTGAATGAAAATCAAATAAAATCAAATAAAATACCGCTCTTAAACTCGTTAAAACGTAGTTTTATTACATTATGCAGTTTTGCGTGAATGAAGTCGTGGGCATAGCGAGTGTAAAATATGAATACCTAATTAATAACAACTAAATTAGTGACAATAAGTCTATGCACATCATGAATATTACGAAATATTTCGAACTGTAATCGACCTATAATACTAGTTTTGGGAAAATACAGAATTAAATTTGATTTAGTTATCCGAAGAATTGATTATGTAGACATTTTATCTAATATTACTTAAAAAAGAAAATATAAACAGACATAAAAAACTAACAAGAACTTTAACAAGCATGACGATTTATAAAAGAAAACATTAGTTCTCCACTCAAAAAACCATTAGCCACCGTTGAAGGTGTTATTTTAGGTTTACATTGTTCACATGAAGCAACATAAGTCAACAATACGTTTAAATATATTGGACACTGTATTGACCTTAAAAATACAATTAAAACTACATCAGACAGAAAAGGGATTCGAATTAGAAATGTGTTATAGTTAAACTTTTATTTCAATTATGTATAACATATAGCATTTTTAATAAAAATCATATCGAGCCTATTATGGAAGAACATTGTAAGCGACAAAAATAAAGTTTTACATAAGAGCTATTTACAAATTATTAGCACATCATATATTATTAGAATAATTTCAAAACTATGTATTTATTAATACATAGTTTTGCAATTATCACAAATATGGACTTAAGAATCTTTGTATTAGGATCTTATTTATGTTAGTTGTATGTTACAAAAAAAAAATAATTAAATGCGGTAATTTTGTTGCTTACGATGTTTCCCATAACAGAGTCGATATATTTAGATCAACTTTCTGAAGCTGAACTTGGGAGGCCATAAAGGTTGGTAAAAATTATTACAGTATTTTTATTTTATTTTTCAAAAACTGTTAACAACGTAATGATGTTAACATGTTTTATCTAATGGCGGGTCTCTATATCTTACCAACCGTTCATTTGTCTTACTATTGGTTAAAATTTGGCATAAGCTTAATACATCGAATATCAAAATTCAGCCGATGGTAGGGCAAATGAATGAATCATAAGATATAGAAACAGGTTGTAACTGAAAAACAAAAACAACTATTTGTACACAAGAGACACAATATAAACACAGACTACCCGATACAACTCATTCAAAATATATCTTAAAGTAAATAATTGTGGAGTAAACGTTTACGCTTTCTCAAAGACATTAGTTATTAAGTTATCGTCTGTTCAGTCGCCCACTTTGTCTAGTTCTCTATATTTAGAAACAACCGCCTACGCTGTACTTTATTACCCTTTAATGTTCTTTTGGTTTGGCAGTTATGAATTTCAATCCATATGTCATACGGGAAGAGACCGTCATATATCTTTGTACTCCTTTTATTAAACTATCTCTCGCAAGAGGTGTGTTAAAATCTGGCGTAGTGTGGTGAAGTGCATAATAGCAGATTGATACACGAGAGGTGAAAGTGACCTATTTTGGCACGAAATGGTTTGGCGCACGAGCGCAGCGAGGGCGCTAATAATTTAAGTGCCTAAATAGGCCTTTCATCCGAGGTTAACACTCTGCTTTTCATTTCGAATACGAAGAAAGTAAATAAAAACTGATTAGTTAAACAAACAATTACTTCTCTAATAAAATCAGACGTTAAATCCTTATTTAAATCTAATTAAACGTTATCACGTACGTCACCTATGAAACGTCAAGTACATTTATCTTCTGTGGCATTCTACCCGCCAGTATTTTTTGTCACTGATGATAGTAAATATTTAGCTCAAATTTGTGTAAGTTAAATAATAATTTAGTAAAAAGTAATTTATAAGTATAAAATGATGTTACAAAATTGTTGATATTTTTTTTATTACAATTTATGTCGTGATTTAACGGTGGCTGTCAAAAAAAAGTTGGAGATATGAGTCGCATGTATTATCTATGATTCGCATAGTTTTCTAAATTTTTTGACAGCAGGGAGAATCCTTTCTCAGGGATGAAAGTGCTTTTTAGCCCTGTGATCAAGCACCTCCAAGCGTATTTTTTGAATATAAGAAATAAAATGTATATATATGTAGACGAATCATTGAAATGAATGAAAACTCTTTACTGTTCACCATAAACTTATATCTAGACAATTAATATGGATACATTTGCATTAGAACAATGGGCGGCCTTATCGCTTATAGCGATCTCTTCCAGGCAACCCAGTGTCTAAGGAGATTTTAAAGGAAATTTCAATATAAGATTTTAAGAAATGTCATTCTCAAAAGTGATTTGTTGTCAATATCACTCTAGCCAAGCGTCATGTCTATCTATATAGGAGGCGAGGCTCCAGATCCAGTGATCTTTGGCATTAAACATTTGAAAAATATAACTGATCTTCTAAAAAATGTCTTTTAATAGTAAAATGTTTGTTGAAAATTTTAGTGGTATTTTGGTTTATCAAAGATTGTTTATTACAAGGATTTCTGAGACTGAATTTTTGATAGTTTTTGATGGGGATTGTCAGACTCTTCATCCTCGGTTGCACAACATTAATGACATTATGATTATGTCCTTTACCTTATTAAACTTCACCGCCTTAATTTAGGTCAATTATATTGATCTTTCGCTTAACTCATCCCGTTTCCTGGGTGTATTTTACTTGTTTTATTTTTACCAGTCAGGGTCTAAGTATAATTCATACTAATGTATACAAAAATATTATATTTGGTATATGAATTGTTCAAATATTATTCATATTGAAAATGTTTTTATATTCATTAATCGAATTACTATTTTTTGAAATTTTTCTTTGTAATAATTAACATAAAAAATCTTGGTAACATAGAATAGATGCGAAGATCATGCACCGTTTTTATTAATTGGCTAAGTATCCCTAAAATGCATTTAACTAAAAATACCTGAAGTCTCACAAACTATAATAAAACTACGTTTAAACGGTTTTAAGCGAGGTATTTTATTTGATTTTACTCCGACGTTTTAAGACATACTACCCGTGTGCAGAAGGTTTGCCGATAGCCTCATGATGCCACGCGTCGATTGTCAGTAGGGTTGACAAAAAAGATTACATGAATAGTTGTTATACAATAAAAAAAACTTAATAGTAAGTAAACCCATACTTGACTGAGGCCAGAAATGCTTGGTCCTTGGCTTGCCCATCGCAAAATTTACCCGTGGAACCGAAGTCGCAGAAGCTATGGGACGGGCCGCTCAGCAAGTTAATACATGAGAACCTTTTGTCTTCTTGTATTGGCGAAACTGACCGAGCCCGTCTTTTAGCTGTCTCTAAATGGGAGTCAGGTTTGTGGCTCCAAGCTCTACCCTCGGCGAATTTAGGCACTCTCTTGGATGACACTACATTCAGGATTGCTGCTTGCATTCGTCTGGGGGCAGGTGTTGTAGTGCCTCATCGCTGTCGGTGCGGAGATGGAGTTGATAAGTTCGGCCACCATGGCTTATCATGCGCAAGGAGCGCTGGCAGAATGTCACGGCATGCTACACTTAATGACATTATCCGTCGGTCTCTTGTCACCGCCGGGGCACCAGCTGTTCTGGAACCAAATGGGCTGTGCCGCGACGATGGTAAGAGACCAGATGGGATGTCGTTGGTGCCATGGAAGATGGGACGCCCCCTAGTATGGGACGCAACTTGTGTCGATACTTTGGCGGCGTCCCATCTTCCAGACACAGCCGTGATAGCCGGGGCTGCTGCTGCACACCAGGAGGCCCTGAAATGTCGCAAATATGTGTCCATTGGTAATGGGTACGTATTTGTGGCTTTCGGGGTCGAGACCCTGGGGCCGTGGGGGCCTGGAGCTCATCACCTCTACCGAGATCTCTCAACGCGTCTAATTGAGGTCTCGCGTGACCAAAAGGCTGGCTAACACCTAGGGCAACGAATTAGCGTTGCCATCCAACGCGGAAATGCGGCCAGCATTTTGGGCACGCTCCCCGCCGACAGCGATTTAGAGTCAATTTTTTATTTATAGATTTGTTATTTTGTAAGTATAGCTTTATTTATAGTATAGTTTAATTATTTTGTTTTAATATTTCAATTTACGTTAGAGTAGACCCTATAACAAATTATGTTTTAAATAATTAAACATAGTAAGTAATTCCATACAATAATAGTAAGCAGTCATCGGCAAACCTTCTGCGCACGGTTTATAGTCATGAAAACTTCAGAAAATACTATTTCACAATCTATTAAAATGATCTTGCTAAAACTTCAATCCATTTTTAAAAGTATTTTTAACTCGTTACGATGTTTTTATTAAGTTAGAGTTGCAGGATGGGACATTTTTACGACTTTATCATATATACATCTTTATGATTGTTTTAGACATGAATTATGATACCCATATATCCACTATATACGCCGATTTTTTTATACTTCGACCACAAACATGTACAGTGGCAGGTAAATTTTATTTTCTTGCTCTCTCTCAGTACATAATTTATATACCTACATAAAGAATACACCGTTCCCCCAATATTCATACATAAGACAGACATGACGATTTTATAAGAATTCCATGTTTGCCAAAATGGCAATAACATATGTATAAAAGGCGTAAGATATAATGTTTAAAAAAATCACAGTTCATATTCTACTAAAATTAAGGCTCGTAATCTTACCCTTTTAGACGACTTGTACAGGAAGTTCACATAAAAATAATAATCTCGCACCAATTAAATTAAAGATTGATATGATAGCTAGCTAACATGGACATTATCACAAGCTGTCTCCTGTGTATCATAGATTTATTGAGCATCGTGGGCGCTCTATATAAAGTTCTAAATCACGTTTTATCTTAGCTAAACGGGCCGTAGTCATTCATAAAACGTCCACTTTATTAAACCCAGTTGATGTCGAAACGGTCAGCTATTATTGATGCCACAGTATCTTATCGTTTCAGTCTGATCAGTATGTATTGTAATTTTCAGATGTTTTAACCATATAAACATACGCTCGACTCTTTTAGGTCCAAACCTTATGAATAAATATAAATTAGTAATTTAATAACATTGCAATACAGTAATATTGTAATTTTTATGGTTTACTTGGCACCGACTTCAAGATGTAGAAAATTTTATATTATTTTCTCTTAATAAACTATAAATAAATACTTAGTTAAAAATCTTTATTAAGTTATTTTATACTTTTTACTTTTTCAAATTCAGTTTTATAATTTTATTTGTTACTTTTTAGTGTCTAGCTATGGGTAGGCCTACGAAAGATGCCGCGCGCCTTAAAAAATATAGGTCCCAAGAAACGGGAACGGAAAATTTTCATTAAAATGTTCATAAAATGTAAACTACTGGGCCAAACTATGTTAAATTTTTAGGGAACCAAATGGCAACTATGCCGCATCAAACTAAAAAAGAATCACGTAAATCGGATCATAAATCTCAGCGTAATCGGTGTACACACAAAAAAAATACCAATCAAATGGAGAACCTCCTCCTTTTTGAAGTCGGTTAAAAATAAAATTTTCAGAAATTATTATTATACACCTAAGAGTTAGTTAGAAAATTATACATTTTATTTAGAATAGGCATTATACTAAATTATGTTTACTTTCAAACATTATACATTTAGATTAATGATTATTAGAGAATATACATAACTCACATATATACATAGGTACACATTTACACAAACATAAGCAATATAATAAATAGATACGTAGAAAAATGAAGTGAAATGAAAGGGGAAAGTATGCAGACACATATAGTATATATGTTTGTGTGTGTATAATTGGAGATAGTAAATAGTAAGTAACAAAGGAACAAATGTAAAAATAAAATAGTTTAGACATAAAATTAACTAGTGTTCTGGTCCCAGTGACACCCCTCCTTATCGGCTTGCATCGACGTGTCACGGCAGTCATACCTATGATTCCGGTCCCGCTGGAAGGTTTATTGGGAAGCCTGGCGGTCGATGCTTGCAAGTTCTAATATTAACCAGAAGCTTATATGTAACACCGGCAGTCGGGAGTTTCACATCCCCTTTGGTCACCTTCCCGGGGCCCAAAGATATGCGCATATACATTCCCCCATCGCTAACAAAATAAAGGTCCCGAAAATATCGAGGAGTGACTGGTGTTAATAAATGAATAAAGAAACATGTTTTGAGCAATAACCTTCATTTCGTTTAAAAATAAAATTTTATACCCTCAATACATAAACAGTCTACTTGTTAAGTACCTACAACTTTTTACACTATACTCCTGGGTACTGCAACATTTGTTACGCTCACAATGACGCCGGTAAAAACGTAATGAATAGATTCGTCGCTCAACGCCGCTTTTAAGCAACCTGCCCCCAGGGTACAATGCCCATTGAAATACTGTAGATCCAATGTGTATAATTCTTCAATTTGTGTGAAAATTATCCAATATTACCATCAAATTTGATGGGTTTCCCTACTTAAATCACCAGGCGACACTGTATGTGTTGTTAAACATATATACGAACAGTTTGAACGATGGTAAAAACACTTATGGTGGCCATTGAAAAAAGCGTTTACAAGCTTAAAAGTGTGTTGTCTGCCCACGTTCTAAATTAAATATAAATCAAGTTTGAATTTGGAAATAAATATTATTCAAATTATTTAAAACGACCAAACTCTTGCAGGGAAAATATGGTGTCTCAGAAGTTTTATGGCCGATCTTACAATTATTAGATAAAACTTATCAGTGGACTAAATTATAACGTAACTGAATTCAAAAGTGAAACAATTAGCCTTTTTTATTCATGCAACTGTCATTTTTAATTAGCCCACCTTGTATTTTATTCTATGAATAACTTTGTCTGCTAATTGAAAAATTGTCCCTTAGTCTAATAATTTTAACCTGAAGCCCAATTCTGTTATTTCTATATCTTGGCGTTGCGAAGATACTCAAATTACGATTTCATTGTGATAGTGTCAAAAATTCGTATTTTACTAAATCCACAATATCTTCTCGATATCGTCGCAGCGGATTGATACTAGAAAAATTTCGTATTACCATTAGCAGAATGTTGAAAAGCCACCAAAATTTTAAACATTTCTTTCACGAGTTTTCGCTTATAAATATTTATAGAGCGGAATTATATTGAAATACCGAAATCATGCAATTCTACGACTGAGACGACTGTGTCCGGCGATTTTAACAAGATAGCAATAGCAGAATTGGGCCCCTGGGAAAATATTAGTGACTGACATGTGGGTACAATGCGTTTTTGAGATGCGACATTGTTAATAACATTAAACATGACAGATAACTCATATATACCTACCTAAGTACCAAATACACTAATGTAGCTAACCATTAACGCGTTATCGTTTAACGCTATAAATTAGTTGCATTTAGACACAATCAGTAACATTAATAACATAATGGGCATATTGTAAACTGTTACAAATACCTGTTAATAATAAAGCAATACATTGCAAGGAAACCCACACACTAGGATAGTGGATGTTGAAATTCACTAATCCACCAAAGACAAGCTTTACGAGTGAACTATCTCTTCGCCTAGGAACGTAGATGCTTGAACCTAACAGTGCGTTTATGAGTTAATATTACAATTTAAGATTCAATAAGTAGGTGTAGAAAAATGTCTAAGTTTATTAATTATTATTAATATTATAAATGCGAAAGTTTGGATGAATGTTTGGTGCTCAATCACGCCAGAACGACTGAACGGATCTGGATGTAATTTGGCACAAAAATACATTAAAGTCTGGAATAAGAATAGGCTACTTTTTATCCCGGAAAAATTTACCGTTCCCATGGGATACAATTAACACGAATGAAGCTGCGGGCATAAGCTAGTATTAACATAACTTACAAAAATGAAATATCGTGAGGAAACTTGCACATTTAGAAAACTGATGTACGAAACCCGTCAATCTACTTTGGAAAAAGTGATCGGAACCATCCATATCGACGTTTGTGGGTTGATTTTATACCCTTAAATATCTCCCAAAATCAAATAATATTATTGTGATTTTTAACCTTGAAATACTGCTTATGACTCATGTCATTACACTATTAAAATTTTAATTGAGAATATTTATTGTAATAAAAACCCAATTAAATAGAAAAAATTAAATTGCGTTTGAAAAAATAACTATCAAATATTGGTTTAAAAATAGAATACGAATTTAATAAACGATTAACGAAACGAAACAAATCGAAAATCTAGTTTCCAATCAAATTTTCGTCTTTTTTAGCACTTTCCGCCTCAAAAGTGGTTTTTGATTGGCAAATTATTCATTAATTGAGTATGATTACGTCTCAAAAGCTTTTTACTCTTTTGACAAGTGGACTCTTTAATTAGTAAAGAGTCTACTTGTTAAATGGTCCAGTATACAAACGTATAGAGAATATTTAAAAAAACTAATTATTTTAAAGTTTCCGTAGGTATTTCAAATCCTGCACATTCATCTGTATGTCTCTATAACGCCATTTTCCTTTAAAATATATTCTTTCTATATGCATTTAATTTCTATTTACAGTATGGTGTATTATACATATTATTATATGTATGCCTCTGCAGACAACGGGCCATTAAAATGGCCTGGGCTTTGGAGGGCTTGCGTGGGGCCTTGGGAAGGCCAACACATAGAGGCCCCTTAGACAAAAATCTAAATGTGGCGTGATACTGATCGGCGATTGTCCCTGTCTACACCATATAAAAACACACGCAAGGACAAGCTCCGGTCAGTGTAGGACTATTGTAGGGAATGAGAACAAACAGTACCGGACTATTGGGATGAACTTGCTAGTCAAACTACGGATCGGGAACCATGGGGACTATGGAGTCTGCCGTCGCAATGTTCAACGAACAATACATATTATTATTATTCGTACTATATTATCTCGCATATACGTATGTGAATTACAAAGAACTAATCAAATAAAGATCAAATATTCAATCACTGTTATCCGGAATCAGAGTGCGGCAAGTAGAATGATATCGATATGAAATAAAATTGTATAGTTACAAAATTAAAATCTCAAAACCTGTAATTCATATAAATTGTTAAATAGTTTCCCGTTCATTTCTGATTTACTGGTTCCGTTTATCTCCGCAAAGCTATCTAGCCGGTGAATAGCTCTCCGATCGATGCAGCTGCGCGAGCGCACGCCCTTGACGGCGCGCGCTGTTTCACCTAACAGGTTTAGGCTCACTACACGCTACAACCTTATTATCACCTTTTGAAACTAAAACTATTATGAAAAATTTATATTGGTCTTTTGTGCTAACACGGTTGACCTCGAACCAATAAACTGAAAATAGTATGATATATAGTATAACAATAGGCGCAAAAACTATAACACCCGAACACAACAAGGTGCCTAATTCGAAAAAAAATAGAAGGAAGGACATACACCATTAGGTATAAGCGTTACACTATACATACACTTCTCATACCACGCAAACATGTAACAACTACACTGTACATTAGAATAAGTATACTAGTATATAAGAACTAGAAATAATTAGATATTAATATAATCTAAATTTAAGGTACACCTCGATACACTAACAACAAATCTAACATAAGATGTCACAGAAAACAAAACAACAAAAAAATATAAGCCTGTAAAATTCAACGCTTCTTTCAAAATTAAATCTATTTAAAAAAAGGAACGCAACAAGAGTCCGTAGAATTTGTAAAAAAAATTAAAATAGAGAGTGTCAATAAATGAGAATGGTAAAAGCGACTGGGGTAATTCATTATTCCCATCAGTATATCCCACCTGCTCCTCCTACTTGGTTGCACCTAAGACGCTCTCAGATTTCTGCTATATATATGAGCCATTGAGCATACACTTAGCCCACGTGTTCATTATATTACAGACACACCCTATTTGTAACACCGCATAGGTATTTAATGGCCGATTTTTCAATCATCAGCTAAAAGTTATTCTATAGAATAAAACAAACATGGGAAAATATAAAATGACAGTCCCATGTATAAAACCGTTGAAGAGTTTCTTGATTTTTGAATTTAGCCAGGTTACAATTTATTCGATTGATAAAATTTTACATGATGCTTGAAAATTCGGCACTAAAAAAACAATGTTACGGATTTTTTTCCGAACACGGTTCTTGCGATAAAATTGTTATCCTTCATTGCAACAGTTTTCAAAACCACGTAGTATTTGTTTCTGAAACAATATTTGTAAATAAATATTTCTCGGTGAATATACAACTTTACTGGTCAGGTTTTGCAATGATATATGAAACACTAATATTTTTTATTTTTTTTTATGCTTACAATAGTTTTGATAATATGTTATTATCGACAATAAATTTACAGCCTATGCAAGCAGTCTGTCTTTAGAAAAAAATCCAAATCAACGTATTTCGTATTTATATACAGAGAATTTCAATCAACTTCTCGTTTATTTCACTAATCTTTATTAGTCTTATCCAATTAAAAAATAAAATTTCAGAAAGGTTATATACATACTTTAAAATAATGGGTCTATTTCGATTTTTAAATATAAACGCAGCTGGAATCAGTGGTGACAGCAATAAATAACGTGTGCAGTTTGTTTCTTAATATTCTGCAGTGCAGCTTGCAAGTCCAACAAACTTAAATGTCCCAGATGTGGCTGAACATAGCAATGGTAACATTTATAAATATAGCGGAAGAAAACTTTTACTTTAACGGAAACTTTTATTATTCAGTTTCAATTGA
The DNA here is from genome assembly GCA_039645545.1 of Dendrolimus houi. Taxonomy (NCBI): domain Eukaryota; kingdom Metazoa; phylum Arthropoda; class Insecta; order Lepidoptera; family Lasiocampidae; genus Dendrolimus; species Dendrolimus houi. The sequence continues at coordinate 20,306,642 of CM077127.1, read as the reverse complement.
ACCACACAAACTACCTCCGTTTTAAATCGAGGAAACGTTTTAAGTTGTTAACAGAAATATATTGTATTACACTGGAGAATACAAATTTTGATGAAGTGCATTCTAAATATCAGATTTTGATATCTGAAACGAAACTAAACAAATATAAAAAATCTAACAAACACGAAACCGGCTTCGAGATTACCTAAAAAGCAAAAAATAAAATTGTCTACATCTTGAAGTTGGTTTCTTTTTTGTTAGAATTTTTTTATTTTACATTTTTAAGTTACATATATGGTATACCTAATAAAGTACCTTCTCGAATGCGAAAACAATAGCTGATGAAACAAAAATGTATTTAGAAACAACTCTAAGGTAAATTATATTCACTTAAGAACCTCTAATGGGTGCCGTCAAATTTAAATTCATAAAGTATCGCTAGGACATATGGGTCAGTTAATAAATGTATATTAGTTGGTTCTGGCACTCGCAGGCCGCTGCCACGGCGCGACTCGTGCATTTTGGTTTACAGAACACCAAGTGATGAATATTCCATGTTTTAAAAGTCCGATTGGTGTAAGTGCTTGACGAAAATTGTTTAATTAAATGATTACGCCCATCGTCTGATGTCACCAGGCAGCATTTTCGTTTGAATCTCAACTACGATCGTTGACGTTTTTTAGATACGACGAATATCATAACTCAATTTACGCGGTCGTAATGTTTATCGTTATTGATTTCCATTGTTCGCTTTCCTAGTCCTAGTCGAGTCTAGTACAGCACGTTATTGATCTTAATTAGGTACCTACTCGTTTTAGGATTGTCATAAACCTAACAATGTTTTTCAATACGTTTTCTATTTGATTTTGAGTAATTTTCTGCTATATCTTCAGACCCCACAATCTAATAGCAATAAAATTTATACAGTACTATTCTGAAATTATACTAAATTCAATGCAAAAAGAATGATCAAAATCGGTACAGAAACAAAAAAGTTATGAATGATATACCTCAAAAACTAAACTTTTTACCCGATTTTAACGAATTTTTTACTAGATCTTCGAAACCCAAAGTCCGATAACAATGAAATTTGTACCAGACTACTATGAAGATACTCTGAATCTAAACCAAAATTAATCATCGTCAATCACTACAACGTATTTCTACTTGATTTTATGGCTTTATTGCTATATCTTCGGAACTCAAGATCTAATATCAATGCAATTTATATGGGATCATTCTAGTATGACTATAATGAATCTATCGCAAAAAATGACCAAAATCAGTTCCGAAAAAATTTTATGGCTGAAAAAACACATAAATTTCAATTTTCAGACTGATTTCAAGGGTTTTTCTGCTATATCTTTGGAACCCAACGTCTGCTAGCAATAAAATGTATATGGAGCCATTTCGAAGCTTTGCTGAATCGAACTCAATAAGAATAATCAAAATCGGATTTGAAACAACAAAGTTATGGCTGAATATACAAAAAAAATACACAATGAATAGAGAACCTCCTCCTTTTTTGAAGCCTGTTAAAAAAACGTTGTTTTACTACATGAAGGTTGCTTTTGTAAAAGTAAAACAATAGTATTCATTAAAATATTCAAACTTGTACAAAAATATAAGTAGGTACTTTTTGAGCAAATTGGTCAAGAACTAACTGAATTAGAAATTTATTGAATTTCCACCTTACATCCAGCGCAATGACGGTCAAACGCGAACACATTCAATATTTAAAAAAAAAATTGCATTATGAAACGCATTGGCTATTTTATACATTATTTATCTTTAGAAGATCATTTTCGTACATTACAAACAGGATTTTTGTAATGTACGAAATGTGTTTGGAATGAATTACACCATTTAATGCTGTTTAATTATCTTAGACAACTTAAGCCACATCTAAAGTTATATATTACGTTAGAATTTTTTTTATATTTACCATCAAAAGATACAATTTAACTAAAATATTGTCCAAAAATTATCTTGTAAGAAAAAACAAGGTATAGATGATTTGCGCAGCTGTCTTGCTAGCCTGCAATCTTAAAAAATAGGTTTAAATATTTAAATGTATTTTTATTTTCAAAATAATGAATGTATGTTATTTGGAAATAAAAGATATGATTCATTAGCATCATTCTCAAAGTAAGTAAAGTAAAAATTGATTTTGAAAATACGAATGATATGAGCTATCATTCGTATTAGCAAAATCAATTTATTGTCAAAAATTCATACAGAAAAAATGCTTACATAGGTTCCCGCACTATGACTAGCCTCTATCGCGGGACACCAAGTACATGTGTGGTTGACTTACAATTTTAACTCCCTAGTGGAAAATTATTTTTATAATCGATATAATATGTGTGTGCGAGTGTGTGTGTGCGCGCGTACATGCGTGCGTGCGTGTATATATATAAAATATCTATATATATATATATATATATATATATATATATATATATATATATATATATATATATATATAATTGAACTCCACGTATATAGTGACTCATCACGATATCTCAGGAACTATGATACCTATAGACTTCGAATTTGGCATGGACCTTCCTTTCGCCGAGTAGAGGTCAGCTTAGAACTGATTTTACGAAATTCCTTTACGGCACGCGAAGCGGGCGGGTATCAGCTAGTTATATATAATATAATAAGGTTCTATAAGTCATATTATATTCTAAAAGTGCAAGATCCAAGAAAATTTAATATAAATAATTTTCTGTTGTACCAAGTATTGTGGTCTGAGTAAGCCTAATCCGCAGTTGTTTATTTTATGCCCTTATATCTCGGGCGTGGCTCCTCACGATAGCCTGCAGCCTGCCGCCGACTTGCCAGCTACTTATGGATGCCAATAGTTTCGCTGCAGTGCAGTTACTGACATATAGGTTTACTGATATAACTTTATTGTGGTTAGATGTAGTAAAATTGCCAAAGTATATAAATTTGGGGGCGGTCACCATGTGATATAGCAAGGATGGAAAAAACATCAGCATATAATTATAAACGCGTCAGTTTTATTGGACACCTGTCTAACAATACATGGAATTAGGTCTTCCAAAACTTACAACGATGTTTATTAGTGTTATTTTATTTGCCCTTCCCTCTAACTCTTAGACTGCAAATTGAAAAGTTCTGAACAATTATACAGGTTAATTTTTAAGTGGGCCTCCAAAGCTACCTCCCGAAATATACGAAATAGAGAAAAATACTCAAATCATCAACCCTTTCTATTAGTTTTACATTTGACTATCCTTCACAGCAGTTGACCCTTACAGGCTACGCTATGAGTTGGTGTAATAATATTTTTTTTTATTCAAAATCACTATTCTAATTCTAATTCTCTACTACTTCAAATTCGTGACTAAGGTAATTGCTTTTAAAAAAATATAATGATGCTGTAAGCCGTTTTTAACTTTACTGTAATGGTGTACAATAAAGAGATATCCATCTGTCTATGATGCCGTTTTAGTTTCCATCAAAATCTGCTCCGAAACTCCTTTGTGTAATTTTCGCTACTTAAAATTTCAGGTCAGGTCAGGAGGCCCATCTGGAAAATTTACCTGTTGTTCTTCTTCTTCTTAGGGTTCTGTTGTTACCATAATGGCTACAGGACCCTTGAAATACAAATGTAGAACAAAAATTACTTTATCCTTCTCGTATGTACATAGTTTCCAACTCCGAAAGTAAATAAACCGCACCAAATATATCCTCCACCGCAGGAGAATGTGTTTCGGAATGTAATAAATATTACTTCCTTTTTCCTATTTTACGTCGTTTCCGTAACATTTCTTACAACAAAAGATTGTGATTGAGGGTGTATATCTGATGTTAAATATGTATGTAGGTAGATTTCTGATCTTAAAGGTAAATCGGAACTTATTAACTTTCACTTTGGTGTCTGTGGCTGATTGTATATAAAAATTTATTATGGCTAGAGATGTAAGATTTAGTACACTTATTATGTACCTATCGATGCGTAAGGTTATATTTGCGAAGATATTTCATGAAATATTTTGAACGGGGGTTCGAAAAAAGCAATTAAGTGTGTAAGTGTAACTTGATTTTCCGTTTTTTAAAAACTATACAGAGAGTGCAGTAATGATAATGGAACAACTTCGTCAGTCATAATTGCTTTTTTATATTTTTAACGTCCATGTTTTTGCAGTAAATGTACTCACGGATATCAATTTCAACTTTAACCTCGTGGTCTTTAAATCATTGAATTAATTTCTTTAGAAGTTACACATACGTGTACACATTTACCGCATATATTACGACAATTATAAAACATTATATTTTTTATTAAAAACTTTTCTACAATTAATTCCATAAATATACAATAATACTATGTCAATATTTTTTTATGATAATTAGGTTCGTGATTAACCACGAACACGCTTAATCTTAGACGATGATGCGGTCGGAGATGGAGCACGCTTACCTAGAAAATACTTACTCACACAGTATAACAACAACAGACTCTGGTAGCGCATTCAACAGCTCTGCCTTGTTGTCCAAAGATGGAATGCTGTAGGAGGAATTAGGTCGAACAGTTCAATATCAAAAATGAATGCGTACAACTATTGAAAAAAGACTAGAGGTAAAGTTGAGAGATAAGCGACTCCAAACATTCACTTCAACATAAAAAAGCCCCCTAGTAGTAGTAATTCAAATATATACTTATCATTATAAAAATTGTTATTTGAGTGGTGTAATTTCAAAACCCGGTGTAATATTTATTTCTTTGCTCTCTAAGGTGATCATTATTCTAATAGAAAATCAAAACATGCTCGAGTTGTACTTGTCAAATAAAATTAGTATAAATTAAAAACAAGTTTCACTTGAAAAACGTGTTACGAATATTTATAACTCGATTGATAACATTTTTTAATATCTTTTGACGAATCGACTAAGCAGTTATGTGTGGTCCGGAAACAAGCGTAATGGGTTCCGTACACCCGAGACGTAACTCAATGTTAAACAGTAACTATAAGTTGGTTTAACTCTTCTAACTTGGTTTAACGTATTCATTGTCTCGTATCACTGGTCTTATTCATAAACTGAGAAAATAATTTCTCAGTTTGTACGTACATAAGTACGTACTTCTTATTAGTATCTAAACATAAATTTATTTAAAGTTTTGTTTGTAAATTTCGTCGAAGAAGTGGCCTGACATTCACAACAAATTTAATATTACGAGTTGTGAGTGTTGTGACTCTTTAGCTTACTTTAATGACTCAGCGACACAAAGTGATTCTGGACCTCCCAAACGAGAACACGCCATGTTTCCTTATTCTGCGCAGTTTTTTGATAATGGTTAGCCTCGACTCTGCCTTTGAAACGATATTTTGGACGGCCGACCGGACACCCACTGACCGACTAGTAATTGCCGCAAAATGCTACATGATTGTAACTTCTAGTAATGTTTATGTTATTTTATTCTACCGTGGAATAAGAATAATAAAAATGACGATTGCCCAGTAAAAATATTACTCTGCAAGCTCCTAAATTTTACATAGCTGCATGACACAACATCTTGTCTAGCTTGTTAGCGTTTATGATTTAACCGAATTAATGAAACAATTAGTCGTGGTGGGGATGTATTTGTATATGCAAGGGTAGTTGTGTAGATTATTTTTTATATAACGTACCTACAGGTAAACGCAGACATCATCAATTTATTACGATAGATTCATCCCCCCAGCAGCGGTTGAGCCGAGATCGAACCTCACAGGAGGTCCCTTCTCGAGCGCGCTGCTTCCGGGCTGAACGCCTCCGCTCCTACGGAGTCGGGATGCCCACCAAGCCCGGTGTTGCTGAAACAGCCATCTGCGAATACTGAGATGGATCCTGCACAAAAAACACACACATCACGGCATATTGTACTTATGACGTTGTACGCATAAAACCCCATACAGTTCAGTCTGTTAATTTATGAATAGCTTTGTATAAAAAAGAATGTTATTGAAGGTAATATAATTTCAAAAACCTGTGCCTCCATCTAGTTATGTTTACATTGTTTTAAAAAATATTTTTTTTCTTCTATACTCGACACAAGGTTTTTGTAAGTTCTTAGTTCTAACAATTAGAAATAAAATTAAAGGCCAGTTCAGATATTCCCAATAAAGTACATCGTTGTTCTGTAATGCCATCGTGTTAGGGCGTTACTACACTACACTCTTCTAATTACCCTTAAGGCTTTTTATATTTTCGTGACCTAATTGAGAAATAGATAAGAACAAATTTACCTCCACATCTCGAAGCAAAGAAAAATTTATAGCCGCCCAACGTTTTTAATTCGTAGCAGTAAATTAATTGGCATCCGACAAACAGAAAGCCCAGGGCCCTAAAACGAATGTAAAACAGGTTATAATCTAATTAAAATATTCCTCTCTGTAGCTTCCAATTACTTCGGTAAAAATGGAGACCTTAGATTGCATTAATAATGTAATAAAAGCGAAGACCGGTTAAGCTTTTTCGATAATATATACTTTTTGCACATCGAGTTTAAATTCAATACACGTCCAACACTCAACAGTTGGTTAATGAATAAAGTGCATTATATTTCGTTATGTTGGTAGTACAGCTAGTATTACATTTTGCCAATGTTAAGATTACACAGTCAGTTAGTTTATATATATTGGTTATTATCTATGGTCCACAGTTTCGTAAGCAGTTGACATTTTCAACAAACACAACCAAAAATCTATGCTAAAAAATACCTATTAAAAGTAGTGGTAACTCTTAATTTATTTACACAATTTCTTAAAATAAAACATACGAGGAAAAATTCCTTTAAGTTCCCGTCAAAAAGTTATCGCGTGATTTACATATATACGGCCCAAAAGACCACCTATATTTTCCTCCTTTCTGGACCTACTATTATTTTCACCAGAAAAAATCTCGAAAATTCTATCAAATAAAAAGAAAATAAAATAAATAAACATAAGCGATAACTTGGGTAAACAAAAGATAACAGCAAAGCCGGAAAGCATACATCACTTAGAATAGAATAGAACAGAATATACTTTATTGTAAAATAAAATTAATGAAACAAAACACAAAACAGCTTAGAATTAAGTACAAATGGCGGTCATATTGCTGATAGCGATCTCTTCCAGACAACCTTGGGATGGAGAGAGAAATATGGCACACAAACTAGGGCGGGGTTTTGTTACACAATATTTTTAAAATGTTACATATTATATAAATATTCATATAGATTTATATTCACATAATTATATATATTTTTTTTATTGCAGGAGTTCAGCAGACAGGCAGACGGCCCACTTGATGGAAAGCGGTTACCATCGCCTATGGACATTTGCAACACCAAAGGTGCTACAAATGCGCTGCTGCTCTCTTAGGGGAGACTGGAAACTGATCACTAATGCCGGAATACAACTCAAGGTTGCTATGGCGACATGCTTTAGACCAGGGGTTTTATATTATTATTATATACTTAAATCATAGTAATATATATATATATATATATATATATATATATAAATATACCACTTAGACAATTTTCTGATGTAACGTGCATATTGTTACAATTATCACATGCTAACGGTGACGAAAAACATCGTGATAACCGTAATAATCGATGTGTCAAACCCACCAATCCGTCTTGAACAAACGTAGGGTGCAGGTATACTGTCCGCTCCTTGATAAATGGGAGGCCCGAGCTCTGCTGGTTATATATACATTATCTTGTACTAATATATAAAGCTGAAGAGTTCGTTTGTTTGATTGAACGCGTTAATCTCAGGAATTACTGGTCTGATTTGAAAAATTCTTTCAGTTTTAGATAGGCCATTTATCGAGGAAGGCTATAGGCTATATATCATCACGCTAAGACTAATAGGAGCGGAGAACCAATGAAGAATGTTTCAAAATCGGGGGGTTTTGAAAACAAATTCCACGCGGACGACGTCGCAGGCACAGCTAGTTATGGCAATAAAATAGCAGTACCTACCTTAGAAAGCAATATAAGTTTATCACCAGTCAAGATATAACCACTCGCCAATTAATATCGATACTAATTCTCAAAGTCGGGAACTGCTAACGTCTAAAATGATACATGTTGCCTTTTATAATCTAGGATCGAATGAAAATCCACAATCGACACAAGAACAACAAGAACGAAACATTCGACAGTTTTCGAGAGTTGAAACTGATTATCGATTCTCGCCTGGGTGAGTCGTGATTACGACTTATTTCTATAAAAAGGTGTACCTATCTAATCATGTAATAGCTTTTAGATTGATGACCATAGAGAACAATAAAATTAAGTTTTACCTTTTTTATAGGAATTGTAAGATCTTATTAGCGGTAGTTTAGATGTTCATTATCCATAAAGTTTTAAATTAAATGCGTTATATTTTCAATTATTGTCAATTTATTGAAAATTGTGTCGGTAACATACAGTATAGTGTTAGCGTATGTACCTTCGGGTATATGAGTTTAAGTACTTTACGACCATGTCTCTGAATATCGCAAAAAGCTCAAGTGGTTGTCAATGTCACTTCGCCGGAATGCTCATCATCTCAATCTGCTGTATAGCATATTATTTATTCCTTCTACTCCTTCCTATCTTAAGGGACGTTTTAATTTCCTCCAGACATCTCACACCCTTAATTTGCGCTCTTCTCATAATCTTGCTTTAAAAACACCTGCACACGTTTCTACTTTCTACACCAAATCCTTCGCTGTGCAGGCTTTCCGGCTGTGAAATTCATTGCCCGAAAACATAAAACAAGCAAAGTCACTCCCCATTTTTAAAAATCTGGTGCGAGAATATTTTCTCACTTTATAGTAAATATTTAATACCTAATTACATATACGTTTATTTATTAGTGTATTTCTATATTAATATTATGTATATTAGTATATATAATATTAATACTATTACTAATATTGCTGTTGCTATACACATATTAATGATGTATATATTAGTATATATATAATATTAATATGTGATATTTATATATCCTATTTATATATTATATATGTATTTAATTTGCACACCACCGTCATACACTTACGAATCTCCTATTCATAAAATCCATAGCCCGGGTTGCCTGGAAGAGATCGCTCTAAAGCGATAAGGCCGCCCATTGCTCCTATTTTAACGGTTTAATGTGACTACTGTAAATTGTTTATTTTATGTGTATGTGGTGAAGAATAAAGTGTTTTCTATTCTATTCTATTCTATTTTTATTCACCTAGGTATATTGTTTTGTTATTTATTTGTGTGGATTGTATTTAATATTCGGTATACAATTATATTATAAATAGTATAGTAGTATATTTGGTTGTTATCCGTGCAGGAACGGAGAAAGAATACTATTTCCTGCAGCCGGGCGGCCTGTCGTAAGAGGCGACAAAACCACCCACAGTCAGGTGGTAGGGCATTTGCCCGACTGGATGGCCGCCACCCCTGGTCTAAAATATGTCGCCATAGGAACCTTAAGTTGTGTTCCGGTATTAGTCACCAGGTTCCAGTCTCCCTTAAGAGAGCAGCAGCGCATTTGTAGCACCTTTGGTGTTGCAAATGTCCATAGGCGATGGTAACCGCTTTCCATCAAGTGGGCCGTCTGCCTATCTGCTGATCTCCCGCAATAAAAAAAATGCAAAAATATTGTTTAGAATGCCAGCCAGTTACATATATAAAACAAACATACGTAATATACCAAGCAGTTCTATTCAGTCTAAGCAGATCGTCTTTGGAACGCGCTGCCTGTTACTTTTGAAGGATTCTTACGATTAGCGCAATTTAAGGATGCTCCAGCAGTTGTTGTTTTTATTAGCTTTTTTCTCGTCTTATAATTATTTACGTAATTGTATTATAATATTTTATTTTCTTATATCAAAACGGTAAAGTGAGTATAATGCAACATACCACTGATCTTATCAACAAACTACTTGTGCATCCAAAGGTTTTTTGGAAGAAATCGCTAATAGCGATAAGACAGTCTATTGTATTGTAAAATTCTATTTCACTTGATTGTATTTTTTAAAACACAATAAAGCATATTCGTTCATTCAACTGAAGAAAAATTTAAGATAAAATGAAATAATGAATCAGTTTCCGTTTGATTGACACTTTTAACGTTTAGTGGATCAAAGTTGTTCTTCACCTGTTAATGAAGTGTTCAAACAGGGATAGCAATAAAAAAGTGAATGCCAAAGCACCTATGAACTTACATAGACGCATAATAAAGAAACGCCTCAGTAGAGTCAAACACGTACAGAGGTCGACAACAATTTTCGCATACTGAGCATTGTTAGAAATTGAAAGGCTTACCGCGTTATAAGACTGTTTTGGGCACTTTTCAAGATTGGTCCTAAAAGAGCTGTGTATAAAGCTTCTTTTCCATTGACAATGACTGAAGCATGCCAAAGACATGGAACGCAAGAAGAATCTTAATAATGTATATCGCTGAGTACGCACAAATGTGTAGTCCCCCATCTTTAACGTCAGGACTTAATCCGAGGGAACAAACAGTATGGCTTGTCTCGCTTTATTACCCCTTGGATATCAAACACATTTTAGGCCGGGTATTCGGGATGCTAAATGCTTGGAATTAAGCACACTTGTATCTCATTATAGTCCAATAATCTAACGCTCTCGAGTCTCAAATTCGTGTTACAAATGACGTAAGTTCTAACCCTGGCCGGGAAGTATGCGACAAGTTTACAAGTAATTGTGGCGTATTACATATTTTACTTTAACTTTAGGAGTTTTTTATATTTTATATATATATTTGTGTCAAGTTATTGCGAACGCACAATACCTATAAAATAAATCAGTCGGTTAGATTATAATGTCATTTTAGCACATTCCAAGTACTCTAAGTATTTTTTATTTTAATTAAAACATAGTAATAACATATTAATTTGACATTGACTGACGGATAGACAAATGTCAACATCTTCGTTACACTTTTCTATTATCTTCATTATTAGAGTTTAATTAAATAACAACAGTGAAGAAACTAAATTGCAAACTGTTTTCAACTATATGTAGTTTTTACATCGCATTGTAAACCTTAGACATAAGTCTATTAATTAATCAAATATAAAAAAATCTGTTGATGATCCTCTATTAAATAAATAAATAATCATTTTTCCTTTATGGCCACAACAAGGAGGGCGGGCGAATTTGCAATGGTTTCCTTGGCGCAACCAGTAATCTTAAAAAAACAGTTTATATATATATGTATAATGCTTAGGACTACACGATGTATTAGTACACGGTATTTTATTTGTGTAAAATAAAATAATTCATTCTTGAGGTCATAACTCGTGATACTTAATGAAGTCTAAAGTTACCCTATTCGGATGAATTTCCAAGACCACCAATATAGACAAACGGCGGTATATAACGTGATGTATACGTTACTACCTCCAGGATTGTTTACTTATAAAATATGTATGGTAGAACTTTAAAATAGATAATTAAATTACAGTCAAGTGATTTGAGATGTTACCCGTTCTAAAGCATCTTTACTGGTGTTAAATTATATTAAATTACATTTCAATGATATGTTTCAGTTTTATTTATTGCACGAGTTCAACAGACTGGCAGTCGGCCCACCTGATTGGTGCAAAGCGTAGATTTGTAACACCAAAAGTGCTACTAATGTGCTGCCGCTCTCTAAAGGGAGATTAGAACCTGAAGCCACTAATGTCGGAACACAACTTAAGGTTGTTATGGCGGCATACTCTAGATCAGGGGTTGTAACGTAATGATCTTAGATAGATAACGAGACGAGCAAATACCCTACCATCAAATGTATAACTTAGCTTCAATGAAAAGTATAAGTATCAAAGGCAATGATAATTATTATTAGTGTAAATTACAATAATAAAAAGTATTTCCGCATAGAACTATAATAACAGAAGGCAAAGTTGAAAAAATAATCTTGGAAATTGTTGTTTAAAACGATTTATCCACAGTTCTATAAATCCATTGATAACTTTAAAGTGATACAATAAATTTCCATCGAATGATTTTATGTTAAAGGCTTCTTTAAATAAATTTATAGCTTCATAATAAGCCAGCCAGAGTATGAAATTAAATTTCTCTTTCATAAAATTTGAATAAATACCTAACTCATTATGCAATTTTATAATCGAAAGTAACTTCAAAGAAAACAACTGCGTGTAATATGGAGCTGAAGTAATTTGAGCTTGGAACTTAACATTCTGCGAAGATGCCGTGCCGTCCGCCGCACACAACGCTTAGGCCGATGCCACATTTGCTACTTGTTTTTTAAATAATGTTTGGTACGATTAGTTTATCTAGCAAGTGTCAAGTAGTGAATACACAGATTTTAAAATTATGTTCAAGTAAATAGTCACTAGGCAAAAACAGTATCTACATATGTATCAGACACCTCGACCAATATGTGAAAACTGATACTAAAAGAAGGAGTTGTTGTGGCAGTTCTATAACAGGCAATTATTTTAACACTTACAACAATTGTTACTTAAAACAATTAATACCCTACAACTGTTTTTCATTTTCAACCAGTATGTATATATTTATATAATTGCTCAGCAACACATCACCACAGAAGTTCCCTCGAAATATTATCTATTTACCATAAATTCAAGCCAAGGGCATTTTAATGTTTTAAAATTTAAATCATTAAAATAAGAGAATCACCAACTCACACCCAGCATAAAAATGTAAACTTCCTTATTTTTAAGTTTTTTATGTTAGCTGTAGTTATAGAAATATGAATTATGACTATGTAAAAGGCCTCCGCGAATGAAATTATAAGTTTTAAAATTTGACAGATATCATCAAGTTTTAACAAAGTATCAAGTAATAATACATCTTTTAGCATATTTAAAAATTTATTTACTTCGACATATGTATATGTTGATATAATTTAGGTAAGTAATCGTACTTGCAATAAATAATTATGTATATGCCAACATCGCCAATCCGAATCGTCAATATTTCTGCTACACATTGTCTGAAAGAGAGTTGCTTACGCTGGTACAGCTACATTTTACGGAGACTAGTTAATTATGTGGGAAAAAAATGTCTTGCCATGCCGACTCCGCCAGGTCCCAGTAGAAAGAGAAGACCCAAGAAATACTGGCTTGACGTTGTGAAGGATGACATGCGTACCAATGGTCTCAAAACGGGGGATGCTGAAAACCGTGCGAAGTGGAATAGAATAAGTAAGAAAGCGGACCCTGGTTGTCGGAACCTTCACTCCGAACATAATCGGGATTTAAGGCTTGGATGATGATGAGATTGTCTAGAAGAGATCGTTTTTGTACGATAAAATCGTACAAAACGATCTAGAATAGTACTAGGTTGTAAATATTTATTTATAATGTCAGCCTATAAACGTCCCACTTTTTTAACTGTTGGGCTGGGGCCTCCCACTATTGGGGAACGGACAATATACTCACTACGCTTGTATAAGGCGAATTGGCAGGTTTGCCACATCGGTTATCTCGATGGTCTGATCTCATCACGATGTTTTCCTTCACCGTTTTTAGTAAATGGTAATTGTAACAATATGCACATTAAGTCAGAAAACTGTGGTGCATGCGTTTCGGTCAGGATTCGACCCCGCGCCCTTTGAGTTTGGGAGGCGTGCGCTAACCATTACACTACCACGACTTACAGACGAATTTGTCTTTAATGATGTACAATAAAAGTTATCTATGTTCTTACACTTACTCGAACTCCCCGCTTCCCTCGCTACTTACCTGCTTACTACGATGGTAGTAGAAATAATTTATTGACTCATTTCCATTCTTAGAGTCACGATTGTCACAACGCAGATGTCTGGACGCGTGCGATCACCCTTAGCATTACGTTCACGATCCTTTTTATGTCCTTCAGTAAATTATTTTATCACCTTTGATATTGTATTTCATTGTCATCCGAGTCCACATGTAACAGTCAACTAAAGTATAGCATAGGTTGTTCAAGAATGATATCATTAAACTTCTTCGACGCTGGCAAGATGTTAGCAACGTTGAATAATAGACAAAAAGAAAGAAAGACAAAAAAAAAATGGTCTTTAAACACATAGCGAGACACATTGAAAAATAAAATTGGTATTAAACTATGTATATAGTAAAACATGTCTCGCGATGTTACCAATTAGGTGCAGTTTAGCAAATAATGACAGGCAATGGGTGCCTGAAGGCTTATTTTCAAACGTCTTTCGTCATTCGTTTTAGATCTAGAACTTTTTTGCTCGTTTTTTTTTATCTAAGTGCATGTTATATTGTACTTTTCATTTATTTTTGTGCTGTGTAGACTGTATTATTGTAGTTTGGAAGAAATCTTTGTTCTTTTATTCTTCTGTACAAAATTTCATTGACTCTCGCGCTAATCGGACGATAACGAACGACTAAAATCATTTGAGAGTAAGGCCTCTAACCCTGGTTTTTAACTGCACCCTCGGACAGACAGATGTTGCATTGTTATTTACTTGTACATATAGTTTGAATAATAATAATTACGTACATAGATATACACATAATACATAGAATTACTATGAACATAATAATAATAAAAATAAAAAAAAGAATAGCAGCCCATAAATGTCCCAATGCTGGGCTCGGGCCTCCCACTATAGGGGAACGGACAGTAAACCCCCATGCTTGTCCAAGGCGGCTTGGCAGGTTTGACACATCGGTTGCATCACGATGTTTTCCTTCACCGTTGTTAGCACGTGGTAATTGTAACAATATGCACATTAGGTCAGAAAACTGTCTAAGCGACGCATGCGTTCCGGCCAGGATCGAACCCGCGCCCTTTGACTGTGGGAGGCGTGCGCTAGCCATTACGCTACCACGACTTTTTTTTGATGAACATCATTGATGACGAATAATAATAAACCAAGTTCAATTTATTACAATCTACACAGTTCAAAAATATAACGATGTATTAAAAAATAATTATCTCAAGAAAATATTACCTCAATAAAATTAATTACGAAGTGTGGATCGGAAATGAAGTCGGTTCTTATGATAAAACAAAACACTATATTTTACATGTCCAACTTTATGACGATTTTACGACACTATGGAACTTAAATTACAATAAATGCTTGCCATATTCATATACTAGCTTTTGCCCACGACTTTGCTTATGTTAGTCTAAATTTTGTAGAAAATGGAGGACCGGTCGCCGAGTCCACACGCTTTTTGGTAACCTTAACCCGGGAAGCGATGTAATAATAAACCAAGCCAAGTAGGACAACTGAAAAAACTGTTCGATAAATACCACTAGAATGAATGTGATAGATAAATAGGTAAACTAGGAAAACTATAGTGTCTACATTTGTGATAGCAAAATAAGCATAGACTACATACTAGACTAATATATTAAGTACTAATACATACATATAATAGTAAATAAGTAGAGTAAAAGCAGTGGCGTAGCTTGCTTTAAACGGGCACAAGCTAGTCCACTGCTTTAAAATGTGTTGTGGGGCCCAAAGGAATGGTAGATTTTTATTAAAAAAAAGTACTCGAACTGAATTAAAATAATTATATATTGATTATAAGTTATTACTTATACTTAATGCTCCTAGGAGCTAAGTTAGACAAACAATTCAAATCAAAGATTCACTTTTCTCGCCTTTTTTTCGGCAAACTTACTTATCAAATCATCCATAGCTGAAGACGATTTCAATTTTTCTAGATTTTTGTCTCTAGAGACAACTATGACAAGTCTGGTAGCCGTTATCTGCAAAAGGTTGTGGATACAATTTTAAGAATTTTTGCTTACATACTTTCGGGGCCCCTGTAGCTCGAGGGCCCCATATCATTGATATGGCTGATACGGCGGCAGTTACGCCCCTAAGTAAAAGCAGTAGTTTATTTATAAAAGCATACATAAAAATATATGTAACAGTAGCAAAGAAGTAATAGAATAAGCTGGTAAATAGCGATAAAAAAACCTTGAAAATACTGACAAAGAATTGCGCCAGGAGAGGGAGAATAAAAAATCTCATCTCGGGTCAGGAGTGTACAAATTAATTCTCCCAGCGTCTAAATAAATAACCATGAAAGCGACACATTGCAATTACGTTGTCATTGTTGTTGCTATGGCGATGTATTTGTTAGTGAATTGCAACAGTGGCGCCAATTAAACCCGATCGGAGCATCATCTTTTCGACCATATTCGTCTATCCCTCGGGAATACCACTTTTTCTAGACGAAAGGTACCCATATCCCATTCGATATCTCTGACAACATGTGTGCAAAATTTCAAGAGGATCTGTTGCATAGTTAAGACGTATATAAGACCGGATCATAGACAGTACTATGAACGTATCAGGCACGGTAAAAATACGATACGGTCTAGTATGTCCACTAGAACATTCAATAGGGTCTCATACCCGTGCATAACGGGTTTAGTGTCCGTAGCATCCGGGCAGCATCCGCGTATCATCCGCGTGTCATATCCGTGTGCTTCCCGTTCTCTCATTTGTAGTGGTAAACCTGCTTAGAATAGTCATTATATGTGGTTTAAACCCGTATGCTCCCCGTATACCGCCTGCGCGCACCGGTTTGATAGCATCGCGTGCCATGCACGAGCATAGCGGCAGCGGCAAAATATTCTCGCCGATAATTATTGACAGTCCGTGCTTGAGGCTTACTCTCAAACGTTTTTCGTCGTTCGTTCTCGTTTTAGAACATTTTTTGCTTATTTTTTTAATATATTTAAGTATTCCTTTGCATGTTCCATTTAAATTTGGGTTAAATGACTGCATTACTGTAGTTTTAAAGAAATTTTTGTTCTTTCTTTCTTTAACTCTTTCGGGCTGACCGGACGAAAAGCGTTTGAGAGCAAGGCCTCTGGCATGCGAAAGTGTTGGTCGGTGACGGAACGGTCTAGTGGGCATAGTCTAATACTTTTCAATACAAAGAATGTTTTTTTGCTGGATACGTTCCTAGCACGGTCATGGCATAATACGCTGTAGTGGGCAAAGACCTTATAACTTCACACACAAACGACTCACAGTCATATTTATAACATCAGTCAGAATTATAATATTAACTATAATATAATACGACTTGATTTAAAATTCCCGCGTGATTCCCGGGACACAAAGTACTGCAGTATTTAAAAAAGGAATGTAAGCTATCGTTTTAGTGAAAACTGTGTCGGAATAAGCTCATTTTTATGCACCCGAACAATCACGAACCGCTCCCGGGAAAATTTCCGCACGATTCCCGGAAGAAAAAATATCACATATTTTATTACATAAAATTTGCTATCGATTAGTGAAAAAATCGCACTGGAATTCGAAAAAAAAATTCAATCTAGTCATTTTAAATCATTCTCAGAAAAATTCCCGCGAGATCCCCGGAATAAAAAGTAGCGCAGATTTTAAGTCTAAGAATTTTTTGTCGAACAGCGAAAACCATATCGAAATCGACCCAGTACTTTTTACGTGAATCTCGAACAAACAGACAAGAAATAAAAAAAATTGCATAGTGTTCTCCGTCGTTTATATAGTTTATTCCAGTTTTTTTTTAAATAGCTTCAATGCACAGACACGGCATATTTAGAATTGTATAATATTATAGATGAGATTCATAACAAAAGTCATTTCACTTTTAAAATTTAATGAAATAATTTTACTATGCCTGAAAGTGGTTTTAAATACATCCATTATATAATAGGTGAGGAATGAGTACATAAGGGAATCTTTGAAAGTTGCACCCTTGTCTGAAAAACTGAGAGGAAGAAGACTAAGGTGATATGGGCCACCAATGTGGGTCCCTACTATCGTAAAATGATACGTAGTATAACATACTACGTATAGTTATATATACTGTTACGACTGATAAAGACAAATTCACACCTGCATACCTGTTTTGCACAGTTTATTACTTTTCGGCAGTTGGACTTCTTTTGTTTACTTTGTGTTTAAAATTTGCGATTAGAAAAACAGCTCATTATATATAGTAATCTTTTATGGTAGTCATTACCCAGGCGTGATTCTAAGAAATTCGGTCCGTGCGGCCAGGTAGACATATTGCATTTGTGCAGCATAAAGGAATGCCCCAATGGAGAGATCGTGAGTCTAGCGGTAACCACGAGCGAAGCAAGACGTGTGTACCATATTCGGTATTCTATTTAGTGACGGACTTTGCGCGTTTTATGGAATTACGATCTCGCGCATTACGTTTGGGCTGGTTGTGTTCAGTTATATTTGTACCTGTGTTATACGTGTTTGTATAGTTAACTCTATAATAATTCCAACGGCATTTTAATTCGAGTCCTGCAACTCGTAACAATACGTACGTATATTAGGTACTATGGGCATGTAATAAGGAGGGATGAAAGTCACCTGATAAAAAGAACGTTAAACTGCAAGATTGATGGGTACAAAGGTAAAGGTAGACCAAAAAGAGATGGATAGATTGTGTGAAGGATAGTATGATGATTTGTGGTTTGACAGAGGACGTATCTTATAATAGAGGAGTATGAAAGGAAAGGGCAGGAAAATATTGTACCAACACCAAATAATTGGGAGAAGATGAAAGAAAAAAAGAGATATTATAATGTAAATGTGACTTTGATTACATATTTGTACGAAAATTGATGTTTGTTTGTTACGTAATTACGGCCAAACATGAACAAATTCATTGGGCTTGGTGTAAAACTACGAAAGAAGAAAGAGTAAGTAAATAATTTTGTATTGTCTTGGTAAGAAAGCAATTTTGAATATTGCTATTTTCAAAATAAATGAATGTTTTTTAAATTTTCGGCTATTTATTTATCTGAAAGTTAGTATCGGAAACGGTTGAACGGATTTCAATACTAATAATTTTAGTTCAAGTTCTTTCACATTTTTAGCAGATTTCGTGTAAAAAATATTAAGTCCCAAAAGTACTTTGTTTTAGTAATTTAATTTTAATTCTCCCTGGACTTCTTCCGAATACCAAAAATATCGTATGTATGTATCCCTCAAAAGCTACCTCATTAATCTGAATATAAAATATTTCACAATCATTCCCGATATTAAGAGTACACGATTCTTCTAAAATCCGTAATAAATAAACATAAAATCCTTAAACATCTAGACGTAGTATCGATATTAGATACAACTCCATAAAAATTCAAATCACAAAACAAGCACTCGGCTCACTAACTTTCAATCGATTGGATTATTCCGATTACAGCCCAGAAAGTGGATGTAAAACGAATTGATTCTAACATATGAACAGCTAACAACCCCAGAGACATGTAACAAGATGTCGAACATTTCTCATCAGCGCTTCAGCGCTTTTGGTCACATTCATGATGATGTAGAAAAAGTAAAATCTGGACATTGATTACATTTCCCATATTTTATAAAAGGTCGTTGCTGATTTTCTGTGGCTGTCTCTATGATCTAGTGGGCGAAGCGTTGGTCCATCTCTTTCGTGGAAAAGCAGCGGTGACTGATTCGGTTCCCGTCAGAGTAAATTAATTAAATGATCTTTTTGTTTTTACTCTAGGCTGAATTTCAAGATCGGGTCTAAAGTTATCCGTTGACAATGCCTTCAACACAAACGTAATTTGCTTAGCCTTGGAATAGACAGTGTGTGAGTGTTTGTCTGAGATGGATTGTCTATACAAATTTTGAGATAGTATATAGACCCAGCCCGACTTGTTGAAGTGAAACTTCTTTAGAATCGTTGTGATTTGAAAATCGATGAAACGAAAAAGTGACACTAAAAAGAGATAAACACATAAAATTGAACCTTATTTAATTTGAAATTTAACACATTTCTCTTTAGCCGTTAGTATTAATTTACAATTTTAAAAAAACTTAAAAGATTTCAAATGAATTTTACCTCTATGTGTATACTTATACTTAAGGCAGATATTATTTTATACGCAGATCAAAGGAAATTGTGCGTAACAATGCATTGTATATTGAACTTTATGATAGTGAATTAAAGTGTAATTGAGATTGAAAGTTTGCATTATAATATGTTGACGGATGTAAGCTAAAGGAATTATATTCATATTAACAAAAGTTAGAGAAGAATTATCTGTGAGTATATTCCCTGAAGTTTCACTTCTACGGCGTGTGAACTGCACACACACACACACACACACACACACACAATTTTGTGTTTTTAATTGTGCTAGGTCATTAATCTCTACTACTAAATTATTTAAGTAAGTTCATACCCATCAGTGAGTACAAAAACAGAACGACCAATTTCTTAAATTGTTAAAATATCGTTTGTCAATTAAAAGGCCGTATTTAAATTACATTTAACACAAGGTGTACTTAACAAATATTAAAACCAGTTTTTAATCAAGGAACATTAATTGAAGAGCTCTTCAAAAGCAAGCCAAAGCGTTTTTAAAAAGCACTTGGCTTGCAGCCAGTTTGGGAAAACATTGGACTTAACACAGTATGGTAGTGGCGAAGGTTTTATATAAATCGATTCCTACTTACTTCCATTTCGAAAAATTGTAATTACCTATTGTCTTTATATTAATACTTTGAATATAATATATCAATAAAAAGATTAAAAAAATAGGTAGATAGATATATAATTCTTTATTGTACACCAAAGCATAAACAAACAGAAGTAGAAAAAGATAAAAGATGGTACAACGGGCGGCCTTATCGCTAAGAAGCGATCTCTTCCAGGCAACCCTTGGTAGGGATTCATAGATTTTTAATACAGACGGTAGTGCAATTAATAAATAATGATTAATAATAAATAAACGTAGCACATATACAAAAGCAAAATAAGTAAATATATATACACATATATATATATATATATATATATACATGACAATAGAAACATACAAACACTTATATAATAGCATTAGGAATTATTATACACAATAGAAAAGTAATGCTTCTGAACCTGATTTTGAAGCACGGTAAGGACTTGGCTTGTCTTATAGCAATGGGTATACATTCCAGAGATGCACAGCTTGGACGGTGAAAGAGTTATTATAAAAACAGGACGTGTGTGCTGGTGTATTTATTCTGTATTTAGTGGAGGGGCAAATTAATTAAAATAAAGATAAAAGTCTCATGTGACCAGATTTGTATTTAGTTGCCATTCAACGAGGAAATGCGGCTAGCGTTTTGGGAACGTTCCCAACTGACGGTAATTTGGGACTCATGTGTTATATGTAATTTTTTTTTGTTTAATTTTTATATTTAAGTTTAAATTCGTGTCTTAATTTTCTAGTGTACATTGTGTCCACTTCCACACCAGTATGACGTATCCTTTAAACCTTTAAAGTATTCGTTTATAATATTCTCATAAAATAAATTATGTTCATAGGGCGATATATATATAAACAAATCTACATGTTGATGAACCAGCTGTTCCATACAACATAACAGTCAATTGAAGCTAGAAATACGATATATTCTTGATCATTGGTAAGTATCGGCCTAAGTGAGTACAACAGAATGCGCCCGCATACCGGCTTTAGACGTCAAACGTATTGGTGGGAACATTGGGAACAGCGACACGTGTTCATCGTGTGAACAAGATGCAAGCAGGAAGAATGTATTCAGGATATTGTTTAGACACTTTATATAATAGGTACATGTTTAAGCTTAAAGAGGTTTTTATGGGTCAGCTGTGGTAGAAAGGGAACAATGTGGTAAACATTTGACTAGTGTTAATAGTTACAATCTATTTCACGAGAAACAAATATAAATGTTGTATGTAGACGATTTATCAAGGTGAGCGAAGCGAGCCCTAACACTATCCCACATCTATGCATTTTTGTGGTACACTTTACTGAGAAACTATCACACTTTCAGATATGGGCTTTGACATAGTAATTTCAATTTATTTCTAGATGTATTTATCTACAATAAAAATGGTATTTTATACACATTAAAAAAAAATAGAAGATATAAAAAAATACTAATTAGAATTTTATTCTATTCCTAACTGTACTGAACATTAAGGGAAAAAACGATGGCTCTTGTGTTTTACCTTGGCCTAGATTGCATTATGTGCCAATTAATGAATATACATGTGATGGATATATTTGCAGAGCATTATTTTAAAAATTATTACTAGGTAGAAAACTTCGCGAGGCCTCTTAAAGCACTGCTTTTTGCTATTCAAGTTAAAAATATTACTAATATTTAACTAATTCTAACATAATATAATAAATACAGCTTCGTAATGTTTTATTGTGAAGAAGCGGTATAAAGATCCAAAGTAGCTTGATATTATTTTTAATATGCTTTTATTACATTGACATGTATGTCTACCTGATTATGATGTACATATCTATCAATGTAATTGAATCTTTCAATATAATTTTCAATGACTTTCAAATTCCTAATTAATTAAACAATTCGCACCAATATTAAGAACAAATGACATTTTTTTTTAAATTAAGTCTTTATACAAATTATAATTTAATAAATATTTAACAAAATTATTGACACAAAATTAATTTAAATATAAGCGTGGATGCCTTTCCACTATATTTTTATAATGACTCAACATTTATAAATAGGTACTTATAATACTAATAAACAATTATAACAATTGACACCAAACATTCCACGCTATTTTATTAAAGAGGAAAACCAACACAGACAGCTGGTTTTTTAATATATTTTTACAAGATAATACCAACATCCTTATATTTCCTATTCAGCGAGCTTGATCATATTTACAATATTCAATGAACATTTCAGATAATATTAAGTCATTCGAATAAAATAAATATGAGTCATTTCAAATCGAATCCCAACAACATGACCTCACTGGAACAATAGACGCCATTTGTTAAAGTCTAATCAGCAATCTGTTAATTTATCTGTTATTTGCAATACAATTTATAAACGATAAAGATAACGAATGAATAATTGCGCTCTTGTATTAGAACCCAAAACAATAATGGTACGGTGTCCGCATAATGGGAACAATGTACCGGCTTAAAAACAATCAAAACATATTTAGTTTGTATTTTGCTGTTCGTGAACTAGATAAGCATCATGACAAATCGAAAATAATTAAAGGCTTAAAACACTGTTATGTAAAATTTAAAAATACTTTTACGAGTTACAGGACTCGAATTAAAATGCCGTTGGAATTACTATAGAATTTATTAGAACTATACAAACACGTATAACGCAGGTACAAATATAACTGAACACAATCAGTCCAAACGTAATGCGCGATTCATTAACACGCGCAAAGTCCGTCACTATATAGATTATCAAATTTACACACGTCTTGTCTCGCTAGTGGTTATCGCTTAACTGTCAATCTCTCCATTGGGCAATTGCTATATACTGCACCGATACAATATGGCTGCCCGCCCGCGTAGATCGAATTTCTTAAAGTCAGTTCGACACACCTGTCTAATGACTGCCATAAAACATTACAATACACAATAGGCTGTTTTTTAATCACAAATTTTAAACACAAGGTAAACAAAAGAAGACAGTCATAAATAATTTCAATGTTATTAGCTCAAACGCCGGCGGGTAATAAATATGCTTTGTTTACAAATATGCAGGTGGCCCACATTGTAACAATACGATAAATAGATAAGAATGTACAGTCACGGTATCAAAAGGTTCGTCAGTTTTCAAAATGATAAATTCATTTATCGTTGCGCGAGCACATATTACCTTTTCAAACTAAGTCACAGAGCAGACTATTCTACAAAGAAATATGTTCAACTGTTTGACAATAAAGTTTTTAAATTACTTAGATCAAAGTTGTTTGATTTTCTAACTTGTCTAAAAAGATTGTTAAGAGATGTAAAACCTTTATATTGGTTTTAATATTTAAAACAAGCATAGTGAATGTAGTGATTATATCCTCTTTGGTTCTGATGAATAAAACTATTGTTAGTCTTAGTGTCTATCATTGTTAACATTGCATTTTTTTCATATTTCTATATTTCATAAACTTAATATTTATTAAAATGTTGGCGGTACTGTTTCTTGTACTCGTACAAACAAAAGTCAACTTTAAGGTGACGAACGTTTTCATACCGCGACTGTACCTATGAGTGACAATACATACCTGTATTTACTATTTATATCTATAGAAAAAGGTGGAATTTATCGTCATAGCGCATCACTATCTCATCACATATACTAGGCAAGGTTTGTCTACAAATCCTAATAGGTATTCATCTCCTATGATTTTTATGTGGACTTTATAAAATTCTGATCTGTGTCTGTGGGTCTAAATATTAAAAGCTTACCTCATGGCCGGTTCCTATATCTTACTATTCATTCACTTACTTGCCTTACCAATGTCGGTTCTATTGTGACATTACTTGTATGGAACATATGTCAAATTTTAACCGACAGTAAGAAAAATGAATGGTCGGTAAGATTTAGGAACCACAGAGAATGCTACCAAGGGGTGTTAAGGAAACTGTAGTTGCGACATATGGATAAACTTATGTGGACAATCATTGTACTGTAATAAATTAAAAATATTGTGAATTATCCTACTATAAGCATAAGTAAATACGTAAACAAGTGGACAACAAGACCACTTGTTTAAATAGGATATTTTCGGTTAAATGTTTTTTTCCAGATTAAGTAACCAAAGGGAAAAAGATGTTTGTCGCTTCTACGGAACCCTTCGCGCGAGGACTAACACGTACTTGACCGTACTTTCAAATTTAAAAAGCCTTGCTATGATATTAGCCACTACAAACCTGCAACGCCACAAGCAGCTAGATTCATATAATTCATTGCTAACACCAAATGCATAGCGCAGATAAGATACGTTCAGGCACGTGTTAAAATGCTTCCTTGGAACGAAGCGCGAAGTCGTTACGATAAATACGACTGATAAATGGCGGCGAAACCGCTGTTCACAACCGGTGACCTAGAAATAGCTATCAATGGAAGTATTTGACAATTAAAAGCTAAGTATGACTCCATTTAAATAGATCCATTAATTGGTGTGACAAATCAAATCAAATAATTTATTTGCTTAAAAACATGGTTAGTAAAAAAACATTAGATGACAATATGTTATTTTGTGTTTCACATGTTTTTGCCCTTACAGGCATGCAAATATTAATTAAGTTGAAAATCAACTAATTAACAAAACACAAACCGTAATCCACTCAATCCACAGACATTAATTTTACTTTTTTTCTAGAATTATTCACTAATTATTAATAATATGTCAAGTGCAGAGTTATTCCATATAGAATACAATGTCAAAAATGTAAAAATGAAATAAGTATTAGAATAATAAAGTTTATCAAAGTATATATTATATATTGTCAAATTTAATTTAGAATTGGTCATCAAGAAAATTTTTAATGTCGTAATAGCATTTTTGGAATAATATCTTTTGTAGCCTCTTTTTAAACAAATCTATGTCATCATCCCTAATAGGTCTGGGTACTTTATTAAATATAACTGGCGCCAGAATACACTTTTCCCTATTAAAGCCGTTCTATAGGCAGGCATACAAAGCTTGTTATTGTCGCGTCTGTTGCGACTTGCCATGTCGGAAAACTTACTAAACAAATATGGGTCATAAGACTATATTCGCATCCAAAGGAAGCTAAAATAAATATTCGAACTTATTTTTATAATATCTAATAGCTTTGCCTTAGACTTCGCGCAGGATTTGGACAATTCCATTTATTCGTCATGATACACGCTGGATAGCTATAATGGTTACGAATTTTATTTTCATTAAAAATATTAATAACTTCTGAACCATAGAAGATGTCAAAATACATACGTGAAAATATAAGATAAATTCTACATTAGATGATTATGGTATTAAATTACAATAAATATGAAAAATTTTAGTAATAAAAGAAAAAGTCGTTAAAATAACATCTTATCTAACCCTTAAAATATCATGATGGAAATAATTTTAATTACTTTCCGAACAATAAATAATTAATGCGCTACTTGGCTCATTTTACTTTTACCATCTTATGACGATATAAGTAGGTACGCTCGTATAAAATCCATGAGGCTGTGACATTCTGTAAGTTAATAAAAAGTGTCTCAATTGATTTGGTTGTCCGCTCCCTTTAAAAATAAAGTAAAAATCGATAGAAAATGTCTCTTCTAGATTTCACAGTGTCACTGCCTCAATGTATTCCGCAATATATCAGCATGGCCGGCTTATTACGAGGGGATAGCGTGACGACCGCAATGACTTCTCCGCGTTGAGTTGTGAGTGCGCTAACTCTAGAGATTTGTTCGATGGATAATATAATTAGATATCTCTTGATTATTTCAGGTATCTAGCTTTCTTTATACTTGCTTGTAGGCCAAACTAGAAAATGGTTCAACTGTAAGTAGTTACGATCACCCATGGACACCTGCATATCTAAGGGAGCCGATGCGTTGCCTACCTTTTTGACATCTGGAACACTTATCCGATGCATTGCCTACCACGTTGTGACTTAGTTTACGCATTTTTAAAAGTTTTCCACATTGTAGTGCTATGGGAAACCTATGCCATAAAGAAGAGAATGCTACATATATAGTGGACGACTTCCAAGTATCGAGGAAATGTGAATTACATCTCAATCGTCGACGAGTGGTCAGCTTGAAAGACAACGTAGACACCAAATCAAATAGTTCATCAGAACACTTCCCGTTGTACAGAGGGTAGAACATACTAAGAGCACTAATGTCGCTTCTAAGGCTTAAAGGTTGTAATGTACTAAGCGGTTTGTTTTTTCGTCGTCAGCCAAGCAATTTACTGCTGGACGTAGGCCTTCCCAAGCCGGCGCCATACATCCCTGTCCTATATATACCTTCCTTATCCAGCGTCCGGAAATGCGGCGACCGTGTGCAGATCATCAGACCATCGGGCTAGAGGACGTCTGACACTACGTTTAGTGAGCCGCTGCTTCCACTTCAGGCCTCATCCGCTCCATACATCCTCTATAATCTATATATACAAAAATTCCCTGTCACAGTGTTTGACCGCGATCAACTCCGAAACTACTCAACCGATCTTGATGTTTCTTTTTTTACTTTGCTGGATTTGTTCTAACTTAGGGCATAGTATAGGTTTCATTTTAATTTATAATATTTTATTTATACCAAGAGGTCGGTAAGTATGAGTTCTGCTGTCAACGAAGTTACATAAGCATCAAATAGATAGCCATACTTTAAGTCCGACCCTTTCTCCGATGCCACCATTTATTTCATGTAACACGCCTTTTTAAAATTTTCAAACAAACAACTTAACCGTACTTTTTTATATAGATAATTTTTCTATACGTATGTGTATGTTACTGAACTCCTCCTAAACGGTTGGACCGATTTTGATGAATTTTTGTGTGTGTTCAAGTGGATTCGAGAATGGTTTAAATTCACAATTAAATTGAAAGTTAAATTTAAATTCACAATTAGTGGCGTTGAAATCGGGTTCCAGAATTATAATGAATTTTCTTTGGGTTTATTTGAGTGGGTCCCTCGATTATTTAAATCTACAGTTGTAGATAGCCCAGTAGGTAGCGCTGGAATCAGGACCTAGATTTTTATTTTTCAGAGCAGGACAGCGTCTGCCGGGGCCGCTAGTAATACATATTTTTTATAGATTTGTCTGTTTGTTCGGGATTCACGTAAAAACTACGGGGCCGATTTCAAACCGGTTTTCACTGGTCAACAACAAATTCTTAGACTTAAAATTTGCGCTACTTTTTATCCTGGGAATCCCGCAGGAATTTTTCTGGGAATTATTTAAAATGGCCAAATAAAAAATATAAAAATATTTTTCTGATCAATAGAAAATTTTAGGTAATAAATGTGTGATTATGATGATTTATCCCGGGAATGTCGTGGGAATAGTCCCGAAAGCGATTTTGTTGCTGATTGTGTTGTTCGGGTGCAGAAAAATTAGCTTGTTCCGACACAGTTTTCACTAAAACGATAGCTTACATTATTTTTGAAATGCTGCGGTACTTTGTGTCCCGGGAATCCCGCGGGGATTTTAAATCAATCAATTAGACGAAATTTCAAGGGTATCCTAGTATATATATACATAACAACTGGGATATGCCCGCGACTTCCTCCACGGTTGACTTGAAACACCCGCAGGATTCCCGAGACACAGCATTTAAAAAAGTATGTAAGACATGGCATTTTCAGATTTTTTTAATATTATAGCTAACAGCCCATAATCGTCCCACTGCTGGGCTCGGGCCTCTCAAGATTGGGGAATTAACAGTATACCCGCCACGCTTGTCCAAAGTGACTTGGCAGCTTTGACACATTGGTTATCTGTGTTGTGCAGGTTTCATTACGAAGTTTTCCTTCGCCGTTGTTAGCACGTGGTAATTGTAACAATATGCACATTAGGTCAGAAAACTGCCTAAGTGGTGCATGCGTTCCGGCCAAGATTCGAACCAGCACCCATTGAGTTTGGGACGCGTGTGTTAGCCATCACGCTACCACGACTATTAATTTAAAAAAAGGTTTCATATACATTTATTGATTGCCAGTCATTGAGGATGATACCAAAAAGAGTATGTTTACTCTAATATATTTTATAAGTAATCAGTATAAAACCCATTCGCAGTAATTTTTACAATACCCAGAACGTACCTAATTTCTTATACCAACTATTACTAAATATTAATATTTCCCTAACTCGTTACATATTAAACGTATAAAACGAAAGGAATGTAAAACCTATAAAAACACGGAATACGCAACAGCACGCGGGCATAAAAGCACAAACAAAACAGACGTGATTGTAACCTCACAGATGGCGCGGTGATCGCGCTCTGGTGAAATTTTAATTTCATTCATCCAGCCAAATACAGGAAAGGGTGACCATCTCTTTGAGCTGATTTGAGGCTTTTACACAATAAATATTTCACAAAAAAAATCTCACTGAAATTTATTTATTTATGATACGTTGTAATTGATTTAAACGAAAATGAACATATTTATTTCAAAATGGAATCTTACAAATTAGATACTTATTAAAATTCATGAGTCTACCATTGCTTTCAAAGCAATTTTAGTTACTGTTATATGAGAAAAAGCGGCGCAACAAGCTCCCCGGCAATATATATTTACTTCATAATTATTATGTATATACATTCCTGGTCATTTGTTAACATATTTTGAATCTTTTTAGGATCCGATCATTAAAACTATTAAGACCTAAACCCAGCAAAAACCAACTGCCAGACCTCAAGACACTTTGAGGTCTTTCTACGTCCAACGGAACACAAACCACCATAGTTGACAATTTATTTTTATTCTAATTCCAACCATTTTAACATTACATAAAATTAATAGAGTTAGGCATGTTGTTGAAGAGTTTCTTGCGCCGCTGCTTTTCTTCAAGCCACAACATGTTGCGAAGCGATGGTAAATTAGATTAAACTCCCATAGGGTATCTAAATAACAACCATAAACAAAAATTAAAGCTTATTAATTAAAATGTACAAGTTGGCGGTAGGCTGAATAGAAACCTTTAATAATTATATACTATATGATTTAATATACTTATTGACACCTTTGTCTTCTGTGATCACGGCTACTAAAAGGGGCCAAAACTTCGGAATAATATAAAAATGAAATAAAATACCACCTTTGACGTTTTTTTATTATGTTTTGAATTTATACTGTTTAATAAAGTAGTTTATATGCATAATTATTGAAAAAACTAAGTAGCAATCGAATTATTTCTGTGCGGTACGGTCGTCTAGAAAATCTTTCATTGTGTCTTAGGCAGTACATAAATTTAAAAATTCACTTTTTTTTAATTTTGTGTACTGCAAGCTTTTGAATGTTCTTAAGTTCTTGTTATCCTCAAATAAAGAACGGAACGACAAAAGTTAGACATGAAACCCTATCGCCATGGAAATAAATGTATAACAATCTCCCGATGAAAAACGTAGCTTTCATAGGCTCCCAAAGCCTACATTACTAGGTGGTTGTAGAAATTACTCTGTTCTCGCTTTTATATGATATATGAAATTTATATATGAATACTTTGCTGGCATTACTGATTATGTCATAATAAATGGCTACCCTATTCCAGTTACAAGCACGCATTGTGTAAATGCTGAATACCGAAAATGCATTAAAATGTTACAATGACGTTATTTCAACTTGTTTTATGATAGCAAGTAAGATAAAAGTTTGGAATGTTGTGCTTTATATGAAATGGTAACAGAAGCCTAAAGATATGTCTCAATTTATATACATACATATTTAACCAAATGCTCAAATTAAGCCACACATGTTCTTACAGTTACGCAAAATAGGTCAAGTACGAATAGAATTAGTTGGAACAGATTAACAAACAAACAGTTTATTTCCGTCATTTGTTATTAGTTTATATTATACACGCCATGATGTAATGAATAATCATAAACCATAATATTATATTACTGTATTACTGTAAATATCTACAAATATATATATGTATATTCTGTAATTTTTATATTGTTATAGAATTTTTTTATTTTTTACTTTTATGTTTCGTGTATCAAAATTCAATAAAATTTATATGAAACTATCCTGAAGCAGCACTGAATACAACGCAAAAATAATGATCAAACTCGGTTGAGAAACAAAAAAAATATTATTGTTACACGACAACTTGAGAACATCCTTCTTTTTTTGACGTCGGCTAATAAAATAATACCATTTTCTCAATCAAACATGTTTATATTGAGATTTTAAGTGTGTTAACGTATTGGCGCCAAAAACCGTTACATACACAAAAATAGCCATCAGCATAAGCAATAAAATATTCTATTAACGCCTACATTATTACACCGGATAGTGTCAAATTTACTTGAATGGCCGCCTTCACAGATGAAAGTCAAGTTTAACACTGACCTAGTAATTACATGTGCCAGCATCAAAGAATTATAGCCTTATTATACTAGAGGCACACGTTGTCCTGCCGTGAAAAAATAAAAATCTATGATCCAATCCCAGCGCCACCTACTAGTTCCAATTGTAAATCTAAACCATCCGGGAACCCAGTCTAACACACAAAAAATCATCAAAATCAATTCAGGAGATTAGGAGAATTCTAGAACCCGATCCCAGAGTCACCTACCGGTTCCAATTATGCACCTAAATAATCCGGGGACCCATTCAAACACACACAAAAAATTCACCCAAATCGGTAAAGTCGTTCTCTTATAAGTATATAGAAGCTTATATAATGCAATTTTAATTTTTAATCGCATTTTCTCAACGTAATCAACCTACTTTTTCCTGGGATTATCTGGAAGAGATCAGTTATTTATTAGCTATAAGACTATTTTTGTGCACAGTTAAACAATTTCAGTCTGTATTTTTTTCACTAATGATTGAAAATACCTTTTTGTTTACCACGAACTAAAATAATAGGTTTTTAAAAACTAAATACAGTACAGAGGGCGGCCTTATCGCTTAAAAAATGTGTCTCTTCAAAGAGAACAAAACTAATGGTGTACGCATCTCCTTTACGAAATCTACTGTTGAAAAATCGAGTTCAACATGATATAATCTATGGAACTGCTAACCATTACAAAATATTTATAGGTCATATGTTGGCATCAACTTTTTTAACTCGTGGTCTGATGATATTCGAGACGGCATAATTTACATTTTAATAGAAGTAATATCGGTATGGCACCTATTTAGTACTTGATAATTCAAAGTATTAAGTCTGGGACGTATTTGGACTCTGTTGGGCAGTTTAAATTTAGCATTACAATACTCCTACAATAGTGTTGGTTTCATTAACTATTTTATTATTATAAGTTATGTATTTCGTATACCTTTTACTTTGAGGCATTTAAGCAATTTATCTGCTTATTGCAGTGGAACCTTTCCAGTATTTAACAAATTATTTGCAGTATTTTCTTAAATTTTCGCGTTATAGTTCACGAAATAAAACTACGTTTTTACTGTTTTCAGCATGTATGTTTTATTTGATAATCGAACGAAATAAAAATCAAATAAAATATCGCACTTACAACAATTAAAACTTGGTTTTATTAAGTTATTCGTAAGTAACCAAAGCTAGACTAAAAACTAAACACTAAAAATTGAGTTACAAATATAATTATGTAGTGCCTGCGTTCTTTAAAATATACAACAAACACAATTTGCAATTGTTTTGTCTCTAAATTCAACTCTGTTTTATTATAGATTCGATTTGAAAACTAATCGAATAAAGTGTGTTATTTATATGTGGGTAATATCTTCATCTGTTAGCACTTTTGTTGATGATGTGACAATATAAATATATTTTCTATAGTAGATTTGTCGATTCACAAAACTATCTCTTCGAAGATTCATAAACAAATTAAATGGAATAAATTAAATTAAACATTTTTAATGTTCCGGTTTCATAGAAGAAATTATTAAAACCATTGAAGTTTTTCTATATTTAACTATATGACCTGTTAAGAAATAAATGTGTAATTTTACGAGGAAATGTATTTGATTTTGATTGTTCTAATAAGTATTTATTGATATACATATTTTGATTCGATATTAATGACTACTTTATAAGTATACTGTATGTCTTTGAAGACCACGGGCCATAAAAATGCCCCGGACTTTTGAAGGGCTTGCTTGGGGCCACGGGGAGGCCAACACGTTATGCCATTTATCACTTCCACCCCTGGAGCTTGAGTCTTAGCTCTAGCGATCTCCAATCCGTGCCGGCTGGCTAAGGCAAGCACGGAGGCGGGTCCGGGGTGTCGCTGCTCACCTAAGGCTTCGCCAAAAAGCCCCCCTGCGGGTTAAGTATACTTATTATTGGTGATAACCAATAAGATATTGGAAAATTTATAATCTTTGTACAATAAGCAGATCGCTTAGTATTCCTTTAATATATAATAAATAGGTGTATTAAAGAAATACTAAGCTTATTGAACTATAATGTTCGAACAAACAGACTTTACTAAATTAAACTTGGAGTAGACTTTATAAAAATGCCTCTTTGCCGCACAAGTTACCGGGTAAGTACTGGTTAGTGAAAGATTTTTGTGTATTATTTGCATACCTGTTTCCCATTGAGATGGGCAGAGACGATAGATCTCTACATACTCGTAGCAAGATTGAGAGCCTGGATTGATTTTTATAAAATAAAAGAAATCAAATTTATATAGGTATACTTCGCCTTAATAGAGTTCTCAGTATAAATATTTTTAATTAACGTAGCTTATTAATTCAATATTTAAATTAATTAATAATCTCCTTAGGTGAGACTCTAATACTAATGTGGAAATCATAAAATATTACATGCAAAAAAACCTCTATAAATAACCCCGGCTTATAAATACATTCCAAACATTTAGAACGACATGAATTGGTTTCTATCACATGTATATATCGAATCCAATTTTTAATATTGAGTTAAAGTGATTTGCAATCCAGGAACGATGTTAACAAATCGCTCGGCGCGTCATTGCCCGGGCACATGAGCAGAATTTTAATTAAATTGAAGCCAGAGTACATACCTGTATTCATTTCATTCACAAGTTAGTTTAAATGTTTAAGGAACCATGGTTCAATTCAATGACTAAGTTTTGAATCATCACAGAGAGCATGATGATGAAAAAACATTGTGAATTTACCTGCACATGGAGTTCACCGTTCAGTGAAACCCACCAATCGTCCAGGACGGACAGAAAACGAAGCAAAAATGTATGTCAAAATTGTTAACAAACGGCAATACATCGTATCTGCCTGCCTCTATGGAAAGCAGGGGTAATAATATTTATGTATAACTCTTTTTACAGATGGGTACGTATTGTAAAAGCCAGCCAATTAACGGTTGTTCACAAAGTAGCCACTTCTTAGTTGTAAATAAAACCGAAAACCGACAGCTACTTAACTGGAAACTTGCCGTCCTATCGATAACAGGGATTTAACTCACCAGTTTAGCAAGTGAACTAACTACTTACCCAATGCAAATGTGTGCTGTACTTAACTTATTAGATAAGAGCACATTATATTTAATATGCTCTTAACACTGAATAAAAACCACGAATGAAGTTTCTCTTTTTTATATTGCGAAGATGCCAAAATGGCTGGCGGCACAGCTCTAAAGTAGTTATTTTCACTTATAGACGTTTGCAACAGCAGAGGCGATAGGATAAAAAGGAGGGAGGATAGGGGGATGAGTAAGTGGGACAAGTCGAAAGGAATGGGCTAGAAGGGATGGAATATGCCATTGGAATGGGTGATGGGATAGGAGGTGGGGGAGGTGGGCCACCGGAACTATCACTCATCGCACGAAACACGATTAACACGAGGCTAACCGTTTGACTCCGATATTCTGTGAAAGCGTGATATCATACCGATCAAGCCGGCGCTCAGAACTGTAATCTAGATAATGATTCCAACATTGCTCTACCCCGTATAGCCGGCGCTCAGAGCTGTAATCAAGATAATGATTCCAACATGGCTCTAACACGTATAGCCGGCGCTCAGAGCTGTAATCAAGATAATGATTTCAACTTGGCTCTACCACGTATAACCGGCGCTAAGAGCTGTATTCAAGATAATGATTCCAACATGGCTATACCACGTATAGCCGGCACTAAAAGCTGTAATTAAGATAATGATTCCAACATGGCTATACCACGTATAGCCGGCACTAAAAGCTGTAATCAATATAATAATTCCTACATGGCTCTACCACGTATAAAATATAATTTCATATTGATATTGTTACGAGCTACAGGACTCGAATTAAAAATGCCGTTGGTAATACTATAGAATTTATTAGAACTGTACAAACACTTATAAAACTGGATGCAACAAATTCACACTGCACGATTCAATGCAGTTTGACACGCGTAAAGTCCGTCGTCTATATCGCTAATCGAGAGTACTACAGACGTCTTACTCGTCTCGTAGTCGTCGCTTGACTGCCCACCCCTCCATTCGGGCATTGTCTTATACTTACTACACAGTACAAAGAAATTGGCCGCACGCACTGAGTTTCCAAGAAATAATAATTTACTCACCTGCGAACGGCCACAAAGTCGAAAACAATAACAATAAGGATTAGTTCGACGCTAATGATGGTTATAAAACAAGTTTTTCTTAATTACAAATTCAAAACACAAAAGAATTCCTAAATCGTTGGAAGACAATGAACTGCGCTTACGACAGGCAGCTATGCGCTTATCTTTGACGGCATGTAACAATATTATGTATTCAATCATTTTACAAATCATTGCGCAACATTTTCTGTTTAATGTCTCATTCATAATTAAACAGTCCGATGTGACATGTCCAATAAAAATAGTATGATACATAACATGGCTTTTAGTGGAGCAATTAAAATTTTTCGCATCGTGTTTCGACTGTGAGCAATCCCTGCATTAAGAGCAATTGGGCTGATGGGCTCAATTGGATACGGCTGATTAGTTAAGACGTCCTAAATGGGACGTGGCGCAATATCACGTAGCCTCGGATGGACCAGTGAGGTTTAAGACGTAATAGTGCGTTAATTTGCTTGAGGTTTTCAAATGGCCTTTCTGAAGCATGAAAAATTACATTATCAGAATATATAAATGTATCTATATATATTTAGTTACAAGTAACTATATACGTATGTATATAAACTTTAGTGTAGACAACCCTGCTTCTTGTTTTCACCATCAGGCTAGACGGATAAGATTGTTGGAAGAAAACTCTTTTTATGGTTAAGCTCGCCTTTGTACATCACCACTATTTTGTACTTTTATATGTAACTGTTTTGTATACAATAAAGAAGCATACCGACTTTATAGGAATATGAATTTCTTTGTTCCTTTTTTACAGCCTTGAATATAAAAGATTTCAGTGAAATTTTTGAGTGTTCCTTCTTCATAGCTTTGGAGATGAACTATATATATAACTTTAGTGTATTTGTGTTTTGATAAGTGGGTTAAATACTTACAACTCGAAGAAAGAACAATAATCCACTGCAAACGTAGCTCCTAAATCTTTTCGCTTTGACGTTTTATTTGAAACATAGTTTTCAGTAAAGTTTGTAATGTTTAATTGAATTTGTCTAAGTAACGTGTTAAAAAAATAAAACATCATAATTATAGAACTTGAGAGCTATGCAGAGCTCCGTTTTTTAGACCATTGTCATTCTTAATAATAATATAATTTTATATAATACAAAATTGATTTAACCTCTGCAAGAGCAATACATTCTAATTAACGTCATAAAATATCACCAGTTTTTTTTTGGTCCTAACAAAATCGCAAGCCATTAATTTAATTAAAGCATTCTTGGCGACGTACCCATACATACCAATACCTACTAAAACATTTTTGAAATATTTGTCAATAGCAGTTTTATTTTAAAGATTTTGAATGGAATTTTAATTGAATTTATTACATATCCTTTATAATATTGAAATAAAGGGGCGTTGAGAATTCGTTCGTATACAATTTTGAACAAGGTTTTTAGTTAATTAGTGTTCCGATTGCTATAGACAAAAATAAACCCTCATGATCTCACTCCGATGTCCGTCTGTATGTCACACCTGATTATCCCAGGAACTACTTTGGCTAGATATATATAAAATGTATTAGCACATTTATATAGAGGAGTGTGTATAAATATGTAGTTTCTAACTGTACAGGAACGGAGAAAATATCAGACAAGTGGTAAGGTATTTGCCCGTCTGGATGTGGTAGCCCCTATAACAACCTTGAGTTGTGTTCCGGAATTAGTGGTCAGACTCTCTTCAAAGCCAACAGCACATGGCTAGCACTTCTGGTGTTGCAAATTTCTATAGGGGAAGATCGTTTTCATCAGCCTGACTACTGTACTAATCAACTAAAAAGTGTCAAATTCACAAAAGTATATATCAATATGCATAATAACGGTACATATTATGCAATTCGACAAAAAAACTACTACATATTTAAAACCAATCTCAAATTTATAAAACATGGTTGCTCACTCTTCCATAATAGGAAAGTAAGCTAACTAGAAATCGTATAAAGAAACTTGTGCAACCAGTTCACAACCAGCAAGTATAAAATTGTCTTATAATGATGACAAAAAGCTCAATAACCTAGACACGGTAGAAAATGAGCTATATAAGCATTGCAAGTTATGGCATCGGTATATTATAACGCTTTGAATGCATTTTCAACCTTTTTTTGTTAATGAAGGGGAATGTCTTTCCTTGCGACACACACACATGGGTCATGGATACGGGGGGGAGACCAAAAGCAGTGCCTAATCCCGTCTGCTCGTGTGCGTATGGGACTCTTGTACCAAACGGCAACCGATGTCTCGCCTCTGAGGGAAGAAGCCGAGAAACTATCCACTAAACCTTCCTGCGTCCCTTCGAGAGCATGCACATAGTTAGAACGTCACAGGATATACGACGTGGTTAGGCCTACTGTGACGTTCTAGTGCGCCGTATTTGGTACTAAACCTCGGGAAGCAGAGCCGTATACTACATACAGTAGAAGTAATTCCGCCGATAGCCCCGTAAACAGTGGCCCTCTACCACGTAAAATGGGACACCAGTGCATAACGATGTCTCTGAACCCCGGTCTGAGTCGACGACGGTCGAAGACTGCCTGCACTGTCCTCCCCCGCGCTCTCGCAGCGGCTTCCTTTTTTAACCCCCTACTGACTCATAAAAAGAAACTGCCTGCCAGTGAGAATCGCTCTGGATCACTCAACGAGTTTAACGGCCCCTAACTCAGCTTGGTGTAACATATGCGGCGCACTCCACGAGCGTATAAAACGCTGAGGGATGAACCGCACTCCAAGCGACCTAGATGGCGTAACGTCTTTTAATAATACGATTCAGATACTTGTCCAAGCACATATGCCCGGCAGTATCTGTATTATCTTAAGTGTTAAGAGGCTCGTTTGGAACATTAATGTTCCATAATAGCCTCCTCACACCCCCTTTTTGTATTGGCCCTTTTTGTATATTGCCCTTAATAATGAGAGGGACGTAAACCCTCGCCAACATTGTGTGCGACGCTTTTAGTCCTGCTGCTGTGCATACGGCACAGTGGGGCACTCGAACCTTGCAGTCCGATGGTTAGTGTCAGCTGTTACTGCAGTGGAAACAAAGCTCGGACCGATCTGGGCAGGAATCTGGGCACAACTTTGCGGCGTACCCCATCGCGAAGCAGCGATAATAGCGAAGGGGGCGAGCCTCCCTCGCTTCGACCTTCACGGAGCTGAACCTCACTGTGTCACCTTCTTTATAAAATTCAAATTATGTTCTTGATGTTGTATACAATATACCTATAGTTGTGGTAGCGTAAAAGAAATATAATAAATACGTCTGAAACTCAAAGGGCGACTTCTGGCCGGAACGCATGCACCACTTACGCATTTTGTTAACCTAATGTGCATATTGTTACAAATACCACGTGCTAACGACGGTGAAGGAACACCTCGTGATGAAACGTAATATAATCGATGTGTCAAACCTGCCAAGCTGCCTTGGATAAGCGTAGCGTGTATACTGTCCGTTCCCTAAAAGTGGGAGGCTGGAGCCCAGCAGTAAGACTTTATTGGCTGTTATTATTATACATATATCTAATATCATAACTGTTTTCTGTAGCGGTTGGCACTAGACAGAGAAGATATGTACTTCGCCACTTACTTCAACCTTTGCACGCATCTTTGATTTCATTTACAGTCGTTATTAATTATTAGTTTTATCGCGATTGAACTATGTGATTGGCCCTCATTTGCTAGCCAGAACTCAGCGGCTTATTTCTTATTTTTATATTATTTTGTTTTATTTGGGAGGCTAACAGCTATCATTAACAATAACTAGAAATAAACTAAATTAAGAAAAGCTATTAATAAGCCTCCACAGATAACAGTAAAATAAAAAATAAAAAAAAGGAAATTAAACAAAGAAACAATAAAAAAAATAAAAAAATGTGCATAGGTAGGTACTTAAACCGATAAATCCGAGTTTGAATAGAACTTGACCAACTTAGCGCTAAACAATGCTACACTATTAGTAAATAAGTCTAAGTCTGTGTCTTCCAACTTACTTAACTTATTAAATTAATTTGCTGTTCTGATACAGAACGAATTCCGTCGGTAAACTGTGCGCGTCAATGGTGTGTGTAATAATTTCCTAGGGCGAACATTAGTAGGGGGAACATACAAATGTAGTTTCTCAATGAGATTTGCACAATCAATTTTAGATTGAGCAATTTTAACTAAGAAACGTAAATCAGCAATCTTTCTTCTAGTTTTAAGAGGTAAAAGGTGAAATAAAGTACAGCGCTCAACGTAACATTTCTGTGGTAATTTAAATTTAAAATTGATAAACCTAGTAAATTTCTTTTGAATATTTTCTAGTCTAGTGGAATGTATTTCATAGTTAGGATTCCAAATTTGACTAGCATATTTGAGGTGACTGCGGACAAAAGCACAATACAGAACTTTGAGAGTTTTCATTGCCTTAAACGAGCTAACGTTGCGAATGAGGGAACCCAAAGACGATGAAGCTTTTTTGGCAATATGATCAATATGGTGATCATAAATAAGTCGATTATCTAAGTGCAAACCAAGGTCACGTATTACTGTAACTCTGGCTAGTGGCTCATTATTAATACTATAGTGATAATTAAAAGCCGTATTTTTTCGAATAAACGTAATTACTGAACATTTGGATATATTTAAATCTAATTTATTACATTTACAATAATCGGATACACATGTGATATTATCCTGAAGTTGTGATGCATCAGCTAAACTATTGATGGATTTGTAAATTTTCATATCGTCAGCAAATAACTGAAATTGAGAATGATGCATACAAGTATAAATATCGTTAATAAATAGAACAAATAGCAGGGGGGCCAAAAGCGATCCTTGAGGTACTCCTGAAGGAATCTCAATCCACGAAGAAGTGAAACCACAAAGGACAACTGATTGGGACCTATTGGCAACATAGAAAGAAAACCAGCGGTATAAGTCTCCTCTAATACCTAAATCCAAAGGGTTCAAAATTCTTGTGCTCGGTTCTGTTTCAATATTCCATCAAGGGCTCATGTGACATCCTATTTGAATAAATATTCAATGTTAAAGATGAAGCATCGCCGCAAGCTCCACTTGGCGTGCCTCCTCTTTGGAGTTATAAAGCACAAATCTCCGGCTTACTTATACGAGAAGCTCTCATGGGCATCGAATAGAAGGAAAATTGAAAGTCGTCAGTGTGCAATACAGCTTACAATGGAATGTCACAGAACAGCTGTATTCAGAGGTAGTTTTCGTTATCCAGCATCAAAGTGCTGGAATAACATTCCTCCACCTATAAGAAACGCCTCATCAGTGTCAGTCACTCTTTAGGGTCACACTAAAGAAATTCCTTTGTGAACACCAAAACGCACAATGTAACTTAAGGCATGATACAAGTACTTTATGACCATGTTACTAATACCTATGATCTGTTTATTTTATTTGCTTGTTTTTGTTGCTCACGTATCTCACTATGTTTATATATCTATGTATATATTGTTACAATTGGGCCACCTGCATATTTGCAAACAAAGCACATTCATTACCCGCCGTCGGTGTTTGAGATAATAACATTGAAGCGCTTTTATGGCCATCTTCTTTTGTTTACTTTGTGTTTAAAATTTGTGATTGGAAAAATAGCCTATTGTATATTGAAATCGTTTAGGGTATTAAAAGGCTATTGTTGTATTGGGATCACTGCCAGGTGTGATTCTTGGAAATTCAGTCCAAGCGGTCGAGTATTGTGTCGAGACATATTGTATTTGACAGTATAAAGCAATGCCGCAACGGAGGGGTGCGGCAGTCTAGCGATGGTCACCAGCGAGACAAGACGTGTGTACATTCGATAAGCTATATAGTGACGGACTTTGCGCGTGTGGTTGAATCGTGCATTACGTTTGTACTGTTTGTGTTCAATTATATTTGTACCTGTGTTATACGTGTTTGTATAGTTCTAAATAAAGTCTATAGTAATTCTAACGCCATTTTAATTCGAGTCCCGCACTCGTAAGAATATGTTTATTAGTATTTCGATGTAAATTTGTCTAATAACCCGTTTTATTTTTATAATTATTAAACTGAACCGATTTGATATATAATTTGTGTTGTATTGTCCTCCGTGACTCCACCTGCTGGTCCTAGGCGGAAGAACAGCGCTGGCCTTAGCGGCTAGCATTGCGCTGAGTCTGAGTCCAATTTTAGGACTTATATTGATTATTTATTTTTTATTTTACTCAGTATTGTTAGTGTTTATTTGTCCTAAATAAAATAATTCTTTCTTTCTTTCTTTCTTTATTCTCTTCATACATGCATAGTTTATTTGAAGAGATTTTTACCTAGCCTTAGCCTTTCTTTAATTCATTTTCACTATATATAATATACGAGGTGCCATTCAAATTTTTGTGCACAATGCCCATAAAGTGACAAACAAATATACAGAAGAATGATAAATCTCTAATATTACAAAATTCTACACATATCGTGTCTGTACATTGAAGGTATTTAAAGAAAACAGTGACACACAGTAAGACCACGATGCAATTTATCTAGATTTCTTGCCTGTTCGTCGGTTTGTCTGTTTGTTCGGGGTTCACGTAAAAACTACTAAGCCGATTTCGATGCGGTTTTCGCTGATCGCCAGCAAATTCTTAGAATTAAAGTTTGCTTTACTTTTTATCCCAGAAATTTCGCGGAAATTTTCCCGGGAGCGGTTTGTAGTTGTTCAGGTGCATAAAAATTAGCTTATTCCGACACAGTTTTCACTAAAACGATAGCTTATATTCTTTTTTAAGTGCTGCGGTACTTTTTGTCTCGTGACTTTCAGGACAAACGTGAACGAAGTCGCGGACATATCCTAGTTATATTTATAAAGATATCGTTCAACCAATAATTGACAAATGTATAATAATAATTCTATAACAATATTTATTACTCTTCGGGTGATCAAAGCGTCGAAAGGCAGGAACAAGCCAGTGCAATTCCAATTTCCAATGCAATCCAGCGAGGCAACGTAGCTAACTAAGATTCTAGAAACCATATACATAGAAGACAGTGACCTAGTCTCAATATTATATTTATATTAGTCGTGTCAGTTTGTCTGTAGAACATAATAAACCAATATTAATTAAATAATGCCCGGGATGGCATACATCATGCTTGTTTCTTTGTTTTAGATCATAGGACATAATAACGACTCGCATTTTGTGACCCAAACTCTAAGGAGTATCCTTTACATTTACTCTGGAATACAGCTAAAGACACGTCATAAATCAATGTAAGCTTTGTAGAAAATGGGAACAAAAGGGCCTGGGTTACTGGTTTGTACGGCTCCGGGAGCTGGTGATTTAGGACTGTAAATGTTTTTTCCTTTTTATGTTTGCAAGTAAACAAAATGGTAAGCGGTCCGCTCGATGGCAAATATATGACCGCAACAGGAAAATGATGCTTTACTTACCTAGTTGAGACTAACAATCTGTTTACAGACATTTGCAACCTCATAGGCGTGCTGAGAAAGAAACAAATGAGCTGCTGCTCTCTTAATGACGGAAAACAACTCAAGGTTGTTATGGCGGCATACTCTAGACCAGGAGTGTTAGCCAACCAGACGGTCAAATGCCCTACCACTTGGCTGTGGATAGTTTTGTTGCCTATTACGACAGGCCGCCTGGCCGCAGGAAATTGTATTCTTTCTCCGTTCTTGCACGGATAAAATCCACGGATAGAAAAATTCACTGCTTGCACACATATACCAAAAAGGAGCGGACACCACGTATTAGGTGATTGCAAGTATGGAGAAAGGTGAACTTCCAGTCGCCAGTCGGTGGTGCGGTAGCAGAATGGCGACATAATCTTTTGACGCAATACTAGCTTTCACTTGGTTTTATTGTTAATGTTTCCTTGTTTAAAATTAATCGATTCATAATAAACCGTCTGGTTACGATAGTAGTTCATAAACAACTATCTTCCTTGAGCCATAACGCCACTCTAACATCTGGCTTTGCTTACTAAACGAGATTCATTCCCACGACAATTGAAGTTTATCTTTTCGAGCGCACCCTTTTAAGTTCAATTAGACGAAGATACTGTATGATTTTATTTAAATACTTATACATTTGGTTTCTCAATCAATGACTCAGTATCAGTAAACTTATTTAATGGGAAAAGTAGCCTAAATTTACGGAAAT
This sequence comes from Dendrolimus houi, assembly GCA_039645545.1. Lineage (NCBI taxonomy): Eukaryota > Metazoa > Arthropoda > Insecta > Lepidoptera > Lasiocampidae > Dendrolimus > Dendrolimus houi. The sequence goes on along the minus strand of CM077127.1, from coordinate 20,263,485 downwards.
CTGTTTATTTTGTGTTTGCTTGTAGGCGAACTGGCAAACGGGTCCACTTGATGGCAAGTGTCTACCGTCGCGCATGGACATCTGCAACACTAAGGGAACCGATGCGTTGCCTACCTCGTTAAGGCTTTAAATATCTGTTTACGCCCTTTTTGAAGAGCCCCATACTGTAGCACTCTGGGAAAACTGCGGGAAGGAGTTCATTCCATAGCTTGGTCACGTATGGCGTAAAAGAGCGAGCACCACGTACAGGGGATGACTTTCAGGTGTCAAGGAAGTGTGGATGAACTCCGAGTCGCCGGCGAGCAGTGCATTGGTAAAATGGCGATGTAGGCACAAAATAGGTCACCAAAACACTCTCCATTGTACAGACGGTAGATAGAACACACTGAGAACGCCAAACTCTCTTCTGAGACTTAAAGGTTCTAAACCGTCTATAAGGTCGGGACCGCTCGGCACTGTAAGGCTTATGCTTATGGTTATGTTCGAGACTCCGAAAAGATATGACAAACCAGCAAGCCATTTATTCTTTCTTATATATAAATGTTAAAATAAAGACCATTTATTTAATGTAGGTCCCATTTTTTATCACTCGCGCTCCTCTCGTCTCATTCCAGAAACCTCAGTTCTTATTCTGGCAGAGAAATATGTGCCGCCTTGACAATTTCTTCCGACCTCCTGCATATTCTTGCATTTACGGCTTGCAAAAAGTGAACGAAACTGAAACAGGCGCCTCAAGATCATCGGTATACAATTCTACCGAGCGGCTTTAAACAAAAGTGTTTCACATACATATTGGCCCTTCCTATAAAGTTCAAACCAGCCGTGGGATGGTTATGGACAGGTATTGTTTTACATAATTCGTAAGTATCTTATATGGAATTTATTTATTTATTTAGACGTATATAACAGAGTACAATACAAAATGGCTAATAAGATTAAACAACAATATATGCTTCGTAAAATGAAATAAGACATAAGCCAAAAAGTAGAGTAATAACGAATGGGACCCGTCAATTTATTTATTGCCGTTTATATAATACAACTGAAGCTGCCATTGTCATTCTTTGTTACCGTGTTATTTTGCTATATTTTTTCTGAATTGACCGTTCCGCTGCAGCAATCACCTAACAATGCATTAAATGAATCGTGGGAACTGCTAATGCTTCATATTGTGGTGGGTATACTGCACTTTAACAGTGAGTTGCACAAGGGTTTTTACTACTTAGATTGAATACATATAGTGCTTACATTTACGTATCCTAAGTTTCTAAATGAATTATAATCATGTTCCACGGTAAAGGTAGTTAGTGTAGGACGCCTTCGAGCCCGACGAACTGAACGAGTTCGTCGCTATCGATAAACGTACTGCGAACTTCCGGTACTCTGCTGTCTCCATCCAGACCCTATGGTCTAGATGGAGACAGCAGAGTACCGGAGTATATGACGTAGATTTGGCACCTACAGTCTGCTGCAGAAGCCTGTACAGCAAGTTAATAAAGGATGCTTTGTACAGCCATTAGATTTATCGAGTAAGTCTTTACTTCCATTTTTTTTTATTGCAGGAGTTCAGCAGACAGGCAGACGGCCCACTTGATGGAAAGTGGTTACCGTCGCCTATGGACATTTGCAACACCAAAGGTGCTACAAATGCGCTGCTGTTCTCTTAAAGGAGACTGGAACCTGGTCACTGATGCCGGAACAGAACACAGGGTTGTTATGGCGGCATACTCTAAACCAGGGGTTGTCGCCATCCAGTCGAGCAAATACCCTACAACCTGGCTGTGGGTCGTTTAGTCGCCTCTTACGACAGGCCGCCCGGCCACAGGAAATTGTATTCTTTCTCCGTTCCTGCACGGATAGTGGATATGTTGTTCCACATAATATCTATAGCATATGGATATTATGTGGAACAGCAGAATAGTTATTTGGTAAGTCCTAGCATACAATCGGCAGTCAACACTACCCTACTGATGCACATGCGATAGGATATCCATAAAGGATTAAACCCCGTCAAAATCCGGAATAATGTATCCTAATAACTGGAATAAGTCCAGTAAATCCATACCACCAAGAACTCACCCACATCTAGTTCCACATATAACATATGCTGACGATGAAGGAACTTGTCGTGAGGAAACTTGCACTTCAAGATTACCAATATATGAACTCGCACATTGGACATCCGTCTTGGACAATCACGGCGGCTATATCGCCCATTCTTAAGAAGGATAAACAAGACAATTCTAGGCATCTCTAAACTGATTCTGTTAGATCAAGCATACATATGCGATTACACGATTGTAAATAAATATTACACAATTTATTTTAAACCACCGCTGTATACCACAGGTGCATGTTTGAATTATGCTGAGTCCTGACCACTTGTTTTTATACAGTGCCCAGATATGTTCACCAAAAATCCATCTTGTCATTATTGCGAGTGGTTTTAAACCGCAAATGTGTACTATGTATTACAGTTTCCCTGGTTACGGTTCAAACTCCGCACGATAAAAAAATACCGCTGTACGTGTGATGTTTAATAGCTGTAAAATGAAAACAATGACAGGAACCGCCCCGTTCGTTCCGACGATTTGTCAAGAAAGTTCCCGTGTGTATTTCGCGTACCTACGCACAGAGAGCTTTGTTTGCTATTGTTCTTTACACTCAAGAATTAACACTCTTTGATACAGTGAACTGTTTTCGGTTTAAGCGGGCGTTGTCTTTGGAGCTTTTGTTATAAAGCCACTCATGTCCTTTGTGTGAGTGTGAATCATGTAGCATGTTTTGATTAAAGACTCACTTTGTAATCTATTGACAAAATAAAGCTTCCCCACCGTAATTATAGGCCATGGAAACACATGGGTGGATGGGCTTTGATGTTATGACATCTGGTATCAAACTCCTTTGTAATTTGTCTTCAAATATGTGATTTCCCTCTTTCTAGTGTATGATTCCCACTTCTGTTATTTCGACCCGAATCAGAATTTGTATGTGCTTTTACATGTAATAAAATTATGTAGTAGTCTAATCTAATAAAGTTAAATCATGGAAACGGAAGCAAATCCATTAAGCTATTAAATATATTGTTACGAGTGCGGGACTCGAAGTAAAATGCCGTTGGAATTATTGTAGAGTTCATTAGAACTATACAAACACGTATAACACAGGTACAAATATAACCGAACGCAACAAGTCCAAACGTAATGCAGAAGGTCGTAATTCAATAACACGCGCAAAGTCCGTCACTAAATAGATTACCGAATGTACACATGTCTTGCTTCGCTCGTGGTTATCGCTCGACTGCCACGTCCCTCGATCAGGGCATTCCTTTATACTGCACAGATGCAATATGTCTGCCCGGCCGCGTGGACCGACTTTCTTAGAATCAGTTTGTACTTTAAATCCTACACACCTGGCTAATGACTGCCATAAAAGATTACAATACACAAAGGGCTGTTTTCTAACCACAAATTTTAAACACAAAGTAAACAAAAGAAGTCCAAATGCCGAAAGGTAATAAAATGTGTTTTTACAGGTATGCAGGTATGAATTTGTTCTTGTCAGCGTCTAGGTCGTAACAATATCATGAATTGTAAAAGTTAAAGTTTAAGGTCATGGTTTAGGCACTTTCGTTTTTTATTTTTTTAATTATGAAACGTTCTGTTAAATAAATGTGTTACCATACTCAAATCAATGCGCAGATATATTAATAATAATCATTATAACATTTCCCATTTTATGGTTCTTTCTTTTACCTTAAATGTGTTAAAATTAGCTTTAATATACTGTTAGTAAGTACTGAAATTTTGTCTTTCATTCAACAGATTATAAGACAAGTTTCATTAAGATAACTGGAAGTTTTGCGGACATCAACCGTTCCATACAACCTCCGCGGTCGTCCTCTCATTGTTCGACATAACAATTGCGTGGTGAACCGGTAAATGGGCAAAGCTTAGTGGCCCGTGAAATCTATGAACAAATTATACGTAATGGCGTAACATTAGTTCTAGTACGTTCGGCAAAAGTAAGAAAGCGTAGCGAATTGGGAAACCAGCTTATGTTATGTTCCATTGTGTTATTTTCTCTAGTCGAAGTACTACATGTATAAAGTAATGTGACATTTACAAATTAGTAAAAATATATCTATAATATTATAAAATTCTAAACATGCCGTGTCTTTTCATCGAAGCTATTAAAAAATAAACAACTGGAATAGACTATATAAACGACGGAGAATACGATGCAATTTTTTTAGATTTCTTGTCTATTTATCTGTTTGTTCGAGTTTCACGTAAAAAGTACTGGACCGATTTCGATGAGTTTTTCGCTGATCAACAGCTAATTCTTAGACTTAAACTCTGCGTTACTTTTTGTCCTGGGAATCCTGCGGGAATTTTCCCGGAAGCGGTTTGAAGTTGTTCGGATGCATAAAAATTAGCTTATACCGACACAGTTTACACTAAAACGATAGCTTACATTCTTTTTTTAAATGTTGCTATACTTTGTGTCCCAGGAATTTCAAGTCAAGCATGGACGAAGTTGCGGGAATATCCTAGTCTATAATATAAAAATGAATCGCAAAATTTGTTGGTAAGCGCATAACTTGAGAACGACTTAACCGATTTTGATGAAATTTGTTTTGTTTGTATGTTTGAATGGATCCCTGGATGGTTTAAATTCACAGTTGGAACCGGTAGGTGGCGCTGAGATCGGGTTCTAGAATCCTCCTAATCACGTGGACCGATTTTGGTGATTTTGTTTTTGTGTGCTTGAGTGGGTGGGTCCTCGGATGGTATAGATTCACAATTGGAACCTGTAGGTGGCGCTGGGGTCGGTTTCTAGGATCTTCCTAATTTCCTGGACCGAGTTTGTTGATTGTTTGTGTGTGTTTCAGTGAGTCTCCGGATGGAATAGATTCACAATTGGAACCTGTAGGTGGCACCAGAATCGGGTCCTAGATTTTTATTTTTTCGGGGCAGGACAACGTCTGCCGGGACCGCAAGCTAGCTACAAGGCATTACAATAGAATATAAGATTAATTTTAAGAATAGTATTTATTTACAATAATTGAGGAATTAAGTGTGCGAAATTATTAATAAAATTCATTTAATTTATTGACAAATAAATGTATTCCAATATTTGTCAATAAACAATTTAATATGATGAATATATACAGTCGTATTATTTTATTTTAACTTTATTTTAATATATGGTCCTATTGAAAACAGGAGCTATTGTTACTTTTTTAATTTTGTCATAAAACAAAGTGTTTTAGGAATTCAGAAAATATGACGGTACGAAGTTCTCCGGGTCAGCTAGTATTCAATAAATTAACTTCAATATAATTAAATCCTACTGTGGGTTTTGACATAAAGTAATCGCGTTTACTATGTATCATTAATGCAGCTCAAAATGTGTTTTTGACTGGAATCCCGATAGTTGTTTGTTTATTATTACCAACGCCATCCATAGGGAACCAGTCAGATGCTTTTAGGATTCAGATTTTAAAAATTAAATAACTACTTTGTATTCACTGCTCGTCGTGGCTTTCGAAAAATAATTCAAAATTAAAAAATGTTGTAATTTAGCACGATCCAATGACTTACAATTTTTACAATAATGACATATAAACTTTTTTTTGTTCTACTTTATTTTTTTATCACTATTTTATTAGTAATTAATGCGGTGACATTATTTTTATTTTTGTTTGATATTGACTTTATGTAAATTAAATAGACATTTTATGTAATTGTCGTATAATTGTAATTTTTTTTTTGTAATTAACTATTTGAGCCAATTTTTATTTTTATTATATAAATTATTTTTTAGTGGAAACTTGATTGATATATGTATTAATGTTGTGTTTTATATTTAAGAATATTAATTATTGTATGTTTCCCAAACAAATTAAATAAATAAATAAACAAATAAAATTCAGACACATACATGTATGGCGGCCATCCATCTTTAACTTTTACACGACTTCACAAAGCCATTTATAGCGGCATATACATAATACCTGTCTGGAAAACATCCATATAAAACCATTTGTTGCGGCGGCGCTGGATTTAGGATAAGAATGGACTATGTCAATTTTGTAGTAAAAGAAGTGTTGGGCAATTTAGATGGGAATGTGAGATTGAGCACGCACGTACCTGATTAATGGGCATAAAATGCAGCTGCTCCTCACTTTCACTTCGTCTTCACTTCAGTTCACTTATAGTTTTATGTTTATAGTATTTAATTTGTTGTGTATGTATTTATTGTATTTTATATTATATAAAATATTTTTATTATATTACTAGTACTAGTTTAAAAAAAATAACTGTGACATACAAACATAGACGGACAGATGGATGGAGGTACATAACGAATACATAAGGGTTCTGTTTTTACCAACATACCCATAGAACCCTAAAATGAACTAGTAGGTGTCCATCGTGTGAGATGATTTATAATAAATCATTATACGAAATGAAAGAACCCCTTTTAACATTGCTGTTTAATTTATTATGTGCTCAGTCCCAAATCACATGTACTAAATAGATCTGTCATTGATACTAAATAATGCTGTCAGTTAGAGACAGGTCTACAAGGTTGCCTTTAATAGTTCTGACCTGTGGTCATTTTATAAAACTAAGATCAATATCAAATATAATACTTATTAGTGTAGGTAGGTAGGTATTAAAGTTGAAATAGGATCTTATCAATTATTGTTTGAGTATTAGTAGTAATGTCAAAACTTCTTTTTTAAATATGGCTTCGCACGCTTTATGTGTCTCAGCATTGGCAAATATGATCAAATATCCATAACAAGTTATAAAGTAATCTACAAGCAAAAATATACAATTCAAAGACTGACTGATGCCAAACAACAGAGTTCTTGTGGCATGACTGTACAAACACAGTATTCTTGTTATCGTCCATCTTGAACAAAATTCTAAATTTTTAAAAATTCCTCTATAACGTCTTTCATTTGTAAATATGGATTTACCATGATAACGATTTTCCATAATACTGTGTTCCAGATATAAAAAAATATCAATAATCAATTCAGTATTGTACTATTTTTATGTGTTTTATAGTAGTAGTAAGTATAAATATAGGTATATTCAACACTTCTTTTAAAAGGGTGAAATGGAAAAAAGTACAACACTGTAAGCAAGAAACGACGCCGTGGCCTTTTCGTTGTAGCATTATATCGTAATACAATGTTCCGAGTTCTGCAAAAAAAATCGTTTCACCAGGCAAGATTAAATTTGGAGCAAGTGAGGGTTTCCCCTGTGGCTATTTGATCCTGCTTAGATGAGGCATTTCCGAGGGCGATTAGAAAAGCGGTCAAGTACGCGACAAAGCACGTACAATAAGAGGTGTCGTAATATTAAAAAGGTCCTTTAAAAAGTACCTTGTGTTTGCGTGTCGTTATCAAAAAATATACAACACAATAAGCGTTTCATTCCAAAGGCATGGTTGTAGGAAAAACCAACATTCGAAATAAGTAACGTCCAAGGTACATAATTATATCAGTGTGAAAGTGGTGATAGCTCAGTCAATAAGGGTGTTTAATTCCAGTAGCTACTTCCGAATTCTGACCGAGATACAGGTATCCTGCTGCAAACTTAGCGCTTAGTGCCATATTAAGCGCTATTTTAAACTATACTACTCTTCATTGAAATATTAACTGTATCGGATATTAATCGTGAATCGTGACAAGTATTTATAATAATGCAATTTTTATTTTATATCTTACTGTATTTTTAGCGCTTTGCGTCGAAATACATCCCAATCTAGTGCTTTTTAAACACAACGCGTTTTCTAGTATTAGCAATACTGCATGTAGCGCTTAGGCATTTTTTCTGGTCTAATATACATACTAATACAATTACTTTTTGAAGTGAAACTTTAGAATCGGTGTTGCGGCGGCGCTGGATTTGTGATAAGCGAACTGTGTCAATTTTACAGGAAAGGAAGTGGGACAATTTGGACGGGAATTTGAAAACGAGGACGCACTTACCTGATTAATGGGAATGAAATGTAGCTGCTTCTCTGCTCCTCAGTCCACTTCACTTCGCTTTTATATTTATAATATTTTTTTTATGTGCATTTATTTATTTTTATATATTTTATATTTGCGGTGTGGAGCAGGTTATTTATAAGTTATATATATTTATAGTGTTGCGGACGAGGTATATTTTAAGTTATATTATGTTATTTTATATATATGTTTGCATTTGCGGAGCGATTTCATAGTCATATTTGAAGTGAGAATTTAAATATATTAGAAGAAAGTTTGAATAGGTCGAAAGGAGGTTTACATGGCGGTATCAATCGGTTTGATTTGAAACTCGATGAAACGGAAAAGCGAAATGAAAAAGCGACACTAAAAAGAGATAAACACACAAAATTTAACCTTATTTAATTCGAAATAAAACACATTTCTCTTTACCCGTTAGTATTAATTTTTATTTTAAATAAAACTTTAATATGAATTTTAGCTTTATCTGTATATACTTAAGGCGGATATTCTTTTATGAGTAGATCAACACATACGTATACACATACATGCGTAAGTGTGCATTTAATTTTGAACTTTATGGTAGTGATTTAAAGAGTAATTTAGATTGAATTATTTTGAATAAGGGTCAAATTACCTAAGAATAAATACGTATTTAATAGAATAGAAATGCTAAAATGTGTGTGTGTGCAGTTCACACTTGAATACTAAGCGTTGTAGATATAATTATGTTTGCCTGTATATTCTTTGAAGTTTCACTTCTACTGCGTGTGAATTGCACACACACGATTTTATTGCCTGTGACAAAGCAAACAAGCAGATGGGCCGCTTGATGGAAGGTGGGTACCGTTGCTTATAGACGTTTGCAGCACCGGGGGCGTTGCCAACGCGTTTCCGGCCTCCAAGGAATTTTATAAAGCCCTTCTGAAACCACCCCATGGCATTGCGCAGAGGGAAAACCTCAGCGGGAAGTCCCCACCAGATCATTATGGTATACGGAACAAACATTCTAGAGAACCGTTTCGTAGTTGAGCATGGAAGCTTAAGGAAACGACGGTGATAATTCCTGTCGATGGCGAGCGGAGTGGTTATAAAAATGAGGCGTTGGCACCAAATCAAGCAGTTCCTCGGAACCCTTCCCGTTGTACAGACGGTAGAATACAGAGAGAGATGTCAAGTCTCTCTGAAGGCTAAGCGATTCTAAACCGTCTGTTAGTATGGGATCAACGAGTCGAGGGGGTCAGTCTAGTAAGCGGATGCCCCGGCCCACAGGTGTGAGCAATGCTCCATATGCAACCTAATTTGTGCTTTATAAAGCCCAAGTCTTTGCCGCGAGGTAGGTAGGTGCTTGTACAGGTTTAGCACAAAAAGCTTTTTGGAGGCAAGTTTAGCCTAGGCTTTCAGATGACCCCGACGCATTGACTGTATAAGCAAACATTGTAATGAGCTCTGCACATCAAGATAACAGATAAGTGAAACCCACCAATACACCTTGGACCAACATAAGTGGTGGAACAGACACTATATTCCCCTACAAATAGAGACGCTCAAAGTTCAAACTCAGCTGATATTATATCAGTACTAATAGCAATAATACAACGGTTCGTGCTATTGCAAAACTATCTTTCCTTTAAGTTCCATCATCAGTCTAAAATATTGTGTTAACCAATCTACACGTTGAAGTAAAAACTGTTTACAAAATTCCTAACAATTTATCCTTATTGTATGTAAATATTGCAATTTTATAAGGAACTTGATTATGTACGAATGGGCCTTTTCTCGGCCTATACAGCTATGGGGCTGTTGTGCAATGTTGTTGAGATTAGATTGGGACTTTGGGACTTTTATGTTACGTCCATTGCATTGAGCTATCTTGTCTTTGAACAGATTTGTATATAAAATATTTAGGTAGAATTTGCTATATTCATTCCATTTAGTGAATATTTCTAAAAATTTTAAAACGTAAAAATCAAACAACATATATGTATGTAGGTAATTGACAATCTAATCAACAAAACATTCTATGTTACAAAACGCCGAAATCTCCTAGATTTTCTACGATCATAGCAAGTTATAACGGCATATCTGTAACGAGTCAAGTAACGTGTTTATTAATATATTATTTTTGAAACTGTAACTATATTTATTTTTAACGTGATATTTTAAAAGTAAGACGATAACAAGGTATGTTTTTAACTGTCGCTCTTTTATATCATTACCTTTTAGGAATTTATTATAATTTATGATATGCCCGCGACTTCGACCATGTTTGACTTGGAATTCCCGCGGGATTCCCGGGACACAGTATCGCAGTATTTAAAAACAGAATGTTAGATATTATTCTAGTGGAAGCTGTGTCGGAATAAGCTAATTCTTATGTATGCGAACCACTTCAAACCGCTCCCGGGAAAATTTCCGCGGGATTCGCGGGATGAAAAAATCACACATTTTATTACATTCAATTTACTATCGACCAGTGAAGAAACCGCATTGGAATTCGGAATGGGACTTTATTCAATCTGGCCCTTTTAAATTATTCCCAGAAATTCAAATTTCAAAAACTACATTATTGATTTTGTATAAACCGATTGTAAAAACTCTTTGAAAGTTTTTATAGTCGTTTGACTGAACATAGAAAAACATTGTGAAATAATGTAATGTCAATTGGAGAAAATTATGTTCGGGTCATTCTCAATATTTTATTTGGAGTTTTATTAGAATATATCGATCACACGATATAAGTCCATACCTATTTTATTTTAAAGTATTATTTAAAACTCAACCAATCCGATTTATTTCAGAAATATCTAGCATATACTAGTTCTAAAATTAAAGTGAAAATGTTTTTACAATTTCACATTGCTGTATCTCCGTATATTGAAATAAGTAACAAGTACTTAAGTAATTACAGAAAATCATTATGATTTTCATGAGCTATCTGATACTATCCTATGTAGGAAAAGTTTTCAATTCTTAGTTACGTGTAGGAGGAGCATAGATATAGCGAACAGCCCCCGGTTAAACTTTAGATTATTGGTCACTGAATTTTAAGTAGTGGGGGGGAGGAAGGGGGGGGAGGAGTACTTCTCTTTTCTGCAACCCCCATGTTTAGGAGACATGTAGTTCTTGAGATATTCATTTTTTTCATCCGTTCGTTTTGTTATATTGCGACGATGGTGACCAGTCTGTTCTGGGGTTTTGGTTCAAAGTATAACATAACCTAACCTAAGTTACCATTCTAGTCACCGGTCGCGACCTTCGACTAAATCCCACAAGCCAAGCGAGCGTGCCATGGCAGCGATCAGCGAGAGTCACAGCAGATTTGTAACCATCATCGCAATATATAAGCAAAAAAAAAACTATTCTCGTATTTAAAAATCAATAAACTAATTCAAAACTTGTTTACTAAATTCAAAAACAGTTTGTGTTTATATATTAAGCGTAGTGTATTCCTAAGCACAAATCACACTTTCTTATCAACAAAAGTGGCATAACCTCGTTTATCGAACGTGTTTTTGTTTTTCCCATTATTCATTCAAAACTTGTTGGTGGACCCTGAAAACGCGTTTCCTAGCCCAAATAACAGGTCTAGTGTCTATATATAAGGCGTATGTATATCCCTAAACCCAATTTCCCTTAATCTTATGCCACTCTCTGTAAAAGCGCAGCCCAGCCCTGAATGTTTATAATTTTAGATCTTGTACAACTCTTATTTCTGACGATAACGACAACAACATTAATAATCTCAAAAAAATAATATTCATAGGTAGCAGGAAGTGTTTATAAGATAAAACGAATTATCAAAATTATGGAACTAATTTTGTAATCATATCGTCACAAACTTCACTAGTTCCACTGCATTAAGATACTTGTGGTTGGGATGCGAGGGCTTGACGGACCTCTGGACATCGCCTGAAATCCGTCACGGCAATTGTGTCCGGTCACGATTTCAATAAAAACGTTATTACTAAAGCTAATCAAGTTATATAAAATATTTTTTATATTAAAAAATATTACAACTACTGCCGTACTTATGTTTTGATAATTGTACAAAAACAACCTATTGTTCTGTTAAGTTATAGTTAGATGACAGGAGGGGTGCAACTTAACTTTTATATATATGGTTATTTATTATGCTGGGGCTTCATCGAAGTTATTGCGAAACATTTAGGGTCTTGATCATATTGAATTAGAATAAATTTTGAAGGTTCTTTAAAGAACCTTAAAGAAGCCTACAAACTTACTCTAACTCAATATGAATAAGACCGTTAGGCTGTGGCCAAATACGATAATGGATAGCCACAATCGTGCATTTACATACGTTATCTGTCAATATTTAACGTCATTAACAACGTATATTAACGCAATAAACGCATAGCCATATCTGCGAGAAACGGCCTACATATTTAACACTAAGGCAGATGAAACCCCACCTATATAGCTATCCACACAACAATTGTTTTAATAAAATCATAAGCTAAACAGCTTTTTTAAAAGATTAATATAAACAGGCCATTAAGTAACCCTTATGCATACTAGTTTTAAAACTGCATTTGCGAGTTGCAATAAGTGTACGCCTCTCTAACTTTTGAAACATGAAATAGAAAATTCTAAAAAAATATGCCTTTAAAAATACTTTAATTGAAAATTAGTTGGAACAATCCTTGTCTAGTACTTTCTCAACTATGGGATATTTTAGATATAATTATAGAAATACATAATACAATAAAAAAAACGTAATCTTATCGTAATTAAATTAATTATAGTTATCTATAATCCCTTAAGATTATGAGTAAATGAAATGAAATATTTATTCTTTTTTTTTTATTGCCTGAAGTAGGCAAACAGGCAGACGGCCCACCTGATGGAAAGTGGTTACTGTCGCCTTACTTGCATAAATGTAGTTGTATACAGCTGTTATTCTTATAAATACATGGTTCAGTACATTTTACGAGTTTCACTGGTGTGCAAGTAAGTAGGATCTTAATCGTCATTATTTAAATAGTTAGTTCCTATTTATTCTATTAATTACCTTTTATGTAACCTGGACAATATTTATTACCTTTATTTATTAATTATATAGATATCTGTTTTTAATTAAATTGTTATTCCAATCTGTGTATGTCAATTTTTTAATATCTTTAATTAAAATATAATTATTAATTATTAATATAAAGTGAACCTAGATCTATTAATTTATATCACACAGCAGAATACAACCCTAAATACATTTGAATATTTGTATCATAATTTTAGAATCATTCCTAATACCTATACCATACAGTATTTTATATTCTACTAGGATATACCCACGACTTCGTCCACGCTTGACTTGAAATTCCGGCGGGATTCCATACCGTACCATAGCATTTAAAAAAGAATGTCATCTATCGTTTTAGTGAAAACTGTGTCGGAATAAGCTAATTTTTATACACTCGAACCACTACAAATCTCCCGGGAGAATTCCCCGGGATTCCCGGTAAAAAATATCACACATTTTATTACATAAAATTTTCTATCGATCAGTGAAAAAATCTCATTGTAATTCATTTTTTTTTATTGGCCATTTTATATAATTCCCAGAAAAATTCCCGCAAGATTCCCAGGATAAAAAGTAATGCAAATTTTAAGTCTATGAATTTGCTGTAGATCAGCAAAAACCACGTCGAAATCGGTGCAGTAGTTTTTACGTGAATCCCGAACAAACAGACAAGTAATCTAAAAAAAATGCATCGTGTTCTCCATCATTTATATAGTGTATTCCAGTTGATTTTTTTTTTTAAAGTAGCCTCAGTATCTGACACGGCATGTTAAGCATTTTATAATTGTACAATTTGTACACTTGTTCTTGCTTATTGTGGTGGATGCTGGCAGTATTTGGTGGACTGCTGGTACTTTCTTATAGTAGGATGAAGAAAATACACCTTGTTGCTTTCAGGGATTTATTCTCGTAGTATTTGGGCTTGGATGCTGATCCCTGGCTTGCTTGCAACTTATTAGCAACTCAATCACAAAGTATTTGTGAGCATTATTTATACTAATATTATAATATTAAAATAGCCTAAAGTAGGCCGCAGCGTCAGCAAAACGCCTGTACGTTGAACCGTACAATAATATTATAGATAACAATTAAGGTGATATTAAGTATAAAAATATAAAATTGGCATATATTATGCTTGGCCTTATACCTTTGCAAGACAAGAGCAATTGGTGAGTCATTTTTACCCCAAAACAGTCCAAGTTATTACTGTCTAACTGATTGACTGACATATCAACACACAGCTCAAACAAACTACTGGAGCTAGGATTGTGAAAAATTGCATGCAGATTATTTCTACACCGTAGGTACGCATTAAGGCAGTTTTTTTGGAAACACAACCCCTAAGGGGGTAAAAATGGGGATGAAAGTTTGTATGAAAATCCGTCAATTTCCAAGTAACAAGCACGAAATTTTATATAGGTACCTACTTTTGGTTAGAAATAAATGTATACATATATCTCAGCGTTTTTGAAAATTCGACCCCTAAGGAGGTAAAAACGGGGATGAAAGTTTCTTCAAATTGCACTATTTCTATTCTACGTGGACGAAGCCGAGAGCAACATCTAGTAATTTAATACATATATGCTCACTGTGCACCATGATATAATATTATTTTAATTATTAGATTTAGGCCTGATTCCTATAACTTACCAACCGTTCATTTGCCTTACTATCGGTTAAAATTTGACTTACGCTCCATACATCATACATCATAAATGTCAAAATGTAAGCGATGGAAAAGGCAATGGAATAATAGTACTTACATAGTAAGATATACATAGGAACCGGCCATTAATGATATTTTAGATTAAATGTTATTTGGAGTTATTAGTCACCTTTACGAAACCGTTCATTATACGTCATATGATACACATTGTAGCCAAATTATTAACAAATAAAGTCTTGCAAGTTCACATGCGTGTTATATATCAAGTTTAATTGCCGAACGTTAGTGATCAAGAACTCTTTCTAACGCAAAAAGTTAATACACAATAATTATTCTTAATTACATATTGAGCCGTCCAACATCCGCGGCGTAGCTCGTGAGAGAGTTCACTGTTTCCTTTGGATCTTTGTTTTGTGCTGATTAATGCAATACGGTCTTTAACATATCCGCTTGATTGCATTTCTTTTAATTTTGATTGCCAGGTAATCAATTGGATTCGATGTGAATTATTTTTGTGTACTTTTTTATTGAGAAGTTAGCAGACGGCCTAACTAATTTAAAGTGGTTACCGTCGCCTACAGACGTTTGCGATGCCGGGGTTGTAGCCAATGCGTTGCCAACCTTTATGATGCGATGGGATAAAAGAGATCAGACTGTAGGAATGGGTTAGAGGATATCCTCCTTTTGCGAGCACGTTATGCTTGCAAAGGAGGAGGTGGAGCGGGAGCGTGAGCGCACGTCACGGCTCCGCTCCCGCCAAAGGAGGACGCGCTGACGCTGGAGGGCCAGCACAGACCTTTAGCCACCGTAAGCAGCCCCTTGGGGTATAGGAGTTCTCACTTACCTGCACAGACCGTCGAGATGAGAGTGCGAGTGTTCCGCGCGCGCTCACTTCACCTCCCATGGGGCGAGTTACGAACCGCCCCCACACACAGAGCTTCGAAGATACCGGCGGACAAAAGAAAGTTCCCCGGCAGTGGAAGTGGCCTTGCGAGGCCCACGCCAGCCAGGACTGCGGAGAGGCTAGGTCATATACCCGCAGCCCTAGCATAAAGCGCAGGATGGAACACCCAGGGGTTTTAGTGGGTATCCCTAACCGGCGAATGGCAATAGCATGGCACCAGTACTGACTTGGCATGCTAGTGCCAACACGACCTGACGAATCCCACACACGGAAATTATCCCCCCAAGCTTCTGCGCTTGTCGCGGCTTATGGTCCTCAATCGGATTTCCCCTGGCTAAAGAAAAGGAACGTGGGATATGGAAGATGTGATTACAGGAGCGGGAAGTGGGTAAGCGGAACTCTTACTCATCGCATGAAATACACACATACGCACAATAAACTCAAGACGACCCGTTATACGCCGATATTTTGGAGAGCATGGTATTACACCGCTCGAGCATACCCTAAAAGCTGTAATCTCCGTAATTATTCCAGCATGGCTGTACCACGTCAAAGACTCAACACAACACACCTACACAACAATAACTGCTAGAACCTCTGTATAAACTTTTACATATGACAACTATACCTACCCGCGTTAGACAACACAAGTTGTTTGTAACGCTAACCAGTAGAACTAATGTGTTTTCACAAACAACGTTGACTAGGGCTCCTCGTAGATACACTGAACCAGATTTGTAAGGGAATCTAAATCTAAATATTTTACGTGTTCTTTCGTAACAAGGCCAATAAACTGTCTTATTCATAGAGATTAGAGTAAGTTTGAACGCTTCTTTAAGAACCATGAAGAAGAAGCGTTCGAACTTACTCTGACTCTCTATGAATAAGAGCGAAAGTGCTTAACATTGTCGCTTTAGTTATAACACTGTTATGACATTGTAACTGAATTGAACAAACAAAAAAACTTAGAAAGTGGGTAGCCTATAGTGGCTAACAAACCTGCGTCTCATTCAGATAATACAGATTCAAATCTTGTTCAGAAAATATGTGCCCGCTTTTATATTTGTTTTATTGTATTAAAACTGTATTTTACCTAGACGTTTGTCCAAGGTGCGAAAGTAGAAATATGCAGATTTCACCACGGTGTTTTCCTTCAACATTGACACGTAATGTGTTAACGTTGAAGGAAAACACCGTGGTGAAATCTGCATATTGGAATAACTGATGGGTGAAACCAGACAAACCGCTTTGGACAATCGTAATAAGTTTACCATCTGTTCGCCTAAAATGGGGAGGCCTGAGCCATGCAGTGGTGCGTTTATAGGTTAATGTTATTAAGTTAAATTATTTTATTCATAAAGTAACTTGACATTAATTTTGCATTTTGAAGAATTTTACGAGAATTAAGGATTGAGTTATGCCTGCTCATTTAGCGAATAATATTAAGTAAATTTAACTGGTGCACGAGAAGCATACCAATGCGATTACGTGTATCTACGGATAGGGGAAGCAGGGGGAATGCCGGTCACTTAAGGAAACTTTTTATATTAATTCTAAATGACATCATATTATAAGTTGGCAAAATAATACAATTGTTAATTTGTTCAGTAATCGCTATTTTGTCACAAAACGTATAAAGCTTGCCTTAATAATTCGTAACAAAGCAAAAAAGAAGAAAGGCGTTCTTGGGAGCCATTACTCGACTATGGATAATACCGCTTATATAAAAGCCCGTTGACGCCAAAAGCTCGTGTATAATAAAAATTAATGAAATATATATAATTTACTAATAATTTATTAATGAATTATTTCTAAATATGCTCGGATGGTGATAAGTAGTAACATTAAAAAACTTTCAAATGTTGAAGTTACTTGTAAAAACGGTCAGTCAACAATTTTGTTAGCGGGATCGAAAACAAACAGACATACTTCTCTTTCTCTTGCTGTTAGCGGATTTGTAAACCTGGTTACTGTTCACATCATACCCCCCACGTTTCAACCTGTGTCCCATAATCCAACGCACTGAGTTTGCCAAGTTATACTTGTGAGCGGTATTTGTCAGTGAGCACCATTACCCCTATTTCCTCTACCAAAGACCGCGTAGGAAAGCACAACTGGGATTGACGTTAGAGTAATAAGTAAGCGGTACTATAGCTTACTTCTGGCAAATAATATAGAACGATAAGTAAGAAACATATACAAAACTTGGTGATTCAACAAAGTGTTTCTTAATCAGTATTTATCTCGTCCTTCATACGTCGTCCTCACCTGAAAAATTCAAATACATCCTCTTCAAAGGGTAACATGCATCGTTGGCGCTATTTATAAACGCTCTGTTTTTTTTTTAGAGTAATCACCGCACTCCCGCGCAGCGGCGCGCGCACCTGCCGTGCTCTTTACAGCTGATTGGACGAATGAAGATACGCAAGTCAATAACATTTAACCGCTCTCTCGGGCCACCCTTAAACTTGTTCAAGCCCGTGTTATTATAATAAAGTCGTTTGACGTTTTATTTTAAAGGTCTCACTAGCAGTTAAGCAAATTCCATTGTACTGTATCTGCCAGTGTTGCAAAAATTAATTTAGTTGATGGAAATATGTTCATATATTTTTGTAGAGCCTACATAAACATAATTATGTTTGCCTATAGACACACAAACATATTGTTACGATTTACGGGACTCGAATTAAAATGCCGTTGGAATTATTATAGAGTTTATTAGAACTAAACAAACACGTATAACAAAGGTACAAATATAACCGAATACAACAAGTCCAAACGTAATGCAGAAAGTCGTAATTCAATAAAACGCGCAAAGTCCGTTACTTATTAGATTCCCAATTGTAGTAGACGCGTCTCGCTTCGTTCGTAGTTCTCGCTCGACTGACTCCCTCTTCATCAGGTCATCGTTTTATACTGCACAAATGCAATGTCCCCATATCTAAGTCGGCTTAATCCGCCACACCTGACTAACTCGACCGTAAACTGCCATAAAAGAGTACAATAAAATAATGGGCTGTTTTCTAATCACAAAATAAACAAAAGAAGACGATCATAAAAGAGTTACAATTAGTTTAAAAGCCGGCGGGTAATAAAATGTGTTTTGTTTCAGATATGCAGGTGGGTTTTGTTTTTAACGGGACCTGAGTTGTAACAATATGAATGAATGAATGAATGAATAAAAACTCTTTATTGTTCGCCATAAACTTAAATCTAGACAATTGATATGGATACATTTGCATTAGAACAATGGGCGGCCTTATCGCTTATAGCGATCTCCTCCAGGCAACCCAGTGTCTAAGGAGATTTTAAGGAAAATTGCAATATATGATTTTTGGTGGTGCACTAAACTAAAATAAAAGTAACAAAATCACAATCATATACTATTAAAAATAAAATATAAATAAACTACTATATACTTATATATACAAATATACATATATAATATAGATATACGATGATATTATAGATTAGATATATATACATTCGATCAATAGATACATTCATTTAATGCAAGAATTTTTATTTAACACACCAATAATGGTCAGTGACCATACGTTTAAATGTAGTCATTGATTTAGCTTGTCTGATTGGTAAGGGGAGGGAGTTCCACAGTCGAAGAGCCTGTACGGCAAAAGAATTTCCTACGAAGGAAGAAGTGTGTGCAGGTATCGTTAACAAATTACAGGAATGAGATTGATAGAGAAAACTAAAAAGTTCCTTTAAATATGAGGGAGTACAGGGATTGTAAAGGATATTGTGCAAAAGGGAGAGTAAGTGAACATTCTGGCGAAAGCAAATAGGTAACCATTTAAGCTTATCACGAAATTCGGAGACATGGTCATATTTACGAAAACCAAATATGAAACGTATACAAACATTTTGAAGGCGTTCTAGCTTATCTAGTTGTTCCTGGGTTATAGCAGGCATCTGCATAATCAAGTAGGGGAGAAGCAAGGATTGTGCAAGCATAACCTCAATAGCAGTAGATAGGAAATTCTTCAACCTCCTAAGCGAAGCGGATGACGCGAAAAGTTAGACATACACACATACAAACATATATATATATATATATATATATATATATATATATATACATAATATATATATATATATATATATATATATATATATATATGTAATACATACTTACCTAAATTATGTACCTGTACATCATATTTTTTTTTATCGCAAAGCTGGCTAGCATGCAGACGGCCCATCTATTGGAAAGTGGTTACCATCATCTATACACGTTTGCAACACCAGGGGCGGAACCAACCCGTGGCCAGCCTTATGATGGAATAAGAAGATGAGACAGAGTGATCAGAGTTTACATCAGATCAGATCGGAGTCAGGGCTTAGTGCGAGTTTTGTTACTACTCGATCACGTTGTAGTTTACGCAATTTTGTTATGAATGCTTAATGCCATCTCGTATCGCTTGAAGGAAAACCTATATCGTGCCATACAAAATTTCGTTAACTTGAATGTGATCGATTAGTAACAAAACTCGCACTGAGTACACAAAAAAGAGGAAAAGGAATTTAAAATATCTATTGTAGAACAATAGTTAAAATAATGTGGTGATAGGAAAAACATACTCATCATTTCCTAGTTCACCTATTCATAATGAAGTTAAAAAATAACAACTTAAAAATTTTAGTAGTATCAATAAATATAAACGAACGAACGAAAAGAAAAACCAGAATTATTATATAATCGTCTTATGTCCAGCTATACACAAATATCTAGACCATACAAACTAAAATACTTGCAACAAAAATTATTTTTAAAACCCGATTTGTTCTGTACTTTTTGAAATATAGAATGTTTAGCACTATATACTTTTTTTAAGATTCCGTTGTCAAATTACAAAAATCAGTAAACGAAACAGAAGTACCACGAATCCCTTCACTATATGGAGTGACACACATTTCGCCGATTCACTGATTGTGAGTGAGTACGACCATTAGTTTATTTATTAACGAGACAAAGACAAAATAATATATTTTTAAACCCTCTGATATAATCAGAGGCTTACAAAAAGCCATCCGATCATGATTCTGAATAATTTATATCAAAACATTTAGTTAGACCAATACATTAGTCGAGTCAATTATATCGTTTCATCTCAAGTCAAAATTTCCACATGTAGTTATGTTACGGACCCTTGACCAGAGAGCGGCTACTTTATGCCCGCTGTACACTTTGGGCCAAGATAATGAGCCAATGTGTACTTGACTTATTTTTTTCAAATTGCTCTTTGGCGGCCAATACCGATAGACGAACAATATAGCGTCAGATTTTCGTGCACAATGCTCATTAGATCTTAGGGTGCTCCACAAACAGTGTTTTTACGCTTTGTCTTTTCTGAATGTGTGGCGTGAGAGTTTTGCGTCTATGATGTTACCCCGTTGGATAAGGTGACGTACCACTGGCGAAAGCCCAGGACTCAATCGCCCGAGAGGGGAGTACAAAATAATACGATGTGATGTTGTACTCCC
This sequence comes from Dendrolimus houi, assembly GCA_039645545.1. NCBI lineage: Eukaryota > Metazoa > Arthropoda > Insecta > Lepidoptera > Lasiocampidae > Dendrolimus > Dendrolimus houi. The sequence continues at coordinate 20,242,358 of CM077127.1, read as the reverse complement.
TATACAATTATTGTTTAATTAATTTAATATTAAACTTAAGACTATATATACAGAAATCTTAACTGCTACATGAAAATATGTAAAACCTAAACGTGTTCGTAGATGCATCCCCGAACGTTTTCTGTTTTCTATTACTCAGTTTTAACCAAATACGTGACATTATATATATATATATCTCTAATTTTATCAAATGGCCAAATCATAATAAACAATATAACAATGCATAATAAACAGCGACCTTTGAGACTCAGTACTATAACAGTGTACTGGTGTATGATTGGTGCAGTACTTCGTCTTCTAATTACAATTGAAACGAAGATGATTTCTAGAGAATATTCCCGATTTATTTATCAAATTTACATGATATATCATTGGATGCCCGCAAACACAATGATCACATTTGTTTCGTATTAAAACTCAAATTCTTATTAATCTGTAAATATATAGATATATCGATAGATAACTATTGCACACCAAAATATACAATTACAAAAACAAATCATATTTACAATACTTACTAGGCAATACAATATCGCTTAAAGCGATGTCTTCCAGGCAACATAAGTTAAAATAAATTCTTACCAATCTGGCGATGTAGGTGGTGCAGTGGCAATAGATATATAAATACTAAGCTAATTTAAAAATTACATATGCATGTACATAAGACTATGCAAATGTATTTTTTTAATGAAAACCACCAAAGCATTTGATCGTTACATTATTTTAGGTCAACGGGCAGCAGGCCCAACATACTGGCGCCACGTGCATAGCGGGCTTTAAAGACATGTAGATTGACATTCACTGATAACATTTGGCTGCTACTTCGTCTATAGCACAGCCATTAAACAAATGGACAGCTTAAGAGAGCAAATTGATTATTGCGATAAGTCACTTTGACTGGGACAAGCGTATTCGAAATAAAAACTCGATTGGATAACATTGAAATATGGCTTATTGTAATTGATTTCGATAAGACAAATATATTTTGGTACAGTTATCTTAACGTAAGTCGTGACAGACTAGTGGTTATCCAACCCTTGTCTCCATCTAATTTTGTGAGTTCGAATTTTGGCTTTTTTTTATTGTAGGAGTTCAGCAAACAGGCAGACGGCCCTCTTGATAGAAAGCGGTTACCATCGCCTATGGACATTTGCAACACCAAAGGGGCTATAAATGCGCTGCTTCTCTCTTAAGGAGGGAACCTGCAACCTGGTCACTAATGCTGGAACACAACTCAAGGTTTTTCTGGCGACATACTTTAGACCAGGGGTGGTAGCCATCCAGTCGGACAAATGCCCTACCACCTGGCAGTGGGTTGTTTTGTCGCCTCTTACGATAGGCCGCCCGGCCGCAGTAAATGGTATCCTTTCTCCGTTCCTACACGGATAAATGGCTGGGAAGTATGCACCGCTTAGGCAGTTTCTGTGATTTTTCGTCCATCACGTTACAATTACCTGACATTGAAGAAAAACGTAATTAAACCTGCATTTTAAAATAACCGATGTGTGTAACCGGTGAATCCACTTTGGATAAGCGTCGCAGATATATCATTCATTCCCTTAAAAAGAGTAGGCACGAGTCAATGACTGCTTTATAGACTGCTAAAGCGTTATCTATAATTTCGTTGACGCTTATAGGAAAAATAAATACCTGTTGTTTTCCAATTAATTTTTTTTTCGCTATTTCGCATTTTTGTCAATACATTTTTATATATTCGCTAGAAGGTTTTTACATCACCAGTCCAACACTGGTTTGCGTAGACATTTAACCGACGGTTAAAATAAAATAATCGCTGTTTAGTCATTTAATGCCCGGTTTCTGGGGTTACCAGTTATGATTTCAATGACAATTGATTCCATAAAGTTATGTAATAGATAAACTTAGGCTTAACTGTCATTGAGTTTTTGAATAGGTATGGTATGGAAGCGTTCGATTTTCATCAAACAAAAAAGTCAACAACAAAACGTAAAACAAAAGATATGGAATGGATAAACGCCTAAAACGCAATTTTATAAGTTATTGAACCGATAGCGCTAACAAGCAGATAAACTAAAGTTAAAAGTGCCTCAGAAACCGGGCATTAGCGATTATTTTATTATAACCATCGGCTAAATTTCTATGCACATCAGCCTTAGTAACTATTGAAATAATCGTCTGTAAGATACAGACTGAAAACCGAGTAAGATTAGGTATAAAAGTTTCTACTTACCTTTTAGTAACGCAACCCTAAAAATAATCAACATCAAAAAAAACAAATATCGTGTAATCAATTTCCTTATATTACCAATAACTCAATCATGAAGCAATAAAGAAACCGTTAAGATTATTTTACAATCCATTTCCGTCTCACATAAAACTTGAAACAAACAATTTCAGCTATCCAAACCACTCCAAAATCAATTTATCGTCATTCTCTCCGTAGTTATCAGTCGAATCTTCGACAGCTAGCGGCTGTACAAAGTGCTACTGGACATAAAAAATTTTAAAACATCAAGTACGAGAGAAAACATTCCTTCGCTGCGGCCATTCCAGCAATCGGCCTGTCAATTGATAATATCAGAAATACCTACTCTTGAGTAGGTATTGCTTGGGGTTCCATTCCACCATTCCAATCCATGCTACTCTATAAATTTGAAAGTGAGTTTGAATATTTGTTTGTTTGGTCTCTCTTTACGACCTTAGATAAAAGACGATCCACCAGATTCAAGTCGTCAGGGATGACATGCGAGTGAAGCTTCATACTGTTACGACCGACAAAGAACAATTCACACCTGCAGTTTATTACCTTTTCAGCATTTGGACTTCTTTTGTTTACTTTGTGTTTAGAATTTGTAATTAGAAAAAGAGCCTACTGTGTATTGTAATATTTTATGGTAGTCTTTAGCCAGGTGTGATTCTTGGAAATCATTGTTTACGCGGTCGAGTATTGTGTCAAGACATATTGTATAGTTTAGTATAAAACAATGCCCGAATGGAGGGGTGAGGCAGTGTAGCGATGGTCACAAGCGACACAAGACGTGTGTACATTCGATAAGCTATATAGTGACGGACTTTGCGCGTGTTATTGAATCGTGTATTACGTTTGTACTGGTTGTGTCCAGTTATGTTTGTACCTGTGTTATACGTGTTTGTATAGTTCTAATAAATTCTATAATAATTCTAACCGCATTTTAATTCAAGTCCTGCAACTCGTAACACTACTGTAGAACATGGCGAAGACCGTGAAAAATGTAGAACTGCAAAAGACAAGCGGATCCTGTAAAAACAGGCAGGATTTGATACTAAAATGATTATTAGCAGCAAATGGGAACATAATAATTTCTATTAAGGAAGTGACAGTTTCTCTAATATATATAAGCAGAAATAAGTATTTATGTGTTCCTGATGCTGTACAAATTAAATTCTGAGAGCAAAAGACTTCTAGACAGAAACACTCAGGGTGCGGTATAGATATAGAGCACCTTTATTTTAAGTAATGGAACGTAACGTAATGGAATGTGTGTAGTGGGGTAGAGGGGGAGGGTAGGGAGGCATATTTACCCCTTCTGCAACCCCTATATCAAGAAAATCAAAAGAAAAATCACCAAAATCGCTCCAGGTGATTAGGAGGATTCTAGAACCCGATCTCAGCGCCACCTACCGGTTCCAATTGTGAATCTAAACCATCCGGGGACCCATTCAAACACACAAAACAAACATCATCAAAATCGGTCCAGCCGTTTGGGAGGAGTTCACTATCAACACATGTACAGAAGAATATATATATATATATATATATATATATATATATATATATATATATATATATATATATATATATATATATATATATATATATATTACGATAGATATCATTATAAATACACCTATAAAACTTCCTTGTAGTTTTCGAGAAAAATGACTATGATATACGGAGATGTCGATTTCATTTTCGCCATAATGGCTGAGGAGTTTGAAAAATTGAGTAGCTATGTCCAAATTTTTTTCAAGTGCCTGCCCTTTGGCTTTTGTAATAATCACTAGGAGTAAAAAAGAAATGTTACCGTTTAAATTGGTAACATTATTATAGAGCAGTAGTTTCCTGAAACCGATCAAATAGCTATAAAATGCCTCTCAAGAATTTGGTTTGGAAACGATCAGTAAGGCCGAAGACACTTTAATAGGTCATTAAAACATTGACTAGAGACAATTTGATATATCAAGGCGGCTTCTTAAATATTTAAGTGAGAAGTGGTGACACTGATTCTTTATAATGATACTTAAAGACATTCCTTGGTTAGAAATTTCATAATATCAAAGAAAACATAAATGGTATGAATGGAATCTGAAATAGCTAACATAAATTGATTTGGTTTGGTTTTAAATATGTATAGATGTATTGTTGTATCAGCTGACTCTTTTCCATATTTATCTTTTCATAGCTTGAATGCAAATATATAATATTACCTATTTATTAACTTCTTCCGCATAAACCAGTTGAATAATTAAGAATTATCAAGAGAAAGTCACCACGGCCCCAATTCTGCTACTAATGTGTCAAAATCACCGAACACTGGAGTCTCAATCGTAAGTTTTGCTAATTTCTGTATTCTGTTAATTCCATAGCGATCCGCCGCGCACGACATTATCAAGAGGTCATTATAGATAGATTTAGTAGAATACGAATATTTGGCACTATGGCATTGGAATCGGACTTTGAAATATCGCAACGCCGTCACCTGAAATAGCAGTATTGGAGCCCAGGTGACAGACAGATTCTTATAGCCAAAAATTGTAGTACAGATAAAGGTGGTATAGTCTCCAGTGGATACATTACTGCGAACCACATAGACACGCCCCCATAATATACAGATTACATAATGTTACGTAAACTTATGTAATCTGCACGTGGTGCGAATTAAAAAAAATGCTTCACTTCATTTTATAGTGTTGTTCACGTAGGCTGCGTCTATACCTTTATTCGTCTGAGAGCTTGGGTATATTCCTACAATGTGTTTTGCCTGGAGATTATTATTTTTTATTATGGAAATAATTCACAAGTCAACACCGAGACCTTTAGAAATCACCATACCCCTGAAACCTCCAATCAAGCTGATATTAATAAAAAAAACGATTGCACTCCATAGTAATCAAAGAGTCGATCAATCATCGCTCAATTCAAATGCTGTGTTCACATATTGTTTTTAAAAGACTCCTATTGTCCCCCCACGAGCGTGTGTAATCATTTCTCATTGTTTTAATAACCACAATTGTTTCTCTTACACACGTTTCATAAATTATTGACTTTTGAAGTGAAACTTCTTTAGAATCGTTCTGACTGACTGACTGAGTGACACGATAAAAAAAAGCGACACTAAATTACTAGGTACTTTTTGTGATTTGCTATTTTCGTCATTTTGGTAATAGTTTTTGTAGTATAGTAGTTTTCGTAGCCTCCTCACTCTTGTTTACTAAGCAGCGGTGTAGACATAATTGTGTTCGCCTATATATTCTCTGAAGTTTCACTTCTACTGCGTATAAACTGCATACAAACACAATTTTTTTATCGCAAAGCTGACAAATAGTCAGAGGACCCAGCTCATGGAAATTGGTTACCGTTGCCTATAGACGTTTGCAACACCAAAAGCGTTGAGGTGTCACGGATGCAGAACATATTGATCGTAGGTGTCGAAATTTAAATGTCTTTTATGTGGTGAGATATATTATTGGCTGCCAAAGTCGTGAAAATTTGGCTTCCTTGGTAACTTTTGAATAGGTAGAAAAATTAAGATGGTACTTCAAAAATACTTTCATCGAAAATTGTTTTAATACAATACCAGTTTGGCGTTTTTGATACCAATATGGGGTATTTTGCCTCCTTTGACAGGCGTCCTAAATTGCCTGTGGACCATGTAGTAAATGTACCATACGAAATTCATTTATTTATTTAAATTATTTGAGACATAAAATAATTAATAATAAAATATTCTTAAATACAACATTTATCAATCAAGTTTCCACTTAAAAATAATTTATATAATAAAATTTTATATAAACTTTTACAAATAATATTCCGTTGAATTTTATAAATAGTCATTTCACCATCAAGCTGTCTGACTAACCTATAAATAGCGGTTTTAAAATATCCAACTAATTTCCTCAACTCAATACACGAACAGTTACCATTATTTTATCGTCCATAAATATCTTGCAGATTGCTTTTTTAATTAGGTTTAAAAACCAGTCTACAGATTTAAAAATAAGGTTTTATATCTTAACAAAAATTTTAGCGGGAACTTAGAGAGCGATGTTTTACAGTGCTGATTTATTTATTTTTAAATTGAGTTTAATTGATTACAATAACTTATGTATGGTTATAGCATAATTAATATATAATATAATATAATCTATCTTATAAATAAGTATATATACAAATTAAAATTAAATTATAAAATCTAGTGCCAGACCGCTGTCAGTTGGAAACGTGCCCAAAAGACTGGCCACATTACCTCGCTGTATCGCAACGCTAATGCCTTGTCCGAGGTACAGACCAGTCTTTTGGTCACGTGAGACGTCTACCAGGCGTTTCGCTATGTCTCGATAAAGTTTGTGCGCCTCAGGCCCCCATGGTCCCAGGGTCTCTACCCCAAAAGCCGCAAATATGTAACCATTTCCGATGGCGGAATATTTGCGGCATTTTAGGGCCTCCTGCTGTGCAGCAGCTGAACCAGCAGACATGCTAGTGGCTGAAAGATGGGACGATGCCAGAGTATCGACGCAAGACGCGTCCCATACTAAAGGGCGACCCATCCTCCAGGGCACCAATGACATACCATCGGGTCTCTTGCCATCGTCGCGGCACAAGCCGTTCGGTTCTAGAACGGCAGGTACCCCGGCGGTGACAAGAGCCCGACGGATTATGTCATCAAGTGCTGCATGGCGCGGAATTCTGCCGGCACTTCTGGTACAAGATAAACCATGGTGACCGAGGCGCTCCACCTTATCTCTACATTGACAGTGATGTGGGACAACACAGGCCGCCCCTAGGCGAATGTAGGCACTTATTCTAAACGTGTTATCGTCTAGAAAAGTGCCCAAATTCGCCGAGGGGAGTGCCTGTAGCCACAAGCCAGACTCCCAACGCGAAACAGCTAGAATACGGGCACGCTCAGTCTCATTGGCACACATAGCCAGTAGATTTTGATGTACCAATGAGCAAAGCGGGCCGTGCCACAGCTTCTGTGACTTTGGGTTTAGAGGAAAATTTTGGTGTGGGCAGGCCATAGACCACGCATTTCTGGCCTCAGTCAAGTAAAGGACCTCAAAGTCACCAAGTGACGGTTTTAATATTTCACCAATGAGATCCCTTGTACTATACACTGAGGACAGAAAGGCGGGTAAAGAAACTATAACATATTTATTCATTTATTTTTTAAATGAATAAATATGTTATGTTGTATAGTAAAATAATTTGAATGAAATTTCTATGCAAATCCAATTCGTTATCCTCTAGTGTATACCGGTTTTCATTCATAAATTTAATTTTAATTTATAACTGCCAATAAAAGAGCTTTAATTGCGTTAGTGGCGTAACAAAATAATCAGGTATTTTAAAACAGGCTTTTTTTAGGTGACTTACAAAATTGTAGATACACTTCAAGGCTTCTTAGCGATAAGACCGCCCATTGCGCACATTTAGAATATTTTTAGACTATATGTTTTCTGTATCGATGTACAATAAAGAGTTACCTATCTCTATATATCTCTCTTTTCTAAATTTTAATAAATTTATTAATTTTCAAATTATGATGCAAGTATGACGCTATTCACTGGTCAGATCTTAAAACATACAAGCCGTTCTTTAATGGCTTGATTTACAGAAATACCCGCTTTAGGCGAGGGATGAGTTTCAGACAAAGAAATTCGCGTATAGCGAGGTAAATGATTAAATAACGAGCCAAATAAATAAATAAATTGGTTTTATTGCAAAAATGAAACAAAATCAACTCACTCATTGTTACATATTTTTATTGATTTACTAGCTGACCCGGCAAACTTCGTACCACCTCAGAATTAATTTTTTCATATTTACTCACCTTTTAAACGTCTCTGGACTTCCACAAATAATTCAAAACCAAGATTTTTATATATAAAATTTAATTTTTAGAATTACATGAGAAATAGTTATTTATTGTTTTTTAAGTAGCATTTCGTTTGCGTTCTTGCAAAATTCTATCGAAACAAACAACACTGTTTTGTATTGCATGCCGAACACTTATTAATAATTGAATTTTTATAAACTGAGAAGATTAACGCTGTTATTGGCTAGCGCAATCATGTCACGATGCGTGCTAATGGACCAATCAATAAATACGCATAAAGAGGGGTAAATTAGCGCTAATTTTAAAAATCGTGTAAAGCGGGGTATTAGTGTAAGGTGGCGTACGTACGTACGTATTTACGTCTAAAGTGGCTAAAATTTACTTTTAAACTATAGTGGTAAATTTTGAAAAATGCTTTCATCGTAAAATTATTTTGCGATATCAGGTTATAAATAATAATAATAACAGCCCATAAACATCCCACTGCTGGGCTGAATATACATGCCACACCTGTCCAAGGCAGATTAGCGGTTTTGACACATCTATTGTTTCATCGGGATGTTTCCCTTTAACGTTATCACGTGGTAATTGTAATAATACGTACATTAGGTCAGAAAACTGCTCAAGTAAGGCATGCTTTTCCAGCCAGGATTCAACCCCGTACCCTTTGAGTTTGTACGCCAACCACTAGGTTGGCGTACTCCTGTTCCAAACTCACCTCTAGCTTAGCCGTGGTAGCTTAGTAGCTACCACGGCTAAGCTAGAGATATGAGGTATCTGCCATTATTCTTTTATGGTTCTGTAGCCAAGGGCTACTACCACGATGACGAATGTAAATTCGTCATAACCTCTACCTTAATCCTGGTTTTATATTGTGTAAATATAATAACAGCCCGTAAACGTCCCACTGCTGGGCTCGGGCCTCCCAATATAGGGAAGCGGACAGTATACCCACCACGCTTGTCCAAGGCGGTTTGGCAGGTTTGACACATCAGTTGTCTCTATGTGCAGGTATTATCACGGTGTTTTCCTTCAACGTTGTTAGCACGTGGTAAACTGTAACAATGTGCACATTATATCAGAAAACTGCCTTAGCGGTGCATGCGTTCCGGCCAGGATTCGAATTTCGAACCCGCGCCCTTTGAGTTTACGCTACCGCGACTTTTTTTGTAAGTGTTTTTGCATAACTTTGATGACGCACAACACATAATATACTATATATATATATTCCCAAGACGAACAGGTATGTTTGTGTTATTAGCAATATGCAATGGAGAACTTTGTATCCGATCCCAGACACCTAGGTCAGAGTAAACAAGGCTACCTAATTGTATTAACAAAAATCCGGGAATCAATTTAGACTAAAGGTTTTACGATAGCAATGTAGGTATAAAAACATTACTCGAAAATAGTGGGCGGAAATGAATAAAGTTTCAAACAAAGAGGTCTGTTGTAAATGTACCGTTGTATTTGTAAAAGAACAACAGTAGCTCTTTGATATTTTTGGAAGCCGTGGGAAGTGTTTATAATTCTTTATTAATTACAGTTCTAAAAGATAATTATAATCTTACCTTTTCTCAATAGTTTAGAAAATGTATCTTATACAAATATATAAAGCTGAAGAGATTGTTTGTTTGTTTGAACGCGCTAATGTCAGGAACTACTGGTCTGATTTGAAATTCTTTCAGTGTTAGACATTCCATTTATCGGGAAAGGCTATATGCTATATATCTTTACGCTAAGACTAATAGGGGCGGAGCACCAATGAACAATATTTAAATATATTTTTTTAACTATTCCAAGCTGACGAAGTCGCGGGCAGAAGCTAGTTGTTAAATAAAATCCATTCAGCGACTATCAGAAAATTGCCAAATAAAGATATATATAATAAAACTTAACCATTATCTTATTAAAATTTATATTCCTTAAAATGTAATATTTTATTTATTTAACATTATTTGGTTAAATAATAAGCTTAATTACTTTGACCCGCTTTAAACTTTAATATTGACTAATAAAGCATTGAAACGAGTTTAATATTCCGCTTTAATGAAACATTTAATTATTTTCTGAAATGAGAAATCTTCTGATGAAAAACGCCTATAATTAGATTGCAGAGGAAGTCTTGGTTTACAAAGCAACTTAAAGTTAAACACAAATTACTGGATATTCACCTCAAGTTTAACATAATAAGTAGTTTCCTATTTGATAATATTGTTACAACTTAGATCCCGACAAAAACAAAATCCACCTGCATCTGAAACAAAGCACATTTTATTACCTGTCGGCATTTTAACTAATTGTAATTCTTTTATGATCGTCTTCGTTTGTTTACTTATTTAAAGGCATTCGTTTCTAGAGCCTATTATTGTATTGTAATCATTAGCCAGGTGTTACAGATTTTAAAAGTACAAGCTGATTCTAGAAAAGTCGGTCCACGTGGTCGGGCGGGCACTTGTGCACATTGCACTTGTGCAGGATAAAACGATGGCCTAATAGAGGGAGGAAGTCAGTCGAGCGAGAACCACGATCGAAGCGAGACGTGTGTACTACAATCGGCAATCTAATAGTGACGGACTTTGCGCGTTTTATTGAATTACAGCCTTCTGCATTACGTTTGGACAGGTTGTGTTCTGTGTCATAGGTTATATTTATACCTGTGTTATACGTGTTTGTATAGTTCTAATAAACTCTATAGTAATTCTAACGGCATTTTAATTCGAGTCCTGTAACTCGTAACAATATTTACATAGACGCTTTCCACATCTGTCTGTCGGTCTGAATATCCGCTAACTCCTAAACCATGAAACGGATTTTTAATTTCAAGAAGGTTTGTATATACTAGCATTTGCCCATAGCTTTGCGATATATAATGACCTAATTATTTTTTTACGTAAGTAAAATCTCTATTTTACTGTTACTATTAGTAATCAGATCCTAGTAAGCAGCTCTCTACTTACTACTCTACTCTACTAGGGCCTGATCACTGGCGTGGCCGCGGGGAAAACTGTAGTTATAAATATTTATAGTTTTTAATTTATTATTTTTGGGTTATCTTAAACGTTTGTTTTTATAATATTTTCTTAAGTTTTCTCGACCTGTATCTTATATATATATATAATTCTTCTGTGCGTGTGTTGACAGTGAACTCCTCCTAAACGGCTGGACCGATTTTAATGATATTTGTTTTGTGTGTTTGAATGGGTCCCCGGATGGTTTAGATTCACAATTGGAACCGGTAGGTGGCGCTGAGATCGGGTTCTAGAATCCTCCTAATCACCTGGAGCGATTTTGTTTTTGTGTGTTTGAGTGGGTTCCCGGATGTTTTAGATTCACAATTAGAACCGGTAGGTGGCGCTGAGATCGGGTTCTAGAATTCTCCTAATCACCTAGACCGATTTTGTTTTTATGTCATGAAGCAAAGTCTTTTAGGAATTCAGAAAATATGGCGGTACGAAGTTCGCCGGGTCAGCTAGTACTAATATATAAAGCTGAAGAGTTTATTTGTTTGTATGTTTGTTTGATTGAACGCGCTAATCTCAGGAACTATTGGTCCGATTTGAAAAATTCTTTCAGTGTTAGATAGCACATTTATCGAGGAAGGCTATAAGCTATATATTACCACGCTTAGACTAATAGGAGCGGAGCACCAATGAAGAATGTTTCAAAATCGGAGGGTTTTGCAAACAATTTCCACGCGTACGACGTCACGGGCACAGCTGGTACATAATAAAACTACGTTTTAATTAAATATTACTGCGCTTAAACCGTAGTTTTATTATTTATTTTTATTTTTCACTAATTTCTGGCGGCCTATCAATAATAGCTCACCTCTACCTATCTTTGTACCTTAGTTTTTATGATTACAGCTGTTGTTAGCCTCCATCTATACAGATAATTAAAATTGAAGCCTGTTTATAATGTCAAAATAACAGCTATTTACTAAATACATATGAAAGTATATACGGCACTTATATCAAAAAACCAATTTTTAACATTTTGTCTGTCTAGGTGTTTACATTGATTGACGAACGGATACTGGGAATTTTTCTTTAGAAACTTCAATCACTTTTTTACTACAACCATTCTATTCCAAACGTCCAGGGCATCTACCGCGTGTCGACTGGACTTTTTATCGTTGCATCACTTTTTGCCATCGACTGTGGCCGCCGACAACATAGGCGCGTGACAGCCTGCGGGTGCGCTTTGCGCCTACGAAATTCACCACAAAAACTACTACATCTACACAACTGACTTTCAACCTTACTGTATTTAGTTTATGGATGAGGCTTATTTAACACGTCGTATAATTTTGGAATGGAATCACCTAAAACATTTTGGTCAAATTGAACTTTATGGAAATAAGTTAAAGTCTCTCTCAGATAAACGCTACAAAAGTTCTGTTTTTATGCAATAATCTCTGGGTACTTCACTTTGGTTACTATAATAAAACGATAGAATGAAACAGTCAATGTGTCTCGTGCCACAATTTTTATTATAGGAACCGACAGAACTGGTGTTTTTGCTGTGTCTTACAGCAGTTTGACGAAATCACGTAGCCGAGTTGATTTGAAATGAAATGGTCGTTCTTACGAATACCTTTTTTATTACCAAGTACATCGACCTGTAATGCGACTGCATTTTCCTTTGAGTTTAGTTTTTTTAAATACATTTATAACATATTATCAATTATCAATATTGTTTAACACCTGATCTATTTTTCAGATAAAAAGTTATCTTCAACATTCACCATTGTAATAACTAAAATACTAGTTTCAATAACATATTAATATTAAATGTATCCGAAACAGATAAATTGTGTGCACGCCTCAGAGTACTGGAAAAAGATATAATTATTATCATCGGAGTCTGTGCAGGACCTTATAAATACATTTTTGCTGACATTATTTTATCGTCAAAATTGTTACATGTATATTTTGACGAAAACATAATGTCACCAAAAATGTAGTTACAAGGTCCTGCAGCGACGCCGACAATAGTTACCTACTATATACCTATCACGAATGATTGGATAAAGATGAAAAAAAAAGGACTAAGTAAAATACTGAACTAATTATAACCTATTAAAATTGAACGGGTTACGTTATATTTAGATTATTGTATAAAAAATAGAATTTAAAATATGCTTTTTATACTTATAATAAATAATGTCTATTGATTTCTTATCACTCCAATAAATAAAATTGGTCTTAAGTCGATTTCTCAATCATCAGGTAAAAGTTACACATCGAATAAGAAGTGATAACCTTTATTTTTCAAGGGGATATACGTTTGCGGACACCCTGCCGCATGGAGACTACGGCGGGGCAGTGTGGGACTCGCCAGCCAGGTGGGTTGCCTGAATACCCACTAAAATCCCATGGCGTCTGTGTGTGCGGATCTGAAGTTAAAAAAATCCCGGATATTCTGTACACACAAAACCGCTGATAATAGTATAATTTTGTTGCCTTCAGTTGTTGTGTAAATTTTTGTTGAAATATAATAAATAAGTATAGAAGTTATATGTGCTCACCCAAACTCCGACGACTAAGAACGTGCACTATGGCCTCATAAGAATATATCTTGCACATATCTTGAAACCAGCTCAATCAATCATTCAAACAATAAAAATAACTTTTGAGGGCGGCCGCCATTTAGTTTTGTTTATCAACTCACTGCAAAATCTATTATTTCTTACATGTCTGTCTATTTAACACCGCAAACGAATCCGACGACACAATGGCGGCATCCTCGTGAAGTAAGTCATAATTGTCGGACAAAGATAGATGTACATACGTACCAGTATACAAAAAGAGAAGCAATTATGCATGAATCAAGAATGTGTACTGAAGTATGAACAAGAGATAGTGTTACCATGACTCAAACACCATTGTTTGGCATTTAATAATAAACAGTGTCCTTCTGTCGCCATATGTGAGGGCCCCGGGACGTATGCGAGCTTTGCGTTACGACCCCGACTTGCGTGGGCCGCCTCTACAGCTGCCGCACTCTTAGGACGGGTAGAGGTCTTTGCGAACACAACAGCCTCGCAAAAGGAGGCAACGGCGTCCCAGCCGGGTTGGCCCCCGACCATGGCTTAAAATACGGCCGGGAGCAACAAATGGAGAGTGTGCAGCGCCGTGTCCTCAAAGCTATCACTGCAGTGATGGAACCTTGACGATGGCTGACGCCCTATGTGACATAGATACCTCCAGAAACAGCCGTGTCTGATGAGGACTTATGTCAGGCGGAACGTCAAGGTGCCGTGTCTCTAGTAGTATAAATGATCACATGACTTGAATATAAAAGCGAAACAATCCAACTGTTTTGTGCACAGTTAATTTTTAATTTTTTAAAGTTGTATTTTGCCTTATGAATATAATTTTATATCAACTTTTTAATAAGTTAATAAGATAACTTCTTAGTCAATAAGAGAATAAAAGCCTACAGTATAAAGGAAATAAGAAAATTTGCTTACTTGTTATTCAAATAACGTTGAAAACCTTCCATTTAAAGAGGATTCGATAATGTCTTATTATACCTTATTTCATACAAATTTAATATTCAGACGAAATTCATGATCGGTTAAGAGTTGTCGAGCCAATGGAAAGCTAAATTGATGTAGGAAGAGCTTTCTGGAAAACCCATGGCTCTTAAAAGGACTTATTAAACTGAAATATGTCTTTTAAACGAAATCTTAAGTAATATCCGGCCGCTACCAAAATAAAAGAAAAAGTTTAGACTTCTCTCTCATTCAGACAGCCAAAAAGTTATTATTTTTTAAGTAATAAATTTACAATTGATAAATTAACATTATTACGGTATACAAGCAAATCTTATAAACTCTCCAATATTTGACTGACTTGGGGGTTAAAATAGCCACTTTCCCAGATGTATGCAGCTACTCGTATTATGTATATGGCAAGTGTCAAAATAACATGGAACCTTATACTTACATGTTTTAAATAACAAAATACTACTAGCCATACGTTATCTAATCCCTGGATGGTAGTAACTCTTAGCGTTCTTCTTCTTTAGGACAGGTATATTCAGTAATAGTTTTGAATGGTCTATGAAATCACACTTGTGACCAGAAGCGGCTTTAAGACATGGCGCAAGTGGGTAATCGCCAGGGCGTTAGACATAAATGGCTGCCAGAAGCTGCTAAAGCTATTGACAATCAAGATGGATAAAAGTGGCAACTTTATCAATTGAAATTGCAGGAAACTGACTCGATGCTTTTAATAAGAGAGTTCTCCGTTAGAATGGCTTGATTTTTAAATTTTTTTGTCCTTTTTAACGTTTTCTACAGTTGTGAACTGTAGAGTATACCCCCCCTCTACTCTCCAATTCACAACTTATTCAAAACTTGTTTTGGAATCTCCAAGAAAGAGTTTTTAATGTGTTTAGTAAAGCTTTGCAGACATTATGTTTGTGAATATTGAAAGCGGTCACAGTACATTTTCACTTCCAATCGAGATTATAATTTGCATTTGCGTGCCAGAGTCGCTGCCCGACCGAGGCCGGCTGATTTAAATACAGCGCACTGACACTGACTCGATGCTTGTATGGTACAAACATATGACAACCATAAAATTAAATATTTGAATCAAACATTAAGTGAACAAATTATTGGAGATCACCACCGTGCTCAAAATAGATCTCGGTGGAAGAGAGCATTTATTTTTGTACCATCATGTATGTGCAATAAAGTTATTCATTCAATCATTCACTGTTATAAAAGTCACGGTCCTCAGCAGTGAGGGAACGACGTGGAATAAGAAGAAGAATGATTAGTTAGTATGACTAACTAACTCCGTTAGCTCAGCGATCCAAAATGTGTCTTGGCCTCCGAAACGAGAACACACCACCTGTTTCTGTCTTGTGCGATTTCTTGCGAATTAAGAGCTTGAAGCTCACACAGGTCAGCCTCCACTCTGTCCCTCCACCGGTACTTGGGGCGCCCGACCGAACGTCGCCAATCCGATCGTCCCAAATAGGCCCTCTTCACGCTTCGATCGTCTCCCATCCGTTCCACGTGACCGAGCTAACAGAGGAGGTGAGATTTTATCTCTCCTATTATGTTAGGCTCGGCCACGAGATTTTCAATTTCATCGTTGGTTCGGACCCTCCAGCTGCCATCGTCTCTCCTCGTTGGGCCCAAAATCTTACGAAGAACCTTTCTTTCAGCCACTAACAGCTGGTTCTCTACCTTTAGGGTAAGCGTCCAGGCTTCAGCAACCGTTTTGTAAATCCTGATTTTGTTTTTCCTGCTTGGAAGCCGGGACACGATTACCTTACTTTAGGCTGCACAGCACCTCAGGGCGTTTTGAATACGTACGTGTATTACATCCTCTCGGGTGTAGGTAACTGTGCAGCCCATATATTTAAATTTGACTATCCCCTTATACTGAGCATCTCCAACATGAAGGTCCTCATGTGTAATGTGAGTATTCCTGTAACCGAAAACGAGATTAGTTAGTATAAAATAGATTATTTTTACGTTCGCGGGTATACAAAAGAAAGAGAGCTTTATTTTTAGAGTGCTCGTGGCAGATAGGACATTTGTAACAAATTAAATAAATATTAAATACAATAAATTTTAACATTATTTAAATATCAAAGAACAGGTGTTAACATAACATTTTATCATATAACTTTTACACTACCTATGATAGAAATAATTTTAATTACTTTCAAATAATAATTAATGCGATATTTTTAGTGACTTTTTTACTTGTACCTACATATGACGTCATAACTAGTACGCTCGTACAAAAATATGAAGGTGTGACGTTCTGTAAATTTTTAAAAAGTGTCTCACTTGACTGTCCGCTCCTTTATTGGGAGTAAAGCTATTCAAAAATAATCAATAATTACATTAATCAGTGAAAGGATGAATAAAGACTTTCAACAACAAAAAGCTACATATTGTGGCGATGGTAGAACGTTTTGGCAGCGTAGGCTGGTTCGAGACTAAGAAAAAAGTAGAAAATTTTGGAAGGAAAAGAAAAGGACAGATACATTTTAGAAAGGGATAGACGATGAACAAAAGAATAACGAAATGAAGAGCGAAATTCTATAATAGAAGGTTCGGGAAGGAAAAGATAGAGATAGATAGATGTTTAGAAAGAGATAGACAGTAAATAAAAAAGTCGAAATTATGGTTTCCAGAAGATTCTTCCGGATATAAGCAACGTAAGGCCCTCCTACCGGCGAATTCAGTTGAAAACAGCGAAGCCACAAATGCGATACCAGAGAATTGGAAGAGAAGTTTAATATCAGATAGTGCGTGCTTAGAGAGTTGGAAGATAAGTTTAGTAGAAGACAGTAACGAGTTTAATGGAGATTTTATTGGACAGTTCAATGAAGAAAGAGTGTAGCGTAGTTTAGAAGGAAGGAGATCTAGAAGAGAGCTACGCGCGGTATATTCCCAGTTGAGTACTGCAGTAGCAGGAAGGTGTTCTACGCAATATCGGCGACGGTATTGTGAGTAAACTGCTCATCGTCGGGACAGTGTGTCATTAGTTGTGCGTAAAAGGGTAACCCTGCAGTAAATAATCACGTACGGCTGTGTAAGACAATAAAAGCGTATAGTTGGGAAAAAACTGGTGTTTTCTTCCAATCCTAAATGCGTACCTCCGCTCGCACGTAACAATATCATCCAAGTAACCGCTTACAACAAACAAAACCCTTATAACATATACCACACATCAACGTGCAGCAGCTGTTCAGCCTCGCTATCACGATATGGAACACCTTTCTAGTGCAAATAGAAACACGGACAGTACCAGACAATTGATTCAAATGATCCCCGACGTCATGAATTCATGTGTACACATATGCAAACCGGCCATTTGTCGCAGATATTCCCTTGCTTATTTAAATACCGATTTAAAGGAAAGCAATTTGTTTCGATTTATTCTAATTCTATACTAATATTATAATGAGGAAATGTTTGTATTTTTGTAAGGAATAAACTCAAAAACTACTGGACCGATTTCAAAAATTCTTTCACTACTCGAATGCTACAATATCCTTGAAATATAGGCTATATAAAAATTAAATTACGGATCCTTATTAAAACTTCAATAATGTAACCCATCAATCTAAACAAAATAATTGGCGCTAGAATCGGGTTCTATGATTTTGATGAAATTTTATGTGTGTTTTAGTGAGTCCTACCGGATCTAATTATGAATCTAAACCACCCCGGTTTAGATCCATAGTTAGACCCGGTAGGTGGCGCTGGAATCGGGTTCTAGATTTTTATTTTTTCAGGGCATGATAACGTCTGCCCAGACCGCTAGTATCATACATAAGAGTATCGATGCATAGTTTATTTTAAGAGGACGGAGGGATATTCTCTAACGCTTGATTAAGGCATATTTGACGGGTCTAATGCGATTACTAATGTATTAGACCCGTCAAATATGCCTTAGTCAAGATGTAAGATGTATGCACAGGATTATTAACTATGTTTTCCTGCAACATCTGCAGTTTATACTCATTAAGACAGAGAGAGTAGCTCGACGTGCTTCGTGTTTAATAATAAGGAGCTGGCTAGTCGTTCCATAATCAGACGAGTAATATTTATCCTTATTGTTCGTCCGGTTAGCGGTCGACTAGACACTTCGTTATTATAATAAAATGCAAAATGAGACGCAAATAAAAGAAGAAAGAAAGAAGGAATTTATTTGCTAGGACTCTATGAGGATGTAAAGACTATTTATACATTTCTATGGTAAAATTTAATATGTTGTAACGCCGCATTTCCAACAAATGTGACAAACGAACAACAAATCGTCGACGACTCAGCATAAAGAAGTGCTGGAATTTGCTCCAGCACAGAGTTGATTTTTAATGCCAACCTCGCCTCTGTGATTAATATCTAGCCTATCGTGGATAACTATTTTAAATAATGACATTTATTTTAAAAAAATACGTTTAATTTTAATTTGTATATAGTATATTTTTACTAGTAATATGTGATAATAATAGTATTTTAATGAAATAAAGAATAAAATAAAGAGCAACAATTATATCGACATTACAATAATAACATATTCAAATAATCTGTTTCACTTCTGATGTTTTGCTTATTTTATAAATATAAATGAATTGGCCACTAAGCAACAATTAAATTATATTAAAAATAGCTAATTATAAATGAACTGAAATATTGTGGAGTATACCAGCAGTAAATAAAGAAGCATACAAGGAAACAATAAGCTTGTAGTGACACTGCAATGCATCCGATGACATAGATTTATCAACTTATCATTACATCTGTCGCTTTTGAATCTTATTTTGAACTTTATGGTTTTGAAATAAGAGTGATCTGTATAATAATTTTAACTTTGTTTTGGAAACCACATTGGTTCAGGTTCCTCACGTAGGCTATACGATGGCTGAATACGGAATTTACAAGGTGCAACAAAACACTAACCCCTTTCTAATATTATTTATACGAGATATATACTAGTTAATAAGTTTATCGAAAAACATTCATAAAATATATAAAATCAACCTTTTCCCTTAATTTGACAATTAACATTCCTTCGCAGAAATTGGACTTTACAAGCGACAGATTAATAAATGCTAACTCCTATCATTAATAAGCATACAAATCCACAAGTGATTCTGGTCTCTATTTATAACGTAATGTGTGAATCCTGTCACCCGCTTAAACAACGCTTTTTTAAATGCATAATAAAACATGATATTATTAATACAGTTGACTGTAAGCTTTAGATTTTGAATGTGTGTTTAGTGTAGATACTCATAGTTATGCTTCTTTGTCCCAAAATCCTTTTAATAGCAGTATTTTAAAACACCACGCTAAATAGAGAGTTAGCGTAGTTTAGACTGTATTTTCCAATGTGTTTTGGTGATACACTCGGCCAACTCACTCTAAATCTTAAAGTAACAATAAATTAAAAATTTGATAATGCCATTCTAAGTAATACTATACTACTACTCAATATAAAAATTTCATCAACAAGCTCTAATAATATCTATTATTTCTCTTTAATCGTCCCTATTGTAAAGTTGACTCTTTCAAATTGGCGTAGTGTTAATTGCTGGTATCGATTTGGTGTAATAATACAGTATGTGTTTTTTATTCAAAATCAGTATATTCAATTATTGACCAGGTATTTGATTTTTTAAAAATCTAATTATGCCTTTTTAGTTAGCATCTAAATCGGCGCCGTGGCTTGAAAATTCGGCCACAGAGGCCCACTTAAAAATTCTAAAAATCTGTGTATGAGAAACCCGATAATTCTTAGAGTGGAGTAGGTAAAAATTATCCAACAACCATTCAAAGTCCTAAATTCCTCATATCAACTTAATTAAATGTATCTTTGTATCTCTTAATTATTAAAAAACATGTTTAATAAGCAACTTATTTAAAATAAAAGCTGATTAATAATTGCCAATTATTTTTTAAATCCTAATATTGATAACGCTAATAGGTTCACATATTAAACTAACGAACACAATTCATTATTTATTGATTAATCTGATAGATGACATTATATATATAACTGATTTTCGGTCCCTATTATTTAATATGGGAAGTGGCATCTGCGGCTTACAAGATGCATTTAAATTTATTTATTTTTATTTTCTTTCTTTATTCCGTTTTAGGAACATCGATTGGTAAGTTTTTTAATATTTTATATTATATAAATGTGAAAGTCAGTTTATTTGTATGTTTGTTTCCTTATAAACAACCTTGGGAGTGAATTGAGTAGATAATAAAAGTTTCAGGAAATTTTAAAATTATTCGCGTCTTGTAATTATAACTAAACAAGCGGGCGTTGAAATACCATAATAACATATTATATTTAACATATCGCTATAAAAATAATTGTAGTAACTGTTTAAACACTAATTAATCCGTTATTAGACTATTTATAATATAATAATAGTTATACAATATAATTACAATAATTGAGACAAACGCACACATTGTATATCCCTAAGCTAAACAAATTACGTTTGTATTATGGGTAATATACAACTGACCACTCTGGGGCCGATGCCCGACACCCAGACCATAGTAAATAACAGAAAGATCGTTTCCAAAATTTACCATGCTAGGAATCGAACCCGGAGCATCTGCGCTCCAGTGAATTCGGCCGACTAAGACTTAGTCCGCTTAACCACAGAGGCCGTCTTATAAAAATTGTTATATAATATATCTAAACATATTAGGTTGGGGAAAAAGTTTCTTCGCATTTTATATAAAAATTCAAAAGGTTTTTTTATAAAGTTTATTTACATTTGACTAAAGTATGTAGGTGCCATTTTGTTGGATAACTTTTTGCCATCTTGTAGGTAGGGACGTTATCCCATTGCTATAAAAATTTTGGGGTTTCTGATCAAAAAACTGCGACAAGTGGTTTTGGCAGTCCTCTCGCGATGTTAACCTGACACTGCCTAAGGAATTCTGCAGAGACCGAAACAGGTGAAAATCTGAAGGTGCAAGGTCAGGACTATACGGCGGATGCATTAACACCTCCCAGCCAAACTCTCGTAATTTTTGCTGAGTGGCTAAAGATGTGTGAGGTCTAGCGTTATCATGGTGAAAAAGCACATCCCTTCTGTTGATTAATTCCGGCCGCTTTATCTCAACTTTTTGCTTTAATCTCATCAGTTGTTCGCAGTACAGTTCAGAATCGATGGTCCTGCCTGGCGGTAACAGCTCATAATGATTAATGCCCTTCCAATCCCACCATACACACAGCATCACCTTGTTGCGAATTAACCCGGGTTTCACCACAGTCTGTGAAGCCTGACCGGCCTTTGACTACGATCTCTTTCGCACGTTCTTGTCGTACGTGATCCACGGTTCATTAGGTTTCTTTCAGTGAGCTCATGAGGCACCCAAATATCGAGCCTTTTTCTGTACCCAGCTTTTTTCAAATGCGTCAAAACCGTTTTGTGGTCAATTCCCAGTTCTCCAGCTACATCTTAACTACTAATATGCCGATGTTGCTCCACTTTTTCAAAAATGGCATGAATTTTGTCCGTAACAGGGCGACCAGAACGACGTGCATCTTTGATATCAATATTTCCGGATTGAAAACGCTTAAACCAAATTTGCGCTATTCTCACAGATACTGCATTAGGTCCATAAACATCACAAATTTTTTTCGCGGCTTGTGTTGCATTTTTACCTTTTTTGTAATAAAATTTTAAAATGTATCGAATTTCTTCATTAGATTCACTCATTTTAACAATAAGAAAAACAAATGAAAATCACACATTTTCCAAATTTGAATTTGGAATTGTCTTCTTTAAAATTAAAACTTTTTAATGATACCAAAACCAGCCAGATGGAAATAGTATAGCCAAAGAGATCTTATTACAATTTCATACATACTATAATAAAACTGTAGATAGAGGTCGAATTTCAGTACAATGAAAAAAAATGCTAAAAACCGAGTCAGGGGGATGTAAGAAGTGAAATAGAACTAATTTAGATTTTTTTTAATTTTATGTTTCTCTATTTGTCTGTCTGTTTGTACGCTAATCTCCGAAACGACTGAACCGATTTAAATGAAATTGTGTATGGTGGTAGCTCATATCCCTGGTCAACATATAGGATTAACCACAGAGGCCGTCTTATAAAAATAGTTATATAATATATTAATAGTTATATAATATATTAATAGTATAAAGTTATAATAACAACCCACGTATACGTTCCACTGCTGGGCGAGGTTCTCCCCATTTTTAGGGGAGCGGGCTGTATACCCGCATCGCTTATCTAAGACAGATTGACGGGTTTAACACTTCGATGTGCAGGTTTCAACCCGATGTTTTCCTTCTCCGTTAGCATATAGTCATTATAACAATACGCTCATTAGTTCAGAAAACTGCCTAAGAGGGCATGCTTTCCGGTCATGTTCGAATCATCGTCCTTTGAATTTGGGACGCGAGTTCGCTAACAACTAAGCTACCACGACTTGTTATAGTTATGAAGTCGTAAATCTAAGAATCTGTGACTTTTGTAAGATGACTTACATATAATATATAGTTACATGTTATATGTATTGTAATATGTAAGTATATAATACTTACATATATTCAGAAACACGATCTGGAATCAGCAACAAAAATAAAGTTGACGGAGTCATCATTGTGTGACATGCTGGCTGGAAGAGATACCAGGTCGTGTCTGGAAACATACTGTACTAAAGTCGCACAGGACGTCAGGAAAAGGAATAAATAAGTCGGAGGAATGATGACGATTGCCTCGACTTATTCCTGACCTGCCGTGTGCTGTTACATTACAAGAACACGCTTTGTTATTTTATAAGAATACGCTTATACCTAGACTCCAACTTTATTTACAATTATTATTTTTAGTCATATGTAAATATAGTATGTACATACAATTTTATTTACCCTAATTAGAATTTAGTATTTACAATATATTTATTTACAATTGTATTATAATACACTTAATAGACGACGACGACTAAGAGCCTTGCCAAACAGCAAGGGTGACCTGGCGAATTTAAATACAAAAAAATACATATTATATACTTACAATATGTAATAAATACAAACATATTGTTCTTTATACATATTGGTTAATATTAGCCTCTGTGGTTGATCAGACTAAGCCTTTGACGGCCAAACTCAGTACAACGCAGAAGCTACGGGTTCGATTCCCGGCATAGTAAATTTCGTAAACGAACTTTCCGTTATTTACTATGGTCTGAATGTCTGGGAACGGCCTCGGAGCGGTCCGTTTATTTTACCCATTTTTTTTTTATAACGCAGGGGAATGTTTTTGGACACCATTCTCGGGCGCTTCGGGGGAAAGGCCGAAATGGCAAAAGGCACGAGGCCTGCATCGAGAGTGTGTGGGACTCTTAGCGACCGATCCTCCACGCTCGCCTCTAAAGCGAAGCTGTCCCGAAAATCGGCCGCCGAACTACCCACTAAACCTAAAGCTGCGCCCCATTTATAGCGCTTTTACGGGATCTCGTACACAGTAATTGCACCGTGTATTTGACCCATAACACAAGCGTAACTTTGTACTTAGCTTGGAGATATGCAATGTATGTGTGTTTGTCTGCCGAATATTTATTTATTTATATACGAACTGTTTATGGTAGCATAATATGTTTTTTTATATTGGTCTAGTGATAGTTTACTATGACAAAATGAAATTGAGGAATAAATTGTGGCCTTCTTTAGAGATATACAATTTAGGGACGTATTCAGTTATAGTGTTTACTAGGCGATTGTTGCTACTAAGGAGCCGATTTTTCAATCATCAGATAAAAGTTATCAGTTGAATAAATTATAGCCTGAGCGAATTCAAGTGTGACATAATTCAACTGTTTTATTCAAGCATGTGACATTTTTTAATTTTTCCAGGTTATACTTTATTCTACGAATAACTCTTATCTGGTGATTGAAAAATCGGCCCTAAAATAAATATTCTTATTTCTTATTCATTTGCTATCACATTGTGGGGGAGGTAGTGTTTACTATGGGTTACCACTGTGGGGTTGAGTTGTGGTTTCAGTAATCAGAAGGTGTTCTTGAGGTGTGAGAGAAATTAAACTAGGTTTGATTTTAACTATTTACACGGTTATTTTGTTCACACACGAAAATTTACATATATATCACACACGTTAAATCACAACGTATGGGCAGATGTGTACGCGGAACAAAACCGATCTATCGCAATATTCGGTTAAGACTGTCGAACGCGCGTGGTATTTGCACGAACGCGAAAAGTGCTGCCAGCGCGATTTGTGTCACCACAATATGTTGCTAAAGTAAATTATTTTTATAGGTGATCCAAAGATCTTCATATGGCCATCTTCCTACTACTTAGAAGCTACTAGAACATCCATTACTTCCGGAATTGTCGAGGACTATAAATTATGGTAAGAATTTTGTGGATACAATACTCTAAGGTAAATTAAATAAATATTAATTATTAATAATATAATAATAACTATTAATAAAATAAATTAAACCTTTATCATCTTGGGAATGAAATATAGTGAAATTTGGTACATTGCCTCTTTGCTTCAATAACGTGGAGAGTCTGACAAAAAAAAATTTTGTTAATAGAATCTCCCTCCCAGTTTTATTTTTCCAAAAACATGGTATCTTTTAAAATACTGTTACGAGTGCGGGACTTGAATCAAAATGCCGTTAGAATTACTATAGAGTTTATTAAGAACTATACAAACACGTATAACACAGGTCCAAATATAACTGAACACAACCAGTACAAACGTAATGCACGATTTTTTTTATTTTTTTTATTCAGGTGGGGGAAATGCTTTTCGCACATACCGGGTCCTTTGCTAGGGATCAGAACGTTGTTGATCATGGAGGCTTTCTACTGAGGCAATCCAAACAATAATCAACCGGCTTGTGTGGAGACTCGACTAATCAATACCCCACTAAAACCACCCTCCTCCCATGTACCCCGCGCTTATGGTAGGAAAGGCATGAGATACAGAACGTAGTTACGCCCACGCCGATCCTAGCGCACAAGTGCTTGAGAATGCCCCGGGAGAGGCAAACTCACTTCGTCAACAGGGGTGAAGACTCCTCTGCTCCCTAGATGCTAGAGGGCCCCTGCAGCGGTATTTCAGGGAGGGAGATCATGTGCATACCTGCGCCTCCGGGCTCCCGACTGACGTCGGCGCCTGCGAGACGCATGCGCACTTCCATCTCTCTCCCTATCTCGTTCCGAACGTAATGCACGATTCAATAACACGTGCCAAGTTCGTCACTATATAGATCGTCGAATGTACACACGTCTTGCCACGTTTGTGGTTATCGCTTGACTGACGATCTCTCTATTGGGACATTATTTTATCCAGCACGATGCAATATGTCTATCTGGCAAGCGTCGATGCAATTTCCCAGAAGTCGTAATCCGCACGCCTGCGTAATTATGCCTGCGAACGGCCATAAATGAGTACAATAGGCTGCTCTCCACAACAACCAATAAATAAGTAAACAAAAGAAGATAGTCATAAAACAGCTTCAATGTTATTAGCTCAAAAGCCGGCGGATGATGAAGTGTGTGTTTTATGATAGGCAGGTGTGTATCCAGTTTTGTCGGTGTGTAACAATATAATTTAGATCGAGAGAAAAAAGTTAATATTTGATACAATTTTTTTTAATTAAAAAACACGCTTTTTAAATTTCAACTGTATAGGCTATTTGAATCTGGTATGCACTGCCTGTTTACTTGTTGGCTGAGTCCCGGTTATACATCTCAAATAATTCTGATCGCAGGCATAAAAAGCTTTAAATTCGGATAACAAGAAAAACGAAATTTATTCCAGGTTTACAAAAAATAAGGCAAGGACCGATTATAATAATGGAGCAGTAAAAAATATAGTCTTGAACAATAATGAATTTGAAGATGGTATTGTATATGAGGTAAAACTTTGAAAAAAATATTAACTAAATAAAATCAACAACAATAAATGACATAGTTCGACTACCTTGAAGAAATTGCTTTAAACGACAAGGCTGCCAATATTTTGGAGGATCAACTGGTATACTAATTAGCATCTTACAAAAGAGTCCAGCCTCATAGATTTTGAATGTGGGTGCCTACTTATGACATCATAAGTATGTACAATAAAAGTTGTCAGATAGCATATTAACACATTCACTGAGTTACGGGAAGAATTTTCCTATATTTGACTTTCCGACTGTTCGTCAGTTAGTTATGGTTGTCTTACCACCATATGAATTTTCTAAGTGCCCGTGTACTTAGTATGATATAATTTTCTTTCTGATATTCTTCGAAGATGTTTAACGCTTTGCAACGGCAGCTATGTATACACAAGAATGTAACCTAATAATTAGTTCAATAAATTTTATAAGCAATTAATTTTGACGTACTTATGAGCCTCTGAAGTCAGGATCTGATACAGGAAAATTGAAGTCGTACCGCAAATCTGGGTTTCTTGATATGAGAAAATATAAATTTTGTCGCAAACTTGGCAAATTTTGTTTTTGAGCTATCGCAGTGAACGTCTTAATTTTTTAGATAATTATTGAAATTATTGCTGTCATATGATATTTTAAAAGTAAGATACGGTTTTAATGCCTGTCTTTTTATAAATATGTATATGATGTTGGAGTTCATTGTAAAATGTGGACATGTATATTTAATGCAATGTTTCTTCTCAAGTTGCCACAAAAACTCTCCCTTTTTCGGCATCAGCCAAAGATCTAGAATTTGCCCTTTGCTTAAAGATTGCACTAAAACTTGGACATTCATTCAAATAGCCGGTCTCCCAACTCTATATGTATAATAAATACTTTAGATTTGAGACCGGCAAGATACAACTACAAATCATGCAAAATCATGGTTTAAAAAGAAAATGAAGATTTTTTCTGGAAAATATTTTTATATAAATTAACATTCCTGGTTTTAAATGTTGAATGTGTTAAAATTACTTTCCAGATTCATCCAGAAACAGATGAAGATGGAGAAATCAAAATGAAATGTTATACCACTGAAGGCGACGATTACGATGAGAAACAACCACAAAGCATTTTGCCTGATCCGGATGAAAATACATACGAATTTGTCGGTAAGACTGATAAAAACAATTGCAAAATTATGTACTACTTTTCAACAAGGTTAATATCTATGTATCATATATTATTATGACTTCTCGGGTGAACTAATTCCAAAGTCTAATTACTAAAATCTGTAAAAAATGCCCACAAGTGCGTTGGCCCGCCCACGTGCAATGAACTTTTTATAAGAATTTTCCATCCTACAGTTCAAAAGCCAGACTTTTGAAATTTTTGAAATTTTCTAAGCGATTAGGTATTTCACAAGATTTAAATTTAATTAGAATTTAAAAGCAATCACTTATAAATATCTTTATAATTTTTTTGACCTGTCTAAAGATCTCTCGTGCCTATGATCCCTGTTTTTTAAATCCCTCAGTTACCGACACAAGTCTTATTATTTTCACATAACGAATTAGCGGGACTCGAATTAAAATGCCGTTTGAATTATTATAGAGTTTATTAGAACTATACAAACACGTATAACACAGGTACAAATATAACCGAACATAACAAATCTAAACGTAATGCAGAAGGTCTTAATTCAATAAAACGCGCAAAGTCCGTCAATATTAGATTCCCGAATGCACACACGTCATGCCTAGATCGTAGTTGTCGCTCAACTGCCCCCTCTCGAATCAGGCCATCGTTTTATACTGCACAAATGCAAATGTGCCCGCCCGGCAATGTCGACATAATTTCCTAGAATTAGATTGTACTTATAATCCGCAACACCTGGCTAATGATGCAGCCTGCAAACAGCGGTATACGAGTACAATAGAAAAATAAGCTGTTCTCCACAATAACTAGAAACGTATGCCAATAAATAAGTAAACAAAAGAAGAAGATCATAAAAGGATTACAATTAGTTCAGGTAATAAAATGTGCTTTTACAGACTTGAAGTGGAATTTGTTTTTGTCGGAGCCTAAGTTGTAACAATACTATATAATATAATCCACTTTTGTGCCTTTCGTCTATACCTACCTACCTATATATTATCCAATAATTTTTGTATTACATTTTTTATATTACATACACAGACAATCGAGCAGATGGACAGACATGACGATTTTATAAAGGGTCTATATTTACCTACAAAACTTTATCTTTGTATGCGAAAATGGCTACGAAAGGATAAACGGAATGTAATTAGTGATTTTTATTGATACCTTTCAAAAACACAATACGTGAACATTAGCTTCTTCAAAAGACAACTATGAATAACTGAAAATTTACCATTGTGATTATTTATTCATTAAAAAAATTCCAAAGTACTTCGAAAGTAATCTAATAATTTATTTCAAACTAAATATTTCTTATGATACAGGTTACGACAAGGTTAATGATAAAACTGCATCTAAATTCGTGGCGAAATCAGTTGACATTAATGACGATACGACTCACACAGTCTGGGCAACATATGACCGAAGAACTAAAGCATGGGTACCTGTTAGGTAAGATTTATCAATATATTTATAGTATAGGTACGATATGCCAAATCATTATGCCATAATTCCTAAACGGTAATCTCTAGCAAAATTGTAATTCATATCTTTGGAATAAGATGCGGTTGCCTCAGCCACTGAGCTCTCAGGACTCATTACCGTCTGTAGTAATCAAAAAAGATAATTGTTAAATTAATTCGTCTATATTAACTTAAAATAGAAAATTTTAATTTCAGATACGAAGTTAAAGAATACAGTGTGTGGGTTGGAGGTTTAACCAAATATGAGATTTGGGACTATTTCAACTTTAAAACCAGCAAAAGAGCTCTTAAGAACAAAGTGTTTAACATTTACAACGATTGTAAGTAATCTCAGATTCGTTTTAAATTTCAAGTTAGCTACATCAAGGAATAAAGAAAAAATTTATAAAAACAATACGGGCAACAAATACATTTTACAAGTCTTGTTTACTTAATTTTATAGCAACACAAGAATGATTTAGAAACATTAGAATGTCTTTCTTTTGAATCAGTTAAAATTATTACAGAATAATTATTTAAAATAATTAAATCGCGATGTATATATAGTAAACTAAATGCTAATAAAAACTGCGGGAAATTATAATTATTCTATGAAAGCTGTTTCTACGCTTCGTAGATGTAATATTAAGCCGCAACAGAAAAACGTTAAAACTTAAAAATGATAATTAATTTCTAGGGATGAGTAAGACGATAATAAATAAGGTGATACACAAAGGAATATTTCAAAAATACACTCGTGACTTAATAATTGAATAGGGAGAAAAACTTGACAAAAGGAATCTTAAACTGGAAAATAGATGGATATAGGAATAAAAGTAGGCCCAAAAAAAGATGGTTAAACTGTCTGAAGAATGATTGATGTTGTATGTTGTAACAAAAGACACATATGAGAATAGAGCAGTATGGAAAGAAAATACATCGAGTGGTAATCCTAAAAGAATAGGAAAAATGAAAGGACAAAAACTTATGACATATCTTAAAGACTAAACTACTCTTATACTTATAATAAATTTAAAGAAATATAGTTTCCCCTTTAAAATTTTTACAGATGACTGTGAAATCCCAGAGGAAGATGTGGTAACTAAAGAATTAAAATTCATAGATCCTGAAAATGAGAAACATGTTAAGGATCTACTCAATAAGTAAGTTTATAATTTTGTCATCATTTTGTAATAGTACCTTTAAATCAATGTTTATTTTTTAAAACAGTAAGGCTTTTTTTATATTTTAAGTATTCATATTAGAATTCATATTTTGTGACCTGTATTAGCAGAATACGACTTATGTTTGACTATATAATAAAATGAAGGCAAGCACTCACTCAATATTGATTAAATTTCAGCTTTATTAAGAAATACGATAGAAAATATGCCCACGAAAAAGAAGTCAGCATGAGAAAAGCTATCTTTAAACAAAACATACGGTAAGATTCAGTGTAACAATACTTCTAAAGCACGTACCAATTTTCTAAGATTACGACACGACAGCTTAAGGTGTGCAAGAACCGTTATGGACTCACTCCAGTAGTCGTCTGTGTGTCACTGCTAATTATTGTCGGAATATTATGGTAGAGACATACAATTTCACACAGTTGTACATGTCTCGTAAATGACAGTGCCAAAGCGACATTTATTTTCTGAATATTAAAAGGGCTGTCGAAAACGTTATTATTTAGGACTTAATCAATATCTTTGAGTAAGGCGTCACATAAAATAATCTTTTTCAATTACAATTAAATAAGCAAAAATATTCCGTTCATATATTTATTACGAGGAATTTGATTAATCGGGCAGTATTAATATGGACCGATCATTATGAATAATTATTACCAAGAGCGTCGGTAATTTGATAAATTAACTACTTTGGTGGGCCTATATTAATAACGCACAACGGCCCGTGGTCCATTTAAAAAAACATCGTTTGAGTTAACTTGAATTTATCACTTGGACCGGGCAGTATGAATACTTCCCTACTTCTAGCCGGACATTACGATAAATTCAGTTACCTTTCCATAAGAATTATGTAAGTTTAATTTATTTAAGGGTGGGGTATAGTTATATAGCTCTTTTATTTATTATGAGCAGATTCGATTTTTTTAATATAGGTAAAAAGGCAAGGAGGGAACAAAGCAAAGCGGAGCTCTCGCTTCATCGTGGTTATTTTTTTATAACCTCCCAAAATTCACTTTATATCTATAATTATAAATTAAAAGTGCCATATAACTATACTTTAACCTCATTTAATAAACAAAAAGCTACTTCATCTGTGTTTTATTATATTGCTCAAGATAAGGTTGCCATTATTCATACTGATCGGGAAAAGTGATTAATCATGCAGTTTTTTTTCTATATTGCCCTATACGGACATTATGTATACAAACCGGTCATTATGTATAGTGACCGGATTTATCAAATTGTCCGTAACATATTGTCATTTTCAAGGTTTTCAATATCAATATAATATAAAAATTGTAGGTTTTACACGCTGGCCAAATAAATTCAGTGACAGCGGTCGAACATTAAGTACTGAATCGTAACCATTGGAACATAAAATTTTATACAAAATTATAAAAAATGTGTTTTTAAAGTTGGACTAGACAGTACTTTTAATGTACGAATTCTATTTGCTGGATAAACACTTAATTAACAAGTTTAACTTGGACACGGCCACATATCGTTTCATAATACAGGTTTGAATTTAATACTAAAGTATTTATAGTCTGATTGCGATATCTGACGCTATAAAACTCTCACATGATATTCTCATTACACATTCCAGGCTAGTCAAAGAAACAAATCGTAAAAACCTTGGCTATAAATTATCTATTAACCACTTTGCTGATCGGACACCCGAGGAAATTAAAAAGTACCGAGGTCTACTCAGAAGACCTGAGGGCAAAATTGGAACAATACCCTTTCCTTATACGGAATCAAGACTTAAAGAGGTGGCGAGTGACCTACCTGATGAATATGATGCGAGAATTTATGGCCTAGTTTCTACAGTTAAGAGTAAGGAATTTTATCACCCATAAAAATAGCGACAAAAAAGAAAGATAAGCATTCACGTGAAAATATTGTAATGAACGTTTATTATAGAAGACAGCTAGTTAATACTAACGTTAATGCACCTGTTTCATAATCCAGTGATGTACGTTTGATTCACGATCGCGAAAAAAGTTGCCACTTAGGCTAATTATATTATTTCTGACCTGGAAATAATAATAGTTCATATTGTAATCATTAAAACATGCTGACAGTGAAACAAAAACATTTTAAGGAAACTTGCACATTAAGCATTACCTATATCGAACTCCTTTTTTTAGTAGGGTAAATCCGATAGAAGACCGTTAGTCGCGCGAGGAGGAAAATCGTGGCCTGTGTGTGGGATTCGCCTCGTCGAGGTGGCAGTAGCATCCCCGTAAGAATGCTATTGCCACGCCACGATTTGGGATACCGCCTAAAATACCTGGTCGATCCTCGAACGTCCCTTGTCCGGGCTGTGGGTTCGCTTGCGCCTTCACCTCCAGCCAGGACGGACAACGGCCGGCCCTTTTCGTGACCCTAGTAGTGGAACTTTTTAGAGCTAAAATTTTTTATAGGTGTTGTTGATCCTGATTATTAACTACTCTTAAATAACTCAAGTCAGTGTTATCACTTTAAAAATTAAACAATTTAAATCACAATATTTTACCTCTTTCATTTTCGAAAACAGATCAAGAGGAATGTGGTTCTTGTTGGACATTTGGAACTACAGCAGCCGCAGAAGGAGCTCTCGCTAAATCTAATGGTGGAAAGCTAATTACTCTTGCTAATCAGGCTTTAGTCGACTGCGCTTGGCCGTATGTATATCTTCTTCGTTTAACAGTTTCTCAAATTGTTTGCAATCCCATTGTTCGGTTCTTGCCTATAATAAGTAGGTAAAACATCGCTCCCTGATTTTGTTGGCTACCCTCTTTTTGTGTGAGGTGATGGCCAATGCACAGCAGGGTAAAAGCGGCCATTTTGAACACTTGCTGTCAATGTACAACGACACCGCGCCGCGCGCTCATCTGCTTTTTTATAAAATTAAATAATAATTATTTAATTATTATTTAGCACGGCCAGTAATTACAATTATTGTAATTACTGGCCGTGCTAATAACTTTTATTAAGACCTAATCTGTTTACAAAGTGGTAGCTCTCAAATGAAACCATACTGCCGTGCGCTGTTCACGAGTGCAACCTGAACCGAGCCAGAAAAGGGCTGATTTCAAGTTTAGTTGAGCTTCTGCTTGTAAAGTGCAAGGTTCTAGGTCATATCTCCGCTATACATTCCATAAAAATAGAATCAGTATAAACTGTGGGTTAGAGCATTCCACGCCCACACTTAAATTTTGTATGACAAATACTCGATACAATTTTTAGATTTGGCGCAGCTGGTTGTGACGGTGGTACCGATAATGCAGCTTATGAATGGATGCAAGAATATGGTTTACCTACTGAAGCTGAATATGGTCCTTATGCTAACAGGGTGAGATCAAGTAACATTTACTTTAAAAATTGTGATCCACGAGTAGATGAATCACACACTAAACATAATAATGGTGGGGTATAGATATACGGCACCTTGATTTCAAGTATTTCGAGGGGTGAAAAGGGGTTGAGGGGAAGGGTAGGGATGAATACTTACCCTTTCTGCAATCCCTATGTCAAGAAAATATATATAGTTCTTGAGATATTAATGTTTTTGTAAATATAACCTCACTTATGTTTTTCACTAATATTGCACTTATATCATAGCTCCAAAGTTGAAAAATCCAATAGTTAACATAAAAAGAATCCAAATAGTCGAAAAACAAAAGAAAGTTGTTGAAAAATGAAATAAAACACAACTAAGCAATTCACGGGAATAGCAAAAACAAGAAACATGAAAATCATAGATAATACTTATATATTTTTATGAAGTTTATGGTTGGTAACCAGGCCTTGACTAAAACTAAAATAGATTTCAATGGAATAAACACTAATGAATTGATATCAATGGTCTTATGGTTTGTTAATTCTGTATAGAGAGGTCACGAACTCACCGTTGTAGTCACTTGTTGCGACTTTCCACTAAAGCCCACAAGCCGAGCGAGCGATTAGCCACTGTCACAACCGATTTGTAACCACCATTTAAATAGTTATTAATTAATAAATGGTGACCAGTCTACATGTTAGATACAGGTTATGTTAGACTTTAGACCAGAGTGCACGAGCCGAGCGAACGAATTGAGCGTGCCGCGGCAGCGGCCGGTGAGTGCCAGAACAGACTGATCACCAATTATTCATTAATAACTATTTAAATGATGGTTACGAACGGTTGTAATACTCGCTGATCGCTGCCGTGGCACGCTCGGCTTGTGAGATTTAGTCTGTGTACTAAAAATAAAAAATTAACAAATCACGAGTACAAAAAATTATAAAACACATATTGTGAAAAATTGGTGATAGATAGTTTTTAAAAACTCGAGATAAAAAATATTTTAGTTTTATTTTATTTTTAAAATATCGGCTTTTCATCCGGGAATTACAATAAAAATATTTTTTCATGCCTGTCGCTCCCAACTATTGGTAAAAAATTCACCGTGAGTTAATTTGTAATTATACTATTAAAAAAAAGGTTTTTCAAAAAAACTCGAAAAATACTTATAATAAAAAGCTGAAAATTTGCGTGAATTATTTTTATTTGATAACAAAACGATCTCCATAGTAAAAGTAGAAAACGCCGCGGGAGCAGTTTTTACTTAGAAACCCTGCTATACCCGTTAGAATTAGAAAGGTTATATATAACCTTTCTACAATTCTTTTCTATAATCATTTATAAATGATTATAGAAAAGAATTGTAGTATAATTTTATTATGTATACCTGACATTATTTACCTACTTTTACTCTACTGAGATTATGATGGTGAAAAGTTGTCAATATAACGGCGTGGTTAATAAGCTGTTTGTTTCCAGGATGGCTTCTGTCATATCCAAAATATGACCAAGACATATCCGATAAAAGGTTTTACTGATGTAACACCAAATAGTATCGGAGCTCTTAAAGTAAGAAATCAACTATTTCTTCAATAAAAGATTTTGTCTGTTTCTATAATTATATTTTTAATAGTTTAAATATAAATTCATTCGGATTTTTTAGGTAGCCCTCGTTAATCATGGACCTTTGTCAGTATCTATAGATGCTATGCCAGGGTCCTTCAGCTTTTATTCTAGTGGTATCTATTATGAATCAACCTGGTAAGATAGTATATTAAGTTTGCTTTAAAGATAAGGTTTTTTTTTTTAAATTATATTTATGTATAACTACTTCCAACCGTAGCCTTATTAGCGCTAGACTTGGATATGGATATACCTATTAAAATACGAAACTATGTTTGTTACATAATGACGCCAGAATGACTAAACGGATCTGGATGAAATTTGGCACAGAGATAGACTATAGTCTGAAATAGCAGATAGGCTACTTTTTATCCGCGAAAAATGTCCCGTGGGATAATAACGTGAGTGAAGCCGTGGGCAAAGCTAGTTATTCATATGTTTTGAACCCTGGAAGATATAGAAATCAGACACACAGTAAAATTCAGAACAAAATTTCTGCTTCAATCCCAAAAATTATCATTAAAATATTGACTATTTAAAATATTGAAGATTTGAGACAAACTGAGAGACAAAATTTCTATATAAGGTTATTTATGGTTGGACATATTTTGAAATCATAGACAAACTCTTCAGTTATACTAGTAAAGATGGATGAAATAAAACTTGTATCCATGTTGGATACATCTTGCCGAAAAGTATGAATAGAAAGAAATATATTTCATACTTATAAGTAGTATGTTCGTTTGTGTGTGCATCAACAAACTAGGACAGGTATAACTCTTTACCTTTTTTGTAAAAATATTATAATTGTGTTAGCGATAAATAAAAAGATTTTCAATTGGAAATACCAAAAACAATTTTTACTATTTGTGCTGTCAGTAATAAAGTTAGTGAGGTTCATTATCTGATTTTGTATGCAATAATATTATTCCTACGTCATAACATATTTAAGCAGATTGTTCATTTTTAGCGATCCTAGATCGTTGAACCACGAGGTGACTTTAGTCGGTTATGGAGAAAAGGACGGCGAAACTTTCTGGATCATTCGCAACTCCTGGGGACCGCAATGGGGTATCGATGGATACATGCACATCTCATCTCGTGAGAACGCTTGTGGTATTACCACGGAACCTACTTATGTAGTGTTTTAATCTTCTACCAACAAGACCTAAGTATTAGCTTTCGCCAAAAGTGTATCCAAAAATTTTGTAATAGCAATCACTACAGTTTTGTGTGTATAATTTGAATGAATGAACGGATGAAAACTCTTTATTATTCACTATAAATTTGAATTGACACAATAAGGGATTGGAATTTCAAATCAACTGAGATGGTTTTTATAAAGTGACAGGACGTCGCAGCCTCGTATATTTAGTAAGAGCGTACCTACTTACGACGTCGTAAGTAGGTACAAGAAAAAGGACTCAAATAGAGCATTAATTATTATTAGAAAAGTAACTAAAATTATTTCTATTATGATGTTTTAAAAGTTAGATATTATTTTAACGCTTGTTCTTACAATATTAGAATTTATTGTAATATGAGTCCGCTCCCCGATTAATATGGATACGTTTGAGTTAGAACAATGGGCGGTCTTATTGCTTATAACGATCTCTTCCAGGCAATCCCGAATGTTTTATCTTTGCTTGTAGGCAAATAGGTCCGCCTGAGTGGTCACCATCTCCCACCTGTGACAAAAAGGGTGCCGATGATTAGTCTACCTGGTTGAAGCTTTAAAAAAAAATTGTGAGTTTTTTAATGCCCATGTGCTAGGGAACTTACCCAACTACTACTTAACATACTACATGACCCCTTTTTACAATTTTTTACCCCCTTCTCCCTTTCGATAACCACGCGTAGTATATGCCTATACACTCCCCTCTAGTTTCCACGTAGTAATTCATAAATATGGTTTTAAATCATTTTTTACAAAAAGTAAAAAAAAAAACTGTTTTAAAAAGCCTTCAACGCTGCGCGCTATGTTTGAATATAGCTCGAAAAAGCGCGAGATTTTCCCAAGAGGTTATTGACTACGTGAAGACACCCGTGAACAAGACACATAATATAGGTAGTTTACCTTACAGTCGATATAATTATAATGTACGATATATGATGACGTATATAGTCCATTCTAAAATAAGCATACCCAAGCTCAGCTTCATGAGTTACTTTTATTTTTATATTAAGAGTCAACATTTTCAATTCAGACAAATTTTGATGTAATTATGATTTGCATTATACTACAATTTTTGGCGTACTTTTGGTATAAGCAAATACTTGGATTACGGAATCTATCTGACGACGAAAAACAAGGCTAAGCTATGATCGATGACTGTGATTTGTTCTATATACTTTTATATAATGTAGCATATTTTTTCAATAAGCACGTGGAATAAATATAACAATATTAAATAAAGAAACCTTGGTTGTTTTATTTACCCGTTTTCACGTAATCATAGCTTTGAAATTCATTAATTTGGCCTCTGACATCAATTTAAAATATTTAACGAAGTTATGAGCTTATCAACAAGTTTTAATTTATAGTTGAACAGTTATTTCAATCACATCATTTATTCATTTTATTAAATGCCTCCTAAATTTATAATTGAAAGTGTTAATAAATAGATATTAGGATAATATTATCTTATACTTAATGAATTTGAGAAATTTCATAAACACTATGAATTTTATCTTGTTATCGCTCGAGTTAAATACTTAGTTTAAAAACATCTTTTAGATTCGTTATTGACATTAATCTATCTATACTATAATAAATCTGTAAATGGTTTGATTTTGTACATTGTGTTTAAAAATGTGAAAAAAATCAGGGGGGGGTTAATTCGGACCAGGAGACTCAGAAAATGCATTTTTTTAAATTTTCATCTGTCTGTATGTGAAAAGAGCATCAGGTGAAAACTACTGAACAGATTTAAGTGAAACTCGATACAGAGCTAGCTTATAACCCGAGTTAACACTTAGGATACTTTTTGTCCCGATAAATAATGTCGTTTCCATGGAATAAACGGATTATCAAAATAGTTGGCGCTGCAATCACGTATTTTCAATTCATTTTTTTTTCTGAAGCATAGCAGACAGGCTAACGATCCAAGTGTGATGGAAAGTGGTTACCGTCGCCTATGGACATTAGCAATACCATAGAGTGCTGCCAATGTGCTGCCGGCCTTGAAGGAGAAATTGGAACCTGGCCATTGATGCCGGAACACGACTCAAAATTATTATGGCGGCATACTCTAGACCAGGGGTGGTATCCATCCAGTCGGGCAAATGCCCTACCACCTGGCTGTGGGTTGTTTTGTCGCCTCCTACGACAGGTCGGCTGGCCGCAGGAATTTGTATTCTTTCTCCGTTCCTGCACGAAAGAACATGGTATGGTATGGACAGATATATTGCAGACTAGTGAGAAAGGCCAGTTATCTCTACATATCGTTAAGAGCATGCATCATTTAAATTAAAAAATAACTTATACATAAACAAGCAATTATTGTTCTGTACTATATCCATCGCCTGGAGGCTGATATCTTCGTACGTATACTTAAACCGTTTAAGCATTCCACTTTAATTATTCCCCAGGGCCTTAATCAATTTACGTTTCTGACACTAAGCTCTTAAGCTTTGAAGAATCAAACTGTTATTATTTTAATACCTATTTTTAGTTCTAATAACATCTTTTTTTTCTTAACACGTGACATGATTGACGTCTGTACTATTTCTAAAATATATTTCCACCTCTCTCAGTACATATTTCTTTTTGTCTTGTTCATACTCAATTAACGAAACGTCAAACTGAAATTAAAAATCTATAGGAAAAAGTCGTGCATTTCAGTATAGTCGTATATAAAAGAGATAAGTACTACAAAACCCATACATAAACTTAAACATAGGATATTTATTAGGAAACCACTTGCTAAACTCTTGTATATAATACTAGTATTTGGCCGCATTTGACAACTGTACTTAACTAATACTTTGACACTAACACTTTTGTCGGCGGTATCCGCGGTTGAGCGAGCTATCCTGCCGGCCAAGGTCACTGGATCGCAGTGGCTCTGGATTGAATTCTTGGCATGGCAAATTTCTTAAATGAACTTTCCACTTTTTACATGGTCTGGGTGTCTGAGATCGGCCCAGAGTGATCTGTTGTATACTATCCATATCACAAATATAACTTGATTAGCTTGAGAAGATACAAAGTTCGTGATTGTCTGCCGATCATATAAAAAATAATTGTAGTTGACTACCCCATCTAATCCATGCCTCCTATCTCACCCTAGAAGGACAACGCGCTGGCAATGCAACTGGTGTTGTAAACGTCCATAGGCGCCGAAAACATCGAGTCAGGGAGAAATAGCTGTTTCAAGAAATAGATGTACATAATAGAATAATAGACCGTGTAATAACAAAGTACATTAACTCTCTTAATTGCTACTGCAAATCATCTTTAAGCTTAAATACAGATATTAATATCAATGATAGTCGGACACGCATAATTACTCAACACAAATTGAAATTATGAGTATCGATTATGACTACCAAAATAGACTAATTACAATTTTAAAGTTAAATGTTGTTGGTTAATGAAGAAACAGTAGCTTGACTTGTAAAACTAGCTTTCTATTTGACATGAATATGTATATGTAAATTTGACATAAACTCCGTACAAGTGTGTCAATTTTCTACCTATGACGAAGACGCTTCATTTATATTATGTCTATTTCTAGGGCAGCAAGCAGCATAGTGAGCAGCGCGAGTATAACATGTTCAACATATTTTATGTTGCGCTTACATACTCGCTCTGCCCATTTATTCGCCACTTACTTGCTTGATGTCAACGAAGTAGGTGTATATGTGTAAATAAGGCCTCAATGGGGGATTTATATCACTCGCCCATTACTACAGTTACGAATATATTGAATTTACTGCGACAAATCTGTAATATTATAAAATTCTATAGATGCCGTACAATGAAGCTATTTAAAAAAAAAACAACTGGAATAAACTATATAAGCGATGGAGAACACGATGTGATTTTTGTTAGATTTCCTGTCTGTTTGTCGGTTGTCTGTTTGTCTCTTTGTTCGGGATTCACGTAAAAACTACGGGGCTGACTTCGATGCGGTTTTCGTTGATCAACAGCTAATTCTTAGAGTTAAATTCTGCGGTACTTTTTATCCTGGGAATCCTGCGAGAATTTCTCTGGAAATGACTTAAAAAGGCGAGAATAAAAAAAACGTATTCCAATGTAATTTTTTTACTGATCGATAGCAAATTTAATGTAAGAAAATGTGTAATATTTTTTGTTCCGGGTATCGGTTTTTCGAATGCATAAAAATTAGCTTATTCCGACACAGTTTTCACTAAAATGATAGCTTACATTCATTTTTAAATTATGCTATACTTTGTGTCCCGGGAAACCTGCGTAAATTTCAAGTAAGGCGTGGACGAAGTCGCGAGCATATCCTAGTTAATTAATAATATTACGAATACTACACAAAACAATTATTTTGATTCCAAGAAGGTTTCATATTGTACCTACATAAAAATTTACAAACATACAAGATACGCGCGAAAAACATAACCCTTCCTTGGCAGTCCGGTAAAAATAGAATCTATTTCTTTTCACAACAATTAATTTTTGAATGAATGAAATTATGAATGGAGGAATAAATGAATGAATGCATGAAGGGATGAATGAGTGTTCTTTATACGGTAACGAGTTACGGGACTCGATTTAAAAGGCCGTTGGAATTATTATAGAGTTTATTAGAACTATACAAACACGTATAACAGGTACAAATATACCCGAACACAACAAGTCCAAACATAATGCAGAAGGTCGTAACTCAATAAAACGCGCAAAGTCCGTTATTTTTAGGTTCCCGATTGTAGTACACAAGTCTCGCTTCGCTCGTGGTTCTCGCTCGACTGCCTAGCTCCCTCAATCAGGTCATTGCTTTATACTGCGCAAATGCAATATGTCCGCCCGGCAGCGTGGACCGAATTTCCTAGAATCGTAATCCGCACACCTGGCTAATTATGCCTGCAAGCGGCCATAAACGAGTACAATAGGCTGTTCTCTACAATAACCAATAAATAAGTGAACAAAAGAAGACAATCACAAAAGGATTACAATTAGTTCAAATGCCGACGGGTAATAAAATCTGTTTTTATAGATATGCAGGTGGATTTTGTTTTCGTCGGAACTTAAGTTGTAACAATACGCTATAAAAATATATATGATATAAAGTCAAGTGGCCACTAATGACGGAACACAACTCAAGATTTTATGGCGGCATACTCAAGACCAGTGCAGTCCGGAGTGGAAGCCATCCAGACGGGCAAATACCTTTCCACCTGGCTGTGGGTTGTTTTATCGCCTATTTCTACAGGTGGCCCGGACGCAGGAAATTGTATTCTTTCTCCGTTCCTGCACGATTAAAAATAATAATAATAGTAATATTATTGTTCAGATTCATAGAATACGACTTTGTCGTAAGTAAATTCTGTCAATTTATATCTTCAAGAATGCGGTAATGGATAAGCGAATTTAGTTAGTAACTCTACAGTAGAAATTGAAGACTTTTTCATAGTTTTTTATTCAACGACTTCTAGAATTTTCTTCAGCGACAGTTGCAATGTTGGCTCTATAACTTGCTACCAATGAACTAAACTTATATTTATAGTGTCCAAACATATGAATAAATAAATATCTATTCATATAGTCATTTTATTCAAATCACTTTGATTGCTTTTAAGTTGAATGCATAAGCCATAAAATTTAACACTTAGAATAAGTTTACCTGCTGTGATAATTTCGTTTTTATATAAGTACAGTGTGATCTAGGTGTGAGAAATGATTGTGAGAGAATGTTTTTAAAGGCTGGAGTTTAAATTTTAAGATTTTATGTTTAAAAAAGTTACAATTTATTTATTAAGTACTCATATTCAAGCATATCGTGACAATATTTTATTAAAACAATAAGTGAAATTCAAATAACTAGTGTTACGATATTTTTGGTACTTTCCTTTAATAAAAAGTCTTCAAGTCAATTCTTGATGCTAAAAAACACGACCTTCAAATTATACAAAAATCTATTTCTATTTTTTATAGTCGAAATTAAACCAGTAGTGATAGAATTGCAATTATATTAAATACTACGATATGCCCGCGAATTCATCCACGCTTGACTTGAAACTCTCGCGGGATTCCCGGGACACAAAGTACTGCAGAAATTAAAAAAGAATGTAAGCCATCATTTTCGTGGAAACTGTGTCGGAATAAGCTACTTTTTATGCACCCGAACAACTACAAACCGCTCCCGGGAAAATCTTCCTGAAATACAAAATATCACACATTTTATTACATACAATTTTCTGTTGAATAGTGAAAACCGCATCAAAATCGGCCCCGTAGTTTTTACGTGAATCCCGAACAAACAGACAAAAAGACCGTCCGTCATTTATACATTGCATTCCAGTTTTTTTTTTTTAAATAGCCTGAATGTAAGACACTGCATTTTTAGAATTTTATAATAAGTATTATGAATGCACTGGGAACGAATTTCATTAGAGTTGGAGAAAGGATTAACTGTAAATTCTAATAGGATACAAAGTCAAAATTAATTCAAGCAAATATGCGGGAAGAAGCTTAATTCGACTACATATAGCGGTCGTTCGCTAGTGAGCACTTTCTATTCGTATTTCTCCAGTACTCTTTATTTGTTTAAACAAGCAATATGCTATGTATGTTTCCGGTTTATACTAAACACCTGTAGCTAATTTCATTAAACATGATTTTAAAAGTTTAACAAACATCTCTCTGATTGTTAAATTTTACTTATTACATTACTCTCATAATTTATTGATCTTCAGTGCAAATGAAAGCTGTTACTGCGATACCACATAACGTCAACTGGGGTTGAGCTGACCAAGATCTTGCAATTAAAATGACAAACTGATTTTCTTAATATAATCCTTTTATTCTTCAGAGCATATTATATATGTTGTCTGTTTACTGCAAAGGTCGTTAGAATTCATTGGATACATTTAGAACAATTCCATTAAAAAAACAACAGACATCTCGAGGCACTGACCACTCCTTATGTTGATTTAAGTTTTTTATATTGGTGAATGTTCAATCCAATTTTCTAAATGAACATCATTTGTTAACACATCTTATACAAATGCGATTATTATTTACACTTAACTTTGAATGGATAGTTTATACAATACATTTTTAAATAAATATCTTACTAATAATAAATGGTTACACATAAACAAAGGTAAGAAAACTAAAGTCATTTGTAGAACAAAGGAATTACTATGCATGAAACACAACACATCTCTGTGTATGTAAAAATCAAAGTGACAATTTGAATCGACGTGAAACTTTAAAAAAGAGTCTACAGTCCATTAAATTACTTTTTATAGCTGGAGTGCAACAAATACACTGACGACTCACCTGGTGGGAAGTGGTTACATAATTATCTTTCTAACACCAGACACTAGAATTTTATGATAACTGTTTTAATGAGACAAAACCTCAGCTGGAAGCTTCTTGACAAATTAATATAGTCAAACAAGGCATCAATGGTCTCACTACAATTGATATCAAACATTTTTCTCCAAACGAAGTAATGCGGAAAAAGAACAAAAGTGATCTGTTGGATTCAAAGATAACATTATGACGTTACCAGGATTTGAACACAGAGCGACCATTTCTAAGGCAGCAAGCAGGAAAGTGACGAGAGAAATAGGCACCGCGAGTATACCATGTTCGACATATATTATATTGCGTTTACATACATATTCGTTCTACCCATTTTTTCGCCACTTTCTTGCTTAATGTCGAGAAAGGGAGTCTAACGTATGTAAACAAAGCCTAAATGGAGGTCTCTATCTTGCGCGAACATTACTACACTTCAAAATATAATTTTAAAATTAAGAATATTGCACAAAATATCATTTTGATTCCCACAAGGTTTCTTATACATAAAAATAGAATCCATTTTTTCACTACAATTATTTTTTATATGCCATAGAAACGTATATGAATTAAA
Organism: Dendrolimus houi; assembly: GCA_039645545.1. Lineage (NCBI taxonomy): Eukaryota > Metazoa > Arthropoda > Insecta > Lepidoptera > Lasiocampidae > Dendrolimus > Dendrolimus houi. The sequence goes on along the minus strand of CM077127.1, from coordinate 20,197,991 downwards.
ATCAAGTTTCTATGAAACATTCGTAATGTTAGGAGTTTGCGGGACTCGAATTAAAATGCCGTTAGAATTATTATGGAGTTTATTAGAACTATACAAACACGTATAACACAGGTACAAATATAACCGAATGCAACGAATCCAAACGTAATCCTAAAGGTCGTAATTCAATAAAACGCGCAAAGTCCGTCAATATTAGATTCCTGAATGTACACACGTCATGCCTAGATCGTAGTTGTAGCTCAACTGACCCCTCTCTCAATCGGGCCATCGTTTTATACTTCACAAATGCAAATGTGCCCGCCCGGCAACGTTGACATAATTTTCTAGAATTAGCTTGTACTTATAACCCGCAACATGTGGCTAATGATGCTCCTGAGCGGACGTAAACGAGTACAATAGGACAATAGGCTGTTCTCCACAATAACTAGAAACGTATGCCAATAAATGAGTGAACAAAAAAGACGATCATAAAAGGATTACAATTAGTTCAAATGCCGACAGGTAATAAAATGTGCTTTAACAGATCTATACCTCGAATTTATCTTTGTCAGAGCCTAAGTTGTAACACTAATATTATTGTTGAGATTCATAGAATATAAATCTGAATCATGAACAGCATATACTGCAGATCTTCTTCCTAAAGATACAAAAAAACAAACTCTTCCGTCCTACTGGAATTGAATGCAGAGAAGCAGTAATTTAGCGGTTGAAGTATCAGAGACACCAACAACAGTCAGGAGGCACCCAGAAACATCAAGAAGTTGGAAGAAACTACTGTCCCATCTTTGCATTTAAAAAATTGCCAGCTAATCAACGAGTTACGGTAAAACCAAAAAAGACTTTTCTCCATTTACTTGATAATACTTCAGACAAATATTCTTTCCTACACAAGTCCGTTCTATTATTTCATTGTATCCATTATAGGAACTAACTTACGCTAAGATGTTCCAGTGACGATGTGACTCGGTTTTAAATAGCGTAATACAGTTGGCACCGTAACAAATAGCGTTCATCTTTCACAACCGTCGTTAGTTTATACGTCAATTTTACAAAGACCCGTATCCTCACTTATACCTTTGCCGAAAGAAGCTACACTAGAAACATTCAGGGTTCTTGTTAAATCGGTAGACTGGCACGCAACTGGGTAAAAATACAAAACGTTCTGTCCACTGTTCGCCGGGTCTTCAGTTGCAAACTAATGACCGAATGTACTTGATCGTGTATTCGAAAAATTTTATATTACTACAATATATCTTTTTGGCAATATCAATGGCTTGTAAGAAATTACTTCTCATATAAGACACATTGTGCCACCTACAATACTTATTTCAAAGATATTTTAAAAAGTGAGTATGTTTTTATTTGCTTGGTTGCCGTCACCTATGGACATTTGATACAACAATGAGCTGCCGGCTTCGAAGGAGAATGGAACCTACCCACTAATATCCGAACACAACTCAAGGTTGATATGGTGGCATACTCCAGACCAGCGGTAGAAGCCATCCAGAGGCATAAATGCCCAATTACCTGGCAGTAGGCTATTTTTTCGCCCCTTATGACAGTACGTTGGGCCACCTGGACGGGGCCAACGCGGAGCAGGCGATTGCCATTTCCCGCCTTCCAGACTATAGGCGAATGAAACGAACATTGGGTATTCCGGCAGTGTTAACCTACCTCCACCAAGGTAGGACCAAGTAACCACCACCACACTAGCTCATCGTGATCCCCGCGCAGTGAGAAATCCATAATCCCATCCAAAAAAATGCCGCTCGGGCGCAAAAGTTAATATTCTTTCTGCGTTCGTAGGTTAGAGTAGAGTTGTAAGCAAGAACTTGGTGTTTTGTATTGTTTCAATTGGGCCACCTGCATATTTGTAAACAAAGCACATTTATTACCCGCCGTCGGTGTTTGAGCTAATAACATTGAAGCGCTTTTATGAACGTCTTTTTTTGTTTATTTATTTATTGGTTGTTGTGGAGGGCAGCCTATTATACTCGTTTATGGCCGTTCGCAGGCATAATTACGCAGGTGTGCGGATTACAATTTCTGGGAAATTGTGTCGACGCTTGCCAGGTAGACATATTGCATCGTGCATTATAAAGCAATGCCCCAATAGAGAGATCGGCAGTCAAGCGATAACCACAAGTGTGGTAAGACGTGTGTACATTCGATAATCTATATAGTGACGGACTTTGCGCGTGTTATTGAATCATGCATTACGTTTGTACTGGTTGTGTTCAGTTATATTTGTACCTGTATTATACGTGTTTGTATAGTTCTAAATAAACTCTATAGTAATTCTAACGGCATTTTAATTCGAGTCCCTGCAACTCGTAACAGTATTATGCTTTCAGGGTTTATATTTGTGTTATTATAGGTTCAAAATAAAAACAATGCCCATAATAATTTTAAGATATTGCAAATTTATTTTGAAAGTTAAATATAAGAAATATTTTGTTTGGTATCAGTCTAAAACAGAGAAATTAGTTGGCTCTCATAAATAATTTATACTATTAAATTAAATGTGACTAAGTTGTATAGACTCAGTCCCTTGCCTTGTGGCGATCTGAATAACAAACATTAAGTAATAACCTAAGGAAACTTACACACATCGTCAAAAAAGATTATAAGTATTTCTCTCACGTTTCTACCTGAATTTTAGCTCTGATGCATGAATTATGAATATAATTCATTTATTATGAATGCGTAGCGATGCTTCATGAATTCAGCGTTTTGTTTTCAAGATTGTTGGGAAACAGGGCACGTCTTGCTGGGGTTGTATATTCATGCTGCAGTAATGCATTCGAAGTGATATAGAAAATCAAAATTGGCATGCTACAATAAATCCTTTAGGGTATTTCATGATTTCCCTTGTGAGTTATTTTACTCACCAAGTCATTTATTATGAGATTTATGCTTGTATGTACTTTTTACTTATAATCGTACTCATATTCCTATATATCTATCAAATAAACCCTTTAGAAAAGTAGATTTTAATATAAAAAATATTGATATGTTCTGTATATTGCGAATACGAACGCCCACTGTTTTTATTATTTGTATACGGACAAAAACAACTTTGAATCAAAACCAAGTACTTAAGGCTTGTAGCAGCGCCAACATCTTTGAGGATTTTTCGTACTGATTTTTACGGTGATAGCGGAGATTTCAAAGATGCTTTCGTTTTTTGGACGCATTATTTTATTGTAATAAAAATAAAGTATTATTTAAATAATAAAACCAAATTATTTATCTTTCCTTTTTAAAGATCGAGATATTTTTTATCCTGTTTTGAAAACAATTGAAGGAGTAAAATGGTTTCATGTCAATAATTTAGAGGTGATTTGGTGACATTTTTTCTTAACTTAATTCGTAACAATAACCAATTGGAATTCCTACATTCAGTTATTGCTCTAGTAACAGTCAATCTATTCAGCTATGACATAAAACATAGCAAGTAATCTCAAATCCTTAGAGCTTAATTATTAAGTGCCTGTTCATGTATAATTCTTAGGTGAACAGTGCGCTAGCAAGTTCAAAATGGCCGTCAGGCTTTTAACTTGGTTAAAATGTGCTAACAACTTCAACCACAAGTTCAACGTTTAGGTTCAATATTGTCACGAGGGCACTGGGCGGTTAGACACGAACACGCCCTATTTGCACTGTATCTGATTGTACTATAGCTTGACCGACATTGCTGTACCGCGTCTAAGGTTCCTGTGGCAGGCATTGAGACGGTGGAGGCGGTGCGTCCGCATGTGGTGCGATGGCTCTCGCGGAAACGTGGGACCCTGACCTTCAGGATGACGCAGATACTTACCGGGCATGGGTACTTCGATAAGTATCAGAATCATATTGCGGGCTGCCTGGGTACCCCTCAGTGTCGCCAATGTAGCGCAGTAGACACTGCGTTTCATACGCTGGTCGAGTGCGCAGCATGGATACCGCAGAGACATGAACTCGAGACCCTCGTAGGTCCGACGATTCGCTGGGCAGTTTTGTGCAAGCCATGCTGCATAGCGACGATCATTAGGTGGGTGCGGCCAATTTCTACGAGGCAGTAATGACTCAAAAGCAAGCCGCAGAACGAGAAAGGGAGGCTGGTGCGCTTACGTCTCGAGGGTACTGACGTCAGTCGGGGTCCCGGAGGCGCAGATATGCGTAAGATCTCCTCCCGTAATACCGCTGCAGGGAGGGGGGGGGGGCCTCTAGCACTTAGGGAGCAGAGGAGTCTTCACCCCTGTTGACGAAGTGAGTTTGCCTTTCCCGGGGCATTCTCAAGCACTGATGCGCTAGGATCAGTGTGGGCGTAACTACGTTCTAAGTCTCACGCTCTTCCTGCCACATGGGAGGAGGGTGGTTTTAGTGGAGTAGTGAGTTTTCGAGTATCCACACAAGGTGGTGATTTGACTCTGATGCCCATTCGTGGTGTTACCTCTCGTCGCTTTGGTCTAATCCCTAGTAAAGGAACCGGTAGTGTGCGAAATGCATTTCCGCCGCCTCAAAAAAAAACCGCGTCTAAGGTGCTCATACACGGGCAATTTTTTTTAAGCAATGAATGCTTGGCAACAGTAATGGATCCATCTGGAGCAACTGCATCAATTTCAATAAAATGTGGCAATTTTTTCGGGAATATTGCTCAATATATTCCACGTTTCTCAACGTCGCCATATGAATTGCCGAATATCCAATCGGTTTAGCAATTTTTACTCGATTTTCTTTCTATCTCGTTTGTACATAAAACTACGTCTCGCTTTCGTCAGAACAGGCCGGCGACGGGGGCACGGGGGTGCCTAATTTTTAATTTGCTCCATATTGCATGGTATTTATTGTGTGGCTGTATCTCAGCAACAGCTTAGAGAAAGAGAGCTTTTTACCATCGCCCTAAATTGCTTAGTGTAGTCGTGACGTCATACTTGACGAGAATTAACCAGGATTGAACAATTTTAGTTGACCCTGTAAGAGCACCTTTACGTATGCATGACGAGATGGAGAGTGAGAAGGAAAAAGCATGAACTCATATAAGAATTCATAGTGTCGGACATGTTTTACAATATCTAGGTACTTTGAAACTATATAAATAAAAATTAAAAGTATTTCATAGTTGAAATACTTTTATTTCTTTTACATGCTACGTTCTTGTATGCAATATAAAATATTATATTCTAGTTTATTCTTAAATACTATTACAATGCTACTGTCTATTTTCAATCTTAGCGTTGCTTCTTGTTCTGCTTTACTATCATATTGTTTACACTGCTATCTATTTCTAATTATTCTAGTATCTTGTCCGTAAACACTTTAATAATATGTCAAATGTATGATATTGCATGATGACGTCCGCGTGTCATCGTGAACAATCACTTGCCCCTAATCCTCACAGCTTAATTACTAAGACGCCTTCAGAATACCAGCATTCAAAATTGTCGCCACAGTCCAGCTGCCTGCAATTCTCTGATATGACAGTGTTCGGCCCGGCCTTAGACACAATAGGATAGACGAAAGACAAATCAACCGGGACACGTTTTATCCATCTTACAAAATGTTGAGGCCTTATAATATATTTTGTACGAACACTCATACTCTTTACACACAGAATTATGATGTTATAAATTTATACAAAAACCGAATAAATTATGATTGTTGCATAATAATGATAAAATGGTATTTGAATGTGCATCTTTTTATAGTATGGGTTCGTGTTTGATCTTGATTTCACCCGATGTTGAGCGGAGAAAAAAATGTGAGAAGATAAAGCAAGCTTAGCTAGAGGATACCTATTCACAAGAACCTCGAAGACACCCAGGTATAACAACATCGACGTGCTGAAAGTGAGAAATACGTCATGAAGAAACTGGCATATTAAAATGACGAATGTTTGAAACCCCGCAACCCTGCTTAGACAAACGTGATGACGTACACTATTAGTTCCTTTGAACTAGGATGAGACGAGCCCAGAAGTGGAGCGCATATATTAACAAAAAATATACTTAACTTGATTAAACATTTTATTATGCAGATTGTAGACAGATGTTTCATACATAAAGTTTATTTCATTTTTTATTTCAAGCATTGGTGCACCAGACTAATGTGATGTTTTTAATTATTCTGCAAAACTAGCGTACCTACGTGTCGAGAAAAACACTAACACTTTTAGTCGTTTTCGCTTAGTTTCAGTTTGCATGTTACAGGGGTAATTTACTGCTTTCAATTGCGTGTGTAACTTTGCATATTACCATAACACAAGTTTATTTTATCTTCACATAGTATAAAACGAAGTTTCTTTCCTCGTCTGTCTGTCTACTTGTATATACGCTAAGTCCTCCTAAACCACGCAACGGATTTTTAAGCGATTTTCACCATCAGTTAGATATTTTTTAAGAACTGTTTAATTTACATATAGTCATACACATTTGAGGAAAACTATAGTTTACAATAAACATATAATCATAGTATATTAATTGGGTCTGTGGAGTCTATCGACAAAGAGTTTCTTTAAAAACATTTGTAGGAAACTGTTTGACACCACCCGTGATCAGAAGATTGGGTCATATTTCGCCCAGATTAGCATTGTCATACAACTTGGTAACCTCACTGGTTATATTTATCAAAAAAATAATATTTTAAGACCTCCGGACCTTAGGGGTTGTAGTAGAGGTAAGTATACCTCCCCCCTACCTACTACACTCACCCACTGCTTAAAATTTGTGGACTGGATTGTTAAGTCGCAGCCCTGTGCCGGAATAAACTAATTATGCACCAGAATTATAAAAATATCACACATTTTTATTACATAAAATTTGCTATCGATCAGTGAAAAGTCACATTGGGATGCGATTTTTTTTTTCAAATTGGCCATTCCGCGAGATTTCCAGGATAGAAAGAAGCGCAGATTTTAATTCTAAAAATTTGCTGTCAATCAGCGAAAACCGCATCGAAATTGGCCCAGTAGTTTTTACGTGAATCCTGAATAAACAGACATGAAATCTAAATAAAATTGCATCGTGTTCTCCATCGTTTACTTAGTTTGTTTCAATTATTTTTGTATATAGCTTCCAGACACGGCATATGTAAGTATTTATAATATTATAAATTAAACTACTACCATATTCAATACTACAGCGTTATTCATTTGTTCCTCAGGTTCATCTTTTCCTGAATAGTGGGTTTTTAAATGATATTGGTAATGAATCAGCATATAAATGCGCACTTCATACCTATAGGTATATTCCATTCCAAGCTAAGCAACAGTATTTTGGTTCTAAGTCAATAAATAAAATAATATAATTGTAACATGCAAAAAACCCTTTGACTTAATACTTAATACCTTACTCAATGATGTTACTTAAATTTCAAATTATTACACTCGGAACCATTTTTCAATATTCAAGAAACTATTTTTGCAAATTTGTTTATTTGTATCCTTATTAGTAGGTAATTCCAAGATAGTCAACCGTGTTTATTGTCCAAATAAAAAACAACCGTTACACACAAGACAGACAAACAGGGAAGTGTGACCATAAATAATTCCTTTTCACCTTTAGATATTTGAACCTAAAATAGAATATAAAAGAATTTCAAATAAAGGAAAAGTCAACTTCCGCTTTTTATTTTCACATTTGTGCAAGATTGCAAAAGGTCAAAGTGGAACAGCTTCCTCTGGGAACCCATTCAATTTCACAAAGGGCACAGGCCATTATTGATGGACAATAAAGACGTTTTTTTTTCTGTCACACCACTTCAACTGAGAGTGTCATGATTATAAAAAAAACACAGTTTTGATCGTTTCAATGAATATAGGAATAAATAATAAAAACAGCCCATAAATGTCCCACAGCTGGCCTCTCGTAATAGGGAGACGGACAGTATACCACCACGCTTGTCCTAGGCGGCTTGGCAGGTTTGACACATCGGTTATCTCGATGTGCAGCTTAGCACGTGATAATTGTAACAATATACATATTAGGCTAGAAAACTGCCTTAGTGGTGCGTGCGTTCCGGCCAGGATTCGAACCCGCAGCCTTTGAGTTTGGTATGCGTACGCTAGCCATTACGCTACCACGAGTGCACTACACGACGACACATTTCTATGAATACATAAAAAAAATGTATTAAATATTGACTGATTTACTTATTTAGAAACTACTTCTAATTTCTAAATAAGTAAATCAATATATATTGCAAATATGCTATACTATCACCATGGAAGAATTAGCACTAAAAATGTCCTAATTCCTATACTAGAAACCATCATATTTCTCTCGCTAAAACTCCAATAAAACTTTCAACTTTTCGAAACAAAAACCGTGAAACCTTCACCAATGGACATTTCCAGCCCCAGATGTAGAGCTACCAATGTGCTACCGACCTCGAAGGAAGAATGGAACGTGGTCACTGATACCGGAATACAACTCAGCTCGTTATTGCGGCATATTCTAGACCAGGGGTTGCCACCCAAACGGGCAAATGCCCTACCACCTAGCTGTGGGTTGTTTTGTCGCCTCTTGCAACAAGCTACTCGGCCGCAAGAATTACCTAGTATACTATCTCCGTTCCTGCACGAACAGAATTTTTTTTTTTGTCTTTATAATTACAAAGCATGGCATCTAATAGATAGCTATTTTCTTAGAACGCAGTACAACAATAGCTAGTATACTATATCATTTCATTATAAAATAATTTTATTGTCGACTAGTTATGCCCGCAACTTCGTCCGCGTGGAATTTTTTTCGCGGTACTCTTATATTAAAATTAGACTAAGTTACTCCTTATAACATCAGCTATTTTCCAATGAAAGTCCCGTTAAAATCGCTCCAGCAGTTTCAGAGATTAGCCGGAACATCCAGACAGAAAAAAATTCAAAAATTTGCATTTTCGGAATCTCCTGGACCGCAATATCCCCTTGATCTTTTTCACGTCTTTATTTTGAGATTACAAATAGACACATCAATTCTATTTATCTGTGTATAGACTAGCTCCGTGACGAGTTTTATCTCAATCCATTCAGTAGTTCCCACATGATGCCCTAACAGACAGAAAAATTCTAAAAAATGCATTCCTTTTCTCTTCTTGTATAAACACGGCATCGCCAACAGATTTATTATAGTCATAAGTTATTCAAGGTATATAGTAATATTTTATTCATGCAAATGATAATCCAGTATAAAACATATTGAATCCTCATTTTACTATACTCAGTGGCACAGCAACGCCTGCTGTAATCTGATTCCAATTTAATTAAATCCATGTGAATTCATCCGATTTTATGAACAGATAGTTTGCGGATCCGGATATGAAATATCCTATAAAGGAATGTAGCATGCATGGAAAAAATATTCCAATGCGCTTCAATTGGAATTATCTTATAAGATTAACTAGGATATGCACGCGACTTCGTCCACGTTTGACTTGAAATCCCCGCAGGATTTCCGGGACACAAAGTATCGCAGCATTTAAAAAATTATGTAAGCAATCGTTTTAGTGGAAACTGTCGGAATAAGCTAATTATGCACCAGAATGTCTTCCAACCAATCCCGGGAAAATTCCGCTCAGTAGCGCAGATTTTAGGTCTAAGAATTTGCTGACGATCAATGAGAACCGCATCGAATTTTTAGAATGTTATAATGTTATGAATAGATAGATTTTGTGAATTCATCACTCGTCCTATAGATCACTTTCCTGCTTTTAATTCCAATATGAATTGTATTCGGCTTTGTTTTTAATTTATAAATAAAACCCAGTCTTTTTTGTATGAACCACTTTTACAAGAGCTAGCCAGACAGCTTAGCTTGCCTATTTTTAAAAAACTTAGCCAGTGTAGACAGATTTCTTGCAGAGAAGACAACATGTTCTTGACGGAGGGTATTTCGTTGTAGTAGGTTGCGAAATTAATTTTTATATAAGAAATACTAATTTTATTCATATCCCGCAAAAATTAGCTTGCGGTTATAGTTATTAAAAGTTAAATTAAAACATAAAAATCGGTTTATCAATACCAGACACATCTTAAATAGTTGAGTTAGATATTGATAAATCGGTATGTGCGCCTAGTCTTAAAGGCTTCTTATCAACGAGCAAACTCACAGGTTTACTGAGCTTAGTTATGCAGACGATCCAATAATTATTTTATACTTTCGACCACAGTGTCAAGTCTTCGGTAGTATAGTGGTAAGTATCCCCGCCTGTCACGCGGGAGACCGGGGTTCGATTCCCCGCCGGAGAGAACACTTTTTAATGTTTTTTTATTGTAAATGAATAAATGTTATTACTTGAATTAAATTTTTAAATTGGAAATATCAATATCTAATTTAAACTTGTAATGATCCGCACCACCTATATCGCCAGATTAGGTTAAATTATTCCTTCCGTTAAGCAATCCTCTCCCAGGCAACCGCCTGGGATCTAGTGACCGGCCCTTGCACCGCGAAGCCGCGGGCAGGCCGGCCGGTCATCAGGTGGGCTCGAGGTCCTGCGGGGCCAAGCCGCCCAGGAGAAATCGCCAGGCAGCCAGCCGTAAGGCACCGGACAGGGCCGCGGCCGCGACGGCTGAACCAACCGCCGCGGGGAGCGGCAAGGAGTAAAGTCCGTGACGACAAAAGCCTCAGGCGAGCGGCAGCGGGCGTTGAGGCCTCAGGAACTTAACAGGCCTCCGCCCTCACCAATGCCGCGAAAGGGCGCGAGAGGTAGCCGCGCGACTCTCTCAGAGCCGGTGAAGTCTCACCTCCCCGGCTCACAGAGGAGAGGCCGCCTCTGTTTATGATGACCGCCCGCCGGGTCACGGGTTATGCTCGCGCGATATAACCCAGGCGGAAGAAGGCTCCCATGGGGTTTTAATGGGTATACCCGACGCTGGTCGTATTGATTAATCATCGTTGGGGAGCCCCACACACCGGCCGCGACGATTCCCCGCGTAGCTGACGGTGTGGAAACGCATTTCGCCATGTAAATAAAAAAAGGAAACCGTCTGGGAGGGATGGCTTAAAGCGATAAGGCCGCCTCTTGTTTTTACCATGACTATTGCAATTATAATATTTGTAATTGTATATTTAGTGAGCAATAAAGTCTTATTTAACCTTATCAATGTTGAGTGCTTTGTTTGTCATTTTAGTAATCTAAAATTCTAATATTGATCAAGCAACAATATATTACATTAATTTTAACAAATTAATCTTGGCATTAAAAAGCAAAAGCCGATAAATTAAATATCAAGGTCGTAAAGTGAGAACATCAAAAATATCCATTGGATTGTCGAGTTGGTATTGGTGCGGTTCGTACTTGTTGCAAATAATACCACTATTTCAATGAATCGATTATAATTATTCACACAAAGTTACAAAGTTGGTATAACAGATGGTGTGACAATAGATGAAATCATAAAAAGGATATCGAAAAAAAAAAATGTTTACAAGTATAATATAGAAGTGTAATACAAATTTAATATTTACTTAATTTTTTGTACTTTTAGATACGAAACGACTTTAATGCAATTATTTCAAACAATTTTTCCATTCTGAAGTATATTATTCACAATTAGCATCATGGAAGAAGAATAATCTTTTACCATGATTAGCATGCACACATATGTGCAAGAAGGATCAAATATTTTTACAATTCGATTATCAAAATTGACACAGTCAAGATTTTCCACACAAGTGTGTTGCTTAAAAACAATCAACGTCATACAACTGTTACTGACTTTCAAATTAAAAATTTAGGTAGCATTGTGGCTAAGGTATCCACGTGTCACTCCAAACTATTAAAAAAATCTACTTAAATGAATGGGTCAAACGCAAAAACGGAACATAAAATGTTTAAGTTACATAAATTCCATATGTATATTATTTTTTCATGTATTTTTTATTATATAAGATTATGTTATGTCTTTTGTATTTTAACAAATAAATTATTTTTGTTGCTCTTGTTTACACCAAAATGTCCCCTACTGTAGACTGTTCGGATGATATTGAATACCAGTTTGATAGACGTTGAGAAATAATCCAATAGCAAAAAATGAACTTTTTAATTATAGAAACATGTAAAAATTAAACAACTTTGCATGTAGCAATACATGTTTGTGAATCAAAACATGGAGAAGACTACAAATGTTGGCACGATATGTTCGTTCCAACATTTGTAGTCTTCTCCCGTAGACATGTAAAACTTTTTTGTGATCGACCCGAATACGTTATTTTAATACAAAACTGCACAAATATTTCAAGTTCCCATTCAAGATCCCGTCAAAAGCCTAGAAGAGTGAAAATATAGCAATTGTAATAATAGCCTTATTGAATTACTTTTGACCTGGTAGCCCTGAATACAAGATTGAAATTTCCACTCCCACGTTAGCGTTCAGTAGTTAATGCGATGCGGATAGTTAAATGGCGGTAATTCCAGTGCATTAATTAACGATGTGGTAAAAACTCGTGAAGTTTATTATCTGACCGCGAAAACTGACTATTAGTCTTTAATCATGCGTTCATTATAGTCATGGTAGCTTTGTGGCTAAAGTACCCTAACATCGCTACGTCTCATTCTAATGACATGGGTTTGAATAATAATATGGTCGGAGAGAATGCATCATTGAGGTTCTAAAGAATCTTGTACATGTACCGCTAATTCGTCATGCACAAGAATAGCGGTGATACCATTCGTTCCATCCTTCAAATAATATGAACTCCACTTTGTACTTTAATATCTTACTTTAGATGTTCCTTAAGTATACTATTTTGGGAACAACGTATATTATGCAAAATTGTTAACTAAGATGGTCGCTCTCTCTCTCTACTGTTGCCACCTCTCGTTCTTTAACTATGTCTAAAATATTGATGGCGTAAGGTGCAATATATTATGACAATTAAACATCATTAAATAGTGTAATTGATTGATTTTCTAAGGAGAAACAACGTATGGCAGTTTTAATTAATTTTAAAATCAAAACAGTCGGTACAATTAAATTTTGCAAGCCCGATTTTCTACCAATACCAATAAAATGATTGATAGATAGGTGATTCAAATTACTATTTAGTTTCTGTTCGCGCCGCTTAGTTTAAAATCCAGTGCTGTCAAATTATTTCCATCACTAACCACTATTCCTAACCGCGTTGTCCAATCACCTTTCCCAGCCGCCATCTTTCGTTCCACTGTGACTATCCTTGTCGTACTTATCGCTGTACTGATACTGCTAGTCTTTACGAGCCAGAAGATTTGCTGCAAGGCTCAGCCCAGAGGCATGCAGGGTATTCTATCCGTTACCAGCAATCCTACCACCGCCATTTTGAATGCGCGTTCAGTTGTTCCTAATATTGGGCTGCCACGTTGAAAGTTTCTTTAGAGAAATTAAATTGAGAACATTTTAAAATATTGGGAAGATCTGAATATTATATAAAGATAAACCATTTCAATATACAAAGTGTAGGTGTGTCAATGTACAACAAACACATACAGGGTAACATGCCAAAAGCAATTAAGGCGATGCTTTGTGAATACTGAGCCATTGTATACGGCTATGTTGCTTTAAACCTCAAAATGCATTGAAGACGTGCACGTAGCAACGTTTCTCCTTTAGTTTGGTCAAGTCTCATTTCCGATGTAGTGATATAATAATATAAAATAAAGAATGATAATGTTAGGGTCTCTAATTTCTCTCTTGTAGATAAAATGATAAATGATCCTCATTTATCATTTTATCTACACGAATTTCTATTCGAGAACCTAATGTTAGGTATCACAAAACAACACCTATTTTAAGGCAGATAGTTGGTTCTGTTGTAGTGGATAACAAAGATTTATTAGCATATAACTTTGAAAATGAATAGAGGGATGGACTAGAGTAGCACAACCAATAGCAAACAAGAGTTCCTTTCTTTAAGCTATTTACTAAGATACTGATTATATTTACTGGACATTTTTAGACTTCGAACTTATAATTGACGGTACTTTAAAATAATGTATGGTATTTAAGTGGTGGGTAAAACGAGGCAACAGTCGTTCTACAAACCGCCAAATGCTACATATTCTTCAATAAACTCGGTACCTTCAAGTAAGTGATGGATTTATATAACTCATGTATTTGCTATTCATTTATTATTGTTTTTACTGTGTATATTTGAGATGATATAAAAACCTTTTAAATGGTAATTTAATAATTGCGAGGCATGGGGTGACTATAATGGCGAAGTTGGAGGTCACCGGATCAAGTTGGGTCAAATCTTTGTCATATCGGTAATATAATTATTGAGTAGAATTGATAGACATATTAATTCTCTTACTTCTGTTGATATGATATATGCATTTATTCAGATATTTTGTGATATTTCGATGTCGCTAACACTAAAGATTTAAAAAACTATTGCTTGTTTTAGCTTTACTGATATTATGTTTATATGTATATTGGCAAGAGAGCTTGATATAGTGAAGGATGACGTGCCTACCAATGGACTCACAACAAGGGATCCGAGAACCGCACGAAGTAGAGAAAAAAAAATAGAAAAGCGGACCCCGGGCTTCGTAATGCACGCGCGCCCCGAACACAAACCGGGACTAAATGCTCGGATGCTGATGGTTATCTTTCATATATTTAATTGTATCTAGAAACACAAGAGACGAAGTTATATTAACAGATAATAAAGAGTGCAAATTTATTAAAAGACTTAATCACAAACATTCAATTTAATTTCAATTTATCTCAAACGCTGCAGCGGAGAGTACGCTACTATCAAGTTTCTGCCCTGGTACGGAAAAATCGTAGCTTCGGGGCAATTAATTCTTTTAAATATAGAAATCATACCCAATAGTATCGCCTTCAATATCGGCCTGTCTTTTAGCAGTGTCAAGGTAATATCTAAAGCAGGCGACGGGGCCACATGTGGCCTGCCCTGATTGTTTGTGCGAGGGGAGAGAACATATGGCTCCGTGAATTACTATGGGAACAGATTTTGTCTGTATTTATTTGTTTAAAAAGACAATCCGAAGGTTTATTTTATGCTGCTCCAATCAATAACTGAACTATTTAAACAGTCCTGGCTTATTAATCAAAATGAAACAACTACCCGTAAGAATACAAAAGTTCAATAAAGTAAGGCTTGTAAAAGTAATCATGGTACAGAAGCTAATCGACGCATTTCAATGACGCCAGTTCGAAACTAAACACTGAAAATATTCATTCCTTATACATACATATATACGAGCCTGTGTGTGTGTGGGTGTGTGTGTGCGTGTGGTAGTGTTTGTCCTACATAAACAGACTGACAGATAATTTTAGAAGGTTTTTCTGCCCAAGTAGCCGCGGAACTCTAAAAAGTACCTATAATACGTCACTAAAATTTATATCATAACAATAATCCAATAGATAATAATAAATAATTTATCAAGCGCATTAAAAGAAAATCCATCGAGAATTTATCGAGATAAGTTAGAAAAGTCGCTGAGTCCCGACTCTAATCTGAGGTCTTAGAGGTTTTTAATTAAATATAGAACGCTGAAAGTTCAAGACGATAGGATATTATTGGTAATATAACTTTGAAAAAGATTAAGTTTCATTTTATAACTTTTCAAAACAATTGGACGTGTGTGATTAGGACTCACATGTCGGGAGTTCCTCTATACTGTAGCCTATAAAATACAACACGGATAATAAAAAAATAAATCCACGACTCGGACCCTCGCTAGCCGCTAACCCTGAATATGGGCAATGGGTATATCGCATGTGCTTGGTACCTACTTCTGCATTTTTTATTTTATAAAATACTAGCCGTCCCCGCCCGCTTCGCTGGGCGAATTTTCAAAGGAAATAAATTAAATTTTATACATCATTTTTTTATTTATTTGCTTTTTTTGTTAATTTTTTTTTTATTTATATAATTTTTTTTTTGCTTTTTTGTTAATTTTTTTTTCTGAAATTTAAAATATTTTTCAAAGAAGAGTCAAATTCACTTAAAATAAAATTTATTGATATTATTATTATAATAAAAATAAATGTTGATGAACAACAAAACAAAGAATAAATGGAGAAATTAGTGAATAGAAATGGTCCGATTCATGGAGAAATGAGTATTAATCTTCCTCCATCTCACATTCGACGACTCGTCGCTCGCAAGTTGAGTTTGCCGGGACGTAAAACATACTCGTTAACATAACGAAGTTGAAACTAAAAACTCGAAATTCAAACGGCGAGTAATTTTGACCTACATCAAAGCTCCGACCATACTGGCAGACCACGCAAACCATCAGCACCTTCAAAAAGTAAAAAAAAAATATTATTATATTAAGTTCCAGATGGCATCTGTAACGCGATATGATATTTGAAAAAGAAATATCATAAAATGTTTTAATGGAAATGGTTAAACGTATAACCACTGCGGACCAATACGGTGAGCAGAGAGTACGTTTAACCACAACCTTTTTTTTTTACCTGATTATCGAAATTATTATAACATGATCCCCAGAACGATCACGGATACCAAATGAAAAATTGTCGTTAAAGAGTAATTCACGGTACCCGAAAAGCTCCTGAACGTACCCAGTGAATCTGAAAAAAAAAAAACAATAATTTATAAAATAAACAAAAAAGATTTTAAATTCAATTAAAAATTATAAAAAAGACATACTCATAACGACGCCCTTGCCGGAAAAATGGTGGCCGTTGAAAATTCATGAAGTTGATGTTGATAGTAGCGTTGATGACAGATGAATGCTCTAAATGTTTATTTGCTTATTTTTTTTTAATAGCAAAAAACAATGAACCTAGTAACCATTCAATTTTTTTTTTGTTTATTTATTAACTTCATGCTTATCGTTGCAACGAACATTATAAACGTATAACTAAGTATTAGTAAACGTTATTTCTTCTTTATCAACATGTAATGTACATATTCACTCTATCTCATCGAATTATGAAACGGATTAGTTTGCCAGGCGAATGACATAGATTTATTTAACCTTTTTTTAATTATTAATATTCTTTGTTCTGAAACGGTTCCTTCCGGATATTGTTGGGAAAAAAGTTGATGTAATTGTTGCCTATATGTGGTCATGTCGGTCTCTAATTTGGTTATGTGAAAATAAGTACGCATGATAAATGTATTCACATCTTTGCTCCATTTCATGCGTACTCGTGATTTCCCAGCCTTGGTGGACACGGGTAAGAAGGAACTTGCTTCCCGTGCAACATTCAAGACTGGTATGGGTGGATCTGGGTTAAAAGAGAGTGTTTGGGGTGACGATGATACGGAAGGTGAAAATGATCTGGAGGGTGTGTACGATACAGTACTTGGGCTATATGGTTCTATTGGAGTGTTTGTTCTGACTGTTAAACTATCACCATCGTCACGGATTTCGGCTGTAGCATCTTTGTCGGTGGGAGCTCGCCTGTTCAACTCCTCACCGCTGACAATTCGCATGCTGAGACACCCAGCGTCAGCTCCAGGTGTGTCCCGGCGATCGCCCCCGGGCAGCGGTCCTATACGTTTACGTTTAGATCGTAGCTCCATTTTTGATGGGTTTCCAGAGCCACGTTAGCCACGCCACTAATTTCTCATTCGTGTGTCCGCCTCCCACGTGATTAGGTTTTCAATCAGGACGTGTGGTTGTATTAGGGGGCTTATTATTATTATTATTATCAATATCATTATTATCTTCATTATTAATATCATCGTTGTCATTGATATTATTTTCTCTAATTTCTTCATTATTTATATCGTTGTCGTTGACAATATTTTCGTCAATTGCTTCATCGACAAATTATAATAATCAGGGACTCATTTATTATTATTCATCCAAATGACGGATACTTTTATAGAAGAAATAACAGGTATAAAAATAATTAAATAGATAACGATAGACACATTACGTAAATTTACATTTATCGATTCAGTTTTCGTGGTTATGTAGAAGAAATATATGGAATGAGTTCATATAATTATCTGTTTGCAGTTGAAAATGCTCCACTTCGTCATTGTTTAAGAATAAACAAAAATCAAGTAATGTCTAAGCAAAGTTCTACCGTCATTTAAATTATTTTTTTCTTCTCAATTTAATCGCATCCATTTTGAATTTATATAAAAAAAATTGATCATTAATATAGATTGTGACGATCTCAAATGCTGCGGATTTTGTTTGTCACTTCCCAACTATCAATGATCAATTTCTATCCGACTCTAAATTTAGAATATTCTTCGATCAAATCACTTTCTCGAACGAATTCGTAGTTGAAGAGTTACCAATTCTTGCAATCCATAAGATGAAGATGAAGATTAAATATTATGTGTTAATATATTAATAAACTTTTTTTTTATAAATTAACTACCAAATTTAGAGTCTATAGAGGTTACAGTTTGGAAATAGAAATTTCACATTTTAACACCCACTACCGCAATCTTTTTCGGCGGTGGGCTGTTGTAAAATCCGCTCTTAAATCATTTCTGCATCACATATAGACGATTCTAGCTAAATTTGGAGTCTGTAGGAGCTACGGCTTAAAAATAAAAATTTTCATTGTTAAACCACCCCGCAACCCCCTGTGGGTGAGCTACCGTAAAATTCGTTCATAGACTATTTCTACATCTCTTACAGAAGATTCCTACCAAATTTAGAATTTATAGGAGCTATAGTTTAAAAACGGGAATTGTTCATTGTTAACGCCCCCGCAATCCCCTTTTGGGGATGAATTTCTTAAAATCCGTTTTTAGTTGACCTCTACACAACGAAAGTAATATTCCTACCAAGTTTCACATTTCTAAGTCCTATAGTTCCCGAGATTTCGTGATGAGTAACTATAGAAATTGGAATACTTCGATTATCATCGAAATTTTTAACGTTTTAGCAGACTTTTTTAAAATTTTCTTACATATAAACCTTCTCCTGACAATTCTGAAGACAACAAAAAAAAAAATTAACCCAATCGGTCCAGCCGTTCTCAAGTGGTACTCGATCATAGATACGGCATTTTATTTTTATCAAAAAATGAGAGTGGGTGTGCAGGGGTGCGTGGGAGTTGGTGGGTGGATGCGTGGAAGTTTGTAAGTAGATTCTTAGCTGAATGTAAAAGAACATAATCCGTTTAGTAAACTCCGTTGAAATCCATGAAAACAAAAGAATCAGGAGAAAACGCTTGTCTTTTGTTTTTATTAGCGGGATAAATGTTCATGAAAGTAAAACAGCAATAAAAAAAATGAAGGAACGTCAGAATTCGAAAAATAAATAGCCATAAACCATCTAGGAAAAATTTCCCATCGAATGGTGGTAGTTTCATGTCGATACGATCAGTGGTTTAGGCGTGATTGAGCCTCAAAGGAAGGCCATTTTCATTATATATATATAGATAGATTATCGAAATGCTATGAGTGACTATACCCATTTAAAATCTTTTATGAAATATTAACATACGAATATTATTATATTTACGTATGTCACGTTCGTAAAAACCGTTATTAAAACTATGAAATTACCTTTTTCAATTTTTAATTTAAGATTGAAAATTCGAGTCTGATTCGCTCGAAATAGTTTTTTTCACTTTCAAGTACCATTTTTGTCATTACATTGATGTTAGGGTGCTGATTATTTTACATGTAAAAATAGAATTTACAGACTTAGTTATATAAAAAGTATCCATGCAGGAACAGAGAAAGAATACAATTTCCTGCGGCCGGGGGGCCTGTCGTAAGAGGCGACAAAACAACCCACAGCCAGGCGGTAGGGCATTTGCCCGACTGGATGGCTACCACCCCCGGTCTAGAGTATGCCGTCATAACAATTTTGAGTTGTGTTCCCGGCATCAGTGGCCAAGTTCCAGATTCTCCATCAAGGCCATCAGCACCTCTGGTATTGCTAATATCCATAGGCAACGGTAACCACTTTCCATCACAGTTTCACCGTCAGCCGGTCTGCTGTGCTTCAGCAATAAAAAAGTTAAGGCGTTGCGGTCGAAATTTCCCAAAATCACAAAAAATAAATAAAACATACATGGGGTAATTCCGCTACCCCTTCATGTAAACTAATATATTTGGACGTCACTGTTCTATCCATCCTGTATATATTATAAGAACCTATCAGATTAAAGTTACATTGAAGCTTGCCTAAGCATTCTCTCATACTATATTATGAAGAGTAAATCATAGATTCTTTTGTAATCAGTAAGTAAATATTACAAACATATTTAATAAAGAATATAACATACAACTTAGGTAACTCCAAAATATATTTGTAGTTACTAAATGTCTGGCAACTGTCTGAGTAATTGTAAGTATTAAGGACAAAACTCCAAAAGGAATATAAAACCTTTCCAAGCTTATAACAGATGTATTTGGATTAACCTAATCTTTATCTTGTTGGGTTTGCAAATATTCCAGTCTAGACTAAAATGATTCAATACATCACAGAAGCTAGTTGTTTTAGAATATTACGCCTACGCTATTTGAATAGCTACTACTTTGATCTGCGTTATAAACATAGGAATTTGAAACTGTAATAGCCAAACTAGAACGTGTAAAGTGAAGAAATTAATGGACCAGTAATCATCATGTTTCTATGTAATCAAATCTCCGAAGTCTCCCACGTTCAAATACCTCGGATTATAACCCACTGGCTAATGAGTGCCAATGCTTTCTTGTTCCTTTTAAGGTTTCGCCTAAGCTGAAGGTTTTGTGAGGGTTGCTTAGGACCCGGCATTTTAATTGGCGGTTTAATCAAAGCGGTTTGGCCAACGGATGTTTCAATATGATGTTTATTAAGTAATTAACAGCAGTAGACGTAGTTGCTTCGTTTAGTTTCCGTTTTCCTTAAAATACCTACTTCAACGTTGTTGAGTGAGTTGAGCTAATTCTAAACCTCTAATTTTTGTATTTATTGCAATTTAATAGTAAAATACATTAATTTAGAGTAAAGTTAAAGACCACAAATTAGCTTAATTTGAAAACTATTATAAATTTTGAAAAGTAATTACTTAGTAGGTAGCTATCTTAAAAATATTGCTAGAAATCTATTGTGACATTTTTGTTTTGTCAGCGAGTTTCATACTTCTTGAGTGATAAGTAAAAATCTTCTGAAATTGGTACAAAACGATTTCGGTTATAATAACCAGTACTCATACATAAACTAACATTGTATAAATATGTATTCTCTAATACACAATTTGTTATAAGTGACCCATCTAATAATATAAAGTTAAATCAAAATATTCGATAATGGAAATAGGTATTCATTCGATGCTATAAATTTTCATTAACGTCAACATAGTTTGCACTTCTTCTTTTGTTTGAAATAGCGTTCCAATTAATACGTTCGGAACACTTTCGATTCGTTACTGAGTTGAAGGAATTTAAGATATTTGGAAACGCCCCGGTCCACCCAGCTCGTATAATGGCTGCTATAACTTTTGTTTAGTTTTAGTGTTTGTTTAGAGACTGAATGCTTGGGACACGATTCGTACAGAAATAAGGTTCCGTAAGGAAAGATGTGAATTATAGGTACTGTAACGACCATAGTTTTTTACTATTTTCAGAGTTTAAAAAGAAAAATTAATTTGGAGAAATCTAAATATAACCCCTCTTTTACATTATGATCACTTCCATGGCAGCACGCAAGAAAATGTCGAGAAAAGTTAGCACCGCCCTTTTTTGCAGTTTAATTAATTATAAATAAATACAAATGTAATATAGGAAGGATACTCTCGTGAAAGGTCGGATTCTTAAAAAAAGTATATAAGATCTTAATATATTCAGTAATGGACTTATTGTTAAGGTGTACTAACATTGAATGTTGTGTTTAGTATAAGTGAAATTTAATTCACAACGTGTAGAGCTGCGAAGCTGCGAAACAACCGCAATAAAGCTTGCAATTTGAGTGAGCCATTAGGATTTGCAAACTCTAAAACATTATGTATTATACAAAACACTTCAAGTTTAGTTTTTAGACTAATTTGAATGCAGTTATTAAGACGTAATTTTGTCTGTAGGCATTGTAACACTATCAGGTGACTTTCCAATGACTTTGTCTAACTCTAAAGTGTTCGGGGAAAATTGAGTGACTTGGAACAGGTGTTACTTTACCACGCTCTCTGGTCGTAGGAAGTAGGTTATGACTTGAGTTGTGCGCCTATGAGTTCACGTCCTGTTGCTGCCTGTCAAGCGATTTCATTTCCAGTAGCGACTATGCGGTATGACCACATCTGTTTCATCAAGATAGTATTATGAACATAAGCAGTGAATTCATAAATTTTTGGGTGTAATAAGCATTTCTCAGCATCATAAATATATTGAAATGATTGTCAAATAATAGTTGAAAGTCTATTTAAAAGTAATAAATCCTGTAGCCTCAAAATTGTATATAAAACACTGAACGAAGATTTCATTTATTAATCTATGAAAGAGCGGTCTGAAAACTTAGTAGTCTTTGTACTTGAAATCATTAATAGTAACATACCTAAACATGTACAGAAAGAAAAAGATTTAACATAGAACTACGATTTATCAAGTTAAACACACTGTTCCGATTACTGTTTACATCGTTAAGAACTAATTTGTCATTGTATATGTTCAAGTGGTAATTCAAATCCCAAGTGTTTAGTACACGCTGAGCATTCGTCGAAAATAATGGTCTTTTCATGCAAGAAGGTCATTTTTCTATTCATTCAAGTATCGATCATTACTTGGGTTTTGTGTGAGGAAAACACAAATTCCTTAATAATTACGAATCCAATTCGATTTCCTCAAAAATGTATAGAGAGTATTGTAAAGAAGTATTTCAATTGCGGCGCTCTTATAACCCTCATCCATCCGATAAACGCAACAGAACAATTCATATCGAGTTTAACTGCCAATAATTGTTACACTTTAATTTTAAAGTCATTCAAAAGCCACCGGTGGTTGGTTTCAACTGAAGTATACATAATTGTGGCTGAAGATTATTTAAAATTATCACGTGGAATGACAAAACTATCTCAAGATATTATGTGGAACCCCAGAGCTAAATTTATTGTGTACTTGAGCGATTATAACAACACGGACATGGGTGATATATTTGATATATTTTTATTACACAAAATGTATAGAATCGTTTTAATAAAAGATGAAATTAATGGCACGAAGTTATACAGTTATCTGCCATTTGCCGATGACAACTGCGGTATTGATTTTGTAGTCTCAGAAGATCTTATTCATGTAGGAGAATGTACTGAAGTGGATACAGTAGAATGTTTCCCAGAAACACACACAGAAAAATTGTCTAATTGTAGATTCAAAGTTGTAGCTAGTGAGGACGTACCAAATTTCATATTCGAAACGAAAAATTATGTAAAGGGTGGTAAATTTATACAAGGATTAGAACAGTATGTGCTGGAAACATTTGAGGAAAAAGAACACGTATTCATTGATTACATTGTAATGCCTAATAAGACACGATTTGGTGTTGTTTTACCAAATGGAACAGCAACGGGACTGCTCAGTTGTTTACAGCACAACCAAGCAGACATCGCTGCAGGAGGCTTTATTCTAATGAAAAACAGAATCGATATGTTTGATTTCATATCGGGTTATAATTTTGCAGCTTTCAATGTGTTTACACCAGCATTCGAAAAAAATGCCTGGGAAGATGTTTATAAAGAGTTTAGTACTATTACGTGGATATTGATTTTTATTTCCTACTGCTTGATAACTATCATTATTAAACAGTTTTCCAAAAACCAACACGATCGCACATACTTAATGTTAAGATTGTGGGGATATTTAGTTGGAAATATAAATTCAAAATTCTCCAGACCGAAAGGCATAAAATTTATCATGATAGTTTGGATTGTGTTTACATTTTTCATTTGTAGCTTTTACAATACTGCTTTATACAGTTTGATCACAAGATATGATCAGGTCTTACGGCACATTAGTGATGAACAGTTGAGTAATCTGCCTTATAAGCCATGTATAAGTGAAGCTACAAGGATCTATTTTCTTTTTGCATTTAATCAGAGTTTGCCTGAGAGTCAAAGTTATGAAGATTGTATGTATTCGGAATCATCGTTAGGTTTTATTGCTTCTAGAAAAGACTTATATGGTATAGAAATGGAATATACATATAGTCTGCACGAATATAAATACATGGATGATAATGGCAACATAAAATTAGATACTTGGCGCTTCTCTATCAATAATGTTATCACCTTGTATGCTACACGTGGCTTCGCGTTTCTAGAAGAGATACAAAACTACGCGAGCCAAATGTTCGAAACAGGTCTTTTAATGAATCAGTTAAAAAAGATACATCGCAGTATCGGACCTATTATACCTCGATATACAAAACAATTTAAAAAAGTATCTATACTTGATTTGAGAATTCATTTTGCAATACTTTTGTTAGGTTCTTTAATGGCTACAATTTTGCTGATATTTGAAATTTGTCATGGCAAAAAGAAGCTAAACGAAAGAAAAATATCAACAGCAAATATTACATTCACACACTAAAATTAGGTTTTAAGTGTGTTATGATCACCATTTGATTATATTGCACTATTTTAATAAGCACCGCGTGATATAAAAACAATATTGGTGTTAAATGTTTGTCAAAAATCCCTATTAGCAGCGATTGTCCGCAAGCATGGAACTGTAGTGTAACACTTACAATTCAATAGATGGCGCTGTGCAATAATTGAAGTCTCAAACCATTCTCGACACGTACGAACTATTTATACAAATTTCCAACAGTAATAGTCTATCTAGTCGGGCTTAGGCTTGAAAGGCATGACAGTAGCCTCGGCGGAAGATCTTCCTTTGAGACGAAGGACTCGAAGGAGCATTCCATCTAGCCTCGGATGCAAACATCGACAAGAAAAACATTGATGTATCGAAGACCTTCGGAAGAGCATTCTATTCCATCTAGCAGATTCTCGCCTCTTCACCCTGACGGGGGTCACTCTAAAAGACATTTCTACTAATATGAATTATGACAAAGATAGTAAGTCGTAAACCTGAAAGAGCTCTTAAATCCTACTGCTGCGCCAAAATAATCTCTTTCTGGACACACAATAAAAAATCTATCGGTTTTTGACATATAATATCACCACTAAAAGTTTTAACAAACTTTGTATTAGTTTAGACATAAATTCTTACAAATAAGTTTCTTTTCATATTAAAACCAACTACCACTTCCCATCGACTTTACGTACTTACGTTACTAGCGAAAACAGAGCTGACCATCAAGGCATTGGAACTAATAATCCCAGCATTTTAATATACCTCTTGCCTTAATGGTTAGTTCCCTTGTTTCCCTTAGATGTCAGTGGTGAAAAGGGCCTAAAGCGGTCGCCTTTCAAGAATCCCTTAGTGAAATGGACACATGTCTAAATATACTGGTAGATGTAACATGTAGCATAAAATTCATAAACATCTGCAAAACCGACCTCTTTGGGCCCTCTGAGTACACTTACTTATTCATATTATTACAATTTTAAGTCATTTTGAAATTGTTTTGTGTTCTTCTGATAAAAATAAATAAAAAACCGATTTCATTTAAAAATTGTATTTTCAACTGAACTTTATTATCAGTAGTTAAGAGGCAAATATTCGATCTGAGCGATATATTTTATGTTGACGAGTTATAAAAAATATGTATGTATGTCTAATGATGTTGTTAAGTTGAAAATTGAACATAGATATGCAAACCAGAACTAAGCCAGCCGGACAGCTTCTAGATAATTAAGATATTCTTAAAAGCTGCCTAAAACCGTCAAGACTAAAGGAAACCTGTTATCTTATTATACTATTATATTGCATAATGAATATTCAAATTGGACAGTAAAATGTTACATTGATTCCGGTTAGCATAACTTCGTCCAAAATAGCGACACATGTTACAACAAATTCTTATATTTTTACATACAATAGAGCATGCTTTAAAATAACATCTTACATGATAAGAATTCGTAATATTTTAAAAGTTCCACGACATCTTTTGAAATATCATGATAGAAATCATTTTAATAGGGTAGTTGACAGTCAAATCAACTGAGATAGTTTTATGGCTAGTCCCTTTATCTTACTATTCATTCACTCGTCTTGCCATCGGCATCCGTTGAATTTTGATATTACTTGTATGGAGCTTATACCAAATTTTAACCGAAAGTAGGGCAAATGAACGGTTAGTAAACTACAGGAACCGGCCATTTTCACTTCTGATAAAACGCCGAAGCCATCTAGATTTTATTACGAGCATTGCAAAGTATGACGTCATTTCTATACGCATTAATTATAGTTTAAAAAGAAATCAAAATGATTTAATTTGAAAGTAATCAAAATGATGAGTTTTAATTTCCATTATGATATTTTAGAGTTATGATGATGACATTGTGTTTGAACTCCCGCTCATACACATACATTTATACACATTGTTTCAGAATTTATTGTAATGTATGTAAATAAATTGTAATAATCATATGTCAACTACCCCAATGACTTTTCAAACAATCTTTAAAACGTTATTTGACTCCTTTTACTGATATCTACTTATGGCGTCATAAATAGGTACGCTCGTACAAAATCAATGAAGTTGCGATGTATGTTATAAAAATTACCCCCAGGTGATTTGACTGTCCGCCACCCTATTATAACACTTAATTATCATTAAAATCAGTTAAATCCTGATTTATTTATTTGTATAGGACTTCTTATAATATTGCTACGACGGGTGTATTCAGAGAACTTATAATCATTTGAAAAACACGTTATTTGCACTTTGGTATTTAACTTACTTATAATACTTTTAAGGTTCGTTGTAATTGTTCACCGTCATTTCTTTGCGCTGATTTCCTAAGTATTGAAATGTAAATTATGTGTATGTGCTTGTAATAAAGTTTATTATCTTTCCAACACCATTTGAATTCGTATACCGTAATATGTAATAACATTATTAGATCTTGAAATGAAGAAAACTTTGATAATGTAATGAATATCATATTTATAATAATGATTTATTAACTAACATATTTTTTGAATTATGTAAACATTAACAGGTCATCCACCCATTAATATTTTGACGATAATAATCACAAGTTTTATATACGATTAAACTACATTACTACGACGCATCCAAACTCCAGTCAAAACGACGGCACCCAAAAACAGCAAAGTCAACTTCAAAACCTAGAAATATGAATAAATTCACTTAGATCATACCCTACGATATAATATTAGCCCACAATCGTCCCACTGTTGGTAGCCCCATTTTTATGGGCACGGACAGTAAATTTGGTGCAGCAATGGAGATAAAATAAAATTTCCTACAGCCGGGCGGTCTGTCGTAAGAGTCGACAAAACAACCCACAGCCAGGTGGTAGGGTATTTGCCCGTCTGGATGGCTCTAGAGTATGCCGACATAACAACTTTTAGTTGTGTTCCGGCATTAGTGGTCAGGTCCCAGTCTCCCTTGAGAGAGGCGGCAGCACATTCGTAGCACCTTTGGTATTACAAATGTCCATAGGTGATGGTAACCGCTTTCCATCAGGCGGACCGTCTGCCGATCTTATGCAATAAAAAAAGACTAAAATACAGTGAAACCTGAATAAGTGGGCTCTTGATATATGAGAAACCTCCTCTCTACCCCTATTACGGGGACGTTTCAAACTGAGACTTGATTTTTTTAGATTTTTCGATGTTTATCTGTATAAGGGAGACATTTATCAAGTTTAGACAAATTATGACACGTTTTTTACAAACAATCTAATCCCTTCCATTTAATAAAATTTTCCATATTAACATTTTCATCTCTTTAAGGAGCCAACCAAAATTACGTCACACGTTAAGGGGGGGTCGACGAAGTGTGATATTGTGTGACATGGGGATGGGAGGGGTCCTAAATTACGTGACGCCACATTTCAAAATCGAATAAATTTTTAAGCTAAATAAAACACGAAATTTGAACTACTACCGAAAAACTTAAAAATATTTCCATCTCTATGTGTATGTATGAGCGTAGTGTTTAGTGGTTAAAAATATAATTTAAATGAAAATAAAAGTAATTACGGAACTGCTGTTTTCATTTAATATTTTCATCCTCATTTCATCCTCACACTAGGGAGGGAGGAGTCTCACGAATGTGACCAGTTGTAACAAGGATGGGGGAGGAGTCAAAAAATTATTAAATTTGTGTGATGTAATTTAAGGATGGCCCCTTAAATGAGAAATAGTACATTTCGACCTCTCATAGTGGGTCCCTCTATAAATAAGACAACTGTCATGTTAAACTGCCTATTTGGAAAACTGGATAAATGCAAAGCCTTTATAAGTGATAAAAATGTATAGGTCCCTTCAGATTCCCAGTTATACAAGTTTCACTGTACATATAGTGATCACCTTATCTTGCCACTGTCGGTTCTTGACGCACTGGCTGTACGGCATTGTAGAGAATGTAACAGAGTTGTACAGCGGTACCCAGAAGTTGGGTAGCAACCAAAATATGAAATCATCCATTGCTTTACGGAGTCTGTACGATGGACGAGTTACTAAGTCTCGCATCTGGAATTAAAACGACAATAAGATGATTTATTTTATTTATTACAGACTAGCAGTCCCGGCAGTCGTTGACCTGCCCTGAAAAAATAAAAATCTCGAATCCGATTCCAGCGCCACCTACCGGGTCTAATTGTGAATCTAAACCATCCCCGGACCCACTCAAACACGCATAAAATTTCATCAAAATCGTAGAACCCGCTTCCTGCGCCAATTATTTAGTTTAGATTGATGGGTTACAATTATTGAAGTTTTAGTAGGGGTCCTTAATTTTTATTTAGCCTATATTAATCCGGGATATTGTAGCATTCGAACGGTGAAAGAATTTTTGAAATCGGTGTAGTAGTTTTTGAGTTTATTCCTTACAAACATACAAAAATATAAATCTTTCCTCTTTATAATATTAGTATAGAAGTACAGTAAACGGGATAATGATCCTGATGGAAAGTAGTTGCCGTTATTTATGGACGGACTCCTGCATCAACAGATTGTGTTACAGGCCTCGAAGGGGGAGTGAAACCTGGCCACTAATGCTGGAACACAACTCATGCTTGTTATGGCGGCATACTCTAGACCATTTAGCCATGGTTCCCGGTATAAAAAGCACCGCAGATTTTAAGTCCAAAAATTTGCTGTCGATCAGCGAAAACCGTATCAAAATCGGCCCAGTAGTTTTTACGTGAAACCCGAACAAACAGACAAGAAATCTAAAAAAAATGTATCGTGTTTCTCTATCGTTTATTCCAGTCTAATATATTACAGTTCTTTTTAAATAGCTTCATGCATGCTTAAAATTTTATAATATAGATTGTACGGTTCAACATTTTGCTGCCGCTGCGGCCTGCTTTAGGCTACTTTAATATTAATATAAATAATGCTCACAAATACTTTGTGATTGAGTCGCTATTAGTCGTCACATACGACTTCAACTACCACTAAGTTGAACCCAGGGATCAGCATTCAAGATCAACCCAATCCGAAAATAAATCCCTGTAATCAACAAGGTGTATTTTCTTCACCCAACTACAAGAAAGCAGCAGCACACCAAGCCTGAGTTGTGTTCCGGTATTAGTGACCAGGTTCCAGTCTCCCTTAAGAGAGCAGCAGCGCATTTGTAGCGCCTTTGGTGTTGCAAATGTCCATAGGCGATGGTAACAGCTTTCCATCAAGTGGCCCGTCTGCCTATCTACTGAATTCCTGCAATTTAACTTGAGAAAAGTTTAGGTTATTACTAAAATTTTATGTATATAGCGCGTGGGTTAGAGTGAAAGAGGAGGAGCTTGCCTTCGGCTGCCGTATGCGTGAGAGAAAGGGAAGCCAGACAGACTGGCGCCGTAACGCGTTACGTAACGAAGCGGTTTACCCTCCCACAAGAAGTCATCACTTCAAAAATTAAAAAAAAAGACCCACCAATTACTGCCAGCATCCACCATTATAAACAAGAGCAAGTGTACAAACTGTACATATATAGAAGAAAAAACGTCACCTCCCCTTCGATTGTTACGGATACACTGCGTTATGACGTCATAAATATAAGGGGACGAACAACTTATTGAATATTCTGTACACAATAAATACAATTCTACGATGAAATTTTGAAAGTAATATGATAGCAAAGTATTTTTTTTTTTAATTCAAAATAAGTTCCACTGGAGAATACTTTTTGAAGGTCATATAAATATATAAGTTAAAATTTAATTTTTCTTCCTATTCTATGTATACCGCTTCACAACGAGTTATTGCTGTTAAGGAGAAGAAGCGGCAAGAAACTCCCCAGCAACACGTCTAGCTAAATAATGTTTTTCTTTAAGTTTCTTATTCTATTTATATCTCAAGTTGTCTTTTTTTTAATAAGTTTTATACAGAAGTATGTTACAGAATTACTTTTTGAAGAATTAATGGAGTTGTAGCAAACAGTGCATACTCAATAAGACCAAGACACAATAAGAGGAAAGAAAAATATTATGAAAGTTATAATAATGATATGACGTACTAAAATGTCATGCTGCAATATATCTCCATAAATCCCTTACAAGCTTGGCAAGATAACATTAAACAAAATACAGTATAAGATGTTAGAGCGAGCTGCTATGTAAATGAATTTTTGTCATTTAAGTATTCTTCAATAGTGTAGTATCCCTTTTTTAGCAAGATACTTTTAATTTGGTTTTGAATTTAGTGAAAGGCAGATCTAACATTTCACTCGGAATCTTATTGAAGAAGCGTATACCAACCCCCAAGAAAGAGGACAGTACTTTTTGTAATCTAAAATATGGCAATATCAGTCTATTACAATGCCTGGTGTTGAAATTGTGAATATCCTTATACTGCTTGTAGGCACTCAAATTATTACGAATATAAATTATATATTTAATCGATGGCTCGTTTTTAAGGACATTGTTTGTATTAAGATTTATTGTATTTTTTTTATTGCCTTAAGCAGGCAAACAGGCGGAAGGCCCACTTGATGGTAGGTGGTTACCGTCGTCTATGGACGTTTGCAACACCAGGGGCGTTGCCAATGCGTTGCCGGCCTCTAAGAAATTTTACAACGCCCTTCTTAAACGATATGTCAAAATACCCAATTATAGAAAAGTACATTGATTGTATATTGCTTAGATTCTTGCCATTTAGTAAACGAACTTTCTGTTATTTAATATAGTCTGGGTAACTCGAATAAACCCCAGAGTAGTCCGTTATGTAAGTATTACCCATAACACAAGCACACACAATATGAAATAATTTCATATTTTCAAAACAAGTGTAACTTGCTTAGCTTGGGGTTATACAGTTATTATTTTGTACATATTTATCTCTGGATGTATTTACCTCTATGTAGTTATACATAGCCAAATCGCTAATCGCAAAGGTGTCCTGCCACCTTGTCTTTGAAAACTCCTCCAGAATGCCGACTAAATTATCCTTATGTTTCTGGAACAGCTGATCGAGTAGGGTACAGTCTTCAAACCCTGCGTTCATGCCTTGGCCATAAAAAGGTACTACTGCGTGGGCGGCATCGCCTATTAATAAGGCTTTATTAGCCACATGGTAAGGTCGACACTGAAAATAGATATATAAATACATACCAGCAGACAATAACGTGTAGTGTTATTATTTACTAGGATTCGCTCACAACTTCATCCACGATGGACAGGTAGCAAAGATCACAAATTTTATGATAGAGAATTTGCTATTGATCAGTATAATATTTTTTGTACCGGAAACTTTAAACCGCTACCAATAATATCTCCCAGGATATAAAGTATCGCAGATTTAAAGTCCGAGAATTTATCATCTTAAATTGGCCCAATAGTTTTTGCGTGAATCCCGAACAAACTGACAAACACAAAAAATCTAAAAAACAAAAGTCTACTCTTTTATAATATTATAGACAAATTGAAATCGTAGTAACTTAACGCATCGTCCACTATTTCAATGACATACGTTTCATTCCTGGCCGGGAAGCTCTTAGGCCTGACTTACATTTGTATTAGTCAAGTAGCTAATTAACTTGCAAACCTGGCTAGTTATGCCGTTTTTATCGTTTGAAAGAAATTCGCCAGTTAAGTAATAAGTTGTCGATTTAGTGGATGACTGTCTAAAAGACGATAAGGGCTAGTTAGTCAATTTCGCAAGTTAACTCGCTTTTTAACAAATACAAATTTAAATTAGCCTTTACGTAGCTTATTTGACCTAAAGTACATACATATTACTGTTGTAATCACAACATGCCAACGATGCAAGAAAAACATTATAAAAGTAAATTAAGTATATATATAAAAGTAAAAATGGACAACCTGTACATTAAGAGTATATAAAAGTAGAAATAGACACCTGTATATTAGGTGTATATATAAAAGTAGAAATAGACATCCTGTACAGTAGGTGCATACATAAAAGTAGAAATGGACAGCCTGTACATTAAGTGTATAATATATTAGGTTGGGGGAAAAGTTTCTTCCCACATTTTCCTAAATTGAATTTGGAATTGTCTTCTTTAAAAAATTTTTTTAATGATACTAAAACCAGCCAGGTACAAATGGTATAGCCAAAGAGATCTTATTACAATTTCATACATACTATATGCGAAAAGACTTTTTCCCCAACCTATTATATAATAGTTGAAATGGACAACCTGTACATTAGGCTTGCCTACTTGATAGGCAGGTATACCGTCTATTCATCTAATATACATAATATTAGGTGAACAGACAATATATAATATTAATATATTATTTAATATTATATGTTATTGTATATTTTATTTTTAGTTACATGTATAATATCTATTAATTATCCTGTTCAGATGTCGACACCCTCAAGCAATAATCCATTAAGGTACTGTCACTGAAAAAAAATCCTCTTTAGCATCTGTGACTTGGGATCCATGTATGGATTTGGTTTTCAGACTTTTTCTACTGTTATTACTTATTAAAAATCCTCATGACATTTTATTGCACACAAGTTTCCTAACTTGTTTTAAATAACACAGTAAACAAATATTATTGCGCATTTAAGTTTGTCAAAATGTGCCGCAATAACTATCTAAGTTCATATTTTAATTGTTCATGAAAGTAAGATACAGTTTCTGTTGTGATATTACAAAGACATTTTTAGTAGCATGTATTTTTAGTTTTTACATTGGTTTGTGAGTATAAGTTATAATGCTGATACAATAAACTAATAATAAAAAGTAGCTTTCATTTCATTCATAAATGTTGTCATAATAATGATTTGTTGACAAGTTATGACCATAAAACACAAAATACTTTTCCCTGTAAAATTTAAATTTTTTGAATACTGTATTATTGCACGGGGGCGTCGATGTATTTAATATTACCTTAACCGCCACCAAAGGTGAAGGTTTTCCACTGAAGAAATCCTCAATCAACTTTTTCTTCCCTATAAGAGGAATTGAGTCCGGAAAATATTTTTCAAAGAACTCAATCAATTTGTCTTCGGTATCCAGATTTTGGAAATTTGTGAAAGGCATAAACAATGTGACAGTCCAGGAGCAATCTTGGTTGGGAAGTGCGATCATCATAAATTCACCACGAGGCCATATGTGCAGGTAGTTCGCTGGCATCTGAAACTGATTGTATAAGAGGATTTTAAGACTACATCACAGAAGAAGAATCTATACTAACATATAAATTCGAAAGTTGGGACGGATGTTTGTTACTAAATCACGCCAGAACTGCTGAACGGACGTGGATGTT
Organism: Dendrolimus houi; assembly: GCA_039645545.1. Classification (NCBI taxonomy): domain Eukaryota; kingdom Metazoa; phylum Arthropoda; class Insecta; order Lepidoptera; family Lasiocampidae; genus Dendrolimus; species Dendrolimus houi. The sequence continues at coordinate 20,164,291 of CM077127.1, read as the reverse complement.
TGGCACAGATATAGATTATTGTCTGGAATAGTACATAGGCTAGTTTTTATTCCGGAAAAATTCTCGTGGGATAACATTAACGCGAGCGAAGCCGTGAGCAAAAGCTAATAATATAATACACGGCAATCGCTCAGTAAAAAACCTAATTCGTAATATTGGGACACAGGTATAAAACTAAAAAATTCAAGGCTTTCCTTTAGTTCCTCCTCCTTACAAGATACTCTATGGCATGGGAGAAGAATATCTATGGGATCGTGTAATAAAACAGTATGACTTTTTATATTTCATCAAAATCAGCCCCGAGACTTTTTTGAGTACTTCTCGTTATATATAGAGACCCACTTGAAAAATTCATATTGTATACTAAACTTCAGCAAAAACGGTCTAATAGTTTATCTGTGAAGTGTATCAAAGTTACGTCTGATGGAAATCTTTTTTTCATCATAGCAGCGCTCTGGCTATACCGCGGATTTTGGATAAGTGTGACGAGAATAACGCCCATCGTCTAACAATGAAGAAGCCCGAAAAAAGTGAGGCGTTTATGGCCAATAGTCGAGCTTGAATTGCATTTACCCCTCCACTTTCGTCTGCGGGTATGCACAGTTCCAAGTACCCGTGTTCAATGTACGTCTGGTTGTAATCGAAGAGCGGCTGTTTCATCATCGCTTTCCGTACTGCCGAAAAAGCACCGTCAGCTCCGATGATCAAGTCTGCGTTTACATCGACATCTTGATTTGTATCTGTCCTGTAAAACGATAATCAAGAATGCAAATCGTAGTTTATTTTGGTTCAGTTGACAGTTGGGCGCAGTTATTAGATCCGGAAGCAACCCAAAACTTTGTCAAAGTACAGTAAATGGTTCAAATTCGCGTATTTTATATAAAACAACAAAATATTGCAAAATATTGTAATTTTTATGGTTTGCTCGGCACTGACTTCAAGATGTAGAATATTTTATATTATTTTGTCTCTTAATAAACTAAATAAATTCTTAGTCAAAAATCTTTATTAAGTTATTTTATACTATTTAGTTTAAGAAGCCGGTTTTTTAAACGAAGTTTTTTTATTTGTTACTTTTTAGTGTCTAGCCATGGGTAGGCCGCGCCCCTTAAAAAATATAGGTCCCAAGAAACGGGAACGGAAAATGTTCATAAAATGAAAACTACTGAGCCAAAGTATGTTAAATTTTTAGGGGACCAAATGGCAACTATTCCGCATCAAACTAAAGAAAAATCACGTAAATCGGATCATAAATCTCAGCGTAATCGGTATACATACATAAAAAAATACCAATCAAGTTGAGAACCTCCTCCTTTTTGAAGTCGGTTAAAAAACGATCCAAGATTTGTCTTTAATATCTAATGTCCAACACATTTTTAGAAAACTGATTTCTTTGACAGTTCTGGGCAACTCTTTATGAATATCTTCATTACCATTCAAAAGCCGTCACCTGCGTTTTGCTTTTGTTTTCTCCAATGACATACTTGAGAGTTAATCATCTTCTATTATATTAATGTGCTGTGTGGTTAATTAATAGAGATATTATTATCATCATACAAAATATCAAAACCTTGATGTGTTATGGAGCTCCTGCGTTATGACGTCATAATTGTTACGAGTCAAGTAGCCTATTAATTATTGTTTAAACAATAATTAAAATTATTTCTATCATGAAATTGAGTAATATAATAGCTAGATATTTAAACCCGCGCCCCCTTTATGCACTTTGTTTTAGAATTTATCTTAAAATATTAAACATCCACTTGTGGTAGATCTTATAAATACAATATACTCTGTGGTGGTAGATATGCAAATATCAAGTGAAAAGCGTCTAAAAATTGTGATATTTCCGTATTTGGCAACAACAGACTAGACTAGAGGAATTTCGTCAAACAACAAAATTCATAGTTTCGAAAATAATACAAAATAAGAAAAAACTTAAATGTCACATGTTACGAAATAAGAGCTGCTAGCATTATGACTTTTATAATTGATAATTTTATTGCAGAAATGCAAAGTTAAGGTTTCAACGACATTACATGCATATATAGATACAATAATAAAATCACGGTTGTGTTTTTTTTTTCAAATTTTACAAGCGAATTGCATCGTATGTTATACTTACCATTCAGCGCGCACTGTTATCATAAAATCGCATGCTCGAGCCATTCTTAAGCAGATATTTCATTCCACCATATAATATTTCTACATTGAATTTGATGTTTAACAATTAACGAATTAATAACGGACCAATTTAAAAATTTGACTATTCAGTTGGAGAGCATTGTGTTTTATATAAAGACTTTTTATCGAGCGATAATATTATCGCAAAGTTACTAATTACATTAAGATTTAAACAGCAGAGAACGCAAATAATATGATCAAAAAATCGCATAGTTTTATTATAAACCTGGGGTTCATCTCATGTTTTTATTTGTGAAAGGGTCACGTAAACTAATTGTAAGACACAGCATTAGAGCTTACTTACTTTTGAAATTTGAGCGTGCCCTTTCGAAGATTAGCTTCAATTAGTTTGTGATTGAAATGTCTCTCCACATTTTCATAACGTTCTGATTCTGTAACATTATACATAATTATAACTTTATAAAACTAAATCGAAGTATCTAAAAATAAATAAGTAAAAATAGATTTATAAGATACATAATTACACATAGTATCGTATAACTGCCAGATTGGCTGCATTACCACGCTGGATGGCAATGGTGATAGCTAATTCTTTGTAAAGAGTTGCTTGTAAATTAAAAACTCTATGCCGTTATATATATATATATATATATATATATATACTTTGAATTTGATGATATCTACACTCTGGTACTAAAAGAAGTAAAGTACCTATTCGTAAGAAATAAGATTATACTGCCAGATAATTTAAAAAGTATATTTGTTATTATTTAGAAAGACTGTACAAACATACGTCTCTTAACACAAATGAATATAATATTTTTGAATAATCTAGCATTTCTTCTTTCTTTATTTAATTTTTGTTTAATTTTTATACATTCGGGAGTAATAACACAACTTTATCTCTCAAAGAGTACTTTTTTACTTCTTATCAAAAACTATAAGAAAGAAAGGGATTTGAAAATTTTAATGGGCAACCCATAACTCTGAGGGTTACCTATATCATGGAGAAAGATATATACTTCTTCCATTCCCATACAAATTTTCATCCTCTAATTTACCTCCTCCAAGAATATTTTTTAAACAAAAAATATCTACCCTTCGTCCTTGGGATTGGGATATGATCTCACTGTTTTTAATTAAAGTCACTTTTCCCACTTTGTCGTGAAAGGGTAATGGATAGAGTTATTTTCGCATTCGCAAAAAAAGCACCAAAATGAGGAAAATAACAAATCACAAAAAAACCTATCCTACTTTCTGGGATAACATTTACATAAATATATTCCAAAATCTATACCGTTAACCAGGATGAAAAGTATCCCTTGTCTACCCTCGGTATCAAAATTACATATATACCGAGTTTTAGCCAAATCGGTCCAATAGTTTTTCCCTAAAAGCATAAAAACAGAGTCAAATATATTTTTATCCCGGAAAATAACCCATTTTTCGAGATAAAAGTATCCTATGTTTCAGCCAAATCGGTCTAGTAGTTTTTCTGTGAAAGCGAAACAGACATACAAACAGACGAGACAGAGTTACTTTCGCATTTATAATATTAATTAATAGGACTTGTAGTATGGATGAAACATTCGTGCCCTGTCCTTATACCGGGATAAAGGTATCTTAATAGCCAGGACAGGATAATAAGATAGGTACTTTTGCCCAGTAATGATAGTTTAAAACTATATCTAGTGGAAAACTACCTATCATTACCACCACACTACCAAGTTTCATTAAAATATATCAAAGACTTTCAACAAATATAGTTGTTGTTGCGTAATTTGATATTTAATAATTTATTAACAAATCTTCACGTATAAAAGTGTAATAATGTACACTACGCAAACAATCTATCGATTGCGTAACAAAAATTAACAAACAACATTGATATACAATTAATATGGATTTTTTAAAATTGAACACCTTGTATTCGACAGAATAATTAATACATTTATATATTACTTCTTATACAAGAAACTAAGCGTTATTTAACCCGTGTAGCCTTGAGCTTTATTTTAGAACACTATTCATAAGGAAACCGACGCTTAGAATACATACTTTAATAGATGACACTTCGTTTTGTTTAAACATGTCTATGGTCCATGGGTGCCCCCACGATTATTTTCAAGGAGGTGTACCAGGTGTACTTAAACATTACTATAGACTAATATATGCACTAGATTAAGATGTAGAATTGATGAACGAAGAAAGATTCATAAAATTTTATAAAATGGGCAACACAAATTTGGAGAGAAATCTAAAAGTCTTAATTTATATTCACATAATAATAACATTATCGAAAAATCTTAATCTTAGACTTGAATTTCTTTTATTGCAGGGGGGTGCAAGTGAACCGGTTTCCCGACACCTATGCTTCTCGCCGTTTGTAAATCCAGCCAGAGTCAAATGCCTATTCATATTTATGAGCCAACATTAAGTAAACGTCGGTACAAAAGTTTTAGTATTAAAATTAGAATAAATTAATATAATAAGTTATTCTTAAGGTAGACCACAACACAAACATACATTCATTAAATGTCACACACAGTAACAAAGTAAGAAATAAGCGTGTACAACGTCTTAACTTCTTCTTAAATTTAATTGTAAAAAAAGGGTCCGTAGAGTTAATAAAAATAAAATAAAAAAAGAAGTAAATGTTGCAGCTTTACACCATAACATGTAAGTCGATATTACCTTGCAAGAGTAAGCTGTTCAAGTAATTACGTCCCACTGAATAAATGCACTGTAAAACAAAATATTTCAATTAAATATATAATAAATAATATAAGAGCCATTTTTACGGTTTATTCTGCAACTGCAACTAAACCAATTATGTATGTTCTATATATTTTTATATTTATAATATATTTGGATTATCAACAATTACTAGGACTAGGACACTGATGTAAACACTAAATACAATTGGGTAATTTCTAGTGTGTAAATTCTAGTGCATAGAGAATTAGGGCAAATAATTATGTAAATTGAAATATGTATAAAAAAATATAAAACGTAAATTAGTATAAATTGTGATAAATTCTACGAAATTTAAAATGTGTTAGCATGTAGTAGATATAATAGTAGATCAATAATATCACTATAATGACTTATCACCTTACATAGTCTAGAGATATGGGAGAGATGGCACTAAGAATAGTGCGGCGTAAAGACTGACAAAGGCGTATACATACAGGTATCCGAAAACATCTGGCGGTACTTATATAATTCCTTTTTTTAAATTTTAAATCTAATTTTCCAATATTGTATCAAATATATTATAATTTTCGTATAGTTTTATGAGCCAAATGCGTAACATGAATTATTTTTTTAGTGGAAACTTAGTTGATATGTGTATTCATTTATGTGTTTTATATTGTAAGAATTATAATTATTGTATGTTTCCCAAATAAATTAAATAAATAAATACTTTAATACCAAAACTACAAATAATTCAGGGTAAAATAGTTTTAATGCATTGCAAATATGAAATGTCCGCCGCCTTATTCAAAGAAATCATTTGAAAATGAAAGTTATAACGTAATATTTTCTAAGCTTTCGACTATTACACAGAATAAAACTACGTTTTAATGGTTTTAAGCTTTAATTTTGTTTGATTTTTATTCCGACGTTCGGCCGCTTTTCAGTAGCTGTAGTCACGGAAGTAATAATAAGCAAAAAATTAAAACTAGATAATTAAAATGAACAAGTTGGCGGTAGGCTAAATAAAAACTTTAACATTACTCATTGATACTTGACATCTTTCGTGATCACGACTACTGAAAAGTGGCCGAAACGTGAGAATAAAAAAAAATCAAGTAAAATGCCTCGCTTAAAACCGTTATAACGCAATTTCAACCAGAGCCGTTCAACCAGAATTAGTCCTAAAACTATATACCTGGTTAGTTCTGGAATCGTACGGAATGACATATGTCGAACCATCGGTCCGGTGGATTCTTCTTCCCGTCATCGGTATGCCATGCTTTTTGACCATGTGATCTTCTAACCCCACATCTCTCAAAGCCTTTCTACCGCGTATTGACAAAGCAAGGTTGATTGACCTCCCTCTTGCTTGAGGAGTCTTTCGGATATCTGTAATGATATGTTTACATGAACTATAAACGAAAAATTATAAAGTGATTTGAATCTGCAATTTTAATAAAATTACATCAATTTTTTTCAAGATGTGGTCGAGGACCGCGTAAAAGTAGTGGCAACATGTACTTAATATAATACTTTCCAGTAGGTATGGGACTGGTGTTAAAAAAATATTATAACATCGTTTTACTCGTAAATCCCGATTGTAAAGTCCAAACCAATAAGACCACAGCAGTGAGAGGTTAGGTATAGATCATCTATATAGCATCTCTCAGCATACCTGCAGTGCATGTAGTTTTTGCGAAGAAAGATTTGTAACTCTTATTTCTTAGGCGTGGCTAAGGTAGAAATGTCAGTTGTCTCCCAAGTAGGTACTCGTACACGTTTCATTTCGTTCAATTACACGTGTTTTCGTTTGAATTCGCCAATCTCTGCTCTTGCCGTATTATATATGTAGCTCAGCTCTGATCTACACATTCAACACCGTCTCAGCGCAACTACGATGTAAAAATCCTAGCCATTAAGTTTTTTTTTTCTCTCGTCTCGGTTTAGGTTCAGCCACCAGACCTAATTTTAAACCCTCACTTTAAAGAACATTTTGTCATAAAAATAGTAATTTGGTGTCATTAAAGCGTGTTAAATTCTATTAGTATTGTTAGCGATTTAATTGGTAAATAGGTATCTATATACCTACATATATATATAAAATTATCTTCATAAATACATTTTTAATTATGTCCCTTATATAAAATTAAATAATGAAAACTGATCCAAACAACTATAATTACAAGTCCTATTAAAAAAATATTCAACAAAAAAGTTGCTTACCTTCGCGGTACTCGTAGACACGAACTCTATGTCCCCGTTTGGCCAAATATAAGGCTTCTAATGAGCCCACCTGTATAACATAGATAGATACAAAAAGAGGACATCGAAAAATGATTTTTAGAATAGTAAATTATTATTTTTTACCTATAGTATGAACTAACACTATCTCTTATAACATACCTATATTAAAACTATGTTATAATTTTTAAGTTCGTGACGTTAGCTTGAACCCGGGTAATAATTTGTAATTACTATATTTTTTTTATTATAAATTGTAATTATTATGTTCCGTAAAGAAAAGTCGTGGTAGCGTAATGGCGTGCGCACGCGTCCCAAACTCAAAGGGCGCGGATTCGAATCCTAGCCGGAACGCATGCACCTCAGACACTTTTTCGACCTAATGTGCAAATTGTTACAATTACCACGTGCTAACAACGGTGAAGGAAAACATCGATACGAAACCTGCACATCGAGATAACCGATGTGTCAAACCTGCCAAGCCGCCTTAGACAAGTGTGGCGGGTATACTTTCCGTTCCCCTATAGTACGAGGCCCAGCAGTGGGACGTTTCTGGGCTGTTTATATGTTCCGTAAAGCTGTACACATGTATTTATAATATTTATTACAAAACCATTCACAGCCAAGTGGTAGGATATTTGCCCGTCCGGATGGCTACCACCACCGGTTTAGGGTATGCCGCTATAAACTTGAGTTGTGTTCCAGTATTAGGAACCAGGTTCCAGTCTCCCTTTAAAGAGGGGCAGCACATTCGTAGCACTTCTGGTGTTACACATATACATAGGCGATGGTAACCGCTTTCCATCAGGTGGGGCGTTTGCCTGTCTACTGAACTCATGCAATAAAAAAACCATACATTTTTTGTTTTATTTGGTTTCCTCTAAAAGAATTTGGCGCCAGAGGCAATGGCGGGCATGTACCAACAACTTCATGTTCCTAAATATAATTTTAGCTGATTTGAATAAAAGAAGAAACTACATTTATAATGTACCAAACCAGAGGCACTAATTTCACTACTCTTAATATTGCTTCTATACTTGTTAACATATAGCCATCATCAGGGGAGTTTTTGGCGGGAACTGAAAGGAGATGTTGTACTGTGCAGTTTTATTTTCTAAAAATGTATAAAATTACTCTAAAATGAACAATAGTTGTAGGATATTGATAGTTTTGGAGTAGTAATTATGTGTTTTGTGAGAAATGTGAACTGTATAGTCAAATCCAGATTTGACTATATAGTTCACATTTCTCACCTTTGAGAAATGTCTCACCTCGTGGCCTTTTGAGTTGTCACAAGAACTCCGTTGAATAGCACTAGCTGATAACCTAAAGTTCAACTGTGCTATACATAGTTAAGAAAATGAAGAATCTACATTATAATATAAGATCTGGCTTAAAGGCCTAGCTGCCAAGCCATAAACCTAAATAAATAATAAGCCACCATCAGATTTCAATAGTCAATTTAGGTACACCTTTTTGGAACCATCCTAACATCGTATCAATTAATATGTGACGACTTTTCGTCAATCAATTTATTCCAATTCAGTTCAATAATAAGTAGCGTTCTCGGTTCTATTGGTAGAGTCTTGGAAATAGGGAAATTAGTACGTTTTCATAACAAGAGGAAGTTGTAATAATTGAAAAATTGCTTAGGGAACTGGAAAAAACGAAACGGAAGGACGCGAGCGGAACGCCTTATGTATGGTTTTTAAATTAATAAGCCCGAAGTCGTCACTAGGACGATAAATTTGCAAAATAGATAGGTACTCAATAATAATATATTACTACCCGCGGTGTCCACAGCTCAGAACCTGGTAAGTGCCTCTATTTTACGTACATAATAACTAAATTACATTTATTATATAAACCTTCAATGAAAAATTATCTAACTATTAATCCCTATCAAGGGTTGCCTGCAAGAAATCGGTTTAGAGATAAGGCCGTCTGTTGTACCTACTATCTTTTGTTTTTTTTTCTATTTGTTCTACGTGTACAATAAAGTTATTTATCTACCTAACTGATGATGAAAACCGCTTAAAATCCGTTGCGTAATTTAGGAGTTAGTGGGTAGGTATACAGAGAAATAGACGCGAAAAGAGACTGTTTTATACTATGCAAAGAACATAAAAACTAGCCTAGCGCCGAGAATTCACTCGCTGTATATTCAGAATTACATAAGGTCACCAGTAGGTGTTAGATGAGGCAGGCGGAGGATCGGGATGTGTGGCGCGTGGATTTGGGGCGGCCTATGTCCTGCAATGGACTGCAATTGGCTGAGCAGGACAACAATAAAATATTTGGATTTACCCCCAACCGCCCTGGGATTTACTGTGACCACAGTTTAATAGTCTATAACTATACCTTTCTCAAAAAACCGATCAAGTTCGTATCAGACAATACACATGAAAGGCTTCCAAAGACGACGAACGTCCACTGCTTTTATCCGATTTCGGACATGGAGCAAGTTCAATATCATCAGCATATCAATCATTTAAATATTAATTGTCATTTGGCTAAGAAACCTTAAAGAAAGCACTTAAACCAAAAACGTAACACATATGTGTAGAAGTTTTTTGAATAAAAAGTTTTAGATCGCAGGCATTTGACAGTTTTGACTAGTTCCAAATCGTGTTGGACAGACGGACACCTACTTCAAACTTTATTTTTAAATATAAAGACTATTAATTAATTTAAAAGGTATTGCATAATGTTGAAATGTTTCTGTTATAAAAACCACAGAACTGGTTATTTAATGTTTTAGACATTTTTGTGACAAGTGTGGTTTGATTGGCCTGGGAGACTATTCTTAAAATATCAACACTAAAAATGTTAAAAAAGAGATTTTCTTTTTTCACAAAGACCTCTTTCTAGGTTATGTATAGTAGCCGATATAATAAAAATAGCCGAAATATGTATTGCGAACTAAATGTTATACCTACCATACCTACTACGTATAATAGATTGCAAGATAAATTAGTAAATTAATCACATAATTTTATATTAAGACTATGATTCTTTTATTAATAGCTACGTATTTTATTTAGAGTCGTATATAATTGGTACAATTTATTATATTTTACTAAACTAAAACCTCAAAACATAACAAACAAAAAAAAATGCTATTTTATTTAATACTCTTTTTCGTCACCACACCTTAAAATTAAATAATGTTTGTACTTATTTAAAGCGTCAGAAATATTTTCTTACTTTATTGATTATTAGGAGCACGCTCTCCAGTGTGAAGAGCTATAACTGAAACCCCTATGCACCTACAAATATATTTAAAAAAATTATACTCACCAACCCACCTCCAACAACCACAATATCCAGTCGCTTTCTTGGACTACCATTCTCTACAGTTGCCATCACTACGCTCCTTTATTATATATTTATAATTTAGAAAAAAAATTAGTCTATTTTTGAAACTTGGAACTTTAAACGGTAAATTTTAAAATTGATCTTACTGCTAAATTAAAATAAAGCAGAACAATATAACTCTTTAAAGAAATGTTATTATTATAGTAATATGATGTTGACCGGTCGACTTTCGAAGTTAGACTAACAAATTCACGATGTATTGATGAATCTGACGTACAACAGAAATATGATACAAAGACAATAACATTAATAAGGGTTCCGTGTTTATTTTACATTTTCTGAAAGAAAAAATCATATTATGCTTCATGTTCGAAATATTTTGTAGTCGGCCAGTAAAATTATTAAAACTTATATAATACGAGTATAATTATGGATAAAATAGTGTGCTAATATAGACATAACATGATTGAACACTATAAAAACAGTTCTTTATTTTTTTAAATAAGCTTTTGTTTGAATGTCTAAAAACGAAAAATATACTTGAAGTACCTATAATACCTACATCATAAAATAAAAGCCATAATTTTGCAACAATATACATTTTATAGAGGTACGTACTACAAAAGCTTCCGCGAGATCTCTTTTACTCGGGAAAATCTAATAGACAGAGAAAAAATTTAAAATGACAGTTGCATACATTGACATACAGTTATAATGGTTGCATATTAACAAAAAGTTGAATTTTTCCACTTTTGAATTCTACCAGGTATTCTGCTGATAGCTTCTATCCCATGATTGAAATATCGGCCCTTAGACAGACAAATTTCGCGAAAAACTTTTAATGTATATCAAATTGTATATAGTCATAAAATGATGAGTTTGATGTACTTTTTCATTCTATTCGTTTAGCGCTAATGCCACTTCACTTGTCTAGGGAGTCAGGACTGAAAAAGCATGCAAAATTGCAAAGTCGTAAGCTTAAAGGAACTGGTTCTGATTCAGCTCACAAGATTCGACCTTAACTAAAAAAGTAAAAAAGATTACAAGTTAAATAAGCTTGTAAAAAAATATGGACAGCCTTTTCGCTCGCTCGCTGTGTTCCAAACAATCCTAGATAGGAATTTATCATCAGTAGGTATACCAATACATCATCAAGCTATAAATCTCGGTTACGTTCGGAGAATCTCTTTCAGAGCCTGGAGTCCGCTTTCACAATTTCTTCCCCACCACGAGCGGTCTTCGGCATCTCTTTTTACGAGACCTTTGACATGCATATTTACTTACCACGACGGCACGCCAGGATTTTTCGTACCCAACCTTCCTACTGAAACCTGGCAGAGGCGGCCTAACTAAACATTTCTAAGCCACTTAACTTGCTGGTTTTTGGACTGACGTAGTCGACTCTCCTGCTGTCACGGATATGAAAGCTGCTGCGGATGCGAGTTCCTATCGTAATACTTTCGCATGACTACAGACGTCCGCCGTAGTATATTCAAATATTCATATTCAAGACACGCGGCCCAAGTATTATATAATACAGTCAAGGTTACGCTCCAATGGTACACAAAAATTTTGTTGTCTGATCATTCACTGATATAGATCGGTTTAATTGGGTATAAGGTATTAGTATCATTTCAAGACAAAATTATTCCAATACCTAAATAGATAAACTTTGCATAAAAAACATTTATGACTACATTAGATGTGTGAGGAATTTGGTGATATCGTAAAAATAAATTATGGAATAACCGACACGTACGAAATGACGTGATCCTTGAGAAGCACTGTCACACATCAATTGTATCTGAAATGTGACCGGATGTGTACTTGTACACGGAACCGCTACCGCGAGTCCGCCACCATGCTGCCACCGCATCGTCGCCGCGCTGTCGCTGACAAGCGATAGATATTCACAGGATAGTAGCGCGGTAGTAGTGCGGCAGCAGCACAATGACAGCGTATCGGCGGTGTCGTATACAAGCACTTAAGATTCATTCTATTTTTAAATAAAGGAAACCTAACACGCAGCGATTAAATGACAATACCTATTCTTTAAGAGTTAATAACCACAGCATAAGACCTGTTAGGTAAACCTACATGAAAACTATAAAGGGATTACCCTCATTGATGTTACTAACTTAGTGTGACGAAAATAAGCTAATAAAGACTTATAACAGATAATATAATCCTTTGGTAATTCTGCAATTTTCCATTGTAAACGATGTATCTATTTAGTAGCTGCATATTATTGTATACAACATAAAACATGCATACAAAACAATGAATTATTACTAACATTAAGCTTATGAAAACATGTTACTGATAAGATTACAATGTTCATTTAACATGGGTTTTCAGATCTAACGATCTACTCGTAACTGATATGACTTCCCTGTTGCACGGTTCTAAGAGCTGCGTTTGTTTCCGCACAGAAAGTTTACCATACATACATAATATATCTAATAACGGACCATAAACGTCTCGTCCCATAAAGTCGTGGTAGCATAATGGTTAGCGCACGCACGTCCCAAACTCAAAGACCGCGGGTTCAAATCCTAGCCGGAACGTATGCACCACTTAGGCGGTTTGATGACCTAATGTGCTTACTTTTACAATTACCACGTGCTAACAACGGTGAAGAAAATCATCGTGATGAAACCTGAACATCGAGGTGTGCCAAACCTGCCGAGCCTAGCAGTGGGACGTTTATGGGTTGTTATTATATTATTATTATAAACATCCCACAGCTGGGCTCGGGCCTCTCACTATAAGGAAACGGACAATATACCCCGCCACGCTTGTCCAAAGCGGCTTGGCAAGTTTGACATGTCGGTTATCTCGATGTGCAGGTTTCATCACGATGTTTTCCCTCACCGTTATTAGCACGTGGTAATTGTAACAACATGCACATTAGCTCAGGAAACTGCCAAGTGGTGCATACGTTCCGGCCAAGATAAGAACCTGCGCCCCTCGAGTTTGGAATGCGTGCGGTAGCCATTACGCTACCACGTCTTATGTAACGTCCATATTATGTATAAACTAAAGTTTGTACCCCGCGGCTGCGCCGTAATACAGGTTACATTACATTATACTGTTATGTTGGTGCTATTTGCCCCCGGAAGATTTACTTCATTTTAAATCGCAAACTATCCCGTCTCCCGGAATGAAAAGTATCCGTGTCCATTTTCGGTATTCAGACAGACAGATTGAGTTGCTATTGCATTTTTTTTAGATTATGAACTTTTATATCTATAACTTGAGAAATTATTGGTCTCCCATACAAACTTTTATAAAAATATAAATAAAACTAGAACGGGTTGGAATAGGGGTCCAACCCGTTCTAGTTTTATTTATATATCCCCGTCTATCTTTCTGGAAACTACATAAATATCCAAAACTACAAAAACTACCAAAACTACCAACCAAAACTACTGAAACTACCTAACTACCGAAACTACAAAAACTACCAAAACTACCACTACTAGCAAAACTACCGAAACTACCAAAACTACTACAACTACCGAAACTACCAAAATACCGAAACTACAAAAAGTATCAAAACTACCGAAACTAACCAAAACTACCGAAAAATCCAAAACTATCAAAACAACCAAAAGTACCAACCAAAACTACCTAAACGACCAAATTGACCAAAATAAACAAAATGGCAAACCCCAAATAAAACCTTATCATATTTTCTGGGATAACCTTTACATAAATCTATCCTAAAATGTATCCCATAATCCGGGATGAAAAGTATCCCTTGTCCACCCTTGGTATAAAATTTACATATTATACCAAATTTCAGCCAAATCGGTCCATTAGTTTTTCCGTAAAAGCATAACAAACACAAAAACAAATATATTTTTATCCCGGAAACTATCCCATTTTTCGGGATAAAAAGTATCCTATGTTCATTCTCGGCATCGAAAATATATATACTGAGTTTCAGCCAAATCGGTCCAGTAGTTTTCCATGACAACGAAACAGACAGACACGCGGACGGACGGACCGACAGATAGACAGACGGACGGACGGACAGATGGATAGACAGACAGAGTTACTTTCGCATTTATAATATTAATAGGGAAAAAAATAGGGATAGTATATTTTGCTACTACATAACGATTTTTATACTGACTAATCCAGCACTTTTTATATTTCCAGAGAGTTCCTAACATGAAAACCACGTGTTTTTAGGACTTGCTTGATGCAATCATTCATATATTCATTAGACATCTTTAATAAAACAGTTCAGTTTTGTGTCTTTAGTAAAAATAATTCTGGGTTTTTACGGAAATATCTGGGATTCATGTATTTTCATATACTAAAAAAAATCCATCGAGCCCTGCTGGAATAAACCTTTAATTTAAAATATTGGCAAAGCAAATGAAATCTTTCCAAATTCAAAAGTTTTCAAAAGAGAACACTTTTTGAAGGTCATATATGTAAGTCAAAATTTAAATCTACTTCCTATTATATTAGGTTGGGGAAAAAGTTTCTTCGCATTTTATATAAAAAATCAAATGGTTTTTTTATAAAGTTTAATTACATTTGACTAATGTATGTAGGTGCCATTTTGTTGCATAACTTTTTGCCATCTTAAGGTAGGGACGTGATCCCATTGCTATAAAAATTTTGGGGCTTCTGATCAAAAAACTGCGACAAGTGGTTTTGGCAGTCCTCTCGTGATGTTAACCTGACACTGCCTAAGGAATTCTGTAGAGACCGAAACAGGTGAAAATCTGAAGGTCAGGACTATACGGCGGATGCATTAACACCTCCCAGCCAAACTCTCGTAATTTTTGCTGAGTGGCTAAAGATGTGTGAGGTCTAGCGTTATCATGGTGAAAAACCACACCCCTTCTGTTGATTAATTCCGGCCGCTTTCTCTCAACTTTTTGCTTTAATGTCATCAGTTGTTCGCAGTACAATTCAGAATCGATGGTCCTGCCTGGAGGTAACAGCTCATAATGAATAATGCCCTTGCAATCCCACCATACACACAGCATCATCTTGTTGCGAGTTACCCCGGGCTTCGCCACAGTCTGTGAAGTCTGACCGGCCTTTGACCACGATCTTTTTCGTACGTTCTTGTCGTACATGATCCACTTTTCATCACCAGTTATCAGCTTCTTCAAAAATGGTTCGGTTTCATTACGTCGTAATAAAGAATCACAAATGAGTACACGGTTCATTAGGTTTCTTTCAGTGAGCTCATGAGGCACCCAAATATAGAGCTTTTTTGTGTACCCAGCTTTTTTCAAATGCGCCAAAACGGTTTTGTGGTCAATTCCCAGTTCTCGAGTTACATCGTAACTACTAATATGTCGATCTTGCTCCACTTTTTTAAAAATGGCATTAATTTTGTCCGTAATAGGGCGACCAGAGCGACGTGCATCTTTGATATCAATATTTCCGGATTGAAAACGCTTAAACCAAATTTATGCTACTCTCACAGATAGTGCATTAGGTCCATAAACATCACAATTTTTTTTCACGGCTTGTGTTTCATTTTTACCTTTTTTGTAGTAAAATTTTAAAATGTATCGAATTTCTTCATTAGATTCACTCATTTTAACAATAAGAAAAACAAATGAAAATCACACATTTTCCTAATTTGAATTTGGAATTGTCTTCTTTAAAAGTAAAGCTTTTTAATGATACTAAAACCAGCCCGATACAAATGGTATAGCCAAAGAGATCTTATTACAAGTTCATACATACTATATGCGAAAAGACTTTTTCCCCAACCTATTATGTACTTACACCGCTTCGCATCGAGTTATCGCTGTTTAAAGGAGTAGAAGCGGCAAGAAATTCCTCAACAACACGTCTAGCTAAAAATGTATAAAGAAGTTGTTGTACAATTACTTTTCAAAGAATTAATGGAGTTGTTACAAACAAAAAATATTGTTAAAGTCGTAATAATGACAAGACACTAAAAAATCATACTGCGATATATCTCCGAAGATTCCTTACATGTTATGCAGAATATCAACGTTATTCAGAAGATCGTATAAAAGGCTGGAGCGAGCTGTTGTGTAAATGCAGTTATGTCATTTAAATTTTTTTCAAGAATGTAGTAAGTATCCCTTTTTAAGCAAGGTACTTTTTTTGGCTGTCTAATGTGGACGAAGTCGCGGGCGAATACTAGTAAGTTATAAAATAGCGTCGAAACTAAATAGTTATTTGAGCTTAACCGCAGTATAGTATTACAATGCAACACGGTCGACCACAAAACTTTCAAATTATTAAACTACTCCTATATCAAATTTCGCTAAAATAGGGCAATGCCCTTCCCTATTTTGACCAAAAACTGCATCACCTTACGACACGTGTTAGGGTGTCCCCATACTAGTACGCACAGATCGGTAAATTCAAGGGGAAAAGAGCTTTACGTGTACGACATAAGGCGTCAGTTATATCGTTTTCATCGACTTGATACGGCCCATCGAGCGGTTAGAATGATATCACCACAAAGTACATATATCACTGATTCCCTTATGTGTCATAGGCGTAAAGCTCATTTTGGTTTGTATTTGCCGAATCTGTGTCGACTAATGTGTGTGGACTCCCTCCCTCAATACGCTGTACAAAGCTGATGAGAACAATATCTCTGACGCCCTTATGTCGTAGGCGTAAAACTGTTTTTGGTTTATATTTGCCTAATCCGTGCGACTATTATGGGGACTCCTTCGATTTGGGTTATCGAGCCGTTGAGAATATCTCTCACGCTCCTATGTCGTAGGAATAAAGCTCTTTTTGGCTTGTGCTTAGCGAATTCTCGTCGATTAGTATATTAACTCCCTTGTAGTTTAATTTATACCTAAGTGGTTTTGATTTTTTTACTTAAAACTATTGCACGTAACAGATTTTATTTACTTAAGCATGGAACAAATAATACTAGAAATGGGAATCGCCCAGTAAAAAGTTATTAGTAAAGCTTTTAATTTTTGACTGCTTTGGTTTAAAAATATTTAAAAAATAATAAAACATCAAAAGGCGTAAAAAAATGACCTATGGCGTTATCTAATCATGACTTTAGGTTTTTAGACTTCATACTTACGTTTTTTACTAGATCAATGACATTCTTAGGCTGGTGGGCGTAAACATATAACCAATGGTTAAAATAAAATATTCGTTAAAACAATGGCTAAACAGCGATTATTTAATTTTAAACGATGTTTCAATGTCTATCCCCACCAGCCTTAGTATTCTTCTTCTACACATCAAGTAACGTTTTAATGTGTTAATAGCCAAATTAGTGTATATCATATATATAGAACATACTTCATCTGTCAATATTTAACGTCATTGACAATATCGCATCTCAAATAACGCATTAAACCCATCACAGTCAAACGGCCTATATCTGTAACATTATCGCAAATCAAGGCGCACTATGAAACAAACTTACCATCAATTGACTTGAATAAAGAGCCATTAGGAAGATATCAAAGTAGGTGATAATTAAGAGGAAGACCTTATTGGCAGAACAGTAAACAGAAACTTTTATACAAAATATTAATAAAAGTTTTATTTCTTTATATTTAAATTTATGTCCTTAAATGTATATTATATAGTACGTGCAAAACTTAAATGCGTTCTTGAAGTTCGTACATGCTATTGCGTAGAACACAATAGGTTATTTAACAGTCAAATCACCTTAGACACGAAACGAACTGAAAAAACGTCATAGTCTCATAGATTTTTATGAATCTCATCATCATCATCATGACCATCATCAGTCATAAATTTAACATGTCAAGTAACTTATTGATTATTGCTTAAATTTTAAAATATGATAGATAGTAAGCTATTTAAATGCTAGTTCTTTTTATATACATTCTTTAGAATCAATTGTGTAGTTTGTCAAATGTCCAATAATAATGTTAACGAGGAGGTACGTTCAGAGTTTAAAGAGTGCTGCGATCTCATTCTACCGCTATCCGGACTCGCATACCATCTCTTTCGCACTACATGCTGTCAAGTGTCAAAAGTTAACGCTTGACTGGATCTGACGGATTGTGATTGAGTAAAGTAAGCCTCTGCCGGCTGCCTCACTGCAATGCAGAGATTCCGATTCCCCACTTTATTTCCTGGCATGGTACATTTCGTAAACAAAGTTTTCGTTATATATTATGGCCTAGGTGTCTGGGATCCGCCCCAGAGTATTCCGTTATATATCACCCATAACACAAGCACCATTTGCTTGGGGATATACAATGTGTGTTTGTGTGTCGATTATTATTACCTATGCAACCTCAAGGAGCTACTGACTTCTCTAGAAGTTCTTCTATAGGCGCATATAAGTTTTACGCGTACTGTACATCTGTCTATAAGAGACTCATATTACTCGGCATAGAAGATACATCTTCCGAAGGACTCTGACTTGAACTAAACGAACTAAGAGTTTCTCTGGTTTCTTCTTTAATTTTCAATTGGTCAGTACTTGAAAGTGGTCTTGGTAATAAAGTCTTTTCTTTGTCTTTATGCTCTTTGTCTTTGAAAGACTTGTCTTTGCTGCTGTGCTTATGTTTATGCTTGTGTTTGTGCTTCTTTTTATCTTTTTTCTTCTTCTTTGGCTATGAATAGAAAAATAGAATCAATATAAAGACACGAACTATATAATCGGTAAGAAGTTTTTCCAATATATTGGTGCAGCAGTGATGCGGAATCAGTATGCTCGGTATACGCGGTATCGAAACTGTACCGAAAGCTAACCGAGCGCCTATATTTCTACAAGCGTTTCCTGATTCACTCGGCGTGTACCGCTCCCGCACCGATGCCGAGCGAATCAAAAAACGCTCATAGAAATATAGAGGCTCCGTAAGCTTTAAGTACGGTTTCGGTACCGCGTATACCGAGAATACTGATTCCGCACCGTAGCTACACAAACATATCAGAAAGCGGTCTTAGGTACTTGCGTTTCATACCGATCACATGGTTACGAATCTTATCCAAAAAACTTGCAATGAATAATAATCGAGTGAATACTTACTTTAGGTTCTCCTAGATCATCTTTATCGTGTTTGAACATTCCAGGTTCAAAACCAATAGGTCCAGAAGAACCGGGAATCCCAGGCAACGGCACAGCATTGTCGGTCATAAACTCACGCTTCGAGTCGTCCTAAAACCACGATAAATCATTAATGTCTATTTTTAGCTAGTAATGTTAACCGGTTCCACTAATAACAGGGAAAACCGATTATTTAATTTGCGTATTACCGGTCACCTATGTGGAAAACCGGCATACAATAATTTGTTATTTTTTTGCTGAAAAGTTAAATTACTTAAATACTTTTTACAATTAGTACTGGCAGGCACAATACACTTCAATATGAAAACTTTAAAAATTACATAATTACACTTATATTTTATTAATAAATATACTTAATTAAAAAAAACTTCGGGCATGCCCAAATAGGCTGTTGGGATATCAGAAAATTTTATAATAAAACTACGTTTTGACGGTTTTAAGCGCGGTAATTTATTTTATTTATGTTATTCCGACGTTTCGGCCACTTTTCAGTGGCCGTGATCACGGAAGACAAAGATGTCAAGTCAACGAGTATTGTTAAAGTTTTATTTAGCCTACCGCCAACTTATTCATTTTAATTATTTAGTTTTAATTTTGTTTATGGTTATTATTTACTCTATGGGAGCCTAATCTAATTTACCACCGCTTCGCAACATGTTATGGCTTGAAGAGAAGAAGCGGCGCAAGAAACTCTTCAGCAAACATGGCTAACGCTAATAATTTTATATCATATTAAAATGGGTGGACTGAAAATAAAAGAAATTATCAGTCAAGTTGGTTTGTGTTCCGGTGCACGCATAAGAGCTCACAGTGTCCTGAGGTCTGGCAGTTGGTTTTTGCTGAGTTTGGGTCTTGATAGTTTTGATGATCGGATCCCAAACAGGTGGTACTTGCCAACCATCTTCTCTATTGAAATTTGGGTGTTTTTTTATTTCAAGCCTCACGCATCATTCTCGGTATGATACGATTCTCTTTCTTTCTTAAAACCGGTAAAACGTAGTTTTATTATGTATACAAGTCGCGAAAACTATATTTATCACATCATAATTTTACTAACACGTATTTCAAATGCAAAAATTATCAAGAATAATTTCTCTTATGAACTAAAGTGCGTAACA
This sequence comes from Dendrolimus houi, assembly GCA_039645545.1. Classification (NCBI taxonomy): domain Eukaryota; kingdom Metazoa; phylum Arthropoda; class Insecta; order Lepidoptera; family Lasiocampidae; genus Dendrolimus; species Dendrolimus houi. The sequence goes on along the minus strand of CM077127.1, from coordinate 20,143,726 downwards.
ACTTTCGTTCATTCGTCCTAAAATGCTATTTCCCAAAACTTCCACTGGGAACGTACATTATTTGAATGAAAAAGACGAACGAATTCCTTTAGTATTTTGAAATGAGCTTTTTAAATGTGTCGTAATCTTATGACCACTTCGATACCGACAGGAGTCATTTCTTGTTTTAATATTTTCCTTCCAGTCCAGTGGGTTGCCTGGAAGAGATCACTTTAAGCGATAAGACCACCGTTTGTTCAAAATTTATTGTACATAATTTTAACTTTTGGCGAACAAAATGCAAATAAACAAAAATAACAAAAAACATTTTGAACATTCTTCAAAAACATTTATCATAATCACATCATAAATAGCTGGTACTTACACTATACACCCTAATAGGCATGTCTGTTGAAACTGTCGTCACATCAATCTTGACGTCTTCCTCCTTAATACTCGCTATAGGCACAGGCAGGCCGCTGTCCATCACCAGATCCATCGGCCTGTCCGACGGCGGCGGAAGTATCATCATCGAGTTAGATAAAGGACCAACTTCTGGTTCGTATTTCACCTAATAAATATTTAAAAAATATTCTTATTGAGGAGCGAACAGCTACAACATAATAATAATATAATAATCGGCAGACAAACACACACATTGTGTATCCCCAAGCTAAGCAAGTTACGCTTGTGTTATGGGTAATATACAACGGACTACTCTGGGGCCGATCCCAGACACCCAATAATAATAACTAATTATGATTTTTTTAAACTAATTACAGTTTAAACAAGGAAAGCTATTGATAAGCCTCCAGATATGACAAAAAGAAGTAAAAATAAGAGATAAACAACAAAATAATTAAAAATACGTGAACAGGTAACTCAGAAATTCGAGTAAGATTTACCCATTTTACGTCTAGCGATGTTATACTATTACGGTCTTATTCATATTGAGTTGGAGTGTTTGTAAGCTTCTTTAAGAACCTTAAAAAACCCTACAAGCTTGCTCTAACTCAATATGAATAAGACCGTTAGAAAAAAAGGCTATGTCGTCAATCTTACTTAATTTTAATAATATCTTTGCTATTTTAAAATAAAATTGAAAATGAATGTATTTATTTCATAATGGAATTTTACAGATTACTTATTGAAAGACATGATTCTACAACCGCTTCCAAAGCAATTTTAGTTAATACTGTTAAAGGAGAAGAAGCGGCGCAACAAATTCCCCAGCAGCTTCTTTACGTCATAATTGTTATTATTCGTCTTTTTTTTTAATATAGTTTATGCTAATACAATTTTTATAAATAATTACTGAAAGAGCTTGATAGTGATCGCATTATTCCCATTCGGTGCGGTCGTCTAGAAAATCTCTAGTCGTATAATATTTTTTCTCGCACAAACGTTGCTTTACTAATTTTTTAAACTTGTCTACTAAAAGATCTTGAAAAGCCCAGAAATAACTGGGATTTTGTATATTTATTATAATTTTTTTTTATTCTAATAAGAAACGAATTGTATCGTATTGTTACATGCTGTCAAAGATAAGCGCACAGCTGTCTGTCGTAAGCGCAGTTTATTGTCTTCCCGGATTTAGGAATTCTTTTGTGTTTTGAATTTGTAATTAAAAAAACATGCTACTGTTTTTCTACTTGATTTATAACCATCATTAGCGTTGAACTAATCCTTGTTGTTATTGTTTTCGACTTTGTTAGCCGTTCGCAGGTGTGCAAATTACTATTTCTCGGAAACTCAGTGCGCGCGGCCAATATTTTTGTACTGTATAGTTGATATAAGACAATGCCCGAATGGAGGGGTGGGCAGTCAAGCGCCGACTACGAGACGAGTAAGATGTTTGTAGTACTCTCGATTAGCGATATAGACGACGGACTTTACGCGTGTCGAATTGTATTGAATCGTGCAGTGTGAACTGGTTGCATCCAGTTTTATTTGTATTTGTTTTATACGTGTTTGTACAGTTCTAATAAATTCTATTGTAGTTCCAACGGCATTTTTAATTCGATTCCTGTAACTCGTAACAGTATTATTTAATTTGTTCCAAAAAGGCAAATGAAGATATAAGTGAATAAAAGGGACAGGGCAGAATGGTTAAATATTGAGAAAATGGCCAACAAAGTTTCGGTTTAATTATGATTTTGTCTTCTTACGTATCTGCTTCAAGCTCAAGGAGCGTTATTTTAAGGTCTAATATAATTCACATTAATAAACATTATACGTAGAATGCAAAGCTTGTTTTTCCAAAAATTGCACGTTTAAATTCGCAAGTGACTTCAGTATATCGACCTACAATTTGGTTGAGACTGGGAGTGTTATATGAGTCCGGTTTTATCTTGCGGCATATTTGCTTGAAGGTAATTTTAAAACTTGAATACTCATGGATACTTGACTTACTTAACATCAACTAGATGTACAAACCGTGCAAAGCTTTATTTTAAACAAAAGTTACTCAAGGCCGGTTGTGTTTTCATTTAGTCGTTTGTTAGAAAGAAAGAAAAGAAAGAAAAACTTTATTTGAAGAAATAGCGACGTAATTAGATTCTTTATACATTATTATACACAGAGCAAAGTTTGAGAATATGTAAATTTACTTCCTCAAGTTAGAAATATTGCAAATAGTAATTAGCATATTATTAACTGAACAAGTGCACTTACATCTTCAATCTCTTGCTTAATATGAGGCAAATCTGTGTTCTGCTGCTGCTGCCTCTCTCGTTCTCTGTCCTTTTCCCTCTCCTTTTCTCTTTCTCGTTCTCTTTCCCTTTCTAATCTTTCTCTTTCTTTATGATGCATTTGTTTCATCATTGCCTATTGTAAAAAGATTTTAAGTTAATTTTACAAACAGGTAAAAAAAATTAATCATATATTTCACGTATCATACTTGATACCGCAGAACAGAAGTGAACTAAAAGAAAAAAATAACTAAAAGTACCTACATTTTCCAGTGGTACAAAACATTTTTGATGTTTTAAAATACCACCTACCGTATTACAAAATATATTATAAATAAAGTATGTGAAATCGTGCTAGGTTAGTAGTAAGTAGCAAGCGCATCCGCAATGGGTTCAAGTGGATTCGAATCTTGACTGTAATGTCTATGAGTTTCAAAACTAAGTTACAATTTAAAAAAATGAATTTGAATATCAATATTACCTGTATTTCTGGCAAAGGTACACAAAGAGGTCTCTTCAGTCCATAAAGTGTGAAGTAAAGATCTACCAAATCGCATCTCAGTCTAGCATCGTTTGATAAATGACTATTTATATTGTTCCATAGCCTGCAAATACATTATTCAATATAGTAAACGTTAACACGTAGTTAACGGTTTTAAGCGCGGTAATTTATTTGATTTTTATTATTCTGACGTTTCGGCCACTAAATTAGATTAGGCTCCCACAGCGTAAATAATAACCATAAACAAAATTAAAACTAAATAATTAAAATAAACAAGTAGGCGGTAGGCTCAATAAAACTTTAACAATACTTATTGGCACTTGACATCTTTGTCTTCCGTGATCGCGGCAACTGAAAAGTGGCCGAAACGTCGAAATAATAAAAATCAAATAAATTGCCGCGTTTAAAACTGTTAAAACGTAGTTTTATTATGTATACTAGTGAGAACTTAAGAAATTAAAGTATTTAATGTTAAAAAAAACTTGGGTTTACCACACAGCGTCGGATTCTGTATACTACAAGAAATCTCACTATTTATATGAACAATCAAAATCAAAAATAAGATATACTATCAAGTTTACAAATTGCATGTATTTTAACCAAAAAAGATGACAATCATCCTTACAAAATGCTAACTGTACGTTTCAGTGGTCGTCTCCAAATTAAATCTTATAATTTATCAATCAATCAATTTTTTTAATAATAATAATATGTAACACTCGGCAGACAAACACACATACTGTACATCCTCAAATTAAGCAAGTTACGCTTGTGTTATGGGTAATAAACTCTGAGGCCAATCCCAGACACCCAGACCATAGAGAATAACAGAGGTAGGCCAACAAAGGCTTAGCCCGCTCAACCACAGAAGCCGTCATTATTATTCTCAGTATGGCACCATACCTATGTACAACAGCTTCTGTATCCAATCTATGCCTTTGTGCTCTCTCGAAGGGTGGCATGTTCACCAGTAATCTCGCTAACCCATGCCGAACCCCTGGATCTGGGTCGCTTTCCACAGCTGTGAGTAATGATGACAGATCCTCCGGTTTCCCATCCACACGTACAAAATCCACGAGACATTCGAAAGCAGCTAGTCTTACGTCTAAAAAGCAAAGAAATATTTGAAAATCTTTTGCTGTCAATTCACTTATTATATAGAACTGGCCTACGGATATAATTTTATTATGTTGTTGAACATTTAATTTGTTACATAAAGGTCATTGGGCATTTTGTTCGGACATATGACCCACGGCGTACACAAACGAAATAGGGCTAGGTATGTAGATAAATGTACCTGCTACTCAGTGGTATGGGGCGCATTCTTGCAGGCCATGGGAAAATTGAGATTTTTTTAAATCCTTAAAGTATTTTTAAAGCATTTTTTGTAATTAATTATGTAAAAACCATTGGATCGATTTCGAAAATATTTTGTTTTAGACAATTTCTGTTCAAAGCACAAAAAGAAAATACAGTTCTACATAAATAATATTTTTATTCTGCTTGATCAAAATAAATGGTTAATTCATCTAAATGTGCGAGCGAGAGAGAATGACAATCCTTTCTGCTATACAAGCGTTTATTATGCTTGTACCTTATATTTTCACAAGCTGATAGTTTACACACATACTGTTAAATAACTATTTCTGCCGGTCGTCACATAAAAAAAATATATATTTAGAAAAGTGGGATTTTATTCTTCAAAGTAAAATTAGTTTGGTCTCTGTACGTTTAAAAAAAAGTGGGTCAAAAACGCCCAAGGACCTTTAGTTATTAAGTCACTGGAGCAACTAACATCTAAGGATACACAGGCTTGGCCTAGTCTAGGTGTTAGTATCCATAATATTTTCTTAAGTTTTCGCGACTTGTATACATATAAAACTACGTTTTAACGATTTTAAGCGCGGTAATTTATTTGATTTTTGTTATTCCGACGTTTCGGCCACCTCGTGGCCGTGATCGCGGAAGACAAAGATTCAAGTATCAACGAGTATTGTTAAAGTTTTATTTAGCCTACCGCCAACTTATTCATTTTAATTATTTAGTTTTAATTTTGTTTATGGTTATTATTTACTCTATGGGAGCCTAATCTAATTTACCACCGCTTCGTAACATGTTATGTCTTGAAGAGAAGAAGCGGCACCAGTTAGTATCCAGTCTTAATTTTAAGGCGAAATTTGTTATATTTTTGGTGACAATAAGATTCTTTTTTATTTTATTTTATTTTATTGTGTGGATGAAATTTATTAGAAATATGTAATGTCTACGCCGCTACACAAGTGATCGCGAAATAATAATAACTTGTATGTATAGTTAGCGGGGTAGTTATAGAACCCTTTGTACTAGACACATTGATAAGGGTGTTGTATTAAATTATATAGACTGTAGCTGTATGAATGCTGGTTCATTATGAAGCAGGGAATACAATGTTCGTATGGTCTGTCGCACTAGGCGTCGTGCGGCCGAAGAACAGGTGATGACAGGTGAAGATATTAAAAGTACGATTCCGTTGCGATAGTGTCAAAAATTCGTATTCTACCAAATCCTCAATATCGTCGCCGCAGAATAGTAGTAGAAAAAATTGGTATTACCATTAGCAGAAATAACGTTAGTCATTATCAGTATCATTGAATATTGAACTAAAGAATACAAATGTTGGCCAATAAAAACCTAAGTCAAGATTACAGATCATCGATGTTTATAGTAGAGAAATAAAAATATATTTATTTAGATGTAACTTCTATTTTGGGTTACAAAAATTCTATAAATTTACATCAATAACATAAAAAATAATATAAGATTTTATAAAGATACTTGGTTAAGCTTCATCCGATTTCAGGGTGGACCGGCATTGTCTTTATAGACCAGAGCACATAAAAATGTTATGAACTTCAACGATGTACCATTTAAAAACTATTTAAGGCTTATTGGAAGCGATATCATATTTTGATACAGTCCCTTCATATTTTGACTAAATAACAATCTATACTAATATTATAAATGCTAAAGTTTGGATGAATGTTTGTTACTTAAACACGCCAAAACGGCTGAACGGATCTGGATCAAATTTGGCCCAGAGATGATTATAGTCTTGAATAGCACATAGGCTACTTTTTATCCCAGAAAAATGTACGGTTCCCGTGAAATAATATTAACGCGAGCGAAACCGCGGACAAAAGCTAGTATTAAATACGTAAGTAAATGCCTAGTAAGATAATAAATGGACAAACAATCATTTAAAAAATAATGCTAGTTGCTAGGTTTCAAATTGGTAAGCTGACCTATCTAAAACTATAGCATACATTAGACATGTGCGCCGCGCATGCGGGGTGCCCGAATCTTTTTTATGACAATTTTTCGAAGCAAACATAGATGGAGTAGATTTAAATATAGTAACTTAAAAAAATACGAAATTATAGCCCCGCCGCCGACATTTTTCAACGCGACGCACATGTCTAACATATAAAAAAAAATACTTACCAATATACTGTCCGTACTGCGCATACGCTCTAAATACAGTCGGTATACTGGGCAAATGGCCACACTTTTGCAAGCGACGGATCGCGCGAAGACAACTCACGCTCACCGTGTTCTTGTAACATGGCAATACTTTTTCTAAATTTAACACTCTAGTTATTTCTTCAAGCACTAATTTTGTGTCAGCTGATAACGAGTCAGCTGTTATTGGAGCTCCCTGGAAAGATACCGTATTGTTAATGTCAATGAATAAATATATTTATATAGTAAAAAATTATTAGTCTTTTATTCCGACGTTTCGGCCATTTTTCAGAAGCCGTAATCACGGAGACAAAGATGTCAAGTGTCAATGAGTAATGTTAAAGTTTGGAAATTAGATTAGGCTCCCATAGAGTTAATAATGACCATAAACAAAAATTAAAACTAAATAATTAAAATGAACAAGTTGGCGGTAGCGTAAATAAAAACTATTCTTTCGTGATCACGGCTAATGAGGAGTGGCTGAGACGTTGGAATTAAAATCAAATAAAATACCGCGCTTAAAACGTGTTTTTATTATGTGTACACTTTCGAAGCATTTTTTTTACTTTTGACAGCTCGATGACGGATCAATTACTAATGACCTAATGCGTTACCGACTCGATTTGTTTATAAAAAATTACTTCATTTATAAATAAATTTTAATCAATTTAACTTATCTATATATTTTTGCTAAAAATACTATATCGTGTAATAAATATACCCACATTTAAATTAACATATTGTACATATATTAAATAAGCCTATTTTGTAATAAAGTAGAAAATGAAATAAAAGTAGAACATTTTTTTATTTTCAAATCGATTACTTCGATTTATTTACATATAGTGCCGATAGTTGAATAACATGACTCACAGAACATCACTATTACATCACTCACAACAATAAAGTGCGACAATTATGTTATTTGTTTCATGTGGGCTTTCCTGTCAAGAAATATGTAACTTGATAAACATGCAAACGTCAAAAGTAAAATAAACGCTTGGAAACAGTATAGTCGCGAAAATTAAGGAAAAGACTATATTTATATAATATCTTGTTAGGCGTTAAAATATACTGCAAAATAAAAGTTTCTTTAAACTGTACTCGATTACGCATAGACGCTTACGCTTTTATAACCTTTATATATAAAATTCTTCTGTGCGTATGTAGGAACACTTCGATGAAATTTTTAGTGCGTGTTCACTGTTTAGGTGGATTCGAGAATGGTTTAGATTTACAATTGGACCCGGTAGGGAGCGCTGCAATCGGGTTATAAATTTTATTTCTTCAGGGCAGGACAACGTCTTCCGGGACAGCTAGTAAGCATATAATCCCATTCTTTTTCTATTATCAATTCAAGTCATGTATTTACTTAAAGCACTATTTTTACACCAGAAGCAACCAAAGTAATTCAGCTAAAGCCAAAGGCTTGAAGGTTATTTTAAAACTTGAATTTTAATGTATATTTTCATTGGCTGGGTACACGAATAGAAAAAAAGAACTATAAACACATACGGGTTGCAAAACTGATATCACGGGTGTGATGGTTGCAGCCAAAGCGTCCACCAACGCAGCTTTATAATAATTATCCGAAAAATGATTCTTCGAGTTATCATTGTACTTGAACAAATCTAACAGGAACCTCACCACTTCTGGCGGACATATGCCGTGAATGTTGCGTAAACCTAGATTTAACATAAAAATAATTATTTTACAAAAAAAAACAACACCAAGCGAAGCTCGGGCGCCCACATATTTGAAATAGGGTAGCGGATAGTCAAATCAACTGAAACATCCATACAGGTAAATAAAATTTTAGTGTCTGTTTGTAATGTCAAAATAAAATTTGTAATTAAAATATATACGGTACTTATATCAAAAACTCAATTTAATTTTTTTTTGTCTGTCTGTCTGGATGTTCCGGCTAATCTCTATAACGGTTGGACCGATTTTGACGGGACTTTCACTGGCAAATAGCTGATGTTATAAGGAGTAACTTGGCTACTTTTTTTACCTTTTTTAGGGTTCCACGAAAAAAAAACACGTGTTCGAAGTCGCTGGCATAGCCAGTCTATAATAGTATTATAACATTCTAAACATGCCGTGTCTGTACATTAAAGCCATTAAAAAAAACTGGAATAGACTATATAAACGATGGAGAACACGATGCAATCTTTTTTAGATTGGTTATCTGTTTGTTCGGGATTCACGTAAAAACTACTGGGCCGATTTCGATGCGGTTTTCGCCGATCGATAGAAAATTCTTAGACTTAAAATCTGCGCTCTTTTTATCCTGGGGATCCCGCGGGAATTTTTCTGGGAATTAATTTAATTGGTCATATTAAAAAAAAAGAATTCCAAAATTATTTTTATAGTGATCGATAGCAAATTTTATGTAATAAAATGTGTGATATTTTTTTATCCCGGGAAGTTCGCGCGAATTTTTCTGGGAGCGTTTTGTAGTTGTTCGGGTGCATAAAAATTAGCTTTTTCCGACAAAGCTTTCACTAAAACTATAACTTACATTCTTTTTTAAATGCTGCAATATTTTGTGTCCCGGGAATCCCGCGGGAATTTTTCCGGGAGTATTTTAAAGTGGTTAGTATACATAAAAAATAATTTATTGGGATCCGATTGATACAAACACAATATAATCCGGGATTTCTTATATTCCCCGGGGTTTCGAACTTCGAAACCACGTGATATTAGGACTTGCTTGATATGACAGTTTCTATATTTATTAGACATCTTTAGTAGAACAGACGTATTTATTACGCCTTTAGTAACATTACTTATACTCGGTTTTTACGAGAATCTTCGGAATTCATGTATTATCATACAAAAAATCTGTTGCCCTGCTGAAAATACCCTTTGATTTTAAATATTGACATAATAACTATAATCTACCTTATCCGTCAAACATGAACAAAGTCGCGGGCAAATCCCAGTTTTTACAAACATACAAAACGTCGCAGTCTCATAGATTTTGTACGAGCGTCCCTACTTATGACGTCATAACGAGGTACGAGTAATAAAGTCTAATATTGCAATAAGTATTTATTAATTGAAAATAAAATATTTTATTTTAATCTGTTATTTTATATGCAGCAATATTAGAATTTATTGAAATACGCGTCTGCATCTTAATATCATAATTAATATTCTCTTCCATGGGTATGGCATACAACACATTCAAATAATTTCAACACATGAATCCAGTAAATCAGTAATTTTAATTAATTTAAGCTTAAAGTACAAGCTTTTTTTTATTGCATGAGTTCAGCAGACAAGCAGACGGGCCACTTGATGGAAAGCGGTTACCATCGCCTATGGACATTTGCAACACCAAAGGTGCCACAAATGCGCTGCTGCTCTCTTAAACGAGTCTGGAACCTGGACACTAATGCCGGAATATAAATCAAGGTTGTTATGGCGGCATACTCTAGACCAGGGGTGGTAGCCATCCAGTCGGGCAAATACCCTACCACCTGGCTGTGGGTTGTTTTGTCGCCTCTTACGACAGGCCGCCGGGCCGCAGGAAATTGTATTCTTTCTCCGTTTCTGCGTGGATAAAAGCTGAAAATAAAAGCTTACCTGCCATAGCAACCGGGATGGTTTTCTGCAAGAAATAATGTTGCAAATTGTCGAAGTTATTCTGCTTTATGATATGCGGTGCCGCGAACGATCCGAACATCTTGCGAAATATCGTTAGCATCGCCGGTGGGCCGGCCCATGAACTAATCATTGCGTTTGCCACCTAAAATGGAAAATAACAAAGATCATCCAAGTGCGTGTCAATTCACGCACAGTAAGGGGGGATTAGCGCCCATAAACGTGACAAACGTTTAATATTTTTGTACAGTATAATATTTTTATCACGCCTAATATTTTTATCACGTCTAATATTTTTGTCACGTCTGATATTTTTATCACGTCTAATATTTTTATCACGTCTAATATTTTTGTCACGTCTAATATTTTATCACGTCTAATATTTTTATCACGTCTAATATGTTTATCACGTCTAATATTTTTATCACGTCTAATATTTTTATCACGTCTAATATTTTTATCACGTCTAATATTTTTGTCACGTCTAATATTTTTATCACGTCTAATATTTTTATCACGTCTAATATTTTTATCACGTCTAATATTTTTGTCACGTCTAATAATTTTATCACGTCTAATATTTTTATCACGTCTAATATTTTTGTCACGTCTAATATTTTTATCACGTCTAATATTTTTATCACGTCTAATATTTTTGTCACGTCTAATATTTTTTCACGTCTAATATTTTTTTCACGTCTAATATTTTTATCATGTCTAATTTTTTTGTCAGGTCTAATATTTTTGTCACATATAATATTTTTGTCATGTGTAATAATTTTATCGCGTTAATATTTTTATGACGTCTAATATTTGTATTATGTCTAATACTTTTGTCATTTGACTAAAGAACCCTAACCTTAGTACATCATATCAGATTCTAAAGAATATTAATTATTATAGACATATGGATAAGTATGGTGTATCTATAAATCACAGTTATCCAAAATTAATTGACGGATTTTACACATTCCTAATATCAATACCGAAGTTCGTCACATCAAAATTTTACCTTTACTTTTCAACATCATGGTTATTTTAATGTTTGAAAATAATAATAAATCGCAAAAATTACATTATAATAATATAATATATCATAGTTGTATATTTGTGCCTTTGATAATGCCATTCGCATACCATAAAAAAATATTGATATAATTGGCATCAAAATAATAACTTTCGGATTAGCTACAGAAGCCAATGCAGTATGGCATTGTATGAAAATCATATACTGCCTAGCCAATTGTTGCTAGCTCAAAACAGTTATTATTTTTTTCGTTATATATCTTTAAATTGAACATAAGTTTTCAAAAGCTTTACCTTAGTCAAACAATGTGCAGCCCTGCACCTAATTTTGTAGAAAGTCTGTTCATTCTCTATGGTATCGGTTAACGCTTTTCTCGTGGCCGGTTCTGGATAGCTGTGTAGTGCGTCTATGGCCTCACTCTGTGCCGTGACGTCACGCTCGTGTCTGAGCTGGTATTGCCATTGGTAATCGGGCTGAGAGATCACTGTACTACGTAACAATGACATTTCAGGATCTAACCGAATCCAGAGCACTGGAGAATCGCTGAAATAAGGAATAAGCAGGTTTTTTTTTAAATATAAACCCTTATTTGTATTAGTACAGTACCATCAGCTCGAAGAAGTTTTATGTTTATAGTAGTAGTAATAGTAGCTACTTATAAGCGACTAATGTGAGAGTGAGGGAGTAGCTAGTGTAAAATGATTTAGTCCGGTTTCAGTCACTTTAGATATACACTACTACAACCACAAAAACATCTCCAAGCCCATATATGCTAAACTGTTATTTCACTTAAAAGTAATATTCAAAAATATTAAAATAAAATTGGTGGTTTATGGACAATGGTTTACTGTTAAAATGTACTTAGAAATATGTAAGTGAATATTGTAATTATATATTTGTTAGACCCAAGAACACGCCAACCATACAGTGCTCATTTTTGTTCATGGTCCTTCGAGCAGGATACAAAATAGCGAACTATGGATTGTAAGACCCCACACCGACACAGTCTTCAGGAAGACAAATAAGCATCTAAGCGTTACTCTTGAAGATTATCCATAACCAAATATATTACATATATGCAGTAAGCCTACATTAAACCTTAAAAGTTATTAAATGTATACCATACAACTTAAAACGACCAGTTAAAATATTAAAGAAACTTACTCCATAGCAGATAAATCCATGTCAACCTCTTCACCAGTGCACAGAGGAATCTTTTTCTTCTTGTTCCTTCTACTCTTACTGTGACAAGTGATATCTGCTTTAACTACAGTGTTCTCAATCTGCAACGTGTGTTTGAATGTGCCATCTAACTCTTGAAGTTGGACCAGCAATGGGCCAACGTATTTCCGTATGCCTCTTTCGTGTACTGAATCTTGACGGATTTCGAGTTCAACGGTATTTCTGGTAAAACAATGTGAGATATCATCATTTTCGGATCTATACAATTATAAACAGCTTTGTAAATGATGTAAATCAATCACTTATATAGCAAGTTCTGTATAATCTTTTCTGTCGAAATTAATTGCGGCTGCATTTAGTCTTTATAATACAGATTCGCTTGCAATAAATTTTATATGCATTAAAATCACATGTATTGGTTAATGACTATTTACAGAGAAGGCCTAAATAGTTTACTTAAAGCAGTCAGAACCTAATTTTGAATATACTACATATATTCTTCAAGGTTTTACTTGTTAAGTAGTCTTATTTCATGTTTTCCAACATTTATTACACAAAATCAGCCGATACAGGTCTCTCTTGTCTCGGAACTCCCCGTTTTCAAAAGAACGAGCTGTATAGCCGCCACATTGGTCTACCGCGATTTGAAATTATTATTGTGAATCGATACAATAACGGCTACATAAGATAATATAGGCCATATAAGAAGTGTATACCAAAGGACACCTTGTTTCCCTACTCCCTAAAGAGGCACAGCGAGCAACGTATTTCTTGAATTTCACACTTTATTTCATAATATTGCTTAAATTTTAGATTTCATCATTTTAAGCCCTATACCCTTTCCAAGCATTTATTTTACTTTTGAAAAGGCGATGATGGATCAATTAGTAATGTCCTAATACGTTACCGACTCGATTTGTTACAAAAATCGACTTCATATATATATAAGTTTTAATCAATTATTTTTCTTTAAAGTACAACATTTTTTATTTTAAAATCGTTTTAATAGTCTTCATGACTCACAGAACATCATTATTACATCACCCACAACAATAAAGTTCGACAATTATGTCATTTGTTTCATGCGAGCTTTTACTATCAAGAAATATGTAACTTGATAGACGTGCAAACGTCAAAAGTAAAACAAACGCTTGGAAACAGTATAATTAATTTAATCATTCAAAAATTCCGACATATAAAATCAAGTACCGTTAGAAAAAAATATTTGAAATAAAATCTTACCTTTTCCTATTAAAAACAGACGTCAATTGGAATTTAGCATGTCCAGCAGTTCGAACCCACTGATCGACAAACACAGCCATATCTTTTCCAGTCACCGTGAATATTGCTTTCACAAACAAATTGGTTGAGAGTAAAAGATGTCCCCATAAACCACTACCAATTTTAGTATTAGCTGCGTTAGTTGCTAACGACAGTTGTTTGTTGAATACTTGTAAAAGTAATTCTTGTCCAATACGCTGTTCTAACATGCGTAAGACTAAGAAAGATTTTTTACGCATCACCTAAAATATTAGAATAATCGTTATTTGATATTGCTTGATAATAATCAGAAGAATACAGCCATACAAGAATATATTGTATTTAACGGTCGACGTAATGCTTTTCTTGAACTTGTATTTGCAATCAATTTGTACACCAAACAAGAGTACAAAGTAATATCCCAAATAGATAAGTGTTTATATTTACAATAATATAAGACACATATATTTTGAATTTTTAAAATTCAATTTATATAAAAAATAAAATTGGCCGACAAACACGAACATTGTATATTCCCAAAAGGGAAGGTACGCTTGTTTTGTGGATAACATAAAATTGACAAGCCCATAGGTTGATACCAAACACTCATACCAGAGTAAATAACGAAATTTCTTATGCCAGGAATTGTACCCGTGACATGTGTGTACTATTTGAAATGCAACTACCATTTATTGACGTTTTATTACAAAAATTTATATTCTGAAGATAAACAATGCATTTGTGTCATAAACCGAGTTATGTAACACCAGGGCCATAAAAAGACTAACATAAACAGTTTGTTTTAGAGATTTATCCTGCTACTAGAACTGAATCCAGAACTCCTGAATTCTACTGAAACTAAATTAACAACAAAAAGACCATTAGATCACGGATACTGTTAGTTTTTTTTTTATTATACAATATACCTTGACTTTGTTTTATTATACAGTTGCTTTTGTTAATTTGTATCGAACATTATTACCTCTATATATCTCGGCGACATGGTATGCACATTTCGCACGGGAAAGTAGAATGAGTCTTTTAGTTCAACACGAGCGCCGCTGGCCGGAGGTTGCCAAGGGTCTAACACTATCCCACCATATTGTTCTTCGTAAGTAACGACCTTTAACATCATTACACACATTCAGTGAGAAACTAGCCGATGTAAGAAAACATTGTTTGTAGTATAGATAGAGGAGGGGCTATCATCCACAAATTACGTCACACGAATTTCATGATTTTTTAACCGCTTTCTTTATTGCACGACTTCAGCAGATAGGCAGATGGCCCACCTGACGGAAAGTGGTCACCATCGCCTATGGACATTTGCAACACCAAAGGTGCTACAAATGCGCTACTGCTCTCTTAAGGGATACTGAAACCTGGCCACTAAAGCCGGAACACAGCACAACGTTGTCATGGCGGCATACTCCAGACGGGATAATACCCTACCACCTGGCTGTTGTGAGTTGTTTCGTCGCCTCTTGCGACAGGCCGCCTGGCCGCAGGAGATTGTATTCTTTCTCCGTTCCTGCACGGATAAGGATCCCCTCCCCCGTCCCGTTCCAGGTATGTCATGAACTTGTCTGCTGTATACCAAGAATGAAAAGAAATATTTACTGCAAAAAAATCGGTCAAGTACATGTAGTGCTATATTATGAACAGTGTCATAGAGGTAACAAAGATCCACTATTTTCATCATTTATGGATTTCATAGCTATGAAATCATAAAAAACTTTTAATTGAAAATTCACCATAACTCAAGCTTTGGGTGAAACTTAAACAAAAGTATGGCGCATCATCATGATTTTTTTTTAATTTTCGTAACAATCCCATACGGCTATGTACATTGTAAAAAAATTTACATTCGTTGCATGTATAGATAGATTACATATTCTTACTAAATCTCATCTATGACATACAGATATATACATACATTCTCGAACGAATTCTCGAAAGAACTAACACAACACAAAAATAGAATGCAGTAAGTAAACTCACACATACTTTGTATTTGGATGGAGTATTTTTATACTGAAATCAATACACTAAAATTAGGTCACTTAATGTCATGAATGGTGATCAAACTCTAATTAGCTAACTTAGCTTAACAAGGTGAATAAATGTAAAAATTTAACAGAATAAAGATATTACTTGTCATAACACATCAACACGATGTAATTATATAGCGAACCTACATTGTACCATAAGAATCTGAAGAAATCTATCATCATTCTATAGTGAATGGTCTAATAATAACAACATAAACTTACCTCTTGAAGCTCCTGATGTATGGAATACCTATACTCATTGTTCCCAAAACACTTCTTAGAATACAATCCGCATAGATAATCTGGTATACCTTTAGCCAACCATAAATCTGACCAATTTTGCATGGTGATAAAACAGCCGAAAAATTGTTCGGCCACCGCTTGGGCCATTGCTTTACGGCTTATGTATGTTTGGTCAATAATAGCTATGGAGTGTAGTAAATGGGTGCTTAGGATTGACATTGTTGTGTATGCTGTGGCGTCATCCTCAGTCTAGAACAGAAAGTAAACCCTATTCACATGTGTTTGGATTATATACCACTCTACTTGGTTCGATTTCTATCTGGCACTCAAAAACATATGTACTTACTTCATTATAAAATCTATAAAAAAATCTTATATGTATACCGAACTAGCGGTCCCGGCAGATATTGTCCGGCCATGAAAAAATAAAAATCTAGGACCCAATTCTAGTGGCTCCTACCGGTTCCAATTGTGAATCTAAACCATCCGGGAACCCACTCAAACACACTGAAACAAAATCATCAAAATTGGTCCAGGAGATTAGGAGGAACCTAGAACCCAATCCCAGTGCCACCTACCAGTTCCAACTGTGAATCTAAATAACCCGGAGACCCACTCATACACACTCAATTTCATCAATATCATAAAAGTCTTTCTCAAGTTATGCACATACATGCATTTCTATAATTCATTTTTATTTATATAGACAGGTATTTTTTTATTGCAAAGTTCAGCAGACAGGCAGATGGCCCACTTGATGGAAAGCGGTATGTATTATGTAATTCTGTAAATACATAATTATTTATGTGTATGTATACCACGTTTTCTTCATGACGTACTCTGCACATGTATAAAAAACTAATTAAATATATTTATTGGTTTAGCCACAGGACCTCATTTTTCATTTCAGAATTACAACAAGATGTATCAGTTATTGTGACTAAATCAGTAGGTTAATAACCAAATGCAGTTTTTTTCCATACAAATTTTTTGGTACTATTTGGTATAGTTTTTTGTATATGGGCAGAGTACGTCATGAAGAAAACGTGGTCTGATTTTTTATCATAAGGTCTGAAACACGTGGTATACGAACAAACACACAAGCAAGTATACACACGCACATATCTATAGTCTATAGATAGCTAATATGTATCCACATATTGTGCAGTTTCCCAAGAACCCTTAACTAATTTACCAATACCAAAAATGTCTAAGACAACTTTTATCTGGTAACAAAACATTTAAGATAATTGGTATCCAAACATAATTCAAAAAAATCAAAAGAACCTATTTACCATAAACTTAGTTTGGACAAAAGCTGGTCTAGAGACTGGAGTTGTCTTAAACTAAGTTATTATACTTTAGAATTAAACTATGGAGCACCACATAATTATTTACGCACACACACTGTTTTATTGCTGCTTGTCTGCCTTCAAATAAATTAACAATCTGCAGTAAAACACTGGCAATAAACAAATTGAAATAAACAATACTCACTTCATCAACAAAAACTTGCTTATAACAAGGATATGGATATCTTGTTGATAGTGTTTCTTCATAAAACTCAAAAGCTTCATGTAAATAACGCACTGTGTTCTTTAAAATCTGCAGTAGATTTGGTAAACAATAATGTGTCACCTCATTCATAAATGGATCTACATATGTTTCGAATGGCCTGAAAATTGAAATAAACCATCATCTGTAAATACTAATTTTTAGCAGATCTATGATATTGTTGCAAGCCGATACTAATCCTTTGCAGATGTCTTATTATCCCCTTTGAATTTGAGTGATCTATTGTTCGCGTTAATCTCTTTGTTCACGCCGCCTTAGATGTCATAACAAATTCTTTCCTCTGTTGGTATTTCATGCGAATTCTTGGAAGCCATTAAGCTGACCAATTAACGATTTCAAGAACCAGTGGGTGGCATGTTGCTAGGAGGCTATGTCTAATTTACTAATGGATGAGGGTCGGTCACTCGGGAAATGCGCAGTTTTGTTCTGACTGCGAACGAGGCGTTATCTAGTACACTTTCGGAGCGAGTATATGGACAGTATATGAGCACAAACAGGAGCAAAACTTACCCAATAGCCAAGGCGATGTTAGGTGCACAAGCCGGAGTGTTCACTAAGTAATGGAAAGTCTTCCTCCTGTGGTCCGGAGTGTATATAACATCAACTAATTCCCCACACGACACAGCTTTGAGGCTTTCGTCCACAGTGAATTCCAGTTTCCAAGTGCATGGCTCAGCAAAACTGTCAACGCACGGGAACCACAGCCTCGCCGAGTGACCATATGTGAACATATGGGCCGATTTCTTGAATAAATTTTGATTTAAGGAAACATTTGTCTTATGAAATAACAATACTATATAATCCATGCAGGGACGGAGAAAGAATACAATTTCCTGCGGCCCAGCGGCGGTCTGTCGTAAGAGGCGACTAAACAACCCACAGCCAGGTGGTAGGGCATTTGCCCGACTGGATGGCTACCATCCCTGGTCTAGAGTATGCCGCCATAGCAACCTTGAGTTGTGTTCCGGCATTAGTGGCCAGGTTCCAGTCTCCCTTAAGAGCAGCAGTGCTTTTGTAGCAAATTTGGTGTTGCAAATGTCCATAGGCGAAGGTAACCGCTTTCATCAAGTGGGCTGTCTGCATGTCTGCTGAACTCGTGCAATAAAAAAAAAAAAAAAAATCCCAGTACTTTAGTAAAATCACACCTTAAATGCTTAGTCCTAATTTGTTTGATAGACATTTTTTTATATGTATTAGGATATGCCCGCGACTTCATTCACGCTTGACTTGATATTCCCGAGGGATTCCCGGGACACAAAGTACCGCAGCATTTAAACCAAAATGTGAGCTACCGTTTTAGTGAAAACTGTGTGAAAAGAAGCTAATTTGTATGCACCCGAACAACTTTAAACCACTCCCGGGTCAATTTCCGGGATAAAAAGTATCACATATTTTATAACACAAAATTTGCTATTGATCAGTGAAAAAATCATATTGGAAATCGTTTTTTTTAAATCTGACAATTTTATATCATTCCCAAAAAAATCCTGCAGTATTTCCGGGATAAAAAGCAGTGCATATTATAAGTCTAAGAATAAGCTGCCAATCAGCGAAAACCGCATTGATATCAGTTGCGTAGTTTTATCATTTATCCCGAACTCACAGACAAACTGACAAGAAATCTACAAAAATTGCATCATGTTCTCCATCATTTTTATAGTCTATTCCAGTTATAGTTTTTTAATAGCTTCACTGTACAGACAAGGCATGCTTAGAATTTTATAATATTATAGATAAAACATTATTTTTTGCAAGTAGTGATGGAATTAGTACAAAATAAACTTATTTATTTTGTACTAATTGCATCATCATAAAAATTTTGAGATTTGGTTGAAGGAGCTAAAAATAAGCTATAAACTGACTCACAACAGATTTACTTAGGACAACTCTAAAGCATCTCCACCAATCTTAAAGATGAAATTATTGGCAGACAAAAACACATTGCATCTATATATTAGGTTGGGGAAAAAGTTTCTTCGCATTATATATAAAAATTCAAAAGGTTTTTTTATAGAGTTTATTTATATTTCACTTAAGTATGTAAGTGCCATTTTGTTGGATAACTTTTTGCTATCTTGTAGGTAGGGACGTGATCCCATTGCTATAAAAATTTTGGGGCTTCTGATCAAAAGACTACGACTAGTGGTTTTGGCAGTCCTCTCGTGATGTTAACCTGACACTGCCTAAGGAATTCTGCAGAGACCGAAACAGGTGAAAATCTGAAGGTGCAAGGTCAGGACTATACGGCGGATGCATTAACACCTCCCAGCCAAACTCTCGTAAATTTTGCTGAGTGGCTAAAGATGTGTGAGGTCTAGCATTATCGTTGTGAAAAACCACACCCCTACTGTTGATTAATTCCGGCTGCTTTCTCTCAACTTTTTGCTTTAATCTCATCAGTTGTTCGCAGTACAGTTCATAATCGATGGTCCTGCCTGGCGGTAACAGCTCATAATGAATAATGCCCTTCCAATCCCATCATACACAGAGCATCACCTTGTTGCGAGTTAACCCAGGTTTCGCCACAGTCTGTGAAGCCTGACCGGTCTTTGACCACGATCTTTTTCGCACGTTCTTGTCGTACGTGATCCACTTTTCATCACCAGTTATCAGCTTCTTCAAAAATGGTTCGGTTTCATTTCGTCGTAATAAAGAATCACAAATGAGTACACGGTTCGTTAGGTTTCTTTCCGTGAGCTCATGAGGCACCCAAATATCGAGCTTTTTTGTGTACCCAACTTTTTTCAAATGTGCCAAAACCATTTTGTGGTCAATTCCTAGTTCTCCAGCTACATCTTAACTACTAATATGCCGATCTTGCTCCACTTTTTCAAAAATGGCATTAATTTTGTCCGTAACAGGGCGACCAGAGCGACGTGCATCTTTGATATCAAAATTTCCGGATTGAAAATGCTTAAACCAAATTTGCGCTACTCTCACAAATACTGCATTAGGTTCATAAACACCACAAATTTTTTTTCGTGGCTTGTGTTGTATTTTTACCTTTTTGTAGTAAAATTTTAAATTGTATCGAATTTCTTCATTAGATTCACTCATTTTAACAATAAGAAAAACAAATGAAAATCACACATTTTCTTAATTTGAATTTGGAATTGTCTTCTTTAAAATTAAAACTTTTTAATGATACCAAAACCAGCCAGATACAAATGGTATATATAGCCAAAGAGATCTTACTACAAGTTCATACATACTATATGCGAAAAGACTTTTTCCCCAACCTATTATATTACCCATAATATGAGTTACACTTGCATTATGGGTAATATAGAATGGATCACTTTTGGGCTGATCCCAGACACCCAAACCACCAGTGATAACACAAATTTTGTTTAAAAAATTCACCAAGCCAAAAATCAAAGCTGGAACTTCTGTGACATAGTGAGGCAGACCAGGGTGCATTTATTTGTTATGAACTATGACCAGGTCCAAACTTTTTTAATATAGGTTAGAAGGCAAAGGCGGGAGCGAAGCAGAGCTCCCGTCTCAGCCTTTGTGGTTATTATTTTTTAAAACCACTCAAAATTCACTTTATACCTCAAACAATAAATGTATGTAACTATACTGCACCCCAGGCCGGCAAAGGCTTAGGTCACTGAACCACAGAGACCATTAACTATATTCAACTAGCTTTCGCCCACGGCTTCACTCAGTTTAGTGTTATCTCATAGTAACCGTCAAGTTTTGCAGAATAATAAGTAGCCTAAGTCCTATTCCACTATAATCTATCTCTGTGCAAATTCAATTCAGATTAGTTCAGCTGTAATGTCGTGATTGTGCAACAAACATTCACCCACTTTCACATTTATAATAATATAGATTGATACAATTCATAAAACAAACCTCTACTAATGTACCCTCTCCTTCAGGAACTACAAAATGCATCCCTCCCTGAGGGGACTCCAATGAGAATTCAATCCCAATCCTCAAACCTCTCCCCTCTCCAACCAAATGAGCTGCTTCTTCTGGAACTTGGATGTGTAGTTCCCCCGAGTTGTGATCTGGGTCTATCTTTTGGGCAGCAGATAGATGGAATTGAGAAAAGACTTCCAAAGATCTCCTGCAATTGCAACAGGCAACTTTGGTTGTAATACATACACTAACACCAGGAGAATATATAGAAAGTTTACAACATTTACTCCACCAGGAATCAAACTACATTAATATTTATTTATTCAGTAAATCTATAGATGTTTGATAAACAAATTTTAAGTACCTCTACTACAAACTCTATGGTCTGGAGATCTTGAAATATTATATTTTAATAAACATAGTCTGAGTTATTATTTCACTAATATTGCACTTATATCATAGGTCTAAAGTTGAATAATCCTATCAAAGTCCAAAAGAAAGGCAGTAATCAACAGAAAAAAACCAAAAAAGAACATATGTCATCAAAAAATGAAGAAAACACACAACAGAGCACATTCATATACACTACAAGAGTATGACCATGAAAATATTCAAAATGGTGGCCAATAAAGACGAAATTATAAATCATGCATATAAAATAAATAGTAAATGGTTACAGTTGGCACTCACCGGCCGCTACCATGGCACACTCACTTCACTGACTCAGCGTGTGCACTTCAATCTGAAGATAACCTAACCTAACTGACTGACTATCCGTGTGTATAAAATAAATAGTAAATGGTTACCAATCGTTTCTGGCACTCGCCGGCCTCTGCTGAGGCATGCTTGCTTCACTCACTCGGCTTGTGACTTTTAGTCTGAAGCTAACCAACTTAATCCAAATCCCTCTTCTAGTCACTAGTCGCCAACTTTCAGCACCCATTACAATAATATTAGTGGAAAAATAAGTGAGCTTATGTTTACCAAAAATTAAAATCTAATAAACTCCAGACCTTAAACAGAAAGGGTAAGTATACCTCCCCCCCTAACCACTCCACTACTTAAAATTCATGTACCAGATATCTGAATTAAAGCCTTTTATTCATTGACTTGGCAACTTGTCATACAATATTTTTTGATCTATGATGACAGAAATTCATACATCATAATAAGTCAAGGTATATTTCCATAATAAATGAGACCATATGGACTACAGGGGGCCTAAAGCGAACACTTTTGCAGATTAATATTACAAATATGACAAGAATAAAAATAAAGTGGAACTTTATTTGATGTCATATCTAGACACATGTCAATTTCACCAAGTGCTTCTCTGAAAGCAGCCACTGTATTAAACGTAATTCAGACAGTAATTTAGTATATACTCACGTATTTGGATCTGTCTGACAAATATCCAGAAATGGGTCGCAGTATTGGAAGTTAGCTTCATATTGATCATTTAAACAAACACGGTATATCCGGCATTGCTTTGCATTAAGGCGAATGTATCGTAAGTTATCCTTCAGTGGTACTATCGTTAACTCAACAAATCCCTGTAAGTGTAAAGTATTAATTTATAAAGTTACTTTGATAGGGAGTTAATGGAAACATTTTCTGAAACTTACTATTATGCTCCTGCGTTCAAAACTTATACCAGTTAGACTTAATATTTGATGAGCTGTAAATACATTATTAGAAATAAGTTGGTTGTAATCAAAACAGATAATATTGGAATAACTTATACGTAAAAGGAATACTTATAATTTGAATGGGCGACAATTGTCACCGGTTCTTTCTTTCTTCATTTTCGAATATCAATATCACAACCTTAATGTTTTCATTTCAATATTAATGATCTGGAACTACAACTACGTAGACTGTAAAGTTTAGAATAAGTTTATTTGGAAAGAGACCAAAGTTGACGACACTCGCTTGCAAATGGGCCAGGCGATTTTTTTTTAATTTGGGTTTATGGCTTGGTTGCTAGGCCTTTAAGCCAGATCTTAGATTTTAATGTAGTTTCTTCATTTTCTTAAGCCTATGTGTAGCACAGCTGAACTGTAGGTTATCAGTTGGTGCTATTCAACGAAGTTCTTGGGACAACTCAAAACGCCTTATTTGACTATACAGTTCACATTTCTCACAAAACACATAATTACTACTCAAAAACTATCAATATCCTACAACTATTGTTCATTTTAGAGTAATTTTACACATTTTTAGAAAATAAAACTGCCCATCACATCTCCTTTCAGTTCCCGCCAAAAACTCCGGGCCTGGCGTAATGGGCTAGTGTGACCAGATTTAAATTAAGGATTCTGTTAACTGCGCGGTTAAATTTAATAATTCAACTATGTTTGTTAAATAATTTAGTTGAATTAAGAAAAAAAAATAAAATCATGTTAACTATGTTTATTGGAGTATATTATAAAATAAGACATAAAAATTATTATTGGACTTATTTATTAATAATTAAGATGAATATTCAGGACTTGTATCAGATCTGTTCTGGTTATTGATGGCTCCAACACCTTTCGCCTTTGGCTTTGATTTTGCCAATGTACTTCTATCAGCGTGTTCCATCGGTAACTCACAACGCCCAAAATGCTTCGTTAGCCGTTTTACAAGGCGACCGCGGTCGTTGTGGTCGTGGCAAAAACGTCATCATTTTCAATCACACAACGCTCACAACGACCCATGTCAAGAAGTGGGTCGAATAACCACTTGGGTTTACAATTGTGACGCCGGTAAGCAAGTGGAACGGGAGAAATCGCGGTCGTGAACATGGTCATTGATCTAATATAACTATAGATATATATTTTTATGTACCATTATTTTTATAAAGACCCATAGAGTTTTGGACTAGCTTATTCATGTTCATTCTATTTTTTGACTACTCATATGATATCTATCATTAAAAAACTTATTCATTTTAAGGTTCAGTGGTAATTTTGGCAAATACAAATCTTTTATAAAATTATCATATTAATCCGTTTTTCTTTGCATGTTAGAATCATTTTTCTTATTTTTTAAACCACTCAGTCTATATTAAGAAAATTTGACAAATAATGTGTATTCTACATGCTGCTACATAATTGTTTATATAGTGAAATCATCTAAAAAAAATATAATGACCTTTACATAATATGTTTAAAAAAAAACAAATTTAAGTTTACATAGGTGTGTAAAATATTGTCAGTTGGGTTTTAATTTTTTTTATTAAGTTTCTCTGTTTGTGTCAATAGTTTTATGATTATTCGTTTCCAAAGTCATGAAAAGTATGTAGCATAAACTTTCAAAATGTGTGTAAAATTCTGAAAAACGTCAAGGTAAGTCTTAACAATTTTACAAAAAAAATTGTTTGGTCGACAATAACTTTATGGTATTTTCAGAAATATTTTAAAGTCATATTAGACATAAACAATATCGCGTCGAATTTGCGGAATTGAACCTAATGAGCATATTTTCAGTTCCATCTACCTGGTTGTGTATGTGAACCCAAAACCTTTCAAAATTTATGGGTGTAGAATTAGAATTTTCTATCAATAATAAAAGATAACAGATCACTATATTTGAAATCAATTATTTGTAAAATTAGATGCATTAGTTTGAATAAACCAATTCAGAAATTGAGAAACAACTTCGGTCAAACTCATAAATTCTTGTATAAGTTCTTTTGTGGTACAAGAAATTGCATTTACTTAAAGATGTAGTGTACAGATAAACGTCATTTTAGTTAAACACAAAGTAGGGTCAAGGAGATTGAACATGTTTCAAAAACTCTGTAATATAACATATGAAAGCCGAATTCTTTTTTTTTCCTTCTGTCATCCTGTTTTTTTATTTGAGATTTTATAAGATTCTGCTTAAATCTGCCAACTTTTCCAATTTGCGAAATAATTCGCTAAGCCCTGAACTGAATTAATTATTATGCTAAAATCACAGTATTTTCTGTATGTTGGCCACTTTGCAATAGACAAATAATACAAGAGTTTTTGGCGGGAACTGAAAGGAGATGTTGTGCTGTGCATTTTTATTTTCTAAAAATGTGTAAAATTACTCTAAAATGAACAATAGCTGTAGGATATTGATAGTTTTTGAGTAGTAATTATGTGTTTTGTGAGAAATGTGAACTGTATAGTCAAATGAGGCCTTTTGAGTTGTCACAAGAACTCCGTTGAATGGCACCAGCTGATGACCTAGAGTTCAGCTCTGCTACACATAGGCTAAAGAAAATGAAGAAACTACATTAAAATCTAAGATCTGGCTTAAAAGCCTAGCTGCCAAGCCATAAACCTAAATTTAAAAAAAAAAAACAAATAATACAATCCAAATAAAAATTTGTATCGAAGTCTTATGTCATCATGTTTTTTAATTTATGGTCTAGCTGCCAAAGTCTTCGGTATCATATATTGTTCATGAATGTACCCACAAAAAAGAATATGGCTTTCTATATGAAATTAGTAACACTAATTTTATTTCTTTTTAAAATTCGTAGTCTAACTGTTGGGGGTAATGTTCCTTTAAATCATTTCATTTACGCTCGTGATTCATAACAGTAACTAATAATATTCATTATTCTCTCTCCTATCTTTCATTGGAAAATTGAAAACTACATAAAAATTGTAAAAAGCTTTTATGGATTTATCGGGGATTTTCGTTGCAATGTTTTAACATTGCAACGAAAATCCCCGATAAATCCAAACTATATTAATATCTATCTTAGATGCTGGAAACGTTTTCATTTATGAAAACGTTTCCAGCATCTAAGATAGATATTAATATAGTTTGGACGCTGAAGCCGAGTTCCCTATACTAATATTACATCATTGTATTAACCATTTTTGTATTTAGTTTTAAAATGCTGTGTAGCTTACACTTTTGTGAAATAAATTAATACAATATTATTGAAATGAAACTTTTATATAGATGGACGCTTATGTATACACGTAACGCTTTTTCGTGACAGAAAAATACTAATACGGGGGGGTCCCGTATTAGTATTTTTTCTGTCACGAAAAAGCGTTACGGCCGCGTGGAGGGGCGGCATAAGTTTAGAGTATATGTGGTGAGAGGTGGCGTATTGTTAGAGTAGACTATAGATTTTTTTTTGTTCTGGACCAAATTCAGTTTTTTTGTTTGTTAAAATAAAATATATTTAAATAAAAAATGTATTCATTAAAATGTACCTAACCTAACCAAATCATGATTTGCAATAAACCTGCGAAAAATCGAAATGTGTGCTGAGACACTTAGTAGAAGTGAAACTTCAACGGACAAGTGGAAAAACGAATGGCAACGGATAAGTGGAAAAACGAATGGCAACGGACAAGTGGAAAAATGAATAGCAACAAAATTTTAACTTGGAGTTTTACGGGCAGATTGTTAATATATGTGTCCAATTTGAAAATCTGCACGTAAAACTTCAAGTTAAAATTTTGTTTCATATCGTTTTACCACTTGTCTGTTGCCATTCGTTTTTCCACTTATCCGTTGTCATTCGTTTTTCCACTTGTACGTTGCGATTCGTTTTCCACTTGTCCCCTGCGATTCGTTTTTCCACTTGTCCGTTGAAGTTTTACTTCTACTAAGTGTCGCAGCACACATTTTGATTTTATTATTACTGACAAATGTTCTCAAAGTAACTTATTCCTATTTTCAAAATCAATATAAAAATTAAATATTAACTACATATTGCTAAAAAACATAAATCAGTATTTATTTGTTACAATATCAGGTAGTGTAACATCTGGCTTTTCCCTAAAGACTAGATATCAATCAATTACTATTTAAAAATAACACAAGAAAGAAAGAGACGAGTTTATAGGTTTGCGATCACTGAGGGAAATATTGAAAAAATATTTTCTGTACTGTATTGAACACCAAACAGATTTCCATCAATAAAAATATTTGTGCGTTATTCTAAACTATTAACTGGTAAAAAGCGTACAGTGTTATGTTACGTCTTAAATGATAAAAATGTGGGACTTACCATACTTGACTTGTTTGGTTTTGTATATATTTTCTTTTCAAATTATTACAACCAACTCACGCACATCTAATATTTGGAAATTGAATGTGGAAGAAGACCAGATTGTTGACGGTACAAAAGTCCATCAGGTCAGTTAGTATTCTATAATTATCGTGTTAAACTTTTATATAATCAATGTACTTAATCGGCGGTTAAATATTGCCTTTCATTCTCAGTGTACTATTGACTTGTTTACCTTGAATAAATAATTTTTTGTTTCTTATTCAACGACTAATAAGAATTATTAATTACAGCCGGTTAAATAAGGTAGTTATTATACATTAAATTTTGTTTTCATACAAATTTTTCTATTTTTATATTCTAGGATGATACAGACAAGGGGAGAAGTGAAGATGACCCCATCTTTAGTATTATAACTTCAACTGTTTACTATGGAAACACATGGACTAAGCATGGCTTTGATATGTTCTGTACAGATTGCCAAATATATGAACAGCAAAGGTAACCATTATATCCAATTATCCATATAAATGTGAAAGTGACTTTGTGGGGATTTTTTTTAATATTTGTTTACTTTCTTATTTTTATGAGTTTAGGAGTAATCCAGTTATCATTTTATTGATTAAAGTTTAATATCAAGTCACTTAAATTGTGGTAAGAAAAAGGGAAGGGTGTAGAGGAGTTATCCTCTATTATTTGTATCTGCCAGAGATGCTAGTTTCTTTAATTATGAACTGACGGCAGTTGGGATGTCGCAATCCATGATTATTCACCAAGATTCATGACTTTTTATTTTAAAAATATGAAGCCTAAAGTAGGCTTTTTTACAAGCCACATTAAATATGTTTGAAATATAATATTTTATTTTATTCTATTCATAATATATTTTCTAATTGCTCTCTAGGCATGTGTGTCGTAACTGTAATCTAAACTACTATAATGTTGTGAACAATCATTATTACTAACATGAAATAAATTATTAATTTCAACATACATATATTGAAATAGATATATGCAACTTAACTTATTTAATATGGTCTTATACATACTGACTTAAAGTAAGTTTGAAGGCTTCTTTAAGAACCATAAATAAGCCTTCAAACATACTCTAACTTGATATGAGTAAGATTGATAGAATCTAATTAAAATTATATTTTGCTGTAATTCATAATTTTTAACTATATAAAATCAACCATTTATAGAATACAAAAACAACTTTAACATCTCTAAAGAATGGCAATAACATTAAATTATATGTTGTGTGTCCATTATTATATTACATTATTGATATTATGCCCTTTAATGTGTGCCTACTTTGCCTGGAACTCTAGATTCAGGATAATAATATTGTAGATTGTGATAGTTTTAATATTCTGTAACAGATCTAGTGGTGAAAACAATGATGAAAGCTCCCCTACTGAAGCAAATGGTCATGCTGATGATGAATATTTAGACTGTGGCAAAGCAGTGAATTTTACATACTATGACAATTTAGTTGGTGTTGCAAGACGACATAGACATCCCAATGTACCTGAACCACAAGTAAGTGCTTTTATTTGAATTGTACAGTTGGCAAACAGGTTGGCCCACATAATGAAAAGTGGTTACTGTTGCCTATAGACATTTGCAACACTATGTCTGAAGCCAACATTAGGAGATGGGCTATAGGGCGTGGGATAGAAAGATCAAACAGGAGGGATGGGTTAGAAAGTGGGCCATCAGAACTCTCACCCTACAAAACACGCTTAGCTCAAGGTTAACCATTTCACACCAATATTCTGTGAGAGTGTGGTATCACACCGATCAAGCTGGCCTTAAAAGCTGCAATCAAGATTCCAGCATGACTCCACCATGTGGAAAATTAATGAATTAATTGTTATCACACTATGTATATATAGATACAGTTTCAATGAACAGATGCACTATGTTTCAAACTAATTACTAAAAAGGTCTATGACTGCTTCTAAAATAAATTAGCATTATACTCCCTTACACAATTCATGAGGGAAAAATTCGCTTTACAATTGGGTTACCTGTTAATACATTTATGATTGTTTGCATTCCAATTTTTTTAAAGCTCCCTAGATAATGTTAATTTTTTAAGTTTATTTCATAATACATTAGACTCGATTAACCGGACTAATTGTTGTAGAGTATTCAGATAATCGAATGAATCAAGAAGTGCAGTTTTTGTACCTCCTTAATATTGGATAATACATCTTGCTAGGTAATTATTAAAAACAACAAAAACAAATTAAACTTATTAAAAAAAAATCAGTGTTTATTAAAAGATGACATATTTTTAAATTACTAAAATACTGCAATCTTTGCTATGAAATAATATACATAACTAGGATATGCCCGTGACTTCGTCCTAGCTTGACTTGAAATTCTCGCGGGATTCCCGGAAAAAATATGACACTTTTATTACATAAAATTTGCCATCTATCAGTAAAAAATCACTTTGGAATTCGTTTTTTTTTAATTTGGCAATTTTGAATCAGTCCCAGAAATATTTCCGCGGGGTTCCGGGGATAAAAAGTACCGCAGATTTTAAGTCAAAGAATTTGCTGATGATCAGCGAAAACCGCATTGAAATCTGCCTAATACATTTTACTTAAATACCAAACAAACAGACAAGAAATCTAAAAAAATTGTATTTTGTTCTCCAACATTTATATTATACTAGTGTTTACCCCGCGACTGCGCCGCGGGTCGACCTCCAGTGCGTGCTTCTTGTTTAAAGAGCAGGCGTTAATACAGGTTACATTGTACAAATTTTTTATATTAGTGCTATTTGCACTCTGAAGATTAATTTCATTTTATATCGCAAACTATCCCAGCTCCCAGCATGTAAAGTATTTATGTCCATTTTCGGCCTTAAAACTACATTTAAACATAATTACAGCGAAATCGATCCAGTAATCCTAGTAGTTTCCGTGAAAGCTTAACGGAAAGACATATCGAGTTACTATCGCTTTTTTTTATAGACGATAAATTTTTATATCTATAAACTTGAGAAAGGATTGGTCTCATCCAAATTTTCGTCCATTATTTCAATCAGTCTTAGCTATATTTATCTATCCCCTGTCTATGAAAACTACATAAATGACAAAAAGGACAAGTCGGGCAAGTCGGGAAAACGGGACAAATCAGATAAATCAGACAAATCGGACAACTCGGACAAATCTGACAACTCGGACAAATCGGACAACTAGGACAAATCGGACATTCCGGATAACTAGGACAAATCGGACAAATAGACAAATCGAACAACTCCGACAAATCGTACAAATTGGGCAAATCGGACAAATAGGACAAAGATGGCCAAAATGGAAAATCACAAAAAACTTATCCCACTTTTTGGGATAACCTTTACATAAATCTATCCCACAATCTATTCCATTATCCGGGATAAAAGGTATCCCTTGTCCACCCTCGGTATTAAAATTACATGTATACTAGATTTCAACTAAATCGGTCCAGTAGTTTTTCCGTAAAAGCATAACAACAGAAAGACAAATATATTTTTATTCCGGAAACTTTCCCATTTTTCGGGATAAAAAGTATCCTATGTTCATCCTCGGCATCGAAAATATATATATGTACTGAGTTTCAGCCAAATCGGTCCAGTAGTTTGACCTTGAAAACGGAACAGACAGAACAGACAGACAGACAGAGTTACTTTCGCATTTTTAATATTAATAGTGATAGTGTATTTATTGCAGATTTTTTTTAAATAGCTACAATGTACAGACATGGCATATTTAAAGTTTTACAATATTATAGATGTACTATGTAATTTAATTTGTTTAAAATATTTGCTAATCAAAAAATAAAATATAGATACATGGATCCAACTTGAAGAAATAAAGTTTTTTTGATCGCAGCTGGTAGTCCGGATGATCATGTATAACTGAGGGCATAATAATGGAGTTTGCACTGTACTGTAACACTGTTCTTTTCAATTTCTTAATTACTAATTCTGTCTCTCTTTACTTAAAATAGATTTATTTTAAAAGATTTCATCACTAGTGACAGTTGCAGCCTCATAGGAGATGGAAATTTTAGAGCTATATAATTATTATATTAAGTTTACATACTCATACTTTTATATTTATTCTCAACTTTGTTTTTTTTTTTTGTATATACGTAAATATATCAGTATTATATTGATGTATGTATTCAATTTATAAATTAGTGTAAGTATGTATATTTAAATTGTACAGTCTTTTTCTGCTCCACCTACATCGCCAGATTAGTTAAGAGTTTATTTTAAACTAGGTTGCTTGGAAGATATCGCTTTTAGCGATAAGACCGCCTGTTGTTTTGCCAAGAAGTTTTGTAATTATGCATTTTGTATCTGTATTTGTTTATTTTGGTGAGCAATAAAGTGTTATCTATCTAAATTTGTTTTTAAATATTTTAACTATAAACTTAAATAGTAATTTGGCTTCCTTGCCTAATGGGCTGTTTAGAATAAATTCTGTCTTTAAAAATTGGTAACTTCCTGTCAGTCTATGCACAGTGAAAAAAATGAAAACTCTATTTACTATTTCGACTGTTTTGTTTTGTCAAAAATGTTTGCTTTATTTTTAACATTTGTAACTAGTTTTATCTCTCTAACATCTATCTTACAATCTATCATTGATAGTGATAAGATCACGTACTGTTTTGTTAACTATCATTTCTTTTATCATAAGTACAATAAATAATATTCATTCATTCACATTTTTTTTATCAAAATTCTTGTTTATGGGATTTCGGGAAAATTGTAACTTATTTTCTCATTACATCCACTTCCTCATAAATAAGCAGCAAAAAAGCGAAGTGGACAGCATAATTTTGGGAATTAGTCTATATAATACTAGGACATGCCCGCGACTTCGTTCACGCTTGACTTGAAATTCCCGCGGATTCCCGGGATAAAAAATATCACATTTCATTACGTAAAATTTGCTATCAACCAGTAAAAAATCACATTAGAATTCGTTATTTTTATTCTGTCCATTTTAAATCATTCCCAGAAAATTTCCCGCGGGATTCCCAGGATAAAGAGTAGCTTTGATTTTAAGTTTTTTTCTTAGATTTTAAGTCTAAGAATTTGTTGTCGATCAACGATAACCGCATCGCAATCGGCCCAGTAGTTTTTACGTGAATCCCTAACAAACAGACAAACAGACCAGAAATCTAAAAAAATTACATCATGTTCTCCATCGTTTATAAGTGTATTCCAGTTGTTTATTTTATTTTATTTATTTAGGTTTATGGCTTGGCAGCTAGGCCTTTAAACCAGATCTTAGATTATAATGTAGTTTCTTCATTTTCTTAAGCCTATGTGTAGCACAGCTGAACTGTAGGTCATCAGCTGGTGCCATTCAACGGAGTTCTTGTGACAATTCAAAAGGCCACATTTGACTATACAGTTCACATTTCTTACAAAACACATAATTACTACTCAAAAACTATCAATATTCTACAATTATTGTTCATTTTAGAGTAATTTTACACATTTTTAGAAAATAAAACTGCACAGCACAACATCTCCTTTCAGTTCCCGCCAAAAACTCTCCTGTTTTTTTTTTAAATAGCTTCAGTGTAGAGATACGGCATCTTTAGAATTTTATAATATTATATATATTTTTTGTAATTAAAATCAGATTTTTTGAAATTCAATCTCAACATACGACACACGAAACATATAGATAGATTAGTCTATATTAATGAAATGTATTATTATTAACTAATCTTATTATTAATAAATTTTTGTAATATAAATTTGATTTCATCAAATTCAATTTCAGCATATGACACACGAAACATATATATTAGTCTTTTTAATGGAGAACTAGTGGTCACCCAGTGGTCGAAATTAGACCATAATTAATTTAAATTATAAGTTTGAACATTATTAAGAAATTAAGGT
The DNA here is from genome assembly GCA_039645545.1 of Dendrolimus houi. Lineage (NCBI taxonomy): Eukaryota > Metazoa > Arthropoda > Insecta > Lepidoptera > Lasiocampidae > Dendrolimus > Dendrolimus houi. The sequence continues at coordinate 20,110,319 of CM077127.1, read as the reverse complement.
TCTCTTGTCAAAGACTACTTCTATAGTCACAGATTTCGCCAAGGCTACATTGTTAATTTGACTTTAATAATACATTGTTAATTTGACTTTAATAATAAATAAATGTGTCAAATACATGGTAGTGTGTGTAATGTTTTTTTTTATTAATTTAATGTATATTTTTATGCATAATTTTAAAAAATATTAGCATTCTGCACTCTATATAATCTACAAGTGTGCGAAATTTCATACTCCTCCATCCGCGCAATTTTCGTAAAAAGGGATAGGTACAAAGTTTTTGCTTCACGTATTAATATAATGATTAACTTCCCAAAACTATGAGTGACTACTGACAGTGTGTTCTATGGTTGTAACATATATTATTATTTTGAAATATATATTTACTCAGAAAATCATTCAATTATCCTTTAAATTCATAAAATCTTTCTAAATACTTAAAGACTAGAAGCAATCGTGATGAAATGTGTAAGTTAGATAATTTAAAACAGAGTCTACATAAACAGTCTCCTAGTTCTCATCAACTTTTACCACCAGTGTTTACCGACCACAAAATTCTCGAATTCACACCTTTACATCTGTTTTGAAATATTTTTAAGTATTTACTTGTTCTTGACACGCTTTGTGCTTCCTTGTTCAAATAAAACGCAGATCTTTCGAGTTTGTTTCATCGTATGCGTAATATCGTCCTGTTTGTAGGTTGCCCTTATATTTACTAAGAAGAAAAACGGTATTACCGAATTTGACATAAATACGCTGGAGAAGCGATTAAAAAAAGCAAAGAGAGAGAAACCGAAGTCAGTGCAACTTTACAATCAAATTGGGAATTTTTGGAGGATCAAAGGTGATACACGACAATCCATCGAATGTTTCAGACGAGCACTTGCTGTGTCACCATATAATGCCGAAGTAAGTACTTGTTTACTATTAGTTGTCTTTATTATATCTCTTAATTTTCCTGAATATTTTCCTTAAAATCACTATTTGTACTGTAAATGTTTGCATAGTTCTGTATTAATTCCACAAATATTATAACCATAGAGCAAACAAATGGCTATTAAATATCTTCATTTTGCGAGTAATTGATCTGTATATTTAATCCTTTCAATAGATAGAAAAAAATACAGGTATTTTATCTACAAGTCTAAAGACGGGAATAAGAGTAATCACTTTCTGTCAGCTGCAGCTGTGGAGCAAGCTTTAAGTTTCATGTGGGCCACATACATTTTACGTGGCCGTCTGGTAACGCAAAAAGATGGATTTGAAAAACAATTGAAAATTACTTCTAGCACTGGCCGACGGTGGCTTAGCTTTCGTGATAAAAAAATTTATAACCACCCAAAGTTAATTTTATATCTCAAATAATAAATAAATGTGCCGTATATCTATACCGCACCCGGTGGTTCCCAGTAATAGTTACCGAGAATGTCGCTAGCCAAAATAAAAAAGAATTTGGTATTAGTAATTATTGATTTACAAGAATAAAAATTTTCGTCGTTTTGTCGTAAACACCGAATGAAATTTTTGGATATTTTAAACGTGACAAAAAATGTACTCATCCCTTCTTCGAGGTGCGAGGCCCCTACGAGTCCGAGTCGTAGGCGATGAATGGCCCACGTCGTCCACCTTTACGCCGCCTCTGATCAGCTGAATCTGATGAAATTTGATTATTCTCATCATAATTCGAATATCATTGAGATGATATATATTTGTTTTTTTATGGGTGATCTGCTTTGTGACGTCATAATGGGATAGTAGATACATCGCAATGAATTCTGAAACAACGTTCATATAAAAGAGCAGTCGTTCAAATGCCATCATCGTAACTTTAAAATATTATGATATAAATAATTTAAATTACATACTTACTGTTTGTTTAAACTATATATTATAATTTGCAGCGCTCGTACATTTAGGTGGCTTCGGAGTTTTGTGAGTTAATAAAAAATATATCAGTTGATTTGACTGTTAACTACCCTGAGTCGAATAGCTTATTGATTATTCTTTAAACAGTAATTAAAATTATTTCTATAATGAAATTGAAGAGTACATAGTACGATGATAACAAGATAAGGAAAGGCACGTTCTTTCCTGTTTTTGTTTTAGAATTTATTTTAAAATGTTTGGAAATTCTCAATTTTATACTGTCATGATAATTTAGAACGTGTCAATTATCCAACCCATGACTTGGGCACTCAACTTTCTCAGCTATTAGATGAATAAATTAGATATACCATACATTTAGTATTTTCATTGGTTACTAGGTGTTACTGAATCTAGCGCGTGTATTGTTCACGCTGCAATACTTGGACGACGCAATCTACTTGACGCGTCGATCGTTGGAAGTCCAGCCGCCAGACCGCAGCGCGTGGCAACAGTACTTCACGCTCGGCGAGATATTCAAAGCTTATGGACACTATCAAGTAATTTAATCAAGTTTTAATTGTCATGTATTTATATTAACTACTTATCTACTCGTGGCCGGTTCCTATATCTTACCGACCGCTCATTTGCCTTACTGTCGGTTAAAATTTGACTTAAGCTATGCATAATAAAACTACGTTTTGACTGTTTTAATTGCGGTAATTTATTCGATTTTTATTATTCCAACGTTTGGGCCACTTATCAGTAGCGTATTGTTGAAGTTTTCTTTAGCCTACCGCCAACTTGTTGAAGTTTTATTATTTAGTTTTAATTTTGTTTATGGTTATTAAAACTTAAGCAAATATTATAGGCTATGAAGCATTTTATAACCCCATACAAGTCATTTGAACAAATTATGTCTAAATTCAATCGATGGAAAGACAAGTGAATACATAGTAAGATATAGGAATCCACCATGTGACTTATTTGAACGTTTAGGTTGTTCCTTCTTCGCAGCTTTGGGAATGAATCATAATATTTTTATTATATAGTATACCAGCCATCATAAATAGATAACTAAAATCTATCTACTATATACTAAAACTATATATAATAGTGCACAAAAGGCATTCTTTACACTAAAAAACTATATTTTCCAGGCAACCCCCACGATTTTTTTAAAATACTAAGGCTTGTAGCAACGCTAACGTCCTTGACGATTTTTCGGCTGATAGCGGGGATTCATGCGTTCGTTTTCCAGATGCATTATTAAAGTAGTATGTAAAAATGTAATAAAACCAAATTATTTATCTCTCTTTTATAAATATGTCGATATTTTATTTATCCCTATTTTGACAAATTGAAGGAGTAAAATGGTTTCATGTTCATAATTTGGAAGGAATTTGATGATTTTTTTCCTAACTTATAATAACTATAGAAAAATTACGAAAAAGCCAGGTTACGTCTCATATAGTAAAGATTTATGATTTTTGGTTAAAAATAATTGATCAGTAAATGCCATAAAATAAACTTGTTTCATTTTCACCCCACTTTCAACCTTTTGCGGCAACAGGAGCCTTAATGGCGATGGTGGTACACGTAATTTATATACTGCGGCTTCTTACATTTTAATTTTCTCTCTCTTTTCTTTCACCATATCCCAATTATTTGGGGTCGGCACAATATGTCTTCATATCATCCGTCTCTTTTTTGGTCTACCTGTACATTTGTACCCATACATCTTGTAGTTTAACATTCTTTTTGTCACGTGACTTTCATCCCTCATTATATGCCCATAGCAACTTAATCTTCTTCCTCTCAATTTTTCAGTCACGGATGCAACTTTCAAAGATCCCCTTATGTACTCATTTCTCACCTTATCCATTCTTGTAACACGACACATCCATCTCAGCTGAGTGGAGACGTTTGTGGTTTATCACATTAGTGGCCCAACATTCCGACCCGTATAACATTCTTACATTTTAATTATCATTACATAAATTATATAATATAAACGTTTTTATTATTATGCCATGCTTGTCCAAAGCGGATTGGCGGATTGGCCGCTTTGGCATATCATATCTGTTATCTCGATGTTTTAGTCCATCATCGTCAACTCGTGGAAATCGTAACAACAAACACATTAGATCGTAAAACTGCTTCAAATACGGTAGCACAACGTGGCTGGTATTCCTTCCATTCCTATAAAATGAGGAGGCCCGAGCCTGATCGAACATTTATGGGTTGATAGTATTTTCTTTTATATTATAATGATTACAAAGGGACTTTTGGGCCAAAGAAATTTAATAAGTTGAGATATAGCTTAAAAAAAGCGTTATATTTTTCTATTACGAAATGGAAAACAGCAGCCCTAAATTCTATCTGGAAGACGAAACATCTTAAAAATAAGGTCACAATTAAAATAAGTTGCCGATTACCATAATCGATTTATGTGAATGAATTTCAAAATGTAATAATATGAGAACATTTACACCACACGATTAATTCATTCGCAATAACTAAACCTACTACAATTATAATAATACAATTATAAATGATAAAAAGAAATCTTAAAATTACTATCATCTTTTTACAATCGGGGCCCAAGAATGTATGGAAGCGTATCCGTCTCCTTTGGTTATGTATATACACTATCAATAATAGTAATGTACCTTTCAGCTAGGGTTGCCAACTGTTTTTGAAGAAAATAACGTACTACATTGTTAAGTAGGGAAAAATAAAGTATTTGGAAGAAAAAAAAGGATTTTTCAAAATTGTATTTATTTATTCTCTTGGAGACACTATTTTTGTGTGCTTCTAGCACACACTAACAACTTTTCACTATCCTTAAATTTTTGGAAGCTATCTTTACATTCCCAATTTAAATTTAAATAAACAAACAATTCATTTTTTATTTTTATAGATGTCCTGTTCCTTTCTTCTCGCCGTTTTAGATTCATTACAGAATAAACTCTTTCAGTAAAAGCTGGATCGATAATAGTTCAGTAATTATCCATATAAGTGTTTCATATTGCCCAGCAGAGTAAAGATTGGAAATAGAGTATTTTCACATACTTTATGTTGATGCATAAATATAAAGTATATTGACCAAAACTAAAGTAGGATATGTTATTAAAAAGCATGGGTTGGCATGGCAACCCTACTTCCAGCATGAAAAATATGGAAGTTAATGCGAGCATAACCGCGTGGAACGCCCTAGTGCCCTAATATTTCCTAAAGTTCACCGACCCATATTGTATAATCGCAGTGGGTTACTCTGCCGGTCCATGCACCCCAAAAATTCCAATGGCAGGCTGCCAAAGAAAAGTAAACTTTACAAGCTTTGAATCGCCGAGTTTTATCAAATCGACTCTCGAAAGTTGCTTTTGATTGGCTCGGTAAATGTTTAAATTGATTGCGTATAGTCAATAACAAAAGATTCACGATTATTTAGCGAAGTATTAGGAATACAGTTCTTCGCGGTTGTATGAGCAATAAGAACGACTATCGGACTGGATTGAAATTCATTCAGTTAAATAAAACCAAATTAAGAGCATGAATTAAAATTTTAAATAAGATGAGACAATCATTATAAGAACAAGAATATTAGGGCGTGTACTGCAACATAGATAGATTACATGGTAAAGCGGATCCTGTCCCACTATTCATGTCACAGTTTCCGTCGTCCACTTTACCTTCAGTTATTATCATGCATAATATGTTCTTACTTTCTTCCTCTCATAATGATTATCTCACATAACTTTGAATTTTGATCCCTGGATTTAAATTGGTTTATATTTATGTGAATAACCATTATAACTTTGCTTAAAAACAATGGATAACTTTTAAGTTTTTCTATTATTTATGTTAACACCACATCATTCACGTGTCATGAATGCAAATAATAGCCATAATTTATAGGAAAAAAATTAACATGTCTTTATATTACATTGTTTATTTAAACGTATTCTTAGCGCTATATAATAGAGTAGCATACAAAACTACCAAGGTCAGAGTGCTAAATTGTATGATTTTTCTTTATTTGCTTTTTAGTTCCAAAACGTGACTCTATACAAATACTGTCACACTTTATTTGTTATCTATTTTCCATATTAAAAATGGACATACTTGGTTTACAATCATAATGCGAAAAAGGTCGTATCAAAAATTGACGAATTATAATATTATGACTGATTGTAGTCCATGTAACTTGACTTTGTTTCCGGTTTTATATATAGGCCTACGTGCCCAGGAATATTACTTTATAGATTAATATTCTTATCTAATATATGCCTATTTGAAACTAACTTTTTAAGTTTGTTTGTTTGTTCATTCATTCTTCACGGGTCTAGGAATTAACGGGTAATCATAGTTTGGTATTATATGCATTATCCACAACCGGGCAGAACATAAGGTACTTTTTATTCCCGCAATTTTATGCTGATGTGCACCGACATTTAAAATAATTGCTGTTTAGGCATATAATTTTCGCGATTCATTTATTTTAACTGTCCGTGAAATATCGGTACACACAAGCCGTAGTGTATGTTCCGGCACACCGAATATTTTATCCGGGGAAATATAATAAAATATAATCTACCGTTATATTAAACGGTTATAAAAACCCGAAATTGCATAAACAGTCGCATGAAATAAATTTGTATTATTATATTTAATAGAAAATATGCGTGCAATTCTGTCACCGTATGGTGCGGTTTCATCTCTGATAAAGTTATAATATATAAGCCATTACACGCAAATGTGGCGATGGGTGTAATGCGCAATTTGAGATGTGACATTGTTAATGACGTTAAATATTGACATGTACCTATGTATATACACTAATGTGGCTACGCGTTAACGACGTTATTTTTAACGCTTTAAATAAGACGCATTCGGCCACAGCCTAAATCTTTAACGTTAACCTAGATGAAGCCCCAGCATTAGACCAGAGACACACCGATAAAGTTATGTTTTTATAAAATTGTAGATTTACGCGGTCATAAGATATCCAAATCCTTGCTCTTTACATCAGCGATTGTGTTTATACCAGCTCTTCAATACAACTCTTGGTTGTCGTTGATATAATTTAATTCAAACATTGCAGTCAATCGACCTATTAATAACAGCATCAATGTAGACAAGTTTCCTATTTTTGTTCCTTTATTATTCTCAGTATAGTCAAAAACGATATAGCAGGCGTTGACTCAGACCGCCGTTTGCTATTCAAAATAGAAACAAAACTGCATAGTGCAGTGATCGTTAACCTTTGGTACGGGTTATATAAAAATTGCTAGGTGAAAGATGGAACTCACCAACACACTTATATTAATTGTAAAAACATGTAGAGTAAACTATACCATTGTTGGCATTCAAATATTGGCGCTCTTTCATTCAGGATATAAAGAAATCTTATTGTTCTTTGTTAACTTTAGCTTCTTTGTTAGCCATACAATTATAATATTTTTATGGTTGCCAATAATGGTATAGCGTGCCCCACTTGCTCCATTTTTGAATCAATGCGCAAAAATGGAGGTCGACAAAGATTTTTCGAATAATATTATGCATTCAAAACAATTGTCTATTTTAACTACGTAACAATACATTTTTTTTCGTTAGAGATTTGCATTTGACTGAATGTTATCAACATACGATTGACACAAAGTGCATTCAAACCTGCATTACAGACTACTCGTAGTACGCCATAAATTTTGTCACGAGTGGAGGTGCAACTTACAGAGACTTCTGTCTGGATTTTCTGGTTTGGTAACAGATTTTTAAACCGAATTCTATTTTATATTTATCAAGTCATTTGTTACAACTTAGCCTTTGCCAGACTGTTGTGAGACTGATCACAGAGACGTCAATACAAGACGAATACCTTTACCATCATAATTCTAAAGGGTAGCCTCGAGGAGATCGCCTGTGGCGAGAAGATAGCCCGTTGTACTTTAATGTATGTGCAAAAAAGTTATTAATTTATCAAGTCTTTGAAAGTTTAAAATTTTAAACGAATAAAATGTTACTCAGCCCTGTGAAATTGCGATTATTTTTGTGTCGCAGGAAGCGGCGGTGCATTTGAGACACTCGTTAGACCTAAAGCCGGACTTCGAGCCGGCGCTGGCCGCGCTCAAAGACATCGAGAACATACCGGAAGCGTCGGTGCATGTCTACACGCTGCTCATTATTGTTTGTCTGGTAAGAACGTTTGTTCAGCATACAATAACGATTTACAGGCAACTTTCAACCGAGATTTTACATTTACGCTACGACATGGAGTCGTTTGAAAAAAAGCGTTATAAATGGTATAAAGTCGATATAAAACAAATTACCCTCCGAAAAAACAATAGAATTTTTATTTTAGTTATTAAGAAATGTTATTGTTGAAAAATTTGCAAGAATAAATATAAAATCCTTATGTTTACGAATACTGATGCCCATTTTAGAACGTTTCATTTTAATTTCAATGTTTGTTTACGTTTGATGTTAGAAGAATGTAACTAGTCTTAATTAATAAAAAAATTTTGTTCGCTCTTCACGGCCTAAGGGCTGGCTGTCGTGAAATTTTATGGATACTTTCGATACCAGGGAAGAACATGGAATAATTTTTATTCCGGAAAATGGGAAAATTTCCCCAGGATAGTGATCCGAAGTTTCTGCAAATAAAGCAATGCTAGGTTTATTTTACTCCGTCCAGAGAAAAAAAACTCGATTTTAAACCTATCTCTAAACAAGACATGTGCGCCGCGTTGAAAAACGGCGGCGCCGGCGGCGTGTAAATTTCAGGCCTTTTTTAAGTTACTGAATTTAAATCTACTCCATCTATATTATGTTTGTTGCGAAAAATAGTCACAAACAAGGCTCGGGCACTTAAAAGTGTGAGCTGCAAACTGGGAATAAATAGGCAGAATTTAAAGATGCCAACACTACCTCTGTTCTGTCATGCTAACAATTTAACTAACGGTTTTAGAGAGCTCATTTATTTTTAAGTACTTTAATTGCCTATACATATAAAAATAGTATGAAAATTGTTTACAACTGAACCATCGTCTAATTACTATACGCGCTACGTGCAAGTGGTGGCGCGCGCCGCGTATGTCTGATATATATTCATATAAAGTTTACACATAATTACAGGTGATGGGAGTACTGCTAGTGATATTATCATCAGTGGACAGCGGTAGTGATGTGGAAGAGCACAAGACCCAACGCCACTTTAACAGGGCGATGGCAATGCGATCGTTGCGCGGTGTCTCGTTGCCCGGCGCAAGAGGGCGGAAGAAAGGCGGCTCCTAAACACGCGGCACATCACTAGCGATACGGGTGCTTGTACACGGGTAAATACATTTTTAGACTGGCAACGCTGATGTAACGCTACTTAAAAATACTTGTAAAAATATTCAAAAATCCTAGTCGTTTATATGAGATAGTACACACGCCTAACCATTTAATGGTAAAATCCGAGTTTTCAAATTATTCCTGACTGTAAGCAAGCATAAAAATATTTTAATTTTCAGAGTATTGAATCCATTATTCGCACTTGTAAATTGTATATTAGTATTTTATGTAATTTGGATTTCACTTTCATTGATCGAAACGCATATATAAATATGGGTTACAAACACATTGAATTGGGAAATACGTTCATCTTTTGAGTTCTGAATGAAAACGAATATTAAACTTGGAGTAAAAAAATGACGTCATAGCGCGTATTTAAATACAAAATCGAATCGCAAAATTATGTTTTATGTGATACTGTTAAAATTAGGTCGTTTAACTTAACACTTGATGTCAAGATCAGATGTCAAGTTATTTTAAATTATTTTTCATTTCTCATATTCTGAAAGTACCTTGCAATTTCCTGATTACAGGGAAGAAAACAGTAGTTTTCGTCCCTGGGAAATCATTTTCCCTGCTGTCAAAAAATTTAAAAATCTATGTGAACCATGGATTCTACTCATGTCCCAACTTTGTTTACAGCCACTGTTAAATCGCAACATAAATTGTAATAAAAAAGTATCAACAATTTTGTAACATAATTTTATACTTATAAATTACTTTTCACTAAATTATAATTTAATTTACATAAATTTGAGCTAAATATTTACTATCATCAGTGACAAAAAAATATTGGCTGGTAGAATGGTACAGACAAAAAAAATTACTTGACGTATTTGACGTATGAAATGTGTTCATTAGATTTAGTTATGGAGATTTAACGTTTGATTTCATTAGAGCAGTATCTGTTTGTTTAAGTAATCAGTTTTTTTACTTCTCTCATATTCGAAATGAAAATCAGAGTGTTACCCTCGGTTGAAAGGCATATTTAGGCACTCGACCTATTAGCACCCTTGCTGCGCTCGTGCACCAAACCACATCGTGCCTAAATAGGTCACTTTCACCTCTCGCGTAACAATCTACTATTTTTACACCACCTTTTCACTGTTCCTTTTTATTCTATCTTATCCTATTGTCTAACCTGATTTATCATATTTATTAAAAGTTTATACCTTTAATACACTAATTTTATTAATACAAACATTTATTCAAACAACATTTTCTGCAATAATCTAACCCGGAATTATTGAATTTTGAAGCAATATAAAAGCCGTATAATAACTTCTCTGCAGATTGACTTAATTTAAGTGCTGTTTTAGCAACTACCGACTTTTGTTATTCTTATTCTCCATCCAAAAGTTGTCTGGAAGAATCGCCATTAAACCGCCTATTGTACTTAAATATTAATATTGTTTATTTTATGTAGCATTTTTGTACAGTAAAATATATTCTAGTTCCCGAAAAAGCCATTTTATTATTTTATGTAATGTATCGGAAAAGCTTTTACGCTTTCTGTTTAAAAACTTTGAGCATCGTGGATATACTATAAATGTTGCCAGGTAATAAAATATTCATTACCCGTGTATCAGCACCTTAACATGCCTGAGTTTATGATCTCCAATTGTTATTTTTTTTTTTTGTTTTAAGTTGTTTAATAATATTGATTCAATCGCTATAAGTAATAATTTAAGCAACATTTACTATAAAAATAACTATTCATCACAACTTAGTTATTGATATATAATTTTATGTTATAAAACAAGCTGTTAACAACTAGGTTTACGGTATGTACGTTATACATATACTTTGTTAACTGTTATGATTGTCTTAATCATAATAAACCTTTAGTACACGGTTAACCTATTTTATTGTATTGGAAAAAGAGGAATTATTCAAAATTCATCAAAAATAAATTATTATAAGTATCGTTTTCAGTACAGTAGGTGCTTTGTATCTTGACTTCTCTAATTTTAGACCCATAGATGGAACAAATAAGGTGTGGGAATAGACTCTCTACAGCTTTATGCTGATGCTGCGACCTGCTTAGGCTATTTTAACATAAATAAGACTCACAATTATTTTATGGGTGACTTGCTAATGAGTTGCTTGCATACGAATCAACCACCACTAAGTAGAACCTGGAACTCCAGGGTCGCCAGGGATCAGCATCCAAATACTACTAGGCGAATAAATCCCTGAAAATGTGAAGATTTAACTTTAAGGCACTCTAAAAACTACTGCCATTAACTACAGGTGCAAATGTATAAAATGTACAAACTTCATAACTAAAAACAAAAAATATTCCAATGGATCGGGCCATTTTGTTAATTAAAGTAATTTAAGTGTTAATCTGTATGTCATATTAATGTTCATCTCTCCTATACTAGCTTGCTTACCAAGATGAGTTTTAGCGAAATATTATATTTCTGTCAGGCGCTCTCATATTAATTTTATGATATATGATTTTAATATTTAATTATTATGTTTGTGTTTTTATTTTAAACTAGAAGTTTCCCCGCGTGAAAAACCCTAGGTAGTAGCTCTATGTTACGCACATAATAATTTAATTAGATGTTTTGTATATACAATCCTTCAATACTTTAGTATCTTGTTGAATTCATTACAATTACCAAGAAACTAAGTCAATATAGTGTAGACAACTGCACAGGAAAACATAAAGAAAAGTCGCAGCCAACCTGATTTGAAGTACAAGATTAGCAATTAACAGTGATGGTTGTCTACATGGCAATTGAACGCCATCTATTTTGCTAATCCATCTATTCCACGTAAATGACGTCTTTTATCGGGATAAAACGTATCCTAAGTTTTGATTCGGGTTATAAGCCAAGCACTATGTCGAGTTTCATTCATATACGTTCAGTAGTTTCAAAAGACGTTACGATCGCAGCGCCATCTTTTTCACTATTTTCATCTATCCCACAGAAACCACGTTATTTATCGGGATAAAAAGTATCCTAAGTTATAGGGATATAAGCTAGCTCTACGTCGAGTTTTATTTAAATCTGTTCAGTAATTTTCACGTGATGCTTTAACAGCCAGACAGACAGACAAAAAATCTAAAAAAAGCATTTTCGGAATTTGCTGTTCCGAATTATCTATCCCTCCTGATTTTTTTCACATTTTTAAATGCATTGTACAAACTCGAACCATTTACAGATTTATTATAATACAGATTACTCGTATTAACGATTACTACTAATACTATGTAATTACTGATAATATATATACAAGCATCGAGAGTGGTCAATATCCATAGCTCCTACTGTAAAAAAATATAATAATATGCGAAAAATAAGTCATAAAAAACAACGATACCCAGTTAATTAAGTTCCTATTTTCATTGTTTTATTTTTTTAAACTTTATTAACAACTTTGAAATTTTGATTACGTCTACGGGAGTTCTTAAACTCAGGCGGCCAAACTACGATCAACGTGAAATATTTATTGCTTGATGAAAAGTAAAGCGAGTAATGTAGTTTGTATGGCTACAAAATGTTTTTGTATTTATCGCTAATTGTATCGGCGGATTGAAATTTCGTCACATTTATAACGCTGTTCTAATAAATATTTTTCTTTTTTTATCGAAATTACAATAGAGTAGATGAAGAACAGGCTGTTTAAGGTATATAGATAATAGAAATGCACATTTGGACGTATCCAAACAGAAACTAACCCACAAGAGGCAAGGTTCAACATAATTGGGATAGTTACTATTTGGATATTTGTAAAAATCTATGTAGACAGGCCAAGGAAACTTGATTTCTAAACACGTGTTTTGGAACAGTTTTGTGTACTTATTCTATTTTGTTATTGTGGGTTGGGTCCGGTTTGCAACTACATCCAATAGGGTAGTTGGAAAACATTAATATCCCACCGAGATACATTTTATCACCTTACAAAACATCAAAGCCGACTAGGTTGTTTACGGGGGTAGCAAGCTATGACATCATAGCTTTCGAGTTAAATAAGCAACACAAGGGACTTCTTGCCTTCTCTTCCTAGATTGAGGCAGGTTGGGGTTTCGAGCGAAAGCTCTTTATCCGGATTTCCACTTGTCGGGCAACGACCTAAGTCCCAATTCTGCTATGACAATGACTGAATAGACGAACACTGACGTCATTGTGGTTCCTTCTGTATAAAGAAACTATTATGACGCCAGTGGGCGACCATGTTGACAGTATTGTAATAGCAGAATTGAGACCCTGACGAAACACAACCGTAACACAACTCACATGTGTGAGACCGCTGCAGCCACGTTCATATTGCGTGTATTACAGCACAGCGGCTTTCGGTTGCCTTCGCGTTGTAGTTTATCCTATTAAATATTGTTTAAACAGCAATGAAAATTATTTATATCATGATTTTTATTAAAGTATCGTGAAAATATAGTATTCTAACGCACTCTTTTATATGAACATAGTTTTAGAATTTATTGTGAAACGTGTCAACTACCCAATTGGAGGGCAGTATGTCATATTAATGCCCGTATTGTAGATAGCACTCATGCGCAACTGCGTATAATAATCCATCGTCAATTTCGATTCTATGTGATATGTTGAGCATTCGAAGTTGCTTTATTTTTCCAACAAGTTTTTTTTTTTAATTTAGACTCTATTTTTAAACAAATAAATATTGTATTTATCTGTTAAAGACATTTCGCTTGAGTAATTTTAGTAAATACTTCTATTTCAGAGTTGGGCAAGCCTCTTTCAATGCATTTAACTGCAATACGTTTGTTCTTGCCTTATACAGTGTTTTTGCAAAGATTTATTCTGTCAAGTTAACTTGAATTTGTATACCTATCGTGTTTGTGATTAGAAACTAACCTCAGATGCTACGGCGATGTATGGCTGGCTGTGCTAGTAATATTTCTTGGAAAGTATAGTCAGTGATCGGAATATTAAGTACAGTTTGATTGTTTATATGTATAGGTTTTTAGATTAGTGGATTTTTAAAAAAATTACCCCCAAATTGTTTATTTAGTTTCTTTTTCTTTTACCGACACCGCACGGCTATTCTATGAATTTCTATATACATGCGAACGTTGTCCGCTCTCCCATGCCGCTGCCCCACCGCTGACGTCTACCAAGCGCCCGAAAATGCGGCAGCGGTGCGATCGCGACTAGTCTACACAGTTTGGCCGCGGTACGATGACGGTATCGTGTATACACGCGCTAACTTAAACTGAAATTCAAACTATTTTTTCAAAAAAGGTGGGTACCTTTTAATGAAAAGTTTTGTGAAATGCTTAAATTAAATAAGTAGGTATTACAATATTTTTATTCATAAAATAGCACTTTTCATTCCGAACACTACCTAATTATAATTTATTGGAACAGCGTTATAAAATAGAGGTTAATGTACAAAATATTATTTTCGTAAAAGTGACCGGAATGGTTTTGCCACGTCTAAGTTTGATCTCTGCTCTGTAGTCTTCGGACATACGATTATACGTCTAAAAATATTATTGCCAATAATTATGCATAGACAATAAACATACAAACAGTCATTGAACTTGTGTAAAAAATGTCAATAATTATTGTCAGTATTATTAGTATGTATACAGATATCCCTGACACCTCATGATAGTAGTTACAATGTCGAGTTTCCTTTTAGATGTTTGGAAATATTTACTACAGCTTTTAAATATATTTACAAATTTTTAAACCATGTTTTAAAACCAAATAGAGTTCTCTTCTCATTTAATACATTTGTATGTTAATGTAAGATTGTTCTTAATTTTAACTAAACTAAATGCTTACAATGAGCAATAATAGTTGAATATTTATAACTAGTTTATATTCGAAATATCGGTAATGCTCGAATTTAACATAATGCTTGTTCGAAGCGTAATGATAGGCATTGATTGTGAAGCCTGTATTCAGGCTATAGAAGTTAGAAAGAAGGATCTGTCTTATGTATCAAGTCTGTAAACTGTCAAATGAAAGTGTCACACTTGTGACTTGAAAGTCACAATAATCTACAAAATAAGGATTCGATAATACCAAATTTGCCCGTTCCTATATCTTACTAACCGTTCATTTAACTACTGTTTAAAATTTGACAGTAGCTCCATACGAGTAATGTCAAACTACCAACGGTAATGAATAGTAAAATATAAGAACCGGCCATTACAAAAGTATAATAATAAGTGCCATGTTTATTTTACGCAATTTGTTGGAGAATTTTAACTTTTAGACGGCGCTACGTTTTTAACCTCTCTAATTCAGGGCTAAGGGAAATTTTGATAAAAATGATGCTTCAAAGGAAGCTAAGGAATGTCCACTTGATTCTTACGTATTCTGTCCGTGTTTTCAACTATCGAAAGTCGCTTTATGATCAATTTTAAATGTAAGTCTGCTACAAATATTACTAAATATATTCGGAAAATGACATGGCTATTTAAAATTCGTATTTCTCATTTTGCTGACAGTAATGTGTAATTAATGTTAAAGACTTGATACTTAACATTCTTATTTAATCTGTATGAAATTCGCGCTTTTACTTCGTTCAGTAAATTGTGGACTAGACTCATCTTCCGATCAAGAAAAGAAAAATATCGTCATTTGAATTGTTCCTAAATTCAAGTTTTTTAGTGCGACACACGTAAATAATAAATAGAAACACCTTTCTGAAATACAAAATGTTTTGGCAACTACAATCATATAATAGTTACGAGACTCTATTGTCAGTAATTCAAATTAAGTGTTAGCAAAACCATCACCACCGAAATATACATGTCGAGGGCTTCATAACAAATGGGCGTACAGACAAAAGTGCAGTTTTACACAGGGGACAAAATTGTGAATAAATCAAAACTAGTTGTTTGTATAAGGCTGAAGTTTGGAATACCCTTCATTTTAAGCACACTTGTACACTAGTAAGACATTCTAAATTGTAACATGCATAGTTTTTAGGAAACAACAAAAAAATGGCATTTTTTTCTTATACGCCTATATGTTATGAAGCCCTCGATGTGATCCATATTGTTTCTACTCAGAAAATTAAATTATATTGTTTGTTTTTTTGGAGGGAAATTATTATTATACTTCCCTAATCCATATGATTATAGTTGTTTCGCCACAATAGTATGCAAAGTAATTGAGATCGTACAGCTTTGTCTGATATATTGGATTTTCAATATCAGCACAGCGAAATTGTAGGTCTTTGATTTTCGCTAAACAACGGAATTCTTGTGATAACACAAAAGGTCACATTTCACTACACAGCTACAGTTCACATTTTACAAAAAACAAATAATATCCTACAAGTATTATGCATTTTAAATTATTCATTTTTGAAAATAGAACTGCACAGAACATCATCCTTCAGTTCCCGCCGAAAACTAGGGAAGTAACAAACCTAGCTAACAAAAAAATTGCCAAGCATGTGTATGTGTCGCACTTATATTGTATTTAGTTGGTGATAAAACTACTGCTATAAATGAGGATAATAGAATAATCGTCATTTTGAAGACTCAAGTGTAGCATGTCGTGGTGGAGTCACTCTTGAGCGTATCACTTTTGCAACCTAGTCATTCACTTAGACAAGTTGTGCCCGCGGCTGGGCTTGGTGTGTGTATTTCGTTCAGTAGTGCATGCGAAGTAAACTTGTTAAGTGTTCGTAGCGTCTAAGGATTTAACGGGAGGAGTGAGTCTTAAATTCTGAGATTGGTCAATATATGTACCTGTTTTCAGTGGTTCTTTTGTTAATTTTTGACTATTTATAATATATGATTGTCTTAGCATCGAAATTTTTTGTTTTATTTCCTATCAACATAAACCAGCTTGCATATTTAACATTGATTTGTTTGGCGGCAACTGTTAATTAAAAAATCGTGTAAAGGGTTAGTGACCAAATGCGTCCCATTTAAAAAATAACGACGTTAATGATTAGTATACACATGAGTTATCTGTCAATTTTTAACGTTATTAACAATGTCTCGTCTCAAATAATGCATTAAACCCTTGGCTACATCTGCATGAAGCAGTCGCTAATATTATCCCGGGCGCAGACAACAAACATAAGCAAAAATGGCCAATATCCTTTTAATAACCAGGTTACAGTTATGGATTTACACTAGGGGCTAGTCCCCAGGGCGGCAGTGTGGAGCGTTGGCAAAAAAACAACGTTCTGCTACAAAAATTGGGAAGTTATTGGTTCATGCCAAATATTAAAAATCGAGTTCTCATTGGTTATTTACGTTTTGAAGTCTAGTTTCAGTGCATAGATAATAGGGCGGCACTTAGGTCAATCCGGCCCTGACAGGTTCTTTAATTTATCAATGACAAATCTTTGTATCATTATTCAAGAAAATATACTTATTTTACTTACCGGTTATTAAAGGTAAATACTATTGAGTAAGGTAGACATTGCTTACTGTTCTAACATAATTATATTTCTACAGTAAAGATGTTTCACTATAAAATAGTATAATTCAA
The DNA here is from genome assembly GCA_039645545.1 of Dendrolimus houi. Classification (NCBI taxonomy): domain Eukaryota; kingdom Metazoa; phylum Arthropoda; class Insecta; order Lepidoptera; family Lasiocampidae; genus Dendrolimus; species Dendrolimus houi. Next base: position 20,092,659 of record CM077127.1, on the reverse strand, counting down.
AAAAGTATCCGAATTTCATGAAACTGTAAACTTGTTTCCTTTATGGACCAATGTTATTCGATTTTAAAAGTAATGTATCATTTATATTAAAAAGTTTCCTTTTAATATGTCCATATTCACTGCTGTCTAAAAAAAGTCTAGTACATAGTAAAACTAAAACAAAATTCTTAAAAAATTATAATGTATTTATTATAAAATGTATACATGTAATAGAAATAAAAAGGTTCGCCGTCACACTTAAGCCACTTTAACGTCTAAGCCAAAAACAATGCCAAATATTTCAAACTCGAATGTTAACAATTTGAATTTATTACAAACAGCCAATAATAGATTTCATGTCGGTTACTTATACCTAGATAACTAAAACATATTTGCAGTTAAATAGCGTGATTATTTTTCACCGAAGGGTCGTTTGTTGCAAGTGATGCTGGTGTAGTTTAGGCGATGTCATGGATGCCGAGGCGGAAGATGTCGTGCTGCACGAAGAACGAGTCACCGAGTGGCTTCAGGACGAACGTTTGCATATACGGATGAGGTGGGTCGTCGTCGCACTGCAAATATAACATTTCACAACTTTATTTACTAGCTTTTGCTCGCGGCTTCGCTTGCGTTAATGTTATCCCACGGGAATCGTACATTTTTCCAGGATAAAAGTAGCCTATGTGCTATTTTATAATTTATCTCTGTGCCAAATTTCATACCGAGGACTTACTCTCCAACTCCTTTCGTCCGATCCGTCAACAAATTCAGTGAAATTTTAGAAAGAATTAATAAAAATATTTGAACAACAACAAAGTCTGTATAACACAAAAATAAGTGGAACATACTAAATAAAATGAGCTTAAAATTTTTAAAAAAGCAGGCAAAAGATTTTCTAAAACGAAAACGCAGGACTAAAAACGTTTGAGAGTAGGCCTACTGATCCGTTCAGCCGTTCTGATGTGATTGAGCAACAAACACCCATCAAAACTGTTGCATTTATAATATTAGTATAGATTATATAGATTACCCCAACAAGAACGTATAATAGGGAGTCTTCAAGAAACTGTTCAGAATCGTGCCTTCGTCTTTCTACCACCGCATACCTCGCCATCGGCTGGGAGTTCCTCTCCAATTTCTTAAGCCACTTCGCTCGTATACGCAACGGTTCTCTAGAAAGTTTCTTTTGCGCACAGGCATATGGACTGAGCTCCCAGCTGAGGTTCTCACACAGCGCTATGATATGGGGTTTTTCAAAAAAGGTGTCATAAAATTTATTCGACGCCCACAACGGATAGGTAATACTGGTATTGCAAATATGTATAGACAAGGTACCCGCTTTCCCTCAGGTGGGCCGCCAGCCTTTATAGTGTACTTTTGCAATGAAAAAAAAGAACAAAAACTCATAAAATACCGCAGGCATTGGAGCAATAAAGTGACAAATACCATATAGGCGGAGGGACATATAATATACTAAAGTTTGCCCCGTGTCTACGCCCCGTTTCAAACCCAATAGTTTTATTTTACATGTATAAAAAATAATTCGGTTTTTACATATAATAAATAATAAGTCCATATAGTCTACACAACTGCCCAGCAAAACGTAAGGCGAGTCAAAGCCAACCTGATTTGAAGTAATACAATGAATGACTTGTTGTTTATTACAACCTAGGTATTTGTTAGTGAAATGAAAAAAAATTCCGGATTGAAAACGCTTAAACCAAATTTCCGCCACTCTCACAGATACTGCATTAGGTCGATAAACATCACAAATTTTTTCGCGGCTTGCGTTGCATTTTTACCTTTTTGTAGTAAAATTTTAAAATGTATCGAATTTCTTCATTAGATTCACTCATTTTAACAATAAGAAAAACAAATGAAAATCACACATTTTCCTAATTTGAATTTGGAATTATCTTCTTTAAAATTAAAACTTTTTAATGATACCAAAACCAGCCAGATACAAATGGTATAGCCAAAGAGATCTTATTCCAAGTTCATACATACTATATGTGAAAAGACTTTTTCCCCAACCTATTATATACTCCATTATACAAATGTCGGATTCTATAGAAAAGATTACTTTGACATCGGTTTCACATCGCACAGGAAGTAATGTCAAAAAAAAAATTTAAAACACTAGCTTATGATTCATTTTTGTTCAATTCAATATGAACATGGATCAATCAAATTCATTTTAACACACTTATTATTAAAATACTGTTGTACAGGTCATAATCAGTCTTTAATATAAAGCATTGATCACTCATGTGGTATTTCATACCTTAAACACAGTTGACCTATGCAAAGGTCAAAAAAGAGTAAAGAACTTTAAAATAATCTCAAACTAAAAAGACTGATTTGACACTTAGCCTATCTAAGTTAATAATGTCTGTATAACGTAACTTAGAATGAAATCAACTAAACTGAAAGCCAATTATAAAATGTTATCAACTAAATAATTAATTGTTAAATTAATTTATTTGGTTGATAATATACATAATTTTTATACTGGTGAATTATATTATTATTATCCTCCAATTAACAAAATAACATGAAATTTTAATCAACTCTTTAATGTCAGAATTAATCTATGATGAAGTATATATATATATATATATATATATATATATATATATATATATATATATATATATATATATATATGTATTAAAAACAAAAACGATTGCATAAATATATATAATTTCAATAGATTGTGGTGTGTGATAAATCCATATCGATTTTGTGCAGTATTTATGTGACACAAAAAATAATTAACTTAAAATAAATCAAACAATTCCAAAGTCATATAATTTTAAATCGATTAGTTAACGATTTACAAGTTTCAATCCCTAAATATGTGTTGTGTGTGATTATTATAATTTATACATCCCTGCAATAGCAACTACAGTTATATATTTTAAATTGATTTGATTAGCTGTTTCTATTGTCATATATTCAAATTAATTTATTCAATATTTAATGTACATTTATATTAAACATAATTATCTATATATGTATAAACTACACGAAATTGTACATCTTTGACTGGCCCCAGAATATTAGAAAGCAACTTAAGCGCCACATTTCAGTAACAGTTTACTTTTTCACTCAAACATTTGATTAGGTTAAATTTCTATTAATGCATATATTGTATTTTATGTTAATTATTAGAGATGCTCATGAATATGCGGCTGCTATTCAATATTCGGTCTATTTAGCCACTTTTTTAACTATTTGGCCAATACCAAATCGATAAATAAAAATGCATATATTGCTCGAAATTGTATATAATTCCATAGAAAATTTATAGTAAAACTACGTTTTAACAATGTTAAGTGTCATTTTAATTAATTTTCATTTAAACATTACCTTTCAGCCAGTTTTTAAAATGTCAGATACAAATAAAAAATAACTTAAAATCATAAATAATATTTTCTTGACCAGTATGTATACATAATAAAACTACATTTTAACGGTTTTAAGCACGGTAATTTATTTGATTTTTATTATTCCGATGTTTCGGCCACTTTTCAGTAGCCATGATCATGGAAGACAAAGGTGTCAAGTGTCAATGAGCATTATTAAAGTTTTATTTAGCCTACCACCAACTTATTCATTTTAATTATTTAGTTTTAATTATGTTTATAGTTTACTCTATGGTAGTTTACTCTATGGTAGCCTAATCTAATTTACCACCACTTTGCAACATGTTGTGGCTTGAAGAGAAGCGGCGCAAGGAACTCTTCAGCAAACATGCCTAACTCTAATATTTTATATAATATCAAAATGGCTGGGAGGAAAAAATATTCAAAAATATCTGAGGAAGAAATATATATATATTTAATATAAAAATTAAATAATTTACCGTGCTTAAAACTGTTAAAATGTAGTAACTTAAAATCACACTTAAAACATAGTTTTAATTATGTGTACCTATCATTCATGAGAACATAAGAAAGGCTTCACAAATTATTGCTTCAATACTAACCTGTTACATGCGAATTGCACATATCTTACAGTGAACATTCGGTGGCTGTATATTCAGCACTTTGTACGAGAGCCTGGCCGAATATTCGGTCAAACCACTATTTGTGGCATCTCTATTGATTATAATGAAGAAACAAAATTATATAGAAATATACAATTTACCTGCAACCTTCCAAGGACATTAATTAAAACACCGCCATCAAACATGGGCTGTGAATCCACTGATGTTATAATTCTACCAATTTTTTGAAATGCGAGACCCTGAAATAACAACAAAAAAACTATTTTCACATGGAGAATATATAATACTTGTATACTACTTTTTCAAAAATAAAATATAAACCAACCATTAATAATCCTAATTTATTAATATTAGTTAGGTGTATTGTATTCTAACTACAATCCCTATATAGATACCAATATAGATATAAATAAAATAATGAGTTTAGGTTATTGCCTTCTCTAGGTAAGTGCTTAAGAGGCTGGTTATGTTGTCTTGCTGGACCACTATATTGATGCAATGACTGATTTAGGCACCAGCCCTTTGATCAGCTGAAGATTTAAATAGACATTACAAGACCAACTTGTGGAGGCTCACAACCTCAATAAAATAGTAATAAATAAAGAATGCTAATTCCTGTGCCAAAGTGGCCTATCACAAGAAGCAACAAAACAACCCACAGCCAGGTGGTAGTACATTTGTCTGTTTTTGATGACTACAACCCCTTTTCTAGAACTCTAGAATATGGTGCCATAACAACATTGAGTTGTGTTTCACCATTAGTGCCCTGTTTCCAGTCGCTCATTCAAGGCCTGCAACACATTAATAGCACCCTCATTGTTGCAAATGCCTAAGGCAACTGGAACCACTTTCCATCAGGTGGGATATAAGCCTATCTGCTTTTCACTAACAATAAAAAAAATTGCCAGGTGGTACATGCTTTTCAGCAAGGATTCACACCCATTTAATTTTAAATGCATGTTGAAGCTAATGTGTGAAGGGGTGCCCCATGTAGGGTAGAGCAGCGAGATGGAATGCTCCTCCATCTTAAAGGAAGATCTTCCAGAGAGGCTAGTGTTGTTATTGTTGAAAATTTGTATATATTCTTTATATATTTCGGGAAACATTTGCGAACTCAACTATTGTATAGCGCCATCTATTGGTTTGTAAGTGTTCCACTACATGTGTCAGCTGCTAAGCTACTACAGTACAATTACACATTATAATCAAAATAATACTATTCTTCCACATATTGTGAAGAGCAATAGTTTTACATCCAGGGTTTAAAGCCAACAAATATAGTTCAGTATTCATCTAGCCTGATTTCAGTTTGGTTATTTAAAAACCGATAATAAAGTTTCACAAGTTATTAGGGCTGCTACTCAGCTATCCAGTGCACAAATTTTAAATAGTGGGTAGGGGGAAAGTATACTTACCCTTTCTGCAACTCCAAGGGTCTGGAGTTCTTGAAACATTTATTTTTGGTAAACATAATCTCACCTATTTTTTCACTAACACTATTGTGATGGGTGGTAGAAGGTCGCGACCAGTGACTAGAACAGTGATTTAAGTTAGGTTAGGTTAGCTTCAGACCTAAGCGCACAAGCCGAGCAAACTTGTCACACCAGCAGTTGTTGAGTGCTAGAACCAACTGGGTAATGATTTACTATTTATTTTGTAATTTCGTCTATATTGGCTGCCATTTTGAATATTTTCATGGTTAGTTTTCTAGTGTATGTGAATGTGCTCTGTTGTTTTTTCTTCATTTTGTGATGATATACACTAGTTTTTGGTTCTTTTTATGTAGATTAATGGTTTTCTTTTTGACTTCAAAAGGATTGTTCAACTTTATATGTGCAAGTTATTAGTGACATTATGTTTATTAAAAAAACTGAAGATCTCCAGACCATAGGGGTTGTAGTAGGGGTAAGTATGCCTCTCCCTTCCCCATTCCACCACCCCGCTACTTAAAATTCGTACAACAAACATCTATAGATTTACCGTTTTTAATTTTATTATTAAATGTTTGACTGTAACTTACATTTAATTTTTCCATTATCTTTACAGCACCTTGCAATTGCACCCCTTCAAAGGTCATGAAAGAGGTCTCTACCTGTGAAACAACCAACTTTATATCATCACAATATAAATATTCATATATAAGCTAAATGAGTCATAGAATATTAGCAATATAATATGGGTATATGGAAAGCATTGGCACCAACCAAATACTACATGAAACTAAACTGGCAATAGATAAAAACAAGCGCTTTAAATGAACCTATATGACAAGTTTAAGTCCTAAAAAGATAATTTTCGGCGGGAGACAAAACTTAACCTACAAATACGCAAGTAATTGTAAAATAACATTAAAAACATATTCCAAACACTATTATAAAGCAGATATAATCAGTATATCTAAAATACACTCACATTGTACATGTTAACCAGATTAGATCGCTGCACCGGGTCATCAAATAGTGTGTAATATTGCTGTACAAAACCTTTTCCGATTGCATCGTATTGTGGGTTAAGCGCCATTGAAGCCATTAGTGAAACCTAAATTCTACTAAAGAACTGTAAAATCACTTTAAACTGTAAATTTCGGACCTTTTGAGGGTCTTTCGCAAATTTTGCATACCTCCCGAGACCGGAGCTTTCACAATTTTCACAGACAAGACCATATGCCTTATACTATATATAAAATATAATAATTTATATGTGATTTTCGAACATAAAATACCAAAACATCCACCGTCCCCGATAGATAGCATTTCAATCGGTATTATATTCCTATAAATATCATTAGATGGCGTTTCAATCGATGGTTCTATAAATCCCTAGTAATTACTAAATGGCACTTTTAACCTGTTCTAAATTAGAATAAAGACAAAATAAAATTATAGTTTAAAAACTAAAATAAAATACTTGATAATTTAAACCAACAGTAAAAATGTGTAAATGATTAACTAAATATGACCGTCACTTGTAGTTTACTTTTTGCTCTTGAGATCTCGTCAGTGCGTTGTAATTATTCAACGATATTGTACAGGGGCATCTTAAGTGCACTAAATGGAAACTATTTACAATATTTGAGCGCCTCTATCCCTTGATGGCGCTAGTTTCCATACATTTTTTATTTTTGATTATGAAGGAGAGAGACACTGGGATGGACAAGACCCTCAAGATCATATATAATATAATGTATATAAAACAGATGATCAGCCTCTCTAGCATAAAATATCAAATATCATTTACCCATCCCGATAAATGGCTACAACCGATAATTCTGTAAATTCCACTGGATGGTACTTATAGGATATAATTATAACTTGATCTAAATTTTCTAAATTGGAATAAAAACAAATACAGAATAAAATTATAATATATATAGTTTAAAAAACTTATATAAAAGTAAAAAAAAGGTTCACAGAATAACTTCAACAGTATGTGAGATTCATCAAATATGATCATCACTTGTGGTTTCATTTATATTCATTGGATTATTATTAAGTATTCAACGATATTGTGCCATCCTAAGTGAAGTTAAGTGCACTAAATGAAAAACTATTTGTAGTTTTTTATTTCTCTCGCTCCCCTCTTGATGGCGCTAGTTTCCATACTTTTTTTTTATTATTCCATTACTAAGGGGAGACTCATTGGGATGGACAAGACCACAGATCACATAAGACACAAGTCAAGAAAAATAGTATATGTTGATTACTTTTTAAAAAGATTTTATGACTTTTATGAAACCATCACCTTAATAAAATTCCAACCAACTATATCTTCTGTAAATACAAGCACTACAAAAAAAGTCAAACTTGATCTTCGCCAAATTCTTCTTTGCGTTCCCCATCCAATTCCATCCATTCAGTGCGTTCAATTCGAAACCCAGGGTCTATTGTTGTATTATTTTCCTCATAAGACCACTGCTGGCACATATCATCCATCCCGATATTAGGCCACGATTTCTCGTGCCTAGGTACTCCTTCTCCCACGATCTGACAGTGGTAGAATGGCTGGACATTTGTTCCCTAATAAGTAAATTGGTGCCGCAAATCATGATCATTGCAAATTAATTGATTCTTTTTTAGTTTATCTGATAGGTCATGAACATGAAAGCTGCCATGGATGGCGACATCATTTCAGCGGCATTTTAGTCACAAATGACATCAGCCACGTAACAACAACAACCTTTAGCCCAAACCATAGATAAAACTTATATATATATATATATAAAAGTCCAAACTGCTGAAATATGAGCCTTGACATCGTTTGTAAGCAATATCCACGGATCAGTGAAGTCATAGAGTACTTTAATTTAATAAGAGAAGTGAAGTGTTTATACATCAAGTTTTCAACTCTGATCCATGCGCTCTACGGTATAGTCGTCTATTCGGAAAAAATACAGGACTGAATGTAGATTTTGTATTGTTGCGGGGCAAGTTTGACATCATCTTATTTGAATTTTGTTATCAAACCTCCACGGCTCCGTTGCGCCACAAAGCGACCCCCTGAATTTGCAATTTATCCTCCTAGCGCCCAGGTTTTGGAACACTTTTATACACTAAACGGTCAAAGTCCTTAAAAAAGGTTTCCATGGTGAAGTCCCAAGTCTTTGAACTTTAAAAATTGTACCTTACAGCTAGCGCATAAGTATTAATTCTTTTTCTTGTATCAGGTGAATGAGGAAAAGGAAAAAAAGGATAAAATAGATTACCTTTTAGTAGGCCTTTGTGTCAAAAGCTCTAGACTAAATTCTTACAACATCAATTTTTTCAACTACCTTTATAAATAGGAAAAATGAAATCAAACTTAAAAGCCAATTTAATAACCTTAATAAACAAAAATCCCTTTAAAATTAATAGAAACATTTATTTTATTATTATTCATTTAAACCGTTCGAAACAATTATGATAGTTTTTACTAAACCAAAGGTCTATTAAAAGGTGTTAAATTTTTAATTAAGATAATTTTCACTATATTTCAGATCCATATAAAGTTTATTATGTTAACAGCAAATATAGAATATAAGCAACTATTTTTGATAAGCATATCAAAACAAATCGTAAAGATTTCATGAATACATGATTTATTTTCACACATCTTGTTCGATGTTAAGTCAAGAAAGACAAATTTCTTTTGTTTTTGTTGGCTCTGTAGCTTGGTCATACACAAACAAAAACCTCCAATACATGTTGGGAAACATCACTTTATAGAAAGGTTATTTGAAATTAGTAGCAATGATTAAGGTTAGGGACTTAAAATAGTACCCTGAGCGTTCATTTGATGACATTGGATTTGGTGCTGGGCTTTACTCATTATTTCATTGAAGTACTTTTTTAAGGACCGTGGGCGACCACGAAGTTAAACAGACTTCGTATAAAACTCTTTTAATCAAGCCATGACATAGAAAAATCATATTTTTACTTTTTTCAATGTTGTGGTTGTACTATCTGTAGTACTTTCGTCACTATCAGAGTCTCCAGTTTGGTATGTTCTCCATTTTGGGTTCTGATTTTGTAGATGGAGAACTTTTGGGTACAAAAATGTTAGCACTGGGCAACTTGGGTTGTATTTTATCGCCTTAGCCTTACTCAAAATGTCATAAAATAACCGATCTATTTAGCATGAAATTGCTAATAAAAGTTAATTCCAAACATGTCTGTATACAATAATTGTAATGGTTTTGATTATCATCATTATGTCACTTTTGATGATATTTTAATTTAGTTTTCACGAAAAATTGAGAACCCTCTAATTTTTTAAAGTCGGATAGAAAAGTATCCTAGTAGTCTTTGGATAGAAATAACAAAAGTTTGTCGCCTCTGCAAAATCTATCAATGTATATGGTCCGACACGTCCGCACTTCTCCTTTTTTTTCATTTAATGATATCTATGGAGAAAATTTTATATATGTAGACTATACAGTATTATCTATGGAGAAAATCTCTAACTAATCTATGGGGACAGTTGCTAAAATTAAAAATATTTAATTATCTTTTTAGGAATTTTTGGTGGATTTGATTTTTATATATATAGTATTATCTATAGATTAGATATTTTCGTAAATTCAATCTGGAGGCCCTGGTCACTGTAAAATTAGATTTTTGTTTTCAAAATAGGGCAGAATAGGTTATTCATTCAGTTAATTCTACACTCAACTACACTCTGTCCTAAATAAGCCAGTATGTCACTTGCCGATGAACTGCTAGCTGATTTAGAAGAGAATGATGATGGTGAATTGGAAGCCGTCATTGAGAATAAAACTTCAAATGGAGACTCCCATGAGTTTGCTGTACCCTACCCAGTAGTACCGAAAGAAGAAGAAATTAAAAACGTTTCTGTGAGGGAATTGGCCAAGTTGAGAGATTCTGACCGTCTCAAACGAGTAAATATAAATAATTAAGACGCCTGTTATTCTTTTCTCTGTTTCATCCACTCGAGTTACCCTTTATTGACACAGTTGCAAATTGATATACCTTCTACCGTACACACTTAATGATCGGTTTTGTAAAAGATAGCTCTTTTTTTTCATTGTAATATTTTATATATTGTATCCATGGGTGGAAAACTCAATACACTTTAAAAAACTGTTATATCGTTTTATAAAACAACTCTACTATTTTTTAGGTAATAACTGAAATTGAGCAAAATGTTGGTAACAACAGAAAAAAGATTGAAGTCACAGGTCTCATGGAATCAGATCCTGAGTATCAATTGATTGTAGAAGCAAATAATATTGCGGTTGAGGTTGATGGAGAAATTGGTAAGTTTTAAACATATATATTTTTTAAATATTGAGCTTAAATTATCAGTCTAATAAAAATACTACTTTAAAGAATAATCTGAGTTCACTTTAGGGACTGGATAATCAGGTGATCACTCTTATATTATGGAAATGCATATTTCTCATTATTAATTTATTAATAAATTTGAATTGTTTCTTAATCACTCTCTTTCTCATAGTAAATTTGAACAAGATTAGACTTCTAAAAGTATGAAAATGCTCACTAGTTTTGTACTTCATTTATAATGCACAAAGATTGTTTTGTCAGAGAATCTTTTTTGTTAGGTAGATCATAAATATGTCCAAATATTATTTTCCAGCTATTATCCACAGATTTGTTCGGGATAAATATCAGAAGCGTTTCCCAGAGTTGGAATCATTGATTGTCACACCACTGGAGTATATTAGAACCGTAAAGGAACTTGGTAATGATTTAGACAAGGCTAAGAATAATGAAATATTACAAAGTTTCCTTACACAAGCTACTATTATGATTGTTTCTGTTACCGCCTCAACTACCCAAGGGTAAGTTTGTATTTTGTTCACAGATGATTCCCCATGTCTGTGTTGATTCTGTCAATGCAATATGAGAGTAATTAACTGTCAGCTATATATATATAGTTACAAGTTTGCAGGACTGAAATTAAAATGCTGTTAGAATTATTATAGAGTTTATAAGAACTATACAAACATGTATAACACAGGTACAAATATAACCGAACACAACAAATCCAAACGTTATGCAGAAGGTTGTAATTCAATAAAATGTGCAAAGTCCGTCAATATTAGATTCCCGATAAGGTATACACGTCACACCTAGATCGTAGTTGTAGCTCAACTGCCCCCTCTCTCAATCAGGCCATTGTTTTATACTTCACAAATGCAAAAATGCCCGCCCGGCAACATTGACATAATTTGATAGAATTAGCTTGTACTTATAATCTGCAACACGTGGCTAATGGTGCTCCGGAGCCGGCATAAACAAGTACAATAGGACAATAGGCTATTCTCCCCAATAACTAGAAATGTATGCCAACAAAAATGAGTGAACAAAAGAAGACAATTATAAAAGGATCACAATTAGTTCTAATGTTGACAGGTAATAAAATGTGCTTTTACAGATCTGTAAGTGGAATTTGTCTTTGTCGGAGCTTAAGTTGTAATATATATATATATATATATATATATATATATATATATATATATATATATATATATATATATATATATATATATATATATATATATATATATATGTGTGTGTGTGTGTGTGTGTGTGGGGAAATGCTGGTACCTATTTTGAAGTATTGTATATATGGAGAATTATGAGATTTGGATTAGTTTAAGTTTATATACAGAAGAAGTACAGAAAGCTCATTTTTCATATAATAAGCTGATTTTTTGTGCAATGTTGAGAAATAGAATCTTCTAATTTAATAAAACTACATATTACATTAATATAACAGAGTTTTATTATCAGATATATTTTATAAAACTCATGTCTTTCAGATCTATGCTAAAATATATAATTATACAACTACTTATTGTACCTAATAGACTTATTTTGTTTTGATTTTAGGAAATTTCTATCAGATAATGAGCTAGTTGAAATAGATGAAGCTTGTGACATGGCTGCAGAGTTGAACAACTTCAAATCAAGAATTTATGAATATGTGGAGAGTAGGATGACCTTTATTGCACCTAACATTACAGCTATTGTTGGTAAGTAAATTATTATAACTTTGACAAACAACCCATTCTTGAAAGATTTGAATTGGAATACTCTTGTGCCAATTATAATGCCAACAACTGTTCTGGTGTAATGTCTCATCTTTGAGAATATTCCTAGCATTTTTGTCATCTATATCTGTCTAATCTGTCTTTTAATTTTGCCATTTACTAGCTCAAACCATGGCGTACATATCACTAATCAAAAATCGATAATATTATACTTGGTGTGAGAATTACAGGTTACTTACTCACTTTTAAAACTACACTTAGCATAATCATTTTAAAGACTTAAAAATAATAACATGCCGAAACAAATTATATTTATTTCATCTTTGCTCTAGTTCCTTCAAAAGTTTCTTCAGAATAACATATAAATATGTCTTTACAATGACATCATATTCTTTGTTATTCTGCACAAATGTTTTTTTCTTTAATTTATAATGGATTTAAACCTTTAATCAAGTTCCTTATAAGATATATCTCCGACATTTATCTCTCCTTCTTACTAAGTGTAATTTGTGTTGTTATTCTCGTAATTATTCATTTTAGGAGCATCCACAGCAGCTAAAATACTTGGTGTAGCTGGTGGTTTATCTAAGCTCTCCAAAATGCCTGCTTGCAATGTATTGCCTCTCGGTCAACAGAAGAAAACACTGTCTGGTTTTTCACAAGCTGCTGCGTTACCACACACCGGGTTTATTTATTTCTCTCAAATTGTTCAGGACACAGCGCCTGTGAGTATTTACAAACTAATAGAGCTTTTCATAATGCTTACATTTTGTATATGTATGCCAAGAAGATTATTTTATTGTTAGAGTTTAAAAATATCTCATATATATAGACATATGCATGAAAGAAGAATATTATAAGCTCCTAATTCACACACGACTAGCTAGCGCCACATGTCATTTTTCGCTCGCCTTTTGATGTTTTTTTAAAACATATTTGGGTCAAATCAGTCATAAATTGAAGCGCTTTCAAACTTGCGACTTTTTTGCGTGTATACAGTTGTTTTGGCATATGCGTGATTCAAAAATCCGAAGGCGCCTACACGGTCTTATTCCGGAGTGTACGCTCGAACTGAGTGATGGCTACTCAATAACAATATGGGTTCCGGCGAAGAATCCGAAGGAGAAGAAGCGATTCCCGCTTAGACGAGCGGCAACGCTCGTACGAACTGCTCGACGCGCCTACACGCGTTTTGAAAAACGAGTGTGTACTCTCGTATAAAACGCTCTTAAATTTAATTTTCAATTGTATATTTGAATACAGTATCAGAACTAATGGCCGGTTCCTATATCTTACTATTCAATAACTTGCGTTACCATCGGTTGAATTTTTACATTACTTGTATAAATTGTAACCGATAGTAACGCAAATGAACGGTCAGTAAGATATAGGAACTGGCTATAAGTTTACTCAAAGTTCATAGTAAAATTACGATTATTTGATACTTGTGACATCTAGCGAATATGGAACTAAACATAAAAGCAAAACATTGAAGTATCGGTATTCTAGTGGTACTGGTTTTTGAATCTTATATTTTTATTCAGTCAACAGAAAGATTTGATGAATAAAAAAGGTAAATGATTTTTCTTAAAAAATATATGGAAAAAGATTTTTGCGATTTCTGACTCTTTTAGTACTACAACGACGGTTGGTCCCAAAGAAGTTTTTGATCAGAATCAGGATCAATTGTCATATTTTTTTTTTGTGTAAAATGGCCATTTTCTTTCTTTCTGTACATTTTTTCGAAAATCTGTGAATGGGGATGGGCGATCAAAATTTCACGAAAAATTATGGATAGTCTCCTAAAATCATTTTTGTGTAGCTGCAACGGTTAAGGTACTACCCGTTACTGCCCTGTTGAAAATTTCCACCCTGTACAGACTAATATTCCGTTGCATAAGTTTATTTTCCAACCATATAATTGTATGCATATGCTAATGGCTCAATTAAAACGCGGATTGTAATTGATTCGAAATATAATTGGAACCATCAGACATTGCATGTTATTTGAACAGTGATATTATGCAATATTTATTGTTATAATAAGATTTTTACATTTATGAAAATTCTATGTAGCTTTCCTTATCTTATAACGTAATTGTTTAACTGGTGGCCCGTTCCTATATCTTACCAAGTGTTCGTTTGCTTTACTATCGATTAAAATTTGACATAAGCTCCATACAAGTAAGGGGCCATCCTAAGTTACGTCACATGTTAAGGGAGCGGGAGGGGGTTGACAAACTGTAACATTGTGTGACAAGGAGTGGGAGGGATCCTAAATTCGTGACGTCACATTTTAAAGTCTAATATTTAAGCTTTAAAACACGAATTGTTAAACTCCATCCATATGTGCAGTATTTAAATTATTAATAAATAATTGAAATTTAAACAAAATTAATTACGGAACTGCTGTGAAATGAACGATTTCAACATGCTGAAATGATTTCTTGATGTAAAATTGCAAAATATGTGAGGTTACATACTAGGGAGGGAGGAGTCTCACGAATATTACCAGCTGTGACTAGAACTGGGGAGGGGTCAAAAAATCATGAAATTCGTGTGACGTAATTTGTGGATGGCCCCAACGTCAAATTCAAACGGTGGTAAGACAAATGAATGAATAGTAAGATATAAGATCCGGCCATTAATCGTGTTGTTACAATCTCTAAACTTTCGCAGAATATCGGCGTGACACGGTTAGCCTAGAGCTAATCGTGTTTCATACAATGAGTGAGTTTCGATGGTCCAATTTCTCTCTCCCTTTCGCATCTTCCTTACCTATCCCTCTATTCCATTCTTCTACCCCATACTAAAGGCTGGCAACGCACACTCTGCAACGCTGATGTAGCAGATGTCTGTAGGTGATGATAATAATAATCATCGGCAGACAAACACACATATTGTATATTCCCAAATTAAGCAAGCTACGCTTGTGTTATGGGGAATATACAACGGACTACTCTGCGGCCGATGCCAACCGCCCAGACCATAGTAAATAACGGAGAAAATTCGTTTCCGAAATTTACCACACTAGGAATCGAACTCGGAGTCTCTGCGTTGCAGTGGAGTAAGCCGTCAAAGGCTTAGCCCGCTCAACCATAGAGGCCGTAAAAGTAATCAGTTTCCATTACATGTGCCATTTGTCTGCTTGCCAGCTTCGCAATGTTTTTTTTAAATAAAAAGCAAAACTGACTTTAAAAGTATCTAAAAACCATTAACAAATATTTTCTACGACATGTTGAAGTCGATGCGAAGTAAACCATAAAAATTTCTATATTTTGCTAATTTGTTGTTATTTTATGTTTTACTTAGCACCAACTTCAAGAGGTTGTAGTAGGTGATATTTATTTTTAGCTTTTTAGTTACATAAGTTTGAAGTTAGTGTTTTTAATGTTTTATTTTTGCCTTTTAGTTACTTGAATAGCTTTAGAAACATGAAATATATGGAACACGTTGTACGTGCCTATAAAATTCGAGGATTGCTCTCGATTTCCCTGGGATCACTGACTTGGTGACAATGAGAGCACCTCGGCAATATACTCTTTCGAATAAAAAAAATGTTAAGTCGGTCTACAATTGACGGAGAAATCGCATAACAAGCGTACAAAAAATATACAGTTGAATTGAGAACCGCCTCCTTTTGGGAATCGGTTAAAAATATGGCATATTTTAAAAATATATAATATAGCTAGCCTATTTACAGTAGCCGTATTTTCATAACAGTAAAGTGCTTTAAAATGTTATGAGTTAAAAAATGAGACGAAGAAAGTACCCTTAGTTATTATTTTACAAAGTAATTTTAATTAGTTGTAACAGTCGTTAAAATATAAGGAAATAAATACTGATATTACATATTATAAAATTTCCCTATTGTAATGTATAACATTACAAAAAATCGGTACAACTAGTAAGTATACCTGTATTACTAAATATGAATATTTAAAACCCGCTATTAATCATGGCACGAGATATCGCGTGATCTCACGAATAATATAATATTGTAATAACCATTCACTGGCGAGTAAACATTAGAATTTACTTCGCTTCTTCGTAAAACGATTGTTAAACAGGTGCTGCTCCAGAAATGTTACATGCAATTCACATGTTACTCGTTTTAATTGATTACTGGAATTAATAACAGTCAAAGTAGTAGACAAGCATTTACAGAATACTCCTGTAATTGGCCTGAAGCACATTTTTCTCAGATTTTTATAACATTTGAAAAATAACCAGTAACTTGGTACTTAGGTATCGCAAGCTATTGGTTATTTTGGACATCATTATGTGTTTTAATCACAAATTTAGAGTTATTTATAGTAATAATACATTTATAAACTGTAAAGTTACCCATAGGTAACTAACTTATAACCTTAACCCAGGCCATAGCTTGGCCTAGTAACTTACTAGGCGATGCCATAGGTAACTTACTAGTAGTAAGTTCTTATGAAGCTGTAAAAAATTGCTCTAACTATGATTATTTTTAATTTACCCCAGAGAAGCCGCAACAAGAGCCTATTCAATATGTATCATAATGTAGCGTAATATAAGGTTGGGGAAAAAGTTTCTTCGCATTTTATATAAAAATTCAAAAGGTTTTTTTATAAAGTTTATTTACATTTGACTAAAGTATGTAGGTGCCATTTTGTTGGATAACTTTTTGCCATCTTGTAGGTATGGACGTGATCCCATTGCTATAAAAATTTTGGGGCTTCTGATCAAAAAACTGCGACAAGTGGTTTTGGCAGTCCTCTCTTGATATTAACCTGACACTGCCTAAGGAATTCTGCAGAGGTGAAAACACGAAACGAAAACATGTGTCACGAAACAGGTGGAAATCTGAAGGTGCAAGGTCAGGACTATACGGCGGATGCATTAACACCTCCCAGCCAAACTCGTAATTTTTGCTGAGTGGCTAAAGATGTGTGAGGTCTAGCGTTATCATGGTGAAAAACCACACCCCTTCTGTTGATTAATTCCGGCCTTTTTCTCTCAATTTTTTGCTTTAATCTCATCAGTTGTTCGCAGTACAGTTCAGAATCGATGGTCCTGCCTGGCGGTAACAGCTCATAATGAATAATGCCCTTCCAATCCCACCATACACACAGTATCACCTTGTTGCGAGTTAACCCGGGTTTCGCCACAGTCTGTGAAGCCTGACCGGCCTTTGACCACGATCTTTTTCGCACGTTCTTGTCGTACGTGATCCACTTTTCATCACCAGTTATCAGCTTCTTCAAAAATGGTTTGGTTTCATTACGTCGTAATAAAGAATCACAATTGAGTACACGGTTCATTAGGTTTCTTTCACTGAGCTCATGAGGCACCCAAATATCGAGCTTTTTTATGTACCCAGCTTTTTTCAAATGTGCCAAAACCATTTTGTGGTCAATTCCCAGCTCTCCAGCTACATTGTAACTACTAATATGCCGATCTTGCTTCACTTTTTCAAAAATGGTATCAATTTTGTCCGTAACAGGGCGACCAGAGCGACTTGTATCTTTGATATCAAAATTTCCGGATTGAAAACGCTTAAACCAAATTTGCGCTACTCTGACAGATACTGCATTAGGTCCATAAACATCACAAACTTTTTTCGCGGCTTGTGTTGCATTTTTACCTTTTTTGTAGCAAAATTTTAAAATGTATCGAATTTCTTCATTAGATTCACTCATTTTAACAATAAGAAAAACAAATGAAAATCACACATTTTCCTAATTTGAATTTAGAATTGTCTTCTTTAAAATTAAAACTTTTTAATGATACCAAAACCAGCCAGATACAAATGGTATAGCCAAAGAGATCTTATTACAAGTTCATACATACTATATGCGAAGACTTTTTCCCCAACCTATTACTTGCAACAACTCAGAAGGGTTTATGGTAAGAAAAGAACAGCAACTAGTCACATATTTATAATCAGAGAACCTTGCGGTTTGAACATTACATATTACACAACATATTACATACACTAAGAATGAAAAGAATTTAATACATTATTGTTTGGAAATATTAGATAATATTTTATATAAAATGTTATACTTAAATTTTTACATGTAATAAAATAAACCGAACACAGTATAAATCTATCGCGTCTGCCAACATGAAAATAAAATGTAATGAAAACCGTCAATTGTCATACACAATTGACAGATTTTGAATTATAACCTACATAATTACCACATCATATAAAGGAAAAATATTTATATATAAAATTATGGTAAATTATAGACAACTACTCTATACAAAACAGGTCCTAATCACAGAATAAATAAAAATATAACATTACTATTCAAATATAACATTACATATATCGTTTACAAATAAGAGGGTACATAACAAAATTAATTATTAACTTTAAAAAGAAACACGACAAGAACAACTATGATACTAAATAACTGTAACAGTACTGTTACCACTTGAAAGTTTTTTCTTTCTTAATTTTTTTTATATCCGGCAGACGAAATACATTCACAGGCTAAGCGAGATTACACTTATGGTTAAAATACTAAGAACAACTAAGCTAACTAACATGAGTAATATCTTGAAAAATTGAGGCAACAAATATTTTAAATTCCAATAACTTTTAAGGAACTGAGATACAAAGCTGCGAAGTTGGTGTCTACAAAGTTGACGTTGGCGGCCAGAGTGGACGCCTGCCATGAGAGCACCGATGGCCATATTGGTCGACAACTACGGGAGGGTATTGAGAAGAAATTGGATAAACTACAGGTAAAATATTGTTACAACTTAGGTTCCGACAAAAACAAAATCCACCTGCATATATGTAAAAAAACCAATTTTATTACATGTCGGCATTTGAACTAATTGTAATTCTTTTATGATCGTCTTCTTTTGTTTACTTATTTATTGCCATACGTTTCTAGAGAAAAGCCCATTGTTTTATTGTACTCGTTTATGGCCGTCTGCGGCCGAATCATTATCCAGGTGTGGCGGATTACGTCGGCCACGATATGGGCACATTTGTGTTCGTGAGGTATAAAACGACGGCCCGATTGGGAGAGGGGGGCAGTCAAGCGAGAACCATGATCAAGACGTGACGTTGTACAATCAGAGATCTAATAGTGACAGACTTTGCGCGTTTTATTGAATTACGACCTTCTGCATTACGTTTGGATTTGTTGTGTTCAGTTATATTTGTACCTGTGTTATACCTGTTTGTATAGTTCTAATAAACTCTATAATCATTCCAACGGCATGTTAATTCGAGTCTCTAAACTCGTAACAATATACTTTTCTAAATTCTTCTGCCTACTTCCATCTCTCGCTTACGTACCTAGAAATTGTTTTTTTTTATATATATGTAATATAAAACAAACAATTTAAAGGGGTCAACACATTGATTGTTACAATTCACAGTTAATACATTTTGATTAATTAAGGGTCGATTTTTTGACCACTTGTTAAAAATTATCCATATAATGAAGTATAACATGAAAAAAATTAACAACGCAGTTGATGATCAGCAGAACAGCTGAATTATTCCACTTTTACGTTTAAGTCAGGTTATAATTTAATAAATGGATAACTTATATGTTATGTTTCAGAAATACAAATGAACATACATAAATTCACAAACAAACCAAGACACACAAAGAGCCTAAAAATTAATAACCCAGACACAGAAAGGAAAAAACAACACATGGCACTAGTTAGGATAATATTATATATATATAAGTATAGACATAAGGCACTCACTGCACATGCACTTCCTCGCAACACCAGCATGTAACAGATACACTCTACATTAGTATAAGTTTAGTATTAAAATTAGGATAAATTAATATAATAAGTCATTCGTGAGGTACACCACAGCACAAATATCATCGAATAAATGTCACACACAAAAACAAAAATTACCAAGAAGCGTGTATAAATTCTAAAAACTTTCTTCGAAATCAAGTTTTAAAAAAGGGTGCGGAACTCGAGTCCGTAGAGTTGTTAAAAAACATACATAAATAATGTAGCTTATATTTTTATTTCCAAAAACGCAAGAATACCAACAGGATATACGAGGAGGGATCAAAAAGTAGTGAGAATGAGATAGAATATAATGACTATTGATAACTTAATAATTTATTTTTCTACATAGTCTCCGAGTCTCTCTACACACCGAGTCCAACGCTTTTCTAATAGGTTTCAATCCCTTTAAAAAAAAAAGTTTTGTCTTGGTCCTGCAAAAAGCTCCACGGTATCCATCACCTCGTTATCGTCTTCGTACCTGTTTCCCCTTAAGTATTCTTTCAATTTGGGGAACAGATAAAAATCGCTAGGCGCCAGATCTGGTGAATAAGGGGGGTGGTCAACCAATTCGAAGCCAGCTTTCTGAATGGCAGCCATCACAACTGCCGACCTGTGCGCAGGTGCGTTGTCGTGATGAAACAGCACGCGCCTTCAAAGTTTCCCTCTCCTTTTCTCATTGATGGCATTCCGCAACTTGGGAATTAAAGCTGCATAATATTGGCCTGTAATAGTGGTTCCACGCTCCAGGTAATCAATCAACAATATCTGATATTGTTGTCTGAGTCCCAAAATATTGAGGCCATAACCTTGCCAACCGATGCCACGGCACGAAACCTCTTCGGGGTCGGTGATGATGGCCGTTTCCATTGCGAAGATTGCTGTTTTGTCTCGGGCTCAAAATGATGGACCCATGTTTCGTCCATTGTTACGAAACGAGACAAAAAGTTCAGAATCTTCTTGAAACTTGTTCAACAATATCTTTGAAATGTCAAGTCGATTTTGTTTTTGACTGTCGGTTAACATTCTCGGCACCCATCTTGCCATCAATATGGAGTGGATACTTCCATATGAAATGTCCGTTTCTTGAATTAAGTATCGGATGGTAACTCTTCGATCGCTCAATACAATTTTCTTGGGTGACTGACGTCGATGGACGGTCGCAATGATGTTCGTCTTTCGTGCTCGTTCTCCCTACTCGAAATTGAGAAGCCCACCTTGCGACAGTGGAATATGGCGGAGCAGACTCTCCTAATATTGCCTCCAATCAAATCGCAATGAATCTCTTGCGTCGTTAATTTTTTTAAACAGAGGTTTTTATTGGACTTGACTTTATGTTGTTGGTCCGAAGACCTCACAACTTTACCGGGGTTTTCGGGGCGAGTGCCTGTGCGAAGCGAAGGCGCTCGAGCCCGGGAGGCAACTTGCTCGAGGGGGCTCCCTAGGGAGTTTCACCTCGGCTGGACTGTTGCCATGAGAGGGGGATGAATCTAATGATGCCCACCATAGGGCGACACAATGCACTAATTGAGAGCGGGCGACGGGTAATATAAAGCCCGAGAGGAAGGATCCCGGCGGACCGGGATCGGCGGTTCGCGGTGGCTTATACTATCTTACTGCCGTTTCGCAACGTGTTATGGCTGGGAGAGAAGAAACGGCGAAAGAAACTTCCCAGCAACACGCCTAGTCTATCCTATGGGGGGGCTGTGTCTCCTGGCGTCCCTCGCAGGGACGTGGAGAGATCGTGATTGGCGGCGTCGACGCCGCCGTCTGTGTCTGTCTATCGGTGCCTGCCAGCCTGCCGTCCTAACCGCGGGCGGGCTGATCCGAGCCAGCCGTTTTGTGATATCGTCGACCTTGTCTATGAGGATGTTACGCGGTCGTCGCACGAGAGCCTTTCGTCGAGGCTTATAATCGGACGCGGACACGACGAGGGGATTTCGATGGTGCGGCGCTAGATCGAAATACTTACGCGAGAGCGACGTAATGTAGTTTTTGATGGAGGGAAGCTCCAGATCGCGGTGGATGTCGACGTTACGCATATAGAGGGGAGCACCGACGGCTCTGCGCATGAATTTATTCTGAACGATTTGCAGTTTCTTTAAAAGGGCAGGCTTGGCATGGCCGAATACCACACTCGCGTATGTCATGATCGGGCGGATGCATGTTTTATATAGAGTAAGCTTGTGTCTGAGGGACATTTTGCTTCGTTTATCTATCATGGGTGCTAGACGACCCATCACAAATCGCGCTCTATTCCGGACTATAGTGATATGCTCGTTGAAGCGCAAGTTCTGATCTAGGTGACACCCAGGTATTTGGTGTACTTTGCCCAGGGGATCTCTTGTTCGTAGAGCGAGATGGCTTTTAAGCGAAGGCAAGCGCGTTTGGGAGAGCGAAGCGTGCCCGGGGAAAAGAACATTGCTGCGCTTTTCTCCGGGTTTACCTCTATCCTCCATTTGCGAAACCATTCGCCTAGCTCTGTTACAGCTACCTGTAGCCGGACGCAAGCCATTTGTCGGTTGTGATCTGATGTATAGAGTGCGGTGTCATCCGCGAAGAGGGCCAACTCTACATCTGGAGTTTTTGGGATGTCGCTGGTGTACAGCGTGAAGAGTAGTGGAGATAGTGCCGAGCCCTGTGGTACACCGGCTGTGAGTGGGTGAGGGGAAGAGCGTGTTCCCTCCACTCGAAAACGGAAGCTACGGCCTAGGAGGAAGTCTCGCAAGATGAGCACGAGTCTGTCTGGTACACCGAACTGGTACAGCTTGTAAATCAAACCGTTATGCCAGACCTTGTCGAAGGCCTTAGCTACGTCAAGGAACAGTGCGGCTGTTCCTATAGGGCGACGAGGGCGATGGGCAAAGTGGGATAGTATGTGCTCCGTGATGCGGTGCACCTGTTGGACACATGAGTGTCTGGCACGGAATCCAAACTGCTCATCGGGTAGTAGATGTTTGCTGATGGCAAAATCTCTTAGTCTAGAGAGGATGACCCTCTCGTAAAGCTTGCTGAGTGTGCTCAGTAGGCTGATTGGGCGGTAGCTGGACGGTTTATTAGCCGGTTTTCCAGGCTTGTGAATACCGATGACGTCTGCTTCCTTCCAGATCGCGGGGAAAGAGCAGTTTGTTATGGCGGCATTGAAGATGCTCACTAAGATTATAATCAAGTGGCCGGGGAGGAGTTTTAACACGCGATTGTTAATGCCATCGATCCCTGGGGCCTTTCGTGGTTTGAGGGATTTGATCAAATCTTGCACTTCTTCCACCGTGACTGGGTCGAGTGTGGTTTCCGCTGGTAAGGAGGATCTACGTTCAACCTCGGAGTCCACCTCCGTCAGGTGTGAGTGGTCGACGTTTTGTGTAGTGGGGGAGCATTGAAGCTCTAGACTCTGAGCAAGGCATTCGGCTTTCTCCTCATCATCGAACGCCTCGGTGTTGTCGGCTCTTTCTAGCGCGGGTATGACAGTGAGGGTATCTGATTTGAGAGCTCTAGCCAGCTTCCAGTACGCCTGGTGAGTTGGTTCGATATCTCTCAACGTTCTGTCCCAACGTTGTTCCCTGACTTCCCGGATACGTAGTTTGACCTCGCGCTCTAGTTGGCGGAGTCGGACTCTGTTGTCTTCGGTGGGATATCTGTCGTGAGCTCTGGAGGCGGCTCTCTTTTCCCTCAGCAGTACCCTCACTTCGTCCGGCAGGCATAAGTGGCGGTCATTCTCCACTGGCACCTGTCTGGACGAGTTCCGCACTGCGGATTGAAGGTGGCTGGTGAGGGCCTCGATCGCCGTCTCCGTGTCTTGGTGGGATTCGATGTGGTCCGGGATGCGGTCCAGGTCTTGTGATTCAGTTGCCTTGAGGAGGTCCCCAAGTCTCAACCAGTCCACAGAGGTCCTAGTTTCAGATGTCTGGTCCGTCTGTTGTCCTAATTTGAGGATAACCGGGCGATGGTCCGAGTCTATATCGTCCATCGTTTCGATCGAATGGAACTGAAGAGTTACGCCCCTCAGTAATGCTAGATCGAGAGTGTTTGGGGTCCCCCAGTCGCGGTTGGGGGGTATCGTGTGGGGGTCATGGGAGTTATTATATCAAACAAAAGATTGTCTGATATATTTATTAGGGCTCTGCCATTGGGGTTAGTGGTATTGCAATTCCACTGTTCGTGTTTACAATTCAGATCTCCGGCTATTATAACAGCTGGGCCTAAGTTGAATAGGGCTTCTAGGTCTTTCTTAATAAGGGTTTTCTGGCACGCGATGTATGCTGAGACTATGACTAGAGGTTGGTGGCCAGTCATTGCTAGTCTGCAGGCGGATACCTCCATACCTACTAGTGGTGGGGTGACTAGAGGCATGCAGTGTAGAGATCTTCTGAAATAGATCAGGGTGCCGCCACCAGGGCCTATCCTGTCATGTCTAGTGACCCGATAGTTAGAGATCTTTGGATCTCTTTCACTCGGTTTCAGGAAGGTCTCCTGCACTAGTAGTATATCTACTTGATTGGTAACCAGGAAGTCATGGACCAAGTCGCGCTGGTTTCGAAGGCCGTTGGCGTTATAAGTCGCCAGAGTCAATGAGCGTGGTTCATTTCTACCTACATGCGCCATTTGTTACCGGTAACAATAATTTAACTAGGTTGTTTAGTTATAACGACCTAAGTACCTGGAGGAGGTACGCGTGATCCATTTCGATCACGAGTTGATCCCGGAGGGAGGGTTGATCAGACTCTGCAACTTGTCTTAGTTTTCGAGCCAAGAGTTGGACCTCTGCTAGGTCGAAAGGCAAGTTCTTGGCGAATTTAGTCGCCAAGGCTAAGTCCTCCGCTAAAGAGTGGTGGGGTGACGGCCCAGAAGGTGCTTTTAAAATGGGGGCTGGGGCAGGGGTTGCTTGGGGTAGGCCGGCCAAAATTGGGGCGCGCGTCCTTAGTGGAGGGAACGCTTCCGTCGTGGGAAGACCCGTCCAGTGATTTACCACTGGAGGGGGGGCCGCCACGAATGCGGGTTTGTTCGGCACTTTTCTAGTGCCTTTTGGGCGTTGCCCTTTCCGAACTTACGTTTGGGTCGGGGGCGGCAGGACAGCCTCTAGTTAGCGGGGTGACCCGCTTGGCCGCAGAGAATGCAGCTCGGTGGCTCCGGGGAGTCCCGGGTGCGTGTGCACTCCGAGGTCCCGTGGTCGCCCAGGCACTTGACGCACCTGGGACGGGATTGACAATGTAGAGCAGAGTGCCCATAAAGTTGGCAACGATGACACTGCCGCAGTGTATGTTTTTCGTGTGGGCGTTCCACACGAAGGCCAGAGAGGCCACAGACCTTCTCAAGTTCGAAGATCTTTTTCCCCTCTGGGGAGAGGTCGAGGACAACTAATACTAGGTTTAGAGGAGACTTTGTTGCGTCGCCTCTGTGCATACGGTGCACTTCGTGCACCGGTACAGCTTGGGACTTAAGGTCCTCGAGAATGTAGGAACACTCGATTTCCTGTGGGAGTCCGCGGATTACAGCCCGAAGGCGTTTTTCTTCCGGCAGGGCATAAGTGTAGTAACCGATTTTACGGTCACATAACAAGGATGTTAGGGAGCGGTGGTCACTTGAAGACGTGACCATAACTTTGATGCCGTGTTGGGTATCACGGGCTTCTTTTATAGAGATTGCCTTACCTGGCAGCTCCTTAGCGAGTTGAAGCCAATGGGCTTTCTCGCGGATGATCAGGGGTGGCGGCGGGCGCTGTGAAGGTGGCCCAGGGCGGCTGGAAGGTGCCGCTGTTGGTTTTGTGGCCGCAGTGGGAGCGGGGTTGGGGGGACCTCCTCTGGGTCTTCCGTTTTTGGTACGATTGACGGTTATGAAACCGTCATCGTCCTCGTGGTTTAAGGGATGTTCGCGGGAGGCGCGACATCCATGGGGGTGATTTTATCAGCCGGTGGAAGAGGGCATCCCTGAGGTATTGCGGACCGTCAGGAGATAATTCGATTTCTCGAGGAGAATCGATTACGCGGTGTATGGGCGATCGCGAACGCGATGTCGTCGAGCTCGCGGAGCTCGATCGCGGTTGTCCCGACGCGGAACCGCGAGAAAACGAGGCGCGTGATTTTGGTGCCACACGGTGGGCATCGTTGAGCGGGGGTGCGGGCGGCGGGCGCACCGGTAACACGGCGGGTACGGATGCGGGGGGCGCGGGGCACGCGGGCGCTAAGGCAGAGCGCAGGTGGTCAGCGATAAGCGCGGTGGCGGGGGTCGCGGGGGGTGCGGTGGTCGCGGCAGATGCGGGTGCGGGGGCCCCTTGCACGTGTAACTTGCAGGACACGGGTTTCTCGGAATTAAGTTCCGAGATAACGGACGCCATTGATTGGGACTCCGGAGTCCTCAAATATTGGTCGAGCGCTTGAGGGAATTGCTGTCGTAAAAACGACAGGAAACCCTCCAACTGCAATGGAGAGAGCTCCACGCCGTCCATTGTCCCTGAGGGGGACGAACGATTTGGTGGAAAAACCACCTGATGACGCACTTTTCACTGCACTGTCACAGAAAAAAACACAGATCGACCGGGTGAACGAACGAACACAACGAACACGAATAACGGACAGCCGAGGCGGAGCGAGAGACGTGCGCGCGCGACGAACGACAACGGGCGAATGTATTAAACAGAGGTATTTAATAACGGCTCGCACTTCGTTTTTCTCCATTTTAGAGAAGACGTTCCGACAGGAAGCAAACAAATGACTACATTCAGAAAAAAACAAAAGAGTATCGAAGATTTTTTTCTTCATTAATCAATATTACAAATATATATCTGAGCTATGCCTGCCAGTATTTTTTTTTCTTACCAAGGAGTTTGTCGTTTTCACTACTATTTGATCCCTCCTCGTAGATTAGGCAGCTACAATTAATACACTTTTACAGGAACCACCGCCAGTGAAGTTCGTAAAACCACTACCAAAGCCAATAGAACAGAGCCGCAAGAAGCGCGGCGGGAAACGCGTGCGCAAGATGAAGGAGCGGTACGCTATGACAGAATTCAGGAAGAACGCCAACCGACTTAACTTTGCCGACGTGAGTTGCATTTCAATCTTCATATTCTAGTAAAACAATATTGATACAAAACTCAAGTATCAATTTAAAAGTTAATGTAATGCTAATATTAGACGAATCATTCAATTTGAAGCAATTTAGTTGAAAGACACGCAACTGAAAGGATACGACGTTATTCAATGACATTGAATGCTTCAGGTTTATGTTTATATGGATCACATTGGCTGATTCATTCAAATTGAAAAGATAGAATTAAACATATAATATCTGCTTAAGGTGTTATTGCCATGTAAGCAACTCGAGTATTAAGATATTTAAATTTTTCCCGAAAATATTGTGTTGATATTTTTGCAATGACATCGATTATAATCCTGCTAAAACGAACATGAATTATTTCAGCTAATTTTATGTATAACTTTGGTTAAATAATACTTATGGTTCATTTGTTATTGCTTCCGCGTCTTATCCCAATGAGGTGAGTTCTAATTCTAGTGGAGAGTATCACCCACTGTCTGTATGGTCATAATTATCATGCGCGGACGGTAAAGGAAAACAGGGTGTAAAACTTACCAATGTGTACCAACTAACCCAACAATCTATCTTAGACAAAAGTTTGGGAATACCCGTAAAATATATCAATAGCCGGAGCCAAGCATTGGGCTTACCCTTGTATGCATTATAAAAACATACCCCAAAATAAGCATATAGTTTAGGACTTTTGCAAGAAATTAGAGTGATTGAGCTAGCTAGTTGTAAAGTTGAGCCTATTTAAGAGATGTTTCACCTTGAACTGCTGTTATTATCGTCGTAGATCACGGATTCATGATAACAATCCGGACTTGTGGAAGGGCATCATGTCAACAATTAAACGTAGTGTTATTATACACAAGGACAACCCCTGTACAATGTAGGAAATCGGTAGGAATGGGACTGTTTAGGAAATGGGTATCATCACTATTATTTGACTTTATAAACACTTCATAAATTTCAACTTTACAAAATCAGTAACACTCGTTAATATACGAATATTTAATTTGAGTATATGTGCTACGTATTTATATTATTAATACGGTATCAAGCGCTCCGTGCAAAGATAATTGTTTATATGAAGTGGTATCATAAAGAGATACAGTGAATTTTAATTGAAAATTGCTTCAAGGGTAATTAAGATATCTGATGTGAGAGTAATGTTGCTAGAAGCGAAGCAATTAAATCTTGATTTTATCTCTGTTTAAAGCCTATTGAAATTTGAAAGTAACCAGTCCTAAAATTACACTAGTTACTTGTATATTAAAAGTAGACAAATGCAAAGTTCTGGTACTAATATATAAAAAATATTAAAAAAAAGTATATTTATTTGCTTCTTCTTCACGGCCTTGGGTATATGAATCGATTTTCATTAAATTCCCTTCACTTTTGCGATGTTAACTTCAGTTGAAGACGTTCATGGCCTATCAGGCGAGGCTAACCTTCCAGCATATCTCGACCGCTTTTGAACGCTTTGTACCACTCATAAGCACGTGCTTTTGATAAAGTCGATGCACAGTAAGCCTTCTGTAACATTTTCAGTGTCTCCAACACGAAATTCCATTGGCGATGCAAAATTTAAGACAAATTCTTTGTTCGACGTTTTTGTTCATTATGAAATTCGCAATACACAATAGATATGATCTAACTAAAAACCAGCACTGTATTTAATCTAAATGACCGATGCAACTCAAACTCCGCGCCAAAATGAAAAACAGTTGTGCCTATCTAACAAAAAAAAACAAAGAAGTTGGAACCATAAACAAATCATCCATTCCCGATACTTTTTTGACAGAATGTATATACTGAGTTTCAGCCAAATCGGTACAGTAGTTTTTCCGTGAAAGAGCAACAGACAGAGTTACTTTCGCATTTATAATATTAATAAGGATAAATAAATAAACATTAAACATAAATAATTTGGATCTTTTTACCAAAGTATAGGTCTATAAAACGCGATTTAAAACTGTTCTGATTTGTATAACTAGGTCCATATGACCCTGGAGAATCGAGTTCCTCGGGATACGGTCCAGAAATTTAGGCGGGCAAGGCCCCGTGGAATCCCGACTATACAATAATCAAACCCAGTCTTGCAATTGTTTTACTTTTAAAACTACATTTATTAGTTATTAAACAAAGCTTTTGATTTTTCATTTTAGTCTGGTATTTCGCTTAGTGACCAAAATGTCAGATAACCGTAACCACAGAATGACTTAAATGTTATGCTTTAGATAACGAGGAACAATTAATATATTATAAAAAGTAGATTTAATTGTGTCGAATATTCGCAAAAACCTTAAGGAAATACTAATTATATCTTATTAAAGCAAAATGAGCGGTCGTGCTCTGGATGATGCGATTCACCATTTCCAGTATGATGCGGGGAAGCTATTTCACATAAACAGATTACAATGATATGCAAATGCTGGGCAGGTGCTTGCAGAAATAAAATCTTCAAAACACATCATTGTAATAATATAACCAATAATAATAATACCATTGCGACCAATCAGTACAAAGTGGAAATTTGTTACTGGTCACAGACCTAAAATACATCTCAATATTCCTACAGATCATTGAGCTCGAACATACTGTTGTATTGCCTTTTATGATGTTAACTTGTGTGTAGGGTAAAAAATGGCAACATTGGCAATTTATAATGAGATATATTCAACTTAATTGTGAGCGCGATTATATCAATTATCAGTGGTATCGTCTGCTCATACGGCTAGATGTACTCAGAATCCTTTGCAAGTAAACGTGACGCCACGCTCGGCGAGCCGCGGCAGACGAGTTGGATTCCAAATGGCCACTAGTATAAGTGGTCCGCGTTTTTCGCTCGATTCAAATAGACCGGAACAGGAGCTGGTGAAGCGCGCGGACGTCCGTGCCGGCGCCGTTGTGCGCGTGCGCATTGTCTATGACACGTTCGCGTTTAATCTGACCCTCTTATTCCATTTCCATTCCACTGAAAAAAGAAATTGCAAAAGAGACTCCTCATATTAAAATGAATTTATATTTTATTTATGAATTCCTTATAGTGTTCAATGGTAATTAAATTAGAATGGTGCTTAAAACCCCTACGTAGTTTTGCTTAAGTTTAATAGTACTTAAAATTTAATTTGGTTATGACATGAAAACAATTTGTTTGTCTTTAATATATTTTCTTATGTTAGTAAAAAACACAGAAAAAGTAAAAGACGTTTGTTGAACATAATAATGCCAATGTGGTTAATGGCATAAGCGGGCATAATATTTCGATGCGGTCTGTATGCGGTTCAATAGTGTTTAGCTCTTAATTACAAAGCGTTCATCGTAAACCATTCGCATCATAGATCTGTACTAATAGCATTTTAACATCGAAACGATGCGTTTTTCACTTTCCTCTTGCTGTATTCGATCTATTAATTTATATGTACTTGCTTCTACAATAAACATAATTTTAACAAATTTGCTCAAAAAAATGCATTTACAAAGCTTGTATTTATACATTGTTCGAAAGTTAAAAATTACGCACCATACAACGGAACGTGCGGTCAAGTAGGTACTCTCACCTGAGTACCTGTTCAACCGCACGCTGTGCGTATTCTTTACTTTTTTAAATATTAAAGAATTCCACCAAGGAGTTTCACATTACGAGAATTAATAAGCTGAATAATCGAACCTCCTTAAAAGTGCTTTTGATAAATATATTGATAATTATTTATTATTATTATTATTGATGATTAATTGTTTTTATAATATATATATTATAAAAACGTCGGAATAACCAAAATCAAATAAATTACTGCGCTTAAAACCGTTAAAACGTAGTTTTATTAAATATATTTGTTTTACCTTAATATCATAGAGGAAATGAGACTAAAGATGTAGTTCACATGAGCGTGTGAAAATTAGACGCCATTTGCAAATATGCGCCATTTTCATATTAGAAACGTCAAAGATTGTTGCGACTTTCCGACTGATATTTATGTTTCTTTCATTACCTGTTGCACTGTTTTCTCGCAAATGTGTTGAAAAACCGTACAACGTACAAAAAGACGTGCGGAATTCGGTTTTTACAAACTCGTGACTATGATGAGGTCCCGACTTCGTTTCGCTTCGGTTATATCGTTTACTCGTTTGTAAAAACCGACTTACCGCACTAGTATAATAAATAACTATTATTATTATTATGTGAAGTTTAAGTTAGGAATAAACATGATTTGTTTTATTGACTTTATTTGAAATCATTGCTTCATAATAACACCACTGCTGAATAGATCGGAGAGTAGGTACACATCCCTCGCAGGTGCAAAGTAGATTGGCAGCTTAAATCTGTAATCTCAAAGTAAAGGTTACCTCACGATGTATCCTTTTAACGTGAGCACGACGTGGCAATAGTAACCTTGGTTAATAGGCCAGACAGACTACGTCAAAACTACTCCTGTATATCTAAGCATTTATGCTTTCTGCTAAAATTCAAACCAAATTGTTGTTAATTAGCTATTTCAAGTTTCTGAATATCCAGATAACATTATCATTCATTAAACTACATTGAGTAATTGTAATTACCTTTATATTGTTGACTTGCGGATTTTTGATATTGAGAATGTTTATTTGACAGCATTATCCATACTGTAGGCATATTTCGCTCACGCCAAGTTATTATGCCAGCGCTAAAAATCATACTAAACATAATATTTTTTACCTAAACGCATAACTCTTGTTTAGAAACAATCAGTATCCTCTAACAATTGTTCATTTATAATCAATCAATCAATCAATCAATCAATATCTTTATTTGCAAGAATGTAGTTTATACAGGATACAGATGTCATGCAATTGTAGATGCACAGTACATTCTACCATATAGTGGTGTACAAAATGACTTAAATACTAAAATTAAATTTACATAAATACTCTAATTCAGAAACATGTCAAATAAGCTTTAGTAATAAATAAACAAATTATGACAAAACAAAAAAATAACAAAAAATTCACTAAGCTTTCCCATGTAGATAAAAACGACAACCACTATTTTTGATAAATTCATCTACAATATAGAAACACTCTTTGATCAGCCACTTTTTTAAGACGTTATAAGAGGAACCATATTAATACAGTTCCTTCTGAAAAGATCCAGAGAAGGCACAGGCATCTTTAATTTTACTTGAGTCACAAGTCTCGCGTTAACATTGTTATATTCTTCAACAAAGACCCATTGAATTGTACTTTAATCAATCTCATATATTTTTTACAATAAAACTACACAGCAATATATCACACTTCAAGATCCGGCACTAAACCATACGACCTCAATGGCGTTTAAAAATGTCAATATAAGGGGTGAAATAGGCAAATGTATCTGAAAAATTGGTGGAAAAAACTCACAAAGTATTTTGTTTTAGATCGAAGACGACGCCTATCAAGAAGATTTGGGCTACACTCGCGGTACTATAGGCAAATCGAGTACAGGCCGTGTGAGACTACCTCAGATAGACGAAAAGACGAAAGTGCGCATCAGCAAAACTTTGCAGAAGAATTTGCAGAAGCAACAGCAGTATGGAGGCGCCACTAGTATTAGGAGACAAGTTTCCGGAACCGCATCCTCGGTGGCATTT
Organism: Dendrolimus houi; assembly: GCA_039645545.1. NCBI lineage: Eukaryota > Metazoa > Arthropoda > Insecta > Lepidoptera > Lasiocampidae > Dendrolimus > Dendrolimus houi. Next base: position 20,059,751 of record CM077127.1, on the reverse strand, counting down.
ACTCCACTACAGGTGAAATTACTTTCCATTTATAATAATCTACATCTAATATTTTAAACTAGCCCAGTTCGTGGCACCATTTCGTCGGATTTTGATTTTATTTCTAATGTTAAGCATGTAATTATTTAGGACAACATAATTATGTCTTGTTTGTTTGTTAACTATTTTGTATTTCCTTGTCCTAAATAAATACATTTTCTTTATACTAAAATCTTCTAAATCCTGCAATATATTGAAATGAAACATACACGAAAGTTTCCTGTTTTAATCCCTAGAATTTTCATTGAAATCCGTTGCGCAGTGTTACGTCACGTACATGGAATAATTTATTACTGCATAATTAGGAAGGATGAGATGCGTACTAATGGTCTCAATACAAGGGATGCCGAGGACCGGGCGAAGTGCAGAGGAAAAGTAGGAAAGCGGACCCTGGGCGTCGAAGCGAACGCTCCGAACGCAACCGGGATTTAACGCTCGGATGATGATGATGATGATAAATTAGCACGGTTAATAGTCTATGTACGTGCCAAAATCTGTCAATACAGAAAACAGAAAACCTTCGGAGATGCATTTACGAACATTTTTAGGTTTTACATATTTTAATCTTAAATTAATTAAGCAACAATTACATCTGGAGTACAACACTCGTCGTCTCATTTTGTACTCCCCTCACGGCGGTTGAGCCATGGGCTCTCGCCAGTGGCGCCTCACCCTAACCAACGGGGTAACTATCATAGACGCATCAAACAACTTTAAAACAATAACACGCAGTTACGGAGACTATTCTAGCCAACCATTCTGACCGCGAAACACTAAAAAAATCTAAATACAGTAATTTATGATTAGGTATCGTATTTATAGTAACTTTCACTTAAATTTTATTTACCCATTTATTTTAAAACCGCAGGCACCTATAAGTTTATTTTTATTGATGACATTATAGTTCTCTACATTTGTTTCCGCTGTAAAAAAAAAGTAGAAGTACGAAGCTAAACCTTAAATAATAAATACTCGCTTATTTTAAACGACTTCAAAAAGTGGGAGGTTCTCAATACGTCTGTTTTTTTGTATGTTCTTTACTCGATTTCTCCCTCAATTGTGGACCGATTTTCAATTTTTTTATTTTAATCAAAAGGTTATTTTATAAATGGTTAGGTTTTGATATAAATGAACATGGATGGACATTGCCGGGATTTTGTGAATTATAAGACCCTGGACCCGTATTCATTGCCAATACCTACTATATTTGTCTACTGCATTACGTAGCGTGATAGTTATCATCTTTATAGCTATACCTCAGAGATAAGATATATAAAACAGAATTATTGAATAGTACTCCATACAATAAACAATAATAAAAGCAAATTGACAATCAGCTTCTCATTCAGCAATTAATTGCAGCGAAAATAGGTAGATAGTTACATTTATATAGACTAGTGGTCACTAAATTATAAGTTTGAACATTATTAAGGTTCTGTTGTCAAAGACTATACTTCTATAATCACAGACTTCGCCAAGGCTACACTATTAATTTGACTTTAACAATAAACAAAAGTGTATATATACGTGTTTGTGTCAAATACATGTTAATCAATCAATAACTCTTTATTGTGCACCAATACAAAAAAGAACTTATAGACTAAAACTATGTCTCATTATGCACAAAGGGCGATCTTATCGCTAATAAGCGATCTCTTCCAGACAACCCCAGGAATGAATTGAGAATATAATGATGATGGTGGTATACATAATACATAGTACAATTTCTTACATTCTAGTAATGAATATATAAATGCAGAATATACGGATGTTCTATATATTAAATAGATATATACTTAATATACATAACATACAAATACATATCTACAAAAATATATAAATGTTTATAGATAAATATATTTTAAATATCATCATATTCCAAGGACAGGTAATATTTTCTGATCATCGTTTTAAATATTGGTAGCGTTTTTCTTGTCTGATAGCAATTGGCAGCGAGTTCCAAAGCTTTATAGCGTTAACGGTAAAAGAATTGTTGTAGAAATTTGAACTATGCGCAGGGGTATTTAGTTTCAGTTTAGTGGAAGGCCTTAAGCTATGGGAGCACGAAATAAAGTCAATGCGTTCTTTAAGATAATGAGGAGTATTCGGGACAAATAAGATACTGTACAGAAGACAAAGAATATGAGTATACCGGCGAATACGAATTGGGAACCACTTGAGTTTTTTACGAAATAGAGTGACGTGGTCATATTTCCGTACGCCAAATATGAACCTTATACAGAAGTTTTGGAGACGGTCAAGTTTAATAAGTTGTTCTTGGGTTAAATCTAGATAGCTAGATGGTAGTGTGTGTAATTTTTTTTTTTAATTTAATGGATTTTTATGCATCATTTTAAAAAATAACAGCATTCTGCACTCCTTCTCTATCTATATAAACTATAAGTGTGCGAAATTTCATACTCCGTCCGCGCAATTTTCGTACAAAAGTATACAAAGCTTATGCTTCATGTATTAATATAACGATGTTACAAAGAACATATAGTTCACCATAATCGGCCTGTCGGTATTCATAGGGTGGAATTCACAATTTGGCAAAAAGGCATTAATTAATTTCACAACTAGGTATTTCACATATTATACACAATTTTTTTATAGCTGGAGTACAGCAGACGGGCTGACAGCCCAACTGTGATGGAAGGTGGTTACGTCCCCTATGAACATTGCATTGCATTTTTGCAACACTAAATGTGCTACCAATGTGCTGCCGGACTCGTAGATGGGACTGAAATTTCAGAAGAAAGTACAAGAAAAAGAGAACAACGACATCGGATTTTTACTATCATTTGAAATTACAAAGTTCCGGAATATGAGGAATATCCACATTCTTCTTTTGCTCTATTAATATGCTGCAAGTACATAGATAGCACTACGCAATTCCGACCTCTAGTTATTGGTGTATAAACATTGCATTTTTCAAGTTTTCTTTGAAAATGTCATCGTCAATGATTTTTGTCCCTATTATTTTACACTCCGATGATCATTTACATGGCTTCTCAATTACATAATTATTCTTTTTGGAATTTAGTGTGAATATTGAATGGACTTTTTGACCCGGCAATGACATTTGACAGTTGATTACGACAATATTCGTGGCTGTACTTTTTAATTGTGGGAATGACATTTAAATTCATTTAATCAATTCAATTCAAACTTAATTAATAATAGGGGGAAATATGCTACGTTAATATACTGTTACATTTTTGTAAATTAAGCGTATTTTAAGTTTGTTTAAAAATTAAGAATTAACTATATACTATTAAAAAACTCTTTCTTAAAATCAATACTATTATCATCTTTTAAAAAAATATGAATATATTAAAATAACAAAAAAGAACATTACACATACTGCGCACCGTAAAGTTAACTATTACGTTACCGTCGTTGACACTAATGGCAATCCAAGGCGGAGCTTACACCTCACCAAATTTGTATTAAATATTTAGATCCCGCTGTACTCAATCTGCGACCCGCCCGGCATACTACATAGTCTATCTATGTTTATAAAATTCTAAACATGCCATGTCTGTACATTGAAACAACAAAAAAAATACAACTGGAATAGATTATGTAAACGATGGAGAACACGATGCATTTTTTTTTAAATTTCTTGTCTGTTTGTTCGGGATTCACAGAAAAACTACTGGGCCGATTTCTATGCGGTTTTTGCTGATCGAAAGCAGATTCTTAGACTTAGTTTTCATCGTGGGACTTTTTGGAAATCATTTAAAATGGTCAGATTAAAAAAAAATTGAATTCCAAAGTGATTTTTTTCACTGATCGATAGCAAATTTAATGCAATAAAATGTGTGATGTTTTTCATCCCGGGATCCCGCGGGAATTTTCCCCGGAGCGATTTGTAGTTTGTTCGGGTGCATAAAAATTAGAATATTCCGGCACAGTTTTCACTAAAACGGTAGCTTACATTCTTGTTAAGTGCTGTGGTACTTTGTGGCGCCTTGTGAAGTCTTCTAGTGTGACAGAGGCCGTATGCCAGCATGGAGTATAGAAAGAAATTACTTCTCGACAAACTGTACCACCCCAAATGATTGGGAAAAAGTGAAAAGTTATCTTATGCTAATGTTAGACGGATCAACATAATTGAATTAATTTGATTGAGAGGCACAACTGAAAACAGTCGACGATATTAAATAACATTTAATGAATGAAGTTTGTTTATATGGTGGATCGCTTTGGTTTATTCATCCAAATTGAAAGACAGGAATGAATCGCCCGAAATTGGCTTTAAAGACAATTTGTAATTTTAGGAGTCATGCGTAAAATGAATAAATCAAACGAAAGTCGAACCCATAAGAGGATTAGTTTGACTTCAGTTTGCTTAAATAAAACATACTTCAAAAAACTAAACGATTAAAAAAAACTTAAGTTAATAATTGTGTGTGTGTGTGTGTGTGTGTGTGTGTGCGTGTGTGTGTGTGTGTGTGTGTGTGTGCGTGCGTGTGTGTGTGTGTGTGTGCAGTTCACACGCAGTAGAAATGAAACAAAGTGTGACAAAGGGTGGGAGGGATTCTAAATTTCGTGATGTCACATTTCATATATTTTAAAAGTCACCCGTATAGGGTGGAGGAGCGAGATGGAATGCTCCTCCGTCTTAAAGGAAGATCTTTGTTGAAAATTTGTATATATTCTTTGTATGTTTCGGGAAACGTTTGTGACATCAATTATTGCACAGCGCCATCTATTGGCTTGTAAGTGTTCCACTACACACCCCCTTGCTGAGACTGGAAGTCGATGGTAGACGAATGAAGTCGAGACTTGTTCACAGCTATCAGTGCTTCTCGTAGTATGCCAATTCATTTGTCACTTTTTGGCAGTCCTGTGAGTCGGACTGGATGCAGTTCTAGTGAGTCGGAACTTTGTTGGTTGTCCCAGTGAGTCGAGAGAGCAGGAGCTCGTTTGTCGGTTTCCAATGCGTATGGAAAGACGGTTGGAGTAGGCGATTAGCTTCGCGCGGGTCACGTGGCTGGACTGTGTTGGCTGTTGAGTGGTGGCCATCCACAGGAAGCAGCGTACAGCAGCCGTGATTTGGTTGCCGAAGCCACCTGAGTGCGTAGCCGTGGTATTAAAGATGGAGGTACATCGTGTTGCAGATGTGCGATCTAACCCTATAGTGGCTACCAGTGATGATTGGCAGTGGAGGCTAGCAGGATATACTCGGTGTCTAAGTTGTGCGGAGAGTGTGTTGGTGATTGAAGTTGAGGTTGAATTGAAGTTCTATGGAGTTGGAGGCTTGAGGTTGAAGTGAAAATCTTGAAGTTAATTTTTGAGACTTGATTGAGGGTAGTTTGAGATCTTGAAAGTTGAAGGTATTTGATTGAAGGTTGAATGAAGTTATTGAAGATTGAAAGTTGTTGAAGTGAAGTTTGCGTGTTCGTTTTTAGTCGAGTGTCACCAGTTTAGTGGTACTGACTAGGTGGAGGAGCGAGATGGAATGCTCCTCCGACTTAAAGGAAGATCTTCCAGCGAGGCTACTGTTGTTGTATTCTTTATATGTTTCGGGAAACGTTTCTGACATCAATTATTGCACAGCGCCATCTATCGGCCTGTAAGTGTTCCACTACATATTGTGTCGTTATAACATATTTAAGCTTTAAAACACGAAATTTGAAGTATTAACGAAAAACTTCAAAACATTTCCAACTCTTATCTGTATGAGCATAGTTTTTAAATTATTAAATATAATTTATTATCTCATTCTCTTGCAGGCTTAGTCCTACAGAGTTATGTATTTATTTATTTTTAGTGTCGCTTTTTCGTTTCATCGAGTTTCAAATTACAAATCGTTGTAAGTTTCACTTAAAAATTACAATGTTTTTTTGCCTGCTGTAGTTGTTCTCCAAGTCACATTCAAACTTAAAGTTTTAAAAATGTATATTGCAATTTGCGTGGTGTGAAGATGCTTTTTATGTCACGACACAAAAGTGCTAAATGAATCGCTGTGACAATCGCACGTCTATTACGGCATGATGATGGCAATCTTGTTTACGGAGTGCGTCGACACGGTTCTATTGTGATTCACACTCCCAGGTTCAATTATATCATTATATGCGATTTTTGAAATACGAGTATCTGTTTGTACAGTTATAAGAAATTTGGATATTTGTAAGCTATTTCTTACCATTATGAATGTACTTCAAAATACTCTATTCTAGGTAGATAATATTTTAGAATAGATATCAACCTATTCAGTAAAATGTGGATGACACTCTGTCTGCCTTAAAGTAATAACGTGTATTTGAAAAGACTTGCTATTTAGGGCGGAAGTTTGCAAATGTCGATATACAACAAGTTTAATTTTAGGCCTAGAAAACGAGTAAAATGTAGCATGTAATCGGTACCGATCTACTAATGCAGTCGTTACAGTTTACATTAGAGTTGGGTCGGACATGATTTTAAAATGAGTTTGTAAGAGTAACATGACATTTTGTACTGAACCAGTACAATGTACCACTTCAAATGAGGCGAGGAGATTTGTATGGTTTGTACCGCGGCAGTAATTTGAAGCGATGAGGCCGGTGAAGCGGTGAGCATCATTTCCTCATTTGTCCCGTACAAAACTTCTAGTTCAGAAATGTTCGTTAAGAATCGGATGTGATTGGTATCGGTCGCCTCATATTACCAGCAGTCGTACATGTCATGTAAATATTCGTAGAGGCGTTATTGTACTGTTGACCTCGTTCCGTCTTTCCTCTTACATTTGACGCGTGAGTAGTAGCGGGACAAAATTTTTGATGTAGTATAAATTAAAATTTTGAGCCGTATCAGTACAAATCTATTTTGTACGGAACAAATCGACGAAATTACCAGGGACTTGTCGGCATTTATTGATACTATGACGCGAGGTATGAAATGGAAGTCTTCATGAGTACTGAGTCCAATACATTACTATCTATACTGGACAATCTGCAACAATTACCTGTGCTGGTCTGTTTTGTTTATTTTGTAAATTTGATATGGGTTGTCTGCTTTCTATCAGAATATTCTCTCAAAATGCTTTATCATTAGTCACTTTTTTCTTTCTCGTTTGAGTCTAAGTAGTCATTTCAGTGAGGCGTAATAAATACATGATAAGGGTGATTAACTATATTAGTAATTAATATTTATACAAAATGTGACGAAAATTAAAATTTTTAGACTTTTTTGGCAGACAAAAATACACATTGTATATCCCCAAGCTAAGCAAGTTACGCTTGTGTTATGGGTAATATACAACGGACCACTCTGGGGCCGATCCCAGACACCCAGATCATATTAAATAACGGAAAGATCGTTTCCGAAATTTACTATGCCAGGATTTTTTCCGAAATTTACCTGGAGCCTCTGCGTTCCGACGAGTTCGGCCGGCCGGCTTAGCCCGCTCAACAGCAGAGGCCGTCAAAGAACAGATCTAATTAAAAAAGTAAAATGTAAAATTCTATTATCCCTATTTAGTATAGAAGGGGTCATTACCAGTCTCTGAATATGGCGGGAAGTGTCTAACAATAGTGGTCGGTAAAATAGTGTGGCGAATTCAAAAGTCGATACGCGGCATTGCGATACCGGGTACGTCCATTTACGCCTGTGAGGCGTCATTACCACGGCATCCCCATCCATCATGATAATAGGCACGTACCCTTGAGCGTACACTGAGATTATGGGATACGTGGATAACATCACGAACTTATTGTCAGGAATAAGCGAATGATAGGACCGGACTGCTTGAAATGGTCTTAGACATTCCCTTTTTAAGGCATTCGTGTATAAAAGACAATAACTACCTAAATATGAAAGTTTGCATCTTAACCTGTATAACATTTTAAATCATTCACAATACTAAAATGATAATAAATTTATAACATAAAATTCACTTCTCTTTTTCTTAAAATAGCGCTAACACATTACGAAGTGCTGCACGTAGAGTAGGAAGTAGATATGATTTTAACTTAGGTAAATATTTCTTTTTAATATAGATTCAAACACTGGTAGTCGACTCAATTATAATCAATCTTATAGTGGATTTCTAACAGTGTATAAGCAAATAGAAATGCTACTGAAAATTCAACTTAAGACCTGTCCATAAAACTAGAAATAAGTTAATTTATTTCTTATGTCTATCAGATTATAAGTTTAAAGGTGAAAAGTTCACATACCCAAGTGCGAACGTGAGCTTTCGCCGTAGTTGTTAAATAATAAAATATTGCGTATTACAAATCAGGATCACCCATTGGACCTACGCATTCTGGTTCATAAACCAGTTCAAATACCATAGATAATACCTTTCAACATTGCACGACGATAATGATATCGGCCCTTGTCGGGAAGTGGACACCGTTCATTGTACTGCAACTTTAATGACGGTGCTATGAAATATAATTTAGGTAGTAAGTTTTACTGTAATTATGATGTCTTGCTAATTTAACGTTATCGTTGCATAAACAATCTAATATATTTATGTACAAGTGTTCAAATAAAACTATAACACCCAAGTCTGTGAAAAGACAAATAAATAATAATCTTGCATTACCTTACAAATATGAAAGTATTATGTCAATCCCTATTATAATAATATAAATGGGAAAGTAATTCTGTCTGTCTGTTCCGTTTTCACGGAAAAACTACTGGATACTGATACAAACTATACTGGGGGATGGTATAGTTTGCGATATAAAATGAAGTGAATATTCCGAGGGCAAATACATAAAAACTTAATAGACTGTAACCTGTACCGCCTGCTCTTTAAACAAGAGATGCGCACTAGAGGTTGACCCCCGGCGCAGCCGCGGGTTAAACTCTAGTAGATATATATTATTCCCTTTTTGAAAATTACAATTTAGAACGTAATGTTTGTATCTTAAAATTAACATACACTCATTGAGATATATTTATATGATCTAAGCAAAGATAATTACTGGATTTTGAGTTATATAATTATAGTTTACTAATAACATCTAATATTTAAATAACATTGAGATAATATATTTATTATCTATTGCACGCATTGTTTATTATTTTAGTATTAGTAATATTCATTAGAACCATGCCTCAGAAGTGGTTGTTAACATATTTTTGCAATATGAATTCCTTCACGCTATTATATTTGCTCATGGTGCAAGAGAAAAATTAATTTTAAAACATTGTTGGCATACAATATACCGGTGAACTTATTCTGCAATTTCGACTTCCAATATAATTTAAATAAAAGTGTGCATATTTAAAAGTAGCCTTGAGTGCATTGGCATCGCGTGTGGAGGGTTCCTGTGTTCGAGTAAAATACAAAACATTAATATATTTTGATCCGTCCAATATTTTTTATACAATTTTAAGTTACAATAATTATTGGCTGATTCCTATATCTTACCATAACTTGCCGTACCACTTGTTAAATTGTGATATAAACTCTATATAAGGAATGTCACCTTTCTACCAATGGTTTATGGGAAAAGATGAACAGTAACATGCTACCAACACGCCGGTACTTTAGTGAAGCACTTGCCCCTATGTTTTAGATTTTATAATCTAGTCACCATATCGATCTTGAGATAGAGCGTCTCTTATCTCCATTTGCTTCTGCACGGTAGCACCTATTTCCTAAAGCGACGCATGTTTTATCTTGTTTGCTATTGACCATGAATATTTGCTTATATTTGTATACTTATGTCATCTATTACGAACAAGTTTTCAACCTGTCAACTACTTACCGACAAACATGCCCTTAATCTTGTTGGACATGCATAAATTTCTACTTGGCCATTCACATACAAGTTGAACGGAATATTTGTTAAAGCACTTTACATTATTTCCGTTTCCACGGTCGCTTTATGTGGACGATAACACTTGCAAGTATAAGTCGTACAAAACTGGTATCATCAATACGTTGGCCATAGCAAAGGGCCACACGGCTGAAATACATATCGTGTTACGAGGGGAAAGTAGAAATCTAATACATTATGGTGCATTTGTGCTGTGGTCGTATGTTTATGTTTATTTTTAGTGCAATGGCTGTAACGCCATTTATCGTGGACGGGATAGTGCGACGGTCACTAACACATTTTGCATGTACGATCGTAGCATAAAGAAAAAAAAGTGCGTATAGTTCGGCCGCTCTTAGAATGCGTTCCCACTTCGGGAACATTTGCGTGGATAATATTGTAATGACGATCAATTTACGACAATTTTTTTATTGCCTCAAGCAGGCAAACAGGCAGACTGTTCACCTGATGGAAAGTGGTTACCGTCGCCTATGGACGTTTGCAACACCAGGTGTGACGCCAACGCGTTGCCGACCTCAAAGAAATTTTATAACGCCCTTCTTAAAAAACCTTATGTCAGCGCAAAGGGAAAACTGCGGCGGGAGGCTCCCTCCAGATCATTGTTGTACGCGGAATGTTCTGGACAATGGTTGCGTAGTTGAGCGTGGAAGCTCAAGGAAATGGGGGTGAATATCCCGTCGCTGGCGAGCGGTGCGGTTGTAAAAGTGAATGTATTTATTACTGATTCGAATTTAGTTAAAATTCATATCATCTTAGTTCTTAGAGCGATCTGACTATAATTTATGTTATTTATTTGGTAACTAAGCGTTTGTTATACTAAATATTTTTGAACTCTAACGTTTTTTTTATTGCTTGAGTTCAGCAGACAGGCCTGACAGACCCGATGGAAAGCGGTTACCATCGCCAATAAAATTTGTAACACCAAAGATGCTACCAATGTGCCGCCACTCTCTAAACGGAGATTGGAACTTGGCCACTGATGCCGGAACACAACTCAAGCTTGTTATGGCGGCATACTCTAGACCAGGGATGGTAGCCATCCAGACGAGTAAATACTTTACCACCTGGCTGTGGGTTGTTTTGTCGCGTCTTACGACAGGCCGGCCGGCAGCAGTAAATTGTATTCTTTCTCCGTTCGTGCACGGATGAAAGATGTATGTATGCACACCGTGATGCACACATACTATAATTATTATGTTTATAAGAAAGTTCACAATTCACGTATGTTTTTATTTTGGTTTAACGACCTGTTTAAATATATCACTAGGGTTTAGTGATATATTTAAATGGTACGCAAGTAATTAATGACGTCTATTAAAAGTACGATAATTTATTCATTAATCTATTTAAAATTAAATTTAGTGACAATTATCGTTATGAAATCTAATTTTACCCTTTTGACATCAGTCAACGATTAAAATAACTCAAGTACTATCTATGTGCTGCCACTGTAGCTGGTTGACGTTGATTAAATTATTAGTATATTATCATACTTGACATCGTACAGAAAGGCACTGTTGGTTTGTTTGTACTTAATTTCGTATAATTATCTTCCAGTACATTCAAAATTAATATTAAGGTAGTAACATAAATTTTTTACGTGATTTGCGAGTTGATTCTATATACGTTTAAGCTTATATTTTTATATGGTGTACCATGTATGCTGTGATCTAGGATTTTATTTAGATTTATGCACCTTAATAAATAATAATAGTACATATCACTTTTGAAAGACGCTTCAGTGAACTTTTATCTTAAGCCGGTATTAAACGTTTTATTTCTGTTTTTCAATTTGGATGAATCAACCAAACTGTAACTTATAAACATAAACTTCAATCATTCAATGTTATTGAATATCGTCCCGTCATTTTAGTTCTCTGCCTTTCAGCCAAATTGATTCCATTTGATTAATCCGCCTAATATAAGCACCTCTACCCAAATAGTGATTCTGAACGTGTGCTTATTATGTTCTGTGCTTCGCAATTTAGGACCGTCGTCTATGAGCTGGTAAATCTAGCTAGCTATTTAAGTATTATAATACAGTCTGTAGACTCCCAGACCGCTTAGATAATTGTACATTGGTATTTCAGACGATAGGGCCGTGATAGAACTTTCACCGTTTACATTTCGCTGTTGGTATTCGTGCTATGGGAATGGCGACGCCCTTTGCAACAGCATTTAACTTTGTTAGACCTTGTTTAGACTGTAGATACAAATCTTGTAGACGAACAGTTATTTTGATCATGTTTTTGATTCAGATTAAAGTACACGGTGCTATTGTTAACGATACGTTTGTTATTTATATAATGTTGTGAAACAAGACAATAAATAAGTATTTTTCACATTAGCGCTGGTTCTTAGTCTGGTTTATTGTTAGTATCTTTATTCGGACGCGGTGGCAATCAACTTGAGCATGAACTATATAATACTGCGGAATTTAGCAAATTGAGTTTTATACTCGGTAGTTGAGTTTTTGTCTAAATTTCAGATGGCTGCATTTTTGCTAGACATCTGAATCTACTAAACGGAAAAAGAAGGTTCATTGGTTATATATAGATCTCGCAGAAGATCCCTTATGCGTTGAATTGACTAGATAAAATTCCTTACAGATATTTATTTAATGAATAAGAACCAGCATTCTGTCTGTTCATAGTTTCGACTACGAAGAAAAATAGTCTGGTAATAGTTATTCTTCGGAAAATGTCACGTATTCCAAGAACAAATGTTAACCAACATGTATGTTATGTAATAATTGCTCGCTAGGATGCTAGGATCAAGATCTTATCGAGCGCTACTGTTACATGCATGCATTGTATTACGGTAATCATAAATTCAGGTGTACTATACCTGGAGATCCATGCTAAATCCCCTTTAGTATACTAATAAGTTGGACAGCTATGGAATAACTTCAACTATGTTGGTGGCTTAATAACTGCTTTGTCCTAACCATATTGCTAAATTAAAGTTTATTCTACAAAAATAACACTAGCATATTCGTCTTATATTGTTTTGTACTGCAATCAATTTACAATTCACGACTATTATTGATAAATGATAAAATAGGAAGAAACTCTGCTTTCAATTGCAGCAGATTATTGTAGCAATGAATAATAATATGGCAAAAGAACTATTGTAGGGTTAAGGTGTCCAATATATTACTACTTGTTGAATTCTTAAACATCTAATAATACTGTGTGCAATAATAAAGAGATTCTGATGATATAATTTCTGTTGCTTAAACTCGCTTTAAGTGCGAATCGTAATAAAAAATTATCACGCAACGTGACATAATGCAAAGCTTCACACGTAAAAGTTGCATATATTATTGAGAAATACCAGTAACAATAACATCAAGTTGACATTATTATTTCGTCTTTGTTTTATATAAATTACCAAACCTTGTTGGTAATATAGGCAGAAGATACAATAAACACTCGTTATACATAATAATTCTCGTCTTTGAAAATCATGACATATCAAGGTGATTTCTTTACAGTAACTGTTTAATATGGATTCAGTTACCGCATTTGACAAAATTGCTATCGTGGCTATAGTAGTTAGCACGTTTCGTTCAAACTGCGTGGACTCAAATTCTAGCACGGAAACATGCATTACTTAGGCAATTATTCAGACTTTATGTGTATTGTTACAATTAATCATGTGGTGACGGTGAAGGAAAACGTCACGATGAAACCTGCATATCGAGATAACCTTTCAAGCCCGCCCTAATTGACCTTGGACAAGCGTTTGTTCCCTTAAAAATGGGCAGGCCCAAGCCTAGCTGTGGCAGGATTCTGAGCCGATATTATTATTTGCAAGTTGTACATCTATATTATCACTAGTAGCATAGGTAACGAGTGCTAAGAATGGAAATCTCAATACTTTTATATGTTGCCTTAATGATTAGTTCTACTATGTTTGCTAAATATCACAAGTATCGAGTAAATCGTGTTCCTCGTGACGCACTTCGTGACACGTGTGTTGACTTATTTAATTCTGATACTCTATTAAGTTATGAAATTGTAAAGAAACTTATTAATGGTAAATGTAAAATTAATGAGGTTGCCCAGAAGCATAGTTTCAGTCGACGCCTCTGAGCAACAAGCTTGATAATATATAATGTGAAATTCACCGAATACATCTGTGGACATTTATTATAATCTTAGTAAAATGTGTAATTTCTGCAGTACATTGCCTATTCTCTTATATTAGCTAACACTAATAAGTACTCCATTATCGACACACTACCATTTAGAATAAATGTCGGTAAACATAGGGCTATTATTTTAATCCTCCGTCCAGCGAGCCTTGATCTCCAGACCATCGGTTCACGGTAACCCGTCCTATCAACCGACCGTTAGCCCCATCGATAGCAATCAGCCTGATTGCGCCCCAGCTTAGCCAGTTGATATCGCCTACAGATACATGAACCTTGATTCACATTCCGATTTACACGGAATTGGTGTTAAACTTCTACCTAATTTTGGTTTGTTGGCGATAGTGTGGTTATAACTCTCAGCTGAGGATGTTTTTTTTCCGGACATTCTTATGCTCCATTATTGTCTAAATTGTTGTGTGGTGCTATGAGATGGATATAATTTTATCCATGCACCCGGGATCAAATAATTGAAAGGAGCAAATCATTTTATAAAGAGAAATTAAATCTATATGACTGAGAATGTTTTATCTGGAATGTTAACGGATAAATTTGGAGTACAGTAGGTCCCAAAGGAGATTGATGCATTGTGTGAAGGATATTATAAAGTTGATGTGACAGAGGATACCAGCCAGAATAGAGGAGCATGGAAAGAAAAACCTGCTGCTACGCAGACCTAAAACGACTGAAAAAAAAAGAAAAACTTTACTAACTTATTATTAATTCCATACAAGTTCTATGTTATTCTTCTTCATTTTTGAAAAAATTGCAATATTTCATATTATGCGAGTAGTGTTTCACTCGGTTTCGCTCGCATCAATTTCGGGTCCGTAGCATTCAAATATTTCCTTATTATCAAGATTAAAAACATTATGCGTTCATCTCCAGTATCGGAGATACAATATATTTTTTTTACGATAATTGGCTATTTCTCATTACTGTGAAGAAGTAGCAAACAAAATACAGGCAGCAAAAAAAACTTCGTTAAAAAAAACCGACTTCAAAAGCTAAAAAGTATAAAATAACTTAATAAAGATTTTTGACTAATAATTTAATTAATTTATTAAGAGACTAAATAATATAACATTTTCTACATCTTGAAGTCGGTGCCAAGTAAACCATAAAAATAACAATATTTTGCAACATTTTCTTGTTATAATAGTGTATATAGTAATTTTTATGGTTTGCTCGGCACCGAATTCAAGATGTAGAAAATTTTATATTATTTTGACTCTTAATAAACTAATTAAATTATTAGTCAAAAATCTTTATTAAGTTATTTTATACTTTTTAATTTTTGAAGTCGATTTTTTTAAACGAAGTTTTTTTATTTTTTACTTTTTAGTGTCTAGCTATAGGTAGTCCCAAGAAAGGTGCCGCGCGCCTTAAAAAATATGGGTCCAAAGAAATGGGAACAGAAAATTATCATAAAAAAGTTCATAAAATGAAAACTACTGGGCCAAACTATGTTAAATTTTTAGGTTTAAATCTCAGCGTTATCGGTGTACATACATAAAAAAACACCAATCAAGTTGAGAACCTCCTCCTTTTTGAAGTCGGTTAAAAATTACTTTCGAATGAATTTAGATAAGATTTACATGCCGGATATTACAATGTAATGTACTCTTGTGAAGTAGATTATCCATCCACATTACGATCGTCGATCTGGTAGTTCCCTTTTTTCGAAATATATGTTCACATTTGCACTAGTGCATAAGAACTGTCTTTAATGGCCCATTATATATAGCCTTAAAGAAGTTCTAGTGAAAATCACTGCAAAAATGTACAATAATGCATCATCACGTCTCGCGCAGTCATTGAACGCAAATGGCACGTAATAAAGCATCACGGACCGATGAGCAAAAGAACGAACGTGATAAGTGAGAATCGAATGAATGGCCACTACTTGGCATTCCCTTACTTGTTTATGACTCGTATAATTAATAGCAGCTTAAACTATACTATTGATAAGCAACCGAGTTTAATCCTTTGTATCCAATTGTTTTGTAATATCAATGACAGTTTATCGATTAACAACCGTTAAAACCATGCAATAGTTTAAACTTGCCCAGAGAGGGGTCCTTTAAACTCTTCAGCGTGGATTAAACGACGTATTTGCCATTGCCAATGAATTTAAAAGTTTTTGTCTGATTCCTTCAAACAACCAACCAAACTATAAGAACAGCGCGGGACACAAATAGTCTGTGTCTACTTACTGGATAGCACTAAAAAATAGTTTTTTTTTTGCCGTGTCACTAACATTATAATAATTACCATAGGGCCGGTTTCTATATCTTACCGACCGTTCAATTGTCTTACTATAGTTAAATAACGAACGAAATAGATAATGTTACCACGTAAAAAGTAATGATCAAAGAATAGTTGAGCTCTTCATATCTTCGAAGAATTGATTTTAGGACACGGGTTTAATCCATCGATCAACTTTTTCCGTAGATTACGAATTCCATAGTTTAAACTACGTTTGAACGAACTTGGCTTATGACTAAGTTATGTACGGATGCAATGTTGAGCGTTGGCGGTGGCCTTGTGATAGTATCCAATCTAAATGGTAGTCACATAGAATGACATTATTGAGACGTAATCGATCTCCTGTCGCCAGTAGGTCAATTGTGGTATTTGCATTTTTAAGATCGTTCACGAAGTTTGACTGTATTGATTGTCTGTCGTGATAGGAATTCTCAATACGGTTGTTAGTCAACAAAACCGTAAAATGCATTTGCTTCGTTTCCTAATCTCGTATATAGGATAACTTTCCTAAAAATACGAGCGTTGAATGTGAATTCAACTAAGGTCAATGCAATACTAATATCAGCTTAATGCATACTGAATAAATGTTTAAATAAATTTACTATAATTTAAAATCAATGCTTCCTTCTATATGTCATTTTAAAATACATTAGCATTTTAAATTCATAAGGATTTTAACCTTACAAAATAAATGAAAATGAAATAAAAAGACTTATGGAGAGTTGACGAGCTCACTGTTTTTGTCATTTGACTGTGAAACACTATTAAAGTGCATTTAATCGAAAATTTCCCATATGTCCCAAATTATTTCACGATCTTGTTTAAACTATTTTTTGTTAAATGTTCAGAACTTTACCACTTATATAGTCCAAAAAGTAGAGAGGGACCAATATATCTTAATTTTTTTTGTAATAATCACTAAGATATTTTTTGTCCTCTTACAAAAGGCTGAAACATACGAGCGTAGCAAGTTGTGACGTATTATTACTTAAATGTTAATTACAATTATTTATATCACAATGCTTTAAAAGTATGATAATAACGAGGCATTTTAACGTCCACTCTTTTATAAGAACATCGTTTTAGAATTTATTGTGTAGTGTGTCACCTACCACCACTTTATATCTAGCCCCTCCTAATGCTTTACAGGGTCTAGGTAGTTTTTATTATTTGTTAGTGATTTATTCTATATCTATTTCCTACGTTACTTTACCATATTGTTCGAACCTAGGCCCCGACAAAGACAAATTCCACGTACAAGTCTGTAAAAGCACATTTTATTACCTGTCGGCATTTGAACTAATTGTAATCCTTTTATGATCGTTTTCTTTTGTTCACTTATTTATTAACATACGTTTCTAGTTATTGTGGAGAACAGCCTATTGTATTCGTTTATGGCTGCTTGCAGGCATGATTAGCCAGGTGTGCGGATTACGATTACTAGGAGGTTGGGTAGACGTTGCCGGGCGGATTCATTCGCATTTGTGAAGTATAAAACGACGGGCTGATTGAGAGAGGGGCAGTTGAGCGAGAACCACGATCAAGGCGTGACGTGTGTACAATCGGGAATCTAATAGTGACGGACTTTGCGCATTTTATTGAATTACGACCTTCTGCATTACGTTTGGATTTGTCGTGTTCGGTTATATTTGTACGTGAGTTATACGTGTTTGTATAGTTCTTATAAACTCTATAATAATTCCAACGGCATTTTAATTTGAGTCCCGCAATCGTAACAATATATTTGCATAACTTTATGTTTGTCAATCTGATTTACTAATATTTTCCAATCTTGTTTAGTCTGTATATTTGTTTGATAAAATAATATGTAATTTATTATTTCTATACAACTTGAAGTTATTTGTTTAGGACTAACCATATTTTGTCTTTGCAGGGTCTGGAGATAGTTAACCCACAAGCAGCGGAGACTCGCGTCAATGAAGGAAACGCCAAATATTTTTCGAATACATCAGGGTTTTTATCAGTTGGAAAAAATACTACATAGTGATAACTATGCTGTTTACATGTTTTACAATCGAGTTAAGTAAATAAAATTTAATTCGAGGTTACGATCTAAAATGGTGACTCGATTACGTGTAAGATACGATTTTACAGAATACATTTCAGTTGTGAAAAAGTTTTGTTTTATTTTATTACCATTGTAGATATGGTCAGTGTAGCGATAAGTTGGCCGAGTCCCTCATACGAGGCGTTTTCACTCCGCGGCTTAGTTCAGTAATTATTTTTTAAATAAATTCTTTAATAAACATGAAGATCCGTAACACACTATGCGCTGTCAAGACACACCTTTAATAAGAATTTTATGATTTAAATTGGAATTAGTGAAGTAGTTGGCTTGAGAATAAATAGGTCCGTATCGCCGTTTGGACAGACATCCACTTAATTGATAACTATTTTTTTTAAATTTAATGACTTTTAGACAAACGTACATCCTGTGAAAACGAAAACTTACATACATGCAATGTCACTTATTTTAATATCTTAAGAATGATTTCTAATACTGACTGTCGCAGTAAGGCTATATATAGTAGAATGTAAAACCCCAAGTCCAACAAATCTAAGCAAAAGTCTTTCCTTAGATGCTAACAACTTATTACTTAATTGGAAAACTTCTGTCCAAATGATGATAAGGAGTTGACACGCCAGTTTCGTAATTTAATTATCTACTTAATGTAAATCTAATCAAGCTTGTGAGATGCTCGCAAGTGATAAGGCCATTTTTCTACTAAATTAAAATATACTTATGACTTACCTGTATCGTGTAATTTTGTATGGTATACCACATCATTTGACTTAACTATAGAGCTATTCACGCTATTTGATTGAGTAACAGTTTTGAGACTATTTACCTGTATAACCATGGCCTTGGATCATCGTTTCAGAAGATGCGAGTCATGTTGTAATATAATTTTGCCTACATCATTCATAATTATCATTCGCTTGCCTATCAAATACACTTACCAGTGAGACGATCTCTCGCAATGCAAAAACCATTGAAGCAAATCTTCGCAGTTACGTTCTTGATAAAAAAAATTCATTTTCTCTTCTCTTCTCTGAACGTCCTGATCAAATCTGGACCATAATTTCAGAAGATGCGAGTCATGTTGTAATATAATTTTTAATCCCATTTGCAGGGACAAAAAGTATAGTATGTTCATCTCTTGTATCAAAAATAACTAATTAAGTACTGGTTTGTTCGCAAGAGCCAGAATAAAAAACCATTCCCTTTTTCATTTTTGTGTAAAAAGTACCAATAGTAAAATTTTTATTTGTACAATATATTCACCAACATAATATTAGCCTTTATGTATTTAGTATTTTTTTTATTTTTATTGTTTTAGTTCAGCAGACAGGCAGACGGCCCACTTGATGAAAAGCGGTTACCATCGCCTACGGACATTGGTACAAATGCGCTGCTGCTCTCTTAAAGGAGGCTGGAACCTGGTCACTAATGCCGGAACACGACTCAAGGTTGTTATGACAACATACTTTAGACCAGGGGTGGTAGCCATCCAGTCGGGCAAATACTCTACCACTTGGCTGTGGGTTGTTTTGTCGCCTCTTACAACAGGCCGCCCGGCCGCCGGAAATTGTATTCTTTCTCCGTTCCTGCACGGATGAAGTATTTCCTTTATTGCGAAACTGGCAAACAGGCAGACGTCCTAGCTCATGGAAAGTGGTTACCGTCGGCTACAGACGTTTATAACACCAAGGGTGAAGGCAACTTGTTACCAGTCATTAGGATGGGATAGGGCGACGAGATAAAGAAAGAAAGAAAAAGACTTTATTTGAAGAAATAGCTACGTAATTACATTTCTTATACATTATTATATATAAAGTATATTTTGTGAATTTGTACGCTGCATTTTCAGAAAACAAGTTTTACACTCAGCATATTACTGTGCCTGAATTATATCCGGCACAACGTTGATTTTCAGTGCAAATCTTCCTTTTGGCGTGAAGATCAAAACGACCCAATTTTGTTAAACAAATATTAACTATAAAATATTTAATTAGTAAATCAAATAAATAAATTTAAATAAACCAACAATAAAATGCTTTGTTACTTTAAAATTAAAATGAATAAATAACCATATAATTACTTAAAACTATTCACACATCCCTATATGTGTATCCGTGTAACAACTTGTATCGATCGAATCATCGATATCAATACAGGGACCAGACAGTAAGAATAGGATAGAGGGGATGAATGAATTAAGGACATTTTTATTAAATCAATGCTATTATGAATTACTGGACTTTATAAATACACTAGCTGACCCGGCAAACTTCGTACCGCCTCAGAATCAATTTTTTTCATATTTACTCACCTTTTAAACCTTCCCTGGACTTCCACAAATAATTCAAAACCAAAATTAGCCAAATCAGTCCAGCCATTCTCGAGTTTTAGCGAGACTAATGAACAGCAATTGATTTTTATATATAAGATTTTGATCATTTTGAAGTGATAACTTCTTATGTGAGGGTAAACCACTACGTCACGTCACGCGTTACGGCGCCAAACTTCCCTTTCTTTCACGCATACGACAGCAGTAGGCAGGCTCCGCCTCTCTTACTCTGACCCACGCGTTATATACTTAAAATTTAAGTAATAACCTAAGCTTTTCTCAAGTTAAACAATTTCAATATTAAATAGTTCAACTTAGATTAGTTTAAGTTATCACTTCTGTCGGGCGTCCCGAGACGCACACGTTTTATATATATAATATATTAATAAAATAATAATTGTAGATAGTTATATATAGATATAGATAGTTAGCATAGTAATTATTATTATGTTATTAATATTTTTTATGACTTTGTTTGTAGGACATTAATTTATATTTCTTTGTGTCTTGGAAGACCACGGGCCAGAAAAATGGCCCGGACTTTTGTAGGGCTTGCGTGGGGGCATGGGAAGGCCAACACGTAGAGGCCCCTTGACAAATTTAATGTAAACGTGGCGTGACACTGACCGGCGGTTATCCCTGTCTACACCACATAGTAATACACCCAAGGATAAGCCCCGGCCAGTGTAGGACTATTGTGGGAAATGAAAATTATATTTATTATTATAATTTTTGTATGTCGAACTGGCCAAACATGATGCACATTTACTTTGATACCATCATGCATACTCTGATATGTAAATACTCATGTTTAATAAATAAATAAACTTTAAGTTTGATGGAATATTATGGGATTGGAATAGACCAATGGGATATTGAAGATGGAATAGAGGGAGGAAAAAGTGGGACATCGGCATTCTCACTCACTGCACGAAACTCGGTTAGCTCAAGGTAAACAGTTTCACACCGATCCTCTATGAGTGTGTGGTATCACACCGATCGAGCTGGATCTAAAAGCTGTAATCAAGATAATGATATAGTAGAGTATATCACCAAATATCAATTGCAGCAGACAACATCAACACGAATCTGCGGCTCATATTAATACAAAACCTGACTTGTTTAAAAAACCACGCTACTGTAACCGCAAATGTTTTGAACGTTAAAAGTCATAATTTATATTTAATATCGTAGTATATTTTAATATATTGAGAATTAACACTCAAATATGTATATTATAGTGGGACATTTCAAGGCTAACATAATTATATACACGTTTGCCGGTAAACGTAATGCTTGCTTAACATATAGTTGGTATTACAGAAATAGCACATTCTCACAAGAGTGCGTTTACTAAAGTAAATAAACCGTCTCTTTAGGGCTACATTCAAATGCAAGTAGCATTGATACAATGTTAATAATAATAACTTTTTCTCAAGGTATAACATTTATCCCACCGTTGGAGACAAACGGGAGGATAGTATGGGATATGAGACAACTATAGAATATTCACAAGATCCAGCGATAGGTGGCGGGATATATACTTCCAAAGTCGTAAAAACTGTGTAATCCCCTTTAATTTTAGCTCTACGAAATGTAAATTTCAGAAAAGCATCAAGGTAGTTGAATTTAATACTTTAAAAAAATTGTATTGATTAAGTTCGTTTTTAATAGGGTATATTCAATTTAACGCTTCTTTGTGGCTTAGTAGCCATTTTCCGAAAACAAATGGATGTTTGTCACCTCCACGGAACCCTTCATTGTTGGTGGACTGCCACGCGTTTGCCCGATTTATTAAATTGTATATTTTTTATAAAAGTACTTTCAAGCGTAGAGATAAATCGTAAATTACTTTTTATGTCCAAAAATTTTACCTATATAATATTTTTTATCGATTTTGAAAACGAAATATACGTCCATCCTGCAGACTTTGAGAAAAACCCTATAAACATTAATAAAAGTGAATCTTATTATAACACACACTGTATGTGATAAACTCATTAACATGATTATAAAAGGATTATTTGCTGTCCTAGTTTCGGTGTTTCCTCGTGTTTCAATAAACATTGCGCAAATCAAGATGCAGTGGCCGCTTATATGTTACTAAATAGATTGGCAAACACACCTTTATTCACATACCATACATACATTTTTACTTTGTGTATAATTATGGTTAAGTTATGGTGGCTCAATGACATAGATAGAGACTCCTGCGTCTTATTCCGATGACGTGGCTTCGAAACTTTTCTCTCCGAATATGTATGTAACATGCATACTGGTGAAGAACACGGCCTATATGGAAGGCTTATACATGTGGTGGGGATGCTATGGGACGGCTAGCAGGCAGAAGCCCTTTCGACGATTTAATCTAAATGTGGCGTGACATTAACCAGTGATTGTCTTTATATGTATAATGTACCCAAGGACAAGGTATGAAAAAAAGAGCTGGGCTATTGAGATGAACTGCTAATAGTACGGTGTCTGAGACTATGGAGAGGACTACGTGGACAAAAGCAAATGGGCAGACAGCGACTCGTTACTACACTGCATATTGACTCTCCAAAATGCAGTAAAAGTACAGCGAGGGGCAACATGTATGTGAGTGAATAGAGGGTGGAAATGTGTGCTATAATTTCACCTAGGCTACTCCTGGATTTATGTCTTTAATTATATACATATATTACAATTGACAGGCAAGGACATTCGCGACAAGAAAACTACGCATCAAGATTGCTGGTATATGAAAACTTATCTTGAACAGTCTTAGCGGGTTTCTCTAAAATTAAAACGTCCGACTCCAGCAGTGGGACGTTTGTGAGCATATGTTACATTAGTTCCGGTTGCATTCGGAATAGCTGCTTTGGATACTAGGTTCGACTTCCCTACTTTTTCATCTCCGCTTCGTACGGTCTTCGTCATTCCTTTATTGTGAGAGCATTGGCACACAGATTCACGACTTTAATCCACCATTTGTTTGCCCTTATATGGTCAATAACCAATAAATATCATCGATAACATTTTCTTAATACAAACACGGAATCTGGGGTAAAAGAGTCGGTACGCTGATTCATTATCCTATTTTTTAGTCATACTAAGGAAGGACAAAGTGCTTTGTATTCAGGTCATTTACGGTTCCAAACGCTCACGTTGAGTTCAACAAATTGAGGACGACTCTTTCTGTTTGTTTTGTATCGCCCGCAAAAGTAACACTTAATGTAACTTGAAATGTAGACACTAAGCACTAAAAGCATTATCCGGTTCGAGTATAGCTAATCTCAATTTGCTGTGAACTTTCACGTGTCTTTTCATTATACCTTAATAAATAAATCGTATTTATTTTATTAGAAATGTCAACCGATATTAACTTTTGTCACAAAGCTAAGGAAAGCCAGTCTAGATTTATGATTAAAAAAAACTAGATTGTCTTACTTTTACAATAATTAGTAGCATTAAGATGTAATTTTTTTCTCCTTCTGTTTCTTGATCAGACGTCTAGATTTTTGATCCAAAATTGGTTTTTGTCATATACTTACCAGCGACATGCATACGTTCGTGGTTTTTATTTTATTTTATTATAAACAGATTTGATGCGAAATTAATTTAAAGGGCCTTTATTTATAGATGTATAATTGCTTGGCCCAACTGATTGACTGCCATATCAACGCATAGCCCAAACTACTGGGGCTTAGACCATGAAAATTTGCATGCGGGTTCTTTCTATACTGTAGGTGCGCACTAAGTAAGGATTTTTGAAAATTCAACTCCTAAGGGGAAGAAAAAGTGGAGTTTTTATGAAAATTCTTCATTTTTAAAGTAAGAACACAAAATTTTATACCTACTAGCTGACCCGGCTACGCGTTGCTGTGGCTCAGTAATTTTTATTTTAAATTAAAATGAAACCTATCGTATATCCTAAGTTGGAAAAAATCCAGCAAAATGAAAAAAAATACATCCAAATCGGTTGAGTACTTTCGGAGTTCATCGCGGTCAAACATTGTCAGGCGGTTTTTTTTATATATATATACTAGCTGACCCGGCCACACGTTGCAGTGGCTCAGTAAATTAAAAAATATTATAAATTAAAATGAAACCTATCCTATCTTTCAAGTTGGATCAAACTGCACACGGTGTGAAAATTTGATTAAAATCGGTTAAGTAGTTTAGGACTCCATCGCGGACAAACAACGTGACACGTAATTCATATATATTAAAGATAGATAAATTTCTGGTTAGAAATAAAGGTACGCATGTATCGGCGTTTTTGGAAATTTAAACCCTAATAGGGTGAAAAAGGGTATGAAAGTTTGTACGAAAATTCTTGATGTTTAAAGTAAGAAGCAAAAAATTTTACGTACCTATGTCTGGTTAAAAATAAATGTACACGTGTATCGGTGTTTTTCGCAATTCAACTCTTTTTACTTTTTTCGACTACTCAAACTATGACTATTTTTAATATATCCGAGCGAAGCCGGTGGCAACAGCTAGCATGTCTATATTGAATTTAAATAATGTTTACAAATTTTGATTTAGTTCTTTTAGTGATTGAGGTAAACTGTATACTTATTAAAAAAATCGATCAGAAAACTTAATTACTGGTATTTAAGGTTAATCTACCATTATCCGATTGTAAGTGTGTAAGTTACTAATTGTTACTCCTTTTTATACGTGATAAAACGTCAATACAGGAGAGAGATGTTCAAAAAATTTAATTTGCTATAATGTAATATTTTCTTAAGTTTTCGCGACTTACATACATAATAAAACTACATTTTAAAGATTTTAAGCGCGGTTTGATTTATTTGATTTTTGTTATTCCGACGTTTCGGCCACTTTTCAGTGGCCGTGATCAGGGAAGACAAAGATGAGATCGGATCGGAGATCTTTGTCTTCCGTGATCACGTCGGAATAACAAAAATCAAATAAATTACCGCGCTTAAAACCGTTGAAACGTAGTTTTATTATTGGTGTAATGTGTTCAATGTCTGAAAAGACGTTTTTGACTGCGAATCCTACTTGTGCACGTCGGCTTTGCTGCAGTTCAAGGACGTCTTGTTACGTTAAATTTTATATTGCTTACGTAATTTTAACGGCACAAGTACAATAAAAGGTGATAGCAAAAAACCTTGAGAGCACTTTTAGTTCAGAACATTTTCTTAATTGACAGAAGTCATAAATTCAAATTTATTTACAGTAATCTATGTGGTCTAGAAGTGTGGGTGGAATACGGAACTAATATTAATTACTATATTATAGTTCTGTTGAAGGCTTAAACAGACACACAAAAAATATACAGCATACGTACTAGGATATGTCCGCGACTTTGACCACGCTTGACTTGAAATTCCCTTGGGATTTTCGGGATACAAAGTGTAGCATTTAAAAAAGAATGTAAACTAGCATTTTACTGACAACTGTGTTAGAATAAGCTAATTTTTTGCACCCGAACAACTTCAAAACGCTTCCGGAAAAATTTCCGTGGTATTCCCGGGCTAAAAGTTACACATTTTATTACATAAAATTTGCTATCGATCGAAACTACATTGCAATTCGATTTTTTTTTCAATCTGGCCATTTCAAATCATTCCCAGAAAAACTGCCGTGGTATTCCTGACATAAAAAGTAGCGCAGACTTTAAATCTAAGAATTTGCTATCGATCAGTGTAAACCGCATCGAAATCGGCCTAGTAGTTTTTACGTGAATCCCGAAAAAACACACAAACAGAAAAGAAATTAAAAAAATGCATCGTGATCTCCGTCGTTTATATGATCTATTCCAGTTGTTTTTTTTAATAGTACAGACACGGCATGTTTAAAATTTTATAATATTATAGATATAGATTGTGAAGCTGGCAAGCAAAGAGGCGGCCCGTGTAATAAAAAGTGGTTACCGTCGCCTGCAGACGTTTGCAACACCAGAGACGACGCCAACGCGTTGTCAGCCATTAGGATAGGATAGGAAGGGTGGGATAAAGAGAATGCAATAGGAGAGGATGGATCTGTAGGGTTATTCACAAACGTCAAAGACGTTTCCGTGTAGGAACGGAAAACTCCCGAACGAATAAATCTGCAATCCGACAGAACGCTCCGTGAAACGCTTTTAACAAATCCTGTCGGAAACACATTCTCGAATGTGTTCGTTTCACGTTCCGTAGGATTGCAAATTGAGTCGTTCGGGAGCATTCTGTTCTTACACGGAAACACTTCCGACGTTTGTGAATAACCCTACAGAAAGCAGGAAGTGCATAGTGGGGATGGACAGTGGAATAGGGGAGGAGGAAGTGGGCCATCGGAACTGTCACTCATCGCACAAAACACGATACTTATATGCAATTTCATACATTCAAAAATATAATGATAAGGATGTTAAAACACTAATGATATCGGAAGTTTTATAATTTTACGGATCAATCCTCTAAACGACCAAAGTGGATGAAACTCTCTGAAAGATTTATTATCTACTACTGACTACTACATTTTGATTTTGTTCGATTAATTCATTATAAAACTTAAAAACGTGCTCGATATGCAAAACTTAAACATAGCCTTTAACCAGGGCAATTACAATGCTATAAATTCAAATAGCACCAGTGTTTGTTTTGGATATAAATAAAAACAGATATATTTAATGTCTCAACGGGATAGATAACAAACCAGCTTCTTTGCAGGTGCCATGAGATGTTCTTGGCCGTCGGTAGTCATTTGTGGCCGATTTCTATATCTTACTATTGATTCACTTGCCCTACCATCGGTTGAATTTTGACATAAGATGTATGTGGCTTATGTCAAATTTTAACCAACAGTGAGGCAAATGAACAATTGGTAAGATATAGGAACTGGGCATTAGTGGTTATCAGGCTGTGTGTCTACTCGTTTTACTACAAAAAACGTAACAAAAAAACGTGGTTTTGATGGCTAAAGTAAAATCGTTGTATTTTAGTAGCTATCGCACCTGACTCTAGTTTCTTGTTCCAATGACGTGAGTTCGATTTATGGCCATAGATCATGCACTGCCTAAGATGTTTTATTTTTACTTAATAATATTTATATTATTTCAATTACCACTTGGTGAACCTGAAGGAAACAATTTGGGTTATAGTCAAACCTGTCTCCCTGAAAACAGCGGTTTGATTTTTATGGACTAAAATTGTAATTACATTAGTTTGCATTTGCCTTTATGAAGCCTACTTATCTTATAGTTAGATCAAATTTTCATAATTGTATTAGAATTAAATTTATGTTATTAGAATTAAGACAAACTGCGGCAAGAAGCAATGCACAATTTTAAAAGTAATCTATGAATTTTAATCTCTATTAATAGCGCTAAAGTCTGATATAAATGAAATATATACGATGTACTCTCACTTGCCGCTTTCTGCTTTAATATAATTATAATATGAAACCGCTTCTCAAATGCCGATTTTAAGCGAAATAAACTATTACCTAAGTAGACATTAAAAATAAAATACATTGTGGATGCATTTTAATTGTTGATGAATTCAGTTTCTATTTAGTTAATTCACGGTTTTGTTAACGCTGTGACGATTTCGTGAACGTGACACACTTAGACCATAATGTAGAATGCGTGTAATTGTTTTCACAAAAAACGGGTTTTGTATTGTAATACGTCTTTATATGAATGAAAAACGTGAGGAGATTCACCTCGACATGAGGTTCATCGTGTTTGACCTGTGACTTTAAGAAAAGCACTATTTCGTATTTTAGGGTTTCATATGTGATTTACAGAAGCATTATAGTCATACGGTCTTATTCATAGAGAGTTAGAGTAAGTTTGAAAACTTCTTTAAGAACCATAAAGAAGCGTTCAAACTTTTTTTAACGAATGGAGATCCGTTTGATGACTAGCCACCGCGGGGGAAACGCGGTGGGGAGTGTCAGACTCGCCATATTGGGGTGGCACTAGCACCGCAAGCAAAAAGTGCTATTACTATGCCGCGGTTAGGGATACCCACTGAAGCCCCTCGTTGTTCCATTCTTCGCCCTCATGTCAGAGCCACAAGCATTTGGCCTAACCATTTCGCAGGCCCTGGAGCGTTAAAACTTACTCTAACTCTTTACGAATAAGACCGTTATACTGTTCATTCGTGCGTAAGTGATAACCATGTATTTGAAGATATAGATCAGCACTATATGAATGAAAATTGGACGGGATATGTGTAATTAAGAAATTTAAAAATCAGATTACATATTGTGTTAGATGTTGCTTATGAACTGTTCATAGGTCACAGTAATTTATTTAGAGACTATATAAAATTGATTTTAAAGGAATACGTGTAATTAAGATATTTCAAAAAAATAGGTCACATAAGTACCTTAGGTATCATCAGATATGGTTTAAAAATCGGAATCTATGATTTTTTGATAAGATACACGCTTATAAAGTGGTATAATTTAATACTTCGAATGGGCCCTAAGTGTTAAATTATATGGCGTATTCTTTGATTATTTCATAAAGATACACCGTGTAATTTGTAAGGAATAATATTCAGTTATATACTACTTTTAACCGACTTCAAAAGGCAGGAGGTTCTCAATTCGTCTGTTTTTTTTTGTATGTTCGTTACTCGATTTCTCCGTCAATTCTGGACCGATTTTCATTTTTTTTTAAATCCCGAGATGGTCCCGTAGTCCCCAAGTCAGGAACTGATTTGTGGATCGCAAGGAAGTCTAGAGTAACCCTTGTTGAAGAGCATATACACCGAAGAGTGAGATGGCAAATTTGTATACGCTTGCCAGTTGTAGCACATTTTCTACAGGTGCTTAATATATTATTTCTAAAGCTATTGAAGAATTTGCGCAAGTAATACATAAAATATTTTTTAATAAAAACAAAACCAACTTCACACTAAAAACCAAAAAATAAATATTTAACCGACTTCTTTCTACAACATCTAGAAATCAGTGTCAAGTAAAACATAAAAATTACTATATTTTGTAAATTTGTTGTTATTCTTTTATGTTTTACTGAGCACTGACTTCTAGATATTGTAGAAAGAAGTTGGTTAAATATTTATTTTTGGTTCTTAGTGTGAAATCGGTTTTGTTTTTGTTATTAAGGTATATGTACTTCGCCGTTGGTTTAATATTACAATAAAAGATACTCTGATAAAAGAGCACATCAGTTTGTACGTGCTTATATAAATAATACGTGAAATTTTCCTAGTCAAATCGTACGTGTGCATATCATTACAAATTAAGGCCATACTGTCTTGTATTTACCGCCCCTCTATTACGAAATATTCTTAAACGTATGATGGTTATCATTTAACTTCCACGTGAATATTAAAAACGGATTCTTCAGAGGTTACGTGTAAGCATCGCGCGTTGAATATGGATGACATAAATTTACTATCACATAAAGACGTTGATAATAATCTTATAGTGTTTATGGATTGAGATACCAAGAAGACTGCTAGTTGTCTGCTCTTGTCTGAAGCGTGGGCTTGCATAAGGACGACTAGTCTTAACGGCTGGTCACGTATATTTTTCAAAGCAAATGATTAAATCATCGCATTCGCTCTTTGATGAAGATTAACAAATATAATAGGATGCCTTTTGTTTCTCCTTTTACCGATCATTGTGGTCTGCACAGTACGTGTTTCTTTTCTCTCGTACTCCTGTATTTTGGCATGTTCTCTGCGATATCACAAAATATCTTCATGTCATCCTTCACACACGGTTTACTACTCTTGGTCAAATGATTCTCATCCCTCCTCACTAAATGCCTATACCGCTTTAAATTTCATCCTTTCAGTTTTTCGGTGCAACTTTCAAAGATAATCTTATTTCGTTTCTTATCTTATCCTTTCTGACACCACCACACATGTATTTTTCAACCCAAATTCAGTAGGCTATTGTTATGATAAAATAAGTCGTAGATGCAATTACAACATAACGTATTGTCATGTACGAACGCCCAGCAAGAAAAGAACGTTAACGGTTCATTGAAATCGAAAGAGTTAACCCGCTGAGTGAACGCTCGCACCTCTTGAGAACAGGTTCCGAGTGCAGAGCGGCCAGCGACACAT
This sequence comes from Dendrolimus houi, assembly GCA_039645545.1. Classification (NCBI taxonomy): domain Eukaryota; kingdom Metazoa; phylum Arthropoda; class Insecta; order Lepidoptera; family Lasiocampidae; genus Dendrolimus; species Dendrolimus houi. Next base: position 20,029,081 of record CM077127.1, on the reverse strand, counting down.
CCCGAGCGGACCGCGAGGTAGCCGCACAGTGCTCCGCTGGCCGCTTATCTACGTGCGCGCGCGCATCCGAACACATACGAAGGCAGCGCGGGAACATCTGCCGCGCAACCTTACAACCGTTGACAAAACACATTACAATAATCCATACGTATGCAATAATTTTATATCCCAATGCCACATGACCTACATATTTACAGGATATTAATAATGAAAAAACGGTAGGATAGTGTAGTGTTTGTGCAAGCGGCTATAAAAAATAGCTGAATTAATAGCATGTTGTGGAGTGGACTGATCTGCTGATTAAACCATGGCGAGTTTCGAAGACCTTGCCTTTGACTGGGGGACGCTTTGCCAGGATTGCACCGAGTGCTGGACGACTGCAGGTGAGTGACCTTTTGCATAGTTATGAATGGTTACGATTCGTTTAGCATAGTAATAAGTATAATTTGTAACTGCTTGAGACTAAGTTTCAGGCTATACGAGTAAGACTAAGCGCTAATTAACGGTTTGCTATAAATTTAGATATGTGGGTACCTTCAAAAATTAGCAGTCGTAATTATTAATATTATGCTTAAATTTTAATGTAATTTAATTGTGAAATTCCGTACTTAGTAACGTTTTATGTAGCTAATGAAATCATTGTTGTAATTGCTAGTAGTTTTTTATGAACTGTATTTCCAAAACTGGAATTGGCAAAGGCATGTATATAAACTAGATAATTAATATATGTATGTATATATGTAATGGCAATGCGGATAAATAGGTACCATATAAGATTTTAAAATAACCGAATCAATTTAACTGCTTATTTGTTTATACAGATTTAAGTGTTTCGAAGGTATTTTTAGTCGAGGTGTCCAATTATATCCGTAACAGTTATAGCTATATAACCTTTGGTAACGACTTAAAACCAAATATTAACTTTAGAAGGCTATATGCATTTAATAAAACAAACTAAAACGTGGGAAGATGTTTGGCATTGTTCGCCTCGTTTTTGAGACAAATACTTAGACCTTGTTCAGTTCAACTAACAAAATACTATTGTAAAATTGCGTCTTATCTTAACGTATTGACAGCAATTTCTTCTTGGAATATTCGTGGGTAATGGTAGACTAAAGAGTCTGCCCAGTTTTCAAAGTTTTAGATAGTTAGATAACACTTTATTGTACACCATTACAGAAAACCTTATAGCCTAAAAATATTCTAAATGTACACAATGGGCGGTCAATGAGTTTTACTATATTTCGTACATTTACTTTACCTGTTATGTATTGTTTCTTAAGTTTTTAGCCAATACTTTCTTGGTATGCTAACTTGTATTTAGTTATTATTATTTTATACTGCATAATATAATATAATAACATTAATTATCATTAAAATAGTTATTTATATAAATAAATAGTAGATACTTTATATTAATTGCTAAATCGTTAAATACCAACCCTAAAAGCGTCAATGTATAATTATAATTCATATAAGTGACTACATTGAGCATTGAAAAATTATTTTGATTTAAATTAATTATTCCTAAATAAAATATAGGTACGTTTATCTAGGTACACCTTACTGACTCTTAGACATACCTACCTTGTTACTTTAGACAAGTAATAAAAGTATGCAATAGCCAAAATGACACACTGACACTACTTCTAAGACTAGACACGAGAAATGCTTAAAAGAAGTTCTGTTATTAAGTACCTGTCACTTTTTACATTACTAAGTTATTAGTCATTACAACACGGCTCTAATCTGTCGGCGAACCCTTGTAAAAAGGTCATTTTGCTAGGTTAACTACTGTATGGTTCATAACTAAAATTTTTGGTGATAGAATAGTACAATCTGCAGAAAAGTTGAATTTGTGATTTAGAAAGTACAAATGATTTACGAACTATTTGAACTCAGTAGACCAAAAAAGAGATGGATGGAGTGTGCGAAGGATGATATGATGATTTGTGGTGTGTCAGAGGATGTATGTCAGAATAAAGGAGTGTGAAAGGAAAAGTAATATTGAGCCGACCCCAAATAATTGGGAGAAGGTGAAAGAAAAGATTTGAACTCAATAGACACGAAGAAGTTAGATTTTTTATTTGTATCTATTCACTCGTTGCTCGAAAAATACTGAACGAATTTTAATAAACCTTGACATAGAGATAGCTTAATTAAAATTAAGTTTAAGCGCGGCTTTTGATTTGATTTCTATTTCGATGTTCGGCCACTTTTCAGTAGTCGTGATTATCTTGAAAAGTCGCTGAAACGTCGAAATATAAAAACTTAGTTGTTATTATGTCTACTAGGCGAGAAACTTAAGAAAACACTATAGATATATCTCAATATATCAGGTTGGGGAAAAGTTTCTTCGCATTTTATATAAAAATTCAAAAGGTTTTTTTATAAAGTTTATTTACAATTGACTAAAGTATGTAGGTGCCATTTTGTTGGATAACTTTTTGCCATCATGTAGGTAGGGACGTGATCCCATTGCTATAAAAATTTTGGGGCTTCTGATCAAAAAACTGCGACAAGTGGTTTTGGCAGTCCTTTCGTGATGTTAGCCTGACACTGCCTAAGGAATTCTGCAGAGACCGAAACAGGTGAAAATCTGAAGGTGCAAGGTCAGGACTATACGGCGGATGCATTAACACCTCCCAGCCAAACTCTCGTAATTTTTGCTGAGTGGCTAAAGATGTGTGAGGTCTAGCGTCATCATGGTGAAAAACCACACCCCTTCTGTTGATTAATTCCGGCTGCTTTCTCTCAACTTTTTGCTTTAATCTCATCAGTTGTTCGCAGTACAGTTCAGAATCGATGGTCCTGCCTGGCGGTAACAGCTCATAATGAATAATAGCCTTCCAATCCCACCATACACACAGCATCACCTTGTTGCGAGTTAAACCGGGTTTCGCCACAGTCTGTGAAGTCTGACCGGCCTTTGACCACGATCTTTTTCGCACGTTCCTGTCGTACGTGATCCACTTTTCATCACCAGTTATCAGCTTCTTCAAAAATGGTTCAGTTTCATTACGTCGTAATAAAGAATCACAAATGAGTACACGGTTCATTAGGTTTCTTTCAGTGAGCTCATGTGGCACCCAAATATCGAGCTTTTTTGTGTACCCAGCTTTTTTCAAATGCGCCAAAACCGTTTTGTGGTCAATTCCCAGTTCTCCAGCTACCGGTTCCAATTGTGAATCTCAACCATCCCATTCAAACACACAAAACAAATATCATCAAAATCGGTAAAGTCGTTCTCAAGTTATGCGCGTACATACATTTCTACGATTCATTTTTATATATAAAACAAAAGCAATTTAATAAAAGCCAAAAGTTAACTAACTCTAAACAGGCCCTAACTCAGCAAATGCTGGTTGATAACAACCAACGCTGGTCTCCGTTAGTGCCTAGCAGTAACATCAACTTTACAAAAAAAAAAAAAAGCTAATGAACATTACAAGACTTGTACAATAATACAAGACAATTACATTTGTACATACATTTGACAAGTCGTTACACATATTCGTGGTAGCGTAATGGCTAGCGTACGCGTCCCTAACTCAAAGGGCGCGGGTTCGATCCTGGCCGGAACGCATGCACAACTTAGGCAGTTTTCTGACCTAATCTGCATATTGTTACAATTACCACGTGCTAATAACGGTGAAGAAAAACGTCGTGATGCAACCTGCACATCGAGATAACCGATGTGTTAAACCTGCCAAGCCGCCTTGGACAACCGTGGCGGGTATACTGTCCGTTCCCCTATAGTAGGAGGCCCGAGCCCAGCAGTGGGACTATTATTTATACAGTGCTATTATTTATACATTTGACTGTGGTGTGTATGTAGATCGTAAATAAATATTGATAAGGCAAGGAATGGGTCTTTGCCCTTACTTGCATACAATAAAAAATTGAATAAACGAATGAACCCATATACATATCTTTGACTTATGCATTGTTTTTCTTCAGAAGATTATTTTGGTACTACAAACACAAGATTTTTTGCAATCAATTACGCTATTTTAGTAATGTATAAATCTTTTATCGCATGCGTCCCGAACTCAAAGGGTGCGGATTCGAATCCTGGCCGGAAAGCATGTAGCGCTTAGGTGGTTTCTCATCTAATGTGCTTATTGTCATGATTACCATGTGCTAACGGTGAAGTAAATCATCGTGATGAAACCTACACATCGAGATAACCGATGTGTCTAACCCGCCAATCCATTTTGGACAAACGTAGCAGAATATACTGTCCGTTCCCCTATGAAATGGGAGGCCCGAGCCCAACAGTGGAACGTTTATGACCTGTTATTATTTATTACATCATTATAAACAATTGTGACTTGTGAGTTATTTATCGGTTGATATGGTATCATTTTAGATTTATTTAATACTAAAAGTCCCGCCAGATGTAGTCCTGCCCTGAAAAAATAAAAATCTAGAACCCGATTCCAGCGCCACCTACCGGTTCCAATAGTGAAATTAAACCGTCCGGAAACCCACTCAAATAGAGAAAAAAATTTCATCAAAATCGGTAAAGTCGTTTTTAAGTTATGGGTGTACTTACATGTCTTCGATTCATTTTTACACAAATAGATGTACATCACCATACACTGGGGTTCTCTTTATAAAATATATAACCAGGATCTTCCATCGGATACATTTCGAGGAGTGTTCCTTAGAATTGCACGACCTGATTCCTCCATCCCCTTTTTAACATCGGACAACCAGACGCACCGGTTTGCACCACCGTTACATGGTGGAAACACCACCAGCCAGAACCAAGCGTTTCGCGTCATCTTTTCTGGTGCGCACTGCCGAAGAGTGGAATAATTTGCCGGAGTCTGTTTTTCCTAACAAATACAATCTTGAAGTCTTCAAGTCACGAGTGAATAGGTATCTTCTAGGTAAGCGTGCTCCATTCTAGACTGCATCATCACTCAACATCAGGTGAGACAGTGGTCAAACGCAAACCTATACTTCCATTAAAAAAAATTGGACGAGATTGTTAAAAAGTAATAAAGCCACCCATTTCTGTCTTATGAAAGTACCAGTGCCAGCGAATCTTTGTTCGCAGACAACGCGGCAATTAAGGCTAAGCGGAAGAAAGGAGAGGGAAGAGACGGCCAAGGCGACAATTCATAAATCATGTTAAGGTAAAAGTGGGTGTCGTGTCGTACAAAGAAGTAAAATAGCTGGTCCATAAGCCCATAATAGAGAAGATTGAAAGAGCCTCCACCGACAAGAGGACTACTCTTAAATGATAGATAGGTAGATGTAGTGAATAATAAAGAGTTTTATATCTACCTAAGTTTATTTTCTTTTGCTAATTTTGTATATGTTTTAAAAAACTGTTTGAAAAAAAATTGAAGTGATAATATAGATAACCTTGTCAAGACAGGTGTTGCGTGTGCTGGCCATCGGCCTCAGCTTTCTTGCACAATATGTATTCAGAGTTATCACATCTATTAGAGACGCTTAGAGTACTAACTTGTACTAAAAGATATTTTTGGCTATATAATACCTGTATAACTGTGAAAGTGAGCCTTTTTCAGCGTTTACCTCTACAATAATAGAAATTATAAAACTAAGTACTACTACGAAAAGAAACCTAACAACTTCATTCCTAATATTATAGGAGATTTGTATTGAAAAGAAACTTACGAGTGTTAATACTGATACTGAAAACAACAGGAGAAAAAGTTTTAGCACCATCTAGTAATTCAAGATGTTTCTTGAGTTGCATTTTTTTACTGGACTATTGTCATCTTTAGCATACTTTATGAAAAATTTCATGACAATAATGTGTAATGTAATAATACCAAGTCTGTGAATGTGTTGTCACACATGAAAATGGAAATAACACCATGTTAAAAACATAGAAAATAATGTCTTTGATATCTTGGATATGTTAGGAGCTGATATTTGGACTTTGAAAGCATCTAATCGCAGTCGTGTTGACGCTTTTGAGATGTGGTGCTGGAGAAAAATGTTGCGTCTATCCTGGACTGCAAACCCAACCAACGCATCTAATATAAAGAAATTAAAAATAACTTCGAGACTATCATCCATTTAACTGCGCAAAGTCCATCAGTACTTGAGACACGTAGGCCAAACAGGGAGACAATTTAGAAAAGTTAATGATCACTGGTAAAATAGAAGGAGAGCGATCTCGTGGCCGTAGTCGTTTGTTTGTTTGTTCGTCCGACCAGGAGCCCAGTTCTGCTATTTCAATATCTTGGCGTTGCGAAGATATTCAAAGTACAGTTCCATTGCGATAGTGTTAAAAATTCACATTATATACTAAATCCACAATATCTTCTCTATATATATATCGTGGCGGCGGAATAATAGTAGAAAAAATTGGTATTACCATTAGCAACAATGGGGTTAGACCAAATGAATATTGAAAAGCTACCACATTTTTAACCATTTATTTAGCCACATTTCGCTTTTATTTATAGAGTGGCTTGCCACGGGGACGTCATTGGAATTAACAGAATACCGAAATCAGGCAAACTTACGATTGCGACGATAGAGTCCGGCGATTTTGACGAGATAATAATAGCAGAATTGAGGCCCACACCCGCACTTTACTCAAGGACTCCAAATACGACGCACAGCATGTTGCCGTTGATCGTCACCGATGGCGAAAAATAGTGCAAGAAAAAGTAGTATAGAAAGGTCACGACTCTCAGGAATGAGGAATACGATTCAAAGATGGATGGAGGGATGTTAGAAATACCTTGTTAGATGTGTTAACAAAGTTTTAAACTATAAAACATTAATACACGAAGATAGAAGAAGGTCTTCTATATATTGTGCTATTATACTCGTATATATATATATATATATATACCTTCAACACTTACATTTAGTACGTGACTCCTATTTATAAGCTAAGCTATGAAATAATGCTATAAACGATAACAATCTCATTTAAGGCGTAACATAATAAAGTAATCGATCGGCAAAGAATGTTAATTATGCCCTGAAGCAGTCTCCATATTAGTTTTAAGATACATTGTTAGGAATAATCTCGTTAACTTTCGGAAAGACACAATAGATAATTGAATGATTCGTATAACTTCATTGAAAGCAGTCTGATATCGCTTTCATTTCACAATTAAAAATGTTGTAAATTATAATCACCATAATTTGTGCAGTCAATTTGGCGCGGATAGTTGTTGAATTGACGGTATGATAACCGATAAGCTGATAACGTCTACGATGGGTAAACGTCTTCTGCAAGGGTTGGATATAAACTAGCCTGTGAAATATCCCAATTATAAAAACAGAGGAAAAGTAAAAGAAACGTGGTTGGTAATTGCCAGACAAATGCCAGTCAATGAAATTCTTTATATTTTTCTTTAGCCTTAATTACTAGACGCTGGTGCAATTTTAAAACAATATTTTAGCAAAAGCTTTAAGTGGGTTCTAGTGGTCTTATTCATAATTTTTTTCTAGTCAAAATTTGAATTCCTGGCGAACACGATTGTTAGGGTCCCAAACGCTGTTTATTTAAACTATCCTTTTACAAAAAACTTACTTAAGATCTCGTGGTTTTCGGGGTTGAGACTTTGGGGCCATGGGGATCAGAAGCTTATCACCTTTATCGACACCTTTCAAAGCGATTGCAAAAAGTCTCGCGTGACCAAAGGGCTGGCCTATATAGGTATCTAGGGCAACGGATTAGTGTTGCACGACAACGGGGAAATGCGGCTAGCAGTTTAGGAACGCTCCCCACCGACAGCGATCTAGACTACATTTTTTATTTGTAAATATGTTCATAATACTTTTTATTATTTAAGTCTTTTATTTTATTTCATACAGTGTATTTTAATCTTTTAGGTAGACATAACTTTACTGTATTAAAAGACATCAATATTATTTATTTGGGTCATAGTATTCATGGAAAAAAGCTTAAGATCTGGGTTGCATACTCTTATGCTACTAAATCATACTTACTTACTACTGACAAACAAAATAGATACAATATTGAGTTAGAGTAAGTTTGCTTATCCTTACTCAATATGCATAAGAACGCAAGTCTTTGACTAGTGCCAAGTGAGGGAGTTCTTGTGACAGCGTGGATAAGCATATTAAAAACAATTGACCTTTTCAACAGAAACATACAATCCTTTGTTTTAAACAATCAATATCCTACAACTATTGTTCGCTTTTCATAAATTACTTAAATAAAAAGGTAAAAACCGCTGTTTAAAAAAATACTATATTTGGTGAAATTAAAATTGCACAACCAAACATATTACTCTTCAAATTCCATATTACGATGGTGAAAATTGGACATTTATACTGATACAACATATACGCATCTCACTGAAGCCGTTAGATAGTCCAGCCGTCATTATTTTCGATAACCTCTTTATATGAACGTATCATAATATAGCCGCTCACTCCTCATTCACAGCTATGACTTCACAGAGAGCCTCGGAATTATTGTCACTAGCGCCTAAAGCAAGATTTGGATTATGACACCAAACTTTTTTTGTATAAGGCGAATTGCGCACCCACTGCGGCCACCTCCTATTTACGACGCTACTGGTAAAGTTCTGTACAATTCGTTACAAAAGGCTGAAATTTTGATCAAAATTTGTAGGTTAAATTATAGTGGTTTTAAACCGACTCAAAAAAGGAGGAAGTTCTCAATTCTATTTTTTATATGTTGACAACTTCAAGATGTAGAAAATATTTATTTTTTTACTTTTTATTACATCTGAAGTTGGTTTCTTTTTTGGCAGACTTTTTTTTAAATCATTTCAAGGTTATGAGAAAACGAAAACTGATCACAGCACCTACATCAAAACGGGAGTCTAGGAAGTCGACCGGTATTAAAAATTTTACAGTAAGTAATACAAAGTACTTTGTAGCCGCATTCAACCATCTAAGAACAACTTGACAGCTTACAAATACAGTTTATTTTGAGAAACACTTAAATGGGTTTGTTTTTCGAAATTCTCAACCGATTAAGCATAAAGAATATGTTTTTTTAAATATAATATCTAATGTTAATTGGTTTTATAATGTATGTGTTTGCAATGAAATATGAATTAAAACAAAGCATTTTATGAGTATACTTGATTTTTTTAAAGATCTAATGGTTGTTTCCGGTTTCAACAACTTAAAATATTTCATAGAATAAAATACATTTGTATACAGAAGTGACAGTTGTATATAAAATGTGGTTCCTATCTAGAAAATCATGAAAACGGTTATTTTCATACAAATTCAATACTTATTAAATTTCACCCCAATAGCAGTTGTAAAAATGCAAAAACTGCGTGTCACGGAGATGTATATTCTGCGATGGATGTGTGGAGTAACGAGGAAAGACCGTGTCAGGAACTCCCGCATCCGCGGTAGTCGTCATGTCCGTGACATAGCATACAAACTGCAAGAGTGTCGCTTACGCTGGTACGGCCACGTTTTACGGAGACCGGCTAATTATGTTGGGAACAAATGTCTAGCCATGCCGCCTCCGCCAGTTCCCGAAGGGGAAGGCCCAAGAAATGTTGACTTGACGTTGTGAAGGATGACATGTGTACCAATGGTCTCACAACGGGGGATGCTGAAGACCGTACGAAGTGGAGTAGAAAAAGTAGGAAAGAGGACCCTGGGCGTCGGAGTGAACGCTCCGAACGCAACCGGGATTTTACGCTCGGATGATGATGATGAGCAGTCCTAAAAAAGAACTGAAAAATTATTCTAAACTTCCTTTCTTTTCCGTTTTTTCTCTTTATTTTCACATTTTCCCAATTACTTGACATATCTTTTCCTTCCACACTCCACTATTTTGACATAGTTCTCCTTTTCGTTTTCTGAAATGCTTAGGAATGAAATATAAAAAATATATAATGCTCCCAAATAAGTGCTGAATTCTCATTTAGGTACGAGTAAGAGAATTGTATCAGATTAAAAAAAAAACAATATTTGATAGTTTTTTTTAATTGCTGTAGTATAGCAGACAGACTGACGGCGCAACTGTGATGGAAAGTGGTTAACGTCTATGATCATTTGAAACACTAAGACTGATGTGCATAAACATTTAAAGTAAAATAATCGCTAAAACTATATGGCTAAAAAGCGAATGTGTATGCACACCAGCCTAAAGGTGCTACCAATGTGCTGCCGGACTCGTAGAGGGAGAGGGAGAGATCCCAAGAATTAATTGGTAATTTTGATTAAATAATGATATTGTTATACATCCCTACTTACCATCAGGTGGTGCCACTAGTTTACTAATATTTTCCTATAAAATTAAGGTAATATGCTTTTAATGTTTATTTTTAAAATCATTGGAATTTTTTCTTGATGTAGTGTAATGGCCGGTTCCCTTACCAACCGTTCGAATGCCTTACTATCAGTTAAAATTTGACAAGCTCCACACAAGTAATGTCAAAATTCAACCGATGGCAGGGCAAGTGAATGAATAGTAAGTTATAGAAACTGGCCATAAACTGGTTTGGGATTAAAAAATGTTAATAAGAAAAAAGTTATTAAGTAGTTTTCACAAGAAAGAAGTTACGACTATGAATGACTATAAGTTTGTACCCAAAACAGCGGTTTTTCAAAGAACTGTTATTTCGATGATAACACCTTTCCATCCTATTTTATTAGTCACGTAAACCTTTGATTTGCGGCTTTTTATGACAGTGTTTAAGAAATAGAGGTTAATGTTATGGCTTGACGTTTTCAATAACGTTAAACCTATTGAGGAACAGTGTTCAAAGACTTCGTGTCACATGAATAATAATTAGCAATTCGACAGAAAGACCGTTATTTTGCGTAACTAAAGTTGTTGCTGTTTTACAGTTATTTAGGGATCATTCTTTAAAGGACGTATGTAAATTAAGGCATGTGCCTGAACAAATTATAGTCGTCTAAGGGATTCATTTAACAATATTTAGAAGAGCTTAAATTATTTCTTATTTTGATAGTAGTATAGGGTCGTGTTTGATCAAGATTTAGTCTAATTTAAATAAAAGACACTCTTTGATACCTGCGTATAGCAGTGAAGACGTAAAAACTGTCCATTAGTCTTTATGACCACTCCGTTGATTCTTGTCCGTCTGTCTGTTTACTGGTGCTTCGTTTGATTATCGATCAATTTCTTCATCAATGTGCTATGTAATGTAAAAAATTATAAAATCAGTCTGATACTTCTTCATACATACATACAGACACTTCAGCTGTAATTTATATAGAGTATAACAACATAAAAGTATCTAGTTTAAAACATAACGTTTCTTTATTATTAGACTAGCTCCTGCCCGCGACATCGTCCGCGTGGAATACTTTTAAAAAAAAAAAGTAAGTTAAAAACAACACCGATTTTGAAACATTCGTCATTGGTGCTCCACTCCTATTGATCTCAACGTGTTAATATATTACCTATAGCCTTCCTCGATAAATGGGCTATCTAACACTGAAAGAATTTTTCAAATCAGACCAGTAGTTCCTGAGATTAGGGCGTTCAAGCAAACAAACAAACTCTTCAGCTTTATATAAGATTTAATTTACGTTTTGGTTTTATGCTCATCAACAAATTCTTAACAAACTATGATATGAATGAAATTGCTTCAGTTTATTATATCTTTATGCAAATATTATATTGAGCATTACAAAACGATTGCCTTCAACGGCCAACTTAAGGTCGTTCTACATAAAAATTAAATAATTTGAATGTGTAAAATGTGTGGTAGTCATTTCATAATTTAAATATCCTTTTTGTTCATGAGGATTTATGGTATCAGGGCCGTGTTAGTTCATGTAGCGGTAATTAGGCAATAAGATCTTGTAGATTGAGCTCTTTTAGAAATTCAAAATTAATATGCATGAAAACATCAGGTGAAACGTATTTTATTGGTTACAAGTTGTATTAGCTTAGTGGTTAACGCACTCGCTTCAAATTCAAATACAAAAGTTTTTATCCAAAATAAGTTCCACTGGAGAACACTTTCTGAATGTCATAAATGTAAGTCAAAATTTAAATCTACTTCCTATTTTATGTACACCGCTTCGCAACGTGTTATCGCTGTTTAAAGGTGAAGAAGCGGCAAGAAACTCTCCAGTAACACGTCTACCTAAAAAAAATGCCATCATAATTATTTATATACCTTAAGCTCTATTTAAAAATAAAAATACATATAAAAGTTGTATTATAATTACTTTTCAAAGAATTAATGGAACTGTAACAAACAAAAATTGTCTCTTCTTGTTTCAGTAAGGTGGCTCCTAATCCTGCTCGAAAAGCATACACTGCTTAAGCAATTTTTCTGACATGATACGCTTATTATTACAATTGTCACGAGCTAACAGTGAAGGAATACTCGGTGACGAAACTCGGAAAGAAAAAGTCGTATTGTCGGGTTTCACGGGGTAATCTCGATGTGCAAATTTCCTTACGATGTTTTTATTTACCTACGTGGTAATTGTAACAAAAGTCACATTACGTCAGTGAAGTTCCTAAGCTGTAGTTGCTTTTCGACCAGGGTTCGAACGAACATCAATGGAATTGGCCGCTGTAGCCACTTAGCTACTACTTTATGTACAATTATTTAAAATACCTTTTAATTATTGTAATTTATTTTATGGATATCTAATACTAGCGTCATCTATTGGTTCTCTCTATTTTAAATTGGTAAGAATAAGTGGCGGGTTCCTAAATCTTATTATTTGCCTTACTACTCGTTAAAATTAGACATAAGCTTCATACAATTAATGCCAAGTTTCTAGCAATGGCAAGGCAAATGAAGAAATTGTTAAGATAATTATAGGGACCGGCCATTAGCCAGAATGCCTGAAAGAGATCTCTTTTAACCGCGTTTTATTTTACAAGAAAATATACGTGCATTTTTATAATTATTAATTTCGTTGAACAATAAAGTGAATAACAGAACATCCAATACAACAAAAAATAAATGTATCTATTTTACTTCAACCACAATTATTTTTTATGATAATTCAAAACGTTCGTAATTTGACTTAATAACAGCCTTTCCCCATAATGTGCCTGGAACCTCATTGGGATCTACATTTGCATTATTGTTGTACCATTTCGCATGATTTATGATTATATCCGTTCTCGTAAAGGTTAATGACTGCTTTACATTTGCGTTTTCTACAAGCACTTATTGCAGCTACTTGAGTTTTACTTTAACAGTTATTTAGCACTTACATACGGGTGTATGTCGTGTAAGTATAGTTCTTTAACTAACTCCTTTTGCTCGTGAAGCATTTATTACGGTTACATGATATTTTCCAAAAAAACTGTTTTAATCGATACTTATCGGGTTTCTGGAGTATAATCCATTAATAGATGGATATCCTCATCAGCATCATCAATCCATCTTACGATCCAATCAATCCAATTTTATCGCTTACCATTCGTAAAAATTAGGATTACGTTCAAATTCTTTACAAATGTCATCTGCTCTATCTTTTGCACTATAAAATGGAAAATAAGAATAAAAACTTAAGATAGTAGAGCGCTTAAAAACTAAATTTTGTTACGAAAACTAGTTCCAAAAGATCCTTGGATCACTTAGACGATTTTTAACATTACAGGAAATTTACTATTTATAAGTGAATATAGTAGATCTATAAGAAAATTAGCAATAAATTACATAATGCAGGTAACGTTATTCAGGTAGAAAGAAACGGCGTCATAAAAAATGATAATTCGATCAAGCATGGCAAATAAGTAAAGAGATTGCGCATTTTTTATAAATTTTATTCATAATAACTGTTTTGAAAGGAGGTACAGTTAACGTCGTATTGAGGAGTGTTGCTCAAAGTTAGTGGAAATACAATATATAGTGTGTATACTTGACTTGAGACTGTGAAGTTTATGGTCTATTGCTAGAGGAAAGGTAAAAAAAAACCATCAGACACTTGACAGTTTTTGGCTGGTAGAACGCAATATTTTAGCCGGAAAGCCGTCCGGTTTGTCGCAGTTTTGCAGTTGTTCGAACACGTCTTAGGCCTCATACAGATAATTATGCAGCCTGAAATAAGGTTTAAGTACAGCACGGAATTTGGTCTAATGATGGCCGTCCGGTTTGTCGTTAGAAAGTTATTTTTTTATAAAAATGAATTTAAAATAAAATGTTTTTCGGAGAAAATATTATTTAATTAATTGAGTGCGTCAGTATTTAGAAAGATTTTTTTATAAACTTTTAAAATAAAATTTCTATGCGATACGTTATTTCTCTACAAAGATCTGAAATATTTTGAAAAATGTATATAGAATATTATATACTCGATTTTGCATATTAATTTTTAATTAAACTATCAATATATTAAAATATTTGAAATAAAACGGCAATAAACTTCACAAGTACTAAAGTACAAGTAATAAATGACTAAAAACCGGTGTTGCTAAAAACATTTTTCAAATATTAAACGTATGATATCTCAAATTACCTATTATATTTAAATGTAAAGTAACTTTTGCATTTGACAATGAAGTTTTTTTTTTAAATCCCATTGTCCGGGGACACATAGTAAGTTTTCCTCCAATTAGACGAAAGAGTAATCCAAATAATATAATAATAATAATCGGCAGACAAACTTACACATTGTATATCCCCAAGCCAAGCAGGTTACGCTTGTGTTATATAGATGATATACAACGGACCACTCTGGGGCTGATCCCAGACACTCAAATCATAGTAAATAACAGAAAGTTTGTTTCCGAAAATTACCATGCCGGGAATCAAACCCGGAGCTTCTGCGTTTCAACGAGTTCGGCCGGCTATGACTTAGCCCGCTCAACTACAGAGGTACACTGCAGCAATACATAGTTTACTTATAGCATGTCTGCTATCATGAAAATTCATTGTAAGATTATGGTTTTACAACGTGAATACCAGTACCTACTATAATAATATACTTTTTACAATAATTCTTTTATTGTACAGGCTATTCGACTCTGGTATGTGCTGCCTGTTACTGTTAGACAAGCTAAATTACGAACAATATTTAAGAAGGTGACGAAAAAGCACTACCTGCAACATAATAATGATGTTTGCTATTTTTATGTATATTTATGTATGTAATATTAATATTTATATTTCTCTATTAAGTATAATTCTTACTTATATAATATTTTACATACTTATATGTTTATTATTGAATAAAATATAATATACGTAACTGCATATCGTATAATATTTATGTGTACCACCTTTGACAAGTTGAATCTGTTTTGTTCCTGCCGCGGGATATCTGGAAGAAATCGCTTCTTAGCGATTTAGACCGCCTGTTGTGCATATTAGAATATTTTTAGGGTATAAGTTTTTCTGTGTTTTGTGTAATGGTGTACAATAAAATGTTATGTCTCTCTCTCTCTCTAGTATATTTATACTCGCTTACTTTTTCAAGAATATTCTAAATATTCTACTGATTAATCGAAGGTAAAACTGCTGATTGTAAGTTTTAGAAAATTTAAACATGGTATAGTATAAATGTCACTGTACGAGCGATTCCCAAATTTCTGGACCATGATTTAAAAATTCTTTTTTTGATACTTGTCATTCCAATTATACGATATTACGCCATAGTAAAAAACAGAAGTAACGAAGTCATGATGTAAAACCTTCAAAAAATATATTATATTGTAAAACGATGACTTTAAACTCTTAACGTAATAGATTCTTTAAAAGTAATGACAACAATTGAGTTACATGTACTGTGATCTTGAGACAAGCAATTTTCCATACATTACAATTTCCAGTGCATTTGTTTTTGTTGTTTCTTTATAAAATTATCTTACTAATGTGTTTTATATATGTGTATTTTATACGACCTGTATGGTTAATGGGTTATTATTTATTCTTTGGCAAAAATGTGTGACACCGCTAAATTACCTTAGTCAAAAATTTTTAGAAACTCTCGTATCTTATTTGAATGTGAAACTAAACCTCATGAAAAATTCTTTACAGTTTCTATAGGCTGATTTTATTTTGAATGGCCAAATAAACATTGTATCACTTGACGTAACGATATACGATATGGGGGTTACATTCAGTAAAAATAAATTCACGGTGACTTAATCCTAATACAAGAGTAAGCGTCATGTAACACAGTATTAGGTTTCTCGTAAAAACGAAGCGGTGTTATTTTTACAAGCAAAAAATACAACACGTAATAAATACATTTCGTATATATAATAATTATATTTAATAATAAAGCAGCATGTAACTAGAGGTTAATTATGTTATAAACTATACTAGAATTACTATAAACTGTTAAAAATATCTTGACAATTGTAAGAACTAATATTAGACGGATCAACCGAATTGATTCAATTTAGTTTAACGCACATAACTGAAAGGACCTGACGTATTCAATGACATTGAATTATTCAAGTTTAAGTTTACGTGGATTACTTTGGTTAATTCATCAAAATCGAAAGACAAAAATTAACCGTGTAATATTGGCTTCAGTAATAAGTAAGCTTAAAACTTAAAAGGTTCATTACAGAGATTACCAAAATTCCTCTAATGAGCATTACTTTTAAAATATTAGGAAATATTAACAGTCACGATATCTGTTCCAGTATTATAAATATCTTGATTATAATCCGATAAACATGAGCCAGTGTGGAGAATCAAAAGATTCTTGTTTAATTTCGCTGCTTCACTGAACTTGCAGAAATTCGGGTAAGTGACCATATCAGAACCGCACAGTGGGTCCAATTTACTATTACAATAATCTATACATGCACCAAGGTGAGCCATCTCTAGGCTTTTGTAGAAGTGCCTCGCATCTTCTAGTTGGCACATTGTAGAGTATGTAACAGAGTCTGTTCCACAAACGGGACCTAATATTCGATATGTTACTGGACATTCAGCAAATACTTCTTGTATAACAGCCAGAATGAAGAAGGTGATTAAATCTGAAACAATAGTGATGTTACAGTAGTAAAACGCAGCCTTATAATTGAAGACATGAATGGATGAAGGTGATAAGCAGCATAATTCCAATTCTGAGTAAATCGAGTTAAAAGTTCTACTTTTATTTTTTGAGATAAGTCGCTTCGAAACTGATTTTTGTACTAATGAATCGTGCAAAGTTGTGTAAATAACCTTAATTATTAATGGTATGATAGCAATTAAACACTTGTAATATATTTGATTATGTAATTTGAAAAAAAACTGAACATTACTCCTTCTTCCATGAACAAAAGTAAACTCTTCTGCACTTTAAGCTATATAGAATGAGGTGTTAAGTAGGAATGTAAGTAAACAATGTCTCATTTTTTTTATAATTAAACAATATAAAAGAAAACGTAAACTTATAGCAGTGATCATTTGTGTGTAATGTCTTAATTATAGTAAAAATATTACTCTTGGTTTAAAATCGACTCGTAGAAGTAGCGATATTCTGGCTTCACGTACTATAGCAGTGATCATTTGTGTGTAATGTCTTAACTATAGTAAAAATATTACTCTTGGTTTAAAATCGACTCATAGAAGTAGCGACATTCTGGCTAGCAGTGATCATGTCGTACTTATAGTAGGTCTCCGAGATTCTCTTGTTTTTCCACTGACACAGTACCATATTTTCCGTTCATACGTGAAATTTCTACATGAGACGGCACATGAGATCTTTTTTTTAAAACGTCCACCTTTTTGAAGGGTGTCATTTCATCGTATGTTTCTTTGTATAGATAGGAACCATACTCATCCACGCGTATCCATTTAATACCATCTCTAAAACTTACTTTTCCATTGTCGACATCTGTTAATCAAATTAAGTTTCTCTTGTAGCTCACCAATTTTTCTAAAATGTTCGGTCATATCAATAACAGTATTATTACGAGAAGATTTGCATATGATGCTCCGGTATTCCATATATATCACCTTCTTCCACGATAGAAAAACAAACTTTTTACTTTATTTTTCTGGAAGGCGGTGATAAGAGTCTATACCTCTTTCATTCAGTGCCATTTTTAAACTGAACTGAACATAACACCTTTTTCAACTTTCTATTTTTTTTAATGTGCCTTATATCAATGTTTAAAGTCTGTAGTCATTTGGTATCGACTTATCACCTTCATCTACGCAAAATACCGAATATGCGACATATCACCTTCATCCACTCACGTCTTCAATTATTATTTATACTAATAATGTACTTACCTATACATACCTATATTTATAACCATGAATAATATACCTCCAGTAGGTGCTTGCTTTCGATGTTTTTAAGTCCTTTTGTTCATTTTTGATGGCCTTATGTATGAATCGATTATAATAAAATTCACTAGATATCTATATAAACGCTTTCCAGAACGAGGACGATTTTTTTTTATTCCTTTACTTATTATCTTACTTACTCCATTGGCTCAGCGACCTAAAGTTAGTCTTAGCTTCCAATACGAAAACATTCCATTTTTTCTTGTCCTGCGTAGTTTCTTGCCGATCTTGATATTTATTTTAAAATTATAAACATATGTTTTAAAAGCCCTTATCTTTTTATATATCTGTAACTGACGTCGTATCTAGTAATATTTTTCACATTAGACAGATGGATGAAATTTTTACATGGATAATCGAGATCATATTGGGTCAAAATCAATACTTAATATTACTTACATGTTGTCAATGTTCATCAATGTAAGTCCATTTATTATTTCACTACCTGTGCCATGCAGCTTACTTTGCGTAAAATGTTTTTTTTTATACAGGTGTAATCCATTTGGGTACACCTCAATGTTGGGACATAATAGTGAGGTAGTGTGGAAATCACCTCTAACTTAACTATATAATCTAACTAACTAAAACACCTTTGTGCTCTCCGTCTCACTAGAAGTCAGGACCTAGAGAGCAAGGAGTGTCGACGACGCCGCGACTTTTGAGTAAAATCACTGCCTAGCTCTTTACAATCGCAGCGTTATGGTAGATATATAACTTATAAAGGAATGTATTAATCGGGTTCTTTAAAGCAAATAGAAAATTACAAATCTGGCTGCTATTTGCTGCGATTCGGACGTTCAAATTCACAGGCAAACATATTAAAAATGTGTTTAATAACTATTAGGTATATATTATATAATATTACTTACATATTACTGTATTGACAGTCATAGAAATCCTCTTCAGGCACATGACTTACGCAATAGAAAATGAGCGAGATTATTTAAAGTCCTGGCCTTTTATAGCTAAATAAGAATGGCTATTGTCCTAAAGTAAACGAAACAATTAATTATAGTTCCCATTTAATCAAAATAGTTCTCATAACAATGCCGTTATAACCAAGCATCTAACAACTCTATGAAACATCTCTTGAGCACTGAATTATATTGTCAGATGTGCAATGTTCCGCTGTGCAGTTATATTTACAAAAAATTGTAATATTGGTAAAAATTATTAAATCGCCATTTGGAATTTTGTTGTTTACAAGAATTGTGGTTTCTGTAATATATGGACCCGACTATGTAAATTATTATAAAATTTATTCATTACAATTCTTGATGCACAAATTGTGCATAAGTAGCTCTATTTAAAAAAGAAAAAGTTGCTCTTTGGCAGCGCGCACTAGGTGGAAGCAAAATTCTTTGTTCCAACAGGACCATAGTACGGTTAGATGGGGTTTAAATTTTTTGTATAAATTAATTAATTAAATTTAATACTTTTATATATAAAAATGCAAATTTTACAGTAACCAAAAAGAAGTTTGTATCTGCTAAACTTAAAAATGGATTAATTTAACTTTTTCATGATGTTGCATATTAATAGAAGAGTATTTTTATAATTTTTCATTCCGAAGTTTCTAAGGAAACAGCAGTTTCGGAATTACTTTTACTTACTTTAAAAATAATAGTGGTCGGACTTAGGTAGCCTGTTTATAGTCGCTATAGCCTCTGGTCTATATTTCAGGGGCATTACTTATTCGTTTAAATTTTCTGCGAGCTGCAGACTTCTATTTCAGTGATGGAAGTTTCGACGCATTTTTTTATTACTGAATTACAGCATACAGGCTGCCGGCTCATCTGATGGAAAGTGGCTTCTATAACCTATGGACATTTGCTAATGTGCTACCGGCCTGGAAGTGGGGACTGGAAACTCGTCTTTTATACCTAAACACAACTTAAAGTTGTGTGACTACATATTTTATACCAGGTAGTAGCTATGCAGAGAGGCAAATACTTTACTACTTGGCTGTGGTTCAGTACGACAGGCCACCCACCCGGCCACAGAAATTAGTATCCTTTCGTCGTTTTTGCCCTGTGGTACACATGAGATAAATATCCGGGTTCGATTACTGGCATGGTAAATTTTGGAAACGAAATTTCCGTTATTTACTGGGTGTCTGGGATCGGCCCCAGAGTAATCCGTTGTTTATCACCCTTAATACAAGCGTAACTTACCTAATTTGGGTATATACAATGTGTGTGAGTAGTGCATTGATGTATTGTTACATCAATGGTGTAGTGTGTGTACGCGGAAAGTAACTTGTTATTATCCTCACGCTGATGATATCAGATATTTGGGTTTTAGATATTTACGCAGCGCTGATTAATACCGTGGCAAACATATCAAGTGGTTTGGATAAAAAATTGGAATAGGTGTCGCATATCCTAAATTTTGACAAAAAAAACCTAATATTTTTGACACCTCAAGTGTGACTTTAACCGGTGATTGAACGATGGTGTAGGACTACAGTTTTTTGTCACACAACATTCGATGCACAACTTGATTTTTTGCTTTTTACTAATATTATCTTAACTGTAATCTTTGTTTCGCAACATTCTGTAGTAGTAGCAGCGCTTTAATACATAATATATTATAATAATTAACTTTTGACCGCGGCTTCAGGCTCGTTAATTTAGATATTGTCAATCAATTAAAGTTTCTTTTTATCCCTGAGGAACAGTACATTCTTTCCGGATGGGTACCTTTTTTACAAGAGGAAATCCGATTGAGGATTAACCACCGAGGGGGAAACGCGGCGGAGGCATGTGGGATTCGCCACGTTGGGGTGGCACTAGCGCCCCTATGCAATGCCATTGCCATCCGAGTAGGGGGTATCTACTACAAACTTCGGTGTTCCTTCCTTCCTTCCTCCTTCTTGCCTTATGCCGGGGCGAGAAAACCCGGGGCTTGACCAACTCCGCATGCCCTGGCAATGGGGGGGGCCCATTGCCAGGGCATGCCCATTGTGGTAAGGACCACATCCACCGGATGGGAATCCTATGGCAGCCTGTCATTGCATAACTTCAAATTTGTCGGTATTTAACGTCATTAAGAATGTCACATCTCAAATAAGGAATTAAATTCTTGGCTACATCTACGTGACACAGTCACTAACACTAACATTATTCCATGTATAGCAGAGGCATTAACAACGGAAGAGCTTTTTAGAGAACTTAATATAGGCTAATTACTCAATTAATATTTTTGGTTATCCTTTTTATGAAGTTTAAGTTGTCGTATTTATTGCTGAAGCAATCTGAAGCATAGCAGACAGTGTGACGGCTCAACTGCGATGGAAAGTGGTTACCGTCGCATATGGAAATTAGCAACATCAGAGGTGCTGCCAATATGCTGCCAGTCTCGAAGGGGAACCTGGAACATGGCCACTGATGCAGGAACACAAGTCAAAGTTGTTCTGACGGCATATTCTAGACCAGGGGTAGTAGCTATCCAGTCGGGCAAATACTCTACCGCCTGGCTGAATGTTGTTTTGTCGCCTCTTACGACAGACCGTCGGGCCGCAGGAATTAGTGTTCTTTTCCGTTCCTGTACGGATATAACATCCTGAACTTTAACATCCTCTTTGAAGATAAATACTAATACTATTTAATTCCTAAAATGGCCTGCTTTAACCGGCAGGTGATTACGAAACGGCCAGGACTGTATTTTGATTAAAGGCACAAGTTATGCAACGGTGTCCACGGCCTTTAAAGGCCAGGTTACTGATCTCTTGAGAAGCGGTTTTAACGAATTCATTGCAAAATTCTTGTAGAAGTGTATATTTATTATATTTCGGATGTATTGCATTTAATCTGCATATAAGAACACTGAATTACTTAAGTATTCCATGAATAGAATATACATACATATACATTTATTTGTTTGTAATATATATTATATCTATGTATATATGTGCGCAAAATTAATTTTCCAATATTGTCTTAGTCTGTTTTACTTTTGTATTAGTTAAGTACATAGATACTTTGTTTTCATTTTTTTATTGCAGGAGATCAGCAGACAGGCAGGCGGCCCACTTGATGAAAAGCGGTTACCATCGCCTATGGACATTTGCAACATCAAAGGAGCTACAAATGCACTTCTGCTCTCTTAAGGGAGACTGGAACCTGGTCACTAATGCCGGAACACAACTCAAGGTTGTTATGGCGACATACTTTAGACCATGGGTGGTAGCCACCCAGTCGGACAAATGCCCTACCACCTGGTTGTGGGTTGTTTTATCTCCTCTTACGACAGACCGCCCGGCCGCAAGAAATTGTATTCTTTCTCCGTTCCTGCACGTATAATACTACGTTGCAAACTACTTGTTGCGAAATTGGCAAGTAAAGTTCTTATAATACTTTGGGCAAACTTCCAGTTAATAAGTTGTTGATTAAGTAGATGTCTGTCCAAACGATGATAAAGACTTATTCGCTAGTTAACTGACTAATGCAAATATAAAACAAGCTATAAGCGGGTAATAAACGGGCAAGCAAGTACACGTAAGTACTTATTATGGCTTGAATATCTCTTTTGAGACGGCTTCGGGTTTTTTTTGGAGACGGCCTCCGTGGTTGAGCGGACTAAACCGTTGCCGGCCTGCTTCACTGCAACGCAGAGGCTCCGGGTTCGATTCCTGATATAGTAAATTTCGGAAACGTATTTTCTCCGTTATTTACTATGGTCTGGGTGTCTGGATTCGGCCCCACAGTGGTACGTTGTATATTACCCATAACACAAGCGTAAATTGCTTAATTTTGAGATATACAATATGTGTGTTTGTCTGCCGATTATTATTATTTTCTCTTCTGAAAATAGCGTACTTAAAATGACACATGAGCGAAAAAAGTCGTCAAGCCATAAGTGTAATTTCATGCATGTCTATCATCCGCCTTATATAAAAATTAAATTTAATATATTTATTTAGTAAATATTATGATCTATACTTAAATTAATAAATAATATTTCTAAAATAATAGATTTAAAGTGTCGAAACATAAAATGGAGCTGGAAATGTTTTTATTAAAGTATCTCATTAGCCAAAGTTCAGATGTAATAATGTTACTTTGTACAAAACAGATGTAATTTAACAGCACCAGTATAATTTGTTGGGCAGCAAAAGGTCGCTAAAGCAGGCTCGTGACGGTTGAAGGCAAACATACTGTGAGAACCGGATTGATCACGATTCGTTTTTCGATGATTTTAAAAGAACCTTACACTACAGACCAAAATCACGTTCTTATTTTAGATCGTTATTATGACCACGTTAAAATTAATAGACACAAGTAAATTTAAAATCACGTTTAATATGTGAATCATTCTGATTGCGATCATGTTTCAGTTAAAAGCCGTCATTCAACAAAATGTGAAACATGCTTAAAACATCAGATTCGAATTTTAAAAAATCAACCTACAAGCCATTAAAAGTTTTATTTACAATTTTAGATGTGAAACTTATTTAGAATTGTTGTGATTTGAAACTCGATGAAACGAAAAAAAAGCGATATTTAATCATTTAAACACTATGCTCATAAAGATAGAGTTGGAAATATTTTGAAGTTTTGAAGTTCACAAATCAAGTTGAAACTAGAGCTTTTGTTTCTTATTTTAGTTATCATAACCTTATGTCATTTGTTCAAAGTGAAAACGTGGAATCTGAATAAATGTGAATAATATGAATGTGTTATAATATATCTTAAATATTTAATATATGACATGTAATATTTTGCATTAAGATATAAAATAACTTTTGAACCTGGTAAAAATATTAAGCCTTATAATTATCGTAATACTCCTGATACTCTATATTTATCTCATTCTCTCGTAAGCTACTTTTCTGAAGGTTCACTTCTGCCGTGTGTGAATTGCACAAACACGCACATTTTTTTATTAAAAATACCTATTTTGCACCCTTAACTTCCTAATTTTTAGTTATTAAAAAATCTATATTTTATTTTAATCATGTTATAGAAGCGAATATGTACAATATATTTTACTGTATAACATTGTATCATGGTACGGTATGGTCGAGGTAATAGTCACAGATAATTACTTAATCAATTAAATAGTAAATAACAGCTGGGATTAATAATACGAGTAAGAAGGAAACTGTAACTACAAATATTAGGTAGGTGGCCTTTAGAATCGGTACCAAGGCGGACAAGCTGTGAAACGTGAAAAAAAAGTTTACTCTGAACATCTGAACACTCCATAAAGAAACTAATCACTGTTTTTTTGTATTAAATAAAAAAAATATCCGCGCAGGAACGAAGAAAGCATACAATTTCCTGCAGCCGGACGACCTGTCGTAAGAGGCGATAAAACTATTTACAGGCAGGTGGAAGGGTATTTACTCGTCTGGATGGCTACCACCCCTGGCCTAGAGTATACCTCCATAACAAACTTGAGTCATTTTCCGGCATTAGTCGCCAGGTTCCAGTATCCCTTAAAAGAGCAGCAGCGCCTTTGGTGTTGTAAATGTCCATAGGCGATGGTAGCCACTTTCCATCAGATGGGCCGTCTGCCTGTCTGCTGAACTCACGCAATAAATTTAATAAAAATTAAGTTGTCTTTTAAGCGGCTAAACTTCATCTTGACAAAACAATTGTTACACATGACAACAAATTTATGAAAGATGACATATTTTAACACTTTACCCGCATACTTTTAAAGTCTGTCGGACTAAATGTATGTCGGATATAGTGCTCTTAAGAGTGCGCCAGACACAGTGCGACTTGACGAAAGTGAACAAGCCCATTGTGCTGTGAACAGGTGTTGTCGATCGCATTATTATGGCTGTGCATTCATAACCTGAATGTTCCTTGCATTTTTATTACGTAACTTATTTAATCGAGGAAGCTGTACATTGTATACTGAAGCATTTCACAAAAATTCTAACCTGAATTTTAAACATTCATTTTTACTTATTTAAATATAAATTTATAAGCGCGGAAATAATGTTTGATGTCTAGAAAAAGTTTAGAAAAAGATAATTAACTCTCAGAAGAATAATGTAACATCAAAATTATAATGTTTAGATTTATAAAAATATTGAAATATATATTTTAGTTTCTTAAACGTTACTTGGAATTAGTTTTTATAATTAGTAAGTATCTAGTCCATAGATGTAGTCTTGAAGTTGTTGTAGGTAGACACTTTTGTGAAGTTTGAATGGTTATTATAAAAAAATATAGCGGACATGGTAAGAAGTACAGGGATGATAAAGTATATTAAAACGAATTTTTCATTGACTTATCGTAGTTTAATGCGTACAAATTGCAATACTTTAGTTAGGACTTCTCATTCCAATGACCTGGGTTCAATTCCTGACCAGACAGTTTCCATCAGGCAGTTTTTCTGACCTAACGTGTACATATTGTTGCAATTACCACGTTCTGGCCGTGAACCTCTGAGGAAACATGTACCTACATCTAAATTAATAATGCGTGAAGGCAACCGATCCGCTTTGGACAAGCGTGACTCTAAGCATAGAGAAGCCTACGCCTAACAGTGAGTGAGACCTTTATGGGCTAATTATTATTATTATTATATTGTCATTGCGAATCCTCTTAAAATATTGATGAAGTCGATTTATTTGAATTTAATTTCACTGCGATTGTAAAACATTCCCTTAAAGTATTATGATTTGAATGGTCTGCAATATTTTAATACTTAAAATTACACGTGCAAATTAGTTGAATTCTAAATGTATGGAGAAAGTTTTTTACATGATAATAAAACAAAAGAACATCTATGTTCTAAATTTAAACATTATATTTCGTGGCCAGTACTAAGCCGTATCAAAAATATCAAACTTTTTGTTACAAATCTCCAACAAAAAGTTTTTATAGGTTTGATTCGAACAGCGATCTGGTTTGTAAATACAATAAAGATGGCCAAAGGTCCGGGGTTTTTTTTAATAAACATAAATCTTTGTTCGAAATCATATCCGAACGCTTACAATGTTTTGGAATAAAAGTTACTTCAAATGTTAAAGCAGTAATCTGCTCGCTTGATGTTTGTTCAAGAAAGAGAAAGTAAAATACTAATTAACTTGAAGGCACTTAATCAACTGAAAGTATATGCATTCTGACCGTTTGTTGGTACCTACATATGTCATGACTTTATAAAGCGATCTTCACATCCGATACTTGTATTATTGACCTTGTTCACATAAAATATACACAACCGGTAGAACGAATCTACTTCCGATCAATAACATTTTTCTATATTATTTTTTCTGGAACCTTACTACCTTTATTACCTTATTTAACAGACAAGTATACAAAAAGGCAAAGATAGTAGTGCTGATGGATGTAGTACAATACAGTCCATTGTAGTGGTTACACAGCCTATAGAAATGGGTGAATAGTTTTTTTATTTATTGCGAAGCTGACTAACAGCAGAGGGCACATCTAGTGGAAAGTGGTTACCCTCCCCTATAGACGTTTATAACGCCGGGAGCGAAACCAACGCATTGGCTTCACTTAGAATAATTGTGTAAAATAGAAAATGTCTTTCTTATTTGAAAGTCTGTTCTTTCTTCATAGTTTTTTATATCACTCTTTTCATTCACCTTTACCCAATTATTTGGGGTCGGCACAATATGTCTTTTCTTTCCACACTCCTCTATTCTGATATACATCTTCTGTTACACCACGAATCATCATATTATTCTTCACACAATCCATCCCTCTCTTTTTTGGTCTACCTTTACATTCGCACTTATCCATCTTGTAGTTTAACATTCTTTTTGTCACGTAACTTTCATCCCTCCTCATACATTCTTATGCCATCTTTATCTTCTTCCTCTCAATTTTTCAGTCACGGGTGCAACTTTCAAAGATCCCCTCGTGTACTTATATCTTACCTTATCCATTCTTGTAACAACACACATCCATCTCAACATTCTCATCTCAGCTGAGTGGAGACGTTGGTTTATTATATTCATATAATAAACCAACATTAAATCATGACATTTGCTATTCTTATACAATAGTGTACTTTCGATAATACAGCCTACATATAAATGTTTTTTTTATTGCAGTAGTTCAGCAGACAGGCAGACGGCCCACTTGATGGAAAGCGGTTATCATCGCCTATGGACATTTGCAACACCAAAGGTGCTAGTAATACTGGAACACAACTCAAGGTTGTTATGGCGTCATACTCTAGACCAGGGGTGGTAGCCATCCAGTCGGGCAAATGCCCTACCACCTGGCTGTGGGTTGTTTTGTCCTCTCTTACGACAGGCCGCCCGGCCGCAGGAAATTGTATTCTTTCTCCGTTCCTGCACGGATGAAAATGAATGAAATGTATACAAAAAAGATTTTAGCTATAGTTGGAAAAGCATTAAAATAGAAGAATCACGACCCCTCAATTTTCTTCACATATTATTATTTTTTTATTCTTATCCAACCGATTGAAGCACTCGTACCTGATAGAAAGAAAATAAAATCGTCGAAAATTTCGAAAAAATATTATCCATTTTAAGATGAAAATGTAAAATTAGTTACGTTCTAATAGTCACATATTCGTACACAAAAACGTCAAAATTTCATGTATATACATTTCACTAATTTGCGTTTCTTATAATTTCACTTTCATCTCTGCACTGTTAACGTGGTTATTACCAACCACTATATTGTATTATAGACTGTTGTTACCTGTAGTTATTACTGCTGTAGTTAGTTTAGTGTTGTACTGCAGTATAAAACTCCATTTCGGTTGATGACTGATGATGTTATTATAGAGTATTTGGCGTCTACAGCACACTCCAGTCATTACTAAGTTCCTTTGAAATATTACTGCAATAGCCATAATTACTTACTTAACAGACTGATATAAGAGACAGAACTTATTTCTGTCTGGACCATGTGCCTATTTTTTCTCATTTTTTTTTGTATGATCAGTGGCAGATGTACAAATTTGCCACCAGTAGGCTATTCAAATTTTGCCGTTCTTCTCGACCTCTACATTTCGATACCCGAATTCACAATCATCATGAATCATATTAATTATAATTTTTTTGTCAAAGACATTTTGACTATACGATTTCTCTTTTCCCCTTTTACCGTAACTAATATGATTGTAGCAACGACGTAAAATCTATATAAGTGTTGAAATATATAAACATGTTGATTTGTTTGTGTAACCTAATAACGTTTATACTCTGATTTTTAATTAACTGGACTAAAATGACAGCTGCGATCGACCTTTTTTTTATGTTGCAATCTTGGAGCAAATTACCACTAAGAGTTGAATCCTATAAAATTTCTATAGAAATTTTGTATCTCACACAACTCACTTAGGAATCAATAAGCTTTTTTAAAAAGGTTTTTAAATACAAGCTTTTGAGATCCTGGATATCATGCAGTAGCAGAGCGCTAGCCAAGATAAGTAAAACGAGCCCAAACACGACGAATCTATCTTGTTTAGTGCAGGAGTTCTTATGGCCACCTTCTGACTCCATCATCAGATCAGCTCCATTGTACCATATTATTGCAATGTCACGCGATATACATATGCGTGCAAAATTTCAGCTCAATCGGAAACCGGGAAGTTGGTCAAATTTAACTTGCAAGATTCCACCCGAACTTAGAGGTACATCCATTGCAAGTTAAATAAAAGCTTGTAAAAAAAGGTTGACCGCAGCTGTCATTTTACTACAGGCAATTAAAAATCAAAGTACATAAATAATGAATCTTTTAATTTCTGTAAGACAAAAAATATTTTGGCCTCAAATTTGCCGCCTTAGGCTCCAGCCTACCGCCTGTTAGGGCAAGTTCGCCATTGAGTATGATGAAGAATTTTGTTGTTAACTTTATATTAAAATATTTAAGGATTCAAATTTACATCGTGGGGTGAAAGGCTATAGCTAGGTTTTAAGCGACATTTTAAGACAGCCTTAACAATAAGGGGGTTTTCATCCTGATGTCTCAATTTAAAGAAATATGAAGAACCTGGTTTCCAACTGAAATCTATGTACATTGTACTTTTTTAAATATGGAAGAATTACCCGTTCTTCTAGGACTCTAGGGTCATTTGAAATTTTAAACATTTCTCCTGAATGGTTTGAAAAATGTTGCTCAACAAAATAGTCTTTCAGGCCATGATATAGTTTTTTATTCCTCTAATATTTTTAGGGTTTCGTAGGCATTCTGGCAAAAACGGAATCCTCATAATATTTTTATTATCATCCGTCTGTCTTTGTATGTCACAGTTATTTTTTCAGATATTAGTGTAGTGGTGGTGTATATGGGTGTAATTTGACAAAAAGATAAAATATATACCTTTCTGATAAATTTCATCCGCCCCAGTTCAATCCAAATTCATCCAACTTCAAAGTCGTGTCTGTCCGATCCATTCGCTGAGAGCCTAAAAGCTCTACAAGATATTCACACTCGGCTTTTTTTTATCAATTATCTGATAATAAGTGTGGCTCTGAAATACTTGTAAAATAAATTATAAGTCAGTTAAATAATGTGGAGTGCAAGTAAAATAAATTATGAAGTCATTTATTTATTAAATAATTTACGAAATCGCATACAAGATATGGAACACAAAGAAAACTGTAAAACAGTCAGCCCATCATTCAATACTCAGATTATGCAGGTATTGGAGGCTACATTTGAAATTTAAAATGGTAATATGGTTAGAATAAAAACATGCTTATTTAATGTATCTAATACAATGAATGCAACATAGGTACATTATAAAATCGTTCCTCAAAGCATATAATTAATTAACATAAATACCTGTTAAGAATAGGGTTAGCTGGTCTCATAAAACGATATAAGGTAAATAATGCAATACTATTCATTTTCATTGCATAGCTTTTCCTTAATATCCATTACACATAAACATCACATAATCATGTTTAACAATCACTAGTACATTATTCCTAATGCCAGTGTGGACCTACGAGATACAGCTATGCGGCTGCACCAAGCCAGCTCAAGATATCGTCAACGCACCTTGGTATATAAGACCAAACGAACTCCATCGGGATCTAAAAATGAACCTTTTGCTAGCATAATTTGTAAACACGCTGAAGCTCACCAGCAACGGCTCATCACCATGTGAATGTGGAGGCCATCCAGCTTCTCGATAACACAGACTTAGTAATAAGATTCCAAATGACCAAACCTTTTCAGTTAGTGTTGTAAAACTATCAAAACAAAAGTAAAGTGAAGTGCAATGTGCTTAACATTAATAACGAACACACAAACAAAGTGTCTTCTCCTTAATAAAGACAATAAGAAAAGTGTTATCGGACACATTCTTAGTATAAATCATTATATTTAGTATTTTAGGTTAGATTTAAATTATTTATTAGTCTTGTTTCTTAGATTAGATTGTAATTTTAATATCGTATATTTAAGACGTAGCATTTAGTAAAACAAAAAACTAGTACATTATTAGTAGACGAACTATATAGGTTATTTTAGGTCAAATTTAAATTACTTATTTGTCTTGTTTCTTAGATTAGATTGTAATTTTAATGTCGTATATTTAAGACGCAGCATTTAGTTAAAAAAAACTAGTACATTATTAGTAGATGAACTATATAGGTATACTTATATACTTTTTTAGTACAACTTTCATTTTAGTTTGAATTTTTTACGTTTAAGATAGTTTTAAATCTATGTAGTAAACTTGCTAAAGAGTTTTTTCAGTGGCGGGTGTATCAATAGGCTCATGAGATTTTGGAGGGGCGATAAATTAGGGGGTCATTTTTTTAAATTCATGCGGATACTAATTACAGGGAAAAGGCCATGTAAATTGGACGATAGTGCGTAAAACATAAAGTTACATTGTTGACAAAAATTGTAATTAATATGATTGTGAACTAACGTACTGAATTGCAGAGCCAGCAAAATTTGAATAGTCTACTAGCGGTATGTAAAATGTGTAAATCTGCCACTGGTTATACCTCAAAATCTAATTGACCATACGTATATACGAACTAGTCATTCAATCATAATTTATTATGTAAAAATAAATTATGCCCTGCCCTGAAAAAAATCTACGGCCCGATCCCAGCGCCACCTACCGAGTCTAATTATGAATCTAAACCATCCGGGACCAGAGATAAAACTTATAAACTTATATATATATAGTTACCTAAGCGTGTGTGACGTGAGTTTTTAATTGCGGAAGAAAGCGTAGTTCCAAACCTAATTAATTTAAAAAATATTTATTTTTAAAAAAATCTGCAATTTAACTATATATTCATAGTTATTCTTCTGTTTTGGGTAGATACAAATCCAACAAATCAAAGATCATTAAAATCGGTTCAGCCGTTCTTGAGTTACAAACAGTGTAACTAACCAGACTTTGTTTTATATAGTGTATATAGATATAGATTACGAATGGACAGCTAATCACAATACTCGTGATGAATTATTTTCATTTTAAATTGCAGACTTGAAGCAAGTTTTATTTTTGTATCAGACATCTCGATTATAAATGCAAACATATCAACACTAGATGACATTTTATTTTGCATTTCAATTTAATAGATTGAGTGCCATAGATCAGGTTACGTAAGTGTCTGTCGAAATATACAATTATACATATAAAGTTTTGATCATTTACTAAAAGCCTTAACAAATAAGGAGTGTCTCATTTGTCACAATCTTACAAAACTGATGGATATAAATGGAAACAGTTTTGATGAAAGTTTATATCAAAATGTTATATTTAATATTGTTAGAGTATTAGTGTTTGATTGGTAGGCTAGGTTTAAAACGGATTGGTAGGTTTCAGAAAAGGATAATCTCGAGGTACAATTTTCCTCATTATGTGTGTAGAAACTGTAACAGTATGCACATTAGCTCAGTAAAATTGCCTAAGTGGTGCGTGCTCTGCATAACATAAAAATCACAAGGGGTCTTCATACGTTCTCTGGCTAGATTGAGGCAGGTTGGAATATTGAGCGAAAGCTCTTTACCCCGGCTACCACTCATCGGGCTACACTACGGTAACGGGAGTGACAGGGTAAGGGAGGCTGCTGGACCTACGTCCATGTTTGTGATGACACAGCGGCTCTCATTGGCCTTTCTGCGGGTTTCGGTGGCCTTTGCTGGCTTCGCATCGGCACCTGTCACAACAATTTAGAACTAAATAGAAAATATTGATCTACAGAATATTTATAAAAATATAAAGTATGGAATCGGATTTAACATCCAACTAGATTAATCTGTGTCTTGGGTGCCATGGTTCGAACTTAACGTATTAGAGTAAGACGCTGGCATTTTCCCCACATAGCCTCTACAAAAGTTGTGTAGTAAAAACCAATAACAAAACATACAATAATAGTTAAAATATGAGTAAGGAATACCATTTACCGCATTGAGAAATAAATTATAATAGCAGACAAACAAACACACTTTCTATAGTCTTCAGTAAACAAGTTACGCTAATGTAATAAATATCTAATAAATGTACAAGGGACAACGCCGGTGCCGACCGGTGACACCCAGACTAGAGTAAATGACGGAAAATTTATTTATGAAATTTATCCTGCCAGAAATCGAACTCGGTACCTCAGCGTCACTAAGACGGGCCTGCGCTCACAGAGGCTGTCAGACATTTACCTCGTTATGACGCATAAATGATTTTACATTATAATTGGTGATAGTGGTCATATTTGGGATTGAACCAATGCCGTAAATGGTGATGAAAGTAAAAGCTGACGCCCAGATAGGGCCATAATTCAAACCAATCTCGATTTTACACCAACAGATTTATTGCTTCACGAGTTCTAACACCTAGGCTTGGAAAGCTTGTGATCGTCGATCGAAATTGTAAAAAGACAGTATCTATACAATGAAGCTATTTAAAAAACAATTGAAATAAACTATATATATTTTTTTAAATATTAAATATGATGATGTCTGATGTCAGGTGAAAATGCAATCTAAGATGGAGCACGCTTACCTAGACGATACCTGTTCACGCGAGATTTGAAGACACCTAGATTGTATGTTTCAGGAAAAACAGACAACGGTAAAGAGTTCCACTTTTCAGCGGTACCTACGTATGATTGGAAGTATAGCATTTCGTCCATTTTGTTGGTATACCACGATATATTGGTGGCTTGAGCTCCTACGTCTGATACTGTATGAACGATGGAGAACACGATCCAGTTTTTTACATTTCTCCATTTCATTTACACCTACTCTGTAGTGTTAACACTTACAATAGTTTTAAATGTGGATATATTTAAAGAAAAAATAGTAATAATTTAATGTAACTATTATTATCTAAATATGAAAGAACTTAATTTTGTTTTTATATTCGTTTGTTGCTTTTTGAAAGTCTTGCGAATGAGCTTATGAATTTGATTGTTCCTTTTATCCCAAGAGTTAGGCTAGTACCAATGAAATAAGAAACACTTGTACTCTGATTTTTAATTACCTGGACTAATATGACAGCTGAGAACGACCTTTTTTTTTATGTTGCAAGCGTGGAGTACAGTGTTGTAGTATGGCTCATTCATAAGTGAGTTTTGTGAGTTGAATTAAATAGAAATTATATAGTATTCAAAACCCTGTGGTGAATTAAATCATTTACTCACACAACTTACTTATGAATGAGCCATACTACTTACGACACTATGCTTCACGCTTGCAACATGAAAAAAAGGTCGACCGCAGCTGTCATTTTAGTTCAGGTAATTAAAAATCAGAGCATAGGAAGGCTACATAAAACTTAAAATAAGTAACAACACATTGAAGTTAGCCACAGGTAAGAATTGCATGGTTCTAAAAAATAAAGTTTGTCCTAAATATATGTATATGCTTATTGTATACCTACTTATTTTCTGTATGTTGTTTCAGGTACGTAGCTCTATTATCGTATCAACTTTTTAACCCTTAATATTTAAACTGGTAAGTTGCTTTACACGTGTTACACATTATAACCAATTTAAATCATAATTGTGTACAATGTTACATTTACTGGTACAATTGTAACTTCGACTGACACGGATGCCATTTTTTTGGCGGCTCGATAAACTAGATTTCACTAAGCAGTTGAAGTTAAATACAAAAATATAAAAGCCTTGCTTAAAAACCAATTGACATCCTACAAGTTTTGAAACTAGAGTTTTTCTTATTTTGAAAAGTGCACAGCATTACTTTTTAAGTTCCCGCAAAAACCTCATAACAGTCATGCTTGAACTTTGTTGACTGTTGTAATTATCTATGATTCACTACGTCAATTGCTATGTACGTCTAAATGGTTGATTAACACTTCACTCTTGAAGAAAGCGGTGACAGGTGTGCCAACGCATATGGCATCCACGCGCCAAATGCAGATTTATTATCTTACCTGTCCCGATGCAAGATGCCTTAAAAAATAAAACACCATAGGAAATAATAGCATTAAGCATCATACTTGTACTTAATGTTTGAAAATTAGAATAAGTTTTAACATACTTATTATAATAAAAATAAATGTAAATTTGGAACTCCTAGTGCGTTTCTTTATAAATTTCTTTGTATCAAACCTATATAAGTTTAGCCTTATTTTATCTACACATTAATACGTGAAGCAAAAACTTTGCAACCCTTTTTACGAAAATTGCGCGAACGGAAGAGTGTGAAATTTCGCACACTTATAGTTTATATATAGAGATGAAGCAACTAATGCTAATATTTTTTTAAATTATGCATAAAAATACATTAAACCAATAAAAAACATTTTGGTATTAACTATAATTGAAATATAACTTAATTTTCTATAGCAAAACTACGTTTTACGGACACTTCTCAGTGGCCGTGATCACGGCCACTGTAAAGTGGCCGAAACGTCGGAATAACAAAAATCGAATAAATTACCGCGTTTAAAACCGTTAAAACGTAGTTTTATTACATAATAATATACAAAACTTACGACTTGTATATGTAATTTTTGTCTAATAAAAAATAAAAAAATAATTTGGATAAAGCAGACGTATACGCATTTATACATTCTCAGGCCCAGACTGCAAAAAGATGAGATTGGTTTCAAGATTAGTTTTTAATATGTTGATATTTTTATAACTGTAGTAGGCTTAGTTATTTTGAATATATTAATGTGGTGTTTTGATATTCAATCATTACACACACTACCATGTATTTGACACACACACGCATATATACTCTTTTGTTTATTGTTCAAGTCAAATTAACAGTGTAACCTTGGCGAAATCTGTGATTATAGAAGTAGCCTTTGACAACAAATTATTATCGAATTTCGACCATGGGCGACCATTAGTACTAATAAATAATTAATTCGAATAGTAGAATAGATATTCTTAGTGTCATATCCGGATTTACTATATAAAGATAATTATTGCATAAAATCAAGCTTACAACAATTGTTGTTGTTGTTTTTAGAAAAACATTTCTCCTAAGTCCCCGCTAAAAACCGCTAAAATTATCTTAACATATTTTAATGAATGTTTTAGGTATCGTTATCTTTATAGCAAACATTATAGTTTTTGAAAATACATAAAGAATGTAAGCCCGCCGAATTAATTATATGATCAGTGACCAATAATCATAGTTTTGTGACATTTAAAGAATTACGTAGGCGGAGTTTAAGTATCTCCGCTTATTTACGGTCCTAGTATAATCCCCGACACGATTCTTGGTCTGTAACCTTAGCCTGCGTCAAAGTGAACTATCGGATCTTTTTCGAACTATGAAGTATCCCCCTTCGAGTAAAGGGGCAAAAACATAATACTGTTGTATGGAAATCACATTAACTACGTTTAGGGACTAAAGCGATCCCTACTATTACGCCGCTCGCTCAAGATCGGAGCTGAGAACTACACATCGCTTCGTCTACTTCTATTAACCTCTTCAACAACAACAATACTCTTTATTGTACACCAACTTAAAACAGTAATACATTTGCATATCTATCTATATACGGCCTCTGTGGTTGAGCGGGCTAAGTCTTTGCCGGCTTACCTCACTGCAACGCAGAGGCTCCGGGTTCGATTCCTGGTATAGTAAATTTTGGAAACGTATTTTCTCCGTTATTTACTATGGTCTGGGTGTCTGGGTTCGGCCCCAGAGTAGTCCGTTGTATATTACCCATAACACAAGCGTGAGTTGCTTAATTTGGGGAAATACAGTGTGTGTGTTTGTTTATTTTCTAAAAATGTGTAAAAGTACTCTAAAATGAACAATAATTGTAGGATATTGATAGTTTTTGAGTAGTAATTATGTATTTTAGTGAGAAATGTGAACTGTATATTCAGATGTGATCTTTCGAGTTTTCACAAGAACTCCATTGAATGGCGTCGGTTGTAGCCTGCAATACAACTGCGCTACCATACGAAGACCTATACATCAGAATTGGCTGTATGGACTAAGATTCCTTTGCCTGCCCTTGTGGCGAATTCTACTACTACTACTACTTGGAATCTGTCATTTTTATATGATTGTTCATTGTGTTTTCTCATTTTGGCGCCAATACATTGTACAACATTTTGCAATATTAAAATATACTGGGGCGATAAAGAGAACCGAATCGCTGTGATTGCATTACATAAAGTAGGTATGGAGCCAAATGCAATTTTTAAAACTCTCCATACGCTTGGTATTAGTTAAATGTTTGTGTACCGGGCTCTTCATATTTAGATACTTTTGTTCTTTATTACCTTTGCCTAGAACGGCAATTTTATGGTGATCAGTACCTACCTGCAGCGCAGGAGGTTTTTTTTTGTTGACGCAGGGTAATGTCTTTTCTTGCAACATGCACACGGGTCTGGATACGGGGGAAGACCAAAGGCAGCGCCTACTGCCACCTGCTGCGTGTGTGTGTGGATTCTTGTGCCAAACGGCCAACCGATTCTCCTCCGGTGAAAGAGGAGGTCGAACAAACTACCCAATAAATCTACCTGCGTCCCTGGTAAGAGAGTGCACTTAATCAGAACGACACAGGGTTTACGCCTATTGGCAGTTTACGCCTATTGTGTCGATAGGGGCACCACACTCCTGACATTCTGGTGTGGCGTTATGCCCTACAATACGATGCAGGTACTTATGGAAGCACCTATGCCCGGCAAGTTTCTGCATCACCTGCATGTTAGGGTCCCGCGCTTTCGCGAGACCCACCTGGAGAGGTGGGGATGAATGGCCTTCACCGTCTCCAACCCAGCTTCCGGGAATTCCAAATGTCCCCTCACGCCACAGTATGTATACTAACATCAACTATCCTATCTAAACGACTCGTACACTATACACGTAAAACACAGTTTCCGCATTCCAAACGCTATATAAATTTTTGTTTCCTATAAAGTGGAACGAGGTATCTTAAAGACAACTTAATATTCCGTTTGTATGCTAGGCGTAGGTGCCTTGGCATTCTAAGAGTAACTGTTCAGGGAAAGTCTAACATGAATGAACATTTAACAGATTATCAGGGAAGAACGAGTATAATATTTAGTTTTGAATGATGATTTTTAGTGATTCATAACCATTTTATTCATAAGAGAACATTACGGCATTGTCATTGAATAAAAAAAACTTAAGACTTAATTTGGTGTAAATTGTATTTTAAATAGTGAAACTTCAAAAATCAAGATTTACTTGTAGCGCAATCTAGTTAAGTAAAAATCGGGTGATTTAATTGAAATAACGCTCACAATACTTAGTGTCGCCGTAAACAAACTTTCTTTAGACTAGTATAATAAAATATAATTAAGAACTACACAAAATTTATACATATAAAATAATAAGTAATATTTCCCTCGGCAATCTGGGGCTAGCCTAACTACTTCAATGTCAATTTTATTTCTATCATTTATATTTTTCACCTTCACTAGAAATTATTTATAGAATTTATTTGTGGTTTATTTAAAATTTATAAAACATACCTATATATAAATTAAACCTACTATCTACTATAGAAGACACAATAGATCATTTAAGCTTGAAGACAACGTTTTATCACATCTCCATAGAATTTCTTGTCTCAAACCAAGATCAAAGCAAAGGCCGCGGCTCAAATTATCCCCAGCGAATCGAATCGATTACATCTCGATTCCAGTGGTGAAGGTTGCTCGCTGACACGGCACTCGTGATCGATTCCTGGGTAAATTTTATTACTAATTCTCTCAGCAATCTCCATTAACAACTAGGTAGTGAAAGGAAAGTTGCGGGAACAACGTAGAATCGCCTCAAAAGAACACACCTTGATTTAACATCTATTTTCTTCTTTCTTATCGTTTTTTGTATTTTCGTAATAATCCATATTAATTTCATGTGGTGCTTCTTATAGCCAGTTTATATATATGACCTTTCGTTCTTTTTCTTTACTATTGGTGGAAATTAAAATTCATGTAAATATTGTCGAAATGTAAGGAAATCAAGTAGGTATTTTGTGAGTAAGGATAGCCCAGTTGCGTTCGGAGTATTCGCTTCAAAGCTTGGGGTCCGCTTCCCTAATTTTTCTTCTCCATTTCACGCGATCTTCAGCTTCCCTTGTTTTGAGATCCTTGGTACAGATGTCATCGTTTACGACGTCCACCTAGCATTTCTTAGGCTTAGCCCTTTTACCGGGACCTAGTGAAGGCGACATGACTAGTAGTAAATATACCTACAAGCCCTACATATCGTATACCATATCGTTCGATAACAGCAGTTTGCGGCGACTTCCAGATTACCCACTTAAAGTATTCTGTAACGTTATGGACAAATTAAGGACCCATTTTTAAGCGTAAGGTTGCCATCAATTTTCTTTCTTGGCAACCTTTAATTGTATCATTAGCAGGGAATAAAAAGCTTTAATGCAAATTATTTTTTTCTTGTAGAAGGCATCAAAGAGTAATAATTTAACTATCAAATTGGTTCTTCGTAAAAGCAATTCTTGTAAATTTAACGCATGTTTACAGATAGCCTTATTTGATTATCATTTATAACATATATGATTAACCTAATAAATAGAAATACAATAGGCTGTATAGCGTTTACTTTAGTAATGCTTACATAAGCAAGCACTAACAATAGGTTAACAACAAATGCTATTCATAACTTTTTTGTTCTAAAAACGTAATACCACAAACTTATGCATTCATTCGGAAGTTATGAAATGTATTTCCTGTCAAAATATTATAATATGTACTTACCGTAATTTATTATTATGTTCGATGTTTAAGTATTAATAGGCATACATAATAAAATTAAATGTAATCCGCTTACAGAGCGTGCCTGAAGGGATGTGACATAACTGAATAGAATATACGTCAAGATTAATGTCCGCCTACATTAAAATGTTGAAATAAATAGTTTCGCTTTCATAGAAGCAAATAGGTACTAAACAAATTGCTTGCCTTTCGAATGTTTCGAATGTAAACCTATTTATCTTGTTATGTCTGAAAGGAGACAGATATCCACGGAACGGATTGTGGAAAGCTGCGCGCGTACAAGCCCTTCATCCAACGTTTCCATTGATTAACTTCCAAAAGGCCATTGAACTCTTTATGAATCAAATTTATACACACGTTTTAACATCAAATTTCAATTTAATTAATTTTAGTGTAAATAAATAAATATAGTATGGAAATTGACGTGTAACCTTGTTACGAACAAAAGATTTCTGATCAATACGAAATAAATAGATTTTTTTAAACTGTATGACAGCTCTTTTAAGTCGTTATTGCTTCTAGTATATAATAGCTTCGCATGCCAGAAACTTCGTTGCTGTAATACGTGGGCAGGTACTCTTGCAATATCGGAATTAGAATCTGTCCTATGTTTATTTGTTATCTTTAGAAACTTTCCTATAATACAAGACTCATGTAAATCACTATACAAAAACTTGCTAAGAGAAAAACGGGTAAATTAATTCTTCAATTTTTTTGGGTTTTCATGTTTCTCCTCCCACTTGCGGAAAAGCTTGTCTATCTTATACAAATACATATAAAGTATTATGTATTCAATTAAGTCACATTTCTACATGCGTATGCTAGTTTTTACATTTGTAATTTAAAAATATTATGATATTTAACTTGTGTAAAATAAATAAATGCATAGTATTGTGGGTGAAAATGTTCTATTCTCGTATGTGATAAAAATTACATTAATAAGATGTTACATCCTTCGGTTTTATAAGAATTTATAAAGCATAAAAAGGTCTATAAAAAAATACAAATATTTGTAATACTTTTAAGGTATTTTTGATTCAATTAAACAACTTGTTAACCAAATAAAGCCACTGCAAAACTGCGCTGCAATTTACAATTTTCAAATCATAACTACGCGTTAACTGTTTCTAACCCAATGAAACAGATTAAAGTCGCTCTAGCATTATTTATATTACTATTACCATATATATTCTACATTGGAATACAGGAACATTCTGTTATCGAATAGTGCAGTCTTTCTCAAAATACGCGATAACGACTCCTTGTGGGCGCTACAGGCTTATAGGGCCACTCCCTGTAAAAGTAAAAGGCCCAAAGAAAATTGATGGAGTGTTAAATGATTTTCAGTCATGTATTATGTTTTACTAATATTTTGAAGCGGAACATGGTTAATTTGTATTTTACTTATATTCTAAATTAAAAGCAAAACATATCTAATTATAATCCTAATTGCTATTGTATTTTCTTAAGTTTTCTCGCCT
The DNA here is from genome assembly GCA_039645545.1 of Dendrolimus houi. Lineage (NCBI taxonomy): Eukaryota > Metazoa > Arthropoda > Insecta > Lepidoptera > Lasiocampidae > Dendrolimus > Dendrolimus houi. The sequence continues at coordinate 19,988,240 of CM077127.1, read as the reverse complement.
AGCATATATAATTAAAACTACTTTTCAACGGTTACTCATTGATACTTGACATCTTTATCTTCCGTGTTCACGGCTAGTGAAAAGTGGCCGAAACGTCGAAATAAAATCAAACAAAATACCGCGCTAAAACCGTTAAAATGTAATTTTAATTATAATTGCTATTGTCTTAACATACGCCAAAGTTATAAATGTATCCCTAAACATTTTTAACATTACCACAGGTTAAAAAAGAGAAATACTAGAAATACTGCTATTATTTACTGTGTATTGCCGACTATTGTTCTGCCTAAAATCTGCCTGTCTGTTATTTTAGTGAGCAATAAAGTGTTATATCTATCTATTTATTTACTGCTAGAAAATAATTTTATCTGAAAGTGGGCGATAGACGAAAGAAGTTTGAGAAACTGTTATGTAGTGCACTTATCAGAGTTCACGTCGGGCCACTCTGCACCCCTAATTCATTGCGTATGCCATAGAGAGGGGCACTCTCAGATTCAATTTCCTTATAACAAACAACTTTCCATGATTAGGGTTGCTAGTTAGACGGCCCTTTCCATTTTCATTAAGTAAAAAGCCTGGTTTGAAATACCAATCAAGCAACTCGATAAGTAGAATTATTAGTTTTTGTTAAATGCTACGACACACCCAACATTTGATACAAAGTAAGTTAATACGTTTTATGTACTCGTATAAATCTACTTATAGCCGACGGCAAGTTTGTGTTACAAGAAGCAATTTTACATTCTAACTAAACTGAATGTTCATTAGATTAGACTGTCGTCGCAGCTGACCCTGAGTGGATTTCGAACCCGTACAATAAAAGTATTGTATGTCGTGGTTTAATTAAATTTGTATTTATTATAATATTTCATTAAAAAAAATATTCAGATTCACGCTAATAAACAAATAATACAATATATGACAAAACAAATATTTTTCACTTTAAAAAATTGGGATTTCCTTATGACTTAGATTGTTTAACCCTTTGGTCCGTATTTCACAGGACTCGCTCCCGGCCATAGGCTAACTCTAAGTTATGTGGTCAGGAGCAAACCCGGAAGGGTCGCCGTTGGTTCCTTTTGAGAAACTATATTCTCCACTGAGGAGATGGTGCACAAAATGAACTGTAAAAGAAACATCCAAATTTATTTTCATAGATAGCCATACTGTGAATTAATAAAAATTCATAATTTCATTCATAAATAAGTAAATTGGCAGAGAAACACAACATGGTATATTCTCAAGATAGTGTACATACTTGTTATAGAGTTAGATTATGCTGATCTGGTGCCCCAAAACGGGTAAAGAGGGTACCCTTCCCTGGGGGTGCCCTAAGTGAGAGCCAGGGTAGGAGTGCCACTGATGTGTTCCTGTGGCACCTCGTAAAAGCGTATAGAGAGGCGCAGGTTAGGTTTAGTGGGTAATCTGAATCTGACGGCCGACCATACCGCGTCCCTCCGCTCGGAGGCCGCGGTGGGCATACGGGCGATCAGGAGTACCACACATCCCTCGGCGAGCCTTCCGCCTCAGGCCCGTGGATGGTGTCGCAAGAAAAGGCTGCGTAATAAAAAAAGGGGTCACATTATAAAAATGTATAAAGAAAAGTTCGTCTGCAATATTTACCCTTCCAGCATTCGAATACGGGACCACTGCGTTCTAGTGAACTTAGGCCACCGCTTAGATCATATTTCATACTTTTAATCTTTTTTGATTTTGTATAATTGTTCAACTATGCCTACTTTCTATCACTGGTATTTAACTCGCAGCCCTATTCTTAAGATCACGTTGACTTTATCTCATTTGGTACACTTGTCGCCGCTCCTTCCGCTTTGTTTTCTGATCGCAACAGGTTATCTGTCATGCGATTTATGTAATTAATTCAGTTTAGTTTCCAACTGCGTCTAACACCAGTTCTTGGCCTATTTGTTACTTGTATGAGACAGTTAACATTAATCGAGCTCGTAAGTCATATGTTGCTTAAGAATTGTATAACTATTAAAATGTTAATTTTTTCACTTATTCACAAATTCACACTTGGGAGTTTTATTATTTTACATTATGAAGGAACAGTATATAAATCTCCTTGAACCGTGACACTTTATATTTAATTGTTGTAATAAATGCATATTTTCACCGCGTTTACGATACACGTGTTACGTAATTTAGCTATTATTTATTACCAGGTATTAAATATTCTTTATTGTAGTTTTCATAAATGAAAATTCTTAACGCTGGATCTTAAAACTTCCAAGTATTATGTGACTATTATATCTCCATCGTGTGATCATTACTACTCCAAGTATCAATTCTAATTGAACATGAAAATTTTAGATAATTCATCACATCCTATAGACGTCCTGTTACTAGGGATTGATCATTTCTGGAAAATCTTACGAATGTTTTCTTTAAATTATTAAGTGTGATAATATGCCCATTAATCCAGATGCCCATTTTTCCAAGAGCTAAACGAGTGCTAGGATTCGAAAAGTTACTGGTTACCTGAAAATAACTTCTTTCACCGATTTTAATTAAATTAAACTTTACTGCATACATTTCAATTTTAACGGTAGCTCCATTTAATTGTACAAAACCTATATTAAAAATTGTGGTAGTTTAGTAGCTAACGCAACCACGTCTTATCGTAGGAATATGGATTTAAATCCTGACCTAGAAGCATGCACCGCTTGGGCAAGTTTTTCAACCTAATGCTTATTATTTTAATTTTCACGTGTTTACGGTAAAGAAAAACATCAGCGTTACCGACACATTGTAATAATATTAATTCCTTAACTTCAAATATCTTGTGCCTTAAAAAAATAAATTGTAATCACTAAGGATAAAGTCTCCACAAGTCATGCATTGCGAAATGTATGTATTTACTCATTTATATCTAGATGTTTTGCGATTTTTTTCTTTTAAAATTCTTCAAAGGCATACTAGTCATAGCGTATACTAAGGTAGTATACTTATTCCTAAGGGTGTCGCCAGCCGATGGCTCGGCAAGTTCATATATGAACGATTGGAAAAGTATGAATTGTAGGTACAGTCAAAAGTACCTGAAGCTTTCAATTATTAAAAAGACAGGTCTCACAAAAATCAACATCTTTCAATATAATTTTATAGGTAGGTACAGCAATTATACTCGCCTCTTTCACTTTTATGTATTTACTTACAAAAAACACCGATTGCAATAATGATTTATACGGAATCGGTTTCCCTTCATGTCGGGTTGTTACGCAAACTACAAGCTCCATGTAAGGAGATCCCAACTGTTATAAGGCCTTAAAGAACATTTTTGTTCCCTTCTATGTAACAAACTCGATGCATGATATATAAAAGTGCAATGACTACTTGGATACGATCACTTTTGTGGAAAAGTTTCAACCAGATATTATTCAGTAGTAACTACTTTGTATTTTTTTGTTGTGAACATTTGTATGTAGATAATATACTTTTAAGTATATAAGTGTTAATGTAGATGTTTCCTATTTTGTAGTTTTATTATTAATTCCAATATATATTAATCACGTCGTTATTATTATTATTATATTATTATTATTCCAATAATATAATATATTATATTATTGGAACAAATAAACATTTATTATTATTATTATTATTACGTCGTTAAACTTGTTTATTTTGTTGCACTTCTTTATATAAGTACTTAGGTATTTTAAGAATAATAAACTGTTGAATGCATTTATTGCGGCCAGTATTCTTTTTATAAGATTAAGAAACACTACAGAGTTTAAGGACAATAAAACTGAATATTAAATTAAATTAACAATTCTCCTCCTCGACCTTTCCTCTCTACTTTTTTTTTACTATCTTTGCCATCGGTGACGGTCAACGGCAAAATGTAGTGCGTCGTATACGGAGTCGTTGGGTGTGGTCGGACTAACGCATCGGATTATAACAACAGGGAAATTGAAATTTCCTTTAATTCGAATATAACGTTACCAGTATTCTGAGTATCTTTCACCTTATCCATAAAAGGTGACCTACCCTTATGTGTATACTCTTAATGCGCGCACGCTTTCGTTACGGGTATCATACAACAGGCAACGCAGTAGCCACTCCCACCAACATTAAGACCATATCAATAGCGGAAAGTACCGTTCACGAAACTTACCCTACCAGGATTGTAGTGTAAAGACACTACAAATAGAAAACTCCCAATAAAATTGTAACGTTGAAAAGTTTCTAAATACTATATGGCTAGATGGCGCTCCAAGTTATTCTTCAGTCCCTTTTTAAAATATTATTAGACTAAGTATATTTTTTTGGACCAAATCAACTAAAATTTGATTAGAAACTTATTAAGACTTTCAATATTCGATTTTTTCGATCTACTCTCGATCGCCTGGCAGTTGAAAGTTCTCACTGAAATCGCTTTTCTATTTTAATATAATTTTTTCTTACCAGTATTATTATTACTCTGTTAAAACCTCAAAGTACCTTAAACACTTAATAACTCAAACGTCAAACGTAGGAACCACTTTCCATGAGCTGGGCGGGCCATCTGTCTGTCTGCCAACTTCGCAATAAAAAAACGCCTTTTTCTTTCCTTTTAATTTTGGAAGCGACTGGCGGAGGTTAACACCCGGCTAATTTTTCTGGCCTTTGTATTTTTCAACCACACAAACATTAATCTTAAACAAACAAAATTTCAGAATACCTCAAGAATCTTTCTTACGAAAAAATTCACCATTTCAAAAATTTACAGCTCGGTTAAATTCTATTACTTTTCAACCAGGTCTTTGTTTTTGTATTAAGATATTATTGAAGAGGTTTTGTACAAAATCTTCCAGCATCTAAAATATCTACTCTCAGATGTTCAGCAGCTTTTCAACTATAACTGTACTATAAAGGAGACGGGGACTTTTGGGCCAAAGAATATGTTGAGATATGGCTTAAAAAAAGCGTTATGTTTTTCTATTACAAAATGGAAAATATCAGCTCAAAATATATCTGGAAGAGAAGAAATCTTAAAAACAAGGTCACAAATAAAATAAGTTATTGATTATCATAATCCATTTATATGAATGAATTTAAACAATTTAATAATATGAAAACACACCACACGATTAATTCACTCAAAATAACTTATAATTATAAAAAATATCTAAATAATAAAAAGGAATATTAAAATCACCATCATATTTTTACAATCTGGGCGGCTCAAAATGTATGAAAGCTTATCCGTCTCCTTTATGAAATAGTGTGTAGCCATGAAAATGAATTAAAAAAGGAGGTTTAATTACATCGAATATCTCCAATTTTGTTTTACGCAGATTGATTATGATAGAAAGGCGTTATTAAAATTGATAAACTAATTAGTTCAGTATCGAATAAAACGCCGATTAACGTCGTAAAAGCGATAAAATTGAAGAAGCTACGTCCATAAAGTATAATGATATGCAGATTCGCGTTCGAGTGAGAGTGAAGTCATACTTTATGGCTATAGAGGTGAGTCCGACGCTTTGCTAATTGCTTTATTTTAAATTATTATACACAAGTATTTTTCCGTAATTTCGCAATCACATTTGTGCATCTGTAATTTAGCAACATTTTATTATAATCAAAATTATATTTACTCTGAATAAAATTGAATAAATAAAGAAAGATTTACATAAATAGCTAACTCTTTATTGCTCACCAAAACAAACAAAACAAAAAAGATGTATTGTTAGATTTAGGAGATATTTTATGTTTACATATATATATTGTAAATTTTCTATATATAGACAATGAAAGATATAAACTAAATTATTAATAAATTAGTGTAAAGTATGTAACAAATTGCTACCAGAGGGAAGCGTGCCCAGAAGGCTGGCTGCATTGCCACCCAGTATGGCAATGCTGATTCGTTGCGCGAAATATGAACCAGCCTTCTGATCACGGTATCAAAGAGTTTCTTACAAATTTCTTTGAAGAAACCCTTTGCCAATGGACCCCACGGATCTAAAGTTTCAACTCCAAATTATTGTAATAATTAACGTGGATTTCTTCTTTTACGCCATTTTTGGGGCCCATGGTGTGTGTAACGGGTGCTCCCTGTCCATTTTATCTCTATTCTTTGAAGTTCCACTAACAGTTCACCTCAATAGCACAGTCCTTTTTGTTCCCATTTTCTACAATAGTCCTGCACTGTTTTAATGCTAGCAATTTTAAGAAAATTTTGTTATTGCTTTCTTGATCAATTTGTTTATTCTCACGGCAATTAAGATTACATATAATCAGATTTTTATTATGTTAATTTTATAATCTATCCAACGCAATGATCTGTTACTCGTTTGTAAAAGTTCTTCCTAAAATATTATTATTTTGTACGTTCATCAGAATTTATTATACTACACTCCTAGCGTGGTAGCGTAATGGCTAGCGCACGCGTCCCAAACTCAAAGGGCGCGGGTTCGATCCTAGCCGGAACGCATGCACCACTTAGGCAATTTTCTGATCTAATGTGCATATTGTTACAATTACCATGTGCTAATAACGGTGAAGGAAAACATCGTGATGCAACCTGCACATCGAGATAGCCGATGTGTCAAACCTGCCAAGCCGCCTTGGACAAGCGTGGCGGGTATACTGTCCGTTTCCCTATAGTGGGAGGCCAGAGCCCAGCAATGGGACATTTATGGGCTGCTATTATAACTCTCCTAGCGAATCGACAACGCCTTTCAATTTTGCATCTTTACGATCATGTCAGACCATAAAAGAAGCAGCTATTGAGAGCAACGTCAAAACATTCATATGCGTTACTATAAGCTATAAAGTGGCTTTTTACCAGTGGAATTTATTTTGTTACTACTTGTTCACACCACTTTAAACGGATGCTTGATCATGATGCAATTTGTATTAGTTTGAGTATTTATGTATGTTTCTGATTTAGGTTGCCTGGAAGAGATCTCTTTGAGCGATAAGGCTGCCTATTGTGATGCCTAGAAAATATTGTAAATATGGTCTGTTTTTGTAATTGTATATTTTAGTGTACTATAAAGTATTACCTCTCTCTCTCTCTTTCAATTTGTATATATAGCTTTTTTTAATTTACCACTCAGTAATTGGATCATATCCATTATCCATTGATTCTCAGCAATCGACATTTATTGACATTGACATTAAATTGACATTTTTATTTGTACTGTGACTGAATTCACAAGAACTGCATATTATATCACATGTTATAACGACTGAATATATCATATATATGTGTGTGTGTGTGTGTGTGTGTGTGTGTGTGTGTGTGTATAATGTATTATGTGTACCAAGCTATCGTATTGGTGACAATTGTAAGGAAAGTGATGTTTGTAAGTTAATAAATAAATAAATAAAAATTGGTTGATGTGGCATTTTTTACCGCATGAGTTCGGCAGCAGGCAAACGGCCCACCTAAATTCATTTCGAACTTATCGTAAAACTGATTTATAGTTATAAGCTTTGCTAATGTTTTTAAACCAAAATAATTAGCGATTACACACACGTACACGTATTGCCTCGTAAGTGCTAAATTTTTAATGCCAATCTCATTAGTGACTTACATCATTTGAACGTTATATTGATTACATAGTTGCTTTCTATGGATCTAATTACAATATTCGGTTAAATCTTTAAATGGTTCTTGAAAATTTAATACGGATAAATTAATAAAACTACGTTTTAACGGTTTTAAGCTTGGTGATTTATTATTAGTCTACTACTAGTTATGTATACTAGTCGCGAAAACTTAAGAAAATATTAAGTGAATAAATTTTAAAACATTGATGTTTTTTTAAAACATTAAATATGTTTTTGTTTTTAAAAGTATTTTTAAGTTTGATTTTGTCATTTTAAGTCTATCTTTCAGTTTCGGTAATGCATTGAAAAGTGTTAAAAATAAATAATTTTAATTATACGTGTCAGTCACACACACATCTACAGACTAATTTAATAGGAAATTAAAATTACTCTATAAAATGTTTTTTTTTAATTTAAATAGTATTTCATAATTCAGCAACTTATAGATACTTATTTATTTATCTGTTTAATTCTTGCACTGCTATTGACTATTACAATTTGTATTGATTGAGAAAATTAATCTAACCCATCAGCTTTACTCATGGCTGGTTCCTATAACTTACTATTTATTCACTTGCCCTGCTGTCGGTTGAATTTTAAGATTACTTATATGGAGCTTATGTCAAATTTTAACCGATAGTAAGGCAAATGAACGGTCGGTAACATATAGGAACCGGGCCTTAGTCAAAGCTGGGGAGTTTTAATAATAGACTGGCGATGGCATATCAATTCTTCATTATATATTACTACTAGGATATGCCCTAATTACGTCCACGCTTGACTTGATTTTCCCGCGGGACACAAAGAACCCAGAATTTAAAAAAGAATGTATGCTATCGTTTTTGTGAAAACTGTGCCGGAATAAGCTAATTTTATACACTTGAACAACTACAAACCGCTCCGGGAAGTAAATTCTTGGTTACCATCAAATCCGTCAGAGGTGCCTTTAATTCCTGAAGCTCAACGCACTTATGGCGACAAAATACAATAAAGGGGTGGTTTTTTTCCAGCACTAGCCTACTGCAATCTGCAGCTATAATTATATCGATGACGTAAAAAGGAAGTCCATCAAAAAATATAAACTTAACTAACCATACTCATACCCAGGCTTCCTCAATGATAATATTGTAATTCAATGTGGGGAAAGGAATGTAGTTAATTATGTAAGCCGAATGTTCAGTCGCAAGAAGTCCTGAGTGCAGTGTCATTCGCGGGAATCAGTGGCTTAGCACCTTAACACAGTATACAAGTGGGTAAACGGGTAATTTCGACAGTACACATTAACTTCTTTTTTGTTTGTAAGTAAGTAGGTAAGGCAGTCATTTAATTTTGGGTAGCTTTTTTGCAACGTTGAAATGTTGTGCTACATTTAACCGGAAAGGATGATAATATTGTGTAAGTCAGTTAAATGTATATAACACTTTCGCGAAAGAGGGATATTATCTAATTATTCAGGTGCACGTTGAGTTTTTGTGGGAACTTGAATTTCCGACAGCCGTCGGAAATTCATCGTATTGAGTCATTTAACAAGTGAAATAAAAAAATGTTGATAAGATCGGTTTAAAAGGCTATGTAGTTAGAACCGTCAGTCATTCTCAAAAAAATAACATCACCTGTATGTTAGTACACGATCGACTCCAGAGCTTCTAATGCCCCTGCTACATCCTTTTTTTATGATAAATAGGTTCGTGTTTGACGATGATGCAGTCGAAGATGTAGCACGTTTAACTAGATAATACCTATTCACACGACACTTAAAAATACCTGTATTATACTTTTCGGAAAACACGGACTCTAGTAGTGCATTCCACAATTCACAACAAAGTACGTAGAAGGAACGTGGAGGCGAAGCGTTTCGTTCGCACTGGTGGCGTTTCCTTGCGAAACGATGGCGTGACCAGAGCGCCTTGCCCATTCGAAGGTGGAATGGTGTAGGGTGAACCAGGTTAAATAGTTCAACCGCACACTCTCCGAAATGAATCCTATAAAAACTGATAGATTCTAGGCTTTGAAGCCTTGTATTGCTACCAATCAACCTCTTGGCTCTACTCTCAACTGACTCTAGTGTCGGAGACAGCGCCATACTAAGTTCTATAGTTCTACTAGTGCAAAACTAGATGGCGCTGTCTCCTAATTAAACACAATATGGTTTGCAATACATTTTATCATAACATTGTTTATATGTTATCAAAGTTCAGTTCAATAAACCAGCACATCAATTCAATACGTGTTTTTCATTTAGTTCAAGTGCAGTTAAGGTCACCTAGGACTAGGACACTAGCGCTTCAAGCTGGTACTTAACTGAGTCGTCCCAAAGTTAAGGACAGTTCTCCATGCAAAATCTTACTTGAACACAGTAAAGTAAAGATTAAGCAGTTGTTCTGCAGTGAAGTACTGTCTCTCCTTTGAAAGTATACTCAGATTTTTTGCAGCCACATCTGGATTAATGTTAGTGTTAGTGACTGACTTTAAATACAAAATACTTATAGGGATAACAAATAACTCCGCTAATGATTAGCTACAATAGCTATATAGGTTCATGAGTCATCTGTCAATGTTTAACGTCATTAACAAAATTTTATCTCAAATATCGCATTAAGCTCTTGGCTACGTCCGCGTTATCACTAACTTTACCACTATCCCAGGTGTAGCAGAGGCATCACAATACATTGAGATAACTGTGGCAGAATCGATTTGGGACAAGTACAACATTTCAATCATTTTCTTAAACCAGAGGGTGGGTCTTCAGTACAAACTTGATAACAATTTTGTGATGAACTAGAGAAATAATGTTAAAATTGTATGAATATAAAAATGCAAAATACATATAATAAGCTGCATTTTTTTAAATTCTGTAACCGTTTATGATCACGTAATAATGCAGTAGCGGTGCAAGAATAAATTATATTTGCTTTATGAATATTTTATTTATAATATTCTTTGTAAAAAAATATAAAAAAAATACTAGATATGCAAAAATATATAAAGAATTTGAATTCTATTTCGTACGCTATAAAGTACATTCACATGAAAGACGAAATTAGTTTATTTTGCACGTTAAATTAGCTGTCTACGAAGTCTTAAAAGAAAGTCGCGTTGAAATATTGTTTTCGATGATACTCGTGAAAGTATTAACTAAATGCATTATAGTTGATGGTAGTTTTATCGTGCATAGGTGAGGAATGCAATCAATCGATGAAATTCAATTAATTTACGTAACAGCCATTTGTATAAATACAGTAATCAATCTCAATTTTACTTAATACAGATTAGATGTTTTACATAACCATTAATTTAATTGAGATATTTATTTCAAGAATATATTAAAGTAAATAATACTGTCTATACCAATTTCATACACCGAGACTGCTATATATTTAAAACATTAGAGCTTTAGACCGGCCGCTTTTGAAACCGCTCTATATAGACACGTTTCAATACATAGGTAGGTGTAAAACAGCATAAATGTTCCAGTTTATTTTGCTACTTGTCATTAGAGGTGGGTAGGTCTGAATGGATACGAATCTTTGGACCTGCATTCGTCCGATTATTGATGGATGTACAACCAACACCAATTCGGATACCGGTCTGACAACCATGCACGGGATGATAAATCCACGAGTACGAGTGCGAAGGGGCAGATCCGCATACCCGTATTACAATTCTCTCTCTTCTGTCAATTATTTGTGGTCGGCAGAAATGTCTTTTCCTTCCTGCTCCTCTTTTTGCTGACATACGTCATCAATCTTTCAGTTTGATGTTATTTTTGTCACGTGACTTTCATCTCTCCTTATTACAAGTCCATACTACGTTAGTCTTCTTCTTCTCAATTTTTCAGTCACGGGTCCAATTTATATGGATTCTCACATTATCCATTTTTGTAGCACCACATATTCATCTCAACATTATCATCTCAATTAAGTGACGTAAATAAATTTTGTTTAACGGAGCAGTACCACCTATCTATACTTATAGTCCGCTGCACACGATATTCAGCCGGACTCATATAGGTCTTACGGAAACGAGACCTGAATGTTCATCTTTAAACACGGATTCGTGTCGGGATACAGCTCCGAATTCTACTCGGACCTACCCACCTCTAATTGTCATATTTATAATACGAATCTGCGAAAATTACTATTTTAACCCCTTTGAAAACGCGGTTATGTGCTCTCACATAGATATGTAGATGGCTCATATATCCGACGGCCTTTGTGGTTGAGGGACTTAAGCCTTTGTTGGCCGACCTGACTACACGTAGAGGTTTCGGGTTCGATTCCTAGCTTGGTAAATATCGTAAACGAACTTTCCGTTATTTACTATGAACTGGGTGTCTAGAATCAGTCTCAGAGAAGTCTGATATATATTAGCCATAACACAAGCGTAATTTGTTTAACTTGGGGATATATAATGTGTGCTTGTGAGCTGATATTATTTTTAATAAATCATAGAAATGTATTTATGATCACATTTCGGACAGGTCACCTTCGTCACAATTTTTAATGCTATTAGTCTTTGAAGACCACGGACCATAAGAATGGCCCGGACTTTTGGAGGGCTTACGTGGGGCCATGAGAAGGCCAACACGTAGAGGCCCCTTGACAAATTTGATGTAAATGTGGCGTGACACTGACCGGAAATTATCCCTGTCTACACCATTTCAAAATGCACCCAAGGACAAGCCGCGGCCAGTGTAGGACTATTGTGGGATATGAGAACAAAAAGTACCGGGCTATTGGGGTGAACTGTTAGTGGTACTAGGGATCTGGGAATATGGGCACTATGGCGTCTGCCCGTCGCAATGTTCAGGGAACATGGAAACATGGGCAGACGATGACTCACCACTCCCTGCATGGGCCCCAAAAAATGCCATAGAGGACAGGGACAACATGGGTGTGAGTGTCTAAGGGGTGTGGAGAGGTGGGCTGCAGGTTCATCGAAGCTACTTCCGACGTTATGCCATTTATCACTTCCACCCCTGGAGCTTGAGTCTTAGCTCTAGCGATTCCACTCCGTGCCGGCTGGCTGAGGAAAGCACGGAGGCGGGGCCTTGCCTTGGCCCCCCGGATTTGGGTACGAGGTGACGCTACTCACCTATGGCTTCGCCACAAAGTCTCCTTGCGGGGAGTTATTATTATTATTATAGTCTACCTATAGTTTATGGCGATAGATCTAATCTAACTTTACTTTATTTGAACTTATTTGTTTATTTACTCCAACAATTCCAGTCTTTCCATCACAATATAATAACCAGCTTAATTATTCGATAAGCTACTTAATTTACTTTAGAAACAAACCATTATGAAGGTTGTTAGTAAACTAACAGATAATTATATTTTTATATTATAAATATGTGGTAAATTTATTAAAAAAACGTATCACATAATTGGTTTCTAGTTTGCGTAAGATTTCTTGTTAAATTACACGTGCAATTATGAGATTTTTGAATGACTCTTTCACTTGAATTATCGTTGTTTCTACGCTAGTGGTCGCAAATGATACAATTTCTCAAATTATAATTGTTTTAACTAACTTACTGGCGTACTCAAATTAGAATGATCGCTCATTAATTATAAAAAGACAATTGAATTTTTGTTTGCCGGGTTTCTTTATCTTACTATGCATTAGTTTACCTTTCCATTAGTAGAGAAATGACATTACTTGTATAGTCTATGTCAAATTGTAACCAGTAATCATGAAAATAAATGATTCTGATATTAAACTGATCAACCAAAATTAATCAATTTCGTTGATTATTGAATTATTCAAGTTTATGTTTATATAGATCCCTTTGGTTGATTCATTCAAATTGAATGTTAGATATGAATCATTTTATATCGACTAAGATGTAGGAATCGACCATAAATTTGTTAAACTCAACAGTCAATCATCTGTAGTAATCCTAATGTTTATATATTACCAGAGATAAGCGTAGGTGTCTGGTAAAGTCTAGGATAAAAGAGTCTTCTCACGGGATCCATAGCCGAAACATGTTGTTTACATATACTAACTTTGCAATAAAAGAGGTCAAAAACATACATATATAGTCCGAATAATGAACACAAGAACGTACTATTTACAATTCGGTTAATAACAACCTATTTATCCAATTCGCTTCCTGTCAATAAAGTGACAGTTGAATTCCAACATGGTCTGAGGACGTTATGTGAGGTGGGCGGGCGGTCCACAACAGGTGACACACTTTACGTAATCGGTAATTATTTATCGCTGGCAACAAATTATCTATATCCTTATGCGTTAAATCGAATATACAACTATTTAATCGTATAAATTGTTTTGGCGTAACACCAAACTGGAGCTTAGATTGCTATTATACGGCTCTGCACTATGTCGATACATTCGACTGCATGAGTTGCAACTTTAAATTTCACGCGCAATTCATGCAGTCGCAGGTATCAATCAAAAAGTAAAATGATATGGACACATGCTATTTCGAGTTTATCTGGATTATTAATTAACTAACGGCAATGAAGTGTGCGAATACTTGCCCTTATAACTTTATAATAAAATAGGTCGATTAAAATTTTCCATTGTTACGACAAATCTTTATCGATAACTAATTACACCGGCCCACAAAAAAGAAAAGTGGTCTGCACTTTGGAACAGACCCATATATTTCTATGTATTTAGATGCGCTGAATCCGAATCTAGATCAGTTTAGTCGATACACTCTCAAAATTTTGCCAGTCGCCCAGTGTTATTATTATTATATTATTATATTATACAAGTGTATATATACTATACTAGCTGTGCCTGGCACTCGATACGCACAGGACTTAAACTTTATTCCGAACCACGAAAGATATTGAAATGAAATACGGTCGCACTGCCAGTTCTGCCGAACACCTCAAACGGCGTTAATATGCCACTCTTGGAACAGGGTACCTACATATTTGAGTCGTTCAAAGTGGAGATTTTGGGTCCATGGAGACCAAGAGCCCACAAATTGTACTAAAATATAAAAAAAACAAGTGTAGTCGATCCAACTGGAGACCGGGAGCACAGTTGAACAATCTACCGGTTGGGAAACGCAGGCGTACGAGCGCGCAAACTACGTCATTTACGTTCCTCACCCCCTGATCACGCTTAGCTTGCGGGCTCGGGCGCCTGCATTTCTCAACTAGTTGATTGTTCAACTGTGCCGGGAGACCGGAGCTTACCTCGCTCAAAGGATTAGCCTTTGGATCCAGCGAGCCAATGTTGCCAGCCTTCTAGGTGCACTGCCAAGTGACAGTGGTCTAGTGGAGCTGGCCGGGTTAAAAAATGAACCCAATCTAAAATGTAGGATTATTTATGAGATAGTTTTATTTATAGTAGATTTTTATTTATCACATAGTTTTAATATTTATTAATTAGAGTTTATGTAATAAATGACTTAGAATGAAATAAATACACGTTTTAGAATAAAATTTCTATTTTGATCCCTAAAATTGTTATTGAAAATTAAGCCGTGTCGAAGACCATTTCAGACAAACCATAAACACAAATTTTAAAAACGATCGTTCTTAATTATCGTGTATCGTATACATTGCGATTTTCACAAATATTTAGCATTTGTTTTAAAATCACAGACCATTACTTCAATTTTATTTGTCGCTATATATAACAGATGCAATTTCCCTTTATCAATAAATACCTGTTATTTTATTAAATAATAAATTTCGAAACCGACAGGATGTGAATAAAACAAGTAAAGAACAGAATGTTTTATTACATAACATGCTTTTGAGTACCTACGTAAATAAACTACATACTTATCTCTACTTTTATATTGAGTGACCTGTCACGAAACTTTTTTATCCACTTTGTCTTGAGTCACGAAAAATCGATTTACTTACGTACGCACAACATAATCGATTGTCTTCTGGTTGCATGTTCTAATTACCATATTTACCAGGTAGGTCTACTACGATGAAACGTGAGTTTCACGTTTCACAAAATGAACACAAACGTGAGAAATTATTATTGTAAATATTAGTTAAATAATCTTTTAAACTAAATTATAAATCCTCTTTTAGTAAAAAAAAGGATTACATACACAATGAGAATACATAGTAATGTACCATGGAAGATAGTATTATTTTTCTACGTTACGTACCTATACGCCACGTGCAGAAGGTTTGCCGATGACTACTTACTATTATTGTATTGTATTACTTACTATTGTTGTATATACTTATGTAAAGTATATACAATAATATATTAAAATAATAAATGTATTGCAACAACTATTTACGCAACCTTTTTTGTCAACCCTACTGACCATCGACGCCGAACATCATGAGGCAATGGGCAAACCTGTTGCCCACGGGTATTATATTAAGAAACTTTAATGTTTTAGTTTGATTCACTCACTTTGTCTAAGCGTATTTATTTGGATTTTTATATGTGCATTTGTATGCATGCTACGTCTTTGTGACTTGGCAATTAATCGATTATCATGAAATTTGGTATTTGTAATATAAATAGTTTTGAATAACATATTCTTAAAGTATTAACTTTTTTTTCTCTGCTAGAAAATGTCCTGAGAATCACTTGCTAGATTTTGTTTTTCCATAGTTGCATTACCATTGAAAATGAATCCGTATAAATAGTTGCGACTTGAGAGCAATTTAACTTTCACGTTTTTGTTAGGATTAAGTGCGATCTTAGATTTAGGTTAAAATTGTCAAATGACAAACACATCAATCATTTCGTTTAGTGTTATGAGTATTGCATAACATTGGTCTTCTTTGACAATTGATTGACATTTTTGAGAGAAAGTTTCATAACTTTAAAAGCCGTGTTTCAAAACTTTTAGGAGTCGTATTTTGCATAGAACAATATTACTGATCAAAAGATATATTCAGCTTGTTCGTTTCCTATAATCGCAATTTTATCACCCGATGAGGCATGACTCTTTTCACTGTGATATTTGTAAAATTAATGCTAAAGGCGTTGGAGCCGATAGCAACGAATATAGGATAGAAGTAGAATTTCATACCATTTACCATAATATTATGGTTGCCCACGTACATATGAATATGAATAAAGCACATGACAAATATAGACGCTATAGTAAAAAAAGTAAACAAAAGGCAAAAATTTATATTGATTAAAGCTGGTGTGCACCGAGTTTTAATCAGTGGTTAAAACAAAATAATCGCTAAAAATGTATGCATAAACAGTGATTATTTTATTTTAACCATCGGATAAATGTCTACGCACATCAGCCTTAGTACAAATTTTATTAATCTTGGGTTAAAAATGGAGTGTCTCTGTCTGTAGTCTAATTAGCTTTGGCCCGCATAGTTCACAAGGACACAAAATCGATTCCAGGGAGTTTTCGTTATTTACTTGATTTGGTTATTTGCGATTGACCCTAGAGTTTTCATAATATACTAGTACCATATACTATGTACACTACCAACGGTGAACATAATGTACTACCGATAACACAAGTATGACTTATTTAGCCTGGTATTATAAAATTGTTTATCTTGTCGATTAATTTATTCTTATAAACCAATTGTTATATATAATTATTGAACATAATATTTAAAGCTATAATTCTCTAAGATAAAAAATAATAAAAATTATAGTCGAGCTTCATTTCCCTATCACACTAGTTTCTTGAACAAATTATATATACAAGCAAACACCAACTAAACAACATGTTTTGCACAACGTTATTTGTTCTCATCTGTGAGAAATGTGCATTAAACACCTTTTATCTCATTCGAGCACAATGGACCATTTCACGCCACACGCTATTTATTATTTAACATGTGAATATATGCAACTAATATAAAAATTGCACGTGAATGAGATCTCATCAAGTTATTTAATAAATTACGCTTTGATGCCTCGTAATAGCTGGGTAGGTTTAATTGAATTTATCTCTCTGTGATTTCAAAATAAATACCGAAAGTGTGTGAACTGCAGTTTATACGATTGTTAGTCATAATCTTACTTAGCACCGATTTTTCAATCACCAGATTAAAGTTATTCATAGAATAACTTATAACATGAAAAAATTAAAAACAACAGTTTCACGTGTAAAACAGTTGAATGGTTTCACTTTTGAGTTCACTCGGGTTATAATTTATTCCACTGATAACTTTTATTTGACGATCGAAAAATCCGCCTTTAATATTTAAAATTTTAGTCGTGTGTATCAGTCTGAAATCTTGTCTCTGGAATGCTTCAAAACAGATTAACACATTTCAATTTTAAAAAATAGGGATTAAAAAGGAATTTGGTTTTAAATTTTAGAGTATTTATTTTTATTTATTATATACTTTATTGTATACAACTTACAAATAGACTATACTAACAATGCAATAAAAAGAGTACAATTGACGATTTTATCGCTATGAGCGATTTCTTCCAGATAACTTACTATGTACTATTGCGAAACGCTGCAAACTTCAGCAGGTGTGAATATAGATTCCAAGCCCTACGTTTACGAGTATGACGTGGTGAGCACAGTTAGTAGATACTAGATTACATTTAATTTCATTTTTGCGATATATGAACTAGTCTTCGATTACGGGTAGTGTCAAAGAGGTAATGCACCTAGCCTTCTAGACACGATTCTTTCTGACAATGATCTGTCACATAATGTATATATAACTTTAGAGTAAATTTTATCTCGTAATTTTTGTATGTTGTTGACTCCATGTCAAATTTCATCTTATGATTTATCCATACTTAATATTCGTAACACTGTCTGTACGCTTTCGCGGAAAAGCCATGTTACCGATTTTACTGAAATTGTCAATACCATATGCATGCTGCAAGCTGCAGCTATCTCCGTGCATGAACGGAGAAAGAATACTAATTCCTGCGGCCAGACGGCCTGTCGTGAAAGGAGACAAAACAACCCACAGTCAGGTGGTAACGCATTTGCCCGACTGGATGGCTACTGCCCCTGGTCTAGAGTATGCCACCATAACAACTTTGAGTTGTGATCCAGCATCAGTGGCCAGGTTCCAGTTTCTCCTTCGAAGCCAGCAGCACATTGGCAGCACCTTTGGTATTGCTAATGTCCATAGGCGACGGTAACCACTTTCCATCATAGTTGGGCCGTCAGCCTGTCTGCAGTGCTTCAGCAATGAAAAATATCAAGAATAAGCATAGAATACTTTTATCCCGGAAAATGAAACAGTTATCAGAATAAAATCAACTATTCTGGGGGCCAATAAAATATTTAATGCAACCAGTGTTTTCTCCTTGCTCTGAAAATAAACTAGGGGCTTCGCCGTGGTGAAAACCGTAGGTAGTGCTTTAATATAGAGATAACTTTACTTTCCAAAACCATCGACAATTGTTTATCTATGTTTCGCTCCCGTCAAATATCTCGCAATCGATACGTTTTATTTCATTAAACAATCCACCTACCATAACAAAATAGCTTGTATTTATTCATATGTAGGCGCCAAACGCATGAATAAACCGCGATGTGATACAAAGTATTTCCTAACACCAAACCAGTCCAGTCGTTCTTGTATTGAGAATTTTACCTTTGTAACCTGATCTGTGTCGTAGGTTTCAGTTAACAAACGAAATAATGAATGCAAAGAAAACAACAGTCACAATAGATTGCGTGTATTGTTATCTAATAAACTGCGAGATACCTGTTTATTATTCACATTTGAGAAGATAAGAATGTTGAATGTGTAGCAGCATCTCGATCGTGTGAATATTAAAGCAGTGATCGCAACTCAATGACATGTGGCAAAATATAGTGGATATTTCATTAATGCAGGAGTACGTAATAGAGACAAGACAGTCACAAAAAACTGATCACTAAAAATAAAGCCGAGCGAGTCTCACGACAACCATTCCCTAAAAGGTTCCATCCAAGATTAAGTGATTCGTCAACATACTGAGTTAAAGGTCAATAAAATAGCAGAATGCTAATAGACTTTGACGGTAAACTCACATCTGTTGAAATAGATAACATAGAAATACATAATAACCTCTAAAATGGAAACCACGTGTTGGTGACCTGCAAAAGGCGACTGACAGATATTTGTTGTAACGAGTTGAAGATCAAGCTTAGTGACTCCTTGGAAGAGTGAGAGGAAATAAGAGGTATTTTTCCAGAAAGTCTAAATTGAAAAGGAAAAACAAACGGTCATACTTTTAAAGAACGGGTTTTTAAGAAGGGCGTCATAATAAAATTTTAACCAGCAATATGTTAACGACTTCTATTTTAATATCTTTGCGTTGCGAAGATATTCAAAATACGATTCCATTGCGATAGACGGGATTAATTACGTAAGGTGTTCTAGGGGGGGGATCAAGCTAAATCTTTCTAAATCTCACTAAGGGGGAAGGAGGGTCTTAGCAAATATCACGTAAAAAAATTCTAGCAGAACACGCTGTACAATTGTGTGTAAAATTATTTCTAGAATAAAATATGACCATCTGACACAATAAAATGGTCTTCAATAAAAGTAATAGAACAAGTTGTGTTTTTCTTTTTTTTTCTCAACAAGCCAACACGTTTACAGTCAAAACATACATTTTGAAGAATCTCGCGTGAGATTAGGGAAGGGGGTTATTGGGGAAAATCTTAAGAAACCTCACCCAGGCTGGGGTCGAAAATTCTCAAAAATGCCTCACGTAATTAATGTACGCCCTCTAATGTCAAAAATTCGTATTCTACTAAGTCCACAATATCTTCTCGATGTCGTTGCGGCAAAATAATAGTACCAAAAAATTTGTATTACCATTAGCAAAAATGGCATTAGCCGATGTTGTAAAGCTACTAAAATTTGAAACATTTATTTCACGACTCTTCGTTTATAAATATTTATAGAATGGCTTGCCACGGGACACCATTGGAGTTAACAGAATACCGACATCAGGCAAACCGATGATTGAGATGATAGTGCACGGCGATTTTGACGAAATAGTAATAGCATAATTGGGACTCTGGCGTTGGAAATGTTCATAGGCGGTGATAACCACTTTTTTATCAGTTGGGTCCTCTGCCTATATGATTACTTCAGGCAATAATAAAATACATAGTTCTCTTTCTACATTGTAAAGCCATCTGAACATAGCTTAAGAAGTAAGACTTCGGATGTGAATCGGTAGAAAACAGCACTTATACATGTCTATTAAACGTTCGTCATCTATCATAATATCACGTAAACTAGTATATCATACAAATAAAATGCAACTACCATTCATTTTGTGGCGAAATGTGTATCCTTAATTAATTTTTGATATTATTTTTAATTTCGTTGTCATATCTTCGGATTAAGAAGTAATAGTAAATTACTACTTTGTTCAGACAATCATGAGTCTGCAAGAATAATATAATGCCTTGACATATTAGAATCAACAAAATTGAGCAATAGTCACCGGAGATTGATTTCAACTTGCTTTTAGTAATATGTAAATTAATAATTAAGTAGCTTAGTGGCTAAGGCACCTGCGACAGATTTCGATATTGTATGTTCTAAATATAACAAACACACATACATAGTTCACGAGCAGAAAATTATAGTGTAAATACCGGTACAAATAAGATCATCGATGAATAACAACCAGAAATCTGTTTGGGTCATGCATGGCGGTACATTTTTTCTGTGTTCTTTCACCTTCACCTTATTTGGGGCCGACACAATGTCTTCTCCTTCCATACTTCTTTATTCCGGTAAACGTCATATATCTTCTGTATCCGTAGAGGTTCGAGCCCATCCACGGAAGGGATGATCTTCAGGGAGACTGGAACCTGGCCTAGTTATGGTTAGTCGAGCACACCTCATATTCATGAAGAGTTCATGTCCTATGATATGACCTAATATTAATTTTATTTCTGACCATAATTATTATAATATAGAAATTGACGTGTAACTATGTTATAAATAAAAGATTTCTGATAGTAGGGTGGGTAGTGTTGGACTCTTGATGGCATGCTCGGACATATCAAATAAACGAACCAGTGCACTATCGCTTCGCTGTAATAGCAAAGTCTCGGGAACCGAAAACACATCCAATAACCTTGACGGCGTTGGTTTATTAAACCCTTGACAGAGGAGTTATTACGTCTCTTCTAGTACTCCACAACACGCACGTTCTAAGAACTCATTAGAGTGCCGAATCAAGGCCTTTATTCAAAGTATCACCCGAGTTAAAGCTGTTGAGATGTGTGAGCGAAGGCAGGTAACCCGCACGCGCCTCTCTTACTTGGACGTGATTTTATTATATGGCGGGGGCGTTGCCCCCCAGCAAGTAGAGGGCCTACACACTGCAAACTACTGCAAGCTGGCCCACCTCTCAGGATCACTTCGATCGCTCATTATGACCCTCGCTTGTGTGTTTAAAAAATCAGGGGATTTTGGTAGGCAGTCTTTGGAAGACGCACTTTACCACAATCTATCTTCGGCTAGTAAAGTATGCTTAAAACAGTCCTACCTCGACAAAAAAGCTATTTAAGGCTGAAGTGATTTTAACCTCCCTAAATAATTCACCAGCTTAGTCCATGAATAAGTTTATTTTAAACAAAATAGTAGGAGTAGTTATAAAAAAACATTGATTTTACCAACTCTTGGCTAACGAAAATAACTCGAGTGAAATTTATTAAATATTTAAATTAATTAAAATAATATTGTCGTCTCATAGCTGAAAGTCTTTAAGTGATATTTTATTGTGCTTTAAATGTGTATTTCAACTTTTAATTAAAATATTATGTAACGTGCTAACAAAATTGCTTATTACGTAAAGCAATTAGTAATAGTTTTATTTTCAAAAAAGCGAAATATAATTGTAATCTGTCAGTTGGTTTAGCTAGCTATCACTGCCATATTATTATGCCTAGAAGGCTATTTTTCGAAATATTTTTGACTAGTATGATGGGGTTAGAAAATATCATGACACTTGGACTTTCTATTCAACCTCCCTCGCGTAATATTCAATTTCAAATTTTGTAACTATTATCCTATTTTCAACTGCACTCAGAAATGACTATGCACTTTATTTCATAACAATATTTTTTTTTGTCTTATATAAAGAGGGAACACACAAACAGACTTTCAAATACCTATATGGATGGCTAGACATAATATTTAAGTAATTAATTTTATAATTAAAGAAGCAGTACATTCTCGACTTTCCCACGTGGGTGGCCGATAGCAATGTTTCACATACTAATTTTGGCATATTCTTCATGTTCGGCAATTATGAACTAAAATTTTGTAAAAATTAATGCATCCGGCTCCCTGCAAGTAATTAAAGTTGTACTAATTAAAGCCGTGGTAGCGTATAGGCTAGCGCACGCGTCCTAAACTCGACGGGGGCGGTATGGGATCCTGGCCGGAACGCATGCATCATTTAGGCATTTTCTAACCTAATGTGCATATTGTTACAATTACCACATGCTACCAACGGCGAAGGAAAACAGGCGTGGCGGTTATACTATCCGCCCCTATAGTGGTAGGCCCGAGCTCTGCAGCAGGACGTTTATGGACAGTTATATAATAAATAAAAAAAATAACATTTAAATCCATGCATCAAGCAAACAAAAGTATTGATAACTAACGCCTGCCCGCGACTTCGTCCACGTGGAATAGTTAAAAAAGAAGTAAAGTAAAAAATTCTCCAATTTTGAAACATTCTTCAGTGGTGCACCGCTGCTTTTGGTCTTAGCGTGATGATATATAGCCTATAGCCTTCCTCTATAAATGAGCTATCTAACACTGAAATAATTTTTCAAATGACCAGTAGTTCCTGAGATTAGCGCGTTCAAGAAAACAAACAAACTCTTCAGCTTTATATAATAGTATAAGATAAGATATGATTAAGTATACTATAAATATAACATCAACCCATAAATATTCTATTCCTGGGCTCGGCCCTCCCAATTTTTATGAATATGGACCGTATACCCGCCACGCTTGTACAAGGAACCTTGGCGGGTTTGATACATTGGTTAGCTTGATATGCAAATTTTATTACGATGTTTTACTTCACCATCAGAATGTAGTAATTATAACAATATGCGCACATTGCATTGAAAACTGCCTAAGTGGTGCATGCTTCCTGTAAGATTCGAACCCACGTCGTTTGAAACGTGAGTTTCAGAGGCGAGTCCCTTAGCCACAAAGTTACAACGGCTAATATGATTAATGAGTACAAATACAACAACATAAACGGGACATTGTTACAATGATCAGATCAAAGGAGGCTCTGTGATGTAAGTCATTAGTTTTACCATTAATTATTTTAATCGTCGTTTACATGCTCTTGCGCAATTGCTTTCGCTGGTGGGCCATAAAATAATGCAACATTGTTGTACGGTGTGAATGGGGCTTTGTAGTGGGCGGTAACAAATCGTTCTAATTCGGCAACTTTCCTGCGATTAATTGTCGTGTGCGATCAAATCGATTGCATAACCTAAACTAGGTTTTAAACATCGAAATAGATTCCCCTTATCGATTCTTTTGCACGCCGGAAGTGTGGTGAATTAATTTTATTTCTGTATTGATTTTTTAATCTGTGATCGTAATTGCTCGCCAGTATTAAGATAAAAACAAGGTTATTTTTTATGACCGCAGTTATTAGCTTAGCCGTTACGGATATTATTTTGATTTGATCTAAATTACAAAATTAATACTTTCCTACGTAATAAATTTAAACAGCTTATAGATTATTTCATAATAACTAAATAGCGTAGTTTGTCGAGTAAAGATACTACTGGTACTTAATTAAGTATTTAACAACGAGTTTGAAGACTACTCTGGACTGGGCCGCATGCACTATATTTTCCGGTAGGTAGTACCACTTCGGTTTGTAAGGACCTTCTTTATGCAATTTAAAATAGTATTTAACAAATAAACGAAATATTTCATAAATTTCAAATTTAATAACTTAGTGTCGTATATATCTTGCGGCATTTTATGGTAACTTAGGGCTATAATGTCTATTTTACCCAAAAAATGCCTGCCGAATTGAGAGCCCAGCAGACCGATATCTATTATAATAACTAGGTATACTATGTGTATGTTTGTAAGTTTTATCGACGGCCATAGACATAAACCAGTTGCTTTTCCGATGTAACAGGGATGAACGAAGTTTCTTGTTAATCCCGAAAATTGCATCATTTCTGCTGTACAAGGATTTGAAATATACGCAAGCCAATCTGTAAAAATTGATTGTTATAAAGTTCATTGTATGTATACTTATAACGCAGAGAATTATGGTATAGATATTTTTATTTCAGTAAATGGCAAAGTTTCCACAGGACTCAAAACCTAAAATTTACATACAGCCAATTTGATTTTATTGTCACGAAAAAAATTAAGCCCACTAAAATACCTATCTCCCATATCATGAGTAAGTATTATGTCATTACCAAAATTATTCGAATCAGGAATTACTGACTTGAAGGACGAATTTGTAAACGCGCCCTACCTATTAACTTATTATGGTTGACTGAACTAGAATTCAGAAAACATCCATTTTATGATGTCATACTATACACCAATGATCATATAAAATTAGTTCCATGGCCCAATGACGTAGATGATGTCAACATGTTTAGATTATTTGTAATGACTTCTTCACACTCTTGTTAAATTGTAGTCAATAAGTATATTATTTGTTAATATAGATCTCTCATATTATAACATTACAATATTGCGTTTACAGTGTGATAAACAGTGTGAATTGAATTTTACGATTTACTATGACTAAGTACTTCTTGTCACTCAGCGTATAAGTACAGATTAAATTCTGAATGTTAGATTTTTATAACAACATATATAATAAAAGCCTAATATTTATTTGAGTCAATTCCAATCACCCTTTAAGGTAATCGTAATTTAGGTTTCTAAGTGCGACTGCGAATCTTATAGTTGCAGAAAAATAAGCTCCTGATAAAAACATTGGAGCAAATAATCTCAACTCATTCTTTAATATTAAACAGTATTAATACAGAACAGGCACTTTCAATTAACTTTATTGTTATCTTTTTCATGTTCTTTGCTTATCTACATTTGTTGTTTAAACACTTTTTTATTTACCTAATAAGTTTAGATGTTAAAAAAGCTGCCGAAAATGGGGATATTGATAAATTTTCTATAGTTTTCTTGACGATACTTTTAAATAATTAAAATTCATGTTGGTGCAATGTATGACAACATGCATGTAGGCCTTGAGTTCGTTCGTGCCTCTACTGAAAATTGCTCAATTAATTACCGCTTGAGAGGGATCTCTCCGCGCCGGTCAGACTCAACGAGGGAAGGCGTCCTACCGTCGCCATGGCTATACTCCGTCAATACTGATATGTGCCCAGTCTGCGCATGCGTCCCGCCCCGAGCGAATCATGCATAACGCATGTGCGGCTTAATGCTACTACCCCGCGTGCGAGTCAAACGGATCGCAAAGTTGCGACACGCGACTCCTCTTTATGACACTGTCGTATAATTAATTGTCCAATCCATTCGATACTGACATTGAACGGCTGATGTACGCCGACCGACCCAACCGGTCGATCGGTCAGTTATTTGCTTACGGCTACTGTGATAACGCGTTTCCGTGAATAACAGTCAATATACGCCCTCGTGATCAGCTGGAGACGCATTCTCAAGCGCATTATGGATCTGCTCAGTGACAACGAAGACGCGCAAAACATTGCATATTTTGTGATATTGTAAAGTAGTGTAGTGTTAGTGTTAACCAGTCATGGAGTTGGGAAAGGAAAAACACGGACTAACCGAGGATTTTGACGAGGACGATTTCGCGTCACGGCGCTGTATGCTCGATGGTGAGTTTGCGAATTCTTTGCATTTTTCTTGTTCAAGTACAACAGTAAAAATACATCCTGCTCATTAATCAATAAGAAATCATAACGTGAATACTAAATAGGGACAAAGATCGTGTCCGCGATGACGTGACAATCGCCTCGAACTATTGGAGGCATGGGTATCGATTTTTCTCATGCAGATTGGAGGTAGGTAGTATTTGTAATTATTTGCTCAATTCCTTTATAAACACTATATGTTTACAAGTTAAGATATATAGAGATGTATTTTATCGGATTACAATTAAAATAGCTGTTACTTATTACAATCGTATTGCTTTTGTAAAACGTATTTTACAAATAATGCCTGGTCGTCATCACTTATGCACCTGCATACATTCTACTGAGTCCATTTTGTTCGTCATCTAATTTTTGTATGTAATTATTGATTTTTCAAACAAAAATTTTTGGAAAATATAAAGAGATTGATCGATCAAACCTAATACCAGGATCCGATTAGGATAGCCTAATCACGTTATGTCGTGGAAACCAGATAGCTCGTTACCAACCACGACTCATGTAAAAGGACGTCTAAAATGTGACATTGAAAACTGCAGCCGATGGGCAGATGGTCTCCCTTTTTGGCTTTCAAACTTGCAATGTGGGCCTTCCTTGCACCGCGTGCGTTCACCCCGGCTGGTTCATGGGCGGCTCCCCTCGTTTAGCAACTTTTGTAGGGTCTTTAAATCGATACAATATTTTCTATCAGAGTGTATTGAAGTTGAAAAATTATTTTTAACGCATTGTGTTTATTTTACGTAATAATGCAAGAGATAAAAATACAGTAATGCTAAACTAGATCCCTATAAAGATACCAATTTACTTAAAATATGAATGAGGAAGAGAATTCTAAGCTTCTTTAAAGTATCCACAGACTAAGCAAAAATATATTTTTCTGTAGGTAACTACGGATTTTTGTATCATATATAAAACTAAATTGTCTCTAAAATAAGTAATTACCTAGTTTAGGGAGAATTTAAACTAATTTCACATACACACTTGTTTTTTTTAAATAAAAATCAAGCATAGTATGTGCTGTCATAAGTCGTAGTAGCGTAATGGCTACCGCACGCGTCCCAAACTCAAAGGGCGCGGGTTCGATTCTGGTCGGAACACAGGCACCACTTTGTCAGTTTTCTGATTTAATGTGCATATTGTTACAATTACCACGTGCTAACAACGGTGAAGGAAACATCGTGATGTAACTTACACATCGAGATAACCGATGTGTCTACCTTGCCAAGCCGCCTTGGACAAGCATGGCGGGTATACTGTGCGTTCCCCCTATAATGGGAAGCCCGAGCCCGGCAGTGGGACATTTATGGCCTATTATTATTATTATAATAAGTAGATTAGGTTATTCTTTCTTACTTTGTGATATAAACAATTATTAACCAATATTATTATTTATTAACAATAAGTTGATTTCTTTTTTAAGTCGTCCCGGCGATAGTAATTATTTATCGATTCCAAATTTTATGATTCGGAAGTAATAACTTGACATGTTAGGATTGATTTTCAAACCTAACGTTTTCTTTTCATAAACCTTTGGTTTACAAATTTTAAATAATCGTCTCGACAGTCAAGTTATTTCTTCGATTTTCGCAACTTGGAATCATCCTAGATACATTTTGGTACAACTCTTCAAAAGTTTACTTGAAATAAATAAATTATAAAATTAATTTTATGTTTTGTTTTTTTCCTACTAGCTACGGTTTTTTACAATTTACGTTCATCCCTTAAACTTAAAACATCCCTAACTTGGTTAATTTTGACCGGACGAAAAAAAGTCACAGAACCTTTTTTCCTACAAGTTTTTGTAGAACTTTTATGTCTAACTTTTACCGTTTTCGAGTAATTGCAAAAAGACACTTTAAAAAATATCAACTGTTGCCGGGGGTTGCAGACACGAAAAACTTTACACATGTTTTTTTGTATCATTAAAACTACATTGTATCAAAAATTATAAGTTGAGTGCTAAAATTTTGATTTTAGACCTTATTTGATTGGACTAAAATGACACGAGATGCTTATGATAACTAAAATAGGAAACAAATGCTCTAGTTTCGATTTGATTTCTGAACTTCAAAACTGCAAAATATTTCCAACTCTATATTTTTAATCTATTTACATTTTCATCGAGTTTTAAATCACAACGATTCTAAAGAAGTTTCCCTTCAAAAAATAAATTACGACAACTTCAAGTAATAAATTTAAATATATTTTGCACTCACAAAACTTAAAGACCATTAATTTAAGCAGCAAACAAAATCTATAACTTTTCTAATAAAAAATATTGTAATACTTCACTATGTGAAGAAAATTTACATTACTTTTATGGGGTTTATATCAGTTTTTGACCAGTAATAAGGCAAGGAAATAAACAAGAAGTAAAATACAAAAACCCGACATCTATATAGAGACATGCCAATTTCTAAAATATCAATGTGAAATTCTTCTTCTACAGCCTCATGGCCGGTTCCTATATTTTACCAACCGTTTATTTGCCTTACTATCGGTTACAATTCGACATAAGCTCCATACAACTGAAGTCAAAATTCAGCCGATGGTAAGACAAGTGAGTCATACATTTCAAAAGAACAAAATGTGAATGAACATGTTTGTTTAAATTAGATTGTTTAAATACAATTTGCTTACAACAGTTTTAAGGTAAATTTAATTATTAGATTATTGTCACGCTGTCAGCTCTCAAAGTTAATAATTAGGTGGATATTGGCAACGGACACCGAGTGTTTACGTTCGAGAACATAAGGTTTCGAGTTTCTAGTGCGGTTTTATGTTGCTGGCTGACACAAAATCAATATTCACACAACTGGTGTATGTTTTAGTTCGTATAATAATGTTAAATTATTAAGTAAGATTTATGTAAGTAGCTGTGCTAATTTACAAAATTAAACGTAGCAAAAGAAGTATTTGAATTTTTATAACAAACATATATCCATTTTTATACCTAATAAAATCTTAAAAGCAAGTAATTTCAAACTAATATTATAAATACTTACCTAAATGTAACAGTGACTTTGTTTAGATATTATGCATTTCCGTCTTCTAGGAATAAGTTAATGATTTTATTTGGGTTGAATATAAAATACTTTTCTCCTGTAAAGTGGAATAGGTTTAGAAGGATCCGTAACGTCCATATTATTGCTTATTATTTTTGATACTCCATAGACTTGAATGCTTTAAAATATTTTTTTTAAATGTTTTTAGGAGTTTCTGATAGTGAATTAGTTTATTCATTATTAGGCATTCGACCTTGTTCAGTTTCCGTGTTTACGACATTACGTTATTAAATAGTATATTTATGATTTATTCGTAACACAGATCAGTCCAGTAATTCAACGAATCCAACCGAAATTAGTGTTTTATTTATTGATAAATTGGAGGTTCTTATAGTATTGAAGTATTATCAATGCCAAGCTCAATGACCTGATTAGATTAATCTCAACAGACTGTGCTGTAACTGATTTTGTATGAATAGCCGTCTATTATACAGCCGTCTGCTTGTAACCGTGAGTCGTTAATTTGCAAATGATAATTCATTTACATGCTACTTCATACGTATACTTATAAATATGAAATATGGTCTACGCATTCTACTACTTACTTAAATTTAATTATTCTACCTAATCTAATCCTATTATTCTAAATTTAAAATTGTACTAATGCTGTCCCCCCCTAAAATTCTAACTACCTAATGAGATTCTAAAATCCTACGTCATCTAAACGCACATCTTTAAATTTTACTATCTAATTCTACTACTTTATATTTAAAATTACCATCGGTGCTATATATTAACAGAAAACTAATCAATATTAAGTGAGCCAAAACTTACCCCAATACATCACTGAAAATCAACCACCAAAATTTATTCAACCATTCTGGAGAGCGTTGAAATAAAAAAAAGACAAAAAAATATAATGTATGGTGTAAGTAATGAATCTCCAAAACCTAATCTACTAGGTTCTTTAATGATAACTAAGTTCATAATCACACCTTATAAAAGTACAGTTATAGTGTTATATTACAGGATAAGGGTTTTTTTTATTAGTAGATAATGTTTTACTTCCGTTAATTCACACATTTTTATAGTGATTAGGCACGTCTCGGATAACCAATAAATGTTACCATTTGCCTTGAAATATTAACCGGGAAATTACTTGTAAAATATACGGAGTAATAAATACATACTTATACTTAATTGAAACTATTAAAAGTAGTTTAACACATACTCCTACAATTATGATTATCTCCGTTGATAATAGTTGTGCTGAGGTTTAACTAGGGATTCGCTACTGTTGTCCGCCAGTTTCTGTGGTCTGGCCAGTGGGAATGCACTGGGATTTTAGTGGGTTTTAGTTTGAGTGGACAAACTTGTCTGGAATGGGCATGGCGAAAACGCGACTCCCCCTCCAGTTGTAGTGTAGTCTCTACACTCCCTCACCGTGTTCCCCGGTGAGTAGTCCGTAAGAAGCGTCTCTACCCCCCTTCTCAAAAGGACTTTTAATGTGTAAGCTGGCACACGAGCAAGAGTCCCACTAATGGAAGGTGGTTAGGACAGAGGCGAAGCCAACGTGTTTCCCGCTTTTGGGATGGGATTTACGGATTGAGATAAAGGAGATGACATAGGAGGTATGTATTAGAGAAGATGTATCAGAGGCAGGGGTAAGTGAGCCATCGGAGCTTTCAGTCAAGACTAAGCGCTCTACGAAAGCGTAATATCACACCAATCGAGCCGACCCTAGAATCTGTAATAATATTATAATGATTCTCTTCCTCGTTTAATAATAAAAATTGTATGTTCCTTCAACGTCAGCGCGTGGTAATTATAACGATATGTACATTGGGTTAGAAGTCTAAGCGGTGTATGCTTCCCAACCAGAATTCGAACCCACGTCATTCGAATGAAACACAGCCTTATTCACTGAGCCACCCCGTACTCTATAGTAATGGCAATTAATACAGAGTTGCGTATGCGTGAATGCTCGATTTATCCTTGAACTAGCTAGCGGTTAATAACCGACATCGGCGAGACGGGTTATAGTGTTTTTCTCTTTTCCCCAACTTATTGGTTTGTAAATATTTTTTATACATATTATAATTGTTATAAACTCAGTTTAGAATCACTTAAGACCGGAACTGAGAATGATGCGACCTTCATTCGTATGCTAATCTGATTATATTTGAATAAAAAGTAATACAAAACAGCTGAGTAGCAAAGTATTTACGTTACGAAACAGTTATTATACATTTTTTCATAAAAACTATTACGTTCCTACATTTTTGTATAGTATTACCCTCCTAAAACAAAAGTTAAAATTATTATGTAAAATTATTTTAAAATCTTTGGACTAGATGGTTTTGTTTACCCAAACTGTTGATGTACATGTAAGAAAAGTAGAAGAGTTACAAATCGTTGTTACTTTACAATAAAATCTATAAAAATTGGCATGGCCCAAGCTACCATATTTTTAGTATTATAAATAACAAATTTACAAAGTGTAACATGTGTAGATATAAACTATATCATACCATAAGATGACTTTGATCGCAAATTACCTCATGTTTTGACGCCACATGGCTTGTAGTAAATAAACTTATAGCCAATGATGCAATCTACCATTGTTCAAATAGTTAGACAAAGGCAATGACTTCTCTGTCATCAAAAAAAGCGTGAAATATGACTACTAACCTCGACTTTAGTGTTTTGAATTCTATTTAACTCTACTAATTTTCGTTTCAAGCCTGATTGACATTTGCATCGACTAAGAAACGAGCAACTTGCGTTACGAAACTGACGAGTTAAGCCTTTATCATCATTTGGACAGACATTTACTTTAATCGATAACTTGTTAGCTGGCTTTCTGTTAAAAACTTCTTAACTAATGCAATGTAAAACCGGCCTTAGTATGAGAAAATAAGTTACTCCATATTTAATGTAATCTAAGCAGCAATATAAGGGCATGTAAGCAGTAATATGCAAATCCAATTCAAAGGTGGGAAGTCAATTATATTCCTATGAGAGTGTCAATCTATCTTAGTTGTAAATAGATCGGCTGTGTGTTTTATTAAATTCTTCAGCTTTGGAGGAAATAACCTTTAGATAACATTAATTAAAACGTTAAATTTAATAAGAACTAATAGAACCACGGAAAATAAATGTACTACCCATCCGTATCTATATAAATATAAAAGTTACTTTGTTTGAATCTTCCTTCTTCACGTGCTTAGTAATGAGCTGATAATCATGAAAAGTGTAAGTATCTTGTACTATATATTACTTTGGATTTTTTTTTACTTTCGAATTTATCTACTCTAATTTGTTGATATTCGCGCATTTAAAGTACGAATATATACTTTGCTTTTAGGTACTTATTTCACAAGAACAATTAGTTCATGACACATACTGTACGAATAATATCAACGTAACCGAATGTTTAGTTAACTTTAAAATCTGTAAGTAATGCCTTTCTAAGAACTATATTTTATACGCTACAAAAGACATATATCGCAAACAATGCCTCTGTATGATCCATCAGTTAACAGGAAACTAAATCAAAACAATCGTAATTAAACGTTCCAAAGAAATACATCAACACCGTTCTGTTCAGAATTTAAATAATTGGCGAATTGTATTCGCGAAGGCGAGACCATAGAATAATCCACTTTCTAAAATAAATTGATTTGACTTTCAACAAATTGCGAACCCGGCAAACCGAACAAACGCGTGCGCAACAAAACGATGCGCTTCTGACATTTGCGGCCGCAGACTATCATGGGCTTCCTATTTCTTATCCATAAAGTATTACAGGAACACTTTCTCATTTAAGTAATAACTAGTCGTAATAGTCTATTATTACCGCTTATCTATATTCTTACGTACGTACAAACAGAAGTGAATCATATTTCCACTTAGTCACAAAGATTTAAAGAAAACGGCTATTTGAAAATTCGTTGATTTACTTTTCGGACTTTCATTTACCATGAAGATACCATAAGATTTTTTTTAAAATATTATCGAGACATAGAGGTACATATATGAGGTAGAAAATTATTATATACGGATATGTTTGAAATTGTATCTATTAAGTCAAGAGAGAAAAGATTTAAGTGGTATGAGAATGCAAAATGAAAAAGAATGAAAATCATATAACCTAGACAATGTTAAACTAGAAGGTTAAAGAATGAAAAGAGGGGCAGGAAATAGATGTATGAATCTGAAAAATTACATAAAAATTTGTAATATGAAAATGGGAGTATGAAAGAACAGATTATGGAAGACATACTGTGCCGACTAAGTCAATGAGCAGGTGAAAAAGAAATAGAATCAGGTCATTATTCATTGAAATATAATGTTATATTATACCTATATTTTTTTAAGTGACCCACGCCACGTCGGGAATCTCTTGATAGTTATACCTATTAATTATTTTTTTACTTTTATTTGTTTATTAAGCTTTCTTTTAAAGTAAGTACATTCATTTACCCGTGTACTTCTTTTAATCAGACTTAAATGACTGATATACAACACTGGCCTACTTAAACCCAGCACAATCGAGGAAAAGGTTTATAGGTCACCGCGAGCTTTTACTCCTTGAATGGCTTATAGGTCAAGGATCATTTCTGCATGCGGCCTTATTATGACTAAGATATAATATATAGTATATATAGATGTAGATCTTGTTAGACCACATTGCTTACGACAATAATATAACAGCGTACAATGATTTACAGATATTTCTATGACTCTATGTATGCATACTCTATATATGCTTAGTTATTACTAAATGATTTTAATTGTTTATTATGTTATAACTTTAATAGTGTTGTCTTAACACTGAAGATTTGTTAATTAAGCACCGTAATCAGTGTTGAGCCTTAAATTTCTCGTTTAAGTACGAACGTAAAATAAGTATTAGTTGCGATCTTTATTTAAAATCATTATAGTATACAAATGAACATATTATATATAATAATTACATATTACTAAATTTTACGGAAACCGACTAGTTACGTGGAGAATCTATCCATGCCACTCCACCAGGTCCCTGAAGAAGGGGTAGACTCAAGAAATGAAGAAGAAAAATTAGGACTTTGAACTACTGCTTAGAAGAAGACCCACTAAACAGAACCGGAATTTAACGCTCGGTTGATTATAATGATTTAAATTTTCTCTCCATTCTGCGGTAACTGCTATGTAGGTAGTTTACAAATTACTTACTCCATGGAATCCATTAACGAACAACTTATTGAGGAAACTGTTATATTAGGTGAGAGTGTCATGATTATTTTATTCTAAAAAGTTATTATACTGTTACAACTTAGCCAAAATTCCACGAAGCCCGCCGACAAATGTGAATGCACACCTGCTGGCCATAAAGCACAGTTTATTACTTGCCCGCATTTGGAGATCTTTTGTTTACTTTGTGTTTAAAATTTGTAATTAGAAAAGCCGCCAATTGTCTATTGTAATCCTTTATGATGGTCGTTAGCCAGGTGTAGTTCTTGGAAGATCCAGTCCACGCGGTCGATTGTTGTATCATATAGTTAGTATAAAACAATGCCCGAACGGAGGGGTGAGGCAGTCAAGCGATGATTACGATACGAGCAAGACGTGTGTACATTCGATGAGCTACATAGTGACGGACTTTGCTCGCGTTATTAAATCGTGCTTTACATTTGGACTTATTGCGTCCGGTTATATTTGTACCTGTGTTATACGTGTTTGTATAGTTCTAATAAATTCTATAGTAATTCCAACGGCAGTTTAATTCGAGTCCTGTAACTCGTAACAATACTATTAAGTTAAAAGTATAAATAATAAATAAATTTACATAAAATGATCATAAATTCTGCCGCAGTGCCGCAATCAACTATCGATTAGTAAGAAGCTTGCAGCTTTGTTGGCGGGTTTGCCCCGACATCTAGCTGTTGTCGTTGACAGACTATTCCACATGCCCCACATTTTGTATTTTCATATAGATCGATGTCAGTTTTTATCAGTATAAGTTTGTATTTTACATTGCTAATTTTGCCATCAAGATTCCTGTGTTCATAATTGTTTCGTAATTAAGTTTACACCTTTATTTTGTAAGCATTTCATAATTCCAATGAACTGTCCCCCTATCAATGATATGTTATGACAGACCTCTGACATTTAGTATCCATAAAAGTATTTTATTATCTTCCAGCTCAGCTTATCTTAATGATTTCTAAGCAAATAAATCGCTGAAATCAGACAGCTTTTATTTCGTAACTTCGGACTGATACGCATATTGAGCAAATCCGTTTCACAACAAGTTACATAAAATCGCGTTTGTTTGACGACTGGTTCTGAAGCGTCAAAATTAAATCGCCCCTTATATGAATGTTACAATAACAGGTGAACTAAAATGAACAATGTTATCTGTTTTACCTACGGCTATCTGCAGTAAAAGTTTGTTACGAAACAAATAGGGAATGGAGAAGGGTGTCGGTTACCCATTAGCATCATTTTTCTTGTTTATAGTTTGCCAGCATCCATACTTAATATTTATAATATAAATGCGAAAGTAACTCTATGTGTTTGTTACACTTTCACGGCAAAACTACGATACCAATTTTCCAATTTTTTGCTAAAATTAGGTATATATTTTCTCAACACTAGGAATGATGTAGGATACTTTTTGTCTCGGAAAATGGGATAGTTATTGCGAGATGGTCCGGAATTTGTGGTGGGTGAACAACACCTAGATACAAATTTAATGCAATATAACCCGTGTGAATGATTATTCTCAAAATGAATAGAATTTATTGCTTACCAAATAAATGATTACAAATTTGGACGATTACACTATTGTGATGGAAAAAATAAACCAAGTGTTATTAAACTCCTAGTCGACTAGTACACAGATAATGTTATAGACAGTTTAAAATAGCATAGTCTTCGGAGAAGCTGTACATGTCTTTCAATATTCTACACGAGGGATGAAATTGGAACTATTTGATCACTGTTCTTTAGAACTATTTGATCTGGTGTTCCCTCTCATTTACTTGAGCTATTTTAGTGATTATTATAGTCTTAGAAATAACTTCGTGCCGAAGTTTTTTTCGTCATTTATTCAAACTGCGAGTCAAACTTGTGTTCAGAAGACGATAGGCAAAGTTGACTAAATTTCATGATGTAGGTCGCTTGCCTGCTTTTTCAATATCAAAACTAGGACCCAAACGTAAGGCTTTGCTCAGACTAATTTATAGAGTTGTAAGATACTTTAGAATAATAGGTGTGTATATAAAATCATTACATTAATTGTATAGACACTAATTTGTGACTATTTCAATGGCTTTATTGCAATGCCCTACCATAAAAATGTCGTAACACTCCAATTCTAAGCCCTTCATTCCGTCTCGACACTAATTAATTGTAGTTGTATGTATGTATTAGGTGATTATAATAGTGGAGAAAAAAAGCTATTAAGAAAACTTTATGCGTAGTTAGATTCACAGCATTGTAACAATAAACCTTTAGGTATCAAGGTCCCGTTGTAAATGTTCGTGCAGGAACGGCACATTGCATTTTGTCTGTCTATGCGTACTTAGTACGTACTTTGTATAGCTATATTTACATATTTGTTAAGATTTTTAACAATGTATTAATTCGCTATAAAGAGGTATTGTTATATAATAATAATAATCCGCAGACAAACACCCATATTGTAAATCCCCAAATTAATCAAGTTATGCTTGTGTTATAGGTAATATACAACGGACTACTGTGGGGCCTACCCCAGACACCCAGACCATAGTAAATAACGGAGACAATAATTTGTCATGCCAGGAATCGAAACCGGAACCCTCTGCGTTGCAGTGAGGTAGGCCGGCCATAGGCTTAGACCGCTCAACCACAGAGGCCGTCAAACTATGTGTTTATATTATAATAAGTACAGTTATACAGTTCGGCGGCGGAAACAGCTGAATCACTCAAACGGCGCAAATATGCAACCCTCGCCTCGGTGAGAGCTATATGTTTGAGCGGTTTGCTGTTGAAACGCTTGTACCGCGGGGTCCTGAGGCCTTAAGCCTCTACAAACATCTATCAAAACGACTAATTGACTCTTTAGGTGATTAGAGGGTTGGTTCCTACCTCAGTCGACGGATCAGTATGGCGACCCAGCAAGGTAGCGGCCAGCCTTCTGGAAATCTTACCCATTGACTTCAATAACCTACGCTCAGTATTCTACTTATAGTCGTAAGGGACTATAGGCAGAATACAAGTTAAGTTTCCTTCGTTG
This sequence comes from Dendrolimus houi, assembly GCA_039645545.1. Classification (NCBI taxonomy): domain Eukaryota; kingdom Metazoa; phylum Arthropoda; class Insecta; order Lepidoptera; family Lasiocampidae; genus Dendrolimus; species Dendrolimus houi. The sequence continues at coordinate 19,950,565 of CM077127.1, read as the reverse complement.
TTCTAGATTATAATTTAACATTCATATTATTCAATTACAATACATTTTAAATATCAAAATATACATCCATACTAGCACAAAATTTACAAGTGATAGAAGGTTTATTTGGATATTTCAATGAATAAATAATTCTTTATTGTACACCAATACAAAAATGAACTTACAGACAAAAACTATGTCTAATTATGCACAAAGGGCGGTCTTATCGCTAAATAGCGATCTCTTCTAGACATCCCCAGGAATGAATTGAGATTATAATGGCGATGGTGGTATACATTATTATTATTACTACATAGTTATTACATAGTGCGATTACTTAAATTCTAATAATAAATATAGAAATGCAATATATAAGTATATAGATGTTTCATATATTAAATAGATATATACTTAATATACACACATAACATGTTTATAAGTTGTTTATTCCTTAATCACGGCGTCCAAAATGAATTCCGATATGTATCTACAGAAACTCAATCACGCGGACGAACAACTCATACGATGTTTATTAACCTGGAAAATTTAAATATTTCCACGAAACATGAATCTGGATTTTAAACAGACAAAGAACTATGAAAAGCCTCTGATACTTCGTTCGCTCAGAATTAACATTTTTTTTATGTCTGAAATGCTGTTTTTGCGCTCATTATGCACGCATATTCCTGGTAGTAAAAAAGAGCAGATGGAAAAATGCAAAAAAGAAGCTAAACTAAGCCTTATATTTTAATCAATTTAAACAATATGCTATTCTTAGACCTACCTACCTAATGTTGTTTCATAAAAACCCGTTCATTAGTTTTTGTTACTTTTTCACAATAGTAATAAACATCCATCCATCACAAGCCTTCTCATTTATAATGTTAATAGGCAAAATATTATAAATCATAATTTTTATCTTATCTGCATTTTATCTTATCGTTGAAATCTTTAATATCTTTATTGCTTAGGCTTTTTAAAAATAATAGAAGTGGTTCTTATCACTAATCTAGTTAGTTATGTAGGTATATAAAAGTAATTTTAGAGAAATTTATTACATAAACCATTACGGTTTCTTTGATAGGTAACTAAGAAAAAAAGGAAATGCAAATTTCATCCTGTTTAAACAAAACAAAAAGTGTATTCTAACCGTTTAACTGGTAATAACTACCAGTCATTAGACAAAAAATAGTAAAAACAATCAATTATATGCAGGAATCGAATCTTGTATTACTCGCTATTCTTGTTCATATAAATATTGAGCTATTATCTATTTGTTTATAAATGTTATGATCGTCTATGTATATCAACAAATAAGCAAACTGACACTCTTAAAATGCTAATTAAACTATATATTGGTTTAGCTTGCAAAGCAATAAACTGTATGATTAAATTAATAATATGAAAATTGAGGATTTATCTAATGACCCTTTCCTATATCTTACCGATCGTTCATTTGCCTCACTATTGGTTAAAATTTTACATAAGCTCCATACAAGGAATGTTTAATTCAACCGATGGTGGGACAAATGAATGAATAGTAACATAAAGGAATTGGCCATGAATTGAAAAAAGTAACTGAAAAGTCCTGTTTTTTTGTATTATTTTATTGCATAAGTTCAGCAGACAGGCAGACGGTCCACCTGATGGAAAGCGGTTACCATCGCCTATGGACATTTGTAACATCAAAGGTGCTATTAATGTGCTGCCACTCTCTAAAGGGGGACTGGAACCTGGCCACTAATGCGGGAATACAACTCAAGGTTATGGCGGCATACTATAGGCCAGGGGTAGCCACCCAGACGGGCAAATATCCTACCACCTGGCTATGGGTTGTTTTATCGCCTCTTACGTCAGGCCGCCCGGCCGCAAGAAATTGTATTCTTTCTCCGTTCCTGCACGGATAATGTATGTTACAATAAATTCTAACATTATTTAGTAGTATATAACCTATTAGTTATAGTGCCACAGAGCTTTCTCACTTTTTGGCGTTATGTTATAGAATATTTTTTTTAGCCTAAATTTTGGTCTAAAAATGTTTTAACTAATAAAACACCAAAAATTAGAGAATTATCTGTGGTGCTATCTTGTTATTTAAAACTTATCTGTCAACGTCTGTTACTGGGCTATAATTACTTCGGTTATTCCCTATATATTTACATTCTAGAATACCTAGTTAGTAGATGGTATATAGTGTAGTAGTATAATATCTAGTTAGTGGTAGTAGTGCTATGTGTGTAAAAAAGCCGTGATAGCTTAGTGGCTAACGCACTCGCGTATCACATGACATGTGCTCGAATTCTGGTTGGGTAGTACTCTTATGAACCACTAAAGGTAGTTTTCTGAACTAATGTGCATATTGTTGCAATTATCACATGTCTACGGTGAAGGATAACATCGTGATGATATCAACACATCGTGATGCCCCCCGTCCATCCATCTTATGACAAGCGTAGCCGGTATATTGTAAGTCGCCTTTAAAACATAGGGAGGCCAAAAAGCCTAGAAATGGCGTTTTCAGGCTGTTATTATTATTTTATGTTATGAGACAAATGTGCTAAGCGGTTGTTTTTAAATTGTACGTTGACACACATTCTGTACACTATTTGTGGGTTAATATCTAAATGACATGAGACTTAAATGATATAATGATAAAATGATACAATGGATCCAATAAATGCTGGGAATTCAAGAAACAATGTCGCAGTTAAGCTATTAATTATAACTTGGTGTTTTCTTACAAGATAAATTTTTGGATAAACTTTTAGTTGAATTGTGTATTTCGATGATTAATATAAAACATTTTCTTTTGTAATACCTATCTTTACATGTGGCTTAAGTTGTCTCAGACATTTAAAAATCATTAAATAGTGTATTTCAATGCAAAAATCCTGTTTGTAATGTACGAAAATCATCTTCTAAGGATAAACACTATGTATACTATGTTTACAACTTTTTTTTAATACGTTTTATTGTAGAAAGAGAAGGATTTATAGCCTCAATAAACTCGTGTAGATTTTTTTAAAAGCTTAATAACATTTATTTATATTGTAGGTAGGTTAGCATAATATAAAAACGAATCGCAACGGACAAGTGGAAAAACGAATGGCAACGGATAAGTGGAAAAATGAATGGCAACGGACAAGTGGCAAAACACATCACAACAAAATTTTAACTAGAAGTTTTACGGGCAGATTTTCAAATTGGACAAGTACATTAACAATCTGCCTGTAAAACTTCAAGTTAAAATTTTGTTGCTATTCGTATTGCCACTTGTCCGTTGCCATTCGTTTTTCCACTTATCCGTTGCCATTCGTTTTTCCACTTGTCCGTTGTGATTTGTTTTTCCACTTGTCCGTTGAAGTTTCACTTCTACTATGGGTCCCAGCACACATTTCGATTTTTCGCAGGTTTACTGCAAATTATGATTTGGTTAAGTTAGGTAAATTTTAATGAATGCATTTTTTATTTAAACATATTTTATTTTAAGAAACAAAAAAACTGAATTCGATCCGGAACCAAAAAAACACATTTATAGTCTACTCTAACATTATGCCGCCACTCACTACGTCTACTCTAAACTTATGTCGCCCCTCCACGCAGCCGTAACGCTTTTTCGTGACAGAAAAAATATCATCATCATCATTTTAATCATTTATTATCGGTTTATGGTAGCTGATAAAATATAGATCCGCTTAACGATTGCAATCAGTAATGAGTCAATATTAGATACTTCTAAAAATATACTGTATACGATGAATTTGCAAAATCTTTGATTTTTCAAGTAATCAGGAAGTGTTGTTTTGTTTACACTATACTTTTGAGTACCTGTTAACTGCCTGTAATTTTTATTTTATTTTTCATTATTATTGGTATATAACTTTGTATGTAGATACGTTTTCTATTTGAAATTGTTATATTAGCACCGAATAGTATGGGGAAAGATTCAATGATTTTAATAAGATTAATCAAACTATTAATAAAAAATCTAAAAGGATACAACATTACTTAACATATTTTATTCTATTTCTGATTGATATTATTATATTGATCTTTCAGAAATAAATCAGTAAATTATAAGCGGAGTGTCTATTTATTCGTTAAATTAACAAGTAGAGGTATACGAGTACAGTTGCATAATCAAAATATTCTCCGTATTCGATGTACGAGAGGCAATACCGCAGTTATGGTCCAATGATCGCATAATATACATGGTCTAATTATTCGTCAGATCACTTCCACGCCTGCTATACATATATCCAGTGCCGGCTTTACCTATATTGCAGGGTGTGTGGCGCACAGGGGCGCATGGTTAGGGGGCGTCGACGCCGCTCACAACACCTCCAAAAAGCAGGCGTCGCTCGCGGCGTCAGCAATCTCAAAGACCATTTTTTTTTCAAGGCGTGGGAAATGCTTTTCGCGCAGCACCGGGTCCTTTGCTTAGGGATTAGACCATAGTCGATTATGGAGGCATTCCCAAAGGGGGCAATCCAAACACTAATCGACCGGCTTGTGTGGAGACTCGAACCAACCTTCCATCCAAATCAATACTCCACTAAAACCACCCTCCTCCCATGTGCCCCGCGCTTATGGCAGGAAGAGCGTGAGACTTAGAACGTAGCTACGCCCACGCTGATCCTAGCGCATCAGTGCTTCAGAATGCCCCGGGAAGCAGTGCAAACTCACTTCGACAACAGGGGTGAAGACTCCTCTGCTCCCTAGATGCTAGAGGGCCCCTGTAGCGGTATTTCAAAGAGGGAGATCATGCGCATATCTGCGCCTCCGGGACGCCGACTGACGTCGGTGCCCGCGAGACGCATGTGCACTTGTACCTCTCTCCCTATCTCGTTCCGCGGCCTCCTTTTGAGACATAACAGCCTCGCAGAAATTGGCCGCACCCACCCAGTGATCATCGCGACAATAGCGACCTACTATTGTCTCGAATTCAAACATCTGTGGTGCCCATGCTGCGCACTCGACTAGCGTATGAAACGCCGTGTCTTGTGCGCCACACTGGCGGCATTGGGGTGAAGGCAAGCAGCCCGCAATCTGGCACAGATACTTATCGAAGCAACCGTGCCCAGTATCTGCGTCATTCTGAAGGTCAGATTCCCGTATTTCCGCGAGAGCCATCGCAGCAGCTGCGGTCGAACCGCTTCCACCGTATCAATGCCAGCCACAGGGTTTTCCAACTCTACTGACCAAGATTGGACCATGGTCGCGGTTTCCCGCGTCCTGATCGCCTGAAGTTCGACCAGACAGTACACCTGGCCACGTGAGGGCATCTTGTCCGGAGGCCCAAACTTTGGCAAGTACGTCCGCCTGGAGAAGGCCAGGGTGGATCGCCTGCCAAGAGTGTCGACGCCATCCACGATACTGTACGGTATCCTCGGATGGCTCTCACCACCAGGACCCGTTGTGCGCGGCACAACAAAGCCCTATTGTGGCGGTGAAGTGCAACGGACCATACGGGTGCACCGTACAGGACCATACTCCTAAGGATGCCCATGTAGAGTTTAACTCTAGTCGCCCCCCGGTCCCTTGGAAGGAGCTGAGAGAGGGCGCCTGCGGACCTCACGAGTTTGGGAACTAGCTGCTCAAAGTGCACTTTAAACAGCCATTTCCCATCGAGAATCTGCCCCAGATATTTCATTTGGGGACCTACGCGAATATCCACCCCTTGAACTGTAACAGTCAAGACCGCAGGGGGATTACGAAACCACCTATGGAACATGATGGCCTCCGTTCTCGCGGGGGAGATCTTCAAGCCCAGCCTACCTATTCTCTGGACCACGATCGCCAACCCAACGTTGGCGAGGTCCACGGATTCTACGTATGATGCAGCGCGTGCCGTGAGTAGGGCGTCATCCGCAAAGCAGATTAGCCCTATCCCAGGCAGGACCGGAACCCGAAGGATCCCGTCGTAACCGACGTTCCAAAGAACCGGCCCGAGGACCAATCCCTGTGGGACGCCGCACGCGGCGCGTCGCCGACCTCATTCGCGATTCTTATACTCACCGCCCTCCCAAAGGATGTACCTGTCCTGGAGGTACGCGCCCAGCAGCTTCGTGAGGTACTTGGGGACTCCGTGTACACGGAGCCCCTCCATGATCGTCTCGTGAGGGAGGCTGTTAAAGGCGCTCGCTATATCAAGCGACACAGCCAGGACAGTATCCTTCGCTTGGATGGCTTCGTCCGTTACAGTCCGCAACGTCTCGAAGGCGTCCAACGTGGAGCGCCTCCGCCGAAACCCGAACTGCGTCTGTGCTAGCCCCGGCTCCACAGTATCGAGATGCTTAACGAGTCGTTCCGCTAAGATCTTCTCGAAGACTTTGGCGACCTCGTTGAGCAACACTATGGGCCTGTGGGCGGACGGATCGTTGGGAGGCTGAACTCTCTTGGGAATCAGGCATAATCGGCCCTCCTTCCATTGCGACGGAAACTGACCTGCACAAATACAGGCATCGAGCAGTTCCCGCAGCTGGCTGCGTAGATGTTTAGCAGCCAGGAAGAGGAGCCGACCCGGAACCCGTCGGGTCCCGGAGCCGTCTTCCTGCCCCGAAGCCGGTCCAGGGTGACGTCTAACTCTTCCTCGGTGATAGAGCGAGGCTCCACCTCCGACGTTTCGGGAATTATTGGACCCATGTCGGGGGGAGTAAAGATCCCCGGATCCGGAAAAAGCCTATCGATAACCGACCGGAGGACCTCGGGTTCGAGCGTTTCCGTGACCGTGGATGTGCAAGGCCGCAGCGTATTGCGTGCCGCACGGTACGGAGTCCCGGTCAAGTGTCTCGAGGAACTCCCTCCGCGCCCGGGCTTTCGCTCGCAGAATTGCGATCGAAAGGGCCTTTCTGACCTCTTTGAACTCCCCACGAGTCCATTGTCCCCAAAATAGTCCGGAGGACGACGCGCCCTGCTGAGTTTGAGCCTATGGCTGATTCTGCGGACTGCCTTCCGCAGTTCACCCAGCTCTTCGGTCCACCAGTGGACCGATGTACGCGGCGGTGGTCGTTTGGCTCGAGGCATAGCAGCGTCGCAAATCCTTATCAGGGATTTGCGCATGTGCTCAGCCTGTGCCTCCAGATTCCCCAGGTCGGCTGGATAGGTCCAGTATTCGATGAGCGCCCCTCCTTGGCTTGATCCGCGTCGAGCTTGGTAACAGCACGGGCGCGGGAGCCGAGTGGGGCCATGAACAGGGTTAGCGCTAGGCGAGGGGGAGAGCTCAAATCTTATATGCAAATGATCAGACAGAATCTCCACCTCCTCCAGCACCCTCCATCCTACCACTCTGCGGACGGCCGCATGTGTGGGTGGCGAATGACAGGTCGATGACCGATCTACCCCGTGCACGCACGCAGATCTGGACCGATCCCTGGTTCAAGATGGACAGGTTGGATTGAAGCGCCCAGTCTTCAACCGCCCGTCCCCTAGCATCGGTAAACGCGTTTCCCCAGGATCGATGCTTGGCATTGAAGTCGCCTAGGATGAAGATCGTCTTCGGCGCTAGTCTGCCGACGGCTGCCCTAACGGAATCCCAAGGCGAGCTCGAATTACGCCAGAGGGAAGCTCCGCGAGAAGTACACGCCTATAACGACGTAACTCCCGCTTTTCGCCACCGCATAGCCCTTTCCTCTTTCGAGACTGGTGAGCGGTGTGCCAGACCCGGCTCTGGTGACCACGGCTACCACATCGTCTAGATCGATAGGATACCCAGTTCCCGGCTGGGTGCACGTAATAAGGTTCGCTTATTACGGTCAAGTTTGCATGCCACTCCGCCATCGCTTGCAGGTACAAGTCCCGAGCGTCTGGGGAGTGGTTTACATTGGCTTGAAATACAGTTAAGGGTGTACTGGGCATTTAGGTGTCCATTGGTACCCCTTCACTCACCGGTCGCTTGTTCGCCCTAAGACCAACGCCAACTTATGGCGAACACCGGGTGCGGTAGCAAAACAAGGCACGCCACGAGTAACTCTTTTACTCTATACAATAACTTTTGTTTCAATGTCAAATCAGACTTAAACAGATAATTAAAGATTATATTCGAGTAGTGAGTGGCCTTTTATTTTTACTTTGATAGGTTTATTATTCTTTTAACTTACTATTTGGGTAAATAAAGTTTGTTACTAAGGTAGTTTTCCTTCCTGATTTAAATATGTGTTGGGTGGTGGTTGGTAGGATGTCTATTTTTATTTCTTTAATTTAGATTTTTCATACAATGTCTTAAATAAATATTACAATTTTAAAGTTTCCTCAGAACTGATTTATATGAACAATTATCTATATAAATAGAAGATAAAGGATTAAAAGTAATGCTTCGTATATCTTTGCCTGAATTATCAGTATAGGCTAAATTGAGAGTGAAAGAAATAAAATATAATAAATAATCGGCGGACAAACACACATTGTACATCCTCAAGCTAAGCAAGTTAGGCTTGTGTTATGGGTGATATACAACGCACCACTTTGGGGCCGATACCAGACACCCAGACCATAGTAAATAACAGAAAGTTCGATTCCAAAATTTACCATGCCAGGAATCGGACCCGGAGCCTCCGTGTTCCAGCGAGTTCAGCCGGCTAAGACTTAGCCCGCTGAACCACAGAGGCCGTCATATTGAATATGCCTCTCTATTCTATACATCAAATTGTATCATAAGTCAAAATGAATCAACAGTATCTATGCTGTTGCTATTTCGGCACGGTTTCTATGCGAGTTCTTATTCGGAACAACATCATTCACTGGTGAAAACATAACTAAGTAATCCATATACCTATATCCCAATAAAATTTCCTAATATAGCCAAACTAACAGAAACTTCTATAGAAATCTAATAAGGTTTTAAGTGTTCGCGGCTAGTAAACATAACAAAACAACACATGAAAACTCAATAATTAAAGTGAACAAATTGGCGGTAGGCTAAACATTACTTATTGACACTTGACAAATGATATCTTTGTTTCCGTGATCACGGCTATTGAAAATGGCCAAAACGTCCGTACACAAAAAAGTTAAGGTTTTGATGGTGAAGGTTCACCTTCTTTTTTTATCCAATATTGCATAATATACTTGACATATTATATTGGGAACATTCCCAGTAATGGCGATTATTTTTCTTACCTGTGAATATATCGAACAATATAATTGTTTCTAATATATGTTTATTTGATGATGATGAGTTATAGTTTTTTCAACGTTACAAAACTTCGATTGTTAGAAGGCCAAATCTATAATACTAGGTTGGGGAAAAAATCTTTTCGCATATAGTATGTATGAACTTGTAATGATCTCTTTGGCTATACCATTTGTATCTAGCTGGTTTTGGTATCATTAAAAAGTTTTAATTTTAAAGAAGACAATTCTAAATTCAAATTAGGAAAATGTGTGATTTTCATTTGTTTTTCTTATTGTTAAAATGAGTGAATCTAATGAAGAAATTCGATACATTTTAAAATTTTACTACAAAAAGGTAAAAATGCAACACAAGCCACGAAAAAAAATTGTGATGTTTATGGACCCAATGCAGTATCTGTGAGAGTAGCGCAAATTTTGTTTAAGCGTTTTCAATCCGGAAATTTTGATATCAAAGATGCACGTCGCTCTGGTCGCCCTGTTACGGACAAAATTGATGCCATTTTTGAAAAAGTGAAGCAAGATCGGCATATTAGTAGTTACGATATAGCTGGAGAACTGGGTATTAACCACAAAACGGTTTTGGCGCATTTGGAAAAAGCTGGGTACACAGAAAAGCTCGATATTTAGGTGCCTCGTGAGCTCACTGAAAGAAACCTAATGAACCGTGTACTCCTTTGTGATTCTTTATTACGACGTAATGAAACCGAACCATTTTTGAAGAAGCTGATAACTGGTGATGAAAAGTAGATCACGTACGACAAGAACGTGCGAAAAAGATCGTGGTCAAAGGCCACTCAGGCTTCACAGACTGTGGCGAAACCCGGGTTAACTCGCAACAAGGTGATGCTGTGTGTATGGTGGGATTGGAAGGGCATTATTCATTATGAGCTGTTACCGCCAGGCAGGACCATCGATTCTGAACTGTACTGCGAACAACTGATGAGATTAAAGCAAAAAGTTGAGAGAAAGCGGCCGGAATTGATCAACAGAAGGGGTGTGGTCAACAGAAGGGGGTTTCACCATGATAACGCTAGACCTCACACATCTTTAGCCACTCAGCAAAAATTACCAGAGTTTGGCTGGGAGGTGTTAATGCATCCGCCGTATAGTCCTGACCTTGCACCTTCAGATTATCACCTGTTTCGGTCTCTGCAGAATTCCTTAGGCAGTGTCAAGTTAACATCACAAGAGGACTGCCAAAACCACTTGTCGCAGTTTTTTGATCAGAAGCCCCAAAATTTTTATAGCAATGGGATCACGTCCCTACCTACAAGATATCAAAAAGTTATCACAAAATGGCACCTACATACTTTTAGTCAAATGTAAATAAACTTTATAAAAAAACCTTTTGAATTTTTATATAAAATGCGAAGAAACTTTTTCCCCAACCTAATATTACATATTTCTAAATATGCCGTATCTGTACATTGACTCTAATAATAAAAACTGGAAAAGACTATATAAACGACGGAGAACAATTTTTTTACCATTGAGATACGACATAATATATGATCTAAGTTTTTTACATTTGTCTGTTTGTTCGGGATTCACGTAACAACCACTGGGCCGATTTCGATGCGGTTTTCGCTGGTCGTCAGAAAATTCTTAGACTTAATCTGCGCTACTCTTTTTTTCTGGGAATGCCGCGGGATTTTTCTGAGAATGATTAAAATGTCCAGTTTAAAAATAAAAATTATTCCTATGTGATTTTTTCACTGATCGATAGAAAATTTTATGTAATAAAATGTGTGATCTTTTTTATCTCGGGAATCCCCGGGAAATTTCCCGGGAGCGGTTTGAAATTGTTCGGGTGCATAAAAATTAGCTTATTTCGACACAATTTTCACTAAACCCATAGCTTCCATCGTTTTTTAAATGTTAAGGTACTTTGTGTCCCAAGAATCCCGCGGGAATTTGAAGTCAAACGTGGACGAAGTAGCGGACATATCCTAGTAGGTACTTACTAAATTTACTATTTTAGTTTAAAAGCAAATTTGTCGACAACCAAGCTCTTTAAGATTTTATCGAAGCACGATTTATAAAGTCTTTTGAATATGATTTTGACTATGGATATAATTTTTGTATATGGGATAGCTACTTTCTTCATCAGTCATACGTCAAATTGCCTGTACAATATTTTCCATGATTGATATCTCGCAAGACAAGCGCTTTCTCTCCAGAGATAATGCGTCGATTTTTGATTTATAATTATTATGTCTCTCCGAAGCGTCAGCATTAGTTAATTTCTTCTGCTATAGGCGAGTAATCGAAAGAAATGAGATTGAAATTAGATTGGGCTTGACGGGCGATGGCGCGCAGTAATTGCCGTGCGGTGCGGTTGAGTGCGGCCGCGGAACCTCACCTCAGTTTAGTCCGCGCCGCCAAAGAGGCCGCGTGTTAACTCCTCTACATAGACAACAAAAAATGTACCAACAATAATTATGACTGAAAACTCCCATACTTAATCGGCAACGGCGTCGCTAGTGACCTTTGCACGTCTCTTGTTTTAAAAATGACAGAAGAGCAGGAGCCATGCGATTCGTTTAACTCATGGGAACTGAACGGATTGAACTCCTTGGATCTCTGGGATTACACGGTTGAGTTGGAGTGCCTGCAAGGAACCGAAGGTTAGTGTGACAAGGCTTTGTGAGAGGCGCGACTTTGTTGCCCTCCTAGTTACGTTTTACACCACAATTTGTAACGCACGAAATAAGACTAAAAATTTATTTGTTTCAATAAAATGCGATTGCATTATAAATACCGCGTGGTCAGCGTTGCTTGTTTCTTATAATATTTTCGGGTATATTGCGTAACGCAAACTATTGATGTAGGTAATTTAGAAGTTTGATCAACACTGTTAAATTTAGCTAAATTCCTCTTAAAAAAGAAAACTGTAATTTCCAAAACATTTTCAAGAACTTAAGATACTTACATAACTTAAAATGGGTGCGGTATAGTTATAGGGCGCATTTATTTATTATTTGAGATATAAAGTGAATTTTGGGTGGTTACTTATGAAAAAAAATAACCACGAAGGCTAAGGCGAGAAACGTTCGGATCTATTCATAATAAATAAATCCACCCTATAAGTGCCCTAGGGTATAACCCACCCCTTAAAATGACTCTGATTTGATAATGGTAATAGTAATTGCTCTTAAGCCAGACCGTGTGGCCTGTCTGGAAGAGATTTCATATATAAACATTTACTGCGCAGCCTTCTGTAGCTAATCTAGACAAGCCATTATAAGTGTATGACGAAAGGTAGTGTTAAGGTTCAAAGATATTTTTTTTATTATCCAATATAAAATAAAATTTAATATAATAATAGTACATTTTTGTAAATTTGTTATCTTTTTTCTTGTCTTTAATAAAATTATTCACATAGTTTAATTAACGGTATCTTCAAATCTATAGTCAAGTCGCATTGAAACCTGTAATTAGTAATACCGTTACTTTTCCATTCTCAAAGGAACCGAAGTGTATATATAGCAACTAATGGCTTAATGAGGATAAAAATCGTACCATTTTATAGATAAGAAGCTTACACTATTATCTTGATAAATAATGATGTATTATAATATCAACTACGTGTTAAATTATAGATCGCTTCCAACACTATTTGAAACCAGTCAAAATGCAAGATGCCTACGCATTTTACAATTGTTTTTTTCGAGAAACTGCAAGCGTTATACACACGTTTGATAGTTTGATGATGGTTTTAAATGGTCTTCGACCTTATGTTAATCCATTTAAAATGAAAAAAATTAAATAGTGGAAAATCTGAATATCGAAATTTAGTGGCGAATCCTCTGTGCAACTCATAGAGCACAGAAAACTCTATGGTACATACAACTCTCTTCCTACTGGCTCCCTTTTGGAAAAGTTAAAGCACTAGTCTTATTTTCATATATTTTATTCTAAGACACTACCCTCTGACAACGGTCCACTTCTAGCAAAGTTTCTGACTGACAGCGATCAGTAATTTTTATTTTATCTGTAAGTACATAATTTTGTTACATAAAATAATATAATAAGAAACAAGTTCGTTTATAAATACAATTTTAATTAAATATTGATCACACAATTATCAGTGGGTATTAATGGTGTAAACCCCAAGGAGGCGCTGGGCGTACTCGCAGACCCGCAGAATGCGCGGTATTGTTTCTCTTAATTATTTTTCGAAGTACAAAAATCAAATTAATTAATGTAAATTATTAGTATCTATCTGGCAGACAGATAGTATCTGCATAAACTTCTCGACAGATATAGCTACTTGATTGGTGCTTCATGTGAGCTAGCCTGGTCAAAGAACTTGTGCACGTAACGTGGCTGTGTTGCCATTCAATAAGGCAACGTGTCCAGTCTTACGTAAACATTCCCTCTTATGATCCTAAAAACTATCTTTAAGATTAGTTTTGAAGTGAAACTTCTATATAGACGGGGGGTATTAGGATTTTTTCTGTCACGAGAAAGCGTTACGGCCGCGTGGAGGGGCGGCATAAGCTTAGAGTAGACGCGGTGAGAGGCGGCATAATTTTAGAGTAGACTATGGATGCGTTTTTTTGGTCCGGATCGAAGTCAGTTTTTTGTGTGATAAAATAAAATATGTTTAAATAAAAAATGCATTCATTAAAATGTACCTAACCTAACCAAATCATAATTTGCAGTAAACCTGCGAAAAATCGAAATTTGTGCTGGGACACATAGTAGAAGTGAAACTTCAACGGACAAGTGGAAAAACGAATCGCGAAGGACAAGTGGAAAAACAAATCGCAACGGAGAAGTGGAAAAACGAATCGCAACGGACAAGTGGAAAAACGAATGGCAACGGACAAGGGGCAAAACGGATCGCAACAAAATTTTAACTTGAAGTTTTACGGGCAGATTGTTAATGTATTTGTCCAATTTGAAAACCTGCCCGTTGAAGTTTCACTTGTACTATATGTCCCAGCACACATTTCGATTTTTATTTGTATTATACTTATAATAATTATTCATTGTTTTTAGTTTTAAATAGATATTATATTACATTATTTTAATGTTATAACACACTCATCTTTAGTATTTCACACGTTTTCGTAACAACATATACTTAATTATAACATTTTATTGCATTGAGACCGCTTTAAAAGGTCTATAAACGCAAAATTGCTATATGGCCACCCATATAAAACGAATGTGCAAGTTCCTTATGCATACCTTGCGCAATAATGAATGAAAGTAAATATTACGTGTCTTTATAGTAAAATAGTGTAATTAACTTTTATAATCCATAATACAAGTTTTATAAAACATGAGACGTTAGCTATCAAGCAAAACGGTAATGTCTCTTTATCTTGGTCAATAGTCAGTATTTTCAAACGGATACGATTAAAGTATTTGGCAATTTGGTAGATAATAATCAGACTTGTCATTTTCACTAGCATCGTTTGAGAATTTCTACAAAAATTAAATTGATCGCAAGGAAATGTTTTTAGCTAAGCATGGGCGCCGCCAGGATGACTTTCAGGGAGGTGCTAATATAGAATAAAGAATTATACAGAGACATGCATATTATGTATATAAATGTAATGTCAAATCCAAATGGAATGGAAGACGAGGAGGAGTATCCTGTATCCTCCTCTACGTTTCTCCTGTGAATTCAGTATAATTTATTGACAAGATGATGAACAAATTTGGACAGCAACCTAGGCGCTTTCAGTTTTTATTCAAACAGTAACTTAATTTAAAAAATATATCTTTGTATGTATGTTCTTTCCTGGCAGGAGGTTGCACTTGCACGATCCTGGCGCCCATGTATTTAAGATATAAATGACACGATTTTCAGTGAAGATCGTGTCATTGTCAAGTACTTTGGCCAAGTTTTAACATTGAACTATAACCTCAATATGGGTTTTTGACTTTTTAGCTAGACGTGTTGCTGGGGAGTTTCTTGACCCTTCTTCTCCTTTGAACAGCGATAACACGTTGTGAACCAGTGTATATAGAATACCAGTTGACTTACATGTATGACCTTCAAAAAGTGTTCTCCAGTGGAATTTACTTTGAATAAAAACTTTTGAATTTGAACTTTGATTCAATCCTCTTTTGGTTTTCCTAATCGTGCAAATAGTAAGATGTTATATATTGCTTGTGACATTCATTTATTTATTTTAATTTAAATCTATGTTTAAGTCCAGAAAAATGGATGTTCGATGAATATCATTAGTCGTTACCACAGATCATAGAATCACATTGTGTTTCTATGATCTGTGGTCGTTACACTGCTTGTGCGCAATACCCGCATGCGGCAAAACTATCATATTATCGACTTATAGACTATTATTTATTGTTAGTTTGTCTGCGTGGAATCCTCGCATTCTGTATATTATATGGACCAATGAAAATAGGCCCCTACTATTTTAAAATTATACGTAGTATAATAAACTACGTATAGTTATATTAGGTACTATGGGCATGTAATGAGGAGGGATGAACGTGACGTGACAAAAAGAATGTTCAACTGCAAGATTGAAAGGTACAAATGTAAAGGTAGACCAAAAAAGAGATGGATGGATTGTGTGAAGGATAATATGATAATTTGTGGTGTGACAGAGGACGTATATCAGAATAGAGGAGTATGCAGGGAAAAGACATATTATGCCGACCCCAAATAATTGGGAGAAGTTAAAAGAAAATAAGAGGTTATATTATATTTATGTTATATTATACATATGTTACAGGTTTAGATTTATTATCTATTTATATCATATTTACTAGCGTTGACAAATACACTTAAAAACCATCGCCGTCAAGTTTTAGTTCGAATATTATTTTACATGGTTCGTTGGGTATATAATTCTAAGCAAGTTTGTATAAATAATTAACACAAGGTCTTTTCGCTTCTGAACATACAATAAGAAAAGCGTACAACACTAAGCACAGTAATAAGTGTTACAATTAGACGGATTTCCTCATCAAATCAGTTTTTATCTTGATTATGATTGGTGCTCCGTAAATGAATATTTTTTAACAAATGCCAACTCATTATTACGTTACTAAATTAATAGAATATTGAGAGATATAATTAATAGAAGAATAAAATCATACTTTAACGATTATACACTTGAGTTTGTCACGAACTAAATGTTATTCTGGGAAGCTGATCAAGTTTTAAACAAATGTTGTGAAATAAAATTTAATACATAACTATTTAAAATATCTTTAGTTTTGTTCGACGAGTACAATAGTTTTGTATAATCAATATAATCATTAATTACTACAAACATAATGACTTTAATTGAAATCAGTTCTTGGAACAAATTTTCTTAAGAGAATGAACTGCGTGATAAATCTAGTGAGGTGTCTTAGGACAACTGGTTGGAACGACGTTCTCCTAAAATGTCTTAAAATTCTAAAAACTGTTAATAAGCATCGAAAACTTTCGAAAATCATCGAAGAAAACTAAGAAATTTTATCAAAAAAGTATGTATATAAATACATAATTAAACAAATCGTATCAAAAACAGCGTATATTACACTAATGGATATGATTTTAGATCTTATTTCATTGCATTAAAGTTTCAAATTGTATAAAAAAAACAAGAAGTATGAAGAAAAAAGTCTTATTACACTTTTTTCGGTCTCACTCCCATCCGCTCAGAGCGTGTAACGCGCGATAAGAAACTTCGTTCCAAAATATATTATACCTATTGCTTTTACCAAAATAAGTTTCAGAAAAATAACATCATGATGCTTATTATGCAACGATTAATAAAACAAAGAAATAACTCAAAAATCATGTGTTTGGAGATTACATTATAAAACGTAAGAACTTATCATAAACAATAAATTCACTTCAACTACCGCGCAATTTGACCATTGATTGGCCAAATAAAGGATTGTCTCTCTTTTTTTCTACTACCTACTGCGATGATTGAAGCAAACATATTGTTTCAAAGAAAGAAATAAACCTCAATAAATCGCTTTAATTAATAACAGGTGAGATTTATTTATCATATTGTTTTATTTGTGAAGTGACTCAATTCACTACTTATTTAGTTTTTTAAAAAGAAACATCCTTGGGTCGCTAGTATTTCAACTTAGCGCAATATAATTTTAATTGTCTTAAGAATTTCTTTATATTTTTAATCATAAAGTAAAATAAGTAACTCTTATTTTTTCTTTTTTAGTCATTATCAAGAAATCAACTTCATTTATTTTACTTGAATATAAATCCTTACACATTCAGCTAAAGACTATTCAACAACTTGAAACAATTTTAATTTATAATTTATTATTATAATAAACAAAGAACAACTCGTAATAGGCCAAAACATTAAACGCTCACTCCCAAAAAACGCAAATTTTGAGATATTTCTTTGTTTTAAGCGGGCATATTATTCCAATGATGAAATCAGTGAATGCTTGTTATCTTTACCTTCCCTTACTGCCTGATTTTATTTAAATAAAACAACCCAGCAAAATATCGTCTTACAAGTTCCCACCTACTACTCCGAATTTACTTTACAATTAGAAATAATTTTATCGAATTCAATTTAATTATAAGTTATCTATTGTCGAATACACAATTCTCTATTCACTATTCTAGTCTATTCTAGTTTTTGTTACTACTGTAGGTGAAATGATTACAAAACATTTGGGTTGACACTAATGTCGATTTCTAAAATAATAAATAATAATAAAATAATTTCTAAAAATATTAAGGGTCCAAAGTCATAGGTCAGTAAGTTTCATTGTACGTTGCTGGTTAAATGACTTAATTTATTCCTGCATCTGTTCAATTGACTTGATTATTACGACTTGAATGACTTTAATTACAGCAATACAGTGAAATGGCGCTTAACTCCGTGTTGGCCGAATCTAATAGTTATAATTATAAAGAAACGATAAATTGTTACATAGTTCTAAAAGTGAAAATGGAATTTCTCCTTTAGAATTAACATTTAAATATGCAAATGAATGTTATATGTAGTGATTAATATGTGCGAGTTGATAACAACCAATGATAAAATTAACTTAAAATTTACTTAGCAATTAATATTTTGGGAATGTATCAGCTTAATGCGACGAACCTTAAAGAAGCCTGCAAACTTACTCTAACTCAATATGAATACGATCGTAAAGTGTTTATAAATGTTATGTGCCAATAAATTTTCAATCTTAATCTTAGTGAGTACTAACTTTTTCATTCTTTTCTTTAAGGAACGATTCTATCTATAATCAAGACCTTTCTTCTCACGGGAGATTCGATGCCTGTACTTTTCCATAAAGCTTGTTTCACCACATATTTAGGGTGTAGTAGTACCAACCATTTGTATAGGAAATAATACAAAATATGTACATAATAACATGTAGAAACAATATATTATAGCGATTTGATGTAAGTAATGTGTATCAGTAGGTATCTGAACAGTAACTAACAGTATCTGAATTCTGTCAAAGTTCATTCCAAATTATGTAAATATTTATAGTTTACAATAACATAACATTATAGATATTATAATATCTTGAAGAAAATTGAAATTAATTAAACATTAACCCCCTTATTAGAAGTTGTTATACAAGATTTGTGGGCTCGTTAAAAAAGAGTTAAGATAATGTTTTTCGTAATTATATTCTGAATGCGATTTATGAAAAACACTTTTTTAAAACATTTCTTAATGGGCCTATAAACCTCGTATAACTATCATGAATAAACAGTGATGGATTTACACTAAGGGCACTAGGGGCTAGTGCCCAGGGCCGCAACATTTTCGAGGGCAGCAAAGTTTGAAGTGTTAGCAAAAAAAAACAACTTCCTGCTATAAAAATCAATGATATTCAAAAATGGGGACGTTATTGGTTTCATGCCAAATCTTAAAAATCGAGTTCTCATTAGATAGTTACGTTTTGAAGTCTAGTTACAGTGCATAGATAATAGGGCGGTTTTTTTCACAGTGCGCCAGGGCGGCACTTAAGGTAAGTCCGGCCCTGTGAATTAAGGAGTAAGAACCTTAAGTAGAACACTGAGCATAGGTTGCAGTTATTAGTAAGATGCCCAGAAAACATTACTTTGTTTGATTAACGTACTAATTCGTAGTTCAGGATGCTTGTTCCGGACAACGAATCAGTGATCGAAGGGCTGATGTATACCGGCGCTTTGATCACACGAAGAATCGATTATAGAACTCTCTACAGAGAGTCATGGTCTCAGGATTCCAGGGTCTAAGGGTCTTAACAGCGAATGGCACAAATGAGCATTTCTCACCGAGGATTACATATTCACGCCGCTTAGTTTATTGCGACAATCTTATAGCCGGTTTCTATATATTATACCAACCGTTCATTTGCCTTAGGATCGGTTAAAATTTGACATCAGCTCCATACAAGCAATGTCAAATTTCTAACGATGGTAAGGCAAGTAAATGAATAGTGAGATATAGGAACCGGCCATTAGCCGAGTCTTGCTACTTTTACTCTTGCTATGTAAGAACACCAAGGTGATTTTAATGGGTATCTGACAATAATCGCGAAGTTTTTACTATCTCACTGTCACTGCTTATGTCCAGATAGTGGAAAGTGCATTAAGCATAACCCGAGGGGAGAAAATGCTTCGTGTCAAGAAGGGTCAATAAAGAAAGATGATCGGAATAAAGATTTTAAACCCACTATTTTTCATACATACAAGTTATGACATACTATTGCATATAAGTAGAAGATGACGCTTTCCACTTTCATAGTACTTACAAATCATTATTTCAGCCATATTGTAGTGATCTGAATATGATTGTTCTGTGAAAGTTTCACATCGTATTACATCTGATCGTGTTCGCTGTTATTTAAGTTTAATATAGATCCGGTGAGAGTTACTCATTGTTTACTCGAATTGAAATTTCAAATCTTTACGACAAATTGCTTATTATGCCATTGCTTTTTCCTCTGTGACTAATTGTATTTTGCACGGAGAGCTCAATCGAGTTCAGAGATCATTGACTAATGGCCGGTGCCTATATTTTACTAATCATTCACTTGCTTTACCATTGGTAGAAATCTGATAATACTTGTATGGAACTTGTGGCAAATTTTAACCAGAGTAAGGCTACAGGCGGTGCTAGATCAAAGATAGACAAGACATTTTTCATTATCCAGTCAGAAAGAAAACAATAAATAGAATGAGATATGAGTAGATATATGAGTTTTATTGCTAA
This sequence comes from Dendrolimus houi, assembly GCA_039645545.1. NCBI lineage: Eukaryota > Metazoa > Arthropoda > Insecta > Lepidoptera > Lasiocampidae > Dendrolimus > Dendrolimus houi. The sequence goes on along the minus strand of CM077127.1, from coordinate 19,930,265 downwards.
TCAAATGTTGACAAAAATTACATAAACAATGACAATTTTAATCAGTAGCATGGAAGAAGAATAATATATTTTTCCATAACAGTAGTAAGGCAAATGAACGGATAGTAAGATATACGTATAGGCTAAAATCACCTGTTTCATTCAAATGACGCTGGGTGTGTAAGGGACAATAAGCATGCATCGCTCAGGCATTTTTTATAAGTCAAAGAATATGCAATAAAATCTTGTACACCACACAGTCGTGAGAAATGTGACATAATATAACAATATTTATTAATAACTTTTTTAATAAAACCGATTATCGATTTAATGCTTTTTATGGTTCCGTAGCAAAAAAATAGGGGATGTTTGTCAAGGTGTTCCATAGACGGAACCCTACGTTGTGTGTAGACTGCTAAGCACTTATTTCCAATATTGCAAAAGAATATCTAGGTAATTTTTATATTATTCACAAATTTGAAATATCTATGGTAGCCTCGCTAAACACCAATTATCGCGCCTAGAACGTAATGTGCATCAAATGGAAAATTACATTACAACACTATAAAATCTTAAGGTTACTGACTCACTCATCTTACCGTAAAAATTAGACGGCAAGTAAAAAATGTTCGTACGTTCAAGCTTCGTTTTTAATTCAATTCGAAAAAACATTTTATAACGTTATTGCGTATCTAGTAATTGCCTCCATACAATTTATTATTATACTGTATGTCTTTGAAGACCACGGGCCATAAAAATGGCCCGGACTTTTGGAGGGCTTGCGTGGGGCCATGGGAAGGCCAACACGTGGAGGCCCTTTGACAAATTTAATGTAAATGTGGCGTGACACTGATCGGCGATTATCCCTGTCTACACCATATAGTAATGCACCCAAGGACAAGCCCCGGCCAGTGTAGGACTATTGTGGGAAATGAGGACAAAAAGTACCGGGCTATTGGGGTGAACTGCTAGTGGTACTAGGGATCTGGGAATATGGGGACTACGGCGTCTGCCCGTCACAATGTTCGGGGAACATGGAAAAATGGGCAGACGGTGACTCGCCACTCCCTGCATGGGCCCCAAAAAATGCCATAGAAGACAGGGGCAACATGGGTGTGAGTAGCTAAGGGGTGTAGAGAGGTGGGCTGCAGGTTCACCGAAGCTACTTCTGACGTGATGCCATTTATCACTTCCACCCCTGGAGCTTGAGTCTTAGCTCTAGCGATCTCCACTCCGTGCCGGCTGGCTAAGGCAAGCACGGAGGTGGGGACCTTGTCTTGGCCCCCGGAGTCAGGTACGAGGTGTCGCTACTCATCTAAGGCTTCGCCACAAAGCCCCCCTGCGGGTTTTCCATATAATTTATTATTATTATTATTACATATAACATGTATAAAGAAACTTATCGAAAAAAGGAATATTAAGGTGTTTTGGGCATATAGAAATATAATATATAGTAGAATAGAAGAGAAGTTATGGTGTCACAGACGGTTTGCACTAACAAATAATCAAATTCCGGCACAGCAACAATATGAACAAACCTTATTTGCTCAAAATGCGGCTTAAAATTCTCAAAACTTAATATTTTTTATACTTTTTACATCATAAAATATATAAAAATGTAAGTGCAACGCTATTTCTTCAAATTAAGTCTTCTAATTTCTTCTTAAAATGCATAAAAGGACACTGCAAAACATGTGTATGACATGCCGACATGGTGTACGCATTATGAAAAACAAAAATGAATCGTCTAATACCTGATTAACAAAATTGTGTTTATATTATAATGTAATATCATTACCATCTTACAAAATCTCAGAGGCTGCAACGTTTTATAAAATAGAAGTGGTTCATTAGGACGGATTTGGTGCAGCAATGAAACCAAAATTACGTAGATGGTCAGACGGCGAACGTCACAAAGCTCTTCTTCTCCAACGTTTTTGCTGCACGTCGAATTCTACAACATATAAAGCTGACACCGCACTGAACTCAGGATTTATCTGGACACGAAGGGTTTGGGGCTTATGCGCATATATTTAAATTAAGTCTGGCATGCTTCTGTGATTCCAGAGGTCATAAAATCATCCAACCTATTGTTAGAGTGCCCAGCATACGACTGGCCCAGGTGCGACCTCAAGACCGTTACAAAAACCAAGATCACAGAGGTCACTATTTTTTACTTGATATCGGGACTCGAGACCACACCTGGAGCGGTTCTTCTGTATGCGTTTGGTAAGAGAGGCTATAATACACAACAGTACGAGGTAATAGGGAGTCTCGTCATATTCGAAGTCACACGTCAAAATGTAATGATAAAGAAGATTTGGAGTAACTAGAACAACGAATTAGAAGTAAGCAATTAGAAGTAGGACCTTTGACTTGAAAAGTACGAAATATGTGAACAACAAAGAGATATACGCTAAAATAGTAAATAAGATAAGTACATATGTGACATGCATAGAAGTAAGGGACAGAAGAAGAACTTAGAATAAGAATAGACCCTGGCTATGAAAAAAAAAATTGTAAGAAAAGTAACTCGGTTGTTTTGACTGTCATCTACCCTCTTAGAGTTTTGAAAGTATAACAAGAATTTTCATAGTTATTATTTTTGAAGAATTGATTATATTATTTGATTTAAGGTGTTGTTACTAAAGAAAAGTCTTCTTTGATATTTTTGTGATTTCGGAGGCTGTGTTTTATTGTGAGAAATTTTAAAAAATGTAGATACTTTTCTCAGATGAATACCTATAAATAAATACTTATTACATCTATGTGACGACGATCTAGATCGATGGGCGATTGGAAAAGTTTTATTTCTAATAGGTTTTAAATAGTTATAATGAATGAATGAAACTCTTTATTGCTCATAAACTTTAACCTAAACAATTAATATGGATACATTTGCATTATGCAATATGTGTAGTAAACTCTTTAAAATGGTTCAGAAATTAATTACAATTTGGAATTAATTCAACCCAGGAGAATACAAGCATGAGCAATGTAACTATAATCAACACATCGCGTGCAAACACGTCTAATACAAACTAAACGTATTATGAAATATACTTGTAAGTTAAAGACTTGTCTAATACTATCGTAATCGCATTTCCTCAATTTTAATGCACTGCAAATAATTATTGCACGGGCAGCCACCTTGTAATTTCTCAATGTCTCGGGCAAAAGTAAATTATAAGTTTCCACAAATGGAATGCATGTTGCAACACTATCTTGCTAATTTTACGTCACGTATATAGTAGTTTTTGGAGCGAAAAAAATCCATTCTCATAACAAATAACAACTTCATAACATATCAATTCTGTCTCTATTTAATAAAACGCTAAATAATAATTAAAAATAAATCTGGCAAGTACGTCGTTATGTATACAGTACAATTGTACATATCTTAGTTCTTATTCTTAAACATCTCAGTATTCTTATGTATTATAATTAATTACTATTTATACAGCAAATAGGTTTGCATCCAGGTGTGTATTACTTGATCGGTCACTTAAATATTAACTAAACGTCTCTACCATTCCAAAAAGTTGATAAATTTCTTCGTCTAAAGTTCAAAACTATTAAATTGGTGTAATGCATCAATATTCAAAATGATAGTGTTATAGACGTAACATAAGGAAGATAATGTTTGTTTTAAATTAAAACTGGCTTCTGTAATTATATATAATTACATTTGACCTTTAACATTACATAAATCACAATTTCTCCAAAATGATCTACCGTCAGCTTTCTTCTACGTGTATGCGAAACAAACTATTGACCCCAATTTTATGAATTCAGTATATGTTAACGTTTTGTTCTCAACAAGGTTAGCAACTTCTTATTCTTCTACTGCCTTTCAAGTTGCAATCGCTGTAGGTTTTTGTGTCGTTAAATGCGTGTTGTGGTTGACATAGTGGTAATATGCAATTGGTTTTAGTCGTACGATGACTAAGCGTTTGGTTTTGAGACATTGCGGCGTCGTCGGGCGGTCAATTATCTGTACGACGTCCTCATGGCGGTGTCGCAACCAGAAACACGGCCACCGGTCACCTGTGAATTTAATGACTCGGTAGATTTTTTAAGATACTAAGATATGCCCGCGACTTCGTCCACGCTTGAGTTGAAATTTCCGCGAAAGTCTGGGGACACAAAGTACCACAGCATTTAAAAAAATAATGTAAGTTATCGTTTTAGTGAAAATTGTGTCGGAATACGCAAATTTTTATGCACCCGAAGAACTACAAACCGCCCCCAAAAAAATAGCCGCAGGATTCCCGGGATAAAAGAATGTCACACTTTTTATTATATAAAATTTGCTATCGATCAGTGAAAAAAATCACTTTGGAATTCGATTTTTTTAATCTGGCCATTTTAAATCGTTGCCAGGAAAGTAGTAGCGAAGATTTTAAGTCTAAGAATTTGCTGTCGATCAGCGAAAACTGCATCGAAATCGGCCTAGTAGTTTTTACGTGAATCCCGAACAAACAGGCAAGAAATCTAAGAAATAAATATATAGTCTGTTTTCCATGTGTTTTTTTTAAATAGCTTCAATGTAACGACACGGCATGTTTAAAATTTTATAATTACAAGATACAATTGCACGATCATCAGCAAAGTAAAGCTTATTTAACATTTTGACCGGAATTTATACAAGCGGTTTTGTGAAATAAATGGTAAAAATGCTCTTTTTGCTTGCTAGTGGCTGTTACCTGCAGCTCACTCCAATCATGTGGATGATTTACTTGGCAGTTTTTTTGAGATAATGTACATTCATATTGTTACAATGATCACGTAGTAAAGAAAACTGTCGTGATGAAATCGGGACATTCAAATAACAGATGTACGAAGTCCGACGATCGGCCTAGGAAAGGTTATTGGATTTACCATCTGTCCCCCTAAAATGGGGAAACCCGAGCCCAGTAGCCAGACATTACTGAGCTGGTGTTGTCACTAATATTATTAATATTATAATAAAGCTAACTAAACTTTATTCGGAAAAAAGCAAATTAACGTTATCTTCATAGATTTGTGAAATATTTACTTTATTTTCTCAGTCCATTAATTCATAAATATACAGAAGCACTTTTTCTTAAAAACTTATGACGTTTTTTCTTTGCAGATTTGCAGTTAGCAGCGGAACTCGGCAAAACCCTATTAGAAAGGAACAAGGAGCTCGAAACAGCGCTACGTCAACACCAAAATGTCATCGAAGACCAAACGCAGGAAATCGAAGTAAGTTCAAGTTCATTGAATATTTTAACATTTATATGTATCTACATATATAAGACAGTCACGTAAGTGCGAGGTAGAAAAACTTCAAAATTGTAGCTTGGTATTGTGTATTCACATTAAGAGTTTTTTGGGAACGACGTTGGTACTAGATACTGTAATATAGCTTTTCTTACACGAGCCAATTCGAATGAGGCACCCGTATTTCCTGCTGCGAGATAGTAACATCCACTAAAGTGACGGTTGGACGGCAAAGGCAACCCACTCAACTCTCCTCGAACTAAACGATGTTAAAAAGTCAGTCCTCCAGACACCGTAAGAAAATACGCCGCGATTCTTCGGGGATAACACTAGCCTACCCCGCATCAAAGTCACCGAGACGTGATCCTGAGAGGATATTCGCTAAATGGGACAGATTCCCGTGGCGACATTTTTTAATGTGCACCCCAGAATCTTTACCCCTAAAGGTGTAAGACTTCAAAAACTTTGTGGTTTTGTATATTACAAAAGAACTCTCCATAATCACACACGACCACCTATAAAAATACACAGTCCTGTCAAACTCCTACATATAAACTCAGTAGTTACCGAGAAATGATTGTTTGACGTACAAAGACAGAAACAGACAGACGGACATAATGATGGACGTGTTTGGGATCCGTGTTTCCAAGATGGCTACAAAACCTTAAAAATATTTCAATTGATCGTGATGAACACTGTACACTGCGTACTGTGTAATTTTTTAAACTGTATGATTTTTGAAATTGACTGTCAACTACCCAATTCGATATCAAGCTATCGTGATACAGGGCCGGATTTACCTTAAGTGCCGCCCTATTATCTATTCACTGTAACTAGTCTTCCAAACCTAAATATCCAATGAGAACTCGATTTCTAAGATTTGGCATGAAACCAATAAGTTCCAATTTTTGAAAATTATTGATTTTTATAGCAGAAAGTTGAAAATTTTTTGCTGTCCCTCCAAATTTTGCCGCCTTCGAAAATTTCGCCGCCCTGGGCACTAGCCCCTAGTGCCTCTAGTGTAAAACTATCACTGAGTTTATAACATATTAAACTTAAATAATAACATTGAATTCAAGTAAGTAATTTTATTTGCAGTAATAATTTGGATAATAGACGAAAATTTGTCTTTCGTAATATTCTGATTAGGTATATTATTAATTTTATGATTACATATTCTCCGCCAAGCGTAAATATACCGGGTGTGATTAAAATGAATTAAAAATATAACAAAAACTAAGTACCGGTAACAAAAAACAAATTAAGCGTACAAAACATCCAAAAACTTAGTCGGAGATAAAAACAGACGATAAATACCTGTAGGTATTTGATCTTTGATACTTTAAAAACTATTGCCATTGGATTTATCTACTTCAATGGCAGGTATTGTATGTCATTTTATTTAATTAGTAGGTTTCGGATCCTGTAGACAAATAGTCAAAACGGTACTCTTGTAGTTCGTCATGTTCGTTCATTCGTCTATTGGTGTATTATAACTATATGAATCGCTATACAATATTGCAGTAAAATTTCGAAAAACTTAAAATCAGTAGTGGCCTCGGTAATGTTGCTGAAAAAATTCAATGCTTATACGCGTGTGGCGTATAGTTTGACTGGTTCAAAAAAGGTTTTCTTCAAACAAAAAATTAGTTTCAACAAGATGTATTGACTACTCTTTGCGATAGGAGTTATTTTCAGTAACAATGTTTTTTTACTAATGAGTTGCCAAATGGCAAAAGTATTGGACGTCCATCGTCACTATGTAACAACTTGTTTTGACGCAGATCCGTTGAATAGTTTTTGAGATATGAAGTATGTTCGATTGGAATTGTATTTTGGGATTCTGTAGCCAAATGACGAAAACAGCCGGTCGGTCATGCCTACCGAACCATTACGCGCGCGGACTGGACGCGCATGACCGATTTTGTTCAGTTTTTTACCTCTAAGGACCTTGTAACCTCTTCAGTACACTGCGCGAGATTAAACTCGCTAATATAGCTCATGAAATTGCGATCGTACCGGTTTTGAAAATCTAGTATATCCAGGACCTCCGCCATGCCGAATTAGCGATTTTGTCGAATTATCAAACACTTAATCTAAGAAAAAAAAAAACCAATTTATATTGTAACAGTTTTAAATAATTAATATTTAAACAAATATAACTTTTTGTTTTTATTCTGTCTGGGATGTCTGGTAGAGTTCGCTCTTCAGCGATTAGACTGCCCTATGTGCGTTATTTTGAATAGCATATCCTGCAAGTTCTCTGTAATATCCCTTGCTCCACGTGGGTTAGTCACTGTGGCCAGATGTGTCTTGTTTATAGCGTTAAAAATACCGCTGTTAATGATTAGTTACATTAGATTATATACATACGTTATCTGTCAATTTTAAACGTCATTAACAATTTATAAATGGTCCCTAACATTATCCCAGATAGAGCAGGTATATACATAATGATGAACAATAAAGAGTTATCCATATTTTATATTTTTACACATAATCTCAATATATGTTTAGATTGTCATGTTCGTATATAACAGTTTTACATTTTCAGTACCTGACGAAGCAGACTGTCGCACTGCGCGAGGTTAACAATTCAAGACTGAGGATCTACGAACAGCTGGAAGTAAGCGTACAAGAGTTGGAGCGGGCGAACCACAGATTAGCATCAGACCATGCGGCTGATAAGAAGCACATTAAAACGTAAGTCTTCCAATTTATTCACAATGTTGAAGTTGCCAAAATTATGTCTGTTTTAAGTAAAATTAAACTACGATTGAAAGGAACAAAACCATTATCTATAATGAGAGTGAAACCCCAGAAAACACCTAGTTAACGTATAAAACAAAGCAACGGTCTAATTGACTCGTATCTATAACAAGATAACAGGAATTACTTAATTTGTCAGTGTAAATAATAGCTATGAATTCTGTGTAATCATTAGAAGAAATTAAGCAACTTGCAAGAAAACTTACGCTCAAGGCAAACTGGTCTTGCACTTATGTTGTTTTAGTAACTAGCGAACGGTTGTTATCTCTCTATGATGACGTTTCAATTAACTTGTTTATATATATATATATATGTACCTTTAAATTGCAACGACAAAAAATTACATTGTAATTTATATAATTAAACGAGATAGAAAGATCAATTAAAGCCATTGTTTTGATTCCAATCACGAAATAATAGAACTGAATTTTTTATTCTTTGGTGCCGAGACCTAGGCTCAATATTCAACCTAAGTTGTACCTAGTATTAAGGAATTATAGGTAGAATACAATAATAAAGTCAAGATTCTCGCAAACAGAGTATCACTACGAAAATCAATACCAATGACATTTAACAGATAAAGTAGAAATAACCAACACACCATATTAAATTACCTACTAGAATTGTTACTTGCAGTCAAAGGCGTCACACGTTCTCTGTTTATACTATTCTTCTTTCATAACTAAGTAGTTATTTAAGAGGTCTTAGTAGAGGTATAATTAAAGTTTTACACCTTAAAAAATATTATTATTTCAGGTTGTGTTCAAATATCGAAACATTGGAGAACAAATGCGAAGAACTACAAAAGACTGTCGAAGATCTAAACACTCAGTTGGAGATTTACAGGCGAAGAGCCGAACGAAAACCAGATGATAGGCACAAAGAAAAGGAGATTAAGATCGTAGAAATAACACACCTAAAGAAAACCGAAATTGCCCCTCCCCTCACGCCCAAGACTGTAATAGCGCCCCTCCCAGAACTAACTAAGGAAGATGAAGATCTGTTAAGGATAAGCGATGAGTTACGAGAAAGTAAAGTGGCCTTCGCCCAGGAACAGAGAAGGGTAACGGAATTGGAAGAACAACTGGCTTCTATGGTCCAAGAGAACAACAGGCTACAAGAGCAGTTACGAAATTGGAACCAACGGGATGATGAGCCCAAGTCAATGCATGAAGAGTTCTCTATTCTCGAAGAAGTCAGGTAAGTGTTTTAATAACTAAACACTTCTGAATACCCCAAAAATAAAAGCAGTATCCATACGAAAAAAATAATTACGAGCGCTGAATCCAAAACACTTAATAACTTAAATATTAAGCATGCCTTACATTATGCCTTATATTATAATACATTATGGTGGATTTAAAAAAAATCGTACTTAAGCTGTTACTTAAATGAGATTCGTATTAATGACACGAGTTCAATAAATAAAAGATGTCAATTAAATTCTTCCATTGCATTAAAAGGACTACTACCATAAAAATCAATTCGTTCGAGTCAAGATCCAAAAACTTAGCTTTTGTATGTATTTCCTTGACTTGTGTTTTACGAACTTTTCCGCAAGGTTTTTCAATAATAATAATAATAATAATCTTTATTTTTAAAGACAAGGTCAGCTATGCATCAGATGCCTACGAGGTGTCGAAAGAGGTGATGACATGTCATCGATGATGGACGGAGATGATGACGACAGGAGTGCAATCAGTTCTATCATCCTCCCTCAGTCTGGCCAAGACAGTCCAAGACAGGATCTCGTCACAAACAAACTGGTGAAATTCGATGTAAGTACATTTAAAAATACAATGCATGATGTTTACTTTATATAAATAATGCTTATTTTATTTTTAATGTAGATAGTATTTTCTTGATACTATTGGAAATATTTCTTGCATATCTTTATATACCACTCTATTCTTAACACAATATGAGGTGCCTGTTAAACACACTATACGGAACAAGCAGGTTTTTTTAATTGGACCTTGGCAAGGCTATGTACTAAATCTATATAAAATTTACTTTCCTAACTCTTATTTTTGTATAAATGTCTGTCTTTAATTATGTTAACTCACATTGCGATATTTGCAAAATAACTAACAATTAACCAATGCTAATCGATGTTTTGCATATAAACTGTTCTTTGGCTAGCCCTTTCGACTCCAATTAGTACCTTTCTTATTTCAAACAAGTCATGTGCAACTTTCACTGGCTGCGTATCGCCATCGGAGCCATCGCGTCTATCGTTAATGAAAGATTGCACAGTCCCCAGCAACAATCTCATGTGACCGTTTCGCTCGTTTCTAGGCGACAAAGCTTTTCCAACTGCCCCTGATGTTGTTGATCACGCTTTGCATTTGCATAATGAAGCGCATATGCAGTAGTTTTCTTTGGATATATCGTATGTAGTCGAAGGTACGTCCATTACCGACACGTTTTATACTAAAACGCGGTGTGTGCACGCTACAACTCAATGGTGAAGGTGGTCGTGACTGTCATTTTGATTGTTTTGTTTGTTAACTATCACTCTTAACGTTTGCATGTGATCTAACTAGTACTCTAACCCACCAAGGAGTGAAGTACTAATAGTATGTTTGAATCATTAAGTTGCAAAGTTGTGTTGTAACGCTTTTTCCTAACATGCGAAGAGTGATCAGCTATTACATTTTGTTTTGTATGTTGTTGTGGAGTAATGGGTGTATTTTTGACTAATAATGATATCATAATTCCTTCATTCATATTGTTATTATCACTTAAAATATTTTCTTGCGTTCTATTCAAATCCTAACCGACATTTTCTTAAAGTAATTAATTAATTTCGATTTCCTGTCATATTAATTTCTTCAGGATACCATTTTGATTTTAATAATCAGGATATAACAATTAATTCTATTACCTATTTAATACTTTAATAACAAATCGCCAGTAATTACAAAAAGTTGTACAGATTGGAGCACTATAATCTACTTGTTTGGATTTCAGAACGCGAAGGAGAAACTATTGCAAGGTATATGGGCGAATAAAGAAGACGGCCATGATAACCCCTACCGAGAGTTGGTGGAGAAATACGAGGCTCTTCTTGAAGTGCAACTATCGCAAGTCAAGAGCGGAAGAAAGAATAAACAAAACATTTTGCCCAACGCTCAAAACCCCTCTGGACCCCTTTGTCTCCAAGACGAACTGCAGACTTCTGGAGATTACAGTCAATTTAACGTGAAGGATACTGATGAGGAGAGCGGCCATGGAGAGGATGCTCAAAAAGGCGATAATCAGCAAAAGAAAACTGAAACCACATCACGAAAGAAGATCATCCAGACCCCAGACTTTTCAGAAGCGGAGACTTCGAGCTCCGGTTTCTCCGATGAGACCAGTAACAAGGCCACGCAGACGGAACGTGAACGTCCTGGTTCATTTTTGTGCACTATCGCTGACGGCGAAGACTATCGTTTCAGCATATACGATGACGTTAGCCCGATGGACAGTAGATTCCGCAACAGACCCGAGTATCGTGAACTGTTCAAAGAAATTTTCACGATTCTCAAGAAAGCGGCCGAGAACAAGGATGACGGCGAACAACTGCCACTTCTGGACGACACGACAGCTGGAAAAGTACCACCAGTCACACCGGCTACCGAAGAACCGCTAGGCAACTTCACAGACGACACACAGAGCGTCTTATCATCTGTCATGTCTGAACAATCGATTCCAGTTTCCGATATGACCGCCCCCGACACACCAACATTAAAAGAAAAGGAAAAACCTGCTCCTGAACCAAGCACAGCTACGCCTACAACAATTGCAAAGAAACAAAGCATCGGCAGTAATAAGGAAAACAAACCAGTGACGGAGAGCACCAACGAGAAAGTCAAAGAGCAAGAGAGGCAAGAAAAACAAAAGGAAAAAGAGAAGGAGAACGAAAAAGAAATTGCATTAACTCCGTTGGTGCGTCAGCCGCTGGAATACATAGCGGCGACTAGAAAGAAGTCCAGACATCGCAACCGCAAACAGAGTCAGGAGCGGCAGGGGGCTGACTCACCCGTGTTCCCATCACCTCCCAAGATCACATATCAGAAACCAAACAAGAAGCGGAGGGACTACAGGCCGATCGAAGCGAGTCCGCTCGTGAGGGCCTCGGAGAACGAATGGAACGGGAACACGCTGCAGTTCTACAACAGGAACTTGAACTCGCCAACGCCGAGTGCAAGCGGGCGCACCGGCAACATCTACCAGTCGTGGAACCCCGAAACCGACTCATGGGACATGAAGCAAAGCACCGCCTCACAGGAGATCCACAAGCTGAGGAAGCTCGAATTGTCCTACGCGGAGGTTCTCAGGAACGCAGACAAAACCAAACCAAGGCGCAAGAAGCACCAGTAGGGTTCTATGCAGATAGTCTACTGCAAGCTAGCTGCAAAACTATAGTTCGGATGAAGTTTTAGTTTAATTAACATTTATACATTGAGATTCAACCAATTTACTAAGTCCAGTTAGTCAGATTACATAGATTGCTTTAATTTCATCCCAAATGCAGTTATGCAGTCCAAATGCAGATGGTCTGTATAGTGTTTTATTTATCGACCCCTCTTGCTGACAGTAAGAGTCGAGTGATCCAAACGCCATTTGTCTTTGCCAACTGGACATAAGTTATTTAGTTTAGAAGTATTTGTGATCTGCTAGTATAACTTTTAATTTGTAATCTGTATCCACAATTATAAATTGCCATAATACGAACCGGTATTATCTTTTCCTCTTGGATATCGTTCGTGCAGATTTTAAAGTTTCTTATGAAATTAATTGTATTGCATTTATTACCAGAGCACCTATGTATGTCTCAATACTTGTTGAGATCTATTACATTTCAATCGAGTTCAATTCGACATTTTATTTAACCGAGAGAGTTTCGTGTCTTAACTCTATTCTGTTACTTTTAGTCACTATTTTAATTGTATATTATGTATTTCAATTTTAATTTGTAAATAATATGCATTTTTAATAAGTTAATTATATTTTTAAATTTGCCATCGATATGTTGTCCTACACTCAGTTCTGTAAGGAATTGTTATGCTAAACACTATTTAATGTCAGACAGAAAGAAAGAGAAGAGTGGTAGAAGGTATAAAATAAAAATTTGCATTGATATTAAATAAGTTTTTCATTTCGACACTCATCTAATTCATTTACACTTGTATAAATTACAGTAAATAGTGAAACATAAAATACTACAAGATAATTTACAATGATATAATTTAGTGTCACTTTTTTACATGATTATTATTTTCATGAAAAATATCGCCGGTTAAACGGAAAAGTGTCACATACCACTTCATTGGCACACCAACTAACTTCATTTAAGCTGGGTTAATAGTTCAGGATACAATTTAAAACGAATTTATTTTTGTAGACTACATGGAAGTTTTAAAATAAAGTTATTAGATATCCCCGTTAAGTTTAATTTTTTATTATGTGTCTTTATAACTTTTTCATTAGGATAATAGTGCGTTTCTATAGTTATCAGTATTTAATTTCTTATAAAAATGTAGCAATTAGCTGGTTCGCCAAGTTTTAGGCGGTTCCTTTATCTTAACGACCGTTTATTTGCCTTACTATCCTTTAAAATTTAACATAAGTTCGAAACAAGTAACGTCAAAATTCAACCCATGGTAAGGCAAGTAAATGAATACATAGTAAGATTATGGACCGGCCATAAGGTATCAGATAGAATTACATTTTTAACAATATCAAACTAATCATTTTAGTAACACATGGCGTTTACCACATAAATGCGCGATCACAGATTAATAAAAAGTGGCCCGAACCGCCATATTGGTATTATAGAATCAGATTAAAATCACTTAAAACTGCTTTAAATTATATCGAAAAGTCACGAAATCAAAGAAAATACTAGTGTAAGTAACAAATGATAGTCATCCAAGTGAGCGTTTCTTTCTAGTACAATTCAGTCAGTGAACTAGTTCACCTTAATAGTACTATTCGGTTATTAAAACTTGATCTTCTTTGTTAACAATCAAATGGTCCCTAATAGTTCGTGGTTCATGAGCTACACAAGACTATTGAAGAATGCTAGGAATATACTAGAATAAGCTTCTGAATCCTACATAATAGATGGAAGTACACATCGTTCTTTAAACGCTTTTATTATTTAAAACATATTCTTTGATCAAACCAATAAAATTAATAATTTATACAACACGACATATTATTTTTAAATAAAATATTAAAAATCAGTATCTTCTTCACGGCCTTCGATATTATTAACTTGTTAACCCAAAAATATTTAAACTACAACAGGATACAAATAAAGAAAAAATATTTAGAACTACATAGAACATAAAAATACTAAATAATAAATTTATAAGAACAGAGATGAAGTTCTAAATAGGCTCTAGCTCATGAATAAAAAATATGTCTAATATAATAAACTCGTAATATCACAAAAATTAATAAGTATCTCAACTGTATAATAATTGTCCATTTTTAAAAACATTACAAACTTGACTTATTTATGAGGGTCGATCGACATGTGATCACTAGATGGCATTGTGGTCAGTAATGCACATTTAACTTTTCTACTTACCGTGTTTTGCGAAAGTTAAATATCTAAAATACATCTATCATAATTAATAAAATTGAAATGCTTGCGATTTCAAAATAAACGACAGAATTTAATTGAAAACTACTATATATAATAAATTACCATTTAGACAATTTTGTCCCTCAGTTTGCCTAAAGTTTTCTTCGAATAATTCCCGAAACGGTTCAACGGATTTCAATTAAAATTTTAGGATGTGTTTTCATTCCAAATACCGCGCGAACAAAGTGGCAACAACTAGTATTCAATAAACACGAAATTTGCTACCTCAACGCCATCTAGTAGACGGACATATCCCACACATTCCACTAACCGACGACATTTGATAAAATTGTCTATTTGTTCTGAGCTTCTAGTTCTCGTTCGACGATCTTGCGATATTCGTCGAAACCGCCCTCTATACTCGCCACAGAGCCGTTGCCGCACACCCACAGCTCCTTGCAGACCATTCGTATTAATCTCTCGTCGTGAGACACTAGTATCACACCACCCTGAAAAAGAGTTCAAAATCTTGATCGTTTTAATAAGGAGAAAAACAAAGAAAGATTACTCAGAACAATAAACTTTACAAGTAGGTAAATTAGGTTTGTTTTATTGGATGAGTTCAGCCGACAGGCAGACGGCCCGCCTGAAGGTAAGTGGTTACCATCGCCTATGGACATTTGTAGCACCAAAGATGCTACCAATGCACTGCCACTCTCTAAAGAGAGACTGGAACCTTGCCCCTAATGCCGGAACACAACTTAAGGTTGTTATGGCGGCATACTTTAGACCAGGGATCGTAGCCATCCAGACCTGCAAATAGCCTACCACCTTCTTCGTTCCTGAATGGATTAAGCAATATTCTAATGTTTACAGTATTTAAAGAGCATTAAGGATTTAACGTAATAAAATACACGACATACAGAACACAAGAAAGAAATGGAGAGAAAAGTGGTGTCCAAACCTATTTGGACATAAACATTTTTTTCAACACACTTGCTCGTAAAATGGCGCTTATTGCGCTGTTTTTAAAGCCGTAAACAGCCCTATAACGCACGCGTGCTTTTTACTTTACATTATCGGTTATTAATATAAGGCTATTTGACTGTTCAACAACTTGTGCGCCACATCTTCAACAAACAAAGTTTGCACTTCATCTATTGCTGTGTCGGAATTCCCTCAAGTGTAGTTGGCACGACTACTGTGCACCGAGAAATTTTGGACAAATAAGTACCTACTTAAAAATTGTGTGTGCAGTTCACACGCAGTAGAGGTGAAACAAAGTGTGACAATGGTGGGAGGGATTTTGAATTTCGTGTTTTCACATTTCATATATTATATCATTATAATATACAAGCTGTTCCCACGACGTCGTCCGCATGGAATTTGTTTTCAAAACCCCCCATTTTGAAACATTCTTAATTGGTGCTCCGCTCCTATTGGTCTTAGCGTGATGATATATAGCCTTCCTCGATAAATGGGCTATCTAACACTGAAAGAATTTTTCAAATCAGACCAGTAGTTCCTGAGATTAGCGCGTTCAATCAAACAAACAAACTCTTCAACTTAATATATTAGTATAAGATTTAAGCTTTAAAATCCGAAATCTGAAGTATTAACGAAAAAATTCAAAACATTTCCAACTCTATGTGTATGTGAATAGTGTTTAAATTATGAAACATAATGTATTCTATATCATTCTCTCGCAGGCTTATTCCTATAGATTTATGTGTTTATCTCTTTTTCGTTTAATCGAGTTTCTAATCACAACGATTCTAAAGACTTCACTTCAAAAATATTTTTGATAAACGAAAAATTTGAAAAAGTAGCTAGATAGATAACACTTTATTATCATTATAACCATTACAGAAAACACAGAAAAATGTATATATAGCCTAAAAATATTCTAAATGTGCACAATGGGCGATCTTATCGCTAAGAAGCGATCTCTTCCAGGCAAACCGTCAAAAAAATCTGTTTCAGAGAAATTACTCATCTTATTTAACGTGAAACATAAGCGATAGTAAAATTAACATTTACCGGATTCTACGTCGGCTCCACACTGCCGAAACGTCACCACAGCGGTAGATATTGTTTTATTATTTTACGAGTGGACCCCGAGTGGACCGCGCGTGGACCGCGAATAGACCGCGAGTGGACCCCGAGTGAACAGAGTGGACCGAGTGAGCGAAATGGACAAAATCACAAAACCTATCCTAGTTTCCGGGATAACCTTTACATAAATCAAGCCCATAATCCGGGATGAAAAGTACCTCTTGGCCACCCTCGGTATTAAAATTACTAATGTACCGAGTTTCAGCTAAATCGATCCAATAGTGTTTCCATAAAAGGATAACAAACAGTGAGACAAATATATTTTTATCCCGGAAACTATCCCATTTTTCGGGATAAAAAGTATCCTATGTTCATCCTCGGCATCGAAAATATATATATACTGAGTTTCAGCCAAATCGGTCCAGTAGTTTTTCCGTGGAAACAGACAGACAAGAGTTACTTTCGCATTTATAATATTAATAGGGAAATAGGGATGTGTATATCAAATATTGTATACCCCCAAGCTAAGCACCTTACACTTGTATTATGGGTAATATATAACAGATCACCTCGAAGCCGATCCCAGACAACCAGACCATAGCAAATAAGGAGCCGTCCACAAATTACGTCACACGAATTTCATGACATTTTGACCCCCTCCTCCGTCCTTGTCACATTCGTGAGACTCCTCCCTCCCTAGTGTTACGTCACATATTTTGCAATTTTACATCAAGAAATTATTAAATTAAAACAGCAGTTCCGTGATTAGTTTGAATATATTAGTGAGCCATAATAAAGTTCGTTTGCGAAATTTACCCTGCCAGGAATCGATTCCGGGGCCTCTACGCTGCAGTGAGGTGAGCCAGCGAAGACTTGGCCCACGGAAGCCGTCACATCATAAGACACAGGTGATACATACCGTATATTTATTAATGGCCTTCCCTAAAGCCTCTATGGTCTCAATGTCCAAGTGATTGGTGGGCTCGTCCAGCACCAGGAAGTTGGGGTTGCCCATACACATCCTGGCAAACGCCACCCTCGACTTCTGCCCTCCCGATAGACTGGCTATGGTCTGCAACGCCAGGTCTCCACTTACACCAAAACTACCGAGCTGTCTTCTGTAGTCTTCTACTGTTTTACCTAAAAATTTAGAATGACACAAGTTACAATCAATTCTAATATTATTTATACACTAGGATATAGCCGCGACTTCGTCCACGCTTGACTTCCCGGGACACAAGGTAATGAAGCATTTAAAAAAGAATGTAAGCTATCGTTTTAGTAAATGTATCGGTATAAACTGATTTTTATGCATCCGGAGAACTACAAACCACTCCGGGAAAAATTGCCGCGGGATTCCCGGGATAAAAAATATCTCACATTTTATTACATAAAATTTGTTATCGATCAGTGAAAAAATCGCATAGAATTTTTTTTTCATATAGCCATTTTAAATAATTCCCAGAAAAGATTTTAAGTCTAAGAATTTGCTGTCGATCAGCGAAAACCGCATCAAAATTGGCCCAGTAGTTTTTACGTTAATCCCGAAAAAACAGACAAGAAATCTAAAAAAAAAACACGCGCGTCTCGGGACGCCCGATAGAAGTGATAACTTAAACTAATCTAAGTTGAACTATTTAATATTGAAATTGTTTAACTTGAGAAAAGCTTAGGCTATTATTTAAATTTTATGTAATAGCGCGTGGGTTAGAGTGAGAGAGGAGGAGCCTGCCTACCGCTGCCGTATGCGTGAGAGAAAGGGAAGGTAGACAGACTGGCGCCGTAACGCGTTACGTAACGAAGCGGTTTACCCTCCCATAAGAAGTTATCACTTCAAAATTGCATTGCATGTTATAATTATAATATCACTGATAATATAATACAAAAGTACTTAAATGTAAGAAAGAAATTATTAGTTTTAGTAAGACATCGAAAGGATCATAGTTGAGGAATAATGGATAGATAAATTATGAGTTTATTAATTACCTGGATAGCTCCTCTGTAACAGTTCCACTGAGTTGACGTTCATCTCGAGCTGGTCGACGTGGTGCTGCGAGAAGTAGCCGAACTTCAGCCCCCGGTGGACGTTGCGGATGCCGCTCGTCGGGGACAAAATGCCCATTATTATTTTCAAAAGCGTCGTTTTGCCCGCACCGTTGTCACCGACCTAATGAATAATTCATTAAAATCCCAGTGGCCTATATGTGAGCCGAGCTCGCACACGAAATTGTTCAATATAAAATACAATACAGATGATAGTGTATTTTGTGAAAAAAAAACATTAATAACTTATTTTTATGATAGGGTAATTTATACCACTGTTGGAGCCCTGTCAATTTATTCAAAATATTAATATTTCTTCATGTAGACATACAATATTACTATCACATGTTTATTCATTGTCGAAATTTTTACATTTTTCTTATAAATGTTATATATAAAAATGAATCGTAGAAATGTATGTACGCGCATAACTTGAGAACGACTTTACCGATTTTGATGATATTTATTTTGTGTGTTTGAATGGGTCCCCGGATGGTTTAGATTCGTAATTAGAACCGGTAGGTGGCGCTGAGATCGGGTTCTAGAATCCTCCTAATCACCTGGACCGATTTTGGCGATTTTGTCTTTGTGTCATGAAACAAAGTCGTTTAGGAATTCAGAACATATGGCGGCACGAAGTTCGCCGGGTCAGCTAATATTATATAAAATAAGCACACTTAATTATAAAAAAGAACATATAAAAACTGTTCTGCGTCGGCAGCCTTAAATCTAAGAAAGAAATTATTAGTTTTAGTGAGACATCGAAAGAATAATAGACGCGGAACAATAATAACTGGTAGTCTGGAGACTACCGGTAGTTAAATAATCTCCTCACAATACAGGCCGTGTCCGACAGAGCTGCCTCCTGCATCCGACCCTTCACCCAGATACCAAGCGAGAGCCTTCGAGATAACGGTCAAGGCTCTTCGCTATTAGTTCACTCACTGACACCACTATCGGTATTATGATTGTAATGTAGAGTCAAGGGGCCCGATTTTGCTATTACTATCTCATCGAAATCGCCGGACACTATCATCTCAATCGCAGGTTTGCTTGTTTTCGATATTCTGGTCATTCCAATGGCATGCCCGCGGGTCCATCTTGATAAATATTTTACAAGCAAAACCTCGCGAAATAAACGTTTAAAATTATGGTAGCTTTTTAATATTCGTTTCGGCTGAATCTATTTTATCTAATGGTGATTAGCAGAAATAACCATTTTTTTTACTATTATTCTGCCGCGACGATATCGCGAAGATATTGTGTATTTAGTTGAATACTAATTTTTGACACTATCGCAATGGATTAATTATTTGAATATCTTCGCAACTATTAAAATAGCAGAATTGGGACCCAGGTCAACCTTATGAGCAAAATCAATATAAGTACTTTATTTGTTTTTCTTTCTAGGCATTCACTCATGGGGAATCGCTGCATCTACAATTTGATACATATTACAATAAATTCGAAAATAGTATTCTTATAAAAGAGCAGGAGTCAAAACGTCTTATTGTCATATTACTTTCAACAGTTCACTATAGAAATAATTTTAATTATACTTTAAACAACAATTAATAAACTATTTGATTCGTTAACGTTGTGATGTCATAAGCCAGTATTCTCATACAAAACCAAGGAGGTTGTGACGTTTTGTGCAATGATAAAATGTGTCTCTGATGATGTGGCTGTCAAATACCTAATTATAGCACGTCTCGAAGACTATCACAATATCAGGCTTATTGGCAACACAATATTATTATTATTGTATGGCTAAAAAAATTATTCTGAATAAATTGATAGGATGATAATAATTTGGATTTCAATCCAATCGATTCAATTAGAATCAATGATACTTATTTATTTTAGGCCCCATTTTTACTATGTAAGATCCTTACTTTGGATCTGATCCATAAAAGATGCTCAGAGCATAGCTCGCTGAGCAACTTGTTTATGGATCTGTCTTGTCTACCAGTAGGTAATATTGCTCGAAGACTTTCAGTCTTCAAGCATTGTGAACACATGTGCTAAACATATATCTTAATTAATTCCTTAGAATCAATTGTGAATTGTGATACCCAGTTAAATACACACCAGACTCACGAGATTAAGGATTATTTATTATTATCATACAAGATGAAAAACATGTTTCATCGGGCCATGAAAAAACACATCCCCATTTCTTCTTTTTTCGAATAGACTTCCATAAATGTCTAAAAACAACAGACTTTCGTCACCTCTATGACGCTCTTCACTAATCGTGGACTGATACGCACTTTGCAAATTTTTATGGTGAATTTTCTTACCAAAGAATATTCTCACATGAATAACAAATAATATATTATTACGAGTTACAGGACTCGAATTAAAATGCCGTTAGAATTACTATATGGTTTATTTAGAACTATACAAACAAGTATAACACAGGTACAAATATAACTGAACACAACCAGTACAAACGTAATGTGCGATTCAATAACACGCGCAAAGCCCTTCACCATATAGATTATAGAATGTACACACGTCTTGTCTCGCTAGTGGTTATCGCTTGACTGTCGGTCTCTCCATTGGGGTATTGCTTTATAATGCACGATGCAATATGTCTACCTGGCAACCGTCGACACAATTTCCCAGAAATTGTAATCCGCACAACTGCCTAATTATGCCTGCGAACGGCCATAAACGATTACAATAGGCTGCTTTCCACAACAACCAATAAATAAGTAAACAAAAGAAGACGGTCATAAAAGCGCTTCAATGTTTAAATTAGCTCAAACACCGACGGCGGGTAATAAATGTGCTTTGTTTACAAATACGCAGGTGGCCCAAATTGTAACAATATGAAAACAATCACAATTTTTTTCCTACTTTTTACTTTCCAATACCTTATATACTTTTCTCTAAATACTCTTAGTTCTTACTATAATTATATATTCGCAAGATATTTTATGTTAATTTTGTTTGTGTGTATATAGTTTTAAGTTAGAATATATGTCTATATTATTTTAATTTAAAGCTCTGTATCGTCAAGATTGTAATTTGTTGTGGGTACTAATAAATGAAAAAAATGTGTTACAGGAGTTTTTAAACCAAAAATATTTACTCACAATACATATCCGAGATTCAAGGGTCGCACCAAGGTTTACGTCGGAGAAGATAATCTTGTCCTTGGAATAGTAGAATCCAACTTCGTTCAGCTGCAGGATTGGCGGCGACAGTGGCTCCGTTTCCGGAAAACGGAGGACCACTTCGATTTCTTTCTCCACTGGTTTCAGTTCCGGTCTGATAAAATTTAAAAAACCAATTTCGGAAAAAAATATTTTTTGTTAGGGCTTTCCATGGTATATGTATCTAGTTACTCAAGCATTAACAACACGAAAGCTTAGCCCATATTGGTGGAAGCTGTAGTAGGTGATAAGCTCAAGGCTTAGCCAAATAATAACAGTCATTTAATACAGACAGAGTAAATCCATATCAAAATATTACGTTATTTGCTATATTTCAATAATAATTATAAAACAATGTGGTTTTAGGTTAGGTTTTATTTATAATGCCTTATGTCATTGGACTCATGTTTGTACATAGTTTTTAAATTGTCTGTATCATTGTATTTGTCTTTGTTAGTTTTTGGCTTCTACATAGCATGATCATAAAGCAGGTTTACATTAACTATTTTGTTCTGCTGTATTTAATGTTGTTCTCGTAATGGATATTATTGAACAACTGGATTAATTATCATCACATCTAGTAAGCATTAGTGCCGAGGTAAAACAAACATACACACTCACATACTCTCACACACACGCACGCATGCACTCACGTATTCATGCACACCTGCACTCACTAATGCTCACGCGCACTTACACACACCTACACCATACTCTCACACATTATGACAGTGGCAGGGTACTTACAATTTATCTAGCATCTTGATCTTGCTCTGCACGGATGAGGCGCGGTTGGCGTTGTAGCGGAACCGGTCGATAAACTCCTGCGTGTGAGCACGATGCTGCTGCTGCGCCTCCCACTCGCGCTGTTGGCTCTTCAACTTCTCAGTCTTAGTCTTGTCGAACTGCTCGTAGTTGCCCCTGAAATATTCAATAGTATTTGAAATGATACAGATAGATGACGGGTTCCTATATATTACTATTCATTCACTTGCCTTACAATTGGTTGAATTTTGACATTACTTGGATGAGGTGTGTTTCAATTTTTAATATAAAGAAAGGCTAATGAACGTCTAGTAAGATATAGGAATGGACCATAAAACATAATTTAAATAAAAATTCGGTAAGAAATATCACTTGCAAAAACGAAAAAATTTACTGATAGACAGTTAGCCAATCTTTTACTCAAGTTTATAGGATGGTAAATCATTAAGTCCAAAGTGCATATGCACAGAAATATTTATTTATAACCGGACAGGTCATTATAAAACTGTTTCAAAATATGTTATTTAAGTCTGTAGTCGTAAAAAAAACTCACCATTTAATAAAATAATAAACAGTTCGTTTACTAATCATTCATACATTCTGAACTCACCTATAACAATCTATCCTTTGTGTATGTAAATGCATTATATCAGTTGGTACTGTGTCCAAGAAATTCCTGTCGTGAGATACGACTAATAGCGTCGTAGGCCAATTCTGCAAGTAGTTCTCTAACCAGATGATCGCCTTTATGTCCAACATGTTCGTTGGCTCGTCGAGTAGTAGTAGGTCAGGTCTGTAAAACAAAAATATTTTAGAGTTTACGCTCAAAACAGCTGAATCAAATATCGTTCCAAAGATAAGTACAAGGTTTGGAACAAACTCGAAAGGGTGACTGGAACCTGGCCACTGATGCTAAACACAACTGAAAAACCAAGTTCCTAAAGATTTTTGTAACGCTGAAGTGTAGTAATTTGGTAATAAGAAACATTGTAATAGAAACTAAGTCATTTTGTAAGTGAAAAGTGTAGTGAAGTGACTGTGTTTTGGCCTATTATGGCAGGGCTATTAAAAAACAAACACAACTGAAGGTTGTTATGGCGGCACACTGTAGACCAGGGGTGATAAGCCATCCAGACGCACTATGTCTTAATATCTGACTTACACCTCACCGTCACCTTTTATGGTAAGCCACAGGAATTATTTGTATTTTTCAACAAGTTTGGGATAGGCTGATTAATAACCTTAACATTACTCCTCTCTATAATCACGGCCAACGAAAAGTGGCGGAAAGGTCGAAATAAAAAATAAAATAAAATGTCGCGCTTGAAACCGTTAAAAAGTAGTATTAATTATGTGTACTAAACTCTGATTTTTAATTGAACTAAAATGACACCTGCGTCCAACCTTTTCTTTTGTTACAAGAATGGAGCATAGTGTTGTAGTGTGTCATGTGAATTATTGATTCAACTCACAGTCGTGAGCTGAATCCTATAGAATATATTCCTATAGAAATTCTATACAATTCAACTCACAGAACTCATGAACGAGCCATACTACAACAATGTGCTCCACGCTTGCAACATAAAAAAAATGGTCAATTGCAGCTGTCATTTTAGTCCAGGTAATTAAAAATCTGAGTTTAGTCGCGAATACTTAAGAAAATACTAGTATTGTTTCTCTATTCCTGCACGGATATAATTTGTAAGAAACTGCAATAGATTTCAGACGATTTCTATTTGTATCGAAAATAAAAAAGCGCTTACTTTGAGAAGAGAGCCCTTGCTAAAGCCAACCTCATCCTCCAGCCTCCGGAGAATGTCTTGGTAGCCTGCGCTTGCATTTCGGGCGTGAAGCCCAAACCGCTCAGAATGATAGATGCCCGCGCGGGCGCCTTATCTGCTTCTATATTCTCTAATTGGGCATACACTTCAGTAAGCTCTGAAGATAGATTTGTGTCAGTCGACCTGAAAATTCAACTCAATGTATAGCTATTGTAAAGCAATAAAATAGTACCGCGGACACATGTTACAATAAATTTAAATATTTTTACATACAAGAACCGGTGTTAAAATAACATCTATAATCTAACTTTTAATTTCTTTATTAAGTATTATTTATGTGTACATTGTTATTATGTTGTTCTTCCTTAGATGATTATTTTAGTACTAAAACACACGATTTTTCAATCAATTACAGATAAATTAGATTGGAGACGTTTTTGTATTTCTAGTAGTGTACTGTCAGCACAAAAATAAATCAACTAATACTTTTTATGTATTTTTATAAGCAGATACTAAATACGAAACTAATAATATTAAACGATATTAAAATAATAAATATTAGTATTAAACATAATTTTTAATACTAAATTTTAAGGAAATTTAAGTTTCAAGTTTAGTAGTTTTGTAAATAAAGAAATACTACTACAAACGCAAAAACGTCTCGAAGTTGATTTACCTGTATACTATTTAAGTGTTAAAGTATTTCAGTTGATTTATTATCTGTATATCCCTATTTAACTTAAAAATTATTTTCTATTTTTTAGCTATCTGCTATCAAAACTGTTCTTTTAGTTCTTTATAACTATAATTTTATACAGCCCCCAAATTGGTATTGTCTAGGATTCGATTAATACTATAGCCTGTGTACTTATTAGTAGGCACATGATATTAGAATGAACATAATAAGCAAACAGAGTATTGCGCCGTAATTAGGTTTGCTACATTGATAAATCAAGGTCGCCTAGTTTGCAATTATGTAGCTCACAGTAATACAAGATAATTTATCAGAAACCTAACTACGGAAATAATATGTTGGTTTACTAAACAGGAGGATTATTTAACTCAGATAACATTTTTTTTTATTGCTGAAGCACAGCCTGTCTGTCGGTCTAACTATGATGGAGAGCGGTTACCATCGCATATGTACATTAGCAACACCAGAAATGCTGCTAATGTGCTGCCGGCCTCGAAAGGGAAACTGGAACCTGGCCACTGATGCCGGAACACAACTCAAAGATGTTATGGTGCCATACTCTAGACTCAAGACGAGGGGTGGTAGCCACCCAGTCGGACAAATGCCCTACCACCTGGCGAAGGCTTTTTATTTTACCTCATACAAACTTTGCATGTATAATTAACAAACAAAAGATGCTATAGAAAAAGTCACTATGTGTGATGTCATCATCAATTTGAAACTTTGGGTGAACAATAGTTTTCATTTGAAAGTTACTATACCATGACAAACTGAGAGAGACAGGAGATCAAGTATAAACCAATCATAATAAAAACCAAACTTAGCAAAGAATTAACTATATTTTATACATCCCTTGAAGTCGTGGTAGCGTAATGGTTAGCGCACGCGTCCCAAACTCAAAGGGCGCGGGTTCGAATCCTAGCCGGAACGCATGCACCCCTTAGGCAGCTTTTGGACCTAATGTGCATATGTTATAATTACCACGTGCTAGCAATTGTGAAGGAAAACATCGTGATGAAACCTGCACATCGAGTTAACGGATGTGTCAAACCTGCCAAGCCACCATGGACAAGCATGGTGGGTATACTGTCCATTCCCTTATAGTGGGAGGCCCGAGCAGTGTGACATTTATGGGCTGTTGTTATAATGTATGTCTTTGAAGACCACGAGCCATGAAAATGACCCGGACATTTGGAGGGCTTGCGTGGAGCCATGGGAAGACCAACACTTAGAGGCCACTTGAAAAATTTAATGTAAATGTGGCGTGACACTGACCGGCGATAGTTCCTGTCTATCTACACCATATAATAATGCACCCAAGAACAAGCCCCGGCCAGTGTAGGACTATTGTGGGAAATGAGAACGCAATTACCGGGCTATTGACGTGAGCTGCTAGTGGTACTAGGGTTCTGGGAATATGGGGACTATGGCGTCTGCTCGTCGCAATGTTCGGGGAACATGGAAAAATGGGCAGACGGTGACTCGCCACTAGCTGCATGGGCCCCTAAAAATGCCGTAGAAAATTGGCGAGGGGCAATATGGGTGTGAGTGGCTAAGGGGTGTAGAAAGGTGGGCTGCAGGTTCACCGAAGCTACTTCCGACGTTATGCCATTTATCACTTCTACCCCTGGAGCTTGAGTCTTAGCTCTAGCGATCTCTACTCCTGCCAGCTCTGGTTAAGGCAAGCACGGAAGCGGAGGCCTTGCCTTGGCCCCCTGAGTCAGGGTCGAAGTGTCGCTACTCATCTAAGGCTTCGCCATAAAGCCCCCTGCGGGTTTATTTATTATTATTATATATCCCTTTTTATAGTATTACTATAATTTAATAGGAGCTTTTGTGCCCCATAAACAGTCGTATAAACGGCACTGCCGACTCAACGCCTTTACCGCGCTGTCAACTCGATGCTATCCTGTGAATATATAGAATGATATTCCCGTTCACTACAACTTCACGCACAGGGTTACCAACAATCAAAAATAATAACACCTAAAGCTAGGGTCAAAAACACCTAAAAACACGATAATTACAATTATTACTTAAAATTTACAACAAAAATTAAAAACAATTTACGTTTTCTAATAACCTATTTTATAACGTGATATTACTGGCTGGTTTCTATTTCTTAATATTCATCTGCTTGTATTACCATCGGTTGAATTTTGATATTAGGTGTAGGGAGCTATGGGGTATATATGCGAACATTGTCAGCTCTCCGCTACTGCCACTCCACAGCTGACGCCCGTTTAACACCGAAAATGCAGTGGCAACGTGGCGGCGGCGGCGCAGTAGTGGGGCCTCGTCTAAAATTTGGTAGCGCGGCAGCAATAGTGTACACGCACACTGACAGACTTGATATTATATGTATAATAATTGACTTACCCATTATTAATAGCAGTAGTAATTTCTTTTTCTCTTCTTAACAAATTCTCTCTGACAGTGTCACATTCTAATACACTTTGCAATGCTATTGTGTCATCTCCAACAACTTCCTGCTCCACATGCAATATTGATATATGCGATGGTATCTTTAATTGTTTAGCACTTATCATTCTGAGGAGTGTTGTTTTGCCTAAACCATTCCGACCGACCAACCCATAACGTCTGCCACAAGCCAATACTAGATCTGCACCTTGTAATAATACTCTGAAAACAAAGATAAAACCTCGTACACATTGTTACAACCTGAACGCCGACAAAAGACAAATTCACACCTGCATACCTGTAGACATTTTATTATCTTTTCGGCATTTGGACTTCTTTTGTTTACTCTGTGTTTAAAATTTGTGATTAGAAAAACAGCCCTTTGTGTATTGTAATCTTTTAAAGTAGTCATTAGTCAGGTGTGATTCTAGAAAATTCAGCCCACGCGGCCGAGCAGATATATTGCATTTGTACAGTAGAAAGCAATGCTCCAATTGGGAGATGAGTCAGTCGAGCGATAACCACAATCAAAGCAAGATTTGTGTACATTCGGTAATCTATTTAGTGACGGACTTTGCGCGTGTTATTGAATCGTGCATTACGTTTGAACTGGTTGTATTCAGTTATATTTGTACCCGTACCTGTGTTATATGTGTTTGTATAGTTATAATAAATTCTATAATAATTCCAACAGCATTTTAATTCGAGTCCTGCAACTCGTAACAATATAATATCAACATTGAAGTATCCGAAAAATATTGTGGGGGGTTGGTTGACAGAAGATTAAAAAAATATCATCTTCCTGGTTTAAAACCCCCATTGCCTCCTAAGCTTCTGCTGGATTTCAAATCCATTTTCTTATACTTAACAGTTTATTATGCACTTTAATATTACACAGTTATCTACAGTACAACATTCTATACTTCTAACAACATTCTAACAATCTATACCAATGTGTTTAAATTATTCGACGGCCTCTGTGGTTGAGCGGGCTAAGCTTTTGCCAGCCTACCTCACTGCAACTCAGAGGCTCCGGGTTTGATTCCTGGCACGGTAAGTTTCGGAAACAAATTTTCTCCTTTATTTACTATGGTCTGGCTGTCTGGGATCGGCCCCAGAGTGGTCCGTTTTATATTGCCCGTAGCACAAGCGGAACTTATTTAATTTGGGGGGGATATACAGTATGCATTTTTGTCTGCCGATTATTATTATCTGTACGTCTCTGCAGACTACAGACCATAAAAGTGGCCCGGACTTTTGGAGGGCTTGCATGGGGCCATGGGAAGGCCAACATGTAGAGGCCCCTTGACAAATTTAATCAAAATAAATGTGGCGTGACACTGACGGGCGATCACGATCCCTGTCTACACCATATAAAAATACACCCAAGGACAAGCCCCGGCCAGTGTAGGACTATTGTAGGGAATGAGAACAAAAGGTACCGGGTTGTTAGGATGAACTGCTAATGGATCTAGGAATCTGGGACTATGGCGTCTGCCCGTGAAAATGTTTGGGGAATATGGATGAGATGGGCAGACGGTGACTCGCCACTAGCTGTATGGGCCCCTAAAAATGCCGTACAAGATTGGCTATGGGCAATATGGGTGTGAGTGTCTAAGGGGTGTAGAGAGATGGGCTGCAGGTTCACCGAAGCTACTTCGGACGTTATACCATTTATCACTTCCACCTCTGGAGCTTGAGTCTTAGCTCTAGCGATGTCCATTCCGTGCCAGCTAATTAAGGCAAGCACGGAGGCGAGGGTCTTGCCTTGGCCCCCTGGAATCGGGTCCGAAATGTCGCTACTCACCTAAAGCATCGCCACTAAGCCCCCTGCGGTTTATTATTGTTGTTACACGCTGACAAAAGTGGATACACACCTGCCTGCCATAAAACAGCCTATTGTGTATTTTACTCGTTTATGGCCGTTCGCAGGCTTAATTACGCAGGTGTGCAGATTACAATTTCTAAGAAATTCGACCTACGCGGATGGGCAGCCATATTGTATCGTTGCAGTATATAGCAATGGCCCAATGGGGAGATCGGCAGTCTAGCGATGGTTACCAGCGAGTCAAGACGTGTGTACCTTCGATAATCTATGTATATAGTGACGGACTTTGCGCGTGTTGTTATATTTGTACCTGTGTTATACGTGTTTGTATAGTTCTAATAAATTCTATAGTAATTCTAACGGCTTTAATTTTAATTCGAGTCCTGTAACTCGTAACATTATTATTATTACCCACCAAATTTGAAAAACTGAAATAATCAACTTGAACTTGTATTTTGACGTCTATGCTACGTGAGTATAGGAGCATCATGTAAACACTTAACGCCTGCGATGCTACCACAGAAGTATTTTCAAAAATTTCGAAAGTGCAAGCAGCAATAGCCTGAATTTAAGCAAGGCCATTGACCAAATTATCTAATGTTTGTCTCCACTTTGGCTTTTTGTTATAATCACTTTGAATTTTAATTGACATTTACAAAATAAGACTGATTATTGGCACATAATTATACTGTTTTTAAAATACACGGTGTATGTATCTACAAAGATAAAAATCTTTGTGAGATAAATAAATAATATAAGAATAATGATTGTTTCATAAGTTTTCTTTTTAACCTTATGAAACAATTGTTCTTATAATGATGTGCAATGAAAGCCTCCTTACCTATCACCATAAGCAATATCAAAGTTTTCTATCCTAATATCCTGTGTCCTATTCGTCCCCTTGGCTTCCAATTTGCTGTCCTTTTTGGACGTGACCTGGGACGCAGTCGCTGTCTTCAGTACTGGCGCTGCAGCGGGAGCCTTTGCCTCCTTTTGCTTTTGTTGTTTCTGTTGTAATTTTGCTTCAGCCTTTTCTAGTTTCTTTGCATCTACTTTCTAGTGAGAACATTGCTTATTGAATAACATAATATTACTAATTTGAGTAAAATATTCAGTCATTTGTCACATTTCTATGCCTCACTATTGGTAACATTTTTACAAAATTTTATACAATTAATGTCAGTTTTCTACCAGTGGTTTACCACTTTTACTTTAGTAAAATAACGGATAGTAAAATATATAGGAAGTAGGGAGATGTAATTGGATCCATATTAAATTTACAAGTTTTAGTATTATAATATTGTTAAGTACATAACAATCTTATAATACTAAAACTTTAAGGGTCGATTTTTCAATCATCAGTTAGGCTTTATCCAACAAATAACTGGACTTCCTGAGGAATAACTTTATCTGCTGCTTTGAGGGACAGATAATCGTTATTCAACAGATTATTTCTAAACAAAACTATTGACATTAACAGTTTTGTAATCAGTAGGTAAGTATATTGAGTTTTGTGTCTAGCCTTTATTCTGTTTCTTTTTCAGCCCAATGGTAAGTTTTATCATAAAATAGGTTAGACAAAATTGTAGATCATGCGATTACCTAAAAAATTGTCTTTAAACTTTTTCTCCTAAGAGTCACCGATATAATGATTCAAAAAGTTCTCACCTGCGGGGCAGTGTACTTGGCGCGTTTTTTTAGTGTGGTTTCTAACATCTATTTTGGGTATATTATCAAGTGCGAGTGTGGCTAGGTAAAATTAACTAAACACAAAAGACTGGGGTTGGAAATTAATCAACAATACATTGGAACCAGTTCAGACCTTACCTGTACCAAAACTCTTCAACACAATTTTTTGCAGTTGTAAAAAGGGGTGAAATTCTAAATGCAGTTACAAAAAAGTTAGATTATTTTGTCCATTAGATCAGTTGTAAACACCAGTCATGCTCCAATGTTAAATCACAATCAGAGGATTTGTCCGATAACAGTGAGGAGACATATGATGCGCCACTGTCAGAACAATTTACTTGCACTCAGCAGGAAGAAGAACAAGAAGAGTATTAGTTTATAATGAATCAGAGGAATAATATTTCTCAATTTCTTTGAATTCACACCACTTTCATCATTTCCAATAGTAAAATTTCTTATTATTAACTAGTATTGCAGTGAACAGAATCGCAATAGATTGTGGAATAGGAATACTGGGGAAACCACGTTGGAAAAAAAAACCAGCAAGTACACTACCCCACAGGTGGAATGGAAACTTTTTGCATATTATGAAGAACACAATATTTTCAACTTTTTGAAGCTTATATCTCAGAAATAGTGACTTAGGAGAAAAAGTTTAAAGACAATTTTTATAGACAATCGCATTATCTACAATTTTCCTAAGCTATTTTTATGATAAAACTTACAGTTTGGCCGAAAAACGTTAAAAACCCATTTTTGCAAACTTTGACCTTGAATAAAAAAAATGGAAATGTGGGAAAGATTTGACTTCACATTTCATGTATAATGGTTATCTGAACATTCATACCAATTATTAACTCTATGTGAATTATAGTAACCTTTCCCATATTTTTTGGGCTAACTTGACAGGATTAACAGATGATAGATAGACACTTTATTGCTCACCAAGTATACAATTTCAAAAATACACTATTACAATATTGTCATGGTAGAAACAATAGGCGGCCTTATCGCTTAAAGCAATCTCTTCCAGGCAACCTAACTTAAGGAATAGTTGATTAGAAATTGAAATAGATGATTTTGGCAATTGAAGAAGAAACTCTTATAAATGAATTTATCAATCCATTTGAGAGGAAAATTAGAATTGTACTATTCACGCCAGATCATTTCACTAGGTGGAATTCAAAAGAATTCCATTGTTGATGTCGAATTCTAAGAGTCTGTGCAATATTTACTTCCTATGATTCTAGATAAAATCAAACACAAAACACAATGGTAATAAACTTATTTCTGCTTCGATTTCCCACACCGGTACTCAAGGTGGGATACAATATGGTAAAAATGGGTAAATCAGAGCTACATCTCTAACACTGTCGGATGTATGAGTATCCATGAGTGAGTGAGCAACCTATGTACTTCAATAATATAATTGAAGAATAAATTATAACCCACCAAAATTAGAATTATCTGCTGGTTTTAATACACATTTCCCTTCATTAGCTAAATATCCTACTAAAACTCAAAGATATTTAAAAAAACTAAATATTATGTAAAGAATTTTATATGTATCCCAATCATTTGGAGAAGTTTGATTAATGAAATAACACTGAAAGGTTCAAACACACAAGAACAAATTCTATATACATATAATATACACATATAATATACTGTTATGAGCTTCTTCTCGGTTTGGTGTTAGAATAAAGATTTGGACTATTAATTTTAATGTTGAATAAACTTTTGTTTAATACATATTTTCATTCTTGTTTCACAAGCCGTAATAAGACATCATAGTTTTCCGAAATTCTTTTTAGTTTATTACAAATGAATATCATGCTAATTTGAATTTTGTGTGCAGTAGTTTTAGTATGATCTAGAATATTTTACATTGGAATGAGTTTTCCAACTAAATTCCTCATTCCTATGGGTATTTAAATCGGATTAAATATTTGCACATTTCATTATTATAAAAATAACTTACCAAATTATCATCTCTAGTTTGTAACCATATACTTTTGAGATCTTCAGTGTCATTTAGATTAGTAGCCATTGATGCCAAGTGTATAGGAGCGTCTAATACTTTGGTTGGGCCATTGCTGGCGCCAGTCTTGTCTGGCTGCAACATATGGAGCAACTTCTCACATATTTTCCTGTTGAAATATTAACATATTTAGCAGAGCTCCAACATCACAGCTAGTATAGATAAAGAAGCAGTAAAATTGAATGTATTAAACAACAAAAAGTTCTGTCCTCTTTCTTGGGGGTTGGTATACGCTTCTTCAATAAGATTCCGAGTGAAATGTTAGATCTGCCTTTCACTAAATTCAAAACCAAATTAAAAAGTATCTTGCTAAAAAAGGGATACTACACTATTGAAGAATACTTAAATGACAAAAATTCATTTACATAGCAGCTCACTCTAACATCTTATACTATATTTTGTATAATGTTATCTTGCCAAGCTTGTAAGGGATTTATGGAGATATATTGCAGCATAACATTTTAGTACGTCATATCATTATTATAACTTTCATAATATTTTTCTTTCCTCTTATTGTGTCTTGGTCTTATTGAGTATGCACTGTTTGCTACAACTCCATTAATTCTTCAAAAAGTAATTCTGTAACATACTTCTGTATAAAACTTATTAAAAAAAAAACAACTTGAGATATAAATAGAATAAGAAACTTAAAGAAAAACATTATTTAGCTAGCCGTGTTGCTGGGGAGTTTCTTGCCGCTTCTTCTCCTTAACAGCAATAACACGTTGTGAAGCGGTATACATAGAATAGGAAGAAAAATTAAATTTTAACTTATATATTTATATGACCTTCAAAAAGTGTTCTCCAGTGGAACTCATTTTGAATAAAAAAACTTTGAATTTGAAATGAAAATTTTGTGTATATGAACTTGGACATCTATACACTATACTAAATATTATATCTGTATCTTTTAATGCAAAATAAAGCATATTCATTCATTCATTATAAAAGCAAAAGTTTAGATGGATGTTTAGTACTCAATTGACAATGGAAGGTCTCCATGGGATAACATTAACGCAAGTAAGTCCATGGGCACAGCTAGTATTCTATAAATTCAATATCTATATCATAAAATTATAAAAATGTCTTTTCTCAACATTGAAGTTATTTAAAAAAAGAAACAGCTGGAATACACTACATAAACGCTGGAGAATATGATGCAATTTTTTTTAGTTTTCTTGTCTGTTTGTACTGGATACATGTAAGAGATGACTGGAACAATTTCAATATGGTTTTCGGTAATCAACAGCAAATTCTTAAACTTAAAATCTGCGCTATTTTTTATCCCAGGCATCCAGCAGGAATTTTTCTGGAACGATTTTTAATGGCCAGATTTAAAAAAAGACGAATTGCAATGTGATTTTTACTGATTGATAGCAAATTTTATGTAATAAAATGTGTGATATTATTTATCCCAGGAAACCCATGGAAATTTTCCAAGGAGAAGTTCATAGTTGTTCGGGTGCATAAAAATTAGCTTACACCAACATAGTTTTCACTAAAACAATAGCTTACATTCTTTTTTTAAAGCTGCGGTAATTTGATTCCAGGGAATTCTGCAGGAATTATAAGTCAAGTATGGATTAAGTGACATGCATATCCTAGTAAATAAATAAAAATAGATATCTAGAACATTATAACCTTCTAGAAGGCCATCATTGTCTCTTTAGTAATGAACTCTCAATAAAAACTAAACTTATGAAAAAAACTATAATAAGTATCTCATAAATATTTGAACATGCTTATGCATTTTAAATGTATATGAAATAACTAAAAATTGCACCATACTTGAGGGTGTGAAGATGACACTAACCAACAAATATCCAAGTAATTGAAAATACCATTCACATCTATTATTGGAAGATGGTGTTCAAAGCTTTGTATTCTACTTGTAGCTTTAAGTAACTAAATTTTCTTTATTGTATAAGTTAATAATATAACTAGCCCACATGAAACTATCAACATCGAAATGTATTATAACATTGGTTTGTAAACATGTCTATTGCTATACAAATATGATTTGAGTTTGAAATATTTTATTTTAAAAATTAAATGCATTAAGTTCATTAAAGAAAACTAAAATTACATACAAGATTTAAATGATAATAAATAATTATGCTAATTAGTGAATATCAGATAAAACTTCCAAGCTTCACACTGAATTAAAAATGCTGCAAGGTGCAAAATTAAAATAAGTATGTAATTCTACACACTTTTATGAATAAATTACTTTTACAAGCATAATTAGACTTTTTCCTTAAAATGTTTATAATATAA
Source organism: Dendrolimus houi (assembly GCA_039645545.1). Lineage (NCBI taxonomy): Eukaryota > Metazoa > Arthropoda > Insecta > Lepidoptera > Lasiocampidae > Dendrolimus > Dendrolimus houi. Next base: position 19,894,929 of record CM077127.1, on the reverse strand, counting down.
AAAGCTAGCTGTCGTCTGCAGGGAAACAAAGTCTTGAAGTGAATTATTGAGGTATGTACTGTATTCCCAAAACATGCTTTTTGACAACACCAATGAATTTGAATACAAAATTATTTAGTTACTAAACTCATAATGTCATATTACAATCAAAATTGTTTAATTACATAATTATTTAGACACCTATATGACTTAGTCAAAGTCCCAGTTTAGCTTTGTTAGTCCCATCAGTTAGTAACAACTCATTGTTTATGAGGTTACATTGCATTATTCAAATTGAATAAGTTGTCATACCTAATATCATCTTCAGATTTTTCCGAAATGCCCTGCAACACTTCACCCACAGCCTCATAAACTTCTTCCGTATCTTCAAATTCTCCAGCGCTGTTGTCAAGGATGTCTAAAAATTAACACATTATTTGGCAACAGTTAAAAAGTGTGCTAATTAAATTAAACTTCCTAGAATAAACACAGAGCGATGTCTACAATAAAGCACTTCATATTTAAAGTAATTTATATTAAAACGAAATAAATAATCATTATAACCTCCAGCTTTACATACCTTCAACGTATTTTTTTAGCTCATCATCAATTAATGGAAACTGGCTTGTTAAAAATTCACCACAACCAGCCATTTCTAAATATATTACTGATTTAAACCTATATTACTTTCTAAACCATTTAATTTAAAATATTGGAATTCACAAATGTACCGACAAGACAATCCCTTGTCACGTCACTTTGAGACACTTTGATTGACTTTGACAATTGACAATGGATTTTATTTGTGTATAACTTGCTACGTCAATTAAATTTGCCGGACGACTTTGACATTTTAAATATTTTATCATGAAAATTAGGTTCTAAGCACGTTTGTCCTTTCAATAAAAATTATATTGGAAAATTAACACTTGACCATAATCGTAATATAAATACGATATTAAAGGCTCGCACAATAATTTTCATAGTCGGATAATTTTAATTTTTCGTTAACTTGTTTGACGGCGCGATGTTTAAACACATTCACTATCTTGCATGGCAGAGCTGCAGTGGGCGGAGCTTGCAGGACTCAAGATACTTCTTGCCTTGTGCTGCCGGACGCAATACAGGCTGCAATGACACTTACAATCCTGCAATACGCGGCGGACTAACACGCATGATAGTATACGAGCCCCTTTATAACATGGCAACAGTAACAATAGTCGCCTTCAAACTTAGTGTCAAATGTCAATAGTCATTATAAATTCATCAAAAGTTCAAAACTAAAAACGGTGTAATAAAAATAATCCATTGGATTTGGATATGGATGGACAATTTTGCGGATTCAAAAATCGGAACAATTTCGAAGAAATGTGTTAACTTGACTAACCTTTAATAACATAAGAAATGACAAAATGAAACTCATATATCCTATCAAATCGATGTAAATAACTAAAAGTGTAAACCACTAGTGTCATGTTATAATAAAATCTCTCAATCGGTCTATAGTTATACAAATTTAGACTAAAACAATTTCACAGTTGGAAATCTCGCACCCCTGTAAATGATGGATGAAAACATAAACAACAATGTTGCAGTATTGGCTATTTTGGATAATCAATGTAAGTTAACATTCTAAACTTTTAACAGCTTGTAGTTTAGCTTCAGGTTCTACTTAATTTGCAGAGCAATATTCAGTGTTAGTAAGTATTTATTTTTATATTCTTTTGTTACAGCAACAGCATATAAACCAAACATGACTCTGACAGCTTATGATCCTCAGCAAACACATACTGTCAATCATGAAGAAACAGAGCAAAGTGAAAATAATAAACAGAGTCTGTATATTATTATATTTAATGCTACTCACAATGTAAAATTGCATACTCATTTTAATCCAGGTGTAATTCTTTGCATTTTCACAGATATCATTTGGACCAAAAATGCTACATTAATGCTCTTAAGTTTGTATGAAACTAAAATTCACATGTTAGATAATCCTAAAAAGAAATCAAAAATGTGGATGTCAATTGCCGAGGAATTAAGATCATTAAATGTTGAGGTAATTTTAATAAAACAGTGATGAAGTATTACATAACTATTTTTATAAAAATCTTTATTTATAGAATTATAATTTTATATTTAGGTCACCACAGATCAAGTTAGATGGAAAATAAATGCATTAACAAAAAAATATAAAGACTGCAGGGATACTGGCCAAGGAGCAATGGCATTTAAATTTTACAATGAAATGCATCAAATATTAGGTCGATACAATGAAAACATTGATAATTATAGACTTGCATCTGGTGTAATCCAAGATAAAGATGATTCTGACAAAAGTAAAAAGAACATATCTCTCAAATCTACACCTTTTAGAAAGTTAAGAGCAGAAAGAAGGGCTAAAGTAGAATTAGAAAAACAGTGGATAGAATATTTACGAAAACAAGAAGAACTAAGACTTGTAAGAGATGAAAGAAATGAGAGGAATTTGCGGCTTAGAGAAGAAGAATTGCAGTTAAGAAAAAAAGAATTGGAAATTAAACAGTCATTAGCGTTAAGAAAGTTACAACTGAAAGAAAGAAAACAAGAAGAGATGCTCAAAATAGAGAGAGAAAAATGTGCATTGCTCAGAAAGTTAATTGCTAATCATGATTCTATGCACCACTAATTAAAGTCAGTAAAAGTATAGATAAAGAACACTAGTCTCAATGTGGTGTCACTTTTGTAAAATTTGAATCCATATATAGAAATTTCACGATAACTTTTCAGGGTAGTATGTATATAAAATTTCACAATAATTGATTCATTCCCAAGGCTATAAGGGAGAAATATCTAAATGAAATCCTTTCAGATCAACTATGACTTACTTGATACAAGGAATAATAAAGAATAAAAAGTCTAATTTATACAAAAACACTTACATTTTACTGCTATATTATTATTAATTTTAAAGGAATTAAAATATAAATAAGTATAATACTTACTATCACGTTTTATAGATTATTAATGCTACCTAATCTATACTTGATCTTCTAAGATGTCATTTTCATCAAGGCAATAATTATGTAAAATACATGCAGCCACTGTTGTGTCAGTTATAAATGCAATGTTCCTATACACTGTGAAGAGTTTGATTCTTTTAAACCTCCCTTTTAAAAGTCCAAATGCTTTATCACTTAATTTTCTTGTAGCTGCATGTAATGAATTAAATTCTCTCTGTTGTGGTGTAAGCCTTTTGTTTTCTCTAAAAGGTGGTAAAAGCCAAGGTAGAGATGGATAACTGGAATGTCCTATTAAAAATGTATTATTTGGAAACAATGAATTTCTGTTTTGGATTGCTGTGTTATATAATGGTGATTTTTTTAAGACTCTGGTGCAACTTGATGAACCTGGCTCTCCACAATATATATTTGTAAATCTCATATTTGAATCTATTGTAGCTTGTAAAATTATAGAATAGTAACCCTTAGGATTACAGTACTCTCTTGCATTCTTAGGTTTCTCAATTTTAATATTAGTACAATCTATCACACCCAACAAATTTGTGATACTTGTTTGAGTATGAAATGTGTCTGATATTATTTGTATGTCATTATAATCTTGTGGCCACTTAATAACATCATTTAGCTTCGTTAAGATCCAAGCAACAACTCTTCTAATTACACGAAATGTTGATGATATAGATATATCAAATCTTGTAGCTATAGGAGTTAGTGGCTCTGTGTTAGCTATAAATGATAAGAATATATAAAAACAAAGTTTTGGTTCCAGTGGTTTCAAGCCAAACTTGTGTGATGCTATAAAACCTGAGTGTTCCAGTTCATCTGCAAATATCAAAATATTTTTAAGTAATAAAAGACAAATTTGATAAGAGCTTTATATGCACCTTCAATCATATAAAATTAAAATCAATAACTAAAAGAAAATATCCTGTTTCCAGGTAAACATATATCACTTATATCCAGTTATTTAAAGTGCACATGCCAAAATGCATCACTTTATAGTTGTGGCCATATAGAAGAAATAAAGATCTAGACAGGTTTTAACATTTGAATTAATGTGATTTGTCTGCAATGTAACTTTACTAATGAAATTTAACTTACTAATAAGCCGGTAAGCCACAAACAAAAACCTTGAAGATACATTCGCAGACATCACTTTATAAAAATGTGGTAATTTGAAATTAGATTTGGTGCTGGGCTTTATTCCCTATTTCATAGTACTTTTTTAATTAATGTGATTTGTCTGCAATGTAACTTTACTAATGAACTTTAACTTACTAATAAGCCGGTAAGCAGTTTTTCGGGATAAACGCAAACGATTTTTAAATTCTGAATCAGTCCAGGAATCAACTATATGCAAATAATCATCTACTCTTCTTTTTCGTAATCGTATTAAATATTGCATTAAAGGAAAGAATAACGTATCTTCGTCGGCTTCATGATCATCGGATTCCAATGGTTCTACTTCCAACTTTTCACATAATACATCACTCCAACTGTCGCTGTCCTCGCTGCTGCTAATAGCTGTTGTTTCAGCTAACCACAATATTAGTTTATCGTTTTCCATTTCACAATTGAGACATTTTGTGTTTTTTCTACATTTAGTTTAGAATTTCTGAGCCTGTGAATTCGTATTTAGTGAAAATAATTTGTTTGATTTATTATTCTTCTAATTTTCTATTTAATTTTGGCTTGACACGATTTGTATATCAAGCCAATATCATGAGGTTATGTCATACCATTTGACTTTATATTAATAGCATACTATCACCAACTACTCTATAAAAAAAAGTAGGGACTAAAATTATTAAATTGTCTAACTCGGCATATTTCAATTCGTTAACAACTGCTACATCCATACCACAGCAATTGTCTACACTAGCGCTATTTCGGAGGGTTTTTGAACAATTATTTACTGTTTATAGCTGGACACTATGACTTTCCACCCATATGAGACGGTTCTCGTTACATCTACCCTCCATTCAACATTTCATTCAGGCTACGTTTCATTAGGGATTCACAATGACCACATTCACGGCCGCGATTTTGCCCGTTCCACTTGTTTGCCGGCATTACAATCGTAAACCCAAGTGGAATGGTTGTTCGACCCACCTCTTGACGTGGGTCGTTACGAGCTTAGACCATTTAAATGGTCTAAGGTTGCGAGTGTTGTGTGATCGAAAATGATAACGTCATTAGTGACGTTTTCGCCACGACCACAACGACTGCGGTCGCCTTGTGAGCTACTGATGGAACGCCCTGATCGTGCATAGTAGTCTGTGGTACCAACCTCATTACATTAAAGGCAGAGTTTTTGGCGGGAACTGAAAGGAGATGTTGTGCTGTGCAGTTTTATTTTCTAAAAATGTGTAAAATTTCTCTAAAATGAACAATAGTTGTAGAATATCGATAGTTTTTGAGTAGTAATTATGTGTTTAGTGAGAAATGTGAACTGTATAGTCAAATGTGGCCTTTTGAATTGTCACAAGAACTCGGTTGAAAGGCACCAGCTGATGACCTACAGTTCAGCTGTGCTAGACATAGGCATAAGAAAGTGAAGAAACTACACTGTAATCTAAGATCTGGCTTAAAGGCCTAGCTGTCAAACAATAAACCGAAATAAATAAATACATTAAAGGCAATCGAGTTTTTGGTGGGAACTTGATGGCTTAATGGGTATAGTTTTGTTGTGCTATGTATTGTATTAATTATTTTAGTTTTAATTTTAAAAATGGTTAATAATAATCGAATACCGTATATATTGGTTATTTTTTTAAAGAACAATTATGTGTTTGAATTGAAAATCGCAACTGTTTATAATAGTGAAATGTGAATGAAGGCTTCGAATTTTGATGATACTACCATATACTACTGTTACTTGAGTCCGGCTTTTGCCTGGTGTCTATTTGCTTAAAAATTATACTGACTTAATCACCGAACATTGGTACGCGAATGCACAAATTGTGTATAAACAATATTTAATGGTCTGACTTAAAATTATAAAACAAGAAATTAGATCTCATTATAACGAGAACTTGAAGGAAGATACTTTACAACCTGGCCACGGATTTAGGCTTAACAACGAGTTTTGCGACGAATAACCCGATTTTTTTTTTTTGGAGTGGCACCACATGTCGTTGCATACGTTATTGTTTGTACATGTTAAAATACTGTTGTTTTTAGTGGCCGTCATTTTCGCAAATAGCGACAAGTCCGTGGCCTGCAGCAACGGGTGACAAAAACAAAAGTAGATTTAAGAAGCCTGCTATAATATGGTATCGCGGGCGACGCTCTTAGATTGATTAGATATTCATGTTATAGTTTATATCATCTATGGCATGTTTAAGATATATAGTATGTTTTTGGCGACGCTCAGACACTTCATGTCGCTCGGACTTGCTCGTCGCAAAAGCTGTCGCTAACGTCCAAGACCATGGCCAGTTCGTTAGCTGTCGCTTTACAGTAACAAAGCTGTGGCCAAGTAGCTACCGTACAGTTTTTTTTGTTGAAATGAACAGTGTGTTTACATTGTTTATTATTGCATAATTATTGTTTAATTGGTTAAAATATTTGAACTGTTATAGTTGTATTGATTCAGTTTCCTGGCCTGTCATTGTGGTAGCTAATTTAAAAAAAACTTTGTTATGTGATATGTTGAATTAAAGCCCATTCACTATTCTGCATGGCAGTTCGCCGCGTAATGTAGCATTGCGAATGTTATTTCAGCCTGCATTGCGTCCGATAACACAGAGAAGAATGCCTCAGGAGTCCTGCAAGCTCCGCCTACAGCAGGATAGCGAATGGGACTCTTTATCCATAAACAACTGAAAGTCAAATGAAATATGACAGAGGTTGACGGACCTAAATAAGTATAAAATTATACACATAATATTTATTGTATTACACATATTTAAATTACGAAATATTAAAGATTCAATAGAAATACAAACAAATAGTGTATTATCTATGAAAAACAGTATCTCAACTGTTTTGCAGAATGGATGTTTGTGTTTATGTGACTGCCATTTCTGAAGAAAGTAAAATCTCTTACCGAATTATTAATAAGCTACTGTAGTTACTGGACAATTAAATTTAACACAATTCCCTTTGATTGTTTTTGTGTTTACAGGTGCTCATGGTCAGGATTCTTTAAATAACGACTCTGTACACAGTGACTCAAATAATATAGAAAAAGGAAATGAAGCTGACCCCTCTGAGAAACATAGTAAGTCTCATGTGAAAGGGTCATTTTATTTTAATGAATGATTTATTAAATTAATTTGACAATTGTTTTGGAAAGTTATAATTTATTTTTTATTTGATATAGTTAATGAGTTGAATGTGTATTAAAATTATTATATTTTCATGTTATATTTAAGGTGCTGTCTGGACCAATGATGCAACATCAACTTTATTAAAACTTTATGAATCTAAATTAGAAATGCTTGAAACACCCAAAAAGAAGACACGAATCTGGCATGCAATATCTGACAAATTAAAAGAACACTGTATAGAAGTGAGTGTTTCATGGATTCACAAATAATAATTTGTCAATGGAATGAATGTTAATGGATGGAAATAATTAACATGAGATATTCATACTTTTCTTATATTTTCAGATGACTCCAGATCAGGTGAGATGGAAGATTAATGCCTTAACCAAAAAATATAAGCAATGCATCAATAGTGGCCAACATGAAAAATTCAAATATTTCAAAGAAATGGACAATATTTATGCACAATACAATGTTGATTGTGATTCCTATTTAACAGAGATGCAACACCAAAAAAATGATTTTTCCAAACCACAAAACATAAAAATGAACACCAGACAATATTCTGAGAGCAAAGCCATGATTGAATTGAGAAAAATAAGATTTGCAAGAAGAATGGAATCTGATAGATCACAAGGAAAAATACAACTTGAAAGACAATGGCTTCAATATTTACAAAGACAGGAGGACTTAAAGCTCTGGAGGGATGATATCTATGAGAAAAATCTGAAGTTAAAAGAAGAGGAATTAGAACTGAAGAAAAGAGAATTAGAGTTAATGGAATCATTAGAATGTAAAAAGATAGAACTACTGGAAAGAGAACATAAAATTACTTTGCAGTACAACAGGGAAAAGTGTGAATTATTAAAACAAGTGCTTTGTCAGAAAAATAAAGAACAATATTTAAAAAATTAATGCTTAAGAAAAAAGTTATTAAATTCCTTCTATTTCTTCTATATTCTAAAATCTATTTTTATTTTCAATATTTTGAAAGTATATATATTTGAATAGGTATTTTGAATTTTATAAAAATTTCTACCCCTACTATTCATAAATTAAAGAGACATGCACCTATAACAACTTTGGAAGCTATTATCTTGCTACCTGCTGAATAATAAATTGCTTGCTAGTAAATAAAACACGGCTAAAACAACTTAATTCGTTTTAGCCGTGTTTTATTTACTACTAAATGTTTTGTACTAAATGCCAGCCATTAAAATCCTATATGAGGCTATGTGGAATGGTGGTATCTCAAGAATGGCTCGTCCCGAAAAATAAAAAATGTATGGGAGCTAGCGCCATCAAGAGAGAGAAGAAATAAAAAATTATAAGTATTTCCATTTAGTGCACTTAAGATGGCACTGTACAATATCGTTGAATAATTATAATGCGCTGACGAGATCTTAAGAGCAAAACGTAAACCACAAGTGATCGTCATATTTATTTGGGCTATTCAATAACGATGTCAGCAGAAACAGAATCTGCAAACGGCTCAACTCCACCGTCAAAGAACGAGGCAACTGGTTCCGAAGATGGCGGATTGAGCTGACTTTAGAGAATGCAGCAATTATGTTATCTCGTGCTTCACTCTAAGCCAATAATCGCCCCACCAACCGACTTAAACCAATCGATGTATTTGACCGAGTTATCCTTTTGGCTAATGATGTCAAATATCTAGTTGTAACCCTGGACAGAGGTTTGTACTTTCACAAGCACATTAGAGCGGCCAGGAACACGGCATACTGGATCCTAGGCCGTCTCTATGGGACATGCAAGAAAACTAACATGAGCCTTAGAAATAAGGTAACTCTTTACAAAACTTGCATCCGCCCCGTCATGACGTATGCGAGTGTGGTTTTCGCCCATGCCAGTGATTATTGTAGGTGCTGAATGCGCATACTAATCATAGATTACAACCATATAAGAAAATAAAATATAATTTTGTGGTAAAAATTATATTGACACGGTAAAGGCAAAAATATGATAGAAGCGAAAATATATAAAAATGGAACTTATCAGTATAGTAAATAAAGAATAAAAAACTGGTGGTTATCAAAAAAGTTCATATATGTAGGTAGCATACTCTAACAATTTTAACGTCTCGAAACTTCAAAAAGTCCAGAACAGATTTATGTACATTTCAGTCGACGTTCCGCTCTATGCTGTGGAACGTCGACCTGGAGTTTCGCTCCATTAAAGACTATCTCATCTCTCGTAATTTCTTTGATGGAGCCCCCACCACCCGAACCCTTTGGTGGTGGAAACGATCAATTGTAGACCCATACAGAATGCTCCCATAAGCCAACGTCGACCTCGCAATGTCCCCATTGACGAGCCAGATGAATTGCTCAGCTCCACGAGATCACGAACCCCTTAGGCCCAGAACATAAACCTGGCATAACAGACGCCGGAGAGCTTCCGGCCCATCCATATAACGTTAAATCCGTCAATCACATTCACCATTACAGACACAAAGTAACCACACAAGACTAGCTTAGGCATGTTGCTGGAGATTTTCTTCCGCCGCTTCTTCTCTACCAGCTATAACACGTTGCGAAACGGTAGTAAAGATAGAATAGGATTGGCTCCACCGCGGAGTCGATGTCTTGTCCCCACTTTTTCACTTCAGCCTGTTGGCTTAGCTCATTCAGCCTTTTATGGCTTAGTCAGATAGAGTCAGCTCTCCCCCGCAGCGGCCAAGCCAAGGTCGAAACTCACAGGAGACGCCTCCTCGAGCGCGCTGCTTCTAGACTGAATGCCTCCACTCCCACGGAGTCAGAAAGTCCACCAGGCTTGGTATCGCTAAAACAGCCATCTGCGCCTATTCAGCTGGATCCTGCACAAAAAAAATATATTTGGTGAATCTCACAATTTTGCATAAAGTTATTATATAAACCATTTTTTTACTTTTGTTTTATAAGTGTTTATATTAGATTTTTTACACTATAATTTTATTAAGTCTTTCTCTTTCTTCCAATTTAGAAAAAGTTAAAAGTATCATTTAGTGAAATTTATATAACTATAGATTGAAACTCCATCTAGTGGTATTTATCGGAATATAATACCGTTTGAGATACCATCTATCGGGATAGGTAAGGGATGTTTTGATTTTTTAACTAGAGGGGCTCATGGTCGTTAGCATAGATAATAATCTATGATAACGAGCATAGATAATACAATATATGATTGAGCGTGAGTAGGTCGTCGGGTCTGCCTTTGAGTGGCAGAGCCGGTATGGGGCCTCGAGCTGGTGCTCTTTGCCCCGGTCGATTCGCGGGGGGGCAACTACCCCCCGGTAACGGGGTATGGGAGCCGCCAGACACATAAGGGGTATGTCGGCGGCTCGCTTCGGCCAATCAGCGGCGTACGGTGGCCATCACGGGTTTCGCGTTGGCTCCGTCTGCGGCATGGTTGGCCAGTCTGCGGCTTTCGATGGCCATCTCGGGCTTTAGGTGGCCATCTGCGGCGTCTGGTGGCCTTTCTGCGGCATGGAGGAGATTTTCGCGACCTCTCAAACATTGCCCTGATCCGGGCGGATGAGGTCACGGGGGGTCGGTAGCCATCTTGTGGTCTCGTGATCTGGTGGTCGCGCGTGTAGGGGAGCAATCCCGTGGAGGTGAGTGTGGCGGCCGTTGTCGGCGCGGTTGAACATTCGACGCGCCGACATCGCCACGAATTCCTCAACACTGGGAATGCTCAAATCGCGGGCGATCACGTCGTTTCTTACGAACCGACCCGCGCCCGTGCACATCCGCAAGGCGATGTTCTGCTGGGTCTGCAGCAGCTTCTTTCTGGTAGCCGAACACAGCGCATACCACGCCGGCGCTGCGTAGGTCAGCCTCGAGCGGAGATAGGTCTTGTAGACCCCGATCTTCGTCCTCAGAGGCAAGCTGGAAGATAGGACAGGTCGGAGCAAGGCCTTGGCGGCGCGAGTCTGGTTGACCGCGTGTTCCACCTGTGGGCCCATGCTCAACGACCTGTCGATGTGCACTCCGAGGTACTTGACCGAGGTCTTCCACTCGATCTCCTGGCCTCGAAGCTGAAGTTGATCAGGCCTGATGCGCCGGCGGGCGACCGGTGGCGCGGCGGTCTTACCCACATTGACCGCCATGCGCCACTTGTCAAGCCACGCCGGTAGAATGTCCATCATGCGCTGCATTCGGCGAGCTGCTATAACTGGGCTTCGAGAGGACGCGAAAAAGGCGCTGTCATCTGCGTACAACGCCAGCGTGACGTCCCTCTCCCCGGGGGCTAGGGAACCCTCGAGTGTTGGGACGTCGTCAGTGTACAGAGCGTACAACACTGGCGAAAGACAGCTGCCTTGTGGAACACCGGCAGAGATGGTACGCTTCTGGGAGATCGTCTGCTCGACCGAAACATAAAAGTCCCGGCCACGGAGGAAAGACGCCACGAGCTTCACTATCGCAGGTGGAGTCTCGGTGGAGAGGAGTTTGGCGATGAGGCCTTCGTGCCAAACCCTGTCGAAAGCCTTTTCGACGTCCAGGAACACTGCGATAGTGCACCTGTCTTGGTTTAGCTCGTGGGCCAGGTGGTGAAGTACTCGCGTCAGCTGGAGCGTGGTGGAGTGGCTGCCGCGGAATCCGAACTGCTCCGTGCGTGGCTCGATGCACGGAGCTAATCGTCGCAGCAGCAGGCGCTCGAACAGCTTCGCTAGGTGCGACAGTAGTGTAATTGGCCGGTAACTTGCGGGCAGGCGCCGATACTTGCCCGGTTTCGGGAGCATGACGACCTTTCCTGTCTTCCAGGCGTCGGGGAAGTGGTTGGTCCTTAGGATCCCGTTGAAAAGGCGCGCGAGTGCCGCGCAGCCCCTCCTCGGGAGATGCCTAAGGGCTTCCGTTGGTATCCCGTCGCAGCCCGGTGCCTTCCGTCTGGGGAGACGGAGCACCGCCTTACGAACCTCGGCAGGGGAGATGAACGCCTCCCCGCTCAGAGGCTCGAGTGGGCGCGACAGGAACTCGGTGACCGTCGACTCGACGCTCTGGTGGTGTTCCCGTATCTCCTCTGGAGTGTCTGCCGGAACACGGTGCGTTTGAAACTGCTCCTCCAGGTGCGCGGCGAAGATATCTGCGCGCTCCTGTGGGGCAAAACACCGCCTCCCGTGTGTGTCCAGCAGTGGGTATGTGGGGATGGACGTCTTTTGCAGAGCTCTGTTTAGTGCATGTAAGTCCGTGGCGTATACGGAGGCCCGGTCTAGTGCACTCTCCCAGGTCTCCCCTCGCCAGGTCTTTACTGCATCTGAAACCTGGGCTTGTCTTAAATTATGAAGAGTAGAGGTAAGGGAACCGTCTCATATGGGTGGAAAGTTGAAGAAGTGTCCACCACAAACTACTATGGGTACTACGTATGTGTCCACCTACAAATAGTAAATAATAGTTCAAAAACTCTCCGAAATAGCGCTATCGTAAGCAAATGATGTGGTATGAATGTAGTAGTTGTTAACGGATTGAAGTGTGCAGAGTTAGAAAATTTTATATTTGTAGTGACTAAAGTAGTTAATGATAGTAGGCTATTAAAAACTTACTATTTACGTAGTACAAAATAATTTAGTAAATATTCTAAAACCTCAAACGATTATTGTTATGTGAAAACGTGAAGTGATTTAATTTTGTGAACTGTAAATAATACGCTTAGTGATTTTTTAATATTTAATTTTATAACTAAAATATTTTATATTGCTTTATAATACTACTCCAATAACTTTTGGCGCTTTCTTTAAAATTCACCCCGATGCTGATGTGGCGCCACCCTAATTTAATACAGTTCGATGAACTTTTCGTATACAGAGAAGGTTCTCCTTATCTCTGCCCTCCATATCTTGGCGGGAGATCCGCCCTGGGAACTCTAGGTGGACGTGCTTGCCAAGGTTCGACGCTTCCGATAGGATGCCAGAGCTAGGGGCCTGGTTTACTGCCGGGCAGAGATTGTGGCTATCAGGATGCGGGGAACCGCGACTATGACAGAGAGAGAAACATGGCAGAGAGATTTAGAATCTCTTGAGGTCGGCACTGATACAGTGGAGGCGGTTCTTCGCTACCTACTGCAATGGGTCGAAAGGAAACGCGGGACTCTGACCTTTAGGATGACGCAGATACTTTACCGGGCACGGGTGCTTCGATAATTATCTGCATCAGAATGTGGGGTGTCTGCCTTCCCCTCAGTGCCACGACTGCGGCGTGCTAGACACTGCGTTTCACACGCTGGTTGAATGTGCTACATGGTAACCTCAGAGGTTCGAGCTCGAGTCCATCGTAGGGCCGATCGATTCGCTGAGGGGACTGGTTGAGGCCATCCAGTGGCCTTGATTCCTTCGCAGGGGTCCACGCATCGTGGGGATGCGACGGGTCCAACCTCTGTTGGTGAAGTAGGTCACTCTGCATCTCACGCTGACCTAAGCTTGTTGCGCGGTTGAACAATGGGTGTAGCTTCATTCGTCATCTCTTGTTCTTCCACACAAGCGCCGGATATGGGACGTACGTAGGTTTAGGTTTAGCGGAGTAGTTGGTTCCGCCCAGTCTTCGCACGCGCTGCGTGGCGCTTATCATCGCGGTCCGATCCCGCTCCCACAGCCGAGAGGGACTCAGCATGGTGCGAAATCTATTCCCACTGCGCATCAAAACATGTGATGATTTCAACATGCTTCCATAGCGTCATTGTTCTTGTTCACATACAATGAAAAAAATATGTTATGTCTATGCGATCAATTGCGATCTAGTAATTTTCTTAGTTGTTTATGTGCCAATGCTGCCAACTTAATATCCCGCCGCGACGCGAAATTGTATTTTTGTGACTGTTATTTAAAATTTGTGATATTCGTTTTGACGATGGCTGACCTTAAATATAAAAGATACGAAAAATCTCTTGGTCTACTTACAACAAAATTTGTTTCACTACTACAAAAAGCGAAAGATGGAGTTTTGGATTTGAAAATGGTGACTATAGCCTGCACGGAACTGTCAAGTAAATTTTAGGCACGAAAAATGAATATTTTAAACAATTTTTATGTATTATTGGAATGTTTTCAGGCTACTAATTTATTGGCTGTGCGACAAAAGCGACGTATATATGATATTACAAATGTTTTAGAAGGAATTGGTTTAATAGAAAAACGGAGTAAAAATAGTATTCAATGGAAGTAAGTATGGTTTATTTTTGCTTATTATCATATAGCATTGGCTTTTAGTAGTTTGGGCAAGAACATTTTTTTGCTATTAAATTATGAAATGTAAGTGCAGAATAAGCTAATATCAAAATATATAAAATGAGATTTTGTGTAGTCTGGATAATAATGGAATTGATGTCAGTTGAATAAGCCTTACTTTATCTACAAGTTGCTTGCAGCAATGGGTCATGCGATAACTTTTTTCAATTTATTTTAACCATTAGAACTGACTGTGCATAAAGGAAGTTAATGTGTTTATTCATATAACTCTTTGTTAGGAACAGTTCTTTTGAATAATTAGTTTTGGAGCATATTGTGTCTCTGGTGGATGGTCTATCAGGTAAATTAGTAGTTATTACTCAACCTGAGCTTAACAAATCTACAACCATTCAGGAACCACCAGGAACATTCACTGTATAAAAACCGTAGAAAGCAGATATTTTGATACTATTCTATAACCTTCAAGAGCAAGTGGTTAAACCTAAATAACTGGCACAGAAAGGAAAAGTAACACAAATGGCACTAGTTAAGATATATATAGGTATAGACATAAGGCACACACTGCACATGCACTTCCTCACAACACCAGTATGTAACAGATACACTCTACATTAGTATAAGTTCAGTATTAAGAATAAAAAAGAATAATATTCTAAGTTATTCTTAAGGTACACTACAACACAAAAATCACTAAATTAATGTCACACACAATAGCAAAATAAGTGTGTATAAACCTAAAAACTTTAATAGTAATTAAGTTGTAAAAAAGGGTACGGAACTCGAGTCCGTAGAGTAGTAAATAAAAAATAAAAAACCTAAATAACTTTATATCTATTTTTGTTATTATTTTGACATAAGACTAGGTAGGTACCTTTGTGGGGGTTATGCTATTTGCTTTGCACTCCAATTTTATAGGACTAAATCCTGGTTGGTGAGCAAGCACCATTTTGGCATAACATGCATAATTGCCTATTGTTACAATTACTACATACTAATGATGAGCGAAGAAATGTTTAAACAGTTAAAACATAACATAAAGATTACCAATGTGTGAAATACATCAATTCACCTTGGACAAGCATAGTAGATATATGTACCATGTGTTACTCTAAAATGAGTAAGCTTGAGCTGCTGAGCTCAAGGGATGGGATGTTTAGGAGCTGATATAATTATATAGCTGTATTAGGTCCTAGATACAATCTCCCGAATATCAGCACTTAGCAGACACCAAGTGAGAAGCCAAGTTTTACCAGTTCTATCAAAAATAAAATGAAATCCATGTCACTGCTTGATAATATTACAGATTGGGAAATTTGGGGTTACACAGTACTTAAAAAAGTGGTCTAGGCTTTTGATTTTTATACCTACTGTCACTTAACAAAGTAACATGGATCTCATTTCATACTTTTCGTGAAATTGTTATAATCTGATCTCTCCCCGCATCTGCTTGACATGGGATCTACCTGACATTAAACAGTACACCTGTATTTAAAAAAGTATTCTTTTATTTTTACTCAAGTCAACCTCAACAAAGCTCACACTGTATAGTATTTATGTTAATTTATGTTTTTGCATTGCCTAGACAAATTACTGGGAATAAAATAATTATTTCAGTTGATTTTCCATTAATTTAATACTCATTTATATCTTTTCAGAGGGGTTGGTCCTGATTGTAACACAAATGATATTGGAGAAAGAGTTATATCCTTACGAAAGCAGATTGGGCGACTGGACGAAAAGGAAAGAATTCTAGATAAGTGGGTTCTTTTCTACAATGATTGATAAGTAAATCATTAGACTCAAATGTAATTATTTTTTGTGTGAAACAAATTAATATAAAGCTCTTAGCATGAAGATAACTTGTTTGTAATACAAGAGGTATAAATAAAATACTACTCTGTCAATTTTAAGTATATCAAATAATTACTAACATATAAAAATGACTCATAATTATGTAAACCGATGCTATGGATTATAATCCATCCAAAATAAATATTTGAAGATACATGAGGTCTCATAGTACTAAGCAATATTTTAATTTTACTGAATAATGATTATTTTTCCTCTCTTTGTCACTTCTTTCTTCTAAAAGTAATAGAAGACAAGAGCCTAATAACTGGTTCTCACTGATTTTTTTATTGCAATACTTTCAGACGCTTACATTGGATCAAACAGAGTATAAAGAATGTTTTGGATGAAACAGAAAATCAGTCATTATCATATGTCACAAATAAAGATATTACAAAATACTTTCCAAACAACCAGGTCTTAGTATTGGAGGCACCTTTGGGTGCTCAATTGTCTGCTGGGTCAATTGTGGTATGTACATCTGTTATCTTTTTGTTAACTAGACTATATTTTAGAGGAATTGAAAATAGTAAAGTTTGAATGCTATCAATTCAATGCTATAGCATCGCATGTTCAAAAATATTTTTTATTTGGTGGGATTATTATGCCTTGGCTTGAGTATTGTTCTACAAAAGAGGTTTTTATCAGAAATTTATATTATGTTCGAAAAACGGGAGATTAAAGTTTTATTTAATTAATAACAGGGCTTCCCAGGCGACATAAAGAGACGAGGAGAAGTTGTAGCATCATGCTATCTAGGAGTTAGGAGTAATTCAGGCTTATAGCATTTTAGCATACAAATCTTCAGTTTCTTATATAAAAGAAGTAGAAGTCATTCCACGGATGCCACATACATTATGTAAAATAATGATACTGGTAACAGTGAACAAAATAGAATTTACCATCAGTCAAGACAACATATTAAAGCACTGGGAGTTTAGGGCCATTAATTTTGTAGATTCGCATTATGATTATGACAAATATGAACATAAAGTGGACATTATGTTATGCCTTATACCTACCAGTATAGGGCATAACATAATGTCCACATATAGACACGAGTTAATTCCACTAAGCGACATTCCAAAAGTGGCTGGTTTAGGCCCAGTGAGATGTATCTGTTCCTACTTCCTAGTATTCAATGTTATTACTAATGGCTTCTTTTGTTGCAGAAACAAGAGGAGAGTTACTTTCTACATGTGAAGTCATCAGAGTCAATTGGTGTATTACTACTATGTGATAAGGAAAGTGAATTGGTAAGATATTGATTACTAGAGTTATTCACACTTGCTTAAAATTTATATCTGTATTCCATGGAAACCATACCATTTCTCATTTTTTTAAATTCTTTTGTAAATTTTGTCACAATTACAATCCTTTCATCATTTGATTGACAAACTACTCATCCCATGCATTATTAACTGTTTGTGGTACTTAAATAAAATAAAAGAATTAGTATGAATTTTACTTAATGACCTGGATTATGGGTCTAGATTACTTTAGGTTGTATATAAAGTAAGTTTAATTTTTCAGGAAAGAGATGTTTCTATGGACGATAGTGAAGTGCAGAGTTACACAGAGAATTTTGAAAAGGACCTTGACAATAGTAGTAAGTAATTTTTTGAATTACTATAATTTCTGGTGGAGCATGAGCGATCAAGGCATTCACTACATTTTCTGATTGGTTTTAAATATTGTTAGAGTATGCACAACGCGAACAGTTTTATTTGGCTCAATATCCATATTTTATAATAAGCAAGTGCTGTCGGCGATGGGAAACATAAGGGCCGTCCATAAAGTAACGCTTTTGTTTGTTTTGACCTCCTCCCGTCCACTCATACTGTTCAAACTTTCTAGGATTTGCATAACTGCTTATTTCGTTGATGCGAACTACAAATATCAGTACTTAGACCCAGCGTCCACATCAATGATACCCTTCGCTCACTCTGTATTCAAATGTACCGTCTATCTCAAATACGACGGTATGTCTGACATATCCCATATAAAGTACTTGTAACAATATCTTATACTTAATCTATGAATTAGATTACTGTTTAAAAGTGTAATTATAATAATGAAATACACGATGTTTTTCTCTTTATTTACGTAATTTTTATGTACATTTTATTATTTACCTTGTGGCATAGCGACATTAAAGTGGCGAGTGGTATTAATAAACACACATTTAATAAAAAGAAAAGAGAAAAAATAAGAGAGTGGTGTGAGTTTTCGCCTTAGCTGTCGTTTTACTTTTTTGGTGACGATACCGCCCTAAAGCGTCACTCAGGACCAGGGGTGTCGCCGACAGTGCTGGTATATCGGCCAGCCGGGGATCACGTCACAGGTGCACTGCTTGCCAAGTCGCCTAGATTTTCTTTCGCACAAAAACTCCAAGACAACACTAAATATAGCTATTGTTTCTTTAAACCAAAAATCTTAATCAAATGGTTAAATTTTCTTTCAAAGAACATGGACGTGTTCGTCGTTTCGAATTCTAATACGAATCATCTATAAGCACCACTGCTATGAACACGTGGCTCGCGGGCCGCCTCGACCGGTTTCTGATGCACTACAATAGTGTGTTAATGTGTCTTCGCTCGGCGATGCCCGCATTTATTTTTTATAGAAATTTTGTATATTTTGACCTGTGTTATATTTATTTTTTAATTCCATGTTAAAACCTGACGTTTTAAAGTTACGAACTAAGAGCATACTTTTACTCTCAATGCCTTGGTTAATCGTGGCTAGTATCATTAATTGTTCACTGTGAGACCAGCAGTGGAACATTTATCAGATATAAGTACTGATTTATTCGGTTACAAATATCCCTATTGAAGGAAACTGATGGAATATACTTAGCCTGGCCATAAATACTGTTACAATTAAAAAGAAACAAAATATTACATTTGAATTTGGAATCTGACATTTTTATACGAGTGTTCATTGTGTTTTGTCGTTTTGGCGCCAATACATTGTACAACATTTTGCGATATTAAAATGGAGTGGGGCGATAAAGAGAACCGAATCGTTGTGATTGCATTATACAAAGTAGGTATGGAGCCAAATGCAAATTTAAAAACTCCATACGCTTGGTATTAGTCAAATGTTTGTGTACCGGGCTATTAATAGGTACAATGAGACCTCTGTTTGTGACAGAAAAAGATCTGGCGGTCCACATAGTGTTCGTACGAAAAAGGTGGTCAAAGCAGTAAAAGAATTCGAAGATATCCTGTCCGAAAGCAAAAGATTTTATCTCGGGAGATGAAGATATCACCTAAAACCATGTCGCGTATTTTAAAAGATGACTTAGGACTTGCAGCCTATTAGAGACGCACTGATCATTTCTTAACTCATAATTTAAAAAAGAATAGGGTGGTAAAATCGAAACAACTATTGAAGAGGTACGCAAAGGGAGGTCACAGAAAAATTTTGTTTACGGATGAGATTTTTTTTACATTTGAGCAACATTTTAACAAACAAAATGACCGTATTTATGCTCAAAGCTCTAAGGAAGCTTCTCAATTAGTCGACAGAGTGCAACGTGGCCATTATCCGTCTTCAGTGATGGTTAGGTGGGGTGTTAGCTATGAAGGAGTGACTGAGCCATATTTTTGTGAAAAAGGTATCAAAACATCGGCACAAGTGTATCAAGATCTACGTGCGTGCTGGCTATATGCGTAACACAGTCCCTAACACCAATATTATCTCACGTGTAGCAGAGGAATTACAGAAGTTGCTTGGCTTATTTTTTTTTATTTTTTTGTTCCAGATTACCTCCTAAGACTGAGTCCGCCTGCGTCTAAGTACGATTTTCTATTCTCACTTCAGGCATCAGAAGGCCTTTGCGAACTATATGACATACCATATTAAATTTGACTGACTTTAGTTGTAGCTTTTTTTCAGACATTTTGTTTTATTATTTGTTAACATTTTTGATCATGTTTGTAAATAAAATAAATCATGTAAATAACCAAAGCGTTATTATTATATATGTAAAGGAAATTAAATACTGAATAAGAGTAACAATCAAGATGTTTTATTTTTTCGATTTCGGATTAGATACAAATCTATCAAGCACTCCAAACGATTGCTTTGGTGCTTTTTGTTTTTGTTCTGGCTTCAACGATTTTTGTACTTCTTTCGTTTGCTCCACATATTCCTGAAAAAAACTGACGATCAATGGCAGAAATCTACAGATGGAGAGTGAGTTAAAGAGTGGTGAACATAAATGAATGAATGAAACTTTTTTTTTTTTATCTTAAACCTAGACAATATTTTTAACATTTGCGTATTACTGATAAATGACTTATTAATATATTAGTTTTTAAAAGAAGTGACTGCAGTTTAACATCTTAAACCTATGTTCTGCGGAACACCACAATTGAGAAAAAAGAATAGGAAGGGAAGGAAAAGAAAATAGTGAAAAGGGACAAGCAGGGAGGGAATACCATGTTAAAAGAGTATGAGCATGATAATTATGGCTCGAGAACACGGGGTCGCTTATATAGTAGGCATGGGAACTTCAATGTAGGTGGGGAATAAATCTGTCATTACATAATCTAGTGTGATTTAGTGTTACCAGACTTATCACTAAATTAAAGAAATCATTTATTACCCTCCTTGCAGCCTCTTTGATAATCTTCTTTCTAGCAATATGAGTTTTTCCTTTGTTCTTACGTCTTGGTGTCGTGTTCAGTTTCTTAGGTTTGACATGCTAAAATCAAAAGTGCTATTGAAAAGGAAAAGTGGCATATCCTTTAAATATAAAGCTGTATCTAAACTAGCAGATGAAATGCGTAACATTGGTTTTATTATGAAGGACGCCGAAAACTGCCCCAAGTGGAAAAAAAGTAGGAAAACAGATCCGACCAGGATTTAACACTAAGACGTTGATTATTAGTGATGGAAATTACAGCTACTTTAATATATCAATCATTGCCGTGAAGTTATTTCATTTTGTCACTGCTATTTTACGAGTGAAAAATCACCACCCGATATTTTAGAAGTGACAATAAAATAACATTACCGCGACGTGTTCACGGTTACGACTGGAACTGCTAGTGATTATTGGAACTATGAAATTAAATAATATGTTGCTCTCTCGACGTTACATCACGGTGTAAGAAATAACTCTAGCAAGTGAATGCCTAACATTTACAGAATAAGGTTCAATTTTACTCAAATAAATTCGCTCATTTTATTGTTTTGACTATCAGCTTCAGTTTTTTTTGTACTACATGGCGCTTTACCTGCGTGAAATAATGTTCTGGTGAAATTTGAGTTTCCTATTTTTGTAACTGGAGTGAAAAGTGATTTCTTTTATGAATGAATAATCTTATTGCACATGCATAATGGTACAATAGGTGGTCTTCTGGCTACAGGCGATCTCCTCCAGACTACCCTCACTTTATACTATACCTTTTATATCACAGATATTTAACTGGTGATCAATAAACTGTGCCATCACTATTGATTATGTAGCAAATTTTAAATTTTACTTCTAAGTGTTCTAAAAGTAATAATCGGTTGTAATAGATGAACAGATAGCAGAGTGAAATAATAATCTTTTTTTACCTTTGGGGATCAAATACTTGAACACATAATATCAAATAGAGACAATGTTCTGAACAATAATAATTATTAATGTCTACTAAAGTTAGTTACCAAAAGTTTCTTTTTGGCTTCCATCTGCTCTTTCAGAGAAGGCACATCCACTTCTGTAACCTCAAATGGATTAAGGGTAATAAGTTCTGTAGGTATTTTGTCAAGCAGAGCCTTGACTTCCGCTTCCCTACGTTGGCTTTTGGTCTGGAACGGATTACTCTCCAAAGCATCAAAGTTGGCTTCACCGCTACCTGAAGAGTTGCAGTTTAAGGTTTTTGCATGAATATAAAAATTGTTTCATGTTGTTGTATATTAACAACAAACAAGGAGCTCTTATTGCATATTTAGAGAACATAAAGTAAAGTGATCTTAGAAATGATAAGAACCAATTATTGACAAGGGATGTCCATTCGGTTCCAAATGAATAAACTGGGTACCACAAGAGTTCATTTTTATGGGATATTCAAACTCGAAAGGTTTTTAGACCATCAACCAAAAGCGACACCAGAGTGACCCCATACTAGTTTTGTTTTTATCTTTAGATATTGTACCTTAAAAATAGATAAAAAGAAGAAAGATATACTATTAACAAGTAAATCACTTCTACAACAAGATTATAATATGGATAAAATTTAAAATTATGGTTTATTTGTTATTAAGTTATTGATAAGAGTTTTATTACCTGGCACTATAATACTTGTGAAGCCGTGAGTTGTTCCCACGCCTAAAACATCCTCATATGGGCAGAATTTAAAGTTACTTATTGATTTCGCCATTCTGTGTCTTAAATATGGTTTTTCTGTGGTCTGTGTACAACAGTTACTGAAAAAAATATGCGTTTATTTATTATCCACATCATATTGCTCACTTTTATTGTGACGCGAGTTTAATTCCTGTCAGAATGCATGTGTCCGTTAGGTGACATTTATTTGATGTAATGTTTACGTTGTTAAAAACGACTATGTTCATAAAATAAAGAAAAAATAAGTAGAAAATGAATAGATAGATGAATAAGCATGTCGAATTATCTTCGTTTTTATTAAAATGGGAGGCTTCAGCGCGACATTGAGGCTTACAAGGTTGATATTTTTTACAACATTGATGTAAAACTGTAAAAGAACTAGTACTTAAATTGGTAACATTTTTTGATATTGTAAAGCTGGCAAACGGACAGACGGCCCACAGAATGGACAGTATTTACCATTTCCTATAAACGTTACAATTCAATATAATAATTCACATGCACATTTAGAATAGACTAGTTTTCCCCGCGGTCACACCGCGTGAAACCCTGAGTAAGTAGCTCTATGTTACGTATATAAAAAAATATTACGTATTTTTATATATATATATATATATATAAACCTTCAATAGTTAAATTTCTTGTTGAAATCACTATGTACAATTAAAAAGAAACCACGTCAGTATAGTGTAGACAGCTACACAGCAAAACACGAAGAAAAGTCGCAGCCAACCTGATTTGAAGTACTTAATACGTAATGAAAGACATGTGGGCAACCTAACAACGTTTGTTATTGAATTACAGCGATGGTTGTCTACATCGCAAATGCAACGCAATCTATTTTGCTAATCCGTCTATTTCAAGTAAACGACGACTTTTATCAGAATAAAAGTATCCTAAGTTACGCCCTGTGATATAAGTCAGCTCCGTTTAAAGTTTCATTTAAATCCGTCTAGTAGTTTTCACGTGATTCTCTGACAGACAGACAGACAAAAATTCGAAAAATTGTATTTTCGCAATCTCCTGTTCCGAATTAGCCCTCCTGATTATTTTTCAAAAATTTTAACGTAATGTAAAAACTCGAACTTTTTATAAGTAGATTTTTTATAGTATAGATTTTCAATAGTTTGTAGTGTCCACTCTATAAACGGAAATTCCGTTTATTTCGGAATTCTGTAACATTTAATGCAATTAGTTTGTTCTGTAACAAATTAATTGCTTTAAATGCTACAGAGCATTTGAGAATGACTGATTGATACCAAAGGCTTCAGATAGCAGAGTTGCTGACATAAATACAGTTCTTGCTTATAACTTTGGTTCATTTTTAATCAATAAACATTTCTGAAAATAAATGTAAGATTGAAATGAAAGGATATTGGTGGATACTAGATTAATCTTTATTAGCCATGCATTGGCACAGTTATAATAATGTACAATATACACAGTACACAGACTTCTTACTCGCAAAGACATAAAGAGAGGGACAAAAATGTGAGAGCCCCGAATTAAGGTTATCGGAACCATCTCAGATGCTTTTTACTTTTTAATCTTAGATAACTTTGACACATAAATAATGTGTTGGGTGATATTCTCATCTCTCACAATAAAACTGTACAGTAGAATGTCACCTACCATGTTCGAGAACTTGGTAGGAAACCCTGAAAGCTCCCAAACGAAATAATATATAACATTAATACTAGTTAAAAATTATGTTCTTACTTGTATATTTCTACAGTTTCATCTAAACCAACTGCGAGCATGTCCGTTTGAGAGAATTCCAAGTCGACAGGCGCCGATCTCAGTTTGTAGTGTTGTAATGGGCCGTCAAGATTCCTTATATCCCATATTTTTAAGCTTCTGTCAACACCACTTGTGGCCATATACCTGTAAATACCAATTAGTACATTAAAAAGCGTCTATATGTACTTTAAATAATAGCAATAACTAAAATAAAACTAAACTATCTTACTACACTATAAAACAAAACCTAAAATTAAATACTAAAACAAAAAGAAAAGAGGGTATAATCTTGATATATAAAAATGAAGGTTTGTCTGTATGTCCTTTATAAAATCGTAAACTATACATTTGATCATGTGATGATCTTTGGCAAAGTTGTTGTGCATGAGCCAAAGAAGTTTTCTGAGTTGGTTCACAATTGGACCCGGTAGGTGGCGCTGCTGTCGGCATATCGATTGAAGCTTTTCCGGGCAGGACGACGTCTGCCGGGACAGCTAGTTATAGATAAAATATTGATCCCAAAACCACTGTCAGTTATCGGGAACCGTTCCCAAAAGGCTGGTGGCGTTACCACGTTGAATAGCAATGCTTAACCTTTGAGCAAAATAGACACCAGCCTAGTAGCGTGAGAGGTCTACCAAACGTTCGGCGACGTCTCGATAAAGTTTTAGAGCATTAGGACCTCACGGACCCAGAGTTTCCACTCCAAACGCCGCAAATGTGTAACTATTTCCAATGGCGGCGTACTTGCGGCACTTGAGGGCCTCCTGTTTGACTCCAGCAGAACCGGCGGTAGCGCACGTACTTGAAAGATGGGACGATGTCAGAGTGTTCACGCAAGTAGCATTGCACACTGAGGGGCGGCCCATCTTCCAAGGTACTAACGTCATCCCAGTCTGTCTCCTGCCATCGTTGCGGCAGAAGCCGTTTGCTTTCAGAACAACAGGTACCCCGGTGGATAATGACGTTGAGTGCCGCGTGAGGAGAAATTCTACCGGCTCTTCTGCTGCAAGATAATCCATGGTGTCCTAAGCGGTCTACCTTATCCCCGCATTGACAGAGGTGAGGGACCTCACAGGTTGCCCCCAGGCGAATGCTGGTGCAGATTTTGAAAGTGGTATCATATACTTTATATATATCATAAAAAATATATCAAAATAATCTAGTTTTTTGACGTGAGTCTTTAGCTAATATTTTCTTACAGTATTTTGTTATTGAGTTTTATAAATATGTCATAAAAGTCTCTTGAAACTAGTATCACGTTGGTAAAAACTTTTTTTCATCAGACTATCTGCTACAATGCATAAATATATTAAATTTCAATTATGTTAGTTTTTTCACAAAGCATACTCACATTCCTCTATTATCAACCGCAATAGCAGTCAATGGTGTTTTATGGCACAGTATTTTTGCTAAAGGTTGCTTCACACTCGGTGCCCATAGTGAAACCACACCCTTTGGATCCCCCAAACAGAGTGTAGCATTATACGGGTTCTGAGTCATCACTGAACATCTTCCTAAATGGTTATTATAGTGTCCAACTATTTCACCGATTGAAATGTCTAGCCACGTTAAGAAGCCATATTCACTCTGAAAATAGTACATTCTTGTGATAAAAAATATAATATCAGTGCATAGCGTCCATACTAGCTCCTTTAGTCAATAACCTTGGGCTTCCTCATTTGTAGGGGGAATGGGTTCTATACCCGCCATCCTTGTCTAAGACAGATTGATGATTACATACATACATTTATTAGTAATTTTCATGTTTAGTTTTCCTTAATATCTTTTACTTCTCTGTCAACATGTAAACATTATAGTAATATTATGTATGTATATAATTTTATATGGTATATCAAATATTATATATATTACTAGTTGATCTGGCAAACTTTGTACCGCATCAGAATATTTTTTTTTTCATATTTACTCACCTTTTAAACCTTCTCTGGACTTCCACATATAATTCAAAACGAAAATTAGCCAAATTAGTCCAGCCGTTCTTGAGTTTTAGCGAGACTAACAAACAGCAATTGATTTTTATATATATAGATGTGTGTATATAAAATCTAATGCACTTAAATCAGAAAAACTGCCCAATTGGACTCTTGAGTATTCCATTAAATTAAAAATACTCTTGAATATATGAGGTTTAAATAAAAATAATGTAATGGCTAAAAACATTATCTGATAATAATACGCACCACAACAGCCAACAAGAAATGATAGGGCAAGAATTCCATTCGAAGAATCTTGTCTATTTTCTTTACACAGTGCAATTCAGTTCCAGTGTTATCATAAATGTGTAGAAATTCTTTTTGTGCTGCTGCAACCATTGTCTCTATGTGCAGCCAACTACAAATCAAGAGACAAATATGATAACTATATTTTATAGGTCACCCTTCTTAGTCCGATATGTGCTTATTTATCAAACCACTAATCATAGAGCGCTCCATAATTGCTTTAATATCAATTAGGATAGTTTTTTTTATAATAGTTTAAAACTGTGTCTATGTTAGTTTAGTGTTTTTGCACATCTAACTAACTGGACAGGAAATGTACAAATTTAACACTGTCATATGTCTTCTCATGTTTTATAGAAGTAAATGAAAAATTTAGTATCAAACTCCAAGGTGGCTTGGTAGGTTTGACAATTTAGTTATCTTCTTCTAGCAAGTTTCATCAAGATGTTTTTCTTCACTTGTAGCACGAGGTGTTTGTTACATTAAATACATTTGATCTGAAAACAGCTTGAGTGGTGAAAGCTAGACAGGATTCAAACCTATGCCACGCGAAACACATCTGTGTCAACCATTTAGCTACCACAGCTTTTTTTATGTCACTTTTAAATTGACACAAATATTTAAAAGTACATATTTTGCTTACATTGCTACTCATGTTATATTTTGCTAAAGTACAATAATTTTATACCTGATGTCATGAATAGATTCCATAACATTAATTTCAAAGTGCAACTTTTTTGTAATCCAATCAAAGGCAGCTAAGTGACCCTTTTTACTGCCTATCAATAAATGCCTGCCATTTCTGGAGTACTTAGCCCTATATGGACCAAAGTCAAGATTCAATTCAAATATCTTTGTTGCTGCTGCAATGTCGATATTCTCTGCAATGATTTTCTGTGAAATGGCTGTTGTTTTCCCATCTTCATCATCTATAGTTATCCCTCTGTCACAAGATAGATTAGTTTTTATAGTAAAGTCATGATAGGTTGTGATGGCAATTTTCTAGTGATATGATATTATTATGTACTATACTCTATTCCAATTATGAAGTCCCATTTGACAGATGTCAATAAACAAATACTAGTAAAGTACCGCTATAGTCAATACTCGACAATATTGATCTTCAATTACTATAACGAAAATATAAATCGTATTGACAGAAAAAGGAATAGCATCAAATTAAAATTTATAAAACTTTGTTTTTTAAATTTAATTAGGTAATATTACATGATATTTTTATCAAGATGGAACTTATACATCATCACTAGCCGAAACGTCGTCATCACCCTCATCATTCTGTAGATTCCCCTGTATTTATTATAATTTGGTTATCTATGACAGCATTGATATGTATGTCTCTGTCCCAGCGAAAATCTAATTTTTTGTTTGTAAAACCACACTTTCCCAATTTGTGGCAGTAACACTATCACAAGCTTCTTGCAACAATGACAGCATTTTGTTTACAGTAAACGGTGGGCTGGTATTTTTATGAGCCACATAACCTAAAAACAATATGTTGATTGTGTGTGTGAATTAATTGTATAATGATTTAGATTGATTGTGTATTTTTTTAATTATGATTTACGACCATGAACAAAAAATGATTATTATTTCAAATTATGCGAAATGTGAAGAGTTACATTCTAAGAAGTGTCAAAAGGGACTTCATAATTGGAATAGAGTATAATTGATAATATTTTTGGTAAGCAATAAAATTGATGTAAAATTGTCACCACTTTCGTGCTTGCTGCAATGTAAGTGTTACTGTTACCATAACTATCCTTGTTAAACTTTTTAAAGATATTTTTATATACACATATCTAATGAATTTCCAATGTGATTTGTAGAAGATTTTTCTTTTTTAGTGTAAAATTTACTTACTTTAGATATGAGCTACTACTTAATTCATAATTTATCTATACTCTTTATGATAGAATTAAATCATTCTATACATGTAAATAAATCTTACCCTTGATCTTCAGTCAGTAAAATCTCAGCCCTAGCAGCTTGCACCTGAGCATAATTGATTTTTTTCTCCTTTTGTTTCAATTTCTCTTTATACAAAGGATGTCTCACACCCTTTCCTACAAGACCTTTATCTCTGGTGTACTTTTTCAATGTTTTAGGGTCAATTGGGGCTTTGCCTGGATACTTCTGAGTTTTCTTGAACTTATTATATGTGTTAGGTTTCACTGATTTTCTGTGTTTTTCCTGATTTTAATAACAACAGCATATTTAAGTTATGAAAGATTCTCACAAAAGAGTAGTAAACCTAAAATTGATGCGATAGGAATAAATCTTACCTTAAATTTCTGTACTTTTAATATTCTTGGTGTAATTTTAACATTGTAAACTTTGACTTCTTGGCTTTGTCTTTCAGATTTTTGTTCTGTCTCGTTGTTATCAAGTTCGAAATAGCGTTTGTTAGTTTTCTGTAATATTAAAATTTAATTTATGTACGGTAACCTATTAAAGTTTTGGATTTTAGAATTACTTTTTAAAATATATACCTTATTGGGTTCCTTCATTGTATCTTATCTTTATTCAATAATGATAAATGTTTTACGTTTAGCACTATTAGTTTTAGTTTATAATTTTTATTCGCAAAGTTTATATTTTAATCCAAGTCAACATAAACATGTGACAGATGATGTGACAGTGAATATGTGTTAATAATAATAACAGGGTCTCCAGATTGAATGTACGAAAATCCTCATATCCGTCAATAAACCCAAAACGACACTATGCAGAAACTTTCCGACACATATTTTTGGATGAAAAATTGGACAAGTACTTTCGCTCCACGCATATTAAAGGATTTCGTAATAGGTTGGGGAAAAAGTCTTTTCGCATATACTATGTATGAACTTGTAATAAGATCTCTTTGGCTATACCATTTGTATCTGGCTGGTTTTGGTGTCATTAAAAAGTTTTAATTTTAAAGAAGACAATTCCAAATTCAAATTAGGAAAATGTGTGATTTTCATTTGTTTTTCTTATTGTTAAAATGAGTGAATCTAATGAAGAAATTCAATAGTTTTTCAAATTATACTCCAAAAATGCAACACAAGCCACGAAATGAATTTGTAATGTTTACAATCCTAATGCAGTATCTGTGAGAGTACCGCAAATTTGGTTTAAGCGTTTTCAATTCTCAAATTTTGATATCAAAGATGCACGTCGCTCTGGTCGCCCTGTTACGGACAAAATTGATGCCATTTTTGAAAAAGTGGAGCAAGTACGGCATATTAGTAGTTACGATCTAGCTGGAGAACTGGGAATTGACCACAAAACGGTTTTGGCGCATTTGAAAAAAGCTGGGTACACAAAAAAGCTCGATATTTGGGTGCCTCATGAGCTCACTGAAAGAACCCTAATGAAACGTGTACTCATATGTGATTCTTTATTACGACGTAATGAAACCGAACCATTTCTGAAGAAGCTGATAACTGGTGATGAAAAGTGGATCACGTACGACAAGAACGTGCGAAAAAGATCGTGGTCGAAAGCCGGTCAGGCTTCACGGACTGTGGCGAAACCCGGGTTAACTCGCAACAAGGCGATGCTGTGTGTATGGTGGGATTGGAAGGGCATTATTCATTATGAGCTGTTACCACCAGGAAGGACCATCGATTCTGAACTGTACTCCGAACAACTGATGAGATTAAAGCAAAAAGTTGAGAGAAAGCGGCCGGAATTAATCAACAGAACGGGTGTGGTTTTTCACCATGATAACGCTAGACGTCACACATGTTTAGCCACCCAGCAAAAATTACGAGAGTTTGGCTGGGAGGTGTTAATGCATCCGCCGTATAGTCCTGACCTTGCACCTTCAGATTTTCACCTGTTTCGGTCTCTGCAGAATTCCTTAGGCAGTGTCAGGTTAACATCACGAGAGGACTGCCAAAACCACTTGTCGCAGTTTTTTGATCAGAAGCCCCAAAATTTTTATAGCAATGGGATCACGTCCCTACCTACAAGATGGCAAAAAGTTATCCAACAAAATGTCACCTACATACTTTAGTCAAATGTAAATAAACTTTATAAAAAAAACCTTTTGAATTTTTATATAAAATGCGAAGAAACTTTTTCCACAACCTAATATTTTTTTAACTGGCTTCATAAAAAGGAGGAGGTCCTCATTCGTATAGTAAATATTGTCTTTATTTAATTGGATTATAAAACCAAAAACTGTTTCAATTAATATCTATAGACAAGTTTAGACTCTTAGACCATGGTCTAAGTTTAGACTCTTAGACCATTCAAATGGTCTAAGTTTAGACTATACTTTTATTTTTATTCGAGTTTTCGGCGGGAACTGAAAGGAGATGATGTGCTGTGCAGTTTTATTTTCTAAAAATGTGTAAAATTACTCTAAAATGAAGAATAGTTGTGAGATATTGATAGTTTTTGAGTCGCAATTATGTGATTTGTGAGAAACGTGAACTGTATAGTTGAATGTGGCTTCTTGAGTTGTCACAAAAACTCTGTTGAATGACACTTGGCACCAGCTGATAAACTATAGTTCAGCTGTGCTACATATAGGCTTAAGAAAATAAAGTAACTACATTATAATTTAAGATCTAGCTTCTTTAAGCCAGATCTTAGATTATAATGAATATTAGGCATTATAGGCATTTTTATTAGCAAAGACCTAGCTGCCAAGCCAGAAACATAAATAAATAACTTTTATTCGCTATTTTATGCTATCTCTAATATTTTATTTCATTTTACTAAGGTTAGGGAGATATAATACATCCCCAATGTTCTCAGCGCTGGAATTTTCAGCCCTAAAAAATACACAAGAAATATTTGTCCCATAAATATACCCCAAAAATTCTTTTCCTAAAATACCCTAACCGCAAAATAATAAAATGGGGCCCAAAGCCCAATCTGAAGACCCTGGTTAATAAGTTGTTAATGTCAAAGTAGTAATAGTAGCAGTAATTTTGTTCTTCATTATTTGTAGAACTGGCAAAGATCCTAGACCATACAGCTTCGTCATTTGTGTGTGTTACTGTCAAAGTGTCAAAAGTTCTATTGCTGTCAACTGATTATTAAACTCATTTTATGGTCTGGCTACAGTACTATAAGAACATATTTTAATAGTTGCGCATTGGATCTCTGGTCAAAGTAATATCTTTCCATACTTTTTTATTCTTGTTCTGAGTTTCTATCATAGAGTACATTAATATAATTGGAGTTAGGAGAGTTTCTATGGAGAATTTTAGACGGTAACTTGAAGAATGATGTTTAACTGAGAAGTTTAATAAAAAATCTAGATAATATATTTAATTACTTATTTCTAAGATTGTGTAAACAATCTATGTTTTAAAAACAATAAATATCATTAATGATAATTTTTAATTCAGAAAAATGATTAAAGATGAGTTTTGTTCCAAAGTTTTAAGATTTCCGGTGCAAATAATGAAAAATGCTGTCTCTGGCTTATCCACTTGACGTCTAACGAATATCATAATTTTATATGGGCGCTGTTTTTCTTATTTAGTTTCGGAACACTAATAAATGACAATGAGACTATTTGATTTAGGTATTTAATAATGTTTGTAAAATATGGATTCTACTGGTTTACTAGTGAGTTACTCCTGAAAGTTGTACAAATATCTATCTTATATCTCTTTCATACCTCTCTTATGGCGTTGCAACACACTCCCCTTAGCTATGACGCGGTTTAAGTGTTGCCAGATAACCATGTCAATTTATCTCCAAACTTTTGTCAAAAATCCCCAGAAATAAGCATTTTGAAAAAAATACCTCTAAAACAGTTTTTACTTATTTTAAAGGAGAAATAAAAAAGCCATCGTGGCGAAAAGTCACTAATGACGTTATCATTTTCGCTTACGCAGCGCTCACAACGACTCGTGACAATAGGTGAGTCGAATAACCGTTCCACTCATGTGGAAGCTCGAGTTTACGATTGTGATGCAGGCAAAAAAGTGGAACGGGAAAAATCGCGGTTGAGAATGTGGTCGTTGTGAGTTTCTTATGGAACGTAGCCTATAGGATACGACATATACCAAGTAGAGCTGGCATAATAAATTAATAACATAATAACGAACGAATGAATGAATTGAATTATTAAAATGAACGATTGAATTGAAGTATGATTCACTAGTAGAATATAATTCTAAGATAAACTATTACTACTGGTACTATATTATATCTTGGATATAATAATTGTAGTGATGAGAATGGTGTTGGATGAATTAATGGTACTTAAAAAAATTTCAAAATATCTCTCAACTTAATTTTGCTCCGAAAGTCCCCCCAAAGAATCGTTACTCCCGAATCTCCCTCCCAAAGTCGAAAAAACCCGAATTGCAGTGAATCCTCCCCGTCTGGCATCACTGCGCGGTTTCTGTAATACCGGGAGTTTTTGGCGGGAACTGAAAGATGTTATGATGTGCAGTTTTATTTTCTAAAAATGTTTAAAATTACTCTAAAATGAACAATAGTTGTAGGATATTGATAGTTTTTGAGTAGTAATTATGTGTTTTGTGAGAAATGTGAACTGTATAGTCAAATGTGGCCTTTTGAGTTGTCACAAGAACTCCGTTGAATGGCACCAGTTGATAACCTATAGTTTAGCTGTGCTACACACAGTATAAGTTCTTTTAAACATGTTTCCGACTGAAAGACATAGTTTCTATGGTCATGAATAAATTTAAAAAAAAATCTGTAATACCGAGGGCGAGGAGTTTTTGGCGGGAACTGAAAGGAAATGTTGTGCTGTGCAGTTTTATTTTCTAAAAATGTGTAAAATTACTCTAAAATGAACAATAGTTGTAGGATATTGATAGTTTTTGAGTAGTAGTTATGTGTTTTGTGAGAAATGTGAACTGTATAGTCAAATGTGGCCTTTTGAGTTGTCACAAGAGCTCCGTTGAATGGCACCAGCTGATAACCTACAGTTCAGCTGTGCTACACATAGGCTTAAGAAAATGAAGAAACTAAATTATAATCTAAGATCTGGCTTAAAGGCCTAGCTGCCAAGCCATAAACCTAAATAAATAAAAAAATAAATAAATCTGTAATACCGATTAAGTTCCTATATCATTCTTATTGTTCACTCATGGCCGATTCCTATCCTATGTTACACCGATCGTTCATTCAAATTCAAAAGTTTTTATTCAATATAAGTTCTACAAAACACTTTTTGAAGTTCAAATAATTAAATATAAGTTAAAATTTAATTTTACTTCTTAGTCTATGTACACCGCTTCGCAACGTGTTATTGTTGTTAAGGAGAAGAAGTGGCAAGTAACTCCCCAGCAACACGTCTAGCTAATAATTGTATAATTCAATTTTTTTTTATATAAATTTTATACAGTAATATGTTTAACAATTACTTTTCGAAGAATGAATAAAGTATTTACTTTGCATTTGCCTTACTATCGTTTAAAAATTCATTTGCCCTAACATCTGTTGAATTTAGACAGTTGTAAGGAGCTTATGTAAAATTTTCACCGATAGAAAAGCAAATGAAGTATCGGCAAGATATAGGAAACAGCCATAAGTTAGCAGAGTTTTGTTGTTCGTTTCGTTATTCAAATTTATTAAAAAAAATATTGCTTTATGTGATGTGTGAGCTTTGTGATTGTGTTAAAAATCTTACCTGTTTAGGGAAATGTTTTTTCGAGCTGCCACAAGAAGTCTCTTATTAGGGCTTAGTAAGATTAAATCCAAACCATTCATGGATACTTCGACTTGATACTCAAATCGTGCCAAGCCATACTTATTCTTAAGAAGAAAATAATAAGTGTGGGCGACTACTTGGCGCGAAAACTTTTTTTTTTAAAATTTAATTTATTCATGGCCATAGAATGTGTCTTTCAGTCGGAAACATGTTTAAAATGAACTTATGCTATGTGTAGCACAGCTGAACTGTAGGTTATCAGATGGTGCCATTCAACGGAGTTCTTGTGACAACTCAAAAGGCCACATTTGACTATACAGTTCACATTTCTCACAAAACACATAATTACTACTCAAAAATTATCAATATCCTACAACTATTGTTCATTTTAGAGTAATTTTACACATTTTTAGAAAATAAAACTGCACAGCACAACATCTCCTTTAAGTTCCCGCCAAAAGCATCGAAAATTTGCTTAATTAGAGTGTTGCAATAAAGGTTTATTGTAAACACTTTTAATTTTGATATTGTGGCTATGAAGCTTCTTTAATCAAGTAAACAGTGTAAGTAATAAGTAAATATTTTTCATTACATTATTTCGCTACATTATAAAAGCACTGTATTCTTTAATAAAACTACGTTCATAATCTCGGTATTTTATTATTTTTATTCTCTTTAACAACACATACTCAATATTTTACAGAAACGTATATGACAATCAGAGTAGTAACATAGTATATTTAATAGGTTTTAGTATTTAAATGCGAATAATTATAGCATTCCTGTGTACCGACATTGGTTTCGATGCAGTGTGTAAAAGGATACATTTATCTTGTAATGAAAATGCTCTGCATTGTTCATGATGAAATTATATAAATTTCACGTATTATTTGTAAAGCACGGCCTAAAAAAATATTGCAAATAAACACTAACCCGATTGAATTTAGCTATCACATCGTGTAAAGGTAACAAACAATAAATAATCAATAACACGTAACATAATCACAACAAAGTGTACATTGGCTAACAAAGAAATTGGGTAATTTCCATTTATCCCTAAAGTCGATTATCAATTAATGACTGATTTAACTTACACAATCTAATGAGATCTCATTATTTACTAATACAAATAAAACCGCCCTTATGACGTGTTAACTATCATTATTCACAATTTTATTTACAAAACTGACTAGAATGTAGTCTAAGTCATTCATTTTTTGTTTCATAATTGTTTATTCTTTCTAAATTATTTTAGTCTTAATACAGCGTTTGGGAGCTGCTGTGAATTGAAAGCATTTGGCACATTCCCAGTATATTTTTTTTAAAGATCAGCAGTTACCTCTTAGACATTACGTCAATGTCAAAACTTAATAGTATCTTTAAATTCTGTTTACGAATTTTGAATTTTCTTAACAGGGACACACTGAGTCTCTTTTAAATAATAATTTAGTAACGAAATATAGGTACAATATTTACATAAATAATGTCCATGCGTCCGTGTGGCTATAATCGCTTAAGTGTCGCAGTATAAACCTTTTCACCTAACAATTACATTAAATTTAAGCATACGAGTAACAGTTTTTAAATTTTATTTAGTTCCTATAAAGTCCAGCTTATTGATTAAATCGAACAAATCTTCGAGTGTTAACGTGATGTCTTAAAAGAAGTCACACATCGTATACAACGGTTTACAAAACAGACATAGTTACCTAACAATAGAACACAAATACAGCGCGCGTTGGGCGCCACTCACAGTTTCATCGTCATGAAACTATATCGTTTCACTGATTTATACCGATCACTTTATTCATAAATCTTTGGTATCGATTTCACAAGTAACAATGTCTGCACTTAATTTAATACATTTAAGCTCCGCCGATCGTATAGCAGGTTAACTAGTCACTTCACTGTCTGTCCGATTCGGCGGCGCTCTGTGAACCTTAAATAGGCGTAGGGAGCACTGTGAAGTCCTGGAGCGCATTTTTGACCGTTTCGTATATTGGGCGATTTTCGTCGGGACAATAACCGTCTGGTGAGCATAGGGTTTGGAGCTTTGTGAGGTAAGAGTCGAAGTTGTCGTGGGCTGGTTTTTCCCCGGCACCGGGCGGAGGAGGCGCCCCCGGTGTCCCTGCTGTGATAACCGGGGCGGTTCCTCCGCCGGGTATTTTCACGTGCTCCAATAAGGTGATGACGTTGTTGCGTAAACTCTCATAATAGTCATTGAGATTGTTATTTCGATGTGACAACTGCTGCGTTTCCTGAAATTTAAAATAAGAATAATTTTTAAATATTGCACAAACAGTACCAAAACCTAACCTACAACGGTCAAATTAATAATTAGATTAATTTTAATGACTTTTTTATTAAGATTTTAAAAGTACCAAAGAATATAGCAATGGTACTCACAATGTGTAGAATTAGTGGCACTCAAAGCTGGATGTTTGAAGCCATGACTGTACCATCTACATGGTCAGAAAAATTTATTGATTTATTCAGAGACTTAAACATCATAAATTATTCTAAATTCATATTTTGAAGAAAAAAAAACTATCGTAGTAATGAATTGGGAACTTACTCTTTCACTATGCGTTAAATGGGTTTCCATAGCGTTGATATCTGACTTGAGGCGCATCATTTGTGATTCTACTCGAGCGTTTTCTCTTTGTAA
The DNA here is from genome assembly GCA_039645545.1 of Dendrolimus houi. Taxonomy (NCBI): domain Eukaryota; kingdom Metazoa; phylum Arthropoda; class Insecta; order Lepidoptera; family Lasiocampidae; genus Dendrolimus; species Dendrolimus houi. Next base: position 19,857,992 of record CM077127.1, on the reverse strand, counting down.
TTCTGTTATTTCTTGTTCTATGGTCATCAGATCTTCTCCATTGCCTGTTTGCATATTTATATCCATACCTGAAAACGATTTTTTTCTAAATTAGTCACGTGACCTTAATATGGAATAAATTTAAGAAGTCGTCGTAGTTTAAAGGCTGCGGCACCCGCGTCTCATTCCAGTGATGGTTTTGAACACTTCACTTCCGAGCAGCGTACACTGCTTGAACAATTTTTAAGTATTATATTATATCTAAATTTACTTACAACGTGAGGTATCGTAAACATTACATTTCTTCTTATACTTCAAGAATTTTTAATAACTGTAACAATTTACGTATCTTAACTAATATATAAATACGAGACTTTTAGATATTTTGTTCCCTCTGGCCTTGAATATAAACCGATTTATATAAAAAATATATAATGTATACTTTAGACGTCGTTGAAGATAAAAAAAAGATTGTATTATATAAAGTTAATCTTGTTGAATTACATTAAAGTAAGAATTTACAAACCTGCATATGGTTTAGGATACAACGGCGTGATTTCGTCAGGATACTTTGGTTTCTTCGGTTGCGGCGTAGGAGTGGCCGTACCAGCCACTGGGCAACCGGACAGCGAACGATGCGTTAAGAAAGACCCGTTAATGTGTCCCGATCCGTCGCAGCCAGGTGTGGGGCAGTTCACTCCATCGAACTTAATCGCTGAAGCCGCCGCTGCTACTGCTGCTTTATGCTGTTCTACCGTCCCACCGCTTTCGAGTACCCTCATTTTGTTGCGGTTCGCTATAGGACACCCGGAGGCACTGTCGGTAAAACAGCACATATAATTTACCAGATCACACCAAGCGAGCCACTTACTAACGTTAATGTTAATTATTATTGTTAAATATTGATATAATTATCTACGCACTGAACATCTACTTGCTGCACATATACGTTGGTCTTACCTTCGATGCGATAAGAATTTCCCTGTAGCGTGTCCAGACCCATCACAGCCCGGTATAGGGCATCTATGCGGCGTGCAAATAATCAAGAAACTCATTGTAAACGATAAAAACAGATCATATACGAAAATATTACTACCGATTTGACAAAATTACTTGACCTAGAGTTAAGAGTACACAATTGTTTTTGCAACAGAACGTGTATGTATTGTGAAAAATGTAGAATTTCAATAGCATACATAAATTACGACAGCTTTGTGCATAATTAGTAACGTACTCAGGTATCTTGTATACAATGACAACAGTTTTTATTTAATATTGCAAGTAGTTTGAAGTAAATTGATCTCTGTAATAGATCATCCGGAAGTGTATTGACGGTTGGCATAGCTTTGTTTATTGTATTGATTACTCGTACCTACACTTCAAACCAACCTACCATATTAAAATAAATGATAATACGTTATGTAAATAGATAAGTGCTAGGTTTCTTTATATTACTATTAATTTGCCTTGCTAGTGGTTAAATTTTGACATGAATTTCATGCAAGTGATGTAAATTTTCTAACACTAATAAAGAAAAAGGTAAAGTTAAGATAACTTGGAGGTCTGTTAGAAAAGGAACCAATATAGAAAAAGACGTTGCTACAGGAAAGAATAGTGATGTGTAAAATAGAAGAAGAAAAACCAAAACTAAAAACTAACGATTTTATTCATATTGAGTTAGAATAAGTTTGTAGGCTTCTTTAAGGTTCTTAAAGAAGCCTACAAGTTTAATCTAACCCAATACATAAGACAGTAAAAGTACATAATAATATGTACTGAAATGGATCAAGCTCGGCATTTAACATTGCCGTATGCTTATGTATACAAAGTGATTTTCCAGACCTGGTAAGAAAAGTATTTATTTCATTTCATTTATTGTAATTCGTGGTGGTTTCTTCCAGTGATGTGAAGCATGCCGGGATGGCCGGGAAGTATACCTACACTATATGTATCAGCAAAATATAAATAAATATTATGCGTGATAATATATAAGAATATTAATAATAGATTATTATATACAGGACGTCCCACGGCTATGGGGCATGGAGGAAAATTATTTTAAATATTATATAATAGGTAGATGGAATAAACTTTATTTTATTTTTAAAAGTAATAAGTACTGTGATAATGTGACAATCCTTATGTATGACCCGATTGAGACCGGCAGCATAAAATACAGTACGTAAGTATTGACTTTTTTTCACATTTAGTCGCTTCGATACCCAGATAATGCAAGCAACATTTTAAAAATCTTTGAATGCAGTATTCCTTATTTTTTTAAATAAAATGTCTTATGTACCTACAATATTTAAAGTATTTTTCCTTCGTATCTCATAGCTGTGGGACATCGTGTATATAGAGACTATGGGAAATGAATGATGATAAAATATTAAAATCTCACCTTAATGGTTCAGAGTCCTGTCCGTCTCTAGGCTTGCTTTTTGGTTTGTTGGCTCGAGGGCAGCCAGATAACGAGCGGTGCGACGAATAGTTGCCCGTGACGTGCCCGGAACCGTCGCATCCGGGTGTCGGGCACTTAAGCTCCTGGGAATGCGGCTGGAGCTGGGAGCGGTCGGCGCGCGGACAACCCGACAGACTGCACATAAACAGACTGCTTACAATGCCGTGGTAGGGTAACAAATTGAGACTTGCGCTTGTTGTGTATCGTAAACGTATGTTGATAATCTTGATACTCGTGTACAAAAAATGTTTCATGTGCATATTGTTCTGGAATGTGGCCAAACCCAACCAATTAGGACATTCTTGCCAGACTCGTCGTTGCATAGTGGAGGAATAAATATTATTCTAATCAACCCATTGAGCAAGGAGTCTGGTTTATTATTTAAGTTTATAGCTAAATTATAATTATATTTAAAAATAGATGTAGTTAATAAGTAAAAAATAATAAATAAGTATACATAATATGTACAAAAATGTAAATGTCCTATGAAGCTGATGTCGTCAGTAGCGACGAAAATCTCGATAAAAGTTAAAACCGTTAAAACGTAGTTTTATTTAAAAAATGTTCTATAGAAGCGATGAACATTTATAATTTTTGTCATTTCATTTGAAAAATATTTAATAGAAATTACAGTTTTATACAACTTATAATTCCGATCGGCAGTTTTCGTTTGCGCAAAAAAGTACAGACCGTTTTCCGACATGTAAATAATCTATATTGAACTCTATTCGCAAGTAGAAATGGTAGAGTGTTGTTTGCTATGCGTTATTAGCTCTGTTCCACTTATAAGATACGTATTGTCGCGCGCTACTAAAATTGGTCTACTACGCATGCGCGTATTCAATACATTGCAAGGAATTATTAGTTCTGTAAGACTGTACTGAGATCTCGAAAACTGTACAAAGGATCTTTATTAAATAAATCATTAAAAGTATTTTTTAAGCTCCTATAAATATTTTTTCCAGAATATTCCAATATTTCTAATATGCACAAAGATAAAAGGCGGGGGTTTTTACGACTTTAGAAGCTAATATTCCACCGCCATCTATTTATAATAGGCTGGGGAAAAAGTCTTTTCGCATATAGTATGTATGAACTTGTAATAAGATCTCTTTGGCTATACCATTTGTATCTGGCTGGTTTTGGTATCATTAAAAAGTTTTAATTTTAAAGAAGACAATTCCAAATTCAAATTAGGAAAATGTGTAATGTTCATTTGTTTTTCTTATTGTTAAAATGAGTGAACCTAATGAAGAAATTCGATAAATTTTAAAATTTTACTACAAAAAAGGTAAAAATGCAACACAAGCCGCGAAAAAATTTGTGATGTTTATGGACCTAATGCAGTATCTGTGAGAGTACCGCAAATTTGGTTTAAGCGTTTTCAATCCGGAAATTTTGATATCAAAGATGCACGTCGCTCTGGTCGCCCTGTTACGGATAAAATTGATGCCATTTTTGAAAAAGTGGAGCAAGATCGGCATATTAGTAGTTACGATGTAGCTGGAGAACTGGAAATTGAACACAAAACTGTTTTGGCGCATTTGAAAAAAGCTGGGTACACAAAAAAGCTCGATATTTGGGTGCCTCATGAGCTCACTGAAAGAAACCTAATGAACCGTGTACTCATTTGTGATTCTTTATTACGACGTAATGAAACCGAACCATTTTTGATGAAGCTGATAACTGGTGATGAAAAGTGGATCACGTACGACAAGAACGTGCGAAAAAGATCGTGGTCAAAGGCCGGTCAGGTTTCACAGACTGTGGCGAAACCCGGGTTAACTCGCAACAAGGTGATGCTGTGTGTATGGTAGGATTGGAAGGGCATTATTCATTATGAGCTGTTACCGCCAGGCAGGACCATCGATTCTGAACTGTACTGCGAACAACTGATGAGATTAAAGCAAAAAATTGAGAGAAAGTGGCCGGAATTAATCAACAGAAGGGGTGTGGTTTTTCACCACGATAACGCTAGACGTCACACATCTTTAGCCACTCAGCAAAAATTACGAGAGTTTGGCTGGGAGGTGTTAATGCATCCGCCGTATAGTCCTGACCTTGCACCTTCAGATTTTCACCTGTTTCGGTCTCTGCAGAATTCCTTAGGCAGTGTCACGTTAACATCACGAGAGGACTGCCAAAACCACTTGTCGCAATTTTTTGATCAGAAGCCCCAAAATTTTTATAGCAATGGGATCACGTCCCTACCTACAAGTTGTCAAAAAGTTATCCAACAAAATGGCACCTACATACTTTAGTCAAATGTAAATAAACTTTATAAAAAAACCTTTTGAATTTTTATATAAAATGCGAAGAAACTTTTCCCCAACCTAATATAATAAATCTTATTATTTTTTAAGACTTGTCTTGCACACACACACGCACACGCCTATACACTACCTCAAACCATTCGTAATATATTCCGAATATAATATGTACTATGTACATAAATATTTATTCCCATTCGTACGCAATGTAAATCATAATTTTATATAAGCACATAGGTATATTGAGGCCGAGCGGAAAATGTTAATTTGGATTTATTACTTTATTATGTTTGAACAAATATTTGTTCAAACTCTCATTTTAAGTTTTATACGGGAGTCCTCGCATCTTCCTCAATTAAATTATATTAGGATGGCTATTGTTAATCCTTGGATTAACGTAATTTCCTTTGGTATTCAGATAAAAATGCATTTGCCGTATGTTTGTATTCGTAAAATACAAAAAGTGGTCGACTTATTTGGCTTTTTTAATAAATAATATCAGATTAACCTACAACGAGCTGTGGCCAACTTTAGTTAGTATACAAAGTTATCTTCATGACCTGGATAAGTAAATAATTTATATTATTTATAATATTAACTCGTGGTGGTACCTTTTTTCAATAATGTGAAGTTTGTGGGGAAGTATACCTGCACCGCTTGTGCAATTTTGCTGATATAATTAGCATATTGTTACAAATACCATGACGTGCAGTTGTTACGAAAATAATTGTGAGGAAACCCTGTGGGTCCGAGATAAACGGTGTGTGAAACCCGCCAATCCGCATTAGACAAGCTATACCTATATTCAACCCATTCCCCTCCAGTGGAGAAGTCCTTGTCTAGAAGTACCAGAAACATTGAAGTTTAAAAAAAAAAATTAACCACATTTACTGGTGTTATTTACGAAAATAAAATATCTTTTAGGTATATGTGTATTAGTAGAAGAAACATTTAGTAACTTTACCATTTTAGCAATATAAATAAATTATACTCTTTTACCGTAGTAAGATTGCTGAAGTATTTTTATTATTTATTATTTATTTTTATTTATTTCTTATATATTTTACTATATTGCACACAACTTAGAAATAAAACTATGGTAAGGATGTAAGAACTGGAGGTCTTCTCGCTAGGAGCGATTCCTTCCAGACATCCTTTGGATGGAAAATCACATTTGCACAATTGAAGTATTTATATTAAGCATAAATTATTTTTATAAATAAAAGAGGTATAGAAAAGGTAACCGCAAAATAAAAAAAAACTTCTCAAAATAAACTTGAACTGGGTTTTGGAAAGAACTTATATACACATCGGTGTGGTCTTATCTTTGTAGGTATTTGATAAAACGATAACCAAATTATGTAGATAATTTGGTTATCGTACTTACGCATCTAATATCTTTGTCATTGAATTGTATGTTAATTATTATACTCAAGAGTTATGTTAATTAAAAACAAAATCTGGGTTCATATTTTGTTCTATGTTGTTTTATTATTGTAATAAATTATTTTTATGGACACTAAAAGCAAACGTGAACGTGAAACTTTTTCCTTGTCCCTCTTATCAGTATTAAAAACAATAGGAACAAAAAAATATTATTTTTATGATTGCTATAATCTACGTAAATAGCATAGTATTGAAAATATCACTATACAAAATACGTTTCTTATCGAGTAAATAAATCACCTAAATACAAGTAAAAAATGGCACCTTAATATCTAATTTCTTTCTATAAAAGTAAGTGCGTAATATTGTACGAAAATTTATTGCTAACCGATTCTCATAAATATTTAAAAATAGAATATACTGGCCGAAACGAATTATTTCATAATGGTCGACCCCGTATAGCAAACAAAACGACAAATTACAATCAGAAGGTTTTTTAATTGACTACAAAAGGAGGAGGTTCTCAATTGGTCTGCATGTTTTTTGTATGTTCGTTATTCGATAACTCCTTCATTTTCAAGAAAAAATTTGAAAATCGGTTCACGTTTCCAAAATGTTTCTTTATTCGTAAGTCTATACTCTCGAGCTAGTGCCATGGTCACTAAGTCAGGACCTCGTGAGTGGATTCCAAGGAAATCGAGGGTAACATGTATTAAAGAACGCGGAGTGCCTACATTCTTAGAATAAAAAGCTCGTATATACGTGACAGTATTACATTTTCTACAGGTGCTTCATTTTTTTATATGCATGTTATGCGATTTCTCCGTCAATTGTGGGCCGATTTTCAAATTTCCGAAGATTTTCGAAGAATAACATCTCAAGCGAACCACTATATATATTTTATGTATGTTTAGAATACGGATATCAGAGTAACTTGTTCTCGGACCTGTTTTAGAACCTTCGATGATACTTGGGCTCCATTAACTAAATACTAACAAAGGAAAACAAGAAATCACTCTGTGCTTGCCAAGCTATAGTGAACAAGTGCAATGAGTTCATTATCTACACGTTCAGAAATGAACTCTGTGCTGGATATTAGTGAACTGATATCATCAATTTAAACAGTTCTAATTGAACAAGTGATTATGATTCCAATGATATTTTACCGTTTAAAACCAATCAATCGTCATCATTACGACAATACCTATAATAATATTATGAAATTCTAAAAATGCCGTGTATGGGCATTGAAGCTATTTAAAAAAAAAACAACTGGAATACACTATAGAAACAATGGAGAACACGATGCAATTTTTTTAAATTCTTGTCTGTTTGTTTGTTTCTTCGGGATTCACATAAAAACTGGGCAGATTTCGATACAGTTTTCGCTGATCGATAGCAATTTCTGCTCTATCTTTTATCCTGGAAATCCCGTGGGTTTTTTCTGGGAATGATTTAAAATGGCCAGTTAAAAAAAACGAATTCCAATGTGATTTTTTCACTGACCGACAGCAAATTTTATGTAATAAAACGTGTGATATGTTTTATTCGACGACCCCTGTGGTTGATCGGGCTAAGACTTTGACGGCCTACCTCTGCAACGCAGAGGTTCCGGGTTCGATTTGTGGCATGGTAAATTTTGGAAACAAAAATTCCCCGTTATTTTCTATGGTCTGGGTGTCTGGGATCGGCCCTAACGTAACCCGTTCTATGTTACCCATAACACAAGCGTAACTTGCTTAATTTGGGGATATACAATAAGTGTGTCTGCCGATTATTATATTATTTTATACCGGGAATCCCGCGGAAATCTCGGGAGCGGTTAGTAGGTGTTCATGTGCATAAAAATATCTTATTTCGACACAGTTTTCACTAAAACGATAGTTTACATTCTTTTTTAAATGCTGTGGTACTTTATGTCCTGGAAATCTCGAGGGAATTTCCCGGGAATGGCATAAATTAGTTAGATTGCATAAATATTAGCTGATTTCGATACGATTTCACCAGAACGATAGCTTAAGTCCTTTTTCAAGTGATTCGATATTATATGTTCCGGGAATCTAGCGAGGATTGTCCCGAGAGTGTTTGAAAGTAGGTAGCTTAGACAAATATTAGCTGATTCGAATCCGATTGATACTAAAACAATATAATCCGGGACTTTTTATATTTCCCGGAATTTCGTAACTTCGAAACCACGTGATATTAGGATTTGCTTAATATGACAGTTTCTATGTTTATTAGACATCTCTAGTAGAACAGATATAGTCTGCTTTTAGTAACATTACTTATCCCGGGTCTCTATGGAAATCTTCGGAATTCATATATTTTCATATTAAAAAATCCGTTACATGCTGAAAAGACCCTTTGAGTTTAAGTACTGGCAAAATAACTTTAATTTACGTTGCCAGTCCAGCGTGGACGAAATCGCGGGTATATCTTAGTTAAGTCATAATATCTCACAATGACCAAATGATAACTCAAACGTTTTGCCGTGTTTTACTGCAATTAGTTAAAAAGTGAAAAACAACAGTTAATTTATAAAAATAGACTAGAACGTTATACATCTGTAAACGACGCGATGAAAGTATCTTTGGTGCGATTTATGTACGGCGCTTGAATGCTTTCATTCCAGTGACCAGAATACGTATCTACATAATTGAACAAATTAATACAATTAACATTAATAAATAGGTGGAATTAGATGTCACATTAAAGCAATGTAGCTTTTTGTTTACGGAACAGAAATTATAAGTTTGGTAAATTATTTTATTTTGTAGGGTAGTGGTTACTCGTATAAAAGTGGGCTGAATGCCAATGTCATCGCATTACGAATTGGTCCTTCGCCGCGCCGATGACAACATTAGTGTTTATTTAATAATTAGTTATACTTATAGATATGGTTTTGTCTAGTTCATCCATCATTTCAAAATTGACTGTGAAAATAGATATTTTATATAGTTTTCGCCTAATTAAGTATATACATTTTTTTTGCAATAGACATCTTAGGCGATTTCTTTATAATTGTATGATTTGGCATTTCCCGCGCAAACTTTAGATTTGTATCCAACGAATACTCATTGGATTTACAATGTTAAACCTTAGTTATAAGCTTGTACTTAAACATGTAAAAAAACTGTTGGTGATTCTTACATAAATAAATAAAAATATTCTACTTTTTGATACCTAGTTATCTTAATTACAAATTACATAGAGTTTATTAAATAAATAAACTGTGTGTAATTTGCTAGGTTTAGAAAATGAAACAAACTAGTTACTTCTATGTGATAATATATCTTTCAGTTTTTAATACATACGTAGTATGAAGGTCTAGTTGTTATCATGGAGATGTTAATCGATTTATGTAATTGCATACTCGACTATGATATTTTGTACACTTATACATATGTATTATTTTGATGTTTGTTGTCTACATCTATAATACACATTGCAATAATAGTTTTTGTTCTGGTAACTTATTCAAAGGTCACCAAAAAGTATATATACATCATATAACCTATTTGTTATAAATTATTCATTTAATTGGGTCAAAGCTTTTAAATAAATCTATGTTCCAGAATTAATCGTTAACACAAATGATGTTTCGAGCCTATAACTTCGTAAGTGATGCTAGATGAAAAACGGTAGTAAATATTATTTTTAATATATTACAAAGGACCTAACCTGGGTATTTTATACTAGTCTTGCCAGTACTGTGGCTAAGGCACCTGCATCTCATTCTTATGACGTGGAGTACAATAACCATGTGTTCATGGTAATAGAAAACCTCGAGCGAAAAGTTGTAGATTGAAATTATAATTACGCGAAACCGGCTAACCCACCTTTGACAAGCCTGGTATACCCATACCGCTAGTGCCCATGGAATGGGGAAGCCTGGGCCTAATAACTATGGCACGCTCGCATCTATATTTTAGCAACTCGAAATGCTTAGAACAATACATATTAAATGCCGGTTCCTATATCTTACTATACATTCACTTGTCTTACCATCGGTTGAATTTTGACATTACTTGTATGGATCTTATGTCAAATTATATAAGTAAGGCAAATGAGCGGTCGATTACATATAGGAACAGAACATAAACAAAATACCTCCATTATACATTGCCACTTTATTTGGGATGTGTGTTAGTAAAAAAGGACACGTTAAGTCACAGGTTCACGAAATTATGTGTTCGTAAAATACAGAGGCATGCAGTTAGTAGGTATGTAGCAAAATCGCGATGGACGCCGTCAATTGGCACGGAAATACGCAAATTGCTGTTCATGAGTGCTGTTATTGCCAGCGCTCTAGAGACGGCTGTGCTAATATAAAACAAACGTTATAATTATTATTCGTAAAGTTAAATTAATTAATTCCAAACATTAATTATATTATATTATAAGTAAAACTTTAAACTCATTTGTAAAAGTTACGTGTAAAAAGCAGACCTTGAAATTCTAAAGGATGATGAAAACAGTTTAATTGTACTAATATAAATTATTTATAAAATAATTTTGTATGTTTTTTTCCATACTTTTGAATTATTGCTTAAATGAAAATATTAAATGCAGTTCACCGGTGTTTTATATTTGCACAGCCTTCTCCATTCGGCGATCGCGGGTAAAGTGCACAGCGACGAGCGAATATTGCCCGCTTGCCTGCGGTGTGTGGCGAAGTTGCCCGATATGTGACCGGAGCCGTCGCAATCCTCAACCGGGCACTGGATCAGCTCCCTCGACTCTCGAATCCGGAATGACAGTTTCCCATAATAGTCGTCGCGATGGTAGCTAGCGTAAATAAAAATATATACCACGTAATCATTTCAAATAATAAAAACAAATAAAAAAAAAACAACGACCGAAAAGTTTCTAAAAGTTGCCATAAAGTGTAAAAAGTAATTTAAAACTATCTAGAATATGACCTTAACGATTCCTATTTTAGCATCAAGTATGTCATTAACCTATTGCAATCACGGCGCATTTCTATAAATAATGCGTAAACTAAACACTAAAATCTGATGTTATCTTACGCATAGCAAAGTTATAAAATGTTTACAAAGTTTGGCTATTATTACGAACTCATTGTGTTTACGTCTTGAATGTTACAAAAATAAACTTAAAACTTTTCAAAACTATGCAAAACTTTTTGTTGCTTACCTGTTTCGTCGCATATTTGTGTCCTTGGTAAATATATAACACGCGAATGTGGCACAAATATTTTATAACGTGTGTATCTTATCGTTCATATGTTGATATCTGACATGTTCGTGCGCCAGTCGGTGCGGTGCGCGCCTGCACCCGCGTCGGTATATTTAGAATGATCCACCAAGTGTGACTTGTGGTACGTTCAAAAACACCCGTCAGAGTAGTATATTTCTAACCTAAAATAGTTGCGCGCGCGCAGTCACGTTACTTATATAAAAAAATATCCACGTGCATTTTGTTTCAACCTTTTGAGTTTTTTTTGTTATCTTCAGAGTTAGTTTTGTTCTTTAACGTAATATTGGTTTTAAAACTTTTAGTTCTAAAAAGTTTTTTTTATTGTAGGTACTGGCAAATATGATTGGATGAAAAATAGGGCATTACATAGTTTGCATACTTTATAATAATTATTTTTATTTGTACGATTAAAGTACGAGGAAGTAACTTTCAGATTTGAGAGTTCTATTAACTAAGCCGTTATTTAACATTCAGAATGATGTAAAATTTTAATAAAAAAATGTTAACTTATATCAAATAAGTGAAGAATCGTGACTAATAATTAATGGAATTATGTTAATGTTTCTGTTGATACTATTATACGTACTATATCTAAATAAATATTTTACAAAATTAAGATACTCGAGGTTATAATTAAAACCACATATTAATAGATTTTAATTTTATTTTTAGCCAAACTTTTTCAAACTCATAATTTTTTTCTTTAAGGTTTAGCTTCATTTGGCTTATCAATATAGCCACCGTTTGATAATTTTATTATTACCGATTTTGATCATGAAATTTAATATAGGGTATAAACTATACCATTGCTGTCATAACATATATGACAAATGTATTTTTTTAGGTAATCAAAGAGATATGGATTTAAATATTATATGAACATTGAATAAATTTTAAACATAAAAGCACAGCGCGTTTTAAATATTTACTGCGTATTTCCGAACGAAATCCATACGTCAAATGCGCGCGAAAGTTACAAAACTTTTTATGAAATGTTGTAGTCTTTATACGAACGTTTTGATTATTATAGAACTATTTATTATAAAAGATTTTAGCGAGAATTTGAAGTGTGAGGTTTTAGTGCAATTTATTTTTTAAGAATAATAATCAGTATAATTTGTTTTAAGTTAAGAATAGTTATAGAATAGATAGGTACTGTTTGTAATGAAGAATTGTGTGTTCATATAGAAAATACCAATTGTGAGATTAAATGTGATTTTTAATTTCCTCCAGGTATTGTACTGTATTGTTTGACTTTAGTCAAAGACGCATTGTTTACTTGAGGTTGGGGTGGTCACCGTATCATATATAAATCGGATTTTTGCCTAACGCTTATTTAAGAAGATCATATAAATACATGAATATTTTTCAATACTCAACACTGACTATATAAAACAAACCGTTCGAATTCACATTAAAAAAAAGAACAAGAGGATGAACTAATTTCTTTTCGAGATCTTATAACAAAGGTCAACTGCTGTGAATAAGAATATTATCGTGAATTAAAATGTGAACAGCTGCTTAATAAAACATTTAGTATTATATGCGAAGCCGTTGTTGTCAATTTGGATTCAATGTTTTATTACAATTATTTTTCTTGATATAATGTTTGTTTAAATTATATTAATTAATTGATTTCATCCGTAAATATAAAAGTGATTTATTTTGAAGTTTACTTGTGAATCCTTTGCGGCCTTGAGAATTAAGCGATTACTTATAACGAAATTTCCTACGAGTAATTTAAATAACGGAGATAAACATAGGATAATTTTTATTCAGGAAAAGGGGATATTTTCGCGGAATGCGGATTTGAAGTTTATACAGGTTTAAAAGAATGAATCGATTGATGACCCAGATATTTCTCTAAGCATTCCTAATAATTAACATCATACTGAGCTACAGCCATAGATAACATACCGACAGCGAAGCGCGGCCAGGTTTAGTAATACTTACATATACCGATGGATTCTATGTATAAGGGCTAATGTGCAAATTGACAACTTTTCAATATAGGCTCTCAAAATTTCAATTTGATATATTTTTTATATACTTCAACTGATTTTTGTAAACTTTACATACTTACTATAATGTATTCGTTATTCTAGCTAGATACGATTTAATTGTGTGTATATCTAATAGTTTATTAATTAATATAGACATGGCTATTTAAGCGATATTTTTATTTTTATTATACTGAAAAACTAGTAAAAAGGCTAAAGAGTTACTTTGGCCTTTTTACCAGTAACGAAAATAATTTGGAAAAAACGTCTATTTTAAAATTTTTGACTAATCCATATTTATAAAAAATACCTAAAATAAATAAATAACTTAAACAAACAGTAATAATGTAATTATTTTTATAATCTAGTCCATCACTGAGTCACTTTTATTTACATTACCAATTGCTAAATTGACTCCGACTTCTACTAAACTTTCAATGATATTTGGACGTCATGTTTAACTAAGTTACATCTAATAATATACACAATATTCACAAAAAAATTGGATATTATCGCAGCCCGACATTGTTTCGTGTGACGTAAACTTGCTCAACTGACTGATTGCCCGTTGAAGTAAATAAAGACACGGGATCTCCCCACGTACAAGTCTCGAATAATCGTTCAAATAGTATTTTCACTTATAAGTACGTATTTTTTTTAATGAACGTTGTCAACTAGAGTGAAAATACAAAAAGCGAAAATGCTCAAGTTGTTGCATTCGTCCATATACGTAGACCCCATCGATATAATATGGCAAAGAATGTATATTTGGGTCTGTAAAGTACTACGTCATTCTAAATTTTGCATCATTTTATGGAAGCCTCCTATAAATGTCACGTCACGGAAGCTCCCCCTTTTTAACCGACTTCAAAAAGGAGGAGGTTCTCAATTCATCTGTATGGTTTTTTTTGTATAATCGTTACTCCATTTCTTCCTCAATTGTAAACCGAATTTCAATATTTTTCTTTTAATCGAAACGTTATACTCCCGAATTGGTCCCATTATCATCAAGTCAGGATCTGTATTTGTGGATCTCAAGGAAATCGAGAGCAACCTTTGTGGAAGAGCATATACACCGAAAAGTGAGATGGCAAATTTGTATACGCGTACCAGTTGTATAACTTCTACAGGTGTTTAATACATTATTTCTAAAGCATTGAAGTATTTGCGCAACTAAAAATAAAAAAAAAAAAATAAATTTGTTGTTGTTCTTTTATGTCTTACTTGGCAGTGACTTCAAGATATTGTAGAAAGAAGTCGGTTAAATATTTATTTTTTGGTTTTCAGGGTGAAGTCGGTTGTTTTAGTTAAAAAAACATTTTTTTTCACTGATTCGTACCTATCCCCTTGTCACATTTTGTCACGAAGCGTTACGCCTCGCCCTATATGCGAAAGAACTTTATGGACGGCCCCTTATATCTCCAGGTCGCATATTCACCTGCTGTCCTTAGGTTTGTCGTGCGGCGCGTGAGGTGGAGGCATATAACAAGGGGGCGAGTATGGCGGTGCATGGGGCGGGTACGCCGGCGGCGGGGGGTACGCGCCACACTGGTACTGGTAGCCGCCGTAACCCGCTGCCGCAGCTGCCGCCGCGTAGTCGGGCTGTCCAAGCCCGTAACCGGCTACAGGGTGCGGACTGACACCGCCATATCCTGAGAGCAAATGCATAAATGAACTTCAAGTAGATTATTGTTAAGTTTGCGTCAATTGAAAAATTTGTTTTATTCACGAAAAGCAAGCTATTTACGAACCTCTAATAAGGGTATATTGTGGAGTTGAAATGCTGTATGTAGGTTTGTGATGAGAGATAAATGCATAAAGAAATACATTTCGTGGTGTCCATAATTGTAAATAATAAATAAATGCGAAAAGTGACTTTGTTAGAGGTTGTTTTTATTCGTGGGCCTGGATGTGAACAGGTTTTAATGAAATTAGGTATATGGAGAATATGAATTTACATAAGGAAAGCTTACACACCAGAAGCTTCACGGAGAGTCAGTCATATCTTTACCACTGAACCCAGAATTGGATTCATTATTATTTTACAGCGTTAATTGACTTTTTCGTTTTGCTCTTTATTTCATTTAAATCTGTAATTAAATTTATTACGGAAACAAGTTGTATACATTCTTAAAAAATATTTTGAATTATAAAAATGCTTTTGTATTTAATCATAAATTAAGAATTATTTCTAATTGCTTTTTGAGTAAATCGGGCTTTTTGGGTGCGAGTCAATGTATTTAGCGTTATAGACAAAATATTATTACCCGTATTTTAGTATATGTGCTTTGACAGTAGATAAAGTTGTGAGTTTATTGCTAAAATCAATCTGAACATTTTAATTAAAGCTCGAAAGGTGGCAGTCAGCAAAAACCGTCATGTTACAGTCTACACTGGCATGTTAAACCGCACTGCTTGGTAACCGTGGTGCAAACGTTCACTTGGATTAGCAATGTGCCTCCGCTGCGCATGTTGCGGCTGGCGGCGTTGTGGCGCACCGGTTCCACAGCGCGGCAGGGAGTGATTATCGCGGTCGCGTTTTAATTTGTTCGACGTGTTTTACGGCTCCACTGTGTACAGTCCCTACTTTTGTAACTGTAGAGTGTAGGTATGGGACACGTGACGCCTTTAATACACGAAGAAAATGAGATTAACATTTTATGACATTAGATCAACATCAAATTTTGTTCAAGTTTAACTGTTAAATGGATAATTTATCAACCTGATTTTTGTAATTTTTTTAACGCTATATGATTTCATGCAAACCTTTACCGACTACTTGGTGTAGGATACAGTTCGCTTAATTCGGTGGTACCTCATATATACCAATAAAGAAAATCTATAAAGTAAACCGACAAAGAAACGGAATGTTATTCGAATAATATTTACCAGCAGTATCTCGATGGTAGGCTTCTAAATAAGGATGACTACCTCCACTATCTGGCGTTGATTCTCGGCTATAAGAAACTCCACCAGGAAAGCTTCGACTGTCAAACAAAAAAACTACAATTTAAAACCCAACAGAAATATGATATTAGTCATTCATAATAATAACTACATAATATAAAGATTTGACAGCTGTGTATAAAAATATACATAAATGATTAATTGAATACTATTTTTCCTTGTAATCATAAACTTAATTTGCACATTTGCGAAGTAGAATCTGAGTGTGTAAAGTGACTATATAATAACTTATGTATATACCTATTATAATTATAAAATAGGATATGACAACTGAAACAAAGCAGCTGAATAAAGCTGGAATAAATACATTTCTTGCAGCTGTAAAAAGCAAATGTCTAAATGAAGTTTATGAACAATAAAAAAATACCTCGTTAATGGAATTCTGTATTTAAATTTTGGAGTACGTCACTAAAATTAACCTATTCATTGAGTGACAGTTACGTTTTGCAGCTGTTAAATCGTTATACATCTATTACAAATGTAGGGTTGCCCTCTCACCTATGTGGTAAACGGGATACGCTAAGGTCGAGGGTCTGGCCCTGCGGGCTCGGCACCTGGGGGCTGGCCGTCAGCTGGGGCGAGGATCCAGGCTGCGGACTGCCCCGTGCTCCTCCCCCGCTGCCACCGCCGGCGCTCGTGTACACCGGCGATGCGTATGGACCCTGATAACAAATAGGATTCGTCACTTTGGCCACAAACATTTATGCACAAGGATTTTAAATTTTTTAAGTTTATAATTTTTTTTATGTTTCATAAGGGGACTTATTTATACACGTGCATTGATTTCAAAAGGAAAATTCATAAGAGTAGTGTCGATTTTTTTAGAATGGACTGGAGGGAGCTCTCACCTGTGGACTACCACTAGATGTGGAAAGATCTATCGCCGGACGTGGATCTCTGGGATCCCTTGGCGTCGGGCTTCTCGGCCTTTGCGCCTGGGCGGCCGCGATCTTCACCGATAGGTTGATCGCGGAGAAGCCAGGCGGGACTCCGGGACCCATCCCGCCAACACCACCTACTCCGCCACTTGTTTCGTAGTGGTACATTGGTCTGGACGGACAGGATGTTTTTTAACATAATATCTGGGACTTATCAAAAATGTAAGAGAAAGTTGTCGCGAATGTTAAAAGAATAATGTTTGTGCCATTTTTAATACAGATTTTTTTTAAATAATAGTAGATACGTCTCGTTTACCACATAAGTAAGGCACTACTTAGTATTCGCCTACACAAACTATTCAGCCAGGTTAAGCTTTGTTTCACATACCTAGGGTATATTGGTCCCGAGCTGGTTTCTTGTTCGGATTGGTCGGTTTTCATGGGCGTCGGTAAGTGAGGATCATGATACCGCTCCTCTTCCCAGCCGTAGGGACGTTGAGGACACTGCGCGGGGTCGTACCGTTCGAAAGCTGGTGCCCCCTCATAGCACCGAGATTCGTAACCGTATCGAGCCTCATTCATTTGGCTAAGGACACAAATTGATTTGATGGAGTACTTTTCCAAATTTGTATTTAAAAGAAATAATAATCTAGCTGACCTGTGCCCACTTCGCTGGGCATCATTAAAAAATTAAAAAATATTATTAATAACAATCAAATATATATAACCTATGTCACTCAGTAATAATATAGCTTTTTATTGTTAAAGAATTAAAAATCGGTTCAGTAGTTCAAGAGATTACACTTCCTACAAACAAACTCACAAACTTTACCTCTTTATTATAATATAGTATATATATAGAGTATATAGATAGATGAAGTACTGATGTTTTCTTAAGTTTTCTTTGTTAAAATTGTTACAACTCCTTTGTCTGTCCAAAATTTTGTGTACAAGACGTTTCTGTGTACCTGTAGACCTACTAAAAAAGTGGTGTTCATAAAATTGGAAAATCTAAAAAATAACGGTTGTTTGTGCAATGTTGTATTTAGAACAAAATATATTAAAAGATGATCACATTTTAAGTTTTTACACTTTACTTACCTGTAGGAGCGGACGTGGTCGTCCGGAGGCCGGTCGTACGGTGATCGCTGGTCCGGCGGCGCGCCGTAGCCGGCGTGGCGCGTCTCCATCCCGGGGGAGTCGCGCTCGGGCTCGGCGGCCTCTCTCTTGGGCACGAGCAGCTCGGGGGCCTCTCGCTTCACGGCTGGACTGCGCGGCGACGCCGCCGGTTCCCGGTCACGGGACGCACTGCCCACGCTGGCGATGCTGCTCGCCACGCTCTCTGTGCTCACCGTTATAGGTGCTGCTATTGGCACTGTGTTACGGAAAAAAATGATTAAGGCAAGATTCATCACAGACTGTGCAGCCGCAAGCCGGCGTAACTATCGGACAAGACTTTTCGCTCTCGGCCGTGGTGTTGGCCATGGTTGGGAGTGACACTCTATAGGACGCCGCCACCTCATTCTGTCAGACGGCGAGAGGCGGTGATGCGAAAAACGGGGAAAAATTCGCGGCTCCGCTTTCGCGCAGGACGGGCTTGGTGTCACCGAAAATCGTTGATTGACCTCCAGCCGCCATAGTCGCATGGGCGCGGGTCATGGTCCACGGTACACTAATCTGTCACCCGCATTCAGAACAACAAGGAGGATACGTCCCGCGTGCCCCTCTTGCTTCTACTTAAACAGGAGTTGCCGGGAACCAACCATCCCCGGCCCAAGGACAAGCTAATAGCAGACGGGGGTGAGCACACATCAGTCAAGGCTACGGCGTAGGCCACAGTTGGTTCCTGTTACCCTGGCATAATTATGACGATGAGAGGAACACCGGGGTGTTCAGTGGGTATTCTGGCGAAGTTAGCCGTCGAGTCCCACGCTACCTCACTGTTAAAGCCCTAAGCAGTGGGGTGTCCGCAAATGGATTTACCTCGACAAAAAAAGGCGTAAGCCGCGCCCTGTATGGGTCGAGAAGGTTATCATCGCTATAGACATCTACAACACTTAAAAACTGACTCTATGATGTCGCAAAAACTACAGCATAATATTTTTTTTTACTAAATGCTGTGTCTTAGAGATACAACATTAAAATCACAATCTAATCTAAGAAACAAGACTAATAAGTAATTTAAATCTGACGTAAAATACTAGATTTAATTATTTATACTAATAAGAATGTGTCCAATAACACTTTTCTTATTGTCTCTATTAAGAAGAAAGACACTTTGTTCGTGTGTTCTTTATTAATGTTAATGTTCCAGCATAATTAAAGAAAAGAGTTTTTTATGAATTAGCAATAAGTGATATTTACTGCATAATATACCTAATATAATATCAGTTAATAAACGTCCCACTGCTGGGCTGGGCTCGACTTTAGTCAGGAACGAATAGTATTCCCAATACTCTTATCCAAAATGGATTGGCGGTCACTAATCGGCTATCTCGATATGGAGGTTTCATCACGATTTTTTCCTTCACCTACACTGTCAACACACAGGGTAATTGTGTATGCACACAATAGTACATGATACACGGTCAGTTTTGAACCCACATCATTAGAAATACGAGAGCGATAGCCAATAAACTGCTACAGATTTTATTTAATCTATTTACTGCGTGAAAATGCTTAATGGATACGTTATCAAGCTTGATCATATCACATTTTTCTTCGACGAAAGTATTGGCAGAATGTGCACAGTACCTGCAGGTCTAGCCCTCTGCGACCTGGCAGCCGCCTTTCTGGCCGCCGCCGTAGGGCACCCTGACAGCGAGCGGTGCGTGCTCCGGTTGGAGCTGACGTGGCCGCGCCCGTTGCACCCCGGCGTGGGGCACTTTAGGATCGTCTCGTGCAACGCCAATACTGTAGGTACAAGACATCAATTGATACGATTTTCTTCCGTAGGCAATGCACAGAATCTAATGCACTATTTCTACGAACGAAGGTGAAAATAATTATTATGCTACGATATACAGTTTATTTTCACTGGTCATTGTATAAGTAGTTTAAAACATCGTACAAGTATCCAATATTGTGAATGATAAAGTACTTTAAAGAACCTTGTTTTGCAAATTCATCATCCTATTCTAGTGTTAAATCCCGGTTGTATTAAGTGCGTTCGCTTCGGAACCCCGGGGTTTCCTTACCTGTCTTTTCTTTTACACTCTACGAAGTCATAGGAATACATTAGTATGCCTATGACTTCGTATTTGTAAGTTAAGTGATTGATTGATATTTGTAAGTGAAGTGATATCATTCGTTTTTTGAGTTTACCACTACTAACGAGGTCTAGCACAGGTGTTATTGCTATGTATTTGTTTTCACATTACTAGCCGAATTCTGTATCATGTGACCATTCCAGCATAGACGATGCGGGCTTATTTATCTAAATTGGCAGTTCCGCATAACTCCATATACATATTGAAATATATTCATCTCTGTGACACGCATTTCTTATTTGTGCCGTCCAAATTCAGACCGTGTTTTACTACTATACAAGAGGACAGTTGCTTTGCAAATAATGGAAAAATTGTCATTGTCAGCCAATCGTAATTCATAGCTGGACGTAGACCTCCTCAGATTGCACTAAAAAAATACACTACAATTTACACTACACTCTGATAGATACTTGACCTAGTACGAGGTTTTAAATTAAAGCACAATGACCAATAACAGTGACAACGGTTATTTATGGCCGGTTCCTATATTTTACTATTAATTCCCTTGCCCTACCCTCAGTTGAACTGTGACATTAGATTTATAGGGTTTATGTAAAATTTTAACCGATAGTAAAGCAAATCAACGGTTGTTAAGATATAGAAACCGGGCTTTAGTATTATAGATGCAGGTCCGATTTTTCAATCACCAGATAAAAGTTATCCATCAAATAAATTAATAACCTCACTGAAAGTAAAAGTGAAACGGGTCAACTGTTTTATTCACGAAACTGTAATTTTAAATTTATTCATGTTGTATTTTATTCGCTGAATAACTCTCATCCGACGATTGAAAAATCGGTCTTTAATAGAAATTATTGATAAACTAAAAACTTATAAATCAGAGACTATTATATAATTCAAATAATAATGTCGCTTGAAATAAATGATTAAGTTAAAATGATAAAAAAATTAACGCAAATCAAACTTAATGAAGTAACACCAAAATACCAATAAAAGTGACTTACTCTCCGGAGTAACTTTATCCTTTCTTGGACATCCTGACAGACTGAGGAATTAAATAGAAAGGGAGTCAGTATAATTCTAAATCTATTTCAATCACCTGCGTTCTATCACAGAGTGTAATATTAGTGAACTTGTTTAATTGAATCATATGCAACCCTCAGTGAGAGTTATATGGTTATGCCATTTGCTTTTGAAACACTTGGACCGTGGGGTCCTGAGGCCATGAGCTTCTAGCAAAATTTATCAGAACGACTCATTGACTATTCAGGTGATCAGAGGGTTGGGGCCTATCTCGGACAACGGATGAGTATGGCGATCCAACGAGGAAACGTAGCCAGCCTTCTGGGCACTTTAACCGTAGAAGTCGGTGATCTAGGCTTAGTATTCGTCTTATAGTCTTGAGGGACTATGGGTTGAATACAATATAAATAAGTTAAGTTTTCTTTTATTGTACATACATACATAAATAATATCACGCCTCTTTCCCATGGAGGTAGGCAGAGACTATGGATCTCCACTTATGACGATCCTGACAGACAACTTTTGCTTCATCTACTTTAATTAACCTCTTCATACATGCACGTTTATTTGAGATGCTTTTTACCTGACCTCTTTTTAACAATTCTAATATTTAATCATGGTGTGTTCGTCTCGGTCTACCGACAGCAACTCTAACATTTACAATACTGTCATACACCTGTTTTGTGATTCTACTTTTATCCATTCTCTCTACATGTCCAAACCACCTTAACATTCCGTTTTCAACTCTTGTTATTACCTCTTCTTTCAATCCACAACGTTCTCTTGTATTGTATTAGTTGATAAAGTCATTGCAGTGTTTAAAAAATCATGATTAACTGTATTGGAATGGAGTACTTTGTTGAATGTTTTATTGCTGCGCTGCTTTTTACTTGGACTGCGTAGTGAAATGCCACAAAATGAAATCTTATCTTATATTATCTGATGATGTTTTTGCATAGAATATACATTTGCAGATTTCAGGCCTCCTTTAGAGATATATTTGTGAGTAAACTGATACTTAAGATGGTCATTAGTTGTATTAGTAGGTACTGAAATGTTGCAAAACTTTGTAAATTCTTGTCCAACTTTATGAAATCTTATGCGTTTAAAGTACTTTTTCAAGATGGATTGTTATAATAATATTATAACGTTGGTTTACGCATAAACATTGTTTTAGAACATTGGTCTTATACATAATAATAATAATAATAATAATAATGTACATTTTAAGTAGCGTTTCAACTGTTTATTAAGAAGACTATGGTCATAATATTATCTTGTTATGAGTTTGGTATAATTGACGCGAATACGTCGATTTATATAACTTACACCTTCAAATTCGGAATACTTGGCTTATTGGAATTTCTGCAAATCATGTAAGTGATGATGATGGCCTCACCTTCGGTGGTGCGTG
Organism: Dendrolimus houi; assembly: GCA_039645545.1. Classification (NCBI taxonomy): domain Eukaryota; kingdom Metazoa; phylum Arthropoda; class Insecta; order Lepidoptera; family Lasiocampidae; genus Dendrolimus; species Dendrolimus houi. The sequence continues at coordinate 19,835,164 of CM077127.1, read as the reverse complement.
TAAAGACCGGTGACGTGGCCCTGCCCATTGCACCCGGGTGTGGGACACTTGTTGCCTTCTGCGAACAAATCGACCGGTGCACAAATTAGTGTTATCGTATAATGAGGGGGCGCGGGGCGTGGGCGGCGATCGATACGGGCGGGCGTGCCCCCGGCCGGGCCGTACCTGCGCGGCCCCGCCCAACACCCACACACCCATACACCCATACGTACAACTCCAAAGAAAAAATAAAGAACGCTCGGCGGCTGCGCGCGGACCAAGCATTTTTCTTTCAGTAAAAGCGGGGCGGCGCGCCTTGACCCCGCCCACCGCGTGCCTGACCCGTTTTTATTACCCGTCGTTCTGACGTAAATCTAGTCATCAACCAGTATATACGAGGAAAATGCTCACTTATATACGACATGAGGGAAGGTGGAGTCTAACCTTATTTTGACCGTCGTTCACTAATAAATTGCTGTAGATATCTAATAAATAAGAGTCTACACATAACCTTAGGTTCGTGAAATTGTAGGTATGAAACAATGTTGTATACAAAAGTAATGTAATTGCTTTATTGAATTTCATGTTTTCCTATTTATTGATTAAATAAAATAGGGAGACTAGTAAGCCCAAAGTTACACGACAGTACAAGATGAATGCGGGATCTGTGTTATGAGATATCGCGTCACGACCTTGAAACAAACTTCGACTTAGTTCAGTTCATAGCACGGAGTTCTACGTTATGGCCTGGTCGTTAAGAAAGTTTGACTATCGTTGTTTGAGGTGAGCGTGGCCGGTACCTCTGGCGGCCGGAGGGGAGAGCGCCGTGAGGGGTCGGGAGTCGCGGGCGGGCTGCGCCGAGGGCACAGCGCGGGCCTCCTGCAGCGCCGTGGCCGCCCGTGACCCTACACCCGCCGGCTGCAGCACCGTGTACTGTTTCGAACTCTTGTGCGCGGAACTTTTCTCATGGTCGTTGGAGTAGCCGCCGAAAGGCTCACTGGGCAGCGTTACACCGTGGAGTCTATGTTTCACTTCAGCTGGAGGTTTAAACGCCGACTGGGTCGAATATGGCAGAGCAGCAGTCGCCGCCTTGTAAGCGTTGTACAAAGATTGCTTGTTCACAGAAATCATTTCACCTTTACGTTTCTGTTTAATGTCCCTATCCATATCATATTTGTCATCACAACGATCGGACATGTCAATTTCTAATTCATTGGAAGACGAATCGACGAGCTCGTCGAAATTGGGGCCGTCGTAATTGTTGGAATATTTGTTGTGCCTATCATCGTATTCTTCACTCCTTTCTCTAGAGCGGCTTCTTTTTTCTTCATTGTCATTATTGCCATTTATATTGTGTTCGATAATGTTTTGGTTTCGTATCGAGAAACTTTTTTGCGAAGTATCCGCGCTTTCGGATGATTGCGACGGGGAAGACGGTAGCATTTTATCAGATTGCTTCTCATCAAAAAGTTTTTCAAATCCATTCTCTTCATCATTTTCGTCACTGTGTGCAGAACATTGAGTTTGAGGCCAGCTCCCTGACAAGGATTTTAGAGCTGCTTGTGTTTCCCTAATAAGAGTTTCGTTGTCTCCTTCGCATTGTCGCATCGCTTGCGGTCTGTGGATAGGTAAGGGTCGCCGACGTACGTCGATCTCTTCGCGTCTTTCATCGTCCAGTAATCTCCTTCGTCGCTTGCCGATAACGTCCTCCTCATCCATGGAACCTTCACTGCTTACGCGTTCGAACCTCCTTTCTGTTAATCTAAACGCTTCTATATCTACCCCGAATTCCAGCCGCCTCTTGTTAATTTGGGAGAGCGACGACTGCCCGGTCATTGGCGCGCTCCTGCAACAAACAACTTAGTCAGGCAGGTACTCGTGTCTTTGGAATAAAACAAAAATTTATATACGTATATTAATAAAAACAATTCTTGTACTTGCGATTCGATTTTTCATCCACAATCAGAATATTTTTACGCGGAAATGATTCTCAGCGTTTCCAATGGACGGTATCACATTAAAAGCACTAGGTTGTTGTTTTAATCGCACAAAAATCGTTCCCACGTAAAAACCATTTCACTCAAGAGCTTTCAGACCATTGAATGTTTATAAAATCGGTGGTAAATAAAACGCTTGATAATAATCAAAATTATGATAAACTTGTAGAGTTTGTATTGTTACTATTTATTGTATATCTTCGTATCATCAGACATCTGCGACTATTCTATAGGACGGCATCTTATAAATATAAGTACGAGGTTTTTAAGCCGGTAAAGGACAATAAGACGATAAGTATTGATTTCTAATCCGTTACCAATGTTCTTCCTAGAACCTGCTTTATAAGTAATTTGCTATTGATTTATATTACGATAAAATTTTAAAAGAAACGCGGTACCACGCATTTGTTGTTGTTAGTTAGTTTAAACGGCGCAAAGAGTACATTGTATATAAACGGCGTAACAAAATTAGAAAAACTTTCATTAAGAAAATCAAACTCATGAAAAACTTTTTCAGAAAAGTTTTTGAAGTGTGTCAAAGGGATTTTTTATTTAAGTTTTTTTCGTATGACTTTTTTACCCATGGTAAATAAAGGTTGCATGATGAAATAATAATAGACTCTTACGGATGTTAAAAAGTTTATTACAAAAAGGTATTAATAATTTTAATAGCTTTAGTTATTGTTCTGATTAGCCAGATTTGTATATCCTAACTAATATTATAAAAGCGAATGTGCATTTGTTTGTTACGTTTTCACGCCTTAAATACGCAACATATTATAACGAAATTTTGCATACACGTTGTCAGGGGTATAGAATAGGACATATGGTACCTTTCATCCAGAAAACAGTAATGTTCCCGAGGTATAGACGAATATAGCCGAAAAGGTGATGCTCCGATCGCATTTTATTGGCGCCAGTGTTTCAATTCATTAACAAATATAACGTCATGGCAACGACAATGACAACGACAATTTTAATATACTGCTCTCATGGGTAGATCCACCTTCGCTAGATGGCGGTACGGGTATTTATGTTTAAGTGTTTTGAATTAAAAATTAATTTTGACATTACTAAGTAAGAATTATAAAATGCCCACTTCATAATATACATCTCCTTTTTCAACGCGATCAAAGCCGACGCAAATGCTAGTTTCAATATAATTTAGTTCTGCTATTTCTACTGGTAGAAAATTTGACTTTGATTTATAGAGTTATATCAATTTTCTATCCGTGAAAGGAAAGTAAATGATAACATAATTATAGAAACTAGCATTTAAAGTATTTATTAAAATTCAGCTAAGATTTTTATTAAAAGGAAGTAATTGCAAAATATTTAAGCCAGTTTCGCTTAATCTATCTGTCATAGGGAAATAAGGAGATTTGATGAAATCCCTAAGCTGTATTAATGATCAATTTACAGAAGATGTTAAAATAACTCTATGGGATGATTTCCCTAAAGAAAGTTAGTGATGTAATTAAATACCTTAACTTTTTCAGTGAAAAGATGAAATAAACAACTTAATTTCAAGGGAAACACGAGGTTCCGAGACGCGACACAAAGTCGCGTCGAGCGGTAGGTTTCATTTGAACAAAGCATACGAATCGTGCTGCAGCAGCGGCTGGCGATTGCCAGAACCGACTGTATCCATTTACTTACTGATTCTGCTTTAGTTTAAACCGAACCTACTGCTCGACGCAACTTTCGGTCACGTATCGAAACCCATTCATCATCTTGATTAAATAGTTCATATTTTCACTTAAGGGATTCGATTAAATCTCCATTCATTGTCATCTTCCTGGGAAATGTATAGAAACTTATATTTTTCGTTGCTTCTTTTAGGGTTCTGTGGCAAAAAACGGAATGGAATGTTTTCTTTATGTCCCCCTTCCGTCTATCAATCTGTCTTTTTATGTTATTTTTCTAGGAAACAACTCTGCAGGAAGGTGTAATTTATATACACACAATGTAGGGTGTACATGGTAATAGGTACACAATGGTTTAGTAAAATTGCTAAATAACGACAAATTATGGGTGGCCACCCTATTTAAATTTAACTGACGGTTGATACTGTTTTTTACCTCTACGGTACCCTCCAAATTTTGTGGATTTCGCGCATATGCCCGATATTTTTTTATCTTTTTTCACAGCGTTATATGTATATAATATTATTAATAGTATTATATTTTATACATAGACAGGCATATCTACAGACACTTTAAAAGCAACTTCTTTAAAAAAATAAGTTGTGGTAGCTTAGTTGTTAAGGCACCACGCCTCAACCCCGTTACGTGGATTTCAATCAGGGTCAAAGCATGTATCGCTTAAGGTAAATTTTCTGAACGAATGTGCAATGTTTTTTTATTGTCCCGTCCTGACGGTGAAGGAAAAACTCGCTGACAATTCACGTCACTGTTGTGTAAAACCTGCTAAACCGCATTAGGCAAGTCTAATGGGTGCATTGTCCGTACCTTTAAAATGCGAAAATCCAGAAGTCGGACGTTACTGGTCTGATAGTACTAGAGATCTGAGATATTTATCTATATTTTTATCCCGAAAACCGTCATAATTTGCGCGAAATACGGGTTCAGTATACATCAATTATCGCAAGTGAAACCGAATGAAAAGGCTTAATGACCAATATTGCTTTTGTCTGTCCAAAAGACGTTGATACATTTTTTTAGTCAGCATGTAGATAGACTGCCTGATCGTTTTACGGCTTTACATTAAAGCGTAAAACGGTTAGGGTTAAATAGAAAACTTCATTGAGTACTTTTTACTTTATTATTATTGCCAATTTATGTAAAATCTATACTAATAAGTCAATATGAAAAATTGCGCATATTTGGTATTTTCAAGTTAGTTCTTTTCCACTTCACTTTGCTAATGAACTGATTTTGTACGCTGTCTATAAACCGTAAATTAATAATTCGAGAACATAATAAAATGTTCATCGTAAGTAATTTAGAAGCTTTATTTTACCTTAATGCTATTATTATGCAAATATAATATTTAGAAATTATAACGTCGTTTAATATAAATTTGAGTGATCAGCGTATTTAAAAATTTACAGCAAGAAAATATACCTTTACCATAAAAGTTTGTTTAGATTTTTGAAGAAAGAAAGACTTTATACTTCATTGCATAATTAATATATAGACCGTGAAAATAAATTGAGTTTTTAATCATATAAAACCTACCTACATATTTATTTCTGAAACCTTAAGACCATAAGTCTATAAAGCTATCCACTCTGATTTATCGATCGCCGATATTCTCTCTCAAAGTTGTGCAATATGCGTTTAACTCAGCTCAAGATAGTAATCGATGGCCCTTGACGAAGGTAAGGGCGCCCACCGGAAGCCCGAAATTCCGATAGCACGACGCCGGGCAAACATTTACGTACGTGACGCATCCTAGAACGACTATCGACCTAACCAAAATTACACAGAATCGGGAATGTTTCGGACGACGCGCGTTGGGTGAAAACACGAGACTACGTTCGCCGAATTGAGTTTCAGTGTAAAGCACAGTGGGAGCGGTGCGGTTTGCTGAAGCGGATGCGGAAAACAGTTTTCGCGAAAAGTTTAGTCGCATGCGCATCGTGCTGTTGTAATAATATTATTAAAGAAGAAACGAATCAAGCGAAATATTGGGAAAACCAGTAGATTGACATATTAGTCATGGAGCCGATAACATAATAAATTACCGGCAAGAAGAATGGATTTACCGTCTATAAAGTTGTTTAAACTACGACTCAGAAGGTGATTAGTTGAGCGCACCTTCAATAGCCATAAAGAACTAACTCATTACCTATAAGTGATATATATTAAAATATCTGACGATATCCCTATTAATATTATAAATGCGAAACTAACTCTGTCAGTCTGTCCGTTCCGTTTTCACAGAAAAGCTACTGTACCGATTTGGCTGAAACTCAGTATATATATATTTTCGATGCCGCGGATGAACATAGGAAAATGGGGTAGTTTCCGGGATAAAAATGTATTTGTCTCCCTGTTTGTTATGCTTTTACGGAAAAACTACCGGACCGATTTAGTTGAATTTCGGTATATAAAATATGTAATTTTAATACCGAGGGTGGACAAGGGACACTTTTTAACCCGGATAATAAGATAGATTTTGGGATACATTTATGTAAACGTTATCCCAAAAAGTGGGACAGGTTTTTATGTGATTTTCCATTTTCGTCATTTTGGTTATCTTTGTCCTTTTTGTCTCTTTTGTCCCTTTTTGTTCTTTTTGTCATTTATGTAGTTTTCATAGACATGGGTTAAATAAAACTAGGACGGTTTGAAATAGAGGATGAGACTAATCATTTCTCAAGTTTATAGATATAAAAATTCATTGTCTATAGAAAATGCGATAGTAACTGTAATTTTGTCTAATTGTAGTTTTAATACCGAAAATGGATATAAATACTTTTCATGCCGGGAGATGGAATAGTTTGCGATATAAAATGAAATTAATCTTCCGGGTGTAAATAGCAGTAACATAAAAATTTAATACAATGTAATCTGTATTAACACCTGCTCTTTAAACAAGAAGCGCGCATTAGAGGTTGACCCGCGGCGCTGCGCTGCCGCGGGGTAAACTTCAATGAATATATAATTATCAATTAAAAAATGTATTTAAAAATTCATATCCATATTCCACGAGCGGGAAACACCAACGTGCTTTTTTATAGTTGGATAACAGAAGACAGGCAGGCGGCCCACCTGATAGAAAGCGGTTACTAATGGACCTTTGGAACACCAGAGACTTCACCAACGCGCTGCTGGCCTCGAAAAAATTTCATGATACCCTTTTTATAAAACCCCATATCGTAGCACTGTGGGATAAACTCAACTGGAAGTCCATTCCAAATCTCCGCCGTGCACAAGAGAAACGTTCTTGTGAAACACTGTGTACATGAGCGAAGTCGCTCAAGGAAGTGAGGATGAAAACCCAGCCGATAACGAGCGGTGCGGTGGTAGAAAAGACACGAAGGCACCATTCTGAACAGTTCGTCGGAATACTTCCCATTGTACAGTCGGTAGAATACGCTGAGAGACGCGAAGTATTTCCAAAGACCTCCAGGCCGGCAACGACCGCTTGTCACGTAGCAGATTCCGCACAGGTACTATGGTTAAATAGATAAAAAAATTGTGTTTACGACAATCGCTCGTGGATTCCGCCCCTCGCGCCGCTTCCACTGTATTTGTACACTCAACGTTTGTGTGCAGGCGTAGGGTAATTAGATAAACCCTGAGGGCGGTGGATGCTTAACCGGTTTAAACTAGTTCTCGTGCGGACCTTTATCAGCGGGTGGCGAGTGGCGGGTTATCTTGGGGCCGCGTTAATTGTAATGCTTGGAGATTAGGCTGCGATATACGGAAATATACAACTTCAACTTGCCGGTGGAGATCGTGGTTCGATTCGAAGAAGGTGCTAAGGTTTTGAGATTCATATTGGTGTACTGTGCCTCTAATTATAGACGTATTGAATAAATATTTGAAAATCTGTATCATAATATCGGTGGTGATTACATAAAAAATTACAATTTTTTATGTAATCACCATCACAATCACTTTAAACATTGTTTCTGCATTCAGTTATTAAAAACAACCATTTAGTAATATTGATACTGGCGGGAGCGATGCTAAAAGTAGTTAGGTATATGATAGGAATATAAATAAATTTTACGCCTCTGCTTCAATAATGTGTTATCTTGATTTTTTAAATTTTAGAAAAGAGTTTTTGAACCTTATTGTTATATATAACCTTATATTTTTTCTGTCAATCTGCAATGTATTTTAAATGCGGAATGAAACAAAAGAAAATTATCATGAAATCTATACTAATATTATAAAGAGGAAAGATTAGTATTTTTGAATTTTCGTGTTTTTGTAACGAATAAACTTATAAACTACTAGACCGATTTCAAAAATTCTTTCACCATTCGAATGCTACATTATGGATCCCTACTAAAACTTTAATAATGTAAAATCTAAACAAAATACTTGGCGCTGGAATCGGGTTCTACGATTTTGATGAAATTTTATGTGTATTTGAGGGGGTCCAGGGATGGTGGTTTAGATTCACACTTAGACCCGGTAAGCGGCGCTATAATCGGGTTCTAGTTTTATATTTTTTCAGGGCAAGGCAACGTCTACTGAGACCGCTAGTGTAGTATATTTGTAATTTCGGTAACAAACAAAGAATAATTGTTATCTTTATAAATAAGGTGGTATCCGTCGTTCTAAGTTGAGACGAGCGTAACAAACTGAACTGATTAGCAGGCAATTTGATATGCCTGCACTTTTAACATCAGGAACGAATATAAGATACACAGTACATGTTTTCTATATTCGTCCTTACGAATATAGAATACATATACTGTGACAAAAAGAATGTTAAACTACAAGATGGATGGGTACAAATGTAAAGGTAGACCAAAAAAAGATGGATGGATTGTGTGAAAGATGATATGATGATTTGTTGTGTGATAGAAGATGTATGTCAGAATAGAGGAGTGTGGAAGAAAAAGACATATTGTGCCGATCCCAATTAATTGGGATATGGTGAAAGAAAAAGAGATTCGTGCTTACGAATGGGCAGTTTCTGCTGGATTCAAAGTCATTCACGTAAAAAGCTCTATTTGAGTATTAAAATAAAAGAATATATAAGCAAACAAGAGTACAGTGTGAGTAAGATAATGACAGTTAAATAAAGCAATCCGATAGGAAACAAAACATACGAATATTTGCATAACTTCCCATAATTTCTTAAAATTTCAGTAATAATTCCTTTGAGAATGAAAGGTAAGACCTGAGACCCTTTCCCTGCGTAAGGCAATAACAAACACGCGTCGGCCTCCCGCGGGCCCCTCAGACAGTGCGGCACCAAAATTCAAATTGCACCTTAGAATTCTTAATTATTGAAATCATAAATCAAAACGTGCCGTCTGGGCGGCGACCATAAAATTGTGAGGGGGTACGAACGAGCAAACTCGAGTGTGGTAGGATTAAGACATTATCACTTTTCTTTCGAGCAGCCGCGCCCTTCTTGGCTCGGCTCGACTGTAAATCAGCGAGTAAATCCTCTGGATTAGATTCATAGAGTTGCCGCGGCCTGCGGATCGGGAGCCGGCGATAATGGCGTCGTGTGCTCGCGTGATTTTGCTTTTAAATCGACTCCTCGGTAAGATAAATACTCTTCCAATTTGGCCTGAGCCCCGGTTCCCCGTTTAAATGGCTTTAACGCTGAGTTGAAAGTTTACAGCGAATAACAACTGAAGTTGGCTGATAACTGGACAACGTTCAAGTTGAGCACAATGCTAAAGTTAGGAGATGCCTGTCTAAAGGATTATGACTAGTCTCCTATCTCTTAAAACAGGGGTTCTGGTGATATAATACGAAAATTATAACTTAGCTAGAATAATTACGTAGCTTCGCTCGCGTTAAATTCAGATATTGTATTTTGCGAAAACTGTCTAAGTAAAAAGTATCCTGTATTGTTATATATGTAACTCTGTTATTGAATATACGATTGCCAAAATTTATGGTAATGAGTTCATTCCTAGGTTTCATTCGAAAAGTAAGAACAAAAGAATATAATATAATGTAAATCCAAAATCGAATATATGTATAATGGACCAGATGAGTCAAAAATTGGAAAGACATGTCTAAAAATATGTTTTAAATAATAAAACATTAAAGGTGAAAGAAGTTATAGCCTGTGCAAGTGTTAGAGTAGGAGGACTTGGGAGCTTTTCAGAGTTTTGACAGTTGTTATTACCAGTATTCTTATACCATAGCATTGGTATAAATTGATGGACTCGACAGAACTGTGTATAAAGTGGCTAAAACTGTATTTTAATAAATAAATAATAAAATGAGATAATTCACCAATTATTCTATCGCTATAGAGATTTTCTTGGAGTAATAGAATAGATACCTCTATCAATATCTCACCTTGATAGTGTAACCATCACCAAATTAAGAGTACACAATATCTTTATAAAATTATTAATAATTGTGAGAGAACATGTACGTAGAAACTGTTTAAAAAGCTAAAATGGAGGTGGACAGACCATATGATCCGATTCTATCCGTGCAGGAACGGAGAAATAATACAATTTCCTGCGGCCGGGCGGCCTGTCGTAAGAGGCGACGAAACAACCCACAGCCACAGGTGGTAGGGTTTTTGCCTGCCTGGATGGCTACCACCCCTGGTTTAGATTATGCCGCCATAACAACCTTGAGTTGTGTTCCAGCATTAGGGGTCAGGTTCCACTATTCCTTAAGAGAGCAGCAGCGCATTTGTAGCATCTTTGGTGTTACAAATTTCCATAAGCGATGGTAATCGCTTTCCATCAGATGAGCTATCTGCCTGTCTGCTGAACTCATGCACTAAAAATGATGAGAAATCTGACTTCGAAATGGACAACAACGCAATTTTGTATGAGAAGGACTTAGTGTTATCTGGTGAGAGTGAAGAGAAACATAAATCGTGACATACAAAATTGTTCACTGTGTTCAGTAGTTTTTGAGACACGGGGTATTTTTGATTAAACGCTTTTTTAAAGTTCGTAGACAAATAAGGAAAACATGAGATGTCTTCAGATCTGTGGAGCTCTTGCTGCACGCGGTCTGACAAATAGATACTTACTCGATTTCTGTATGCCTAAAATACTACCTATTATGCATTGTACCTCATATTATAATAAATACTTGTAAACCAGTTATTATTGCTTTTTAGCCGAATTCAAGAAGGATGAGGTTCTAAATTTTCGACGATATGTTTTTTTGTATATTTCTTATGCGATTTCTCCGTCAGTTATGAACCGATTTTTTTTATTTTTATTCGAAAGAGTATACTCCTGAGGTGGTGCCATTGTCACTAAGTCGAAAGCTGATTAGTGGATCCCAAGGAATTCGAGAGCAACCCTCGAATATTATAGGCATGTACAACATGTTTCATATATTTTTTTCAAAAGATATTCAAATATTTGCATAACTAAAAGTAATTAAATAAAAGGTACTTTGAAGTAGGTTTTGTTTTTTGTTATCGCTAATATTCTTATAGAGAATAGGGTAGTCGACAGTGATATAGAGTTACTTTTATTATTCTATAAAATGCCGAAGTCTCCTAGGTAATGTACGAGTGTACCAAGCTATGACATCATTTGTTTAATAAGGCAAATAGGGTATTAATTGTTTAACCATTAATTAAAATTTAATAAGTAATTCGTGGTAGCGCAATGGCTACCGCACGCGTCCCACTTAGGCAGTTTTACTGACCTAATATGTATGTTGTTACAATTACCACGTGCGAACAACGGTGAAGGAAACATCATGATGAAACCTGCACATCAAGATAACCGGTGTGTCAAACTTGCTAAGCCGCCTTAGACAAGCGTGGGGGGTATACTCTCCATTCCCCTACAGTGAGTCCCGAGCCCAGCAGTGGAACGTTTATGGGCTGTTATTATAATTAAAATTATGTCTGTGCTGATATTTTAAAAGTGTGACGATAACATTGTATTTTAACGGCTGCTCTCATAAATGAACATTATTTTAGAATCCATTGTGAAATGAGTCAAATATACAGGTGTGTTAATTAATAAATTATTCATTAAAATATAAATAAATAAACCAAAGCAAAATTATTGTAGTTCGCATCGAATGTAGACATGCCATCTCTTATTTAGTAGCTAATGGTTTCGCAGTTCACGTCTTTTGTTAGATGTCACTAGTACGTATTCTTCCTAATTTATGAAAATGCATTTATGAAAAATTATTGTTTTGTTTCTGATATTGTGTAAAAAGAAATTTTACCACTTAAATTAATGCCTTGTTTACTGTAGAGATATGTTTTAAATAATATAAAACAGTTAATTGGTAGTTTTAGCGGTGTTTTTCTATACCAAAAAGCGAGAGAACAACTTATGGCACTCTCTGGTTAATAATAGAAATGTAGGAAAAAGGGCTTATTCGAAGTTATCTTTAGTTGCTGGGCGATTATAATTCCTAATAACCTTATTTTATGTTCTTTAAAACCATGAAGTGAGTACAAATAAAAATCAGGTTTTTATTCCAATTTGGGCCATTGACCACTTTGGTCCATGTATATTGCGATTTCATTTACCGTGAACATTGTTGTGCTTTCCCTAAATAAATAAAAGACCGTCCAGTTTGGAAACCGTATTTTTTTTGTATACCTACTTGTTCTGCCTACCTTTCAGTTTTATTATATATTTTTTAAATTTAATTTATTTGGGAAACATGCAATAATAAATATTCTGGCTGAACTAACTTAAAAATAAGATTAAATACAAAAATAAACTAAGTAATAAATGGTAAGACGATCCTATAAATAAACCTAAGTTAAAAAAGAACCCCGTATCAAAGCCCGTCCAGCCCCACCAGACCACTGTCGCTGGGCATTGTACCTAGAAGGCTCGCAGCATTGCTGGATACAAAGGCTAATCCTTTGAGCGAGGTAAGCTCCAGCCTTCCAGTCTCTTGTTGTATCCACCAGACGTTTTTTTAATATTTTTAAATAATTTGTGGGCACTTGGCCCCCATGGGCCCAAAGTTTCCACCCCAAACGGCTCAAATATGTAACTTGTTCCAAGGTTTGCATATTTGAGCCGTTTGAGATTTTCGGCAGAAGTGGCAGTGCGACCAGCCCCAAATTTGGGCTCCTGGAGATGAGAAGCGCTATTATAAATATTCTTAAATATAAAACACAAAATTAGTCAAGTTTCCACTAAAAATAATTTTTAGAATAAACAATTTGGGACAATTACGAGAAAAAAATACAATTATAAGAAAATGTCTATTTAAATAAGGAATAGAAAGGAATGAGAAAATGTCACGAAAATACAGTCATGTGTCAAAATTTAAAAGAGTAACCACAATAATTAATTACCTACTAAAAAAAGTATATAAAACTCATTGCATTATTTTAAATTACATTATATAAGTGCAGGTAGAAAAAGATTTGTATAGATTACTAGGATATGTCCGCGACGTCACCCCGGGGTAAAAAATATTACACATTTTACTACAGACAATTTGTTGTCGATCAGTAAAAATATCGCATTGGAATTCGATTGCTTTTGCAATCTGGACATTTTTAATCATTTCAAGAAAAATATCCGCAGAATTCCCAGGATAAAAATTAGCGTAGAATTTGTTGTCGATCAGCGAAAACTGCATCGAAATCAGCCCAGTAGTTTTTATGTGAATCCCGAACAAAGAGACACGAAACCTTAAAGAAATTGCATCGTGTTCTTCATCATTTATATTATAGTCTATTCCAGTTATTATTTAATAGCTTCAATGTACAGACACGGCATGTTTAGAATTTTATAATATTACTAGCTGTCCCAGCAGACGTTGTCCTGCCCTGAAATAAAATTAACAAACCGATTGCAGCGGCACCTACCAGGTCCAATTGTGAATCTAAACCATTCTCGAATCCACCTGAACAAACACAAAAATTTTCATCGAAATCGGTCCAGCCGTTTAGGAGTTCAGTCACGTACACACGCACAGAAGAGTTCTATATATAATATTATAGATATAGTACAGTAACGTTTGTATACATAAGATATATGTACAATTGTACAGGTACCTAGTAATTGTTTGCGTGTTACCGCCACCACGTCTCAATTTAAGACACTATGCGATCTAAAAAGCAACATGCTTACCTACAAAATAATTTACATGAGTGACTTGAAGTCACACGAATTAAAAGTTGGAAGAAAAACAAATACTCATGAGAAATGTAGAAGCGTCTTTTTGGTCGGTATGGCCACTAGACGTCGTTATCGTAAGCTAGTATGTCAGTTAGTTTGGTGGTAGAATGGTGAGGATGGTATTAATTCGGGTAATTTTGAGTCATATTGACCGAGGTGTATGCGAATAAGTATAGTTAACATCTACATTTTTATATTTCGTGTACAATGAAGACATTTATAAATAATCTAATACAATAAAAGAAAACTTAACTTATTTGTATTGTATTCTACCCATAGTCCCTCAAGAATATAATTAGAATACTGAGCCCAGATCACCGTCTTCTATGGGTAAGGTGCCCAGAAGGCTGGGTACGTTTCCTCGCTAGATCACCTGAATAGTCATTGAGTCGTTTTGATAAATTTTGATACTTAAATATTACACTGAAAAAATTGGTATACATGAACAACAAGTATATTCGAAATGACCATAATAAACATTTTGAAATTTTAAAAAGGTTGTGAGTTATTTTTTTAAGTATATGGCTTCAACGCACAAGGCATTAATTTTGGTAATGTCGAAGATGAACAACGGAAAGTCAGGTGGGAAAGAATAAACAAAATTATAAACCTAAACATTTGACCAGTGTTTTATATATGTTATTATCTGCAAACCCCGAGATATATGCTAATGCCGAAAATGAAGGGCTTTTTAGGCAGATGGCCCACCTGGTGGAACACGTTTACCATCGCCCAAGGACACTTGCAACACCGAAGGTACTACAAATGCGCTGCTGCTCTCTAAAGGGAGACTGGAAACTGGCCACTGTGGCCGGAACACAACTCAAGGTTGTTATGGCGGCATACCATAGACCAGGGGTGGTAGCCATCCAGACGGGCTAATACCCAAAAACAAATGACGGTTCATTTTTGTCTTTCAATTTTGTTAGAAATGAGGCAAAGTCAATTTATTATTAAAATAAATGAACATAGTTATTGTTTAATTTATAAAATATTGTTGTGTATGAATAACTAATGTAAACTAACTAACTAATAAAAATGTAAATAATAAAATTTGGTACTTTACGCAATAACATAAAAAAACGAAAAATCATTTAAAAGTCCCCTATGAATGGAATCTTTTTAACAATAATTTTATTTAAAAAAAAACTTAGGTCTCGTTTATATACAAATATTCTGTATATACAAAATTATATGGCGATTCTTAGGACAGTGAAGAAGGAATAAACTAGTATCTATTTAAACTAGTTTGATACTAGCGTTTTCCTGCGGCTACGCCGCGTGAACATCCCTGGTTAGTAGCTCTATGTTACTCACATAAAAAGTTTTATATAAACATTCAATGAAAATTTATCTAACGGATGGTAAAAATTGTTTAAAAATCATAGCTACTTTATTGTATACACAACGTTATCTGTTAATATTTAACGCCATTAACAATTAATAACAATAGCACATCACAAATAACGCATTAAGCTCATCGCTACATCTATGTGAAACGGTCAATAGCTATAACATTATCACAGATGAAAAAGTGGCATAAGCTGAAAGCACGCGAACTAAAACGACATTTTTGTTTTAAAGAATGTACCTAGTCTTGCCATAAATATTGTAACAAAGAATTTTTTTTTTTATTGCAAATAACATTTATAAGTTTTACAGTGTGTTAGTTTAATACATAAATATAAGACAATTTAAAATATCAATAGCTTATTCGAAGTGGTCTCCATTGGCTGCAATACAGTCCTTTAAACGTTGAGGCCAGTTATCAATAGAAGCACACACTCTTTCCATGGGAAAATTCTTCACTGCCAATCGTATGGATTGTTTTAGGGACTCCAAATTATCATGGTGTTTAGAGCAAGCCGTACTCTCTAAAACTAACCATAAATCATAATTCAGCGGATTAAGATCGGGACTAGACGACGGCCAGTCTTCAGCTCTGATGAAGTCCGAAACGTTCGTTTCCAACCAAGACTGCGTGGACCGAGCTTTATGACCCGGCGCCGAGTCTTGCTGGAAGGACCATTCTTGGTTATTGAATATGGTGTTGTTAAGGGGCTTAACTACCTTCTCAAGAATGGTATCTTGATACACTTGTGCCGATGTTTTGATACCTTTTTCACAAAAATATGGCTCAGTAACTCCTTCATAGCTTACACACTACCAAACCATCACTGAAGACGGATAATGCCCACGCTGCACTCTGTCGACTAATTGAGAAGCTTCCTTAGAGCCTTGAGCATAAATAAGGTCATTTTGTTTGTTAAAATGTTGCTAAATTGTAAAAAATTCTCATCCGTAAACAAAATTTTTCTGCAACCTCCCTTTGCGTACCGCTTCAGTAGTTGTTTCGATTTTACCACCCTGTTCTTTTTTAAATTATGAGATAAGAAATGATCAGTGCGTCTCTTATAGGCTGCATGTCCTAAGTCATCTTTTAAAATACGCTACATGGTTCTAGGTGATATCTTCATCTCCCGAGATAAAATCTTTTGCTTTCGGACAGGATTTCTTCGAATTCTTTCCCTTGCTGCTTTGACCAACGTTTTTATACGAACACTACGTGGACGGCTAGATCTTTTTCTGTCACAAACAGAAGAGGTCTCATTGTACCTATTGATAAATTGATATGATTGATAGATACAAAAATTTGACTAATACCAAGCGTATGGAGAGTTTTAAAAATTGCATTTGGCTCCATACCTACTTTGTGTAATGCAATCACAGCGATTCGGTTCTCTTTATCGCTCCACTCCATTTTAATATCGCAAAATGTTGTACAATGTATTGGCGCCAAAATGAGAAAACACAATGAACAATCATATAAAAATGATAGATTCCAAATTCAAATGTAATATTTTGTTTCTTTTTAATTGTAACAGTCTTTATGGCCAGTATAATAATAGGCAAAGGAACTATATATACTTATGGATGGTAAACAAATTTTTTAAAATGAAATATGAATGATGATTTAATTTTCTGATGCGATGTTAGGTTAAAAGAGGTTATATTCTGTAATTCACCGAAAACTTTACTGTTTCTTGTTACTAAGTTCACTACAATAACAAAGAAACAAGTCCATATAGTCTAGACAAACTGCCCAGCAAAACATAGGTGCAGATGAGTTGAAGCCAACCCGATTTGAAGTAATACAATGAATGACATGTTATTTATGACAACGTAGATATTTGTTGATGAATTGAAAAACGCGATTGCAGCGCTACTATTTTGGTAATCCGTGTATTACATGGAAACGACGTTATTTATCGGGATCAAAAGTATCCTAAGTGGTAACTCGGGATATAAGCCGCCTCTGTACCGAGTTTCATTCGTATACGTTCAGCAGGTTCCAAATAAGATGCGATCGCAGCGCCATCTTTTTCGCTATTTTCTTTTATCCCGCGGAAACGACTTTTTTCACATTTTTAAACGTATTGTAGAAACTCAGAACCATCTTATAGATTTATTATAGTATAGATAGTTGGACGATTTATATATTGTTAAGCTATGTACATGAAACTTTGGTTTTAATTATCCAATCAAAGTCTATTATTATACTTTTGTAGTATGAATTTAAACAAATACTTAAAATTATAATACGGTACAGATATACTTATGCTATCTGAGACTACATATTACAAAGTTTATGCATTTGATCAAATTTATTTATAAACAAAAATACCGGGCAAGTTCGTGGCAGATCACGAACTATGATGAAAAGTTCAGAGGAGCTCTTATTATGAAACCGTAAAAAATATTTAAACAAAAAACCACATACCTCAAAGCTATTCAATCTACTCAAGAAATATATCTCAAACCAATTGCCATTGAAAGTAATTTTGAAGCTCTACAATCTCATTTTTATTTCAAAAATAACCACCTTTTAGTCGATAAGTTATAGGGTCACACAATTTTTATGATTTATTTCCCTAAAAACATTTTTCAATCCTCGATGACATGAACGGCAGCCAATCGATATTACTAGTTTTTTCTCGATTTTATTACACACACCATTATTTAGCGCCATATAAACTACACCTTCCTAATAAATTTAATCCACATAGAATAAATAGTTTCTGAGAAAAATGAGAGTGGTACACAAAGACAGACGGGCGAAAATAAGGAGAACATAAAGATTCCGGTTTTGCCAAAATAGTTTGGAACCCTGAAATGACACTTAACGATAGATGGGTTCTCCTTGAAGTAGAAAATTAAAAAAAAATAGACAATTCAAAGGGCGTAGGTACTCTATAAACTACTTCTGGGAAATATCTAACGGGTTTTCGTTCGTTTTCAGCGGGAATATTTTGGATGTAAAAAGTAAATTTTGAGGTACGAAAAAAAGGTTTTTGAAATATTTTTATTGTGCAAATATGATAAAATTAGATTATTAGATGTGAGTAAATTGTAAAAGGGCAGACTTTTAAAATTTTATCACATCTAATAATAATATATGGAGATATTTATTGATATTTACATGAATAAAAATAAAGTACCAGTCTATGATTCCGAAATAAATGCCGAAATCGTAAACCTAATTATTTTTATCCGTTTATGAAATTTTTGTCTGTGTGTCGGTCAGTTTGAAAGTTTGACAAGAAACAGTCTCATAAACGCTTAACGAATTTAATTGAATTTTTTAAGGATTGAATCAGAAATTTTATTTTAAATCTTCGAATGTTTATTGACTTCTTGTGGGGTTCAGAAGACATTGATGTCAAGTCTAAGACTTGTGCAAAAGAAGTAGCGGCCATAGCCAGAGTGTAATAAAAGTGAAATTTTAACATTTCAGCGCACATAAAGGTATATTATGTGTCGACGTAATTCTGTTTACTACACACATATAAACTAATGCAGGTAAGTTAAATCATAATTATACATTTTTCTTAAATTTATAACAGAAGAAGATTACTTCTAGCTAATTTGACTTGTTTTATTCATTCGTTCTAATACGATACGAGTTGTTGAACTTACTGCACACGTCACAAACAATAAATAATATATCAAAAATTAAGCAAAACGTTCCTATACGCAAATATAACAACGCTATTGTATAACCTCGTAGGTTGAAAAAAATGCTGAACGACAGTGTGTTGTATATCGATTCTGAAAGAATACAAAAGCGCAACATGTGACCTCAAAAATCAATATCAAAATAGTTTAACCGTGTTTAAATAAGTGGGGTAATGGTACTGCGCGCGGTGCATTGCAACTGCCAGCCGCGAGGCATACCCTACCCTCCTTGAATAGAAATGCTGTAGGGTTGGCAGGAAGTTCCAATTCAATAAAAAAATTAAAATATACAATGTATTCCTAGTACGAGTAAGCAACTATTTAAATAATAAGTAAATACCATGGCATTGTCCATTTAGGATTTGTATTTCAGAAGCCAAGTGGTGTCTAAGTCTTAAATTCATTAACAATGCTTTTATACTGCACCGTATGCCTGTATATTTCTTAACCAATACATTATTAGAGAAAACCTGATTTTGGCTGTCTGATTAAAATTATAATTACTTCTCCATGTATGTTTGGATTTAGATTTTCTATCAATGAATAAATAACAAGTGCAAATCTGTACATAGAAATAAAATGATGTCTAACCACATTTTAGCATTAAATAATAAAATAACACAAACAAATGATTGAAAATTAGCATATAGCATATCAAGGTGATTTGAGAAAAAATAATGAAAATTAACAAACAATTACAGTATTCAAAAAAAAATATAATAATTTGTAAACTTAAAACCATCTATTTGGTTAGTTTCATCTGGCACGCTAGATTTTGATAGTATCTAATCTGTTTTATTTTACGTACGTAATATCTGTGAAAAAACTATTTCTTTAGTTCTAATATGCTGTTTAAATATAACATTAAACAAGTAATTGCGTTTTTTTTATTTTTGACTGACCTGATTAAAAATATTTCATGTGTTTTGAATAATATAACGCCAACGTGTGATTGGGAAGCAAAAAAGGCCTGTAGCGGTGCCGTGTAGGTTTTAGTACTTTTCAGAATAATGTTTCTTAATGAGCGATAGTCGTTAGTACTATTTTTATTCAATGTTTAAAATAATTGAATATTGTGTAAATAAATATACTACACAAGTGCTTAGTAATTTGCATGAAATAAATGATTTACGTAGTAGATATGACAAACTTACATTCTTTTCGTTACTGGCTACGGAATTTTAAAAAAGCGTTTAATTGAAAATAAAATATTTCAAAAACTACTCAACTGATATTGTCCGAAACAATTTTCATTAAAAGTATTTTTGAGTTCTATTACCTTGATTTTTTTAGAATTTTCTACTCTGTAGTTCATAAGTTAGAAGGGAATACAATTTTAACAACTTTAAACTAATATTTCGTCAGCTATTGATTTAATTAAAAAAACATTAAGAAACAACATTACGTTTTTTCCCAATCTCACTAACGATACCACAAGGCTATGTACATTGAAAAAAAAATCAACCCTTAGATATGTATCCTCACCTTAAATTTCACATTTTCGCGATTTCACTACGTAACTTTGAAACGGCGAATTACTAGATACGTTACACTTTCTGTACTTCTGACGGCGTTAGTATAAAATTTCATTTGGGTAGTTTTTATGTTTTTATTGCGAAGGAGGCAAACAGGCAAACGGCCTGTCTTATGGAAAGTGGTTACCGCTGCCTATGGATGTTTACATCACCAGGGGCGAGCCAACGTTTTGTCGCCCATTAGAATAGGATGGTTTTTTTATTGCATGAGTTCAGTAGATAGGCATATGGCTCACCTGATGGAAAACTATTAACATCGCCTATGGACATTTGTAACATTGTGCTACTGCTCTCTAAAAGAAGACTGGAACCTAACTACTAATGCCAGAGCACAACTCATTGTTGTTATGGCGGCATACTCTAGACCAGGGGTGGTACCCATCCAGATGGACAAATACCCTACCACCTAGCTGTGTCTGGTTTGGACGCCTCTTACGACAGGCCGCCCGGTCGCAGGAAATTAATTATTTTTCCGGAGCTACACGGCCAAAATGGTCGGGTATCAAACTTGTATTTTATTGTATTGTAGTGATAGTATAAAGCAGATAGAATAAGAGGGATGGCATAGTTCAAACAGAAGGAATTGGACAGAGAGAATAGAGTAGGGGAATAATAATAGGGGCCAGTAAGGGTAAGTAGGCCATAGGAACTAAAATCGGAGATAAGGCGTGAAAGCGTAACAAACAAACTAATTCACATTGGCATTTATAATATAAAAAATATAAATATAATATTGATAGCTAGGATATATAATAATTAAAATTTTATGTTTCGCAGCCCTAAGTTAAGGGCTCACTCACAACGAGGGTTATCGCGTTGTGAATCGTCCCCTCTCATGCAGCGTGTGGACACGTTCGCTATGTGTGTTTTGCTTGCGAGCATTATCGTATCTACACGCCGTCTCTAAGAAAATAAATACCAGCAATTGAGTTTTACCTTATTATTGAAGTTAAGAGATTTCATTTGGGAAAACAGTAGATTTTAGCAAGCAAATAACACTAAATGTTTGAGCAATTTATTTTTTATTTAATACGTATACACCATGAACGTTTTTAAGCTAGTGTGTTATATAGCGTATGACTTTATAACCATAAAAATCAAGATGTCGTCAGATTATCTCAGTGTTTATTGTATATTATTGCTGATTCCGAGAATGATTTTCAGGTATTTTTCGAAATGCTTCGTTCTGAGTAATCGTTAAATACTTTATAATATCGAGCCTGTTATAGAGAAACATTGTAAGCGACAGAATTTTGGCATTTTATTTTTTATTTTACAGTAAAAATACGGCTAAAATAATTTAGATCCTAATAAAGATATTAAGCACATATCTACGACAATGGCAACCTTATGAATATGTACACTACAAATCGGAGATCTATGTGTAATATATTTAAAATAATTTGTAATTGTATGTGTCGCTTACTCTTCCATAACAGGCCCGATATATATGTAGGTATATAAGTACATGCCTCTAAACTTTTTATTGTTATGAAGATTCGAGCAAAATACATAGTGACATCAAAATGTAATAGTGACTTTCTTTGCATAATGTGTTTGTTCTATCTTCATGACCTAGGATAGGAAACAATTTTGGAGAAATTTGCTTTGCAAGTACCTACAGGTAAATACGTGATTGTTGATGAATATAAGATTTTTTTTTAGAGAAATGTCCAAGTCTTCTCAGTAATAAAACGAAATTTGTGCAAGCAAAGTAGTCTGGGGACTTACTAGTCACAAAAATGTTGTTGATTTATGCGCGAGAAGCCTCGTACCTGAGCAAACGGTAATTATAGTGACAACATTGCGAAATACGCCTGGAAACCAGACGCGAACAATATAAGTATGTATGTGTCAAATATTACGATTGACATCTAAGTCCCTTCGTGATTGCGAAAATAGATGTGACCGAAACGTCAGATTCAAATAAAAATGGAATTTAAAAACGTATAAGTAGTTTTAGTGGTGTAGTATATATGTAGGTAGTTTTAATTATGTGTCGATTTGAACAATTTAGAATATTTTTACACTAATTTATTAATCAACATAGGGTAATTAATAAAATTAGAACATTCCATGAAGTTCGCAGTACCGTTTATTTGTTAAATAAATTTCCTTAACACTTGCTAGGATTTATTAATTTCCCAACACTGCACTGATTTGATTATATACGGAAATTAAATTTGTTTCACCTATTAAACCTCTGTTTAATGTTTGTTTTGTTTTGTTCTTTGTCCAATCTATACTAGAAGTAATCAGTTAACATTTATCTTTTATACTAACTAAATTTAGCGAATCTGTTGGGATTTTAATGTCATTATTTAATTAAAAACTGTGTAAGACTGAAAGGTGTTGTAATATTTTTTTTATTTGCACATCTACAATAACGAGTAGAAACAGGTGTGAAGATACAAAAAATATAAAAATGTTATATATTTAATATAATAGCGTCTAGTTGTTTAAACTAAAAACGACACGATTTCTCTCCTCATACAAAAGCCTAGTACGTTGAAAAATGTTTATACAATTGGTATCCGAGTGAAAAATAAACCTCAATTAAACGCTCGAGCGGTGGCCCATCAGATAACACTGCCCTGGTCTGAGTGGAAACAATTTTAGCGGTTTATCTAGATGGGCATGCCTCCATTACACGTGAATTTGTGTACAGCTTAAATTATTCCGTATTTCATAAACGTATGATATATTGTGGACACTTGTATATATCGTTATTCACTAGTGATATTTTACAATGCTGATGTTAAGCGTGTTCCCAAAAGTGAAATAAACATATATAAATAAAACATATGTATGTAATCACAATTGGGTAGATGATTCTGTGGGCATGTAATGAGGAAGGATGAATGTCACGTGACAAAAGGAATGTTACACTGGAAGATTGATGGATAAAAGGGTAAAGGCAGACCGAAAAAGAGATGCCTGGATTGTATGAAGTATGACAAGATGTTTTGTGGTGTAACAGAAGACGAATGTCAGAATAGAGGAGTATGGAAGGAAAAGATATATTGTGCCGACCCTAAATATTTGAGAGTAGATGAAAGAAAAGAAAATATAAATTCCAAAATAATTTTAGTTCAAAAGGGCGAACGCTAACATACCACAATATGTTCTTATTTTTAAAATATCATGACAAATATAAATTTCATTACTGTTAAAACAATAATTGATACGCTATATGAGTCGTTTAAGTTATGGCGTCTTAACTTGCTATTCTCGTACGAAATCCCCTAGATTTCGCCGCTTCGGTGTCTTTTTGGATAATGAAAAGTGTATTAAATGATTTGACTGTCAACTACCATATTAAGAAACCATATTAAGAAAATATACTAGGAATGAGAATTCCATTAGCTGTTGCCTTGCGGCCGGTATCTTGCTATTCATTCACTTGCCCTACCATCGGTTGAATTTTGAAATTAGATATATGGAGCTTATGTCAAATTTTAACTAATAGTAGGGCAAAAGAACGATCGGTAAGATATAGGAATCGGGCCTTAATGGTATTCCGTAGATATCACTAATTCTATTTCACCGTATTTGCACTGATTTGAAAAAAAGGAGTTTCTCTATTGGTCGTGTAATTTATATTTTTGATATACACTCGTTATGTTTAGCACTAACTTCTGTTTGTAAATACATTTTAAAAACGGTTTTTGTGTTGCATTTAGGATAGCTTACAGTGGTCGCGTAAAAATTTCATTGATATTGAATCTAGGACTCTGAAGATATAACAGGGTACTGCTTCAAATCAAATAGGAAATATGTAGTGTTTTGGGGTATTGTTAAGTTTGGGACAATCCCAAAATAACCTCACTAAGGTTATTTTGGCCCTGAACTAGGAAGGCATATAACGGAACTCCTAACGACAAATAGCACGAATATGTAAATTGAGTTACAAGTTCCGTATCTTGTTAAAAGGATCACACCTCGAACAATTTTTTGCTAAAAATCTAAACTACTTTTTTCTGTATTGTATGTATTTATTCTGTATCGTATACTATATATAGATTAAGAAAAATCAGAATTCTTTAAAATATATATTTTATAAAAATCATTTTAACCGTGTGTCTTCTCTACGAATTATTATTTGTCATTATGAACAACTTTAGCCAGATTATATTGTGTACATATAGTAAAACATAATCTTGATTCATGAGTAAGTACTTCAATTTATTGATTTTTAACTCTTCACAAACCAAATTCAAATAAGGAAATAGTTTTCTTCAGATTATAATTAGCTTTACAATGTTTACATTTACAATGTTTTTTTTATTGCAAAATATGATTTTATCTTGGCTTATAAAATATTAAACGTCAAACGTAAAACGTCAAAAACAGCAAAACGTCAAATTGCCGGATTCCGTTATGGTTATATTAGTTCATAGGAACGGACGCAATTTACACGTCGATTTTTCCAACATTTAGGTGTCCTCCTTATGTTTTCTTTTACCGTTAGTACGATATAATTGTAATAATATGCACATTAGTTCAGATAAACCAGCTAAGTGGCGCATATTGCCTGAGCAAGAGTCGAACCCACGATTGCTGGAATGAGACATAAGTTCTTAAACCACTAAACCATCATGGCTTCATATTATAATTATGTTATTGAACCTACTACAAAGAAAAAAAGAAATAATTTTTTGATAGAAACTTTTTTACTATATTTGTTCATAAAAATATATTGTCACTCTCCCATCCAACGTTCCCCTGAAATAACTAGTTAATTTCCAAATATTCACTTCACATTAAGTGAATGTTATTTTTGTAAACGTATTTGTAAAAAAATAATATTATATAATATTATTATTTTTTGTTTTTGAAATGTTTATATCTTTATTTTTAAATCGATAATAATTTAAGATAATAAATACTTCGTTATGACATTAGTGAGTAGGAATGTTAACAACAACACTGGGTGACATCATTACCTATTATGTATTAAAATGCAAGAGAATAAAAATCAAAAGTAAAATATAACTCCATAAATTGCATAATTATGTGAAAAATTAAATTATTTACTTTAATATATAGTATTTGATATGGTTCGTAGGAATGTTTGCTATTGCATCATTACGTATTCCGTTTCCTGCCTAATGCCGCGGTTATTTGCAGTCTCGCGGATTTAATTGAGGTGATTCGATTACCACAGATACGAACAGGGGCTGAATAATCAACATCACACAACTTATTCACCTCAATCACACCAAATGCAAACATACATTAAATTACCCTTTAATAATAATATTAAACGTTCATAAAATAACAACTTGAAAGCATTTCGTGAAATGGTTTTACGAGCGTGGGATTTGTGCGTTAACGTATTTTTTTAAAATCTTGAACACTTCTTGATTTTTTCACCGATGACGTAAACACCGCTGAAATGTTAATCACCGCATAAGTAACAAATACGCCGAAGAACTACCGCAGAAATCAATTGAAAAATTAGTCGACGGATATTTTTTTGTATGAATAGACTTACCACATGGGTCGAACTAGCGCCGACATCGCTATAAAACGGAGAGACTCCACATCTCGCACTTAAGTTTATTTAAGTATAAAAATTGCTCACGAGTTCACAATAAAAAAAATCACAGCACAAAAATTCACATTCATCTACAGAATTTCGGTGCGTAGTTTTACGTAGATCGTCGTAGCGGGGCTACGTTGGAAAAGTTTGTTCGTAGGCCGTAGCGGGCGGCGGTTTTCGGAGCGAGCTCCGCGGTGCGGTTGGCTCGCGGGGCGCGATTCGCGGACTACGCGGAGGAACCGCAGGCCGGGCCGGGGGAGGGCGCCCGCGGGGTTACCGCCGCGGGGGAGGGGGCGGTGCGCGCGCACGCGAACGCCCACGCCGCTCCGCCCCACACACCCGCAACCTATTTATTTCTAGTTACGTAAAATTTACGCGCAATACCCGATACTGCATTTAACCTATGTTACGATCTTGTACGATTGTATATAAGAAAGGCAGATAGACACTCATATAAAACCTTGTACCAGGCTCTTTATCTCGAAAACATAATATGTTACATAATAACAACGGTATTCGGTTGGATCATAATATTGAAAGAACAGACCAGTTATCGCTAAATTTAAATAAAAAGAGAAATGTTAAACATAAAATGCCAATTAGTCTTTTACGCGACGCCACTTCTGGCCCGGGGCAGGTGAGGCGTTAACTGAAAAAAGAGGCCTCCAGTCGCCGGGGGTCGCGCCGTCAAATTTGGCAGACGAGTTTTTTCGACCGCAGCCGATGCTATCGATGTCACTTAAACGAATTGAATGGATGTGTCGGAGGGCGGCCGGCGTCTGTCAGTCAGCCATTTTACATCAACATCTCACTTTATCGTTCAAAAGTAACATGTCCCTATATGACTGTGGCGTGGTGGAGCCATACTGGAATCATTATCCTGATTACAGCTGTTAGGGCCGGCTCGATTTGTGCGATACCATGCTTTCATAGAATATTGGCTTGAAACGGTTAGCCTTAAGCTAATCGTGTTGCGTACGCTGAGTGAGAGTTTCGATAGCCCACTTCTCCATCCCTTCACTCCGTTTCATTCTACTATCTCATACGGTCTATTCTATTGCTCCTGTTTATCCCTTTTCCCTCATGCCCTCTATCCCATTCCAAAGACTGGCAACGCGTTGGCTTCGTCCCTGGCAATCACGGATCTTGAATTTTTTCGAAGGGAAGGGGCAAAAACTGAAAATTGCCGCCACGCTCGCCTGTATTAATCACCTTAATCATCATCATCATTTGACGCCCACTGATGGACACGCGTGCGTCTGTGGCCTTTAACCTATGTCTACACGCCCCACGAAAAGTAATTTATGTGCTTAAAGTACTGAACGTCTCAGTGGTCAAAGTTGCGTTAATGATGACGATGATGAGATCGCAATAAACTGTCTTTGCAAACCCCTCAAATTAAACTCTAACGACATTAGGCTTACAAAAATTAATCAACTATACAGTTGACTGGGACTGTTGTAAATTGTAGCAAGTACGTGAATTAAAGTAAAAGTTGCGACAAGTGTGCCGCGGCCCAATCAGCTGTTGGCGCGTTCGCGAGTGCAACAGACAATACGATTAAGATCTACGCAGCACAACTTTCGCCGGCGCGCCGAGCGGCAGTTAGTTGTTATGAAAGAGAGAAATTTGTAAATTGTTCGCGCCCGAGTTCGCGAACTCCGTCGAACTGGAGTTTGTTTTAAGAGTCCAACCTTGAAACAAGAAGAAAAGTAGTCCTGTAAAACAAAGTTTTGCGGCCGCCGTCGCCGGCGCAAGCGGTTCAAGGATTGTGCCCGAACTGTCTGTCTGTACAACTTTACCGATTAAAAGCTCAAAAGCTTCCAAAGTCATTTTAAAAGTTTATCTGCACGCGGGCGTGCGGGGTACGGGGGAAACGCGGGGGTGGCGCGGGGTTCGCGGTGGCGTACGGCCCGGCTCGTTATCATCCCACCGCAATACTTTAGTTAAAACCTAGTTTAACTTATTTATAAATCGACGGCGGTCGATGGCCGGGCCCGCGCCTACTGCGCGAATTAAACTGTCAAAGTTCGCCAGCGGCCGCCGGAGGGCTGTCGCGCCTAGCGGGAGACATGTGCTCGGCCGGGGAGCGCCAAATACTTGCCAACGTACACACTAAGTTCCTAGACCCTTCGCTACTTTGTTTTACAGCTGTTCCACTTAGCGAACTATGCCTCGAGTTGGGCGCGAGTTCTTGCATGTGTATCGGCGGCACACAGCCGCATCCGAATAGTTTCATAAACATAACCCAACTTAGTTTTGGACGACTTTTCAAAGTCAATGCATACTAACTTTCGATGTCTAGGAGTGCGATATTACGATTGGATCAGTTTGCTGGTGACTTTAATGCATTCGTTTACTCGAAACTTTGTTTTATTGGATCCAACTTCGCGCAACAGGGTTAACGACGTATCTTCATTTATTTTTAGGGAAGTGAATATTGTTCATAGAAGAAACTTTCTTATAAGACTGATCTAACTTATAGTTGACAGTTAACCAACTTATTTCGTTGATTTGTAGGTATTCAGGTTTGCATGTTATTCCTAAACAAGTAGGTAACGATTGCAGAAATATTAAAATAATTCCATTGTAGTAAATGATTTTTTTGTTATAAAAGTATTCTTTTATTCAAATGACGTGGGTTCGATTCGCAAGAAAAGCATTCGGGCAGATTTTCTAATCTAATATGAATATTTGTATAACTACGACATACAGACGATGAAGGAAAATGTCGTGACGAGACTTACAGATAAAAATTGCAAATATGTGTAGCCCGCCTATAACAGTTGGACTTGTTGTAGCGGGTATAGGTACCATTTATTCCTTTAAAATGGAGAGGCATAAGTATTCAAACCTCATTAGATAAACTATTCTTTTTGTAATGTGTTTAATTTATATTTTTCTTTTTTTTTCAATGTTATTTGTTACAAACTATCTTTTATTTCAGTATATATATAATAAAACTACGTTTTAACGGTTTTAAGCGCGTGATCACGGAAGACTATTATTATGTATACAAGTCGCGAAAACTTAAGAAAATATTATATATATATTTAAATAAAGTCCGCCGACCATACACATATATTGACCATGATCTGTTTATACAACAAGATTTTAAATTTGCTATAATTACATAAATAGAGACTTTAAGTTAAAAAAAAAACGTTTAATTGAATGTATTTAGTGAGATCCTTGTTTTATTACGCATTAACTTGTCTTGTCCCTGGGGGGCCTTTAGAAAACGTTGAGGCACGATTCGTTCTCATAATCAGCGTAATTACCGAAATCTGCGTCGGAAAGTCACGATCAACAGTCAAGCGCGTAGATAAAGCTGCCACAACCCTCGGAGCAACGGATGGCATCGCCACTATAAGTTGGTCTACCCTGCCCTTCTTTATTACTCGATGTACATAGAAAACGGGGGTCATTTTGAAGTATTGTAGGGGTCTATAAACATGAGTCGCGACGTACGTGTTATCTTCCTTCGCCAATAAGTCACGCAATAATTACCGCGAGTCGGGGATCACGCGCGCTCCCGCACATATTTATGCAGCCAACATAAATATGTATACATAAATAAATATTGTACGCGACAATTGCAAGCGGGTTTATGGGCTGAAGTAATTGGTGCCGCGGGCTTCCTTGGCACCACTTTATTATCGTCTAATTTTGCTACATTCGTGACTGACTATTCTTCTTTTTATTAGGGAAGGTATAGCTGATTATAATTTTATTTTAACAAAAATACAACTCATATATCTGTAGGCATATTAATTTATTTATTATGAGTTATCTATTGGTGCAGTTTTCTGTTGAGATGCTTGGACCGACTGGTCCTGAGAGCATGAACCTCTATAAAGAACTATCAAAACGGCTCATCGCGTCTTCAGCTTTAGATAATATGGCGATCCAGCGAGCTAACGTAACCAGCCTTCTGGGTATGTTTTTCGTAAAAGAGGGTGAGCTAGGCTTAGTATTCTACTTATAATTTTGAGAGATTATAGAGTTTTAATTTTTTTATTGCATGAGTCTAGCAGACAGGCCGACGGCCTACTTGATGGGAAGCGGATACCGTCGCCTATGGACATTTGTAATCAATCTGCTGCCGCTCACTACAGTGAGACTGGAACCTGGCCACTGATGCCGGAACACAACTCAAGGTTGTTATGGCGGCATACTCTAAACCAGGTGTGGTAGCCATCCAGACGGGCAAAAACTCTACCACCTGGCTGTGGGTTGTTTTTCATTCATTCATGCGTTCTTTCTCCGTTCCTGCACGGATAAAATAATACAGATAAATTTTTTAAATGTAAATAGTTAATAATATTTAAAAGAAAATATGGAGCAAATGTGAAATAAAATTAACACAGCGACATAACAATGAGTTACGTTATCGCAGTCTTTCAAAACATCCAAAACAAAACAAAAATTGTAATTCAATAACAATGTGTAAACATTTTATTTCAGGCATGGCGCATATTTTGGTCAGAAATTAGAAGTATTAAATCATTCTTCTGAAAAGTTTTCAAAAGTTGCTACAACCAAATAGCCGTTTGATGCCTGAATACCCACGTGCAAGTAAGTTTGGTTTATTAGTATGTTTTTGTTTCGTTTTTATTTATTCCTGCTTCATGGTCCTTCAAATAATCCATTTTAATGAAATTTTGTGTATACACTTATTTATGTAGTACCTACCTATTATACTCGAGACCAAGATTTTGTAATTATTATTGTGGAAAATACGATATTCTCCTAACGGATTATATTATAACACCGGAATATATTCGAACTACGACAAGTAGAAAACCCTAATTAAATAAAAACGACTTTTGTGTGTTATTTCACCTTATTTCAACTCATTCAGATTACGTCCATCCGATTGAGTTGAATACTTATTTATAAGCGTCATTTTTCGTTATCAAATTATACTTAGACTAGCTGTGCCAGCGACGTCGTCCGCGTGGAATTTGTTTTCAAAACCCCCGATTTTGAAAAATTCTTCATTGGTGCTCCGCTCTTATCGGTCTTAGCGTGATGATATATAGCCTATAGCCTTCCTCGATAAATGGGCTATCTAACAGTGAAAGAATTTTTCAAATCAGACCCGTAGTTCCTGAGATTAGCGCGTTCAATCAAACAAACAAACAAACTCTTCAGCTTTATATATTAGTATAAGATTTGACTCACGGCTAGCTCGTTGCAGATTTTTAATTTGAAGAGAATGAATTCAGTACCTGTAGTACTGACTCTGGCGCCATTCAGAGACGTATCGAAATATTGATTTGATTGACTTTCACGATTTTACTGAATCACGATTTTGCGGTGACGTCTATGCATGCGAGCATTTGTGAATTTCGGGAATTTGAATACATAGCAAACTCAACACTGGGCATTAGCTACTTACTGAGTAAACATTACTCATCTTTATAAGGGCCTGCGTTACTTGGGAAACGGTATGGTATGAAAGCTCTTGATCTGTAACTTTAAAAAAATTTCAACTTACGTTTTTGATGTAGAAGGCCGGAACAACTTGTGTGTTATGGGTTCGTCATCATTATTCTGGAAAACAAACAAAATTAGATAGATAGATAACACAAAACATTAACAGAAAACTTACGAACTAGTATTATTCTGATTGTGTACAAAGGGCGGCCTTATAGCTAAAAAGTGACCTCTTCCAGACAACCCGTGGCAAGGATATTGCTGATTAGGAATGGCGATGTTGGTATACATAATTATTGTACTTTTATTTATATTTTAATAATAAATATATAATTAATAATAATAATAATAAATCGGCAGACAAGCACACACACTGTATATCCCCAAATTAAGCAAGTTACGCTTGTGTTATGGGTCGCAGACACCCAGACCATAGTAAATAACGGAGAAAATACGTTTCCGAAATTTACTATACCAGGAATCGAACCCGGAGCCTCTGCGTTGCAGTGAGGTAAGCCGGCAAAGGCTTAGCCCGCTCAACCACAGAGGCCGTCTATACTAATTATACTATATATACAAATATACAAGTTATCGTAATAAAATGCAACTATTTAAACATAATAAGCATATAACTATTTGCAATATAATACTAATTATATAAAATTACATATCATTATATTGCAGATAGTATTTTCTGACCATGTTCTTAAATGGTAATAGAGATTTTGATTGTCTGATAGCAACAGGCAATGTATTCCAAAGTTGGACAGCGTTAACCGTGAAAGAATTATTGAGAAACGTTGTATTATGAATAGGAGTAATAAGTCTATGTATAAATTATATCATATCTTATTATTTTTTTAAAGGTACTATAGCTGTTTTGGTATTATTAAGCGGTCATGTTGATGTATAGTTATAGCCAATTTTTAAAACAACTTCTTATATCAATATGGTTGAAACTTGGTACAGAAATATATCTACTGTGTACAGTCTTGGTATGAAAATGTTCGCCAGTTTTCAAATTGATTCATTTAACGTTCCGCTAGCACATGTTACCTTTTCAAACTAAGTCACAGAACTGATTATTCCACTAAAAAGTATTGTGATGACAATAAAGTTTAAAATTACTTAGATCAAAGTTATTTGATTTCCTTCTTGTCTGAAAAGATGTTTAGAGATGTAAAACTTTTTTATTGGTTTTAATATTTATGATAATTGATGTGATTATAGCCTCTTTGTTTCTGATGATTAAAACTATTGCTAATCTCAGTCTCTATTATTGTCAACATTGCAATTATTTTGTTTCACGTTTTTATATTTTATAAACGTAACATTTATTAAAATGTTGGCAGTATTGTTTCTTGTGCTCGTGCAAGCAAAAGTCCACTTTAAAGTGACGAACATTTTCGTTCCTCGACTGTACAATGAATTTAAAAACGAGAAAAAAAGGGGCGCTAATTCGAACCAGTAGATTCCGAATGTGCAACTTTTAGAATTTTTGTCTGTCTGTCTGTTAGAGCATCACGTGAAAACTACTAAACGGATTTAAATGAAACTCGACACAGAGCTAGCTTGTATCCCGGGCGTAACTTAGGATACTTTTTATCCCGATAAATGATGTCGTTTCCTTTGGATCAACGACTAAAGCCAAACCTGTTGCAATTCATTAATAAACGTAGTCATAATAACGCGAACTAGATTTCGCTGGGGCTACTAGTATTAAATAAGTAAAAATAATGAGGTGACCACCACCGTGGCTGTAATTTGGGAATGACAAAAATAATTGAGTGTACATAAGCGCAGGGGTCGGTAGTACTCGGTAAAAGTAGATTAAGTCCGAAAACTGCCTAACTGGCGCATGCCATCCACCAAGATTACGATCCTTCAATCGTTAATAAATATTTCCAATCATCTATTTTATTTTAGTTTTAAGTATTCACTGACTTTATAAACTAATACAATAAAATAAAACTTATATTGTATTCTACCCATAGTCCCGCAAGGCTATAAGTAGAATACTGAGCCTAGATCACCTCTTCTTCTATGGGTAAGGTGCCCAGAAGGCTGGCTACGATTCCTCGATGGATCGCCATACAGATCCGTTGTCCGAGGTAGGCACCAATGCTATTCTAGTATTCACTTAAGACTATAATAATATATCCAAATCATTTCAATCACCATCATAAAATAAATCATTTTCTGTTATTTATAATAATTATTGTTCTACTTTTAAACAGCATTTGTTTATTAAACTATGAAGTTTTTTACAAATGGTTCATAGAAGGTTAATACAAAAGTTGCAAGTGAAAACACACGATTTATTTTTATAATATTTATCCCGTTGACATTATTTACTCATTTTTTGTCTTATTATATAAATATGTAAATATAATCTAAGCTATCATTAACGGCCTCTGTGGTTGAGCGGGCTAAGCCTTTGCCGGCTTACCTCACTGCAACGCAGAGGCTCCGGGTTCGATTTCTGGTATAGTAAATTTCGGAAACGTATTTTCTCCGTTATTTTATAGTCTGGGTGTCTAGGATCGGCCCCAGAATGGTCCGTTGTATATTACCCATAACACAAGCGTAACTTACTTAATTTGGGGGTATACAGTGTGTGTGTTTGTCTGCCGATTTATTTATTATTATTATATAAAATAATTATAATGTTAATAAATTGTTAGCAATCAATTCACCGAAACATAAAACAGTTTATTCAATGTTAGCTATTATAAGGAGTAATGACACGGCCGTAGTTTAGTACCAGATCGGCAATCCGGTATAAATGTTGGTATTACGTGTTGCCAACGCGCACGAAATGTGATTTTAATTGATGTTACACGGACTGTCGACAAACACTTTAAACACACCGTCACGATGGAATTATTTTATTAAATAAATTACTTAGTTGTTTCTAAACATTTCTATTCATTTTCTTTTAAGGCTAAACCATATTTGTGTGTTTGAATCTTAGATTAACTAAACGATTGTAATCATATTGTATTAGTGGATGTCGTTCCCCCTTTGAGTTCAGGCATTCACGTAAGCAAAATAAAAATTAAGTTTAATTAATTTAACTTTACTTTCAGTTAGTTCAAGTATCAAAAATCTCATTTTACAAACTTTTATTTAACTTGTAATTTGTATGTAAGTATGTTCTTGACAATAATTTTTCCTTGATATTTAATTTCCAGACATTGGCCCTCCGGATGTGCTAATGAAATCCATATTTATCATAATGTCTTTTAATTGCCGGTTCATTTATCTTACTGTTCATTCATTCACTTGCCTTACTATCGGTAGAAATTTGAAATTACCTGTTTAGAGTTTATATCAAATTTTAACCGATATTAAGGCAAATGAACTACAAATGTTAGTAAGATATAGGAACCCGATATTAATCAATGACAGTATAGATCAGCTAAATGAAAATAAAACTAAGAAAATAAACCGTAATATATAAAATATGTCAGTTTTTGAAGGGTATATTCGAAATACGAGTGAAATCACGGGGACAGCTAGACGAAAATTAATTTTAAGAAGCTGTATTTTTTCTGCAGTCGCTACACGTTAAAGCCTAGACCACATGGCACCGTGTGTCAAAGTATTGCGTTTACTTGCAGCGTCCGCCCGTTTTAATAATTCATTACTATTTAATTTCAACGTCCTTTTAGGTCTGTTAGTGTGTCAATGAGATTCATATTTATAATAATATATCCAGCCACAATGAACATTATTTTCAAACTTCTCTAATAAATTAATGACATCAAAAATCAGCTAAATATAAAAACCAAAAAAGAATAAACTGTGATAAATAAAATGCGACAGTTTTTGAGGGATATCAAAATCGAAATGCAAATGAAATCGCAAGTTCAGCTTTAATACTTATATTAATTTTAAGAAGTTGCGTTTTTTCTGCTGTCGGTACATGTTAAGGCCTAGTCCACATATCACCGCGTGTCAAAGTACTGCGTTTGTTTGTTGGCGTCCACACCAGGCGAGCTGGGCACGTTGGCCATATCGCACCAGTCTGTAAATTTGATTTTAATATTGAGCACGTAATGCCCTGTTAGCTTACGACCACTAATTGATACGGCCCTCTTAGCACGCGTCTAATGCTAGTCATTATTTTCCAATTCATAGGCTCTGCCTTTTAAACGATGGATTATTCAGACGACTTGCTTGCTACAATTAATTTTGGGTTACTGTTTGTTTAAGTAATTAATTGTATGTAAATGTAAGTTTGTATTGAAGACTAACGTGTAATTATTGATTTATGATTTTTCTACATTTGTATATCATTTAAAACTAAATTAACTAAGAAAGAAAGTAAAAAAAAAACCAGATTATTTCGAAATGTGATACACACAAAACGACAGAACACATAATTAACAATAAGAACCATATTTAAAGAGATTGTATGTCGCAATTTGATAAAGGAGTTTGGCACTCAGTATTTTGCTATGCTGAAACGTAGTCCAATTTAGATTTGATTTTCAATGTCCAAAATCATATATGACATGCGACCTACGGTAAAAAACTAAAATTTAAACGTAAATTAGTATAAGAAATAAAATATATACAAAAGTTTCAATTTTTTATTACATATCATCACTTTGGAATTCGATTGTTGAAGTGAAATTTCTTTAGAATCGTTGTGTTTTAAAACTCGATGAAATGAAAAAGTGATACTAGAAAGAGATAAACACATAAATCTATAGGACTAAGCCTGCGAGAGAATGAGATAGAATACATTATATTTAATAATTTAAACACTATGCTCATACAAATAGAGTTGGAAATGTTTTGAAGTTTTTAGTTGATACTACAAATTTCGTGTTATACAGCTTAAATATATTATAACAATATAATATATGAAATGTGACGTAACGAAATTTAGAATCCCTCCCACCCCTTGTCACACTTTCTTCCACTTCTACTGCGTGTGAACTGCACACACACAGATTTTTTTAATCTGCCCACTTTAAATCGTTTCCTGAAAAATTCCCGCGGGATTCCCAGAATAAAAAGTAGCGCAAATTTTAAGTCTAAGAATTTGCTGTCGATTAGCGAAAACCGCGTCGAAATCGGCCTAGTAGATTTTACGTGAATCCCGAAAAACAGACAAACCGACAAACAGACAAGAAATCTAAAAAAAATTGCAAACGGGTTCTTCGTCGTTTATTTAGTCTATTCCAGTTGTCTTTTTTTTAAATAGCTTCAATGTACAATCACGGCATGTTTAGAATTTTATAATATTATCCCCCCAATCGATGTCCGCTAAGAACGTTCCCGAAAATTCTATGCACATTTACACGCTGATGAAAGCTTATGCGTTGCACTAAATAAAGTTTGTTTAATAACTTTCCGCCAAACAGGTCAAATTCACAAAAGATTTATTTTGAACTGTAAGGCCCCTAGCACACGGTGTATTTAAAACGCGCAGACTACGCGTGTTTTAGGAACGCGCGTCGTCTGCGCCGTAGATGCCGATTTTTGCGTTTATATAGATATAAACACGCGAAATACGCGATACAAACGCGCGTGTGAAGCGCGTTTGCTACTCGTTTGAAGAGCGTACGAAGGGGCGCAGGAGGGGTAGAGGAGGGGCTCGCGCTCACGCCGTCGCACTACCCCGACTACCTGCGGCGCATTTGGAATAATAGTTTATTGTGTGCTGCACGTGTATTTTGTTTTTTATAGATTTTTTGTAGTTGTATAGATTCGGTTATTTTTAAGTTTTTTTCTTTTTAAAAGCAGTGCTAAAGCCAGCGTAAGCAGTGTAGTCTCAACCGACGCCATTGTACAACTGAACTGATCTGATCAAAACGTAGAAGATACGAGGGACTACAACACGTCTGCATCGCTGTATCTGCGCGTATATGCGCAGTAGACGCGTGCTTCACGATAACCGCGTGTGCTTAGGGTTACAAGGTTCGTTCGAATCTCGTTTGAAGCGCGTATACGCGCGTCATCTGCGCATCGGCTGCGCGTTTAAAATACGCCGTGTGCTATGGACCTAAGTAGCTTTTTGAAAATACTGTTTAGAAATCACTGTTTCATAAAGGGTTATTGATATAAAAGTGAATGTTATATTAAATAACAAAAGTGAATATGAAAGTTATCAACAACATAACTCCATAATTATTCTCATCGTAGACCTTTGAAAATGGTAAAAAGTGAAAAAATAATAATATAGTTGGATGAAACCCATTGGAAAAGGAAGAGAATATAACAAAAATGAAAGAAAAAATAATTTACGGGCGATCTGAGAAGTGGGAAGTGGAAGGGGGGTTTAAGGGCAAAAAGTTAAATGACAAAGTTGTAGGTAATAAAAAAGATCTACAACTTTTAAATTTGCACTTTTTTCACATAACCTCAAAATTTATGTGAAAACCTCATATAAGTTTTTGGTTTTATATTTTCAACTTTTACAAAAAAAAATTTTTTCATGAAATTTGGTGAAAATTAACTTTTTATGTCCCAAACACACTGTAATTTTATTAATTTAAAATATTTATCTTTTACCTTATTTTGACTTAATATCGAAAAACATAAAAATTCTCGCGTCATAATATCAGCTTTTTTAAAAAAGTCGGCGGGCTTTTTGTTCCTTGAAATCTCTATTTTCTGATGGTGTAAAAAAATACATTACTATAGTAAATGTTCTCAGAAAATGCAAAGAAATAACAGGTAGTAAGGCCCTGGCAGTGCTCGGGGACTTCAACGCCAAATCCATGGCTTGGGGTTCTCCGCTCAGCGACCAGCGGGGCGAGCTGCTCGAAGAGTGGGTGATCCACGTCGGTCTCGCTGTCTTAAACAGGGGGACAGTCACACGTGCGTGCGTATGCGCGGTGGATCCATAGTGGATCTGACGTTCGCTAGTCCTGCAATAGCACGCCGTGTGCAGGACTGGAGAGTCCTGCAGGAGGTAGATACTCTATCGGACCATTGGTACATTCAGTTTAGCGTCTTCGCCCGTAACTCGGGCACCAGGGCCCTGGAGTGTCCCCCGGTAGAGGAATACCTGCGCTGGACAATAAAGCGTCTTCCGGGATGCCCTCATCGTCAGCAAGCACTTGGGCGGAAGGGCCCGAGGGAGTGTCACCTAACGTAGATATAGAGGCGAAATCCCTACGATCGCTAATGACGTCGATCTGCGACGCAGCGATGCCTAGAATAGGCCCTGGCAGACCTAAAAATCAGGTGTACTGGTGGGGTGAAGAGATAGCCGGGAAACGAATGGCTTGCATACAACTTACTTACATGCTTGCGAATGTCGCCATCAGGGCAGCCAAGTCAGCAGCACGGGAAGAGCTCTTGGGAACGCTTGATCAAGATCCTTGGGGCCGCTCATATCATCTGGTTCGAAACAATCTCCGGCCATGGGTGCCCCCGCTGATTCAAAGTCTCCCCCCTTCCCTGATGGTCGACGTAGTTAGTGCTCTGTTCCCCTCGAGGGCCGAGCATCTACCCCCCGCAATGACTCCATTTTCACCGGGGCCCAGCGCGGGGCAAGAAGAGGACGAGATACCCGCAGTGACTCGAGAAGAACTGGGGGTAGCGATGTTCAGGCTCAAAGCCAAGAACACCGCCCCCGGTTCGACGGCATACCGAGACGAGCGTAGGTTCCGTCCCATGACGCCTTGGAGTCAGTTTGGCTCTTTACCACCCAGTGGAAAACTGGAAACCGAACATGACTGGCGTATTCCTCGACTGACCTATCAACATGCCGCCCACTGGTTCATGAAATCGTTAAATGGTCAGCTTAATGGCTTCCAAGAATTCGCATGAAATATCAACAGAGGAAAGAAGGTTTTATGACGTCTTACGGCGGCGTGAACAAAAAGATTAGCGCGAATAATAGATCATTCATATTCAAAGGGGTAATAAGACACCTGCAAAGGATTAGTATCAGCTTGCAACAATAATATCTAAATTATAAAAGCAAAGGAAGAAAATTTGGTCAACAGCATACCACTTTCAGATCAGAAATGGAAGATAGGAAAGAATTCCTTAGAATATTCCTAATATAACAAAGGCAATACCGCTGTACTGAGAGATGAAACCAGTTGTGCTTGTAGTCTAGAATATAAATTGTATTGGATTCTTTGCTTTTTGGATTTGGATTCTTCGCTTAACAATAGACGATATCGTAATGGCATTTGATTACGATATCGTCTAATGTTCAGCGAAGAATCCTGTCAATAAGAAAGAAGCTTCATGTCGATGGTTCTACTGACAAAGTAACAAGTCTTTAAAATTAAAATGATGACAAAAGCTTCAGAAATGTCAGAGGCTAGAAAGAACTTGACGATAGCACCAAATAAAGAAAAAAAAGACATTCCAACAAAACGATTCTGGTCTCAATTTAACCTACAATTCACATCCAATACAGGTGAAGTGGCTGTGTAGGTAGTAACTCACTTCTCTGTAAGACACCCTTCCCGCAGAGATTATGGCGGCGCCATCAAATATGCATAAAAGCCGTAAAATGCCACACTTAACCGCTCCCCGTGCCGTCGGCTCGCGGCGTTGTCACCTGCGAGTGTGGCTTCAGCCGAGTGCCGAGCCACTCACTCCGCGGCCTCACTCGTTCAGACTCATCTCCAGACAGATGCTCAGACACAACGGTAATTAAAAATTACCACCGTCTCATAAATTTACATAAAAGACGTGGGACTTGCGTACGAATGTGACGTCGGTGATTTAATGTTTTGGATGGGCTGCTTTAAGAGTTTGTTTCTCTTAAAGGCTACATGTACTTTGAAATTCAAAGTAAATAAGTGTGGCGTAAATCAACCTTTTAGTTTGATATTTTCCGATTAATAGAGATTACTGACTTGTTTATATAACTATACATATAAAATAATATCTGCCTATAAACATTGCTGGGCTCTTGTCTTTCATGTCTTTACTTCAGAGAATCGGTTGATATACCCGCCATACTAACGACGATTTGCGGATTTCAGAAATCGTTAAGCTCAGTATACAGGTTTGTTCTCAATATTTTCCTGCAAGGAAATTGAAGATAAAAATATTTTAAATTTCTAAAATTTTCATTTAAATACGTTGAGCCATTTCCAAGCCTAATAGAGACAAACTCTCAGACAGACTAATAAACAGCCATTTTATAGTTCGGTATCATATAAATTACTGTAAATACAAAAAAAATATTTTTACAATAAGTTTCATTGACACCGCGGTATCTGTATTTGTCACCCTGTAATCTTAGTTAATGAACTTAACATGTTCGCACTTCCCCATCAGGAGTGACTACATGAATAAGTAGTATGCAAACAGAAAGCTAGCAATCCCATTATAACAATCATCTTCCCGTTCATTACGCGAGGCAAGATACTAAATTTAAATTAACAGCCCCTTGTTAGTTGAACTATGTACATCTGCGCTGAAATGAATGTTCATTTGCCAAGTTGAAATCGGGAATAGCGACTTTACGCGACACTCCTTACTCTATATCTGTTGGAAATTAAATTTATTCCGAAAATATCACTGTACTCTTGAAAGATTCATTTTCTCTTTTAATTTAGTTATTAGGAATATTAAGGAATAGATTGGCCAAGTCAAGCACAAGAAGAGTTCCGTAAAAGTGGTTGTTTGGTGGTGGGTTTATGTTCTTTCGCTACAGAACTAACACAAACATTCCATATATCAAAAAGGAGCAGTGCCTGTGACGTCGTCCGCGTGGAATTTGTTTTCAAAACCCCCCGATTTTAAAACATTCTTCATTAGTGCTCCGCTCCTATTGGTATTAGCGTGATGATATATGGCCTATAGCCTTCCTCGATAAATGGGCTATCTAACACTGAAATAATTTTTCAAATCAGACTAGTAGTTCCTGAAATTAGCGCGTTGAATCAAACATACAAATAAACACTTTATATATTAGTATTACTCAACATATATTAATGAATATATTACTCATATATTTACTTTATATATTACTCAACATATATTAATGAAACTAATAATTTTTGAAATTTATTTTAAACCTCTATTTCTAACTTTGAATTTTTTCAGAATTTTTTACTTAATAGTCCAAAATTTATAGGCGGGGTCATACTTTTTACTACTTATGAATCGAATATTTCCCCACTTTTCAGACCAAAAAATCATCTAAATCTCACCTAGACTTAAACTAAAACTTATAAAAGAATCAGTATGATTTTTAATACCTATCTATCAACATACCCACGTACCTACACTTACAGAAAAAATTACTCTTAGTTACATATGTTTATTGCGTGGCGGCCACCCGTAATTTTTAGTTTGGCCGCAATTTCAATACACCATTATACAGTGGCATGTATTCAATGTTTCAAAAACTAAGAAATAAAGAACACTGCACTTGTTTTCTAAAACAATTCTGAATATGATTTTTCTCCTATGTTAGTTATACGGCGGTTCATTTACTTTTTATATATCAATACTTAAGTGTAGATTCAAATCTAATTGAAGTTATTAAATATGTATATACTTTAAAGTCATTTTACGACTGTAACATATTTTGAGTTACATAGAATTTAATATATAATAAAGATGTTTCATAAAGATCTCTATGCAAAACTATAGATCCGTAGTACCCTGTTAGCATTTACCGCGGTGAAGTCAGAAGCAGCCAATTTAGCCACCGTCGCCTTCGTCTTTATCGTATCTTTAATGAACACTCATAAGCGCACACTACTTAATGTATTGTGTCGGTGAGACTAGCTGTGTTAGTGACGTTTAGTTCTGCATCGTGGCCAAATGAACTGACGAGCTTTGTGGAGATTACGTTTCGCAAATGCACAAAGATTGGGGTTTATTCGCAGTTTCCTACTTTTAGGAGACCAAAAAATAGTTCGAACAGAAATCTTGTGAATACTAGTGTACTTATTGTATGCAGACGAGTCTTTGAGCAATGTTGTACCAAGTTGTGGTATATGTGCGACTGAAAGTTCATACCTATACCAACCATACGCACTTGGCTGGGTATATGAATAACATGAAACATATAAAAAACAATCTTGGAAAATCGGGGAGATTCACGCATGTCATAGGACCGTTAATATACAATAAACTACCTAAAAGGATAACAGAGTCACCATCCATCGCTTCATTTAAAATACGGCTCAGGAAATGGTTAGTCGAGCACACTTTTTATAGTCATGAAGAGTATAATTATGTCCTATGATGTGATGTAATTTAAATTTTATTTGTAACCATAATTATTATAGTATAGAAATTGACGTGTGACTTTGTTATGAATAAAAGATTTCTAATTTCAATGTGTCCTATCAGTTATGTTGTACGGTGTAGAAACATGGACGCTGACAGTGAGGCTGGTCCACAAAATTAAAGTCGCTCAGAGGTATATGGAATAAGATATTTTGGGTATTTCTATTATCAGTAAAGAGCCCAAAGGTTACCGATACAGCTCACAAAATAGACAAGATGAAGTGGTAGTGGAACTATCTAGTCTGTTCAAGGATTGATGACCAGTGATCCAGACGAATTCTGAAATAAATAC
The DNA here is from genome assembly GCA_039645545.1 of Dendrolimus houi. Lineage (NCBI taxonomy): Eukaryota > Metazoa > Arthropoda > Insecta > Lepidoptera > Lasiocampidae > Dendrolimus > Dendrolimus houi. The sequence continues at coordinate 19,792,350 of CM077127.1, read as the reverse complement.
TACGTTTTGGCTAAAGTAGTGTAAGAAGTCTTCCGCCTCGGAGGATTGATGGTCTGCAAAAGTTGCCTATAGGACTGGATGAGGAAACCAGATATGTAGTGCAATCATGGGGAAGCCTAGGCCCAGACACGGACTGCGAGTCGCTTTATTTGAAATAATTAAAATATCTCAAGCTATGTTTTGGTAGCAGGTCTAACTAGACTAATTGTAAAAAAAATAAGATAAAACCTACCACAAAACAAAATCATACTACTACTACTACTACTGGACCATCGAATTGTAGAAAATTCTTTATTTAGTAGGGCATTGTTCAAATCGCCCCCTGTTATTTCTGGTATTTGCAACTAAAGAAAATCTTATACGTTACATAAAAAATAAAGAAAATATTTGCCACCCTCCCAACTCAGTCTCGTAGAGAAACAATGTAGGCCTCGGGAAATGCTAATACGGGCCCGTTCGGCACAAATTGATACTCGATCGTCGCTCATATAAAACACTCTGCGAGCAAGATCGCCCCATGAATAATAAAGAATTGCCGAACGACGTGACGCGATGTACCTCACCGCGCTGTTCTACTGCGACGAATCTTGACGCGATTCTTTAAACCAGAAAATGTTTTATATAACATTTAAGCTATATAAAATGTAGAGTACAATGTATGCAACAATGTAGCGTACAATGGTTTACACTATAGAATAGTTAGAAACCAGAAAATCGTCAAAGCCTTGAGTAAATCGTAAGATGAGTGAGAGTCCCCTTTTTTTATGACGTAGAGGGAGTATCTTTTCTTGGGATACCATTTTCGGGCCTGGGGGCAAGGCTCTACACCGAGGGATGTGTGGGACTTTTGATCGGACGTACGCCATCCCCTATGGCCTCCGAGCGGAGGACAGGGGGACGCAAGGCCGACAAACTATCCACTAAACCTAACCTGCGGCCCTAGCTCACACGCTTTTACGGGGGGCCACAGGAACTAGACCAATAGGTACAGCATCTTTGACGCCCCAAAATTTGTTGAGAAACCCGGTGTGTCCTGCGGGGGATGACAACCTTTTCAATAACAGAGGGGGGAAGTTCGCGGGACCCCCAGTCGTCCACGTGGCTCCCTGTGCTGGAATCATGGAGGCAGGAGATTTTGTGCGTAGCGGGCTCTCCGACCCTGGAGCCGCCTTCTGCGGACGGGGTCCGCATATGCACTCTCCTCCCTTTGACTTCCCCCTCTCCCTATCCCATATTCCTATTCTATTCCCTTGTTCCATCTCTTCTATCCCATTCTAAAGGTTAGCAACACGTTGGCTTCACTTCTGGTGTTGCTAACGCCTATAGGTGACGGTAACCGCTTTTAATTAGTTAGGCCGTCTGGCTACTTGCCAGTTTCGCCTTAAAAAAAATGCACATTCAATATTCCTAAGTTGCTGTGCCCGTCCCTTTTTTCGCGTAGTATTTGGACTTTATATCTTATGAATCTTGCTTGCTTATGTCGAAATAAGAGTACAAAAAAAAATTGCTGGCATTTCTGATGTATTCTCGAATTTTTTATTCAATTTCGTTTACCTGTTAGAAGCCTTTCTAAAACGAACTTTTAAACTAACTGATAAGCCGATTTCTAAGTCCAGTTACGTATGATTAAGCATGATATAAAAATCAGCTTTCATTTAAATTCGTTAATTTTGACATAATAGAAAGACTTTATATTTTTATAATTGAAATTAAAAAGAAACCGAATTTAGGTTAAATATTTTTTCGGAAAATTCTGCGCTGCAAGTCAGCAACTACGCAATACAAATGTGCTCTCATTCGGTGCACGTCCACTATAAAACATAACTCAGATTTTCATAGAGACTCCTGTTTTCATTCTGTTAAACATGCGCCCTCTTTGTCACATAAAAATACCCCAAACGGTTGTAAAAGTTATGACTTTTCTACTCTCTTCTTGTGATAATTGACATTTTGACTTTGTTGTATTTAAATTTTCTACGAAACTGTTTTTAGTGAGTCTGCGAGCCTACGAAGACTTATAATATTAAATTGATCGTTATTTTTAATAACTTTATACATAGTTACTTATACATTTTCTACATTTGTTCTAATTCAAGTTTATATTCAAACCAAGTTCATCAAGTTAAAAATTAAGTCAATTTTCTATTTTATGTTACAACGCTTAGCAACGTGTTATTTCTGACAAATCATAATCTTAAATGGTTAATCAGACAAAACTAAACCCGCAGGTCTATTACGTGTAATTATTATAACGTATAGTCGTTACGCACAATTGCGTAATAAATCGGTAGGAATTAAATCACTCTATGTTGAATATTCCCCGTTTACATGATCGACAATTAGTGTGCTCGTAGTGTAACGTGTCAATACAAGGATGTAATAAGTAAACAATAGTTAGTTAGTTTTGTGGAGGATTCATGCACCAAATAATTTCATATTTTATTTTATATTAGGATATGCCCGCGGTCTCGTCCACGCTTGACTTGAAATTATCGAGGGATTCCCGGGAAACCAAGTATCACAGCATCTAAAAAAAGAATGTGAGCTATCGTTTTAGTGGAAACTGTGTCGGAATAAGCAAATTTTTATGCATCCGAACTACATCAAACCACTCCCGGGAAAATTCCCGCCGGATTCTCAGGATAAAAAGTAGCGCAGGTTTAAGTCTAAGAATTTGCTGTCGATCAGCAAAAACAGCATCGAAATCGGCCCCGTAGTTTTTACGTGAATCCTGAAGAAAAAGACAAACTAACAAACAGATAAATAGACAAGAAATGTAAAATTGCATTAGTGTTCTGCATCGTTTATATAGTCTATTCCAGTTTTTTATAGCTTTAATGTACAGGCACGGCATGTTAAGAATTTTATAATATTATAGATTATTTACTTAATGGTAATCAAAATATGCTTTAAGGAATTACTATATTTCCGGCATTTAATCTTTGAAACTTTTTTTGAATAAGTTATGTTCTTTTTATTACTTTAGGTGAATATTGCAGTTATTTATAGCAGGTAGGTACAAATGTCCTGGGTAAGTTGTTCACATACAGTTACACGATTTCTAACAAAATAAATGTAATATTTGTAGTTACTTATATAAGTAATAATTTTTCAATAAAACATATTAATATGTAAAGTTATACAAATCTAATAATTCAGACAGTCACTTTCTGTCTGAATTATTAGATTTGTATATTTGTGCGTTTAATTGTTTTTGTTTACAATTTTGGAAAAAAAAAAATATTATTAAATTTGCGTATATAATTATGTGTTGGAACATCTGAGGTGATTATAAAATGTTTTTATCCTGAAAATTGAGATATTTCTCTTAAAGTTGCGAAGTTTACGTAAAAGAAGTAACTTTGAATTATGATTGCGATTAACGCAAACGTAACATATTATTATAAATCTTTTACATGTCACTCACCTTACGTCTAAAATCAATACATCTCTCTAAAAATCTAAAATACATAAAAGTCTGTGAAATTACAAAATTTATAGATAGAATTCGAAATCAAGTTTCATTTCAATATCAAATCATTTACAACAATTAAACATATTGTTACGAGTCGCGAGACTCGAATTAAAATGCCGTTAGAATTATTATAGAGTTTATTAGAACCATACAAACCTGTACAACACAGGTAGGTACAAATATAACCGAACGCAATAAGACCAAACGTAATGCAGGAGATCGTAATTCAAATGCACGCGCAAAGTCCGTCACTAAATAGATTACCGAATGTACACAAGTCTTGCTTAGCTTGTGGTTATCGCTCGACTGCCTCATCTCTCCATTGGGGCCTTGCTTTATACTGCACAGATGCAATATGTCTGACCGGCCGCGTGGACCGAATTTCTGAGAATCAGTTTGTACTTTTAAATTCGAGACACCTGGCAGTGATCACAATACAACAATAGGACGTAAAAGATTACAAACACAATGGGCTGGTTTTTTTAAATCACAAAGTAAACAAAAGAAGTCTAAATGCCGAAAAGGTAAAAAAATGTGTTTCTACAGGTAGGCAGATGTGAATTTGTCTTTGTCGGCACCTAGGTCGTAACAATATGTATTTTAAGCAAGTATTGGAAGCTCCAATATTTTTATATATCTTTTTATTATACACATGGCAAAGTTTTGGCTTTGATAGTCATTGCTACTGGTGTTAAGTGACACCGCAGCTTAGAGTAGAGTATGCTCACCTACCTAGAAAACACCTATTCCTGTATATCTTGAAAATATAATTCCAAATTTTATGAGAAACAGACGGTAAGCAGTTCCACACCACAACAGTGAGCAACAAAAATGTAGAATGTGAAGTGGTTAATTTTGACGATTTATTCACCTGTATTTTATAGTTAGTAAACTTCAAAATCAGTCAGTTAATTATGCGTGGCAATATGTGTTTAAATCTGAATTGAAACAACCATTTAAACCTTGACAACCAGATCCTCGGTATTCGTATTACAGATTCGTACCTCTGTCACTCGTAAATGTAAACGCTAGTTGGCGTGTTGTGTTTACCTGTGGAATCCGCACAGGCAATTAGCTCTTTATACGATTAAACGTTCCAAATCCGCAGGTGTTGACGTTCCGACACATTTGCATGACACGCTTACATTTAAACGGTTACTATTGATTTCTAATTTATAGAATAGGGATGTCAAAGATTTTGGTTTATATAACTCTACTGTTTTTACGTCAATATTTAACGCCCCTGCTACGCTCGGGATAACGTTAGTGTTAGTGACTGTGTCACGCACATGTAACTTGAAAGAAAAAACGAATGTAGCTAATCGTTAACGCGTTACTTTTTAACGTTATAAGTGATTCGCATTTCACCGGTTGGGAAGCCTCTAGCAATTCTAAAATCATGTCACTGGAGGGTCGTTGCTCTTCGAGTTGAAGCTGGGGTAAAGAGTATTTAACTCGATACCTCAACCAACTCCACCCAAAGCAGCTGAAGACCTGATTGCTGAAGTCATATTTGATCGCAGTCACTAATACTGACGCATGTAGGGAAGTGTATAAGAAATAAGGATGTGCAAATGGGTTTGAAAAATGGGACCTAGACCCACAAAAGTGGGAATTATTCGAAATTTAGGCGGCAAATGATGACTTTACACTTAGGCACTTCGTCAAGCAGCATATCTTTAGCTTCGAAGATAGGCGAAGAAAATAATTGAATCCTAGGCGTAAGTAAGGAAATGAGATCCTGACTACTAATTGCATTTACATACAGTCATGTATATTATCTTTTTTAATCTGTGTAAAGTGTGATTATACAATACTGGTTTAAAAAGGCTATAAAAGCCTTTTGCAGCGTAGATAGGCGCTGGTCGCTGAGGCCGAGCATCACCGTCAAGGATGCGCAAAACCGTAGCTTACAAATAAAAACAATAATATCAGCCCATAAATGTCCCATTGCTGGGCTCGGGCCTCCCATTATAGGGGAAACGGACAGTATAGCTACAGTGTAGCTTAGATGGCATTGTTTTATTCTACGAAATAAGTTTTTGGGGTGTATAGTCAAAATTTTGGCACTCATTATATTAACAACTACACTGCATTCGTTCTAACAACTGCGCCATGATGTAAACAGTTTATACAAAATATAAGTGCTACAAGAGACACGAGTAAAATAATTAGTTTTCCATTGTATACGAACACCGTACGTGTTCAAGACACTAATACAGATGATTTTCTGACTCGTTAGAATCCAAAATAAAAAATAAATTAGTGTGATATACTGATAAATGTTAGTTTAAGTCTGACTGAATTCAATCTTTGTAGTATAACAGTCTCCGTTATCTAAATGGACTTGAAATGTGCATTCAGTACTAAGATGGACGGAGGAAGAAGGAAACAGCCACAAAGTGACGCCCCTCAGGGGAAGTTGTGAGGTGTCTCCGTACACTGACCACAGACTAAATATAAAACAGAGGTTTACAGGTTATTATATATATAATATTTGTTTTAATTACAATCTACTATTTAAGACAGTTTTCCCTGTAATTTCACCAATTTTACGCCGTCCCCCGCAGCAATTCTTTCATATAAAACATTAGGTATGTGTATAAATATTTCAAAATAATTTATGATAAAAAATACAATTATAAAATAGATAAAAAATAACTTTATTGCACGCCTAAATAAACAAGTACAAAAAACATTCAAATTTACAATCTTCTAGGCAATACAATAGCCGGCCTTATCGCTTAAGGCAATCTCTTCCCGGCAACCTAAGCTACAGGAATTTCTTAGCTAATCTGTAATAATAACCAATCTAATGCTAAGTAATTAATGTAAAAGTGTTGTGTTAAAGAAAATTCATTCAGTTCACATATGAGTGGCTATCTTACTTTCTTTATTTTTTTGTCGAGATCTATCACATGGGCTCCATTATCTTTAGCAAGGTGAACACGACGTGGAGTACTTTGGATCTTTGCGTTGAAGGTGTTTTATTATATAAGCGACCTACGCACTGTACTACTTTTATGTTCCTCCAAAGTTTCCATTGCCTAGGATTTATCTGAATTTAACGTTTACTTGAGTTATCTAGGCAGTTTCGACCATATTAACGGCAACTTATATTTCGTAAAAAGTTTTGCACTTTCTGAGAAAAGCATACATATTTATTATTTACAATTTAAATCAAGATTTATCAAAGTCTATTTCTTAATCAAAATTTAAAGAGGATATAAAAACTCAATTGACATCATATTTTAACTTTTACATACAAAATTAAAAGTGTACTGTGTTAAATTATCATTATTTATTAGCTGCAACGATCGTCAGCATTATAAATCTCTCAATCCCTGCCAAGAGTTACCTGGAAGAGATCGATTTTTAGCAATAAGGCCGCATGTTGTCGCTCTTATTTATCTTTTTTACTTCTGTTTGTCTATACTTTGGTGTACAATCTATCTATTTATCTAATAAAATACTTACTTTGACCTTTCTGCTATTTAATCTACAGCCGAATACTTCACAACGTACTCTAAAGGTGCCCACACATTACGGGACGCGTCTGAACAATGTGCACACTGACACACAGTGACCATCGCTCAAGGTCACGTCCGCTACTTACGACTTATAATGTGCACACTTCAATGGACTTTCCTTATCCAGATACGTTGTAAGCAACGCCCCTCAGCCGTGTCCATCAGTAGCGAATTATATTATGCACACACCTTAAGAAGGCCGATTTCACAATGAGTGCATCGGCCTTCAAATAATAAGGAGCATAAGGACGTCGAGCTAGCATTGTGCTAGGCGGCATTGTACACCGGCACCAGACGCCGAGATAACACAACTCGCCACCGGCCACATTGTCTGCCTAATTGTTATATTCTTAACAAAGCGCATACAGAAACAAACGACGTCGCCGCTTGTTAGCGAGGCTAAACGTTCGCTGTAATAACATGTTCTCAAACAATTGAACTACGTTTCCAATACGCAAGGAAATTGGCTGTACGCGACTGAGGTGCGGTCGGAACGATACTGTTAGAATTCAGTACATTAATATATAAATATCAAAGTGACTTTGTTTGGGTATTTTTTTATTTGTTACTTATATCATAATTTATGTACATACCTTCGATAACAGCATAAAAGAAGAATACTAGGAAGGAGAATAGTCCAGTAACAACATAAGCTTTGAAAAGCTCCTATATCATGCATGGAGCCATAGATAATTATTTTCTCGCTTTCGGATTCGAAGTTTACACAAGAAGAAATTAATGTACCTTCCCCTTAACACGAGATGTATCAGTACTTTCGACAATAGGAAAAACAATGATTTTCTCTCCGTTAGTTTTCCCGGGATGTGGGTCCAAAATTTATCACAGCAAAGTTAGAAAAAAAAATATACTCAATGTATATTAATTAATAAAATTAAAGTATGATTCCTAAATAAAAGTTAAAATTGAAGTGAAAACTGATCTTTCTAAAATTAATGATATATAACCGTTTTTAGAATTTTTGTTAGTCTGTCTGAAAGTTTATTTTGAATAGCCTGCGAAAAGGCTTAACGTATTTCAACAAAAATTATAAGGATTATAACAGAATTTTTGTGTCAAACTTTTATTTATGTTCCATTTTTATATTGTTTAGCGTTACAGTTATTTAGTAGCATAGTTGCTCTTGTCATGTTTCTTTTTAAAGTTAATAATTAATTTTGTTATGTACCCTCCTATTGCTAAACGATACAATCGGCCATTTCCTTAATTGAATAATAATGTTTTATTTCTATTTATTCGCTGATTAGCGCCTGTTTTGTATAGAGTAAGTAGTTCTCTATAATTTAACATAATTTTATGTAATGATATTTATCTCTAATATGTGGTAATTGTGTACAGATTATAATTTAAAATCTCTCAATTGTGTGTAAACGGTGTTCACTACATTTTATTTTCATGTTGGCAGACGCGATAGATTTATACTGCGTTCGGTTTATTTTATTTCATGTAAAACTTTATTATTATTATTATATATATAAAATATTACCTAAAATTTCCAAACAATAATGTATTAAATTCTTGTCTTTCATAACTCTTTAATTTAAATAGTTTATCAATGACATAAATCCGCTATCGGTTGTGCCAATATACTAAGTTTATTATACTGTAAAATTGTTGGACGGATGGCGAGGTGTTATAAAAATGCTTGTCGAGTGTGAAGAGTCGGTGGATGACATATGTATATGTAAGCCGTAACGTTCTCTAATTATAAGTACTGTGACCAGTTGCTGTTCTTTTATAACCATAAACCCTTCTGACTTGTTGCAAATATTACACTACTTTTAAGTTTCACTGTATACTTAAAGAGGAAATAAAGAATTATGTTATACTTCTTATACAGCGCGAGCTTTTCCGCGGGTAAAGATAGTAATAAATAAACAAAGAATTTTAAAGCTATAAAAACCAATCGTTTTAGTCAATATGATTGATAGCAATAAAAAGTAAGTGAAGTATTTTAGGGGTCGATTTAAAAATGCGAAAATCTATCGGGTAATAATGAATCGGCGAGAATCCGGCAAGCGAATATAGCGCTAATGATCTACATTTTGGAATTTCGTGCCATTTCGACGTTTAGGCTGTATTCACATTATGATCAAATCTCGCTGCGTCAGCTGTGTATAGTATTAGTCTCACAACACGGTTCAATCTCGCTGTGTTGCACTACTAGTCTGAAGTTGAAGAAAAACCGTATTTACCCTGTCGGAATAAGTCATAAGTCCGATCACGCTTCAGTCAAATATTCATTTCGATGAACCGGAACCGGAGCGATTGTTACAGTTATTTAGTAGAATAGTTGTTCATGTCATGTTTCTTTTTAAAGTTAATAATTAATTTTGTTATGTACCCTCTTATTCCTAAACGATACAATCAGCCATTTCCTTAATTGAATAATAATGTTATATTTTTATTTATTCTATGATAAGCGCTTGTTTTTCAGATCAATCAATCCGCCATCGGTTATGCCAATTTGCTAAGTTTTTTTATACTGTTAAATTGTTGGAGGGCGAGGTGGCGAGATTGGCGAAGTGTTCTAAAAATGCTTGAAAATTGTAAAAAGTCAGTGTATTAAATGTGTTAAAACCGTAAGGTTCTCTGATTATAAATATGTGACCAGTTGCTGTTCTTTTATTATCATAAACCCTTTTGAGTTGTTGCAAGTATTATACGATATCGGAATTTACCGGATCGGAACTAGAGCGATACGATAGTGAGAATTCTCTGATTCTTTCTTGTTTAAGAATAAGTGATCGGAACGGCAACGGACCGAGATCTGAGCGAGATTGAACAGTGAACGGCATCACAGTGTGAATCGAGCCTTATTCATATTGAGCTTAGCCTGGAAGGGCGCTGTGCCGTTGAGCGATCGCCCTCTCGCGCTCGATGGCATCAATCATTTTTGTAGGGTTTCGTTTATCCAAGTTTTCCTTCCGTCCTCTATCCCAACTTTTCCATGGAATGATCTCCGCTGAACCGACAGAACGCTCTCCGTGGCCGCGTTTTGTATTATTTTTTGTGAATAAATAATATTATTTCTCGGGGGAAAGGGGGATTGGATTTCGTTAAATATGGTTTAGTAATTGAATTGAAATCTCTCAATGTCGACGTTCAATTAAGCTTTACATTTCGCATTCCACGAAGGCATTTCCATTGTTTCTTCGGTATTTATAATTAATTTATCCTAAAGACTTTCTGCTTGATACGATTTAAAATCTTCATTATATTTATAACTTAATGCTCGCGGCGGAGAATAGAATTAATAATAAATTTAAATAATTACATTATTTAGTATATTGCTATAATCTCATTTTTTTTAAATCCTGAGGGCTTATTAATCTAACACACTTGCGGCTTATTCTAACGATATGAGTTTGAATTCAAGCAGAAGGAATAGACCAATGAGATGTTTTTTTTACCTAATATGCCTAATGTTACATTAACTACGCACTGATGGTAAAGTAAAACATTGAGATTATCGTGATAGAGATATGCGTGATGAAAGTAATGCTCAAGAAATGGAGCTCCCAATCCAGCAATGGGACCATATGGAAAAAGATAGTTCAGGGACTGATAAAGTACCAAATCCTAACTTGCAACCCTATGTCTAGGTCTGATACAAAATGTTTAGGGCGTAACCGGGACTTATCGGTAAAATATACATATACAAAGATACATACACCTGTTACTTTTTACCAACGTACTCAACACTTTCAAAGAATACATGAACAAAGGCTCTAACCCATAACAGAGACTAAAAATATATTTTAAACATACTCGTAAATAAAAATATTGCAAATTTTGTGTCAGATTTAAATTACTCCTTAGCTTTATTATTACATTAAACTGTTATTATTATTGTAAAAAGTAAATCTTTCACCAAACGGGACCTAAGAAATCCATTATCACATTATTATAAGTCAAATTAAAAAAATCTGCTATGAACGCATTAATTACACTATATCCATTACGTCTGCTGTCAAGAGTGATTTATGCTAATGTCCGACGCAAGATTTTTAACTAAGTTAAGATTAAAATAGCTTAGAGTATTATAATTCGCGTTGGCTCGGGGCCCAGGGATCCGTCATTTCTCCCCGCGAAATTATAATGACACATCCGCTGGGGAGGTTTTAAGCCAATTCAACTTGAGCGATCCCGATACCTTGGGCAATGGTTTTTAACTTAAACACGCCCGTTGTCGAGGTAGAAGGTAAATTATTTGAATTTATTTCTTAGATAGAACTGGTGTGATCGGCTTGTACTAATGTATTATTTATAAATTGGGCGTATATTTGCTTTGGTTGTATCATTTAAGTACTGATAAGTTGCATGTTTTTTGAAGTCGTGGTATCGTATTCGCTGGAATGCATGCACCACTTAGGCAGTATTCTTACCTAATATGTGCATATTGTTAGAATTACCACGTGCTAACAACGGTGAAAGTAAATATTTTGACACATCGAGATAACCGACGTGTCAAACCTGCGAAGCCGCCATGGACAAGCGTGGCGGGTGCACTGTCCGTTTCCCAATAGTGGGAGGCCCGAGCGCAGCAGTGGGACGTTTATGAGCTGTTATTATTATTATAACTTGTGTTTTTGTAATTATGTATATTCCTGCTACTACTGGTGTCTGGAAGAGATTGCTTTTTAGTGATAAGGCCGCCTTTTGTCCACAGTTAGATTAGTACTAGTTTGTAAGTTTTCTTCAATGGTGTACAATAAATAAAATATTTTCAACTATTAGCTAATTTTCTGAAAATGGTATTTGGCTAAAAATTACTATTATCATTTACTTTCTTTTAAATTTGGTTTCCTATTACAGTGTAAATATTCTGTGTTTAGGATAAGAAAAAAAATCTTATTTTCTTGTATTCTTTATCAAAATTTTTATTTCTCGAGTTTGTGTAAAAACAAAAAGTTATATCAACATTGCAAATAAATGGAATAATTACATATATTAGCATTGCTGTAATGCACGAAGCCGTATATTTATCATGTTTAAATATTAAGTAATTATGTTTTTATTATTAGTTATTTTTGAAATTTTTTCGTTATTAGATCGTTAACTTTATTGTACACCATTAAAGAAAATTACTTCCGTTTGGTGCCTTTTAGGGTTTTGTAGACATTTACGCAAAACGTGAGCCTTTTAAATTCACCACATTCGTCTGTTTTCGTATGCTACAGGTATTTTTATCAAAAACTACGGCGTCTACGTGAATGAAATGTAACAAGAAGATATCCCTATTAATAATATTATAAATGCGAAAGTAACTCTGTCTGTCCGTTTGTCTGTTCCGTTTTCACGGAAAAACTACTGGACCAATTTGTCTGAAACTAGGTATATATATATATATATATATATATATATATATATATATATATATATTCGATGCCAAGGATGAACATGGGATACTTTTTATCCCGAAAAATGGGATAGTTTCCGGGATAAAAATATATTTTTCTCTCTGTTTGTTATGCTTTAACGGAAAAACTATTGGACCGATTTGGCTGGGATTCGGTATATATGTAATTATAATACCGAGGGTGGACAAGGGATATTTTTCATCCCGGATAATAGGATAGATTTATGTAAAGGTTATCCCAGAAAGTGGGATAGGTTTTGTTTTTTTTTGTGATTTGCCATATTCGCCATTTTGGTTACATTGGTCATTTCTGTAATTTTGTCTATTTTGCTGTTTTTGATCTTTTAATTATTTTATGTGTATATGAACAAGAAAAACAAAGGAAGAGAAAATGGATGAAACAGTGGGCAAAAGAGAGAAAACATTGGGTCATTTAAACCTTTTAAAAATACTCGACTCCGATGATTTATTAGTCGCTCCATAACTACACAAAATGTGGTTTGACCAATATCAGACGTTACTTCACCGCAACTGGCAAGGCCCGACTGTCAATAAGCTTCCACACGGTTGAAACTCAACTCAATAACCTCTATTTGTTCTTGCTAGTGAGGGATGGGCACACGACAAAGATGGTTGGAAGGTCATTTAGTTGACTAACCAAAACCAACGTATACATGGTTGATTTTTACAACAACAAAGGTGACCTCAGTTGGTCGTTGGATCCGATCGTGTAGAATGCCTATTAATATTTGTTACCTTTATTTTAAAATACAATAAAGCAAATTCATTCATAGTGTCTGTCGAATAACGGTTTCAAGTACACGTGGAAGAAGCTGCCAGTAGTGCTCTATTAGACTATAAATGCCACGTGATACTGCAATTTGAAAAATAAAATAACTTGCTCTTTTCAATCGCATCGGTTTTCCCGCATTAAATCAGGCATCATTTACGCAAATTAGCCGCGGGTTCCGCATAACGGGCTGCCATTTCGTTTGTTTCTTTAGCATTATACCAATAATAAATTCTGAAGCTGCAATTTCAATCAAACAACTCAATTCAAGGGACCCCGCCTCCTACAGGAAACAATTTGTGGTAAAAATCCGCACTGATGGACGCGCGATATGAGCAACGCAATGGCAGGAAATTTTTACTCATTTTTCCCCGCACGGGGGAGATCGCGAGCGGCTGATCTTTGTTTTATGAGAACGATTAAGAAAAGCATATTTGAAGTGTGTACTCGGCTTTATTTGCGCCCCGAGAGGGAAGCCACGCTTCATTGATCTGTAATCGTTTTTTCAAATTTTATTGCTGTAGTGCTTTCGTCATTCGAGGGTTATGAGTACACAAATTACGGGATCATATACGCTTCGTCGAAAATTAGACTTTTAAATAATATATGTTGTTATTAGTGTTATGCCTTAGGCTTCGACAAAGACAAATTCCACGTACAGTCTGTAAAAGCACATTTTATTATCTGTCGGTATTTGAACTAATTGTAATCCTTTTATGGTCGTCTTCTTTTCGTTTACTTATTTATTGGCATACGTTTCTAGTATTGTGGAGAACGGCCTATTGTTCTATTGTACTCGTTTACAGCCGCTTGCAGGCATCATTAGCCAGGTGTTACGGATTAAGTACAAGCTGATTCTAAGAAATTATGTCGACGATACGATACGGGCACATTTGCATTTGTGCAGTATAAAACGATGGCCTCATTGAGAGAGGGGGTCAGTTGAGCGAGAACCACGATCAATCAAGGCGTGACGTGTGTACATTCGGGAATCTAATATTGACGGACTTTGCGCGTTTTATTGAATTACGACCTTCTGCATACGTTTGGATTTGTTGTATTCGGTTATATTTGTACCTGTGTTATACGTGTTTGTATAGTTCTAATGAACTCTATAATAATTCCATCGGCATTTTAATTCGAGTCTCGCAACTCGTAATATTAGATTGAATCCATGTGTAAGCTGGTTTATACTTCTTGGTTAGTTTTGTTACTTTATAAGATGAAATAATGACCATAATTTGTAAATGAAATGACGCGACGTCATCAAAAGTAAAAACAGAATTGATTTTTATTTTTAGAAACATTAATATTACTACACTTTACATCGACAACGAGTAAAGTAACAGATAGATTATCGCGTAAAGAAGGCGCGTTATATTCCATCCGTATCACCATGTTTTGTCTAATATTATTATGAATACTTTAATATGAGATGACTGTTATTTGAGAAAAATACTCTAAACAGTGCATAGGGGGCGAAATGTTTGCTCTTAAACATTATGTGGCAGTACGCGCTGTTACCTTAGCCTGTATTATTAAAAACGTCAAACGTACGCTAAAAGCGTTCTATCTGTATTCTCTGCTTACTTACCATAATTTTACTCCCAAAAATATTTAACAAAACTCTACTTACATCAGCTCTAATTAGAGCTGATGAAAGTAGAGTTTTGTTTCCTACAGTTTCCTACAGTAAATAACCTACTAATTAGTAGCCTATTTATTGTAGGAGACTGAATTAAATATAAACCCAATCACACTTACCAATGAAAGATTTTTGAGTTTAACATATCTATGATCTCATCATGGGGGTTTCTCCACTATTTTCCTTCAGCACATGGTACGAGTAATTATAGTAAGAAGCACATTAGTCAAGAAAAACTGTCTTAGACATTGGAATAAGATGTGGGCGACTTAAACCACCATTATGAGAAATCTATTCATATACATAATACAAATAATAAATAATAATCGGTAGACAAACACATACATTGTACATCCCCAAGCTAAGCTAGTTACGCTTGTGTTATGGGTGACATACAAGGGACCACTCTGGGGCCGATCTCAGACACCCAGACCGTAGTAAACAGAAGGAAGTTCGTTTCCAAAATTTACCATGCCAGGAATCGAACCGGGAGCCTCTGCGTCAGGACATAGCCCGCTCAACCACAGAAGCTGTCGTATTGATATAATAACTTGACCTCAATGAGTAACATTTTAAGGCACAGTCCATACTACTGGAACTCGGACCATGAAAATCTGTACGCGGATTCTTTTTATATTGTAGGTGCACCTAAGAAAGGATTTTTGAAGATTCAACTCCAAAGGGTATGAAACTCCGTCACTTTCAAAGTAACCACGAAATTTTATATACCTGCTTTTGGTTAGAAATAAATGTTGTACACGTGTATCGACGTTTTTGAAAATTCAACCCCAAAAGTGGTTAAAAAGGTGTAGAGAGTTTGCTCAAACCATAGTTATATTTTAATATACGCCAGCGAAGCCACAGCAAAAGCTAGTAATCTATGTACGCCTTTTAAAATTAGAATCTTGTACAAGACATAAATTAGCTCGGATGCTGGCGGCGAAATCGTGTTATTTTCTCACTTAATTTTGTGGTGTTAAGCGTTGTATTGTGGCACGCAGCGTCTGCTCTCGGAGTGATTTGAATGCTAAATACGCACCCAGAAAGGGTTCTCTTAATTGTGCGGTGCTCCTTGTGGACCACACCAGGCAAACATCGCACGGAGCGTACAATAAGAACCGCTTCCATAGAAAACGGAGTCTTTAGTGAACGCTTGAATAGATAAGATAATGTATATGGCGTTTGATAACAAAATGGGATCTATATTTTATTTGTAACTTTAATTTTCGTTCTATTAATAAAACATTATTTGTGTTTAATTTTATTCATGTTAATTATGATAATAAAATGTACTTCAAGAATAATCATTAAATGTAGCAAAGGTTTAATTGAATACTATATATATTCATACTTTATTTACATCGTATTATTGACTAGATCTTTTCGGCTGACTTCAGCCGCATAAACTTTCAACCTAAATCTCGGGACCCATACTATTGGCTTTTTTAAGATAAAAAGTGGCCTGCTTTTTGGGTTTCTATAAAGTTGCAAAAATGTTAAAATTTTTATTAAAAAGATGTTGGTAAAAGGTCCTTGGTGTTGCAATATCTTTAAGCGGTGGGAAATTTTGCGTCAGGTAGGCCGTCAGTACTACTGCTATTTTCGAACTATAAAACATACCTGAAACACACAGTTAGATTTTTTCTTAGAATTTTCAGCTTCTATGATACAAATATGAGCAAACAAATTCATTTTCTCATTTATATATTAGTACTAGCAGCCCCGATAGACGTTGTCGTGCTCTGAAAAATAAACATCTAGGACCCGATTACAGCGCCAACTACTGGGTCCAAATGTGAATGTAAACCATTCTCGAATTCACTTGAACTCACACAAAAAATTTCATCAAAATCGGTCAAACCGTTTAGTAGTTCAGTCACATACACACGTACAGAAGAATTATATAATGTATAAAGATGTAGAAACATAAAACAAATTGACTTTATACAATAAAGTAAGATGTATTTTATTTAAGCAAATTGTGTAATTTTCGGAATAGTAATTAGCTTTATGCGAAGCAATCTCAATAGATGTCGCGTTTAATAGTCAAAAAATTAATTGCAAGTGGCGTCGTCGTGATTTAAATTGCCGAAATACGGTCGTTACTGCGAATTGAACGAAAGGGTGCGTGCACCGATCCCCAGTGTTATTAAACTTTACTCCTTTTGATTTTTAGGAAATATTAAGTATAAAAGCACCTCTGCTTAACATGTGTTACAGTTATTTAGTAGCATAGGTGTCCTTGTCATGTTTCTTTTTAAAGTTAATAATTAATTTTGTTACGTACCCTCTTATTGCTAAACGATACAATCGGCCATTTCCTTAATTGAATAATAATATTATATTTTTATTTATTCTGTGATTAGCACCTGTTTTGTATAGAATAGTTGTCTATAATTTTATATAACAATATTTATCCTTTATATGATGTGGTAATTATGTAGATTATAATTCAAAATCTCTCAATTGTGTATAGACAGTATTCATTACATTTTATTTTCATATTGGCAGACGCGATAGATTTATACTGTGTTCGGTTTATTTTATTACCTACATGTAAAACTTTAAGTATAATATTTTATATAAAGTATTATCTAAAATTTCCAAACAATAATGTAATAATATAATAATTAAATTCCTTTCCTTTATAACCCTTTAATTAAAATAGTTTATGAAAGACTTCAATCCGCTATCTGTTCTGCCAATTTGCTAGGCTTCTTAGACTGTAAAATTCTTGGAGAGATGGCGAGGTGTTCTAAAAATGCTTGTAGAGTGTGAAGAGTTAGTGTATGTAATATGTTAAAACCGTAAGGTTCTCTAATTATAAATATGTGACCAGTTGCTGTTCTTTTATTACCATAAACCCTTCTGAGTTGTTTAAAGTATTACACATGCATGTGTGAAGAGATTAATGAAAGTAGATTAAGCAAAAGATATATGCCAAGATTGTAGCTAATGTAGATACTTCGTCTCTGCCTACCCCTATGCGAGACAGATGAGACAATATGAAGGTATGTTCCTTATGTTAAATATTAAAATAGATTGATAGATAACTCTTTATTGTACACGAAAGCATAGACAAATAGAAATAAAAGAAGATAAGAGACAGCAAACGGGCAGCCTTATTGCTAAAAATATACAGGTGAATTGAGAACCTCCTCCTTTTTGAAGTCGGTTAAAAAGCGATATCTTCCACGTAAGCCTTGGCAGGGATTGATAGATTTTTAATACTGACGGTTGTGCAGTTTATAAATAACGATGAACGAAAAATAAGCACAGTCCAATAAAATACAAAATATTTATGAAATTATATATTTGGCGCAAATGCTTTTGGGAATCTGTCAGCGCAGAAAATTAAGAGCAATACGCAAATTAATTCGCCAAGCTTCTTTTGTTTCGTCACAGAGGCACGTCGGAAAATAAAGGCATATTAATTATTCAGCGCCACACTCGTCGCAATCAGAATAAGTGGTGATGTTTGTGTCACCCCGTAGCGGTTGCGGCGGCGCAGGGCACCAACTGCGGCTCACCGTGCATGATTAGAATTCTTAAGCCCCGCCGAAGGCTCTTGATTAGAGGAAATTAAAATCATTATACTCGGGCGCGCACCGCACGCCACAATGCCGCCGTTCTATCCCACTGACGTAAAAATAAGCGGGATACATAAAGAAGGAGCCCGCCGGAAACGGAAGCGGCACCATCTTGGAGCCGCCGGGCGGGGAAACAATGGATTCGTTAATTAACATTTTCTTACGCCTCGCGGCTGTCGAACGAACGGTTTATCGGACAAAATATTTATGACGTAGACGAGATGGAAATTCCAGAATTAAATTGCACAACTGAATTTCTTTACGCTCGTAAAGATTATGAAATATGCGTGCAACTCTCGTTAATTATATTCCACTCTAATATCATTTATATTAATTAAAAATTTCAGAAGTGTACTACACTTCTTAATATCATTTTCACAGGATCTTAGCGTTTAACATTCCATTCCAGTCCATTTTTCTACTTTTTATGCTTGACTTCGTGGAACCTTCGTTATCACTTATTGCAAGACTACTGGCATGTATATCATGACGCCAAGTAACTATCTTACGCCTACTCCTTTCTCTACGACACTTCTTAATCTCATAAAGTAAAATAGTCCGTACTTACTAAAAAATTTGAAGGAATACTATATTTGTCTGTTACCTTTTCAAGACTAAACCTTTGAACGACTATTAATACAGGCAACGAGGTAGAGTATAATTCCCTGAGATAGGACATAGGCTACCCTTTGTTTCAAAAAAACATCTACAAAGGGACGAAATATTTGATAAAAAGTTGTACGGACAATCAATAACAATTTTTCTACTTTAGTAAGAAATACGCGTTAGAATAGCGTTTTTACTTCATTCAGAAAATGAAGAAATTATTACGGACAGTTTTGCAACCAACTGTAATAAATAAATTGTAGATATCAGATCAGACAATGATTAAAACAAGAACATAAATGGTGTAAAGGTAAATTACCCTATGGGTTGGACAAAATATTTTGCCAGCAAATTATGATGGACTAGCGACGCCCGCGGTGCGACCCGCAGCCCACGTGAAAAACGACTGCTATCAATATGGGCTCTATCATGCCGTGCACAATGTGTGATGTGCTATCGATGAATGATTGATTGACAATATACTTTGCGATCTGATCCAAAGATATTTTAATGGGACTCGATAAATTATTGTGGCTTGACGAATGGATTTTTTTATTGGTGCTCATCGCGATTCTTGTGAGAAGCAGATCGAACAGTGATGGTTTAATATCGAAGCTTCGTGGTTTGACGAGATGAGATGGTAGGGATTTAGAGTAAGTGCCTTATTTTTTGAAGAGTTTTCAAGAAATTTGATATTTATGGCAATTAACTGTCCAAAGCCAATAGTTAAATAAATAAGACTTTTTTGCCACAGTGTTCTAAGTCTATTTTACAATTTTTCGGGCGAATGACAAATGCATCCGCAAAGAGTGATTTTAATTTTTTCCCTCGTACTCATTTCGTATACAGTATAGAAAAAAAGGAAAGAAAGAAATAATTTATGTAATTGGAAAGCAACAATACAAATAAATTTCATACAATCGTCTAGTTCAATTTAATGAGGTTGACACTCTGCATAAAGCTATGCTGAAGTTTTCTCCAGTACTACGCTGAAAATCACAGCACCAATTCCAATCTCAACTATTGACTATTATGACCCATCGTTCGAGTAAAATTAAGGATATAATATACATACATATACTAAATACGTAAAGTATAATATAACATAAATGGTAGGAATAGAAAAATTGTATACCGACGTGTTTAATGGAAAGGTTAATAAGCCGCAGGGCATTTATTAATATATTCAATGTAGGCTTTATTTTGTAAAATTTAAATACGGATTTTCAAAGAGTGGGTTATAATGGCGATTTTATTACGTAATGCTTCGTGTTTGTTTAATTATTTTAAACAGCAAAACAGTGTATTGCGTGGATTTAGACTGTCGTAAACCGCTCTTAGTGGTGGATTACCGCCATTAACCGCTGCGGCGGTTGTAAAACGAGTGATCGATGCGCACCCCGATGTTTATTGTCTATTATTATGGACAAGCTCGGGAGGGACACTACGAGAGTTGTTTACAAGAGATTTATACACAGATTTGTACCATAACTACGAACTGTAGTACATATGAAGTGATATTATCAAATCGTTTTATAACAAGCAACATAGTACTTTTATTGCGAAGCTGGCTAGCAGGCAGATGGCCCATTTAAAGGATTATAGTTACAGTCGCCTATAGACGTTTGCAACAACAGGGGCGAAACGCATTGTCAGCCTTTAGGCTGGGATAGGAGTAACGGTATATTCCCCCCCCCCCCCCTCCCCAGCAGTGGAAGAGGCCAGGCCTGCGAAATGGCTAGACCAAACGCTTGTGGCCCTGGCATAAGAGCGAAGGACGGAACACCGAGGGGTTTTAGTGGGTATCAACCGCGGCGTGGGGATAGCAAAATCTTGCTTGCGGTGCTAGTGCCATTCCAACATGGGGAATCCTGCACTCCCCACTGCGTTTCTCCCGTGGTGAATAGTCCTCAAACGGATTTTCCATCGTTAAAAAAAAGGAGGAATGGTATAAAGAGAATGGAATAGGAGAGAAGGGACAGATACCAGACAGAGGAATGCGATAGAGGGATTAGACAGGAGGAATTGTACAGTGGCTTCATAGTATAGCATATAGCGGATGTAAGGTAAATTAAAAAAAAATGTTCTAATTAAATCGATTCCCTATGCACAGCATTGGACGTTCATTAGTTGATGACAAAATCGTTTTTAATTTATTTTTCTGTGATATGGAATCTACTGTCAATGTTGTAAATTTAATACTCTATTGTGAATCAACTATATTGCACGCCAATCCAATCGGCACAATGTCCAGACTTTTTTCATAGTTAAATCAAGAGTCAATTTTTTTTTATATATTAGATATTGTATTGATTTAGGTAAATAAACATCGAAGGCTAATGATAGTATAACTGTATCAATAACATGTAACGAAATTATAGTTTTTTTCAAAATAGAACAGCACATATATCCTTAACAAATTAAAAAAAAAGGGTAAATAGTATATTTGCCAACATTATATATTAAATAAGAAACCTAAACGTAAAAACTACATATATATCTACAAATGAAAATCACTTCCAGATCGCTGTTGGTGGGAGGGAAGCGTACCCGATATGCTGACCGCATTTCCACGTTATACGGTAACGCTTACGCATTGCCCCAAATGCAATATAGTTGTGTATGGTTCTATTTATAAATTTATGTTATTATCTTTCTTTTATTGTGACAGATGCAATTGCAATTGTCTTCAATAATTAATTGTAATTTTTGACGGGCACCTGTCAATTGGCGGCGTTCAACCCTTCCCTAATCCAGCGCAAGACGCGAGTTGCCGCGCCGACTCCTTAGCCGCTCCCTCCGAATAAATTAGCTATCTCCCGGCCACATTGGGATATAAAATTTTGAATATGAATGGAAAATTTTGCATTTGTAATAAACCGCTTTACCCTGTAATACTGCAGATGCGTACTCGAGCACTGGATAAAAATGGAATATCTTGCGGTGTCCCCGCTCCTCAGGTGGCTCGCCATAAATATTTATTAATTATTTTTTCAATAATCTCTCCTCCGTCGTATCCTCAAAGGACGGAGGGATATCTCCACCGTTAATTGCTTTTTGTTTCATTTGAATAAGTATTGTTTTTGACTGCTCAAGCGTGATGTTGAAATTTTATAAAATCTCAGCCATGAATAATTTTGTTGAAACAATGTTAATTGAATCTGTATTGGTTGTAAGATTTTCCTCGAAAGGTGAAATAATTTTAATTAGCGATGTTACAATTTTGTTACAACACTTTTAGCATTAAACAGAATGTACCTAGTGTTATACGATCGGAATATACTTATTATGCCAGGAAAAGGTAGAAGATGTAGACATAGGTCCACGAGAGGTGTTTAATAATTTAATTTAATTTGCACCATTTTAATATAAGGAAAAACTGTATGTGACAAAGTCAATTGAATTTGTCATGTAATAGCATGTAACGGTTCAAATTAAATTAAGTTATTAAATATCCCTTGTTGACCAATTTCTGTTTCTTCCACCCTTTCCTTGCATAAATCTGATCGGCCTATATCCTGATCACAAAGTTCTTAGTGCGAAGTTTATACACAAATAATCAAACGATCCTAAAGCACTTAGAAATACTAGTCCAAATATTTAATTGCAGATGGAGCCACTAATACTAAGTGTGTGGCGAATGGCAACTCTGGTCATTAAATTAGTGCAATTAGTAAGGAATATTTTTGAAAATATAATATATGCATGCATATAACTATGCATCACTTGAATATTATTTATTCTATCACTGTTTCAGCATTCTTCATTAATTTAGATGTTAACTATATACTTAATTTAATAATAACAATTGTAAAATGCAAGGAGAGATTTGGGTAAGAAAGTACCAAATATACCAAATATTAACTATTTGGGCAGGGTTTCCCCTTTATTGTTCAGCCTTTGAAGTGAATATTCACACAGCATAGTACGCAATGAACACCGTTTTTTTATTGGACTTGACTTTTTGTTGTTGGTCCGAAGACCTCACAACTTTACCGGGGTTTTCGGGGCGAGTGCCTTTGCGAAGCGAAGGCGCTCGAGCCGGGAGGCAACTTGCTCGAGGGGCTCCTAGGGAGTTTCACCTCGGCTGGACTGTTGCCATGAGAGGGGATGAATCTAATGATGCCCACCATAGGGCGACACAATGCACTAATTGAGAGCGGGCGACGGGTAATATAAAGCCCGAGAGGAAGGATCCCGGCGGACCGGGATCGGCGATTCGCGGTGGCCTATACTATCTTACTGCCGTTTCGCAACGTGTTATGGCTGGGAGAGAAGAAACGGCGAAAGAAACTTCCCAGCAACACGCCTAGTCTATCCTATGGGGGGGCTGTGTCTCCTGGCGTCCCTCGCAGGGACGTGGAGAGATCGTGATTGGCGGCGTCGACGCCGCCGTCTGTGTCTGTCTGTCGGTGCCTGCCAGCCTGCCGTCCTAACCGCGGGCGGGCTGATCCGAGCCAGCCGTTTTGTGATATCGTCGACCTTGTCCGTGAGGATGTTACGCGGTCGTCGCACGAGAGCCTTTCGTCGAGGCTTATAATCGGACGCGGACACGACGAGGGGATTTCGATGGTGCGGCGCTAGATCGAAATACTTACGCGAGAGTGACGTAATGTAGTTTTTGATGGAGGGAAGCTCCAGATCGCGGTGGAATGAACACCGTCTACACGCCACTACGCCTTTTATACGAAAATGCGACCCTACAAAACAATAACATTGCATCATTGCTAAAAATAGCAATTACATCATAGTGTTGCCAGGATCATAAAAACAATTATAATAATTAGTTACTGATGCACTAAATTATCTAGATGATAATTTTGTAGGTTTATAAAATTAACTAACCGGTAGAAAATGGTAATTTAATTATAAATCAAATCATCTGATAAATAGACTAAAAATATTATCTATGACAATTGTCTATGTCATATTAATATACACTATGGTTCTCATGACTATGTGGTGGACATCTTGTAACACAATGTTGTGTAGGTATCGTCTTAAGTTGATTAAGTCGCTGTTGATTCATGGGTAAATTATAAGTATAAAAGCTGATTTACATTGACTTGAATATAAGTATAAAAGCTGATTTATATTCCAGTTACTAACTTGGGGAGCGGACTGACTTCATATCAATTTACACAACGCCAATATGGAGTCAGCACTAGCTTCGTTTGAATTTGAAGTTAGTAACTGAATCAATGTAAATCAGCTTTAACGGACAAATCATAGCCTAAAAACTCAGAGTAGATAAATAACGAATACTCTTTTATCCTGCCTGTAGTGGAACACTTAAAAGCTAATAGATGGCGCTATGCAATAATTAAGGTCGCAAACGATTTATGATACGAACAAAGAATATACACAATTTTTTAACAATATTGGAGAGGCATCAGCCCGCGAGGTATAACGGTAGTCTCGCTGGGAGATCTTTGAAACGGAAGAGAATTCTACCTCGCTACTCCACTTAGTCGGGTCCTCGGGTCATAAATCATACCTAAATCAAGACTTGGTCCTATGCAATTCAATGACCTAGGTTGACTACAGAAGCAGACTATTGATACCCATTTAAGTATAAATTGTATCTACAAGTAGGAAATGTTTTATGAATCGATGGATAGCAAACATGTATCAAACAATTCCAATGCCGCTAGCTATCGGTGACGGATTGTACCAATTTGTCGACGTAACGTGCGGTCACCCTCACTGCATGTTAATTTTTTATTTGAACGATATAGTTACGTAGCAAAGCGAATACTTTCATAATAAGCCAATTTTTTGATAATACCACACTAACAAGGGAATTGCTATGGATTATTCTTTCAGTATAGAGTAAATTATACACGTAGACGTGTCATTTTGGTAGCAATTTTAAAGTCTTTTGATTCCAATTTGTCCTAATTCATTGAAATTGTGGGCTATAGATTAAATTAGATTAATACCACGCTGTTGACTTAAGAATTTTTCATTTCTTGAACGCTGCATGAAGGCGGTAATAGACTAGAACAATTTTAATGGATGGATCGATGTTGTTATTTGCAAATAAGTTTCTATGGGATTGACGTTTACAAAGATCCATTATACTGCTGTTTTTAAAATGTATTGAATAAACAAATATTAAAAATACATACTATGTTCACTTAAGGACCAAGTTTTTTTTGTAATATTGAATAGGTTTGCCTTTGACTGACATAGCGCCTGATGTCAGGTGGAAAAAAGTCTAAGATGTAGCACGCTTACCCAGAAGATACTTGTTCACGCAAGAGTTGAAGACACCTAAATTGTATGTTTCAGGAAAAACAGACGACGGTAATGAGTCCCACTCTTCAGCGGTACGTATGATAAAAGCGTAGTCTTTCGTCCGCCTTGTTGGTATTTACACCATATATCGGTGGCGTGACCTCGTACGTCTGCTTGTGCGGGTGTCAAAAAGGTGAGTGAAGAATTAATTCGTCCAATTCCGGGGTACACTCGCCGAAGTGTACCTATCCTATAGAATACCGACAAACTAGCGACTTTACGTGATGATCTTGGCTTTGAAGCCTCTCATCGAATAGTCGGTTATTGGCTATTTGATTCCTAGCTCTTTTCTCAATCGACTCAGCGTCTCAAGCTGGTATTTTGCTGAGCCATGCCAAAGATGAGAGCAGTACTCCATGCAAGACCGTACTTGTATTTGGTAAAGATTCAGCAACTGTTTTTATTAACGGCAAATAGCGTCTTAATGCGATTTTGATTAACACTTTTTTAACTCTCTTTTAGGGAGCCTATAAAACTCATACAACTATTATGAATAAGGGGCTGAGTGTACGAGGAGTAAAGCTGGTCATTTTGCGTAATTTGTCTCTAGAGAATTTTCATCGCAAATTGATAATCGATGGGTAGGCAGGCACAATGCGTCTAACGAGCGAGGAGCAACTTGGCAAGCGTTATCAATCTTGGCTCTTTTATCGTCCTGTTCAAGGCCAGAAATTACTAATAATAGATGCAGTATAAGAACCTAAGGATCTTTGTACTGATGTCCCTGAAATTGATATTACTTTGATATATTGAGAGGTAATGATTTATTTTTTCCTCAAATGAATTTAGAACTTTACGTATGATATATATTTCTTAGTATTTCGAATGCTATTTATTCGAAGTGGAAATGCATGTTTTATACACACACTCAGTCTATCTTTTGGATTGAAAGCCCGATCATCAGTGGTAATCAATTCCAGCGATGGCGTTCTGATCTGTCCAAAATGAAAGCGCAACTTTGCAAATAAATTTGAAAGAGAGCTCATGAAAGCAGCGAGATCGAAACTGAAGCTGGCTCCTTAGTCTAATTTAGTCTAATTTTATTCAAAATAGTTGTACTGGAGAATACTTTTTGAAGGTCATACATATAAGTTAAAATTTAATTTTACTTTCTAGTCTATGTACACCGCTTCGCAACGTGCTATTGCTGTTAAGGAGAAGAAGCAGCAAGAAACTCTCCAGCAACACGTCTAGCTAAAAATTGATTAACTCAAACTTTTTATTAAATAAATTTTCGACAGATATGTTATACAATTACATTTAGAAGAATTAATGGAGTTGCAGAAAATTACATAATGATAGGGAATTGGAATGGGGGCTGAGATAGGGAGGATGGCATAGAGGGAGGGGAAATGGCCATTGGATCTCCCACTAATCATACGAAACCCGATTAGCTTAAGGCTAACCGTTTCAAGCTGACATTCTGTGCGAGTGTGTCCTAATGCCCGGAATAAACGAGGCTAATTTTTCCAAGCTAGGACAGCAAGTTAAAACTTCGGTATACTATCCTGGCTTGCTGTCCTGACCTGGCAATGAGCAGTACTGTGTACATGATGCTAGGAATTTGATGCCAGTACCATTGTCTTAAAGTAACAACATGTCTGTGAAATTAAATCACATGGTCAGAAAAACAAAACGCGTAGTCACTGCTCACTAGCCAATCGGATACTAGCTTCACCAACTACACTAGGCTAGTACACAAGCCAGGATAGTAAAATCAGTGGTAGAGGCGCTACTAGCTAAAAAAATATAACCCCATCCTATGAAACTAACTTAATTTGAGACGCTAGCTTACTAGTTTTCTCACTAGCTTAATAGCCAAGAAGTATAGCTAGTCCTGTTTACACGAAATCAGAGTTACTATCCTGCTAGCTTACTAATACTAGCTTGCTAGCCTAGCTTGAAAAACTAATCAAGATAATGATTCCAACATGGCTTTACCAGGTCGGAAATCATACAGAGTAACAAACTGCTCTGGCAAAAATCAGAACGTTTTATTGAGGCAAACCGCACGACATTATTTACCCCAACAGAGAAGCGAGTTTGACAAGTGATTAGGGATTATTAACTGTATTACTGTGTCGCATCACATCGGCTTAATATGAATATGATTCGCGCGAGCTCGTAAATCATAGACGGAACCAATTTGTTTTGTTATTACAATAAGGTTTGTTGAGATACAAAGTTAATCTTTTACTATAATGTCAGTTGGTGCTTGCTTTCTTTTCTTGTCAGCTTCTGTGATACAGTCGACTTAAAGGTCGGTGCATTTGGCTCACCAGGACTTAAAGACGGGATTTCCGATTGGCGTAAGTCACGGAAATATTTTGTCTGCTCTAGTGTGGTTTTATTGTGATCGACCTTATAAGTGTAACTTGTTAACTTGGAAATATGTAATAACTTGTGTTTGATTATCAAAATTCATAGGTATAAATTAAAAATAATATGCTTTCTAGTTTCAAAGACAAGTAATTATTGAAAATATTCTTACACATTCTTGCACAGGGCCCAGAACTATTTCTAACCCATTGCTCTGCAATATTATAAGTAAGTATGAGTTCCAGCTGTCTAAGTAAATATTGGTCTTAGGGCATAAACACAGTGTAAAATAATATTAAAATTTATGAAATTATTCTTTAATGAAACTTTATAAACTTCATTTTGTCTCCTGCGAAAATAGGCTTTTTATTTTTTTTACGTAAATATTTATAAGTCTATGTATATGCAAGGTCGTCACGGCGGAAGAGAGAAACATACACACAAATTCGTTTTCTATCGATATATTAATATGGGTATTCTGATTTCAAAATGTGAACGGGAATGGTAGCAGCCAACGTGTCGCAGGGATAACGGTAATGCTCCAATCGCGTGAAACTGAACAATATCTAACGACGATTGACTCGGCTCAAAGGAAATGAATAGATTTCATTTTAGTGTCATTTGTAGAGCTAATGGCGCTGTGGTTAATGTCATGTCGACAAGCGTCGCAACGGGTAAACACGACGCGGGGCATTCAATTGTGCCCGTAATTATAACTCAGTTTCTTTATTTTCTTTTTAAAATGTGACCGACATTTAGGATGTACATAATTGTGTGTGTGATCCGCTTCCTTATGTGTAAGGATAAAAGTTAAGGATGTGTATACTCAACATGATGACCAATGACTCGACTTATCAGTGTCAAAGAGACCACACTTACTTATATATTGTCATAGATATACAGTTAATCTCTTGATTATGTACTTCAATTTAAAAAAAAACAAGTATTTTGATTTACTTAAAAATAAAAAAGGGATAAGCTCAAAATTTGAATCTCAAAAGAAATCATCAATTTCATTTGTAAGATTGATACCTTATTATCTGTGATTATAAGGAGCCTCGTGGATTTCTCTGTGAGTGTGCTTCTGTCGATAAAGTACGTAATTGTCGTGCCTACATTTCACCGACTGTTATGAAACTTAATGGGCTTGATTTTAATGACTTGCGTATTAAGCTATTCTTTTACGGAGAATATGTAGGTATATATATAAGGCTCGTATTATAGAAACATTTACTCGCATGTGCCATCAGATATGTTAAATAAAATCATTTTTCCCCAAATGGAAAATTATCCTTGAATTGGTACCGTGCCCCAATAAAAAGCTCAATTACATCACAATATCTTCTTTATATTTTTCCCGAAAAAACCACCGTAATAAATAATACCGTATGTCATTTCACAGCACGTATGAAATTTATAACACACGGAACGATTTCGAAGGGCAATTTATTTGTAATAGAGCCATATAGCGTTACTCCCTGCTGTAACAGGAGTAGTGGGGGCCGACCTGATTGTTATTTTAATAACAGAAAATATTCTTACTAATAAAGCAAATGTATCTTCTTAGATGTAGCCAATAAAAAAGAATTTACGACAGGGTAGTTGACAGTGAATTCACTTTTATCATATTACACAACGCTGAAGCCCCCTAATTTCGACATTTCTTGTAGCTCATTTCCTCCTCCTCCTATTCCCATCTTACTTAGCCCATCCCTCTATTTCTTTCCCGTATCTTAGTCCCAGTCCCGGATCTTGAATTTTTACGAGGGGGGGCAAAACCAGAAAAATGCTGCACCCGCTCGCCTATATTTTTACCTTAACCATCATCAACATTTCAGCCCACTGATGGTAGCCTTTACTGGACATCGCAGTCGTGAAAGTTGCGTTAATGATGAGTACTATCTGCGAAGTTTGAATTTGCCGCCCTCTGACTTGGCCACCCAAGGTGAGGGCGCCGGCTTGACTAACCCCCCCTCCCATAGATCTGGTCCCCTTCAGTCCTCCTTTCTTATATTCATCCTATCCTAAAGGCTGGCAACGCGTTGTCTTCACCTCTGGTGTTGCAAACGTCTATTGGGGTAACCACTTTTCATTAAATCGACCGTCCGCTTCTTTGCCAGCTTTACAATAAAAAATGGTAATTAGTGAAGTGCTAAATATCAAATAAGAGTTGACTTAATATGGTCATTGCTGTAAAATATTTAAATAATTTAAACTTTTATAATGTATACATATTTTAGTTACTAATTCAAGCTATCGAGAATATTCATACAGTCATTCAAAAGAAAGTTTTTAAAATAAATCCTTTTTACACAGTGTTTTTCGTTAGTTTTATCAACCCCTATATTATATCTCGTAGCGGGAGAGTAAAGAGGCGCCATCCTGGTACGATTTGTGACTTAATCACTTTATTGGCAGCGGGGGAGATGGCTTATCGGAAAGAAATGTTGACCCGACCTGCTGATATATGAGTAAACAAGCTTGCACTTTTCCTCAGCGACATTTGGCGGTCACTGCGGCCATAAACTCGTCGGTAAAGTTTGGATTGCGTTTGTGGGGAGACCAAAGTGCTTTTTAACGTTTTTTACTTTAAAACGTTTTAGTACTCTTTTAGCAATGTGTTTTAGTTACCTACCTTTTGAGCGTTGACGTCGGTGCTGTCACGTGCATCTGGAAAAGAAAATTTAGTATGAATATCTATCCATTAACAATACTCATTGACACTTGAAATCATTGTCTTCCATGATCACGGCTACTGAAAAGTGGCCGAAACGTCGGAATAATAAAAGTCAAATAAATTACCGCGTTTAAAACCGTTAAAACGTAGTTTTATTATGTGTACTAGTCGCGAAAACTTAAGAAAATATTATCTATTCATCTTTAATCAATCTGTAGGCGGCTTGAATTTGTACAAGGAATTAAAAAAAGAAAAGATCGGGGGAGGGGGGGCTAATTCATACCAACACATTCTGAAAATAGCGTTTTTAGAACTTTTGTTTGTGTCTGTTAGACTATCACGTGAAAACTACTGAATGGATTTAAATGAAACTCGATAATTGGATTATATTCCAGGTCAACACTTAGAGTAATTTTTATACTAATAAAGGACGTCGGTTCCCTGGAATACATGAAAATATGGCGGTGCGGTAGTGATTTTTTGGTGCCGCCGTATTAAAAAAAAATTATATTCTATTATTTTATTTGTTCAGCAGACAGTAAAATGGCCCACCTGATGGGAAGCCGTTGCCATCGCTTATGGACATTTGTCACACCGAGATACCAATGTGCTGCCGGTCTCTAAAGGGATATTCGAGCCTGGCATAACTAATAATTATTAAGGTTAAGTTTTCTTCATTGTATTAGTTTATGCACAGTATTATGATTATAATTAAATGATGTACAAAGTCTTCATATCTGGAAATATTAATAACAAGGAAAGGGGTTTATATATAAATATACGGCTGGGTATCCCGAGTGGTGATTAGCCAGTGGGCACACTCCGCGGTAGCACCGGACCTAAATATGTTTGTATTTTGGCTTTGCCGGTGCCTGTACACATACCCAATATCCGTTCCCTCCTGAGGATCAGCCATTACGCAGCCTCTTAACGGAGGACGGTTTTAATTAAAAACTTCTTACATTAGCATGTGTCCGTCCAATCATTGTACTAATACCTACAAAATATTATTTAATTTCGCACGAACCTTAGTTGTTTCTGGATTTGGGTGAAACAAATTACTAAATTTACTTAATTTTCAACGAAAATAAGGTGCTTACTTTATGAATTTATTAAAAACTAGCTACGCCCACCACTTCATTCGCTTGGACTTGGATTTTCGAACCCTGCAAAAAATTGAAATGATGGATAAAACGAAAATAAGTATCTTAAACGTTTGACGTCTCAATAGTTGAGACGTCAACATTTAGTCCCATGAATGTTCATATAGATTAACTGTCGAGCCAATTCCGAAGTTTGCCAACTGTTTTTTCGCGTGAAATACTTTCCTAAAAAGTGAGTTTAGCTGTAAAAAATATTTTTTAAAGAGGTAGGTACTCATTTTCCCCAAAAAAACGTTTGACAATCGAGAGGTTAAGATTTATATTGAAATCCGATGAGCAATTTTAGAGACTATTAGAGATAAAACTTCAAATAGACTAAAAATATATTTTTTTAAAACGGTTATTTATGATTTGATGTCGAATATATAATATATCAGTTTTTACTAAAATTTTGGCATTTATTTTGAAATTACAGACATACTCTTTAGTATTATTGGCACAGACGATGCGGCATTATAATTTTGGAAATTTGTATGTATATCTATTAGCATTATGGAATATTATTAATGCATTGTAAGTGGGTCAGGCGGGTTGTTCCTTCCTTCGTAGCCTAAACAAACAATACGTCAGGTCGAACGGTAGTAGTCTTAAACGCAATAAACAAGCGCAGGTGTACCTGCCTCAACCGCTGTCCGGACCAACTTGGAAAGTATTCGTAAGCGTTCAAACATACCGGCCTCGTTATGCATGCCTCGCTGGGTTTAATCACAGCACAGCCCCGCCTCGGGCGGAGCTAATGTTTTCACTATGTATTTTTTAGGCACTCCTAACTTGCGAACAACAGCACTTATAGGCAGGATGTAGGGTATATATATATGTAAGTCAGATATTTTACTGTCTACTACTGCTTTTCAGATGGCTTTGTCAATTTCTACTCCATGTCCTGAACTAAAAAGTATCCTATGTTCCTTATTCTTAGACGAACAGTTAACTCAGTTTCGCTCATGTATACTTTGAATTCGGGATGAACAATTGGTGATATTCAGTCTCACTATTGATTATGTACATCGTTGTTTTCCTCAGGTAATTTAAATCTAATGATGGATGTAGATCACACCAAGTTTGTGCCAGATACCTCGGTCCTTTGTTTTTACGAGGGGAAACCCGATTGAGGGCCATCAGCCTCACGGTGGGGGAAAGTCGGGGCCGGTGTGTGGGATTCACCAGGTCGGGGTGGTACTAGCAACTTTAGGCAGGACTAAAGATGCTATTGCCACACCACAGTTAGGGATACCCACTAAAACCCCTCGGAATTCCATCTTTCGCCCTTAATGCCAAGGCCACGGGTATATGGCCTAGATCTCTCCACTGGCTCTGGCAGGCGGTGGCCCAACGGCCTCATCCACTGCCGGGGGAACTACACATAACTCGGTCCTCCGCTAACCCAGCATCTTCATCCAGTTCCCATCTGCGTTCTTGCACAGGTTATCCATTCTCTCCAGGTCGAAAGTCTCATGTACATTTAGTAAGACGCGGTCTCCAGTCCAGACTCATCTGCTCCATATGCCTTTTGCAGGAAAGGAGTCCATGTTTTTTTTGACTGAAGTTGGTAAACAGTCAGACGATTCACATAAGGGAATGATGTGTTACCTTTGTATATAGACGTTAATACGGGTAATGACAACGCGTTGCCAGCCTTTAGGACGGAATAGATGGGATGGAATCCAACCCAGCAAGCAGTAACCAAGAGAATTTATAGACAATAATCTATAAAATTATTATTATAATATAATATTATTATAAAATTCTAAGCATGCCGTGTCTGTATATTGAAACTATTTAAGAAAATACTGGAATAGACTATATAAACGATGGAGAATATCAGGGATTTTTTTTAGATATTTTCTGTTTGTTCGGGATTCACGTAAAAACTTATGAGCCGATTTCGATGCGGTTTTCACTAATTGACAGCAAATTCTTAGACTTAAAAATTGCGCTTTTTATCCTGGGACTTCGGCGGGAATTTTTTGGGCATAATTTAAAATGGCCAATAATACAACAACAATAAAATTCCTGTGATTTTTTCACTGATCGATAGCAAATTTTATACAATAAAATGTGTGAGTTTTTTATTCCGGGAATCCCCCGGGAATTTTCCCGGGAGCGGTTTTTAGTTGTTCGGGTTCATAAAATTATCTTATTCTGATAGTTTACTCTAAAACGATAGCTTACATTCTATTTTAATTCTGTGGTACTTTGTGTCCAGGGAATCCCGCGGGAATTTCAAGTCAAGTGTGGATGAAGTCGCGGACATATCCTAGTAGATAATATACAGATAATAAGATTTCATAGTACTTTCACTCCAATTGATGTCCTCAAAGTAAGTCGCAAGTGCCTTATCTACTGAGCCTCAAAGAATTCTAGTTTCATTACAAGCGGCTTTGTCGTAAGCATTTTGTTGAATCCATTTCAATAACTTCAGTTTATGCACAAACAATGGTATCATAAGACCTTGTACATCTATTAGCGTTGGTGTATCGGACGTGTGCCCACATCCGACTGTCGCGACTATTATACCGTGTGTCCAATATTGACACCGCCGTGCCGTGCCGATTGTGTTTCTGTCTCAAAGAGCCCTTGTCAGTTCACATGAATTTGGGATGTACCCGTACATCGTCTTAGTATTGTTGTTAACACCAATGTTTGCTTGTATCTTTCTCATGGCCAATTGGAATCGCATAGATATATATGCATTTTCAGCATCAGGAACGAACATAGGATAGGTATCCTATGATTATTCCTGTTGAATCCTTATACCTTGTAAACTACCCCATTTCTGGGATAAAAGTACCTACTTAGCCCAGAAATGGGGTTGTTTCCGCGGTATAAGGATTTATTAACGGAATTGAACCATGTGTAAATCTCTGGTAAATAAGAAATTTGTTACACAATATCAGCCCATTAATATTTTAGGACAGCGGACGGTATACCCTTTACTCTTGTTGAAGGAAGATTGACAGGTTTTGTACGTTGGTTAAGTCGATGTGTAGGTTTCATTATGATGTTTACTTCATTGTTAGCATACGGTAATAGTAAAGTGTAAGTACAAACGTATTATCACGCCTGTTTCCTTAAGGGGTAAGTAGAGACGAAGTACACAAAATACCGCAGCATAAAAAAATGATGTAGGTTACCGTTTTAGTGAAAACTGTCTCCGAATAAGCTAATTTTTATGCACCCGAACAACTACAAACCGCTCCCGAGAAAATTCCCGCGGGATTTCAGGGATAAAAAATATCACACATTTTATTACATAAAATTTGCTATCGTATTAGTGAAAAAATCACATTGGAATTCGGTTTTTTTTAAATCTGGCTAGTTTAAATAATTCCCAGAAATATTCCCGTGGGATTCCCGCGATAAAAAGTAGCGTAGATTTTAAGTCTAAGCAGTTGATGTCGAAAACCGCATCGAAATCGGCCCCGTAGTTTTTACAGACAGACAAATAGACAAGAAATCTACAAAAAATGGCTTCGTATTCTTCATCGTTTATGTAGTTTAATACAGTTGTTTTTTTTTTAATACCTTCAATGTACAGACTCAGTATTTTTAGAATTTTATAATATTATAGATGACTAATAATTTTCGTAATAGACATTTTACCTCCCACCCATTTTAATTTTAATATTATATAAAATTATTAGAGCTAGGCATGTTTGCTGAAGAGTTTCTTGCGTCGCTTCAACTCTTCAAGCCACATCATGTTGCAAAGCGGTGGTAAATTAGATTAGGCTCCCATAGAATAAATAATAACCATAAACAAAATTAAAACTAAATAATTAAAATGAACGAGTGGGCGGTAGGCTAAATAAAAACTTTAGCAATACTCATTGACACTTGACATCTTTGTCTTCCGTGATCACGGCTACTGAAAAGTGGCCGTAACGTCGGAATCATAAAAATCAAATAAATTACCGCGCTTAAAACCGTTAAAATATAGTTATATTATTTATTAAATAAACATTGTTTTATATATAAAGAAATAGAGAATAATTAAACCACCGATGTCCGTACCTAGCATTTTTATAAATAAACTGCTTTGTAATACGAGTTGAATTATTTGCGAGTAGTGTTTAAATTGCCGTATAATAAATTCAGGCTTATTAATCTTACAGCGTCTAACGACGCGGACTAATGTTCGGTTTTGTTTGACTTTGCAAAAACTTGCCGAATCTTATTTATTTTTTATCAATTTCACCCGGGCGAGCCTTAAAAGCGTTGCGGTGCCCCAATTTTATTATAGGGACGTGAATTAGCAAAAAGAGAATAGATTTTGGCCACGATTATGTCAAAAATAATTAATTATTATCGATTCGGTTGTGGGCAGGGGACCGGATTGATGGGAGCCATTGACTGTAGAGCAGCTCTTCAAAATTGGAAAGCTAATTACCCCGTCACGGAGAAAAGCCCCCGACCGGCTACCATCACCAAGATTATTGCCGAGTTAAACTAATTTCATTGTAGCTATCGTAATTTTATTTTGCGGAAAATGAAATTTTGCATTTTAAAGAAGGCATGCAGACAGACGGTCTACCTGATGGAAACGATTGTTATCCCCCATTGATGTTTGAAACACCAGAGGCATTATTAACGGTTACCAGTCGAAAAGAAATCTTATGATGTCCTGCTTAAATAAACTCATGTTTATTATGAGTATATTAAAAATGGTCATGAAAATATAATTACCTAATATAATAACGAAAAGGAAACCTAAGTTAAAACAATACTTTAATTTTAATTATAAGCAGAATATGCTTATTATATTATATTATAGTTCTTCAAGAGTATCGTTCTTATTCATAGAAAGTTAGAGTAAGTTTGAATGCTTCTTTAAGAACCATAAAGAAGCGTTCAAACTTACTCTAACTCTCTATGAATAAGACCGTATATGTATAAAACTCAGGGTTCAATTAGGGTTCTATTTTTAACCGAGTTAAAAAAAAAGGAAATTCTCAATTCTTCGTGTAAATATTTTTTCTGTAGGTAAGGTGACCAGAAAACTGATAACATTAATTCATTTTATCACACTTGACAAGTTGAGGAGTCAACCTGTCTATTTATAGTTCAAAGTTGAAGGCTTCAGAGGTTAGGATTATGGTCTAAGCGTCCAACAGCAAACAACATAAACACGTGACTCTTACTAGACTGCATATTTATGTCGCTCAAACACCTTGTTCGTTTGTCTCTGAGCCAATTGATCTAGCCATTGATTTCGGTGACTCAGGTAGTAGGAATTTGCTAACTGCCAGAAAACCAAAGTCAGTAACAAATTTCGTACAACAATTAAAATTAGCAGTAATTTTAGTTATTTACAATTATGTTTAGTTCCTTGATATTCTAT
Organism: Dendrolimus houi; assembly: GCA_039645545.1. NCBI lineage: Eukaryota > Metazoa > Arthropoda > Insecta > Lepidoptera > Lasiocampidae > Dendrolimus > Dendrolimus houi. The sequence continues at coordinate 19,755,534 of CM077127.1, read as the reverse complement.
AACGTATGTTTAGAGTACGTGAGAGGCTAGGGGGCTTTACGGAATTTCTTTATTCATTAAGCCGGGCGCAGCTCCGTGACTGGCCTGCCGAAGCGATCGCTACATTGTACAGAGTACACACATCGTAGGAGAGCAAAACTTTAATTTAAGCCGCAGTACCTGCAAGCCGGCCATGCGGCTCATTCATTATGAGTCCTCTTCACCCTCTATTTAGTTTCGGGTAACGACCACTGCTGTGTGACTGACATTTTATATATGACCTTGTTTCTACGCTCAAGTGTAAAAGCCATCAATAAATCACGAGTCAAAAAGTTAGCTCCTCTAAAGAAAAATCACAGTCATCGGCCTTTTTTAAATTAACGCCATTAGCTTTAAGATTTCCTTTTCGAAATGGAGTGCAAAAATTACCTCTCTTCAGAAGAGAGGCTCGAGTAATTAGTAACGCTCGAGTTTTATTTGTTGACGTTCATTATTCGTTGATTTTGTGAGTCGCGTGGGAACGGGACGGATGTAAATGTTATATGAAGCAGAAAGGGAGGTCCATGTTCAATCGGGAGATTGCACCTGCCACCGCACGAATTTGCAATTTAAATTCCGAACGAATATTTCAGAGGACCTCCTTAACACGACATCTGTTTAAATCGTCGACGATAGAGTGACTGCTGTGGTCTCGAAACTCTTTGTGATTGCGACTTAATTGAAATAAAACAAAACCCTTCTCGAGATTTCGAGGGTGACTTACGAGTCGAAAGCCTTCCATTTGAAATTTTCTCATAATAGTAATATTACAATTTAATGGATGAATCGTCTTGGATTGATTAACTTTATTTCTGGCTTATAGTGAATAATATTTTTACAATTACCCTCTACTGACAAAAAAGAAGATCTTTTTGAAATTGGAAATCTACATTACCGAACACTGCAATCTGCGAAGTCGCTTCCCACTAGCGTGGCGATTACACCATATGCTCCTGTAAAATCGTGAGGAACTTGCATTGCAGTGGGATGATTCATTATTAACTTGAAAGTAAACAATAATTGAAATAGGTACCTACACAAATTCGTCTGAAAAGTGAAAGGTCACAACCAATTCGTTTACGTTACAAATACACCAAATTGATTGATACGTTCCTCGCAGGATGATATATCGTGTAAGGCGGTGTAGCGGACGTGGTCGGCTAATAGGTGTTAGTGGGTAAATAAAGAAAGGCGGGCGGGGCCGGGGGTCATTAATAACTATCGCACCGCACCACTTCATTAACAATCAATCACATGTGGACGCCCTTGCGGCGGACAGCTTGTTGCGTTGCTGCGTCTTTGATTAATATTTTTAAAAGTGGGCCCTAAGTGTGTTGAAAGATAGGGTTGTGTGAAAAATGAACGATTGCCGATATTCAAGATAAATGCATTCATACTCGTTTCGTTTCTTTTCTTACGTAGCAATTTCGTCAAAAAAGGAACTCCTATACTTTCGTCATATCCGTCTGACTTACACTTTTCTCGGAAGCAACTGGATGAGTAAGGGTCAAGTTTGGCAGAAAGGTTAAGTCTAAATGGCGCCATATAATATATGTAGTATGCTATATACAAAACCAAAACAAGCTCTATTATGCGAATATGAAATAGTAATAAAGACAAACAAGAATATAAAAAACATAATATAAAATAAAATATAAACAAGTAAAGAAAAGGTGAATCAAGATCTCTGAACATATTAAAGGAGGATGGGTGTGAAATAGCTTCACTAAAAGTGTAGTGTAGTAAAACCGTGAAACAAATATTAGGTGTGGCCGCTGTACAATTTAGGTAAGACATATATGAAGCTGGAGGTTGAATTTTTCCAGTGTAGGTACAAAGTCGTTTGCGGTGTCGTTAGTCAGATAATGAATAACTATAATTATAAAGATGGCCTTTAAAGTTTTTGAGACAATATCTACATATTTTTTTCGAAATGGTTTTGTAGCGAAATTACAAAAACAGTGGACGTTACGTCACCTCTACGAAACGTTTCATTGTAAGTAGATTAAAACGCACTTGGCCAATTTTTTCGCCATGTCATTCTGCAGTAAGTTAGAATAAAAATGTCGGAAAGAGTTAATAAGATTATTCTTATTAATTTGTTCTCGCGTTACTCGCGGCGAACTCACTGGTCTCGACGTTCTTTGTAATTAATGGGAACACCTCATCTATTAAATTAGTACAAGGGCCTGTGAATACACGTGTGGAGCTACTTAACCAATATAACGTGACACATCACACTCTTAAATTATATTAATGAGGGAAAACAAGTGAGAGCTCCGATTAATATGGTGAAATGTCATATAGTCTTAGCAAAATAAATAAATTGCTCGACGAAAATTAAGCAAGAAAATTCATTTATCAAAAGCTTATGTAAGTAACACGAGTTTGAACTTATTTTCTAATTGCTTTTAGATTAGTCGTAAGAAATCCAAACCTTTTTAATTACGATTAAGTAATATAATTAATTAAGTATATCAAGAACTTAATTACAGAATGATGTTTAAGCGCATATCATGATAACACGTCGCCAAGCGGTTATAGAATATATTAGTAAGTAAAGTCCGCGCCACAAAAGAAGTCTCACGGAAAATAAAGGAACTAAAGTGGCAGCTTCACTATTTGATAGAATTTTGTTCGTAAAGTAGTCATGAAATAAAATTTACAGCTTTAATTATAGAATATTTTGTATTTATTATTCAATAATCACCTACATCGATTTACAGATTAGCAAATAATTACTCTGGCAGAATTCCCTACGGCAATTGCAGCGCCGCGTCTGTGGGACTTCGTTTGTGGCGCGGACTGTAGAGTTAATTTTTACATATGACTTGAAAAATTAATCATTAGACAGAATGAAAATATATTACAATATCAAAAAGAAAATTGTCAACACACAACTAATACATTATTGTGAATTATTTTTATTTGTGAAAGCTTGTCTGAATCAAAATTATTTTATTTGTAAAATATTCGTAATATAGCATGTTAGTCCTTGAAGACCACGGGCCATAAAAATGGCCTGGACTTTTGGAGGGCTTGCGTTGGGCCATACTGAGATCAACACGCAGAGGCCCCTTGACAAATTTGATGTAAATGTGGCGTGACGCTGACCGGCGATTATCTCTGTCTACACCATATAGATATGCACCCAATGACAAGCTCGGGTTCGTGTAGAACTATTGTAGGAAATAATTACAAAAGATACTGGGCTATTGGGATGAACTGTTAGTGGAACTAGTGGACTTGGGTCTATGTCCCCTGTGGCGTCTGCCTGTCGCAATGTTCGGGGAACATGGATAAAATGGACAGACGGTGACCTGCCACTCCCTGCACAGGCTTCAAATGCCGTACAAATTAGCGAGGCGTAACATGGGTATGTGTGACTACAGGGTGTCGAATGGTGGGCTGCAGGTTTACCGAGGTTACTTCCGACGTTATGCAATTAATCACTTCCACATAAATTGACAACACAAGAAAATAAAGAGAAAAAAAATGAAAACATAAAAATAAGTAAATAATACCCTGACAAGCGTGTGCGCCAGGAGAAAGAGTTTATAATAAAAAAGAAATAAAAAAAACATTTCCACACCAGGAGCTTGAGTCTTAGCTCTAGCGATCTCTCTGTGCCGGCTGGCAAAGGCAAGCACGGAGGCGGGGATATTGCCTTGGCCCCCCGGAGTCGGGTTTCGTAATATTATTGTTGAGATTCATAGAATACAGATTTATTTGTCGTAAGCAAATTTATCAATTTCTCAATCTTCAAAAAATTTGCAAAGTACGAGCGAGATAGTGAACTCTATTTAGATAGCTTCTGAATAGGATTAAAAGCCGATTTTTCAATCATTGGATCGACGTTATCACTCAAATAAATTATAACCTGAGTAATTTCAAAAGTGAAACCATTCAACTATTTCATTCATGCAACTGACATTTTTAATTTTCCCATGTTATATTATACTTTATTCTATGAATAACTTTTATGTAATAATTGAAAAATGGGCCCTAAGAAAGCAAGTTCATTTTTTTCCATTTCAGTTAGTTGATTAAACATTAGTCTTATAAGGGTTTCCTATCAATTGGTTAGTAACTAACAAAGGTAACTGAAGAGGCCTCATAATTTATAGTCTACAAACTATTCGCTTTGATCAATTAAATTTTATTACATGCGTTAATTAAAGGGCGTCCTAAGTGAAAGATTTATTGGAGGTTTATCCTCATAACCGTAGCTTTAAGGGCATTACCCGATGGTTGGCGATAGTCCTTCCTAGGACAAGGGTTGCTTATGTGTTCTGAGACTATTGGGTTATTTCGTTGAATAGACGCCTTTAATATGATATACATATATGCAATGTTAAGTAGAAAATACAGGTGATGTTTTATAAATAAATTTTCTCTCGTACGTTAATACAAATGGGTAGATGACATAGTATAAAACAAAGTCGCTTTCCGCGTCTGTCTGTCTGTATATCCGCTAACTCCCCTTAAGCTACGCACCGGATTTTTAAGCGTTTTTCACTATCAGTTAGATAATTTTCACTAAAGGTTTATATGTAGGTATAAAAACCTATTATATATACAATTAACGGAAAATTTAGTGAAATAGAACAGGAAAGTAAGTAAGGAAATAATTATAAAATAATTGTATTATTTTACTATTACTTTATTTTTTTTACACAACAAATTTAGATTTTTTAAATTATATATTAAAAAATCTGTATGAAAGGTTACGAGTGCTCCAACCTCTTTTTTATGATGCAGGAGAATTTCTTTTCCTGGGACACCATCCTCGGGATTGACGGAGAAAGCCCACCGAGGGATGTGTGGGACTCCTGATCGGCCGTACCTCTTTACCAACAGGAACTGAGTCCGCGAGATCTCCTGCTGGTCCACGTGACTCCCTGTGAAGCGCATAGCGGCGCCTATGATCCCTAGGCCACCTTCTGCGGATGGAGTTCGCATACGCGCTGTCCTCCCTCTCTCGTTCGGCCGCCTTCTTTTGGGCCATTACTTGCTCACAGAAGGGGGCCACGACTTGCTAAAATTGTTTGCTCCGGAGCCTGGCTTCCACCAAGTCCCGGAGCGAGTCCACCTGGCTGCTGCTCCAACCTATGGCAACCAACAACAAGGGATTTTTATGATTAGCTTAAATGAGTTTACACAAGATAGTACATGTATATGAGAGAGATAGTGTTGATGTGTTTTACATTTTTAACGAGCTTATAAACCTCGTATAACTATTGTGACTAAGGGAGTGAGTATACTGCAATATATGTAAACAACAGTCGTGTAGAGAGGGTGGGTAAGTAGTGAAATTAATCTGGACGTTAAACGCTTACCGCGCGGATATTGCGGGTCCACAACTCAAAGTAATCTCGCGATTCGTACTAGGACTCGTCTGTGTGACTATGCTTATGGTCACGTGTTTGTATGAGATGTATGAATGTTGTGCTTTACCTATGGTGTCTGTCAGATTGCTTGTTAAGTTGCCTATATGAATAACAGTAGATAAAATGCATATGTGGGACCTTTAGTGCAGTATGGTTACGACTAATAGTAGTAGTAGTTGTCTTCATATACGAGGAGAAAAATGAGTCTTAACGCAATCATGGTGTAAAACAAAGTGTATTTAATATTAGAATGAATCCTAATTAATATAAGTAATAGATGCCTAGTTACAATATGATGATCTCATCATTTCTATGTTAAGTACTGTTCGGACAAATGACAGGAACTTATTTTTTTCGTTTTCATTTATTTTATTCGTGGAGTACACGGCCCTTTTGCAGGCCAGCGCTAAGCTTTGAGGCATCATTGCATGTTTCAATAGGTTACGGCACGGCAGTAGTTGAAGTAGAACAATGATTTTTGACATCTGGGGTTTCGCATAGGACGGAGATATGGGAATAAGTAAAAGCCGGCGCAGTATACTGATTATATTACCTCTAATATCAAAAGTACTGCCAAAAGGACGTCGTTCTTGAAAAAATTCAACTTTATTTAAAATTCTCATTCGTAATGTCGTGTAAAATGTTATACAGATCTATTTATATTGACATTAATTTTAAAGTAAATCTCTTTATTTACAAGTTTTATCTTAGAAAGATGAAAGAAAGAGGTAGGGAGAGTTTATTATTTTGTAGGACTTAAAACAAAAATAATTAATCAAAACCGCTATTAATTTCGTCACAACGGAAATCTCAAGATTAAGAAAAAGAGCAACACAAAGCGCGGGTAACTAGTAACAAAAGCTAATTATCCCGTGTTTACTTTGTAGACAATGCTCTTTGGTGATATATGCGCAGTAAATTCTAATGCGAGCGTCGGCCCCGCGAGGTGTCGCCCCAAAGCCGCACCGAATACAGAATGATCATAATAAAGTATGATTTCTTGGTCGGGGACGCGGCCTTAGCTCGGATAATCACTCCTCAGGCGTACCCATATAATTCCTTAGTGCATAATGAAAGTTGATTAACATTATACTCGTACGAGAGCCAGCGTACGTGGGTGTATGTGCACACTTGTGTGTGTGTGTGTCCGCCGCAGATTCCGAGTCCTAATTAAGAGCGAGGGCGGAGGGTCGCGGCCGCCGGCGGGGGAGGGGTATCGATCATCGCCCGCCAAGGAATCGACGCAGAGACCCGCAAAAAGGGGATGCCCTCATCCGAAATCAGCGTCCGGCTAAGCCGGCACTCAGCACATGTGTTTTGATTTAAATACGCGCTAAGGGTCAGTTTAATACGGTGGCGCGGAAACGGAGCGCTCCAGGCGCGATTTGCAAATCCGATGTGAATAATTACACGGCTTACGAGCGTTTACCTACTGCCTTACACTCATTTGCATATTTTCTCGTGGCTTTGTCGGCCTTTCATCTAGGTGTTATAACATACGAAACCGCCCAAGTTATTTTATTGGATATTCAATATACAAATAACTCTTTATTGTATGTACACCATTACAGACAACTTACGAACTAGATTCTGATTGTGTACAAAGGGCGGTCTTTTCCCTAAAAGGCGATCTCATCCAGACAACTCGTACTAGGTATATTACTGATTTGGAGTGGCGATGGTGGTAATACATAATTATTTTACGATTACTTACATAAATACTATGTATATAAATACATACGTTATATATTATAGTATGTAATAAATATAGCAATGCAGAAATTTTAATTTGAAACAGTATTCGCATGTTTTCTGCTATAAGACAATAGATGACTAAGCAAACCATGGCACGCTTGCTTGAAAAGGGTTAATTTCAGCTTCGCAAAGTGGTATTAACCTGTCGAAACTGAAGGGGTGATAGATGATTGATAGAAAAGAATAATATTTAAAGCATGCTCGAGGAAAACTTCTATTCGATATTGCTAATTACTCCTAATATTGAAAAAAAATTAGAAGTCGAAAAAAATATATGCCAGTTGCTTTATTGTTAGGCAATCCACAGTTGAAGAATACAAAAACATTCAATAAAAATAAGGGACACTAACAAAGTTGTTTATAAAAAAACACGCTGAAAAACACTTATCGCGCTCGAGTGCAAATCGTCGACTGTCACTTCAAATCCCGTCGACGCCCGGACAAAATGGGAAAAAGTAACAAAAATAACAATCAAATAGAGCATCCGCGGAAATGAGATCTGAAGGAATGATCACGCCCGACCCCGGGGACCGGTTGCCTCTTCAAAAAGGACTTAATCTCTCAATTCACTAAGGAGTTAAGCTTTAAAAAATATTTCGATAGGCAACAAAGGTCCCCCCGGTTGTCGTCGCGACGCTTCGCCGTGTCTTTGACACATCGCGGCCGGATTTTTTTCGCAAGATCTCTTTAGAGGCGGGATGTCACTCACTTTGTATCGGCTTTGTCGCGAGAGGTTAAGCGCCGGTTTATTAGGCTCAACTTCCGATTTGCAAACAGAGGGGACGTTTGTAAATTCGTTTCCGTTGTTCCTTTTATTGGCTAAAAAAATTTATACGTCAAATTGATTCCGATCTATTCGTATATAATCCACCGAAGTGGCATGTAGGGGCAGCGCTCTCACAATCGATATGAAAATGTGACGAGTGGGGACTCGACAGCCGGCGGGCTTTAATTAAGAATACGTGACAAAAGACGAGACAGGCAGACACAAATACAAGTCGCTACGAAAAAGGTCGGGATTATGTAACCCTTTTGCGCTTTTGATTTTAAGCGCCGCGTGAAGTGCGATCTGCCGGACCGTGGCGTCTAATTTGAAAGAGCCTTGACAAATCTGGCTTCAGAACGCCCCTTGTTTAATCGAGCCTACGTCACACATGCTGTCGATATGAATGTTGTTACAATGAAATAATAGAGAGCGGAGTGTTGGGCGGTCACTATGGTTACGGTCGGGTTGGACGGAAGCCGTATTTGAATGGAGCCGTGAAAGGCTTTTAGCCCCTTTTGACCATTTGGAGCGGGTCAGCATTTTGGGCGCCCACTGGTTGTCGATTCCGGGATAATTAGGAGGCAAACAAAGAGCACGGCGCCCGCACAACTTTCGCGAACCGTTCAGGTACTCTACAAACATTGCTGCAAGAAGTTTAACAGCAGTTTAATTGCGAAACGAAAACAGAAGCGCACTGAAAACAGTTTAGTTCCTGTGAAAAGAACCTAGTCAGTTATTGAGGTGAACGAGCATATTCAAAGACCGAGTTTGAAGTTTATTGAAAATGTTTCGAATGTCTCGCTGTGTTTCCGAGAGCAAACAAATTAAAAGTTACTTTCGCAATTAACCGTAATGAAGCGAGAATAATGAAATTTTAATAACTCTATAATTATGTTTCTCAAAAAATAAAAATAAAATAGGTTTATTAAGAAGTTGGTATTTTGAATTATGCGAATCCATAATAGTATAATTGTGAAAGTGAGTTTATTGGGATATTGGTTATTTCCTTCTTCATAACCTTAGATATAAAAGATTTATCTATAAAAAAAGACTCGAGAACCGCAATTTGCGGGAACAAAACTGCATATACTCCCGCAATTCATCGTAATCTATTTAACGATTATAATTATTATTTTCATGTCATCCTTTTAGGGTTTTGTTAAAATGAAAGGTATATTAAAGACTTTTTAATTCACGTAAATCGGTCGGGAGATATTTGATTTCAAAGTCGTTAGAAGTGCGTGTGTACCGCTCAGCTTTTGCCCTATAGAAAAATCAACGTAATATGTTAGTTATCTATAATATTATAAAATTCTAAATATGTCTAAAATAAATTTGTTAAGAGACATACTTTAGAAACCAGAAAATAATTAAATTAAACTATACTATAAATAAAGCTATACTTACAAAATAACAAATTTATAAATAAAAAATTGACTCCAAATCGCTGTCGGCGGGGAGCGTGCCCAAAATGCTGGTTACAATATGTCTTGTCTGTACATTTAAGCTCTTTGAAAAAAAATTCATCTGGAATAGATTATATAAACAATGGAGAACATGATGCATTTTTTTAAATTTCTTGTCTGTTTATCAGTTTGTTTGTTATTCGTTTTGTCTGTTTGTTCGGGATTCACGTAAAAACTACAGGACCAATTTCGATACGGTTGTCGCTGATCAATAGCTAATTCTTAGACTTAAACTCTGCGTTACTTTTTATTCTTAGAATTCGGCGGGAATTTCTCTGGGAATGATTTAACATGGGAATGTATTAACAAAAAATCGAATTCCAATGTGATGTTTTTATTGATCGATAGCAAATTTAATATAATACAATGTGTGATTTTTATGCTGGGAATCCAGCGGGAATTTTCCAGGGAACGGAGCTTTTTTATTAGCTTATTTCGACACAGTTTTCACTAAAACGATAGCTTATATCCTTTTTCAAATACTACGGCATTTTGTGTCCCGGAAATCCCAAGGGAATCCCGCGGGAATTTCAAGTCAAACGTGGACGAAGTCACGGGCATATTTTAGTTAAAAAATATTTTAAACTAAAGCTAGGCTAATTGTGATCTGTCAAGTCGTTTGTGAGTATTTTTTTATTAAATTCTTTAAAAAACTTCATAGTGTAATTACAAGAATAATATAGATATTGGTCTTTTTTAAGAAACATTTAATTGTGTGCGGACTGTGTAACACCTGGCCGAAATTTATTTCAATTTAAAAGCATCAAACTCAATCAGAACACTTTTGTTACTATTGTATTAACTGGCTGGTTTATTTAGGAGAAATCCGCGTGAGTATATTGGTCTATAAATCGACCGCGTCAACACCAGAGCGGGGTAAAGGTGCGAACAGACCAGTGGTGATAAATAAGCCACGACCCACACCACGTGACGTGCGTGCATTTGTGACGGCGAGTGCCGAGTACGTGAGGAGTATAATTGTGTACCTGCGGCTTAATTGTAGAAATGTAGTAGGCTGGGTATGTCAATAGTGTCTATCTATTTTCATTGAATTTTAAGGACCACCACCATCATAGTTTTTACAACAATTTAAGTACGATGTAAAGGTGACTATACGAATGTGTCTTGTCTTAATAAATATAAGCTACCTGTTATCGTTGTTAGAGCAAGTTTGTAGGCTTCTTTAAGGCTCCTTAAAGAAGCCTACAAACTTATCTTATTCATACTGAGTTATAGTAACTCGGTATGAATAGACTGTTTATGTATACAGCTTTATATCACGTAATCTTTTTCTTGATGGTATGTGTTACTATGATATATTTGTTAATTGAATATACATTTTGTTGAAAATATTTCAAACTAATATTAGTAGTAATAGTAACTAACCGATTTTATTATTTAGAGCTGAATTTTCCATCAAGTCATAAAATGAAATAATATGAATAATGATAAAAGTTATTAGTCGAATAAATTATAAACTGAGTGAATTCAAAAATGAAACCATTCGACTGTTTTATTCATACAACTGACATTTTTATTTTTTCCATGTTATACTTTATTGTGCGACTAACTTTTATCTGGTGATTGAAAATTGGCCCATAATCAAACATTTATTTCATATAATTATAGATTTTATTTTGATGGGCCATGTGATCCGCCGTTCTGGCTCGCTTAGTTCACTAAACTAAGAGGTTCCGGGTTCGATCCCAGATAAATCCAAATATCTTGTTTAGTACATCTACCACCCGCTTTATATATTATAATAGCTGTGCTCGCGACTTCGTCCACATGGATTATTTTTCGCGAAATCCTAAAAAAAAGTAACCTAAGTTACTCTTTATAACATCAGCTATCTGCCAGTGAAAGTCCCGTCAAAATCGGTTCAACCATTTCAGAAATTAGCTGGAATATCTAGACAGAAAGACAGACAAAAATGCTAAAACTTGCGTTTTAGGAATCACCTGGTCCAAATTATCCCCCTGATTTTTTTCAAGTTTTTATTTAGTTATTACAAACAAACACTTTGATTTTATTTATCTCTCATAGGTGTATTATTTAGAAAGCTGTAATAAAGGTTTTGTTTTTATTACAGTATTCATGACACACAACACAAAAGTCTATAATCCCTGAAGGGGGCTCGCATGCGAAGCGATATATCCAAGTTTTGCTAATACATAATTGGGACCAAATCCCTATTGGAGCCGACTATTGAGGGACAGGTTTCTTAGTGCGTGTTCGGCCGGGATATTAATGAAATTAACCGATACACAGTCGATTCTGGGGGCGACCGAATCTACCACGTTATATACCTTGTATAAACAGTACTATTTACTCTTGCAGATTAATATGTAACTCGTGGTGGCTTAGTGAAATAGCCACTAGCGTCTCAATCCAACGATGTGGATTTGCATCCTAACTAAGGAGTATACATTTCTTTAGGATTTACAGAACTACTATGTATGTTGTAACAATTACCATGTGCTGATAGTGAAATAAAAAAAATTACTTGCACATTTATTGTGTGAACTACGTCAATTGAGCCACAATTAAGGTACCAGAACTTATTAATTACTTATAAATATGTAATTAAGGACAGTCAACAATTTAATTAAAACGAATTAGGTAGTAATTAGGAACAACGAACGAAGTTGTTAGAAGAGTTTTCGTTATTTTTATTTTCTATCCGTGCAGGAACGGAGAAAGAATACAATTTCCTGCCACCAGGTAGCCTGTTGTAAGAAGCGATAAAACAACCCCGAGCCAAGTGGTAAGGTGTTTGCCCGTCTGGATGGCTACCACACCTGGCTTAGAGTATGCGACCATAACAACCTTGAGTTGTGTTCCGGTATTAGTGGCCAGGTTCCAGTCTCCCTTTACAGAGCGGCAGCACATTGGTAGCACCTATGGTGTTACAAATCTCCATAGGCGATGGTAACCGCTTTCCATCACGTGGGCCGTCTGCCTGTCTGCTGAACTCATGCAACCATTTTTTTTATTGTTATATTAGGTTGGGGAAAAAGTTCCTTCGCATTTTATATAATAATTCAAAAGGTTCTTTTTATAAAGTTTATTTACATTTGACTAAAGTATGTAGGTGCCATTTTGTTGGATAACTTTTTGCCATCTTGTAGGTAGGGACGTGATCCCATTGCTATAAAAATTTTGGGGCTTCTGATCAAAAAACTGCGACAAGTGGTTTTGGCAGTCCTCTCGTGATGTTAATCTGACACTGCCTAAGGAATTCTGCAGAGACCGAAACAAGTGAAAATCTGAAGGTCAGGACTATACGGCGGATGCATTAACCTCCCAGCCAAACTCTTGTAATTTTTGCTGAGTGGCTAAATATGTGTGAGGTCTAGCATTATCATGGTGAAAAACCACACCCCTTTTGTTGATTAATTCCGGCCGCTTTCTCTCAACTTTTTGCTTTAATCTCATCAGTTGTTCGCAGTACAGTTCAGAATCGATGGTCCTGCCTGGCAGTAACAGCTCATAATGAATAATGCCCTTCCAATCCCACCATACATACAGCATCACCTTGTTGCGAGTTAACCCGGGTTTCGCCACAGTCTGTGAAGCCTGACCGGCCTTTGACCACGATCTTTTTCGCACGTTCTTGTCGTACGTGATCCACTTTTCATCACCAGTTAATGAGCTTCTTCAAAAATAGTTCGGTTTCATTACGTCGTAATAAAGAATCACAAACGAGTACACGGTTCATTAGGTTTCTTTCAGTGAGCTCATGAGGCACCCAAATATCGAGCTTTTTTGTGTACCCAGCTTTTTTCAAATGCGCCAAAACCGTTTTGTGGTCAATTCCCAGTTCTCCAGCTACATCGTAACTACTAATATGCCGATCTTGCTCCACTCTTTCAAAAATAGCATCAATTTTATCCGTAATAGGCCGACCAGAGTGACGTGCATCTTTGATATCAAAATTTCCGGATTGAAAACGCTTAAACCAAATTTGCGCTACTCTCACAGATACTGCATTAGGTCCATAAATATCACAAATTTTTTTCGCGGCTTGTGTTGCATTTTTACCTGTTTTGTAGTAAAATTTTAAAATGTATCGAATTTCTTCATTAGATTCACTCATTTTAACAATAAGAAAAACAAATGAAAATCATACATTTTCCTAATTTGAATTTGGAATTGTCTTCTTTAAAATTAAAACTTTTTAATGATACCAAAACCGGCCAGATACAAATGGTATAGCCAAAGAGATCTTATTACAAGTTTATACATACTATATGCGAAAAGACTTTTTCCCCAACCTATTATGTGTTCTGGCGTTTTTGTGTGTGTCGAATTTAGAAATAAATTTTCTTTCTTTCTTTCTTTTTTGACTAAAGTTTCTGCCAAATTGACCAAATTGCCAAATTGGAACCCTAAATTATAGTGATATATCATGTAATTAAGAAAACACTGCCTTAATTAAGCAGATAGACATTAGAAAAATTACTCAAATTACTACAAACGAAAAGACCAATTGAGCGGCGTGAAATGACATAATAACCCAAATTAACAAGTGAAACTAGCCGTTGTTACGTACATTACGAACTGGGTACGATTCCCAGGCGTACCTCAGTGCGATATCGATCGCACCGTGGAGCGACAGAAAACTTTCTAGACAGCTTTTATATGCAACGACTCTTTACCCGCTCTACGATAAGTATACGTTGCTACGTTCAATCAAATGCGTTTAACGTCATATTATGTACAGTGAAGGTTCCTTTACAATTTTTGATGATTTTAATGTTTTATTGTATTTAATTGAGAATGTAACTAATACCATAACATTTATACTAATATATAAAGCTGATGAGTTTGTTTGAACGCGCTAGTCTCACTAACTACTAGTTTGATTTGAAAAATTCTTTCAGTATTAGATAGCCCATTTACCGAGGAAGGCTATAGGTTATATATCATCACGTTAAGACCAATAGGAGCGGAGCACCAGTGAAGAATGTTTCCAAATCGGGGGGGTTTTTTTCCTATTAAGAGCTTCCGCTGCGTGCGCTGCGTAAACGGTTAAAGTTTCGCAAAAATCGTGTGTGACAGAACTGTTCCCCTTTAAAAGTTTAAAAATAAGTCCGCGACAGCATATAACTATCTTTTAAAGTTGGCTCACTATAACCTTTTGTATGCTAATCAAATTTGTTCTAAAATAATGCATTATTTGCGAAGATGTTTTTATAAACATGATATTAATCCTTATCCAAATAAATACGTTATTTATTACAAGTATTTAATTTAAAACCAAATTGCCATTTACATCATTCGCTTTCAATGAATGTCTTAGGAGATATCGCAGTTTTAAAATAACACTGCAGCAAAATAATGATTACGTACTGCGCGCGCATTTATGATGTGCAAGGCCGGCGAGCAGTCATGATGGGGAAGGGCGGGCACTATTCCACGCGGACGTAGTCGCGGGCAGAAGCTACTGTGAAGATAAACCCATGTAATAATATAACAAAAAACAAATTGGCGTGTAAGCAATAATATTAAATAAATCACAAACGTTGTTTTAATCGAGTTTAATTTAGAGATTTAATTAAAAAAATATGTACATAAACAAAATGATTTTGTTGTTAATTAAAGTTAGTGTACAAGAGGAGTAATGTGAAAATTATGAATCAATAAACGCCATTGTACAAATGGAGTTTTAATTTTGTCCCCATAGTATGTTACTGGTACAACTTAAGTTCCGACGAAAACAAAATCCACCTGCGTATCTATAAAAACACATTTTATTAACCGTCGGCATTTGAACTAATTGTAATCCTTTTATGATTGTTTTCTTTTGTTCACTTATTTATTAGTTATTGTGGAGAACAGCCCATTGTACTCGTTTATGGCCGCTTGCAAGCATAATTAACCAGGTGTGCGGATTACGATACTAGGAAATTCGATCCACGATGCCCGGCGGGCATATTGCATTTGTGCAATATAAAGCAATGGCCCGATCGAGGGAGCAGTCAGTCGAGCGTGAACCACGAGCGAAGCGAGACGCGTGTACTACAACCGAGAATCTGGTAAGTGACAGACTTTGCGCGTTTTATCGAATTCGACGACCTTCTGCATTACGTTTGGACTTGTTGTGTTCGGTTATATTTATACCTGTGTTATACGTGTTTGTATAGTTCTAATAAACTGTATAATAATTCCAAGGGCATTTTAATTCGAGTCTCGTGACTCGTAACATTGTATAAATAACTTGAGAATATGAATCGGTTATTAAAAAATCAATCCTGTCCTTAGTTTAACGTTTGACATTCCTTTGCAGAAATCGATCCTTACAAGCTATACTGGATTGGTGCTAGAATACAGCTGAGGTCTTTTTCAAAATCAGATATTTCGATTCCTGACTAGGGTAATTGCTGATTTGAAAATTTTTAGTTTTCATCAAAATCCTCCGAAATATATCCTTCTTAGAATATTTTTCGCTATTTCATATAGTTTAGGATTTGGCCCTGAAGGTCCACTTGAAAAATTCACCTGTATATGGAAATACAAAAGCCCGAAACCAGACAGTGGAAGATTTAATTTTACGGTTTAATATGTAAAGCCTTTTAATAAAAATAGTAGATTTTCGTTTAGATATTTTTCCTGGTATATCCTATAAGATTTAATTAATTTTGGTGGGTTATATTTTTGTTTGCTTTTCATAGCTAAAACGTCAAGTATGACGTCAGTGGTGACGTGGCGTGCATCCGACACTTGATAGAGGTAAGCATCAACCGAGCTCAGCACACAAGAAACCGTGCCTCTACTATGAACAATCTATTCTATTCCTGTGTTTGTTGATGTGATCACATTGTATGAAGATTGCTTGTAAATTTTTGTTAACCAAAAAATCTATTTAATTAATTAATAATAATTATAAGTTTATTTATTTTCTTTGATATAAAGTATGAATATTAAATATAATATAAATCTTTAATCGGACTAAGCAAATCCATATTAAAATGATTGAAATCAGCATCATCTGAGCATTAATCCTGGTTGCATTCGGAGCGTCTGCTTCGAAACTTTCCTATTTTTTTTCTCCACTTCTTACACTCTTCATGCCTTGTTGTGAGATCATTGGTACGTGTGTCATCACTCACGATGTCAAGCCAGCAATTTTTGGGTCTTGTCGCTTCTCTCTTCTACCAGGAACTAGTCGGTTTTTGTAAAACATAATCGTACCAACGTTAGCGAAACTCTTGTAGTTTGTCTGCTGGTGTGTCCGCTGGAATTCCCGAGGCTGTCTTTCTTTCTTTTAATATAGTTGGAATATTATAATTTAAATGAATGATATTAGGTAAATGGGTATTGAACCACGCACGTTGAAGGGTTCCGTAGAGGCGATAAAATGTCACTGTGTTTGTCATTTGACTTCTAAATTCTAAAATGAGACCATAAAACTGACTGTAATGTACTAAGACAGACAGACAAAGAGAGATGAACAGACCGTCAGGCAGTTACATTTCTGCCTAAATGGCTAGAGAATAATAAAAATCGAATTAACATTCGCGAATTCGTTAAAACCGATTTAATTATGCATAAAAGAATCAAAATGTTAAAAATAATTTGCCAAATGTGATGTACGCTATCAAAAGTTCTTGATCATTGTTCGTTATAATAATTTGCCTTATGACATTCGCTCAAATTTCTCTTGATTACCGAGTAGAATGAGGGGCATGACGTAATCGTGTGATCCCATGTGGGTTGGGTCTAATCAGCTATGAAAATTAGGTTCCGCTGCGTGTATCTCCTGCTTTGTACCGCTAATGTGGAATTTAATTACTATTTCCAAATATTGTATTAGTCTGTGATGTCTTCCGTGTAACGTACATGATGTTTTAATTGACGTCTAATAACGTACGCTTTTGATTTGATTAAGATTAGTTTGGCTTTCGAAATCATCAAAGTTGATTAAATTTATTTTCGAAAGAGGACGAGATATAGATTTTAGATAGGAATCCATATCAAATGAAATATAGAAAGTAATTTCTCTGAATATTTTTTTGGTAACGTTAAAAAATAGGGTTTAGCACATGTTTTCCTTAACGTAAGTAGAGCTTTTAGTCTTAGCTTTTTCGGGATAAAAATGTCATATGTTCTTCCACAAAACTCAACAAAATTAGTTCAGTATTTCAAGAAGAAAAATAATAATTTAAAACTACATTGATTAAACTTCTAACAAATAAATAATCAGTATTTTAAAGTAGTGGTTTATTATTTTTCTAAAAGAGCTAAGTTATATTTATAATTTTCTTATATATAGTTTTAATTTTATCTTTTTACTAATTTCGGCCCGCGACTTCGTCCACGTGGAATAGTGTAAAAAAAGTAAGTTAAAAAACCTTCCCGATTTTAAAACATTTTTCATTGGTGCTCCGCTCCGAATTGTATAGCCTAATTGTTTTTTAATGTACAAAATTGTTTTATTGTATGATGATGATACCGGTAATATCAATACTTAATTAGGTGCATAAGTTGTATAATAAGCTGTTTAAGTAATTAAAGTTTTTTAACTATCCCACGGGTACTCTTTAATTTTTCGGGATCAAAATCCTATCCTATCCTATATATAAGGATATATAGGATATAAGCTACCACCATACAAACTTTCATTTAAATCGGTCCAGTCGTTAAGGAGATTAGCCGGTACAAACATACAGACAAATAGACAAACAGAGAAACAATAAATTAAAAAAAAAAACTAAATTAGTTCTATTTCACTTCTTACATCCCCCTATCTCGGTTTTTAGCATTTTTTTCATTGTACAGAAATTTGACCTCTACAGTTTTATTATGTGTATAGATATAGATAATAAATTTTATATAAATAACAAATGTACTGTATTTATTTAAAAAAATACATGTATTTATGAATTATGTTTAAAATTAAGCTTAGAGTTAAAAGTGCCAAATATTTAAGAAAAGTTCATGAATTTTGATATTTTAGTATTAAAAATTATGAAGTTATTTAGTATCATAATCTACTGTGATCATTGTACAAAGAATTAAAAGAGAGATAGAGAAGAATGTTTCTTAGCTTCCTGTTTCGTTTTAACCTATTTTTATGAACCCCGTTAGGAAAAGGAAATTCAGTACATATTTTAAAGCTACACTGTCTTAGCCTACGGTTATCCATCATATAATTAGTGACGTCATCAATCATCGGGCCGATCGGTCCCCTGGCCTGCAACGCGATGATTTTTCCCACTCGTTGTGTATACCACTGGGGGCTTGTTAATCACTCACGTGTAGAAAACTCTACTCTATAAAATGTTGACAGTCAAATATAATATATATTTGACTGTCAACATTTTTATATATATGACACTAAGTTGATCTTGTATTCTTACACATGTACATAGGATTTGATCTACATTATCTGATAGTTATTAATATGTCGTTTCACGTTACTTTATTATTATTAAGGTTAGATTAAAACAAATTACAAATTAAACTATACTATTGTTACGAGTTACGGGACTCGAATTAAAATGCCGTTTGGAATTACTATAGGATTTATTAGAACTATACAAACACGTATAACATAGGTACAAATATAACTGGACACAACCAGTACAAACTGCACGATTTAATAACGCGCGCAAAGTCCGTCAGTATATCGCTCATCGTATGTACACACGTCTTGCTCATATCGTAATCGTCGCTTGACTGCCTCCCCCTTCGTCGGGGCATTCCTTTTATTCTATACAAATACAATATATGCCTCGACGCAAAATAATAACTTCTTAGAATTAATTCGAAACACCTGCCTAATTATGCCTGCGAACGGCCATAAACGAGTACAATAGGCTGCTCTTCACAAACAAACAATAAATAAATAAGGAAAAAGAGGACGATCATAAAAGCGCTTGTATGTAATTATCTCAAACACCGAGCGGATAATAAATGTGCTTTGTTTTCAATTATGCAGGCGGCCCAATTGTAACACTATAAATAAAACTATACTTACATAATAACATAAATATATAATTAAAAAATTTACTCCTAATCACTGTTGACGGGGAGCGTACCCAAAATGCTAGACGCATTTTCACGTTGGATGGTAACGCTGATGCATTGCCCAAGGTGCAAGCTAGCTTCTTGGTCATGCGAGAGCTCAATTAGATGTGTTGAGAGGTCTCGATAGAGGTGATGAGCTGCAGGCCAATAAAATGAGGCGAATTGTTGTATATGTATCTTCTTTAATTATGTGTACTTTTTTATTCATACTAATGTGTGCACATCTAATAAGAACTAGATTTAAATTTAAGTTCCTTTCACACTTATTCTCAGAAAAAGTTCTTTATATCGAATAAGAATTTTTGAAGTGGATACATTATTTACTTGTACACGTAGGTTACACGTAAATAATGGTTACACATACGTCAGGTTACCTAGAAGAGATCGGTTTTAGCGATAAGGCCACCTTTTGTTTTATGAAGTATGTAACTAATGTCTTGTTGTGGCATTTTTGTAATTTGTGTTTTGATGAACAATAAAGTGTTATATCTATCTATCTAACTTTTCTGATTTTGATTAGATGTTATTATTATTTGTTTCTTCTTCACGGCCTTGGGAATGAACCGATTGTCATGATACTTTTCAATATAGACTTGGTGGCCTAAAGCAGGAAGAGAGAGCTAGAGAAGCTTTTGTGCGCAGCTTGTCGCACATATAATATTTAGTTCGACGCTGATAGTATGGGCCCAGGATACCCAGGTCGATGTAGGTGTCGAAGTTAAAACATTGTTAGTTGGTGAAAACTTGTAATAATAAATCACTTTATAAACGAAAGCGTCTGCCTTTGGCTACAACCCAAACGGAAGAAGAACAGAAATGCAATGACAATGTTGCAAGCTTCAAAAATTTATTTTATGTTGGTGTTGCTTTTGTCGATTTATATTGCGAATTTGAAAGTATCAAAATGAAGCGGAACTTTATGCTATGTCTTACATCTGTCAGTATATTTGTGTCAAAGCGTTTCTCCGAATGCAGCCGTTTTAGGCCCCCTGTTCTTAATTTGAAAAAGCTCTTTAGAAACCAACTAGGTTCAAGTTTGATTATTGTGAGAAATGTCTATAAAATTTAAAATAGAAATAAAGCAAAATCTGAATAAAGGAGTGTTAAATTTATATCAGTTCAATCACGATAATATGAAGCTCAACAAAACGGCAGCCATAAAAAGATGAGCAATAATTCTTTTTTAGTACTCACCAAAGTGGGAATCTCATTGTCGGCGAAGATATAAATTATATCAGGAAGGAAAAAGAAAAGGGAAATAACACAACATAAAATATTAAGATTCACCCTGGATTGGCATGATTCTGCGGTCGCCACGGATTTCTTAGGGGCCGAAGGTACCTACATCTTTGAATGTTAATGCTATTTGCATATCCGAAGTCATGAAATAAATCAGCCGAGACGGACAGTGGGGACTGCTGTTCATTATGCCTCTTTTGTCTACAGTGTCTACTCGACTAGCAATTAATTTATACAGAAAAATCTTGTATTAAAGGCTGGCTATCCTGATGTTGATTTTTATAGTGGTACAAGCGGGCCCAGCAGACGTTATCAAGCCCTAAAAAATAATATCGGGACCCACTTGAAGACACAAAAAATTCGTTCATATCAAATTCGGTCCAACCGTTTAGAAGGAGTTCAGTGACAAACACGAACAGAAGAATTTGGCCGAAGAATTTGACGGCCTCTGTGTTTGAGCGGGCTAAGCCTTTGCCGGCTTATCTCACTGCAACGCAGAGGCTACGGGTTCGATTCCTGGTATAGTAAATTTCGGAAACGTATTTTCTCCGTTATTTACTATGGTCTGGGTGTCTGGGATCGTCCCCAGAATGGTCCGTTGTATATTACCCATAATACAAGCGTAACTTGCTTAATTTAGGGATATACAGTGTGTGTGTTTGTCTGCCGATTTATTATTATTATTAAAAAAAATATATAAAAACAAATACAAGCTGACAAGTCTACCTGAACGAAAGTAGTGTGCGTGTGTAGCAAATTTTAATAGTAGATTGTTACAGGAGAGGTGAAAGTGACCTAATTAGGCATCAGATGGTTTGGCACACGGGAGTAGCGGGCGCGCTAATAATTCGAGTGCCTAAATAGGCCTTTCACCCTAGGTTAACACTCTGCTTTTCATTTCGAATAAGAAGAAAGTAAATAAAAACTGATTAGTTAAACAAACAACTACTTCTCTAGTAAAATCAGGCCCTAAATTCATATCTAAGTTTGATGAAATGTCATACGTACGTCACATGTGAAACGTCAAGTAAATGTTTGTTTGATGATAGTAAACATTTAGCTCAAATTTAAGTAAATTAAATAATAATTTAGTCAAAAGTTATTTGTAAGTATAAAATTATGTTACAGAACAGTTGATATTTTTTTATTACAATTTATGCCGCGATTTAACACTGGTTGTAAAAAAAGTAGCGATATGAATCGCATGTATTATCTATGGTTCGCAGTTTTCTAAATTTTTGACAGCAGGGAGAATCGTTACCCAGGGACGAAAAGTGCCATATCGATCCCTGTGATTAGGCAACTAAAAGCACACTTTAGAATATGAGAAATGTAAAAATATTTTATATGTATTGTATATTTTGATCTGAGTATACATTGTAGTTTTCTCGTTAAAAATTTGAAGTAGGATTCAAATGAATCCAATTTTTAAGAGTACGTTTTAGCATTTTTAAGCGCGGCGTATTATTTGATTTTTATTTTGACGACACGGTCCCTTTTCCTAAGTTTTAGAGACTTTTCAGTAGCCGTGATGAAAAGTCTCTAAAACTTAGGAAATACTTTGTAAACCAATTTTCTTTTTTACTTTCCAACTTTACCGGTTTACTTTCTATTGTATAACTTTATTGTGCGAAATAATCTCTAATCTACCCCGTGGATCAACAATTTGCATATACCTAGAATCCTTGCGAGTCATCAGGTAAGCTCTCGCGCGTAATGAATGGATTATCGTCAAATTGTGCTGTATTGTACGAAAAACGCGGAGAAAATGTTAGGGCAATATTATCATAAGTTGAGACAGAAGGTCTCTTACAATACATACAAAAATATTCAGGGTCGAGGTGATGACAGCCCCCCGGGTGACTTCCATGCATAGCATTTATGATGGGGAAAATATTTACTGTCGGCGCGAAAACGCAATATTTATGGAGCATCTGAAAATAACGCAACCATGCGAGGGAACCTAACTATATATTCAACGTGATGCGGTTTATTGTTTTATAACGTAGTAAGTAGTAAATTGTAAGTTATTGCTATGAAGTGTCGTTAATGTTATACCTTATGGTTGCTCAGTGGCTAAATCATCTGCGTCTTAGTAAACTACTGCTGCCTTGGCAGTTATAATATACAAAATAATAGTTACAATTATCTGTGCTAACGATATAGAAAACGCAGGAAACTTACACATGAAATGGAAAGTATTATGTCCATCATTCTCATACTAGACATAAATTATTTTATATTAGACCCGTGTAAGAGCGGAGAGTGAATACAAATTCCTGCGGCCGGGCGACCTTTTATAAGAGGTGATAAAACAACCCACAGCCAGGTGGTAGGGCATTTGCCTGTCGGGATATCCAACACCCCTGATCTGGAGTATGCTACCTTTGTGTTCCGACATCAATGGCATGGTTCCAGTCCTCCCTTTTGAGGCCGACAGCACATTGGCAGTAACCTTTGGTGTTGCGAATGTCCATAGGCGACGGTAACTTTTCCCATCAAGTGGAACGTCTCTTTGTTGCACACCAGAAATTTAAAAAAAATGTGTGTGTGTGCAGTTCACATGCAAAGGAAGTGAAACTTCAGCGAATATATTCACAGATAATTCTTTTCTAACTTTTATTAATATCCTTCAACACATTATAATTCAAAATAAACTTTTTAAGTATCATTTTAAATTTTTCACTATTTTAGTCTAAACTATACTATTATGTTTTATTTCGGTCTAAATTAGACTTATGTTTAATCATCGGTCTTATTGTCTCTTTAATCTGTGCTACACAATGTAAAACTCATATCTCGTTCTCTCGCAGGCTTAGTCCTATAAATTTATGTGTTTATCTCTTTTTATTGTCGCTGTTTCGTTTCAAGGAGTTTCAAATCACAACGATTACAAAGAAGTTTCACTTCGAAAATGTTATATATGTATATTGCTAAATTTTCTGAAAAAGATCGCTTTCTAGTGATAAGGCTGTCCATTACATTGTCAATTAGGTACATATATCTTTGTAACGCTTTTTTTGATATATAATAAAAGAGTAGTCTATCTTATGTGTATTCTTGTAGCTAATACAACTTAAAACTCGACAACGTTGCGTTTTGTTTACAAACTGACAGAGCAGTTATCGATTGTGCAGGCGGAAAACTTTTATGAATTAACCGTCAAACAAGTAAAGAAGAACAATGAAAAAACAAACTCTTCAAACAAAAATCGATGACAATCTGGGCCAAAAACTTCGTAGAAGTTTCTCGGCAAAAAGATTTATATACTTATAAAAAAAGTGAACGGGAAAAAGAAGTTTTGGAAAAACTTTAAATTGCGACCTTGAACCGAGTGAACTTTGTTTCAGATTACTATTAGTGATGTTGAAGACGGAAAGTTTTTAATGAAAAGGGGTCGAGAAGCCGCTGAATGAAGTCTTTGTGTCATAAATATTACAAGTAATATTTTGACTTTAACGAAAGTGTTTAACATTCACAGCGGCACTGAGTTATCTGTATTTTCCATTCCTGCGGTGCCAATGACCACTGTGGCGGCACGAGACTTATTGAGCCCCGTAAGGTTTTGGAAACGAAAATCCTTTTTTTGGTTTATATATAAATTAGTTTATGGATTTTTGTTTTGTGTTGTGTGGTACTAGATAAAGGTAACCCCCCTTTAAGGTCAGTATACCTCGGAACTCTCGCGCACATGATAGATATATACTCATCGTTATTTTTTTACACTGAACTAAATTGAAGTTAAGCCCTCCGTACCACAGAAAAGTATAAATAAAGAAAGAAAATAATGTTTATTTAGAGTTATTTAAAATTATAAAAGTATACACAAGCAGTTTAATAAAAGCCAAAAGTTAACTAGCTCTAAACAGGCCCTAACTCAGCAAATGCTGGTTGATAATAACAACCAACGCTGGCCTTCCGTTAGTGCCAAACAGTAACGTTATCTTCACAGAAGAAAAAAAAATAGCTAATGAACATTTAATATTTTAATATTATTTATAATTAGAACAACATGAAACAAAGAATAGATATATTTAAATAATTAAATAAATGTATTCCTTAGCCCCACTGCAAGTGAAACACGTTTGGGGCGACTTAGACCCCGTTTTGCAGTGAACGAGTTAAGTATGATGCACATTTTATGTTCAAAATAGGTACGATGAACCAGGGATCGATTGCGAATGGGTGGCAAGTGCGCCCGGCTGCGGTTGACGTCAAACTTTTGGGTCGGTTTTAATGAAACAATTCCGTAACTTCAGTGAATTTGGGTCATTGTGTACTACACTTATGCGTAACGCTCGTGAGCACACGGCACGGATTTCATTTGATTATGTTCAGATATAATTTCATTTGCAGATAAATGCGATGAATACTAAGAAATAATTATAGGTTTGTATGTTTTTTGCTTTATTACACACCGCACCGCCCCTTGAATCATGGTAGCAGTGGCGTCTCAAATAATACGTGTTGGAATCCTGGCCGGAAAGCATGCATTGCTTAGACAGTATTCTGACCTAACGTGCATATTGCTACAATTACTACGTGCTGATGGTGAAGGAAACATCGTGATGATCCTCACGTTGAGATAACCGACATCTCAAACCTACCAAGTTGCCTTGTAGAAGTTTGGTAGGAGAACAGACAGTATACTCATAATGTCCTTTCCCCTGCCCCCCATGAATGGGGCGGCCAGAGCCGCCCAGCAGTGGGGCGTTATGGGTTGCTACCGCATCGGTTAGTCGCCTGGGCGTTCTTCTCCATGTCTTAATCTTCGTTCCTGTATGTAAATTGTATTAAGAACAGTTCTCTTCAATATCTTAGGAATTTGGAATAGGCTTCCGGTGGAGGTATTCCATATGCACTACGATGTCGGGTTTACAAAATTTCTTCGAGGCCAGCAGCTCGTTGATAAAACGTGTTATGCAAATATTCATAGATGACAGTTACCAATTTCCATGACGTGGCCTGTCAGTGTACGTGTTGTGATCTGCAGGGGTTTCTTAATGAATGGTGCGTCTATGATTGTTGAGATGATGGTCTATGATGGATGGCGAGAGCCCGTGGTTCTAGCGCCATGCGGGAGCTAGGCTCAACCGCTGGAGAGGGGAGTACAAAATAAGACGACATTTATTTGATTTTTGTTATTCCGACGTTTCGGCCACTTTTCAGTGGCCGTGATCACGGAAGACAAAGATGTCAAGTGTCAACGAGTATTGTTAAAGTTTTATTTAGCCTACCACCAACTTGTTCATTTTAATTATTTAGTTTTAATTTTGTTTATGGTTATTATTTACTCTATGGGAGCCTAATCTAATTTACCACTGCTTCGCAACATGTTATGGCTTGAAGAGAAGCGGCGCAAGAAACTCTTCAGCAAACATGGCTAACGCTAATAATTTTATATAATATTAAAATGGGTGGACTGAAAATAAAAGAAATTATCAGTCAAGTTGGTTTGTGTTCCGGTGCACGCATAAGAGCTCACAATGTCCTGAGGTATGGCAGTTGGTTTTTGCTGGGTTTGGGTCTTGATAGTTTTGATGATCGGATTCCAAACAGGTGTTACTTGCCAACCATCTTCTCTATTGAAATTTGGGTGTTTCTTGATTTCAATAGCCTAACGCATTATTCTAGGTATGAAACGATTCTCTTTTGCGAGGATTTGTGGGTTATCAAATCTGATGCAATGGTTGTGTTTATCCAGCGTATGTTCACTGATCGCAGACTTCGTAGACCTTGTACACAAGTCGCGAAAACTTACGAAAATATTAAGACGACAAGTGTTGTACTCTAGATGTAATTTATTGCTTAATTAATTTAACATTAAACTTAAGACTATATACACAGAAATCTTAACTGCCCCGTGAATATATGTAAAGCCTAAACATGTTCTCAGATGTATCTCCGAAGGTTTTCTGCACGTACATGGACTACTCAGTTTTAACCTTGCTAATTATGTAGCAACAATTTTTTCCATGTACGTGACATAATCTATTATAGCTAAAAAATTATATAAATAAGAACTAAATTCTATGACGACGGCTAAAAACTGGCTAAACCATTTGATAAAAAAATCGCGTTTGATAACCGATAAAACGCAGCTTTGATTAGAAGTGAATCTAAATCTGTTATTCTAACAGAAGTTATAAAAACACTTGTAAAACAATGTCCCATAAACATTTCCATCTAAAAAGCGTTTAAACGAGACTGCTTCGTCAATTGTGACATCGTTTCCTTTATTAACTGTTAACTAGGACCGGGTATTTATGTAAATTGTTATTGCTTTTTTAAGAAAAACCTCGTTCGACACGTCCCGGGCTCCGTCCGTTATTACTGGAGCACTGCGCTTAGCCCCGCTCGGGTCACAATGGGATTTTGAAGGTAAATAAGTCTTTAAAAGAGGAATAAGTAAATTAGAAGCGACAAGATAGGAATCTCCCCTATTTTTTCCAAAGGTTGGGGCGACAAAAAAAAGTGATCGCCTTGAATCACCGCGGCTGGGGAAGTATGGAAGACGTTTTGTTTTAGTTTTAATAGTATCTTCAAATGTACAGATTTGAACAACTGGTTCTAAATACTGAAACCTTCGATGATAGTAATGTTGATATTAGACGGATCTACCAAATTTAATCAATTCGGTTGAAAGGCAAATTCAAATTCAAATGTTTCTATTCAATATAAGTTCCACTGAAGAACACATTTTGAAGGTCATACATATAGGTAAAAATTTATTTTTACTCCTGTTCTATATACACCGTTTCGCGTGTTATTGCTGTTAAGGAGACGCAGGGGTAAGAAACTCCTCAGCAACACGTCTAACAAAATTTTTTGAAGTGGAACTTCTTTAGCATCGTTGTGACTTGAAACTCGATAAAACGAAAAAGCGACACAAAAAAGAGATAAAAATAAATCTATAGGAATAAGCCTGCAAGAGAATGCGATAGAATACATTATGTTTAATAATTTAAAGACTGTGCTGATACAGATAGAATTGGAAATGTTTTTCGTTAATACTTCAAATTTCGTGTTTTAAAGCTTAAATATATTAGAACGATATAATATATGAAATGTGACGTCACGAAATTTAGAATATCTCCCATACCTTGTCATGCTTTGTTTCACTTCTACTGCGAGTGAACTGCTCTCACACAATTTTTTTTGGAAGAATTAATGGAGTTGTAGCAAACAATTCACACTCAGGAATACAAAGACATCATAAAAGGAATGAAAAATATTATCATTCCTTTTATTATGTTAAATTATATGACAAGATGTACTAAAGATTTATACTGCAATATATATCATATATCATCAACAAAAATTCCTTACATGTTTGTTAAGATAAAAAACGTTATTACAGAAGATAGTATAAGACGCTGGAAGCGAGTTGCTATGTAAATGAAGTTTTGTCATTTAAAATATTCTTCAATAGTGTAGTATCCCTTTTTAAGCAACATACTTATTAATTTGGTTTTAAATTTAGTGAAAGCCAGATCTAATATTTCATTAGAAATCTTATTGAAGAAGCATATACCAACCCCCAAGAAAGAAGACAAAGACTGAAGACATGACGGTATTCAATGACAGAATGATACAAGTTTGCGTTTATATGTATCACTTTCGTTGATTCATCCAAACTGAAAGACATAAATGACTGTCTAATTTCGACTTAGTCAAATTTTCGTTAGGGACGTAGGACATAACAGACGATTAGCAAATCAATTACCTTATAGTAAATTTCAACCGTTGCTTAACAATTTTTTTATATATGTTCAATAGCATATAGCATATGCAAATAAGTGTGGATGATGGAAGATGTCATTCATCACCAAAATAAACAATTAAAATTAAAGATGCCCATGCGTTCTCTGGTTCTCTTTTCAGAAGGAACTGTATTTTTATGGCTCCTCTTATTTATAACTCTTTGACAACTAAAATTATAAATGTACCTGGAAGAAAATTCAGTGTGGTATCAAAAAAACGACTGATTAAAGAGTGTTTCTATACTGTAGATGAATTTCTCAAAAAAAGGGCTTGTCGTTATTATCTATATGGGAAAGCTTAGTAATTTATTACTTAATGTTTTTTGACGTAAATTATAAATATCCTAATTTATCATTTATTACTAAAGCTTAGTTGAAATGTTTCTAAAATATTAATGTTAATTTAATCTTAGTATTAAAGTTATTTTGTATATCACTATGCATTTACAATTGTAGAACATCTGTATAAACTATATACTCGAAAATAAAGATATTGATTGATTGATTCATTGCAAAGATGCATATTTACAATACTTTCTTGTCAAACCAATAGGCAGCATTATCGCTTAATGCGATCTCTTCCAGGCAACCTAACTGATAAAGAATTTATAGCTGATGTGGCGATGTAGGTGGTGCAGAAAACGCAGATTTCAGAAGAAATGGCGAAGCGTACTTATTATTCACGTTGTTTTAAGGAAATTGTTAAAAACATACAATACGTGTATATAGTACCACGACTCAGATTATGTTAGGCTAAAATATAAGTGGACGTACATTTTAGTTTTCTAAGGTTTAAAAATGATGGGATATAAAATTTTAACAACGTCCATTTCCTTACTAAGTTTGTCCGTAAAAAGGCATTTTAGGGCGAGTGGTGCGACACTCTACCGGTATCATAACAGCTGCTTCCAGCGATACCTTCTTATTAAGCCATCGGTCCGCCTCAGAACCTCTGCCTTGTCGTTCGCCATTATACTTGCTCATGTTTTTAAATTATAATCTGCAGATGGATGACGGAAAAGCCAATTAAGGCTGTATGGGCTGCGACACGAAAAAATAAATTTCAAATATTTATCTATAACGTTGCTAACGTAATGAGATACGTAGGTAAATAAATAACGTAGCAGTTTTATACACTTTACAATACCTATTAATATATTTTAAAAGTTTGTTTGAAGATTTTAACATACAAACAGATCTTTATAAAATTTGGTTTAAATTGATAGATATTTGTGGCTTTCAGTGTAGAAACTCTAGGGTCATGGGGTCTTGAAGCTTATCGACTTTATCGAGACCTATCAACACGTTTGATAGAAGTCTTACGTGACCAAAGGGATGGCCTATATTTAGGGCAGCGCATTACCGCTGCCATCCAACGACGAAATGCGACCAGCTTTTTGGGAATATCCGACGGCGATTTGGGACTCATAGATTATATGTAATTTTATTATTGTAATTTTTTATGGTTAATATTAATTTTTATAACTATACTAATATTATAGAAAGGTAAGATTTGTATTTTTATACTTTTGTATGTTTGTAATGAATAAACTCAAAAACTACGGGACCGATTTAAAAAATTCTTTCACCAACATGAATTCTACATTATACATGATTAATATAGGCTTTATAAAAAATAGGGATCTCTTCTAAAACTTCAATAATGTAACGCATCAATCTAAACAAAATACTTTACGCTGGAATAGGATTCCAGATTTTTATTTTTTCAGGGCAGGACAACGTTTGCTGAGACCGCTAGTATAGTATATATGTAGTTTATTTTTAGTGCCTAATTTTATTTTAATTAGTTTAATTTTAGTGATATAAAAGTTTGTCAAAGATTAATAAATCAATCCCAGGAAACAATTGATAGAAAAACACACGATATGATATTCTATTATAATACCATATAAAATTATACATATATTCTTCCACTACTTACTTCCACTTGCCTATCATTATCAATAAACTGGAAACGAGAGCTCCGCCAAAATTAAGTAGTTTTGTTTAAATACTAAATAATAGTATAATTAAAATAACATACACCAAACATTACGTTCTTTAAAAAAAGAATGAAAGGAAGTTATTGATCTGTGTCTGCGAGAAATCATTCTTATGACAATAGCTTAGAAGAAAATACGTTACTCTCGTGATTAAACCGGTATATGCTATATTAAAATTAAACGTTGGCTTTATAAAATTTGGATAATCTTGTAGGGTCCAAATTAGCTTCGTTTGCCGAAGGGCTGTCTGAATATGACAGCCGTCAAAATATTCTCATTTCAAATGAGTTAATTTCTTTCAGTTTTCCCGCATTTTCCTATATCAAATAATGTCAGTATAGATAATACTTAGGATGTATTGTAAAATTTTATGTTTGAAATATCTTTGAAATATAAAAATAGCTAATTATAAATTTTTGTATTTAGTCATTATTGTGCTGCGAAGTTTATCATGCAAAAGTTTTGAATAAGTTACATGAAAATCAAATCTTGTTTGATGTATAATATATTAAAGAGAAAAATATGATTTTCTAAATATTAATAAATTTAAATTAATATTAAAATAAAATATCAAATTATGAAATAAAAAATCTATCTGTAGTTTAACCGGGAAAAAATATTAATTTCGGGTGCGACATTTAAATGAAGGTTACATTTTTTAATTTTAATTTAGGGAATTAATAAAAATGTACATCTTATAAACTCGGGGTTAGTTAATTAAAATTTTAACTCTCATTGTGCTTTGCGCCACAAAAAAATATCACCGGGTTAACTAACCTGACATTTCTTTTGTTAAGCAGGTAACATTGAAAGGTCTATGTTTTTGTTGTTGCAACCCAACCAGAAAGAGAGAGAACTTATATATATACGAGCTACAGGACTCGAATTAAAAATGCCGTTGGAACTTCTATAGAATTTATTAGAACTGTACAAACACGTATAAAACAAATACAAATAAAAACTGGATGCAACCAGTTCATACTCCATGGTTCAAATATATATATAAGTTCTCTCTCTATATATATCTCTCTTTTACAGTACAGCACACTGTATATAGGCTTCCTTACATATATTGCATTGTATGGCAGCCGAAGATTTTTATTTTAACCGTATTTTCTCATGTTGTATATTTCCTTTTGTACTGTGATAGTGATAAAGTAGGTTATTTATTATTTATATAAACATTTGTAATGGAAAACTCGCTAAATAAATGTTTAAAATTTTGGTAACTTTTCAATATTCATTTCGGCTAATATTTCTGCTAATGATAATACCAGTTTTTTTCTAATATTATTCTGCCGCGACGGTATTGAGAAGATATTGTGGATTTAGTAGAAAACGAATTTTTGACACTATCGCAATGGAATTCTACTTTGAATATCTCCGCAACACCCAAGTTATTGAAATAGCAGAATTGGGCTTCTGGTTGTATCTGAACACTAGAAAGCTAACATATACTTGAGATTAAACTTTACTAACCCTGTGTTAACGACTTAACCTTTCCACGTTGGTGGGTTAAATATTTAGAAATTTAACACTGGCTTTACTCCTAACTTTTGGTGGTGTAAGATAAATTGTATATTTAACCCTGTATTAGCAGTTAACTCGAAGTTAATTGAGCTAACCCAGGAACGTACAGGTGGGCCTTAATGAAGTTTATATTTAAATCAATAGATGGCGGGACAGTAACTTCTAACTTTTAAACTATGAGGTGAAAAAGTCAAAAAAGAAACTGGTAGAGCCCAAGAACTTAATTTCAACGAAAATTAATTTGGACAATATATCCGTTGAGTAGTTTTTCAGATATGGAGTATTTTTAGAATTTCGTACTCAATCAGTGCAGTTTGTCAACTTTACGGATGGACCCCTTCATAGTTCATGGACTGTTACTTATTTACCCGAATTTTTGCAATCACCTGCGTGTTGAATACACGTCTTATATCACAGAGATAAGTATTTCCCTTCGGCGATTAGAAATATAATTTAGAAACAAGTTTCATAATAGTCCCCTAGCGCAGGCCAAAGAGGAGTAAAGTCTGAAAATGATCTTACAAAGTGTAGGCCGCCATCGCTCCCCGACGCCGCCTCGGGGCTCCAAGGCGTGCTGCGCCGATACAGAGTTTAAGAGTTATGCAAATGTTATGGACAACAAAAAAGTTAATGTCAATGATAAGTGCGGCCTCGTGGGGACGATCGCGAGCACTTCGCGATTCTTACTAAAGCCTGTCGCGCCCCGTTCCTTATTTGTGCCGGCACTGCTATTGTGTATCCCCCTTAATTTAGCTTGTTATTTTGCAAGTCATTTCCACGGCGTTTATTGTTCAATGATGTAAAAATGGAAAATTCTGTACTGTATATCTAATATTTTTTCCTAACAAGTTACCTTTTAAGGCTTCCGAAGCCATTTTGACATAAACAGAACCCTTGTATTTTCATTATGTCCGTCCGGCTATCTGTTTGCTTCTTTGTATTTTAGCGTAAATTTTCGAAGAAATGAATAGGTCTATGTCGAATATATTTGGTAGGAAAATGTAGTCTACATGGCGATGAACAATAATGTAGTAAGGCGCGAAGTAACTAGAAATTAGTAGTGGCCGCTCTATTTTTAATTGGGGGTTGGATTCGTTTTCAATACATAGTCTTGTAAGATATTGCTTGTCAAATGTTCAAAAATCATTATTTATTTGTTTAAAACAATCAACTGCGAGATATAATTAATAGGTTTGATTGATGATGAATAGATTTTTAATCTTAATTAATAAATATTTGATACCGTGGAAAGTGAACAAACAACTAATCGGAATTTTGTAATGTAGCATTTATTAACATTTTAATTTAAAATCGTTTATTAACCTAAAGCTTAAGAAAGAAATAAAAAATTTATTTGCCAAATGCGACACTGACAAAATACAAAATAGACAAAACAAAACATTTTTAGATTTGTATGCCACAATTGAACAAACGAGGTTGGTACTCTGTATATTGCTGTGTCGGAAGATAATAATCTACCACAGCACTGGTTTTTAGTGCCCACCTCTGTGTTTACACATATTACCAAGAGACCCGTATAAAAAATTATTATTTAATTTAGTCATAGCAATAAGTACTGGAATAAAAAATAATATAATAAACTTTTAACTAAGCTTTGGGATAGCTTAACTTAAGCTCTTTACATTGATCAGAAACTAAAAAGCTAAAGCTATAAATGTTATAAGGCTGCGTTTGACTGTAAATCTTAAAAATACGCCGTGAAAGCTTACCCCATCTACTTATCAAATCTCAAAGGTACAATCGTCGTTTTGCCATCTGATTATTCTCGAGCGGCGTCTAGTGTCTGTAAAAGTGTTTGAGTGGAGAGGTAGAATGAGGATCTGGTCCCGAATGGGGGACCGCATGGATCCCATTAAGACTGCGGAGTAATGCAGGTGTCTCAGCGCGGAAAGCTTAGCGAAAGTCAACGAACTTTGCTAACTAGTGCCATTAGGATGTCAAGTCTTAGTAATGTATGAATTTTTTTTTACCAAAAATAGTAATATAATATTTAACATAAAAACAAAGTAATATCAACCACGAAACCTTCACTTCTGGATTATAGGCCTTTTTGTTTCAGGGAAAAGGATAGTCTACCGATTGTCGGATATGACTCTTGAGTAATCTCGGTATTTTTTATCACCGTGAACGCGTGGTAATTGTAAATTAAACACAACGATACAGAAAAATGCCGAAGAGGTTATTGTGTCAGGAATTTTTGTTTCGTAGGATAAATACCGGCAAAAACTTACCAATGGCCGGTTCCAATATCATATCGATCGTCCATTTGACTTACTGTCGGTTAAAATTTGACATAAGCTCCATACAAGTAAACATTTAACCGATGGTAGTGCAAGTGAATGAACAGTAAGATATAGGAACCAGCCACAAATTGTAGATGTGTAGTTGTATACCGGACTTGGTCATAGTGTAGAGAGGTATCTGTCATTTTTACTTTTTTAACAGACTTCAAAAAGGAGGAGGTTCTCAATTCGTCTGTATGTTTTTTTTTGTATGTTCGTTACTCGATTTCTCCGTCAATAGTGAACCAGATTTCAAAATGTTATTTTAATCAAAAGGTTATACTCCCTCCCGAATTGGTCCCATTCTCACCATGTCAGGATCTGATGAGTGGAATGTAAGGAATTCGAGAAATCTACGAAAATTTCTGCGTAACACGATATCTCTGTCAATTCTAAACCGGTTCTAAACGGTTCAATTTTTTTCTTTACTCGTAAGTCTATACTCCCGAAGCGACTCCATAGCTACCAAGTTAGGATCTGATGATAGGATTCCAGAGAAATCGAGAGTAACCCTTATTAAAAAATCCCGAGAGACTTCAATTTTTCAAAAAAAAAGTTTGTTTGTACACGCTTGTCAGTATTACACTTTCTACAGGCGCTTAATTTTTTTGTAGGCATGTTAAGTAATTTGTCTGTCAATTGTGGACCGACTTTCAAATTGCTTTTTTAACTCCCGAGATGGTCCCATAGTCACCAACTTAGGATCTGATTGGTGAATCGCAAGGAAATCGAGAGCAACCCTTGTTGAAGAGCATATACACCGAAGAGTGAGATGGCAAAGTTGTATACGCGTGCCAGTTGTACAATTTCTACAGGTGTTTTATATTATAATATACTAGCCGTCCCCGCCCGCTTCGCTGGGCGAATTTTCAAAGGAAATAAATTAAATTTTATTCATCATTTTTTTTTTTATTCATTTTTTTTTTCTTTTTTTGTTAATTTTTTTTTCTGAAATTTAAAATATTTTTCAAAGAAGAATCAAATTCACTTAAAATATAATTTATTGATAATATTATTATAATTATTATTATAATAAAAATAAATGTTGATGAACAACAAAACAAAGAATAAATGGAGAAATTAGTCAATAGAAATGGTCCGATTCATGGAGAAATGAATATTAATCTTCCTCCATCTCACATTCGACGACTCGTCGCTCGTAAGTTGAGTTTGCCGGGACGTAAAACATACTCGTTAACATAACGAAGTTGAAACTAAAAAGTCGAAATTCAAACGGCGGGTAATTTTGACCGACATCAAAGCTCCGCCCATACTGGCAGACCACGCGAACCATCAGCACCTTCAAAAAGTAAAAAAAAAATATTATTATATTAAGTTCCAGATGGCATCTGTAACGCGATATGATATTTGAAAAAGAAATATCATAAAATGTTTTAATGGAAATGGTTAAACGTATAACCACTGCGGACCAATACGGTGAGCAGAGAGTACGTTTAACCACAACCTTTTTTTTTTACCTGATTTATTTCGATAATCGACTCAAGCTCATGTTGATTATCGACAATCATTATAACATGATCCCCAGACCGATCACGGATATCAAATGAAAAATTGTCGGTAAAGAGTAATTCACGGTATCCGAAAAGCTCCTGAACGTACCCAGTGAATCTGAAAAAACAATAATTAATAATTTATAAAATAAACAAAAAAGATTTTAAATTCAATTAAAAATTATAAAAAAGACATACTCATAACGACGCCCTTGCCGGAAAAATGGTGGCCGTTGAAAATTCATGAAGTTGATGTTGATAGTAGCGTTGATGACAGATGAATGGTCTAAATGTTTATTTGCTTATTTTTTTTAATAGCAAAAAACAATGAACCTAGTAACCATTCAATTTTTTTTTCGTTTATTTATTAACTTCGTGTTTATCGTTGCAACGAACATTATAAACGTATAACTAAGTATTAGTAAACGTTATTTCTTCTTTATGAACATGTAATGTACATATTCACTCTATCTCATCGAATTATGAAACGGATTACTTTGCCAGACGAATGACATAGATTTATTTAACCTTTTTTTAATTATTATTATTATTATTTTGGAAAGGTAATCTTTTCTTAGCACTTTGGCTAGTTTGAACCACATCCACGGGCCTAAACCAAGTGAATGCAGCGTCTAGTGAGGAAAATTTATGTTGACGGTATGTTATTATGAGGGGCAATTTCGTTTTCGTCTATCTGCAAGAATTTTCTAACTATTCTACATGTATTCAAGATTGCGGCTTTTTGGAGACTTATGTAGAGGGTTTCTTTGAGGTCCAATAGTTTTAGGCTATGGAGAAGATGGTTGGGAATAATGCCTGTTGTGGAGAGAACTATGGGTACTATGTATATTTTTTCCTGTCGCCAAATTCTGCTCACTTCATCTTTGAGTTCTGCGTACTTGCTTATTTTTTCAGTTATTGTTTTTTGTATATTGTGTGTGTTAGGAACAGCAATGTCAATAAGGTAAGTGATTTTGTTAATTTTGTATTATTATTATTATTATCAATATCATTATTATCTTCATTATTAATATCGTTGTCGTTGACAATATTTTCGTCAATTGCTTCATCGACAAATTGTTGTGAACGTACTATTCTTTGTCTCTTCGTTGTGCGCGTCGGCCTCGGTGTCGGCCTCGATCGGCCAATTTGAGCTTTTCTTTTTTTCGCCATAATTTTACTATTTTTACATAATTTATAAATATTTAATATTCGATTTATAAATACACTTATTATCACAAATGATAAATTAATATATATCTTATTAAAAGATAAATAAATATTATAACTAAAAATATAATGAATATACGTATCTTCTTTATGAACTGATTATAAACTTCTTCTTCATTCAACTAACCTTAAAATTATATTATGTTATTTTTGTTTTTAAAAAAAGACGATCGATTAAATAACAGACTAACATAACCAAAGAAAACAAATGACAAAACAAAAGACTATCTATTAAATGACAGATTGATATAACCTGTGAAAGATGAATAACCATGATAACGTCGTAAACTTAATCAGGGACTCATTTATTATTATTCATCCAAATGACGGATACTTTTATAGAAGAAATATATGGAATGAGTTCATATAATTATCTGTTTGCAGTTGAAAATGCTCCACTTCGTCATTGTTTAAGAATAAACAAAAATCAAGTAATGTCTAAGCAAAGTTCTACCGTCATTTAAATTATTTTTTTCTTCTCAATTTAATCGCATCCATTTTGAATTTATATAAAAAAAATTGATCATTAATATAGATTGTGACGATCTCAAATGCTGCGGATTTTGTTTGACACTTCCCAACTATCAATGATCAATTTCTATCCGACTCAAAATTTAGAATATTCTTCGATGAAATCACTTTCTCGAACGAATTCATAGTTGAAGAGTTACCAATTCTTGCAATCCATAAGATGATTATTGAAGATGAAGATGAAGATTAAATATTATGTGTTAATATATTAATATTTTTTTTTTTATAAATTAATTACGGGATTAATTATTTATCAATGACAAACAAAATGTATTTAATTATTTGTATGTATATATATTTTGCGGCTGTGGACCGACATGTGCTTTATTGTACCGTATCTACCCTGTGTCCCATTACTCGGCGGAACACAGTGACATGAGGAAACCACAGAGAAAACTCACGCCAGTACAATCGGTGATAGGCAAATTTTCATTAATCACTAAAATTCTGCATTGTAGTGATCAATGAGCCTTTAACTTATACCAAACAACAATGATGTTCATGCAGGCCAATCGTATTCTTAAGAAGATCACCCATCAAAGTACTAACCACTCTAAAAGCTGCATAGATTAGGTGATCAACCGAATCATACGCCAGCTGCATAGCTATCACTGCCGCACTTATATTAAATAATCTTATTACAATTACAATAATAAATATTAATATTTTTTTTAAAATAGAGAAGGTAGCTTGAAAATGAACCGAAATTTAGAGCTAAATGTACCTACGTCAATGTAGATCAATAATATTATTTTCTGGACATTTTCTAACTTCTTTCTTTATTTTTTTTATCGTTTTTCTTCCTTCATTTTTTCAATCTTCTCCTTTTTTCCCTTGTTCCTTCGTTCTTCTCGTTATCCACTTCTTCACCTACTCTTCCTTCTCTGACTTCTTCGTCTTCTATCTCAGTTGATTCCGTCGCGATGTTTTTTCATCTGATGGGGTTGTATTAAAATTAAATTTATTTATTATGTTTTATATAAGTATCTCAATCAACAAATATAAAATTACTTTTTAATTTCCACTCCTGCTGTTGTTTAGCCTGTTTAACCAAACGCATCATTCGTTCTTGTTCTTTTCTTTCAAAGTAAGTTCGTATTTCTTGAATGTATAATAAAGCGTTGTAAATTCCGTCAATTAACGATTTCTAGATAAATTTAAATAATTTTTATTACATTTATAATTAACTCTTAAACTTTATCATCACTTTATTTTATTTTTTATGGACATTTACCTCTCTAATCTCTGCAAAGGAAAATTCACTTATATTATCGTACTCTTCAAAGCAACCAATCCCTTCATGGAATCTTCTGTCACTTAAAGTGATTCGGACTGTTGTGAAACATCCAATATAAGACTTTCTTGATTCTTTTGATAGTTAATGTCGAATTATTAATAAAAATTTGTAATTTACAATTTAATTATATATCAATATATTTTACAAATCATTACTTACCTAAAGTTTGAGCTTCTATCCCATGAGACCAGTTTTTAGAACCAAACACATAGTCAGGACACAAACATAAACTTTCAATACTTTCTCTGTCTGGCATTTTTATTTCACTTCTCAACCGCTTATGAACTGACGTTTTATCATAAGATTAATTAGGTTATATAAAAACAAATGAAATTAATTAAATAAAAAAAAAATTACTTTAACCTTTTCTATTTGAACAGTAAAAAAATAATCATTTGGAGTCTGTAGAAGTTACAGTTTGGAAACATAAATTTCACATTCTCACACCCACCCCCGCAGTCCCTATTGGAAATAGAATTCCGTAAAATCCTATTTGAGATGATTTCTGCATGACAAATAAAAGGTTACTACCAAATTTAGAGTCTATAGAGGTTACAGTTTGGAAATAGAAATTTCACATTTTAACACCCACTACCGCAATCTTTTTCGGCGGTGGGTTGTTGTAAAATCCGCTCTTAAATCATTTCTGCATCACATATAGACGACTCTAGCTAAATTTGGAGTCTGTAGGAGCTAAGGCTTAAAAAATAAAAAATTTCATTGTTAAACCACCCCCGCAACTCCCTGTGGGGTGAGCTACCGTAAAATTCGTTCATAGACTATTTCTACACCTCTTACAGAAGATTCCTACCAAATTTGGAATTTATAGGAGCTATAGTTTAAAAACGGGAATTGTTCATTGTTAACGCCCCCGCAATCTCCTTTTGGGGATGAATTTTTTAAAATCCGTTTTTAGTTGACCTCTACATAACGAAATTAATATTCCTACCAAGTTTCACATTTCTAAGTCCTATAGTTCCCGAGATTTCGTGATGAGTAACTATAGAAATTGGAATACTTCGATTATCATCGAAATTTTTAATCTTTTAGCAGACTTTTTTAAAATTTTCTTACATATAAACCTTCGCCTGAAAATTCTGAAGACAACAAAAAAATTAACCTAATCGGTCCAGCCGTTCTCAAGTGATACTCGATCATAGATACGGCATTTTATTTTTATCAAAAAATGAGAATGGGTGTGCAGGGGTGCGTGGGAGTTGGTGGGTGGATGCGTGGAAGTTTGTAAGTAGATTCTTAGCTGAATGTAAAAGAACATAATCCGTTTAGTAAACTCCGTTGAAATCCATGAAAACAAAAGAATCAAGAGAAAACGCTTGTCTTTTGTTCTTATTAGCGGGATAAATGTTCATGAAAGTAAAACAGCAATAAAAAAAATGAAGGAACGTCAGAATTCGAAAAATAAATAGCCATAAACCATCTAGGAAAAATTTCGCATCGAATGGTGGTAGTTTCATGTCGATACGGTCAGTGGTTTAGGCGTGATTGAGCCTCAAAGGAAGGCCATTTTCATTATATATATATATATATAGATTATATTATCCCTAAAACTATTGAAGTATTTGCGCAACTAAAAAGTAAAAAATATTCTTTTTTACAAAAACAAAACCGACTTCACACTGAAAACAAAAAATAAATATTTGACCGACTTCTTTCTACAACATCTTGAAGTCGGTGTCAATCAAAACATCAAAATGACCACATTTTGTAAATTTGTTGTTGTTCTTTTATGTTTTACTTGGCACCGACTTCAAGATATTGTAGAAAGAAGTTGGTTAAATATTTATTTTTTGGTTTTAAGTGTGAAGTCGGTTTTGTTTTTGTTATTTTTTTTCTTATAGAAGAGCTCTCAGTTTAAGAAAAATATCACTTTAATGTAATTATATTTAATTGTGATGTATATATAATACGAACCCATACGTGTCTGTCGAAAATGGCCGTGATATACAAAGACAGATGAACAGCTAGACAACTGCAACTAGACATGAAAATTTTATAGGATCTGTTTTTGTCAAAATGACTCTGGAATTATATATACAAAATTTGCGATTCGCAGAAGTTGTATAAACGATGAAAGGCTTTTCTTTTGGAGAGGAAATTTCACTCCATGTAACTCACTCTATTTCAACAAACTTTATATGTACAATGTGTATGACTACGATTTTAGTGGTTTTGAAAAAGTAAAGCGGTAGAATTTATAAGATATTTTTAACAATTTGTCTGAAAGAAAGAAATTTTTAAGATATTGGGTAATTTGAAACAAAAATTTTTTAAAGATTTTCTAGCGACATAATTATAATTTGTGACCTCTATGGAACTTTTCATTGTGTTTACTGGTATACAATTGTCATATTTAATACACTTCGAATGAGAAGCAAATTGTGTTTGCAAGGTTACATCAAGTTTCACTGTAACAAGTCCCATATCCTGTACATAACTTAGTTGCTCCATATACAAAGTTGCGAGTCCTAGATATCGATTTTCCCCAGAGCACATCACATCCTTAATCTTAAGTAGCGTTCCGTAGGTGAAGTTTTACATGCAAATGAATTAATTCTTCGCGTCGCGAGTGTTCGCGGTGCATCGGCGGAGGCGATGCCTCGTTGCATTTATAATGTGAGTTCATTACCTCGCCAGGGCTCGAGTCTAGCTCCAACTAATGGGTTTGGAAGAACGTTCGCTTCAATTATGAGTGGGATATTAAATCGGTAGCTATCTGCGGGTACATGTGTAGACGCTGAGCGCGCGCTTGTGTTGCCGCTAACTTATATTACTATTAAAATTATCCTCTAAAAATTAATACCCGCTTTACATTGTTTTAAAGTCTCATATTCTGATCTAATAATCAACAAAAATCTGATGCTTAAATACATATTTGTATCTCACTGTGGCCATATCCTATTCACAATGTTACGAGTCGCGAGATTCGAATTAAAATGCCGTTAGAATTATTAAAGAGTTTATTAGAACTATACAAACACGTATAACACAGGTACCAATATAACCGAACTCAACAAGACCAAACGTAATGCAGAAGCATAACTCAAAAAAGCGCGAAGTCCGTCATTTATTAGATTCGTGATTGTAGTACACACGTCGTGCTTCGTTCGTGGTTCTTGCTCGACTGACTCCCCCTCCATCGGGTCATCGTTTTATAGTTTTATAGAAAATCTATGAGACCATGTTTTGTAAGATGATCATATAAAGAATCTCAATTTATTTGACTGTTATTATTTGATTAGTAGTTAGATTACAGTGGAGACCGCGGCTAGGCAAACGTAGCGTAGGACGCCCTCCAGCCGGATGGACTGATGACCTGCGCAAGGTCGCCAGCAGGTACTGACCGAAGAAGACGGGGGAGACTGGTATATGTGGCGCAAACTTGGGGAAGCCTACGTCCAACAGTGGACAGGGACCGGCCGAAGAAGAAGATTTGATTAGTGGTATTTTTTCGATTTAATACAGCGAATTGCCGTCGCCTATAGACATTTACAACACAAGGTATTACGATAATTCTATCAGCCTCATGAGGATTTTATGATTGCCACCTTAACTTTAAAGCTAATATTTTAATATAAATTATGCCTAAGGCAGTAAAATTGGAGGAAATAAAGCTTTGGAGCCGTTAAAACTCTATTTAGGAGTTCAACACACTCAAGGTGGCTTGTTAGAAGAAAAAGGACATTCCCCTTAAATTTTCAAGAGGTGTTCGTTTCGTTGAACATATTTTCCTTGAGGCGTTGTAGGCGCGTGTGCATTTTTAATTTTAATACCCACTCAACTGTAGATGACGCGTTGAATTTTTACTGAACCGGGCACTTTCTGTCTTATTAACCGAGGGCGGGTTAATTGTGAAACAAGCTTAACTAGTGCCGACGATGGACGCGTTTTAAAGTGTTAGGTGCTTTCGTTAACAAGGTTACTTATTTTATGTATGTAATTTTCTCTACAAAATTATTACGAACACAAAAAGATACTTAAAAATAGCATGAAAGTATCTATATATGTAATTATTTTATCATTGTATTAGGGTGCGATATTTCGATATATTTGTACGACTGTTACACATAATTGAATGATTTAAATTTAATTTTTCATTGTCATGTTACAGGTAATTATTATATCCAGTTTGAAAGTCAGAGACGGCTCAAAGTTTTGTATAGTATTCTAGCGTATGTATTCTTTTTTGTACTCTGGTTTATTACAAATCTTAATAAAGATATTTTATATTTGCATATAAGTATTTTATTAATCTGTGGATTATGCCACTTTTTAATCACCAATTTTGTCGAAGAGTATTTTAATCCGATATGTGTATATTCAAAGATTATTGCAAGTGACAATCTGCCTAACACGGGAAACAGGTGTCACAAATGTTGGAAGTGTGTTTGTGAAATATATTGATGATTAATTTAATTTTCTGATCAATTTGCCAATATTTTTATACAATATTGGCAAATTAAATATCTATTAATGATTTTGTAGTTGTATAAATCAAATATTTAATATGAATTATTTTTAGTGGGTACTTAGCTAGCTGATGTGTGTATTAGTCATGTATTTTATATAGTTAGACTGGTATAACTATTGTAAGTTTCCCAAATAAATATCAGAATTACATTTTAATCTATGTCATCATTGGTTTAAGAAAGAACTATTGAAAATTAAATAAACAAACAAAAAACAAATAAAAGCTGCCCAATAAAAACATCATCCAACCGATAAAAAGCGAATCTTATGATTTTTATCTTGAATCAACTTATTTTCCGGTAAGGTACACCACTGACATAGCTAATAAAACATAACCCCTTCCGATATGTTTATCACGTTGGTGTCCCATGATTTAGCGTGTGACAGCCGTATATCACACGGGGTGCTTCCCGACGTAGGAGAGCGCGATTTTCAAATTGAATTGCTATGTTCTTGCTAACGCGAGGTAGCTACGGTTGCGGCATTTTTCATACCGTATCGCGTATGATACGCGTTTAAGCGGCCGGAAAACTGCTTATGTACCGTTGGAATATGAATTAAATAATTTATATTAAAATTAAATTTTAATTGCTTATGGAAGTCAAATTTTTATAGACATATTAAAAATAAATGCATCAACTGTTTTATTGCCTGAAGCAGGCAAATAAGCAGACGACCCACCTGATGGAAAGCGGTTTCCGTTG
Organism: Dendrolimus houi; assembly: GCA_039645545.1. NCBI lineage: Eukaryota > Metazoa > Arthropoda > Insecta > Lepidoptera > Lasiocampidae > Dendrolimus > Dendrolimus houi. The sequence continues at coordinate 19,711,505 of CM077127.1, read as the reverse complement.
CCTATTGACCTTTCCAATACCAGGGGTGTCGCCAACGCGTTGCCGACATCTAAGAAATTTTATAATGCCCTTAAAGAACCTCATCTCATAGCGCAGAGGCAAAATCGCGGAGGGAAGTTCCGTCGAAATCATTTTTGTGCGCGGAATAAATGTTCTTTTGAACCATTGCGTAGTTGAGGGTGGAAAAATCTAAAAATGGACTAGATTATGCCACCATAACAACCTTGACATATGTATTAGTGACTAGGATCATATTCCTCTTCAAGGCCGTCAGTATATTGGTAGCATCTGGTGTTGAAAATGTCCATAAGCGACAGTAACTACTTTTCATCAGGTGACCGTCAGCCTGACTACTGTACTCTAACAATAAAAATTGCCCATAAATATCTGAAATTTATTTGTGTCCACAGGTCATAAATTAATATATATATTAATTTAATTTTGTATCAAAACCACGATTGTAATTTTAGATTCCTAAAATTAAGATTTGTTGATGTATATTTTTTTGCGCACTGTACATGTATGATACAGTGTGTGTGATGTGTGAGGTAGGGGTGCAGTAAAGACTGCAAACGATCGGGTCGCAGTGTCAGACGCTCTGTTCCGTGGAATGCTGTGAACATTGCCAATTCCACATATTTTATAGTGAATCAAATTATGATGAATCTTGGAACATTCATGATTTAGAATTTTGGAACATTATTATTAGTTTAACATTTTATTTCATTTTACTAGCACGATAGATAAAAACGTATATAATTTATAAAAACTATCATGTTGAAAAGTTCTTAATAAGTGACTATATCCTTTATGAATTCTATGCTTATATTTTACTCTTTTGAGTTATTGTCATCTATAGTTTTTTTTTACATTAAATTGACGTGGTAGGAATATATTAAGAAAAAGCGATACTCAGTCTTACCTCGATGACAAATCGCTTCAATCAATTGTAATGGCTGCGAAACTACTATACAATTATTTAAAAACGGTTCTATTCACTCTATGGGCTTTCTCTTTGACTTAGCCTGTCGATATGTATGTGTTTATAGACGTTTTGCTATACAATAAATTGAAGAGTGTTAATGTTATTTGATTTCACACAAGCATTCCACACGGCATTGATCGCGTATTCTTTGAATCGATATTCCGTGAAAATATGATATTTTTGCGAACTGATACTAATCCTTCATGGATGTTTTATTGCCCTTTCGAATTTGAGTGATCTTATTGTTCGTGTTAATCCTTTTGTACACGTCCCGGTAAGACGTCATAAATCCTTCCTTACTATTGTTTGCATTTCATGCACATTCTTAGAAGCCATAAAGTTACAGGTTGAAAATTCCAAGACATAGTGGTCGTGTTGCTAGGGGAACATGTATATTTTCGGTATATATATAAGGTCGGTCAGCTGGGACTGAGTTGGTTGAGTTTCAGCTGCGTTCGACTTAGTGCACTTCCGAAACGAGTATCGTCTAACGATGGACTGCGCGATTTTTGTCATTACGATTTGGACTTGTTGTTTTAGGTTGTGTTTGCAAGAACTGTAAATTATGTGTGTATTTCTAATAAACTTTGTGATAATTCCAACGGCATTTTAATTCATATCTTGTAAATACGTAACTATATTTTCCGCAAAAAAGTATCCCAAGTTGTTTCCGCGAAAAATGTATACATTTATGTCCTGAAATATGTTATAATACAGTTTAAAATACCATAAATAATACAATAAAAGAAAACTTAACTTATTTATATTGTATTCTACCCATAGTCTGTCAAGACTATAAGTAGAATACTGAGCCTAGATCATCGTCTTCTATGGGTAAGGTGTCCAGAAGGCTGGTTACGTTTCCTCGTTGGATAGCCATACAGATGTTGCCCGAGGTAGGCACCAGCCTTCTGATCACCTAAAGAGTCAATGAGTCCTTTATGTCCTGACTACTAGTATAGATACTGTAGACTTTGAAACTGTTACTACTGTAAATGAAATTATTTACTTTCTCGACAACAGTTACAAAATAGTTTACAATTTAGAATACACTGGAAAACTATGCGCCTCGCAGTGAGATGAATAAGGTGGCGTTGGCGGCTGTATCAAAATGATAAAAATGCTCAGATCCAATAACCATTCATCCATCAAGTGTCAAGATATAATCTTAGGGATGGCGCGACTGCTTAGCCCCGACCCGGGGAGCTGGCGAATATAAAAATACCTGGAAGATTTACAGGTTTCGCTCAGATATCGCTTACTGATTTCGGTTGCGTTGTGGTAGGGTCTGATTTTTTCTTAACATAAGAATGTTTTGAAGGTATTTGGAATTGTCTTTTGAACATTAAACAAAAAATTGTATCATAAAATGGGTATTTATACTAAAATATTGTTACAACTTAGGCTCCGACAAAAACAAATTCCAAGTACAGCCTGTAAAAGCACATTTTATTACATGTCGGCATTTGAACTAATTGTAATCCTTTTATGCTCGTCTTTTTTTGTTTAGTTACTTATTGGAATACGTTTCTAAGTTATTGTGGAGAACAGTCTATTGTTCTATTGTGACATTTAGTAACAATATAATTAAATGTAAGACCAGAGGTATGGATTTAAAATATTTTTTATTCAAAAAACTGGGATAGTTTTCATGGGACAGTGTTTCAAAGTTTAGGGAGAGCGATAGTTTGAGATAAAATTAAACGTAGAAATTAATTTAAGTAATTAATTAAAGCGTGAATCAATACAGACTAGTAGCATTATAAGATGATTACATTACTGCACCTATGCTACAAATAAAAATATAAAAAAAACATAAATATCTTAATACACTGTAGTTGGAGTATAAATTTTTCGTTTATCTATCTATATCAATAAGAATTTCCAAGTTATTTGAGAGCGTGCACAAAACTAGTAGCGTTATATTAGTTGGCATGAAAACCTTGGTAGCTAGGTAATAAATAATTGTTTTGCATGAATAGGTACTTTGAAAGTAGGCGAAAGAATGCATAAAAGTAATAGCGTTATATCAGTTGGCAATAAAGCATTTCCAGGATATCATTTCCACTAAGCGAAGGGCAGCAAAGAAATCTGTTTGTATCTGGCATTCCGGGCCAGCGCGCGATTTAAATCTCTTAAGCTCAGTGCGACCGGCCGCGGGCGCCACTCGACTCACAAATCTTTCATAATCTCAAAAGATCCCACGAGGGGCGTTTTTCATAGTGTACTTACAGCCTTAGAGGTTGTAGGTGAACAAAAACTACTGCCGTATTACATTCGGTCCCCACTTGGGCTCAGATCGTCGAATAATGTGTTTCGGTATGAAATGATTCCAATCAACATTGTTTTTAATTTTATTTTCCCGTATCGCATCGTGTATTTATATTTCACAATATGGGGGCACGGGCAGGTACGGCCGGTATTCATAAGCAAATACAAGGCGAGGGACCCCATAATTTTCGGTTTGCATTTTTCCATCGCGACCACGAACTCGATTTTCACTCCCAAGGGCGAGCGGACGCTCGGTCTCAAAAATATTAATGAAAATTTTTACATAAATTTATTCGCTGAGGGGCCCATGCGTTGTTCCGAAAGTCGATGGGGCCCCGCTTCTGTTTTTTATTTATTAATTTAATGGTATTTTCGGTCTAATTACCTGGCTGAGGTATAATTCATTGGCATTGTGTATCGTAACGAGTATTTGTGGGTATTCGTGTGTGGAAAAATATATATATTGGCCGAAAAAAGCGGCCATTTTTCATCTCCAGTCGTCATTTATGTGGAGTAGGTATTCCTAAATTTTATATTTTAACAAAATGAAATTTTATTTTATAAAGGTTGATATGTGAATTACTTTAAATAATTCTTTTAATATGGAATTATGATCCTATAAGGAAACACGACATTGGTCAAACATATATATAAGCATATATACCTTAGTATTTTTGGAATCTCTATCTTCTTTCGTTTGTCAGGGGGCAGTGGTTGATTTCCTAAACAGTATATTCCGGGTTATAAAAGAATTCATCTCGTTATGAATTGGACATATGGAAGACCACTCTGAAAATATTCTATGCTCTTGGACATTAGTAATACACCTATGGTCTTTGTAATTCGTATGAGAATGAAATCAGCAATGAAAAATATAGTCTACAACGTTAGGTATATGTATAAAATTCGCCCTAGTGTATCAAGTTTACTATAAAAAGCAAAGCATTCTTGGCTTTAACCCTTCACCGGCAGCTTCAAAAGAACAAACTCAATATATGGGGGTTCGGCTTAATTTGGCCGCTGCCTTACTCTAATGCGAGTAGCCCGATGAAATGCTCCAAATTACTTTGCGATATTTTTAACGTCAGGAATGCAACCGTTTTGGGTATTACAAAATAGACATGGGGTTTAAAGGTACAATTCAAGAGTTTTTTTAGTCAACGATTAGATAGATTCAATAATATTATATATATTCAATTTTGACTATTTGATCGAATTTATAAACAAAATATTGTAAATATTTGCCAAATAGTTTTGATTTTCATAGACATTAATAATTTTATAAATTACTAGGATATGCTCGCGACTTCAAATTAAAATATCGCAGACACAAAATATCGCAGAATTTTAAAAAGAAAGTAAGCTATCGTTTTAGTGAAAACTGTGTCGGAATAAGCAAATTTTACGCACCCGAACAACTACAACCCGCTCCTGGGAAATTTCTCGCAGGATTCCCGGGATAAAAATATCACACATTTTATTACATTAAATTTTTTATTGACCTCTAAAAAAAAACACATTGGAATTCGATTTTTTTTAATCTGGCCTTTTTATACATTTCCGGAAAAAAAAACAAAGAAGTTGCGCAGAGTTTAAGTCTAAGAATTAGCTGTCGATCAGCGAAAACCGAAATCGGTTCAGTAGTTTTTATATGAATCCCGAACAAACGGACAAACATCCTAGTTGGATCTAAAAAAAATGCGTAGTGTTTGTTCTACGTAGCACCAGCAGTATCCTGAGGGTGTTCGCAGAGAGACTTCCCTTTCCTTCGACGCTGGGTGAGGCGAGGCTACTTATTTAGTGTCGAGGGAGGGGTGGGGTCATTCTTTCTGCTTTTGTGTTCTGTTGTGTCCGTCCTACTAATATAGATTTAATGTTTGTCATTAACAAATGGATGTAATATCTGAAATGGAAATAAATAATTATTATATAGTCCCTTGCAGTTTTATTAATAGCTTCAATGTACGGCATCTTTGGAATTTTATAGTAGATTTCAAATAATACAGGATGAAAGTCTAAAGATAAAACCTTAAAATAAATTAAAACCTAAAATAAAATAAACATTATACAAATGAAAATTGATCTACTGTATTTATTACAATAATAAGTTTATATTTAGTCTTCACCGTTAGATTTGATAGTTTATCATATTTTTAAGGTTTTTAGGATATCATAGATTTTAAATTTTATTTCGCACAGTCGTGAAAATTGTACGTTCTCTTCTAACTTTTAAACTAAGAAGTGAAAAAAACTGAAAAAATCCAGATGCTAGAATAAAAAATATTTTCAAAGAAAATTGTTTTAATTAAGAACCGTTGAGTAGTTTTTGATCTATGATACGGTGTATTTTTTTGGGTCTTGTAGCCAAACGTAAAAACAGTATTCGTAGCTTCTACGAAACCGTTTAATGTATATAGTCGAACATACTTGGCTGATTTTATTTTTTGATCAGTCGCCTCACGAGAAATATTCGTGTTGTAAATAATCTTAAATAGTGAGTTTCTTAATTAGTTTTGCAGTCACGATACTTTTACCAAACTCGAATAAACAAAGCGGGGGACAAGGATTCTTAATTTGTTGCGTGGCGTAGGACTGATTTTTTTTCCAAATGAATTTCCCATCTTGGGGGACATTGGCTTCTTGGCGTGTTTACAGAGAGCTCTCGACGAGTCCCACTTTGTTGTTTAATGAAATTATCGGTTTACCGAGTAAATGAACAAAGCCAGATTTCGCTTTCAACGGTACAGTCAAAAAAGGAAGGGAGAACGAGCCATGTTTTTGTTTTCTCCGATGGTGGTCGGCATGGACTCCTTTGTGGAATTCCTTGGCTCTGCGTTGTACTTAATCAATTATGATCGATTCGTTAATTCGGGATGCAAGGGGAATTAATTCTTTTCGACTGTACCTACTATAAGATGTTGACGAAAACAAATTTCTAATAAAGAGTTTAAGTAAGATTATGGTCTTAATTAGTAGTTGTATTTTTGATGGACTACAAGTACCTAAAATATAATAGTTATTAAAAAATCCAAGTAAAGTATAAGTACAACTTAAAATTTTGATTATAATATTATAGTAAGTTCATACTAGTTGTAATAATAATAATATCGTTGGAAGCGGTGGTAGACTCACGACTTTCAATAAGTAATCTGTAAGATTCCATTTTGAAATAAATACATTCATTTTAAATTTCATTTTCAGTTAAAGTAAAGTCTATAATTTATTTTTATATTATTGCAATCATACTAATTTTATTGTTAAATTAAATTGTTTATACGGTCTGAACTTTTTACGCAAATTAAATGAAAACTGACCATCGGAATTGTAAGTTGTGTAAAACGTACAACTAAATGAAAAAGCGTAGTTGAATCGGTTATATCTCTAATTTCAAAACATTCTTTGCTATGGAACTACTATATTTATTTGTATATGAAACATAAATAGTGGTCGCCCGTGGTCAAAATTCGACCATAATAATTTGTTGTCAAAGACACTTCTATAATCACACATTTCACCAAGGCTACATACAGTGTTAATTTGACTTGAACAATAAACAAAAGAGTATATATGCGTGTGTGTGTCAAATACATGGTAATGTGTGTAATGTTTTTTTTTATTGATTTAATGTATTTTTTATGCATAATTAAAAAAAAATATTAGCATCGCTTCTTCTCTATATAAACTATAAGTGTGCGAAATTTCATACTCCTCCGTCCGCGCAATTTTCGTAAAAAGGGGTATAAAGTTTTTGCTTCACGTATTAATATATAGATAAATAAATATGTAATATTTAGATTTTTTTAGGAATAAAATATTGGTGTAATTATAAAAGGTAGATTAATAATATATTTTTATAATTATAAAATTTTAAATAGGATTTACAACTGTAAATAGCTAGTAACCGAAATAACTGAATAATATCTGTTGCATACTTTGAGTTTTTTTTTTAATTATAAATTTCCTGAAGACCGTCTCTATATCAGAGGAGATACCGGGCTTACAAAACCCGGTTACAAAAATCACAAAACTAAACTTCAATTCAAGATGTTGTAGAAAATATTTATTTTGTGCTTTTCAGTTACTTTTGAAGTCTTTTTTGGATTTTCTTATTTTTTGTATTTTACTTTTTAGTTACACAAATACTTGAATAGCTTTAGAATTAGATAATAAAATATATGAAACACGTTGTACGTGCCTACAGTATTCTAGGGTTGCTCTCGATTTACCTGGGATCCACGCATAAGCTCATGACTTGGTAACAATGAGACTCTCTGTACTCGGTATACTCGTTTGAATAAATTAAAACCAAAAACAATTGAATATTGGTCCACAGTGGACGGAGAAACCCCGAACCTCCTCTTGTTTGAAATCCGTTAAAACCTCCCAAATTACTGATTATAATTTTGCATGCTTGTGAAATGCGGATTACATACCGTACCAAATTAACATAACACCTTGTACATTTTTATGTTTCACAAGAAATAACTGAATTTGTATATGTATTGTTACGAGTTGCAGGACTCGAATTAAAAAGCCGTTGGAGTTGTTATAGAGTTTATTAGAACTATACAAAGACGTCATACACAGGTACAAATATAACCGAACATAACAAATCCAAACGTAATGCAGAAGGTCGTAATTCAATAAAACGCTCAAAGTCCGTCACTATTAGATCACCGATTGTACATACGTCACGCCTTGATCGTGGTTCTCACTTGATTGCCTCCTCTCTGCATCAGGCCATCGTTTTATACTGTACAAATGCAAATTATTGCCCACCCGGCAAGCGTCGACGTAATTTCCTAGAAATCGTAATCCGCACACCTGGCTAATGATACCTGCAAGCGCCCATAAACGAGTACTATAAAACAATGGGCTGTATACGTTCTATAGAAACGTATGCCAATAAATAAGTAAACAAAAGAAGACGATCATAAAAGAATTACTATCAGTTCAAATGCCGATAGGTAATAAAATGTGTTTTTACAGATATGCAGGTGGATTTTGTTTTAGTCGGAACTTAAGTTGTAACAGTATATAAAAATGAATAGGATACTTAAAATCACAAAAGTCCACGAAAAGAATACGGCAGCTCTAACGTCACTAATGGCCACCCGGCTTAATTATATAAAGTGCTTAAGTAAATGATAGTCAATTCAGCATCGTGCCCACCGTCCCGTAAACAAGAGGTGCGACTTTTCACCATTGTCGACGATCTGTCACTTACACTTCCGCTCCGACCTCAGTGCAATTCTTTTTCTCATTGTTGCGTTTTCCGTTCAAAAGAATTCTTTCTTTACTCATTTTTTTTCTCGTCCGGCGCGTGCAATTGTCACCCTCCGGTAGTACTTGTTGCGAGAGTTGATTAACCATTCTTTCAAACATTAGTTAATTTGTTCTTGTACGTCTTGTTGGCTTTGCTTCACTTTAGTTATCAAAGAAGCTTTTAATATTTTATGTTGATTTAAGTTTACTCTTATGTTGCGGCTTCATCTGCGTTTGTGTTAAAGATTTAGGCTGTGACCGAATGCGTCTTATTTAAAGCATTAAAAAATAAAGACATTAACGCATAGCCACATTAGTGTAACTGTATTATTGTTACAAGTTACGGGACTCGAATTAAAATGCCCTTGGAATTATTATAGAGTTTATTAGAACTATACAAACACGGATAACACAGGTACAAATATAACCGAACACAACAAATCCAAACGTAATGCAGAAGGTCGTAATTCAATAAAACGCACAAAGTCCGTCACTTATTAGATTCCCGATTGTAGTACACACGTCTTGCTTCGCTCGACTAACTCTTCCTCACTCGGGCCTTTGCTTTATACTGCACAATGCAATATGTCCGCCCGGCAGCGTGGGCTGAATTTCCTAGAATCAGCTTGTACTTAAAATCCGTAACACCTGGCTAGTGATCATAATACAACAATAGGCCGTATACCAATAAGTAAACAAAAGAAGACGATTACAATAGTTTCAATGTTATTAGTTCAAATGCCGGCAGGTAATAAAACGTGTTTTGTTTCAGATATGCAGGTGGGTTTTGTTTTTGTCGGGACTTGACTTGTAACATTATCTAACAATATTTAACGTCATTAACGATGTCGTATCTCAAATAAGACCTTAAACCCGTTGCCATATCTGCGTGAAACGGCCTAAATCTTTAACATTATTCCAGGTGAAGCCCTACTTTTAGAAATACTTAACATTATTTTTAACGATTAATTTATTTCGATTTTTCTTTCTAATCTGACATTTCAGCCACAGAATGACTCAGGTGTGAATCGTCAGCTAGTAATGATAAAGATATCTTCCATTTGTTTTAATTATGTTTATGATCACTACTTACTCTAATCGTATTGAAAAATAAATCTACCGCTGCCGCAACGTGTTGTGGTTTGAAGAGCAGAAACGAAGTGAAATAATTTTCTACCAAAACATGCCTAGTTAATAATTTAAAAAAATAGTTATCTAGCTAAAAATTACTATTGTTTTTTACTTATGAACGTCAACAGAATTATAAATAAGTAATAATGGCTACTGTAAAATGCAAAAATTAAATGAGAATCCCAGTTTTGATTCTACCCTACACACAAAACCATAACAAAATATTATATTAGGTTGGGGAAAAAGTTTCTTCGCATTTTATTTAAAAATTCAAAAGGTTTTTTTATAAAGTTTATTTACATTTGACTAAAGTATGTAGGTGCCATTTTGTTGAATAACTTTTTGCCATCTTGTAGGTAGGGATGATCAAAAAACTGCGACAAGTGGTTTTGGCAGTCCTCTCGTGATGTTAACCTGACACTGCCTAAGGAATTCTGCAGAGACCAAAACAGGTGAAAATCTGAAGGTGCAAGGTCAGGACTATACGGCGGATGCATTAACATCTCCCAGCCAAACTCTCGTAATTTTTGCTGGCTAAATATGTGTGGTCTAGCTTTATTATGGTGAAAAACCACACCCCTTCTGTTGATTAATTCCGGCCGCTTTCTCTCAACTTTTTGCTTTAATCTCATCAGTTGTTCGCAGTACAGTTCAGAATCTATGGTCCTGCCTGGCGGTAACAGCTCATAATGAATAATGCCCTTCCAATCCCACCATACACACAGCATCACCTTGTTGCGAGTTAACCCGGGCTTCGCCACAGTCTGTGAAGCCTGACCGGCCTTTGACCACGATCTTTTTCGCACGTTCTTGTCGTACGTGATCCACTTTTCATCACCAGTTATCAGCTTCTTCAAAAATGGTTCGGTTTCATTTTGTCGTAATAAAGAATCACAAATGAGTACACGGTTCATTAGGTTTCTTACAGTGAGCTCACGAGGCACCCAAATATCGAGCTTTTTTGTGTACCCAGCTTTTTTCAAATGCGCCAAAACCATTTTGTGGTCAATTCCCAGTTCTCCAGCTACATCGTAACTACTAATATGCCGATCATGCTCCACTTTTTCAAAAATGGCATAAATTTTGTCCGTAACAGGGCGACTACAGCGACGTGCATTTTTGATATCAAAATTTCCGGATTAAAAACGGTTAAACCAAATTTGCGCTACTCTCACAGATACTGCATTAGGTCCATAAACATCACAAATTTTTTTCGCGGCTTGTGTTGCATTTTTACCTTTTTTGTAGTAAAATTTTAAAATGTATCGAATTTCTTCATTAGATTCACTTATTTTAACAATAAGATAAACAAATGAAAATCACACATTTTCCTAATTTGAATTTGTCTTCTTTAAAATTAAAACTTTTAATGATACCAAAACCAGCCAGATACAAATGGTATAGCCAAAGAGATCTTATTACAAGTTCATACATACTATATGCCAAAAGACTTTTTCCCTAACCTATTATTTGATATAATTTTGACAGCCTCATCAAATAATATGATTTTTTTTATCCGTGTACTCGGCGTTTCAGTAAAAAATTTACATATAAATAGAACATCTGCGAGGTCGAACCTCTCAAGGCGTTCCTTAGCGTTTCTACCCGCTAATTTGTAAATCGCTTCGTAATATTGGCAAAATTAAAATGCTGATGTCATATTTTACTCGCCATTTATATGTTAATGTGGTAGTCTTGGAATCTGTGAAGGGATGCTCCTTGATTAAAATATCAATGGGTAATTTGTGAGGTGCCCGTTTAAGACGGGCTTACTAAAATGCTACAATTTTAAGATCGTGATAAAAATATCAATCAGTATAAATTCTTCTGAATGTCTGAATGTTTAAGCTTGCTATTACAACGGGTTATTCAGTACAAAGGCTATGACGAGCCTTAATCTCAACTCTTATCCCATTCCTCAAGGCGTAGTAAGATCACTGCAATTATTTGTAAGAGTGAAGGGTTGAGACGGCTGCAGTAAACCTAATGCCGCAATATTCCTAAATTAAGTACCTCTGCCGTCGGCGGGCTCAGTAAATATTATTTTTTTATGTTAATAACCGCCCGATTGCGTTAATAAAGCCTTACATCTAGTAATTAGCCGACCCATTGTCTGCGGAGGCGGCGGAGTGGAGCCGAGAAATGAATTGAAATAATTCGGGTGAAAGGCATGCCCGTCAAGCCAGTTGTCTGAAGAATATTTCTTAGATTGATAAAAGGCTTATCCTTAGGACTGCCGAACTCTGAGTCAGTTAATAAGCTGTTTAAATTAAATAGTAATTTTACGCTACAGCATAATTAAAATGTATTTAATTTATGTATTAAAACCTGCTTAATTTATAATAGTAGTTATCACCGGTAAGGCGAGTTTTAGTTCTGGATGACAAATTTTGATCTCTTTTACATAAGTAATAATATCTGGCAAATTCATTGTAGTTAACGCATAATCAAAAGTTTCGTAGAAATGCTTAAGCGTTGATTGTTTTGTTTTTGTTTTTAGCTACATAATTTTAACAAACATTTAATCTACACTACCGCATGTCACAAAAACGTAGTTTGTGAATCCAATTTCCAATCTTTAAGCTCAACAGCTTGAGATTTTCTAAAAATGTTTTTTTTTATATTACGTGAGTTCAGCAGACCGGCAGACGGCCCACCTGATGGAAAGCGGTTACCATCGCCTATGGTCGTTTGTAACACCAAAGCTACTACAAATATGCTGTTGCTCTCTTAAGGGAAGATTAGAACCTGGCCACTAATGCTGGAACACAACTCAAGGTTGTTATGGCGACATACTCTAGACCAGGGGTGGTAACCATCCAGTCGGGTAAATACACTACCACCTGGCCGCCTGGCCGCAGGAAATTGAGTTGTGTTCCGGCATTAGAGATCAGGTTCCAGTCTCCCTTAAGAGAGCAGCAGCGCATTTGTAGCACCTTTGGTGTTGCAAATGTCCATAGGCGATGATAACTGCTTTCCATCAAGTGGGCCGTTTGCCTGTCTGCTGAACTCCTGCAATAAAATAAAAAAATATTATTTCTCCATTCCTGTACGAATAATATTTAGTTAAATTGTTAATGTAAAATTTACGAACGACATTAAAACAGAAAATATTATCCAAGCATGGATACAAACCTTCTTTACATAGTATAAAACAAAGTCGCTTTTCGGGTCTATCTGTATATCCGCTTACTCTCCCTAAACCACGCAACGGCTTTTTAAGTGGTATACCCCATCAGTTAGATAATTTTTCACTGAATGTTTATGTATATAGAAAAACCTACTTAAGTTTTTATGTAAATAGAAAAAAGACAATATTTTGCAACCGAGTCGTCGAAGCGCGCCTTGATAAAAATGTAATGCAATGTAACTTGTGCGAAAGCTTGCTTGATAAATAAACAAAGGTTAGGTACTAGGGCTTGACTAGGAAAAAACCGTATTATAAAAATGGAATTTTCTCCAAAATGAATAGCGTTCGTATTGGCGTAATCTGTTCCGCTCAGCAGGTCGCCGTCATCATCGCGTCTCCGCAACACTGGTCCCATTAATTAATAAATTAAACAATGCTCTTCTTAATTCCGCGGCGGCTTCTGAGCCGCACTCAAAATATTTGCCATGTATAAATTCACGCGGTGGATGATGAAGACAACCCTTCAACGGCGGCCCGTCTTTATAGCTCTATTTGTGTATTTTAATTACTGTCATTATATGCTAATGACTACCATCCCTTTTTCTTATCCTCCTAAATGGGTTATTGCAGTCTTATATCTATATCGTGCAGTTTTGTCGAGTAATTTTGAAGATTTAAATAATAATAAAGAGCTTTCCTTTTAATTTTTTGCAACGGTTGATTTTTTATGATTAATTGTTTTGACTCTGTAAGGAAATTGCCTCGGCAATTTGTTTTGTGCTATTAACTTGACAAGGAAGTCGTTTTGTGATTTGGAAAATTCAAATCATTCAATCTTCTTTGTAGCTTCCATGTTTAAATTGTTTGATAGCATTCATTATTAACTTGAATAAATTAATGTGATCACCGATTTATCATTTTGTACTTGTATCTTGTATGTTATTAACGAGGAAATAAATGATAAATGTTATAGTTGACAGGTTTTAACTTGGGAACAGAAGTGCACGTCACAGACCTCCTGTATATTTTTTTTATTATATTATATTTATATCCGTGCAGGAACGGAGAAAGAATACAATTTCCTGCGGCCGGACGGCCTGTCGTAAGAGGCGACTAAACAACTCTAGGGTATTTGCTCGACTGGATGGCGACGACCCCTGGTCTAGAGTATGCCGCCATAACAACCTTGTGTTGTGTTCCGGCATCAGTGACCAGGTTCTAGGTCTCCTTTAAGAGAGCAGCAGCGCATTTGTAGCAAGCACCTTTGGGGTTGCAAATGTCCATAGGCAATGGTAACCACTTTCCATCAAGTGGGCCTTCGGCTTGTCTGCTCGATTCATGCAATAAAAAAGAAATATTTTACCAATATGTGAATTAAATTTCGAAATTTTTATAGAAATTCAAACTAACTAAGAACTAGACAAGAAATGTCAATCTTCTGGTATATCTAATTATAATAAACATGAAAGTAAATTTGTTTCTTCCTCCTGCAGGACCTTACAATAGAATCGATTATCATATAACTTCATATACACATATTTTCGATTTTGGGGCTAAACATATGAGAAACTATTTATTCTAAAAAAATATATTATTTGTGTCAGACGTGAATTCAAATAATAATATGACGTGAGTAAACATAATTAAATTGATTATTGTAAAATTCAGTATACTTGAGATAAGAGAAAATCTGAGATAGGTACAGATAAATTAACTTCGAGACGTTTTTGCGTTTGTGTATATGTAAATTAATACTTTTATATAATTTTATAGGCAGTTACTTAATATGAAACTAATAATATTAACTAATAATAATCGATATTTAAATAATAAATATTAATATTAAACATAATTTTTAATACTAAAGTTCAAGGAAATTGAAATTTCAAGTTCAGAAGTCCTGTAAATATACAAATACTATAATAAATAACGTCTCGAAGCTAATTCACCTTTACATTGATAGATAACACATTATTGCATATCAAAATAAGCAATTACAAAAAAACATACACACATACTACACATATTACACACATATTATCTTGGAAATTTCGACGGTTTCCTTGGGAGAGGAATCTAAAATTTACGCGATATAATTTTAATTTTGTCACGTGGCTTACACACGACGAATTTATAGCAAGAAAAACATTTTATACATTGAAATAATTCACAGCTAAAGTAAGAACAATGCCTCATGCAACAATAATATAATAATCAAGCTTTATCGTGAGAAAACGCTCCCCTCGAAAGAGTGGTAAAGATGCAAATCGTGGCAAGCCCGCGTCTTAACGACACACATTTTCTTTCCCTCGTATGTTGAAATCTCGGAATTCTTTTACATAATCATGTGTTGAAAATATAACAGCTTTTTAGCAATGGGGTGTTTTATAAACTTAAGTATGCATTGTGCGTCTGAAGAAACAATACTTGAGGGTGATTAGAATAATGCTCGTTTTCGGAAGTATTACGAGATTTCTTATATTATAATTCGCTGGCTAGTTATTGAATACAAAGTAACTTATTTTGGACTAGTTCCATGATATATTACTAAGTTAAACATATATTTATATATGCTATATAGGCCTCCTCATGTTTAGGCTTTCGTGGCCATTTTGAAAAATAAACGGGATTCTTCCTCTCGGTGGTATTCGATCTCTTGGCCATTTGAGGCGGTGAGCAGGTTGGGGCCTTCAGGAAAACGTCTTTGTCCCGGCTTCTGCTTGGCGGGTGGGTGACTACCCATCGGTGGTAGGGTTTGGAGCCGTTGGAAACTTCCCTCATAGCAGTGGTCTCTCAACGGCTCTCGTTGGCCAGTCTGCGGCATCCGATGGCCTTCGCGAGCTTTGCGTTTAATTCATCTGCGACTTAGTTGGCCATTCGTTGGTGTTCGGTGGCCAACGAGATTCTTGTAAAATGCCTGCAGCTCACCCTTTCTTCTGTCTTTGTATGCCACAGATCTCTTTTTGCAAATTATTGAATTACTATATAGAAAACATGACATGCAGGTATATCATAGACGTTGTTTACAGAATGGTGTAGTGAAATCGCGAAATGGGCGCTAGAATGTACTTGAGGGTTGTTTTTCTTTCAATATACAAAATAAATCATAATTATGTAGGATCTCTAGATCAGAACGTAAAAAGTCATGATGATGTCTTTTAATGAATTATTATTCAAACTTAATAAGTAGGAAAATATTAGCTTCAGAAACGTGAGTTGAAGAAATTGCCCACCTTTAACTTTTAAACTATGATGCAGAAATTTAAAAAAAAAACAAGTTTGAAAAATACTTTCGATGAAAATTGGTTTGAAAGATCGAGTAGTTTTTGAGGTATTTGATTACTTAAATAGGTTTTTATGGTTCCATAGCCAAAAGACAAAAACCGACGTATGTATCACCTCTGGGGAATATTGAATTATGTGCGGATTATCATGCACTTACCCAATTTATTTATTAGTGAATTATATCAGACAAAATGACAACCCGCTCAATGAAAAGAAACAATCATCACAAACGTTTGTCGGATGCTAATGAATTATATGACATATTCTTTTTACAGAATCTGGTTGATCTGCTATCAAAAATCATTTTAGTTTAAAGCCCTTTTTAGAAAACCCGAACAAAACAATATTAATAAAATATTTGCTTCGAGATCCCCCAGCAGTGGCGAACATGTCGTTACCGTTTTTGCTATAATTTTAGTAGCAAGAAGACATCGTCTGTCCGTATTTATTATCGTCGTTGCTTTTTACGAAGTATCATTCAACGCTGTTTACGACCACGTCACAGGTTTACTGTTATGTTACAAGTAAAGGGGTTAATTTTCCTTTTTTCTATCGCTACAGGTGTACAATATAAATTGGTAATAATGGTTGATGTTTTAAAGGGAAGAGATTGCAAAACGTATATAATTGAGAAAAGCTTGTCATGCCTGATCATGGCGGCTGTATTGACGTCATAAGTGTAGTTTGGTATCAAAATAGTACTGGCTATGTAAATTTATGATATACAGAAAGGTACATGTCACATTTGAAATATAACAAAATAAATTCTCACTCCGATCTTGGCTTCCACTAAAACAAGTCGTTTTATTTTACTTTAGGTTATGGGTCCAGCACGCTTACACTGCGCAACTCTGCTTTCTTCTTCCATTTGGATTTAACAATTGTACCTGAATTAAGAGCATCTACTAACTCCCATGCTTTACTATCTTCGAAGCATTGAACCTTTCAGAGATGGCCTTTAACCATTGATCTCTTTCAGGGCCGTTTAATGCTTCTTCTAAAGTTAGACCACTTTTAACATCTGGAATATCACCTGTACAAAGATTAATATAACCATATCTTTCAGGCTGACGTCTAGTTGATAAAAGTGATCTAACTTTAGAAGAAGTACCTTAAGATTTACTAATGAGATACTTACATAAAAGCCCTTAAACGTCTCTCTGGTGGGGTCCAGTCTCCCCAATTCAGGACAACAGTATATGCGTCACGTTTAGTCAAGGAGGATGGGCGGGTTTCAGACGTTAGTATATTGGAAAGCATCAAAATCGACCAAAAGCCTGGCACCTTTTTTTTTAGCCAGGGGAAATCCGTTTGAGGACTACGCCGCGACAGGCACAGAAGCCTGGGGGGATAATTCGGGACCCGTGTGTGGGATTCGCCAGATCGGGGGTGGCACTAGCATGCCCAGTCAGAACTGGTGCCATGCTATTGCCACTCCTCAGTTAGGGATACCCACTAAAACCCCTGGGTGTTTCGTCCAGCACCTTATGCCAGGGCTACGGGTATACGGGAAAAGCCTTGTACCTAGGGCAACGTATCAGCATGGCCATCCAACGCGGATATGCGGTCACCATTTTAGACACGCTCCCCATCGACAGCGATTTGGAGTCAATTTTCTACTTATAGATTTAGTTTATTTTGTAAGTATAGTTTTATTTATAGTATTGTTTAGTTTATATCGACATGTAACTTGCACATTGAGATTATTAGTATGTTAAAAATGACAATTCGATATGCACGTTTCCTCACATGAGTTTCATCATTATCAAATTGTAATTCTAATAATATGCAAACTAATCTTGTATGTCAGACGCTGAGTCTCAAAGCGGCGCGCGGCGTATGCTTCTCATATTTTTGTTAGAGACAAGTGTGCCTTAGCAAAGAATTATTTAATATTTATATATCAAAAGTGTCTAAAACAAATATTTAAAAGGTTAATAAATATGTTTTAAAACAAAAAATAAGCACAACCTAAAACTTTGATTATAAAAAATCATACCCCTAATAGATTCATAATAAAAGAAGACAGAAAGAAAACTGTATTTCCAAATGCGACACACAAAAATTACAGAATATGTACCATACAACAATAAAAACCATATTCAATCCTTAAATTGGCAAGAAATACTTTTTTGGAAATGCTATAAAAAGGTACATTTTAAAAGTCAAAGTATGTTTATTATTTAGATTACGTACGTACGTACGTTTAGATCTTAGTTTATTATTTTTTCATGTTTTAGGTATGTATGTATTTTTAAAATACGAAGTACAAAAGTATGTATAGAGTTTGGTTTTTCGAGCTGTAATTTTTAAAGTGCAAACGCATTGATGGGGTGAGAAAAATAAGCGTGTTTCGTGCGATGAGTGAGAATGGCCCCTCCCCCGTCCCCCTATCCCGTTTTCCCTATTACATATTCCAATCCCATATCCCATCCTCTGTATCCCATTCATCCTGTCTGTTCCCTCTATCTCCCTTTCCCATCCTCTTTACTCCGTTTTAAAAGCTGGCAATACATTGGTGTCGCCCTTGGTGGTGGTGCAGACGTCTATAGGCGACGGTAACTACTTTCCATGAGCTGGGCCGTCTGTCTGTTTGCTAGCTTCGCAATAAAAAAGTAAATTCCGTTGCCTTTTTGAGTTGGCGTCATCATTTATTGCAAGACCTTGTATTATACAGTCGGTGCAGGGGCCTAATACTGCTATTTCAATATCTTGGCGTTGCAAATATATTCAGAGTACGACTCCATTGCGTTAGTGTCATAAATTCGTATTCTATTAAATTGACAAAACCTTCTCTTTATCGTCGCGGAAGGAAAAAAATGGCATTACAATTAGTAGAAATGACTTTAGTCGTAATGAATATAGAAAAGCTACCAAAGATTTAAATATTTATTTCACGAGTTTTTGTTTATAAACATCAATAAAAACTAGTGGTCGCCGGTGGTCGAAATTCGACCATAATGATTAATTTAAATTATAAGTTTGAACATTATTAAGGTTCTGTTGTCAAAGACTATACTTCTATAATCACAGATTTCGCCAAGTCTACACTGTTAATTTGACTTTAACAATAAACAAAACAGTATATATGCGTGTGTGTAATATTTTTTTTTATTTATTTAATATATTTTTTATGCATAATTATAATAAAATATTAGCTTTCTGCACTCCTTCTCTATATAAACTATAAGTGTGCGAAATTTTATGTTCCTCCGTCCGCGCAATTTTCGTAAAAAGGAGTACAAAGCTTTTACTTCACGTATTAATATATAAAAATAGAGTGGCGTGCCACAGGCATGCCCTCGGTATTGATAGAATACCAAAATCAAGTAAACTTACGATTGAAATGATAGTGTCTCGCGATTTCGACAAGATTTTAGTAGCAGAATTGGGCTCCAGGTCTAGTCTACAACCAAACACATCGATTACAAGCTGACTTTTACGGGTACAAAATCATAAAGTAGCAAGGGTGATGTATGTCATTTTTGCAAGAGCAAGGTTAATGCGCTTTGCTCGGCTTACTCACATATTTATTGCCATTGGAAATCCAGTGCTGAAAATGTATTCAGGCGTACGGGCGCATAGCATGTTTCCTTGTCACATTAGGCATAAGTAGTACTCTCTCCTCACCCTATTAACCGTGATATATGCGACAATTCTTTTCCCAAATCCTCGGAACAGAAGGGAAGCGAACCCATATCGCGCGCTCCACTTACCATCGACACCTTTTGCTTTTCTGTATTTCTTTCTGTTCGTACCTACCACTAATCAAAAAATGGCGTAGCTATAATTGTTAGCACAGTATTCAGAGTTAGATAATGGCACATTAATAAAAAAATATTGTAACTAAAACTTCTTAATTTTATGCTTGACTAGAGTTTTCCCCGCGGCAAAGCCGGTAGTAGCTCTTTGTTACAGACATACAATTTTTATTAGGTGTTTTATATATAATGTTTTACATATATAAACCTTCAATACTTAAGTTTCTTGTTGAATTCACTACAATTAGAAATAAACTAAATCAATATAGTGTAGACAATTGCACAGCAAAACATAAAGAAAAGTCGCAACCAAACTGATTTGAAATATCTAATAGGTAATGAAAAACATGTGGGCAACCTGACAACGTATTTGTTACTGAATTACAGCGATGGTTATCTACATCGCGATTGCAGCGTCATCTTATTACTAATCCGTCTATTCCACGGAAACGACGTGATTTATTGGGATAAAAAGTGTCTTAAGAATTCACTCGGGTTATAAGCCAGCTCTATATCGAGTTTCATTCGTATACATTCAGTAGTTTCCAAAAAAGATGCGATTGCTGCGCCATCTTTTTTGTTATTTTCGTCTATCCCACGGAAACGATAACATTTATCGGGATAAAAAGTATCCTAAGTTATGCCCCGTGATATAAGTTAGCTCCGTTTCGAGTTTCATCATCATTTCATTTAAATCCGTTCAGCAATTTTTTTACGTGACGCTCTAACAGACAGACTGACAAAAATTTTAAAAATTGCATTTTTGGAATCTGCTGGTCCGAATTAGCCCCCCTGATTTTTTTCACATTTTTAAACACAATGTACAAACTCGATCCATTTACAGATTTATTATAGTATATATAATTAGATAGATTTAGGTGTTTATTTTTAGCTTCTTCGTTTATTTAACCTAAACAGTATGTCACAATATACACATAAATATAGGCCGCCTAAATTTTAATCTCTAAAGAAGCTGCAATATGTTTGTCTGGTATTTCAGAAAAAATATTACATTAAATAGGTTTAGAAATAGGTGAATTAGTTACCAACAAAAAATCTAAACAAATGCAATCCGTAAATAAGTCTGTCTCATAGGTAAGGACCAAAAATTATATAGTAAGCGAATGAATACTCTTTAGAATCAATGTTACCAGTTTCATCGCCTCGGGCTTTGTCAAAGAATCCTTCGCAATCGGGGACTAATAAGAAGCATACACGCGTCCCAAACGCGATTCACGTGTACAGACAAAAACCAGCATCCGTTCCCCCCGAAAGACACCCGCGTATGTGATGTATGCAAAAAGGGAATTGAATAAGGTGATTTCGTTCCGCGGGGTCGTTCCCGTAGGAAAAGAATTCGCAGCCCGGTAATAGCGAATACAATAAATTTTCATAAACAAATTGCGATTTGATGGCGGCATATCGGCGCGGTGCGCGTGTGCCTACTTCCAATAAGGATTGATAGGGAAACAATGTCGCGACACTGATTGAATGTCAATTTGCGGTTCGCGCCGCACACGTTGCGGCTGTCGGCTGAATAATTCCATGTAATGGCTTACACGTAGCCTTAACGATGTGGGCGATGTTCCAACACTTGCCAAATGGATATTGTCTTTGAGATATACTTTTTATATCAGTTTTTTTGTCCTTTGCCTCATTTAAACGATTTCATATCAGCGCGTGTGAACTACGTGCTTGGTGTTTCAAATGTCGAATTGAAGAATCCAGTGTATCAACAGATTTATTGCACTCTGAAATTGATTAAATTGTAATCGATATGTAACACTGAGGGAGACCATAGAGATTAATTGCTACTTCCTATATTTCTATGAGACTGTATGAGTCTCATCTATCATTTAATTAAAAGGAAAATGCTCACACAATAACGCCACTTGTTTTGTATTTAGTGTTTGCTATAATACTCAGGATACAAAGTTAGATTCAATCTGTTTTATATTTGGAATAGATTTGTGGATGTGTGCAACAGCAGGGGCATCCACTACGTTTTCAACCTCGAAGAAATTTTATGGCACTTCTCTGAAATAATGCCATAGGCACAGAGGCAAAATTTCGGTGGAAAGTTATTTATACAAGTCTGGTTATTTCAGTAACCACAGCAATGGATATTTTGTAAAGTAGGTGTACTGATATATCCATCATTTTCAACTAATTATTCGTTTACCCAATGAAATCATTGTTATGCAGAAAACTTCGTCACGGGTAGGTAGCCACTTGATACGTAACATTGTGACAAGGTGTGTGCGAGGGCGGGTTCAGCTTGCTGGGAGGTGGCACGGGTGTCAAGGAGTTTTGACTTGCAAAGCAGCGCCGAGATTTTTCACTAGGGTGGTAATGACTACTTGATGTGTTTCGATCTAGATTAGTATGGAAAGAGACATTGTTAAAAAAAAAAATAGCTTAAAAATAAATGTGTGTTAGATTATATTTTGGCACAGCCAAATATAGATCAATCTCTATTATCAAATTGTTGAATACTTAAAAATATATAGTTCTTTTTTTATTAACGAAAGAAAGAAAAATATTAATTTTTAATGAAGTTAATTAAGTTTGTTTTCTATATTTCGCTTTTGGAAATATATATTCGTATCTTTCTTGAATACTAGAAATATTTTAAAAATAATATAACTATATATAAAATATAAATAATTTTCATTTTTATTTACATTATAAGGCCTAATGGATACACTTTTAGCTATTTTTTAACTAAATAACAAAATTAATAAAAATCTTTAATTTTTCAAATTTTTATTACTGTTATATTAAAGTGCACAAACACAAAATTGACATTAGGTACTACGGATTGATTTTAGTTAGCTTTAAGTATATGTCGTTTGAATATTAAAATATTTGATATTAATTCAATATGTAAATATACATACATATTGGTTTAAAACACAATTTGTATATTTCATCAAACGTTTAAATGACAAATCATTTTGTTACATAGTAAGAAAACTGATTGACACGATCCTTATTGTCTCATATCTCATAACGCATGTAACCCTTTGACTCGAAATACCCATTTCCATACAGAATAGGTTCACAAAACGACTAACATAAAGGCGATTCCACACTTGGCTAGCTCGCAGGCGCGTCACCTTTGAGGCGCGTATGATTGCCCGCGCCCGCGACACATTGAATCTATATTGTTGTCTTTTTCAAGTTTCGTAATAAGGGATGAGGGTGTATTAAAGCCTTTTATCCGGCTCGTCACGCCGGCACGTGGGGTCGGGAAGGGGTTTAAGGTGAGCAAACATTAGCTCTTTTAAATTTTTGCAATTTCATCTACG
The DNA here is from genome assembly GCA_039645545.1 of Dendrolimus houi. NCBI lineage: Eukaryota > Metazoa > Arthropoda > Insecta > Lepidoptera > Lasiocampidae > Dendrolimus > Dendrolimus houi. The sequence continues at coordinate 19,688,366 of CM077127.1, read as the reverse complement.
ACGCCTGACGGCTGTTTGCCCACCTCGAGTTTCGGGATCGTAGAAGGAGGTTTTCAAGGGTGTTACAACTTTAACTCTTTTTAAAAGGGTTCAAGAAAGCAAACGAGTTTTTAATGTTTGTTTACAGATGTACTTGCGGTGTTGCTAAAAGCTGTGGCGTAGTGGTACAGAGAATTCAAGAAATCTCGACTGAAATTAAGCCGTCTATTAAGCCAACGCTAGGCCCGCGGCCAAGTTCGTGCCGCAGACTGCAAATCTTGGCTGCATTCTCGAACATTCCAAAAGATGTAGCTGGAATTAAACGACGCGGTACACTCGACAATTACACTATATCCCGAGTGCAGGTAAGGTTGCATATTTTAGGAGCGAGACAATATTAGCTGCGGCACTCGACTGGAAAATGAGACTGTTTTTGGTGGCTAATTTACAATACTTGCATTTTGGGAGAACAAGTTCTGTTCGCTAAGGTGTGTATTCAACGTTTTGTGTACACTAGGAACATTTTGAAACGTGTTAGCTCAGTTTGCAAATATGCACTATGGAACAATGCTGAGAGGTGAATAAATATTAGCACACTTATACTAATGCGATTGTTGAGCTATCCTGTTTTTCAAGGAGTGATTTTTTGACCGTATAATAAAATGATATTAAAATTTCATCTTATATTTCAAGCCCTATTTAAGGTGTTAGCTGAAAATAGACAGACAATATTTAGTGAAAGTTTATGCCTTTTTAGGTTATTTAATAATAATAATCAACGATAGGGTTGAAGTAAATGACAGTGTAGCATAATTACAAATCACTAGTCGATAATAATCGATAGTTTTATAAAATATAAGAGTTTGGTTTTCTTTGACTTGCAGATAAGTTCGAGAATATTTTAGAGCATTTTTAGGGCGCAGAGTCTGATAGTTTTTAATGAGAATAGTGAGATAATTTCTCGGGCTACACATTCGAAATTAACAAAGGCCAAGCGTAGTAAAATGTGCCAACGTCTTACCGGAATAATAATATCTAAAGGTAGTATACTACGACTGGTACAGTGGCACGGATCGCGCGCCGCGGGCGACCACAATTCAGGAATAGCTCATAATTCACGCGTAATCTGCGCGAGTCGCGCGACAACGCTGCATCCTGCGGGTGATAGCGCGATCGTGCCGCGAACCATTGTTGTACCCTTAGATGCAATTTCAGTGAATAATTAAGTGCAATATTTATCATAATTATCTACAGCACGGTTATATTAGTTATATACAAAGTTTCGATTTGTTTCACTTGTCGCCTCAGGGCAATGAGGTATTTTTAGGGAAACCGGGCGAAAGTTGAGATGCCGATTTGAGATTCTATCAATTAGGCGAATAGGTAGAAGACTCACTGGAAGGAAAACTATTACTACTTCCTAAAAAGTTTTTATTAATATTATATTAACCGTTATTTCATTCTTCAGATCAACATTTATTTAGTAGATATAAAAAGAAGTATATTGCCTCTTTTCTTTAATAATGTGTTATCTTGAAAATTGAAATTGTAAAAAGAGGTTTTTAACCTTATAATTAATTTTACCGAAATGATTAACGTTGTATCTTTTAAAATACAATGTGGATTATCAGACAAAGAAGTTATTCGCTATACACATTATTGAAGCAAAGAAGCGATATACACATTGCGTTTCTACACTGAGGTATTGCTTTGTGTATCTTATTTATAATAAATCAAAATAAATGTTCTATCATGAGTTGAAAATATCTTTCTATGTTAAAATGAACACCGTCATTAACGCACCCGCTCATTGTTCAACACATTATTCAAAAAGCACGTGAGCCACGAAGACCCTTAAAATTACACACGAAACAGTGCTCTTTACCAAGTTTCCCATAAGAGCCCATTATTTACGGAGCCATCGTACCATTAAGATTCTCCACATATCTTCGAAAGGCGTGTTATGGTAATTACGGGTCGCCATTTTATCTCGCGACTCTTCGCGATTAGAACTCGCGCGCTCTCGCTCGGCTGCACGTAGAAATAACAAGTCCGCGAACTTAGTTCGTTTCTGAGGAGGAGCGCATTCCGAAATTAATTCGGATGGAAGATATCGGGTGGCGCGATAGCGGGTCGCTTCCGCGCCATTTATTGCTCGTGTGGTGCCGCCACTGCCGGGTATCGGCGAAGGGGTAAAGAATATCAAGATGTAACGAGCGCCAGCCGGAAGGCTCGCAAATGAGCTCGCCGACTTATCTGTGTTAATGTGGGTGAGGGTTAATTTTGTCTTACATGAGCAATTTGAAGATACCGCTCTCGTACACAACTTAAATTTGCTGTTAGTGCAGGATGATATTCTCAAATTGGATTTGTTTCGTGCTTTTGCGCTTATTTATTGTTTATATTATATTACAGCACTAAAAATATCTTCACTTTCAATTAAAGTTTGTACATACTTCCATATTATCTCTAGTAGTAGTGACGGCCTCTGTGATTCAGCGGCCTAACCCTTTGCCGGCCGACCTCACTACAATGCAGAAGCTCTGGGTTCGAATTCTGGCAAGGTAGTTTTAGTAAACAAACTTTCGGCTATTTACTATGGTTTAGTTGTCTAGGATCGGCCCCAAAGTGGTCGATTGTATACTACCCATAACACAAGCGTAACTTGCTTAATTTGGGGATATACAAGGTGCCGATTATTATTTATTACTTATTTTATTTTAAATCTATTACTAAGAGCGGCTATTGTACTTGGTTCAGATATTAGACGTGTATCAGTGGAAGACGTCTACATATTGAATTTACTAAAGTGTGCAAATCAACAAAACGCCTTAGACAAGTGTGAAGAGCTCACACACTGCCTTTTTAAAATGGGCACTGCAGCTGAGTCTAAGAATGATAAATTAAAGAATGTATCTTTTATTGTAGTCAGGCAAGAGACCATAGAAATCCGGTCACAAATAGAGGAATTTACCCAAGAATTGGTGATCTTGAACAAAAACACTTTAATCACAAAAAAAACCAAGACAGCGTCTTACTAATTTTCAAACTTTCTTATAACATAGGTACACGTGTGGTACTAAAACGTGTGCTTTCTATCTCATTCCACTTAAATATTCGTTAAGATTTCGTCTAGACAAAAGGAAAATATAGTGTCTGTGGAATAGAATGAATGCGGTGAAGCACAAACACGGATGGCGAGCAAATACGTACGGTGTATATTAGCAAATGAAATTAATTTTCAAGTGCAATCTAGTCATTTGCTATTATTGCAGGTATAATTGAGAACGCGAGTGCTATATGATGGGATATCGAATACAATTAACTGCATGAGATTCAAAGTGGAATAATGGTTCGTTGATATTAAGTCTGTATTGCTTCTTAGATTATATTATATTAGATAATTATTAGATTAACTATTGCTCACCAAAATAAACAAATACAAAAACAAAATGCATAATGCCAATAAATACTTCTTGGCAAAACAACAGGCGGCCTTATCACCAAAACGATATCTTCCAGGCAACCTAGTTTAAAAAAATATTAACTAATCTAGCGATGTAGGCTGAGCAGAAAACAGATAGGATTTTAAAATTTTAATATATACATACTTACATTCTCTTAGTAACAAAGTAAAGATTTATCGTTGATGGAATTCATGCAGCAGACAGGCTCATCTGATGCAAGTGGTTATCGTCGCTTTTGGAGATTTGCAACACCAGATGTGCTCGGTGCTGCCAATGTGCTGCCGGTCTCGAAGAAATTTGATGACTCCTTTTTGTATAAAATCTAGTTTATAGATTGGATGTCGTCTCTCATAATACCATGCCAATAACGAGCCGATGATCGTATCAACCAATATTATTTACCTATATTGTCTTTAAGCCGTATTATATCTTGCGGTTAACGAATTAGAACAATACATATAATGAATCAATTGAATTTTTGGCTCGTAGTTAGCTCGGTATAATGTGAATTATTCGTAAGTTGTAACAAAATATCAGCCCATAACTATTCTACTGTTGAAGTCAGGCTTCCTCGTTTAATATGTAGAAAGGACAGTATAGCCACGATGCGTTTCTAAGAACGATTAGCGAGTTTCACCATTCGACAACTTTGACGATAGGTATATAATATGAAGCGCGCTTATTCAAGTTGCAGTGACGGGTTTCTCATATCAATTATATGAATTTCCAGATTTTCTAATGGAACTTTCCAGGCAACATTCCTTGGGAGCAACAGCGCGTAGTAATTGTAACAATATGCAGATTATGTTAGAAAAACTGTCTAAGTAGTGCATATTTTCTGGCCAGGATTCGAACGTACGTCATTGGAATTCGACACCGCTGTCTTAGCAACAAAGTTATAACATTGAAAAATTGTAAAATTGTAAACTCACTTATAATAACTTATTAAAGACACGGGAATGAAATTGTTTTATCATGTATTAATTATAATATATAGATTAATTGTCTTTTAGACTTTCTGAGTGGATTATCTTAATAAATTTTAGCTCAAGACATTATCGAATACAGCTAGTAAAAGAAAATTCTAGAGAAACTTAAAGTAAAATAAGTAGCATAATATTATACAAGTTTAACTTATTACTTATTTTAACTATATTTTAAGCTGAGCCCTCTCGCCTTAAAATGTCTTTCCATGATTTTTTATTTTCATTTAACAGAATTCACTCCAAAGTGTTGCCCAATAAACCAGTTAAAATTCATCTCTTGTGATGCTGAATTTACAAAACGTTTGTGGTCGTAGGTGAGAGCTCAAAGAGCCATTTCACACGAGCGCAGTCTGCGGTGCCACGTCAAAAGGATTGACCGAATCGTGTCTGGGGTGAAGTGGTGTAACCACAGCCTAGTCGCTAAACAACCATGTTTGGTGTTTTTGGACGAATGCCGATTTCCATCTTTGAAAGTAATTCTAAACGGAACTATTAACTTTATATGAAACTTGGAAGTAAGCATTTTGATATTTGACTTGTGTACCTTAATCAAGTAGGTATGTTTAAAATTAAGTTCGCGTTATATTATAGTATTATATTTATTATTAACCTATAAACATCCCACTACTGGAGTTTCTCAGATTAAAGCGAATTGAAATAATAATAAATGTTTTATACGCCGAATAACTCGATGCGAGTTGCCTTAGGATATTTCTTCTTCATTTTCCGCAAATGTATATTCTAACTTTTACCTTATTATTAAATCGTTTTTGGTGTGCCAAAAGGTAAAAGCAGTTTAGAATCTCTGCGAAGTAGATACTACTATGAATTATGGGTAATGACTAATTCTTGATGATTATCTGCGAGGTAATTAATTTGAAAACTGTTTCTGGCACCTTTTGAAATTATTAATTTAAATTTTAACTTTCATATGATTTTGTATTTCCTGTTTAAAAATTAGATGCTTTTTCAAATTGCATTTAAATAAGTTATTTACTATTGACTGTTTGAAATATGTACCTGAATTAATATCTTTTTAAGTTATTACTTCTTTTTGCTATTATTTATAATTTACATAATATTATAACCAGGAAACGAGTCTAAAAAAAAACTTACCAAGTCAACATAGCAAGTATCAAAACTAGCCGAAAGGAACTCAACGCGTGTTGTTTACACGAGGGCCGTCAGCAAACACCTGTAAACGCCTTTGCTCGTTTCAAGTGGACGGTCACGATTGCTAGGTACAATTAGCCGTAGACGTGTCCTGCACTGCTACCTAAATAGATGTTGCTTTAAGATTTGTAAGGATTTTTGAACTTGGCAACATAAATTAAACGACTTAAAATCACGCAAATACAATTTTAGAGGAAATTTTGTTTTTGACGAGCACTTGAAGAATGAAATGAAATAAAAATTTATTGACTTGTAAACAATACAGGGAACATTTTTATTTTATTTTTTATTGCAGTAGTTCAGCAGACAGGCAGACGGCGCACTGGATGGAAAGCGGTTGCCATCGCCTATGGACATTTGCAACACCGAAGGTACTACAAATTCGCTGCTGCTCTCTTAAGGGAGACTGGGACCTGGTCACTAATGCCGAAACACAACTGAAGGTTGTTATGGCGGCATACTCTAGACAAGAGGTGCTAGCCATCTAGTCGGGCAAATACCCTACCTACCACCTAGAGCACACCACTACCACATACCACACCACATAAAATATTACTAAAATATAAAGAAAATTTAGAAGAAGAGGCGTCTCAAAGGGAACTCGGATGCCCGCGCTATGTCTTTTTAGAGCCTGTGTGACGGACGGGCTACAGTTGAATACGCTTCTGTCATATGGTCCTCATTATACATGTCTAGTATATAGCTACGATGTCTTTATGCATTAAAGATCTATATAATAATAATGTATTCTAATACTAGATTAAGAGTTAAAAGTTGGTTATATTAATATTAACAATGAGTTTTTATGTGTGTGCGTGTGCGTGTGCATGTGCATGTGTGTGTCCATGTGCATATGTGTGTGCGTTACGTTCGTATATCCATAAGGGTCTGTGCGTGCTTTTTGTGTATTTGGAAGGGATTGTGTGATAGGGTAATGATGTTTTTATCATTTTGCTATGGAATATTGGAAAACATATTTCAGAGAAAATAATAACCTCTGAATCTACTCAACGGAGCTTACTCAAACAATTTTTGTTTATAGTATTTTTTAAACTCTACCCTCATGAATTTTTATGAATATTTTAGCTCAAAATAAAATTACAACGACATTTATGAATATTTTTTTAGATCACATGTAAGGTGTCCTCTTCTTTAAGTAGACACAAATTTGATAAAAATCAAGGTTTATAATATGCGTATCAAAGATCAGTGAGTTGAAGGTTATTTTTGATTACAGCTTTTTAGGCTTCAGAGGCTAAGTAGCACAGATAGTAATCTTTCATTGGTAATATGGAACCCTGCACTGGTTGTGGCCCGTCTCATACTTGGCCGAATTTTAAAAAGGTTTGCGTTTCTTGCATATCGAGCAATTCTTAACTGTCTGTATTTAATATCACTATCAAGATACACTTTCATTAGTGGAGCCTTCTGGCCCAGTTTTTTATTTATAAAAACGCAGAAACCATTTTTATACTATAGATGAACACCTAGTATATGTATAGGTTATTCTCAACATAGAAACAGAAGCACTTCTATACGTATTACGCTGTGTAAAGCGTTACAGGTGTGTAAAGCGTTATTAAGTAAGTAGCATAAATAATTAAATTACGGTCGGGCATAGGTGAATAAGGCAGAGGTGTAAAGGGTAGACCGCATTAATGTATTTAATAAACCACATGTTGTAATTATTTAACATTTACCTTCATGTTAAAGCTCAAAGTAAATCTTAGAGTACCTAATACCGAGTAATTTTATTTTTAAATGCACTCGCCTTACCATCCGTAGAAAATTAACACTACTTGTATAGAGTTTATGTCAAATTGTAACCAACAGTAAGGCAAATGAACGGTTAGTAAGATATAGAAACAAACCATAAGACAAATAGTCACTCAGTTTTTCTAATGAACCTAGTTTGAATTTTATAAGTGTATTTGGACGTCTTAGGCAATTTTTATAGCTTTTTAAAAACCTGCACATCGATATGAAGGATGTGTCAAACCTGCATTGTTTTGAACTTGTGGCGGATTGGTGCAATGAAGAAGATAGGCTTTGTTTAAAGTTAAGTTAGTTAATTTCTGGTTTTACAATATAATACAGAAAATAATTTCAAGTAGCTATCGTGGAATAACAATGTCAATAGAATATAAAAATGTATAGAAAAATAAACGTATAAACAGGTTGTCCTACAAACTAGTGGCAGGTATACTACATGTTTCTTTAGAATGGGGACCTCCGAGGCCAGTATCCCACTCGGCTGGATATTATTATTGGTCAAGTATATTACAATAAAAATAAATTCCTTTCAGAAGAATAATTTAAAGTCAAAGTCAAAGTTTATTTATTTCTTAAACATTAATAGTATGAGTATTTACATATCAGAGTATGCATGATGGTATAAAAGTAAATGTGCATCATGTTTGGCCAGTTAGGCATAGAAACATTACAATAATAAATATAATTATTGCCGCAGGGGGGCGTTGTGGCGAAGCCTTAGGTGAGTAGGCCGGGGGCCAAGGCAAGGCACCCGCCTCCGTGCTTGCCTTACCCAGCCGGCACGGAGTGGAGATCGCTAGAGCTAAGACTCAAGCTCCAGGGGTGGAAGTGATAAATGGCATAACGTCGGAAGTAGCTTCGGTGAACCTGCAGCCCACCTCTCTACACCCATTAGCCACTCCCACCCATGTTGCCCCTGTCTTCTATGGCATTTTTTTGGGGCCCATGCAGGGAGTGGCGAGTCACCGTCTGCCCATTTTTCCATGTTCCCCGAACATTGCGACGGGCAGACGCCAAAGTCCCCATATTCCCAGACCCCTAGTACCACTAGCAATTCACCCCAATAGCCCGGTACTTTTTGTTCTCATTTCCCACAATAGTCCTACAATGGCCGGGGCTTGTCCTTGGATGCATTATTATATGGTGTGGATAGGGATAATCGCCAGTCAGTGTCACGCCACATTTACATTAAATTTGTCGAGGGGCCTCTACGTGTTGGCCTTCCCATGGCCCCACGCAAGCAATACAAAAGTCCGGGCCATTTTATGGCCTGTGGTCTTCAAAGACATACATAATAATTAAATGTTCTACAAATAATGTCATAATAATAAAATTATATAATAATAATTACTATACTAACTAATTATCTAAAATTATTATTTTATTAATATATTAATACCACATTAATATATATTATATATAATTTTTTTAGTAATTATTTATTTTATTGAGCAATTAGCTCGCGTTAAATGCCATTTACTAGTGCAATTATTATAAAGCGCAATCAAACGATTAAATCACAGTATAAAGTTTAAATATTTCTATAAAATCAGAATGAGACAAAAATATTGCTTTAATAAATTGTCTCGGAATAAAACCTTGCCTGCTCGGTATTATTTACATGCAAGCACTTGAAGAGTGCTCAATCATATTCGCAGTGTTGACTTCTGGAAAAGACCTCTCAACTCTCCATGATCATAATACCCTCCGCTGCATCTAACAACCCCTTCTACATCCATAAACCGGTAACAAATCTTAGGCGAGCGTTCGGCATCTTTATAACTCGTGCAGTACGATCCCTTAACCTAACATAATGGGCCGGTTTGCTGAGAGGATCGTCGTAAAATGTCCCGTTCGCGACGTCCAGTGCACAACCTCGAGCCCTACGAGTGGGACCCTTCGAAATTTCACGAACTATTTGCCCCGCACTAGCCCCCACTCAGCTTTTTTGTCGGGCTTTATTGTCCGGATTTTCTGCTCACCTTTATCGTTATTGTGTCCGCTCGGCTTCATAAAGGACAGCGGTTCACTATTAAGACCTCATAACCGTGGGAAATTTTGTCAAACACTCGATGTCCGGTTGACAAAATTTTCCCGAGAATAAAAACGGTTCGGGCCGAGTCAATAAATCGTTTGGTCAATTGAACGGGATGCAATGGGCGTGTTAATTGGTTGGGTGCGGGACTGTGGGCTCGGATGCCGGCCGTGTATCGTGCGGCATCGTGCTCGAGGGCGACGAGTGGACAGTGAGCAGTCATTGCTGAATGATAATTGCCTGCAAGCCGGCCGCCGCATAAATTCAGCCTATTGGCGTGGAATTGAATGGATGCAAACAGGTTCCGGTTAGAGTTACACCGATCTTGGAACGTGGATGGAGGGATTTTAAAAAACGTGTGTACAAAAATAATAAAAGGCAATTGAGTTTATAAGAGATATTTAGTCAATATTTTATTTCTTGCTATCAAACGTCAGGTATGTGTGTATATTTAGATATATTTGCTAATATCGTTTTTAGTCATGAACGAGGCAGAATATTTAGTACTTTCCGCAGCGATTCAATTGCATAAACTATATAATTGCGTATGCTAATAATACCATTTTATGGGCTAAAAGTATCTATTATCAACGCTGTCATTAAAACTAAATATCAACGAGATTCAATGATAATATTTCCGTCCTATTATGGACTATAATTTAATAACAAAGAATATGAACTAATTGTAAGTATATACAAATAGATAAAAGTAAATATATAAATCGATATCTGGTAGGTATAGCTAAAATACTTTCGTATTTCATTTGTTCCTTGCAAAAAGCACCAACAACCTATGACCAATTTTTTTGCTTTAAACCAGGAAATATTATTTAGGTCTCTCCAATGATTTCTAGTTCTTGGTTTGCAGCTGGGCAACCGGTGAGAGGACATGAGCCCACTGCATATATCCCGGTGGAGATAAACGCATACGATTACACGTACGAGCCACAGGTGGCGTATAACATTTTTCAGCGGCCCGGACGGGCCATTGGCTGCGCACCCGGGTGCACTGTTGGTACGGATTAATCCGACACCAGCACACCGATTTGCGGTATTTGTTTTTATTGAAAAGCGTGGGAATTTTTTTTCGATGTAATATTTATTTAGACTTAAGCTCAATATAGAAAGTAAATTGCATTTTTAGGGTTCCTTATGAAACGTACTATTTCTCGTCTGTCTTTGTCTGTTAAGTCATTTTTGGGGCAACTACTGGGTCTATAGATGTTAAATTTAGTAAGAATATGTAATGTACACTATGCTATAGTGTAGTATTGTTAGTGGCTACTCTGGTGGACTTCCTGGAGGAGTTGGGTTGGGTGGAATAACCCCTCATCCAACCTCGCACGCTAAATAGGTGCTACATCGTCGAGTTGCGAATACCCTCCGCTTGGAGAAGAAGAAGATGGGTGGGATGAATGGGTAGCTGCTATATACATAATTGAAGAGTGATTTTTCATCGTGCTCGTCAAATTTAAAAAAGATACGGTAATGTTCCGTAGCACATTTTTTGATTAAATAGCAAAAATATTCGCTTACAAAGTCGTAATTAAAGAAAGAGAATTAAAAATTCTTACTCCTGAACTTTACGGTGATGTAAACTTCCGAAAAAAGTTAAAGTACTAACGGAAATTAGTTTTAACATTACCCTTTGAGTAGTTTTTGAGAAATGGGATGTTTTCGATGAAATGCTTTTTAGGGTTCCATAGTGAAACGATGAACACAGTGGACATTTCTTTATTATACGGAACTGTAGATCGTGGAATAGCACGCGTTATTCCCAACCTTAAGCCTAATGTATCCACTACTAGTATTACCAGAAAATAAATTTAAATTTTATTTAAAACATGGGGCCCTTCCTTTTAATTGAGCTAATAAAAAATGACAAAACGGCCATTGATGCTAATACGCTTATATAAGTTAGTGGGCAAACTGGTTGGTCTTGTCATCATAAATCTGGGGACAGTGCACACGCGTGTGCAAACCCGGGTTAATTGCATAGTGGACCTGACATTCGTGTGTTACGATGCCCATACTACATATTATTATATATGCCGAAGAATAAAATTATTTTATTATACATTAATAAGTAACAAGGCACTAAAGAAGCAAGAGTTATGCCATTTTGTCAATTCAAGACGTATCGTATAAGCTGTTCCCGTTGAGCTACGAGGGTTGGAAATAATTATTGCTTGCTTGACAAATTGCCGGTAAAGCCTACGTGTCGCTGCCACAATTTGATACAATTTTCGCCTTTTCCCCGTGCGGGTTAACTGATTTGCATACGTGCGCCCCGGGATTATGCAAATATTTTTTTACATACTGTTTACGTTCCCTATATTAGCCATTTTCCCTACACGGGAAAGGAAGCACTCGGGTGGCGCATTTTAAAAAGATTTACGCGCTTTGTCGGATCATTAAGTGTGGAACTAATTTGCTTACCTTTGAAATGTGTAAATGCTTTGTTCCGGATAATTACTGAAGGGTAGCAATCCCCGTAACGTGATATGCACATTGTGTTGACTCTTGGTTTTTCAGGGAACCGTTTTGTTGTTTAACTTTATTTTAATAGTCCAAGTCGTTGCGGCCCAGTGGCTTGTTTATCCTAATATATGTTGTTATTACTTTTAGTAGCTTTAGGGCCGATTTTGAAATCACCGGATAAAAGTTATTCGTAGAATAAAGTATAATAATATTATAACAGCCCATAAACGTCCCACTGCTGGGCTTGGGCCTTTCACTATAGAGGAACGGACCCATACCTGCCCCGCTTGTCCAAGGCAGCTTGGCAGGTTTGACTCATCGGTTATCTCGATGTGCAGGTATCATCACGATGTTTTCCTTCACCGTCACCACACCGTCACCACATCCTAACAATGTGGTAATTGTAACAATTTGCACATTAGGTTGAAAACTGCCTAAGTGGTGCATTCGTCGGCCGGGATTCGAACCCGCGCCCTTTAACTTTGGGACGCCTGCACTTTATAACGCGACCACGACTTAATAAAGTACAACGTGGGAAAGTTAAAAATGGCTGTTGCGTGAATAAAGCAGTTGTCTTGTTTCCACTTTTGAATTCAGTCAGTTATAATTTATTCCAGTGATAACTTTTATCTGATGATTGAAAAATCGGCCCTTAGCATAAAATACTTTTGAAATTTAGGATGGTTTGTGCTGTCGTGCTTTTTATCCGTGGAGGATTTGAGAAAGTACAAATTCACTTTTTTTAATTCTAAATAACTTTCACTGGATAACACTGTTTGAAGGTCATATATGTAAGTCAAAATTTTAATCTATTTCCTATTCTATGTACATACGCTTCATAATCGCTGTTCAAAGAATATACTTGCTGCGGTCCAGTGGTCTGTCGTAAGAGGCGACAAAACAAACCACAGACAGGTGATAAGGCAATTGCTCATCTGGATGGCTACTACCCCAGGTCTAGAGTATGCCGTCATAATAATCTTCTGTTCCGGCATTTGTGGCCAAGTTTCAGTGCCCCTTTCATGCCGGCAGCACCTCTGGTGTTGCAAATGTCTATAGGATCATAACCATTTTCCACCGGCTGGGTCCTAAACCTGTCTGCCGTACTCCAGTAACAAACAAATTGCTCAAGATATTACTTGATTTTATATCAGACATGAGAAAACGTCATATCGAGTAGAGGAGCGAACTACAATTTTTGACTTGTTGTTAAGTTTTGTACTATTTATAAGTATTGTTATTTAGTAGAGGAATTTTAGGGGCATGGATAGTATATTAGCCATGCGTTCTTAATATACATCGATTTTCGTATAATGGTAATCTCGATATGCAGTTTTTCTTACAATGTTTTCCTGCACCGTCAGAAAGCAGAAACGCTGGTGTCTTAATCACCAAACTGCCGCGTATTTTTTTATTCCTAAATGTATCAAGTTTTTTAATTTGCCTAAAGAGGGCGTAACTCCTTTGCGGTATTGAGCATGTGGGAATCGTTGAAATTAAATTTTCTTTGTTTTCCTCTGGTGGGCCGTGGGTTCTTCGCGTTATTAAATTTCCTTGTGTTTTTTAACACAGCCGTATCATTAGATTGAGGGTTTCCGTCAAGAGGAAATTGTGGCGGCGAGGGGAGCGAACTGAGCACCTAAACATATTGAAAAAATAAAAATCCCAGCCACTTACTCCTTGCATCACGCTTGGACTGTAACTCTACATAAAACAAAACATCGAAGATATAAATGTTTTGAAGTGAAATTTATTTTTGATCTAGAAATGTAATATTATAATTATATAAAATGCCATGTACATTTCAGTGTTTGTAAAGAATTTATTTCAGTGTAAAGAAACATTATACTACTATTTAGATATTTGAACACTATGACAAAAAAGAATGAATGTAATAGTGTAATCGACAGTCAAGCCAATTGAGACACTTTTTATAATCTTAAAAGACGCTGAAGACCCTAGATTTGCTCGAGAATAGTAAATTGTATAGTACAGTGTTAAAATAAACATTAAATAAATTTTTATCATGATATTTTGAAATTAGGATGTATGGTATTGTAGTACCCGGTCTTTTATACGAAAATAATTTTAGAATTTATTGTAGTAACACGTGTCATTTAGAGAGAATAAATTTAGTTTAACGCATAGTTTTTTTATGTAACCAAAATAACTCATAACTAGTAAAATTAGCAAGTTTAAGTACCAATGGGGCGTTCATGTTAGTTTCCTGAACGATGCCCGATGAGACAGACGAGTTCTGGACCGCGTCGCGATAAACATAGTGTTGGACGCCCTCCAGCCCCACGGACTGACAACCTGCGTAAGCTCGCCGGTAGGCATTGGGTGAGGAAGGCGGAGAAGCGGGATTGGAAAGGCCAACCTCCAATAGTAGACTGTGATTGACTGACGACAACGATGATCTTTTTATACGACTCTAGAAAATACAGCTTACTTTCTAGTTTCTCCTAGATTTATGTAAAAAGCAAAGGTCGACCACTTCATGAATATTAGTTACAAGTAGTAGAGCATCTTGTCGTTAATGCACGCACACAGGCGCATTCAGCGTGGAAAGACGTTTGAGTGGTATCGCGTAATAAGCACAGCCGCGACAAAATTCCACCGGCCCCACAACCTTCGGCAGCTTCGCCTTAAATATACATATTACATTACGTGAAATTGCCCATTTTTTCCACTCTCCACCCTAACAATTAGGGTAGCTTGTGTATAAATATTGCACGGCCCTCATTAATGTGCGTGTTCGTTTTAGTACAGTACATATTTTTATGGTTCGCCTTTTCGGTTGACGGCGGATGCAGGCCTCCTCGTGAGATGTAATGAATAATTAAGACGTGTACCAGGAAAGTGCTTTTTTACTTCAAGGTTATTGATAAGATTTGGAACAACTTGTTCGTTTGGATTTTCTTTATATTTTACAAATAAATATATTATTCTTTCTAAAAATTAGGTTGTTATGACAACAAATATTGTATATTTGCAAATGAAACATTTGGCTCTATAAAGTTCGTTAATAATACTGATCAAATGATATTCGTATATACAAAGTGGTCATCCTATGATGACGCAATAAGTTAGTGTTCTATGTATATCTAAAGTAATATTGGGCAAATTTTAAAAACAAATACAGTAATATAAATATTTCACAATTAGTATAATTTTAAAAATATACTAATTACCAACAAAACTTTAAAACAAACTCATATAATTTTTCTTCAAGAAAACCGTTAAACCATACTTTTAAAAAAAAATTATTCACTGCCAGGTATTTATTCCCATTAATATATTTTTATAGAATGACTAGCTGTGTGCCGCGGTTTTACCCGCGTGGTAATGGAAAATCGTTATATTTTAGATAATTCACACTATATCTTTATAAATTACTAGCTGACCCGGCAAACTTCGCACCACCCCAGAATAATTTTTTTCATATTTACTCACTTTTTAAACCTTGCTTGGACTTCTACAAATAATTCAAAACAAAAATTAGCCCAATCAGTCCAGCCGTTCTCGAGTTTTAGCGAGACTAACGAACAGCAATTGATTTTTGTATATAAGATTAGCTCTATAAATGTAATACATATTAGTAGTTCATAAAATTGATATTTAAAGCTATGTTGATATTAGTTAAGTTGTAATGTCGTGCCCAATTTGATTTTTTATACATTTTAACAGAAACAATATTGCGAGTACTGTTTTTTTTAGCTGAAGTGAATACTAGCTATAAAATATTAACAAAGCAGCTTCAAAAGGTTTTTTATTGTTCTTCCTTACCTTGATCTGAAGGCGAAGGCATGCGATGTCGCAAGGACGCCTGAAACAAAAAAAAACAAATATTAAAATATATTTCAAAACAAAATTCATAAAAGCTACAGCTGTACGCGATCGATCTTAAAACTGTCACGTCTTAATTTTATTAAAATTCATTTCCCCGCCAAAACAGCAACAACAAACTTCTAAATTAAAAATATGGAGCGTTCGAATGATTAAAAAGCCCTCTCCGAAGATTGCATTTCGACAATTAACGCATTAAGACTTCTCTCGCCAATAAAGAGCAACTCTCTCTTAATTAACGGTCCCTGTTAAAAATTGAGTACAAATTCAAGTAGCAAATCCCCGGCCACCCTCGCAGGGGTCTAGTGAATGGCCTGTAATATTTTAGTTTGGTTGAAACAAAAACGCGTCTCACGGCCCTAGGAGTGAGGGCTGAGGATCTGTCACGTAGACACAATAAGCCTTTTAATTCGATTCGTCAAGACGGACGCAGGAGACAAAGGGCCGCGAGTTATCATTCAATGGGGCACTCCTACCTTTCTTATTACTTCGCTTCGGTTTTCTTGTGAGCTAGGAAACTGGCATACACGAGATTATTGCATTGGGTGTATCTTGCGAACACTAAAAGTAGTAGCATTGTTAGTGCTATGACCAACGGCGCCGGATTTATAGATATAAGTGGACTGTATTTAATAGAAGAAATATGCGGGATAATTTAGAAGGGAGT
The DNA here is from genome assembly GCA_039645545.1 of Dendrolimus houi. NCBI lineage: Eukaryota > Metazoa > Arthropoda > Insecta > Lepidoptera > Lasiocampidae > Dendrolimus > Dendrolimus houi. Next base: position 19,671,956 of record CM077127.1, on the reverse strand, counting down.
GCGGGAGGAAACAAAATACTTACTTTACAATATATTTAGTTTGGCCATAAAACTGAGTAAATATAATATAGTCGAGTATAGACAATTACAATACGAGATTATTGAACTTAAATACACATTTTTAATAACACAAGTGCTATTATTGGCCTGCTTAAATATAAAGTAGAAGTCATTATAACTTTTGATTCCAATAGATTTCAAGTGAATTAATTTTACAGACTTTACATAGTTTTCAATCTTACGTGTGTAATATTGGATCAATTACATTTAAACATATATTTATACGTAAAATGATAATATTTTATCTGCAAAAAAATAAAACATAAATGAATTTTGAAACTTTAATAACCGTGAATTAAGCCGTATCAGATTTTTTTTATTTTATAGACAAAAATTGTCTTGAAATATCAATGAATAATATCTTTAAATTAATATATTTATTATCTTAAGACTCCCATCAGTAACAGTGGTATCGTGTATATCGGTACAGTAGTGAAGTGCACTTGATCCCGTGCGTCGTCGTGACCCGACTGCCGATCGCAATCTAACTGCTTTATTTGTTGCCACCGCTCTTTTAAACTCACCTTAAATGCAGCACGTATTAGTTGACTAGAATAAATGCTGTCCCGTGTAACATGTATTTTGTAGAGGTGACCAATGTCTGACATTTTGTCATTTGGCTACAAAATCCTAAATCCAGCTATTTAATTGAAAAAATATACAAATATCTTATAAACTACTCAACGAATCATATTTAAACCAATTTGTGTATATATCCGTGTATCTATAATCTATATAATATTATAAAATTCTAAAACTGCCGTGTCTGTACAAAAGCTATTAAAAAAAAACAACTGGAATAGCCTATATAAACGACAGACAAGAGGATGCATTTTTTAGATCTCTTGTCTGTTTGTTCGGTATTCGCGTAAAAACTACTAAGTCGATTTCGATGCAGTTTTCACTGATCGACAGCAAATGGTTAGACTTAAAATCAGCTCAACTTTTTATCCCGGGAATATTCCCGGGAGTGGTTTGAACTTGTACGGGTGCATAAAAATTGGCTTATTCCGACACAGTTTTCACTAAAACGATAGCTTACATTCTTTTTTAAATGCTGCGGTACTTTGTGTCCTGGGAATCCCGCGGGAATTACAAGTCAAGCGTAAGCGAAGTCGCGGGCATTTCTTTAGTACGTCTTATACAAATGTATAAATATCGAGTATTATGAACGATGGAGAAAACGACGAAATTTTTTTAGACTTCTTATTCACGTAAAAATTACTGGGCCAATTTCGATACTGTTTTTGTTGATCGAGCGGAAATTGTGAGACTTAAAATCTGCAGTACTTCATATCCCGGGAATCTAGCAGAATTTTTCTCGAGTATGGTTTAGAGTTGTTAGGGTGAAAAAATTTGATTTCGATGCGATTTATTGGCTCATCAATAGCAAGTTGTTTGAATCACATTGAAAATAAAAACATAAAAAAAACATCCAAACTCGCTACTACTCAGTTCAAAGTTAAAAATATATTTCATTCAAAGTTAAAAATTGAAAATATAGTTCAAGTTCAAAGTAAAAATTAAGTTTGAAATATATTTCATATTCACGTAGAGAATTGACTACTCATTTTTACGTACAACATGATAGCTACCGTCAAGTTTCAATTTACCAACGTTGGTTTTATCTCTAATGCTTGGCTGGTAATTATGCCGCCAGACAGTGGGATTCCAACCCCTTTCAGACCTAGATATCGGTGAGGGTTTTTAATAATACACTTAATGACTAAATTATAATTCCATTTTGGATAGCGTGTATATTGAATTTGTTAGTGTATATTTTATAATTGGCATATTCATTACTTGTCTTAGTAACGTTCCTTACGTTGTTTAATTAAGTTTAGTTACGTAAATAACGTTAACGTTAACGTTAACGTAACCTTACGTTGTTTAATTAAGTTTAGTTACGTTGTTGGTTATGGACCGGGAAATAATACAGCACATATTATGAATACTAGTAGAGTTTTATTCTTACATTCATATACGCGTAGCTGTTTACAGTTTACTTGGAAAATAAGTAAAGGTCAAAAGGTGATGCTATGAAACTCCAGCGAGACCTTGATATCATTTATAATTGGTGCCACTTAAAAAAAATGTTTCTCTATGTAGAAAAATATAATATAATATCATACACAAATAAATAAATAATAAGATTGAATTTAATTATTCTCTAAATAATCATATGATAAAACGCACCACATCAATAAGAGATCTTTGTATATTATCTTTGATGAAAAACTTACCTCTAGGGAGCACTGTGACTGTTGTGAGCAAAGGATCCAGTCATTTAGGATTTATATGTAGGTCTACTCTTGGCTTTAAGAAGCCCACGAGCTTCATTCATTTATACTGCACGTTAATAAGAAATGTTTTGGAATATAATTCTACTATCTGGTCTCCTCATTATGCATTACACATTAATCGTATTGAGCGTGTACAAAGGAAAGCATTGCGAATAGTTTCATATAGATATAATTTAATTCGAACTCTTAAAACATATCATGATCGACTGAAATATTACTCTCTGTCTTTTGAAAATCGTAGAAGCATTTTAGACCTTGTCTCTCCTCATAAAATTTTACATGGATTCACACTATTTAATGTTTTTACTCAACATTAATACCAATTATCGATTTAGAAAACCAGCAGTTTTTCCCTTCAAGTGTATCGAATAATACTTCTTATTTCAATCCATTGGTTCGAATGTGTTGCCGTTATAATGAACTCACCAAATTAAACGCAAACATTTATATTTTTAATTGTAGTCAATTTAAGTTTATCAATAAAACCAAAAAACTTCTCTCACGCAATTGTTAAAATATTTATTGTCGATTTTTCGCTCACTTTTGTTATATTATTGGTACAATGAACTATTAACAAGTTTATAATATCTATTTTGTCGTTCTGCTAATTAGCACTAAGTTTGGATTATAAACTGGCCCTGTACATTTCAGTGTTATTGTTTAATTTTAATGATTGTGATCAGTTTTGTGCTTAAATAAAATAAAATAAAAAAAGGCAAGACAAAAATTAATTGTTCCGTCGTGCAATCATTGTTTTGTCTCAAACATTACAAGACACGAATTTTTTTTGCGAAGCTGGCAAACAGGCCAACGTCCCACCTAATGGAAAGAGGCTACTGTCGCCTATAGAGGTTTACAACACCGGGGGCCAATACAACTTGTCAGCCTTTAGCATGGGATAAAAGGGATGGTATATAGAGGTTGCGATATGAGGTGTGGCATAGAGGAGGGGTCCGACAGGAGAATGAGCTAGATGGAATGCGATAGGTGAATGTAATAGGGGACGGGATCGGGAACATAGGATCGAGAACATGGGATCGGGAAGATAGGATCGAGAACATGGGGTCGGGAAGATAAGGTCGAGAACATGGGATCGGGAAGATAGGATCGAGAACATGGGATCGGGAAGATAAGATCGGGAAGATCGGGAGAACTCTCACTCACCGTATAAAACGCGATTAGCTCGAGGCTAACCGTTTTTTATTATAATACGCCTTCTCCTCCATCATGTTTCAAGACAGAGACTTTTATTTTCTTGTCTGATTTTTATGTTCTAGTTTTATTTAACGCAGGATTAATAAACAGGGGGAGGTTACCTTCTCTATTTTTTTTCTTTTACATTTTCTTTCTTTCTTTTATAACAAATCTTACATGTTATTACATGTTTTCTTACTTACTATTACTGAGGCTAACCGTTTTAGGCCTATATTCTATAGGCCCGTTCCTATATCTTAACAACAGTTCATTTGCCTTACTATCGGTTAAAATTTGATAAAAGCTCCATACAAGTTATGTCAAAATTCGACCGATGATAAGGTAAGTGAATGGATAGTTAAAATATGGTCATATGAGCGCGTGGCATCACACCGGTCTACCTGGCCTTGAAAGCTGTAATCAAGATAATGATGGAAACATTATAGCATAGCATAACTCTACCACGTCAAAAACTGTAGTACATAATTAATATGTAAGTGTTGTTAAAATAATGCTAATGGCGTCGTATTCGCAATAAATCCATAAGCACGTAAGAGTAAACTTTTGTGAACCGAAACAACAATCAGCGGGCGTCACGTTAATCATAATATAACATAACAGAGTGTTCGCTCTAAAAGAGAGTGTTTTAATTAAACTAATGGCGTACGAATGTTAATTATAATAGAGATTCGCCGAGGGCGGATGACTGTTAGCACCAATTTGCCATTTGCTACATGCATTATCGTTTCAACTTCAATTCAATTTTGAAGTAAGTAGTATATACGTCTTCAAAGCTTTAATGATCAGTTGAATTAATGCCGTATAAAACTCGGCAACTATATTTATTAATAATAAAGTCGGATTCTGCTATTAGTATCTCGTCAGAATCGTCAGAGACTATCGTCTCAATAGTAAGTTTATCAGATTTCTGTATAATACCGAAATCTGATCAAATTTCAGTTAATTTCAATGGCTTGTCCGCAGCAAGCCACACTCTATAAATATTTATAAGTGAAAACTCGCTCTTATATTCGTACTCGTATACTCGGCCTAGGCTTTGGAGATATACGGCTACCTCCAACAGTCCTAATCCTTAATGATTCACGACCAAAGTTAACAATTTTCTAATATAATATACTATAGGGCCCGTCAGATGTTGTTCTACCCTGAAAAAAAAAATTGGAACCCGATTGCAGCACCACCTCCCGGATCCAATGATCAAATTCTAAATCTAAACCATGCAGGGAAAGTCAAACACACACAAAATTCCATCAAAAGCCGTCAAGCCGTTTTTGAGTTTTAGCTAGACTAACGAGCAGCAATTGATTGTTATTTATAAGAAAAAGCAGATATTTTTTAATGATATAACGTGGTTGCGTCGAGGAACACCTCCTTATAAATTCATCCTCGACATCAAGAAAAGAATAAACTTTTAAATGAAGAATGCGCAATACAAGACGTTTCAACGGAGTGTCAGCGCTGTCACCGCAATATATACTTAAATAGTGAAATTGTTGGAACACAATAAATAGAAATAAACGATTAAAAATTAATTTAATGCTCAGAACCATATCCTAGTGTGTGTGTGAACCCCCCGGCGGACGAGTGCAGTGTGGCGGCGGACTGGTGGCGAGGTAAGTCACTGTTCCCTTCTTCTTCCACGTCTTCTCCCGGCCATCGCATCGCGCCCGCATAATGGTTTGTTTATTCAGATCCCGGAATATTGATATCATTACGCTTGTTTTCTTTTAAAATACAAAGAAACAAATTTGTCAAAGAAAAAAAGGAGGGCGATAGCTTAAATAATATCCTTATAAATTGTTGTCTAATTAAAAGGCTATTAAATCACGCTAATTGCGTTTTTGTTTTTATTTTGCGGCGTAATTTTTCGTCGGCCAGAGAGACGCAATGAATGGAATTCCTTCCATTCCATTATTTGGCGGAACACAAACAGGCTGTTTACTAACAGCGGGTGGTGACAAAGGACGTTTAAAAATTATACCCCGGGAATATTGCGAATAAAATGGTTGAAATTTATATAGAAATGACTGAATGTCGGTTGTGGAGTTCAGTGGATAAGGCAATAACTTCTTGTTCCAATAACGTAGTTTGAAATCAGGACTAATCATTTTTACTAAGACTGTAATTAGGGAAGGTGACAAGTTTTAATTAAAAACTTGTGAGGTACCTAATTGCTTTTAATTATTTCTAACATGCTATACAAAAGTATATCACGGTAAAAATAATTTTAATAGCTGTTTAAGCAATAATAATTAACAAACTTTTTGACTCTTAAGAGTTATGACGTCTTAAATTGCTAAGCTCACACAAAATCTAGGAGGTTCGGCGTTTACTAAGATGATAAAAATTGTCTCAGTTGATTTGGTAGTCTAAACTATATGTTAACGGTAAAGAAGAATATCGCGAAGAAACCTGCACATCGTACAATTCGATGTGTGGAATCAACTAACCCGCGTTTCATGGCGCGTACCCGCTCCCATGTAACAATGAGGCGCTGTCTAATAGTGGGAATTTTATTCATTTTCACGATATTTAGATATAATATTATTTTTTTATTGCATGAGTTTAGTATACAGGCAGGTAACCAATCTAATGGAAAGTGGTTACCATCGCCTATGAACATTTACAACACTAAAAGTGCTACCAATGTGCTGCCGCTCTTCAAAGGTAGACTGGAATCTGGCCACTGATGCCGGCACACAACTCAAGGTGGTTATGGTGGCATACTCTAAACCAGGGGTCGTAGCCATCCAGAAGGGCAAATACTCTACCACCTGGCTAAATATATTAAAGATAAATAAATTAGAAAAATGTTGATTATTTTAATATATTTAGCCTTTAGCTTACGAGGGATTGGATAAAGAGGATAGGATCGAGGGATGGGTTAGAAGAGATGGAATAGATGGATGGAATATTGGGATCCCGTCGACCCCCTCCTGTTTAAGAGGGTGTCCTCCCCCGCAGGACACCACGAGTTCGTCAGACAAGCGTTGGGGCGTCAAAGATGCAGTACCTATTGGTCTAGTTCCTTTAGTGCCCCGTAAAAGTGTGTGTTAGGGGCGCAGGTTTAGGTTTAGTGGGTAGTATGAGGGTCGACGCCTCCGCTGGTGGTCACATATAGGGCATACGGCCGTTCAAGATTCCCACAAATCCCTCGGTGTAAAGCCTTACCCCCAGACCCGAGGATGGTGTCCCAAGAAAAGACATTCCCTCATTCTCAAAAAGAGGCGGATGAGATAGGGGGATGTGAAAGGGAAGGGGGAGTGGGTCAATGAAACTCTTATTTCATGGTAAGTGGTATTACCGACGAGCCGGCTTTAAGAGCTGTAATCAAAATAATTATTCAAGCATGGTTCTACAAAATGAACATAAAATGCAGAATGAATTATATATAATTAAGAACGAGTAAATGTTTGATGCAGCCTCAGGAAGTAGCCGTCTCCGGTCTATTGTGGGCATCACACAGTCAGAGCAGCCCTACGTCTCATATCCTTAATTGTTTTCTTTCGAAGCACTCACGCAACAATGGATAATGACACTTGCTTTGATCTGCTTGTCTACATATATTTAGTTTATATAAATCTTCATACATATCAAAGTACACGCTATTTCTAGGGTATAAAATGAAAATAGCATGAACTTCAAATTGTTCTATTTTCAAACAGTATACGTATGTACTAAAATGTAGTTGCTCGAAAAGTAGGGGTTATATGTTTATGAGTTTGCTAATATTAGTGTATTTTTTATATTCAAATTAGCGCATCGGTAAAAAGCCATGACATACGGACCGAAATGATACAGATGTGAATGAGTATAAGCAAATTTACACATTTGAATCACTTAGCAAACTCATCAATATCATCTTGCATCGACGTGTAGCAAGATCAGTACATTAGCAACAAGATTTGTATGATTATTTATTACACGATAATAAAGTATGGAAGGATATATATATATATATATATATATATATATATATATATATATATATATATATATATATATATATCGCGCTACTCTCTACCCCAAACGTTTGGGAAAGTAAGACAGACACAAAGGTGTTCATGATTAAGATACCTGCAAATAAATTATAGATAAGAGTTGCTGCTTGTCAACCGTGACGTATTTGCCACGATCAAATCTCAAATGTCTTAAAGCATGGTCTGGTAGAAAGCACCTATAATCAGTGCCGTAAATAAATAGCCTTTTATGCGCCCTATGCGAGCTTCTATAACAGCGCCCATGTTTTTTTTTAGATATTATAGGCACCCTAGCTAGAGGAATGCTACGTATAGGCCTACTTCATTTCATTTAGGGTGATAAAATAACGTACAAGGACCGTGATGTCGGTGGACCAATTATCTATAACTTTGGAAGAAAAATCTATTTTTGTAAAGAACTACAACACAAATGCGCTCGTGGGCTGCCAAAAATGAGCGCGATATTTTTGTCTAATTTAACAGACGTTTTTCATGATTCTGGCATGTAGGTACGTATGTGTTGGAATCGAGCACTAGGGGCGCAGCGGGAACTTATCAGGAGCAAACCGAAAAAAGAATAGTCCTGCCTGGTCTGGCCATTCTTGCGCCCCCCCAGAGTCTACGCCCTGTGCCTGGGCCACCGGTGGCACCGCGCCCTATTTACGGCACTGCCTATAATAAACGTGTATGTATGACAAGATTATTGAAAGTAGGTGAAGCAATAGATATATTTCAAGAACGTAGCAAGCGGAAATCCATCGCCTCTGCCTACCCCTATGGAAAACAGGTGTGATAATGTGTACATAAATGATTTTATATATAGACAACTTTTGTTATCGTTTTGATTATTTAAACTTAATTTCCGTAGAGTTAAAACGCACAAGGTTAACTTAGTTTTCATTGCCAATGTTTAATATGATTTAATACTCAATCCACATGGGGTACGCGTCAATATCGCTATTACTCAGAGTGGCACGCTCATAAACCCTTTACTAAGATTTGTCCAGTCACGTAGGTCGAAGACACGTGACATTTCGAAAACAACGGGTACAAAACAAAATTACGAGGCAACTCGAAGCCTGTGTGTGCGGTGGTTGAGCTGTTTGCGCCGTGGTGTGCGTGCGCCTGAATTAGACGCGAAACTTTCAAAGTTTTCCCAAATTTGTGCACCCCGCGTCCCGCGCGCCACCTCCTCGCCCCCCGATCGATAGCGGGCGCTGAGCGAGCGAGCCGAGTCTCGCATCTCAGCCTCGTGAAAATACCGGACAACACTACGCCTCAGTGTTTACCATGACGTGTTTTGCGGTGAAATTTGTACTGTAAAGTGAGTGACCATGTGATTGCTTATTACGGGGATGTAGTGGATTCAGCTGCCACCAATAGGTTAGAGAGGAGCCGGTTGTCAAACAAGTTTTGAAGACAAGCGGATAAAGGCGCTTGATGCTAGACGTGAAAAAGGCATTAAAAAACGCGTTGGCATCACTCCTGGTGTTGCAAATGTCATAGGCGACGGTAACCATTTCCATCAAGTGGGCCGTCTGCCGGTTTGTCACAGACAATAAAAGAGGCCCGCCACTTTTTCCTGTTATCTCCAAGTATAGCAGAATTCTGTTAATCTATCCACACCAAAATACTCGGATAAACTACCATCATTAATGGGGTAACGTTTATCTAGAAGCTAAGTCAGGACATAACATATTATTTACTGTACCATAATCTCTTTTCTTTCACCTTCTGACAACTATATGGGGTCGGTATAATATACCTTTTCCTTCCATACTCCTCTATTTAGACATGACATTGACATATTTCCTCTGTCATACCACAAATCATATAATATACCCTAACATAACATCATCCTTTTCTACATCATAATCCTTATTATATGTTAATCGACATTTAAATTCCGAAAGTGGACAATTATAATAAACAAATACAATATAATAGAACTAGACCTAGAAGATTATTTGTTTATCCTTGAATACTGTTGCTTTGGGAATAAGGTGGACAAGTTTCCGTGAGGAGGCCGTCATGGGTCGACCCATGCCAACTGTCACCGAGTAAAACAAGAGCGACAACTGAAAATTGAACGCGTGAGGGCCGAGACATTGTTTGCCATTAATTGAGGGCTTGCGATGCGATGATCTTCGCGCTGGAGTCCCTAAGAGGGCCGCAGGGCGCTGCTCCAGGGAGATATCGGCTCGCCAATCGCGTTGACAGCGACCCTTCCGACTGAAGTGGACACTCGCTAACTCGAGGTGGGAAAAACTACAGGCTGACACTACTTAACGAACGGACCATCGCCCGGGAATTTTCTTGAGTGCTTGTTAATGTTTTATGGGCGGAACTTTTTCAAAGTAGTGCGTAGATTGACGCGCTAAGTGTACCTACATAATTTAACACGTTTCCCCTCGGAAGTATTGCTCGTTCATCGACGCCTTTTCCATTCACCAACAGCACATTAACTGGGCGATCATAGCGGATTTAATAAAATACTAATTTCACAACAATAAATCGGCAATTTTCCGATCGGCAATAAAAAGTTAAATGACGAACTTTTCTGATTTATAACAATTAATATTTGAAATATTGACAATATTAAGGGAAATGGCCGACAGCCAACAAATCATATAAAAAACCGCCCCGGAAGGAGGAAGCACTGGCCCGCTGCTCGGGGACTTTATTTGGAAATGGAAAGTCTAAAAAAATAAACGGCAGGCGAGCGCGGGTCCGTGATTTATAGGCGGCGGGCAGCGCAGCGGCGCGGGCGCTCTCTCGATTATCGGGATGATATTTCTCGATATTAAAGTGTTGCCAAGAGGACTGTGGACAATATGACCCGTTTAAGATTTATTGGCCTATTCAATGTGACGTCGACGGCCGTTACGATTATTTCATTATATTGGTGGCGCCGTAAAAACTGTTAGCGTTTTATTTTATTACTGGTTCGCGAACCAATTTTTATTTCAATATTTTATTGCGCTGTAAAGCAGCTACTGCTGTAGGTTTCCGCATTGAGCAATTGTTGGAGAAACTTTTGCAAATTTTAATTACAGCAATACTTCGAAAACATTGATCAAGACTAAAATGTCAACATAGACTTACACAGACGATTTGTTTGATTTATTATATCAACTCATAAACGTATCCTTGACGGTATACATACCAGTAATCTGGTTATACAGGTTTCTTCATCATGTAGGAAAAAATTAAATAAGAAAAATGCTTAGGCATTGGAAGCTCTTCGACAGTTCATTTCAATTTATAATTTGTATAACATAGAATGAGACCTTTACCAACTAGGCTAACATGATTTCTAATTTTTTCGAGATGATAGGAAAATAGTTTTCGCCATGCACAAGAAAACATTTTTTTTTTCTATATTACCAAAATAAAACTAACTAACTCCGTTGGCTCAGCGATCCAAAGTGAGTCTTGGCCTCCGAAACGAAAGTACACCACTTTCCTCTGTCCTGCGCAGTGTCTTGCCAGTTGTTGGCTTGTAGTGCGGTCAGGTCAGCTTCCACTCTATCCTTCCAGCGATACTTGGGACGACCAACTGGTCGCCCCAAGTATGCTTTCTTCACTCCCCGATCCTCCTCCATCCGTTCTACATGACCGAGCCAGCGGAGACGGTGAGATTTTATCTCCCCAATTATGTTGGGCTCGTCCACGAGGTCTTCTATTTCGGAGTTAGTTTACCAACCAAAATAAGGTTTTGTATTTTTTTTGTTTTAGGGTTCCATAGCGATTTTGGCAAAACCGAAAACCTTATATAACAGTCATGTCCGGCTGTCTGTGTATGTCACAGACATTATACTCGGAAACTAGGGGATCAACATGGATGAGCTTTGATAGGAAGGTGTAGTCTATTTAGCGCTACGAAATTATGTATTTAGGTGTATGTTTAATAATAATCGTTAGTCAGATCATACAATAATATAATGATGTTTCTTAATGACTTTTAAAACAAAGTCTATAGGTAGCGAGATATTTGCTCTTAAAGTGATGAAAGTTGTGCCTCCCTCTGCCCTCGTCTAACTTTTAAAGTTTGAAGTGGAAAAATATAAAAAAATAAAGATAAAAAACAATTTAAACGAAAATTGTTTTGAACCATGTCCGTTGAGTATTTTTTGAGATATGGTGTATTTTCGAGTAAATACTGTTTATATGGTTCCGTAGCCAAATATCGAAAAAAGGTGTGACGTTTGTCAGTTTTGGTCACATCTATGGAAGCCTTCGCAGTGCGCGGACTGTTAGCCACTTATCAATTTTTTTTTAAGGTCTTTGCGATTAAGGCATGGTACATGATTTGTGCGTCTCGCCGGTATTGGGGACCGAGACCCGTGTCGATTGCACGTGTTAAACTTGACACAAACATTCGTGTGCTGGAAAAGACTTGAATTATCGTTTCTGTAATTGAACCGACGCTTTTGTAGTCGTGCTGACTCGTTGGTTAAGATACTTGCATGCTATTTTAATGCTGTGGGTTCGTACACCGGTCTGTAATCGGTATACGATGTGTTTGCTTTAGATTGAAGAATCCGAGGCCAGTCCATCTTATACTCCAATAGTCACTTACCTGTAAGAAAAGTACCCTAAAAGAAAAAAGCAGCCTAAAATATTAAAATTAAATGAGCTCTAAAAAAATATTAAACTAGTAAATATTTAAGATTTTTTTACGGCGGAAAAGCACTGACAACGCATGAATATAAGCATGAACTTATGGTGTCGCAATAATCTGTGACACTGGTCATTTTCCATCAGGTGGGCCGACAGTCATTTTACCTTGTACTGGCAAAAAAAAAATATAATATCACGAATGAGTTGGCGTACCTAATGATTATAGTAGTCGCCCATTATTGACTAGTAATTTGATCCCAAAAACATGAAACAAAATATCTGTTAATCTACAAGCACTTTATTTCCAATTTGAGCGTATATTGTCTCCTTTATTTCTATTTTTATATCCTGGTGAGTTCACAAACTCACCAGGATATAAAAATACAAAAAAAAAATAATTCAAGCTGTATTAATATTGAAGTATCACTCACTATACTTCAATATTAATACAGTTTGAAAAATTATAAAAGTCGTTGACAAGTTTTTTTGAAATTCGAACACAATGCAGTTTATACATCCATATGCAACATCCACAGTATGGAACCGGCAACATCCTCTGCTTATTTAATAACAGAATGAATCACCGCTGCACGCTCCGCTGGGCTCCCCATACGTTTTGTTGCGATCGAATGCTGGCCGAAGTTTCAAGCTTTACGCTCTATGCACGCGAGTACGACGCTTTTTATCTCGCTTACGAATAACTTACACGACATGCAATATGCCCATCCAATTTGTTTTGAAATTATTTCAAGCATTTTCTAAATTTTTCGCGACTGTCGCATAAAATCATAACCATGTACGACTCAACAGCATAAGCGTATATTTATTTTGACATTGAATGAGTAAAGTTAGTATCATCTGTAAGGTACTTAATTAGAAAATAATTATAGAATAGAATATTTTTTATTGCACACAAGAAGGTAGTTTACAGAGTAATTAACGATATTTTAACTAGAACAATTGGTGCTTACAGCGATTTCTTCCAGACAACCTTACTTAATTACAAAAACCTTATTATAATTTTGTGTTGGCACAGGTGGGATGCGGGAATAAAAGAGAAAAAAGGACTTACAGGATAATGTTGCCACACCAAACACGCTACGAACGATGCTGGCTTCGCAGCGGCAGGCACGTCGTCCTCTTGATCCTTTCTTCACGTCTCGTGGTTCCTTTGACAAGTGGACCAGCTGGTACGATACAGGGGGTATCTTCCAGCACGTGGTTTAATAAATGCGGGTGTAGAATGTAGCACGACAAACACGCAGCGAGGTTTTCGCGGAAGCAACGGCACGAACAGCGGTCGAACGTAGACTATATCACATTGAATAGTGACAGACGCGGCGAAAAGAAAAAGAAATAAACCAAACAGGTCGACGTTAACAATTAGTTATAATTCCTTCATTGTTAATTTGAAAATTGTCTAGTGAATTTATATTGACTTATTTTCTACCATCATTTTATTAGACGCCAGAAAAGTAATTCTCCGTGATGTAATACATAATTACTAAATAATCTGTATTTATAAGATAACATAGAATTTTAAGTCTTACTTTCATATATATTTAAGTGTATTTTGTATGGCGAACAAACATTGCACACAAATTTATTCAACGTATACGATAACTTCTAAGCTGCTAATGCTCTTTGCGACATGTGTCATATGATTATACGTTGGACATTGTAGTTAAACGTCAACTGCGTTACGGTCTACTGGTACGGGATATGGACTTAGAAGTTGTCGAAGTATTGGTAATATTTGCTCTAAGATTTCGATTTGTTCTTTGTTGGGCAAACGTTCGATATTTAAATCTGAATTAGAACTATTTTAAGTTTAAAATAATGTGAACCTCTATACAATGAGATAGGCATGTAAAATCACCCCAAATCCAACAGTAGTAGGAAATATAATTATTATTGGTTATTTGGTATGTTCGCTTTGGTTTTATTAAATGTTATGAAATTATAATGTATAAAATATTTTTTTATCAACTTAGTATTATAGTAAACTAGTATTATACTAAGGCTATTCACGCGGTTTCTTCATATTCGTCGAATCAGTTTCCGGATACAAAATTTTTCCATTCGTTTTTTTTCAATTGGTTCAATTAAAATTTTGGAAAATAAATAAATACAATTATGTACTGATAATGAATGATTCTTAGATAATAATATTGATTTTAAAATTAAGTATAACGCAAGGGACGAATGGATATGATAATTCTAAACAGGTGTCGTTATTGGCAAAATAGCTATGGAACTCTAAAAAATAGCGCATTGACTCACTGCAAATTATTCATACATATACCTTCAAGACAATACGAAACCGACTCACGATTCGCTCATTGTCAAGTTGCTGGGACTTATCACGGCATTCAGCCGGTCGCACAGCAGCGAAACTTATCCGCCATATGAATGGCTTCACATCAGAGCTGAATTTGCAAAGAGTAGACGTGTGTAGCATGCATATGACCAGCTTTATCTTGCTTGGCTCTTACTGGTGAAGTTTTCGCTGCGGACCGCTGAATAGGCATCGTCGCATAGCGGAACGTAGATTAGGCATGCCGGACGCGCGGATGGCGTTGTATGGAGTCGTTGAGAGCGTACGGTGCCAAGAAGAACGTGTGAAATAAGAGATGTGGCACCTTGGGTCATGTATGCATTCTGTTTGCAACTGACAGCTATTGTAATACCCGAAAATAAAACTCTGTGTATTACAAGAGAAACGTTTGAACAAGACGTTTTGATGAATTTTAAGCACCTGTTTGAATTAAATTTTTATTTGTTTTGATTTTTAAACATTTTAAGTACTCATGATAAAATTTATAGTATCTTATAACTAGTTTATTTTCAAACTTTAATTCTTATTTATAATTTTAATTTAGTTCTTCAGTTTTAGTTTGATTTTTATACTACCTAATTTGAAAAAAGTAGCTTCGCTGAACCTGCAGTCCACCTCTTAACACCCCTTAGCTTAGCCACTCATATCCATGTTACCCCCAGTCAATTTGTACGGCTTTTTTTGGGGCCCATGTACGCCATAGTCCCTATAGACCCAGATTGCTAGTTCCACTAACAGTTGATCTCAATAGTCCGGTACTTTTTGTTCTAATTTCCTACAATAGTCCTACATTGACCGGGGCTTGTCCTTGGAAGCATTTTATGTGGTGTAGAAAGGGATAATAAGTCAGTGTCACGCCACGTTTACATCAAATTTGTCAAGGGGCTTCTACTACTTCTTCTACTTCTTATTATTCTATAATAATGATAATAATTAATATATGTATCCCTTTATCGTCAGCACATTTGTAACAATATGCAGATTGGACAAGAAAAACCGCTTAAAGGGCGCATTCGCTACTGCCAAGATTCGAAACGAAGTTATTGGAATGGAACACTAGTGAATTATCTACTCCGTGATTACAAACTGTCCTCTCACCATCACACAAGGACCGATTTGAATCTCATTATTTAATTATAAGGAATCTCATGAGGGTTGAGGAAGGAGCAACTCCTACGCCGATAGACGACCTGTCTAAAGTCTCGCCTAGAGGCGGCCAGTCACCTTGCTCGTCCATCTGATACGCCAATTAATTAGACATACGGCTAACTTCCTCTAACGCGCGCAGTTCAAAAGTTAAATGAGATAAAAATATATTGAACATTTTCTCCTCGTATTTGCACGGGTTGAAGTGCAAGGAGGACTCTATATGCCTATCTGGGACAAGAGAAGATGAGACCGTAATCCACGTTCTTTATGCATGCTAGATCTAGGAACAAGAATATATAATAAGTTACCGCGTGATATAAATATATTTTATCCGTGCAGGAACGGAGAAAGAATACAATTTCCTGCGGCCGGGCGGCCTGTCGTAAGAGGCGACTAAACAACCCACAGCCAGGTGGTAGGGTATTTGCTCGACTGGATGGCGACCAACCCTGGTCTAGAGTATGCCGCCATAATAACCTTGTGCTGTGTTCCGGCATCAGTGACCAGGTTCCAGTCTCCTTTAAGAGAGCATCAGCGCATTTGTAGCACCTTTGGTGTTGCAAATGTCCATAGGCGACGGTAACCACTTTCCATCAAGTGGGTCGTCTGCCTGTCTGCTGAACTCCTGCAATAAAAAAATATAATGCAAGAAAATAATTTTAATATGTTTAAACAATAATTATTCGAGTGGTTGGTCTAAAAAATCCTATTACAGTGTCCAAGAATATTGAAGTGAGAAGTAAAAATTAAGAAAATATTGTGTTGTTTAAATGAAATAAAATATGTATAAAGCACCAAATTAAATATTACGTTTCACAGAAATAGGTTAAGTAAGATTAATATTGCGATGCTATTAAAGGCCAGCTAAGTAATAAGTTCTAAGTTATATTGCATAATACATATGTAACACTTAGTTCGCAATAAAAATTATTTGATTTGATTTGAAAATGAGCGGTTTAGAATAGGACAGGAGTTGAGGATCTCAGTAAAGTCGCAAAATATTAGAGAATTACTAAGTAAAACAGCCGTGATACATTTATTCACTTTTGCAGTAAAGGCGCAGAAAGAGTAATATAAAAATAAATGAAATTATCTGAATTATATATCACTGTTATATATATTTACAGCCATAAAAATTAAATAGTACTATAAATAAATTATAAAAATAATGTAAGATAGAAAACAGACTATAATAAAGTAAATAATACCGAAAAGAAAAGAGCGGAAAAGAATTCCAATTATAGTACATACATATAACAAAAATGAGCATATATAGATACAGTATTTATGATTATAAACTAAGAATACATCTTAAGAATATGAAACAAAGTAAAGGTTAAATCGATAAAAAAGAATCTGACATAATAAATAGTCAGAAGAGGAATAAAAAAATAGATTGAGCATTGTGTCTATTGCATAACAATTCAAAGAAAAAAGTTGATTAACTGCAAATTAATTAATCAAAATCAATAGCAGAACCCCTCTAAAGGCACGCAGAATTCGTTGCGTACATACACAATTCAAGTGGACGCAAAAACAGGATGGCGAAATAATTTGAATACGTAACGAATCGGAGGGTAACGTACGGACGAGCCATTCTTTAACTTACTCTCCTACGGATAAAGAGCTAAACTTGTTTTTAAGGGATGACCGATTGTGAAAATTTATGTATCGCTAACATTGCCGGCGGCCGGACTCCGACAAAAAGAGGTCCAGGGCTGATACAGGAAGACGACAGATGGGGTGAAGAACCGCGCTCCCCGCAGGCTGATGAGGTAAATGTGATTGTGAACTTTTCGACGGTATGTAAATCGGACAAGCGAAAAGATATATGCCGGTTGGACCGGATTCAGCCTGAGAGATAGATGTCTTACTTTCTCATTTCAATTGACGTATCAACAAATGCATCATGACTTTAACTGGGGATTGTAACAATGCCAGGCTATTTTAGGGTATTTTAGTCAAAGGGCATAAATAGAAAACTTATCCTTTTCGTTATGTTCGTCTATTTGTCTGTCACGATGAAATGTGAGGTCTTATAAACTCTTTTATAAATCGCCATATAACGGTGTTATGAAGATATTTTATTTTTTGGGTCCTGGTATCTGTGGTCGGAAATTGTTCCATGACCAGATAATTAGAATAATTATGGTCGTGGAAAAGATAAGATGCAACGATTCACTTTCTCAAAGTGTGAAGTTATAAGATAATCTATACTATAATAAATCTGTAAATGGCTCGAGTTAATGCGTTTAAAAATGTGAAAAAAATTAAGGGGGCTAACTCGGGCCAGCAGATTCCGAAAATGCAGTTTTTAGAATTTTTGTCTTTCTGTCTGTTAGAACACCACGTGAAAACTATTGAATGGATTTAAATGAAACTCGACACAGAGCTATCTCGTAACCCGCGGCGTAACTTAGGATATTTTTTATCCCGATAAATGACGTCGTTTGAGCGGGATATAGGAAAGTTTAATTTTTTGAAAAGTACTGAACGTATATGAATGAATTTTGACACAGAGCTGGCTTATATCCCTAATCAACTTAACATACTTTTTCTCCTGATAAATAACGTAGTTTCCATGAAATAAACTGAGTAACAAAACAGATGGCGCTGTAATCGCTTTTTTTTAATTCGCCAACAAATAGCTATGTTGTCATAAACAACATGTCATTCATTGTATTACTTCAAATCAGGTTGGCTGCGACTCGTCTCTATGTTTCGCTGCGCAGTTATGTAGACTATATGGACTTACTTTCTTTGTTATTGTAGTAAACTTAGTAACAAGAAACAGTAAAGTTTTAGGTAAAACACCAAATTAAATTTGTATATATGTAACATAGAGGTACTATCTAGTCTATTTATCAAGTGTTCTATCTAGTAAAAATTAAAAATTATTGGTGGTAGTGTGAACGGTAGAAATATAAGTGTACATAATCGGGCATCGTTAGATAGAACTGAAAGATTTATGACTATGGTATACTTGATAACGATTTTATTACCAAGTGCATTAGTAGATGGCGAGATACTCGTTTCTAGAACCATAAAAATGTACTTGTCATTTAACTTTTTAATTATACTGTTAGAAAGAAAGAAAGAAAGAAAGAATAACTTTATTCGCAGAAATAGCGACGTAATTACATTCGTTATACATTATTATACACAGAGCATATTTTGAGAATTTGCTCTGTGTATAATAATAATAATAATAATTTACAACCAAGGCCCCGACAAAGACAAATTCCACGTATAAATCTGCAAAAGCACATTTTATTACCTGTCGGCATTTGAGCTAATTGTAATCCTTTTATGATCGTCTTCTTTTGTTCACTTATATATTGGCATATGTTTCTAGTTATTGTGGAGAACAGCCTATTGTACTCCTTTATGGCCGTTTGCAGGCATCATTAGCCAGGGGTGCGGATTACGATTACTAGGAAATTGGGTGACGTTGCCGGGCACATTTGCATTTGTGAAGTATAAAACGACGGGCTGATTGAGAGAGGGGGCAGTTGAGCGAGAACCACGATCAAAGGCGTGATGTGTGTACAATCGGGAATCTAATAGTGACGGACTTTACGCGTTTTATTGAATTACGACCTTCTGCATTACGTTTGGAATTGGTGTGTTCGGTTATATTTGTACCTGTGTTATACGTGTTTGTATAGTTCTAATAAAATTTATAATAATTCTGACGGCATTTTAATTCGAGTTCCGCAACTCGTAACAATATTATGTAAAAATCTTAAAAAAATTTAACGTGGCTAAAATTGAAAAAAAAAACACTGTCAACTGAAGTTTCAAATACACGAATCAAATAGTTTTGTGGGTATTTTTCATTAATATATACACTTTTTATGTAGTTTATTTCGCAACTAAATGTGTAAACATGAACGTCCACTATTTTTGCCGTTTAGCTGGTTTTATTATTTTATTTATACAGACTGCCTTTATTGAGATAAACTATGTTTTTGTATGAACTCAGTTAAATGTTCAATATTATTTAAATTTTAAACCAACTAATAGACGGATGACCGACTTGCGAGAATACTTCATCCGGCTGAAAACATTGAAATAACAATCCATCATACATTTGAACATTCAATACGAATAGGTTCGTATCGATACCCGAATCATAGTTTTGTTTAGATAGGGCTAGTGTTGTTTTATTGAAATACAAATGAGTGTCGGAGGAGCTCAGCGACCCATGTACGGAGTGTGCCTCGAATAAAAGGGCCACATTAGAATAATTTGCCTACCGAACGAACACAATTCTTCACATGGAGAGACCTTAAATTTCACTATTTTACATACTTGGGATTATCATATCTGCGCGGGTGTCGAGGGGCCGGTCCGGACAGCCCCTACTTTTTGTTATCCGCACCCGACCTCTATCGGCCCGTCTCCCAAATATTTAGTTGTTACTTTTTGTTGTACTGCACGTGAGCGAACTCTTAATCATAGAGTGCCTACCACTTTGCTTTGTGGAGTGTTTTTCAGAGAGATATTTACTTTAAGTAAAGTTTACATAATAAATAGAGAGATATTTAGATTATAAAAGCACTCATATGGATATGTTGAGTGAGTAGATAAATTGTATATTATCGAAAAATATTTTTTATTGCTAAGTTGGCTGGCAGTCAGGAAGACTGCCCACCTAATGCAAAGTTATTACCGTCACCTATAATACTGTTATAACTTAGGCTTCGACAAATACAAATGCCACCTGCATATCTGTAAAAAACATTTTATTACCTGTCGGCATTTGAACTAATTGTAACTCTTTTATGATCGTCTTCTTTTGTTTACTTATTTATTGGCATACGTTACTAGTTATTGTGGAGAATAGCCTATTGCATTCGTCTATGGCCGCATGCAGGTATCATTAGCCAGGTGTTATGGATTAAGTACAAGCTGATTCTAGGAAATTCGGTCCACGTTGCCGGATGGGCGTATTTGCATTTGTGCAGTATAAAACGATGGCCTGATGGGGAGAGGGGGCAGTCGCGCGAGAACCACGACCAAGGCGAGACATGTGTACATTCGGAAACCTATTAGTGACGGACTTTGCGTGTTTTATTGAATTACGACCTTCTGCATTACGTTTGGATTTGTTGTGTTCGGTTATATTTGTATCTGTGTTATACGTGTTTATATAGTTCTAGTAAACTTTATAATAATTCCAACGGCATTTTAATTCGAGTCCCGCAATTGTAACAATACGTTTGCAAGACCAGGGGAAAAGTCATCGTGTTGCTAGGCTTTAGGATAGGATAAAGATGAGACAGGAGGGATGGGACAAAAGGGATAGGATCGTAGGGATGGGATAAGGGAATGGAATAGGGGGCAGGAATGGGGAAGATGGGATAAAGGAAGGGGCCATCGGAACGAACTATGAAAAACATTTGACTTAAGGCTAACCATTTCACGCCGATATCTGTTTCTGTGAGAGCGTGATATCATACCAATCGAACTAGTCCTGAGAGCTGTAATCAAGATAGTTGTTGACGATAGAATCCTTTGGATGAACGGCCCGCTTAGTGTTTGTTATTTGTAAAATAAAATAAATTATCAAATTACATAAAAATATAAATAAAATATATGTATTTAAATAGTGTATAAAAAATAAAATGTAAAAAATTGTGTATTTACCTGTGTGCTTTGTTATTAAATATTAGCAATTTGAGTGCCTAGAGAACAAGCGAATGCATACGAACATTACTCGGGATTGGCCCGACCAGTTGCTCGCGACTAACGACCGTGCTTTACGTGCCATACATTCGATTTATTTCTAGCACTAAACGGCTAACTTTCAAACCATAAAAAACCTTATTTTTATTCCACTTCGCACATTTGAACGTTGTGTCCGTTACAATAGTGATTCAACATTGGCTCTACCACGTCAATATCTAAGAAAACATTTTTTACATTTAGATTTTTTTCTAAATAAACTTTAAGGTTACAGAACATTGTAGTAGTATGTTAATTTGGCCAGAAAACTGTCTACATGCGGTAAGTATGCTTTTCGGTTAGAACTCGAAGGTCACGTCATTTGAAACGCAAATTCGGGACGCGAGTACATTAATCAGAGCCGAATAGATTCTGTAAAAATGTAATTATTGCTTCACTTAGAACTTCGCAAATATCTCTCGTTTTACATATTATAAGCACGCATATAATGGGAGTTCCTACGTGACATTGTGTACACATTTCCGCACTTAGCTCGGTGTTAATTTGACGATGACTGTCGCACCGCCATCCGTCATCGCCTCAGGCCCGAGACACGTCTTTATGACGTCTAATTTCAAGATCATTCTGTGAGAGGGTGAGAGTATTGTGAAGGAGTGATTAGCAATATTTCTTACTGTTCAAAATACGATATAAAACAAATTTATCATATTTTTGACTCGTAAGAACTTTAACCAAGAATTGAATGTAGGAACTTAAAATATCAATTCAAACTAATGATATTGTTAGTTTCAAATGTTAATTTGTATTATACTTATTATATACTAACAGTTGCTGTACTCAGATAGTAACTGTTAGTAAAACAAATATATCTATAAAAATAAAATGACTTTTCTAAGTTTAAAAAGTTTGTTTTTTGTTTAAGGTGATTAGATATTAATTTTCAAACTTACAAAAAGTATAACCTCTAATTTTTTAAACTATGAGTATGAAAAATATTTCTACAATAATTAATTACAAACGAGATCCATTAAGTAATTTTTGAGACATGGGATACTAAATAAGCGCTACTTTTGTTACACTGGCAAAACGATAAAAACCAGCGAATATTCGTTACTACTTCGAAATCTATCACCGTATTTGGAGTGACAAGCTCTGCGCTTAATTATTTATATTTAAAAAAAAAATGCATGTGTGCAGTTCACACGCAGTAGAAGTGAAACTTTTGAGAATATAATAATAATAATAATAGTCGGCAGACAAACACACATATTGTATATTCCCAAATTAAGCAAGTTACGCTTGTGTTATGGGTAATATATAACGTACCACTCTGGGGCCGATCCCAGACACCCAGACCATATTAAATAACGGAGAAAATACGTTTCCGAAATTTACTATACCAGGAATCGAACCCGGAGTCTCTGCGTTGCAGTGAGGTAGGCCGGCAACGGCTTAGCCCGCTCAACCACAGAGGCCGTCAAAATATACTCACAGATAATTCTTCTCTAACTTTTATTAATATAAATATAATTCCTTTAGCCTACATGCGTCAACACATAATTCACAATAATTTTTTGAGTATCACTTTCAACTTTTCACTGTTTTAGTGTAAAAAATATTATTAATTTCAATAAATTCGAAAAGTTTAGTAATAAGGCCATCAGAACGTATTCTAAATTCACTTATGAAATATCCATTGATTAAATACTACACCGCGAATGTTACCATTTCTACACCGCTATTGTCTGAAGCCGAAGTCGGTTTCGAAATGGAAACAAAGGTACCAACCACGATAATTGGACGCGGCCTTTCTGAATACGCGCTAGACGAGACTTAATTGAGGTTTTAGAGTTGGGCTAATTCGCCCACCTTCGATCAGCTGCCCCTCAGGCTGAGGGGCTTCGTCTGGCTCGGTTGGCGCCAACAATAATAAGCAAGAGGTTAACCGGCACCCCGACACTTGGCATTATGTTTCTTGGACGCAAATTCTAAATTCTGTTGAATTTGCTCTTTGAATGCATAAGCTTACATAGCCAGACCATGTGAGGTGTTTGTTGAATAATTTGATCAAAAAGTTTGATATTCATATCTTTTAGAACCAAGTTTTATCTGTTTTTTTAGTGAGACTCTGGTTGAGAAGGAGGCTACACAAAATATGTGCTGTTATAATAAAAAAGACAGCATTTTATTATAATTTGGCAACTTTTACTCTTAATTAAAATTAAATTTCTCTGTTCTTTTAAATTCTCTCAATTATTTGGGATAGGCATAATATGTTTTTTCTTTCCACACTCCTCTATTCCGACATACATCCTGTGTCATACCACAAATCATCATGACATCCTTCACACAATCCATCCATCTCTTTTTTGCGGTTTAACATTCTTTTTGTCACGTGGCTTTCATCCCTCTTTATTACATGCCCATACCACCTTAATTAAAATTAAATTTAAACCGATTTAAATGTTTTATTTAGATTTTTCATGATTTCTTTAGTCTGACGCTTTGATCACTCATTACGTAATAGCTGTGTTTACATTCTGACTCAACTGTCAAACATTCTAGTTGAGAAGGAGGGCGTGATGAAATTATTTAGATTTTCTTTTACTGATATAACTCGGCAAACGAACACACATTTTCTGTTATGGTTAACATAAAATGGACGACTTTGGAGATATTTGCAGTAACACTCATACCTGAGAAAATGTTGTATATGGGAGTACTAATGCTCATAGCACTAACATCACACACAATCAGAGACCATTAAATTTATACCAACTGAATCTTCTCATACATTCCAAACGCTGTAAGGAAATTAATTAATTTTATTTTCCAATATCCGTAGTCTCCCTCCGGGGTTGCCATTGCTAAAATTTGCCTTGTAATTGTTAAATTTATCGCAAGGTGCGAGAGCAGCCTCTGGCGGAGGAGCACCGTGATGTTTCACTTTCACACCAATGATTTATTGTCTTCCGAAACAATTTTAATTGCTACCAGTGACACGATGTAAACAACTATTCGATTAAGTTAATTCCATTATTTCAGACACAAAGCAATTAATTTAAAAGCGGGCGGTGATACGGTTTTACTGAATTTGTTTATATTGAAAACGAAAGAATATACCAAGCGCTTAGCCTGTGATGTAAGATCAAACCAACTCTTCAGGCGATAAAATCATTCCAAATTAATAATAATAATAATAATCGGCAGACAAACACACATATTGTATATCCCCAAATTAAGCAAGTTACGCTTGTTTTATGGGAAATATACAATGGACTACTCTGGGGCCGATCCCAGACACCCAGACCATAGTAATTAACGGAGAAAATACGTTTCCGAAATTTACTATACCAGGAATCGAACCCGGAGCCTCTGCGTTGCAGTGAGGTAGGCCGGCAATAGCTTAGCCCGCTCAACCACAGAGGCCGCCAAATTAAACATCGGCTAAATGTATGTGACAGACGTTTTTGATTTTGTAAATTGTTTATACAACTCTCTACTAGAATTCCATCAAAAATAGCACATATCTCAAAAAATACTCAATCTTATTTAAAAATATGTTTAATTTATGTATCCTTTAAATAAAAATTAGTTAATCATATTAAACTGCCTAAATATGTATTACACAAAACGTATTGACAAATTTTGCGTTTTGCAAGACGCTAATTGTATTTAAGGGTGTTAAATGCGTTTTGTGTTTCTTAAATAAATTTAAGCAACTTCATGCAAGCGACTCTTAATTTTTTTATTTGTGTCATCAGTTTTAAAGAAAATTAAAGTTATGTCAGGCTTGTTTATCAAACTGCGGCATACACATAAAAATGTTTACGTGTAATTTAATACCGTCGTACCTAGATACTATAATACCAGATGAAACGTTTGATATTACAAATGCAATAAAACTGTTATATAAATCCCAAACCAGAATATATCAATGCTAGTAAAAGGTATCTATTTGATGTATTTCTACGAATACCGCATTTAAGCAGGCAAAGTAGCCACTTAGCTCCTCAGCTCATCCGCAGAAGAGGCGAACCACTTCGCACACTTGACGCATCACTGAATTTGCATGGACTCGCTACTTAACTTCGTTGCAGGCATATACAGAAATAGTAATTTTTTAAAACAGCCAGGCAATTAATTTTCAATAATTACGTTTTGTTTTATCAAATTAAATTCATAGTTGATTTGATTTTGCAATTAAATCTGACGGTTTAATGAACTTTAATGTGATGTGGTTTTAAAAAATTACATGTTATGAGAATTTAGTACCTATTTGCTTTTTTTTTCTTGCTTTATTAATTTAATTTAAATTTTAACACTTTATTATTAATAATCGAATACAATAAAAGAAAACTTAACTTATTTGTATTGTATTCTACCCATAGTCCCTCAAGACTACAAGTAAAATACTGAGCCTAGATCACCGTCTTCTATGGGTAAGGTGCCCAGAAGGCTAGCTACATTTCCTCGCTGTATCGCCACTGATCCGTTGCCCGAGGTAAGCACCAGCCTTCTGATCACCTGAAGAGTCAATGAGTCGTTTTGATAAATTTTGGTCTCGATAGCAGACCTATTTGCTTTCTTTTTAAATTAAATTACATTTACAATTTATATTTATTACCAGATAAAATTTTAGTAACGTATTTATGTTTAGAAAAAATAGTTTAAGCAACATGCAAAGGTTTTGTGTTTAAAAGTAGCAATTAGTTAAAAATTAATTCAGTCAAAACAACTAAACCAAAAATTATAATTTTTAATAAAAAAATTAAGTACTTACGTTTTATCTCTTTATACATAAAGAAAATACAGTTTTTTTTATTTATCTACTGTCCTATAGTTTATGTTGCTTATAAGATAGGACGCTGGTCACCATATTATGATCAACATGGTTTGTCAAATCTTTATTGCTTTGGAAATAATTCCACAATTATATACTATATATAATATATAAAATAGGGATTATGCTATATATTTCAAAGCAACGCAACACAGATAGAATCATATCTATACTAATATTGTAAAGAGGTAAAATTTGTGAGTTTGTTCATAGGAAGTAATCTCTTGAACTACGGGACTGATTTTGAAAATTCTTTCACCAATAGAAAGTTATATTATTCCTGAGTGACATAGGCTGTATTTGACTGTGATTAATAATATTTTTTAATGAATTCCAGCGAAGTGGGCAGGGTTCAAATAGTTTTATTGTATAGGTATCAAATTATGTATGACGTTTTTGTTGTCGTTGCCCAGATTCGTACTTTTACCGTAACATGTGCTCATACAGAGGACGTGTGGAGGGCCTTATTTCATGCTCCATGGCACATCTTATCGCCGGAGGTCCGTTGCTTAGAGCTCAAATTATAATTACTAATGCTCGTACGCTCAAAGTGCGGTTTTTGAGTTATGTTTTACCTTAAAACAGATTGCCCCATCTGTTTGTGTGGTCTAATATGTGGAAATAATCAAGGGACTACACGTGAGTAAGTGGATGTATGTGATGAAAGCCATCCTTTTCTAAATGTAGGAAATATATAAATAATATTGTACGATAATTCAAGAAACTACGACTTTCAATTGTATTTTTCTTATATCAAAAACAGATAGAAAAATGACGTGATACCATCTGGTGTAAAGTAAACATGTAAAATTTTGGGAAGAATAAGTTGCTTTTTTACTAGGTGATTGCAATTTTTAATATATTTCTTCCATGATTTCATACAAATTGGAAGGCATAAAAAAGAACAACTAAATGTAAACATCCAAATAAAAATTTAACTATCATATTAATGTAAGTCCCATGCTTAAAAATATGGATAGAAAAGTGGATATAATATAATAATAGCTTTGTCAACAATACTAACAGTATTACTATATATTGTAGTTTCTAATAAGATGAAAATCGCCTGTCTGCGGCGAGCTCGGAAATTAATTCCATTCAGTGTTCCGCAGCCATGTAATGAGACGCAGCCCATCATTTGTATCGCTTATTCAGTACCACTTGATTTTGTATTGAATTTACATGTATTTTGTAACTTGCCCCTTATAGTTAAACGAGGTTTACAGGCTCGTTAAAAAAAAGTATAAACGTGTTATTTGAAATCGTGTTTGAAATGCGTTTATGAATAAATCCTTTTAAAATTATTTTTATATGTAAGAGGGTTAGTAGTGGATGCATATAACATCCAATCACATGACCTTTAATCATGGTCAGGAAATGTGCACTGCTGAGGTTGTTCTTATAGTCTAATGTATTTTTATAGTGTATTGTCTAATGCACATTTCGTTACAATTATCATGTAATGACGGTGAAAAAAGCAGGTAAAGCGGCCAATACACCTTCAACGAGGGTTTCAGGTATGCTTTTTTCGCTTTCCTAAAATGGGAAGATCTGAACCGTTCGGGGTTTAGACCTATATTATGTATATTTACATGTTTATTAGAGAAATACTTGAATTAAAATTAACGCGCACTATTATTTTGTTTAAACAAATTAAGGTACATTTTGTGATTGTGAAAAATTGTTAATGAATAAATTTAAGAGCACCATTATTTAACTTTGGTTTTTCATTTTAATTAGTTGATTTGTTTCCACTTTTTAGTACTTGTGATCACACAGTGACTTGAATTCAAGACGTTATTTTGGTCTACATTCACTCAATTTAAGTTAATTATACTGGCCCACAATAAATAAAAAGTGGTATGTACGTAGTTATGTAGTTCGATGCGCTGAATCCAAATCTGGTTTGGTCTATACACCCTCAGAATTTTGAAGGTGTATGGACGAAACCAGATTCGGATTCAGCGCATCGAACTACATAAGAATAGATGGGTCTGGTCAAGAGTACAGACCACTTTTTATTTTTTGTAGGCCAGTGTTATTATTTATTTAGTACTATTACTATATACTCTATAGGAGCTTAATCGAAAATAGAGTCTAACTGAAATAGAGATCAGTATTTCATTATGAATATACATCACCTCTTTGCTTCAATAATTTGTTATGAAAATTTAAACTTTAGAAGAGAATCTTTTTAACCTTCAAAAAATAATTGTGTCGAAAGTATCTTTTAAATATATTGTAGATTAATAGAAAAAAAGTTATTCGTTTGCACACAATTATTTTATGAACATATTTTTTTTTTCTAAAATTTCAATCTTTACTATAATACAGAAGCAAAGAGGCGATATGTGTTATATATTTTTATTATATAAATAAAATCATTTTTGTTGGTTAGATATCGTACTTCTAGACACTATATGTTTTATTGTGTATCCAAGCAATTTGATACCTATTAAATTTTAGTCTTTACCTATATGTTAGTAAAATCTGGGTATTGAGTCAAATGATTTCTGTAAAAATCCATGATCTAAAAACGACTCCACTCATATTACTTTCCAGGAAGTTCATTAATGTAATTTTTGTGTCTAAAGTTAAAAGCGCGGCACTAATGCTGCTGTCGGATATGAAGCAGTTTGTCAGTGCTTGTGTTACTGCTCGTGTGTGGATGAACAGGACGTGAAGGGTTGCGGATTAAACGGTTTTTGTAGGTAGTCTCTAGACGTCGTTTTGGATATTAAGGAACTTTGAATGTAATAATACACGTAAATTATGATAAGAGAATAAACATCGCGTCCTTTACTATACGTAGCTAATTTCAGATATATATTTTACGGGACGTTATATTTGAATATGTTTTTGATTTTAAAATTAGTGCACAAGTTTAGCAGACAGGCAGATGGCCCACCTGATGGAAAGCGGTTACCGTCGCCTATGGACAACTTGCAAGACCAAAGGTGTCACAAATGTTCTGATGCTTTCTAAAGAGAGACTGGCCACTAATGCCGAAACAGAACTCAAGGTTGCTATGGCGGCGTACTCTAGACCGGGGGCGGTAGCCATCCAGCTGGGCAAATACCCTACCACCTGGTTGTGGGTTGTTACATTTTACCAGCCAGTATTTTTTGTCACTGATGATAGTAAATATTTAGCTCAAATTTATGTAAATTAAATAATAATTTAGTGAAAAGTAGTTTATAAGTATAAAATGATGTTACAAAACTGTTGATATTTTTTGTATTAAAATTTATGCTGCGATTTAACAATTGCTGTATAAAAAGTTGTACATGAGTCGTATATATAATCTATGGTTCGCATAGTTTTTAACATTTTTGACAGT
Organism: Dendrolimus houi; assembly: GCA_039645545.1. NCBI lineage: Eukaryota > Metazoa > Arthropoda > Insecta > Lepidoptera > Lasiocampidae > Dendrolimus > Dendrolimus houi. The sequence goes on along the minus strand of CM077127.1, from coordinate 19,642,414 downwards.
ACGGAAAACCGTTTCCCAGGGATGAAAACAGTACTTTTCGTTATATAACGTTTTCGTAATATCAACAGTTTTGTAACATCATTTTATACTTATAAACTACTTTTCACTAAATTATTATTTAATTTACATAAATTTGAGCTAAATATTTACTATCATCAGTGACAAAAAATACTGGCTGGTAAAATGCCATAGAAAAGGAAATTTACTTGATGTTTCATAATTATGTGACGTATTAACTAAGTTTATCAGATTTAGATATGGATTAAACGCCTGATTTCCTCAGAGAAGAAATTGTTTGTTTAAGTAATCAGTTTTTATTTACTTTTCTCATATTCGAAATGAAAAGCAGAGTGTTAACCTCGGATGAAAGGCCTATTTAGGCACTCGAACTATTAGCGCGCCCTCGCTGCGTTCGTGCGCCAATCCACCTCATACCTAAATAAGTCACTTTCACCTCTCGTTTAACAATCTACTATTAATTGTGTTGTTGATTATTTTAGTGTCAATAAGCGTTAATCTGTTATTATTATTAATCAAACATGGGTTTTTAGATCATAAACTATGTCTAAACAGAGTACTAATGACTTAAAAAATATGTCGCACCTCCCCGTGAGAAGCCAGTTTATCTGTTTAACTAAAACTGGCGGATTCTATTCCACTTAAATGAATAAGTTTAACTTTAAACATATATTAAACTATAACGGGCGGTCTTATCGCCAAAGGCCATCCCCTCCAGACTACCCTATACAATTATTATCTACACCGACTACATTATTTCCTGACTTCATAATTATTAATACAGTGTGTACATTTATTTGCATTCGTCATAATTATATTATTAAATTTATCATTATTATTATAGTGATTTATTTATTATTATTACAACAGTAATTTATTTATATTTCATATATGTCACACATCTAGGCAATTATATAATCTAAGATGGGTTACTTATATATAAGTATAGTTTTTAATACTTTCCAATGAACGTAATAGTTTAGCAGAGATAACGATTAATTACTTAGTTTCAGCTACTTCAGTTAAATAAAATGTAGAGTAGTGAGACGAAATTGAAAAACTGAAGTAAAACTGCACTGAAAAGTATTGCAACATAGTTTTAATTACGTCTAACCGTTTCAAATACCTAAGAAAATATTGGATTTAATATTTTTTTTTTTTTTTTTATTAGTAGCTAAAAACAAGGCCCGTGTTTTCCTACGTGCGGAAAAGGTTCAATAAGATGGAAAAATTCTAGCAATCTTGTCACACCGTATTAGATTCTGATTTATTTGCGTGCGAGCCTGTAGGGTGGACGAGGCCTTTCCGTTCGGTGATCAAAGTACCAACTTAACAGGAGCCCCCCTGCTTCTCTTTCCGTTTATATTCGAAGGTAGATGGGAAGGTTTTTAATAGTGTTACGAGTGTCAATAGTGATTGGTTTTCTTACATGGCCTTAGGAAACAAAGATTGCTCGATCCGGCCGATTGAACTCAGCTCCCTGTACTAACTTCCCTCCCATTTAACGCGAATCCATGCAACAAAAGGATCTCCCGCACGAAATAACAAAACTACCAATCCTTCTTTATATGATTCCAGAAGAGATTTCACTAGATTTTCTATAGGTATTAATATAATAGAATTGGAAATAGGTTGTTACAATGTCAACCAAGACCAGCACTCTCTTTGTAGTTTTCTTTCAATAATACTACTTAATAAAATGCATTTCTGATATCTTCGAATTAATTACTAGGCAGGAGAATCGCTCAATATCTACATAATGTAATTTTAATAAGTCAATAATTTTTATATAACAAGATGGTACCATTATATATGTAGAAACTGCCCCGTATAAGGTGGAGGAGCGAGATAGAATACTCCTCCGTCTCAAAAGAAGATTTTCCAGCGAGGCTATTATTCCGCGCAGGCCTAGGGTCCATCTGTTATTGTTGGAAATTTGTATATATTCTTTGTACGTTTTGGAAATCGTTTGCGACCTCAATTATTGCACAGCCACAGCACATCTATTGGCTTATAAGTGTTCCACTACATATACAATGATAGTGACAAGTACTTCTCTCGTTTTTATGATTTTGCTTCTTTCATTATTTACTGATTTTCAGATCAAATCAGTAAAAAATTATTCGTTTTACTAAGTTTCTAATTAGTTTAAGTTTGGTAGGCAATTGTTGGTTTGAGAAGCCTTACACACTGGCATGTTATAAGTCTAAAAGTATATGGTAAACTGTCGGGAAAAATAAACTCTACGATAGCTTGAATGCGTCCACATTATCGGTTTAAGATGTGTATAATCGGACACACCTGAAGAATTTTGCAGAATATAACCATACAATTATTTAGAATTACATTATATCAATTAACGTTAATTTGAACACATGTCAAACGACAATAGGGTTAACTTCAGATCTAATAAAAAAAAATTGGGATAGCAAATAATCATACATTCATTTACATACGTTTTCGAAAATATATATCTTTATACATAAAATTTATGTATATGGATTTCTAGGACGGATCCTAAACGATGTTACCTTGTATTCAGGGGATAAAATAAAGAAATACCTTCGGGTTTTTAGGTTAACAAATATTTATTTAGATATTGAAAATGACAAAGGTAGTACAGAGAATTATAAGTGGAGGCGTCAGCCAAACAATTTACAGTTATTGGAATAGAATGTAGATAATAAGCTAAATGAAGGCTCTTACATGATATACCGATGGGGTAGAGATGAGACGACGAGTTGGGGAATAAAACAGTGGGATGTCAGGCGAGCAGGCTAATTTGTAGGGGGTAAGAGAGTTTCGTACGTTGGTAAAACGGTAGCTATTACTTTAAATACGACTCATATAAAAAATAGAGTTCTTCGGCGTTAATAGCACATTAATAGATAAATCACAGAGTAAAAAAAAGAAGGCTTAGCTGGTGCTCCTGTTGAGACAGGCTGGAACAATGGGGATAGCTAGGTGTTGGGAGTCCACGCAAATTACGTTTAAAACCCGCAAACCTGGAACGCGTCGACCGACACAGAGGTTTGAGGCATTGAAATTACAAGTGTTTATCGTCTGGTGTGGCTAAGAAGAGCGCCTAAGGTGATTATGAGATGCCTGTTGGCTTTAATTCTAATCTTATTTAATCAAAAACATGTGGGTATGTCATGGGTTGTACTTTATATTGACTGAATGAATACTCGAAATACGGAGAACATCATGAGCAATCAATCATACATGGCTTATATGACGGCGTTCAGATAAAACGAACGTGTGTAGAACGTCTCAGCCCAAGTCAGGTCTGATGCTTTAGAGGTTAGGGGACGTAAACGTTATAAAAAAAACACTTACGGGGTTATTAAAGGATACGAAGGCAGCCAGAGGAACGATGGGTGTTGCTTTACACGCCTTCTGGAGGTCGGATGGCGTGACCGAAGTGACGGCCTATCGCCCCGAACATGATGCCTGAAAGTTTTGGGAATTTCAATCTTTGGATGTTGATGATTCGCGGAAAAAGGAGTGAATATTTTAAGGTGTACTCACTTTTTACTTTAAAGGTCGGCTTACGAAGAAATACCGGCATGATAGGAAACTACGTCTTGTCTCATTGGAGGTTTTCAGCAAAGGGCCACAAAATGGCTATCATCACTTCACGATTTATTCCGTGACGATGAAAGCACGAATAACAAGAAGGTGTTGGATTTTCTTCCAATCACCTTTTGGTTGCACTTCGCTGTAAACGCGGTGATTAAAAAAAGTTTACTGTTGAAATGCGTAGTCGATTAGACAGGTATGACATATAAGGAGACTAGGGAACAAAGGTCATACAGCCTTGTTATGACAATAAAATTGACGTAAGTAGTGACGATATCATTAATTTGTAGAGATTAATTGTTATGTGGGAAAATAAGTTTAACGAATTAAAGTTATGTTTATTCACAAAGGAGACGAGGTAATTTGGAATTAATAATAATCTAACGATTGAACGTTGTGTACGAGGCACTCATCCGGCGAACGAATGGAAGTAAATTCGAAGTTTTAAAGCCGGGAATTTGAATGTGCAATAATGACGAATATGGTTGAAGACCACTACGTCACAACGACGACGACAACATACCACATACAAACAACTATAGAATCGATCCTAGAGTTGTTTGTATGTCGTACATATTACTTATAACATAAACGTAATTTGTTTAGCTTGGGGATATAATAATACAGTGTTTGTTTACCGTAGTCTAGTTGACCGATTCATACAATTATGTTTCCCTATTTATAATTATATATAAAACACAACAACAATTCATTCTCAAGACCGTGATGAAGGCAGAAGTAAACATTAAAATAAAGTCGTTATTAAACTGGTATGATGATTATTTCCCTACCGTATCCGTCAATAGCGACCTCTGGTATGATTTTCTGGCATGAGCATGAGCCTGGCTTACGAGTATGGCTTGCATGACCGATTTTTTTCTTGAAAATTCAGCTGTAAGGGAAGCAATATAACTGTATGTCTGTACTGTTTTGAAGGAGTCCTTGGGTCAAGTTTTCCGGATTTGGCTTCTAGTGTCTTCAGTATGATTTGTTTCATATTTCATATTGTAATCTTGTAGTAGAGATGATGTTAGCCTCAAGGCTAATAAACGTTCGAAACTCAAATTTGTATGCCTACATTATTCGTTTGCATATCCATTGAAACGTCTAATAATGGCTGATGCCCTTCTATTTGCAGTATTCTTAATAATTACTTCCCGATTTATTTGCGAGGTCCGTTTCGGACACAACGCCGAGGGGAGTGAAAAGTGAATCCGGGACACTGCGGAGTCAACAATAAATAATAATACAAAATACCCAACGGATGACCCGAGGCTAAACTCCTATTATTTATGTAGTGTTTCAGACATCAAAATTACAAGAGTTATTTTACTGCTTTTTTCTCTCATTAATAAACATTAAAAGACGTAGTGATAAGAGCTGAAAAAGGAATGTTAAGGTGGTTTGGGCATATTGAGAGAATGGATGAAAGTAGAATCACAAAACAAGTGTATGACAGCATTCTAAATGGTAGAGTTGGTGCCTGTGAATGTTGGAGACAGTTGCAATTCAGCAAAAATTGTAATGTGTGGATATTCGTGGCACTGTAGTTAGTTGCCCCACATCACCTTTCTGAGCCGAGTCGTACGTACTAAATTAAAGACAGTTATATAATTTAATATGTTTTCATTTTATCTCCATCTGCCCGACACGGCAGAATTGCAGTCAGAAGAGGAATTATACTTAGCATCACAGCAGTAATTCACTTATATCGCACAGAGTAACTTATCTACCATCACATTGGTAACCTACTTATAATCACAGTGTCGGTAAACCGCGGCATACACATCATGATCAAATGGCAGAACTATTAAAGAAATGTTAGGTTTAAAAAGCACCTCAAGTCAAAGTGCATGTATGAAGAGAGTAATGAAGTAGATGAAGAGAAAGTTGTTTGTCAGGATCGTCGCATGTGGAGACCCGTCATCTCTGCCTACCCCCATGGGAAACAGGCGTGATAATATGTATGTATATATGTTATAGGTAATTTGATTAATCGGGCAGTATTAATATGGACCGATCATTATGAATAATGACCAAGAGCGTTGGTCAATTTGATAAATTTATTACTTTGGCCGGCCTATATTAATAATTCACACCGGCCTGTGGTCTATTAAAAAAGTCATGGTTTGAGATAACTTGAATTTATCACTTGGACGTGGCAGTATCAATACTTATCTACTTCTAGTCGGACAATGTGTTAAATTCGGTTACCTTTCGATAATAATTATGTGAGTTTTAACTCATTTACGGGTGGGGTATAGTTATATGTCTCTTTTATTACTTATGACTAGATCCGAATTTTTTTAATATAGGAAAGAAGGCTAAGGTGCGTGCGAAATGAAGCAAAGCCCGCCTTAGTCTTCGTGGTTATTTCTTTATAACCACCCAAAATTCATTTTATATCTAAAATAATAAATAAAAGTGCCAATAGCTATACCCTAAACTCATTTAATAAACAAAAGACTACTTACTGTTCATCTATGTTTTATTATATTGCCCAAGATAAGGTTGTCACTATTCATACTGACCGGGAAATGTGATAAATTATGCAGTTTTATTTATATTGCCCACTTGATACGGGCATTATGTATACAGACGGTTGATTATTAATAGTGATCGGATTTATCAAATTGCCGTAACATACACATACATTGTATGCATAACTAGCTCGAGCTACCACTTCGTTTGCATTGGACTTGGACTTTATATAAATATAAAAACTTTAAAGTATGAATTCTTAAATTGTTCAAATTTCTAAAATATTTCAATTATTTATTTGCATCGATTTGCATTTTTTTCAACTAAAGCTATTAATAAATTTGCCTAAACAATAAACCCAGTGCCCAATTCGATTGTAAAGAAACCTGGTGCACATAGAAATGAGTCGTAAAGTATAGGGCGGTACGGGTGAAGTTTTCCCATGGAGGGCATAAATTGGATTCGGAAGCAGATCACGTAACGGTTAAGAGTTCACAAAACTGTGCAATAAATCGAACGCGTGAAGGTGCGCCGGAGACAAACGGCACTGGACCAGCGCACAGCATCCGATGAGACTTATATCAACATAGACGTGTAGGTGTTACCATGTTTTATTGGACGATTAATTGACAATTTTACGGCGCTTCGAATTTATTTAAGAAACTGTACCATGAAAAACGAATACTATTATAGCAGTCTTCTTCCATGACTGTAGTAAAATTAAAATAATATTGACAATATAATTTCCTCTTTTAGTTTTCGGTCCTCATGAAAATTGTGATTTTTCTGGGTTCCGTTGCTATTTTGGCACAAAGAAAAGTATTCTAAAATCGTCTATCTGTCTTTGTACTTGACAGGTATTTGCATCTAAAAGCACTGAGTCTAAATATACGAAATTTGATGCCGAAGTGTATTTTATATGCCGCGGCACAATGCGACAAGGAAATTGCGGAAAACATATATAAATGGTAAAATGAGAGATGAATTTTTAACTGAATTCCACAAGGAGTAGGTTCTCAATTCAACTGTATGTTTTGTTTGTATATTTGTTTCCCGATTTCTCCGTCAAATGTGGACCGATTTTCAATTATTTTTAATCGAAAGAGTATACTCCCGAGTTGGTCCGATAGTCACCAAGTCAGGATCTGATGAGTGAATCCTAGAGAAATCGAGAGCAACCCTCGAATATTATAGGCACGTACAACAATGTGTTTAATTTTTTTATCAAAAGCTATTCAAGTATTTGCATAACTAAAGAGTAGAAAACAAAAGAAAAACACAAAAATAAAACTGAGTTCAAAAGTAATCAAAAAGCAAAAAATCAATATTTTAACATAAAAAACAACAACGAATTCGAAAAATATAGTAATTTTTATGTTTTACTTGGTACCCTTTTTTCGCTTTTTAGTTACTTTTGAAGTAGATTTTGTATTTTGTTATTTTTTTTAATCCTAAAGATTGTATTTTTTTATAAACATCTATTATGGACTGTGCCATTTAAAGTAAATTAATCCCCGCATGTTCCCAATAAATACATAACGGTTTTCAACTATATAGAAACCAGTAACAGGCTATCTAGAAACAATTATTGATTAAGAGGCATGCAAAATTCTAGGCAGCGTATATATTGCAAATAATTGAAAACAACCTATGAACAAGCTTGCATCAAGTAGCTAACGTACAGATACTGTAAGTGTATTTTGCAGATTATACCGGTAATTTTGCTTTGAGAAACATTATTATTTCATATAATAATGTTTTAAAATACACATAAAATTTTCAACTTCTAATCAAAATATTTTCGTAGTAGAATTTTTACTATATTTATTAAAACAAAAATCTAGGTCATCTATTCGGGATATGCTGATTTTTCCGAGCAAAATTTAGTTCCCCAAGTAACGTTCAATTTACATACGTATCCACGGGTTTCCGAACTCTGTGCCGATAGATTTTCCACAAAAGAGCTATTTAAAAGATAGCGCTCCCAGGATAAGCACCCCGGGGGCGGCAGAGCGCGTAACGACCGAGTAATTCTCAGCAGCTTGTACACTATATTTGCATTCAAATGTTTTTAAATCAAACAATTGTTTTAAAACAATTTGCTGGATTTACTCCCTTCGACTTTAAAAAAGTAATATAAAAATACTTTTTCTTTCTTAAACGTCCCACTGCTAAATTTGGGCGCATTATAGAGCAAAGAACAATAAACCCGTTAGGCTTATTTAAAACGGATCAGAAGCTTCCACACATCGACAATCTAAATGTCAAAATTTTACATTTTCTCATCTTATCCCATATTACTTCGCCAACGGAGCCCAGAGTACGCTTCTCCTCCACTTCATATGGTGCTTAGCATTGTAAAATACAATCATTAACTACTACTAAAATATAAGTCATGTTTAATGGATAAGATATAAATATATTGTAAAATTGAGTACATGTACGTAAAAATGATAACGACATTAAAACAAGTAGTTTCACAATGAGGAAATGAAAAAAATATGACAATAAGAAAGAGCTTAAAGAAAAAGAGACTTTTTGAGAGTACTTTTTATAAAAAAACGTAATAAATTATCTACATAATAGCATTCTTAATCATTTAACGAAGAGTCTTTATCAACAACAAAGGTGTGTAATTTTTACTCTACTTTATAAATAGTTTTTCTTATTTTCTTACAAAATATGATTCTATATAAAAAAGAATTTTTAACAAAACAAAACTGACTTCACACTAAAAACCAAAAAATAAATTTTTAACCGACTTCTTTCTACAATATCTTGAAGTCGGAGCCAAATAAAAGCGAAAAGAACAACAAACAAGTGTACAAAAAATAGTAATTTTTATGTTTTATAGTGTGAAGTCGGTTTTGTTTTTGTTAAAAAATATTATTTTTTACTTTTTAGCTGTGCAAATACTTCAATAGTTTTAAAAATAATATATTAAGCACCTGTAATAATTGTACAAATGGCACGCCTATACGAGTTTGCCATCTCACTATTCGCTGTATATGCTCTTCAACAAGGGTTGCTCTCGATTTCTTTGCGATACACGACTTGTTGACTATGGGACCATCTCGGGAGTTAAAAAAAACAACTTGAAAATTGATTCACAAGTGACGGAGAAATTGTGTAACATGAATATAAAAAAATTAAGCGTCTGTAGAAAATGTATAGCTACACGCGTATACAAGCTTTTAGGCGAGAATTTAGACGCACAGCGTTCTTTAATAAGTAATGGTTACTCTCGATTTCCCTGGAATCCACTCACCCGATCCTGACTTGGTGACCATGACACCACCTCGAGAGTATAGACTTAAAACAATTGAAAATCGGTTTAGAATTGACGGTGATATCGTGTTACGAAGAAGTCTGTTATAAATTTTCGTAGGTTTCTCTTATTCCTTGGAATCCACTCATCACATCCTGACATAGTGACAATGGGACCAATTCGGTTGTATAACCTTTCGATTAAAAGATTTTTTTTTCAAATTGGCTCGCAATTGACGGAGAAATCGAGTAACGACGTATAAACACAACATACAGACGAATTGAGAACCTCTTCCTTTTTGAAGTCGGTTAAAAAGAGCAGTAGTATCTCAGTGTTATCAGTTCTAAAAGACACTATAATTGCTCAATAGCGGCGACGCGAATTACGAGCGTATATAATTCTCTCGCTACCAGGTGGGGTAGTATCTTTGTCTCTCTTTGCAACCGCAGGAAACATAAAGTGTCTGCAATTCATGTAAATAGCTTTATCGGTGTACCATTATGTTTTTAACCGACTTCACAAAAGGAGGAGGTTCTCAATTCTTCTGTATGTTGTTTTTTTTAAACACCACTCATAAGAATATAATTAAAAATCGAACGCGTTGAAAGATTTTTACGTTATTATATTTCAAAACTTAGAAGGAGGGAGGGAGTAATGGAACATAACTTTCACGAGTTTTGAAGCAAATATCTCGCTATATAATAATAATAAACAGAGTTTACCCCGCGGCTGTGCCGCCGGCCAACCTATAGGGCGTGCCACTTGTTTAAAGAGCAGGCATTATTACAGGTTACATTGTATTAATTTTTTATGTTAATGCTATTTGCCCCCGGAAGATTCACTTCATTTTATATCGCAAACTATTTGAATTAATTTATATATATTATTTCGGTATTAAAACTACATTTAAACAAAATTACTGCAAAACCGAACCAGTATTCCTAGTAGTTTTTCCGTGAAAGCTTAACAGGTAGACAGATCGAGTTACTCTCGCATTTTTTATACATGTGAATTTTTATATCTATAAACTTGAGGAATGATTGGTCCCATACAAACTTTCATCCTCTATTACAACCCGTTCTTGTTTTATCTAGTTTTATTAACCAAAATGGCCAAATCGCCCAAAATTACCGAATTGATCAAAATTACCAAAATGACTGATGATGAATGGTGATTTTTATCCCGGAAACTATCCCATTTTACGGGATAAAAAGTATCCTGTGTTCATCCTCCGATATGTGTATATATATATGTACTGACTTTCAGCCAAATCGGTCCTGTAGTTTTTCCGTGAGAACGGAACAGACAGACAGACAGAGTTAATTTCGCATTTATTATATTAAAAGGATTGAATTAAAAAGTCATTAAGTATGTCGTTATGATTTTTTAATATCTCACTAACGATACCCGAAAATTCTATGTACACCTAAATTTTATTTCAAATTCTCATATACGTGTATGTAACAGTAATCTTAACCTGTTCGCGATTTCACTACAACATTGGATAGCACCATAGTTACAGAACACATATTTCTATTAAATTTCATGCAAAATAAACCTAATAGTTTCAGAGAAAAACACTGTATTAATGAATGAATAAATGACATGCATACATACATTGTGACATATAAAAATAAAAATAGATGAACAGACGGACGAAAATAATGATTTTATACGAGTACTGTTATAGTCAAAACAGGTACGGACCACTAAGAAATGTTTTAAATCTATAATATTATAAAATTCTAAAAATACCGCGACTGTACATTAACGCTATTTAAAAATAAAAAAAACTGGAATACATTAGATAGTTAAACAATGGAGAAGATGATACAAGACATTTTTTTTAGATTTCTTGTCTGTTTGTCTCTTTCTTCGGGATTCACGTAAAAACTGCTGAGCCTATTTCGATGCGGTTTTTGTTGATTGATAGCAAATTCTTAGGCTTAAAATCTGTGCTAGTTTCTATCTTGGAAATCCTGTGGGAATTTTCCTGGGAGCGGTTTGTAGTTGTTCGGGTGTAGAAAAATTAGCTTATTCCGACACAGTTTTCACTAAAACAATAGCTTACATTATTTTTTTATGCTGTGGTACTTTGTATCCCGGGAATTTTGAGTTAAGCGTGGATGAAGTGGCGGGCATATCCTAGTTTCATTATAATTATGAATTATTGAAATGAGAGAGAAAGATAGAGAGGAGAGACAGAGAGAGAGAGAGAGAGAGAGAGAGAGAGAGAGAGAGAGAACACTTTATTGCACACTACAATATACAATTACAAAAACAGACCATATTTACAATGTTTTTTAGGCAATACAATAGGCGGCCTTATCGCTCAAAGCGAACTCTTACAAGAAACCTAAATAAAAAAAAATTGATGTATGTGAAATGAGGTATTGTAGAATTAAATTACAAATTCCTATTCACCAATATGCCAAATGTAGATATATACAATCGTACACAATAATAACCTTAAAACTATTAAGATCCCCAAGTCATGCAATAGTAATATCTCGAATATATCTACATGCACAGTATAGTGCAGTGAAATCCCATTTGACGCGTCTAATTCACTCCTTGTTTGGCTATATTTAGGAGGTCGGTGGCAATCTAAGAGGGATTCAGCCTTCTGAGGTGGCCGACTACAAGTATGCAGTGCCCCACGTAGGTTTAGTTTCCCATGAGAATAAGAGCTGCGAAGTTTGCTAGAGTCAATTTGGATGCGGTATTGATGTGGTCTAAATTTAAAGTTCCTATGCATGATTTGAAATACCCACCATATTTTAAGCTATCGACATTATTTATTTACTTTGAATATGGTATCTAAGACACAGTTTATAGTGAATTCTATTACAATCTATACACATAATAAAAGAGTAGGCGTTAAAATACCTTGCCTTTAAAAGATCAGCATTAAAATAATTTTGATAACTAATTACAACTGGTAAAGGTTGTCCATTTTCTCTTATGTCACGCATAAAGAGCTATTATAACTGCCACTGTAACCTATTATTAACAACTGAATTCCACTTCTATATTTTTGAAGTGGAACTTCTTTAGAATCGTGATTCGAAACTAGATGAAACGAAAAAAAGCGAAACTAAACAGAGATATTTAATAATTTAAACATTCTTATAGAGTTGGAAATTTTTGAAGTTTTGAAGTTCAAAAATCAAATTAAAACTAATTTATTTCCTATTTTAGTTATCATAAGCCTCTCGTGTCACTTGTTCAAAGTGAAAATATAGAATCTGAATATGTATTTTAAAAAATGCTGAGGCACCATCAGACAGGCTGACGGCCCAACTGTCATGGACAGTAGTTACCGTCGCCTATGGACATTAGCAATATCAGAGGTCTTGCCAACGTGCTGCCGACCTTGAAAGAGAAACTGGAACCTGGCCACTGATGCCGGAAAATAACTCAAAGTTGTTATGGCGGCATACTCTAGACTAGGGATGATAGACATCTGTCATCAGACATCACCTGGCTGTGGGTTGTTTGTTGTTGTTGTCGCTTCTTACGACAGGCCGCCCGGCCGCAGGAATTACTGTTCTTTTTCCGTTCCTGCACGGAGATAATATGTAATGTAATATATGTTATAATATATCTTAAGTATGTAATATATGAAATGTAATATTTGGCATTAAAATATAAAATAATTTGTGAGCTTGGTAACAAGATTATAAAAATAATAAACCTTATAATTATCCTAATACGCCTGATACTCTATATTTATCACATTCTCTCGTAGGTTACTTTTCTGAAGTTTCACTTCTGCCGTGTGTGAATTGCACAACACTCAATTTTGTTTGTTTTCATGCCCAAGACTTATTTATTAAAGTAAAACATTATAAACTGATACAATAAAGAAAACTTAACATAATTAATTATATTACACACTTATATATTCTACCTACTATGATCCTTCAAGACTACAAGTAGAATTGAAGAATTGATACCAGACCGGGTCCTCTTCTGTATTAGCTATTAATTTTTAGAAGTTTTTTTATTATTAGAAAGCCATGGGTGCTTGGTGATTTTGCATTATCTTTTGGGCACTTAACCGGCAGGATATAAATTCCAACTCACTTGTAATATCTTATATATTACCTACTGTTACACTGTTTGTGATGAGCTCCCATTAAATATATTTTGTTAACTTTAAAAATGTGTGTTTTTCCCAAGAAATCACGCCCTCACATATTTTATATATTTAGTGCGCAAGGGCGTCCCTCTCTCATTATTTACGAAGGGCCGATGGGCTGAAGTGTCTGACAAGCGGCACGTACGGACGCTAACGAGACGCTTTGTGACCATCTCCACGGCTCGAGTGTGGTCACTGCTTGTTGATTTTTTTAATGGACAAATTATATTTGTCCGGAAATCCCGGCGGAGTCGCGTGGCAAACTCTATTGTGAAAGTGGTGTGCCTTTTAAAGCCGTAGGGGACACGCGAGCCTCGCATGCGACTCGAGGTGTTTCGTGGGGATTTATGTGGAACGGCGAGTCGTTTAGAAAAGTTTCCACGGAGGAATTTAACTTGCATTAGGTTTTTTTCCTTGTAAAGTTAAAGGAAAAGTTGAAATCGTTATCTGTACCTAATGCACGTTGTTACTACCGAGTCTTACTACTTGAATTGTTGTTATAACAATACAAAACAAAATTCTATACACGATAGTATCTTGATATGAAATTTCGTAAATTTGTTTAGTTACAAAATAATGTCAAAAATCTTTATTTATACAAAATATGGTAACATAATATTTTTTTGATTAAATTATTATAAAAAAAAAATGTTCGTTTCCATAACCATACAATTTTTTTAAATTATTTTTAATGACCAGAGCTTAAAATTTTACTTTGCTATTCATTATTACAAATAACCTCTAACCTCCTAGCTAGTAAAAAGTATATCCCAGTGTGTTGGTATACAACACGCTAAACCATAATAAAAAAATAAAGTTACAGTATTTGAATGTGAAATTATTTCCAAGATTAGTTAAAAACACCCACTAAAACGGACAACTTTATTCGACTATCGGAACAATTCACATTTATGAAGGGTAGATATAAGAAGTACAATCTTTGAAAGTGTCTGTCAAAACGCGGATAATACATGTGGCGCTGCGGTAGCACAGGATTTTGCAGAAAGCGCCAAAAGTAATTAGAGTGATATAGAAAAATAAAAAAGGACCGAAAGATTTCTGCTTTGGTTTTTATTATTAAAAATTCACAGTAATTAAATCACGCTACGCGTTTTCTCACAGCATTATATTTACTCAATTATTTTAGGCTACGTAAATCTCAACTGATTTTCTATACAGCATTTTATTCATTTTATGGCACTTCAACAATTTTTAATTCATGTCGTAGTTTTTCGTGTGACAGCGCTATTGTGGTAGGTGTTTGAACCTCTATTTTCAGCATACTGCTGGACACTTATTCAACTTCCCCTCCATATAAGACGGTACTCCTTACCTCTACCCTCCATATTCAAAATTTATACAACTTTAGAATCGAATATCTCACCATTTTAAGAAAAAAAGTTACTAGGAAAAATCGTTATGATTTTTCAAGTCCTATCTAATGATGATTTTTCTTCATTTAGTCGTCATTTTCCATATATATTGTGTCTACCCTTAATCATATTTGTTTCGCGATTCACTATATATTATTGCATAACATAATGAATACACTTTTGTGTATAATTTCATCTTATAATATTATTAGTTTTGTATTTTTTTTTTACAAAAATGCTAATATTATTACGGGTGTATATAGGCAGCCGGACGGACTGTCATAACTAATTATAGTGTACCTATACTCAAGTTAAGCTGTGGTATAAGTATCCGTTATATTTATCACTGCAAAACCGAGCAGACAGTACGAAACCGTTTTCCTCAGATTTGCTCTCACAATAGCTCATTTGTTATAACCTGATAGCGTGGCGTTATTACGGCCAAACAAATTGAGTCGAGCCTTCGCCACCTCAGACTAATGTAATTCCGGAGTACGCGCGCCCAAGAATAGATATTTAGAGTGGATTGTTTTCGACAGACCGTAATGAAACTCTGATGTCGGAACCAAATCAGTTTCGGAGGTGAGCGCGCCGCAGGGGAGGCGAGCGACATTGTAATAAGACGAGGAATAACCTAAAACAAACCGCGCCTAACGCAGCGGCGCAAGATGGACACGGCACACGGGCGCGCGAGCGGGGTCGCTGCGGCCCCTTACTGCTTAATTTGCCTACCGTAATTACTGTCCTCTCGGGTTGGGGAAGGACCCCGGGGCTCGACCCGGCCGTCTTCCAGGTTATATTGCGCTCGTGCGGGCGCCGCATGTGTGTTTAGCAAATACTACTCCCTAGTCGTTAAGTATGAATACGGGTGTGGACAAAATGTATTAGCTTAGGCTGAGATTCGGACCGTGTTTGCTCAGCGATGATAGATTTATAGTAATTGTGTTATTAACGTTATGGGATAAGGGTTTTACGGGACTTAAGTAATGAACGCTTTTACCTAATGCTCGGATTTATAGTGAATTTGCACACGTGGTGCGCATTGAGTAATCAACTTAGCTAGTTGTTTTAGGGCCCTATATGAACGAGAGTAGTTCCTTTAAACGCTCGGCTATAACTTTATGTACATACATCGTTTGTAATAATATATAAATAGTTAAAATCTTTTGACTGGCACCAATCTTCAGATTACTTTTCGCATTCAACATAAAGCTGTTTAGCTACTAACACCTAAACCAGCTCTAGAATTTCTCCTAAATTTTAGTCTCCTTCAGTGAGTTAAAAAAAACTAAGAAGTAAAACATTAGTAACAATTAGAAAAATTATTTGAAGGTTCGCGACGATAAGTAAAACAACAAGAATACTGTGTGGCATGGAATGCGCGATTTAAGTATTGACAGTTCTAACCGTTGCTTGGAGTACCCCGTCTTCAAAACTTGGTATTGAACTCAATACACGAAATAGCTATAGACAGTTTTTCCATTTAAAATATTACCTGAGGAGTATCTCCATCACGTTCAGTAGTTATCAAAAGACACAATCGCATTTTTACAAGTACCTACAAAATATAGCAGTAAAAATAGTACTACTAAGTAGTCGTAAATATGTGTCGATCATCAACAACGATTATCTGTTACATAATGTTGTATAAGTTTGGGGAAAAAGTTTCTTCGCATTTTATATAAAAATTCAAAAGGTTTTTTTATAAAGTTTATTTACATTTGACTAAAGTATGTAGGTGCCATTTTGTTGGATAACTTTTTGCCATATTGTAGATAGGGACGTGATCCCATTGCTATAAATATTTTGGGGCTTCTGATCAAAAAACGCGACAAGTGGTTTTGGCAGTCCTCTCGTGATGTTAATCTGACACTGCCCAAGGAATTCTGCAGAGACCGAAACAGATGAAAATCTGAAGGTGCAAGGTCAGGACTATACGGGGATGCATTAACGGATGCAGTTGTTCGCAGTACAGTTCAGAATCGATGGTCCTGCCTGGCGGTAACAGCTCATAATGAATAATGTCCTTCCAATCCCACCATACACACAGCATCACCTTGTTGCGAGTTAACCCGGGTCTCGCCACAGTCTGTGAAGCCTGACCGGCCTTTGACCACGATCTTGTCGTACGTGATCCACTTTTCATCACCAGTTATCAGCTTCTTCAAAAATGGCTCGGTTTCATTACGTCGTAATAAAGAATCACAAATGAGTACACGGTTTCTTTCAGTGAGCTCACGAGGCACCCAAATATCGAGCTTTTTTGTGTACCCAGCCTTTTTCAAATGCGCCAAAACCGTTTTGTTTTCAATTCCCAGTTCTCCAGCTACATCGTAACTACTAATATGCCGATCTTGCTCCACTTTTTCAAAAATGGCATCAATTTTGCCCGTAACAGGGCGACCAGAGCGACGTGCATCTTTGATATCAAAATTTCCGGATTGAAAACGCTTAAACCAAATTTGCGCTACTCTCACAGATACTGCATTAGGCCCATAAACATCACAAATTTTTTTCGCGGCTTGTTTTGCATTTTTACCTTTTTTGTAGTAAAATTTTAAAATGTATCGAATTTCTTCATTAGATTCACTCATTTTAACAATAAGAAAAACAAATGAGTACACTGTTCATTAGGGTTATTTCAGTGAGCTCATGAGGCACCCAAATATCGAGCTTTTTTGTGTACCCAGCTTTTTTAAAATGCACCAAAACTGTTTTGTGGTCAATTTCCAGTTCTCCAGATACATCGTAACTACTAATATGCCGATCTTGCTCCACTTTTTCAAAAATGGCATCAATTTTGTCCGTAACAGGGCGACCAGAGCGATGTGCATCTTTGATATCAAAATTTCCGGACTGAAAATGCTTAAACCAAATTTGCACTACTCTCACAGATACTGCATTAGGTCCATAAACATCACAATTTTTTTTCGCGGCTTGTTTTGCATTTTTACCTTTTTTGTAGTAAAAATTTAAAATGTATCGAATTTCTTCATAAGATTCACTCATTTTAACAATAAGAAAAACAAATGAAAATCGCACATTTTCCTAATTTGAATTTGTCTTCTTTAAAATTAAAACTTTTTAATGATACCAAAACCAGCCAGATACAAATGGTATAGCCAAAGAGATCTTATTACAAGTTCATACATACTATATGCGAAAAGGCTTTTTCCCCAACCTATTATATACGATAAAAGGTTTATATGTAATAGTAAATTACGATTATTTTATTCAGTATCAAGGACGTTTGTACTGTAGAATAAATTTTATTGGGCATAAATCATAATTAGTTTAGAAGAATCTAGACGCTTGTTTATTTTTGTTTACGCATTTCATTTCGCTGGTCCGGTAACGAGTAAAAATGCAAAAACTTTGCCCAACTCATAATGACGAGGACATACCTTCTTTTGTTTTGGCGCAAGTCCCAATTGAATAAAACATTTATGTCAATGGAGTCCATTAGGATTCGACGAAGTTTTGTAAGTTTTTTAATGCCAGTGTACCTATATTGGTCGCTCCGCCGCTATTCTGTCCCATATAAAGTTTATTTTTCTTTAGAATAATTGATGTTTCCAAATAATAATATAGAATTTATACCTATATTTACATGTACACTTACAGATGTGAAAGTTACCTCGTTTGAATGTTTGTTTGTTGTTGCTTAACGGCCTTAGAACATATCAAAATGACCTCAAATTTTGTGTATACGTACTTTCAATAACTTAAATAAACATTTGGTTTGAACGTTGATGGATGGATCCGTATGGACACCACGGATTATCATGTTTATATAGTTTTGGCCGAAGATCTCGCCATGCCAGTTTCAATGACATCATCCGCCGAGCTCTTGGCAGCGTCGGCGTACCAGTCATCCTAGAGCCCAATGGCTTGATGCGCGACGATGGCAAGAGGCCGGATGGACTGTCACTTATTCCTTGGAAGATGGGATGGCCTCTTGTGTGGTATGCGATGTGCGTTGACACTCTAGCGGCATCACACCTACCAGTGACTAAGTCAGGGGCTGGCAACGCTGCTTCAACAGTTGAAGATCTCAAACGGCGCAAATATGGAACCGTAGGAAGGGGTTACATATTTGTGCCGTTTGGAGTTGAAACTTTAGGTCCGTGGGGTCCATCGGCAAAGGGTTTCTTCAAAGAAATTTGTAAGAAACTCTTTGATACCACCCGTGATCAGAAGGTTGGTTAATATTCCGCGCAACGAATCAGCATTGCCATACAGCGTAGCAATGCAGCCAGCCTTCTGGGCAAGCTTACCTCTGGCAGCGATTTGTTACATACTTTATATTAATTTATTTATAATTTAGTTTATTTTTAAGTATTCTGTTATTAATTATTTAATTTTTAATTAAAATAAGGTATATTTTAAACATTTGGTACTTTTAACTCAGATAATATAAGTTTGAATAGTTCTCTGGAATGCATTGCTTCCAGGTTCAATACGCGACAGGATGAATTTATTAATCAAATTTTCCGTTTGTTATCCATAAACCAAGCGTAACAAACTTAGTTCACGAATGTGAACACACTGTGTGTTTATTATTAAATTTATTTTACCTATAGTTTTAGATGGACGTGCATTTCAATTTGCGCGGGAGAACACACTGGATCTTTCAATTTGATCAACTCCGAAACATGAGAGTTTCCAGAGGATATAAAATTTTATACGAACGAAGCCACGAATAATGGCTTTAATATATTCTAGGAATAGATAGGTGCACATAGTTTTGACATAGGTATGCTAGACCGTGACGTATTTACCACGACTAAATCGCAGATGTTTTAAAGAATGGTCAGGTAAGAAGCATCTTTAATAAACGTGTGTGTATGAAGAGAATGAAAGTTGATGAAACTAAAGAAGTGTAGTAAGATACGTAACAAGTAGAGATTATTCCGTATAGGAATCGAGAGAGAATACTTTTAATAGTTACAGTCCTCGAGTTCTCTACTCTGTATCAGCAAGTTAAGGAAAGCATGAAGGAAGAGGTTGGTTCGAGGACAAAGTTGGTGTTGCAAATATCTATAGGAGATGGTAACAGTTTTTCATTAGGTGGGCCTGCTTGTCTGTTGAACTCATGCAATAAAAATCTATCGTTTCTGTCTACCCCTATGGAAGTAGGTGTGATAATGTCTGATATATATAGTTTTGGAAACTAGAAACTGCGGCATTCGTTTTGGACACGTCACGTCACCCTTAAATAACTCCATTTTCTAAAACATAATTAACACTTTTACGGCGGTGGTTAGTCGGGATGATCCCGTAATAACCTTGTTAACCCTGGCGCACCGAGTGAGTCGGCTTGCCTTTTAACGGCCGTGTACATGGGTATTAATCCGAAAGCTATCGACCTTTGTCCTTTTCTCACTTTGCCCCTTTATTATCTTTTGTTTCGCGCGTCTCTGCGGGTCCGGTCCGGGGACTACTACTGCCTTTTAGTGTGAGGTTTTCGCTCGCCTTAACGAAGGGAAGCAGAGCAAAGGTCGTCATTAGGGCAAGCGCGGTGTAAACAAGGTCCGAAGCGCCCGCTAATGGCCAATTCGTGCGTCCTTCTCGAGGTGACCCCAGGTCTGTCTCAGGCCACCGCCGTAAATGGGGTTTTAATTGCAATTTTGATAGAACACGCTCGAATTAGTTTTGCTGTGTCCAAGTTTGTGGAGCGACAGGATGTAGTTTATAAGCTCTTGTAACTATCATGTGCAGGGTATGTATCTATATGCAATTCTTTTATTATATTTTGATACAAGCAAAACACTACTACATATTAACTAATGTTTTATTGTTTTAAATATTAAACTGTTTCGTTGAAAACCTAGTGTTTAGTATTTTTGTAAAACAACATTGTACAATGATAACTTTGAAAAGCTTCTAACCGCTATATGTCTAGATAATGGGATGGTTACATTGTCTCCATTTTTGCCTTTTTTAAGAACAATAATTTAATGACTAAATCAATTAAAAAGAAAAAATGAAAAATAAAACCGACTTCAAAATAAAAAGCAAAAAATAAATATTTTCTACAACATCAAGTACGTACCAAGTCAAACATAAAAAACAAACAAATTTTGCAAAATACAAATATAGTAATTTTTGATAAGCGCCTGTAGAAATTGTACTACTGACACACTTATGCTAGTTTGCTTTTCGTTAAGTGTAGGCGCTCTTCAACAAGGAATGCTCTTAATTTCCCTGGGATCCACTTATCAGATCTTGACTTGGTGTCACCAAGTTGGTGACTAAAGGAAAACACTTTGGGAGTATACTCTTTTGAATAAAAAAAAATGAATTGGTCCATAATTGACGGAGAACTCGCGTAACAAATATACAAAAAAAAAACAACATACCTACAGTCGAATTGAGAACCTCCTCCTTTTTAAAGTCGGTGAAAACTTATCAAGACTCAAATATTATCGATTATTTCTAAAAATAATGTTAGTTACGCGAATTGGTAATTGTCTAATTATATTCATTCCCCTTTGATGTAAAACACAATGATGGAAATATAGCTGCATAGAATACAGGGAAATACAGGCAGTTATATAAAGGAAGGATTGCATAGTACCTTTTCGTAGTGAAGCGATGATTTCTCCTTGTTTCTTAGAAGCTGGCACGACACGCACAAATGTTCAAATTTCACGAATCCAACTGATTTGATGATATATCGATATAACAATTTTTCGTCTATATACTTAATAGACGAAAAATCGTTAACAATATTCAAACTATGGGTACTCGTTGCAGTTCGTTAGCAAAAGGAGAATTTTATACGATAACCACTATTGCGATGCTGTTGACGTCGCATGCCGTCTCCTTTCTTCCGCTTGCTAAGGTATGTACACGAGAGGATAGGAGGTGGATTTACATGATTTAAACGTATTACCATTTGTTTCATTCCTTTAAGAATTTTAAATATAATTTACGCGCGAACAAATGTTTTATGTAATAAAAATCAAAAAGCGAGATATAAATGTCTTATAGCGACATAGCGATGGAGAGTTAGGAGGTTAATATAGTAACATTTTTACTGGGTGATTTTTTTATTGCATGAGTTCAGCAGACAGACAGACAACCCACCTGATGGTGGAAAGCTGTTACCATCGCCTATGGACATTTATAACACTAAAGGTGCTACCAATGTGCTGCCATTCTCGAAGAGGAGATTGGAACCTAGCCACTGGTGCCGGAATAGAACTGAAGGTTGATATGGCGGGCATATTCTTGACCACAGTGGTAGCCCTTCAGACGGGTATTTACCCGTGGTGTGTGTTATTATATAATAGCTGTGGGTTATTATACAGGCCGCAGGGCCTTAGGAAGTGAGTGAGTGTGTTAGGTAGTCCTAATACTTTTTTTCTATGGTAATACTAATTCTATTCACTTGTATCCGTATTAGATAGACCAGACACAGTATCAGATCACCGGAGCCTGTCTGTACAGTGCTTGTTGCGGCGCGTGTTCCCGCATTCCCATTCTTGTTCGGATGTGAAATTTAATTTCCGCTATGCAGGGATCTGTCAGCGGGGAGCGGGGATGTAGAGAAGAAATATGCCCCGCTCTAAACTTTGTCAATTTGTTTGTGGAGCGAAATTAACTCGATCCGCGGGCGTCGTCGCGGCGACCTGCGTACTGATATCGCGTAACCGGGACACATCATATTTCCTGGAAAGTAATAGCAAAAGGTGAGCGAGTCAACCTTTCCGCGGGTATGGTAATATTCTGCATATAAAAACAACATTTGCGAAGTTGCTTCCGGCTGTAGAACATAATACGATCGTAAATAATAATATCGGTTGTATTTTCAGCAAATAAAAATAAGTTACAAGAAAAAAATAATATTGTCCTCTTATTGATAATGTATATGGATTTAAGAGAGAGAGAGAGAGAGATATATATAATATTTTATTGTACACTATTACAGTAAATACAGAAAAAATCATAGCCTAAAAATATTCTAAATGTGCACAGTGGGCGGTCTTATCGCTAAGAAGCAATCTCTTCCAGACAACCCGTGGCAGGTATAAAACAGATTAAAGGTTTTATATTCAAAGGTGCTATCCATAAATATTATACGATATGCAGTTACTTACATTATATTTTATTCAATAATAAACATATAAATATGTAAAATATTATATATGTAAGAATTATACTTAATAGATATATATAAATACACCTATTAATATTACATAATAGGTTGGGATAAAAGTATTTTCGCATATAGTATGTATGAACTTGTAATAAGATCTCTTTGGCTATACCATTTGTATCTGGCTGGTTTTGGTATCATTATAATAAATAATAATAATAATAGCAGCCCATATATGTTCCACTGCTGGGCTCGGGCCTCCCACTATAGGGGAATGGACAGTATACCCGCCACGCTTGTCCAAGGCGGCTTGGCAGGTTTGACACATCAGTTACCTTGATGTGCAGGTTGCATCACGATGTTTTCCTTCACCGTTATTAGCACGTGGCAATTGTAACAATATGCATATTAGGTCAGAAAACTGCCTAAGTGATGTATGCATTCCGGCTAGGATCGAACTCGCGCCCTTTGACTTTGGGACGCGTGGGCTAGCCATTACGCTACCACGACTTTTGGTATCATTAATAAGTTTTAATTATAAAGAAGACAAATTCAAATTAGGAAAATGTGTGATTTTCATTTGTTTTTCTTATTGTTAAAATGAGTGAATCTAATGAAGAAATTCAATACATTTTAAAAATTTACTACAAAAAGGTAAAAATGCAACATAAGCCGCGAAAAAAAATTGTGATGTTTATGGACCTAATGCAGTATCTGTGAGAGTAGTGCAAATTTGGTTTAAGCATTTTCAGTCCGGAAATTTTGATATCAAAGATGCACATCGCTCTGGTCTGTTACGGACAAAATTGATGCCATTTTTGAAAAAGTGGAGCAAGATCGGCATATTAGTAGTTACGATGTATCTGGAGAACTGGAAATTGACCACAAAACGGTTTGGTGCATTTGAAAAAAGCTGGGTACACAAAAAAGCTCGATATTTGGGTGCCTCATGAGGTCACTGAAAGAACCCTAATGAACCGTGTACTCATTTGTGATTCTTTATTACGACGTAATGAAACCGAACCATTTTTGAAGAAGCTGATAACTGGTGATGAAAAGTGGATCACGTACGACAAGAACGTGCGAAAAAGATCGTGGTCAAAGGCCGGTCAGGCTTCACAGATTGTGGCGAAACCGGGGTTAACTCGCAACAAGGTGATTCTGTGTGTATGGTGGGATTGGAAGGGCATTATTCATTATGAGCTGTTACCGCCAGGCAGGGCCATCGATTCTGAACTGTACTGCGAATAACTGATGAGATTAAAGCAAAAAGTTGAGAGAAAGCGGTCGGAATTAATCAACAGAAGGGGTGTGGTTTTTCACCATGATAACGCTAGACCTCACACATCTTTAGCCACTCAGCATAAATTACGAGAGTTTGGCTGGGAGGTGTTAATGCATCCGCCGTATAGTCCTGACCTTGCACCTTCAGATTTTCACCTGTTTCGGTCTCTGCAGAATTCCTTAGGCAGTGTCAGGTTAACATCACGAGAGGACTTTCAAACCAACTTGTCGCAGTTTTTTGATTAGAAGTCCCAAAATTTTTATAGCAATGGGATCACGTCCCTACCTACAAGATGGCAAAAAGTTATCCAAAAAAATGACACCTACATACTTTAGTCAAATGTAAATTAACTTTATAAAAAAACCTTTTGAATTTTTATATAAAATGCGAAGAAATTTTTTCCCCAACCTAATACATAAATATATACATATGTATATACACATAAAAAAATACCAAACACCACTATGTTGCAGGTAGTGCTTTGCTAAAGAAACAGATTGATTACGACTATAGTCAGTTGATTCAGGCAGATCCAACTGTCTTGGTTGATATCTTACGTGACCAAAAGTCTGGTGTACTTTGAGTATTGTATGGTCAGTCGTCTGTCCCTTGTGATCTGGGACCAATTTTATGCCTTTAAACATAAAGGTATATATATGATCAAAGCCTTTAATATAAGTTTTTTTATACATACTTTTGTAGTTTTCGTTCAGCTAATATAAACTTTTGTTTATTTTGAAAATATTGTTTACATATATAATTTACTGTTATTTTAAACGTAGACATGTTAATAGTTATAACTGAAACTCAATCCTAATTTTAAAAATAAATTATCTATACTATTATAAAATTTTAAACGTGCCGTCTATACATTGAAGCTATTAAAAAAACAATTGGAAAACAGTATATAAGGGATGGTGAAACGACGCAATTTTTTTTTTGTATTTTTGTCTGTCTTGTCGGTCAGTTTTTCTGCATGTTCGGAATTCACGTAAAAACTACTAGGCCGATTTAGATGCGGTTTTTGCTGATTCTTAGACTTAAAATGTGAGCTACTTTTTATCCTAGGAATTCCGCGAGAATATTTCTGGGAATCATTTAAGATGGCCAGTTTAGATAAATATCGAATTCCAATGTGATTTTTTTCACTGATTGATACAAAATTTTATGTAATAAAATGTATATACCTTTTTAATACCGGGAATCCCGTGGTATTTTTTCCGGAAGCAGTTTGAAATTGTTCAGATGCATAATAATTAGCTTATTCCAGCACAGTTATCACAAAAACGATTGTTTACATTATTTTTAAATGCTGTGGTACTTTGTGTCTCGGGAATCCGGCGGGAATTTCAAACCAAGCTTGGACAAATTTGCGCGCATATCCTAATATACAAATAAAACTTACTCCCAGTCCTGTCGTGAGAGAACGTTCCTAAAAGGCTGACCATTGCTTCGTTGGCTAGCAGTGCTAAATCTAACCCGAATTATAAAACCACCTTTTTGGTCACGAAAGACATCTACCAGATTGGTGTTTTGTTATCACTATTAAATCATTTTGTGGTATACCTATATGGTAGAAATATTGATTACGAGCTTAAGTCTATTATAATCGCGTTTATTAAATTTTATAAGTAATTCAGATTTTTTTAAAACGTAAAATATTACACATTTTGTTAATTGAGGTATGTCAAATCCTTGGAAAAGTAAAAATACATATTTTTAACCTTATTATCTAGGTACAAGGCTGGGAGTCTCTAGAGAGTACATTATTAAAATATATTGTGCAGACGCCTTCATTTCCATTGTACGGTCCTGAAAATACTCTGTGGTTTTGTTGTATAAGCTCTAGCGGGTACACGTCGCTATTCTTATGAATTTATACGAGAGAGAATCAAAAAGTTCCTGGAATCAATATTAAAAAAAAATTCTTCCGTAACGGAGATTGAACACTTACCTTTACTACAACCCCTAAGGTCCGGAGATCTTCAAATATATATTTTTTTAATAAACATAACCCCACTTATTTTCACTGAGTTTTTTCGCTAATATTGCATTTCTATAATAGGTCCAAAGTTGAAAAATCCTTTTAAAGTTAAAAAAAAGCCAGTAATCAACATAAAAAGAGCCAAAATAATCAAAAAATCTGCTTAATTGGATAAAAATGAAGAAAAAACACAATAGAGCACATTCATATATACTACAAGAGTAACCATTCAAAATGGCCTCAATTAAATTTATAACTTTATTTCTACATTAAAAACAGTTTTAGTGTTAGAAAAAGTTCTGGCGGTTATATAATATGTAATTCGTGACTAAATTTATAAACTCAAATCACGCTTTGTTATTATCAAAAGTGACAATTTTACAACAAAAATAACTGAGCTTACGTTTATAAAATAAAAACAATTAAGACCTTCGGACCTTAGGGGTTGTAGTAGGGGTAAGTATACCTCCCCCCTACACACTACGCGCAATCACTACTTAAAATTTGTGTATCGGATTGTTAAGTCGCAGCCCCGCCCAGAACGAGGGTCATCTTTACAGCTTGATCTACCTCTTTTAAATCAAGCCACCCAGTACGCAACCGTAGAATAGGGTACAGCATCATCCTCTAATGTCTGCTGTATGTCCGAAAAAAATTTTTTCGTAGAGATATTTTTGAAGCTGAGATATTTTATCACCGCACGTAACTCACTTTTATCCGCAATTTTGAGTTTTTACCAAGACGTTGCACAAAGCAATTTATTACGTGCGAACGAACTGACAAAAAAGCGACAGTTGGAATAAATATGTGTGATTGACACTCTTTAATTTGAATATCTAACTTCTTCCAAAACGGTTTTATATCTATAAACTTCAGAGAACTTTTTGATCCGCCTAGGTAGTATGGAGATCTCATTTTGAAACATTTTTTTTAATTCTTAAAGGTCTTTAACGGCCTATATGTTACCTCTCTATATGTTAAAATTTGACATAAACTAAATACAAGCAATGTTAAAGTTTAACCGATGGCTTGACATCGGCTCACTATTCATTCACTTGCCTTAGCAATTGAAAAAATAGTGAGACACGGGAACTGGCCATTAATGAGGAAACAGAAAGGTAGATTAAGTACAGAATCATTATGCTTATCTATGTTAAGTCACGTTATTGACTAAAAAAGCTCTACCAAATATTGAGACCCAAAAAAACTATAACCAAATAAGATTAGATAGGTTAACTATAAAGTATGAAATCATGTTACATTACGAGTCTAAGAATCATATTTTACGCTGCATTTGAATTGTAAATTGTACCAAAACGCTTGCGCTCCACTAATGGAGTCCTATTTTAGCGGCAAATAAATTAGTTATGCCCAATATTTTCACCCTAAATGTTATTCGAACGCGAATGTATGAACACGAGGAAATTGCGAAGGCATATTTATCAGATGAAGCGGTATCTAGGATCGACCCCATCTCCCCAATTCTTATAATAAGGTGCAGAAAATTTCCGATCTGAGGCACATTTGCATACAACCAGCTCACTCGCAGGTGACGCCCGGTAATTATATTCGAGAAGTTTTCGATTTAAGTTTATGGAGATTATAATATGAAATTGAGGTACTTACCACCATACCCCGACGGAGGCAATGCACCATTAACCTAATGTGCAACTATATTACTGCAGTCTGTATTTCGCATCTATGAGGTACAAATTACTTTTTGTGAATGTTAAGAACAATTATTAATGTTTAAAAGTGATTAGTTATCTATTATTCATTAAGGGCTACTTTTCAATTACCAACGTAATCAGTCGAATAAATTATAACTTGAATGAATTCAAAAGTGAGATAGTCCAACGGTTTTATTCATGCAACTGACATTTTTCATTTTTCCAAGTTATACTTTATTCTATTATATAAATAATTTTTATTTAGTGATTGAAAAATCGGTTCTAAATCACATTTTCTCTGTTGTATAACATATCTGACTTGTTGTTGTCTTTGTTGTATATCTGATAAAATGTAATTCGTATTTTAAGCAAAGACAAAGATTGTGTGGGAATTGGAAAAAAAATTGGAAAGCAAACCCAACAAAACTCCAAAGTGGGCACATAAGGGATGTAATTGAAGATTAAGACCTATGCAAGTATGTTATTCTCTAAGGAAACGACGTAAAGTGTTAAAAACTTATTTGTGTATTCTAACATTAGTTAAAAAAATTATGTGAGGATATAATTAGTTTTAGAACGTCCTTTTTTAATTTAATATAATATTGTTACTAAATATAAGAAATCTTTATATGTTTATGTATATGCAATATTTTAATTAAGCACCGCCAAAGATATCACTGCCGGAATCTGTTTATCTAGATACCTACAACCGGGATGTCTTAAAGTATTAATAGGTGCCTACTAGGTAAGCGTGTTCCATCTTAGGGCATATCTTCGCCTACCATCAGGTGAGATCATGATCAAACGCGAACTTGTACTATAATAGAAATATATGTATAATTATAAATACAATTTCATAATTTAACCCTAATTTAACTTCGTCAAAGCTACAGCACCTACCTAGACAGAATCTATAAGTCACTACCTCTCAAAGCCAAATAAGCATTATTAAAATCAAATATTGACTACCAAATTAATAAATACAGAGTTTCTTTTGAGTGGAGTCTATCGTCGCGGGGTTTAATTACGGCTGGGGTAAACAGAGGCGTGTTCAATCGGGGAACGTATCTTTGCATGCGTTTAAATGAAGGCTGAAGAAGTCTCAAGAAACTATACGAGTGTTTATTTATTCGGTTGGGATAAATATGTACTGCACGGATCCTTGTATGGATGGAAGTGCTTTTATGATTGATAGGCTTTATTATTATTTGCTATTGTTATGTCACTGTGTACAAATCTTGATAGTTTTAATAATCTATACTACTGTACGGGTGGTTCATATAAACATAGTTTTCATGTGTGCAGAATATTTCCTGATACAATTTATAATTAGTTTGAATATAAAATACTTCAGCGCTACTTGGCTTGTGGCGTTTGTAGAATTTTTTAATTATTTTTTATTGCATGAGTTCAGCATACAGGCAGACGGCCCACTTGATGGAAAGCGGTTACCATCGCCTATGGACATTTGCAACATCAAAGGTGCTACAAATGCGTAGACCAGGGGTGGTAGCCATCCAGTCGGGCAAATACCCTACCAGAAATTGAGTTAGATATTGAATGATGATCGAGGAATGGAGTGCCCACGCAATCTTGGGATGACGGCCGCTACCCCCCCGCTCTTCTATTGTTCTAAAATGAGAAATCGGCCGTAAAGGGGAGTTTTGTTGCCATTATCTGTGGCATTGGCGTGACAACTTCCAGGCTATTTTAAAAGTGTATTTGTTTTAAAATGTTACTGTTTATTTGATTTTAAATTGCATTCAAAACATATATCGTGAAATTAGGTATTAATGTACTTTCGATAAAGAGGATTATGTAGCATACTTATATCTCGAAAAAGGGCATCGTTTTCACGGCATACGGAACTAATTAAAAACAATATAAGCAGCCTAGAAAATTCTAGTTAAAAATTCTTAAAACTAAAATTATACTTTAGTTATATAACAATTTTTCCGAATTACGAATGTATAAAAAATGATTAACACTTTTAAAGAAAATGAAACTCCATGAAACTTCTAAATTAATTACTAGATTAAAAAATGCAACATTTACGTATCTATTATATGTATATTAACTAACTAATTGCATAGTATTTAGTAAATCCTATTCTCCCCCGCGAGAGTTCAGTTGACAATGTGACATTAAGATCAAAATTATCAAACCACTACAAAATTTGCTTAAACCTCCATTCTACTAATTATTTTTCATTAAAAATAAAAAGTTTTCTCAACACACAGTAAGGTTTATTTTAGTAACTTGCCCACTGTCACTTCTAGTCACGTTCAGCTTAAGAGTTGTGAAGTTGGCTCGACAAAGGCTGCGGAGGAAACCATTATGACACTCGACGTCAGTGCCGCAGCCTCTTCATTAGAGCTCGGAATGACGCCTCCAATCTTAGAGGGATACTCTTGTTATACGAACAGTTTAGATACATAAGTAATAAAACTACGTTTTAACGGTTTTAAGCGCGGTAATTTATTTGATTTTTCTTATTCCTACGTTCGGCCACTTTTCAGTAGCCGTGATCACGGAAGACAAAGATGTCAAGTGTCAATGAGTAATGTTAAAGTTTTATTTAGCCTACCGCCAACTTGTTCATTTTAATTATTTAGTTTTAATTTTGTTTATGGTTGTTATTTACTCTTTGGGAGCCTAATCTAATTTACCACCGCTTCGCAACATGTTGTGGCTTGAAGAGAAGAAGCGGCGCAAGAAACTTTTCAGCAAACATGGCTAGCTCTAATTATTTTAAATTTTAAAATGGGTGGGAGGTAAAATAAAAAGAAATTATCAATCAAGCTGGTTTGTGTTCCGGTGCAAAACACGCTTAAAATCTTTAAAACGTAGTTTTATTATATACTATTCGCGAAAACTTAAGAAAATATTATACATACACAAGTGTTAGTTTTTCTAACAGATTTTGCGACTATTTATTCGTTTTATTTTTACCTCGCACTTGCCTGTGGATCTGAGACGAGGGTGCAACCATAGAGCAAATGGTAGCTAGTCGCTTACAACTTTGTCTATAGATTATAATAGAATAGAATAGATAGAATATAATAGAATAGAATACTTTATTCTACAAAAATGCTTCATAAAATTAAGAACATTAATATACAAGTACAATCGGCGGTCTTATCGCCCATGGCGATTTGTTCCAGACAACCTTTGGATGGAGTAAAAGGACAACAAAAGTCGGTAGTTGCTAAACCTGCACTCGTACAATAATTTAGTTTATTAATGAATAAATAGTAATATATATGATAATATATATATATACAATATACGTAAATAAATACACATATTATATACATACATACAAAAGTAAAAAATAACACTATAGCTTGAGGTAGTAATCTTTAACTAATCTGTTAAAAGAAGGTAATGATCGTGTCTGATTGATGTTTAGTGGTCGTGCATTCCAGAGTTGAATGGTCTGGACGATAAAAGACTTGTTGTAGAAACTTGTTCTGTTGACAGACGTTTTCAGTTTCAAATTCTCTGACAATCTAAAGAATCTTGAATCACTGTAATTAAAGAACTGAAAACGTTCCTTGAGATAATCAGGGGACCTGGGATTAAACAAAATGTTGTGAAGAAGAGACAGGATATGCGCATTCCGGCGAAGACGGATGGGAAGTCACTTGAGTTTAATGCGAAATTCAGATATATGATCATATTTGCGTAGGCCAAATATGATGCAAGATTTTATTTATAATGCAAAAGTATTATTTAAATAGGACTAAAAGTTCTTGCGATTCGCGCGCTCAATATTATATAATAAAACATGTCACATTATAAACATTATATTACAAACATATTATATAAACTAGCTTCTGCCCGCGATTTCGTCCGCGTGGAATAGTTTAAAAAAAAGTAAGTAAAAAAACCGCCCGATTTTGAAACACTCTTCATTGGTGCTCCGCTCCTATTGGTCTTAGCGTGATGATATATAGCCTATAGCCTTTCTCGATAAATGGGCTATCTAAGACTGAAAGAATTTTTCAAATCAGACCCGTAGTTCCTGAGATTAGCGCGTTCAAGAAAACAAAAACTCTTCAGCTTTATATATTAGTATAAGATATAATTCCTCAGAACATTAAGAAATTTTTGTCTAGTGCTACCAAGATTACGCTTGCTGAGTCCTCTTCCTACATACTTAATTCGAATTAGAAAGCTCAAACGAACATACAAACATTCAAACAATGTCATTTTCATATTTTATATGGATTTTATTTAGGAGAATTAATTGCTTATTTAGTGTTATTTTTATCTTTATGAGATATATTTTCTCCAATATTACTCTCAAATGTTAACTTAATCTTTAGGGTGTTAAATGAAGTAATTTAACATTATGTACTGAACTAGGGGTTGTTTGCTTTCTGAGTTCAACATTAAGTTGCGTTAGTCACAAGAGAGTGCCAGAGGCGTAAGAGCCCGCAATGCGCTAACTCGACCCACTAGTAACTGGTACCTATTGCGGGTTTAAACAACACTTTGTTATTATACCTTTTATCGTTTGTTAACTTACAAAGAAGCTGTTTACTTTTAATTACTGTTTAAACACTGCTTAGATTCAAATTTTACTAATAAAATATTTTCTACGGTATAGATAACTAATAATACCTTAGATTATTATATACTATTATTATAAAGAGGAAAAAATTGTATTTTTGTATGTTTGTAACGAATAAACTCAAAACTACGGGACCGATTTCAGAAATTCTTTAATTTATTATTATATTATATTTATTAATATAAAAATTAGGAATCCCTACTAAAACTTCAACAATGTTGCCCATCAGACTAAACCAAAAACTTAACGCTGGAATCGGGTTCTACTCGTAGATTTTTATTTTTTCAAAGCAGGATAACGTCTGCCGAGACCGCTAGTAAATTATACGAATAAGCTTAATTTCTTTAAAGCCTAATTTAAAGCGTACTTAGAATAAAGATAATATTCTATATATGTTGTAGACACACGTAAATAACGAAGTATCTAATCTTCCCATGCATTAGAAGACTAGTTCTATAAAGTAATTACACATATAATAATACATGTGACACTGGATATATGTATATGTTATTATATTATTACCTAAATATCATTACTAGCTAAATCACTAAAAATATAATTGAAGTTAATTAAATTTAAATTGATATTTTTACAACACAGCAAAAGGTGTTGGTGGAATTGAAGTGGCGTTGTGTCGGATATAATTCCGGCACAACAATATGCTGAATACGAACCTTCTTTGCTGCAAATGCGATGTAGAAATGCTCAAAATCGACTATTTTATAATGATCTGTAAATAGTGTAGGTACGTCGTTCTTCCTTCAAAGACTTAGGAAATCAAAGATCAGCCGTGGTCTGGTGTTTGAATGGGTATTGTTAATAAAATCTTATTGCGGATATTAATATTTATTTGGTTAATTTATTTGAGAAACATTTTATTAATATTTTTGGATATAAAATACAAAATTAATACATATGTATAATCAAGTTTTATGTGTAGTTAATAAACATTACACGACAACATGAAAAGACAAAACGGAATCAAGAAAAGTGAGACCAAACATTTAAAACCTTGGCATCTGAGTTGTTAGTGCCAAGTTACATAGGTCCTTTTTAATACTTTCCTGAACTTGCACACTCGCAGCTAACAGCTTACACAGCACTCTAGTTTAAGTGTAATGAATGTAGAATATACAGATAACACTATCGGTAGATAACTCTTTATTGTACACCATCACAGAAAACTTATAGCCTAAAAATATTCTAAATGTGCACAACACGCGTTTTTATCGCTAAAACTTTAATCGCAATCTCTTCCAGGCAACCCGAGGCAGGACTACAACAGATTGAATGTGTCAAAGGTGATACACATATTATACGATATTAAATTTCTTTAATTATATTTTATTTAATAATAAATATTATATAAAATTTATATAAGTATTTATAATAGGCACATAAACAAACCCATTAATATGACTATTCGTAATTACTATTCATGCAATATCATATATACATAAAAATATAAAAAATCATCATGTTGCAAGTAGCGTTTTTGTCATGTAGTGTTAGTGATTGTATTTTTAGTATAAATATAATATAGTAATAGGCAGCGCATTCCAACAAGTCGAATAGTTTTTACAGTAAAAAGATTGTAATAGACTATTTCTATATTTAATAATTAAAATTATGATAATAGCATGTAACGTGTGTAAAGCACCCTCAAGACGAACAAGTCACGACGCTAATTTGGCGTGCGTTGATGGCACGGCAATGAGCGGCCACAGAGCGTCTTATTAGACACGTACCGAGGCGTGCCTCCGGTTGCCGGCATGTCGTCAGATGTGATGTGATGAGACAAGCAGACGTGGGGAAATATGCGTTACATTATACCTATTAGTACAATAGACATCAAGTGTATATTAGTGTAGTATCTGCACTATCGTTGCAGAAGCAGCTTCCTTGTGTTGTAATCAGTGGTTTAATAGAAACAATTTTTTATGTTTCCGTTAAGTAAACTGGTAGACGATCCACCTGATGATAAATGGTTGATGTATTGTCTACCTTGTTCATATTTTAAGAATCTATTTACGTCCTTTTTATAGAGCCCTGATCTCTGAGAAAACCCATAGCGCTTTCAACAATATACAGACGTGGGCATACTAAACATATATTTTTTTTTTCAGAATGATCTAATGTAGAAAGCATTAACTTAGCTTGTTCAGATATTAGATCGATGTATTTATTAAATATATACAATCATTATGTTAAAGTAACACTTGCATACCTTATAATGAAGCACCTTTCTTTACGTAATCGATGTCGAGGCGATAATTAAGTTATTATAATCGGTGATATTCATAAGTCCAAATTATTACACAATTTGTTGTAAGAACGTTTAACAGATTGTTAATTTACTAAAGTTTTTTAGCACTGACATGGCAACCAAAGCGATACAGAATTTTCTTGTAAAACCTTTTACAAATATTACTCTCCTAAGATATTAAGTCCCGTCTATCAAGTCTGAAGCCGATGGGTAGTCGATGTCATTATGATAGATTATTCGAAGGCAGCGACGTATGCCTCTGATTGGCTTTGTTAGCAATGCTCGTCTTCGCCTGAGAGCCCTCTATCGTCTGCAACTAATTTGACAGATCGATGGTCCGCCTCACGCCTTGTATTGTATGAGGTCACCTTAATCACTTAATGTTTCGATGGTCCTTGCTTATGTCGTCTAACTCTACGTCTAAAATATCAGTCCATAAAGCGTCCCATTTTCTTGACCGGACAAACATAATGAAAACTATGTTAACTACTAAACTACCGTACGGTCGAAAACCGGACATCCGGCAACTCTAATTATAGCTTTTAAGGCCGGTTTAATAGATGTGATTCCACGCCCTTACAGAATATCGCTGTGAAACGGTTATTCTTGAGCTAATCGTGTTTCGTACGGTGAGTGAGAGTTTCGATGGTCCACTTCTCTCTTCCCTATTCTGTCTCAGGGATTCCCAAAATGGTCGATATCGACCTCCTGAGGTCGAAATCGCTTTCCCAGGCGTCGACATAAACGAATACTGATTTTAGGGGTCGACGAGGCCAAAAAATCGACTCCCACACTAATTAACACAAGTTCTTATTTCAAACTTTCAACATAATGTATAAGTTGTGTTATGTGTACCAATTTGTTGTAAAAATGACTAATATTTTAGTAGGACGTATCATTGTTGTAAAATAATTACCTACTTAAGTATTTTTACGTAATTTGTATCAATAATTATTAACTACACTTGATATTTACTGAATTTTATGTCAATTTATTTTATTATATTTTGATGAGAAAATGATGTCAAGTTTACTCACTTAACCAGCCGCAAAGTTTTCAAACTGGTAAGTATTTTGTATCAATACACAAAAAAAAACTAGAGACAGTATTTTTAAAGTAATTTAGCTATAGGGGTCTGAGGTATCAGTTCATTTTGGAAAAGGGGTCTCTTTCCCAAAATAGTTTGGGAATCCCGACTCTATCCCATACCCTATCCAAATCTCCTGTCTGATCTACTCGTATCTACTCCTTCCTAAAGTTTGGCAACGCGTTGGCTTCATTTCTGCTATTGTAAACGTGTTTATAGACGTTTGCATTGCATTGCATGCAACCATCGCCTATGCGATGGAATCTATTTTCCATTAGCTGGGCCGTTTGCCAGTTTACCGGCTTCACAATAAAAACAGCGAAAGGTCAGAAAAATGTGCATGCTTCCCGGTGAGTATTCGATCCCACGTCAGTGAATTGAGACGCGGGTACATTAACCGGTAAGATATCACGGTAGTATCCTATAGTGATTTGTAAATACAAATGCGACCTTTAATTTTATCGTAGGTATATTTGTGTATTTTTATACCAGATAATGCAAGTGTTCCCTAGTAATAGTGCAGGTTTATATTGATGATAGTCGGGTGTAGAATCAAATATATGGCATATTATTACAGTGTTCACGTAAGAAACATATTGTAGATGGTGTAAGTAGCAAGTATGTTCGCGATTATCCGCACAGTACTTTCTTGGCAATACTAAACCTACTTTTCTTGCGGCCGTGAGATGATCGTCAACAGTTGAATAGATAAAATTTTATCTTATGGCGGCGTTTATTTATCATGTGACGTTACCCTAATTCAGTATTTTTATTTTAGGTTTTTTAAGTAGTCTTCAGTTTTGCTTTTAAATAAATCCTTCTTTCTACTTTGTGTGTTTGTCAGTATTACGTTTCTACACATTGCTATGAGCACTTGGGACTTTATATTCGTGACATGATTTTGTAAGACATGATTGCAAATGATAGTATGGGATACGTTGAATTTGTTTCGTGTATGGGCTTAAGATATTTCGAGCGCGTTCACCCCAATGTTATCACCCTTTATTTTGGGTTCAAAAGGCTTGGTACCCAATGTAATGAACGTAGTTCTAGTCTGCGGTGAATATATTACAAAATCCATAAATGCCTTTCTTCTCAGTTAAGTGTATGTTTTATATGTTATTTTTTTATGTGTTATATTTTTTATTGTAATTAAATGAATGAATGAAAACTCTTTATTGTTCACCATAACTTAAACCTAGACAATTTAATAAACATATTTTCTATTAATAAACAAAATTAGTGTTTGCCCGCGACTTTGTCCACGTAGGGTAGATAACAAAGATTACTGTTATTTTGCTACATATAAAATCAAAAATTATTTTCAGCAGGGTAATTGTTTAATATGGAAATACATGAATCTTAAAATTTCTCGTAAAATTTTGGGATGAGTAATGTTACTAAAGGCTTGTTCTACTAAAGATTTTATCAAACAGTGAATATTTCGCATCGAAATATTTTTTTTACCGTAGGATTCTCGGGATATAAAGTACCGAACAAACAGACAAACACAAAAAATGTAAAAAACAAAAGACTACACTTTTACAATTTTAAAATATTATAAATTATACTTATAGATTAATATAAATCTATTTCTTTAGCTTGTCAGTGTTCCATCACCAATCTTTGTTTCTGAAAGACTTTTTCAAAATATAAAGAGGATTTGCTGGAAAAGATTGCGATAAAAAAGCTTGTTCATGTCATATTATTTTTTTAGGAGTACGGAGCACTTATGGTCACATTCCAGTATGCTTTTGTAAGTTCAAGCCTGAGGCGGCCTCTTGTTAAATTAAAAATTGTCTTAAGCTTGATTTACATTTACATTAATTAAGTAGTTACTATATAAAATCTTCCAACTATTATTTACAATCATTACGTAAAAAAATTAAAACTAAAATATACCTATACTAATAATATCTATATACTACTTAATTTACAAAAGATAAAAATTACAAATAGTAAATGGGTCCCAAATCACCGTTAGTTGGAAATTAAGTAGATACATAATTCGCAAATAATTCCTTATCATTGTTTAGACAGACATTTACGAAATCGGCAACTTTTTTACTATATTTATTTAAATCAGCAGAAAAACATACATATTGTATGTCCCCAAATTAATCAAGTTACACTTGTGTTATGGGTAATATACAACGGACTATTCTGGGGCCGATCGCAGATACCCAGACCATAGGGATAAATAAGGGAGAAAATTCGTTACCGAAATTTAATATACCAGGAATCGAACCCAGAGCCTCTGCATTGCAGTGACGTAAGCCATCAAAGGCTTAGTCCGTTCAACCACAGAGATTATACATTAATTCAATGAACAAAACTTTTGTTATATTTTACCTATAATCTCTTAAGACTATAAGTAAAATACTGATCCTAGGTCATTGAAGTCAATTTCAATCTCTCTGAAAACCTGAAGAGTCGATTAAGAGTTTTGAGAGCTCTTTGTGCCTTCAACTCATGGCCTCGGGACCCTACGGTCCAACAAGGTTGGATATTTCCGTCGTCGAACTGGCTGGTCTTATTAATAAACTGGAAAATGTCTATCCAAATCATGATAAGGATGTAACTCGCCAGTTTCGTAAACTAATTACTTAATTAAAAAATCCAGCTTACTCTAGAGGTATGATGGGAATACTTTAATATCATTGTAATATCTTTTAACCGTATTAGGTGGATGTAGATCGGTTGTCTATTTGCCCCCATTACAGCGTGCGCCCGTCACATAACCCAACGCAGCGTACGAGTATGCAAATTAAACGTGTTTCATCTTGGCATTTTCACGGGAGCTTGTCACTGTCAGGCCCGTACGTCTGTTTATTAACTTTTTGCTAATTAGACAGGCCCCGGGCCCGTCTGCGAGTATGTTGGCATTTTTAATTACGCCCGATAATTTTGTCTGTTGTAGCGAGTGGTACCACTGGGCTGGTGTACGAAAATTTACACAATACACACAATTTACAACATTGTTACCTAATTCTTGTTTGCTTAAGTGGTTTTATTGAGAGTGATAAGCGGACCCGTCGAGGATAGGCTTTTATATAATTATTGAAAAGAGGAAAAAGGAGTGCATCTCCTCTTCCCTCGGTTGGATGTATCCCACACAAAATAATTCAGTTCATTTAATTGTTTCGCGTTGGGGTAATCGTGAAAAATGTCACAAATCAAATTAAGCCAAATCAAAACAAACAAATGGAAGGGCATGCAATGTAATCACTTGGCAGTGTCAAACACACGCGCAGGTACGGCGGATTACGGGCGCGTTTTAAGTTAAAATTTTCACTCCCCAGTAGCTTTTTACTAATTCGCCAAGTGAAAAGGGTTCGCCGAAGTAATACAGTTTACTGCTTATTCAGTATTTATACGCTAAGGGGGCTGCCACTCGCTCTAGACGTTCGCAAATGTAAGGAAAATTTGTAAAATTTGCTTTAATTACTGTGAGCCAATAAATAATTTGCCGTGACCTACAGCCGCACATCTTGCACGATATTAAAACTTTATAAATCTAAAACATCATGAAATAACCAATGTATTTATTTCTAAAGAGAATTTCTTAGAAGAGCGTATGTAATTGAATTTGAAGCTCAGTACAGAGGCAAAGGCGTATTATTAAAATCCTACAAAGTTAGATAGGCAATAAAGAGTTACGGCGGAGGAACAAGCGAGGTGCGTTGTTTACGAACGGGATCACATCTCCGATCGAGCGTAATGTATTTATTATTATTGCCAAGACTCTCATACGCCTACACGTGAGAAAAAAGATAGTCAATTTTTGCAGCTAATATGTATTTTGAAAGTTATTTATTTATTTAATGAACTAATTGATCTTCACTAGAGATTTTTTAATTCTCAGCTACATATTTGGCAGCCATCCCTAATTTTAAGTTGTCCTATAGTTTTACTACACTATTGTGAAGCACAACGACTACACCCTCCTGTCAAATTTTATTCACATAGACCCAGAGTTTTTAAGAAAAATGACTGTGATGGACGGACGGACGGATATGTCGAAAAACTAAGTGTTTCGTTTATACCAAAATAGGTAACGAAACAAAGTGCTAAGAATACGCAAAAAACTAAATTTTGTAATGCAATTTGAATCGTGACATCAAAGTAGACTTTAGTTAGTTTAGTTTTATTTAAACATTTGCATTGCTCTAGCAAATGCAAATGCATTTGCAGTGCATTTGCTAGAGGTTTTTCTAGTTTACAAAATGTCAATATCGTTGTGTGACGTCAGCGTCCACAATATGAAAGTACGCCAGAATTACGGTAAAATTACTCATATCAGTTTGCAGTTTAAAAAAATATTTTTATACTAAATAATATGATATTTTTAGAATGGTGTAGTTTTTTGGTTATTTGCTAATGTAAATTATTTGTTGATTAAAAATTTAAAAAAATATGCATGCGTATAAATATTTCCGTGAGGTACCAAGTAGTTCAAGTCTTATGTCATAAAAAAGCTTTATCGAGAAAATAAATGAGATACGAAGGGAGTGTCTTCTAGAAGGGAATTCCTTCGGCCATCGGATTGGGCGCATTACGCGGATAAGTCTATAGACTAGCCGACGTTGTATATTAGCTTGCGATGCCCTAAATATTGAAGCCCCCGTCTTAATCCAACGGTGGTGAGAGCAAGCCTCTTCTTAATCCATCACGTAACCGAGAACCGTCGAGAAATCGTGTTACATCAACGAAAAATGTATTATAGGGGTGTTCACCCCCCGATCGGACAAACTTTGCTAATACCACCCTCTAACATAATCGCAGAGCCTTTTACGAGAGGAATTTATGGGGATGGTCCCGATTTCTTGCTGTATTTATGGTTCAACTGGGTTGTTACGTGCCGCCGTGGCTCTGGAGTTAATTACGAAATGTAAAAACTCTCTACCGACAACTTTAATGGCTCACTAGTTTATTGGTTTTAATATGGATCAAATTTTTACGGTAACTTTCAAAGTGTCTAATGGATAGTCCATCTCGAATTTCAATAAAGTAATGAATGAGTATGGATTTTATGAGATTAACTTCATTAAAATATAAATTTTAACTAAATGAATTTAATATCTTAGAGATGGGAAGAAATACCTTATTTTATTTCCTTGAAATCGTCAAGGAAATAAAATAAGGTATTTCTTTCTATGTATAGTTAGTTATATATACATAATTGTGCGGGGTCTCGTCAGATAGATATTAAACATATGTACATAACGATGTTCTTAATGACTTTTGAAAGTTTATATATAGGTGGTAAGATATTTGCTTTTAAAATCGTATAGTATTGTTGTTAAAGTTTGATCTCCCCTCTCCAACTTTTAAAGTATATGGTGGAAAACTCAAAAAAATCCCAGGCTTAAAACATATTTTCAAAAACAAGATCTTTCGAGTTGCTTTCGCGATGTATTATCAATTAAATCGTTTCTAGTCGTTTCAGGAACATATAAAAGAAAGAGTGGATCTTTATCACTTGGACAGTCGCCATCGCAGTAATTTATATATTTAATTTGACTTTACCGAAACTTTCCTCGTGTTTCACCACCAGCAACTAAAAATAATAATTTGCATAGCTATACTAAATTATAGGTGGAAATTGTATTAGCTGCGGTAATTCAGGTTCGTATTGAAGCCACGTCAAAGTTGCGAAGTCTTACCAAGTCCGGGCCTCAGGTGAGAATGCGTTAGACGCCAACTGGCTAGACGAGTCACGGGCTGCCCGCGAGCCAATAATGCTTCATGTCTGTGATTCATTGTTATTTAATTGTGCGAACAAAATGTACGAGTACTCCTTAGTCTCCCTTATCACACTTGTAACATATTATAAAAAGTATATTATAATAATTACTCTAATTCCTGATTACTTTAAGGAAATTTTGAATTCCTTCGCTACTTTACCTTCCACAATTTGCTCTCTGATATGTATCGCATACTCGTGACACCTACACACACTTCATCTTTTTACGATAACTCTTTTACATTGCAGTTATTAGTAGTTAAATCGACTAGACCATAAAATAACTACAATTAAGCTATTTTATGGCTTTTTTATAGCAAAGCTGGCAAATAGGCAGATAGCCCATCTAATGGAATAAGGTTGCCGTTTATTATTAATATCATTATTTTTGAAGTTGAATTATTATTCAACTAATATTCGAGACTAACTAAAGCCACTCACCATGCTAAGTCACATAAAAAAGTGTATTTTACTTATTCTTTCCTTAGTAGTACATGTGAATGAGTAATCGATCCCCTTCCACTGTTATTATTTAAAAATAAACGCATTTTTTTACGGAAATTGAATAAAAATTCAGAGGTGGTACAAACCAGGTTGCATTATAAGTTGTATGTCCATGTGTCACTGACGTATAAGTGAATTCGACAATACAGAATAGGTACTTGTACAATATAAGTGGAGGACGCAAGTTGCGGCTTTGTTCTCGAAACTTCACCCTGTACTGTGATGTATCTTATTGCACACACGCGGCATCCTAAAGGTAACATCGACTGCTTTGCATATAAATTTGTATAAGCAAATTTCCAATTTTGATACTTCACCGAATTCGTCTAAGAAATTTAACTAAACTACGTTCAGAGCAATATTGTCATTTCATTTTTATATACCTATAAGTAATTTTTCATTAAATACCTACTATTTAAACAATTACTCGGGTACGGTTAGATATGTTTTTAAAATGATAACTGTGTTAGGCGCTGGTCTTTCTAACAGGAGCCGTACACGGCAGTTTGCACATTTTTTAGTTCAAGTTTCCAGCTATTTTGATGATGAAAAAGTAGTAGTTGGATAAATATGGAAGAAATAATTGATATCCGAAAAAATAATTCAATTGCTTAATTCATTTTGACAATGATGCTTTAGATTAAAAAGAGAAAGTGCCTATATTCGGTGGAAATAACAGTTTTATGACAAAAGATGTAAACATCTAAATAATTTTGAATAAAGAGATTGAACTTTAAATAATTGTATTTTTTTTATACAAGACTACCGGACCTTCTTTTAACTTCGGCTACGTATCCCGCAACTATATTTTCCATGACGAAAATCTTATATTAGTCTCTCCCTATTTGCTAAATTTCATAAAACCGGTTTTATAGGCTCTTGTAGAAATAACAGTTCCTTTAACGATGAAATTATTAATTATGTTGCTAATATTTGTGTTGTATC
This sequence comes from Dendrolimus houi, assembly GCA_039645545.1. Classification (NCBI taxonomy): domain Eukaryota; kingdom Metazoa; phylum Arthropoda; class Insecta; order Lepidoptera; family Lasiocampidae; genus Dendrolimus; species Dendrolimus houi. The sequence goes on along the minus strand of CM077127.1, from coordinate 19,599,378 downwards.
ATTGAGTTTTGCCAGTTTTAATTACATACTTTCTCAATCTTTCTCCAAGAATAAAAGATCTCTTAACAGTTCTGAGTCTCATATATTCAGGATAAATTTGTGTACATAGCCGCATTACGGGAAATCATTGCTGTGTCATGTGCTGACACACCGAAGGTCCATCTATAGGTTCATCGCATCCGAACGACGACATTCGGTTATTTCCGCTTGTGGGCCGGCATTTGAATTTGCCGCGTACGACAGAGAGACAAAAGAGCTCATGGCCTTATTACACAATGACATTTTAATTCAATCAATAAGTCAAAATTGCTCTTTAAATTCGTAAAAAGTTTGCCTCTCTGATAACTTTTAATCTGGTATACGAACAGAAATTGTGAAAATATTTGAGTCGGTTAAACTAACAAACAATACTATGAAAGTACCAAAACTAAAACACTTTCAAATATTTACTATAAGATTTGTTTTGGGATATTTTTGACTGTATGCTATTTTTTATTATATTCTCCCCTTATAAAGCCTTCCATTGTATTTGGCTTGACGCGGACTTGCTCATTACTTAATATTTACGATTGCTTTTACAGACTATAGATCGGAATGCTAATTATTTTCATAAATGATAAATTCAAAGTTTGATTGACTTTTGAATCATCTATTTTCATTACAAACAATCGCACCAAAGCATTCGATTGTTACTGCTGAAGTTTCCTAAAAATACAAGAGGCCGTTTAAAATTAATTCGCATTCACAAAATTCTTGGTGAGGCCGGCCCACACAAAATCTTTACGCTTCGATTGAGCCAGTTTATAGCGAAATTAATTACTGGCTAGAGAGGATCGACTATAATAGTTTCCCGGCGAAATTATTATTGTGAGGGGTCCACGGCCGACGAAATTGTGTCCGAACAAGAAAATTAGTGAGCGTAAAACGGGGTGTGAATTTGGAAATCAAAGAGCCTCCAGAACTTGTTCCGAGTCTATTGTGACGGTCCATCATTTACATGGGACGCCACCTATACACAATTCGGCGTAGTTGACAATATGTTTGAGCGAATACTGCTTTTTGATTGGGGCTAAATGTTTATGTGTATTGTCAGTGTTACAAGTTTTTGGATTACATACGAGTACATATGTAAACATGCCATCAATATGTTCTTTGGTTATAATAATTAATTGAACTATATATAAACATCTAGATTATTCTAGACTATAAACGTCCTGTAGTTGGCACGGTCTTTTGAAGAGGAAAAGACAACAAATACGCACACCTCCATATTCGTCCAAGAATTTAATATCTTTTGTTTCGCCAAAATGTTCTATTGTGGTATACTTAACTAGCAGCCTAAAAGATATATGAAAATTAACAATTAATTTTAAGTGTTTTTTTGTATATTTTTCTCAATTTTTCTTAACAAAACACTTCTTTCGTAGACTTTATTCGCACTACTACTAAATTTTGCTCATAGCTTCGCTTGCGTTAATGTAGATTTTTTTCAACACATTACTATTAAATTACTATAGTACAACTGTTTCTGCAACGACCGTCTAAAAGTTATTTTTCCGTCCCTCAGGAACAAGACTTTTTTCTTGATTAAAGGTACCCCTATGTCCTTTTCTGTACTCCTGACATACCCCTGTGTGTGCAAAGTTTCATGATGATCGCTGGAATAGTTAAGACGTAAACCATAACAAATAAATAAACTCACATCATTCGCATTCATAATATTAGTATAGTTTATATTATAAGCTTAAATATCTATGTAGTGATTGGATTTGTAGCAGACAGAAAGCTATTTCTTGTTAAAGGGTGGCTTAGAATAGGAATCAAACACGCGGTCTCTGCGGGTTCACAGTATCACAATATATGGGTGCCATGGGATATGTCCAGTAGAAGCTCAGCTGAGATTCGGAACGCTAGATTTATGACTTGGCTTTGGGAATATTAATCAATTTCCCAGAAGCCATACCTTTCGAAACAGTTCCTATTAATTTTTTTAAAAGTTGAATAGGAATGTGAATAATCTGAAGTTTATATTTTTTATATTGATATTACAGTTACAACCAATCGTTGAGCTGATATTAGATGGACCAACTCTATCTTTTAATTTGAATGAATCAACCAAAGTGATCCATTAAAACATAAACTTGAATCATTCAATGTCATTGAACACCGTTGCATCCTTTCAGATCTGTGCCTTTCAGTCAAATTGATTCAGTTTCGTTAATTTGTCTAATATCAGCATTGCGATTGATTTACTGGTATGAAGTTTAAATCATTCGTACTATTTTTATTAATTAAACACATTTAAATCGCGTCGGATGTAAATTACCTAAACTTGAATTTTTACACTCGTTGTCATGTTTTATATGATGTTATCTTTTATTAAAGGAATTAATACGTTTATAGTAGTAGGTTTAGATTTGTCTGTCGCTATGGCCTGATTAAATGAAAAATTACCCTTAAAAAGCGTTAAAACAAAGTTTGAACTTAAATCAGTTCTAAGAATCAAATAAATATAAAAATAAAACTCACTTTCACACATACAACACGCACACACACCGCACATACACATAATGGACCTGAATGTCGGATTCAATAGGAAAATATATCTGAATGTGAAATGAATAAAATAGTTTCAAAATACCATTTAAATAATATCATTAAAAGATAACTGCATGGTGTGTCTACCAAAGTTAGAAAGACGACGTTTAATGCATGCTTTTAGGTTTAGTGTCGGTACAGAATGTACAATGTCTGAGAGCATCTCAAAACGGCCGACGAAAAATATAAAAGGATCGTTAGCTAAAAGGGAATTTACCTAATACAGGTGTATGCAATGGCGTACCACGAGTAAAGACTGACGGCTCATAAACTAAATAGGATGCTTTGAAACGGGAAAGAATTAAGTATGAAATATGAGCACCGCGGGCCCACATTGATTTATGTGACGGCGATCTGTTTTAAATATTGTGAGGTATATCTTAGATGCGAGAGGGAAGATTGTGGCATATCCTATGGGCTATGTTAGTAATAGGAAGACAGCTGCTTACAGACATACGTATCTCGCAGTGTAATTTTATAACTATAAATTATACAAGTTAAAGTAAATAGCTGGGATGCTCGATATCTACAGATTTAGCTAAGTTTTAAGCTTTCTTAATTCATAATAAATCTAAAAAATGAACACCCACAATTTTCCCAGGTAATTAGTATTTTTGATATTATTTATACACTCGATGGATGAATGACGCATTATGTAAAAATACGATTTACCCTAAAAATGCAGTCCTACCAAAAACATGCAATATATTTAAAATAATTTAATAATTTCAAATTGCTTTCCTTATTTTTCTTTTTTGCTTTAATACCTTGTTCATCTAGACCGAAATAAAATATGTTGATTAATTATCATTGCTTTACCTAATTATAATAATAATTAATATTAATAAGTGAAGCAAAAACTTTGTACCCCTTTTTACGAAAATTCCGTGGACGGAGGAGTATGAAATTTCGCACACTTGTAGTTTATATAGAGAAGGAGTGCAGAATACTATTTTTTTTTTTTTAAATTATGCATCATAAATACATTAAATCTATGAAAAGAACATTACACACACTACCACGTATTTGACACACACACGCATATATACTCTTTTGTTTATTGTTAAAGTCAAATTAACAGTGTAGCCTTGGCGAAATCTGTGATTATAGAAGTATAGTCTTTGACAACAGAACCTTAATAGTGTCCAAACTTATAATTTAAATTTATTATGGTCGAATTTCGACCACTAGGCGACCACTAGTAATTAATTAATATATTTCATGCCATAATTTTAATATAAAGTTCAATTTATTTGTACTAGTTTATAAATCAATAATTTTACACAAAAAGTATTTGCAGAGGATTAATGATGTTTTGAACTCCCAGATAACTTATTTCTACGTATGACATCGTAACGAAATAACTTTTAGTACTGATTGTTCATTAATGCTTTATTATTCATCATTATAAATTAAAACCGTGAGTGTAATTTTTATCAAAAGCAGACGGCTGACGTTTGGGCGCGCGTCGCGTCGCGTGACGAAGGTTCCCCGCAAAACGCAGCCTCACCGCAGCTGGGGCCCGCCGTCGTATAATTTTATTCTAATTGCATTAAAATTAAATAATTCAATATACTTATTATACTTCCGAACGACATTATTACGATCTCTGTAATTTATGGGCTTGTCTCTGGGATTGCTTACGCTTGGATCGTTGATGAATCTAATCTCTATTCGATCAGAGGAATGTTTGTGCAAAATTGACTTATATTTTAAGCACTTGTAACACAGCTGTAAATTTCGATTAAATGCGTAAGCCAAACGCATTTAATCGAAATTTAGGAAAATTAGGCTGGAGGACTACGGTATTACTTGTTTGTGGAACATGATCTTTCAATGGCCTTCCAAGAAAATATTGCCTACGTTATGGCACAGAGATGTAAGTGCTAATGAATTGACGATTGAGAAGGCTGTAGTTCGCCCAAAATTCGTCAATTAAACGCAGCCAAGACTATCATATTAATAATATCAATTCTTAAATATATCATGATATCACTGGTGAATCTTTTGAGCGTATCGTTGTCCCCAGCCGTTTTATCCGCGCAGGAACGGAGAAATAATACAATTTCTTGCAGCCTGGCGGCCTGTTGTAAGAGGCGACAAAACAACCCACAGCCAGGTGGTAGGGCATTTGCACGACAGGATGGCTACCACCCATGGTCTAGAGCATGCCGCTATAACTACCTTGAGTTGTGTTCCGGCATTAGTGACTAGGTTCCAGTCTCCTTTAACAGAGCAGCAGCGCACTTGTAGCACCTTTGGTGTTGCAAATGTCCATAGGCGATGGTAACCGTTTTCCTTCAAGTAGGCCGTCTGCCTGTCTGCTGAACTCATGCAATAAAAAAAAGCCACGGTTTTTTAAAGTCCTATCTTCTTTTCTCGCTAAGATTGTCTAATGTGGATTGAAGAGTTTCATATACAGGTAATCTTTGTGTGCGAAATATGGTAATTGTAAAAATAATTAAATTAATACACAAAACCGCCTAAAAGATTGAAACCCTAGTCACTGAGACAAAACGCGAATGCGACAACCATTCGACTTTCACGATTTCAATTAGAATAAAAGATTAGACACATGTATTTTCCGTATTCTTTATTTTCAAGATTCTTGCACTTAGGTATACGTTTAAAGCCATTATTTGGTGGCTGGTTTATATTAGAATAGAGAAATTAAAAGATAAGATTGTTTCCAAGTTTTTCACCCGAAGTACTTTGAGTTTCGTTCAAGACAGTTCCTGAGACTCATTTTATAAGACTATGAGTCTTATAAAATGAGCGAGAGTTAAAACTAGTAACTGATTTAAGTGAGCTCTTGGCACAAAGTTAATTCCACCGTTCCGCTATCCTGGTGTGGTCCACGAATAATAGCCGCCGTAAATCCCAGCAGACAAAACTGCCTCACCTGCACTCATTATATTTACACCGCAATAATAAAACTTTCCAACTCTCTCTGAATATTGAATCCGTTGCGGCGAAGAGAGGCGGTCGCCTTACTTATTGCCGTCAGTTATGCAATATGCTCTCTAGGTTTTAATAAAGGCCCCACCGACGGGGCATTTCGAAAAGTTTTCGTTTCGCGAAGGCGAACGCTATTGCGCCGACAATGAGCCCAACTAAGCCCCGACGAGTTCGGTTCAAGCATTTTCGTGTGCCTAATAGCTGTATGTAAAATTTTCATACATTTATGATATGACGGTTAACTACTTTAACTTTAAACCAAAAATGAAATCAATTTTTCTGTATCAATGCTGTGAAATATGTATACGGAGTATTATCCTGGTTTCAGTTGAGTTCAGTAAGAAATCACTCTGGTAGTTCTTTGAAATATTTTGAAACAAAAGCTTAAAGAAAATACGTTGAGTAGCTTCTTAACGATAACACCGCCCCTTGTATCTAATACACCCTATACATGTGTAAGTCGATGTATCTTTAGCACGTGTGTACACGACACCGTCACCATCACGCCACGTACCACCACCACGCCAACAAAGTGCCAACATCCCACTTTCGCTTTTGAGCGGGGGCATAGTATAACTCCATAGAAACTACCAACACAGCGACGCGATGGTGGTGCTGGCTGTAGCGGCGTATCGACGGTGCTGTCTACATAGGGGTTTATTGCTTGTGGTGGTCGATAAAGAGTTATCAGTAGGTATTTATTTATTTGCCTTTATTTCTGAAGTGTAAACTTAAGCTAAATGATATATTTTTTCTATAACCATGTTAATTTCTACATCGTATCTTTTGCACGTAGACCTCCTCCAACATTTTCCAGTCACTTCTTGTCCTTGCTGTACTACTCCATGAAACTCCTATTAATTCTTTTATTTCATCTTCCCATCTTCTATGTTGCCGTCCTCTTATCTCTTTCCTCTTTGCATCCATGCACTATATATATATATATATATATATATATATATATATATATATATATATATATATATATAGGACTATATACAAAAAAATCAAGCGGCCAAATAAAACTGGATTCCATGTAAGAAGAATTCCCAATCTCAGTAGTAATGAGTCCTAAATGAATAAATATATTAGAATATTACTGAATAAAAAATAAAACCGATTTCAAACTAAACACCGAAAATAAATATTTTAGTGTAAAGTCGGTTTTGTTAAAAAAAAAGTTTTTAGCAACATAATACTTCAATAGCCTTAGAAATAATATATTAAGCACCTGTACAAATTGTACAACTGGCACGCGTATACTAATTTGCCATCTCATTCATCGGAGTATGTGCTCTTCAACAAAGGTTGCTCTCAATTTACTTGCGACCCACAAATCAGATGCTGATATAGTGACTATGAGACCATCTCCGAAGTTATAAAACACAATTTTAAAATCGGTCCACAATAGACAGAGAAATTCCGAAACATGCCTACAAAAAAAATTAGGCGGTTGTAGAAACTGTAATACTGGCACGCATACATAGATAAGATTTTTTTGGAAAAATGTAGGATCTCGGCGTTTTTTAATAAGGGTTATTTTCGATTTCTCTCGAATCAGTCTTCAGATCCTGACTTGGTGACTACGGAACCGCCTCGGGAGTGCTTACAATTGGCGAGATATAGTGTTACGAAGAAGTTAGTTAACAATTATATGAGTTTCTCCAAGTCCTTGGAATTCACACATCGGATCCTGACATGGAGACAATGGGACTAATTCGGGAGTGTAACCATTTGATTAAGAGAAAAAAATTGAAAATCGGGTCACAATTGACGGAGAAATGGAGTAACGAACATACAAAAAACACAGATGAATAGAGAACCTCCTCTTTTTTAAAGTATGTCATTTATTCAATTATGTATGCGGTAAAGTTCATTAAATTTACCAGACAAGGAGAACTCATTCACGTCAAAGAAGCCCGATAAATATGAAAGATAATACGACCCGAGCTATAAAGATCTACAGACTCTTGAATAAAGGCAAGATATTAATTAAGTATGTGCTAGCAAAAGAAAAATTATAGTCGGAAAATGAACATAGATATAATTCGTGGAGGCTAAGCAACTATAATTGTTTATAAGTATATCCTTTCTGTCTACCCTAATAGAGGAGGCGTGAGAATATATATATATATATATATATATATATATATATATATATATATATATATACTTAATTTATCTCTACTAGTCCACCGACATAGATAACCACTACACAAAACCACTTCTATATTATCACTATATAACTGGGATTCTCCTTTGACATATCAGATTAAATCCCTCACAATATCTTGTGATAACCTAATATGAAAGTTGTGATAAAGTCTGTTTATTACAAACGGGATGCAATGACGCGAACGCATTATCTTGTACACGTGAAGGAGGAAATTGCATTAGAACAAGCCGCCGCGATAACCTAGCAACGCGCAAAACTCTGCCAGGTATAGGGTGACCAGAGGAAAATAAAATATTAGGGAAAAATTGGAACTACTCTCTCTACATTTTATATATATAAATCAAAACGTAGTTAATGTTGTCAAGAAACTACATGAATATATAATTAAAAGTACGTTTTAACGGTTTTAAGCGCGGTATTTATTTGTTTTTTGATTTTAATTCCGACTACTTTTAGTAGCCGTGATCATGGAAGACAGATCAAGTGTCAATGAGCAATGTTAAAGTTATTATTTAGCCTACTTTCAAGCTGTTCATTTTTTTTGTTAATTTTTGTTTATAGTTATTATTTACTTTATTGGAGCCTTATCTAATTTACCACCACTTCGCAACATGTTGTGGCTTGAAAAAAAGATGCGGCATAAGAAACTCTTCAGCAAACCAGCTTCAGCTTAAAACCGTTAAAACGCATTTTCATTTCTCATATTCTGAAAGTACACTTGGAGTTACCTAATCACAGGGATGAAAAGAGAACTTTTCGTACTTGGGAAGCGATTCTCCCTGCTTTCAAAAAAATTATAAAACTACGTGAACCATAGATAATACACGCGACTCATGTCCCAGCTTTTTTACAGCTCCTATTAAATAGCGGCTAAATTGTAATAAAAAAATATCAACAATTTTGTAACATCATTTTATACTTATAAATTACTTTTCAGTATATTATTATTTAATTTACATAAATTTGAGCTAAATATTTACTATATTAGTGACAAAAAAATACTGGCTGGTAGAATGCCACAGGAAAAAAATTGAAATTTCATATGTGACATACGTGATGATGTTTTTATCAGATTTAGATATAGATTCAACGCCTGATTTGATTATAGAAGTAGTTGTTTGTTTAGCTAATCAGTTTTTATTTACTTTCCTCATATTCGAAATGAAAAGCAGAGTGTTAAACTCGGGTGAAAGGCCTGTTTCGGCACTCGAATTATTAGCGCCCTCTCTACTCTCGTGTGCCAAACTATGCCTTGCCTACATATGTCACTTTCACCTCTCACGTAACAATCTACTATTTAACCGTGTGTACTAGTCGCCAAAGCTTAAGAAAACCCTATATATCTAAATGAACTATTTTTATTTAGGTGATGATCTATAAAAAATCCATTATTCTCAATGACATTTATTCACATATATCGTACGATTTTAGTGTATATCAAGAATTTGATATTACAGAGCTATTTTGCTAATGTATAAAATTGTAATCGTTACGATTGATGATTTAAAAAAAATGATTTATTTATTCTTTCTCACATATCGTGGAAATTCTAGGCTGTACGACTGGAACTCTCTCCCATTTCCAACCAGACAAGGTAATTCATTGACTACATTTAAACGTATGGTCACTGACCATTATTGGTCTATTAAATATTTTTTTGCATTAAATGAATGTATCTATTGTTCGAATGTATATATTTATAATATCATCGTATATCTAATTATATATGTATATCTGTGTATATATGTATATCTGTATATATAAGTATATAGTACTTTATTTGTATTATTTTCTTTTTTTTTAATACACCACCAAAAATCTTATATTGAAATTTCATTTAAAATCTCTAGACACTGAGACTCCGATCTCCGAGACCGCCTGGAAGAGATCACTATAAGCGATAAGGCCGCCCATTGTTCTAATGAAAATGTATCCATATCAATTGTCTAGATTTAAGTTTATGGTGAACAATAAAAAATTTTCATTCATTCATTCATTCTAAACAATTTAGTATTCAATTTACCTCAAAGACTCATATTACCAGGTTAGTCCGGGAAATTTCTACCGTAAGGCAAGCTTATCTAGGTAGCTAATAATTTACAAATATTAATATAATGTGCAGACGAGCAGGTTTTAAAACTTGCGTTCGGAAAAGTCAAGGTAGGAAAAGTATGTTAGTCGCAAAAAATTAGCCTAAATTTTGTTGCAATATTTATGTAGTTCTTACAACCCCCCCAGACTTTTAATGCAAGTATAGCAAAGCACAATTAGTCCTAGAGTAGTATCTTAACCTGTCTCAATAAATTGTTTATATAACGTAAAAAGAACTTTACAAAATAAGTTACAGACTGATATTTTGCTAAATTAACGCTTAATGATATGGTCATTTTTGTAGTAGGATTGACTAGTAAGACATATAGAGCAGTAATTATACTATTCTATTAGACTTTTACGTAATATTTTAAAGCCTGCAGATTCTTTCAATAAATGGATTAACTAGTACAAAAAGAATTTTCAAGTCTGACTGCTGGTTGAGATAGAAGTGTTCAAATATATATACAAGAGCTCTTAATTTTTATATGTATTGGTATTTATATAAAAAATATAGTTTGGGTACAGTTTCGCAGACTATCCATAATGAGATTTTTAGAGAAGGAGACTTGCACGTATTTTGAGTTCATGCAATTTGAATAAAAGAGTTTATGTCCATACCGACATTGCGTCTAAAATAAGCAAATGTAAAGTATTTTCTTAAGTTTTCGCGACTAGCACACATAATAAAACTAAGTTACAACGATTTTAAGTACGATGTTTTATTTGGTCTTTATTCCGAGATTTCAACCACTTTTCACTAGCCATGATCACGGAAGACAAAGATTCTTTATATGCCATGATCATATAAATTTGTTTTAAGATAAACGCCCGTTTGGTTTATGACAAAGCGATAGCCTATTTGCACACGGACGTGTAAACAGAACTCATAGAGATGCATTGGATTCCACGACGAGGTGCAGCCTTCAAAAGTTCTATGCTCGAGGCCGGGGCCACGGAAGCGCTGTCACTCCCAGGAAATTGAAGTCACTTCATCGTATTCTCTGTACGAACAATGCTTTGTGAAAGAACATCTAATTTATCTCCCGAGTTGTTTCCAGAAACAGCTCGATTTAAATTGAATATCGATTAGTATCAAGTATATGTTTTGAAACTATCTTTGCTTTGAAACCCTTTGTTGTTCGAAACTTATTTAATTATTGAAACGTCGTTTACTTTACCGTTTTGAAATGTCAATAGATTCCGTATGAAATGTAGCTTTTTCTGTACGAAACACACACTGACTTAAACTATATTTAAGTACTTACTTCAATATTTGTGATTAAAATATGTGTAACCAGCACATTAGGTTTCAGTTTTCATATATCGACAAAAAATAGTACCTGAAACAAAAATATTAAAATTATGAAAACGGTTTATTCAACTCACAAAATAGCATTATACCATTTTAGGCCTGATTTCAAAATTATTATTAGTATTATGTATTTAAACAAGTTGAAATTAAAACTGATTTAAAAAAGAGACTAACTACCTACGAAATTATGTTTATAGATCTGATGGCCTAAAGAGGTCGTTATCGCAGATTCACATGATGAACATGACGAATATTACCATAAAGTGGTACTTTATGCTATGTCTTACAACTACCGGTATATCTTGACATTAGTCAATTTCACTAAGCGATTCTCCATAGGCAACCGCTTCAGTCCCTCAGATCTCGTCCAGCCTAATAGATGATTGTTGTGGCATCGTACTAAGAGTATTTTGACTTCTAGTTTTCTGCAAGAGTGTTAATATATAGGTATACATTTTAAAGTGGGTTCCAAAATCTGGTACATCAAACAGTGTCATTTGAATAAGACTCATTGTGTTGTGACTTGCAGTAGTACTTGTTATAGCGTATTTAGTAATCTATACCCAGTGCTTTTATTCTTTATTACGGACTTGGTGATAAACCGTTTATCATGACACATGACACATATGTACACAGAAAATTGCTATAATCGTATTGAGATATATGTTTTACATTTGCAGTCCAAACTGAGATGATACTGGTATTTATGGAACTCTGGTGAGAATATTATATCTTATATTATTTATTATACTTGTTACTTATCAAAAACATATTCAATCCATTATTAAAATCATCTATTCTCCAAACTGTACCCACGGAAACATCAGCATGCCCCAAAGAAGCTCTCTTTCTGCAATTAAAACGATTGATATGATTTTCTGAAACGTTTAAAATATACAGTTGCTGGGCGAGGAAAGTGCTCGTACTCAACGCAACTCAGGTGGGGTCTAGCCACGTATCGAAGCGCGAGCGCCCACCACATATGCCACCCATTGTAAATATTAGTTCGCGAAACTCATCAATTCCGCGTTCAAACTTAATAAAATACTTGGCGCTTAATTGAAAATGAATACTGCCGGCGTCGATGCGATCGATAAAATATTCCGCAGCCTTAATCCGCGATAATGAAGCGCCCCCGCGAAGGGTTGCTTAGAGGGGCCCAATAATAAATGTTGCGTCCCAAATTTAAAATCAAAGTGCGGAATAAATTTTGATTAAGCGATTAGCCGACTCTGTGAGGTGTATGCTTTTCTTCAGATATATTAGTTATGCTCTGTGAGCCTTTATGACACTTTGGAGTATGGGATTTGTGTAGCTTCTCTAGGGTCTGGATTTAGCTCATGATTTATGGTTTTAATGTGACATTATCGGCTATTTAGGTAATCTTCAGACAATCAACTCTGTAAACCGCTAATATGCTCCTAAATGTATAATAAAAATTGGCTGTATAGATAACGATGAGGTTTTAAAGTAGAAGAAATGGATGGATTATGATGATAATTTGTAGTGTGACAGATGACGTATTCCCGAATAGAGGAGTATGGAAAGAAGAGACTTATTGTGCCGACTCCAATTAATTGGGAGAAGGTGAAAAAAACGAGAAAGAAAGATAGGTTTAAAGTAAGAAATGCTGAAGATCATATGTTACATTTATTTAGTTGCATAGTTGTTGTCATGTTTCTTTTTAAGGTTAATAATTAATTTTATATACCCTCTTATTTTTAAGATACAATCGGTCATATCCTTAATTGAATAAAATGTTATATTTTGATTTATTCTGTGATTAGCGCCTGTTTTGTATAGAGTAGTTGTCTACAATTTACCACAATTTTATGTAATAATATTTATCCCTAACATGTGGTAATTGTGTAGATTAAAATTCAAAATCTCTCGATTGTATGTATATAAACGGTGTTTGGTTTATTTTATTACATGTAAAACTTTAAGTATAATATTTTATATAATATCTTATATAAAATATTATCTAAAATTTCCAAACAATGATATATTAAATGCTTGTTATTCATAACCCTTTAATTAAAATAGTTTATCAATAATTTCAATCCGCTATCGGTTGTGCCAATTTGCTAAGTTTCTTATACCGTAAAGTTGTTGGAGGGATGGCGAGGTGTTCTAAAAATGCTTGTCGAGTGTGAAGAGTCAGTGGATGACATGTATGTAAGCCGTAAGTTTCTCTGATTATAAATATTGTGAACAGTTGCTGTTCTTTTATTACCATAAACCCTTCTGAGTTGTTTCAAGTATTACAAATAGTATGTGGAGAAGCAAAGGTAAGAAAGTGTGTCCTGAGTTCTGAAATAGAAGGTTAACACGTAATTGGGATTTAAAAGCAGAATACGAATGAATGTAGAGTCTGTTCATTCATAACTTAAACACAAATTAATTATAATTCAAGTTTTAAGCTGTTTTTGTTGATAGATCATTAAATGTAATGCAGTAATTTTTAAATTTAATATGGATTTAAGTATGGACAGACGGTTAAACCGATCTCTTCAAAATCTAAATCACTCGTATTATAGAAATAATTGTATAAAAACGTTATTGAAGTAGTGCATCAATACTGAACTAGATCATCATAAAAATAATAATAAATATACATCATAATACAGTTATAGTTAATTCTCTTGAATATCGTTGCATTTATCAAATCTGCCGGTGCATATGCATTAGTTTCATATTCAAAGGAAATGCTAGTTTGCCGGGAGTCTACGAACTTCAGATGTTCTGACGTAACGGATATGATGTAAGGTTTGTTGAATGTTATATTTACAAAGTGTTTGTTGACTTCTAATTATTAAGTCTTGTTGTTTTCAAACAATAAAATATTAACAAGGAAGAATATTATCATGATGTGTGGTGCCATCTAGTCATGCAGACCTTTTCATAGGTAGCTTAGTAGTTAGAGTAATACACGTGTTGTTACAATTTCCATCAGCTAACGGTAAAAGAAGACATCGTGATGTAATCTGCACATCAACATAATATCATCATCAACATATTTTTAAAGTATCATGATAGAAATCATTTTAATTAATATTTAGACAATAATAATAAATATGTTACTTAATTCTTTAAAGAATTGACGTCACAACTTGCTTAGCTCTTATAAAATCTGTGTGACTTCGGCGTTTTCTAAGATGAAAAAAATTATATCAGTAAATCTAACTGGCAACTACCCCATTCCACAAAATAGCTGATGAGGACTTAAATAGATGTTGGCAGCATTATATATAGCGAATATTGTCGAACTTGGGTTTTCAGTAAAGAGGAAATGAGTCTTTTAAAAACATAATAACGTATAATAATACTATGCAGACAAGTATTTTCCGCTCTAAGCTACATTGTGCCCCGCCAAAACGTGAAGGTAAGCTTCGGCGTCATACGGTTAATTACGCGATGTACAGCGCGAAACACGCGTGATTTATGACTGCTCTGTAAGAAACGGCTATATGATGCCGTGTATTTATTCGTGAATTTCGAGTGAATATTTCAGTAAACTTTACTAATAAGTCTTGGTTAGAGTTGCATTGACGCTTCGCTTCTAGTGTACCCACGGTTTCCGCTTTTCTAACCAATTCAAGTAAAAAGAGGTGATATGACGTTGAGGTTTTACCACAGTGTTACGATATAGAGTTTTTAAAAAGGGTTTCACAAAATTCCTTCGTGTCCGGCAGCAAGCTGGTGACATCCCTGTGGTGTTACAAATGTCCATTGATGACGGTAACCACTTTCCATCAGATAGGTCGTCTGAGCGCCTACTGTACCAACCAACCGACGTAGATCGAATTCTATACAAAATATTGTAATACTTAAATTGCACTTTTGTTATATCGGCCCCAAATTATCCTGGCAGCGTAAGATTCGTACGTTTGACAAATGCGAATGCTTACTGAATACTACACACTGTTATAATAACTTGATTTCAAAATTCCCTGTGTTTTTAAATTTTGCTAAATTATTTTAAATTTAAATTGTTCAATTTTTACATTTAGATAGATTTTTGACACCAATGTTATATGTAACATTGATCGATATATAACACAATGAAAATTTATAGATGTGAAATATATAGTTTATATTATAACTATTTGTGTATTTACGATACTTTTTTAAGTATGAAAATTTTCTTATAGAAGTTGAAATATTGTCCTTTTTTAGGATATGGGTAATAGAATGATTTCCGCGGGATATATAGTTTTCACGGTTTTCGCCGTGAGATAACCCTAATCTTGATAGTTCTTAATACATACTTTACTATTTATAAGTAAATATAATACATTGTAATATCAATTAATAGAGAATTCATATTATATTGACATCAGTAATTTTTAATAAATCAATTTTAGTAGATTCTGTAATATACAAATTCAATCCACGACTTCGGAGTATTAGTAAGTTTATATCGTTCATCATTCTTCCATACCATATGTAAGCAACACTACCTTGTCTAATAATTGCCCGCACTCATGTTAATGAGTTTACTACATCTTCAAGCTTTGGAGTTTTAAAAGTGCACCGCCGGTGCCGCCTGCCTTCAGCAAGGTGTCTGCAATTAAAGTTACCGGCGCCGTTGCGTTGACTTTGAACTACTACTCTTTAGTAGTATAAGAACCATATTATCTTAAAACGATAAGAAAATGAGTTATTAAGTCAGTTTGTTTATAGTTTAATGCCAGTATAGTATCCGTGCAGGAACGGAGAAAGAATACAATTTCCTGCGACCGGGCGGCCTGTCGTAAGAGGCTACAAGATGACCCACAGCCAGGGCCTCTATATGCCCGTCTGAATGGCTACCACCCTTGATCTAGAGTGTGTCGTCACAACAACCTTGAGTTATGTTCCGGCATTAATGACCATGTTAGCAGAGCAGCAGCAGCAGCGCATTTGTATAGCAGTACCTCTGCTGTCACAAATGCCCATAGGCGATGGTGACTGCTTTTCATCAGGTGGGCAATCTGCCTGCCTGCTGAACTCACGTAATCAAAAAAACTATAAAATAGCGAAAAACACTCAAAGGAGCCTAGAGGCCGATTATGATGAAACCTAAAGTGATATCATTAGATTTTTGAAAAGTCAATTACGCTTGTCAAGAATGTAAACAACTTCTTACTTTCCTAGTGACGAATAACTGCAGTGATGGTAGTCTTTTCTAAAGTTGTAAAAGTGTGTATATGTTATTTCCAACATCTAGTAGGTGGAAAATTCAAGGTTGTGCTTAAAAATGCTTTTAACAAAATCCGTTCAGTAGTTTTATATATATTATGTGTAATTGAGAGAACATGAACTTCGCCAATTTTTCGACTTTGAACTCAGCTCTCCTTTTTATGTCCTTATAAACATATATACAAAGATGTAACTACAAGACGTAGGCTAAGCGCCCAATATTTTTATCGTATATGTGATAACTGTCATTGAAACCCTAATGTTACAACTGTGCAAAAACAATTATTACTCATTAAAAGACATAGTGTGCACTTAGCCTAATGCAATTGTACTTAATATGTGTTAAGGTGTATATCAAAATAATTAATGATAAATCAGATCACTACCACAAAAGTTGGATGCCTTAAAATATTTGAAGAAGCAATAAAAATTAGACGGCACTGGATCCCGAATTGCCGCAGGCTGAAGATGGGTTAGAGTTCCCTTGCATATCCATTGTGCGTCTATACTTGAGAAAGGGTTGGTTGGCACTCGGCTACTGGCAAAATTGAGAAATGGACCGGTTAACGTTGTTAAGTCTCCCTGGTGCCAGTGAATTACGGTAGAGAATGAAAAATGTTTTGTTTTTACACCGCAAAACTATACGTTCGTTTTCAAGTCAGCTTTATAGTTAGATATGTAAAACGTTTTCAAAACCATTAAAATAATTTGTCATTCATTTTGGAGGTATAGTTTGGCGCCTTAAATACTCAACCGATCATTACGAAATTTTGCTTATTAGTCGGGTACAGAAAAGTTCATAGAGATACCTTTAATCTAGAAAAAACTACTGTTTCCGAGAGATAGATAAAAATAATCTTCAGACGGTAGTTGTGAAACATAATTCATGATTGACAAAATTTACATAAACGTGAGCAAAGACACAGGCAAAAAATTGATACTTATAAAAACAGAAGATACAAAATTTTATATCTATTTTAAATTTATGTACATTTCAACAGTTGACGGCTAAAGCCTATGGCGTCTGCCATTGTGGTCGCATCCGTTTCCTCGTGGCATTATATTAAATTTTATTATAGCCCTGGACTAAGTAATGGGAATATCGTGTAAGGAGCGGCCGTCCGGAGCCCCAGGGCGTCGGAGGGGCCCAGGGGGACGCGGGGCGGGGGACGGTGATTAAAATTTCGACTACCGTTGATGACACGACAGTACTGCAGAGTGGAAGGATTAATGCTGGCTTTATGAGTGGATTATACTATTACTTTGTACTGACGGCGATAAAACAGTGTAAGCGTTGTGATTTCATTTGTTGTGACTTCATTAGGTCTGTTGCAATAATAGGATTTATTTTTATTGTGAAACTGGTAAACAAGCAGACTGCCCAGCTATAGACAATTGCAACACCAGAGCGAAGGTAATGCGTTGTCAGCCTTTAGGATAGGATAAATAGGATGAGACAGCGGCATGCGGTACAGGGATAAGACGGGAGGAATAGGTTAGAAAGGATGGGATATGGGATTGGATTAGAGGGATGGGATAGGGAAAATCGGTTAAGAAGAGGGAGAAATGGGCCGTCAAAATTCTCACTTGTCGTACGAAAGACTATGTGACACAAGGCTAACCGTTTCACGCCGTTTATTCTTTGTAGTTTGAAATTGTATTTGTGTATATGTTAAGGTAAAAGTAATAAACTGGTGATTATATATAATAATCGGTAATTATGTGTAATCACCATTAATGCCGGTAATTATGATAAATAAATGAAAATTTATTAAATTAACCGGTTTGTTTACATAATGTTTACTATTACGCGAGCTTGAGAATTACACAAGAAAACGGGTAATTTGATAAGTTTTCATTTATTTATCATATTTACTGAGTTTAGTGGTGATTATGCATAATTACTGGTTAGCTATATGAATATAATTGAAATCCACATATATAGTGACTCTTCACGATATCTCAGGAACTATAATATCTATAGACTTGAAATTTGGCATGGATCTTGCTTTCACTAAGTAGAGGTCAGCTGAGAACGGATTTTACGGCACGCTAAGCGGGCTGGTATCAGCTAGTTATATATAATCACCGGATTAATCACATATTGCAGAAAATAAAACAAAGACTCCCGTCCTAGATACGGTGGGGGTTAGGCTAAGTTAGAAGTATAAATTATTAAAGATATCACTTGAAATCAATAGTTGAGTTAAAATATTAAAATAATCTTTGTATAATGTCCTTTTTAATTCACATCTTCCTCTTTATTTAAAGGAACGTTTTAATTTCCTACATCTTTCTTATTCCCGTTCTTTGCGCTCTAGTAATAATCTCTCCTTAATGACACCTGTACACACTTCTTCCTTCGTTGATAACCTCTTCGCAGTACAGGCTGTCTGTTTATGGAACTCACTGTCACTCATCATCAGACAAGCTAATTCCGTATAGTCTTTTAAAGTCATGGTTAATAATTATTTTTGGCCCTCTCAGGTCTAACAGTGCTTATTCTGTATGTATTATGATATGATTTTATGTTTGTATAGTAAATAAAGTCTATTATTATATTAGGTTGGGGAAAAGGTTTCTTTGCATTTTATATAAAAAAATCAAAAGGTTTTTTATAAAGTTTATTTACATTTGACTAAAGTATGTAGGAGCCATTTTGTTAAATAACTTTTTGCCATCTTGTAGGTAGGGACGTGATCCCATCGCTATAAAAATTTTGGGGCTTCTGATCAAAAAACTGCGACAAGTTGTTTTGGCAGTCCTCTCGTAATGTTAACCTGACACTGCCTAAGGAATTCTGCAGAGGCCGAAACAGGTGAAAATCTGAAGGTGCAAGGTCAGGACTATACGGCGGATGCATTAACACCTCCCAGCCAAACTCGTATTTTTTTCTGAATGGCTAAAGATGTGTGAGGTCTAGCATTATCATGGTGAAAAACCACACCCCTTCTGTTGATTAATTCCGGCCGCTTTCTCTCAACTTTTTGCTTTAATCTCATCAGTTGTCCGCAGTACAGTTCAGAACCGATAGTCCTGTCTGGCGGTAACAGCTCAAATGAATAATACCCTGCCAATCCCACCATACATACAGAATCACCTTGTTGCGAGTTAACCCGGATTTCGCCACAGTCTGAAGCCTGACCGGCCTTTGACCACGATCTTTTTCGCACGTTCTTGTCATACGTGATCCACTATTCATCACCAGTTATCAGCTTCTTCAAAAATGGTTCGGTTTTATTACGTCGTAATAAAGAATCAAATGAGTACACGGTTCATTAGGTTTCTTTCAGTGAGCTCATGAGGTACCCAAATATCGAGCTTTTTTGTGTACCCAGCTTTTTTCAAATGCGCCAAAACAGTTTTGTGGTCAATTCCCAGTTCTCCAGCTACATCGTAACTACTAATACGCCGATCTTGCTCCACTTTTTCAAAAATGGCATCAATTTTGTCCGTAACAGGGCGACCAGAGCGACGTGCATCTTTGATATCAAAATTTCCGGATTGAAAACGCTTAAACCAAATTTGCGCTACTCTCACAGATACTGCATTAGGTCCATAAACATCACAATTTTTTTTCGCGGCTTGTGTTACATTTTTACCTTTTTTGTAGTAACGTTTTAAAATGTATCGAATTTCTTCGTTAGATTCACTCATTTTAACAATAAGAAAAACAAATGGAAATCACACATTTTCCTAATTTGAATTTGGAAGTGTCTTCTTTAAAATTAAAACTTAATGATACCAAAACCAGCCAGATACAAATGGTATAGCCAAAGAGATCTTATTACAAATTCATACATACTATATGCGAAAAGACTTTTTCCCCAACCTATTATGTCTATGTTCTGAATGTTTCGTATTATTATGCTCTTCACCGCCACTGTCATGTGTAAATATTTTCCTACTTTAGGAGGTTACCTGGAAGAGATCGCTTTAAGCGATATTAATTTTTGCTGAACAATAAAATGTTTTCATTCATTTATTAATTCATTTATAATAATCGAATTTTCATTTTACCACTTTAAATTCAATATCACAGGTGTATATATATATATGTCGCCTCGAACTCGACACGAAGAACACAATAATAATAATCAAAGTTTATGACAATGAATTATTACAATTACAATATTAAATACAGCACAATAATACACAGAAATATTAGGAAAACTCCAAGAGTTGCGTTCACGCTTGTCAGGTGTCGAGCAGCAATTTGCCCTCAAAGAATACTGCTATTATCGGACCGTAATTATTGACCACACCATATTAAGTGTTCCTTGCCCAACAGAGCTTTCGCTCTCTTCAACCGCCGAATGTCGAATGTCCCGTTTAGGCGATTTCACCTCCTTTTATACTGTCGAACCAACAACACTAAAATCAAGTGCAGGTACTTTGAGAAAAACATAAGTACCCTCAATTTAAAGTCGTTACTTTACGAAATTTTTACGATTATATCGCAATCTGCGATATTATATATATATATATATATATATATATATATATATATATATATATATATATATATATATATATATATATACCCATGATGACATTACTTATATACTTATACTTTCTTTAAATATGTATCTCTGAAATCATAATTGAAAATTCATAAAAAACAATAATAATAAAATAACATCTAATAATATAAAAGAAATTAGAAGAACAATCAACGCAAAATAGCTATTCAGTATTTGAGATACGCCTAAAAAGTGTACAAAGTTTGGACTATAAAAACGACTAAGAGCCTCTAAAGAAGAAATAAAGCTGAAAACAAACATATTATAGTTCGGACCGACGAACCAAGTTTGCTCATAAGCAATAAACGTGGTACAATTGTTTATCAATTGCTTGTAACTCTGTTTTGGCTATTTTTATGATAATGTGCTCATACGAGCTTATTTTTGTTATTATAATAATCTATGTGGTGTGTTGACAATAAACTTTACAGGATACTTTTAAAAAATTTGAGAGGCTTCTTAAGTTTAAGCCAACTCTTAAATTACAAAAACCTATCTAAACTAATTAATATTTTTGTAAAAAAATGCGTTTATTATATCGCATTAAAAAGAAAAATGAAACTTTGAAGTATATCAAAGTCATCATTTTTTATTGTACAATTTTGCATATTAAAAAAGCTTATCGTGAGGTCTCTTTGACACACTAAAATTTCTCTACAAGCTTTGACATGACATGTAAATTGTAAAATATTTTTTTATATAATACATTAAATTATTTATATTATTTTTAACCATACCCGGACATGAGCTACCTTTTTCTGTAAAACGAAAACTATTGATTTCTTTTTTCCTTTTATTTTATTTTCTTACTAATAAGCATGCAAAATGTCAAAGACGTAAAAAACAGGGTATAAAAAACTAACAGACATATAAACACATACACGTTACTTAAAAGCTTGTAATAAAAAATATGGTAGTTCGCGAAATGCACACAGGTAACATGTTTTATACACTATCATGTCGGTTTCTTACAGGCACGTTGTTTAATACATTATAAGTCGGATTTTCAATCATCAGATAAAAGTTATCGATCGAATAAACAGTAACCGGACTGATTGTAAAAATAGAACAATTCAAATATTATATCCACGCATGTGTCATTTTCAATTTGTTCATGCTGTATGTTATCCTATGAATAATTATTATGTATGTGGTGATTGACAGACCAACAAATAAAGCATTTACAAGGGATGTACGGAAGTTTAAAAATGAGTTCACACTTTACTTAATACTTTCTTAATTCATTTTAATTACTTTCTTCACGAAGTCGGCTGTTCTTAATTATTTCCCAATAAATCCCGAACGCGCCCGTTGATCTTTCAAGTGTGAAGGTTTATTTAAGGGTGAGCAATATTTTTTCCAGCCCCAACTTAGGGATCACTTCGTTATATTTATTAAAACATCGCCCGAGATTACAAAGAACACGATATTTTTTACACTTTAAGATGTGAAAACCAATTAAGGAGATAAAAAAGGAATCCAGCGAGGTGCCTGCATTAATTTCTTTTTTGCGGGGATTATTTTAAAATTGCATTATATTCTTGTTAAGACGCCGGGAGCCGTCCCCGCGCCATGATAGCACTACCCCTTCCTTTTTAATTGCCTTGGGCTATTGCGAAATGAGTAACCTAAAGGTGCTCGGCCGGTACTCAAGATAAGACTTTCCGAAATTGCAACGAATTTCTGATTAATATAGATACTGTTAGTGCGAGATTTATACAGTAAAATACATAGAACTTCAAGAAGACTATATAGACTTCCGAACAAATATTGCCAATCTAAGGCAATATTAATTATTAATTTATTACAAGTTATAATTCTCACAAAGTTATTAGCGCTAGCTAGTATTTGTAACATAATGCATTCGACCAAAGGTAAAGTGAGAATGATCGTTCGGCGCTACGCCCACTCGCTTTTATATCCGAGTGAGGACGAAGCGAGTTCAGTAGTATTCATAACTACCCGCAAATATTACAATAGTACAATAATAGGTGCGACTACTTGGAACCAATATTATTAACACTACTTAATATTCGACTTATTGGTTTGGATATAAGGTGTGTTTCAACTATTGTCTGTATCAATAATACTAGTAACAAACTCATAAACATCCTATTTACTTGACTCTATTCACCGTTGATGTTTTATCTCGAAATTTTCACCTTTTTATTATTGCTAAAAACTGAAAAACAGGGAAACGGCCCAACTGATGGTAAGTGGTTACTGCTGCCTATGGAAGTTTGCAACACGAGGGACGTTACCGACATTGTAGATATTTTATAGAGCCCTTCTTAACTGACCTAATGTCGTAGTGTAAAGGAAATACCTGGGCGGTAGGTTCCCTTGACCTTAATCAGACGTTAGCGATTAGACACTAATAACTACAGTAGGTCAGTAAGTGATAAATATACTATGTCAGACTACGACTTCATCTGATTATAATAAAACAGTATTGCCTTATTACCACTAAAATTACCTAATTATCTGAATATTTTTGTATTACTGTAAGCAATTATCTAAATATAATTAATGTACCGAAGAGTAATAAATGAGTTATATAAATATGTCTTTTACGTGCAACAAACTTGTATACGTCATATAAATAGATATACGTAAATATTAAGAATTATACAATTTCAACTTACAACTGGTTATATTATATATTTATTACCTGAAGCAGGCAAACAACCCATCCGATGGAAAGCGTATGGACGTTACATACGCAACACCAAGGGTGTCGCTTACGCGTTGCCAGCCTCTAAGAAATTTTATAACACCCTCTTTAAAAATCCCCATCTGAAGTGGTATTTTTTTTAATTTTTTAAAATCATAAAGGGCTTTGTCGCTTAAGCGACCATGTTGCCCCTGGTTAGTACAATTACGTAGACTAACAAAACAGAGTAATCACTGATTTCTTATATCTACTAGTTTATATAGAATTCTGGCGTCATGCGAAGATGGTTCTGCCAGAATACTATTAATTTGACCTACTAGTCCTTAAATTGAGACCACAACTTTGTCTAAAAGTGTCATTCTGGGCATATTCCATCAATATATGATACAAATCATCGATAGTGTTTCAAGTTTCACAATTTGGGGAAACATTCTGCGAACAAGTATAAGAATTTGTTGCATGGAATGTGGCCAGATCTGAGTCTTCAAGCTGTTATTACTTGAAGAGGTACTTACCCGTTGTGTCTAAAAAAGCAATACCGCATTAGGATATTTTAAAACAGAGTATCATTAAGTTTCACCTTCTTATTGTCTTGTCAGCTAAAAAGATTTATATAATTGTTCATAACAAGTTGAAGCAACTAGTCACGACATGGCACGAAATTGTAATGGAAATAAAGAAATAATTCTCACGCGAAAATAAATTGTGCGTCGATGCCATTGCGTATCTGATATCTACATACATATTTCTGACACGGATCGCTCAATTCGGGGGCGAAGTTCTAAAGTGTTCGGCAGAAGTGGTCACGATTACACCAAATCAATTTCCTATAGGTAACAATCAAAATTAGCCTTTAAAATCACGGCAGAAAGGTTGAAACCGCCCGCTATGTACTTTTGTGGATAGTGATCGTGATTACAATGATGCAAAGTTTGATTTGCGCTTGACGTGACTTCGTTTCGACTTTATTTCGTAACAAATGAGTTTGTATAGACAGTAAATGTAATGTGGTATAGGTTTATTAGTCATCGATGGTGGTGCGATACGCCGGTGCCAGGCGCGGGCGGCGCGCACGCAGGCTCTGTCAACACTACCCTAATGAACGGCAGTTACACAACGCACGTGATGCTAAATGTCGCTTTACTTCCTGCGCAGTAATTTTATTGTAATTTGTGCGTATTTATCATGTGAAGAGAATTATGGCTCTATTTTATCGTGCTATAAGAACAGAAAGAACTGTTGAGTAACGTTTACGAGTAACGAAAGTAATCAACACATAAAATCTCTCTGTAGAGAGAGAGATTCCATGGTTAAAGATAATAAAGAAAGAAAGTTAATATACAACCACGTGAATTGATGTTCTAATAATGATGATAACGATTATTTAGTATATAGTATAAAATAAAAATAATAATAACAGCCCATAAATCTCCCACTGCTGGGCTCGGGCCTCCCACTATAGGGGACTTATAGTATAGGTTAGTAGTATAGGGGGATAGTAAAGTACCTTGAAAACATAGAAAACATGGAAAACCATCTTCCATAATACTATAACTGATTTTTTTCTAGTGTTTATGTAAACTTAAAGAAATAATTAGTATATAAACTAACACTATAAGTTCGTTTTTTTTGTTTGTAACGCCTTTAGACAAAACCACTGAATCTATTTTGATGTATAGATATAAATAATATATGTATATCTTTGGTAGTAAAGATCAACTTAAGCTACTTTCATATTCGAAGAGAGGATAGTTTTCAAGAAATATGGATCTAAAGTTAACACTATCCAAACTGAACGATCTTTTGAAATCTTGTACATATGTACTTTCGATAACGGCGATAAACATAGTACTTTTTGTCATAGAAACTAAGATCATTTTATTTAGTTAGGTAGATAATTTGATGCTAAATAGACATATAGAATAATGCTTATCCTGAAAATTGCAAGATCGCGAGGACTATACATACAGCCATAATATACACTTCCGCAGCTTGTAAGAAGCCTTAGTCTAAAACAAGTTATACAATCGGTTTAAAACCGAACGAATTTTTCGTGAAACTAATCAAGGTTTCACAATATCCGCATTTCCTTCGAAATCCAAATAGGTATTTCGACAGCAAAAAAAGTTTCAACTTCAAAGGAAGACGGAGAACGCTAATTACCTTGCATATTTATGGTATTGCAGGTTTGTTAGCGTTTCGTGACAACGCTTTTGCTGTTACAAAATAAATCATGCTGGATTATTATTCTTCAGATTTTATGTATTAGTTTACTTGTATGGTGTTCTGGTGCATACTTAACCTATCAGGAACTGTTTTTATTAGTTGATGGAATGTGCATGAGCTACATTAGATGCATGCTGCGACCCACGTTTGACAATTACTTTTATAGAGTGCAAAGAAACATTTGTGATTGAGGTGTGTAAGCACACTGCATGCTTTGACACCGATAGTTGAATGTCATTGGTCGTTATACCGGTTGCGGAATAACAGTAGGTGGCATAAATAACATATTATCGACTTATGACTTTAATTAGTTTTTATTCTGTTTGCGATTTCCATAGTCGGTATTAATGAAAATGAACCATTAGTCACCAGTCCCTATATTTTGCTATTCGTTCACTTGCCCTACCATCAGTTGAATTTTGACATTACTTGTACCTTATGTCAAATTTTAACCGATAGTAAGGCAAATGAACAGTCGGTAAGATATAGCAACCCACCATAAGTAAACAATTTGCTGCTCTATGATTGTAATTGTGTCACCTTCTCGTGGTCACTGTACTACATTGTTATTAGTGGTCTAGTAGGTACTTAAAATATATTATTAGAAACTTTTTTCAAAATCTATGACCGCTCGATGGGTAATAAAGTATTAATTCCGACATTAAAATACGAATTGTTCAAGCCAAGCGTGACAATGGCGCAGTGTCACGGATTTCATGCTTGATATATTGTGATTAGCTTTTAGGTTTTAAAGTCTAAACGTCAAATGTTATGTATGGAAGCGTTTGTGAATTACATTAAATGGACGTCTTATTGTGAGGAGGGATTCACAGAGAGAATATATATTTATTATACCGTCTAATAATATAGATGTAACATAATTTATATTAAAATTAAAACTAAAATATCCTATAAATAAACCTAAATTAAAAATATATATACAATAGTAAAAAAGGAGGGATTCTAAATTTCGTGACGTCACATTTCATATATTATATCGTTATATATAAGCTTTAAAACACCAAATTTGAATTATTAACGAAAACCTTTAAAACATTTCCAACTATATCTATATGAACAGTGTTTAAATTATTAATGTATTCTATCTCATTCTCTCACAGGTTTTGTCGTATAGATTTATCTGTTTATCTGTTTTTAGTGTCGCTTTTTCATATCATCGAGTTTCAAATCACAACGATTCTAAAGAAATTTCACTTCAATAATCGAACTTGTACCGATCGATATAGATGGAACGGTTTCCAGTGGATACATTACTATTGACCACACAGTGCAAATCACGTGTTTACTACGTAAGCTTACGCACAGAAGTTTTTAAATAATGCTTCACTTTATTTCACGCAATTTTTTCACGTAGGCTGCTGCGTGTATACTTTTATTTGTCCGTCTTGTAACGTAACATTACATGTATTTAAAAATAAATATATAATTTAAAAGAAATCTAAAATATACTTTAAAATAAAAAACGCGAGCATCGCCGAGTGAAGACACTACTTTTAGTGGTCTGAGGAACCGGTCGAGGCGGCCCGCAGGGCCGCGCGTTTATGACAGCACATCGGTACTTAGTTGACTCATTCGACTTAAAATTCGGAACGACCAACACGTCAATTTTTCTGAAAAGTATTATCTTATCATTCATTATTGTTTAAATCTGACTATATATAATATATAGTTTTAGTGTTAGATTTTAAAGTGCATTTTAGATTTCTTTTATATTCATTTTAAATTTTAATATTTATTTTTAAATACATGTAATGTTACGTTACAGTCTGAGTTCTAAACAAACACATTATTGACTTAGTTTCTTTCAAATAATACGTTATATATATGTAAATAAATGTAGGTGAAATGTGTGTAGGACACAATTTGTTATGGGCAGCAAAATTGCAATTAAATCTTAGTCGCAAATAAAATCCATTGCAAAACAGTCGTGTTTTCGTACTTTACTTACTCGCCCTATAACGCACCGAACCACGTTATAATTGTCACACCACATCATCAGCTAAATGTGAGATATTAAAATTCATTATAACTGTTTATTTAAAATGGGAGCCAATAGAAATATCAATAAGATATTTTACCTAGATTATAAATATACACATTTACCGCGGCGTTGCGTACGGATGTGGCGATCGCGGATGCATCCGGACCAAACGCACGCTTCCGTCCGACCTTTGCGCCTCTCGGAAATTTAATATAACTGTTTCGTTCAGCGTACCTTTAAATGCTTAATGTCAGGTCTACATAACAGTCAATTTATTAAAATACCATGATTTACATTAGGAAAAAACTTAAAATTAAATTTTACAAATAACATATCCTACGCTTAATTAGAAGAAAAAAAATATGTGTGTGTGTGCAGTTCACACGCAGTAGAAGTGAAACTTCAGAGAATATACTCACATATGATTCTTCCCTAACTTTTATTAATATAAATATAATTCCTTTAGCGTACATCCGTCAACATATTATAATTCAAAATAAACTTCTCAAGTATCACTTTCAATTTTTCACTGTCCAAATTGGACCTATATTTAATCATGGGTCTTATTGACTCTCTAATCCATGCTGTGCAATGTAAAACTCGTATCTCATATTCTACCGCAGGCTTAGTCCTATAGAATTATGTGTTTATCTCTTTTTAGTGTCGCTTTTTCGTTTCATCGAGTTTCAAATCACAACGATTCTAGAGAAGTTTCATTTCAAAATGCAAATAATTATAAATACCTACGTCTACATCATATTAGTATCATTCAACCATAGTTTCTCATTTATTTTGCGAAGCTGACAAACAGGCAGAGGGCTTAGCTTATGGAAATTGGTTATCGCCGCCTATAGAAGTTTGCAACACCAGGGGCGAAGCGAACGCGTTATCAGCCTTTAGGATGAGGTAAAGAGAATGGAATAAGGATATAAGATAGAGGGAAATATAGAGGGATATCATATAGGGATAAGATAGATAGATAAGACAGGAGGAGTGGCATAGAAAGGATGGGTCATGGGATTGGTATAGGGGAGAGAGAAGTGGATCATTGGGTGTTGCTAGTGAAAAACAGACTAAATAATCGCAAGGTCATAAAGCCAGTCAATTATTTACGCTTTATGGCTTACTTGAAACCAGATCGCACATTTTCTGGCTTAAATATGGTATACAACTCTCCTGTGAGTATACCATGGGCTTGAATATTACGACGAATTCAACCACCGAGTAAAATATTAGGTATATTTATGAGCTATTGTTTTAATTTATAATAATTTTGAATTTATTTATCTTAATTTTTTTTATATTATAAATATTTTATCATCATCTATAATATTATAAAATAAGCATGCCGTGTCTGTACATTGAAGGCATTAAAAAACAGCTGGAATAGACTATATAAACGATGGAGAACACAATACAATTTTTTTTAGATTTCTTGTGTGTTTGTTCGGGATTCAGGTAAAAACTATTAGGTCGATTTCGATGTGGTTTTCGCTGTTCGATAGTCAATTCTTAGACTTAAAATCTGCGCTACTTTTTGTATTGGGAAACTGACGGGATTTTTTCTGGGAATGATTTAAAATGCCACACCGAAAAAAAATCTAATTCCAATGTAATTTTTTCACTGATCGATTTGAAGAAAATTTTATGTAATAAAAAGTGTGATGTTTTTTTATCCCGGGAATACTAGTATCATATAATATCTAGGCCTTGCGCTTTTTTCACGCAGCGTCTATAGGTGACTGCTTGAATCATGCGATCAACCTAACTATGTATAAAAACGTCGTAATTTTAAACTACAATAGAGCAAATCTATGGACTTCACTACTTTCACAGCCTCTCGTCTTGTTTAGTTTCAAAATTGATTTCACAGACAAAGGATATTTAATTCGACCTTTTCGGTTTTGTATTACCTTATGAATCGTACCTTACAGATTATATCTATGTGGCGGTGCCTGGTACCAACGTCCCTTACTGCATTAATTGATTCGACAGATAAAGTGAAATTCCATTCGCGAGCCTCATTATTCAGATCTTAGATAATCATGTTACTGCAGTGGAATCCTCTAAAATATAGCTCGCTATCCTATATTCAGGTTTGCAAGTTACAGAGTTTTGAAGGCATAAACTTCATCACTTCAATAATATTATGAATTGATTGAAGATGTTTGATTTTCTTTAATGACTAGCATCTGCAGGCGAAACTTCGTTCGCGTTTTCATGACGACAACGTTTGTTGCATTGCATTATACCATCTTTTTCGTAATATTCGACTACCCTACGGAAATGACATCATCTATCGGGATAAAAAGTATCCTAATTGTTGATCGGGGATATTAGCTAGCGCTGTGTCGAGTTTCATTTTAATCTGTTGAGTAGATTTCAGATGATGCTCGAACAGACAGATAGACAAAAATTCTAAAGATCCATTTTCGAAATCTGATGATCCAAATTAGCCCTTCTGATTTTTTTAACTGACTTCCAAAAGGAGGAGGTTCTCACTTTTTTGTATGTTTGTTACGCGATTATTCCGTTAATTGTGGACCAATTTACTTTATTCAAAATTGTATACTCCTTAGGCGGTCCCGTTGTCATCAGATCAAGATCTCATACGTGGATCCCAGTCAAATCGAAAATAACCCTCGTTCAAGAGTGCCTACACTTTTCGAAAAGCAAAATTTGTACACGCGTGCCAGTAGTGCAGTTTTTACAGGCATTTAAAATATTACTTCTAAAGCTATTCAAGCAACCAAAAAATAGTTTTTAACAATATTGTTACGAGTGCGGAACTCAAATTAAAATGCCGTTGGAATTACTATAGAATTTACTAGAACTATACAAAGACGTATAACACAGGTACAAATATAACTGGACACAACCAGTACAAACGTAATACACGATTCAATAACACTCGCAAAGTCCGTCACTATATAGCTTATCGAATGTACACACGTTTTGTCTCCCTGGTGACGATCGATAGACTGACTATCCCTCCATTAGAGCATTGCTTTATCCAGCGCCGATACAATATGGCTGCCTGCCCACGCAGATCGAATTTCTTAGAAATTGTAATCCGCAAACCTGTGTAATTATGTCTGCGAACGCCCATAAACGAGTACAATACACAATAGGCTGTTTTATGGCAGGCAGGTGTGCATCGACTTCATCGATCTTGAAGTCAATGCCAAGTAAAACATAAAAAAACAACAACAAAATTGCAAAATGCACTGACTTTCAGATGTTTTAGAAAATACATATTATTTATTTTATATTTTAAAATCGGTTTTAATTTTATTAAAAATCTCCTTTTTAAATTAACTAGTGGTCTCCCGTGGTCGAAATTCGACCATAATAATTTGTTGTCAAAGATTGTACTTCTATAATCACAGATTTCGGTAAGGCTACACTGTTAATTTGACTTGAACAATAAACAAAAGAGTATATATATGCGTGTGTGTGTGTCAAATACATGGTGGTGTGTAATGTTTTTTTTAATGATTTAATGTATTTTTATGCATATTTAGAAAAAAATATTGGAATTCGTCGCTTCTTCTCTATATAAACTATAAGTGTGCGAAATTTCATGCTTCTCCGTCCGAGCAATTTTTGTAAAAAGGGGTACAAAGTTTTTGCTTCACGTGTTATGATGATACTAACATGACCCACTACAAATTTGTTATAATTATTATCATAGAATATGGAAGATGTCTGTTTTTTCACATGGAACTTATAAAT
Source organism: Dendrolimus houi (assembly GCA_039645545.1). NCBI lineage: Eukaryota > Metazoa > Arthropoda > Insecta > Lepidoptera > Lasiocampidae > Dendrolimus > Dendrolimus houi. Next base: position 19,567,896 of record CM077127.1, on the reverse strand, counting down.
AAATCTTGGAACTGGGCTGAGCTGAACACAAATATAAAAATAATCACTGTACCTAATGAAGAGAGTCATGTTTTTTTATTGGACGAATAACATTCCTCTAGTATCCTTTCATGCTTTACTAAAGACCATGAAAAGACTAAGGCTTGGTGACTTTCTTTTATCCCACGAAGAAAGTTTATAAAAGAATTATAAAACATTTTTATGATTATTTCCTTTTTTTACTTGTAATAACAACCTTAATATAATCACCCTCGAGAACAATTCATTTAATAAAAGCACATAAACAATGGTTTTGTAATTTATGCCCTCGCAGTGGACCACTTCTGATAACGCCCCTTTTAGAAATGCAAGATTAAGGAAACTGCTTAGACTCGTTTAATATATACTTTTCTAGTTGATTTTAATATAATTAAAAAACCTTTTAGATGGCACATTAAAACTAAGTTTTTAAATTTTAAAAAACAATAGGGTTGTGAGCACATGTTCAACAAAGTTTTAATTGTTTACGTATATACGTACATACGTTGTAGGGAAATTACGAAAACCGGGATTTGATCAAATCTGTAAAAGAGATGATTAATTTACGCGAAATGTTACAATCACAATTGTGTGGGTGATTTCCTTGAAGAAAGTGAGTGATTTGGTCCAATCCCGGAACTGTTTTAGTGAAATTTGTATATTGTTATAATTACTACACGCTAACATTGAAGGAAAACATCATTATGAAACCTGCACATCGAGATAATTCATGTATCAAATACGCCAATACGCCTTGAACAAATGTGGCTGGTACACTGTTCGCTACTGTATATAAAATGGACGGCCAGAGTACAGCCGTGGGCCATTTATGGGCTGTTAGTATTATATGTATTATTAGACTAATACTACTAAATGCTGTTGGATAACTCTATTTTACTTCCATAAAAAGTTAATTAGGCTTTTATAATAATAATAATAATAATAATAAATCTTTATTGCCAAAAAATCTAATACTATAACTTATGGAAGTCCCTGACTCCCGGGCTGGCCATAAGCCTGTGTTTCGGGAATCAGTGCCCTCTCACAGTAGTATATAGTTTTTAACACACAGCAAATATAAATCGGTAACAGTGTTTTTATGTATAGTGGGTAAGCGCGTAGACGTGCCTGAGCGCGCGCCCGCGCGCACTTCGTGTGTATGTGGCTGTGTGTGTGAGTGTATGTGAGTGCGTGTGTGTGTTGTGCATGTGTGTGAATGAGTGTGTATTGTGCATGTGTGTGTTTGTGTGTGTAATTATGTATGTGATGTACAGTTTCTATTAAAATAAATATATTAAATCAGTGCTTCGATGGTCGCGTAGTCAAGGGTAAGTAGCCAATTTTTAAATTTAATTTTAACTTCCCAACTTGTGAGTTCATGTACATTGATTTGTTTATTTACCTTGTTATATAGTGTCACAGACATATAGCATTGCTGCCGTCTTGCCAGGCCAGTACGGTACATTGGAGTTGGAAATATGTTGGTTACAGCACGTTTCTTATCACTAGTATTGTCACGTTTTGGTGTAATTTTATGTTGCTTTAGGGTTATATTGTATATATATAACTGCCTAACGGTTAACACGTTACTTATCTCATATAATAATTTTATAATAATTTTGTGGGGAAGCGCTAGGGGTTAAAAGTTAAAGTTTTTAGTAATGATCTTTGAGCCCCTTTTTATATATATAAGCTTTAGTGAAAAATTATCTAACTGAAAATGAAAACCGCTTAAAAATCCGTTGCGTGGTTTATGACGAGTTAGCGGATATACAGATAGACAGATACAGAAAGCGATTTTGTTTTGTACTATCTAAATATTTAGTTTCACCGTGTCGAACAAAAAATATGATATATTATTGTTGAAAAAAAAATCAATAGAATGCCAGGTTTGAAAATTCCATTTAGCAAGGTGGCATGGAAAACATAAATTAAAATCAGAATAGGTGCCGTGTAATTCGACAATAAAACGCAGCTGAGCCACCCCCAATCGGATGGCGATCTTGATAAACGAGCATCATGAGACTGCATTCTTGCCTTCTGTATTAGAAGAACACAGGATGCAAGGGAATCTCGTTGACAGGTACATATCCGGTATATAGTTTTACAATATATTGATATGTTTAATTGATTATAAAAAGGTTTTTATAAGCTATGATAGAATAAGTTTGAGCCCGAAATGCACAATTTTACCAGTACCATTAAATAAACTAAATTAAATTACGAATTAATTTACACACAGTGTAAGTTTACACGCCAAGAAGAAAGCACAACATTTTATTCGTCAAATTGCAAAGCAATCTAGTTTATCGGCAACGTTCTAGGACGGAAAAAAGGTATTCTAGTGTATTGTAAATTATCATATAAATGTTTTATATTTTTTTTATAATTATTTTATAATAAATAATAATAATTGGTGGTCCGTTGTATATTATCCATAACACATACCTAACATGCTTAGCTTGAGATTATACAATATGTGTATTTGTCTCTCAATTTTATAAAAGAAAAGAAAAAGTAAATAATTTGTTCTAGTTTGTACACATTTGCACTACTTTGCATTTCTTTGGTTCGTAACGTGATACACAGCATATAATACAATATAAATCCATAAAACTTCTTCTGCTGAGCTCTGGCCGGTACACCTTACACTTTATTCGAAGCAGATTGAGAGGTTTCAGACACGAGATCGCATGCACACAAACAAAAATTCTAAAAGCGGTAATTTTTTATTGCAGGAGTACAAGAAACAAGCTAACGACCCACCTGATGGAAAGTGGTTACCGACACCTATGGACATTTGCAACTACATTTATTATTAGAAATCGTATAAATATTAGGTTTTCCTTAAATATTGGTACTTATTTTGAATTCACAGATAGACATTTTGATTTTATTCAGACTATACCTACCCTTCGTCTTTTACAAAGTAAAGGCTTTCTTTAGGTCGTCTGCTATAACTTCGCGGAAAATGTGACTTTCACATCCACTTTTATATAAAATAGATGCTAATTTACAAAGTCGACGCTTGTCTAGGGTCCTGTGGCAACCTACAAAATGACAACAACGCATAAAAAATACACGGCAATGACAAAATAGAAATAATTACTTCGTATCCCGGGTAAGGCGGCCTTATCGCCACATTGAAAAGTAACCGGGAAAAGTATATCTATCCTGTTCTGTAAAATACACGTGTCCATGACACCGAAGGAGATGGTTGAGCGTTGCCTAAATAAAACATAACGACCGAGAACACGAGCCATATTGCCTCGCTGGAAAAGTTTTAAAAAGTTTTCTTTGCGGAGCCATTACAAGTACATTGGCTGTGTGTGAGTTTGCTCGATACAAGCGGTCGATGGTCCTGATGTGTCAAGGGACAGGACTAGTGAGAAAACCAGTCTATATTAAAACATGAAAATATCTTCCATTTTCTTCTTGAGGCAAAGTTTTATGTTTAATAAAATATAAGTAGGTATCACAGAATTATAAGAGTAAGAATTAAACTATATTTAAAATCTAAATTAGTAAAATCATACTGTGAAATATTTTAAATATATATTACATATTTGCATTGTGTTGATCTATAAAAGTATATTCCTCGACATGGAGTTATCTTAGATACTCGTAAGTACGCCTCTTTGAAATCTTAAGTATAATTAAAACTAGCGTTTTGAGAGTTGTTAGTTATTGCGATCAAAGAATAATTCACATGAGATGCGTCATCAGAGTTATTTCTTATACTTACTTACTATATGTGTATTTACTTATTTTTATTGTAGGTACTTATTTTTATTACAAGCTTTTATTTAACTTGCAATGGATGTATGTAAGTTCGTGTGGAATCTTGCAAATTAAATTTGACCATCTTCCCGGTTTCCGATTGAGCTGAAATTTTGCTTGTATATGTCTATCGCGTGACAATGCAATAATATGGTACCATAGAGCTGATCTGATGACGGAGTCGGAAGGTGGCCATAGGAACTCCTGTACTAAACAAGATAGACCCGTCGTGTTTGGGCTCGTTTTACTTGCCATGGCTAGCACTCTGCTGCTACATGATATCCAGGATCTCAAAAACTTATTTTAGATTGATTATTCAATTTCAATGTGATTACTTTTTATGATATGAAAAATTAAAGCCTACTTTTAGATAGATAGATAGATAACACTTTATTATACAAAAATGAACTTAATGACTAAAATTATATCTAGTTGTGTAGGAAGGGCGGTGTTATCGCTAAAAAGCGATCTCTTCCAGACAACCCCAGGAATTAATTGAGATGATAATGCCGATGGTAGTATACGTAACATATAGTACGATCTACTTACATTTTAATAATAAATACATAAATGATATATTATGTAGATATTTTATATATTACATAGATATATACTTAATATACATACATTTACTTAATGTAAATGTTTATAAATGAATTTAAATATCATATTCCAACGACAGGTAGTATTTTTTGATCATGGTTTTAAATATCGCTAGCTATTTTGCTTGTCTGATAGTAACAGAAAGCGTGTTCCAAAGCTGTATAGCCTCAACAGTAAAAGAATTGTTGTAAAAACTTGAGTAATGCGCAGGAGTGTTCAATTTAGGTTTAGTAGAAGGGCGTAAATTATGAAAGCACGAAAGAAATTCAAAACGTTGTTTAAGGTGATCAGGAGTACTTGGGACTTTTAAATATGTATAAGTTAAGAAAACCTAAAAATCTGATGTTTTATATAAAATTATTGTATTAGTAAGGATCAATTTCAGAAATTGATCCAAAAAAATCAAATTCAAAATAGTAAGATTTGATGGTGGGTGAAAGTTGAATAAATACAGATTTTACATATTTAATCACTTACAATGTTTATATTTAGCTTACAGTGATATATCACTTAAGACCAATTTTTCAATCACCAGATAAAAATTACTCCATGGATAAAATACAACATGAATAAATTAAAATAACAGTTGTGTCAATAAAACAGTGAACAGTTTCTCTTTCTTATTCAGTCAGGTTATACTTTATTTGGAGGGTAAATTTTATCGAATGATTGAAAAATTAGCCCCTATTGGAATTAATTTAAATTACTTAATTATACTTAATAAACATTCATTCGGTTGCAACCAGAAGGAATAAAGCCAAGATTACTAGTTGTACAGATTATTGAAAATATTTTTCCTTAATACAGCTGTACTAAACAGGTTGTATGTATATGACAAGTTTTAGAAACAAAGAAAAACAGCATTACATATAGCATATTGAGAAGATGGCTATACAAAATATATGAACTGCTTTATCTGGCGTATAATAAAATAATACATGCCATTACTTTTTACGGCTCATTTTTAATCCATTGAGAGCGTATGACCTCCAATGGGAACAGTGCTTGTGTGAGTGCCACATTTACGCGCACATAGAACGTCGGGCGTACACAACGAAAGTAGGTTTATTTCCATGAAAAAGTTTTGAAAATCGATGGCTTTAGCTCCTACGCTTCGAAACTTTTCCATCGTATAACCATAAATACCGTTGTACGCAGCGCGTGTTTTGCTCGCTGCCACGGGAGACATTGGGCTACTGGAAATTTCTTGTAATATTTTGTGTAATCTACGATACTTTGTGAATGCGAGCGAATTAAAATGTGTATGTATTTTATGATTTTCTGTTTATATTGAAGTCATACAATGCTTATGTAGCTTTTCGAGAATTTTCTGTTTAAGTGAAAAATGTCTCATTTTTCATTTACAGAATATTTTTATTTTAAATTAGGATATTTATATCGATTATATTAATGATTTGTAATATTCTAATAGTTTACTAGTTAAAGCGCCGAACCCAAAGTGACTACTCTACCTAGACTATGACGACGATAAATATTATCTGTCCACCCAAAAGTTGCCTGGAAGATATTGCTTTATGCAATAAGGCGGCCCATTGTACCTGCTACTATATAGCATTTAAGATTATATTGTGTGTTTCTTTATATTATTTTGGTGTACAAAAAAGTTATTTTATTAAAGAAAAGAAAATTAATGTTTGCTTGGAGGGTTAATATTCGAGTAAAACATTTCAAGTAATTGTGCAATGTGGGGTAGAAAATAACCTTAATAGTTCCTACAGTGACATTGTTTAGATTCCCTTTCTACTGAATAAAAAATGAACAAATTGTCATGAAATTTAGTGTATACCTGTATATATGAACTTACGATAACTAGGTTCATCCTAGTGAAGATATTTTTATCAGAAATAATGTGTTTGTTTTTTTGGGATATTTTTGCATATTTTCTGTAAATACAAGCGAAGTCTCGTGGATAGCTTTAGCATTTGGAAACCCAAAATAAATTATTTTTATAGTTCATGCTTTATTATAAAATATCTTTTAATTTAATAACTTTAAAAATATCTACGAAGGAATAATTTACCGTTATCTACCCGAGGTACGCTTTATGAGGCATCGCTCGGTCTGCGGGGCGCGCCATCTTGAAAATATCGCTTTGATATATTATTGTTTATAAATAATGGTTGGAGGACCCTCCCAATTTAATTGTGGTATCCTCGAGAATGGCTTATTAACCGGCCGGTTAATATTTCCTTATTGGGCTGTAATTAATTTTGTTAGTCAGGTGCGACGCCCGCGGCGGTTATTTGGCCCGTCTAAACGACTATTATCTACCGCATTATTTTGTCCTGCCCAATTTGTTTGAAGCCTTTGACGGCTAAGACGAACATTCAGTTAATTAAGTCGCCTCGATTCGCCAACGATTTCGTCCAGAATTTTGACTTCGCTAGGATTTTGTTTATTTTAAGACGAGAAAGTAATTAAATATGTTTTCGGATTGGATTATTAGATTGTGATTAATGATGTTTGACCATTTTCTTTGATGGTCTTTAAGAATAAATATGAAAGGATAAAGTCATTGTGTATATTCTGTCTTCTTGATTACTTTGACTATCTAAGATTAAATTTTATGGAATTAACAGACTGAGCTTTTATCAATGGGGGTAAGATTAGTATATTTTACCTCTTGAATTATTTCACAATTTTGTTAAGACATTTCACTAGTGACAACAGTGATTTAAATTTGGAATGTTTTTTATTTCACAATTTTGTTAACACATTTCACTAGCCACTAAATAATCTAAAATTAGAATGTTTTGTTAACATATTTCACTAGCTAACTAATGTGATTTAAAATTGGAATCTTTTTTATTTCACAATTTTGTTAACACATTTCACTAGTCATTAATGTGATTTAAATTTGAAGAAGTATAGATTTAAAGAATTTTGCAGATTTAAAGACAAGCAAGAAACTTGATGCCGGACGGCATGAAACAAAAATATTCTCACCTAATTCTATTTATTGTGTTTTGTATGGTCTAAACTGTGATCGTACAATCCTTACCGAGGATATACAAAAATCAGAACTTTAATACTCATGATGCACTCTGTGGTTAAGCGGACCTTTTCCGGTCTACCTCATTGCAACGCAGAAGCTCCCGGTTCGATTCCTGGTTCTTCCTAAATTCGTACACGAACTTTCCGTTCTTTAATATGGTCTGGGTATCTGGTATCAGCCCCAGAATGGATATATACTATGTGTGTAACTTGTCTGCCGATTATTATTATTTAATTATCTACAAAATGATGTCCAGTTATTTTTATCAGCCAATAAGGCATGTTACATATTTGTATTCGAGCGATATTATGGTCAAAGCTCACGTCTACGCATTAAACTTCGACACCGTCCACCAATTAGCAAACTATGAACTAGCGAACTCGTACAGAATGGTCTGCAGAGTTGTAGGCAAGGTCGAATTAACGCCATGACCTTCCAACTCCAGCCCTATGGCCGCTGGTCCAAGTTTGCGAACAACTGCCATAACTCCGTGGCTCGAGTGCTCCGAAGCTCTGAAAACTGGGTGACGGTCTAAACGGTCCGGCCGTTGACTCCGAGAAAAAGTTGCCTTTAAATATCCACAACTTTAGTTTAGCAACTCAAATTTAGTTCGCTAACAAACAGAGCAAACAACAAGTCGCAACAAAACCCGTTCCTGAAGTTGCGCGCGAGTCGTTTTCAAGTTCATGGGGGTACGTCCATGTATGTATCTGTGTATGAGTGTCCATTATATAGATAGATAATTCTTTATTGTGCAGCATTACAGTAAACTTACATACTATCACTTTTCTAATTGTGTACAAAAGACGGTCTTATTGCTAAATCGCTTTCCAGACAACCCATGGCAGGAATATTGCTGATTCGAAGCTGCGATGTTGGTATACATAATTATATGTATATATGCTATAGGTATGCTTGTTTGTTTGTTTATTTAGGCCATAATTGTGGTTATTACTACGAATATTACATAACACACTATATGTAAATAATTTCACGCTTCTTACTCAATGAAGTAGACAGATATTAAGGATCTCTATTTGCTAAGATTAAGGAATATATTGCTTCATTTATCTCTTCGTAGCCACACGATGGTTAAATGGGTATAATAACCCAATTAATGTAAATATGGTCACTCACGCTAGCTCAGCAACTAAGACAGCCACGTTGAATTTAAATGTCTTGAATTACTAACAAATTATTTAGCTGTTGACAGTGATGAAATTATCATAAGACACATTGAAATTTACAAGCATGTGAAATGCACCAGCATTTCACATGCTTGTAAATTTCAATGTGTCTTATGATAATTTCAAGGTAATTTGGTAATTACCTTGGATAAACATAGCGATAAATTTGTCCGTTAAATTGGGAAAATCGTGCCAAACTGTGTGCATGTAGCAAGTTTTGATATTGTTATGTGTCTACATAGCATGTTAAGGTTAAGAAACTGTCAATATTAACAGGAACATAAAGTAAGCATTTCATTTACATTTAGTTCCATGTAAACTAAATCCGCTAAACTCTTAATCTTCAAATTTCATGAGAACGCACGTAACATGACCAATATTATATTAATAAAGTTCTAACTCCATTCATGTTGCTTATTGACAATCAACAAGTTCTTATTATAATGAAGTTTTCAGATTTGTGTTGTGGGTACTTGTAACAATTTAACTATTTGTCTTTGAAAAGTAATATAAAATCAAATCATTATATAGGGATTAGAAACGAAATATCTCCTACATAAAGATTAAAATCTAGTGGAATTTTATAAGCAAAAATAATTTCATATATTTTATCTAACGTGGTTGTACCGTTCATTACACCTAGAAGTTGCCTACGTCAGTTTGTAGCCGCTGACTACGCCGTAGCCTTCGTAGGCGGTGCCAAAAGCTAGCCGCTACTTTGCTACGCGGCTGGGGTGTGGGGTAGATCGTATCGATTGCCCGCGTTGTGCCCTCAACATGACCTAACTAGTTTTATGACCCCTTCAATATTACCATTTTACGTATAAATATATATATTTATGTATTTTATTATTATTATTTTTGTATACTATACATTAAAACAGTTAAAATTACATATAAAATTTTAGTTTTTGTTGTATTAAAAGAGTACCAGTATAAATGATAGAAAAATTAAAAATAAAACTCTAATGCGTAGTAGGTATTACGTCAGCTGCGTATTTTATAGGCTGATGTGTAGCATCCCCTCGTCTTAGCCAAAGTCCTGACTAGGACTGTCACGTCAGCTCCGCAGCGCATATGGCGCGCATGCGTGCCTCCTTCCTCCCACCGCCCCCTACCCGCAACACGGAAAACTTTTCCCCGACATAGCTATAAGCACACGCTCTCACCCGTCGGCAACACTTTTTGCCCCCCCTGTGGGTAGGGGGGTGGCAAAAGTTTTGCCGTCCCGGCTCGGTACTCCGTACACATCGCTCTTCCACTTTTTCCTGTACATTGAAATAGAGGTGCGGAGAAAAGAGTAGAATTTAGAAGCTGTCGTACAAATTTTAATGAGGAGTGAGAAGGTGAATGCTGTCACATATAATGAGCCCCAAGACATTTGTATGGACACTTTAATATTCAATATCCCGCGTAACATTTCAGGCTCACACCGTGAAATTTAACGAAACACGCGTTTTGTTTATGGGTATACGTTTAAACGTTCTACTAATAGAAATACACTACATATATATGCTCTACTTATTATTTTGTATGCTTTCCCTTTTTGAGTTTGTATTAAGAACCTTATTTTCAGGACATTCGGTACTACTTAAGAATTGGTTATAGGATCTTTTATTCCAGAGTATGGAAGCTAAAAAATACGCAAGCACACATGTGGGAAAGGCATTGTATATCACCGTAATAGTATCCTTGATCAGAAGGACATAGCCAAGTTAGCTAACATATTTGAATTTGTGATATTCTAGTGAATATAAAGAGCGGCTGCGAGTTCTAAAAACTGTGTAATGCCTGACACCAGGATTGTATGAGACACGGGAAAGCGGGAGAGAAAAATAAAGATAGACGACAGGAGAGAAGAATTAGCTGAATTATGTAGAACTAGCATTTGATAGAGACACTTAAAGCCTTTTTTATCCGTGCAGGAACGGAGAAAGAATATAATTTCCTGCGGCCAGGCGATCTGTCGTAAGAGGAGACAAAACAACCTATAGCGAGGTATAATAGTATTTATCCGTCTAGATGACTACCACCCCTGTTCTAGAGTACGCTGCCATAACAACCATGAGTTGTGTTCCAGAATTAGTGGCCAGGTTCCAGTCTTCCTTTAGAGAGCAGCAGCGCATTTTGTAGTGCCTTTGTTGTTACGAATGTCCATAGGCGATGGTAACCGCTGTCCATCAGGTGGACAGTCTGCCTGCCTGCTGAACTTATGCAATAAATTTTAAAAAAGACGTATTTGTATAAAAAGTATAACGGAAGTACATAAAGTAAAAGGAATATGCTAAGATCGTACTTGTATCTGCCAACTGCTATGGAAAACAGAGGAATATTATATATGTATTTTATGTTGCAATAATACTTAATTATAGCAGCCTCTTTCGTCATGTCTGTGGGCTCGATTGCAACTTGCAAGAAAATATTTGTTCAAAATATTGCAATGTATTAATGTATGTTTGTAACTCCTTCAAGATATAGGATTACCCTAGTGCAAGGATTGACTTTCAACATCAATAAACTAGGATGAGTCGTGATGGACTGTATTTTTTTCTCCGGCGAATAACATGTCAGAGGCAAGGGCTTGCAATCATTAGTTGTTTTTCTTTTTTAATTATTTTATTCCATTAATAAACCTATACTATAAATAAAACCAAACTTACAACATAACAAATGTATAAGTAAAAAATTGAGTGCAAATCACTGTCAGCGGGGAGCGTTGCCAATGCTGGTCGTGTTTGTTGGATGTTGGATGGGATGGAGTTGGATGACAACGCTGATGCATTGCCCTAAGTACAGGCCAGCCCTTTGGTCACGGGACACTTCAATCCGACACGTTGATAGATCTCAATAGAGTAATGAGCCCCAGGCCTCCACGGGCCCAGGGTCTCAACCCCGTAAGCCACAGACATGTATCCACTATCAATGGATACTTATTTGAGGCATTTCAGGTCCTCTGGTGTTATTCCTCTTTTGTAATTTTTTGTTATATTCATTTTTTACTTATACCGTCTGTTGAAATGATTGCGGTCAATTCACTGTCCGTGTATTATGGATGGCTGTTGGTCAGTGGTCATCGACACCACAATTAGGCGCACCGCCACTTCATCACGGAACCACTACTCGATAACAAGGCACCGTGGTGAATGATTAATACCGGGAACGCGGTTTGTTTGCATTTGAACCGTCCCGCGTCCGCGCTCGGGGAGCGTAACAAACTTATGAATAATACGCTGCATAAGTTGAGCATGTCTTAAGGATGAATCGATATTCTTGGTAAGTTATTATCTTTTATGAATCACACAAATGCTTTCACAGACCACTACCTGTAATCTCCATTGTTGTAAGGGATAAGCCATTACTTTTCAAAAAATAAAAATTCTACAGATGTTGAGGTTTAATAACAACTTTAGGATTCATAACTTAGTTACTTGTATGGCAGTCATTTCTAATTTTTAGTGTAGTAATAGTAGTATGTGTCTAATTTTTAGTCTTCAGCTGATATTAGATGGTTCAATTCTGTCTTTCAATTTGACTGGTAAACGAGAGCCGTTGAGAACCCCGGTGGGAAGGCTCCAATGGCTCCAAACCCCTCCACCGACGGGTAGTTGTCCGTCGAGTAGAAGTCAGGGCAAAGAGGTTTTCCTAGAGGCCCCAACCTCCTCGTCGCCTCAAATGGCAAAGAGGAAGAAGACCACTGTCGTTCAATTTGCACGAATCAATCAATATGATCCATATATAAACTGGAATCGTTCAATGTCGATGAATACCGTCGCGTGTTTCAGTTCTATGCCTTTCAATTACATTGATTCAATTTGGCTGATCCACCTAATATCAGCCTTACTACACCATCGCGTGTCATCATATAAATTACATCTTTCTATCAAACTTCATCCATATAGTCCAGTTTCTGAAATAAATGAATGTAACATATAAAATAGATGTAGATTCTGTCCGTGCAGGAACGGATAAAGAATACAAATTCCTGCGGCCAGGCGGCCTGTCGTAAGAGGCGACAAGACAACCCACAGCCAGGTGGCAGGGTATTTGCCCGACTGGATGGCTACCACCCCTGGTCTAGAGCAGGCCGCCATAACAACCTTGAGTTGTGTTCCGGCATTAGAGGTCAGGTTCCAGCCCCATCTAGAGTCCGGCAGCACATTGGTAGCACCTTTAGTGTTGCAAATATTTATAGGCGATGGTAAACACTTTCCGTCACAGTTGAGTTGTCAGCCTGTCTGCTGTACTCCAGCAATAAAAATAAATAAAAAAGATGTCAGAAAAGCTGAATCACTTGTCATATATAAAAAATCTGTCAAAAACCATTAGCTTAGTTTATAGTAAAATATATATACAACAACAACAATAATAGCCCATAAATGTTCCACTGCTGGGCTCGGACCTCCCACTATAGGGGAACGGACAGTATACCCGCCACGCTTGTCCAAGGCGGCTTGGCAGGTTTGACACATCGGTTATCTCGATGGACAGGTTGCATCACGATGTTTTCCTTCACCGTTGTTAGCACGTGGTAATATGTACTTAGGTCAGAAAACTGTCTAAGTGGTGCATGCGTTCCGGCCAGGATCGAACCCGCGTCCTTTGAGTTTGTGACGCGTGCGCTAGCTATTACGCTACCACGACTTCAAAATATATGTATTTTTCTATTATTATTAAATTTGCTGTTTACTGAACACATTGTACTGTTCTCATCTTTTGTTTTACTACATTTTAATTTAATTATACATAGACATAAGTTCTTAAAAGTATTCTCTAAGTCAGGTTGCCTGGAAGAGATCGCTTTAAGCGATAAGGCCGCCTTTTGAATTGCCATAAAATTATTGTCATTATTTATTTTGTAATTGTTTATTTTGGTGAATAATAAAGTGTTTTCGATTCTATTTTATTTTAAAATAAAAAATAAATCGGCAGGCAAACACACACACTGTATATCCCCAAATTAATCACGTTACGCTTGTGTTATGGGTAATATACAACGGACCACTCTGGGGCTGATCCCAGATACCCAGACCATAGTAAATAACGGAGAAAATAGGTTTCCAAAATTTATAATACCAGGAATCGAACCCGGAGCCCCTGCGTTGCAGTGAGGTAAGCCGGCAAAGGCTTAGCCCGATCATCCACAGAGGCCGTCATTCTAAAATAGACATGATAAAAACAGTTTCCTTTCTACCAAAATCACTACTATATTCTAAGAAGTACATAATATGTAATTATGTACAGTATATATTAGGTTTAATAAAATTTCTCTACGCTAATAAAAATGCTTCGGATAGGAGAATTTGGAAACAAGATTAGGAATATGGTCTGTCATAATTTCTTAAAAGTTGATCGTGGATAAAGCGATTTTCTTAGTAACCTCTATTAGGTAAACAATATTCTTGGATCCAGTCCTTATATAATTGCGTGGGTTACTCAAACATTTCTAGTGTTGGGATATTAGTGGTCTGTTAAGGGTACATTCATCACTCGGCCGGCAGTTAGTGCAGCTCTGACCCCACGTTATCTTGCATAAGCAGTGACGGGACCCGCACCTCTTGATGACTGATGAGTCGCCTTAATTGAATTTTATTAACACAAATTCAAAAAGTTTACCTAAACAAATGTTTGCTTCGCAATTTATGATTAAAACTACATTTTCATCGATTTAAAAATATATTATCGATCCAGCGAGGTAAGCCTTCTGGGAACCTTACCCGTTGACTTTAATGACCTAGGCTCAGTATTAGACTTATATTATATTAAGGTATTATAGGTAGAATACAATATAAGTTTTCTTTTATTATTATTTTTGGGCAAAATTGCCTTTGTAAAGACGAACAGTAATCTGCAATCATGTAACGGTGCCGTCTACCCTGATACATTTCTACCATCGCTGTTAGGTCCTGGTAGACGTACTCACCCTGTTCCACACTCAAATGCTTAAGAATATCAGGAAATCTAAACCATGTAATTTTGGAGAAAGTGAAACTTTATGCTCATATTCACTCAACAAATCTTAAGAACCAAAGCCAATTCAGTATTTTCATGAATATATTCGCAAATTGTGTACTGGAAATTATAAAAAGCTGCAGACATATCTAGGGCAATAATTATAATTTTTTAATTTTGTTAAGCTGTGTTATTCTCAGATATTACAAATAACTAGAATGTACGTACAATTGAAAATATAAAATTGAGCGCGTGTGAACTGCATAGAGTTACATATCCTTACTGACATAAGGATTCCGTTTGTGCTAAAATAGCTGCAGAATCCTAAAATTAAGTAAAATCTGATGTATCTTTTTCACAACAACCAATTTTAAACAAGTTTTTAGCATATCAGATAATCATAGATTCTTTTTTTTTATTTATTGCATGGGTTTAGCAGATAGTTAAACGGCTCACCTGATGGACAGCGGTTACCATCGCCTATGGACATTTGTTACACTTAAGGTGCTACGAATGTGCTTTCGCTCTCTAAAGGGGGACTAGAACCTGGCAACTAATGCTAGAACACAAATCAATGTTGTTATGGTGGCATATTCTACATCACGGGTAGTAGCTATCCAGACGGGCAAATGCCCTACCACCAGGCAATGCTGTAAAGCAAAAAAATTATGAGTAAAGTCGCGTAAAGAATATAAATTTTTATGCGATAATTGTATAATACACAATCCTTTGAGTTTTTATAGTTTTTGTCTACAATTACTGTTAAAAATGTTAATATCAATGAATCCAAGACACTGGCTAGATAAAAAATCCAAACAAAGCCACATTTAAAAGAAGAAGAACCAACCACTCTACCAAAATATATTAATTTTATAACACCTACATAATCAGTAAACAGTATGTACCGTTAGTTAAAAATTCAACCTACGCAAATACTAGCACATCAATCAACGTTAATAAAGTGACAGTCCTGACGAACGGATTTAGCAAGTGTCTGAAGTAACTTTACAATTCTAATGTAGTTGCGTATTCTGTCCACCTGAAAACCACCAACTAACTCGGACGTCGGTGGCATCCAAAATTCAAGGTACAAAGACAACCGGCACGTTCTCCCGACAAATGTACTCTAGGACTGGTGTGTGTGAATGAATCAAAGAGTGGTGGTATCTCGAATACGGTTTCAAAATTAGAACTGGAATATCACTCCGCTTGGCGAGCCTTAAATAAACAACCCTGAATATACAAATACATACATAAATCTATACGTAAGTACACATGTAGGTACCTTCTTGTATGTGCTGTTTTGTATGAGAACAATTAATAGCAACGCTGTAACTTTGATTTGAGAACTAAGGATATTTTAAAAGCAATTTAAAACCAAGAAACATAGCTATATGATTAATTGACATCTATACTAATATTATAAAGAGGAAAGATTTGTATTTTTGAATTTGTGTATGTTTGTAACGAATAAACTCAAGCACTACTGGACTGATTTCAAAAATTATTTTAACATTAGAAGGCTACATTACTCTAAATTATAATATAAGCTATATTTATTACTATAAAAAATTAGGGATTACAAAACTTTAATAATAGGTATAAAAATATTTGTGTTTGAGTGGGTCCGGGGATGGTTTAGATTCACAATTAGACCCGGTAGGTGGTGCTGGAATAGGGTTCTAGATTTTTATTTTTTCAGGGCAGGACAACGCCTGCTGAAACCGCTAGTAAGCTATATGGTTTAAATAGTCGAATTAGTACGGATGAAGGCGGAATCCAGGGATTACTATTAAAAACATAGACGCAATCTACCTGTATACTATGTAAGCTCATGCATGTATACACGTTTTAAAAATATTCACTTCTTTTGACGGTTTTATTCACATAGGCTTCGTCTATACTTTTATTTTGTAAGAAATATTCCGACCACCAATAAATACTTAGAAACCCTAAGATCTCTTACCAATTACCAATACCATTATTAAAAGAAAGCTCTCAGAATGGTTAATTAACAGATGCTTTACCCCCTTACAGAATATTTTAATTCTAAAAAAGAATATTAAATTAGGTAATTAATTGCAGATAAATAATTATACCATAATTTATGACTTATAAAGATACTTTTTTTAGACATTTGTTTTTTTTTTATTGACTATTTAACTAATTTTAGATTTATATAAGTATTTTTAATAATGTGATATTTTTTTGTGGTGAATAACAGAAAAATGTAATAACATGATAATAATATTATATAATGGCCAGGCAACATTATAACCTGCCTGTGTTGCAAGTTCGAAAGGACAGACTGTCGTTCCTACAAAGAACACAACATCTTTAAATTATATGTATGTGACAGTTTAAGGAATAAATGATATTCTATTCTATTCTATTCAAAAAAATATACTAAAAACTAAAAAAGAAACGTACAAAAAAAGAAAGTTAAAATTATAATGGTTCTTGACTGCATTTCAAAATTATATTTAAAGGCCAAATATAGTAAATGATCACTATACCTTAACGAACATACTCGTATTAATATCCTAGTATTACCTAAACAATCCACTTTAAATGATGTTTTAATATTGGTGATGATTTACTATTTTATGGCAGTATAAAATATTTTTTGACGTTATATTTTACTATATCTGGTGATAAGTTATAAACTAAATAAATTAGGTAAAATTCGAACACCATTTAAACATAGATACATGCATTAACACGTTGCAAAATGCTTTTTCCGACCAGTTTTATGAACAGATTAATATATAATAGTTTTAAAAAGTTCCTACTATTGAATTTCCAAAATAGAATACGACGCTCAAACTTTGCTTTCAGCCAGTTGGAGTGAAAACCATTTATTATAGATGGAACGGGTCGGACCAATAAAATTATTTCAATCGATGTTTTCGATTCTATTTATTTCTAATTAAAATTTATCGTTCCAATCTATCTTGTATGCCAATATGAATTATGTGAGCATAAATTCATATTCCATTTTGGAACTATCTGTTTGAAACTTTTATAACTGTTCAATTCTAGATATTTTGGATTGGGTAGGTGACACAAGTTGCAATAAATTCTTTGAACAAGAAACAGTCAAGTTTTGATGTAAGTAATAGAGCTAGGGCTTTTAACGCGGCGTAGCCGCGTGGTAAATTCTTGATAAATAATAAGCATAAACAAATTACAAACGAGTAAATCATAATGTCAAACGCCACTGCGTCAATGAAGAGTGTGTAACAAAACAAAAGAATGTCGGGGCATTTGCGCTAAGACGGGCCCCCATAACTCAGTCGCCGCCCGGAGCCACTCGCCCAGATTTATTGGCGCAATTGACAAAGTGGCAAATGGCCCATTAGAAATTAGAAGTTCCACTAGAAGCGAGAGAGCGCGACTGGAAAAATGTACCGCAATATTTTCACAGTATAAGCAAAATTGTTTGCGATAAATAACAGAACAACATTTGCTCGACTTGTGTAAAGTTAATTTGAACGAAGCGGCCAAGTGAGTGTTGTTAAACTCGTAGTAAAATGTACCGTAGTGGTGTAGAAAGTACCTATCCACTATCTATGTTAATTGCATAAGGTAAGAAAAAGCGTGTATGTAATCAAAGTAGATCTCCAAAACTAGTCGACATATTTGTTTTCTTGGAAATTGTATTTTATTACAATTTAATCATCTAAATTTTTAATATTTTCAGAATACATGGTCGAAAAATGAGAGACATACACAATTTTAGGACATTATGTAATTATGAAATATTTATATCTCAAGACTTATCTAACCATGCTCCGTACACGACACTGGGGAGTTTGAATTATTTTCATCAATAAGTTATATCAAAGAATCAAATAATTTATTTATGCTCAGTAATAGCCATAAACAAGTACATTATAAAAATAGTGCATAATTTAACATAATACTCATTGCTCTGCGTATTTAACTGTGTTATGATATAGTAAGTTCCCGTCCAAGTTAAAAATAACGAAAGAATAAAATATATGTATCGAACTACCTTCAAAATAATTAATGAATACAATAAATGTGTATTAATTATATTGTGTGATGGTTATCTTACAATTTCCACTACACCGTTACATAGTGGTTCATAGCAAACACCTTGCTTACAAATTCTGTATAAAAATATTGTGAATAATTTTCAAGTGAATGTTTGTGATATACAGAAAAACTGATGTTTCGTATTTATAAGGGTTACAATTTAGTCATTTGACTATAGAACCCTAAAGAGAAAAAGACATAAGAAAGTCAAAATAAAAAAGAACAAATCTTCATATCGCAACAAGCTCAAAACTTTCTCAAAACATTTATATTGTGCTGCATGGAAATATTAATTTGGCTTTAATGGAGGCATGTGCGGTTGTTTACGTTCCTTTTAAGTTATATAATAGTCTCGTAACAAATAAACAGAATATATCGATAATCGAGTACAATAATGGTTATGATCGTATCGTATCGAGACGGGGGGAACTAATTCTATGAATGTTTTCAGTCGATAGCTTACGACATGTTTATTGTCATTGAGTAATAAAAATGCGCCTAATGACTCGGGAAACTCCGGCTCCCAGTTGGAATTGTCTCACTATTTCATATATGGGTCAATAAAATTTTATGTATAGTTAAACTTTGTTAAACGCTCCGCATTCTCCCAGAAAATTAGGGCCTTTTAAGGATATTATTTTCTTTGTCTACCAGTTTCCGTTTCTTTTATAGTTAGACTAGGTGTTATATGTGGTTTTGCTAACATAAAATTCGGGATAATAATACGTTTGTATATCGCGAAAATTATACTGTTCTCCAGGTCAAAAAGTATCCTATTATCATTCATGTCATGTACAGTACAATACATAATATTATTACGACCTAGACGCCAACAAAAACAAATTCACACCTGCATACCTGTAAAAACACATTTTATTACCTTTCGGCATTTGGGCTTCTTTTGTTTACTTTGTGTTTAGAATTTGTGATTAGAAAACAGCCCATTGTGTATTGTCATCTTTTATGGCAGTCATAAGCCAGGTGTGTCGGATTTAAAGTACAAACTGATTCTAGGAAATTCGGTCCACGCGGCCGGGCAGACATATTGCATCTGTGCAGTATAACCAATGCCCCGATTGAGGGACGCGGCAGTCAAGCGATAAACACGGGCGAAGCAAGACTTGTGTACATTCGGTAATCTATTTAGTGACGGATTTTGCGCGTGTTATTGAATTAATACTTTCTGCATTACGTTTGGACTTGTTGTGTTCGGTTATATTTGTACCTGTGTTATACGTGTTTGTATAGTTCTAATAAACTCTATAATAATTCCAATGGCATTTTAATTCGAGTCCCGCACTCGTAACAATATAATCAAATCAAATCATTTTTATTGCAAACTAAGTATTACATAGGTCTTATATAATATAACTGAGAATAGCGCTTATTACTTAGTTGGCCTTTAATAGCATCGCAATATTAATGTTACTTCACCTAGCTGTGTAAAATATCTAATATTTATTTTGATTCCTTAAAACAACACAATATCTTCTTATTCTTACCTCTCACTTAAATATTCTTGAACACTATAACAGGACATTTTGGACCAATCACTCGAATTATTTTCGTTTAAACATGTTAAAATTACGTATGTATATTATAGAGGTATATTATACTTACATCAAATATGAACCAAGACTTTGAATAAACAAGAAACAGGTGAAGGTTTCCTCATAAGATTGTTCTTCATATTCAGGTCACTACGTATTTAATTACAACACTATCCAGGGACGAAAGGCTATTTGTTTTAAGCAACAATTGTAAAATGTATCGGAAGAGAACTTTATTTTCGAAAGAACAAAACAAAACGAAAGAATTTTAAACTTTATGCTATACCTAAAAAAGAAAGAACCCCCATAAATTTTAATTGTAAACCAGATTATTTATACTTCTTTACGTTGAAAAATGTCCCAAAATATTAAGGCTCATAAAATTTCGCCCCTCGATACGCACCTTAGAATAGAAACACTACATAAGTGATATATACTCCCGTCAGGACTCGAAACCACGTCTTAAGGTTGTGACGCGGATTTAGCTACAAGTTACCACGGCCCTTTACCTTATTATATTCGAATATTGTCTTACATATATGTATGTATATATGTTAACACTCAAGCAACTGTCAAAATTAACCTTTGAAAATATAATTTATATTTCTTATATTTTGAAAATACGCTTGCAGTTGCTTGATCACAGGGATGAAAACAGTACTTTACGTCTCTGGAAAACGATTTTTCCTGCTATCAAAAAAATAAAAAAACCCATGAGAACCTTAGATAATGCATGCGACACATATCCGAACTTCATTTATAGCCACTGTTAAATCGTGGCATAAATAAAAAAAATGTCAACAATTTTGTAACATATTTTTATACTTATAAATTACTTTTCACTAAATTATTATTTAATTTACATAAATTTGAGCAAAATATTTACTATATCATCATTGAAAAAAAAATACAGGTTGGTAGAATATCACAAAAAAAAGAAATTTATTTCACATTTCATATGTCACGTATATAAATGAGTTAATCAGATTTAGATATGGATTTAACGCCTGATTTCATTAGAGAAGCAGTTGTTTGTTTAACTAATGTGTTTTTATTTACTTTCATCATGTTCGAAATGAAAAACAGAGTGTTAACAGGTGGGTAGGTAGGTTAAAGGCCGATTTAGGCACTTGCCAACAGCCAAACTATCTCATGCCTAAATAGGTCACTTTCACCTTTCGTGTGACAATCTACTATATATTAAATTTATAAAGGCCAAAGCAGAATCTGATAATATTAAATTCATATGCAAACACATCGTTGAAAGTTGAGTATAAAAAGATAATCTGATAAAAGAGGCAACAAGTAAACGTATTATAAAAAGACGTTTCGCGGCATCCCCATGCGACCCCTACGGGCGATCCGCGTTGTATTCATAGCTTATAGAGATTTTGGTAATGTCATCTTTTGAAAGAAAGCGGTTTAAGTGTATTAGCAGCTTTTTTATACCGCTTTATAGAGTTTCGTAGTGATTTAGTGAAAAGTGGAATCATTATTTTTTTATTGCATGAATTCAGCAAGCAGGTAGACGCTCCAACTGATGGAAAGCGGTTACCATCGCCTACAGACATTTGTAGCACCAAAAGTGCTACCAATGTTCTCTCTAAAGGGAGACTGGAACCGGGCCATTAATGCCGAAACACAACTCAAGATTGTTATGGCGATATACTCTAGACAAGGGGTGGTAGCCATCCAGTCAGGCAAATACCTGGCTATGGATTGCTTTTTAGCCTCTTACAACAGGCCGCCCGGCTGCAGAAAATTGTATTCTTTCTCCGTTCCTGCACGGATAAACAAATTTTTATAGGTAATAAGTCACAGCTATTTATCTAAAAAAACTATATATGACTGTATAGATTAAAAATGATAGAAAGGTGTAATTCTACAGGTATATCGCTACTATATTACGTTAGACATTCCTTCACAAAATTGGTCCTTATAAGCTACACTATGACTTGATATAATAATTTAGATTTAGATTTAAATAACACTTTATTGCTCACCAAATATACAATTTCAAATGTATACAATTACAATATTGTCATGGTAGAAATAATAGGCGGCCTTATCGCTTAAAGCAATGTCTTCCAGGCAACCTAACTTAAGGAATAGTTTACCCTAATCTGGCGATGTAGGTGGTGCAGATTATTAGGTATATCATAAATAAACATTTTTAAACTACATATTTTATAAATTAAATACACATACTTAAATTACTTTATAAATTAAATAAATAATAATACACGATGTTTATTTTTTCAAAATCAGCCGGTTCGAATACTAACAAGGGCAATTCATTTAAAAAAATTTAATGATACCACTTTGGTTTTCGGCAAAATCGACCTCAACACTCCTATTCGCTATTTCATATAGTTTAAGATTTGGCTCTGAAGACCCACCCTCTTGAAAAATCTATCTATAATATTATACAATTCTAAACATGCCGTGTCTGTATATTGAAGCTGTTGAGAAAAAACAACTGGAATAGGTTATATAAACGACAAAGAACACGATGCATTTTTTTTAGATTTCTTGTCTTGTTTATTCGGGATTCACCTAAAAACTACTGGGCCGATTTCGATGCGGTTTTCGTTGATCGACAGCAAATTCTTAGAATTAAAAACTTTTTATTGCGGAAATCCCGCGGATATTTTCCCGATGGCGGTTTGAAATTGTTTGGGTTGGCTCATTTCGACAGTTTTCCAGAAAACAATAGTTTACATTCTTTTTTAAATGCTCATCTTGTACTTTGTGTCCCGGGAATCCCACGGGAATTTCAAGTCAAGCGTGGAAAGTCGCGGGAATATCCTAGTATTTCATACGATAACCTCATAAATAGAAAGATTTAAAGACAATAGTTTTTGTTTCCAAGGCTTGGAACCGTTTCTAGTCGGTTTAACCGGTTTTAACAACCGTTTTGAAAACTGATTGATTGAGGTTAAAATTAGAACAAAATCGAAAAGAAAACTTTCTATAAGTATCTACATAAGCTGTAACGGGTTCGACATTTTTTATCGGTTTCCAAACCATATTTGCTTTATTTTAATACTGCATTTTGTGACTATTCCTGTATATCACAATAAAATGGTTCTACGAATTCAAATATCCTACGATGGTAGTCTTTAATCAAGATTTTTTAACAAATAAAGCCGGCTTCAAACTAAAAATCAAAAAAATAAATATTTTCTGCAACAGTCTATTTAAAGTCAGTTTTGTTAGTGTTATAAAAATATCCTACTTTTTAGTTGCACAAATACTTGAATAGCTTTATATTAAGCGCCTGTAGATATTGTACTACTGACACACGCATACAAGTTTGGCTTTCGGTGAGTGTAGGCGCTCTTCAACAAAGATTGCTCTCTATTTCCCTGGGATCCACTCATCAGATCCTGACTTGGTGACAATGGGACTACTTTACGAGTAGGCTCTTTCGAATAAAAAAAATGAAAATCGGTCCACAATTGGCGGAGAAATCGCGTAACAAATATACAAAAAAACATACAATTGAATTAAGAACCTCCTCATTTTGGAAGTCGGTTAAAAACTAGCAGTTCACGAAACAAAGTCCTACCTTTTTTGTTTTCCCGCTATCTGTTCCGGTTCCCGCGGGTGCAATGCGTCGGTGTCCCGCGTTCCCTTCCCCCTGCGTCCCGCATCGCTCGTGCGTGTCGATAAAAAATAATTGCTTCCGTCACCCCGAATTACAATGTAAATGCCTGAATTTTCTTCAGATTTGTTTACCGAGATTTATTGTTAGACATTACGAAGGATTTCTTTTCAGTTTTTCCAGTTATAAATCAAAAGTTTTCTTAATACAGGAATGTCTTTGTTTGGCATGGTGAGCTTTTGTTTCGATTTGACCTCCAAAATTAACAAGTTATTAAACAATGAGCTCTTATGTAACTTCGTACGTATTGTTATAAACATAGATTACTTTATTCTAATTTAATTGGTTATTTTTTTAATAAATCATTGGCTCTTTGTGCATAATTATATATGCTATAGTTTTGGTCTATAAGTTTATTTTTGAATTGTGTACAATAAATAATTATTTATCTATCAATCATTTGTTAGTTATGAAACGCTTTCAATATATCAATATAAACAATATTTTTTTGGTAAAACAACAGAGGCCTCATCTTATCGCTTATAAGTGTTTCTGTTTGCTATTTCTATTTTAGTTTCAATCAAAGTACCTAACTTAAAGGAAATAACAAGCTAATCTGGCCATTTACATTTACTTTCTTTATATATAAACATGTAGATATTTTTTTCTAACCTGGAATTTTTGTATAAACCGGAATTGAATTTAGGATTCCTACAATAAACAAGAAAGTACAACATTCCCTTGGAATTCATGCACGTGAGCGAAGCCGTGTGGTAAGGTACAGTAAATAAAAGGAATTTAATAATTTAGGGTCTGCTCGTCAATAGCATTTATCAGTATCAGTAAAGTGTTTGAAATAAACATCTTAGTATAACTTCTCAATAGTTAATCTACGTTCATTGTCGATTTGCTTCGAATGCAACCGGCTGCACCAGATTACAATAGACTCAGTCGACTGGGACTCAATACTGCGATAGTATTTTATATTACATAGAATAATAGACTAGCCACTGTTTGAGTTGTAGAATGTATTCCTTCCTAGAATGAATAATAATAGAATTGGATGCACTGATGTTTACCATATAAATCGATTAGTATTTTTTGCACAAATTTGTTAAAAATGCAGAAATGATGAAAAACACTACAAAAGAGCGACATCTAAATCTTTAATGCCCTTACTCAGATAATTTATATTGATAAGATTTCAACTATAGCGTGATAGGCTTGGTTTCAATATGAATTGGCGTATTGCACACATCGATAATCTGGATTAGCAACATGTTTTCCTACTTGCAACCACCAACATCGCCAGATAGGTTAAGACATCCACATTTTCTAGAAGAAATAAGGCCGCCTTTAACATTTTTAGGCAAGTTTCTTTGTGATTGTTTATTTTGGTGAGCAGTGTTATCTTATTTATTAGTTATACCTCACACTAGAGCGGTACCGTATACCGAGTACCATTACTTCACTGTAGTCGAAAAGAGGGGCATTTCTGTTTTCACCTTTTATATCGTCATTGGCCTTTTTCGCCATAATATCTGTGATCGTAGTCTTGACAGTGTTCCAATTATCTTCAATTTTTAACATGAATCTGGTAACATTGTTGCCGAAATGCTAACTTCTAAATATATTTGTGCTTCTTTGCTCTTGTTATCTCTTGCATGTTATCTACTACGTAACACAACTTTACATCAAATAATATTTCGTTATCTACACTAATATTGTAAAGATTTGTATTTTTGTATGTTTGTAACGAATAAACTCAGAATCTACTGGGCCGATTTAAAAAATTCTTTTACCATTACAATGTTACATTATCCCAGATTAATATAGGGGCTATATTTATTACTCGAAAAAGGTTGCCCTACTAAAATTACAGTAAATGTAACGCAAGATGTAAAAAAAATTTTTTTGAGTGGGTCCGGGGATGGTTTAGATTCACAACTAGACCCAGTAGGTGGAGCTGGAATTGGGTTCTAGATTTTAATTTTTTCAGGGCCGCAAAACGTTGCCGGAACCGCTAGTTATTGATAAAATAACAATGTAATCGAGCTGAAAGTAATGCAAGCAGAAGGCGTTTCAAAGTAATCGTCTTATGGAGTTTGCAACAAACGGGCGGAGTGCACACGTGAGGGGCTCCATTCAACAAGTCAAGTAACCGCATTGTGCGCGGAGGTGCGATCAATCATAATCACTGGCTCTTTCACCTCGACTAATGGTCCACAAAATGGTGGAATGCGTTTAAAATCAGCGAGTGCTCGAGGGAGAACCGTATTTGGAGGTAACCGCTCGGAAATGGCACGGAGCGTGTGGTTGCCGCCTGATCCATCATGTGTCGACCCACGCTCTAATGGTACGCGCTCACATTTGGCATTGTTCTTAAAACGGATTGCTGGTTTGTTTCCTGCCAATGTTGATGTATGTATTTGTTCCCTAATGAATCACGGAAAGACAATCCGTTGAAATGAACCAATATTTCAAAATGTGAAAGTGGAAGTGTAAATATGACAATGTATTAGATTATTAGATAATTATTGTTAAATAAAATAAGATTTCCACTGTTTTGCGAAACGTCTTTTTTCAAGCTATCGCAGCTCCTACGTTTGATTAGTCAAAAACCTAAAATTTTGCATAAGCCTCTATCACATTGGACCGACTTTCGTTTTGTGTCTATTTGTTTGCAAATTATTCTAAAACTTCAGAATTGGCTAGTGGCTAAATACAAAGACTATGCAAGGCTTATTATACTTTTAAAAACTTTCGTCACAATACATTATCTCGCTATGCTGCCTTATTTACTTTTCCACGGCAATCATTGGTGAAAGCATAGTAAAAGATCAAACGAACTTAAAAATCCCGAAATATTAATTTTAATTATGTGTAACAGTCACAAAAACCTTAGATTTAATATTTTTCCGAAGTATGTTTCAATAACATATTCCCAAGGAATTTTTAATACAGCTCAAGTAGCGATATGTGTGCTATCCTCTCAGAAAATTAGCTTCCCACCCGGAGATCTATTGTGCGCGCTTTGTTATTTTAATTTTTTCCCCAGAAGGAATGTCTTTGAGACTGTTCAAATGACGCGTGTAATATCAAGGTTTGTTCAGCGTTTGATGTTGAAAGATTAGGGACATTACGGTATTTGCAATGATGAGTATTTTTCACTGAAATAAAAGGGAACAAACAATAAAAGCTTCGATACACCGCGGATCCCTTTCTGTGGTGTGCCGACTTTGTTTGCGATGGTATTTTGATGTGGCCACTTTAATGTTTGTAAATACTTTGTATTGTATACTTTATTTTTATGTACATTACGTTTATTTGGTAAATTTTTAATGTTGAGATAGCTAGAAGAAGTGGTGTACAGGGCCGGCTTTTTTTTAAACGCCCCCGACAATTCTATAGATAATCATCTGCAGTCATTAAAATCCCTATCCCGATGTCATGAAAATCCATATAATGTATAATATTCAACTATGTAAAAGATATTAAACAAAGACACATTTATATTAAACCATCTCCTTTGTATATTTATAGATTTAAAAAAAAACGAAGGAGTTATTTATTTATTACTCATTCTTAATAGTAACTATTATATATGAGGTTTATATCCTCCTAAAAAAAGTATTGTAAATAATTATATTATAGCATTCAGAAGACGATTATGAAAAACAATTTTTCACTATTTTTCAACGACCCTATAAACGTTAGGTTATGAATAAGGGGTTACTATTTTTAAATTATAACAAGCCAATTTCCTTTTTTTTCAAAGAATGTTATTTTTTTGACATATGAAATATAAAATTGAGCTTGACAATTACGGTCTTATTCAAATTGATTTAAATTATGTTTGTAGCCTCTTTAAGAACTTTTTTTTAATGAGTTCCGTACCCTTTTTTATAACTTAATTTTGAAGAAAGTTTTAAGTATTTATACACGCTTCTTGGTAATTTTTATTTTTGTGTGTGACATTTATTCAATCATGTGTGTATTGTGGTATACCTTACGAATAACTTATTATATTAATTTATTCTGTATCTGTTACATGATGGTGTTGTGAGGAAGTGCATGTGCAGTGTGTGCTTTATTTCTATACCTATCTATATATATTATCCCTTTAAGAACCTTAAACAAGCCAACTTAAACTAATATAATAAGAATAAGAAACTACGAAGAAAGTATGGATGTTTTGTTTCACGTACTTTTAGTACATAATATATTATTTAAAATTTTGCTGTATGCGCTCTGTCTATAGACATTAACTATGCCAAATCTCGCACTCCTCTGTCGAACCACGCAAAACGTTTGAAAAATGTTATAAAACTTATTTACATATTAATATATAGAAGATTGCGTAGGTAAAATATGAATAATCTGCGTAGATTTCCATTAACCTTTTCAATATTCTTCAGCTAAATCTTACTATGTATGTAGTATAATAATAACACGCAAGTACACAACCAAGACAGAGGTCGGACTGTCCGCATCAAACCGGCGGACGCTAAGCAGAAAATTCCACCCCGGCAAAGTTTTGATTGTCCGAGGCAGCTGGCATTCTTGCGCGACACATTCCACGAATCACTGAGGAGGTCACAGCGGTTTATTGTGTTCATATCGTACCAAGTTTGCTTTCGGCAACTCATCGGCGAACTGTCATTTCGTCGGCAAACATGGCTGACCAAGAAAGACCATGTCTGTGCTACATATACTTGTACGATAATGATTTTTGTATGGTTTAGTTATGAATATTAATATTGTGTGCAAAAGTACATGTAGTAGACTGGAATAATTGAATTCGTTAATGGATTTCTGAATTATTGAATGCGAACTAGCATTTTTGACATAAGAAATATTTGCTCTTGATTTACGATTTCTAAAAAAACGAATATATTGTTGAATTTCATGAATATCTATAATATTATAAAATTCTAAGCATGCCATGTCTGTACATTTAAGCTATTTAAAAAAAACAACTGATATAGACTATATAAACGACGAAGAACACGATGCAATTTTTTTATAGATGTCTTGTCTGTTTATTCGGGATTCACGTTAAAACTACTGGGCCGACTTCGATGCGGTTTTCACTGTTTGATAGCAAATTCTTATACTCAAAATTAGCGCTTTTTTTGTCCTGGGAATTCCGCGGGAATTATTTAAAAAGGCCAAATTAAAAAGAAATCGAAATCCAATATGAGTTTTTCACTGATCGATATAACAAATTTTATGCAATAAAATGTGTGATATTTTTTATCCCGGGAATCTCACGGGAATTTTCTCGGGTGTTCGGGTGCATAAAAATTAGCTTATTCCGACACAGTTTTTACTAAAACGATAGATTACATTATTTTTAAAATGCTGCCTTACCTTGTGTCCCGGGAATCCCGAGGGAATTTCAAGTCAAGCGTGGACGAAGTCGCGGGCATATCCTAGTTGCTATATAAATTAGTAGTTTATATGATAATAGGTACATATAAAAAGTACACAATATATTAAATTGAAAACTAGCACACTTATAAAATTAAATCACTACTTTCCGAAAAGCCAACCGTTCCATTTAAAACAAACCATCAAAATTTCCATAGAGCGAGTATTAGTAAACAAAGGCGGCAAATGCAATTTCCGACCCTCGGTCATTTTTATCCCCTTTACTAATTGTAATTTCATTGATAACACAGTTTACAGTTTGACCGGTCCATTAGAGCGGAACAAGGTGGCGTCCCGGCCTTTCGGGTTGTATTTATAACCTTTAGTATAGTTGCGGCAATAATTTCATTAGCGGGACACAACTAGAGGCCGGACAAGACAAATGGTGGCCATTAGGAGGCCTAACGACGGCCCTCGTCAGCCCCCACAAACTTTTAACGACGAGAATCAAAGTAAATACGCAGTGTTATCTTGCCGATTTGGCGTAATCATAATTCTGAAAGGGTTACTCTAATAGGATGTACGCCAGTCAGCAGGTACAGAGCTTACCTGCTCTCTAATTAATATATTATTCCCGATTTAGTGACCATTAAAAGGGATTTTCGAAGATCAGATGGACATTGAACTGGACAATATAGATAAAATCAAACGGATCAACATGAAAGTTTTAATTGTAATAGATGGCTTATATTATAGAATGTATATATTTTTTTAAGATCGCCTCCTCTATTCAGAGGTGAGACCTCTTTATACTTGTTCTTTTTAACCGACTTCAAAAAAAGAGGAGGTTCTCAATTCGTCTGTATGTTTTTTTGTATGTTCATTACTTCATTTCTCCGTCAATTGTGAACCGATTTTCAATTTTTTTTTCTCTTAGTCTAAAAAGGTTGCACTCCCGAATTAGTCCCATTGCCACCATGTCTGGATCTGATGAGTGGATTCTAAGGCATTGGAGAAACTCACGAAAATTGTTAACCAACTTCTTCGTAATACTATATCTCCGCCAATTGTAAACAGATTTTCAAATTTGTTTCTTTAATCGTAATTGTATAATCCCGAGATAGTCCCATGGTCACCAAGTCAGGATCTGATGAGTGGATTGGATCCCAGGGCTCTCGCGCATAACCCTTATTAAAGAACACCACGCGCCTAAATTCTTGGAAAAAATCTTGTATACGCGTTAGCTATTACATATTCTACAGGCGGTTAATTTTTTATATGAATATTACGTGTACGTACGCTTTTAGTTGTTACGTTACGTTAAGTTGTGTACTCGCTTTCTTTGTCAAATGTGGATCGATTTATTTTTTTCTTTATTCGTAAGTATGTATACTCCCAAGGCGGTTTCATGGTCACCAAGTCAGGATCTGATTTGTGGATCCCAGAGAAATCGAGAGTTACCCTTAAGGATCTGATTTGTGGATCGCAAGGAAATCGAAAGCAACCCTTGTTGAAGAGCATATACACCGAAAAGTGACATGGCAAATTTGTATACGTTTGCCAGTTGTACAATATCTACAGGTGCTTAATATATTATTTCTAAATCTATTGGAGTATTTGCGCAACTAAAAAGTAAAAAACAATTTTTTTTACGAAAACAAAACCGACTTAACGCTAAAAAACAAGAAATAATTATTTAACCGACTTCTTTCTATAACATCTAGAAGTCGGTGTCAAGTAAAATATAAAAATTATTATATTTTCTAAATTTGTTGTTGTTCTTTTATGTTTTACTTGGCACCGACTTCAAAATTGTAGAAATAAGTGGGTTAAATATTTATTTTTCGGTTTTTAGTCTGAAGTCGGTTTTGTTTTTGTTAAAAAAACTATTTTTTACGTTTTAGTTGCGCAAATTCTTCTATTTATTTTCATATAAAAACTGAACTTATTTTTATGACATTTGTGCTTATTATTATAACTGTAATTTAATAAGGTCTATTACAACTTTTGAGAAACTATCTCAATTAATCCTAATGCTAAGAATAAATGCTTGTAGAAAGACAAAAAACTCTTGATATTGTGTACGGAAGATTTGGTGTTATCTAGTTTAAATTTGTAAAAACAACTTATTTATACATACATTACATGTATTCGTAGAGGTTGTGAACAACATTCTTGTGTTGGGTAATAAACACGAGGGAGACTGATGAGCCAAAATACTGCATATATATTTTCAATTTCTGTAACACATTAGATTCTGAACGGAGTCCCAAGGGTCGACATGAGATAGAAAATCAGCTGCGCATTTGTGTTATTGTGTCTGACGTTGGTCATTAAGGACCATTCGTGGCTACTAACTTCTTATGGCAGCCCCTGGCAATCCTCAGATATTTGGTTAAGAATTAGAGTGCATGTTTATTTATGTTAATTTATATGACAGTATGTGTAGTTTTTGATTTGTTTGATGCTTACCTAAGTATTCCATCATCATCATCATCATCATCATCATCATCATCATCCGAGCGTTAAATCCCGGTTGCGTTCGGAGCCTTCACTCCGACGCCCAGGGTCCGCTTTCTTACTTTTTCTATTCCACTTCGCGCGGTCTTCTGCATCCCCCGTTTTGAGACCATTGGTACGCATGCCATCCTTTACAACGTCAAGCCAACATTTCTTGGGCCTTCCCCTTCGACCGGGACCTGGCGGAGGCGGCATGGCTAGACATTTGTTCCCTACATAGTTAGCCGGTCTCCGTAAAACGTGGCCGTACCAGCGTAAGCGACACTCTTGCAGTTTGTCTGCTATGTCACGGACATGAAGACTGCCACGGATGCGGGAGTTCCTGACCCGGTCTTTCCGCGTCACTCCACACATCCATCGCAGCATATTCATCTCCGTGACACGCAGTTCTTGCTTGTGTCGCTCAAGTACAGGCCACGATTCACTGCCATACAAAAGGACAGGTCTAATGATGGATTTATAGACCTGTCCTTTTAACTTAACCGGCATTTTAGGGTCACAAATGACACCTGTCACTTCTCGCCACTTGGCCAAAGCTGCTGTGATACGGGCCTTGACGTCGTGGTCGATATCCCCGGATGCACTGAGTACAGATCCCAAGTACTTAAACTGATCTGTACGCTCGACCGTATCTTCGCCTATGCGTACGGATGTGAGATCTGTAGTATTGCAGGCCAAGTACTCAGTCTTCGCCACATTTAGCTTCAGACCACCGTTCTCTAGCGACCTCTTCCACGCATTTACACGTCGCACTAGGCGCCCCCTGTCCGAATCTGCCAGCGCGATATCGTCAGCATACATGAGCAACCATGGAGGTTGCTCATGCGCATCTCTGATGCTGTTCGACACTTCTTCTAATATCACGCTGAACAGAAACGGGCTAAGGACAGATCTCTGGTGCACTCCTACGGTTATGGGGAAGGGTGTGGTGTCGCCAACAGCGGTCCGAACTATAGAATCGGAATCACGGTACATGTCCCGAATAATGTCAATATAGGTTTCTGGCACCCCTTTGGACCTCAGTGCCTACCAGATCATCACGCGAGGAACGCAGTCGAAGGCCTTCTGCAGATCCAAAAACAGGAAATGCAGAGGCGTATTCTTCGTCCTGTATTTCTCCATCCATGGTACCATGCCCGGGGCAAAACCCATATAGACATCCCGAGACAGTGCACTCCTATCGGATCCGAGAGTCAATTATGCGCTCAAAGAGCTTCATGGTGTGGGACATTACCTTTATTCCGCGGTAGTTTTCGCACTCCTGCACCGATCCCGTAAGTGAATAAATATTAAGATAAAATATTTATCTTAATATTTATTCACTTAAGTGTCAAAATGTGATGATATTAGATGAATCAATCAAATTAAATTAATTTGTTTGAAAAGCACCAAACTAGCAGGACACGATGTATTCAATAACATTGAATAATTCTCGTTTAGGTTATACGGATCACTTTAATTGTTTCATCCGAATTGAATGGCCTATAATCGATTTTATCAAATTAATTTCGAAGTAAAAACTTCTTATGTATATATATACACATATACATATACATATACGTCACGCTCACATACAAAGCTTTCACGTTCGACGTGCAGTCCTACGACAGACAGTTTTTTTAAATATAAATATTCATTTCTTTCAATTAATCTTTTTTTACTTTCTTATTTTTTCATATTATATTGTGAGTATTTTCTTTACAAAACTTAACTAATTTAACAACAGTATGGCCTATCAAAATTATTAGGCCCCCATCACACGAGTCATGGGGGTAATGAGCGTAATGAGCCAGACCGTGGCATCGGACGCGACAGCCCCGGAACACGGAGTCACGGGATTACGCGTGTTCATGTTACTTACGATAAGCTTTATTTCACGAATATTTATTTATGAGGTGACTTGTTTGTTGTAAGTACGCGTTTGTACTGGAGGATATAAATGGTTTTATAGATGATATCTAATGTTTTTACCAGTGTTGATATTCCTTCTATATTTCACGGAAAGTGTCATTTTCGTAGAAACAATGTTAATTTCAATAATGCTACCTACTTAAAGTATGTATATATCTAAGTTGAATAAATATCATATAATATTTGGTGATTGAGGAATGTTACGTCACGTATATATGGAATAATTTATTGCTACATAATTAGCAAGGTCAAAACTAAGTAGTCCATGTACGTGCTAAAATCTGTTGATGCATCGTCAATATACAATAGAGTCATCCACCATCACGCCACACTAGTTCTACCACAAGGAAGTAATAAACAAATGAAACTCAAGGAAACTCACTTTATAAATAACAAACTTTTTCAAATGTATTAATTGTAAAATATTGTAAGTCGTAAGACCTATTAATTATTATTATACTGTATGTCTTTGAAGCCACGGGCCATAAAAATGGCACGGACTTTTGGAGGGCTTGCGTGGGGCCATGGGAAGGCCAACACGTAGAGGCCCTTTGACAAATTTAATGTAAATGTGGCGTGACACACTAACCGGCGATTATCCCTGTCTACACCATATAATAATGCACCCAAGGACAAGTCCCGGCCAGTGTAGGACTATTGTGGGAAATGAGATGATTATTATTATTATTATAGATTTATGACTATGGTAGAATGCAATGTGTAAAACAATTATTTGTCAAATCGACATTTGTTATAAAGGGCATACAACCTCCTTCATTTTATAAGAGTAGCGAGGGTTATACTTGAACAGTAATTTAAAAAATTTATAAATCATAATAATTAAAAAAATAAAATTAAAGCTTAATTACACTAAAAAAGAGAAAGATGTTATTGTATATTAAAGAATAAATTTTGAACTCGAATTAACAACTATACTGGTTATATTTGTACTCGTATCTTATGCTGAAATCTATCTATGCTATACTGAATTTATATACCATATCTGTCCTTATTCTACTTTCAAATACTGCTGTCAGTTTCCGAAAGAAATATACTTTGAAAATTCTACCCAGAGATCCTTCATGCAAACAATTTTATGTTTCACTGTAAAAATAAAGCCACTCATCAGAACATTGCCCGTATTTCGTGCAAGAGTTGTATTGGGGTGGATCTTCATAAAATTACTGGAAGTGTCCGCCGGTGATGCGAGTTGCGCCAACTCGTTTGTACTGCTCCAATATTGTTGACGACTTTTCAGCTTAGGCACAGGGCGTATAGAGAGAGATACACACTATACTTATATAGCCGGCACATATATCTTACTATTTATTTATTTGCCTTACAACTGCTTAAAATTTGACATAAATTCCATGTGAATAATGTCATTTATTTAACAATGGTAAAATAAAAGAATGAATAGTAAAATATATAAACTCGGCTATAGTTGAAATAATTAAGTATTGTGTTGCACAATTAAAAAAGTAAATTTTAAAAATACTATCGCAACAGATATTTATGCCTTAACGTATTAGTGTACTTAATAAACAGTTTTGGATTTTTTCTGTAATTATTAGTCTCAGAAATGTAAATGCCTGATACCTTCAAGTATATAAGCGAACGAGGTGGTGGTGGTGAGAGTATAATGAAGAATGACAAAAACTAGCGTTGAAGAATTATATAGTATCCAAACTATTAAGTCTAAATAGTTAAAGTCAAAACTTTAACTATATCAGGGGTACACGGAGGTTTCTTAGGCCCAACATTAAAAAACAAATACTCTTTCTTTCGAGTAGAAAAAACTTACTCACTAATCACTAATCCTCGCTGTTGCCGGGATATGTATATTATATATTCCTATTAATTTATCATTATCATCTCAAAAATGTTATCAATCGAATCGAAATTATCAAAAGATTATTATTTAAGATTATTATTAATTATTAGCAAAAGTTTCGAAAGCACACCCTGTATAGCACAAGTATTTCATTTCGCACATATTGCTAGAGTACAAACCATAACGTATTAAGTTAATGAGAGACAACGTGCGTCACTCTACCGTTCGGGGGAAATATTGCTCGGACGAGTGTCACTTTATACGAGGAAACGGAAGGAATACGAATTTATTGTTTCATTAACACGGGATTATATGACGTTTTGTCCGACATTCCGACACTTAGTTATGATCTAGTTTATGATCAGTCTGTGTACTCATTACAATGATGAAATAAACTTAAACTCAAAAAAGAAATACGAGTATTATGTGCCATGTCTATCATTTTAGTCGATCCTAATATTGTCTAGTACAGCATCTGCATATAATATCTGTATGACTTCAAATATTGAATTGCAACTAAAATTGACTCTAGATTTTGTTTTGAGAACCACGAATTTTTACGTAGTGATACGATAGATTCTATTTCGAATTTTTATTTTTATAAGTATTTACAAAGCTAAACTGATTCCCAAAGCATGCAATAATAATAAAGATGATCTTTGTAACTATATTGAAAGGTATATTTTCATCTGATTTTTTTAACTATGACAAAACTACTTTGTAACACCCGTGTTTACAGATCGAAACATTTGTCAAGTATTAATAAGTAATGTTAAACTTTTTATCAAGTAATTTTATTGTCTGCGTCATTAGCGAAAGCCTGAGAAAAATCTTGTCAAAGTTGAAAGTGTCAAATTCTTCGCGTCGTAAATACTAATAATAATATATGTACACAAATTATACCACTATACAAACTTTTGTCGCGATAAATTTGACTGTACCATAATAAACATATAAAACTCTGTAATGTATATTCTTTGAATCGTTAATAATAACTTGCACGAAATTGAATAGAAGAGGGCGGAATAAACGTACCGTTTGTTACTTTTTATTAATTTCCAAAATGAAGTTTTAATCTTGTTACCGTTCCGGCGACTCCATTGTGACGCGTTACCTGGACATCGTAATAGGATCAACTTATTAAACAATAAGTACATAAACATCAAAAGCATTACACAGAAAGAATGTCGCTTTGTTAAGAGGATTTTCATTTTTATGTAGTCTAAATACATGTTTATATTTCGAAACAAACAGTAAAATACATAATTATTAGAGTATTGTATTAAGAGCCTACCTTATCGTTCCATGGTTGTATTTATAATTTATATAACTATAAGCTGCAGGTGCATTATGTAAGAAAAATAAGATTAAATCATTGTTAAATTTAGAAAACGGTTGACATTGGATTTTTAATAGAAAAAATTAACAACCTAGATTAGAATATTTTCAGTTCATTAGCGAAACGCAAAAAACTTTCACGATAATTTATACAAATATACATTGTTACAATGTTTTAGTTTTCTCAAAACAGTGTTTTAAGAGACATAATATTATTTTTTTATTTAAACCAAAAATATTTAAATCAGCGCCTGAAATATTCAACTGTAGTTGCTGGGAAACAACGCATAAGTTAGCAGTCCACCTGATGGAAACTATTACCGTCGCCTATCGACAAACACTAGCAATACGAGGTGTCAGGGTAATCTTATGATTTTATATTTTTAATAACTAAATTATGCGCACTATCTTCGTCTCTTTTTATTATGGGCTCTTAAGTATAAACAAGTTGTTTATAGCAAATACAATTTAGTTTAATAAAGTACAATTTATTACACTAACCTAATATAAAAGCCCTCGAGATATTCTGTAATGTACCAAAAAGCAATAAACATGATAACATCCTTTTGGTATAACGATTATAGGGCAAAATCTTTGATATCAATTTACCAAGGATATTAGCCGTTAAAGAGGTGCTTGAAAGGCAATGGAGCCTTTACCTTCGTATCCCTTAAAGGCGTTTTCTCAAGAAGGCAGTAGGTGTTGTGCCCCATCCTAAATACGATCTAATTTCGGAATAGTTCCACTTCATGATTTATAGATTAAGTTTAACCGAAATAGGGGTCGACACACACGCGGTGCTTGCTACTGCTGGCATATTAAATACTCTTAATACCATTACAAATGGAGAAATTAAGTTTTAAAAAGACTCAAAACTAACCAAGTGTTTGTAAGATCTCGCACTGTGAAGGGTTTCGTGACGATGACAATTCATTTCTTAGTTACATGTAGTATAGCAGATATTTCTAATGTTTTTTTACATATAGGGAATACAACTTTCTGTCAGTCAAATTTCATACATAATAATATACATATATAAAGGTCTATTAGTTTTTGAGAAAAATGAATAAGGATGTAACAAGGGTTCAGTTTTTTTAAAATGACTGTTGAATCCTAAAATTGACAAATTAAATCATATAAACCTTTGCACTAGAGTTTTTCCTAATTATTAGTCTGTGTCCACATGCTTATCACTTGGTTAATCCACTCGCTTCAAAGTCAAATACTTTTATTGTAGTATTTTAAAATTATATCATTTCAAATGTTAATTTTTCTTCCGATAACTAAAATTATGCTAATAAATGTTATAGTGATTATTTATGGTGTGACAGAGGACGTATGCCAGAACAAAGAAGTATATGGAAAGAAGACATATTGTACCGATCTCAAATGATTGGGAAATCAAAAAGAAAAGACAGAGAGAGAGAGACATAGGGAGAGAGTGATTGGCACATTTATTTTTTTGTATGTTCTACTGCTAACGATAAACCGGGTCTTATCAAGATCTGGTATAATTCATGCTTTTCAATTTTACAAATTTCAAAGAGTACATTGTTGTGGAAATCAATGAATACAAACAAAGCTGTTCATATAAGGGGCGGTATTTGGAGGTGTTAAAGGAAAGACGGGACAATCTCGGCGGCATTATCGGATTCCGCGGGTGTTCGGCCCACAATGGATGTTCCTGGCCGAGCCAAGCTTATACTGCGGCCAAGTGCTTTGTACCAAATCACTTCGCGTAGATTTATTGCGGAGTGTCTCCATTACCCCACTCTCCCCCATATAAATTGTGGAATAAGTGTTGCCATATTTACCGGTGACGTGTTGCTAATCGCGGGTGCCTTCTGCGCTTGCCAGCGGTGAATAGTAATAATTAATCTGGCAGTCCGTTGACGAATCTGAATAATTTATATTTGTTTAAAATTTATTGCTTAAAGGTCCAAAGATCGGGTAAGGGTGGTGTCACATGTGCGATTCGTTTGCATGTAGCGTTTGGAGGGTTGATTAGTTAGTAAGTAGCTCTTCATAAAAAAGGTATAGCTATTGCATTTTAACCCCAATTGAAATTTTGGAATTTGAAACTACTGGCCATGCACCTGTACGTGTTGGTCGCGTAAGCATCGAAGGCTAAAACACGCATTACAATTTATCAATACCGAACTCAGTATTTTACAACTGAGTCCGGTATTGATAAATCATGTAATTCTCAACCTTAGTAAAAACTAAAAATGATAAAAATAGGTATTAATATTTTATAGTAAGCCGTTATTACAGGACAACGTAAATTTTAATTCAAATAACAAAAGACTTTAAGAGTAGGCTAAAGTTCGACTTTCACAACATCAGTTTCGAAGGAATGTTTTATGAAACTTTTTTGAGTAGGCCCCAGTATACATCTGGTCAAAGGTAGCACTCCTGTTAAGTCTCTAGCCAAACGCAACTGTGGAAACTCCGTCGATGAAACTATATAAATATTAAACTTTAGTTGTCATATCACTAACTTCATCTTCGTATTTGAAGCGCATTTTATTTGTAAATATATGAGACTTTGCTGACTTGCCCATACAAATAAACCAAACAAATTTATCAAGCTTTTAATCATA
The DNA here is from genome assembly GCA_039645545.1 of Dendrolimus houi. Lineage (NCBI taxonomy): Eukaryota > Metazoa > Arthropoda > Insecta > Lepidoptera > Lasiocampidae > Dendrolimus > Dendrolimus houi. Next base: position 19,528,545 of record CM077127.1, on the reverse strand, counting down.
GCAAACAACCTTCGTCCTTCGAATTCAATCAATCAGCGACAGTACCATTGAAAACATTTGAAACGGGGTCACGTCATCTCGTTTCAGAACATCAGTAATCAATCGAGCGGATCCAGTGACCGACGTCGGTCAAACTGACCGCACAAACCTAATTACTCCGACTGACCGATGACAGGTGTTTACTATCGAAATGTAATTACTAAATACCTCCCTGTTGGCTACACATTTCGCTAATGGCCGGGATTATTGGGACACCCGGCCAGACCAAAGTGAATTTGTAATAAGACCCCACAATCTTAAGTCCTGTCTTGGGCTCAATAATTTATTTACCTACTTTGATGATATTCGTCTTCAAATGTTACTGAAACTTAAGGTTTGTACAGGTAGTTTAAAGGTATCAACTTCTTCACTTTACACAACTTAATGTACGTTATCTATACGTTTGTGTCTGAATTGTCAAAGAGTTTATTTACTATGTTTATGTTTTCTAGATATAATTTTAACTATCAATGTTATAATGTTTTTATTCTCAAAACTATCGGTTGTTTCAGTAATGGGCCCGGATCTTCCCTACATCCGAAGAAATGAAAATGATCAACCCGCAATTATTGTTTATAGTTTCTTTAAGAGCTGATTTTTCAATCATCAGATAAAGGTTATCAGTGGAATAAATTATAACTTGACTGAATTTAAAAGTGAAACAATTCAACTTTTTCATTCACGCAACAGTCATTTTTAATTTTACCATGTTTTACTTTATTCTATAAATAACTTTTATGTGGTGATTGAGAAATCAGGCCTTATATTTATTTCTTATAAACTTCGTGAGTTTATTCGAGAGTCGTGTTAAATTATGATACATAGTGACACTTTGAAAACGAATTTACCCAATATTATTGTTATATCAAAAATAGGAGCAAATTAAACCCAGTTTTAAACCTATGATCTCTCAGCACGTATAAAACACTGTAATGTAATATAGAGTTTTATTTTCAACATGAGTGCTTTCGTAAAATATAGCTAATGGCCAAGTTTTACAATTTCGCCGAGTAACTTCCAGATTCCCCTTTAGCAAGCTAATCAGCGCACAACGATGTGTGCGACTGCTCGACTTACTCCATATACTTAATTAATTAAGAGTGTACTCGAGAAGCTTCGAGGCAACTCCAATCTGCAGTGCCATTTCTGTTTACCTGCATTCATGTTTGCTAAGCTAACGAACTAATTAATCATCATTATTTATCCTTAATATATAAAATGCGTTTATTTCTATGTTTGTTGGTTTATTCTTTATAGTTTTGGATATTAAAGGTATTGCAAAATTTGGTATGTACTTTTGATAAGGAATATGTGAAATATGACTTAATTTGCCTTATCTAGTTTTATCATTCAGTTTTGTTTACTACAATTTTGTACCCATAATTCGTGCAAACTACCTCATTTTTCATGATAAAAAGTTAATATTCTGCGTTCATTATTATTCTTAAAATTACATATAATTGCACAAAAATTAATAAAAATCGGTTAATTCAAGTGTTATAAAGGTTAAAGCGTTATAAAAGTCAATCATAGTAATAATTCCTATTATTTTCCTTTTATGTGTAAAGCAAGTTATATTTATAAGGTACTAGCTGTGCCCCGCCGTTTTACCCGCGTGGTGATGGAAAATCGTTATATTTTGGATAATTCACACTATATCTTTATAAATTATAGCCTATGTGTTATTCTGATGTGTAAGCTATATTATTGTAAAATTTCATTAAAATTCATTCAGCAGTTTTTGCGTAAAAGAGTAACAAATATACCTCCATACATTCTTACAAACTTTCGCGTTTATAATATTAGTAGGAAGTAGGATTTTTTGATTTTCAAAAACAAATTTCCAGGGTAAGGCACCATATATGCGAGGTTAAAATTAAACACAGGCTTACCATCCATGTTTTTAAATAAAATTTTATAAAATTAAACATGTTAACTCTCTGGGCAGATTCAATGGATAAGATAATGGCATTTAAAAGGGACGTATTAACCGTTTTAATGCGTAGGTGTTAAGTAAATTTGGTTGTAATCGTATTGAGCCTTTTTCGAGACGGGGGATCGTAGCCTGTGAAAAAAATGCGCTGGGATTCATTGGCTTGTTACCAGGATTTAAAAAAGGAACGGCCGTAGACGGGACGGGAAGGAATGCGATCCCGTACCCGGCCTGTCGGCGCGTTTGAAGGTTTGAAAAAGGGGCACTCGGTTTGCTGATGTTCATTTTTGTAATCGTTTTGATTTTATTCTTATTATTAAATTTTATTTGCATTCGGACTGTTGAAGGGTTATTCAAAGGAAACAGCTAAATATAGAATAACCTTAAAAAACAAGTTTTAAATGCAGGATACGTTGATGGTATTATTGAAGTGTGAAAAATATAATGAAACATGAAAGACTTGCATAATTATATAGAACTAGTGATCCCGGCAGATGCTGTCCTGCCCTGAATAAAACAAAAATATAAAACCCGATTCCAGCGTCACCTACGGGCTCCAATTGTGAATCTAAACCATTTTCCAATCCACTTGAACACACATAAAAATTTCATAAAAATCGGTCCAACCGTTTAGATGAAGTTCATTGAGATACACACGGACAGAAGAATTATAAATATAAAGATGACGCAACATCAATACGCATTAGAAAGCTTTAATGGGTATTAAATTGTAATTAATAATGTTTTTAAAGGTGATTAGTTACAGTTAAATACACAAGTGGCAAGAAACAGTTCAGAAACTCGCAACTTCAGTTCTTAAGGTCACGAAAAATGCACAGCAAATTGGTAATATACTAATATAATAACAGGTAATAATGTACTAAGAGATTTTAATACAAATCACAGCCTTTATAAAGTGCTTTCGATAGCTCATCGAGCATTTTAAGAGACTCCTATGATCTTGAGACACATTCAAGGGGCTCCTTCAATATTTACAAATCGTTATTTTGATCACATTATTTTCTTATCATAACTTATATTTTTTCTTAAGTAATATTTTTCTTCGCGCAGGAACCGAAAAATAATACTAATTCCTGCGGCCGGGCGGCCTTTCGTAAGAGGTGACAAAACAACCCACAGCCAGATGGTAGAGTATTTGCTCGTCTGGATAGCTATCACGCCTGGTCTAGAGTATGCCGCCATAACAACGTTGAGTTGTGTTCCAGCATCAGTAGCCAGGTTCCAGTTTCTCCTTCGAGGCCGGTGGCACATTAGCAGCATCTTTGCTGTTGCAAACATCCATAGGCGACGGTAACCGCTTTCCATCAGGTGGAACGTCATCCTGCCAGCTACACTCCGGCAATAAAAAAAAACCCTTCATCTAAAACAAGTAATGAACAAGACCAAATCAATAAAGGCATCTTAATAATAAATTCGTTAAAATTCAAATAAACAACGAACGAAACCAAGATTTGTCGAAGTTCGCGGTATCATGAATATTTTATAGATGGAAAATGTAAGGAATTTTTACTCCTTCCCTTGGATGGAACGTGACGTGCGTTGGCTGGGGACGGTTAGGAATAAATGAGGTAAATTAATAAAAGGGGGCGGTTAGTTACAATTACGTTTTTAAATGTAAGCAACCCGCCTAGTTACACTTTAATTTTTCTCCGGCGACATGCCGTTTGTTGAACTGTGATTGTAGTGCATAAAGGTGTTAGTGGAAAATTGTTTGAAAATTTTAAAATCTATAAACATGCCGTGTCTGTACATTAAAGACATTAAAACAACTGGAATAGACTATATAAACGTTGGAGAACACAATGCAATTTTTTTTAGATTTCTTGTCTGTTTGTCATTTTGTCTGTTTGTTCGGGATTCATGTAAAAACTACTGGGGCGATTTCTATTTTTCGCTGATCCACAGCTAATTCTTAGACTTAAAATCTGCGCTACTTTTTATTCTGGGAATCTATATCTGATAATATATCTCTTTTATGCCATCAATATAGTGGCAAACATACGATAAACTTAAAATAAGTTAAGGATATTAAACATGGAAGGTAATAATTTTTCTCTCATTTATGGATAAAAAACAGAAATCTAGAATCACATAAAACGTCAAATATTGACAGCTAGGTATATTTTGCCTACTGATTAATATTATCATGTTATTAGAAAAAATAATATCAAGTCCTTTGGAGCTAGTACCAATTAAATCTATATATACAAAAATGAATCGTAGAAATGTATACGCGCGTGTATACATTTCTACTATAACTTGAGAAGGACTTTACCGATTTGGATGAAATGTTTTGTGTGTGTTTGAGTGAAGTCCCTGGATTATTTAGATTCATAATTGGAACCAGTAGGTGGCGCTGGGATTTGGTCCTACATTTTATTTTTTTCAGGGCAGGGCAACGTTTGCCTCAACCTCTAGTATAATATAATACCAAGTAGTAAAAATTAATTTCTGCTATATATTCTATTGGAATTCAAGTCTGCTTTATTTAGATAATGAACTAGTGGCGCCACACAGAAACAATAAGCTGAACTGTAGATGCCATTAATAACAATAACAACACTAAGACTTAACCCGTAGAGGATCTTTGTGGCGAAACCTTAGGTGAGTAGCGACACCTTGGACCTAACTCCGGGGGCCAAGGCAAGGCCTCCACCTCCGTGCTTGCCTTAGCTAGCCGGCACGCACTGGAGATCGCTATAGCAAAGAGTCAAGATCCAGGGGTGGAAGTGATAAATGGCATAACATCGAAAGCAGCTTCAGTGAATCTGCAGCCCATCTCTCGGCGCTTCTCGCCAATATTGTACGGCATTTTTAGGGGCCCATGTAATCAGTGGCGAGTTTTATCCATGTTCTCCGAATATTGCGACGGGCAGACGCCATAGTCCCCATAATCCCAGATCCCTAGTTCCATTAGCAGTTCATCCCAATAGCCCGGTACCTTATGTTCTCATTCCCTACACTGACCGGGGCTTGTCCTTGTGTGCATTTTTATATGGCGTAGACAGGGATAAACGCCGGTCAGTGTCACGCCTCATTTACATTAAATTTGTCAAGGTGCCTCTACTTGTTGGCCTGCCCATAGCACCACGCAAGCCCTCGCAAAAATCCGGGCCATTTTTAAGGTTCGTTGTCCCTAGAGACATACAAACAACAATATAATTAATCGTGTAACAAATAAAATACCCAGATATTCCACCAAACCACATTTTCGCATTTACCTCTTTTGCCACATGGCTCATGATTAAGCTTTGATTCCGCTTAAAAGTAAAGGGTTTGAAATAAAAATCGCGACCCTCCAAAAGAAAAATCGGCCCAAGAAGGGGTTGCTTAAAAAGAACACCGAAACCGTTGTTTTCATCTAAAGACGGGGGTTACCAGGTAGGCGGCTAAATGAATTGCAAACAGCATTATTATTTCCTGCAGGAAGTCGTATATATTCCTTGCCGCCTTTATTTTAACGTTTTTTCTTCTTTATTCATTTTTTTTACCCCTTTTTATTGCCGACAAGCTCGTAATATATTGTAAACGTAGAGCGAGCGCCTGTTGTAAACAACTATTACGTTTAATAGGAGAATAGGGTTGATCTTTAACGGTGATTTTATTTATAACTTAATGTTGTTAAAGGGAACTCCGCTCCCACATGAATGTGTATGACTATATCCAAGATTCACACAAAACTGGTAAATGTGAAGGTAGTTAAAGCTAGAAAAGATTGATCCAAAATGTCGTGGCGGCTTAGTAAAATATCCGTCCTCTGAAAATAATGAGGAATAAGCAACATTCGGAACTGACAATATGATCGTTATATAAGAATGCAGAAGCAATATGCTATGTTAAACAAATAAATTTAAAAAAAGCTTTATCATACCATAGTTAACTATTAAAAATTGCTTTTACTTATATTTTGATACATAATATATCAAAAAGTGGGCCTCCCCCAATAATATCCGATTTTTCCTATTGTAGTGTTTTTATTTATTTATTTTTATTGCTGGAGTTCTACAGACAGGCATACGACCCACTTAATGGAAAGCGGTTACCATCGCCTATGGACATTTGCAACACCAAAAGTGCTACAAATGCGCTGGTGCTCTCTTAAGAGGGACTGGAACCTGGAAACTAATTCCGAAACACATCTCAAGGTTGTTATGGCGACATACTTTAGATCAGGGGTGGTAGCCATCCAGTCGGACAAATGCCCTACCACCTGGCTGTGGGTTATTTTGTCGCCTCTTACGACAGGCCGCCTGGCCGCAGGAAATTGTATTCTTTCTCCGTTCTTGCACGGATAAAAATATATAAAGTGTGTATACAGTTTTAGTTTAGGGGAAGGGTAAAATGTAAGAAATACGAAGCCCAACGAGCGCTGTAAAGACACTGATTTTATTACTGAAAATACACAAATATAAATGAGTTGTTAAGCATTAGGCCGCAGTTGTTTATTTGTAAAATGCTGACTATTGTACATACTTAGTACACCTATCTCCAGTTTTTACCACATTTGTTCACGACGATATCCTCTCATTGCTTCTTCGGTTAGAACCTAAGGAAGCGATAAACTGATCACAATAAAAAATAATTTCTTATGGAATGTATGTCATAAGAAATAAGTTGTTTTCTAATAAAAACCATTTATTTCTCCACGATCCTTGTAGAAGATACTGTATTATGGATGTTAAAAATATACCCGAAATTTGCCTACTTAGAGCGGTATGATCATCTATACTAATATTATAATTGCAAAAGTTTGGATGGATGTTTGTTGCTCAATCACGCCAGAACTACTGAACAGAGCTTGATGAAATTTAACAGAGATGTATTATAGTTTGCAATAGCACATATACTTTTTATTCTGAAAATATGTACGGTTCCCGGGACAAAAGGGAGTTAATCATATGTGTATAGTTTGACCTAAATTATGAATATTCGAAATATCTATAAACAAGTATTCACATCAGATAGATCAGGTTCTGTTTTATCTGTAAGTATGGGAACCGATTAATATATCATATAAATCTAAATTTCTTGTAAGCTTAATCCTGTTGTAAACAATAAAGTAATTAGCCGTAACAAAGGCTCCATCGCGATAAGAATTGTATTATTTCTTGGGTGAATAGTTCTCCTCATTAAATTAGCTATAAAAGGGCGGTAACTGTCGATTATAGCCTCCGTAACTGCTCTCTAATAATGAATTGTCTTTAGTATAATGTTCGATCGAGATATTACAAGGTTTTTGTTCTAAATTAATTGGTGAATTATTATTATTTATACTCTTGTATAAAACTATTATTCGCCGAGTTATTTATTCTTTAGAACCTTAGATAAAGAAAAATTTTAATGTTTTAAAGACCATAGATAATAAGCAAATGTTTTTTTATTTTCAATTTAACCTATTTTGTGGTTTAAGAAAGAGGGAACTATGGATCTAGAATATTTAAACTGATGCTATATAATAATTAGTATTTTAACTTACAGCTTTATCTATTTCGTTTTTATTTGTTTATCGAAACGCAGGTCGACTACATCTAATAGCCTATCCTTTTGTATATGTGACAATTTACTCTTTCTTAGCATTTATAGTGTTATTACTAATTTATTTATTATTTATACTAAATCATATGATTCAAATATTTCAATTCTATATTTTTACGCCACAGTCTCATCTGAATTTGAGTGATAATGCGATCTAAAATGGAGCACTTACCTAGAAGATGCCTGTTCACTCATGACTTGAAAACTCCTAGATTTTTTTGTCCGGAAAAATAGTCTCCGGCAAATCATTCCGTTCTTCGGCAGCACGCAGCACAAAAGATGAACTGAATTTCGAAAAGAAATGCAAGAATTCTTCTAGTTGTAATTGTTGTAGTTAGTAGTAGGTAGGTAAGCTTTGATAACACTAATATATTAAGAAGTGTAAATAAGTGAGTTTGGTTGTTTAATGTTCACGGCTTTGAATATGAAGCAAATTTAATCAATACAAGTAATCGTAGAACTTGAAAAATTCCTGCGAGATTCTGGTCCATATTTCAAGCAAACGCAATCCAATTTAGATTATAATTTTATGTAACTACATAAATTCATGCTAAGCCTATTTAATTTAAATAAAACTACGATTAAATCACTATGCTCCAAATAAATCATCTCATTTAAATACAACTTTCATTCACTTGCCTATAAGACATTTAATTTTCTGGTGCAGGGACAAGTTTAACTATTTTAATAAATAAAATTGTCTTCAGTGAAACAAAATTTGGGTTGCTGAAAAATAATTATCAAATTACGACCTAGTACGGTAAGGAAAAACATGTTGTATTACAACATATATTTGTGGAGTGTAATAAAGCAGCGAACGAAGCCAATAAACGTAGATTATCGGGAGTTATGATGCGATTCCCGTTAATGCGACATGACAATAGGCCCCGGGCTGGATGCCGGCCATGGCGGATGCAATATTGCGGAGAGAGATTTGTTATAGGAAATTATATTTGTACATACTTAACTACACTAATTTATCATTAACTCTATTGATTAAATTCAAATAATTATGACCTACTTACTACTTTGAAAATATCCATGTTTAAGGTACATACAGTATAGAGGAGATGGATCTCCCCTTGCTATGATCCTAACAAACACTTTTCGCTTCGTCTACTTTCATTAATCCCTTCATACACCTTTATTTGAGGTCCTGTGTTTATTTTGATCATAGTATGAACGCCGTAGTCTGGCACTGACTCTTCCATTCACACTGCTATCATATACTTGTTTTGTGATTTTGCTTTTATCCACTCTCTGTACATGCCCAATTCACTTATTCCTAAATTCAGTTAAGATACTAATAGTCAAGTATTATTTTTAAGATTTAAAGGTGTATGTAGTGAGAAAAAATATGTGACAATCATTACACCACGTGCGAAAGTAAAAAATAACATGGTAATGAAACCTGTATTCAAATTCAAAAGTTTTTATTCTGAATAAGTTACACTGGAGAACACTTTTTGAAGGTCATATATTATATAATCGTATGGACCTAAGTAAAAATTTAAAATTAACTTCCTATTCTATGTACACCGCTTCGCAACGTGTTATTGCAGTTAAGGAGAAGAAGCGGCAAGAAACACCCCAGGAACACACCTAGCTAAAAAAAATGTTTTCTGTCTTCTCTTTTTTATTTTTAGATAAAGCTCTTTTTAAATAAATTTTATACAGAAGTATGTTACACAATTACTTTTTGAAGAATTAATAGAGTTGTAGCAAATAGGTAAATTAGCTTTGAAAAGTTTTTGCGGTTGTAGTAGTATTCCTGTATATATATATATATTAGGTTGGGGAAAAAGTTTCTTCGCATTTTATATCAAAAATCAAAAGGTTTTTTTATAAAGTTTATTTACATTTGACTAAAGTATGTAGGTGCCATTTTGTTGGATAACTTTTTGCCATCTTGTAGGTAGGGACGTGATCCCATTGCTATAAAAATTTTGGGGCTTCTGATCAAATAAACTGCGACAAGTGGTTTTTGCAGTCCTCTCGTGATGTTAACCTGACACTGCCTAAGGAATTCTGCAGAGACCGAAACAGTTGAAAATCTGAAGGTGCAAGGTCAGGACTATACGGCGGATGTATTAACACCTCCCAGCCAAACTCTCGTAATTTTTGCTGAGTGGCTAAAGATGTGTGAGGTCTAGCGTTATCATGGTGAAAAAGCACACCCCTTCTGTTGATTAATTCCGGCCGCTTTCTCTCAATTTTTTGCTTTAATCTCATCAGTTGTTCGCAGTACAGTTCAGAATCGATGGTCCTGCCTGGCAGTAACAGCTCATAATGAATAATGCCTTTCCAATCCCACCATACACAGAGCATAACCTTGTTGCGAGTTAATCCGGGTTTCGCCACAGTCTGTGACGACTGACCGGCCTTTGACCACGATCTTTTTCGCACGTTCTTGTCGTACGTGATCCACTTTTCATCACCAGTTATCAGCTTCTTCAAAAATGGTTCGGTTTCATTACGTCGTAATAAAGAATCACAAATGAGTACACGGTTCATTAGGTTTCTTTCAGTGAGCTCATGAGGCACCCAAATATCGAGCTTTTTTGTGTACCCAGCTTTTTTCAAATGCGCCAAAACCGTTTTGTGGTCAATTACCAGTTCTCCAGCTACATCATTACTACTAATATGCCGAACTATATATATATATATAGAGTTCTAAACTTGAAATTGATTGCAGAATCAGCAAAGAAAATATATTTACAATCAAAAGTCAATGGCGAAAGCCAAATAAATAATAATTATTTACATTGCTAATTGTTGTGAGGCCTGACTATTTGGTTTTAGTTTAATAATTAATTGATTTTATTTGTGGTTCATTCTTGTTATTTATTGTTCAGTGTTATTATTTGTTGCTAATTGTTGAATAAATGAATGAAAACACTTTATTGTTCACCAAAAATTTAAACTACGTTCTTAAAACTAGGTACAGTAAATGTTGAACAAAGAGCGGCCTTATCGCTTAAAGCGATCTCTTCCAGGCAACCCCTGCACTAAGGAAAATATTAAGACAACAGTGGCGGTGAAGACAATAAATAATATGAAACATTCCAAGAATGTTGTTATTTGATATTAAATTTGTTAAATAAAAATGGTTTCGATATTGAAATGTATGTGGTCGAGGCAAGCTTTTGACTTCCCAAACTAAAGAAGTTTTGTATAATTTGTACAAATATTTCAAAAATAAGTGCATTAGCAATCCGAGCAGTATTATAAATCCCGCTCAATTAGTTGCTAAATCAAGTGGAATATCATAGATTTCCATCGGAGAGGTGCTATCAGAAAGCAAATGTCATTCTTCAGAACAGTGATCAACAATTTAGTATTAAAAATTATGTTTAATTTTTGAGTCCTAATTATTACATACATATAAATAAAATTGAACGTATCCAAAATTTTTTTGTCAAGCATTTGAATTTCAAGTCTAAAAACCATTTCAATGATTATACTACAGCTTGTCTACATTATAATCTTATCCCCCTTAGTGAAAGAAGGCATTACTTCGACATGACCTTTTTGTACGATATCATAAATTCTATTATCGATTGTCCTGCTCTCACTTCGTCTTTAAATATCAACGTACCACAGCGGTACCCTCGTAATTCTTCCTCAATCAAACTGTTTGCTACCCCTGTTTCTAAAACTAACTACGGACAAAATGAATATCTGCGTCATTGTACAAATATCTACAACAAATATTTTAGGGACACAGACATTTTTAATTCTTCGAAACAAATATTTAAGTCAATTAGTAAACTTATTAATAAGATCCAAAAGGAATGTAATGTTTGTATTTAGACTTAATAATTTAGTTGTGCTTAGTTTTTTCTAAGTACTAAGTACTAAGTAGATATTAGATAGATTGAATAATTAATATTAGTGTAGTGTAACTTACATAATATTTGGTTCTGTTCTTTTTCTATATTAGAAGTATCCAGTTTTGGTTTAGATTTGTTGTTATGTTTTCTTAAGCCTTAAATTTATGGATATACCGTTGGATACCTTTTAATATATATATTTTTTTAATATTAATATTTAATAGTTTCATATTAAATAGCTGCCTATAAAAATATTTAAAAAGTATTAGTTTATTTGTTTATGTACTGACCGTACACTACTACAAACGCAAAAACGTCTCGAAGCTAATTTACCTGTACCTATGTGAAAAATTCTACAATCTAGCACAAGTAATAATGATGGTAACAAACGTGCCATTGCAGCGTCGGGCCTTCTCATTTTACGAGAACTGACAGTATATCCACCATGCCTCCCTAGCCGAATTGCTATGTCGCACACGGCCATTGTATCTGCAAGCAGGTTTACTCTTCTATGCTTTTCCTGTCACATCAAAACGTAGTCATTTAAAAATTATGCATATTAGGCTAGAAAATATACCAAAGCAGTACATGCTTCTCTCCAGGAATTAAACATACCTTATTTAAATAAGACGCAGGTGCCTTAGCGACTAACCGACATATTGTTCAGACAATTTTCATACAATTCAGAATTAAAAAAAACTGATTGATTAAATTAATATAAACTTCTTATTAATGCATAATATGTGTTGAGATTATTGTCATTGTTCTTTGAGGTTTTATTTCCTTTTTCACAGAAAAATCACTGTATTCGTGGACATGCTACTGTGCAAACAGTTCGACAACGAGTCAATGTTGACTTTCCTCGACCTCCCCCCTAATCTTATACCGACGGTAAATCGAATAAATACATTATATTTATCAATCTACTATGATCTTGTTTTCTGGACGCGCTAGCTTCATAGGTAATGTTTTCTACTTTGAACGTTGTTTTATTTTTGCAATGATGGGAATAAATATATCCCCAAATCTTCAGTTTTATAATATTCCACTATCCTTAATTAATGACAGAGCTGTTATATAGTACTGGTCACTTTGAATTAATATTAAAACTGATATATATATATATATATATATATATATATATATATATATACATATATATATATATATATATATATATATATATATATATATATATATATATATGATACTGATATATAGATAAATAAAACTTTACTGATCACAAAATAAAAGACACAATACACTACCTACAATCCAGGCAAAACAATAGGTAGCTTTATTCCTTAAATTGATCTCTTTCAGGCAACCTAACTTATAGATACAAAAGAATACTAAATTCAAAAATTTCTGATTTGACGTATCATTATTTTTGTTACAGTCTCGTAACTATTTTGGTAACTGTCCGCGTCTAAGCTATGAGATGAACTTGGTGATATGTAGTTGCAGTATTTGTTTTTACATTTGGAGTACAGCAGAGAGATTGACGACCAACCTGACGGAAAGTGGTTACAGTCGCCTATGCACGTCTGCAACACCACAGAACTTATAAACGGTCTGCCCGTCTTGAGTGAATATTATGACATTATTTTGACAAACAAAACCGTAACTCGGAATTCATTCCAAATCCCCATGATGCACAAAAGAAAATTTCTTGACATATATCAGTGTATATTGCTACAACTTAGGTTCCGACAAAAACAAGATCCACCTGCATATCTGTAAAAACACATTTTATTACCTGTCGGCATTTGAACTAATTATAATTATTTTATGACCGTCTTCTTTTGTTTACTTATTTATTGGCGTACGTTTCTAGAGAATAGCCCGTTGTTTTATTGTACTCGCTTATGGCAGCTTGCGGCCGAGTCATTAGCCAGGTGTTGCGGATTAAGTTGACTACGATACGGGCACATTTGTGTTCGTGAAGTATAAAACGATGCCCTGATGCGGAGAGGGGGCAGTCGAGCGATAAAAACGATCTAAGCGTGAAGTGTGTACATTCGGAAATCTAATAGTGACGGACTTTGCACATTTTATTGAATTACGACCTTCTGCATTATGTTTGGTTTTGTTGTGTTCGGTTATATTTGTACCTGTGTTATACGTGTTTGTATAGTTTTAAAAAACTCTATAATAATTCCAACGGCATTTTAATTCGAGTCCCCCACTCGTAACAATATTAAATACATAATATATTACAACATGTAAATTAAATTATCAACAATAGTACAATGATAGAAACTTGACTTATATTGGATTTTAACTATAATCCCTTAAGACTATAAATAGAATACTTTGTGTACGTCATCGAAGTCAATGAGTAAGGGATCCCCATAAGGCTGGCTACGTTACCTCTCTTATAAATAAATAAATAATAGGCAGACAAACACATATATTACATATCCACAAATTAAGCAAGCTATGCTTGTGTTATGGGTAATATATAACGGACTATTTTGGGGGCGATCCCAGACACCAAGGCTATAACTTTATATAGTAAATAACGGAGAAAAATCGTTTCCAAAATTTACCGTACAAGGCATCGAACCCGGAGCCTCTGCGTTGCAGTGAGGTCGGCAAAGGCTTTGCCCGTTCAACCACAGAGGCTGTCAGTTACCGCCGTTTTAGTTACTTATACATAACTAACTAAAACAAATGTGTAACAAAAGGAAATATAAACAACGTACTTGGTTGCAAGCAATCAGTTACATTGTACTCAAAGCAGTGGGCAGTGGCTCGCGGCCGCACAAATAGGGGGACATAAATGTGAATTGATGTTAACGTGTTTTTTACGACGCCACGGTCAACATATCGTTTTGTTTGCGACCGCACCGTCGATATCTCTATTCCCTCTTCCACCCTAGAATTTCCATCCTCACTTTTTATTAGGGACTGCCTTGGGTTGTTTTGGACAGAACACTGTTACACGTAGTACTATAATAATAATACGTAAACTACAATTAATTGGACTTTTTTCTTACTTTTTTTATTGCATGAGTTCAGCAGCAGCATGGACTTGTCTTTCAACTTATATGTAGATAATAGCTTCCTAAAATATTGGATTATAACATTCTTAGTTTTATCCATTCAACAAATAACATTTAAAACCGGTTTTAACAAGCTGCTCAATGTAAAATAAAGAAATAAAACTTTCCCCAAATTAAGACTTCTTTTAAAACGTATACAGTAATGTATATGTTTCTTTAGGTGTGTTATCTACAATCGCCTTTAAAGTGTACCCTTAACTTGGAATCAGTTAACCAAATTAACAATAAAAATGTAATATACGATATTTGTTTAATATAACATTAATTATTGCAAATGTAATTAATGAAATATAAAAAAATAATTAATTTTAATAAAGTGCTTTAAATTCACTATCACTCTTCAATTAAATACTTCAAAAAATCTTTAAAATTCCTATTTTAAACGACTATATTTTATCTTATGGGCCTCAAATAATAAATATAAAAAAATAAAACGAAGAAAGAATGATTTTTTCAAATATAAATGAAACACTAACACTGCAGAAATCCATTGTCGCTGCATCGATCCGTAACACTGTATCTACGTAGATCTACGAGGTGCTCAAAACAAAAGTTCGCCAAGAAGTTTTATCACAGTAGCGTCCCTTTAGACAAAAGGGGGCCCTTTGACCTATTTTTGTTGGGATGATTCACCAAAGCTGGATGAACGCGAGGATATTTTATTCCGATGCACATAATATTTTATATCTCTTTGTCCAAGTTATCCTATGAAAATGGATTTAACTAAATGAATCGATTACTTACCATACGCGCAAACATATACTCGTATTATTTTTATATTAGTAACCATGCGATATTGAGGGGTTTTTATTAATATAAAATTTAAAATTATAATAATTAATTCCATCCGTAAGAGAAAGACCCAATATAGCTCACTCCATAGTCTACTAAGTGATAAATTTGTGAACCATTCTCAACCGTCAATTTCCATGTCTCAGCACTGTCGTAAGCTATAATATATATATATATATACGTTATATCCCTACTTAAATATTGACTCTTAAATGACTGCTTATCTGAAATACGAGCCTGAGCCAATAAGATTTTATCCATTATGCTCCTTTCAATCTTATTTATTTTAGCGTATTTAATTCGTTTTGGAGACTCCGTTTAATGTCGATTACATTCCACTTTCAAAGTTCTACTTTGAGATGGAAATAACTCGTTACTTCTATTAAAGTAATTAGTCAGTATAAAGCGATGCTTAAGTAATGAAGCATAATTATAAGTGAGGACACGTCTTAGGAGCAGAATAATTAAATCAATCATCCCGTCCCGGTGGTGTATAATCTTTTCATTCAAATTAAGTTTGGATTAAATACTTGCAAACGAATCGAGTCGCCGCTTTGAACCCGATAGCCTTTTGGTATACAATTTGAGATGTTGTCAAAGTTCAGATCTAAGGAAATTATATTGGATTTCGTCCAAAGAGTAAACAGACATTATTTATATATATGGTAAATTTCGATTAATGGCACTGAAATTGCAAGAGATTAGAAAACAGCATTCTTAAAATTGACACCTAATACTATTTTACTAGTGGTCGCCCGTGCTCGAAATTCGACCATAATAATTAATGTCAAAGACTATACTTCTATAATCACAGATTCCGCCAAGGCTGCAGTGTTAATTTGACTTAAACAATAAACAAAAGAATGTATATACGTGTGTCTGTCAAATACATGGTAGTGTGTGTAATGTTTTTTATTGATTTAATGTATTTTATATGCATAATTTAAAAAAAATATTAGCATTCGTCGCTTCTACTCTATATAAATTATAAGTGTGCGAAATTTCATATTCCTCCGTTCGCGCAATTTTCGTAAAAAGGGTACAAAGTTTTTGCTTCACATACTAATATATAGATAATGAATGTTGAATACTTATTAAGGTATTCGAATGTAATTTTATGCCTGGTCTCTATATTTTACGTAGTACTAATAACATTTGATTGGTAGAATAATTTAAAGAGATCGCTGGGGCCCTGGGGAGGGCGCCGAATGCGGGCCTCGCCAAACTTTTAAAGATATTATCCGAGAAGGGTTGAGCCGAACGCCATGCGTCCTACGTGATCCCGAGCGCCATCTGTCTTCAGCCGACTGAAATTTGTTTATCTAGAGAATAGAAAGAAAATATTTTAGGTCTACAGAGCACTTTGGTATTACTCTAATTCGATTCAATTTGATTAAACTTTGAATATTGAATCATGAATAATTTAAATATAGGCTTATGTTTATTATGACAGTTCTTAGACAATATCTTAAAAATCTAAATTGGTATTACCGATGTATAAAATCAGTCAATTTTCTTTGAATACTCGTGGCGGGGATATTAAACGTTCATCTAAACATGACAGGCCCAAGTCCGAAAATGATAGATAAATAAATCTTTATTTAACATCAAAACATAGATAAATACAAATAAAAAATACAAGACATAGTACACAGGGCGGCTTTATCGCTAAAAATGGCTAAAATGAGATTTTAATGGATTTATATTATTTTACGGTCTCTGTAGCCTAGTGGTTTAAGCATTGGCCCGCTTAGTTCACTGGACGTATAAGCCACTAGTTCGATTTCCGGCAAGGCATTTTCAATGACATACCTTCCGCTATATACTACGGGCTGGATGTCTGGTAAAACCAACACAAACGTAACTTGCTTATTTTGGAACTATATAAGTAAAATTAAATATATACGTGTGCGTTCGTGTCTTTCAAATACTATATTACTTTGAAAGAAAAATATGTAAGTAAATATTTATAAGATGACCGACCTGTCTCATTTATTACATCCTAACAGGACTTGAGTGTGACAGTTGTGCGTAAACAGTCTTTGTCGAGATGAAAATCAGACGGCGACATAAATTATGTAAACGTGCCGCAGTAACCATAAAAAATCAAGAGTTTGTCCGCCAGAGGACTCTGTGTATCGACTCAGGAACTGGACGAACATAAATTTATCATTTTCCACTGCATAAAGCATAAATTCGAATCATTGGTCCTTCCTATATAGGGTCGAGTCACAATAATACTTTGTTAAAAACACTTTATATGGTACATCTCATAAATGACTTTTCACATTTCTTTCGTAAAAAAAAGTAAGTTTTATAAACAGAGAATGAAGTGGTTGGCAAAATAACGAAGAAAATCAAGGAGTCATTTTATGCACATTTTTGATTATGACTCAGTAAATAAATTCTTTATAAATAAACTAGCTGTGCCCGCGACGTCGTTCGCGTGGAATTTGTTTTCAAAACCCCCTGATTTTGAAACATTCTTCATTGATGCTCCGCTCCTATTAGTCTCAGCGTGATGATATACATCCTATAGCCTTCCTCGATAAATGGACTATCTAACACTGAAATAATTTTTCAAATCAGACCAGTAGTTCCTGAGATTAGCGCGTTCAATCAAAGAAACTCTTCAGCTTTATATATTAGTATAAGATAAAACGTAATTTGGAATGTACTTATAGATATACATGTATCCCTTTTATCTGATACATCATTCCGTAATATTATTTAAAACATATTTATGCAAATTGTATACTTTTGTAAACACAAGACACTTTTACAAATGTGTCAAATTTGATATATCTAAACTTAGTTCGTTTCTGTTGTCATTAGGTACCAAGCGATCAGCCGATGACACAGACAGACAACAGAGTGATACCATAAGGGCACTTTCACCCATTTAGGTACCCTGATACCAGAAAAAATAAAATCCTTTTCTAAAATATACCACGTGTCTTATTTAAATTTCGGGAATTATTCTAAAACTCTGTTGAAAAAAGATTGAATAGCTTGCATACAATGCTAGCATTGCCTAAAGCAATCCACTTCCTTGGCCACTTGTCACCCACACGGTTTCAAGGGGACCCGGCATCTACATAAAAATATCCATATTTTAAATTTGATTTGAGAACTCGGCCGCGGACAAATGTTTACTATTGAAAATTGGACGAGGGCTGTGACGTGACAGAAACTCAATGCATCAAGTGTACGTAGATTTTATATATGTCAAAAGAATGGACGGGAAACTTTTCTATATGTTATGTGAAATAACTATTTTACATATATAACTGTAGACGCCCTTTAAAATGCACAGTTTGGACTTACAGCGAAGTGTTTCTTAAGCACACAATTGTTTTTAAGAAGGAGAGGGGGACGGACAATCAAATCAAATGAGATAGACACTTATCTTTAAAAAAAAAAATTAAGGTTTTTGGACAAACGTCCATATCAATCCCACAAAGACAAAACCTTACATAACATGCAAAATCATGGTATTTTATGGTTTTAACAATAAAGTCTAAAACTAACTTTAGACAAGGGGTCGCCTAAAAAGGAATGACAAACTCGCTGTCTCTCATTGATATTTTTGGTGCATTCTACAAGAATATATGTCCTCTCTTTAGGTATAATACACGTTTCACAATTGGGACTCTTTGTCTTTCACGAGGAAAGCAAATGTCTTAAGCGGCATTTGTACAGCACGCACACGATGAGCGACAACAATTAAGGAGCGACTCAGCTACACTTATTATCATGTTACATAAGTCACATCCTATAGATTTTGTACAATTGGGTAGATGGAACAAGGTACATACAATAAGTTTTAAAATTATTTTTATATAAAAGAGCGGGCGCTAAAAAAATACATTGTTATTTTTAATAAATAACGATAAAAATAATTCTAATAATTCTTTAAACAATATCATGATATCATCAAAGTAAGATCATGAGATCTTATTTTAAGCCCTGTTAAAATAATATCTTATGCATTTATATGTAAACACCTAGTTTTAGAATTTATTCTAACATATGCCCGCCTAGTGTCTGTCTCTAATCGAAAATCTCAACCGTTTAGTAAAATGTGACTTTCCGAACTGCCACATAAACTTTTTTCTTCTTATTTACTTATTATGTTTTATTCCCTGAAGAATGCAAACAGGCAGACGGCCTACCTGGTGGAAAGTGGTTGCCGTCGCCTATGGACGATTGCAACACCAAAGGTGTCGTCAACGCGTTGGCGACCTCTAAGAAATTTTATAACGCCCTTCTTAAAAATCTCCATGTCTTAGTGCAGGGGGAAAACCGCGCCGGGAAGTTCCCTCCAGGTCATTGTTATACGCGGAATAAATGTTCCAGAGAACCGTTGCGTAGTTGGGAGCTCAAGGAAATGGAGAAAATATTAATAAGGTGTCGATGAAAGACCTACAAATTTTCTGACGCGATTCTTACTTATCAAAGAAAATAAAGCAAATATTTTAATTTTTCTGTCGTCTCTGGAGGCTTATGAATAACTCGTCTTTATTGCTATTAGCCCCTCAAATAAAATAAAATAATAAAAATAAAAATATTTTTCTTATTAAGTACACAAATTACATCATATAAATCGAAGACAACACAACCATGCCTGTTCCGTTCGTTAGAAAACTTGTGTGCCAAGAACGGGTGGACTAACTCATTTCATTCATCGTACTGTGCTTATACAGATTTGATACTTTACTACAATTATTATTTTTTTACCTTGATGCACGTTTAATTTAACTTCAATAACTTTATATTTTATAGATTTTAACTACACTAGGTATATAAAATGAGTTAAGCTTATGTATATCAATAAATTTCTAAGGTTACTTGTTTAGTTTAAACTTTATGTCAATCTTTTCCAGATTAATGGGTTGACTAAAAAAGATTACCTTTAGCTTTAAGCGTTAAGGATATCCATTATTCATGTCACGTTATTATTTTTATTTAAAACTTAAATTGAAGTTTTCTTGGTTAACAAAAAAGAAATGATATAAAGATAAAAATATCTCTTCATGGCACACCAAAATAAACAATTACAAAAAACCCAGACAACAATTTCTAGACAATACGATGGCCTTATCGCTTACAGCTATCTCTTTTAGGCAACCAAATTAAAGGATATTCTTAGCTAATCTAAAATATCTATTCCTTAATCAATAATTCCTAATATATTTCTAAAAGTTGGCAATGTGAAATGTATACTTTTTTATTCTGTTTCTTGTATGTTACGAAACTCATTTTGACCATAGAAGAAAAATAATATAATTATTCCATTCTTGGGCCCATTTGTAGTTTAACTTAGTACGCTTTATTATTATTAAGTTATTTGTCGTTTTACAAGAGAGAAAGAAAACATTTTTGTATCAAAGGCTATCTTTATCATTTAAAATAAATTGAAGAAGAACTTTTATTCGCGGTACATTTACAACCAGTCGGTGCATTACACGCGAAGATGTCCGATGCGGCGGGTGGAGGGTTATAGTAGCTTGAGGGTAGAGAGGGGTTCAAATATGACATATCTGGGAGCCGTCACCACCGCAACACTGAACCAGAACTTGGTCTGTGGCCAGCACAGATGTGTACTATATACGGGCGTACGTAAACAAATAGGAAACAGCATACAGTGCAACCATGTAACTTGAGTTAGCGTTGTATGCTTACAAATTTGGCATAATGCAGGAAGATTTTGAAGCTAATAGATACGATAAAACGAAAATAATTTCGTAAAATTTTACTTAATTATGACTCAACGAAACAATTGATTCTGTGTAACCAAGTATTTAATCAAAGCATTGCTTTTGAACAACAACTAATACTAAAGGCAATTACATCGTTCTAGGTAGTGGTGACACGAATCCCAAATAAACTATGAGTTTCGATACTTAGTAGTTACTTTAATGCAACATTTAATTTTAAATTATAAGAAAAATAATGATAACTGAATAATACTGTAAAACTTTGACGACATTAGTATAAATATCTGCAATATTACACAATAAATAACAGCAAATTGTAATATGATTTATGTCACTAGAAACGGGTCTAACAGTTTCATTTCATTTAAACTTTCTTAACTTTTTAAAAAATAAGGAAATTATTCAAAAATGGCTTATAAATATTTTAATGCAATAGGGAAGATAATTAACATCAATTTGACATAACAATAAATTCTGAAACAGTGGTCATATAAAACAGTGGGCGTTTAAATACTAAGCTGTTTAAACTATATTGAATACGCTATTTGACTCATTATAGACATGACGTCTAAAGAAACGCTCGTATCTAAGTGGCTTTGATTTTTTGTAAAAGGGTAAAAAGTATTTTAATTTATTTGATTGTCAACTATGATATTGTAGTGACAAAAATATAAATTGAATATTGAATTAAGGAAAACCTAAGTGTTGTAATTTTTGGTTTGTATCGCAACATGATGTGTTTCGTTTATTCGTTAGCAGGGCAGCACTGTACATGTACCAAGCTGTGTACGTCCAAAGTTTTCGAATGGCGAGGGAAAACGCCTCGGGCGTAACGCGCCTACGCTCAGTTATTAGCGGCCATTGAGACACGACTATTTACTTACTGAGGGCGCGATGGTTCGTGTTAAGGTAGTGCCCAAAGGCACTTTTAGTCTCTCTTTACGACACCACGGATTTGTGTATGTAAGGTCATTTTGAAACACCAAATGAGGATAGTTTTAAATGCGTTGTGTTAAAAATAAAATTAATGATTACCTTCTTTCGTTTATAACTTAAATGCGGGCGTTGAAGGAAAAAATTGTTAGTTTTATCTAGTCAATCCAACGCATAGGGCATTTTTCATGAGACCTACGCTCTCTCTACGGGACTACCATAAGCAAAATAGGAGTACGACATTGCACCACAGAGGGCAATTTTCAAATTATTCAAGACAAAATTATATTCTTGAAAAATATTCCTATAGCATAAATTTTGCTAAAGTGTTTCCCATCGCTTATAGTCTCTTGATAAACCAGCGTTGTTCCTGGCTTCGTACAAATTTTATAATTTTTTTGTCATATAGTATATTATTTATGGACGTTCGTTAACGCTACGGGATGCTCCATTGTAAGTGGAATAAAATGTACTTGATTCATATATTAAAAATAAAGTATTACGTTTACTTATTCAATTACGTTTACCAAATATGACAAAAAGAACACAAAATACACAATACATAATAAAACGTTTTTACTAGCCCGTTGAAACTTTAGAACCCAATTTGTAGCTCGTACCGAAGATAAGCGGGTCCAAATCAAACACAGCTCCTTTGAGAGACGTTTGAGCGATATGTGTATTACGCCATAACTATGTCTATTCTATTCTAGATATTTGTATTCCTTCGGTACTAGACTTTAGTAAAGTTAAATTTCATCGCTGTTACAAAATTGTGACATTTATTTATCGATATAAGCAGTTTGTTAAATAATTGATTATAAACTTTTATATACAGAGTGTTTTTTGACTGATATATTTTCAGTCAACAAAATACATTATTTTATATAAAATTATATTACATAATTTTAAACAATTTGTAGTTTATATAAAACATGATGATATTTAGAGGGAATTTTTCAAATGGGCCTTCAGGGCGAAATTCTAAACTATAGGAAATAGCGAAAAACACAAAGGAATCTCAACATTAGATTTTTTTAAAATCAATTTACCCTTGACAGGAATCGGATCAGCTGATTTTGACAAAATAAATATAGTGTAGCTTGTAAAGAGCCATTTCTGTGAAGGAGTGTCAAACGGTAAATCAAGGGAAGGGGTAGTTTTTGAATAAAATGTTCTATTTTCCATGCATTTGATTCCTTACAGGGGTATTTAATTTTTCAAAAATGTTATACCATATACCATTTTAGTTTTCGTCAAAATCGGCCTCGAGACTCTTTTGAATGTGTTTCGCTATTTCGTATAATTTAGGACTTGGCCCTGGAGGCCCACTTGAAAAATTCACTCTGTACATACTTACCTACCTGTTGCTGTTAATAAATAGTTTCTTAGGGACAGTTTCATAAATTCAATGATTTTACACATATATATATATATATATATATATATATATATATATATTAATGTTCTGTATAGTTTAAACTTGTTTATCTCAACTTCTAACTAACTTCCCTCTGCGCTTATTACATGGGATTCTTTAAGACGAATATTTTAAAATTTCTTAAAGGCTAGCAACGCATTGGTAATGCCCCTGCAAACGTTGCAGACGTTTCAAAGGCAACATTACTCATCTTGCAACTTGCATCAGGTGGGCCGACTGCCTGTTTATCTTCTTCAGGTAAAAATATATTAAATAATTATGCGTATTCATTACTGCCTGAACTGATTTTGGGTACATCGATCACTAAGTTGTGGACATTAAATGTGTCTGTATGTACACATGGTATACACATTCGTGCCTAAAATAGGTTATACGTATTATATATAGCTAGATAGATTATACATATTATAATCTATCTACACATACACACATTACACATACTTTAGCCACGAATTTATGATCACACTTCAGACGAGTCACAACGCCACCACATTGCGGGCTTAACACTTACAAGTACATCATCTGTGCAACAGTAGCAAAAGCTTAGAAAATACCATGAACATTAAATCTCAAACAATTCCCTTTCAGAAAGCAAATAAGAGTATTTCCTAATCTGTGCTGGACATCACGATAACAATATTATAAACCATAGCCGCCTACTACAATTCGCTTTTAGAGGGACATTATTAACTTCAACGCATTTAATCTGAACGCCATTATAGTGCGAGGATGCCGAGGACTTAGGGTAGCCTTAGGGTTGCGTGATTGACTATTTGTGTACGAGTCGAATGGTTTCAAGATTAACAGAACGACTGATAAATTAGATCAGCAATGGAAAGAGAAAATGTTGTGTAATTTTTTATAGCTAATGAGGATTTAAATGGACTGGTAACAAAAAATCACTTATGGCTGGTTCCTATATCCTAACTCTTCATTCACTTGCCTTACAATCAGTAGAAAATTGACCTTACTTATGTCAAATTTTAACCGATAGTGAGGCAAATGAACGGCTGGTAAGATATAGAAACCAGCCATAAATTAAATCTATACAGGTAATATCAAACTTCAAGCGATGATTAGGCAAGCTAACGAAGAGTAAGATACAGAAACCGGCCATTGTTGAAAATACAGTCATTCGAAAAGCTAACTTGAACTTGATTTATGATCATAGTAATTGTAAAATAATAAATAACATTTTTTATAAATTTCAATAACGTTTTACTAGTAGTTTAGTGTAATATTGTCGGTTTTCGCGACTGATAGACTTTACTGGGTTGCTGGTCTGTTTTAAAATGTAGCCAACTTTAATAAAAAAAAACAACCAATTTTAATGGAATTTATTCGGTCAATATTTATATATGTAGCTTCTGAATATTTCGTATACCAAACCGTTTTATAAGCCACATATTAAAACCGTTAATTTTCTCCAATAAATTTCAATGCCTTCTTAGCTAAATTTTGATTGAAAGAATGATTTCGATTTGATTTTTAACATTTTATATTTAAGAAGAGAGTGGAAAGAGTTTTATTTTATTAGTGTGACTACTATGACAATATTCTAGTTTTTTTTCTGGGTCCTTGTATCGGCGATTAGAAACTTCAATAAACGTAGGATTTGATAGTTCAGAGTCGTGTAGAAAGCAACATCCAATGATTTACCTTCTTTAAATGTTACAGAAGTTATAGAAAGTATTTATTTTTGTAATATGTTTTGGAAAACAGGGGTTGTACTCGTCAACCCTAAACGGTTAAGGTTGTAATGAAAACACGGTAGCTCTCCAGTGTCCATCGAAGACCCGCCAGGCATTTGCGTAAAGCAATTAGCGCCTGTAATGCGGGCGAGCCTTAAGACATGTCCGGTTTAAAACGCTCCACGGAACCTCACAGGGTGGCATTCCAGACTCAGGACGGACGTACATTCCACCCAACAATATCTTCCAAGTTTTAATGTAAGATTTTACATTCCTAATGCAGTGGTTTTAGCTTGAATAACTCAGCAAAGAAGGATTTTGAAAATGGAACGCTGTTACGGTGCTTCTAAAATACTATTTTGTAAAAAGAAATCATACTTTCTGCAAAATAAATTTGTACAAATGATTGGTTTTTCGTGAGCTAATTTAACTGTTTTTGTATTGGTCCAAGATCCCAGTCACCCCAGACTTACGTGATTTTAGGAAAGATGAAATTTTTAGGATCAGTATTTTAACATAACCTTAGAAAGGAATGGGTACTCGCTAAGCTGAAAGCGGGGCTGTTGTTCAGGTAGCAGGTATCAAAGGTGGAAAAAACCATGCTAACTTACGTCAAAGTAGCAAGGCTAGTTTTTACATATGTCATATACGATATTGTTATAAACAAAGATATACCAACTGTATATCTTTGTTTATAACATCTTCAACTTCCTCACACAGCGGGACTCTTAATGAGTCTGGGAAGATGTTTGGCCCGTCAGATTTGTCTAGGTCATTGGAAAATATTTTAAAATATTATACTTGATAATATATATAAAATTCAGCCTTCCTAAAATGACGGATCCCTCATTTTTTTTAAGTGTTTGTCCAAAGTTATGGCCCACAGAAAGTGTCTGGCAACTGTATATCTTTGTTTATAACAATATCGTATATGACATATTTAGAAACTAGCCTTGCTAGTTTGATGTAAGTTAGCATGGTTTTTATCCACCTTTGATACCTGCTACCCCAAAAACGGCCCCGCGTTCAGCTTAGCGAATATCCATTCCTTTCTAAGTTTATGTTAAACAACCGATCATAAAATTTTTATCTTTCCTAAAATCACGGAAGTCTGGGGTGACTGGGATCTCACTCTATATGTTTTAAATAAATAAAATTAAAATAAATTAAAACAGCCTTTATTACTTGATTACACCTATTAATTCTTAGTTATTGTACATAATTATATTTATTTTTTAAAGTTTCTTCAATTCTGGATATAGGCCTCCTCCCTCTTTTGCCATTAATTTTGTACGTTTTAGATCTTTTAATTTGCTGTCTTCAAATGTAAAGTACCTTCCATAGTATTCTATAGTCATTCGTCTATGAAAGTAAATATATCTAATCGCACGAATCGGCTGATTAAGCTTGTTTTTTGTTAATTTTGCATATTCTTATTCCGTCAAAACTATCACACTTTTAAAGATAAATATATCGTTGTTGATTGTCTTGACTGAAAGAACATAAAATTTAAATTCCATGACAATCGGTGCATTCTCAAAGCCCCAAGGAAAGAAAAGATAAACTTCTTAACAAACTTAATTTCATCATCATCGTTAATAAATAATAATCAGTCAAAAATTCAAAACAAATTTAATAAAATTTACAATTTATGATATGATCTAAAAAAAAATATATTTTATTTTATTGTTTATTGCGCGAGTCCAGCAGACAGGCAGACGGCTCTGATGGCAAGCGGCTACCATCGTCTATGGACAATTTGTAACACCTAAGGTGCTACCAATGTGCTGCCGCTCTATAAAGGGAGACTGGATCCTGGCTACTAATGCCGGAACATAACTCAAGGTTCTAATGGCGACATATTCTAGGCCAGGAGTGGTAGCCACCCAAACGGGTAAATCCTACTATCTGGCAATGGGTTGTTTGGTCGTCTCTTACGACAGGCCGCTTGGCTGTAGGAAATTGTATTCTTTCTCCGTTCCTACACGTATATAAATAGTAAAACGTCAAAAAGTAACAGAAGAATGTCCTATGGTATCATCTTGTGATGTAGATCGATTTAGAAGGTTTATAGAGTTATGTTTTTATTTGTCAATTTTTTATTTGTTCCCAATGTTCTTCTTCCATTCTTCCGCTTTCGCCTCTATTTTATATTATAACTAGCTTCTGCCTGCGACTTTGTCCGCGTGAAACAATAAAAAAAAGTAAGTTAAACAAAACCCCCCGATTTTGAAACATTCTTCATTGGTGCTCCGCTCCTATTGGTCGTAGCGTGATGATATATAGCTATAGCCTTCCTCAATAAATGGGCTATCTAATACTGAAAGAATTTTTCAAATCAGACCATTTGTTTCTGAGATTAGCGCGTTCAAACAAACAAACAAACTCGTCAGCTTTATACATTAAAATAGATGTAGGCAATTTGTGATATTATTTACATACATAATATATATGTAAATAATAATAAAAGGGTCTTGTTTAAAATGACGTTGCATATTCCAAATCAAATATTGTTTGAACAATCTTAACTATTCACCTCGATAGCTTATTTCCAATAATCCTTGTAACATATAGATTATTTATTAGATCAATATTGCCGGCGCGGTCTAGCCGCCCGCTCATAATGGTTATCGGCCCAACGTTTAATTACCCCTCTCCATTCGAGACAATGCTTAATAAGAAACGATGCCTCAGCACTATCCCTCTGATTTATAGGGCCCTACAAGGAACTTCTGCGAGAAGATTAGATGAATTACAAACTACTAACAACTTATTGTACGTAGGTAATTTATGATTACTTGCGCGTCGTTATTAATCATTTTGTCATGTAATTTTGAGACATAAATACGATGGAACGGGTAGATATTGATGAAGAAGAATTTCAGAAAATTTATGGATAAAAGAGTAAAAGTAGATCTGAAAAGAAAGAGATTCATTGCGTAAATAATGATGTATAAATTTGTAGTGTAACAAGTCTGTCAAAATATAATACTGTTCACATAGATATGCACATCCAAAATGATTGAAAAGTTATAGGCAAACGGAAAATAAATTTTAGTGTGAATTGGATAATTAATTGATTTGCGTATATTTAACAAATAGTTTTAAAAATAAATTATACAAGACTAATCTTTTAAAAAATTGATCCATTACATACAATAGAGATGTAAAGAAGAGGGGATTTTTCTCTTTGCCCTTTTTGTTCGTTAATTTAAAATGTTATTAATACTGGATATCAATGAAGCATTATTTGTAGTAGTAGTGTATACCTATTTACCAAACATAGCATATATAATACACACTGAAAGAAAAATCTTATGATTACTGATGAATATTCTATACTTGGATATGATTTAATTTTGTAACAAAAAAGCATTTTCTGTTCCCTATTTTATCAATTCCCTATAGAATTTATGAAATCAATATATTCCGCAAGCTATTTTAAGGTAATTTATTGTAATGGGATACCGCCGTCATATCGGAATGCAGATGAACGGCTCCTAAATAATTGATGAAGCTCCTCCACAAGGCGATGCGAGGTGCTGACCGAGACACTGAATCTTACTGTTATTCAAATTGGTACATGCCTTTGCATTTGTAGAACTAGAAAGGGTGAGTAATAATATTAGTCATGTCTATTACTATCTATCGCTATAGTGAGCTAAGTTGGGTATTTCATCTATAGTATTATAAAATTCTAAACATACCGCGCCTGTACATTGAAGCTATTAAAAAAAGCAACTGGAATAGATTATATAAACGATGGAGAACACGACACATTTTTTTTTAGATTTCTTGTCTTTTTGTTCGGGATTCACGTAAAAACTACTGGGCCGATTTCAATGCGGTTTTCGCTGATCGACAGCAAATTTTTAGAGTTAAAATCTGCGCTACTTTTCATTCCGGGAATCCGGCGGAATTTTTTCTGGGAATGATTTAAAATGGCCAGATTATAAAAAAATAATTCCAGTGTGATTTTTTACTGATCCATAAAAAAATTATGCAATAAAACGTATGATATTTTTACCCCGGGAATCCCGCGGGAATTTTCCAGAAGCGATTTGTAGTTGTTCGGGTGCATAAAAATTAGCTTATTCCGACACAATTGTCACTGAAACGATAGCTTATATTCTTTTTTAAATGCTGCGGTACTTTGTATCCCGGGAATTTCAAGTCAAACGTGTAGGAAGTCGCGGGCATATCCTAGTCCATAATAAGGATATTCGTGGATATTTCTTTGTTTTGTATTTTCAGCCTTGTAAGTAAAATTATTATCATGAACAAAATTTAGCATATGTGTACGATACTGGGAATAAAGATGTTATGCGGGGAGCAAATATCTAACCATGTTACCTCCGCCAAGTGGCGATAGAAGTGGTACAACCAAGAAATGCTGACTCGGCGTCATGATGAATGTGCCAATGGTCTCATGGGTTGAAGATCGTGCGTAGTGTAGAAAAAAAGTAGGAAAAAGAACCCTAGGTTATTGTTGTTGAAGCGGATCATTTGTATGCACTGCTTTAACACTAGAATAGTGATAATATGAATTTTATGATAAAGAATAGCTATTTTTTAGTTATCTCTGTAACTTTAGTTTGTAAGACTACAGCTGTTAGCCCCCCAAATAAAATAAAATTATTACAATTATCATATAAAATGGAATCGTTTTCGCAGGACACCCTTATCGTGCATACTTTTTTTTCTTGCGTGAGTTCAGCAGACAGGCAGACGACCCATCTGATACTTTCTTGAGTTACTATATTTATAACTAACTATATTAAACATACATATCATAGGTATCCATCACTCTAATTTACTTTGATGCTTCGGCCTTTTTAAGCAAAGCGTTCTTTCTGTCATGATAATTTTTGGTGCAAAATTTATTTATTTATTTAAGCACAAAACAGATTACAATCATTAGTAATGTAACCATAACAATGTAATATACAGGGCCAGATTATAATCCAAACTATGTGCTAATTAAACGAACGACAATGTGGATATTCTATAGAAAGTTCTTCATATTCATTTTACAAATATTAAAAAAAAAATATTAGTGAAAAATCGACAATAGATATTAATCCCGATTGTGTGAGAGCATTTTTTTGCATTTATTCATAAACTTAAATTGACTAGAATTAAGTCAAGAATTAAGCAAAAGTTCTTCTACTTTATAGAAAGACTGAACTTTAACCAAAAGTAATAAACAAAACCCACTCCTTAAATGTCCGACATCAGACAATTTACGTTATAATATAGCTATAAAATAAAACTCACCAACACATTTAAGTCAAACCACGATGATTATCTGTAATCTGCGAAAGCGCACACTCAGCTGGGCGCTGGACAAGTTTTCTTATCTCTAGAACACTTTATAAGAACTCTGCACTTGAATCAACGCCGGGGCAATTCTTGCTAGATGCGAAGAATATATTGCAAACATTTTATTTATGCGCATTGGTTCATTTTGTACTGAATAAAGTTGAGTTTATCTTCGGTCTGATGAATATTATTCGTAAATCTTTTCCACTATACAATAGTAGTAATAAATCGGCCAAGTACGAAGTAGTTTAAGTATAAATGAAAGGTTCCGTAGATATGACAAACATTTAAACTGTTTAAAAAAAAGGACTATATATCTCAAAACTACTAAACGGTTCTCTTTCAAATTTTCAGTGTTATACATAGTGTTGTGGGCTGTCAATCAGATTTTGAAAAAGCACAATGATGTTTCTCAATTACTTTTTCATTTAAAGGCCGGTTTCTATTACCATGCATTCAGTTGCCTTACCATCGGTAGAATTTTGACATTACTTGTATGGAGTTTAATGGTTTATGGAGTCAAATTTTAACCAACAGTAAGGCAAATGGACGGTCGGTAAGACATAAGAACCGGCCATCAGTCAATAAGTCGCAAGATATTTGCTTTCAAAGTTTAACCTTTTCCACTACGAGTTGTAAAATTTGAAAAACAAAACTAAAGTAGCTTTAAAAAAGTACTCTCCAAAGTTATTGTTTTTATTAAACGTTTTTTCAATGTGCGTGGTCCGACACGCACTTTGCCGATTTTATTTACTGGGTTACTGTTATTTCTAGTATTCTAAGTCCATGCCTTTATAGAGTCCAACGAAACCATAACAATGCATTCCCAAAACTATTGAGTCGATTTACAATCAAGATTTTCTTTTGTTTTGTGCAACCTTCATTTGTTTTGTTCGATACTTTAGTTTCCCGATCCGAGCGATTACACGTGTACAACGTTGTTAAGTAGTTGTTTTGTTGTTTGGTTTGTCGTATTTAGGTATTATGTAATTTGTATAAACAAGGTCTGTAGTCATGTTTTCAACTTTATAATATGAGCCCATAAATGTCCCACTGCTGGGCTCGGGCCTCCCATTATAGAGGGAGTACGGACAGTATATCCGCCACGCTTGTCCAAGGCGTCTTGGCAGGTTTGACACATCGGTTATCTCGATGTGCAGGTTGCATAACGATGTTTCCTTCACCGTTGTTAACCCGTGGTAATTGTACCAATATGCACATTAGATCAGAAAACTGACTAAGTGGTGCATGCGTTCTGACCAGGATCGAACCCGCGCCCTTTGAGTTTGGGACGCGTGCGCTAGCCATTAACTAAACGTTTTTATATCCATATCACGAGCATAGCTGGTTCACTGGGGCTTACCTTAGAAATGTGTTTTTAAATTTCAAAAAAATTTGGAAAGACTCCGTTGTTTGAATCTATATCGCTAATAACTTAGTACTTGTCGATATACCTATATTAGTTATTTTCGAATAACACGTGACCGTAGTTTGACAAGGCTATTTATTCACGTGTTTATAATATAACTGGCGGGTAAAGTGCATCGGCCTCCCCTCGCGTATTAAATTCGGTTATTAGTCCCGCAAACTTTGGTGAAGTGAGTTGACCCGGCCGGAGTTCATCGATCCGCGACGACTTTCACCCGGATCATAAACTGAGCCACCCACTTTCAAAACTGAAAAAAAACAGTTCCCAACTCACTTGAAAACTAAGTCTTCCTAATCACGCGGCGCGAACAAAGTTCCCTGAAGTTTTTACGGAGTTCAGTTCAACTTCATCGATGTGGGGATCGTTCACCCCGGCAGGGACACTTGCATACGACTCCAGCCGTCGACGAGCCATTGAAACAAAATGTGGAGCAAGGTTGGACGAGATTACTTTCGTCGGGAACTTTTTGCGGATCGATATGGAAGTTAAAAAGTTTATTACTGGCCGCACCGCAGCGCACCGCCATTGCCGTGGGACGCGCGACGCCTCGCCGCGACAGAGCTCGTAAAACAAAGTTTGTCTGCCGCATCGTATCACCATGCAATCGTGACTCGCTCAGCAGTTTCATTAAGGATACCTTCATGATAAGATACCATCTCGTATGTATCCAGGCCGGTAGGGTTCGTTACATTACCGTACCCAAAGAACCTCTATTTACTTTACATATCAGCATCGGCCGTAACTAACGAGCGTAATACCTGCTCAGCATTCGTATTCACAAAAGGTTTTTCTACCTACGCCGGCGGCGGGCGTGAAATAGGAGGCGAGCCGGGAAGGAGGCATAAAGGAGAGAAAATAAAATAAAGACGGCGCCAGTGAACGGATGCGAGGTCCGTGAAAAAAGTACGAGGAAAGCAGACTTAATGGTGTAGCGCAGGTGAGGTAGGCGGGGTCCGGTGGGAGGCGCGCGGCGATTGGTCGGCACCGCCCAGCCGGGGGCACGCCCCACCCCACCCCACCCCGCCACCGGGGGCAGCAGCCCCTTTCCCACGGCCACCGGCTATCCACCGACCACCTCCAACCACCCGCGCGCCCCGAGCTATGCCTCTGTCGTGGATTAGTTCGCCAACTCTCGGTCTATGGAGCTCCCAGCCGTAAGTATGGACGGCGTGCTGAATAATCGATAAAGGTATTTATTGAAAACGGGTAAGGACGAAGCTCTTATTGCTTCTTTATTATTTAGGCGGAAGTAAAAATAGGCGAGGTCTGTCAATATACCTACGTGTATAGTCTCGTAATACAAAATATATTTAACAGGAAACTTTAAATACACAATCTAATTTCAAATCACATAATAGATAAGTATATTCACAAATTACATAAACATAGTATAGATACTTACTAAACAATTACAACACATTATAATACTCTTGCTACTGGAATGTACGAATAGTATGATAGGCAGTAATATATGTGTGTATGATTATTTATAGTTTTTGAGCCTGTATTACAATTGTGCTTTATACGTGCCGTCCAATATTAAGAACATTAAAACCAATCAAAATAGTTTTCACAGATCTCAGTAACTAAAGGTTATTTTAATCACTCATCAAAATTAATAATATAATGAATAAAGGTCTTTTGCAAATATGGTTGATTCTAATCCTGTTCAAGAACATTCATCGCTTAGGCATATTTTCATTGCGCATATTTTATTTTTACTATTATTACCTGAAAGGAAACCTGAACATAGATTGGCGGTAAAAACAAACAATGATTCATAATTCTCGCAATAATGACATGTGCATGCGTGAACAGCACATTTTTCTTGCAATAAGTGGAAAGTTAATGTACCGTGAAATAACAAGCGATTAGTGTGCTGACAAGGCGACATCGACCAAATTCGTGTACCTACTATTGGCGATATCAAAGTGGAAACATATAGATTGTTACATATGAATGCTATCTGAGTGTAAATTGTTCTATCTTCTCTTATCTCTGTTCTCTTCGGCAACGCATGTATGATACTGTTGATAGACCTTTTTCAGGAAGAAATCCTCATTGATTAAGAGTCTGACTTTGAGAATGAATTAAAACTTTTCTTAACTTTTTGTAAAGCTATATCTGTATGGGCCAGAAATAATATATCTATTACCAACTGCATATTCTATCAAATTAAGACAAGGATCTAGATATGGAAACATCTCTGTATAAGCACTAGGGCTGACAAATTTGCATAAACACGTTAGGCGCTGCGGTTGTAACCCGGCAAGGCGTCGCGTCTTGAGAAATACTTTATCAGACATCCATAACTACGTAGTATGTCAAATTACAGCTAGGCCACAAGATATAGAAATATTTTCTTCTGATTTTTATATGTAATGAATAATACGTTGTACTGTAGGTCTTGAAGTATTTTCGTACGCTCTACGAAAAAGGTATGAGGCCATTTTTGATAAGTCAACTCGGTCAAAAGATATGCGAGTTCAAAGTCAAAATTCAAATTTTAATTTAGCTGTTTTCTCCAAAAAATTCTTAGATTTTTTTAGTTTAAGGAGCTGAATAAGAACTAAAATTCCATTTTTGACAGTTTTAAAATTAAACCTAAAAACAGACATTTTTGAAATTACGATTACGATTTTTGGATTTTCTAGAAGATGATGTTTTATCGTGGTGCAGTAATGACACATACCAGAAATGTTTAGGATTTTTAACACATTAAAATTCACCAACGATGTAGCTGAACGAGGGACCGCTTTTGATTGAGGCATACAACAATTAGCTCACTAAAGATGAACAACAACTGCAGTATTTATTGCAAGGCATTGGCAGAGATATCCTAATTGAAATCAAACAAATCTTCGGCAAGATCAATTTGATGTAGATACATAAAAAACATTTTTAAATTTAATAAATTTATAATTATAAGTAAAATAAACATAAATATTAAATAGAATCACTTGTTTGTTCGTCTATATTATAAACAATTGGAAAAAATAACCTTGTGGCCGATTCCTGGGATTCCCCGCTATTTTTCAGCTCAAATCATTTAAAAATATACCTACCATAAAATTGTAGCAATCTTCGAGGGTATAATATTAATAGTTCAGTTTTTTTAAACTTTTGAAAGTCAAAAATAAAAATTTAATTCGCATTCATTTCCTTAAACTAAAAAATCTAGGAATTTTTTGGAGAAAACAGCTAAATTGATGATGAATTTGACTGTGACCTCGAATAACTTTTAACCCAGTTGACTTATCAAAAAATGACATCATATCTTTTTCGTAGAACATTCAATTCTCTACAAAATTATTTTAAGACCTTTTACAGTACAATGTATTTTTCATTAGATATAAAAATCAGAAGAAAAACGACAACAATCAAAAAGTGCATTGCGGATACTCTTAATATTAGTACACGTATTAAGGGGTTATATTTTACAAGGCTCATTTTTTACGTGGGATCTAAAGGGTTTGTATTTTCGTTCTATATTGTACTCTCCTTCTCATTCTCGCATACATTCTCTCTCATACATTTATGTTATTTCTAAGTAAACAAAATCTAAGGCAAACAAACTAATCAATCAGTGTTAAAAACTGGCTCATAAGTGATTTAATAATACATTTACATTTTTTTATTATTAAAATAACATTAAAATAGTAGTCTTGATATTAATCGGTTTGTTTCCAAAGCCGTTAAGAAAAACATATAAATATACAATAATAAAAAACAATTTTTACATTTATTTATTCGTATAAATACAATTATGAAATAAATACAAAACTTTTAAATGTCAACAACGATGACAATATTAAAACATCAAGTTTCAAACAAATTTCTGGACCCAACTTGACACATTATCAAGCGTATAAATCGCAAAGCACACGGGCAAAGAACAAAAATCTGTGCGAACAGAAAAACAAAATACGCAAAATATCCTGAACCATTGTCCGGCAGCACAATGCCTTTACGACACACTGGTAAATAACGTTTGGAAAAATGTAAAAAAGCGCCCCGCAGTTTGCGGGTTCCGGGTAAACACGTCGCCGTACCCCTTATTGAGTTGATCTGGCCATTTGTACGGCCCTCGCCCTTTGAATTTGAAAAAAAAGATATTCGGCTTGCGAATTCAATTTCCAATATCCATTTTTGACGTGCCGTGATTAGAACGCAGTTTGGTCGTTAGCGGGAACGTATCGGATAGGAAACCGGTGTCGTTTACTTCCATTTTATTTAGTATTGATTGAGAGTGTGAATTCGTCTGCCTGTTAGCTGTCATGGGTATCGCTTCTGATATATCAGCATTTTTGTCAACACAATTCAGTTGGTTATGCAAGACACGGGTACTCACAGTGGCTTCAATAGTTCTAACTTTGGATCGGTATCTCGCAGGAAGTTATAATATTGTTACGAACTACACGCCGACAAAAGTAGATTCACACCTGCATACCATAAAAGAACACTTTATTACTTTTCCGCATTTGCACTTCTTTTGTTTACTTTGTGTTTGAAATTTTTAATTAGAAAACAGCCCATTGTGTATTGTAATCTTTAATGGCAGTCATTAGCCAGGTGTGTCGAACTGATTCTAAGAAATTCGCGGACGGGCAGCCATGTGGTATCGGGCAGTCTAGCGATAACCACAAGCGAAACAAGACGTTAGTCACGGACTTTGCGCGTGTTATTGAATCTTGCATTACGTTTGCACTGGTTGTATTCAGTTATATTTGTACCTGTGTTATACGTGTTTGTGTAGTTCTAATAAACTCTATAATAATTCCAACGGCATTTTAATTCGAGTCCTGCAACTCGTAACAATATTTAAAAAAATAAAAATACTTTAAAATTTCCTTGAAACCCATCTTCCAGACACGGCTAAGACAGTTGGCGCGGCAGCCGAACATCAAAAGGGACTGAAACGCTGCAAATATGCATCCATTGGCAATGGATACATATTTGTGGCTTTTAGTGACGAAACTCTAGGTCCATGGAGTCCCGAAGCTTATAGCTTAGCGAATATTTTCGTTATTATATGTTTTAGTTTAATTTTAATTTTTATATACAGTATATTTCTAGTCTTTAATTTTATTTTAATTTGTACAGATATTAGCTTATTAATTTAAAAATCCATTCGTGTTGTAGATCCAAGAAAAAAAAAACCCAATTCAATATTCAGCTTTGATTACTAGAAAATACATTTACCAAATTTCATTTATAACTTGACGAATATAATGACAGAAGACAGAATATGTTTTAGCATTTAATACTGTCGAAAATCTAGAATATTTAGATAAACAGGATTTTCGAGCTGCCCTAAGAATTCCCTTGTTTAACGTCAGTCAGTGACGTACCTACAATTTATTAGGTCCGATTTTTCAATCATCAGATAAAAGTTATCAGTCGAATAAATTATAACCTGACTAAATTTAAAAGTGAATTAATTCAAGTGTCTTATTCAAACAATTGTCATTTTTAATTTTTCATGAATAACTTTTATCTGATGATTGAAACATTGGCCCTAAAGCTTCTGTTATATGGGTACCGGCTTTAGCCTGATGGGTACCTTGTTGCTTGAAAAATATTTTAAAACTTGAGTATACATGAATACTTGATGCTAGCTAGATACACTAATCATGAGAGCTACAGCTAAAAATATAAGAAGTATTATAGACTGACAAACTCCATACAAGTATAGTAAAATGTATTCCTAATGTTCTTGAAAACAGCCGTTAATTGTGTTAGTTGTAGTTTCGCGTAGTATTAGCTACTTCAAATTACATAAAAATATAAACTGCTTATAACCAGCTATTATTATTATTACAAAATTGATTAATTTATATCTATGTATCCTTATGTATCTTAATGTATCACTATATATCGGTATGAAATACATCTATGTAATTAATTTTGTAAAAACAATAACAACGAATTGTTAGTAATCCGTAGACTATTGAAAGGTACCGTAATTCATCTCTAGAGTGTCTTCGAATAGTCTTCTTGCAATAATAAATATATCATAGTTATCCCTTAGGGAGAAATAAAAGGGAAAATAAAGCAAATCGGCACTCCCGGAAGGGTCGCCAAAGAAAAACGATTAATATTAACTGGAATTATTATTGCCCCTTTGTTACGAACATTTAATATTTTTACTGCCCTCTATCGAAAGAGTTTAATGTAACAGCTGAATCCAACACTTATCTTGGGCGTAAGCTAACATTTCAAAATAATTATTATATTTTACAGAGTGTATGCAATTATGTCAATCTATAATATCTATATCTATATATATATATATATATATATATATAAACTCTAAACGCTAAACGCGAAAGTTTGTAAGAATAAATGTATGGATGTATAGATGTATGAATGTATGTTTGTTACTCTTTCACGTAAAAACTACTGAATGGATTTTGATGAAACTTTACAGTAATATATAGCTTACACATCAGAACAACACATAGGCTATAATTTATAAAGATGTAGTGTGAATTATCCAAAATATAACTATTTTCCATCATCACGCGGGTGAAACCGCGGGCGCAGCTAGTAGTAAATACTAATACTAGCTGTGTTTTTAATAAGGTTTTATATAGAGTTTTTACCGGGATCTTGAAAAGGCGTTTTGCTCTGCATTGCTATTTAAAAAATAAATATTTTTTTGAAAATCAATAGTCGTATATTTTTTTGGCATCACAAAACACATTAACTATTATTATAAGTTACATAAATCTTTATATATGAAATTCTTCAGTTTTTGTGTATGTCACTGAACTTATTCTAAACGGTTGGACTGATTTTGATGAAACTTTTTTTGTGTGTGAAGCTGTTATAAAAAATATTTTATTTTCAGCTTCATCTGTGTAATAGTCGATTCCGTATCTGATGGCAGGAGCCACCCACCAAATTTTATGACAATTTATATCCAAAAACATGCAGAAGAAACAAAGAAACAAATTATATAAACTCGCTTTTACATTAATGGATATATCAGAATGTTTATGAAAAGACAAATTTTACGGAAACTAGTAAATTATATATTACTAATATTATCGTACAAATTTTTACGGTTATAAACAAGTTATAGGCACAAACATCACATTAACTAAAGTTTTAATGTGAAAACATTATAATTTTTTAACTTAATATGTGCATTCTTTAATAATGGAAAGCAAAAAGTCATTATAACAGACGTCGAGTACACATAATTGTCTTTTAACGACCTCGTATAACAGACACCGGTATTCTTACATTAAAATGTAAACATTACCCTTTCCCCTTAAGTCACTGCAAGGCCCAATTGTCATTTGTCTACAACATTAAAATCGCACGCAGACGAGCGACTTGAACAACGTTTTGGGTGTGTTTAAAAAAAAAATCTTTAATCCACAAATGACCTACTGCTGGATTCAGACCTCCTCATTACAGAAGAAAAGGGACAGTATTTTACCCATATTTGTTTAAGATGGATTGCTGATTTTGTATGAAAGTAACATCGCTATGTACATTTCCTCGCCACGGTTTCCTTAAGCGTCCGAATATACAAATTATAACCATAATTATGTGCATTATGCAAAAGAACTGTACAAACGGTGCACACTTTCGATTGATTTTATCCTTGGATTGAGACGTACATAAGTCACACGCTATTGAGCTACTACGACTCATAATATTTCTGTAAAAATTATAAAATTAATTGTTTTCAAAAATCAACTATTTTTAAGACTCAATGCATCATTAAAGATAATAGATAAACAAGTGTAGGTATAACACAAGAATAGTTATGTTAGCAAATATCGATGAGGCCTAACGATACTTCGAAAGAAATTCTTGTTCTGAAGATCTTATTTTAATATTTTTGCTTCATATTATATTTTTTTTAAATCTCAATAAAAACATAAATCGCAAAAAATATAATGCTGTTGAAACTTAAATTAAGTTGAGATTATTTCTTCTGCTTGAATATTTTTAAATTACATTGGCTGTCTGTTTAAAAACCTTGAGCTTTAAAATAGTTGATTTTTTATAGCCAATAAATTTATGTCGTTCAGAGTAATGATTTTTCTTTGTATTAATTTATAGAACGTCTATTTAGATAATTATACTGTTATATATAAGTAAACAAACTGCTCTTAAATTATCGGCAATGAGTAAAGGACGTTAAAACGCAACGTTCAAACAGCTCGTTTGCCAAAAATTCATAATAAGAGCATCTAATCTAAGTGTCAAGTACCTTCAGAGCGGTCATCTCGGCTCGGATCACTCCCCAGGGTCCTTTAGACCCCAGGAATCCGGATTTATTCCGACTGAATACCCAGTGTCACAAACGACACCTTTGCGATGTACTGAATGGTTCATAACAAAGCTTAAAGATGTTTAGAAATTAGATTATAATGTATAAATACTAAATATGTAAAACGAAGTTTATGAAGTTAGGGAGGTTTTGTTTAACGCGTTTTTTAAGATATTTCATTATGTGAAATGTTTCTATTAGCGATTTTTGTATAACTAACAAGTACATTCTAAACACCAAAAAATTAAATATTTATAATATTAGTTTACCATACGACGTTACTCGCCTTAGTTCTGTATCTTATGAACTATTCAATTTTGTGAGACTAAGTCAGTGTATACCAAATACCATGAGAATTGATCTATATCCAAAGTTATAAATATGAAACAAATAAATGTTTAAAATCACTTTAATACGGATTGATGGATTTCAAAAACTGAACCACTTGGGCCGCATGCTAGTCTTTTTTACTTGGGTATTTATTTTTATTATGTGAGTTCAGCAGAGAGGCAGACGGCCCACGAGATGGAAAGCAGTTACCATTGCCTATGGACATTTGCAACATCAAAGGTGCCACCAATGTGCTGCCGTTTTCCAAAAGAAGACTGGAACCTGGCTACTGTTGCCAGAATACAACGCAAGCTTGTAATGGTGGCTGGCATACTCTAGACAAGGGTTGGTAGCCATCCACGCGGGCAAATACCCTGTCACCTGACTGTGGGTTGTTAAGCTCTCAAATTCATCGAATTATGAATAAAATATATTTGCCATAACTTTTGCAGAGTTGTAATAAGAATATGACTTGAATAAGTATCAAGACAAGGAGTAACTTTGTTGTTTTTCGTCTACAGTATAACTAGACTCCTGTCAATTTCATTATCTGATCCTCCTAAAGCGTCCGCTTTTAGCCTCCAGATCTGCTAAATAGCAGCAGTTTTGAATAACAACAACAATGTGTAATTTAGATATATAATTTACACGTATAAAAAGCTTCACTAATGAAGCTTGTTCCTACCGGGTCTCCCCTACAATTAGTTGATCTAAAGTGTTATTGAACATTAGTTTTACCTGTATAAGACGCCAAGGGCAGTTTATTCATGTCTTAAGTTCATAGGAGGTAGCAATAAATCTTGTTTGCATATTATTATAAACTCGCGAAAATCACACGTCTAGACAAAATTGAAATGTAATTACTCAAACTTTAATAGTTTGAGGATAACCGTGTTGAGCACAAATTATCTACTTGAAATTAAATAAAACTGTTTCTTACAATGCGTCCTTTTACTCCGTGACCACCAGATTTAATTTAAAGAGTTTCCCATACTTTTGGACTGTTTTTTAATTTAAGAATAATTGCATAGACCGGTAAACTAAACAATAAAAGTGAAGTTGTACGCAAAGAATATAAATAATAATGTGTTCATTCAACATTTCTAAGATAGAATTACCAATTACCCACATAGACAGGAAAGATCATATTATTCAATCTTTGTACGCTTGTTTATTCTTTCTCGATAGTGTTGAATGTAACCTAATATAGAAAAGATACTCCCTGTTCCGTAAAATGTAAAAGCTTATCGCATGTAGCCTCACATATATCTATAGTAGTAAGGAATGTTTGCGTAATCTATAAGAAAATTTAAGAGGAAATTCCTTTACTTAAAAAGAAAATAAATAAGAAACTTAATTGAAAACAGCTCTTCGAAAGTCACGTCAATGCGACACGGCGATATTGCAAGAAGTTTAGGGTCTGAGGCTGTACCTAAATCAAAATTACGGAGTTCGGTAAAGCGGTGCCTTAATGCAGGCTAACGAGTGCGAAGAAGTTGAGATTCTTTAATTATTTAGCTCTAATAGACGGGCTTGTCCTTTGACGTCGCCCGGTTTAATTTGAGATTCCACCCCCAAATTAAAAATATAATGAGAGCGAACTGAGCGCAGTGTTAATTGGAAACCGATCTGTGAGAAGGGCGCTTTAGTTAAAACTGGATTGACAGCCGCATCTCATCGTGTCACTGCTTAAAATACTTTAAAGCATTTGAAACTCTAAAGTGTACTATTTAAATATTTATTTAAAAGATGTTGCCTTTAGAGGCAGTTTCCCGAAGTTTAAAACTAGTTTTTATCCGCTGTTCTTGACTCTGCAGATATATTTATTTTTTGACGTTGTTACGAGTCGCGAGACTTGAATTAAAATGCCGTTAGAATTACTATAGAGTTTATTAGAATTACACAAACACGTATAACACAAATATAATCGAACACAAAAAGTTCAAACGTAATGCAGAAAGTCGAAACTCTAAAACGCGCTTAGTCCGTCACTTATTAGATTCCCAATTGTAGTACATACGTCTTGCTTCGCTCGTGGTTCTCTATCTACTAACTCTTCTTCAATCGGGGCATTGCTTTATACTGCACAAATGCAAATATGTATGCCCGGCAAGCGTCGACGCAATTTCCTAGAAATAGTAATCCGCACACCTGACTAATTATTCCTGCAAACAGCCATAAACGAGTACAATAAGCTGTTCCCCACAACAACCAATAAACAAGTAAACAAAAGAAGACAATCATAAAAGATTTACAATTAGTTCAAATGCCGACAGGTAATAAAATATATTTTTATAGATATGTGAGTGGATTTTGTTTTTGTCGGAACTTAAGTTGTAACAATATTTAGGAAATATTTCATACTAGAATTTTCCCCGCGGCTACGTTATGGGTCAAACCCTAGGAAGTAGCTCTATTTTACTTACATAAAAAACTTAATTCCGTTTATATATATAAACCTTCAATAAAAATAATCTACCTGATGATGACTAATATTGCTTAAAAAAGCTTTATGTAGTTTAGGAGG
This sequence comes from Dendrolimus houi, assembly GCA_039645545.1. Taxonomy (NCBI): domain Eukaryota; kingdom Metazoa; phylum Arthropoda; class Insecta; order Lepidoptera; family Lasiocampidae; genus Dendrolimus; species Dendrolimus houi. Next base: position 19,485,638 of record CM077127.1, on the reverse strand, counting down.
AGTTAACGTATATGCAAACAGACAGCCGCGGAAAGCAATTTTGTTTTATATGTACTATGTAAAAAAGAAGACAAAGAACAAATATTTGTTTAATATAAATAAAAATTTAAGATTTTTTATATTTAAACATTGTGTTTATTTTTCTTTTGCAACGGTTTCACCATTTTTTAATTGGGTACAGGTAAATTAGCTTCGAGAGGTTTTTGCGTTCATAGTAGTGTACGGTTAGCACACAAATAAAGGAACTAATATTTTTATATTTTTATAGGCAGGTACTTAATATGAAAGTAATAATATTAATCGATATTAAAATAATAAATATTTATATTAAACATAATTTTTAATATTGAATTTCTTCAACTCCAGACATTTCGTAATCATCCTCATCCTCACTTTCATCCAATGAAACATTTGTGTTAATTCTAATTCGTTCTGATATTATATCTAAAGCCTTCATCCCAATTTCTTTTCCTCTTCAATAGTGTGTAGACAATTTTTTTCCATTCCTCTACAATTATGCTATTAAATTTTTCCTTAGCTAATGTATATTATTATATTAGTCGTGGTAGCGTAATGGCTAGCGTACGCGTCCCAAACCCAAAGGGCGCGGGTTCGATCCTGGCCGGAACGCATGCACCACTTAGGCAGTTTTCTGACCTAATGTGCATATTGTTACAATTAACACGTGCTAATAACGGTGAAGGAAAATATCGTGATGCAACCTGCACAGCGAGATAACCGATGTGTCAAGCCTGCCAAGCCGCCTTGGACAAGCGTGGCGGGGTTATACTGTCCGTTCCCCTATAGTGGGAGGCCCGAGCCCAGCAGTGGGACATTTATGGGCTGGCTATTATATTATATTATAGCACTCATGTTCATTGTAAAAAAAATGTGACTTTAGTTTTCACTATCCCCCATACATTTTCAATTGGATTAAACTGAGAGTGATATGGCGGTAAACGGAGCACAGTATGACGATGCTGTTGTAATAATATTTCATCTATCTTATAGTCTACAAATTTCGCCTTATTTTTCAGAATCAGTTAATCATTAAATTCATTTATTATCAAACTAAACCAAATAGTCAACCCTCACAACGATTAGAAATGTAAATAATAATTATTTATTTGACTTTCACCATTGACTTTTGATTGTAAATATATTTTTTTCTTGAAAATGTAATGCACCTCTTCTAGCTGATTGTACAAGGAAATTTAATTTTCAAGTTTAGAATTCCTGTAAATATACAAACAATACTACAAACTCAAAAACTTCTCGAAGCTAATTTATCTCTAGCCGTATGATTTTCTATTAAATATTAAATAAAACAAAGTCCAAAAAAGGAGAGTGGACGCTAAAATAATTAGGCTCTCATCTTTTAAATGTTAAAATTATTTTTTAAAATTACGATTTAACTAATTTTATTTTGACGCGTTATAATTATGACGTCATAATTCGCTACATACATATAAGAATGGAACTGTATCTTTTTAAATGTTGATAAAAAGTATCTCCGCTGACTTCATTGCCAAGTCCTCTATTCCTTATTATTTAGACTACTTTGATTTATTTTTTGACCTCTTACGTTACTTAGAACAACTATTTTCGATTTATAGAGAGGTGTAAGACTTAATAATATAACATGAACTCCTGAGGAGCAAAATACAGCGTAAAAGTGCGTTTTTTAAAACCCTTTGACATATTCGCGCCTCAACGTTACTTACGTTGTAAGTAATCGACCTCGTTTGTCAACGAGCAGATGGCGTAGTCAGCGACGTGAGATTATCGCCTTATCTATTCTTTTTTGCTTGGAAAAATTGCTGCAATTTAACTCGTAAAATCCTAGCTTGAAAATTAATCCGCTTTGGAAATGAGGATAGATAAGCTTAGTTTTTAGTTCAAATATTTAATTTAATGATTTTTATTCATATTCTAAACAACAATATCAGCCGTTGAAATTCCCACTGCTGAGCTCGGGCTCATTTTAAGAGGGGATCGGCGGGTGTAACATATTAGAAGTATCGCAGCGCTAGTTCGTGCATAATGTTTTCATTCTTCGTTAGCATGTAGAAAGTAGTTTAAGTACATAATACATAAGACGGCCTCTTAGTTGAGTAGACTAAGCCTTTGCCGGCCGAACTCATTATAGTCCAGAGACTCCTGATTCAATTCCTGGTATGATAAATATCGTAACGAACTTTTCGTTATTTCTGTTATCCTGGGTGGATGGAATAACACAAGCATAATTTGCTTAGCTTGGAGATACTGTGTGTATATATTATTGTAATATGTAGGTCAGTTAACTACCTCAGCAATGCATATTCCATGACTACGATTCAAAATCACGACGTTAAAGCTGATTTACATTGATCCAGCTACTGACTTCAAATTCGAAGGAAGCCAGTGCTGACTTCGTACTGGCAACATGTAAATTGATTTTTAGTCAATACAGCGCTACCAACTCAGTGCTGACTTCAGTATTGCCGATTGAATATTTTGAAGTCAGTCCGCTTCCCAAGTCAATAACTGGGTCTATGTAAATCAGCTTTTAGAATGGGATGCGGGTACTTTAATTGTTAAGCAAGAATAACTAACAATATATACAACGTAAATATGCATTTACAACATAATATTCAAATAGTAGCGACAAAATCAGACATTAATGAATAAAACAACGTAATAAAACTAGGAACAAAAATCCATCACAGTGACGCACCGCGACGTAAACACATGTTGGTATAATGTCGCTATGCCCATCTACAGGTTGTTACACAATTGCAAATAACTCAGTTCTAACAAACAATTTGCTCTTTTTAGATCGTGCGTATGCTACGTTAAAATTTAGATATTTCTTTGATAGCGTATTATGTTTCGAAACAAATAAAGTCAACAAGTAAAGATTCATATGAGGAATAGAACAAGTATCAACATAAAGTGAAACTTTATGCTATGTCTTATTACTTTCAGTATACCTAGATACGTGTCAATTTTACTAAGCGATTTTCCAAAGTCAACCGCTTTAGGCCTTCAGATCTGACAAATGACGCGGGAGAGCATAGAGGGGTTTTCAGATTACAAGCGCACATGTTTATTTTTCAAAAATTTGAAAGTGATCCTTTGGCATTATTTATCAACACGGATTAACACGTAGGACACTTTTTATCCCGATAAATGCGTCGTTTCCGTGGGATAGACGAATATAGCGAAAAAGATGTCGCCGTGGTCGCGTTTTTTTTACGCTGTCGTTGCAATTCACTATCCGACTATTTAATAATTCTTTTTTTAAATTGTGCGTTATAGTAACAGCCCATAAACGTCCCACTACTCGTCTCAGGCCTCCAACTATAGAGAACGGACAGTTTACCCGCCACGCTTGTCCAGCACGGCTTAGCAGGTTAGACACATCGGTTATCTCGATGTGCCGGTTTCATCACGATGTTTTCTTTCATCGTTGTTAACACGACGTAATTGTAACTCGCACATACTACTCGTTAATTAATAACAATAAAAAACATGATTAAACGTATTATATATAAATCCTTATCAACTTAGCAATTTGCCATAGGAGTACCTAGAATCTTGGCACACACCTTTCGCTTCATTAACTTCGATTAACCTCTTCATACATATACGTTTATTAGAGATGCTTTTAACCTGAACTTTTATCAAAATATTTCCAATTTAGTAATGGTAGTACGTCAGTGTCTACACAATGTTAATAAAAACAATAAAGGGATTTTTAATACAAAACAACCTATATACGTCGTCAGCTCGTCGGCGTGCCCTTAGGCACTGCAATATTTTGCCCACCTTTGGGGTCTCCACATTATGCATAACTGATAAGGCTCGATTTCGTATGCATGCGATCCTTAGCCTCGCCGCTGCGTGGGAATAACGTGGTGGCCCCTGAGAATAGCGCCTCGCTTTTTAACCCAACATGTTTCTTATTATGTATCACGCTGTATATTCATGAAAAAAATAATCTATATATTAATACGTGAAGAAAACACTTTGTACCCCCTTTTACGAAAATTGCGCGGGGGGAGGAGTATGAAATTTCGCACACTTGTAGTTTATATATATAGAGAAGAAGCGACGAATGCTAATATTTTTTGGAAATTATGCATAAAAATACATTAAATCAATAAAAAAAATATTACACACACTACCGTGTATTTGACAGACACACACGCATATATACTCTTTTGTTTATTGTTCAAGTCAAATTAACAGTTGCCTTGGCGAAATCTGTGATTATAGAAGTATATAGTCTTTGACATTAATTATTATGGTCGAATTTCGAGCACGGGCGAACATTAGTATATACAATTAATTACGTAGTATATTACACTAATTTAGTAAATAACAGAAACGAAGTGGAATTCATATTAATTTTGCATTAAGGATAAGATGTAACAGACACCTCATTGATGCAAATAACTGAATGAAGAAATATTAAAGAACCTAACCGAATGTAGTCTACTGTGTACCTATACACAGTATATTGGTCTGCGTCAAAATGTACATTTGTACAGACTTATTCAAATTAGTCAAATTATAATTTAATTTAATTTTAAAACATATTGGTTAAATTTTCGGGCCGCTCATAATTCTGTTGCTAATTATGAATAATGGCTTAAAAGATGTGGTGTCAAAATTTTACATGTCCATTTTCATATATATACACAAGAACTGATGATACATGCATTGATTTATGAAACTTTAATAAAGATATTGTTTCAAATGTGTTTAAGTCATATGCGTACTAGAGTTTTCTATGTGGCTTTGCTTGCTTAGATTTAGTTATCCTATGAACTATACCATTATTAGGCATAAAAAGTATTGTATATTCATGCTTCTTATCAAACTTAGTCTTGAAATTTCATAATAATTGGTTTATTCTTAGGATCCTAACTCGGACGAAAATTAATACACGACTTACGAGAAAACATTAAGTTGTGCTCAAGTCGTCCTCCTTTTATTAGTTTTCATTTGTATTTGCATTAATAAAATTAAACAGTTTAAGATCGTTCGTATTTGTTAAATTAGCGACAGTTTTCGTTCGGGTTAGATTAGTATTTTTTTTGTCGTGCGAGCGAGCCAGTGGGGGTAGAAAATTGCGGCGAGAGTCACTCGCTGCGCCCGTCGTTTACGGACACATTCGGCAAGTTTCGTTCGTTGAATTCGCATCAAAAGAGACGCATTTCGTATTTTATTGAAATATTCAAACCTTCCCATCCAGTGTGTCAGTGCTGCATCCTCGTCGCGAGTGCTGTGAAAACTACTCGTTTTGAACTAAAATTGGGTCCACAAAGGAAGGAGTCGGCGCCGACCATTGGACTTGAAACCCACTCTTCGTAAGGTGACTTGAGAGAGAGAGAGAGAGAGAGAGAGAGAGAGAGATAACAATTTATTACACACCAAAATATACAATTACAAAAACAGACCATATTTACAATATTTTCTAGGCAATACAACAGGCGGCCTTATCGCTCAAAGCGATGTCTTCCAGGCAACCTAAATGAAAGAAATTTGAATCAGGTGATTTAGGTGGTGCAGGAAAAAGGCAATAGATACATAAATACTCAAACTAGTTTAAGAAATGAATATACAAATACATACATATATACATAGTCATATTATATACAATAATACATAAGTTATTATAATAAATGTATTAGCATGATTATATTCTATTAATCAGACATAGCTATTTGTGGACAAATAGTGTTTTCTGAGCAAATTTCTAAATGTTAGTAAGGATTTGGCCTCTCTGACAGTAAGAGGCAGCATATTCCAAAGTTTGACAGCCTGCACCGTAAAAGAATTATCATAACAGGATGAAGTGTGTGCAGGCGTCATAAGTTTTCGGTACGTATCATGGCGCAAATTATGGGCAGTGGATAGGCGAAGGAATTTAAAATGTTCCTTAAGGTACTGGGGACTATTAGGAGTAAATAGTATGTTATAAAGAAGAGTGAGAATGTGAGTATTCCGGCGAAAATAAATAGGAAGCCACTTGAGTATTTTACAATATTCGGAAACATGGTCACTTGACTACTCGTTGTAAGATTTGTTCTCACTGACTAACTCACGGTTTTTCGCATAGATTCGCATAAAATTCGCACAAATACAGTCCGCTTAGCCGTGATCCCAACATTGGTGATTGTACAAGTTGTTCGAACAGAATAAAACAAAATATTCATGAAACCCAATAACAAAACGGTAATAGTAAATTCCTAACCCATGCCAATCACGGAGCGTGTTACCCTTCATACGCACCGGATATTCAATTCCTGGACATGTCTCGTCCGAACTGGACCGAAACAAATATTTATCAAAACATGTAAGGAATACATAAAATGACATAAAACCTGTCTGTTTCGGGACAAACAAATAACCGCTGCTGCCCGTGATGGATTATTGCCACTGACCGCCTCTATTTCCTATTGGAATAAGGAATTACCATATGCGCCTCCTAGACTATGTGTCCAGTGGGCTGTAATTGCATGGAGATGGATTATATACATTTTTAGCTAGAAGTGTTGCTGGGGAGTTTCTTGCCACTACTTCTCTTTAAACGGAACTTATTTTGTATAAAACATTTACATGTCAATTTATATTTTTTAAATATAAAATTTGACTTGTCCTCGTGACACGTGAATTGTGAAAGCAAGCCAGAAACATCTTATAGTGAAATTCCAGTTTAACACTTCGAAGCTTAGTGTTAACTTGTAGTTTGTAAAATAAACTTAGCCCTTTGTTTAGTATTCCTTATTATAAGACCATAGTAGTTATATTTGTTTTTTTTAAATATTATGTTTATATTAAAATTTGATTCTTAGATTTAAGGTTAAATGTCATTAAATCTAAGTATCAAATTTTAATATAATTATAATGATATTTAAAAAACAAACATCACTACTCTCCTATGATGAAAAAGAAAGATAAGGGGGCAATAGATGTATAAGTAATTATTATTATAAGCATAATTAATGGCTGCATTAGTAATGTTGTGTTGAAAATGATTCCATGCGTTCGTTATATCTCGTAGCAAAAAGCTAGTTATTTTAAAAAATAAATTTGTCTTATTACAAATAGGCCCCCCAATAACAGTAAGGATGGAACAGCTTTTGACATTTTTATGTTTTCAAAAAGTCTATTCCTGATAAAGTAAACCTTGAAGACCGAGGTCCGGGTTGGCGTCGCGCCGGCGACCGGAGCCCCTTCAAAAAGTTTGATAATAACACCGCACCAGGGTACAGAGTGGAGGGGGTGGTAATGTGACAGCCGATACGTCGCCATAGACACACGAGCACACTGCACACACCACTCTATTGTTTAAATTAGGACGACCTTCAACACTCATTGTATAATACTTCTCCAGCAAGACAGATATTTAGCTAGTTTTTTGTTTATTTTCATGATGATCATAAATTAGAACGATCTGGGCAAAATGCTAAAAGCTCTTTCTCTTTTCTTTCACAGTCTCCCAATTATTTGGCACAAAATGTCTTTTCGTTTCATACTCCTCTATTTTGACGTCATATATCTAACCACAAATCATAAAGTCATCATTAAGTGCTGAAGTCTATGCACGCCTATCATTATAATTCAAGTGTGTCTAATGCAGTCCACGTACAATCAAGGGTTTGCTTATTTCTGTTTAATCAGATGTCCCGGATTCGATTCCTGGCAGAGAAAATTTCGGGTAAATGAATTTTTATTTATATACTCTGTTTTTGGTATCCAACCCTAGCATTAATTTTTGTATGTTATCCACAATTTAACTTTGTAACACACAGAATGTAAATTTCTCTGCCAGTAGGTAGCGTTTTAGAAACTTTAATGCAAAACATTACTGTACAGTTCGCGCCAAAAAAAACCTGTATAATTTTAGATTCCTGTATATCTTTGATCAATAGCAGGGTAAAAATAACCAGGACACATTAAGCAGCTAGTAATGATAAATGACACATTCATGAGGTGTTATAGTCTTCCATGAACAGGGGATTTCGTCTGTCATTGCAGATGTAATGTTGCGTAAGCCTGTGTTCCAAGCCCTTCGATGACATGACAATGTAGAAACTAGAGATGCCACGAATATTCTATTCGGTCTATTCGGCCACTTTTTTGACTATTCAGTATTCGGCCGAATACCGAATACCAAATTGTGAAAAGAAACATATTTCCATTATAAATTGATAGTTAAAATTCGTTTTAACGGTGTTAAATGCAACTTAAATTATATTGTTATTTTAATATTGTTTCGGCCAGTTTTTAAAATGTCAGAATCGAATAGAAAATCATATAAAATCGCACTTAAAATCGTAAAATATAGTTTTAATTAGGTGTACCTATCATTCATGAGAACGTAAGAAAATACTTTACAAATTATTGTTTCAATACTAACCTGCTACGCGCGAATTGCTCATGTTTTACAACGAATATTCGCTAGCTGTATATTGGGCGCTTGAGCCGAGGGCGTGGCCGAATATTCGGTATGCAGCCAAACCACTATTCGAGGCATTTCTAGTAGAAATCATTAGTCTATAGGTATAATCTGTACTTCCATATCAATATACAGTAGATTGTGACTAAAGTAATATCCCGCTTTACGCGACCTCGCATAGCGTACGAATACGCGCTTATTAGGTATTTAAGGCGATTTTTAATGTTCGTACTAATTTACCCGACTTTACGCGAATTCATTGATTGGTCCATTACCTTCGTGGCGTGATTGCGCTAGCCAATAACAGAGCGAGTCTTCTCAGTTTATAAAAGTTCAGTTACTTTTAGTGTTCTGCAAGCAATACAAAGTTTTTTGTGGAAGTATAGGCTTGCGTTTGACCACTGTCTCACCTGATGTTGAGTGATGACGCAGTCTAGGATAGAGCACCCCTACGCAGAAGATACCTTCGAACACTAGTCACTTGAAGACTTCAAGATTGTATTTGTCAGGAAAAACAGACTCCGGCAAATTATTCCACTCTTCGGCAGTGCGCACCAGAAAATATGAAGCGAAACGCTTGGTTCTGACTGGTGGTGTTTCCACCATGTAACGGTGGCGTAAATTTTGCAAGATCGCAAACAAATACTGTTCAAAAAAACATTAGATAACTATTTCTCATATAATTCTGAGGATTAAATAAATAAATAAAAATATGTAGCAATGAATAAGTTGATTCTGTTTTATTTTTGCAATAAAAGCAATTTAATTGTTTTTTGGCTAATTATTTCATCTTACCCCGCTATACGAAAACTTGGCTTCACGCGATTTTGTCTAGAACACATCCCTAAAGCGGGGTATTACTGTATATTATTATATATGAGTGTTTTAACAAACATAACGTTTATAACTCGTATCAATTTATAATCTTTTATTCACTGGCATCCCTTTATTAACTAAATATTAAGCTTGGTTTCGCAACTTAGCTTAATATTCAGACCTATATATCGAGTCACAACTTGCTATTCTTGTACAAAATTACGGGTCTGTAAAGGATTTGTATGACGATACAAAATGTCACCGTTGATTTAACACGTAATAATATCGCATATGGCATCAGACTCGTGGCTACATCTGCGCGACACAATCAGTAATATCTATTAACATTATCCCTGGTGTAGCAAAGACATCACGAATACTTGACAATAAATAAACCCATAAACTGTGCGGAATCATCGAATATATTAAAATGAAGATAGTAATGCCTTCATTATTAATTCTTGAACAGTAACACCGAGAACCAAAATCGATTTGCAACCAGACATCAAGAACAAAGGTGATTTGATGCGTTACGACAAGTCAGATGCTAATCAGTCAACCCTTTAGGTCGACAAATCGGAAATTAGGGACGCATGAGCGCTCGCGGGTTAACCCCGACCGGGTCTTTTCGGCCCCTGAGACTTGCGCCAACGCTGTCTTGCTCTTTGAATATTTAACACGGTACAAATGCCGTTTCACATCGCCCACGATGTAGACGCGGGTAGTCGAGTTTCTTGACTATTTTATTTATTGAGTTTGTGTTTTAAACAGTTTAGTTTCAGCAATTCAAATTGAAATACGTATACTATATAATTAATATTTTGTATCGAACAACCATTAAGGTTTGAAGCTTTTCTATAACTATTGACGTGGTAGAGCCCTCCTAGAATCATTATCTTGATTTCAGCTTTTAGCATCGGGACCAGCGGTGTGGTACCATCACAGAATATCGGCATTAAACGGTTACCCTTGAACAAGGTTGAGAAGTATTTGAATTACTTGTATTTAAAATACAAATACATATTTGATATTTGTAATTCAATTACTCCTTAAAAATGTAATTTGTAATTGGTATTTCAAATACTTATGACTTGAAAATACATTTAAAAATATCTTGTCATTTTCATTCTAAAACGGGTATTTTCACGAAACTTCTGTGTATTAAATAAGTTTATTAGTATGATTGTGACTTTGGATGATTAAATTCACTCCACATGTACATCTACGTTGCCGGACGAAGGCAGCGATGGAACTCTCTGGGGCGGACTAGTTCTATTCTATTTACATAGCCTATCACCTGACTGTATTTTGTATTTTATATTTGAAATACACAATTTAATAAAAAATAATAACTAAAACAAAATCGACTTCACGCTATAAACCAAAAAACAAATATTTAACCAACTTCTTTCTACAACATCTTGAAGTCGATGACAAATAAACATAAAAGAACAAATAATTTACAAAATACAGTATTTTTTATGTTTTACCTGATACCAATTTCTTGACGTTGTAGAGAGAAGTCGATTACATATTAATTTTTTGGTTTTTAATGTGAAGTCGGTTTTGTTATTGTTAAAAAAAACTGTTTTACTTTTTAGCTGCGTTTATACTTCAATAGCTTTAGAAATAATATATTAAGCACCTGTAGAAATTGTACAACTGGCACGCGTATACAAATTTACCATCTTACTCCTCGGTGTATATTTTCTTCAACAAGGATTGCTTTCGATTTCCTTGTGATCCACAAATCAAATCCTGACTTGGTGCCTATGAGACCATCTCGCGAGTTAAAAATAAAACATTTTGAAAATCGGTCCACAATTGACGGAGAAATTGCATAACATGCCTACAAAAAATTAAGCGCCTGTAGAAAATGTAATGCTGGCACGCGTATACAAACAAGCTTTTTTTGGAAACATGTAAGTTTTCGGTATTTTTTAATAGTTAATGGTTATTCTCGATTTCTCTGGAATGCACTCACCAGATCATGACTTGGTGACCGTGGTACCACCTCGGGAGTATAGACTTGAGTAAAAAAAATTGAAAATCCGTTTAGAATTTACGGAGATATTGTGTTACGAAAAAGTCTGTTATCAATTTTCGTAGGTTTCTCGTAATTCATTGGAATCCACTTATCAGATCCTGACATGTTGGCTAGGGGACCAATTCGGGAGTATAAGAACCTTTCGATTGAAATTTTTTGAAAACGGTTCATAATTGATGGAGAAATTGAGTAACGAACAAAACAAAAAACATACAGACAAATTGAGAACCTCCTTCTTTTTGAAGTCGATTACAAAATATATTATATTTCGGATTGTAAATACATGCGAGATAATGTTTTGTAATTTGTATTTTAATTAAAGCAAAGCATGTATTTTGCCCAGCTCTGCCCTTGAGCTAAGCATGTTTCGTACGACGAATGAAAGTTCCGATACCACACTTCCCCCACCTCCTGTCTCATCACTTCTATCCCATTCCTCGTGTCCGGTTCCTCTTACCCCATCTTAAAGGCTGGCAAAGCGTTGGATTCGCGTCTGGTATTGCAAACGTCTATTGGCCACGGTACCCACTTTGCATTAGGTGGGCCGTCTGCCTGTTTGCCAGCATCGCAATAAAATAAAATTTAAATAAAGGTATTTAACTCAAATACAAAAATAATATCGCCATAAGCGATAAGAATATTTTATACTGATACATAAAGGGAAAATGAGTTTGTTTAAATGTTAGTTTGTTACTTCTTCAATGCCTTGTAAAACAATGTAGACGAGTAAATAAACTCATCAATGTTATATTAATTAGATGTTGAGGATATAAAAGACAATAAGCTCCGGTCCACCATCTAAAACACCTTGAACTGACGAGTTTGGCGTTCTGTCGATTACGAACTGGGAACTTGGAACGCTTTGATCATGTTACCGTCCGTCAGATAGTCGTATCTATCTATAGCTTTGAGAAATATCAGCTTCCTTAAGGTGTTCAAAGTTACACTCCAGTGTTGGTAATTTGAACGTTCATTGTTGAAAGTCGTATTATAAATACAGTTTCAAATTAACTCACTTTTAACAAAGAATTCGATTGTGGCTGACAAGTGTTACCGTAGTCACGGCTGAACTAATATAGCATGATGAAAAAAATTGACAATTAGAAATGTTATTTTACACTTACAGCTTTAATGTCAAGGCCAAAGTAATATATTTTGTGAATACAGGTGAAATGTGGAACGTCTGGAATGTAAAACATATGAAATGTGCAACATGTGAAATGTGAAATGTGCATCATGTGAAATATAAATTACAATTCTAACGTTTGTTCTCTTAACTCAACTTAACTTTTTTATACGACAAATTCTTTTTTCTCGGTCATTTAATTTTCATGAATAAAATTATTGTACTCTTATACTAATATATAAAGCTGAAGAGTTTGTTTATTTGTTTGATTGAACGCACTAATCTCAGGGCCTACTGGTCTGATTTGAAAAATTCTTTCAGTGTTAGATAGCCCATTTATCGAGGAAGGCTATAGGCTCTATATCATTACGCTAAGACCAATAGGAGCGGAGCACCAATGAAGAATGTTTTAAAAGTTTTGGAAACAAATTCCACGCGGACGCAGCTAGTTATGTCATAAAACTATTACTCTTCAATAGTTTCCCAAATTCTACCCTCAACACCAGTATTGATCTTTTTATCCTTCTAAGTAGTTTTTGTCATACTGGTGTATAGCATACTTTCTAAGTGCTTTATATTATGATGCATAGCATAGTCCAAGAATAACAGTTGTCTATTGTAATAACGCGGTTACAAAATTTTATCGACTCTATTTTACAGATAATTTTACTTCGAAATGTAAATGTTTTCATACATCGTCGGACCCAGATTGTAAATAGAGGAGAGTGTTTTTAAGAATGTTTTTATTATGTTGATATTTTTTATTATTCTAGTGGGTTTAGTTATTTCAAATGAATTGATCATGTAGTGTAAGTGTTTTCATATTATTAATTGTTAAAATACATTCAGCTAAATCAATTATTGTAATCTAAAACTTATTTCATTTGTAACCTTATTTTTAAAATTTATCGTCTTCCAGATAGAATTTAGGGCTGGTATTTACCATTTTATAATATAAAAATATAATGCCTTTTTTAACCCATATCTTAACTCATTACTTTTCTTTGGCCCAAAAGTCCCCGTCTCCTTTACAACACAACCACGTGTGTCGTAACGTATTGTGTAGTAATAAATAACTTGACGCAGTTTCAGTTGTAAATTGTAAACAACGCACATTCCTCTATGACCAGATGACGGCGACATCTTAAAATATGGGAGCCCTTTCTTCAGCTGTTGACTTCTCCCCTTGTGTGGAGGTACATTATAATTAATAAATGACCCCCGCGGTCCCTTAGGCTGTCGTGGCTGGGTATGGGTTAAATACAAAATTAGTGCATATAGCGCTCAAAACTCTAATATACAATGCTATGTATATAATAATAGTTTCCGATTTTCAATCATCTTTCTCATATTATGTAGGTATTTCTAATAGGTTGGGGAAAAAGCCTTTTCGCATATAGTATGTATGAATTTGTAATAAGATCTCTTTGGCTATACCATTTGTATCTGGCTGGTTTTGGTATCATTAAAAAGATTTAATTTTAAAGAAGACAAATTCAAATTAGGAAAATATGTGATTTTCATTTGTTTTTCTTATTGTTAAAATGAGTGAATCTAATGAAGAAATTCGATACATTTTACTATAAAAAGGTAATAATGCAACACAAGCCGCGAAAAAAAATTGTGATGTTTATGGACCTAATGCAGTATCTGAGAGAGTAGCGCAAACTTGATTTAAGCGTTTTCAATCCGGAAATTTTGATATCAAAGATGCACGTCGCTCTGGTCGCCCTGTTACGGACAAAATGATGCCATTTTTTAAAAAGTGGAGCAAGATCGGCATATTAGTAGTTACGATGTAGCTGGAGAACTGGGAATTGACCACAAAATAGTTTTGGTGAATTTGAAAAACGCTGGGTACACAAAAAAGCTCGATATTTGGGTGCCTCATGAGCTCACTGAAAGAAACCTAATGAACCGTGTACTCATTTGTGATTCTTTATTACGACGTAATGAAGCCGAACCATTTTTGAAGAAGCTGATAACTGGTGATGAAAAGTGGATCACGTACGACAAGAACGTGCGAAAAAGATCGTGGTCAAAGGCCGGTCAGGCTTCACAGATTGTGGCGGAACCCGGGTTAACACGCAACAAGGTGATGCTGTGTGTATGGTGGGATTGGAAGGGCATTATTCATTATGAGCTGTTACCGCCAGGCAGGACCATCGATTCTGAACTGTACTGCGAACAACTGATGAGATTAAAGCAAAAAGTTGAGAAAAAGCGGCCGGAATTAATCAACAGAAGGGGTGTGGTTTTTGACCACGATAACGCTAGACCTCACACATCTTTAGCCACTCAGCAAAAATTACGAGAGTTTGGCTGGGAGGTGTTAATTCATCCGCCGTATAGTCCTGACCTTGCACCTTTAGATTTTCACCTGTTTCGGTCTCTGCAGAATTCCTTAGGCAGTGTCAGGTTAACACCACGAGAGGACTGCCAAAACCACTTGTCGCAGTTTTTTGATCAGAAGCCCCAAAATTTTTATAAAAATGGAGTCACGTCCCTGCCTACAAGATGGCAAAAAGTTATCCAACAAAATGACACCTACATACTTTAGTCAAATATAAATAAACTTTATAAAATAACCTTTTGAATTTTTATACAAAATGCAAAGAAACTTTTCCCCAACTATTTTATATGAAAATTTATGGTCACAATAGGTTTTCTATTGTCATGGCAGTGACTTAGTAGGAATAGTACTTACCTTGTAAAAAAATCTAACTTTCAAAAGATTTAAAACCGTTTGAAGATGTACATAACTAGATGGCGCCAAGAGTCATATCATTCTCTCTTTTTGACATTTTTATATCTAAAACATAATTTTACACCTAGTCATTCAAATTTCTCTATTAAGTAATAGCCGATTTAATTAAGTCTCACTTCTCGCACAAGAATTAACCTGCCTAGAGCGCTACTATGACACGTGCATCGGACCAAAGCCGGAGTGAGTCCTGTATCCGACCAAAGTCGGAGTGGGAATGTTATCTCGTCGTTCCGTCCGCATGCTTTTATATTCGAGCGATGTCGGAAGGAGCTGAGTAGTGGGTAATAGATACTAAATACCCTCGATTATTATTGTTACGACTCGGGTCGGATAACCACTAGCGAAGCAAGACGTGTGTACTACAATCGACAATCTAATAAGTGACGGACTTTGCGCGTTTTATTGAATTACGACCTTCTGCATTACGTTTGGACTTGTTGTGTTCGGTTATATTTTTACCTGTGTTATACGTGTTTGTATAGTTATAATAAACTCTATAATAATTCCAACGGCATTTTAATTCGAGACCCGCACTCGTTAAAACATAATAATAACACAGGTCAACAAAATTTAAAAAAGTAATTGTTGCCCTAGATATGTTTACAGCTTTTTATAATTTCCAGTACACAATTTGCGAATATATCATGGAAGTACTGAATCAGCTTTGGTTCTTAAGACTTTTAGAGTGAATATGAGCATAAAGTTACACTTTCTCCAGTTACATGGTTTAGATTTCCTGATAATCTTGAGTATGGAACAGGGTGAACACTTTTACAAACTCCTAATAATATTGGCGGAAAGGTACCAGGGTAGTCTGGACCGTTACATGACGGCAGATTACTGTTGGTCTTTACAACGGCAATTTCCCCCAACAATAATATGGCAGGTGTCTCTCTGAAGTAAAACATAGATTTCACCGGTTTTTTTTACTCTTTTTATGACTATATACATTAATTAAGTATAAAACAAAACGATTAGTAGTATTTCTCAATAAATATTAGATATTAATGTACATAATTCTAATGTTTTATTTCATACTTACTGGTTTTTAGGGTTGTATAAAAACGGAAAAAAAACTATTGCCAATATTCCAAAATAATTCACAGTTCCATTAATTGACAAGATAAAACTACTCGAAGCCATTATAATATGAAGGACAACAAAACCACTGTTGACTAGTGTAATCTAACATAAGACTTAATTTTTAATTGAGTCGTTCTAGAAACATATGTTAAAAATATTAAATCATCAGAAAGTGAGACGCTTTCACATTTATAATATTACTCAATACAGATGATGGGCCGCCCCTTAGTGTGGGATGCTACCTGCATTGACACTCTGGCGGCGTCCCATTTTTCAAGTACGTACTCTACCGCCGGTTCTGCGGCAGCCGAACAGGAGGCCCTCAAGCGCCGCAAATATGCCACCATTGGAAATGGTTACACATTTGCGGCATTTGGGGTGGAAACTCTGGGTCCGTGGGTCCTAATGCCCTAAAGGTCTACCATGACGTCGCCAAACGTCTAGTAGACGTCACAGGCGACCAGAAGGCTGGTGTCTATTTTGCTCAAAGATTAATCATCGCTATACAACGTGGCAACGCCGCCAGCCTTCTGGGAACGTTCCCGGTAAGTGACAGTGGCTTAGGACCAATAACTTATCTTTAGATATTTTCCGCTTTTTTATTTAATTTTAGTTTTTATATAGTATAGTTTGTAGCTTATTTTCAAGTTTATAGTTATTGTAATTTTTTAAAAAAATATAATTTTAATTCAATTAATACATAAATATACAGACATACAGATTTCAGTTTAAACTTTATTTACATTGTCTGCATTATAATAATTTATATTTAGATTTAACTGTTATTTTGATCAATGTAAATAATTTCATATCAATAATATAAATTTTTAAAACTCTGCATAGTGAATTCGAAGGTAAGTCAATAAACTACAAGTAGTCAATTGATCAGTGAAGAGAAGAACGCGTATACAATTTGTTTTTATATTCTGAATTAGTTTGTGTTCATAATTTATGTGTTTGTAAGATATTAATATTACGAAAAATTTGAGGTACATCTATTGAGTTAAAAAGTTTTATGGTAATATTCAGCAATCAAACTAAACAGCTGATATTATCTAAATCGCAAAATGGTGGGTTGTTGGGTCCGGTACGAGCACCCAAGCCCAAGGCACAACATCGGCGCCCATTAATTACTTAAATTTAATTCATACGAGACCCCACACACCACTATTTACATTCAAAAACGTACCCTACGCCAATGCCCGCATCTCGCAACCCTTGCCAACAAACTTGCCGTCCCTAAGACGCTAACTCCTAAGTAGACTTTCTTTGATAGTGCGCCTCGCTGGTTTTGAATAAAGGCCACCGGGTCGATAGAGTTTTGATCTGTAATTTTATAGCTTTGAGTCCGCCCTCAGCTCCGCTTACGCTCTAAGGATTGTGGCCTATTGATCTCCTACTTCACTGTTTTTGTTCGAGTTGTGAACGCTCCATAGATACGAGACAAAGCATCGTTTGATCCATTTGCTGCAAATTATTAGCGTTCAATGTGGTTCCTATGATCTAGGAACCACAGAGTTCTGATCTCAAAGCCCGGCCGGGCTATATTTGACTTTAGCTCCAAACTTATTTGGATATCTGTTTGAGATAACTTGATACTATTGGACAATGTAAGCTCCTTTTTTCGTTTTTATGTCAGACAATAGGTGGGGGCCATTCAATATATGCTTCTAAAGTCGTAAAAAGTGTAGGTATCTACTCATTTAACTTTTATACAATGAGGCAGAAGATAATGTGGAAACAATTAAGCTTAAAATCCTTTCAACTAAATATGGTTTGAACAAGCTCGAGGTGCATTTACTTATTTTTGATATGCGACGTACTTTATATTTAAAAAAAAAAAGTGTAGCTAGGGGAGTAAAAGTTCATTATTAAAAATATAAAAAAGCTTCATTCTTATATAATTACTAGAGTTTTAAAATTTTTAATTGCAATGAGTTACTCTGTTTTACTTACATAAAAACTTCATTCATTTTATATATCGCGAGCGAATACGCAGGCAAAGATTAGTTGAAAAATTATCTAACTGATGGTGGAAGTCGCTTAAAAATCCGTTGCGTAGTTTAGGAGTTAGCGGATATACAGACAGACAGAGGTGGAAAGCAACTTTGTTTTATATTATGTAAAGTTAAAAATATATGTATTATGTAAAGATATTGTTACGCGTTGTAGGACTGGAATTAAAATGCCATTGGAATTATTATAGAATTTATTAGAACTATACAAACACGTATAACACAGGTACAAATATAACTGAACACAACCAGTCCAAAAGTAATGCACGAGATCGTAATTCTATAAAACGCGCAAAGTCCGTCACTAAATAGATTACCGAATGTGGTACACAAGTCTTGCTTCGCTCGTGGTTATCGCTAGACTGCCCATCTCTCCATTGGGGCATTGCTTTATACGGCACAGATGCAATATGCCTGCCTGGCAAGCTTCGTCGCAATTTTTTAGAAATCGTAACCCGCACACGCCTGGCTAATGACTGCTATAAAAGATTACAATACACAATGGGCTGTTTTTCTAATCACGAATTTTAAACACAAAGTAAACAAAAGAAGTCCAAATGCGGAAAAGTAATAAAGTGTGCTTTTATGGTATGCAGGTGCGAATCTACTTTTATCGGCACTGGGTCGTAACAATATTGTGATAATATTATGTAAAGATAAGTAAATCAATGTTATGTATTAGGTTTTAATATGATAATAAACGGCTGTGATGCAAAGCCCTAAGAGCGGATTAGCCTTTATCATTGCTCACGAAGTGGCGATACTTATATGAGAGTGCCCCTTTAATTGCATTACAGTGGGAAGGGTTGCGTTTAGCCCTGTCTCACGGTAACATCGGAAGAATTTATAAATAAGTTAACCGGGGCCCGCCTTATTCTTCGCCTCGGCGTCTTACTTTGTTTTATCATATTTAAATTATTAGAGTCAGATGTGGAACGTGTACCTAATTGCTGTACTTTGTTAAGATAATGTACCTTTGGCGCGGCTCCACTTTTGTTTTCTTGTTCTCGGAGCGGTATAAATTCACGAGAGCAAGTCAGGACTACGCCCAACTTTCGCGTTCTGTTTTTGTAAAGGCCAGCCGTTTTGTAAGGATATAAAATTTGTTATTCAGCTATACGGAGGCTCTGGGTGTTTAATATAAGAGATTTTGTTGATCGAACAGGACCGGAACAGCAAAGTTTGGAAAAACTTGTAGCTTAATGAATTTCGATATTTAATGAGGTGTTTCCATAATTTGAGCTGATGGTTTTGAATAAGATCTTTATTTATTTCTATGTATAATTTTATAAACATGACTCAATATTATTATTTCTAAGTATTGCCAAAAAAAGAACATGAAATACTTGAAGATCTTTGAAAATGTATAACAAAATACCTATATTACAAAAGAAAATAATGTTTTTGTAAATTGTAACTTCAACTATCAAAGCTTACTTGAAATTTAAATTTTAAACCGATTTCCAAAAGGTTCCGCTGGAAACCCCTGGTTTCAATTCGACTATACCTGTGTGTTTTTTTAATGTTTATTCTGCGATTTCTCCGTCAACTGTGGAACGATTTTCGAATTGTTTTTCTGCATTCGAAAGAGTCAGGATCTGATGAGTGGATCCCAGGGAAATCGAGAGCAAACCTAATTGAAGAGCGCCGACCACCTACACTCTTCGAAAGGCAAAACTTGTATACGCGTGCTATTAGTACAATTTCTACTGGCATTTAAAATATTTTTTTTAAAGCTGTTCAAGCAACTAAAAAGAAAAGAATATTTTTTTAACTAAAACAAAACGATTTCAAAATATAAGGCATTTCTACAAACAGCACCTTGAAGTCGGTGCCAAGTAAAATATAAAAAACTAATTAAAATATGAAAATGAATTTGTTTAGATAGTTCTATGCTTGTCTGTCCCCGCTTTGCTATTTACTAATGAACCTATTGTCGTGAATATTTTAATAAACTAATTATTTTGATAACGAAAATGATAAAAGTATAATTTTGATTACGACAAAAACGTGATACTTTTTATCCCCAAGACTGGTTCAGCATTCATGGGATATAACTCAGAAGTTTATTTATACAAACGAAGCCCAAGTCACAAAAAAAGAAACAGGAACAACAATCCAGCAGAGCTGTATAATATAATAGAAGTAATTCTATTTTAAATACAACCTCCCAAGCAATAGATCAAGTGACACGTGCACACAAAACGGCTTAATTTCTCCAAGAAAACAATATCTTATTCCACATTATAATACATTTTCTAACGTAAATCACCTTTAAGTGTTATTTCATTTCCTACAGTACCCTACGTATGCAGCACACGCATCGAACGAATAAGTAATTGAAACGAACTTTTGATTTTACGAATATAATTTCACCCTCCTCGTGAAATTGTTATGAATTTACTTTCTTTAGGCTTTTTACAGACATAGACACTTTCTGTTACCAATGTGAATAAACGTCACTAAAACTTTTCTATTTTTTAATGATTTAAGTGTATGTTTATATGGATCACTTTAGTTGAATCATCCAAGGTGAAAGGCCTAATATAGACTTAAAAAGAAAAATATAAAATTGAGAACAAATAATACGAGATATTCATTTGATATTTATTTATTTTGCGTAGCATGCAATGGTTAGAATTTGATGAACTTAACAGAATTAAAACTGCATTTTAACGGTTCTAAGTGCGGTATTTTGTTTTATTTTGACGTTTCAGCCACTTTTTAGTAGCCATGATCACGGAAGACAAAGATCTTTGTCTTCAGTGAGTTGTAATTATGTCTAATAGTCGCGAAAACTTAAGAAAATACTAACTTATTAGAAGTCATTATTAATTTAATACATTTGTACAAACGAACCGAAAATGAACTATTAAAAGTAGCTACGTCTATAGACTTTAGGAAATAGGTAAGTCTTTAATTAAACGACCTTGCCTTTTCATATCGATTTGGGAAAATTTGAAACTGGAAAGACCGATGTTTTCATTTTGCCTTAAAATGTGTACGTGAAGGATTTCATAAATCCGATTTGCAATCAAAGACTTCCCGAAGTTATGCTTCAGTTCAAATTTTGTCAAAAGATTTTTATTGTTAGGCTAGAATTAATTTTGCAATACTGGGCTGAGGACTAATATACATGAAGCTAAATAATTGAAAAGTAATGATTTACTGTTAAATCATATATTAAAGTTCATAAGTCTTTGAATTATATTTTACGGAATTTAAATAAGAAATATAAAATTAAACACATTGCGATAAGCGTTTTATTGTAGTAGATAGTTGTTGTAATGCACACCCATGCCATAATAGCGGCCGGTGAGTGCTGTAATCGGCTACTCATCGTAATTTTATAGAAAAATACGTAATTGATATTCAACGTTGGATGAAATAAGACCTCATATCCGCATTGTATTTATAGAGAAACCCTCCACTCATGAGTCTTACTAGCCACGGCCATTTGCTTATTTCAGTATAAGTTCGCACATGACCACCATTTAACCTGATCTCAAGCGACGCTGTGATCTAGAGTGGACGCACGCTTACTTAGAAGTTCACTAGTAACTTAAATACTCTGAATTAAATAAATCAAGAAATATAGACTTCGCTAAGTTACACACAACAGCAATGCCCATAAGAAAGGTTGAAAGTAAAATAATTCGATAAATTAATAAAGAAGAACAGTTTTAATCAACCAGTATACTAAAAATAATGAAACTGATGAGTGAACCTTGCTTTCTATACTTAGATCTTACTATTCAAAACAAAGCAATTTAACTTATTCAAAACTATTACAGACCAGTAACAAGAGGCTTGAGTTGTCATTGCTTGTATTACGAGCATGTTTATTTCCTCAACTATCATAGCCCAAGGCGCGGGGTGACAAGCCACTGACAAGACCCTTCTGTAAAATGACGATTGTTTGGCGATGGTACTCAACTCGTAACCATTCCATAATACACTATTTGTTGAGACAATGTGAAATGTCACACTTAATATATTTGATCTATATGTAGGTACATTTTAAGTGCGTATTTGTTTTCAATTTTACAACCATACTGCAAATATAAATACTTGAAACGACCGGAAAAAGTGTTAAAAAGATTACAAATTAATCAAAATGCGGCCTTAATTTTTCTAAATGTATGTTTAAAGGAATTCTACATATACTGTGATTAATGGTATCAAATAGCCATATAACAAATCCGAATAACAACAAAAGTAATATCGGATTACATAAATATAAATCTATCTAAATCTATGATTGACAAAAATGACATTAATACAGAAATGTAAATTTACACTACATTCTCTGTGTGCATTGGCTTATTAATGTTACAACCTAGGCGTCGACAAAAACACATTCCACGTACAGACATGTAGAAGCACATTTATTACCCGTCAACATTTGAACTAATTGGAATTATTTTATGATCGTCTTCTTTTGTTTACTTATTGATTGGCATACGCTTCTAGTTATTGTGAAAAACAGCCTATTGTACTAGTTTATGGCCGCATGCAGGTATCATTAGCCAGGTGTTACGGATTAAGTACAAGATGATTCTAGGAAATTCAGTCCATGTTGCCGGACGGGCGTATTTGCATTTGTGCAGTATAAAACAAGGGCCTGATTGCGAGAGGAGGCAGTCGAGCGAGAACCACGATCAAAGCGAGACGTGTGTACTACAATCGGGAATCTAATAGTGACGGACTTTGCGCGTTTTATTGAATTACGAACTTCTGCATTACATTTGGACTTGTTGTATTCGGTTATATTTGTTTGGTTATACCTGTTTGTATAGTTTATATTTGTACCATAGGTACAAACGGCATTTTAATAACTAAACATTAAGAATAACTATTTCTTGAAACAGTACTATCTTCAACTTTATATGCCAGCTTTTAGACAGAATCAGATAGTGCGATACAAATTTTTCAATCGCAGATTTTTTTATTCTCCCTTTCTACCGGACGAACAGGATTTGTCCGATCTTATTCATCATTTTTTGTTGGGTAATCTATTTTTTTGTCTTTTTTCTTTATTCAATTTTATCAAACTAATCACAAATATTTAGCCTACACGCGCTTGAAAATACTTGGAATAATACGTGATAAGCTTAAGGAGGAAATAAATTAGGAAAATAAGGTAAATTGGCGTAACCACTTGAAGCTGAGCTCGCTTACATTAGAACATTCTTAATTCGACTATTAAAACGCGTTACAAGCTGCAAGATGTTAGCAACACCAATAAACAACGGGTGAACGGGAGCGCGAACGTTGAAAGTTTGTAGCGCGCGGTGAGTGCAGAAGACCTTTAATGAGGGTTAGAAATTTCGGCACATTGCGGCCCAAACCGCACCCGGCTTCTTGGCTTATTATTAATTCCGTAAGACGTGTCCCCGATGTCCAAGACGTGCACTGAGATTCGAGACAAAAGTCACAAGGGCGGAAGGGACGGCCCCCTAAATAACCCCCCAACGTACGTGTGGAGCGTCGACAAGTCTCGCCGAAGGAGTGTGGGATTTACAGGTGGTTTTAATAACGGCTGCCACTAATGTCGCGAGATGAATACTTAATGGGTGGATCATCGCCGGATCTCCTGAGCGAAGACAGTTCACTCTATGTAATGATTGCAGTACCTATTGTATTCTTGTTCGACACAAGTAAATATTATCAAACGGTTAAAGACTATTTAGTTGGCAAAAAAATGCTTCATTGATAAATTATGGAACATATCTGAATTAGAAGAATAATAAGAACCTCTGTGGTTGAGCGGGCTAAGCCTTTGCCGGCCGAACTCACTACACGTAGAGGCTCCGGGTTTGATACCTGGCATGGTAAATTTCGTAAACGAGACTTTCGTTATTTACTATGGTCTGGGTGTGGGATCTGGGATCGACCCCAGAGTGGTCCGTTATGTATTACATAAAATACACGCGTATCTGGCTTATCTTGGGGATATACAATATGTGTGCTGTCTGCTGATTATTATTATCTATTTTTAATAAAATCTAATTATTTCCTCCTGTTCGAGATATATAAGAATGAAAAAAGACCATTATGTTAAATCTGTCACAAGATGTCACTGGAAACAAATAGTCTTTTACCCCCCTTTATTTTAAACCGTTACCAATACTCGTCTTTAATGAGTCTATTCCAGTAAATAAAATTGAAATGTCTGTGTACGATTTAAATATAAATACCAAAATTCAAGTGAAAATTGCTGTTTAGGATAATGTTTAATTACAATTTTTTTGTCGATTTTGGCTTGAAAAATTCTATCCACGCCTTCTATGTTGTAGTGGTTTGCTAGTTCACTAGAACGCAGGAGGTCTCGGGATTCGATTTTGGTCAGGATAAATTAAAAAAAGCTCCTTTATCTATTCTAGCCTGGATGTCTGAGATCGGTCTCAGAGTTGTCCGTAGTATATTGTCGTATATTATCCATAACACAAGCGTAAGTTTCTTAAGCTGAGAATATAAAATATATGTGTTGTCTGTCGATTTACTGAAAAAAAGTCAGCAGAGTGCTTTTCCCACACATAGTGAAGAATTTCTTAAATGCCTTGAACGCCCATTGCTTTTATTAGATTACATAACTCTAAAAAAAGCATTTGACCAAAAATATTCGATATCATTTAAGAGATCTTCTTCAAGCCAATTATCATTGAACGTTTTAATAAAGCTGTACTTCTAATTTTTCTAGGACTTCCTACATCATAAGTTGACAGTCAGGGGAGGCAGACACAATTTTTATGACTGTAAACACAAATATATATAGATACAAATATAGATAGAACTCTTTTTGTACCCCATTAAAAAAAACTTACAAACTAGTACTATTCTAATTGTGTATAAAATCTTTTCCAGAAAACCCAATGCAAACAAATATTTCTAAAACCTTAACAGACAGACCGAAAGACGAACGTACAGAACGCCTGTTTTAGGCTTCCTTTTTCACACAAATAGCTACGGAACCCTAAAAAGATTCAAACACCAATACTTAAGACATGCTTACCAACCATATCCATTTCTAGAAGACAACAATTTAGTTACAAAGTGCAAATCCCTTTAAGATGTCTTCCCCGTGGGGGGTGCTCTCAAAAACTCGTTAGGAGGTTGGCATTCTGCGGTTGCTGGTCACGTCCGATGCCGCGACCTCCTCAAGACAAAATGTTACAGAATTTAGCCCCACAATATGCTGAGCATATTTAGAAATATAGGTAGATAGAAAACTTTTAAATTTTCTGCATATTAGTACATACAAAATTATATTATACATACATAATTTAATTACAGCTAAATCCAAAAATAATGGCGTGCTTATAGCTCTTGGGTGATAAGAAATGTTACTATTAGAAATTAATTTAATAATTTTTAACATACTGCAATATTACCTTTTTGTATTTTGATTACTAATGAAAAACACGCCTTACGTTGCTGTAATATACAATTCAGCTATGCAATTTCAAAACTTAGCAACTGACATTATTTAGAAAAGAAAGTTTGCATATTTATTGTGTTACTAAGTATTTTTCTGAAGTATCGTGCTTGAAGACTATCAAAATATGATATCACTCCCAATAAGCTTCAGAAATAGTTTTGAAATGAAATCATTGGAAGCTCATTAAATTTTTTTGTTGAGCTGTGGTGTATAATTGCTTAGAACGGTTTAAAGGGTTAGGCTAGATTATGAAATGAATTATTATGATAGTGTTTTGATTTATTAGATGTGTGATCGCACAATCCTAGTTAATATAGGCTATTCGTGCACATGACTTGAAAACGTAAGTCCATGGTCCAGACCGGAAATCAAAGCTCTAAGGACAAAAAGCTTTAATGGTACGTATTTACATTTTATATTTATTTTTGTACCATTCTATAACGGAATATAAATTAAATATTTCATCCAAATTTTTACCTAATACAATAACCTGAACAAATGCCCAGGGTTTCTTTTTGCCATTTGACTACAAAGTCGACTACTATACACGAATAGATATATCAGTCGAAACACAAATAAACAGGCCACATAGTTATTTTGAACACACGTTACCCTACACGATTAAGTGGAAGAATTGGCAATCGACAACGTAGTACGCGATACATCGGCGTGATTCGCGTGTATACGAGCTTTTACCGACAGAAGTGGTCGCGTGGGAACAATACGCATCGCCAAAACGCACGATCGTAACTTATTGCGACAGCGACAAATAGTGTACCGAAATTCTTAGCCTAAAGTGTAATTGTTTATTTTCTAGTACAGTTTACTGCATCGACGAAATTGATAGATAGTTAATACGTTCTTGTACACCAAAATAACTATAATAAAAATGCTAATTTACATTTTTTTTGCTAAAACACTCGCTTCAAGCGTTTCTGTTCAGGCAACTAAATTACCTAATCTAAAATATATCCTTAGCTAATCTAATGATGTAGATGGTACAGAGAATGAGAAAAGAGTAAATCAATTAAATATACATATTATATAGTGTTGTCTTAGTTATAAATTCCTAAATGCAGGTAATGTTATGGCGTCTCTTATAGTAAAAGACAGTGCATACCAGACCTTACGATTTTTTTCAATTTTTGACTGCATTTAAATATTTTTAAATAATAAAAAATCAAAATGCAAAACAATAAATATCTGTAGCTCCAACTAGTCACGTAGTGTTTCTGAGCAGAGTTAAGTTTCTAACAGGGCAATTCTCATTCCTAGCATTTTTTCTTTTGTGTTAGAACTAAATAGAAACTTAAATATGTATCGGAAAAATTGAAATACAACACAGCACCCTATGACGCACTATTTAGTGTTCAATAATACTTTAAATATATATACGGATCACAAAATTTCTAAAACTGTACCAAAAGTCAAAGGATATGAATAT
The DNA here is from genome assembly GCA_039645545.1 of Dendrolimus houi. Taxonomy (NCBI): domain Eukaryota; kingdom Metazoa; phylum Arthropoda; class Insecta; order Lepidoptera; family Lasiocampidae; genus Dendrolimus; species Dendrolimus houi. The sequence continues at coordinate 19,458,447 of CM077127.1, read as the reverse complement.
GCTTATATTTGTTTCAACCTTCTAATGTTAGCCTGAGAATATATTCGCATGTAATAAAAATCTTATAAAGCAATTTAAATAAATTCTTCTTACAAATGGTCAGTAAATAAAAATGAGTCGTTAAGTTTCAATTTATCGGTCGTATATTATGGGGTTGAGCCGTAAATCGCGTGTTGAGGCGCGAGGTGGACTCAGTCTGAAAGAAATATTACCCTCGACCAATGTATATATGCCTTTTAGTGTTGTGCCTTAGATTGATATAATATATCGTTATTTTAAAAAATATTTTTAATTATTTATCTAAAAGTCGTTAAAGAAAATACCGAGTTATTAAATTACACTTGTTAGAAAAGTATTTCCAATATTTATGCTAGTTTTATATTTTATTGTTACATTGGACTTATCACAGTTATTCCATAACAAATTCATATATGACGACATCTTTATCTGAATAATTTTTTTTAAATATCTATATTAATTAATATGCAAATGGGCTTGGATTTCTACAGTTTTAAAAAAAGGTTAACTTGATTGTATTGTATTCTATCTACAACCTAACAGTCTTCGATGGGTTATATGTCTAGAAGGCTGGCTACGTTACCTCGATAATCTTTAAATGATATAAATACTAGTCATAATATTTATATTCGACCATACAAATATGCATATATGTTGTATATGCTCTACTTCAAATTCGAATTTGTGACATTAGAATACGGTGCATTTTAGTCTACTAGCAACCCTTATATAGCCTCTCGGCTGATTGTTGTGGTAATGATTGCATCAACAAGAATCACAAGGTACTGATTTAAAAGCGAAGTAATAAAAACTATACTGATATTTTAAACCGCATTCTGGCGATTCTTTTGTAATTGTTTTTAACGCACAGGGTTCTTTGTGTGAATAAAACTCATGATAACGATAACTTTTTAATCTTGATTAAATATTTTAACGTGTTACCATCTATCGATATTGCTAAATATATTTTCATAGTACATCACTATATCTGTAAGTGTTTATGTGTTTAACAAATCAGCGTGTAAGAGACCGGCCGGGTCGCCTGCTGAGTGCTTAATCACTTAACACTTACTGGATTAATGGGAAATTTATCGCCCAAAAATGCCCCTTGCCGCGAAAATTATTTCCTCCGCGTCGAGGTGCCTCATGATTATAAGTAAATAATGAGATTAGAAAAACCTACTAATTAGAAAAGGCTATATGAACTCTTTAGTTATGTCATGAAAAATAATGTCATATTGCTTCTAGCATGTCTTGGCAGAAAAAGTTGATGTTATCATAATGACCTTGGTCAACCTGCGTTAATGTTAGCGTCAGTGACCGTGCCCAAATGTATCTTATTTATAGAGTTGACGATTAGTGTATATATGAGGTATAGGTTAATATTTAAAGTCATTAACAATGTCGCATCTCAAATAATGCTTTAAACTCCTAGTTACATCTGCGTTATAGACACAACAAACAAATAAGGATTTGTTAGTGCGTTAGTTAAAGCAATTCTTGAGCGACCCCTTAAAAGTATTCAATTCATCTAAAAAATTAATATAACTCATAAAGTAGAAAATAATTTATAATTAACATATTATATGTGCTATGTGTATATTTGAATGTTAGTTTGTTTCATCTTTGCATCATTCATTCATGAATTGTGTGAATGAATCATTCATCATATCTATCATGAAATAAAGTACATACGCACTTTTAATTAGAAAAATACACCACAATATGTCAGAATATGGAACAATAGCTTCCGCGACATACAAATAAAATGTTAAAGCGAGCGCAGCACTTTAAAAAACTATAGTCTAGTAAATACGCTTATATATTAGATAACACATAATTTGGTATCTCAGATTAAATAAATCTAGCTCTTGGTATTTTTTAACAAAGTATTAACACAAAAGAACTGGACAATTCCTACTGGAGACATTCACGATATCCCATGTCACACACCGGAATGTAAACCCCATCCTTTTACAGCTGTAGAAACTTATGGATACGAAAATTTAAAAAACTGTAATTATTACTATAGTTTTTAAGCACGTGTTACTTATGTAGTCTAAATGACGTTATATAGAAACGTACCCAAATAGCAACTTTTATCGAGATAAAAATGAACCATCAAATATAGATTTTTTATATATATTTTTAATAAACACAAAACTGCGGCCTCGTCATCTTAAAAACACTACGCTGTATTGTCTAATCTATTGTGGTCTAAGAGTAGCTTCAAGGTTTGTCGTATATTATATTAGCGTTGACGACAATATTGTTCTTCCATCTAACTTAATATAAAAAGAAGAAAATTATCGATGTATTAATCTAGCAAAGTTTATTTATCTGTCCTTCAGCACTAGACAGTTTAAATAAATTTCGAGAGAGTATAAATAAAATCTTTTACTGATTACAATATCGCATATTTTTGGACCGATAAAAATTTTACATTCCTATCAAGATGCCTTTTTAAAAGTTAGATAGGCACCTATTTGTCTTCAAACGAAAGACATACTTTTTTAAATAACCTTACCTTACATCATTAATCTTATTTTGTAGAAAATATTATAAACAAAATATGTGGAGGCACTAATGAGGCAAACTCCGCTGTTTAAAAAGTTATGTGCGTAATGTATGGCTTTCCTTTAAGTCGATATTAAACGGATCATTTCTATCTTTTAATTTGGATGAATCAGCCAAAGTAATTCATATAAAACTAAAACTTAATCAATCAATGTCACGAATACGGTCGTTTCCTTTCAGTTCTACGCCTTTCAACCACATTCGTTCAACTTGGTATATCCGTCTAATATCAGCATTATTCTCCAATTAGAAACTGATGCCCGGAGAGAAGAAAGAATCTTATACTTACCTCGCAGTCAGTCACCAGCTACCGAAAAGCATTGTTTCAGGGGACTTGTCGATGCTGAACGACGTAACGAGTAGTAACAGTGTGGGAAGGTCCTTCTACACGAGGCCCGAGGCGTAAGAGATGCAGATACATCTAACATTTGTTGATAACCTAAATTTATGGCAGCTAATATGTGTTTATAGGAGATATTATGAAGCTACAGTTGTAGTAATTACTCGTATAATAATGTCATAATTTAATCAATTTTGTTAGGTATCACAAAACAATAATTATTTTAGGGCAGTTGTTTATTGACCTGTTGCAGTGGATAACAAGGTTAATTAAGTGAATACGATACTGTTATACTTACTAGATGTTTTGGTGGCATTTGTAATAGGTATTAACAAGTTACTGGACATTTTAGATTCAGAACATTTAATTTACAGTACTTTCAAGAAATGTATATTATTTAAGCGGTGCGTAAAGCCAGGCAGACACAGTTGTTCTACCATTCGCCAGGCGCTATGATATTCAGTAAACTGAGTAAGTCATGCATTTGTGTATTTAAATATGTATAATTTTGAGATAACACAAAAACTTTGAAATAGTGAGTTGTTGAAGTTGTGAGGAACGGGGTGACTGTAAGGGGAAGTTGGAGGTGACCGGGTCAGGTTGGGCCCATTCTTTTTGTGTCATCTTGGTAATATGTCTGAATGTGTGGCTATGAGATCATTGAACAGAGGTATTCTTTCTCATGTTTCTGCGATTATATATGTTTGTCGATTTATTATGTGAAGTTTTCGATGATACTTACACATTTAATTTTATAAAACAAATCAAACATCAAGCCTACAGTAGGCGAGGTGAATGTCTCATTAATGAAGTAAGGTGGGGCTAACAATACGAAATTTAAAAAATAATAAACGATAACTCCCTGAATGTCCATATTGTACTGTCCTCGCCCTTTCTGTTAAAACGACAATCGATGTTTGTAGTTGGTCATTCGGTGATCAAAGCGATCGTCCAATAAATAAATAGTTGATTTACTTTGTAAATAAATACTGAAAGGTCCCACCGAAATAGTTCCAGCCAGAATACTTTAGGGGGAGTCCTACGTAACTAACGATATCTAAATAGGTTTGTGTCCCGATCGGAATTCTGTTTACCCCGTTTGTTGGATTTGATTGATTTATTTGTTTGTACGGACAATTTGGCTTTGTAAGTATTTTTGAGGTAGCCAATGTCAAAGGGTAAGGGTTGCGTTTATTGGAAATGCCTACATGAATGAAGTCACATTATTCCTTTCATTTTGTTCTATGTGAAGCCAGAAAAATATTTCGTTCAGTTCAATATATATCAATATCATATTAAGCTTTATTAAATGATAAACAATAGGTATATTCCAAATGTAAAGGTAATAATAATGTAAATATTATCTTTAAGTAAGGGACAGTTAAAAAACCGGCCAAATGCATGTCGGATCACGTACATTCAAAGGTTCTGTAGAGGAGGCGAACGTTTACTGATTATCTCAAAAACCACAGATATTGTTCAAACCAATTTACTTTTAAAGTAGGTATTTTTGAAGTTCTATAATCTATTTTATTTCAGCATTTCTTTTTTCCAAACTTGGCCACAATTTGTTTGAGACTTTGTGAACTAATTAATGTCTCTTTAACTATTGACTTAAACGAAAAAGTCAATCAGGAACCTCTTAATGATTTTTCAAAATCTGACTCCTACTTCACATAACTATGTATCTGAGAAAAAATGGTTTATCCTTAAAATATGTATGACGGACACCCCTAATTTATATTTTCTATCTTTAAGGTTCTTAAAGAAGCCTACGAACTTACTTTAACTCCATATTAATAATCTACACATATTACATAATATTTATACTAAACTATCCATGTAGACAAATACAACAAATAGAAAATGAATGCGACATATTATAACGGCGGAAGAACAGAAGGACAGGACGTCTTCATAAAGGTAGGTTTCATTTTAAAAAAAAATGACTACACGAACCCTAATTAATGGACCTGAATGAACAAATAAATTTAAGTTTAATTTAATATTAAACTTTATTTATTATTTTTAAAAACGTACAAATTGCATCCTATGGTTCCGAAACCATAAAGTAATAATTGTCCATAGGATTAAAAATCAATAATGTCAAGGTTCATGCAAAATGTAGTAAATTGAGTTGGAAGGCAAATAGCGGCAACGGCTAGGATTACTCACGAGATAGACAGAAAAATATTATATAATGAATTTGTTAAAAATAGTTTGCTCTCCAAAATCATTTCTTTTATTGCAGGAGTTCATCAGACAGGCAGACGGCCCACTTGATGGAAAGCGGTTACCATCGCCTATGGACATTTGCAACACCAAAGGTGCTACATATGCGCTGCTGCTCTCTTAAGGGAGAAAAGCAAGAAAATAATTAAAATGAACAAATTGGCTATAGCCTAAATAAAACTTTAATAATACTCATTGACACTTGACATCTTTGTCTTCTGTGATCACGGCTATTGAAAAATGATCGAAACATCGAAATGAAAAAATGCAATAAATTACCGCGCTTAAAATACTTTAAAACGTACTTTTATTATGTATACTAGTCGCGAAAGAAAGTATTATAAGAAAATACAAGATCATCAACACATTATACATTATAATACAGTCTACTCTCGATAATTTGAATTTTTTCCGGTCCCTTGAAAAATACTCGATAAATTGAATAAAATCAATGTTAATTGGTCCCTTCGGTAATTTGAAGTTGAAGGAATATTATTTTGCTCGCAAACATGCGATAATTTGAAGTCCGGGCTTTCGTACTCTCTATAATTTGAAGCGTTTACCATGCACATACACGTCATTTGTTTACATACATATACAGACCTGTCAATTGTTTACAAAAATGAGATATTTGCATTCCAGTCTTCTTTCAAACGTTAATGAGTCCTGTTAATGTTTGATTTGTGCTATTAAAATGAATCCAAGAAAGAACAAATGTCTGTCCATAATTTCCATAAGTAAACGCTTGTTATTTTGAACTCTTGACAATTTGAAATTTATCTCTGGTCCCTTGAGTTTCAAATTATCGAGAGTCGACTGAAGGAAAATAATGTAGCTTCTAACAGCGCCATCTTGATATCGCAGTGAGAATGATTTAGATTACACACCCTGCTAAAGGTAAACCTCTACAGAGGGTTGTTACTTGTGTTCTTGGAGTGGTTCAGATATTTGAAAATGTTATTGTTTGAACCATCATACCAAGAAAGAACTGAGTGAACATTTTTCATGAATTTAAATAGTCATGTTTTTAATTCCGCCTGTTTTATGCATGTATATAGAATATTAAGTAACGTAATATCCTATTTTTGTCTATAAAAACTAAATACTCATTAAATAATACATGGTACATTTATTAATAATACATAATTATTTCTCAAATTAAATTCCGCGAAATAATCCAAAAGATACTTTTGTGTTTCAGATTGTAATATTATATAGAACTACTAATTTATTCATTACTTTAGAATTATAATTTTTTGGAGATAAAATTCAATTTATTGTTAAAGTTCAGTTCTAATTTCCACCGTTAAGAGTCTTCGGCGCTACTGTCGCGTATAAGTTTTTAAACCAACGAAAATTAATATGATAATATTGTTGTTATATATATTTTTATAGACAGGTACTTAATATGAAACTATTAATATTAAACGATATTAAAATAATAAATATTAATATTAAACATAATTTTTAATACTAAATTTCAAGTTTAGAAGTCCTGTAAATAAACAAATACTACTACAAACGCAAAAACACCTGTATGCTGTGTATGTATGTTTATCTGTCTTTTATACCTGGCTGTAATTTTAAAAGAACCTCTAAAATTTAACTGAAAGCTGTTATTCACACGATGAAGTAGTAAATTACCATTTTTACAATTTTTGCCTTTAGTATGGCCGAAAGTGTGTCTCGAAAGGATTTCAATGAAAAGTATGAGCGTTAAATCATCAATTTCTAATTTTGAGTAAGTAAATATCTTTTTAATCCTTAGAAGATCTTAGTATATTATTTTACATGCATAGAATCGTAATGACGTTCATTTTTATACCTCTGCTACATCTGGGATAATGTTAATGTTAGTGACAATTTCACGCGGATGTCGATGGATTTAATGCGTTATATATTCTTAAATGATGCGAAATTATTATTATTTTTTATTGACGTTAAACATTGTCATACAACGTTTGCATATACATTAATGTAACTAATAATTAACGACGTTATTCTTCAACGTTTTAAACTAGACAGATTTGGCCACAGTCACTAACACTAACATTATTCCAAATGGAGCAGGGTCATATTACAGAATCTATTTTTAGTTGCATTTGTTTGAAAATAAATTGAAATCTTGTTTTATTTTTGCATCGTAGTTACTGTTGCCCAAGCCCAAACTAATTTCCCATTGACATTGAACAACTTAGTAACAACTTAAAAAGAGTCTAAACATAAAATATTGAATAATATCAAGATAATAATCAATTACAGCAAAGTTAAATTACTTTCCGACATGATTCGCTTAAAGTTTTCTAACTTCACCGCCCGCAGTTCTGAATTACGAAGTATATAAAATGGCGTGATAATTAGTGAATAAATAATTGCACTGACCTTATTGCTGGGTGCGGGGGGGTGAGATGTGATCGACGGAGGGCTGCGGGGTGCATTCGGCAACTGGAGCAGGTGACGTATGCTGTAACCTTGCCGGGACTTACGTGACATTCTGTAAAAGAAATATAGTAAGAAAACAAGATATGAAGAAAACTCACGTAAACAATTATACAGTGGATTACGATTATAAAGACGATGAAGGGATTACTACAATTCCGTCGCTATACCTAGATGTCGCTATATACACATGCAGTAAGAAACCAATATATAGATAGATAGAAAATTCTTTATTGTTCACCACATACACATATAGTAAATTTATAGTCATTTCATGTCAAGGAAGGAACAAAGGGCGGCCTTATCGCTTTACAGTGATCTCTTCCAGACAACCCGGGCTGTGGATGACGGTGGTGTGCAAATTAAATACATGTAAATAGGATACATACATATTGCACAGTACATATAACTAGAATCAATAAATATCATTTTTTTATCGATAGCACATATATAGCCAGACAATACAGCTGCGCAATGCGCATACTATGTATATATTCGGTTAATATCTACCTAAATTCATAGACTTAACCATTTATAAACAAAAACTTATATTTACAAGTGCTGATCATCTGTGGATGTAAACAAAAACTAAGAAAGTTTTATGATTATTAAAATGAACCCTTGTGTGATTTTTTGTTGACTGGATCTTTGTTAGTAGATTCCGATCGCTACATCTGCAAGAGATTTTAAGGAACTTTAACAAGTATAACGCCATCCCGATATCGACGTTACATCCGAAGTCGCTATAGATACATTAACATCCTTTAAAAGTATACTTCAAATTCAAGGAACTTGAGTGTTACGTCGTTATAGCCAAAAAGTCGATACAACCGAGGTCGTTATAAATGAAATCCACCGGCGATATTTATTTTTAAAAAATGAAATCCATTGTACTTGAAAAATCATAATATTGAATTAGTATTTTGTTGATCACGATAGAATAGGTAACGGTTGTTTTTTCTTAAGCTGATATTAGACGGTTCATTTCTGTCTTTTGATTTGGATGATGGCTGGTTCCTATATCATACTATCCATTCACTGGCTTTACCCTCGGTAGACTTTTAATATTACTTGTATGTATGTATGGAACTTGTGTCAAATTTTAACAGATAGTTTGAAATGAATATGTCCATGTAAACATGAACTTGCAACATTCAATGTCATTGAATACCTTCGTGACCTTTCCGTTTTGTGTCTTTCAACTAAATACTCAAATAAACAAGCCGCACACTGGCCTTATGTTTGTACCCCGACAATAGTGCTACCAAAAATTTACCTAACAAAATAATTAAATATAGCATGTTTCTTGAAACGCTTCTCTACAATCTACTTCTACTTCTACTACAACTTCAAAATAGACATTAAAATTTAAATGAAAATTGTTACTTACGCGTAATCATAAATTATCGTTTTGTCTCAAATAGGACTTGGGAAACAAATATTTGATATGATTTCGCAACATTTAAAAATGTTGACAAATGAAATTTCTTTAAAAAGCGCTACAAGTGTCTATTAAATTATACTTTGCAACCGCCGTAGAGCTATATTATACTGAACTCAGAAAAATAACAATTTAAATCGATTAACCAACTTAATAGTTGCCTGCCAGGACGCCGTGGACAGGTGTGGCAGGTATACTGTCCGTTCCCTTAAACATAGGCTGGCTAGAGCCTAACAGTGGAATGTTGCTGAAGATGATTTCTATTATAACGATTATAATGAAAAAGTTATAAGTGAAATACACGAAAATAGATATAGAGACAAATTGAGAACCTCTCACAACAACAAATAATTAAGGTTACTAATATTGATTCAATATAGATATTGATTGATGCCAAATTTGAATGTCCTTAATATATAACTTGAGACATTTTTCAAAGAATTAGGCCAAAGCCGATGGTAAATAATTGAATTTCAAAGAAAACGATAAAGTAATATTTACCTTCATTTATATTCATTAGACACAATAATAAAGTAGGCTACAGAAGTGTACTGAAGTGGACATGTATGCAAAACAAATTTTAACCTTGTTTCCAAGGTAATAAAATTGATTTCCCTATATAATCTTTTATAGAGGATTTGCTACCTCTCTTTAGATAAAATCTTATGTTGAAAATTGAGTTTTATATTTAACGGAATAGACATTAAAATGAATTGTATATAACAAGAGGTTGTTTATTATTATTTGTAGTTATTGAGAATAGACTAACTTCATAATTGTTTTAAGTAATCAAATTAGTATTTCTTGTAATAATATTATACTTTGAAGCGAAGAAGATAAATTGAAGGGCCTATGTCAATTCTTCTTATAAGTGAACTAATTAAACTTTTTACTAGTAATAGATTAGTATCTGGGCAATTGTTTGATGTAAAGAATTTAAAATAATTTAGGTAAATAAAGTGGAATAAATTCGGGTAAAATTACGCTTTTTATATTTGATACTGGCCGTTGAATCACTGGTTTTAACTGTCAATATCATTGTTTGTAGTGTCAAAATTATTGTATTGTGCTCTTCCGAACCTCCATTACAAGGTGATCATGTTATTGTCTGGTAGTTTTCTTCAAGGCCTGCAATACGGATTGAGATTCCATGAATTTTATATAGTTTTTATAGATATCGCGCAAGGTCTTTAAATAATTTGAATTCTAAAAAAATCTGATTTTGTTAGGATACGGGACAAAGCTTAAGGAGGGCGAAGTTCAAAAACCGTCATTTAATAATAACATTTCGGGACTTTGCGTTTTCAACCCCCATTCAAAATCATTCTTGGCTTTTAATATGAGAATTTTCACACTTTTTGTCCAGCGCTCCTCACCAATTACTGGTCAGCCTTTACCGATATCTGGTGTGCCCAACTAATATTTAAAAAAAGAAAATATTAAACCCGAATGTATGAGCGCAACCAATCACCGTATATTTTAACCTAGACACTTAACATAAATACTGTTGAACAATGGATGGCCTCATCGCTCAGATCTCTATCGGATGGACAACAGCGTGATCAACGTAATATTATTTAAAAAAACTAAAGAAATATAATTTTACAATGGGGTGTACATAAGAGGAATCGATAATAAAATAAAATATTATACCTATTTATAATTATATAAATTATGTTTATTGCAATGTAAATACATAAACATGTCTGTTTATTATTAAATGCTCAACAATGGGTACTGGGTCATGGTAACACTATCTCTTGTTCATAGTTCAGTACATATTCTTGAAGCATGCATATTTCCTTCTCTTTTGTATACTGGTATGTATGTATATCATCTCTGTCCCCTCCAATTATAACTGACTTCATGAAGATGCCGCCATGGTGTCATCGAATTTGTTTGCGGTGTTAGATAGACAGATATGTAAGAAATAAAAGTTTTTTGGCAAGTGCAGTGAGTAGTTGAAACAAACGAAACGGCGGCCACCCTCAAGAGTGATTTTTATTGTTTGAATGATTGATTGAGCTTTATCTGTTGCACATATGTGCAAGATATACACATAAAAACCCAATGTGGAAGGACGTTTAGTCGACGGGGTTTTAGGTGAGTCTATAAATAATAGTCTATTGTATTTATAGATATTAAGGCAACAAAATTATACCATTAGCGTCAGCGATTGCGTGTGTACGGAATGTGTACGCGCACACAATGCCGTACTATATAAAGCTGAAGAGTTTGTTTGATGGTTTCCTTGAACGCGCTAATCTCAGGAACTAATGGTCTGATTCGAAAAATTCTTTCAGAGTTCGATAGCCCATTTATCGAGGAAAGCTATTATAGGCTATATAGCGGAGCATCAATGAAGAATATTTTAAAATGGGGTTTTTTTCCTTTTGCGAGCTTTCGCTGCGTAAACGGTTAAAGTTTCGCAAAAATCATGTGTGACAGAATTGTTCCCCTTTAAAAGTTCTAAAAAAAAGTCCGCGGCAGCATAGGTCTATATTTTAAGGTTGACTCACTATAATCTTTTTTATGTTAACCAAATTTGTTCTAAAATAATGCATGATTTGCGATGTTTTTATAAACATGATATTAATCCTTATCCAAATAAATAGGTACGTTATTCATCACAAATATTTAATTTAAAACAAAATTGCCATTTACATCATTCGATTTCAATGAATATCTTAGAAGATATCGCAGTTTTAAAATAACATGGCAGCAAAATAATGATAAGTACTGCGCGCGCATTTATGATGTGCAAGGCCGGCGGGCAGCCATGAGGGGGAAGGGCGGTTGGGCACCTTCTACGTAAACAAAGTCGCGGGTTAAAGTTAGCGTTAGCCCAAAGTAACTATTCCACGCGGACGAAGTCGCGGGCAGAAGCTAGTAACAAAAATAAAGTAAAATAGACATGTGATGTCTAAAGAAGTCATAGAGCAAGGGTATATATAGTAGATATTTTTGTTGCCCTTTAGAAGAACACTTATGAAACTCCTAAAATTATGTCGTCTTATTTGCGAATGAAAAATAAACAAAACGTTTAAAATTATAAGATAGTTGAGTTTGCCCCGCGGTTACGCCGCGTGTCAAGTCCCTAGGCAGTTGCTTTATTTTATTTACACAAAAACGTAATTCGATTTTTTACATATAACAATAACAAAGAAACTAAGTCCATGTACTTTAGACAACTGCCTTGCCAAACATAGAGGTGAGTCGAAGCCAACCGGATTTATAGTAATACAACGAATGACATGTTGTTTATGACAACGTAGGTGTTTGTTAGTGAATTGAAAAAACGCGATTGCAGAGAGAGATACAGTGTGTGTGTTTATCTGCCGATCTATTTTGCCAATCCGTTTGTTCTAAGGAAACGATTTCATTTATTGGGATAAAATGTACCCCAAGTGTTAAGGATCTACCTAAATGAAGTTCGTCATCTCGCTCATATTTTACCACATTTTTGAAGATATATATTCATAAAATTTACACACGACAAACAAGTATTACGCAAAACTTCATAAAAAAATTACGAATGTTTCACAATAAGATCGTTTTGATTCAGACAAGATATAGGACATAACAAATAGATTTTTCACAAGAATTATATTTATATATAGAAATGTATACGAAATCATAACCGATTGTTTTGTGAAACATTCGTAGTTAATTTGGGAAGTTTTGTGTAATACGGATTTTTCGTAAGTAAATTCTGTGAATTTTTACAAATCTTCAAAAATGTGGTAATGCGTGAGCGAGATAGCAAACTTGTGTTATAAGTCAGCACTATGTCGAGTTTCATTTACATACGTTCAGTAGTTTCCAAAAAAGATGCGACCGCAGCGCCATCTTTTCTCACTATTTTCATCTATCCCACAAAAACGACGTTATTTATCAGGATAAAAAATTTCCTAAGTTACGCCCCGGGATATAAGCTAGCTCTATGTCGCGTTTCATATAAATCCGTCTCGTAATTATCACGTGATGCTCTAACAGACTGACAGACAGAAAGACACGGACCAACAGAAAAAGTTCAAAAAATTGCATTTTCGTAATCTCTTGGTCCGAATGATCCCACAATGTACAATCTCGAACCATTTACTTATTTATTATAGTACTAGCTGACCCGTGCCCACTTCGCTGGGCATCAGAAAAAAAATCTTATTATTAATCACAATTAAATATGTGTCACTTAGGAATAATGTAGCTTTCCACTGGTGAAAGAATTTTCAAAATCGGTTTAGTAGATCCAGAGATTACCTCCCACAACGTCACAAACTTTACCTCTTTATTTTTTGTTAAGTTTAATTACCTACTAAGCGAATTCAAAATGTTTCCCTTCCCGTACTGCCCGTAACCCAGTGACGCCTACATCGCATAAGCCTATCTAGCCGATTAGGGTGCGCGGCGATCACGCAACTTTTTTCTAATACTTACATTTTTAAACTCGTGATATCTTTCGAATGGAATGTCCAAATTAAATAATTCAAAAACTTATATAAAGGTATTGAAGCCGTCTTGAATATAAAGTAATTTATTTTGATAAGAATGAATACCAAGATACAAATAAAGAGCCTTTTCTAGCGGCGGTGTTTTAATTAATTTTTTAAAATGAAAGAACTTTTATTGTGGCATAACTATAATATTTAGACATATGCTGCCGGGACACTTTTTGTAAATAATGGTGTGTTCTGCAAAGTCGTAGTACATTATTTTATTCTATCAAAAATATTTTTCGCAGCGCACGCGATTTTAGATAATTTTTTTACAACTGTTGGAGTTTTAGTAAGGATCCCTAATTTAAAAAAAAATATAATGTAGTCTACGTCAACCGAGGATAGTGGAGCTTGCGAACAATGAAAGAATTTTTTAAATTGGTTCCGTAGTTTTGGAGATTACCCCTTACAATGTCACAAACTTTATCTCTTTATAATATTAGTATAGAACTATAGATAGATGAAGAGTAGAGAAATTTAATGAAATAAACAAACGTTTCTTTGTCAATACTTATTTAACTCAGGTCTGGAAAAACAAGCCTGGGAGGAGGAGAAAGGGCAACTTAAATTTGAAGTAGCTCAACCTTTATTTAGACTACAATATCCTTCGCAAGGCTATTGTTTGGACATTGTTTTCTGTTTTCTTTTTATTTCTATATATAGAATAAACGCGTTTGTTTTCGAGAAGTGCCACGGTTTTAATTATTTCTGAGGCACCTAATAAGAATGTTGAATAAAGTTAGCAAAATCAATGTTTCAGCTCACATACATTGGATGATCTATCCACTGTGTTTATCACTTAGTTACATAACCGTATAAAGGCTTTTAAGCGAATCTCAAAATATTCTTAACAGACTTCGTTGAAAATTAATTTCTGTTCAATATGTTTTTAAGCTTTACCATCGCGATTATTGCTTAATTTTTTACTACATACTTAATGGCCAAATTATAAAAAAATCGAATTACATAGTGATTATTTTACGGATCGATAACATAGTATTTAATGTAATAAAATGTGTGATTTTTTTATCCCGGAAATTTCCCGGGAGCGGTTTGTAGTTGTTCGGATGCGTAAACATTAGCTTATTCTGACACAGTTTTCACTAAAACGATAGCTTACATTCTTTTTCAAGTGCTGCGGTACTTTGTTTCCCGGGAATCACGCGAGCATTTCAATTTCAAGCATGGACGAAGTCGCGGGCATATCCTAGTTACAAATAAAACAAAACATAAAAACAAACGAACAGAGGTGACGAACAAGACATATAATAGTGGTTTCTATGGCACATCATTCAATTTATAATAAGTATAAAATACTTGGTTTGGTATTTAAGGTCCCTTTGGTGAATTTAGTGGTCAATTAGGATTTTTTTTACTTAGTTCTGTACCCAAAAATAGACTGCATATTCTTTATTGTTCATTGTTATTGATTAGTTCAAACTGGAACCTGGCCCCTGATGCAGGAATACAATTCAATGTTGTTATGGCGACATACTCTAGACCAGAGGGGATAGCCATCCAGACGGGCAAATGCTGTATCACCTGTTTTTGGATTGAATTAGTAATCTTTTACCGTTCCTGCACGGAGAAATCCGTGAGAAATAGGCGTGGTCATCATACTTGTAAGTGAAGTCCTTCACTTACAAGTATGACGACCATCCCTAAATTTCAGTTTTATTGTGATCTCACTACACTACTGTATAGTTATATCTACAGAATACACCTCCCTACAAAATTGTATTCCGCGTGAACCCAATAGTGCCTGACAAAAATAGCTGTGACATACATAGAGACTGACAGTTGAATGGACATGAAGAGTATGAGGTTTCCTTTTTTAGCGTAACAGGTAAGCCGAAATTAGACCTGTTCATTTCTGTCTTTCAATAGAGATATAGAGATGGGACATAAAAAAATATAAATATAAAACGATATTAATTGTTAAAAAAGGTTTCATAAGTGACATTTCAAGCAGCTGAAAATTTACTTTCGTTTTTGTCTTTTATTATTTTTTATTTTAATGTAAAAAGTTCAAAATGTTGTTAAATTTATTAGTTATTTATACACACCAATATTTTATAATTTAAACACAAATTTGTCCTTGAAAGTACTCCTTAATCTAAGAAAAACCATTTAATAACAAATGAGCAGTTAAAAAGTCACACATTTATATGACACCTTAACAATTAAGTTCGTTTATCTTTTTAAACTGGCAATGTCTCATTTCTATCAAAATTGAAAGACAAATAAACCGTTTATTTTCGGCGTTACGGACGGAACCCTAAAAACCCTTTGAAATAAATACTGCACTTAGTTTTTCGTAAAGTCTGTTCAACTGTTATTCCAAGAATTCACATCGTGATTTAACTCCAACTGTAATCAAACTACAAGCTAGTACTCGAGGTCCGGAAAACTCATTGAAACTTTGTTAAAATAAGGTACTCGATACAGACATGGAACGGCGATGTAAATCAATTACATTATTATTCATGTTTTATTATATTTATAAACCAATAAGTACACAGACGACACCCATATAAGCATAATCACCCGAATGTTAAATGCCGGTTGCGTTCAGAGCGTTCTCTTCGAAACCCAGGTTCCGCAAATCGGGGTTTTCTTTACTACTTCGCGAGGTCTTCGGTATCCGCTATTTTGAGACCATTGGTATGCATGACATCCTTCACAACGTACGGCTATCAGTTCTTGGGCCTTCGCATTTTACTGAAATCTGGCGGAGGTGGCATGGCTAGCACAGGTGGACACCCTATTTGCACGTCAGAAACGTCGGGCAACTCCCGGGATCAGCACCCAACCACTATTGCCAAGGAACGACAACAATAAATCACTGAATTTTTAAGGTATATCTCTTCGACTTCCTACTTCAACAACTACTGTCAGCAGCCATCACTATTAACAACTACTAATACAAATGTACAATCTGAATAACAGTTGCGTATTTACACATTTATCGCCTGTAATTAGTGTGATTGTTGCATCTACGTAAATTCTAAAAGACTTTATATAAGTGCTGAAACATATTACATGTTGAAATGTTTGTGTTACACATTTATGAATATAAATCTTTTAATTTATGTAAGAAATAAAAGCCTACTCTCTCTTTCTCCCAATTATTTGGGATTGGCAGAATACGTCTTTTCCTTCCATACTTCTCTATACTGACATACGTTCTCTGTCAGACCACAAATCACCATATCATCCTTCAGACAATCTATCCATGTCTTTTTTAGTCTACCTTTACATTTATACCCATTAATCTTGCAGGCTCCAGCCTACTCGCCTGCTAATAAATCCGCCTCTACTGTACAGCAGAGGCGTACAATAGGCAGTGCGATGCAGTAGTAGATTCTACTTCAGCTGACTGTACAGTAATTGTACAATTAGCTTAAGTAGAAACTACTCCTGCTTATCGCTTTCCTTACAGTGTGCTACGAGTATAAGGTACAAAATTTTAACGTAACAGTTTTGATGTACTCGTATTCTATCTACATATAAAGGCCACAATGCTTATGAGAAGTTAAAAGTAATTTTATTCATATCCTTAGATAAACACTTAACTATACTTAACCATACACTTAACAAAGAACGACCATATTACGGAAAATACATTTCGGAATTGCTCTAATTTTATTGGAACGTTGTTACAAAAAACCTTTATGAAAGTATTTTTAACTGACTAAATGGTAAATTCTGTTAACATTTTTAATAGACTTATTTATGATAGTACCAAATATTTTCTATCTTCAATTTTCAAACATTTCTTTTTCGATAATACTTTGTGATTCGCTAACGCGATAATATTAGGCTGTATGAGTCTGTATGAGTATAACAAATGGTGTATCCACCTGGCTTGTTCAAATCAGATTATCGGGTTTTATTCATCAGTGATTTCGATTTCTGGTCTAAATTAGTAAATTTTATTCTTTACGTGATTAAAATATTCATATCAAAAGTTTGCTTGCTTACCGAGAAATTTCTAGCAAATATTCATATAAAAGGAAAATATTTAAATTTATAAAACAATTTCTAAGTTTCCATTTTCATTTAATAACGGAATATAAAACAACCTCTAAGAACGAAAATAGAATTTAATCAAACATTATTTCTTTACCAAAACAACAGGATTAACGTTTTATATTCTAATCACGAAAGTTTACTAAGGGTTTTATTACTCTACCCACCTATTTTTGGGCTCCCTGCGACCTTACATTATGAAAAATTCCAATTTTATAACCAACACATGAATTATCCAATAAAATTGAAGTCAAGTATGTTTACATTCGTATAATATCGCTAAGTCACGTATATAAGACAGTTGTGTAGCCAAGACCCATTTATTGTTCAAAGCAAATAAAAAGAAACGGAGCAAAATGTACTTAATTCCCTCAAGAAGGTTCTATAAAACTTTTGCCACAAATCAATTTCAACCTTATAGGTAAAACCCTAAGTTTTAAAATTGATTAAAGAATACGTGTCGCTAGTGGCGTTATGGATGGAGAATGTTATTAGGGTTTAATTCAGGAGCTCGAAGTAAATTCTGAATGTGCCTGAATATATAACATAGAACACAATTAAATAACTATGTTGTTACTTCGGGTTTTCAGTTCTCGGTACAACATTTACTCGTGAGTTTAGTCATGTCAACATTCTGTATTCAGGTGGTATTTATATTAATTAGAGTGAAGACAAATATAACATCTTTTTGTCATATGGATTGATGTGAAATATTGGTTTTGTGATTCTGGCGTAGTAACAAACAGCTTATACGGTTCTTTTTATGATGGTAAAGCTTTAGCAGATGCTTAATAAGCCTTTCAGCCTAATGCACTGATCAATGATCTATGTAAGTGTATGGATCTATGTAAGTGTATGGATATCGGCTGGATGCGAAAAATGAAGTTATAGGTAGTGAGGACTTAGTGTGGCCTACGTAGGTACAATTATGAACCTTGACTGGTTAAGGGGATGTTTCACGATTTTAATTATAGTTATTATAACTTTAATACTATTAAAATTATTGGAAAAGACGTTCCTTAATTAACGTACTTTATGCTCAAAGGCTCATAAAGCGTTCACATTAGTTTTTGTCAGATCCAATAACACAACTGCCAAAATTATGATAACATCCATCATACAAAGTCATCCGGCAATCAATATACATACACCTAAAACAGCTGCAGACGACGCCATTTTGAAGTGCTTATTTCCATTATAACATTGTACTAACTACACTGAAATGTTCTACAAAAGTTCGCGTTTTGCTTCGTGAAGTCCACAACTTTCAACTCGGCAAGAATACACTAACTTCCCAATTGGTATTATGCGAAAACAACATTTATTACAAGCGAGCACAGATTGAATTAGCCCGCGGTAGAATTCCGCTTACAACTTTGCGCAAATACGCCAAGTTCAAGTTATCTGAAAAGTTATTTAACAAAGTTTCATAGCTTTGTGGGGTGCTGGGCGAGATTGCACGCTGGGATGACGGGATTAGGTTAATTATCGAGCGAAGGTCGCGGCGCACGTGGGCCCTTTCGATGTCAAAGCCACTCAGCGTTATCCCATCGAGAGCCGTGACTGTAGAAAGATTTCCTTCTACAATGGACTGAGACGGTCCGGCCACTGAAATGACTTTGTAATAGCGTACTCAATAAAACGACCCAATAACGTGGGCTTTTTACTTTATTTATGAGATAGTTTGACAGGACTACGTTACTGAATAAATGTTTACCTATACGATAAAAATGGAACTATTCCAGAGAAAGCTTATAACATCTACTCCTTATTGTTGCGAATATATGAGATATTGAATTTCGATTTGCTTAAATGAAATTATCTGCGAACAAAGAGGATCACGTTATGATATCATTATGAAACGGTTTTGGGTATAACTCTCTTATTTTATAGAAACTGTAAGTTTTAATGAGCTAAACACCGTGTTCAAAGTAGAACAAACATTAAGGAGATTTGGGACTGTTTATTTTATAAAAATGCTTTGTACCGCCTTTATACTAAATAGGATTGATGTTGATGTCTTCGATCCAAATGTACCATTATTAAATAAAAGTAATTAATTTCTTTAATACATAAATAGTTCCAGTAGGTAGCAGTATATAAGTGTTCTAACGTTCTGAAAGAAATGATTTCTGCTTAGGAAATTTACGAATATATTAACTCGAGTACAGTAATAATAAAATTATTTTTGCCTAAAATTGGTCCAGAGATTACTGTTTTGCTTGCGATACAATAGGGAAATCCAACCTCCAAGACAACATACATGGTTGTCTTGGAGGTTGGATTTGGAGGAGGTTGTCATAAAGTACTCAATACTGTTTCTTTAACGTTTATCTTCATTTACATATTCTATAGATAACTTTGTGTATTCATTACATTCGTATTTAACTCTTTGTCTTCGACAAATTACGTTGCGAATGCTATATATGAATATACAAGTACATGTATGTTGTTAGTAGAAGTTAACTCTTTATACTTTTTGGGTAAAACTTTTCACTGACACAAGTTTTGAGCCGGTCCTATAAACTAGTAAAAGTAAATAAACTACTTATCACCTGTCACTTATTGAAGTGGCTGGGCCACATGCAAGGTCAGGAAGTGATTATAGCGTCCCCTTGTCTCAAACTACCAGAAGTAAACACAAATTACAAAAGCAATACTGGAACGTCACTCGGTTTACACTTCAAAACAATATATGAAATATGCACAAACACTTGTATTCGCCACGTATAGAGTCACAGTAACACTATTATTGAAGCTCCAAGTCAGAAAACAGTCTTTCGCCTTTTAATATAACCTCAAAACATCTTACTGACACTCCGCGGCCCACAGGAATTAATAAAAAGTTTCTTTAGAAAACAAGTGGGTTGTGAGCATGTTCCAAAATGGTGGAACTTTGCGATAACTTCGGAACGTAGAGCGACCTGAAGTTGTAGGGTGCGCGACTTGTACCGCTCGCGTTAAAGCCGCGCAGCCCTCACTAACTTTTCCTACAACGACTCACCGGAAAAACTTGCTGGCTTAGGTTTCTTCGCTTACAAACTTTATTATTTCACATTAAAAATTATTTTAAGTCACTGTCACTTAACAAAAGTAGTTTTGGGGGTGTTTATGAAGACTTTAAAAGTGGCGTCTCAGTTAAGTGCTGCCGTACCGTACCGCGAGCCTCGTAGTCGACGGGGGTTCGGTCGGGGAAAATCAATAACTTACGGCCGACTCTCCGCCGCTCTCCGCTTTTAATCATACACTTTGTGAGCAAAACATTAAAACTTGTCCGTTTGTTTGTCGGAGGCGGATCGTTGCTGATCGGCGAAGGGGGAGTCGGGCTAAGCAAGTTTCACAGTTTTCAAGCGAGCGGGCGGCTACGCCGGCGATCGGCAATCGACTTGGCTACTTCCGCGAGTTTACTTGCGGGAAAGTTTTGCGAGGTGTTCTTACAAAGAAGTACGGTTATGTACTGC
The DNA here is from genome assembly GCA_039645545.1 of Dendrolimus houi. Taxonomy (NCBI): domain Eukaryota; kingdom Metazoa; phylum Arthropoda; class Insecta; order Lepidoptera; family Lasiocampidae; genus Dendrolimus; species Dendrolimus houi. The sequence continues at coordinate 19,437,411 of CM077127.1, read as the reverse complement.
AATGTGAAGAAGATTGCCGGCGCCCCGCTCCCCGCTCGCTACTGCCCACAAGTTTGCTGCATTTTTATCGGTGGCCGAGTTCAAATTAAAACTTTGTTCAACCAAAGTTAGTAGTTCAACATTATAAAGGTTGTGTTTGAGTTCTATATTAATTTTTAATTGAGCGCTGAGTTTCTATGTGGGGCGTTAGCATCGGTTACGTTATATTAGAATATTAATTAGGACTGAGTCATAATAAAAAAATGTTATTAGTCGTACATTATTAATACTCTACTAACTGAGTAACCATGGGTTATATTAATATTCTTTTTCACACACAGAGATACATTTTTCGCACGAGTTTCTTTTCTGAAGAAACTATCTAACGTTTCGGGTTACCATTAACATCCCAGTTTTTTTGTATATTTTAGCTTGCATTCAACTTAACAGAGAAAGTTCTATGCGCATGTGCCAGTAACTAATGGACACATTTTGATAAAGTAAAAATTATTTAGCAATTCAAGTTAGATGAACAATATTTATTAGTCCTTTAAGCGTTCTTATAATTTAACAAACAATATAAGTTCTTAAAACACAATAAGTGTAGTTATAGTTTTAACAAAAAAGATATCACCGTGCTCAGCATTACATAATTAAATGCATGAACAGTTTTACTACTACTACAACGGTCTTGAAAACTAATCAAAAGTGTACGAACTAACTTTTTTAATCGGAGGCAAATACACACATTATTTATTATACATACACACATATTATTCATACATATATACCCAAACTGAGCAATTTACGCTTGTAATATAATAATACATAACGGGTAAACCCAAAGTTCTAGACCAGAGTAAACAATAAAAAATTGTTTAAGTAATTTACTCTGCTGGGAATAGAACCTTTGCCTTGTAGTGTACTGTGCAGGCAAGCCAACGTTTATTCAACTCGATCTCAGAGGTACTCAATTTAATAATAATAACAATATGAATGGAGCCCTATTCAATAATTTAATGTAATATTATTAAATAAAACCTAGTATATTGTTAACTAACAATTAGTTGGCCTAATATAATTTAATAATCAATAACTCATTACATGTAATAAAATATGCTAAACATGCAATCAAAACTTACGAAAGCAGTTAAAGAAAACATTATCCCAAGTGGTTTAATCCAGTAAGTAATACAAACAAGTTTGACTTCGCACGAATGTTGCTATCCAACACTCTATCCGTCCGAATAATCTACAAAACACTTACATTGGCAAATCTAAAGACCAGTGTAAAACGACCTTTTATTCTTCTTGTACTGTTTAATTTAACAAACGAAGTAATACATATTCATAGATCATAATAAAGTGGATGATTCCGGAGTCGAGCGACTGATTGGCTTACGAGTCCAGATTTTCGAAGGAAGCCCCACTTTATCACAATTCCGGGGTGAAGTATTAACAAGTATTTTATTAGATAAATAAGTAAGAAAAGTTATGTTTAGTTAGAAATAGGTAGATACAGTGTAATAATTATCAGAGATGTAACTTGTCTAATACAAGTATCTTTAATACAGATACAAGATACAAAATACGTATCTTCATCTTGTATCTAGATACTTTTAAAAAAGGTATTTCGTATCTTACATTTAGATACCATTCGTCAAGTATCTTAGTATTTTGTAAATATTTTATTTGCAAAAATACTTTACTTCATAATTACGTATGCATTTGTTTACACTTACTCTGCCACCTTATAGCGTAGATAAAATTGAACGCACCTTTTAAATTTAAATCAACCTATCAAAAGACATATCCATGTGGATCCCCATGGAACTCTTATTATAATTCCATACAAGATATTTTAGCAGTGCAGGAACTTCTTAGTGAAACCATGAAAATGCGAAAATTACCTCCGTTGAAGGAGAATGAATACACTTTCTAAGTGCATATTTTCAAATATAACACCATTTGCCGAGTTCTGCCCCTATGTAGCTTTAGTTTTGGGGGTATGATATTGAGACGTCATCGAAGAAAAGTGAGTGATAAAATGTTTGAAGAACTGGTCTCAATTAAATATATAATATTTTGTCACATTTGCGTGATCTATTCATAATTCATGTAATAAACTTAAGTTTAATAAAATTGGGATTTCTTTCAAAAAGTATTTTATCTTTAAAAAGTATTTAGAAGATACATATTTTGTATCTAGTATTTCAAATATCATTTTCAAAAGTATCTGGTATTTCAAATACTTATTTTAATAGTATCTTGTATTTTGTTTGTTTGATAATCGCCACATTCACGACTCAGTTCAAAACGAAGATCCAGCTGAAGTCTGGAAATTCCTCAAATCATTGGGAGTTGGAAAATCGCAAAATAACTCAATTCCTTCAGACTTAAATGTTGATTCTTTGAATAGCCATTTTGTTTTGTCGTCTCATATTGATAAGACATGTAAAGAAAACGCACTTAAACTTTTCTCTTCGCTTCCAACTCCTGATTATTCTCATTTTGTCTTTACTCAGTTCTCCGACTGTGATGTTAAGAAAGGTATTGTATCAATTACATCGAAGGCGGTGGGCAGCGACAGTGTTAGCCGTAACATGATTCTTCCTATCCTAGATATTGTACTTCCTATTATTACCCACATTTTTAATTTCTCCATTTCTAACGGCTCCTTTCCAAAAATTTGGAAAGAAGCACTTGTCACCCCTATCCCAAAGAAATCCAATCCTATTTGTCGAAACGACTTGTCCATAAACAGCTAAGCATTTTCTTAAATAAAAACTATCTCCTTAATCCTTTTCAGTCCGGTTTCCGCCCTGGTTATAGCACTGTTACTGCCTTAGTCAAAATCACCGATGACATAAGATTCGCTATGGATGAAGGCAAGGTGATAATGCTCACCTTGTTAGATTTCAGCAATGCTTTCAACGCTGTTGACTTCGATATCCTGCTCGGAATACTCTACTCTCTTAACATATCTCCAAAGGTAATTGAGTGGTTTCGAAATTACCTGTTTGGCCGACGGCAGCGAATCCGTATTGATGAGTCCCATTCATCCTGGTGCGATACGTCTGCAGGCGTGCCACAGGGTGGCATCTTATCTGCTCTAATTTTCGCAATTTTTATTAATTCTATCTCCAACAATCTTCGATGCTTCTATCACCTTTATGCAGATGATCTCCAAATTTATACGCATGCTCACATTGAAGAACTCTCAGATGCTATTAAGATCATAAATGAGGATTTATCGTCGATCGTAGATTGGAGCAGATAATATGGACTAGCAGTGAATCCAAAGAAAACGCAAAGTATTGTTATTGTAAATTCGAGGATCGTTGCGAAATTCACTGGCCAGCGTTACCCCCTGTTATATTTGACGGAATCCAAATCCTAATCGCTGATTCAGTGTAAAACCTAGGGATTTACATTGACAAAACCTGGGAACCCCAACTTAAAGTGGTTAGTTGCAAAGTATTTGCTTCCGCAGCTTCCTTGCGGAGACTGCGGCATTTCTTGCACAATCCCTTCTTTTACCCATTCTAGACTATGCCGATGCTAGCTATTTCGACCTCGCAGAATACCAGTTAGATAAACTTGACACACAACTCCAGAATTTTTGTATCCGTTTCATATTTGGTTTGCGCAAGTATGATCATATATCTGAATTTCGCAATAAGCTCAAGTGGCTTCCTATCCGCCTTCGCCGGAATACGCATATCCTGTCTCTACTATACAATGTATTGTTTAGTCTCAAGTCTCCTCCTATCTTAATGACGTTTCCAATTTTTCAATGTGAATCAGGAGAAATTCCTTAGGTCATCAGTGAATATTAGACTAGAAACACCGCTCAATACAACCAAGTTTTATAATCGCTCATTCAGTATTGAAGCTGTCCAATTATGGAACATGCTTCCACTGGAAGTGAGGCAAGCCCAATCAGTATCCTCCTTTAATAGACTTGTTAAGGAGTACTACCTCAAAGTATAATTTGTGTTGTTATTATTGAACGTATCTTTATGCTATTTAGTGAATTGTTATATAATATTGTTACGAGCTACAGGACTCGATTAAAAATGCCGTTGGAACTACTATAGAATTTAATAGAACTGTACAAACACGTATAAAACAAACACAAATAAAACTGGATACAACCAGTTCACACTGCACGATTCAATACAACTCGACACGCGCAAAGTCCGTTGTCTATATCGCTAATCGAGGGTACTACAAACGTCTTACTCGTCTCGTAGTCGTCGCTTGAATGCCCCACCCCTCCATTCGGGCATTGTCTTATACCAACTACACAGTACAAAAAAATTGATCGCGCGCACTGAGTTTCCGAGAAATAGTAATTTGCACACCTGCGAACGGCTAACAAAGTCGAAAACCATAACAATAAGGATTAGTTAGATGCTAATGATGGTTATAAAACAAGTAGAAAAACAATAGCATGTTTTTCTTAATTACAAATTCAAAACACAAAAGAATTCCTAAATCCGGGAAGACAATAAACTGCGCTTACGATAGACAGCTGTGCTCTTATCTTTGACGGCATGTAACAATATGTATTGCTTTTAATAGACGTAATATATATATATATATATATATATATATATATATATAAATGTAGTATAATATTTTTATGTATTTAATCATGTTTATATAAATCTATATGTATATTTATATGATAATATTAGTACATAAAATATTTAAAAATGTTAAAAATTATGCAACAAACCCTGCCCTAGCTTTTGTGCCATATTTATCTCTCTATCCCAAGGTTGTCTGGAAGAGATCGCATTCAGCGATAAGACCGCCATTTGTACCTAATTCTAAGCTGTTTTTGTGTATTAGTTCATTAATTTTATTGTACAATAAAGTATATTCTATTCTATTCTATTTTATATAGGGTATCTTGTACATCTCTGATAATTATTATGAAGTTTGTAATATAAACTGAAGTGTGGTGTGTTAAGACGAAATTAGACAGGTTCATTTCTTTTTTTCAATTTGTATAGAAATGGGACATAAAAAATAAAAGAAACTATCTGAATTGTTTAAAAAGGTTTAGGTGACTTTTAAATTGTTTTTTGTTATTTTATACCTAGTAAAAACTTCCAAATTTTGTTATTTGTCCACCCATAGCCAGGTGGTAGGGCATTTGCTCGACTGGATGGCTACCACCCCTGGTTTAGAAAATGCCGCCATAACAACCTTGAGTTGTGTTCCGGCATCAGTGGCTAGGTTCCAGTTTCTCCTTCAAGGCCGGCAGCACATTGGCAGCACCCCTGTTGCTGCTAATGTCCATAGGCGACGGTAACCACTTTCCATCACAGTTGGGCCGTCAGCCTGTATGCTGTGCTTCAGCAATAAAAAAAAAATGTATTTCTATTAGTTATACAACTATATACTTTAAACAGAATTTTTTCATTGACATTTGTACTCACAAAATCTATCATATGCTATTAAATATCAAATAAGCAGTCACCAATGAAACCTTTATAACAATTAAGTTCGTTTATTTTTTAAAGCTGAAAATGTCTCATTTCTATCAAAATTTAAAGAAAGAGACGAACCGTCTTTTTTCGGAACACAAATCATGCATAAAAACGCCTTAAATGTTTAAACAGGTTTGATAGGTGACTTTTTTACTACTTATTTGCTTGTTTCTTTGAAGTTTTTTTTTTATATTATGGAGTATTTCCAAGCACAAATTTGTGTTATGTAAAAAATAATCTTAAATAAATAACTAATAGAAATAACAAAATTTAAACTTTATACAATAAAACGAAATAGCCGTTAAAATAGTCACTAATGAAACCTTTTTTTTATCAATCAGTGGATTTTATTTTTTTAAATCTCATTTCTCTTCAGTTACTTTAAAATTAAAATGAAAAAGTAGTTAATAGATGAATTATGAAATATTTTTGTTTTTTTAAAGTTATGTCTCATTGCTTTACAAATTGAAAGACAGTAATTAACCCGTCTAATATCGGTTTAGTGTCTAAAATTTTCATTGAAATCCATTGAGCCGTATTCGTAATGTAAAGAAGACAACCTTTCGGAGTAACTGAATCCTAAAAGCCGTACTTTATGATTTAACCAATGTATAAATAGCTATATTTCATGAAAGCTTTCTGCCTCCATTTAAATGAAACTATAGTAAGATCTTTTGTTTTTGTTAAAATAAATTGGATATCGTTGAAACAGAAAGGTCAGCTAACGAAGATAAAGTATTAAGGAATTTTTAATATTAAATATTGAACAAGAATACTAGGAAATGAAGAAAACGTAACTCTTAAGTTTCTAAACGAGATGATCTAGATGGCGCCATATGTTGTTCTTTGACTTTTACTTTATAAAACAGACTTTTAAATCAGTCTAAAATTGAAAATAACCTTACTACGAGGAGCTCTCATTAGTGGTGTTTGTAGAAGCACATTACTCCTACTAGTCTACTACTAGTGACTAGAAGAAGGTGAAAAATAACAGAGAAGCTCAGTAATAGATTATATTTCATAAATTAACTCATATTCGGCTTACAAATTTGAATAATCCGTTTGAATTAAATATTTAAATTATAACACGTTTGCTATATCTCTGTATTTTATATTCTGACAATCTTGAACCCTTTCACTGACGGTATTAAATTGATCCCGCTAAAAATATATTCTTTAAAATCTTAATTAAATATGTATCGCCCCACGCTTTGGGGTTTGGCTAGAGCTAAAATAAAACCCGTTTCATACTTTATTTACACATTTAAACTGTACATCACACAACACGCCTTTTAGTCCAAAGTTTAAGTTCCAAACCAACGTTGTATCGGAATCTGTTTAGAATCGGCGAAGTTTAAGATTAACCTTACAGGGATGTTCTCTTATGTTTTTGTTTTATTGAGTATGCAGTATGCTACAACTACATTAGTTCTTCGAAAAGTATAGTAATATAACATAAGTGTAACATCTTCTGTATTTATTTTTAAAAAAGAGCCTGAGGTATGAAGAAAAATAAATTTTAGCTAGATGTGCTGCTAGGGAGTTTCTTACCGCTTCTTCTCCTTAAACAGCGATAACACGCTGCGAAGCGATGTGCATAGAATAGGAAGTAGATTTAAATTTTAACTGACATGTATGTCCTTCTAAAAATGTTCTCCAGTGGAATTTATATTTAACAAAAATTTTGAATTTGTATTTAAAATTTCGTGGGAAATTGAAGGGTGATATTTTGTTATGCAATTTTATTTATAAACAAGGATATGACCGCGACTTCATCGATGCTTGATTTGGAATTCCCAAGGTATTCCTGGGATAAAAAATATCACACATTTTATTAGATAAAAATTTATATCGGTCAGTGAAAAAAATCACATTGACATTAGATTTTCTTAATCTGGCTATTCTAAAGCATTCCCAGAAAAAATCTCGCAGCATTCCCGGGATAAAAAGTAGCGCAGATTTTAAGTCTCAAAATTTGCTGTCGGCCAGCGAAAACCGCATCGAAATCGGCCTTATAGTTTTTCCGTGAATCCCGAACAAACAGAAAAACCAACAAAGAGATAAACAGACAAGATATCTCAAAAAATTGCATCATGTTATCCATCGTTTGTATAGTCTATTCCAATCAGTGTTTTTTAAATAGCTTTAATCTTTAGAATTTTATAATATTATAGATATTAGATCACAAAACTGCCTAAGTGGTGTATGCTGTCCAGCCAAGATTCGAATACCTACACGTCATATTGAAACAAGACAAATGTGATAGACACAAAGCTACGTCTAAGTTTATGCAAATATGTAACGTTAGCACTAAAACGTTTTCATTAAGAAGTCGATTATTGTTGACAACGTCAGGGGCTGTCTGGGCCAGTCCGTCGGAATCTATTAAGAGGATTACAAGCTGCAGTCAGAAGACGAGGGTCGTATCCATGTCTCATACGAATTTCGGCAGATTGTTACACCGTATACGATTTAATAAATATTTTATTGCTCTCCAAAATAAACAATTATAAAAATATTTTAACTCATTCTAACTAAGTAAGTTGAATTATTGAAATAACTTGATGTGATTGATTTTAACTATAACAATTTTCAAACTAAGTAAATACCGAGTACTTAAATCTCGTGACAAGCTTTTATAACATATAAATTAATATCGTTGGGGAGTACATAGAACAATTTTATTCGTGCCACAAAAACTTCTATGTGTGGTAATGACGTTATAAGTTGATAGTAAAAGTTTTCAAGTTAAACTTTATTTTTTCTTTTTAGTGCATTTAAATAAAAACTTGTTTTTTAAAAAGGTGTTTTATTTTTAATTTTTTAGTATCAAAGATCACCTGCCTGTCACTGTAAATTATATGGGTTCGAATCTTAGGCGGAAAGCATGACTCGCTTAAGTAGTTTTTCTTATGTGTTCCTACCTTACCTACACAATTATAAAATTACGGCTGACTGTTACGGAAAACAGCGCCATGAAGCACACGGGCAGGTGGAAACACACATTGCTATTATCTATTGCGTAAAACCTGTCAATCCGCTTTGACCAAATTTAGTCGGTACACCATTTGTACCTCTAAAAGAAGAAGGACCGATTTCTTTTCTTGTGTATAGGTAACAGTTTTAGTTTCGAATTTATATATTACTTTGGATAATATGTAGCGCTTCGGTGTAAATACGTCCACTTTTAATCCGGCATAAGCTAAATTATTTATGCATTTAAAAGGATTTACTCTTAATATGAGGTGTGCGTGGTCATGACTTCCCGGCTGGGGAGAGCACCATCGACACTGAAAGTTAATTAGACTTCCATAATTAATGTTTATCCAAGAGTTTGTTGGCACGAGGAGCTACGTCAACAACATTATCCAAAATTACGTCGTCAAAGTGATATCATGTTATTAAATACATTTTATTAAATTTAATACCGTAAAGGTAAATTTTGAGGTAGGTGACTGAGACAGATAGCTGAGACATGAGTCATGGGACCGCGATACACGTCTCATGCTTTCTATGCAATCATATGAAGGATTGTCGCCTATTTCGGTAACTTGTCTCTGTCACGTGTTTCAAATGTTCTTCATACACAGAGTAGTGGACAGTCAAACTGAGGCACTTTCATCATCAAACACAACATTGTATTATCCATAGATCTTGTACAAACGTACAAATTTATAAAGTCATAACTTTGCACCAGTAGAACGAATCATATTATAGTGCAACGATTATTATTTAAACGGTAATTAAAATTGTTTCTACCATGATATTTTAAAATTAAGATGATAATTGATATTTTAAAGCCTGTTTTGTATTATGTCAATGATGTTAGAACTTTGTACTATCTACCCAATTATTATTTCATATAAATTGTATATGTCGTGTGCCGTTGTGAGTTCTCTGTCTTGTGTCTCGTACGCTTGTCTCGGTCGCATACCTCAAAGTCTGCTTTTACGCTTTATTGTAATCCACGGTAACTTAGTACTAGTAGTTTGTAATGATGTAGGTTCGAATCGTATATTGTATATTCCGAAACTAATGAAATACTCTTGTTTTATGGATAATTTACTACAAACAACTTTGAGTCGGTCTGAGACATCCAAATCAGAGTATATAATAATAATATATTTAGCATAACTGACGTTAGTGTAACGATATATTCACAAATAAATCATCATTAAAATCAAGAAGTCTTTAACTCGCGCGCTGACAAAAACCCGCACATCCCATAATTGCCAATGTGTGAAACCCACCAATTCACCCGGGACTAACGAACCGATCATGATTTCCATTTCTATAAAATATAAATATAATCAAATATATAAATACCTACTGTAGAAATAGAAAGGCCTGCAGTAGTACGGCTTTGGTCTGATATTGTATTCAATATGAGATTCACCACCATTTCTTTTTAAATGTCTAGTGTTGTCTACAAAAGAAAGTAATAGTTAATTAGAACTAATAAGCAATTTAAATAGAGAAGGCAAAAAAATTCAGCACACAATATATCTGAAAATATCTAGTTGATAGATAATACCTATTAATATTTTTAACACAATACACTTTAAATCATTTGCCTCGGTAGAAGTAATAGGTCAAAAAAATGCTGGTGTATGAGGCAATATGCTCGTACGGCGTATTTTACACAGAAATATGCAACTAACAATATATTAAAACAGACGTATTAACATCGCCCTCACGTGCGGCACTTGTGCACTACAAGTTGTTCGTCTTACTTAGGTCATCAAACGACCTTAATAAACAACATACAACAACGCAACATGGTTTCACTTAGCAACACTCTTCAAACCGGGGTACATCGTTAACGACGATCAAGCTCCAGCATCTTTGGAAGTGTACAAACCGTACAGCTGGCTTCACATACTTGATCATAAAATAAGGGATGCTAAAGATCGCGCAAAGAGGAGAATAAAAAGTAGGAAAGCAGATCTGCAGAAAGCAAAGGCACTGAGCTTTAACGCTCAGATGATGATGACATTCAACCTTCTGGTTCTATCAAAGTTTAGAATCATCATCACCATAATATTTAAGAGCTCAGCTCTTGTCGGTAGAGTCCTCTCCAATCCTCTCTATTCACGACAAGCTGTTTTTTCACCTCTTTGTAGAATTATCATAAAGATTCTTTATTCTACTCCGAAAAAATTCTATTATTAAAAAGGAGACAGACACGTGAAATATAAATTACAAATGTCAACAATGTGTCTCGCAACAAAGAGCCGAGAGCCGATTCGATATAAGTTTGTTCCCGTCGAGACAGTCGCGCCCATCCGGAAATTGGTGGCGTATTTTGATTTAACAATAATATTTTGTTTATAAAACAGAAGTACAATATTAGAATAATAGTAGCAGTACTTAATCCCTTTTACATTTATATGTAATATAACTAGATATAATATATACAACTTATATTTGCGTGCTTATACATTTAATTTTAACATACGTTAGCAATAAGTACCTATAGTTTTCATATTATCAAAATGTACACAGAACAAATCAGGACAAATCTAGAAGAAGTACTAAAAATTTTAAAGGTATGATGACAAGAATGTATTCGTATTTGACATATTGTAAATAACTATATAATACAAATAAAAGTAGACGGAAAAAATCCCTGACAAATTGGAAAAGACAAGGCCATACCGACAAGCTCAATTAAAATCCTGACTATATTACGAGGACACCGGATTTGACTATAGGTGAAAAATCGGGGTATTTAGTGAGTATTCCGGCAAAAGGAGCAGTGGAGTTCCACATTACTCCTCTGTTATATCCCCGAGCACTGAGCTGTCCGCAAAGTGATTCACCTCGAAAGACAAACCGGACGCCCAGCTAGATAAGACCATTAAAAATAACTATATAGTGTAGTTACCTTTTTAACCGACTTTCAAAAGGCGAAAAAAATTACAGTGGAATGAATCCACTGTAATTTTTTTTATGTTTGCTTGTAGGCAAACTGGCAAAAGGACCACCTGGTGATAGGTGGCTACCGACGCCCATGGACATCTGCAACACTAGGGAGCCGATGCGTTACCTACCTCGTTGAGACTTTAGGTATCTGTTCACGCCCTTTTTGAAGAGCCCAAGAGCGTTGCAACGCTCCGAGAAAACCGCGGGAGGGAGTCCATTCCATAACTTGGACACATATGGCATGAAGGAGCGGCCGTCACGTACCGTGGAGGATGTATGTTTGTTACGCGATTTCTCCGACAATAGGGAACCGATTTTTAAAATTTATTATTTGAAAGATTATTCTCTTGATGTGGTCTCATTGTCAACAAGACAGGATCTGATGAAGGGATCAAAGGGAAATTGAGACCAACCCTTGTTGCAAAAGATGTACACTCACCAAAAGGCAAACTTGTATACGCGTCCCAGTAGTACAAATTCTACAGGTGCTAAATATATTATTTCTAAAGCTATTTAACTAAAAACTAGAAAATATTTTTTTAAATTAAAAACTAAACCAACTTCAAACTAAAAAGCAAAAATTAATATTTTCTACAATATCTTGAAATCGGTGCCAAGTAAAACAGGAAAAAAGTAACAACATTGCAAAATAGACCGACTTCAAGATGTTGTATAAAATATTTATTACTGATTCATAGCTTGTTTTTGTTAAAAAAATCTGTATACATTGTCTAACTCCCAAAAAAATATGTTTCCAGTCGTTACGGAGTACTTTTTTGTTTTTATAGAAAATCTCATCCGCACTATTATTTAAAACTTTTTTTAATCTGTCATGAATTGAAAGTCCTTATAAATGTTTTGTAAATGATAATCAGTTTTAAGACTCTCTTTAAACATGAATTTGAAAATAAATTTATTAATATTTTCAATTTATGACTGATTTAATTTAAAAAAGAATGTTTTAAGTAATAAGACGTTGATTGGAATTTTTGTGGACATTTTCAATTGTGATTAAAATCGTATAAGCAGCAGTTAGTTCGACATGAAAAGAATGACATAGTTGTCGTCCTTTATTGTTGTAGGTGACGTAACAGTGATGTTCTATGAGTCATGAAACGCACAGACTATTAAGCCATTGACAGTATACGTAAATAAATCGAAAGTAATCGATTTGAAAATAAGAAAATGTTCTACTTTGAAGAATAATAATTGATTAAAACTTATTTATAAATGAAGTCGATTTTTATATCAAATCGGGTCGGTAATGTATTAGAACATTGCTAATTGATCCATCATCGAGCTGTCAAAAGTAAAATAATAGGTACACATATACGCATTATTTTACACCTCAATTTTATTTATTGGTATTTATACAATTTCAATTCCAGGAGTTTTTAGTAAACACGTCAATCAATCTTAACCCGCTGTAACGTCAGGCAATTTGTATCCCGCATTGCTATTCTGAAAGGTGTAGCAACTTTATAATTGGCGTCAACACAATTCCCTATCGAACAATAGATTTTGGAACAATGACTTTATTAAATATAGTAAAACCTGCGTTTTAATGGTTTTTAAGCGGGATTTTTTGACCAATTTTAAATCGAATAATTTTTTGAGTTTATTGGAGTTTACTCCTTAAGAACCGATTTTCATTTAAGGCCCTCGGTATGGAAATTTTATAAGCAGTGAAAAAATACAAGCGTTATCTCAAAAGCATTACTTTTTTGTTATAGAATTTCGAACTTTAATCCACTGCAATAGGATCTAAAATAATATCCATCAGTGTAAGGTACGGCGTTTTGAAATTAAAAGGTCTTGTAACAATAAGGTTTATTACACAATTTCGAACTTTAATGCAATGAAATAAGGTCTAAAACAGTATCCATCAGTGCATATAACGACAATCGTACTTAAGGAGTAAACTCAGTCGTGCGTCGGAGTTGACACACACATTTTTGATTTGTTGCAATATAGATAATAAAGTCTTATGAGAATCTGAGAACAAGTCTAGTCATACAAATTGATTTAAATTTATTATTATTATATATTCAAATGCCACTAATTCAAAGTTCGATTTAATTAATTTATATCAAAGTATACGTAATTCTAGCGGGCCCGGCAGACGTTGCCCTGCTCTGAAATAATTTAAATTTAGAAACAGATACGAGCGTCATCTATCGGATTCAATTGTCAATCTAAACCATCCCGAGACCCATACGAACATACAAAAAAAATCATTTAAAGTCGTTGAGGTGTATAAAAAACCGATTCGGACACGATATCCAATAAAACAACAAAATACGTTCTTTTTCAAATGCTGCGGTAGTTTGTATCTCAGGAATCTCGCGGATTTTTTCTCGAGAGTGATTTAAATCTCTGTGTATATGCGAATGTTATCCGCCCTCCCATACTGTCACCCCATCGCTGACACCTGATTAACAGCGAAAATGCGTCGCCGGCGCGATGGTGGCGCAGTGGCGCTTAGTTTACACAATTTGTCGGCGCGACTGCGGCGCGGTGCCGGTGTCGTGTGCACATGCGTAAGTTTCGTAGAGGTAACAAAATAATGTTTGTTATTTTTTTTTATATTTAATTAAGGCACCATAAAAAGTGTTTAATCTTGAATATTTTAACATTCTTCATACCCGTCCGAATGAATGATAAAAACATAAGGTGCGTTTCTGTCCAGACGATTACGATACTCTAAACCAGTGGTCGGCAAACTCTTCATCCAAAAGAGCCAAATATAAACAATACTAAATTGAACAAAGGCATTTTTTAAACTTAAGCTTTGCTTTAAATTCATTATATGTTTATAAGCAACTATCCGTGCTAATATTGCTTTCTAAAAATATGCCTCTTTTCTGAAGTTTATACAATGTTATACTCGGCTCTTATAAGGCAAGTTAATAAATTGTATTTTGTGCCTGCTCTAAACATTTAGTTTAAGGCTTGTAACAAAGCCTACGTCCTTGAAGATTTTCGAGACTGATTTTTCAGTCGATATAGGGGATTATATAGAGGCAGTCGTTTTTCAGATGCATTATTATTTTATTGTGTATAAAACAAAGTAATATTTGAAACATAACAAAACCAAATTATTTATCTCTCTTTTATAAAGATGCATATTTTTTATCCTGTTTTGATAAAAGTTGAAGGAGTAAAATGGTTTCATGTCAATAATTTGGAGATGATTTAGTGAACATTTTTCTTAACTAAAATACCTTTAGAAATATTACGAAAAAACCACGTTATGTTGAGATGTAACGATGTGAGTATCGTGAAGATTTATGTTTTTTTTGGTAACTTATTTATCAGTAAATACCAAAGAAAAGTTGTTTCGTTTGCACCCCACTTTCGACCTTTTGCTGCAAGAGGCGCCTTAATAGCAGCAGGTAAGGAGTTAAAAAGCTGCATGCGGCTCGCGACAAAGTTTGTCGACCATGGCTCTAAACAGCATGTAGCCATGAGGGCTCTACAAATACAACGCACATCTAATCTTATTCAATCCATCTTTATCTTATCTACGAGTGTACCTACTTATGATATCATTAATAGGTATAAGTAAAAGGAGTCAAATAGCTCATTAATCAAATTATTGTTTGAAAAAATTAAAATTTCTATCGTGACACTTTAAAAGTAAGATCAGATCAGATAAGATGTTATTTAACAAATGTTCTGATATATGATGAAATATAAGAACATAGAACTTTAAAAAAATCAAGGTTAAAAAATACTTTCAATGAAAATTATTTTGAACAATATCCGTTAATTAATTGTAGAGGTAACTATGGGGTATTTTCAATTGTAAGCTTTTTTATGGTTCCGTAGGAAAACAGGAAAACACACAAGGAAAACAGTCGACGTATGTCAACTTTTTTAAATAGTATAAGTTCACCTTTAACCTCTACAAAACTTTTTGATGCGCTGTTTACGAACTTGCCGATTCCTCGTGATATTATATTCACATCTAACCAGGGGGATGGGGTTACGTTGCGAAACGCACAAAGTCGCTGACAGGCCACCAGAAGCCACAGATAGCCACCTAAAGCCCGAGATTCCCACCAAATGCCAGTGAATGGCCAACTAAACTGCAGAAGTAGCCAGCGCAAAGCCCGCGAAGGCCATCGGACGCTGCTGACCGGCCAACAAGAGCTGACAAGTCATCGCCAACTCAAAATCTAGTTACCGTTGGGTAGTTGCCCACAGAGTTGTAGCTAAGGCAGACATTAAACCTCGAAGCCCCAACCTTCTCAATCCGATACAGAGGAAGAAGACCCTGGACAACTTCAAGGTGCTTTTGCAAATTTTATTTCATTTTATTCGACTTCAAAAAAAGGAGGATACTCTCACTTCGTCGCGTAAACTTTTTTTTGTAAACTGATTTTGATGATTCTTTTTGAGCTCTATTTTGCAAAGATTCAAAGTGGGCACAAATAAATTTTATTACTATTGAACTTTTGGTTCTAAACATATAGCAGAAAATTCATTATTATCGGAGAGAAATTTGAATTTTTTGCGTTTTTTTTACCCATAACTTTTTTTGTTTCTGAACCAGTTTTGGTCACTCTTCTTGCGTTAGATTCAGAACAGCTTCAAAATAGCTTCCTAGTAATTTTATTGTAATTGAACACCATGTACGTAAATTAAAAGAGAAAAGAAAAAATTTTCTAACAAAAAAAATACCAACTTCATGATGTTGTAGAAAATATTTGTTTTATGCTTTTTAGTTACTATTGAAGTCGATTCCTTTTTTTCTAGAATACTTTTATTTATTTAACAACACATGGAAAACATTTGTTTATCATAAAATAAATTAATTTAGTGTTACTTACGGACTTTTGTCGTTCATTACGACTTCGTAAGCGACTTAACTTTGTACCGTGGTATGGTTTTAACCACAAACAAAATCGCTCCTTTATTAAGACGTCTTGTATTTTATAAAGGGTGACAGTATTTTTGATGCGGTGAGTGAGACCACAGACTTAGCTAAGTTATAAAGCCTCCGGGGTAGCTTCTAACGAATAACTTAAAAGTTGGGCCGGTGGGTGGCAGTGCCTATGCAATAGATTTACTAGAAAAGGCAAGTTGGAACAACATTTTACAGTTTTACTCGACTAATAATTCCTACCGATGTACCTGCACTGTAGACCAATTTTAGTAGTGTGGGAAACTTTAATAGCAAAGTAAACTACTAAGCGCGCCCAATGCTTGCGCTTTGGTTAATTGATTTGATTGTGCCCCACAGTGTACGAATCGTTTAAGCGGAACAAAGCTACGGATGCATAGCAAGCAACACTCTATCATTTCCGCCTGGGAATAAAATTCAATACAGATTATTTATATGTTAGAAACCGGTCTGCATTTTTCTACGCAAATGAAAACTGTCTATCGGAATTATAAATTGTATAAAACTATACTAATTCCTGATCCGTACTAATATGTTTTTTTAATGTCACTACTAACCTTGTATTGTCAGAATGTCCAAGTCTTTTATTATTTTGTGTTTGTTTCTTTTTCTTTTCTTTAAAAATAATTATTTGCTACTCGTAACTATTACAACTTCTTCTATTACTTATTTACTCTATATGCATTGGTCTCATTCTTATTTAATATATCAAAATGTATTTATAGTTTATTTAAACATTAACATTTTATCTATTACTAAGTTAAATTATTGTCTATAATCACTATTTTAAAATTTATCTTATAAGTATATATATATGCAACTAAATTATTTAATGTTTAAATGTCCTTATTACTAATAATTGCATGGTAATAATTAATATAATAAGAGGACACAAAAAGTAATTAGCATGCCGTTTCCATATACTAAAATAGATCAGCTTTACGAAGCCGGCCCTCACCTTGAGACAGGCTGCACGTCCGTGGATCGGCCCGGCGGCTTTGTTTTGTTTAGAGATTGCTCTTATATTTAAATACTAGGATATGCCCGCGACTCCGTCCACGCTTAACTAGAAAAATAATGTAAGCTGTCATTTTAGTGAAAACTACTACTACTTTTTCGAAAGTTTTTCATTTCGTGCGTTTGTCATCTCTACGAAACTCTTGAGTGTATGTAGACCGACAACCGACAAGTGTGAATAGAGGCGCCGAGACCCAATTAAAATACGGTGCCCGACACCCGAAAGTGGGAACAAGCTGTTAGGATGGCACTAGCACCGCTAGCAGATACTATTTTGCCACCCAAGTCGGAGATAACTACTGAAACCCCTCGGTGATCCTTCCTTCACCTATATGCCAAGGCCACGGGTACATGACTTAGCTCCGCGAATGGTGTCAGAACCGGCCTTAACCATCTGGCCGCCCCGAACGAGTCCCGGATGCACGTTTGTCACTCTCCCACGTCAAATCTATACATATAATAAAACTGACACGTGCCAGGTTTTTACATTTTGGAATAAGGTTTTCGATTAATGCTACAAAATACAAGATAAATTCTAGTAATAGTACACTTTAGGGTTAGATATGATTCAGGTCAAACAGACCCCAATCGCAGTAACAATTTCCCAAAGGAGCCATCTCCTCGGACAGTAGCCGCTTCGATTCCAGTTCCGTGCACAATCATACATGTAATTGGCACTGAGAGATTTATTGCATTCGTCGAAAGATGTTTGCTTCAGTCTCGTTTTATCTTATCTCCTGCTTCATTATTTCTGATTGAGATATTCTTTTTTGTTTTGTTATTTGTTATTATTTATTATTACATTAAGTGTTTGGGGTGTATTAGGCGCGGTCATCACCTAAGTAACACGACAAACAGGTTTCTGAGATAGACTGTTGTACTATATAATCTATACCAATATTATAAAGAAGAAAGATTTGTATTGTTAAGAACTAGTGCCGACAAAGACAAATTCACACCTGCAGCCCTGTAAAAACACACTTTATTACCTTTTCTTCATTTGGACTTCTTTTGTTTACTTTGTGTTTAATATTGATGATTAGAAAACAACCCATTGTGTATTGTAATCTTTTATGGCAGTCATTAGCCAGGTGTGCGGGTTACGATTTCTAAGAAATTGCGTTGACGCTTGCCGGGCAGACATTTGCATTTGTGCAATATAAAGCAATGGCCCGATTGAGGAAGGATCAGTCGAGCGATAATCATAAGCGAAGCAAGACTTGTGTACAATCAGTAACCTATTTAGTGACGGACTTTGCGCGTGTTATTGAATCGTGCATTACGTTTGGACTGGTTGTATTCAGTTATATTTGTACCTGTGTTATACGTGTTTGTGTAGTTCTAATAAATTATATAATAATTCTAACGGCATTTTAATTCGAGTCCTGCAGCTCGTAAAAGTATGTAACGAATAAGCTCAAAAACGATTCGACTGATTTCAAAAATTCTTTCGCCATTAGAATGCTACAATGTCCCAAATTAATGTAGGTTATATTTATTACTAGAAAACATTAGGGATCCCTACTAAAAAAATCAATAATGTAACCTAAGGTGTACCAAAATTAGTGCTTGAGTGGGTCCGGTGATGGATTAAATTCACAATTAGAGCCGGTAGGTGGCTCTGGAATCGGGTTCTAGATTTTTATTTTTCAGGGCAGTACAACGTCTGCTGAAACCGCTAGTCTATAATATAAAAAAAAAACTTGTAGGAATTTCGAGTTTGTAAAATGAATTTAAAAAAGAGAAAAAAGTAGTGGTGCTATTTCGGACTAGCAGATTTCGAAAATACAAATTTTAGAATTTGGAATTGGAAAAATTGCGAAATAACACAAAGAGGACGGGGAGTGTCGTGAGATCTGTGTATCTATTTATTTATTTATTTTTATTGCATGAGTTCAGCAGACAGGCAGACAGCCCACCTGATGGAAAGCGGTTACCATCGCCTATGGAAATTTGTGATACTGAAGGGCTGCCTAAGGCATGCCTGCCTGCATGCTTGCCTGTTATGGTGGCATCCTCTAAACCAGGAGTGGTGGCCATTTAGACAGGTAAATACCCTACCACCGGACTGTAAGTTATTTTGTCGCCTCTTATGACAGGCCCCCAGCTGCAAATTATATTATTTCTCCGTCCCTGCACAGATTAATAAATTAGATTATACTATATTTAAAGATAATATTCTGAAAAATTTTAAGATAATTTGTACCAAAAACACGCGATTTTGTATAAGGGGAAGCACTGGTTAGTCTAACACCTCACCACGTACCACCAGGGGAGAGAAAGTTGCTAAAAACATCACGTTAATTAATAGATGACCCGTAAGCAATATGAAGACTTTTTTTTTGTTTACGCAGGGAATGTCTTTTCTTGCGACACGCAAACGGATCTGGATACGGGGGATGACCAAAAGCAGCACCTAGTGCCACCTACTTCGTGTGTTTGTAGGACTCTAGTACAAAACGGCCAACCGGTTCTCCTCCGGTGAAAGAGGAAGTCGAACAAACTACCCACTAAACCTACCTGCGTCCCTGGTGAGAGAGTGCACTTAATCAGAACTACACAAGGTTTACGCTTATTGGCAGTCAACTGTCTCGTACTGGTGCTCCAAATTGGTACTAAGCCCCGGGAAGTAGGGCCGTACCACTTTATACAGTAGAGGTGATTCCACCGATTGCACAACTTCCACCGAGCTTTTGAACTCTAAATTTCATACTAACACATGTAAAGAAGTTTTAATCAGACCAATTCAAATCAACGCGGTATAAGTCTGAATTGTTTTCACCCTCTATTTTCCCCAGTGAAACATCGGCAAGCAAATTATCGCCATCCAGGGATTGAAGCGGACACTTGTAACTAAAAATAAATAGAGTTCGCAAGTTGTTTCGCTTCATTTTCATTGGTATTCTGCTTGAGAAGACATGCTTGTTGTTAAAAGTGTATAATTTGTTTCCGCACTTTACACTAACATTTTTGTATGAAAATTAATACAATTTCAAAAAGAATTGTGATAAAGTGAATTAAGGATATCAAGGCAATGTACGCTGTACTTTAAATATACATTGATTTTCAGTTTAAAAAATAGTTGTCGTTCGAATTTTATGCCATTAGAAAAAAATAAACTTAAGAGTTACTTAAAATTAGTCCGTTTTACATTACTACCCCTAGGCCTCGCGATAAAAATGTCTTTGATAGGCCAGAGTCGCTCGAAGGACCAAATGATGTAGGGTGAATCCCTAAGACCAATTAAAAATTAAATGATAGGGTTACATTGACTGTTTATTTGAATTCTAGGACATGACTGTCATGCGCACGTGATGGACGGGAATTGACTTGCGCACGCTGAAATGTAGGGAATTAAATAGGTTGATAACCTTTTTTTAAAGTAATAAAAATATATTTAAACGAACGGGTCTGACTGACTTTTTCCTACCCTGAAAAAATAAAAATCTAAAACACGATAGCAGCGCCATCTACCGATTATAACCTATACCGTCCAAAGACCCACTCAAATAGACATAAAAGTTTCATCAAAATCCATTCAATAACATAAAAACGTAGAAAAAATATATGTATACAGATTTATAGAACTTCGAAAAACATTTTCATAATCACGATACATTACTCCTCCTGTATTGTGTCGTTTGTTGTGTTAGACAGTTAGATGCTCTATTATTTACGCTAACGTCCATTCTGTCAAAATAGGGATTCAGACACGTGTTACAATATATTCTAATCTTTTCATAATATACAATAAAACAACAGCCGTTAAAAAGAAATCTTAAGATCTTACTTTTAAAATATCTCTTCAAGCGATAATGCGCTATTTGTCTCCTTTTATTTATGCCTACTTATGACGTAATAATGCGCTCGTACAAAATCTATAAGGCCGCGACGTTTTGTAAAATTATAAAAATTTTCATTTGATTTCACTATCGCTTTCCTATTATCGATTTAATTTGGAATCATTAAAATAGGCTACGACAGACAAAAAAGTCTAAATATAAACTTCAACAAACCCTATTACTATAAGAAAACTTATCACCCAAGAAATAAGCGGAGAAGGTATAATAATAAATCCCCTCGAATAAATGGACTAATCAGTTCGGAGGGCAGAATTGTAGAATTTTCCTGCTCAATAAAAACAACACTTCACAGTACGTAAAAAAAAACTCATTTTCCTTTATTGCAGTGGGCCTAATTTGAATTGAGTGCTATGCAGTTATGATTCAAGAGATGATTTTAAGTAAGTTAAGTAAACAAGGGAGGCCCGACGCCGTACTTACGGTTTCCGGCAAAATAAAAAGTTGAAAACATTTAATTTGGACTAGGGGATTTATTGTGGCTTCTCATCCGTATGTATTCATTGCTTGTCCTTAAATTTTTTCTCTTGTATATATATATATATATATATATATATATATATATATATATATGTGTGTGTGTGTGTGTGTGTGTGGCAACCTGTAATTAAGCCTGCACTTAGATTAAGAACTTAGTGTAATAATATAAACAGGTGAAAGTACTAGTGTAAGACTTGTTGAATGTTCTCAATAAATAAATAAAAAGGTATTTTTGATACAACATACGCAAGATTAGTAATCAATTACACTATATTGTTTTATGGTCGGTTCCTATATCTTACTACCCATTCACTTGCCTTACCATCAGTTGAATTTTGATATTATTTGCAAGGAGCTTTTGTCTAGCCAATAACAAGGTAAATGGACGGTTGTTAAGATATAGTTAACTTAAGGAACATTTCCAGTTAAATATTGAAATAGATCATCTATATACACAATTTAACTAAGATTATATTCAAGGACTTATCACGTAAGTAAAAATAATTGTACTTGCGACTTGCAGCTAGCTAGAAATCTTGCAATATCCACAATAAACAAGTCTATTCAGGGTTTCGTAATAATTTTAGCAGGAAAGAAAGCTTTATTCTGACGTCACTTCTACCCGTCGGTCTGGCTGTGAATGTCACAATTAAATTACTCAGTAAGTACTGAGCAAAATTTGACTATATTAATAAAATTTTACGAAAAGGTTTTGTAATCAATGTGACGTTTAAAATTGTGTACTAAAACTACGAAACGATTTAAAATTAGGAGTGGTGATCATCATACTTGTCACTGAGGGATGAAAAGACGTTTTTTCAATATTTAAATCATGTATATCGCTATCTGATCTTGAAAAATGACTATGTTCTTTAAAGACTAAAGAATATACTACATACACACATACATACGTATATATACGTACGTACATACATATATACATACATACGTACATACATACATACGTACATAAAAAAAACAAACAACATTCGCTTCATTTACTTTCATCAACCTCCTCATACATGCGTGTTTATTTGAGATACTTTTTACTTGGCATCTTTTTAACACTTCTGCTATTTGATCATGATGTGTATGTATGTCGCAGTCTACCGGTACCAAGTCTAGCATTCAAAATGCTGTCATGCATTTGTTTTGTGCTTCTATTTTCATTCATTCTCTCTACATGCCCACACCACCTTAACATTCCTGTTTCCACTCTCGGTATTATATCTTCTTTAAAGAACATTTTCATGATATTTAGTTTTTTTGTTATTGATGGAGTACAACAGATAGCCTGACGGGCCACTTGATGGAAAACGATTACCGTTACCTATGGACGTTTGCAACACCAGAGCTGCTACTAACGGCCTGGTGGCCTGTTTACGCTATTACGTTACACGCTACTTAGTTTACATTAAGCTAAGTATAGGGTTATTCGTCCGATACATGCAATTTTGTGATTACCTCATTAATTAAGGCTTCTTCTAGCAATGCCAGCATCCTTGAGGATTTTTCGATGAACTGACTTTTTGGGCCATAGCGGAGATTCCATAGAAGCGGTCGTTTTTTAGATGCATTATTATTTTATTGTGAATAAAATAAAGTAGTATTTAAAACAATAATAAAACCAAATTATTTGTCTCTCTTTTATGAAGATGATGATATTTTTCGCTATCCAGTTTTGATAAAAATTTAAGGAGTAAAATGGTTTCATGTCAATAATTTCTACCGCCTGTACAATGGAGAGTGCTCCGAGGAACTGTTTGATCTGGTGCCAACGCCTCATTTTTACAACCGCACCACTCGTCATCGACGGGATGTTCACCCCCCCATTTCCTGGAGCTACCACGCTCAGCTACGCAACGATTCTCTAGAACGTTTATTCCGCGTACAACAAGGATCTGGAGGGAACTTCCCGCCGAGGTTTTCCCTCGGCGCTACGACACGGGGTCGTTTATGAAGAGCGTTACAAAACTTCTTAGAGGCCCGCAACGCGTTTGCAACGCCCCTGGTGTTGCAAACGTCAATAGGCGACGGTAACCACCTTCC
Organism: Dendrolimus houi; assembly: GCA_039645545.1. Lineage (NCBI taxonomy): Eukaryota > Metazoa > Arthropoda > Insecta > Lepidoptera > Lasiocampidae > Dendrolimus > Dendrolimus houi. The sequence goes on along the minus strand of CM077127.1, from coordinate 19,413,688 downwards.
ATCAAGTGAGTTGGTAAATTTTTTTCTTAACTTAAAATAACTATAGAAACATTACGAATAAAACCACGTTACGTCTCAAATCGTGAAGATTTATGGTACCTAATTTAAAAAAAAATAATTTTCAACTTTTTGCGGCAACAGAGGCCTTAACACATTTATGATTTCCATCTTCACTGATATACATAATAGAATAAAAATTTGCAGTACGTAAGTGTGTCTGTCACATAAACATGTCCTTAATAAGGCGCACACAGATTATCAAAGTAAATCCACAAAAATCACAGGCATCATAATATACGAAACATGGCCAAGTCTTTAAGAACGTACAGAGTGAGAGAGAGAGTGCCTTGAAGACGACAGAACAGCTCAAGGCGACAAAGCGTTCCCTTGTTCCAGTCCTGAATAATGTATACCAAGATAAGGCGTAATAAATAGGCAGCAAGAATAACGTTTTAAAATAATCACCCCAAAATTACTATATGTACTGAACAATAAGGGTATAGAGAGTACATTAAATAATTTTAATCAAATGGGGAAAGTGATGAACAAGTACCTTGTATTGTTTTTTTGATATTACAATCCGTTGCGTAGCCAGTTTGGCAAAAACAAAGCATTAAATAAAAACGGAATTATATTGAATACGGTTGTTATGCAGCTTATTTGAACTTACTGTTTGCTTAATGTTAAGTTCTATTAATTGCATCTATTCTCAATACTGGAAATAATTTAATACATCCACACTAAGGTGCAAATCTTGAAGTGCAAACTTAAGAAAATATTACGCAAATAATTAATTTGTACATCTTTCAAGTGTCAATGAGTATTGTTAAGTTTTATTTTATTTTATTCTTTAGTTTTAATTTTTTATAATTCTCGTATTTCACATGATTTTGTTACAGTAAACAAGAATACTCCATACCTTTTTTTGTTCTAATTTTCTCAGTTTTAAGAAAAGAGTGGTTTCACCCGCCTGAGGCACAATACGGTTCTACGAACTGTATCGCCCAAGGTATTTATGTATTACAATGAATTGTAACACAAATCGGGAAAATTTTCGTCTTACTAATGGAAAATATTTTTATATAATATATTTTGTTATTAATTCGTAAAAATCTTGTTTATCTGTTTACGGTCCATATTTTATTTGTATTTTATGATTAGATAGAAACTTTATTTAAAACGAAATCTATAATCGTCTTATTAGTTTTCCATGTATTTTATAGTAGGTCTTAGACAGAGAGTATTGCTTCACACACCTTTAGTGACCACCAACTATAGACAAAACGCCTATTTCTTACCAAGCTCAAATTCTTTCATCGAAATAGTAGTAAAATACTGTACTATTGTAAATTCGATCAAGCGAATACTGGCTCAAGATTTTTTTGCAAAGACAGGAACATAATATCTATAATATCATTAGGAATCGTGTGTTTATGTGTTGATACCAATAGCTTGGAAATGGAAGCTTCTTATCAGTATTTTCTTATAAACTAATTTTTTTACTAATGACTTCCTAAAATTAAATAAACAAAATAATAAATATTCCTACAACGTCGCGGATCTACAATTGGTGGTAATTGTAATAATAATATTTTTCCTAATATGCATATGCAAATTGGATCAGAAAACTGCGAATTGTTTCTTATCTAATATTCCAATTGAATTACCATTTACCTGAGAAGCGGAATTAGCGACAAACAAATAGAATCAAAATGTATGGGAATAATATAATACTTGGCGTAACGATATGTCAATCAAATATATGTTATATTCTATTTGTTTAGTGCTAAAAGCTACTGCGGCTAATACTAATAAAACTAATACAAACTAAAAACTAATCAAAGAAAGAAAAGCCTTATAGAAGTGAACGGCAAAAGTTTGTGCAATCTTTACTTGTCCTGAAATTTAATTAACATTCCAGAATGTTTATTCTCTAAATTCGAATACTCATTATTAACAATTCCTTGACAAGTAAGCGTTTCTAATATTCAGCGATTTTGTATATCAAATTGTTGAAGAAAAAGAGCCTGAGATAGACAAATGAAAGAATAGAAAGAAAAAGATCTAATGATTTAAGAACAATACACTACATAAAAAAATAAACACATGATAGATTCACAATTTTATATAAAAACAAATTTGATTCACAAAACACGAGATATAATAAGTGGGATTAAACGTCCGAAATTAATCAACAAGGTTGGCAAGTCAGTACACCGGAAATAAATATGAAGTAATAATAGATTATGATACAAGTTGATGATTACAGTTGAGCTGTTAGGCGAGTACGTAATTGAGCCGAGAGTGTAATGGATCAATGCACACGTGTTTCATTCGACATTTTTCAACACGATAAAAAAAATATGTATCTTATTAAAATATTTATTTACCTATTAAAACCATTAGTAAAAGTACAGTTATTAAAATGATATACAATTTTCTATGGAATTTGCACAGTATGTGATACGGTGTTATTAATTGTTTACTTATTTGGATCTCGAGTGGAAGATAATGAATATTTTTGCAAACAGCCTTATATTAAAAAGATGTATAATAAACTGTACATTTATTTAATTACAATTTAAATTAATGTCAATTAATTTAGTTTATACATAGCGTTATACACGCTACAATTAAATACATTTACATTAATTACTAAATAAAACTAATATTGCGTTATATACATAAAAACTCTTTGTTGAAATTAAAAAATAACTGTAATGAAAAGGCACTAGTGCAATAATGTAAAGTAAAAAGCTCGCGTGTGTATAGGGCTGTTTACGGCCATAAAAACAGTTCAATAAGCGCCATTTTACGAGCACGTGTGTTGAAATAGCATTTTCAGCTAGACGTGTTGCTGGAGTTTGCTGTCGCTTCTTCTCCTTAAAGGGTGATAACATGTTACGAAGCGGTGTACATAGAATAGGACCTTTAAAAAATATTACTATAACATATTTTGAATACAAACTTTGAATTTAAAGAAATATATAAATTTTATTACAGTTGACTAGTTGCCTTTATTCATTATTATTGAACTTGGATTGATAATTATAATTATACGGAACCCTGATATTTGTCAAGATGGAAAGTATTTTACTTATTATAATATAAAAGATTTCATGAAAGTATATAAGTACATATTCAAAACCATGAAGGTGGCAAACCAACATACAAATATCATGAAAAACAGACTCTGGTTTCACACACGCGTTCGTATAAGAAACTTGCCGAGCCAGTAGTATTCCTTTGAGAAAGGTGAGTGTAAGTAGATACCTCTTTATTATCCATTTATTAGCTCTATTTCTCTCTTTATTACATTTTAAGAATTGTTATTATCGGACCGCGCTCACGTAACGTGCACAAGTGTAAGTGAATAAGGCTGTAGGGAAACGCGGCAATCGCTGGACACCGGTCCAGAGCGGGTTCTAATTGCAGGCTGTCAACAACAGGACTGGTCACCCCCCTTGACAGGCCGACCGACTACTTTGCCAATGTCAAAACATTTAACGATACTAAATTGAGCAGTTTGTAATTTTAGCAAACTTATAGTGTGATAACACCACCTACGAATTTGCAGAGAAATTCGCATTTAACGTTGACATTATTATCGCCTTTTTTTGTCAACAGATTTCACTATCACTATGACTATGTATGTATGGTTTAGTGGTTGAGGTACCTGCATCTCAGTCAAATAACTTAATTCGTTTCTTGCATATTATTACATTTGCCACGCGCTGAGACCGACCAAACCTGCACATCTAAATTACTGAAGAATATAATCTGCTAATCAACCTTAGGTAAGAGTGGCGTGTATACCGACCGTTCCCCTTAAACAGGGAAACCTGAGCCTAGCAACATGACATTTATGGTCCTTTAAAAGGAACCCTTTGGTTACCCTATGTTTATAGCTGAATATCTCAGAATTTAAAAGGCTAAGAGATAACGATAAGAGAGAAAGGCTCACATATAGTAGTCACCAAAGCGTAGAGCTCCCATTGATAATGTAATCTTATCTTGATGTGGCACCAATCCACGTTCGTCTCTGTATGTACTCTAGAATGTACCCATGAATAAACCCCAATTAGTTCAGGACTATTGAAGAAAATGAAAACAAAGTTACTGGGCATTTGGGTTGTAATACTTACTATAATAGGCTTTAGGTAATTGAACGCTATGAAAATGACCACCGTGTTTATCCGTCGCAACGTAGAAAGAACATGGGTAAATTGGCCGGGCAGTGATTCGACATTTATTGCCTGACGGCCTCTGTGGTTGAGCGGGCTAAGCCTTTGCCGGTTTACCTCATTGCAACGCAGAGGCTCCGAGTTCGATTCCTGGTATAGTAAATTTCGGAAATGTATTTTCTCCGTTATTTACTATGGTCTGGGTGTCTGGGATCAGCCCCAGAATGATCTGTTGTATATTACCCATAACACAAGCGTAACTTGCTTAATTTGGGGATATACAGTGTGTGTGTGTGTGTGTGTTGTCTGTCGATTTATTTATTGCATGAGTTCCGCATAAGGCTGTACAAGAACAGCGAAATACAACATGGGAGTGAGTGGCTGTGGACTACGGCGAGGTGTGTTACTAATCTTGGCTACTTTCGGCTTTATACCTTTAATAGTTACAGTCCTCGAGCTCTCTACTCTGTATCAGCAAGTTAAGGAAAGCATGTAGGAAGAGGTTGGTTCGAGGACACAGTGGGGTTGAATACCATTCACGGTAGACTTAGCCATACAGCCCGGCTGAGTTTATTAGTTAATATTATTATTAGGATTATAGCAATTTGTATCCGTGCAGGAACGAAGAGAGAATACAATTTCCTGCGGCCGGGCGGCCTGTCGTAAGAGGCGACTAAACAACCCACAGCCAGGTGGTAGGGCATTTGTCCGACTGGATAGCTATGACCCCTGATCTAAGGTATGTCGCCATAACAACCTTGAGTTGTGTTCCGGCATTAGTGAACAGGTTTCAGTCTCCCCTAAAGAGCAGCTGCGCATTTGTAGCACCTTTGGTGTTGTAAATGTCCATAGGCGATGGTAACCGCTTTCCATCAAGTGGGCCGTCTGCCTGTCTGCTGAACTTCATAAATAAAAAAATTGAAATGTTAGAATAGTCACAAACGTGAAACAGGATAAATTTTATAAGAAATGTAGAAATAGGAAATCGGCTACAAATTAAAAACCATATTGGTGATTTAGCGCTGAGATGATCAATAAAATAAAAATTTAGGTCACTCTACTTTTTGTTGTGTAGAAATTAAAGAATAAAGGCTGAGGATAAAAGTTATATTATAATGAGTCCGGAAACTTCCTTAATTATTTTAATAAGGCGAAAGTAAAGTCTATCGAGCCAGCCTCACCTGCCAAATGTTGCCAGAATTAATGACTGGGAGTTTTTACTACTTTTTAAAAGCCGCGCTCGTCACGCCCCGTCCCGTATTTTTATAATACTCCTGGGATTATCTCAGACGGTTTATGTATACGTTATGTACTTTACGTGTTAATAAGTGGGTTTTGCGAACATAATTATTCCTTACAGTTAATTGATAGGACTGAAGTATTTTTTTTAAAGTTTCGAAGCGAATATCTCACCACAAATTTGATTACAATAAAAGTAATTAATAAATTAAAAACCTATCTAACGATAGCCCACATGCCTATGAAAACTGATTTTTTCGTCCCTAAGTTTCACGTCTCTTGCTGAGCCCTATTTTTTATATATTTTCGCAATCTCACGCAGCATATATAGATCTTCTTGCCTCATCCATACAATCTCAGTAGTCATGAAGATAAATGGCTGAGACCTGGTTGATATAAACAAACGATTTGTGTAAGACCCTAAAAACCTTATCTCCGGACTCGTGAAATGTCAACCAGATAAACATTTGGCGTAGTCCATAAAAATATATTAATTCCGACCCTTAAAATGAGGTTTATTAAACAGTCGTAAAGCAGACTGTAGGGGTATCAAGATGCAACCAATAACGAGTGTCGTAAATGAAATGAGTAATAAACTTTGTAAAAATGTGTTCCTCTGATTCAAAATTGGACTTCTATTCGATGGTGTGCTGCCGATTAAGCTCTACACGTATAGGAACAATAAATTTGAATTTGAGTAAGATTTCCAAATGTACTTAATTAGTTGTTTTAAATGAAATAAATAATGTAAAAATAACTTTATAAATAGATTGTTTTTAAGTTTTTATAGTTATTTTGGAAAAAATGGAACCCTTATCATATTGTATTACTATATCCATGCAGGAACGGAGAAATAATACAATTTCCTGCGGCCGATTGCTCACCTTTATGGCCACGACTCTTGGTCTAGAGAGCAGGTCTTCCCAAACTTATTTTAACTGTGACGCCCTTGGGAAGTTGCCATATTTTTACGACGCCCTGACCTTCTTGCTATACATTTACCTACTAGTTGTAGTTCTAGCCTAATAACAATTAGTCAGAAACAGAATTTGTCTAAACGATGGCAACGTATCCATTCCCGAGTGCGGGGGGCGGTCAATAGCAGCGGACGGCCCGCGCCCGCGCCGCGCACTGGCCGCCGCATCACAATTACGTATGGCGCTCACTCGACTCGGTCGCATCGACACAGCTAACCTATTTAGATCGCCTCACGACGCCCCTGGGTAATACCGCGGCGTCCCAGGTCGTCGCGACGCACAGTTAGGGAAGCCCTGATCTAGAGTATGCCCCCATAACAACTTTGAGTTGTGTTCCGGCATTAGTGGCCAGGTTCCACTATCCTTTAAGATAGCAGCAGCGCATTTGTAGCACCTTTGGTGTTGCAAATGTCCCCATGGTAACCACTTTCCATTAGGTGGGCCGTCTCTCTGTCTGCTGAACTCATGCAATAAAAAATAATAAAAAAATCGTCCTGTCTGTCTGTTTCTGTGTGTCATCATCTTCATGATTGAAATTCAATAGGAATATGTAATATAGGTAGGTATATAGCGTTACACAATGTATAAAATTCGGAAAAAATTGTTTAGGAGGAGCTTCTATAGAGGTAATTGGGTAATTAATATATAAAAAGTATTGAAAACATTACAAAAAAACTTCATGACAATGTTCTTAAATATTTTTTTCATTTAAGTTCAATATATGGCGCGTCATAAGCATTATATGATTCCTTTCCAACAATTAAATTCTATATTTAACCCCTTTTACCCAGCTACCCGAATAAGTATGCATTAGTAATTAAAACCAGTTTAATCACAGCTTGTAGTTGTAGGTATCAATTTATTTCGTGGCCATATAATTTTCGAATTCAAAGTTCACAACTTACTAATACAAATTTTCTCTACAAATTCACATTTGACGGCAGGCAAAGTAATTATAGTCAACAGTTCACTCCTCAACAATTATTGTATATCATACCTTTATTATTATTTAAACATCATACCAGAGAAATAGGGATGACACTGCTAGATAACTTACTTAAAATTACATTTCATCCGTGCAGGAACGGAGAAAGAATACAATTTCCTGCGGTCGGACGGCCTGTCGTAAGACACGACAAAACAACCCACAGTCAGGTGTTAGGGTATTTGCCCGTCTGGACGGCTACTACCCATGGTCTAGAGTATACCGCCATACCTTGAGTTGTGTTCCGGCATTAATAACCAGGTTCCAGTCTCCTTTTAGAGAACGGCAGCACAATGGGTAGCACCTTTAATGCTACAAATGTCCATAGACGATAGTAACCGCTTTCCGTCAGGTAGGCCGTCTCCCTGTCTGCAGATGTCATGCAATAAAAATACCAATATATAGTTAATAGATAAACAGTGTTTATGTAGATGTTTTTTCTGGTCTTTGTAAGAAAGTCTGGCATTGACTAACTTCAGGTTCATAACAGTCTTAGAGTCATAGCTGACAACAGCCCGGCACCCCATAAGCACCTCTATTCACAGATGGACGCCTCGCTGTTAGCCAGAGAACCTCTCATGGTCAAGAGATCTAGTGTGTCAGCGATAGGTGTATATAGGAATATACTATTACCGAGTACGCGAATCACTTTGAGCAGAGTTGTTACAGATCGCCGTCCCCGCGTGGACAACTTGCAAGCGAGGCGATCCGGTGCTAGTCGAGTGCCGGGTGGCTGTAATGAGGTATGACCTAAAGGACGAAAAAGGGATTTAATTCTAGAACGATTGATTGATACCTTGCTGTTCTAAGATACATAAGAATATAAACAATCTACATTCTGATTATAAAAATTAAACTACCTAAAAGTACGTTTTTGAACAAAATATATTTTGCAAATTTAGATAATCATGCTATATCATGTATAATGTTTATTTCTCATATTCTGAAAGTATACCTCGAGTAGCCTGATCACAGGGATGAAAACAGTACTTTTCGTACTTGAGAAACAGTCCCTGCTGTCAAAAAATTTAAAAACTATGCGAATTGTAAATACATGGGACCCATGTCCCAAGCTTTATTTACAGCTACTGTTAAATCGCGGCATAAATTGTAAAAAATTTGTAACATTGAGCTAAATACATACTATCATCAATGATAAAAAAATACTGGCTGGTAGAATGCCACAGACAAAAAAATTACTTCACGTTTCATATGCGACGTATTAAATGAGTTCATCAGATTTAGATATGGATTTAACGCTTGATTTCATTAGATAAGTAGTTGTTTGTTTAACTAATTAGTTTTGATTTACTTTCCTCATATTCAAAATGAAAAGCAGAGTGTTAACTTCGGATGAAAGAGCTATTTAGGCACTCGAACTGTTAACGCCCTCGCTACGTTCATGCGCCAATACATCTCATGCCTAAATAGGACACTTTCACCTCTCGTGTAACAATATACTATTAAATATGTTAATTTACGTTTGCAAATCTTTCTTCACATAAATATTATTGCGTGCGTATCAACCCTACATTGAAATACTGCTGTGATATAGAAATGTTGATAAATTATAAAGCGATCGTCACGTGGGAAAAGACCGAAAACCATTTAGTCCCTATTAAACATACATGAGTAAATTCACGATGATTACTGGGTACCATTGCCGTTGTGATTTGACGAGTCCCTGGTGAATTAAGGATATTGCAGAATGTTTAAGTGTATTATTATAGATACATAGATAGTAGGTAGATAATTCTTTATTGTAGACCAAAGCATATAATAAGAGAAATAGAAAATGCAAGAGATAGTAGAACGGACGGCCTTATTGCTAAAAAAGCGATCTCTTCCAGCTAACCCTTGGCAGGGATTGATCGATTTTTAATATTGACGGTAGTGCAGTTTATAAATAATGATAAATGATAAGTATACACAATACATATAAGTACAAAAACAATATAAATATATATACATATGTATATATACACATACGTATATATACATATGACAATACAAACATACATTCATATATATAAACAGTATTAGGAATTATTATACACAATAGAGAACTAATTCTTCTGAACCTGATTTTTAAAACACTGTAAGAATTTGGCTTGTCTTGGCTTTGTAGTTACTTTGAACACAATACGTTAACTTTTTTCTCACTCAGTCCCATCATCTTGTGATGATTGTAGGTCCAATGGACTGGGGGCTTGGAGGACTCCACTGCTCCATCAGCCACCAGACCTGTGACATATGCTCACATAATTATGTTTTATAGCTTACTAATTTTATGAGTTAGGTATGCCGATTACTTCAGGTGTCTTCTTATAATTTCTAATTCTATCTATTAGAGTTGAAACTAACATAGCTGGCTCCGCTGACGGTTGCTTCTTAGATCATACTGACCGGTCATTTGCCCTACAATTGGTCAAAATTTAACATAAGCTCCATACAAGTAATGTCAATCTTCTACCAATGGTAAGGCAAATGAATGAATATGAGATATAAGAACCGGCCATGATTGTTTTTATATTTGTGACCAGCAGTTAATGTTCAGGTCTCGGATCTATATGTCACGACCGACAATGACCAGTTCCTATATCTTACTGACCGTTCATTTGCCTTGCTATCGGTTAAAATTTAACATAAGCTCCATACAAGTAACGTCAATATAAAATTCAACCGATGGTAAGACAAGCGAATGAATAGTAAGATATAGGGCCCGCTATAAGACACACTGCTCTGTCTTTAAGATGCAGTAAATTAAAAAAATATTATCAATAACTTTTTCATTTCTTCACTTTTTATGTATGTACCTAGTAAATGTTGGTGTTAACTCAATTGAGTGGTTTTTAATAAAACTACGTTTTAACGGTTCTAAGCGCGGTAGTTTTATTATGTATACAAGTCGCGAAAACTTAAGAAAATATGATGAGTGGTTTTTATTCTTGTTTTCGACGATTTTAAAATAAACTATCATAACAAAATAGGTACTAAGCATCAAAATCCCTTTTAGAGACAACCAGACAGTAATTATCTGTCTGCGACTTACCTAAAATTGCAGTCACAAGGCCCAACTATTTTATACAACCGCCAAAGCCACGACGAACTAAGCTCAAGATTAGTGCCGCATGCCTCGGTCGGAGTCCTAATTGTGCATAATAATAGTTGGGACAAAAGGGAACTTGCGTCGCGGGCACTGCGGTCTCACCTGCCTTCGCTAACAATTTGCGGCTTAGCCGAGTATTGTGGCGTCTTTTGCCGATACGTCTTGAACAAAGCGGATCTATGTAGACATGACTTTAGGTTTCTTGTTTGTGTCCTATGTTCAGGGACGAATTCAGGACAGGGTAATAAAGCCTAGAGCTCTGGACTCTGACTCTATAGCGAGTTTCTATTTGTGTTGTAGCAGCGAGAGGTAGAGATTAAATAATACTTCAAATGGCAGAGAGTAGTATTCACTGTCGAGTGCTGATGAGAACTCATTTATTTTGGAAATAGTAACCTTATGTACAAATATTGACAAGTCGTACAGCTCCCGCGTTGCGCTAGCCAGCGCGTCCGATTATAAGCCGCGACGAAAGGCTCTCGTGCGACGACCGCGTAACATCCTCACGGACAAGGTCGACGATATCACAAAACGGCTGGCCCGGATCAGCCCGCCCGCGGTTAGGACGGCAGGCTGGCAGGCACCGACAGACAGACACAGACGGCGGCGTCGACGCCGCCAATCACGATCTCTCCACGTCCCCGCGAGGGACGCCAGGAGACATAGCCCCCCCCATAGGATAGACTAGGCGTGTTGCTGGGAAGTTTCTTTCGCCGTTTCTTCTCTCCCAGCCATAACACGTTGCGAAACGGCAGTAAGATAGCATAGGCCACCGCGAACCGCCGATCCCGGTCCGCCGGGATTCTTCCTCTCGGGCTTTATATTACCCGTCGCCCGCTCTAAATTAGTGCATTGTGTCGCCCTATGGTGGGCATCATTAGATTCATCCCCTCTCATGGCAACAGTCCAGCCGAGGTGAAACTCCTAGGAGCCCCTCGAGCAAGTTGCCCCCCTGGCTCGAGCGCCTTCGCTTCGCAAAGGCACTCGCCCCGAAAACCCCGGTAAAGTTGTGAGGTCTTCGGACCAACAACATAAAGTCAAGTCAATAAAAAAAAAAAAGCGCTAGCCAGTTGTCCATTGTCCGCTGCGTTGACTAGACATATACAGCTCCCATAGTGTTTTTAGTGAGAACTTAAAGATGTTTCCCTGTGCAGTTTTACTCTTTAAAATGTTGGTTTAAAGTAAATAATAGCTATTGATTATATTTATAAAATTTCAATTGAAACGTGATCTTTCCGAGTTGCCGTAAAACTCGCTGGTTTAGTGTTAAACACAATTTTAGTGATACTGATGAATTACTTGAGAATTATACTAAAACTTGCATAATTATTCATGGATAGGTAAAATCGTGCAGAGTCAAAGGTATTTGAAAAGAAGGTTTCTGTTATGAAGAAAACTAAGAAATTTATCATACAAAATATCTACATTCCGTTCTTTTGAAAAAATACTTTAACGTATATTTCTAAATTAACTGAATACGCGAAACTTAATAATTTACTGTACAAGCATATCATGTTCTTGTCGTAATATGTAAGTATAATCAAACTGCATACTGTTTACCAATGAATTTAAGTAATTTATTTGGCTAGGCATTAATATAATTAGTTAAAGAATTTCATGTTGCTATAGTTCTACAACTTATTTGGGGCCTCTACGTACTTCGTCCTTACATCAGGGTTACAAAAGCCCTAAATCTGGTACTGCTTAATATGTAACCCACCTCGTATAAATATATGACAAGTTCCTGAATTCTCAGAAGTGCAATACCCTTTCTCCAGCCAAAACGAAGGTGGATTAATTTTTTAATCAGTATATAAACAAAGCCATGGCTGTTAGTCTAGGCATAAGGATTGATATTTATATGTAGGTATAATGACATTGTAGGGCACTTTGATAGTCCGAAAGTTGGCGTGGTTATTCCCTTTAGGAAAATGCTGGTTTTAAGTTAGTGTTCTGTATTAGTAGAGATTTCTAAATTTTTGTTAGAAAAGAAGCTCCACTAACTTAGATCAGACATCTCCTAGATCGGCTTGGCTATAATAGCTCTCAGAAGAATAGCGCACAGCACAGATTCCACATCACAAGTAAAATTTTCCTCTAAGTCTTGAAAACTGAGAGGCATGACGTTTTTTCTACAAACATATAGACCAAAATAAAAATCTCTGCCCCATAAAGAAAAAGTCGATTGGATCTATCTGTGATGTATTCGTGTATAAAAATAGTTCTAATATAAGTATGTACATAGAAATAGAATATCGCTAGTCCGAGACCGGATAAACTGTAGTGTATCCGGTCACTGTAAAGCGTTAAAAATAACGCCCTTATCGAATAGTCAGATTAGTGTATACGTTATATGTCAATATAAAATTAAAACAATATCGCATCAAAAATAACGTATTACACCCATCGCAACATCTGCGTGAAAAGGCCTATATCTGTAGATAACATTTCTTTTTATGATAAATAGGTTCGCGTTTGACCACGATCACGCCTAATATTAGACGATGATGCGGTCGAAGGTGGAGCATGTTTACTTAGAAAATACCTGTTCACACAAGACTTGAAGACTCCCGGGTTGTACTTTTCGGGAAACACCGACTCTGGTCGCGCACGCCATAGCTCTACCATACGCAGAAGGAATGTAGAGGCAAAAAGTTTTGTTTGCACTGGTGATGTTTCCTCTGTGAAACGATGATTTGACCAGAGCGCATTGTCGTCCGAAGATGGAATACCGTAGGAGGAATTAAGTCGAACAGTTCACCGCACACTCTCCGTAATGAATCCTGTAGAATACCGACATTATTAAGAACATTACACCAGATGAGGCTCTACCATTATGTGAAAAAAAAGTGTAAAGACCATTTTCGTAGGAAATTGCATGATGACGATGGGAGACTTTTCAGTTTGTTTATAATGGTGTTTCTAATTTTCATGCCAATTTTCAGCTTTATGCGAATTTTTGGAAGCTTGGATCTACTTTGAACGGACTATTGGTGGAAAATTGACATTACTTCTATACACTATAATAATGCTAAAGCTTAACCCGCGGCGCAGCCACGGGTCAACCTCTATTGACAAGTTACATTGTACAAAATTTTTATGTTAGTGCTATTTGCAACCGGAAAATTAATTTCATTTTATATCGCAAACTATCCCATCTCCCGGCATGAAAAATATCTCTGTCCATTTTCGGTAATAAAACTACATTTAAACAAAATTACAGCAAAAACAACGACCCAGTACTCCTAGCAGTTCTTCCATGAAAGCTTAACAAAAAGTCATATCGAGTTACTATCGCATTTTTTAAGACGATACATTTTTATATCTATAAATTTGAGAAATGATTGGTCTCATCTAAACTTCCATCTTCTATTTCAAACCGTCCTAGTTTTATTTATCTAATCTAATTAAAAAAACCTATTCTACTTTTTGGGATAACCATTACATAAATATCCCTTGCCCACCCTCGGTATTAAAATTACATATATACCGATTTTTAGCCAAATCGGTCCAGTAGTTTTTCCGTAACAACATAACAAACAGAGAGACAAATATATTTTTATCCCAGAAACTATCCCATTTTTCGGGATAAAAAGTATCCAATGTTCACTCTCGGCATCGAAAAAAAAAATATATATATAATAGGTTGGGGAAAAGTCATTTCGCATATAGTATGTATGAACTTGTAATAAGATCTCTTTGGCTATACCATTTGTATCTGGCTGGTTTTGGTATCATTAAAAAGTTTTAATTTTAAAGAAGACAATTCTAAATTCAAGTTAGGAAAACGTGAGATTTTCATTTGTTTTTCTTATTGTTAAAATGAGTGAATCTAATGAAGAAATTCGATACATCTTAAAATTTTACTACAAAAAAGGTAAAATTGCAACACAAGCCGCGAAATTTTTTTGTGATGTTTATGGACCTAATGCAGTATCTGTAAGAGTAGCGCAAATTTGGTTTAAGCGTTTTCAATCCGGAAATTTTGATATCAAAGATGCACGTCGCTCTGGTCGCCCTGTTACGGACAAAATTGATACAATTTTTGAAAAAGTGGAGCAAGATCGGCATCTGGTTTGTAGCTGGAGCTTTTGACCACAAAACGGTTTTGGCGCTTTTGAAAGCTGGGTACACAAAAATGCTCGATATTTGGGTACCTCATAAGCTCACTGAAAGAAACCTAATGAACCATGTACTCATTTGTATTGTTTGTTAAGACTTAATGAAATAAAAGAAATAGAACCATTTTTGAAGAAGCTGATAACTGGTGATGAAAAGTGGATCACGTACGACAAGAACGTGCGAAAAAGATCGTGGTCAAAGGCCGGTCAGGCTTCACAGACTGTCGCGAAACCCGGGTTAACTCGCAACAAGGTGATGCTGTGTGTATGGTGGGATTGGAAGGGCATTATTCATTATGAGCTGTTACCGCCAGGCAGGACCATCAATTCTGAACTGTACTGCGAATAACTGATGAGATTAAAGCAAAAAGTTGAGAGAAAGCGGCCGGAATTAATCAACAGAAGGGGTGTGGTTTTTCACCATGATAACGCTAGACCTCACACATCTTTAGCCACTCAGCAAAAATTACGAGTTTGGCTGGGAGGTGTTAATGCATCCGCCGTATAGTCCTGACCTTGCACCTTCAGATTTTCACCTGTTTCGGTCTCTGCAGAATTCCTTAGGCAGTGTCAGGTTAACATCACGAGAGGACTGCCAAAACCACTTGTCGCAGTTTTTTGATCAGAAGCCCCAAATTTTTATAGCAATGGGACCACGTCCCTACCTACAAGATGGCAAGAAGTTATGCAACAAAATGGCACCTACATACTTTAATCAAATGTAAATAAACTTTATAAAAAAAACCTTTTGAATTTTTATATAAAATGCGAAGAAACTTTTTCCCCAACCTAATATACACTGAGTTTCAGCCAAATCGGTCCAGTAGTTTTTTCGTGAAAACGGAACAGACAGGCAGACAGTTACTTTCGCATTTATAAAAAGTAAATTAACGGTTAGTAAGATATGTTTTAGAATAAGTTCAGAGGGGGGGGCATTAGACTGTTAATGTAACTAAAAAACGAAGAATAAATAAAACGACCAAAATTTTTAAATTTAATTTATTATCCATACATGCATGGACAAAAACACACTTCAGCAATGCTTTCATAGTCGAAAAAATACAAAAACATTATCAAAGTCGAATTACATATCGAATAGAAAAATTATACAAGAAAATCGTCAAATGACAATTACTTAAATTACTATAAAGCTTAATCTACTGATTACATTATTTTCTAAACGATATACTCCGCTAATTGGGTATGTTTTGGTGCATTTTAAATATGGTTGTGCATTGATCTAGAGATTTGAATTTTAATGACCAAACCCAATATTTGGATATGCTAGTCTTTCTTAGCCCTAGCTAGAATGATTTCTTTTTTAATTGCATGCGTTCAGCAGAGAGGCAGACGGCCCACTTGATGGAAAGCGGTTACCATCGCCTATAGACATTTGCAACATTAAAGATGCTACAAATGCGCTGCTGCTCTTTTAAGGGAGACTGGAACCTGGCCACTAATGCCGGAACACAACCCAAGGTTGTTATGGCGGCATACTTTACACTAGGGGTGGTAGCTATCCAGTCGGGCAAATACCCTAACACCTGGCAATGTAACATACGTATTAAAATTAATAATCCATATTTTTTTTCCTTACATAGAAAATTGTATATCAGTGGTTACGCACATTCGTTTCTCTCGCTCAACTCATGCATAATATTGTTTATGGATTATGAAAATGAGAGCCAAGCAAAACTAGTATGTCCTAAAATCGTATTTGGTCGAAAACAAGCTTGACCTGATAAGGGATACACCGTTGCTGCATTCCAAACTTAATAATTTAGTGAACTAGTTTTGTTGTCTTGCTCATTTGTATGTAATTTATTACCAAGATCATATCATTAAATCCCGGTTGCGTTTGTACCACTCACTTCGGGTCCGATGTTCATTATAATAGCTTTTTTTTAAAGTTTACTCGTTATTTTTTTAAGATCTATGTGTGTTTTGTTTACCAAATAAATTTATTTATACTATCTTAGGCATCTATCATGTATTTGTATTTTGAGTCTATACCTTTTTTCCAAGGATTTATTTTATTTTTGACACCTCGAACGGAGTAATTAGTTATGTCCTAATGCGTTACCGACTCGATTTGTTATAAAAATAGACATCATTTATATATAAGTTTTAATCAATTTAACTTATCTATATACTTTTGCTAAAAACACTATATCGTGTAGTAAATATACCCACATTTCAATTATCATATTTTACATATATTAAATAAGCCATTATTGTAATTAAGTAAAAAAAATGTAATAAAATAGAACAATTTTATTTTCAAATCGATTACTTTAGATTTATTTACGTATAGTGTCGATGGTTTAACAAGCCTATGCGTTACAAGACTCAGAGAACATTACTATTACGTCACCCACGACAATTATGTCATTTGTTTAACGTGGACTTTACTGTCAAGAAATATGTAACTTGACAGACGTGCAAACGCCAAAAGTAAAATAAACCCCTGTAAACTGTTTAAGCTTCTTTGATAATCTTCTTATTAAATATATAACTGCAATTTCAACAATGATGTATCTTTTACCGATAGGAAGATTTTTATCTGGTTAATGTAATCTATTTCATGCTATATCATTAAATCATGTGGTTTTCCTGTATACGTATTATATATTAGTGTCAGTTACTACATGTCAATGGTTATTGTTATTACATTTTAGATACATTCTACTTATTTCTACTCAAGAGAAAGCTCCCTTTCACGAATTCTAATCTTAATAATTATAGTTAAAAATCGTTAACATCGAATAGAATCAGATATTTTCTGATACATTCCTACATTTGGCTTCGACAAGTAATCGAGTCATATAATCGAAATAAACAAAATGGCAGTCAAAAACATTAAAAATAATATTTAAATACATGCCTCACTCAATCATACAGTCTTATCCATTGTTAAATTAAATAATGATTTATCCGATTTAATTTGTAACATAAAACAATTAAAAACATACCAAACTTAGAAAATTACTAATACGAATGCTAAATGCTTAAATTTTTTTCACGTCTACCCACGTTATAAAATTTTTGAATGAATTTGAACGGTTAGAATACTAAAATGCTCTCTAAATTCACGCCGACATTACATTCTATGTTGTGTTTTCGCAAGATCACAGCGTCATCAATTATGTATAAGAACGAATCCAATGGCGTGTAAAAATTCTTAAACTAATAATTAATTAATGTACTACTGTGTAGCCCGCGCCTGACTTTTATTGTCTCTACATACTAGCAACAAAATTCTACGTAAAATCAGGTTTTTTGTGAAAAATCTTCTATTGCGGCAGTCATCTGTTGCAACTAAGAACGGCCACAAGGGCGGTCTATAGATTCAGAATGCAAATTGGCAAACATACAGTTGAACTTTCAAAACACATTAACATTTGTTACCCTATCTTCCGATTTACACGCATTTTATACGTACGCGCTCTCTAATGCCGATATAATCAATGCAGGACTTTGTATTAATTAATCGATTTTGGTAGCAATCAATTTTCATAACACGAATGTTTCGATTTAAAATTAGTTTTAATCGAGTTCAGAGGGACACGACCGCGACACGAGACAGGAGACCGCGACAAACGACATAGCCAACCAGTCGCGGTCGTCTATACAATATAGTGCAGTCAAATCAATTGTCACATTTTTTATCATCTTAAAAAATCAAAATTTCACAGATTTTGTACGACCGTACAAAATTATGACGCAATTAATATGTAAAAGGAGTTAAATAGCGCATTGATAATTTATTGTTTGGACAGAATTACTTGGGGCGACCAGTCGGTCAGTGACCGATTGACCGTCCTAAGTATCGCTGGAAAAATAGAGTGAAAGATGACCTGACATAGCTTTAAGTCTGCAATTGGCAAGACACTATGCAGGATAGAGGAAAGTAGCCTGCTCTCGTTTAGAAGGCCAAGAACCACTTCGAGCCACTGAACCAACGGAGTTAGTCAGTTTAATAAAACAGTAATCAAAATTATTACTATAATGAAATTTTAAAAGATGATAACATGTTATTTTAGGGTGTAGCCTGGAAGAAATTGCTTAAGCTACAAGGCCGCCCTTTTTCCAACATGTTTTGTACGTAGCTTTTAAGAGCGAAATTTGAATTATTGGTTAACAATAAAGTGTTTTCATTAATTCACTTTAATGCATTCTTTTCTATGTGGAAATAATGTTTAAATTTATTGTAACATATTCTGATCCATAATGCATACAAAGCGCAGTTACGTCCTATCGTATTTCGGTCTCTGTCTCATGTCACGGACGGATGCCTTGTATAATTCCTTTACACTAGAAATATCTTCCCAAAATTTCTCAGGCAAGTTCTTGCTACATGTTTTAAACAGGTTCCTACTTAATTTAAAGTGGCATATTGATTAGGATATCGATACACCACTTTAAATCAGGAATCAAGATATGAAAGTTTTATTCTTAATATAATTCTTGCTTGACGATATAGCACCAAAAACTTAAAATTTTGTTACAACAAATAAAAAAAACCATAATCAAGTTTTGCAAATAACAATCAAAGCTGCTTTTGTATTATCACAGTTAATTTTATTCGGCACATGTTTGAGGTATACGATATTAATATTCATTTCAACAGTTTTTCTAAAAATAAACTATTTTCATTAAAAAAATTTGAATTACATTTTAAACTAAACTGTTAGAAAAATAATCCATAAAAAGCTACCATATTTAAAGCAAAAACACAAGAGGTTTTTCTATGAAACTAACATTTCAAGGTACTTAAAATCCTTTGATTTAACATAGAATATTAAATTCGTATATCTCGAAACCTCTCAATCTGTCTGATAAAGAATAAAATAAATTTCTACACATGTATATGGTAGTAGCTGTCTCATTTGAATCACACGTAAAAAATGTATGTGTTTCATTTCTCCAGAATACACTAAGTCGCGCTTAGCGTCGCGTGGAAATTAACACAAAAAAACTGGATCCATCATCACAAACCATCTTAATAAGAATCGCAATCTCATAATTTTATGGCAAAAAAATCAGTTTGTAGGATAAAAACTTAATACACCCGCACTTCATTGCAAGAATGAAAAATGTCTAACCAATAAACATTTCATATATATTGCATAGCTGCTATCTGTGAGAATTTATAATAATTGGCGTCACACTCTGTGTGAAGTCACTGACAAACAGCATGTAATCAAGTCATTACAATAGTTAGAATAATAGGGCAATGAAAAATTATCTCATATTGTCATTCAATTGTGCTATTCATAAGCTTGAAATTGTGAGTTTTACTTCATTATGCACTTCTTATAAGTCATTAGCAAAGTAAAGTTGTGAAGTTATTATATTAACAAAAAAAATTTTTTTTTGAGTAGCTATTTGTAATTTATTTTACAAATGTCTACTCTAATCGTATATTGTTAACAGAATGAGCTATTTCATGTCAGCAGACTTTGTAATGCTACAAAATATTTGTCAGTGTTGCAATGAAATGTATAGGTAAAATAATGCAAATCGTTTTCCAACAAAGGAACACCGCGTGTAAAAGATTTCAATTGTCTGTATGTTTAAAGGTCTGTGTCGTACCAAGCTGCAACATTGTTATTATCGTGTGGTGGTTCGGGGAAGGTCAAGTCTGCTGAGGCAGCACCAGCGCCTTCGGTCTCACCAATATCCATGTCCATACCGAAACCACCGCCGATTTCCAGTCCCTGCATCGAATCTATCGGTATTTGGTCATATCCTGTGGAATGTAATAACATTTAAAAATTTTTTAAGTTTCAATGGTATTTTAAAGCATAATGTATTAAAAGATTGTGAGATTTTAAAGAATATGAGGGGCATACGTTTTTCCCAAAACTTTCACTGAATAAATATCATAACACTGTCATATTTTGTTATTAAAATTTAGAGTTTTGTTGCGTACTAGATACCGACGCAGTCTTATTAAGTAAGTCTTTTCCAGATGGGTTGTCTGGATGAAATCGCTGTAAGCGATAAGACCGCCTATTGTTGTACAATTTATCTAAATATCCTAGTAAGTAGTACAAACCTGGAATAGACTATATAAACGCCGGAGAATACGGTGCAATTTTTTTGGATTTCTTGTCTGTTTGTTCGGGATTCACGTAAAATCTACTGGGCCGATTTCCATGCGGTTTCCGCTGACCGACAGCAAATTCTTAGACTTAAAATCTGCACTACTTTTTATCCCAGGAAACCCGCTGGAATTTCAAGTCAAGCGTGGACGAAAACGCGGCATATTCTAGTTGCAAATAATTATATGAACTACTTTCTTGTGTGCAACAAAGAACATTCTATTCTATTCTAAATAATATAACTAACACTAAACAATTTATAGGACAATATTATACACCCAATTTTTCACTCTCAATTATGGGCACATTGCACTGGTACTGTATAATAGCTGTAAAAATATTTTTGTACATGCACGACAAGAATTATTTTATTCTACTCTAATAAATGTACGCCAAACGATCAAGTGTTTAACTCGGTGCAAGTTTTGGCAAGGAAAACGTGGCTATCATCCTTATTAGGCACTAAAAGTGTTTATTGCTTTCCAAATTCCTAATTTTCAAATAAATATCAAATTAATGACCACGACGCGATGTAGCAGAAGCACTCTTCACTTCACTTTATGATTAAAATTACTTTTATATGGGAGATGAGAAATTAAAATGGCCTGAAAAAGAAGTGTTATGGATCTGTCAAGTTATTTACAATACACAGGAATGCCAGTTCGTTCGGATACCCGCATTTTTTTGTTTAATGACTATTTTGAAGTAGTGATATTATATCTTACTTCAACTGATGGAAATTAGTTCATTTCTTAAGCAATAATAGTATTTCCTACAAAATTTTGGTGTATGATTAATCAATAAGACTAAACAAAATTTAATAATTTTCACAATTTTATTTCTAGGTGATGAGGAATGATGAAATGCAAGTGCTGCAAGGTTAAAAATGCCAAGCATAAATCGCTATTTGAATGTTGGAAATAATAACACAGGTGAACACATTATTAAATAATTGATTTAGTTCAAGCTATTTCATGAATATATACTATTCAAAAATAGGACACAAAACAACTAACTACCTAACACTTCTGTTTATATTTTCGAACATTTTCTATACTTACCACAATTTCAAATATGACAAACAAAAAATTGAAGTTCGATGGAAAGAAAATATGTGTTCAGATTATTTTGTGTAGTTAATATCAGTAATATTAAATATATAGATAAGAAGTGGCCACACCACTCAAATATATAATGATTCATGTATTAGAAAACAAACAATTAAATAAATAATATTCCCATCACCTGTATTTAGTGATATATAGGTCCCGGGTTAAGCTGCATGTAAAGAAGAAAGAAAACATACATTTATAAAGGCACCTTACTATAACTTTAGATATATTTAAAAATTATTGCATCCCTACTAAATACTATGCGAAAAAAGATACAAATCATAAAAATTAACAAAGTTAAGATACTGTGTATACTTTAAAAAGAAAATAATCCCAAGAAGGAAGAGTAGAAACATTAAAATAATATCTTTAAAAAGTAATGTCAAAGGAATTTCTTTCTTACCATACTGTTGATCCAATTGTCCATGCATTGGGTTAGTTGATTTTTGTAAAACATCCTCAAAATAAAATAAGGTAGAAACTCACATACAAAAATTACTCAACCAGAATACAAAACAAATAAATTTTTCTGGGGTAATCACACCCAATTACACAAAAACATCTTGTTATAACAAGATGTTCTTAACTAAAGAGAAATAGTTATGAAAAAATGTATTTTGATATGATAAACATTCATTTGGTTCAAGAATCGGGTCGGCCATCTTTCTTTACCGACTAGAACGGTTTATCTTCAAATAATGTTGAAAAACGGTATATACCAGATTCTCGTAAAACCTACTACTGTAGTACCGTTATTATAAGAAAACAGGAAAAATATATTTTTATTATTAAATTATCATTATCATCATAAAGTGCCGCAATATGGTTGATTACAGGTGCTTATATCTGGTAATGGTAACTCTCAGTGCAGTAATTATAATAAATATACTAAACTGAAAGTAGCTCTCGAATTAGATATAACTTGAAAGCAATACGTTTTTATTTGAATTACGAACATAATATAAATTATTCGGCCGCATAATTTTGTACAGTGAACACTATACCATACTCATGTGTCTAAATATTGTTAGTATAATCCAAACTAGCTATGAATCTTCCCGCAACTCACCTTGCTGGTGAAACGCTGGCCGCGTCCCATACAGTCCCTCATAACCTTGTTCCGGCCCCAGCATATCCTAACGAACGAGGAGGTCCAAAGTCAAAAATAAACGGGACAAAAATACAAAAGTAAAATAAGAAAAATTATGGAAGTTTAAAAATAAAAGAAATGCCAATTAGTATTCAATAAAATAAAATAAAATAATATTATCCGGAAAAGCAATATTTTTAAACTATCTAACTAATCATGTAAAATAATTTGCCTCTGACTTCTGCTATACTCGATATTCAAACAGAACATTTAAATAATTAAATATCACTCAAAATGTACGCCTCTGTCGACAGTACGCGCAAAACTTAAATGCGTTTCGAGTGAAGTTAGTTTTGTGAGTTTGAGCAGGTTTAATCATATTTTAACGTTTATTAAACCTTACGGTATGTAGTGCGAAAGGGAAGGCATGTGAGTCTGCGTACCGGCCGAGCGATAGCGGAACACTCTCCCGTCTCAGCTCTGTCTATGACCTTTATAATTGTGTTCTGGGTAATGACGTGTACGAACTTTAAGAACGCATTTAAGTTTTGCACATAATGTACGCCCTAATTGAATATTTATGATCATGGTAATACGTTACTATCATCGTCAGATTTACATGTTTGCCATTGTTCATATATTCAAGATTGATAGAACCATAGATATGCAATACTGAGAATGACAACATTGCTTCAATGTATTGCCTAGATCGTTAACTCCACTTTGTTCACTGGACGTCATTTGTATCGATTATTCGATTATTTACATACGTGACGTCTTTGGAAACTTATTGAATCCAGTCTAATACATTATTCAAAATGAAATTAATAATAAACATATTAATTATTACAATTGTTAAAACTAGCTTTGATAAATTGTAAGTCTGATGCTAAGAAACGGTTGTCTTATGACAACTCAAGCAAAAAATATCATATCTCGATAATCAGTTAATATTTTACACAGAAACACAATGTTTGAACATTTTAAATTACATTTCAAGCTCGTTTAAATTACCTTGAAGTTTGTGTAAAGTATATCCGAAAAATTCAGAGGAAGAAGACTAAGGTGGTATGGGTACGCAATGAAGAGAGCTGAAAATGATGTGACAATCATATTAAACTGGAAGATTGATGGATAAAAGTCTAAAGGTAGGCCAATAAAGAGATGGATGGATCTGTGAAGACAGATGACATGATGATTCATAGAATAATAGAGAACATATACCAGGACAGTGGAGGGTGGAAGGAAGGACATATTGTGTCGTTGGGAGAAGGTGAAAAATAAAAAGTCGAGAAGGAAAGAATATAATAGTATGAAGTGAAATATTATGTTACCTGTAAATCAGGCTGTATTGCGAGATCGTTGGGCCACATCTGGTGGTCGTCGCGGAATAGAGAGTTGGTGAGCTCCATAGACAGCCGCTTCTTGTAGTCATGGGGCTTGTCCTCGGACATGCGGAACAGCACAGCAGCAGCGTATGTGGCCACACCTCAAATATTATTGACAAAATGGTCATCTAGTTATACTAATAAAATTGAAGTATGAAGAAAGAATACAAATTCTTGCAGCCAGACAGCCCAGGTAGAAATTTTTCCATCCCGATTACTACCAATGCTGCCATAACAACTTTGATTTGTATTCTGGCTTTATTAGCCAAGTCCCAGTCCCCCCTACCTTCGATCCCGGTAGCACATTTGTTAGTACTTCTGGTGTTGCAAATTTTCATAGGCAACCTAGCCAACCAACATTTTCTATCAGGTTGGCTGTTAGATTGTCTGCTGTATTTTAGCGATTAAAAGTGACTGTTTGTAATTTTAAAACCATTGCAAGCATATTTTAAGTGAAAACTACTATCCAAATCATGCTTAATCAGATAGACCATTACAAAATCATTGTCTCTCTTAGCCTGTCTTAAATACAATTTCAGGCTCTAAAACGACTTAATGGACATCATCAAACTTTTAAAGACTAGATTTAGGACTATATATAGACCCCGCCTGGTAATATTAAGTATTTACTATGTATAAACATATTTTCTATATTATTCTATGAACAAAATTTTCCACATCACCTCATGTACACTTGTAAATATATTTCCAGTACAAAAAAGTAGTCTATATTCATCTCCATTATAAAAATTTAAGACATATCAAATGATCATGATAACCTGTTCATTACCACAAATATGACAAAGGAACAACAAGCATACAAGTGTTTACTTTCATATTCATATCTTAGCAGGTTCCGATTACAGTTGGACACAAATTATAATTCCAATTGGCAATTCATTTGCACAGATAAATCAGATCATTTTCAACAAGTGATTTTTTTATTGCATGTGGTCAACAGACAGGCAGACGGCCCACTTGATGGAAAGCAGTCGCCATGGCCTAAGGATGCAACACCAAAGGTGCTACAAATGCGCTGCCACTGAAACATGACTCAGGGTTGTAATGGCGGCATGCTCTAGACCAGGGTTATGTTAGATATGGTAGTAGCCATCCAGACGGGTAAACACTCTACCACCTGGCTGTGGGTTGCTATGTCGCCTCCTACGACAGGCAGCAAGGCCGCAAGAAATTGTATAGATTCTCTGTACCTGCACAGATAAATAAATCTATATTGAACTTTATTCGCAAGCACAATGTAGTTGCTTGCTATGTATTCTTAGCTCTGTCCGGCTGACACGATTCCTACAATGTGGCGGTCTATAGCGCAGGTACACCGGAACGAATAATTGTGTAAACCTGTACAACTATGTTTACCTTCATTCCGGGAATGCAGCAACTCGGTAAGTGGAGCTGTGGCACCCTCAGCTTCAATCATTTCAGCCCCTTCCTTCTCCACCGCTAACTCACAGAGCACACCCGCCGCAACACGCTGAAATATAAAAACGTCAATAAATATTAATTTATGAATTTTAATATCCATCCCTCATTTATTATACAGCGTTCTCTATACTGCAATAAATTGACATTCTTGAGTGGTATTTTAGTCTTTTTTTTGGGGTTATTAGCTGCAACTCTATTAGCCTTATACTTGCAATTCCATTCATAAAATCCATACCCCAGGTTACCTCGAAGAGATCGCGCCCATGCGCGCGTTACTGTTTAATGTGATTACTGTTTAAGAAACAGTGTGATAAGGGAGTGTTGTGGATTGAAAGAAGATGTAGTGACAAGAGTCGACAAAGGAATTTTAAGGTGGTTTGGGCATGTAGAGAGAATGAATGAAAGCAGAATCACAAAACAAGTATATGAAAGCAATGTGACTGGTAGAGTCGGTGCCGGTAGACCGAGACATACTCACCATGATCAAATTGAAGATATTTTGAAGAAAGGTCAGATAAAAAGTAGAATAAGCGTGTACATATGAAAAGATTAATGAAAGTTGATGAAGCGAAAAGTGTTTGTCAGGATCGTAGTAGGTGGAGATCCATCGTCTCTGCCTACCCCAATGGGAAACAGGCGTGACAATATGTATGTATGTATTTATTTCATGTGCATGTGGTGAATAATAAGTATTTTTTTATCTATCTATTCACAAATTCGATATTATAATGAAAGACAATAAAAACAAATGGGTACGTAAGATAATGGAGTGGTACCCAAGAGATGGAAAAGGTGTAGAGGACGACAATATAAGAGATGGAAGGACAATTTGAAAAACACAGCAGGGACACTGTGGTCCAGAACATGTAAAGACAGAGAGAAATGGGCATCAAATA
Source organism: Dendrolimus houi (assembly GCA_039645545.1). NCBI lineage: Eukaryota > Metazoa > Arthropoda > Insecta > Lepidoptera > Lasiocampidae > Dendrolimus > Dendrolimus houi. Next base: position 19,387,037 of record CM077127.1, on the reverse strand, counting down.
GCTTGAGGGAGACCTTTGTTGAAGGACAAGCTGAGAAGGAGGCAAAATTGAATATCAATTAGCTGATTAATTAAAGTAATTTATATGTAACGGTTTTTTGTTTCAGTAATAAAGGCTATTTTTATTTTATTATTCAGTAATTAATCAAAAAAAAATCGTCTTAATGGATGATTTCAATGATAATGTTTTTTTTTTTAGTTTCATAATACACCGTGATGGTTCTCTTTCCGCAGACTTTACTGGGGAGTTTCTTGCCCCTTTTTAATCTTAAAACCAAGGTTCATTTATATTTACAACTCGAAAATGTTCATCAACTAAACTCTCAATAAAACCTTTCAATTTGCTATATAATAACAGCTCATCGATATCTGACCCACTGGGACGCATGCGCCAGCCATTGCGCTACCACGAATTTTTATATTTTTAATTGATAAATATCAATCATATAATAAAGTTCTAATTTGATATTGTAATGATAATTGCCATGCTTCAACAAAAAAAACAAAAAAAATTAAAGAAAATGATCACCTGTATATTTTCAATTTCGTTGAACAGCAGTTGAACGAATATTGGTATCACGTTCTGCTGGCGTATGAGCTGCCTGTTCAGGCTCTCCCTGGCGAGTATGTGGAGGGCGCCCACTGCGCCCTCAACGATCTCCTCCATGCGCACGCCGTCCGCGTACGCGCCGCCGGCTCCGGTGCCGCCGCCGCCGCCCGAAGATGTGCGTTGCTACAATTATTTTATTTATTTGGGTAACATACAAAAATTAATATTCTTTAATATAATACACAAAATTAATACATATATATCAATCAAGTTTACAAAATAATGCATATAATTAAAAAATAGCCACAAGAAAAATAAATTACATTTATTAGAAAATTTAAAAAAAAAACTTTTACTATATACAATATACAGAAGTAATTGAATAATAACTACGATATGCCCGCAACTTCGTTCACGCTTGAGTTGAAATTCCATCGGGATTCTCAGGTCATAATGTATCACAGAATTTAAAGAAAGAATATAAGCTATCATTTTAGTGGAAGCTGTGTCGGAACAAGCTAATTTTTATGCATCCGTAAAACTTCAAACCGCTCCCGGGATAATTTCCGCGGGATTCTCGGGAAAAAATCACACATTTTATTACATAAAATTTGCTATTGATCAATGAAAAAATCACATTGAAATTATTGTTTTGCTCTGGTCATTTTAAATCATTCCCAGAAAAATTGCTGAGGGATTCCCAGTATAAAATGTAGCGCAGATTTTAAGGAAAAGCGCATCGAAATCGGCCCATTAGTTTTTACGTGAATCCCGAACTAACAGACAATCAGACAAGAAATCTAGAAAAATAGTATTGTGTTCTCCATTATTTATATAGTTTATTCCAGTTTTTTTTTTAAATAGCTTTAATGTCAGACATGGCGTGTTTAGAATTTTATAATATTACTAGCTGACCCGGCAAACATTATTTTGTCATTTAAATTATTTCTAGTAATTTTAAGTAAGTCAAACTATTAAAGTACTAATATCGCCATTAAAAAATAGGGATTGATCGTAGAAGGGTGAAAATTTGAAGTTGTATGTATTTTTCAATGCTAAATCATAATAAAATAAAAATATATATAGACAAAAAATTTTAATAAATATTTAGGGGTCACCCTTATTATTTAGGGGTATGAAAAATAGATGTTGGCCGATTCTCCGACCTACCCGATATGCACGCAAAATTTCATACAAATCGGTTCAGCCGTTTTGAAGGAGTTTGGTAACAAACACCGCGACACGAGAATTTTATATATTAGATAGATAAACTACCCAACTGCTATTAACTGCCACTTACCCGCTGCGTGTCGTTGAACGCGCGCATCAGCAGCCTGACGAGGTGGTGCACGGCGCCGTGTTCGCGCAGCGGCGCGTAGTTCGCGGGGCACAGCGCCAGGTTGCGCACCAGACCCACCACCGCCTTCACCAGAGGCCAGCGGGACGGCGGTTGCAGCAGCTTTACGATCACCTGCAATGTATCCCTCACGTTTAAAGGAACTGGCATGACTCTGAATAAGATTTTCATGACTGAATATAGTTTCATTTGAACCGTAGTGCTTACTGATGGCAGCCACACAAGCTACGATCCACCGGACAGGTACTAACTGTACAGGTGTGACTGTGTAGTTACACAGGAGCAGACATTGTCCTGCCCTGAAAAAATAAATATCTAGGACCCAATTCTGGTGCCTCCTACCGGTTCCAATTTTGAATCTAAACCATCCAGAGACCCATTAAAACACACACAAAAATCATCAAAACCAGTCCAGGAGATTAGGAAGATCCTAGAACCCGATCCCAGCGCCACCTACATACAGGTTCAAATTGTGAATCTATACCATCTGTGGATCCACTCAAACACACATAAAAAATTATCAAAATCGGTCCAGGAGATTAGGAGGATCCTACTAGAATCCGATCCCAGTGCCACCTACCGGTTCTAGTTGTGAATCTATACCACCCAGAGACCCACTGAAACACACAAAAACAAAACCGTCAATTGCTCCAGGAGATGAGGAGGATCCTAGAACTCGAACTTGGTGCCACCTACAGGTTCCAATTGTGAATTTAAACCATCCGGGAATCCACTCAAACATACACAAAAAATATCATCAAAATCGGTAAAGGCGTTCTCAAATTATGCGCGTACATACATTTCTATAATTCATTTTTATATAGATGTGATTGATCCAGGTTATCACAATTACAATGTGAAAAGGAAACAACGTAATAAAACCTAGCAAATCGAGATAACAGGTGAACCCGTCTCCATTTTCACCTCACATCAGGTGCAATGTCGGTCAAGCACGAACCTATACAATATAAGAAAAATAACAGATGTCTCAAACTTACTTTTCTACTATCCATAACCTGAACACTGCTAGAAAATTGACATTACTTGCAACAGCACAATATAAGTATGCAGTGTTTGCTACAATTTCATTAATTGTTTGAAGTTAGTTATATAATAGTGACTGCTTCTGTGGTTGAGCGAGCTTAGCCTTTGCCTGCTGACCTTGCTACAATGCAGAGGCTTCGGGTTCGATTTCTGGCATGGTAAATTTCATAAACGAACTGTCTATTATTTACTATGGTCTAAGCGTCAGGGATATGTCCCAAATTGTATATTACCCATACATAGCACAAGTATAACTCGCTTAAGTTGGGGATATTTTATAATGTGTGTTTGTCTGCCGATATATATATATATATATAATTTATATTTTAACATTATATAAAAAAGAACTTGAGATAGACAAATATGAAATAAAAGAATTTTTAAGTAGACATGTTGCTGAAGATTTCATTCTTAAACAGTGATAACACATTGCAAAACAGTGTACTTAGAATTGGAAGTAGACTTAATTTGTAACTTAGTTTTTTTTTTATTGCAGGAGTTCAGCAGACAGACAGATGACCCACTTGATGGATGGACATGTGCAACACCAAAGGTACAGTTACAAATGCGCTGCTGCTCTCTTAAGGGAGACTGATCACTAATGCCGGAACACAACTCAAGATTGTTATGGCGACATACTTTAGACCACGGGTGGTAGCCATCCAGTTGGGCAAATACCCTACCACCTGGCTGTGGGTTGTTTTGTCGCCTCTTACGACAGGCCGCCCGGCCGCAGAAAATTGTATTGTTTCTCCGTTCCTGCATGGATAGAATTTGAATTTGTGTTTGAATGAAAACTTTTGAACTTAAACAAAACTGGCAGCAGAGAATAAATGTATGAACAATACTAACCGGTAGTCCGTAATGCAGCCTAACCGCGTTCTGCGCCATCTCGCTCTCGACGTGCCTGGAGGTGAGGTGCCGCAGCGCGCACACCGCCGGCTCCGTGATCTCCTCGCGGTCGCCGGCCGAGACCACGGTGCGCACCAGCGCATCCACGCCGCCCGCCTGGCACACCGTCACCTGCCGCCGCCATCGACAATGTATCATTAGGGATGTTAAAAAATAATCAATTTTTATTTAAATCAATTATTTTCTTATAAGCGATGTTTTATTATCGATTTTTATAGTAATATTAATCGATTTTTAGTAAATCGATTATATAAATTACGTGTTTAAATCGATTTACAGAAACAGCTCGTATCTATGCGACATTTGTGACAATAATTATTATTTTATTGTTTAAAATTGAAGATTAACGAAAGATTTGTATTTTAGTTTATTTTTTGAGACTATAGAGTAGTTGTTTAGTTTTGTATTTCTCATTTTAAGTGTTTTATTTTAAAGCTAGTGAAATGTAAAATAGGACATTACTATTATGGCAATTTTTTAATTTGATTTATATTTTAGTTTTTGAGACAATAAGTTTGTCATTTTGTTGGGATGCTCATCATTTCATTTTTATTATAATAAATAAAACGTTTAATAGTACTAAAATTTGTATCAATAATGCTATTTGGTTTCCTAATTCCTTGCCTTGAAATTTTAAAGGAGCATTGCCTTTGATTTTTAGTTTTGAATTGGTTATTTTTTTATTCATATAATTTTATTAGATTTGTAATCTGATAAATTGTTAATATGAATCTCTTAGGTTTATTATTGGAATATGAAAAGCATGTACTTTTAAATAATACAAAAAAATCGACTTATTTCACAAAAATCGATTATTTATTTTATTAAAATCGATTCTTTTCCATTAATCTCACATCCCTATGTATCATCAAACGTGGGAAATCTCTATTAATATCTATCTATAATATTATATATAACATTCTAAACATGTCGTGTCTGTACATTGAAGCCATTAAAAAAAAACGCGTGCGTCTCGGGACGCCCGACAGAAGTGATAACATAAACTAATCTAAGTTGAACTATTTAATATTAAAACTGTTTAACTTGAGAAAAGCTTAGGTTATTACTTAAATTTTATATATATAGTGGCGTGGGTTAGAGTGAAAGAGGAGCTTGCCGCGCTGCCGTATGCCCGAGAGAAAGGGAAGCTACACAGACTGGCGCCGTAACGAGTTACGCAACGAAGCGGTTTACTTTCCCATAAGAAGTTATCACTTCAAAAATTGGGATAGACTATATAAACGACGGAGAACAAGATGCATTTTTTTTTAGATTTTTCTCTGTTTTTCCATTTCTTCAGGATTCACGTAAAACCTACTGGGCCGATTTCGATGCGGTTTTCGCTGATCGACAACAAATTCTTAAGACTTAAAATCTGCACTACTTTTTATCTTGGGAATTTTTCTGGGACTGATTTAAAATGGTCAGATTGAAAAAAAGTCGAATTTTTGTACTGATCGATAGCAATTTTTATGTATTACTAGCTGTACCCGGCAGACTTTGTCCTGCCTTTAAAAAATAAAAATCTAGAACCCGATTGCAGCGTCATCTACCGGGATCAAATGTTAATCTAAACTCGAATCAACTTGAACAGAGTAGAAAATTATTAAAATACTTATATCACTATTAAAAAATAGGGGTTGGTGGTAGAAGGATGAACATTTAGGGTTGTATATATTTTTCAATGCTAAATCATAATAAATTATAAATAAGAAATTTTGTAAAAAAAATTAAAAATATATTTAGGGGTGGGTCACCCTTATCATTTAGGGGTATGAAAAATAGATGTTGGCCGATTCTCATAGATACCGGATAAGCACAAAAAATTTCATTAAAATCGGTCAAGCCGTTTCGGAGGAGTATGGCAACGAAAACTGTGACACGAGAATTTTATATATTAGATAATGTGTGATATTTTTATCCCAGGAATCCTGTGAGCGGTTTGTAGTTGTCCGGGTGTTTAAAAATTAGCTAATTTCGACACAATTTTTACTAAAACGATAGCTGCGGTACTTTTGAGTCTCGGCAACAGCGCGGGAAATTCAAGTCAAGCGTGGACGAAGTCGCTGGGATATCTTAGTTAAAAATAAAAATTGTAATAAGAAAATACATCGCAAGTTGGACGTTTTTATTTAGAAGTGTAAGTTTTATTGCAAATGTATGTTTTTCAATCTGCTTATTTATTATTTACGATTTTTTATAAATAACCAACAATGAGACATGATGAGTATGTGCTGTGGCATCTGCTGATGTAAACTGACAATCCGATGTACACTTCAAACAGACATAAACTAAAAGAAAATACATGATAAGCCCTATAATTGCACAAAAATGAATTGGAGGACAGGGCTAGATGAATGATCAATGAAACTGTATACCTTATTACGTTGATTATTGCAAGTCAGATTAGAGAGGATGCCAGCAGCGCAGGTGACGATATTCACATCGGTGGAGGCGAGTACCTGCACAAGGCTCTGCAGAAGAGCTTCCAGACCTTCAACCTATAAACAAAAGACGTAGGTAAACTGCATGTTATACTTAGATGGATGAAAAAATATTTATATTAATTTAAGTAGGCAGCAAAAAAGACAGTTTCTGAAGAAACTCGTATGTCGGTATAACAAACTACATTATGAGCTGAAAGCCAAGTTAAATACCCAGAGTAAGTTTATTAGCAGACGGAACCCAATTGCAAATTATAAACCGAAAGAAAATGAATGGGTCACAGGAGGAATATAATTTTCGAATATACTTTATAGTGTTATCATTTTTAATTATGTTTTGTTTTTAATGCTTGAAGCAAATAAGTAAACAACCCTCATGGCAAGTGGTTACTTTCGCCTATGGATATATGCAACATCAAGAACCTTTTCAATGAGTCATTGGCCTGTAAAACATTTCATAATCCAAAGGGGATTATAAATACATATTATAGCACAAAGGGACATTTTGGTATAAAGTAAATAGAATTATTTAATATTTTTAACTTTATACATCTTACTTTGGTGGCAGCATCGGAGAGGTTTCTCAATGTCCATAAGCAGTTCTGCACAAGACGACCACTTGGGTTGCCAAGGTGCATGGCCAAGGCCTGCATGCCACCGGCCTCCACAATGGCTGGCTTGTTGCTAGAGCATACTGACAGGACCTGTAAGCAAAATCCACTTATAAAATAAGTAAACATTTTTCTCATATACATAACAAATGTTCACAACAAACCAATTTCTCTTTTTTTATCTTTTCTCAATTATTTGGGATCGACACATACAACATCTGTCACACCACAATCATCATGGCATCCTTTACAAATGCACCTATCTCTTTTTTGGTCTGCCTTTATTTTTTTACATCAATCTACTAATTTAACATTCTTTTTGTCATATTGTGACTTAATTTGCAACAAAATAATATATAATAAAATGTTTGTAATTTTATTTTCTTAGTTACATCTCATTTTACATTATACTAAATAGACAACGTGTCGAGGTACAAGTCAACAAAGACCATATGCTTTTCTATGAAACCATTCACACTGATGTTTCACAAACATGATATTTCTATACATATTTTGAAAGTAGCTTTGTATATTCTACATATAATAAATTCTATGAAAACTATGTAGCTGCATCAACATGTATAAGACATCTTCCAACCAAATATCAACTATATCTAGTGGATACCAGTTACAAGAAAAATAGTTGTGATATTTACAAGCAAAGCAGGCTTGATGAATTTGTGGTACCCTCACAAAATCATCATTTGTGTACTGAATTATTAATATCAAACTTACTAATAAACATATTAGCAAACATACATATACTATGTGGCACATTTTTTACTATTTTTACCCCCTCGGTGACCATCCATAGTATATGTCAAGACCACCTTCCCTAGTTTTCATGTACGAATTCATAAATATGGTTTTAAATAATTTTTTGCAAACCAAAAATGTTGCCAGTTAGTTTTTGCTGATAAATAGAATCTTGATTGAAGACTTCAAGTCGCCAGTGAACAGATATCTTCTAGATAAGTGTGCTCCATCTTGGACCGCGTCATCACTCAATAACAGTTGAGAGAGTGGTGAAACGTAAACCTAAATCCATAAAAAAACAAAGTAAGAAAATGTATTACAATTTGGCTCATTAGCCGTTTAAAAAGCGCTAAACTAGGTCGAAGAAGCGCGAGATATCCCCAGAGGACATTCAATACGTGACAAAACCCTAAGCACTCCCAGCCCCCCTTCCCTCCTTCTCTCCTGCACCTGTTACCAAGCGTGGTATTTTCAAGACCTCCCTCCCATCCTGAACGCGTCAAATAGTATGGGTATGTTCCGCTATGATGGATCCGTAGTTTATTATGTACTTAAAAATAAATTAAATTACGCCTTCAATACTCACTTTCAAAACCCTCGAAGTGGTCCACAGCAACTTTTCGTAATCGTACGAGCGCATGATACGCACTAATTCGATAGGTCCTTGCGACGCCAAAATAATCAATTTCGACTCTTGATTGCCGTATGCCAAAATCTGAAGGCAATCCGTCACAATAGCTAAGAACTTCACATTGTTCCTTTGTAGCAAAGCAACCATTTTTTGTAAGCCACCGGCCAACCGCACTGCCATCTTGGAACCATCTTGATGTAACAGCAGATTATGGAGTGTAGTTATCGCATAGAACAAGACAGATTCCACCGGGGATGATAGTAGTTTCACTAAAGCTGGTATTCCACCACTTTTGAAAATCGCCAAAAGACCTTGCCGATGGTGAGATAAATTATGCAAGGTCCCAACTGCTCCTTTAGTGGTTTCTAAGTCATTGCTATTAGAAATGGCCCGTACTAAGGCGGCGACCATCTGAGGAGAGTTCATGATGGCGTGACGTGAAGCTTCCTTCTTTGACAGTTGGTGAACCATCATAGCCGCTTGAGACACTACCACTTGATCTTCGTCATTCAGGAGTTTGATCAATTCTGGGATGGCTCTGTTGGGAAGAAAAATGTTAATTTACTAAGTTTTTAGAGAAATGGTTAGACTTCATACAAAATAAATCAAATTAATCACATTTAAAACTGATAAAAAGCAGTTTGATTTGATATTCACAAAATATATAACAATAGTTTAAAATTATCTGCCTCTTAAAATTGCAACCATTGATTTCCAGTTTTAAACACTACTATTATCTATATAAATAAAAATTAATTGTAGAAGTGTATGTATGCGCATAACTTGAACACGACTTTACCAATTTTGATGTAATTTTTATGCATGTTTGAATGATGGGTCCCTGGATGGTTTGCATACACAATTGGAATCGATAGGAGGTAATAGAATCGGGTCTTAAATTTTTATAATTTCAAGGCAAGACTGCTATTTTATTATACATACTATTACTACTACATGTATATTATAAAATCCATAAACTTTCCAGAACAACAGGTATATTTTACCTCCATTCTTAGTCACTCTTAGAATTACTAAAGACATAGCGAGAGACAGGGATATTTACCTAGTGGCCAAATCAGCATCATCTTGGTAATTGATCAAGTTAACAACAGCATGTTTGAGCATCTGAGATGGCTCAGCCAAACGTTGGACAGCAGTTGGCTGTGCTGGATCCAGCTGTGTGGAAGGTATCTCAATGCCTTCTTCCAGGGTCTCAGGAAACATAGCGGCTCGAACACGCTGAGAGCGAGTTTGTGAGAGCTGCTGGTTCATATCTATAGAAATGAGATACATTGTCAGTCACAACTTTGTAATAATCAAAGTCGTGGTAGCACAATGGCTAGCGAACTCATCCCAAACTCAAAAGAGCGCGGGGTCAATCCTGGCCAGAACGCTTACACCACTCAGCCAGTTTTCTGCTCTAATGTGCATATTGTTACATTTTCCATGTGCTAACAACGGTGAAGGAAAACATTGTGATGCAACCTGCACATTGAGATAACTGATGTGTCAAACCTGCCAAGCTGCCTTGAACAAGCGTGGCGGGTATACTATCCATTCCCCCTATAATGGGAGGCCAGAGCCCAGCAGCGGGGCATTTATGGGTTGATTTTATATATATATTGAAATCAGATTAACTACATGTCTTTTATTTAATCAAGTATTTAACAGAATAATAAAAGTCTATTCAGAGAAACAGGATTTGTCATGTGGGAGTTTAAGGACATGAAGATATGAATATTACAATGATGACAAGTGGCACAATGGCAAAAGTGACATATGTGCTGCTGTGCACCATATCAAAGAGTATGTCATGTTTTATTATAATATATTAGGATATGCCTGTGCCTTTGTCCATGATTGACTTGAAGTTCCCGCGGGACACAAAATACCGCAGCTATGGTTTTAGTGAAAACTGTGCCTGAATTAGTGAATTTTTATGCAGCTAAACAACTTCAAACTGTTTCCGGGAAATTTCCCGCGGGATTCCCGAGATAAAACATATCAAATATTTTTTTACATAATTTTTTTTATAGATCAGTGAAAAAATCACATTGGAATTCAATTTTTTATTTTAATCTGGCCATTTCAAATCATTCCTACAAAAATTCCCATGGAATTCCTAGGATAAAAACTAGCGCAGGTTTTAAGTCTAAATATTTGCTGTCGATCAGCGAAAACCGCATCAAAATCGGCTCAGTAGTTTTTACGTGAATCCAGAAAAAACAGACAAACAGACAAGAAATCTAAAAAAAATTGCATCATGTTCTTTATTGTTTATATAGTCTATTCCAGGTGTTTTTTAAATAGCTTCAATGTACATACACGGCATATTTAGAATTTTATAATATAGATTAGAGTCAGTTTAACTAAATGCATAAATAAGTCCAAATGTCAATATTATTGGAGCCTAACCAGTCCAAAGTTTTTTCATAATTTTTATCAATATTTATAAAAGGTGAAGTTAGAGGATGGCTAGTAAGTTATTTTCTTTTTATGTAATAATAAATATTCATGCTTAACCAATAACCAATATAAACAATAACAACAGCTCACTATATCTTAAAGAACTGATTACAGTTTTCAGTGAAAAGTGCTACATAAATTTATAATTTTAATTCAACTGTATTTTTATTTCTGTAATTATCATAATTAAATCTTACCATCAACCTGTTCTTGGGTGAAACCCTGAGCAAACCCCTGGTCTAGGTCAAACATGAGCTGGTCGCCTTCCATCTCGTCATCTTCCTTGCCAGTGAGTGATGGCACCTAAAAATTGATTTCAAATACAATTTATCTTTTAAAGCAATAAAATTCAAGTGAAGTCTATAATTTCAACATAAAAGCAAAAATTAATGTACAAACTATTACATATTATAGGTTTCCCAATGACAAATTATGTTATTAGAAGTGCTGTTTGTCAATCTGCTGATTTGTCTCAAGCAGACTCAAAAAACTCAACAAATTTTAATGAAAAATTTACAGACAAAGTAGCAATTTCATCTTAACTTCATACATACATTTTGGTCCAATATTCTGCAGGATTCAGACTATATGAATACACAAAGTCCAATTTCTGTATAAATGAAATGGCGGCCATAGCTAGTTTAAAATTAATCCAAAGTAATATGTATTTGATAATTTTGAGTTACAAAACACAGAGCACAATTAAGCAATAATAAAAAACAAAGAGATACAAATTAGAAACTAATAATAATAATAATAGTTCTTGCCGGGGAGTTTAATTTATGTGAAACTAGAGATTACCCCTCAGCTGGGCTGTGGGTCAAGTGGGTCAAACTTCTATTGTGTACATTTTGTTTACAGAGCATGCTCCAGCAGGCGTTAATAGAGGTTATATTGTATTCAATTATTATGTAAGTGCTTTTTACCCCTGGATGATTCACTTCATTTTATATCACAAACTATCCCATCTCCGAGCATGAAAGTATTTATATCCATTTTCAGTATTAAAACTACATTTACACAAAATTACAGCAAAACCAATCTAGTACACCTAGTAGTCCCAGTTTCCATGAAAGCTTAACAGTCAGGCAGATCCAGTTACTATCACATTTTTTTATAGACAATAAATTTTTATATTTATAAACTTGAGAAATGATTGGTCTCCTATACAAACTTTGAACCCGTTCTAGGTTTATTTATCTATCCCTCGTTTATCTATCTGTAAACTACATCAATGACAAAAATAACCAAAATGTCAAATCACAAAAAAAAAAACAAAACATCCTACTTTCTGGGATAACCTGTATATAAATCAATCTCATTATCCGGGATTAAAAATATCCCTTGTCCACCCTCACTATTAAAATTACATATTTACCGATTTTCAGCCAAATCAGTCAAATAGTTTTTCCATAAAAGCATAACAAAACAGAGAGACAAATATATTTTTATCCTGGAAACTATCATATTTTTCGGGATGAGGATTTCGGGAAAGCCTCCTATGTTCGTCCTCAGCATTGAAAATACATATATACTGAGCTTTAGCCCAAATGGTTCTGTAGTTTATTCATGAAAGTGTAACAGACACAAAGTTACTTTAAACATTTATAATATTAGGGATTTAGCTTCAAGTCTGATTACTACAACTTATAAAAATATCAGTATCTGAGATATATTAACTAACTTACTGTACATTTTTATTTTGGGTTCATATTAAATTTTTAATGGTTTATGTAAATTATTCACCATTGATTATCTTTTGTGTTATAGAGTAATTACATAATTATAATTTATTAATTTGTTCTTTGAGGCTATATAGTTTTATTGTATTTAGTGTTATATAAAAATCATGTGTGTGCTTTCTAAAAATTAATAATGCTGAGAAAGAGATAAAGCAGACAATGTATTCTAAAATCTTACTATACCTGAGTAGCTGCACCAGAATTAATGCCAGAGTCAACCAGGTAGGAGTTCTGCTGCCATAGAAGTGTTTGTTGCTCCTTACTAGGTGCCATTGGCACATCAGAACCTCCGTAGCTACTGTGAGACACTGAAAATGGTGTACAAATCATGCTGCATTTAGTACACTACAGCCCATATAATAGAGAAGAGAGTAGAGAACTATAACAATTGAACTATACTATTAGAAAAGAAAATTAAAAGCACCAACTCCACTATCAGAAAATTAGTGTTGAGGGGAGAAGGGGATAGGTGTATGAAAGTCAAACCCCCCTCTATTTCCTGCTGCTAGAGATGTGTAGACTTTTTAAACAGAGGTGCCCTTGGGGATGATTTGGAAACAATTTCATAATAAGTCTCTTTAAATAGGGCAGAATGAAGAGGGCGGGGAGTACCTGCCATCATTTTAGCTGATGGAGACACATTTTATTTTAAGAAATAAGAGGTAAGAGCAGTGATACCTGGGTGGTCAAAGAAAACCTACTTCTAAGCTATCATAATTCAGATATGCCTTAAAAGTGGAGCTCCCAACTAAGTTTAGCCCAAAAGTAGCCATTCAATTTTTTTTTATTAAAAAATCCATGAATCTCTGGCAGTTGGTTAATTCTACCTTAAAAAGGCAGGATACTATGACATTTTTAATGGTTCCTAACAGGCCACCTGTTGTGAATCTAGAAGACAGCAGAGAGTGTATAATGCATTTCCACCTGTATAAAAGAACACTACAATTTGACAAATTGTAAGATAACATTACTATGTATTGATTTATTATGTTCATATTAATAAACAGCATAAAAAATAATGTAAATGTTCAGTATTAATTTAACAGTTACCTGAACTCAATTACCATAAGCTATGAACAGGATGCCTAGGGAATGCAGTCAATATCTTTGGTGTGAGTCACTCACTATAATTTATAATAGTAACATCGGGGCATCTTTGGAGTACCTCTACACGATTAGACTATTTGTATGAATAATGTAATGCTGTAATACTCACTTGTGCGGCTTTGTGACGACGGTATTTGATAGCTCATGATTTAAAGGATGCAAGTATGCACCCTTCTGTCTGTGAAAAAAAGAAACCGTTTAGTCTGCGCCGATACAATCGCACAGATCGATTCCTAATATTCCTATTATACTTATTATAAACAAATAGTATTAGCCACGCATACGTTCATATAAACATTTCTAAATATTATTTGTGTTACACGATCGATTACTTATGTGGTGAATAAAACAAAATAAACAAAAACACCATGAACTAAATACCAACACCACACCCGACCCCATAAAATAAAAATCAGTTTATTCTTGAGATTCAATAACTTTCACTGAAACAAAACCATGTTTGCGACAAAAATCACTCACTTTAGCTTTTTAATCCCCGTACGAAGCAAAACCAGATATTTTCAACGTTTTTAGATATAATAAATCCACAAGAAACCCTCCACCTCACATTCACCAAATTGACATGACAATATGGCGTCGGTAAAGTCGGTATGGGTGTTCGGTTCGTTTCGTTTCATATGTGTACAACTTTGTATAGCTTTCCCTATTCACCGTAAACAGTATTACTATCCATTTGTCTCGCTTACACAGCTTACAGAAGTGACTGCCAACATAATAACAAAACCATATTTCTTTACACGCAGAAAGTGACAGCTTCAAATAAAGTTATCCATATTTTAAAATATTAAATTAAATACTTAGTTTTCGTCTGTAGAAATTTTTTGATTGCAAAAAAATTCCATGATAATTATAATCTAATAATTAAATACTTTGTTACTGTATACAAAGGATATCCTAGATTTTTTTAAGTTCCAGAGTTTTTAGCGGGAATTTGGATATAGATAATACTAGGGTAAAGTTTTGCTGTGTAGTTTGAGTTTAAAAAAAAGTTTAATATTTGTTAAAAACGAGTTATAGTTGTACTAAATGTGATATAAAGTACTGACTTCTTATGAGCAACATCCATGATAGCTTTTTGCTTAACGCACTGGCGTCTCAAATGACGAGGGCACGACTCTTTGGCGGGGAACAATAATTGATTGTTAACAATAGTTATTGTTCCGAACACTCATATTTTTAACTTATGAAACTTTCAAAGTTAGGTATTAAAAAGGATTTTTATTATAAAACTAATCTATGGAAGAAGAATCATTCATGACCAGTTCCTATATCTTACCAAAAATTCGTTTGCCCTACTATCGCTTAAAATTTCACATAAGCTCTACAATTAATGTCAAAATTTAACCGATGCTAAAACAAATGATAGAATAGTAAGATACCTATAGGAACCGGCTATTTAAAAAATCTCAGAACATTCAGAGAATTTTAGGAAAATTCTGAAATGAAACAAACTATAATATAATGGCCGTTTTACATTCTGGCGATAACTTCATGTGGACGCAAGAACTTAACTGCATGAGGACTACTCCATTTCCGTTGTGTTAGTGAATGTGACCAAACGCGACTTACTTACAGCGTTAAAAATTAACGCGTTACATCAGTGTATACATACATATCTATGTTATCTATCAATGTCTAATACCATTAACGATGTCTCATCTCAAATAACTTATTAAACCCTCGCCTACATCTCTGTGACACAGTCATAATGATTTTATCTATGAGTCTGACGTCTAGTATTTTCACAGAAGTCACGTTCCTCTAGTACCTCATAACGGTCAAAATACTCTTCCAGCCGGTCCACAAAGCGGTCACGGTAGTTATAGTTGCTGCGAAACACTAACGACGTCATAATTTTCGCTCACGCAGCGCTCATAACGACTCATGTCTAGAGGTGGTCGAAGTGGGCGTTGACCACCAAACATTCATTCTCTCTATCAAGACGTTGATGAAGGCTCGATATTCAAATCAAACCATACTTCAACTAATGACAATAATTTTTGTCTAATGGTCAGTTCCTATATCTTACTATTCATTCACTTGCCCTACGATCGGTTGAATTTTGACATTAGTTGTATGGATGTCAACAACAACAAGTTGTATAGATGTTTGACTTATGTCAAATTTTAACCGATAGTAAGGCAAATGAACGGTCGGTAAAATATAGGAATCGGCGCTTAATGACATCAAAGTTACATAATCCATTCCACTTGAGTTTATGATTGTAACGCCCGCAAGCAAGTGGTACGGGAAAATTCCTGGCCGTGACTGTGGACGTCGTGTGCTTCCAATGGAACGCAGCCAGAATAGGTAATTTTATTATTTTAATTTTCGGAATAATGAGTTCCCGTTTTAGTAATTTTTATAATATATCCACATACAGCCGATTCAATTTATCCACCGACGAGTCTGATATACATGTATTTATACGAGAATATAAGGAGCGCATTAAAAGACAATTGGCTCGGGAAGAGGAGTGTGGAAAAATTCCATTTATTTCTTTTGCTGAGAAACGGCTCAGTGTCACTGATATCACTTGGCTTCAAGATAACCATGACAGGTTCTTTCAAGACACCGCAAATGAAGGTTTAGTTAAAATAAATTATTCGTCGGAATATGGGTTTATTACTTGTATGACGTATTCACGCGACGGTGAAGAAATTGTCGTCGGTCATTCAACAGGGGTTATTCAGGTATATATAAAATATGTACCTATGTATGGCAACAATTTTCATATAACATAAATAATGTTTTTTAAGCCTTTACCTTTCCTTGAGCCGCTGCGCTGATGTACGCATCGGTTCTCTAAAACGTTTGTCTTACGCACCGTGCGAGTTTGGAATAAGCCTCCAGCAGAGGGTTTTCCACAGCGTTGCAAGGTGGGGTTTTAAAAAGGTGTCATAAAATTCGTTCGAGGCCTCTGGTGTTGCAAATATCCGTATGCGACCGTAATCGCTTTCCACAGGTTGACTGGCAGCTGATCTGCTGTTTCACAAAAAAAAATCCTATTTCAACGTATTTACTAAAATATCTAAAATTATCGTACTTTTTGGAATTGATGAATTACACCGGCCCATAAAAGAGTGGTTTATACTTTTGACCAGACCCATCTATTCTTATGTATTTCGATGCGCTGAATCCGAAATTGGGGTTAGTCTGGTCCAGACATTCTAAAACCATTGAATACATTGTAAAAAAACCGCAAGAAGGCAAAAATTGCAGTTTTGGTGTTTAAAATTTCCTTCAAAAATCCAAGCGAATTGCAAAAAATCCCAGAAAATTGCTAAATATTATGAAAAATTGCAGTTATTATGAGATAAGAAATTGTCGCAATTTGTAGCAATTTTCAGCGGGTTTTGCAATTTACTTGTATTTTCGAGGGCTTATAGGGCCATAGAACTTTTTAATCACCAAAACTGCAGTGTTTTGTCTTTTTTGCGGTGTAATTTACTCGAAATTTTGAGAGTGTGTGGACCAAACTGATCCCAGATTCCAATTCAGTGCATCGAAATGCATAAGGATATACGAGTCTGGTCATATGTATAGACCACTTTTTTGTGGGCCGGTGTTAATATATAACGCTTCCGCGACACTGTATAGTCTATTTTTTTATTGCAAATAAATTATAAAGTAGTCCAATGAAGGAAATTTATAACATCTATTATTACCAGTAGAGTTTTCGACATGACTTCATTGATAAAATGTTAGTATATATATTATACCGGTACATATATATTATATCATGTATATATTTACCTATACCCCTACCTATACAACAAATTAAGCAAATTGCCCTTGTGTTATGGCTAATATACAACGGACTACTTTGAGGATGATCTCAGACAGCCAGACCATAGTAAATATCAGAGAAAATTTGTTTCCGAAATTTACCATAGCAGGAATCGAACCCGGAGGCTCTGCGTTGCAGTGAGGGAAGCCGTCAAAGGTTTAGCCCGTAACCACAGAGGCCGTCGTCATGAAATTAAAACCAGTAGGCTTGAAACAAACAAAAAACATGTCCGTTGAAAATGAAATCCTCATAGAGTACGCTAAACAGATTAATAAATATTATGAAAGCGAGAAATTTCATAAGCCATGGTACCCTATGTTTCACCATGTTAAATTAAAAGGGAAAATCATGCATGGGTGCAGGAAAATAACGAGAAATTTTTAAAGGGAACTCCGAATGAGATTGTTTATAATAGATGGCTATTTTCTGAAATGGGTGCCATAACAGCCTTAAAATACGCTCCGAGCGGTACTCATATCATTGTAGGTCATTCATCTGGTTTGATACAGGTACGGTTATTATTTTAGTTCATGAATAATACTGACAAGGCTCCATAAGGGATCCTAAGATAACAGTAATTTAGATAGGGCTGAGATGAATGTTAGCATTGGCAGTTCGTTTACAGGTAGTTAATCCTAAGTCAATGCCTAGTTCATTTATTTGTAACAACCCAGGCTTGGAACCAGTTTCAAATTAACCGGGCTTAGTTCTACTATTTCGTTGGATATGTAAACCTTAAAAGAGTGTTATATTTATATACACCTGAATAAACTAGTTTATTCCGGAAGTATTACTTTCTCATTCTATCTCTCTCAACATTTTACGTTTGTGTCCAACTGAAAACTCGCTGTACCATATGGCTGTGTTTTGAAGGTGTACGGCAAAAACCGTAACGATTTATTCAAGAAACGAACTTTTGTAACCAGAAACCATTTGAATGAGGTTATAGTTAGAACAATACAAAAAATAAAAGTTTCTATATACTTGGTAGTAGTAGTAGTAGAAATCCCTACAATGGCAAGCAAGGCAAGGCAATCTTAGACAATAGAGCCAATTCTGATGCATAAGTCTTCGTATAGGTAGCGCACTTGAATTGCAGGCTACAACTGACGCCATTCGTTGGAGTTCTTGTAAACAGTGACAGTTCACATTTCTTACAAAAACACATAATGACTACTCAAAACTATCAATATCCTACAATTGTTGTTCATTTTAGAGTAATTTTACACATTTTTAGTAAATAAAACTGCACAGCTCAACGTCCTCTTTCAATTCACGCCAAAAACTCCCTGTATAGTTGGTTTGTCACAAGTTCAACCTTTTTTACAAGTTTCCAAGCCTTGGTTAATATCTTTTTGGTCTAGTAATTTGAACGTTAAGCGCCTGGTTAATTGGATCGCGAGGTCTCGCACTATTTTTTTCAGTATTATGAGGTTTCTTGGTGGTGGAGTACAACAGACAAGCTAACGGCCCACCTGATGGAAAGTGGTTACAGTAGTCGCCTATAGACATTTGCAGCATCAGAGATATTACGAGTTTGATAAATGATCGTTATATTTGTGTTTTTCTTTTTCACAGCTTCAGCTCAGGGTAGATTTTAATATAATTTTAATATAAATGGTATTATATTGTATTTTGATGACACAAGCAAGAGCTGTATATTACAGAGATAAATATGCAGCAGTGGTTATATGGAGTCGTGCGGAATTAATACAATAGGGACTCTCGCATATGCATTAGCCTTCCGTGATATAGCAGACAAATTAAATAAAAGTACGGCACATTTTAGTGGAACCATTTACGAATAGGGAACAAATCTCTAGTCATACCGCGTCTGGGAGGTTTCGATAGAAGGGTGAAACCCAAGAAACGCTAGCTTGGTGTCCTGAAGGATAACATACATGCTAATGGTTTCACAATAAGAGAGATCGAAAACTGCTCGAAGTGGAGATGGTAAAGTA
The DNA here is from genome assembly GCA_039645545.1 of Dendrolimus houi. Lineage (NCBI taxonomy): Eukaryota > Metazoa > Arthropoda > Insecta > Lepidoptera > Lasiocampidae > Dendrolimus > Dendrolimus houi. Next base: position 19,367,646 of record CM077127.1, on the reverse strand, counting down.
AAAAATCGGACCACAGGCTTCAAAGCAAACGCTTCGAACTATGTAGTCTCCATAACACGAATAAATCAGGCATAGTTTTATTCTGGTAAAATGCCATAGTCAAGAAGAAATACTAATGCGGTAGACAGATAGACATTTAGGTTAAAACGATCAATTGCGTTTTGAGTATCTGTACATCATACACTCCAGAATCTTCTGTGTTACTTAACTATAAGATTATATGTCTGTTTTTGGTTTTACAGAACAGTCGTTAATGGCAATATAATATAACCTCTCAATTTCTGAATGTGTTCGTTTTGTTTTTATTATATTTCAGTTTATATATTTATCTGTAGATGCGACATGGCACTACCGGAGTTGTGCTTTGTACTCTCAGAAACATACAATTCCCGCCGAAGCCAATTTATGCAATTGAGTACAGTCAAACAGAAGAAAGAGTTTGCTACGCTGCGTGTACGGATGGTGCGGTTTATCGAATCGAAATTCCTGTTGTAAGTAATAGTTTAACATGAAGTTTAAGGTAGTAGTATATTAATTTGTATCTAAGTTAAATTCAAATAATCGACGGAGATAAAGCATATTTCCTTTAACTGATCAGTTCTGGTTAATTTTACAAATGTATCTGTCTACATATAACAAAAATTACATTATCACTAGGATATGCCCGGGACTTCGTCCACGCTTGATGGGAATTTCATCCCGGGATAAAAAATATCACTTATTTTATTACATAAAATTTTGCTATCGATCAGTTAAAAAATCAGATTGGAATTCTTTTTTTTAATCTTGCCATTTTAATTAATTTCCATAAAAATTCCCGTGGGATTACCAATATACAAAGTAGCGCAGATTTTAAGTCTAAGAATTTGCTGTCGATCAACGAAAACTGTATCGAAATCGGCCCAGTAATTTTTACGTGAATCCCGAACAAACAGACAACAAATCTAAAAAAACAATACATCTTGTTTTCGATCGTTTATATAGTTTATTCCAGCTGTTTTTCTTTTAAATAGCTTCAGTGTATAGACATGTTTAGAATGTTATAATATTATAGATATGTAGATACATTTGTAAAATCAACAAGAACTGATCAAATTGATCAATTGACGGCCTCTGTGGTTGAGCGGGCTAAACCTTTGCCGGCTTACCTCACTGCAACGCGGAGGCTCCAGGTTCGATTCCTGGTATAGTAAATTTCGGAAACGTATTTTCTCCGTTATTTACTATGGTCTGGGTGTCTGGGATCGGCCCCAGAAGGGTTCGTTGTATATTACCCATAACACAAGCGTAACTTGCTTAATTTGGGGATATACAGTGTTTGACTGCCGATTTTAAAAAATTAATTAAAAAATTAAAGGAGAGTTGTCTGAGCTAACCAAAGTTGAGCTGAGTTTTGACCGATTGGTCATTATAGTTTAAATATCCTCAGTACATCAATGCATAATCATCATTTTTTTGAAAACATAAATGGCAGAGCAAAACATCACTCATCAAAACTCTTAAAGGGTCTCTAATAGCCGGTTCCTGTATCTTACTAACCGTTCATTTTTCGTACTATCGGTTAAATTTGACATAAGATCCATACACGTAATGTGAAAATTCAACCGATGGTAAGACAATCTAATGAATAGTATGGTATTGTATAATACTGGCCACCGACTATTAGTCAATTAGGGCCGGGCCACACGACGCGGCGCCGCACCGCACCGCACCGCATTACTCGGCCACCGTACTGGCGGCCACATGAGCAGTGCGGCGTCGCAACGTTCCTACGGCGCGGCGCCGGCGCCGCTGCAGCGCCTCAACAGGGTTGGCTTGGCTTGCCCAGTTGACGACATTCTACAATAAACAATGGATCGAAAAAAAGTGTGTTGCTTCTAATATTACTTCGCCACCGATGAAATCGACGTAGAAACACACGAAGATACTGGATCAGTCCATTTATTACCTTAAGGAATAGTGACGGCCTATTTTTCTTAAAGAATATCGAGAGTTGCTCTTAGATGAAAAGAGGTTTTATAATTTTTTTCGAATGAGTGCGCCCACTTTCGAAAGTTTATTGGAAGCCTTAGAGCCACATATACGGAAACAGTATACTAATATGAGGAATCCAGTGGAGCCAATAGAAATGCTAGGAATGTGCTTCCTATTCAAATTTCGTCTATAACAGTACCTGGATATTTTTCTTAGAATAAGTTACTTTAAGGTATGCCTAAAATCGTAACAAATTTGATGATCCCATGTAGTCTTTGAACGGCCTCATATTTCTGTTGTCTAGTCCTACACCTATCTGCCCATCCAATTCCGAAAGTTGAATTATTTATACCGTGTAGAACGCTCGATGTGTTTTCATTTTCCAAGCAGGCAGCTGTATTGCGAATAACCACTGAAATTGAATCGAAACGTGAATTAAAATTGCTATCCGCAGTTCCCCAAGGCTTTTGCTTCAGAGTATGAGTAAAAGGTTATTTCTCACACGGATGTTTGTACTTTGTTTCGCTGGTTATTAGTGAATTTTATACGGGCACATTTCCTTTAGCAGGTGGAGCCTAAACTATTAAGTATTTTGTAGAATGTTAACTATAGTGTTACAACTTAGGTTCCAACAAAAACAAAATCCACCAGCATATCTGTGAAAAACACATTTTATTACCTATCGACATTTGAACTAATTGTAATTATTTTATGATCATCTTCTTTTGTGTACTTATTTATTGGCATACGTTTCTAGAGAACAGCCCATTGTTTTATTGTACACGTTTATGGCTGCTTGCGGCTGAATCATTAGCCAGGTGTCGCGGATTACGTCGACTACGATACGGGCACATTTGTGTTCGTGAAGTATAAAACGACGGCCTGATGGGGAGAGGAGACAGTCGAGCGATAACAACGATCTAATCGTGACTTGTGTACACTCGGGAATCTAATATTGACGGACTTTGCGCGTTTTATTGAATTATGACCTTCTGCATTATGATTGGATTTGTTCTGTTCGATTATATTTGTACCTGTGTTATACGTGTTTGTATAGTTCTAATAAACTAGAGTTTGTATAGTAAACTCTATAATAATTCCAACGGCATTTTAATTCGAGTCCTACAAGTCGTAACAATAGCTTTGCACGTGATTTGGTTTGATAATCGTTTTTTTAAAGAACCGATTATCAAAACAAACTTACTTAAACACACTTAATATCATTTTCCAGTATATACATTTTGTACCGTAACATAAGATGTTCTTAGTATAAGTATCCATGTCTATTACCTTTATTTCTGCACCACCCACATTGTCAGTGTAGCTAAGAATTTCATTTGTTTTAGTTTGCCTGGTCAAGATTGCTTATCCTATTGCGTAGAACGTATTGTAAATATGGGGTTTTTGTCATTGTTTGTTTTGGTGTGCAATAAAATGTTATCAATATATCTATTTTCCGCGAAATATTTTATATCTATTTCTGTTTTCGAAAGAATACATGCAACGATTTTCTGAAATCGGTTAGCATTGTGTAGGTAAGTATAGTTGTATTGATTTAATTAATAAAATATTTTTTAACCAAATTCAAAAGTAGTTCCTTGATATATTTTTCTGAATAAAACGTAGTTAACCTTATTACAAATTTATCGTTTCTTTCCCTTTGTGATAAAGGAAATATCTAAACAATCAATGTGTCATATTTATATATAAGTACATATTAACCTCGTTTTTGTAACTTTAATGTAAAATACCTATTATTTTCATGTAAATAAAAATTGCTATTCTTTTTCTTATATAGGTTCGTTCAGGCGCAATTTCTGCACCATTCATTTTATTATCTTTATATTTTTTTGATAGGCAGCAAAAAAATGTAGGCTAATTTCTTATTTCACATTAATCACTTATTTCACTAAATTGTAGACTTTGATTGCCGTTACTGACGGCAAACAAGTTCTTATTCAGACTGGCTTATTAAATTACAGCTACACCTATCTATTTATTTACTATTTTCCGTTAATATGTATCAGTTTATATTTAGCTCTTACCATGCTTAAATGTTTGCGTCTTGATTATAAACAAGGAGGAAGGAGGAAAGGAAGGAGTTTTCCGTGCAGGAACGGAGAAAAAATACAATTTCCCGCGGCCGGGCGGCCTGTCGTAAGAGGCGACAAAATAATCCACAGCTAGGTGGTAGGACATTTGCCCGACTGGATGGCTACCACTCCTGGTCTAATGTATGTCGCCATAACAACCTTGAGTTGTGTTCCGGCATTAGTGACCAGGTTCCAGTCTCCCTTAAGAGAGCGGCAGCGCATTTGTAGCACCTTTGGTGTTGCAAATGTCCATAGGCGATGGTAACCGCTTTCCATCAAGTTGGCCGTCTGTCTGTCTGCTGAACTCCTGCAATAAAAAAAACCCTTAAATACTTTTTAGATCTTATTTCTTGAATCTAAGTTGTTCACTGATTCGGATTTGAATTTTTACAAGTTATTTTATTTCTAAAATAGATGGGCACGAACTCCGAAGAGGTTCCATTATACTGTATCAAGGCAGACCCGGCCTTGGATTCGTTGAATTTGCAATTTTATGGCAGCCCCGGTATTTCTTCATACTCCACGCCATTTATAACACGTATGTATACTTTGGTGAGAAATATTATTATTCGTAGTCGTCATCGTTTCAAATGTTAAAAATGTCGTAGCCGATTAGATTTTGTACGAGCATAACAAGTTATGGCGTCATTTCTTTAAATATTAACTAAAATTATTTGTATCATGATATATTAACGCCCGTTAACATAATTAGTTCCAGAAATATTTTTTTTAATTCAAAATTGATTTATACATTTGAGTCATATTTACGTAGGACACTCGGAAAGTTTTGCGAAAATAAAATAAAAATCTATAGGTAAATATTTTTTATTAAATCTTTTCAAAGTACTATCCACTAGCCTCTATACAAAGTTTCATGCGTCTGAACCAGTTTTCGAAACACTTTTTCCAGTCCGCCGCAGGCACCTCGTTTACAGCTTGCTTGAATGCTGACAGGGCATCTGCCGGCGACGAAAATTGTATCCCTTTGAGCTGATTTTTTACTTTCGGGAATAAAAAGGAGTTACGCGGTGCTAGGTCAGGGCTGTAAGGAGGGTGACCAAGGAGTTGGACCGGCGTGCTGTCCAGGATGTCCCTCGTTTTAAGCGTGGTATAGGGGGGCGCGTTCTCGTGGTGGAGCAGTAGCCTGCGGAGCCCTGTGTTTGGTCGCTTGTTGCTCACAACAGAGAATACTTCTGCCAAATATTTGGTAGTATACCATTCATCGTTGATGCTTCTTTGATTCTGTAAAGGAATTGACACCAAGTAGCCAGTCAAATTGAAAAAACTCGCTATCAAAATCTTCCCACTCGCTTCTAGATCGCTTCACTTTGGTAGACGTTGATTCGTTTTGAAATACCCAAACCGCAGACTGGCGTTTCGCTTCTGGATCGTATTGATAAATCCAGGACTCATCAGCTGTAACGATGTCGTAAACAAGCCGAGACGAACCTGCTTCAAATTTGTTTATCATATCAATATCACGGCACCATTTCACACGGGCCTGCTTCTTATCATCGGTGAGGTTGTCCGGACCCAGCGTGAAACTATCCTCCTCACGCGAAGATGCTCGTGTAGAATCTCATGAAGGCTTCCCAATCCAATCTACAGTACGTGCTGAATCTCTTGATACGTAACTCGCCTATTGTCTTGGATTAAATTATTCACTGCTAGCAAGTTTTCTTCCATATAACAACCGTCAAAGGGTGACCACTTCTCTTTCTTCATCCCCCAAAGTTAGACGACCGCGCTTGAATTAGTTGTACCAACGATACACGGTTGCCTTAGAAGGGCCTTCATCCATGAATACCATTTGAAGTCTATCCACAATAATTAATGTCAAAGACTATACTTCTATAATCACAGATTTCGCCAAAGCTACACTGTTAATTTGACTTGAACAATAAACTAAAGAGTATATATGCGTGTTTGTGTCAAATACATAAATACATGGTAGTGTGTGTAATGTTTTTTTATTGATTTAATGTATTTTTATGCACAATTAAAAAAAAAAATTAGCATTCGTCGCTTCTTCTCTATAGAAACTACTAGAGTTTACCCCGCGGCCCTGCCGCGGGTCAAACTCTACTGCATACCTCTTTTTTAAAGAGCAGGAGTTAATACAGGTTACATTGCATTATATTTTTATGTCCTGTATACTTATATATATGTCCATTTTCGGTACCCAGACGGACAGATCGAGCTCGTACTATCGCATTTTTTTTATAGATTATGAATTTTTATATCTATAAACTTGAGAAATGATTGGTCTCCTACAGAAAGTTTAATGCCCTATTTCAACCCGTTATAGTTTTATTTATATATCCCCGTCTATCTCTCTGTAAACTACACAAACGACCAAAACTACCAAAACTATCACAACTACCAAATCTACTAAAACTACCGAAACCACCAATACAACAAAAACTACCAAAACAACCAAAATACCACAACTACCAAAACTACCGAAATTACCAAAACTACCACAACAACCAAAACTACCACAACTATCAAAACTACTACAACTACCAAAACTACCACAACTACCAGAACAACCGAAACTATCAAAACTACTGAAATTACTAAAACTACCACAACTACCAAAACTACCACAATTACCAAATCTACCACAACTACCAAAACTACCAAAACAACCATAACTACCAAAACTATCTAAACGACCAAAATAAACACAATTACGAAAATGGGAAACCACAAATATAAAACCTATTCTAGTTTCCGGGATAAACCTTACATAAATCTATCCCATTATCCGGGATGAAAAGTATCCCTTGGCCACCCTCGGTATTAAAATTATATATGTACCGAGTTTCAGCCAAATCGGTCCAATAGTCTTTCCATAAAAGGATAACAAACAGAGAGACAAATATGATTTTATCCCTGAAACTATCCCACTTTTCGGGATAAAAAGTATCCTATGTTCATCCTCGGCATCTAAAAATATATATATATACTGAGTTTCAGCCAAATCGGTCTAGTAGTTTTTCCGTGAAAACGGAACATACAGACAGACAGACAGACAGAGTTACTTTCGCATTTATAATATTAATAATAGGGATTAATAGGGACAAGTGTGAGAAATTTCATACTCCTCCGTCCGCGCAATTTTCGTAAAAAGGAGTACAAAATTTTAGCTTCACGTATTAATATAGAGATAAATAATCATATTTTCAAAATAGATTATAACTGGTCAGTCTCTCATACATGAAAACTTTTTTCGCAATACTTTCTGAGTGGCCTGGAATTTTTTCAGAAAGAGCATCGGTTCTTTCCTTGGGATTACCGGCAGATGGTACTAAAATGATTGTGGGATATGGGGACTCATCGATAAAAGTTTACGATATGGAAACTCGAGAGGTTTGTTAAATTTACATATACTAGATATTTCATACAATGCGTTACTGTAAACTTCGATTAATTTTAAAGATAAACATTTATTGTAGTAGATTTATTTCCAAAGCCATAAAGAATGAATTAACTAATGAACAACCAAATCATGGCACTTTTATATTTATATGTTAGTATGGTTGGATGGAGAGAGGTATGAATTGTCAAAAGATCCTGAACACGGAATATACATACTAGGCATTATATTTATAATAATGGATGAAGTATAGTAAGAATAAAGTTATCTGCTAATACTTTAATGCATTGCATTGCCTTAAAGTTGCTATATCCCCTTTCTTTATACATATCACAAGTATCGATTTCATACCTTTACAATACTATTATAACACCAGTGAAAAGTTGTTGATTAAATTCTGATCTTTTTGATTTTAAATTGTAAAGAAGTTCATTAAAAAAACAATTTTCTACTAAATAGGTTTAAAAATTATGTTTTAAGTAATAAAACGTTAGTTGAAAAGAATTCCTTTATTCGACCTCTGGATATATTAAAAATGTAGGCCTTAGAGATTTTGTTTAAGTTATACTTTGTGGTGATTATTAATACTAGTATTCTTTTATACCTACTAGGTACCTTAGGTACCTCAGATATTGAGTTTGAAAACACACAATTGTATTTAAAATAAGACTTGTAATTATGTATTTTGATTAATTTAATGATGACACGCCATTACTGAATGGCCAACCTAATAATCTGTTTCTACTTCCTTAAAAACTTGTATTAATATTAAATATGCGGAATAAATAAAACTACGCTAGTTGCATTCGTACTGATTTACTTAAATAAAACGTGGGACATATTATTATTATTATTTATTTAGGTTTATGGCTTGGCAGCTGGGCCTTGAAGCCAGATCTTAGATTATAATGTAGTTTCTTCATTTTCTTATGCCTATGTGTAGCACAGCTGAACTGTAGGTTATCAGCTGGTGCCATTCAACAGAGTTCTTTTGACAACTCAAAAGGCCACATTTGACTCTACAGTTCACATTTCTCACAAAACACATAATTACTACTCAAAAACTATCAATATCCTACAACTAGTGTGCATTTTAGAGTAATTTAATACATTTTTAGAAAATAAAACTGCACAGCACAATATCTCCTTTCAGTTCCCGCCAAAAACTCCAACGCGGGACGTATTTATAGTTTCTGCAGAGATACACAACAATTAACATAAGGTGCAGAAAATGAAATATCTCACGTGCTTAATTACGCATTAAAATGATCTAAAATTAAAATGATTAATGGCACGACTTTCACAATAAATATAACTTTAAAGTAATTTACAATATTGTCTAAATTTATGCGACAAAATATTCAACAGAGAAGAATCCCAAAGGAAGCAAAGCACTTCCGTATTTGACGTCGAAGACATGTAATTGAAATAAACACTCCGATGGTGAACAGAAAATGAGATAGCAATAAGAAAAAATGAATATAAATACATAGCCAGAAGCCTGTACAAGTGTAGTATCTACTGTAAAAGTGATTTAAGATTTTTCTCTCTTTGCAGCGAAATTTATGCTTATTGAATATTTTATTACGTTTTTAGACAGGCATATTTATGCTTGAAAAAGAAATACGATTCTTCGCGTAGTGTTTTGTTGTTAATACTTTAACAGCATTTAAAATGTAGGTACGCGAAGTATAATAGAAGATTGATAACGGTGTATCCACAATACACGATGCTACTTATATCTGTATTGTAGTGTAACAACCTATAGTTTTCTGATCTGTGATTTGATGCAACTGGGATGTTACGCCAGAATAATAATGATGAAGAGATTTATCTAACAACAACAAAGATTATTTTTTTAAATCTTTAGACTGTTAGAGAAATCTCACTGTCATCATTATAATATTGTATTAGTTAATGACATGTAGGTATGACTTATCTAAGTTATCATTAGTAATTATAAAAACATGCCTTCTTATTCTCTTGAGTAAACTGATCAGTAAAATGACATTGTAGTGAGTAATACCGGTTTTCTATACCATACTATACATTTAAGAGAAAAGGAATTGTATGGGTAAAAAATTAATGTTATTTGTGTGGAGATTATGTCAAATTTTAACCAGTACTAAGGCATGTAAACATATAAGTAAGGCGTAGAATCCCGGCGAATGCGTATAAGGCATTCGTTTCTCATAGTAATGACATAAGTTTCAGTGCTGGTAGAGTAGAATATGCACCACTTAAACAGTTTTTCTGTTCTAATACACTGATTGTAACAAATTACAACGTATTGACGCTAAAAAGAAAAAAAACAATGAATTTTTAAGTATTAAAGAATAGGGGCCTAACTTTTAACCGTGCAGGAACGGAGAAAGAACACAATTTCCTGTGGCCTGGTATTTGTAAATGCGACATTTAAATGTAGCATTTACAAATTGTAAAGTAATTCCCTGTCATTTTACTTTTCCTCATAAACACAAAAAGTTAGAAATTGGAAATTTTATACACGCTCTATGTGTAGGTATGTCTTGTCACATGTTTAACGCCACAGCTTTCAGATTGCTCTCCAACTGGCTAGCAATAGTGTTTTCATGAACAAGGCACATAGCTATCAACTAGAATATCTTTGATCTCGCGAATATCTCACTAATAAGAATCTTTGTGCGTAAAATGTAACCACCAATAAACGTAACAACCTAATTTCAGTTTATTGCTGTAATAAATTTTACATTGCTGCATTGGTTTATGTCCTTCAAAGTCCTTGATCTTCTAGAAACTAGGCCACGTCGATTGAGTTCTCAAAATTTTGAAACATCCCGCGAACGTAAAGTTTTATGTGATTAAAATGTAGAAGGGTTAGTTCAGATAAATTGGTTGGACTAGTCATTACTTAGGATTTAATCAAAACCTTTAATTCAATAGTCCAATAAACTTCGACTGAAGTCCTTAATTAAAGTATTGACTGTAGACTAGATTTCCAGATTGGAGCAAACTTCAAACTGATCATAAACTGAATATAAAATTAGAAGTAAGAACTGAGACACAGTTGTGATTTGCTTTCATATAAAAATTAAGCTTAAGAAACTCTTAAGGAATCTTCATAAATGAAAATAAATAAGGAAAGTCAAATTCAAGGTGTTGCTACGTATCGCAGGATACAAATATAGACGTAGAGATCACAAAAAAATATTAAACGTGAATGTAATTAATACACTAATATATTATGATATTATATTATATATTCAATATCTTATCTCAACACGTATTCATTGTAAAAAATACTAATGCGATTGTAATAAAAGTCCAATAATTCGATTTGCACATACCCGATAACACATATACAGGTACGCACTATAGTGTAGCAAATTTCGCCGTAGTGAGATTCTCTCAAGGACCTAGCTATGTTTGAATTATGCTAAAGACTGATTTAAACATTTCTAGAAAGTACAAAAGGTTTTTCTCTATACATTGACTTTCATACTTTATTTGCCACAAGTGTCTTTCAAACGGCTCCGCTTGCGTGAATCTTCTTTCCGTATCACAGGAAAACTGTGGGATTTTTGGAGAAATTTTAGTTTTGAACGTACGTACTTATTTAAGAAAATTACTCAATGGGGTGATAGAATGGAGTGAATGGAATAGATTTTAAATTTATTCTCATAGATGTTTAATACAGACCTCTTTTCAAAACAATCTGGATCATAATACGACCTTGAGTATCAGTCTCCTCTGAGAATGTCAAAGAAAATTGGATAAGTATAGGCACATAATTACGACCTCAAGACACTTAACCGATGTTTCCCAGAGCACGTCCCAATGGAGCGCTCAAGAAGCGTTAGCCGTCTCTAAAGCGGCTTATGGCTGGCAATTTTGGTTTAGAACCGAGTAATAGAGTACACCTAAAATATTACAAGCTTCCTTATTACACTTTTGACCAAATTATTACAGCTGAATAAGGCCCCAGAGCAGCGTTTGCTTAGTAAAATTATTTTGAAGATGCCAGCATTTATGCTGATTTATTAGATTTGCAGTGAAAAATGATACCGCAGATACATAATATGTACAACAAGCCTAACCTTCAATTGAGATGTTATAGGTACTCTCCAAAAACTTACAATTTATGTTATGATTGCTAAATTCGAATAATTTTATTACGGTTCTCGTATGAAATTTTTTATTTGTACATATACAATTCTTTTGAGATCTATAGAATTAAAAGGAAAATGTTTAACCGGGTCCCAATGAAGAATGGGTGTCAAATATGTATGATAAACCTTTTGATGACTGTCCCGTGCTAACAACAAAGTAAACACCTCTCTTTCTCATTTCCTTCCACATTTATGAATCGTTTAGTGTCAGTATAATAGGTTGGGGAAAAAGTCTTTTCGCATATAGTATGTATCAACTTGTAATAAGATCTCTTTGGCTATACCATTTGTATCTGGCTGGTTTTGCTATCATTAAAAAGTTTTAATTTTAAAGAAGACAATTCCAAATTCAAATTAGGAAAATGTGTGATTTTAATTTGTTTTTCTTATTGTTAAAATGAGTGAATCTAATGAAGAAATTCGATACAGTTTAAAATTTTACTACAAGAAAGTTAAAAATGCAACACAAGCCGCGAAAAAAATTTGTGATGTTTATGGACCTAATGCAGTAACTGTAAGAGTAGCTCAAATTTGATTTAAGCGTTTTCAATCCGGAAATTTTGATATCAAAGATGCACGTCGCTCTGGTCGCCCTGTTACGGATAAAATTGATGCCATTTTTGAAAAAGTGGAACAAGATCGGCATATTAGTAGTTACGACGTAGCTGGAACTGGGAATTGACCACAAAACGGTTTTGACGCATTTGAAAAAAGCTGGGTATACAAAAAAGCTCGATATTTGGGTGCCTCATGAGCTCACTGAAAGAAACCTAATGAACCGTGTACTCATTTGTGATTCTTTATTACGACGTAATGAAAGCGAACCATTTTTGAAGAAGCTGATAGCTGGTGATGAAAAGTGGATCACGTACGACAAGAACGTGCGAAAAAGATCGTGGTCAAAGGCCGGACAGGCTTCACAGACTGTAGCGAAACCCGGGTTAACTCACAACAAGGTGATGCTGTATATATGGTGGGGTTGGAAGGGCATTATTCATTATGTGCTGTTACCGCCAGGCAGGACCATCGATTCTGAACTATACTGCGAACAACTGATGAGATTAAAGCAAAAAGTTGAGAGAAAGCGGCCGGAATTAATCAATAGAAGGGGTGTGGTTTTTCACCATGATAACGCTAGACCTCACACATCTTTAGGCACTCAGCAAAAATTATGAGAGTTTGGCTGCACCAGCCAATGCATCCGCCGTATAGTCCTGACCTTGAACCTTCAGATTTTCACCTGTTTCGGTCTCTGCAGAATTCTTTAGGCAGTGTCAGGTTAACATCACGAGAGGACTGCCAAAACCACCTGTCGCAGTTTGTTGATCAGAAGCCCCAAAATTTCTATAGAAATGGGATCACGTCCCTACCTACAAGATGGCAAAAAGTTATCAACAAAATGGCACCTACATACTTTAGTCAAATGTAAATAAACTTTATAAAAAAACCTTTTGAATTTTTATATAAAATGCGAAGAAACTTTTTCCCCAACCTAATATTATGGCTTTTTCTACCCGTAATCTGGTACATATACGAATTTTGTGAAATCTAACATCAAAAATCTTCAAGTTATCCTTCAGGCAATCTATCGATCTATTTTGTTTTCTAGGTATAATTTACCTAGTGCTGATATTAGACCAATCAACCACAAATTGAATCACTTTGATTAAACGGAACATACTGAAGGGACCCGCAGTATTCAGTGATAATGAATGATTCAAGTCTCAATTCATCCAAATTGAAAGCGAGAACTGAACCGTCCAACATCGGCTTAAGTACATAGATCATTTAATTGAAAACCATGTTTAATTATTTTAGGCTGATATAACATATAAGGTACACAAGTTGCGGCTTCAGTTTATACCGAGGAAGTTACAGCGCATGCACTCGGGGCAGGTGTGCGCGTTGCGATGTCACAGCCAGAGGCCTTTTGTTTTTGCTAGCGGTTCCTGGGATAAAAGTTTAAGGGTAAGATTTTTATGGATTTATACATTTACCAAATGCAAAATAATGGGCGTACCTATTTCTTACATGTACATTAAAGATATTATATTTATTATTCGCCCATTTACATATTTTGATAACATATCGATGGAAGGAATGTTATTCTACGAATACACCTAGTGATAAATATTTTTAATAGCAGATTGATATACAGAAAATACATGATATATGATAGATTTATAAGATCGCTCTTTCTGGATAATGTATCCAGAAAGAGCGATCTTATAAATCGCTGTAAAGTGGATAAGACGTTCAAAACTGTAAACACCAATTTACACATGCTTTTAAACCCGTTAAATATAAAAAAATATATTAAATAATGCTTCTTTTTAATATAAGTAACGTTGACAATATTTATATAAATATTTCTAAGATGTCTTGTATATGTTCTACAAGAATTTAATTAAAGTCTCAGTCTTTCTTAAGGGAGCAGCAGTGCATTTGTAGCACCTTTGGTGTTGCAAATGTCCATAGGCGATGGTAACCGCTTTCCATAAAGTGGGCCGTAAGCCTCCCTGCTGAACTCCTGCAATAAAAAAAATAAAGAAAAAAGAAATACATGGGTAAAAAAAAATATTTTTTATTCAATTCAAATTTAATCAATTAGACATAGGTAAAGGGTAGAAGCTTATAAGGGTCGTTTTAAAAAACATTTACTTCTACCGTACATTGTGAAGCGTTGTACCTAAGACCAAATTATTCCACACTATGGGTTGATAACTTTGTTTACTTAGATAAATGTAAAATCGGCTAAAGCCGAGTAAAGCCTACATTATATTAAGTTTTAGTAAACAAGCAAGTTAACACCAAAATAAATAAATCTAGAATAGAATTGGTTTCAATCTTATAAACGTAACTATTCAATTCAGTTTGTATTTAATAATGAGGTCTTAATTGATCTATTGGTGAATTTTAGTGATTCGTATTTTAAAGACACATAAGTAAGAAACCATAAACTATAATCTAATGAAATAAAGAAAGTTTAACCTGATGCATTAGCATTACTTTTGAATTTGAGTATATAAAAAGTAAAATCCATAAGAATAGAGTCGCGATCTTCCGTGGGCATTGTCCAAGGGGCTGACAATATTGCCTCATTGGAACGCCATTCTGACTCCCCATTCTCCTGACGACCTGAGATAGAAATGAATAATTGATTCACCTACTCATCCTGTATTGTGTTTGGATATTGAAGTGACTTGAGATCTGCTCCCAACCGGCGTACATGTAGATGCTATTGGTAACGCGACTATTTCAATGGTAGCGCTCGCTTAAAAACTCTAAAAATAACCAAAACATTTCCGTTATGAGATTTCTAGTCTTCAATCAAAATTACGGATAAAGCAAGACATAAATCCTTATCCTATGCATGCACAATTCTTACTAAATAATTTTAATACTCTGCGAACTATTCAAAGGTATTCGCTGACAGTAGCTAGTCCGCGAAGCCAGTAATTTAACTTGAAACTTGTAAACATGCCCTGAATAAAACATTGCGGCCAACGACCGCACACAGACTCAAAGCATCTCTGTAGAGATTAAAATATTTCTCTCAGCGGTTAACTGTTCAAATTATTTATTAAGCGGAGGCTGCAGCGGGCACTGTCCCGTGTGTGTTGGATGCTATGAAATACAATGCATTTTCTCTTTGATATTGTGCCTCTTTTTGTTAGCTAAAAGAATGTTTTTCTGATGTGGTAGTTGCGATTAACATTCATATTGCGAATATGAAAGTAGGTATCTATATTTATTAATATTTTTCAAATTTTAAACGAATTTCATTTATTTTTATTAATCTAAAGACCTATCTTATATATCAAAAGATTATTGAAATTCTCGAAATGCAGGTATTGGTTCTTGAGCAATGAAAGTTACGTTAACATTACCGCAAACAATTCTTTATTTTTCCTATTAATTTGATAGTATATCTTACACAGATACATTCAGGATCATAAATTTTATTTAAATATAGTAGAATAGGCTTCATGTGAAAAGTATAGAAGAATATAAATAATATATTAAATATCTACTACATAAGTACATTTGAACGTTTGATGTACGATAGTAATAGATTAATAAGAGAACCAACACAAGGTAAGACAGAATTAAAAAATTAGCATCTTGAACTGTCAGAGAGCTGGTCACGTCTATTGTAGAACCGGTGACAGATTGAGTAGGTAGACAAGTCCTCGAGTGGAGAATGTTTCTTGATGGATGTATTCTAGATGTTTAAGGATCTGTGTGAGATCGTTAGTAGCAGCTGGATGAGGAAGATAGAAAAACGAAATATGTGATGCACACTATGGACGCCTACAACTAGCAATGCATTGTGCTTGATCAACAACGAAGAATTTTAAAGAAAATATATAATATTTTAGTATACATATTAGTAGATAGAGATATAAAAAGTACATAATTATATTGTTAAATTGTGTAAGTTATGTTGGGTTGCTTGGTAAATACAACGTTCACGTTCAATACTACGGCCGATCCTTTACATTCATACTAGAGAAAATAATAGGTAGTTCTTTTATGAAATTTATCTTTTCGGGAAGCGAACTCAAAACGTTTAAATCACTAGACATCCAATAAACCTACGTTTTATATTATAATACTTTAAATATTTTTTATTAATTATAAATATATTAATCTTTTAGATTATAGCATTACAAAGTATCTATGTTTGAAGCTGCTACCATAATTTCTATTACAAGCTTCATAAACTATATATATATATGTAGGAATCTTAAAAATAGGTTGGATGTATAGGTATCGGAACGCAAGTGTAGATTGAATGAGGTGAATGATGAAGATTTGATTTGGGAATGAACGATGAACGGTCGTGAGTTAAGAGCGTAGAGGGTAGTTGGGTGCGTGTGTTTTAATTTTAAGGTGTTTCTAAGGTGTATAAAGTTCAAAGAATATTAAAGTCTTTATGAAGACTATCGAGGCAATATCTAAGCACCACCCCACACCCTCACATATACTTAAGATATTTTTTTTAATTTTATTGCATGAGTTCAGGCAGGCGGCTGACCTGATGGAAAGCGGTTACCACACTTGCAACACCAAAGTTACTACAAATGCGCTGCTGCTCTCTAAAGGGCGACTAAAACCTGGCTACTAATGCAGGAACACAACTCAAGGTTGTTATGACGACATACTCTAGACCCGGGTTGGTAGCCATCCAGACGGGTAAATACCCTACCACATGGCTGTGGGTTGTTTTCTCGCCTCTTACGACAGGACGCCTGGCCACAGGAAATTGTATTCTTTCTCCGTTCCTGCACGAATAAACTTGCCTTACTTACTTAAGGTACCTTATAAATCCGCTTGATAGCAAAAAGTTAAGTTTCATGTAACCGGCTTAAGATTTTTGGGTTTGCTAATAGATCTTGAAAAATCTTATATTATCCCTTACATTATCGTAATGTTCAAGTTCTTCGAAATTTTGTTATAAACGCAGTAAGCCTAATACATGTGGGATAAGATAAATGGGCGGGCCTGCACTTAAATCTTTCAAACTTTGTATATACTTAATAACGTGTAAAAGCTTTTGCGAGAACAACTTCCCGTCTTATAGGTTTCTTTATTTTTCCATTAGTGGAGCTAACAGTGTTCGTGGAACTATTTATTTGTATTTTGCTTTCAGATTTGGGACTGGCGGTGTCCAGTGGGTTGTGTTATGACGTTCGAGGGAGTTGATATATGCAGTGATAGTATTGATCTCAATGTAAGTGGTTAGAAATAAATGGCAATTGCCGACTAAAAAAAGTAGGTCTGAAAAATTACTAACCCTTTAGCTATAGAGTCGCAGATCTTATTGTTATCGCTTGAAGATTTGATTTAATTCAAACATATTTTAAGATCAAAGCAATTAAGAATGTAAATGAAACTTATTAAGATTTTAAGTCTTTTGTTCTATAAAACTATTGTTTGTCAAATGAACAAAATGGTACATCAAGCCCCGAGATCTCAGCTGGCCGGTTCCAATACCTTACTATTCATTTCACTTACTTACCATCGGTTGAATTTTGACGTTACCTGTATGGAGTTACGTCAAATTTTAACCAATAGTCAGGCAAATGAACGGTCGGTAAGATATAGGAACGGGCCAAGAGTGAAGTCGGATAAAGAAAGCCGATCGCGCTACAATGCGTTACGAGAACTTAGTATTAAATAATCGAATTAGTACCGACAAAAATGAAGTAGTTTCTAGTGTATATGTCATCATCGACCTATAAATATCGCTAGATTGTAATCTATCTCTTGAGATTATAATCTCTCGATATATTGTGAACCGTAACACACTGCTTACAATTTAACGCATTGTTGTTCGGTAGATTATAATTTATCGACATGAAATCGTCAAATTGTAAAATGACATGAACGCACCCCGCAAGCTGATTGGTCGGCGTTACGGTAGGTCGTTCTGTACTAGACTAAAACTTATTTTTCATTTAAACTGAATTTCTTTGTTTAATCACAGATTCATTTTATTTTCACAACAATTTGATATAACTAATTCTAAAGCTGTGAGTTGTTTTCAACACGAGAACAATCACCAAAACATTGTTTGCTTACATTCTTAAACCAACGAATTAACAACTAAATATGGTGGCGCGGGGGATATGACGTTTAACTAATTAGCGTGCGAGGTGCGTTCCATCGTACAATCTACCGAAAAATAATGCATTAAATTATAAGCAGTATGTTACGGTTCACAATATTTCGACAGTTTACAATCTCGCGATATATATAGATTATAATCAAACGATATTTACAATTTTACGGTGAAATATACATTATTATTATCCACACATACGCAAAACAAGTATATACTGCATAAGTTTGGTCACACACGTTTTTAAATAATACTTCACTTAGTTTTAAGCTTTTGTTCAAGTAAGCTCCATCTATACTTTTATTCGTTCGTCTGTGGTGACACAAGTATATATATTAATATATTTTTATAATGTCGAAACGTAAGAAAGCGATTGCAATAAAACTGCTTTAAAAGTAAAACCTTTATTTATAAAACTGGAGTTATACCTCAATATAACAGCAGGTTAGCCCATTAACTTAAAATATGCTAAACAAAACCATATTTGTGTTTTATGTACTTTCATATAAAAAGGAAAGTTCCACAAATATTAAATCGTTGACATAAATTTCAGACATGCTGTTAGAGTAAGAATTGTTCAATGTTCCATATTTTTTGTGCGAGTGAAAGTTTACAAAAAAGCTTAAAGCTTTTTCTTTCGAATCCATATTTTGCGGAATTTATCCCGTTTCTGTGATAAATTTATTTATCTGATAAATTAGTACAGTTTTTTGCAGTAATTATCGAAATGCTCGGACTATAGATGGTTCCTGCAATCCTCTATAGTCTGAAACTTTGTGGAAAGTGTTGCGTAATCTGACAAGTTATGATAATTAATGACATGACAATTTTATTTATTTTGTAAAATAAATAAAAATAGTATAATTAGCCTTTTTTTGTTGAAGAAAAGAAGGGGAATACATTTCGTACAACACCGGGCCCTTTGTGGGTTAGACCTTACGCAGCGAGATTAAGCGCGTGTGGGACTCTGATACAGACGTTCTCAAATACTCCACTAAACCTGAACCTGCCTCCCATGTGCCCGCGCTTGAACTGGAAGAAAATGAGTTTTAGAACGTAGTTACACCCATGATCATCTGCGCATCATAGCCTGAGACACCCCGGGAAGCAGAGTGACTCATTTCACCAACAGAGGTTTAGTTCCACCGTATCCCCAGGTGCAGGAGGACCCCTGTGACTGAATCACGGGAGGAGATCTTGCGCATATCTGTGCCTCCGGATACCGGACTGACGTCGGTACCCGTGAGTCGCACGCGCACCTCTCTCTCTTAATCGTTCGGTGGCCTCCTTGCAAAATATTACTGCCTCACAGAAGAAGGCTGATGCCGTCCCCCAGTGATCTTCGCTGTGCAGCATGGCCTTGATCAGTATCTTTCATAGTGCTCACAATTTATAATTCACACACTTGACCACTGCCGATCCCGAATTTTACGCTGTTACATATTATGTATATATATAAAGATAACGAGTAAAGTTTATGTTTCCAATCGCTAATGTATGAATATACAAAACGTGACCATTCATTTACATTCAAAGCCATAAAGAGGGTATAAATAAACCTACAGATAGATGAATTACGTTTACATGTGGATTATATGGATACCATATTTTTGTAACCATCTCTTTGTATCTCTTTTAATATAGATAGTAAACAGTGGTTTTATATTCTTCAAAATAGGACCTTGCAAAATAAGTATCTTACATAATGTACTGCTCTTAAGCCTGAGTTACATTTGCATTAGTTAAGTGTTTAGTTAACTGGCGAATAAGTCCTTATTATCGTTTGGGCAGATATATACTTAATCGATAACTTATTACTTAACGAGGAAACCAAATACTGATAAGAACTCAAAGGGCTATCTTTATTTTTTTGATGACGCAGGGGGAATGTCTTTGGACACCGTCCTCGGGCTCTTCGAGGGAAGGGCCAAATGCAGCGCAGAAGCATGCATCGAGGGTCTGTGGGACTCTCAACGACCGATTCTCCATGCTAGCTTCCAACAAAAGCAGTCGCAAGAAACCGATCGCCAAACTACCCACTAAACCAAAACCTGCGCCCCTATATCCGCGCTTTTACGGGGCGTCATGAGATTTAGAACAGAGTTACTGCACCGTGACGCCCCCACGCTCGGCAATACTGGGCCACCCCGGTGGCAGAGTGACCCACTTCATCAATCGGGGGGGAAGACCGCTGCTACCCCTGTAACAGCGACCCCCTGTGACGGTAATTATGGGAGGAGGAGATGCGCGTAGCGGCTCCTTCGACTGCCGGTCCGTCTCCTGCGGATGGGGTCCGCGTACGCGTCCTCCTCCCTAACTCTTTCTGCGGCCTCCTTCTGCGCCATGACGGACTCCCACTCCCACTCGCAGGAGGGAACCGCAAGCCAGGATTGCTGGCCCTGGAGCATCGCCTCGACCATGCTACGAAGCGAGCTCACATGGTCAACGACGTTTTCCTAAGTAGAATTTGTTATCTTGCTCTAATATTATACCATACTTTCGAAGATTTAAATTGAGAGAATGACGACAAATCTGTATTACACAATCTGAACAATAAAATTATTTTTCTTTTCAAAGTCAAAAATCTTTAAAAAAATCTATTAAATTTCTTAATTTAATAGATTAGGGCTGAAAGCGACCTATTTAGGCATGAGTTTTTTGGCACACGAGCGTAGCGAGGGCGTTAATAGTTCGAGTACCTAAATAGGTCTTTAACTCGAGGTTAACACTCTGCTTTTCATTTCGAATATGAAGAAAGTAATTATAAACTGCTTAGTTAAACAAACAACTACTTTTCTAATGAAATCAGGCGTTACACTCGTATCTAAATCTGATGAACTCATTTAATACGTCACATTTATGATACGTTTAGTAAATTTCTTTTTCTGTGGCATTCTAACAGCCAGTATTTTTTGTCTTTGATGACAGTAAATATTTAGTTCAAATTTATATTAATTAAATAATAATTTAGTGAAAAGTAAATTATAAGTATAAAGTCATGTTAAAAAAATGTTGATATTTTTTAATTACGAATTTTTGCCGTGACTTAGAGCCTCTATATAAAAGTTTGGACATGGCTCGCATAGACTTTAATTTTTTGACAGCAGAGAAAATTGTTTCCCTGGGACGAAAGGTACTGTTTTCATCCCTATGATCTCGTAATTTCAAGTGTCCTTTCCGAGTATGAGAAATGAAAAGCAAATTTTACTACTTGGTCAAGAAAAAGAATCATAGCTACCTACAATAATAATATTGATTGTAAACAACTATTGTATATGTAGACGGGTCACTGAAACGTCACTGTCATACTGTCAAGAGTGATATGTTGTCAATGTCACTCTCGCAGAGCGTCGTGACTGTGGAAGCGGGGTGGCGGGAAGAAGGAATATATATAGGCTTTTCTTCTAGAGAATGGTCGCCAGCGCACCAAGTATTCGACGAACTGCGATTCATTGCCTTAACCAAAGTGGATTAAAACGCAATCAGTGCTAATATCAAGAGAGATGATTGTTGTTTAAGCAATAGAAACATTACATTGGTAAAGATCACAAAAGATGTTAATTTCATAAATATACCCACATACATCATGCCATGCCATGATGGATTCTGATCAATAAAGCTCTGGCGAGCTTACATATATTTTTTAATTTTTATATTAGTTTCGTGCATTAAAAACATTAACTTTTAATTAAAGCTCTTACCTTTGTCATGTTAAAACTTTGTACACCGACGGCTTAGTTTCTTGTACATCGTTATGAACTTTGACACCCCCCCCCCCACCATCCTTTATTCTTCACTTTCATAGAAATTATTATTACTAAGACCACAGGTATTTTTAGTTTTCAAAGCGGTTTAAACTTTCTCGTATATTACTGTTAGAAAGTTTAAACGTAGCGCTGTTTGAAGCAATAAAACTGTAATTTCTGCAAGCGGCTGTGTTTTTAACTACTAGGAACTGTTTGACATTTAAAGGTCCTGTTTTATTGGTGTGGTTCTAATTTAATTTTTACTAGTAGTAACTTCTATAGTAGCACTTATTTCTTCGATAAATGTCCAGCATGTAATTAAATAAATTAAAGTTTAATAAAACTAATAAACACTCTTTTATAGTTAATCAAAGTAAAAAGTAAAAAATAATTATTAATAAAAGAAAATTAATATCATTGTGGTAAAAGCGTGAGGTGCTTTATTATAACAATTGATATCGATCACTCCACGCTTTTATCACAATGAAATTAATTTTCTCGTTAATCATTTTATTCTTATATTATAATATATAAGAATAAAATAATATATAATAATATATATTATTATAATATATAATAGCCCATAAAAGTCCCATTGCTGGGCTCAGCCCTGACAATTTATAGGAAAATAGACAGTATACCCGCCACGCTTGTCAAAGGCGGCTTGATATTTTCTTTTATCGTCAGTACCTGGTGATTGTAACAACTTGCACATGAGATTAGAAACTGCCTAAGAAGTATATGTTTTATCCGATCAGGATTCGAATCTACGTCCTTTTGGTTAAAGACGCGAATGTGTTAACCACTACGATTCTCAGTTCCACAGTAATTAAAAATTATATTTATAAATAACCAGATTAACTCTGAGAGTAATTATAATCCGTGAAATGAAACTTAGATATAGACTACATAGTTTCTATTGTTTGAATAACAAATAGTGATATAATAAAATACAAACCCAAACAAGTTCTGCGCCTTATTTGATTCAAATTCAAAAGCTTTTATTCAAAATAAGTTTCACTGGAGAACACTTTTTGAAGGTCAAAAATAACATACATATATGTTAAAATTTAATTTTACTTCCTATTCTATGTACAACCGCTTCGCAACGTGTTATTGCTCTTAAGGAGAAGAAGCGGCAAGAAACTCCCCAGCAACATGTCTGCTAAAAATTGTTTTTCTTTATATTTTCACAATTTCCATTAAGTCTCGAATAATAATAACCGGTAAATCGTTCTTTTATTAATTCCTAATCGATTTTTCAAGCAAACCTAATTTATTATTGAATGAATAAGATTTGGTAATAAATAATCCTTAGGATATATTATATGTATATATAGATATAAATATAACATTATGTAGTAATGTAGTACACAGAGTTGTTAAAGCCTTACATGGATGACGATGTATTTTACTAAACTTATACTAACGTATTTAACGTAAAGGTCAGGTAAAGGGCACTTTAAATAAGCATATAGGTGCGTATGAAGAGATTATCTGAAAGTTAATTTCGCGAAAAATGTTGGACAGGGTCGTAACAGATGGAGATCTATCGTCTCTGCCTACCCCAATGGGAAACAGGCGTGACAATATGTATGTATTATTTTTCTCTGTAAGTGAACTGTATTGTTCTATATGAAATTAAAGATTTGAACTTTTTTAACCGGTTTCAAAAAGGAAGAGGTTCAAGATGTAGAAAATATTTATTTTTTGCGTTTTAATTAATTTCATAGTCAGTTTTAATCTCTGTTATTTTTATTAATACACAATCTTTGAAGTGTACAATAGAAAGAAGACTACTACTAGAAACGACAATCGCCCAGTAAAAAACCTAGCTCTGAAAATCTCCTAAATCCTACAAAACTAAATGGCGCCACAGCTCATTAAAATTTTAACTTTTTGACTAAACAAATCGAACACTGACTATGAAACTTATAAGATTTTAAATTTGTGAATGATTTCCATTACGCTTTATGTTACCCGCATAAATAACGTTACTGACATGGTAAAGCCATGCTGGAATCATTATGAAAACTTACAGCTCGTCTCGATCAGTGTAATACCACGCTCTCACAGAATGTCGGCGTGAAACGGTTAGCCTTAAGCTAATCGTGTTTCGTACGATAAATAAGCCTGCCGATGGCCCCTCCCTCTACTTTTATTCCGTCTTCCTAATCCTAACCTCCTATTCCAAGTAAAAATAGATCTAAGGAAGTGTATAAGAATTATATATTATACAAATAGATAAGTAACAAATAAAAATAGAGAGATAAGAGACATCACTTGTAATAGAATAGCTCCGGGAAATGTATAAGACAAAAGTACCAAAATACATGCAATAAATAGGATGTGACCATAAAAAATGTAAGTAAACAATAACAAGTAGGATATAAGTAAACATACAAGCAGAATTAATGCACAAAAAATAGGGTTAGATATAAAAAATTGTAAAACCCAAAAACAGTAAAGAGCTACTTTACTGTTTTCGAACTTTACAATGTTATTAGCATAAGACACTTTTTATTAGCCGTAAGGACCAATGTAATATTTGTAGATAAAGAAATAAACAAAAAAGATAAAACAAATAAAAAAGAAAAATAAAGAGTTAAAAGCCTGGACAATGAAGTTCGTCCGGAGAAAATTCCATACCCTGTGACCCCTTCTAAAAGCTGGCAATGCGATGGTGACCTTGGTATTGCAAACGTATAAACCCGACGGTACCACTTCCCACTAAGCGGATCGGCTGTTTGACAGCTTTGTAATAATAATAAATAATAACTGTTTTAAAATTATTTTATTTTAGAGGGACCATTGTATTGCCGGTAGTTGGCAGCCAACCGAAGCCTTGACAGTATGGGATTTGGTTGCTAGGAAAAGGCTCAACATCATAAGGGTGCAAAACAGAATGCCAGATATCGATGGCGAATATATCTACGCGTGTAGATATTGGCGTAGCAGCAAGGTACGTAGCGAGTTAACTACGAGTGCAAATGCATTAGCTTCATTGGGTTATTTGACAAGTATTACAGGAAATTCCAAAACAATATGCATAAAAACGATCGTCTGTTTAAATATTATACTATGATCTTGCTTTTAACATTTCGTTCAAGAAATGATTTTAATTACTTTTTACAGTAATTAATAAGCTTTATGACTTGTTAAAATTATGACATCACAACGCAGCATATCCATATAAAATCATGGAGGCTATGAAGTTTTCTATGACGATCAAAAGCAATTCTGTTGATTTGTCCGTCGAGTAATCAACTTGCCTTGATTTTGTATAGTGATAAAATATATGAATGTCTGTCAGTTAGTTTATTTTCACGACCAAGAAAAAATTAACAAAGATATTTGTTTGTCTAAATTCAAAACTAGAATTTTATCCGATAAATCTTTTTTAGATAATATCTTTTATTAATATAGTTTTCTGTACCATAAATATATAGTTCAAAGTGCAAAGGCAATACGCAAAATATTTAGTAACATATTGTTACATGCCGTCAAAGATAAACGCACAGCTGCCTGTCGTAAGCGTAGTTTATTGTCTTCCCGGATTTAGGAATTCTTTTGTGTTTTGAATTGTAATTAAGAAAAACATGCTATTGTTTTTCTACTTGTTTTATGACCATCATTGGCGTCGAACTAATCCCTATTGTTATTGTTTTCGACTTGTTGGCCGTTCGCTGGAATAGATAACCAGGTGTGCAAATTACTGTTTCTCGGAAACTCGTGCGCACAGCCAATTTTTTTGTACTGTGTAGTTAGTATAAGAGAATGCCCGAATGGAGGGGTGGGCAGTCAAGCGACGACTACGAAACGAGTAAGACATTTTGTAGTATTCTCGATTAGCGATATAGACGACGGACTTTGCGCGTGTCGAATTGCATGGAATCGTGCAGTGTGAACTGGTTGCATCCAGTTTTATTTGTATTTGTTTCATACGTGTTTGTACAGTTCTAATAAATTCTATAGTTGTTCCAATGGTATTTTTAATTCGAGTCCTGTAGCTCGTAACAATATATTTAAAAAAAATATAATTTAAAAATATATCTATAGCTAATGCTCAAGTCAAGTATTTGATATTCAAGTGAATGGAGATATTTCTGTCATCAAGTTATGGCTTCATAATTCTCATGAATCATATAAACAATAATTCAAATTAAGTTATATAACAATGTTTCTGCATATAACTCGATCGATCGAAATTATTGCCCAGTGTACATAATTATTATTATAATATTAGCGGCCTCCCGGCCGATGTTGTTCTGCCCCGAAAATATAAAAATCTAGGACCCGATTCTAGTGCCTCTTTCCGGTTCCAATTTTGAACCTAAATCATCCGGGGACTCAAATACACACAAAAAAATTCATCAAAATCGGTAAAGACGTTCTTAAGTTATGCGCGTACATACATTTCTACGATTCATTTTTATTTATGTAGAATAGATAAATAGACTGGCATGTAAAAAACATGTCAGTTGATTTTATTGATATTTATTTCTTAAAGAAAATATTTTTACCGGCGGTATTTTTTTTTATTGTTGGAGTTCAGCAGACAGGCAGACGGCCCACTTGATGTAAAGCGGTTACCATCGCCTATAGACATTTGCAACACCAAAGGTGCTACAAATGCGCGCTGCTCTCTTAAGGGTGACTGGAACCTGGTCACTAATGCCGGAACACAACTCAAGGTTGTTATGGCGACATACTTTAGACCAGAGGTGGTAGCCATCCAGTCGGGGAAATGCCCTCCCACCTGGCGGTACCATCTGGTGTTATATTATTATTAATAATAATAATTTATTAACGTTTATACCAAAAATATTTCGCGTATTATTACCTCACAAAACACGCACGCGATTAGTTCATTAATTGCTAATGACGAATGTGTATAAGAAACTTAGATAATTATATTCCCTTACAGAAACACAAATAGAAAAAATAAACTCGATATATTCAGCAAATTGCATTATTAACATATCAAATTAAATTAAAGCCTTAAATGCATACCATAAAAAAATTCCATAACCCAAATAACCTAAAATTACCTTTAGAGAAATTAAATACATTGTACTAGGATTAAATTAAACGAATACTTTAGTAATGAGTAAAGATACTGGCGCGTGAGATTGCATACAAAGGCGTGCGAGCGATAAAACATAATTTTACAGTGAATACGTGATAGGTGTCGCTGCGGTGAACGAATTTCCAACGTCATTCACATCAGATGACCACATCATCATTCAGATCCTGAGACAGTTTTAATAGATTTAATATTAGTGCTATTAAAAAGAGTAATCAAATAATATCAGCTCATACACTTTCCACTACCAGGTTAGAACTTTTTTACTTGATGAGTCTGGTCATTATAACCCCTAAACTTATTCAAAATGGATTATTAGATTTCACACAACAGCAGTCTCAATGTACAAGTGTCCTCACGACGGTTAACTTCACCGTCAGCAAATGCCAATATTAAACACATTAAAGTAATCTGGTTATATTTTCGATGATCTGGATTGGAATCTTGAGGGATAATATTAACTGCTTGAGAAGGATCTTTAATTTACTGAGTCTATGAACTAGTGTAACTTAAATGTAAGATAAAGACAACGCCGAATACTTTGCTAAAATACATTTTAAAGTAATTATTTATGGCAGTGACGACCTGTTGGTAAGCGCCTATGGTTGATCATAGAGGATTGCTATATCAGAGCATGCACACTAATGTTGTTGATAAATCGATCACTGAAAAATCAAATAAGCTTAAAAGGGATGTGAAAAAAGATATTAAAAATAATTTTGAAGCAAAAATGTAAGCACATCGCATTTCGCATTTCCAACACTCTCAAGCGCCATGCAATAAATTGTTAAATAAAGTCAAACTTTTCACCTCCATTACAGCTAGCACGTATTAATCTATATATTGTATTGAAGTATTGTCTCTTTTTTTCAGTATAATCGTAAAGGAAAGTACGCAATCATCGGAGGTAGCGGCACTAATTGTCTGGAAGTGATCAATCTTCACAACCGGTATATCACATGTTCGTACCCAGCAAACGGTGCAATATTAGCTGTGACCAGTTACCAAGACCGCATAGCATTCGGTGGTACCGCATCTACATTTAATATTGTAAAGTTCTACGATCCAAAACATGAGCATGATAAATATGAAGCTGAGGTAGAGCCAGATTATGATTATACGAAGGCTATGACGGTGTTTCAAGACCTTGAGAGTGATGATTCAAGTGAAGGTGGTGGAACACCAAGTGAGAGACGTATTAATTTGACCTCGCTTACCACAACACCGAGTTCAAAGGCAACTACAATGACCTAACACTATTTATGCAGACGTTATTGTTTTTTGTATTCCAAAATATATCCTTATAATTTATTTGAATAAAGAGAATATTCGGTTTCAAGAATAATATTGACTCATTGACTCTTCAGGTGATCAGAGGGCTGGTGCTTACCTCGGCCAACGGATCAGTATGGCGATCCAGCGAGGAAACGTAGCCAGCCTTCTGGGCACCTTACCCATATAATACGGTGATCTGGGCTCAGTATTCTACTTATAGTATTGAGGGACTATGAGTAGAATATAATACGAATAAGTTAAGTTTTCTTGCATTGTATTGTCTATCAGTAAAAAAAAAAGATAAATATTTCAAACAAAGGCCTTTAAAGTCAATAAAATATCTACAGCGTATCCATAGCTTTTATCTTCAACATCACAGAATTAAATCCCCTTTCCGTTCAGAACATCCGTTTATGGCATAGATAGGGTATCTAGAATCAGGACATGCGAGCTAATGGACTGCCGACTGGCAATTGAGGTAGTTTAAGATCAAAGTGAAGTAGATTGAGTACTACTGCAACAGCTGGTATTAACAATTGCCAGGCAAGGAATTTAAAAATTTTGAAATAAAAAACAACATATAGTTAGGTAATAGTAGGAAACTTTTTTATACACCACAAAATCAATATATGTAAACTATGATTTTCATCTCTGCTACCGAAAATATGTTAATATCTAGTATTATAGTATTAGTATTTTTACTTTTATACATATGTAGCATATAAGTAAAAATCTATTCATAATACTCATACTCATTTTGTCTAAGAAAATTCAGTTTAATGGTATGAATAGATGCTTGCGTTTTATTTTACTATACATTCTTTACCATTAAATGATATAGTAATTGAAACAAAGGTAAACAATGACGATGTCTAATATATTTTCTACACGCAAATAACCCATCACTGGAACACTAAACCGTTTCAATTTCACCAAATAGAATATTCGTATTTATTTCGCTTTGATGCCTTCACCGATTCAGCTGATCATGATCGTTGCAATAATAATAATTTGTAAAGCTTGTTTCGTTTAAATTGGACCGCGACTGCAATAACACTAAAAGCCATCCGAAATACGTGTCGAAATTCAACGACTCCCTAATTGAAATTCAGAAAACAATTGTACAAGTTTTCGTAACAAAAAAAATCGCTTGGGCAACATTGAAAAATTAGACTCGGCATTGCGAATTCAGCCGAGGCTGAAACGGCGAACAAGTTGCAATAGAATTTAAATAAAGAAGCGTTCCCTAACAGCGCGAACTCGTGTGCGGGGCGTTGGTGAACTTTCAACTTTTACTCGCTTATGTAGCCAGCGTACGCCGCCAATGTTGCCCATTTCACCTCTTTGTCACTAGATCTAGAGACATTTCACCATCAAAAGCGATATTTTCTTTTTGACATTTAAAAATTAAGCGACTTCTAATTTAAAAAAAAAATATTGTTATGAGTTGCAGGACTCGAATTAAAATGTCGTTAGAATTACTATAGAATTTATTAGAACTATACAAACACGTATAAAACAGGTACAAAGATAACTGAACACCAATAGTTCAAATGTAATGCACCATTCAATAACACGCGCAAAGTCCGTCACCATATAGATTACCGTATGTACAGACGTCTTGCCTCGCTTGTGGTTATCGCTTGACTGCCTCACCCCTCCCTAGGGGCATTGCTTTATACTGTACAAATACAATATGTCAACTCGACCGCATGGACTGAATTTCTAAGAATCACACCTGGCTAATGATTACCATAAAGATTACAATACACAATGGGCTGTTTTTCCAATCACAAAATTTAAACACAAAGTAAACAAAAGAAGACGGTCATAAAAGCGTTTCAATGTTATTAGCTCAAACACTGACGGGTAATAAATGTGCTGTGTTTACAGATATGCAGGTGGCCCAAACTGTAACAATATAATAATGGTCAACATTTTTTGTTAATACCAGCTGGCATTGCAAGAACGGAAAACACGCAAATCCTTTTCCTCAAGCAACCATTACATCTTCGGACCACAAGGCGCTCTGGACTACGCCATCCTTTCACAGTGGAAACGCTACCAGTGCGAACTAAACGTTTTGCCTCCAAGTTTCTTCTACGTACGGCAAAATTATGGAATGGATTACCAGAGTCCTTGTTTCCCGAAAACTATAATCCGGGTATCTTCACGTCTCGTGTGAATAGGTACTATCTAGGTAAGCGTGCTCCATCTTCGACCGCATCATCGCCGGCATTGGACGTGATCGTGGTCAAACACAAACCTTAAGTAGGTTAGGTAATATAAAAAAAGCTAAATTTATATTTTTATTTCACCGAAAATTTGCCTGAAACGGAAATATTATCTACTCAGACTGTGTGGATAATATTTCCAATCGCTTAGAATTAAGTGCACTCTGTGCAAGTATCTACTGTAATTTTATTAGTAGGGCAAGTATTTACTTGGCAAATTTTTTGAATATCATTATATTCAGAGATCAGACACATTTAGCTACTAAAAGCTTTTATATATTTAAAATGCTCAAGTAATTCGAACTAGATTTTAACAACTTTATAAAAAGCCTCGATTTTAGTCACTTAACAAATTTTAAGCTTACTGTTTAGCGATATTCGGTAGACTGGAGTTGGCAGCACTATTACGCCACCCTATTACCCCTACGTGTCCCCCACCGGGCGGGTGGTAGTAGCGGCTGGTGGGAGGCCTTTCCCAACTTGGACCGAATATTTACAGCGCAACCTAAATATAGCGTGCCGCTGCTCAGCTGGCACGGTTGGAGTAGGAGGGTAAACATTCCCCCGGCCCCGTGCGGTAGTGACGCGCGTAGAAGGCCATTCGATTCCATTAGACTTGTGCACAACGGTTCACTAAAAAGAAAAGAGAGATATAGCTCTTTCGCTCTAAAGATATGTATCACCCCTTTAGCTCATTTAGCTCAATAGAGATACTTAGTATAAATCACAATGACGTGACGGCCTCGCTTTAGCTCTTTTAAGAGCCGAAATAGTTAGAGCGAGTCGTATTGTGACGTGCGGCGAAATTTTAGTTCATATTCCCACTCACGTAAACAAAATAAAAAGATCTTACTTCAAGGGAAGTAAAGCTGATTATGCAAAAGATATCCTTAAATATTCTCAACTTTTTTATATATACAAAGATCTATTTGCACTGTACATATTGACGACATTGTGCTCTGTGTTGGCAACTGAGCCGATTGAGCCGTTGCCGAGCTATATGCTTACTATACTGTTTCCAAGTGCTTAGTTTACTTTTGACGTTTGCACGTCTATCAAGTTACATATTTCTTGACAGTAAAGCCCAAATGAAACAAATGCCATAATTGTCGTACTTTAGTGTTGTGGGTGACGTAATAGTGATGTTCTGTGAGTCATGTAACTCACAGACTATTAAACCATCGACACTATACGGAAATAAATCGAAAGCAATCGATTTGAAAATAAAAATTGTTCTAATTTAAAGAAAAACAATACCGCAGTTATTATAAGTGTTTATAAAATGGCTTATTTAATATATTTTATGTAAAATATGTTCATTGAAATGTTAGTCAGTGCCAAGTGAAACATAAAAGAACAACCACAAATTTACAAAATATAGTAATTTTTATGTTTTACTTGACACCGATTTCTAGATGTTGTACAAAAAAGTGGGTTAAATTTTTATTTTTTGGTTTTTAGTGTGAAGTCGGTTTTGTTTATGTTCAAAAAAATATTTTGTACTTTTTAGTTTCACAAGTAGTTGAATAGCTTTAGAAATAATATATTAAGCACCTGTAGAAAATGTACAACTGGCACGCGTATTGAAATTTGCCATCTCACTCTTCGGTGTATATGCTCTCGATTTCCTTGCGATCCACAAATACAGATCTTGACTTGTTGACCATGGAACCACCTAGGAAGTATATACTTACGAAATACTTACAAATAAATATAAAAGTTTCAAAATTGATCCACAATTGACAAAAAAATCGCGTAACATGCATCCAAAAAATTAAGCGCCTGTAGAAAATCTAATAGCTACACGCGTATACATTTTTTTTTCCAAGACTTTAGGCTCACAGCCTTCTTTAATAAGGGTTATGCTCGATAGCCCTGAGAACCGATCCACTAATTAGATACTGACATGGTGACGATGGGACCAATTCGTAACTATAACCTTTCGATTAAACGAACAATTTTAAAAATCGGTCCACAATTGACGGAAATATCGAGTAACGAACATACAAAAAAACATACAGATGAATTGAGGACCTCCTCCTTTTTGAAGTCGGTTAAAAATATATAGATAAGTTAAATTTATTAAAAGTTATTTATAAATGAAGCCGATTTTTTATAACAAATCAAGTGGTTAACGCATTAGGAAATTGCTAATTGATCCGTCATCGAGGTGTCAACAGTAAAATTAATTTGGAAAGGGCGTAACTGAGCGAGTGAGAGATAAATTTTGAAATAGAATATAGCTCATTTTTATCTTTCATTCGCGAGATACACAAGTCTAGACTCCATGCGAGTGACGGCTCCGTGGGTAAGCGGACAGCTTCTGTTTAATGCAGAGACCACGTTGCGGCCATGACCGTCACAGCCACGAGGGTTATACTGTAGTACGCTCGCGCCGCTAATAAAACCCCCTCAAGGGTGGAAATGGAAGAGATGCTATATTACTCGTAACAATATATCCGCAGTAACGAGTAAACAGCTATGCCTACAAATTTTGATGTGGAATGTTAATTACTTTAGATATGGCTCTATTCCGTAAATGGTCGTTATCATGAATAATTAAATGTTATTCAGTTTGAAATAATAACTGAATTAAGATACGAGGTTTCACTATACCAAATAGGTAAGATCAGAAATAGACTTATCCTGTTGTTTGACGTAAATTTAATTCATACTAAAAAGCATCGTAATATGTACTTACATATAAATATGCAAATGATTTTGTTGGGATGTATGTACCTTGGTCATTTGACTACCTTGGATGTAAACAAATTTATGAATATTTTGTTATATCTTTTAGAGACTCGAGCTGAAAAAAGACACTTGAAAGTGTTTAAGTGTAAGTTTGTAGTATTTTACAGCAAATATAAAGATATGTATACCTACATAATATATATATCTGTATCTATTTGGTAAAATCCCAACGTAACCCAGATAATCTATTAATTTTGTTAATTTAACAAAGTTATTTCAATTTCATGTAAATAGCAAAATGAGATTTGTGTTGTAAAACAACTGACAATTTATTCACGAACGTTTAAACAAGGCTGTTGTTAGAACAAAGACATTTTTATTTCAGCAAGCCCAGTATAAAGTGGGATTTGCTTAGGTATTTAATAATATTTTGTTTTTGTAGAGTTAAAATGACTGTAATTAATATATATTTTATATTATTTCTTTTTGACGTGGTAGAGTCATGCTGGAATTACAGTCATGTTTGATACCACGTTCTCACAGAATATCGTCGTGAAAGGTTAGTCCTTTTTTTTAATAACGCAGAGAAACCTGCGTCACATATGCACGATTGTGTGGAAGAACATGAGGTCAAGAGCAAGGCCCACGATCAACCGCGCAACAAGCTTTGGTCACTCCGGGAAACAGAGCGACCAACTATACTAATAGGGATTTGATCCGCCGCATCCCCAAGCTGCGAGCGGATCTCTACGATGGAAACTCAGGAGGTTTTACGCTTATCGGCTTCTCTGGAGGTCAATCTGATGACGGCGTCCGGAGGTCGCATGCATAGTCGTCTCCCTTTCTCTCTCGGCGGCCTCCTTGCGGGACATTACTGCATCGCAAGAGGAAGAAACCACCGACCAATGATCGTCGCTGTGGAGCATGGCCTCGACCAGTCCCCGCAGCGAATCGATCGGCCCTACGATGGCCTCGAGCTCGAACGTATGAGGTTGCCATGCAGCGCATTCTACCAGAGTGTAAAACGCAGTGTCTAGAGCGCCACATTCGCGCCATTGAAGGGAAGTGAAAGGTTAACCTTGAGCTAATTGTATTTCATGCGATGAGTGAAAGTTCCGTTGGACCACTTCGATCTCCCCATATCTCATTTATTCTTAATTCATCCCGTTATTCCAATCTCATATCCTGTCTGATCCATCTTTCTTATCCCCCTATCCTTTTTGTCCTATCCTAAAAGCTGGCAGCGCATTGACTCCGCCCTGGTGTTGCAAACGTCTATAGACGACGGTAACCACTTTCCACAAGCTGGGTCGTCTGCTTGCTTTCCAGCTTCGCATTAAAAAAAAAGGGTTTTATGCCCCTGCTACACCTGGGATAATGTTAGTGTTAGTGACTGTGTCACGCAGATGTAGCCAAGGGTTTAATGCGTTATTTATGATAACGTTAAATATTGACAGATAACGTATGAATATACTAATGTACCTG
Source organism: Dendrolimus houi (assembly GCA_039645545.1). NCBI lineage: Eukaryota > Metazoa > Arthropoda > Insecta > Lepidoptera > Lasiocampidae > Dendrolimus > Dendrolimus houi. The sequence continues at coordinate 19,332,901 of CM077127.1, read as the reverse complement.
TAGTAAGTCGCATTTGGTCACAATCATTAACGCTAACGCAGGTGGAGCAGTAGCATGAGAATAGCCGTTTTAAATATACTAGTGGTCGCCCATGCTCGAAATTCGACCATAATAGTTAATGTCAACGACTATACTTCTATAATCACAGATTTCGCCAAGGCTGCACTGTTAATTTGACTTGAACAATAAACAAAAGAGTATATATGCGTGTGTGTGCCAAATACATGGTAGTGTGTGTAATGTTTTTTTTTATTCATTTAAGGTATTTTTTATGAATAATAAAAAAATAGCATTCGTCGCTTCTTCTCTATATAAACTATAAGTGAGCGAAATTTCATATTCCTCCGTCCGAACAATTTTCGTAAAAAGGGGTACAAAGTTTTTGCTTCACGTATTAATATATAGATGAATTTTATTAGTGTGTATTATTAATTTAAATTAGATTAAGCTCCCATAGAGTAAATAATAATCATAAACAAAAATTAACTAAGTAACTAAAATGAGCAAATTGGGGTTAGGTTAAACATTGCTTTATATTGACATTTGACAGCATTGTCTTCCATAATCACGGCTACTGAAAAGTGGCCGAAACATCGAAATAAATAAAACTCAAATAAAATACCGCGCTTAAAACCGTTAAAATATAGTTTTATTATGAATGTTATAATTCCATTGTTTAATATTTTATTATAGCCTTTTGCTTAACCTATATCTGTGGAATTATCATGTTTCATATTTCAGTATTTTTACGAGCTTAGACGTAATTTAATCTTAAAATATGACAGAGCGCCGGCCTGAGTAATAAAAAAATACAAAATAAAATGTAATTTTACAGTTAAATACATTTTTAATCTAAGCTTGAATCAAGATTTTTTGATACCTTCGTCGTAATATAAAACCAAAAGAGCAGTTTTTTGCCTACAATTGTAGGCAATTGAAAAGATAAAAACATAAAGCTAAAGTTCTTTATGTTTTGGCTAATTACTGATTTTGCTTCTTTTTTAAACAGTAATGCGATTGGTGAAAATGAGTTTCGTTTTTTCTTCTTTTTTTCCTAACGCCGGGCCTTCAGTGCTTAATAGTAAGATGTACAACCGTTTCTTCAGTCTGGGCATCAGTTTTTTTCTTACCAAATTTTGATGTCATCAGCTGTGCAATCTTTTTTTATTTTTTCTTTAACTAAACAAACTGTATTACACACATATTATTTATGTACGTTCATTGTATATTACGGATAACACAAACAACTTTTGTGTCAAAGTTAATAATATAAAATATTATTTCATAGCATTACCCATATTTTTATATAAGTATATATGAAATACGATATGAAAAATGTATGTCCTCAATTGAACAGTAATAGAGAACGTGCAGGAAATTAAATCGCCGCATTACAGTAGAGCTATTTGTAACAAAGCCTCGCTCGCATTGAAATGATGTATTTATAACTCTCCATTGTGAGAGTGATTTCATTCCATCGTGGTTGGTATTAAATAAGCCCCTTTGACCTTCTTATTTCCCTCACAAAAGGTAATATTGAGGGAAATAAATCAAATACACACACCTTTGGAGACCGAATTCAAATATATTATGTTTGCCGACTAAATGTTATAAGCGATATTTTATTGTTTTTAATGTTCATGTTGAAGTTCATAACTTTTTCTTGAAATAAAAGTGTAGTGTTGATTATTTTTGAATTAAAAAATTAAAGAATTTATTCAAAACCATTAACATAAGTGTACAGAAAAACAACATGATATCGCAAACAACTGCTGTAGTATATATAACACTGTGTTGCAGTTGTTAGTGCCCATTTCCAAACAACTTGATTATTTATAATAGATTTATAAAAATGATATTATCTTAAAGTTTATACATTCGAAAGATTTATTTTATATGTCAATGTGTACAGTTTGATTATATTTAGACGTATTTTTAACGACTTTATAAGATAACAGATTACAATTTAAAATTCGTACTACCTATCGTTGAAGTAGTTAGAAACACATGAAAATGTTACGCAATTGAATTGAATATAGTAGTTATTTTAGCTTGAACCTCGATTTTTTATGGAAAAGTATGTATAAATATCTTTAAATATTTTAAATTTTGTTAGTCCAATACCAACGCTATTTATACACCATCGCCTTATTAGTAACGAGTAAAGTGGATTGTTTTCTGCAGATAACGGGTCAGGTACGTGATATAACGCTGACAGTCTTCTGGACACCTTTGTACCTTTTTTTTTTTTATAACGCTCGGGGAGTGTCTTTGGACACCATCCTCGGGTCCTTCGGGGGAAGGGCCAAAATACAGGCATAAGGCCTGCATCGAGGGTGTGTGGGACTCTCAGCGACCGGTTCTCCACGCTCGCTTCTGCAACGAAGCTGTCGCGAGAAACGGCCGCCAAACTATCCACTAAACCTAAACCTGTGCCCCATTTATAGCGCTTTTACGCGGCGTCACGGGATCTCGTACAGAGTAACTGCACCATGACGCCCCTACGTTCTGTAACTGGGCCACCCCGTGGAGCAGAGTGACCCACTTCCTACAGCAGGGGGGCAAGTCCGCTGTCCCCCGTGACAGCGACCCCCTGTGACGGTAACTATGGGAGGTGGAGATGCGCGTAGCGGCGTCTGCAACCGCCGGTCCACCTCCTGCGGACGGGGTCCGCGTACGCGTCCTCCTCCCTCGCTCTTTCAGCGGCCTCCTTCTGTGACATGATGGATGCACAGAAGGAGGAAACCGCAAACCAGGAATGTTGACCCTGGAGCATCGCTTCGACCATGCTACGAAGCGTGCTCACAGGGTCAACGACGTTCTCTAGGAGGACCCTCTAGGGCCCCCAAACGGCGCACACCACGAGCGTGTGGAACGCCGTGTCTTGGAGTGCGCCGCACTCGTGGCAATATGGGGAAGGTTCCCGTCCCACGATTTGGTGCAGATACTTACCAAAGAAACCGTGCCCGGTAAGTATCTACACCATCTTGAACGTCAGGGTCCCGCATTTCCGCGAGACCCAACGAGACAGGTGGGGCCGGATCGCATCCTATGTCACGATTCCAGCTTCTGGGGACTCCAGGTCCCTCTGCCAAGAGCGAATCAGGGCCTCGGTCGCCTGGAGACACCTTAGTACCCAAGGTACTCACCTAGGCTAAGCTAGGCTAGGCTAAGGTTAGGCACAGTTTTTATTAATTTGTAGTCTCAAGAAATACATGTAGAATACTCAGTGTTATATAAATAACACAATAGATTAACTGTTAAAAAACGGGGCGGCAATCGTGTTAACGTCAAAAACTGGAAAACATATTCACAATAGGCTCTACGAAGTACGTACATTAACTTTGCCAATTTAGAGGTGGCGTAGCAGGTATGGCGGGTGGCGTAGCAGGTATGGCGGGTGGCGTAGGAGGGTTAGATGATTTGAAGTGATTTTGTCAGCCTTCTGGACACTTTACTACCTACTAGCATTTTATCTACATAGAGTCTCAAGAGATAGATATGGGATACTCAACTTTATACAAATAATACAATAGATTATCAAGCGCAGCATCAAACGTGTTGACATCACAACCTGAAAAGTATTGAAGCGTATACGTAATGTCAATTTTGCGAATTTGCTGGTGTAGCAGGGTTATGTGAAGTGCAGTATAATTTTGTCAGCCTTCTGAACACCTTACTACCTACTAGGCTTATTTATCTACTTACAGTCTCAAGAGATAGGTACACATAAAATACTCAAATTTATATAAATAATACAATAGATCATTATCAAGTGCAGCGTCAAAGGTGGTGACGTCGTATTCGCATGGAGGGTACACGTTTATTAATTTTGTGAATTTGGAGGTAGCGAAGCAGGGTTAAGTGACATGAAGTAATTTTGTCAGCGTTCTGGACACTTTACTACGTACTAGCCTTATTTATCTACTTAATCTAGAGAGACACATATAACACCAACTTTATATATAAATAATATATATAATAAATCATTATCAAGCGCAGCGTCTAACGCGTTGACGTCACAAGCCGGAAGGTATTCTATATTTGCATTAAACAGCACGAAGTATGTACATTAACTTTGCGGATTTGGAGGTAGCGTAGCGGCTTTGGGGGGCGTCGCGGGGTTGGGGTTGGGGAAGAGGGGCGTAGTACCGGCGTCGTAGCTGCATCGATCCGCGGGCCGTGACCTTGACCTGCCCGCGTTCCCGGATGTGCCCGTGCTGAGTTGCGCCATTGTCGCTTTATTCAGCCGCTGGCTTTTATTAGCCCGGCTTTTATTTCGCTTACCCCATATTAGCTCTGCGCAAAATGTAGGTGTGTCTAGACGGTTTTGTTATTATTGTAGATAGTTATTACGCCTCGGGGTTTTGCTTTATATTGCTATCTTATTTCGTTTCACACAAATAGACTTATTTTAACTGTCAGGAATATTAGATTACAGTGATTGAATCTTCTATCTCGTTCATTCATATATATTATATATATATATATATATATATATATATATATATATATATATATATATATATATATATATATATATATATATATATATCTAACATGAACATTTATTCTTTATGTTTGTATAGCTTTATATGCCGTTGTATTAATGTTTAAATATTAAGATTTTAATAAGCCTTAACAAGCAATATCTAATTACAAAATAAAAGACCATAGACCAATAATAATTGCTTAATTTTTTTCTGTTATCATTGTACTTTTTCAATAAAAAATCGAGGTCAACGCGTGTTATCTTAGTTATTGTGTAAATAATCAAGGCTTTCACGCGAATTTACTCGCGTAAAAATCTTCATATAAGTTTGACATTTTCCAAAATATAAATTATTACACGTTTTTAATTTACAAATTTTGGGGGTCACCCCTAAAATTGTTTTTTGATTTCATAAAATCTATGTATATGAATTTAATAAGCACAAAACATAAGTGAAATTATTAGATTTTTGCAAAATCAATCACCCTTGTCAGGAATCCAATCGGCTGATTTTGAAAAAAGAAACACATACTGTATTATTATACTAAATCATAGTGTAGCTTGCCAGGATTATGGTCTGTGAAGAAACGTCAAATGGCAAACCAAGGGAAAGGGCTGATTTTGAGCAAAATGTATTATTTTCCATACATTAATTAAATAACACCTCATTTTATTCATTATGGAAATTAATAAAATTATTCTATATTTATTTAATGGGCATTTATTAGTTAATATTCGAAATGCACGTTATTTTACCCTAATCAATTAAATCAGTCAATGGATAAACATTGATTTCCTTTAAATGAGTTACGGTCAAATTAGCGGCGCAGTTTGATGTTTAATTAATATGTGGAAAAAATAACATTTTGTTCAAAAACAACCCTTTTATTTGGTTTGCCATTTGACATTCCTTCACGGAAATTGACCCTGTTAAGTTACACTATGATTTCGCATAATAATAATACAGTATGTGATTATTTTTTCAAAATCAGCTTATTCGATTCCCAACAAGGGTAATTAATTTTTCAAAAATCTAATTATAACACTTTAGTTTTCGTCAAAATAGGCCTCGACACTCCTTTCAGTTTTTTTTCTGTTTCGTATAATTTAGTATTTTGGTCCACTTGAAAAATTCACCTATATAAAACACTTCTCTTATCTAAATAGACCTATTATTTTTGCGCCATACAGGCAGGCCGATGTATTCAGCATTTGTATTAGGGTTCCATTTTTCCCAGAACGGCTACGGAAGTCTGAAAACTTCTACATATACTAACATGTAATGCGAATAAAATTCAAAATTCCACAAGTTTTTATTTAAAATAAGTTCCACTGAAGAATACTTTTTGAAGGTCAATACCTATAAGTTAAAATTTATTTTTTCTTCCTAGTCTATGTACTCTAACGACTAACCTTAAAGAGGTTAGTCGTTACAGTACATAGACTAAGTCTAGTCGTTATATATATTAAGAAATATAATATTATGAATTAAACTCTTGGAACGCCTCCGAGGACAGAATTGTATCGGGCCGCGAGCGGAACACTTGAATGTAAAAGTGTTTTGATTGTTAATATAAGCTTAAATCCTGAATCAGTCTTTTATTCAAGATCCCGGTCAGCTCAGAAACCGCTGACCGTTACAGTACACCGCATCGCAACGTGTTATTGCTGTTATTGAAGAAGCGGCAAGAAACTCCCCAGCAACACGTCTAGCTAAAAATTGATTATCTCAGACTTAAAAGTGTAAAAAGATAATTAATTATACTTAAAAAGAAAAGGTAACGAAATACAACGACAAAAGAATAGACAAGAAAGTGACTTAAATTTTTTTTCCTAAACGGAGGGTTTAACCTTTTGAATTATTTATGACGCCAAATATAAATTTCAAATGCCCAAACCAAGTATTTAAATATGTTTCTTCAGAATTCCTAATTTTCAGGACGCTTCGGAAACAAACGAAAAGGTACCGAAGCTTTGAATTAATTTCTTCCTTATTATTTACTGTAATTAACTCGTTTTGATATCCTTTACTAAAGAGACTTTGTTGATAAACAAACGTATAATAATTACTTTTCGTTCAACTTTACTAAATAATTTAAGCCAATTAACGTTTTCCCAATAGACAATTATATACCTAATTTCTAAGAAAACGAGAAACAATAGATTTAGTAGAGATGAGCCATTTATTCGCGAAAATCAACAATACTTGTAAATACTGGTTGGTAATAGTTGTTCTTATATAAATAAGCATGTAGATTATTTTCGTAGTATCTAAACAGCCTTAGTTACCTGTCTTTACATAAAACTCTTTATTAAAACATATTACGAAGAAGTCTATATTTTTATTTTTAACAACAATTTGTCTATTTTAACGCTGGGTTGGGAAATTAACTACGCTAGACATGAGGTACTAATTTAAAAAAGGCATCAAAAATATTCTTACAAGCTGGTAACGCGTTGGCAACGCTAGTGTTGCAACCGTTCATAGGCGACGATGACTACTTGCATCAGGTGGACTATCCACCAATTTACCAGCTTTTGGCAGTAAAAATTAACATTAAGCTGCTTACTCACTCACCTGCGCCGAACGGATACAGTAACGTGCTCTAATGTGTACGCGGACGTTGATCTTCGCTTTGTCGGCTCATTATGAGCGCGTCGCGAGCCACTTACACAATATGATTTTTGGTTACAGTAACTACAACTCGCTGGTGAGTACGCGGCTATAGACCGAAGTGCTTTGCATCCACGTCCGTCGTACGCACTGCAAAACGGTGGAAATATCGGCAAAAACAGAATCCGGCAACTCCTTGCCGGATTCTGTTTTTGCCAATATCTACAACCGGGGTGTTTTTGAAACCCATGTCAATAGGCCATTACCTTCTAGGTAAGCGTGCACGATCCTAGATCTCCTCTAGGTATATAAAGGTGTAGTCTTCTAGATCATGATCAAACGCGAATCAATACTACAACAACAACAATACTCTTTACTGTATACCAACATAAAAATAGTAACACATTTTTATATGTTAAAATTAGAAGGCAGTAGTACAATGGGCGGCCTTATTGCTTAAATCAATCTCTTCCAGGCAACCTTTGGATGGACAAGGATCTTATTCACAATAATTTGTTGGCGTGCCGCTTAAGATTATACTAATGATAATATATATAATATAATACTATATATATATATATATATATATATATATATATATATATATATATATATATATATATATATAGATAGATAGATAGATACACACACACAAATACATACATGTGTGTATATATATATATATATATATATCCCACTAATATTATAAACATGAAAGTTTGTGTGTATAAATGTATGTTTGTTACTCTTTCACGCAAAAGCTACTGAATGGATTTTGATGAAACTGTACAATAATATAGCTTACACATCAGAATAATACATAGGCTAATTTATAAAGACAAGGTGTAAATCATCCAAAATATAACGATTTTCCATCAACACGCGGGCGAAACGGCGGGCGCAGCTAGTATATATATATATATATATATATATATATATATATATATATATATATATATATATATATATATATATATATATATATATATATATATTACTTCAAAAAATAACAATAAACTATTTAAACTATGTTAGTTCCAAAAAAACATAACTACAAGACTTAAAATACGATACCTAGTAGTTTGCTCGATATAAAAACATCTGACAAGGGTCGATCACATTGTTTTCTTTTTAGAGTCCGTTGTAAAATGATTAAAACGTAACATCTATAGTGTTATAAAATTCTAAGCATGCCGTGTCTTTATATTGAAGCTATTAAAAAAAGCAATCGGAATAGACTATATAAAAGACGCAGAACACGATCCATTTTTTTTAGATTCCTTGTCTGATTGTCTGTTTCTTCGGGATTCACGTAAAAACTACTGGGCCCATTTCGATGCGGTTTACCCTAATCTGAGAATCGTTTAAAATAGGCACACAGAAAACGAAATAAAATTCCAGTGCGATTTTTTTCACTGGCCGAAAGCAAAATTAATAAATAATTGAAATTTGTGCCATTTTTATCCCGGAAATCTCGGGAGCGGTTTAAAGTTGTCCGGGTGTTCAAAAATTAGCTATTCCGACAGTTTCCACTATAACGATGACTTACATTCTTTTATACATGCATCAGTAGTTTATGTCACGGGAACCCCGTGGGACTTTTCCCGGGTATGGGACATGCAAATTAGTTACATTGTATAAATATTAGCTGATTTCGATACGATTTCACTAAGAACGATAGCTAAGTCCTTTTTCAACTGATGCGATATTTTATACTCCGGGAATCCCGCGAGATTTTTCCTAGGAGTGTTTTAAAGTGCGTATTATATGAATATAAAAAATAGCTGATCCGGATTCGATTGAGACTAAACAATATAATCCGGGAATTTTTATATTCCCCGGAATTTTCTAGCTTCGAAATCACGTGATATTAGGACTTGCTTGATATAAAAGTTTTTGTTTGTTAGGCATCTTTAGTAGATTTAGATATTTATGCCTTTAGTAATATTACCTACCCGGGTTTTTAGGGGAATCTTCAGAATTCACCTATTTTCTTTCATACTTAAAAATTCTGCTGAAAATACCCTTTGGTTTTAAATACTCGCAAAATAACTGTAATCACGTTACTGGTCAAGCGTGGACGAAGTCGCATGCAAATCCTAATTTATACATATAATTACCTCACTTCTATATAAGTCACATTTATTTTTCTTTAAACTCATACGACTGAAAGGGAGGAAAATGTTATTCTATAGGTATATATAATAATACCACTCCAACGATGGAGTAGAAATATTACCAAAAAAATTAGTTAACCTACATAATTTTAGGATGACAAAGAAACTTATTAAGTCATCAAATTTTTACTAATTAATTTGAGATTGGTATTAAATTTAAGAGTTTTGAAATATTTATTCTTCATTAAATGTAGTTGTATACAGGTGTTATTCCTAGAAATACATGGTTAAGCATATTTTACCAGTTTCAATGGTGTGCAAGTAAGCAGAGTCTTAATCGTCATTATTTAAATAATTATTTCCTATTTATTTTATTATGTACCTTTTATGTAACTTGGATAATATTTGTTACCTTTATTTATTAATTATATAGATTAGATTGCATTCTTTTAAAATTATTATTTCAATCTGTGTACGACAATTATTTAATGTCTTTAATTAAAATATTATTATGAATTGTGTATTGATATTATGTTTCAAATTTGTTAATAAGGAATCAGTTTGTGGAATAATATGATTTGTCTATTAATAATTTCTTTAGTTTTGCTTTAAATTTATTTAATGATATTGTTTTTAACGGTTTTCGTAGTTTATTAAATGTCAGGAGCCATTTCGTAAACACTCTTATCCAACAGAATCATTTAATAATAAAAGTAGTTTTTTTATTATTATAATCTTATAGAGAAATATTTGTTATTTGATGATAGATGTATATAAGGCGAATGATATGTGTAACTTATAATAATACTATATTGTAATAGTATAAGATTTTGTGAAATGTAAAAGTTACGCTAATCGCAAACACTGCTCACGTTAAAAAACATTTGTAAAGAAGAGAACGAAAAATAAAGACAGTTACGTTTTTACGGAACAATGGTAGTTCTAAATTTACTTTTTTCATTCTCTAAATTTATGCTTTAGATAGCTTCCTTCCCTCAGAATAATGAATAAGAAGAATAATAACATGGCTTTGGTAATGATTTTAGTCCCGTCAAATACATAAAATGACGGCGCCATACCTACACTATTTCAGTTTTACTGATTTGATATTTGAGCTATTATTCAAGCCAATATACTTAAATACCGTTCTAAAATTGAGACATTAGTTATGCAAATGAATGCATTTTGGTTTGTGGGCCAACGTGTGGTGGATGGTAGTTGTCCCGCATAACAATATATGCTAATCGAGAAGTTAGAAGATAGTCCCGCATGATTTAGGTTTAGTATTTATTCACTGCTGTGCTCTTAATAATTTAATGAATACGTTCTCGGTGGTTATGTTATAAATTAAAACAGCTGTCTGAATTAGAAATTATATAAGACTAGAGGTCCCGGCAGACGTTGGCCTGCCCTGAAAAAATATAAAATCTGGGCCTGACCCCAGCGCCATTTACCGGTTCCAATTGTAAATCTAAACCATTCGGGGACCCACTCAAACACACACAAAAAGTTTCATCAAAATCGCTAAACTCGTTCTGAAGTTATGCGCGTACATACATTTCTACGTTTCTTTTTTATTTATACAGACGACAGATTAGTACATACATCGTTACGTTTGTTTAGTTTTTAACTAGTTCAACTTTTAATTAGTGTAATTTGAAGTTGAACGCCCGCAAACTCAGAGATCCAATAGCCCACTTCCTCTTCCCTCATCTAATCCCTCTTATCTATTCCTTCTGTCTGATCCCTCGATCCCATTTGCTCGCATCGTTTAGTTTAAAATCCTGTCCTGTCAAATTATTTCCATAACTACCCGCTTTTCCTAACCGCGTTTTCCAAACACCTTTCCCAGCCTCCATCTTCTATTCCATTACGACTGTCCTTGTTGTGTACTTACCGTTCTACTGACACTGCTCGTCTTTACGATTCAGTCTGCTGTCGATCCTCGTCGCACATACGTCTTTTGTCGACCCTTGTACGACAACCCATGCATATCTTTTCCACCACCAAATGTCTACAAATTCAGTTATACAGCGCCCCGTGTCTGCATATAATATCGAAGGCTGCAAGAAAGAGACAAACCAGAAGATTTGCTTCAACGCTCACGACTTGGTGAGCAACGCATTGTCGGTGCAGCCCAGAGGCACGCGGGTTAGTATCCCTACCAGCAATTCTACAACCGCCCTTTTGGATGCACGTTCTGGGCTGCCGCGTTGACACCATCTTTATTTAATTCCTCCTTTGCCATCACTTGTATTCCATCCTATAAGCTGGTAAGAGTAAACTAGTAAACAGTAAACTTTCATCCGTGCAGGGACAGAGAAAGAATACAATTTTCTGCGACCGGGCGGCCTGTCGTAAGAGGCTACAAAACGACTCATAGCCAGGTGGTAGGTCATTTTCCCGTCTGGATGGCTGTCACCCCTGGTCTAGAGTATGCCGCCATAACAATCTTGAGTTGTGTTTCGGCATTAATGGCCAGCTTCCAGACACCCTTTATAGAGCAGCAGCGCATTTGTAGCACATTTGGTGTTGCAAACGTCCATAGGCGATGGTAACCGCTTTCCATCAGGTGGGCCATCTGCCTTTAATTGTCTGCGTTAAACTTATGCAATATAAAAAAAATGTAATAATAGATATTAATTTTGTAATAGAAAGTAAGCATAAATTGTTATAGACTTAAGAGTTATAAATAAAGAAAGCAATAAAAGAGGGAAATAGAAAAATAAAAAAGATGTAAAATACACATCAAAAGAAAGAAAAGCCCTGACACATCGTATTTGTCAGGATGGAGGAGAATAAAAAAAATACATTGGTTTCGCTCCTGAGCCACTAGGTAGCCACTTACTATTAGATGGGTCATCTGCCTCTGCCAGTTTAACAATAAAAATCTTTCCCGGAATAACATAATATTGCCTGGAAGACAAAACTATAAGGCCGCTCATTATTGATACTGCTGTTTTTATTTATTATTTGTTTAAGTTTATATACGCAATAATATGTACCAGATTTCAAGGTATTTTTTTTTACACAACTAAATTACTTACGCGGAGACTTTAAATTTTTTTGCGATAAATGTATACTATCCACATTTTTAGTCTACAAAGCACGTCTGTACCAAATCTCATTACGATTAGTTCAAAGATTTATTTGTAGAAAGTACTTAAAAAATAAACCTAGCCGCTTTATAACCTTATTTACATATGCCTCTATATAATGTGAGTTTGGATGTTTATTTGTACTTTGCAATATATGTGTACACTGCTTTTTTCCTTAGAATATCATTTTCGTACATCACAAACAGCATTTTTGCAATGAATTGCACTATTCATTGTTGTTTAAATATCTTAGACAAAGCGATATCTAAAGTTAAATATTATAGTAGAAAATATTGATATTAATCATCTAAAGACACAATTTAACTAAAATTTTATCTTGTAAGGTATACAATACAAGTTATACAATATACAAACAAAAACTGGGATAACTGGGATGAAGAAATAAAATTTTTGTCCCAGAAGACGAGACACCAGTCATGGGATACAAAATCAATTTTCGAAGGCGTGGCCACTTGGACAGTCTTAATTAATAATAACAGTATCCATTATTTAATGTTTAGTAATTATTATAATAATATTCATTTTATTATTAAATAATAATATTATACAATAAAGAAAAAAATATTTTATTAAGTAAACGTAATTTAATAATATTAGTTATATCCTAAATATGTATAATGCTTTAAAGAATACCGAGTCTAAGTAACCGTTTTATATCGGTAAGGTAAGTATGTACATCGAAAAAATTCAAGCCTCAGTTACTTGTATGACGATCACCCTAAATCTTGACAATTTTCACGGTTTTACTACATACAGCACTCAATATTGGTTCGTCGTCGTCGTCAGCCAACCGTTGTCCACTGCTGGATGTAGGCCTCCCCAAGTTTATACCACCTATTCCGGTTCTCCGCTGTTGTTATCCAGCCCCCAACGGGGCTGGATGTTTATTGGCTATAGAATATGAGAGAGAACTATTTTCTACAAAAATTCATATAAGTTATAAGCCCAGTATTTCAATAGAAAATTACTGTGGTATACAAGGACAAACACACAGACCGAAAAGACGATTTCATAAGGGTTAAGTTTTTTCTAAAATGCCTATAGAAGCCTAAAACAAACATACCTTGCAGTGTATTTGTTTGCTAATTTCGTTCATAGTTTTATACTGAAATAGAGAGACAAAGATCGGATTAGTGCCTATTATTCCACGCACAATCTAGGGTTCCGTATGTTGTCATCCTAAAAGAGGAGATATCATGAAACTGTAGTTGTAGTAATTACTCATATAATAATGTCATAATTTAAAATATTAAATAAAACTATATAAGTAACATAATTCTTTATTTCCTCTTTAAGTACATTGTAAAACTTAAAACTAATAACAACATTAAGTAATAGGCTGATGCTTGAATTAGGTTAAAAAGAAACCTGTATGCAGTACAGGTCACCAGGATCAACCCGTTGGCCTTGATATTTGACTAATTAAGAGAAAAAAGAAATACTGGTATAATTATTATAAGTAATTGTGTTAGTGTGAGTCCTTTAAGTGTTTAGGTGTGGTGTGTTGTCTGTGTATCTGTATGCATAGGTGATGCAAGAATATGTATGTGTGATTGAGTGAGAGTGAATGAGTCAGGGAATGTTAAAATCCATGTATTGTATCAACAGAGTCAGGTAATCATGAAGGGGATTAGGAAATAACGTTGGTAGTGGAAAACAGTATTGTCATTTAGCAATATACAAGAAAGAGGTCTTCAGTGGACTGATAATGGAGAGTTTTTAAGAAGCTAGTAATTTTTGCTTCGCAAGTATATTTTTTGGGGATATATGTTTAATAAATTGTTGTTTTTATTGTAGAGGAAGTCACCCAGAAAGCAAAAGAAATTTTGTGTGTGTTTGACTGTTACGGAATAAAAGAGTATACAAACATCTAGTTTAAGTCGTTTATCTATAGCAATAGCCTGATTAATAGGGAGAAGAGAGTGTTTTTAAGTAAAATGTGCAAGATGAAGGTTTGCCTGATTATTATAACATCCCATTCTTTATACAGTTTATCGGTAGGATAAGTAGACTATATAAATAATTGCATACTATGTATAACTTCAGCAGTTATGAAAATAAGTAGTTGTATTGCTATGAAAACCTTGTTTCCGCGAATATTCGCTGTTTAAAGATGGCGTCTCTTGAAATTCTGACCGTTTACGGAAATCGGTTGGTTTTGGCACATAAATATAAAAACAGCTAGTGTTGGAAACGATTATTTAATCGCGATCTATGTAACAGTAAAGGTCAAAGTGAAGTGTAAATTCGATGATAGGAATTGTGTATACATGTGGAAAGTGAAACAAAGTGGTGATATCGTTCATTGTATTTTTTTGCAGCTCGGCGTCCCATACGTAGAGATAACAAATATTCATTGTTTATACCAACATGGTTACGAAACACTGAAAATCGTAATCTTGCTCATTCAAGCTATATGTAGAAAGTTGGTTACAAAAAGATATCTGCAAGCAGCTTTCACTAAAAACCTACTTAAAATATATATATTCTAAGCGATAAACAAAATCTGTGAAAAATGTAAGCCAGGCGTCGTTGAAAGGGCTTTTTCTCTACAAAGATAAGGAGTAAGAACATAAGCCTGTCTTGTTAAAGGTTTGATCAGCGTGACTCAAAAGGGAATCCGATATTTTTTCGGGTCTGTCAAAGGATCTTTTTTATTTAGGATGATATGACCCTGTTTTTAGTGCTCTGTGTATTTGTAGTTTTATAATAATAAACATACTCTTATACCTATATATGTATGGGCAGATCCATTAATTCTCGACGAAAGTGTGCGCACTAGGGTCGGCGATTTGATGCTGATTTTTTCCTCGAAAGTACACCTAAAGAGGAGACGATCCTGAAAATTTGAGCAAGATATGTGCAAATCAGACTATATGAGATTTTTTAAATTTTAAAAAAGTCGATTTTTCACTAATTATCAAATATTTGTATCTCAGCTTCTATATAACTTAAAGACTACTGCTCAGCGGCATTGTTCTCAGTAAGACTTCTACTTTTATGAAAAGAAGACTAGATTTAGGTCTAAACTTATATCGGGCTTAGCTAATAGCTTCCAGCTAAACAGCTGTTTTGGTTAAATTTTACCTATTTGTAAAACACTATTATATAATATGTACCGTATTTGAAGTTGAGAGTCGACCAGCAGCTAATATCCTTTGTCGAGGTATATTTTAATGGAATCTACCCAACTTTTGCTTAATTGCTCCGATTTTGTAAAGTTATGGCTATTTAAATTAAATCAAATTTTAAAAAATCATTATTAATTATTGTAGTCAAATGATTGAACAGATCTTTGTATAATAAAAGAATAATTTTCTGCAAAATCCATGGTAATAATGCATGTATGGGGGGCTCTAATGCTAGTAAGTTGTTAAGATTGTTTACATGATCATAGGTTAACCAAGGTTACTAAAATTCTAGTAACCTTGAGGTTAACGTTAATACCTCAGTCACGCCATCAAGTGGATAAATTAAATAACAGAATAGCCTGGGCGCGACCTTCAATAGAAATTCAAACAATATAAGAACGATCGTAGCGTTTTTGAGCGTGAAATATGTACTGTAAACGCTATTTAAAAAAATACTAACAGCAGCAGCATCTCTATACAAAACATATTAATATCTTACTTGTCAACATGTAAATAATTCGATAGAGATGTAAGAAATTATCAGCAAAAATTGTGTTCAACAACGCAATTTTGACAATATTAAAAAATTTATACCTCAAATACAAGCTTGATTAGTTCAAATTTTCAGGGCTTCTTGAGGACAGAATAAAGCAACTTTCCTGAAAGTTTAAAACAAATCAAAGTTCGGGGAAAAAAGTTCTAGCTATTTAAAACCAGCGATTTTTTTTTAAATTTGATTTTATTTAAATAGCTATAACTTTACAAAATCGGAGAAATTAAGCAAAAGCTGGGTAGATTCCATTAAAATATACCTCGATAAAAGATATTAGCTACTGATCTACTCTCAACTTTAAATACGGTACATATGATAGTGTTTTTATAAATAGATAAAATTTAACCAAAACAGCTGTTTAGTTGAAAGCTATTAGCTAAGCCCGATATAAGTTTAGACCTAAATCTATTTTTTTCATAAAAATAGAAGACTTACTGAGAAAAATACCACTAGGCAGGAATCTTTAAGTTATATAGAAGCTGAGATACAAATATTTGAAAATTAGTGAAAAGTCGACTTTTTTAAAAATTCAAAAAATTCTCCAGCGGTCGGATTTGCGCATATCGGGCTTAAATTTTCAGGGTCGTTTTCTTTTTAGGTGTACTTTCGAGGAAAAAATCAGCATCAAATTCGCCGACCCTAGTGCGCACACTTTCGTCGAGAATTAATGGCTCATATATATATATATATATATATATATATATATATATATATATATATATATATGATTATTATGATGATTATGATTCATCAATCCGATTTCGGCAATGGTGACTGCATATAAACTCATTTTCATTTGTCTGATTTAGGTGAATTATTTTTGTGTGTTCAAATGGGTCCCGGGATGGTTTAGATTCAAATTTGAACCAGGTAGATGGCGCTGCAATCGGGTTCCAGGATTTAAGTTAAATTGTTTTTGTGTGTTCAAGTGGATCCTGGGATGGTTTAGATCCAAGATTGGACCCGGTAGGTGGCGCCGCTGAACACGTCTTTAACGGTGGGACCGATTTTAATTAATTTTTTGTGTTTTTTCAAGTCGATTCGAGAATTTTTTTAGATTAACAATTGGTCCCGGTTGATAGCGCTGCAATCGGTTTCTAGATTTTTATTTTTTAAGGGCAAGATAAAGTCTGCCGGGTACAGCTAGTATCTAATAAAATTAATCGGCAGCGTTCGTCAACTTTAGTTTATTGTGTTATTTAGAAGTGTTTGTCCGCCAAGCTAGCTTTTGCTGTCAAATTTTTTTTTATTTAAGTCGCCCGTCTCTACCCTGTGTTCTACGGGCCCTATGATGTCTTTTTAAATTTCAAATATCTTATTCTTTATTATTATTATTTACATGCTTATAATTATTAAGTATCTGTATGATATATTGTTATACCATGTATTATGTTTTGGATGCCAATACGTTGCGGAGTAGACTATACATAGTAATTTTAACAACAATTTTTATACCTATATTTAAGCATTATTTTACTTAGTCTATTAAATTTTATTAATAGTACTTATATATTTGCTTTTACGTTTTTAAGCCTGTTAGATATAACAGGTTTGAATTTATTATTACGTTATATTGTTTATGTAGATGTAAATTCGACATTATAATTAGCTTAGCATTCGTTCATTATTATAGTGGTTTAGTATTTTTATATAATACTAGCATCAATCCGTCAAACTTCGTACGCGTTTCTATGATGACCACGTACTTATTGTTGTAAAATAAAGTTAGTACCTATATCGTAAACATGAAAATTCATAGATGCGTGTCATGAAGTATGAAATAATATCTACGAATAACTTGAGTAAATTAAGGAGACTTAAAATTCTGGTTAGAAACACGAACTCGAAAAAAGTTATGAACCTGTAGGTTGATAATATTTTTTTACTTGACTCGTTTCTTTTGCTTAGAAGAAACGGGTCAACTAAAAGTCAGATTAATTCATGAGCTTTATAATCACAAAGACCATGAACGAATCTGCCTTTTTAAGTCTTAAATATTGTAAATAGTGTTACAACTTAGGCTTCGACAAAGGCAAATTCCACGTACAGTCTGTAAAAGCACATTTTATTACCTGTCGGAATTTGAACCAATTGTAATCCTTTTATGATCGTCTTCTTTTGTTCACATATTTATTGGCATACGTTTCTAGTTATTGTGGAGAACAGCCTATTGTTCTCGTTAAACGGCCGCTTGCAGGCCATTAGCCAGGTGTTACGGATTATGAAGTACAAGCTGATTCTAGGAAATTCGGTCCACAGTGCCGGTCGGGCATATTTGCATTTGTGCAGTATAAAACGATGGCCTGATGGAGAGAGGGGGCAGTCGAGCGAGAAATACGATCATGGCATGACGTGTGTACAATCGGAAATCTCATAGTGACGGACTTTGCGCGTTTGATTGAATTACGACCTTCTACGACAAAATCAAACGTAATGCTTCTGCATTACGTTTGATTTTTTGTTGTGTTCGGTTATATTTGTACCTGTGTTATACGTGTTTGTATAGTTCTAATAAACTCTATAATAATTCCAACGGCATTTTAATTCGAGTCCCGCACTCGTAACAATAGTAATCAGCCAGTTCAATTCCCCACAACGTCAATTATTATGATAAAAATTCGAAGTATAAGCTAGCTTCGTGTTGATTTTGATTTCAATTCGTTCAGTACTTTCCACATGATGCTCTAACAGACAGACAGAAAATAACTCTATTTCAAATTTTGAAATTCATTGTACAATCTCGAACCATTTACAGGTTTATTATATTATAGATATAGTATTGTCTACATTTTGCATCTTTAAATTTGCCAGAGTATAAAGCTTTTCAGTAATTTTGCTGGTCTAAAGTGCATATTCTTATTTTCACCACGTGCTGTTGATGAAACAAGACATTAAATAAAATTTACAATGAATTTCAGTTGTAATGACCTCGGTTGTAAAGACTTGGTTAAAGCGACGTAACATTTAAGTCCCTTGTATTTAAAGTATACTTTTAGAAGAAAATAATTTGGTTAAAACGATTTCGTATGTAACGTCGATTTCGAGTATAGCGACTAGTTTTAATGATTTTTGTAACAAGTTGCTAGAAATCCCTTGCAGATATTGCATCCGAGTTAACACATAAATGTTCATTTATATAAATCATAGCTTTATTTATTATCCTTTGTTTACATCCATAAATAGTCAACAGGAATGTTTGTACAAAAATCTAAATAATAAAGTTTAAATTCACAGTTTTTTTAAACACCCTAATGTAAATTGTGTACCTATAGTATTATTAAAGCAAACATTAGGCAATTAAATATTGTTTTCTTTCTTTTTACCTATATATATATATATATATATATATAGCGAGGGAATAACAATGGTACCTTCATCGTTGTTATAACCGAAATTCACTGTATTTGCTTATGCATGATGATAAAACTTGGAGAACGAAATTATTAATGCAGAAATCTATCACGAAGAACTGAATATACTAACAGTTCTATGGAATCTATATATTCGCTTAACATATGAACGAAAGAAACATTCAAGAACAGACATTGTTTAGAACTTTGGAAGGAAAAATTAATGAACCGTTGCAGATATTTATCTAAAAGGAAAGTGAAATTCAACGTGAAATCGATTCAATATCACATAATGTAAGAGAAAGAGGTATGCACATGTTCAACAACCGTTTTGCACTTAACCTTCTACGAATAATGCATGTCTTTAAACTTTGAAATAATCTTTAATGTTTTTTGTTTAATGTTTAATGTTTTCTCAACAACCACTCAGACGTGGATAAGACGATAATATGAACAAACATTTTGCTAACCATACATTCAATAAATATCCAAGATGCCTCCTTGTATCAGAAAAGTTTCTGTACAATAAGTGTTTATTTTAGTTATTTCTCTTATATCAACGAGAACCTGTACAATAAGCTTTTTTAAGTAGCACGATTGTGCTGCTTGAATAAGTTTACCTAATGGAAGTTTTATGCTTCAACTTTGCTGCTTATTGTTTGATTGTATTATTGTTGCTTGAATTGTTTCTATTTTAACATTGAGTGTATCTAATATAATATTGTTAATAACAGCCCATAAATGTCCCACTCCTGGGCTCGGGCCTCCCATTATAGGGGAACGGACAGTATACCCGCCACGCTTGTCTAAGGCGGCTGGGCAGGTTTGACACATCAATTACCCTGATGTGCAGGTTGCATCACGATGTTTTCCTTCACCGTTGTTAGCACCTGGTAATTATAACAATATGCACATTAGTTCAGAAAACTGCCTAAGTGGTGCATGCGTTCCGGCCAGGGTCGAACCCGCGCCCTTTGAGTTAGGTCGCTCGCTAATTACGCTACCACGACTTTTAATATAACATTGCAGAACCTAAATTTCAGTATTTTTAAAGCCGAAAGGAAATATGTAGATATTATTTTCATATTTTGATGGATTATTTACTTACCTGACTAAGTCTGGGTTTTTATACTTTACTATTGATTTATTTGCCTTAATAATGGTTAAGATTTGACCTAAATTGTAATATATCAATTTTCTATCAAGAGTGAAGAGAGAGTAAGCAAGAAAAGTAAAGATATTCGAACCTAGATAACCACATAAGCGTCGCCTCAATGTTGTTTGAATAATTCGATGCTGAAATGCGAAAATATTTGAGTTGGAGTTTTAGCGTTTATATGCACAATACCCTTTATTTTGATAACGTAGGGGTAATAATTTTTTTGGACACCAGCCTCGGGCCCTTCTGAAGAAGGGCCGAAGTGCAGGTATAAGACCTGCATCGACGGTTTGTGGGACTCGTAGCGACCGATTCTCCACGCTCGTTTCTAAAACAAAGCTGTCACGAGAAATGGCCTTCAGACTACCCACTAAATCTAAACTTGCGTCCTATTTATTGCGCTTTTATGGGGCGTCACGGGAACTAGTACAGAGTAACTGCACCGTGACGCCCCTACGCTCTGTAACTGGGTACCCCGGGAAGCAGAATGGCGGTGGAAGTAGAAACACATTTCGTATAGCAGGGGGGGGGGGGGTTGTTCTATGACGGTAACTATGACAGGAGATGTTCGTAGTTGCACCTACGACCACCTCTGCGGATGGGGACCGCGTACGCGTCCTCCTCCCTTGCTCTTTCAGCGACCTCCTTCTGCAACATGATGGATTCGCAGAAGGAGGAAACCGTAAGCCAGGAATATTGACCCTGGAGCATCGCTTCGACTATGATAAGAAGCGAGTCCACAGGGCCAACGACGTTCTTTAGGAGGGCCCTAGGAGGAGGAACTAAACTAAAACTGAATGAATACTAAACTAAATATATATATACAAAAAACAGCGCTCTAACGCTGGCATAATAAAAAAAATTGCTGGTGTTTTTTGGATAATGTTTTGACATTGTAGGTAGGTATTTTTTAAATTACATTTGTGTATTTTAAGAAATAACGTGTTTGGCTGAGGCTAAAAATGCGTGGTCCCTTGCCTGCCCGAATCAAAATTTACCCATAAGCCTACAGCGTCAGAAGCTTTGGGACGAGCCGCTCAGGCTTATAACGTACCATAAACTCTTTTTTTCTTGTAGGGGAGAGGCTGAGCGCGCTTGCCTCTTAGCTGTCTCACATTGGGAGTCAGGTCTGTGGCTTCAGGCATTGCCCTCGGTGAATCTTTGCACACTCTTGGATAACGCGACTTTCAGAATCTGTGCCAGCATTCGCCTCGGGGCAACCTGTGTGGTCCCACACCTCCGTCAATGTGGGGATAGGGTGGACCGCTTGGGACACCACGGACTATCCTGCAGCAGAAGCGCCGGTAGAATTTCCCGACACGCGGCACTCAACAATATCATCCGCCGGGCTCTTGACACCGCCGGGGTACCTTCCATTTTAGAACCAAACGGCTTGTGCCGCGACGATGACAGGAGACCGGATGGGATGACGCTGATTCCCTGGAAGATGGGCCGCCCGTTAGTGTGGGATGCTACCTGCGTTGACACTCTAGCGGCGTCCCATCTTCCAAGTACGTGCACTACTGCCGGTTCTGCTGCAGCCAAACAGGAGGCCCTCAAGCGCCGCAAATATGCCACCATTGGAAATGGTTACACATTTGCGGCATTTGGGGTGGAAACTCTGGGTCCGTGGGGTCTTAATGCCATAAAGGTCTACCATGACGTCGCCAAACGTCTAGTAGACGTCACACGCGACCAGAAGGCTGGCGTCTATTTTGCTCAAAGATCAAGCATCGCTATACAACGTGGCAACGCCGCCAGCCTCCTGGGAACGTTCCCGATAAGTGACAGTGGTTTGGGACCAATAACTTATCTTTAGATATTTCCCCTTTTTTATTTAATTTTAGTTTTTATATAGTATAGTTTGTAGCTGTACATATTCTATATTTATTAAAGGATATTTAAACAGTTGATTATATAAAATAAAGATTTATAATATTGAAATAAAAAAAAAAATAAAAATTTATTTTTCAGAATGAGCAAACCAGGGTGCCCTGTTGTCAAATTTAATGAATCCCCATCCCATAGCATTAATTCTAAGTCCTCCCATAGTTATACTTCGGATTTACAAGCAGAAACACTAACCGCAGCAATTTCGCGTGTTGGGTTTGTCGCCTGGCCACGGAAATTACCTTTGTTCCGCTACCTTCCCAGTAGGGCCTCATCGTGCCCGGCTTATTTAATGTATTTTAAATGAACGAATCAATTATGCATTAACAGGAAACGATGCTATGTCAAAATGAAAGGGGAAAATTCGGTTACAATTTAAGTACGCTATGAAAATCTAATGTTTCTGAATTCTGTATTTGTGTGCCAATTTTATAACTCTAACATTAGACTTAGATATCATCATCCTGCTTATTTCTTCCGCCAAACAGTTTCGCTGCAAAATGTATTAAAATGTGCAACACATTTATATCGAAACAATGTCTACTGGAGGTAATAAGTGGCTCGTCTTTTTGTTTCAATATGTGTATAAAAAAAACCAATTGTAACACACAAACAGAGAGGCAAATGCTGGAGTGACCATAGGGGCCCCCCCTATTTATCGTTGGGTATCAAAAGCAAAAATGTGATGATACAATGATAACACCACCTGTGACTCATTCAAATAACTTACTTTTGAATTAGAGTTGTTATCGATTTGAAATTTCGTATCTGGATGTGGATAATATTATATTAGTTTCCGATACGGTTACGGATATGAAATTATTTCGGATTATCCGATAGTTTCGGATAGTTTCAGTTACGGATATTAGATTTTTAACAAATTGTGAAAGTAAAATGACACTGGTTATTTTATGTAAGTAAATGTAATTCCACAAGAGTAAATGACTGACTGGCTATGTCGATCCAATAGAAGTAATAAACATGGAGGTACGCGCGGCTCGTTTGACGATTCGGCCGGACAAAAACAAAAACCTGTCATAACGTATCTGGTTAGGCGCCCTGTATTCCTTCCTTTCCTCTGCTTTCTGCTAATGTAAAAGCTGGATAGAGACAGGCGGTATGACTTGTCGGCCAATCAATATTCGTGCCGCCGGGCGGCCCAATTCGTCTACAGTCACGCGATCATCGCACGCGCATCGTTAAGTGCACGCTAGAATGCATTCTTTTTTATCTAAAAACCTGCTTCTGTTGGTGGTATGTAGACTCTGTGACCAATGAACAGACGATTAACCTGAAAACGTACCGAGGAGTCCAAAGGTACGTCTTCAGATTAAGCGTCTGTTGACGTAGACCCGCCCCTATCCGCAATTATTTGAAACTTTTATTTCAGATTCGGTTAAGGTTACGGAGCTCCATAATATCCCTGGTTCGAATACTAGCCAAGAAGAATAAACTACTTATCAATTTCAACCAAAGTCAAATTTGATAATGATGATGGTGATAGTGGTTATTAATGTGTAACACTCGTCAATCCATCATGGACATACGTGATGTGATTCTCACTCACACATCGTATGAATCACGGTGAACTAAGGCTTGCCGTTTCGTAGCAGAGAGCCGCTATTTACGGGGGTATCGGTCGACCTTTAACTCTGCTATACGTAGTGGTACAGCCCTGCTTCTTTGGGTTTGTACCAAACTGGCACACTAGAAAGTCACGGTGAAGTCACTCTGTTTTAGATTCCGTGGCGTTCTTATAAAGTGTTTCCTCTCTTCGGGACGGAGGTAGCTTTAGAGGGTAGTTCGTAGGCTCTCCCTTCATTGGGACAGGTACCAATACCATACGAGTGTCCCACACGCACACGTGCAGACGGCACTAGGCGCTGCAGTTGGCCTTTCCTTGTAATGGCCCCGAGTGTGTGTCGCAAGAAGAGACATTCCCCTGCGTTAAGAAAATAGGTTAACGTTTCACGCTGATAAGAATATCAGCGTGAACGCAAACATAGAGGTGTTTGTTTGGTATCGTACTGGTATCACATCTATCGAGCCGGCCCGGAGAGCTATAAAGAAAATAATTATTTTCAGCATGGTACCACGTAACGTATCCTGAATGTGTAATTACCATGTTCGTTCAACAAACAATGTGATGTTTATAAGTTATTATGTGGAAATGAACTCGAGCACATTTAATATTTACATAAGAAGTGTTATCAAAAAAAAACTATCTAAAACTTTTCCACTTATCTCTTTGTTTTACATTGTACCCAATTTGTTCCATGAAAATTGTAAGCATTTGTTTAAGGCTGTTAG
Organism: Dendrolimus houi; assembly: GCA_039645545.1. Taxonomy (NCBI): domain Eukaryota; kingdom Metazoa; phylum Arthropoda; class Insecta; order Lepidoptera; family Lasiocampidae; genus Dendrolimus; species Dendrolimus houi. The sequence goes on along the minus strand of CM077127.1, from coordinate 19,308,166 downwards.
GACGAAGCCTTTTTCCAGGTAGTACGCAATCCCTTTACCAATTTATAAAACAAGTCCCACTTGCTAAACAAGAATACGCCTGCATATATTTTATATGTATTTGGCACCAGAACGGTTAACGTCAATACGAATGTTTCATGTATGTCCGTCCGTCTATTTGGTTTTTATTCGAGGTTTATGAATCTAGAACTATGTAAATATTACTTAAATGCTTGAATAGTAGATTGTTATACGAGAGGTGAAAGTGACCTATTTAGGCATGAGATGGTTTGGCTACAACTACTTCTGTAACAAAATTAGGCGTTAAATTCATATCTAAATCTGATGAACTCATTTATTTTGTCACATATGAAATCAATCACATATCCAACATCTAGTAATTTTTTTTGTCTGTAGCATTCTACCGGCCAGTATTCCTTTGTTACTGATGGTAATAAATAAATGTATAGCTCAAATTTATGTAAAATGAATAATAATTTAGTGAAAATTAATTTATAAGTATAAATAATAATGTTACAAAATTATTGATATGCTTATATTACAATTTATGCCGCGTTTTGATAGTGGCTGTAAAAAAGTTGGGACATAAGTCGTATATATTATCTATGGTTCGCATAGTGTTTAAATTTTTGACAGCAGGGAAATTCGTTTCCCATGAAAACATGAACAGAGGAAAAGGGAGTCGAAATTTTTTTTTATCATAAAACAAATATCTATTTCGACTTCTTAAAATTGCGATGTCAGTACGTATTATACCACATTGAATAAAATATGCATATCTTCGTATAATATATACCACCTTAGACGCATTGAATTTGTTTTATTCCTGCCACGGGTTATCTGCAAGAGCTCGCTTCTTAGCGATAAGACCGCAAATTCTGCACATTAGAATATTTTTAAGCTGTAAGTTTTCTGTTTTCTGTAACGGTGAACAACAAAATGTTATCTCTCTCTCTTTCTCTCATACCAATATTTTTTATGTGCGTATTGTTTCGCAATTGACCGCTGACTTACCTGGTGTTGAGTGATGACGCGCTTATCTAGAAAAAGACTCGTCACTTGACGACCTAGGGGTGGTACTACTTGTACTTGTCAGGACAAATAGATTCCGACAAGTTATTTCATTCTTCGGAAGTACGCATCCGAAAAGATGAAGAGAAGCGCATGGTCCTGACTGGTGGTGTTTCCAACATGCAATAGATGCGTAAACCGGTGCGTCTAGTTGTCCGATAGTAAAACGGTGATGGGAACTTGCAACTCAAGGAGGCTATGGCGTTTCATAAAAAGTTCCTCAATTGATTTTGCTGTCAATTAGCGTATTGTGGAAAAATAATTCTCATATTGTTAAAGAACGTTTTCTAAACATAGCTAGATACTATAACTCGAATGCTCAGATATGTATTCCCTGTGTACGGGCCGCAACAGATGTACACATGCCATGTCATCAGCTTACACTGACATCTGACACGTATGTTTTAAATAGGAATGCGGACACATATTACAATAAATTCTATATTTTTACATATATAAGAACAGACATCAGAAGGCGCGTTCCTTTAGTATTTCACAACGCCCAAAATGCTCCGTCTGCCGTTCCACATGGCGACCACAGTTGATATGGTCGTGGCGATAACATCACTAATGACGTCATTATTTTCGGTCACACTGCGTCGAAGTGGGTGTTGACCACAGAGCATTAATTTCCTTTATCGATTGACATTGAAAAAGGCGCGATTTTTAAATCAACCAATGACATTTGCGTATTTCATTGTTAATGACATCAAAGCTGCATAAACCGCTCCACTAGAGTTTATGATTGGGTTGTCTCGAAGAGATCGCTTTTTAGCGATAACACCGCCCTTTGTACACAATTAGAATAATACTAGTTCGTTAGTTTTCTGTAATGGTGTACAATAAAGTGTTATCTATCTATCTATCTATTGTAACGCCCGCAAGCAAGTGGAATGGGAAAAATCGCGGCTGTAAACATGGTCGTTCGTTTTTACACAATCCACCGCCCGGGTTGTCTGCAAGAGATCGTTCTAAAGCAATAACGTCCACAAGACCGTCTTTTGTTCCTGCCTTTACGTGAAATGACTGTAAATAATTTATATATACTAGCTGTCCCGGCAGACGTTGTCCTGTCCCTAATAAATGAAATTTAGAACCTGATTACGGCGCCACCTACCGGGTCCAATTGTAAGTCTAAACAATTCTCGAATCCACCTGAATACACACAAAAAATTTCATCAAAATCGGTCCAGGCGTTTAGAAGGAGTTCAGTCATATACACACGCGCAGAAGAATTTTATATAATATAAAGATGTGGTGAACAATAAAGAATTTTCGCTCTATCTATCTATCTAACTCTGTTGATTTGACTATCCACTCCCGTATTGATACACCGCCACATATAAGTCGGTATTCATTCTGAATTTCAACATTACTGTATGGAGTTTATGTCAAATTTTAATCGATAGTAAGATCAATGAACGGTCATCAAATAACCACCGATCCTTAGCACAATCATAATCATTTCACCAATTACTATTATTAGCATAAATTTGTCAATAAACAATTTAACATTTGTATTACTATTTATTATCGATACCACCTATGTAAGTAAAACCTCTAGAGCCTGTAAATAATAAATTAGACAAATCTGTAAACCTGCCTAGGACCCAAATAAAAAGGGCTATAGGTCTATTTATTTTCAGAGTTCGACCTATACCAGCCAAAAGTAGTTCATGCTGTAGTAAATATATAAAGTGTATGCGTACAATAACGACTTGTTTCCATTTGTCGGGTGTACGGCACCGTGTTTAATCGGATGTCGGTGCCTTTATACACACTTGTCGATTGTCCAACCCGATCGAAGCTGGAGCCGCAATTTGTATGTGCGCGGTCTGTGGCAGAGAGCAGTTAGCGGCGGACGGAAGATGAGAAAGGGGGAGAATTTTGCCGGGCCCGATATCCGACAAGTGTGAACAGCGTCATACTTACTCATAGGCGAGCGCGATCCGACACGTTTTTTACGAACGTATACGGCTGGCACAACACCCAACATTTCTTGTCAGCGTCGATAAAAAACAGTGAACAGCTTCATATAAAATGTTCTGACACTAGAACAACGGATTTTTTGTCGGGCCCGACACTCGACAAATGTAAACGGGCAGTAAGGGTACTGGCTAGGACCATTTGGATCTGTGCCAACTATGTTTATTTCATTAAATATTTCATGCATGTTGTACGATATAAATTCATAAGAAGGTAGGTATTTAGGTACATAAAAATGGTGTCAAGCGTTACTTTTATTGTAAGTAAGAACTAAGGCGGATAACTTATTTTAAAATGCTTAAAATAAAGGAATAAAACATTATAATGGCTGTGTGTAAAGCCTGATTTACATTTTCATTAGTTAGTGGTTATTTGACTCGCGAGTTAAGTTCTCATTATCGTTTGTCCAGCAATTCTCCTATTAAATAAAATGTTGTCGATTTAGTAGATGTCTGTCCAAATAATGATAAGGACTTAAGTTTACACCTGTATCGTTGGACGAAAAATTAACCTGATAATTTGAAATGTTACAAATATAACGTCCTGGTTCATAATAACATTAACATTCGCGATCATTTAAGGCAATGTTGAGAATCAATTTTAATACAGATATGGAGAGATATTAAACTAGTCCCTATTCTGCTATATTATTCAAAATATGTTTCAAAAATAAAATTATATCTCTCCTGATAGATAAACATTACAATGACTATGTGTAATGTAAATTTCACACCTATATCATAGGATGAAAAATTAACCTGATCATTTGCAATGTTAAAAATACAACATCCTGGTTCGTCATAACATTAACATACGCGATCATGTACGATAAGGTGCTTACAACCAATTTTCATACAGATATGGGGAGACATGGAGTTAGTCCTTTTTTTTAATTGCTGGAGTACATCAGACAGGCTGGCGGCCACCCGGTGAGAAGCGGTTATCTTCGTCTAGGGACATGTGCAACACCAGAGGTGCTACCAATGGGCTGCTAGCCTCGAAGAAATTTAATGATACCTTTTTAAAGAAACCCCATATGATAGTGCTCAGGGAAAACCTCTGTTGGGAAATCATTCCAAAGCTCTACGGCGCACGTGAGAAACGTTCTTGACAACCGTTGTGTACACAAGGTTAGTAGCTTAAGAAAGTAGCAATGCACGTCCAGCCGATGGCGAGCAGTGCAATGGTAGAAAGAAGACGAAGGCATGCACCATACTGAACAATTCCTCGAACCACTCTTCATTATACAGTTATTCTGATACATTATTCAAAATACGTTTTAAAAATAAATTTATAACTCTCCTCGAATAGTGAGTGTTTTCGTAAAATCTTCAATTTTTCATTCGAAGAAAATTTCCCGGCACAATTATATTTTCCTGAACGCAGCGTACGGCCACGAACTCCCAATCGATTTGCCTATACAGACACATTTGGAATATTGCCAAGTGTTATTGCATCGAGTTCGGGGTGAAATCGTATGCCACGCCGATTGCAGGCACGTTATGAAAACTATGTTGGTATAGTAGTGTGCAGTACCGCAGCGTTTTGTACTCCTGGTACTAAAATTTTTAGTGGCCTATGAAGCGTTCTGGTATAAGCTTTTTTTTTAGTTTTTAGTTCAAAATCATTGCCCATGCCCGTTTGATACACAAGAAGAATGGCGCTTGAATATAAATTGTTGAAATTAATGAAAAATGGACACAGTCAATAACCAGAACTAATTATCACAAGCATATACATAATAAGACTATTATAGCCCATAAACGGTCCACTGCTACTATTTTATTTCAGGGGAATAGATAGTATACTAACCACCACTCCTCATGCTTGTCCTATATAGATTGACAGGTTGCACATATCAATTAATCTCGATTTTTATATTTCCTTACGATATTGTCCTTGTTTGCAAGTAGGTCATGTGCAACAGCATTTTTACAGCAGCAGATCCCTTATCAGACATTGCCAAAAAAAATATAAATATCTTGCACACGCCACCTAATTTAAATATATGTTCTTTGTTAATTATTAAGGCGACATAGCAAAGTTGTGTCTAAGCCTTTAGGAAGAATACAAAAAATTAGGTCTTAAGTGTTAATACGATATTCTTTATGGGTATATAGTAATCGTGATAATATATTACGTCAGAAAATGATATACAAGATGCGTACCTGGTAAGCATCAAAGCTTAAAATTATTAAGTTTAAAATTTTGTTATGATTTCATTGATTTTAGTTGTTTATAGTACAGTAAAAAAGCCACTACATAAATTATAAGTTCAAATTTTTAATACAACCGGAATTTTTGGGCTACCTTGAAACCTAAAAGTTAAGCTACGAAATATAATTTGAACAGCCTTCCATTCAAAGTTTGGAGTGTTCCATTAAATTCTGTGTAAGCAATTTCCGAGATTAACATCGATTCGACTTTGTTGAGTCTGACGATTGGGTCTTATATAAAATTAAACTCTTATTGATAAACGAATGAGACCCTTTACAGGAGTAATTTCACATGGAACTTGAACTTAGACAGTTATAGGTTGGACGATGAGCGGCCTTATCATAACAATTTTTCCAAGTAGGTAATCCAGGCAATTTCCAGGTGACGGATCAATGATGGAATAAAACGACGCAATAATTTATATAATATAATAAATGTACAGTGACATACAAACACCCAAAATAATTTTCCGTATTTGAGGGTACCTTAGTCACTTTGGCAGAAACGGGAAAGTTATATATTATAAAAAAAAACTTCCAAATTATTTTTAACATTATCGAACAAAATCTGTTGAGATATTTTTATTATTGTTATCTTTTATTTTAATTGCGAGATTGGCAAACAGTCATGCGGCCCACCTAATACAAGGTGGTTTTTTTTTCTACTCCTGACGCACATAGGTATTTTATTCTTTTTTAGGGTGTTTTTATCTTTTTTTATGCTTATTTTCTTTCTTTTTTATTGCGAAACATAAATTAAAACAAAAAAATCTACAAAAGAAATTGAACCAAAACATTCTACAACTCATTTATGATAATTTATAACACTATTTCTTATACTACTCCAATTAGGTATTATTTTACTATTCGATTGTATTTAGATTTTAGTGAACATATTTTTCTATGTATTTATTACTACTAGTGGTCGCCCATGGTCGAAATTCGACCATAATAATTAACGTCAAAGACTATTCTTCTATAATTACAGATTTCGATAAGTCTACACTTAATTTGACTTGAACAATAAACAAAAGAGTATATATATATGCGTGTGTGTGTCAAATACACATGGTAGTGTGTGTAATGTTTTTTTTATTGATTTAATGTATTTTTTATGCATTTTTTTTTATAAATATTAGCTTTAGTCGCTTCTTCTCTATATAAACTATAAGTGTGCGAAATTTCATACTCCTCCGTCCGTGCAATTTTCACAAAAAAGGGAAAGTTAAAAGTTTTTGCTTCACGTATTCATATATAAATGTTATTTTAACGTGGACAATGGTACTTCCTTACTAGTTAATGTAAGGTCACCGTTGCCTTATATCCTTGACCTCCTAGCCCGATGGACGACCTGCACAAGGTCGCCGGTAGGCGCTAGATGAGGAAGGCGGAGGACCGTGATGAGTGGCACTTACTTGAGGAGGCCTACGTCCAGCAGTGGATTGTGATTGGCTGACGATCATCGTCGCCTATAGACATTTGCAACCGGGGTAGAAGTCAATGCGTTGCTGGTCTTAAGGATGGGATAAATAAGTCAGACAAGTGGAATGGGATAAGGGAATGGCATAGAGGGATAGGACACGGAAGATGGGTTAGAGGGAGTGGAAAGTGGGTTATCGAAACCTCCACACATCGTACAACACATGATAAGCTCAAGGCTAACCGTTTCAGGTTGATATAAATGTTTTTTGGGTACCGTAGTCTAATGTCAAAACTCGTGAACCTTCGTCAGTGTTACGGCATCCCTCACTGTGAACTGATAAGCACTTGACTGAATTTTCATTAATATGGATAAGTAAGGATGTCTGCAGAAAGTCTCAATCAGAAATCAATCTCAATCCGAAAGAAGTCAGATCTCTATCGGTACAAGAACGTAAAAAGAACACAATTTCCTGCGTTCTGTCGTAAGGGGCGACGGAACAATTCACAGCTAGATAGTAAGGTATTTGTCTGTCTGGGTGGCTATCACCCCTAGCCTAGAGTATACCGTCACAACGACCTTGAGTTGTGTTCCTGTATTAGTGGCTGGTTTCTAGTATCCCTTAAAAGAGCAGCAGCGTATTTATAGCACCTTTGATGCTGCAAACCTATAAGTCCATAGGCGATGGTAACCGTTTTCCATCTGGTGTTCCGTCTGCCTGTCTGCTGAACTCATCCAATAAAAAATGTAAAAGGTTTTTATACATGAACACGACACGCAACGCTTTACCCGCGTCACTCTTTTTCAAAAACAAAAAGCAACATGGAAACTCGATGTTAGGTTACACGATCGTTCATTCCCTTTGAATGTAGTACAGGAGTTTAACAAAACAGTAGTTAATTGTAAAGGCGCCACGGAGGTACAGTCAGGCCTGTCACATTCAATGGCAGGGTGCCAGTTCATGCTCACATGACAGTTTTTGACAACGTTTCCATTTCTACATGTTTTGATTTTGCTTTGAGTGCTTTGTTACCTATTGAATACTATTATTGAGTTAGATTTTGTCTAGGTTAAGCAAGTAAAATTGTCGTCATGGTAGCGTAATGGCTAGTGCTCGCGTCCCAAACTCAAAGGGTGCGGGTTCGATCCTGGCCGGAACGCATGCACCACTTAAGCAGTTTTCTGACCTAGTGTGCATATTGTTACAATTACCACGTGCTAAGAACGGTGAATGAAAATATCATGATGCAACATGTACATCGAGATAACCGATGTGTCAAACCTGCCAAGCCACCTTGGACAAGCGTGGCAGGTATACCCTGCGTTCCCCTATAATGGGAGGCCTGAGCCCAGCAGTAGAAAATTTACGTGCTGTATTATTATATATTATATTAACACAGTAAAGTTGTAGGGAGAATGTAGACCAAAAAATAACTCAATTAGTATATATTTTTACTGGTTTATTTATTTATTTATGCTACCAATTTTTAAACTTGTTTAAAAATTGGTAGCATTACAATACATGTTAAGTTTTTACTGGAATATTGCCTACAAATTCCATATTTTTCGGAACCTATTGTTAGGTATCACAAAACAATAACTATTTGAAGTCAGATATTTAGATATGTTGTGGTGTATAGCAAAGATTTGTTAGCAATTCTTAAGAAGAGTAAAGTATATAACTTTGAAAATGAATGTAGGGGTAAACTAAAGTAGTACAATCCTTGCTTGCCAATACATTGGTTATATTTACTAAAAATTGTTAGTAATATTTATAACACAATATTTATATAAGAATTTCCCGACACGCGGCACTCAACGATATCATCCGCCGGGCTCTTGTCACCGCCGGGGTACCTTCCATTTTAGAACCAAACGGCTTGTGCCGCGACGATGGCAGGAGACCGGATGGGATGACGCTGATTCCCTGGAAGACGGGCCGCCCCTTAGTGTGGGATGCTACCTGCGTTGATACTCTGGCGGCGTCCCATCTTTCAAGTACGTGCACTACCGCCGGTTCTGCTGCAGCCGAACAGGAGGCCCTCAAGCGCCGCAAATATGCCACCATTGGAAAAGGTTATACATTTGCGGCATTTGGGGTGGAAACTCTGGGTCTGTGGGGTCCTAATGCCCTAAAGGTCTACCATGACGTCGCCAAACGTCTAGTAGACGTCACACGCGACCAGAAGGCTGGCGTCTATTTTGCTCAAAGATTAAGCATCGCTCTACAACGTGGCAACGCCGCCAGCCTCCTGGGAACGTTCCCGGTAAGTGACAGTGGTTTGGGACCAATAACTTATCTTTAGATTTTTCCCCTTTTTTATTTAATTTTAGTTTTTATATAGTATAGTTTATAACAAGTTTTTACAAGTTATTGGACATTTTAGACTTCAAACATATATAATTGGCGGTACTTTTAAATATTTTATAGTATTTAAGTGGTAGGGTAAAAAGGCAAACACAATCGTTCTACTAACTTCTTCAGTAAACTAAGTAAGTGATAAATTTATGTAACTCTTTGTATATTTACTTTATGGTATTGCTGTTTTTACTGTGTATATTTGAGATGTTACAAAGACCTTTTAAATAGTAATTTAATATCTACGAGGCACGGGGTGGCTACAAAGGGGAGGTTGGGGGCCAACGGGCTAAGTCGGGGCCAATATTTATGCCGTCTCTGTAATATATTATGTATGTGTGTCACAATTTTGCTATAAAAGTATTGAATAGATTCATTCATTTTCTTGCTTCTGTTGTTACTATATGTGTATTTATTCATATATTTTGCGGCGAGTCAAAGTCCTTTACACTATAATATTCTAGAAGAAGCTTTGAAGTGTAAAGGTTTAAACAAACATGAACATTCGTAAAAGTCACATATATATTAGTATCGACAACCGATATATCGTTCGACAAAAGGAAAGTATAATGTGTATATATATGTCACAGAAAATTTAAGAAGTTTAAGGACAAAGTCCATAATTTCCAAGGAAGTACTCGTGTTTCTTTCTAGAGTACTTCAGCATTATAACCTTTGACACAACAAGATTTTCTTAACAAAGTTGTCAGAACTAAGTGAATCTTTGGCACGATTCCAAACGTCGCAGTTGTGTTCCTGCAACGATTCACAAAGCGAGAAATAGTCTCATACATGTTTGCATAGTTGCAAACGAGGCTTCTATCTTTTAATTAATTAACTACTCAAGTCCTACAAAGTAGTAGGAAAACGCAAGAAACGTGATAAGTCGTTTCAAATAATGCAGACTTTAGTTTTACACATCGTCAGCCAATCGCAGTCCACTATTGGACGTAGGCCTTCCCAAGTCGGTGCCACTCATTCCTGTCCCCCGACTTCTTCATCCGGCGACCTTACGCAGATCGCCAGTCCATCGGGCTGGAGAGTATCTGACACTACGTTTACCGACTTGTCTCGACTTCAGGACTGCCACTTCAACTTACTAATTTGGCGAGCTATGTCGGTTAACTTGGTTCTCTTATGGACACATTTCTAATTCTATACATAAGAAAAACACCCAACATAGCTCGCTCCATTTTTTTTATCACTGTATAGGTTCGCGTTTGACCATTATCTCGCTCGATTTGAGCGGAGATATGGTCTAAGATTGAACACGTTACCTAGAAGGTACCTATTCACACGAGACTTGAAGACACCCAGGTTGTAGGTTTCGGGAAAAACAGACTCCGGCAATGAGTTCCACTCCTTTGAGGTGCGCACAATGAAGGTGGACTCAAAGCGCTTTGTTCGTATAAGTGGCATGTCCACCATATAGCGGTGCCGCATGCCAGTGTGTCTGGTTGTCCGATGATGGAAGGGAGACGGCGGGATAAGATTGAAAAACTCCAATGAACACTCTCCAAAATGTATCCGATAGAAAACCGACAAGCTGGCAACCCTGCGTCGATGTTCGAGACTTTGTAATTTATCATCAAATAGCTGGTCGTTGCCTATCAACTTCCTGGCTCTCCGCTCAATCGATTCTAGTGCCTCAAGTTGGTATTTAGCTGAGCCATCCCAAAGATGAGAACAGTACTCCATACATGCTCGTATTTGTGCTTTATACAGCATCAGCAGCTGTTCTGGAGTGAAACACCTCCTCACTCTTGATAGTATGCCCAGCTTTTTAGCCGCAGTTTGGGCTATAGACTCGATGTATGAGCCGAAATTGAGACTAGATGTTAGAGAGATACCAAAAAGTTGTAGCCCATCGGTCATCGGTACAGATACTCCCCGGAAAGTAGGAGTCAGTTCAAAGGAACTGTTTTGTGGTGAAAAGACGCGCCTGAAATTTAGAAGTATTAAACGAGACTAAATTGGCGTCGCCCCAGTCAGAGACTGCACTTAAAGTCTCGTTCAACCGCTCTACCATTGTCTCTCTGAGAGCATGGGTCTCGTATCTAACAGCTTTCGAGCTGGATTTGTATCTCTCTACAATGGTACTGTCGTCTGCATAATCAAAAATACCGGGCTTGAGCAGATCGTTGATATGTAGCACAAAGAGCGTTGCAGAGAGAACCGACCCCTGAGGAACGCCGACATTGATTGCCATAGATTCGGAGGAGTGGCCATCTACGACCACTTGTATCGATCGGCTCTTCAGGAAGTCTGATGTCCAGGTGCAAAGACCATTCGGTAGACCGTACGCTGGGAGCTTGCCTATTAGGCTGTCGTACCAAACTCTGTCGAAGACTTTCGAGATATCTAGAGATACCGCAAGGGCTTCCCCATACTTCTCGATTGCCTCACTACAGATGTGCGAGATGTACGCTAGAGCATGTCCATAGCCTGTTGAGCGACTTGGAACTTGTGGATCAATCCTGCCGTCAGTGTCCACGTCTCGGTCCCGTAGGTCAGGATGGGAGGACGCATTACTCGAAGACTTTCGTCTTCAAGCATTGCAGGATGGTTGACGAGAAACTTGATGAAACTTACCGAATACTGCCCAGCCCAACTGAATCCTCCTATTGGCTTCCCCTTTGAAATCGTGCCTCCCTAACTGTGTTTTCTGTCCAAATATGTTAGTTTAATTACAAACACTTATATAAAGAAACATAATGGTGCAAACATCTATATAACTAAGAGCGACAATAAACATCCTGAAAGTTACCTCGTGCATCCAGGTACTTCGCCTGGCAGGTTAGCAGTCCGCTGCATTCGAGCTGGATGTAGGTGGTCGTTACTTCTGCCTTCAGGTAACAAGGGATTGTCCATTAAAACTGAAATGACCAATGGCTGCTCTTATTATTATCTTTATACTACACGTATTCATCGACTCTTATTATTTACGATGTGGTCAATTGTAAACTTTCATTTGCTGATTTGACAAAAAGGTTGAATATTATATCCGTGCAGGAACGGAGAAAGAATACAATTTCCTGCGGTCGGGCGACCTGTCGTAAGAGGGGACAAAACAACCCACAGCCAGGTGGTAGGGCATTTCCCGACTGGATGGCTACTACCCCTACTCTAAAGTATGTCACCATAACAACCTTGAGTTGTGTTCCGGCATCAGTGACCAGGTTCCAGTCTCCCTTAAGAGAGCAGCAGCGCATTTGTAGCACCTTTGGTGTTGCAAATGTCCATAGACGATGGTAACCGTTTTCTATCAGGTGGGGAGTCTGCCTGTCTGCTGAGCTCCTGCAATAAAAAAATAATGTTTTTTCTTTATTTACATGATTAATTATTGCATTAGATTTATTTATTATATTTATTTAATCTTTACTTTAAATTGAATAATTTATACAAATTATGATGGATATGCATTAAACTCATTGTTGATTCTTTCAATATAAGGGATTATTTATTTTACATTTAAAATCTAAGTGATTTCTTGCGCCGCTTCTTCTCTTCAATCCACAACATGTTGCGAAGCGGTGGTAAATTAGATTAGGCCCCACAGAATAAATATCATAATATAACCATAAACAAAATAACACTGAATAATTAAAATGAACACGTTGGTGGTAGGCTAAATAAAACTGTAACAATACTCATTGACACTTAACATTTTTATCTTCCGTGATCACGGCTATTGAAAAGTGGCCGAAACGTCGGAATAATAAAAATCAAATAAATCACCGTGCATGAAACCGTTAAAACGTAGTTTTATTATGTATACTAGTCGCGAAAACTTAAGAAAATATTAGGTAAGTATAATGACTTCACTAGAAACATGGTTAAGTCCCTTTCAATATTTTATATTCAGATTTCATTTACAAAGGTAAAATTGAGTTACATTTTTTCCAATACAGAGATACGGTACATATTTCCTGTTGTTAAGTTAAAATACCCAGAAGACTCGCGGAAAGGTCACAAGATCGTAATAAAAGGCTTCAATGCTAGAATCGACGAAAATATGATTTCAGGCAAGAAATCCACTTATTACCACTTTATTGAATTTCCTGACATTTCACCTCGCAGAGGAAATGCCAACGGTAAATCATTTTCTTTATACTAGCAATATTATTTACATTAAAAATAGGTTTTTGGGGATAACTGAGCTGGTGCCAGTCTTCTTTTTAACGTAGTATGTATTCTAGAGGTGCTTTATCTTAGATCCGAAATATGTTTCCCATCCACTTATTCAGGATTTCGTACCCATTTTAATAAAAATGGAATTCTTATGTCTGTGCGTCTGTCGTAATAAGTCATAAATAAACATTTTTTTCAGAAACTACTTGATCTTTGCGAATGGAATTTGACAAGATAGTCTATATGGTGATGTATCTAAGAAAGTCCTCTACCATCCAAAGACCGAATATCATTTGCATCTACGATAAACGACAAAGAGTTTTTGGCGGGAACTGAAAGAAGTTATGATGCGCAGTTTTATTTTTTAAAGATGTGTAAAATTACTCTAAAATGAACAATAGTTGTAGGATATTCATAGTTTTTGAGTAGAATTATGTGTTTTATGAGAAATGTGAACTGCATAGTCAAATGTGGCCTTTCGATTTTTTCACAAGAATGGCGAATGGCGTCCAACTCTAAAATTCGAATGTGACGGTAACAATAGATTAAAATATATTCCAATTCCAAACCTAGGCCTTAGTGACAATTTCCTTAAGTACGAATTATTGTCAAAACTAGTAGAGCACTTCCTCGGAATACTATAAAATGGTACAGTAAAATCGCGAATCATCTACAAACTAGGACTATGGAAACTAGGTGACCGTCTTACATATAAGCAAGGGTACGGAGGAAATTAATATAAGCAACCTAATATTTTTCTACTAAGGGATATGAAAAATTTAAATACGAAATAAAATGTATATTTAGACTTTTCGGCTTTTTGTAACCGTCGGGCTTCACTTGCGTTATGGTTATTGACTGTATCCAAATGCGTCTTATTTATAACGTTAAAAATAACGCCGTTTACGAATAGCTACATTAGTGTATATAAACTATATATACGCGTCCCAAGCTCAAAGGGTGCAGGTTCGGATTCTGGCCGGAATGCATGCACCACTTAGGTAGATTTCTGACCTAATGTGCATATTGTTACAATTACTACGTGCTAGCGGTGATGGAAAACATCGTGATGAAACCTGCACATCGACATAGCCGATATGTCAAACCTACCAATCTGCCTTGGACAAGCGTGACGGGTATACTATAATATTATATCCTATATATAATGGGAGGCCCGAGCCCAGCAGTGGGACATTTATGGACTGTTATTATTATTTCTTTTATATCTGCGTGAAACGGTTAATAATCATAACACTAACCCAGATGAATCAGTAAAGTAAGAAATACGTTTTTAGTGGTTTTGCAAACTTATCCTTTATCAGTAAGAAAGAAGTAAACAAAAATTATGAGGTGTTCGTAAGACCTACGTCTTATGTGAAGTTTAAAATAAGTATACACGATGTAACAATTCAGTAGGCAGATGTCTTTTATTATAGCCCGTAATAAAGTAGCGTTGTAACCTAAATAAGTTTAATGCAGCACAAATTTTGTACAAAATAAAAATTAATAAATGGAAGCACACTTTTGTACATAATTAAAAACCCTCCGCGGCGTTAACGCCTTGGAAAAGTTTAATTGACCTTAAAAAAATATCTTTTGTTTAAGAAAAGAACCGCTATCTTGTCTAAAGAGATCCGTTTTCAGTGGTCGAAGGAAAGAGCTTTCGGGCTGTACAATTTTTTTCATTGTTACAAAGGAATTATTTTCCCAATTATTTCTGTACGATATTCGTTAAAAGTAATTGCTTTCTACTTTCGTATCTCGGTAGAAGTACTAACGGTTTTGCCCCATTTGCGTTTGTCATTTCATTAAATAACTGTGTACCTTACTGATGTTAAGAAATCATTATAATATCGTTTCTCATTATGCGAAAATGGTAGTTAAATGCTGGTTTGTATTTATTGCATTTTTGTATTATTATATTTCTAAATTATATTATATATTATAGTTGTATTGTAAATTATATTTGCAAAGGTTCATCTGCGCCAGTATTATAGGCCATTTACTGCAGATATGCAGATATGGCGATGGTTTTTAATGCGTTATGATGTTAAATATTGACAGATAACGTATATAATATATACGTTGTATTATATACGTTATCCCGCAGACGTGGTCTTGCCCTTAAAAAATAAAAATCTAGTAACCAATTGCAGCGCCATCAAGTGGGACCAATTGTTAATCTAAACCATTCTCGAATCTACTTCAAATAACACATAAAAATCATCAAAATCGGTCCTACCGTTAAAGAGGCTGTTTAGCGGTGCCACCTGCAGGGTCCAATCGTGACTCTAAACCATCCCGGGATCCGCTTGAACACACACAAAAATAATTTTACCTAAATCCTGGAACCCGATTGCAGAGCCATCTACCTGTTTCAAATTTGTATCCAAACCATCCCGGGACCCACTTGAACACACACAAAAATAATTCACCTAAATCAGACAAATTAAAATGACTTTAAATGCAGTCATCATTGCCGAAATCAGCCGGGAAAGATCATAACTTCATAACAAATGAATGGCTATACTGATGTTGTGGCTGGTGTTTTTTTAATGATCATTTTTTTATTGATGAATGTCATATTTTAATACTTATTATCCTATTCCGGACAAAGATAATTCTAAAAACACAAAAATCATAAAAAAATATCCAGCCGTTCTTGAGTTATAAATGGTGTAACTAACATGACTTTCTTTTATATGTATAGAAGATATAATGTTTACTAATGTGACTGTGCGTTAATGGCGTCAGTTTTAACGCTTTAAATAAGACGCATTCGGCTACAGCCTAAATCTTTAACACTAACGTTGATACAGCCCCAGCATAATGGATAGTTTAGTAAGTGCCGTTGATTTTTTTATTTGCCGTTAACGAGTGGTGGTGGAACTAGTTTCCACAAATGATCTGCCTTCACGTCCTCGTGCCCTCTGCCAATTAATAAACGTTTCGTATCACTTTTTGTATCAGTGAATTATAAAACCCACTCTGTGCTTGTTTTATGTTTCAGCTCTAGATTATATTATTACCTTGAAGCCTATTTGTGACGTCCACTTTTAGGAGCTAACGTAGCTGCTCCGTTGAAGATGGAATCGAAAGTTAGTAGTGCTTGTACCTTAGTGATTTCGTCATGAAAGAAGAATACATTTCGGTGCAGCGTTCAAGTCAAATCATTATTTTTTTAATTTTTATTTATTGAAAAAAGAACCAATAGCGCACATCAACAGACAAATAACAACAAAAATTACTTATAATGTAGGGCTAATAACAGGTTTTTCTGAGTTCATTTTTAAGCTAACGAGCGAACCAAAGTTTAAAATGCAATAAATATATACATAAGTGAAAATAAGTATATACTTACACACATACATACATACATAATAATAAATAAAATAAATCTAAACAAAATACATAGATAGATAAATGTAAATATATGTATACATTATATATATATTATACATTAACATTGAAATATAATAAAAACATATAGATATACGTATTACTTGATAAATTGTTATTTTCATATGATGTGGTGGTGTCTGTTCCAACAATTGTTTTGAAGATTAACCTCTTGATCGTCATCGTCATCGAAAAATCAAATCGTATTTATTTTGCATTAGACACGGTTTCAACAGATGTTGTGCTTTCATATTATAAATTAGAACCACCGACACCACAAAGCGGAATCATAGCCTAGCATTGCACAATATTTTAGAACCAAAATCAGAGGTGGCTCTAGCCCATGTAGCGTCCGTTATACCCTGGCACCCTCTAGCACAGTCAAAATGGAATACTTACAGTTATATTTTCACCAGTGAACGGAAATTTCGGTATAAATGGTGCAATGTTAAAAGATGTCGGAAACATTAGGTACACATTCAGAATAAGAACTCTCATAGAAAACGTACTAAAAAAGCAACAACATAGATACTGTTGTTTCATTTTCGCTTAAGACACAATTTGGTGTGTGGAATATACATTTTTTTTCATTCACTCCCAATCTGGCCTATACTGATAAGTGAAACAAAGGCATGTTAACGAAACATTATTTTCTCCTTACTATCTATGAAAGTTCTTGTTCTGATGGTGCAGGAGTAAAAAGTATTTTTAAGAAGAAGGGGTTAAAAGAATAATGTGACAATACGCCGTTATAATCTTTAATTATCTGTTTTAAGTCTAATTTCAGGTTCCAACAAAAGTTATTGTATAGAGTAAAGGATTCGCTTGAACGCGCCTTGTTTTACTATTGCGTCCGGCATGGGCCATAACACGGGCGCAGGGTCTTTGAGAGCGCTGGCGCCACGAGCGACGCATGCTTTTTGGAGGTGTCGCGAGTGGCGCCCGACGCCCTAGGACCTTGCGCCCGTGTGTGCTGCACATCCTGCACTATAGGTAATGCCGGCACTGACCAAAATCTACAATAAAAACGAATAGGTAGAAAGAAAGAAAGGGTGAGACAATCCACTCACATTTATAGTTCTGTAGAGGTGACTACTGTCTACTATTTTCGTCTATTGACCATAATAAAATATTTAATTGAAAATACCCCGAATATCAGAAACTACTCAACGGATTGAGCCCCAATTTTTGAAAATGTTTTTGAAGCTTTAAAATCACGCAAAATTTTTCATAATTTTTAATTTTGTATCATGAATTATCGTCATTCAAAATTTAGGGGGAGGACGCACAATTTTACGACTTTGGAAGTTAATATCTCCCCTCTTACTAATTTAAATAAAAAAGTTATTAAAGAACAACGTTATAGCGTCTGAAAACTCTCTCAGTAAAAATTGAAGTGGCATTAACAGAGAGTAAACAAGAAATACATATTTGTTTAGTAGTTTAACGTGTCACAACAAAGGTTGGTACAATAAATAATCATAATAACAACCTACAAACGTCTCATTGCTAGGCTTTGATCTCCCGTTTATAGGGGATAGTATACCCACACACTTGTCCAAGGCAGACTGGCGGGTTTGACAGATCGGTTATCTCGATGTGCAGGTTTCATCATGATGTTTTCCTTCACCGTTAGCAAGTTGTGCATGCTTTCTGGCTAAGATTTAAACCCACAGCCTGATAGATTTATAGACCTGTCCTTTCAACTTAACCGGCATTTTGGGATCACAAATGATACCTATCACCTCACGCCAGCGCAAGCTGCTGCGATACGGGCCTTGATGTCATGATCGATATACCAGGACGCGCTAAGTACAGATCCCAAGTACTTAATCTGGTCTGTGCGCTTGACCGTATCTTCGTCTATGCGCACGGATGTGGGGTCTGTAGTGCAAGTCAATTAGTCAGTCTCCAGCGACCCCTTTCAAGCATTCACACGTCGCACCAAACGCCCCCTATCCGAATTTACCAGCGCGATATCATCAGCATACATGAGCAACCATGGAGGTTGATCATGCGCATCTCAAACGCTGTTCGACGTCTAATATCACTGTGAACAGAAACGGATTAAAGACAAATCCCTGGTTCACTCCTACCGTTTATGGGGAGGGTGTAGTATCGCCAACAGCAGCTATCATTAACATTGCTATGACGATGTATTTGTTAATGAATTGCAAAGGTGACGCCAATAAATTGCCATCGGAGCGCCACCTTTTTAGCTATTTTATAATCTTATTATATTTTCGGCTTGAAAGCAGTACGTCTATTCTAGATAAAAGGCACCCTATGTCATATTGTATTCCCCTGACAACTGACAAAGTGTATGCAAAAATTCGTGACAATCTGTTAATGCGTGAAAACGTCATAAACTCGCGTTTGAGTATAGGTTGGGGATAATGTATGATACATTATTATTATAAACCTTGACAAACTTAGACTTATCTGAATATTTAATATAGAACTAGCCTTTGAACTCAGAGCTTGCTTAAAAACCAAAGATAGTAAATTCCGTTCAATAATGGAAAGGTTCCATTACAAACGAGTTCCATCTAATAAAGATTAGTTTGTTTTCTAGCGCACATTAGGGAAGTAGGTAGCTAAAATAAGTAGGTCGAGATTGTCGAGTATAAAAGTATTTCCCGACGTTCCCGATTCAGGAACAATAGCGGAGATAAATGAATCGTAGTCGACGAAGTTCCTCGTTTTTCCGCAAGACCTGCTCTGTGAGCAGTTTACATTGTTATTTTTTTACGAATTTTGGTATTATAGGAACAATTGTCCTTTAACAATTGTAGTTTATGAGCTCCAGATTTTGTGAAGGAATCAAGAATTACCCTGATTCCTTAGTGTGCTCGAAATAGGGGGTTTACTTTTCTTTTACACTTTTTGTTATTGATACGCTTGAAATGAAGATTGTTGAGTCTACTTACAGCCAGCAGATTTTGTTCTGCCCTAAAAAATAAATTTAGAACCCGATTGCAGCGCACTCTACCGGATCCAATTGTGAATCTAAACCATCTCGTGACCTACTGAATACACATAAAAAAATCCTCAAAATCAAACCAACCGTTCAGGAGGAGTTCAGTGACATACACATGAACAGAAGAATTTTATATATAAAGATAATTCCTTATAAAGAATTTGCAAAAGACTTGATGGACTCCTCAAGTGATCAGAAAACTGATGTTTTCCTGGGACGAGAAATCAATGTAAACAATGAAAGAGTAATTATTGTCAATCTTCTGAGCAACTTAGAAGAAGATATTTGTCTAGCATTCTGTTTTATCATATTTTACATAACTCAGGTTTCCTTAAGAGCCGATTTTTTAATCACCAGGTAAAAGTTATTCATAGAATAAAGCGTAACATGGAAAAATTAAAAATGACATGAATAAAATAGTTGATTGATTTCACTTTTAATTTTACTCTAATTATAATTTATTCGACTGATAACTTGTATCCGATAATTGAAAAATTGGCCCTTATTACGTTATTTTGATTAAAAATAGTAAAAGAAATTAATTATGAATAATTAATAAAAATATTGGAAATATGGTCTGTTTGTGTAATTGTATATTTTGGTGTGCAATAAAGTGTTATCTCTCTATCTCTCTCTCTCTATGATCGGCAGACAGCGACACGCATTATATATTACGCTTGTTTTATTTATATATATGACGCGGGAGGAACCTCCGTGGTGTTATTAAAGAGTGTGACGTCAGCAATGCCGACGTCACGATTGTTGGTTACTTGGTGACGACCCATATTTGAGTCCTCGAAATAGAATTTCAAGAATACTCGGTGTCGGTATAATTCAAGAGCGTTACGACGTCCCAGAGAGGTCCATCCCGGTCGGCGGCTCGAACAATAATGCACGAGTGTCTTTTTTTTGGAGCTGGACCCAGCTGAATAGCCACAGATGGCTGTTTCAGCGATACCGGACTTTAACATGCACGAGTGTTGACAGTGCGGTCGTATTTATAGGGCTCAGTGCACGTGTCGACGCATGTGCACGTGATCACAAATTTTTAGGTTAAATATTGAAATTACATTAAAATATTGCTGTTTTACGTTAATTTCACATAACCATAAACTCATAGTAATTAAATAAATGATTATTGTTTTTGTAATAGTTTAATTGTTGTATTTGCACCGACATATATTTAGAAGTCTAATTTCCGTGTTGGTCGTATGTTCGCATTTGGATTATGTATGTTGTATAATAGCAAGGACGTCTCTTGTAGTACACAAATAAATAAAGCAAATAATAGCCTCTACAAATGTAATTATAAATCACTTAGGAACTTTTCCTAGCAATATCTCACAGAAAGCTTACAAACAACAGTAAATTCGCCCTAAACTGTTACTAAATGGAGATTGAAATAAAGTTAAACGCAATGGTTTCCAGTCGCCGTAAACGATTTATTTGTTTACACTTAAATGAAAATCGTGTAATGTAAGATTACACAAATAAGGCATATAAGATATAATTTAATTATCAAGCCTAATGCCAAGCTTATTAATTTTCTCAATTAATGTTATGTATATATGTATTAATTTTTGCCATAAGGGTGCCTGCAGAGATAGTGAGTTATCATTAATCTCTTCATACATGTACGTTTATTTGAAGTGCTTTTTAGTTTTGAACTTTCTTCAATATATCAGCAATTTGGTCGTGATGAGTGCATCTCGGTCTATACACACCAACTTTAAAATTCACACTGCTTTCATGTTGTTTTGTCAGTCACCTTTCACTCATACTCTCTACTAGCATTACGAGTATCGACGTGATATAGCCATGCCGGAATCGTAATCTGGTTGCAGCTTACTGGACCGACTCGATCGGTGTGATACCACGCCCTTACAGAATATCGACGTGAAACGGTTAGCATTGAGCAAATCGTTTTTCGTACGATGATTGTGAGTTCCAAAGGCCCACTTCCCCCTCCCTAGATTCCACCACCTTTAGCCCATCCTTTTGTCTCACACTTTAAGCCAATCCCTCTATCCGACCCTAAAGGCTGGCATCACTATATGTTCGCTCTTGCCTATTCCAAACGTATATAGACGACGTTAACGCCGTTTGCCAGTTTGAATCAAATCAAATCCAATAATTTATTGCATAAAAACATGGTAGTTATACAAATAGGTCTTGTTATTTTATAATTATCACATACGTTTTATGTGATGCCGGTTCGGCGTACAATTCTTTGAAACTTATATAGGCATACTTATTTCAATATTTATTTGGCTTTAATTATTATTATTAATATTTCAAAGTGATAATTATACATAACCTTAAATTTCATAACATACTAAATGATACACAATTTAAATTTAGATATGTTTTTAATGATAGTAATATGGTACAAATATTATAAATATATTTAAACACTTAACATTCTGTCTTATCACCTATATTTAAAACTTATCATTGAGGAACTCCGTTACACTGTAGTAGCTTTTTTATTAGCAGATTTTTTAATTGTGATTTAAATAATTAAATTTTCAGACCTTTCAGCTCTTTTGGGATTTTATTATATATATTTGGGGCCAGGCATACTATACTCTTGTACAGTAAAGTTGTTTTTGCATGTCGCATACAAAGTATTTCTTTATTACGTATATTCTTAACCGTAACTTCGGATGTATTTGGAAAATATGATAGCATATCTTAAAACAGATTCTACAAGCCCATAGTAAGCTGTAAGTAGAACGTCTGTACTGACTGTTGATGCCAATTTGTCAACATCACAATAGACAACATTCTCAAACCACCTTAATTTTTTTTTTCAATACATATTATATAATTTATAAACGTTGGTGTATCTTATTTTAATCTGTTTAATATAAAAAAAATAACATACTTATATTAATTTAAAAGTTAAATATGATTAAAGTGAAAAGCGGACCTTTTAAAATCGAATCAAGAATAGTAAATAAAAACTCGTTACCCTATATTATACAAACAACCAGTGCTACAATAATTTTGATTAAAAGCACGTGTATAAATTATATATTCTGGATTTGGAAAAAACCAGTATAATGACGAGAGAGCTTTTTCTAATGAAGTATTATTGTTGTAGGCTTGTTTTGTTTTGAAAAGAACCATTGTTTTAGGGATGCTTGAATTGGTTAAAATAATGAAGGAAACTAAACATTTTTTTTGTTTCATTGAATACACTTTTTTTGTAATGTTGCGTTATGAATAGGTTCTGTTTCATAAACAAATTTGAACACAATCTAAGGAAGTTTTACTTTGAACGTAATTAAAGGACAATCGTATGTAACATAAGACTAGAATGTTTATTATACCAAAATCGAAAGCGTTTCATTTGAATAATACGCCGCTGCCTTACCCATTGGGCTACTACGATTTAAACGTACACTTAGTTATATACAGAATTTAACTATAATAGCCCTAGAGAATTACTAAAAGAAAATTCATTAATAATCTACACACATTATGAAAATTATTCTAAAACTAAGATATTCTATTTTGTAGCAGTGTTCGACATTTTGAACTACCAAAAGTTCTATTTGAAGTTGTTAATGTTGAAAATTTTAATTACGAATTTCATTAAACTTTAGAAAATGCTTTACTAAAAACGCAAAGTCAAAGTCAAAGTTTATTTATTTCTTAAACATGAGTATTTACGTATCAGAGTATGCATTACGGTATAAAAGTAAACGAGCATCATGTTTGGCCAGTTACGCATAGAAAATTACAATAATAAATATTATTTATATTATACCACTGTCAGTGTGGAGATAAGGTGGAGCACCTCGGTCACCATGATTTATATTGTACCAGAAGTCCGGCAGAATTCCGCGCCATACAGCACTTAATGACATAATCCGTCGGGCTCTTGTCACCGCCGGGGTACCGGCCGTTCTAGAACCGAACGGCTTGTGCCGCGACGATGGCAAGAGATCCGATGGTATGTCATTGGTGCCCTGGAGGATGGGTCGCCCTTTAGTATGGGATGCGTCTTGCGTCCCATCTTTCAGCCACTAGCATGTCTGCCGGTACAGCTGCTGCACAGCAGGAGGCCCTGAAATGTCGCAAATATTCCGCCATCGGAAATGGTTACATATTTGTAGCTTTTGGGGTCGAGACCCTGGGATCATGGCCTGAGGCGCACAAGCTTTATCGAGACATAGCGAAACGCCTGGTAGACGTCTCACGTGACCAAAAGACTGGTCTGTACCTCGGACAACGCATTAGCGTTGCGATACAGCGAGGTAATGTGGCCAGTCTTTTGGGCACGTTTCCAACTGACAGCGGTCTGACACTAGATTTTATAATTTAATTTTAATTTGTATATATACTTATTCATAATTTATATTACTTATATATAAAATAAATAAAATAACCGCAATGGGGCTTTGTGGCACCCGCAGGGGGGATTTGTGGCGAAGCCTTAGGTGAATAGCGACACCTCGTACCTGGCTCAGGGGGCCAAGGCAAGGCCCTCGCCTCCGTGCTTACCTTAGCCAGCCGGCACGGAGTGGAGATCGCTAGACCTAAGACTCAAGCTGGGGTGGAAGTGATAAATGGCCTAACGTCGGAAGTAGCTTCGGTGAACCTGCAGCCCACCTTTTGACACCCCTTAGTCACACAGGGGTGGCTAAGGGGTGTCACACCCATGTTGCCCCCTGTCTTATATGGCATTTTTTGAGGCCCATGCAGGGAGTGGCTAGTCACCGTCTGGTCATTTTTCCATGTTCCCTGAACATTGCGACGGGCAGACGCCATAGTCCCCATATTCCCAAACCCCTAGTACCACTAGCAGTTCACTCCAATAGTCCGGTACTCTTTATTCTCATTTCCCACAAGAGTCCTACACTGGCTGGGGCTTGTCTTTGGGTGCATTATTATATGGTGTAGACAGGAATAATCGCCGGTCAGTGTCACGCCACATTTAGATTAAATTTGTCAAGGAGCCCCTACGTGTTGGCCTTCTCATGGCCCCCACCACGCAAGCCCTCCAAAAGTCCGGGCCATTTTTATGGCCCATTATCTACAAAAACATACAATATAATTAAATGTCCTACAAACAATGCCAAATAATAACTCAATAAGAATGTCACAAAAAAATATAATAGGTTGGGGAAAAAGTGTTTTCGCATATAGTATGTATGAACTTGTAATAAGATCTCTTTGGCTATACCATTTGGATCTGGCTGGTTTTGGTATCATTAAAAAGTTTTAATTTTAAAGAAGACAATTCCAAATTCAAATTAGGAATATGTGTGATTTTCATTTGTTTTCTTATTGTTAAAATGAGTGAATCTAATGAAGAAATTCGATACATTTTAAAATTTTACTACAAAAAAGGTAAAAATGCAACACAAGCCGCGAAATAAAATTGTGATGTTTATGGACCTAATGCAGTATCTGTGAGAGTAGCGCAAATTTGGTTTAAGCGTTTTCAATTCGGAATATTTGATAGCAAAGATGCACGTCGCTCTGGTCGCCCGCCCTGCTACGAACAAATTTGATGCCATTTTTGAAAAAGTGGAGCAAGATCGGCATATTAGTAGTTACGATATAGCTGGAGAACTGGGAATTGAACACAAAACGGTTTTAGAGCATTTGAAAAAAGCTGAGTACACAAAAAAGCTCGATATTTGGGTGCCTCATGAGCTCACTGAAAGAAACCTAATGAACCGTGTACTCATTTGTGATTCTTTATTACGACGTAATGAAATCGAACTATTTTTGAAGAAGCTGATAACTGGTGATAAAAAGTGGATCACGTACGACAAGAACGTGCGAAAAAGATCGTGGTCAAAGGCCGGTCAGGCTTCACAGACTGTAGCGAAACCCGGGTTAACTCGCAACAAGTTGATGCTGTGTGTATGGTGGGATTGGAAGGGCATTATTCATTATGAGCTGTTACCGCCAGACAGGACCATCGATTCTGAACTGTACTGCGAACAACTGATGAGATTAAAGCAAAAAGTTGAGAGAAAGCGGCCGGAATTAATCAACAGAAGGGTGTGGTTTTTCACCATGATAACGCTAGACCTCACACATCTTTACCCACTCAGTAAAAATGACGAGAGTTTGGCTGGGAGGTGTTAATGCCGTATAGTCTTGACCTTGCACCTTCAGATTTTTACCTGTTTCGGTCTCCACAGAATTCCTTAGGCAGTGTCAGCTTAACATCACGAGAGGACTGCCAAAACCACTTGTCCCAGTTTTTTGATCAGAAGCCCCAAAATTTTTATAGCAATGGGATCACGTCCCTACCTACAAGATGGCAAAAAGTTATCCAACAAAATAGCACCTACATACTTTAGTCAAATGTAAATAAACTTTATAAAAAAACCTTTTGAATTTTTATATAAAATGCGAAGAAACTTTTCCCCAACCTAAAATAATTACTATGCTAACTAATTGTCTACAATTATTATTTTATTAATATTGTTACATACCGTCAAAGATAAGCCGCACAGCCTATTGTAAGTGCAGCTTATTGTCCTTTTCTAGTAATCGACGAATCCTTTGTCTTTTGAATTTGTAGTTAAGAAAAACATGCTATTGACAATTTACTTGTTTTATAACTATCATTAGCGTCGAACTATAATCCCTATTGTTATTATATTCGACTTTGTGGACGTTCGTAGGTGTGCACATTAGTGTTACTTAGAAGCTTAGTGTGCGCAGCCAACTTCTTTGTACTGTGTAGTTAGTATAAGACGATGCCCGAATGGAGGGGCGGGCAGTGAGGGCAGGGGTTGCTGGGGGCAAGCCGGCCATAATTGGGGCGCGCGTCCTTAGTGGAGGGAGGGAACGCTTCCGTCGTGGGAAGACCCGTCCAGTGATTTACCACTGGAGGGGGGGCCGCCACGAATGCGGGTTTTTTCGGCACTTTTCTAGTGCCTTTTTAGGCGTTGCCCTTTCCGACCTTACGTTTGGGTCGGGGGGCGGCAGGACAGCCTCTATAGTTAGCGGGGTGACCCGCTTGGCCGCAGAGAATGCAGCTCGGTGGCTCCGGGGAGTCCCGGGTGCGTGTGCACTCCGAGGTCCCGTGGTCGCCCAGGCACTTGACGCACCTGGGACGGGATTGACAATGTAGGGCAGAGTGCCCATAAAGTTGGCAACGATGACACTGCCGCAGTGTATGTTTTTCGTGTGGACATTCTACACGAAGGCCAGAGAGGCCACAGACCTTCTCAAGTTCGAAGATCTTTTTCCCCTCTGGGGAGAGGTCGAGGACAACCAATACTAGGTTTAGAGGAGACTTTGTTGCGTCGCCTCTGTACATACGGTGAACTTCGTGCACCTGTAAAGCTTGGGACTTAAGGTCCTCGAGAATGTAGGAACACTCGATTTCCTTTGGAAGTCCGCGGATTACAGCCCGAAGGCGTTTTTCTTCCGGCAGGGCATAAGTGTAGTAACCGATTTTACGGTCACATAACAAGGATGTTAGGGAGCGGTGGTCACTTGAAGACGTGACCATAACTTTGATGCCGTCTTGGGTATCACGGGCTTCTTTTATAGAGATTGCCTTACCTGGCAGTTCCTTAGCGAGTTGAAGCCAATGGGCTTTCTCGCGGATGATCAGGGGTGGCGGCGGGCGCTGTGAAGGTGGCCCAAGGCGACTGGAAGGTGCCGCTGTTGGTTTTGTGCCCGCAGTGGGGGCGGGGTTGGGGGGGACCTCCCTCTGGGTCTTCCGTTTTTTGATACGATTGACGGTTATGAAACCGTCATCGTCTTCGTGGTTTAAGGGGATGTTCGCGGGAGGCGCGACATCCATGGGGGTAATTTCATCGGCCGGTGGAAGAGGGGCATCCCTGAGGTATTGCGGACCGTCGGGGGATAATTCGATTTCTTGACGAGAATCGATTACGCGGTGTATGGACGATCGCGAACTCGATGTCGTCGAACTCGCGGAGGTCGAACGCGGTTGTCCCGACGCGGAACCGCGAGAAAACGAGGCGCGTGATTTTGGTGCCACACGGTGGGCATCGTTGAGCGGCCCATTTTAAAAGCACCTTCTGGGCCGTCTCCCCACCACTCTTTAGCGGAAGACTTGGCCTTGGCGACTAAATTCGCCAAGAACTTGCCTTTCGACCTAGCAGAGGTCCAACTCTTGGCTCGAAAACTGAGACAAGTTGCAGAGTCTGATCAACCCTCCCTCCGGGATCAACTCGTGATCGAAATGGATCATGCGTACTTCCTCCAGGTACTTAGGTCGTTATAACTAAACAACCTAGTGAAATTATTGTTACCGGTAACAAATGGCGCTTGTAGGTAGAAATAAACCACGCTCATTGACTCTGGCGACTTATAACGCCAACGGCCTTCGAAACCAGCGCGACCTGGTCCATGACTTCCTGGTTACCAATCAAGTAGACATACTACTAGTGCAGGAGACCTTCCTGAAACCGAGTGAAAGAGATCCAAAGATCTCTAACTATCGGGTCACTAGACATGACAGGATAGGCCGTGGTGGCGGCACCCTGATCTATTTCAGAAGATCTCTACACTGCATGCCTCTAGTCACCCCACCACTTGTAGGTATGGAGGTATCCGCCTGCAGACTAGCAATGACTGGCCACCAACCTCTAGTCATAGTCTAAGCATACCTCGCGTGCCAGAAACCCCTTATTAAGAAAGACCTAGAAGCCCTATTCAACTTAGGCCCAGCTGTTATAATAGCCGGAGATCTGAATTGCAAACACGAGCAGTGGAATTGCAATACCACTAACCCCAATGGCAGAGCCCTAATAAATATATCAGACAATCTTTTGTTTGATATAATAACTCCCATGACCCCCACAAGATACCCCCCCAAACACTCTCGACCTAGCATTACTGAGGGGCGTAACTCTTCAGTTCCATTCGATCGAAATGATGGACGATATAGACTCGGACCATCGCCCGGTTACCCTCAAATTAGGACCACAGACGGACCAGACATCTGAAACTAGGACCTCTGTGGACTGGTTGAGACTTGGAGACCTCCTCAAGGTAACCGAATCACAAGACCTGGACCGCATCCCGGACCACATCGAATCCCGCCAAGACACGGAGACGGTGATCGAGGCCCTCACCAGCCACCTTCAATCCGCAGTGCGCAACTCGTCCAGACAGGTGCCAGTGGAGGATGACCGCCACTTATGCCTGCCGGACGAGGTGAGGGTACTGCTGAGGGAAAAGAGAGCCGCCTCCAGAGCTCACGAGAGATATCCCACCGAAGACAACAGAGTCCGACTCCGCCAACTAGAGCGCGAGGTCAAACTACATATCCGGGAACTCAGGGAACAACGTTGGGACAGAACGTTGAGAGATATCGAACCAACTCACCAGGCGTACTGAAAACTGGCTAGAGCTCTCAAATCAGATACCCTTACTGTCATACCCGCGCTGGAAAGAGCCGACAACACCGAGGCGTTCGATGACGAGGACAAAGCCGAATGCTTTGATCAGAGTCTAGACCTTCAATGCTCCCCCACTACACAAAACGTCGACCAGTCACACCTGACGGAGGTGGACTCCGAGGTCGAACGTAGTTCCTCCTTACCAGCGGAAACCACACTCGACGCAGTCACGGTCGAAGAAGTGCAAGATCCGATCAAGTCCCTCAAACCGCGAAAGGCCCCAGGGATCGATGGCATTAACAATCGCGTCTTAAAACTCCTCCCCGGCCACTTGATTATAATCTTAGTGAGCATCTTCAATGCCGCCATAACAAACTGCTCTTTCCCCGCGATCTGGAAGGAAGCAGATGTCATCGGTATTCACAAACCTGGAAAACCGGCTAATAAACCGTCCAGCTACCGTCCAATCAGCCTACTGAGCACACTCAGCAAGCTTTACGAGAGGGTCATCCTCTCTAGACTTAGAGATTTTGCCATCAGCAAACATCTACTACCCGATGAGCAGTTTGGATTCCGTGCCAGACACTCATGCGTCCAACAGGTGCACCGCATCACGGAGCACATACTATCCCACTTTGCCCATCGTCCCCGCACTATAGGAACAGCCGCACTGTTCCTAGACGTAGCTAAGGCCTTCGACAAGGTCTGGCATAACGGTTTGATTTACAAGCTGTACCAGTTCGGTGTGCCAGACAGACTCGTGCTCATCTTGCGAGACTTCCTCCTAGGCCGTAGCTTCCGTTTTCGAGTGGAGGGAACACGCTCGTCCCCTCACCCACTTACAGCCGGTGTACCACAGGGCTCGGCCTTGTCTCCACTATTCTTCACGCTGTACACCAGCGACATCCCAAAAACTCCAGATGTAGAGTTGGCCCTCTTCGCGGATGACACCGCACTCTATACATCAGATCACAACCGACAAATGGCTTGTGTCCGGCTACAGACAGCTATAACAGAGCTAGGCGAATGGTTTCGCAAATGGAGGATAGAGGTAAACCCGGAGAAAAGCGCAGCAATGTTCTTTTCCCCGGGCACGCTTCGCTCTCCCAAACGCACTTGCCTTCGCTTAAAAGCCATCTCGCTGTACGACCAAGAGATCCCCTGGGCAAAGTACACCAAATACGTGGGTGTCACCCTAGATCAGAACTTGCGCTTCAACGAGCATATCACTATAGTCCGGAATAGAGCGCGATTTGTGATGGGTCGTCTAGCACCCATGATAGACAAACGAAGCAAAATGTCCCTCAGACACAAGCTTACTCTATATAAAACATGCATCCGCCCGATCATGACATACGCGAGTGTGGTATTCGGCCATGCCAAGCCTGCCCTTTTAAAGAAACTGCAAATCGTTCAGAATAAATTCATGCGCAGAGCCGTCGGTGCTCCCCTCTCTATGCGTAACGTCGACATCCACCGCGATCTGGAGCTTCCCTCCGTCAAAAGCTACATTACGTCGCTCTCGCGTAAGTATTTCGATCTAGCGCCGCACCATCGAAATCCCCTCGTCGTGTCCGCGTCCGATTATAAGCCTCGACGAAAAGCTGTCGTGCGACGACCGCGTAACATCCTCACGGACAAGGTCGGCGATATCACAAAACGGCTGGCCCGGATCAGCCCGCCCGCGGTTAGGACGGCAGGCTGGCAGGCACCGACAGACAGACACAGACGGCGGCGTCGATGCCGCCAATCACGATCTTTCCACGTCCCCGCGAGGGACGCCAAGAGACATAGCCCCCCCATAGGATAGACTAGGCGTGTTGCTGGGAAGTTTCTTTCGCCGTTTCTTCTCTCCCAGCCATAACACGTTGCGAAACGGCAGTAAGATAGCATAGGCCACCGCGAACCGCCGATCCCGGTCCGCCGGGATCCTTCCTCTCGGGCTTTATATTACCCGTCGCCCGCTCTAAATTAGTGCATTGTGTCGCCCTATGGTGGGCATCATTAGATTCATCCCCCTCTCATGGCAACAGTCCAGCCGAGGTGAAACTCCCTAGAGAGCCCCCTCGAGCAAGTTGCCCCCCGGGCTCGAGTGCCTTCGCTTCGCAAAGGCACTCGCCCCGAAAACCCCGGTAAAGTTGTGAGGTCTTCGGACCAACAACACAAAGTCAAGTCCAATAAAAAAAAAGGCGGGCAGTGAAGCGACGACCACGTAGCGAGTAAGACGTTTTCTAGTACTCTCGATTAGCGATATAAACGACGGACTTTGTGCGTTCGAATTGTATTGAATAGTGTAGTGTGAACGGGCTGCATCCAGTTTTATTTGTATTTGTTTTATACGTGTTTGTACAGTTCTAATAAATTCTATAGTAGTTCCAACGGCATTTTAATTCGAGTCCTGTAGCTCGTAACAATATATTAATACCACATTAATATATGTAAAAAAGATGAAAATGTATTTGTAATAATAATAAATCGGCAGACAAGCACACACAATGTATATCCCCAAATTAAGCAAGTTACGCTTGTGTTATGGGTAATATACAACGGACCATTCTGGGGCCGATCCCAGACACCCAGACCATAGTAAATAACAGAGAAAATACGTTTCCGAAATTTACTATACCAGGAATCGAACCCGGAGCTTCTGCGTTGCAGTGAGGTAAGCCGGCAAAGGCGTAGCCCGCTCAACCACAGAGGCCGTCCAAATTTGTAAAGTCCAGTAATTCATAATAGCATTTATTTAATAAAAATGACCTTCATTTTTGTTTATATATGTCACGCTTTAAATCTCTCCAGTCTTTAGATAACTTATTGTAAATGATTGGAGCCATACAAATTATGCTCCTGTTCATGAGTTCTGTTTTTGATACTCCCAGAGAGAGTTTGTTCTGATCTCTGCGATTATGTGTTACTACTTGTGCTAGTGTTTGGACTAAATTAGGGTTATCTTTGACGAACATTGCTATTTCCATGATGTAGAGAGAAGGAAGAGTCAAGATTTTATATTTGCTAAAATATGGACTACAATTATCAGTTGATTTTAAACCAAACATGGATCTGATGCATCTTTTTTGGGTTTTAAAAACGAATTGTTTGTTAGTTGAATTTCCACAGAATATTACACCATACCTTAAATGGCATTCAACAATGCCATAATATGCTGTAATCAAAGATTCCTCGCTAAGCACTGGGGCAAGTTTACAAGGGCATAAACAGAGCTACACAATTTTTTATTTAGAGTTTCAGTATGTTCTTTCCAGTTTAATTGTTTGTCTATTATTAAACCCAGGAATTTAGTAGTTTCTGTTTCCGCTATTATTTAATCATGATAATGTCTGAAGTGTATAGCTACAGTTTTCATTCAAATAAATTTTGCAATTATTGTTATCTAACCATATTATTACATTTATAGATGTTAAAGTACAATTTATAACATTTTTATACGTTACATTACTTCTGAAGGGTATTGTTACCGTGCTGTCGTCAGCTATAGATGATAAAAAGAAGTGGTCCCAGCACGCTGCCCCGAGGAACCCCATATTTAATTTAGCGTACTTTTGACAAATGTGATTTTTCACATTTATTATTGAAATCAAATGAAGAAATTTCAGTGACTAGTGTACGGTTTTCTAAATATGATTTAAACAAATTGAGTACATTGCCTCTAATTCCATAAGCTTCAAGTTTCTTTATCAAGATGTCGTGATCTGCGTAATCAAAGGCTTGCGTCATGTTGCAAAAAATATTGCATATTGGTGTTCTATTGTCTATATTTTTTATTACTTGATTTAAAAAATCATAAATTCCCATAATAATAGTTTTATTCTTCCTGAACCCTTTTTGTTCATTACATAAAATATTACACTTTTCGAAATACACATTAAGCTGACCACATATATATTTTTCAAAGATTTTCGAAATGGGACTTAAAATACTGATTGGCCTATAATTTTTCATTTGTTCTCCGTTTTCTTTTTTGAATAACGGTTTTGCTATTGAAATTTTTAGGTCATCTGGGAATACACCTTTGCATATACACAAATTTAATAATTAACTTAAATGTAAAGATATTTCCTCAGCTATTGCTTTCAATATTTTTGTATTTATGCCGTCATATCCCAGCGTTATTGTATTTTTTAGTGATTTTATTATTTTAACATAGATAGATACTTGCTTGTGTGTACGCCTACAATTACTTGAATGAATAGAAATTTAAGCCGCGGTACTAGGGCCGCAGAGTTACAAGAAGCTGTGGAAATCTGCCAGTGTTCCTAATTAGTGGGAACCACTGCGGGCGCCTGTTAACCTAGTTAGAAACATTGCCAGCAACGGCCGACTCAAACACAACCTTCTTTCAAATACTTTTTGATTTAATGAATAGGTAACCCCGCCGTAGTGCCTGTTACGTGCCTGTTACGTTGCCCCAGTTACTTTCAAAACGTAATGGAGATACATAATATTTTTATTGGACATTATATTCTGTTTAACCAAATTTTAATTTCAGCTTTTAAGAAAATCGTAATGTGTGAAATTTTGTAAGTTTGATGTTGTTATCATATAGTTCAGTTGGCAACCTCACTCAAGAGAAGAAGAAGTCTCCATATCACGTTTTATTTTTGATTCATTAAATACCAAATATATAACAATTAATAATTAATTTTAAATGACATATATTTCTTTGTTATATCTATATATAACGCTATATTTTACTGCCCATTACCAACAAAGAATAAAAATAATAATTTTAATTAAATTATTCAACGGGACGAAATGAAATGAAAAAAAAATACGTAGCTACTTTAAAGCATGATTATTTTGCCCTTCTTGAAAATATTACTAAAAATAAAATGCTTCAGAAGTACTAACTTCAAAAAATATAATTAATTAAATAGCTTCCCTTGTTATTCGTGCCTAATATTGTATACTTTAGAAGAGCTTGTCTTGTCAAATGTACAAAAAGTGAGACGCAATTTTTTGTTCATAAAATTTTGTTCAGTCAAGAATAATAACACAATTTAGTCTTAGGAAAATTAAGCCTTATTGTAAAGAGGACTTATAAAATATTTTTCTTGATTAAAAAAACCTTGAAAGGATCTTGACCTTGTACCTTGCTTTAGAAGTTATTATCTTATTAATTTCAGTAAAAAGTCACGGTAACTCAGTGGCTAATGCAACCAAGTTTTTTCCAATTACGTGGGTACGTATCTTAGTGTCTTCTCTAGTCTTAGGGGAGCATGCATCACTTTGGTTGATTTTTTATCATGAAGAAAGAGTAGGCGCTCCGAACGGTATTACGATTTAATGTTAGGATGGTGATGACGAAATTAATGATTACGCGTGCTATATATATGTAGTAGTAGTATATGTAGTAAAATATAATGTATTAAAATCTAGATATGAGCAAATTTCTTAGAGGCCGACAATGCCGTGGCGATGCTCCTGGTGTTGCAAACGTGCATAGGCGACGGTTATCACTTTCCGTCAGGTGGGCGGCCATCTACCACCTGTTTCTTTGCCATAATAAAATAAATAAAAAATATCATGTTTATAATTTATACAACCACGAAATTGAGTTGTGTCTTTTAAATGACCATGAAAGCAATTTAGAATAAGAGTCAAATATAGATATATTACATGCGTGATACTCAGTTTCACTACAACATTCTATAGCGGCACATAGATGATTATACTCTTAGTTATCCATACAGGAAATTGCAGGAGTCGCTGTTCATAAGAAGCAACAAAACAACCCTCAACCAGGTGGTAGGACATTTGCTCGTCTGGAAGATTACTGCTTCCGTTCTAGAGTATGCCACCATAATAACCTTGAATTGTTTTCCGACATCAGTGGCCAGGCTCCACTCCCTCTTCGAGGCTGACAGAACGTTGCCAACATTTCTGGTCTTGCAATTGTTCATAGGCAACGGTAACCTCTTTCCGTCAGAGGGGCTGTGAGGCTGTCTATTATACTTCAGCAATAAAAAAATAGTAGTTTCCGAGAAAAAGTACAAGGACATACAAAAACAGACTTATAAAGCCATTATATACGGCCAGAGTTTTAAGAACATTCCTAACGGACGATGATTAGGACCCATTTATTATTCACATTTTTTTGTTTGTAAATTAAGAGCTGAGCATATTATTAGTAAATTTGTGTGTGTGTGTAAATGGTACATTTAAACATGTAATAAAGATAATGGCTAATTAAAAACAGTTTCTTTGTTTTTGTCTTAAAAAGTAAGGTTTCCCTACCGAAACTTAAAAACAAGATACTAAAATAATACTAATATACACTACTATATTTTAAAAACATTTGATACTAAAGGCCAGTTAGCCTGCAATAAAATGATACCTAAAATGACAGGTATCTAAATTTTATTGCCATCTCGAAAATGTTGAAAACATAAAATCCACCGGGTACATGAAGCTTAACTTTATCTAAACGTACCTTACCTACCAACGTAACTTTTATAAGCCATTCAAATTTCAGTTCAAACTTTAAGGATTCTAGAGATCTTTTAAAAAGAATGGTTAAAAAAGCGTAAAATTGTGTTATAAAAGATCTTGCTTAAGTTTAAAAGGAATATAAGAGTGCTGTAATGCATTGCAAGTTGAATTTATTTTTTATTTTTCGGTGCTTTTGTAGGTTACATTTAGTGGAATTATTTCTTCTTTCGCTATGAAAATTTAATCTTATTATATGTATATAACATATCATACAGTGACCAGACCGCGAAAAAGGAAATAATGGGACCAATATTCACATTTATATGTATAGGGATTTTGTTGCTGCTTCCATGTAATCTACTCAACAGTGAAATTACGGTGAAGAGGACACAAAATCGTCCATAAATTCATAATTATATACAATTGTAGGATATGTAACAATATGCCTATATATTTTAGTAAATCATCTCAAATATGTTATGTACACATGATCGCGTTTTATATTAACTTACTAGCTGTGCCCGCGACGTCGTCCGCGTGGAATTTGTTTTTAAAACCCCCCGATTTTGAAACATTCTTCATTGGTGCTCTGCTCTTATTGGTCTTAGCGTAATGATATATAGCCTATGGCCTTCCTCGATAAATGGGTTATCTAACACTGAAAGAATTTTTCAAATCAAACCAGTAGTTCCTGAGATTAGCGCGTTCAATCAAACAAACAAACAAACTTTTCAGCTTTAATGTTAGTATAAGATAAGATTATACATAATCAATAATTCTACAATCGCGCTCTTTGGAACGTATACCTTGTTTTTTCTTACTAGATAAATTTTTGGAAAAAATGTAGACAATTTGTGTCTTTAGATGATGATTAATATCAATATTTTCTACTGTAATATCTAAATTTAGATGTGGTTTAAGTTATCTAAGACTTTTAAACATCATTACATAGTATAATTCATTGCAAAAATCTTATTTCTAATGTACAAAAAGGATCTCCTAAGCATAAACAGTGTATGTGTAATATTATTTCGCTCAGTTGACAAAAACGCCAGTATTTTGTATATTTTTCTAAACATATAAGTTTACAAACAAAAGGGTCATAAAATATGTAGGTATTTCAAATAAACCTACAGAGGAGCGATTATCTATAAATACATATTGTTACATGCCGTCAAAGATAAGCCGCACAGTCTATTGTAAGCGCAGCTTATTGTCCTCCCGGATTAAGGAACTCTTTGGTCTTTTGAATTTGTAGTTAAGAAAAACATGCCATTGTCTTTTTTACTTGTTTTTATCATTAGCGTCGAACTAATCCCTATTGTTATTGTTTTCGACTTTGTGGACGTTCGCAGGTGTGCAAATTAATATTTCTTAGAAACTCAGTGTCCGCCTCCAATTTCTTTGTACTGTGTAGTTAGTATAAGACGATGCCCGAATGGAGGGGCGGGGGTAGTCAAGCGACGACTACGAAACGAGTAAGACGTTCTCTAGTACTCTCTTCTAGTAGTGGGATAATTAAAAAACGCACCACGCGGACGAAGTCGCGGGCATCAGCTAGAATATGATTTACATCATCAAATCATTTGTAGTAAATAATATTGATCATAGTTTTGATTACGAAATGTGTACTTCATCGAATAAATTTTCCAATTATCATTAGTTACTAATTTATGCCACTATTATAATTTGTAGTTTCCAATAAATAACTAATGGTTATAATCGATATATTTTGACACACCTACGTATTCGAATAATTGGAATATTATATTGAGAATAATTAAATAACTGAGAGGAAGAAGATTAAGGTTGTATGGGCATGTAATGAGAAGGGATGAAAGTCACGTGACAAAAAATGTTAAACTACAAGATGGACTTTTTTGGTCTAAATTTACATTTTTTGGGTACAAATGTAAATTTAGACCAAAAAAGAGATGGGTGGATTGTGTGAAGGATGATATGATGATTTGTGGTGGACAGAAGACCTAAGTGAGAATAGAGGAGTGTGGAAGGAAAGGAAATATTGTGCCGACCCCAAATAATTGGGTGAAGGTGAAAGAAAAGTGAGAGATCTCATAATCACTCACTCTACTTCAAATATCGAACCTGAGATGTCCAAAACATTTTATATTAAAAGCTTGAGCAAGGTTGCGAGGTACAAAGTTCCTCTTTCAGCTTCACACGAATGCCTCACGGCGCTACTCGCATACCTACGGATCCTGTTCGAGTCAGTGCCAATCCGTTTGACCCATTCAGCTATATTTAAGTCGGGGTGTTAGTTCGAATGGAGACTGTCTATATTAAAAGAGAGAGCGTGTAGTGGAACACTTACAAGCTAATAGATGGCGCTGTGCAATAATTGAGGTCGCAAACGTTTCCCGAAACGTACAAAAAATATATATAAATTTTCAACAATAACAGATGGGCCTGCGAGAAACAACACTAGCCTCGCTGGAAGATCTTTCTTTGGGACTGAGGAGCATTCCATCTCGCTCCTCCACCCTATACGGGTCTCCCTACAAGCGAATAAAGAGGATATATTTATATTGAAATCATTTAAAGGATTGGATTTTGTACTATTTTAAAAGACGCATTTGAAGTCATTGAGGCCTGTAATCCAAAACAAACAGTATTAAGTTGATATGTCACTTTGTCCGGTTTCATAAATCTAAATAGGCAGTTTATGTTGATTGGTTACTTACGTACTTCCTTAACGCAGCGACTCAAAGTAGGTCTTGGCCTCCGAAACGAGAACATGTCATTTTTCCCTGTCCTGCGCAGTTTTTTGGCAATTTATCTTGTCAATTATGTTCATTGGTTATTTTTTTTTATATAAATGGTTAGTTTCCGCATATATTAAATTATCATATATTAAAATAATTCAAGTGCCTCACGTAATTCACGAGTATTTTTCAATATTACAAACCCGAAATATTTGGAGCCAAATACTATCGCAAAGTATGTAAGGACATCTGTATGTCTTTCAAGACTACGGGCCGTAAAAATGGACCTGGATTTTTGGAGGCCTTCCGTGGGGACATATGGGGGACATATAAAATGCACCCAAGGACAATCCCCAGTCAGGGTAGGACTATTTGCTTGCCTTAGCCCCCCGGAGTCAGGTCCAAAGTGTTAAAGATAATTATTATTATTTATTGAAATTCTAAGTTTTATTATTTATTATCAATTAGAGTGACTAATATAGTTTTCAGTATGTTCTTAATATTAGCGGTCCATTATAATAAAGAAACTCTTAAGTAAACTCGGTATTCCGCGAATACATTTGTCTTTGTCACACACAAAGTATTTTATGCATATTGTCGATTTCTTAATATCCACATACACGTTTTTTTTTATAAAATCGGTACACATTAAAACTGAAAAGTGAAAAACCCAAAAAACCGAACTTATTTTTACTTCAACTACTTAATTCGTCAGATGTTGGACTTTTTTGGAAAAACAAGTAAATCATAAATAATCTTTCTTGTAAAAAAAATAGAATAGGACAATTCTCTGTTGGCACATGGTAATTCAGCGTTTTACTTTAATAATCGCTTCCTCTTATAAAATAAGCCATTGTATAGAGGTATGGAACGCGAACGCGGGTGGCGTAGGCGGCCGCTACCCGCTACATCGATCGCGCGACCCCTGACATTAAATGAAAGACAGCACTGTTTTGGAGTGAGGCACGGCCGGGTTCCTGTTGTAGCCTCCTGTTTTATATCAAAAAGGTTTGCATTTCCTTACACATGCTATTTACCTTACACACTTTGTGGCGTTAAGTAAATATAAAGAGTAAATAGCCTATTATTAGCTTAAAAAGAAAGTTTAATCAATAGGGCAGAGAGCGTCCATCTCCAGATAATCATTTTTTTTTTTTATTGCATAAGTTTAGCACACAGGCAGACGGTCCACTGGATGGAAAGCGGTTACCATCGCCTATGGACATTTACAACACCAAAGGTGCTACAAATGCGCTGCTGCTCTCTTAGGGGAGACTGGAACCTGGCCACTAATGCCGGAACACAACTCAAGGCTGTTATGCCAGCATACTCTAGACCAGGGGTGGTAGCCATCCAGTCTGTTGTTTTGTCGCCTCTTACGACAAGCCCGGCCGCAGGAAATTGTATTCTTTCTCCGTTCCTGCACGGATATCTAGGAATAAACTTTGATATACTACACATTGTCTTAGAAATTTCGTTATTATATGTTTGTTTTGCTTTAATAAATAATAACATAATAGTGGCCAAACAGTTTTTACTCATTTGTATAATTAACAGTGTAGGTGGTAGAATTGGTGCCGAGAGACCGCGAAGTACTTATCACGAATGTTTACCTAGAAGATTATTATCCACTCGTGGTTTGAAGAATTTTAGATTCTGTTTGCCAGGAGAACATTGAGTAATGTACTTCTTTGGCGATACGCACAATATACACGGAAGGAAAACTCTTTATTCTTACTGGTAGTGCTTTTCAGTGTATTCAGTTAATATGGACGCAAACCAATGCATCTTGTTGTATATTGGTAAAATAATCCATATTCGTATATTACAATGAAAGCGAGATTCTATTTTTTTAAATTTGCTAGTAAGTAAATGGTCAGAGTATCCAGCTAATGGTATTTTTCTTCATCCACGCCCAGTTGATCTGGAGCTCTCAGTGCGGTAGTAGTGCAGGACTAGCGGTGATTGCCGGATACCCAATAAAACTGCCTCGCTGTTTCCTTCTGTCACCTTAACCTAATCTCCTTAGACACCGGGTTGCCTGGAGAAGATCGCTGTAAGGGAAAAGGCCGCCCATTGTTCCAATGCACATGTATCCATATTAATTGTCTGGGTTAAAGTTTATGGTAAACAATAATTAGTTTTCATTCATTCATTCATAACCTAGAGTTATGGGACAATATCTTGGTCAGCGCCAACATCCTGCCAGTATCGGGTATACAGGCGGGTCTCTGTCATATTACATACATATTATAATATGTAGAAGTGGATTAGGGAACGCTCGTAACGAGCTTTAAAAATCAGAAAGGCTCACGAAAAACTCCCTCGTGAGACAATTTCTGTGGATAATGAACAAAGGACACTTTTTACTTTTTGTAAATAAATAAGCTTTAGAGCCTGTAACTTTAAAGTAACTACTTAAGCACATGCGAATAAGGCTTGAACGATAGCAAGCGGAAACACGATAAACTTTCTCAAGATTTCCCAGAAATACCCTTAATTCCGTAAATACATAATTTTCCTGCCCTTGAGCTTGCTAAGTTTTAATATGAACACTTGTATAACCTGTTCGTATACGCACATAATTATAGTCGTACTTCAGTCCACTCGCTCCAGTTATACTTGTTGTTGACATACTTTAACTACCCGAGGCCTAACTACCGATGGACATAGAAAAGATAATATTTCATTTTGTGTAAACAGACACATTAATCTAGTTTACGATGTGTTGCTTGTTATGTCTTTTTATGTCAAGTGAGTACCCAAAGTGAATTTACTTCTATCTAGCAGTTTTTGTTACCTATCTACCAATATACTATTATTATAAGGAGGTAAAGTTTGTGAGTTTGTTTGTAGAAAGTAATCTATTGAACTACTGAACTGATTTTGAAATTCTTTCCTCAGTAGAAAGCTACATTATTCCTAAGTGACAGGCTATATTTGATTGTGATAAATAACAAATTTTAATAATAAAAAATTGTAATTGACACACAGTGACGTCGGTACGGGTCAGCTAGTCATATATATTTGGATTAGTTAATTATATTCGGTGTTTGTTATTATTTATTCCCTTAAGGTATATTAACATTGCTTTCGCCGTATTTAATTTTATTAAGCCAAATTGATTACAATCTCTGTGGTGTGTTAGTTTAAGTATTGGTCCACTTAGCTTATTGCAAAGCAGTGTTCGCAGAGTCAATTCTTGGGACGATAATTTTCTAAAGTATTGGAAATTAGTATTCCAGGAAACCAACACTCGGAACACTCGGAAGGTCTCCGAGGCATACAGGTAGTTTAGATCCTAAAGGAACTTTTCGTTATTGAACCTTTTTTAGGTGACCTAGGACTTGCTGATTATACTATCTTCAATGTACACACATGTGTATTACCAATAACACAAGAATAACTTCCTTAGCTTAGAAATGTAAATTGTGTGTTTATCAATCGATTTGTTATAATTATTTATACATAGTTATTAAGTTATTATCAAACTATGGAGAATTTAAACATTAAAGTAATGTAGGTACAAATTTTTTTATTGTAACCTACGTACAGCATAAAAGTTATTTGAATTTGTCTCTTCAATTTGAAAGCAAATAAGATGATTATAAGTAAACAGTTATAGAGTTTCACATTAGGTGGGCGGACTGTTAAAGTAATTGATATATAAACTTACAGAATGATGTAGCCTCATAGATTTTGTTCGAGCATACCTACTTATGACGTGGTAAGTAGGTGCGAGTAATACGAGTCAAGTAGCGCATTAATTATTGTTTTAAAATTATTTTATTCTATTTCATTGTGATATTTTAAAAGTTCGATGATAAAATATTATTTTTACGCCTGTTGTCTTATATTTAAAAATATTAGAATTGCAACGGATGTCCGGTCCCCTATTTAGTTGTGACATATATTTTTTTTACAAACACCAGCAAGCAATCAATCATATTCACGTAATAAATGCTGAAAGCGTAAAAATATATAAGTATTATCTTGATTGTTTTTTTACTACCGCAACAAAATTCCATTGGATCGGCCCCCAATAAAAATAACAATCGTTCAAACGCCATATAAACCATCCGGTACAACAGGGGGAGGGGTATTCATCTGACATTATACGAGAGCCGCCCTGACTATGTAGGAGGATACACATACACAATATACACACACACTTGTGATACTCAATTCTGTACGCAACTCCGTTACCTGGCTGAATTGTAATGACACACACATGGGGCATTGTCATATTTGCGCCAATTCTAAATTTAAAAACTCCTGACAAATCCGGATATTCTTTATAAAAAGTGTCAGTCGTAGGACTGCAAGTCAGAAGTGAAAACTTTCATTGCTTTTTCTCCATCTCAAAAGTGCCCAACGTGCCTAAAGAAGTTTTCACATCGAAAAATATTAAAGTGCATGGAGCTTTCGTTTTAACCACTGATGCAACACTTGTTTTTAAGTTATTCACTTCGTGTATGTAACATTCGTTTAGAACGTTCATAAATCTTGAAAACTTCACTTTCTGCATTATAGCCATCATCATCATTCTAGTGTTAAATCCCGATTGAGTTCAGAGAGTTTGCTTCAATACCCGGGGTCCGCTTTCCTACCTTTTCTTCTTCACTTTACGCGATCTTTAGCATCCCTAATTGTCAGATCATTTGTACGTAAAACGTGTCTCTACCAACGTAGGTAGACTAACTGTTTGGATTAAAGTAAATTGTAAATATTTTCATACTGAATTATATGACTATGCTGTTCTTACTTTTTTATTTTATTATATCTAGACGTAAATTGTTAAAGGTATCCTTTAAGTCGGTTTACCTAGAAGAGATCGTTTTAAGCGGGAAAGGCCGCCTTTTGATTTGCTGTAAAATTATTGTTATTATTCATTTTGTAATTGTCTATTTTGGTGAACAATAAAATGCTTTCTATTCTATTTTATTCTATACAACAATTTATTTATATCCAAATATGTGCAAAGGG
The DNA here is from genome assembly GCA_039645545.1 of Dendrolimus houi. Classification (NCBI taxonomy): domain Eukaryota; kingdom Metazoa; phylum Arthropoda; class Insecta; order Lepidoptera; family Lasiocampidae; genus Dendrolimus; species Dendrolimus houi. The sequence continues at coordinate 19,265,089 of CM077127.1, read as the reverse complement.
AAGAAACAAAAGTATAAACTTACAAAACTTAATAAACTGGTAGAGGTTAGTATGAATAGATAGATAAATAATTCTTTATTGTACACTAAAGCATAGACAAACAAAAGTAGAAAAATATAAAAGATAGTAATTACAATGTGCAATATTATCGCAAAAAAAAGCGATCTCTTCTAGGCAAGCCTTAGATAGATAGATAGATTTTTAAAATTGACGGTTATGCTGTCTAAAATAATGATAAATCATTAATAAGTGGATATATTATTATATGAATAAAAAAATCAGTGACGAACGAAGAAATCGTATAAAGTGGAAGACCAAATATCGGGATAAGTCTGGAAAATTCATTCGGATGGTAACCCCTACACATACATATGTTACATTATTTGATCGTCAAACTTAATACCGTTTCTTCTGTAACCAAGGTTCTTTCGGAATTTATGGAGGTTTCAGAAATTGAAATTGAACTTTGTTTTAAGACACTTTATGGAGTTTCGTGCATATCCTTCGGGCAGGTCATGGATATATTTAGGAGTAATCGATTGACTGCTTCCTATAGATAGTAATGTACTCAGTAAATGAATATTTTTTCACAGATATTAAAGATAAAACAACGTATTCTGTATTTATTTTATTGCGTGAGTTCAGCAGATAGGCAGAAGGCACACCTGATGGAAAGCGGTTACCATCGCCTATAGACACTTGCAACACCAAAGGCGTTACCAAAGCGCTGCTGCTCTCTTAAGGGAGACATAAACCTAGCCACTAATGCCGGAACACAACTCAAGGTTGTTATGGCGGCATACTCTAGACCAGGGGTGGTAGCCATCGAGACGGGCAAATAATTTACCACCTAACTGTGGCTTATTTTTATTATTATTATTTATTTATTTAATTTAAAAAAATAATAGGGCTATGAAATATATAGATAAACTTCATAAGAGTTGTGTTTTTACTAAAGTAGCTTGGATGCCTAAACAAGATTATAAACTCCCTAAACTAAAGTCACTAATGGCAGGTTCTTATATCTTACTATTCATTCACTTGCCTTTCCATCGGTTGAATTTTGACATTACTTGTATGCTGGATATGTCAAATTTTAACCGCAAATGAACTGTTGCTAAGGTATAGGAATCGGCCATTAATGACTCAAAACTATCTAAGATAGAACCACGCTTAGAAAATAATGAAAACAGCCTAAATACATAATATATTGAGAGTCACTATATGAAGTTGTACCTATATTATTATAAATACGATCTGTATGGTCAGCTATAAAAACGGATTCATCAGTCATATCACACTGCTTCCTCCAGTAAATGAATATTTGGATAGGACCCAAAATAAATCAAGATACGCAGTTTGTTCACTGTATATTATATTTTCTGGGACGACCATTTCCCTCTATATCATAAAATATTTTGTACACTGAAGAACAAAATCCCGGTTCTTAACATTTTATACCACAATCGATCTTTTTGGTATTTTAAATAGCATCGTAGAAATTACAAAAAAGTCCATTTAGTACTTAAAGTAATTAATAAGTATTTCAAAGTAAAATTTTACTTATCCGTGAAGACATGTTTTTCTAGTTATAAATATTATACCTACTACTATAAAATACGATAAAAAATAAATAAAACAAGCTTTTGAGTTCAATTCTTCATTATATTTCGCAGGAGACGTAACCAGTAGCAAAATTCGGGATTCAATCATTGCCCAACAGTGGACACGCAACATGTTTGTACGTTTGTAAAAGAAGACTTTGCAGTACACGACCGAAACAGGTGACTGATATACGAGACAGGGGACCAAGACCTATCACACTTTGTATGCAATTGTATGAAGAACTGTCGCCGCCGCGGTCGCTCGTCAACATCTCGCGCTTTAAATGTTTGTCACATAATGCATACAAAGCAGATGTGTCGTGTGGTGCGGATCCTTGACTCCTACCTTGGTTGTCTGTCTCGGTCGCATATCTCAAAGTCAACCTTTATAGGGGCACAAACCGATTTCCTTATTTAAATATTGTGTCATGATTATAACACAGTATTTCCACGTTACCACACAAATTACAAAATCGGGAATATATAATATTTAATATTTTGGGAATGATTCCTATGGATTACGATCTGCAATTCACTTTATATCCGTAAATATATCTACAGCTTTTAGTTTCACTAACACTTTTCTTATATTTTTATTTATATTATTGTTACGAGCTACAGGACTCCAATTAAAAATGCCGTTGGAACTACTATAGAATTTATTAGAACTGTACAAACACGTATAAAACAAATACAAATAAAACTGGAGGCAACCAGTTCACACTGCACGATTCAATACAATTCGACACGCGTAAAGTCCGTCGTCTATATCGCTAATCGAGAGTACTCGAAAACGTCTTACTTGTCTCGTAGTCGTCGCTTGACTGCCCTCCCTCCATTCGGGCATCGTCTTATACTAACTACACAGTACAAAAAAAAGGGCCGCGCACACTGAGTTTCCGAGAAATAGTAATTTGCACACCTGCGAACGGCTAACAAAGTCGAAAACAATAACAATAAGGATTAGTTCGACGCTAATGATGGTTATAAAACAAGTAGAATTTGTAATTAAGAAAAACATGCTATTGTTTAGGATGTTTTTCTTAATTACAAATTCATAACACAAAACAATTCCTTAATCCCGGAAGACAATAAAATGCGCTTACAACAGGCAGCTGTGCGCTTATCTTTGACGGCATGTAACATTATGTAGTTTATTTCTCAATAAAAATAAGCTGTCAATGTGATGCATAAACATTCTGTTCTATTCTACAATTAGATAGTTTTCGCGAGATTAGGATATTAGAAGTTATGCAAGAAAAGCCCACTGAAAAGTTCTTGTAGATTAAATAACTATTGGATGAGGTCGTCTCGGCCAGCGCCTGTCAGAGCCCACGCGGAGCAGGCGATTGCCATTTCTCGCGGTCCTAGTTATAGGCGAATAGTGACCGGCCTGTCCCACTGTACCAGTACCGTGGTTTCCCGGGGGGCGCGGTCCCCGAAAATCGATTTCCTCTCGTCAAAAAAAGGTTAAATTACCTACACGCAACGACCTGAAATACAACGCAATACAGTAACAAACGCTTGTGAAACTAGAGAGCATAGGTATTCCTTACATATTTGATTCGTTCGCAATACGATTCATTAAATATATACTATAAACCTATTTCAGAACAAGGAATAATAGTAGGATCAGAAGTAATTAATTATTCAAATGAAGACAATCTTGGAAATCAACAATTCAGTCTCGGGACTCGGCTCGATTGTAATGAGAATAAATTAATTTCTAATTACCTTTGTTACTGACGGTAATAAATCGTACCAGACTTGAAATATGAATATTTCTATTCAATCCAAAAATATCTTGCATTGTCATAAAAATATCTAGGTTTACATCTCATCTTCGTCACTAATTGTATATGTCGTAAAGTCAATATTAGACGGTTTATTTCTGTATTTCAGTTTGAATTAATGAACCAAAGTAATTAATAATATATAAACATAAAATTGAATTATCGTGTCGTCGTTAAAAGTTGAGAGGAAGAAGATGGTATGGGCATGCAATGAGGAGGGATGAACGTCACGTGATAAGAATAGTGTTAAACTAGAAGATAGACAAGTACAAATGTAACGGTAGACCAAAAATGTGATGGATGAATGGTGCAAAGGTGGACATGATTACTTGTGAAGTGACAGAGGTCGTATGGCAGAATAGATGAATATGAAAGGAAAAGACATATTGTGCTGATCCCAAATAATTGGGACAAGGTGAAAGAGAGAGATCGAATACCATCATATCCTTTCAGTTTTATGCTTCTCAATCAAATTAATTTAATTTCAGCGATCAATCTAATATCAGCATAAGAAATTGTGCCCAAAATTGTAGGTATATTAAACTAACGTAACAGTCACATAAGTTGCATAGCTACCCTCTAATGACACACGCACGTCTTGAAAAACCGCAATGATTTATATTTTAAAATCTTATTGTTATCTAGCAAGACAGGGTCGTTTAATATACGTAGAATAAAACTTAGATTAAATTTTTTAATTTCTTTAGGTCCGTAAAAAAATTCGTCAAGTTTCATGCAATTCATAAGCGTCAACTGTTTTTTTTTATTTGTATTTCACTTCAAAACCCTAGATAAACACTCAATCAAAAATATTCCATATCTCAAAAACTACTTGACTAATCGATTCTTTGAGGTTTTAACTTAGGAGATTCTGAGAATTAAGTTTTTCAACGATTATATTTCTAGTTATCTACATATGAAAAAGTCTAATGGAAAGTCTTATAAAAATTCCTAGTGCTCTATAAAAATCCTTTTACTGTACTCAAAGGTTTGAAATCTATTACATGCAATCAATATCTAGTGCCACAGTACAAAGTGCAAAGGTAAACGCAGCAGCGATTCCATTTATAGGTCACTTGGCATCTAATATAAATTTTCTGATACACCGAAACCAAAATGAAGTTTTTCATTCAAGTTATACTTTTGACATTTTATAAAAATCAGAAAGATCTTGATAAATACAGGATGGAAACGTTTTGTGGGATAATAAGGGAAATACCTTAACCGTTGCAGTTACACAAAAATGATTCTAAGACCATCCAAAATTTTTCGTGGAATTTTGATCCCCATTCACAGATTTTCAAAAAAATGTAGGTACAGTTAGCAAGTAAATGGCCATTTTACAAAAAAAAAAATTGGTGACAATGGATCCTGTTTCTGATATTGATCAAAAACTTCTAAATAAACCAACCGAGGTTGGAGTATATAGTAAAAAGGTCAGAAATTACAATTTTGAAAATTTGTGAATAGGGATGAAAATTTCACGAAAAATTATGGATAGTCTCCTAAGACCATTTTCGTGTGGCTGTATCGCTTAAGGCATTTCCCCTTACTACCCCGCTGAAAGTTTCCATCCTGTAATCCAATCTTACTCGTCACCAATATGAACTGAAAATATTTAATTCATTTCTAGTACACAATTATGACGACAACATATAAGTGTTTGTACACACACGCACACACAATCACCACAAATGTGTACACGGAACAAAGTAATCGTTTTAATAATTGTTTAGTCTTCAAGCCATTTTATGTATCTTTATACGTATGTATATACATTTTTCGGAAGTGGGCACTAACAACTGCAACATAATCTACTGTAGAAATAATCTATGATACCCTATTGTTTTTTTATAATTTATGCTAATGTTTTCATACCATTCTTTATTTTAACTCCTTATTCGTAGGTGTTTATGGAATGCTCCTCCGTTTCAAAGGAAGATCTTCCAGCGAGGCTATTGTTATACCTCGTAGGCCGAGGCCCATTTATTATTGCTTTGTGTCGGGAATCGTTTGCAACCTCAATTATTACACAGCGCGATCTATTGGCTTGTAAGTATTCCACTACAGGTCTGTTCCAATTACCGAAGTAGATAAGTATCATGTGCTGGTAGAGTACTCAATAGCGAAAGTACCTACACGTAAAGTAAATTTTACGATACGATTATCGCAGTACCTACGTGCTTAATAAAGTTTAAAAAATAAAGAAAAAGTAGAACTCACATTGATAGACAGCTTATTATTGAAGTTATAACATAATAATATTTTTTATTGATAATGTTCAAATTGTACATACTTACATGATGTCACACCTGTTTTTCATTGGGGTACGCAGAGACGATGGATCTTCACTTACTACGATCTTGACAATCAATGTATCTGTGCAGGAACGGAGAAAGAATACAATTTCCTGCGGCCAGGCGGCCTGTCGTAAGAGGTGACAAACAACCCACAGCCAGGTGGTAGGGCCTTTGCCCGACTGGATGGCTACCACCCCTGGTCTAGAGTATGCCGTCATAATAGCCTTAAGTTATGTTCCGGCATTAGTGACCCGGTTCCAGTCTCCCTCCCTTAAGAGAGCAGCAGCGCATTTGTAGCACCTTTGGTGTTGCAAATATCCATAGGCGATGGTAACCGCTTTCCGTCAAGTGGGCTATCTGCCTGTCTGCTGAACTCCAGCAATAAAAATAAAAAAAAACTCTTTTCGCTTCATCAATTTTCATTAATCCTTTTATACATATACGATTATTTAAACTGCTTTTTACCTGATCTTTGTTCAAAATATCTTCCAAAGTTCAAATTGTCTTCCAACGCAAAAAATGTTGAAAGTAATAAACTTGAATACCGCCCGAGTTCTCTAAACACATTTATTAATGTTGTCAGGTAATTTGAAATATTATTAATGCCTTTAGAAAATGTTTCTCATTTTTTCACGAAGAGAAAAATATAAGTAGGTTTTTGCAATTTCTTTAAAGTATTAAGAAGATCTTCTCTAGTAACCGTCAGTAATTAATATTTAAGTTCGAAAATCTGCTTTCTTTGTAAAAATGGAACAAAAAGTTTTAAGTACTTTCTTAGAAGATGTAGATGAAACCATTCTGATTTAATGGTTTAGTAGATTAAACAAAAAATTAATTGAAAAATTCGCAAAACAGATACAGCCCTCAATGACGTCTGCTCTCATGCGTCTGCCCGACGTCGGAACGCGTACAAGACGATGACGCGTGTTATTCGCTTCGCATCGTGCCCTACCTACACTGCGCGTCACCGGACACCGTGTTATGACTCATACAGATATTTTATTTTATTTGGGAGGGGGGAGAGGGACGCTATCATAGCTGTGGTCATAAAAACTAAGGTACACATACAGGTAAAGATGAGTTATTGATAAGTCTCCATATTGAACCTTTAAGACGTAGGAATCATTCGTATATTGGAAAAAATAAATCAACCATCTATTTATCCAGAAGACTATATATAGATATATTACAATACTATATGATTTAAAAGTGTAGACAGTTACTTTTTACTTTATTACTATAAAATCAACCTAATCAAGGTATAATAACTCTTTGATTCTTGTCTTCACTACGGAGTATTTATGGCATATGCAAAAGGCTCATTTAAATAAACACTTCACATTTTCCATGAAAACAACACCACAACTATTCATTTATACCCATTTTAATTTCCCGACAAAAAAACTCTTATTAATAAAACTGAAACTGATAGCTAATTAAAAACACTAAAAAATAATTTAACCAATTTATTAGGAATCGTACCAGTACAGGTCAATTGATTAATCCCAAATCACTATCAATAAGAGGGTTATCAAAATGAAATTAATTCTGGAATGCTTGTACGAATTCAAAAACTCGGCAAATATACATGATGCGTCCCGGATGTACCAATTTCCAAACGGGGCTAGGCCGGTGCCGAGCTACCTATCTCACTCCATCAGGCCCGGGAAAACCTAGATACCTAGGTCATTCCCAGATTTAACTCATCGACATTGCATGTTCAACTTTATTACGTAAACCATAAATGTAAGTTTATCGGTGCCCTATTTGAATTGCACTTGTTGCATCTGCTTACGCTGGGAGAAAATCAATATGATGTTATTTATAGAGCTATTGAAGAGTAGTTTTGGGGTGCGTTTCAATTATAGAACGTTATTGGCAACTTTCATGGTTATAATATGTTTTAAGTGAAACATTCTTAAGTTATTAAAGGGTTATATTAACTTTACTGTTTCATCTGGAATAATGTTACAGTTATAGGCCGTTTGACGCAGACGTGGCGATGAATGCAATGCGTTATTTGTGATACGAAATTGTTTTTACTTGTTAATGACGTTACATATTGAGAGATAATGTATGTATATACAATAAAGTGGCTATTCAATAACGCTTTAAATAAGACCTATTTGGCCACAGTCAGTACTTACAACTGATAAGGTCCCACTTTTAAGTTATTAAACAATTTTAGGGTTTGAAAATAGTTTGGACAAGAGAGGTTAATCGGCTCTTTAAATAACCGTCTTCATAAACGCACTAATAATGGGATTATAAAAAATCTTTTATGAAACGAACGAACGAAGACGAAGGTCCTCGAGCAGTGCGTCCTACCTATCATGACATACACGTACGGCGCCGAGACATGGATAGTGACGGTCAGTCCTAAATCATAATATTTAAAAAAATGTATTGTATGTTTCCGTATCGCTCACAAAGGTGACAAGAATTCAAGACATAAACCTAAACCACTTACTATTTATTAATAAGACTGTATAAACCGAGTTCGTTTACAATGACTCTTATGTATTGTAAATATTAAAACACCAATTTCAGTGTCGGTTGTGTGTGCAAGGATGTTGCTTGTATAACTTATTTTGGCCAGGAATGTGCAATCACATTTCAGACAGGTCATAAGGCCAACGCAGCAATTATAGGTTATAGCAATAGGAAAGTAGGCCGTTTATAGCTTATGTTTAAATTTTTGAATTCCTTATTTTACTAGGCGTTTCCACTAATATAGTTTGCAGTAGAGGCACCTATACAAAGAAATATGCCTCTATATATATATTAAGAAAATATTTATTACCCCATAAGTATACCTTGCTTTCATTACGAAATAAATAAAGGTTTGAATATACGTACTTTTACTTAAATATTGTATTTATATTGTTTACTAGCTAATCCGGAAAACTTCGTACCGCCTCAGAATCATTTTTTTTTTCATATTTATTCACCTTTTAAACCTTCCCTGGACTTCCACAAATAATTCAAAACCAAAATTAGCCAAATCAGTCCAGCCGTTCTCAAGTTTTAGCAAGACTAACGAACAGCAATTGATTTTTATATATAAGATTTAAACTTTTTCTATTTTAGTATGTAGCTTTAGGTGTTACTTAAGTTGAATAAAATGAAAAACGTGACCTGTAACAAGGCTATATACAAGTATACATAAATACAAGATTACAGTTAAAAGATAAAACAATGTGTGACCTTATTTTATTGCTTATGAGTAATCTCATGATCGCAGTATAAGAGGGTGGTCTGCAAATTAGAAAAAATAGAGATGAAACAATCACATAAGTACTACATTAGTTATGTTTAGCTCCGCTGAGCCATAACAATGCCAAACTGCTGAGAAATATCTGCCGATAAAGACCAGGTAGGCTGCCGGGCGAATGGATAGCATACACCTATACTGTTTAGGTTGAGATGACTTTTGTTATAGACTACATTATTTTTGAATTCAGTCTTTCTGTTATAAGGTAAGGTAAGTCTTCATGTCTGTGACATAACAGACAAACTGCAAGAGTGTCGCTTACGCTGGTACGGCCACGTTTTACGGAGACGGGCTAGTTATGTGGGGAACAAATGTCTAGCCATGCCACCTCCGCCAGGTCCCGGTCGAAGGAGAAGGCTCAAGAAATGCTAGCTTGACGTTGTGAAGGATGACATGCCTACCAATGGTCTCAAAACGGGGGATGCTGAAGACCGCGCGAAGTGGAGTAGAAAAAGTAGGAAAGCGGCCCCTGGGCATCGGAGTGAACGCTCCTAACGCAACCGGGATTTAACACCCGGATGATGATGGAATGTAAGTAAATTTTGTATTAAATGTTCTATAACCCGGACACTCTCCTGTGTTTTCTTTTAATTGTACAAGTTCTCTTCGCTCCAAATTCTGCGACTGCTGACTAAATACAAAAAACTAAAATAATTAAAAGTAATCCTATTTTATAGGACACTGATAGACTATTCTTTTAACACAGGTCTTTTATGGATCTTAAAGTGCGTGTCAGAATTACGTTGGATTAAGCGAGAAGACATTTGCGCGTTTACATTTACGATGGTCGTAAATTTCACTCTCAATTTCGGAAGAATGGAGAGAATCTTATTGAAATTCACTGAACATGCGCATTTGTTTTTAAGTTTGCTTGCCCGCATGCCCGTATCTTCGTTCCTACGGGATCACGAATATTTCCGTTTATATCTTCTGACCCCTACAAGATATTGAAATAGAACATGTACGAGAATTTAAGATCAAATAATTTTCTAACCTCTAAAATGTTCACTGAAATTTGTTAGGCCTTTTCAGATATCTGTCTATTCGAGACAAACTTTAAGATAGACAGATAAATATTCTAAAAACGGTAAGCTATAATTAGGCCTCCTACAATTATAAACATAGAAAACTTTTTATTGTTCACCACATACTTAAAGGCAGGATCATTGGGCGGCCTTATTCGCTTTAGATCGATCATATATATATATATAGCATATTTCATTTAATTGGTAGCACTTACTTTGACGTCACTTACAAAGACTACAATTAAATTATAGGCATAATTTATAATTTGTCACAGAGGAAAGAAAACCGCAGCGCGTCTATCGCCGTGTCTGTGTCTCAGCACGGAGAACTTTATTACTCTGTGTTATTTGTCATAATCTGAATAAAGAAACAAAATGATAAGAAAGATAAAGACAACAAAGACTTCATACGCTCATGTATACCTACAGAAAAAAAATCACTCCTCATTAATATTTCCCTCGATAGTAGGTTTTGTTAATAATAGCTATGTCATAGCCCCGTGACATGTTTTACATAGACGGAAAGATGAACGTGTCAATTTTGTAAATTTCTGCTTTTTGACAGTATAACTAGGAAACTTTAAAACATTGCCTACAAAAAAACCACAAAATTAATATTAAATTCGTTTCCTAAGCTAATGAAGGGAAGACGTATACAATGCCATTAATCTTCTTTACGGACTAAAGACAATACTACCACAAAGATTTTAACAGCTTACTTTTCCCGGGCAACCCAATGATTAGAACAAATTCAGATTATGGAAATTAATTTTTCAACGTATAAAAACAGGATTAACCCAAATTTTAACTCAGTAAAATTTTTGCAAAAGGTATTATAAAGTTTAATTAACAAAAACCAACCGCTCAAAATATTAAGCTTTAAATACTACTAAATATTTATGAACCAATTTCGTCTAACTAATGGTACGTTGTCTTGTTGATAATATTAATTTATAGTCCCAATTAACGCCTAAGAATCGCCTATCTCTACAATTTAAGAGGGTTAATACACTACATTCTTTTTGAATGAGATGATTACTTGGCTTAATATAACATCACTGTAACTAAACATCAAAATACGTGAAGAAAGTAAGAAGTGATATAATAAATCTGAGGGCCTAAAGCGGTTGACTTTGGAGAATCGCTTAGTGAAATTGACACGTAGACCCACATATACTGATAGTTGTAAGACATGCAATAAATTCCACTTTATGTTTCTACTTGTCATGTTCGTCATATGAATCTGCGAAAGCGACTTCTTTAGGCCCTCAGTAAACGGCCTTCGTCAAGTTCAAGTTTGTACAATGTATTTGAAAATATGAAAAAAATCACGGAAGCTAATTGGGGCCAGCTGATTCCTAAAATACGACTTTTAGAATTTTTTCTGTTTGTGAGACTTTAGAGCATCACATGGACAGCACTGAATAGATTAAAATAAAACTCGACACTGAGCTAGCTCATATCCCGGGTTAATAGGTAGGATACTTTTGCTGCTTACAGCTATACTGATAACAGTAACTGAGGTCGTCGTCGGTCGTTCGACGTTGTTGCCGTAGTAAAAAAGATGGCGCTGCGCTCGCCATTTCTTGGTGCCACCGTTGCAGTGCATTAACAAATTCGGCATAAATATTTTTTTCAATTGTTCGCGTTTCACCGATATTGCACCTGATGTCAGGTGAAAATGCAGTCTAAGATGGAGCGCGTTTACCTAAAAGATTCAGGCGACACTTGAAGACACCTAAATTGTATTTTTAAGGCAAAACGAACGAAGTTTCGCTGGCACATGCTAGTGAATAATAAGAAAAAAGACATCCAGATTTTATTATTGCGTACACAATGTTCGAAAGTCGTACGCCGACGTTTGGAAAGAACTTCGCCTTGCCTCGTAGGGTCCTACGATGGGCACGGTTAGATCGAGTGCTGATTAAATAATTTGCCCGGGCTTTAATTCCGCCTCATTTAGTATTCCTGTTTCGAGGGCCTATATATTCTGAGCCTGCTAGTCGTTACCCAGGCAATTTATTTCATGTTGAATGATTAATGTGTAACATTTAGCTTTAAGCCTAATTTCTTCGTAAAACTAAGAGCATAGTAAATAAGAATATCTCGTTCGACATAAAAATAAATATTTATAACCTTATTCATAATAGTTATGCGAGGTTTATAGGTTTGTTAAAAAGGTTTTAAAAAATGTTATTTATAATCGTATTTAGAATGCGATACGAAAAATGCTTTTGTAACTCTTTTTAACGAGCTTAAAAACTCGTATAACTGTTATGAATAAGTGGGTTAGAATATACATCACTTCCAATATTTTCCTTACAACATGAAAATTCATGAGAACCTATTTTTAACAACACGCTCTTGAGTTGTAATATCTATAAAGAGAATACGATACCATTTATTTAATGAAACATTTTTGTCATATTTACAAGTCGTAGCGGCTAAGAGCTGAGTCCAGGTGTCTTAACCTGAACTTATCTTATAGTAATGACTTGGGTTCATAACCTAGTTGATAACTAGCAGTGTTTAGGACTCCAATATAATTCTCAAGCGCTGACTGTAAAGATAATGATTTACAATATGAGAAATTCTGGATTGATAGATTTTTCATATTTTCTTCAACAAGCATCTTGGGAATGTCATTCGTGCTTCTGAAATACAGTAATCAACTCAGCAGTGACATGTTTATAGGAAGACACTTCTTATACTCTTGTTCTATTATGATTTTCTATAAAGGTTTCCTTAGAATAATATTTCTGCGTTCTACTTCGATGCGGTTTCATGTTTTGCGTCTCAGATTTTCAATGTGTCTTGCATCAAGCGCAGTATATAATTATGGACTCACTGATTCAGCGGCAAGCATTGTCAGGCTGTGCACGAACTACGAATATTTTGATGCTAATTTTTTCCGCAAAATCTTTAACCGATGGAACTCCATAAAAGCGCACGCAACACGGAAGTTATCCTGAACTACATTTATATTCTACATTAGGACATACCCGTGACTTTCTCCACGCTTGACATGAAACTCCCGGGACACAGCATTTATAAAACGATATAAGCTATCGTTTTAGTGAAAACTGTGTCGGAATAAGCTAATTTTTATGCACCTGAACAACTTCAAACCACGCGCGGGAAAATTCCTGACCGATTCCCAGGTTAAAAAGCGCAGATTTTAAATATAAGAATTTGCTGTCGATCAGCAAAAATCGCATCGAAATCGGCCCAGTAGTTTTTACGTGAATCCTGAACAAACAGACAAGAAATCTAAAAAAATGCATCGTGTTCTCTATCGTTTATATAGTCTATTCCTGTTGTTTTTTTTTTTATATAGCTTCAATGTTTGCTTCAACAGACACGGCATGTTTAGAATTTTATAATATTATAAATATTTAATGCATGCTAGGCCTCATTCAACTAACTTTAGTGTAGGTGCTATTGAATACGCTATGGCATTACATGCATGTGTCTTAGGAAAACGCAAATGAACATAAATACGCACTTGTTTAGACATAACGTTACAACATTATTCACGTCCTTATTGCAAAGTAATATAATAAATACCAGTATATAATGACAAAATCTATCGTGTAATGCCAATCTTTTAAGATAGAAGCCGTAACGAGGCTCCGAAAAATCAATATCGTACCTATTAAGGTTTTTACTACCTACTAAACAGACCTTTAACCTTTTGGATAAAACTTCTTTACCAAGCCCCTGGCGGATGTCGTGTACGTACTAAGGGCTTTATACAGCTGTAGTAAGACTCCGATCCATTTCTTACCGTTTTAACAACAGTACTGCGGTGAGAAGAGGCACTTAGAACACGGATTTACGGGGATATACGTGATATCTTACTGCGCTACATTTCTAAGGATTTATGAGTAAAAATGTTACTTTAAATTTTTAACATTGGTAACAATTTTTGGGGCAAATGTACTTCATGTGGACTGTAGCCTGACCGGGAAACATACACACGATTAGGAAATTCTTCTGCCCTAATGTGCATATTGTTAAAAGTACTTACTATTTATTGAGGGTGTAGAAACGTGAAGACGAAAGAAACTTATTAAGACTTTTGATTTTTAACAGATCTTGTGAAAAAAGGCTACAAAGTATCAAATATTTCTTTATTAAAACATTAAACATAACAAACAGTACAGAAGATAATCTAGTTTCGTAAACAGCTGCTGTGGTACACAGTTACTGTGATGCAGTTGTTAGCGGTGTGGCGAAACAAAGCCTTCTTACCCTCGCCTACTGGCCGGCAGGCCAGATTTCATGTATATGGGATTTGACAACTATCATTACACATAGAGAGGAAAACGTCGTCATAAAGAACATGTTATTTATGTCCACAATCATCTGATTGTGAATAGGATATTTCTTCATTTGGTAATGTAAATATAAAAGATAAAATTATACATAATTAAAATACACGGGCGTTTTACTCCTGCAACGATGCGTCATTAACGGCAATCCCGGCCCGTCAGCGTCTACTTCCGGAACACGATTATTACACCTTTTATGTTAAGATTAACAAAAATTGTATTATTACAAAATTCTAGAAATACCGTGACAGTACATTGAAGCTATTTAAAAAAAAATTGTGTGTACTATTCAGACGCAGTAGTAGTGAAACTTTAGAGAATATACTTACAGATAAATTCTTCTCTAACTTTTATTAATATACTTAAATATAATTCTTTTAGCCTATATCCGTCAACATATTATAATTCAAAATAAACTTCTTAAGTATGACTTTCAATTTTTTGCTATTTTAGTGTAAAAAATATTATTATCATTTTTATTTCGGTTCAAATTGGACTTATGTTTAATCATCGGTCTTATTAACTCTCTTATCTCATCGGTGCTGCACAATGTAAAACTGTATCTCATTTTATCGCAGGCATAGTCTTATAGATTTATGTGTTTTAGTCATAACGATTCTAAAGAAATTTTGCTTCAAAAACCAACTGGAATACATTATATAAGTGGAAGTGATAAATAGCCTAAAGTCGGAGGTAGCTTCGGTGAACCTGCAGCCCACCTCTCTACTCCCCTTAGCCACTCATACCCATGTTGCCTCTCGCCAATCATATACGGCATTTGTTTGGGGCCCATGCGGGAATTGGCGAGTCACTTTCTACCCATTTTTTCCATGTTCCCCGAACACGCAACGGGCAGACGCCATAGTCCCCATAGACCCAGATCCTCAGTTCCACTAACAGTTAATTCCAGTAGTCCGGTACCTTTTTTCTCATTTCCTGCCATAGTCCTACTTGTTTTTGGGTGCATTAATTAGTATATGGTTTAGACAGGGATAATCGTCGGTCAGTGTCACGCCACATTTACGTCTGTCAAAGGGCCTCTACGTGTTGGCCTTCCTATAGTCCCAAGTAACCTTCCAAAAGTCGTGGCAATATTTATGGCCCGTCTGCAAGGACGTACAATAATAATAATAATACATATTATTGCGAAAAAATAACAACACAAAAAGTTACATTGATATTGTTTAGTAGCAAAAATTTTTTTTATCTTCATTATAATTGTAAATGGTGTATTTTAAACTTTCTCACAGGATGTAACTACATTTTCTTGATTTTAAAACATAATATAAAAATGTAGTGAATTTAGTAGCCTCGTCTTATTAACAGTTTTTATTGAGCATTTACGCAGTTTTAAATTAAAGCTATGAATATTTTATTTCTTGTTGTATGTAGTCAAGTACCCTTTAGATTTTAAATAATATAACAAGATGGGTAGAAAATTATAAAATACTACTTTTTTTTAAATCTACCCTTTATAGATTTGTATTTTTAATTTACACAATAAGATTACAATAATTCAATTAAATCTTGTGTCTCTTTTTCTGTAGTAATAAACTTGAATTGATTATAATAAACTAGACTACTAAACTATAAGTTACTATTATTTATCATGAAAAGTGTCCTATAGTCATCTTTATCGAAAGTACCTATACATAGAACGTATACCTAGTAATCGATTCATTCACATATTTTTGTAGAAGACACAAACCACATACAATAAAGTAAAATAAACACACATACAGTTCGTAATATAGAATGTACATCAACATACCCTACATTCTTCATTAGTTACTATGTTTAACAGCAGCAGAAAATTTTAACATTTAAGACCTAGCTTACAAAGAACAAAATTGCGTGCAGAACGTATATCATCGATTTTGAATATTTACAGGCAGAAATTATAGGGTAAGCAAGCGAGGGGTTATATTAGGGTGGATATAGGTCAAGGTACGTTTCGGGATGGGGTAAAGTTGAATAACGGCTAAGTAAAGCCTGTTACGAAATGCCGATTGCTAAAAATGTAATTGTAAGAAATACCTTTTCACATAAATAACAATGTTTTACCGGTAAATGTTTTCCTTTACTTTTTTTATGTGCGAGTTACTAACTTAACTTAAAAGAGAATAATTTTTCTCTGAATGTTTGATGTGGTTAATCTATTTTAAACATTTGGAATCGCTATAATAATGTCCCAAACAAACAAATTAAACTATTACAGATTACACAAAATAAAATTGTCAAAACGTTATACCATTTAGATTATCTTACTCCAAATAAACATGTATACTCTAAAACTAACTTATTAAATATTTCACAAATATACACATACAAGTATAATATCTGCACACTAATAAAAAAGATAACAAATAAAAATATACACGCCAAGGTATTTTTTATTACTAAAATATATAAATATAATATCCAGAAAAAGAAAATTTCTACCACGAACAAATTACGGGTAGAAGTCATTTTTGTAGGTGTGCAGTTATTATATAAATTGCCAAATAATTTACAAAAATGTAAAAAAAAATCTAAATTAAACTCAATTGTTAAGATTTACATTGCATTATTAATAATTATTTTAAATGTCGTTCTATGTACGGTTTGTACACTTCCAAAGATGCTGGGCTGAATCGTCCTTAACGATGGATCTCGTTTGAAGGGTGTTGCCAAGCCAAACCACGATGAGTTGTTGTATGTTGTTTAATGATGACCCGAGACGCACAACTTGCAGTGCACAAGTGCCGCACGTGATGGTGATGTTAATACGACTGTCTTAGAATATTGTTTGTTGCGTATTTATATGTAAAATACGTTGTAAGAGCAATATTGGCGCGTACATTGTAAGTGAACTAAATGATCTTATGGGAAATAAAGTTCTTTAAACCAAAACAATATTGTAAGCATCATTTTCTTACTTATATAAAAATACTAAAGTATATTATACGGATCCGAATGTTGAGCCAGTAAAGCAGTAGACCAAAAATAACTCCACTCAGCTGAGATAGGAGTGACGAGATGGATGTTTGGTTTACAAGAATGGATAAGATGAGAAATAAGTACATAGTGGGATTTTTGAATGTGCACTCGTGACTGAAAAATTGAGAATAAGAAGACTATGGTGGTATGGACATGTAATGAGGAGAGGTGAAAATTACGTGGCAAAAAGAGTGAAGAATGTTAAACTGGAAGATTCATAGGTACAAACGTAAAGGTTGACGAAAAAAAGGTGGATGAATTGTGTGAAGGATGACATGATAATTTTTGGTTTGATAGAAGAAATATGCCAGAATATATTGTGCCGTCCTCAACTGATTGGGAGAAGATAAAAGAAAAGAGAGATATGAAATTAAAGTTTATTAGCTTTTCAAATATACACACGCAAACAGAACCTTATTTGAATGCGATAGTTTTGACTATCCAACAAAGGTATATAATTTCAATTTTCTCCCGTAAGAAAAAAGTCAGAGAACCAAATGAAAATGCACCTCTAAGTCTGAAAACTGGCACTATGACACTTTATTTCAGAAAAGTCAAGATAATACGCAACCCGAATCAAGCAATTTACTTAACATAACCTACTTAATTGTACCAGAGTGAATCAAAAAATTCTTAGAAGTGCATATATATAAAACCTTTTTGGGAGAAGTTCGATATTCAAATTAAAGAGTGTCAATCGCACAATATTTATGCCAACTGTCGCTTGTTTTTGTTAGTTTGTTCGCACGTAATAAATTGTTTTGTGCAACGAGTTGCTAAAAACACAAAATTATGGATAAAAGTCAGTCACGGGCGGTGATAAGATATCTCACCTTGAAAAAAATGTTTACGAAAGAATTTTTTTCGGACATTCATCAGACATTAGGGGATGCTGCTGTACCCTATTATGTGGTTGCGTACTATGTGGCTGAATTTAAAATAAGTAGATCAAGCTGTAAAGATGACCCGCTTTCTGGGCGGCCTTCAACTTTCATTATGGAAAAAAATGTCAAAAAGTTTGAAAATCTGGTTTTGGAAGACAGAAAAATGACTATAAAACATATAGCTGAGATCCTAAAGATATCTTTTGGTAGCGATCAATCCATTTTAATTGATTCACTGGGGTTCAAAAAAGTGTCGCCAGATGGTCGCCAGAAAGTTGTGTGACTGTTAACCGACGAAAACAAAAAGTGACGTTTGGAAATTTCTAAGTGTAATTTCGAAATGTTTCAGCGTGATTCGGATAATTTTTACCATCGCCATGTCAACACAATCCCCTGTGCTGGCTTCAATCTTCTTGACCACCCACCATATTCTCCAGACTTAACCCCAATTGATTTTCACTTATTCCCAAAATTAAAAGCGGAAATTCGCGGAACTAAATTTTACGATAATGACGCGCTTATTTATGGCTGCCGTATAGGAGTTTTTTGAGACTCAAAAAAAACATTTTTTTCGTAAGGAGTAAGGAAGTTAGAAACGCGTTATTCTAAATTAATTGCATTAGAGGCAGATTATGTATAAAAATAACATAATTTAGTTTAGTTTTTCCCATTTTTTAATATTGATTCCAAGAACTTTTTGATTCACCCTCGTATATACAAATGTTCAACCCAATAAACAAGAAGTAATACAATTAATTTATTGTTTATCTAATAAAATACTAAAGGGCATTCATGCTCGGTAATCTCTGATAATATTCTCTACCATTAATGTCTCACTACGAGAAATTCACACAAAAGCTATATCATTACTTCTAAGTACCCACATAATTCTATAAATGTTTCCATTTGTAGGTAGAACGAGATAAAAGGAGGACAAATACGTATTGTATGTGCGTGAACTCATACTTAAGAGACATGAAAGGAGCGCTTTCAAAGATTTGGGAGTCTCAAATCTCGGGACGTATAGGAAGTTTGCTCTATAGAATTGCCTTGACAGTTTGGAGCCCCATATAAGCATACGGCTCCCGAAGGCTTCCTGCTATTCATAAAGACGGCATACTAAATAAAACTCTTTTGTAATACAGGGTTGCTATCTTAGCACTTGCGTATCTTGCGATGTTTGATTTGTTGATTTGTGATGAAATAGCAGATTATTGAACAAGGGATGCAAATCACCTATCTAAGCACGAGAGTGTTTGGCGCACGAGCGTACTCGAGAGCGCCATTAGCTTGAATGCCTAAATAAGTCTTTCACCCGAGGTAAACACTCTGTTTATCATTTCGAATATGGGGAAATAAATAAAAACTGATTAGTTAGACAAACAACTATAAACTCTAATGAAATCATGTGTTAAACCCTTATCTAAATCTCATGAAGTCATGTAATACGTCACATATGATACTGTGGCATTTTACCAACCATTATTTTTTGTCATTGATGATAGTGAATATTTAGCACTTTATGTAAATTGAATAATAATTTAATAAAAAGTAAATAATGAGTAAAAAATCAAGTTACAAAATGGTTGATATTTTTAAATTACAATTGTATACCGCGATTTAACACTGGCTGTATAAAAAGTTTGGATATAGCTCGTATAGTTTTTAAAATTTTTGACCGATCGGAAAATCTTTCCTCAGGGACGAAAAGTACTGTTTTCATTCCTGTGATCACGTAACTTCAAACGTACTTTGTGAGTATGAGAAATGAAAAATAAATTTCGATATCTGAATTTTTATTTTTAGCCCGTTTTTTGAACGTTGTTGTTTTGCTGTGGAGTTTTATTGTCGAAAATGTATATCATACTCATCCGTCAATCGAACGCACCAGTTTGCGCCATCGTTACATGGTGGAGATACCATTGGTTAGGACTAAACGTTTTACCTCCACCTTAACTTTGCGTAACACCGTAGTGTAGGATAATTTGCCGGAGTCTGTGTTCCCCGATTCATATAAACCAGTGGTCTTCAACTCACGAGTGAATAGGTATCTACTAAGTAAGTGTGCTTCATCCTAGATCGAATCTTCACTTACATCAAGTGAGATAGCTATCAAACGCGAACCAAATATGAGAAAATAAAAATAGAAATTTCGTTAAAAATTAACAAGAATTTAGGATATTGATTGTTTTAAAGCCAGACATATATATGTTTGCGTTAGCTACTAAGCCACGGTTTTTTTGGACAACAACACGAAAGGAAATGGTGACATATACACTTTAATGTAGAATATTATCCCAAGAACAACTAAATAAACTTGAGCACCTTCAAAATTTCTGTATAAGCTTCATATATGGATTACGTAAATACGTCCATGTCTCCGAATTCTGTAAAAAAACTCAAGTGGTTGCCCATCAATCTTCGCCGGAATACTCACATTCTCACTCTTTTTTATAGTATATTGTTCCTACCCACTACTCCTCGTTACCCCAAGGAACGTTTCTAATTTCTCTATGTATCTAGTTCCCATAATTTACGCCCCTGCACTAAATACAGAATAAATACACCAGCACACATCCTGTTTTTATAATGATTCGTTCACCGTCCAAGCTGTGCGTCTCTGGAATGAGTTACCTATTGCTATAAGACAAGCCAAATTATTGCCGTGCTTTAAAAATCAGGTTCGGAAGCAATACTTTTCTATTGTGTATAATAATTCCTAATTGTATTGTCATATATATATATATATATACGTATGCGTATATGTACGTGTATATACATATGTATATGTATTTATATTATTTTTGTACTTATTTATATGTACTATGTTTATGTTTATTTATCGTTCATCATTATTTATTAACTACATCACCGTCTGTATTAAATCCCTGCCAAGGGTTGACTGGAAGAGATCGCTTCTTAGCGATAAAGCCGCCCGTTGTACTATATTTTTCTACTTCTGTTTGTATTTGCTTTGGTGTACAATAAAGAATTATCTATCTACCTATTATTTGTCGTCGCCTGTAGCGTGCAAACAAACAAACGGCCAACTTAACCACCACCACTAACAACACTAGCGGGACGCTGGCCAACCTCTAAGATAAGACAGAGGATAGAGGGGGACGGGGAAGGGGGAGGAAGTAAGGGAAGAAAGTAGGGAGGAGGGAAGAATACTTACTCACCGTACGTTATCCGGGCAGGAACGGAGAAAGAATACAATTTCCTGCGGCCTGTCGTAAGAGGCGACAGAACAACCCACAAACAGGTGGTAGGGCATTTGCCCGAATGGATGGCTACCACCCCTGGTCTATAGTATTCCGCCATAACAACCTTGAGTTATGTTCCGGCATTGGTGACCAGGTTCCAGTCTCCCTTAAGAGAGCAGCAGCGCATTTGTAACACCTTTGATGTTGCAAATGTCCATAGGCGATGGTAACCGCTTTCCATCAAGTGAGCCGTCTGCCTATCTGCTGAACTCAAGCAATAAAAAATTAAAGTGTAAAAAAACGCAACACGATTAGCTCAAAGCTAACCATTTCATACCAATATTCTATGACACTATGGTATCACACCGACCGAGCCGACCCTAAGGGCTGTAATCAAAATAATGGTTCCAGCATGGCTCTACCACGCAAATCCATTATTATATTCATAACAATACGTGTCATGAGACCAATCCTTTTGATTTTTCATCGTACGAAAATTCACACACCAACCCTAAAACAAAGTTGCGTAATAACAGTTAACACGACACAGAAGTGGAACAGCTAAAAGTTCTTAGATATTATGCCTTCGTATTGTCTCATTCAAATCTTAAGACAGATTCTCCGTTGTTTTTGCTACACACTTTGAGTAAATTGGGCCATTTCTCTTCCCTTCTTTTTGTCTAGAACTTTGTATCTGTTGAGTTTGTTTAGATTAATCAAGGTTTTTATTTATTTAACATTAGTCTTCGTGTTGCTTTATT
This sequence comes from Dendrolimus houi, assembly GCA_039645545.1. Classification (NCBI taxonomy): domain Eukaryota; kingdom Metazoa; phylum Arthropoda; class Insecta; order Lepidoptera; family Lasiocampidae; genus Dendrolimus; species Dendrolimus houi. The sequence goes on along the minus strand of CM077127.1, from coordinate 19,242,929 downwards.
TTTATAATTTATTTATTTCTCCGAAATAGATGAAGATGATAATGTTTCCGTTCTAAATAAAAAGTTATAAAGAGAAAGAATATTATTACTTATAAAAAATACACTTTACATGATTTATATTGTAAGTAATGTTCACCTTGTGTTACGTTACTTTGTTTATTTTATGCAATTAAATTAATTAGACAATTAGAAATTGTTACCCAGGGAACACATACATAAATGTTCAATAGAACAGTATGTAACAATTCAAGTGGAAAGCGACCTAAGTGACACATAGTTAAATCTGCGAATGACGGTGGATACAAAAATAGTTTTTTGATAAGTGATTAGCGTTAAATAACAGTTTATAATATTATATATTATACACAATAAAACTACGTTTTAACGGTTTTAAGCGCGGTAATTTATTTGGTCTCTGGTTTGGTATTGGTCTGGTCGAATCTGATGTAGTGGTTGGGTTTATCCAGCGTGTATTCACTGATCGCACACTTCGTAGATCTTGTGTGTTTCCATGTCATTTTTTTATGACGTCGGAATAACAGAAATCAAATAAATTACCGCGCTTAAAAACGTTAAAACGTAATTTTATTAAGTTTATAATATTATTTAAATAGGACTTTATGTGAATTTACTTTGAATGTCCTTTCTTTGTCTTTTCAGAGAAACACATCATTGTTATTCCATAAATTCCTAAAATATTAAAGAGTTGTCTTATTCCATTATTAATTTTCCATTTTTAAACGGTTAAAGATTTTTTTTAATTTGATAAGATTTTATGTTAAGGAAGAACATAGACTAACTTTTTATAAAAATAAATATTCTTGAAAAACGAATACTAGTGAACAATTTGTTCGTTGGAAGGAATTATGCCAATACAAACTAACAACTTTCAATAGAAAATTAATAGGTTGGGGAAAAAGTCTTTTCGCATATAGTATGTATGAACTTGTAATAAGATCTCTTTGGCTATACCATTTGTATCTGGCTGGTTTTGGTATCATTAAAAAGTTTTAATTTTAAAGAAGACAATTCCAAATTCAAATTAGGGAAATGGGTGATTTTCATTTGTTTTTCTTATTGTTAAAATGAGTGAATCTAATGAAGAAATTCGATACATTTTAAAATTTTACTACACAAAAGGTAAAAATGCAACACGAGCCGCGAAAAAAATTTGTGATATTTATGGACCTAATGAAATATCTGTGAGAGTAGCGCAAATTTGGTTTAAGCGTTTTCAATCTGGAAATTTTGATATCAAAGATGCACGTCGCTCTGGTCGCCCTGTTACGGACATAATTGATGCCATTTTTTAAAAAGTGGAGCAAGATCGGCATATTATTAGATACGATGTAGCTGGAGAGCTGGGAATTGACCACAAAACAGTTTTGGCGCATTTTAAAAAAGCTGGGTACACAAAAAATCTCGATATTTGGGTGCGTCATGAGCTCACTGAAAGAAACCTAATGAACCGTTTACTCATTTGTGATTCTTTATTACGACGTAATGAAACCGAACCATTGTTGAAGAAGCTGATAACTGGTGATGAAAACTGGATCACGTACGACAAGAACGTGCGAAAAAGATCGTGGTCAAAGGCCGGTCAGGCTTTACAGACTGTGGCGAAGCCCGGGTTAACTCGCAACAAGGTGATGCTGTGTGTATGGTGGGATTGGAAGGGTATTATTCATTATGAGCTGTTACCGCCAGACAGGACCATCGATTCTGAACTGTACTGCGAACATCTGATGAGATTGAAGCAAAAATTTGAGAGAAAGCGGCCGGAATTAATCAACAGAAGGGGTGTGGTTTTTCACCATGATAACGCTAGACCTCACACATCTTTAGCCACTCAGCAAAAATTACGAGAGTTTGGCTGGGAGGTGTTAATGCATCCGCCGTATAGTCCTGACCTTGCACCTTCAGATTTTCACCTGTTTCGGTCTCTGCAGAATTCCTAAGGCAGTGTCACGTAACATCACGAGAGGACTGCCAAAACCACTTGTCGCAGTTTTCTGATCAGAAGCCCCAAAATTTTTATAGCAATGAGATCACGTCCCTACCTACAAGATAGCAAAAAGTTATCCAACAAAATGGTACCTCATACTTTAGTCAAATGTAAATAAATTCTATTAAAAAACCTTTTCAATTTTTATATAAAATGCGAAGAAACTTTTTCCCCAACCTAAAATAAAAACTAATTACTTAAGGCTATGAAAATTTATGTTTAGGCTTTTGTAAAAAATTCTTTTCATCGTTAGATATACATATGTACTTGCGTTTTTATTTTATCCAGAAAGTAAAGGCTGATTTACTTTACTGACTTTAAAATATTGGGAATATTTAAGCCAGCATTCGCTTCCTTCGAATTTGAAGTCAAGTAGTTAGATCAATATTAATCAGCTTTAACAAAATAACGATCGAAGCCATGAGTAAAAGCTATTATATAATAACAGTCGAATTCCTACCTATATAAAATTTAAAGCGATGGTATTTTATAAAATACTAGCTCTGCCTGCGGTTTAATTCCACGAGATTGGTATAAGTTCTTGCAATTCACGAAGGTGAGTTGGCATTACTCGTGGTAGACCGTGTACATTTGTATAATATACACATGCATATTGCGATAGTGTAGTGTGACATTCAATCCTTCATACCCTCATTTTCATACCCTAGTTTCACGCTCATCTTCGTAAATTGCAAAAATTATACCAGTTGAACGGTTTTGGAACCTCTTTGTGGCAAACTTGCAAATAGAAAATATATATAGATAGCTGTTGTAAAATTTTGGCATTTATTTAAAAATTACAAACGAACAATTCATTTTTATTTATTAGTAGGTATAGAATATTATTTTGCCATGTTATGTTGTCGAGCCGTGCTGTCAAAACTAAATAATAAATATTATTTTAAATAATAAAATAGATATATTCAATAAATTGCTTACGACGTCTCCAGGGCTTTTACAACTTTTGGCAGCTTAAACTTATACTTAAAATTATAATATTAATATAATAAATTACATTTTGATTACAAACGTAAGTTCTCAACGGATATTAGAAGTACAACTAATCATAACTTCTAAGACGTCAATACAAGTAGTTACGATGTAGGTATGTATACAAATACCTAAGACTGTGTCTACACTTCTTCAGTATCTCTATTTCGTTACTTTGACACATGTCATATGCATGGACGGACCGGTTGATAACCAAATGTTATATTGCAAATGAATGAGTAAATTTTGCTTAAATCTTCCATCATGAAGATCTGTTTGACGTAACGCAAGTTTAAACGTAGACTAAAATATAAATGAGCTAGAATACGGGGCTCTACATGAACGGTGTAAACAGGTGTTGCAAGTCGCAACGACGGTAACGGTAACGGTACGGTAATCAACGCACGTACTTTCCCATCCGCGTATATCAACGCATCTATATCTAATTAGAGATATACATAGCGACGATAATTGATTACTTCCAGTAGGATTGTCTGCCCGTTTGCTCATAAAAACATAAAATATACAAATTATATATATATCTCAAAGATAATGTAAATGATGAGATAAATTTTGCATCTTAACTAGCGTTCAAGCCATTTATGCAGCGCTACAGTGATCGAACTTTCAAGATAATTATCTGTGCAGAAACGGAGAAAGAATACAATTTCTGCAGCCAGGCGGCCTGTCGTAAGAGGCTACAAAACAACCTAAATGCAATCAGGTGATATTCAAATTCATATCAAAAGTTTTTATTCAAAATAAGTTCCACTGGAGAACACTTTTTGAAGGTCATACATATAAGTCAAAATTTAAATCTACTTCCTATTCTATGTACACCGCTTCGCAACGTGTTATCTCTGTTTAAAGGAGAAGAAGCGTCAAGAAACTTCCCAGCAACACGTCTAGCTAAAATATCTTTTATCAACGTTGTTATTTATATATCTCAAGCTCTTTTTTTTTCAATACATACAGAAACTGTATTACAATTACTTGTCAAAGGGGTAGAGGGACAGGGTATTTACCCATCTGGATAGCTATCACCCCTAGTCTAGAGTATGCTGCCATAATAAGCTTGAGTTGTGTTCCGGCATTAGTTACCAAGTTTCAGTCTCCCATTACAGAGTTGCAGCACATTAGTAGCACCTTTGGTGTTACAAATGTCCATAGGCGATGGTAACCGCTTTCCAGCGGGTGGGCCATCTACCTGTCTGCTGAACTCGTGTAATTAAAAAATAAATAAAATTAAGGTGATACAGACCTGACTGCAGGCTAATGTACTAATACTTCGGAATAAAGAACCAATAAATATACTACGTATACCACCATCATCATTATCAACTTAATAGCTTTTTAATGATAAGTCCGCCCTTTGTGCGCAATTAAATATATTTTTAGTCTTAAAGAAGTAATTTGAAAATCTATCTATATATATAAAAGAAAGTCGTGTTAGTTACACCATTTATAACTCAAGAACGGCTGTACCGATTAGGCTGAAAATTGATGGGGAGGTAGCTTAGAACCTGGGGACGGACATAGGATACTTTTTATCCCGATTTTAATGAAATTTGTTTTGTGTGTTTGAATGGGTCCCCGGATGGTTTAGATTCACAATTAGAACCGGTAGGTGGCGCTGAGATTGGGTTCTAGAATCCTCCCAATCACCCGGAGCGATTTTGATGATTTTGTTTTTGTGTCATGAAACAAAGTCTTTTAGGAATTCAGAAAATATGGCGGTACGAAGTTCGCCCGATCAGCTAGTATACTCTATAAGTTTATTTTTGTATCGGTGTACAATAGCAAGTTATCTATCTATTGTTACGAGAAAATAGTAGACAGATAGATTTTTTTATTTTTCAACAGGAACCCTTAACTTATAAATTAAAACACATGAACAATTATCGCTTATCCCCATTTCCTCCACACAACTCTTTACCATAGAAAATTAACAGAAATAAAAGAGTGGCGCTGATAGTAGAAAAACATTTCATGTTGTTTCATGTGGAAGCAACCTAACAGTCTAGATTTCAGTCTCTTACAAATTTGTCCTTTCATCACATCCGATTGATCTCATATAAGACAAACTAATCCAAGCCAATCAGACAAAGTTTTTCCATTTGTATTTGTAGCCTACAAGGGATTAGAAATGTTAACGAATCTCTGTTAATAATAAATATGAAGATATATAAATAGATGTATACGTATATACTTTATATAAATAAATAAATACACATATATCTTCTAATATATAAAAATCTCGTGTCACAGTATTTGTGTTGTAAAGTATGTTTCATATTTTGAAAGTACGTTAGGAGTTGCCTAATCACAGGGATGAAAACAGCACTTTTCGTTCCTGGGAAACAATTCTCCACTGCTGTCAAAAAATTTAGAAAACTATGCGAACCATAGATAATAGATGCGGCTCATGTCCCAACTTTACAGCCACTGTTAAATCATGGCGTAAATTGTAAGAAAAAAATATCAACAATTTTGCAACATCATGTTATACTTATAAATTATTTTTCACTAATTTTTATTTAATTTACATAAATTAGAGCTAAACATTTACTACCAGTAAGAAATAAATAGCGGCTGGTAGAATGCCACAGAAAAAAAAATGGCGTTTTATATGTGACGTACGTGATGACATTTTATCAGAGAGAGAGAGAGGAGATGATATAGATATATGAGATAGGTCACTTTCATTTCGCGTGTAACAATCTACTACTTCACCTTTCTATGGTATTTATTTTTATTTTTATGACAGAACCACGTTTGTCAGCTTATGTTTATTACCTATCACGTAAAGTATATAAACTGATTTTGATGAAATTGTGTATAAAAATATAGAGGTATACCGACCCCTTTAGAAATCGTTAATGAATATAGGACAACTTTTGTACCAAAATATCTTAGAAGATAGTTTTTAACGGAAACTTGCAGTTTTGCTGTTACTTTAGAAGATGAGGCTTCATCTGCGATAGTGTTACAAATATAGGCCGTTTCACGCAGATGTGGCGATGAGTTTAATGTATTATATGAGATGCGATATTGTGAATGACGTTATATATTGATAGACAACGTACGTACGTACGTACACTAACGTGGCGTTACAGGCGTTATTTTTTAATGCTGTAAAAAAGACGCATTCAGCCACAGCATAAAAAACTGACTAAAAACGAACAATATTTGTAAGATGTTGATTGATTAAAAAAAAGAACTTCATTCTTGTGCAAAATATGAGATAGGATTTTTTAATATTATCAGAAGAAAGACCTAATATTCGGGTGGAATATTTATAAGAACCCGTCTTTCGTCTGATAGCTTGAAAATCTTGACACTGGCTAGAACCACACACCATGTGAAACCTTATTAAAATAATATGATTCGTATTTTAGACTATAATTTCTTTCATAAAGTTTTATATCACAAAAATTACAGGTAAAAAGCGACCTAAATTTGAATAATGTCTATTTTATAAGAAGGTACATCTTGCAAAAATACGTAGCCATTTTCGGCACAGATAACGAATTCCCTCACACGATAACGAGGCCTGGGATTAAACTAGGCGAAAGAACCGACCCCCTGTTTTCGCAAATCGTTTAAATATATTTAGGACGAAAGGAGTCCAATGCGAAATTGGTCTAATTTTACCACAGGCCTTAATAGTAATTTAGAAGTCTGCGAGGGCTTTAACTACGCTATTTCTAAAATTTATTTTTTGTTTAAAAGTTACCGAGACTCATTTCATCCCTAGTGCTAAATTAAATTGACATAAAAGTGCTACACATGTTTTGTAATCAACTTTAAAAAGTAGGAGATTCTTAATTCGACTATACTTTTTTGTTCTCCGTCACTTGTGGACTGATTTCTATTTTTTTTAATTCGAAATAGTATACTCTTGAGGTAGTACCATTGTCAACAAGTCAGGATCTGATGAGTGGATCCCAGGGAAATCGAGAGCAACACTCGAATAGTATAGGCACATACAACATATTCCTTTTTGTAAAACTATTCAAGTATTTGTATAACTAACAAGAAGAAAATACTTTTTTTAACAAAAAACAAAACTGACTGACACAAGTAACTATAAAGTAAAAAATAAATATTTTTATAATATTTTCAAGTCGGTGCCAAGTAAACATAAAATATAGCAACAACAATTTTGCAAAATGTATTAATTTTATGTTTTACTTCGCACCAACTTCAAGAAGTTGTAGAAAATATTTCTTTTTTAGCTTTTTAGTTACTTTTGACGTCGGTTTTGTTTTTTATTATTTTAGGAAAATCTTTAAATAGTTTATCTATCTATCTATAATATAATATATCTCTCAGGGGTGTCGAAATTGTATAATGAATTCAAAAATGTAAAAAAATCACGATAGCTAACTTGGACAATCATGCGAAAATGCAATTTTAAGAATTTTGTATGTCTATCTATTAGAGCATCGTGTGAAAACTACTGAACGGATTTCAATGAAACTCGACACAGAGCTAGCTTATATCCCGGTTTTACATTAGACTACTTTTATTTTGAGAAATGACGTTGTTTCCATCCAAATAGGTGGCACTGCGGTCTCGTTTGTATAAAGCCGTCGTTGCAATTTACAAAGAAATATAGTATCGTCATGGCAACGCGAGCGAGGTTTCGCTGGCTACTACTTTTATAAGCAATTCTATTCTTTTTTTATTTTTGATAAAGTTGACTTGTGGCCCTTATGGGTATGTATATAATGTGTGTATTGTTAATTTAATGCGTTATTTGAGATGCGACATTGTGAATGACGTTAAATATTGACAAATAACGTATGTATATATACGAATGTGGCTATACCCTAATGGCGTTATTTTTAACGCTATAAACAAGAAGCATTTGGCCACAGTCATTAACACTAACATTATCCCTTATGCAGCATTAGATAATCTAGACTAAACAAATTTATACTAAATGTCTGAATATGGTCTAACTTACGTTGGAACCTTAATATCGAGCTAGTAGAGGTAACTCCCAGGTAGGTCTCGCCGCAAAACCTACACTTACCCTCCTGCGGGATCTTAACACGAATTGTATTGTTGTTTCGCAACCATTATCTCTCTTAATAGACCTGGGCTGAGTCGTTAATCTGCTTTAATGTTTGAAACGTATTGATACTCTGTATGATAAGTATGTTATTCAGATAAACATTTCACTGCTAGACACAAGCTTCTTCATAACAGGGGGAGGCTGTAGCCGCTACGCTTGTACAAATATAAATTAGCAAGTAACACATACCAGTTATTTGAATATGCAGAATTTATCACGATTCCTTCACCTGCTGATGATAATAATAGCAATATGTGTATTAGGCCACGAAATTTACTTAATGGCACATGCTTCCCGACTAGGATTCGAACCCACATCATTTGAAAACCGCGTTTGAGATGCGATTGCATAAGCCATAATTTACGACAACTTTATATCATAGTATATAGGTACCTATAAAGCACAATAATTAATGTTTAATGTTACCGTACAATAAGTATGTTTCTATGTACAGTAGTGTAAAAAATCTGTCTCGGAGAAATTGTAGGGTGCCATAGAAACTTTGAAAAAAAGAACATATATAAAATCATCATGTCCGTCCGTATGTCTATGCATATCACAGAAGTTATTCGAAATTGTATAGTAATTGTGTAACTTCAATATTAAGCCAGTATAATTTAGAATCATTGTTTTCATAACTGGAAATTTTGTTTATAGTAAAACCTAAAGAAAAAATCCCGTTTAAAATTCTACATTATCATGAAAGTATGCAAATTATTCTGTAAACAGTTTACGCGCAATAAATCCCGGTTGGTTCAAAAGCACCATTTCCCTAACATTAAAGGAGGACACTCCCTTTTCCTCTGCGGAAGAAGCCTACTGCAATAAAAAAGAAAAATTGCTGTCATACATTAAACATGTATTTTATATGAATATTTTCGAATGAAAGGGATATTTTTCATGAAAACAGGAAAAAATACTTGTAATGATCTTAGGATAAGAGCGTTGAACAAAAACATTATGTTTGTTGCCGATATCAAAATTATTACAACATTTCGTTCAGAATTACGCGAGATCCAATATACATCACAATCAATTCAGTAATTTTATCACCATATACAATCTTATAAATAAAAAATAAACATTTATATACATAAACAAAATTGAAGTGTCTATTTGTAATGTCAAAATTAAATGTAAAAAAGTCAGAGGGGATAATTCGGACCAGGAGATTCCGAAAATGCAATTTTTAGAACTTTTTCTGTCGGTCTGTCTGTCTGTCTGGATGTTCCGGCTAATCTCTGAAACGGCTGGACAGATTTTGACGGGACTTTCACTGGCAGATAGTTGATGTTTTATTCACTTTATTCCGTGTAACAACGAAGAAATAGTACGAATTCTTAAATACATCCTACTAACTTCATACGTAGGTAAGAAAAATATCTTAGATACAAATTGTACATACATCTCAAGTCTATAACAATGTCCAAGTATATCAAACGTCATTAAAATTAGTTCGGAGCTTTAGGCGTCCAAAGTTATACAGAAAATGTATTAATATGTACGTAAGTATGTGTAGTATAAGTGGTGGTATGAAAAGGTTCGTCACCTTAGTCTACTTTTGCTTGCACGAGTACAAGAAACAGTACTGCCAACATTTTAATAAGTGTTACTTTTGCTATATTTATAAAATATAGAAACGTGAAAAAAGTAAATTGCAATGTTGATAATGACACACACTTAGATTTACAATAGTTTTAATCACCAGAAACAAAGAGGATATAATCACTATACTTATCATAACTATTAAAACCAATAAAAAAGTTTTACATCTGTAAACACATTTCATAGACAAGATAGAAAATGAAATAACTTTGATCTAAATAATTTCAAACTTTATTGTCAAACAGTTAAACATAATTTTCTGTGGAACAGATCTGTTCTGTGACTTGGTTTGAAAAGGTAACATGTGTTCGCGGAACGTTAACGGAATCAATTTGAAAATTGACGAACCTTTTCATAGCACGACTGTACTTTTACTTTACAGTTTTACCATACAGATGTACATATAGGTATATTTCGGAAACCTCCTCATAGACTGCCTTAGGCTACCAGAACTAGGTGTATTATAATTGTGTGTTACATAAAAGGCAAGTATTACAAGTATTATATTATGTTTAGAAAATACACATATTTTGCGACGTGTCTGTTTTGTCACCTATAAACAAAAGTTTAGTCCCTGACGACGTTAGGGGTGACAACCGGCCTGAAGGGCCAATTAAAAAATAATTTATTGACTTGTAATATCAAATGACACAATTACAAAAATCCTTTAAATAATGTATCAAAATTAAGCACAGTTGTAATTTGTGCATGGGGTGAAGAATGTCAAAAGTTTTTTTTTAAATTCTACTGCAGGAGTTCAGCAGACAGGCAGACGGCCCACTTGATGGAAAGCGGTTACCATCGCCTATGGACATTTACAACACCAAAGGTGCTACAAATGCGCTGACGCTCTTTTAAAGGAAACTGAAACCTGGTCAATAATGCCGGAACACAACTCAAGGTTGTTATGGCGACATACTTTAGACCAGGGATGGTAGCCATCCATGGCAGTCGGGCAAATGCCCTACCACCTGACTGTGGGTTGTTTTGTCGCCTCTTACGACAGGCCGCCCGGCCGAAGGAAAGTATACTTTTTCTCCGTTCCTGCACGGATTTAAAATTCCTATACTGTAAAAAAATATTTTTCTTTCCCTCATATTGTATGTATATGCAATCTAATATACTTCACGTAGCGAAAGATTGTCGTCCATGAAATTTCAGTTCACCCAATTTAATGTTAAGTTCGTACTTAGAAAGTATCAAAGAGGATTTTATTACGGCAAGTAGAAGGTAAAATAGGACTTGGAAGTACATCCTATTATGTATTTTCTTAAAGTTCCTTAATACCGTTTACACAAAGGTAAAGTTTGCAGAGTTTTAAGTACTTTATGTTTAAATGTAAGAACAGAGAATAATATAGACTGGCAGGTGTATTAACTTACAGCTCTTCGAATTATTGTATCGTTACTCGATAATATTTTCTTATATCGTAGGTATTGATGATATATTGTACGTGCAGAATCCACAGGTAAAAAAAAAACGGATATTTCGTACACACGAAGCCGGTGAAGATAATAGTATAGTTTTGTTGCCTTCAGTTGTTGTGTAAAATTTTGTCTAATAAATAAAATAAATACACTAATTAGATAGACTCACCCAAACCCTCGTCGACTAAGAACAAACCTACCTGACTGAGACCTTGGCTTCTCAGACGCAGACATTACACATGCACGGAAATTGAAACCCCCTTAATCAATCATTCAAATAATAACAATCAGTTTTCAGGGAGGCCGCCATTTCAACAACTCACTGCACTTGCCAAAAATCTTATTATTTCTTACATGTGTCTTTTTAACACTACAAACGAATCCGACGACAAAATGGCGACATCTTCAAAGTTCTAAGGGAAAATTGAGAGAACAGAGATAGATATTCATACATACTATTATATAAAAAGAGAAGGAATATGTATGTATCAAGAATGTGTATTGTGGTTTGAAAAAGAAATGACGACACCATGACTTGACTGCATTAAATAATAAACAAATATGTTAATTATTTTTTTTATACATTATTAAGTTCACGTTTGAACAATATTGTTACGAGTTACAGGACTCGAATTAAAATGCCGTTTTAATTATTATAGAGTTTATTTTTTATTACAACTATACAAACACGTATAACACAGGTACAAATATAACTGAACACAACTAGTCCAAACGTAATGCGGGAGAACATAATTTCATAAAACGCGCAAAGTCCATCACTAAATAGATTACAGCGTGGGGTACACACGTCTTGCTTCGCTCGTGGTTATCGCTAGACTGCCCACCTCTCCATTGCTTTATATGGCACAGATGCAATATGTCTGCCTGGCAAGCTTCGACGCAATTTCTTAGAAATCGTAACACGCACACCTGTCTAACAAAAGATTACAATACACAATGGGCTCTTTTTCTAATCACAAATTTTAAATACAAAGTAAACAAAAGAAGTCCAAATGCGGAAAGGTAATAAAGTGTGCTTTTATGGTATGCAGGTGTGAATCTACTTTTGTCGGCACTAAGTCGTAACAATATTATATGTGATATCAGGTGGAAATACAGTCTAACTTGGAGCTACTTAATAAGAAGACCTGTTTACAAAATTTTCCATGCCAGGAATCTCTAATCCGGGACCTTTGCATTCTTGTCAACTAGGTGGTCTAAAAGTCTAAACCACTAAAACACAGAGATCCTTAAATGAATTGTAGAGACCCTTTTTAAATATTGTCTTCTCTGTGCTGCGGATAGTGCCAATATTTTCTAGAAAAAATCCTAAATCTAACATCAGAACGGAATTTTTTATGGGCTGATACTATTTAATGAAAAGAGGAGCCTCGATGTAGGTAGGCCATTGTTTTCCAGAGTAAATTACTTTATGTATAAATAGTCAGTGGCCATACAGCCGACGTTTACCGCGGTAACTGGGTTAACGATAACAGGAGCGTTGGGAGCTCAGATAGATACATTAATATTTATTTACTGAAATTGCTTCAATTTGCCATTTACTAAAGTGACTTAGCACGATGACCCATTAATTCCTTACTCTATTCGCGTTGTTTGCTTTTATGGGATGTCACTGACTAGACTTTTGTCTGAAAACACACTCGCTATGTGTGCTTGAGGAGTTGACACGACGACGACACAATTACTCAAGCTAGAAATATGAAAATTCAGTATTCAGATTTGTAGCTGAGTTTTTACTTAATGCAAAAGGTGAAAAAAATTCGGACGAAGTCGCGGGAACAGCTAGTATTTTTATAAATCTGTAAGTTCTTTCGCCAAAATAAAAGTTACTATCATGGAAGGAATATTATTTCTTCAGTGATTGTGTAATGCTGAAAACTACATTATATTAATGTACTCTGTGATTTCTGTTTTTCTATATTCATATTATAGAAATGTCTATTTGTTATTAAATGATGTTTATTAGATTATGGAGTGTTTTCAAGGAAAATATGTGTTTAAAGTATAAAATATTGTATACCTAAATCACTAAATCTCTCTATAATAATATATTATAAAATTGTAAAAGTGTAGTCTCTTATTTCTTACATCTTTTGTGTTTGTCTGTTTGTTCGGGATTCACGTGAAAAGCTATTGGCCGATTTCGATGCGGATTTTTCTGATCGATAGTAAATTCCCGGATTTAAAATCTGCGATATTTTATATCCTATGAATCCTACAGGATTTTTTCGGGAGAGGCTTAAAGTAGCCAGGTCGAAAATATTTGATTCCGATGCGACATTTTGATCTATAAAATCTTTAGTAAAACAATTGTAGTTGTGTATGTACCAGACCATTCAGAAAGTATTGCGAAAAAAGTTTTTACGTATGAGAGACTGGCCAGTTATAATCTATTTCGAAAATATGATTATTTATAACTAATAATAGGTACGTTCCAATTTCAAAATTTCTATCCACATTGTTTGCGAACTAATTTAGATTATCGTGTCTCATTGAAAAATAGATCTGCGCTGGGAATATTTTTGCACAATGATTTTTAAGATTTCAAGCGTCGCCTGAAGCCGGACGAATGGTACGATAGATTTCAAATGGCATTCATGGATGAAGGAACTTCTAAGGCAATCGTGTATCGTTGGTACAACGAATTCAAGCTTGGTCGACTAACTTTGGGGGATGAAGAAAGAAGTGATCGCCCTTTGACGGCTGTTACGAAAGAAAACGTGCTAGCAGTGAAAATTTTAATCCAACACAATAGGCGAGTTACATATCAAGAGATTCAGCACGTACTGCAGATTGGATCGGGAAGCCTTTACGATATTCTACACGAGCATCTTCGCGTGAGGAGGATAGTTTCACGCTGGGTGTCGCACAACCACACCGATTCTCAGAATGGTGGTGTGATATGATTTTGATCGCGATTTTTTTTCAATTTGACTGCCTACGTGGTGTCAACTCATTTACGGTACCAAAGAAGCATCAACGCCGAATGGTATACTACCAAATGCTTGGCAGAAGTTTTCTCTGTTGTGAGCAACAAGCAAACAAACACAGGGCTCCGCGGGCTACTGCTCCACAACGACAACGTGCCCGCCCATACCGCGTTCAAAATGAGGCACTTCCTGGACAGCACGCCGGTCTAACTCCTGGGTCACCCTCCTACAGCTACCTCCCTGACCTAGCACCGTGTGACTTCTTTTTATTCCCGAAAATAAAAAATCAGCTCAAAGGGATACAATTTTCGTCGCCCGAAGATGTACTGTCAGCGTTCGAGCAAGCTGTAAATGAGATATCTGCGGCGGACTGAAAAAAGAGTTTCAAAAACTGGTTCAGACGCATGAGATTTTGATAGAGGCTGGTGGAGAGTATTTTGAAAAGCTTTAATAAAAAAATATTTACCTATAGAACATTTATTATATTTTCGCAAAACTTTCTGAGTGTCCCATGCGTACCTTTAGTAACATTACCTATCCCAAGTTTTTACGGGGATTTGTGGATTCATGTATTTTCATACTAAAAAATCCATTACCCTGCTGAAAATATACTTGTAATTTATTGTTTAGCAAAATAAATGTAATCTTAGTTATTTGGTCAATATGGACAATGTCACGGGCATATGCTAGTAACTAATAAAAATTCAAATAACAAAATTTGAAACTTGTTACAATAAAATAAAAAAAAACAATAACGAATAAGCAATTATAAAAGTCACTTATGAACCTTTTTTAACGATTAAGAATAGTTTTATGTGTAATATTTATGGTGTTTCATTTCTATACAAACTGAAAGACAGAAATGAACAGTTGAACATGTCTAATTTCAGCTTTGTACAAATATGTATTTAAAGGCCTCTATATACTCGTACCTACATGTATTTGGGCCCATAGAGGTCATCATAAATCACACAAGCTTGAGATAATTATATTACAAGGCCTGTATATACACGTATTGGGGACCATAGGAATTAACATAAAGCACACAAGCTAGAGATAATTATATTACAGTTTATATACATACTGAAATTGATTTAATTTACCATTTCCGAAAGTGACTACCCACACTAATAGCACTTTACCCAACAACGCGTAGGCATAATGTTGAGAGAATGATTTATGATCCATCTCCGAAATTATACGAGGACTAAGTTATTTTTTCACGTTCCGTCAAATTCAAAGAAACTGAGAAATCGTAGAACATTTATTTTATGTCATGACAGAAAGCTATCGAGCAGATGATACACATAATTAATGCTACAGCTTCATCTGGGATATTGTGTGCCCATTATCTCGCTCGATTTGAGCGGAGATACGGTCTAAGATCGAGCACGTACCTACCTAGAAGGTACCTATTCACACGAGACTTGAAGACACCCAGGTTGTAGGTTTCGGGAAAAACAGACTCTGGCAGTGAGTTCTACTCCTTTGGGGTGCGCATAATGAAGGTGGACTCAAAGCGCTTTGTTCGTATAGGTATGTCCACCATATAGCGGTGCCACATGCCAGTGCGTCTGGTTGTCCGATGATGGAAGTTATATTATAGTTATTGAGCGTTTCATAATGATGTAGCGATGGGTTTAATGCGTTATTTTTGTTTCGATTCTCACGTTAAATATTGACAAATACCGTATTTATATTATATATACACTAATGTAGGTACTCGTTAACGGTGTTATTTTTGACGCTCATAATAAGATGCATTTGGCCACAGTTAATAACTATTTATCGCAGGTGAAGCCCGAGCATGACACTGACACAATGATAATGACAAACCGAACAATCTCTAATGTTATGGTTGTTTGATAAGCTTAGTAAAATGTCAAAGAACATCTACGGATTCAAAAAAGGAGAATTCTGTTTCTATATTGAAATAGAATTTTATAATATATAGTTGACCCCTGCCCACTTCGCTAGGCGTCATTAAAATATACAAAAGCACGCACACACGCCCGCACGAACGTACGCAAATCAAGGTTTAATTAACTTTGGTAACCTTTAATTAAGTCACAAACGCGAAAAGCACTCCCAATGCCTCGTACGAGGATTTGCGCAATTCTTGCGTGGAACGTTCCCGTACTCACTTCACCGGGGGTCATTAAAAAATTTAAAATATTATTAATCCCAACAAAATATAGCCCATGTCACTCGGGAATAATGTAGCTATCCACTGGTGAAAGAATTTTAAAAAAATCGGTTCACTAGTGCCGTAGATTCCCCCAACATGTAAACTCACAAACTTTACCTCTTTATAATATTAATATAGAACTAGCTGCACTCAAACATAGGATACTTTTTATCCCGAGAAATGGGATAGTTTCCGGGATAAAAATATATTTGTCTCTCTGTTTGTTATGCTTTTACGGAAAATCTACTGGACAAATTTGGCTGAAATTCGGTATAATAGGTTGGGGAAAAAGTCTTTTCGCATTTAGTATGTATGAACTTATAATAAGATCTCTTTGGCTATACCATTTGTATCTGGCTGGTTTTGGTATCATTAAAAAGTTTTAATTTTAAAGAAGACAATTCCAAATTCAAATTAGGAAAATGTGTGATTTTCATTTGTTTTTCTTATTGTTAAAATGAGTGAATACATTTTAAAATTTTACTACAAAAAAGGTAAAAATGCAACACAAGCCGCGAAAAAAATTTGTGATGTTTATGGACCTAATGCAGTATCTATGAGAGTAGCGCAAATTTGGTTTAAAGTGTTTTCAATCCAGAAATTTTGATATCAAAGATGCACGTCGCTCTGGTCGCCCTGTTACGGACAAAATTGATGCCATTTTTGAAAAAGTGGAGCAAAATCGGCATATTAGTAGTTACGATGTAGCTGGAGAACTGGAAATTGACCACAAAACGTTTTTGGCGCATTTGAAGAAAACCGGATACACAAAAAAGCTCGATATTTGGGTGCCTCATGAGCTAACTGAAAGAAACCTAATGAACAGTGTACTCATTTATGATTCTTTATTACGACGTAATGAAACCGAACCATTTTTGAAGAAGCTGATAACTGATGATGAAAAGTGTATCACGTACGACAAGAACGTGCGAAAAATATGGTGGTCAAAGGCCGGTCAGGCTTCACAGACTATGGCGAAACCCGGGTTAACGCGCAACATGCTGATGCTGTGTGTATGGTGGGATTGGAAGGGCATTATTCATTATGAGCTGTTACCGCCAGGCAGGACCATCGATTATGAACTGTACTGCGAACAACTGATGAGATTAAAGCAAAAAGTTGAGAGAAAGCGGCCGGAATTAATCAACAGAAGCTGTGGTTTTTCACCATGATAACGCTAGACCTCACACATCTTTAGCCACTCAGCAAAAATTACGAGAGTTTGGCTGGGAGGTGTTAATGCATCCGCCGTATAGTCCTGACCTTGCACCTTCAGATTTTCACCTGTTTCGGTCTCTGCAGAATTCCTTAGGCAGTGTCAGGTTAACATCACGAGAGGACTGCCAAAACCACTTGTCGCAGTTTTTTGATCAGAAGCCCCAAAATTTTTATAGCAATGGGATCACGTCCCTACCTACAAGATGGCAAAAAGTTATCCAACAAAATGGCACCTACATACTTTAGTCAAATGTAAATAAACTTTATAAAAAAACCTTTTGAATTTTTATATAAAATGCGAAGAAACTTTTTTCCCAACTTAATATATATAATTTTAATACCGAGGGTAGACAACAGATACTTTTCATACCGGATAATGGAATAAGTTTGGGGATAGATTTATGTAAAGATTATCCCAGAAAGTAGGATAAGTTTTTATTTTGAGATTTGCCATTTTCGTTAACTTACTCATATTGGTTGATTTTGTCGATGTGGTCGATGTGGTCGATGTGGTCGGTGTGGCCGGTGTGGTCAGTGTGGTCGGTGTGGTCAGTGTGCTCGATGTGGTCGATTTGGTCGATTTGGTCATTTTGGTGTACATATGTAGTTTTAATACCGAAAATTGGCATACTTTTCATCCGGTAGATGGGATAATTTGCGATGTAAAATGAAGTGAATCTTCCGGGGCAAATAGCACTAACATATACATTTAATAATGTAACCTGTGTTGTAAACCTCTTTAAACAAGAGGCATGCAGTAGAGGTTGACCCGCGGCCCGGCCGCGGGGTAAATTCTAGTGTATATATATATATATAATTTAAACTACACAATAAACAAAACTATACGTATGTACATATATATGTCCCAATAAAGTAATATAAATCTATCACAAATGTAAAGGTAAAAATATGATCTAGATCAAAAGTCTACTAGTGGCATTGAAAACGTATTGAGAAATAATTGATAGATAAATAAATAGATAACTCTTTATTGTACACCATTGCAAAAATGAACTTACAGACTTACGATCTTATTCATAGAGAGTTAGAGTAAGTTTGAATGCCTCTCTACGAATCATAAAGAAGCGTCCAAACTTACTCTAACTTTATTTGAATAAGAACGTTTAACTACTATATCCAATTATGCACAAAGGACGGTTTTATCACTAACTATATATTTTTTTTAATTTCATCTCCTGTACAATTAGATAATTTTATTTAGGTACTTAATAAAAGTCTGATTTAAAAGGTGCAAACAATATTAACCTCCGTTTATCATTGTCCTTGTTCCGTCAATTTGAAGGTTCATGGGCTCCTAATTTTAATCAAGTACCCATACTATATATTATATTTTAGAAGTTGATGGTCTGGTAAGGCATCTATTTCCAGACACAGACAGTACTTAATAAAACTGAGCTGTTTTAGGTCACGAGTAAAACTGTATCATCTATTCTTTACGACTGACCTGAAATGAAGCAATGTATCTAGTAAAACAAAAGCTTAGTTAAAATGAACAATAGTAGTAGGCTTGACTGAGATTGATTACTTTTAAGCAATAAATGTGTTTGTATTCTATTCTACTTTTGGGGGTATCTCCCCAACGCTGTCGGAATTTTTGAAGTGAAAACTTTTTTAGGCACGTTGGGCACTTTTGGGATATCCCACACCGTCACGCTCAGATACATATACAAATGTGTATGTGTTTGTATATGTGTATATAGCTCTTTTAGGATGGGTAAAAAGTACTGACCTTACGTAATAATCACGCTCAGATACAAAGATTTCATCTCTGACATGCATCCTACGATTGACTTGCCTAATATCACAGTAAAATAGTGAATACATTTTTTTTTATAATTATGTATTTAGTTTAGCGAAATACATTTATTGTAAATTTATTTAAATTAATTTATTATTAAAAAGTTTATTCCATATCGCTATCGGATGGGTACAGATTTTTTTATGCTTGGGTTATATAAATTGACTATAAAACGTGACCTATGATCAGTTTTCTACTTGCAGTCTTATTAGATTGCAATATTTAATTACTTTTAACAGTACGTGAAATATATGTAAGTAGAGTCCGCGCCACGAAAGGAGTCCCACAAATGCGGCGCTGCAATCGCCGTACTTAACTCTGCCAAAGTAATAATTTTTTGGCAATCCGCAAATCGATGTAGGTAATTACTGGATAATAAATACAAGATATTCCATAATTAAAGCTGTAAATTTATTTCCTGACTACTTTACGAACGAAATTCTATGAAATAGCGGGACTGCCACTATTAGTTCCTTTATTTTTTGTAGGGATACTTTTGTGGCGTGGACTCTACACTATCTATATACTATGTGGTTTTTTTTGGCGGGAACTGAAAGGAGATCTTGTGCTGTGCAGTTTTATTTTCTAAAAATGTGTAAAATTACTCTAAAATGAACAATAGTTATAGTTAGATATTGATAGTTTTTGAGTAGTAATTGTGTTTTGTGAGAAATGTGAACTGTATAATAGTCAAATGTGGCCTTTTGAGTTGTCACAAGAACTCCGTTGAATGGCACCAGGCAGTATATCTCTATATATACAATTTAATTAATATATTAATAATAACAATAGGTTACATAAAAGAAAACCTTATACGTAACTTTTAAACGTTATTTATTTATTTAATTGGTTTGGGAAACATACAATAATTAATATTCTTAAATATAAAACACAAAATTAATACATATATCAATCAAGTTTCCACTAAAAAAGAACTTATATAAAAAAATAAAAATTGGCTCAAATAGTTAAATTACGAAAAAAGAATACAATTATACAAAAATTACATAAAATGTCTATTTAATTTACATTAGGTCAATATTGAACAAAATAAAAAAAAGTCACAATAATTACTAATAAAATAGAGATAAAAAAATGAAAATATGAAAAAAAAGTTTGTCATTATTCAAAAAATTTTAAGTAATTGGATCATTCTAAATTACAACATTTTTTAATTTGGGTTTTAAATTGATATAAGTTACATATGAAAGGATCAATACTAGTAAATAGTGCATTGTATTGCTGACAAGTGCGGTATAAAAACGTGTTTTTTGTATAGTTAGTTTATAATTGGTACTGAAAATAGGGATTTATCACGTGAGCTCAAACAGGGACACTTTAGGAGTAAATTATTGATGAGAAAAGGGGAATCAACGCAATTATTTATAATTTTGTAGAGATAAATTTATTATTTTTATTGAAAATCATCTTAACTGAGTTATATTAATAAATCTAATTAAAAAAGTTTTTGCTTAATACTTTGCAGTGGTGAATACTGGACTCTTATTTTTCTTTATTGCTGAAGCACAGCGGACAATCTGATGGCCCAACTGTGATGGAAAGTGGTTACCGTCGCCTATAAACATTAGCAATACCAGAGGTGCTGCCAATGTGCTGCCGGTCTTATAGCAGAAACTGGAACCTGGCCAGTGATGCCGGAACACAACTCAAAGTTGTTATGGCGGCATACTCTAGGCTAGGGGTGGTAGCCATCCAGTCGGGTAAATACCCTACCACCTGGCTGTGGGTTGCTTTGTAGACTCATACGACAGGCCCAGCCCCAGTAATCAATATTCTTTTTCCGTTCCTGCACGGAAAATATCCTATGAATCGAAGTTTAACTATAACTTGAGATTTTACATTGAATTTACTTTTATATTCAGGGCAAATTACATATTAAATAGAATAATGGCTGTAAAGCAATTTTCTTAATCGCTTTTATTATCCAACTAACATAATAATTTCATTAAGAAACACAAATAGTAGTTAACGTGTGAAAGGCTTCATTTAACTTGGCTCAGAAACATGTATTAATACCTACATACGTTCAACCTACACGATCAGTTTGACATCAAGTAGTTATGTAGTCTTAAACTCGATATTGGCCACTGACTACTATTAAGTGATTTGACACCGTATGTAAAGAGGCTGTTTCAACAAGATAGCGCTGTGGTGAGTACACGCAATTTTAATTTTAGGGACCATAGTGAAATAGCAGAAAACTTTATAATTTTCTACTCTCTTTTTGTTCGTACTTCGACTTCCAACGCATTTGGTATAGATTTTGCTGCCGTGCAATTTCAGAGTGTCAGTCTGTGCAGAAGATATCTTTCTGTATATGAAAAATTATAAGAACAATTCCTCCTTGTAAATTTGAAATTATTGTTAGCAATTCTGTCTTAAGCAAGGACCTATAACTTCGTCTTTTTCTTTAGAAAGGAATGCAAAGATGAATTAGTGTAACCAATATTCCCAATATCTTGTTGTTGTGTCCAATATCTTGTACATATTTGTGGCTTTCGGTATTGAAACACTGAGGCCGTGGGGGTCTGGAGCTCATCACCTCTATCGAGACCTCTCAACGCCTTCGAAGAGTTTCCGGCACGTGGCGTTGGGCCCCCGACGTTGGGGAGCAAACGTGAAAGTGCGCCCGCCGCCCCCTTGAGTCTGGGGAGCAGCTGCCGAAAATGTGCCGAAAAATCCCATCGGCTATCGAGGACCAATCCGAGGTACTTCATGGTCTCCCCGATGCCGATGCGGATGCCTCCTACTACGATGTTACTGTCTGGTGGTGGACGGTTACGAGGACCGTGAAACATCACGGCCTCGGTCTTCTGCAACGCCACCTCCAGACCAAGACGCCGGATCCTACCTACGATAGTGGACACCCCAGCCGTGCCTAGAAGGCACGCCTGCCGATGGGTCCCCCCGCGCGCGGCGATCAGTGTATCATCAGCGTAACAGATGACACTGACGCCCGGGCGGACCCGACACCTCAGGGTGAAATCGTATGCGATGTTCCACAGGAGGGGACCTAGAACCGACCCCTGTGGAACACCGCACACCATGGCTCGCCGATTCAGCCCTCGTGGACCGGGTAAATAACGGCTCTGCTGTTCAAGTATGCCCCGACTATACGGCGGAGGTAGGACGGCACCCGAAGTACCGGAGTGCCTCCATGATGCATGGCCAGGGCAAGGAATTAAAGCGTTGGCGATGTCTAAGGACACCGCCAGTAATACCTCGCCCGGGAAACTGCTTCCTCCGCCAGGCCTCTCAGGCGCATGACGGCATCAATCGTCGAGCGCCCTGAGCGGAAACCGAACTGGTTGTCCGCCAGGTCCGGCCCCCGTCGTCGATAGGTGCTGGACGAGGCGGTCTACGATGATACGCTCGAAGAGCTTGCCGACCTCGTCCAGTAGCACAATGGGCCGGTAGGCGGACGGTGAGTCCGCAGGGCGCCCCTCCGCACGCAGCAGGACCAGTTTTCCGGTCTTCCACCGTTGCGGAACTGGCCCTGCTCCAGACATGCGCCGAAGAACCTCATCAGTCGGGGCTCGAGGGCGTCGTAGGACAAAACCCACGCACGCCCTGGTATGCCGTCAAGGCCGGGGCAGCGTTCTTGGCCTTTAGCCTTAGCATAGCCGCCCCAGCTCTACCCGGTCCACGGTGGGCAGGGTCTCTATCCGCGCTGGGCTCCGTCTCTGGCGGTGCCATTGCAGGAGGCGTGTGCTCAGCCCGTGAAGGAACAGAGCGCCAACAACGTCGTGTGACGTCCCTGGGAGAGACTCGGTTAGCGGAGGCGCCCAGGCACGGAGTTTGTTCCGTGCCATTTTGTAAGGGCGCCCCCAAGGGTCTTGGTTTAAACTATCCAAGAGCTCCCCCCAGGCCACGTTCTTTGCGTTGCGGATCGCAATCCTCAGTGTCTTTCTGGCGCTTCTGTACCCCTCGTACAGCTGAGCCTCTACGGTCGCTGCGTCCGCTGCGCGGTGACGCCGTCTTCTGTGTCTGGTGTACTGGCGGCGCGCGCTATTGCACGCGCGCCTTAGCCCCTCGAGTTCGGGGCTCCACCAGTACACCTTTCGAAAGGGCCGGAAACGACCCCTCCTCGGCATCGCCGCATCGCAGACGCCAGTGACGAGCGACCGTAGGTTTTCTGCCTCCTGCTCTACATTTAGATCGGGAGGGTTCACCTCGGGCCCTGATGCCCAGGTTGCGACAATCAGGCCTCTCTGAACGCCTCCCGATTCAACTTTTGCAATGCCCAGCGCGGACAGTCTCCTACCGGGGGCTCTCGGGACGGCGGGTCCGGATTCCGGGTGGAGACGCTGAACCGGATGTATCGGTGATCTGAGAGTGTCTCCACCCCCGTGACAACCCTCCAATCCCGCACACGGCGCGCCAGTTCAGGGCTGGCAAACGTGACGTCTACTATTGAGCCGCCCTGCTGACGCACACGTGTGTACGGAGCCCCGGTTTAGAACTACGAGACCCTGTTCGATGGCCCATTCTTCTAGCGCCTCGCCACGCGCGCACGTACTCGAGGATCCCCAAGCCACGGATTTTGCGTTGAAGTCCCCGAGCACGAGCACGGGGCGAGGCCGGCTGCGGGCCACCACTGTGCCCACTTCCTCAATCCAGCCCTCGAAATCGGCGAGCCTTCTGTTCGGGGAGAAGTAGCCACCGACGACCACTATCTCCCGATCGTAGCCGCCACATAACCCCGTCCCCTTACCACACCGGCTAGAGGATGGCATGCGGCGGCGGTCCGAACAATAATGGCCACCGCAAGCCATCCAGGTCCCCCGCCCAGTCAGAACGGGGGGACGTAATATGGCTCGGCGACCACGGCCAGCTGTATGCCCCACTGCGCCATGCTTTGGACTAGTAGGTCTTGGGCAGTGGCGCAGCGGTCTGGAATTGGAAGAGGTCTCAAGATGGCTGCGTATTCGCCCGCCGGACATCCGTTGCCAACGGCGGGCGGACTCGCCTCTCTGGGAGAAGACGGTCGTCCAGGGCGGCTAGCTTAGCGTCCATCATTTTCCCGAGTGACAGGGTAAGATGACGCAGCAGCTCGTCCTGGTCCTTGAACTGCCCTCCCACTACGGACGTCGATGGAGGTGGTGGCGGTGGAGGTGGAAGCATCGGCATCGCTGAAGACCTAGATGTCGGAACGAGCCGGGGCCGGACGATTTCTGCCCGCAGACTGGCCATCTCTTTCCTCATCTCTTTTACTTCTGCCTCGAGGCGCCGATTGGCCGCTTCGAGTCTCCTGATCTCGTCGGACTCAGTGCGGCCTCGTAGCACCTCGAAGGCGTCACTGATTATAGAGACCGAGTCATTAAGGGACTTCATAAAAGTCCCCTTTAACCCCTTGGGGACTTTTGCTACATGGCGTATGACCCCCAGGGCGTTTTTTGACGTCGGTCTCTATAGCCTGAGCTGTTCTGGCCCCGACCTCATCTGTAACTGTTACTGACCCTGAGCGACCTAACAGTTCTGGGGCCCGTCGAGCGATCCGCGCCTGTTCGGCTGTTCTGATCAGTTCGACGGTGCTCTCTTCATGGTCCAGCTCAAGGTCAGTAATTCTGCTGGTTTGCGCGACGGCCTCCTTGGCCCGCGCCAGACTCACAGCCTCTGCGGTTGAGGTGCCTGGAGTGGGTGGGGACACCCTACGTAGGGATTTGGAGGCTACGGTCTCGTCACCACTGGATTGTGGGAGATCCTTGAGGCCTCGGTGGGGTACGGGCCTTTCCTTTTTTCTGGACGCGCCAGCTCGACGGGTGCGATGGCCCGGCTTCCGGTTCAGTCCGTATGCCGGGTCCAGATTCGGAACGTGAGCGTGTCGGTGATCGCGACTGCGAACGCGAATTCGACCTGGAGCGGGACCGAATGGAAAACATCGAGAGATTGGAGTCTGACTCATCGACAGCTCCACTCAAGGCCCCGCTCCTGGTGCCGCTGTTGGCGCCACTCGCAGCAGAAGTGCGGCCGCTCATTCTGCTGCTACTGCGCGAGAATATTACTTCGCCGCCCATCTCGGGCATCTTCTGCTTGGACGAAGTCCAAGTGTTCGAGCGCAAGGACGTTCCCCCCCCCAGAATACGATGGGGAACAGCTGGCCTTACCATGGGTACCGGCATCGGCGTGGGATTTGCCCTCCTTTTTTTTTGGGCGGAGGATCGACCCACCTGGGGTAGCTTCTCTTGAACTTGTGCTTGCATTGTTGATTTGAACTCCAGTTGAGTTATTAAAACTAAGTTTGCCTCCACCAAGGGAGACTATCTGAAGGTTTAAAAACTAAACTGTGAGCGACGTGTAAGGAGCCCGCAGGGTGCAGGAACCCCACATGCCGCCCACAGGGCGCTAGCAGCCTGGATGATCCGCCCGGGATGCAGCTGCAGGCACGCCTAACCAAGCTTCGGGTGGGTGGGGAGGTCGGTCTATCCTAAGGGCGGGCAGATCGAAGCCTTCCACCCAATTTCATCTGCAGGTCTTCTGTCTTCTTCCGCGGTGCGGGTGCGGTCGGGTGGAACCGCCGCCACCACACCCTGCATCGCGCGACGGTGGCAAAACACTACAAGGGGTGGCCCATCAAACAAAGGAAGGGATGGGTAGTTGTGAAGGAGGGACACATGGGAGCCTTTTAAGGATAGGAATGTAGGTGGGACACCGCTGTCACGGAGGGAAAAGGGGAATGTGACAGTGGCCGCTGGGGCCCCGGGGACGCTTCCCCGTGTGCCAACCGCGGTCGGAGGAGGTGAGGACCGCGGGGGGCACCCCCTGGGGGGGGGCTGGCTTCCACCTAGGGCAACGCATCAGCGTTGCCATCCAACGTGGAAACGCGGCCAATATTTTGGACACGCTCCTTGCCGACAGCGACCCGGAGTCTATTTTGTACTTATAGATTGTTATTTTGTAAGTATAGTTATATTTATAGTATAGTTTAATTTTAGTTCATATTAATTTATTTAGAATTTCGTTTACTTTTAATTTATGTTCTTTGTTCGTTATCTATTTATCTACTACAATTATAATATTGACGGTAGTTCTAGATATTTTATACTATAAAGCCCGGCGCTGAAACGAGGTGGACACAATTGTTTTACTTACCGCCCGACGTAACGTTCTTCAATGAGTAAGTTATTTATATATTGTGCACCAACAGTGTTGTAAGTACTTTTTACTTATTAATTACTTAATGATTACTTTTTACATATATATTTAAGATGATTAAAGAATCTTTTAAATAGTAATCTAACAAATGCGAGGCATGAGATGACTGAAGGGGTAGTTGGAGGTCATCGGGCCAGGTTGGGCCCAATTTTTATATCAGCTCAGTAATATATTATGACAAATTATCGAATATTATCTATTCATTATTTTACTTCTGATGTTACGACACAAGTAAGCATTTATGCATATATTTTACGACGTCTCAGCGTTGTTAACAGTATGAAGTGAAAATTCTTAAAAATATTTGTAACTGTAAGATTTTTTCAATAAGAATTGGTGTTATGAATATGTCAAGTAGTTTTTAAAATTATGAATTAATTTTGCTTACATACTTTTACATATACACAGTGAAACATAAAATTAAGTGGGCTTTTTCATCAACAACAAAATGTTTAATCGTACAAACTTCGACATGCACATTACTTTTTTTTTATTCAGAGGATTTTTTTGCGATTTATTCAATACAAAGAACCTGCACTAAATGCTTTAAAAAGTACTGTAAAAGAATGTCCTTATTACAATCGTAAAGCCTCTTCAACATAGTGATATTATACAAAGAAACTGATCCAAGCTTGAACGTATATTCAGCATTTGTAAATCTTTTCTATAACTCAACATAAAGTCAGGTGTTTTAAGATAATTGCATTCCTTTCAGCTTAACCGAATGAACTTAGTAATTTATTAAGCAAACTGTGCACTAAGATAATTAAGTAAGCACTTATCTTACTCGCGTACTGTTGATAAAGCCAACTTATAAGCTTAGGTATGTTTGATAAGTCTCTTTTGTAAATAAAGTTAATTGGGCTTGTATAATAAACAAAGTTTAAAATTAAATAATTTTAATTTTTAGAATCGTGTGCTAAAATATTTATTTTACATATTTGGCAGCCATGCCTAATCTATTTTTTGTCGATTTAACTACAGTATTATGTAGCGACAAATAGATTACGTGTTTCTACGAAACACACGCAATCCCACTCACCTTTATTCCATATGTGAGCAATCTATGGAATTTACTACCTCCCACAGTTTTCCCAAAACACTACAATATAGAGCAAAAAATATAGAATAAACAGATATTTAGTCTCGACGAGACGGGCAACGCATTGGCTCCCTTAGTGTTGCAGATGTCCATGGGCGACGGTAACCACTTGCCATCAAGTGGGCCCGTTTATCAGTTTGCCTACAAGCAAACTTAAAATAAAACCGTTCATATAGGACCAGTAGTTTTCAAGATAAACGAACGTAAATAACAAAGTATGTCGGATAGGACAAAACGTGTTCAATTTTTGTCTAAATTGCAGCATTGATCCTATCTGGCTTCCTTAAAACTAAACAGTGTAGTTGACCGTCAAACCATCTGAGATATTTTTATCATCATACAAAACACCAGGGCTAGACAGGTTTTGTACGAGTGTAGCAAGTTATGACGTCGTAACTTTAACAAATTAAATAGCACTTTAATTATTGTTGAAACTGTAATTATATTTCTCATGATGTTTTGAAACTAAGATGATAATATTTTAACGCCCGTTCTTTTATATGAACATTGTTTGGAATTAACAGTAAAATATTTCACCTATCCAATTATAGAGCACAGGTATTATTTCGTGTCATGATGTAAAAGATCTAACCGTAGTCTCAACAATGTTATAAGACCCTTCGCAATCTACTTGATGCGACCCTTAAAGACCCTTTAAACAAGTAATGAATATACCTAAACTTTCTTTAATAAAGGTCATGCTTGATCAAGTAAGCGCAAGTTGTAATTAAACGATCTTACCAGATCTGATCCCAACTAACCTAAATTACAGACAACTTGACATTATCTTATTCAGTGCCAAAATAGATTTAATATAAATTAAATTGTATATCAAAGTTGTTGTGCAAGAGAGAGTAAATAGTTTTTTTTTTTGTATATCTTACTAGGATCTATACAAGTTGAAAATGTGATTAAAGATTCATAGATTCATCATTAGGACTGTCCTTGTTTTTAACGAGGGGAAATCCGACTGTTCATCGCGAGGGAAACGTGGTGGAGAGGTTGGGTTGGCACTAGCGTCGCAAGCGAGAAATGCTATTACCACGCCATAGTCGGGGATATCCACTAAAACCCCTTGGTGTTCCTTTCGTCTTATGCCAGGGCTACGCGAAACTGGAAGCTCTACCAACTCCGCGTGCCCTGGTAGGCGGGTGCCCCAAGGGCCACATACACTGCCGAGGGAGGCACGATTCTCGGCATCGTCAATCTCTATCCAGTGTGGGGCGGCTAAGTTTCTCACCCCACATCATTAAGCCTGTCCTATTGTAAGGCAGAGAATCGTTGTCCATGCTTGAACTACAAAAGCAGGAGTTGAGTTTCATGGAGATAAATATGCTGTGGTGGATACGTGGAGTGCGAGGAAGGACATCATCAGAAACTTTTTGTGATATTAACCATAAATTTTATAAGTACAACTCATCGTTAAAACTTATTCCTTACGCATAATGGCCAATCTACTTTTTATATCTTGTTGGCGCTTTTATGACATTATTTATGTGGGCGTATAAAATTATGTTTTAAGTCCGTTCATCACTATTTAAAAATCATAATGACAGTCTGTTTATTGAAGTGATAAGTATTATATTAGGCAAATTTAGACATTTTCTCTATATTATGGTAGTTTGATATACAAAAAAGAGACTCTTAATTTTAGCTCGGCCATGCCCATCCACTAAACCGTACCGTACCGTACGTATATTAATAGTTTAATACGTAGGAACTTTTCTGCATATTCGTAATGAAAAGAGATGCTGAACTATGTTGCTCAAAATCAATACAATTTTGAATCGATATAAAATGTATCTGGTATAAATTTTTGGATTATTTTCTACTCTTGCCAGGTGGTAAGGTATTTACCCGTCTGGAGGCCTACCACCTCTGGTCTCGAGTTATAACAACCTCGAGTTGTGTTACGGCATTAGTTGCCAGGTTTCAGTCTCCCTTTAGAGAGCGGCAGCACATTGGTAGCATTTTTGATGTTACAAATGTCCATAGGCGATGGTAACCACTTTTCATCAGGTGGGCCGTCTGCCTATCTGCTGAACTCATTCAATAAAAAAAATCTATGAAGCTTACGTTTATTACACTTATAAATTAGCATAAAATATTGATTTAAAATCTGCTAAAATCACTACGTAGTCATAAATATAGAACCCCTTTGTTCAGCATAACGTCCCTGCGTAGCCGTTAACCGACATAATAAAACATAAATATAGCCTGAAGCAACCCCTGTCCCAGTAATGGCCTATCCAGGCCTTAACTTAGGACGAAAATATCGTATACATATCACAGGCTACTTAGGCTTTGAATGTAGGTGGTACATATTCCAATAGTGGTGGTTGGTTACATATAAGTAAAATCTTTTTTAGACCTTTTACTCCTATAGGGATTCAACATTCGCTTCATCGAATGGAAATCCAAAATAGTATTGCGAATAAACTTGTACTATTAAGAGTAATAATAGAAGCTTATATAAGCTTACGATAAACTTTGCACATATGTTTACTTTTGTGGCCGTGGTACATTTTATTTATATTTAAGGCTGACAGTGCACTACGGTTTCATCCAGTCGTTGTTTTCACTTTGAGTAAAGTACCTATATATTGCTAAAATAGTTGACATTAAATAAATACTGTTCTAGTAAGATATGTTTTGAGTTAAACGCGATGTAATTTAGCCTATGTTCGGTAATCGGGGTATCTAATATTTATACTACTAATTATGATTTATGAGATACGATACAAGACCACAGAAATAAACGAAAAATACATATTTTAGTGTTTTGTTAGGTTAAGAGCTAGACTAGACATAATTCTATTTTAGAGGTTTTAAGCGCGAATTTTAATTGATTTTTCATGTTGAACTAACGTTACATCTAATTTTTAATATCCAATGGTCACTGTTATTGAAAAGTGACCGTAGATGCAAATCGTTAAAGTGAAAAATTAAATAAAATGAACAACAGTGAAATGTAAAGTTGAATGAAACAGAGATTCTATTTACTAATCACATAACAAAATTTACAATAAAAAATTGATCCAAATTTCTCTGATTTTATTATTTACATTCTGTATTTCATCTGCAATCTCTCAATGCTGAGCCTACCTAGTTTTCTTATAAAGTCTCAAAACAGGAAATAAAACATATAAATGAAATATATCTTATTATTACACTGAACAATATAGATAACATTGTCTGAGATCATTCCTGAATTTTTATATCTTATTAGTCTCATACTATTTAAGTTAGGGCCTATTTTTCAATCACCATATAAAGTTATTCATAATAATAAAATATAGCATGGGAAAATTTAAAATGACGTGAACATTTGTTTCATGGACAAAACAGACGGATTGTTTCGTTTTTGAAACTATCCGAATGGATGGCCACCAATCCTGATCTAAAGTATGTCGCCATAATAACCTTGAGTTGTATTCCGGTTAGTGACCAGGTTCCAGTCTCCCTTAAGAGAGCAGCAGGGCATTTGTAGCACCTTTGGTTTTGCAAATGTCCACAGGCGATGGTAACCGCTTTCCATCGAGTGGGCCGTCTGCCAATTGTTTGACACCCTTTTTAAAAAAAGCCCATGTTCTAGCGCTGTGGGAAAATCACAGCTGGAAGCTCATTCCAAATCCCCACAGTGCGCAAGAGAAACGTTCTAGAGAACCGTTGCGTACAAGAGTGAAGCGGCTCTAGAAAGTGGGGATGAACGCCCAGCTAATGGCGTGCGGTACGGTGGTAACATGAAGACAAAAGCACATTTTGAACAGTTCCTCGGAATACTCCCCAACGTACAGACGCGAAGTCTCTGCGAAGGTCGACCATATCTAAACCGTCTGTGAGTATGCTTGCAACGTGCCCTAAAACATTGGCTAAAATAAAACTGCAAAATTACCTAGCAGCTAAACGTAACAAAGGATATCCGTTATATCTAGTTATCTACATAGTGGCTAGTACTGCTAGCTGCAGAACCCCGGAACATTCCGTCAACCCTAACAGTGACCTATTTCGAGCTGCCGTACCCGGGCCGAGCTGTGGCGTTCTATTGACCTACATGTACGCAAGCCCTGACGTCAGAGCCCACTGACGTCACTAGGCACCCCAGCCCGCTCTTTGTTACCCGACCGTGTTTGCCGGAGATATTGTCATGATAACTTATTATGTTTAACTTGAATGTTTATGAAGTTTTCTATATAAATAAATAATACGATGTTCATCAAGAAATTCTGAAGTTAGTACTTGCAAGAGATTTATTTACTTAAATACTATTGTCTATATGTAACTTAAATCATAAAGAGATAAGTTTATATTTTATAGATATAGATACTAGCTGATGCCCGCGACTTCGGCCGCGTGGTGCGGTTTTTTAACTATCCCAATTTGTCGAAACAATTTTTCGGAATCAAAGTATCCTATATGTTGACCAGGGATATAAGGTACCACCATACAAAATTTCATTTAAATTGGTGCAGTTGTTTCGGAGATTAGCCGGTACAAACAAACAGAGAAACAAAAAAATTGAAAAAATCTAAGTTAGTTCTATTTCACTTCTTACATCCCCCTGGCTCGGTTTTTAGCATTTTTTCATTGTACAGAAATATTATTTTTCGGGATCAAAAGTATCCTATATGTTAACCAGGGATATAAACAACCACCATACAAAATTTCAATTTAAATTGGCCCAGTCGTTTCGGAGATTAGCCGGTACAAACAGACAGACAGACAGAGAAACAAAAAATTAAAAATAATCTAAATTAGTTCGATTTCACTTCTTACATCCCCCTGACTCGGTTTTTAGCATTTTTTTTCATTGTACAGAAATTCGACCTCTACAGTTTTATTATATGTATATAGATGTATAGATTACTAGAGTTAGAATATTAAAATTTATTGGGGACCTACATTTTTTAGTTTTTATTGTAACGATATTCCTTATCGCTCGTTACTCGGCGGATGGGAGCTAGACGAAAAAAGTGTTAAACTGAAATGAAAAATGCTGACCGCCGTAAATTATTTTACAATTTCGAACTTTAATGCAACGAAAAATCTAAAATAAAATAATATCCATTAGTGTACTATACGCTATTTTGAAAATTGGTCTCTAGTAACGGCCGTCGTAATTGGTTACGTTTTTATAACTAAATACATGTGACTGTGTTGGACCGTGTTTCAGCACAGCAAAACACTGAGTGCCAACCACATTCGAATGAATCGCGGCATTCAATTTTTTATGTAATATATTTTCTTTACATATACAGTTTTTTGACACTTTTCTATAGTCTACGATGGTCTTCAAGAACTTCGTTACAACCAGGTACCCTAACGATACCTGGGTCATATAGAGAATATCATAATAAAATTTCAAGTTGCTACCGTGCTCTAATGCTTTTTTTTTATTGCTTGAGTTCAGCAGGCAGGCAGACGGCACATCTGATGGAAACCAGTTACCATCGCTTATGGACATTTTTGGTGCTAATAATGTGCTGCCGCTCTCTAAAGGGAGACTGGTACCTAGCCACTAACACCGGAACACAACTCAAAGTTATTATGGTGGCATACTTTAAATCAAATGTGGTAGCTACCCAGGCAGGAACATTCCCTACCACCTGGTTCTGGCTTATTTTGTCGCCTCTTCAGCAGGCGGCCCAGCGGCAGGAAATTCTAGTCTCTCCGTTCCTGTACGTATAATCCTACAGTGGGAGAGTATTAGGGTTTGTTAGCCTAGCTAACATATTTTATATCCATACTAAAACAGCCCGTATTCCGCCTTTCGCCATGACCCATATGGTAATTAAAGCACTAACAACTGTGCGACCTCCATCTGACCCACGCATAATAAAGGGTCTCAGGTTTCATCCAGGGAGAGGAGAGCACGTATTACTCCTACACACTCCTGACGCAACGACTCTATAGAGGTATAGACATCTAAGCTCTTCATAGCATTTATTCTTTATCAGAATTTAATCGTTTAATAAATGACACATTTTTAGTTACAGATAATTTTGTTTCGTAAAAATACATACCCATGTAGTGAAAGTGACTGTATATTTGTTTGCTAAATTGATTGTATATTATATTACAGATATGATTGTCTTATAATCATATCTGTAATATAATATAGCTGCATAAAAATTCAAAATTTACAAAAGCTAAGCTGATTTGATGCAGTTGTAATAAAATTTTGTGTATAATTATCCTATTTGATAATATGAATAAACTTTTGATACATTTCATAGCGTAATGTTACAGTTATTGAGTAGCATAGTCTGTTGTTCTTGTCTATTTCTTTTTAAAGTTAATAATTGATTTTGTTATGTACCCTCTTATTTCTAAACAATACGATCGGCCATTTCCTTAATTGAATAATAATGTTATATTTTTAAATATTCTGTGATTAGCACTTGTTTTGTATAGAGTAGTTGTCTATAATTCACAATAATTTTGTTACAATATTTTTCATTTGTATAATGTGATAATTGTGCACAGATTATAATTCAAACCTCTCACTTGTATATAGACGGTATCCACTACATTTTATTTTCATGCTGGCAGACGCGATAGATTTATACTGTGTTTGGCTTAAAAAACTTTAAGTATAATATTTTATACAAATTCTTATATAAAATATTATCTGAAATATCCAAACAATAATATATTAAATTCTTGTCATGCATAATTTAGCTTAATTAAAATAGTTTATCAATGACTTCAATCCGCTATCGGTTGTGCCAGTTTGCTAAGAATAACATACTGTAAAATTGTTGGAGGGATGGCGAGGTGTGCTAAAAATTCTTGTAGAGTGTGAAAAGTTTGTATGTAATGTTAAAACCGTAAGGTTCTCCGATTATGAAGTATTGTGACCAGTTGCTGTTCTTTTACTACCATAAACCTTTCTGAGTTGTTGCAAGTATTACAGTAAAATAAGATATCTCACAGTTTCTATGAAATGTGATCCAATATATATAGACAAAGCCACGAGGAAAGCAAAAAATAAAGCTAAGAAAAATACAATTGCATTAGATGAAGATTTAAAAAAATGCAATAACGCTAAACAAATCAGATCGCATAAAAGCATAGCTCGAATCCTTCAATCAGTGGAACAACGCTTTCAGAATGGAAAGCGTCTTGTGCTCGTAGCAAATTTGCTTATTCGAAATACTGGTATTCTTTAGGTAAATTCCGTTTTGTTAACTCTTAGATTTTTATTTTTATTTAAAAGTAAACGATACTATTAGTCTGAATTATATACAAACCATAATACTTCCAATTTTGAATAGACTTTCTATTCAGAATTGGA
Organism: Dendrolimus houi; assembly: GCA_039645545.1. NCBI lineage: Eukaryota > Metazoa > Arthropoda > Insecta > Lepidoptera > Lasiocampidae > Dendrolimus > Dendrolimus houi. The sequence goes on along the minus strand of CM077127.1, from coordinate 19,208,068 downwards.
AGTCGGTTAAAAATTAGTGGTGCCTTAGTACCTAATGCACACACTTCTCATTTGAATGAAGTGGGTTCGAAGCCTCGCCAGTAGGAAAGCACATAGTAACTACCGATTAGGAATTTTAGTCACCTAATATACATATTACGGTATTAGTATTATTTAGTAAAGTAGATATTCGTTTCGTTCTCAAAATTGTGAAGATATACCAACTAATATATTTTTACAACTCAGGTCCCGACAAAAACAAAACCCACCTGCATATCTGAAACAAAACACATTTTATAACTTGCCGGCATTTAAAATAATTGTAACTATTTTATGATCGTCTTCTTTTGTTTACTTTGTGTTTAGAAAACAGCCCATTGTTTTATTGTACTCTTTTTGGCAGTTTGCGGCCGAGTCATTAGCCAGGTGGGGCGGATTAAGCCGACTTAAATACGGGGACATTGCATTTGTGCAGTATAAAACGATGACCTGATGGAGGGGGAGGAGTCGAGCGAGAACCACGAGCGCAGCGAGACGCATGTACCACAATCGGGAATCTAATAACTGACGGACTTTACGCGTTTTATTGAATTACGACCTTCTGCATTACGTTTTGACTTGTTGTGTTCGGTTATATTTGTATCTGTGTTATACGTGTTTGTATAGTTCTAATAAACTCTATAATAATTCCAACGGCATTTTAATTCGAGCCCCGTAACTCGTAACAATATTATATACAAACATGCACACTTTACTGTAATATCATGGAAACAGACAGTATCCTTCTTCCATAGTAATATTTATATTTTAGCAAGTTTGTATTAAAGATAGATGTAAATATGTCTGCTTGTTTCTTCACGGCTTTGGAGAGCTGATTTTTTTTATTACATGAATTCAGCAGACAGGCAGATGGCTCACCTGATGAAAAGCAGTTACCGTAGCCTATGGACATTTGTAACACCAAAAGTGCTACCACTTTCTAAAGAGAGTCTGGATCCTGACTACTAATGCTGGAACATAACTCAAGGTTGTTCTGGTGACATACTCTAGACTAGGGGTGGTAGTCATCCAGACAGGCGACTACGACGGTACTCTACCACTATTTACGACAAGTCAAAGCCCGCAGGAAATTGTATTATTTCTCCGTTCCTGCACGGATAAGATGATTATTATGAAATATGATGTATAATATAATTTTGATAACATAGATAATACTTGCAACAACTCAGAAGGGTTTATGCTAGTAAAAGAACAGCAACTGGTCACAATACTTTATAATTAGAGAACCTTACGATTTTAACACATTACATACACTAACTATTCAAACTCAACAAGCATTCTTAGAACACCTCGACATCCCTATAATTTTACAGTATATGAAACTTAGCATATTGGCACAACCGATAGCGGATTTAAGTCATTCATAAACTATTTTAATTAAATGGTTATGCATGACAAGAATTTTATATATTATTGTTTGGATATTTGAGATAATTTTTTACTAAGATATTGTATAAAATATTATATGCAGTAAAATAAGTCGAACACAGTATAAATATAACGCGTCTGCCAACATGAAAATAAAATGTAGTGAATACCGTCCATATACAATTGAGAGGTTTGAATTATAATCTGAGAGGTTTGAATTACAAATGATAAATATTCTAACAAAATTATCACATTATACAAAATGATAAATATAATTACGAATAATTAAAATTATAAATTATAGACAACTACTCTATACAAAACAGGCGCTAATTACCTGTGGGATGTTTATGTTTAATTAATTATAATAAAAACATATTTTTTTTAAATATCAAGTACTTTTCTCTGAAATACGCAAATACAAAAGAATGTTGTTATTACACTGAAAACTGCTTCCCACATTTTTCTAAAAGTAATCACTTATAGTCAAAGGTATATAGTATCCCACGTTTTTTTAAGTTCGATTATTACATGAAAATGGTAAATATGGGCAAATAAAAAACGTCAGACGATAAAATAACTCAAAAACTATAAATAACACCAATTCAAATAAACTTACGGTATTTTTTGTTTATTCCAACCGACAGTTAACTCAAAATTGGTACGAAAATAATATCCGTATTTATTGTAAGGTGATTGTACACATATTTTGACATATTGTGGGAAATCATGAACTTTTGATAGCTTAGAGTTTAAAAAAAGGATATGGAGGTATACTCCTTCAGTCTAATTAAGGGTTAAGGAAATGGCCGATTGTATCGTTCAGAAATAAGAGGGTACATAACAAAATCAATTATCAACAAACAAATTAAAAAGAAACACGACAAGAACTACTATGCTACTCAATAACTGTAACATTATTATAAGATAGGATACTTTTATCCTGGAACTCGTGATAGTTTTCACTTGATTAAGAATTGAAAATCTCTCAACTATAGCAGCGATTAAAGAAAAATATAGGAAAACAAAATACAATATATAGCAAAATATTATTTTATACAAAAAAGAATAAAATGGAAAAGCATCCAACCGTTATGACCTGTCCTTTAAGTTTGTGAATCCATTGGTTGCCCGCGAATGATTTTCGCAGAGATGTAGTTTTCTGTTCATCGGAGATTATAGTTGAAAAGTATCTTATACCGAGTTCATAGATTAGTTAAGTTGCCGATGTTTCTTAGATTTGTGATAAAATTGTCTCAAGTCAAGTGGCTGATATGACTAACAACCAGCTTACAAACTGGACTTAGTCTTTTTTGTCTCATTGAATATTATTTATAGAGTATCTTAACACTGTGTTACGTTATACGTTACGGGCAATTTGAAAAATCCGGTCACTACGAATATTGACGGATCTGTATAAATAATGTCCGTATCAAGTGGACAATATAAATAAAACTGCATGATTAATCACTTTTCCCGGTCATTATCAATAATGACAACCTTATCTTGGGCAATATATAAAACATAGATGAACTGTAGTTTTTTGCTTATTTTTATTACACGAGGTTAGGGTTTAGTTATATAGCACTTTTATTTATTATGTGAGTTATGAAGTGAATTTTGGGTCGTTATAAAAACAATAACCACGAAGGTTAAGGTGGAAGCTTCTAACCTATATTAAAAAAATCTGTTCTGGTCATAATAAACAAAAAGTGCCATATAACTATACCCCACCCTTAAATGAACTAAACTTACATAATTCTTATGCAAAGGTAATCGAATTTATCACATTGTCCGACTAGAAGTAGGGAAGTATTCATATTGCCCGGTCCAAGTGATAAATTCAAGTTATTTCAAACCATGATTGTTTAAATGGACCACGGGCCGTTGGGCATTATTAATATGGACCTGCCAAAGTAATTAATATATCAAATTGACCGGCGCTTTTGATAATTATTCACAATGAACAGTCCATATTAATAACGACTGATTAATCAAATTTCCCATAATATATATATATATATATATATATATATATATATATATATATATTACATATATATACATATATATATATATATATATATATAATATATATATATATATGTGTATATATATATATATATATATAGCAATTACACAAAAAATCAAATACTAGCCTCGACTAAATTGGTTACTAACTACTACATAAAATATATTATATAGTTAATCCTATTTACAGAACATTTAATTATGAATATGCGTGAATGGAAGCACTTTATTGTTCACCATAAATTAAAGTTAAATAGAACAAAGGGCGGCGTTTTCGCTTAAAATTATATTTTCACGATCTGTTTTCTTCCTCGAAAATATATATAAAAGACCATAACATTTCGATTGTACTGGATTTATAATTCAAATGTCCCATACACTTTAATTAAAACAAAGTTCTAACGGTTATTAAATATGATTCTTTTCTATATTATTTTGATTTTGAGATTTACCGGAAGATTACGATGTGAGAGGGTTTTTAAAAAAGGTATCATAAAATTCCTTAGAATCGGAAACGTGTTGTTAATGCCCCTGGTGTTGCAAATGTCCACAGGCGACGGTAAGTTCATTGCATCAGATGCGCTGTCTGCCTAGCTGCTGTACTATAAGAAAATATTTCTCTAAGACTACACAAAAACTGTTTAACATTCTTTTAAGAATTTTATTCTATTATTCCGGAAATTAGTTTCTATTTATGAGAATCTAAATCAACTGATATATTTATTATACATATAAAAACTATGCAGTAGAATAGCGTACTTTTTGTTTTTTCCGGATATTTTGTATTTCGGTAAATAAAGATTGTTTCCATGGCATGTGGATTTAATATTTACGTGAGCGAATCCGCGAAGAGATTAGAGGGCCTAAAGAGGTCGTATTCACAGTTTCACAATTATGATGGATATAAGAGGTATCAACATAACTATGCTATGCTATACTAGTGAAGCTATGTCTTACATCTTCCAATATATCTAGATACGTGTCGATTTTACTAAGCGGTTCTCCAAAGTCGATTGCTTTAAGCTCTTCGTACCTAATATTAAATTTAAAGGTATGTACTCTCTGTATTTTCTTTACTCTACAATATTATTTACCGTCTAGTCGATATGGCTTTACTTGTATTAGTAGTAAGTGCTGTGAAGACATGTCGCCCGCTTTAAACTACTGCGGATTACCAGTCGTCGACTTATATACCATCCGAAACATATATATATATATACCTACTATTGTGACACTTCCCCACCAGATTTAATACATAAGTCAGTTTTAGACGATCTAGAATGATAATTTCTTCTGTGCAGTTGCTTGATGTATATTAAAGATCATAGCGCTGATGGGACATCATCAGTACACAAACTAACTTATAAAATGTAACCTATACAACTTGTATAATATGATTGAAGTGTTTAATAAATATAAATTAACTATACTAATATACTATAAATATAAACTAACTAAGCACGGCCACATGTCGCTGTGGCTCAATTTTTATTCAAATTCTTTCAACACTATTGGTATTTCCCGTTTCTGTAGGAACGTTTAATGAAAAGCATATAACAACACTAATTTTTAGGTTTGGTAAAATTTAATCAAATTCGTCGAATACTTTCGAGTTTTTAGTTCACAAACACACGGAAACTGAATTGTTACACATAAAGATAAATTAATTAAGAGTGTATGTAAAGATAAAACTATAGTATCTGTTTACTTTGATTATACGATTTGTAGTCGACGGTTTGTCCAGAGAGCGTTGCAAGCTGGTCGTGATACAAGACCCCGAGGGCCTTAGGAAAAAATCAAGGTAATAGATAGCCATTACCTTGTCTCGTTTTACTTAGCAACAGTAGAATAAAGGGCCGATATCTATAATATTATAAAATTCTAAACATTCCGTGTCTGTTTATTAAATCTATTAAAAAAAACAACTGGCATGTACTATAATTATATACGATGGAAGACACGATGCAAGTTTTTTAGAGTTCTTGTCTGTTTATTCGGTATTCACGTAAAAAAATACTGGGCTGAATTCGATGCGATTTTCGCTGATCGACAGCTAATTCTTAGAATTCAATTCTGCGCTAGTTCTTAACACGGGAATTCCGCGGGAAATTTTAATTGCCTGAACCAGGCAAACAGGCAGACGGCCCACCTGATGGAAAGTTTTTACCGTCGCCTATAGACGATTGTAACACCAGGGGTGTCACCAACGCGTTGCCGACGAAAGAAATTTTATAATGCCCTTCTTAAAAGACCCCATATCATAACGCAAGGCGAAAACCGTGGCGGGAAGATCCCTCCAGATTATTGTTGTACGCGGAATACTCGTTACGTATTCCAATGTAATTTTTTTACTGATCAATAGCAAATGTAATGTAATAAAATGTGTGATTTTTTTATCCCGGAAATTTTCCCGGGAGTGGTTTGTAGTTGTTCTGGTGCGTAAAAATTAGCTTATTCCGAAACAGTTTTCACTAAAACTATAGCTTACATTCTTTTTCAAATACTGCAGTATTTTGTGTCCCGGGAATTCCACGGGAAATTCAATTCAAGCGTAGACGAAGTCGCGGGCATATCCTAGTTATATAATAAAATACAAGCGATAACATATTTTTGGCCATGAAACGGACTTCAATAATGTAAGTATTGTGTGTACGTACATACATATGGAGACAAATGTATGTCACAAATTGATGTATTGTCTAGATCAGACGTCTGAAATTTGACATTCCTAATATAAACGATATATAAATGTTCTCAATCGTTTATATAGTTTATTCCAGTTGTTTTTTTTAATAGCTTTAATGTACAGACACGGCATGTTTAGAATTTCATAATATTGTTACAACTTAAGTTCCGACGAAAAAGAAATCCACCTGCATATCTATAAAAAACACACTTTATTACCCGTCGGCATTTGAACTAATTGTAATCCTTTTATGATTGTCTTCTTTTGTTCACTTATTTATTGGTTATTGTGGAGAACAGCCTATTGTACTCGCTTATGGCCGCTTGCAGGCATAATTAGCCAGGTGTGCGGATTACGATTCTAGGAAATTCGGTCCACGCTGCCGGGCGGACATATTGCATTGGTGCAGTATAGCGCAATGGCCCGACTGAGAGAGCAGTCAGTCGAGCGAGAACCACGAGCGAAGCAAGACGTGTGTACTACAATCGGGAATCTAATAAGTGACTGAATTTGGGCGTTTTATTGAGTTACGACCTTCTGCATTACGTTTGGACTTGTTGTGTTCGGTTATATTTGTACCCGTGTTATACGTGTTAGTATAGTTCTAATAAACTCTATAGTAATTCTAACTGCATTTTAATTCGTCTCGCGACTCATAACAATATTATAGATATACCTATAGCCTGCGACTTGGTTAAAATTAATTTTAGATCGTTTTATTTAAAATTAGGATCTTTTAGATAGCAATAAGTAAACAAAAAGTAATGCAGTGCAATCAGTGCTGTATGGGATTAAATTTATGTACCGCAAAATGCTGATTGTCAACCTTATTCGTTAAATTACGGCATACAACTCTTTTTTGCGATCAGAAGGCAATATTTTACTTTTAATTTTTGTTATATAGAAAGTAAACTTTATTTTTAATGTAGTGTACTTGGTAACTTAATTTTGTTCTTACTTGAGTAAAGTACAGAAAATAAAAGAGTAAGCTGACTTATTCAATAACCCCCGTTAAATAAGATGTTGTTAGGGATATAACTCTTGAAAACGTTTTATGTTTGAAATTAATTTGATTTGTTTGTGCGTGTCACTATTGATATATTTATGTTTTAGTTATTTAAGTCTATATACAAATTATGATACCCTATTTTACATTTGACAGCTCGATGACGCACCAATTTGTAATGACCACATTCATTACCGATTCGATTTCTTATAAAAATTGACTTCATTTATAAATAAGTTTTAATGAATTTAACTTATCTATATATTAGGTTGGGGAAAAAGTTTCTTCGCATTTTATATAAAAATTCAAAAGGTTTTTTATAAAGTTTATTTACATTTGACTAAAGTATGTAGATACCATTTTGTTGGATAACTTTTTGCCATCTTGTAGGTAGGTAGGGACGTGATCCCATTGCTATAAAAAATTTGGGGCTTCTGATCAAAAAACTGCGACAAGTGGTTTTGGCCGTCCTCTCGTGATGTTAACTTGACACTGCCTAAGGAATTCTGCAGAGACCGAAACAGGTGAAAATCTGAAGTTGCAAGGTCAGGACTATACGGCAGATGCATTAACACCCCCCAGCCAAACTCTCGTAATTTTTGCTGAGTGGCTAAAGATGTGTGAGGTCTAGCGTTATCATGGTGAAAAACCACACCCCTTCTGTTGATTAATTCCGGCCGCTTTCTCTCAACTTTGTGCTTTAATCTCATCAGTTGTTCGCAGTACAGTTCAGAATCGATGGTTCTGCCTGGCAGTAACAGCTCATAATGAATAATGCCCTTCCAATCCCACCATACACAGCATCACCTTGTTGCGAGTTAACCCGGGTTTCGCCACAGTCTGTGAAGCCTGACCGGCCTTTGACCACGATCTTTTTCACAAGTTCTTGTCGTACGTGATACACTTTTCATCACCAGTTATCAGCTTCTTCGAAAATGGGTCGGTTTTATTACGTCGTAATAAAGAATCACAAATGAGTACACGGTTCATTAGGTTTCTTTCAGTGAGCTTATGAGGCACCCAAATATCGAGCTTTTTTGTGTACCCAGCTTTTTTCAAATGCACCAAAACCGTTTTGTGGTCAATTTTCAGTTCTCCAGCTATATCGTAACTACTAATATGGCGATCTTGCTCCACTTTTTCAAAAATGGCATCAATTTTGTCCATAACAGGGCGACCAGAGCGACGTGCATCTTTGATATCAAAATTTCCGGATTGAAAACGCTTAAACCAAATTTGCACCACTCTCCCAGATACTGCATTAGGTCCATAAACATCACTATTTTTTTTCGCGGCTTGTGTTGCATTTTTACCTTTTTTGTAGTAAAATTTTAAAATGTATCGAATTTCTTCATTAGATTCACTCATTTTAACAATAAGAAAAACAAATGAAAATCACACATTTTCCTAATTTGAATTTGGAATTGTCTTCTTTAAAATTAAAACTTTTAATGATACCAAAACCAGCCAGATACAAATTGTACAGCCAAAGAGATCATATTACAAGTTCATACATACTATATGCTCACAAAACATCACTATTACGTCACAAACGATAATAAAATACGACAATTATGTCATTGGTTACATGTGGGCTTTATTTTCAAGAAATATGTAACTTGATAGACGTGCAAACGTCAAAATTAAAATAAACGCTTGGAAACGTTATAAAGTTTAGTAAACAAAATTCATGATTATGTTTCTAAATCACTTTTTATCCCAATCAATAGCTGGTAAGATGTTCACAATATATAACAATAGTTAATCTGCTGTATATGATCCATAACCATATAAGGAATAAGAAAACTACTATAAATATGCGAGAGATATGCCCAGCGTCATGAGCTGGTATATAACGCTAAAAAGACAAATGCTAATTTTTAGGTCTAGAAGGGGACCATCTTATGTGCCTGGTGTGTACATCGGAGGACAGCCTGTAAAAATTGTCAGCACGTTCAAATACCTTGGACATATTCTTTCTGCCGATGGGAAGGATATCCACGACATAGAAAGACATAGAAGATGCCTCTCAGTATGCGGCAACATGTTGGCTAAAAGATGTTTCAAAGTTAATAATGATAATAAAATCTATCTCTTCAGGACGTTTTGCCAGACATTCTACACCTGTCAGCTCTGAACGGAATGCATAGGGCGTTCTCTGGATGGCATACGTGTTCAATATAATAATATATTTCGACACGTAATGGGTTTTAAAAGATACTGTAGTGCCTCGAGTATTTTTCTTGAGGCTAGATTGAACACGTTTTGTGCTATTCGGAGAAGTTGCATTGCAAATTTCTTGACCAGGGTTGAAAGATGTAGAAACAGTATAATTGCGGCCATTGTCAACAGGCTACATCAAACAAAAATGTATGGGGACTGGTTGCAGATTGCTGCTTAGAATAATTAATTTAATGTAAAATGTATGTTAATACATTGCTTCTATAAAGGACTGACTGACTGATGAATATTTATTAATTTTTAAGGTTTAATTTAATAATAACAATGTATAAAATAATTATGGATATTTGTGTCTGAAATAAATAAAATAAATATAATAACAGGAGCATGACTTGCTTCGATTGGGATAAACAATATGTTTGTCTATTTACCTTATTACTATTTACAGATTTCATCACAATTTTAACTTTTTCTGTAGTCTTACTTAAGAAAAATAACAAACATACTAGTAGTAGTTTTTAACAGTAGTAATAGATTATCCACGTAATTTATGTCATTACTTTATATTTTGCTTGCGACTGATATATACAGCGACAAGTCTCTTCATGACATTCTAATAAATTTTATTATATTATTCATAAAAGCTTTTAGTTATTGTCTGTACATTTATTACTTGGGTCGAGGCAATTTGATTCCGCCGTTCTTCATTATACCAGGCCACTTAGAAAGTATTGCGAAAAAAGTTTTTATGTATAAGAGACTAGCCAATTACAATATATTTTGAAAACATAATTATTTATAACTAAAAATAGGTACGTTCCAATTTCAAAATTTCCCTCCACATTGTTTGCGAGCTAATTTAAATTATCGTGTCTCATTGAAAAATGGATCTGCACCGGGAACATGTTCGTACTATGATTTTTTACGATTTCAAGTGTCGCCTGAAACCGGACGAATTGTACGATAGACTTCAAATGGCATTCATGGGTGAAGGCCCTTCTAAGGCAAATGTGTTTCGTTGGTACAACGAATTCAAGTATGGTCGACTAACTTTGGTGGATGAAAAATAAGTGGTCGCCCTTTAACGACTGTTACGAAATAAAACGTGCTAGCAGTGAAAAATTTAATCCAAGACAATAGGCGAGTTACGTGTCAAGAGATTCAGCACGTACTGCAGATTGGATCGGGAAGCCTTCACGAGATTCTACATGTACATCTTCGGTGAAGAGGTATAGTTTCACGCTGGGTGCCGCACAACCTCACTGATGCTCAGAAGCAGGCCCGCCCGGGTGGAATGGTGCCGTGATATGATAAACAAATTAGAAGCAGGCTCGTCTCGGCGTGTTTACGAAATCATTACAGGTGATGAGTCCTGGATTTATCAATACGGTCCAGAAACGAAGCGCCAGTAGACGGTTCGTGTAACGAGTCAACGCCTACCAAAGTGAAGCGATCTAAAAGGGGGGGAAGATTTTGATCGCAAGTTTTTTCAATTTCACTGGGGACTTGGTGTCAATTCCTTTACGGAACCAAAAAAACACCAACGCCGAATGGTATACTACCAAATTCGTGGCATAAGCTTTCTCTGTTGTGAGCAACAAGAGACCAAACACAGGGCTCCGCGGGCTACTGCTCCACCACGACAACCCGCCCGCCCATACCGCGCTCAAAACGAGAGACTTCCTGGAGAGAACGCCGTTCAAACTCCTGGGTCACCCTCCTTACAGCCCTGACCTAGCACCATGTGACTTCTTTTTATTACCGAAAATAAAAAATCAGCTCAAAGAAATATAATTTTCGCCGCCGGAAGATGCGCTATCAGCGTTCAAGTAAGCTGTAAACGAGGTGTCTGCGGTGGACTGAAAAAAGTGTTTCGAAAAGTGGTTCAGACCCATGAAACTTTGTATAGAGGCTGGCGGAGAGTACTTTGAAAATATTTAATAAAAAAATATTTACCTATAGAACATTTTTTTTCCCCAAAACTTTCTGAAAGTCCCACGTATTACGTTAAATAATAAGTGTTTGTCATTAGGAATTACGTACAATTTATTTATCTATCTATACTATAATAAATCTGTAAATGGTTCGAGTTTGTACATTGCGTTTAAAGACGTGAAAAAAGGGGGCTAATTCGGAACAGGAGATTCCGTAAATGCAATTTTTAGAATTTTTGTTTGTCAGTCTGTCTATTAGAGCATCACGTGCAAACTACTGAACGGATCTCAATACAGAGCTAGCTTATTATCCTGGATAGTAACTTAGGATACTTTTTATACCGATAAACGACGTCGTTTCCGTGGGATAGACGAAAATAGCGAAACAGATGGCGCTGTGATCACATTTTTTTGGGAACTACTGAACGTATATGAATAAAACTCGACGTAGCTTATAATCCGAGTTAACACTTGGGATACTTTTTATCCCGATAAATAATGTCGTTTCCATGGAATAAACGGATTAGCAAAATAGATGGCACTGAAATCGAGTTTTTCAATTCACTAACAAATACCTACGTTGTCATAAACAACAACTCATTCATTGTATTACTTCAAATCAGGTTGGCTGCGACTCGCCTCTATGTTTCACTGCGCAGTTCTGTAGACTACATAGACTTAGTATCTTTATTCTTTTCGTGAACTTAGTAAAAAGGAACAGTAAAGATTTAGATAAAACACCTAATTAAATGTGTATATACGTAATATAGAGTTACTACCCAGGGTACTCACACGGCGTAGCCGCGGGGTAAGTCTAGTTTATCATAAAAATTACACGAAAAATGAAGGTATATTTATTTAATACAAATAATTTGAAATATGTGATATGATTTTATGCCAAGTGCGAGCGTGCGCACATGCATGTAGGCCGTCCGCACCGGATTACTAGGATTTGTATTAGTTTTTATGATTTAGTGCTATACGAGTAGATACATAATAAGATAAGCTGTGTCTTCGTATAAAATATCACATTCTACAGAGTACAATTTTTTCTTTTTAATTATGTTTGCTAGTAGGCAAACTGGCAAACGGACCACCTGGTGATAGGTGGCTACCGTCGCCCATGGACATCTGCAACACTAAGGGAGCCGATGCGTTGCCTACCTCGTTGAGACTTTAGGTATCTGTTCACGCCCATTTTGAAGAGCCCCATATTGTAGCGCTCTGGAAAAACCGCGGGAGGGAGCTCATTCCATAACTTGGACACATATGGCATGAAGGAGCGTCTGCCACGTACCATGGAAGACTTCCAAGTGTCTAGGAAGTGTGGATGAACTCCCAATCGTCGGCGAGTGGCGCGATGATAGAATGGCGGCGTAGGCACCAAATGAAACAGCTCACTAGAGCACTCCCCGTTGTACATACGGTAGAATAAACTTAGAGCGCCATAAAATATTATATTATATGCATATTAGGTTACAAAACTGTCTAAGGGGTGCATGCTTTCCGGTCAGGATTCGAAACTGCCTCATTTGAGATGCACATGCACGCGCATGTGAACTAACCACTAAGCTACCACGGCTTTAATGAGTTAAAATCACATTGCTTTCAAAGTCTACCACTAATACACACACTCCACCTACACAAAACTTCAGCTAAATATTAGTCATCAGTAGAAATATACGAGTAGAAATAAAACGAACGTAAATAATGAAAACAGAGTTCAGGTAAATGTCAAGGTTAACATCGACGCTCTAAGTGACATTAAACAAATTTATACGCAATAAAATGGTAAAGTTTATTTATAACATATTATATATGACAATATCAGCCCTTAAACGACCCATTAGGGGAACGGAAGGTTTATCACGCTTCAAGAGTAGGTCTAGGTTGGAATCTCGAGATATTTCTCTTTACCCAATTACGCCAATGAATGGAGTTTTTAAGATAAATAGGCCTAATATTAGACGATGATGCGGTTGAAGATGGAGCACGTTTACCAGATAGTATGTATTCATTTGAGGCTTGAAGACACTCTACTTTTTGGGAAAAACGGACTCCGGTAGTATGTTCCTCAGGTCTGCCGTAAGCAGAAAGAACGAGCAGGCATAACGTAGCGTTCGCACTGGTAGTGTTGAGTCGCAAGATGCCTTCCCAGCTCCGTGGCGTCTCAGCGGCTTTCGACGGCCATGCCGAGTTTCCCGTTGATCATTGTTGGGAGTGTGGTGGATTTTCTGCAGCATCACTGAAGTTGACTGCAGCGAGGCTGAACTTGACGAGGCTTACAGCAGATTGGCGGGTTACAAGCACTTAATCTCGATATACAGGGTTCGTTATGATGTTTTCTTAGTCCACCATTAGGACTTGATAATTATAACAATGTTCATATATGGTCAAAAACGTTTGTCACAAACTGATGTCTACGGAACCTTTCATTATCTTTGGGCTGTAACGCATTTGCCACATTTATTAAATTTTAATACTGATATAATTTTGTTCTAAAAAAATATTACTTAAGCATTTTTACTTAACGTGTTGTCGATGGCAAGAAAATGCAATTACAATATTCCTGGAGAGTTTGCTTATTGAATACAAATATTCAATTTATCGTCACGATAGTTTCTATAGGATATTTTATCGGGTCATATTTATTTTATTTCATTTTCTTAGAACGAGCACACATCGGCCTTGAATTACTTCTAAGATAATAATTGTGGTATCACAGATTACGCAGGATATTATAGCAAAATAATTAACCAAATAAATACCTATATAAAATCTTACGCTGCCATGAAAATGATCGATGTGTCTTCGGCCTTATAGAATACAACAAATTTTAGTTTTACGATTGAAAGTGCAAGTGTTTTGTGGAATAGTTAATTATAAAACGTACCCACTATTTAGAAGTAAAACTACACATATCAGTGTCCTTCAGGAGTATTTCAAGCTCAATGGCACTAAAACTTTAAAACCAGTAATCATTAACTCGCCAATTAAACGTCAATTAATTTATTGCAGATTTATTTTATATAAATAAATAGATAACTTTATTGCACACCGAAATTAGCAATTACAAAAAATCTAATTTGCAATACTTTGCTATACTAAATTTTAATAAAAATAATAATATTGAGCTGAAGTTTAATAGAGAATTATCAAACGAAAGATCAAAATCCAATCCTTAAAAAAATCTTATAAGGATAACTCTGAAACAATTTCAAAACGCACTGGGTTTAGTTGAACTCGTATCGGTACTGCAATGAGAGCCGTATACCGTGTATTCCAATTCTGTGAGCAAATAAAATGAGGTCCGGTCCTTATACGATCCGTAAAATGTGTCTGGCTTGACGTGAGGGCTGCTTAATCTTCACAAGGTTTGGATAGCCGGTTTGGATAGCCGGTTGGAATGGACGAAGTAATAGTATGTGTCTACAATTTTACAAAAGGGTTTGACGAACTTTTAGGTTTGAAATAATTCGTTAATTTTGTTTTTACATTGTTACAATATAAGTATAGTAGTTAACCAGTGTAAGGGAAGTCGATGTAGAATAGAATATATTTTATTGTACAAAAAGATACATAAAATCATGAAAGTTAATAATTTAGTACTATCGGCAGTCTTGTCGCACATGGCGATATCATCCAGACAACCTTTGGATGGAGAAAAGAAGAAAAACTAATTTGGTAGTTGCTATACCAGTACTCGTACAATCAATTAGTAAATAGTAATATTCTAGCTCTGTTTTTTTCAAAGTGCTTTATACACGTCCCACCATCCTGAGACAAACTGAAAAGTAGTGTATGACTTTATTTTTATAGCTGGAGTATAGCAAGCATGCTGACAGCCGACCTGATGAACAATTTCTATCGTCGGACGGGCATTTGCAACACAGATGATATTATAAATGTGTTGCCAAGATTTGATGGGGGACTGGAAGCCGGCCACTAATGGCAGCAAACTCTAAACCTGGGTTGGTAACTAACCATCTAGACGCCCTAAAGCCCTACCACCTAGCAAAACTTACGGTGATGGCTCAACGTACACGAAAACCAATCTCAGTGTGTTTCTAACCACCTAATCCAAAAGAGCTTAGGTGAAATACCTAAGGTCATGGAATTATTGTATAGCCAACGAGGCGATCTGGTATGTAAGTGCCCGTATGCTTCACAGCGAGAAGGCCATGCTATTTTCCAAGACGTCAGCGATAAAACAGTAACGTCTGAGTGAGAGGGGTGCCTACAAGACTGTCAAGACTGACAAGACACATCCCCATATCTGCAATCTGGATGCAGGTGACGGTTGTTGTAGTCCTTGCGGGCCGTCGCGCACTGTCCTGTATCTACACTAGCCGGAAATCTTTGTACGCAATTCAGCGTGGTTTCTTTATGTACTTTTGTATTCTCCTTAGCGCATATTACGTTCTCGTAAAAGGATTAGAAGAACCACTGTTTCATCTATGTCTTGTATTTAGTTGAAATTATAATCAGTACGAATTTTCAACGAAATGTACAGATTAAATGCATATTTGGTGATCATTACAATAAATCCTTGCTACATTACAAACGTAATTGAAAGAGCTGACGGCTACCTATTTTACTAGACTGGGCACCATATTTGGATACATGTATAAAAATTGATCATTTTGCAGATAATGCGAAGACAAATGATATTCACTTACCATCTAGTAGAGCATATGTTCTTATACATAACGGAACCTCTAAAATATTATTAAATATAGAAGTTCAGACTTCAAATTCCTTGCCTTTAATTATAAAAAAACTTACAAATCAAGGCAATCATTTCCAAAGTAACAACTTTAGTCACGAATACTTAATATATAGTTAACAACACTGTTATATTATTTTTAAAGCACATTAATTTTCCATCAATCACGTTTCTGATAATAGCTTACTTGGATCGTATCTTGTTGACCTATATTTTTCAGTAACAGGCTTTCGTGACTGGTCCTCTTTAGTATATAATTTAGGTCACCAGCTAACATTGAACTTGTCACGAACGGTGACGTCATTGAACTCTTGCGATTCTTTTCGTAAATATGTAGAATTTTTATTTTAATACATGATTTTAATTTATGTTCCGTGGTTGTATCTCAACAATTGTTCTGCATGCGTCTTATAAAAAGTATGTACGCTAACTAAAAGCAGTCATAAAGTTTGTGTCTATTATAAAAAACAAAAGGTATGGATAAACTCTTAGTTAAAAGTCATTGATTAAAAGACAATGCATGTCATTCCACACAGTGATGGATTTCGTCGTTGTGAAGAAATCCACTGTTTTGTCATTTGGCTCCTGGACCCTAAAACAGCGTTGAAATTTAAATATCTCAAAAATACTCAACCGATATTGCTAAGAACAATTAGATATCGATTTTATAAAAATTATATCCATGCAGGAACGGAGAAAAAATACAATTTCCTGCGGCCGGGCGGCCTGTCGTAAGAGGCGACAAAACAACCCACAGCCAGGTGGTAGGGAATTTGCCCGACTAGATGGCTACCACCCCTGGTCTAAAGTATGTCGCCATAACAACCTTGAGTTGTGTTCCGGCATTAGTGACCAGGTTCCAGTTTCCCTTACGAGAGCAGCAGCGCATTTATAACACCTTTGGTGTTGCAAATGTCTATAGGCGATGGTAACCGCTTTCCATCAGCTGGGCCGTCTGCCTGTCTGCTGAGCTCCTGCAATAATAAAAATATATAATATACTACATATTTGATAATTAAATAAAAACTAAACTAAATTATAAATAAGTATATATAAAAATTAAAATATCGTATGCTTTCTGTCTAAAGATACCCCCACACTCTTATGTATAATACTTATTTTTTTCCAACCGCATGGTGGCCACCCTTAATTTCTATATAAAATACACCTTTCTATAAAATTTAATCTATAAAAATCACTGCGACAAGACAATTTTATTTGTGTACTATAGCTACAGAACTCTGAAAAACTTCTACCGTAGCATTTAGGGATAAAGGAAATCAATTTGTTGGTTTGCCTCTGTTTGTTCAAATAAAATAAATACTTACCCCATTTCCGATTTAATATACAATCATCTCAATAAGAGCAAAGAAATACACGAATTTTCCATTGCAGTAAAAAAAATAATTGCTATCAATTTGTACGTAGACAGTTTTCCAATGAAGAAATATACCTAGACCCTCGTCAAAGAGATTTAATTTATTGTCCAAATATAATGATAACTATTATTTCATATATAACAACAGCAATATTATTGTTTGGAAAAATCCAGTCTACATATATTAAGGTCTTTGTGTAGATATTTTTAAGTATAAAAATAAAATATCTTACCCCCCTAACAGAACGGCTTATAGAAATAACAGTGTCTTTTGTATGGCACCAAAGTTGTACAATCAACTACCAGATGAGCTTTTGATTATAAGTAAAATTGATACATTAAAAGTAAAGGTTAAGAAATTTTAAAAGAAAAAACCATATTAAACAATAGTAATTAATGAATATCTTACATATATTATAAATAATTATACCACAATAATATTAGGACTTATGTTTGTACATATACATTTAATTTTTGAAATTGACTAGGTGACTATTTTTTAATAATGTGATTTTTGTAATAAATAACATAGATAAATTAAATGACATGACAATAATAATAATATATAATGGCCAGGCAACATTATAAACTGCTTGTATTGTACGTTCGAAAGGACAAACTGTCGTATCTATAAATAGAAGACAACATCTTTTCTATCTATGATTATACGTGTGACAATTTATGCAATAAATATTATTCTATTCTATTATATGAGGAAAAATCTTCCTTTTGCAAATGACAATATTTCCTTGGGATAGATTTTTTTATATGGGCTGGTTGATTTTATGCTGTTGGTCCGAAGATCTTACAGCTTTACCGGCGTTTTTAGGGCGAGCGCCTACACGAAGCGCTGGAGCCTGGGGCAACCTGCTCGAGGGAGCTCCTTAGGGGGCTTTACTCAGCTGGACTTTTGCCATAAAAGGGGTTGAATCTAATGATGCTAGCCAAAGGGCGACAGCAATGGACTAATAGATGACGGGGGACGGGTCATATGAAGCCTAACGTGTTATGACTGTGAGAGAAGAAATGGCGAAAGAAGCTCCCCAACAACACGTCTAGTCTATCCTGAGGAGCTAGCGTACCTTGCAAGGCCGTGGAGAGATCATGATTGGGGCAGCCTTGGGATAGACGAATATAACCATAAATATAGCGCGTTTTTGTATTGCCGCCGTTGAAATAGGCAAGCGGAGAGTCCAATCAATTGACATACTCTTTATAAATTTACAAAACGTTGTATTTACTCTCATATCTCTTGTATGAGATTACCTACTTATGACGTCATATGAAGGTTCTAGTAAAAGGAGGCAAATGATACATTAATTTTTTTTTAAAGTAATATGAATTATATATAGATAACACTTTATTGCTCACCAAATATACAATATACGCATCCCTATTTATGATGACGCGAACGCAGTTTCGCTGGCAATACTAGTTAATTATAAAAGAAGACGTACATGTAATTTATACTCTTATTCTTCTTCTTATTTTTAATTAGCTGATAAATACAATATTATAATATAAAACCAAACTCTCACTCCTTATGAACATTTTTTCAGTAAAGTTCAAAGTTCATCCTGCCGGGACGTATTATAAACGAATAAAGTCCCACTTTTACGATCAAAAGGATGTAATTTTCCAAGGACTACACTTAAAACCTGCTATTACGGACACTGTCTTATTAATTTTAATTATTATGTCTATAAAATATTTCTTAACGACATCCTTTCAAGGAGCTGGTATCGACAGTAACAGCGTCGTTTGTGCGAGACCCTGGGCGTTATTTCAGCAGTTAATTAAAGGGTGCTTGACTATCTGGTGTTTGAAGTTTTTAATCAACCTTTGTTTATTTATTGTTATTAACTTCTATTCATTTATTATACAGTCTATTCCCCGTCTAGTCGGTATTGTTTCAGTCTGAATTCAACTATATTTTGCATGCAAATGCATCGTACGATATCCGACATACTGCATCGTACCGTGTCGATTGTAGTCCATTTTATATTAGTTTTCATTTCAGTGTTTGCTATTCCTGAATAAAATTTGAAAGGAAATTTTATATTCGTACAAAGATTTATGTTAAACAAAGTGAATTGCCATTCCAATACGTGGCTAAGTGGGAACCCATAAAACATTTAGTTAGAAAATAAATCTCAATGTAAATCACCAGGAACTATACTATATACATGTAGTAAATTTAATATTATGCATATGCACACTTATACATACATCAACTTGGAGACATTTGTAGTGTGTTGTGTATGGTCAGTGGTTTATTTCGATTTTAGTCACTCGTGTGTATTACATTACTGCAAACGAAAAACGTTGCCAAGCTTATTTATGTATAAGTGTGCATATAATATGAAACTTACTATGGTACTATGTACAAATTTTCTGGTTACTTACCTACATCGTGAAATTTATTTTTTAACAACAGTTAACAAGATCTTTATTTAACTATTAACTGTTATTAAATTATGTAGATTATCCATATTATTTTATATCTATAAATATGAAAGTAATATTATTTGGATCTTTATATAGGATAGTTTTCAGAATACACATTCGAAGTGTTATACATGTGGAATAGCGACAAAAACAATAATTGCTATATTTAATTAACACGAGCGGTATAAATAAGTTTTAGTCCCGTAAATTTAGTGCGTAATATATTTTATGTAATTGCATGGAAGAGATCATTAAAGCCGATATGACCAAGAATTCCTGTTGCCTCTTCAGTAATGTACTTAAGCGTATGATTTGGATGGGGTGAATAATATTAGGTTGGGGAAAAAGTTTCTTCGCATTTTATATAAAAATTCAAAAGGTTTTTTTTATAAAGTTTATTTACATTTGACTAAAGTATCTAGGTGCCATTTTGTTGGATAACTTTTTGCCATCTTGTAGGTAGGGACGTGATCCCATTGCTATAAAAAATTTGGGGCTTCTGATCAAAAAACTGCGACAAGTGGTTTTGGCAGTCCTCTCGTGATGTTAACCTGACACTGCCTAAAGAATTCTGCAGAGGCCGTAACAGGTGATAATCTGAAGGTGCAAGGTCAGGACTATACGACGGATGCATTAACACCTCCCAGCCAAACCCTCGTAATTTTTGCTGAGTGGCTAAAGATGTGTGAGGTCTAGCGTTATCATGGCGAAAAACCACACCCCTTCTGTTGATTAATTCCGGCCGCTTTCTCTCAACTTTTTGCTTTAATCTCATCAGTTGTTCGCAGTACAGTTCAGAATCGATGGTCCTGCCTGGCGGTAACAGCTAATAATGAATAATGCCCTTCCAATCCCACCATACACACAGCATCACCTTGTTGCGAGTTAACCCGGGTTTCGCCACAGTCTGTTGGAGTCGAGTGGATTCGCGAGTACTTGGATGCAGTGACGCGTCAGACTCCGACCACAACGAACGGACGACAGTGTTTTGAATTCGCCAAGTATATGTCTTTTCTTCCATAATTCGTGAACCCAAAATTTTCGTTTCATTTTTATAATCTGAGCTTCTGATATAAATTCACTTTCTTCCTCTTCAGCTTCTGATATTAGCGCAATCATGATAAGATCAATATCAATCATCATATACTGTCGAGCGAGCACCATTCACGAATGTTCGAAAGTCTCTGAACTGTTTCCGGCACAGACGCGCGTCGCCGTGCAAAACACGACGCGTCGCGTCGCTTCGACTCTGCGCCAGCGTGAGTTGAACCTGAGAAGTGAAGCCCTTAGCGTCTGTAAATGAGTAGCACTTGAAAGAACTTTCTGAATTCGTTCCTAAGCCACCATTTTACTACTACCACTTTCTGTCGGCGACTGAGAGTTCATATATACTTCCTCGACACTCGGCAGTCCTCCGCTGTACGCGGCCCAAGCTTTTTTAGGTATGATAAACGTCTGCAAGTTCTTGAAGGAGTTTCTCCCCGTAACTTTTACTAAAGCCCTATAACATGGAACCCCTAAAAACAGTGTAAACAGATTCTTAAGGTCAATATGTTAGAAAAGGTAGCAGCTCCCTGTTGTTACAGATGTTCATAGGCGATGACAATCATTTACCATGAAGTGGACACTCTACCAGTTTGCTTACTTGTAAATATATAAAAAATTCATTCAAAAGTCACATACAAAAAAATATTCTTTTAATTTGTAGAAAAGTAATATCTTTGAATCAATATAATCTGTTAGAGATGAGATATCCCCCTACACATTATTTATTTGTCAGTTATATAATATTAAAAAGTAAAAGCATCCATTAAGAAACGTCACTGATGCTTCCGGTAACTTTAGTTCGAGGATTTCACATGTGCTATGCCCTGGCAAGTAAAACGCTGCATACTGTGTGTAAATTATATTGTAACATAACTGTAACCATTAAAGATAATCTGAGTATATCTACTGCGGTTCCATTCAAGGAGTTTATTTTGAGTAAACTAAAAATAACAGAATAAAACGTATTATTAAAGTAATATGTTCTTTCTCAGAACCGGAAAGTAAGACCGTTTTGTTATTCATCCATTATACTAGGTATGATACGTTCACCTGAAGAAAAATACAGTTTCAATTTAACTCGTATTTTATAAACGGATATTGCAAGGGAAGCATGTCGATATTAATATAATCTTACTCTGTCTGTTTGTATGTCAGTTAATAACTTTGAACTCTCTAAACTTTCAAATTGTGATGTTCCAGTGAAATAAAGTTTGCAGATCTTTAAGGGCCACTGAGGTTATGTGAGCCAAGCCTTTTCTATTGTACCTCATTGGGGCTTCGGGTTTAGCTATAATAAATTCACCTTTTTTACTATCTGGTCGGGGTGTCTGGGATCGGCCTCAATGTATTCCATTGTATATTGCTCATTATACAAGCGTATTTATTTCAAAGGTAAGCGATATGTGTGTGTGTCTGCCGATTATAAAAATAAATAAAGAAATCTTCAAAAATACTTTTAGGAAAAATGGGTTTAAACAAGATCCGGTGAATAGTTTTTTAGTTGGTCTAAACTTTTACCGGCCTGTAACACAACTCAGAAGATCCGGGCTCGATTATTGGCTTGGTTAATTTCGTAAGCGAACCGTTATTTACTATGGTCTGGGTGCCTGAGTTGCTCCAGTGTTCCGTTGTATATTACCCATAACACAAGCGTATCATGCTTAGCTTAGGGATATGTATTGATTTCGTGTGCCGATTAAAAAAAACACGTATATGAAAATTGTTATTTTGTTTTGTTTTAACAAAGATTGAAAGCGTGATAAAATGGAAATCAGGCCATAAATACTGAACAACTTTTAAACAGTAATAAAAATGCATTCAAACGCTTACGTCATACTTTCGTAGCGTGATACCAGTTCAGTTCTTGACGACTTTCGCCTCATTTAGAACCAATGTTTATTTATTAGACATTTTACTGAACTGTCAGGAATCGCGAAAAGTAGTTAAGACTTGAATACTTCAGCATATAAATTATTATTATCTTGCTTTTACGAATAAATTAATGTATTAGGTATAGTTGTTTTTCACATAGTAGTTGTGGTGATCCAGTGACTGAAGTATTTCATTCTAATATAATTGTTCGAACTTTGACACGTCGTACGTTCTCAAGAAAATTTTCTGGACTAATGTTGATTTACATATTGTTATAATTATTTCGTAACGAAATTGGGGTAGAAAATTGTGAAATATTAGATAGATTTTTATTGTTCACGAAACTAAACAATTTAAAAATGCATATTTACAATATTTATTAGCAAACCAATAGGCGACCGTTTAAAAGTCGGTTAAAGGCCGGCTAAAAGCGATCTCTTCAAGACCTAACTTAAAGGTAATTCTTAACTAATCTGGCGATGTAGGTGAATCTAATTATCGAAACTAGCGATGTTTGTAACCCGCCAATCTACCTTGGATATCAGTCAAAAATTAAAAAAAAATATTTTACTATTTGGTAAAAAAATTTATATAATAAAATATTAAAAAAACTAGAATAACGATCTACAACGCCATATATAAAGTTTTGAAGCTTTTCACAGCTAAGTTTTTAAAGGAAAATTGACATTATTAATATTCTATTTTCTATGGTAAATCATACCAGTTGCAGTATAACTTTTTGCAATTATTAACGAATAAGTTCATATCGATTGAACCCTTTGATGTTTAGTTTGAACCTAAGCTGTTTGCCGATAAGTTTGTGTTAATATTAGCATAGGTGTAGTATCAGTAAAAAACTGAAACGTCGCGAAACGTGACAACGCATGTTGAAGGGGAAAGCTAACGATATTTCTACACCACCAATCACCTGAAAGGTAATAAAAAATGTATACTTATGTGTATATATATATATATATATATATATATATCTTACTAAAACTGCACCAGGCCCGCCGCTAGTTGAATAAACGGTCATGTGCAATACCGATTATGCCGCCTCTTGTTTAAAAATAATTACCTACTCTGAGGTTGCTAGAAATGCTCTTTTAGTGTTGTGTCATACACGTTCGAAAAAGGAAAGAAATTATTTACAAAAAATATATTTATTTTTCTACTTAGCCTCATTTACATTTGTATTAGAGAAGTAATTAAGTTGCGAATAAGTCCTTATTATCGTTTTTACGGACATCTACTAAATCAACAACTTATTACTTAACAATAAAATTATTATCCAAACGATGATGAAATAAGGACTTAAATCGCCAGTGTCGCAAGTTAACTAAGTACTTAACTAATTCCAATGTAAATCAGGCTAGTTACATATAAATATTTGTCTACAGAAATTGAATTCTTCAATCTGTAATTAATTTCCTTTTATCCAATATATACTAATTTGTTTAGTATACAATGGATAATAGTATATATTGCGCTGGCCACCAAATAATGCCGCTCGTCTGTGGTATCCTTGCAGTTGCATGCCCCTTTAGATCATATAAACGTCTATGCATGCCCCCTTATCGCGAGCCTGAATTGCCTTATTTTATTCAAACAATAAAATTGCTGTACGAATCTTTTGTTCTAGACAGAAGTATTGTCTTGTACTTTTTTTTGTAATTTTTGATTTGGTGAACAATAAAGTGTTGTCTATGTCTATAAGTATTAGCTAGCACCCACATGTGTCTGAATTTTGTTCAGTGAGATAGCTTAATCTAGCGGTTTTATAGCCTCATTGTGTCACTACATCTCGGCTTTCATTACAAAGGATTATATTCCATATGTTAGTGACTATATAAAAATATATAGGACGATAGAAATGTTTGTGAAAACTTAAATCTTTCTTAATAATAATTAAAATATATAAACTATGTCATTGCAAGGCGACGGTGTATTACAAATGACGTAGACTGCATATAGCGACGAGTGCTTGTTACAAAATGCACTATAGTATATGCATAATAATTATAGATAATTTAAGAATTTCATCTGATTCAGGTTGCCTGGAAGAGATCGCTTTTAGCGATAAGGCCGCCTTTTGTTTTACCAAGTAACTATTGTCTTGTACTTTTTTGTAATTTTTGATTTGGTGAACAATAAAGTGTTGTCTATGTCTATGTCTATGTCTATAGTGGCCTCTCCGAGACGCCTGATGTATGAACGCCGCGCACAGCGTCAGTGCGCCGCGTTGAGCGTCGTGATTGTGGTGGGACTGCAACGTAGCTAAAATCGCTACCCTGACAAGTGACGGCTCCTACATCTTTTACACTAAAAAGAGTTTTACTATCTGCACACCGGTTTTCTTGGCGAAAATTAGAGTCCGTGACCATTCCCTTTGTGAATGCGGCTTAGACGAGGGCACTTTGAAACACATCTTTTTCTACTGCCCAAAAGTTATTACTCCACTCTACGATATTTTACCAGGAGATTTCCCTCGCCCTGTCAACATAAATTTCCTTTTAGCACTGGCCAATAAAAAATCTGTTAGTGTATTATATAAATTTATAATTATAAATAACATTTATTTATAAGGTAGTTAGATTAACTCTGTTTATGTTGTGTTGTCCTTAGGTTCACAGAAGTCACAATTGGAAAGAAAACCGACCAATTATTTTTTTTTTTGAGCTGCTATTGCCAATAACCCACACCTGACATTCTCTGTTACTGTGACATTGGCCGAATCAGCGTCAGTAGCGTTGGAAGCCAAAACGCCAAAATAGAATAGAATAGAGTTTTACAATAGCAAATTATGCTTCGGCGAAGTCAGGCCGAAAAGGAACTAACTAACATTTTGCGATGAAATAAAACAAATCAAAATCCTTTTACATTTATTATTATTTATACATAAACAGTTAATACTAATTAAGTATAATAAAAGCCCGTACAGCACGTCACATAATTTTAATTTCATATATTTAAATATAATCAAAATTAAATATGGAAATCCAAATATTATTCAATGCTACAACTGGACAAAATACCTATACGATATTTTAAAACAAAATATCTGTTAAAATAATCTAAATTAACAAAACAAAAACGTTGTTTTAGTACGTAATTGAAACGATGATGGATTTTAAATATCATCCAATCCATAATGCAATAAAAATGTGATATTTTAATTATTTGGATAGTATATTTGACATGTGTGAACCGACCGACCGAAATTGATACTAATTGTATACTGTTACAAAAATATTAGACAGATAGACCGAAAATAAACCTAAAGTACTTTTAATTCACGGAAAATGCAATTCCATGAGATAGACAACTCAAGTTTTCGTTATCCAAGCTACATGGATAATCCTAGATATTTTTTACATACCTTGTATTCTACGATTATAACAATTTCTACAATGTCACATCATAGTTTGATCTAATCACCCTAGAGTGCGTCTCACGAAAGAAGTCAAAATGGAACTAACTATACAGATCAGCCCAGCCACATTGTTAATTTGTTTTTTAATGTAAATGTTACATTATGTTATTACCAGAGCAGGACTCGAATTAAATTGCCGTTGGAATTAATATAGAGTTTATTAGAATTATACAAACACGTATAACACAGGTACAAATATTACTGAACACAACCAGTCCAAACGTAATACACAATTCAATAACACGTACAAAGTCCGTCACTAAATAGATTACCGAATGTACACACGTCTTGCTTGGCTTATGATTATCGCTCGACTGCCTCATCTCTCAATTGGGGCATTGCTTTATACTTTACAAATACAATACGTCTGCTCGGCCACGTGGACTGAATTTCATAGAATCACACCTGGCTAATGAATATCATAAAAGATTACAATACACAATGGGCTGTTTTTCTAATCACAAATTTTAAACACAAAGTAAACAAAAGAAGTCCAAATGCCGAAAAGGTAATAAAATGTCTACAGGTATGCAGGTGTGAATTTGTCTTTTGTCGGCGTTCAGGTTGTGACAATATAAATCTTTTTATATATATTACACCTAACTAACTTTCTTGTTCTATTCACTACAATAACAAAGAAACCAATATTTAGTCTAAATGGCTGCTCAGCAAAACATTTAGATGAGTCGAAGCCAACCTGATTTGAAGTAATACAATGAATGACTTGTTTCCTATGACAACGTATTTGTTAATGAATTGAAAAAACGCGATTATAGTACTATCTATTTAGCGAATCTGTCTATTTTATGAACATTATTTATCGGGATAAAATGTATCCTAAAAGTTAACTCGAGTTGTAAGCCAGCACAGCACTATGTCGAGTTTCATTCATATACGTTCAGCAGTTACCAAAAAGATGCGTTCGAAGCGCCATTTTTTTCGCTATTTCGTCTATTCCACGGAAACGACGTCATTTATTGTGATAAAAAGTATCTTAAGTTACGCCCCGGGATATAAGCTGGCTCTATGTCGAATCACATTTAAATCCGTTCAGTAGTTTTTACGTGATGCTCTAATAAACAGATAGACAGACAGACAAAAATTCCAAAAACTGCATTTTCGGAATCTTCTGCTCCGAATTATCCCTCCTAATTTTTTCCAATCTTTAAAAGCATTGTACAAACTCGAACCATTTATTATAGTATAGATAAATTCTATTTACTAGTACTATTAGTTCGAAATCTTTCTAAAATCATTTTACCTTTCTAAGATTCGGTTGTGCGACTGTAGCGCCCCGTCTGTGGGACTTCTTTCATAAGACAGGGTCTATGGCGTTTTTTTATTCTTTTGTGTTGCAATAAAGGACAAAAATCAATCAAGGTATATACCAAAAGTAGTGACTTGTATAAAAGCAGTTGTGACTTCTCTGTGGACATCAACATAATTATCCCTCTCGTGGTCCCATATAAAGGATATGGCGTTGTTATAGCTCTGAGCCCTCTTCTGGCCGAGTGTCACAACAGTAATAATGCGATATCGATTGAATTGCATTGCCTTTACGTTGCGCATGAGCTCACCGGCTATGCGAATCGCAAGGGCAGGTGATTCCTGCATTAAAAATATATCAATATATTAATGTCATGACAGTGTTGTGTTATACCATTAATAGACAATGTAAATATTCCATTAATGGACAAATTCCATTCCCCTCTATCTCAATCCTGCTTTCTGATCCCTCTAACGAGATGGGTTAAAGGGATCATCTTTATCTCATTTCTCCTATCCCACCCTAAAGGCTGGTAACGCACGAGCTTCACTCCTGGGGCTCAATTCTGCTATTTGAATATCTTGGCATTGCGAAGATATTCAAAGCACTATGCCATTGCGATAGTGTCAAAAATTCGAATTCCCAAATCACCAATATCTTCTCGATATCGTGGCAGAATAATAATGGAAAAAAATGGTATTACCTCTAATAGAAATGGCGTTAGCCGAAATGGACATTGATAAGCTACCAACAAAATTAAATATTTATTTCGCGAGTTTTAGCTTATAAATATTTGTAAAGACAGAGTGGCATGCCACGGGCACGCCATTGTAATTAACAGAATACTGGAAGGGAATGGAAGGCAAACCTGTGATTGAGACGATAGTGTCCGGCGATTCTGACAAGATAATAATATCAGAATTGGGCCCCTGGTGTCACAAATGTCTGACTGGGCTGTCAGCCTGATTGCCAGCTTCGCAATAAGAAATAAAAACTAGTTTATCTTATATATTGTATTAATATGCTTTGCATTTCTACAAATATAGGTACTTAAAAATATCTGAATTTGGTTCAATTCGCGAAGTCCTGATTAGAGGTGCTTTTGAAATAGCATTAATTCTACTATACTCTGATTTTTAATTACCTGGACTAAAATAACAGCTGTGATCGACTTTTTTAAAGTTGCTAGCTTGGAGCAACTCACCACTGTGAGTTGAATCCCATAGTATTCCTATAGAAATTCAGTAGGATTCAACTCACGGTGGTGAGTTGTCGACTCAGCTCACACAACTCACTTATGAATCAAAAAAGGTCAATCGCAGCCATTGAGGTATAATATACTACGAACTAGAGAAGTCATCCGTAACTAGCTTATTTGAGCACTCGTTATAGTCTATGAACTATGACTCGTTTAGTCGGCGCCGGGCTGTTGTCGATACTTTACGTGTTTGAGTTAAAAGTAACTATTAAAAAAATGCCTTTATGTGTACTAAAGGTACTGTTTAAAACGCTCAAAAAACTCAAATAAATGTCAAGGGGTGGTAAACTTTTTATCGGTAAGTTTATTGTATTCTCGATAAAACATCTTATTTTAATTAAATTTTATCCATTTTAACACGTCATCGCTGCGGCCATGTTCAGGCGAATTTCATAGAGTAACAATTTATACCTACGCAGATAAGACAAACTACAGTATTGATAATACATCAACAACTAACCTAACCTAACAAACGTTTAGAGACAATGAAATTATTTTAATTCCCATGAGTTGTTTTATGAAATGCACAATTTATCCAATTACGCAAAGTGAACAATCGGGTATTTTTGTAATGGCGTATTATTTTATTATGATCTGTTTGGATTTATAGGTTTCCTCGGCCGGAGCATGAAAAGCGAGAGGAATAGATTTAATTTGTTTAAATGAATTGCAGTGAAAGAGCGTGGTTACTTTCTGAGCATTCACGCGTATGTTCCGTGTATTTTAAGGATGACGACAAATACAATACAAGACGCGTTTACTTGAAAAAAATACTGCAACAAAAAACTAACAATGATTTTTGCTGATTTTGTTTAGTGGATATTAAAGATATTTTAGTTTTTTTTTGTTATTTGTATTTACACTCTTTGTATAAACATTAGATAGTTATAAAAAACTATATGTTGCGCATTGATAAGTTTGTTGTTCTCATCTAAGAAAATTGTAAATATATGAAGGAAACTGAGATATTCATTAATTACTACACTTTTACTGAAGTGGCACTCATAGACGCTAAAGTGCACACTTAATTCTTTAAATGTACCAATTTATTCGATTTTTTAATTAATTTGATTTTATACTATTCTTAATCTATTTAAGCTTAAATAAACGCATAACAATTGATTTTTTTAATCTTTATCATATTTTTATTTATTTAACTACCTATTAATAAATTTTGAATTAAAGTATGAATTTTAATGAAGTTTTGTAGGTACAAAAGCTGTGACGTCACTTCTGCGGTGTGTAATCTAGAGCGCATAAGGTCATGGCACGCTCGCACCGCGCACGCGGGCCCGCTTTCATCAAGTTTGAACTTTGTTTTGAATAGCTTCTCTAGTATTGTAGTACATATAACTCAATGGTGGCAGCTGTCATTTTAGTCCATGTAATTAAAAATCAGAATACAGCTGACCCGCTATATATCCCCTCTAACCTTATGGACGTTCGAAGTTAGTAACTTCGATCGGATCAGTTACTGACGTCGGAAAATAATATATAATATAATAATAATAGCAGCCCATAAATGTCCCACTGCTGGGCTCGGGCCTCCCAATATAGGGGAACGGACAGTATACCCGCCACGCTTGTCAAGGCGGCAAATAATGTACAATGTAAATTCAGTCAAAGTTTGGCACCAATTATACTAGTCAGTACAAGGAAAAGTGTATACTTTCTTTGCTAAGACGGAAAATGATTTTTTAGACCATTGTTACATATATGCGTCTAATTATACGCCTTTTAATAAGCGGATTTAAATTATTCATGATACAAATTCATTTAATGGAAATATAAAATACAATAACCTGAATGTTGTACTTGTGTCCTGTAAAAAGCTCGTCAAGTATGTCATTAGTGGCAGCTTTCACACTTGGTATATGAAATCTGTAGGTGGGATCTAATTGGTATGTATTAAGAAACAGTAATGGCGGACGTTTGAATTCGATACCCAACTGAAAACAAAACAAAAATTATTTTAATTTAGATATGTTAGACACTCATGTAATAATAACACTCATAAAGTCGATATTGCACGATTCATTTCAGTCTTTCATTTTGTATGATGCAACCAAAGTGGTCTTAACGCTTTTGTTTACGTAGGGTCCGTCTAATATTACTGCTCGATCTGGATTAATATTAGTTATTAATTGTTAATGACGTTAAAAATTGACGGATAACGTATGTACATATATACACTAATGTAGCTATTCGTTAACAGCGTTATTTTTAACGTTATAAATAGGACGCATTAGGCAACAGTTAATAACACTAACATTATCCCATATAAATCCCGAGCATAAGAAATAGCCTATTTATTCAAGAGTTGACAAGTAATGTGTAATTGAGAACTGAGATGTTTAAAGTATATGATGGAGATACTTTTATGGTAATTGACTTTAAATAAAAAACTTAAGACTGCTAATTTCGTACATTGGCTCGTACACTGGTTTTAAGCTAAGACCGAGAAATCCCCTAACGACTAATGCTGTCAATATTTGAACCGCGCGTTCAGTGTCCTTTCGAATTTGTTTTGATAATTGGCGTAAGGTCTCTAAAAATATCAAATTAAGTCAACTAAATATATCAAATGTCTAAAATAAATTATTATAATTAAACTATATCGATCTGGTAAACTAAAAGTGTAACAACCTGGGACGTTCTTTCTATAGGCCTTATGCCAGGCACACCAGCGAACCCAAACGAGGGTCTCCTAACACGAATCCTGCTCATCGATCTTCCACCCAAACGAACCATGGACTTTGTCTGCGATTGGCTCTTTACTGTCACCATAGACACTTTACTTTTAGACTTTTTCATCTCAACTTCAGACATTTTGATATTTTACAATTAAATTTGTTAATGACAAGAGAATACAAGATTGATTGATGGAAAATTAAAATTCTTTCAAAGACTGTCATTAATAAATGTTGAAAATGAAAAGTTTAAATGGTGGATAAGAAAGAGGTTGCAACACTATTTCAAAGGAATGAGAAGATGGGAACTTTTTAATATTAGGTACAATAATTATGAAATACTATTTCATTACGATTGGTTACGGTTCATCGCATGTCTTTTATTTATATTATTCTTGAATGTGCTCTGTGGTTTTTAGTTCGCTTACTTCCTCCAAAATCACAGATTGTAAGATTGTATATTACCTATTACTTTTCACAAATACCTTATTTTTCCGTGAAATATAACGCAGAAAGAAAGTTTCAAATCAAACTGGTAGCTCCAAGATCAGCCAGTACCATCGCACAAAAACCCAGAGAAAACAATTTTATTAAAAAGTTTCATATACACACATATGTAAAGTTTACACCTCAAAAATAATTCGTACATTATAATAACTTAGAAACATTTCAATAAACCTATCTCATATAATGTTATCAAAGATTGTAATTTTGAGTTGGCCCGCGTTTTCCAAACATTTGAACCACTAAATATTGGAGATATAATGATCTTGATACATTGCGTATTGAATAATATTCCTGGTTAATATAGACGTTATTATCTTCAAAAATCTTGTTAGCATATAAGATTGTTATAACATTATCTTGGTATTGGAAAATCAGGTAGGCGCAAAACAATTTTATTGGTATACTAGCTTCTGCCCGCTACTTCGTCCGCGTGGAATAGAGGACAAAAACCTCCCAATATCGAAACATTCTTTATTGGTGCTCCGCTCCTATTGGTCTTAGCGTGATGATATATAGTTTATAGTCTTCCTCGATAAATGGGCTATCTAACACTGAAAGATTTTTCAAATCAGACCAGTAGTTCCTGAGATTAGCCCGTTCAAGCAAACAAACAAACTCTTCAGATTTATATAATAGTATAGTATAAGATGAAAATATTTGATCAATGTAATTTATTAAAATTAAATCTAAACAATGAGTATGCTCGGCCTTCGGAGAGACTTCGCCTCTCTGCGTATTCTACTGAGTATAGGTACAATGGGGAGCGTTTCGAGGAACAGTTTAGAATGGTACCTTCGTCTTCCTTCTACCATTACACCGCCCGCCATCGGCTGGGTCTTCATCCTCACTTCCTTAATCCGCTTCGCTCTTGTACGCAGCGTTTATCTTGCGCACCATGGGGATCTGGACTGAGCTCTCAGCCGAGGTTTTCCTACAGCACTGTGATACGGGGTTTTCAAAAAGGTGTCATAAAAATTTCTTCGAGGTTGCAGTGCGTTGGTCACATCTCTGGTGTTACAATCGTCCATAGGCGACTGTTACGCCTTTCCATCAGGTGGGCCATCTGCCTGTTCGCTGAAACTTACATTTAAAAATGACAGACAACTGAATAAAATTGAAAAGTTACAAGGACTCTACTTTGATCAGATACTTTCTCGAATTTGGACTTAAGGCAGTATCGCTCTAGTAAGGCTATCAAATTATAAGCCAGTAATTTTATTTGAACCTTCCTTGTCTTTGACAACGTTGAACCGCTTCGCTTACTTCAACTAGAAGATTTGAAATATCCCATAGAAAATTAGGGTAACCTACACCATTCTGCGCACCCGCCTAATGATTGGCGTCCTATAAATTTGTTCAAGATATTAGAAATCTTAATATTTTTTGTTCTCTTTTATGTCACGTACATGGAATAATTTATTGCTACATAACAAACGACTAAAACTGAGTAGTCCATGTACGTGTCAAAATCGGTCAATACAGAAAACAGACAAAACCTTCAGAGATGCATCTACGAACATGTTTAGATTTTACATTTTTTCACGTAGCATTTAAGATTTCTGTATATTAGGTTGGGGAAAAATTTTCTTCGCATTTTATATAAAAATTCAAAAGGTTTTTTTATAAAGTTTATTTACATCTTACTAAAGTATGTAGGTACCATTTTCTTGGATAACTTTTTGCCATCTTGTAGGTAGGGACGTGATCCCATTGCTATAAAAATTTTGGGGCTTCTGATCAAAAAACTGCGACTGGTGGTTTTGGCAGTCCTCTCGTGATGTTAACCTGACACTGCCTAAGGAATTCTGCAGAGACCGAAACAGGTGAAAATCTGAAGGTGCAAGGTCAGGACTATACGGCGGATGCATTAACACCTCCCAGCCAAACTCTCGTAATTTTTGCCGAGTGGCTAAAGATGTGTGAGGTCTAGCTTTATCATGGTGAAAAACCACACCCCTTCTGTTGATTAATTCCGGCCGCTTTCTCTCAACTTTTTGCTTTAATCTCATCAGTTGTTCGCAGTACAGTTCAGAATCGATGGTCCCACCTGGCGGTAACAGCAAATAATGAATAATGCCCTTCCAATCCCACCATACACACAGCATCACCTTGTTGCGAGTTAACCCGCGTTTCGCCACAGTTTGTGAAGCCTGACCGGCCTTTGACCACGATCTTTTTCGCACGTTCTTGTCGTACGTGATCCACTTTTCATCAGCAGTTATCAGCTTCTTCAAAAATGGTTCGGTTTCATTACATCGTAATAAAGATTCACAAATTAGTATACGGTTCATTAGGTTTTTTTTAGTGAGCTCATGAGGCACCCAAATATCGAGATTTTTTGTGTACCCAGCTTTTTTCAAATGCGCCAAAACCGTTTTGTGGTCAATTCCCAGTTCTCCAGCTACATCGTAACTACTAATATGCCGATCTTGCTCCACTTTTTCAAAAATGGCATCAATTTTGTCCGTAACAGGGCGACCAGAGCGACGTGCATCTTTGATATTAAAATTTCCGGATTGAAAACGCTTAAACCAAATTTGCGCTACTCTCACAGATACTGCATTAGGTCCATAAATATCACAAATTTTTTTCGCGGGTGTGTTGCATTTTTACCTTTTTGTAGTAAAATTTTAAAATGTATCGAATTTCTTCATTAGATTCACTCATTATAACAATAAGAAAAACAAATGAAAATCACACATTTTCGTAATTTGAATTTAGAATTGTCTTCTTTAAAATTAAAACTTTTTAATGATACCAAAACCAGCCAGATACAAATTGTATAGCCAAAGAGATCTTATTACAAGTTTATACATACTATATGCGAAAAGATTTTTTCCCCAACCTATTATATAGTCTTAAGTTTAATGTTAAATTAATTAAATAAATTTGCCAGGTGGTAGGGCATTTGCCCGACTGGATACCTACTATCCCTGGTCTAGATTATGTCGCCATAAAAACCTTGATTTGTGTTTCGGCATTAGTGACCAGGCTTTAAGCGATAAGGCCGCCTTTTGTTTTGCCGTTAAATTATTGTAATTATTTATTCTGTAATTGTTTATTTGGTGAACAATAAAGTGTTTGTTATTCTATTCTATTCTAACAGTAATCACTTAAATCTGAGATCATCAACGTTTATATGAAAACACTAGTCTATGCCCCCAATTTGTTCACGCTTGATTACTTGAAATTCCTGCGGAATTAACAGGACACAAAGTATCGCAGCATTTAATAAAGAATGTAAGCTATCATTTTAGTGAAAACTGTGTTGGAATAAACTAATTTTTATGCACCCGAACAACTACAAACCGCTCCCGGGAAAATTCCCGCGGGAATCGCGGGGAAAAAAATATCACACATTTTATTACATTAAATTTGCTATCGATTAGTGAAAAAAATCACATTGGAATTCGATTTTTTTAATCTAGTGTAAAACGCAAGGAGAGATTTGGGTAAGAAAGTACCAAATATACCAAATATTAACTATTTGGGCAGGGTTTCCCCTTTATTGTTCAGCCTTTGTTGTGTATATTCACACAGCACAGTAAGTAATCAACACAGTTTTTATTTTATTTTATTGGACTTGACTTTATGTTGTTGGTCCGAAGACCTCACAACTTTACCGGGGTTTTCGGGGCGAGTGCCTTTGCGAAGCGAAGGCGCTCGAGCCCGGGGGGCAACTTGCTCGAGGGGCTCCTAGGAGTTTCACCTCGGCTGGACTGTTGCCATGAGAGGGGGATGAATCTAATGATGCCCACCATAGGGCGACACAATGCACTAATTTAGAGCGGGCGACGGGTAATATAAAGCCAGAGAGGAAGGATCCCGGCGGACCGGGATCGGCGGTTCGCGGTGGCCTATGCTATCTTACTACCGTTTCGCAACGTGTTATGGCTGGGAGAGAAGAAACGACGAAAAAAACTTCCCAGCAACACGCCTAGTCTATCCTATGTCTCTTGGTGTCCCTCGCGGGGACGTGGAAAGATCGTGATTGGCGGCGTCGACGCCGCCGTCTGTGTCTGTCTGTCGGTGCCTGCCAGCCTGCCGTCCTAACCGCGGGCGGGCTGATCCGGGCCAGCCGTTTTGTGATATCGTCGACCTTGTCCGTGAGGATGTTACGCGGTCGTCGCACGAGAGCCTTTCGTCAAGGCTTATAATCGGACGCAGACACGACGAGGGGATTTCAATGGTGCGGCGTTAGATCGAAATACTTACGCGAGAGCGACGTAATGTAGCTTTTGATGGAGGGAAGCTCCAGATCGTGGTGGATGTCGACATCACGCATATAGAGAGGAGCACCGACGGCTCTGCGCATGAATTTATTCTGAACGATTTGCAGTTTCTTTAAAAGGGCAGGCTTGGCATGGCCGAATACCACACTCGCGTATGTCATGATTGGGCGAATGCATGTTTTATATAGACTAAGCTTGTGTCTGAGGGACATTTTGCTTCGTTTGTCTATCATGGTTGCTAGACGACCCATCACAAATCGCGCTCTATTCCGAACTATAGTGATATGCTCGTTGAAGCGCAAGTTCTGATCTAGAGTGACACCCAGGTATTTGGTGTACTTTGCCCAGGGGATCTCTTGGTCGTACAGCGAGATGGCTTTTAAGCGAAGGCAAGCGCGTTTGGGAGAGCGAAGCGTGCCCGGGGAAAAGAACATTGCTGCGCTTTTCTCCGGGTTTACCTCTATCCTCCATTTGCGAAACCATTCGCCTAGCTCTGTTACAGCTGCCTGTAGCCGGACGCAAGCCATTTGTCGATTGTGATCTGATGTATAGAGTGCGGTGTCATCCGCGAAGAGGGCCAACTCTACATCTGGAGTTTTTGGGATGTCGCTGGTGTACAGCGTGAAGAGTAGTGAAGACAGGGCCGAGCCCTGTGGTAACCGGCTGTGAGTGGGTGAGGGGACGAGCGTGTTCCCTCCACCCGAAAACGGAAGCTACGGCCTAGGAGGAAGTCTCGCAAGATGAGCACGAGTCTGTCTGGCACACTGAACTGGTACAGCTTGTAAATCAAACCGTTATGCCAGACCTTGTCGAAGGCCTTAGCTACGTCTAGGAACAGTGCGGTTGTTCCTATAGAGCGGGGACGATGGGCAAAGTGGGATAGTATGTGCTCCATGATGCGATGCACCTGTTGGACGCATGAGTGTCTGGCACGGAATCCAAACTGCTCATCGGGTAGTAGATGTTTGCTGATGGCAAAATCTCTAAGTCTAGAGAGGATCACCCTCTCGTAAAGCTTGCAGAGTGTGCTCAGTAGGCTGATTGGACGGTAGCTGGACGGTTTATTAGCCGGTTTTCCAGGTTTGTGAATACCGATGACATCTGCTTCCTTCCAGATCGCGGGGAAAGAGCAGTTTGTTATGGCGGCATTGAAGATGCTCACTAAGATTATAATCAAGTGGCCGGGGAGGAGTTTTAAGACGCGATTGTTAATGCCATCGATCCCTGGGGCCTTTCGCGGTTTGAGGGACTTGATCAGATCTTGCACTTCTTTGACCGTGACTGGGTAGAGTGTGGTTTCCGCTGGTAAGGAGGATGTACGTTCGACCTCGGAGTCCACCTCCGTCAGGTGTGACTGGTCGACGTTTTGTGTAGTGGGGGAGCATTGAAGCTCTAGACTCTGAGCAAGGCATTCGGCTTTCTCCTCGTCATCGAACGCCTCGGTGTTGTCGGCTCTTTCTAGTGCGGGTATGACAGTGAGGGTATCTGATTTGAGAGCTCTAGCCAGTTTCCAGTACGCCTGGTGAGTTGGTTCGATATCTCTCAACGTTCTGTCCCAACGTTGTTCCCTGACTTCCCGGATACGTAGTTTGACCTCGCGCTCTAGTTGGCGGAGTCGGACTCTGTTGTGTTCGGTACAATATCTGTCGTAAGCTCTGGAGGCGGCTCTCTTTTCCCTTAGCAGTACCCTCACCTCGTCCGGTAGGCATAAGTGGCGGTCATCCTCCACTGGCACCTGTCTGGACGAGTTCCGCACTGCGGATTGAAGGTGGCTGGTGAGGGCCTTGATCGCCGTCTCAGTGTCTTGGCGGGATTCGATGTGGTCCGGGATGCGGTCCAGGTCTTGTGATTCGGTTGCGGAGGTCCCCAAGTCTCAACCAGTCCACAGAGATCCTAGTTTCAGATGTCTGGTCCGTCTGTGGTCCTAATTTGAGGATAACCGGGCGATGGTCCGAGTCTATATCGTCCATCGTTTCGATCAAATGGAACTGAAGAGTTACGCCCCTCAGTAATACAAAGTCGAGAGTGTTTGGGGTCCCCCAGTCGCGGTTGGGGGGGTATCTTGTGGGGGTCATGGGAGTTATTATATCAAACAAAAGATTGTCTGATATATTTATCAGTGCTCTGCCATTGGGATTAGTGGTATTGCAATTCTACTGCTCGTGTTTGCAATTCAGATCTCCGGCTATTATAACAGCTGGGCCTAAGTTGAATAGGGCTTCTAGGTCTTTCTTAATAAGGGTTTTCTGGCACGCGAGGTATGCTTAGACTATGACTAGAGGTTGGTGGCCAGTCATTGCTAGTCTGCAAGCGGATACCTCCATACCTACAAGTGGTGGGGTGACTACAGGCATGCAGTGTAGAGATCTTCTGAAATGGATCAGGGTGCCGCCACCACGGCCTATCCTGTCATGTCTAGTGATCCGATAGTTAGGAATCTTTGGATCTCTTTCACTTGGTTTCAGGAAGGTCTCCTGCACTAGTAGTATATCTACTTGATTGGTAACCAGGAAGTCATGGACCAAGTCGCGCTGGTTTCGAAGGCCGTTGGCATTATAAGTCGCCAGAGTCAATGAGCGTGGTTTATTTCTACCTACATCTGCCATTTGTTACCGGTAACAATAATTTAACTAGGTTGTTTAGTTATAACGACCTAAGTACCTGGA
This sequence comes from Dendrolimus houi, assembly GCA_039645545.1. Taxonomy (NCBI): domain Eukaryota; kingdom Metazoa; phylum Arthropoda; class Insecta; order Lepidoptera; family Lasiocampidae; genus Dendrolimus; species Dendrolimus houi. Next base: position 19,169,299 of record CM077127.1, on the reverse strand, counting down.
GGAGGTACGCATGATCCATTTCGATCACGAGTTGATCCTGGAGGGAGGGTTGGTCAGACTCTGCAACTTGTCTCAGTTTTCGAGCCAAGAGTTGGACCTCTGCTAGGTCGAAAGGCAAGTTCTTGGCGAATTTAGTCGCCAAGGCCAAGTCTTCCGCTAAAGAGTGGTGGGGAGACGGCCCAGAAGGTGCTTTTAAAATGGGAGCGGGGGCAGGGGTTGCTGGGGGTAGGCCGGCCATAATTGGGGCGCGCGTCCTTAGTGGAGGGAACGCTTCCGTCGTGGGAAGACCCGTCCAGTGATTTACCACTGGAGGGGGGGCCGCCACGAATGCGGGTTTTTTCGGCACTTTTCTAGTGCCTTTTTGGGCGTTGCCCTTTCCGACCTTACGTTTGAGTCGGGGGGCGGCAGGACAGCCTCTGTAGTTAGCGGGGTGACCCGCTTGGCCGCAGAGAATGCAGCTCGGTGGCTCCGGGGAGTCTCGGGTGCGTGTGCACTCGGAGGTCCCGTGGTCGCCCAGGCACTTGACGCACCTGGGACGGGATTGACAATGTAGGGCAGAGTGCCCATAAAGTTGGCAACGATGACACTGCCGCAGTGTATGTTTTTCGTGTGGACATTCCATACGAAGGCCAGAGAGGCCACAGACCTTCTCAAGTTCGAAGATCTTTTTCCCCTCTGGGGAGAGGTCGAAGACAACCAATACTAGGTTTAGAGGAGACTTTGTTGCGTCGCCTCTGTACATACGGTGCACTTCGTGCACCGGTAAACTTGGGACTTAAGGTCCCTGAGAATGTAGGAACACTCGATTTCCTGTGGGAGTCCGCGGATTACAGCCCGAAGGCGTTTTTCTTTCGGCAGGGCATAAGTGTAGTAACCGATTTTACGGTCACATAACAAGGATGTTAGGGAGCGGTGGTCATTTGAAGACGTGACCATAACTTTGATGCCGTGTTGGGTATCACGGGCTTCTTTTATAGAGATTGCCTTACCTGGCAGTTCCTTAGCGAGTTGAAGCCAATGGGCTTTCTCGCGGATGATCAGGGGTGGCGGCGGGCGCTGTGAAGGTGGCCCAGGGCGGCTGGAAGTTGCCGCTGTTGGTTTTGTGCCCGCAGTGGGAGCGGGGTTGGGGGGGGACCTCCCTCTGGGTCTTCCGTTTTTTGGTACGATTGACGGTTATGAAACCGTCATCGTCTTCGTGGTTTAAGGGGATGTTCGCGGGAGGCGCGACATCCATGAGGTAATTTCATCGGCCGGTGGAAGAGGGGCATTCCTGAGGTATTGCGGACCGTCAGGGGATAATTCGATTTCTCGACGAGAATCGATTACGCGGTGTATGGACGATCGTGAACGCGATTTCGTCGAACTCGCGGAGCTCGAACGCGGTTGTCCCGACGCGGAACCGCGAGAAAACGAGGCGCGTGATTTTGGTGCCACACGGTGGGCATTGTTGAGCGGGGTTGCGGGCGGCGGGCGCGCCGGTAACACGGCGGGTAGGGATGCGGGAGGCGCGGGTGGCACGGGCGCTAAGGCAGAGCGCAGGTGGTCAGCGATAAGCGCGGTGGCGGGGGTCGCGGGGGGTGCGATGGTCGCGGCATATGTGGGTGCGGGGGCCCCTTGCACGTGTAACTTGCGGGACACAGGTTTCTCGGAATTAAGTTCCGAGATAACGGACGCCATTGATTGGGACTCCGGAGTCCTCAAAAATTGGTCGAGCGCTTGAGGAAATTGCTGTCGTAAAAATGACAGCAAACCCTCCAACAGCAATGGCGATAGCTCCACGCCGTCCATTGCCCCTGAGGGGGACGAACGATTTGGTGGAAAAACCACCTGATGACGCACTTTTCATTGCACTGTCACAGAAAAAACACAGATCGACCGGGTGAACGAACGAACACAACGAACACGAATAACGGACAGCCGAGGCGGAACGGGAGACGTGCGCGCGCGACTAACGACAACGGGCGAATGATGAACACAGTCCAAACCTTTTATACGCAAACACAACGCCTTTTATACGAAAAATGCTACCCTACAAAACAATAACATTGCATCATTGTTAAAAATAGCAATTACATCATAGTGTTACCAGGATCATAAAAACAATTATAATAATTAGTTACTAATGCACTAAATTATCTAGATGATAATTTAGTGGGCTTATAAAATTAACTAACCGGTAGCAAATGGTAATTTAATTATAAATTGAATCATCTGATAAATCGACTAAAATTATTATCTATGACGATTGTCTATGTCATACTAATATACACTATGGTTCTCATGACTACTGTGATGGACATCTTGTAACACTAGCCATTTTCATCATTCCCAGAAAAAATCCCGTGGGATTCCCAGGATAATGAAAGCGCAAAGTTTAATTCTAAGAAATTACTGTGGATCAGCAAAAACCGTATAGAATTCGGCCCAGTAGTTTTTACGTGAATCATGAACAAACAGACAAGAAATCTAAAAAAAAATTGCATCGTGTTCTCCACCGTTTATATAATATATTCCAATTGGTTTTTTTTTAATAACTTCAATATACAGACGGCATGTTTCGAATATTATAATATTACTAGCGTTTTCCCCGCGACTTCGCGGCTAGTAAATAGGGTGAGAAACCCTATTTAGTAGCTCGATGTTACTTACATAAAAACTTAATTTACTGTTCCTTGTTAAATTCACTATAATAACAAAGAAACTTAATCCGTATCTACACAACCGCCCAGTAAAACATAGAAGCAAGTCGAAGCCAAACTGATTTGAAGCAATATAATGAATGATATGTTGTTAGAAGGAATGCTTTAAGCAATAAAGTCGCCCATTATTCTACCCTATAGTAAAGACAAAAAAATGTATTAATTTTCTTATGTTGGTGTACAATAAAGAGTTTTGCTGTTGTTTATGACAACGTAGGTATTGGTTAGTGAATTGAATAACACGATTGCAGTGCCATCTATTTTGCTAATCCGTTTATTTTAAGGAAACGACGTCAATTATCGGGATAAAATGTATCTTAAGTGTTAACTCGGGTTATAAGCCAACACTATGTCGAGTTGCATTCATATACGTTAAGTAGATTCCAAAAAATATGCAATTGCAGCGCCATCTTTTTCGCTATTTTTGTCTATTCCACAGAAAGGACGTCATTTATCGGGATAAAAAGTATCCTAAGTTACGCCCGGGGATATGAAATTGCTCTTTGTTAAATTTCATTTAAATCCGTTCAGTGGTTTTCACGTCATGCTCTAACAGATAGATAGACAGACAACTAAAAATTGTGTTTTCGGAAATACCTAGTCCGAATTAGCCCTGATTTTTTTCACATTTTTAAACGCATTGTACAAACTCGAACTATTTGCAGATTTATTATATAGTATAGATATAGAAAGTATAACATATGGATACATAGATAGATTAGTATTTGGGACATTACACTAAAAATATATTTGAAAATATCCAAACAATAAAATCCAAATATATTCGTTCGCAGATAAAATACCGGGAGGAAAATTTCTCTTCACACTATATGACAAAGAGGGCTACGTATAAAAGCCGGGCCACATGGCGACCCATTTTTTTGGTATATGGCCTCTCTTTGTATTCTTCACGCGGTTTTTGTTGGTCTACACACAAACACAACGAGGCTTGCTTGTTACCTGAAATATTTCGAGAGTCGACGGTATTCCTGTTCCTTGTAATTTTTTCACATAGTTCTCTGTCGAGATTTAGTATACATTCCATAAATATCCTATACAAAGTAAACGAGATTACAATGATCTTATTAAGTCCTTTATAAAACCATGCTTAGAACTAGGGTCAGGTCAAATCAGCTGAGTTAATATTTTTATCATTTTAAAAAAAGTCAAAACCACCTCACCTTTGTATTAAGCGTAAGCAAGTTATCCTTATTAATGCTTATTAATATTATAAATGCGAAAGTAACTCTGTCTGTCTGTCTGTTCCATTTTCACGGAAAAACTACTGGACCGATTTGGCTGAAACTCAGTATATATACATATACTAGGTGACCCGGCGAACTTCGTACCGCCATATTTTCTGAATTCCTAAGACTGTTTCATGACACAAAAACAAAATCACCAAAATCAATCCAGGTTATTAGGAGGATTTTAGAACCCGATCTCAGCGCCACCTACCGGTTTCAATTGTGAATCTAAACCATCCGGGGACCCATTCAAACACACGAAACAAATATCATCAAAATCGGTCCAAACGTTTAGGAGGAGTTCACTGTCAACACACGTCCAGAAGAATTATATATATAGATAGATATTCGATACCAAGTTTGAACATAGGATACTTTTTTATCCCGGATAATGGGATAGATTTGTGTAAAGGTTATCCCAGAAAGTAGGATAGGTTTTTTTTGGGATTTACCATTTTGGTTATTTTGGCCATTTTGGTAATTTTGGTCAATTTGGTAAATTTGGTCATGTTTGTAATTTTTGTACTTTTTGTTATTTTTGTAATTTATGTAGTTTACAGATAGATAGACTGGGGATAGATAAATAAAACTAGAATGGGTTGAAATCAGGATGAAAGTTTGTATGGGAGACCAATCATTTCTCAAGTTTATAGATATAAAAAAATATCATCTATGAAAAATGCGATACGTGCTTCTTAAAGATAAGATGTAACTACAAATTTTTGAATTTATTGTAAAATGTGTCACCTATCCAAGGTGTTAATCGGTAAAATTGAAATCCTCATCGCCTTCTGACGCTTAGTATATTTAAAAACAAATGAAACTACATTCAAAGTAAATGTTTGAAAATTTACATTTATTTAATTTCATGTACAAATTCGAATATTATGTTTAATTATGAAGCTACAAACGCCAACTATTTGGTTATACAACAACAACTTTTTAAATGTTAAATTATTTTCGCGACACTTTAAGGAGATCCATCAAAACAACGATGCATTCCCCGTACATCGACCTGCTATAACAAAAATATAGTATAAAGCATCGAAATGCCAGTTGCATTCACTAGGTACGTGGCTGGTGGTGGCGATAGCGAACTCCTACGTCAATGTCGCTCATACCGCTCAAGTTAGATTAAATAAATATACAGAGTCCACATTTCATACAAAGCTTCTGTTTCTTTTTATTGCATGAGGCAACAGGCAGACGGCTCACCTGATGGAAAACGATTACCATCACCCATGGATATTTGTAACACCCAAGGTGCTACCAATATGCTGCTCCTCTTTAAAGGGAGCCTGGACCCTGGCCACTAATGCTGGAACACAATTCAATATTATAATGGCTGCATACTCTAAACCAGGGATGGTAGCCATCCAGACCGATAAATACCCTACAACATGGCTGTGCGTTGTTTTGTCGCCTCTTATGATAGGCTACCAGGCCGCAGGACATTGTATTCTTTCCTCCGTTCCTGCACGGGTATGGGCAAATCTCCTCAGTACATCACAATCCGCAAGCACTTTTTTTTAATCTCGTGCTAGATGTTTCATTTTTGGCTACAATATCACTAATTAACTGACTTCAAAAAGGAGGAGGTTCTCAATTCGCCTGTATGTTTTTTATAGCTCATTATTGTTATCAACAAGGCACTTGAAACGGGAAAAAAACCTGGTTGCGGCCAAAGATGCGCGCAGGAGATCAAAAAATAAAATATTATGTGTTATCAATTAAAAAACTATCTTGCTAGATATTGCAGTAATTCCTGAATATTTTATGAGACAAACGGAAGCCTTCTGTTCATCCAAATGGAATAGTTTTCGAGAGATACAGAGCCAAAGATTACGCGAACGAAGCTGCATGGAAACCCAATACTCACATAATTTATAGTACCTACTTTTGTTATTTAAGATTAGATAGAAGATGAATTCAACATATTGTTACAACTTAGAGCTTCGACAAAGACAAATTCCACGTACAGTCTGTAAAAGCACATTTTATTACCTGTCGGTATTTGAACTAATTGTAATCCTTTTATGATCGTCTTCTTTGGTTTACTTATTTATTGGCTTACGTTTCTAGTGTTGTGGAGAACAGCCTATTGTTCTATTTTACTCATTTTCGGCCGCTTGCAGGCTGTATCATTAGCCAGGTGTTACGGATTATGAATACAAATTGATTCTAGGAAATTATGTCGACATTGCCGGGCGGGCATATTTGCATTTATGCAGTATAAAACGATGGCCTGATTGAGAGGGGGTCAGTTGAGCGACAACTACGATCAAGGCGTGACGTGTGTACATTCGGGAATCTAATATTGACGGACTTTGCGCGTTTTATTGAATTACAACCTTCTGAATTACGTTTGGACTTGTTGTGTTCGGTTATATTTGTACCTATGTTTGTATAGTTCTAATAAACTCTATAATCATTCTAACGGCATTTTAATTCGAGTCCCGCAACTCGTAACCATATTATAATCCTTTAGGAACGCCAAATGTACAAGAGGTCCAGGTGCGACCTGAAAACACCGACGCCGCCTTCTGACTTGTCGGTGCAGTAGTAGTTCCGAATCGGTATACTCGATACACTCGATCCCGAAAGCTTACCGAGCGTCTATATTTCTATGAGCATTTCCTGATGCGCACACTGTGTGCTGCTTCCGAACCAATCTTCTTTATATACGGTACAGGTGGTGTACTCAATGAAACACTCCTTAAATATGGACTGTATATATTATAGGCGCTTCCAACAGCAATAGGTATGAATAGCACTACTGTACTAAATGGCACGTTCAAGTCAAGTAACACAAGTTAGCACTAGAAGCCGGTTGTTCCTCTGAACACTGATAGCACTAATTGTATCGATTTCACTGATCAATACTAGTTGCACTAATCAAACACACTGGTATTCACAAGATCCACGAAAGTCACGCTGAGAGTCCAAATGGATTCGGGAACTGGTTATATACTTGACCAACTGACTTTTGGCTATTGACCATGCCGGTGGCTCGCACCGCACTCGCTAAGGTACTATTTTTAAACAGACGCTTAGCTGCTAATCGAGCGAGCTACGTGTAAGCGGGGCGTGGACGTATAGGAGTTTCGGGGAAGAGGTCAGGGGGGCAATTTTGCCCGCAACACTTTAGATATTCCTTAAGTAAAGATGTTTTAATTTAATTCTCTAAACACACAATTTAAGTAAAAATTTTATACAATTGGATGTGGTAGAGCTATGCTAAAATATTGATTACAGCTTTTAGGGAAGGCTCGATCGGTATGATAGCACATTCTCTCACAATATCGGCGTGAAATTTTCAGCCTTGGGCTAATCGTGTTTGGTAAGAAGAGTGAGTTCCTATGGCCCATTTCCCACTTACCCAATCCTATCCCCTCAATCCCATCTCCCTGTTCCATCGCCTCTATCCTATCTTAAATTCTGGCAACTCCTTGGCTTCGCCCCTGGTGCTATTTATTAGGTGGGTCATCTGCATGGTTGGTAGTTTCGCTATAAAAAATAAAAACAAAAAATTGTCTCGTAAGAAAAAGCGAAGTATAAACACCGTTTCCCATAGGTATTTGAAGCGTGGTAAATATTACTTTCTGAGATATGAACTCTGTCGCATTGTTTGATCATATCATCATACCACTCTTATAGGTCAGTTAACCGATTGTTGAACTCCAAGTATACAAGTGGTACGGGGTGGGACAGATTTGACCGATAGTAAGATTCAGGGACTTTCAAGCTTCATTTTCTTAGAGCACGGTTAAATGTACTTAGCTTTGAGTTTTTCATGTCAAAGAATCACAATCAGATTAATTTTATATTTATTAATCCATGAACGATGAGCTTCTCTTTTCAATAAAATTGATCACAAAATTATTATCTCAATGTAATGAATACTTGTGTACATAACTGGGGCCGTGTACACTAGATTTGTTTGTTTTGCGATTTCGCTACATAACTTTGTACCATCATATAGATTACACCTTTCTGATATACTTCATTTTCGTAGACGCAGTAGTTTACGAGAAATATATCTGTGATATACAAAGATAAATGATTATCATAATGATTTCATAACTTTTTTGTTTTTGCTAAAATTGCGTCGGAATCGTATTAGAGTATAATATTCCTTCATGGTCGGCTAGTAAGTTAGTAACACGGAGTTATTTGATCTGATCCCGCTGTCTCCCTTCCACCATTGGATAACCAGATGCACCAGCATTCGGCACCGATGTACGGTGGATCCGAACGAAGCGCTTTGCGTCCATTTTCATCATACACACCGCAAAAAATGGAACTCATTGCCGGGCTCTGTCTTTCCCGTTAACTACAACCTAGATGTCTTCAGAGTCCGTCTGAATTGTGACCTTCTAGTGTGTTCCCTCTCAGATTTCCCCGCTTAACATCAGGAGAGATTGTGATCAAACGCGAATGTATTACCAACTACTATAAAAACACTTCTGTTCATAGAAATATTCATAGGTGACGGTAACTACTGTTCATCACGTCGGCCGTTAACCGTATTGTAGCAATAAAAATTAAACCTTGTAAATTTAAAAGTTACATCTACTATCATTAAACTTAAATAAAATAACATTTTTATTAAAATAAAGCAGTTCTTACAGTAATTATGTTGCAATTTAAAACACAGAGCTTTCGAAGTGCTACTAGATGAGGTAGACTAATCTTCCATACATATAATAAAATTGTAGAGGTCGAATTTCTGTACAATGAAAAAATATGCTAAAAACCGAGTCAGGGGGATGTAATTCTCTCTTATTTAGATTAGTTTTGTCTTCAACTGTACTTCTGTTATTTCCGCCTTTCTTACTCTTCTTAAAATACTTTTTCGTATTTGTGTACAAAACACCTTCATCCTGATTTTTATTCGCGTCTCTGGATTCATGCTCTTCCAGTATTTTAATTTTTAAGGCCTCTGGTTTCGGCAACTCGTCTCTCGACTCAATCGCACATCTAAAGCTTTCAAAATTTCCGGGCAAACTGTATAACAACATGATAGATACTAAATCTTCGTTGATATTTATACCAATGTCTGCAAGCTTATCCACAGCGTCGAAAAACGTATCCAAATGTTCTCTAACATTTCCTGTTTCCGACATTTTGTGCAGGATTAAACGTTTTAAAAGTGTAGCCTTCTCAGCGGGTCCCTTCGATGCGTATATTGACTCCAATTTCAGCCAAACATCTCTGGAAGTTTTACAACCTGTAATATTACGAAGTTCGCTTCCACTCATCGAAAGAATCAAATCGGCTTTAGCTTTTTCGTCCTCTTCGATCCAGCGTTCAGCTTCATTAATCTCAGCTAGTTTAAGAACCTTGCCACTTACGTACTTCTACTCATTGTTTTTAATTAATAGAGCTTGTACCTGAATTCTCCAGCTATCGTAATTATCCTTGCCCAAAGGCTCGATTCGCATCGACATACTGCTCATCGTTCTGCACCTTTTCGCAACTAATTATACTGCTTTTGAATAATTTCCGATTTGTATACTTTCTATTAATATAACAGCGCTATGTACTTGGGCTGCCTGGGCCCATAACCAATGTTGGGGGCTAAGAAGACGTGATTAATGGATACGAGAGGTTTTCGTTGTTACAAGATATATTTTCAAGACTAACTTCAACGGTGGCAGAAACAACTTGAAAGACAGCCACGCATTCCAATATTAAATTCAAATTTAACATATACAAAAAGTTTGTATATCCATCAGTAAGAAGTGAAATAGAACTAATTTTTTTTTTCTCTGTCTATTTATCTGTTTGTCTGTCGGTTTGTTCCAGCTAATACCGAAACGACTGGACCGATTTAAATGAAATTTTATATGGTGGAAGCTTATATCTATATATAATATCTATATATATATAGATTAGAAAGCAGCTTTGTTTGTTTTGTTACTCTAAATAACATATTTGGCTAAAGAGGTTCTATTATGTAATTTTTAGACCTAAAACTTTACTGTTTGGTCTTAAATTCACTACAATAACAAAGAAACTAAGTCCATATAGTCTACACAAATGCCAAGTAAAACAGAGGCAAGTCGAAATTAACCTGATTTGAAGTAATACAATGAATGTTTATGACAACGTAGGTATTTGTTATGTGAATTGAAAAAATGTCATTGTAGCGCCATCTAATTTACTAATCCGTCTATTATAAGTAGGTAAACGACGTCATATATCGGGTCAAAATATATTCCAGTGTTAACTCGAGTTATAAGCCAGCACTATGTCGAGTTTCACTTAAATAAATCCGTTAAGTAGTTTTTACGTGATACTTAACAGACAGACAAAAATTGTTAAAATTATGTTTTCGGAATCTGCTGGTCTGAATTAGCCCCCTTGATTTTTTCAAATTTTTAAACGTATTCTGCAATCTCGAACCATTTACAGATTTATTATAGTATAGAAGATAGATAGATAGAACAAAACAGAAGATTTAATTGAAATTTAAGTGTAATAATATATTCAAACATTACAAAGTAAATGTAGGGAGTAATTCATATGAATCAGATAAAATTAAATATAATATCTATTCATATAATAAAACTGTAGAGTTGAATTTCTGTACAATGAAAAAAATGCTAAAAACCGAGTCAGAGAGATGTAAGAAGTGAAATAGAACTCATTTAGATTTTTTTTTAAATTATGTTTGTCTGTTTGTACCGGCTAATCTCCGAAACGACTGAACTGATTTAATTGAAATTTTGTATGGTGGTAGCTTATATCCCTGGTCAACATATAGGATACTTTTGATCCCGAAAAATTAAAGAGTTCCCGTTGGATAGTTAAAAAACCGCACCACGCGAACGAAGTCGCGGGCACCAGCTAGTTATGAATAATTTCAGAATATTAATTCGTTTAAGGCGGATTTACACAGGTTCACACTGCTGTCTTTCAATTTCCATAGAAAAGACCCAAAAAAAGCTAAAAAAAAATCATATCATAATCATTACAATATTTTTATTAAATAAAGTTTTTAAACCTATACAAGTAATTTAAACTTAAGCAATAATATATTATTTAAGCCAACATTACATTTTTAACGCTAAGCGAGCAAAAATATGTGAAACTAATACTAGTATTTCATCTTATATATTTTATGTAATAAGCTTTTATAGAGATTAAATGAATTACACACCTTGAACACTCGTCTCTTCGTCGTTTACTAAATTTAAAAAAAATTACCAGTTCCCATAGATAAAACAAGCTTAAGCATATTTTCTTATAAATAAAAGTTAATATCAAAGTATCCTAAATACCTAACATCTTATACATATAACAATCAATTACTGTTCGTTAGTCTCGCTAAAACTCGAGAACGGTTGGACTGATTTGGCTAATTTTGGTTTTGAATTAGTTGTGGAAGTCCGGGGAAGGTTTAAAAGGTGAGTACATATGAAAAAAAATTGATTTTGAGGCGGTACGAAGTTTGCCGGGTCAGCTAGTCGTCCTATATTTATTTTCCGCCTGACAAAATCAATTCTATTCTAGAGATAACAGTATTATTATTTTACTTAAAGAATTACACTTTAATTCTATCCGCACAGTGCAAGTTGCAGTGACGTGGAGAGGGCTTCGTCCTCAGGGCCACCGACCTTAGTGCATTGAGCTTGCCATCCAGCTAGTTCTTATGCAGCTGTATGCTCTGTTACTTAATATTATGAAAACGGTTCTACAGAGACAGATATAGAGACGAATGGTTAACATATTACAGTGCGGTTTTAATCTATTTGAAAGGGTCACAATGTACAACCAAGATTTAAAATGCGGCTTGTGTTTTGGTGGGTTTTATATTCATAACTATGTCCGTGACATCATTTGCGTGGACATTGGACTTTCTCATATCTTCTGCTGAACCCTGCTAGATATTGAAAAGGAATAAACATAGTAGGTATATAAAGTCTGTTATTTATTTATCCAAATTCAATTTATTTCAGTGAAAATGGGTAGTTACATTTATAAAGGTGTTATAAAATACATATAAAGTTCACCATAATAGGCCTATTGGCATGCAATGTCCATTTATTTATGTTTTAAATATATCATGGTATTTATTGACACTGTTATCTTCTTCTTCTATCTATCTATCTATCTATAATATAATAAATCTGTAAATAGTTCGAGTTTGTATAATACGTTTAAAAATGTGAAAAAATCAGGGGGGCTACACAATTTTTATAATTTTATCTGTTTGTTAGAGCATCACGTGAAAACTACTGAACGGATTTAAATGAAACTCGACATAGGGTTAACTTGTATCCCGGACATCACTTAGGATACTTTTTATCCCTATAAATGATGTTGTTTCCATAAAATAGACAGATTAGTTAAATAAATCGTGTTTTTCATTAATTCGATGCAATGCACTAAAAAATTTCAATATTGTCATAGGAAATAAGTCATTAATTGTATTACTTCAAATCAAGTTGGCTTCGACTCATCTCTATGCTTTGCATGGCAGTTGTTTAACTATATGGATTTAATTTTTTGTTGTCGTAGTGAATTGAACACGAAACCATAAAGTTTTAAGTCTAATATATACATATATAAAAAAGGTTTATAAATATAATAAAACCTAATTTAGTTTTTATGTAAGTAACATAGAACTAGTACAACCTAGCGATCTTAATGCTATAAGACCGCCCCTTTATTCAATATTTATTGGACCTGATTTTAAGAACATAGTTTTAATTTTGGTGAACCATAAAGTGTTTTCATTCATTCATTCATTCATTCATTCATTCATTCATTCATTCATCCATTCATTCAAACATGTATTTAAAAAAATATATCCTACTTCCTAAAATTTTGCTCGATGGTAAGCCGTCCGTTATTATTATCACCGCCAATAATATCGTCGAGAGGAGGGCGCGTCGTATTCTGCGCGCGATCACATCTTCTACCGTGGGGCGAGACACTTAACCGCCCCACGCCGGATAGAGAATGACGATGCTGGGGCTCATGCTTTCCCCCTGCAGTGGATGTGGCCCTAGGGCCCCCGCCTGCCAAAGCACGTGGAGTTGGTCGAGCTTCCCCTTTTGCGTAGCCCTGTCAAAAGGCGAAGGAAGGAACACTGAGGAGTTTTAGAGGAAAATATTTCTTGTTTGCGGTGCTAGTGCCACCCCAACGTAGCGACCCCCACACTCACCACCACGTTTCCCCCGCGGTGAATAGTACTCAAACGGATTTCTCCTCGCTAAAACAATGGAGAGACGTGTATCCCATAGATGGATGAGCTTACAGACATGATAATTTTTAAGAGTTCCGTTTTTACCAATATGGCCACGGAAGCCTAAAAATAATATACTCGTTAAATAAACTTATTTTCACAAAAATGAACAGTTGCAATGATTCCAGAATACAATAGCCCTTAACACAGCAAAAGCCTTTAGAATTTCTGAAAAGGTTACCGCTTTAATTTAATTATTAATAAAATATCAAGGGATGGTAGTACAGAAAATGCTAATCACAGCCCGGAATTACCTGTAATCCGTGCGTAATAATTGCCTTAATACTTCCGACCTTTTCATAAGTACTACCCTTACACCATTGCTAACATAAAACAAACCAAAATGTTTGTCTTGCGTTTATAAACACACTTGGACCTTTATTTCATTGGTTTTATTCATAATTGTATAGAAGACCTTAGTTTTGCGATATGAACTATTTTTGTAGAATACAATCCTTGCAATTTTCTTTGTCGGTTGTAACTACTGAGGAATATATGGTAATAATAAAACTAGAGATGATAATTGCACAGTAAACAAGCCGTTTGCTAATCGGGCATTAGAGATTTTTTTTTACAAAAAAACAATTATAATAATAATAAATAAATCGGCAGACAAACACACACACTGTATATCCCCAAAATAAGCAAGTTACGCTTGTGTTATGGGTAATATACAACGGACCACTCTGGGGCCGATCCCAGACACCCAGACCATAGTAAATAACGGAGAAAATCCGTTTCCGTTAGTCTTCGTCATTAATTTCAATCTGGAATTATGCTTCAATGTCGTAATTTCATTTCTGCGCTTTTCAACCAAATTGATATAATTTGGTTGAACCTTGTATATTTATATTTTTAACCACGTATCAATGCACATGATGGCATGTCCAATTGTACAAATTCGTAGAAAAAAAATGATTAAGTATTTAATAGACAAATGACCGTGTTTATATACAAACGTATTGTTCTTTTCAAAATTAATCTCATAAACAAGCAAGCACTGTCTGTAATATGAAAAAGTATTTCAAAACTTTTGATGAAATAAAAGAGCTACTGCAAATAAAGCATTTATTTCAAGTACCTTTATATCTCTCAGTTCACATATAAGCACAAGTTCGTTCGTAACGCAAAAGTTCAGGGCCAGTGACTCCTGAAATGAACCACTTTGAACTGGATGGTTTGTTCTACTACGCTCATCTTTGTGATAAAACTTCGGTGATAAGAGACCGCTCCTGAGAATATTATGAAGAGAGAATAATTTTGAAAACAAAAAGGAAATATAAAAACGGATAAGTGTGTGGCAGTCCACGGTTTACAAAAGGTAAAACATTATTTGGCTGTATAAGTAACCATGAAAAAGCATTTAATTATTGATTACAAATAGTCATAATTTGTGTAATAAAAAAAAATTAAAGGTAGCCGCTTATTCAACTCTTAGAGTTGAATTTACAAAAACACGATACACGTGTACATTTATTTCTAACCAGAAGCAGATAGATATATAAAATTTAGAGCTTCTTACATTACAAATGATGGATTTTCATACAAACTTTCATAGACAAATTAATGAGGTTGTATAAAAGTTAGTTTATTCCGATACAATTTCACTAGAACGATAGCTTAAGTTTTTTTTTCAAAGGCTGAGGTACTTTATATCCTGGATATCTCGGATTTTTTTGAAAATCGATCACACGGCTAATAATAGTATGGCAATTGGCCCTAGAGTTATTACGGTTAAGCTTGGTACTACATAACACATCTGACCATATCTGACCAATCTAAAGGACTCTTTATATTGAATTTTTATATATAACTTCGAAACAACGTGATTTTAGGACTGGTGCAATGCTGGATCACGGATCCCACACAACTTTGCTGGTTCGAGTAACTTTTATAGTGGAGTGTGAGTTATATTTAATGGGATATATGGAAGTGAGAGGTAAGCTAAATCCTGCACAAAAACCAATGAGGTAATAAGCACTACTAACCTCGGAAACCACCTCCAATGAGGCAGATAGAAAGCTCCTAAGAATGCACTTGTCTTAGATTTCGAAATTGGTACACTCACACCAAAGAGCAAGTACGGCTTGTACTTGCTCTTTGGTATAAAAGGTTCTTTCTTTAGGTATATAAGGTTCAATGAGATATTGATGAATGGGATGTGAAACGTTACTTGGTCTCAGTACGAAGAAAACGCTACGTCCGGACTGACCTCACATGCCTTGGAGACTAGCTTCGCCACCACTCAATGGCGGAGAAACCAAAAGCCAGCGGCACTTATAAAACTACCCACATCAGTATAAATTGTGAGGATCCAACAGGACTTGCTTCATATAACAGTTTCTATATTTATTAGATATTTTTAATAGAACAGTTGTAATTATGAATGCCTTTAGTAACATTACTTATCCCGGGTTTTTAATGGAATCTTTGGGATTCATATGTTTTCATACTAAAACATCGGTTGCCCTCCTGAAAATACCCTTTGATTTTATATATTGGCAAAATAACTGCAACCTTTGTTACCAACGTAGACAAAGTCGCAGACAAATCCTAGTAATACATGTAGTAAATAAAGATTCGTTCATTCGTTCTTAACAACACAATGAAGGAAAGTTTCTTTGCTATTATTGTTAAAAGCATTTGGTTTCAATGTAAAAGTTTGCAAGACAATTTTCTACAAAAAAACAATTAAGTACGTATAATCAATTATTAACAAACTTTTTACTCTAATTAATTTTCTCCAATTTTTAGAATGTGACTGTAACTGGATCACAAACTCGCAGAAAGTAATTTTTCAGAAAGGTCGTAATTAAACAAAAAAAAGTAATTACGCGAATAGTCCAAAAATACAATGAGACCAAGTCTTTTTTGGGCGCTGTGTTGATAACTTTATAAAAAAAGTTTACTTAATTTTATGAAAAAGGTTGTGACAAAGAGGCACTCTGGATTGTGGACGAAGTAACTTTTATAAAAATTACATTTTAAACTTAAGGCTCCTATTGCCAGAAAACAACTTTTTGTAGGTAATTGTTGATCAATAATTTACCAAAAGAATTATCATAAATCTGCAGGATATAAGACGTAATGTGGTTTTTTTGTAATTTTTATATACTTATCTTAAGTTAAGAAAAAATTCACCCATCACCTTCAAACTATTGTCATGAAACCTTTTTACTTCTTCAATGTTTATCAAAAGAGGATAAAAATATATATCTACATCTTTGTAAAAGAAATAAATAATTTAGCCAAATTATTTATTTCTTTTACAAAGATGTAGATATATATTATTTTTTTAAATACTACTATATTTTATCTATACTACGTATAATAAATCTGTAAATGGTTAGTGTTTGTACCATGCGTTTAAAAAGTGAAGAAATTGGAGGGGCTAATTTGGATCAGGATTTTTCGAAAATTCAATTTTGTAAATTTTTGTCTGTTTGTTAGAGCATCACGCGAAAGCTACTGAATGGATTTAAATGAAACTTGACATGAAACTAGCTTATATTGGGGAGCTGAATTAAGGATACTTTTTATACCTACAACTGATGTAGTTTTCTTAGAATGAACGAATTAGCAAATGGCGCTGCTATCGCGTTTTTCAATTCACTAACAAATTACTACATTATCATAAAGAATATGTCATTCAATCTCTCTTTCTCTTTTCTTTCACCATATCCCAATTATTTGGGGTCGGCACAATATGTCTTTTCCTTCCACACTCCTCTACTCTGACATACATCTTCTGTCACACCACATATCATCATATCATCCTTCACACAATCCATCCATCTTTTTTATGTCATTCAATGTATTATTGTAAATTAGTTTGGCTTCGACTCGCCTCTGTGTTTTGCCGGGCAATTGTCTAGACTATAAAGACTTAGTTTCTTTTTTATTACTATATGTTTTTATATTATATACAAAAAACCGAATTCAATTTTTATGTAAGTAAAATAAAGCTACTTCCTATGGTTCGTCAGGCGGCATAGACGCGGAGCAAACTTAAGTTCACAATAAAATAATAATGCATTCGAAAAACGACCGCGTTTATGGAATTCCTGCTATCGCCCGAAAAATCCTCGAGGACGCTGCCGTTGCTACAAGCCTTAACCCTTTTGGTGGACCGTGAACTGGTACTACGGAAAGGTCACTGAACACGAAAAGAGAAACCATCGTATTTATTTTCGGGCTAATGAACATTCATACCTGAGGAGAGATTGAATAATATATAAGTTACGAAGTAGATTTGATCCCGGCGGAGTACTGACTCAGCGAACTGCGCCTGCGGATTTGGTTTCGAAACATGAAATAGTAATGACTAAGTATTAGATTCGTTTGCTGGCACTGAATGTTTCTAAGTATTATTTACTTTCAACGCTCATCGTAAAACTTGTGTCGTGTTTACTCGTTGTTAAAGCTACATTAATGGTTGAAGATATATATTAGTATATTATACGTATAACCTTCTGATTCGAGTAATGTCAAGGTCTTATGACCCGAAAATTGCAATCCAAAGCAACTACTGAATTATCATTTTGACATTAACCGCTGATATGTAGTATACTTTTTATCTCATTAGGAGATGTTTTCCTGAGTAAAGCTAAAATTAACCATAAACTTTAACTTAAACCATACTCTTTGGGACAGATTAAAGTAAAGATCATGTCAACAAATCCATTATTAGAATAATATTTTTGCACAGCAGTGAAATGAGGGCCGTGGTTGAGCAAAATAAGCACGTCACGGATATGAATATTTCGCGGTGGACGGAGTCCTGCGAAAAGACTGTGTTAGGAACTTTCGTATCTGCGTCCGCTTTCATGTCCCTAATATAAGAAACTGCAAGAAGATCGCCTACGCTTGTACGAGAACGTTAGACGCAAATCATCTAGTTATGTAGGGAACAAATGTCTAGCCATATCACTTTTGCCAGACTGAGAGAATAGTTAGCCCCATGACATGACGACCTGACTTCGTGAAGGATGAAATGCGTGCCAATGCGTCACGTTAAAGAACGTCGAAGACTGCAAAGTGGAACTCTGGAATCTAAACGTATCTGGGATTTAATATGAAGAATGGATGATAGTGATTATAATAAGGATGATGATGAAGAAAGGACACTTTTTATTTTAAAAAGATGCGTACATAGTTTTCTTATAAAACCCATAAGAAGTGGAAAATTATCTTTTAATTAATCAAAAAAATGTTGAAAAATACGACCTTTTCTTCTGTCCACACAAAGGCTTTTGGGCGTTAAATCTGGCACAATTCAGTGAGCAGAAAAATCAATGAGGCAAGGAAATACTGCCCAGAAAGCTCTCAAAGCTATTCGTTTTCATTCTCTACGTGTCTGTGTGAATCGGTGAAATTTCAGGATGACTTATTTCATTCCTTGAAAATGTACCGAACTTATATCATTCTATTATTTTAGAATGAACAGTAATGGTATTGTTATTCATTTAATATTGTTATCGCATTCTGTAGCTTATAATATCATTTCAATAAATGCAAAAAATCTATCAATTATTTGTTACTGTTTTACATGATATTACGGCCTCCATGTGGATGACTGAATATTGTCGCACCATACCCTGTTACTGAAGAAGACACCCCAAATTACACTATTATTTTAGGCATAAAAAAATTATGCCAGCTGCTTGGTTGGCATATTTTTTAAAAATTCTTTAACCCTTATTACTTCCTGATGTTTTCGACCCTTATTACTTCCTGATGTTTTCGCCTATACCAGCGATTAACCTAAGGTCAAAATTACAGGGCTATCTGCTCCTCCAATGATGTTTAGAAAGGCCAAACACCACTTTATTAGCTTCCTATAGGTAGGAGGTACCTTTCTTTTCTTTCTGCGCAAAAAAATCCAAGCAATTAAATATTTCAGTTTCAAAAGTGAAGAGTAATCCAAAACACTTCAGGAACTCCCGCATCCGCGGCAGTCTTCATGTCCATGACGTAGCAGACAAACTGCAAGAGAGTCGCTTATGCTGGTACGGCCACGTTTCACGAAGACCGGCTAATTAAGTGGAGAAGAAATGTCTCGCCATGTCGCCTTCTCCAGGTACCGGTCGAAGAGGAAGTCCCAAGAAATGCTGGATTGACATTGTGAAGGATGACATCCGTACCAATGGTCTCAAAACGAGGGATGCTGACGACGGCGCGGACTGGAGTAGAAAAATAGGAAAGCGGACCTGGGCGTCGGAGTGAACGCTCCAATCGCAACCAGGATTTAACACTCGGATGACGATGATGAGACGGAGTTGGTAATAGGTTTGTTAGAGAAAACAGAAGGTAGAGTTTAGTTGGGTTGAGAAGATGATAAAAGAAGATAATCGATATATGTGAACACTTTATTTCTCACCAAGATAAACAATTACAAAAATGTTTTGTCCCAATTTCATTAAACATTTGCCTTTTATGAACCGTTCAGTTTTATGTATTGTTTGGAATTTTTTTCATTACAACATCATCACGAAAATTATTTTTGCTAGTAATAATTTAATTAGAGTACTTCACGTTACTTCATTTTTAACAGCAGTATTACAATACTTTTATGGTAAAGCAATAAAACAAGATGTTAATTAAACTGCATTTTTAAAAATAATCAAGTTTTCGATATAAATGAAAAATAACTTATTGTGCTTAGTTCCTATCTTGGTACTGAACACAATGAGTTATTTTTCATATTTCTAGTAGAATCTCTAAAGGACTCCCGCAATATTCCCACATCCAAATACCATAACTTGTCGAGTGCAAGGAGTGAAATGTCAAATGGCAAATGAAAATGATACGAGTTCGTGCACTGAGAGAACTATTTTTACTGTCTTGACTTGGTTCATACCCACTCAGAAGTTCTCCGCTGCATTGCACCTAGGTATTGTGTGTGAGCAACATTTAATAACGTTGTTATTTGCTCCACCGATTCCGTCTGAGACTGTAACAAGATGCTGTGCTAATTTTGAATTAAGATGGAACTGTTGGTTTTTATTTTATTTTTGTACTTGATGCTGATCACAGAAGCGAAAATTCCAGGACCCAGACATCTTAATTGCTGCGAGTGTGCTCATCTCAATTATCTATACTATTTAGACTAAATTAATTATAAAGACTAATTTGTGTCACATTTTACATAATTCTACTGTCGATATTGATTATAGTATTGATAATAGACAATATATGACAGTCAAATCAACTAATATATTTTTTATAATCTTATAAAACACCGAAGCTGCCTAAATATTGTAGTGAGTCACGAAGTCATATCTTTAATAAGTCAAGTATCGTATTAACTAAGTATTGTCTAAACAGTAATCCAAATAATTCGTATCATGATACTTTGAAATCATGATGATAACATAATAGGTTGGGGAAAAAGTCTTTTCGCATATAGTATGTATGAACTCGTAATACGATCTCTTTGGCTATACCATTTTTATCTGGCTGGTTTTGGTATCATTAAAAAGTTTTAATTTTAAAGAAGACAATTCCAAATTCAAATTAGGAAAATGTGTGATTTTCATTTCTTTTTCTTATTGTTAAAATGAGTGAATCTAATGAAGAAATTCGATACATTTTAAAATTTTACTACAAAAAAGGTACAAATGCAACACAAGCCGCGAAAAAAAATTGTGATGCTTATGGATCTAATGCAGTATCTACGAGAGTAGCGCAAATTTGGTTTAAGCGTTTTCAATCCGGAAATTTTGATATCAAAGATGCACGTCGTTCTGGTCGCCCTGTTACGGACAAAATTGATGCTATTTTTGAAAAAGTGGAGCAAGATCGGCATATTAGTAGTTACGATGTAGCTGAAGAACTAGGAATTGACCACAAAACGGTTTTGGTGCATTTGAAAAAAGCTGGGTACACAAAAAAGCTCGATATTTGGGTACCTCATGAGCTCACTGAAAGAAACCTAATGAACCGTGTACTCATTTGTGATTCTTTATTACGACGTAATGAAAGCGAACCATTTTTGAAGAAGCTGATAACTGGTGATGAAAAGTGGATCAAGTACGACAAGAACGTGTGAAAAAGATCGTGGCAAAAGGCCGGTCAAGCTTCACAGACTGTGGCGAAACCCGGGTTAACTTACAACAAGGTGATGCTGTGTGTATGGTCGGATTGGAAGGGCATTATTCATTATGAGCTGTTACCGCCAAGCAGGACCATCGATTCTGAACTGTACTACGAACAACTGATGAGATTAAAGCAAAAAGTTGAGAGAAAGCGGCCGGAATTAATCAACAGAAGGGGTGTGGTTTTTCACCATGATAACGCTAGACCTCACACATCTTTAGCCACTCAGCAAAAATTACGAGAGTTTGGCTGGGAGGTGTTAATGCATCCGCCGTATGGTCCTGACCTTGCAACTTCAGATTTTCACCCGTATCGGTCTCTGCAGAATTTCTTTGGTAGTGTCAGGTTAACATCACGAGAGGACTGCCAAAACCACTTGTCGCAAACCCACTTCAGCAATGGGATCACGTCCCTACCTACAAGATGGCAAAAAGTTATCCAACAAAATGGCACCTACATACTTTAGTCAAATGTATTTATTATACAGGCAGCATATTTTGAGAATTTGTACACCGCATTTTCAGCAAACAGACTTTGCACTCAGCATATTGCCGTGCCGGAATTATATCCGACACAACGCTAATTTTCAGTGCAAACCTTCCTTTTAGCGTAAGAAGAAAACGACCCAATTTTGTGAAATATTTAATTAGTAAACCAAATAAAAAAATAAAGCAACTACAATTACTTTAAAATTCAAATAAATCAATAACCATATAATTACTTAAATCTACTGGCACATACATATACGACATCTTTGTCAGTAGGTTTGTTTACATTTAAGTTTGTAAGGTTTGTTTAAATTTAACATTTAAGTGGAAAGATTTTGGTATCATCCACTCTAGATGTATCTGGATCAATCAATTAAGGTTAGATAGCTGTGCAATAATCAAATATTTGATTATTGCACAGCTATCTATATTTAATTGATTTTCGTAATAGCTCTATTATTAAACTTAAGGCTTTGATACAAAACACCGCTTGATCCTGATACATCTAGAGTGGATGATACCAAAATCTGTCCACTTAAATGTTACAATCGCTCACTCGTAAAACTAGAACACCCAGCAAATTCGCCATGTAATAAAAGAAATCCTACTGTATCGTATATCAACAAAACAAAGGGTGTTTTGGGTTGGTAACCCCAATATACTCTTATATGTCGAGACACAGATTCTGGAACCTCAGTTTATCACCTAGCTCGAACATGGCACGTTCACCAAGATTATCCGACGTGTTTAGAATATTACTTTATATACAAACATGTATAATATTTACGTAGGTACGTTGATTATAGCAAGCATGATAGCAAGAGTTATGACTAGGGTTGCCCCGAGATCGGCAATAATAATAATATATCTATTATGTAACCAAGTCCTTATACATTTCACTAATTAAACATTTATTTTCTTACTCTTTGGATACACCATTACAGAAAGACTTACAGATTAGTAGGGACTACATATATATTATATATGTGCACAAATGGCAATTTTAGAAACAAAAATGATCTCTTCTAGATTTTAGAGATTGTTAGCTATCTTAAATTGATAAAAATGTTATTTTATATTTTTTAAATATTAATTTGTACAATTTAACAACCCTTCTTACAAACAATATCTGCGAATAACATTGGAGAAAACAAAAATAAAAAACTTTTAATTATAATATATTATATGTAACTTTAATAGTATAAAATAAAGTCTGTCTGTATATCCGCTAACTACTGAACAGGCAACGGTTTTTTCTGTGGTTGTCACTATCAGTTAGGTAACTTTTCAAGGAAGGTTTACATGTATATATATATATACCAGTTTTGGCCCGCAGCTTCGTTCGTGATATACAAAAACCTAATTAAATATTTATCCAAGTAAAATAGATCTACTCATCAGGGTTAAATCCGCAGTTCTAAACAAAGTTCTAAATCTCCAGTTTTAAACAAAAATAAGAAACGCTAGTTTGTCGGTGTTCTATAGGATACACTTCGGCGAGTGTGCCATGGAATTGCACAAACTAATTCCTCCCTTACCTTTTTACTATCGGACAAGCAGATGTATAAGCCCACGCCACCGATATGTGGCGGAAATACCAACAAAGCGGACAAAACGCTATGCTTCCACTTTTATCATACGTACCGCTGAAGAGTGAAAATCTTTACAGTCGTCTGTTTTTTCTGAAACATACAATCTAGGTGTGTTCAAGTCTATCGTGAACAGGTATCTTCTAGGTAAGCGTGCTTCATCTTAGACTGCATTCCACTTGACATCAGGCGCAATGTCAGTCAAACGCGAAAATCAATATAAAAAAAGAAACTTATTTTATTTACTTTTACTGTTACTCGCTATTTCCTCATAAAAAGTTTCTTACTTTCTGAATGTAATAAAAATGCAACTGTAAAATTGAAAATTTGTATTACTTTATTTAATTATTAACAAAAAGCCTAATAAATCTGAATATACTATAATATTTATACTCAGTCGTTGTTGATTTACTTTTTGAGATAAAATTAAACTGTGTCCTTCTCCGGCTTAAAGTCTATGTTCAAGTCAAACTTCAATAAGATGCGTCCAACTGTTTACTCGTAAAAATGGGACAAACAAACAGAGTTAGCTTCGTATTTTTATATTAGTATACCTGTCCTTTTGTTTCGTTATGATATTATAAATCAAGTAATTAAACCTAACAGAAAGTTAATTATGAAAATACTTATTACTAAATTAATGAAAATTAACGACCTTAATTTTCCACCGAAGTACAATCTCATATAACATAAATTCAATTTTTGAAAGCCTTGTGTTAATTTATTAATTTAACTTTATTGAACTACTATGCGTGTAAGTAGAAATCCCCAGTTCCCTTAGCTCTTTGAAGTAAACTCTTAAATTTCATGACCTTCAACGTAATGCTACCTAGTCTAAACTCTTGTAAATATTAAAGAAAATAATTGAATCCCTGCTACCTATCTTCTTTGAAATGAGGTAGCCTAAAATTTATTTACGATATTTTTATTATAAATTTCACTTTTGAAAGTAACTTTAATGTTATTCAATGTTGGCGATCCAAGGACGCAACTGGGCCGTCTTTTGGCACCTTTTTTTTACATGGGGAAATGCGTTGCCGCATCGTCGGCCGCACGGGGAATGTTCGCGGCTGGTGTGTGGAGCTCCCCTGACGCCGATATGGACCGACGCCGGGTATACCCACTAAAACCACATGGGTGCCTTCTTCCGCCTGAGTGCCGGGGTCACGGTATATCGCGTGAGTATTTACCCGCGACCTCGACGGGCGGTGAACCGCCCCCACTACAGGGGCGGTCTCTCCTGTGAGTGAGCCGGGGAGGTGAAACTTCCCCGGCTCGGAGAGGGTTACGCGCCAAGCACTCGCGCCTTTTGGCGGCATTGGTGCGGGCGTAGGCCTGTCGAGTCCCCGAGGCCTCAACGCCCGCTGCCACTCGCCCGTGGCTTCTTTTCGCCACGGGCGTTACTCCTTGCCGCTGGTTGCGGCGACTGGTGCAGCCACCGCGGCCGCGGCCTTATCCGGCGCCGTCCGGCTGGCCTGGACCTTTCTCCTGGTGGGTTTTTGGCACCTTACCCACCCATGGTGTTTTATACCTAGTATTGTACTATAACGACTGGGTCGGGGAATAAACACAATTTCTAGTCTTCAATTACTATATTTTAAATATTTTCTTTTTACTACATAGGTAGCCTTCAGCGCAGGCCGCAGGCCAGATGTCTTTCATTCGAAATATTTTTATTTTTATTTTCTCTACAACAAAAACGACCACAGGGGTTAGTCGTTACAGTACTTATAATTTGAAAAGACTATATTTCTACTTATTCTAACACGAGTTACGTAAAATGTAACCATAAACGTCCCGCTGTAGGAGCGAATATTTCTTAAATGAACAAACTCGATGTGTAGGTTTCCTCGGCATGTTTTCCTTCACCATTGTGAAATTAAATTTATTTTTTTATATTTAGACGAATATTAAATAAATATTCGTAATTGTGTCAACAAACTAGCCTCGTCAAATCTTCCAAAGACCGAGTCAGGGATGGCAACGCCGACATCTAACGGCGCAAATATGAGCCTTAGGAAATTATTACAAATTTGTGCCGTTTGGGGTTAAAACATTGGGCCCGTGGGGTATATTGCATAGGCAAGGAGTTTCTTTAAAGACATCTGTAAGAAACTCTTTAATCAGAAGGCTGGCTCGTGATTCGCCCAATAAATAACCATTGCAATACAACGTGGCAATGCAGCCAGCCTTCTGGGCACGCTCCCCGCTGGCAGTGATCTGCTACATCATTTACTCTAGTTTTAACTACGTATTTAGTTGTCCGTACTCCACGTTAGATTTTTTAATTGTACGTAAAACATTATACATATTCAAATCACGATTAATATGATAAAATATATTTTGACGGCTCCTGTGGTTGAGCGGGCTAAGTCTTAGTCGGCCGAACTCGCTGGAATCCAGAGATTGTGGGTTCGATTCCTGGCATGGTAAATTTCGAAAACGAACTTTCTGTTATTTACTATGGGCTGGGTGTAGGGGATAGGCCGTGTAGTCCATTGTATATTACCCATAACACAAGCGTATAATAAGTTTGTTCTCTATTGCTTGTTTTCAGAATCTCCTTCAGTACTGAAACCTTTATGTTACTTTCTGTTTTCTCTATCAGATCAGATTCTATTAGTTGTATATAAGATAGTAATATATAATATCATGATCAATGAATCATATGACATATAGCAATTTACTCATAAATACAAACCAAGTGATAATTACGTATAGCCGACAGCTATTAGCTGCTGTACCTTGTTATTTGTCTGCAATTTAAATACTGATTGAACCTCGTCTTGTTAATTAAAGCCTTCTGCTAAATGAGTTGATGATTATTTGTAACGTGGTGTTTATGAAGAAGCAAAGTTTAACTTTATATAATAATATGATATAACCATAAAAAATGTCATATGTACCTAATAATAAAATTGTATCGGAAGGCAATTGTAGTGTTGGTAATGAATATGTAGGTATATTTAAAATTGTGGAAAAAGCACTGAAGACTTGAAATCATAAAGAGTGTAACCAGTGAAGGTGTAAGATGAAATGGCTCATCTATTATCACTACAAAGTAGTGGTGGCGGACCAAATTTGGTGAAAATAAATGGAAGCAAATTATAAACCCCTTTGTAAAATAGCAAAGAATTCGCTCTATTTTCAAGAGAGCGTATTATAACAAAAATTGTTTTCGTTTTGTTAATTGTAGACCTTATTTATCGTATTGATCTAAAGTCCATTTAGTACGGTATGGGTAAAATTTGTACGCAAGGAAATAAAACATCATGATACTAAATATAATATTATTATTAAATTGTAAAGGCATTAAATTCATTGTCGTATAATGAAATATGCCAGATATGTATATTGTGATTGATAACTGTCATATATATTTAGACAGAGTCATAATTTTAGACGGAGTCTGATTATATTAGATATAATTTATAATTTCGGCTTTGTTAATATTATATACAAAATTACATAATTATATTATAACCAGAATTTACCCCGCGGCTCTGCCGCGGGTCACACTGTTGTCACTATCAAACTAGTGTCAACCTCTTGTTCAAAGAGCAGGCGTTAATATAGGTTACATTGTATTATATTTTTATGTCGGTGCTATTTGCCGTCGGAAGATTTACTTCATTTTATATCGCAAACTATCCCATCTCCTGGCATGAAAAGTATCTATGTCCATTTTCGGTATTCAGAAAGACAGATCGAGTTACTATCGCATATTTTTATACAGTACGAATTTTTATATCTATAAACTTGAGAAATGATTGGTCTCCTATACAAACTTTAATCCCCTATTTCAACCTGTTCTTTATATATCCCTGTCTATATCTCTATAATATACACAAATTACCAAAACTACCGCAACTACCAAAACTTCCAAAACTACCAAAATTACCAAAACTACCGAATCTACAAAAATTACCACCACTACCAAAACTACCACTACCAAAACTACCACAACTATAAACACTACCAAAATAACCAAAACTACCGAAACTACCAGTCAAAAATACCAAAACTACCAAAATAACCAAATTACGACAACTACCAAAATTACCAATCAAAATTATGAAAACTACCAAAATTACCACCACTACTGAAACTACCACAACTACCAGTCAAAACTACTGAAACTACCAAAACTACCAGCCAAAACTACTAAAACTATCAAAACTACCAAAACAACCAGAACTACTGAAACTACCAGCCAAATCTACCAAAACTGCCAAATCTACCAAAACTACCAAATCTACTGAAACTACCAAAATTACCAAAACTACCAAGATAACCAAAACTACCAAGTAAAACTATCAACACTACCGAAACTACTAAAACTACCACAACTACCTAAACGACCAAATTGACCAAAATAAACAAAATGACGAAAATGGCAATCCTCAAATAAAAAACCTATCATATTTTCGGGCATAACCTTTACATAAATCTATCCCATTATCCGAGATGAAAAGTACCCTTTTCCACCCTCGGTATAAAATTTACATATACACCGAATTTCAGCCAAATCGGTCTAGTAGTTTTTCCGAAAAAGCACAACAAACAGAAAGACAAATATATTTTTATCCCGGAAACTATCTCATTTTTCGAGATAAAAAATATCCTATGTTCATCCTCAGCATGAATATATATATATATATATATACTGAGTTTCAGACAAATCGATCCAGTAGTTTTTCCTTGAAAACGAACAGATAGACAGACAGAGTTACCTTCGCATTTATAATATTAATAGGGGTATACGGGCTATTTTATTAAATGAACGACCCGTTGAGCCCAGGGCTAATCGCTCAACGTCGTTATTGTGTGAAAGCGTTTTATCACATGGTTCAACCGGCCCTTTTTTCCCAGGAGAAGAAGTCCACATGAGGACAAACACCGCGGGGGAAGCGCGGTAGGACATGTGGGATTAGCCTCGTCGGGGTGGTACTAACACTCCCGCAAGAATTTTATTGCCTCATCGCGGTTGGGGATACCCACTAAAACCCCTGGCTGATCCTTGTTGCGTCCCATGTCTGGGCTGAGCGCTCGGTTACGCATTCACCTCTCACCTCTCGCAATTATTCCAGCATGGCTCTACTACGTAGAAAAATCATTTTCTGTGACGAGTGAAATTATTTTCAGTTAAAAAAACACCGTCTAATTGGCTCTCGCCAAACAACATGTCACTTCATAATCGGTAGAACAAACCCATAGCCTTGACGTGCTAATGTTTGTTAGTTGTCTTGTACTGAAACTTAGCAAATTAATTTCCAGACAATATTATGATAATCATACTGTCAACTTTCGTATCTCTTTATCTTTCATATTGTACGAAACATTGTCTGAGAATTGCCGAATTACATGCGATCTATATTCAGAAAGTTCAACAACCTTTATGTTGTACCTAAGCGGAGCATCTCCTTTTTTCCGTCCAATCACTTGTGACCTTGTTTGCCTTAAATAAAAGAGATGGTAGGCAATGAATAGCGAATTTTTTGAACGGAAATTCAATAATCTTTCTTTGGCTAAAAAATTGTATGGAGACGGTAAACGTGGAGCAAAGAACTCAATATTGCCTCTATTATTTTTTCATCATTGATTAGTTTTAATGTGAGATGTTGTGGTCATTGTTTGTTTTTTTTTTATTCTGTGGCCAGTTTCGCAATACCTCTTATTTGTTCGTCTGTCTATATACGAGCCATTTTTCTTAAAATGATTGAGCGAATATGGATGAAATTGGACAAAAAAGTGAATCGTATATCTAATACACGGATGGTGTACAAAATCATGTTGGTGCTCACATTACAAATACACGCTACACATGGAGACAATTCTAATAATGACTTTTTATTTATGTAAGTTAATATGTATTAAGTTAGCGCTCGTGTAGACAGCATCGCCAACACGTCGTCACCGCGCTGCTGTTTTGTGAATTTCTATAGGCGAACATTATCTGCCCTCCCATGCTGCTGCATTACTGCTGAAGTTTATTAACGATTTTGCAGCCAACCCATACAACCAGTTTAAATTCATCATCTCCTCCACCACCATTTTTTATGTACGAGTATGTTCAGCTACAACTTTCTTATTTCTGAACTGATTTTGATAATTATTGTGTTGTAATCAATAGTAGTTCAGGATAGTTTCATATAAAAATTGTTATTGGATACTTAAGACTGAAAAACAAAAAAACCTACCAAAAAAGAAACCGACTTCAAGAGTAACTAAAAAGCAAAATATAAATATTTTCTACAACGTCTTGAAATCGGTGGTAAGTGAAACATAAAACACAATAATAATGTTACAAAACATAGTCATTTTTATGTTTCACTTCGCACCGACTTTGCATCATGGTGTTAAAATTAATTAACACCCCGCATATTTTAACTAAAACTTCGCTAGTCTTCCATTAACTTAATCACCTTTTCAACAAGCACATTGCAAAACAATAATCTTGTATACTTCCAATCAAACGCTAAGCTTCATCAGATATGGGTCACCATACGCCACAACGGCCATAACCGTCAATACGCTCAATTTATAGTGCCACCATAATTTTTGTTACATCCGTGATATCAGTATGATTTATGTGCTCGCGTTAGATTCGTATCCGAAACGAGATTATTGCGTATTCAGCTTAAATGGCTCCCCAATAGTGAGGACATAAGCTTATGAGGGTTTCTGGGATTTTTTTGAATCGAGCGTTTTATGACGCGATAAAGGACGCAGCGCCTTGATGCTTTCACATCGGTATATTGATGAGTTGATAAATCGGATATTTTTATAGCATAAAAGGAACCTTCTTAGCATCACAAGTGTTTATTTATTAGATATTCCAGTGACATACATTTATGTATGTGTAGTCATAATTTTAAGTTATATAATGCATTCCAATTTACGGATTCGAGATTAACTTACAAATACATACATACTTTATTCGGCGGACTTCGGAGACATCAAAAGATGGCAGTTCACCGACAATTTGCTGTTCTACTGAGACTATGATCTATTTTTGTCATCTATACTTATTGGTGGCAGTTGCTTCTTCTTTGGAAATGAAACTCGATACAAAATTGGACTGTATGATTAATATTAAAGTATTTATATAACTTAGAATATACATAAAGACTTACTTAATGACAAATTGTACGAGAGAGTCGAGAGAGAGAATGGTAAGTCGTCAATGAGAATTGTAATGAAGAATTAATTGAGAATAATAATTTTTGCCTCCAAGGCCGCTCCTATATCCCGCGTACCGTCCAACGCCTAGCTGCTAATTGTGCGAGCTATGGGCGTCGGCGGTATGCGGGGTGCGGAGAGTAGGTGTGCTCCGGCGGGTGGGTCAGGGGGGTGCTCTGTCCCCAACAATACTAATATTATAAAGAGGAAAATTTTGTATTTTTATGTGTTTGTAACGAATAAATTCAAAAACTACTAGAGCAATTTCAAAAAAAATTCACCATTAGAATGCTATATTATTCCTGAGTAATATAGGCTATATTTATTTTAATTAACGTCTACGGGGTCCGCTAGTTCAGTTGTGGTGGTTCAATCTAAATAGGAGTTACCCGGCTGAATGTTAGTTATCTAAATAGTGCACGGACTGCTTTTATTGTTTTATTATCTTGAACCCAATTTTCAAATTAAAACTTGACTAAGCCCGTGTATTGAACCCTTTAAAAGCATTCAGTCGAAAGTACCCCATATTCGAACGGATTTTGTAGCTGTACACATCTGTTTTCTTTTTGTTAAGATATAGCACCTCATTTTTCTTGAAAGGTATTTTCTTGTCCTTTATATACTTAACTCTCTAGAGACACCTCACAATGAGGCCACATTAATGGCCAGGTCCCACTCTCCCTTTAGAGAGCAGCAGCACAATGGTAGTACCTTTGGTGTTACAAATGTCCATAGATAATGATAACCGTTAGCAGATGGTCCGCATGACTGTCTGCTGAACTCATGGAAAAAAATATCCGCATACAAAATAAACCTTTTACGAGATATATTATACAGCCAGTAGTTGCCAAAAATGCCTGAGAAATATTTTTGTGACATGTTATGTACGCAGACGGATAAACAGATCGGAATCGGACAGACATGACAATTTTACAAGGATTGCGGTTGCCAAAACGGCAACGGAACCCTAATAATAGAGCTATCTATACATACAATAAAACTGTAGAGGTCGAAATTCTGTACAATGAAAAAAATGCTAAAAACCAAGTCAGGGGGTGTAAGAAGTGTAATAGAGCTCATTTAGATTTTTTTTTAATTTTATGTTTGTCTGTTTGTACCGGCTAATCTCCGAAACAACTGGACCGATTTAAATGAAATTTTGTATGGGAGCTTATATCCCTGGTTAACATATAGGATACTTTTGATCCCGAAAAATTAAAGAGTTCCCGTGGGATAGTTAAAAAACAGCACAACAGCAGGCATCAGCTAGTATAACATAAAACGCTTGTAGTAGTAGGTACTTGAAAATATAATTAATCATAATTTTAGTCCACCAAATATCATAATTGATGACCGTAAATTATTAGTCTAGTACAAAACATAAATATAAAGAAACAAAAGTACCAGAAGAGAACAAAACAAATATTTTCGAAGATAAATTTTGTATCTCGATTTTATAAATAAATTCGTGCTACTCGTGGCAATGATTAAACCTGTCAAAAGTTATAATGAAATAGTAGGCCTTAGAAAATGTTTATCAATGATAAATTATTGTTTTGTTTCAAAACTTTTTCCCGTAAAACTCGGTCTCATTTAACTAATCTATAATCGATACAAAAATTTAATACTGAAAAAGTACTTAGTTAAATTACCTTAACCTTTTTTTTTAGAATGCAAAGTAAAGATAGAGATACGTTACAAAAATATGTCGGAGCTGATGTCAAAGTATAAAATAGACGACTTTATTGCTTTTTGTATAGGAATAATTAAAAAGGTTATAAATAGGAATAAGACTAGATAAATAAGTTCACATTATAAATATATAAGTTAGTATATATAAAATAATGTAAAAATAAAATAAGATAAAAAACTAAAAACAATAAAAACAAACCTAGTTATAATAGACAAATAGATAAGTTATATAAGGCAAAAACTGTAAAATATAAAAGACAAAAAAAAAATGTAATAGTAATAAGGACTTTTTGTACAAGTTTTAAACAAAGTAAAAACAAAAAAGAATAAAAAAGCACAAAACAATAAATTTAATATATATATATGTATATATATACAAAAAATAAATATAAAACACACTGAAAGATACAAAAGGCCGGACAAGTCTGGTTCCTCTGGCGGAGGAGAATCAAAAAATTTTTTTTATAAAACATTATTTTTTTGTAGGCTTCAATGTTTTCCGCACTATGAAAACTGTGAAAGTTTCACGGCCTTGTATAATATAGACCACTTTGTATAAAATTTAGCTTAGACGTTTTTAATGATCGTAGGTGAATATATAATAATATACTATTTATATCGATAAATGTCAGTCGTTGCGGAATAGGGAATCAAAACATACGTTTATTACGGTAAAGCACAGTATAATCGCCAGGTTTATCTAAGGCAGATTGGCGGATTTCACTCTTATTCATTGGTAATCGCGATCTATGATGATACACGTCGTTTTCGTTCATCATTATATTAATTGGTTAAATAACACATATAAACTATCAAATTATTTGCATATAAAAAAGGGCACTATCATACTGTCATTCAATTAAAACGCTCTTTAACTTCTGAAAGTTATGATATCATAACTTGCTAAGGTCGTACAAAATTAAGGCAGTTTACGTATTTTGTAGAATGATAAAACGTATCTCCAATTGAATTAACTGTTAAGTAACCTATTGTAACAATATGCTCATTACGTCCGAAAAGTGAACTACACATTGCATCTTGTAGCATTCGAGCCCTAGTGATTGGAATAAGGCTTATCCGATTACCTAACACGACTTCCTAGTTCTATCTAGCTAAGACGTATACGAAGCTTGTTGTTGATTTTTTTTCAAAAATAATATTTCAGCGCCCCAGGTTACAAATAGTGCTAGTAGAATGAAAGCAAACTAAAACAATTAAAAAGAAAACAGGTTCAACTTTCTGCAATACGATTGGAACCTGTTACTAATAAATAAAGCAATTCTTTTATTGTTTACCAAGACTGTATACACTGTACTTCGTAAACAGATAAACACAGGTAGGTAATGATTTTTTAATCCAATTCTGTTTACGTTCGCGTACAAGGAACGTAGTAGTACCTTGAACTTGTCATGTAAGGTTGTGTTGTTTAATTTTATTTTTATGTTCTTGCTTGTATTGTTATATCTTTATTCATGAGAGAAAAAGTCAAGTTTAAAATTTCACTACTGCAGTACAAAAAAGACATAGATCGAATTAGAAAATTATTTGGTTTTTAAAGAAAATTCAATGTGAAATGTAATTTGATTGCCCTTTTTAATATACGGAAACGATAGTAGATACCAATTG
The DNA here is from genome assembly GCA_039645545.1 of Dendrolimus houi. Classification (NCBI taxonomy): domain Eukaryota; kingdom Metazoa; phylum Arthropoda; class Insecta; order Lepidoptera; family Lasiocampidae; genus Dendrolimus; species Dendrolimus houi. The sequence continues at coordinate 19,135,423 of CM077127.1, read as the reverse complement.
TATTTTGCATTCCGTGGATGAACGATATATCATATACTAAAAATCTTTCAGACATTAAAACTAGATTTAAAGTATGACACGACAGTGATGTAAGACAACAGAACACTCATCAAATGATGTTTAGGAATAACATTATAGTATATATATATATATATTGTGAACTTATTAGTTCACAATAAACGATGGTCTATTGCCCATCGTTTATTTAAAGGGCAAGCAAAATAGGTTATGTTTAATTAAATTTATATCGTAACAATATTTTTTATTTGTTACAACTTCTATTTGTAAAAAGAGCCTGAGATAGATAAATAATTATGATGAAAAAAAATATTTTTTTAGCTAGAGTTGTTGCTGGGGAGTTCTTGCCGCTTCTTCTCCTTTAAAGAGCGATAACACGTTGTGACGACGTTACGTATGACCTAAAAGTGTACCTCAGTGGAACTTATTTTGAATAAACTTTTAAATTTTGAGACTTTTAAATTTATTTATTTCCCTGGAAAATTACCTTAATTTTATCCCTGAAACTCTGCCATTTTTCCAGATTAAAAGTATCATACAGCCAACGTCGGCATTGAAACTAGATATGTACCAAATTTTAACAAAATTGGTATCGTGATTTTTCCGTAACAGCGAAAAAGACAGATAGACATATTAACTTTAATATATATGGTGAAACAAACGTTCAAAAATAGTTCACGTCGAACTCGTCGATTACTTAGGTATATTTTTATAGGCTATATATAATATTAGAAAATAATGTAAATTAGCTTAAAAAACCTATTTAATATCTATAATCTATTTACTAATTATATAGGTAGGAATGTCTTTTATTTTAATTCATTGATAAACTGAATCAAAATGGTATACAGTTGACTCTCGATAATTTGAAACTCAAGGGACCAAAGATAAATTTCAAATTGTCAAGAGTTCAAAATAACAAGCGTTTACTTGTGGAACTTATGGAAAGACATTTGTTCTTTCTTGGATTCATTTTAATAGCACAAATCAAACATAAGCATGACTCATTAACGTTTGAAAGAAGACTGGAATGCGAACTTAATCATATCTCATTTATGTCAACAACTGAGAGGTCTATACATGTATGTAAACAAACGAGAGCAGGAAAGCCCGGACTTCAAATTATCCCATTTGCGAGCAAGATAATATTCCTTCAACTTCAAATTACCGAAGGGACCAATTAACATTGATTTTATTCAATTTATCGAGTATTTTCAAGGGACTGAATTTTTTTCAAATTATCGAGAGTAGACTGTATATAGATACAAGTAAAATTTGGTACTTAGGCAACGAAACCTGAATGCATCTTTAGTAACGAAGTACATTATAACATAAACTAATATACCCCCCACTAGGAAAACCAATACTGTGTACCATTTCCATAACTGTCAAAATAAGAAACGTGAACCACGTACGAAAATGTATTTACGCAATAAGTCAAGACATGTGGAGCCCATCCTCCTGATTCGTTACGAAATACGAAGTGCCAATCTTTCCACTGACTGATATTGAATTTCAGTTGCTTATAACGTAAAATAAGGTACATACACACATTCAAAGTGAAACGGCATCAATATGGAGTATTAAATTTTATTTTTAGCGCTTAGAAGCTAAATAGAACAAAACTGTCGTAAATATTATACATATAATTATGTGTACATAGATATTGTTACAAGTGCGGGACTCGAATTAAAATACCGTTGGAAGTACTATAAAATTTATTAGAACTGTACAAACACGTATAAAACAGGTACAAATATATGTATACAACCAGTACAAACTGCACTATTTAATAACGCGCGCAAAGTCCGTCTCTATATCGCTCATCGAATGTACACACGTCTTGCTCGTATCGTAATCGTCGCTTGACTGCTGATCTTTCCGTTCGGGCATCGCTTTATACTCAGCTTACAACATGTCACGACCGTGTAAACAATGGATTCTTAGAACCACACCTGGCCACTGCCTACCAGAGAGCTTTACAATACACAATAGGCGGCTTTTCTAATTACAAATATTAAACACAAAGAAAACAAAAGAAGTGAATATGCAGGCAGGTAATAAACTTGGGCTTTATAGCCGGCAGGTGCGCATTCACATTTGTCGGTTTGCTTCGTGGAATTTTGGCTAACAATCGTAACAATATTATCATATTTATTTAATCAAACAAAACGTTTGAAACAGTTTTGCTGTTTAATACAAGCAATTGCATTTTTTAATTCTTTCATGTTGTACTTTATTTCATGAACAACTGATAAGCGATTATTGAAAATTCTGTCCTTAATCAATCAAAAAATTTTAATAAGTTTCTTTTCAATATTTCATACAGCAGAAAGTTTTAAATGAGATTTACATGTACCTATGAAAAATCGGGAAAACTAAGGTAAGCGGGGCAAGTGTATCATTCTATTCTTGTAGAGAGCAACCTTACTCATTAGTAAGAACGTATGTACATATAATAATATGAGTTGATATTTATCTACACTTAGAAATTTAAATTGAGTAATCAAAATGACTTTACTCGTAAAGGGAGTTTTTTTAAATGCGAAGCTGGCAAGCAGGCAAACGGTACCCGTAATGGATAGCGGTTACGGTCGCCTATAGGATGTATGCAACACCAGGAGCGAAACCAACACGTTTGAAGCTTTTAGGATGCGATAAAGAAGATAGGATAGGAGGGATGGGATAGGAGGGTGGTATAAAGGGGATGAGGTATAAGGAAATGGATTGGGGGTAAGGGAATTGCGCCATTGGAACTCTCACTCATCACACGAAGCACGATTATCTCAAGGCTAACCGTTGGATGCCAATTGTTGCGGACAGAGAGCACCCCCGTGACCTGCCCGCCGGAGCACACCTTCCCTGCGTGCCCCGCATACCGCCGTCGCCCATAGCTCGCACAGTTATCAGCTAGGCGTTGGACGGAACATACGATATAAGAAGCGGCCTTGGAGGCCGGAGCATTGCGCACAATGCACAAGTACTTGCACTTAATGACACTACTCTCTCTCTGCCATTCAGCATTATATTCTCTGCTACTCGTCTATGTATAGTTTTAAATTAATTGTAAATAACAAAATAATACAATACAGTCCACATCGAGTTTTATTTGGAAGAAGCAACTGCCACCAATACCAATATTATTGGAGAGCGTGGTATTTATCACACCGATTGAGAGGACTCTAACACTGCCTGTCCATTGAAGCGGAGCAAGGCTCCGAAGAGGAGAAACAGATACATTTTTTTATAGCATGAGCTTAGCAGACAGGCAGACGGCCCACCAGATAGAAAGCAGTTACCGTCGCCTATGGATATTTGTAACACCAAAGATGCTACCAATGTGCTACCGCTCTCTAAAAGAGGACTGGCACCTGGCTACTAATGTCAGAACACAACTCAAGGTTGTTATGACAGCATACTCTAGACCAGGGGTGGTAGCCATCCAGATGGGCAAATGCCCTACCACTTGGCTGTAGGTTATTTTGTCGTGTCTTACGACCGGCCGGCTGGCCACAGGAAGTTATCTTCTTTCTCCGTTCCTGTACGGATAAAAGATATTAACCAATAGAATTGGCTGCCTATCTACTGACGCAATGTTTGTACAATCCATTTATATTTGTTAATATTTATGTTTCTCCGCTCCACCGCCTCGCTCCGCTTCAATGGGCAGACAGCTTAAGAGCTGTAATCAAGATAAATATTCCAGCACAGATCTACCAGGTCCTACCGTATTGTACTTCCAACAAAATTCCTTATTCTCAAAATTAATTTTCATCAGTGATAAAAAATAAGTTGTGTAATAAATTTTATTAAATAGCTAATGACGTAACTTCTCAGCCTAAACGTTAATCAAATTTTCCCGTTAACCACTTGTCGCTATTTATGTTTGAAATTGCCTCCCATGCCGCCAAATAATCCAAAACCAACCCTACATTTCTTGGAGAATTTAATAAATTTAACTTTACTTGACGCTATCTGAATTTCAGTTTAGGAGGTGAAGAGTTTTCTAATTTATGTAGATTGTTAGCACTCTCCCCAGCTATAAGGTGAGTCGGAATGGAAAATAATTTTCCTTAATATCCCCGAAGGAAATGGAATGAATATTCCTGGAAGTAAGATCGATACTTTTTATATTAAAGTAGCTTCGTCGTGACGTATTGCCGTCCCGCTCAATTGGGCATAAGCCCAAATGTTACATGTAATTAGATTTATGAGAACGTCCTTCAATAAAATCAAGGTTCAGAAACATTACTTTTTTACTGTGTATAAAAATTCCTAATACTTATATACATACATTTATCTGTATATATATATTTAATAATTGGCAGACAAATACACATTGTATATCCCCAAGCTAAGCTAGTTACGCTTGTATTAGGGGTGATATACAACGGACCACGCTGGGGCCGATCCCAGACACCCACACACACAGTAAATAACAGATAGCTCGTTTCCGAAATTTCCCATGCCAGAAATCGAACCTAGAGCCTCTGCGTTCCAGCGAGTTCGGCCAGTGAAGACTTAGCCCGCTCAACCACAGAAGCCGTCAATACACATGTGTATATATGTATGTATACTTGTGTGCATATATATGTATGTAGGCTCACTCGGGCGAATAAACGCCAGGAATATAACACGCAAGCGGGGCCTCTACGTGTTGGCCTTCCCATGGCCCCACGCAAGCCCTCCAAAAGTCCGGGTTATTTTATGGCCCGTGGCCTGCGAGACATACATGTATAATCAATTATTACAATAGAATTATTACAATTATAATATTAAATACAGCCAAATAATACACAGAAATATTAGGACAACTACAAGAGGTCCATCCACGCTTGTCAGGTGTCGAGCACTAATTTGCTCTGAAAGAATACTGCGATTATCGGACAGTAATTATCGACCACAATATATTATGCGTTATGCGCTCTTTATCCAACTGAGCTTTCGCTTTGTTCAGCCGACCAACGTAGAATGTAGAATGTTTTTATATTGTGGAACCAACAACACAGTGTTCACCTTTTAGTAATCTTGTAATCTGAAACTTGTTACAAAGTTATTAAAAATCCTAAAAACATTTATAGAATACTCAACAATATAAACCTCACCATATAAATAAAAACCAGTTTTTATTATGCTAAAACACTACTTAATAAAATCAAGTGCAGGTATTTTAAGAAAACACAAGTACCCTCAATTTAAAGTCACAGTGTGTTTGTTCTCAGCACGTCAAATACATAATTTCCATTTATTAAATACCTTCATATTACCTATCACGGCCATACCGACCTCCCATATCAGATATTAATTTTGGAATTTTTTACAATTATATCTTCAACATTTATGATAACATATGCAGCAACCTGCGACATGTATATATATTTATATTAATTTCGTAATTGTATCTATTATGTATACTTATCATTAATCATTATTTATAAACTGCACCACTGTCAGTATAAAAAATCTATCAATCCCTGGAAAGGGTTGCCTGGAAGAGATCGCTTTTTAGCAATAAGGCCGCCCGTTGTACTTACCATCTCTTGTATTTTTCTATTTCTGTGTATCTATGTTTTGGTGTACAATAAAGAAGTTACCCTATCCTATCTTCAAATATTTACAGAACATTTTCTGAGAAATGGGTTTTATTTTCTTGCTAATGACATACATATTAGGGTAAATGATCTGTTACGAGTTACTTTATATTTTAGCTACATGTATAAATTACTTATGCCAATTTCCACACAGTCCATAAAAATGACTTAGATTTTTGGAGTCTTAAGAAGGTCAACATAATATTATGAGGCCTCTTTGAAAGTTTAATTTTTCTTGTAGCGTGACACGGACTGAGGACCTAAACCGGTCCCCTTTGGAGAATCGCTTAGTGAAATTTACACGTGTCTAGATATACTGGTAGTTATAAGACATAGCATAAAATTCCATTTTATGTTGATACTTGTCATGTTCATCATACGAATCTGCGAAAACGACCTCTTTAGGCCGTCTGGTATTTAGTTCTGTGTGCAGAATGCACGTAACGATAAGTCCTGATTGGTGTAAAATTATTTATTTAATAGGTTGGGGAAAAAGTCTTTTCGCATATAGTATGTATGAACTTGTAATAAGATCTCTTTGGCTATACCATTTGTATCTGGCTGGTTTTGGTATCATTAAAAAGTTTTGATTTTAAAGAAAACAAATCCAAATTCATATTAGGATAATGTGTGATTTTCATTTGTTTTTCTTATTGTTAAAATGAGTGAATCTAATAAAGAAATTCGATACATTTTAAAAATTTTCTAAAAAAAAGGTAAAAATGCAACATTAAATTTAAAATTTCTCTCAATGAACCAAACATTTTACACAAGTAAAATGTTAGAAAAATACCTGGTTCCTGTATTAGGTATGAAACCTATTTAACTGATCGCACAGAAAACCGCTGAATTTTAAAAGTGCGTGAAGCTTTTCTCTAAGTTGGCTTTTGTGTGTGTGTGTGTGTGTGTGTGAGTGTGTGTGTGTGCGCGTGTGTGTGCGCGCGTGTGTGCGCGCGCACTCGCGAGTATACGTGTGCGTATGTGTGAGCGTGTGTATTAATTCAAATAAACTTGTAAATATAACGAATATACATACATACAAAACAGAAACATTAAAACATAATATAAGTAAAAGACAACACCTTTATAAGTTACATAAGTTTAAAATTAAAAATGGAGTAATAAAAACACTTGTCGTTTCCCTCTCAATATTCTTTTTAAGCTTTCGTTCATGAGTGCGTATAGAACAGGGCGATTCATTCACTTGGAAGACCATCTATCAATGTCGCGTGGCCCTTTAAGACTTGCCCCGATAAGAAACAAAACTACTCCGCTTCTGCCTTTCAAGATTAATTGATTGAAAGTAAATTATTTCACTAAACCATTTCTCATAGTACTTCATCATTATTGATCCGAAGTGACTTTAATTTTGACACGACGCTTATTTTTACAGAATCACCATCAGGTGTTGTATTCTGTTTTTCCACATATTCTAATGAAAAGTCATCATTCTGCTAATGTATTTAGAAATGACCTACATTTTTTCTTTGTCAGCGATTTCAATAGTACAAGTACTACTTACATACCGATAATACTTTGAAAGCAAAGACATACCCATCTATTGACTGAAATAAAAAATCACTATAAAATAATGTTATGATTTTTAGACCTATCTACTTAACTACCAAAGTTTGGATAGACCAGTATGTATATTAAAATTGTAATGTCAGGGAAGTAAACTCCAGTGTTTAATGTTCTCACTTGCACCGACGGCTTTATTTATGTAAAAGTTTAAAACTAAACTTTACAGAACAAAAAAAAAGGCAATTGTCGAAGCATAGACGTCCCACAATGTGGAAGCGTTTAGCCCAGTGTTACAAACCCTACTGTTTTAACAATAGTTTTGATGTTTTCACATTGATGCCCTGTTTTCCGTTCCATTCCTAATTTCAACTGTTTTTAAATTAGCGTTCAATGCCACCTATTACACTATTAAAGGAGCATTACGCATTAAATGCGAAATAACCGATTTCTACTCATTTGAAGCCACAGAAAGGCACATGAAGATTTAACAAAAATATGTATGATTTTAAAAAGAAAAATTAGTCCGAAAATACTGCAGATGAGGCAATTGAGGATAAAAGTGGAAGATAATTTTACTTTCATTTTGATCAATATATAATATAATAATGTATGCCAGTCCTGGTAACTAATAAAAGTAGGTGATTGTTTTAATTATATGAGAAAAGTATGAAATTTGCCTTTTTTACTTTACCTACTGTTTTTTATTGGTGAGTTGTTGTTTTTTAGTTTCTTGTGGTTGGGAACACTGGTTTAGCCTCTTAATAATATAGTAGTATATAAGTATAGATAAAGATAATACTATCTACGATCCCAAAGTGTGTCCCACGCAGTGCAAACAAAACCTGGAAGCCGTAGGAACATATTTTCAAATCAAATGCATGCTACTCTTTAACTACTCCATTGTGTAGACTATCGCGTTTAATAAATGCACAGCGCCATCTACTGTCGAGTAGCAGTTTTAGTGTGTTACAAAATTTATTTTCTCGACTCGTAATTCTATGTATGGTAGCTACTTCTATTTTTTTAATTACACTACACTATTGTGTAACATAATCTATACACTTAGATATTCCTGCTAAATTGTATGCCTATAGGCCTAGTAGTTTTTGAGAAAAATGACTGTGAAACGTACAGACACACGAACATGATGATTTTATAAGGTTTCTGTTTTTGCCAAAATGTCCACGGAATTCTAAAACTCTACATTCACTATTTTGTACAACAATAAGGTGTCTACGTTAATTTATGTGATCATAGAAATTCCAATCGCAAAGAAACACAATAAATATTAAAACTTGAAAAACATGTGTTGATTGAATTATAAATAAAAAGAAAATAATAAAACTACATTTTAATGGTTTAAGGCGCGGTAATTTATTTGATATTTATTACTCCGACGCTTCGGCCACTTCTCAGTAGCCGTTTCCACGGAAGACAAAGATGGCAAGTGTCAATAAGTATTGTTAAAGTTTTATTTATCCTACCGCCAAATTGTTCATTTTAATTATTTAGTTGGCGGTATAAATAAATTAGGGCACCTAAAACCCTTAAAACGTAGTTTTATTTTGTATACTAGTCGCGAAAACTGAAGAAAATATTATAAAAAGAAAATAATAAAACATTGAAACCCAAGATAACACTACTTGCTGATTTATTGTTCCTAAGTTATTGCGGACTTTTTTACCTTCTCCTAACCTGACACTGAATTACTAGCTTAAAGAATATTTATTGTTTGCAACAAAAAACAAGGCATACTAGGGCACTTAGCTGTTAGTGTGACAGACCGAAAGGTTGTAGGTAAGTAAGCCTAGCCCATTGGGAAAACATGTAAGAACAGTTCGTCTATGAATTCAAAACAAATAGAAATATTTTTTGCGATAGTAATAAAGTGGTTTCCTTTAAATAAGGTGGTGGTGGTAGGCGTCTTACGATGTAATAATAAATTCAAGTTATTATAAACTAGAATTTTTCAAACATATTTTATTAGACTCGTCCCTTTATGTTTGTATGTATGTATGACAGTGAAGCGTGGGCTATACTTGGGCGACATAAACTGAAGCTGCGTGTTACGGAGTTGAATTTGCTGCGGTAGTTGTATGGAGCGCGGAAAAGGACCCCGTTAGGGACTCCAAAATTCACAGCAGCTTCGTGTCTGGCATAGCAGGCGAATTACCTCGCATGTTCATAAATACTGAGACAAAAAAACGATAAAATACTTTTGGAGCAATATTAAATTTTCATTTCTTGTTTACATTGTGCTGGTATATCTAGATTTAAATATAAAAAGTCATTCAATTTTTTTTCTCATTCATAACATTCGAATATTAAAATTAAAGAAGTTAAAAATATGCTGCCAGTATTATTATTAAATTGTTTATAGAAACTCGTCTCAAAACAAACACACGAGGTACAATAGAGGAACTAGCTAGTTATGTCGAAATGTCTCCTCCACCAGATTCCGGTAAAAGGAGTAGGTCCAAGAAACGCTGGCTTGAAGTCGCGAGAGATGATATAGATAAGAGTGTTGTAACAATAAGGAATGCTGCAGACGACGTGATATGAAAAGAGAGTAGAGATGCTGCTAGAATTTAACGCTAGAACAATGATGATATTTTAAATAAAGGGATGATTGTAAATATACTAGTTTTCGCAAGCAAAGTCATATACCATTACTACTATTTATATTTTTAGATAGATAGATAATACTTTATTGTACACCAATACAAAAATGAACTTACAGTATAAAACTATACGTAATTATGCACAAAGGGCGGCGGTCTTATCTCTAAAAAGCGATCTATTTCAGACAACCGCAGAAATGAATTGAGATCATAATGTGATGGTAGCATACTCAAATTATAATACAACTACGTACATTTTAGTTATAAATACACAAAGATTTTATATAAAGACATTAAATATATTAAATACATACATATATATTTAATATACTTACCATACAAATACATATCTATACAAAGTATATAAATGTTTATAGATGAATAATTTGTATATACATTAAGTATCATCATATTCCAACGACGGGTAATATTTTCTGGTCATTGTTTTAAATGTTTTTAGGAAGACTATTGTCATCCACGCACATATAAGCAAACAATTCAGTGAAAGATATTTCACACATCGATAACCGCAATGTTAATATTTCCATAACACAATACAGCGGCAAACCTTTGAAAGATTAGGTAGGTACTTATATACAGCGAGTACTTACTTACACCAACTCGTTTGTACTAGAAATTAATCCACATAAATTCAAGAACACGGCCGGGAACTCCTGTACAAACCACAACTTAATACAACAATGAGCTTTGTCTCTGACGATGGAATTGAAAACGGTTATAAACCAAGCTCCTTATGTATAAAAACGCACTTGAAAATTTTATTTATACTATTTTCATATGTTTTGTTTACGTATAACATGTATTACATTAAGCATTTCTTTTTATGTTGTAATTAGCGATCTCGGCGGACGTTGTCCTGCCCTGAATAAATAAAAAATCTAGAACCCGATTCCAGCGCCACCTAATGGGTCTAATTGTGAATCTAAACCATCCTGGGACCTAGGACTCAAACACACATAATATTTCATCAAAATCATAGAAGTCGATTCCAGCGCTAAGGATTCTGTTAGGCCATTAATTTAAACAAAATACTTAGCGCTTGAATCGGATTACATTATTGAAATTTTAGTAGGGATCCCTAATTTTTGTATAGCCTATATTAATCAGGGATAATGTAGCATTCGAATGGTGGAAGAATTTTTGAAACCAGTCCAGTAGTTTTTGAGTTTATTCGTTACAAATATACAAAAAAAAAATATTTCCTTGATATTCTATTAGTATAGATGAGTAATATTGTAAAATAACTTAGATATCAAGTAATTAAAACTAAGTTTTAACGGTTTTAAGCGCGGCATATTATTTGATTGCTATTTTGACGTTTCGTCTACTTTTCAATAGCCGTCACTTTTCATTTTTCACTAGTGTACTAGTTGCGAAATTGAAGAAAATGCTAGATTAAATACGCCCAGCAAAAGTATGTAGGACTGTAGGTAGGTATATGTTTATACACTTGGACACTTTTTTGGAAAAGTTTATCATCGTTTATCAACTAAAGTACAAATTGCAAATTATACAAAAATCGTTTATTCCGTATTCTAGACCAATACTCAGATACAAAGCAACACTTGGCAAGATAAGCCGTCTGTTTTAAAAATTTCCATAAGCTAGTTTGAACAAAATTTTTGTATGTATCCTTCTTTATTTAGACAATAAGTTAACCTAATTCATAGTTATTTTAATATCCTGGTCGTTAAAGACTTACGGCCTTATTCATAGAGAGTTAGAGTAAGTTTTTGAAACTTACTCTAAGTCTCTATGAATAAGACCGCAATTTGTCAAAAAGCGACCCCTAATAGATAAATAATTACGAAAACTCGATACTAGTGACATCTATCGAACCAAGTAAAGATAAACATCAAGGCAAGAAAAAAAACCAATGGGATTGTCATTCTTCTATATTTTTATGTAGGTTTTTATACTATGGGAAATAGACCATAAAGTAGGTACCCAACTTGTGATTTATAATTTTCTCTTTAAAGTTAGCGAAGCGTTTTGCGAAGAGGTACAATTTTGGGATAATTAATTTTCCAAGTAGTTCCTTTACATATTTCATTTTGAAGAAAACGGTTGGAGTTCTATTGTAATAAAACCGTTGATGTAGTAAAGGGCAAAGGTCCACCATTGGCGTAGACTCTATGTAATTAGAATGCTACCGACTTTCCTTTTAATATTTTACAAATACTAATAACATTTTATTTAATTGGTTTTAATAAAGCTTCCCTTTTTCTTCAAACATTCACCGTTTTGTCATTAGCATCGAAGCCTAAGATTATTTGTTGACCAAAATACTATTTATAAAATGTTTAACATCTATCAGACTTATTGATTAAGACTTAAAGTAAGTTTGTAGACTTCTGTAAGGATCTTAAAGAAGCCTTAAACTTACTCTAACACAATATGAATAAGACCGTTAATCTTTATAATAAGTTGGGGAAAAAGTCTTTTCGCATATAGTATGTATGAACTTGTAATAATATCTCTTTGGCTATACCATTTGTATCTGGCTGGTTTTGGTATCATTAAAAGTTTTAATTTTAAAGAAGACAATTCAAATTAGGAAAATGTGTGATTTTCATTTGTTTTCTTATTGTTAAAATGAGTGAATCTAATGAAGAAATTCGATACATTTTAAAATTTTACTACAAAAAAGATAAAAATGCAACACAAGCCGCGAAAAAAATTGTGATGTTTATGGACCTAATGCAGTATCTGTGAGAGTAGCGCAAACTTGGTTTAAGCGTTTTCAATCTGGAAATTTTAATATCAAAGATGCGCGTCGCTCTGTTCGCCCTGTTACGGACAAAATTGATGCCATTTTTGAAAAAGTGGAACAAGATATTGCATATTAGTAGTTACGATATAGCTAGAGAACTGGGAATTGACCACAAAACGGTTTTGGCGCATTTGAAAAAAGCTAGGTACACAAAAAAGCTCGATATTTGGGTGCCTCATGAGCTCACTGAAAGAAACCTAATGAACCGTGTACTCACTTGTGATTCTTTATTACGACGTAATGAAACCGAACCATTTTTGAAGAACCTGATAACTGGTGATGAAAAGTGGAATATCACGTACTACAAGAACATGCGAAAAAGATCGTGGTCAAAGGCCGGTCATGCTTCACAGACTGTGGCGAAACCCGGGTTAACTCGCAACAAGGTGATGCTGTGTGTATGGTGGGATTGGAAGGGCATTCTTCATTATGAACTGTTACCGCCAGGCAGGACCATCGATTCTGAACTGTACTGCGAACAACTGATGAGATTAAAGTAAAAAGTTGAGAGAAAACGGCTGGAATTAATCAACAGAAGGTGTGTGGTTTTTCACCATGATAACGCTAGACCTCACACATCTTTAGCCACTCAGCAAAAATTACGAGAGTTTGGCTGGGAAGTGTTAATGCATCCGCCGTATAGTCCTCACTGTGCACCTTCAGATTTTCACCTGTTTCGGTCTCTGCAGAATTCCTTAGGCAGTGTCAGGTTAACATCACGAGAGGACTGCCAAAACCACTTGTCGCAGTTTTTTGATCAGAAGCCCCAAAATTTTTATAGCAATGGGATCACGTCCCTACCTACAAGATGGTAAAAAGTTATCCAACAAAATGGCACCTACATATTTTAGTCAAATGTAAATAAACTTTATAAAAAAACCTTTTGAATTTTTATATAAAATGCGAAGGAACTTTTTATATATAAAATTCTAAAGTTATTTCATTGTCACTGAACTCCTTCTAAGATCTAGACAGATCTTGATGAAATTTTTTATGTATATTCGAGTGGGTCCCCGGATAGTTTAGATTTACAATTGGACCCAGTAGATGGCGCCGTTAAATTCCGATGTAATAAAATACAGATCAAAATAAATAAAGTTAACAAATTCAATCTATTTGAATTTAGAATAATAGAAATCGCAGCAGCTGCACGTAACCACTGCTTAGTGTATGAATTTTTTGAATTTGGTATTTAAATACCACAGCGGGTAGTAGTAGTGATACAATTCACTACAATGGCAGGCAAAGGATCGTGGTACTAACATTTTTGAAGATCTTTTTATATACAATTATTTTGTTCGTTTGTATGTCAATCTACCTAGACTGATCTTGATGAAAATTTTGTGTGTGCTTTAGTGGGTTCCCGGATGGTTTACATTCACAATTGGAATGGGTAGGTGGCCTTGGGATCGAGCCCTAGATTTTTATTTTCTCAGGGCAGAACAACGTCTGCCGGGACAGCTAGTATATTTATAATTCAGGCGACCAAGAGGCCTCGCTCCAGAGATCGGGAATTTACCTTTAAAACCGTCCTCTACCGACGTAGTCTTCATGTTCCACATACCGCGCTCGAATTACATTTAGTAGCAACGCTTTTGGAGTTTACCCAAAAACCTTACCTTGGATCGCGAACTTCAAGATGGCCTTGTATGTACGAGTATGTATGTGATGGTCAGACCGTGTTACGCCGCACATTCATCTAAACAGTTTGTTCTCTCTTCTATTTTCCTGCGTGCCTGCGCCTGCTAGAACTCGATGTCATAATTTAATTCACTCAATTGTGATCGTTTGTTTTTCACAATACTAAAAACCCGAGATACTTTTATATGAAAAAGTAATCCCAATATATAAGTAAGGGGACCGCCATAAAATCAATTTACGACCTTAACTTTCAGAAAAGAAATAAATTTGATTTACTACATTTCCAATAACAATGTTAGTATCTAAAAATAGATAGGCAATTGTAGATTCCCAGTGGTAACCTTTACGGGGATCCTATTATGAGAAGTCTTAAATAAGATTTATTGAGACCACGTCTGCCTTTTGACCTTACCGAAGTACTTATTCAATTTCGGGTCCATATGTGTTACCAGGTCTAAAACCTATGAATACTTTTTTGTGACAAGGAGAATGAGTTTGTTTCATATTCAAATATGAAGTAACAAGTATTTTACTCGAAATGAGTTGCTGATGGGATTTTACCGCTTAAGGTTTTTTTATTTCTACAATTATAATTAAACTAGAGTTTACCCCGCAGCTACGGCCGCGTCTACTTCTAGTGCGTGCTTCTTGTTTAAAGAGCAGGCGTTAATACAGGTTACATTGCACTATTTTTTTATGTTAGTGCTATTTGCATTCGGACGATTAGTTTCATTTTATATCGCAAACTTTCCCAGCTTCCGGCATGTAAAGTATTTATGTCCTTTTTCGGTATTAAAACTACATTTAAACAAAATTACAGCAAAACCGATCCAGAATCTTAGCAGTTTTCCGTGAAAGCTTAACGGAAAGACATATCGAGTTACTATCGCATTTTTAATAGACGATGAATTTTTATATCTATAAACTTGAGAAATGATTGGTCTCATACAAACTTTCATCCTTTATTTCAAACTGTCCTAGTTTTATTTATCTATCCCCTGTCTATGAAAACTACATAAATGACAAAAAATGACAATAATGACAAAAAGGACAAAAATGACAAAAAGGACACAAATAGGACAAAAAGGACAACATGGACGAAATTGACAAAGTGGACCAAATGGACCAACTGGACGAAATGGGCGAAATCACAAAACCTATCCTAGATTTCGGGATAACCTTTACATAAATCTACCCCACTATCCGGGATAAAAAGTATCCCTTGTCCACCCTCCGTATTAAAATTACATATATTTCAACTAAATCGGTCCAATAGTTTTTCCGTAAAAGCATAACAAACAGAGAGACAAATATATTTTTATCCCGGAAACTATCCCATTTTTTGGAATAAAAAGTATCCTATGCTCATTACCAGCATCGAAAATATATATCAGCCAAATCGGTCCCGTAGTTTTTCCAAGAAAACGGAACGGACAGAGTTACTTTCGCATTTATAAAATTAATAGGGATATGAATTAAACAGCCTATACTTTTTATATATGTACTAGGATATGCCCGCGACTTCATCCACGCATGAATTGAAATTCCTGCGCGATTCAGCGAACATAAAGAACCGCAGCATTTGAAAAAGAATGTAAGCTATCGTTTTAGTGAAAACTGTGTCGGCATAAGCTAATTTTATGCATCCGAACAACTACAAACCGCTCACGGGAAAATTTCCGCGAGATTCCCGGGATAAAAATATCACATATTTCATTAAATAAAATTTGCTATCGATCAGTGAAAAAATTAGATTGGGCTACGAACTAGCCATTTTAAAGCATTCCCAGAAAAATTTGGATTCCCAGGATAAAAAGTAATGTAGATTTTACGTCTAAGAATTTGCTGTCGATCAGTGAAAACCGCATCAAAATCGGCCCCGTAGTTTTTACGTGAATTCCGAACAAACAGACAAAAAATTGCATCGTGTTTTCCATCGTTTACATAGTCTTTTCCAGTTGTTTTTTTTAATACCTTCAATATACAGACACGGATGTTTAGAATTTTATAATATTATAGATAAAGAGGCGATTACAATTTGAGAGGATTAACTTCTTTGTGCTGGACTGGAATACAGCAGAGAGCCAAATGGCATATCTGGTGGAAAGCGGTCACTCTCTCCAACGAACGTTTGCAAAATTAAAGGCGTTATCAATATACTGTCATTCTCTAAGAAATTTCATGATACCCTTTTTGAGAAACCCCATATCGTAATGCTACAAGAAAATATCGTCCGGGAGGTCGTTCTAAATCCCTATGGTACGCAAAAGAAAGGTTCTTGAGAACCTTTGCGTACCACAAGCAAAGCGGCTCAAGTAAATGGGGATGAACCCCGAACTGCTATTACTACTTTACTTAAAATATTGACTTGAACCATCTATATGCGATTTTTTTTTATTGCATGTGTTCAGCAGACGGGCAGACGGCCCACTTGATGGAAAGCAGTCATCATCGCCTATGGACATTTGCAACACCAAAGGTGCTATAAATGCGCTGCTGCTCTCTTAAGGGAGACTGGAACCTGGACACTAATGCCGAAACACAACTCAAGGCTGTTATGGCGGCATACTC
Organism: Dendrolimus houi; assembly: GCA_039645545.1. Classification (NCBI taxonomy): domain Eukaryota; kingdom Metazoa; phylum Arthropoda; class Insecta; order Lepidoptera; family Lasiocampidae; genus Dendrolimus; species Dendrolimus houi. Next base: position 19,118,663 of record CM077127.1, on the reverse strand, counting down.
TAGACCAGGGGTGGTAGCCATCCAGTCGGGCAAATGCTCTACCACCTGGAGATTTACAGATATTCCATTACATATAGACAAGATCAGTGACCATTATATAATCAATCAAGTAAAATTTAATTGTGTTGAACTTGTCTATGACCCTAGCTGAACCTTAGCCTTAGAAGTACATATCGAGCCTTTACCATCATTTTATCGTAAGCGACATTTGGATATAAATATATTTTTGTTGCAACAGTTATTTTAAAATAAATTATTATTTTGTTTTAAGACTTTCAGTTTTAGATTTAGTGCGATCTAATATAACTAAAATTAAAAGTCTTAAAACAAAATAATAGTTTAAAATATCGTTTTCAACAAAAATATACTTAGATCCAAATGTCGCTTACGATAAAATGGTGGTAAAGGCTCGATATCTGCAAAAAAACATTTAGCGTCTTGAAGGTGTTTTACAGATAAACCACACACATAATACCTGATATTCCCTGGATAAGCAAGATACTTTTGTATTATAGTTAATATACAAATAACAACTCTGAGGTCAATTCAATTCCAAATCCAAACACTCAGACCAGAGGAAACAGCGGTAATTTATTTGATTTTTATTATTCCGAACAAAGTCAGTTACAACGTCTGCGATCAGTGAACACACGCTGGACAAACCCAACCACTACATCAGATTCGATAAACCACAAATAATCGAAAAAGAGAATCGTTTCATACCTAGAATGATGCATGAGGCTATTGAAATCAAAAAACGCCCAAATTTCAATAGAGACGATGGTTGGCAAGTTCCACCTGTTTAGGATCCGATCATCAAAACTATTAAAACCCAAACCCAGCAAAAAGCAATTGCCAGACCTCAAGACACTGTGAACTCTTTCTGCGCGCACCGGAACACAAACCAACTTGATTGATAATTTATTTTTATTTTTCCTCCAACCTATTTTAATATTATATAAAATTATTAAAGCTAGCCATGTTTCCTAAAGAGTTTCTTGCGCCGCTTCTTCTCTTCAAGCCACAACATGTTGCGAAGCGGTGATAAATTAGATTGGGCTCCCATAGAGTAAATAATAACCATAAAGAAAACTAAAACTAAATAATTAAAATGAATAATTTGGCGGTAGGCTAAATAAAACTTTAACAATACTTATTGACACTTGACATTTTTGTCTTCCGTGATCACGGCTACTGAAAAGTGGCCGAAACGTCGGAATAATAAAAATCAAATAAATTACCGCGCTAAAACTGTTAAAACGTAGTTTTATTATGTATACTAATCGCGAAAACTTAATAAAACATTAACGGAAAGCTTGTTTACGAAATTGACCCTGCCAGGAGTAGTAGGCACCTGACTTGGATTGTAGTGAACTAAAGGCTGGTTTCTGTTTCTTAGAGACCGCTCATTTATCTTCCTATTGGTTAAAATTTGATATAAGCTCCATACAAGTAATGTCAAAGTTTAACGTCTTAAATTCAACACAAAGGCATATTGAGTGATATGAATGTTATGTATAAACAAATGTCAAATTTGACATAGGGTTGTTTCACTTCCATCATGTACGAATCTCTAAACCTTATCTATACTTAATACTTAATAATATTATAAAGAGGAAAGATTTGTATTTTGTATGTTTCTAACGAATAAACTCTAAAACTAGTGGACCGATTTCAAAAATTATTTCACCATTCGAATGCTTCATTATCCTTGATTAATATAAATTATATAAAAATTACGGATGCCTACTAAAACTTTAATAATGTAATCCATCAATGTAAAAAAAAATACTTGACGCTGGAATCGGGTTCTACGATTTTGATGAAATTTTATGTGTTTGAGTGGATCTCGGGATGGTTTAGATCCAAAATTAGACCCGGTAGGTGGCGCTCGAATCGGGTTCTAGGTTTTTATTTTTTCAGGGCAGGACAATGTCTACCGGATCGCTAGTTTAGAAGTAAAATGAAGTGATTCCATAAGGTTATTCTTCATTTATTTGTACGAGAGAAACAAATAGTTTTTTGATGTGGAAATTACAATTCGTGGTGTTGGCAGCACTGGATCAGTTATCCAGAACAGTTGTTGCTAAAGTAAATCGGCAGAGATAACACATAATGTGCCAATATCTGGACCCTTATAAGCTGATATAATACCTGCCAAATTTATTATCGACCACTGCGTAATATGGATTTATTCGGTTTAGAAAACTTTAAGTATGGCTTTGTTTGTAGTATGTATGATATTATTATATCGTTTTAGTGAAAACTGTGTCAGAATAAGCTAATTTTTGTGCACCCGAACAACTTCAAACCACTCAAGGAAAAGTTCCCGCGAGATTACCGGGATAAAAAATATCACACATTTTATTACATAAAATGTACTATCGATCAGTGAAAAATCACAATAGAATTAGATTTGTTTTTAGTCTGGCCATTTTAAATCAAATCCAGAAAAATTCCCGCGGGATTCCCAGGATAAAAAGTAGTGCAGATTTCAAGTCTAAGAATTAGCTGTCGATCAGTGAAAACCGCATCAAAATCGGACCCGTAGTTTTACGAAATCCCGGAAAAACAGACAAGTAATATAAAAAAAATTGCATTATATTCTCTATCGTTTAGTTTAATAGCTTCAATGTACAGATGCGGTATGTTTAGAATTTTATAATATTACAGATTTGTTTTATAACATTATGTGCAACAAAAAATATTCTACTCAATAAAAGAAAGTAGTAGTAATCGTAAAATTTAAAATAATAAAAATAATGCATTTCTAGAAAGTTTCTACAAATACAGTTTTTTTAAAGATATGTTTCATTAAATGTAATCTATTTTATAATACTTATTATACAATTCTAAAAACACCGTGTCTGTACATTGAAGCTATAAAAGAAATAATTGGAATACATTATATAAACGATGGAGAACACGATGCATTTATTTTTAGATTTCTTGTCTGTTTGTTCAGGATTCACGAAAAACTACATACTGGGCCGATTTCGGTGCTGTTTTCACTGATCTACAGAAAATTCTTAGGATTAAAATCTGCGCTACTTTTTATCTTGTGTATCCTCCGGGAATTTTTCTGGGAATGGTTTAAAATGGCCAGATAAAAAAATCGAATTCCAACTTGATTTTCTTACTAATCGATATCAAAATGTATGTAATGTGTGTGATATTTTTTATCCCGGGAATCCCGCGAGAAGTTTCCCGGAAGTGTTTTCTAGTTGTTCGGGTGCATAAAAATTAGTTTATTCCGACACAGTTTTCACTTAAATATTAGCTTACATACTTTTTTAAATGCTGTGATAATTTGAGTCCCGGGAATCGCGCGGGAAAATCAAGTCAAGCGTGGACAAAGTCGCTGGCATATCCTAGTACTTAAATAAAATCTTAAAAATGTCCTTCATTCAATAATGTCTTCAATTATGCATTACTATTCAGGTCAGATCTTTTCTAAAAGCAGATTTATAGTTTAATCCATGCTTTCAGCGTATAATTTAAAATGCACAATTTCTAAAATATTTATTACCTGAGAGGCTACTAAGTAAAACTCTTTGATATATTACTTTCGAAATGAATGTGGATTTTAACCAATAAACTTATATACCTTTGATGTAAAGTTTATTAAATTTTAAAGTGAAAAGCCTACTTAATTCCACTTAAACAATTTTATAAGTAGGTTTATGTTACTAAGTATTAACATTTTTATGATAACTTTAGTATGTTTAAAATCTCAGCATATTTTACTCTTATGAAAATTGAGTCTGAGCATTTTATTTATTATAAATAAAAGGTTTGAAAAAATATTACGAAAAAATAATTACACACAAAGTTGAAGTATTCTTGTTTCGTCGAACATTTTAAAGCTTGTTAGTATCTCTTACTTGCTCTACAAATTTTAGGCACCATTTCAAGGCATACTCTATACTGCTTCACCTGTATTAACATCTTATGTGTACAATCTATCGGTATTATTCATAGAGAGTTAGAGTAAGTTTGAACGCTTCTTTAAGGTTCTTAACTTCCAGTGCGGCGACGGCGGCGTCGTGCGCGTTATCCTTTCATTTTTTTTCTAATACGAAAGTAGCCTAAGTTACTCTTTATAACATCAGCTATCTGCCAGTGAAAGTCCCATCAGAATCGATCCAGCCGTTTCAGAGATTAGTCGTAACAAACAGACAGAGAGAAAAATATTTTAAAAATTGATTTTTTGATATAAATACTATATATAATTTTATATGCATTGAATATAAACATACACTTAAATTTTATTTGTATAGATGTATACATTATTATTTCTAATTACCAAAATAATGTAAGCAAATTCAAAAAGCCTATTGCAACAAGTAAGAGATATTTCGATTTACTGTTTCTCGCACCTGAACACAATTAAATGCTGCTCCAGCTTAATTGCAAGGATAGATAAAATCAACGAGAGCCTGTTAAGCAGACACCGCGAATGATCTGAGAGAAGTTTATCTAGCGAAACTTGGATGTACGAAACTTATCCAACTTACTTGACCCCTGAACATCTCCAATTTGGCCCTCCTTAATTATCTGAATCCAAATCTCTTCGCTTGCGGGTGACGTCAGTAATAAACTTCGAAACTTAAAGCGTAGTTAGTTTATCTTTGTGGAAATTAATATCTTCTTCGTGTTTAGTCACGTAAGAATCGTAGTAATAAAATCGCAAAGGAAAAACCGTAACCTTCAACTTTCTAACTTTCAATCGTTCCTAATTTATTTTTTAAATTTTACAATTACCATAATATAATTAGAAAGAAAGAAAAACGTTTATTTGGACATCACACAACGAGACACATAATGAATAGTACGGTGATATATATAAAAAAGTCTCGCAATGGTACCAAATAGGTGCAGTTCAGCATCTGCCAGCCAGCAGGTGCCTGACGCTGGTTTTCAACTGCACCTTAGGACGGACGGATGTTGCACTTACTGCAACTGACAATTATTGCAACTGATATATATATATATATATATATATATACTTATATTGTATTCTACCATAATCTCTTAAGACTATAAATAGAATACTGAGCCTAGGTCATCAAATTCAACGGGTAAAGTTCCTAGAAGGTTAGCTACGTTATACTCTAATAATCCGCATACAAATACATACACTGTATATCCCTAAGCTAAGCAAGTTACGCTTGTATTATGGGTACCTAATACACAAGGGAGCACTCTGGGACCGATCTCAGACACCCAGACTATAGTGAATAACTGAAAGTTCGTTTACGAAATTTACCATGCCAGGAATCGTACCCGGAGCCTCTGCTATACAGTGAGCTCGGCTGGCAAAGGCTTAGCCCACTCAACCAAAGATTATGTCACTAGATGTCGCCTCAGATAATTCTTTTTAAGCGTTTTAAATTATTTAAAACATATTACACGAGGGGACCTAAAGAAATTGCTTATGGAGAATCACTTGGCGAAAATAATACATATTTAGATATAATATACTGGTAGGTCTAAGATTTTTGTTACGAGTTCCAGGACTCGAATTAAAATGCCGTTAGAATTACTATAGAATTTATTAGAACTATACAAACACGTATAACACAGGTACAAATATAACTGAACAGAATCAGTTCAAACGTAACGCACGATTCAATAACACGCGCATAGTCCGTTACTAAATAGATTAACGAATATACACAAGTCTTGCCTCGCGGCTGGTTATCGCTCGACTGGCCATCTCTCCATTGAGGCATTACCTTATACGGCACAGATGCAATATGTCTGCCTGGCAAGCTTCGACGCAATTTCTTAAAAATCGTAACCCGCACACCTGCCTAATTATGCCTGCAAACGGCCATAAACGAGTACAATAGGCTGCTCTCCACAATAACCAATAAATAAGTAAACAAAAGAAGTCCAAATGCCGAAAAGTAATAAACTGTGCAAAACAGGTATGCAAGTGTGAATTTGTCTTTGTCGGTCGTAACAATATGATATAAAGTTCTATTTTATTATGATATTTGTTATATTCGTAATACGAATCCTTCGAAAGTGGCTAATTTAACTACTCAAATCAATCAAAAATTTAAACTATATATTTTTTTATATTTTTTGACAAATTTCGGTGACTTGGGCTAGAAATTATGTAATATATGTGATCGTCTGTAAAATTTTCAATTCGTTGCATTGCTCTTCATTGTCAATTTACTTAATTACTTGCCAGGGTCTTGAGTATGCCGCCATAATAACCTTCTGTTATGTTCCGGCATTAGTTAGAGTTAGAGAGCAGCAGCGCATTTGTAGCACCTTTGGTGTTGCAAATGTCCATAGGCGATGGTAACCGCTTTCCATCAAAGGAGTCTGTCTGCTGAACTCCTGCAATAAAGAAATAAAAAAAAACTTATCTATTAATTAATATTTAAATTTACTCATATTTGAAACATATTAAAAATCATTTAGGGCAGATTTTTAAACTACCAGATAAAAGTTATTTATCAAATAAATTATAACCTGACTGAATTTAAAAGTCAAGCAATTCAACTGGTTTTTTTACGAAACTCTAATGTTTATTTGTTCGTGTTGTATTTTATCCCATTCTATTCTATTTTTTGGGCCATTTGGCTTCAACGCTGCTGCCGGCGATTCGGCCAGTGTCACACTAACTTAGAGAATGTCAGGTGTTGTAGTTATATTGACAATAGTCGGTTTTCTTTCCAAATTCAATTTCTGTGAACCCGGGGACAACACAAAATAAAACTGGGTTATACTAACTACACTTATAAATAAATGTTATTTAATTTCAAAACTTACTTAAAAATAACTTTTATCTGTTGATTAAAAAATCGGCTCTTAATTGACAATAAAGATAGGTTATAAATGTCAAAATAATATAAGCATAGTAACTTAAATGGCACCACAATTATTGGATCAAAATAATGTTGATAACTTTTAGAATATCGTAGTAAACGAACCGACTCGATATGTATTTAAAAATTAGACAAGGTTGTATCGATGCACACAGAGAAGGTTTCTGTAGTAAAACTGAACGTATATACATATTGTTGCAACTCAGATCCCGACAAAAACAAAACCCACCTGCATATCTGAAACAAAACACATTTAATTGTGACTCTTTTATGATCGATCGTCTTCTTTTGTTTACTTTGTGTTTAAAATTTGTGATTAGAAAACGGCCCATTGTTTTATTGTACCCTTTTATGGCAGTTTGCGGCCGAGTTATTAGCCAGGTGTTGCGGATTAAGCCGACTTAGATAAGGGGACACTGCATTTGTGCAGTATAAAACGATGACCTGATGGAGGGGGAGACAGTCGAGCGAGAAACACGAGCGAAGCGCGACGCGTGTACTACAATCGGTAATCTAATAAGTGACGGACTTTGCGCGTTTTATTGAATTACGACCTTCTGCATTACGTTTGGACTTGTTGTGTTCGGTTATATTTTTACCTGTGTTATACGTGTTTGTATAGTTCTGATAAACTCTATAGTAATTCTAACGGCATTTTAATTCGAGTCTCGCGACTCGGAACAATATGTATATATATGTATTTATTTTGTATTTGTAATTATATGTTTGTTTATTATTCATCATTATTTATTAATTGCACCACCGTCAGTATAAAAAATCTATCAATTCCTGACCAGAGTTGCCTGGAAGAGATCGCTTCTTAGCGATAAGGCCGCCCGTTGTATATCTTAAATAGCACATAACTAAAAATACCTTATACTTGAAAACCTGCTCCAAGTATTTTATTCAAATCACTTTAGGTTAAAAGTAATTTTTAAGCTCTCTGCCATCTTGAATTTTATCAAAAATTTTACTTGAAGATACTTTTTTACAATTTATATAAGTATTCAAAAGTCTCACTACTCTACTCGGGTCGCCCAATTTTTCAGAGGAAAGAAAAGTAAACAGCCACACTTAGTCTTGTCCGAGGCGACTTAACGGCTTTCACAGATCGGTTATCTCGATATTTAGGATTAATCACGGTGTTTTCCTACACCGTTAATACATGATAATTTTAACAATATGCAAATATTAGGTCAGAAAACTATCTAAGAGGTGCACCGATTTTCTGGCCAGACTTTAAGCCCCCGTAATTTGAATTTGGGTGGCGATTGCTTTACCTACTAAGTTACTACGACTTTTACCATAAAGAAACATACATCTCACTACCTATTGATTGAGAAAGTTAGCCATTAGGCTATAGAACCGTAGAAATAGTTACTAAGAACCTTTTTATTATATGTAAAAATATATATTGACTTATACACCCACTCTTAAGTTCGCTAAGTTTTTTGAGGACAAAACAATTATAACTTAATTAAAACTATTGTCAAATTAAAGGTCTAGACTAAAGTACAACTTTAGTCTAGAAGGTTACAAAAATCCAAATATTAAATTTTAAACTAAGCCTTACTTTTAAATATAATTACTAAGATTTATTTTTTAATGTAGGGTAACTTAATTAACGATTTACTTTAGTTTCTTTAATGTTTTGAAATAGTATTATGTATATATATATATATATATATATATATATATATATATATATATATATATATATATATATATATATATATATATAAGGGTTTCGTAGCAATTTTGGCAAAAACTAAACTCGTATAAAATCGTTAAGTCGGTCCGTATACCGTCCGTCTTTCTATAGAAAGCGTAAGAAAGAAAATAATTATAGAAAAAAATATCTACTACAGTATACTGTAGTAGATTTTTTTTTATTTTGCGTAGGTTTACGTTAGACCGACATTGCATCTGACGTCAGGTGCAGATGCAGTCTAAGATCTAGCACGCTTACCTAGAAGATACTTTTTACGCAGGTCTTGAAAACAAAAAACAGACGACGGTAAAGAGTTCCACTCTTCAGCGGTACGTATGATAAAAGTGGAAGCATAGTGTTTCGTCCGCTTTGTTGGTATTTCTACCATATATCGGTGGCATGAGCTCGTACGTCTGCTTGTCCTTGTCTGCTTGTACAAAAGTGAGGGAAGAATAAACTCGTGCAAATCCGTGGCACACTCCCCGAAGTGTATCTAATAGAATACCGACAAGCTACTTTGCGCTGGATGCTGGATATGTATGAATGAAATTTAATAGAAATATGTAATATACACAATTATGCAACACGTGTTGTAGTGAAATCGCGAAAACAGTAAAAATTAAAGGTAGCCGCTATACATGTAACTGAGTATTGAATAAATGTTAGTCAGTGTTCATATTTCTTTAGAAAATTGTTACCTAGACCAGACCTTAAAAATTATAAATATGTTAATAATTTTATTTAAGTGACGAATTTTATTTGTTTTCGAAGTTTTGAAAATTGAGTTTCTCGCCCCCTCTAACTTTGGAACTATGCAGTGAATAATCCTAAAAAAATCAGATTGTACTGTAAAAAAAATATTTTTGATAATGGCTTAAATAGTATTCATTGAATAGTTTTTAAGATCGGGTTATTGTCTATGAAATGCTTGTTTATGATTCCAGAGCAAAACATTTAAAACAATGGACAATTGTTACCTCCACGGAACCCTCCACTTCGTGGACTGCGCACGTGCCAGGTTTTTTCATTAATTTTCGTGCCCTTATTACTTAGAAATGTGTTCTCAGAAACCTAATTTACTAATTGATCAGTTGTCTGAATTTTTCGTTTAGAAATTAGAGAAATCTTAGCGTAATTCTCCATGATAGAAAATAACTAAAAGTTTTCATGGCACAGTTTCTTCTAATACAATTAGTGATAAGTAGCATAAAAGAGAGTATTTAAATAATTTTATGAGATAAAACTCATAATTGAATTTCAGCGCACTTGAGAAGAAAATTTGTTAAAGTAGTCCCCTTGCATAATTGCGTTTGAGTATTGTATTCTATTTTGTTTAAATTTCAATGAAATATGTTGCGATATTTCTTCTTTTTGGATATCTCTAGTCAAATAGCAAACACCGTATTATTTCGAATCTCTTATATAATAATAGGCAAAACATGTACCAAGCATTCACTTGTATCATCTTTTATCTCCATCTTTCTGACACATAAATCAATTTCATTTCATTTCAATGGTAAAGTGAAATTATAACAAAACGACTAAAATTAAAGATGGCCACTATATATACATGTGTTTGAAAGAATTCAGTTTTCTTGTTTATATAATTGGCTAAAAATCAATACGCCAACGGTGTCATTAAATTATTATTATGACCTCAAAAAACTGGGTGTAAAAAATATTTTTAGTTAATTCTGAAAGCGGGAGGTTGGAAATATTGACATTTATAAGAAATTGGAATTTTTTGTAGCTATTATTTGTCCTTCATTCCATTACGGTAGGGAGATAAAAAACATCTTATTTTTTATTTTCTTTCATGTTTACTGTTTAGCATGTAAAGGGGACAATATAATAATACTGATTTTATCTAACTAGAGGTTGCCCCGCGGCTGCGCCGCGTGTCATAACCTAGGCAGTAGCTTTATTTTACTTACACAAAAATTCAATTTGGTTTTTTACATATAAAAACCAATAAACAATATTTATTGTTTTTTATATGTAAATGTAAATATACAAAAACAATATTTACAAATAATAAAGAAACTAGGTCCATATAGTCGAAACAACTGCCCAACAAAACAGAGATGAGTCGAAGCCAACCCGATTTGAAGTAATACAACGAATGACGTGTTGTTTGTGACAACGTCAGTATTGAAAAAACACGATTGCAGCACCATCTATTTAGCTAATCCGCTTAGTCTATGGAAACCACATCATTTTTCGGGATAAAATATCCTAAGTGTTGATTCGGGATATAAGCCAGTTCTGTGTAGATTTTCGTTCATATACCTTCAGTAGTTGTCAAATGGATGCAATCACAGCACCAGCTTTTACGATATTTTCGTCTATCCCGCGGAAACGAAATCATTTATTGGGATAAAAAGTACCCTAAGTTACGCCCCGGGATATATGCAAGCTCTGCGTCGAGTTTTATTAAAATCCGTTCACTACTTTTCACGTGATGCTCTAACAGACTGACAGGCAGAAAGACAGACAGACAGAGCAAAATTCTAAAAATTGCATTTTCGGAATCACCTGGTCCGAATTAACCCCCTGATTTTTTTCACGTTTTTTACATTTACTTATTTATTATAGTATAGATAGGTAGGCCTTTCTACAAAACGATACTTAATATAATTTACAGAGTACTTAAACATAAAACTAATTTAAGATTATTATAGTAACACCTTGACGAGCATATTGATTGATTCATAGTGACTGGTCGAATGAAAGAAACTCGTATTTGTTCACCGTATACTTAGAACTAACCAATTATGACCGACTCCTATATATGTTACTATTATAAATACACTTGCCTTACCATTGGTAGAAATATGACATTAATTGTATGAAGCTTAACTCAAATTTGAACCAATAGTAGGCAAATGAAAGGTTAGTAAAATGTAAGATCCGGCCATTAATCTGGATATATTTGCATTAGAACAATAGGCAGTCTTATCGCATTGTGCTTATATATTTATAAATATTTTGTATTCACAGTTTCATTTTTTGATAATAAATTTTAGTAGTCACCTGGGTCAAATGCGTTATATTGTTAGCTGACACACTTAACAATTTGTGTAACTGTACCTATATATATATATATTATCCGTGCAGGAACGGAGAAAGAATACAATTTCCTGCGGCCGGGTGGCCTGTCGTAAGAGGCGGCTAAACAACCCACAGCCAGGTGGCATTTGTCGGGCATTTGCCTGACTGGATGGCCACCATCCCTGGTCTAAAGTATGTCGCTATAGCAACCTTGAGTTGTGTTCCGGCATTAGTAACCAGGTTCCAGTCTCCCCTAAGAGAGCAGCAGCGCATTTGTAGCACCTTTGGTGTTGCAAATGTCCATAGGCGATGGTAACCGCTTGCCATCAAGTAGGCCGTTTGCCTGTCTGATGAACTCCTGCAATAAAAAAATGTGATTAATTATTTCATATGATTGTATAAAATATACATAAAGTGTCTATGTATAATATTAATACTTTTATTGTAGTTTAGTACACCACCAAAAATTATATCTATTTTTCCTTTAAAATCTTCTTAGACACTAGGTTGCCTGGAAGAGATCGCTATAAGCGATAAGGCCGCCCATTGTATTAGTATGTAACTCGCCATCGACGGTATGTTCACCCCCATTTCCTGGAGCTCCCACATTAAACTACGCAACGGTTCTCTAGAACGTTTATTCCGCGTACAACAATGATCTGGAGGGAACTTCCCGTCCAGGTTTTCCCTCTGCGCTACGACATGGGGTCGTTAGAAGGGCGTTATAAAATTTATTAGAGGCCGGCAATGCGTTAGGAACGCCCCTGGTGTTACAAACATCCATAGGCAACGATAACTACCTTCCATCAAGTGGGCCGTCCTCCTGTTTGCCTGCTTCAGGCAATAAAAAAAAATGTGTAGATGAAACAATCCGTAAGTTATCAATTTAAATTTAAATTAGATTATGCTATTGGGGTAAATGCGGCTTTATTAAATAATACTATACTGTATTTTTCTATTCGTCTTCTTCTGTCTGTTGTTGAGGCAGAAATCTTTTAATCTTTTTTATTATTATCATCTTTTGGGAATATATTATATATACTATTAAACTTCAAAAGTCACTTTGTCACAACAAAATCGTGTCCATTCAACTAGAAATGTGTCAAGCAAAATGAAGGGTACTCTTGTTTTAACAATGGAACAGCTGAAGGTACTAAAATTAAAATCTGGCGGCACTCGACCGTCAAATGGTACTTTTAAATCTTAACAAAGAGGGTACAGGTACGTAATACTTATCTATAAAAGCTAAATAGATACGAACGTTTGATAAAGTATAAAGCTATATTTTTGTTAGTTTTTATAGATCACTAGCTGTTGACGTGGTTCGTTTATTTTTATACTTTCTGAAGAAAGTTTTGTATGAGTTTTAGAAAATTTTCTTCAATAGAACTTAGTTTGAATAAAAAGTTTTTAACTTTTGAAGTAAAAACGTAACTATAACGCTGAAATACATGTTTCTTTATTAGTACATAAAACCTATATATTTTTCATGTTCCTAACTTGAGGAATTATGGGTTGCTTTTTCCATCTTCACGCCCTATTTCAAGTCTATATGTCCTACAAAAAGATAGTAATAATAAATAAGGTAGGTATGTAAAAATACATCCTTAGCAATTTTTTAGGAGCCTTAGGCCGTGGCCCCCTTAAGCGAACAGTGAGCGGCTAACTGTTTGCTTCCAGTTTGCCTCTCTATAATTTTTAAATGGAGTGTCAATACAGCGCGTAATGTACGCTGTTTGTGGTGTTTTGCTTTACGACTCATTCGGCTCACTCACGGCCGATTAGCAGCGGACGACACGCGCAGTCTGCGACGCAGTTCAATCACTACGTCTGAGCGCTGTGCGTCGATATATCCTAACCATTTACCTTCTCTCCTAAGAGTTCCCAAGCGCTTCGCGACTAATACGCTACAGTTCGCTGCTAACTGGACATTGAGCTTGAGACCGATACGTCGCTCAGAGTCAGCCAGCGAACAGTCAGCGGCTCACTGTTCGTCTATTGAGGAGACGGCCTTAGCAGATTGTTCGTGAAAATGTTTATGAAAAAAACAGAACACCAATCTCATTTATACGTTTTTCTTTAAAACTACTAATATACGTAAAATAATAATTATTTTTCATTTAAAATATAGATCAAATGAGAATAATGAATGAATGAAAACTCTTTTACGGGTCACCTTAAATTTAAACCTTCGGCTGGTAAACATCGAAGATAAAGGAGGCAGAATTTTATTGCACATATTTACTTAATTATAGTGCGAAAAATTACAAAATATTTTTTTTAAATGTGGAATAAGGGCCCTTTCGTGTGACATATCAGTCAAAGACATTGCTCAATGTTTAAGTTTTATCTCACAAAAAATATTTTCTCAAATTTTATTATTGTGAAAGATATTATTTTTTCCATAATACTATATATTTATTGGTATAAATGCTCGAGATTTCTATATGTACGCTGTAGAATGATCACTTGTAACACATAGACAAACAGACAGCGTGACGTTATTTAGGTCTTTTTAGCTTAAGTTAAAATAAAAAGGACCCATATAACGTAAAAAAGTGTTACTATAAAGGAACCCCAAAAACAAGAACAACAACAAGAAAGTAACAAAAGACAGTCTCCAACACTGGCTAGGAAAATATGTTAAAGATTAGTTTTTATACAGCTCCTAAATTCACAACAAACGTGCACTGTCTACGCCTAAGTTACTTAAGTTACATACAAAACTCAACATAACTCCAGACCAATATCTTAAATTCCAAACTAACAAACTAGATTTCGAAATCGTTGGTCCAAGAGCAAACTTCGGGTAAACTGGGGTGAAATGCTAATTTCAGCCAAATAGTTAAAGTGTACACTGTAATAAAGTACCTTATTCCCTTAAGATATACTGTTGAAAATCGCATGCCGGATATAGAGTCACGTACTATTTATTGAGACACGTGTGGCAGGCGGAGGCAATAGGAATATTAATTAGAGTAACACTAACACCCTGATTGGCCTAGTTTGGGATCGTGTTGAGCGGCTATAGTGATGTTACGTAAGTATATGCCCGACGGCCTCTGTGGTTGAGCGGGCTAAATCTTAGCCGGCCGAACTTGCTGGAGCGCAGAGGCTTCGGGTTCGATTCCTGGCATGGTAAATTTCGGCAATGGACTTTCTGTTATTTACTACGGTCTGGGTGTCTAGGATCGGCCCCAGAGTGGTCCGTTGTATATTATCCATAACACAAGCGTACCTTTCTTAGCTTAGGGATATACAATGTTTGTATTTATCTGCCGATTGTATTGTATAGTTCATACTCATAACGAACACTGGGTCTGTTTGCATATTATCTCTATTAGTTCGTGACAAAAGTTCTTAAATACCCATCATGATATACGGTGGCGGGACATGGACACTGACAGTGCGACTTGTCCACAAATTCAAAGTCGCTCAACGGGCTATGGAGCGAGCTATGTTAGGTGTTTCTCTTATGGATAGAATCAGAAATTAGGATATCCGTAAGAGAACAAAGGTAACCGACATAGCTCGCAAAATTAGCAAGTTGAAGTGGTAGTGGGCCGGTCGCGTCTGTCGCAGGACCGACAGCCGATGGAGCAAACGTGTCCTGGAGTGAAGACCACGTCTCGGCAAATGTAGCGTAGGACGCCCTCCAGCCCGGTAGACTAACGACTTACGCAAGGTCGCCGGCAGGGGCTGGACGAGGAAGACGGGAGACTGGGATTGTGGCGCGAACTTGGGGAGGCCTACATGCAGCAGTGGACAAGGACTGGCTGAAGAAGAAGAAGAGTGAAATCATGTGGAAAACCCTGGATAGGTAGGTCTATGTTACGTACATAAAAAATTAATTAGGTGTTTTATATATACACGTATATATATAATGTGGTTTTCTTTTTATACGTAAATTCAAAAACTAACGGTTGCTCTGAAAAGAGAATTTTTATTATTAAACACAATACGATACACACTGTTTTTGTATGTGAATTTATAATTACGCAACCACCTGAAGAGAGAAACAACATTTAAAGCTAATTAATTCACAATTTCAATTAATCTAATAGGTTTAGAAATTTTAAAATAACATTTAATTTGTTCTATTATTCTAACTGACAAAAAACTCTGACAAGTGTGATGTACAAGTGACATTACATGACACTTGACATATACTATGATAATACCACTAGGCGCGCCAAATTCAAATCGAATGAAGAGTAACTTCATTTACATATATACAAACTTTCAATACTTTAGTTTCTTGTTGAATTCACAATAATTAAAAGAAACTAAGTCAATATAGTGTAGACAACTGCAAAGAAAAACATCAAGAAAAGTTGCAGCCAACCTGATATGAAGTACTCAATACGTAATGTACATGTGGGCAACCTGAGAACGTATTTGTTACTGAATTACAGCGACGGCTGTCTACATCGCAATTGCAGCACCATGTATTTTGCTAATCCGTCTCTTTAAAGAAACAACATCATTTGTCGAAATACAATGTATCCAAGTGTTAATTTGTGTAATAAGCTAACAATATATCGAGTTTCAATCATATATATACGTTCAGTAGATAACAAGTATTCTAAATTACACCCCGGATATAAGATAGCTCTATGTCGAGTTTCATTTAAATCCATTCAGTAGTTTTCACGTGATGCTCTAGAAGACAGACAGACAGAAAGAAATCTAAAAATTGTATTTTCGGAATCTGCTGGTCCGAATTAGCCCTTATTTTTTTACATATTTTTAAACGCTTTGTAAAAACTTTACAGATTTATTACAGTATAGATTATACAAGGTTTATAAAGTCTTCCTTGAAAAAATAACCAACTGATGTTGAAAACCGCTTCAAAAACCGGTGCAAGGTTTAAGAGGAGTTACCGCATATACAAAGAGACACAAAGACGTGGAAAGAGACTATTTTATATTATTTAAAGAAGATATGCACATTAAGCCATTTAAAAGAACTATATCTACAATCCATGGACGGATTGATGGATCTATAAATCCATCATTAGGCCCTTTTGTATGGCAGTAAAACATGAGATATACTTACTGTTTTACTAACATGGCCTGTGCTTGAACAGCACAAGCAAGAGCTCGGTCTGTATCACGGAGGTTAATATATACGCTTTGGTGGACGTACGGAGCTATGTGGGAGGACCGCGTTCGAAACTTCCGCATGCGTGACAGTCTTCATATTCGTAACATTCGATACAAACTGCAAAAGAGACGCTTATTCTCTTACGGTCATGTTTTCAGAAACTTGCTAGTTATATGGGAAATAAGTGTTTAGGCGAGCTACCTCCACTAGTTCCGTTTAAAAGGAGTAGGACCGAGAAATTAGGATTTCTTGACGTCCAAAGGGACAACGTGCGCCAATGACCTAACTATACGGGATGCCGAAGACCGCACGAAGTAATACGCTTTTATCGGGATGATGATGATGCATATTAAGTTAAAGATTGTCTCCGTCAGTACTCGAATCCATATTGAGTTGCGATGACATGTCTACTGTACCATCACGACTTCATCTATTCACCTGGCTTTATGTTCTTTTTTTATATATTTTTAGTTATTCCCTTTTATCTGAAAAACCTAGTTAGAAAAACGTTGTATACTTCTTAAACACTTCTCCAGTGCCTCGATATAGAAACACATTTGTGAATATACTAGACTACATATAAAAATAGTATAAGTTAAAACTTTTTATATTTACCTCTCAAAATACTTATTACATATATTAAATATTTCCGATTACACTTTATTATTTTATTGTAGTTTGTAGAAGTGAAAAGGAGCTTTCAGCAAATATTACAATGCCGAACATGGTATTTGATAAATAAATCCTCTACAATATTTAATATCTATCTACTTAAGCAGGTACTGTATATACTATTTTGAAATCTTCTTTTTTTATAATAGACTAGCTTCTGCCCGCGACTTCGTCCGCGTGGAAAATTTTTTAACTATCCCACAGAAACTCTTTAATTATTCGGGATCAAAAGATCCTATATGTTGACCAGGGATATAAGCTTCCACCATACGAAATTTCATTTAAATCGGTCCAGTTGTTTCGGAGATTAGCCGATACAAACTGAAAGATAAACAGATAAACAGACAAACAAAAAAATTGGAATAAATCTAAATTAGTTCTCTTTCACTTGTTATATCCCCCTGACTCGGTTTTTAGCATTTTTTTTCATTGTACTGAAAATCGATTTCTACAGTTTTATTTATTATATGTATAGATTATTGAACTATGTGACTGTAATAGACCCGAATGAAATAAATGCAAATTTTATAGTAGTTTGGCTGATTTTATTTACGTTAAGTAATTCAATATATGCACGTGTCTTTGTGTTTAAACACATTGCAAAGTAGCAATTTATTTAATTTTACCTAAAAACTATGCGAATACATTATTTTGAAAAAGAAAGACAAATATCTCTAAAATAATCTAACAAGGACTTGGAAAATTCTAACTCCCTCCCTGCAAACCTAATAAAATTTAAGCACCTGCGGGAATATTCCCCATAGAAAATCACGTGTAACTTGTATTGGTTTACTTACGCCCTTCAAATGGAATATTAACAAACATTATTATTACAAACTAGTTTAGGTGACCTCAAACGTGTTTATTTAGTTTGTTTTGTTTAACTTAGATGGCTACCTTTTTGACCCTTTTTGTCTTATGTGAATGAAGTAATTTATTCATAAGCTTCATGTGAAAATTTTCACTGATGTTAAATTGCAGCTCCTTCATCTGCGATAGGGTTAAATATTTAGGTCGTTTCACGCAAATATGGGAATGTTTTTAATGCATTATTTGAAATGTGACATTGTAAATGACGTTAAATATTGACAGATAACGTATGTTATATACACTAATGTGGCTATGCGTTAACGCCGTTATTTTTTAACGCTTTAAATAAGCCGCATCTGGCCACAGCCTAAATCTTTGAAACTAGCGCAGATGTATAAATAAATGTAAGTACTTTTACACTATTTTATATTGTACTTTTATATGATCTTTTTTGCCTGTGGCAGGCAAATAGGCAGACGCCCCACTTGATGGAAGGTGGTCACAGTCGCCTATAAGAAATTTTATAACGCTCTATTACACAGCCCCATGTCATAGGGCAGAGGGAAATCCTCGGCGGAAATTTAGCGCCAGATTATTGTCGCACGCGAAACAAACGTTCTAGAAAACCGTTGCTTTGTTGAGCGTGGGTGCTCAAGGAAATGGGATGAACATACCGTCGACGGCGAGCAGTATGATTTTCAAAATGAGACGTTGTTACCAGATCGAACAATTCCTCGGAACACACCCGTTGCACAGACGGCAGAATATGCAGAGATGAAGAAGTCTTTCCGAAAGCTAAACTATTCTAAACTGCCCGTTAGTATGAAATTGTCGACGATACGAACAACACGACGCTGGATAGAGTTGAGGGGGTGGGTCAGTGTGGTGAACGAGTGCCCCGACCCATAAGTGTAAGCAAGGACACCATATGCGGCCTAATTTTGAGTCGGTTTAGCACACCGGTTTATATCATCTTCTGTCTTTTCTTTCGATTTGCTTTTAATTTCATAATGAGACGCATCCGCCGTCAAAGTTTGTTATACTAATTAACCTAAGATTCTGTGTACAACAGGACTGTCAAATAAGTTTACTAAGTTAACACCAGTAAAGTAAATTACTAAAAGCTTTACCTATCCTAGATCATCTGTGCCTTATCCATATTCATGAGCTAATTAAAACAAAATGACTGGAGGTATTAATTTCTAAACTCATTTTCGACTATGAAATATGGTTCCTTTGAGACAAATCGAGTTAAAATATTCATTGTCAAGCCGATAAGTTTTGTATTTTTTAATTTAATTATACGTATTAGCGTTTTTAGTTTTATGATTACCAATTGTTTGCTATTATTATTTTTATTTTCTTTTTTATTATTGACAATAGGTTCGCGTTTGACCGGCATTGCGCCTGATGTCAGGTGGAAATTCAGTCTAAGAGGGAACACGCTTACCTAGGAGATACCTGTTTACGCGAGACGTGAATACACGTAAATTATATGTTTCAGTAAAAACAGACGACGTAAAGTAAAGAGTTCCCTCTTCAGCGGTTCGTATGATAAAAGTGGAAGCATAGTATTTCGTACACTTTGTTAGTATTTCCAACATATATCGGTGGCGTGAGCTCGTACGCCTGCTTGTCCGATGGTAAAAAGGTGTGGGAGGAATGAATTCGTGCAATTCCGTGGCACACCCGCCTAAGTGTATTCTATAGAATACCGACAAACTAGCGACTTTGCGTCGGTGATCTAGGCTCTGAAGCCTATATATATATAGTTGGTTATTGCCTATCAGCTTCCTAGCTCTTTTCTCAATTCATTTGAGTGTCTCGAGCTCGTATTTGGCTGAGCCATCCCAAAGACGAGAACTTCTATGAAGCAAACAAAGTTCATGTTATTCAATTACCTCTATGGTAGTAAAATACGTTTGCGTGTCTAGTTTACTAGAAAGCAGATATCACAATTTCAATTCTCAGCTTCCTAAATTTCCTAGATTCCTAAATTTCGAATGTCGAGGCTGGTCGAGATCTCTCTATATATATAATTCTTCTGTATGTAGATTTGTATATCACTGAACTCCTAAGCCGCTGAACTGTTTTTGATAAAATATTTAATGCGTGTTTGAGTGGGTCCCGGGACGGTTTACACTCACAATTGGATCCTGTAGGTGGCGCAACAATCGGGTTCTAGATTTTTATTTTATCAGGGTAGAACAATGTCTAGCCCCCTAATATATGTATTTATATATCGTTTAGTACACCGATAGATGCACCACATCTCTAAGCATTAGTGTTACCAATTAATTGCTTGGGTATTGCACGAGACTTACGTAACTAAAACCACTTTAATTACTAGGTAGCCCAGTATTGTACTCTAAAACGAACACGTTCATAAAACCGATAAATATTTTCAATTTCATCAACGTGAGGTTGGCAACAAAAAACTGTTACATTACGTAAAAAGGCTGTTACAGCGATAACGTCAACAAAGGTTGCACAAGTATGAATAACGATATTGATAAGTACTGGAAAAACTGTAAACATGCGGTTGTTTTGAATTTCTGTAGAATGTATTTTTGGAACTTTATAAGTTGCAGGTTTCATCTTGATGTTTTCTTTCACCGTCGGTCTGGGATCATTTTAACAGTATTCTCATCAGGTAAGAAAATTACTCAAGTAGATCACGCCCGGCCAGGATTCGAACTAATGTCTCTTATTGAGTGTTACCCACTAAACGACCACGGCTTAGGATTAGGTCTTTCAGTAACGCTAATTAAAGGAGTTCACACTACACAAAAAGTTGAGATATTTTTTATTTCAAATAGGTGTTTAAACAATTCTTCCTTTAATACCTATAAACAATATATTACAAATTTATAATATTAGAAAAAATTCTAAGCATGCCATGTATGTACATTGAATCTATTTAAAAAAGAATAACTGCAATAGACTATATAAACGATAGAGAACTAGATGCATTTTTTTTTATTTCTTGACTGTTTGTTCGAGATTCACGTTAAAACTACTGGGCCGATTTCGATGCGGTTTTCGCTAATCGACAGCTAATATTTAGATTTAAACTCTGTGCTACTTTTTAACCTGGAAATCCTGCGGGAATTTTCTGGGAATGATTTAAAAAAATCGAATTCCAATTTGATTTTTTTACTGATCGATAGCAAATTTAATGTAAATGTTAATGTATTAAAATGTGTGTTTTTTTAGCCCAGTAATCCCGCGAGAATTTTCCCGGGAGTGGTTTATAGTTATATACATAAAAATTAGCTTATTCCGACATAGTTTTCCCTAAAACAATAGCTTGCATTCTTTTCAAATGCTGCAGTATTTTGTGTCCCGGGAATCACGCCGGAATTTCAAGTCAAGTGTAGACGAAGTCTCGGGCATATCCTAGTATTATATCATTTTCTAAAACTATATAATATTGAAATCAATGTAATTATTATTTTTAAATAAACTGCAAAACTAAACTGTACCTTTCAAGTTCATACACATTTAATTTCATAATTCATTACTATGGCTAACTATCAAGGACTTGAATTAGGTATCAGACTTTCAAGTACTTACATAGTACTTTATAATTTTCTTTTAAATTATTATGTTTTGTTTGCTTTTTATTTACTTATATCAATACAATCTTATACTAAACTTCACATCTAATAATAATAACTTTACTTAATAATATACCACGCTCATACATATTTCATCAAAGAAACCTCCAAATCAAGTTACTTTTACAGTTATAAACTCATGAACTCATTTATTCATAACAATGTGGTTACACGTCAAGCATTTATATATTATTAATAAATTTGTAATTATTAAGGTGTCGTAAATTTTCATCTATACTAATATCATAAAGAGAATGATTTGTATTTTTGTATGTTTGTAACAACTACTGGACCGTTTCCAAAAGTTCTTTCACCATTCGAATGCTACATTATCCCTTATTAATATAGGCTATACGAAAATTAGGGATCCCTACTAAAACTGTAATAATGTAACCCATCAATCTAAACAAAATACTTGGCGCTGGAATCGGTTTCTACGATTTTGATGAAATTTTATCTCTGTTTGAGTGGGTCCCGGGGTGGTTTAGTTCACAATTAGACCCGGTAGGTGGCGCTGGAATCGGATTTTAGATTTTTATTTTTTCACGGCAGGACAACATCTGCCGAAACCACTAGTATTTAATAAAATATCTTAAATTTACATATTCCATTAACTCTTTCAAACTGTAGAATGTGTGCTCGATTAACCACATCTTAAAAAACACAGATATAAATAATAAATAAATAAACAGACTAGTAATAATAAGTAAATAAATATTTTCTTTCTTTCTAAGTAGTAATAAGAGACATTATATGTAATAAAATAGAAGGTAGAAAATGTAGAAGAGTACTAAAATATGTAACGAACAATAAAGAACCATAAAATGTAAGAAATAGGAAGTGAGTAAGATAAGTAAATATTGGTTACGCGAATTGGTAATTGTTTACTTATATTCATTCCTCTTTGATGTAAAACCACAATGATGGAAATATAGCTGCGTAGAATACAGGGAAATACAGGCAGTTATATAAAGGAAGGATTGCACAGTACCTTTTCGTGGTGAAGCGATGATTTCTCCTTGTTTCTTAGAAGTTAGCACGACACGCACAAATGTTCAAATTTCACGAATCAACTAATTTGATGATATATTAAGTACATAGACGAAAAATTGTTTACAATATTCAAAACGATGCGTAAACGTTGCAGTTCGTTAGCAATAGGTGAATTTTATACGATAACGGTCGCATGCTATCTCCTTTCTTCCACTTGCTAAGGTATGTACAGGAGAGGAAAAAAGGATAGGAGGTGGTTTTACATGATTTAAACGTATTACCATTCGTTCCATTCCTTTAAGAATTTTAAATATAATTTACGCTCAACCAAATATAGTAGATATAACGCAAACAAATAGAAACATAAACAAAAAAGATAAAAAAGACAAAAAAAAGATAAATGTAATATATATATATATATATATATATATATATATAAATGATCAAAAAGGAACAAAAGTTAAAAGCCCGGACAATCATGCTCGTCCGGAGAGAGGAGTAATAAAATTTAAAAAATAAATAACCATTTCTTAATCTGCCAAGTGAATATAAATATATATAATTTAAACCACTGGAGAGAGAGAAATGTATATTAGTATAGATGAATTATATTTTAAACGTCTAAGTTTTCCACCTAAAAAGTTAGGGTAATATTGAAATATTCTGCGTATAACTTTTATTGTGTGGTTTTCTTAGCCATTAAACATAAATCGGCAAAGTTGTTTACACACGCGAAGGGAAACTTATCACGACCCTGAAACTTCTCATCGGCGTGATAATAGGCAATATTGAAGCTAAATATGTACCTACAAAATAAACGCATTGCTTACGAACCCAAAATAAATTTATATTAGAAACTAGCTTTACCTGTGACAGCGTCAATCGGATTTTTGAAGTGAAACTTGTTTAGAATCGTTGTGATTTCAAACTTAAAAGCTGTTATTTTGGCATTACAAACAGACACTTCAATTTTATTTATCTGTATAGATGTATAGACGGCGTACAAAGGAATACCAGATAAAATATCAAAATGCCGAAGTAATTTCTGAACTTTTGACCAAAATTCGGGACATTCTTGTAAATATATTACTAATATATTGTATCTAAAAACGTATTTCATATCTACTCTAGAAGTGTCAACCGTTCTTTTCAACTTTTATGAAAGATTTGAATTGGAAAAGTAGAAATATTGAGTTTAATTTGTCTTTTAAATTAATTTTTGTTTTTATTAAATGTATATATAGCTACCCTAGATATATTTGGTAATGTTGTCTAGTTCAATAAAACGCAGAGGTCTTGACTGACTTTAATAAAATTGATTGAATTAAGACCGATTTTTCAATCATCGGATAAAAATTATTCAAAATACAATATATGTAAAATTTAAAAATTACAGTCGCGTGAATAGAAGAATTGAATTATTTCTTACTTTTACATTCTGTTGGATTATAATTTATTCAACAGATAACTTCTAACTGATGTATGAAAAATTTACCCTGAATTTAAAAAGTCAGTAAGAAACATTGTTGTGACTTCATTTTGAAAATTGATTTTATAATATGATATAATATACCCTATACGCCTGTTTATACTCACTTTTTTAGATCATTTACATGTATAGACACATTTCAGGAGTTTGGAACCCAATATCTTACAATTAAAAACTACTTTTTGCATCACTACAATCATGTTATCATTAAATTTCGGCTGCATCAACGGCATCAGCTTCGTCTGGAGCTTGGTTTCTGACTTTCTACTTTCTCTTCTTCACAAAGCACCTTACTGTTCATACCCCATTGTGTGACATTATCGGCATACCGTTCTTTATGTGTCAAGGGTTAAAAATAATTTATTATCTATTAAATATTGTCGATATCAAATAAGTAATGAGACACATTAACTATTTTTCTATAATATATTCACTGATAATACTAGAAGCGAATATAGCCTTGTAGGATCTTTAAGATTTTTTCGACAACTTTAAAAAGACAGAACCAATTACAGATGACGTTAGGTTTACAGATTATTGACCAGTAACGAAACTACCTCCTTTCCACATTTATAAAACAAACATAATTCAAGAAACTAAAGGACATCAAAACTAAAATATACTATGCAGGAGATCACTGCCAACGGGGAGCGTGCCCAGAAGGCTGGCTGCATTACCGCGCTATATGGCAATACTTATTTGTTGTGCGAAATATGAGCCAGCCTTCTGATCACGGATAGTATCAAAGAGTTTCTTACATATGTCTTTAAAGAAACTCTTTGCCGATGGACCCCACGGGCCTAATGAGCCCAAATAAATTAGTATTTCTTTACATACCTCAATAATAAATTAAAACCAAACGCATGTAGCTTTTCACGTAAATCTGCGTAAAACAGAATTAAAGGCACATTCACGCGGTAATTGAATTTATAAGGATCATATGTTAGTAGTCCGACTCAAATAGAGATATATTGAATGTCATCAGTAACGGCAATGTTTGTTCAGCCAAGTTTGGTGGAAAGGTCACCGTTTAATAAAAATAAATACCAGCTCATTAACCAACACGTATTAGTCTCTTTAACAATTTACTGCTTAATTATTGTTAATAATGTTTTTACCTTTATTTAAAAACACAGTTTCGTGATCAGTGTTAGTTAGGTTGGATTATTGTGTGTTTATTTCCTTTTGACGATCCTAAGAATGGAGCGATTGTGATAGTTCACAAAGAAAGGCAACTCTTTATTGTTTATCAGAAGAACTGTTGAACTTGTAATAGATAGATTAGATATTGTCGCAGGACTGATGATCGATGGAGCAGAACGGTTCTGGAACTGAGACCGCGTCTTGACAAATTTAATGTAGAATGTTCTCCAGCCAACTTGGACTGATGATGATATGATATAATGAATGGCGCGTGGTCGCCGCACCAGTAAGGGCTGGAAAAGAAACCAGAATTTTTTATCGTCGAGAACATTTTATTGGTCACTAAAATAAACTGCAATAATTTCTAGCAATATAAGTTAATAACTTTTCTTGAACTACCAGATGTTATGCACCTTTTTTTGTCAAAAATACATTTCGAATTGTCTCATTTCATTTGATTTTAATAAGTACCTACTTTCCTCGTCTGTTCTTTAAATTTTAATAAACAAAGGATAACACGAGAATGCAAAATGTTGTATAACGCTTCAGTAGTGTTCTATAACTTACATAGCCTACATATTTCGTGCCATCCCACGACGCGTAGTCCAATAAAGATATTATAAAGAAATATTTTCATAACTTTAACCGTATATTGGATGGGAATATATTCCAAGTTTCCACTGGAGATGTTTTTGGTCGAATAAAATCAATATATACAGTAAATAAGGGAAAGTGAGCACGTCGAATACGGATTTATGTAACCTACATATAAACGAAATGCCTCTCAGCGATTTATTGCGTTGAGAATATAAACCTATACATTCTGTATCGGGGAGACAAATTCGTTCAATTCCTAAATAGATAAAAAGAACGAATTGCTCCAGTCTTTGGAATATAAAATTGCTTCTGCGTCAATGGGTCCAATTCGGAATTTTTTTAGATATGTGGCAGGCTTTTTCATAATAAAAGAAGTAAGACATCTGTCTTCATCGATCGAGCAATTCACCAAATGGTTCTTGTTCATTTTGGTCACGCTTTCGATTACAATCTCTCCACATATTAAACGATAATGTTGTCCACATTGAAGCAGGGTCACAAAGGAGACTGTGACAAACCTAACCATTCATAGACTAGCAATTTATCAAATAGATAGACAAACTAATAGATAGATAAATAACTCTTTATTGTATACCAAAGCATAAAGAAACAGAAGTAGAAAAGTACAAAAGTACAACGGGCGGCCGTATTGCTGAAAAGCGATCTCTTCCAGGCAACCCTTGGTAGGGATTGATAGATTCTAGACAAGCATTATTTATATAAACATTGGGATATAGATACAGTCTCAAGCAAAGAGTTTGAGTCATCACAAATATTGACGGATAATAATTCAATCGTATTAATGAATCCCTATAACTGTGCCACAAGGTAATTAGAGTACTTCTTGTTCCTATAGCCTATAGTGGAAAGAAGAAAGTGAAACAGATCGGAAACTTTCCTCACGCACTGTCGTTGCCTTTCTAAATTATTTTAGTAACTATATATTTAGTTCATATTTGTAATTCAGTTTATTTTTAGTATTGATTTTTTTTAAAGTGAATCTTTTATATACACGGGGGTTTTAGGATTTTTCTGTCACGAAAAAGCGTTACGGCCGCGTGGAGGAGCGGCATAAATTTAGACTAAACGTGGTGAAAGGCGGCCTAATTTTAGAGTAGACTCTGGATGCGTTTTTTGGTTCAGTTTTTTTGTTTCATAAAATAAAATATATTTAAATAAAAAATGCATTTATTAAAATGTACCTAACCTAACCAAATCATAATTTGCAGTAAACCTGCGAAAAATTTAAATGTGTGCTGGGACACAGTAGAAGTGAAATTCCAATGGAAAAATGGAAAAATGAATCACAATGGACAAGTGGAAAAACAAATGGCAACGGATAGGTGGAAAAACTTTAACTTGAAGTTTTACGGGCAGATTGTTAATGTATTTGTCCAATTTGAAAACCTGCCCGTAAAACCACAAGTGAAAATTTTGTTGCAATTCGTTTTGCTACTTGTCATTGTGATTCGTTTTTCCACTTGTCCGTTGAAGTTTCACTTCTACTATGTGTCCCAGCACACATTTTTTCATGAGTTCAGCAGTCAGGTAAACGGCCCACCTGATGGAAGGCGGTTACCATCGCCTATGGACATTAGTAACACCAAAAGTGCTACCAATGTGCTGCCCCTCTCTAAAGGGAGACTGGAATCTAGCCACTCATAAATAATAACAGCCCACAAACGTCCTACTGCTGGACTCGGGCCTCCCACTATCGGGGAACGGACAGTATAACCGCCATGCTTATCCAAGGCGGCTTGGTAGGTTTGACACATCGATTATAAGGCCACTAATGCCGGAACACATTTCATAGTTGTTATGGTAGTATACTCTAGACCAGGGACCACCTGGCTGTGGGTTGTTTTGTGGCCTCTTACGACAGGCCACCCGGCCGTAGGAAATTGTATTCTTTCTCCGTTCCTGTACGGATAAAAATAAAATTGTCTTTGTATATCTTCTGCATCTAATAATAAAATGCTAATACGACAGTCACCTAGTGTGAAATATTCTAAAATATAAGTGTCAATACAAAATGGTATCATAAATCTCACGTGAATGATATACAAATAAACATAGATCCTGTTACGCTTTATCATCATCTCCAGCTATCAATATCGCGGATTAACGCTATCAGACATATACCAGATATGTGTGATAAATTTAATTTGTGGTAACATGTTACATTACGAAAATATAATATGAGGTGCTATAGATTTATTTTACAGGAGATAATTCATTGGCCTTTGTGAAACTGAAAATGGAAGATGAAGGTCTTCCAAGTGCTATCATGTAAATGGAACACCTGCTTTTTTTTATTGCGAAAGTCTGGTAAACGGGCAGACGACATATATTATGAAAAGTGGTTCCCGTCGCCTAGAGACATTTGAAACGTCAAGAGCGATGCCAACGTGTTGCCAGCCTTTAGGATGGGATAGAGAAGATGAGAGAGGAGGGATGGGATAGAAGGGTCTGGCAGGAGGAATAGGTTAGGACAATGGGATAGGCGAAGAAGAAGTGGGTAATCGGAACTCTAAATTATCGTACGAAACGCGATTAGTTCATGAATAACTGTTTCGAGCCGATGTTCTTTGAGAACATGGTATCACAGCGATAGAGCTATCCCAGCGAGCTGTAGTCAAGGTAATGATTCCAGCATGGCTTTACCACATCCCTGCTCACTACCTTAATATTCTCTCTATCAAAAACCGCGATATTTGTATTTTTGCAGATTCCAAACTCACAGACGATCTAAATGCAATGGGCCTTCGGTGAGACTTCGGATCTCTGCATGATCTACTGTCTGTACAGTGGAGGGTTCTGAAGTAAGTTCAGTATGATACCAAATTCTCTTTATTCCACAACACCACTATACTATACTAAACTGGGCGTTCGTCCTTATGTCCTTGAAAAAATTTGCTTATAATAGTAAAAACTCGCAGGGGCCTTTGTGGCGAAGCCTTAGGTGAATACAGACACCTCGTACCCAGAGGAGGCCAAGGTAAGCCTCCCCCGTGCTTGCATTAGCCAGCCGGAACGGAGTGGAAATTGCTAGAGCTAAAACTCAAACTCTAGGGGTGGACGTTATAAATGGCCTAACGTGGAAGTAGCTTCAGTGAACCTGCAGGCCACCTCTCCACACCCCTGAGTCACTCACACCCATGTTGCCTCTCGCCAGTCTTGTACGGTATTTTTTGGGGCCCATGCAGGGATGGGCAAGTGATCGTCTGCCCATTTTTTCCATGTTCCCCGAACATTGCGACGGGCACATACCATAGTCCCAGAACCCTAGTTTCACTAGTAGTTCATCCCAATAGCCCGGTACCTTTTGTACTCATTTTCTACAATAGTCCTACACTGACCGGAGATAGTCCTTGAGTGCATTTTTATATGGTGTAGACAGGGATAATCGTCGGTCAGTGTTACACCACATTTACATTAAATTTGTCAAGGGGCATCTACGTATTGGCCTTCCCATAGCTCCACGCAAGGTCTCCAAAAGTCCGGAACATTTTTATGGCCTGTTGTCTTGAGAGACGCACAGTGACATATATAATTATAATATAACTTTATTGAGAAAAATAACAGTACACAAAAGTTACATTAACTATGTTACGCTAAGTAATCATTAATATTTAATTTATTGTCTGAAACCGAAACTAAGAACAAATCTTGTTTCTTCGGCTTGCAGCACATCCCCTAATTATTTCCAAATACTTTGGCACTCTAGAAAATATTTCACAAAATATTGTAAATTATTGTATACAATAGTGATTGTGTGTGTGTGAGAGAGAGAGGGTGTGTGTGCGAGGGTGTTTGAGGACGTGAAATAATATAAAATGCAATACGCATTGGAACGATATGCGAGTGCATAAGTCATAAATAATACACTATATATGCATAAGCCTTTGAGCGACCACGACTTTCAGTTTATTTATTTTGCTAAAAAAGTAATCAGACATCCTTACCAAAAGTAGTCACCGTCGCCTGTGGATGTTTGCAACGTCAAGGGCGATACGTTATCAGCCGCGAATTAACTTTATGGCGACCGGCTTAGGTGACCCATTTTACATTTTGGAGAAATTTTGTTAATCTCAAAAATAAAAATGTTTAAGATTAATAAAATGTATAATACAATCTGCGGTAATTAATTGAACGAAAGAAATGAATTGTTCCTAAATTAAATCTTATAGACAAAATTCTGCAAAGCGTTCGTCGCGCAGATAAGAAAACAACAAACACAACCTACAAAAAGTAGGTTAAGAGGGCAATAATAATTACACGTTGGAAACACACTGTAAGGTATTTATCTTCTTTAGACATGATGCGAAAATATTGAAATGGTCAATTTTGCCAATTATGTGCTGTGTCATATCCGAGTTCATTTCCATATGCGAGTCAATTTATTGCACATTTAAATGAAATACAAATTTTTCTCTATTATACTTATTGTAAGTACATAATTTTTTATTTAATTTACAATGAAAAACTTTAAAGTACAATAATTGTAAATTATGTTATCTAAAAAACCTATTCAAATTTAATCGTGACTGAAATTAAATTGCACAAACGGGAACCAAACAAACCATCACAAACTTTTTATCCATATAAATGTGGTCTGAAAGAAATCGCTTATAGTATAAAAGTAGTAATAATAAGACTATCATTTGTATTAACTAACATTTCAGAACTACATTTTGATATATAATAAAGCTAGTCAATTTGCTCTTTGAATGTTACAATTACTAAATGTACCTATATGAAAGGAAATAATGTGAGGAAAAAACTAACAAACCAAGATTACACGAACAGGCGCGGTGGGAAAACCACCAATTTAATCGAACTACAGAAATCACACATATCTCATTCCAGTAATAACAAGATTATGAACTCACACCCTTATATATAGTAATATACTATCGTTATCTGAGACTACTACCGCATTTATTTTCTACTTTCTAAACAAAATAAAAAAGGATCTGTAACCCTAAAACACACCTTTATTTTATACCAAAACCCAATTATATGAATTTTCATATTCCTAGTTTAATTAATAGTAGATAGCCTATTATAGGCTCGCCAACCCCAAATTTAAAAAACTAGGATTTGAAGTTGGATAAATCAGGACAATTCAGTTTAAAAAAAAGACGAAGTAATAGAGTTGCAATAGTTAAATTTTAGACACACTTTAGTTTGTAACAAAATCTTTAAGCTTAGGTTAATTATAGTATCTAATAAATTCTAATATTACAAACATATTTATTTTTACTATATACTTTTCAACCCCACCATTTTCCTTCAATATCTGTGATTGAGTTAACAAATAATCATAAAATTGGCCACACTTCCTATCTATGTTACAGATACTTTTGATGTTTACAACTACTGTTGTTGGCAGTAATCGATTTCTTTCTTTTGACTACTGTCGAAAGTAGCGCGCGAATTTTAAAATACATGACCTTATAAGGCGCTTTAAAAACACAGGGCGCTTCTTAAAAACTATACAGAACATCCCAGGATACTACAAAAACTAGGGACATGTCCTGGGAAAAAGGGACGGTTGACAACTCTAGCCTATTAGTATGAGCATTACATAACCCATCATTCATCAGCATCAGTTTATATTATAACCCATAACTCATCCACGTTACGATATTTCATTACAGATAAAATTTCCTATGTACTTCCTTAGGATACAAAACATCTCCTTGCCTTTCATTAAGATCTGTTCAATTGTTTCGGCGTAAAGTGGTAACAAATTTACTTTCGTTTCCATATAGTATGGAAGTAAGACAGTTCCAAATGGCTGCCTAACAGAACAAAACAAGCTGATTTTGTTTATTTATGTTGTTTCTTTAGGAAATGGGGTCTAAGAAAAATTGGTAAATTAAACCGGAAAAGGTGTTTTCACGTTATTACTCGCGCCATTGACTTCGAGGCCCTTCTTTTTTTTAGTTCTACCTTCAATCAATTTTTTTCGCGTAATCTTATTGAAGAGGAAATGCAACTATTTTGACCTCGAGAAAAGATTTTATTTGTGCTTACTGATCACTTTTTATTATCCACCGGACGTTTAACGGTACTTATCAGGCCTTAGGTTTGTTTTTATGCAAGTCAAGGCTTTATTTCTTTGATCTAGTTTTTATCTGTGTGTTAGAAATGACTAACTTCATTCTACGCTTTACTAGGTATTTGATTAAGAAGATATCAGAATTATTCTCTCTCATTTCCTTCAGCTTTATCTAATTATTTGAGGTTCTATACAGTGAGTTCTAGTTTTGCATATATTCTCTATTATGGTACTCTGTCGCATCACATAGTTTTTTGTCATTGAACACAAACAATTTTTAAGTCTACCTTTTTTTATGTCCATCAATTATTACATCATTATACAAACATGAATCATTTTCAATCTCTTAAATGTCTGCATCATTTAAATATTGGCGACCTAATAAACCCTTTCTAGCTCCAAGGTCGTTTTTAATATAATATTTTAGTATTTAAAATATCTTTTTATTTGTATTTATCTATTTAATAATTGAATTAAAAGCCAGATTTTCGTATTTGTATTAATTAATTTTGCAATTACCAAGCTTTTAATGTACTCCATTTCAAGCTAATATATTTTTTGCTACCATTTTTTTTCTATATAGGGATTTCCTGTTTACGTGCTTCGATCAGTTTTAAATTTTTAAGCTTCAACGATCTACCTCATCAGTGGCGGATTAGATCTTTATGTATTTTTTGTACATTTAATTAAACTGCAATTTGAAGGAGTAGCGATAGAAGTCTCTTCAGTGCTAATGCTCTCAACTAAAGTAGGTCAATACTTATAATAATTATTCACTAAAAACTTTAAAGGATTGTTGGAATAATTCATGATATACCTTAAATAACCAATATAACATTACATTTAGATAATAACA
Organism: Dendrolimus houi; assembly: GCA_039645545.1. Taxonomy (NCBI): domain Eukaryota; kingdom Metazoa; phylum Arthropoda; class Insecta; order Lepidoptera; family Lasiocampidae; genus Dendrolimus; species Dendrolimus houi. The sequence goes on along the minus strand of CM077127.1, from coordinate 19,085,699 downwards.
TAAAAGGCATGTTACCTATATTTTGGTTTTTGTATGTGTTCGGTATATGTATTAGGGATCGGTAGTTATTTTGGCAAAAACTGGAACCGTATATCGACTTGTCCGGCTGTCCGTCTGTTCGGGTATGATGTGTTCACACTCATTTTTCTCAAAAAGTAATGGGCGTGTGTACATGGATAAAATATTACAGAAAAGTGTTGTAGTCTGTATAGCAAAACAAGGTTATTTTGAAAGTTGAAAACTTTTGAAAGTTTTCATGCTGATTAAATTAATCTGAGTTTTGATCTTATAAAAATGTGTGTGTGTGTGTAGCTCACACACAGTAGAAGTAGAACAAAGTATGACAATGAGTGGGAGGGATTCTAAATTTCGTGACGTCACATTTGATCCCTGCAGCAACTGAGAAAGAATACAATTTTCTGCGGCCGGGCGGCCTGTCGTATGAGGCGACAATACAACCCACAGCCAGGTGGGGGGGTATTTGCCAGACTGGATGGCTAACACCCCTGGTCTAGAGTATGCCGTCATAACAACCATGAGTTTTGTTCCGGCATCAGTGGCCAGGTTCCAGACTCCCTTAAGAGAGCAGCAGCACCTTTGATGTTACGGCGATGGTGTAGGCGATGGTATAGGCGATGGTAACCGCTTTCCTTCAGGTGGTCCGTCTGCATGTCTGCTGAACTCTGCAATCTTCTATATATATAAAAATCAATTGCCGTTCGTTAGTCTCGCTAAAACTCGAGAACGTGTTTTAGTTTTTTATCCGTGCAGGAACGGAGAAAGAATACAATTTCCTGCGGCTGGGCGGCCTGTCGTAAGAGGCGACTAAACAACCCACAGCCAGGTGGGAGGGCATTTGCTCGACTGGATGGCGACCACCCCTGGTTTAGAGTATGCCGCCATAACAAGCTTGTGTTGTGTTCCGGCATCAGTGACCAGGTTCCAGTCTCCTTTAAGAGAGCAGCAGCGCATTTGTAGCACCTTTGGTATTGCAAATGTCCATAGGCGACGGTAACCACTTTCCATCAAGTGGGCCGTCTGCCTATCTGCTGAACTCCTGCAATAAAAAAAAAATTAGAAACTGCGTATAGGCGGTATGAAGTTTGCCGGGTCAGCTAGTAAAAATAATTATAAAATATACATATATTATATATCGTCATAATATATTTAAGGTTTAAAACATGTAATTTGAAGTATTAACGAAAACCTTCAAAACATTTCCAACTTTATCTATATAAGCAGTGTTAAAATTATTAAATATAATGTATTCTATCTCATTCTCTCGCAGGCATAGTCCTATAAATTTATGTGTGTAAATCTCTTTTTAGTGTCGCTTTTTTGTTTCGTTGAGTTTGAAATCGGAACGATTCTAAAGAAATTTCACATCAACAATTTATAGACATTACGATGCGAATTTAAAATAAGGATGGAATTAATTTTTTAATTGCGTTTCGTATTTAATTTTTATAGTCAAATGTACCCAAAGAAGAAAGAATCTACTTGGTGACTACTTGTCAACATACAGACTACATTTTTGTTGCAGATTGTAAATATACAGATCTGTCTCCAACAAAGCACATCACTAAGAAAATATTTAAAGAAAGGGCTACGAGAAAAAGTCGGTTGTCACTTACGTAATATATTTTTGAACTTCTTCTAGGTTCTCTATCGTCATTTTTAACACGACGGTATCTATATGTCACAATTAGCTAACTTGTATTATAAATTAAATAAATGGCTGTAATTTTATAATATTTCATCTGAATTTGTTTCATTCAATACGAATCAAATTTCTCTTTTGGTCCACCATTTTCGTTATGATCTGATTATCTCGAGAACTACTAAAGCGAAAGATATAAAATTTGGCACAACAATAAATTCTCATAAGTCTACAAAAATGCAGTTTCATTTTTTATCATTGTATAGGTTCGCCACGATTCCGCCTGATGATAAGCATAGATATAGTCTAAGATGGAGCACACTTATGTTATGCAAGTGAGAGTTAAAGAACCCACGTTCTTAAACTTCAGTCATGAGTTTAAATCAAATGAGACCGTTTTTATCGTTTTTTTAAATAATATAACGTCCATCCTTTACATAAATGTAAGCATTTTAACGAGTTAAATAGTTTAATATTTTATTATTATTCTTCATAGTTGTTAATGGTATTTTTACCATGACACTTTATTATATAAGTATAATTATAGCAAGATTGTTGAACGGTCTTTAAGTGAATTATTAATTTGAACAAATATTAAACCCTGGGTCCATGGGGTCTTGCCATCTTAAACCTTCATCGTGACGTTGGCAAACGCCTGATAGACGTCTCACGTGACCAAAAGACTGACCGGTAACGCTGCCAGCCCTTTGAGAACGTTCCCAACAACTGACAGTAGTTTGGTACTATTTTTTCTATAGTTCTTTCTATTGTCAGTATTATATAATTTATTTTAATAAATATACAAATAACCCAATTCATAAAATAACATCAGCCGATAAACGTTTTACTTCTGGGCCCAAACCTTTCTATTTCAGGACACCCAATATACCCATTTACCGCAAACATATTTAAAGTTAAACATACTACAGTAAAATAAAACAGAGAGTTTATTAGTAACTACCCCCGGACAAAGGCATAACCCTAAAAACAGAATTTTCTTTTGCCTTTGAATAATCTACGAAGCGACGCATGAGCCCTCTATGTGATAGATTTAATCTCATCGCAGGGAATATCAAAGAAACTAAAGGTCACACAAAGGCAAACGGAGCTGTTAATATTTAATATGTACCAATATACATTAAATATTATTGATACACACACGACTACAGAATGAATGCATTAAATATTTAAGAACTGTCGCTTTCATTACTACTATCTACAGTTGGAATGAAGTTCCTCATCGCACTTCACACTTCAAACGCTCGGCGGGTGGGAGCTAGACGGAAAAAACCGCAACGCAAAATACTGATCGCTGTATAGTGTAGGCCTCTGATTCTCTCTGTCTCTTTTTTTTACACCATCTGTGGATTCTGCGCGATAATACTGTACTTTAATGTTGATTGAATACTAATTACTGGATATATTAGTTCGGTAACTTTCACAAATGGCGGTAGTTTTAATTTTGAGTGTTTTTACAATATTTTGATACAATTTGATTGTTTATGTAGAATGACATTTTGTGCTACATTTTAAGTGTATGTACATATGTATTCATTTAATTACTTTCAAACATTTTGATTAATTTTATTGTTGTTAGTGAATCCATTAAATCTATATACCTAAATAAAAATGAATCGTACAAATATATGTACGCGCATAACTTGAGAATTACTTTATCGATTTTGATGATTTCTTTGTCTGTGTTTAAGTGGATGGTTGGAATGGATGATTTAAATTCACATTTATAACCGGTAGATGGTGCTGGGATCGGTTTCTAGGATCCTTCGAATCTCGTAGACCTATTTTGATATTTTTTTTAATTGTGTGTTTGAACGTGTTTTTGGATGATTTAGATTCACAATTGGAACCGATAGGAGGCACTAGAACCGGGTCCTAGATTTTTATTTTTCCAGGTCAAGGCAACGTCTGCCGGGACCGTCGTTATATTTTAGGCCAGAAACTGCCTAAGTATTGCATGCGTTCCAGCTAGGATTCCAACCTACCCCCCTTGAGCTTGGGACGCTTGCACTAGTCATTACGCTACCACGACTAATATTAATCAACTAACAATATATTTACCAGTGGAACTTACTTCGAACCGCGTAAGAAGAATACTAAAGAATGACAGTAAAGGCTGTGTAGCTCGTAACAATATATTGTTACGAGCTACAGGACTCGAATTAAAAATGCCGTTGGAACTACTATAGAATTTATTAGAACAGTACAAACACGTATAAACAAATACAAAAACTGAATGCAACCAGTTCACACTGCACGATGCAATACAATTCGACACGCGCAAAGTTCGTCGTCTATATCGCTAATCGAGAGTACTAGAAAACGTCTTACTCGTTTCGTAGTCGTCGCTTGACTGCCCGTCCCTCCATTCGGGCATCGTCTTATACTAACTACACAGTACAAAGAAATTGGCCGCGCACACTGAGTTTCTGGGAAATAGTAATTTGCACACCTGCGAAGGGCCACAAAGTCGAAAACAATAACAATAAGGATTAGTTCGACGCTAATGATGGTTATAAAACAAGTATAAAAACAATAGCATGTTTTTCTTAATTGCAAATTCAAAACACAAAGAATTCCTTAATCCGGGAGGAAGACAATAGACTGCGCTTACAACAGGCAGCTGTGCGCTTATCTTTGACGGCATGTAACAATATTAATTGAATATCATAAAACTGTTCATTTTAGTTAAACGCTGTCAAGTTCACAAACAATTTATTGAAGCGTAAAACATTCCATTAACCCTTAGACCCAGCTAAACCAGCTTGGCAACTGCCCTAAAAACCACTACACTCGCAACCACAAAAAAATATACACAATTACTTGCTTTGAATAGGAGCGTACAATTTTCCTTGTGTTGGGCAACCCGTGGGATTTCTACACGTCATGACGAGGTAATTTATCACGCGGCCGAAAGCGGCTGCCGTTCTTACCCCCGTGCTCTAACAATGAAAAATCAATATTTTGCCTCCCACTGTACACGTTAGAAGTGACGCTAATTTTAGATTTTTTGTTGGAGGATCATTTTGATTAATCTAAACTACTATCGAATTAAAGTGGTATCTACTTTGAGTTCTCTTAGATAATATTATTGTTTTTATAAGTAAGTAGGATATGCCCGCGACTTTGTCTACGCTTGAAATTCCAGCGGGATTTCCAAGACACAAAATACCGCAACATTTGAAAAACTGTGTCAGAATAAGCGAATTTTTACGCACCCGAACAACCACAAACCACTCCCAGGAAAATTCTCATGGGATTTCCAGGACAAAAATATCACACATTTTACACTAATTTTGCTATCGATCAGTAAAAAATCACATTAGAATCGGCTCAGTAAGCATCGTGTTCTCCATCGTTTATAAAGTCTATTCCAGTTGTTTTTTTTAAATTGCTTCAATGTACAAACACGGAGTGCTTATAATTTTATAGATTAACATTGACTTCAGCTATTCTTTAGACAGCGGATTATTTATAATTCCTTAATTGCTTTGAGCATATGATTACGGCACGGCTATAACTAATTTAAGTAGTTTCGTATATAAAGTGAGTAATCTTTTGAGAAAAATGTCGAAGACACAGGCCAAACGAAGAAGAAGAAGAAATTCCTAAAATGTTGGAGCCATATTGCCAAACAAAAAAGAAAAATGTCTACGAAATACTTAGACAGACGGGCGAACTTATTTTGTCATGATTCTGTTTTTACCAGAAAGTCACTATTCCCACATTTGAGTCCGTTCATGGAAGAAGTAATTTAGCATCGATTTAAAACAGTAAATAACCGGATATGAATCAGAAGTCAAAATATAATAGAATCGATAAAAAAAACTGTCTTTTCCCAACTTGAAATCCCTGCATTTGAAAAAGTAATTTAATGGTTACCATCTCTATAAATATAGATTTACAAGAAGCATGTATAAATAAAACTATTAATATGATTTTATGAACATGCAATCTTTTATTTTCCTATTTATTATGATTACATACGTTATAGTCCTTCATTATTACCTTATAAATCAATTTGCAGAACAATTCGCAAACGTCTGAAGAAATATTTCCCTTGCATAAATGGTAAAATTGTGTTCTTTGAGCATCAGTTAAAGTATATTACAATTTGTTACATCCTGTCACTAGTATGACCAGTTTGGCCATAAGCATTTATTAAGTTTTTCTTTTACGAATCGAATTAAATTTAGTATCAAAATACTCTCCACACGTTTAGCCAATGTTGGTAGTTTATAAGTTCCACTGTTTATATTGTTACGACTCAGGTCCCGATAATAACAAAATCCACGTGCATATCTAAAACAAAGCACATTCATTACCTGCCGGTATATAAACTAATTGTAACTCTTTTATGACCGTCTTTTTTTTTGTTTACTTTGTGTTTAAAACTTGTGATTAGAAAACATCCCATTGTTATTGTACTCTTATATAGCAGTTTGCGGCCGAATCATTAGCCAGGTGTGGCGGATTAAGCCGACTTAGATACGGGGACATTGCATTTATGCAGTATAAAACGATGGCCTGATGCAGGGGGAGACAGTCGGGCGAGAACCACGAACGAAGTAAGACGTGTGTACTACAATCGGGAATCTAATAAGTGACGGACTCTGCGCGTTTTATTGAGTTACGACCTTTTGCATTACGTTTGGACTTGTTGTGTTCGATTATATTTGTACCTGTGTTATACGTGTTTGTATAGTTCTAATAAACTCTATAATAATTCCAACGGCATTTTAATTCGAGTCTCGCGATTCGTAACAATACTACTACCCGTAAATTTAAAGTGGTGAAATCAGTCTTTACAACAAGTGAATCAGACGTTCAGTTTCCCTTCTGCGAGATTGCAATTGTGAATGATTTCACATTAAATCATCAGCATATTAACTTCAAATCGAAAACTATGAAGCCACACTTTAATGTGATGTGTGTCCATATACATGTCTATAAACACCAAATGCCCAACATCAATTTATACCGTGCTATTTTAAAAGCTGATATTGCTGTCTATTAGCAGCCGAAAGTAGAATAGAAGATACTTGTGTCCCCATTCGTTACGATTACTTATTTACCTCATTCAACTCTCGTATTAGAATTAGTATACTTCTCATTTCTCATTAAAACTCAAACATTCAAGCTTTAATAAAATACTCACTTCTAACTTTTTTCGGTGAATTTCTGCTTGATTATCCAATATTGAAAAACCTATAATATTGTTACGAATTGCGAGATTCGAATTAAAATGCCGTTGGAATGATTATAGAGTTTATTAGAACTATACAAACACGTATAGAACAGGTACAAATATAACCGAACACAACAAGTTCAAACGTAACGCAGAAGGTCGTAATTCAATAAAATGCGCAAAGTCCATCACTATTAGATTCCCGATTGTAGTACACACGTCTCGCTTTGATCATGGTTCTTACTCAACTGCCCCCTCTTTCAATCAGGCCATCGTTTTATCCTGCACAAGTGCAATGTCCCCGCCCGGCCGTGTGGGCCGAATTTCCTAGAATCAGCTTGTACTTTAACATCTATAACATCTGGCTAATAATTACAATACAACAATAGGCTGTTCTCTAGAAACGTATGCCAATAAATAAGTAAACAAAAGAAGACGATCACAAAAGAATTACAATAGTTTCAATGTTATTAGTTCAAATGCCGACGGGTAATAAATGTGCTTCTACAAATCAGTACGTGGAATTTGTCTTTGTCGGCGCTTAGGTTGTAACAATATATATTAGGTTGGGGAAAAAGTTTCTTCGTATTTTATATAAAAATTCTAAAGGTTTTTTTATAAAGTTTATTTATATTTGACTAAAGTATGTAGGTGCCATTTTGTTGGATAACTTTTTGCCACCTTGTAGGTAGGGACATGATCCCATTGCTATAAAAATTTTGGTGCTTCTGATCAAAAAACTGCGACAAGTGGTTTTGGCAGTCCTCTCGTGATGTTAACCTGACACTGCCTAAGGAATTCTGCAGAAACCGAAACAGGTGAAAATCTGAAGGTGTAAGGTCAGGACTATACGGCGGATGCATTAACACCTCCCAGCCAAACTCTCGTAATTTTTGCTGAGTGGCTAAAGATGTGTGAGGTCTAGCGTTATCATGGTGAAAAACCACACCCCTTCTGTTGATAAATTCCGGCCGCTTTCTCTCAACTTTTTGCTTTAATCTCATCAGTTGTTCGCAGCACAGTTCAGAATCGATGATCCTGCCCGGCGGTAACAGCTCAAAATGAATAATGCCCTTCCAATCCCACCATACACACAGCATCACCTTGTTGCGAGTTAACCCGGGTTTCGCCACAGTCTGTGAAGCCTAACCGGCCTTTGATCACAATATTTTTCGCACGTTCTTGTCGTACGTGATCCACTTTTCATCACTAGTTATCAGCTTCTTCAAAAATGGTTCGGTTTCATTACGTCGTAATAAAGAATCACAAATGAGTACACGGTTCATTAGGTTTCTTTCAGTGAGCTCATGAGGCACCCAAATATCGAGCTTTTTTGTTTACTCAGCTTTTTTCAAATGCGCCAAAACCGTTTTGTGGTCAATTCCCAGTTCTCCAGCTACATTGTAATTACTAATATCCCGATCTTGCTCCACTTTTTCAAAAATGGCATTAATTTTGTCCGTAACAGGGCGACCAGAGGGACGTGCATTTTGATATCAAAATTTCCGGGTTGAAAACGCTTAAACCAAATTTGCGCTACTCTCACAGATACTGCATTAGGTTCATAAACATCACCATTTTTTTCGCGGCTTGTGTTGCATTTTTACCTTTTTTGTAGTAAAATTTTAAAATGTATCGAATTTCTTCATTAAATTCACTCATTTTAACAATAAGAAAAACAAATGAAAATCACTCATTTTCCTGATTTGAATTTGGAATTGTCTTCTTTAGAATTAAAACTTTTTAATGATACCAAAACCAGCCAGTTACAAATGGTATAATAGCCAAAGAGATCTTATTACAAGTACATATATACTATATGCGAAAAGACTTTTTCCCCAACCTATTTATTTTATCTTCGGAATGTTATTTTTTATTCTCTTACTTGTACTAAAACATTGCTTTAATCAAATTTTAGATATTAGAAATAATTAATTATATTATTTAACCACAAAAAATATCATATCTCCCTTATAAATACTCAACGGTATTACCTGAATATTGTTCAGTAATTGAAATGAGTTTTGGTATTGATTCGGTATCTATGATAAAAGTTTTCCTGTGGGATAACCTTTCAGGTCTGGTTATTTCCATTTATTAGGCATGTTTTAATAAGTTTCGTGAATCGTTCTCTTGCCACAAAGGCTTTAATAATATGATAGGTATATTTGGCGAGACTAGAGAATTACAAATCTGCCTGCGACTTAATCCCTCCATTGTTTCGGAATAAGATACTCGGATTTATAATTACGTAGATTGTCATACACGCTTATCAAATATAATAATTTAAGATACATTTAGCTTGAAATCTACAGCAAGTATTCTTCAACTATTATAGGATTTTTCACGCGACTTCACCTGAATAAGTTTCGTTACATATCCAGATGAATATTGTATTTTTGAAGTAATTAAATTAAATCGGCAGACAAACACACGCACTATTATATCCCCAAATTAAGCAAGTTACACTTGTGTTATGGGTAGTATACAACAGACCATTCTGGGGCCGATCTCAGACACCCAGACCATAGTAAATAACGGAGAAAATACGTTTCCGAAATTTACTATAAATCGAACCCGGATCGAATCTTAAGATCATCTCCATCCCTTCTGTGGTTCTGTGGTTGAGTTGGTTGTGGTTGGCCTACCTCACTGCAACGCAGAGGCTCCGGATTCCTGATATGATAATTTATGGAAACGAATTCTCTCGGTTATTTATTATGGTCTGGATATCTGCGATCGGCCCCAGAGTAATATCTTTTATATTACCCATGACACAAGCTTAGCTTGCTTAATTTCGGTATATACAAGTACAATAAGTTTGTTTGTCTCCCGATTTATAACAATATAATTGAAATAGTTTACTAGCTTGCGCCAGTAAAAATTCGTTACTTTCTAGGACAACGACATTTTGTTAGTCATTTGCAACGGCAAAAACATACGAGCGCCGTGCCATCTTTTTCGCTATATTCGTCTATCCCACGGAAACGATGTCACCTATCCATATAAAAAGTAGCCTAAGCGTTGACCTAAGATATGAGCTAACTATTACGACTTTTATTTAAAACCGTTAAGTACTTTTCGCGTAATGATCTAACAGACAGATAAATCATCCGTACAGGAACGGAGAATAAACACAATTTCCTGCAGCCGGGCGGCCTGTCGTAAGAGGCGACAAGACAAACCACAGCCAGGTTGGCAGGCTATTTGCCTGTCTGGATGGCTACCACCCCTGGTCAGAAGTACGCCACCATAACAACATTGAGTGAAAAGAGCCAAGAAACTGGGCGACAAATGACCGTCTGTTTTATGCTTAGAGCATAGACGTAAGGTCGCGGGGCTATCTGTCTTCTATCGGTTACATTTCGGGGAGTGTTCCTTAGAATTGTATGATCTGGTTCCTCCATCGAAACTAAGCGTTACGCTTTATCTTTTCTGGTGCGCACCGCTGAAGAGTGGAATGATTTTCCGAAGTCTGTTTTTCCTGAAAAATACAATATTGATGTTTTCTAGTCACGACTGAATATCTTCTAGGTAAGCGTGCTCTATCCTAGACCGCGTTATCACTCAACACTAGATGAGACAGTGGTCAAATGCAAACCTACACATATTGTTATATGCCGTCAAAGATAAGCGCTCAGCTGCCTGTTATAAGCGCAGTTTATTGTCTTCCTGGATTAAGGAATTCTTTTGTGTTTTGAATTTGTAATTAAGAAAAACATGCTATTGTTTTCCTACTTGTTTTATAACCATCATTAGCGTTGAACTAATCCTTATTGTTATTATTTTAGACTTTGTTAGCCGTTCGCAGGTGTGCAAATTACTATTTCTCGGAAACTCAATGCGCGCGGCCCTTATTTTTTTTATACCTTTTTGTACAGTTCTAATAAATTCTATAGTAGTTCCAACGGCATTTTTAACTCGAGTTTTTTTTTTTGCTGGGGTTCAGCAGACAGACAGACGGCCCACTTGATGGAAAGTGGTTACCCTCGCCTATGGACATTTGCAACACCGAAGGTGCTACAAATGCGCTGCTGCTCTCTTAAAGGAGACTGGAACCTGGTCACTGATGCCGGAACACAACACAAAGTTGTTATGGCGGTATACTCTAGACCAGGGGTGGTCGCCATCCAGTCGAGCAAATACCCTACCACCTGGCTGTGGGTTGTTTAGTCGCCTCTTACGACAGGCCGCCTGGCCGCAGGAAATTGTATTCTTTCTCCGTTCCTGCACGGATGCATCGAGCCCTTCAGCTCGTAACAACATATAAAAAAAAGTTGTGTTCCAGCATTAGTGGCCAGGTTCCAGGCTCCTTTTAGAGAACAACAGCGCATTTGTAGCACCTTTGGTGTTACAAATATCGATAGGCGATGGTAACCGTTTCCATCAGGTGGGCCGTCTCGGGATATCTCCTGTACTCAAGCAATATAAAAAATTTAAAAATCTAAAAGTTGCGTTATTGGAATCTGCTGGTTCGAATTAGAAAACGTAACTGTTTTTCTCTTTTTCAAATTAATTATACAAAATCAGCCCATTTACATATTTATTATATTATAATATAGGGTTTAAAAAAAGTGCCTTGTATACTACTACCTAGCATTGTATACTACTTTATACTCTTAAGACAAAGTGTATTATTATTATTATGTTGGTGTACAATAAAGGGTATTATTGTTATGGTTGTATGCGATTTCTAATCATAAATGACCTATTTTAAAATCTTATATCTCAATCTATATGAAAGTTTGTCTCGAATAAGATCTCGAAAGGGCTCAATATATTACAATGAAAATTAGTGATGAAAACAGGATTTTTTTATAAATATTCATGTATATTTCATTTCGATATCTCGCAAAATTCAGGATATATGAGTAAAAAGTTAAAATTCCTCACTAACACAGTGGAAGGCATAAATTGTTTAATTTCACAAAGATAAGTGTGTATTTTATTTAGTACTAACATGTCAACAAAACGTTATCAGAGCAAGCCGCGATCACTGAGAACACTGATAATTTTTATTGAAACACTCATGCATGCAAATTAATTTACAAATTCATGATATTTAATTTTGATTCGGCTTCAACTTAGGTTAACGACGTACTCGACCTCAATATAAATTAATGTCAATAGGCAATATAAAATTAATTAAAATATTATGTAGATTATGATATAATCCAAATTTAATCTTGCTTTAAAGAGTTACAGCGAGTTCTCCAATACACATTTACATTACAGATTGACAAGCTTAATGATTGAAAACTTACAATTTTGGTTCCTTATTAATTCTTGAGCAAGATATACATAAACATTAATTCAGTATATTCTTTGTCTCCAAATACATTCTAGACATATTATTTTTAGAGTGATTCTTTTATTTTTGTTTTGTTCTACCTTCTGTCAATATGGTATTTTATTAATAACATGTATTACACGAAACATTTCCTTTTACATTAAAACATAATATGAAGTTATAAATCTAACAGTATAATAATATTTTAATTACACTTTCAATCTTTACAATCAAATAAGTTGTGGTAGCGTAATGACTAACGCATGCATCCTATACTCAAAAGGCGCGGGTTCGAATTCTGGCCGGAACGCATGCACCACTTAGGCAGATTTCTGAACTACTGTGCATGTTGTTACAATTATCACGTGCTAACAATGGTGAAGGAAAAATCGTCATGAAACCTGTACATCGAAATAATGGCTGTTATAAATTACACTTTAACCAATTAATTAATTTATTTGAATACGTAGCAGTATACGTACTATTTAAAATAAACGGAAGCAAGCTCTTAAATTCAATAACAGGATAATTGCAGTAGAATTACCCACTCTTCAATTCAACAAATAACAACTGCGACGTGCTCCACGCAGCCAGAACACTAGGCCACTTATAAAAACTGTATTAGATTAAATTAGCCATGAGCAATTTGTTACTGACATGCTATACCGGAGGAATGGAGAGGGACATAAAAAAATGAATCTTTAATAAAAAAAAATATTACAAAGTTGGCAAATAAGCAGACGGCCAATCTAAAGGCAAGTGGTTATAATACAATAATTGCAACTCATAAACATTCCACAGCTGGGCTCGGGCTTCCCACTATAGTATGGGAGACAATATACCCGCCACGCTTATCCAAGGCAACTTGGCAGGTTTGACACATCGGTTATTTCGATGCGCAGGTTTCATCACGATGTTTTCCTTTACCGTTGTTAGTATGTGGTAATTGTAACAAGGCAAATGTTTACTGTCGCCTGTAGACGTTCGCAAAGTGCGAAACCTTCGTGTTTCCAGCCTTTAGGATGGAAAGCGAATATAGCATAGAGGGATCAGCAGAAGGAATGGGGATAGAGACGACGGGATAGGATTATGAAATAGGGGGTTGAGATGGAGATATGAGGAACTGGGCCACCGGTTCTCTCATTCATCGAACGAAACAAAATTAGCTCAAGGCTAACTGTTTCAAGCCAGTATTCTGTGAGTGCGTGGTATTATACCTATCGGGCCTGCTTTAAGAACTATAATCAAGATAATAATTCCAGCATAGCTCTACCACGTCAACGTTTATAAATCTATCTATCTATAATATTACAGAATTGTAAAAGGGTAGTCTTTCGTTTTATAGTTTTTTGTCTTTGTTTGTTCGGGATTTACATAAAAACTACTAGGCCGATTTCGATGCGGTTTTCGTTGATCGATAGAAAATTCTTGGATTTAAAATTTGAGATACTTTTTGGCTCGAGAATCTTACAAAAATTTTCATTATGGCGGTTTAAAGTGGGTCAGCTGAATAAAAATCGAGTTCCGATATAATATTTTCAGTGAACGATAGCCAATTTTGTCATAAAATCTGTGATACTTTATATCCCTAGAATCCCTATATGGGGAATCCCGCAGCATTTTCCCCGGCAGAGTCAAGTTGTTAAGACACGTATACATTAGCTTATTCCGTCCAACGTGGGCGAAGTCGCGGGCGAATCCTAGTAACAAATAAAATAAAAAGACATAAATTTGAATAAGAATAAACAATATTCTGTTGGATGTAAGTTGTTTTTAAGCAATTAGGCAATTCGTGTGTTTCTGTGTAAAACCAACTGTTTTGTGAAATGTGACCTTTCAAGCTAGCATAACAATTTCGTTAGTCGCCGTCTACCATTTGATTGAGACTAAATTTTAACAAGTGAAATGATGAATGAATTAAATTAAATTTGACTTAAAAGTCCTTATTACCAAGCCACAAAATTCTTTAAAAAGGTTCTTACTGAAAATGCTTTATGATTATGCGTAGCCTAATCTGCTAGAAAGTCTGAGACTATAAAATATTAGTCTAATATATTTCTTTTCATTTTTATGTAGATTCATTACGCCTAGAACATAATATTAGATATTCGGCGGGAACTTGTAAATATCTATACATATATTTTTCAATAATACATTATTTCTTAAAATCTGAAAACTAACCGTCTTTAAGTCTTTAATAAATATAGCACGTTGTGAGTTCTCAAAACTATTTACTCACGTACTTAGTATTTATTCTATATCATTTATTGATTATGTAAATTCTATTCATAAAAATCATAACGTAATCTAATCTGTCTGACACATCAATCTAGATATATTTATTTTTATAGATATGCTCAAGAAAAATACATATTTATTTGTGCTTAACAAGCGCGCAAAAAAGATAAACTGTATTTTATATACAAATAAGAGTACGTCGATGAAATGGATTAAATATAGAAAAAATATCTGTCAATTTATAACGAATAAAGTCAATAACAATTAATATCTATAATAATACATTTACATTTACTAAAAGATTGTTTGTATTTGATCTCCGCTTAATTAGCCATCTACTAAAATATATGCGTATTATGAAGTATAAACATTGAAATATAATTTATATGTGCATTTTAATATCTATCACTACGTCTATCGATCAGTCTTTTTTATAATAAAACTACGTTTTAAATGTTTTCATCGCGGTATTTTATTTAATTTTAACTCCTACGTTTCGACCACTTTTCTCACACTTTCACAGTAGCCGTGATCACGGAAGACAAAGATTTTAAGTGTCAATGGGTAATGTTAAAGTTATTGTTTAGCCATTATAGTTTATTAGTTAAGTGTTCATTTATAAGTTACATAATTTTTATTTTTATTTATAGTTGTTAATTACTCTATGGAAACCCAATATAATTTATCACCGTGTCGCAACATTTTGTAGCTTAAAGAGAAGAAGTGTCGCAAAAAACTCCTCAGCAACATGCCTAGCTCGAACTATTTTATATAATTTTAAATATAAAAGTGGCCCAAACGTCAGAATAAAAATCAAAGAGAATACCGCACTTAAGATTGTTAAAACGTAGTATATACTCTCTCTCTCTCTCTCTCTCTCTCTCTCTATATATATATAGAGACTATAACATATTAGACGCGAAAACTTAGAAAATACAATATATTTTTGGTTAGGATGCCGCGTTAAAGTCGCATATCGCATTTTAGCAACTGTTTATTTTAGTGAACGTTATTTATCTATCTATCAGTTTGCTTTTTGGCAAGAAATACAAGGAGTTGTGACAAAATCCATCGGTAGCTGAACTCTGCAACTTTTGAATTAACTCCAGACTTTCTATATGACCATAATACAAACTGTATATACCAAAACACTAATGCAGTCTAAACAGATGAAGTTTTCAAAGTTTTCCAAATGAAAAATGTCCGGACTGACGAATGCTTTGATGGCAACTCATTAAGCTGGAGAGGTTTTAGTTAAAGTATGGCAATGAAAATTTAAAAACTTGTATAATCAAAATAATTATACGCTAACTTTTCATTATATAATATGATAGCGGACGCATTTCGTCAACGTATCTGTGAGTTCAAAGAATCGAAATAACATATTCGTACTATCTTGTCTGTCGGACAGACTACTTTCATTACCTTACACATTTTTGTTATTTTTATTATTAGAGTTTAATTAAATAACAGTGAAGAAATTAAACTGCAAGCTGTGTTCATCTATAATTAGTTTTACATTGCATTGTAAACCTTAGTCAAAGTCCAGTAATTGACCAAGTGTACAAAACTGTTGGTGATCCTTAATAAAATAAATATATTGAATTCTCTACAAACACTGTGATTACTGTGTGAGTGTGCTTTGTGACCATCTTTTGTTATAAAGAGAAACCCGCGATTTAGGTGTTGTGTACAGAGATTTTTTAAGAGGTAGTAATGTCACGCAAAATATGTCGTCGTCGTCGTCGTCCCCCCCCCTTCGTTTCACTGCGTCACACTTTTTGACCCTACTGTAAATAGCACGTCACAGAAACTACAACTCTCCCTTTTTGTTTATTCTCGACACGAACTGCAAACGTTATGTTTCCTTATACTCCGTACCCTTTTATTATATTTTGTCACACGAAGCGATACCCCTCGGCCTATATGCGAACATAATTTTCAGATGAGTCTATATAGGTATCATACAAATATGGACCCATCTCAAAATCTTTCAAAGAAGAATACTAAATATCACAATCGACCAATAAAAAACGTAACTCTAAAAACCTATCCCATCCCCTCTATCTAATCCCCGATCCCCTGTCCTTTCCTAAAGTCTGGCAATGCGTTGGCTTCACCCTTGGTGTTAGAACGTCAATAGTCCACGGTAACCACTTTCGACTAGGTAGCCCGTTTGCCAGCTTCGGAATAAAAAGAACTAATATCGTCGGTACTGGTCATTCTTCAATCGTTTTATGATTTTTTATTATTTAAAACATAGTTCTTTAAACTAAAACAAGTTTGAAAGTCTTAATAAGTCACTTTTGATAACTTTTTCAGATTGTGTCATAACTTTTATAGATTTTTCCATAACTTTTATAGAAGCTACATACGTTTCTACATTTAAATACTTGATCACTGACCATTACTTGCACAATAATAAAATTTGTTGCAGTAAATAGAATTATATTATTGTTCGCATGTAGCTATATGTAATTTATATTATTATAATCTATTTCATTATGTATATCTATAATGAAATAGATAGTAGTATCTATAGCAGTATATTATTTTTGTTGATTCTTTAAATGTATTTAATTACCATTGAATTAGTTTTAATTTGGTTAAACCACTGAATATTATTTAATTTTTCTTTTAAAGTCTCAGTGGACAGCGGGTTGCCTGGAAGAGATCGCTATAAGCGATAACGTTTGTGGCAATAAGCCCATTGTTGTAATGGAAATGTATTCATATTAAATTGTCTAGGTTTAAGTTATGGTGAACAATAAAGAGTTTCGTTCATTCATTCATTTATTGTGTTTAGGAAATATTCATTAAATAATCGAACTTTAAAAAGTGAAAAACGACAGACTTATCAACTCATATACAGTGCGTTCCTTTAGTAGCTCACAACGCCTCAAATGCTCAGTTAGCCGTTCCACAAGGCGACCGCAGTCGTTGTGGTCGTGGCAAAAATGTCACTAATGACGTCAAAATTTTCGATCACACAACGCTCACAACGACCCATGTCAAGAGATGGGTCGAATAACCGTTCCACTTGGGTTTACGATTGCAACGCCGTGAACGTGGTCGTTGTGAGCTAAAAATAGAACGCGCTTCTAGTCGTTGGATTTAAGAGCTTCTCAAAGTTACGTGTTGTCGGTGCGATTTCTTCTCTGTTACTAGATTTTAAAATGGATCAGCCGTAGTATGTATGAATATCAATGGTAACATACAGTTTTTTTTAAGAATATTTAATTGAAATACGTCTTTTCATATAAAACGTGACGCCGTATTATCAATTCGTGACTCTGGTCTCGTTATCAGTTGTAATAGGGTAAATAAGTATCACGACTACGGCCAACCGGGCACCTTGCTTATTAACACGTTAACTTTACGGAAGAATTTACGAGGCAGTTTTATCGAAATTAAGATGAGAATGTTAAATATGAAATTTATTCGTGGACAGGAGTGTTATATGTAATATGTTTCACTTCCTAGTTGACTAGTTCTCAAAAAAGTATGAAAAAATATATCCAAATGTGCACATGGCGAAAAACTCAATTTTATACGTTCTTAAATAGTATTATACAGGATTATTTTTTAAATACTTTATCTAATTGTACCATATACAGTAGAATCTCACTAAT
The DNA here is from genome assembly GCA_039645545.1 of Dendrolimus houi. NCBI lineage: Eukaryota > Metazoa > Arthropoda > Insecta > Lepidoptera > Lasiocampidae > Dendrolimus > Dendrolimus houi. Next base: position 19,067,673 of record CM077127.1, on the reverse strand, counting down.
CCGGCACTATTAAAGACCAGAGGGTGCCGGATTATTGGATTATATAGAAAAAATCATAATAAATAATATAAAAAATTTCATAAAAAGAATATAATATATTTGTATTAATGTTCTAAACATTTTTTTAACTGTAAAGTATCTCACAACTAACTAATTACATAGATTTAAAATAGTTCTTGATTAAGAACTGTTTTTGTGCAACTTGCACGTGATAAGTTTTGAGGTTTTTTTTTATTTTTATTAACTACTCTACGGACTCGAGTTCCGTATCCTTTTTTACAACTTAAATACTATTAAAGTTTTTAGGTTTATACACGCTTATTGTTTATTTGTTATTGTGTGTGACATTAATTTAGTGATTTTTGTGTTGTAGTGTACTTTAAGAATAACTTATAATATTTTTTTATTTTATTTTTAATACTGAACTAATGTAGAGTGTATCTGTTACATACTGGTGTTGTGAGGAAGTGCATGTGCAGTGTGTGCCTTATGTCTATACCTATATATATCTTAACTAGTGCCATTTGTGTTGCTTTTCCTTTCTATGCCTAGGTTATTAATTTTTAGGCTCTTTGTATGTCTTGGTTTGTTTGTAAAGTGTGCGTGTAATGCAATGCGGTGGTAGTGCACGTTGGTGTGTGTATGTGTGAGTTTTGTTGTTGGTATTTAGTTTTGAGGTTAGACTGCTCGACGACGACAGAGCGCACGCTGTACGTGGCGTAGGAAGGGACGAGGGGGGCGCAGGCGGAAAGTGCCGGATTAGTGAGATTCTATTGTATTATCTTAAAATATTTATTGTGAGATAAAAAGTTACAATTGTCGAAGTATCCTGAAGTCATTCCCTCACCATGCCCCACACTTAATATTATTGTAATAATACACCATCAGATCATCTTTCTATATAACAATGTTGGTTTGAAATTCATAAATCCCTCTATAAATACTGTATTTTACAGTCAATGCTCTTCTTATTAAGTACAGAGACAATAATTACTGTAAAAATCACTTTCTATATACAGGTTCTAAAAAAAACTATAATTCCCTCACATTTTATGAATTCTTGCATGGTACCTTTAAATTTTAATATAAGTTTCCGCACTGATAAAATTTTAATTGTTGGTAAGGCACTTGTGTACCTACTACATTTGTAAAAAAAAACGTTGATTCTATGAAGTTTAATTATTTTTGTATCGCTAGGTCATTTTCCGCATTTTCGTGCGGAACTAGTCACCTGAATTATATTTAGTACTCAAATTCTTATGTAGTGGATATATACATACATATATTTGTGTGTGTGTGTAGGCTTTTCCAAAATGGATTCACGAGTTTTTTTTTACATCAGCTATCTTGATTGTGCAGATTTCAGCTCGATGTTTTCCTTCGCCGTAATCAGCACATGGTAATTTTAACAATATTTACAAAAGACCAAAAAAGCTACATTACATATTGCCCGGCCGAGGCTCGACCCACAACAGTGCTGTAGTGGCATGAGACGCGGTTGCGTTAGCCACTAAGATGCGCGTTAATTATATTGTTTACTTTTAATATAATGTATAAGTACATTGATTATAAAACATGAAGTTGCTAAAAAAAATGTGTGTGCAGTTCACACGCAGTAGACGTGAAACTTCAGAGAATATACACACAGATAATTCTTTTCTAACTTTTATTAATATAATTATAATTCAAAACTACATATCTATCACTTTCAATTTTTCAATGATTGAGTCTAAAAAATATTATTATATTTTATTTCGGTCGAAATTGGAGCTTAATCATCGGTCTTAGAGACTCTCTAATCTGTGCTGCACAATATAAAACTCGTATTTCATTCTCTCGCAGGCTTAGTCCTATAGATTTATGTGTTTTTAGTGTGGCTTTTTCGTTTCATTGCGTTTCAAATCACAACGATTCTAAAGAAACTTCACTTCAAAGATCATAGAAACTTTTTATCTAAGCACAACTACACTGTAGTTGTTTTTTAAGATTCCTTTATTGAATCAATCAATCAATCAATAACTCTTTATTGTGCACCAATACAAAAAAAGAACTTACAGACTAAAACTATGTCTCATTATGCACAAAGGGCGGTCTTATCGCTAATAAGCGATCTCTTCCAGACAACCCCAGTAACCTTTATTGTAACTTCTGGAGACATAAGTAGGTCAGCGTAAACTAATTATAATTTTGTGGTATACGCGCTACAGCGCCCTGCTACGAAACCTCTGTAGCCACACTCCGCAACTACGCGTCCCAAGTGTACGCTCGTAGCCACCGTAGACGTTCATTAGGTGATGCGTATGCATCTAATCACAACTACTTATGTCCTTAAACTTGTCAAGTGTATCAGCACGGTAGAGTGGGCAAGTGCAAGCCCAGTCCCCGTGACCTACATCCGCCGACCCTCGCTCGGGAAGCTGCTAATTTCCACCATCGCGGGCCGGAGCCGACGTCACGGCGGGGGCAGGGAGGCACCTCGTCGACTCGCTGGCTGCCAGCTCCGTTCAGTCCACCGCCCCACACCGACTTGAAAGTACGTGCCGGTCGCGACCCGACGCCACAGATGATCGCGAACAAACACAAAACCTCTCAAACGCCGCCTGATTTTTAATATAATTTAAAAGTGTTTGCATTCGGTATTTTTGTAAAGTGCGAGAACGGTGAAAGTATTTTTTTAAATATTAAACTGTGATATCAAGTCAGGCGGGCGGAGGCTCGGGTGGGGCGCGTTCCGCTGACACAGTGGCTCAGTCAGCCGCCGGTCGCCGAGTGGCAAGCACCATCGATTTTCTCCATACGGCTGTACGCGAGGTACGTAACCATCACGTGCTCGTATTTTCATCGCGGCTATTTCCACGCGCCGGAGTATTTCAGGCGATCTGCTTGGCGTTCAAGGCCAGCGTTTGTTTGCGAACGCGTTTACGTTGATCCATAGTTTACATTTATGTTTTCATCGTTTGTTTAGATCGTAGTATGCAGCGTGTTTAGTCGTTATAGTCAGTTGTTCATTCGGGAGGAAAACGAATCGATTTCACGGCTCGCGATCTTCAACGCGTGCTTAGAATATAAAGCGATAACGATGTTTTAACAAGGTTGCGTGAGCGTATGGTTTAGACTCGTTTTTTTGTTGTTGTTCGGGACAATATGAAATGGGCTTCAAGTGAGCATTAACTAGACTAGAAAAATCACTGTTTCAAGGCGAACGTTTAAGACAAAGCATTATTCATTATGTTGTGAGGTCGTAATAGCTTAACGACTGATATGATGGGCCTGAACAAGTTAAAATTATTGAATATTATAAAATAATAATAGAATAGGACAAAATGACACACATTATTACTTTTGTGTTCGAGCTGCAATAATATAAACTAGGTGGCCAATATAAAAACAAATAAGTTTTTCTACAACAGCGGTTATTGTACTTGCCTTTCATTCCTATAACGTAGGGTCACAATGTGGCAGATAGCGTGCACCTCTTAGACCGTTTTTGTGGACTTTGCCCAAAATGTGCTGATACACTGCGCAAACATGCACGTCGAGATTACCGATATGTCAAAGTTGATAATCTGCTTAGAAAAAGTGACTCTTATGATATCCCTGTTCAATGAAGTAAGGAAGCGTGATCCCAGCTGGAATACTGTGTATGGGTTGGTATATGCAGAGTTCTCTGCCAGATGTATCTTCGCATTATACTGATCTTGACCTACAGAACTTAGCTACATATTCGTGATACGATATCTGGCATTGGTTCAGACAGCATTTCATTCAGGTGATCGACAATTGCAATGGCATGACATCATATGAATGATAATGACATACTGCATATTCAGTGTTCATAAGAGATGCAAATATTTACGACTGACAAATGCAAATTGAATTTCATTAAGCAGGTGTTAATGTAATCTTTTCGAAAATTAACGACTTTATGTAATTTCCGTTTCTTTGTAAACATTAAAAAAATGTGATATCTAACTAACCAGATAACTTATTAAATTTTAATTTATTTAACGTATTATTTAATAATATACAATATGATTCTTTACTAAACTCACTTGAAAGGAGCAAAAGTTGACTAGAAGAAATCGCTATTAATGACAAGGCAGCCAATGTTGATTTGTAAGTTGTAAGCAAGAAGGAATAAAATACATAAATTAAAAAATAGCCCTCACTGGTATTATTCATATTTATACACCGCTTGAATGATATATTTTAGTTGCAGAGTTGATACTAACAAAAGATATACTTTAATGAAAGGACACTTCTGTCCCCGAATCCACTCGCTTCTACTTATGTAGCTACTCATTGCAGATGGCAAAAGAAATACACTTTAAGTCTAGACATAATTAAGAAATAAAACAATGCAATGTATACCGTGACTCTACAAGTCGCTAACTGAAGATTACCAGTTCATATCCTATCACGGTCGCCAATTGTGACGGACCTGAACAACCCAGAAATAAATATAAAATGAGACTAAAATATTAAAATGTCATTTTATTGTCCCTTCCAACCGCAATTTTCAAATAAACTGTACGAATTAAACATGACCAAACAAAATATTAATTTTGATGATAATAAACAACTATTAAAGTAAGGTAACTTTGAAAAAAAAGATTAAAAATTAATTAATACTTCAATAATTTGAATTGTATGATGGAGTATACTATATAGTAGTAGTAGTAAGTTACTGCAGCATTTCGTTCAAGTTAAAAACTTTTTAATGTCTTGTCCACGCTAAATTTACCATCAAACTGACGACGTGCTCAAGCAAGTAAAAAGTATGCATGAAGCGGATGGAGATGTATTTTCTCTGTTTATAGGAAAGAAATGTTAAAATGTGTAATGAAAGAGACTTAAACTCCTTTAGAAAACAAGTGAAATAATTGTGTATTGCAATAGATAATTATGTACCATTATAAAAAGTCATGAAATAATCTACAAATAATATGAAACGGTAGAAAGCTATCGTTTCATTTCTTACAAAAATTCCTGAAACACATGTCTTAATTACTATGATCTTGTGTAAATTATATTTGACGTGTAACTTCTTTAGAATCGTTGTGATTTGAAACTCGATGAAGCGAAAAAGCGACACTAGAAAGAGATACATATAAAATTCAACCTTATTTTATTCGAAATAAAACACATTTATCTTTAACCGTTAGTATTATATTCAAATTAAATAAAATGTTTCAAATAAATAGCTCTATCTGTATGTAGTTAAGGCAGATATTATTTTATGTGTAGATCAAAGGAAAACGTGCGTAACAGTGCATTGAATTTTGAACTTTATACTAGTGATTTAATGTGTAGTTTAGATTGAATTTATTACGACTAAGCATCACAATACTTAAGAATAAATCGTCTATAGTAGAATAGAAATGCGAAAATTCTTATTATTTTTTAATTTCTAGTATTATAATCCCAGAACCTAAATACCCTACTGCTAGGCATAGCATCATCATTTAATAACTATTATTTGTATAATAGTGACTGATTTGATTTCCGCTGTGTAACTTGAATCTTTAATTTCCGGTAGACAACTACTTATTTGACGAAAAGCATAATATCTGAATGACAACGGAAGTGTCAATTAAATTACAGACCCGGGTGCCAACTACTTACATAAAGTTCAATTATTTAAAACAACTGTTTGGTAGTAGTACTGAAAAGTGACCGAAACGTTGGAATAATAACAATCAAATAAAATACCGCGCTTAAAACCGTTAAAACGTAGTTTTATTAAACAGTTGTTTAAGTTACAACTACTAAGCCAGTTAACAAAAAAGTAAACCTATTAATTTTCGAACTCTTTCTAAATCCAACTTTTTTCCATAAATGACGGACAGTTGATAGAAGTCTAAAAGATACAACGTTAAAATTACAATCTAATCCAAGAGATAAGACTAACGAGTAATTTAAACCTGACATAGAATAGCTACAGGTACTCTGATTTTTAATTACCTGGACTAAAATTAGCTGCGATCGACCTTTTTTTGTTTCATAAGTGAGTTATGTGAGTTGAATCGACAACTCACCACCATGAGTTGAATCAACAATTCACCACTGTGGGTTGAATCTTACAGAATTTATATAGAAATTCTGATTCAACTCAGATTCAACTCATAGTGGTGAGTTGCTCCAAGCTTGCAACATAAAAAAGGTCGATCGTAGCTGTCATTTTAGTTCAGGTAATTAAAAATCAGAGTAAAGACTTCTTATAATAAGGACGTAAACAATAACATTTTCTTATTGTCTCTGTTAATGTCTAAATCAAAACAAACAAGAAAAATGTAATAAAACACGTCAACATTGGGTACTTTTAAAATAAATTGGTTTCAGCCAATCTTATTCAAATATCAGTGTTTTCCACTAAAACCGTTATTGGATTCTTATCGGTCGTTTCCCCGATTGGCTTTTAACTTGAAAGCGTTATCGAAATGTAAAAAAATATGATGGATTTTTCTTATAAATATCTTGAATTTTACGACCAAATATTCGGCCTGATTAAACGGTTTCACTGTGATATATCGGTATTTGAATTAAGATTTATTAATTGGTTTTGGTTTAGACCTCCGACTATTCCAACTAACAGGCTGGTTACTGAATTTTGAAAATCTAATTTCTGAATGTTACTGTCTTCTTTTTTTATTACTCTTTTTAATTGGATTGGTAGATGAATGAAATCTAGAAAGAGCTATAGATATTAAGCGACTATCTTTTACGATATAATAAACATTATTTTGACTTGTGTTTTTAATAATACCTTCCCTTGCGTACGGGAAAAGAGATATTTATATCATCACTATTGTTCCTGCACGATATGTGTCTGTGTTCTATGTTTGTGTTGTCTCCCTCAGACTTCCTCTTCCTAAAACTCTTTGTGGTTGTGTGATTGGTTGTATAATATATATTATGTTGTTGTTCTAATGTGGTAATTGCTGTGTGTCTTCTGATTGTTGCGTTGGTAGTAGTGTTGTGTTATTTATGAGGTTCTGGTGTGTCTGTGCTATAACGAACACCGTAGGTATCTCCTAATAATTTGCTTAGTATGTTAGGTTTCTTCTTACTTTTTACATTGGAGGTGTCATTTCCTATGTTTGAGGTGTTGTTCTAGAGTCTCTTATGTACAAACACCGTATCTTCTAGGTAATACTTTGCTGATTTTCTGTAATGTGGTGATGTCAAATTGTAGCGTATAGATTTTCTATGTTGTATGTATGTATATTTTGGATACTTATGGCTACTACTTCAGTCCCAATTATGACTAGGACAGTCATTTAATTAATAGTAAATAAATATACAATATAATTTACTGTTAACAATATTTACAATTACAACTATTAGCAATTTGTAATTAACATTATTTGATATTATTTTCCAAATAATTTTAATTACAAACGATATACGTATTCTAAAATTAGGTAATTAAATTTTAATTCATGACATTGCGAAAATGCGTAATAGAATATAATGAACACTTTTTAACGTCACACAAAGAACTCATTATATTTTATGTTGGTAACATGTCACATGCCTTCCGTTCAATGTTGCCACCTGCGCAACATATACATTTGAATAGCATAATTTATCTCATTTGGACAAGATATTTGAATATGAAACATTTTTTATTCACATACAGTATATTTATTATTGGAACTCATAGATTGCCAACCCAAGGAAAAGAATATTGAAATTAAATTATTCACATAAATTTATCGACATTTATCTCATGTGGTATATATATATCATACCAATACTTAGTCTATTGTATACATGTCTGTGTGAATGCAACTATAAAAAATTCAAAATAATAGTAGTCCTAACACGATATCGATACATTGATCATAATGATCGATTTTAATTGACATTAAAATAATTTCTAAGGTTATATTTTAGGCACTATAGGTTTACCTGTGAAATCTAGGCATTCTGTTCTGCATATTGATATATTAATAATAACTAATATTCATAATAATACTAGATAATTTTTATCCGTGCAATAACGGAGAAAGAATACAATTTCCTGCGGCCGGGCGAACTGTCGTCAGAGGCGACAAAACAACCCACAGCCAGGTGGTAGGGCATTTACCCGACTGAATGGCTACCACCTCTGGTCTAAAGTATGTCGCCATAACAACCTTGAGTTGTGTTCCGGCATTAGTGACCAGGTTCCAGTCTCGCTTAAGAGAGCAGCAGCGCATTTGTAGCACCTTTGATGTTGCAAATGTCCATAGGCGATGGTAACCGCTTTCCATCAAGTGGGCCGTCTGCCTGTCTGCTGAATTCCTGCAATAAAAAAAATAAAAAATATATAGATTTATTTTAGTACATAACAACAACAAACCACAAAATAAGAAACTTTGTAGACGTGTTTTCAACCACAAATGTTACAGAAATTATCTCTCCGTGAATAAACTATAGATTAGTTATAAAGTTTTGCTTAACAGTTGATTACGTTTATAATTCATTTTGACCTTTAGAATTTCTAGTCTAGTCATGAATTTCACACTTGAAAGTAATGACATTAAATTTTTAGCACGATTGTAGTCTTTCATGAAATATTTACAGCCGCAATCCCAGGAACCTTTAAAGCAATCGCGTGACTAATTATGTGGAAAAGTATACAATTACGTCAGTTTTAGTAGTCAAACTAAAATATCATTTGTCTTTATTTATGTTCTATGACGATAAAAACAGTCTCTTACGTTGAAAAAGCTAAGTTATTACTGTATAACTGTATTCCCATAAAATAGTTCAATTCAATTCAGTATGTCGCATCACTAGTTGATGGAATCTCAGTTCATTAGTTGAAGTTTCTTGGCGAAAACTTGCATAATTGGTGTGCTGTTTCATCTACACAATAAAAAAAATTGTTTCAAAAATTAGTCTGTTTTTTATATGCTTCTTTACTTTTGCTTATGAATATGCTTATTGCCTTTTTGATATGCCTCAAGAAATCCATTATTTAGCATCAGTCAAAGAAAAGCCCAGAACTGTCGTTGGAGACAGCTTTCTTAATATTTGCTCTAATCTAAGTTTTATTGAGATTCACTCCGTTGGTGTCCGTTGCATGTTATTCACGACGTAATTCTAATTGGCTTAACGTGGAAATATTGAGACGGCGTGTTCGTCTGAAAAAATTTGAAACTAAAAACATAAAGGCCTTAATTACATAATTAATACATGTTTGCAAAAGGGTGAAAGTTTTAAGTAATTTCGAGAAGGCTTCATTAAAATTGTTAAGGGAATAATTTAATAATACTCGTACGAAACTAAAGGAGACAAGTTCGTAATTTGATATATTAAAAACATGCTGAAATCTTAATTATTTCTAAAACATTCAATCGTAATAATACTTTTTAAACCGATTTCAGTTACTGCTGTGCAGTGAGCTGTGGTCATTAAAGCCTTAATTTCCGAGCCGGCTGTGAGTAACCTTCTTTAGTAAGGAATGTGGGATCATACTTCGCACAGGTCAGAACATCGTCACAGTAATTGTAAATTATGATAGTAGGAGGGCGGGCGTTTTTCTCGCCACGGCTAGAATGAAGCTATTCTTTTCTGTTTAAAGCCTTGTTCAGCCTTAGTCATGCCTTTATCTACTACCTACGCAATATTTTTTAGATATTAATATTTTAGTAATTATACATGTCTAATCTATACTAATATTATAAAGAGGTAAAGTTTGTGATTTTGGATGTTTTCTAGCTATCCTTATATTTTACGATCCTTACTTTACTAAAGCTAAAAGTACGAGATAAATCCTATAGTAAATTGAGATATTTATGACATTTAATTATTATTATTTATCATATTCAAGATATTGAAACCAGCTAGTCGCAAGGTAACCTAGTTTAATTATTTAATAAAACAATAAGATATACATTATTGTTTTATAAATTATTTTTCACCATCATATATACTGGCCAGCCTTATGAGGCCGGCCAGTATTTTGGGAAACGCATAAGCGTTGCCATACAACGTGGTAACGTGGCCATCGTTTTAGGAACGTTCCCACCTGACGGTGATTTGGGACACATTTACTATTTATAACTTATTTTTGTTTGTTTATAAATTAAGCTGTATAGATTATTAGTATAGGTAAAATTTAGTTTAATTATGTAAACGATTTTAAATAAAAACTAAGACTAACAATTCTGACGGTTATGTAAATAGAGATGTTAAGTAACACGATTGTTTTTAATGCAATAAAACGAATTAAAATTTAATCATATGCAAAAAAACAATCGATTTAGAATCAACACATTTGCGTGAAATTTGATAAAGAAACTTAAACAAAATCGATTCTGGATTCAAGTTTGGAAATAAGTTTACTTGTATAATTTTTCGTTAATCGAGGTTTTTTTTATGTGAAATTGCTCCCATGAAGTTTGGTATTTAAGTAATTTAAGAGACTGGAGGTAAATGCCGTAAATAGAATATAATGGAATATGTTTATTGCGTAATGCATGTACAAGAATGGTAATTTTATAAGAGTATAAATGCCAAATGAATCTGCCCATAATAAGGCGTGCAAGAGTAATTTATTTACTATACTAGCTGACCCGGCAAACTTCGTACCGCCTCAGAATATTTTTTTTTTCATATTTACTCATATTTTAAACCTTCCCTAGACTTTCACAAATAATTCAAATCCAAAATTAGCCAAATCAATCCAGCCGTTCTCGAGTTTTAGCGAGACTAACGAACAGCAATTGATTTTTGTATATAAGATTAACATATAAACTAAAATTAAAAATTAAACGCAGACTGCAATGAATTGAGGAAAAAGTGAAAAAAATAAACAGAGAATATACTTTCTAGCTAAGCAAATTTTGAAATATCTACAATATTAACTGAATACTTATAGGAGCTATAGGAGAAATAGACCTTACAGCTGAACAAGTTAGAATATAATTCGTGTATCAAAATATTCTTCGCATACGCTAACATTATAAGTACCATCGGCCGATGTTAATGGGTCTCATGCTCGTATTAATGTCAAGGTACGTTGTCTAGAACGTACATAGGTACTTGTACATCACCTGGCATCGCAGCGCGTTATACATCGCCAAAATCATGTCAACATTAACGAGATAAGATCTGTTGACGTTGCCCATTTATTAATCTCGAAATACCATCGGAAAGTTTTGAATTAAGAGTAAGTGGTTTTGAAAAAACTTAATTTGCTTTTGCCGTTTATTTATTCAGATTTTGTTTTACTAATATAATCTTAATGCCACTCTCAGAGAGTTTAATTTATTAGTGTCAGATAAAAAGGTACGCACCTTGCACAATTTGCAGTATGTCCTTCGATCGCTTATATGAGCCAGGCACCAGTATCATATTCTCACATATTATAATTTAATTATTATAAAGTTTTACACACATCGCGGCGCTGTGGAACTTGTTGAGTTCGTATGCGTGCGTAGCGGGCGAGTTTTCCAGCGTCTCTTTTTGGAACGGGAGCGAGAGAATGGAATGAATGACGCGTACAATTAGATTATCTACTATAATAGACGGCCTCTGTGATTAAGCGGGCTAAGTTTTAGCCGGCCGAACTCGCTGGAACCCAGAGACTCAGGGTTCGAGTCTTGGCATGGTACATTTCAGAAACGAACTTTCTGTTATTTGCCATGGTCTGGATGTCTGAGATCGGGCCCAGAGTGATCCACTGTATATTACCCATAACACAAGCGTAACTTGTTTAGCTTGGGGATATACAATGTGTGTGTTTCTGTTGTGTATCTGCCGATTATTATTATGATACCAGCATAAAAATATATTAATCTAAAACTATAGTCGACGCATTTTCAACTGAGTCGTCGGGCAATAAATGTCACTGACAGTAGGAATGTGCACGCAATGCAAACCGTTATCGATACTTAGCTACCTGCGCACGCGGGGTCGATGCGTCATCGTGACCTTCATTAGCACTCTGGCTCCTGATTGGTCGTTAGGAGTAAGGGTTGTTGTTTTTCTATAAATATAATATTTTTTGTAATGACACTCATTACATTACTCACGCTTCGTTACGCAATACGCACAATGGAGAATTTATTTTCTAACGTGGTTTTGAAGAAATTAAATGGTGACACCAACGCTCAAGCTCGGGCTGTAATTCACAACGTGTTCCTGTTATTAAAAGAATTGAAAACTGACCCCGAGAAAAAAGCTTGCCTCAATTTCAATAATCCACGAGAGCTTGCAGCACTGATTTGTGGAGTTAGTAAAGCGACCGTGGTTCGAATAAAAACCGAAGTATCACAGGCAGGCAACCCGAATATACCAAGAACAAATGTTAAGAAGACAGCGACTGTCACTGATCTAGATAGCTTTGATGTCAGCGTACTAAAACGTACCATAGATTCGTTTTATGACAACGGGGAATATTCATCGATGGCTAGAATTCTAGAAAAATACCAAGAACAGATGCCTAATTTTAAGTGCGGATATACTTCAATGAGAAAAATTTTGACGAAGGTTGGCTACACGTTTTAAAAAAATGCCGATGGACGAAAGTATTTAATGGAAAGAGCGGATATAGTCTGTGCCAGAGTGGACTTTTTACGAAAAGTGGACTTTCTTAGGAAAACTAACGATCAACGGCCACGAATTTATCTTGATGAGACTTGGTTCAATCAAAACCATTCGAGAAAACGCATGTAGCTTGGAACGAATGATGAAGGTGGTTTCAAGAATCAGCCAGTAGAAAAGAACCAGAGATTAATCGTGTGTGTCATGCTGGTTCTGGAAAGACTGGCTTTGTGCTGGAGGCAAAATTTATTTTCAAAGCTGTTAAGGCTAAGGACGCTGACTACCACACTGAAATGAATGGTGTTACATATACGGCATGGTTTTCTGATTTATTAAATGATCCTGAAAGATCTTCTGTAATAGTCATCGATAACGCCAACTACCACTCCATGCAATTAGAAAGGATACCTACATCATCTACAAAGATAAGTGACATTCAGAATGGCTGACAAAGAAGAACATTCCTTTATCGAATGCAGACATAAGGGAAGAATTGTTAAGAAAAGTGAAGGAGAGTAACCCAAAAAAAATATATGCCTTAGATCAGCTGGCATATGAAAGGGGTCACAAAGTGATAAGACTGCCTCCATATTACTGTCAATATAACCCCATCGAACTCATCTGGGCTCAAGTTAAAGGAGAAGTTGCTGCAAAAAATCATACATTTAACATTGCTGGCGTTGAAATTCTTATCCACAATGCTATTGATAATGTTCCTCAAGAAGACTGGGCCAAATGTGTGAGGCATGCCGAGGACCTCCAAGATAAGGACTTAAGGAAAACTATTTTAAGAGATCAAGCACCACCTCTGATAATTAACCTATAGGAAGATGACAGAAATGGGGAAGATACGGATGAGGATTTTTGAAGAACTAAGAAATATCCCTAAAAAAGATAAAAACGGCCCTTTTCAGGGCCACATTACGATCTATACAATTTCTCTATGATTACGTCGAAACAAACATTTTACCTTACAAATTAAAAACTTTTATTTTCGCGAAAAATTATTCCTATTAATACTTAACATAATTTAGCATATCGATCGTACCTATCCCGTTATCGATATGCACCTCTACAATTCTTACGCACATCACTACACCTCTCCATAAGACCTGTAAGTGCGAGCGAGACAGACAGATAAATATGATTTATGAACCGAAGCCTCGGTACATAATGCGTCGACTATAGTTTCTATATATTAATACGTGAAGCAAAAATTTTGTACCCCTTTTTAAGAAAATTGCGCGGACGGAAGAGTATGAAATATCGCACACTTTAGTTTATATACAGAAGAAGCGAAGAAATCTATTTTTTTTTAATTATGCATAAAGAATACATTAAATCAATTAAAAAAAATACACACATTACTATATATTTGACACACACACGCATATATACTCTTTTGTATATTGTTCAAGTCAAATTAACAGTGTAGCCTTGGCGAAATCTGGGATTATAGAAGTACAGTCTTTGACATTAATTATTATGGTCGAATTTCGACCACGGGCGACCACCTAGTATTTATTATTTCACTTAACAATTTATAGTCGACATTTTCGTCACAGAAACATGGTTGTATTATGTAGTATAGGCAACTCCCACATGAGTTATAATAGACTTAGAAACTGGTCAAGTGCGTGTGAACCACAATTCGTATGATATCGACGAATATTCCACGTTTTCTTTTTCATTTACTTTGACTTTCAATGTTTGGTTTGAATGTTCCATACAGTTTTGCGAATTTAGTATATTTTGGTAACACGCTATTTTTTGGATTCAGCACTAAAAAACAAAAACAAAAAAAAAACAAGTGTTTGCTCAGTACATAGGTAATTGCAATTATGCGTCAATCAAAAAATTGTTTGAATTCAAACGTCCCTAAAAACTAGTTTAACAGCGAATAGTAAATTTAAACAGTATACCTACTCTAAAAGTCAGAACTTAAATAGACTAAGTTATTCTAATTAAAAGTTTACCTTTGATATTTTTAAACTTAGACGAAATATTGAGATACTTTACAAAGACTGGTTTTATGAGTGTTTTATTAGATTTTCAAGTATTTAAATCTTATACCGTCATTCCAGACTGTTTGATTAATTGTGAGCCTTAATTAATGCACTTTATAAAAAAGTCTCTATATTGACTTTTAGTATCTCAGATATGCTTTAAGTAAAAATTTACTAGTATATTCTTATTCAATATAAATATATATATTATATATATATATATATATATATATATATATATATATATATATATATATATATATATATATATATATATATATATATATATATTTATATATATAAAGGTTTCAACTTTGTAAAATTCAATGTATAATTAATGATTGCGTAAAATTTTAGTCATCCTTTATTTAATGTTATCATTTTTTTCAACTTAATCTCGTCATAAATACATACACTTAAATAAAACTTAATTTATAAACTAAACTATCTAAAAAATTTAACTATGCTATAAAAAAGAACAAAATTAATATAATGTTATACTTATGATGTATTCGCTAGAGCCAGTTGAAAACAGTTGTGCCACGCTCTACTTGGACAGGGTAGAGAGAAGGGAGACACTGGGGGCTTGGTTTCCCCCGGGATCTTCCTGGCTGGAAAAGGCCAATGGGCCGCCTTCCAGATTCCGTGGAGTGGTCTGGCCGTATACCCGTGGCCCTAGCATAAGGGGCAGAAACAAACAGCGAGGGATTTCAGTGGGT
Source organism: Dendrolimus houi (assembly GCA_039645545.1). NCBI lineage: Eukaryota > Metazoa > Arthropoda > Insecta > Lepidoptera > Lasiocampidae > Dendrolimus > Dendrolimus houi. The sequence continues at coordinate 19,052,408 of CM077127.1, read as the reverse complement.
ATCCCCGACTCGGGTGGACTTGGCACTTCCTCGGAATTGCTATTTCCACCCGATGTTCGTCACTCAACGTAGCGAATCCCACACATCCCCACTGCGATTACCCCGCGGTGGTAAATCCTCAATAGGATTAGGAAAAATAACGCTGTACTAGGATCGATCAAGTACCACATACTAATTCTTATTATTTATTTTTAGTATTTTTGTACAAAGAAAAATACCTTTGTATTTATATAAATTTTTATGAAAAATGAGAATAAAAGGAACACGATAGAATAAAACATTTATTTTTTAAATTTGCATTTCACATTTTCAGTCTTATTGAAATCTCTCTTCTCGTGCTACTGAAACGACTTTAGTAACACCCTCCATTCATTCCAGAATTTCTAAGTCACGATGTCATTGTCAGTTTAATGAAGGAATCTCTTAATATCCCCCTGTCATTTATGTCCCCAATTTGAATCTAAGGGATGAATGTACACAACTGTTTGCGCTTGATAGCTCGGATCCCAACGCAAATGTAGACCAAAATCTACATAATGATGTCGTTAGGACAGATAAAATACACAGAAAAATCGTTTTAAAAATGCTTTTTAGGAAAAATTCCACCACCACCAATTCATAGAGATGGAATGGATTTAGAATTCAGACTAGTAATACCCAATTCAATCAACGAAATACTAAAAGATATAATCTTTTTGCTTCTGGTCGTATTTAGTAAAGGCATAAAAGAATACTAGAAGTGAAAACAGGGTAGACTGAAATACTTTTCATGATATGAAAAAACCCGCAGCCTCCTAAATTTTTAAGAGCATATATATCAAGCGTTAATTATGTGCTTGTAAATTTAATTAATCATACAAGTACATAATCAAACATAGTAAGTTGTCATAAGTTTGATACGTACATGCGTAATATTCGAAAGTAAACCGATAGTATGGTATTTTAGCACCCGGGCTTTTATGTGTATAATTTTATAACACATGATGCTCTATCAGACCGACCAAACTTCTGCTGATCTGAATAAGTCCATTGACTTTTTCTCTTTTTTAAAAGCATTACACACATTCGACTCCTCTATATATTTATTATAATCGTCTCTCAAGACCACGGGCCATAAAAATAGCCCTGACTTTTAGAGAAATTGCGTTTTATGAAAAGCCAAGACGTAGAAGCCCCTTGACAAATTTAATTTAAATGTGGCGTGATATTGTAGGAAATGAAAACAAAAGGCAACGTGCTATTGGGATGAACTGCTTGTGGAACTAGAGATTTGGGGTCTATGGCGTCTGCCTGTCACAATGTTCGGGGAATATGGAGAAAATGGGCAGATGGTGACTCACCACTCCCAGCATGGGCTCCAAAAAAATATCATATAAGATTGGCGAGGTACAACATTGGTTCACGGAAGCTACTTCTGACGTTATGTACTTGAAGTCTCAGCTCTAGTGATGTCCACTCCGTGCCGGCTGGTTAAGGCAAGTATAGAGGCGAGAGCCTTGCCTTGCCCCCCCCCCAGAGTCGGGTACGAGGTGTCGCTACTCACCTAAGGCTTTGCCGCAAAGCCTCCCCCCCCCCCCCTGCGGGTTTATCATTATTATTATTGATACCTAAGCAATTCTGTTACAACCTACCCACATTTATAAATGAGTTAAAACCCCGAAATATTCCATTAATTCTATTTACTCAAAGTCACTGAATAATTCAAAACTTTTCTTATATCAAACGGAGTAACTTCAAAGGCGGTCTATAACAAAAACAAATCTGATTTTGAGTCCACGATGGAACCGATCACCTTGAATTAGCCCAGAAAACTTTCCTTTCAGATTTTTGATGATGATTTGATTTGTGTTTCGTTTAGATTTCTTTGTTTGGTGCCTAGAAAAAAAAACATTCGTAAAATGTTTAGATATTGCTCATCAAAATAAGAACTAAGAAGATTAATAAGAAGTTACATATTTAAGAAAATATATACCTATGTATAAAATATTTAACATGCAAATTGTATGTTGAAGATATTTTTTCTTTTACCTACGAAGATAACTGTTGTAACCTATAATTTAAATTAATTTCTCATTATCTTTAAATATAATCAATTATATATTAAAATTAAGCTATTTTTTAACGTTTACTTTCATTATCTTTATTATATGGGAAACAAATGTCTAGCCATGCCGCCTCCGCCAGGTCCTGGTCGAAGGAGGAGGCCCAAGAAATGCCGGCTTAACGTTGTGAAGGATGACATGCGTACCAATGGTCTCAAAACGGAGGATGCTGAAGACCGCGGAAAGTGGAGTAGAAAAACTAAAAAGCTGACCCTGGGTGTCGGAGTGAACGCTTCGAACGCAACCGGGATTTAACGATCGAATGATGATGATGATTTCATTATCTATTAGTAAGGGTAATAATAATATGAGTATATATAAAAAATAATAGAGCTCATATAGGTCCCACAATCGAACTTGGGTTTTTTAATTTCAAGTAAACGAAGTGAATTGGCGGGTTTCACACATCTGTAATATCGATGGTCAATTTTTTCACGATGTCTTCCTACCCTATCAATACAAAATATCAAAATGTACCCTAAACAGGTACATGTTCTACTTTAGCCTACATTAATTAGAACAACATTTATCCTGATCTTCATTATTGAAATTGGGCTTTAAAATACAAAACTTTTGAAACTGTCATGCAAATAAATTAAAAACAAACCATCCTATGTCCTCAACCTTTTAAAAAAATCACCTTAATATACCAGACGTGTTTAAATTAACCCTCCCGATGATATACACTTTTCACGTGGCAGCATCATGCTGACCTAATTTCGTTTTACCTTCACTTTACCTTGTCACGCAATCACGCTAAAGGCTTTTTCCTTATAAAATTTATATTTTTACTCTTGTTTTCCTTTTTAGCCTCACGTGCATCCATTTAAAAAACATAATTTTATATTCTATATAAATACAAGGCTCGACGTTATTTTTCTTTGCCTGTATAACATCCTATGGATACAAAATTCGAAAAAAGAATATAAAATAAATGATGCATTTTATCTTATATCTTATTATAATCATATAATTATGTAGGTGCTCTACAACCCGAGAGTACTGTTGCGTGTTATTGGGTGAGGTGCATTTATTTGTGATAAACTTTATGGCCGCTCTTAGTAACATCTTTAATAATAAATGACGCGATTCCTGTCCTTAGAGCTCTAGCTACCGCAGCAATTTCTCTCAATATCGTCAAAATAGTACCATTATAGTTTCTTTTGTATACAAAAGCAACCATTATACTAGATACAAGTTTTGGAGCTAGTAGAATCATAAAAAGAATATATATATACCGCAAATATGTATATTTTTCTTATTTGTGTCCTATGTTTATTTTTTATTGAAAAAAAAGAACGAACAGCGCATGTCAACATACAAACAACAATAAAAAATACTTATAATGTACGGCTAATAACAGGTTTTTCTGAGTTCATTTTTAAGCTAACGAGCGAACCAAAGTTTAAAAATGCAATAAATATATACATAAGTGAAAATAAGTATATACTTACACACATACATACATACATACATAATAATAAATAATTAAAATAAATCTAAACAAAATACATAGATAGATAAATGTAAATATATATATATATATATATATATATATATATATATATATATATATATTAGGTTGGGGAAAAAGTTTCTTCGCATTTTATATAAAAATTGAAAAGGTTTTTTTATAAAGTTTATTTACATTTGACTAAAGTATGTAGGTGCCATTTTGTTGGATAACTTTTTGCCATCTTGTAGGTAGGGACGTGATCCCATTGCTATAAAAATTTTGGGGCTTCTGATCAAAAAACTGCGACAAGTGGTTTAGGCAGTCCTCTCGTGATGTTAACCTGACACTGCCTAAGGAATTCTGCAGAGACCGAAACAGGTGAAAATCTGAAGGTGCAAGGTCAGGACTATACGGCGGATGCATTAGCACCTCTAGCCAAACTCTCGTAATTTTTGCTGAGTGGCTAAAGATGTGTGAGGTCTAGCGTTATCGTGGTGAAAACCACACCCCCTCTGTTGATTAATTCCGGCCGCTTTCTCTCAACTTTTTGCTTTAATCTCATCAGCTGTTCGCAGTACAGTTCAGAATCGATGGTCCTGCCTGGCGGTAACAGCTCATAATGAATAATGCCCTTCCAATCCCACCATACACACAGCATCACCTTGTTGCGAGTTAACCCGGGTTTCGCCAGTCTGTGAAGCCTGACCGGCCTTTGACCACGATCTTTTTCGCACGTTCTTGTCGTTCGTGATCCATTTTTCATTACCAGTTAACAGCTTCTTCAAAAATGGTTCGGTATCATTACGTCGTAACAAAGAATCACAAATGAGTAGACGGTTCATTACGTTTCTTTCAGTGAGCTTATGAGGCACCCAAATATCGAGTATGTTTGTGTACCCAGCTTTTTTCAAATGCACCAAAACCGTTTTGTAGTCAATTCCCAGTTCTCCAGCTACATCGTAATTACTAATATGCCGATCTTGCTCCACTTTTTCAAAAATGGCATCAATTTTGTCCCTAACAGGGCGACCAGAGCGACGTGCATCTTTGATATCAAAATTTCCGGATTGAAAACGCTTAAACCAAATTCGCGCTACTCTCACAGATACTGCATTAGGTCCATAAACATCACAATTTTTTTTCGCGGCTTGTGTTGCATTTTTACCTTTTTTGTAGTAAAATTTTAAAATGTATCGAATTTCTTCATTAGACTCACTCATTTTAACAATAAGAAAAACAAATGAAAATCACACATTTTCCTAATGTGAATTTGGAATTGTCTTCTTTATAATTAAAACTTTTTAATGATACCAAAACCAGCCAGATATAAATGGTATACCCAAATAAATCTTATTACAAGTTCATACATACTATATGCGAAAAGACTTTTTTCAACCTATTAACTATATATATATATATATATATATATATATATATATATATATATATATATATATATATATATATATATATTAACATTAACATTGAAATATAATAAAAACATATAGATATTAACTAAACATATTACTTGATAAATTGTTATGATGTGGTGGTGTCTGTTCCAACAATTGTTTTGAAGATTAACCTCTTGAATACGGGCTTAGTTATTATCTTAATACAAATCTTATATATATTTTTTACACAGTTATAAAATAAAAGTTTTATGAAAAAGTTGAAATAAATATTCAGGCCTAATAATAACTAACTACTGTATTTCATAACTAAAATTCTGTGCAATAGACTGGTCTGGGTACAAATTAAGCAGCCTTCAATGAATAAACTGTAGATGACTTTTAAGTATGAGACAAACTACAACAAAGCTTACTGAAATTTCATGCAGGAACAGAGAAATAATATTAATTCTGCGGCCGGGCCACCTGTCTGGATGGCTACTATACTTATATTTGGTCTAGAGTATTCCGCCATAACAACCTTGAGTTGTGTTCTATGGTCAGGTTGCAGTTCCTCCTTTGAGGCCAGCAGCACTTTGGCAACAACTTTGGTGTTGCAAATTTATAGGCGACGGTAACCATTTTCCATAACTTGGGCTATCAGCCCATGTGCTGTACTCCAGCAATAAAAAAAATAGTTTTAAACTATATATATATATATGTATATAAGGACGCCTCTTCTATATAAAATGATGAAATTGAAATTTTTCAATGAGTGTTACGACACATCAACGCAACGAACTTAATAGTTTTGGTAAATTACAATAATAGGTTCAATTCCGTTAAAGTCGAATAAAAGTAATCTTTTACGTAAATTGCTAAAGACGTAATATCACTTGTATTTTGTACGTCAAACGAAAGAAATTGTTTTTTGATGATTACAAAATATTACGTGACCAAAATATCATTGTTATAATATAAAAATTCACGTACTGATCGTTCGATAAACACGCAATATGACTATTTACTCAATGAAATCACGAGTTAGTATTTTTATCAACATCTAGGTATTTAGAAAATATTTATCTAGGTATATAAAACTAAGTCAGTGTTACGTTTATAAAGTGTTGAATGAGTAATGATTCGTTAGATGAAAACTAATTAAAGAATCGACTTAGAGTTTGATCTCAATTAAAAAATAAATAGAAAATGACAATTTGGGAAAATTTGAATTTCTATAATTAATAATATTTCTGGAAAAACGTTATAATAATTAACACTTAGTTTGTTAAGATGAGCTAAGAGCGATATGATACTCGTAAAATATTAAAATGAATTCCAAAATATTATACAAAGACTTCAAATATAATACAATTTAAATAAATCGGTATTGCATTTAATCGCAAATTTGTAAAAATGTACAAACGGATTATCGGATTTTTACTATTCTGTTTTTAATTAATTAATTTAAGATGTCGTTTCGCGTCATTTAGCTAAAAACGGAATCCGTACACGGATGTACATAACGATTTTCATCATGTCCGTCTGTTGGTGTAACAAAAATCGTTGCCGCTCGCGTGCAAAAACTACAGGGTCTTCATGAATGAAATTTTACAAAAAAACGTTTTTAAATATATTTATATGCCGCTACAAAATGTTGTAGCGTAATCGTAAAAAAATAACTAAAAACTTGTGTTTTCAACGCTTTTTAGATTTCATCAGCTAACTGACAGGACAATGGATTTTCAACACCTTTACAAAATTTAACACAATTTGGCCACTTTTTATAATTATGCGATGTAATTACGAGTATATACGAGTAGTAGCATAAAAATTAAACAGTGTCCTTCACAGTTGCTTTATGCCGGTGAACATTGTTGGGTTATACAAACAGTAATCTTTATCATGAGAGCAAGCAGATGATAGCAATCGGTCGAATTGAGCTTATCTTGTATTGTTCTTTGGTTTTAAGAGGACAATATTATTACATAGAAACACAAAGTGGCTTATTTTAATCCTTAGCGTATTTTTGTAAGTCTCTCACGTTGACCAATTTTTAAACAAATTCTTCAAACCTCTTCATTTTGGGAACGGTATTACGCCTAAAAAGATTAAAAATAAACTAAAATTGTTCTTCTTATCATGTAACATTTCAAAAAATATTGTGCACCAAAACCCTGCCCTAGTTTCTGTGCCATATTTCTCTCTCCATCCCTAGGTTGTCTGGAAGAGATCGTTGTCAGCGATAAGACCGCCATTTGTACTTATTTCTAATCTGTTGTTGTGTATTGTTTCATTAATTGTATTGTCCAATAAAGTATATTCTTTTCTATTCTTAAGTAATTTCAACTTTTTAAATGCTACAGACGCTGTCAATATAAACTCTAGTAGTTTTGACGGTTCCAATACCAATACTATGTATAAATCGATTAATCGTAAATTATCGATTTCGTTTATTGATAAATAAATTTAATAAAATGATTTATAGTTGTTTTATAATAATTTTATAACTTAAATATTTAAAGTTAGAATGAAATGCAAAACGTTTCACTTAGGCAGGTGTCACATTAAAAATAAATAAAACAGTGATTTTAATTTTATTAAAGAGTAGGGTTTTAAATACCATGCTATCACTATAATCATAATTCATAATTAAGGCGCCTTTTGACTCATTAAAGATATGACGTCATAACTTGCCGTGTTCGTATAAAATCTTCGAGGCTTCGGCTTTTTTATGATGGTAAAAAGTGTCTTTGTTGATTGTACTGTTGACTATTGTACTTGAAGGATATGAAAGATTTAAGAATTTCCTATCACGGAAAGGAAAACGCTGCAGTGTATATGTGGACTTACGCGGAAGGACCACGTTAAGAACTAAGATCAGCGGTAACTTTCATATCCTTGATAAGTCAATCAAATTAGCAAGAGACTCATCTACTCTAGTACCGTCACGTTTCATGGAAACTGGCTAACTATCCAGTTTGCCAGTTTGAGGAACAAATATCAACTATATCGCCTCCTCCATGTCCCGCTAAAAGTAATACTGACAGTACCTCGTACGATATATGCGTCAATGAATGGTCTTACGTAGCAAAGCAGACCCTAGGTTCCGAAGCGGACGCCCCGAACGCAACCAGGATTTAACGCTAGAATTATGATCATAATATTTAAAGATCGCTACATATTTTTATTGCCAAGACGAAAAAAGACGGTTATTATTACCTATATCTGTAACTGGCAATCATTCAAAATTTAATCCGCAGACATGACAAGTTTCCTAAAAAATATTTGGATGATTATGTATTTGCGTATTGAAAAAGATGCTATATAATTATGGTACAACAAACAACAAACAACGTAAAGTTTCTCAGTCCTATTTAAAACTTGTAGTTAAAATGTTGCTTACTACTTACTAAATATCGAACAAGAGACGAGATGCTAGGAATGATAATCTCCTAAAACGTACATAACTACATGATGCCACAAAACATTTTATAATTTAAACATTTTTTTATAAAAAACCAATCAAAATTGGAAGTATTAATATTAATAAGTTTCCTGTTAATTCAAACAAATATAAACGGAATAGAATAGTTTTCCAAGGTACACTAGAAAAATAAAGTTTTATGTCGTACATACTATATGCGATGAAATACCTTCTCAAATCTATCTGTGTTATTTTCAACAGCGAAATTGTTAAATATTTAATTTTCAGCATTGACAATATTTCCATTCTCATCCGGTCGATCACAAAGACGTGAAAATCATAGTAAAATATTGTATTTTATTATCTTATTTTTATAGGTCAGTCACGTATAATTTTAGATTTGAGTACGCTCCACTATTCGTATAATAAGAACGATTCTAAATATTTGATTTCAAAAATAACTTTTGTGGAAGTAAAAATAGTAGGACAAATAGCGAGAGTCGCATATGTCTCCATTAGGGATGATATGGATATGAAATTTCGGATCTTGATGTGGATACACATATATGAATAATATTTATCGGTTTCAGATACGGTTACGGATATGAAATTATTTAGGATTATCTATTGGTTGCGGATAGTTTCAGTTACGAAGATTAGATTTTGAAGAAATTTTAAAAGTAAAAAACAAATAGGTAATTAGGCTTTATTTTTAGGTTATCATTTGGTAATCCAAGTGATCCAATAAGTAATTATTATAGCAATTCATTTTAAAGCGTTACCTATCGACTGCAAAAACAAAATCATAATAAAGTTTATTTGGATTTTGTTAAATTAAAATATGTTTTGTTTCTTTTTTCTATTATATTATTCAATATTTTGTACACAAGAGTAAATGGCTGATTAGCTATGTCTAAGCAATAGAAACAATAAACAATGCATGAAGGTACAAAACAAAAATCTGTCATAATGTGTCTCATTTAGACTCCGCCCTTATTCGAAATTATTTGAAACGTTTATATAAGATTCAGCTCCATAACATCCCTGGTCTCCATCAAACAAAAACTTCCAAAGCTTCGACACAAACCTGTTTAGAAATAAAATAAATGATTATGCATTCCTTCTTTCTTTTCTCATTATTAGGTATACGTTTGGTACTTTCGTAACGAAATGGAAAAAACGAAACCCGTATATATTCTCGTACTATACATACTTCCGTCCGTCGCTCCGCCTCGCCTTTATCTATCTTATTTTTCTCAAAGCATATTGACTCTAGATGAATGATAGTTAGAAGGTAGGGTCTTCTATATATACCACTATATAATGTAATAAAATCATAAAATACTCACAATTATGAATAGCCAACATAGATTAATCAGGAGATGAAAAATTCATACATAGTGCGCATTGTCATTTGATACATTATGTCGTATACGCAGGTTCGCAATAATTATCGTAAAATTGTTTCTTTTTATTAAAATTTCAAAATTATGCCCCTGGCTTTCCCAACTTTTTAACTACCTACAATTTCTATAAAAATCGTGGTAGTGAAGTTTAAAAACTCAAGTACAGAAAACAAACATTTTAGTGCCTACAAACGTGTTTGTTTTTGTTTACCAGATATTTCTAAACATCTACGTCATTGGGCAATCAAAGAGTCTGTTTTCCAGATCGTTTGCACTATAAAGCCGATTGCTAACGATTATTGAGACAGATGGTCTAAATGCAAACAGAACTTAGTCAACTGAAACGTTTGAATAACAGTTTGGTGTAATTTAATCGATACGGGCGTTTTATTGGTTTTATATTATACTAGCATGTCGTAGTCGTAGTAGAGTAATAGCTACCGCACGCGTCCCAAATTCATAGGGCGCGGGTTCAAATCCTGGCCGGAACACAAGTATTACTTAGGCAATTTTCTGACCAAATGTGCATATTGTAACAATTACCACGTGCTAACAACGTTGAAGGAAAACATCGTGATGAAACCTGAATAACTAGATAGCCGATGTATCAAACCTGCCAAGCCGCCTTAAACAAGCGTGGCGAGTTATGCTATCCTTTTCTAATAGTGGGAAGCCCGAGCCCAGCGGTGAGACGTTTATGGACTGTTACGTTATGTTATGCATGTGGTAACGTAACTTCGTTCGCGTTTCCATGATGACGAAATGGTTGGTAGTAAATTTCCACGGCGATAACAAAAAGACGCGACCGGGGTGTCTAATTTTTCCCTATAGTCATCGATCCCACGAAAACGACGTTTTTTGTCGGGATAAAAGTATCCTACATGCTGCCCCGGGATATAAGCTAGCTCTATGATGGGTTCTATTTAAGTCGGTTCAGTGCTTTTCACGTAATGCTCTAACAGACAGACAGATAGAAAATAAGAGTGTATGATTATACATATAGTATCTAATAAGTCAAAAACTAGTAAGTGTAAGAAAAATAGATAATAGAAAATATAACTAATAGATGTAGGACATCAAGTAAACAGTAATATAATATATAAAAACTATTTTAATAGACATAAAAGAGTATTGTAGTAAAAGTAGAGTAATATATATAACCGATAGAGATAAACACTATGTAAAAGAGATAAAAGAAGTAGGTCTAGATGTAAGTACCCTTTTGTAAAGATTTTAAAAAAATGTTATAATCCTAGATAAAACAGGTTTGCCGGGAGAAAGGAATACAAAAACCGAGAAACAAAAATTCTAAGTCACATTTTTGGAATCTAGCGAATCCGAATTGGCCCCTTGATTTTTTCTCATTTTTATATTCGTTTTACAAACTTGAACCTTTTACTGATTTATTATATTAAAGATTAGTGTAAAGTTTAAATGCGTGTCCTGCAAAAATTATCCCTTATGAAAAGCATTATATATATAAAAAGGACATAACACACTTGTATATACCAAAAAAATAACTGTCACTTTTATGTATCAATATGATTTTTAAGGAGTGGTACTTAATGATGTGTATGTATATACATATATAGACCTCCCACGATGATACGATGATCGATTTATAATAGACCTTATTACTAAAATAAATACGACATTGAAAGTTCAAGGTTAGCGTATTGTTACTCCGCATACAAAGTGATTAAGTTATCAACAATACGTAATTATTCGCAAACAATAAAACTATTACATTGTTTTGAAATTGTTATTGATATTCTAATTACATATGTTTATAACAACTATTGTCAGGAAAATTTCGTACGCATTGGCGCGAACGTAGCCCAATCTGTTTGGATATATTCGTTTATCCCGCGGAAGCGACGCCGTTCATCAAGATAAAATAACCTAAGTATTCACCCGGAATATAAGCTAGCTCTGTGTCGTGTTTCATTGAAATCCGTTCAGTAGTTTCACGTGATGATCTAACAGACAGACAGACAAAAATGCTAAAAGTTATTTCTCTTAAATATGATTGTCTTAGTTAGACTTCCTAACTTTTTTATATTAATTGTAGAAACCTAAAAAGTATTATCATGATATTCTTATACAATATCCTCCTACTTCCAATCAGCGATGGAACAAGTTACTCATAAAATACAATACTCTTTACTGTTCACCGAGATAATAAAAAGGAAACATTCATTATCTTAAATACTATAAGATGGCCTTATTGCTTAAAGCAATCTCTTGAAGGCAAAGTTTTCATGAACAAGATCTTAATACACATATAACAATAAATACATATACCTGTACAATTACATACACAGCAAATAATAAACACTTTTCTTCTTATGTCCAAAAGTTTAACATTGTTATAACCCAAGCGCCGACAAAGACAAATTCCACGTACAGATTGTAGAAGCACATTTATTACCCGTCGGCATTTGAACTAATAACATTGACACTATTGTAATTATTTTATGATCGTCTTCTTTTGTTTACATATTTATTGGCATACGTTTCTAGAGAACAGCCTATTGTTGTATTGTAATCATTAGCCAGGTGTTACGGACTTTAAAGTACAAGCTGATTCTAGGAAATTCAGTCCACGCGGCCGGGCGGGCACATTGCACTTGTTCAGGATAAAATAATGGCCTGGTTGAGGGAGGGGGGCAGTCGAGCGAGAACCACTATCAAAACGAGACGTGTGTACTACAATCGGGAATCTAATAGTGACGGACTTTGCGCGTTTTATTGAATTACGACCTTCTGCATTATATTTGGACTTGTGTTCGGTTATATTTGTACCTGTGTTTTACGTGTTTGTATAGTTCTAATAAACCATAATAATTCCAAAGGCATTTTAATTCTATTCCCGTCACTCGTAACAATATTTTGTGTGATACCGGTCCGAAAATTTCATGGCAGAAGCCGTGTGCAAAGCCTTATTCTTATAAAACATAAATCCATTAAAATTACTACAATGTGACCAATTTGCTTAAATGAATGCTTCTTAATCTAAATTATTCTCTATGATGTGATGATTATGCGATTTTCACCTGCTTTGAGCTTTTAAATTAGCACAGAGCATTCCAATGTACCAGCGAATTATGTAAATAATTCATGAAGCATATAAAACAACAAATATTTTATTATTTTTAATAATTAAAATAAAATTTAAACTACGTACTGTTTTTGTTTTTCACTTTGAAAAGCCGCTTCACTGCATTATTTCTAATCTAGTTAATTAATGATCTTTCCGTTGGACGCGTTTATTTATTTTGAAGCACACATTATCAACTGTATTTCTACATAAACAAATTATTCATTTGGTTTATTTACTATAAGTTAGTTAAAAGTTGATGCGTTATTTACGTGCATGGTTCTAATTAGGACAGAAATATTTTTAGCATATTAATATTCATTTTAACAGACTTCAAATAATACAGAGGTTGTTAGATCCATAAAACAAACTTAGGAAAATATCGAGTATATTAACTAATGTATATAGAAGCCTGTGTCGATGCAATAAAAGTAGGTAGTACCCTGGTACTGCTTCTATTACAATGAAAAAATCTGAAGGTGCAAGGTCAGGACTATACGGCGGATGCATTAACACCTCCCAGCCAAACTCTCGTAATTTTTGCTGAGTGGCTAAAGATGTGTGACGTCTAGCGTTATCATGGTGAGAAACCACACCCCTTTTTTGCTTTAATCTCATCAGTTGTTCGCAGTACAGTTCAGAATCGATGGTCCTGCCTGGCGGTAAGAGCTCATAATGAATAATGCCCTTCCAATCCCACCATACCATACACAGCATCACCTTGTTGCGAGTTAACCCGGGTTTCGCACGTTCTTGTCGCACGTGATCCACTTTCCATCACCAGTTATCAGCTTCTTCAAAAATGGTTCGGTTTCACTACGTCGTAATAAAGAATCACAAATGAGTACATGGTTCATTAGGTTTCTTTCAGTGAGCTCATGAGGCACCCAAAGATCGAGCTTTTTTGTGTACCCAGCTTTTTTAAAATGCACCAAAACCGTTTTGTGGTCAATTCCCAGTTCTCCAGCTACATCGTAACTACTAATATGCCGATCTTGCTCCACTTTTTCAAAAATGGCATCAATATTGTCCGTAACAGGGCGACCAGAGCGACGTGTATCTTTGTTATAAAAATTTCCGGATTGAAAACGCTTAAACCAAATTTGCGCTACTCTCACAAATACTGCATTAGGTCCATAAACATCACAAATTTTTTTCGCGGCATGTGTTGCATTTTTATCTTTTTGTAGTAAAATTTTAAAATGTATCGAATATTTCTTCATTAGATTCACTCATTTTAACAATAAGAAAAACAAATGAAAATCACACATTTTCCTAATTTGAATTTGGAATTGTCTTCTTTAAAATTAAAACTTTTTAATGATACCAAAACCAGCCAGATACAAGTGGTATAGCCAAAGAGATCTTATTACAAGTTCATACATACTATATGCGAAAAGACTTTTTCCCCAACCTATTATATAAACATACGCTTTCGAAATACAAGACGTTATAAACAAAATGTACTTCGCAAAATGTCCGGTTATATACATAGTTTCGTAGATAGTGCAATTTATGCTGTACACATTTTGAACGTAGTTCAAGGAACTCGTAAATTTTATGACGACGACGAGACGCTACGAACTGCAAACTAGGTTACAGATATTATAGGAGTAATGATCATATGATGAGTATGCTACCATCGGAAATAGATAAATATTAAACGCTTTAGTCTGAAGACAATAATGACCTTGTTGAACTCAAACTTTTCGACGGTGTTCTTTAAAGAACTCTAATCAATTGGTTGCAAAGGCACAAGAAGTACTGTCATGTTTGTGAGTACTTGTTAAAGAAAACATATTTTTATCTATTGGTTTTAAAACTGCTGTTTTGTGAGATAATACTTATCTGCTGTTTTATTTGTTATTAAAATCTTACTAATATTATAAAGGCGAAAGTTTGTAAGAATGTATGTTTGTTATTCTTTCACGCAAAAACTACTGAATGGATTTTGATGAAACTTTACAATAATATAGCATACACATCAGAATAACACATATAATTTATAGAGATATAGTGTGAATTATCCAAAATATAACGATTTTCAATCACCACGCGGGTAAAACCGCGGTGCGCAGCTAGTACAATATAAACCAACCAAGTAGTTGCTTAGATTTATTAAAACTGGGTATCTATAATCGGTATTCTCGATGTATTGCTTCACTGTCAATATGTGGTAATTGTAAAAAGTCTAAGAATACCGGTTAAGGTGGATGGTCTTATCAAAACGGAAACTAATTTCTATATAAATTGTCGACCCTGATGTGGTATGCAATCAATAATTGCGTATAATCCAGAAGTTATTAAGTTAGACAAGACCTCAAAAACTCTACTAATGCCAGTGTTATCAAACATTTACACTGAGTGCAAAGAACTCACCAAACAAACCGGTCGCTTTGTGCTGCAGTTAGTTTTAACCAGTTGGTGTCAACGAGGATATTGAATGATGAGGTCGGACGCGAGCCGGCCTTAATGCATCCGCTATACAGATTCGTTCAGCCAATCATGCGCTTGTAGCATTATTTCTATATATTATATATTACAGTCAAAGTAGCCCTTTTGTCGTGACTTCCTCGTTGTCTTCATTCACACTTCCTCGACTTTTGATAGTCGTCCATCGTATATGATGATCATTTCTTCGTTACCTGTTCGTACTAGTTTATTCCATTTATTTAATTCCATTAAAATGCCATAAGAACAATACAACTGAAGCGACAATTGAAGCGCTTTATCCTTAATGAATAGCTTAATAAAAAAAAATGTACGTCTTGTGAATATCCGCAAACGACACTGGAAATTATCTAAACCTACCCAGCTTTCAGCTTTGCAAAGACCCTGTTGTCTAGTCTGGTGGTCTTTGGGTAGGTACTTGTGAAAGGCCACTGGTCCTACTTGCTGACACTGGAAGTTGTCTGTGTCGTTGACTGCGTGTATAAGTAATTGACTGGTATGTAAAACTTTGCACCCAACAAAATATTACGATAAGAGACTTAATAGCCAAATAAGGTTCTACCTGCAATTGTCTTATAGAGCTATCAATACAGGAGTCACCCTAAAGGACAGATTAATCAGATTCTTAAGGGTCATTCACATGGAGAGAGTTTATCGCACGTTTTGGGGCGAAAATCGTATACTACTTTCGCAGGCGATGCTCTTTAGACAATAATAGCATTGACATGTTTACATTCAATCAAAAAACAAAAACTCGCCTACGAGTATGTCGTACGATAATCGTAAGGTAATGATCACCAAGAGTTTTGTTTACACTACGACACAAATCGCATTGAGATATTTGTCTACGATTTCTCGACTTGTCTAAACTAGAACTTGTTTGACTCGTTTGTTTTCAAGTTCATGCGATTATCGTACAAATCAGTTTGAACCGATTTGAATGCAAGACTTGCCTTTTGAGATCGGTATTTTGTATCTTGTTTACACAGAGACGTCAGTATTCAATGATCAGGCGGTAATCGCTCTTCTACGTACGATATCGTATGTTTAGTTTACATGATAATTTTTTTTCTTGATTTCGACAATCGTATCTTGGACACAAGAATTTCTTTCCGTGTCAATGTCCCTTTAAGGTTCCAAGGAGGTAGACAAAGCATCGGCCCCTGGGTATTACAAAAGTGCTTAGGTGGTGGTAACCACTTGCCATGACGGAGAACGCCTGCAAGTTTGCTTACTTCAAAACCATAATTTATTAAGTACGTATGATATAAAAAGAAAAAGAATTTCAGTAATACCGTTGCAAAATTATTTTAACAAGCTTGTTAAAAAGATCTGATAGATTCCATTACCACGTTTTTAAACGTTCATTTATCATTTTGACAAATTATAGTTTTTAGAACGAAACAAATAACAGAAATCAGTTCTCGCCGCGGAGAAGATATATTTATTTTATTATTACAACTATGCGATGAAAAATTAACTATTTTGGGTTAAATGGAATACTTAGAAGGAAAATTAACTATTTTGGTTTAAATGGAATACTTTCAGAGACTATCAGCGTGAAACGTTTAGTCTTGAGCTAATCGTGTTTCGTACGTTGAGTGTGTTTCGATGGCCTACTTACTCCTCCCTCTATTCCATACCCTTACCCCTAGAGGGGATAGCCCTCTATCCTATTCCTCCTACCTTATCCCTCTATACCATCCTTTTTATCCCTACTCTACCACCGCACCGCTCGCCATCGGTTGGGCGTTCATCCCCACTTCCTTGAGCCGCTTCACTCTTGTTCGGAACGGTTCTCTAGAACGTTTCTCTTGTGCACCGTAGGAGTTTGGAATGAGCTCACAGCGCTACGATATGAGGTTTTTAAAACGGGTATCATAAAGTTTCTTCGAGGTCGGCAGCGTATTGGTGACATCTCTGGGGCCCAATTCTGCTATTACTATTTTGTCAGAATCTCCGGACCCTATCGTCTCAATCGTAGGTTTTCCCGATTTCGGTATTCTGTTAATTCCAGTAGCGCGCCCGTGGCACTCCACTCTATTTTTATAAATATCTATAAGTGAAATAAATGTTTAAAAGTTTTGATAGCGTTTCCATATTCATTTCGGCTAACGCCATTTCTGCTAATGGTAATACCAATATTTTTCTAAAGATACCGAGAAGATATTGTGAATTTAGTAGAATATAAATTTATGACACTATCTTAATGGAATCGTACTTTGAAGATCTTCGCAATGCCAAGAGATTGAAATAGCAGAATTAGGCCCCTGGTGTTTCAAATCCATAGGCGACGGTAACCGTTTTCTATCAGGTGGGCCTTCTGCCTGTCTGCTGTACTCCAGCTACAAAAAAAAACCCTCCTATCCCATCCTTTTTATTCCGCCCTAAATGCTAGCAACGCATTAGTTTTGCCCCTGGTGATGCACATGTCTGTAGGCGACGGTAATCACTTTTCATTAACTTCCCAATAAAAATGGAACCTTTATAAAATCGTCACATTTGACTATGCATACGTAGACATTTCAAAAACCACTAAGTCTAGTACAGTCGCGGTATGTCGACTTAATTGACTTAATTGCGAGTACATGAAACTACTGCCAACATTTTAATAAATATTACGTTTTGCCACGTTTACAAAATATAGAAACGTGAAAAAAATAAAATTACAATGTTGACAATGACAGACACTGAGCTTAACAATAGTTTTAATCATCAGAAACAAAGAGGATATAAGCACTACGCTTATCATAAATATTAAAACCAATAAAAGGTTTTACATCTCTAAACAATCTTCTTAGACAAGATAAAAAATCAAAAAACTTTGATATAAGTAATTTTCAATTTTATTGTCAAACGGTTAAACATAATTTTCTGTGGAACGGTTTGTTCTATGAGTTAGTTTGAAAAGGTAACATGTGCTCGCGGAACGTTAAATGAATCAATATGAAAACTGACGAACCTTTTCATACCACGACTGTACATAGTTGTCATGGATAGATTACTATATACTAGATACGCAATGGTACAATGAAATTACGTAATAATATATTATAAATTAATATTACTAGGCCTGTAAGTATAGATTATGTTCTAACAACTTGCTTAACCTTCTCTGTGTGCACGAAGAACATCATTTCAAGTTATAAGCGTCGAGATCCAAAATTTATAAATTAAATAACATCTCGCATTCATGTATTACGCAAGTTGGGAAACATGAGACGAGTAATTTATGCGAATGAGGGCTCAAAATGGCGACCTACGTTCAAAGAATTAAGGGTCAAAATTTACATGTCCTTAGGAGTGTTATGACTTGTAAAACTCGTTTACATGTATATTGTGCCTGCATACATGTTAAACATGTTTAAATTTAAATTTCATATCGGCTAATAAATCGATGTAACCAATATCTTAAGTCGTGGTAGCGTAATGGCTAGCGCACGCGTCCCAAACTCAAAGGGCGCGGGTTACTGTCCGTTCCCCTATAGTGGGAAGCCCGAGCCCAGCAGTGGGACATTTATGGGCTGCTATTATATTTATATAACCAATATCTTTACTAATATATAAAGCTGTAGAGTTTGTTTGTTTACTTGAACGCGCTAATCTCAGGAACTACTGGTCTGATTTAAAAAATTCTTTCAGTGTTAGATAGCCCATTTATCGAGGAAGGCTACAGGCTATATATCATCACACTAAGACCAATAGAAGCGGAGCACCAATGTAGAATATTTCAAAATCGGTGGGATTTTTAACTTACTTTTTTTTAACTATTCCACGCGGATGAAGTCCCAGGCAGAAGCTAATTTACGAATATAATCCGTAAAAAATATAAATAAAAAATATACCCGATGGATGATTCATTACAATAATTATATACCTTCTGAATAAACAAATCTAAATGTAGCATAAGCGTAAATTTCATAAAATTGTAATTAAAATTCAGTAATAGCCAGTAACGGAACCCTTATTAAATCTTCTCGTGTTTTCGTCTCTTTTTGTAGATTACACTTATTTTTTCAGATACCTAATGGCCGGTTCTCATATCTTACTAACCGTTCATTTGCCAACTACTGATTAAAATATGACATAAGCTCCATACAGGTAAGGTCAAATTTCTACCGATGGTAACGCAAGTGAATGAAACGTCAGATATAAAAACCGGCCTTGGGCCGTTTATGGATTTATTTGAGTCCAACTTTCTGATAGACAAAAATTCTAAATAAAGAGGCAGCGAATAAATAACAGTTTTCACTTAAATTATGGCATTTACGTTAATATCACAGATAGTTCAATTATAATCTTTGGGATAAAATTAGGATACGTCGAAGAGTTTCGTTAGTTTTATTTTGCCGAGTCATACAAAGGAAGTTCAAAACTCGTCCTGTCTCAATCAGTCACGGAGCGCTGCGTCATTATTTTAGTAGGTTAAGGCATGTCAGTTGTGTATTCCATCAGAATACATAAAGAAGCTCATTTGAATACTGAATTATACCACACGTTCAGGACCTGTCGCTCCGCTCACAAGGAACCAAAAGTTAAAGGTTTTATCTCTTTCCTTGAGTGACACCTTGGCTTTCTGATGCATCGGTCACTTCACTCGGTCGCGGTCACTACGTGGGAAAAAACGATTAAAAATAACAGTGTCACGCATCGGTAGTGTTGGGTGCGTGCTGCCAACAGATCTAGCAATGAATGGATCCCGTGACATTGGCAATTGGCATGCACGTGCAGTCACGTGACGTCACTATGAAGACTGTCGCTCTTTAAGATACTTTCATTGGCATAAGACCGCGCATACACAGCCTGTTTTTAAAACAATAGTTTATTCTTTTTACCCGACTTCAATAAGATGTAGGTTCTTAATTAGACTGTATGTTTATGTTTTTACGTTTGTTACGCAATTTCTCCGTCAATTGTGTTTTCTTTTCTTTTTATTAGTGTATATATTTGTTAGGGATGTATTTATAGTATAATTTTATTTTTAACTTACTAACGAACACAATGAAGATACCTTTTGTAATGGAATGGAACGATCCCATTATATAAATTATTTGGACGCTATTGTAAACCAATTTTTAATTTATTTTTACGAACGAGTACTCATGAGGTGGTCCCATTGTCACCAAGTTAGGATCTCATTAGTGGATCCTAGGGAATTCGAGAACAACCCTCAAATATTATAGGCACGTACAACGTGTTTCATGTGTATATATATATATATATATAGTAAGTAGTAGTAATAGCAGCCCATAAATGTCCCACTGCTGGGCTCAGGCCTCCCACTGCAGGGGAATATATATATATATATATATTAATAAGCACAATTATAACTGACTAAGCTGTGCCCGCGAAGTCGTCCACGTGGAATTTGTTTTCAAAACCCCCCGATTTTGAAATATTCTTCATTGGTGCTCCGCTCCTATTGGTCTTACTTAGCGTGATAATATATAGCTTATATCCTTCCTCGATAAATGGGTTATCTAACATTGAAAGAATTTTTTAAATCATACCAGTAGTTCCTGAGATTAGCGCGTTCAATCAAACAAACAAACAAATAAACTCTTCAGCTTTATATATTAATATAAGATAACATAGAATATAATTTAACAATTATTAACGTTGAACTAATTTTTCTACAGATAATTTTAATGTGCATTTTAATAAACTAGATTAAATGTTTTGAACTACTTTCACTTGGTGTCCTCCCAAATTATTATACATTTTTCATTTTTAAATTGCTAGGTTCTGTATTTTCTTGTAAAGCAAATTTAAAATTAATTAGGTATGTATACGGTGTGTAATTCAAAATATAATGAGTATTATTTATTATGATTTTTTATGAATAAAATATATATAAGAAATCTGTGTCGCAGTGTTTGACTGCGATGAACTCCGAAACTACTCAACCGATTTAGATGATTTTTTCATTTTACTGCATTTGTTCCAACTTGGACATAGGATAGGATTCATTTTAATCTATAATCATTTTTTTTACTGAGCCACAGCAAAGCGTGGCCGGGTCAACTAGTGTATAGTAAATATAAGTAGAGCATAATAGTGATCAAATTGCAAATGCACAAAAAACACTTGTTTTTTGTACCTAAAGTCCTTAAAATTAAATCGCTTGCAAAATTTTCAAGGCATAAATCTTAATAAAAAAATGTTCCTATTTTACAAATTTATATTTCAAAACTGCATTGTATTCTAGCCTTAAACAGTTAATCATAATCATAAATACTATCTGATAGTATTTCGTATAAATGAATATTCATTGTAGGTAATATTTCATTTTAAAGCCTTCACTGAAAATAACAAGAAAGCAACGCACTTTGCATTTCATTATAGCAGCAGTTCTAATCAAAGGTGACCTTAGGCTGACCTTTATTTCCTAAGGCCGGGACCACGATATAACGTACATTTACTACTTTATGTGGTAACAATTCAAAATTAATCGCCTAAGGAATCATAATATCCCTGACCTTCAGGCGGCTTAGACGTTACTATACATGTCCTTACAATATCATCGGTTAAACTAAGTAATTATTTTTATTGCCTACTAGCTGTTACGCCCGATTTCGTCCACTTGTATTTTTATACTTTACTAGGATATGCCCACGACTTTGTCCACGCTTGATTGTAAATTCCCGCATAATTCCCGGGACACAAAGTACCGCAGCATTTAAAAAAGAGTGTAAACTATCATTTTAGTGAAAACTGTGTCGGAATAAGATAATTTTTATGCACCCGAACAAGTACCGCTTTTGGAAAAATTTCCTCGGGATTTCCGGGATAAAAAATATCACACATTTTATTACATAAAATTTTGTATCGATCAGTGAAAAAAATCACATTGGAATTCGATTTTTTTAATCCGGCCATTTTAAATCATTCCCAGAAAAAATCCCAGGATAGAAAGTAGCGCAGATTTCAAGTTTATAAATTTTCTGTTGACTAGTGAAAACCGCATCGAAATCGGCCAAGTAGTTTTTACGTTAATCCCGAACAAACATACAAGAAATCTAAAAAAAAATAACATCGTGTTCTCCATCGTTTATATAGTCTATTCCAGTTGATTTTTTTAATAACTTCAATACACAGACACGGCTTTTTCAGATTTCTTTTTATATTATAGATAAATGAATTGAAAATTCGACTAAAACGCGTAGTTCTTTACTTCTTACTAGAGTTTTCCTCGCAGCTACGCCGCGGATCAAGCCCTGGAAAGTAGCTATATCTTACATAAAAACGTAAGTAGGTTTTTTATATAAGTATATATATAAATCTTCAGTTAAAAATATTTAACTGAGGACAGACTGACAGACGCAGAAAGTGACTTTGTTTTATAATATGTCAAGATAATGAAGATGAAAATTCTACATATTTTTCATATTGTTAACGAAAGTGGCCCATACAAATTTTTATTCCCTTCAAATTCTTTCTTAAGGTAAAAAGATGCCTTCAATCTCCTTGACTTTCATTAAGACCTATTTAGTCATTGTGTCGTGAATAGGTAGATACCGAACAGAAAACAAACTTGCTCATTTATATATTGGGTGTGGAGTATCTGATCTCTTATTTTTTCCTTACCATTGGTAGAAAGATGTTATTACCTAGGTTTAGTACTTTATATCAAATTTTAGTCAATAATAAAATAAATTAATTTACAGAAGGATTTAGGAACCTGTTAAAATGAGGTACGCCCAAAAGTGTATAACTTAGTACTGGCATCTCAGATATGAAGATATTTTTTTACATCTCTTTTCTGTTCTGTTGTACCTTTCTAATCATTCGTGTATTAAATATATTTACGTTATTAAACTATTACATCCTATAAATTGCTCATTTTATTAATACAACCACTAGACCACTGCCGTTCTTTAAAATTCTATAGAACCCGACATTAGGTGGATTCTCATATCAGATTTGTCCACAACAATTATGTACTATTCTATAATAGAAACGGATCTGAGAAAGTCAAACGCAGGTGACCATTCAAAACTCAACCGTAGACCTAAGGAACGATAGTTTCCATGACCTTCAATCGCCATACGATTGCGTGTCATCGCAGCGTACCACGATGCGTGAAATGTTTTTTCTACAACGTTCCATTTGTTTTGTTCGCGATACAATGCTGGCTCGACCTTACCAATGTCACGGACTATGACCATTGTTTGGTCGAGCGAAGTGAGGGTTATCGTAATCGTTGCCTCTTCATTGATTCTGTATTGCAGTTTTTTTTCTGCCGATTCTTGTAATAAACAATCGTGTAACGCTTACGTAACTGCTTGTTGTAATAATATATAATCGATCAATTGTTTTTGATCGATTTCTTGTTATCTGTCTATAATACTTTTAACTAGATCCTGCTTATAATTAATACATTTGAAAGTTTTTGTTGTAAACGCTCGGTATGTGTTGCAACGTCATTGTTGATTTTTTGTTTTGTAATTTGTTTTATCCAATACAACTCGAGCGCAACTATATCAGAAAGCTCCACGCAAGTACCAATTGCGACTATTATTACAAAACTACGCATAGGGAACGAACACACTAACATACATTTTTGGTATAATCTTTTTTTATAAGTCGCCTATTCATCCCCGATGTTATTTGGGGCCTGTATAATAGACGTCAAACTGACTTTGTTTAGGTGTGTTTTTGTTTCTTCTTCACGGCCTTCACAATGAGTTGACTGTCGTGAGAGGTATAATATGCCACACAAGTATGGAATCCTTTTTATAACAAATATACAGATGCTATTGAACGAGTTCAAAAAAGATTTCTACGTATAATGTACTATAGGTGTAGTAGCGGCCATCTCCCATACTCTCAATTATTACTTAAATATAACCTACTGTCACTCTCTAATATACGTCTTTCACTGGGTGCTATGTTTCTTTATAAACTTGGTAACAATTATATAGTCTGCTTGCCTCTTACTAACACTATATGTTACTGCATCCCAATCACAGTGCTAAGACGCGCGGTAAAAATTGGGCGGCTTTTTTCTACGACTTCCTGTCGTACTAACGCAGGACTTCGTGCCCCAATGTACCAACTCGTGAACAACTACAATATATATTTTGAAAACATTGACATCTTTGCACTTTCCTTGGATGCTTTTAAAAAATATGTTATTAACGCCATTAAGGATCAGGTACTTTAATTTTCTGTCATTTTTTTTATATTTGTGTCTCTGTTATTTTTATCCCTCACCTATATACTATAAGCGTGTTGATTTGAGTGTTTGGTTGCACGTGCGCGTGCATGGGTGTGTATGTGTGTGTGTGGGTGTGAGTGTGTGGGTGCGCGTGAAGTTTTGTATATGTCCCGTATTCTTTTAAAGTATTGTACACTACCATCTTTTAGTTCGTGGATAATGTAGTTGGATAAGCATTGATTTTATACTATTTTTTTTTATTATGTAACTTTAGTGTATATTTGTTTATTATCCTAAATAAATAAAATAAAAATAATGTATATTTTTAATAAGTGGTAATAGTAGATTGTTATACGAGAGGTGAAAGTGACCTATTTTGTAGGCATGAGATGGTTTGACGCACGAGCGTAGATAGGGCGCTAATAGTTCGAGTGCCTAAATAGGCCTTTCGCCCAAGGTTAACACTCTGCTTTTCATTTCGAATATGAGGAAAGTAAATAAAAACTGATTAACTAAACAAACAACTACTTCTCTATTGAAATCAGGCGTATAAATCCATATCTAAATCTGATGAACTCATTTATATTTATATATATATATATATATATATATATATATATCCTGCAGTGGGAGGCCCGAGCCCAGCAGTGGGACATTTATGGGCTGATATTATATATATATGACGTATTAAATCGTCAAGTAAATTTATTTTTCTGTGGCAGTTTACCAGCCAGATTTTTTTGTCACTGATTATAGTAAATATTTAGCTCAAATTTATTTAAATTAAATAATAAATTTAGTGAAAAGTTATTTATAAATATAAAATGAAGTTACAAAACTGTTAATTTTTTATTACAATTTATGCTGCGATTTAACAGGGGGCGTAAAAGAAGTTGGGATATGAGTCGCATATATTATCTATGGCTCGCATAGCTTAAAAAAAATGAAGAGCAGGGAAAATCGGTTCCCAGGGACGAAAAGTGCTCTTTTCATCCCTGTGATCAGGCAACTCCAAGCGTACTTTCAGAATATGAAAAAACAAGGAAAGTTTTATCTTCAAAAAGTCACATGACACGTGACATGTCACACTTTGTTATCTGTGGAGGCTTATTAATAGCTTCTCTTAATCTAGCTTATTTCTAGTTATTATTAATTATAGCTGTTAGCCCCCAAATAAATAAAATAATTCCAAACTTATGTTTATAACACATTGCGTTAACTTTTAAAGCATAGTAGTTACGTATAAAAATTATAGTAATTTATAATATTTAAACAGTTTTCATATTATTCCATATTTTATCATATGAGTATGTGCAATAAAAGATTCTTTGAAGTCGTTTTAAAAATACACAACTCATTATCGTGCAACGCTGTATACGGTAGCTATCTGAAGTGACATCTACGACAGGTATTTCCACTATAAAATACACTAATTGCACAGATGTTTTTGTGGGGCCGAACCACGTCCCATCGAGACATTATCTACCGTTTAGGCAGTGTTTCTAGTGTACTGTAATACATATTTACTAATATTTAGGCATGACCGTATGGCTGAAGAAGTGAGACGCACTGCTTCTCTGTCTCAAAGGGAAGATTTTACGTTGAGGCTATTGTTGTGCCTTCGCAGGCTTTGTTGGTTGTATATATTCTTTGTAGGTGCGAGAAATTTCTTGAGACTTCAATTATTGCTCAGCGCCAACTATTGGCTTGTGAGTTTTCCACTACACATATGTAGGTACGTATCGTTTTACAATAGAGGAGCGGACTGTCAAATCAACCGAATACATAATACTACTTTTTATCGTCTTACAAAAGTCGCAGCCTCATAGATTTTGTACGATCGTACATACTTATGACGTTTATACTTATGATGTTTGCACAAGTAGAAGGAATCAAATAGCGCATAAATTATTGTTTACGGTTAAGCAGTAATTAATATTATTTCTATTATGTTATTCTAACACCTATTTATATATATATATATATATATATATATATATATATATGTATGTATATATATATATATATATATATATAATATTAGATTTTATCGTAATATGTGACCACATCCCTATTACCCCGTGCTGACGTTCAAAGAAACAATTAGGAGGCAATCAAAACTATTCTTGTGTGAAATCCGCCAACCCTCCTCGAACATGCTTGACGGATATATCGACCTGTAAAATATGTAATCTTGTGATATAATGAATTCTTAATACATTTTAACTAAAATAAGTAAACTAAAATCTTTCAGATATAACGAACTCTATAAAAATCAAGACAACCAATTGTATATTTTATAAATCATCAATTTCAATGACAATCAATACGTATCTCAAGTTTTTGACGGGAACTAATATGTATGACGTTTTACTGTTGTAGGTATAGTTTCATCATTAAAAATGTTTAAAAATTAAGAATTGTTATACTGTAACCGTAGTTGCAGCTAACATTTATTTTTGATGTTTACAGGTAAGCAAAGTGGCAAAAAATCGACTTAGTTGATATTGGTAAGTCCCCTATATCGTCGCCTTTTCAGCTGCGCAATTCAAAATCTAGCAAGTGCTTCCCAAGAAATTTTACAACGCAAGTCAAAAATGCTGTTTTAAAATTATTTATTAAACTTATTGGGAGCAGTACAACATTTTGATACAGTTTTCACGTGTTTTAGCAAACATAATACACTGATCAACAAATGCCTAGCAAGGCAATCAATGCACAAACATTCATTTAAAAATTAATATCACTTGCTAGGTTGTGTGCACAACTGATTTGATTGTAACAATATGTTCTAAACGTAATAGAAGGGCTACAATACACTAGTACCAACACAAAAACGTGTATATAATTATATGCACTACCAAAAAGTGTTGCGTTAGGAGAGCTCACGAAATTTTCTACCTAGTAATAATTAATTAATTACTGATTATTTATTTGGGCTTGTCCAAAAAAATTCAGCGTATTTTTATTACTTAAACAACATTCTGTTTACATGATTACATCAATATTAGTTCTTTAGTTTTCGAACAGATAGCGTTTGTAGTAACAGTCCAGTTGATATTACACGTGTTTTATTGGTTTCTAACTAATAAAATTCTAATTAATAAAAATTGTTATATCTTCCATTTTTTTAATGTGTATAAAATAATATTTTTATATTAGAGAACACATCTAGAAATAAATTGAAAGTACTGTGTCAAAGCACAAATCTGAAAGTGTGATAATCTCTCGGTAAAGTGAAGCACAAAAATGCATAGATTATAGGATAGTGTTAGGGCTCGCTTCGTTCGCCATAATAGAGGGATAACTGATAAGTACCTAGATGAAATGAAAGGTGCATTGTGTGTATGCGAAGGTGGACCCAGACTCCAGAAGTGGAGACCCATTTGCTCTATCTATCGCCGTGGGAACAGATGTGATATTATGCATGTGTGTAATAAAGTAAATAAATAGAATAAACACAACTTACGTATACTTCACCCCGATAACCACTGCATGACTACCTTTTATTCATAACTACCCTTTCCTAGAAGTGTTTTCTCTTTCTAAATGTCTGTTCTGAATACGGTTCTATATTCTTCAATGTTAGTTTTGTAAGAATTTTTATCAACGTGTTTATGAAACTCTAAAACTAAAGTTTTCTAGGCTGCGTCGCGTACCTTATCTACCTTACCTACGAAATTGATTCTATATCCAGCGGGAGGTATCGCATTTTGCGCGTTAATACAATTAGTCGCTTTCATCTGCGGCCCTCAAAAGTTTAATTATATTTAAGGGGTCCTAAAACTAAGAGAAACAAACTTACTTGAACATATTACATTAGTTTAAATTCATAAACTGGTAACCGCTATAAATAGAAAGAAGCTGTAACATTTACCAGGCAATATTTCAAATTCTAAAAATGCTTTTAGCCAATTGACTTAGCGGTTTTAGGAAAGTTTTGGCATATATCCGATTATATCGAGCTACGTTTAATCTGCGGCCTTGTAAAGGTATTTGGGATTAGCCTTGGAGTTTATTTCGTTGTGTCATCGTACTCGGAAATATTTTGTATACGATTTTCGATTTTAGTATGAAATATGATTTGTATCGAAATAAGAAAGTGGTGATATTTATTTATTTTATATTTTACTGTGACTCAAATAATTCATCCACGTGTATCGGATCTGTCTATGTATCTTAACACATTGTAAGGTTACACGTGTGCACATTATCCCGAATTTGAAAAGATCTTCCAGCAGCCACTGGCTTTTATCAAGTTTCTTTTGTCAGTCATTTAATAGTAATACTAATCCGTTGATGGGCTCCGTAGAGCTACATACAAACCATTAATTACCCGACGAACCATATCAGATGCTACTTTTATTTCGGCGTCGCTGCAATGCAGAGGTTCCGAATTCGAATCCTGGTCTGATAAATTTCGTAACTGAACTTGCCGTTATTTATTATGGTCTGGGTGTCTGAGATCGGCCCAGTGGTCCGTCGCATATTAATCATAACACAAGCGTAACTTGCTTAGCTTTGGGATTATACAATTTGTGTTTGTCTGGCGATTTAAATTAAAAAAAATATTTTTCAATAACAAATCTAACATTTCCCAGCATATGCAAATACAATAAAATTTTAATCAAAAACCTATAAATATGAACGTAAAATAACAATATCCGACTCGTTATATCACGTTTTATCGCTTTATATTTTCTTTAAATTTATATTCATAAAAGGGCCTCAAACAAACAGAGCGCACATGATTTGATGATAAATAGTCTAAGAAAACCAGTGACCTAAATTCTTATATACCAAACTTACAAACACGGTACGGAAATAAGTGGAAATATTGGTCTGCCCGTCCAATCCTTCATCAATCAAGTTTCTTCGGGCCATCTCCGGGGCCCATAAGAAATAAATGGTTATCATTAATCATTATAGATGGTCGTTGTTCGGCCCAGTTTTCTCGTATCGATGGTTTTATCCTACAGGACATCTACCGCCATTCATTTTTACATTATACGATATGGTGCCGAAGAAAATGGAACGCGAATAAATATAATTTTTTGTCGTCATATGAAGTAAATAGAGATGATGTAGCAATTCATTTTCTATTACGTATTATTTTTATTAATCTGTCTGGGGGTTAACGATCGCTACAGTTAATAATAATAATAATAAAATATATTTAATCGGAAGAAAAGTAACTACTCATATTATAGTAATAATTATGTATATGTTTGCAGACCACGGGCCATAAAAATGGCCCAGACTTTTGAGGGCTTGCATGAGACCATGGGAAGGCCAACACGTAAAGACCTTTAACAAATTTAATGTAAATGTGACGTGACATTGACCGGCGATTATCTACATTATATAAAAATGCATCCGAGGACAAGCCCCGGTCAATGTAGGACTATTATAGGGAATGAGAACAAAAGGTACCGGGCTATTGGGCTGAACTGCTATTGGAATTAGGGATCTGGGCTAAGGGGACTATGGCGTCTGACCGTCGCAATTTTTAGGGAACATGGAAAAATGGGCAGACGGTGACACGCAACTCCCGGCATGGGCTCCTAAATAATCCGATATGAGTTGCTAAGGGGTGTCGAGAGGTGGGCTGCAGATTCACCGTAACTACTTTCGACGTTAGGCCATTTATCACTTCCATCCCTGGAGCTTGAGTCTTAGCTCTAGCGATCTCCACTCCGTGCCGGCTGGCTGAGGCAAGCGCGGAGGCGGGGGCCTTGCCTTGGCCCCCGAAATCGGGTACGAGCTGTCGTTACTTGCCTAAGGAACATGAAAAAAATAATTGATGAAAACGAAAATAAAATGAGTAATACTAATTAATATTATTATGATCACATTCTTGAAAGCTTTTGAAAACTTTTAAGTACACCTATATTTTATGTTAAACTAAATATATCTAAGGTAACTTCAACACTGTATCTCTTATACCTCTTTTACATTGGGATTTATCAATGCAACTGAGAATGGCCTGGTGACAGTGATATTTATATTCTATGTGTATTTTTTTTATTATTATTAAAAAGTATCCTACAGTATTTCCAGAAATTTAAGGCCTAAAAATACATAATCATAAATCTAAATCAAAAATAGATACTTACAATTACTATTATTATAAGAAGTTATAGGCAGAAAAAAGAACGGCCAATCTTAAAAGACCCAGACTATGTTAGAGGTGAAGCCAGCCGGGTCTGAAGGGCCTTAATATATAAAAAAAACTAATATGGGCTTTAGCTTAATGTCAAACAGAAACAAATGGTTTTGCTGTGCAAAACCTTTAGCAAAACCTTTATTGCTTATTCAATCAGTGAAGTAAACCATTAACAATTATTTATTTCCATTAACCGAAATCACCATGGTCCAGAGCAATGACGTTCGTAGCCTAATCCTACGCCCGTATGCGATTAATGGAGAAATTTCTCACGAGATACCGCCGACTGCTTTAGAATAAATTACAAGCCATTCCTGGGAAAATGTTCACTGAAGTTTCTCCATTTAAAAATGTCGAGTATTTGAATAAACAGCCATCTACGCGTTTTATCGTTAGAAATAACTTTTTCATAACTTTAATGAGAATTTTAATAAACAAATACAATGTTACTAAATCCACAAAAACGTTTTCTATCCGCGTGTAAATTGCTTTTTTATGAAAAAGGCTCCTTTTTATCATCAGTATTTTATTTCCGTTGCATAATATTATAACATTTTTTACATCTCTTTCTTATACCTTACTAGTCGATTCATGCCAACTGCGCTGAGCGTCATTAAAATTTAAAAAATATTATTAATTACAATCAAATATAGCGTATGTCACTAAGGAATAATGTAGCTTGCTACTGGTGAAAGAATTTTCAAAATCGGTTCATTAATTCAAAAGATTACAATCTACAAACAAACTCAAAACTACTTTATAAATAATAAGTATAGAAGTATAGATATGTATTTCTTTATGGCTTTCCAATCTATCTTGTTTATTGTAACAGTTACAACGTATTGACGATGAAGGAAAAAATAAACGTAAAAACTCGCTTTGTATTTTATTAAAATTAAATGTTGCATTGTAAGGATTCTATATACATAAAAATATTTCGAGTTTATTAAACTTTATTTGGTTCTAAAATTTTCATTTGCTGAATTGTAAGAGTTTAATACCTACAGTTTATAATTATGTTAATTTTATAGTTGCATTTTACGATACTATTAATTACAATTCATATGAAAACATGTTTACCATAATACAATTTGCGTCACCGTCACAATGCTAAGCTCCCGTAACGACGGGGTTAATTTGAAAGTAGTTTCCTTTACGTCACGCAACTAGGTCTAGGGGAAAATGTTTTGAGGTGTTTTAAATCTTACTACAAGTTTATAAGGTTCGGTGTTGAATGAATACAAGGCACCATTCATCGACCGAAAACCAGGGTCTTCCTGCGAAAAGTTTGACGTCAACGTCCCACATTGCTGTTTGGTTAAACCACGCGGCGAGCGGGGGCCGATCCTGTTAATCTGTAGTGGGAGATATTTTATTCAAATTAAAGTGGAACATTATTCTGGCGCTAGGACGTGCCTGCAGCTTCGCTGAAGCAATTTTCAAATTTACATTTCTTGAAAGAAAGTATTCTTCGTCTATATTCGGATTTGATTTCGGTTAAGGCGAAATATTCACCGTTGATTAATTTAAAATTTTATTTAAAGAGGGCATTATCTACTTACTCTCCGTTATATTATTATTACCAAATCACGCCAACCACAGTGAAAGTTGTGTTATAAAAATCTCTACACTTTAAAAACTATTTTATTAAAATTTTAGTGCCATAGCAGTATCATAATAACACTTTTTCCTAAATTGCACTCAAAACCTCTCCTTTTCTTGACCTTTAGTCAACTTTTTGAAGTGAAACTTGGTTAAAATCGTTGTGATTTGAAACTCGATAAAACGAAAAAGCGACACTAAAAAGAGATAAACATATAAATCTATAGAACTAAGCCTGCGAGAGAATGAAGTACGAGTTTTACATTGTGCAGCACAGATTAGAGAGTCAATAAGACCGATGACTAAACATAGGTCCAATTTAGACCAAAATAAAACATAATAATATTTTTTAGACTAAAACAATGAAAAATTGAAAATGATACTTAAGAAGTTTATTTTGAATTATGTATGTTGACGGGTGTAGGCTAAAAGAATTACATTTATATTAATAAAAGTTAAAGAAGAATTATCTGTGAGTATATTCTGTCACTTCTGCGTGTGAACTGCACACACACACATTTTTTTCATTACACTTATGTTTTGTAGAAACGAAATAAATAAATGTTATATCTCGAAACATATATAAACGATAAAGAAAATGTATAGATTAGAAAAATTTATAGCCTAAAAATATTCTAAATGAGCACAATGGGCGGTCTTATCGCTAAGAAGCGATCTCTTCCAGACAATCCGTGGCAGGAATAAAACAGAATACATTGGTCAAAGGTGGTATACTTAGAGGATATACAGTTACTTACATATATTTTATTCATTTATAATTTATATTAAGAAGCAATAATTAGAATTAGAAGTATCTTGAAGAGCGTGCGTATTATCATTATTTCGTAACATTGGTGGCAATACCAAAATCGCTTGTGTAACCAAAACGTGTTAATCTTCAAAAAGATTGTTCACATTCCTTTTATTTGTACAAATAACTTATCCACATTTGTGTACCATTTTTGACTGATCTGAACGTCGCCTCGTTTGATTGACGTATTTTTCGTCTATCTTATCTATCGTATGGACGAATGAAACTAACTAACTAACTAACTTATAACATAACTCTTGGAAATGATCATGAAAAGTGTTCGTACCTACACCTACATACTATCGTCAATATAAAATATAATCAATATATAATATAAATAAATAAGAATATCCCACTGGTGGGCTCGGATCTACCATTTATTGGGAAATAGACAGTATAATATCCTATATATATCCAGTATATCTATCCGTACGGGAACGGAGAAAGAATACAATTTCCTACGGCCAGACGGCCTGTTGAAAGGGGCGACAAAACAACCCACAGCCAGGTGGTAGAGTATTTGCCCGTCTGGATGGCTATCACTTTAGAGCATGCCGCCATAACAACTTTGAGTTGTGTTCCGGCATTAGTGGCCAGGTTCTAGTCTCCCATTAGAGAGCGGCAGCACATTGGTAGTAACCTCTGGTGTTACAAATGTCCATAGGCGATGGTAACCGCTTTCTATTGGGTGGGCCGTCTGTCTGTCTTCTGAACTCACGCAATAAAAATTTAAAAAATATTCGCCACTCTTGTTTAAGGCGGATTGGCGGGTATAAGTAGTACAAGCTTTCCGGCCAGAATTCGAACTTGCGCCCCTTGAGTTGGGACGCAAACGCGATAACCAATGACTACCTTTGTAATTCCTTTCCTTTAACGAGTATATATATGTATATAAATTTGGCTTAAAAAAATATGATCACGTTTCTGAATATCGCAAAAAGCTCGAGTGGTTGCCTATATCACTTCGCCGCAACGCTTATCTTCTCAATTTACTATATCGTATACTGTTTATACCTTATACCCCTCCTTATCTTAAGGAATGTTTCAACTTCCTTTATACGTCACACACATTCAACATTTTATTCCAACTCCTTCGCCATGCAGGCTGTCTTACTTTGGAACTCTTTGCCCATTGACGTCAGAAAAGCTAAATCTTATGTCATATTTAAAAATTCACTCAGGAATCATTATGTTAGTCTTACGCAATAATGTGTGCTAGTTTACAGTACTTTAGACTGTAATCTGCTGTTCATGTATGTCATTTTTATTTATATTTCTTTTTTTTTCCTTTTTCTTTGTTGCATAATGGTTACATATAATTTAAGAATTTCCTTTGAGTCAGGTTGCCTGGAAGAAATCGCTTTTAGCGATAAGGCCGCCTTTTGTTTTACTAAGTAACTATTGTCTTGTTGTGCATTTTTGTTTTGGTGAACAATAAAATGTTATCTGTGTCTATATATATATATATATATATATATATATATGTATATATATATATATATATATATATATAAATATATTCCTGAAAGATAGGCAACAAAAACATACCACAGAGCCTGTCAGTTTATTTCATAACAAGGTACAAGGTGATAAATATGTTTTATACGTAGTAAGTACACTTTAGAAACACCTACTTATTTAAATTTACAATAAAGGAGTTTTTCATAAAAATATACATATTTTTATAATACGTACGATAATTGTGTTTGTAGTTCAACTGTTGCTACGCAAGAGAGCTGCTTTGAAATGGAAATGATGACAGTCGCTTCCCACGCTTCCACGTGACACTTCGGGGTTCGTTTAATCATTAAGCAGAATTGGTATAGTCTGTTTCCAAGCTGCTTTTAACCTTTACAATAAAAGCTTTACGTAACAAAATACCTATATTTTGACATTAAAATTTATGACAATTGAGCGAAGTTTTTTTAATGTTAACAAATATATACTTGGAAAACTAATAAAAAAGTTATTCGAAAACATTCAAAAAACGAACTTTCGTACAGTTTTTTATACTTTTTTTAAGAGTACATATATCTCAAATAGCGGACAACTAGAAAAGGGACGGTTTACTTACTTAAATACAACATAGGTTTCCATTTCTACTATGACGCCATTCGAGGACATACATCAGAAGTCAAACCGCATCAAGGCCGCAGCGACTGGAGCATGTAATGTTCTTGTTCGTGACTTATTTGCACGCCGGGGCAGCTGTTCCCCTACTAGCATGTGTACAACTTGCTTTTTTCCAATAAAAACATTACACGTAAACATGTACTACATAAAATATCACGTACATATAATTAAATAAAGAAAAGTTTTTGTAATGCTGCCTGGGGCCCAATACTACAATTACTATCTCGTCAAAATCACTGGACACTATCGTCTCAATCGTACGTTAGCTTGATTTCGGTATTTTGTTAATTCCATTGCCGTGCCCGTGGTACACCTCTATCTTTATAAACACTTATAAGCGAACACTCGGGAAATTTTATTTTTTATTTTAGCTTTTCAATATTCATTTCGACTAAGGCCATTTTTGCTAATGGTAATACCAATATTATTCTACTATTATTCTGTTCCGACGATAACGAGGTATTGTAAATTTAGTACAATACGAATTTTTGAGACTATCACAATGGAATCGTACTTCACGCCAAGATATTGAAATAACAGAACTGGGCCCCTGGCCATTTTATTATCATGTCATTAAATAATTTTATGCATGTTATTTGTTACAAAAATAATAAAATATAATATTCATAAAAGCAAATTTTGTTTCGAAAATGGTATACGTAAAATATCTTATGGCAGTCAATTCGTGGATATTAAGAAATTGTGTGTTTAATTTAAAACGAGATACGTTTGAAAAACTATCTTTGATGGTAAGAAAATAAAACGAAAACCTTTTATATCGTTTGCGAAAACAAAAAACATAAATAGAATACGAAGTTTACTTTACTAATAATATCAACTTCAGTCGCCCCTCCATCATGAAACGCCAATCCGCCCTATTAATGTAAACAGACTGTAAACACAATACTTATTTAGGTCAACCATTGATGTCTAGCGTGTCAAAACTGTAATAGGGAAACACCTTGACATGCTTGCGTCGGGACGCGGTTCAAGCGCCCATTGTCACTGTTAACCGGCATTGTATTGTGCTCGTATTATAATTTACGTCGTTTTCATGCCAGCCGTATCAGTCGTCACCATTATATACAATGTACTCTATGGTCACCATTAATAGTTAAAATTTTAAAAATATCTTACTAATTCTTACTTTGATTAATGTGTTCTGTTTTTAAAAATGCAGAAATTCTAAATTTGGTTATTTTATTTTTCTCGACTGTTAAAAATATCGTACTAATTCTTGTGTTGATAACAATCAACATATAATAGTACTCTGATAACAATCAACATACAATCAAAGTACAACAGTCCCTGTTTTTAAATATGCACAAATTCTGAATTTGATTTTATTTCATTCTACAATATTGATATATAACTCAATAACAAACGGCCAGTTTCATAAGATTTAATTTTCGAATTTAGTAATTATGGTGTTAATTAAATACTCTTTTGTTAGAGTTTTCTCCATAAGAATCTATTTTCATACAAGGACCCCGGTATGTAAATTCTATGAGGTGTGAAATAATACAAGCCTAATTCAAAATGGTTATTTTTATTCCTTTTTAACCAGCCCTGTATTAGAGCGAACAAAACAAAAATAAAGTCAAATCGATCAGGCCGTTTTTTTAATTAAATTAATTTAAGTGTTAATAATCATGTTCGTCTCTCCTATATTAGCTTGCTTACCAAGATGAATTTTAGTCAACTACTATTATATTTCTGTTAGGTGCTCTGGTATAACTTATATGATTTTAAACTTTAATAAATATGTTTTGAGCGAGTTTTGTGTTTATATGTTTTTTTCTGTTGGCTAAATAGTTACTTGCCTGTATGTATATTTTTCTTGTAACCACCCTTATTCGGCTGTTGTCGCCACGCACGTGCACAAGTGTTATTTTTAATTTTTAAAGAGTAACCTCTAGTCGTGCCTCCGAACTATTACACACAAAAGTTTTTATTTAAATGCTTGTTTACATTTAATGATGATGATGAAATAAAAAAATCACCTACATTTATTTTATTTTTGTTCTAATATTGCGCCAAAACTTTCGTCTGATGTTTCTGTAGTCATTTCAAATATGGTTTAGACCGACTTAGTAAAATCATAAATAGATGGATAAGTAAAGTTGTTAAATTTACAGAAATTACTTTTACCTAAGCCACAAATTACTTTTCGTTCACAAAAAAAGGATATTTTGATAAAAAGCTTTTTTAAATAACAAATTATGTAATAACGGTTTTTATTACCTACCCTTATAAACAGTCTATGTTTAACCAAAAAGCTTTCAAAGGTATTGAGGTTAAAACGTTATTTTAAAATTCGTTACTCCAAATTGCAATCTTGTTGAGAAAAACCATTACTTCTGCCTTTGTTCAATCAAACGCCGCTTTTTCAGTCGATTTGAGTATAATATTAGTTTATCGTAATAGAAGTTGCAGTTTTAAAAATGTCAATATCTATAAATTGCAGTATTACTTACTAGAGAGTAAATTTACTTCTTTGTTTAGATAACTTAACGAAACCTTTTTAAATAGATATTAGAAAATTGGATATAAATTCATTTACATAGCAGCTCGCTCTAACATCTTATACTATATTTTGTATAATGTTATCTTGCCAAGCTTGTAAGGGATTTATGGAGATATATTGCAGCATAACATTTTAGTACGTCATATCATTATTATAACTTTCATAATATTTTTCTTTCCTCTTATTGTGTCTTGGTCTTATTGAGTATGCACTGTTTGCTACAACTCCATTAATTCTTCAAAAAGTAATTCTGTAACATACTTCTGTATAAAACTTATTAAAAAAAAAACAACTTGAGATATAAATAGAATAAGAAACTTAAAGAAAAACATTATTTAGCTAGACGTGTTGTTGGGGAGTTTCTTGCCGCTTCTTCTCCTTAACAGCAATAACACGTTGTGAAGCGGTATACATAGAATAGGAAGAAAAATTAAATTTTAACTTATATATTTATATGACCTTCAAAAAGTGTTCTCCAGTTAGAACTTATTTTGAATAAAAAACTTTGAATTTGAATTTGAATTTGAATTTCATACTATTTTTAAAAATTATGTGAACGTATAAACCGAAAACCACATATTAAGATTTCATTTTAAACAATGTGACGTCATAATCGTTACAAGTTGTGTATCTGTTCCCAAGGCATCAGTATATAATCATTTTTATCATTTCAATATAAAAATAAAATACGGTACAATCAAATGTCCGGCGCAATTTAATGTTTAATTAATGTCACGAAAACAGAACATTTAGTTCAAAATCAGTCCTTTACCCTGGTTTGCCGTTTGACATTCCTTCACAGAAATTGACCCTTACAAGCTACACTATTACTTGATATAATAATACAGGTTGTGTTTATTTTTTCTAATACATTCAAGAGTCATTGATTTTTAAAAATCTATTAACTTCAATCAAAATCTGTTAGGGTCTCCTTTGAGTGTTTTTCCCTATTTCGTATAGTTTAGGATTTGGCCCTAAAGGCTCACTTGAAAAGTTCACTTTATATAGATTACATACAGTTACGGTTTTTCATCTCGTTTGTGTTGAAATATTTATTACATTGCGTGATACGGTTAACATGGATAAAAATTACTCTATGCACACAAAATTTTCAGGTTATCAATCGCATCACATCAATCAAAATCTGTCAATTTCTGTTTACGTCAACATGTCAGTAACATAGAAGATATATTTAGGATATTTTTATAATGAAATATTCCTTTTAACGACGATATTTTATAAAGAGCTTATTTATTTTATTTACCTATACATTAAAAAAATATTAATTAATATATTAGCACTCTTGTGGTGGATTTAGGCGTTTTCTAATTTTATTTTAAATTTTGAAACTAATTACAAGATTAAGAAATATGTTACATATAGAGGGAATGAATGAAAGCAGAATCATAAAACAAGTATATGACAGCAGTGTGACTGGTATAGTCGGTGCCGGTAGACCGAGACGTACTCACCATTATTAAATTGAAGATATTTCCAAGAAAGGTCAGATAAAAAGCGGTTTAAATAAGCGTGTATGTATGAAAAGATTAATGAAAGTTGATGAAGCGAGAAGTATTTGTCAGAATCGTAGCAGTTGGAGATAGATCGTCTTTGCCCACCCCTACGCCAATGGGAAACAGGCGTGACAATATGTATGTACCTGTAAGAAAGATATTTATATCAGATTGCATAGGAATGTTTTAATTTTTTTTTAAATATTTTACGATATAGCCGTAAAAATAGGTTGTGATAGATTTACACTGGGTTTCCGTATCTCACTATCCATTCGTTTGCCATACAGTAATGTAAATTATAAACAAGTAGTAAGGTAAAAATGGATTTCTCTCATATTTAAATTCATTGTGCAAACTCGACACACCCAATATATTTATTGTAGGTATATTAGGTAATACATTAAATATGGATAATATCTTAATAATTTTCAATAGAATGACAGTAGCTGTTTAGATATAATTATGTAACTACATTTACCAACGCTAAGTAGAATGTATAACTTAGTTATGGAACATTACAGTACCTTAGAGAAACTCCAACCACAACCGCCTTTGTTTGTCATCAAAATGCCGACCTAAAACCACGAAATTCATGCTCCTCAGCCTTTACTGAGAACAGGCTTCTATACTTTTCATATTTGCATAATCGTGACTCGACACGCTTGTGTATGCGAAACGTGAAAAGTTATTTATACAGGAGATTTGATAAGTATACTCTTTGTGACCTTACGGATGATTTATGTGAGACCTTGGCGGATGCACGTGCGATCTATTTGGCGATGCGCTGCCCGTCCGTACCCCATACGGAGCGCGGGCGCCGCACGATGTAGCAGAAATTGCTTTCCAATCCATGCCTTGCCCGAATCTCGAACGGGTAACATAAACCATCCCTAAACCTCCAAACCCAGCTATGAAATCTCTTACTGTACATGGTCTGTGACATACATGATCAGTTTTTTTTTAATTATTAGTCAATATTCTACCTCCAGTCTCAAATAAATGAGTTATAAAAATAAAAAGTTCGCTTTCAAACTATTTTTTATACCTAACTTTGACCAGGTGAATGTTTGAAAATAAAACTTAACGTATTCGCTAAAATTCATATATCTAAAATTATATATATATATATAAACATATAATATTGATACGGTATATCCACGTAATCAACGACTGAAAACTTTCCGTTGGCAGGTAATCCATCAAAAATTTGATGATTCCGCGAACCATCTAACAAAGTTTGAGATAGGTTTTGAACATGTTACGTGTGATTTATGTGTAGAATAATATAATTTATCTCTTATATTTTAGACAAATGTTAGTTATTTATTACACGAAACCTTTTACCAGTAGTCCAGAACTTTATTGTAGTAAGTAGTATCAAAGAAATGATGAATTATATTGTTCATAAGACCGTCTATGTTAGACTTAAGTGGCCTAATATTCGGTCAGAATGATGCCAAGTGAGGATAAAGCAAAACTACCACCGTACAGTCGTAGTTAAAATAATAAGATAGATGGACGTGAGACAAGAATTTATAAAGTGAGAAATGTAAAATTCCACACGAGACTTAAAAGAATAAAATTAAGGTGGTATGGATATTCATGAAATGAAAATCAACTTACAAAAAAATTGTAAACTGGAAGATGGACATAAGACTAAACGTAGAACAGCGAAATAATGGATAGATCGTATTAAGAATGATATGCAGATTTATGGTTGGACAGGGATATATGTCAGGATAGAAAACTGAACGAAAAAGACATACTGTGCCCAAGTTATTAAGATGAAAAGAAATATATTTTAAGCATGTAATGTGGTTCTTAATTCTGTTAAAATGATATCACTACATAATGTTATTCTATGTTAAATGAATGACCTTGGTGCTCGTAGTCTAAGATTTGCTTTGGTATTGTGCACACTTCATCCTTTTATGATAATTCTTTTACAGTGCAGGCTGTCAAACTTTAGAATATGCTGCCTCTTACTGTCAGAGAGGCTTAATTCTTGCCAACATTCAGAAATTTACTCAGAAAGCACTAAGTATTCGTCCGCAAATACCTATATCAAATTAACACAATATAATATAATGCTATTATATTTATTATAATAACTTATGTACGTTGAAATATATAATTTTATATTTGTGTATATATATCGCTGTATATATGTATATGTTTGTGTGTGTGTGTGTGTGTGTTTCTGCGTGCGTGCGTGTGTGTGTGTGTGTGTAGTTTTAAGTATTTATATATTTATGGCTATTGCCCTTTTTTCCTGCACCACCTACATCACCAGAATAGCTAAGAGATTCCTTTAATGTAGGTTGCCTGGAAGAGATCGCTTTAAGCGATAAGGTCGCCTATTGTATTGCCTAGAAAATATTGAAACTATGGTTTGATTTTGTAATTGTATATTTTGGTGTGTAATAAAGTGTTATCTATCTATATAAATATAATTCTAAATCCAAAAAAAACTAAACATAACTTATTATTATGCAATCTGAGACATATAACTTATTTATATCTTGGTTGTTAATGTCAAGGCATCGAACAAAACACAAATCAATAGGCTAATCTAATCGTGAGTGATCTATTAACATACATTTAAGTTATAATACTACTTCATTTCCTAATCACATCAGAACAGAATTTTGAAAGATTTGCGTATTGGCAATAAATATTTAAATATAGTCGAATAGAAAATTAGTATGCTTTTAAAGAAAGTATTATATTAAAGAAGAATCCTATTAAATATACTAATAACCAGCTAAGTGTATGTCTTTGCACGCACAGTGAAGAGTTCCGTTGCGATAACAACCGTCTACATTACAGTTTTCTTCGTTTGACTACATAACCTTAAAAACAAATAATCGAAAATATCTCAAAAACTACTAAACGTATCATAGATAGATAAATAACTATTTATTATACACCATTAAAGATTACTAATACTATTATAATTGAGTACAATGGGCACTCTTATAGCTAAAAATCTATCTCTTCCAGACAATCAGGAGTATTGCTGATTCGGAGTGACGATGTTGATATACATAATTATGGATGAAATAATTATTATTATAAATAGGATCTTGACATCTCGTTCAAACCAATTTTCATTCCAAGTATCTTTTAAGCTATATCAACTTGATTTTCTGAATTTTATACCTCATAATTTAAAAGTTATTTCTATGTAAAAGGGGCACTTATTACAACTTTTGCATAGATTATCTTGACCTATTTTCGGCCAAGTGAGTGTCGAACCACGCACATTGAAGAGTTCCGTAGAGACGACGAAATTCCCATGTATTTGTCATTTAAATACGAAACCATAAAAAAGCATTTAATCGAAAATAACACATTTTCTCAAGCTCTACCATCTTAACTCTTTTCAATATTTTCTAATACTTCGATGTTAGAGCGCGTTAATTTTACGACTTTCAAAGTAGGTATGTATATGTCAAGATTTTGTATCAGACAAAGCAGTAATTTACCAAAGTATTTTCCTACATTAAGTAAAGTATTCTGAAACATTTTCGAACATTTTTGTAATACAAGACTAAGATACTAAAGACATCGTAATACTTTTAGACTAACTTTCAGATATTTTTTTATGTAGAAGCATAAACGTAACATGTTAGCGTCATTCTGCGACCTTGATTGAGTATATTACCTACTTTGTACATATTACTAACAAGAATAATACATGCTTTAAAGACTTCTATAGATTTATC
This sequence comes from Dendrolimus houi, assembly GCA_039645545.1. Lineage (NCBI taxonomy): Eukaryota > Metazoa > Arthropoda > Insecta > Lepidoptera > Lasiocampidae > Dendrolimus > Dendrolimus houi. The sequence continues at coordinate 19,009,434 of CM077127.1, read as the reverse complement.
TGATAGTTTATCTAAGAAGAGATGAGTTGTCAGATAGTGATGTTATTCGTAAGATTAGTTAGTTATGTTATAAGATAATGAACACGAAACTGCTACAGCCCAAAACTTTTTCCCGAAACAATTTAATTTTTTTTGTTGCATGAGTTCAGCAGACAGCCAGATGGAAAGCGGTTACCATTATACCTATGGATATTTGTAAAACAAATGGTGCTACCAATGTGCTGCCGCTCTCTAAACGGAGACTGGAACCTGGCCACTAATGCCGGAACATAGTTCAAGGTTGTTATGGCGATATACTCTAGACCAGAGGTGGTACCTGGCTGTGGGTTGTTTTGTCGCCTCTTACGACAGGCCGCCCGGCCGCAGGAAATTCTATTCTTTCTCCGTTCCTGCACGGGTAAAATACCTGGAAAATGTTTTAACACAGCCAATAATTAAAATAGAGCTACAATTCAATTGACTAATTTTAAATAGATAGTATTTTTTTACTGAAGTACTTTGTGAAAATATTCAATTATTTGGAATTCAATCACTGAAATTATTTCCCATAGTAGTAATTCAATATAAGAAATTATTAAGATTATGACTTTGATAAATTAACAATGTTGTCTATAAATGTAACAAGTTCTTCACATAAAAAAAACTGTTTAAAGACAAACAACTATATTGACGTAGGATAAACCACCTATTTAAATAAAACAACCATTTTTGGCATCCCACCCAATTATTGGCATCCAACCAATTTAATTTGAAATAATAAAAAACCTTAATATTTTCTATTTTGTAGCCACAAAATAATAATATTATTATCATTTCATGGCTACAAAATAAAAAAATGCTAAAATTTCTTAATATTTTGAATAAAATAATAGGGTGCCAATTATTGTACCAGACAATTATTGGCACCTAAAGATGCCAACAATAGGGGCAGTGGATTGTCAAATCAACTGAGTTAAATTTTATAAACTTACAGAATGTCGCAGCCTCATAGATTTTGTACGATTGTGCCTACTTATGACGTCATAAGTAGGTACAAGTTAAACAAGTCAAGTAGTGTATTTGTTATTGTTTGAAAGTTATTAAAATTATTTCCACCGTGATATTTTAAAAGTTAAATGATAAGATGTTATTTTAACGTTTTCATTTATATATAAATATTGTTTCAATTTATTTTAACCTGTCTGCACCCCTAATGTACAGTATAATATGGGGGATATTATACTTATTTAATTAATTCCCAAAAATCAAAGCCGAATATATGTGTGTTGTCCTTAACAATTGTAATATAGACAAATAACGTTGTAGCAACGTAACAACCTACAGCAAAATCGTGTTATATATTATAGTAGTACAAGTTATGACAAAAACGTGTGTCTGTCGTTTATCACACGTCAGGGAACATCGCCGGTGTCGTATTGTCAGGCCTTGCCTTTATACAATGTGATGACATTTGCGTTTTTAGCCTAAAGTCTCATTCATAGCTCACGCTTTGCTATATTTTAGCAGAGCTAGTTGTATTATTGTTACTAAAGATGCCACGAACCGTGGTTTGACCGAATATCGAATACCGAATATTCGGTCACGCTCTCGGCCAAAGCGCCGAATATTCGGCGTAACATACATATATGCAATTCGCGCATAGCAGGTTAGTATAGAAGCAATAATTTGTGAAGTATTTTCATACGTTCTCGCGAATGGTACGTAAACATAATTAAAGCTATGTTTTAACGTTTTTGAGCGCGATTTTAAATCATATTTATTTTACTTTAAAAATTGGCCGAAACGTAATATTAAAATAAAAAAAATATTAAAATCGCATTGATCACTGTTAAAACGTAAGTTAACTATCAATTTCTGATGAAAACATATTATTGAGTAATTTGCGCGGTTTTATTTCACGATTCGTTATTCGGCCGAATAGTACACATAGCAGCCGAATATTGATGGCATCTCTAATTGGTACGTCCCTGTTCCATTTGGGACTAACACTAACACTAATGCAGGTAGAGCTGGTGCATTAAGCAAAATACGTTATATACGTAAAACATGCGCTCGTTATGTGTTTATTAAATAAATACATAGATAACACTTTATTGCTCACCAAAGGTAATCATTATTAAAACGCATCAGATTTTCTTAGCATAACAAGCTATCTATTACAAAATATTCTTAGCTAATATGATAGGAGTATGGTTTTATGTGATACAGAAAATGAGAAAATGTTATTATAAAAGCATATTACTTTGTATTTTAAAATGTAAAATTGGTTTTTATTCTGAATAAGAAATTCTGTAAATATTTTTGCTAGTCATTTCCTTGTCTTTCAGTTTATTGTACAAATTTCTATACCCTTCATATTTTGTATTTAGGTCGTTATTTTGAAACACTCATCTATAAGCAGAAGCTTGAGATGATAATCGATATAATTATAACGTATTGCGGCACAGTGACGCCTCCTACATTCGCAAATCCTTTTGAAATTAGACGGATTATCAACTCAAAAGTCGGTTTACGTATACTTTATTTTACCTCAGAAGATCGTTGTCGTACATTACAAACAGGATTTTTGTAATGCATTACACTATTTAATGATGTTTAAATGTCTTAGCCAACTTAAGTCACATCTAAAGTTATTAAAATAATGTTTTGTATTAATCATCTTAAGAGACTACTTAAGAGCTACATGGAAGCAAGACCGGGTTTAGTAACTTTATTATATTATGTTTTCATTATATTAAGTATCAATTTACGGACCATTGTGGTCCTTTTCATATTTGTTACATTAGACGTTGATTATAAAACAACAGACTCTAACTTGAATAAACTTGAAATTCCCAAAATGACGTAATTATATTAATTACCAAGTAAAATTATGTTGTAATAATAACATTAAACATTATATTATATTTACTTGTAATACAATACATTGTACCAATGTTAATATACGCCTACATTTCTGATAGCAGTAATTCATTACTTGTGTTTCTCGTTACCGGAATTGTATTAATTGGTACCCTAAACTTTTTCTATGTAACTGAAATGACGTCATAGAATATAATTTATAAATATCAAAGAAAGACTGTCGAAGCTGTAAACTTGAAAATTCGTTATACTAAATTTTAGCATACTCCATATAAGAGGTATGACTTTCTAGTCAAATATTGTCTCTCTTGCATCGAAACTGTTACGAAGTTAACGCTTGACTGTTTACCAAATTGAAATACAAAAGTTATGAGTTACATTTTAGGAGAACTATATATCTTAGGTCTTGTCGCTTAAAGCCTTTAAATTGCATATATTATCCATACAATAATAAAATTTAAAAGTGAATTTATTAGTATGAATACTTTTTATACTTGATTATTTTAAACACTATAAAATAATAATAGCCCATAAACGTCCTATTGCTGAGCTCGGGCCACCCACTATAGGGGAACGGAAAGTATACCCGCCACGCTTGTCCAATGCGTCTTGGCAGGTTTGACACATCGGTTATCTCGATGAGCAGGTTTCATCACGATGTTTTACTTTACCGTTGTTAGCACGTGGTAATTGAAACAATATGCACATTAGGTCAGAAAACGGCCTAAGTGGTGCATGCGTTCCGGCCAAGATTCGAATCCGCGCCCATTGAGCTTGGGACGCGTGCGCTAGCCATTTATCGTAGCTACCTGACTTTTTTTAAACACTAAGAAGTACAGTCTACTCTCGGTAATTTGACACTCGTTAATGTGAATCTCTCGATAATTTTAAAAAAATTCCGGTCCCTTGAAAAATACTCGATAAATTGAATAAAATCAATGTTAATTGGTCCCTTCGGTAATTTGAAGTTGAAGGAATATTATCTTGCTCGCAAACATGCTATAATTTGAAGTCCGGGCTTTCCTACTCTCTATAATTTAAAGCGTTTATCATGCACATACCTATCGTTTGTTTACATACATGTACAGACCTATCAATTGTGTACATAAATGAGATATGAGTAAGTTCGCATTCCAGTCTTCTTTCAAACGTTAATGAGTCATGTTAATGATTGATTTGTGCTATTAAAATGAATCCAAGAAAAAACAAATGTCTTTCCATAAGCTCCATAAGTAAACGCTTGTTATTTTGAACTTTTGACAATTTGAAATGTATCTCTGATCCCTTGAGTTTCAAATTATCGAGAGTCGACTGTATCTGGAAGTTTATATAACCTACGGCAAAGCACAGTGAGAAAGGGAGAATAATTTTACTTTTGAGAATACAACAAAGCGAGATCAAGCTCGCTCAAATCAAATATTAGACAATCGATATCCAATCGGTTCTAGTGCTCCGTATTCCTTAAAGCAGTTGCTTTGTTATACAATAAATTTTATTGAACATAAAATTTTATATTTTACGATTCAATTCACAACTTTTGTGTAATGAAAAATATTTCAGTCAATCATGTGTTAGATCACAATGAAGTCTTCCGTAGAGGACCATTATTTTTGTCATTTGAGTACAGAACGGAAAAAAATGTATTAAATCAAAAATACTCCATATCTTAATAATTACTTAATGGACCTTGTATAAACGATTTTTTATTGAAAGTCTTTATTTCAGAATTTCCTAGCCCATAGTCCAAAAGTGGGCTCTAGATACTGTTACGAGTTGCAGAACTCGAATTAAAATGCCGTTGGAATTATTATAGAATTTATTAGAACTATACAAACACGTATAACACAGGTACAAATATAACTGAATACAACCAGTCCAAACGTAATGCACGATTCAATAACACGCGGAAAGTCCGTCACTAAACAGATTACCGAATGTACACAAGTCTTGCTTCGCTTGCGGTTATCGCTCGACTGCCTCATCTCTCAATTGGGGCATTGCTTTATAGTGTACAAATACAATATGTTTGCCCGGCCGCGTGGACTGAATTTCCTAGAATTACAACTGGCTAATGACTACCATAAAAGATTACAAAACACAACGGGCTGTTTTTCTAATCACAAAGTAAACAAAAGAAATCCAAATGCCGAAAAGGTAATAAAATGTCTACAGGTATGCATGTGTGAATTTGTCTTTTGTCGGCGTTCAGGTTGTACATATACATTTTACGACTTTTGAAACGAAATTCTCGAATTGTGAAAAACTTTGAAAGCGGTTATCGAAAAGAATCATCGTCGAAGATTATACTGGTTTTTTCAAAACCGGTTTGATGAAACTCGATACGGCATGTACACCACTTAATTTTCCTTGCCTCAAATCGTTTCGGTGGCCACCCCAGTTTTATTATTTTGTGATTTCACTACTTCTTTCTACAGCGGTATTTATAGACTTTCTTACCAAAAAATATCGATATGGGACCCAAAAGTTTTGATGGAAATTTTTTACGGGTTTTTACCAAAATGACTACGGAGCCCCAAAAAAATTATAAACGGCGTTCATGACTTATTAATAATATATTCTCTGTTACAAATGTAAATTGTATATATTTATGTAAACAATATTTTATTTAATCGAAATTTACATGAAACTTCTAAACACACGAGTTAGCTTGTTTGTAAAACATATTTACTAGTTAGTACGGTTTTTCTGGTTTGTTTTATGAAATATAATTTTAAATCAAATCAATTGTCCACTTAGCATTTATTAGATGCTTCAAATTTTATTCTTATATGGTCTGGAATGTTTTAAATAATAAAACTAAACAGCGTACTCAAAGTCAAACAAGCCTTAAATCGATCAACCTTGCCTTACTCTATTCATACCAACCACAAATAAATTACTATTTAACTAAACCATTCAAATCTCCATTTGAATATTTATAACAGAGCAAAAACCATTAAGAACGACGTCAATCCGCTATGAATATTCTATTGAAACAAATTTTGTGGTTTAGTAATAACAAATTCGAACCGAAAATTGGTAACTTTCAGATTATTTTTTTAATACCTTCTGAATTCATATTTCTTTTATTGCTGGAGTACGGCACATCGGATGGCTAGCATCGTCTATGGAAGTTTGTAACACCAGAGATGCTGCTAATGTGCTGCCTTGAGGTGGGACTGGATCCAGTCCACTAATTCCTCACTCTTCAAGGATGTTATATAATGTTGTAACCAGCACGACAAGAAATACCCTACCACTGATCTATGGAGTATATGTACAGTGTACACACGCTCTAATAGTGATGGAAAATAATAATAATAGGAGAAAGGTCAAAAATCAAAATATAGTAGAAACTTGAAGCGTAGGAAGTCTTCAATGAAGCATCTTTTGCTCGAAGTAATGTGTAGGTATATTTAAATATTTTACAATTAATTAAAAAAGACGCGTATAATCCCCGGCAAGATTTTTGGGGGGTCCCTATTTCCTACGCACAGTAACATTTCGAGCCTTTTCCGAAGCATGAGGTATTGTCCCTTTCGAATTAAGAGACAAAAACATAATATAGTCGATAAATCTTATTATATTGAGCACGATCAATGCACAAAGTGATCCCTACTGTTCCGCCGAACGCTGTATATGCGTGCCGGGAAATATACAAATGTTCGTTTTATGTTCAGTCGTAGGTTCGAATACTGGCGGTTGGCCGTAGACTACTATTGAGCGTGCCGCATAAGAAAATTCGTCTTGCGCGTACACACCTGCGCGGGCGTACTATTTTTGTACCCGACTAGACTGGTGTGCAAATAGTGCGTCAACAAATCTTTAATTAGTTCGTATTTTGACTTCTGACCCCTTTGTATTAAAACAGTTTAATGCTTCACACCTAACATTTTAGTTACAAACCATATTATTCTAATATCTTACCACTGACATAAAGAAAACGTTAAACAATAATTCAGAGTTCATAACTAAATTATCAGCTTCAATTGTAATTCTATACAAATCTTTAACATTAGGTAAGTCGTAAAATTAACATATAAACCCTATGAAGTTTAATTGTCCAAAACACGCTATATACATTTATTATGCAAATATTTTTAATTACGTGCTAATAATACTAAATTATATTTATTCGTGTTTAAAGCTAATAGAGAATAGGGTTGATATTTCTATATAAATTTATATTTACTGTCATTATCCAAAGAGTGACTGGAAGAAATCGCAATTGGCGATAAAACCGCCAATTCTCTTCCTTGTAATTTAATATATAATCGCCTTGAATGTCGACGCACAGTGTATATTAATATAATAGGTGATGTCGACGTCTCAGCAGTTAAGAAGTTCTTGTCAACCAAATGTCGAGAGCTCAATAGCTGTTCTACCATGGTACAGTCTCGAATTTTGCCATTAGGGTTAGTGTGAAACATAATGAGCAATTCAACTGAAAGACGTACCTATTTTTCAAAAAATAAAAATCCGACATCCGACAAGTTATAGGTTATATTTATACGGCTTACGATACCTACAGGTGAAAAGGAACCTCTATGGCTCCACTCCGATGTATGTCGGGATATCTGTTTAATTATCTCAGGAACTACTGAAGCTAAGAAAAAAATTGGCACACATTTACAATTGTTGGGTTTTATTAGTTAGTATTGTTAATAATGAATAGGGGTTCAAAAGAGACAAATTCATTTATTAATAGCCACAATAGACAAAATGAAAAAAAAACAATAATTTTGTTCAGTCCGTCAGCTATCAAAGTCCCGAACTAGGATTCAACCTGTAAATTACGGTTGACTTTGGCAACTTTCGGTTGCAGCGGAATACAGAATACAATAAAGGCTAAAGTAAACATTGCAAAATGTTGAAATTCTCAATCCTATACTAGATTACTATACTAATAGATCATCGGAATTTAAAACTGGAGTAATATAACAATATCAAGTGAGGGATTAAAAAGGATATTTTACAAGTGTTTTTAGAGTAATGTGAATTTTATAAAGATTGCTTCGTCGTGTGGCTTCAATGACCACACGGTTGAAGGGAGGGCTTGGGGTTATAAACGCCTAGTGCCTATTAATTTGAAGATTATTCGAAACCATGAATATTCATTAATACTATCCTTATATAAAACAACGGACAAGTGGAAAAACGAATGGCAACGGATAAGCGGAAAAACGAATCGCAAGAAAATTTTAACTTGAAGTTTTACGGGCAGGTTTTCAAATTGGACAAGTACATTAACAATCTGCCCGTAAAACTTGAAGTTAAATTTTTGTTGCGATTCGCTTTGCCACTTGTCCGTTGCCATTCGTTTTCCACTTGTCCGTTGAAGTTTTACTTCTACTATGTGTCCCAACACACATTTCGATTTTTCGCAGGTTTACAGCAATGTATAATTTGGTTAAGTTAGGTATATTTTAATGAATGCATTTTTTATTTAAACATCTTTTATTTTGTCAAACAAAAAAGTGAATTCGATCCGGAACCAAAAAAACATCCATAGTCTACTCTAATATTAGGTCTGCTGGCTCTCACCACGCGACATACCTTCTATTCCTTCCACGCGGCCGTAACGCTTTTTCGTGACAGAAAAATCCTAATACCTAATACGTCTATTTAGAAGTTTCACTTCAATAAAATTAAATTATTAACTAAAGTACCTATGTAATAAAAACTAATATAATAACAATTACAAGTATAGAAGATAAAAAATAAATAAATATAAAACCTGTCTAGCTCCACCAGATCGCTCTCGCATGGTGGTGTACCTAGAAGGCTGACAGTGTTACCTCGCTGGAAACAATGGCGAGTCTATAAGCGAGGTAAGCTCCAGCGTTCCGGTATCCTGTTACTTCGATACTTGAAATTAGATATAGACAAACCGTGCAAAACAACATTAAACAAAAGAAATTATTTGCCTCTACATTAATTCAAAAACTGACAGTCTGCTAACATGCTGTAGGTATTTCGTAGGTACTTTAATTAATATTCGTGCACAATATGTACTCTCACACAAGCAAACCGTTAACACGGAGATAACCCACATCGCTATCACCGTACAGTTATCCAGAATAGGCGCGTCTGTGTGGGTAATTGTGTTAAATTTGCATACATATTGATAACGTATCATATCCTACTTGTCCTAAATATAGGTAAACTACTTCATTACGCATAGTTATACGGTGAGTAGGTGACTATATTTCTGCAACAACGCATTCTATCATCTCTCGCCTATACAAGTTTACCTATAAATGATTTTATCAGTCTTACGTCGTTCGCTATATGTCGCAAGTATCTATCGATTCTTCGTAATTTTGCATAAATGACATCTATGGTAACTTATTAATTTATATACTCTGTGTAAGTATGAAATTGAAAGGAACATTACAACTTTCAATTTTAGCTTGATATTAAAATCACGTCTACCCATCTGTTTATTAATTGAAAAATATCTTATCTTCATTCCGTATTACAACAAAGTCATGTTACCTGAGTTACAATCAGGTGCATACAAGTTAGTTACAAAAATATTAAGAAATCTAAATAAAACTCAAATAACTACTGCATTATTCATGTTAGATATTAATCTGGCAACCATGCCATAAATCAAAAAGGTAAAAGACAGTGTTAATGGTCGGTCTATGTTTTGCCTGTTGTTGTGAAGTTATCGCTGTCTCGCTGTGTCCATGTCAAAAGTACATTACAATATTAAGTGTATAAAACCACTAATAAATATCCACTGTGCATTACAAGAAACTTGTTTCACTCTGCCAGCCCACAACCCAATAATTCATAATTAAACTAGTACAAAAATAAACGAGCAGTTTTCCATAATTAAATAACAAAATTCTACTTTATTTTGGCAAGGATACGTCTAAGTAATATGTAATATTGAAGGAGAGGAAATGACAATGTTTATTTGTTGTTTCGATCTCGTATTTTCTTATAAAAGCAGTTAGGTGTTAGCTAATACGATCTCTGGCTTTATGTAAAATAACTAATATTATAAACTGCAGATTTGTATTATTGTAGGTATGTAACGAATAAACTTAATAACTACTGGACCGATTTCAAAAATTCTTTCACCATTCGAATGCTACATTATCCCTACATACTACATTAGTAATATAGGCTATATAAAAGTTAGGGATCCCTACTGAAACCTCAATAATGTAATCCATCAATCCAAACCAAATACTTGGCGCTGGAATCGGGTTCTACGATTTTGATGAAACTATATGTGTGTTTCAGTCTGTCCCGGGATGGTTTAGATTCAAAATTAGACTCCGTAGGTGGCACTGGAATCGGGTTCTAGATTTATATTTTTTCAGGACAGGACAACGTCTGCCGAGACCGCTAGTGTAAAATAATTGAATTAATTAATAATAATTTAATTAATTTTGTTTCAGGTAATTACTACTAAATTCCATACATTTGAGTTGCACTATGTCGATGATGCATAAACTAAAAGGTTTGAATAATTAATTTTAAGACTTAAGGTACTAATATCTTCTTATAACAAAGACATTATTTGAATCCTGGCCGATGAGCGTAATCCGCTTTGACAGTTGTTCGGATAATGGGCATAATGTTATAATAACCATGAAAGAGGTACTGCCAATATGCTTCCGAACTCGAAGGGGGGACTGGAATGTGGCCAGTAATGCTCCATCCATCTATCTCATCCATGTTTTGTCATACTTTACGACAGGCAGCTCGGACGCAGGGATTTGTATTCTTTCTCCGTTCCTACACGTGCTAATGACGTGTAACGTCATATAGCTACGTACAATTTATGGCCGGTTCCTATATTTTACAAACCATTCATTTGCCTGTCGGCTAAAATTTGACATAAGCTTCTTACAAGTAATGTTAAATTTCTACCGATGGTAAGGCAAGTGAATGAATAGCAAAGATATGCACCGACCATTAGTCGAGTGTTATTCCTAGTACTATACTTACTTCCATGGTATAATATAGGTATGGGAGACAAGACGGTGGTCCAACGTCTAATGGAGGGCCAATAATCTCCCCTAAACCATCCATCATCACTAACACCAACTGAAATTTTTTCTACAACAATTCGCAGTCAACACTTTGTCACAACAATTAAACAATAAATTATAACACCACACAAAGTCACAAACACACAACTAACAACAAAACTTATACACATACTCACACCAACGCGCACTACCACCGCATTGCATTACACGCACACTTCACAAACAAACCAAGACTCACAAAGAGCCTAAAAATTAATAACGCAGACACAGAAAAGAAAAAACAACACACATGGCACTAGTTAAGATAATATATATAGGTATAGACATAAGGCACACACTGCACATGCACTTCCTCACAACACCAGCATGTAACAGATACACTTTACATTAGTATAAGTTTAGTATTAAAATTAGAATAAATTAATATAATAAGTTATTCGTAAGGTACACCACAACACACATATGATTGAACAAATGTCACACACAAAGACAAAAATTACCAAGAAGCGTGTTTATATACTTAAAACTTTCTTGAAAATTAAGTTATAATAGGGTACGGACCTCGAGTCCGTACATATATAAAAAAATAGGTATACATATAAGGCTGACAGTAGGGTACCAAATAATTCGAGCAGTATATGGTAATAACAATAAAACCATATAGATTCGCCGATATGTCTAAATATCGTATTCAACTGTGAATGAGCTCCGAATGGGTGTCAGCGTACTGTAAATTGTTTTTGGTGTATTCAGCCTTCGTAACTCCGGAAGATGATGGCTCTAACCGGTCTAAAATGAGCTAAATGGGCTACCAGATGAGGGTTATAATATTTAAGGGGTTTCGGTTTAATCTCGCGTTTTACACCGACGGAATAGGGGTTTAGAAATGTTTTTTTATTTATTTATTTTTATTTTATTTTATTAGAATCTCCAACAAAGGATGAAAACAGAGTTCTGTCCGTAGTTAGTACTATGGCATGCAGTATGCAGCAATTGTGTGTGTCTTGTCCGACGCATTGGGGCACAATATGACATTCTTTGCGTTATTGCAGGACAATCGAAACGACTATGCATAATATCATACAGCAGACCCATGTCAAGCAAAACACGACGTTGTTCCATGTTAAGTAGCCTATATGCCAAGCACCTCTGTTCATAAGTGATTTTTTTGATAAACAGGTGCTGGTAATGCTGTTTGTTTTTGTTTTTATGATGTTGATATGCTTTGTTGCTACTTTAATATTTTTATTTGCATTTTTAACAGGCTTTGTGCGTATAAAGATCATATTGGTCTCTAATTTTATTCGTGCAGGAACAGAGGAAGAATACAATTTCCTGCGGCCGGGCGGCCTGTCGTAAGAGGCGACAAAACACCCATAGTCAGGTGGTAGGGTATTTACCCGTCTGGATGGGTACCACCCCTGGTCTAGAGTATGCCACCATAACAACCTTGAGCTGTGTTCCGACATTAGTGGCCAGGTTCCAGTCTCCCTTTAAAGAGTGGCCGCACATTGGTAGCACCTTTGGTGTTATAAATGTCCATAGGCGACGTTAACAGCTTTCTATCAGGTGGGCCATCTGCCTGTCTGATGAACTCATGCAATAAAAAAAAACAATTTTTCCGATATTACTGTCCATACTTTAGTAGTATCACTTTTTTGCCTAAGGAAAGAAACAGGCAGACGACCCACCTGTGGGCTTAAAAAAGTCGTTTTCACAGATTCATATGATGAACAAGACAAAAATTAACATAAAGTGGAACTTTATGCTATGTCTTACAACTACCAGTATATCTAGATATGTGTCAATTTCACTAAGCATCTCTCCAAAGTCGACAGCTTTAGGCCCTCTGATGGAAAGTGGTTACCGTCGCCTATGGATGTTTGCAACATCAGTCAACGCGTTACCGACTTCAGAGATGACGCCTTTAAACATAAGGTTGTAAAACAGATGACAAACTCGAGCGGATATTCCCTCCAGATCGATGTTGTACACAAAACAAACACTCTAAAAACCGTAGCGTAGGTAATCCAGCGTACCAACTGAGCAAAATCCCTTCCAATATTAATACAATAATTAATTTTGCAAGCGAAAAGTTTTTTTAAATAAAATCATACATATAATTCAAGATGTGTAAATGTAAATAAAACTTCTTAATAAAATCGAAATATATTAATGAAGTACGCAATCTGAAATTTCTAAACTACGGTGTTTGATTCGAAATCCTTCAAAATGGACAAAAAAAAAGAAATATATCAAGATTGCATTATTTAACCATTTGTTCGCCCTACTATCTATCTCTTCTTATGGGTTGGGTAAAAGTAATACATTTTGATTACTAAAAATTTAATTATTTTATATATGTATGTATTTGTACCTTGGTACTCCTGACAAACTGTACTATCGGTGTTTTTCTGTTTGTTTACTTTTATCATTCTTCTTAATTTCTATTACACCTCTAATTATTTATTCCACGTGTATTATTCAATTTTGGTAAAGTCAATTTTACATTAATTTGGTTTAGGTTAGTGTCCATCGAAATCGGCCCCGAGACTCGTTTGAGTTTTTTTCTCAATTTCGTATAGTTTCGGATTTGACTATGAGGCCCACTTATAGATTCACCTGTAATACATAAAATATATTTATTATTCACCTCTGAAATAGAGACTTAAGTAGCATCGTAGGCCTCCTTAAATTAGCTTCCATTAAATATGTAGGTCAGGACCGTTCTAATAACAATTTAAATACTATGAATATTCATAAGGTTGATGTTTGGAGATCAGTTTGATTATTCAGTTTTAAATTTGTAATAAAATTGGTTATTTCAGTAATAGAAGTGAATATCTTTGAAGATTTTGATCAAATACGCTTTGGGAATTTTGTTTCCTTTTGTTTCGTTAATTTTGTTTTATAGAATTTATCGTTTGAATAATCAAAATAATTTGTTCTTAATTCTTAATTCTTAGTTCTTAATTAATTTTAATTTATATTAAAATTAATTAAGAAGATCGGCCGTCGTTTCTGAGACAGATGTGACCGGCCCACTGCCACTTCAACTTGTTAATTTTGCAAGCTATGTCGGTTACCTTCGTTCTCTTACGGATGTCCTCGTTTCTGATTTTATCCATAACAGAAACACCTAACATAGCTCGCTCAATAGCCCGTTGAGCGACTTTGAATTTGTGGGCTAGTCTCACTGTCAGAATCCATGTTTCGGCACCGTATGTCATGGTGGATGGAGCAAACGAGTCCTGGAGTGGAGACCACGTCTCGGCAAACGTAGCGTAGGACGCCCGCCAGCCTGGTGTAAACAAAAATACACTAATATTCTAAACATTAACTTTCGTATGCATTGGCAATCCTTAGATTTAGACGCAGACATTATTATGCCTTAGAATAATGATACCCTAAGATGTGCCAATAAATAGCTGTTGTTACTTGTCAACATGGAGCAGATTATTAAGCTATAACAATACATCAGGCTATTACGTGGTGAGCGCCGAGTAACGTGGATAGATGCACCCCATTTATATCGGATACGCTCTTGTTTATAAGAACATAGCGGAAAGTATTGTTGCGTTGCATAGTTGAACGTACTGCATAAATCTCACGAAGAATTATGATCGCTTATTAAAAACTAGCTGATGCCCGCGTATTCGTCCGCGTGGTGCGGTTTTTTAACTATCCCACGGGAACTTTTTAATTTTTCGGGATCAAAAGTATCCTATATGTTGACCGGGGATATAAGCTACCACCATACAAAATTTCTTTTAAATCGGTCTAGCAGTTTCGGAGATTAGCCGGTACAAACAGACAGACAAACAGAGAAACAAAAAATTTGAAAAATATTTAAATTAGTTCTATTTCACTTGTTACATCCCCCTGACTCGGTTTTTAGCATTTTTTCTCATTGTACAGAAATTTGACCTCTACAATTTTATTATATTATATGTATAGATGTAACTTTAAAAAAGACCAGAGGGCTGCTGCCGGCTTCTTAGATTCGTAAAATTAAAGGCGCGTTTACATGGAGAGAGTTTCTTGCCTCGAAGATATGACTGGCGAAAGCAAGAAAAAGTATGATCATGTAAACTAACCATACGATATAGTACGTGGATCCATTTTACGCGAGGTAAAAAAGAGCCGCTACAGCTTCTATTTTAAACACCACTAAACTAACTATATAACACTTTTTACTTATATCAGCGATTCCATTATGTAGTAGAGATAACAATAAAAGTGCTTCGAAGATGGTACAAATGTAAATAATACTTTATTTCCAGTTTTAACGGAAAACTGAATTTTAGAGTCTATTATCTGAATGTCTGCAGATAACACTCCTAAAATATAACAACTCCGTGTTTATTTCAATAATATGCCGAGACATTCTGAAAAATGCTGCAGACTCAAAAGACGAATAATTCAAAAGTGATAAGTATAGAATATTATCACCGTATATTTTCACATTAATGTGTTTACTATAGGTAAATCTTGATTGTGAAATAACATCCATGTGAATAAATACCAACATACACAAAACATATAACAAAATGAAATCACGTCGGGGTCAACAAAAAATAATTTATTGCTTGGCTTACTTTTTGTAAAAGCACAAAATGAAAAATATTATTAACTCTAGAAAAACTTACCTCACCCGTGTCCACTGTGTTTATTATTAATGAAGAAAACTTATCAACTAAAAGGTATAACTATTAAGAAAATAGACATATGTACTACATTTCGTATGTACATACATATTTTCTTGAAATTACTAAAATATTTCAATCTTAATCATTCACATTCGTATTATTTCGTATATTACTTGACAATGAGATCCAGATAATAGTCTTTACTGTAATTAATTTTGTGATCATTATTTTCACAGTAGATTTCAATCGTAATTGGCTGGAATATTACGTAATATAATTGAATACATTAATAATCAAATAATCCAATTAATTGATTTAGTTGTGTTGCGATGTAGGCTTCGTATTAATAATACAAAATTCACAGAATCACACTCAATTCATTATTAATCAATTCAATTCGTTGAACGCAAGGAATGTATTAGGAGGCGTGGATTATCATTCAGCACATTATCGAAAAAAGATTAAGCGGATCCCTATACCGTGTACAAATTGACACACATTTTGTACGTGATGAAATTTCACAAAAACTTTTAATCGAGGCCTTTATATTTTGGATATTTTGCGCCTTATATTATATTCCTCCTTTTAAATGGAACAGTCTCCATTATAATCACATTTGAATACAAGATTTAATTTAGTGTATGAAGCAAATGTACTACGCAAAATCACCTAATAATATCTGCATGTAAATAGAAAGAAAGAAAGAAAAGATTTATTTATAACTACAATAATTTACAATGTAAAAACCTCTCAAAGTATTTTAAAAAAAAATCCAAGAAAATGTAAAAATTGCCGGTTGAGTTAACATATATTTATAGAAGAAATTTATACATTTAGAATTTTAATGCCGAACAGCGTATAGTGTAAACCCGCAGTATGTGCATTATGATACCCATAGACCAATTGGTATTTGTCAAACCTTGCTAGTTGGAAAAAAGTGAAATTTTGTTTTATGGGTCTTTGAACAAATTATGGGCCGCTTCACACGAAGCTTAAACTTAATTTTTAAAGGAGAAAATATTTTAATAACTTTATAATTATTGTACTCATTAAAGCTGACAAGTTTGCGATAATCCAATACGAACCATGGTATACAATTGCATAGGAAAATATAGTTATTGTGCTATAAGTGCTTCAAACAAAATAATGTTCACCGCGCAAAAAAGTCCAGCGTCTACGACGTTGGCAAGTTATACGGAGTGTAGATGAAACAAGCTCCGAAAATTGGCCTTTTCACAAATTATTTTCTGCTTTATTAGCTCACTCACGGGTCGTTTAACACGAACTATAGGTATATAACTTTTCGATAGGAATACTCCGGTAGGAATATAATAAAATATACTTTGTTGAATCATTCTGTAACTTTATATGCTTGGTAAACTTAGTTCATTCGCATTTAATGCGTTTCTTTCGTGGCCTGGATAACTGGTTGTTATTACTGCATATTAAAATTAAATATTCCTTCTATGTCTCTCAAAAGGTGAAGACATTTGCTTCTCTTGAAATTTAGCCGCTATATTACAGACATAGATCCACACGCACTTTTACCACAGAATATTGATCTCCGTCATTCTTTTCTGTAGTTTTTTATGTTTTTTGTTTTTAAATTAAATTATGTTTTAAATTAATTATAAACTTATTCTTCAAGTTTAACCTGCTGTTGCTTGATTGCTGTTATTTGTAACATCAATCAAGCAAGGTTCTTAAACAATACAACAGTAAACTTTTCTTGACGTCCTAAATGTGTTGAAGATATAAATATATCTGAAGGCCACTTGTCTAAGAAAGATTTTTCTATTTTCTCTTGAATAAAAACCATAAATAAACCAGCTGTAAAAATATCCATTGAAATACATATAACCACAGAAGTCAGCTCGGTCCAACTATTTAAAACGTTGCGCGTTAGGGGTGTGATATAAGAATCACGCATTGGATTTTGAACTTTGTTGTTTGGGGTAGAAGTGATTTTATTGTATATGCGTTTATAGGGGGTTGTCGGGCAGTGGGGCGAGCGATCGATACTGGGTTACAGAATATAAATAGGACAGGCGAACTTAAAGGCCGTCGTAGAGCGTTCAGTTTCGTTCGCACGCACGGAGAATCGATTCTGCAAGTAATTGCGCCTCAGTACGAGTATGTACTCATGACAAATCAGTTTTCTAGTACCTACTCTCAAGATATTCCAACAACGTGACTTTGTGAGGCGGTTTATTGAATCTCAATACGATTTTAATTTGAGACGTTTTTATCGGATGAATTTGTTTTCTCATTTGTACTGGCAATTTCATTCTAATTTTACGGAAAGAAATTCATGCTATTATTTTAAAGTGTATTTCTATTATTTTGTATCTATTAACGACTTCATAAGTATAATTTAACTTACATGTGTATATTAACATAATTATTATAATTTATTGTAATATAGTTAACATTTAATTACATTTACTTCAAAAATTGTTGTTTCGAGAATTTTATTACAATTAAAAATACCGATTAATCCAACACCAGGGTTAATTAAAATTATTGTAGTTAAAAATACTTTGAAATTTAACTAGCTGATAAACAAACAGTAATAGTGACAAGATAATGAACAATGATAATAGTTGATAAAAAAAGAAAAGTTAGGATAACAAAAATAAAGTTAATAAAATCCTCCAAGAGCGTACCAGGCCATCAGCAGGCAAAATAGTTGTAACATAAATGTAGACAGACGCACAAAACGGTTTTTATTAGAGTTCCGTTTTTGCTAAAATGATTACGGAACTTTAAAAAAACTTTCTTGTATTTTTATTTTAAAGTTCAGTTACGTATACTTCTAACCTTTTCAAAGTCTAATGAAATTTTTGTTTCCAAATATAAGTGGAGGTCATTAAAGTGGATTACTTAATAACTTTGCACAGCGATAAGGTTTTAATTCAGGGACTATTATACTACGATTTGTTTTCATTTGGATTTACGTTTTTACTTTAGTTGAATTATATAAAAATGGGATCACGCAACCCAAGTTCGTTTGAAGTTAATTGCTTACATAAACAAACTTTTGCGACTACTACACTGTTTTATTAAATATGTTGAAAACATTAACACAAAAATAATATATAGCAAGTCTTCCTTTAGTCTTTTTTTGGAAATTCTGTCTCTTCCTATGCGTAATATCAAGTATTAATTGTTCTTGTTCAATTTGTAATAAATCTGGCATGTGTATACGTGGTAACTACTAATATTTTCATCATTTGGTTACGGAATCATAAAAAGCATTTAGGCAATTTACAATATGCCATATACATCTCACACCCTCCACTTATAGTTCGTGTTACAAGAGGACATACAATTTTTACGAGTCAGGAAGCAAATTGATTTATTTGACCCCATTCAACTACGAACACTGAAAATTTTCTTTTCTACTCTCATTTACATGGATGGAGGCGATTCCACACTACAGCAAAATGTACTACTGCATATACCTATATGTATAATATTATAAAAGTGTATAGTCTTTTGTTTCTTAGATTTTTTGTGTTTGTCTGTTTGTTCGGGATTCACGTAAAAACTACAAGGCCGATTTCCATGCACTTTTCGCTGATCGATAGTAAATTCCCGAACTTAAAATCTGCGATACTTTATGTCCCGAGCATCCTACGGGATTTTTTTTTTTGGAAAAGGTTTAAAGTGACCAGATCGAAAAAAATTTGATTGCGATGCGAAATTATCACTGATCGATAAAATCTTTAATAAAATAATTGTAGGTGTTTATGTCTTTAATGACATTACTTATCCCGAGTTTTTACGGGTTTTCCGGGAATTACGTATTTTTATAATTTAATCCATTAACCTGCTGTAAATAATAACTTTTGATTTTATATTTAGCAAAATAATGTCATCTTTGTTACATGTCCAACGTGGACAAAGTCGCGTGAAAATGCTAGTAGATTCTGGCAAAAATTTGTGTTTTGTATGGAGTGTATATCAAACCATTAGTAAAATAAACAATAATCAGCAAACATAGATTGTACCCCTAAGCTAAGCAGTTACATTTGTATTATTACAAATATATAACGGATCACTCTGGGTCGAGCCCAAACACCACGACCATGACAAATAATGGAAAGTTCGTTTACAAAATTTACCCAACCAGAAATTGAAACCGGAGTCTCTACGTTCCAATGAGCTTTGCACGTAAAGATTTAGTCCACTAAACACATAGGCCATCAAGTGAATGTATAGTGAGAGATAAATGTAATAGACTGTTCGTGCAAGTATTTAGCCAGTCGTTTTAGCAATTTCTTATCCTGCGTTCTGTACAGCAACGTTAATAGAAAATGCAATCTAAAAGGTCTTAATCTCACTGGTGCAAAAGAAAAAATTGCTATGGCTTCTTACATTAAACTGCGAGGAAACTGAGTCCTTATTGATCATTCAGATATAAACCCCATCATAGACGCACACACACAACAAAATATTTGAATTGTAATATTATAATATATTAATAATACTATGCCGGTCTCTCGCGATACAAGCTAGGCCTAGTACGGGTACTAACGTCACTGACATCGTTGTGAGTGTAAACTCTTGAAAATAAATTATTTTGTATTTGTATTTAATACCAGACACAAAAACAAACGGATATGATAATTTCATCATCGCTCCGATTAGGAACTCTAAAACCAAATATTATTAGTAAGCAACTTTAAATGCAGCAAGTATTGAGTAACTTAACTACGATGTTACGTGCGATTTCTCAAATTTTAACATTTTGCATAGTGGCATTGTGGAGTTATGTCAATGAGATATTCCCTCACATGCCAAGTACCACCATAGTCTAACCACCCAAAGCGCTAATCAAGAGCCCCGTTGACAAGTTGATCCCTCGGAAACAATCACACAGCCTCTATATCCCTCTGACCCCGTTAACTGTCAATAAACACCCTGCCAAAAGCTTTTATCGCAAGCATTAGCCTAGAAGTGAATACTTCGGATATGCGATTAATCTTACGTAAATTAATTATCTCGACCTTCATACTTCACGGTTCAAATATTTAGGTAAACTGCCGAGGCTTGGGAAACCGCTGTTATGTATGGTATTTGGGATGAGCGACAGCGAGTAACAATTCAAATATTATAATGGTTGGTGCATACGCTTTATATTGTGGAAAGCAAATGTGTGTGAATTTTAGCTAAACTTAATATAAATAATGTATTTTTTTATCCATAAACATCCTTCTCCTGGGCTCGGGCCTCCCGCGATAGGGGGAAGGGACAGTATACCCGCCACGCTTGACCAAAGCGGCTTGGCAGGTTTTACACATCGTTTATATCAATTTGCAGGTTTCATTACGATGTTTTCTTTGACCGTTGTTATCACGTGGTAATTGTAACAATATACACATTAGGATATAAAACCATTGATAATGTATTGCAATTCGACTATTGCAATAAAATAAAGTTATAACAATTTAATCTTGTTATGTGTACGGATTTTATTTTATTACAAAATATTTTTATTGGCCTATAAGACACTGGTATTGTAATAATAGACGTTTAATACAATATTATTGCTATAAAATGGATTTTGGCAGAAACACAATGTTTCTGCTAAATATTTTCCTTTTAAAAATGTATGTTTGTTTAAAATGTACTATACATATAAGGTATCTTGATACGTATAAGATCCTCATACATAAGTATGTCCAATCATATCAATAATATGAATGGACATATTGAGTTTTAAAACAAAAATGGTGCGTTTGTTTAAAAATATATCTACTGTATGAGTTTTAGTTTCCCATAAGATACTTGACATCAGTTAAAATTCTAAAATTTGGCAAATTTTGCCAAAGTCGGCATAGGAATCGGAGATAAAAGGTTTCAGATTTCACCTGGTGCCTGTTTTCTTAAAGTTTATTCGGAACATTGAATACTTCACACAGACTAGATACACAAACCATGCAAAGCCATATTTAAAAAATAAGAAGAAGGACATAAAACAATAGATATAAAATATTGAAATTCCTATAATTATCTAATATAAAATTAAATTATAAACTAAACTACCTTAAAAATTATAATAAAATACTAATAAAAATGAACTTAAAAATATAACATACTATAAAAAAAATCTTAAACTAAAACCCGGCCAGCCACACCAGACTGCTGTCGCAGGCCAGTGTGCCTAGAAGGCTAGCAGCATTGCCTCCCTGGATACAAAAGCTAATTAATTCTTTGAGCGAGGCAAGCTTCAGCCTTCTAGTCGCTGTTGAGATATTAGTAATAAACACGCTTTTCGCTCCTCACTTGTGACTGTGATTTCGCCCGTAGGCTGCCATTTCTCATCACGACCTTCCTCGTGACGAGGGTGGCTTTGTTTGAGATATAATGGTGAGAACCATTTGCGTGTAAAATTTACCTGGATGTTGCTTCCTTTATATTTCACATAGATGTCGGTTCCTCGCCTTTTATTAACGTAATTGTACACCGAGTATTACATT
Organism: Dendrolimus houi; assembly: GCA_039645545.1. Taxonomy (NCBI): domain Eukaryota; kingdom Metazoa; phylum Arthropoda; class Insecta; order Lepidoptera; family Lasiocampidae; genus Dendrolimus; species Dendrolimus houi. The sequence goes on along the minus strand of CM077127.1, from coordinate 18,987,423 downwards.
CGACGCTCGCATACAGAATTTATGTACGGTCGTATGGTTTGTTCCAACGTGTCATATTAACGGTAGTACCATTTTATATGACTGGTCGTATAAATGGTCACAGTCATATTAAGTTGAAAGGCTAAGAATTGTTACTTTACTTTAGTAAAAATTTATTCCAAAAATGTTTTTAGGGTTATTACATGTTATAGGTATTTTTATGTAGCATTTAAAAACATTTGCAATTAATTAAATACATTGAAAAATACCTTAAAACAAAAGTCTTTGGTAGATAACTTACATTGTGTTTTTGTAGCAACTTTAATTTATGATTAACTATGCAAATAAATAATTATATATTTATTTTAAATTAACAATCGTTTATAAAAACAATGAATGAATGAAACCACTTTATTGTTCACCATAATTTAAACTACCTTCTTAAAAACTAGGTACAATAAATATTAAACAAAGTGCGGTCTTGTCGCTTAAAGCGATCTCATCCAGGCACCTCCCTAGATTAAGAACAAACTTAAACAGTGGCAGGATTTTTTGGCGGGAGCTGAAAGGGGACGTTGTGCTGTGCAGTTTTATTTTCTAAAATGTGTAAAATTACTCTAAAATGAACAATAGTTGTAGGATATTGATAATTTTTGAGTGTAATTATATATTTTTGTGAGAAATGTGAACTGTATAGCCAAATATGGCCTTTCGAGTTTTTACAAGAACTCCGTTCGATGGCGTCGGTTGTAGCCTACAATACAACTGCGCCTGGCTTAAAGGCCTAGTTACCAAGCCATAAACATTTAAAAAAACAGTGGCACTGACAGTGATGGTATAGACAATAAATAATATGAAACACTCAAAACATACATAAATAAAATAAATAATAATAGACTATACTATATATATATACTATATAAACATGAAAAATATAATAATATATAGTGAATAAGCAGCTGACCTGAGAGCACCAAAAATAATTAGCAGCCTTGAATTGTACTGAAATGTGACTTATAGGATTATAAGTATAGGTCCACTTGGCTTTATGCTTGATTGCTTGAAGATCATTCTATATTCTTTAATATTCGACACTGGCTAGATATATAAACCCTCCAAAGCATTTACAAACATGAATATTGTACATAAAACAATAACATTTGTATGTTATAATAAACAACTTGTACCTTAATTACAAAAGGTGGACCGTCATAATTTTCTCTAACAATACTATATTTACGCAACTGCGGGTATGTTAGAAGCAAAGCCCTTGCGTACTTAAATAAACCCTTCACTCGAGTGCCTAAGCAGGTTAATGTCAGCTCGTTATATACCCTGGAAACTTTCTCAGACAAATATCATTCGTTGCAAACTTATCGCCCTGGGTCTTTTAAGCTCTAGGAGGATTTTTGGGCCTCCTTCGTTATTTGCAAGTAAAAAGAGCTTCCATTTTATGCCCTATTTTATGTATGCGGAACGAAAAATGAGATTAGGTCAAGTGGAAAGGGTCTTCATCGGAAAGGGTCTTCATCGGAAAGGGTACGTAGCTTCATTACCCTTCGATTGCTTTTAAAATAAATCGATATTAGAGATATTTTTACTCGTGGATGTTTGTCACAGAAAACACTGCGCACCGAATAAAAAGCCTAACTTTGAAAATCTCTCAAAACGGTACCTTTATCATAATAGTTATATGAGGTTTATAGACTCGTTAAAAAAAGTTCTATAATAAAAAAGCTTGAAATATGAATAAAATAAAATAAAAACTTGAATTTGAATTATCTTTATATAGTATAAAACAAAATCGCTTTTCGCGTCTATCTGTCTATATATCCGCTAACTCGTCCTAAAAACCACGAATTTTTAAGCGGTTTTCACCATTAGTTAGATAACAATTTTATAAGGAAGGTTTATACTATATACTTATGCTAATGTAGGCTATATATGCTTTTTTGTATATTCTGGTGTGCAATGTAGTGTCATCCCTCTCCCTCACCCTCTCCCCCAACATGAAATAAAATGTAATGAATAGCGCCTAAATACAATTGAGACATTTTAAGTTATAATCTACACAATTACCACATATGATGTGGTAATTGTAAATGTCTATCTATCTATCTAGAAATATACCATGTTATTAATAATAGCTTTACAATTTATTCTTCTCTCATTGGTTGACGTCTTATTATGTAAAACATATTTCTTTATCAACTAATAAATTCATATTTCTCACGGCTATGCTTCCCCCTGGCAGTGATCTGTTTTATAATTCATGTATAACTTTAGAATATCTTAATTTTATATTGTTACAATAAACTACTATAATATTATAATGAGTTACTGCTATCCAGCAGTAATATCCTTAATATTCATAAATTCAGATTCTCTTATAATAACGTTACCTCAGAACAATTCCCAATGTGGCTGTACTAAAAGAAGTATCCTACTTATGATATTACTAAAATAATACACTACACTATAATATAAACAATCTCCGTCGGATACTTTACCAAAATAGAAAAAAAATGTGTTTTCATTCACAGCGCGTCCTCGATTGATCTCGAGAGGAAAATATTATTTGAAGCCGGATGTTTTCATAATCCACAGCGCCAAAGTTTTGGAATAACATTTTTTCAGGTACTGTATACTAAGCTATTGGTACCTTACCCTTTAGATTATTTTGAAGTGAAACTTCTATATAGACGGGGGATTAGGATTTTTCTGTCACGAAAAAGTGTTACGGCCGCGTGGAGGGAATAGAAGGTATGTCGCGTGGTGAGAGCCAGCAGACCTAATCCAGTCAGCGGAACGAATCGCAACGGAAAAGTGGCAAAACGAATCGCAACCAAATTTTAACTTGAAGTTTTACGGGCAGATTGTTAATGTACTTGTCCTATTTGAAAACCTGCCCGTAAAACTTCAAGTTAAAATTTGGTTGCGATTCGTTTTTCCACTTGTCCGTTGAAGTTTCACTTCTACTATGTGTCCCAACCCACATTTCGATTTTTCCTTTTTACGAAAACGAAAACTCCTTGATAACGGTAGAGCAGGCTGTAGTTATTGGTAGATAAGACTAGAAATAAAAAATCCTGAATTTACGATATGCACCGTAATGGTTTTACTTATATTGTTTTTCTATTTTTGATTGAAACCTAGCAACCTCTGTTCGTTTAAATATAAAATTTTTACAGCGTAACTTAAAAGAATAATATAAAGTAACATAACAGGCCGTCGTCAACACTACTAAAGGAAATTCATGTAATAATGTCTAAACTTTTTCGATTTACATGTCAATTTAAAGTGTAATCTACTTTAATAGATAGGGTCGTTGACATTAAAATCAACTAAGACACTTGCAAAATGCCGAAGTATCCTAGATTTTGTAAGAGAATAGGAAGTTATAACGTCATAACTTGATCGAGTCCTATTAATAACCTATTAATCATTGTTGAAACGGTAATAAAAATAATTATATCATTATATTTTAAAAGTAAGATAATAGTGTGCTGTTCTAGGCCCCGCTCTTTTATAAGAAAATAATTTTAGAATTTAATATAGCATGTATCAGCTTCCCAATTCAATAAACTAACCAATATCTCTAACTACTAACAACCAATATGTAATTAATGCAATGAAGATACATTAAATTTAATTGAGTACATGCAAAGCTCGGATCTGCCCAGTTTTAGACAAACGCACAGTAGATAAATACTTTACAGATTAGCAGATTTCAAACTAGAATAATTACAATACTCAGATTTTATCACGCTATACTCCATCAACGTCAGCAAACGAGACGTTAGATGATTTCTACCAGAAACCTACCTACATACGTCCTCGAAATAAAACATGTGATTCTTAGCCTCAAGTCTACCATGACTTTCCATAAACGTTATAACTAATATCAAGATATTGAATAGAAAAGAATATACTTAATTATAAAATAAAATTAATTAAATAATCTATAAAACCAGCTCAGAATTAGGTACAAATGGGGGCTTTATCACTTGCAACGATCTCGTCCAGACAACCTAGAGAGAAAAATGGCACAAAAGCTGTGTATAGTAGGGTTTTATGGCTCGATATTCTAAAAACATTTAAATACAGATATTGCATGGAATCCAAACCAAAATGAGGTAAAAATACTCTAACACTATCCAGTTTCCTTTCTTTACAGCGAGCCTTATAAATAAGTATTCCAATACTCGAACAAAAGACGTAAGTTATCAAAGCTAGTGAGAGGTATAATAACATTCGTCTTACTCAAGTATGTATCGCGTGCCTCGATGATCATTCAAAGGTCTTACGAACAGCGCTCACGTACGTGAAAAATAACCTACTAGCGCTCACAAGTCAGAACTGAAAAGAAAAATACTTTAAGAAATTTCCAGGGTAGTGTTGCGTCGGTATTTTTTTAACAAACTGTTCGTTTAAATTTAAAATCTGATACTAACTTTTTAGGTACTCTCACGTTGCGTGCCCAGGCGACACAACCGTTTGTGTAGTGAACTTTTCAGCTACTCTCATGTGTTGTCAGAGTGTTGTATATAACAGTAACAAATTTCGTAAATAAAGATTGATTGATTGAACATATTTACAGAACATACTCCTGCCATCTCTGCCGTTTAAATTCTAGTGAACTAAGAGAACCAACACTTAAACCAGTAGTTCGATCATAAAAACCATAATAATAACAACAGCCCATAAACGTCCCACTGCTGGGCTCAGGCCTCCTACTATAGGGGAATGGACAATATACCCACACGCTTGTCCAAGGCGGCTTGGCATGTTTGACACATCGGTTATATCGATGTGCAGGTTTCATCACGATGTTTTCCTTCACCGTTGTTAGCATGCGGTAATTGTAACAATAAGCACAGTAGGTCAGAAAACTGCCTAAGTGGTACATGGGTTTTGTCCAGGATTCGAAACCGCGCCCTTCTAAATTGGGGACGCCTGCACGATAAAAACCATAATATGGATTATATTATTTAGTTTTATCAAAGTCACGACATATATCAGTAAGCAGCCTATAAGTCCATGCAGTTTTATGGAACGGAGAAAAAAATACAATTTCCTGCGGCTAGACGGCCTCTCGTAAGAGGCGACAAAACAACCCACAGTCAGGTTGTAGGGCATTTACCCGTCTGGATGGCTACCACCTCTGGTCTAGAGTGTGCCGCCAGAACAACCTTGAGTTGTGTTCTGGCATTAGTGGCCAGGTACCAATCTCCTTTTAGAGCACGGCAGCACATTGATAGCACCTTTGGTGTTACAAATTTCCATAGGCGATGGTAACCGCTTTCGATCAGGTGGGCCGTCTGCCTGTCTGCTGAACTCACGCAATAAAAATAATCACATACAAGTCATGCAGATTTTAAATATCTCCATAGGTGAAAGATAAGTTTAATATCATAGCACTTAAAAGATACTGTGTTGACTTTCTCAATATCATTCAAAATACTTGAATTTTCAAATGACAAAATGTAGCGACCGGCCTTCCTTGTTGCCAAAGTACTACGAATAACTACTTACACAGTATGTTAAAGTCCCTAAATAAACATAAGAACTCCAGGCAAACAAAAAAGGGTCGTAAGACAAGTTCGACAAGACATCCGAATAAATTCTGATTAGATTTTGTAAGTCAAATTTATTTATTTTTTCTTCAAATACGGTTATGTATCTTACTAATGCCGAGTATTCATATTCAAACTTAAGAATAATCGTCAAGGACATACGCACTAGCAGAAGACCGAACCCACATAATCCCAACTCAGTCTCAGCTAAATTGTAGATCTTGGAATATAAACAAACAGCTAAGTTTTTTTTTGCAAATCTGAGTCATTTATTTCATTTAATTTTGACTATACGATTGTGATTTTTTTACACAAAATTACTTGTTTTAATAAAACTGCACTCCAGTTACCGCCTTAAATAACTCCTAGAAGGTATTCTTCTTCTCAACTATATTATCGATCAATCAATCAATCAATAACTCTTTATTGTACACCAATACAAAAATGAACTAACAGGCTAAAATTAAGGGTAATTATGCAATATGGTCTTATCGCTAAAAAGCGATCTCTTTCAGACAAACCCTATGTTATTTTCCATGTAGTCTTTCTTTTCCTTTGTGTCACCTTCTCCCAATTATTTGGGGCCGGTACAACATATCTATTCCTTCGTTACTCCTCTGTTCTGGCATACGTTCTCTGTCACACCGCAAATTATCGTGTCATCCTTCACGCAATCCATCCATCTCTTTTTTTGGTCCACCTTTACATTCGTACGCAACAATATCTTTAACGTTCTTTTTGTCATGTGACTTTCACCCCTCCTCATTACATGCACATTCCACCTTAGTTTTCGTCGTCTCAATTTTTCAGTAACGGATGCAACTTTCTACTACTCATTTCTTACCTCATCCATTCTTGTAACACCACACATCCATCTCAACGTTCTCATCCCAGCTGAAATGAGAATATTGAGTTTGTGTTTCATCTATAGTGCAGATGGAAAATAACCAAAATGACAGTCACGGTTCGGAGTGCACGTGACTTGACCGTAAATCACAAACATAGGATTTGGGCGCTGCCATGGCGCTTATTACTAAACATACTAGGGAGTGCTAATATAATATATCAACACTACTTATTTAACTTTAAAGGATTCACGATTAACGTACATAAACAAATTTGTTTTGTAACATGTGATGTAAAGATTAACACATTATGAATATTAATGGTGGTTCGTCAAATGTTGTCGCGAAGTCGACGTGTATAGTAGGCAATTTTTTTTATATTAGCGTCCGGAAAATATACGCTTTATTGAAAAGATTTAAAATACTGTATATTGTCATTTTCTAGTATAAAAATGGCATTTTATTCTGTAGTAAATTATTAGATAGTAAGTAACTGTAAGCTCATGCTTATGATTATGTCAGTCTGGGACACCATGTCCTTGAACAAAATTCATCTAGCTCTAAGAACGAGACTTAACATACAAAATACTTTCAAAGTTAAATACTTTTAACCTTTTACTTTAATCAAAATTATTTAAATTTAAACTTAAACGAAAAACTAAGAAATCAATTTGAAACAACATCAAATTCAATTCAGATCTCCATTATCTTCATCATACGGCTATAAAGTACGCATTCAATCAAGAAGCTCGTTAAACGTTTTAATTTCAATTAATCACAGGAAATAATTAACTGATACGACCGTGCTTTTCTGTTTTTCCATTTTAGAATAATTTAATGACATGATTGATAATAATGTAACGGCCAGGCAACATCATTAACTGCCAATTTTATACTCTGAAAAGACAACCTGTCGTTCATATAAAGAAGACAACATCTGTTCTTTGTTTAATTATATGCATATGACAGTTTATGAAATAATTAAAAATGAAATGAAAAAAATGAATTTTATTTGCATATGACATGGTACATAAAAATACAGGTTTTAAGTTATACTTACATATATAAGTTCACATGTCATGTGAACCGTTCATTACCCATAGGGTTTGCAAATATTACATCGTCTTAAATTAAAATATTATTTACGATGAACACGGAAAATTAAATTATATTAAAGTATTGTTGTATGTCAAAAGATAATAATGTCAAATAATTAAATTCATATAAATGTCCATACAGTCTCATCTATGTCTTGTTCTAATTAAAAAATAATGTACTGAGTAAAAACACCCTCCAATAACCAATTGTGAAGACTGACTTTAAATAAATTCAAATGAGTACTTTTTATGGCAACAGGCAAATTATTAAATATTTTAACACCCATAAAATTAGAATTTAATAATATATAATATTCTTGCTTGGACCGAGGGGATCTGAGACCATCAACCTCTACAAAGATCTTTCAAAACTCATCGACTCTTCGGGTGATCAGAGGACTGGTTCCTACCTCGGTCGAAAAATCAGTATGGTGATCCAGCGAGATAACATAGCCAACGTTCCGGGAAACTTAGCCATTGACTTCCATGACCTAGGCTCAGTATTCTACCTTAAGGGATTATAGGTAGAATACAATAAAAGTTAAGTTTTTTTGACGACCTCTTACAACACAGAGGCTTCAGATTCAATTCCTGGTACGGTAAATTTCGGAAAAGAATTTTCTCCGTTATTTACTATGGTCTGGGTGTCTGGGATCGGCCGCAGAGTAATCCGTTGTAAATCACCCATAACACAAGCGTAACTTGCTTAATTTAGGGGGATATACAATATGTATGTTTGTCTACCGATTATTATTATTGTAAATATATTTTACATGTAACATTTAAATATTCTATTCCATTCTATTCTTTTTAGGTTTCCTTAACCATTTTAGCATAAATGAAACCCTTCCATTTATCCTACTAGACCCAGATTGTTAAAACAGACAATCGTATAACATATTATGATACTATAGTAGTAAAGAAGTAATTTATTGGTTAGAGCCCTTGCGTCCCAAAGTCAAAACATGGCGAGTTCGAATCTTAACCTGTAAGCGTCACTTAATTTCCATGCGCTGTTGGTGAAGGAAAACATTGTGATGAAACCTGCACAGCGAGATAACCTGTGTATATATCAACCCGCCAATGCCCCTTGGACGAAAGTAGCGGGTATACTACCGTCAGGACCGTTTTTACCCAAGGGAGCAAGGAGTGCGTTGCACCCAGGCGCAGAGACTAATACCTACACATACTTGCCTTGCATAGTATATTACCGGTAAACCAAGCGTAAATTGCTTAGTTTGGAAATATACAATTAAATAATCTGCTTGTTTTCATTATTACTTAACATCATCTCAACTCGAACACTGAAAACATAACGAATCGCAATCATATTGACATTTATTGACTATTATACTGTTTTTTTTTGTTACTGGGAGGAAGGGGACACAGCCTTGCTGGGCGTTCTCCCATATATGGGAGGTCCGAGCCCAGTAGTGGGATAGTTATGTGCTGTTATTATTAACATATACTGTTTCTGAAGATATTAGTGAATCCTTCAGCGTTGGAAAGCTAAAATTAATTTAGTATAAAAACAACATTAGCTGGTAAATTTGTAACGCGTAACAATTGGCAAACAGTTCGACGACCTGATATCACAACATATACCTAAAAATAGCTCACCACGTTCAAGTATATTAGTATTAATACATTCTACGTCTATATTAAATTTCTATTTATTTTGGAAGGTCCAAGATAGCTCATCAAGTTATTGTTTTGTAGCGATATGAGTAAAATGAATGGGCTAACAATTGAGGTTGTTTAAAAATCGCAAATTAGAATAAATCTTTTATTTCCTTCTTTCTTAAATTTATAAAAGTCAGTAAAGAATTAGGGAAAATCTTTTACGTCCCTCCGGTTAAAACCAAATTAAGCCTCCGCAACCCTATCACAAGAATGTGCAATAACATACAACCGTCTAAACTTTAAATTAGAAGATCTCAGTATTTTTCACAAAAATAGACATAATTGGTTAAAAATAAAAAATCAGCTGTGACTATAATTTTTTTTTTCTTGACATTAATTGCTTATATAATACCTAAATTGACATTCTAATTAGAATAGATAATAAGAATATTTACGTAAATTATAATTTTATTTTATTATATCTTAATTTTTAATTCACTTTGTACACCACTATGTGGTAGAATGTACTGTTCACCTACAATTGTATAACACCTGTATAAACTACATTCTTGCAAATAAAGATATTGATTGATTGATTGATTGATATAAAATATATATCTATAAAATAATTGATAGGTCGTTCATGTTTCTACTTGTACTTTATTATACATATTTATTTTTAATTTAATTCCTTTCGCTTTTTCTTTGCTTTACTTCATTAATTTGGACAATATTGTTTATTCATTTACGTTTAACTATATTTGTACTTGACATTCTAATTACGACTATCTATAATATTGACATTAATTATTTAAATTATTAGTATATTGACGACATTCGAATTGCAAATGGTGTACACTCCTTTAATGGGTCCGTCCACACATCAGAACTTTTACATTAAATATTTGTAATGTATCATAATAATGTATGTGTCTTAAAAATAAATAAATTTATTTGAATATTTCAAATTCTTTTTTGTCTCTTTACTACTTTAGTATATGTATTCGAAAAATATATATAATTAAAAAATATATATAATATAATCGCTCAAATGGCGCAAGTATGCAACCCTCAGTGAGAGTTATATATTTGTGCCGTTTGCTGTCGAGACGCTTGGACCGTGGGGTCCTGAGGCCATCAGCCTCTACCAAAATTTATCGAAACGACTCATTGACTCTTCAGGTGATCAGAGGGCTGGTGCTTACCTCGGCCAACGGATCAGTATGGCGATCCATCGAGGAAACGTAGCCAGCCTTCTGGGCACCTTACCCATAGAAGACGGTGATCTGGGCTCAGTATTCTACTTATAGTCTTGAGGGACTATGAGTAGAATATAATAAGAATAAGTTAAGTTTTCTTGCATTGTATTGTCCATTGATATATGTAATAAAATTAAAATAATATGGGAAATATACAAAAAATGCGTTTTCATTATACTCAACGCGAAAATATTCGCCTCCAATTGGACCTTTTCAATATAAAAATTATATTTATGCAAATTTTACACTGCACGTAAAAAATATTATAAATTTTTCTACAAAAATTATAAATGTCAAATTCGTATCTATTATAGTACTTACAGTTACTATGACAATCAATTCTGATTCACAATTCATTCAATCTCAAACACCTGAGTAAAACCATTTAATTTGGGTTTAATTTTCACTTAGATATTATTGGAAACCTAAAAAGATAAAACGGGGTATTGATATTATATAATCGAACAGATTCTTTGAAATAATAACATTCGTATCGATTAAACGCCAAGAATAGGACACCAAGTAATCATTACTTTAAATAAAACATTTGAAAATTACCCTGGGATTGTTATTCCGAGTAATACATCGATTCTATGTTTCAGTTACGTAATACGTTGTCAACTGAACAGATGTATAGCGAAACTTTTAAAAGAAGATATTCGCAAATTAACTAGAAAGTGTAAATCAGGCTTTATTTAAATAATAATATTTTGTACATAACAAATATAGCAGTAATGACCTTAATTTAACATACTAATTATTTCCCATCACATGTACATAAATACAAATAAATTATAGTCGCAATCAGCATTCACTGTCACGGTCGTAAACAATAACTGCAGTTAGCAATCCAAGGTTGAATGAAACAACCCAGTCATACACCATATAGGAAAACAGTAATTACTAATTGTTAATTATTTTTCATGGTCATTTATGCAGAAATGTAACAGTTATTATGTCTGTCTATGTAGGTAAGTAACAATTTTTCTAAAAAATATTTGGTGTATATGTAAAAAGGCATATCCTACAAACCAGTACAAAATGTTATTCACAAAAAACCATTGTTTTTAACAGTTTTAAGCACGATATTTTATTTGATGTTTAATTCGACGTTTCGGCCACTTTTTAGTAGCCGTGATCGAGGAAAATAAGAAAATACCAAAATGGTATTGCGAAAACAACTAAACACCAGAGATGAACGCCATGTTTATGTATATAGGTAGATGTACATAAATAGTTATAATATACGTGGGTAATGAAAAAATAGATTTTCAAAGGCCATAATTGCCAGTATTTCTTTTGTCATCTGTGGAGGCTTATCAATAGCTCATTTACACACGTTTGTATCTAGTTTTTAAGACTATAGCTATTAGCCCCCAAATAAAATAAAATAAAATTTAAATAACTTTTTTGTATGTAAGTCAATGTCTTTGGGATCCGCTTTCAATGTCAAAAAAAATTGTTAAACTATGAAGTACAGAAATTGTTCAACCAAAGTTAACATATAAATTATTTTTAATCTGTGTGTTTGTCTGTAGATTATTATTGTTATCTAGACATCTAATTGTAACCATTCTTTTGTCCACAGTGAGATCACAGAAACATGCATATTGAAGTGCAAGTCGCTCTTAACTTCGTCATATCGTACCTATACAACAAGCTGCCGCGGCGGCGCGTCAATATCTTCGGCGAGGAGCTGGAGAAGGCGCTCAAGGACAAGTTCCGGGGTCACTGGTACCCTGACAGACCATGCAGGGGGTCAGCCTTCCGGTGTTTGAAAACTGGCGGGCCTCTGGACCCTGTGTTGGAGAGAGCAGCGAGAGAATCCGGCGTGCCAGTGCGGGATGTCCTCGAACACCTGCCGAGGGATCTCGCCGTCTGGGTCGATCCAGGTCTGTTGTTTTGGATTACTCTTTGGACTCAACCAAAAAGAATACTAGGAATAATATTGCGCTCTTAATCCAATATTAACACTATCCAAAAACCCGAAAACGTTATTTTTAAAGCGTATTTTATTATTACAATCAATGGATATTTTTGTTACTTTTAAACTAGGATTAACGCTATTATACGTATTTTTATGTTATACGATAGACGGCATTAAAAAGTCGATTTGGCAAAATTTTGGATAGTGTCATTATTGGATTAAGCGTACAATATAGTCACTCTAGCGTTAAATTCCGGCTGCATTCGAAGCGTCTGCTTTCCTATTTTTCCTTCTACACTTCAACCGATTTTCGGCATCCCTTATTTGTGAGACCATTGACACGCATCGTGAAGTCAGCATTCCTTGGGCCTACGCCTTCTACCAGGACCTGGCGGAAGTAGCATGCCTATACATTTCTTCCCCACGTAACTAACCGGCTGTAAAACATGCCTGTATTAGTGTAAGCGGATTCTCTTGCCGTCTTCTATGTCACGGATTAGAGCAAGACTACCGTGGATGCAGAGTTTCGTGACGCGATCCTTCTTCCAGTTTTGGAAGGACACTGGACATTCCTTAAAAAAATAATATTGATTCCATCATTTGAGTTATCAAATGGCGGAAGATATGATGCTTTACATATGATTTATCGAAGTGGTCCTGTATTTAGTGTTATATACCTACTTATTTAATTCGTTTGAGTTTTATAAAGCGATGATGTATTGTCGATGCAGACTTTGTAGACTTATAAAATAAAAAACAAGGCTATCAAAGAACTTGCCTATTTTTCATGCGCGTCATAACAACGTACGTAATTGAAGATAACAAACAGAATACACAATGTTTTTCTCCATAATTATGTCGTATGTACAGTTGTAGGTACACCTATGTATAGTAAAACTACGTACATCAATTTATATTAGTTTGTGAATAGTCTACGAGTTTTATTACCTTGTTCGTTTTTCAAAAATTCTGGTCTTTTATAGCTCCAGTTTTTTGGATTTCACATTTGATATGTACTTGATCTCAAACAAGGAGATGAAATAACTTTGAATTCGTCTTAATAAATGTATATAATTGTATATGTGTTACAGCTTGAGTCTTGAAAATTTTAAAGAATAAATAATTGAAAACCAACAGAACAATTATTTGCGATGCTTGATGATGATTTCTCTAGTTATATAGAATTTAAGTACATTTCAGAGTTAAATTGATGACATTATTATTATAAATTATATACATTATATTATGAATCCTTATACCCTTCTTCCATTACGCGTCATAAACACTACCAACGTGTTTCACATATTATTTTACATGGGTTTAAAATTAGGTATATACCAATAAACATTTAGTAGGGTTAGCGAAACGATATCAAGTTAATATAAGGTTAAAACTATACGAATGAATAAAATTAAGATCTGTCAATGAATTGAAAATACAAAATAATTCCAAAATATAACTGAAATTTTTATTTATATTATGATTAATCTTAATGACCGTTTTTAGAATTTTTGGCTTATGTTGGTCTGAAAGTTTGTCTCGAATAGGTCTAAAACTTTTCCACGGATTTAAATTTAAATTTTAGGAATATTTTCGATGTCTTGCAGCAGTGGGGTGGAGTACTTTATGCTTATGAATATAAAGTATAAGAAGTCCAGTCTGAACACACCTAATACAACATAAAAACAGAGAACATTACATAGTTGTTACGATCAGTCCAGTTAGATAAGCGCTAAATGAAAAATGACACTGTTCAATAACAATGAGTCTGCTGCCTAATATGTTTGTTTTGTTGCATAACTCGCTAAATGAACGAGGCCGGCCCACAGACAATGTCTCCGAGGACAATAAGAGACTATGATTATTACCGTGTTGCGACTTCTGTTGCAACTCTATGTAATCTCGGTAATTTAATAAACATAGAGCTGTTGTCTCGCCCTCGAACCATTAGGGACAGCATTGAATATGCACCTTCAGAGATACATGCACTACAATCATATTTCGCAAGTCGCGAAAACACGTGCGCAATTCTAAACATAATCAGAGTTAAGCAATGATTGAAATAATTAGGGCTAATTTACCTTAAGTTGAAGATACGAATACTCAATCCCATTATTTCCTATTAGGGTAGGCGTTACGATGGATCTCCTGCTAAGTTCCAGTTAACAAACACTTTTCGCTTCATCAATTTTCATTAACCTCTTCATACATACATGTTTATTTACAATGCTTTTTACCCTGCCCTTTCCTCAATATATCTTCAAATTGATTATGATGAGTACGTCTCGGTCTACCGGCACCGAATTACATTGCTGGCATATACTTGTTTTGTAATTCTGCTTTCATTCATTTCCTCTACCTTACCATTCCTTTTACAACTCTTTGTCACTACCTCCTTTTGTAAACCGCAACGTTCTCTTATCATACTATTTCTTATTATATCACATCACCTTAGAGATACTTCTCAAAGCTCTCATTTCAACTGCATATATCCAATTTTCATGCATGCTTCTGCAATACCAACATTCACTGCCATGCATTAGTGTTGGTACTAACACTCCTTGATGGATAGGCAGGCGTGCCTTTATAGATTTCTTCCGGCTGTTCATAAAAGAGTTTAGCGCTCCATTCACCTTATTACCGGCTATTACTCTCTTTTCGATATTACTCTTATACTTTCCATCTCTGGTAAATATATGCACCAGGAATACAAACATATAAATCACTATATGCACCACCGGTATACAAACATATAAATCAGCATTTAAGTAAATTAGCTCTACCTAGACAATGATTATTAATAAACAATAGTTATTTAACATTTTTCTCCGTTTGACATAAACAAGAATTGTGAAATACTTCAAGTGTGACCCGACTCAAACGTGATAAAACTTTGTACTTAAAAGCAGATAATATATGTTACGTTATTGTCCCACAGCATCTGGAAATAAAATTTCCACAGGATCGAAACAGTTCCGTATTCCGCTCCAATTATTACTATCTGAGATAAAACTAATCCGATGTAATACTTAATTTCATGAAAATTGATTCACATCGAAAGAAGTAAAGAAGAATCAAATAGATATAGAAGGAAAATCTCTGTCATATTAAAGTGTTAATAATATAGTTTCTAGTGTGAATTTTAATATCAACTTAATTTATCTTGTTCCAGGTGAAGTTTCCTACCGTATCGGGGAGAAAGGTGCCGTAAAGGTGCTGTTCAGCAGCGACGAACGAGCTGCCGATGAGAGAACCGATAGAGAGGTATGATATCACAACTCTCCTGCGATTTTTTAATAAATTATTTGTAAACATGTAGCTATTAGTTTATTAAGAATTTCAAGTGTGTTTGAGTCCCACAACGAAGACAACAAGAATATAATTTAGTTACTTGTCATAATTGGCAATAAAACTCATCAGGTGTAAACAGAGTGCAAATTAATGTATGTGTGTGTAACCCAAATAATCTCAGAAGCTACAACTGAAATATAATACACTTTCTAACGCTAAATATAAATTAATTAGCTAGACAAAGTAATGAAATGTAACGAATGCAATGAATAATTGTTTCAGGTGACTCGTGCATTCAACCCTGAGGCACAGTGCTTCAGGCCAGTGGAGCCGGCGGCGGCCCCCTCGCCCCCGGCGCCGGCCGCGTTCTCGCCAGCGCCGCCTTTCCGCGCGCAGCCGCTCACCTTCACGACAGCCACGTTCGCGCAAACCAAGTTCGGCAGCACGAAGCTGAAGACGAGCAGCAAACGCGCGAACCGTATGTCACCCACCGAATTCAGCAACTATATAAAGCAGCGCGCGGTGCAGCAGCAGCTGGCGGCGCGCGCGCTCTCGCCGGCCGCGGACCCTGGCGCGTACTTCGTGGCGCGGCGGGAGCCTGCGCCCGCGTCAGCGCCCCCATACCCGCCGGCGCCGGCACATCTGCTGCTCGCCAACTGAGCCGCACACGCGCGCTAGCCGCCCCGCGCGACCCGCTCATAGAGTCTTTACTTTTTTACGAGAGAGACGCGCGCCGCGATTTATTTTTTTATTTTCCGCGGGGGCGTCCCGCGCCGCCCGCCGCTTGTGATATCCGTACGATTTTCCATAACTTTTTGTATTCTCGTTGGTTACGTCGATGTGTAAATTTATCGATAGGAGCAATAATCTGCCGTGCGACTCGCCGGCGATTTATTTTCGTAATATTTAATGCCGAGTCAAGTTTTTGATGTCTTCGTTCGATATATTCGTAGGGTGTAAGGGAGCGAGAGGCCGCACGGCCGCGGCCGCGTGCGCTTACGACGACGTACCTTCTAGAGCGAGCCTGTATACATACGTCCTCCGATCTAAGAAAATACTGATATTTAAATATGTATACATAATATATATATTCGTACGCGATAATCGTCTAATTTTTCACGTGGAAACGGATGGCCAATAGAGAAATTACGTATTTTTAATATTGAAATTAATAATTCATACTATTATAGTGTACTGGTACCTATATGATTGTATTGTACTTGTATGTAATAAATGTTTGCATATCCGGTCGGACGCGGTCGGACGGCGCGGCGGGCCGCCCGAAGGCGTCGGAGATCTCACATAGTGTAATCATCACTCGTACGATGTACCCTTATAATATAATTAAAAATATACATAATATATTATAGGTTTAGCTACGTTTCAATCTAACAGTATTTTTTTAAGAAGATATTAGTCCTTGTGTATATTGCCGGTCGACTGCGTCGCGGCGGCCGGCCCTAGCGTGTATGGTATACTTATATTGTTATAATAAAAGACATGAATGATAGACAAATATTTCTCAATTCATTAAAATAACGGGTGCATGCAAATTCATGGAAATAAATAGTATGTGTTATTTATCTTTTTTATATTTCACTTGGCGGTCGCATTGGTTTTTCAATGGGGGGTCAGTAGTGGATAGTGGTAGGTGAACATGTAGCGGGACGCGGGTAGTCGGGTAGCTTGTCGTTGTGTCGCGAACTGCGGAGCGGGCGAATTCGCTCCGCTGACGAATGACCGAATACGCACCGCTCACGAACGGGCGAATACGCACCGCTCACGCCACGCAATTAGCACAACACTGACAAGTGGAAATGTATTATTTTTTTACTATTTTTATATTTTGATTTAGAATTAAGTCTAGTTGTATTATTTCATACCTTAAATATGTACTTTTTAATATCCTATTATTATAACGAGTGATCGTTGGCTCTCCGTTGGAAAACTGAACGAATGTGCTACAGTATTTTGTAGATAAAATCTATAATGTAAGTTTAATAATAATACAATTTAGTATAATGAGATTTTTTATTATAAAAGTACTTTTTATTTTTTCCTTTCTTTTGTAAGATATATTCGATGGAAGTGTTAAAGATAATATAATATTTGCATAATATAGTAAAAGCGGCACTCCATGCCCGCTAATATAATTAGTTAATAATAATTTTTCATATTGTTGTACGACTTTTTAAGTTTATATTAAAATGTTTTGTGCAATCTATGGGCTCTATTTTTTCATATAACCCACCCTGTATATAAAACTCCAGTATCCCATGGCATCCATAGCCGTGGTAAGGTAATTGCCTTAACGCACTCACATCTGAAATAACTTGGGTTTGAATCCTGGGCGGAAAACATGTAACATTTAGGCAGTTTTCTGCCCAAATATGAACATTTAAATATCACGTGTTCACTGTGACGGAAAACAACCTGATGAAACCTACACATCGAGATAACCGATTTGACCAACCAACTCGTCTTGCACAAGCGTGGTAGGTCTATTATCTGTTCTCCCTTAAAAAGGGTAAGACCTGGGCCGAATTGGGACGTTATTATTTAAACTTATCAGAATGAGGTACCCGACGGAGGCGTAGCCGGTCTAGAACTAGTGAAAATCGTAGGTACCCTTCTCAGCCAATTGCGATCATTTCATCAGCCAACTTCAGCGAAGCCCAAAAACAGAACAATCTATTTTGTACAAAACAAAAACACTAATTAACAAAATGAATTAGTATAAGATGTATGTACCTACTCCGAATAGTTTCCTATATAATATTAATAATTACAAATAATTACTAAGCCCGGCTAAACATCTGTAAGTTTTGCTCTCGTAAGCCTCTAAGGATAAGCTACGATCTATCAACACTGGACTCGGCTATGAAAGGTAGAGTCCTGTCCATGATATTAGTAGTTTTTTTTACTAAATATTGTATAAGAATCTATTCCGAATACACACTTTAGAAATGAAGAGTTAAGTAGTGTAGTAGAGAGTAGACAAAATATGAAAATCTTGGAGGTGATGAAGCAACATAAAATTACTTTTCAATCGTTAAGGGAACACCATCCGATCAGACGAGGTAGTGAACCTGGTGTGCTGAGACTGACTGTAGTTCCATGTATTTCGTATATATTATATTAAGTTCTAAGCCGAATTTTATATGCACGATATAGACTTATTCGTGTTTATTTCAGGACTGATAGCGTGAAGGGCAATGAAGCACAGTAGTATCTATAAAATAGTGGCTCACCATGTCCCATCAGGCTTGAACAGGGTTTCCTAACGTCTTAAAGAACTGGTGCAGAATCGTCACTAATGTTGACCTGCTTATTCCCAATCCGTGTATCCGTAAAGAGCCACCCATTTACCAAAAGCCGACTAGTAGTCATACGTATCGCCTACATTTTAAAATAAAATAGTTCTATTGAAGACTACTTTAATAGAGCCAAGGGACCGCATTCAAACTTTGTCCTTTCACATCACGCAATATTCGGGAGCAGTCATTGTGAGACTATTGGTACGCATATTACCCTTCACGATGATAAACTAGCATTTCCTGGTTCTATCCATTCTGTCAAGACCTAGCACAGACGGCATGGCTATATTTTATATAGATCAAAACCCTCTAAAATCTCAAAAAAGTTAATAGCTTAAAATAATTAAGACCATTTTTTTTTGACGCATGGTAATGTTTTTTCTTGTTGGATCCCAGACCCGAGGATGGTGTCCCCAGGACACCATCCTCGGGTCTGGGGGCTCACCGAGGGTTGCGTGGGACTCTTGATCGGTCGTATACCCCCCCATGGTCTCAGAGCGGAGGACAGGGGGATGGTCGGCAGTCCAACTACCCACTAAACCTAACCTGCGCCCCTAACTGACACGCTTTTACGCGGCGCCACAGGAACTAGACCAATAGGTACTGTATCTGTGACGCCCCAAAACTCAGAGGGGTCCTGCGGGGGAGGACATCCTCTTCGACAACAGGGGGAAGTCCGCGAGATCGCCCACTTGTCCACGCGGCCCCCTGTGCTGGAATCATGGAGGAAGACTGTGCGTAGCGACGGCTAATATATGAAACCAAGGCTAAAGCGAGCGTAGCCGCTTGGAAAAATATAGAAAAACATATTGATAATTAAGTCACTTTATTTATAAAAACCACAAAGATGACAAAAATAATCCTCATCTATGGATAACATAAGATTAGAGATTTGTTGGAGTGCAAAAACCAAAATAAATAATTAAAATTAGGTCTGTTCCAACACGATTTGTAACCAGTCAAAACTGTCAGATGCATTTCAATTTTTTCGTTCGTTAATTATTACAAACTAGCTGACCCGGCAAACTTCGTACCGCCTCAGAATAATTTTTTTCATATTTACTCCTTTTAAACCTTCCCTGGACTTCCACAAATAATTCAAAACCAAAATTAGCCCAAATCAGTCAAGCCGTTCTCGAGTTTTAGCGAGACTAACGAACAGCAATTGATTATTATATATATAGACTTACATATGTCATTTGAAATTGACAGTTAACTATGTCAAATTCAAATCGAATTGGAACAAACTTTAAATAATTAAAACTATGTTTTAAGTTTTAAGCGCAATTTTCGAACGAATGACACCGTTTGCCTCCGAAAGTAGGCACGCAATTGTTGCCTTTCCTGCAGTTTCTAATTGCAGACTTAAAACTTTCGAGACCTTTACAATTTTAAACGTCAGATTCATCGCCAGTTCCTATACCTTGCCGACCTTTCATTATGTACCCTATCGGTTAAAAATTGACATAAGCTCCACACAAGTAATGTCAAAATTCAACCGGTGGTAAGGCAAGTGAATGAATAATAAGATATAGGAACCGACCACTAAAAAATCTTTAAAATCGCGCCGTAAAACTATTAAATCATAGCTTTAATTATATTTAAATCACGAAAACCCAAGGAAAAATGTGTATCTTAAAAACAATACAATTTCATCGTTATTCTGCATTACATGTCTGCACATGCAATATTCAATTTGTATAAAACGCTGTGTAAATGTGAAAAATGTGTTTTCAAGTTCCGATTCCCGTAACTTTAATAGTCCGCTCCAGGCATTATGACCTTGTCCTATTAGCTGTGGGTTACGCAATACTTCATTTTGTATGGAAAATCGTGTATCACGAAGTCATATATTGCTAATAAGTTTGTAATGGTTGGAGAGGATTTAGATGAGCATATTATTCTAACCTTTAAACTGGGTAAATAATTATATTCGACATTATTTTCCACTTACATTTGATTTTAGTCTTAGAAGCATTATTAGAAACGGTAATCACCTGTTAAAAAACGTAACTGAAAAATCTCTGCGTTACATTGTATCTACTTCCAAAGCAGCTAGCAGGAAAGTGGGCAGTGCGAGTACACACATCTGTCGAAGATGGCACATTTGCGCTGGCCACTTCTCTGCTTGCCGTTTTGGAAATGCGTAGTGTAAACCGCAGGGTTAGAATTAAATTGAAAAGAAAGTTATCAACTCATTTTTATACTGAATTTGATTTTTTAATGACCTAGACTAAAAAATATTTTTAAATAATAAAATGTTTGTTGAGTGTCTAGCACCGGTTTTCTATGCAAAACGCAAAAATGACGCAATGGAAAATGTAGCATCTAGGGCTTTTAGGAAATTACACTTATTTTCCGATTGTTTTATCCAGTATTCCTCTATGCTCAACACTTTTAAACCTTTCTAGATTGCATAAGACTCCGCACTGCGCAATAGAGTGAGCGGCATCATTGTCCGCACCAAGTTTTCTTAAAACTCGTGCTCGTTACTAACGAGGCCCTTGAAACGGAAAAATTATTAGGATAAAAGATTTTTAAAAACCTTGTAGCGGTCAATGATGCGCACGAATGGATACTAAAGATTAACCCAGTAACATATTTTATATTTAAAAAAAACATGATTATAGTGCAGTCAGTATATCGCTGATTATGAATCAGTGAAACAATCCTAATTGCCTTTTTTGTACATTAATGAATATTTGTTAAAATTTAAAATAATCATTGTCGATTTACTATAAACATTATACACGAAAAAAAAATACAAAACTTAATTTTGGCACGGTGGTTTCGTTAAATTAAAAAAATACACTGATAAAACTATCTCAAGTTATATTATCATAATTATTTATTTAGGAAAGTATAAACAGGACAATAAAAATGTCTAAAGCCCAAGCCATACAGAAGTGACGTGTTGCCACCTTCGTTGTTTTCATAGGCACGTTTTCTAGATACTACGAAAACAGTTGCTTTCTTTTCAACTCCAACATACATCATACATTATATATTCTCTAGTATCAACTATACTAGAGAATATATAATGTATGAAGTAAGAACTATATGTATCTAAAGTTCAAACATAATCAAGATACGACTCTCGCAACTAGGTGGCGATGCAGTCAATAAATTAATTTAAATAAGATTTATATTATTTGAAACACATTTAGCAAACACCGCAATTTCATAAATAAATCCTTAAATTCATAAATGTAATTTAAAACCGACCAAGTTTTTGCCAAAACCTGCAAGAAGTTGTAACAAAATATGGTTTTCTTATGTACCACACGTTGTTAATTATTGCAGGTTTTGGCAAAAACGTACCCCGTAATTTCTTTTAATTGCGTTTTTAAAATAGATTTACTAATAGCCAACGCCAACTAATTGTAACGGACGTCGCTAAAATCCCACTTACATACAAAATGTACTCTCCTGATATGAACGATAAAGTGAAACACGTCATCGCCTTGCGTCTATTCTGTGTGGCTTGCGCCTAACGCCTTACCTATGACAATTCTAAAACTTATCTATGATTACGTACAAGATTTGTAGGCCACTGTAGATTTACAATAAAACGGCATAAACGAACAAAAACCAAAATCTGTAATGAAACTGTATATAAAAACCATTGTTAATATCTAAGTTGAACTCAGAGAATTATAAAGGACGATTAACTGATTATTTAGTCGGTTTATTGCAAGTACTCATTAACTGACATAAATAATTACATATGGCAGTTAAGGAGTTCTTGCAGTAAACCGACGATTTATTAGTAAACGTAATGAAAATAAAGACTGAGCGATATTGCCATGCCTAAAATATCCTTCATCCACAAAAGATATTTACAAAGATTTAAAGATACGCGCTACACTTTTGGCCACCTATTTTGTAAATAACAGACTGCATTGGGTGGGTTTATGTACAAGACCAGTCACTGCGCAGCCTTATCAACAATCTGGGTAGGCCATATGTAGTACGCTGCGAACCATACAAGTCGCTATTGCTAGAAACCTGTTCCTTGCTTTATATTTAATGTTTAAAATTTTCAGAAAAAAGTAAGTACATTGAAGCCTGCAACATTATTGTTAAGGTAATGAACTGTTATGACGATGGAACCGACAGCTTCAACTAGATCTGAGTTATGGTCAATAAATCCACGTAGTTGGTTATATTCATAGTTTGAAATTAAATTATATTCTCGACATAAGCATAATAGAAATAATTCGCGGTCACGTGTTTTTCAAAACCAACAATAGATTGATCTTATATAGTCTGTGCTAAATTACGACTATGTTTTTGCTAAAACATTTTAATAATTTTCAAAATAATATCTACATAAGAATATACAAAAAGATCTATTAAAGTCGGTGTATGAAAGTGTTACGCCACGTTGCTGCTAAATCTTGCAATACATTTTGATATTTGTCAATTTCAATGCTTATAATATAGAAAAAGCTCTTACATAATCGATGCTAAACAGCCATGTTTTTACCAAAATCTTCATTAAACTTCATTATGTCCAAATCAATACTTACATTTGAAAAAACGATTTTTTTTCTAAACTTGCGCCCATGTTTTTAACGTTCACTAAATTATATTAAATAATATTTGTTAAAATCAAGATTTACATGTAGAAAAAGCTCTTATACAGTCGGCGCCTAAACGGCCATGTTTTTACCCAAATCTTCATTAAACTTCATTATTCGTTCAAATCAATACTTACATATGAAAACAAAAAAAGGTCGATTTTAAACTTATGGCAACGTTTATGCCAAAAGCTGCAATATGTTTCGATATTTTTCAACTCCAATACTTACTTACATATACAAATCTCTTATATATTCGGTGCTAAACTTACGGCCATGTTTTTGCCAGAACGTTCACTAAATTATAATATTTGTTCAAATCACGATTCACAGAAAAAACTCTCATTATGTCGGTTTTTAAGTTACGGGCACGCTTTTGCCAAAATCTGCACTAAATGTCAATATTTATTCAATTCAGTACATAAAGATAAGATCTTAAGTACCAACTATAGGTAATAAACTTATTATTATTATTAATATTTTAATTATGCAGCATTCTATAGCTGATCTGGGCGAGGCACTTAGATTTGACAGTTTATTAATAATATTAAAAGCAACTACAGATTTTGGCAAAAACGTAACAATGAATACTGAAAACGCTGTATCTAATTTATCAAGGATGTATTAAAATAATCAATGTTTTCATATAACTCGAAACTGCATGCAAAAAATAAATTGTGTTAGTCGAAAAAGTCGGTTTGGTTTATCATTAAGAGTGACACCAATCACCATAGATGAGGAGATATATCCCTAGTGGTCAATTTGTTTTATACCTTTAATATATATATATATATATGTATATATATATATACTTGCAATCACTTAACATAATCAGTACATTGTAATAACTGAAATGACCTTTTCATTTCTAGTTTAAAATCAACACAATTGTCATTCGGTTCCCGCGATTATATCTATATAGAAGAAATACAGTAAATATTTACACAACAAAAGTAATGTTTAAAATTAAAACCGCCCAAACCTCATAGAACGACTGTTTTTGTTTATTTAACGTTTATGGTGAACAGAAGAAAACCATTACAAATAAACACTGGTAATTACTGATTTTGACTACAATTTCAAACTTTTGGACCATGTTTTCAAATATTTTAACTATACGGAGTAACAATTAAATTACATATTTATTTAATATTACTTATTTATCATAATTTGTAATTAATGATAAGTACTTACAAATCTATATAATCCTACAATTATAAGTATCCAAACTGTTTATGTGAAACTAACATAAAAGTAAAATTGGTAATTTCAAATCCTTATTCTGTGATACAAGTAATAAAGTTGAATTTCAAAGTTACAATTGTAAATAAACGCTGAAGTAATAAATAAAACAATAAACTGAGCAGATACTTAAAATAGACATAATATTAAAAAAATAAACTCACTATCATATATCCAATAAATCGTTTTAAGTTACTAAGCAAGGAATGAAACCTTAATAATAAAATTAAGATATTTATCAGAATCAAACAGTCATACTCCACCAGTAAGACAGGGTAAATAACGTTATCTACATTTGAAATAAGAGTCATAATATTCTGTTTCTTTCAAGAAAATATTGGGTTTATAGAAAAACGCTGTAAGACTAACAGCAAAGCACTCTTAATTTTAATTGAACTCAAATATCGTCAGCCAATTCAAGTGGCGATCAGTGGGACATCTCAATGTGTCTCTGTAAACTCTTCTTGTTCATATAAAACCTGTCACACATGGCACATGGAAAAAATACTTTTTCGTTGTCCGCGTGTCTCGCCCGAGTGTGGGAGGAGAGGTCTATGGCCCTAGCGAAGTAAACGTTACAAATGTTGCAGTAAAATTTGGTGGGTGTCGCGTGCATAGCACGGTGGGCGATCAAGTCGCGCGGTGTTGCCACTCCATCACCGCATTGTGCACATGTGAACTCGCCAGGCTGCGCTACAGGAACGAGACCTTCGTCCTCACTTTCACCGCCTGACTCTTCACCATGATGCTTAGCTCGATGAGCTCTATACGCCTGCTCACTATCAAATTGAATCCCACAAAAATCACAAGAGTACTCGTCCTCGGTCTGGGCAACAGCGCCAGAACTACTCCCCTCTCCACCGTCGTAATGTTTCTTCATGTGAATGAGCAATGTGGACTTCCGTGTAAAACTCTTCTCGCACACTGGACAGAACACAGAATTAGGTTGGTGAACTTCATCCATGTGTCTTTGGTAGGCAGCACGCTTCGTAAACTCCTTGTCGCATATCGTACAATATCTATCCTCGAGCGGTCCCAAACTGGGGTCCAACTCTGAGGAATCATCTGAACGCAACTTCTTATTGGGATTGACGACGGTCACCTCTACTTCTGCTGGAAGCTTCCTTTTAACAATTGTTGTAGGTGTTGTATGCTGTACGCGTGCTAGCTGGACAGCATCAACCACCTCATATTTACTCACTTTGTTAGTTACTTTGTGTTGCGGCATCCAGAGACCACTATTGTTTGCTGCAGCTTTACCATCGGGCGACCGTAAATGCCATCCGCGATGACTCTTCAAAGCTGCGATCGACGTGTAACTCTTATGACAAATTTCGCAGTCAAATGTTTGAGGCGTTGAGGAAAGTTGATTGATACATTGATGATTCTGCAATGCAAGCAAACCGACAAACTGTTTTCCACAGGCATCACAGGGATAGCGAGCTTGGTAATCCACACTTGGATCATTGGATTCTTGATCATTATCATATTCAGGTTCATTTTCTGGAACCATGTCTTGCGACTTACTGGATCCTTGATTAGAATTATAGCCCAAAAGCTCACGAGCATGGGCGGCCTTCAAATGCTCATAAAGTTCTAATGTAGAGTTTAGGGGTTTGCCACATATTTTACACATTTGTACAGATGATTTGTGAACATTCTTCCTGTGTCGGTAATATGATTTCTTGTCTGAAAATGATATTTTGCAAATAGTACAGCTGGATCTGCTACTTCCTTCACTTGGAGCTTGATGTTCGGAACTACCCCCAGCATCAGAACCGGAAATACCATGTTTGGCACGTTTGTGTTTCCATAGACTTGTTTTAAGGGGAAATCGTTTAAAGCATAATTCACATGAAAAAGGCATTTGTTCTGGTTGACTCTGAGGAGTACTATTGGTAAAGTTAGTAAAGTTAAAGCTATTAAATTGTGGTGTCGACAGCATCACACCATTTTCATCAACATTATACTCTTCCTCCTCGGTTGATGCTTGCATGGTGTTTTCTTCACTATCATTCCTATCATTCAGTATATCGGCGTGAAGTACTTTTTTGTGTTTCCAAATATTCTTCTTGTGCATGAAACCTTTACCGCAAATATCACAACAGTATGGTGCATTAGGAACATTATTGTGGCTGGGCCTAAACGAAACAAAACCAGGTTGCACCATAGGGAATTGTTTGATAGGTTTCCCAATTATTTGTGGCGCGAACGACTTGTTGTCTCCCGGTTTCTTATTAGTTGTGGGTACCTTGGCATGTATACGCATATGGTTAGAATATGCTTGTCGGCTTTTGAATGATCGGATGCAAATGTCACAGAAAAATTCAGCATCGCCAGCTACACTCGCTCCGACTCCCGGATGCACTTGCTGGACATGCTCAGACAATTTTTGCGGAGTACTATACGAATTGGCGCACACACTACATGGATAGAATTTCACACGCAAATGTGTATTTTTGTGTTCCGCCAGTTCAGATGGTCTTAAGAATTTCTTGTCACATTGATCGCAGTGATGAGCAACTTGATGATGTTCCGCCACTTGATGGTCAGTCCAGGCATCGACAGTCTCAAATATTGCATTACACTCAGTACATGAGTAATGATATTCCTCAACCTCATCTTTTACAAGAGACATGTCTGGTTCAAAGCTCTGTACACCCAAAGTTCTGTCAGAATGCTCTGCATATATGTGTTTGTTAAGATCTGTTGCTTGCTCGAATTTAGCCTCACAATGCTGGCAATAGTGGGGAGTTTCCTCATTGTGAACAAATCTCAAATGTTTTACCAAATTGGGGTAACTAGTATTTTTCTTAGCACAAATCGGACAATCAGTTGGGCGCCCATCAACACATTTATTTAGATTATCAGTTTGGTCCAGTGTTCCTGCGTGAATGGCAATAGCATGATCATTAAAATCTTGCAAGTTGCCAAACTTTTCAGTGCACATGTCACATGAAATGTACACAGTGCAATCACCTTTGCGTATATGCTTCTTAAGTAAATTTTTATCTTTGAATCTCGACCGACAATGAACACAAACAAGAGGGAATCGAGACTGTCCGTCTTCATGAACATCTAAAACATGTTTCATAATAAACTGTTTGAGTTGAAATTTCGCAGGGCATAATTTACATGCATAAGAACGAGCAGTTAAGACATCTTTATATTGGCCCTTGTTGTCTTTCACCTCATTTTCAACAACTAAATCATCTGTTATTCCATTTTCATTGTAAATAATCTTCCACAAATCGGTGCAAACATTTGCTCTCATGTGGCTCAGTAAAGCTCCAATGTGGCCAAATGTGATCACACAATTATAACATGTGTGTTTGGGTACCTTGTGGCCATTTTTCTGCAGATGCTGTATAACTGCTTTTCTTCGCGGATGTTCACGATCACAACATAAGCATCGTTTTGTGTTTATCTGTTCAATGATATCTCGATATTTCGCAATGAAGTCTCTTTGAGTCTTTGTGACATAGAGCTTTTCAGGGTCCAGGTCCTTTGCTTCTCCTTCATCAATCGCATCACTTGGTTCCGTAGTTTCATCAAGCTCATCTTCTCCCTCAACTTCTGCTTGCACTTCCCCTTCCATGTTTCCTTCCCCTTCTCCTTCGACTTCATCTTCATCATTGCCTTCATTATTGTATGAATTATTTTGTAAATCCTCATTAATCTCGACAACTGGTGCCAAGCCCATAGGAGGCTCATCGTCGTCATCTTCTTCAGGCATATCATGGTGTTCTTCAATTCGTTCACTATTTATTTCATCGGATCCGTCATCTTTTTCGCCTTCACTTTTAATAGCTTGCTGATGATCATCTACGTCCATATTTTCTTGAATTTCATGTGTTTCATATTCTTGGTTGTCATGATCATTTCTAACACTTTTAACATTACTCTCGTCATCAGGAAGAATTCTTTCTGGTTCATTAGGGTCATCATTTGCACACAGATTACTTTGTTGGCGTGCTATTTCGATCTCATTATCAGAATCCATATCAACAGTATCATAGTTCTGACTTTGATTATTATGTTCTTCGTCGCCCTCTTCACCTGGATGTTCATAAATATCAGGCACATCTGGCTCAGACAGAATAGTTTCAACCTGAAATGATGCTATTTCAGGCTCAGATATGAGGGTTTCGGGGCTTTCAGGTCCAGAATTAATAATTTCCGGCTCAGACACTAAAACTTCTGGCTTAGATGTCAAAAGTGTTTTCAAAATATGTGGTTCTTTTTTCCTTATTTGCAAATCCTTTAAAGCCTTAATGCGCAAGGGATAAGGTAAGTTATTTGGTGGAACTTTAGACGCTTTTATGGGTATAGGTTTAGGGGGAGTCAGAATTTTATGAGGTAATATTTTTGCTGGAATATTTCTAGGCAAAAATTGCATTTTATGACTAATAGGGTTGGGCATGAGCCGCGCTTTGGGATTGAATGGATTCGGACGAAGTTTTGGTTGCATGTGGGTCTTTTTGGGCGTTATTTTATTCGTATACCTGTCAAAACTATGAGCAGTAAGCTCGTGGCGCCTAGCGTTGTGTGAATATCTGTAGGAGCGACCACAGACCAAGCAGTCTTTGGACGCGAGTTGCTGAATGCCCTGACGAGCATGCAGCGTTTCACCACTGGGGCGCATCACAGTGATAGAAACCTCGGGTATGTGAGGTACTTTGGGATAATTTTGGGCATTGTCATTTGTTTCTTCCTCTTCTTCTTCGTCTTTTTCGCTGTCTTCTCCCTGAAATAACATGAACTTTGCTTTTACTCACCGCTGTTAAGAAAATTGAAGAATAGCAGTATATTTTTACATTCTACACCAAACTTTATGACCACTGTTAACAAAATATGGCTGTGCAACAAGTGATTTTTATACAGTAACTACACAGTATTTGTGTTTCATCTTTTCAAGCTAATTCAGAAAGGTCATTAAATTTAGCATGGATATACTAAAACTATAATACGCATTGCCGATGCCACTAGTCCGACTAAACATAGTACATATAAATTTTAATTGGTTTTTATGTTCAGCTTGAATTTACTCACTCAATTGAGTCAAGAAGTATACATGGTTCTGAAAAGCGACAGGGGCGTATAAGACCACGTACAGTAAAGAGGTGTTCAAATAAAACAGCACAAGGTTCTTTTAAATCATATAGGAATTATTTTATTTGAAATTAAAATAGTATTTTCTAAGTTTTTGCAACTAGTACACATTACTTAAAATGTTTTAATAGTTAAGCGAAAGAAGTGATCGAAATAAAAATCAAATAACTGCCGCACTTTAAACCATGTTTAACGGTAGTTTTAATTATTTAATTAAAATGACAAGAATAAGGATCGCAAAGATACTTTTAATTTTAATTTTAATTAACAGCACATGAAGTACAAATAAAAATAGAATGTTCTCGGCAAATATAAAGCCCACATTTCATACAAGCTTGCTTAGTTCTTCTGTCTCGTTTCGTGGTTTTAATACATATCTGACATCTGCGTCTGCCTTTGAAGTATTTTTCAATCGAACCATCTGGTTTAATATTAAAACTATCTAATTTTACAAACAGTGATTCTTGTTTGTTATTGGCTAACAGGCCTAGTGCCAGCTCTTTGATAAACAAACGACGCTGAACGATTTTTGAAGAATTTTGTGAACCCCATATAACCTGTGCGTTAATAGCAGCTATATTTAGCAAAGTGAAAAATAAAGAATGTGTCCAGTCATTGGTGTACAGCATTGTGGTATAATAATGCATCACCACATCAATAACTTCTACTGCTGACTTATGTTTATTGTAAAAAGAGAACAATGCATTGTGATCTAAATTTTTTTTTGTGCAATAATTTGGTTCATTTGATATTATATTCACACATTTTGATTTTCTGGTAACATATGATACAATAGTGGTTTCGTCATCTACAAATCCAGTTACGGTTGAAGAATGATCTCTATTACACGAAAAAAAAGCATGCGGTAATAAATCATTACTTGGATGTAAAGCAGCAACTGTATACAACTGTGCTTCAGCCTTTAAATCATTTATTAAAGAGTATGATGCAAACCAACTATCAAAAACAATAATTCTACCAGATCCTGCTAAATGCTTAACCACTTTCTTAACAATATAACCAGGTTCGAAATAGGAATCGTTCATGACATCCAAGTTACTAATGTAAAAATTAGATGAATCAACTAAAAGGATCATTTTAATTCCATTTTTCAGCTCTTTTTTACTAATCTCATATCGGAATGGACAGGGACCGTAAACGGGTACAATTATTTCATCAAGAACTGCAACATTTTGTATATCAAATGCTGTTCTGCAATTCATAGCAAACATCTCAAAAACTTTGCGAATCCTCTTCATTGGATCGAAAAGCATAAGACTGGCATCCATTTCATCATCAGAACTGAACACTAAATTTTGAAGCAGGAATTTAAATCTTTCATAATCAATTGCATTTTGGATACATGGTATACCACAGTGTCTACCCCATAAGTCACTAACATTTTCATGTGTTGCTCGCATTATGCCATGCAAATAGAGAACTCCAACAAGTTTTTTAATTTCAATGACATCTGTGCAGTTTGTTTCATCATTACAATTTTTAATTATATTTAGATTTGTAGAAGTTACAACGAGATCTAATAAATCATCTGAAAACAAAAGCTCCCAAGCAGTTTGGGGTTTTATACAATATTTTTGCTTTTGAGGTTTGATTTTTCTTAATAACGCTAACTCTCTAACTTTTGCATTCCATGCTGTTGCTGATAATTTTGTATGTTTTGATATAAATTTATTATTTCTGCACTGGAAGTATGGCTTTTTGGAATCAAATGCTATACAATCATCAATATTTGGCTGCAAACTTCCTTCTGAATCAGACTCATGATTTGAATGGTGAAGGTTGTCATATTCCTCCCTGCATTGTAGGGAATCAATTATTTCACTATCTTGAACCATGTTCAGTATAGCATGGACACGGAGCCAATCCATTCTTGGATCTACATTTGTCTGTGGATAAAATTAATTCAATTCAACTACTCCACAAATGAGAGGATATTCTTACTTCAATATTCTTCTCATTTTAGGTTAAGCTTTATTTATGTATCCACAAGTCACTTTTTTACAATAACAAATTACAACATTTGCTTAATTTTTTTTTTCAATTCTTACACATAATTACAAAAACTTGATTTTAACAGCATTATACTGATTTCTATAATACTAAACATTTTTTGACTTTAACATTTTTGAAGAAAATTGACATTATTTGTTTATGTCAAATTTGAACCAGTAGTAGCAAATGAATGGATAGTATGTATGATATATGAAGCCAGCATTAAATAAATTTTAAAATTTATTTATTATTTATAACTCTGGTGTTTTTTAATATCTGTGTAGGACTATCTTACATGACAGACTAAAAATGACACAAATACTTAAATAAATTAAACTTGAGACATAGTATTAAAATTTGTTTCAAATAGGACGGTATGGGAGAAATTACGTAAATAAAGAAATAAACATTGTGATTCTAATTATATAATAATTAAAATTATTATTTATTTCATAGAAAAGTTTACGATAATGCTACAAATTACTTCGTATAGATGTGTCAGCCATATCATCCTATTAAAAATAGACTTTAATAACATTTTTAATTATTTATACTGACATGTCATCATATTTTTGCGTATTTGCTCAGGTAATGTGTATATTTGGATAAATATATGACAAGACATAACATATAATATTTTCCTAAGTTTTCGCGACTTGTATACATAATAAATCTACGTTTTAACGGTTTTAAGCATAACATGTTGCGAAGTGGTGGTAAATTAGATTAAATTTTTCTTCAGTGATCACGGCCAGTGAAAAGTGGCCGAAACGTCGGAATAACAAAGATCAAATAAATTACAGCGCTTAAAACCGTTAAAACGTAGTTTTATTAAGACATAACATAATG
Organism: Dendrolimus houi; assembly: GCA_039645545.1. Taxonomy (NCBI): domain Eukaryota; kingdom Metazoa; phylum Arthropoda; class Insecta; order Lepidoptera; family Lasiocampidae; genus Dendrolimus; species Dendrolimus houi. The sequence continues at coordinate 18,954,710 of CM077127.1, read as the reverse complement.
TTTACCTTATCACTCTTTGGTGTAAGTCCCAAGGAAGCCAAGATGGGTGGCCCTTCTGGCTGCACTTTACTGGCAGAAGCAACATTCTGGAATGTTAATACATTAGCTTAATAGACTAAGTTAATAAGATTTTTTTATTGCATGAGATCATTCGACAGGCAGACGGCCCGTCTGATGGAAAATAGTTATTTTTAAGATTCCATAAGCATTTTGCTAAAGAAAATATCTATCTATACTATAATAAATCTTTAAATGGTTCCAGTTTGTACATTGCGTTTAAAAAAATGGAAAAAAGTAAGGGGGCTAATTCAGACCAGGCTATTCCGAGAATGCGATTTTTTGAACTTTTGTCTCCCTGTTGAAGCATCACATGAAAACCACTGAACGGATTGAAATGAAACTCGATACATTGACAGCTTATATCCCGGGTCGTAAGTTAGGATACTTTTTATCCCAATACATGACGTTTCTGTGGGATAGACGAAAATAGCGAAAAAGACAGCACAGCGATCGCATCTTTTTTGGAAACTACTATAGAACTCGACATAGTGGTAGCTTATATATAACCCGAGTTAACACTTAAGATACTTTTTATCCCGATAAATAATGTCGTTTCCATGGAATAAACGGATTAGCAAAATAGATGGCCCTGCAATCGCGTTTTTTCAATTCACTAACAAAGTTACATTGTCATTCGTTGTATTACTCAAATCAGGTTGGCTTCGACTCACCTCTATGTTTTGCTGGGCAGTTGTCTAGAATATATATAGACTTAGTTCCTTTGTTATTATTATATGTAAAAAACCAAATTGTTTTTATGTAAGTAAAATAAAACTATTGCCCCTAGGCAACCCTAGTTTGACACGCGTCGTAACCGCGGGGCAAACTCTAGTAATATTATAAACTTGTAAGAGTGTAGTCTTGTTTCTTAAATTTTGTCTGATTGTTCAGGATTCACATAAAAACTACTGGGCCGATTTCAATGCGGTTTTCGAATTGATCGATCGGACAGGACTTAAATCTGCGGTACTTTATATCCCGAGTATCTTTCTCGGAAATTCTCTTGGGAGAGGTTTAAAGTGGCCAGGTCGAAAAAAATTGATTCCAATGCGAAATTTTCACTGATCAATTAAAAATAAAATATTTAATAAGACAATTAGTTGTTATCCCGAGCTTTTACCGGAATTTTCAGGATTCATGTATTTTTATACTAATAAATCTATTACCCTGCTGAAAATAACCTTTAATTTTATATTTAGCAAAACAATTGTAATCTTTGTTACCTGTTCAACGTGGACAAAGGTGCGATCAAATGCTAGTTTGTAATATTAAAATACCTATTAATCTGTCTACGTAAAACTATTGAATCTGTATAGATAAATATTAGTAGGATAGTTTCATAAATATCCTATGGTTCCACTATACAATATTTTAGTGAAATCTTAAAAAACTAGAAATTAGGTGCTGTTATATGTTATAAATTATAACATGTAATAATAATTGAAGTCTGGAGAAAAAATTACTAAACTTAAATATGTGGATCATTCTTCGACACATCTTTAAAAATCATAATGATGTAGAAAATTCTCACTAAAATAAAAGGTTAAAGCTTGATAGATCTTTCCAGAAATATTGGTTTAAAATGATTGTGGAGTTTCTAGCTTTACCATAGAGTAGTTTTGACGTATAGGGTATTTTTTTAGTTAATTGCTTTCTTTAAGTTAGGCTATTAAGCCAAGTGACGAAAGTAGATGTCTAGTATGACTATTCAACCTTTCACTTGGTCAATATTTTCAAAGTACTTTCTTAAGATTTAGCAAAATTAGAGTCAATTAAAACTACACTTAAACTATTTAAAATTAGAAATTAAAATGAAAATTATTTGTGGGTATCTCGTCTTAGTATTTTATTATAATAATGTGAAGTAACTAATATCAAGTAAGGTAAGTAGTGTGGATAGACTTTTTCTAAGATAATAAAGTTTTGTTCATCATAATTCTCAAATTTAATTAATAATACACCAAATTTCGTGTATATTTGGTTCATTCCCAAAAAACATACAAAAAAATTCACTTTCATATTTATAGGACTTACTTGGTTGCTACCATCGGTTGAATTTTAACATTAGTTATATGGAGCTTAGGAAAATGAATAAATATGGGAACCAAGCCCAAGCAAATAATAAATACTCTTAGCAAAATAAATGTATAAAGATCTCAATAACTAATTAAGAAATACATTCATTTGTTGAATTAGCAAAAGCATTGAGATATTATCAAAGGCTACTGAATATTTGAAACATTGTACTGTATGAGAAATAAAATAGTTTCCTCAAGCAAGCTGGTCACAGTGGGAATTAATTATGATGTCTACACTAAGTAATAGGGAACATGTATGTAATTCCAATATAGGTCACGAATTATTTGAAATATTTATTACAAGATATATTTATTTCTTTATAAATTAATAAAGTAATTTAAGTATGTGTATTTAATTTATAAAATATGTAGTTTAAGTATGTTTGTTTATGATATATACCTAATAATCTGCACCACCTATCTCGCCAGATTAGGTTAAACTATTCCTTAATTAGGTTGCCTGGAAGAGATTCTTTAAGCGATATGGCCGACTATTGTTACTACCATGGCCATATTGTAATTTTGTATTTTTGAAATTGTATATTTGGTGAGCAATAGTGTTTTCTATCTATCTTTTATTTCTTTTCTTTGTATGCTAGTTAACCATTTTAGGTGAAAAATTAAATAAATGATTGAAGGTCTGTGCACATAGAAGGGTACTAATGAAGGGCTCCTTAGAAGTCACAAATGACAATTGATTTCTCTTTTAAGCAAAAAATTTAATAAAATATATAATAAAATTCCCATATCTCAAAAACTATTATCTTATACTAATATATAAAGCTGAAGAGTTTGTTTGTTTGTATGCTTGTTTGATTGAACACGCTAATCTCAGTAACTACTGGTCTGATTTGAAAAATTCTTTCAGTATTAGACAGCCCATTTATCGAGGAAGGCTATAGGCTATATATCATCACGCTAAGACCAATAGGAGCGGAGCACCAATGAAGAATATTTCAAAATCGCGGGGTTTTGAAAACAAATTCCATGTGTACGACATTGCAGGCACAGCTAGTAAGGGGATATAGTTCAAAACAATTTTCATAAATGGTCAATCTGATATGTCATGTATTCTTGTAATATACTTATATACTAAAAAAATATATATTTAATGAACCTACACAAAAACACAACATACTATATTGTAGGTGACATATGTGCTACTTTTGCATCATAAGGGTTCAGGTGGGATACTCATAAAGAACATGCAAACAACATAGCTGACAAAGCTGAATATGAGAGTAAATTTTAAAATTTCTTAAATAGGTCAGCCACAAATGCTTATAATTGCTTACTATGGATACTTCCATAGAACATATTATCTGTTATTTGCTGAAGTATCATCTCTTATCATATACATGTGTGTCCCAAAAATCCCATATTTATGAATTTCAACAAGAAAACACATTTTTTTTTTCATATTTGGATAACCGCTGATCATAGACTGTTTGAAGTAAATTTTTTGATGTTTTTGGAATTCATTATTTAGTACAAGTTATTTTTTAAGTAAAAAATTCTTAGTGACATACTCCCTTATTCTTAGAAATTTTAAAAGGTTTAGACTCTTAAAAAAAAATATTAACTCTCTAATATAAATCACATTTCAAATGTAATTATTTATGAATAACACTTTTGTTTACTGTAGAGTAAACATCTATCCTACTATCCCCTTTATTTATAACATTTATAGGAGTAGTCCTATAAATGTTATAAATAAGGGGGATAGTATTTTGTTTAAAAAAATATTAATTTTTAAACCCCATACAATAAATTATCTAAAATAGCACACCAAACTCCCTCAGACAAGGGAAGTCCTATAGCCACAATTCTTCTAAAATGAGTCCGCCCAAGCCCACACTCCCGGCATTGGGATGTTTATGGACTGATGCAATAAAGGCAAAAAACCTTTACTTACAATTTGTATAAAATTGAAAGATCAATCACTATGCAAATAAAAAATCTGAATTTGAAAAAGAATTATTATAATGCCTTAATACGAGATGTTGATACAATCAATGCTTTTGCAATAACTACATAATATAAACTTGTATAAGGGAAAAATTGATTGAGCATACAAGGACAATCACCCACTCACATGTCATTGGAGTGTTTGTTGCAGCAAGACCAGATTATTCTACTGTATTAATATAAAAATTCAATGAATCATGAAAATTCATTCCCAAGTTATGATACAAACAGCTAGCATGGCATACCACATTATAATTTCTCACACATTTGCTTCTACAGTAATGACTCGACAAATGCTCAATGTCCTTGACATCAAAATACTACTTTGAGCATTCTTGGTCAATACTTTTCAAAGTATTGGACTGAAGTAATCAAAACAAGTTTCTGTGTGATAATCTAAGAGAGAACAATAAGATATACACACCTCATTGTCAAGGTATGCACCATCAATAACCACTCCATCATCATAGGCATCCTCAGAGAATGGCTCACTTTTTATATTATACTGAAAATACATATTTAAAAAATTATAAACAACAGAATTCTACATTAATAACAAAATGACAATTCCAAGCTCAAATATCCAGAAAACAAACCCACCTCTTCTAGTTGGCTGCCCTCTTTATTTATAAGAGACTGTAGTTTGTTTTGTGTCCTTTCACATACAGACTTGAATATATGCCAGTTATTGACATTGTCCATGCATTTTTTGCAAACATTCGTCGGCAGGTCGTCATTCTCGTTTATCTGCAAAATAAGTCATACGTAATCATGGTATGGAGGGCGAATGGGCGAACGGGCGCACACCACGCGTTTCATCAGAACGAACGAGGCGAAACCGCGCCTCACGTATAGATACGCGAGGAGAAACTAAGTAGGTAGGCGTAGGTATAGCGCGGCGGCGAGCGGCTGCTCCTCGACCGAATAAGTAGAAGCGAGTCGAGTGGCAGCCAGTGAGCCCCTCGAGGGTTACCGCTCGATATACACACACACACGGCTATAGCGCACTCACGCCGACACCGACGCCCGACCCGTCGACCCGTTCGAGGAACGAGCTACGAGCTGCAGGCTGGTCTCGTCCGATAAATCAATACACCCGATGTCCAACGGCGGGCATACCTAGCGATACGCAGCCCCCTCCCAGCCTGACCCCCGGGAATAATGCCAAACCCGACCCTCATGATATGCGCCTTTCCTCGCCGGCTGCACGGAATGCGACGCGACGCGACCACAGCTCAACCGATAGCCGTGGAACGTTACAAAATGGTGGACGATCTTACGACATCTCCACCTAAGCGCAGCGCCTGTCATCGCACGAAAACGAGGCGGATGACGAGTTCTCACGTATGCCGAGGGTCTACTTTCACTCAAAGCTTCCCCGTATTACTTTTTTTACGTATTACATACCTGAATAGACACGCAGTCCTTGATTTTCAAGGCGAGGACGGAAGGTTCCGTGTCATCCGAACTGGTGGTAGGAAAAATCGGCAGTAATTCGCCTCGAGATGACAAGCACAGTCTACAAACACGATCATAGTTCACATTCATTGTAAATAAACACTATTTTGATGGTTTCCACGACGTTTAAAAGAGAGACGCCATGTCAGCACGAGCACTTCAACACAAAGCACTGCACATCGTTCTTGCTAGAGCACGAAAGCCGCTGATGTGATGATGAGCACGAGAAGTCGATAGGTTCGGCCGGAACGGCTGGGTCGAGTCGCCGACCACCTGTCGTTCTGCGCATGTGCGCGTAAAATGGCGTCAGGATGTCCAACATAACAAACACAAAATTTAGTTAATGTCAGAAATTGCAAACTTTTTATTTCCATGTTTTGTTTTAAAAATAAGTTCCAAGAAGTGTCTGCTTTCAGTAAATGTTTTCATAGATAAATCTGTAATATTTTTTATGGGACTAAAAACGAAATAATCGTAATTTTTATATATTTTGCGACATTTCCATTACATCTTTAATACGGTACAAAAAAAATTAGATGATTGACATTCACGTTTTTAGTATAACGTGCACTGAATTTTATCTCTTACATAATTTTTGGGTGAAACAACAAATATATCGCGTCAAAAACTTATACTTAATATATTTTACTATAACATAATTTAAGTAATAATAATTTAAATTATTTGTAGGAAGTTTGTTATATATGGAGAATATTAAATTACTTATTGTTAAAGTATATAAATACAAAAAGAGTTCTTGACGATGCCTACGTAATATTTTTTCGAAAGTTTATTTTTTATTACCTTGTTTCCAAAACATTTATATGCAATTTTAAATAAATTTAGACTTTACTCGATCTATGTTACTCAGGATAATGTAAAGATTGTAGTCATATCGTAATTGAGTCTCGCGTTTAAAAGTTTGAGTAGAGTAGTCGCACTCATTCAAAAATCTTTGAAGCTGATTAATTTTAAACAAAGAATTTTAAGTAATTTAAATTCCACCTTTAATGTAATCCCAGAGGCCTATAGATTAAAAAAATTAAAGTTAAGACCAACCTTAAAACTGTCTGAAGGTTAAGTGATGGGCGTAAATTAGTTTAACGGGAATAACAATAAAAGGAAAATCTGACAAAAAGCATTATGTACCTGTATTCAATATTCTGTACCTTTTCTTTAACCAATTATTGGTTCAGCAGGAATTTAAATAAAACTATACCTACATTTTATAATTTGTGTATGTTTTCTTTGCATAAGATTCTCTAATAACAACTTTCAAATCAATAAGTCACAAATAATAATAATTTATTATTATGATAAGGTCGATATCATTTGTGTGCACTGTATAGTACTTCCAATAGTTTGTTACACCTGCATTGTGTAGTTGACAATCAGTCTGTCTCTTTCTAAGCTCTTCTAAACTGGTTCCTTGGGGCGCCAATTTCAAATTACAGATAAAAACCAACCAACTTCATATCTTCATAATGATAGCGGGAAATTTTAAAACTTTTAAAAGTTAGTAATTATTATGCGAAAATTTTACGTAATTAATTCATGTTTGTAATGGTTACAAGTTCGTTACGTTTATTAAAATTCTCATTGATATTCATTTCGTATGAAAAGATAATGTTGGTTCGTTTTGATTTAAGTAAATAAAGAACCAACATAAATTAATGTAATGTACCTATCAAACATTTCACTGTGTACAGGTAAAAATTAAGCCGGCAAGTAAGAAATGAAACAAAATATTTATAAAAGATATTTTAGATCGTCATTTTCATAAGTTTCGAAGTTACAGTCATAGTTCGCCTAGAAGGCAATCTGCACTACGTGTACCAAGATTCGATCTCTTATCCAGGACCACTCTGTTTCATCAATCCTATTTTTGTTAATAAAATTGACGCACACTCTACTGTTCAGGGAACTCCTGGTAATGTGCGACTTCCTAGCTAGACTTGTATACCTACTAAAACACCCCAGAGTTCCTTCTTTCGCCATGAAGTAAAGTCGCGGAAATATATTAATTGCATTATGAACGCTCTAACCCTAGCAAACGTGGGCGCATCCGTAACACAGAGGGCCTCCCTTGCTTGGGCGGAAAGCAGTTGAAGCACCCGGCATCCCAGATACTATCTAGGTGAAAGAAGCATACGCGAAACGCTTACGCGCTCCCTCCCTCCCGTCACAGCGGCCTTTTTGCGGGTGTCGGCCGGCATTTACCTTTTGCGATAATGAACCGATTTTCTCTTAATTTCTTCTTTTTCATATAAAAGATAAAGCCATGGTAATGTGTCTCATTCATACGACGTGAGTGCGAATCCTGTCCATTCGGACTGGATAACTGGATGTAAATGCACCGACGAGCCCACAGCCCGGACATGAGACGTATTAAAGAACGATGAGGGGTTTTAGTGGGTATCTCCGACCCGGGTAGCAATAGCAATTCTGTGAGTGTGCCAGTGCCACTCCGAAGTGATGAATCCTACACTCCCCACCGTAGTTCCCCCGCGGTGGTTTATCCCCAAGCTAGTTTCACCTGGATAAAAGAAAGGTGCCAGTCCTGGACTGGGAGTGTGCACCGTCTAGGCAGTTTTTTTGACATAATGTGCATAGTGTTACATTCACCACGTACTAAACCTAAAGGCAACATTGAGATGGAATCTACTTATCTTGTCTCTGTACCATCTGTTTCACTTTACTGTACGACTTGAGACTCACCTTTTATATTATATCATAGAGGAACGCCATTTGGTTGTTGCAAACACTAATATTAAAACAGCAAAGGGGTCCCTTTTGAGCATTTCAATTCAATCATTTTGTCACACATAATTAACACTATCGTAGAAGCAATTAATTGGTAATTTATCAAGACCAGTATTCCATTATATTACACATATACTTATTTTATACATTATATAAGGTTCCCATCACCTCGTCCTCGTTTCGTGTTGTTCGTACGCTGCGAGTGACAACTATATGATATCACTGAAGTCTATCAGATGCGACTGAAGGTTGTTGTAGGCTTTCAACCCCTTTTGCTCCTGAGTGTTCTCTAAAAGCAGGGCCGTCTTAACCATATTGGTTGCCGCAGTACAAATTCAGCTTCCGTCCCCTTATCGATAGTAAAAAATATAATAAAAATTATATGAAAGCATGTTACTACTTACATAAAAAACTGAAACCTCATGAATCCTCATATCCGTCTGTCGTCGCATAATATGTGCAGGCATAAGGCGATACGCTTGGCTTGCGCCCCATGGGTACCTGCGCCCGGATGCTACGCAATTCTTGCACCGGGTAAGCCTTGAGTAAGGGAGCATAATGACTAGGTCTCCGCGTTGCCTTCTTAGTATATATAGGGAATTACTAATAATACGAGGAGTTGTACTCGCAATGGTATTGTTTATAGGTAGGTATACAGGAATCATGTGAGCTATGTGAATTTAAAAATCACATCACCATCCATCATTAAATTCTGGTAGTGTTCGGAGCATTTTTCTATTTATTATTCTCAAAATGTCGTGATCTTCAGCATCCCTAATCATGAGACCGTTGGTACGCTTGTCATCCTTCACGACGTTAAGGTAGCATTTTTGAGCCTATCTCTCATATCGAGATCTCGGGAATGCGACTTGGGCAAATATTTCAAACGTACCTAGCTGGTTACCGCAAACTCCCTTCAAATTCGTTCGTCACGTACATGATTGGCGCTATTGGTGCAGAAGTTCATGACGTGACTTAAAAAAATTGTTTTCTAATAATTATAATAGGTATAAGATTAGGCATATTTAATGGAGAAAATAAAACTAGTCTTATCTGCATTAACAACGGCGATAAGTGTCTATTTTCGATATTGTCATTGGAGCACGTTCATGGAGTAATTATAGTTTTAATCATGCTAAATTATGCAAAAATAATTTGGTGCACAAAACATTACGTACATTTGTAATCATTACGATGTCGTGAGAGGAGACCACGGCATCCTCTCCACGTTGGTTTCCTACCATGGCCAGTACCTAGCGATTCGCGATGGCAAGATATTCAATTCGATTGATTCCATTGCTCAAACACCTCGATGCTTATTTTATTGTTTTCAGCTCTAGTCGAAGAGTTCGAGTTCGATACGTTTGCCGGAAGATCGAGCCGAATAAAGTAAAATTGATTCGAAACAGTCGGTAAACACCTAGATTGTTCAGTCGCGATTCGAGTCGATTGTTGACTCGATTGTTATTATTTTCATTGTTTAAACAATTCGAAATCGCTAATCGAGATAGCAATGGGCAATTTCATGCTCGGGTTAGCGGTGGATAACCAACCGAAATTGCAAAAACGTATCCATCTGGCTATTGATAATTCACTGGCTGGCTAAAAAACCTACTGATGGCTATTTGGCTAATAATTGAATGATTCGCTAACCGACAGCTAACGGGTAAGCTGTAAACTTGTCAGTTGTTTAGATATTAGACAAATATTACCCAGATGGCGAAGTGGTTGACAACTTAGCCGTGGCTATTTTGTGAACAACCAACAATTAGCTGGCTTTTACAATAGCTATCAATCTCTAGTCGCGGGCAAGACATCATAATATACAAACGATGGCAAAGAGAGCACGACGAGAAGACTCTTACTCATATGTGGTACCTACATTTTAAGGTATACAACATCACAGCATCGTGCCTTCGTCGCAGTGTCACTTTTTGAAGTCATAATATTAGACATCTATCAATATTCTTCTACGCAGATATGTTTTTTGACAAGTGAAATAAAACAATAAATATCAGATTATTATGATTTTATTCACAAGCAACATTTATTGCCACGGATCACATCAAAAAATGTGGCAAATCTAAATATTATTAGTGTTTTTACTATACAAATTATCATAAAATATTTATATAAATAACATATTACAACATAATAAGTACACTCATGTAGAGCTTTTGACGAAATACGTTAGTGTCACAGGAATTTAATTGGGGTTTTTTTTATTATGTTGTTATGAATTCTTGTGCGAATATTTTAGGTTCATATTCTAGAACAATTTAAAATTGATTAAATACAACAAACAAAAGAAAGAAACTCAGTTGTAAATTACGGCTTGATGTAAGTAATATTTAAAGAAATAAAATCGGATTTGTCAGATGATCAAAGATATCTATGTCAATTTTCTACTAATAAATAGTAAGGTAAAAGATATCTCTTTAGCCTTCCTTATCTTAGGCCGGCAAAGGTACGTTGCCGAGTTGCCAGTTTTTTGGGTAGCCTATGGAAGAAAATGACATGCTCAGTATTCTACATATAAATAGTTTCTGGGTACATTCTTTTTATTTAAATCTCAAAGTATCTCGGATAATGTAGTAAATTATTTTGTTTTATTAGAATTTATGTTAATTAATTGTTAATAGAAATTAGCAGGAAAATACTGTGGTGATTGCCAGGAAGATAGTGTATCTTCTCAAGTTAAGAAGGTTCTGGATAATATAATATGTAATTCACGCCAATCTTTATGACCTAACGGACCATAATATAATCAAAATACGCCTCAACGTCAAGAATTACTGGAGGTGGCCTACCATCAGTTTTTTTTAATATTTCTCTAGTTATAGCTGATTTAAATTGACCCTAAATTCACACCTCCTATCCTGGAATAAAGAACATATTTATAGATTATATTTTATTACAATATCTGTATTAAACTGAGTAATTATAAATGATCAAGGAAGAAAATTGGTTTTTACAACTAACGAAATTCGGACTGGGCGTGATTTTCCCTGTAAATCAGCCATAGTCATTCGCTTGGTGCTCGACGTCTTTTACGTCTATCGTAAACTGTATGTTTGTGCGTGTGAAATTGCGGACACAGAGTATGATAATTCGTAGAGCTTTCAATTTCTGAGTAGGTATAACAACCGGTTGAGGACTTAAGTTAGATGCTAATACAACATATACATTATAATACATTACTATTAAATATAGTAAGTACTAGTGTTTTATGCAGTTCAATATTAACAGAGAAATTACATTTCCCGATAGAGCAAGTGGTTTGGGGATTTTAATAAACAAAAAATGTAATCCTTAAAACATTATTTAGGAAAGCGAAATAGTTATTTACAGTATTGACAGTTTATCAATGAGAGTTAAACAAAAGACAAATAAGAAGTGTTTACACACGAGTTAAAATCGATCAGTAAAAGATCAAATGTGCACTGCCTACAGTTGTTCGAAAAGTGTAACCTTACCGACTCGCTTCCACGTGATGAGTATAAAGTCAAATCAAAATGTCCCGTCAGATGGCGTGTTTATTATGATTATGTTTCTGCCTTAAAATAGTTTGTTAACGGTTTCAAGTCGTGTTGCAAACTTATATCTGAAGTTGGAACAGACTTTTTACAAATATTTTTGTACACACACGTGAAAATTATCAATTTTCACTACATCATCCGAAATCGATAGTTACAGGTGTCGTAGATTTGTATTTTGAGTCAGTTGCACGAAATATAAAAAAAAATGATTTTATTTCTTTCTTAAACAGCCTTGCCTTATGATTTAATATAGCATATAGGTATTTTGAGCTAAGCTATTATCTAAGTAGAAATATTTTACAATGAAATTTCGCACACACTCTTTTTTCAAACATTATAAATTTACAACATATTAAATATTATTAAATGCACATTTTATATAATATTTGTATACACCATTGTTTAAATGAAGTGTTCGAATATTAGTATTTATTCATATTGGTCCACAACCACACATTTATTTAAGCTGGTAGACATTTCAAATTTTCCACTCTTCAAGAATCAGTAGAATGGTATCATATTTTTTTTTTTTAATTTAAGCCTTGGTCACACGATCATATTATCAGTTTTGGTCAGTTTTCATGGTACAACTAAATTAGATAATCTAAAGAACTTAGTTGACAGTGATTGTTTCTGTGCAATTCCACGACGTACTTAGGTATGTGGAGCAGTTTAATGAAAGAGACAGTATATTTGTATACATATGATTAATACAATAAAATGCATGTATATTGAGCAACATTAAAATAATAGGAGAGCCGGCAGTCAAATCAACTGAGATACTTTTTATGAACTTAAAGACTCTGTATCCAGCGAGGTAATGCTGCCAGCTTTCTAGATACAATGCCCAGCGACAGTGGTGGGTCTGGTGGGGCTGGACGGGCTTTAATATAGGTTTTTTTTTACTATTGTATATATATTTTTAACTTAGGTTTATTTATAGGATAGTTTAGTTTTTGATATACAAGTAATTAATAAAAGACAAAGCTTAAAAATTAAAAAATAAGAGAACTAATGTAACTTACAGAACGTCGCAGACTCATAGATTTTGTACGAGCATACCTACTTATGACGTCACAAATAGGTTCAAAGAAAAGGAATTTTTAATTACTTTCCAAACAATAATGCATTCATTATTGTTTGGAAAGTAATTAAAAAGATTTCTATTTTTACGACATTTTAAAAGTTAGATGATGAGATGTTATTTTAACGCTTATTCTTTTATGTGTGAAAATATTGGAATTTCTTGTGATAAGTGTCCGCTTCCTAATTGAAAGAACTGTTCCAGAAAAAATAGTCGAGTGATCAGTGTCAAAAATAAGTCATTAGGTCAATAGATACTGCAGTTCGTATTTAGATACCGTGTTGTGCTGACGACTATCAATTGTCAGTAATTAACTGCACCAAAACTGAATCCTAAATGGTGTATAGGCTGATTTACATTGATCCAGCTATTGCCTTGGGGAGCGGACTGACTTCAACATATTGTAACGGGAATATTGAATACAGTCAGACTCGGTAGCATTTTACTGACTTGAAATCAATTTACACGATGCCAATATCAGATCAGCACGGGCTTCCTTCGAATTTAAAGTCGGTAGCTGTATCAATATAAAGCAGCCTTTACGTTGGAAATCAAAATCTCTATTATCTGTGTAGACCTTTACATTCTTAGCGTCGTTTTAAAATGGCGGGAGATTCGAAATTCGATTTACGAACACGGCGGGCACGAAGACCTCTGTTCCTGAGACGGCTGCGCGCGCACTGCAAGCCTGGAGGGGTCGACGGGGTTCGCTTTGGCAACGAGCGAGCGCGCCACGTGTGCGAACGCGGCTTCGACGTTCAGGCCGGTTTTGGCTGATGTCTCCATGAACGCGACTTGGTATTCCCTCGCCAAGCGCTGCCCCTCCTCCCGCCGCACGGCCCTCTCTAAGCCGCTATCCGATTTGTTTCCTGCAACCGTCAAGGCTAGTTACAAATGTTATGTTTTTACGTTTGACTCTGACTAGCAATGAATGGTAGCTGTCCATAAATTTAGCTTTATGATTTATGTATGTTGTTGTAGTACATGGCTGAATTCGCTTAATTAATTTGTCATAAATAGCAATATGTCCTTCCATGTTCTGTCCTGTCGATCAGCGAAAGCCGCATCGAAATCGGTCCAGTAGTTTTTACATGAATATCGAACAAACACATAAGAAATCTAAAAAAAATTGCACCGAGTTCTCCGTCCATTATATAGTCTATTCCAGTTTGTTTAAATAGATTCAATGTACAGACACGGCATGTATAGAATTTTATAATATTAAAGATAGGTAATAGATTATGACACATGTTTCAAATGTAGGTATTTAACAATAATAATCTCTATTAAGAGTCAATAGACTCTACCGTTCTACCTATCTACTATATATTCTACCTATCGTTTTTTTTAGTTCCGATACTTAAATCCTAAAGGTAAAAAGGAACTCTTACAGTCTTACTTCAGTGTCTTTCTGTCTCAACGTGCGTCATAACTGATTATTTTATTAATCAATGAGTAGCGATATGAAATTTTGCATATATGTACCCAGTGTATCTACAAGACACAAAAATGTGCCTAATGTTAAAGCTTGTAGTAACGCCAACACCCTTGAGGATTTTTCGGTACGGATTTTTCGAGCGATAGCGGGGATTCCATAGACGCGGTTGTTTTTCAGATGCGTTATTGTGAATAAAATGAAGTAGTATTTAAAAAAATAATAAACCGAATTATTTATCTGTCTTTTATAATGATATGGATATGTTTTTATCCTGTTTTGATAAGAATTGAAGAAGCAAAATGGTTTCATGTTAATAATTTGGAGGTGATTTGTGGTTTTCTTTCTTAACTTAAAATAGTCAATTTATCTGTATATATATACATTTGTGGAAGTATAACAAAAAAAACCACTCATATCGTGAAGATTTATGATGTTTGGTAAAGTATTGATGAGTAAATACAAACGAAAAGTTGTTTTGTTTGCACTCCATTCACAACCTTTTGCGCTAATAGGAGCCTTAATAGCATTATTATTTTTGTCCAACCCTTCGAAGTTTACCATCCAATAAAATTTGAAATATTCACATTTCACATGTTCCCATTTTATTTATAGGTAGGTACCTACTTTTTAATTAAAATCCTGGGAGAGGAGGATTTTCTATATGCTACAATAATTATTATTATATTATTTGAATGATTCTAACCATTATAAGACAGATAGATCTCAAAGAAAATTTATTGCAGTGTGTGCTAACAGCAAACAAAATTATTACAATTGGTTCATGTATACATAATATGTGTTTAAAGAACTTTATTCTCAAAAGAACATTACGGTTTACTTATATGAGGTACAGAAATTTATAAACTAACATAAATCCTAAAATCTAAAAGCGAGCAGAGAGAGAGAGATACATAAACAAACTAGGTGAACAAAGAGGAAAATAATAAAGAATAAGATAACATTTTAGGAAGGTCTTCGGTACATAATTATTTTTAATGGTTAAGTTTTTATTTTATAGGACTGTATGTTTTTACACTCCTATTCATTACGTAATTTGTTGATATTGGCTACTTAGCCTTAAATATTTTTTTTGCCATATTTTCCTATTCTCGGTGGTGGAACAAAAGAAATATTAGTGTTTCTTAATATATTTTGTGAGTGAAATTAATATATTTTTTAATAATATTTGATCAAAAAAAGCTGACAGGTACTAATGATATTTGAACGGCACGAATATAAATTATCAGATAAAACGCGTATGTCATTTTCATGTTGTATTTTAAGTTTGACTAATGATGATACTAAATAAAACTACATGATGAAAATAGAACAAGTGACAGCGGATGTTAAACTGACAACTCAATGCAGCTTGGCATCCGAGTCATTAGGTATACAAAATATACGTATATAAGCACGGCATCTGTTATGGTTGAAACAGCAAAATCAAAATGAAAAGATGCGCCAAATGCATTTGGCATTGTCATTGGGCTACGAAAACCTAAAAAGCATTAATTATATAAAAATATCTCAAAAACTACTCAACAAATAATGTTTGAACTAATTTTCGTTCAAAATTTTTTTTAAGTCCATCTCTCTTGATATTTGGATAAATTTTCACATTAACGATTAATAAATTAATAGTTCTAAAAAGTATAAAATAAATTTTAAATTAAATCAAACCCATGAATTTATTACATTACACAATTTGTTCATGATATTAAAGCTTGTCGCGAGATTTGCTTGTGCAGGTATTCTTTTCAATAAACCCTTTATTTAGATACCCATATGGTAGTGCACAACAAATAACTAGTTCGCCATCTTACGTCGTCTGCCATATTGGATTTGGAATGACGTGACTAAACTAACCATGCATTGTCATCCAAACTAAATATGTATTCAAAAATTCGTCTCACTCGGTTGAGGATAACTGCTTTAAAATTCAGTTACAAGATTTGACCCAAACATACCAGGCCATTCAGAAAAAATTGCGAAAATAAGTTTTAAAAAGACTGACCAGTTATAATTTAAAAAAGACTGACCAGTTTTAACTTAAAAAAGACTGACTAGTTATAATCTAATTTGAAAATATGATTACTTATAACTAAAAATAGCTACGTTCCAATTTACAAAATTTCCCTCCACATTGTTTGCGAGCTAATTTAAATTATAGTGTCTCATTGAAAAACGGATCTGCGCCGGGAACATTTTCGCGCCATGATTTTTTACGATTTGAAGTGTCGTCTGAAACCGGACGAATCGTACGATAGAATTCAAATGGCATTCATGGATGAAGGCCTTTCTAAGGCAATCGTGTATTGTTGGTACAACTAATTCAAGCGCGGTCGACTAACTTTGGGGGATGAAGAAAGAAGTGGTCGCCCTTTGACGGCTGTTACGGAAGAAAACGTGCTTGCAGTGAAAAATTTAATCCAAGATAATAGGCGAGTTATGTATCAAGAGATTCAGCAGGTACTGCAGATTGGATCGGGAAGCCTTCACGAGATTCTATACATGCATCTTCACGTGAGCAGGATATATTCACGCTGGGTGCCGCACAACCTCACCGATGCTCAGAAGCAGGCCCGGGTGGAATGGTGCCGTGATATGATAAACAAATTTGAAGAAGGCTCGTCTCGGCGTGTTTACGACATCATTACAGGTGATGAGTCCTGGATTTATCAATACGATCCAGAAACGAAGTGCCAATCGACGGTTTGGGTGTTTCAAAACGAATCAATACCTACCAAAGTGAAGCAATGTAGAAGCGGGGGGAAGATTTTGATCGCGAGTTTTTTCAATTTCACTGGCTATTTGGCTACTGGCTAGTCAATTCCTTTACGGAACCAAAGAAACATCAACGCCAAATGGTATACTATCAAATGCTTGGCAGAAGTTTTCTCTGTTGTGAGCAACAAGCGACCAAGCACAGGGCTCCGCGGGCTACTGCTCCACCACGACGACGCGCCCGCCCATACCGCGCTCAAAACGAGGGACTTCCTAGATAGTATGCCGTTCAAACTCCTGGATCACCCTACTTGCAGCCCTGACCTAGCACCGTGTGACTTCTTTTTAATCCCGAAAATAAAAAATCAGCTCAAAGGGATACAATTATCGTCGCCGGAAGATGCGCTGTCAGCGTTCGAGCAAGTTGTAAACGAGGTGTCTGCGGCGGACTGGAAAAAGTGTTTCGAAAACTGGTTCAGACCCATGAAACTTTGTATATAGGCTGGTAGAGAGTATTTTGAAAAGATTTAATAAAAAAATATTTACCTATAGAACATTTATTTTTATTTTCGCAAAACTTTCTGAGTGTCCCACGTACATAAATACAACCATTGCAAGTAAAATAAAATTTATATAAAAAATTAAAGGTGGGACACAACTTTTTACGACTGAATGTGAATATCACTTTAATAAAATAGTAATTACAGAACATCGAGACGATTTTTAAACATCTGACTAACGATATCCCTCCCACACGAGTGTGCTTTGAAAAAAATGACCCTCTATAAGATGTATGGCGGCTATCACTATTTTAAACAGACTTTCAATTTTTTTTCTTTACATTAAATCCTATAAAGTAAGTCTATACTCCCGAAGTGGTGCCATGGTCACCAAGTCAGGATCTGGTGAGTCGATTCCAGGGAAATCGTGAGTAACCATTACTTATTAAAGAACGCTGTGCGCCTAAATTCTTGGAGAAAAAGTTGTATACGTGTGTAGCTATTACATTTTCTATAGGCGCTTAATTTTTTTATATCCATGTTTATGTCAATTTCTTCGTCAATTGTGGATCAATTTTAATTTTTTTTGTCTTTATTCATAAGTATACACTCCCGAGGCGATTCCATGGTCACTAAGTCAGGATCTGATGAGTGGATCCCAGATAAATGGAAAAAGCAACCCTTTTAGAAGAACATATACACCGAAGAGTGAGATGACAAATGTGTATACGCGTGTCCATTGTACAATTTCTATAGGTGCTTAATATATTATTTCTAAAGCTATTGAAATATTTGGTAACTAAAAATGATAAAATATAGATTTTTTAACAAAAACAAAACCAACTATACACGAAAAATTTACATTTACATTTATTTTTTGGATTTTAGTGTGAAGTCGGTTTTGTTGTTGATAATATATTTTTATTTTTGAAACTTTACTACACCATTATGCGTCACATAATACTATAAATATTACATATCTCTACCAAAGTGTGGGGTATAGTTATGGGACACCTTTTATTTATTATGAACAGATCCGAACTTTTTAATGTAGGTTAGAAGGTTAAAACAGGAGGGAAGCGAAGCGGAGCTCCTCCCTCCTTACTTAGCCTTCGTGGTTATTTTTTTATAACCACCCAAAATTAACTTCATATCTCAAATAATAATTAATAATGTTGTATATCTATACCGCACCCGGACTTAATTTCGTATATATGGAGTTAATAGTTACCAAGAAAAATCATTATGACATACAAAGACAAACGGACGGACGGATATGAAAGTTTTATTAGGGTTGTCCTTTTACCAAAATGGCTACGGAATCTAAAAAAAAGTTTTGAACATACGAATATACACGGTAACTTACCTAAAAGCATAATAACTACGTCGTCCTGGGCATACTCCCTAATCTCGCCGAGCCACGCTCGTATGTTGTCGAAACTCACTTTATTGGTGACATCGTATAACAAAAGAAGAGCTGTGAACATAGATATTAATCATAAAATATGCAATGTTTATGTAGATAAGGTGAATTCAACAGTTTTTATTCAAGCTAAGTTGCACTGAAGAACATTTTTAGAAAGTCCATCATACTATTCTATCTTAATGTTATGCAATATTCTATTAATTTTATTATTATAATGTATTCAAGTTAAAATTATGTCTACTTCATATGTACAGAGCTTTGCAACGAGCTATTGTTGTTTTAGTAAAAGAAGCGGCACGACACTCTCTGTAACTCTCTCAGCCTTTTTTTAATGTAGGTTGTGTGTTGTACAATATGCCGTAAATATGTATTTCTTATTCCTGCAAATATTTAAAAATGCATCTCTTTTTCTTTATTAACTACAACTCTTAACGGATTGTTTATCTAGCCAATGTCAAATATCACATGTATATCACTTGAAAATTTAAGTTTTAGAAAAATCTTTAAGCAAAATCCCTTGCAAAATAAAGGTGCCGCAACATGTTACAAACAATTCTAATAATTTTACATATAAAAAGAACAGGCGTTAAAGTGATACTTTAAATTAACTTTAATTACTTGAGTTTTAAAATATCATAATAATATAATTTTAATTACATTTCAAACAATAATTAATGCGCTATTTGACTCCTACTTGTACCTACTTGCGCAGACCTTAAAAATAAATATACATACATACATAATATCACGCCTGTTTCCCATGGGGGTAGGCAGAGACTATGGATCTCCACTTGCGACGATCCTGACAAACAACTTTCGCTTCACCTACTTTCATTAACCTCTTCATACATGCACGTTTATTTGAAACGCTTTTTACCTGACCTCTCTTTAACACTTCTGATATTTGGTCATGGTGTATTCGTCTCGGTCTACCGGCAACAACCCTACCATTCACAATACTGTCATACACCTGTTTTGTGATTCTACTTTTATCCATTCTCTCTACATGTCCAAACCACCTTAACATACCTTTTTCAACTCTTGTTATTACATCTTCTTTCAATCCACAACGTTCCCTTATCACACTGTTCCTTATCATATAATTCAAGCTAATCGCACATATACTTCTCAAAGCTCTCATTTCAACTGCGTTTATCCTACTTTCATGCTTCTTCTGCCATACCCAACTTTCGCTGCGATACATTAGGGTTGGCACCAACACCCCTTTATGGACAGCCAAGCGTGCCTTTACAGACACTTTCTGGCTGTTCATAAAAGAGTTTAGCGCTTCATTCACCTTATTACCTGCCATAACTCTCCTTTCAATATTCCTTTCATGCTTTCAGTCTCCGGTAAACATGCAGCCTAAGTAAACAAATTCTCTGACTTGCTCTAACTTTTGATTTCCTATCTGTATATTACAAATTGTCATTCTTTCATCTCTTTCAAACACCATAACTTTCGTCTTATTTAAATTAATTTTCATACCCTTTCTCTCAAAAGACTCGTTCATAATTGTTACCATCTCTTGTAACTCCGTTTCCGATGATGCAAGTATAAATATGCTATAAAAATAAATATGCTCGAACGAAGTCTATGAGGCCACGACGTTCTATAAGTTTGTAGAAAACTAGGATGTGCCTGCGACTTCGTCCACGTTTGACTTGAAATTCCCGGGACAAAAAATACCGTAGCATTTAAAAAAGAATATAAGCTAGCAATCGTTTTAGTGAAAAATGCATCGGAATAAGCTAATTTTTATGCAGCCGACCAACCACAAACCATTCCCAGAAAATTCCAGCGGAATTCCCAGGGTAAAAAGTAACGCTTATTTTAAGTCTAAGAATTTGCTGTCGCTCAGCAAAACCGCATCGAAATCGGCCTAGTAGTTTTTGCGTGAATCCCGCACAAACAGACAAACCGGCAAACAGACAGACAAAAAAAATACATCGTGTTCTTCATCATTTATATAGCTATTCCAGTTGTTTTTTTTAATAGCTTCAATGTACAGACACGGCATGTTTAGAATTTTATAATATTATAGATACAGTGAAACCTGAATACATGGACTCTTGATATGTGAGAAACCTCTGTTATTGATAATTACAATGAGGTCCCGACACTTTTGCATTGAAATACCTCTATTACTGGGAAATTTCAAACCTTTTAACTGAGACTTGACTTCTTAATTTATTCGATGTTATCTGTATGATTGGGACTCTGTAGCTCAGTAGCCGGGACAAGTGAGACAATATATCAGGTTTAGACAAGTTGTGATACGTTTGTTTACAAACAGTATAATAATCCCTTCCACTATATTAACTTTTCCATATTAACATTTCTCGTTACATGAAAAATGGTATATTTTCTCAAAGTTGGGTCCTCTATAAATAAGACGACTGTCATGTTAATCTGCCTGTTGGGGAAACAAGGTAAATTTAGTCTCTATAAGTGATAAAAATATATAGATCCCTCCAGATTCCAGTTCTACAGGTTTCACTGTATGAACTGTATATCAATTAATTTGACAATTCGCTCGCCTATATTTAACTGATGCCATACAAGAGAGTTTTTGTGGCAGCACGTAAATGCATATTTCATTAAATATCCGATCAAGCCTATATTCATTCAAACTAGTGACATGATTATGAAAGTCTGGTGAAACTCAGACTACGTGCGTCGCGTGGCCGAGTGCGTGATCCGGTTCGACACCCAGCCACGACATTCTGCCATTAAAATGTTCAGATATTTAGCTCTTATGCCGTTACGGGTTGAGGCCAGCTGTCTAACTTTATTTATACCAGACCATGCCAGTTTTTACCTAAGTATTTCGTTAACTATAATCCGGGAGCATTTACTTAAAAAATCTATTTGATTGTTTTGAAAAAACAATTGTGTTTATAATTTTAAAAACTTTAATTTTCATGCCAAAGAACAATTTAAAAAAGATGAAGAAAGGTTATCGAAGCTGACAATATCTTAAATTGATAACAAATTAGTTCTATGTATTTGTATTCAATATAAATTATTTTAATATTTTCAAAACTTACCTAAATGTATTTATTATTCGAAGACTAAATGTATGAAATTTAACGTTTATAAGTTTCAAAACTAAACTAAAGGGAAGCACTTTTGTTATTGTATTTATGTTCTTGTTAAGATAAAACAATAACGGAATAGTTTTTAAAGAAGACTTCAAAGACTTCAAACTTACTCTAACTCAATATGATTAACACCGTAAACATCTAATTTATACAAACATGTGGGTAGATGGCGTTAGTAGGCTGATACGCTACTTTTAATAAAGTTACAATAATAGAAAATAGACTAATACGCTCTATAGAAATTCAAATAACAAATATTTTAAGAGCCATGAAATGTTGTATTGAATTATAAGTATGCAAATTATTGTAAAATAAATAAATATTACCATGTGCATCTCTGTAATACGCGTGTGTTACACTACGAAAGCGCTCTTGCCCAGCCGTGTCCCAAATTTGCAACTTCACCTTGATGCCGTCGACAGTTACTACCTTATTCTGTGGATAGATGGCGTTAGTTGTATTTTAACTTGTACATTTTTTGAGACATTTTGCTATATTACCGCAGAAATCTGACATCATGGCACCATACATATTTCGTTATTATGTTTATAATTGGTTAAAGCATGATTTGAAGATTTCGGGAAATTTATTTATCTGGGATACGAGTCCAATGATAACATTTTATAAATAAATGTAAATTCTTAAGCCCGCGCCACAAAAAAGTCCCAAGACGGAGCGCTGCAATCGCTGTACTTAATCCTGCCAGAGTGATTATTTGCCAGTCCGTAAATCGATGTAGATAATTACTGAATAATAAATACAAAATATTCCATAATTAAACTGTTAATTTATTTCCTGGTTAGTTTACGAACAAAATTGTATTAAATAGCGGAGCTGCCACTTTTGTTCCTTTAGTTTTCATGGGATTTCTTTTACGGCGCAATATCTAAAACTAATTCTTTCATAGATTAAATAGGTACAGGGCTTTTTTTATTGAGAATGAATATGAAAAACAATAAAAACAGACCATTACGCAATTTATTTATTGTAAGTAATAATTGGCCGTAGGTAGTGATGCCAGTGGCTGATGCCCATAAATCACACTGCAAAAAATTGGAGAAACAAAAACTGGAGGACCTTTTGTAACAATAAATCACTCAGGCGGGCGACCGATTCAATCACAGCTGTCATGGGCAAGGGGCGGGAACGGAAAAAGCGCGCCAAACTTCGAACACCAATAGCGAAGCGCGTACTGAACGCGTGCAGCCACTCACTGGCCCATTTGAACTTCGAGCCCTTCGATATTATTAATTTACCTTTTATGTTCGAATTTTAATAATAGCTCATAAAAGGAATACCTGCCTATTTCCTGGTGCATATTTGTTTAACATTGTCGTAAAAACGATCTATAGACTTTATTTTTTATTTATATTTATTACTCATTCATAGATAAATTTGTGTACAGATTAATGGCCGGTTCCTATATCTCACTAATCTAGTTTTTGTGGGGAACTGAACTATGCATTTTTATTTTCTAAAAATGTGTAAAATTACTTTAAAATTAACAATAGTTGTAGGATATTGATAGTTTTTGAATAGTAATTGTGTTTTGTAAGAAATGTGAACTGCATATTCAAACGTGGCCTTTCGAGTTTTCACAAACGGAGGTCCGTTGAATGGCGTCACTTGTAGCCTACACTTCAACTGCGCTACAATTCGAAGACTTAAAGATCAGAATAAGCTGTATAGACTAAGATTCCTTTGTCTGCCTTTGTGGCGAATTCTACTACTACTATCTTACTAATTGTTCATTTGCTGGTTAAAATATGACATAAGCTCTATATAATTACCTAATGTCAAATTTCTATCAATAGTAATACTGATGTTAGACGGATCAACCATATCGAATCAATTTGGTTGAAAAGCACAGAACTGAAAGGTCACGGCCGTATTCAATAATACTGATCAATTCAAGTTTATGTTTTTAAGGATCACTTTAGTTTATCCGAACTAAAAGACAGAAATAAACTGTCTAATATCGGGTAAGCTCCATACAAATAATGTTCAATTTCCACCAATGCTGCAATGGTTAGACAAGTAGCTAAATTAATAGGAACCGACAATAAATAAACAAAATTAGTCTTATCACACTCGTTTCCATTTTTGAACTAAATTTTAACGATTTTTGCCACAGTGTGGGAAAAATCAATTCTAAATAACTGCAATCAAATATCACTTGATATTTAAATAAGAAATTACACAGAAAAGCAATAGATATTAGGAACGAATATCTACTCCAGTAAAAACCTAATTCTGAAGAGGTCCTAAACGTATATGGCTAGATGATGTAGATGGCTCATAGGTCATTCTTCTCACGCTTTTTGACGTTTTATTATTTACAAAATAATTTATTAGACTAAATTAGTTCAAAATTCTGGTTTTTATCAATTTTAAAGTAGATAATTTAGACAAACAACTTTTTTCTGCTTTCGTCTAAAAATATTTAGTATTTTTATTTTGTAGTATATATATTAGTTGTAAAAGTGTATATTCACTTTCAATAAAGAGTGAACATTATAATAGTAGTATGTAGGTACTTAGGTATATAGGTACTTTTCATCCCAGCAAACAGAACAGTTACTATAATAGTGTTACGAGTTACAGGACTCGAATTAAAAATGCCGTTGGAACTACTATAGAATTTATTAGAACTGTACAAACACGTATGAAAACAAATACAAATAAAACTGGATACAACCAGTTCATACTGCACGATTTAATACAATTCGAACGCGCAAAGTCCGTCGTTTATATCGCTAATCGAGAGTACTAGAAAACGTCTTACTCTCTTCATAGTCGTCGCTTCACTGCCCGCCCGTCCATTCGGGTATCGTCTTATACTAACTACAAAGTACAAAGAAATTGGAGGTGCACGCTGAGTTTCTAAGAAATATTAATTTGCACACCTGCGAAAGTCCACAAAGGCGAATATAATAACAATAGGGATTAGTTCGACGCTAATGATGGTTATAAAACAAGTAAAAAGACAATAGCATGTTTCTCTTAACTACATATTCAAAAGACAAAAGAGTTCCTTAATCCGGGAGGCCAATAAGCTGCGCTTACAATAGGCTGTGCGGCTTATCTTTGACGGCATGTAACAATAGGATCATAATACTTACAAAGTTTACACGGAAGGAATAAATAAAACTTTAAAAAATAAAAAATACTTTTGAAATAGGAACGCCATTTTAAATTAGGTAAGGTTGCGTTTCCATTCGAATCACATTTCCAAGTAAGAAATGAAGGAACTCGAGTGGTATTTGCCGTGAGTTCGCATGCAAACCAATTTTGTACCCGGAAGTCGATGCCAACGGTGGATATGTAGTTTCCCGCCAGGAATGTGCCGTCCCGGAAGCGCACTAGCATGCACGTCTTGCCGACGCCGCTGTCGCCGAGTAACATCACCTGGGAAATAGTGTACATTAATTAGCATTAGTCTTTGGTCACCTCATAACGTAAAGCCTGACCATAATGTCTAGTAAATGAACTATTTTTTTGCTTTTTTTTATTTAAAAATAACCAAACACGGATATAACAATTTCACAGGAGCAGTGTTTATAAAGTTTACCAAGAATGTATATTGAATTTAAAAAAATATTTTCGTCATAATTTGACGATATTTACCAAAGAACCGCTAAACATGATAGATTTGTAATGTTTCGTTTTACTTCTTATAATCGAATATTGCTACATTAATTATCACAACGTTAACGCTCTTGCTTACAAAATTAAGTATAGTCATTATTAATAAAGTAAAAATGTTAACATGGTTATCTTGACCAAATGCGTATGTCGTAAATAAAGCAACTTGATATTTATACTCTGCCTGACGTAATACTAAAAATTAGTAGTATCAAAATTACTCTTGACATAATATTGCCGTTGATAAAGTTAAGACAAATTTGGGAAGGTGGCGCGGTGCCACTATTATTTTCGATTTTATGTTCTATTTGGCCAGCCTGTAATTAGTGTTATGCCACTCCATCTGCCTGTTATCAAATGCGAATTACTGCTATAGCGTTAAAAAATAAAGCCATTATCGATGAACTCTAAATTAGTTTTTTGAGATATGGGTCATTTTAAATTAAATTTTTTTGTTCCTTAGCTACACAATTAAAACAGCTGAGTTACAAAAGAGTAAATTTTATGGTAAAACACAATTACAAAATAGAAAATGACAGTAATAACGACAATCTCTTGATATAGAGACATTGATATTTGTATTCGAATTGTTACGTAAAAAAATGTGGATAATACCGGTAGGTATCTACGTTCGTAAGCCAAACTTTATTTGCTTTTAATCGAATTCGAAGTTCTAGTACAAAATGGCCCGTGGCGGGAAATTGATGTTAAATCCCTATTAATATTATAAATGCGAAAGTAACTCTGTCTGTCTGTTCGTCTGTCCGTCTGTCTGTTTCGTTTTCACGGGAAAACTACTGGACCGATTTGGCTGAAACTCAGTATATATATATTTTCTATGCCGAGGATGAACAGGGATACTTTATATTCCGAAAAATGGGATAGTTTCCGGGATAAAATTATTATATTTGTCTCTCTGTTTGTTATCCTTTTATGGAAAGACTATTAGGCCGATTTAGCTAAAACTCGGTACATATGTAATTTTAATACCGAGGGTGGCCAAGGGATACTTTTCATCCCGGATAATGGGATAGATTTTGGGGTAGATTTATGTAAAGGTTATCCCAAAAAGTGAGATAAGTTTTTTGTGATTTTGTCATTTTCTTCCACTTAGGTCCCGTAGGTCACGTAGGTCACGTAGGTCACGTAGGTCACGTAAGTCCTCGTTGGTCGCTTTGGTCTACTTGGTCCACTTGGTTCACTTGGTTCACTTGGTTCACTTTTGTCATTTTTGTTAAGTTTTGTCACTTAGACAGATAACGTAGTTTACATATAGATGGGGAATGGTATAGTTTGCCATATAAAATGAAGTGAATCTTCTGGGGGCAAATATTAGGTTGGGGAAAAAGTTTCTTCGCATTTTATATAAAAATTTAAAAGGTTTTTTTTTTAAAGTTTATTTACATTTGTCTAAAGTATGTAGGTGCCATTTTGTTGGATAACTTTTTGCCATTTTGTAGGTAGGGACGTGATCCCATTGCTATAAAAATTTTGGGGCTTCTGATCAAAAAAAGTATTTTCGCATATAGTATGTATGAACATGTAATAAGATCTCTTTGGCTATAATACCATTTGTATCTGGCTGGTTTTGGTATCATTAAACAGTTTTAATTTTAAAGAAGACAATTCCAAATTCAACTTAGTTTTTCTTATTGTTAAAATGAGTGAATCGTATGAAGAAATCGATACATTTTAAAATTTTACTACAAAAAAGGTAAAATGCAACACAAGCCGCGAAATAATTTGTGATGTTTATGGACCTAATGCATGTATCTGTGATAGTAGCGCAAATTTGGTTTAAGCGTTTTCAATCCGGAAATTTTGATATCAAAGATGCACGTCGCTCTGGTCGCCCTGTTAGGGACAAAATTGATGCCATTTTTGAAAAAGTGGAGCAAGATCGGCATATTAGTAGTTACGATGTAGCTGGAGAACTGGGAATTGATCACAAAACGGTTTTGGCGCATTTGAATAAAGCTGGGTACACAAAAAAGCTCGATATTTGGGTGCCTCATGAGGTCACTGAAAGAAACCTAATAAACCGTGTACTCATTTGTGATTCTTTATTACGACGTAATGAAACCGAACCATTTTTGAAGAAGCTGATAACTGGTGATGAGAAGTGGATCACGTAAGGCAAGAACGTGCGAAAAAGACCGTGGTCAAAGGCCGGTCAGTTCACAGACTGTGGCGAAACCCGGGTTAACTCGCAACAAGGTGATGCTGTGTGTATGGTGGGATTGGAAGGGCATTATTCATTATGAGCTGTTACCGCCAGGCAGGACCATCGATTCTGAACTGTACTGCGACCAACTGATGAGATTAAAGCAAAAAGTTGAGAAAAATGCGGCCGGAATTAATCAACAGAAGGGACACCCCTTCTGTTGATTAATTCCGGTCGCTTTTTCATGGTGAAAAACCGTGTGGTTTTTCACCATGATAACGCTAGACCTCACACATCTTTAGCCACTCAGCAAAAATTACGAGAGTTTTGCTGGGAAGTGTTAATGCATCCGCCGTATAGTCCTGATCTTGCACCTTCAGATTTTCACCTGTTTCGGTCTCTGCAGGATTCCTTAGGCAGTGTCAGGTTAACATCACGAGAGGACTGCCAAAACCACCAGTCGCAGTTTTTTGATCAGAAGCCCCAAAATTTTTATAGCAATGGGATCACGTCCCTACATATAAGATGGCAAAAAGTTATCCAACAAAATGGCACCTATATACTTTAGTCAAATATAAATAAACTTTATAAAAAACCTTTTGAATTTTTATATAAAATGCGAAGAAAATTTTTCCCCAACCTAATATACAAGAGAAACGCAGTATAGCTAAACTATAGTTCAACAATAAAGGCAAATAAATACTTAATCTTTTTTTATCCAAATTAAATATATATATATCCAACCACATGCCTACATGTGGTTGGAAATAATTGTTTTTAAATCCTTACATATTAGCTTTGATCGCGTTTAGGTACATTTATTTAGTTCTCTCGAAAATTATGAACAGGTAAAATTCAGTTCTTACTTCGAAATGCTCGTTTCAGAGAAAATATAAGGGATGTGGCACTAATTAAAGCCTTTTGGAAGCTGAACCTTTGAAACGCCGCCTCTCGATTTACCCAGTTATAAATTAAAGTCAAAGGAATCAAAGGTTCTATGTAACAATAATGCTCTTAGAATATGGGAAATCATTGGCATCGGGCCTTAGCCGATGCCAATGATTTCCTATCCCGTTGATTCTTAACAACAGAAACCATTTTGCCCAGTGACAAAATCAATTAAAGATAAATTTTACAACAAAGAAATATATCTCACGAATCGATTTTAAGATTTTTTATGTTGATTATTTAATTAATTTTCCCTTTATGTTTGGATTAGTTTTCGGGTTATGTTTTAGTATAATAATGACTGTTTAGAGTTGAAACAAATTCATCAGGTACCTATGAATGAAACAAATAATGTTATGTATTTTAATTACAGTTATCGTGTTCAATATTGCAGTAAAATAACTTTATATAATTAAAATATATTATTACAGAAATATAAAATAACTTTTGTTTCATTGTCAGATTTTACGTTATAACTATTTGCGACGTCATTGTTACAAAGATTTTAGTTAAATATACCTACACTTTTGGGTTTGTAGTATCTAAATAATAATATAAAAATAAATTAATTGTTGCTTACCTTTCCAAACACGTCATATTTATCCTCTTGTTTTACTTGATTTTGCTCCCAAGGTTCAGTGGGCGATGGTGGTTCACTGTGCGGCATAACACCAGCTTCCTGATCACTTTTGTCTTCATCTTCTCTAGTCTGTGGCAAGTTTCGCGCCCAAGTTGGCCGAACTCTACCTACGACTACACGTTTCTCAAGTTGCCTATTGTCCATTGCGTTTGGGTTCCACATTTTTGTATTCTATGACATTCGAAATTTAAACATAATCCATATCGTTTATTTTCAATGACTTTCCTATATATTTATTTAAATTATTTGGCAAGCTTTTTAATTCATTTCAAGTTGACACTTTAATTTTTTTAAATCTTTGATCACTATTACCCATACTATTTTTAAAACGGAGGTTTTAACTTTATTTTCCCTCTCATTATTTTGGATGTAACTCATAAATCGTATAATAATATTTAAATGATTAAAATTATTATCATTTATTTATTTATTTTAATTATTAAACAGTAAGGCTTAGTTCCACTTTCAAATACATTTAATTAATTATCCAGCACAAGAAATGAAAACAGTCATTTTACTAAAATATTAGACCAGGTACATTACAAGGAAAATTAAATGTGTCCTTGAAGTTTGTACATATCATTGCGTTATACACAGTTTTAAGGTTTGCATACGGAGCAGATAAGGGAGATATTTGTGCTATCGCTCGTCCTCTATTCGGACTCGCATGTCGTCTCTGTCAAACAATAAACCGTAAGGTGTAATAAACTATAATATGTCACTGGACCTGCGCAAGCTCGCGGAACTAACTTCACTCAAAACGCATTTAAGTTTTACTCGTGCTATATTTTATGCGTGTATTTAGAACAACAGTAAACCGATAGTTAAAAGTAGTAATCCCAAGTAGAAAATAAGAGTGATTATATATAATAAAATGTATAATTTCATTACGGTTGATCATTATTACGACCAAAAACATGTTGGGCTCTTAGTAAGTATAAAATTGTTGAAACTTTGAACGACGACGTTTCATTCTAGTTAAAAGGGTGAAAGGTTAATTTGTATTTGTTTAACGATGGGTTAACTAGGTTAAGCTATTTAACTCCGGACTATTGACATAACAAATAATTTTCGAGACGTCAATTATAATGCTAAAATCTTGTTTAAACATGTTTTTTAAGTTTGTTAGGGTTCCGTAGCCATTTTGAGTAATTGAAACCTTTATAAAACCTTCATGTCCGTATCTGTGTATCTCTGTAGGTTACATTTTTTTTTAAAGTACTGGATAGATATGATACTTGGCAGGGATACCCTATATGCTGTTAAACAATAAATAAGTAAGTAATAATAACAGCCCATATACATCGCACTGCTGGGCTCGAGCTTCTATTTTTTTAGAGGGGAACGGAAACGTTTCACTGGTCTAAGGGGTTTGGCTGATTTGACACATCAGTTATCTCGATGTGCAAGTTTACTCGCGATATTTTTCTTCACCGCCAGTCAGTACGTGGTAACTAATTGTAATAATATATGAACGTTAGGTCAGAAAACTGCCTAAGTGGTCCAAGTTCCCGGCCAGGATTCGGACCCAAGTTCTTATTAAAACGCGTGGTAGCGTAGTGGGTAACCCTGGATTTGCTACACAATGGTGTAATCAAATTCCAGAATATTAAAAATGAATGGCCTTTCGTCACTTGTAAGGAATAGTCCGTGAGTACTCTGACGGGCACTAGACTGATTTTTTAAGATTAGATAATGCATATATCTAGTTAATATTTAGTACGATAAATGAGGTATGATGCTAAGAAATTAATTCTATACTTATTATATGTTAGACTAGGATATGCCCGCGACTTCGTCCACTTGACTTGAAATTCTCGCGGAATTCCCAGGACACAAGGTACCGCAGCGTTTAAAAAGAATGTAATACTTGCAACACCTCAGAATGGTTTATGGTAATAAAAGAACAGCAACTGGTCACAATACTTATAATCAGAGAGCCTTACGGTTTAAGCACATTTCATCTACTCACTCTTCATTCGACAAACATTTTTAGAACACCTCGCCATTCCCTCCAACAATTTTACAGTACATGAAATTTAGCATATTGGCACAACCAACAGCAGATTGAAGTCATTGATAAAGGGTTATGAATTTTAATTAAAAGAATTTTAGATAATAATAGGACAAGAATTTTTTCACATATAGTATTATGAACTTGTAATAAGATCTCTTTGGCTATACTATTTGTATCTGGCTGGTTTTGGTATAAGAAACCTAATGAACCATGTACTCATTTGTGATTCTTTGTTACGACGTAATGAAACCGAACCATTTTTGAAGAAGCTGATAACTGGTGATGAAAAGTGGATCACGTACGACAAGAACGTGCGAAAAAGATCGTGGTCAAAGGCCGGTCAGGCTTCACAGACTGTCGCGAAACCCGGGTTAACTCGCAACAAGGTGATGCTGTGTGTATGGTGGGATTGGAAGGGCATTATTCATTATGAGCTGTTACCGCCAGGCAGGATCATCGATTCTGAACTGTACTGCGAACATCTGATAAGATTAAAGCAAAAAGTTGAGAGAAAGCGGCCGGAATTAATCAACAGAAGGGGTGTAGTTTTTCACCATGATAACGCTAGACCTCACACATCTTTAGCCACTCAGCAAAAATTACGAGAGTTTGGCTGAGAGGTGTTAATGCATCCATCGTATAGTCCTGACCTTGCACCTTTAGATTTTCACCTGTTTCGGTCTGTGCAGAATTCCTTAGAGAAACTTTTCCCCAACCTAATATTTCTTATCAGATATTATATTTAAAGTTGGTATTATTCGCGCTTTCAAATACATTAATCTCTTAATGAAATAATAAGCACGTCTACATATAACAGACATTTATTTGGATCTAAATTTGCCATATATATTTTTCTCTTCATACGTCACTAACAATAAAAGAGTTCGTAATATTCCTCCCGGGGGCAGATTATAGAGCACAAGTAAACTCAATAACATTCTCAAAATATTATATGATATATTGATCATATTATATGGATATTGATATTGTTACATATATTCTGAAGATGTATGTCAGAGTAGAGGAGTGTGGAAGGAAAAGACATATTCTGCCGACCCCAAATAATAGGGATATGCTCAAAGAAAAGAGAGAGATTATATTTAAAGTTTTATATGTAATAAAATAAATCAACAACAGTAAAAAACATCACTACATTTTATTGTCATCTGCCAACATGAAAATAAAATGTAGTGAATACCGTCTATATACAATTGATAGGTTTTGAATTGTAATCTACACAATTACCGCATCATATTAGGGATAAATATTGTTACATAAAATTATGATAAATTATAGACAACTACTCTATATAGAACAGGCGCTCATCACAGAATAAATAATAATATAACATTATTATTCAATTAAGGAAATGACCGATTGTATCTTAAAAATAAGAGGGTACATAAAATTTATTATTAACCTTAAAAGAAACATGACAACAACTATGCTAAATAAAGGTAACAAGAATGTAAGCTATCGTTTTAATGAAAACTGTGTCGAAATAAGTTAATTTTTATGCACCAAAACTACTACAAACCGCTCCCGGGAGATTACCGCGGGATACCCGGGATAAAAATATCACACATTTTATTACATGAAATTTCCTAGCGATCAGTGAAAAAATCGCATTGCAATTCTATTTTGTTTTCAATTTGGCCATTTTACATAATTCCCTGTGAAATTCCGAGAGATTCCCAGGATAAAAAGTAGCGCAGACTAAAATTAAGTCTAAGAATTCGCTGTCCAACAGCGAAAACCGCATCGAAATCGGCCCAGTAGTTTTTACGTGAATCCCAAACAAACAGACAAACCGACAAACAGACAAGAAATCTAAAAAAAATCATCGTGTACGCCGTCGTTTATATAGTCTATTCCAGTTATTTGTTTATAAATAGCTTCCATGTGCAAACACGGCATGTTTAGAATTTTAAAATCTATATATTAATATAACTTTGTTCCTTTTTTTACGAAAATTGCACGGAAGGAGGAGTATGAAATTTCACACACTTACACTTATAGTTTATATAGAGAAGAAGGGACGAATGCTAATATATTTTTTTAGATGATGCAAAAAAATACATTAAATCAATAAAAAAACAATTACACACACTATCATGTATTTGACACACACACGCATATATACTCTTTTGTTTATTGTTCAAGTCAAATTAACACTGTAGCTTTGGCGAAATCTGTGATTA
The DNA here is from genome assembly GCA_039645545.1 of Dendrolimus houi. Lineage (NCBI taxonomy): Eukaryota > Metazoa > Arthropoda > Insecta > Lepidoptera > Lasiocampidae > Dendrolimus > Dendrolimus houi. The sequence goes on along the minus strand of CM077127.1, from coordinate 18,920,953 downwards.
TAGAAGTATAGTCATAGTCATCAGATTAATTATTATGCTCGAATTTCGAGCACGGGCGACCACAAGTATTATTATAGATATATATTGAAACATAATTACATTACATTAAATATCAAGATGTTAATCTCCGATGCTGCCTTGCGATTCAACTTAACCTGTATGTGATCAAATTAAGAACGTATTTGACTCGTTCTTGATTAAGGCCTTCTTTGATGATAATGAAATTACCAGAGAGTAAAATAGAGGTTTATATGTGTTCACTTCCACAAGTATATTTTTATGACTTTTTGAAAAAGTTTTTATTAATAACAGGTTTCTTATACGGTCGGCTTCGAACGGTTTGTGTAGTAAGCCAGTTAGGTATCTGAAATGTCAAGAATTTTAATTCTTGAATTAGTTAGTCCGCAAGTTAGTTAACCGCAAACTGTTACCTACCTACTATGAGAATCTAAAATTAAATTGCAATTAGGGCCGATTTTTCAACCATCAGATAAAGTCAAATAAATAACTTGAAGGAATTCAAAAGTGAAACCATTCAACTGTTTTTTTTGTGCAACTGGCATTTTAAGTTTATCCAGTTATATTTTATTCTATGAATAACTTTTATCTGATAACTGATAAATCGACCCTTAATAAATTTCATAAAATTCTAAAGTCAAAAATAACCTAAAAACCTAAAACACCATTCATCACTTTAACAAAGATTTTTAATATAACTTTACCAAGACACTGTTAGCAAATCCAAAAACCAAACCACATTTACATTTTAAGAAAAACACTTGAAGGTGGCAAGCAAAACTAATAAATTATTTTCCCTTCATAACAGTTTAACGCGATGAAAGAATAATAAAAATATATACAGCAAAAACACGCCTCAAAAAGCAAGTTTCTTATTCAACACTTGTTTTCTTTGATAAAAATATTTTCTGACATGTTTAAGCCTAAAGGCGAAACTTGGTAAAATGCTCAACTCAAATGGGCTCCGAAACAATAATATTGGACTGCTACCGCTTTGTGATATCCTGGTAGATAGACTGTGCCGCCCACGTCCACGGCGCGCGGCGTCCGTCCGGCAGGCAGGCCAACATATAGAGAGAGATAGATATTTAATTTAATCAATTAAAAATTGTCTAAATTAAAGCTTAGTTGGCAACATTTAATAAAGTAATTTTATTTAGTTAACTAAATAAATAATAAACAAATAATTTTAGCAGGAATTTTATAGATTATGTTTTTATTATTTATTTTTCTAACGTTGTTGTGAATGGTGTTGTGCCACTTCTAGGTTGAGTTTGTATACGAAAATAGTGACTACTAACTACTGCAGAGATTTTAACTAATAAATTAAAGATCAATTAATAAAAAATAAATTGTAATTAAAAAAAAATTAAAAAAAGTTCTTGCGTCAAGAATATATTTGAATTCTATGTTTATACGAGACAATTTCAGGCTGAAATACGGGATTCCGAGTAAATATTGAAGCTGTTAGATGTTTAAATGACTTGGTTAGGAAACAGGATTAGGAACTTGGGCCATCAGTTCTGGGGACAACGACCAAGGAAGATGACGTTAAAACAACACCTAAATAAGCCCCGGGGAGCTTTGAATATATTATTATTTGAATAAAGGTTGTATTTTAGTTATTTAAAGCGTACTGTAAATAACATCAGCCCATTAATATCCCACTGCTAAGCTCGGGCGTCTGGAGTCTGCGGTCTAGACGATATATACTTGCTATTTCAGTGATGGATTACTGAGTTTCATAGATCATTTCATAAAACTGCCTAAATGTGGCCGCTCCTAGAACCAATCGGTCAAAATTTTAAATTATTATTTATTATTATTTTTGTGTTATATAGACTTTATTGTTGTAGTTCTGAATGAATATACCGACATGCTTTCTTTATTTTTTTCTAAAATTTCATTGAATTTTTCAGTCGGAGGGACGCTGGAAAGTTTAGTAGGTAATCTGGCGGTCGGTGGTCGCAAGGTTTAAGTGCTTGTGGGCAACACTAGCGGTCTGAAGTCTTACATCCCCCTTGGTGACTTCCCTATTGACGGTGGTGGCCACCCTGGGGCTCGAGGATATGCGCAAATACATTTCCCCAGCGCTAACAAAAGAAGGCGTATCCGACGAAAACGAAAGGCGTTTGAGAGGAAGGTGTCAGAAACAAGCATATTTGTAATGTATCTGCTCTGTCTGGGATAAGGTTAGTGTTAGGGACCGTTTCACACCGATGTAGCGATGTGTTTAATGCGATTTTTTGCGATGCGACATTGTTATTAATTGTTAATGGCGCTAAAATTGACAGATATCGTATGTATATTACACTAATGTAGCTAATCATTAACGGCCTTATTTTTAACGCTATAAACACGACGCATTTGGCCACAATCAATAACACTAATATTGTCCCAGATGGAGCAGGGACTTAAGAAACCAAAGTTATTGATATAGCTCGCAAAATTAATAAGGTAAGATGATAGATTGCCAATCACGTTTGTCGCAGGACCGATGGCCGATGGAGCAGACAAGTCCTGTAAGTGTAATAAATTTCTTAGTAAATGTAATGTGAGACGCTCTCCAGTCCAGTGGACCAGTAACGTGATCAAGGTCTACCCAAAGTGTTATGTGGCGCAAATTTAGGTAAGACTACCTCCTCCTCCTCCTCCTCCACCTAGTGCTCCGTTTGGGCTGGAGGTATTTATATACCAAAAAAACCTAAGATACACAGTCAGCGACTCAAAAACGTCTGCCAATAAAGAACACATCCTGCGCTCATTTCAATAATATTGCACCACTCGAGTTACTGCACGGACAATAAAAACGTCACAAAACGACTTTAAAAAAAAATACTCTATGTACGTACGACTCAATTTGTATTCTATATAATCAGAAGTTGTGATTTTTACTAATTTTTTTGTTTTGATAATCTAAGACGGTTTTTGAAGTGAAATTTGTAATGAACTGCGTATCTTTGGTTTTTTGTATATCAATGACTGGAGGTGAATGTGCGAGCGAGCCCACAGCCCGGACAAGGGACGCACGAGGATCGGCCAGGAATTTTAGTGGGTAGCGTGAGCGGACGTCCTTGCTCCGCTCCCGCCAAAGGAGGACGCGCCGACCCCGGAGGGCAGACTTGGATCTTCGGCCGCCATAAGCGTGCGGCGCGGGAGGGGTCTCTTGGGGTATAAGGGTTCTCACTCACCCGCACATGCTGTCGAGATGAGAGCGCGAGTGTTCCGCGTGCGCTCAGTTCTCCTCCTGTGGGGCGCGTTACAGACCGCCCCACGCCCGGACTAGACATGGAAGAGGCATAGTGAGGGAGGCCCATGCCTGCCAGGGCACGCGGAGCCGGGAATCCCCTTTACCCGTAGCCCTGGCATAATGCGCAGGACGGAACATCCAGGGGTTTTAGTGGGTATCCCTAACTGGGGAGTGACAACAGCGTGGCACCAGTTTTAGACTGGGCGCGCTAGTGCCACCCCCGATCTGGCGAAACCCACATAAAGGGTAGCGAATTATCCCCCCAGGCTTCTGTGCCTGTCGCGGCTTAGTCCTCAAACGAATTTCCTCTGACAAAAAAAAGAAAAGAAAAGGGGTTTTAGTGGGTATCCCCAACCATGGCGTGACAATAATATTCCTACGGTTGTGCTACTGCCACCCCGACGAGACGAATCCCACACGCCCCACTGCGATTCCCCCGCGGTGGTATGTCTGCAAACGGATTACCTCTGGTAAAAAAAAAGGTTCTACGTTCAGTTGTGGACTGCGATTAGCTGACAACAAAACAAGTGAAATAAATTATTTTTGTTCACAAAATCGATGACGGGTTTTGCGTGTCGCCAGGTTTATGGCTTTACGTTATTGAATTCGCGCCCTATATCTGCATATTTAATTTTGCGCTTGTTATCACAATTTCGGTGGAATACGGTGACTACTGTCTACTAATTTATTTCGGATTGTAGAGCGCATTTTTTTCGGGGTGACCAAAATATATTTTGGTTAATACTACAGATTAATCATATCTAAACCTAAATGTAAAAACTAAGAAAAGTTAACTTAAAAAAATATGATTAAATATTAAAATAAACTCAGTTATTAATGTTAGTAATTAATGTAGAATAAATATGTAACAAATCGCTTCCATTTTTTTTTCAAGAGAATATATGTTTGTCGCCATATGTCAGGACACCGGGACGCGTGCGAGCTTTTGCCGCGACCCGGACTGACGTGGGCCTCCCCTACGGCAAAGCCGCGAGAGAGGCGCTGGCGGAACTACAACGCGCCCACTACTCAGCGGCTTGAATGCAGGTGATGGCCTAGTGTCCCCGCAGGTCGTCACCCGCTGCCGAACTTTTAAGACCGACGGTCATGAGTCGTCCGACGCTGAGTCCTGTTGTTGCGGCGGGAAATGAGCGCGGCCGCTCGCTCGCTCTCTGTCCCGCTCCGCCGCCTCCTTGGCGGACATAACAGCCTCCCAGAACGAGGCAACGGCGTTCCAGCCAGGTTGGCCCCCGACCATGGCTTGAACTACGGCCGAGAGTGACAATCTAATCCAATGGATACTACAAGGGTACGGCGCTCCTCATCCCAAGCTGACCATACATGGAGAGTGTGCAGTGCCGTGTCTTCGAAGCTATCACTGCAGTGATGGTATCCTGATGATGGCTCACGCCCTATGCGGCATAGGTACCTCCCGAAACAGCCGTGTTCGGTGAGAACCTGTGTCAGGCAGAACGTCAGGGTGCCGTGTTTTCGGTTGACCCATGATTGCACAACGGGCCTTAAAACAGCTATTGTGACATGGCCTGCGCTTGGTTGTGCGAGTCGTGTATTTATTTTTAAGGTGACTTACATATATTAATTTAAAATTATAATTCCGTCTGTCCATTTGTCGATGTATATATACCATGTAGCGATATAAAGAATACACCATCCTGCTGAATACCATCAATATATAATAAACTAAGAAGTTTTAAGAAAAATGGCCGTAACCTACATTAACAAACTGATGACTACACAGAGGAACGAATGCGATTATTTTGTAAAGATTTTGTTTTTGGCAAAATTGCTATAGAACATTTATAAGAAAAGTTTTATTGTTATAACAACAAAATGCTTTTAAAATATGGGTAATAATTTATTACAAGAAATACTTAAGATGAGGAAGTACGTCAAAAGCTGTCACCGCATCAGTACATCGTAAATAACAAAATTATTTTAATACTCCCTTTGAATCACTTAGGCGCTTTTGCCGTGCACTTCGAATGCTTTACATAAAATATGATTTTAAAACAAATTTACTTTGTACATGGGAATATTAGAATTAACTTTAATTTTTTCGTATTAATGTAATTCTTATGCTCTTAAGCCTCATTTATATTTGTATTATAACTTGGGAATAAGTCCTTATCATCGTCTGGACAGACATACTTAACCGACAACTTATTACTTAAATGGAAAATTTGTCTATACCCCATAGAGCCATAGATAATACTGTATATGTATACCCTTTCCAGGCATATATTTTACTATTGACAGCTCGATGACGGATTAATTAGAAATGTCATATACGTTACCGACTCGATTTGTCATAAAAACCGACTTCATTTATAAATAGGTTTTGATCAATTATTTTTCTTTGAGTAGAACATTTTTTATTGTCAAATTGATTACTTTCGATTTATTGACGTAAAGTGTCGATGGTTTAATAGTCTGTGCATTATATGACTCACAGAACATTACTATTACGTCATTCACCCACAGCAATACAGTACGCCAATTATGTCATTTGTTTCATGTGGGATTTAGTGTTAAGAAATATGTAACTTGATAGACTTGCAAACGTCAAAAGTAAAATAAACGCTTGAAAACGGTATAAATTATAAGGACTAAACTTGTCAGTTTACTAACTTTTGAAGTATTTTAAAATTATTAGTTTTTTATTTTACTCTTTTTTATTCTAGCACTATTTGTTATAAAAATAGGGTTACCATCTCTATAATTTGGCAACCAGGACAAAACGCGTGAAAACCCTGGATTTTGGAGCTTAGAACCCGGACATGTCAACAAGTTTTTGTTATAACTTAGTATAATAAAAACCAGTTCAAAATATCATAAATCAACTTTTTATTTTGCGACTCACTGCCAGTGATACTGCGGCGAAATCGAAGTTTGCACCGTGGCAATTGCGACTAAAGGTGTATGCATATTATAAGTCGCGACTGAAGGAAGCGGCTGAGGGGCGTGGCTTACAACGTATCTGGATAAGGAAAGTGCATTGAAGTGTGTAAATTATAAGTCGTAAGTCGCGGACGTGACATTAAGCGTTCGGACGTCCTAAAGCAATCTGGACAGTGTGTTACGATTCTGCTGTGCAGATTGTTCGTAATCTATGGACACCTTTATATTTTTATTTTTGGTGAATCTAGCGAGTCGGTTCGTCGGTTATCGCGGCGAGGTGCGCGTGTAATTAATTTTTAAACCCGGACTACAAAATATGAAACCCCGCCTGGACGCTCCCCGACGCCTTCTAAACTAGGACAAACCGGAGAAACCCAGACGGATGGCATCTCTATATAAAAGAAAACGAGTCACAATAAAAGATGTCTCTAGGATCATTACCAAAGTTTTCGGGTTGCCAAACGAACTATAGGGTGGAGAGTTATAAAGATTTAGCTTTCGCGTGGTACTTGTAATGAAAAACTTGAAGGTTACCTATGTTATTTGAGTAATAGGTAAGTATGAATACTTGATTCTGACTACTGTAACAAACCGAGCGAAGCCACATTTTAATGTGGCTTCGCTTGGTTTGAATAAGCATCGAAATACGTGTCAGTCCACGCACAATAAAGATTACGTAGTTTTGACGAACGTCTATTATTTTGGTGTTTTGGCTATGGAAGCCTAAATAAACGTAAACAATTATTCAAATACTAGTTTACGATTTTTGTTAAAAACAAATTTCGTTAAAAGTAATTTCCAAGCTATACCGCCTTGAATTTTTCATTTTTCTATTTTGTAGTCTCAGATGAAATAACAATATTAATATTAATAAAAATTATTATTAATATATAAAAAAAGTCAAATGAAGTAAAGCATTTTTAAAAAACTTGTGAGCGTAAACTTATATAATATACACGTGGTTTGCTTCTGTGCTGTTAATAGTAAGCTATCCACTGGAAAACATTACATCATTATCCGTACTAATACGATTAAGGTAAATTCGACTTCATACTTGGTTCTCGTAACGTACTGCGGCGCAATCGGGCACCTTATTCTTAGATCGGCATCCTCACCGGCTTCACTCGGAGCGCTCGAGACTCCGTCTTTCTATTAATGGTCTAAATTTATAGTGCAAAAGTTAGATGAGGGAAGTCAACACAACTTTTACGACTTTGAAAGCCAATCTCGCCACTTATTGACTTAATTAATAAGTTTTAAGACAGGACAAGCCCCCCCATTTTTTTGATTTTTCATATGTTGATATTTTTATTGTATGAGTTCAGCACATAGGCAGACGTCCCACCTGGTGGCAAGCGGTTAGCATCGCCTATGCGCATCTGCAACACCAAAGGTACTAACAATGTGCTACCGCTCTCTAAAGGGAGACTGAAATTTGGCCGCCAGTCGGAACACACCTCAAGAATTTTATAGCGGCATAGAATAGAATAGAATATCATTTATTGCATAACCTGTTACATACACATAATTTAAAGAAGATTTTGTGTTCTTTGTAGGAACGACAGTTTGTCCTTTCGAACGTGCAATACAGGCAGTTTATAATATTCGGAATGGCCGTTATATAATATTATTATTATCATGTTATTAAGTTTTTCTGTTATTCATCACAAAAATCACATTATTAAAAATACTCATATAAATCAACATTAGTTAACTAGTCAATTTAAATATAAATAAATCAAATGCCTAAAAAAAAGATCATCATAAGTCATAAATTATGGTATAATTATTTATCTGCATTTCATTAATTAATTTAATATTGTTTTTTAAAATAAAAATATTCTGTAAGGGAGTAAAAGCATCTATTAATTAACCATTCTGAGAGCTTTCTTTTAAATAATAGTATGCTTTTAATTTCCTTAAGTTGTGATGTGTAAGGGCAGCTTATTATATTAGGATTGCCATGCAGTAAACAATATTCTTGTACAACGACAGTCTAATGTTTAAATTCTCTACAACCAGTACTCTACTGCAAACAACATACTCTAGACTAGGGGTGGTAGCCATCCAGATGGGCAAATACCCTACCATTTGACTGTGGGTTGTTTTGTCGCCTTTTACGACAGGCCGCGCGGCTGCAGGAAATTATATTCTGGCTCCGTTACTGCACGGATGAGATGACTGATACTGAACTAACTGCATTATTGTGATACGGAATACGACATCTTTCTGTAAATTTTTATATAGATATACATCTATAGTAGTCTGAGACACGTGAGTGTCATATTACGTACAGACGAATGGACAAGATGATACTAAGATGATTGATGAGTTCCGTTTCAACCAAAATAGCTAAGGCATTTAATATAAAGTATAAATTCAGGTACTATATTTTTAGCAGCAAAAAAGTTGAGATTAAGAACAATTTTGATTAAAACAACTTAACTTATATTGTTTGAATAAACCTTATACACATTTCGATTATTCGTATAATATACTGTTTGATCGAAAAAGTTTTCTAATTATGCTGAGTTTTGTAGAAATGGAAAATCCAGTTTTGTGAAGTGCTTTGTTATTTAGAGGGTACAAAAAGTTTTTTTGTTAGAAGAAGTTAAAAAAATATAAATCGATTCTCACTTTAAGCTCAATCAACCGGTTTGTGGTAACAAACAGGTTTTGTTGAATAAACCGGTTTCGGAGGATTTCGAACGGTTTTTGTCGCAATTCTTCAAAACACAGCCATGCGGTACAGCAAGTTTTCAGTCACACACAAACACATGTTTAAAGAGATAAAATAGTACTTCCTCTTCTCGGGGAATAAACCGGTTAATTCTAGTTTGTATAACACTATCTTAATATTTCCGAACGAATTAGTCGACCCAAACCAGTTACAACCGATTAAAACTGGTTATTTTAAACCAGTTCCAAGCCTTGCTTATTACCCATTCTTTTACCTTACCCTTGGCAAAAAAGTGACATGAAATAACCAGTCCCTGAGTTACCTGAGCAAATTAATGGATTGTAAAATATAATTACTAGCAGCTAGAATCGTGTTTATTTATCTGAATCATTCCAATAAACTGTTACTCAATCACAGTTCATAAGATTTTACGTTAGGACGCGCGAATAATTTTCCCAATAAAATATTTATCCTTCAATTTCCCGAATACGTGGCAAAAAGGCACGCGTAGGAACTTATAAAAATCAAGTATGAAGCGAATTGATATTTTCCAAAACCAAATATATGATGATGATATTCTAGTGCCAACGGTAATTTATGTTATTTTTATTACATTTTTACTTTTTATGTAATAAAATAATAAGGTATAATAATATCAGCCCATAAGCGCATTCTGCTAGGTTTAAGCTTAGGGCATACCCAGTGCCGTGTGGTGTCCTGGTCCCAGGAACATCCCTCTTTGTCGGTTTGTATCGAGGCGTCACGGCGGTCATATATCTATGATTACGGTCCCGAGACGCCTCACTATGATGCGGAGGGACGTTTAGTGGGTAGTCTAGCGGTAAGCTTGGGAGTAGCGTCGGTCGTCGAGAGTCCTACATACCCGTCGGTGACCTTCCTCGGGGCCTGAGGAGATGCGTTTCCCCAAGCAAAAGCATTCCCCCAGCGTTAATAAATAAAAAAAAATAGGCTTAGGGAGAGAACGGTATATTGGAAAAAGAAATTTGGCAATAAAGAAAAGAAAGAAAAACACAAAATGAAAACATAAAACAAGCACATAATATACCCTGACAAGCGTGTGCGTCAGGAGGAGAATTATAAAAAAAAACAACATGCATATAAACAGTGCAAGCACCGTAGAATTGACTTCTATAATTATCTACCACCAGATAGGCTGCTGTATTTTTATGCTTGTTTGATTGACGCCATTTTGACGCTAATTGTTAAGGCGTTCAGTGCGAAAGTTAGAGTGAACTAAAAACTTATATATGTTTCTGCAAATATTAGTTTCAGAGACTGTCACACGTGGCGTTTCAAACTGACATATAAAATTTTATTGTCATTTAAATGCAGTTCAGAGTTTATAATCGAGGAAAAAACGCTAAGCAGGATTCTAACCTGAGTCCCCGGTACCTAAGTATCTACCTATCTACAACGAAACCAATTTCATGCAATACGCGTTACATATTATTGAATATTTTTATAGTACAGATTATTAAATTAAAAGGTAATGAATAGGTGAATAGATTACTAAGCTTTTGGGGAATTTAGTTAGGTATTGCCACATAATTAGCAGTGTTACTGAGTAGTCAATGCACGTGCCAAAATCTGTCAATACAGAAAACATACAAAATCTTGGGAGATGCATCTACAAACATTAGATTTTACATATTGTCACGTAGCAGTTAAGATTATCTATACAGATAAATAAAATTAAAGTGTCTGTTTGTAATGTCAAAATAACAGCTTTTTACTCAATGCATATGAAAGTATGTACGGAACTTATATCAAAACTTCAATGTTTAAAATTTTTGTCTGTCTGGCTGTTTGGATGTTCCGCCTAATCTCTGAAACGGCTGGACTGATTTTGACGGGAATTTCATTGGCAGATATGTGATGTTATAAGGAGTAACTTGGCTACTTTTCTACTTTTTTTTAGTGTTTCGCGAAAAAGAAATCCACGCAGACGAAGTCGCGGCACAGCTAGTTGCATATATAGACCTGAGTTGAATATTAAATTAATCAAGCAACAAATACATCTAGAGTCCAACCACTCGTCGATTTTATCAACCCCCTCGGCGATTGTCCCATGGGCTCTCGCCAGTGGTGTATCACCCCGTCCAACGGGGTAACCATCATTCATACACGCACCGCTTACTTATTTCTACCCCCCACAATCTATACATATAATAAAACTGTAGACGTCGAATTTCTGTACAACGAAAAAAAATGCTATAAATCGAGTCAGGGCGGATGTAAGAAGTGAAATAGAACTAATTTAGATTTTTTTTAATTTTACGTTTCTCTTTTTGTCTGTCTGTTTGTACCGGCTAATCTCCGAAACGACTGCACCGATATAAATGAAATTTTGTATGGTGGTAGCTTATATCCCTGGTCAACACATAGAATACTTTTGATCCCGAAAAATTAAAGAGTTCTCGTGGGATAGTTAAAAAACCGCACCACGCGGACGAAGTCGCGGGCAACAGTTAGTAATCAATAAGTTTGTATAAATGGATGCTTCTTACTCTTTGAGGCAAACTAACTACTGCACACTACTGAATGGATTTTGATAAAACTTCACAGTAATATAATTTATAGATCAGGGGCCCAATTCTGCTATAAATAATAGCTCATTTCGGTAATCTGAGAATCCCAATGATGTGTCCGTGGCAGGCCACTCTATCTTTATAAGTATAAGCGAAAGCTCGCGAAAAAGTGTTTAAATTTTTAGTAGCTTTCCAATATACACTTCGGCTAATAGTTTTCTGTAAATGGTAATGCGGATTTTTATCTACTATTATTCTGCCGCGACGATATCTAGAAGATATGGATTTAGTAGAATGCGAATTTTGGCTCTATTGCAATGGAATCGTACTTTGAATATCTTTATCTTTGCAACACCAAGATATTGAAATTACAGAATTAGGCCTCTGAATAACACATACGCTAAAATTTTAAAAGACATTGTATAAATTGGCTAAATAGAACAATAAGTGTCAATCTAGTAGAAAATATGAATCTCACGTATACGTGTTTCAATCAAATTAATCAGTGAAAAATATTTGTTGTTAATATTCATCGATTAAACAAGTGCCTATAAAATTTGCTGTAGAGAATCGTTTACTAGCAAAACATTCAAGAGAAGCGTTCAAAACAACCTACTATGTTAAAATGTTACATTTTAATGAAAATGTTTTGTGTGAACTTTCAAAACTCCTGCGAATGAGTTTCGGTATTATTTTACCGTTTTGTGTATATTATAATTATGCTATGTATATTTTGTATAATTATGTTTGTATCCGTTCTTAACAGAATAATAATTATTATATTAGAATACAAGTTGATATTATTATAATACAGTATACTTTAACTTCTAGTTTGCTTTATTTCTAAAGACTAATTATATATAAACTAATTTTATAGTAAAACTATTTTTTTTATTGCTGAAGTACAGTAGACAGACTGACGACCCATTTAATGGAAAGTGGTTACCGTCGCCTACGGACATTTGTTAAGGGTGCTTCCAATGTGCTGCAGCCTCGAATGGAATCTGGAAACTGGCCACTGATGTTGGAACACAACACAATATTGTTATGGCGGCATGCTCAAGACCAGGCGGCACATACCCTACCACCTATATTCTTTTTGTAGCAAAGTACATATAGTAATTTTATAATAGGTGTAATAAAAATTATAATAAAAATATTTACAAAAATTCGCTGGCTGACAAAGAGTCTACTATCTTACGGATTTTTTGGACTCCAGAGACAGAAGCTTCCTCTGATCTCTTGAGATCTTGGCTGTGCTTTATATATGAGTTGCATGAATTATTTATAGCCACTAAATCTGTTACTGGGGTTAGGAAACAAGTTTTTAGGGTCCGCAAACAAATTTTGAAATAATGATGGCAAATATAAAAATCATAATAAGGTCTATTAATGATGATTTGAGTTTAACGATATACTTATGACTTCTTTACAGCAGTTAAATCTGTTATTGGGGCCAAGAAACAAGTTTCGGGGTCCGCAAACAAGTTATATAGATATGTCAATAATATCGCTTTTAAATACGAAAATCGTGAGGGGCGGTCGAAAGTCCTGACCAGTGACCAGAACAGTAAGTTAGTTTAGCTTTAGACCAAAGCGAACGAGCCGAGCGAGCGAAGCGAGAGCGCTGCCGCAGCGACCGGCGAGTGGCAGAACAGACTGTCCATCCTTCACAAGTAACTAATGAAATGGAGAGGCGTTGAAATGGACCGGCGTTGAAACGGCGCTGCTGAAATGACGGTGCTAAATAGTACTAGACCCATATAGATACATACATATGTCCCGGTGTATTGTTTTTGGATCTGAAACTTCATTCAGTAACCAAGCGAGAGTCTCTCAATGTTATTAATGTTGTAAGGTATGAGGCAAGGTTAGAGGTTTGACAATTAACTTGCCTTTTGAAACTAAAGGATCTTTGTCTAGACGTCAATTCATTCGGAACCCCAATTGTGTTCAACGTTAAAAAAAACAGCTAGACCAAAATGTCTTCATGATAAAACACTGTCCAACCCACTATACAACAGTAAGTATAGTTTAAGAATACAATTTAAGCCGACTTCTATATTTTAATATTCATTCACTTGCCTTGCCATCAGTTGAATTTTGGCATTACTTGTATGGAGCTTAGGGCAAATTTTAACCGATTGTAAAGCAAATGAACAATCGGTAAGATATAGGAACCAGCCAATAATCGATTGATGAATAATAACACAATAGTTAAAGACCATGTTTACAGGTACATGGTACAAATTGAGGTTAACCGATCAACGTATTTGAATACAACTCGAATGTAAACTGTGTAATATCGATTATAAGTTCTAAAAAACTTAGGTAAAAAACTATCGACACGACACCCAATCTAACAAAAAGGACGCGTCAACGAACACATGAATCGACGCGAAATTGGGAGTTGAGGATTGTTATGTTAACATTCCCTCGACGTGACCTGTATTGAATTTCAAATTTCCCACACGTGAGCTTACACGAAACACGGCACTGGGTATTCCGTCGAAAAACAACCTAATGGAAGGAAATTGTCAGAAAATGTAAATTTCGATGTCGGTACCATAGACGACGTGAATTTTGTAAAAAGCGTATTGTTTGCAAAATGATAATTACGGCGATTATACGTATCATCATGCTGGGGCTTCATCTACGTCAGTGTTAAAGATTTAGACTATGGCCGAATTCGTCTTATTTCAAGCGAAAGCATAACAACATTAGTGTATATACATATGTTCTCTGTCAACATTTAACGTCATCAACAATGTCGCATCTCAAATAACGCCTTAAACCCATCGCCATATCTGTGTGAAACGGCCTAAATCTGTATCATTATCCCAGATGAAGCCCCACATTCATGATAATTGAAAAATAACACGAACGATTAAAAATAAAAAAGGTTGTTTATGATACCTGACATGTGTTTTTACTTTTTTACTGTAATGTTAACTACTCTATTTGGGATGATGTTAGTAGCCGTTTCACGCAGATGTAGCTATAAGTTTAATGTATTATTTGTGATGCGATATTGTTATTAATTTATAATGACGTTAAATTTTGACAAATAACGTATATATATATATATATATATATATATTGTATATACACTAAAGTAGCTAATTATTAAACGGCGTCATGAGTTTGTTTGTTTGATTGAACGCGCTAATCTCATGTACTACGGGTCTGATTTGAAAAATTCTTTCAGTGTTAGATAGCCCATTTATCGAGGAAGGCTATAGGTTATATATCATCACGCTAAGACTAATAGGAGCGGAGCACCAATGAAGAATGTTTGAAAATCGGGGGGTTTTGAAAACAAATTCCACGCGGACGACGTCGCAGGCACAGCTAGTATTTAATATTAAAAACGAGACGCATTTAGCCATAGTCACTAATTATAACATTATCGCGATGGAGTCCCCCCACTTTATAAAAAGCCTATTGTTTGCAAAATGTTAATCACGGCGATTGAACTTTGCTTTGCTTGAAATTGCGGGTATTGTCAGATCAATATGAAAAATGAAGTAGCCTTTTTTTGACACATGACATGTTTTATTACTTTTGTACTATAAAACTATTTATATACATATATTTGCCAGTCTTTAATGTTTTTTTTAATAATTTTCGTGTATTTATACGAGGACTGAACAATGATGCAATATTACAAAGTCGTAAGTTTAAACTGGCTCTAATTCAGCTTGTAAGATTTGAACTAAAAACCTAAATAACAAACATTGCAAGTAAAATAAAAGCTTGTAAAAATTATTGCATTTCAATACAGTTTTACAAAAATTCAAACACTGTATGATGTGTACAGGTCCTACATAAAAACATACATGCAAAACCAATTTCCCTTCCCATTAACGGTAGGAACGTTCCAGGTGATCGGATTACTAATTTCGTTAATATCACTGTTTGTTTTAGATACCTTATATTTGGAAAATTGGTAAGGTTGCAAATATTTATAGATTATTATTGTCATGGTTTGGATTTTCTATCATATTCCTTAATGGTTCACTGAAAATTCGATGGGCATAAGTCCCTTTTTATATTGAACGATTTTTGTTAAGTCTTAAACGAAATAAAAATATTGACGAAGTCTTTTTTTACGAGGCGAAACCCGATTGAGGGCTATCAGGCGCGCGATGGGGGAAAGTCGCGGCCGGTGTGTGGGATTCGCCAGGGGTGGCACTAGCACTAGCGCCTCTAAGCAGGACTAAAGATGCTATTGCCCCACCACAGTTAGAGATACCCACTAAAACCCCTCGGTATTCCGTCCTTCACCCTTAATGCCAAGGCCATAGGTATATGGTCTAGCCCTCTCCACTGGCCCTGGGAGGCGGTGGCCTCATCCATTGCCGGAGAACGACTTTTTGTCCCCCGGAATCGTCATGCTCTCATTGCGTGGGGTGGTCTGAAACACGCCATACGGGAGAAGAGGTGAGCGCGCACGGAATACGTCGCGCCCCCATCTCCACGGCATAACGGCGAGTGAGAACCCTTTCCTCAGGGACCCATCTACCCGCGCCGCCCTCTCACTGCGGCCGAAGTTCCAAGTTGGCCTTCCGACAACAACGCGTCTTCCTTTGGCGGGAGTGGAGCAAAGACGTGAGCTCACGCGCCCTGCTTAGCAAGTATGACACGTTCACAAAAGGAGGAGATGGCGTCCCATCCGGGGAGTGCTGCCGACCATGGTGCGAACCACGGCCGGGAGCAAAAGATCCAGTCCGGTAAAGACGACGAGGTCTCGGCGTTGGTCTGTCCAAGCAGGATATGCCTGGGGAGTCCTCGTAGTCAGTGTCACAATAATGGCACCCTGATGTTGGCTCGCGTCCTAGACGACACAGGTACCTCCCGAAGCAGCCGTACCTCGAGAGGACCTGCGTCAGTCAGAACGTCAGGGTGTCATTTTCGTCTAATCCAGTCCCGCAGGACGGGTATCCCCTGTGGCATCCTTCATAGACCACCATGGCGACGTTATGGAGCTCCGACCGGCAAGCTTCGGTTTCCTGAGGTACCGGGCTCGTGCCCCTCGCCAGGGCCTCCTTGTGCAACTGGTATCGCGACGCGAGGGCCCTGGCTTCGAGGTCCCATGGTGGGGATCCGGTGAATAACGAGGACGCTTCGAAGGATATAGACGAAGCCTACGTGAACAAAAGCATCAAATGTATATGTAGGTATGTGTGAAGTGAAGCATTTTGTAATACTTGTATGCGTAAATTTACGTTGTACACACATGATTTGCGTCTATGTTGTTAATAATAGTAATGTATCAACTGAAAACTATTTCACCCTAACCGAACTAATTCGATTATTTAATACTAAATTCTTGTAACGTATTGCGGCGCGATCTGCTTCCTGAAGCCTCGGTCACGCATAGCGAAAATTCGCTGCGAGTGCCTAGTCCATTTGCTATTTCAATTGCCAGACTGTGAGAATTCACTGTATATGACAGGCGCGTATTCGCTGCGAATAGATTAATTTGCCGCGAGTTGAATTCCCCGCGATTTGAATTGAGCATGTTCAATTTGACTCTGCGAATGCGCACTCGCCGCGATAATTCGCTGCGTGGTATAGGGTAATCGCTGCAAGTAGCCATTCCACTCAGGGTGCCGCTCTAATAACGTCGCTTCCATTATACGTAGAATGTTTCTTTAATCTCCTGGTTTCCCTGCAGTCAATTTTTTAAGAGGGTGTTAAAAGCCTTGAACTGTTATTTGCGTTGAATCCATATACTAGCCCATTTTCGCTTCTTGTGAGTTGTGAGCTTAATGAGCATTTGGTTTTTTTACTCTGCACATGCCAACCAAATACACTGTTTTATGCGCATGCAACAAATAAAGGAAATATTTGTATTTGAACCAAGAACAGACTGTCAAAAGTCTCGCCGAGAACTCGCTGTGTGTGATAGGCAGGCAGCGAATTGTCGCTGCGAGTAACATTCGCAGTGAATACACTCACAGCGATTATTCGCTGTGTGTGACCGAGACTTTAGCCGGCATCACTCTGAGAGCTTACGACAAAGTAGACAGATTTCTTTTGTTCGTCTGAGAATCTGAGATTAAAGTAAATCCGATTCTTTTTAGTTGGATTAGCTTCTTAGGCTGGTGTGCAAACATATTAACCAATCAATGGTTAAAATAAAATGGTCACTAATAATATATGCCTAAACAACGATTATTTTATTTTTCCCGTCATTTAAATATCTATGTACACCAGCCTTAAAAGGTTTTCTAGGTGTTCCGATTTTTATAGGTCAGACACCTCTTTTTGAATGAATGAATTCACAGATTAATTGTAGAATACTACACTTTTGCAATAATTTCAGCAGTTTGAAATTCATTTACATTCCATTAATCGTTCAACAGATTTTCGCTAGGAGGACAATGTTTTAATAGTTTACAAACAAATTAATATGAATTGATTGATTGATTTGTTGGAGCTTAACCCCTTCTGCTCTGCTAGAAGGCGAGCCGCCAACACTGCAATTATTCATCAGTCCACCTTACACCCTCCGGCGGCGCTTACGCATACAACGAACCATACATCGTTTCTTTTGTCGCATGTGACTGTAGTGTGGTCGAAATAAAGCTCATACAATTAGAACAGTCCAGTAATTACTTCAAGAACCAGATACCAGTCAGGAGGAGCCTATACAGATTGAAAATTAATACAAATCGAAATACGCTTAGTATAAATCTTTTTACGAATAAAAAGTATAGATTCTCTTTAACAATTTTAGCCCTATAAACTTCTCATACATCTGCTGTGTTATCCGTGACAAGTAATTTTTACTAGCTATGGAAAAGACAGCAAAAGAATTCGAATTTTACTATCTATAACTGTTTGATCGTTAAGATGTATAAAATCGCGAATAACCGAGGCTTGAAATGATAATTCGTCCAAATTATATGCGACAATCATTCCATTAATTCTGTCCTTCCCATTCCTTACTCAATATCTCCCCCCTTGCCCATCCGTTATCAAAAAGAGACTTTATGCAACTGGCTCGCAACTCAAGCTTACAAACATACAAAGTTCCACTCAAAAATGTTAGTAAGAGCTCAAATTAATCTACTGCGCCGCCACGTGTGTTGCTTTAAAATAATTTACATAGAAGATGTGAGACTGATTTACTTACTGGTTGGTGCCTAGCTTGAACCAAGCTATCGAAGGGAAAAGTGCAGATTATACAGATAATAGGAATGCGGATATATGTTATAATAAATTCTAACATTTTTACGTACAAAAGAGCAGGCGTAAAAATAATATCTCATCATTTAACTTTTGAAATGTCATGACAGAAATAATTACTTATCTAAAATTACTTACCGCGAGCATTCGCCTGTAATGTAACGTTACAGATCCGAGCACTACATCAGTTACCGAGGAGAATCGAGCATTACAGTGCGCAGCCTCTAAAGTTAAAGATTCGCGTATTGCCACGTGGGTGAGCGAGGAGAATCAAGCATTACAGTGCGCAACCTGTAATGATACGATCTGTATTTTGATATAACTTGGTATACAACGACCGCTTGATCTGACATTGTAGAATCAACTTAAGGCTCAAAATCGAATCATAAATGTTACATTATAGGCGAATGCTCGCGGTAAGCATCTTTGCACCTTAAAATAATATAATTATTGTGCTATTTGACTCTTTTTATGACGTCATAAAAAAGCGACTTCTGTAAGTTTATAGAAAGTATCTCAGTTGACTTAACTGTCCGCTCCCGTATTAAAAAGAAATTTCAAACAGGTTATAGCTTGTATAAAAATAAATATATCCTTCTATATCTATTTGTATACACCTATAGGACATATTTAGTTTTCAGTACATGTTTTTACTGTATTAATATAATTTTGATTTTGTGTAACAGATTTTATGTCTGAAAACTTAAGATATATTAAATTCAAAATGATTAAAGGTCGCAATCCTAGCTTATCGAAAAAATATTAGACACAAAGAGATTTATTTCTCTATCCCTAAAGCATACATTATCCCGTATAAGCACTTCGTAACCGAATATTGAATTATGCAAAAACAAAATAGCGCGAATTTTTCCTTTCAAAATCTTTCAGTGGCAAAAAAGTTGGTGGTTTTTCTAAATTTAATTTTATCCTACCTCGGGTTTGATTAAAATCCTTTTATAATAAAAGAACCTGACGACCTGGATGTCGAAAATAGATACGATTCGATTCCAGATAATCTTGTTTTTAAGGTGTAAAGGTGAAAGCTTATTTCAGTAAGCTTAAAGCAGTCATATCACGTTTATATTCAGCATTTATTTATCTATACTAATACTAATATTATAAAGAGGTAAAGATTTTGAGTTTGTTTATAGGAAGTAATCTCTTGAACTACTGAACTGATTTTGGGAATTATTTCACCAGTAGAAAGCTACATCATTCCCGAGTGACATAGGCTATATTTGATTGTGATTATTAATATTTTTTAATTTTGAGAAAAACTGATTTATCCAAGAGCGCTGACTAAAACGGTTTGATATAGTTAGGTGACGCCCAGTGCAATAGACGCGGCTCAGCTTATTTATTATAAATAAATAAATAAATCGGTAGACAAGCACACACACTGTATATCCCCAAATTAAGCAAGTTTCGCTTGTGTTATGGGTAATATACAACGGATAATTCTGGGGCCGATCCTAGACACCCAGACCATAGTAAATAACGGAGAAAATACGTTTCTCTCTGCGTTGCAGTGAGGTAAGCCGGCAAAGGCTTAGCCCGCTCAACCACAGAGGCCGTCTGTTTTTAAAAAATACAAATGATTTATAACATCAATCAATTATATATTATGAAATACATAAATTTATGTGTGTTTTTATGTAATATATGGTTAATATGTATAGTTCATGAGAAGTGTTTTTTTTTAAATTGTCAAGATTAGTTTCCGCGTTTTCTTCTCTAAATTAATACCTGCACCTATCAATAATGGGTTAGTTGACACTTGACACATCAAAATAATTTTTGAAACGTTGATCATATCAAAAAGCTGGCCGTTAAAACACCATCATGACTTTAAAATATCACATCATATATTAAACTTTTACTACTGTAAAAATTACTGTATTAAACTGTAATGAAACTATTTGACTCGTCCAAAAATAACGTCTAATTTGCAAAGCTCTTATAAAATATAAGTGGCTTCGCCGTTTCACGGTGTTCGGCGTGTGTGTGATAGAGTATGACATAGATAGATAGTGTCGTTCTTTGTTTTATTATGCAAATGTGTTATAACTTACGATGTCGCGTGCAGTACAGCAATAATACTATCACTAAGATATGCTGATTCCTTCAAATAAAGGAAAAGACAAGTGTTGCGTCATACAATAAAGACAGCTGACCGAGAATACTATACGAATAGAAATCAAGATTGTACTAAAGATAAGTTAATTTGATATAGTACCCTAGAAATACCTTACAACCCTAGAAAAAGGACTTAAAATAAATTTAAGAATAATATATATATATATATAAAGATACATAACTTCCGATAAAATAAATAGTCGGAGGGAGAGGAGGAGGGAATAAAAAAACATGCACTACTTCTGACAAAAATCATTGCTGTCCCATAGTTTAAAATATTAATTTAAAAACTAATGAGGTGTCTTTGGGTCACACCTGGCTGGAAAGACGTTCTTTCGCTATATATAAATATATATTAAAATGTAGCACAAAATGTCATTCTACATAAAGAAACAAATTATATCAAAATATAATAAATATTGTAAAAAATCGAAATTTAAATTGTGCTACCTGTGAAAGTTGCCTGAACTAATATATGCGTAATTAGTATACAACCAACATCAAAGCACAGTAATATCGCCCAGAAACCAAAGATGGCGCAAAGAAGCATACACTATACAGTAGTCAGCATTTTTCATTGCGTTTACAATATTATCCGTCGTTTAGCTGCCATCCCCGGAGCGCCTGAGTAACATGCGATAAGGAACTTCGTTCCAATAAAGTTTAGTTTATTCGTCCAACGAATTTACCGTCCTCTAGACTAATAAAACAGTTATAAGTTACGTATAACTAGATCTACGAAATGACCTGGATCTGCAACAATATTAGCAAATGGAATACTAATAAAGACTGCTGGATTGTGAACAAATTGTTATTAAAACTCTGCCAGTACACGAGGTTAAAAACAGATCTCGCGAGGTACTGTTTTTGAGTTTTAAAAAAAATCAGACACATATATATCCTTGAATTTTACATACTTGAAAATTAATGCACTTTTGTTAAACATTCACTAAAAGTATATTGATTTAAAAGACTACACTTTAATAACACCAATATAAATAAACGTATTTTGTGTCGTATCTGGAGGCTTTACTCCCGAACGCCTTTATTTGTTCGTTTTCGTCCGATCAGCCCGACAGAGCCAATGTAATTTTACATAAGAAAGAAGGAACAAAAATTTATTTATATTTTAAAATTACGTTATTATAGTCTACATAACACACTTTTCAAATATCATCATAAAACATACAGATGATTATTTACTCATCTCCTAACTACCCATCGTAACAAATTAAATTCCACTTTCCCCGACAGGTCGGCTTTATCAAGCCAATTGTGGCTAAAAAACCGTCACATCGAATACGACTGCGGTACAAAACGAATATAATTCGAAACAACAATGTGGCTCCGAACCACATTGGGCCTCTAATTAATCCAATTTGGAGATAAAAGGGCCCGAGAAGCCAACACGATGGCGAGTGACGTCATAGTGTAAGAAGGTACATTATTATCATGTTAGTGTTCGGGAGGTTGTAACTTGTTGAAAGTTCGTCATTGATTCTATTACTTGATTAGCGTTACAGCCTTGTAACTAAAGATAACTTGAACATATCTTTAGCGTCATTGCAGGACTTGTAATTACATTTTTTGGTGACATTTTTTTTCGTCCAAATTGTTACACAATACTTGTTAGTATTTTGACGAAAAAAATAATTTCACAAGAAAATGAAATACAAGGCACTATAATCGACGATATCGGACATTGAATAAAAAAACTGTGTAAGTCAAAATTGCCGTTTGGAAATTTTCTAATTGAATGCATGTTTTTTGTCAAGTCTTAAGAAGTAGGTCCATCTGACATACTGATAGTGTTGGTGACTGTGGTCAAATGCGTCTTGTTTGTTAAAGATAACGCCCTTATTTATTAGCTACATTAGTGTATGTTATAGTCATAGGTCAACATGCAGTCTCTTTCCGGAATGACTTGTTTATCCTAGGTTTGACCAAGGCCTTTCGACAAAACCCGAAATAAATTCCAATTTCGGCCTTTGACTAAAGTATTGTTAGTCAAACCTAGAAGTAATAAATTTTTAGTCATACGTCGAAAGTAAAATAATGTTTCGGGCTTTGCCTAGCCGATCCTAAAAGCGACTAAGACAGATTCGGTCAAACGTCGATTCGTACTGCACTTGTTACATGTTTAATGACTGTATAAATTAGTCTCTCCTAGGTTAGACAAAAATTTTAGTCAAAGGCAGAAAAACGTCATTTATTTGAACTTTGACTAAGACTTTATGTCAGACCTGAGGTTTGACTAGTCAAGCCTAGGAGCGCCAGAGCATCGATGTATGACTATAACATATATACCTACGTTATTTGGCAATGTTTGACGTCATTAACAATGTCTCATAATGCATTGATCCCTTAGCTATGTGTGCGTGACATAATATGCACTAACACTAATATTATCCCAGATGGATCACAGATATTAGAATTCTTGTTAATTAAATAGAGAGAAGCGATCGTGCATTGCACTCGCCTTCATTATAAATGCGCCGCTGTCCAATTCCACAAATTCTTTATGCAATAAACACGCTTTTTGATAGGTGATCTCAAAACTGTAAAATTTTGACTTACATCTTTTTTTATTAAACGCGCGATATGTCAAGCAATGTCTGGTCTAAGTAATATATGAATAAAAATCTTTATACCATTCTTTAGCGTATTGTGGACACAGAAGAGAATAAGATTTGGTGTAATTATAACCTATATAGAGATACACTGCAATCGACTAAAATTTACATTTGTTATATATATGTATTTCATTGACATACACAGATTGGAATAATATATTGTATAATTATTAAAGGTAAGCAATATTATTCAAATTATATAATAATTACATAATGAAATCATAAATAAGAACTAGATAAAAGCTTGCACACCATTTACACTGTTTTTTTTTATTGCAGGAGTTCCAGCAGACAGGCAAACGGCCCACTTGAAGGAAAACGGTTACAGTCGCCTATGGACATTTGCAACACCAAAGGTGCTACAAATGCGCTGCTGCTCTCTTAGGGGAGTCTGGAACCTGGTCACTAATGCCGGAACACAACTCAAGGTTGCTATGGCGACATACTTTAGATCAGGGGTGGTAGCCATCCAGGCGGGTAAATGCCCTACCACCTGGCTGTGGGTTGTTTAGTCGCCTCTTACGACAGGCCGCCCGGCCGTTCCTGCACGGATGGGATGTTAAAATGTACTGAACGATAAATTCACTTGTATCTAACTATTTTTGTGCAAGAATAAATATCTTATTTCATTTCATATATATAACTAGCTTGCCGCCATTATGTTACTGCGGAACTCTGACTTTGTTTTGATATCTTCTGAACCCTTCAAAATGTTAAAATGAAACCCTAAAATTTGCATTGAACTCCATTAAGACGCTTCAGACCCTAATTGAGATAAACTCTCGGACTGACACATGTGGGCAAGGATAGACCCACTAAATATAATTTATTAATTAAAATTAAATAAAACTCCAGTTGATTGTTGAAAAGCAATGACAATGTCAAGGTTATTTTTTTATTAATATTTTTTAAGAATATTGACTAAGTGGCCACACATAGTAAAAAATATTGAAAATAATCATTTATAGTTAGGCATCGTATAAAAAGCAGTTATTAAGGTATACATATATTTTAAAATCGCAGACTGATGCTTTAATTTTATTTTTTGCTATTTCAGTTGAATATAATGTTCAGGTAGATTCATGGTCCAGATGAGCTAAATTACAAGAAAAGGATAAAATTAACTAAGATATTGAAAAACCGAAACTTTACATAAGAGTGCCATATATATAAAAAAATTATAAAAGAACTATATACTAAGAAGGATCGTTACAAACATATAGTGTTCCAGCAAACTCAAATATATTGCAATATAAAAACGAGTGATGTAATCGAGTTCTAAACCCAGGTTATAAATAAACAAGCCTATCCTTTATCAGGGAAGGTACATGGGGGGCGAAGAAACCATGATCATTCACAGAATTAAGTCCACATGAATCAGCCCAATGAATACATGTGCTATATTGCTATTCTTAGGCAGAGAAGGGTTAAGTAAGGGCACCATGTCTGACCAATATAGTGAGACAATTTATTGACATAGAGCGCAAGTTGTTTACTTAAACATTCTGTTTATAATATTACTAAAATAGAATACCTAGTTATATTTTAATAACACTTTCTTCTTTTTTTACTATTAAAAAGAACGATGACTGTGATAATTTAATAGAACAGTAACAAAAGTAAAATTTATCTATATTTCAATACAACTAAAATATCTATCAGTGGTTCTAAAATAAATGGCAAACTTTAAATGAAAGCTGCTATTTTTAAAATGTTTAACATATTTCAATATGAATTTTAGGGATTAAAACAAGAATTGTACAATTTTTCGTGCATATTTTATTTTTTTGTCTTGCAAGGATCAGAAGATAAGAACATAAAATCCCAATTATACGTGCGAGTAAAGCCAGGGGCACAGTAAGTTTGTAAATAAGTCAAACCTGTATATTACATATACTTACACATTAAAATAGACAATAAAGCATTTGTATGCAAAAAGGGTAAAAATTGAGATATGTTTATAATAGAAAAGGACGAAAATAGTATCAAATCATCGAAATAGTATCAAATAGAATTACTTATAGATAAAAATACTAAGAAAGATGTCTGCACCGACCCGAGAGAGAGGTAGGCAAAAAAAACTTATTTACCTTGGCGGCAGTTTTTGGGCTCTCAAAGTTGAAACTGGATAGTAGTTTGATTATACTTTGTTTCTATAAATACTTATCAATGATCTTGAGACTTACATACATGAGATTTCTAAAACAGTACCACATCAAACTGTCGCACTTATGGACAGTTTCTTGTTCATTAACCACAGTTCGTATACATTGAATTACTCACTTTATTGTTTTATTCGGTTAGCAATACAGAAAAAAATCAAAAACCTGACTGTAAAAGTAGAAAATTTATAAGTAGTGCACTAAAAAGACCGAAACAAGATTGAGAATAGAAAACTTATTAAAATAAACTATAAACAACGTAAACCTTACTATGGTTTAACAGACTATATTGTGACCTGAAAGCCTAAGTTAAATACCCGCATTAAGTGTACCTGTATCAAGTTCAACTGAATAATGTACTATTTCGCGCCAAAAATCTGCCATTTTGTTATTTTTTTAAAACACTTATCTAATGACACTTAGGTTTTTAAGACGATAATAACGATATCTTAACTGTCCAAATCCAGCAAGTCGTTTGGAAGATAGGAGGTTATAAAGAAATTTACAAACATTTAAGATACGCGCGAAAACATAACCCTGCCTTGGCAGTCACGTAAAAAGAATATTAATAATTCTGAAAAACTCCCAAATCCTACATGACTAGATAACGCCATCGATCATTCTCGTCTCGCGTTTTGTTATTTAAAATACTTTATCAATCAGAAATTATAACTTAAAAAAATTATATTCAATTTGTGACGGTTTTGGTCTAAAAATATGTTTTTCAAAATTAAATAATAAAACGTCAATAAGCGAGAAAAGAATTACCTGTTGCGCTATGTAGACAGGATCTTGTCAATGTGACGTTTTTATTGAGTTATTCCTGGTATTCTATCAATTTTACAAAAGACTTATCTTCAAAATATAAATATTATATTATTACTCTATCTGGGATAATATTAGAGTAAGCGATCGTTTCACGACAGGTTTGGTGCGTTGTTTGTGATGCGATATTATTATTAATTGTTAATGACGTTAAACATTGTCAGATAAGAAATATATGCAGTAAAGTAGCTAATCATTAACAGCGTAATTTTTGACGCTATAAATAAGATGCATTTGGCCACAGTCACTAATTATTACATTATCCCAAATGGAGTAAGGGGTAATAGACTGAAATAATAAAACTATAAAATGAAAAGACAAATCGTTAAGGCACACAACGATATAGACAGGGGCATATAACTCGAAATCGTTCAATGTTCTTTATTGTAACTTTGGAGAGAAGTTCACTTTACGATCCCATCGATACGCGCACAAATATCTTGAGACGACATTGACAACGATCCTCGTCTAGACCAGCAATCGTTTTAAGGGTATATTTGATTTGAATCGTTTTTCAGCAAGTATGATTTTACGATGAAAACAATACAGTTTAATTTGATTGATATTTTAGTGTTCTGTGCATTTCTGAGGAATTTAATAGTGCCTACTACTTGTACAGGGTTCTAATCCTCCTTATATCCTTCTTAATATTACAAATACAAAAGTAACTTTGTTTGTTAACTTTAAACGCCTGAATGGATATTGACGAAACTTGGCAAGGAGGTAGAATAATTATGTAATTGTCAGGAGTAACTCCCGTGACATGGACATTACCCGTATGGAAGAATTCGTGGCAAAGTCGATTAAAATTATTAGTAGTTTTATAGGTACATTACTTAATAATGTAAATGTAATGTAGTGTCATAATTTGTAAAATATACAAGAAAAACCAGTTTTTGAGCCACTGTCATAAGAATGACATGCATGTGTCATAGCCTATAGCCACTAAGCTAATGGTTTTGATAAACAAATAATAAATGAACGAAAAATAATTAACAAAAGAAAACGCATGATCCGGAAGAATTCGCTATATTATAATTCTCCATAGAAACTACTTTAGAAATCTTTGCTGATAACGAATAATTTGCTGATCTTATCATTAGTTTATTAGAACGCCAAGGTACCAGATTCAACAGGGCAAATTTCGTAAGCAAACATTGTGTTATTTAATTTGATTTGAGTGCAGAGGATCAGGTCCAGAGTTTCTGTTTTATTATAACATGCTTAAAAGAAATATGCGACGTTGTGTGTGTTTGTCTGTCGCTAAAAAGGAATTAAAGTACCTATATAGAGGTATTTGTAAATTTTAGTTTTGAGTAAATTATTTTCTCTTCAAATAATCCTCAGTTTATATGTTATATAAACTGGGGAACCAATTGGGAATAAAGAGGAGACCTTTTCAAAACCCTTTTTGATAGTATTGGACAACTCAACTTCAATATACCGAGAGGCGAGAACCTAGTTTATTGCCTTCTAGTTATTCTAGCTTTCAAAGTCAAACTCAATTTTGATTTAAAATTTAGTCTTCTTATATATAAAAATCAATTGCTGTTCGTTAGTCTCGCTAAAACTCGAGAACGGCTGGACTGATTTGGCTAATTTTTGTTTTTAATTATTTGTGGAAGTCCAGGGAAGGTTTCGATAGAATGCTCCTCCGTCTTAAAGGAAGATCTTTCAGCAAGGCTGGTGTTGTTGTTGTTGGAAACTTTGTATATATTCTTTGTATGTTTTCGGGAAACGTTTGCGACCTCAATTATTGTACAGCGCCATCTATTGGCTTGTAAGTGTTCCACTACAGTTTAGAAGGTGAGTAAATATGAAAAAAATTATTCTAAGGCGGTACGAAGTTTGCCGAGTCAGCTAGTTTTATTAAAAACTCCTTTGCTTACTTCAAGGAATTTTATAATTCGTACTAGAAATGAAGTATCGATTCACATTGTCTCCATGTATCGTAATAATGTAAATAGGTACAATAGATTAAGTATAAACTTGTTTAGTAACGTAAGAAGACACAAATAACAAAAAAGCACAAATATCCTGACACTACTCAAGGGGTTGAGTAAATAAGAAAACATATTTTACTTGTTCCCAATACTTCTCACTGTGATGCTTTAATTTAATCTCGTGCTCCCATAATTAACGCTCCCTATATACACTAAACGAAATCTAAAAACCCATTTTTTTAAATTGTGAGTACATAAGGTGACGTCATATTCATATTTTAAAAAGATTTGTTCGCTTAGTTCAGCTTTGAAAACGAGTAGATTCTTATAAATTTTAATTAATAAAATTGATATTATTTGTGTGGAATACCTTTACGCAATCGTAACAGAATAAAATAATTGTTATTGGTACTTTCATTAATAGGATTGACATATCTCTAAAAAGGGGATTGCTTCCGCGGGAAACGGATATTATAATAGTAAAATTGGGACTGAGAAGTATTTCGCACGATTAGCCGTACAGAAATTTCTAGTGTCCTATAACTATTTTCTAAAATATGGGGACCCCATAAAAGAACCCCGTTTTAACTACCCGATGTCTCGGATGCACGAACGCGGCTGGAATTTGTAATAACCCCTTTAAGTTTATATGCTTTTATTTAGGCAGCCACACGTCTATTAATGTGTCAAAGAGGCTATTTTAAATTCTGCTGACGTAACTAGGACGGCGTTAAGAAGTAACCCTTGTATGAATTTTGATTGAATTTGTAGTAAGTATTCAATTTTATTACTGGTATTTTTAACTCATACTCTCGAAAATATTTTAAATTAACTGACGTTTTTGACTCAGTCACACGTAAGGAGTCTCGACTTGGTCTTTATTTGTCGATTCTAATCTTAAATTCCGGATTCTTACGGCCTGTCTAATTTTCTACTTTTTCGAATTTGTACTGATTTGGCCTAAAAATTGGTTTTAAATAATAAAACTCTAGTTCTGTAGGATTTAAAAGCATTTTTGAAATTACTACTAGTTACACTCGTTACATTGAATTAACAAATCAACAAACTACACAGCTGTTCTCTAGAATGTTTATTCTGTCTATAATAAGACGTGGAGGGAACTTCCCGCTGAGGTTTTTACTCTGCGCTTATGAGGTCATTTAAGAAGGGTGTCATCGAATTTCTTTGAGGTGGGCAACGCGTTGGCTAAGCCTCTGGTGTTGCAGACATCCGTAGGCGGCAGTGTTCACTTGCCATCAAATAGACCCGTTTACTTATTTGTCGGCTTTTGACAATAAATAAAGTTACATATTTTTATTGATAGAACATATTTTGCATTGATTGTTGCATTCCTTGCGAGATACTACAGTAGGTAACAGGACACAGTGACCGTCTAAAATTAATGTTCATATAACTTAGTCTAAACATCGGGGTCAGGTGAACCATGTCAAACGCAGATAATTCGCTTTGATCGACTCGAGATTGGGAACCCGCTGAGTCTACTTAGAAAACACATAGAGATTTTTTCCATTTACTTTCTGAAAAATTGTGTACTCGTGCGATCTTTGGATTTTATGTTTTATTAGGTTTAATCTGTCACAGTGATTAAAAGGATTTTAATATTAATAAATAATATCAAAAATATATTTTAACAGTTTCACGCTATTTGTTAGTGCCTAGTCGTCTGACGTCTGAAAAAAGTATTTTATGAGAAAAATAATAGTAAGTCACACGTATGCGAGTGTGCACTCTTAATCAGCTGATAAACGTGCGACCAAGTACACGTACTTATGGATCGTTGAGCTTTTACGCCTCTGATAGATTACGTACTTAAGGTGACACACATCGTCGAGACATAAGTACGCGTACTATCCCACTTTTTTTTATAGCCAAAATCAGGCAAACTGGCAGTCGGCCCACCTGATGGAAAGTGGTTACCGTCGCCCATAGACGTTTGCAATACCAGGGGTGTCTTCAACGCGTTGCCGACCTCTAAGAAATTTTATAACGCTCTTCTTAAAGAATCCCATACCATAGCGCAAAGGGAAAACCGCGGCGGGAAGTTCCCTCCAGATCATCCACTTTAAGACTTGTTTCATCAATAACTTGAAAAAATGACTTAATTTTTCGCGATAAAAACTATCTTAAGTTTTGGTCCGAGATATAAAACAGCTCTGTATCGAGTTTCATTTAAATCTGTTTAGTAATTTCATAATGCTCTAGTAGACAGGCGATAAAAACTCTAACAGTTGTATTTTCGAAATCAACTCGTCCAAATTAGCCCCTAATTTCTTCTTATATTTTCTAAATTCATTTTACAAACTTGGCAACTCCTACATATGTTATAGTATAGATGTGATATTTCAGATATACATAGATATCAGCCAATTTACTATCTGTAATGAGAGGTATTTATTCCTCGGTTTAGGAATCAATGATTTTGGTTGAACGAATCTATAGATAACTACGTGGTTTGGCTCCAATATATTTCATTCATGCCAAAGAGTACTTGTAAGCTCAAAATCCTATTCAGAATCAATACGAGTATAAGACGTCTTACAAAAGACGTTGAATTAGGCAGGTGGATTACTTAAAGAGTGTTTGGAAATCTTCGTATATTGTCTTCAATAAAAACTTGATCAAAATATAATTTGTCATGAATTTTAAACAATATCTATAAGAATGAAGTAAAGTGTTTCCATAAGCTTTAAACGGTAAGATCGGTATGTAAGCCATGATGACTAAGTGTAACTGGAATGTTGAGCCAAGTTCATTGTAGGTAATGCCGAAAAAGTAGGCAATATTAGGTGCCTCATTGCATTGAAATTCTGATTCATTATACGAGAAAGGTATTAAAAAAAACTAAGAAAACTAAAAGTCAGACGTTGTAAAAAAAAATCTAGAAACTTCTACGAGATTAATTATAATAATTTATGTAAATCTAAAACGATACTTTTAAAATCTTCCTTTACATGATTTTCATCTCTCCCCATTACATTATTCTGTTTACTCCCAGTTCGTCAACTACTGCTGTCATTCATAGACTCCATTCTCATCTCGATTCTTCTAACACACATCTATTTTGATATTCTAATTCATAATTAACGAAGATGTTGCTGTCTATATTTATAGTGGTTTATTATTCCGATGACCCTCTAGTAGATTTATGTATATGAAACTTTACATGAACCTAAAATAATATTTTATTCTAATAATACTTAATCAGTTTCTAAAATTTTCATCGTCTAAATATTAAACTTATGATTTAATTTATAAAGGCTGTAGATATCATTAACTTAACTATGTAAGTATTCAAAAGAGATTAGAAGATAATATCTATGGTGCTTTATACGTAAGTAATTTTATCAAATTAGTTACCAATTAATCTTCCGACGACGAGACCAGCTGTTGTGAAGTTTCTAATTTAGTTGATACAATTACTTCGCTTACAAACCACTTTTTAATAATAATCTCCAGTATTGTTATACGGATTTAATATTTAAAAGATATTAAACGTTACAAAATGAAGACAACTATTTTGGCAGTCTATATACCTATATGTATCATATTACATCTTGTTAATATGAAAACATTGGATATACAAGAACTGTGCACACAAAAGCTAAAAGAAAATATTATTTGACAAGTACTTATAAAATAAATACACATAAAAATAAGGAAATGGTTGAAAGTGGAATCACAAAAGAAGTATATAACAGCGTTGTGAATAGTAGAGTTAGTACCAGTAGACTGGGACGTAGACGCCATGATCAAATTCCAGAAGTGTTAAAGAAAAATCAGGTAAAAAGTTCCCTAAATAAAAATGCATGTATGAAGATCTCTTCATCATCATTCATTCATCTGAATGGAAGCAGATGAAGTGAAAATTATTTGTCAGGATCGTCACAAGTGGAGATCCATCGCCTCTGCCAACCCTTACGGGAAGAAACAGGCGTGGTAATAAGTATATATGTAAATACAAAAAAAAGTTAAAGTCCAAACTCAATTGTATTGATACCTATAAAGACAACAAGACTCGCACAAGATAATCTTAATCTATGTAATATAATAATCTTAATATTTATTTAATAAGATAAATAAAAGGAAGATCATACGAATTTATTTGATTGTAATCCTATGAACACGATTGTTGGAGAATTGTGTGGGCAATGGGCATCATAATAATCATCACTGCTGGAAAGCAGTGGAGTGGTAACCTACTTCGCGAAGTATTAGAACACACCAGGTAACATTTTAAATACCATATAGAAATAATATAAAATTAATAGGATGGGTGAAAGTAGAATCACAAAACAAGTGTATGACAGCATTGTGAACATTAAAGTTTGTGCCGGTAGACTGCGCATACACACCATAATCAAATAGTAAAAGTGTTAAAGAAAGGAGTACTTCTTATAGGTACTTGGCTGTCTGGCGTAGAAGCCATCCACCTTCTTACACCAAAAGGGCGCTTCTAGTCATCGTATTGCCGAAATCTCCCTTGTAACGAAAAAGACAAAGAACAAGATATATATTTACACTCGTTCATGAAAAATTGTGACCTTCACCTACAGAAGGGGGAATCCATTGTCACCAAAGTTTTGAAGACTAGCGAATAATGGAGCTTGATGCCAGACATGAAGTAAAGGTCCATCATGTGGTAGCACTTTAACCTGTCCGAAATAATGTAATAGCATATTTATTGTTAGTATTGGGCTTGTTAAATGGGCTTGCGTTTGACGACTGTCTCACCTAATGTTGAGTGATGACGCGGGCTAGGATGGAGCACTCTTACCTAGAAGATACTTATTCAATCGTGACTTGAAGACGTCAAGATTGAATTGGTCAGAAAAAACAGACTCCGGCATTCCACTCTTCGGCAGTGCGCACCAGAAAAGATGAAGCGAAGCGCTTGGTTCTGACTGCTGGTGTTTCCACCATGTAACGGTGGCGGAAACTGAATAGAATAGGATGAATAAACCAAGTACGTAGCATTCACTGTAACTGAGTTTAGAACAGTATAGGTATAAACTATACCTATTCTAGTTCAAAACCTCAAGAAATAGGTAAAGTATCTTTACAACTAGACTATCAAACCCCAACATCAAATATTAATCCTTAGTATTATACGGTTTTTATAAGAAAACCACGGCTCAGCATTCACTTGAACCCTTTTGAATCCACTTCAGCATAATGAGTAGCATTTCCATTATGTGAGCCGGTTGTTGTGAGATTTCCTTGCGCTCTAGGACTTCTTACGATGGATAAGCTTGCCTTCTATGCTTTCGTCCTAAATACAGAAGATTGACGTTTTACGGTTCCGTAGCCATTTTGAGAAACAAAACCCCTATGTCATGGCTGCTTGTCCAGAAGATTTTAGTTTTCAAAGTCGTAAAATTCTGTTATCCCTCAAACTTTTGATCTATGATGTGAGTTTGACATATGATTGAATTGAAATATTGAGGTTGAAAAGTTTCAAAATGCTTTACTATTAGACTACTTAGTATTCTTAGAACAATATAAATTAGGAAGTTTTTAAGATTAGGTAATTTTTTATATGATAAATGATTATTAAATTCCGTAGCCAAGTGATGAAAACAGTGGATATCTGTCGTCTCCAGAAAACCATTCATGTTCTTAGACGCCATGTGTTTGTTTTGAGGTAGTAAAATAATTATTTATAACGTATTAGCCGTTGTCCGCTTTATAAAACGCATTTATTTTTTTAAGCGCTTTTATTATTAGGAGCGCAACTAAAAATTATTAAGAACTTTACTTCCCTCAGGAGTAAATTAGCATAAATTTTACAATATCATATATATCTCTTTGTTATCATCAAAAGCCTAAATATGAAAAGTCTTCATATCCCTAAGTTGAGGAATTATGAATTACCTTTATAAATTTCTATCTCGTTTTCACCGCATTCAAGACTCTTATTTCTAAAAATTGGTAACCTACATAGTATGTCCTTCCCCAGGATAACATGTAGTTCCTTATCAAATCCTATTAAGACCCGGTTAGTCTTGTAGAAGTAACAAATAGAGTTACATTGGTATTTATATTAGTATAGATAAATTAATAAATTTGAGCAATTGAGAGAAAGAAGACTAAAGTGGTATGCTCATGTAATGAGAAGGAATGAAAGTCATGTGTCAAAAAGAATGTTAACTCTAAGGTTGATGGGTACAAAATACAAATGTGAAGATAGACAAAAAAGTGATAAATGGATGAAACCAATAGTGGGACTTTTATTGGCTGATATGAAATTTACTCCTTAGATATAGTATAATATTTTTATTTCTAAAGAACATGTACATAATAGAGATGAGAAAAACTGGTTCCAGGGCTAATCCGGCTATCAACCGTATTAAAGGGCCTTTTGGGACTTTTCGACTCGAAGGCTAATGTAATTAACTGCGTAAGACTACAATACTAAATAACAAGGAGGCACGTGGAAATTTCCACTATTCTATTATATGTATAAGTTAACAAAAGATACTTTTCTGAGCGAATCCATAAAAATTAAGCAATATTGCTTAATATGTATGAAAAGAGGCCTAATTACATACAATATATACTCCGTACTTATCATTTGTAAATACTTATCTATTTAGTCGTGATACGCTGTTTAAACATAAAATTGACAATAAACTTATAAGACTTTTTATTTTGTCGTGTTTTGTTCTAAAAAGATTTTAAATATTAAAACGTCGTTGCCGACGGAAAAATTGCCCCCTCTTGTCCTATAAGATTAAAAAATTTGTCACAACTACATTTTATCTACTCACGAAATTATATATTTCGTAGCTAACAACTAACTAATGCCTTTACTACACCAGGAATAATGTTAGTGTGAGTGATTGTATCGCGCTGGTGTAGCCAAGGGTTTAATGCGTTTTTGAGATGCGACATTGTTAATGACGTCAAACACTGACAGATAACGTATCTATGTGTATACACTAATGTAGTTAATCGTTAGCGCGTTATTTTGTCGCTATAAAAGTTTAGCATTTGGTCACAGCTAGTAACACTAACGCAGGTGGAGCAGGGGTATATAGATAGATCTTTATCTTCTCTTTCCCTTCTCCCAAATTTTTGTGGTCAGCACAATATACCTTGTCCTTCCATACTCCTCTATTCTGAGATACATCTTGTGTGACACAACAAATCATCACGTCATCCTTCACAGAATGCATTCATCTCTTTTTTGGTCTGGGCATAAAGAAAAGTAAATGACTTTAATTAATGTTATGTACATATTTGAACTTTTGAATTAAGAATTTAAGGTTTTCAACTACCCAGGCCCAAACCCAATAAATGGAGAAGGTATGATTGCCAACATCAAAACGATTAAAATTTAATTAACTCCTTTAAACAAAAATGCTACCTTCAAAATTAAACGCCCTGCGTAATTAATTTAAAATTGCCAATTTGTTTTACTTGTGATTGGTGTAAATGTTTGCATTTATACATTTTCTTAATCGAATTTAGCATTATTACAAACGTTTTTAAGTTAATTTAATTTTAACAATTTTTATAAAGGTGATTAGCCATGTAAAAAACGTTTCAATAAGCAGATTATTTTCTAAATTTTTTATGAGATAGGCTGAAAAAGAATGTAATATTTAAGTTGCAGATGAAAATATTGTAGATTTCCCAAGTTCGAGGCAAACTTCAAAGCTGATCTAACGATTACAATAATTATTATTAATTTTATAGAATTTCCTTAAGTTTTTGTGACTAGCACCCATAATTAAAACTACGTTTTAAACGGTTATAGGCGCGTCAACTTATATATAAAAATGAATCGTAATAATTTATGTACGCCCATAACTTGAGAACGACTTTACCAATTTTGATGATATTTGTCTTGTGTGTTTGAATGGGTCCCCGGATGGTTTAGATTCACAATTGGAGCCGGTAGGTGACCCTGAGATCGGGTTCTGGATTCATCCTAATCACCTGGACCGATTTTGGTGATTTTGTTTTTGTGTCATAAAACAAAGATTTTTAGGAATTCAGAAAACATGGCGGTACGAAGTTCGCCGGGTCAGTTAGTTTGTTATATTTTGATTTTTATTACACGAGATCACGGAAGACAAAGAATTGTCAAGTGTCAATGAGTAATGTAAAAATTACTCTTTGACGTTTGACATACTGAAAAGTCGAAATAAAAATCAAATAAATGACTCGCCTATAACCGTTAAAACGTAATTTTAATTATACGATGATCATAGTTTTTTATTTATTAGTACCTACATGCTTTTACATCTGAAGTGGTATTGTAACCCTGTTATGAAAAGTTTGTGAATTAATCTGAGATAATTATTTTGTCCATGTAGGATCAACGAAAGAATACTAATTCAGATAAAACAACCCAGAATTAGGCATTTGCCCGTGTGAATGGCTATCAAGCCTGAGAATATGCGGCCATAACAACCTTGCGTTGTATTCCAGTAGCCCCTTCAAGGCCGGCAGCACATAGATAGTAGGATATTCATACGCGACGATAACCACTTTCCGTCCAAATGGGGCGTCGGACTCTTTGCTCTCTCTATATTCTAGTAATAAAAAATATATAAAAAAGACAAAAAATAAACTGTAATTTTTTATTTGTATACCTACGTGCTTATATAAAGGACAATTATTTCTGCAAGATTGCATTGTGAAGACTTTGTTAGAAGTTGTTTGCAAGAAAATATTTCTCGGAGAGAAATATCTTAGTTAATTGGCCATCTCTCGATTGCATCGCTTGAGTCGCATAAAGGCAATATTCATTAACTTTCAACGTGACAGAAATGTTAAAAATAAAATTATCCAAATAACTTGAGTTGGGTTTTTTTTTAACTTAAAATATCTTTTATTAAAAATAATAGTATGAATACTCTTAGTTAATTTAGGTTAACTTTTAAAATTATAAATACAAATACAAATAGTTGGGTATTATTAAGTTTTTTTATCTATTTAATTTAATTTAATTTCTTTAATACAACTTATTAGTTACAATTTAAAGTTAAATTTAAAAAAAATTGATTTTAGAATTCGAAATTCTATCCATACGTTTTAAAAATTCCAATGCTAATCCGGTCAATAACTAACAGATGGCGCTGTAGGTATAACAAGTAAAAACATATTGAAATTGTATCATCTTTATTGTTAAATAAAGATATGATATAAATAATTGTAATTAGGTACTGTTTCGATTTAGACAATTATATTTTCTTGTAAACTGATTTGGGTTTGTAATTGTCAATTAAAAGATGTTTGATTCTGTTCCTTTATATATTATAGTGATTTCACAGGTTGTTATTCAATGTGAGATCCTAGAGAAATTGTAATGACATATTATGAGTGACCACTGGAGAAACGAAAAACAAGTTCACGATGATTTTTTCATAATGTAATCTAAAAAAACTTTAATTATTTATAATACCTATATGAATTAGTATTTATGTGTTTATTGAATAAACATTTGACGCATTAGTCGATGTATAATGAGTAATCACATTGGACAATACAAATCTAATTTGAATAGAGAGTTAACTGATTTGCTCCCAATTAAGGACTTAGCGCGGCCCAGCGGGGGGAGCAAACCCCGTAGACGTTGGTTATTGGAAATCGATTGTTCATTGGTTTTGTATGAATTTAATTGGCGTGATCGCTTTCTTCGAGGGGCTTATTATTTCTGTATACGAAAGGTATGGTTTTGAAATATGTTCTAAAGCTACTTTAATTGCTGATGTTATTATAAGTACCCGACCATTTTAATTAGTCTGGATTATATTCGTTAAATGGAATCTCTAAAGAGAAGACAAAGTGAGCTCGCGAAAGAACACAGTGGTTACGTTGTTTAAGAGGCTACCTATTTTTATTAATATTGATTAACAAAATTTACTTACGATAAATCTGTACCTATTACATAAATATTATTGTAAAAAATTAAGAATGTTTCACAAACGAAAACGAATGTTTTCAAAACTCTAGTCATAAATAATAGTTAGAGCGAGAAGACACTGTCAATTTCTATAAGAAAATTAATTTCTATATATACAGGTAATTGTATGTGAAGTTATATTTAATTTGTATTCTTAGTTGCTTAATGAATATCATTTGATCATAGAAGTTACATGTAATGTTTTCTTGATCAAAAACGAATCATAAAATATTTAGATTGAAAGCCAAAGCCTGTTGCACTACATTCAAACAGAGATGGCATTAGGCGTATGGAATAACATTATAATGCTATATAATCAGGTCAGTGATATACATGGTGATTGATTTAAGAGCCCGTTCTTCGAGGGCAGATTAATTATGATATTTTTTTTACTTCCGCCCTACCTGTAACCAATGCAATGCTGCCCTATCTTAAATTCTATTCTAGCTACAGCCCTGCTGTGGACTGACTCAATGTATTTGCTGCAACGCTAAAACACTTATTAACTAACCAATCTATTAAAACATGCAGCGCTAGATCGCTTAGAGAGTATAGTTTTTAGTCCTGAGTATGGTCGCAGCGATGACGCATCGAGACAAGTTAAAATAGATAAAATTTAATTACAATAAGATGTTTTATTGAAAACACAACAAACTTATCAGTGAAAATCCACCCCATGACGACTTTCATTTAAGTTTCTTGAGTGGTTTCAATAGTGCTTTAGTACACATGAAGACATTTTTTAATAGTTACTTTTCAAGCAAATACGTAAGTATCGACAACCTGCCCGGCGCAGATTAAGCGAGTTCTTGTCCATGGACCGTAACGAGTGTCCAAATAAGCTTAAACCTCATTGGTGATACTCGAGTTTTTGACTATAATGTAAACGGAAAGGTTTTGCTTTAAACTTTTATTAATGGAAAAACAGATTGAAAATATGCAAGAGGTTACTTACAAAACTCAACCGCTTTCGTGTAAAAAACATAGGAGCGGTGCGAAGGGTGGGAACGGGTACGGGACGGACGGAAATAGGGAAGCGGACAGTCAAACCACTGAGATCATTTTTATAAACTTTCAGTATGGCGCAACCTCATAGATTTCGTACGGACGCACCTACTTACGACGTCACAAGTAGGGACAAGTAAAAGGAGTCAAATAGAGCATTAATTAATGTTTGAAATCTAATTAAAATTATTTATGATATTTTAAAGGTTACATGATAAGATATTATTTTAGCGCCTGTTCTTTTAAATGTGAAAATAACATGCGTTCACATCCCTATTAATACATATTCCTACCTGTGAACTGTGAACAGGGAATTTGCGGGATATCTCGCCATACGCGTGTCGTATTATCATAATAAACTAATTATATTAATTGCTGAAAAAAAGTTATGTCCACATTCTACGACCGAGAGACATATCTATATTTGACACATTATACACTAAATTATCTAACAAATGGGATATGACACATATCAAAATATTTTTTTAAACAATGTTCATATAATGGTGCGGCTTCATTTGGGATAACGTTACAAATGATCACAGACACATATGAACGATAATATGGTGATGGGTTTAACGTATTATTTGAGATTCGACATTGTTAATCATGTTAAATACTGACAGATTACGTATGTAATACACTAAATAGGATATTAGTTAACGGAGTTGTTTTTAACGCTTAAAATAAGATGCATTCGTCCACAGTCTAACAGTCTTATTCACTTTGAGTTTGTAGGCTTCTTTGTGGTTCTTAAATTGACCGTAAATCTTTAAAGATGATCCGTCACCGCAAGTATTCGCCTGTAATGTAACGTTACAGATTCGAGCAGTACATCAGTGAAGGAGGAGAACGCAGCATTACAGTGTGCAACCTGTAATGATACCATATGTAATATTTTGATACAATTTGTAACACAACTACTTCTTCGTCTGACACTGTGTAATAAATTTTAAGCATTTAGCTTAAAATCGAATCATAAATATTCCGTTACAGGCAAATGCTCGTCTGTCAGGGATGCAGTATTGTAACGTAATGCTCGAAATCGAATCATAAATTTTACATTACAGATGAATGCTCGCGGTGAGGGAGCGTTTTTTTTTTTGAGGCGGGTAAATGCATTTCGCACACTACCGGGTCCTTTACTAGGGATTAGACCAAAGCGACGAGAGGTGTCACCACGAATGGCGCACCAGAGTCAAATCGCCGGCTTGTGTGGGACTTGAAGAACTCAATACTCCACTAAATCCACCCTCCTCCCATGTGCCCCGCGCTGTGGTAGGAAGAGCGTGAGACTTAGAACGTAGTTATGCCCACGCTGATCCTAGCGCATCAGTGCTTGAGAATGCCCTGGGACAGGCAAACCCACTTCGTCAACAGGGGTGAACAATTCTCTGCTCCATAGATGCTGGATGACCCCGGCAGCGGTATTTACGGGAGTAGATTTTGCGCATATCTGCGCCTCCGGGACCCCGAGTGACGTCGGTACCCGCGAGACGCATGCGCACCTTTCTGCCGTTCTCGTTCCACGGCCACCTTTTGAGACATGACAGCCTCGCAGAAATTGGCCGCACCCACCTAATGATCGTCGCTATGCAGCATGGCTTGCACCAAATTGCCAGCGAATCATTCAGACCTACGACGGTCTCGAGTTCATATCTTTGCGGTGACCATGCTGCGCACTTGACCAGCGTATGAAACGCAGTGTCCAATGCACCACATTGGTGACACTGAGGGGAGGGGAAGCCCACGATATGATTCAGATACTTATCGATGCACCCATGCCCGGTAAGTATCTGCGTCATCCTGAAGGTCAGCGTTCCGCGTTTCCGCGAGAGTCATCGCATCAGGTGCGGGTGCACCGCCTCCGCCGTCTCGATGCCTGCCACTGCCAGGAGTTTCCAACTCTCTCTCGACCAAGTTTCGATCATGGTCGCGGTTTCCCGCGTCCTGATCGCCTGAATCTCGGCCTGGCAATAAACCAGGCCACGGGCGAGGTCATCCTGTCGGGAGCGCCGAACTTTGGTAAGTGCGTCCGCCTGGAGAGGCCAGGGTGGATCGCCCGCCAAGAGTGGAGGGAGCACCGTTACACTAACGCAGATCAAGGAGCACTACAAACAGCGGGCGTTCAAATACTACATCATCATCAATACTTTAATGGATCATGATAGAAACGATTTTTATTACTTTTTAAACTATACTTAACACGCTATTTGAGTTATTATAGATATGACGTCATTTGCAATGCTCGTGGCTTTGTTAGTCGATACAAAGTATCTCAGTTGTTTTCACTGTCAACTACCCTATTCTGTGTGACGCCCGTCCCGAATACCGCTGCTCGCACCGCCCCCAATGTGACCTCACGCTTTGTGTTCTTCAACGATTTCCAACTTTTTAATTACCTGCACTGAAATGTTTGCCACGCTACCAACGAGTATTTGATATAAAATACCACGGAGTTACCAACATAATTTACGGTTTAATTTCCTGTGGTATACCAGGATCGATCAAAAATGCGACGTACAAATTCTCATAACATGCTTTTTAAAATCACATGTAAGTACTTCGCTATTTCTGAAATTAAACGTATTCTTTCTTTCTATGATAAAATTAGATTTTTGTTTGAGAACATAGGCTAGTGCAGCAAGAAGATAAATTACAACTCAATGTTATCTAAACCTGACAAAATCCAGTTTTTTGATCAAAAACCTACACTAATTTTATGAGAAAGCGGAATATTGTAAGAACTACGAGTTTATAACTAACTGGTCAGACTATATACCATCGATAAATTGTGAACCTTCACTTGTTTAGTGGGTATTATAGGACTTCCTTTCAAGGTAAAAAATAATTGTTTGCTAGACGTGGCCGAAAGCAATGTCGAGCAATAAGTTTGCTGGAGCCGTGCCGCGACAGTGGCCGACGAGTGCCAGAACCAACTCTGTCTATTTATTCACTGATTCGATGCATTAAGATGTATTTTGTGTTATTCGGACTCTTGATCAGCTTAGGTTTTTGATCCAAGACCCGGAATTGATCATAAGCCTGCGACTTATACATAACTGCGAAAGGGCTAATGGACACTGTTATTTACGGTATTGAGTCTTTACTGGCTCTCATAGGCTCTAATAAAGTAGGTATATAAGTACGTCAGATCCTGCAGATAAGATAAAACATAGTATGATTTCGAAAAGTGTAAGTTTCCTTGGAATACGGGACAGGGTGTCCTAGTAAAATGTAAAGTTGTCTTGCTTAAGTAGTTAAATATAATCTTTAAGCGTAGGTATTTTCCTCTACGGTTAACATAAATAGTTTAAAAGAACGTAAATGGAGAAATAAAGTGAAGGAAAATGCAAAATGGATGTGAAGTTACTCGCACGCTAACGAACAATGTGTTGGCAAAACCTTTTGAACTATCGAACAAGCAACACATAAAAACATAAGTTATTGATGTTATAAGACTACTTTTACATCGTAGGATGCAATTTATTGTAATATTAAAGTTCCGGAACAAAGGTATAAATAGAATTCCTATGACAACGTCATCTCCACCCATCCATCTATCTTTGCACCGGCGGATACATATGAGGGGTGAGCCTTGCGGGGCCGCCCGCATTTGCGCCCACGCCGCCCCCGCCAGTCAGCCCGCACGCTATTCGTTCGTTTATCATTTTAGGCTTCTGCACATTCTTGCGAGAACTACGCGAGAATACAAGAAACTGAGAATGTGAACGCCCTTCTCGTGTTCTCCCGGTGATGTCCGCCAGAACAATGGAGCTGAGAACGCGAGAACTCTATGCGAGTGTACTTTACATTACAGTGTACTATAGGCTATACATTTAAGGAAGAGAGTAACTTTTTTATAACATAAGATGGCATTGTCTTGTATATGTGTAAACTTTGCATGTGGCTTGATTATTTTTTTATTACGATAAAAGTAAGCGTAGCTCAACATATTTTTAGCGCCCCCTCCTTGAGGTTTTTCGATATCCGCCACTGTCTCTTTGTACATAGATACGTCACAATCATGTTTACAAAAAAACTAATACGTCTACAGAGTTTACAGGGATGAAACTTGTCAAGAAAATACTATATCATATAGTGTGAATACATTTTGAATTTTCAAGTGGAGGAGGACTTCAGGACCAAATCGTAAACTTTACGAAATAGCGAAAAACCCTCAAAGGAGTATACTTTAACGGAAATTAAAGTGGTATCATTAGATTTTTTAAACATCAATTACCCTTGTCAGGAATCGAATCAGCAGTTTTTGAAAAATAAAATA
Source organism: Dendrolimus houi (assembly GCA_039645545.1). Classification (NCBI taxonomy): domain Eukaryota; kingdom Metazoa; phylum Arthropoda; class Insecta; order Lepidoptera; family Lasiocampidae; genus Dendrolimus; species Dendrolimus houi. Next base: position 18,877,417 of record CM077127.1, on the reverse strand, counting down.
CCTTTATTATCATTTATCAGTAATATTATTCGCAGACTGCGCTTTAAGTTGTCAAATTAGTTGAAACAATGTTCAAGTTATTAATATGTTTTTTTTTAAAGCATCAGCATAATTCAAATGAAATCTATTGCTATTTTTAGGTTATAAGGCATACCATTAAGATCGCTCTCTGCTCTATCTTTGCCTTATCGCAGTTTCCACTCAATAATCCTTTTACTTCACCGGTTGACGGTTCTCCTCTCCTGTAGCCGGACTACTAATACTATGTATTAACTTGTCTTACTACTGGTTAAAATTTGACGGAGACTCCATACAAGTACAAGTTTTAGTCAATTGTAACCGCGGCACCAAAGAAACGTGATCGCAGCACCATCTTGTTGTCTATTTTCGTCCATCCTACGGAACCAACGTCATTTATCAGAATAAAAACTGTCCTAAGTTGACATTGAAATTAGGTAGGTGTATTCCGGGTTGACACCCGGAATATAAACTAGCTCTGTGTTGAGTTTGATTTAAATTGGTTGAGCAGTTCTCATGTGATACGCTAACAGACAGACAGTTGCATTTTCAAATATTTTAGTTCGAATTAACTTTCCTGTTTGTTTTTAATTTTTAAATTCATTGTACAGACGCGACCCCTCTACAAATTTATTATAATAACAAAAGGTTCCGGCAGACGTTGTCCGACCCTGAAAATATAAAAATCTAGAACCCGATACCAGCGTCACCTAGAGATTTCAATTGTAAATCTAAAGCTTCCGGGGACGCCCACTCAAACACACAAAAAATCAGTAAAGTCGTTCTGAAGTTATGCGCGTACATACATTTTCTACGATTAATTATATGACTTAATTATGTGGGGAACAAATGTCTATCCATGCCATCTCCGTAAGCTCCCGGTCGAAAGGGAAGACCAAAGAAATGCCGGCTTGACGTTGTGAAGGATATGCGTACCAATAGTGTCAAACTCGGCGATGCTGAAGAAGATCGCGCGAAGTGAATAAGGAAAAGTAGAAAAGCGAACCCTAGGCGTCGGAGTGAACACTTTGAACGCAGCCGGGATTTAACCCGTCGAATGATAAGATAAATATAGACATGAAACAGATCTCGAGAAGTAAAGATCTGCCGCGATGAAAATGAACAAGCGCCTAAACTATGTAATTTACATTTACAAACAGAAAATTACATCGAAGCAGTCCACGGATATTTTCTATTAGCACTAATTCACTCACCGTCCTATCCACTCGCTCTAATTCACAAAGTTTCAAGTCGGGTTTGCGTTAGTGATGTGTTTGTCCAGTAAAAAGATTTAATATCCGCCTAGTTTCTCTTGGCTCCTTTGTAACGAAATAGGGTTGCTATTTATAAACTGCCTGCTTTGAAAGATTTCTAAAAATGATGTTTGAATTTGGAATAAGTCTTCTGTCAAATTGTTATAATCCAACTGGCACAACATATTTTGTAAATTTGAGGGGCTAAAGCGGTTGTCTTTGGACAATAGTTTAGTGACATTTATAAGTATCTAGATGTACTGGTAGTTATAAAACATAGCATAAAATTCCACATAATGTTCATACTTGTCATGTGCATCATATGAGTCTACGTAAACGATTTCTTTAGTCCCTCTGTTTATTCCAGCTTTCTGACTTTGAATTGTATTGTATTACTTTGTACAATTCTACAGTTTGTGGGGGGATACAGAACTGAAAATTACGCAGAAAAAGCCTCGCATGAAGCTTTAGTGGATTATGCTACTCGTAATCATTATCATACTTCTTCACAACAAAATTCATATTCTAGCCCTCGCGGCGTAACCTCAGCTTTACCTTTGAAGAACGTAGCGTGAAATTTGGCTTATATATATTCTTATATTGGTTTCTAAAACGCAGCCTGAGGCGCAGCACGTCCCTCACGCGTCACCTCCCTGTCGCGCACTCTCCGCACTTCACCTCTGTTATGCCTTGATCACACGTAACTTGTACATTGGCGAGACAGTAAAATGATACTAGGCCAAGAGAGTTGGGCGGGCGAGCAAGAGTTTATACATATTGTGCTAATATGACGAGTCAGTTTAATTTTGATTCACTCCATCAACAAAATAGATCGTAGAAAAAAGAATATAAACAAATTTTCAACCTGATTCTACGACAAATAATTGAAAAATTGTGGAATTTAATACACGAAGAAAGTTGAAGTGTTTAGACAAGAAAATGGATTGCAAGGAAACCTGCTCTTGATGCAATAAATAGTATTTTCCATAAATTACAGACAGAAGATCCCAAGGAATGTGGGGTGCTTTTAAAAAAGTTTATAGCGTTGAATTCCTTTTTAAAGTTGTAACTAAATTTCATTTATTATTATTGGACATTTTGAACACATACTCAATAATTCTAATACCAAAAATAAATTCCTTAAGGCTTGATTATACATAACGAGTATAGTGCCCTCGGCCGAATACTGGGTGCATATAAACACTATGACGAGTACTCGGCCCAGCGCATGGCCTAGCGGTGTAGCGAAAGAGTCATTAGATCTACAATTTCTTTGCTAGACCGAGTAACCTGCTCCCCGCCTCATTCTTCAGCCGCCGACTTAGTATCCCGGTCGGCTGACACTCGCCTGCCACTCGTTCGCCATACCAGCAGTGTTCTGCATTTTGTTTTCTGACGGATTTCATTGCTATTGCATTTAATTTATGTTTAAAATGGCCAATAATAAGGAACAGAATTTAGATACAACTTTAAAATGGAATTCAATGTTATAAACATTCTTAAAATGCCCTAAATTCCTTGGGATCTTCTATCTGTAATTTATGAAAAATCTGTATATTTATAATACGTGAAGCAAAAACACTTCGTTTAAAAAAACCTACCTCAAAAAAAAAGTATAAAATAACTTAATAAAGATTTCATTTAATACACCTCTTATGCAAACCTAATACCTTTAATATTAATGGAATATTTTTATTTGTATGTGCTACCCATTGACAGGTTTGAAGTCCGTGCCAAGCCCTAAACAAAATAAAACTTAATATTACAAACAGCTTACTTACTGTAATAAAATTCCTACTCTAAAGATTCTTATTAAACTTAAATAAACTTGAAGAACAATGTGAATTAATGTGAAACAGATGAAACTTTATGATAAAAATATATATAGCTAGCTAACCCAGCAAACTTCGTACCGCCTCAGAATCAATTTTTTTCATATTTAAAACGGTCTTGCCAAAGACAATTACATCGTCCACATAAACAAAAATTTTGATAAAAAAATGTTCATAAAATGAAAACTACTGGGCCAAACTATGTTAATTTTTTAAGGAGCCAAATGGCAACTATTCTGCATCAAACTAAAGAAGAATCACGTAAATCGGATCGTAATCGTAATCGGTAAAACGTAATCGGTGTACATACATAAAAAAATACCAATCAAGTTGAGAAACTCCTCCTTTTTAAGGTCGGTTAAAAATGAAGCAAAACTTTGTACCCCTTATTACGAAGATTGCGCGGACGGAGGAGTATGAAATTTCGCACAATTATAGTTGATATAGAGAAGGAGTGCAGAATGATAATGTTTTTTTTAATTATACATAAAAAATACATTAAATCAATAAAAAACATTACACACACTAACACGTATTTGACACACACACGCATATATACTCTTTTGTTTATTGTTAAAGTCAAATTAACAGTGTAGCCTTGGTGACATTTGTGATTATAGAGGTATAGTCTTTGACAACAGAACCTTAATAATGTTCAAACTTATAATTTAAATTAATTATGGTCGAATTTCGCTACTAGGCGACCACTAGTACCATTAATTGCACTAAAAGCAGGTTTCCTTACAATCTATTTTCTCGTCCACACACTTCTACTTTCTTCGTCTATTAAATTCTACAATTCTTCAATTATTTGTCGTAAAATCAGGTTGAAAATCTGTTTATGTCTTTTTTTCTACGATCCCTCTTGTTGATGCAGTGAATCAAAACTATGACTCGCCATAGAAGCAAAATACGTATGAACTCCTGCTCACCTATCCAACTTTCTCGGCCTAGTATTGTTTTTCTGTTGGCGATAGAGTACTAGTTACATGTCATCAAGATATTAGAAAACAAAATGCAAAATACCGCTAGCATGGCGAATGAGTGGCAGGCGAGTGCCAGCCGAGCGTGTGTTCATACCTGCCGAGCGGGATACCGCAGTCAATGCGAGGGCTAAAGAATGAGGCGAGGAGCAGGGCACTCTGTCTAGCAAACAAATCGTAGATCTAGTGACTCTCTCACCACACTTCTGGGCCAAGCGCTCGGCCCAGTACTCGTCAAAGCGTTTATATGCACCGAGTATTCGGCCGAGGGCACTGTCTCGCCAATATACTCGTCTAATGTAATGAAGCCTTAACGCTTACCGCTAGCAGCTGACAATAACTCACACAAATGCATTGCTGAGCTGACGCCTTGAGGACTGTACATAAGTTTAATAAAACGCGCTTTAAAATCTTGTAAACAACTTCTCAGGCACTTGTTAAATATAAATCTCGCGAAAATCACACAGTGGCAACCCTATTAGTGTCGGAGTAATGCAGTTCGAATAGTGAAAGCAAACAAAGCCAAATGGTTAGAGGCTTTGTGAGTAGATTTAACTCGACAACTATATGTAGGTCGATATACAATATTCTATATGTGTGGCACTTTACGGAAGAAAACTACCAGCAGAAAAGAACAAAGAATGAATTATTTCGTTTTTGTTGAGCGTATCTGTGATGTTTTTATATACTTGCATAACTATTTGTAAGTTGTCAGACAGGTTTCAGCTCATTTTCATGTTTACATATGTGTAAGTAATATACGAACGTTATATTGAATTACATAATTGCATACACTTCTGAATTTTCATTATGTTTACATAAACTCTCTAAGGAGAATAGAATAAATATTGTAATTAGGTGACTTTGAAAGACGCTTTCTCAGGCATGTTATCCAATAAAATCGTATGCAACCAACGCTTTGAATAACAATCCGTTTAAATTTTAATTAAAATTAATTTGTAATAAGTTTAATACCCCATATCATATATTTCAAAAATTACGTAACAGATGGCTTAGGAGGGGAACGCTTTTTACTTTGGAACCGAATGTTCCTTTACTCCACTACTAGTGGAAGACCACTTTATAAAAAAGTCATTAAACACGCCAGTGTATTCTGAAAAAATATAGAAAATTATATATTTTTCATCTATTAGTTTTCAAAAATCAATTACCCAAGTCAAGAATCGAGTCGACCGACTAAAAACAAACAGACATACACTGTATTATTACACCAACCTACAGTGTACAGTTCGTAAGGATCAGTTTCTGTAAAGGAATATCAAATGTCAAACCATATAAGTTTTATCTATGTGTCAAACTAAGGAAGAGTTGATTTATAAGTAGTGGTGGCAGGTAGAGTCTAGAGTCAGTCTGGAATCGGCCACGAAGTGGTCCGTTGTATATTACCCATAATAGAAGCATAAATTGCTTAACTTGGGGATATACAATGTATATTATTATTTTAAACCTCAAAAGGGCTGCGCGTATAGTGAATGTATTACCCATAGTTGCTAACACTCTTTCAACCACCCCTCATATTTTCTCTCGTACTGTGCTTCCTTTGCACACCGCCCAATATATTTATATGTATGTATATTTTTGTCATTTTAGATGTATAACTTTTTTATGGCATATAGGAAACCATATTAATTACTTATGTGATAGTAGATGACTATTGACGTAAATAACGTCTAGTGCGTCTAGTCTAACGGTTAATTTCTTTCTTTCAATTTTGATAGAAAAATGGCATTGTATAATTTAAAAACTAAACGAAGTTAATTGATAAAAAAGGTTTCACATGTGACCTGTAACTGTTTATCTGCTTACTTCTTATTTAATGGTGTTTCTTAGATTATGGAGTATTTTCAAAGACAAGTTTGTATTTAAGTATAAAATATTGTTGTATATAAATAACTAATTGAAATACAAATAACAACACTTGATTTTGATTTACAATAAGACAAAAAGAAACGAAACATCAGTTAAACAACACTTAAGAAACCTTTTTTAACAATTAAGATCGTTTTACTTCTAAAACTTTTTATGCCTCATTTCTATATAAATTGAAAGACTAAAATAAATTTGTCTATTATAATTTTGACTCCATATTGTCCCATTAATACGAAATAAAAATTTAATATAATAAAATCTTCGAAATCTTTCGACAGTAATTCACTAGTGCCGTGTATAAAAATATCGTGATGTAATAACTTGTTCATAATACCGTTATTATGCCTTTGTCTTGTGAATATATAGAGCATGAAACGAGACTGGATTTGCATTACCACTAACTGCGCCCTTATGTGTTTGACATTTCATTATATGGGGGTTTAGATGTGATACGCATAGAAGTTAATGAAAATGAATCTTTTATGGATACGTATTACATTTGGGACTATTATAAAATTCCAGATATAGTGAATTCTAGAAAACTAGAATGAAATATTTAGAATTCGAATTCAAATTCAAATTCAAAGTTTTTTTATTCAAAATAAGTTCCACTGGAGAACACTTTTTGAAGGTCATATAAATATATAAGTTAAAATTTAATTTTTCTTCCTATTCTATGTATACCGCTTCACAACGTGTTATTGCTGTTAAGGAGAAGAAGCGGCAAGAAACTCCCCAGCAACACGTCTAGCTAAATAATGTTTTTCTTTAAGTTTCTTATTCTATTTATATCTCAAGTTGTTTTTTTTTTCAATAAGTTTTATACAGAAGTATGTTACAGAATTACTTTTTGAAGAATTAATGGAGTTGTAGCAAACAGTGCATACTCAATAAGACCAAGACACAATAAGAGGAAAGAAATATCAATTATTCACTTTCGCTAATAAAAAAACGACTAAGTACTTCTTTTTACCCCGTAAAGTGAATCTATAAATAAGATTATAGAAGGGCCACGTTATGCCACGTTGGCATTAATCAAATTTATTTTTATAATAATTACGTGAACCATCCATGATTATACGATTAAAAAAATGTTCATAAAATGAAAACTACTGGGCCAAAGTATGTTAATTTTTTAAGGAAACAAATGGTAACTATTCCGCATCGAACTAAAAAAGAATCACGTAAACGTCGAACTAAAAAAGATTCGATTTCGATCCGATTTATCGGATCATAGATCTCAGAGTAATAGGTGTACATACATAAAAAAATACCAATCAAGTTGAGAATCTCCTCCTTTTGGAAGTCGGTTAAAAATTGGAATTGATATAGGAAGTCAAACATTATCGAATCGATTAAAATACATTAAGTGCTCATTTAAAAAAATATATTTTACATCTATGTGGGGTAGGCAGAAAGCTGTTGTTATCTTTAAAATGTTCAAAATATGCATAAATTAATTGCGAATTATATTCAAACATTTTGTTTATATATCAAACTGCAGGTCTCGTCACAAATCTTTAAAGAAAAAAAATGTTGACAAATATAACGTTGTCATGTGTTACGTTTATAAAGAAATAAGCTAATTATGATGTTTTAATTTGATATACTTTGAGGCTGTTAGAAAGCTAGTTCGTCAGTATTTATGCGAAACTTCTAATGTGGCTTTATAACGTGGCTCCACAATAAGCAGTTCGAGCATCATGTAAAAACTACTGAACAGATTAAAATCAGACTCGACACAGAGCTAGCTAGCTTATACAACGGGTCAACACTTATCTTATGTCTTATCCGTGCAGGAGAAAGAATACAATTTCCTGCGGCCGGGCGGTCTGTCGTAAGAGGCGACAAAACAACCCACAGCCAGGTGTTAGGATATTTGTCCGTCTGGATGGCTACAACCCCTGGTCTAGAGTATGCCGCAATAACAACCTTGAGTTATGTTCCGGCATTAATGGCCAGGTTCCAGCACCCCTTAAAAGAGCAAAAGCGCATTTGTAGCACCTTTGGTGTTGCAAATGACCATAGGCGATGGTAACAACTTTTTATCAGGTGGGCCGTCTGCCTGTCTGCGGAACTCAAGCAATAAAAAAAAACAGGATACTTCTTATCTCGATAAATAACATCATTAACGCGGGATTGTCGAATTGAGCCGAAAAGATGACGCTGCTGATTTTGTTGCCGCCGTTGTAATTTATTAATAAACATGTCGTCATGCCTATTGAAATAAGAATAAACCAAAGATTTATCATTTGAAAATACTGTACCAATCTGTACTGCTTTGAACCAAATTGAATCCATTTGGTTGAAAAACAAAAACTGAAAGAACACGATAGTAATCTGTGACTTTATATTAGATACGCCGCTAATATTGTTTTGGCCGAATATCGAATATTCGGCCACCGAATGTTCGGCGTAAGATACGTGCAATTCGCGCATAGCAGGTTAATATAGAACCAATAATTTGTGAAATATTTTCTTACGTTCTCGCGAATGATAATACTATGTTTTAACGATTTAAGCGCGACTTTAAATTACTTTTATTTGATTCTGATATCTTAAAAATTGACCAAAACGAAATAATAAACTAAAAATTTGTTAAAATCGCGTTTAACACTGTTAAAACGTAGTTTAACTTTCAATTTTTGATAGAAATATATACAGTTTTAAAAATTATGTGCGTTTTTCTTTTCACGATTTGGTATTGGTATTCGGCCGAATACCGAATAGCAACCGTATATTCGTGTCATCTTTACATTAAATTATTTCAATGTTTATACGGATCGCTTTAATATTTCAGCTAAACCGAAAGACAAGAATGAATCCTCTAATATCGTCTCATTTAAAGGTAATTTAAAATACTGTACATAAAGTACAGCTCAAACGTTACACGTCAATTTATTTCGGGAATGTCAACATTGAAAGCAATCTGTTCGCGGCGCGAAAGTTAAGAATTTGTTTTTAACGAACACGATTTTACGAGGGAAGCATCTCAAGTTTTTATGATCTGACGCCGAACTTCGACGTATCTCCTTGATAATAATAAAACTGGCTTGAAGGTACATTACGTAATTTGCCCAAAAAAACTTTTGTGCAAACAAAAAAGTTAAATCTGTTAATACTATATTCGGAATAAAAAAGCAACTGCAATTATGTATGTAGATACAATAGACATAGTATGTATATTGTTACAACTTAGCCAAAATTCCACGAAGCAGGCCGATAAATATGCACACCTGCCGGCCATAAAGCACGATTTATTACTGCCCGCATTTAGAGTTCTTTTGTTTACTTTGTGTTTCATATTTGTAATTAGAAAAGCCGCCTATTGTGTATTGTAATCCTTTATGATGGTCGTTAGCCAGGTGTGGTTCTTGGAAAACTTTAGTCCACGCGGTCGATTGTTGTATTGTACAGGTTAGTATAAAACAATGCCCTAATTTCAGTCTAGCGAGAACCACGATCAAAGCAAGACGTGTGCATCCGATAAGCAATATAGTGGCGGACTTTGCGCGTGTTATTAAATTGTGCATTACATTTGGACTTATTGCGTCCAGTTTGTACCTGTGTTATACGTGTTTGTATAGTTCTAATAAATTCTATAGTAATTCCAACGGCATTTTAATTCGAGTCCCGCACTCGTAACAATATAAATAAACAATAGTTAGGGCTTTTGAACTGTAAAGTGGAAAATTATGAAAAAATCACGGTGATATTTTTTAACGTACTAACATTTAACAATAATTTGCTTATACAATAGTTTTGAGATTTGGGATAGTTTCGATTAAAATAGTACTTTAAAGATTTTGTAATTGAATAACAAAAACAGTAAAAATATTTCAATTGTACATCATCCGTGAACCAATTACGCGCTTGATTTATTTTTATTTCAATTAAAAGTCGTGTGCCTATATTTTTTTTAATTATATCTAAAAATCCGAAAGGGTTTGACAAATGGCCGGTTCCCATATTCTTACTATTCATTCACTTGCCTTACCATCGGTTGAATTTTGACATTACTAGTAATGCCAATGAACGGTCGGTAAGATGAACTAAGGAACTGGTCAAATATGAAGCTGAGAACATTTACGATTTAGATACATTAATCAATATGAGGTAGTTTGAGTGTGGTTACATCTGCTGTGTCACAAGTCCTAGGTACATGCGAGAGGAGGACAACAAAAAGTGTATATAACAGTAAATGAGTTGATTAATCGTAAAGCAACTCAATTTATTTATTTAAGTGTATTTAAGATTTGGAATTAAATCTCAACAATCTGTTACGCCTGTTACTGTAATAGAGATTAAATTAACTTGAAATCTGATCACCGTAAAGGTTACAAGGACAGAAAATTACGAGAAGGTCGGCACGTGACTATTTGTAAATTATTCGCTATCTCACTCTATTTAAAATCGGAGCGCTAGGGTTGGTACATAAAATACAATATTATATAAAAATATAGACCTGTGAATTTTAATTCTATACCGCTTAAAAATATGACTCGTTTCCGATAATCCAAAAAAATAATTAATATTATAAACCATTATTATTAAAGGAAAAATTAATATCGTAAAGCATCAATAATTTCAGCCTTTTTAGGGTTATAGGTAACTTAAAAGTTTACACTTCTATGACGTATTCTAATTTTATTTAGACAAGCAATTTATCACTCAAACACAGTATCACCCTATTTTTAAATAAAGATTATCAAGATTTTTTATGAACCCATTTTTGTCACTTGCATTTTATTGTGATTAGCCAAATCAATGCCAAAGATGTTAGAGCTGCTTAGAACAAAAATATAAATATAACTACACCTTGCTGCTAACTAATACACAGAAAATAAGACACGAAAATTACTAGGAAAGATATAACGATAATTGCTAATGAGATTAGAGTTTCAATATCAAATAATATGTTCTAAACAATAAAACGACAAAACGGCATAAAAGTGACATAATAATATGGAACCAGTATAGTTACGTTACGTTACGATTGTCATTATGTCTCTAATACGTCTGGAATAATATCAGTGTTACTTACTGTGTTAGGCAGATTTGGCTAAGAGTTTATTAGTTATGGATTGGAAATATTACGGCACATAACATGAATATTTGCAGAGTTGTATTCCTACATTTTATATACGCGTAGCGTATTACAATTCACCTAGAAACGCAATATTAATAAGAGAAGAAAAGACGTACTACATTTATTCTAATAGCATTCAAATATAGAAACCGCCATGCAACAAGGTTCTTGTTGAAATGAGAGGTTTATTTCAACAGAGTTTAATGCGTCATGTCTGATGCGACACTGTTAATAACATTAAACTTTGACTGATAACGTACCTACGTATATATACTAATGTAGCTTACCATTAACGGAGTTATTTTTAACACTAATGTTATCCCAGATGGAGCAGGGACATGAAACAGTAACATTCTTCTGTAATATTACTAAAGCAACGCCAGCTCCGTTTGGAAAGTCTCTTTTTTATTGCATGAGTTTAGCAGACAGGCAGATGGCCCACCGGATGGGAAGCGGTTACCGTCGCCTCTGGGCATTTGTAGCACCAAAAGTGCTAACAATGTGCTGCCACTCTCTAAATGGAGATTGGAACCTGGCCACTAATGCCGGAACACAACTCAAGGTTTTTATGGCGGCTAAACCAGGGTGGTAGCCATCCAGACGGGCAAATACCCTACTAGCTGGCTGTGGGTTGTTTTGTCGCCGCTTAAAACAGGCCGCCCGGCCACAGGAAATTAGTATTCTCTCTCCGTTTCTCATACCGAGGAGTTTCCTCATCATGGATAAACAGCTCTCTAACTTCCAGTAGACAAGAGTACGAGCGCATCAATGAATATTATATTTGATTTACAATCGTTTCAACCTAATGTACGAAGTCAACCTTCTGTATGTATCTTATACTACCAACGAATGAAATGGTAGAAATGTTCAGGTCGTTTCAAAAAGAGAATTTCACGAAAATTGTTGATGGATATCGCGTTTTCAAATGACGATTTGTCATTATGTGTTTCATCTCCTGCTAGTGAGCTCGCGAAAGTGCGAAGAGTGTATAAGCCAGTCGGTGTAATGAAACTAATAAAATGTCGCATGGTGGATGAGATATGGGCGCTACTTGGTGAGAGGTGACTCAATTTTCGCGCGCTACTACGCTTGAAGAATGAACGCATGGATGAGTGCGCATAGCCAATGTCGTTACATTCTATTTTCAGAATCATAAAAAATAATGAATATAAAGCATTAATTAATTTATTTACTGTAATATTTTTTACGAGATAAGTGAGGACAACCAGTATATAAAGACACGGTGCGTACAAGTAAAGGAGTAAAATATGGTAATAAAATTTAAAAAAATTACGTAATGATTTATGTAACTATGTATGGCAGCGTAATGGCTAATAGCACACGCGTCCAAAACTCAAAGGGCGCGGGTTCGTATCTTGGCCAGAATGCATGCATCACTTAGGCAGTTTTCTGACCTAATGTATGTAGGTATTGCTACAATTACCACGTGCTACCAACAGTAAAGGGAAACATAGTGATGAAACCTGCACATCGAGATAATGTTGACGATGATATGTAGAAACTGCCAAGCCACTTTGGACAAGCGGATATACTGTCCGTTCCCCTATAATGGGAGGCCTGATCCCAGCAGTGAGACGTTTATGGGCTGTTATATATGTATATAAAAATTTCCTGTCACAGTATTTGACCGCGATGAACTCCGAACGCTCTTATTTATATTGAGTTGGAGTAAATTTGTAGGCTTCTTAACGGTTCTTAACTCAATATGGATAAGACCCTTAACGTTTATCACTTTCTCGAAACTGTTCAATACGCGTGGACTGCACGCACTTGGCCGCCTTTTGTTAATTATTTAAAATAATGAACAATTATCCTGAAAGATTCCAATAATTATATTATTAATAAAGAAAACATTTTGTTGAAAAACTTACTTGTCAACAAGTAATTTTGTCAAGTATTAAAAAAATTAATGAAATAATAAAAAATCTTTTAAAAGTGGAACAAAGTTTTGAAATTAAATAATAATCGAATTTTACTAGTTTCTTTATATTGAAAACATAAATCTATTTTATCCATACAATTACATGATGTTTTAAATTATGTATAAACATACATGTTTATAAACACAACAAATAAACACGTTCAAGAATTAACACTAAAAACAATTTTATACAAGAACAATTTTAAATTTCGAGCCGCATGCTAGAACTTTGAATAAAACAAAAAACACGTCAGAAAGTTATTTCCAAAATAATTTTAAATAGGAACAATTTTAAATATCGAACCGAATTCGAGAACTTTCATACAACCGCCCACGGAGAAGACGCGCGAATATACCCGCAAATGTGACGCGGGAGCGTCGCGTCCAGGCGTCCAGTACAGACTGCTCGTAACTCCTGGATCGCTCCCGAATCGGGGATGTGCGTTTCAACCCCCTTACCACCCGTCGCTGTGGATACGGCATTGAGCTACGAGGCAGCTTATCGCAATCTGGATGCGGTTATCATATATCACATATTCGAATAAAGTAGTTGACAGTCAAATCAATATCATCTTAAGCCCATATAGACGGATCAATTTTATATTTCAATAATGCTGAATCAACTAAAATGATTCACGTAAACATAAAATTAATGCAATAAATGTCACCGATTAACCGTCGGTCAATGCGATTGAAATTCAATACTGCAATCAATTGTCAACGCTGTTGAAGAACAATTCACTGTATAAACAAAGATTGAGTGATTCGCTCAATTTTTACTCGTACGTACGTACTCATTGCCGTCAATTTAGTTATTGTCTATGATTGTCGTAAAAGTACGTTATAAGAGAATGAAGTATTTTTATTTTAAAGATAATAAAATCTGGTATGCGTGCCAGTCCGCGAATTATGTAGGGTTCCGTAGTGGTGACTAACTCTACTGTTTTTGTTATGTGGCTAAAGAACCATAGATAAACATTTAATCGCAAATACTCCATAATCTCAAAAAGTATTTTCGTTGAAAGTACCTTAGGACAAAAAGTTGAAATAATGTTTTTTTTACAAAATAAAATGTAATTATTTTGTAGGCGGATGACCCGTCTAATATCAGCTATCTCTTGCTACACCTGGGGTAATGTTAGTGTTAATGACATTAAACATCTATCATGACGTTATTTGTCCAAATGCGTTTTATTTATAGCGATGAAACGCTATAAATAAAACGCATTAACATTAACGCAGGTGTTATTAATCAATAGTAATCACCCAAATCAATCTCATCAATATAGAAAAGAAGAAAACGAAGAAAGAAAAGATATTTATCATGAAAAACGACGTAAGTATTAAAAATAATAATATTCACATAAGAAGAAATTGTACGTCGACTTCTCAGTTAAAGATGTTCACATCTCAGCAATATGCTGTATACCAACTCCTCAGTTTTTTTTTAGATAATTAATTATGACGTCATACAAAGGCTGACAGGCCGCCGGACTGGTCTAGAGTATACCGCCCTAACAGCCTTGAGTTGTGTTACAGCATTAGTGGCCAGGTTCCAGTCTCCCTTTAGAGAGCGACAGCACATTGGTAGCACATATAGTGTTACACAGGTCCATTAGGCGATGGTAACAGTTTTCCATCAGGTCTGCCTGTCTGCTGAACTCATGCAATAAAAAATGATGAATGACTTTGGCCAGGTAACAAAGCCAGTTACAGTTATGTTGCTAAATATAAAATCAAAGGTTTTTCAGCAGGATAATGGATTTTTAGTATGAAAATACATGAATCCTGGAAATTCCCGTAAAAACTCGGGTTAAGTAATGTTACTAAAGGCATACACACAACTGTATAGTTATACTAAAGATTTTATCGATCAGAGAAAATTTCGTATTGGAATCAATTTTTTTTTGACGTGGCCACTATAAATCTTTCTAAGAAAATTCCTGAAGGATTCTCGGGATATAAAGTACCGCAGATTTTAAGTCCGGGAATTTACTATCGATCAGCGAAAATTGCATTGAAATCGGCCCAGTAGTTTTACGTCACTCCTGAACCAACAGACAAACACAAAAAAATGTAAGAAAGAAAAGCTACATTTTTACAATTTTATAATATTAATATAGACTTTCCGCGGCGGTTTTCCTTCTACGCTATAAAAAATCTTAGAGGTCGTCAACGCGTTAGCGACATCCCTGGTGTTGCAAACGTTCATTGGTTACAGTAACCGCTTTCCATCAGGTAGGGCTGTAATAAAAAAAGAAAGAACCCTAAAAATGATGCACAGAAGAAAAAATAAACACATTTTTCAATTTTATATCTAATACTAGCTGACCCGGCGAACTTCGTACCGCCATATTTTCTGAATTCCTAAAAGACTGTTTCATGACACAAAAATAAAATCACCAAAATCCCTCCAGGTGATTAGGAGGATTCTAGAACCCGATTTCAGCGCTACCTACCGGTTCCAATTGTGAATCTAAACCATCTGGGGACCCATTCAAACACGCAAAACAAATTTCATCAAAATCGGTTAAGTCGGGATAAAAAGTATCCTATGTCCGTCTCCTGATTCTACTGAGCTACCTCCCCACCAATTTTCAGCCAAATCGGTACAGCCGTTCATGAGTTATAAATGGTGTAACTAACACGACTTTCTTTTATATATATACTTAGATTATATACGTAAGCAAGACTATTATTATCTAATATATAAAATTCTCGTGTCACAGTTTTCGTTGCCATACTCCTCCGAAACGGCTTGACCGATTTTGATGAAATTTTTGTGCTTATCCGGTATCTATGAGAATCGGCCAACATCTATTTTTTATGCCCCTAAATGATAAGGGTGACCCACCCCTAAATATATTTTTTAATTTTTTTACAAAATATCTTATTTATATTTTATTATGATTTAGCATTGAAAAATATATACAACCCTAAATTTTCATCCTTCTACCACTAACCCCTATTTTTTAATAGCGATATAAGTACTTCAATAATTTTCTACTCTGTTCAAGTTGATTCGAGTTTAGATTAACATTTGGTCCCGGTAGATGACGCTGTATCGGGTTCTAGATTTTTATTTTTTAAAGGCAGGACAGCGTCTGCCGGGTGCAGCTAGTACAATATATAGTTATACAAAGTATAATACGTTTTCCGGCTTTAATATTACACGAGTTTTCTCACATAATATATTTTGGTAGACAGCTTTTATCATGTCATTTCTAAAGATATCAAATGAATAATACTAGACCTCAAGTCTATTGTGGTTTAGGTCACCATTATTGTGATAACTCTCATCACATTATACATTTATACACATCACAATGTTATATTTATGTCGTAACTTTTTGTCTACAAAAAAGTGATTGTATGTAAGTTACGTATGTTACCGTATATTGCAACGACAATTACAGCGACAATTTTAATGTTTTGCTTTCATAGTTAGGTAGTTCCACCTACATGGTGTTAAGGGTATTTATGATTACTAGTGGTCGCCCGTGGTTGAAATTCGACCATAATAATTAATGTCAAAGACTATAATACTTCTATAATCACAGATTTCGTCAAAGCTAAACTGTTAATTTGACTTGAACAATAAACAAAAGAGTATATATGCGTGTGTGTGTCAAATACATCATGGTAGTGTGTGTAATGTTTTTTTTATTGATTTAATTTATTTTTATGCATAATTTAAAAAAAATATTAGTATTCGTCGCTTCTTCTCTATATAACCTACAAGTGTGCGACATGTCATACTCCTCCGTCCGCGCAATTTTCGTGAAAAGGGGTACATAGTTTTTGCTTCACGTATTAATATATAGATGTAATTTGAATTAAAAATTAAGGTCGATATTTTAAGAATAGGGAAGCGGACAGTCAAATCAGTTGAGATAGTTTTTATAGAATTACAGAATGTCGCAGCCTCCTAGATTTTGTACGAGCGTACCTACTTCTGACGTCAAGAATGTACAAGAAAAAAGTTTAAACAATAAGTTAAATTATTTCTATTTTTAAAAGTTAGACGATAAGATGTCATTCTAACGCCTGCTCAGTTATTATAAAACATTACAATTCATTGTAACATAAAACATGCGCATTTTCGACATACAGATTCCTTGCTAACGTGAGCTGAGCCACAGGTAAATGTTAGTTATATTATAATAATAGTTTTCTGCAATTATAATGATCTGATTATATGAATTTCAGACTATGTTCGGTTCGATCAAGCTTTGATAGAACTGGTTTTTGAATTCCTAGAAATTGTAGGTCAGAAAGTAATTGATATCTAATGTTTAAAAAAATTCTGTGAAATTAAGAAAACGTCTCCAAAGTCTGTCAATATCGTCCCTACCTTAATTAATTCTTCAACCATTAAATTTGTAAGTTTATTTTCGTATTGGTTTTAAAGGTTGTGAAGTGTAATTTAAGTTTGTTAAACTGATTATTGAAAATAGTCACGTGAGTAAGAAACAACGCACATTGAAACGTTTCGTAGGAACGATAAGTTCTTCCATTGTCTCAGTAATTTGATAAGAAACACTGAAAAATCTAAATCTATTTAATCGAATCTTGTACAAAACAATTTTCATTAAAAGTATGTTTAAGGTCTACCACCTCGATTTTTTCACTTTTCCCTAAAAGTTGGATAAATATATTTTTTACGGCTTTGGAACCGAATATCATAATAATAGCATGGTGAGTTTATATCATAGCTTATGTAAATGGATGACGTGAAACTCTTTCCACCCAAAGAAGCAGATCTTTTTCAGTTGCTAAAATATTATGTTGTTAATATTTCTGTATTCAGAAGTTATGAAACCTTGTTTGGGTCATTCTTTTCTTTTGATAGAGGCTGAAACTGAAAATCAGCGCTGCGTAATCCCTTGTCGCAATATAATGCTGAGTTCTAGGCTCTCTGGCGTGAATGTGATGTACGTAGTTTTGTTTATGCATATTTTTTCTAGTATAATTGCATTTATGCTTTACCTACGGAAATATGTCTACGTCTCTGAATTCCGTAAAAAATCAAGTGTTTCCCGATTCGTGTTCGCCGGAATATCCATATTCTTTGGCTACTTTATAGTATCCGTGTAGTAGTATTTTACCCTGTGCAGAAACGGAGAAAGAATACAATTTCCTACGACCGGGCGGCCTGTCGTAAGAGGCGACAAAACAACCCACAGCCAGGTGGTAGGGCATTTGCCCGACTGGACGGCTACCAACCCTGGTCTAAAGTATGTCGCCATAACAACCTTGTTGTGTTCCGGCATTAGTGACCAGGTTCCAGTCTCCTTAAGAGAGCAGCAGCGCATTTGTAGCACCTTTGGTGTTGCAAATGTCCATAGGCGATGGTAACCGCTTTCCATCAAATGGGCCGTCTGCCTGTCTGCTGAACTCTTGCAATAATAAAATAATTTAAAAAAAAATCTTATTTGTCCTGAATACTCCTCATTATCTTAAAAACGCTTTGAATTTATTTCGTGCTCCCATAGTTTACGGCCTTCCACTAAACTGAAACTAAACACCCCTGCGCATAGTTCAGCTTTCTACAACAATTCTTTTACCGTCAAGGCTATACAGCTTTGGAACACGCTGCTAATTGCTATCAGACAAGCAAAATAGCTACCGATATTTAAAACAATGATCAGAAAATATTACCTGTTCTTAGCTATAAACATTTATATATTTTTGTAGATATGTATTTGTATGTTATGTATATTAAGCATATATCTATTTAATATACAAAACATCTATATATACTGCACTTATATATTTATTACTAGAATGTAAGAAATTGTACTATGTATTATGTATACCACCATCATCATTGTAATCTCAATTCATTCCTGGGGTTGTCTGGAAGAGATCTTTTTAGCGATAAGACCGCCCATTGTGAATAATGAGACATAGTTTTAGTCTGTAAGTTCTTTTCTTGTATTGGTGTACAATAAAGAGTTATTGATTGATTGATTGAATGTTTTATACGCGTAATCTATTTTTTGTGTGTAAATGCATTTACTACAATACATGTTTTTCTTTCTGTCTCTCTCTATTATTGAAAGTTTTAGCAACGCCGGGTACAGCTAGTGTTTTTGACAGCTAGTTTTTATGTGAAAAGAAAAGTGTTGTTTTTACTATTGTCCACGCAATTTATTTTTGATTTATTAAATTTCTTTTTTTATTAAAACTTTCCGTGTGCTTAAGGAACATACGAAAAAAATTTGCCGTATTGGTCGAGCCGTTCTCGTGTCTTGCGCTTAGCACCATTTATTTTAATTTATATAGATTTAAAGGAAAATGAAAATATATTTGAAATTTAATAAATATGTGCATAATAATATAATAAATATCTAATAATAATATAAAAAAGTTATTAGGAAAAACAAGTGTAATCTTTTTAAAGATCTTACTGACGATGATATCGCACACGACTATGAAAAATCCACATGCATGTGTGGCGGCAAAGCTTGATCTTTATATTTTCGCAATTTCACTACGGCATTTTGTAGCGGCATTGGGTTATTTATGAGCTGTTTGTGTTATTAGGTATTGGGTTATTTTCCGTAATATTCACGCGGAATTTCGACTTTATACGTGTATTAATATCTTCTGAACCCCAAGTAGTATCGAAATGATATACAATAAAACATAGAATTCCAGTTTAAACTCCTAAAACTTTTCCGATCGAATGTCGTTGAACAATTTGAAAGGTTATTCGTACTTAACTTCTAACTTTCAGCTAGGGTGAGAGACGAATGTTTATTTTTAGGTAATTAATTTAATTTTTACTTAAATGTGGGGAGTTTGTATGTGTCTACGTGGCAGAGCTATGCTGGTATCATTATTTTTATATATGATGGTGACGGCCTCTGTGGTTGAGCGTTTGGGTTCGATTCCTGGTGTGGTAAATTTCGGAAACGAATTTTCTTCGTGATTTACTGGGTGGCGTGCGGAATCCGCAGGTAAAAAAACCCTGGATATTCCATACATACGAAACCGCTGAAAATAATAGTATAATTTAGTTGCCCTCCGTTGTTGCGTAAATGTTTGTCGAATAAGAATAAATAAATAGAATAGACTAGATGACGGGGTTTTGGGCGAGTCTATATAAGACTCACCCAAAACCCCATCGACTAAGAACCAGTCCACCTTGGCTTCAGAAGTAGATATCACACATATACGGAACCTAAAACCCCCTTAGCCAATCATTCAAACAATAACAATGACTTTTCAGGGTGGCCGCCTTCTAGTTTGGTTCAACAACTCATTGCATTTGCCAAAAATCTTAATATTTCTCCCGTGTTTGTCTTTTTAACACCACAAACGAACCCGACGACAAAGGGGCGACGTCTTCCTTGCACCAAGGCAAAATTGGGGGGACAGAAATAGATTTACATACATACTATTATATAAAAAGAGAAGGATTATATATATATCAAGAATATGTGTTGTGGTTTGAACAAGAGATGGCGGTACCAGGAGTTGAAAACCATAGTTCAACCATTAAATGATAAACACTGGGTGTTTGGAATCGGCTAGAGCCCAGAGTAGTCCGTTGTATATTACCGATAATACAAGCGTAATTTGTTTAATTTGGGGATATACGATATGTGTGTTTGTCTGCCGATTATTATATTATCATTATATATCTCTCAAGGCCGGCTCGATCGGTATGATATCACGCTCTCACAGAATATCTGCGTGTAATGCTATACTTTAGGCGACAATAAACTTCATTTACAAGCCAATACAGTCTTTGAACGCTTTTATGAATCTCTTATTCAATTACATGTTAAATGAACTCGGAAAATCAAACGTGAAATAAAATCGAATAAACTGAGGAATATGTGATAAAAGGATTTCCAAGTATTTCACGCTTTGAATAGCCTTTGATTGAGATTTCGCCGTGCTCGTTTTGTTCATGGGGTTTTTATTTCAGAAAAATACTATTGTGTTTCAGATTTCCCTGCCATCGCATTTGTTGATGCGTTAATGGATCGGATAATTGCCTACCTTACAGTCTTTAAACGTAACTCTTTCTGTCTTTTCTTTCACCTTCTCTCAACTATTTGGGGTCGGCACAATGTCTTTTCCTTCCATACTCCTCTATTCTGACATACGTCTCCTGTCACACCAAAAAGCATCATAACATCCTTCATTAAACGCTACAGTTCTGGTTTAGACAAAGAAATAAGTGAATATGATTAATAACAGAATTTCATTGGGTGTTTTGTATGTAAGTATTACAAAGATACTCTAAAAATCTCCAAACAGAAATTGTAGCCGTACTTCCTATATTGTTCTTTGGAATCTTAGTTCAAAATAGACGTACAGCATTTAAAAAATTAATTGTATGTATGTACAGTGCGCGTTCCTCTAGTAGGTATCTCACAACGCCTAAAATGCTCCGTCTGCCGATCCACATGGCCACCGCGGTCGCTATGGTCGTGGCGAAAACGTCACTAATGACGTCATTATTTTCGATCACACAGCGCTCACAACGACCCATATTAAGAGGGTTAAAGAGGTGGGTCGAAGTGGGTGTTGACCACAGAGCATTAATTCTCTTTATCGGTTGACACTGAAAAAGGCGCGATTTTCAAATCGCTCCATAATCCGTTCAACTAGAGTTTATTATTGTAACGCCCGCAAGCAAATGGAATAGGAAAATCGCGGTCATGAACGTGGTTGTTGTGAGCCTCTTGTGGAACGTAGTCATAGTTCAACACAGGTTGAAATAACTATTTTCTGTCACTGTGATGTGACGCCACAAATCAGGTAGTCAAAATTGATAATATTTGGTATGCAACAAAATGAGAGTAAAATTATTTCCATCTTTTTATTTGAAACTAGCGTTTTCTCCGCAGCTATGCTGCTTGAAAAACCCTAAGTAGTAGCACTATTTTTCTTACGTAAAAACTTAATTAGGTTTTGCAACTTCAATGAAAATTTATTTAACTGATGGTGAAAATCGCTTAAAAATCATAGCTACATTATTTGTATATACCATACGTACAACAACAGTCAACATTTAACGTCATCGCCGATTAATAACAATATCATATCACATATAACACATTAAATTCATCGCTACATCTGCGTGAAACAGTCAATAATTATAACATTATCTCAGAAGAAAAAGTGGCTCAAGTTAAAAGCTCGTAAACTAAGCTGTCATTTTTATGTTTTAAAGAATGTATAATAACAGGTAAAGGAACTAAATATGATACTACAATGGATGTTAAATTAAAAAAACTTATGAAATATGAATAATGATTTCTGACGGGATATTATTGTTGTAAATAACATAATTGTTTAAATGAGGATCCAATCTGGAATTTTTAGACCTAAAATTTTACTGTTTCTTATTAAATTCACTACAATAACAAAGAAACTAAGTCCATATAGTCTACACAACTGTCCAGCAAAACAAACATATGAGTCGAAGCCAACCTGATTTGAAGTAATATAATGAATGACGTGTTGTTTATAACTATGTAGGTATTTAGACGTATTTTATCGGGATAAAACGTACCCTAAGTATTGATTCGGGCTATAAGCCAGCGTTGTGATGAGATTCATTCATATACATTCAGTATTTTCCAAAAAAGATACGATCGCAGCACTATCATTTTCGTCTATCCCATGAAAACGACGTAATTTATCAGGATAAAAAGTATCCTAAGTTGAACCCCGTGATATAAGTTAGCTCTTTTTCGAATTTCATTTAAATCCGTTTAGTAGATGTTACGTGATAATCTAACAGAAAGATATACAGACAGACAGACAGATAAAAATTCTAAAAGTTGCATTTTCGGAACCTGCTGGTTCCAATTAGCCCCCTTGATTTATTTCACATTTTTAAAAGCATTGTACAAAATCGAACCATTTACAGATTTATTGTAGTATCTATCTAACTAATAGATAATATTTTCAAAAACAGCCCTATCAAGTGTCTGATTGACAGAATATTTATAATCATTCCTTTTTTCTATACCTACCCCAATATTAATATATATACACATACATTACATAATATGCCGCGATTTTACGACAATAAGTTCTTTTAACTTTGCTCGGCTAAATTCAATCTAAGGTAAGCAGGGGTCTAGCCTTTTCGCAAAATCGAAAAACATAATTTGAGGGTCGGCGCAATATATCTCTTCCTTTCATACTCCTCTATGATATAAAAAATTCAGAATCTATCTATGATCTGGAGGTTTGTGAAGGTTAGGTGGCAAAGATTTTGTTAAATTGATGCATACATTGCATGCTTACTAAAACAAAGAAATGTCTAAACATTTGCGAGTGAGCTTTAAAGTTTTGGCCCATTACAAGTTGTTCTTTATATTTCTATTCTTTCTTTCGATTTATATTGAAGAAGAAAAATAAATGAAATGTATTACTATTTTAGACATTATCAACAAATGTTATTTATTTTATTTAGGTTTATGGCTTTGCAGCTAGGCCTTTAAGCCAGATCTTAGATTATAATGTAGTTTCTTCATTTTCATAAGCCTATGTGTAGCACAGCTGAACTGTAGGATATCAGCTTCTGCAATTCAACGGAGTTCTTGTGACATCTCAAAAGGCCACATTCGACTATACAATTCAAATTTCTCACAAAACACATAATTACTACTCAAAAACTATCAATACCCTACAACTATTGTTAATTTTAGAGTAATTTTACATATTTTTAGAAAATAAAACTGCACAGCACAACATCTCCTTTCAGTTCCCGCCAAAAACTCCATCAACAATGTTGATAATGACTAAAATAGTGAGTTGCAAAAAAAGAGTCGCGTACTTATTTCAATTTATGATTAAAAAGTAAACAAATGCTTGAGACAATTAAAACTAAATTGCACTACGTTGAAATACACCAGCGACCCAAGGATTCTTTTTGTCAAAAAGCGAAATCAGTAGCGAATAAATTCACTTACAAATAAAACAAAATGATGAAATAAAACTCAACTGTTATTAATAAAGAGATTTATTAGGGTTTATTTTTTTAATTTAAACAGTGTGTTAGCTTCACTCCTCGCAGTAGTTAGTAGACAAAAAGAAGGGAAAATCCTTTATTTTGCCAACCAATGGTCAAATTGCGCAGCAGTTGGAGTGAATTTATTCTTTTTATAAGTTCTTACGCATTTTTGAGTTATTTCTTTGTATTGTTAAGCGTGTGATATGTCAAGCTAATAAAACAGACATTAAAATATCGGTAAAGCTTAAGATTTTACTCTTCTATATTCAGTTTTTCACCCATCAAAGGAAACATGATAATTAATTTGCTAATAACATAACGGCTCGGTTGGTTAACGAAGCAAACATTACAGTGATTAATCAAACCAACAAGTTAAGATGAAAACTAGGGTTGTTTCGTTTATTATATATTTGTCGTAACAACCAGTTTTAATTGTGAGAAATGGCTTAATTAGTGTAAGGACATGGTGTTTCATATCATACAACCTGCTTGCTTATATTTTTTAAATTGCTAACGAGTGTGTTCAGATTAATGTTCCACGAGGTTTAATATTCAAGTTTAATTTTTTTTGGGATTGACATGTTGTGTAATTTTATGTTATGTTGTTGCGTGGGCCAATGTTAGCGACGGGTTTAATGCGTCATTTGTGATACCATATTGTTATTAATTGATAATGACATCACAATATATAACTATTGTAAATATTAGTTAACAGCGTTATTTTTAAGGCTGTAAACAAGACGCATTTGGCCAAAGTTAATAACTACAATGTTATCCCAAATGGGGACCGAGCGTTAATATATTCTTGTACAGTCCGCATCAGACTTTAAACCTGCATAAGACTACGCAATACTTAATTTGTTTTTGTATTTTTATTATTAAACACATATTTTTTTTAGTTGGGATCAATGAAAAATGAAACGAAATATATTAAGATTCATGAGTTTTTGGTGAGAACTTGCGCCTTGTATGAACTATGCAGCTAGCTGTAACACGATAAGCCGTTATTCAACCGCAGCGGTTGAATAGCCGTCTCGTCATAAATCTTCAGTTTAATTGATAAACAAATATAAATGCCGTTTATGTGCAGCAACCAGCCTAGTGGTATAGAGATCAAAGGTATAGAGATCAGTAGTATAGAGTTCAGTGGTATATAGATCATTTGTATAGGGTCTGTGGAGTGATTGGTAGTGCAGCGTTGGCGGCCTAGCCCTCCAACACCGAATGACACTCACAAATATAGGATTTTTTTAATTACAGTTCACGATAAAAGTGATTAAAGTCACGATATCACATTATTGGAGACTATCAAGTAGATATTAAAATAGACGCACTTCTATAGCAAGAATATTTATTATTTTTCGAGACGGTATGCACGCGTGACACTTAGGAAGGTCATTCAGCCACACTGCCAATCGAACGACTCGGGTGCGTGTCCAGACGATAACCGTCGCGTCGCGCAGTCATAGCCGATGCCACAGCGGCGAGCTGCGCTTGCGCATCTTCGTCGCCGATTGTAGCTACGGTGCGCTTAGAGGATGGAGCGATAATTATGTGACGAAAGGCCACAGGTCCTTGCATACAACATACCATAAACAAAAATTTACAGCACTTATAAATGTTCACCATATGAATCCATTTATACATCAATATATTTCTTCATTATTGTTTTAATGGCCGACTCAATATGGGGGCGACCCCACAGGGGGTGGGCACGACACGGATGGTTGCTTTAGCAGAATACCGAAGGGGTGGATGGGAATTATGCGTTCACACGTCACCGGCTTTTTGTTTAACGATACTGTTGACGCAATGCCATTTTGTGTCTTTCAACCAACTTTAGCTTTGACACTCTATGGCGAAAAATATAGCAACCTTACTGGCCTAGAGTGCAGGAAAGCAACTATTATGACGAGAATATTTGAAAAATATGACCTCCGTTGATTTATACTGGTGTGCACCGGGCATGTAACTGACGATTAAAATAAAATAAACGCTGTTTATGCATACAATTTTAGCGATTATTTTATTTTGAACCTTCGGTTAAATGTCGGTACTCACGACCTTAGTCAATTATAATTAAACCAAATTAGTGTTCGTCACTAATTAACTAACAGATGTACTTTATTCAAACCGACTAATACAGTAGTGTTTCCACGTGGCTTCCCTTGGGTAGTCTGTTCCATATCCCACGGAAACAATTACATGTTCCAAGAGCAAAATATGTTTATAATCATCCCTAAAGTAAGTAAAAATGAAGTTTAATAAAAGTTCATCAATATTCAATGTAGTTAGTTAAATGAGAACAAGTAATACATAACCATATATTACTTGTTATAACTTAACCGTCTAGTAACCACTTATAACGGTCCATACGTATTCCATGTGTATTCAAAATCATATAAAGTTGTGACAAAAAACATTTCTAACAGCGTGTTATCGCTTTGTTTCTAAAAGGACAATCGGCCGAAAATTATAGTAAATAATAACAAATATTATTTTTAAATATGTATACGAATCATTGAATTTCATTGTTGAGAGTGATATTCTTGTCAGTGTCACTTTATAACTATTTTTTTTTAATCGGCAGACAAAGACACATACTGTATATCCCCAAATAAAGCATGTTACGCTTGAGTTATAGGTAATACACAAGGAATTACTCTGGGGCCGATCCCAGACACCCAGACCATGGTAAATAACGGAGAAAATTCGATTCCGAAATTTACCATGCCAGGAATCTCTGTGTTGCAGTGCCAGGAGCCTCTTTGTTGAAGTGAGGTAAGCCGGCAACGGCTTAGCCCACTCAACCACAGAGGCCGTCACTTTAGCCGAGGTTCGTGTCTGTGAGAGCGAAGTTGGCCGTATGAGGACGAAATATAACCTCTTCTTGGGAATAATCGCCGGCGCACTAATATTTCGATGACTCGCTATCCATTTGCCTTATTCAAAGTGAATTATAATATAATCAGTGTTAAAGTAAAGATTGATAGTTGTTATTTACGCAATAGACAACAGTATCTTGTTGGATTAGAAAAGTAAAGTTGTTGAAAGAATATAAAAGAAGTTAATTTCATAAATATACCCATATATTCTACCATGCCATAATGCATTCTAATGAATAAAGCCTGAGCTTTTACGGCTCTGGCGAGCTCACAAATAAATAATTACTCATTGTTGTTAATAAGTAAACAATTATTTACATAATTTTTATTTTCTCTTAAAAATACAAGTGTTGATAACAAAATAAAAACATATAAGTACTTAAAAAAATCTTTCTTATTAGATAGTATTTGCACAAACACAAAAATGAAGCAGAGGGAGACATGAGTTTAGACTGACAAAAAAACTCGTCCTATGGAACTCTTGGCATCCTCGATTAGTATAATTTGATTGTCTTCCAAGGTCATGATAACAATTAAATATTATGATATTATAAAACGTTATCAAGAGTGTTTTAATGATTAATAGACTTCTAACACAGTACGCCTTAGGAGAAAAAAATAAAATTACTACTTACCTTTATTTGCTTGATGATGTTCTTTATTTGCTTGACTTCTCTTATATGCCTCTATATATATTCAGCAGACATAGTCTTTTCACCTGCATTTACCCGCGGGATATGTAATATTGTCTCGGAGGAATAAAGTCATGCCTTAGTCATTATTTATTTACCCTAGCTTAATAATCATAAAATTAAAAAAAAATTATAATATTTGAAATGTAATATTTATGAACCAAGGTCCCAAAATTAAGTTATTATAATTATAATTGAAAGAGAGAAAAACTCAATGTATATAATTAATTATCGCACTGCCATCATTCTGTACATTAATATATCTTCCTTTGCATCAAGTAAACGTATCCCAGATAACTCAATTTTGTGTTAATCAATAACATACCATGCCTGTGGACACCTAATACGACGTAATCAGATTTCTGACAATATTATATTTCATATAGTCCAGATTATCTTTTTTTTATTCATCTGTACAAAATTACAATAATAATTAATATACACAGGAATTATTTATGAAGCCGATATAGGACTGGTAATTTTTGTCTTGCAATTTGGAAGAATCAACCAAAGTGAAGTATATATACAGCATACACTTAAAACATTTAATGCCATTGAGAAGGTACCGTAGTATTCTTTCAGTTCTGTGCCTTTCAACCAATTTGGTAGATCCCTCTTATACCAACCAGCATATCATACTCACTTCAATGTAGTTACATAATATACTTATCTATATATATATATATATATATATATATATATATATATATATATATATATATATATATATATATATATAGATAAGTAGATAATATTGACTCATAAACGTCCTACTGCTGGACTCAGGTCTCCACAATTTAGAAGAACAGAAATAATATTATATAGAGTCCGCGCCACAAAAGAAGTCCCACGGAGAATAAAGGAACTAAAAGTGGTAGTAGATCCGCTATTTTCGTACGTAAAGTGGCCAGGAAATAAATTGACAACTTTATGGAATATTTTGTATTTATTATTTAATAATTACCTACATCGATTTACGGATTAGCAAATAATTACTCTGGCAGGATTAAATACAACGATTATAGCGCCGCTTCTGTGGGACTTCTTTTGTGGCGCGGATTCTAACTATTATTAACTTGTTCGTGGCGGATTGATGGATTTCACATGTCATTTCTACCGATTTTTTTCTTTTAGTGTTGGTACGTGGGTTTTTAAGGTTAGATAAACTGTTTAACCGGTACCTATTCTCCGGCCTGGATTTGAGTCCATGTCATTAGTATAAAACGCAGTCGCCTCAATCATTACGCTACTGTGATTTTCCTCTTTCTCTTTCGCGATTACTAATAGAAAAACGACTGCATATCCTATGTACAATTAAAAGTGTATTAGTTTGTTCAATACTTATATATAGGTATACACTTAAATTTAAAAAAACCTTAAGAATCTAAAGGATAATATGATATCTTCTTAGTTATTTTAATAATGTACAGTAAGTTATAAGTTTAATGAATTAAAGGTTTATTAAGAAGTTTATTTTAGTTAGATTTTAATAGCAATAAAAGTTTCTGCAAATTAAAAAAAAATCTAAAATTTCAAAAAATGCTCGTCTACCGTATAGAAACCAATTTTCTTACTACACCTACCGTTTTTAGCCATCTACGAACAAGTATACATTAATTCAGTATTTAAATATATTGTACAATATGTACTTATTATTATTTGTGTTGTGTTGTCCTTCGTAACTTTACTAGCTGGCCCCCGGCGGATGAACAACGCTGGTCTTAATTGGCCAGCATATACTGAGACTAGGTCCAATTTTAGGACTATTTATTTTGTTTATAATTAATTCTGTTTCTATTGTTTTACTGGATGATAACTCTGTATTGTTTTTGTTCTGAATAAAATATATTTTTCTTTCTTTCATTAAAATAAGAATGTATAAAGTCCAATGTAGTTTTTGTAATAGTGTAATAAAAATTCTGTACGCCTTTTGTTCCAGAACTGTATTTAAGACGTTTAAACACAATTACTTCCTATTTTAGAGAAATAACAATAAAGTTATAAACCACTAACACTGCACATTACTCGATGCATCGCAATACCAGCGCTCAGAAATTGCATTAAACAATACGTCCGTACATGTCTGTTGGGGGATTTTAGAGCGTAAAATCGTCGACTCACCGTAAACCCGATACCGACTGTGGCGGAGAAATTTCCAGCTTGAAACTTGCCAGTCTCAAATTGCACCAATAATGACGTCTTTCCAACACCGCTGTCGCCGAGAAGAATTGTCTGGAAAGAAATTGGATATAAAAGTATTTGTTTCGTTTCGCGGGCGAACCGCGTCAATCATTGATTGCATTCAAGCTATTCACAACGGTACAATGTTATTTCTTCATAGTTTGTGAAAATTAAGAAGAACTTAGTATTTTAATTAAGGTTTCGCGACTAGATCACGGCTATTTAAAAGGGGTCGAAACTTCGGAATAAAAATCAAATAACAAAATAGTTAAAAAGCAGTTTTATTATATTGTTACGACTTAGGTCCCGACCAAAAACAAAATCCACCTGCATATCTGAAACAAAGCACATTTATTACCTGCCGACGTTTAAACTAATTGTAACTCTTTTATGACTGTCTTTTGTTTACTTTGTGTTTAAAATTTGTGAATAGAAAACAGTCCATTGTTATTGTACTCTTTTATGGCAGTTTGCGGCCGAGTCATTAGCCAGGTGTAGCGGATTAAGCCGGCTTAGATACGGGGGCATTGATTTTGTGCAGTATAAACCGATGACCTGATGGAGGGGGAGTCGAGCGAGAACCACGACCGAAGCAAGACGTGTGTATTACGATCGGGAATCTAATAAGTGACAGACTTTATACGTTTTATTAAATTACGACCTTATGCATTACGTTTGGACTTGTTGTATTCGGTTATATTTGTACCTGTGTTATACGTGTTTGTATAGTTCTAATAAACTCTATAGTAATTCTAACGGAATTTTAATTCGAGTCCCGTAACTCGTAACAATATCTATAATAGAAGGACGTATTACACAACTTTACATAGTACCTATAAAATAAAATTGGTTTCTGCGTCTAGAATCTGTCTGTCCGTATATCCGCTAACTCCTCCTAACCTAAGCAACGGATATTTAAGCGGTTTTCACCATGGGTTACACAACTTTTTAAGGAAGGTTTATATAACACTAACTTTTGCCCGAGGCTTTGCTCGCGATATATAGAAATCTAATTATGTTTTTATAAACATCGAGTGATGTGGCAACTGGCACCATAGATAAAACTTATATATCTGGCACCACTTCTTCTTCTTCTTCTGCGTGCGGGCGCTTTCCGCAACTTGACGACAAAGCGCCTATTTTGCGTGCGAGGGTGGATGAGGGTTTACTCCATCCAGCCCAGCTCCTCCAGGAAGTCCACCAGGTTCTTGACGTTGCTGAAGACCTCTCGGAGGCTACCTGGGGCGTCCAGATACTTCGCCCTGTATTGGGCCACCTCTCTGCATTCGAGCAGGACGTGGGCGGATGTTTCTTCTGTCTCCAGGCATGCTCTGCACAGGGGGCTGTCAGTGACACCTATATTGAAAAGATGTCTGTTAAAATTGCCATGTCCAGTGGCTGCACTAATAACTTGTCTCAGCCGTGATCGACTGAGCTTTAGAATATTCCTGGAGAAGCGCAGGCTCACTCGAGGAATTGCCAGCTTGGCTTGCCTGCAATCCTCCAGGTTGTCCCAAAGTTGTTGATGTAAAGCCCTTGTCCTTAGATTTATGTAATTTCTAAACCAACTGTGCGGCAAAGGCAGGAAAGGTTCCGGTCCAACTGGTTGGGTTTCGGAACCTCTCCTTGCCAGTTAATCTGCCGCATCATTTCCTCGGCACCACTGTGTCCCTTGATCCATTGAAGGGTCAAGCTATTGTTCTTACCTGCTACCTCATTTAGAGCCGAGTGGCATTCGTATATTAAATTTGAATAAATAACCCTGTTACTAAGGGCTTGTAGTACCGATCTGCTATCAGAGAGTATCCTGATACTGTGATCATAGACATCTCTAGCTACGATTGCTTTAGCTGCAAGCAGGATTCCCATGCATTCTGCTTGATATACTGTATTACTCTTACCCAGAGGCTCCGATATGCTAATATTTAGGTCTTCCGAGAAGACTCCCGTGCCTGAGCCTGAGCTAGTCTTTGACCCATCAGTATCTGGCACCACGTGTATTGTTTTTCAGTAACGCCACAATAGCAGGAAAAAGAACAAAATCCATACTGCTTAACCACATGTTTCACATGTAACATGAGTATATAATAAGTGCTTTATTTAGGTTTTCTTTTAGTTAATAATCTTATTTATTTTTATAAATTCTTTTGTCATTGTTTTTTTTTATTATTCCTCTCACGTATATGTTCACCATAATTTTAATTTTGCTTGTTTTTACCGTGGATCGCATGACTTTTATGATTAAGGAGCTGGGCATTTAAAATCAGTGCCGTGTCGGACTATGTTTCAGCAGAGAAAAATACTGAGCGCCAATCTAACTTCGCAAATTGCGGCACACATTTACATCATTATTGTTATTATTATATAAGTACATGTATGTCTCTGCAGACCACGGGTCATAAAAATGGCCCGGACTAATTATTAATTATTGTTAAGGATCGCATTTTTAGAAATAAATAATTTCTTTCTTTATTTCTATATAAGTAAAATAGAGCTACTTTTATTTAAATTTAATCAAAGCTAGATCTGCTCAAAGCTAGTGTTACAAGATGTCCACCACAGTAGTCATGAGAACCATAGTGTATATGACATAGACAATCGTCATAGATAATATTTTTAGTCTATTTATCAGATGATTCGATTTACAATTAAATTACCATTTTCTACCGGTTAGTTAATTTTATAAGCCCACTAAATTATCATCTAGATAATTTAGTGCATCAGTAACTAATTATTATAATTGTTTTTATGATCCTGGCAACACTATGATGTAATTACTATTTTTAGCAATGATGCAATGTTATTGTTTTGTAGGGTAGCATTTTCGTATAAAAGGCGTAGTAGCGTTTAGACGGTGTTCATTGCTTACTGTGCTGTGTGAATATTCACATCAAAGGCTGAACAATAAGGGGAAACCCTGCCGAAATAGTTAATATTTGGTATATTTGGTACTTTCTTACCCAAATCTCTCCTTGCATTTTACACTAGGTTTTTTTTTATTGCGTGAGTTCAGCAGACAGGCAGACGGCCCATTCATACATTCTTGGGTCCAGATTGTAAAAAGATAAGAGTGATGAAAGGTGATATTGATGTTTTTTTTTATAATTGTAGTGGGTTTTGTTATTTTAAATAAATTAATCGTGTGGTGTAAGTATTATAATATAAATAATTGTTGAAATTGATTCACATATATCGATTATGATAATCGATAACTTATTTTATTTGTGAACTTATTTTTAAGATCTCTCGTCTTCCAGATAGAATTTAGGGCTGATGTTTTCCGTTTTGTAATAGGAAAATATAACGCTTTTTTACGCCATAGCTCAACTCTTACATTTCTTTGGCCCAAAAGCCTGTCTCCTTTAGATAGTGATCTTATCTATGTACTTATATTGGAGTCACACATTCCCTATTTTTTTTTTCAGTCAATCTCTGTCTACTGCTGGACGTAGGCCTCCCCAAGTACGCGACACATATCCCGGTCTCCCGTCTTCCTCGTCCAGCCCCTGCTGGCGACCTTGCGCAGATCATCAGTCCACCGCGCTGGCGGCCGTCCTACGCTACGGTTGCCGAGAGGTAGTCTCCACTCCAGGACTCGTTTACTCCATCCACGTACGGCCGGTCACGTCTGTCCAGGGCCGCCGGCCCTGTGACAGACGTGACCGGCCCACTGCCACTTCAACTGGCTAATTATGCGAGCTATGTCGGTTACCTTCGTGCTCTTACGGATATCCTCATTCCTGATGTTATCCATAAGAGAAACACCTAACATAGCTCGCTCCATAGCCCGCTGAGCGACTTTGAATTTGTGGACCAGTCCCACTGTCAGTGTCCATGTCTCGGCACCGTATATCATAATGGGTAGGACACACTACTCGAAGACTTTCGTCTTCAAGCATTGCGGAATGGTCAACGAGAAGACCTGACGATGCTTTCCGAATGCTGCCCAGCGTAACTGGATCCGTCTATTGGCTTCCTCTTCGAAGCCGTGCCTGCCTACCTGGATCTTTTGTCCAAGGTAGACATATTCCCGCACAACATCAAGAGGTGAACCATCGACGTTTACTGGTCTCGGCATGACATGTTCGTTGAACATGACTTTCGTCTTGTCCAATTTCATGTCAAGACCGACTCGTCGGGAGGATTTGTTCAGGCTGTTTATTCCCATTCCCTATTACTGAACAATTATTACTCTTAAAAGCCATCCTAAGAACTTTTAAAGACTATTACAATGAAAATTCGCAGACAGCAATAAAAGTGAAATTATCTCCATTTAAATATTTCAGAATAAAGTACGTTTTGGAATCATAAAGTAACTACAATCTTGATTAAAAGAATAAACATTTCTCAGTCCAATTAATTTATACAAATGAGAGTAAAACTATAAAATCTTACATTCAAATAACCTTAATGTAACCGAATTGCTTTGATAAAAAAACATTGTATTATCAGAAAGTAGATACCTCATTCCATTGTCTTTGAGGAATGAATTTTTATTACTTTTTGTTTTCTTTTGAAAATGAAAATATACAGAAAGCTTAATTAATCGCGCCATTTTAATTAACCCAAGTTTGTAACGAGCCGGCTATTTCGAGATGAAGATTTAAAAAGTATTTCGTATCTATATACAAAGTTTTTTTAATGTTCTTATTAATTAAAATTCTTGATTATAAGTACTACGATGTTGGTGAAGTTTTTAATACAATCAATAAAATATTGTACAGTTGGTATATTTGCATCAGTAGTTGGTATTAGTGGTGAATAATAATAATTTTCATTTCATACAATAGTAGGTACTACACTGACCGGGTCTTGTCCTTGGATGCATTTTTATATGGTGTAAACAGCGATAATCGCCGGTCAGTGTGACGCCACATTTACATTAAATTTGTCTAGAGGCCTCTACGTGTGGGGGCTTCCCATGGCCCCACGCAAGCCCTCCAACAGTCCGGGCCATTTTTATAGCCCGTGGTCTTCAAAGACATACAAAAATCGGCAGACAAACACACATATTGTATATCCCCAAATTAAGCAAGTTACGCTTGTGTTATGAAGACACCCTGTCTATAGTAAATAACGGAGAAAATTCATTCCCGAAATTTACCATATTAAGAATCGACCTCGGAGCCTCTGCGTTGCTGTGAGGTAAGCCAGCAAAGACTTAGCCCGCTCAACCACGGAGGCCGTTAAATTGAATGGAGGACCTGCCCTTAATGTCACCGAGATGGGGGCCAGTGTTCCGTGACTGCTCACCTCTCCTTCCAAGGGGCGAGTTACAAACCGCCCCACGCACAAAGAGTATGACGTCGCCGGTGGCCTACGGCAGTGGAAGAGGCCGTAAAGCTGGAGCCTGCCAGGGCTTGCGGAGCGCCTGGACATAAACCCGTGGCCCTAGCATAAGGGCGAAGGACAGAACGCCGAGGAGTTTTAGTGGGTATCCCTGACTGCATTGTGGCAATAGCACTTCTTGCTTGCGATGCTAATGCCACTCCAACAAGGCGAGTCGCACACTCTCCACCACATTTCCCCCGCGGTGGATAGTATTCAAACGGATTTTCCCACGTTAAAAAAAGGACGAACAAATACACCTTTTAATTTCAGGAATTTATTCTTGTAGTAGTAGCGCTTGGATGCTGATTCCTGGAGTTGCTGGTTCAACTTAATGGTAGTTGAAATCGTGTGTTACAACTATTAGCAACTCGTAATAATTCACCCACAAAATAATTGTGAGCGTTATTTATATTAAGGTACCTGTTGACGCAAAAGGTCGAATGTGGGGTGCAAACGAACGACTTTTCGTTGATATTTTGTAATCAATAATTTACGAAAAATAATATTATACATTTTCACGACATGAGATGAAGCGTGGTTTTTTCGTATTTTTTATAGTTATTTTAAGTTAAGAAAAAAATTCACTAAATCACCTCCAAATTCTTGGCATAAAACAGTTTTTATTCCTTCAACTGTTATCAAAACAGGATAAAAAATATCTATAAAAGACAGGTAAATAATTTGGTTTTTTTTTTAATACTTGAGTTGAGTAGTTTTTAAGATGTTTGATGAAAGAAAGAAAGGAAAATATTGTTAGGAGTTAGCGGGATTCGAATTAAAATGCCGGTAGAATTATTATAGTGTTTATTAGAACTATACAAACACGTATAACATAGGCACAAATATACTCGAACACAACAAATCCAAACGTAATGCAGAAGGTCGTAATTCGATAAAACGCGCAAAGTCCGTCAATATTAGATTCCCGAATGTACACACGTCACGCCTTGATCGTAGTTGTCGCTCAACTCACTTCCTCTCTCCATCAGGCCATCGTTTTATACTGCACAAATGCAAATGTGCCTGGCAACGTCGAAATAATTTCCTAGAATTAGTTTGTAGTTATAATCCGCAACACCTGGCTAATGATGCAGCCTGCAAGTGGCCGTAAACGAGTACAATAGAACAA
The DNA here is from genome assembly GCA_039645545.1 of Dendrolimus houi. Taxonomy (NCBI): domain Eukaryota; kingdom Metazoa; phylum Arthropoda; class Insecta; order Lepidoptera; family Lasiocampidae; genus Dendrolimus; species Dendrolimus houi. The sequence goes on along the minus strand of CM077127.1, from coordinate 18,841,202 downwards.
TAGGCTGTTCTCCACAATAACAAGAAACTTATGCCAACAAAAATGAGTGAACAAAAGAAGACGATCATAAAAGGATTGCAATTAGTTCAAATGCCGATAGGTAATAAAATATGCTTTTACAGACTGTACGTAGAATTTGTATTTGTCGAAGCCTAAGTTGTAACATTTTATTTCTAATAGCGATACACACAAGGCAATACAGTACCTAACATAACGAAGTATGAAAAATATACAGAAATTTTATGCCACAATTTGGATATGCGGTTGGTAGTCAGAATTTTGATGTGCCGGAACGTAGTCCGGCACAGCGCTTATCTTCAGTGCCCACCTCCTAAGTACCATTGGCACGCGACCCGATAATTACAAAAAGAAAGATACCATAAATATAAAGAACTAATGTTTTTATTTGATCTAATGTTGTTTAACGTTCAATATTAAAAACTATACAAGTATAATATACAAGTTCATTACCTCCACGAAATTCCAATGTGCACGGACTGATAAGCACTTGCCGATTTTTTTTGTTCTAGCACAAGTAGGTATTTCAGTATATGATAAAACTGGAGCTGATCAACATAATACGGTCAGCGCACCTTCAGTGAAAAACAAGTAGTTACCACTTATAAACTTTCTCTTTAATTAGTCACTTTCCTAGAACTTCATAGCACTACGGTCTGTTTGAATGTATTTCTGCATGGCTAATTAAGATTTATTCCGAGTTGTATTATTATTTTATACTAGGATCTGCCCGTGACTTCCTCCACGCTCGACTTGAAATTCCCACGGGATTCTCGGGGACACAAAGTATCGCAATTTAAAAACGAATGTAAGCTATCGTTTTAATAGAAACTGTGTCGGAATAAGCTAATTTTTATGCACCCGAACAACTTCAAACCGCTTCTCGGGATAAAAAAATATCACACATTTTATTACATAAAATTTGCTATCGATTAGTGAAAAATTGAAATACTTTTTTTCAGTTTGACCATTTTAAATCATTCCCGGAAAAATTCCCGCCAGATTCCCGGGATAAAAGTAACGCAAATTTTAAGTCTAAGAATTAGCTGTCGATCAGCGAAAACAGTATCAAAATCGGCCTAATAGTTTTTACGTGAATCCCGAACAAACAGACAAGAAATCTAAAAAAATTGCATCGTGTTCTCCGTCGCTTATATAGTCTATTCCAGTTATAGATAGAAGATATCCATTGTATCTAATGAACATGAAGTAACGGTGAAGAAACACTGCACATACGAATTTATCTGCATTACTAAACTTTTTCTTAACACGAAACTGTTTTGTTTAGGTGATCGGAACAAACAATGAGGTGGTGCGGAACTGTGTCTACTATCTGATAAATATTCCACCCCGGTATTCCTCCAGTCATTAACCCAGGGTCACGGAAAAGCAGCTGTGCCGAAGCTATAGCCTTTACAAAATGGTCCCGCATTAGTTTACAAGAGCAGGTCTTTTAATTTCACGCAAAATCTGCGCCCCTGATGTTATTGTGCCAGTTAGTATAGGATGTTCGACGATATGAATGGCGCGAGATGGAGTCTAGTAAGTCTGATAAGCAGGTTCCCCGCCCCATAGATGTGAGCAGTTTTCCTTAAAATATGTAAAACGCAATTTTTTGCCGCAGGATGTTAGCTTCTTTGGACCGGCTTAGCACACCAAGCTTCTTTGAGATAAGTTTGGTGTTGCTCTCCAGATGATCTAAAACTGCGCCTTGTTCATAATATGGACACCAAGGATACCAATATTACTTAATGATGATACATAGACTATATTTGGCCGTAATTTTATCCCAAATATTATAGCTTCATCATCATCATCCGAGTAATAAATCCCGGTTGCATTTGGAGCGTCACTCTGACGCCAGGGTCCACTTTCCTACTTTTTCTTCTCTTCACGCGGTCTTCAGAATCCCTTGTTTTGAGACCATTAGTACGCATGCCATCTTTTATAACGTTCAGCCAGAATTTCTCGGGCCTTCCCCTACGACCGAGACCCGGCGGAGGCAACATGGTTAGACTAGACTAGAACCCTAGACCAGAATATTATAGCCTAACTATTATAATATTACACTACACAGCTATTAGCCAATGCAGTGCATGTGTCCTCAGTAAACCTGCCGATTCTGTTGTCTTGGGTCTGTTATAAATTGTTTGAGAAGTATAATAACAATATTGGATTAAGGCGTAGTATGGTTGCGATTATCCTATTTCGGATAGGCTTGGTGTCTTACATACATATTGTGTTAAAACGGAAAATTGTTTCTATTCCTATAAAGTAATTGATTAGATTATATTTTCCATACTGCCTCGTTAGTACTAACTAGCCTTTATTCAGACACTATGTATATACGATTTCTATACAATGTAAGTTCTAAAGAGCGTGCTCCTAACACTGACAAACATTAAATTAGACTATAAGGGTTCCGTTTTCATCTTTATATATACCCTAAAAACTTGTGTAAAAACAAATTAATTATTACTGGACTACCCCAGAGTAGCTAACGACCCATCTGATGAAAAATGGTGTGTCGCCTATGGGTGTTTGTAACACCAGATGTGTTGGCTAAGTACGGCCTCGAAAACATTTTATGACCCGTTTTTTAAAAATCCCATAGGTACCATTCGTAGCGCTCAAAGAAATCCCTTTCCTGCTTGACCAATGTTATGCTCAATCAAGATTTTTTTATTACCTAAGACAAGCAAACAGACAATCGGTCCGCCTGATGGAAAGGGGTTACCATCGCCTACAGACGTTGCCAACTTCCAAGAAATATTAAAACGCTCTTCTTAAAGAACTTCATTTCCTAGAACATAAGGAGAACTTCAACGGCTCTCAACCATAAACCCACTTGTAAAATAATATTTCTCAGAATAAATAGTAATTCATCCCATTCTAAATTTAAAAGTCCCATTCTACTAAAATACCAGTTTAAAAATAACAAGTCTCAAACAGTTTTATTTGAACAATTTTAATTCAAACCACATACGTGTGTTTACAAAAAACTTCGATCAAAAATTCCCAATGTGTGTTTTTATGCATTCTATTGGTAATTTTTTAATTTAGATATAGGTAGATGACCTGTGCAAACATACCAGTGATCTCATCTAGTGAGCAAAGTGTTACCGTGGGCAATGTTAGGCCATTGACCTAAACAGTTAAGCGTTGACTACTTTTTTTGAATAGGTGCATGTTTAAGTGTTTAGGCAAATACAAGACCTGTTCACGTAGGAACGTCATCCGTTGATTTAATAATATTTCATCTTAATTTTTTTTAGTATTAGTATTATTTACTGTATTGGGGAGATTGCAACACTTATTAGTATTTTATACACTGAGAAACTACTATTTCACATTTGAACATGAATTAAATTTTTTCTCAGTGGAACTATAGTTTAACAGCCTATGAACTCTAAGACAGAAAGTAGATGAAAAGAAGCGAAATATTTTGAAAGCTGGGTCGCTTATTATAAAACTAGCTGATGCCCGTGACTTCGTTCGCGTGATGTGGTTTTTATCTATCCCACGGCAACTCTTTAATTTTTCAGGATCAAAAATATCCTATATGTTGAGCAGGGATATAAGCTACCACCGTACAAAATTTCATTTAAATCGGTCTACACGTTTCGGAGATTAGCCGGTGCAAACAGACAGACAAACAGAGAAACATAAAATTAAAAAAATTCTAACTTAGTTCTATTTCATTTCTTACATCCCCCTGACACGGTTTTTAGCATTTTTTTTCATTGTACAGAAATTCAACCTCTACAGTTTTATTATACGTATATATAGATAATCTAATCTTGCCCAATTCGCTAAGTAACCGAAACAAAAAATAACAATTTTGTTGTTGAAACATTAAACGTTACTGTTATTAGTTTTCTAATAATAGTAATACAAATATTAAATACGGAAATCCAATTTTTGAGGAAACTGCAATTTTTTTCGATAGAGGAAATTTATCGAAAATGCTCTTTAGCCAAAATGGGAGAAATGTTATAAACTGATTAATTTAGCTTGAGAACTAATTTAAGGCTATTAAAAACTAATTGTCACGAGCTTGTACGGAATTTTACGGGAGTTGTGTTTCATCGTGACCAAAAAATGCCATCGCTATTGTCGGATTGCCCAAATTAAGACATAATCTTTGTCAATCTTACAATGTAGATTGTAGACCAAGGCCTAGTTCCTATAATATATCTTATCGACCGATCATATGCCTTACTATCGGTTAAAATTTGACATAAGCCAAACAAGTAGATGATGTCTAAATTCAATCTATGGTAGGGCAAGTGAATGAATAGAAAGTAAAATATAGGAACCTTTTTTCACGAGGGGAAACCCGAATTAGACCCATCAGCCGCCGCGATGGGGGAAAGTCACGGCCGGTGTGTGAGATTCGCCAGGTCGGGATGGCACTAACACCTCTAGGCAGAATTAAAGATGTTATTGCCACACCATAGTTAGAGATACCCACTAAAACCCCTAGGTATTTCGTCCTTTGCTCTTAATGCCATGGCCAGGGGTAAATGGCCTAGCCCACTTCGCTGGCTCTGGCAGGCGATGGCCCAACGGCTTCATCCACTGCCGGTGGAACTACTTTGTCCCCCGGCATCTTCATGCTCTCATTGCGTGGGGCGATCTGCAACGCGCCCCACAGGAGGAGAGGTGAACGCGCACCACGGAATACGTCGCGCCTCCATCTCGATGGCATAACGGCGGGTGAGAACCCTTTCCCCAGGTCCAAGGTCCAAGCTAGCCCTCCGGCGCCGACGCATTCTCCTTTGGCGGGAGCAGAGCAAACACGTAGCAAACGTTAGCAAACATGACACGCTCGCAAAAGGAGTAGATATAGGTAGATGACCGGTGCAAACATACCAGTGATCTGCCACAAGTCGCAGGCAAATACTAATAGTAAAAATACAAAGAGCAACAACTTAACCACTTTCCATGAGCTGGTTCGTCTGCCTGTTTCCCAGCACCGCAATAAAAAAAAGTCGTTTTATATTTGTATATAAACTGTTTCATTGGATAAAATTATTTTGTTGCTGCAGTATTATTTCAAATACATAGACATGTATAAATAAGAAACTTGCTTAAACATCTCATGACCAAATAAAAAGATATGGATGGCTTGTGTGAAGGACAAAACGAATGTTAGTAATGTGACGGAAAGCATACGTCAAAACAGAAACGTTCCGAAGACATATTGTGCGCAACGTTTGGGAAAAAGTAAAAGGAAATAGAGAGAGAATTATGGCACCAAATAACCATACGTGACATTTTAATACAAAATAAATACATAAAGTTTACATACTCAAAGAACTAGAGCGTTCAGATATAAATGGTGAATTATTTTAAAGCGTTCCCGCCGGTGTTCTGAGAGCGTAGTATCACAACAGTCGAGCCGGCCTTAAAAGCTGTATTCCAGCATGGCTCTATTACGATTAAATCACAACATAACTAAAGACTAGGTATATAATCTGTATAACCTACAACACTGTTGACAAATTAGGGGCCGTCCACAAATTACGTCACACGTTAAGAGGGGAGGGGGTCGACGAAGTTTGACATTGTGTGACGAGGGGTGAGAGGAATACTAAATTTCGTGACGTCACATTTCAAAATTTAGTATATTTAAGATCACAACAGATTAAGATTTACAGATTACAATAGGCACCAGTCTCAACAACCGGTATTATATTATTTGTAAATTGTTGTATGAGAAAATAAATAACATTTCTAAAGTTCAAATTCTAATATATTTAAGCTTTAAAACTTCAAATATTTCCAACTCTATCTGTATGATTATAGTGTTTAAATTATTAAAAAATAATTTAAATAGAAATAAAACTAATTAAGGAACTGCTGTTTTAAATTTAATAATTTCTTAATGTCAAGTAATGTCACATGGAGGAGGAGTCTCACGAATGTGACCAACTGTGACAAGGACGGGGGCGGGATCAAAAATTATGAAATTCGTGTGACGTAATTTGTGGATGGCGCTTAGCAACTTGTTATTTACATCAAACATGACTAATATACTCGTTATTGTTTTTATAAAACTATTACATAATTCAAAACAACTTGCTGAAAATGTTTTACTAACATTTTAGCAAGCACATAGATATATCTATATGTATATTAGTAAAAAAGTCCCTAAACAGCAGTAACAGTGCCTATTTGTTGATAATAGGTACTTTGGATATGACGAACTCGAAGTCTAAAGGCCGACGTACCAAAATGTTATCCTGTAAAGAACAACAAAAAGAACAAGTGGGTAACAAACAAACCTTATGAATAGGCACATCGTCGTCAGCCGGCGCGCGCGCAGGTGTTTCGGCGGGTGGGATGTAATCCCTGTAGCCGGTTGGCGAAGGCGTACCACGTTGCGTGGGCGCACGCAGTGTATCGTCTTCAAACACGTCGTCGCTCATGCTATCATCTGTTGCCATTTGCTGTAAGATAAAAACATTTAAATATTAATTAAATTTATTACGAAATTCTCAAGGTATAAGTAAAAGTGATTTACGTCGATATTAAAAAGAAACTTTTTAAGACGTTTGTGACTAATTGTTCTTCCATAACTATAGGTAATGGTTACTATACTTTCATATGCATGCGAAATTTCGTATCCCTAAGTCTATAATATTAGCCATTCCCGAGGCATCAAGGGTGACATAGCGTTCGATAAACGCCAGAAAGGCACTGAAGTAACACTGTAAGGTGTAGGAACGCATTTAAAAAAAAATATAAATTCATCTTTCTCACGCGCGTGCTCTATTGAGGATTAGGAATTTAAATAAACTTTTTTTTCATTGCGAAGCTGCCAAACAGGCATATGGTCTACCTACTGCAAAGTGGGTTACCTACAGACGTTTGCAACACCAGGGGCGAAGCCAATGTATTGCCAGCTGTGGGGGTAAAAATAAGTTGAGTGGTGCGTCTATGATGGTTACCGCGTTGGATAGGGTTACGCACTACGGGTGAGAGCCTATGGCTCAACCGCTGTAGAGGGGAGTACAAAATAAGACGACGAGTGTTGTACTTTAAATGTAATTATTGCTTAATTCCTTCAACATTAAACTTAAGTCTCTCTCTCTTTTCTCTCACCATATCCCAATTATTTGGGGTCAGCAGAATATTTCTTTTCCTTCCGCACTCCTTTATTCTGACATACATCTTCTGTCACGCTACAAATCATCATATTATCCTACACACAATCCATTCATTTCTTTTTTGGTCGACTTTTCATTTGTACCCATCCATCTTGTAGTTTAACATTCTTATTGTCACGTGACTTTCGTCCCTCTTCATTACATGCCCATACCACCTTAATCTTCTTCCTCTCAATTTTTCAGTCACGGGTGCAACTTTCAAAGATCCCTTTACGTATACTCATTTCTCACCTTATCCATTCTTGTAACACCACACATCCATCTCAACATTCTCATCTCAGCTGAGTGGAGACGTTTGTGGTTTATCACTTTAGTCGCTCAACATGCGGACCCGTATAGCATGCCATGACTGGTCATATGACAGATTTATATATTTGACATTTTAGTTCCAGTGGCAGTAGTTTGTCGCACGTCACACCGGTTAACTGACTCCACTTTAGCCATGCTATTAAATTTATTCTTCTCCTTACTTCCATCTCTATATCACAATTACTCTGGAGTAGTGAACCAAGGTATTTGTATATATATTAAACTTAAGACTATATATAAATAAATCTTAAGCTACTTGAAAATATGTATAACCTAAACATGTTCATAGATGCATCTCCGAAGGTTTTCTGTACTGACAGATTTTGGCACGGTACGTGTATTACTCAGTTTTAACCATGCTAATTATGTAGCAATAAATTATTCTATGTGCTTGATGTAACACCAGCCTTTATGATGGTATAGAGGAGATTGAAGATTGAGATAAAGGGGATTAGATAGAGGCATCAAACAGGAGGAATGAGATAGAGGGGATGAGATAGAGGGGATGAGATAGGAGATGTGGGCCATCGGAAACTCTCAGTCATCGTACGAAACACGATTAGCTCAAGGTTAACCGTGGTATTTATTACACCGATAAAACCGGTCCAGGTTCTAAGATGTTGCTGAAGACGTCCGATCACCACGTCGGCCTTTCGCAAATGAGCGGCAAGCGCGCACTCCACTCACTCGTCGTCGGGCCTCCGCGTTTCCCTCCGCGCGCACCTCACCCCATCTCAGCACGTCCAATCAGATAGCGCTTATTATTATTATTCTTGTATTAAATCAGATATTTCGTTTAGCAGCTAGATGTGTGCTTATAAATTATAAGATATTGATCGGCATTTTTGTCAAATAAACATGAAATCCTGAACTGTAATTCAAACCAGTATTTTATTTCTAGCTCAAGATCTCCAAAAAGATAATGATTTTAGAACGCCTCTACCACGTCAAAGATATTAAAAAGAACATACACCAGTGTAAACTTTACCTAAAAGTCAGCAAGATTAACTTCCCTATAACGCAAATGCCTATGTAGTGATTTATTCGCTCAAACAAACAGCTAAAGCATTTCCCGCAACTTAAGTCGTAAGTAAAAGTCGTTGAGGCGGAAGACTTAATAAAGTCGTTGTTTGAGGGCGCCCAAAAATTGCCCACTTTCATAATATTTAATAACTTCCTGTCAGTAATAATTCAATGCCCTTCCGATGTTGAGAGGTTTTTCATTAAATCGATCTTTCACAACCAATGAACTTTGCAGGTTTGATGTTTATACTGAGATTTTCATTTGAATATCTTTCTTAAGTAATTAAATAAGCAGGTCTATTAAAATGTCTCAAGTAAATTATTCAAACATAGCGTCAGCAGCAATAAAATAATGGTAAAATAAATAAATAAAGTGTGTGTGTGCAATTCACACACAGCAGAAGTGAAACTTCAGAACTGTAGCTTACGAGAGAATGAAATAAGTATAGAGTATCAGGAGTATTAGGATAATTATAAGGGTTATTATTTTTATAATATTTTTACCAAGCTCAAAGGTTATTTTATATTTTAATGCAAAATATTACATTTCATATATTACATATTTAAGATATATTATAACTGGGGATGGGCCGAAATTCGTTTTATATTCGGTTTGACCGAATTTCGGCAGCTTGAGCCGAACTTCGGCATTCGGCCGAAATTCGGTGCAAGAAAAAGTAAAATACCTACTTGCACTATTTTGTCTCAAGTTAATAGAAACCGTATCTAACATAGCCGTAATATAAAAATTGCCATATATATATAGTCATGGTCACTTATTTTAGTTAGGAACATGTAAACTTTAACGTGCAATGTGATAAAAAATAAATAAAATTAGTTCTTGATTAAGTCTTTGCTTAATTAAATAGACATCAAATTAAAACACAAATAAAATAAACTTATTATTCCTCTAAGAAACATCAGTAAGTAGTGCAACTGCTTAATTACAATGCGTAACTTAAATAAAATTTAAAGAAAACACGTCTAAGGGACATCAGCAATTACAACTTTAATTTTGATTGAAATCACTTTTTACGAATTAAACAACATTATGAAATGGTGATTTTTTTCAATCAAAAGTCTAAAACTTTTGATTGAAAAAATCTATTTTTACTCATACTTAAAATTTACGGCGTTATCAAGTCACGACGTGTTGCTCTTGAGAAAGCGTGGCAAAATCAAGTCGAAGTTCGGCCGAATTTCGGCCGAATCTTTTGTTTTAACTGAATGTTCGGCTAAAGTTCGTATTCGGTTCAAACTACATTCGGCCCATCCCTAATTATAACAGATATTATTCAGATTCCATGTTTTCACTTTGAACAAATAACACGAGAGGCTTATGATAAGTGGTAACTGAAATAGGAAACGCTCTAGTTTCGATTTGATTTATGAGCTTCAATACGTAAAAATGTTTCCAACTCTATCTTTATGATCATAGTGTTTAAATTGTTATTAAAACGGCTTCACGCGTTTTCGTTTCCATCGAAAGAATTCACTACCGTGGCTAAAAAAGTTTCGCTTCTAAAAACATGTGGCCGTGTGCACATCGGAATCGTGCATGGACTATTCCTCTGTAAAGTATAAATACATTTTCAAGCTAAGCAAATTACACGTGTCTTATAATCGGTAGGAAATATACAATGAAAATCTACCAGATAGATCAGATACCATTGGATACATCAGAGCCGAAAACTCGTAACCAAATTAACTCTGCTGGGATTTGAACCCGGGGTCTCTGTGCTCCAGTAAATTAGATGAATTAACTAACGATAATGGAAGATACATTTTTCAAGCTTCAATTACTTCATCTATACTAATATTATAAAGAGGTAAAGTTTATGTTTGTGAAATTGTGAAATTGTAGGGAGTAATCTCCGAAACTACTGAACCGATTTAAAAAATTCTTTCACTGTTGGCAAGCTACAATATCCCCGATTGATATAGGCTATATTTTTTTTTTAAATTAGGGATCCTTACTAAAAGTGCAATAGTGTAACCCAAGATGTAAAAAAATACTTAAAATCGCGTGCGCTGCGAAAACTATTGATGATAGAATAAAATAATGTACTACGACTTTGCAGGACACATAATTATTTACAAAAAGTGTCGTGATAGCATATGTCTAACTATTATAGTTATGTCACAATAAGTGTTATTTTATTTTAAAAATTTAATTAAAATACCGCCGCTAGAAAAGGCTCTTTATTTGTATCTTGGTATTCATCCTTATCAAAATAAATTAATTCATATTCAAGACTGCTTTAATACCTTTGTATAACTTTTTGAATTATTCAATTCGGAAATTCCATTCGAAAGATATCACGAGTTTAAAAATGTAAGTATTGGAAAAAAGTTGCGTGGTCGTCGCGCAACTTAATCGGCTAGATAGGCTTATGCCATGTAGGCGTCACTGGAGTACGGGCAGTACGGGAGGGGAAATATTTTGAATTCGCTTAGTAGGTAATTAAACTCAACAAAACTATACTAACAATGGGGTCATCTCTGGATCTACTAAACCGATATTGAAAATGTTTTCTGATGCCCAGCGAAGTGGGCACGGGTCAGCTAGTCAGTTATAAACTAGTAAGTATTAACGACTAGACAAGTAAAATAGAAGTTATAATATTAATTTATAGTAGTGTAGAGATTATTATTTATGTTCACATAATCATTCCCTATAATGTAACTTATAGGACATAAATGTCATTATAGTATGGCTAGGACTCCCCTCGGAGTAATCAATAACAGCCTGCCGGCAGCACTATAGGTATAGGCATGTTATTAAGTTATGCCTTTGATCTCCCGTCCGTTACAGTGTAACAACACAGCTTTCACCTACCCTGTGAACTGATTGTTCATATAGTACCTAAATTCGAACTTGATTAAATTGTGACAATGATTTTGCAAGATAATCAATACTCGTATTGTTAGAATGAATAATTTGAGAATCAAGTATATAAAGGGATCTGTGAAAATTGATTCCGTCATGGTTAACATGGCGGGAGTATCGTTAAAGTAATATGGGCACGGCGCAAGGTAGCAGAGATGAAAACAATATGCGAAAAAAAACAAGAAAATTGATGGATAAGTAAAGGTTAAAAAAATATATAGGTGGATTGTGTGAAGGACGATAAATTGGTGGTGACAAACAACGTGTGTCAAAATTACTGAGGGCTTAACGGTTCATCTATATCAAAGTATAATAAATAAACGACCCCATTTAAAGGATGATGAAAGGAAAGAGAAAATTTAACCCGAACAGTGCGAGAAATCCCACAGAGAAGCTGCGTGAAATAAATACTCTCTTTCTTCGTAAAACATACATTTTTCACTTTATGAAATCTCATGCTTAACAGTTATTTAATATTTGTGTGTATACCGAATTATTGACTGTCGTATAAAATATATTTTAATTAACAAAACGTGAAAAAAGTGACGTTGCGAGAAAAAGATCCCAAATAAAGGAAGTTGAAAGGAAAGATAAAGATTAACCCGAAAAATGCTATGCTCCCGCGGGGTATGGAATCAAAATATGTACGGTATGTGTTCAAAGCGGTATGTAATAAATACTCAGATAAAATATAAATGTACACATAGTATTTATTACTCACTGTATTAAATTACATGTTTAAAAGTTACATAAATAGGTGTCCAATTAAAATGGTGCGGAATATCGGATAAGACGGTTTCCGATTGTAACGAGACCCCCACGCTCGAGACTGCCAATTGGGCGTTCGAGTACGACTGATTTGAATGTCAAGGCGAACATTGTTTCTATAATTTATTGCGTTATTTTTTTGTATTAATTTAAACATCTTCAGCCTGGGTTACATTAGCATTACTTAAATATTTAACTTGCGAATAAGTTCTTATCATAATTTGGACAGACATTTACTTATGGCCGGTTCCTGTATTACTGTTCATTTGACTAACTACTGGTAATTTGACATATTAGTAGAATATCAAACTACTTATGATAAACGAATGAATAAATAAACCAGCATATTTTAATCGACAACTTATTACTTAACTAAAGAATTACTATTTAAACAATGATAAGAACCCTATATATATACCCTATAGTATGACCCTAACCTGCGAAGCCGCCTTGAACACGCGTGGCGGGTATACTGTCTGGAGGCCCGAGCCCAGCAGTGAGACATTTATAGGCTGATATTATACATATTATAAGAACATAACCCACCATTTTCGTAAGTGAAACTTAAATAATACAAATGTGAATGAGGCTTTATAACAATTAAGTCATCTATAATATTATAAAATTCTAAGCATGCCGTGTCTGTACATTAAAGCTTTTAAAAGAAACTACTGGAATAGACTATATATAGAGAATCGGAGAATACGATGATTTTTTTTGTCTTTTTGTTCGGGATTCATGTAAAATCTACTGGGCCGATTTCGATGCGGTTTTCGGAGCGGACAGCTAATTATTAGACTTGAGCTCTGCGCTACTTTTTATTCTAGGAATCCTTTTATTCTAGAATCTTTTTTTCTGGGAATTTTTTTATTTAAAATGCCCAGCTTAAAAAAATCGAATTCCAATGCGATTTTTTTACTGATCGATACCAAATTTAATATAATAAAATGTGTGATATTTTTTATCCCGGGAATCCCGCGAGAATTTTCCCGGGAGCGGTTTGTAATTATAACTTACATTCTTTTTTTAAATACTGCGGTACTTTGTGTCCCGGGAATCGCACGGAAATTTCAAGTCACGTGTGGACGAAGTCGTGGGCTTATCCCACGACGACGATATATATGGTATATATAATTACAGTATATCCATGTATGTATTTATTTTTGTATATGCTGCAAGTGTATATATATTTGTGTGCGTATACCAAAATGCAATATATATATATATTGGGGGTTGGCACTAATAATCAGCGCTGTGTGAACCTAGTTGACTGCTAAACCTCGATGTACAAGCCTTATTTATTATGTATGTTTTTGTATTTTTAGAATCAGATATGTAAAGTTAATTGTGATTGTATTATTATGTTCTATACATGCTATAATATTTCTATCCGTACAGGAACAGAGAAGGAATACAAATTTCCTGCGGCCTGGCGGCCTGTGTAACATTAGTGGCCAGGTTCCAGAATCCCGAGAGCATCAGCGTATTTGTAGCACCTTTAGTGTTGCAAATGCTCGTAGGCGATGGTAACCACTTTCTATAAGGTAGGCCGTCTGCCTGTCTGCTGAACTCGTGCAATATAAAAAAAATGTTTTTTATTATTTATGTATAGCGTCGTTTATATTTTTTTAATCAATAAATCTTTTTCTTTATTTTCTGTCATATTTTAAAACATGATGTTCATCTTTATTAACACAAGTAGCGATATTCTAAATTATAAATTAATCCTCTATAACCGTGTAGCTCAAGCAAATAAATATATGTATGGATGTAAACTATTTTATTCTACATGTATGTTATTGAGAACTCCATTGATTGCACGCCGCGGGGCTGGATTGTCGCCTGCCGAAAATTCAATTTCTGCCAACAAAGCAATCCCTGTGATCTATTATATATATATATATATGCTATCGGTAGACCGACAAATATACATAGGTATCGCATATCCCCAAATGAAGCAACTTACTCTTGTGTTACGGGTAATACATACGGGTAATACAACGGACTACTCTGGGGCCGGTCTCAAACAGGCAGACCATAGTAAATAACGGAGAAAATTCGAAATTTACCATATCAGCAATCGAACCCAGAATCTCTGCGTTGCAGTGAGGTAGGCCGGCAAAATCTTAGTCCTCTCAACCACTGAGACCGCCAACATATGTATTCCATACATATTAGATATTATATAATCTTTTTATACGTTGGAAATTACATATATTTTGTTTTACGAGGTTTAAAACCAAAACAAGAGTTTGTAATTTTGTTTAAAATTAGAATATTACCGTTTTTGTTTTAATGAGACAAAAGACTGCTTTGTAGACTTTATAATATGTTATTTAAAATAAGAATCGAAACTGATTATGATGATTGTTCCTAATAAAAATTCTTTTATAACGTTTGTTTTTTGTTGTAACATTTTGCCCCGTGTAGTGTAACAACCAGCCCCTGGCGTGGGGTTGAAAGTTAAACGCCTCTTTTCCCAAAATTTATTCATTTATTTAATTTCTGATAGTCTGGTATGTAAAAAATATATTAAATTTAAATTCTGAGTAGTTGCTTAATTAAACAAACCTATATATAGATTAAAAATTCAAACGAATAAAAAAAAATGACCTTTTGTAAAAAGAATGTCACAACCAGCTCCAGTCTCCCCTACTAGTTGTGCTTGCCACTTCGTACGCCCTGGAGCCCAATTCTGCTATTGCCATCTCGTCAAAATCGCCGGACACTATCGTCTTAATTGTAAGTTTGCCTGATTTCGGCAATAATATTCTGTTAATTCCAACGGCGTGCCCCTCGCACCCCACTCTCGGTCTTACTCATATGGAGTCAGAGTAAGTATTAAACATGAAAAATTAATTTTACAATTTAAGTTGTAACTTAAACATGAATGATTAATCTAATCAGATATCAGAGACCTAAATAAAAAACAGAAAAAAATCTGTTGTTTAGTTCTCTGATCTCTGGTTAGATATCTTAATTCAGTACTATCTGTGGTAACTTGTTAATAGCGCACTGTCACTAATGTAGTAATATCATTATTGTGAGAATAGCGGATAGTCGTCCAAAAATTGTAAAATAAAATAAAAGCTAACTTTGTATTATTTTGCGGTAAATGAAATAAATAATTTTATGTTTTGACAATTCTAATTTAAGTTCCATAGAAGGTCAATTTTCTTCGAAAATTTATACTTAAAATTAATACTGATCTCACTCGGTGCATTTCAGTCTTTTAGTTTCGAAGAAGCAACCAAAGTGGTCAATGTAAAAATAAAATTCATTCATTGAATGTGGTCGTATCCCTTCAGTACCGCACCTTTCAATCAAATTGATTCAATTAGGTTGAACTTTGTTTTATACGTTTGAGGTAGAAGAATGGATAGAAGATATAGAAACCCGATTATGGAAGAAGAATAGTATTATTTTTCCATTACCCGACAAAAGGGACATCTGTATGATTCAAAAAATAGGGTCTACATTTGGTAACCTGATGAAACGAGTTGTCTCCAACAGAGATAGATGTCACCAGCGCTTTGAAGTTTGTGCCGCCATCTATCGTCGACGTTACGAACTAAGAAACTTGGAGGGATGTAGTCCTGAAGGAATGAAAGCTGAAAAGGTACACATGTACCTTGAAAATTATTTGGAAGAAACATATCAGTCACTTGAACTTATTAATCTTATAAAGATGTCAGCATTTTTCAGACAAGTTTGTAACGGCTTTAAACGTGTTTTAATGTATTTTTTCATTTTAACCTTACGTTAAAAGATAATTGAAATTACATCTTATAATTGTGAAAATTTGAAAAAATAATCAATACTTACTGCCGCCGTAATTTAAATAAAAAGTAATTATATTTCAAAATAAAAACCGACGCTTTATGTATGGCATATTTATTAATATTTTAATATCAGGAGAAGAAATTAATATTATTAACCGAATTTTTGTATACCACTTCCAAAAGTTGTCTCGAAGAAATCAGAATGAGACTGCAAATTGTATTTTAACTACAGTTTTCCTAAACACTAATGAGTAGCTAGCTCTATTAAACTTATGAACACAAAATCTTAAATAGGCGTTATATAATTAGGTATGTCGCGAGGGAAGCCGTGGCAAAAGCTAGTATACATATAAACCTTCTTTGAAAAATTATCTACCTGTAGTGAAAACCTTTTAAAAATCCGTTGCGTAGTTTTAGGTGTCTTTTTTTTATCGCCTACTTTTCCGTCATAGTTCAAGACAGAGACTTTTCTCTTCTTGTCTTGTTTTATTTATCTAATTCTAATTATTAAACAACTCTTATTTTCTAATATCAATCGTTACATATGTATTTAGTCTATTGTATCTATTGTACGTTTGTTTATTTATACTTACCTATCTATTTCTTACATGTTTTCCTATCAACTTTATCTATTTACATTACTATATTTTACATTTTCTATTTTGTTTTCTTTTGAGGCTTTTTAAATTTTTCACACTATACTACTATGTGGATATATACAATTATATATCACCTGTGTTATTTGTTGAACCGTTCCGTTTTGTTACTACGTTTCGGAGGTGTTCTCTTCTAGCGATAAGGCCGCCTATTGTTTTTCCAAATCAAGAAGTATTATAAATATATAATTTTGCCATTATTTGTTTGGGACGTAATAAAGTCTTATCTATCTATCTGTCTATATTCTATTGAACATTTTAAATTCGTCTCTAACATTTCAGTCTACTCAGTACCCTTCCCAAACTCTCATAATCCACCGCAAACTATAAAAAGACGGAAATCCTCGACCCATCCAATATGCATATAAAGTGAAAAGTAATGACATTTACATAAAATTTTATTTTTAACGCAGGGGCAGATTGCCCCTTTAAGGGTAAAAGGGAGAGTTGGGGGGTATACGGGTGATTTGGGTCAATGTCGCCTCACATTCAACTTGTGTATCAAGAAATGTCAGCATCAAAGTTTAAACACCAAATTCGTAAATGATTAAAAACATTAAATTACAGCGACACAGAATGCATATTACCAAACCGACTATAACGCTAGGGGCACACAAAAACACACACGCCGCACTCATAGTTATAGGTTAATTAATTAATAATTCCATTATTTAAGTTTCTATAGTAAAATTGTGTTGGGTGCCGTGATACAGACCTAGAGTCGAGTGCAGCAATCGCCGCCAAAAAAATTGTAGCCTTAATTTTAATTCAAAACGTATTATTACCATAAGTTTTAGATATAACTATATAAGGCCTAGAAATAAGTTTATATAAATAAATGAATTTGAATAGATGATGAAGGCCGTAGTTGGCAACGCAATACTCTATTTAAAATATTTATTGATTTTTTTATTTGAAAATAGGATGGACTATATTTTAAAAATATTAAATTTCATAATTAATTTGGCAAATTTCATAACAAAGTCTAAAATATATGTAAGCTCGTCAGAGCCGTATAAGCTCAGGAAGGCTTTATTCATCAGAATTCATCATGACACGGCATAAATATGTGAGTATATTTATGAAATTAACATCTTTTACGATCTTCAACAACTTTACTTTTATAATCTAACAAAATAATGTTTCTATTGCGTAAATAACAATTATCACTCTTGAAATTAACACTAATTACGTTATAATTCAGAACGATTCGTTGAATATTTGGTGCGCTGGGTACCGTTCCCAAGGAGAGGTTATTTCTTCCTTTTACGGCCAACCTCGCTTTCATAGACACGACGCTCCGCTAGAATGACATTGACAACATATCACTTTTGACAATGAAATTCCAATGATTCGTCAATATAAAGACATTCGTCTACATAATCCATTAAATTATAAATATTTAGAGCAGTGCATTAGCGCCACCATTAACGTGAAAATGCGGCCAGCGTTTTCGGAGCGTTCCCCATCAGACGTCGATTTGGGAATCATATATTATATGTAATTTTTCTTATTATATTTTTAGAGCCTAATTATAATTTTAATTAGTTATATTTTAGTAATATAAAAGTGTGTAACAGCAGCTGTTGAAAAAAAACAAAAAATAATTATAAACTAGTCTAATCAAGAAATCGTCACTTATAGATATTGTATTCTACCTATAATCTCTTAAGACTGAGAAGATCAGTAGAATACTAAGGCTAAGTCATCGAATTCAATGGACAAGGTTTCCAGAAGACTGGTTACGCTACCTCGCTGAATCACCATACTGATCTGTGTACCAAGGTAGGAACCAGCCCTGTGATTACCCGAAGATACAATGAGTCGTTTTGATAGATCTCTGTAGAGGCTCACGACCTCAAGACCCACGGATCAAGCGTTTGAACAGCATACAGCACATGCCAAAATACTCTTACGAGTTGCGGGACTCGAATTAAAATGCCGTTGGAATTATTATAGAGTTTATTAGAACTATACAAACACGTATAAGACAGGTACAAATATAACCGAACACAACAAATTCAAACAGTCATAATTCAATAAAATACGCTAAGTCCGTCACTATTAGATTCCCGATTGTACACACGTCAGGCCTGTGTCGTAGTTGTCGCTCAACTGCCTGCTCTCTCCATCAGGCCGTCATTTTATACTTCACCAATGCAACTGTGCTCGCCCGGCAACGTGGACACAATTTCCTAGTAATCATAATCCGCACACCTGGCTAATGACGCAGCCGCAAGCAGCCGTAAACAAGTACAATAGAACAATAGGCTGTTCTCCGCAATAACTAAAAACGTATGTCAATAAGTAAACAAAAGAAGACATAAAAGGGATACCATTAGTTCAAATGCCGACAGGTAATAAAATATGCTTTTACAGATTTGTACGTGGAATTTGTCTTTGATCAAGATGTTGCAGCAATTTAAAAGTAGGCATTATTATTTTATTAACGAGGGTCAGACTAGACTACCTTATGTAGTAAAAGCCCTTAAAAGCAATTAATTTTTTTCTTTACTTTATATTAGAGAAATTTATACTTTTATAACGAGGAGACAGATATCTAGACTAGCCACCGCCCAATGATCGCGATAAGACTCGGCGGCTTACTGTCGGAATACCCACGAAAGCTCCTTGGTGTTCGTCTTTTGCCTTTTGCCAGGGTTGCTGGAAAACTGCATGGCCAACACCGCGAATCCTGGCAGGTGGCGAACCGAAGGCCATCCTCCATTCTTCTATTGCTAAGCACGGGATGTATAAGAAAAATTGACACTTACATACCTTAAAATAACTATAAGTTCGATGTGATAAAAACTTGGTTTTGTATCTATGTGGCAGTGTGAAGTTTTGATAAATATTCAAGTATTCAAGCGAAAGCCGCACCCGAATAATACTCATACACTCCACTCCAGCCTCAGGAAAAATGTAGATATTTGAGCTTTGAGATAGATATTGGGGCAAATCGAATAGTAATAATTGTTAACTAAACAACTACCAATCTTGTGATTCATATAAAACTATGCGTTGTTTTTTAAAAATCAAACAGTAAATCATTACACTTCCAGTTCCCCCAAAAATTATTTTGAATCTTTAATTAATCTATATTTACTATAATAAATCTGTAAATGGTACGAGTTTTTACAACGCGTTTAAAAATGTGAAAAAAATCAGGGGGGGGGCTAATTCGGACCAGCAGATTTCGAAAATGCAATTTTTAGAATTTTTTGTCTGTCTGTCTGTTAGAGCATCACGTAAAAACTACTGAATGGATTTAAATGAAATTCGAAACGGAGATAACTTGTATCACGGGGCATAACTTAGGATACTTTTTATCCCGATAAATAACGTCGTTTCCGTGGAATAGACGAAAATAGCGAGAAAGATGGCGCTACGATCGCATCTTTTTTGGAAACTACTAAACGTATATGAATGAAACTCGACATAAAGCTGGTTTATAAGCCGAATCAACACTTAGGATACGTTTTATCCCAATAAAATACGTCGTTCACCTGGAATAGACGGATTAGCAAAGTAGATGGCGCTACAATTGCGTTTTTTCAATTCAATAATAAATACCTACGTAGTCATAAACAACATGTCATTCATTAAATTATTTCAAATCAGGTTGGTTTCAACACATCTGTATGTTTTGCTGGGCAGTTGTGTAGACTATATGGATATAGTTTCTTTGTTATTGTAGAGAATTTAACAAGAAACAGTAAAGTTATACTTATAAAAATTACATAATGTAACCTCCTTTAAACAAATATGTTATTTAGAATAATAATATAATAATACCATCAGAAATAATTATTCATATTTCATAAGTTTCTTTTAGTTTAACATCCATAGGTAGTGTATTGTTTAGTTCCTTTACATTTGTTACATATTCTTTAAAATATAAACATGACAGTTTAGTTCACGAGCTTTTGGCTTAAGCCACTTTTTCTTCTGAGATAATGGTATAGTTATGGACTATTGCACGCAGATGTAGCTATGAGTTTAATGCGTTATTTGTGATGTGATATTATTATTAATTGGTGATGACGTTAAATATTGTCAGATAACGTATGTGTATACAATAATGTAGTTATGATTTTTAAGCGATTTACACCATCAATTAGATAAATTTTCATTGAAGGTTTATAGATATAAAAAACCTAATCAAGTTTTTTGTGACTAACATAGAGGTACTTACTAACAAGGGATATGTACGCGGTGCAGCCGCTGGGAAAAAATTAGTTAGATAATATAACAGTTGGCAAATAATCTTTCCTTGCTATTTAGCACATCTCTAATAATGTCAGTCTATTCATTTTGTTAGAGACTGGTCACGTTCCGGCGTTTTGATTAAATTATTTTATCATCGACGTCCGCCGCTTTTGTTCGTGATATATTATTAATTTGTCATGCTTTATCACGACCCCATGTAATGATAATATCGTGTTCCTATTGCCAGTGGGCTCGGAGGTTAAATGTCAGGGATATTATGCTGGCGAACTAAAGCAGTCCTCCTCTCTGATCGCTCTCCAAGGATAGCAGCGGACTTTCTCCTCTGCTGATGAAGTGGTGAATTCTGCCATCGGGGTGTGCCAAGTCTGCACATGAGCGCCTCACGTTGCAGTACCGCGGTTCTAGATCCCATGCCGTCCCAGCAAGTATAGATAGGGATCTAGGTTTAGTGGGTAATTTGGGTAGCAGTCCCTGCATGAATGCCTTGCCTTTTGGCGGGGCATGCGAGCGGGGACCGGTCCACGAGGGTCTCACACACGCTCCGATACTAACTCAAGCGCTATATTTTGATGTCCAAAGACATTCCCCCTGCGTTATCAAAAAAAAACTGTATGAAGAAGCTGACTCTAGCTATTTTATCCATATTAATGCACAAGATTGGAGTAAAACGCCGTAGCATTTTCAATCAATATCTTTTACTAATAACAATTGCTTTTTTATTTCTCGTGATTTCTTAACAAAGCTAAGAAGTTTTCGTGATATGTGCTTCTTTATCTAAATGGTATATAGCCTGGAAAGAGAACAAGTGCGTAAGAAGGTCTTTAGCCGATCAGCAGAAAACAATTTTGTTAATTAAATTTGATAATTCCAGATATGAACTTTCAAAAAAGGATAAAAAATTATGATATAAATTTTCACACAATTCAGGGTGCAAGATTTAAAACTATTTATATACCAAAATAATTTCAGTACTTATTTTATAATTAAATACTACCTACAATATTTAACTATGATATCTTTAACACTTAAAATTACTCTCGAGAAAAATTCCTCAGGATTTCTGAGATGATAAATACCACATGCCCTATCTATGTTACGTGAAAACCAAAACAAATGAGCAAACATATAAACAGACAAGAATTCTAAATAAAATTGTATGCTACTGCGATTATGCAGTACCTAGTATTTATTATCAAGATCGGCATTTTAATTAATATCCTTAATTCCCTGTAAACATATGTATATAGACCTAGATACCTTTTTCAAATAGTCAATCTCCAATTAATTGTCATATGATACGTTTGTAGAACAAATCAAATATTTGAAAATCGAATACCTCCACACATACACACATATGTGTAGTTATGGTTGTGGGTACTTACGCTCATTTTCCACTGAAGTCACGTTTTCTGCCAGTCATTTACTGTTATGTCACAACACCGTCATAAAATATTATCCACAATCTTCACTTTAATACACATCCTTCCGAATCACAAACTGACACGAAGCTGACACAACAGTAACTGAACATTGCACCAAAACCGACCGAAAACTCTGAACGAAATCAACAACCACACACATCCATAAAAGTACGGGTTGTTAATACAAATTGTTGTGCGAAAAGTATGTTGAATGAGGATATGAATATCCTAAGATTCAATGGTGTACACGGGTTCAAAAACTTGGATTTTGAGGTTATCTTTCGGATCGGTAAATGTAGGCCACGTTAAAAGAAAACTGCTCGGCCTAAAGTTCAAAGTTGCTCAACTCTTTATGTATGTGTGCAAAGCTCAGTGTTGTGTGAAAATTCTCGTGTGTATCGTTACTGTGTTTGATTGTGTGCGTTAGGGGGTGAATGTGTTTTATGACTGTGTGCGTGACGACGTCTATACAGGATAACTGAATTTTCACGTTTTATCTTAGGATAAAGTGCATGAGACTAGGTTTATGGGAGCACTTATATAAAATTATAAATAGTATTTATTTTATCGCACGTTCCATTATATGGTGCGTGATTTTTTATTTTTGAACAATGTATACAGACTTCGTAAATGCATTTTTTGGGCAAATGTCTTAAAAAGGTAGAGTATTAGGTACTAGAACTTTAAGGTATTAGAACTTTAAAAACCGTAATTAGTTTTTAAAGTAGAAATCGGTAGTAGGTACATCATTCTTGACGTGATAGCACTATTGTTTTTTTTTTTGTTGCGGAATTAAGAGGTATAAGATTAATAACTAAATTACAAAGGTAAATAAGGATAAGCTCCCATAGATGACAAAAATAATAATAGAAAATAAATAAAATAATATCATGATCATAAAGTTTATTGTATGTTTATTCCATCCTTTTACAGTATAAGATTTTATATTGCATAAAATGCACGTCTTAACGATGGTAGTAAGTAGGTATGTATAAGACAAGTATACTAACACATTTTATATGTGCCGATTTTCAAGACACTAGAAGTCAAATAAATATATTATGCTGTTTTATATCCCGGAAAATTAGGAGATTCGCAATGTTCTGGAAATATTCCGAAAGCTAGACAATGTGTGTGACAACGACAAATCGAGATTATCTCAGTAAACTTTTAAGAAATAAATGTGAAAATGAAATATCATGTATATACTGAACTGCAGGCAAATCGATAGCGTCCCTTCAGGGTTGCTCGTACTACGTTAACTCGATTCCCGCTCACTGAAATGTTCACTCCAATGATTGTTAGCAACGGGATATAGCACTAGTTTTTATTCATCGGTTCTAAAACAAATGGTAGACATCATAAATGCGCATGTAGGAGTCAATTAAATACGCACACATATGAAAATTGATTCATTTCCGTCAATTTACTTTAACCTGAAGTGTACTTTATTCTTATGAGTTAGAGTTGAAATTACGACAATAGCGTGTGTAATGCAACTATTTGATAAAGGATAAGTTCAAATATTAAGAGCGAGAAGGAATATAACATACTGTAATGAAATAGAAAGACACAGCGAATAATAACATATTATGCTGTCGGTATGTGTAGATAGCGCTCTGTTATACAATGATTAGGCGTAAAACGTGACGTTACTGAACTTCCATTCGCCGCTTTGCGCGTTTGGACTAATTGATTTAAAAAGCTAGTTTTATGTTTTGCTGTGGTAGAGCCATGCTGGAGTCGTCCTATCTTGATTAGAGTCGGCTCGAACCATGTGATATCACGCTCTCACAGAATATCGACGTGGAACGGT
The DNA here is from genome assembly GCA_039645545.1 of Dendrolimus houi. Lineage (NCBI taxonomy): Eukaryota > Metazoa > Arthropoda > Insecta > Lepidoptera > Lasiocampidae > Dendrolimus > Dendrolimus houi. The sequence goes on along the minus strand of CM077127.1, from coordinate 18,817,114 downwards.
TAGTAGTCAACTAAACGTGTTCCATGCGATGAGTGAGAGTTCCGATGGCATGGTTCCAACTCCCCATCCTATCTTGGTGGGAACACCATCAGTCAGACCTAAGGGCTTCGCTTCATCTTTTCTGGTGCGCACTGCCGAAGAGTGGAATAATTTGCCGGAGTCTATTTTACCTGACAAATACAAGCTCAACATGCAATGAGACAGTGGTCAAATGCAAACCTATATATACATCCATAAAAAATCTTCTCTATTCTATCTTCCCTTTTTTTGTTAACACAGGGGGAATGTCTTTTCTTGCGATACACACTCGGATCATGGTTACGGAGAAGGCCGAATGCAGCGCCTAATACCGCCTGCGCGTGTGCGCGTGGAACTCTCGGGGGAACCAGACCTCGCTCCGGGGGGCGGAATACGACTGAAATTCCTACTAATCCTAAGCTGCGCCCCTATCTACACTTGCTGGAACGCCACGAGATCTAGAACAGTGGTACTGCACCGTGACGCCCTCGTGTGCAGGCGAAGTGGTACACTCCGGTAGCAGAGTGTACCACTTCATCAACAGAGGGGAAGGTCCGCTGCTAGCCCCGTATGCAGCGGCCCCCTGTGACGTAATCATGGGAATAGATTCTGTGATTATTAGATCGTCCCTATCCAACCCGTATTCCATCCTAAAGTTTGGCAACGCGTTGGCTTTGCCCCTGGTCTTGCAAACGTCTGTAGGAAACGATAGTCACATTCCATCTGCATATTTACCAGTTACGTTTAAAAAAATATTGAATTAGATACTTTTTACAAAAGCTCAGAAAGATGAGTGTTGTGTTTTTAAGATTAGTGGAAAGGAGATGGGGACTTTTGGGCCAAAGAAATGTAATGAGTTAGGATATGGCTTTAAAAAACGTTACATTTTTAGATTACTAAATGTAAAACATCAGCCCTAAATTCTATCTAGAAGACGAGAAATCCTAAAAATAAGTTCGCAAATAAAATAAATTATCGATTGCCGTAATCGACTGATGTGATGAATTTCAACAATTAATATAATATGAAAACACTTCACCACACGATTAATTCATTCAAAATAAGAAAACCCACTACAATTATAAAAAATATTAATATAATAAAACAAACCTTAAAATTACTCTCATCTTTTTACAATCTGGGCCAACAATTTTTATAAGCGTATGTATCCGTGTTCTTTGTATGTCTGTGAGTTTTTATTTCATTAACGGAATATTCGATCGACTGGATCCTCTTCTACAGCCATTAGAGACGTTGACGAGGTTGGAAACTGACGTAGACGTCTTTGCTCGAGCTGTGAATCAGCGGGCCACTATTGACCGGTATCTAAGCATTGAAGGGGTTAGGTGAACAAAAATATTTCGTTAGTACATGGATAAATCTCGTTATTGGACGAAGGAAAAAAAAATTGAATTTTTGACAGACATTGAACAAAAAAACACATTTTTTGGTCAAATTTCGCCATATATTGTCTCGAAAAAATTAGTTGTAATAAAAAAAAACCTTCGTTCAATGACTAGATAATGTTATTTCAAAGATGTGTGCAAAATTTGAACAAAATCGCTTTATAACTTTTCGAGAAATCGTGTCCACCGACTTAAAAAATTGAGTTTTGAGATAAACGCGTAATACCTGCGAAGCGCTGCACTGACGTAGAACTTCCGAAGGGTCTATCTCTTAGAATTTTACTCCGATCGATTTGAAATTTTAGGTGAATATTTTATATATATTGTACTATTTAGTGAGATAATTTTTTTTTTAATTTTCAAACCCACCTAACCCCTGAAGCCGCAAAGCAAAAGCTTCTCAACAGTAGAGCTCTCGTTGATCAATCCGCCAAGGCGTTAGTTAGCCCTTGCGGACTTTGGGTTAATTAAGTCTGCCATTTAGTTAGCCACTTACTTGCTTTAGGTAGCTGTTGCGTCTGGTGAGCTGTCCACAGCTGCAACGGATTCTCGATCTCATGAAATCCTCCTGTTTAGGTGAACGCGTGAGATCGCGACGAGGGGGTCTAGCAGCCATATGCGTAGGTGGTTTGATAGCCTTGCGTGTAAGATAAGACCATAAAGGAAACATTGTCTGCGTCAATATCGATACGACGATACTAACTCCTCAAAACTAGTTATTATTCCTATATTGGGTTTAGATGACACAATCTATTCAAATAAATTCTAAAATTGAAAAAGAGCAGACGTTAAGTATATCTTGTGATGTTGTTTGCAGAGTAAACAAAAACAGTATTTCAGAACTTACTAGAGCTCGTAATGATGATTGAGGTCGAGCGATTGTGAAGCGCCTCGAGCATGTTATAGTTTCGTTGCTGCCGGTGCACAGCGCGCTTTGCTACACTCGTATGCCATAAATATTGATTTAAAAAATAATAGTAATTACATAAATTGTAGGAAATGTTATCTAGTTTAATTTTGTATATTGATGTTTTATCGTAAAATCAGTCGGAAACAAGATATTGTCAAAAAACTGCTATTAGACGCTATTTTTCCAATACGGTGACGCGAGCGGCGAAGATACGAGGTGGTAAAGTTGAAATTCAGAAAACTCATTGAAATTCATAATTCTCGGAAAACTTTCCAGGTACCCTCCTTTATTCGAACCAAGTACCATAAGGCCCGTTTAGTAGTGTTTATCCCAGGACCGATGCGATGGCCGATGAGGCAGATGAGTCCTAGAGGGGAGTGACATCGCGTCTCGGTAATCGTAGTGTCGGATGTTCTCCAGCCTAATGGACTAACGACCTGCGTAAGGTCACCGGTAGGCGCTCGATGAAGGAGGCGGAGGACTGCGATGTGTGTCGCGAACTTGAGGAGGCCTATGTCCTGCAGTAGACTGCGATTGGCTGACGACAACGGCAGTAGTTTTTGACATGTGAAATATTTCTATTTTTTTAAATGAAACTTCTTTAAAACCGTTGTGAATTGAAACTCGATGAAACGAAAAAGTAACACAAAAAAAGATAAACACATAAAATTCAACCTTATTTAATTCGAAATAAAACACATACTCTTCACCCGTTAGTATTAATTACCAATTTCAATTTAAACTTAAAAGATTTCAAATAAATTTTAGCTCTATTGTTATATAATTAAGGCAGTATTCTTTTATACGTAGATCAAAGGAAATTGTGCGTGCAATGAATTTTGAACTTTATAATAGTAGTTTAAAGTGTAATTTAGATTGAATTTTTTGAATTATAATATGTTGACGGATGCAGGCTAAAGGAATTATATTTATATTAATAAAAGTTAGAGAAGAATTATCTGTGCATATATTCTCTGAAGTTTCGCTTCTACTGAGTGTGAACTGCATATACATTTATACACATTTCTTTTATTTCATAACCAAATTACGAATACTGTGGAAGATCGTCGCAAATACGTAAATATTTATGATCTGGTCGTTGACCGTTACAAAATATTATCATAAGCACTGATAGAATTGACTAAAACGATTACGACTCATTATTTTGATAATAATTCTATGTAAAATTAGCTAATCATATAAGTATGTCACTTAATAGTTGTTAATTGGGCTAATTTTATGTGCGATGCAGTTATGAGGAAGTGCAGCGGGAGATAGCGGCGTTCTTGAACAGACAGGTTAGCTATCTATTTAGACATAAAACAATGATCGCTTCAAACGTCAAGCAGTCACTACTCAACTTATTTTTAACAGAGTGCACTTGACATGCGCGCGACGTGACCTACGAATCGATGGAAACCGTGTTTGTTGTTGTTTTGTCTCGCTTTCTCTCGTTGTTTTTTGTCTATTCTTTGTCTCAGCTGTCAAGGTGACAGCTGCGTCACGGGCCAATGAAAGACGAGGTTTTTGGACGAAGAAATTCATAATATTACTGGTAGATGGCGTTAGTGGGTCTGTATCAGTTTGATAATTGGTTTCAGGAAGCATAAAACAGTCTGGTTCTCAGCAATAATATTTAACTTAGGTTCCATGTAGCCTATGTGTATTTAGTTCCGTATCTCACTAAATCTCTCACATTTTCCGTGGTTTTAATTATTTATGATCAACTGCAATCTCTAAAGTCACTTATATAATGAGTAGGTTCGACAAATTCAACGAAAACAGGTTATTTCCAAGGATCACAAAGGGTTGCACTGCTCCATTCTCATATTTATATTTCACTTGACTTTCCATGCTTTTCTACTCTATATTCTGCAGAAAAACTTTTCTTTATAGATATAAAAATATTTTCGAAAGGACATCGTCATTTGTAATATCCTAGCATTAGATTCCGATTCAGTTCAGGGAGACCGCTTCTCTGTCGGAGGTCTTCTTTCTATTTTTTTTGCGCTTCTCGCACTCTTCAGCGTCCCTTGTTATTAGATAATTGCCACATGCTATATAATTCGTCACAACGTTAGGTCTACACTTTCTACCAGGTCCAGACGAAGGCAACATGCATAGAGATTTGTCCGACCGTAACGAAAGGATATTTTTGCCCACTTAAGTCAAAATGAGGCCTTTGAAAGGTTTTCATGGGAGAACTAACCTACATACATTTAAACCAACAAACACGACAATAGGTACTACTTAGCTCCGAGCTCTCAGAATATAGCCAATCGCGCCACAGTGCCTTATGAGAACTTGTATTAATCGAATTAGTACGGATAAACGTGGAATAGTTTCCAGTGGATACATTACTATTACTGCAAGTTTACACACACAATTGCGTAAAACATGCTCCACTTCATTTAAAGCTTTTGTTCACGTAGGCTCCGTGTACCTACTTTCATTCCTCTGAGGCGTAAGGGAAATTCTGTTCTTAACTCTTGCGTTTGATTAGATTTCATCAAAAGTTTGTTGTTTATGAATTCATTTGGAAACAATATGTCTTCAAATTATCTTAATAGGGTAAAAAATGAAAAAGTTATGATATTTTTTTAGACCAGACTTGTTTCTTCGCCCTTGTAAAAAGTAAGTACCTTGTCATGTCATCCTTCACAGGATCCATCCATTTCTACTTTAGTCTACATTTACATTTGTAACCGTCTATGTTCCAGTTTAACATTCTTTTTTGTGATGTTACTTTAATCCTACCTCATTACATGCCGATTAGTCTTCTTCCTCTCAATTTTTCAGTCACGGGTCCCCTTGTGTACCTACTCATTTCTCACCTAATCCATTATTTTAACACTACACTTTCATCTCAACATTCTCATCTCAGCTCCTTGATTCTGACATTTGAAATTTCCCTCATCGATATAGGTTGTCAAACTATGTCTACCAAGATTACCTGTGTATACTGCATGTATACACTCCATTTATTCCCGAGAATACATTCCATATCCGACGGTTGTGAAACAATTACGTTTTTAGCCTTAAGTGCATCCGTCGTACGTGACACATCTGATAAGTGCTGGAATGTCGACCGTGGTGGTTCTTGGCGTGGAATGTTACGCAAAACCGGGATGATAAGGATGTTAGAGTTATCTTGAGCCAGGGACACCGGTTTGTTAGCACAATATTAATGTAGTAACGTGAAAGTTAGAAAGTTGTTAGATATAAGTACACAGGTAGGTAAGTCGTGATGGAATAGTTTTAACTTAATTTTTTAGAATTTCGTATCCGTTCTGGAAAAAACAAACCCATTAGAAACTCCCCATAATATTTGGTAGATTTAAAAAAAATCTTAATTGATTTGCGAGTTTATTGGATTTGTTTCCAAAAAGAAAATTTTGACGTTCAGGATATAGAAAATATAAAAAGCCCTTAATCTCATGAATTATTTAGTTTGAAATATTTGGATCAATAATACTTGTTTAAAATATGGTTTATGCCACCAGGGTGCATACATAATTACACATATCTATACTTTTAAGTATATTTCTATGGGAATGAATAAAAACTAATGCACCTAGATCGGTAAACATCCTTTAAATGTAACTCTCATTAAGTGAACTGTTATACTGCTAATTTGGAGAATTACAATATTCTTACGGTAAACTTTTTGCGTTTCCTCCAAATAACACATGTTTAAGAAAAAAAGGAGTATTCCTTTACAACTTCCCGCCAGAATCTAAAATTGGATCACTTAATGATACTTCCCAGCGTGCAGTAAAATTCAAAAAAAGATTTTATTGAAAAATGATTCGGGCACAATAGCCGGAAACGCGGGCTCGTTCCAGACGTAGCCTAAAGTAACAAAAAGGCATTTAAAAAAGGAATAAAAGTGTTGCTGCATTCGAGCGACCGCCTACCGCAGCCAAAAATAGACTAAAAACCAACATAACGTGGTTGGGGGACTAATAAACTATCTTTTATTTACTGTAGGTCTAAAACCAACTTTATAACTAAACTGATATGCTTTAAAGTTCTATATTGTTGTGTACTTGCTTACGTCGTTTTGGAATGTGTAAGCAATGAATCCGTGTTTACATGTTGGCAGAAGAAATTATTCCCTGAACGTTTTCGGTTCAGCAGTAGATTTTAAATAACGAACGCGCTGTCTTTTTAAAAGCACAGGTAATGATACGGTTGGAGTTATTTTCATTTCGTCTCAGTATTCCACTATATTCAAATTGAATACACCAGTCCGTGTAATTTGTATATATTGAATCTAATTTGATTTTTTCATACGAGACTTGTTATACCATATTATGTCGACACAAAGACGACTACTTCAAGCAAGTTTGTCCATGTTATCAGCAATATATCCGTCCTACAGCTACAATTAAACATGCTCATTTCAGAACGGTCAAGATTCCCACTATGCAGGAACAAGGCAGATTTAAAGGTTTCACAGATCTCATCACCATAATCTCAATGTGTAGGCAGATAGAAGGTAGAAGGCAAGATTTTTCGTACTTTGGTAAGGGCCATCCATAAATTACGTCACCCAATAGGGGGGGGGTAGAGGGGGTCGACGAAGTGTGACATTGTGTGACAAGGGGTGGGAGGGGTCCTAAATTTCATGACGTCACATTTCTAAGTCTAATATGTTTAAAACGGAAGACAAAAGTCTTCGAGCAGTGCGTCCTCCCCGTCCTGACCTACGGGGCCGAGACATGGACACTGACGGCAGGATAGGTCCACAAGTTCCAAGTCGCTCAACGGGCTATGGAGCGAGCTATATTGGGTGTTTCTCTTGTGGATAAAATTAGAAATGAGGATATCCGTAAGACAACCAAGGTAACCTACATAGCTCGCAAAATTAGCAAGTTGAAGTGGCAGTGGGCCGGTCACGTCTGCCGCAGGGCCGATGGCCGATGGAGCAGATGAGTCCTAGAGTGGAGAGCGCGTCTCGGTATACGTAGTGTCGGGCGCCCTCCAGCCCGATGGACCAACCAACCTGTGCAAGGTCACTGGTAGGCGCTGGATGAAGAAATCAGAGGACAGGGATAAGTGGCGCCGTCTTGGGGAGGCCTACGTCCAGCAGTAGACTGCGAATGGCTGACGACGATATGTTTAAGATTTAAAACACGAAATTTGAACTATTAACGAAAATCATCAAAATATTTCCAACTCTATCTATATGATCATAGTGTTTAAATTATTAAAAAATAATTTAAATGGAAATAAAAATAATTACGGAACTGCTGTTTTAAAATTAATAATTTCTTAATGTCAAGTGATGTCACACAGGGAGGAGTCGCACGAATGTGACCAGCTGTGACAACGACGGGTAGGGGTGAAAAACTCATGCAATTCGTGTGACATAATTTGTGAATGGCCCCTAACACTTTTGGTGTATATTATTATTCTTGTTAGCATATACTTGGTTTTACAGACCTGCCCACCGACCTTGAACAAGGCTGGTTAGCATATACCTTTTTATAGCTGTAGAACAGAAGATAGGTTGACGGTCCGCCTAAGGGAAAGTCGTCACGATTGCCTGTGCATATTTACAACACCAAAGGTATTTATAAAGTGTTGTCGGCCTCGAAATAATTTTATGACAGCTTCGTTCAAAAAGCTCATATCCGTAATGTTGTGGGACGACTTCAATTGGGAACTCATTCCAAATACTGTCCGGTTTCCTGAAATGTTGGAGAATTTCGAGCTCGGCTATAGGTTGTTTATTGGCTGCTATGTTTTTATTGTAGTCTCAACTAAATAGGTATATACCAGATGTGAAGGACAGAAGAGATTTTTTTTTAAAGTGCAGAAACAGATATTTTGACTTTGGTTTGGCTGAGATCTAGTGGTAGGCCTCAGCCACGTATCAACAGATCGGTGAGCATAGGGTCCTTGGTGCAATATGTGATAACATAAAAGCGTGTCACTATGTTTAGATCTGTCTTCAGTTCCAAGCTGCTTTTGAGTATGGATAGGGGTCTATAAAATCTATTTCTGCTTAAGTCTCACATATGCGACTCCGACTATAGGGTTCGCACTATGCTCCACCACAAATTGGAAAAAGATTAAACCAGAATCTTTATTCTGCTACGCATTCTTGTTCTTTATTATGCTATCCTTCATATTCGTTATTTATATTCATATTCGTTATTATCCGTACAGAAACGAAGAAAGAATACAATTTCCTGCGGCCAGGCGGTCTGTCGTAAGAGGCGACAACACAACCCACAGCCAGGTGGTAGGGCATTTGCCCGACTGCCATGGATGGCTACCACCCCTGGTCTAAAGTATGTCGCCATAACAACCTTGAGTTGTGTTCCGGCATTAGTGACCAGGTTCCAGTCTCCCTTAAGAGAGCAGCAGCGCATTTGAAGTACCTTTGGTGTTGCAAATGTCCATAGGCGATGGTAACCGCTTTCCATCAAGTGGGCCGTCTGCCTGTCTGCTAAACTACTGCAATTAAAAAAAAACTATGCTATTCTAAGCGATTCTTTAATCGCTCTGAGTGTGTGTACAATTATAGGTAGGTATGTCAGGAATGACGTCATCGCCCGCAACATAGGCTTTGCCTGTGTGGAAGACTATGACGATGTCGGCTCTGCAGTGTTCGTCCGTCTCAGCTCCACAGAATTGTTTCACTCCACGCACGGCCATCGCTAGTCACCTCGTGCGTCCAGAGGAGAGCGATGCAAAGGTGTCATATACCTCCCTAAGATCGCAGAGAGGATAACTAATGCCTGAAATGGACATCGATTGCTACACTGTCCAATCCAGGTGCTCATGCAGTTCACTCGAAACTCGCGCAGGTCACAGTAAGATGCAAATACCGGCCAACTTGAATCGCTATATAGATACCCACTACCAGGAAGCCTTTACCGGTTCCAAGATCATGTAACCGAATGATCATTACCGTCCCAGTTAAAGTTGAGGGAAAGAGTATGAAAGCCACACCCCAACAACCTCCACCCACTCAAAGGAGCTGAAGACCACTATTGATAGTGATGGTTTGGCTATAACAGTATGTACTTAAAGTAAGGTGGAGTAGTTGGTGAGAATCTATTAAGTTATATTTAAAAAAAATATAGGTACTTAAGTTGTAATATATTGATTATGTTTAAGCAAGAACTGTGTATTTAAAATCTCATCTATTTAGTAAAATGTGCCTTTGTTTCTGTTATATCCGGTTTTCGCGTGCACCCTTATTTGCTTGAAGATAAATACTTTAAAACTGGAATATTCATTAATATTTGACACTAGCGAGATACATTCGTGTACTCATATTTAAAATAAAGCAAAAATAAGATTACTCAGTACCTAAAGTACAACTTTATATTACTTTTACAATCAGCCATTTTTATTGCTTCCATTTAATTAAAAAAATATATGGCATTCAATAATATTAATTCCAGTGGTTATGTAATACCATGAATATTAAATATAGAACAACAATATGGCTATAAAATAGTCGCTTGCTTAATTAAGTCTTAATCAGTCGAAATACTTCATAAAAATAATCAACTTTACAGCTCTTACAATAGAGTTCATAATAATTTGCTACTAGATTGCCATTTGACGTCATCCGTTCACATTATCAACAGGAATTTTATAAAATGCCTTACTTGAAAATACTGCCGTTAATTATATCATAAATCTTTTCTAATAAGTATACCTACCATAATGATATCGCATAAAGGCAACCGAGCGGCAACAAGGTCACGTAGAATTGACAACGTCGCGTCACGTGAAAGAGAGAGGTAATACAAGTAATTGGGAGTATGAAGGAGATGTCAACATTTCTATTGTGCATTCAGAAGAGAACGGATGTGAAGTGCAACTCGTGACCCGCGAGAAAGCGGGCGCCAGAGACAAGCTGAATTTGTAAAAGGAATATTTTTTTTATTCGAAATTCGAAGGGGTTTTGTACCGACATTATTTTAAAGACGGGTTTTATAATTTGATCATGTTAGGGTATTTATAACATCATGTTTATTGTAATGTCTCTGCTCGATATGTGATAATGTTAGTGTTAGTGACTGTGGCCAAATACGTCTTGTTTATAGCACTAAAAATTACGCTATTAATGATTAGCCACATTAGTTAATAAATGCGTTATTTGTCAATGTATAACGTCAGTAACAATAAATTAAAGTATCGCATCAGAAATAACGCATTTAACCCATTGCTACATCTACGTGAAATGGTCATTAATAACATTACCTGTCTCAGATAGAGCATTACAAAACATTGTATAATTTACAAATATTTTAATTTGAATTCGGCTTTGTTCGCATTAACTATGGTTTTATATTACAAGAAAAATATCAGTAAATATCCCGTATTTTACCGACTTCTCAATTTGTCTGTATGTTTTTTTTGTATGTTCGTTTTTCTCCGATCGACTCGATTTCTCCGTCAATTGTGAACCGATTTTTTTAAATTAGTTTAATCCGGTTATTATTTAATAAAAACGTTTAGGATAATACTTAGAATTACGGTGTTTACTTTTTTATTTAACATATTTTCACAGATATCATCATCTTATTTGAAGTACACTGTAACGGTCTTATTCAAATTGAGTTAGAGTAAGTTTGTAGGCTTCTTTAAGAACCTTAAAGAAGTCTACATTCTTAGTCTACCTCAATATGATAAAGGCCGAAGTTGTTATCTTAAATTTTTTATTGTACTATTTCATAATTTACCTACTATCTATCTACAGTATAAGAAATATATGAAGGGGCTGAATTTGTTCAATGATTTCAAAAAAGAAAAACAAGGGAGCTAATCCAGACCAGAAGGTACCGAAAATACAACTTTTAAAATTTATGGTAGAACATGACTTAAAAACTACTGAACGGATTTACACGAAACTCGACACAGATGTAGCTTCTAAGCTATATACCCGGGCTATACACCGGGTCAACAATTAGGATAATTTTATCCCGATAAGGCCCGATTTTTCAATCGTCAGATAAAAGTTATTCACAGAATTAAATACAACAAGGATAAATAAAAAAATTAAGTTGCATGAATGAAACAGTAGTCTTTCACTTTTACATTCAGTCAGATTATTATGTATTCGATGGATAACTTTTCTATGAGGATTGAAAAATCTGCCCTAAATGCAGCCCTGACTTGCCCTTATTAACCGTGCAGGAACGGAGAAAGAATACAATTTCCTGCGGCCAGGCGGCCTGTCGTAAGAAGCGACAAAACAACCCACAGCCAGGTAGTAGGGCATTTGCCCGTCTGGATGGCTACCGTTGCAATTCATTATAAACATGTCGTAACGTCGTCATAGCAACACGAACGAAATTTGGCTGGCACTCTAGCATAATAAATATCTATTTATAAACATTGTGTCATTATTAGTAGCCATGTTGGCAAAACAAAACACACAGGGCCGTCTTTACACGGGGATGCAAGGGTGCGTGGCACGCGGGCGCAGTGACCTAGGGGGCGCAAACCGATTGCCTTCTACCTTTTTTTTACCAGGAGGAATTCGATTGAAGAGCATCAGCCGCGTGAGGGGGTTACAGTAGCGGCTGGTGTGTGAGATTCGCCTCGTCGGGGTGGCATTAGCATTCCTGTAAGAATGCTATTGCCACGCCACGGTTTGGGATACCCATTAAAACCTTTGGCCGATTCTCGAACGTCCTTTGTCTGTGGCTCGCTTGCGCATTCCCCTCCAGCCCGGACAGAAGACCGCCGGCCCCTTTACGGGCTGGCTCTATTTGTTAGCCAGAGAGCTGTATTTCTCCGACTACCTCGGGACTCACTGCGAGGTAACGAGGTAAGAGGGGGCGCGCGGATCGGTGCGCGTCTCTTCTCTCCGGCTAAAAAAGTTTACGGTCTGAGTGCTTAAGCTCGAATCTCCTTGCCAAGCGAGCTATATCGCCTACCACCTACAATTTCCATGCGTAACCTGGTAGTTCATCATTCTATAAAAATTGCGACTTGCCACGTGCAAGCCCCTTAAATCTTATAACTACTGTAATTAACTTGATATTTCAACTAACACACGGCAAACAAAAAATTAATAACTTTTATTTTTAAGCCCGGTCCGTCCGTCTATTTGTGTATGTGATAGTCATTTCTCTCCGAAACTACTCCGTGTACAACGGTGCATAGATGAAATTTGACACAAAGCGACTCTATTAAGGGCCGATTTTTCAATCGTCTGATAATAGTTATCAGTAGAATAAATGATAACCTGAATGAATTCAAAAGTGAAACCATTCAACTATTTTACACATGAAATTGACATTTTTAATTTTTCCATGTTATACTTTATTCGATGAATAACTTGGAATATATTAAATTTTGTGTAGTGAAATAGCGACAAAATAAATAGTGGCTGCTGTATATGTAATATTTTGATGATTGATGAATATTTTTCAATGCATTTATGGCCGGTTCACCTTCAGTGTTATAAACAATAGTAAGACAAAAAAACGGTTAGTAAGATATAGGAACCAGCCAACAGTCGTCTGGGGTATAAGTTATATGATAAGATAGAATTTTCAGAAAATGTAATTATAGCGTTTTCTTAATTAAAATGAACAAATTGGCGGTAGGACAAATAAAAACTTTAACATTATTCATTTCCACTTATCATCTTTTTCTTCCGTGATCACAGTTAGTGAAAAATGGCCGAAACGTCAGAATAAAAAAATAAAACACCGCGCTTAAAACAGATAAAACGTAGTATTATTACGTAATAATGTTTTTCGGCGACTTTTTGATGTAAATCATTAAATTTGATGTTAACATAGTTGCCCCTAGAGTTGTTGTTAGTCAGATCTTTAAAAAAACAGCAGTTTCTTAATTACTTTCTTTTTGAAGTCAATTTCCAAAGTCGTAACTAATAATTCATCTCCGAAGTATAGAGTGGAAAATTTAAGAATGTCAATCTGGTATGGCTTAAAAAATATTTTTCACGAAATTTATTTTTGAAAAAGTTCCGATGGCTACTTTTTGATACATGCATTTATTTAGTTTTTGTAGCCATGATAAACGAGTGGACATCGTCAGCTCTACGTCCAACACGCACTTAGCCGATTTTACATATCTATATTATGATATTGCTAAGCGTTTAATATTGTTTAATATATTTAGTTATAGCGATACAATTCGTTTTCAGATTGTTTAACCGTTTTACAAGTTTTTAAACGCAATCGTTCGCAATCGTTCACAATGTAGGTCAGAAATTATAATAATATAACATCTTTATTCTTAAATAAAACAGCTGCCTTAATGGTCAATTAAAATAAACTAGTTCAAAGTTTAATTTATAACAATAATTTATGATCATGCGTGTTATATCTTTATTAGATAAGCCGGCGAAGAATTACTGTAATTTATTATAGATTTTTCTCAATTATACGACTACTTGGTAAACTACATGAAATACTTTAAGGGCCGCTTGCATAAGGTTGCTTAAATTTATTTAAGAAACACAAAACGCATTTAACACCCTTAAATACAATTAGCGTCTTACACAACGCAAAATTTGCCGCTAAATATGTTTAAAGAACTGTCAATACGTTTTGTGTAAAACGTATTTAGGCAGTTTAATATGATTAACTAATTTTTATTTAAACGCGATCATTATCCAAGCGGCCTTTAGTGATATAATAATTTAAATACATAAATAATTATGTACGTTTTTAATATTGGGGGGCAAACTGTATTTTTGAGTACCAGGCGCGCATTAAACCGCGCTAGTGGCGATGCGGCACATGTAGGCCTAAATGTATGAGCTCGAATTTGTCATACAGCATAGTTAATACTAAAGCAATATGACTTAATAAATGTTTCTTAGCTAATATACACCAATAATTGTAAATAAGTAACAAAATATCAAGAGTGCAGTTCAATTTCGATTTATTAGTATACTAAATTACTTCAATGCGATATCAAACGACTAACTGAATATTAAAATATCTACATTATATACAATTTATGGTTACTTTGATTGTATTTGTATGTATAAAGTAATTAATTTTGGAACTGAATTCTCAAAATAATAGATTTTAAAATAGTGCAATAACGCTGTTAAAAGACAATACGTTAATTTTCGTGGTGCTTACCACGATAAAAACAAAAAAAAAATCGGTTTTATTGTGTAAACTCTAATCATAACAAAATTATTTTTACGCTTATGCATGTTGAGTAAATTTTGTTTTAAAATGTTTATATACCTTCTAAACTAATTTTGGGAGAATACGCAATTTGTTAAAAGCCCGACGGCACGAGTATAGTTATCAGTTTAAGTCTTAAAATACTTAACTATTAAACTAAAACCAATATTTGATTGTTGTTTTCTGTATTTCAATTTGAATGAATTAACCAAAGTGATCTATAGAAACATATACTTGAATGAATAACCCTTTTCATGTAATTTAGTTGATCCGTCTAATATCATTACATTATGTTAGCTTTACAGAGGATTTGAAATAAAATCATCATTTTGTGTAAATAAGAAATGTTTTTAAAGTAAAGCTCTTTTAGTTTTTTACTAAGCCAAACTAGTTATTAATACATTAAGTAAATGAAACTAATTTGGAAAAAACGTTTACACGGGCAGCAGGAATGGTTCATAAGTTTAAAGTGGCTTAGTGCGCTATGGAGGGAACTATGATGGGTGTTTCTCATATTGCTGGCATGGTAGAGCCATGCTGAATCATTATCTTGATTATAGCTCTTAAGGCTTAATACCACACTCCCACATAATTTCAACGTGGAACGATTAGCCTTGAGTAATTTTCGTACGATGCATGAGAGTTCCGCTGGCCCACTTCCGCCTCCCTCTACCACATTCCTTCAATCTCTATCCTATGTCTGATCTAATTACTTCATCCTCTTTTTTTTTATATCGCTGGGGGAATACTTTTGCACATCCCCTTGTACAATCGGGGGTAGTCTACGAGAGGTATGTGGGGCTCCCAAGGGCCGGCTCTGTACACACCTTCCATCAGAAAGGCGCTGTGAGATGCCGGCCGCCAGACTATCCACTAATCCTACTAGCGTCCCTCTGCGTCTTTGTGAGGGGCCACGGGATATGTCGTGGATAGTTCGCCGCGACGCCTCGATGCAAACCATCACGATGGGGTGCCCCTGGGAAACATGACACCCCGCGTCCCTGGGTATGGCTCGCCGGGAGATTCCCCGACTTCAACCCAGTTCCACTACTTCATTGGGTGAGGTGAGCGTAACCGCGCCTTGGACCTCCTGTTCATCGTTTACAACAGGGGTCCGCTAGCTCATCCTCTTCTGTAAGTCTCTCGGCCGCCTCCTTCTGCAAAATGACGTCGAGTGTCCTCGCAGAATGAGGTGACGGCTCACGATCTTTTAGCACAGCATTTTGCATACAACGCTGTGTAGCGACAGTCGCAAGCTATAATGGACGTTTTGTCGTGTCTTTGGGGTCCCCATGCGGGATACTCCTCTAGTATGTGGCGCGCGGTGTCGAAGGGAGCGCCGCATTCGCGGCAGACCGGGGTTGGCCCCGGCCCCGCTATTTGATACAGATACTTACCGAAGCAGCCATACCCGGTATGTAGGTATCTGTACAATCCTTATACATCACGGTCCAACGTTTACGAGGTTATCCCATCCACCTATCCAGTTCCCTTCATCATATCCTAAAAGCCAACAACGGTTTATCTTCGCTGCTAGTGATCCAAATGTCTTTATGAGACGGTAAAAACTTTCTTTTTGTTGGGCCGTCAGCTTGTTCGCAATTAAAACGGATAGATAAAAATCAAAATATCTGAAAATGGATAAAATCCAAAACTGAATATCCGTAAGAGAACCAAGGTAACGAGTTTATAAAATTAGTAATCTGAAGTGGCAGTAGACCGGTCACATTTGTCGCAGGGCTGATGCCCGATAGAACAGACACCAGACAAGCTTTGGAGTGGACACCGCGTCTGGCAAACGTACTAGTATAGGACGTCTAGCATCCCGGTGGTGGACCGACGCTATTTTATTGTATCTTAATATAGTACCTATAGAACGCAATATTGTAAAAATAAAGAAAGAACAAATATGTAAAAAGACCAAACATAAGATTTAGCATAGACCGACTTTGTCCGGGGATTGCAATTTATGAAAATACCTGTTAAAAAAATATATGGAATAAAGTTTCTCTTCTAAAATTGCACTGCGGCATAATACAACGTTGATCGAATAGCGATGAATGAGCCAATGCGTATATAGCATAACATTTAATTTCGACATCATTATAATTGGTACAACATAGATAACAAACTATTACATAGATAGATAGATATGTAGATACATTTCGCTTATCGTAATCCGTTCATTTGAACATTATCTGCAAGTGTGGCATATACGTATACGATATGCAGTTAAAAGCAGCGTCACAACAATATCATGGTGCAAGGATAATATTTAACAAAGTTAACAAGCGTGCAACCTCCCTTCGCGACACCCTAAAAGGGTTGTTAGTCTGATTGCGAGAGGAGTTATTGTAATTAAAATCATGCAGGGATTTTAGTCGACGCGTTTCGAAGTGGAGTGTTATCGCTTATTATTCATTATTCTTGCAAGGAATGTATTCATTTATACATGTGAAATAGTTTACATTTAATGAGAATCTTAGATCTCATATGTGTCAATTTAATAAATAAAAATTAAATACAAATAACATAAATTGGTAGAATAGATAGATAGATAATACTTTATTGCTTAACAAAATAGTAGACACAATACACTAGTTATAATGTTTTTAGATAAAACAAAGGCGGCCTTTTTTTGTTGTTAGAGTTCAGCAGACAGGTAGATGGAACCTGAACCGCACCTGATGGAAAGCGGCTACCATCGCCTATGGACGTTTGCAACACGAAAGGCGTTACAAATGCGCTGCTGCTCATTTAAGGGAGACTGGAACCTGGCCACTAATACAGGAAGACAACCCAAGGTTGTTATGGCGGCATACTCTAGACCAGGGTTGGTAGCCATCCAGACGGGCAAATACCTGGTAGTGGATTGTTTTGTCGCCTCTTACGACAGGCCGCCCCAACGTAGGAAATTGTATTCTTTCTTCGTTTCTACACAGATAACGGCCTTATGACTTAGAGCGATCTTTTACAGGCAACCTAATTTATAGGATATTCTTAGCTAATCTAGCGATGTGGGTGGGTGGTAGATGAATTTAGATAATATACTATAGATAACTTTTTATTGTACACCATTACAGAAGACTTACTAGCTAGTAAGTATAATTCTGATCGTGTTCAAAATGTAGTCTTTATTGCATGAGTTCAATATACAGACAGACGGCCGGCCCTTCTGATTTAAAACAGTTATGATCGCCTATGGACATTTGTAA
Organism: Dendrolimus houi; assembly: GCA_039645545.1. Lineage (NCBI taxonomy): Eukaryota > Metazoa > Arthropoda > Insecta > Lepidoptera > Lasiocampidae > Dendrolimus > Dendrolimus houi. Next base: position 18,799,410 of record CM077127.1, on the reverse strand, counting down.
CATCAAAGGTACTACTACCAATGTGCTGCTGCTCTATAAAGGTAGACTGGAACTTGGCCACTAATGCCGGATTACAACTCAAGTTTGTTATGGCAGCATACTCTCGACCAGGGGTGTTAGCCATCCAGACAAGCAAATACTATACCACTTGGCTTTGGATTGTTTTGTCGCCTTTTAAACAAGCCACCGGGCCACAGGAAACTGTCTTCTTGCTAGAAAGCTAATTCTTCCAACCCAAGGCAGGAATATGGGTATTACTTTTTTTATTTATTACAATAAATTAATTTTTTTTAATCTTATAGAAATAAATATCTACCGCTATCGATATAACAAAAAAATTACCTAAATTATGATAATGAAGCAATGAGGTGGTCACATTTGACGCAAAACTGATGGTCGAAGGAACAGACGAGGCCTGGAGTGGAAATCGCGTCTCGGCTAATGGAGTTTAGGACACCTCCAGTGGACCGATGACCAGCGTATGGTCATTTGTGGAGACTGAGGATAGCAGATGACTAAGGTATATGTAGCGCAAACTTAAGTAGGCCTATGTCTCGCACTGTACAACGGCTGGTTAACGACGACACAAATCGCAATTCTTTAGGATCATTCTTAAAAAGTTAGGCCTTAATTCCATTCTGGATGGAAATTTGATCTATAATGTTGCCCCAAAGTCTACTATTATACTATTATGGACATAAATTATATTTATTTAAAGGTTAAGTCAGTTAAGTTTAAAAAAAAGAATAATATGTATAAATAAATGAAGTACACATCGAGCTTGTACCGCCATTTTATCTTAAGCGACATTTCGACCTTGGTATATTTTTTGTTGCAAAAGATATTTTAAACTATTATCTTGTTTTAAAACTTTCAGTATTAGTTAGATTACATACACCCTACGGAATCTAATATTGAAAGTCTGAAAACAAAATAATAGTTCGAAATACCTTTTGCAACAAAAAATATACTTAGGTCCAAATGTCGCTTACGATTAAATGGCGGTACAGGCTCGATATCAAACCACGTATATTAAACGGTTCCATAAAAGACAGGAACGTCCACTATCACATTCATCTATGTGACCCAAAAAAGCTTTTAATTGAAATCGCCATATCTCAAAGACAACAAAAATATTTATAATAAATTATTTGATATTTTCATAATTTCCTATTTTGACCTATTTAGTCCGGGTCAGTGCAGGATCCTGTACAAACTACATTTTATGATGACATCTTTTTCGTTGAAATTGTAGGATATTATATCACAATTTTGACGAAAAAAATGATGTCACTAAAAATCAAGTTACATAAGCCGCGCGCAGAAGGTTTGCCGATGGCTACTTACTATTATTGTTGTGGCGGCGCTGGATTTGATGATAACAATGGACTTTGCCAATTTTGTACAAGATGAAATGTTGGGCAATTTAGGTGGAAATGTGAGATTGAGTACGCACGTACCTGGTTAATTGGCATGAAATATAGCTGCTACTCACTTTCACCTCTTCACTTCAGTTTATTTGTTATAATATGGTTTATAGTGTACACTTTATGTGTATGTATTTATTGTATCTTATGTTATATACGCTTATTACGTTTCATTCTTGCGGTGCGGAGTTAATAATATTGTTACGAGTCGCGAGACTCGAATTAAAATTCCGTTAGAATTACTATAGAGTTTATTAGAATTATACAAACACATATAACACAAGTACAAATATAACCGAACACAACAAGTCCAAACGTAATGCAGAAGGTCGTAATTCAATAAAACGCGCAAAATCCGTCACTTATTAGACTCCCGATTGTAGTACACGCGTCCCGCTTCGCTCGTGGTTCTCGCTCGACTAACTCCTCCCTCAATCGAGCCATTGCTTTATACTGCACAAATGCAATATGTCCGCTCGGGAGCGTGGACTGAATTTCCTAGAATCAGCTTGTACTTTAAATCCGTAACACCTGGCTAATGATAACAAAACAACAATAGGCCGTATGCCAATAAGTAAACAAAAGAAGATGACCATACAAGAATTTCAATGTTATTAGTTAAAATGCCGACGGGTAATAAATATGCTTTGTTTCAGATATGTAGGTGGATTTTGTGTTTGTCGGGACCTGAGTTGTAAAAATATATATTTTTATGTTATTTAGTAGAGAATAATTTATTTTCACAATGAAAATGAAATGAAATGAAAATATGTGGCGGACGTGATATAGTTTATTTACAGCGATGTAATTATATAGAGATACGATTAAGCGAAGCGGAGCGGTGCGGTGTGATTGCAATATGTAAAATTTATTTAATTTCATATATTTACAATTTGCGGGATGATTTAATTTATTTGATGAGATGACAATGAATGACTGGCGTGCGTGCGAAAGAGGAACACTTCGTCAGATTTGAAGGGAGAATTTAAATATTGTGAAGAAAAGATCGTATAGGCCGAAAGAAGGTTACACGGCGGTACCAATTATTGTATATACTATACTTATGTAAAGTATATACAATAATAAATTAAAATATTAAATTTATTGCAACAACTATTTATGTAACCTTTTTGTCAAATCTACTGACCATCGACGCGTGACATCATGAGGCTATCTATCGCAAACCTTTTGCGCACGGGTAGTAAGGTTCTGCACTGACGTTGATTTTGTACTCAGTGGTATAACTAATAGAAAAAAAACAATAATCAGTAACACATAATCGGCGTCGAGTGCAGGACCTTGTATACCAACTAAACTTTTTAGTTAAATTATATTTTCGTCAAACTATTAACAAATACATATGTATAATAATAATTTCGGTGAAAAATACAATTTCACTAATAAATTTAGTTAGAAGGTCCGGCATTGACGCCAACGATAGGTATATCTCAATTGTATAGCCGTCGTATACAGGTTACATATTCCTAATCAATTTTATTTATAGATATCGTAAACCTAGTAGTTTCCGAAAAAAATACTTAATAAAGACAGACGGGGAGACATACATAATGATTATATAAGGCCCTTTTTTTATCAAAATGGTTACGAAACCCTAATAAGGTAAAACAAAGCAATAACACAATAGTAATAAACGTATTCACGCAGTACAAACGTATTGTATACTCAGTTATAGGGGTGTAGTGCAATCGGCGCGGTCGATACTACCCTCAATTCCACCCACCACACCCCACCTACCTCCCTTACCTCCCCCGCCCTATGGCCAGCGTTACATTGCAGCACGCACGCTTTTACGCTTAATTCTAATAACATACACACAAATAACGACGGCGACGACGACTTTTTAAAGTGCGCAATAAAAATCGCTAAAATAGTAAATAAACGTAACGGGTCAATAAGTAACACTGGCAACATATAGTTACCCAATGTTAAACTGTGACAGATTATAATAATAAGTATCCTTAAGCTAGATAATAAGAGGAAAAGCAGTAGAATAGAAGGGATGTAAATAAAAGTAGTATGTATAAAAATGTAGATAAAATAGATAAAACGACGTAAAAACGTAATAAATATTAAGAAAATGCAATAAATAGGTAGAACTAGATGAAAAGTAGATATATAATAAAACATGTAGAGAACATTTTTAAAGAGGTCTCTGTCTTGGCATATGACGGAGGAGGAGGAGGAGGAGGAGGAGGAGGAGTAGGCGAATAAAAAAAACGACAGCGACGAAGACGAGCAGTTCCAAGTTCGATACTCCTTAAAGTAAATTTCTCAAGTACTGCTTTCGACATTTTCTCTGATCTTGTTCTCTTATGTATTTATGGACATGGAAGAAGACATAATTACCATGAATTTCGTACAATATACGAAAGTAGAAAGTTATGACGTCGTAACTTAAGCGAATTAATTTAATATATCATGTTTTTATTGATTTGCTTTTATTTAATTTTTCAAAGGCAAAGGCTTATTATTTTCTAAATTGCTCACACCTTTTTTTTATTTCATTTTTATTGCAGGAGTTCAGCAGACAGGCAGACGGCCCACTTGATGGAAAGCGGTTTCCATCGCCTATGGACATTTGCAACAGCAAAAGTGCTACAAATGCGCTGCTGCTCTCTTAAGGAAGACTGGAACCTGGTCACTGATGCCGGAACACAACTCAAGGCTGTTATGGCGACAGACTTAAGACCAGGGGTGGTAGCCATCCAGTCGTTCAAATGCCCTACCACCTGGCTGTGGGTTGTTTTGTCGCCTCTTACGAAAGGCCGCCCGGCCGCAGGAAATTGTATTCTTTCTCCGTTCCTGCACACCTAAAAATAAGTTAATTATTTAATATTTAAAAGACTCTCTCTCTTTTCTTTCACCTTCTCCCAGCTATTTGGAGTCGGCACAATATCTCTTTTGACATCATATCATCCTTCACACAATCCATACATGTTTTTGGTCTATTATTACATTTGTACTCATCCAACTTGTAGTTTAACATTCTTTTTGTCACATGACTTTCATCCCTCCTCATTAGTTGCCCATACCACCCTATCTTCTTCCTCTCAATTTTTCAGTCACGGGTGCAACTTTCCAAGATGCTTAAAAAGTATTTAAAAAGCTAGCAATATACAAATTAAAATTAATTTAATAAATTCAGTGCCAGGCCGCTATTAGTTGATGACGTTCTCAAAAGACTGTCGCGTTCTCTGTTTGAATGGCAACGCTAAATAATAGTTTATTAGAGACATGATGATATTTTAAATATAAGATAGAATGGTATATAGGTACTTTAGCGCCTAGTCTTCTAGGTATACAATTTAATTTTTGAATTGAAAAGTGACCAAAAGACTGGTCTGTACCTCGGACAACGCATTAGCGTTGCGATACAGCGAGGTAATGTGGCCAGTCTTTTGGGCACGTTTCCAACTGACAGCGGTCTGGGACTAGATTTTATTTTAATTTGTATATATACTTATTTATAATTTAGTTTACTTTTTATATATAGGTACCTTCCATAATTAAAGCTGTTCAAGTTACTTATATTGATTATTTTTAGGGAAAAATTATGTGTATGTGTATACAATATCAACTGTTAATTCAAATATTTTTGAATTTATTGTAATATAGGTAATATGTTATCTACCCAATTGACCATTCACATACACATCGATGATCGGGAGAGCCGTTCTCCTATTGGGAGGACCATTAAAAGTTCACATTTCCATAATCAACGCCACAATCTACGACATGTAATACAACCTGTAGAATTTAATTGAAACAAAAGCTAACATTTATTATATAAACTATTCCTTAAGTTAGGTTGTCTGGAAGAGATTGCTTTAAGCGATAAAGCCGCTTATTGTTTCAATCGTGACAATATTGTAATTGTGTATTATTGAAATTGTACATTTGGTGAGCAGTAAAGTGTTATCTATCTATCTATCATAAGCTAAATCGAAAATTGAGCCTAACATAGGCTAATCTAATCAATCGTCAAACTATAAAAACTTCATACGACAGCAGCGCCATAATAGGTCAAATTATACTAAGTTGTGAGTCTGAGAACTTTCTCCTCCAGCCGTTGTTTGTATTTTCTTTGTTCTAGCTGCCTCTTCTATAATACCTAGTCATTGGCAAAATCAATGATATTAACATAAGAGTGAATCCTTTTAAAATACTCCAGCCCGCTTTGGTGCGGCTTGTTAGTCATGATACCCGCTAGATGGCACTATTAGTTTGTACAGCAAGATACCAGTAATAATTCCAAATATTCGTATTTAATTTTATACTCATATATTCTGAACCCTGGAAGATATCAAATTGGAAAACACACGATAATTTAAGATAAAATTGCTGTTTGGAATCCTAACATTTTCATAGACCTGTATTGAATTTCCGATTCGAGACACTTTGAGACAAACAAAATATATACCGATGTTATTTAGTGCTTTTCTTTGTTGTTAGATACTATAAGTCAGTAGATGGCGAAATATCAACTCCCAAAGTTGTGAAAATTGTGAAAATAATCCTGTTCGTAGGCCTGTAAATATACTTACCTTAAAATTATTTTTAAACAAAATGCGTTCAGTTTTTCAAAAATGTGGATTTTCGATTGAATGGTTTTTGGTTTATTTATTTAATTTTTGGTTACATAGCTAAACAAAAATAGGAGACGTTCCTTTCTAGCCGTGGTAGTATAACGGTTAGCGCACTCGCGTCGCATACTCAAAGGTTGCGCATTCAAATGCTGGCCAGAAAACATGCACTGCTTATTTTCTGACTAATACCCATATTGTTACAATTAACACGTGCTAACGGTAAAGGAAAAAATCGTGATGAAACCTGCACATCGAGAATACCGATGTTCAAACCTGCCAATACGACTTGGACAAGTGTGGCGGGTTATATTGTCCATTCCCTTATAAATTTGAGGCCTGCGCCCAGCAGTAGGACGTTGATGGGCTATTGTTATTGTCATCTCTACGGAACCCTTCCTCGTATTCAGCAGCAGTACTTCCAAGCCCTTTTCTAATTTATTTTGTTTGATATAACTAATTGATTGATATGGAATACCGCTAACATTTTATCATCGTAAGAGGCGACAAAAAAAAGCCACGGCCAGGTGATGAGTATTTGTCAGTTTGGATAGCTACCACCCCTGGTCTAGAGTATCCCGCAATAACAATCTTGACTTGTATATATTCCGGCATTAGTGGCCAAATTCTAATTTCCCTCTAAAGAGCGGCAGCACATTGGTAGCACCTTTGGTGTTACAAATGTCCATAGGCTATGGTAACCGCTTTCCATCAGGTGGGCCGTCTGCCTGTCTGCTGAACTCACGCAAGAAAAAATAAATAACACCTCTGGCCTAGGGCATTCGCCAACCAGCTTAATCCCCTGGACGGTATTCCACGTTGAGCCGTTCGCGTTGTCAACGATACCATACTCACAGACGGTTCACGCTTGGCCTTCGGAGAAACTTCGCGTCTCCGCGCGTATTCTACCGTCTGTAATCTGAATAATTCGGAGTGATCCGAAGAAACGTTCAGAATGGGACTTTCGTCTTTCTTCTACCACCGCACCGCTCGCCATCGGCTGGGCGTCCATCGTCACTTCCTTGAGCCTCTTCGCTCATGTAGGTATATAATGTTCCTCTTGCGCACAGCGGAGAATGGGAATGCGCTCCCAGCTGAGGTTTTCCCACGGCGTTAGGATATTGATTTTCAAAAAGGATATCACAAAATTCCTTTGAGACCGGCAGCGTATTGTTGACATCTTTGATATTGCAACCGTGTATAGGCGACGGTAATGACTTCCCATCGAGTGCTTTGAAATAAAACACTCACTTAATTAGCAAAAGCTGCAATTATTTCAACTACAGCTATTGTCCACTGCAGAGTGTGAAGTATGGCAATAGTCGGTATGTAAACATCCACTACGTTTGAAATAAGAAGTTAAAAAAACTAAAACATTGTGTCAGCTCCGACGCACGACTATAATTTACTCCTTAAACATTAACAAATCTAGACCATCTAATTTCAAAACACCATATCTTACATACATATTGTCACGCCCGAATCCCATGGGGGTAGGCAGAGATTATGGATCTCCACTTGTGACGATACTGACCAACACCTTTCGCTACGTCTACTTTCATTAACCTCTTCATACATGCACGTGTATTTGAGATGCTTTTTACCTGACCTCTCTTTAACACTTTTGATATTTGATTATGGTGTGTACGTCTCGGTCTACCGGCAGCAACTCTATATGCAATTATATATATAATAATATTTATTATAATAATATATAATAATAAAATAATAATAATCTAAAATAATAGAAAGAAAGAAAAAGAAAGAAAATCTTTATTCGAAGAAATAGCGACGTAATTACATTCGTTATACATTATTATACACAGAGCATATTTTGAGAATTTGTACGCCGCATTTTCAACGAACAAGGTTTGCTTGCTCTCAGCATATTGCTGTGCCGGAATTATATCCGATTTGATATCCGATCGATCCAATTGCGATCTTTAATGCAATGAAATAATCTTATTTCATTGCATTAAAGATCGCAATTGTCTAATAAAAAAACGCAACTCTTTTGAATTAATGCTGTATTATTCCATTCCTCATAAAATTTCTATGCCGGGGCCTTATCTGAAAATCGATTCTTACAGAATAAACTTTAAAAAATAATAATCTACTTAATATACCTAATTACATACCTACATGACCTCATTGACTGACTGACGTATCAACACACAGCCCAAACTACTGGAGCTAGGACCGTGCAAATTTGCAGGTTGGTTTTTTCTATACTATATGTGCGAACTAAAAAAGGATTTTTGAAAATTCAACCCCTAATGGGGTGAAAGAGGGGAGGTAAGTTTTTATGAAAATTCGTTATTTTCAAAGTAAGAAGCATGAAATTTTATATACCCACACTTCTGGTTAGAAAGAAATGTAAACATGGGTCAGCGTTTTTAGAAATTCAACCCCTAAGAGGGTAAAAAGGTATTGAAAGTTTGCTCAAACTATGAATATTTTTAAACTACACAGGCGAAGTCACGAGGAACGACTTTCTAGTCTAATAATAAACCTGAAGGGGTTAGAGTTAAAAAGAGAAAATTATCAGGGGACGAAACAAACTATTCCTGTGTTTACACACAAATCTACTTAAATCTTGACCTAAACTAAATACAAATAAAGCCAATTTAAAGATAACCAATGGCAAGGTGAAAGTAAAGACAATATATATATATATATATTAAATATAAACAAGCGTATGTTTGTTGAATAATTTAAGGCCGCCGCGGCAAGGTCCGTGAGTTCGTAGCGGGGCGTGCGCGCAGACGCAGGGCCACTCCCGGGGGCGGGCCGCGGCCCCTTAGCCCCGCCCCCGCGCCCGCCCTTCCAAGGCCCTTCGTGCACACCTTGTCCTTACAAATGCCTTAAGCCCGACCTTATGCGAATTATAGACATGCGACCAAGAACGCAAACTAATAGCTCGACGACTTTCTTCTCTTCTGACAGTTCTTGTAGGTAGGTATTTTTGGTGACAAACAGGCGGTATGGCTGCCTTACTTGTTTGAACAAGAACTTCCGGGCCGCGGTTGTTTCGAAAGGTACTTGTGCCAGATTGTTGGAAGGGAACCAGATACAAGATGTCACCATTGCAATATCTGCCCGAAGGATACCGCCCAGCCACACTTGTGGCTCTAGCAGCATCAGTTTGTTAATGGATGCAATTGAGAACGACTTATCACTACCGACTAGTATAGTGAGGAAACATGGAAGGCGGTCCAAAAGAAAGACGCGGCGGAGACGGAGCGGAAGGAAGCGGCTTCCTTATCCTCGATCCGTCGCACTAGATTAGGGCACTGAAGGAACAACCATAGCCAGATGACACGCGGATATCATCGTTTAATACAATGGTCCAGAAGTAGAGTTGCGGAGTGTTCATGCACGTGCGTCCGATATGGAATTACAAGAGGAGATAGAAGCTCCCTATATGTAGGACGGGTTCCTTGAGCAAGTGCCGTCGGGACCGTTGGATGTACCTATCTCTGGATCTCGAAATCCTAACATAGGTATAATACGGCATTGAAATGGAACAGCGGGGTAGTTTAGTTAGTAGGCACGTCCGATCATACCATCGGGAGTCCAATACTACCATACTGCTACCTCCCCGAGCGTTGGGGTGTCTATGGCGGATAACACCTCGAAAAATAAAGGCGCGGAGACGGCGCAGCGAAGTACGCTGAGAACCCTCTCTACGTAGTACCCAGAACACCTCCTCTACCAGAAAAGAGGCGCAATGAGCCACCGACGCCGTCAGTGTTATCAAAGGTATTTTTGGTTCCCGAGACCCAAACATTACGACGATGCGATGGAACACCGGGGTGGTTTAGTTGGTAGGTTTATCCGGGCAGGAACGGAGAAAGAACATAATTTTCTGCAGCCGAGCGGCCTTTCATAAGAGGTGAGAAAATAACACAGCCAAGTAGTAGAGTATTTGCCCGCCTGGATGGCTACCACCCCTGGTCTAGAGTATGCCGTTATAACAACCTTGAGTTGTGTTCCAGCATTAGAAGTCAGCTTCCAGTCTCCCTTTAAAGAGTGGCAGCACATTCGTGTTACAAATGTCCATAGGCGATGGTAACCGCTTTCCATCAGGCAAGTCGTTTGCCTGTCTGTTGCAGTCATGCAATAAAAGAAAAGTTCCGAGCATTCCATCGGGATTCCAACGCCACTGTTGGCACTCCCTAGGCGGTAGGGTGTCCATGACGAATTATATCTCGATAAAAAAGTACTTAAGTACAGTGATACACATGCGAGAAAAAAGTCTTTGGAACAGCGAAACAAATTTTGTGTTAAAAGTATATTTTGAGCTCTTCCTTAATTTGATCGTACTTGCCACATCATAGTTATGTTTAATAGTTAGAGGAAGGGAGAGCATTAACTCCCTCCCTCATCCTCCATCCGAGCATATGAATCCTGCCACATACTTTTTATTCAAACCATAGTTGAATGTAAGGGCCAGCACTAAACATATTTTTTTATGCGATTTAACTACATAATTTTGTTGCGTTAAATTCCTTCTATATCATAGTACCTTTGTGTTTTAATTTTACCCATATAAACTTAGTAGCTTCCGGGAAAAAATATTGTGATATAGACGGACAGGCGGGCTGTTCGACATAGCGCTTACTTAATGATAATTACTATACATGCAACTTGATATAAAAAAATTTCAACGTACAGATAGCATAATCATGTGAGATATCGTTAGTCAGGTCTTGAAAAATCATAAGAGGATGTACTTTATTTTGAAGTTGTAGACCTTCCAAAATGCTTGCAAATAAAATAGTTTTGAGCAATGGAAGAGATTGATTTAGAGTTTAAGCGATAAGGCCGCCTATTGTTTTTACCAAGACAATAATGTAATCGTGCTTTTTTGTAATTGTGTTTTTGGTGAGCAATAAATAATGTGTTGTTATCTATGTATCAATTTATTTTTGTTTCTTACTTACTCTTGAAATCGGTTTGTTTTAGGCTAGATTTTTTTTACTAATTAAAATTTGGCATAACCTCTATAAATAATGACAGCTTTCTATCAATGATAAGATAAAAGAATTGCAAGTATGATATGATTAAAATAAGCACCCTATATTCTAACCACGCTTCCAGAAGTTTCTATTCAATAAAAAGCCTTTCAAAATGATTTAATGGCAGTCTCCCATAGCCTGTAGAGCACCAAAGGTGTGGCGTGGGCGTGCCAGCCCCGCTCTATAGTGAAGCTTTTTGTACCACCGCTTTTGTTATGCCTGCCTGGTATGACGTCACAGTACCTGCTTGGAAACCGGGCCGAATTAGAAAGGCCCTTTTGTGTTTAGTTCACACGTCCGACTTCGGCGGGGTTATTGGATTGTGAAAGATTTAGTTCGACGCGACGTGTGATATTTAGTGGTTTGTCTTTTGTCGGCATTGTCTTTCTACAATGGAGATTGTAATGCATACCAGTCCGGAGGTTTTTGAGTGTATTACATATTTTACCGTCTTGGAACTTGTCTTTAGTTATTTCTGATTATTTAGTTCTGTGCCATTACTTATGGTTTTAGATAGATAGATACTTTATTGCTCATCAAAATAACAGATAGATTGATATCCCAGTCACCCCAGACTTCGTGATTTTAGGAAAGATGAAATTTTTAGTGTCGGTAGTTTAACATAAACTTAGAAAGGAATGGATACTCGCTAAGCTGAAAACGGGGCCGTTTTTCAGGTAGCAGGTATCAAAAGTGGGAAAAACCATGCTAACTTACGTCAAAGTAGCAAGGTTAGTTTTTACATATGTATATGACATATGTAAAAACTAACCTTGCTACTGTTATTGTTATAAAGAAAGATATACAGTTGCCAGACACTTCCTGTGGGCCATAATTTTTGACAGACACTTTTCTAAAAAATGTGGGAACTTACGTCATTTTAGCAAGGCAATTTTATATATATTATCAAGTATAATATTTTAAAATATTTTCCAATAACCCAGACAAATCTGACGGGCCAAACATCTTCCCAGACTCGTTAAGGGTTCCGCTGTGTCGCTCTAAGACTTAGAGAGAGATCGCTCTAAGTCTTAAAGCGATCTCTTCCAGGCAACCTAATATATAGGATATTCTAAACTAATCTAGCGAAGTAGATGGTGCATATATTCAAATATTTCTAGATATTTTAATTACCTATATACTAAATTAAACTAAAGACTCATGAGATATATTTTACATGAGATTTTTATTTTGTTGTGGTATAGGTTCGCGTTTGACCATTATCTCCCCTGATCTGGAGCTGAGATATGGTCTAGGGTGGAGCATACTTACCTAGAAGGTACCACACGGTACTTGAAGACACCCAGGTTTTAGGTGTGTGTAAATATCACTCTTTTGCGTTGCGCTTAATAAAGGCGAACGCAAAGCGCCTTGTTCGTGTAAGTGGTATGTCCACTATATACTAGTGCCGCATGTCCGTACGTCTGCTTGTGTGATGATGGGAGGAACCTGTCGGGATCGGATTAAAAAATTCCAACGCACACTCTCCAATAGAAAACCGCTAGACTGGCACCTGCGTCGATATTCGAAACTTTAAATTCTGTCATCGTGTAGCTGGTCGTTGCTCATCAACTTCCTGGCTCCCTTCTCAATCGACTCTAGTGCTTCGAGTTGATATTTCGCTGAATAATCCCAAAGGTGAAAATATTACACCATATATGGTGGTATTTGTGCTTCGTACAGCATCAGCAGCTGTTCTGGAGTAAAGCACCGTCTCATCTAGAGTACGCCTAGATTCATACTAACTAAGATTTTATGTAGTCAATAATTTAATTAGCGCTATAGTTAGATGCTTTATTTTACGATAAAGAAGATAAGGTGTTTGATGCTATGCTGCGCAGTCTCACGCCCAAAATATCGAAGATATTTTTATAGGAGTTTTGGACCAATGTTACCAGTATATCTATTATACTTGCCAAATAAATTAGCAGAAATGAGAGTGGGCAATAATTTCTGGCTCAAAAACAGACGCCCGATGAAGAAAACAAGCCCTGGAGTAAAACCACGAGTTGATATAGGTAGATATGTTGTGTAGGGCGCCGTCTAGGCCAGTGGACCGCCAATGTTAGATTACCGATCAGGACTGACGGAGAAGATAGAGGACCAGGATATGAGCTACAAACTTAGAATCATGATTCGCTAACGACTCTTTAAAGCTTTATAACGTTAAGCACTCCGAATTGTCGATGATTTTTAACTTATAGACCGATTTAAAATTATACGAGGGAAACTAGGATACATATTTTATAAGATAAGTACGTCTACCTTTTCTCTCTCTCTCTCTTTCTTTGTGTATTTTACTGTCTATACAAAGGGGACTGTTATAAAGAACCGTTCTAAATGGTGCTAAAGTTTCTCTTGCGTACTCTGAGAATTTGGAAAGATCTGTCAGCTGTTTCCCATTTAATTTATTATTTGCTTTCCCACACTATTACCTGCGATATAGGCGTTTTCAAAAAAGCAAATAACATCTTTGGTGTTACAAAATGTCCTTAGGCAAGGGTAACTTCTTAAACAGTGTGCATCATGTAGCCCGTAAGCCTAACTGAATCTGGTATTATACTCCAGAGGCTCAATTCTGCTATTATTATCTCGTCAAAATCACCGGACACTAATATTGTCTCATCGTAGGTTTGCTTGATTTCGGTATTCTTTCTCTTCCAATGGCATGCCCGTGGCACGCCACTCCTATCGTTATAAATATAAATAAGAGACAACTCGCGATTTTTTTTATAATATTGGTTTCTTTTCAATATTAATTTCGGGTAATGGCATTTCTGCTAATGGTAATACCAATTTTTTTTCTAGTATTATTCCGCGGCGACGATATCTAGAAGATATTGCGGATTTTGCACAATAGGAATTTTTGATACTATCGCAATGGAATCGTAGTACTTTAAATATTTTCGCAACGCTGGAATTGTCGGAAATTGGGCCCCAGCTATAAAAAAATACCTAACCTACCTAGAGGAGTCTTTAATTATCTTATGTATTACAAAAGTTGCTTGTTAGCTTATATTGAAAAGAGACCTACCACTTAATTTTGAAATTACTGCCTTCTAAGTAACCAGTCTTAACGGACCTATACAAGATCCTGCATTGCAGTCCTGCAGTGGACGGAGCTTGCAGAACTCAAGAAGTATTCTGTTCGGTTTTGCCGGACGCAATGCAGGCTGCAGGCAGGATGTCGTGGTAGCGTAATGGCTAGTGCACGCGTCCCAAATTCAAAGGGCGCGGGTTCGATCCTGGTCGGAACGCATGCACCACTTAGTCAGTTTTCTGACCTAATGTGCATATTGTTACAATTACCACGTGCTAACAACGGTGAAGGAAAACATCGTGATGCAACCTGCACATCAAGACAACTGATGTGTCAAACCTGCTAAGCCGCCTTGGACAAGCGTGGCAGGTATACTGTCCGTTCCCCCTATAGTGGGGGCCCGAGCCCAGCAGTGGGACATTTATGGGCTGATATTATATATATAATTTATTATAATGCAGGCTGCAACAACATTTATGGTACTGCATTGCGCGACGAACTGCAATGCTGCACCGTGAGGGCGGGCCCCTTTAGTGTTAGTTCTAAATTTGGAATAGTCAAATTCAATTCCAAATCCAAAGGGTATCTATATTTTAAAAAACCATACGCGAATAACTGGACATCTAGAATACAATATTACAAATTACTGCCCAAGTATAACAAATAAGTAACCAGTCTTAGCATTAGTTCTGAATTTAAAATTAAATTTGGATTTGTTAAATTCAATTCCGGATCCTAAGGGCATATTCCAATCACGTGAGTGACGCACCACTCACAAATGTCACCGGCGAGATAAACAAACAGCCTTACAACGTGTACGTGTACATGAATTTGTTAACCGGCATCGAAATGCCGGGATCGATGTATCCGCGTCTGCGTGTTAGAATCATAACCACGTGTCTTTCAACAGATGGCGGTAGCTGTTACTGCGCATGCCCCATATTATTGACCGCGCACACAGTCAAGTCATCCGACACACACTAACACATCCTGATATAAATCATAATGTTTGTCGGTTCGTACGGCTTCAAATTACCTTCGCGGTGCGTAATGACGCAAGTGGTGTTCCATATTTAAAAACGAACTCTTTTCATAGAACATAAAGTTTAAATTTGAACATTTATTGTTTTAAACTACAGAAGTGATCAAGCGGGCCTAATGTTTCCGATACGAGCCGCATACGTCAATTACCTTCGTTCTTATATCGGACCACTGCGAGTTAGTGGATGTTAAGTGATGCAGGGAATTATAAATAATTAACTATTCAAAGTAGATACAACTGGTCTATCAATTCAACGATGATTATGAGAATAAATTAATCTTTAACAACTCGTTAAGGCTATGCATATCTTAAACTTGTTTTATTAGGAAATGATTCTTAGTCAACATTTAATTATGATTATTTTGAAGTTTTCTAAAAATATGCAATGTATTTAAAACCATTCTCATGTAGCCCCTGATCTGAGAGTCTGATCTTCATTTTAACTCGGTACAAATGCCACTCTTTATGAGTAAATCTACAAACATATAAACCGTGGCCCTGGTACCACATAAGTATAAAGGCCACGTTTGAAATAAAAGTAAAGAAATAACACAAAAATAAAATCTACAAAATGCGTTCGTGTACACGCACAGCACAGGGTTTTCTGGAAGCGATAGATAGTTAACTCTTTATTATAAACTGATATAAAATAAACCTCTAAACTATTCTTATTCATAATATTATACAAGGTTTATAGACTCGTTAACAGACAAGTTACAAAGTGTTCATAAAAATAACATTCCGAAAGCGATTATGAATAACACCTTTTTAACGACCTTATAAATATCATATAACTAACAAAAACGGTTATGGTCTTATTCATATTGAGATAGAGTAAGTTTGTAGGCTTCTTTACGGTTCATAAAGAAGCCTGCAAGTTTACTCTGACTCAATATCAAGAAGACCGTTAAATTACATCTAGCTATTCAAAAAGCGCGGTCTTATCGCTAGTAAGCGATCTCTTTCAGACCACATCAGGAATAAACTATATTGATAATGGCGATGGTCGTATATTTGAATAAATAGTACAATTACTTATAATAGATACACAAATGTTAACCTATAGGTACAGGTAAGGTAATATATGATATATATATATATATATATATATATATATATATATATATATATATATATATATATATATATATATATATATATATATCAGGGGCTTCATAACATATAGGCGTATACGCAAAAATACCATATGTTTGTTGTTTCCTAAAAACTATACATGTTACAATTTAGAAAGTGTTACCAGTATGCAAGTTGTACCTAAAAATAAGGGTATACCAAATTTCAGCCTTATACAATAAACTAGTTTTGTTTTATTCACAATTTTATGCATTGTGTAAAATTGCACTTTTGTCCTTTTGTCTGTACGCCCATTTGTTATGAAGCCCTCGATATACTATATATATATATATGTATATATATATGTGTATATATATATATATATATATATATATATATATATATACATATATATATATAAGAATGTAGTTATATATATATATATAACTACATTCATATCTACAAATTAACAAAACATGTCGATGGATAAGTAAAAAGATTTAGATATTTTGCAATGTAGTGATTTCTATTCATATTTGTAAATACTAGTAGCGATTTGGTTGTCTGACAGCAATTACAAGTTACAAATCTCTATAACCCTTACAAAATATTGTTACGAGCTAGAGGACTCGAATTAAAAATGCCGTTGGAACTACTATAGAATTTATTAGAACTGTACAAACACTTATAAAACAAATACAAATAAAACTGGATGCAACCAGTTCACACTGCACTATTCAATACAATTCGAACGCGCAAAGTCCGTCGTTTATATCGCTAATCGAGAGTACTAGAAAACGTCTTACTCGCTCCGTGGTCGTCGCTGGACTGCCCTCCCCTCCATTCGGGCCTCGTCTTATACTAACTACACAGTACAAAGAAATTGGAGGCGCACACAAGATTTCTAATAAATTTAATTTGCACACCTGCGAACGTCCACAAAGTCGAATACAATAACAATAGGGATTATAGTTCGACGCTAATGATGGTTATAAAACAAGTACAAAGACAATAGCATGTTTTTCTTAACTACAAATTCAAAACACAAAAGAATTCAATAATCCGGGAAGGACAATAAAGTGCGATTATTGTGATTACACAACAGGCTGTGCGGCTTATCTTTGACGGCATGTAACAATATGAATATCTCATCTTAAACTTAATTTATAACGCCTTATATATAATTGTGTAATACGAAGCAGAAATAGAACGGTAGAAGAAGTATGTATGTACTATATACCTATTATAAGTGTATTATAAAAATAAAATGAAATGAAACGAAACGACATAAAATAGAGCTAAAGTGGAGCCAAAATAGGACTAAAATAAGGCTAAAATACATCTGAAATAAAGGTAAAATAGAGTTAAAATGGTGCTAAACATATCTCAACACTAAAATAAGTCTAAAATAGGGCTAAAGAAAAATAAAATAGAGATATAAAATTGTGCTAAATTAGAGCCAAAACTAAGCTACAGTAAACCTAAAAGCGCGATAAAATACAGCTAATATAAGGTTAAAATAGACATACAATAGGTCTAAACGGGGTATAATTAAGCTAAAATAGGGTTAGCGTACGACAGTAGGGCTAAAATAATATAACATAGGGCTAAAATATATTTATTGCATGAGTTCAGCAGGCAGGCCCACTTGGTGAAAAGTAGTTACAATCGCCTATAGACATTGGCAACACCAAAGGTACTTTAGATACGCTGCTGCTCTCTAAAGGGACACTAGAACCTGGCCACTGATGGCGGCACAGATCTCAATGTGTTATAGCGCCATACTCTAGACCAGGGGCGGTAGACATCCAGACGGCCAAACACTCTGCCGCCCGGCTGTGGGTTGTTTTGTCGCCTCTTATCACAGGCCGCGTAGCCGCAAGAAATTGTATTCTTTCTTCGTTCCTGCACGGATGAAAATACGGTTAAAATAGGGCCATCCTAGCGCTTTCATCGGTCTAAATACAGGGTTAAATAGAGCTAAACTAGGGCTAAAATAACGGTAAAATAGTGTGAACGTAGTAAAATAACGGTAAAATAGTGTGAACGTAGATCTAAAATAAGGCTAAATAGAGCTAAACGAGATCTAAAATAGAACTATGATGGCGTTGTAATGGGGATGAAGTAGAACTATGACGGCGCTATTGTTATAGCGCCATACTAGGATAAACTAGAGCTAAACTAAAGCTACACTAGAGCTAAACTCAAGCCTAACTTAACTCACCTTTCACTCCAGCTACCTACTGAATTAAATAACTCAAAGGACTGATACAGTTCTTCTAAGCAAAAGAGGTGTATCTCTATTTTTCTTTTAGTGAGCCGATTCCGCAGGTCTATTGTGTACTAGCGATGAGTCCCTCACTCATATGGCACATCATACGAGGGTCCCTCGAGATTACGTAAAAGAGTTAGGTACTTGTTTTTTCTACATTCACAACTCACTTAGCCTCACTTTTTATAATACGGTCTTTTCCACTTTGAACTTAAACGATTTGGAAATAGCACTGTTAAGACATTTATTTTTGGTTAATTTTGACGCGCTAAAATAGTGAGAGAAATATAATGATGTGCAAGAATATGGCATGAATTAGTATATTTCTTTCACACAGTAATCATCCGAACGAGATTAACTTTGTCATATCATTTTAGGTAACTCATAAGTAACTCACGAGGTGAAATAAATTTTTCCGTTATCCTCAAACCTAAAAGTTGAGTTATTAATTGCTCCTACGTCCGAGCGTTGAGTAAACCTGGTTACCTCTCCAGTTAAGGATAAATATGAGCTAGTTATCCGAAAAAGAGCTAGTTAACCTAAAAAGCTTAGGTGGCAGCCCTAGTTGAACAGAATTAGCCACTCAATACAAGGCCACAGCCCGTTTTGACAGTAAAGGTGGAGGATGTCGTAAGAAGTAAAGATACTTTTTTATTTTACGAATAATGTTTCCTCATTATTAAAACATACATGAACTACATAGAAATTTACTATATCTTAAAAAAAAAATTCATCAGCTTGGACGCGCTGGGGCAGTTTTGGGCAATATCATTTAAAATATGAAAGGCCTGATATTTGCAGTAAACCATCATAATTTGTCATTTTAATATATTTTTTTATTTGAATTTATCATAGACGAGTTAGTTTGAAACAAACTCAAAGATTGTCTATGCGCCCTGTACTAAATGCTACAAACTTCACGGAATAAGAACACAGACACTCTAAATGCGTGACAAAAGTTTTCGATATTCGACAGCATTCCAAATTCAAACTTTCCAAACGACGAATGCATAGAGAGCGGAGAACTGCATCGTACTTTATGGCGCTAGCGTGGCGGGGGAAAATTGCCGTCTACAAAGTTTTACACAAAGTTGAAATTTATAGCGTTGGCTGGAGGCACTTTGAAATACAAAGTTTGTTTAGTGCCAACTTGCAGCTGTTATTATCTACTTTCAAATAGAGAAGTCAAACTTATGATGAGCGAAGTTGGAAAGCAGTGTGCAATTGAATATATATTACGTGAATCTAAATAAATACCCACCATTTTTTTTGCGTGATGTGTATATTATAAACCGTATATATGTTGGGGGTGAAGGAAAACATTTTAGAAAATATGCACTTCGAGTTACCAATGTCCGAAACCCATTAATCCATCTTGGATAAGCGTGGTTATAAACTGCCACAAGTTTATTTTTCCTCGTTTTACTTTTGTTGTAATTATAAGTTGTGTGTTGTGTGTGTTATCATTATAAGTCGCCTGAAACTGACTTCAAATTCCCAAAATATCTTGAATAGAAATAGAAAATTTTATCCTCTTGAAAAAAATATATATAAGAAAACAACAAATAAAAGATTATGTAAATAAGTTTTTTCAGGACTTGAATAATAAAAATAACTTGTTGTTAACTTTTAGTGAAAAAAATGATAACGTTAAATATGTATAATAATTTAAAATAATTAATTGAGTCGTTTATTGGTGTGGACTGACTTTAGTGACTCATTTTATTTATTACATAAAAATAAATTTGGATATTAATAGTCAGTTTTTTAATTACTTGTAAAAAATAAATAAATATTTTATTTGTTTTCTTTCCACAGATGCCTCAGACGTGGCTGGTGACAAGTACTAGGGCGACATAAACAAAAGTAGCTTGTTCGAGGTTGACACTGTTGAACTACATCGACGAATGAATGTGTTGCGTTCGAAACAATGCTTACATTATTTCTTTCTCATGTTCATTTACTTTTACTGTTGTAGATAAAGTTTTATTTTAATAGAAGAATGATTTGTGTACTTTTCAATTTTGTATATAAAAATTCAGCCGTATGTTATATTGAATAACATACGACTGTATAATTTTTCGAGCAACACTCGAATAATTATTTTGAAGAACTAAAATTATGATATTTTGTTCCTGTTTGTTCAATTACAAACCCACATTCTTACGTAATATTTTACAAGTCGAAATGTAATATTAGAAATCTAGTTCTATTTCGGATGCCGAATGGTTTTCTTCATTCTATAATGTGCACTTCGATTTACATTTTGTTTTACTTACAAAAAATCGGTTAAAAAATCGTCATAATCATCCTTACGTAATTAATGAATGACCGCTAGCCCGGGTAGCTAATTATTGTGCGAGAATCATAATTTATGATCATCGTAATTTAGCTCGGTATTCTTCGTTCTGAATTCAAATAAAACAATTCTCAAAATTCTACTATCTACGTCTTCGTTATATAAATTTCGCACAGGCACATTTTTTTTTTGTGAAATAATTTTTTGCGTCAAAATTGTTACATAATTATGCAGTAAGTAAGTAATTATGTAGATAACAATTTAGACGAAAACAAGTATGTGTCTACAAATCACTTAGTGCAACTTCAGAAAAGTAGCCGACGAGAGAATGAGATTAATATAGAGTATCAGGAGTATTAGGATAATTATAAGGTTTAATATTTTTATCAAGCTCAAAAATTATTTTATATCTTAATGCAAAATACTACATTTCATATATTACTTATTTAAGATATATTATAACACATATTATTCAGATTTCATTTTTTCACTCTGAAAAAATTATACGAGATGCTTATGACAACTAAAATAGGAAACGCTCTAGTTTCAATTTGATTTATGAACTTCAAAACTTAAAAATATTTCCAACTCTATCTTTCTGAGTATAGTGTTTAAATTATTAAACTTACGGCGTCACACTTTTTACGTTCCTATCGAAAGAATTCACTAACGTGGCTAAAAAAGTATCACTTCAAAAATTCACCAAGAAATGTAGTTACAAGGATCCTGCACTGACGCCGGCGATATAATTGTATTAAACATAGTACATGAATAAAAGAAATGAGAAAGACTGACAAATATGTTTGATTATTTGCCATATTTAGTAAGAAAATGATATCATAAAAGTAATAAAATATAAGAGTAATAAAGTAAAAGATATGAAGCGAAAAGTGCTTGTCGGGATCTTAACAAGTGGAGATCCGTTGTCTCATTGTACCTATCCCTATGGGAAACAGGCGTGATAGCAAATATGTAAGCTCATCAAGGCCGTATAAGCTCAGGAAAGCTTTACTCATCCAAACGATGGCATAAGATGAATGTGTGGATCTTTTATGAACTGCAATAACTTTACTTTTCTAATCCAACAAAATAATGTTTCTATTGCGTAAATAACAATTATCGCTCTTGAAATTAACACTAATTGCATTATAATTCACTTTGGTTAAGGCAATGAATAGCGATTCGTCGAAAACTTGATGCCCTAGCAATCGTTTCCCAAAAGAAGTTATTTTCTCCTCACCTCTACAGACACGACGCTTCGCTAGAGTGACACTGACAACATGTCACTCTTGACAATGACATTTCAATAATTCTTCTACAAGTATGTATGTAGAAAACCACAAATACCTACAAAGATACTAATATAAAATATACGTATAGAAGATTAGTCATACTGTGATGAACTTCTTGGAATCCTGTAGTAATAAAGAGGGGGAAACAGCGGGTGGGCGTAATATCATTATTCAGATTTGGAGGCGTTAATTTATCATCCTACCATTTTAATTTAGCATTATTCGTATTTAATTTTGATTGCCTTAAAGAATTAGCGGTACCTGCTTTTATGTCCACATTGTGTAGGCGTGCTAAGACAATAGGTAACATTTTCTTGGAAGCTAATAAAGGGGATTTTTAAAGTTATATTGATGATTATTACTTTCTTCTATTTTGGAATGTAGTTTTTTTCATGTCTTACAATAGAGTGAACTAGCAGAAATCATCACGTAAGGAAAAGTGATATACCCCCTTCAGGCGACTTTTAATATAAAGAACTTGGTTCCTGACGGGGGTCCTCAGCCACACAAGCTTAGATTTCAATATTCAGATGGTTTATGTATCTAACCAGTGCTATGTGTCCATGAATATGCGAGTTTCAGAATTAGACCCATGTAACTTGCTACCTTAGCATTACTCTGTCATTCATTAATCTTCAATAACGGAGTTCTTGTAATGCTGATATTAGATGGATCAACCAAAATGATTCAATTTGGTTGAAATGCACAATTAAGTGATTCAAGTTTGTCCTTATATGGATCACTTGGTGGACTCATGTAGATTCAAAGACACAAATGAACCGTCTAATATATGCTTAACATCTCGATAGCAATTGAGATTTCCATACATATAGCGTTACCCTTTAAGTTCCCGCCAAATACTTTCTGATGTGTAACAATCACATTTGTAATATTTTATAATATGTAATTAAGAATTTTCCGCAGGCTCCGCAGCACCACACTCATTAATTTTACTTATTCTCGTATTCTGCAGAAATCACTTCATTTGTCATGATAAAAAAGTATAAAATTTGGGACAAAAGATATCCAACAAATTTTACGATAATCAGTTAAATTGCAAATCCCGGTGAAAGAAACTAAAATGTAAAAAAGTCATTTTCCCATTTATCTTGGTATGGATCCATGATTTTACGATTCTGTTAAACTTCGTAATACCTTTTTCACAATAAAACCCTAAGTAAATTCTGTCGTTACTTTATCTTTCATACAATCCTAAGTAAAGACCTTGATAAGTCCCCGAAAGTCGTCTAATCCCGATCGTCAACATTTCCGAAAAGTTCCGAAACCGAGGCAAACAACGCCCGGAAACTTTTGACATCTGCCCTTTTCTCAGGCGCGTCAAGTCCCTAATCACATACAGTTTTATAAGGTACTATACACACGTACGCACTATTTCGCCGCTAAAAGAAATTGTTGGTATTATTTTTTATTTTTCAAAGTAATTCCGAAAATTATGAGAAAAAGAATTTTAAATAAAAACTACTATATAGCTATAAATATAACTGATTGTTTGTTATTACGTAAAAATAATAAAAATAGCAAAAAGGAAACCGATTTCAAAGGTATCTGACTAAAAAGCAATAAATAAATATTTTCTACAACATCTTGAAGGCCTTGCAGGTGCTGAAAGCGGAGTCAAATTAACGTTATACTGATAATAATTACTCTAGAAACGCCAAGTCGACGCCGGAACCGGGGTCCAAATTTGACTGACGCTAGACACTACTTCGTGCATCTGTGGTAGACCATGATCAAAGGCATCCAGGCAAATCATTTCAATAACGTGGGTTAGAGTCTGGCTAGGGAGCATGTAGAACAGTTTGTCTAATCAAGTGTCCATATTATTATAATATCAATCAATAAATCAACCTTTATTTGCAAAAATATAGGTATAGGCAGTTCATAATATAAAGTTTCATTTCATAGTTTCAAACATGTGAGTTTTTAATTCGCATGACATGTAAATTGTTAGAATAACTAAATGTGTTTAAGCTACACTAATGCTTCCAAATAAATTTCAGTAGGTATATATGTTAGATATATTTTTTTATAGTTAAAATTATGAAAAAAAAATTAAGAATTAAATTTGAAAATTTCAATATCATGATCTTATTTTATTGTATTATCATTAATATATTGGTTTACGCTATAGGGTCATCTATTAAGTAAAAATATGCACTGTAGATCAAACAGGTGTTGATGATCAAGAAAAACATCGAGAACCACCTTGCACGTAGAAATTACAGATGTGTGAAAGCCGCCTTAGACAAGCTTATGGGATATACCACCCATTTCTCTAAAATGGAAAGATCCAATAGTGCTATTTTATGGTATTATTATCAACAAATAATAAATGTATCCACGTTTGTACAGGGCCTTATCGTTAGCTACGGCACAAAGTATGCGGTAATTGGAAAGAGATGGCATTAGCTAACTCCTCACAGGCGAAAGAAGGACAAAAACACCGGAACATTATACAAGCCCGTTTCGGTCGACGGGTCCCAAACAAAATGAATGACCGAGTTGAGGATTAAAAATGCGGCGTAACATCGCCATGAATGGCGAGAGTAAAAAGCTGTAATCGCGTAATTCGAGCCTCAACAACGAATGTAAAGGCACGATAATGGAGTCGACTGGAAAAAGATATCCTTCAAAATAATGCCAATAGATTATGCCGGGCGTTTCTATAACTTACTATTTCGTTGTTCTACCTTACCCTTACATATTATTTGTATCAATATGGTATCTATGTCAGATTATAACTAACAGTAAACTAATTGAATTGATAGTAAGATACATTTTGTTTGTGTTTGTAGTATTATTAAGGAGGTTACTAATCAATTAACTGTTTTATTTGAAACAGGAGTCATTTTACACGAGAAACCAATATCAATGACAAATCAAGTCTATAATTATCTAATACAAAACGCCATCTTGGAGGAAGTTACATAGTATTTAAACATAATCTCTTGCTTATTTTTTAAGAATAAAATAGGTTTCTTTTTGTAAGTTAAACGGTTTTTTTTTAAATAAAGATAATAATGACGTAGATAATGTACTAAAAGATAAAGGGGAAACAGGGGAAATACTGTACAGTTAAGGAAAACCTTTTACATTTATTTTATAATAACTGTATATTACAAGTTGGACAAGATAATACAATTGTTAATTTATTCAGTAATAGTAAGGCCCACTTCACCCTCTATTCCACTTCTGTCACTTCCTATCCCATCCCTTTGTACGAGACGAGTAAACATTGTTGAAACGCAAGCCTTCAGAAAATACGTATATTTTTAGAAAAGAACAATAGCACATATAGTCGCTAGAAAACGTGTATCATTATCTCAGTCAAATCCATGCTCGCCGAAATGTATTTACGTAAAGCTTAAGTTAAAAAAACTTCAATTTTATTATATACGTATATTATTTACATTTATTTAGCTCTTTTGGATGACGAGTTTGCGAACCATTGCCCTATTCTACCCACTTTACCCCATTCCCCTTGTCTGATCCTCTATTCGCATGCCCTTTATCGCGTCCCTCCTATCCCATCCTTCCTATCCCATTCATTTCAAAGGCTAACAACGAATTGGCTTCGCCCCTGGTGTTGCAAACATTTATAGGCGACGGTATCGCTTTCCACTAGGTGGGTCATCTGCTTGTTTGCCAGTTTAGCAATAATAAGAAATCACTGCTTTGACACGAAACGTATGAAACTCCTTAATAAACAGTAATTAAGCAAAAAAAAGAAAGCCGGTGTTGGGCGCCTTTTCTCGGCTATGGGTTATATCGCTCATATAAAAGGATCTTGACGCCAGAACCCATGAGTATAAAAAACTGGAATGAAGTATATACTAATGTTATATTTGCTAAATACAACAATTAATTATCTAAATTACTAGTAGTAACAATCAAAAAAAGAATTAATGAATTTACCAGTAAAATCGTTCAATCAACAATTTTATCAGCGGAACCACAAACAAGCAGACGTACTTTTCTTTCTCTTGCTGCTAAAGAATTTGTAATACTAGTTACTGTTTGCTCTAGCATCATAATCCTTCAGAGGATCACTTCAGGCTATCACTTGTGTGCCGTAATCCAACGCACTGAGCTTACGAAGTTATACTTACACGTGACATTACCCAGTGAGCGTCATTAACAACCCCCCCCCCCCCCGTTTCCCCTAAAGCTGCTAAGGTAAGACTTTATCTAAAATATTTATTTGCCAGGCGGTAAGGTAATTTGCCCGTCTGGGTGGCTACTGCTTCCGGTCTAGAGTATGCCGCCATAACAACCTTGACTTGTGTTCCGGCATTAATGGCCACATTCCAGTCCCCCTTTAGAGAGCGGCAGCACGTTTGTAGCACGTTTAGTGTTATAAATGTCCATAGGCGTTAGTAACCGCTTTCCATCAGGTGGGCGGGCCGTCTGCCTGTCTGCTGAACTCATGCAATAAAAAAATACATAGGTGTATAGAAATATTAAGGTCAAATGACAGAGTTCGTTCAGCGACCCCTACTTAAGTACGTAATATAAACTACCATTGCGCATGAGTTCACCATGCAGCATATCATTTACGAGTATCTGGTAAATATTTATAGCGTGAAGACAGCCGGGCGCAATTAGCATGTCTATCTGTCATCGCGGATCCTGCACACGAGAGCTATATGAAGTAAACATATTTATTTGAAAATAGAATGTTACAGAATATCGAATGTCTGAAGAGTTATCGTCAGTTTCCATAGTAATTTGAGTTGTTGTTTTAAGGAAATAGATAATTCTCACAATAAATTTTCTCAAAAACCGTTGGGATACGCTGTCTGAAAATTTTCTATTCCAGTCGGCTTTGACATGACATGTTGGTCGTGATACCTACTAGATGGCAGTAATAGTTATAAATATGTAGGTATATTTGTCAGAAGTATTTACATTCAAACCTAAGCCCAGCAAGGTACCAAAATGGAATCTATACATATATATACATATAATAAAATTGTAGAGGTCAAATTTCTGTACAATTAAAAAAAATGCTAAAAACCGAGTCAGGGGGGTGTAAGAAGTGAAATAGAACTAATTTAGATTTTTTTTCAAATTTTTTGTTTCTGTGTTTGTCTGTCTGTGTGTACTGGCTAATCTCCGAAACGACCGGACCGATTTAAACGAAATTTTGTATGGTGGTAGCTTATATCCCTGGTCAACAAGTAGGATACTTTTGATCCCGAAAAATTAAAGAGTCCCCGTGGGATAGTTAAAAAACCGCACCACGCGGACGAAGTCGCGGGCATCAGCTAGTATACAATATACGAAAATTTAATACAACATTTCTGTATGCGCAGATTGAGGATATACAATGTGTTTGTTTGTCGATTAAAAAAATATCGCTATTAATATTATAAATAGGTAAGTAACTCTGTCTGTCTGTCTGTTCCATTTTCACGGAAAAACTACTGGACCGATTTGGTTGAAACTCAGTATATATATATATATATATATATGTGTGTGTGTGTGTATATATATATATATATATATATATATATATATATATATATATATATATATATATTTTAGATGCCGAGGATGAACATAGGATACTTCTTATCCCGAAAAATGGCATAGTTTCCGGGATAAAAATATATTTGTCTTTCTGTTTGTTATGTTTTTACGGGAAAAGTATTGGACCGATTTGGCTGAAATTATATGTAATTTTAATAATGACGGTGGATAAGGAATACTTTTCATCCCGGATAATGGGATTGATTTATGTAAAGGTTATTATCCCAGAAAGGATAGGTATTTTTTGTGATTTGCCATTTTTGTAATTTTGCCAAATTTGATCATTTAGGTCGATTTGGTCGATGTGGTCGATTCGGTCGATTTATCCGATTTGGTCGATGTGGTCGATTTGGTCGGTTTGGTTGATGTGGTCGATGTGCTCGGTGTGGTCGATGTGGTCGATGTGGTCGATGTGGTCGATGTGGTCGATGTGGTCGATGTGGTCGATGTGGTCGGTATGGTCCATGTGATCGATGTGGTCGATTTGGTCATTTTGGTGTAAGTACATGTGTAGTTTTAATAACGAAAATTGGCATAGATACTTTTCATCCGGGAGATGGGATAGTTTACGATATAAAATGAAGTAAATCAATCTTCCGATGCAAATAGCAGTAACATAAAAATGTAATGCAATGTAACCTGTGTTGTAACCTCTTTAAACAAAAGGCACGCACCAGAAGTTGACACGCGGCGCAGCCGCGCGGTAAACTCTAGTGATTTCATATAAATCATTTTATCTTACTATTCCTAAAAAATGTATGAAATTTATACCAAATTTTAACGAGTAGAATGGGTGGTAAGGTATAACAAACCAGCATTAAAGAAAGAAACAAATATGATTACTAGAATATTTACTATGTACTTTAAAACGTTCAAAATCTTAGGAGATTGAGGATTCAGATTCAGGCTGTATTATTTGATATCTTTAGCCTATTTTCAAACTATTATTGATACTGACTACTCCAAAGGGGATAGCAGCGTGATGTCAATAAAAAACGTTCAACTTCCAATCATTTTACGATTGTATGTTAAAAGTACGTTTACCGTGCGTAATGGTATCGTCGTCGGGTCGACGGCCGTGCGAGCAGAACAGCTATATACAAGTACACGAGTAAGAATGCGATGCAAAAGCGAACTGACGACTAATACGGTCGTAAAGTAAAACTCGGTGTGTGCTTTTTGTTCGATTTAAGTTTCAGAAAATTAGTTTTGTTGGATATAATTTTATGTCTAAAACCGCCAAAATTGTGTAAGTGCAGAATATGTTTTTATGGAATTAATGGCCTGGTAACAAAGTCCTTGAAAATATTATTTGTTATTTCTTGTTTAAAGCCTCAACCAAATTGTACCTAAGACAGGCGGAATTCAAACAACGGATATTTTGTGGCAATATAAAAAGTTACATTTACGTAAATGGTTAAAAATTTTAACTACTTACATTTATACTTATTTGGGGTTCAGCAATTATTTTAGCGAAAACGGAATTATCTTTTTTCCCTCATGTCCGACGTCCGTCCGTCTTTATATGTCAGAGTTATTTTTCTCAGAAACTATTGGGTATATTTGAATCAAATTTAGTAGGAATATGCGATATATATGCCGCAACATGATGCTGTATTGAAATCGTGAAAAGATTAAGATTAGAGCGATCGATCGCCAGTGGGCAAGGTGTACCTACGATTAACTGGCAGTTTTTAACAAAACTTCATAGCAAAACATCATCCTTAAGTTCCCGCTAAAAATTCGAGGACAGAAAAACGAAATTATTAAAAACCATTTTTAATGATCTGTGGCGCCATCTACCTACGTAATGTCAATAATACATATTTATTTCAAATTGCAATCAAGATTACTTATTGAAAGTCATGTGAATCCTATCACATAATAAATAAGCCTTACGCACAAACCTTTCTTAACTATTTTTTTATTTATTTATGATAAAAACAAATAATTCCTTTATTTCTGAAACTTATTTCTACACACATTTAAATTTACTTTTTCACGGTTGGCAACTGTCACTCTAAGTGTGTTCTTCCGTGCTTCAATATATCGTTATGAAACATTGAAAAGCCCCTGATTGCTGTTGGTGTCAACAAAGGGCCAATTAATTATAACCCGACCTACCCCATGGCTTCGTGAATAAACAATAGGCCCGCGTCCGCGGGGGCGGAACGATGTTATCTGCATTCATGTGGCACCACGCCATTTGTTTACTTGCACGCTAGAGGACGATGCATTGCCAGTGTTTATTATTTTGTAAGTTTTCTAACTCCTAAATATGGCTCTACAAGATTTATGCTGGTGCGATGCGATGGCCGGGAGAAGCCAAGGGACGTGGAAGAAGAAGTAAGGGGAACAAGAACTTGCCTCGACACCAATCCACAGCCACAGTTCACTTGTCCCCGGGAATTCACTTGGATTTGTTATTACGACGAATTAAATTATTTTTCATTTCTCATATTCTGAAAGTACGCTTGGAGTTGCCTGATCACAGGGATAAAAACAGTGCTTTTGGTCCCTGGGAAACGATTTTCCCTGCTGACAAAAAATTGAAAAAACTATGCGAACCGTAAATAACACTTGCGACTCATGTCCTAACTTTTTTTACAGCCTCTGTATATATCGCGGCATAAATTGTAATAAACATATTAACAATTTTGTAACATCATGTTATACTTATAAATTACTTTTCACTAAATTATAAATCAAGCTTTTACCGCCATTTTCTCGTAAGCGACATTTAGAACTAAGTATATTTTTTGTTGCAAAAGGTATTTTAAACTACTATTTTGTTTTAAAACTTTCAGTTTTAGTTAGATTCGACTGTATTGAACCAAAAACTGAAAGTCTTAAACCAAAACAATAGTTTAAAATACCTTTTGCAACAAAAAATATACTTAGGTCAAAATGTAGCTTACGACAAAATGGCGGTAATGGCTCGAAACATTTATAATAAATAGATAATGTAGTATACAATGTATGTCTGTGTGTGTTTATTATACAGAAGTGGTTGTTTGTTTAACTAATCAGTTTTTATTTACTTTCCTCATATTCGTAATGAAAAGCAGAATGTTAACCTTGGGTGAAAGGCCTATTTAAGCACTCGAACTATTAGTGCCCTCGCTACACTCGTGCGCCAAACCATCTCATGACTAAACAGGTCACTTTCTCTTCTCGTATCTACTATATTAGTATCCATATAAGTATATACGGATTTTCTTTATTAAGTGTACCATCCATATTTTGCGGTGACATTAACACACGAAGACTTTTCTTGCTGTGGCGCATTCTTCATTTAAAAAGTTTATTAATTTTCTTGATGGCAAGGTAGGGGAGGGAGGGGAGAATTTACAAGCAAGTGTTCCTCGTGGCAACCAATCTGTCTATCTAGCCAGTTATAGCCAGTATGAACTCTCTCTCACTCTTTTCCTTCACCATCTTCCTCCCAATCATTTGACGTCGGCACAATACGTCTTTTCCTTCTATACTTCTCTAGTCTGAGATACGTCCTCTGTCACACCACAAATCTTCATATAATCCTTCACACAATCCATCCACCACTTTATTTGATCTATCTTTTGGCGGCCTCTGTGGTTGAGCGGGCTAAGCCATTGCTGGCCTACCTCACTGCAACGCAAGAGGCTTCGGGTTCGATTCCTGGTATAGTAAATTTCGGAAACGTATTTTCTCCGTTATTTACTATGGTCTGGGTGTCTGGGATCGGCCCCAGAGTAGTACGTTGTATATTACCCATAACACAAGCATAACTTGCTTAATTTGGGGATATACAATATGTGTGTTTGTCTGCCGATTATTATTTATTATTATTATTATTATTTATTATTATTTATATCTTTATATTTATAGCCATCAATCTTCTAGTTTAACATTCTTTATGTGACGTAACTTTCATCAAGGAAAAATCTCAACCAAAAAATGGAGTATTCATAGTATAACCAAAACCATATTTTAGCTAAATATTTGAGATTTTCAACACAAACGATTGCTGCTTAAAACAATCAATATTATGCAAATATGTAGGTATATTTAATTATTAAGCAAAACTTCCTGATTTAAACTCCGTTCAAACTGTTTGGACATACCGCTACTTACAGGAAGCTTCCTAGATGTTTAAACAATGTTAATAACTAGATTCGACTCAGCATTACAATCGAGTGTCAAATCAACTCGGTTAGGCGGTAGGCTCCAAATTATTGGTAAACATCACGAACCGAATTAGTACATTCGATTCAACGGCTAGCTGGGGGACGAGATCAATGGATTCATCGGTGCATACGTTCATTACGATACTCAAGACCGACTCGAAATCATCGATTACGAGTGAAAACAATGGAGATGTTTTAACTATCGAAATTATTGACTAAGCTTTGTGCTTTTTGTGCAAAGGGGATACAAGTAAAAAAATGTGTGTGTGTGTGTGTGTCTCTGTGTTTGTATGCAGTTCACACGCAGTAGAAGTGAAACTTCAGAGAATATATTATATACTCACAGATAATTCTTCTCTAACTTTTATTAATATATTAATATAAATATAATTCCTTTAGCCTACATCCGTCAAAATATTATAATTTAAAAATATCAATCTCAATTACACTTTAAAACACTAGAATAAAGTTCAAAATTCAATGCACTGTTACGCACAATTTCCTTTGATCTACGTATAAAAGAATATCTGCCTTAAGTATATACAAATAGAGCTAAAATTCTGTTCAAGAGAAATGTGGATTTTTTTAAAATTAATTAAGGTTGAATTTTATTTATTTATCTCTTTTAGTGTCACTTTCTCGTTTCATTGATTTTCAAATCACGATTCTAAAGTTTCATTTCAAAAATATGTCAAAATACAATTCGGTCTTAGACAAAAGCGTGGCGGGTATATTTTCCGTTCCCCTATAATGAGAGGCCCGAGTCCAGCAGTGGGATATTTATGGGCTGTTATTATTATAGATAATATTTATAAATATTATTATAGGTAATATATTACAGCAGAGAGGTCGAGTTTGTACAATGAACTTAAAAAAGAAAAAAAGGGAGACTTATTCAAACCAGCAGATTTCGAAAATTTTAGGATTTTTGTCCGTCCGTCTATCTGTTAGAGTATTATGTAAAATTTACCGAACGGATATAAATAAAAATTGACACAGAGTTAGCTGAATCAACACTTAGAATACTTTTTATCCCGATAAATAACGTCGTTTCCGAATATAACCCAAAAGATGGCGCTACATTCGCGTTTTTGGTGACGCCGTTGTAATTCACAACAAATCGTAGTCAGGACATCGCTAACGAAGTTTGACGGACACAGGTAGTTTTGTAGTGTTCGTATTAAGTATGTTCTCAATGATTGCCGATTTTAATATAGATACAGATATTATGCAACACTTGAACCTTTTGCATTTTTACATAATACTCATACAAAAACATTCAGCGTTAAATACTTTTTCAACATATTTGTTCAAAAATTGCATTTACGAAGTGTGTATACATTGTTCGAAAGTTAAAAATTATGCACCACATAATGGAACGTGTAACTACTTAGGGGAAATCTATCTATACTACGAGTCTAATAAATCTGTAAATGATTCAAGTTTGTACAATTTGTTTAAAAATGTGAAACAAATCAGGGGTTTTCATTCGGACCAGCAGATTCCGAAAATGCAATTTTTAGAATTTTTGTCTGTCTTTCTGTCTGTCTGTTAGAGCATCATGTGAAAACTAGTGAACGGATTTAAATGAAACTCGAAACGGAGCTACCTTATGTCCCGGAAAGTAACTTAGGATACTTTTTATTCCGATAAATGACGTTTCCGCGGGATAGACGAAAATATCGAAAAACATGGCACTGGGGTCGCATCTTTTTTCGAAACTACTGAACGGATATGAATGAAATTCGACATAGTGTGGCTTATACCCCGAATTAACGCTTAAGATACATTTTATCCCGATAAATGACATTGTTTCCTTAGAATAGACGGGTTAGCTAAATAGATGGCGCTGAAATCGCGTTTTTTTTCAATTCCTAACAAATACCTACGTTGTCATAAACAACATGTCATTCATTGTATCATTTCAAATCAGGTTGGCTTCGACATGCCTTTATGTTTTGCTGGGCAGTTGTGTAGACTGTATGGACTAAGTTTCTTTGTTATTATTATATGTAAAAAAGCGAATTAAGTTTTTATGTATGTAAAATAAAGCAACTGCCTATGGTTTGGCCCGTGGCGTAGCTTCGGGGCAAACTCTAATAAAATATATAAGAATTTCACTAAAGACCTTCACATTACAAAAATAAATAAGCTGAATAATCGAACCTCCTTGGAAGCGCTTTTGATCAATACATCTCACTTTAATACTATAGAGAAAATGAGATGTTATAGTTCTAATTTACACCAAGCGCACGTGGCGCTATGTTTGTTTGATTACCTATTTTACTATTTTCTCTTAAATGTTTTTAAAAATGTTATGTGATATACGTGTGGTTGTTGGTTTTTACAAACTCGTGACTATGGTAAGCCGTCGATTTCGTCTTAGTCTTATTTTCTTTCATCTACTCATTTGTAAAAACCAACTTACCGCACTAGTATTATAAATAACTATTTCAGGGTTCCTGTAGGCAAATAATAAATGCAGCATGTCGTTGACTTTGCTCACCTCTTTGGAAATTAAGAGCATTGTGAATAGACATGAACTTGGTCAATTTTACTTCGACAACTTTAACCATCATATTCATAACACTAAAAATTGTTGTAACTTTTTGATAAGTAAGTAAATTCTAAAGTGTTTTAACAAGTTAAAAAATGGTATTTAACTTTTTTGAAAATGATGGTTTATGCCTTACTGATCTGAGATTACAGATGTTGATATATAATACAATTCCCACAGCCACTTAATGAATGGATATAATAAGACTTCAATTCCCCTCAATTTATGCCCTCATCCACGTAACTTGACGTGCAATACGGGACTGGCAGAATTGTTTAATTATTAAGTTGGAAACTAAACAAATGTTTACATTCCAGACTAGCACTCCATATCCCTTTTTACGTTTAAATATTTATGAACATTTGTAATTAAGGGATTTTATAGTGCAAATTGGTAAATTTCGAACACACTCTAATATGGAATGAATCATTAATGTCAGGTTTCTATATCCTACTAATCTATTCATTATTATAAACTAACAGTATATCAATTTAAATATTATTATCTATTTGATTTTGAGAAATTTCCTGCTATATCTTCGGAATACAAAGTCCAATAACAACAAAATGTATACGACTTTACTTGAAGCTGTACTGAATCCAATGCGAAAAGAATGATTCAAATCGGTTCAGAAAAAAAAACGTTATAGTTGAAATACCTCAAAAACTACACATTTTCTATCTGATTTCAGGATTTTTTTGCTATATCTGCGTAATCTGAAGTCCAATAGCGACACAACATATTAGGCCACTTTGAACCTCTGTTGATTCCAACGCACGAAGAATTAATACATAAAAATAATAATATTTAACGACGAATAAACTTCCTCTTTTTTTGAACTCAGTTAACAACTAACTAAAAAGGGCTTAATGATTTACCTCGCTCACGCATTAACACATTTTTGAAAATACAAAGTCATAGAATTTACAAACAATAAATGCGTATTACTTACAAAACTTTAAAAAAAAGCAACGAATGTTTCACTATAAAATCGTTTTGTTCAGACAAAATATCATACATAAAAATTTGATTTTTCACAAGAATTATTATTGGTGGTATATATAGAAATGTATACGAAATCCTAAAGATTTTTTTGTCAAACATTTGTAATTTATTTGGTAAGTTTTGTGTAATACGGATTTGTCGTAAGTAAATTCTGTGAATTTATATCTTCAAAAATGTGTTAATGTGTGAGCGAGATGGCGAACTCCATTTAGGTAGGCCCTTAAATGAAAACTGGCGTTGCGACTAATTCAGTTAAAATTCGTTATACGGCTTATTGAGATATATCGATATATGTCGGTATGTCGTTCTTCACGATATTACCTAAGTCAGAATTTCTTGGGACTACACCGTCTACCGAAACCTGGCGGACGTGGATAGACTCTCTTGTTGTCTGCTATGTCATAAACATAAAGGCTGCTACGAATACGGGGATCCTAATGCGGCCCTCCCGCGTGACTCTATACATGCATCGCAGCATACTCATGAGGTGACGCAGTTCCTATTTGTATTACTCATATACAGGCCACGCTTCACTGACAAACTAAAGGACATGTCTAATGACAGAATCAAAGCCCCTCTTAGAATTATCGTCCCCCCCTCTAAGCTCTAATTAACAAACAGATGTTCAGTAAAAAAACCATTTATTGCAATGAAACTTTTTGTAATAAAAATCTCTTATTATGGCATCATAATCTTTGTTCTTTAAAGTTTCATTTTGAACGGACAAAGTTGCCATGTCCTCCTCCATTCTCCAACCTCGATCAAGATATTGTGAATCACAGATAAGTATTTAAATCCTTCAGGCATATCTGGTCTCCTTGGGCCTATTAAATAAATCTATTAATCTATTAATACTCCTATTAAATAAATCTTTATACTCAAAGGTGTTCAAATGTCTCTTACAAAAATATTCTTATCCAATGCACATTGTTTTTTATGAGCCTCGACGAGTCACTCCAGTGAGTCATAGGGCCGACGTTCCTGCTATCCATGGATATTCACGTCGTCCTCGTCTGCCACCTTGAGGATAGCTTTCTGGATCATCCGCTTGAGTTTCTTCCGGGATTCATTGGAACGGAAACCACGAAGCTCGGAGGCCACGAAGTTACCGAAAATCTGAGAGACAATTTGGATAAAATTAATCTATATTATCTACTCAGATCACACAGACAAACGAATAAAAGTATAGACGGAGTCTATGCGAACAAAAGTGTCAAATGAAGTGAAGCATTTTTTTAAACTTGGGTGCGTAAACTTATGTAGTATATACACGTGGTTTGCGTCTGTGTAGTTAATAGTAATGTAGATACTGAAACTATTTCACCTTTATCGGTAGTAATTCGATCATTACTTCTCAAGTTCTCGTAACGCTCTGCGGCGCGATCGGCTACCTATTTCAAAATCGGCTTCCCTCAGCCTGCTTCACTCCGAGAGCTCGGAACTCCGTCTACCTATTCTGTTTCTCTGAGATCATCAATAAGTACATTGAAGAGTATGCGTCTTAAAAATAAATGCCAATTATCATATGTTGCAAATTAATCAAACTTATTTTGCAAGAGTTGACATACATTTGCAGCTGCAGTTAAAAAATACCAAGATAGCTGACCACTTTTGGAAAATTTGTGTCTATCTGAATTCGTATACTTTCCGAGAAGGGTTGACTGATTTCAATGAAAATTTTAGGGTGTTACCAACCTCACCTTTAAAGTTAATATATTAAATTTAAAATCTGTTGCGAATTCAGAATATATATTTTATGTTTTACAGCTTTTTATATACTTGATTATATCTAGATATTATTTATTTGTAATATTTATGTTAGACGTATGTAAAGCGAGTGACATGTGTGATTTATAATAATATTATGTAGTAATGAAATGAGGTTGTAATGAATGAAAAGGTTCTGTTCATCGCAGACAAAGACAATTTTAACGCCCTTCTTAAACAACCCCACAACGTAGCTCTTAAGGAAAATCTGCAAGAAGTTCCGTTCAGATCATTGTTGTACGTTGGTTTTATTATAAAACTATACACAAGACATCCCCCTTGAAGCAAAACTTATTATACCATAAACGAGTATCTTACCAACCCAAATACAGGCAAAGTTATTTCATTTTGTGATTCGAACGGAAATGCTTATAATGCTTACTTTCAAAATAATTTGTATTTCTTGTTAACACTATCAAATATTTTGTAAGCTGATGCAGTAGAATACAGCGATACCATACTTTGTTATGCTGACGTCATTTTATTTTAAACCACTATAATAATTACACGTTGTAGAGCCATGCTAGACTCATTATCTTGATTACAGGATTACAGCTCTTGAGGCCGGCTCGATCGACGTGATAACACGCTCTCACAGAATGCCGGCGTGAAACGGTTTACCAATAGCTAGTCGTGTTTCGTGCGATGAGTGAGACTTGCGAAGGCCCACTTTCAAAATCAAAAATCTGATTCATATCAACGTTACACGTCAATTTCTACATTATTATAATTATGGTCACAAATAAAATTAAAATTAGGTCGTATCATAGCCTACAAATACCTGACATTCATCAGGATTAAACCCGGGTCTGATGCTGGGGTGCTCTTCAGATAACACAAGTGGTGTACCAGGAGGCACAAGGGGCAGCGCAGAAGCTGCGACCCTCAGGGCTGGTTTGGGTTTCACGCGATTCACTTTAGCAGCCTGCTCTCGAACAGCTATACCAACGCCTTCTTCTTCGTCCACTTGGAATTCTGCTAACTATAGTAAAGGAGAAATCAACTCGTCAATTACAAAACTTGGTAAGTGCATTCCAAAAATTTTTACACAACAGCGTGTGTATAGTGGTAGCAATCTGTGGTGCGTCTATATTGGTTACCCTCTTGGATGGGGTGACGCACCACTGGTGAGAGCCCATGGTGAGGCTCAATCGCCGCGAGAGCTAAGCTCGACCGCTTGAGAGGGGAGTACAAAATAAGACGATGTTGTACTCTACATGTAATTGTTGCTTAATTTGATTTGACATTAATTTTAAGACTATATATATAGAAAATATGTAAAACCTAAATATGTTCGTAGATGCATATCCGAAGGTTTCTCTGTTTTCTGTATTGACAGATTTTGGCACGTACATGGACTAGGTACTCAGTGTTAACCTTGCTAATTAGGTAGCAATAAATTATTACATGTATGTGATGTAACAAATATCAACAATATACCTACATAACAAAATGTTTTGGTAAGCATAATACATCAGTAAATGGCTTATTCCCAAAGTCCTCTATTATTTTGATTAAAAACGATAAGGATCTCATACATTAATTCCCAAACTACTCGTAGAAATTTATATTAAAAAAAAATAACTAATAATGTTCTGATATCCCAAAGTACTCAAAAGGAAACTGAGATATTTCCCAAACCAATCAACCCATTGTTTAAATCAGTTCCCAAAGTACTCAACTATTACACAATAAATGAATAAACATTTATTTAAAAAACAATGTCAGTTGCTAGTTTTTGAAATAACGCAAATGAAATTTAGTAAAATCTAAAGTCAAAATGAAACTCGAATTATATCGTATTGTAATTTTTAATCAAATGACGGGTAAATTTTTAATCATACATAATTAAAACTCCGTACAAAATTAATAACAAAGTTGCCCAAATGTACTGAATGTGTAATTTGCAGCGATGTACCGCCATAATGACCAAAAAGGCAATAAATGTGAATTTTAAAACAAAAAGAACCATTACAATAACTCCTACAATATATTTAAAACCATGATCAAAATAATAAAGGTGTGACTAATGTGTTCCTTACAGAGAGTAGTAATATTATTGCTTCAAAGTCGTAGATTGTTGTTACTTAAAAAAATCGGACAAATGCGTGTCGGACCACGCACATTGAAGGAGTCCGTAGAGTCTAGTTAATGAAAGTAGAGACTGAAAAAAGCGCGGCAAATTTAAAAAATATCAGTAGTCTCTACGAATAAATTTCAATCAAATAGTAGAGCTGCCAATTTTAGTTCCTTTATTTTCTGTGGGACTTCTTTTGTGGCGTGGACGCGTCTTTCTTCTTTTTCTCGCATTAGAAAATAATGTAAAACAATATCATCCGCACTTCGCTTTTCATGTTTTAAGCTTGTAAAAGCTAAAAACAAAATGACAATAATACCGACGATGTTTTGGTAAATTGACACTGACATTTTTATTAGTATTGCCATATAAAAGGTTTGTGAATAATTAGAGCGTCTACTTTCGTTAACCAATCTCTTTTATGTTTTGTTGTAGGCAAACTGGAAAACGGGACCACTTGATGGCAAGTGGTTACTGTCGCCCATAAATATCTCTGCAAAACCAAGGGAGCTGACGCCTTGTCTACGTCGATGAGACTTTAAATAATTAGCTAATTCACATTTCTATTATTTATTTTTTTATTACATGAATTCAGAGGACAAGCAGACGGTCCGCCTGATGGGAAGCGGTTATCGTCGCCTATGGACATTTATAACTCCAAAGGTGTTACCAATATGCTGCCGCTCTCTAAAGGGAGACTGGAACCTGGCCATTAATGGAACACAACTCAAGGTTGTTATGGCGGCATACTGTATGTAGATCAGGGGTGTTAGCCATCCAGACGGGTAAATAGCTTACCACTGGCTGTGGGTTATTTTGTCGTCTTTTACAACAGGTCGCCCGGCTGCAAGAAGTTGTATTCTCTCTCCCTATCATCAACAACAATTTATATAC
Organism: Dendrolimus houi; assembly: GCA_039645545.1. NCBI lineage: Eukaryota > Metazoa > Arthropoda > Insecta > Lepidoptera > Lasiocampidae > Dendrolimus > Dendrolimus houi. The sequence goes on along the minus strand of CM077127.1, from coordinate 18,759,320 downwards.
ACACACATACTCGCCCCACACACACACACACACGCACACCCACCCACACACACACACACACACACACACACACACACACACACACACACACACACTCACACACACACACACACACACACACACACACACACACACACACACACACACACACACATTCACATGTTAACATATTAACACAACCGTACTAACAAATAAATTATTAGACTTAAAAAATAATATGTTGTCCAACATGATGTGGCAACTTGTAATTAAGTCTGCACTTAGACTAAGAAAACATAGTGTATAAACATTTGTTTATAAGACATTTGGACTATAAACTACAAGGCGGTCATAACACTTATGAGCAGAGGTGCTTGGCATATAGACTACTTAACACGGAACAACACCGAGTTTGGCTTGACATGGGTTTGCTGTATGATATTATGCATAGTCGTTTTGATTGTCCTGCAATAACGCAAAGATTATCATATTGTGCCCCAATGCATCGGACAAGACACACAATTGCTGCATACTGCATGCCATAGTACTAATTACGGACTGAACTCTGTTTTCTCCAGAATTGGTGATACCTATAACCGTAATTTCAACGATATCGATCCTTTTTTGGGAACAAAGACTATATTCTTGAGAAAGGTATTACAGTCTGCTTGATAAGGGCTGATGATATCTGTGCACTTATGAGATATACGAATTTTTATTTTTTTATTAATAATCTATTTTATCTATATATGTAATTGTGTATTCTATCACGAATATATAATATTATATTTTTTAGCTTTTTAAATTCGTATTATATTGTCTTATATATTACACATAAAATTTATATGATTAGTTTTTTAGGCATGTCATGGTCTCAAGTACTTGAAGGAGCACATTGATTAAAAATTTAAGGTTATGTATTAGGTTGGGGAAAAAGTTTCTTCGCATTTTATATAAAAATTCAAAAGGTTTTTTTATAAAGTTTATTTACATTTGACTAAAGTATGTAGGTGCCATTTTGTTGGATAACTTTCTGCCATCTTGTAGGTAGGGACGTGATCCCATTGCTATAAAAATTTTGGGACTTCTGATCAAAAAAACTGCGACAAGTGGTTTTGACAGTCCTCTCGTGATGTTAACCTGACACTGCCTAAGGAATTCTGCAGAGACCGAAACAGGTAAAAATCTGAAGGTGCAAGGTCAAGACTATACGGCGGATGCATTAACACCTCCCAGCCAAACTCTCGTCATTTTTTGGTGAGTGGGTAAAGATGTGTGAGGTCTAGCGTTATCATGGTGAAAAACCACACCCCTTTTGTTGATTAATTCCGGCCGCTTTCTCTCAACTTTTTGCTTTAATCTCATCAGTTGTTCGCAGTACAGTTCAGAATCGATGGTCCTGCCTGGTGGTAACAGCTCATAATGAATAATGCATCTTCCAATCCCACCATACACCCAGCATCACCTTGTTGCGAGCTAACCTGGGCTTCGCCACAGTCTGTGAAGCCTGACCAGCCTTTGACCACGATCTTTTTCGCATGTTCTTGTCGTACGTGATCCACTTTTCATCACCAGTTATCAGCTTCTTCAAAAATGGTTCGGTTTCATTACGTCGTAATAAAGAATCACAAATGAGTACTCGGTTCATTAGGTTTCTTTAAGTGAGCTCACGAGGCACCCAAATATCGAGCTTTTTTGTGTACCCAGCTTTTTTCAAATGCACCAAAACCGTTTTGTGGTCAATTCCCAGTTCTCCAGCTACATCGTAACTAATGTGCCGATCTTGCTCCACTTTTTCAAAAATGGCATCAATTTTGTCCGTAACAGGGCGACCAGAGCGACGTGCATCTTTGATATCAAAATTTCCGGATTGAAAACGCTTAAACCAAATACTCTCACAAATACTGCATTAGGTCCATAAACATCACAATTTTTTTTCGAGGCTTGTGTTGCATTTTTACCTTTTTTGTAGTAATATTTTAAAATGTATCGAATTTCTTCATTAGATTCACTCATTTTAACAATAAGAAAAATAAATGAAAATCACACATTTTCCTAATTTGAATTTGAAATTGTCTTTTTTAAAATTAAAACTTTTTAATGATACCAAAACCAGCCAGATACAAATGGTATAGCCAAAGAGATCTTACTACAAGTTCATACATACTATATGCGAAAAGACTTTTTCCCCGACCTATTATATTTTTACAAATCTGTTATGTGTATCCTTTTTGGAGATTCTAATAATAATAAATAAGTAAACATAATATATTCAGAAAAATTGCTTTATAGCACATACATAGACAGAGAGCCAGACGGAAGAACAACCATCTATGTAATACCCCGTCTATTTATGTAAACTACATAAATTTAAAAAAAAGACCACAATGACATAAATGACAAAAATGACCGAAATGACTAAAATGACCAAATTGACTAAAATGGCCAGAATGAGCAAACTTACTAAAATTACCAAATTGACTAAAATGATCAAAATGGCCAAATTGACCAAAATTACCACATTAACCCAAAATGACGAAAATGACAAATCACATAAAACAAAACCTACTTTCTGGGATAACCTTTACATAAAACTATCCCATTATCCGGGATGAAAAGTATTCCTTGTCCACACTCTGTATTAAAACTACATATATACCGAATTACAGCCAAATCAGACTAATAGTATTTTCGTAAAAGCATAACAAAAAGATAAACAAACATATTTTTATCCTGGAAAGTATCCCATTCTTCGGGATAAAAAGTATTCAATGTTCATCCTCAGTATCGAAAATATATATATACTGAATTTCAGCCAAATCGGTTCAGTAGTTTTTCCGTGAAAGCGTAACAGATAGACATACGGACAAACAGACAGACCGACAGACAGGCAGAACTTTCGAAAAACTAACTTATTTATTTATCTATCTATCTATCCTTTAACTATTTTTTGTTTATGAATTTTTTTTAGGACTGCGAAGAATTTATAGTGTCTAGTAATTAACTATTGAATACCAGGATCACAAAAACACGAGATGTTTCTCGTGTTGTGTGTTCGCGACTGTATAATTTTAATAAAAAGAAATACCTACCAAGTAAATAAAATTTAGATGGCGTGACTTTGCACTACAAACATTAGCATTTTATGACTATATTTTACATTAAACAAACACAAAATAAATATTAAAACGTATACAATAAAAGTAAATTTAAATAACCTTGAATTGTTTTTATTTAAATCAGCAAATCATTTTAACAAACAACGCATAACCTTGATTACATTTTTAAATAGGTACCTTATGTAATGTTTAAAATTCTATTCGACCTACCCACATTCTTTTATTTTCAACGTCTAAACATTATTTACGGTTCTGGCTATAAGGCCTTTTGAAAATTTTTGTAAATGTTTTGTCATTCGAAGCCAATTAATGATGAAAAGATGTGAAACTTATTTAATTTTCTCTTTTTTGTTGTTGTTTATGACTCAAATTTTTTTGTTGTATAAAACTAAATAAATGAATCTACCAAACCTTTATTACCTTGAACAGAAGATTTTATTTTATAATATGCTGTATATTTGTTTTTAAAGAAGTGGCAGTTACAATCTCCTTAAACTGTATTTTGAACAAATTAAAGAAAGAAGCAATAAAAGTTAGATTTACTAACCTCCATATTAACTCCATCGGCGCCATCGAGAGGGTCGCAAAAGGGCTCCCGCAGGAGGAACGAGAGGGCATCGAAGTACTCCCAACCACTCCCCCCTACCACGGTCCCCTCACCCGTCGACAATTGCCGCCGCTTTATCTTCCTCAACTCGTTATTAAACTGCGTTCTCAAATTGTGTATTTTTCTACTAATCTCCTCAGATGTCGTCCCAAACATGTCGGCCAAGAACTCCAACTTTCGTTGTTTCGCGATTCGATTTCTGTACACCGGGTTCTTAATGTCCCACAATTCCTTGCAATCTTTCTCCATTGTTTCTATTAACTTCATTGTATTCTCAGATGACCAGTTGAACTTTAGCATTCGTTTGAATGACGTTTCTTTCTCATTTTCCGAATCGATTTCTAATTTCGGAAAATAATTATCAGAGGAATTGGAATTTGAATCCATTCTGTCAATAGTTACGTTGTAATGTCAAAAGTGCTCTAGCGAGACCTGGCAGAGCGGCAACGTTGAGCACGCGGCGATAATAGTCGTGCAACGTTGCCAGCTCGCTGAGAGCGCTCACTGTAAACACTTGTATGCAATACGCTAACGTCGTAACGTCAAGCTGCTAAAAGGTAAGCTAGCTGCACTACATTAAAGAAATTAGCATCTATTAGTACTGATTATATAATCAAAGTGTAAGTATACTTCCAGGTGCTTATTTTAAATAGTAAATAGCGGAAAATTAACAACATAAGTACATACTAAGCTTCAATTAGGTACTCAATAATTATGTCTACTTACTAGGTAAATGTTATTCTTAATTAAGATTCCGGTGGACATTACTTCGGTCATATGTTCAATTGTTCATGTCGTTGCAATGACAAGATGAAGGGCACTGAGATGTAGGAAACCCGCTAGCTTATCGGGTGTCCGCATTTCAAGAATAAGGCATCTGTAATCGATGTGCAAGATTTTTCGCTAAGTTTTTCAGTCAGCAAATGGTAATTGTTATATATAATATTATAAAATTCTAAACATGTTGTGTCTGTACATTAAAGCTATTTATACAAAGATCTGGAATAGACTATATAATTGACGGAGATCACGATGCAATATTTTTTTAAATTTCTTGTTTGCAAATTCTTAGACTTAAACTCAGCGCAAATTTTTATCCAGGGAATCTCGCGGGAATTATTTAAAATGGCCAGATAAAAAAACAAATTCCAATGTGATTTCTTCACTGATCTAGTGCAAATTTTATGTAATTAAATATGTGATGTTTTTTATGCCCGGAATCCCTCGAGAATTTTCCCAGGAGCGGTTTGAAGTTGTCCAGATGCATAAAAATTAGCTTATTCCAACACAATTTTCACTATAACGATAGCTTACATTCTTTTTTAAGTGCTGCGGTGCTTTGTGTCCCGGAAATCGAGCGGGAATTTCGAGTCAAGCGTGGACGAAGTCGCGGGCATATCCTAGTATACAAATAAGATCAGAAAATATGAATATGCAAATGTATGCTTTTAGGCCAGGAATCGAACCCGCTTCATAGGAATAAGAAATCGGTGTGTGAGCCACTGCGTCCCCTCGACCATTCAACTCCAAAATATATACGTTAAAATTGCCTCTTTCTTTCCTTTCACCTCCCAATTCTTTGTGGTCAGCACATTATGATTTTTGCTTCCGTACTCCTCTACTCTGACATATGACCTCTCTCACAGGACAAATCATGATATTGTCATTCTTCACGCAATCCATCTGTCTCTTTTTGGATTACCTTTATATCTGTACCCATTGAAATGATCATACATTTTGCTATGTAAATGTTTTATCACTTAATAAACAAATAATATGGATTGTTCTTTCTTCAATGTTTATGGCATTGTATAAACATGATTACTACTACTGGCTACTGACCTGCCGTCAGGTCAGGCTTCCCTCGCTGTTTGAGATTTTATTGTTATTAAATTACTTATATTTCTTTAGACAATTTACTTTCCGTGCAGGTACGGAAAAAGAATACAATTTCCTGCGGCCGGGCGACCTGTCGTAAGAGGTGACAAAACAACCCATAGCCAGGTGGTAGGGCATGGCTACCACCCCTGATCTAGAGTATGACGCCATAACAACTTTGAGTTGTGTTCCGGCATCAGTGCTCAGGTTCCAGTTTATCCTTCCGGCCGGCTGCACATTGGCAGCACTTCGGGTATTGCTAATATCCATAGGCGACGGTGACCACTTTCTATCACAGTCAGGACATCAGCCTGTCTGCTATGTTTCAGTAATTAAAAAAAGACAAATTTCTATCCAAAATTAAAGGTAAAAGTATTATTAAACTATATATAAACCGGTACAATGAAGAAAACTAAACTTATGTTGTATTCTACATATAATCCCTTAAGGATTATAAGGAAAATAATGAGCCTAAGTCATCGAAGACTATGAGTAAGGTTCCCAAAAAGCTAGCTACGTTACCTAGCTGGATCGCCACACTTATCAGTCAACCAACCTTCTGGTCAACTGAAGCGTCGATTAGGCGTTTTGAGAGCTCTCTGTTAGAGGCTCATTCATGGCTGCAAGACTTCACGGTCCAAGGTAAAATTTAAATAAATTAAAAGAAAACATATTTTAAGCAATAAAATATCAAAACTTGAAAGCAGAACTCAGAGTTACAGTTTTCACTGGGCGTTTTATCATTTCTAATTTTCTTCTTCCTTGCCGGAGATTAAGCTAATTTGCAAGGTTCAGATATCAAAGGGGAAAATACGAAACCTCTTTGGTCTGACTCCAGGGTGTCTGACCGTCTGTGTCATAGCCCATTTTCTCAGGAACTATTGAGGCTAGTCTGTTTCAAATAGGACGGTGTGGGAGAAATTACGTAAACAGAGAAATGAACATCGTAATTCTAAGTGTAAGATTATCAATAACTAGTAACAGGGTACAGTAAATATATTGTAGGAAAGTTTACGATAGTGCTATAAATTACATTTTATGGATGTGTCAGCCATACTGTCCTATTTGAAAGACTTTAGAGACATTAATTTGACTCACGTGTAAATGTCTCGTGTGTCTGTAAAAATGTAGTATCAGAGGTCTCCTGTATCTACAAAAACTTAAGAAAATATTATTTAAATATCGAAAAGAGGACCTTGATATTTAAAAGTGGAGTAATAATATCACCGAGTGACATTTTTAATCTACTAGATTTTTTGATTTACAAAGAAAGTCTCTTTGAGCGAGTCCGACTCGCACATGACCACTTGTTTGTATTTTGCAGGCTACTCTGTTACAGTTACCTATATAAGTGAAGCGCAGTAGCAATTTTTTTTTATTAAGAATTAAGAATAAAAGAACCATTTTTATATATTCCCCAATTCTCCTAAAATTGTAATTGACTTTTATAGCCATACGACGATCCTGCACGTAGTTTAAGTGAAACATTTGTATGAAACCATGAGGGCGATATAAACTTTTAATGACGAACACGTGTGAACATAACTTTTGAAAGATGATCGTAAAGTTGTCCCGGTAGAGGTGTCTAAGGAAGCTCTGAACTGACTCAAATATATTACATAGCATACACTTGAGATGCTGAGCTGACTCATTATAACCACGGAAGAGATATACTACAAATGACTATCGCACTGATAAAATGTAACTCTAAAAACTTGAATCCTCCATTTCTAGAGGGCCAGAAGTTATTCTACATTTGCGTTTTAGTATAGACTTTCAACCTGCATATTATTATTTCAAAATTTAAAATCATATTTTTAGAATATAGACCATCTCAAAAAAATTCAAGTTTCAATAAGTTACTTTATTACAAGTTATATGTTCTAAATCTTATTTTGCTGGTTAAAAGTCTTGTGGTACCTATATTTTATTTCAAAATACAAAATAAAAACGACTGGTGTCGCCAATAGGATTTAGGAGCATTTTTCAGACTTACATTTTCTACTGGGCGTGTTAGTGACTATATCCAAAATGTTAGGGACTGCATGAATTTAAAGGAGTATTAAAATAATGCGCTAGACAACGATGGTGAATTAATATATTTTCTCATAACTAATACATATACAAGTCAACAAAAACAACATTCTCTGTGCTCTAACAAAAAAATACGGAAGAGTACGGGCCATTTTCGTTCCTTGTATTCGTCTCTAATGATATACAACCTTGGATATCTTATAGCTCAGCTTAGGGATCTACATAACATACTTGTATAGTATAGTTATATACTCTACAGTCTACCTGAATACCTCGTGAGACTGCGGTAGGCGTATGACTTCAGCATGTGAATTGATAGTCATAGAAACGCATGGATAATTGAGATCATCTGTGAGCCGGTTCGCAGCTACGGCTCAGGTGATTCAGTTACACGTCACTATACCTTGTTTACGATTATACTCTCTATCTATGTGGGTTTTTGTTGAATTGTGTATATATAGATGTGTTGAATTATAGATTTTAGACTTTTCTTGTCGTTTCTCTCGCAACTCCATCTAATCTCTCTTTGAGACCGGTGTTAAAATAGATCTAGTCGTTTTTGAGATAATGTCTATGTACAAAGACAAACAGACAGAAAAAATAACGGATAGATAGATAAATAGATATATAAACAGATAGATAATTCTTTATTGTACACCGAAACATATACAAACAGAAGTAGAAAAGGATAAGAGATAGTACAACGGCGGCCTTATCGCTAAGCGATTTCTTCCAGGCAACCCTTGGCAGGGTTTGATAGATAATTTTTAATACTGACGGCGGTGCACTTAATAAATAATGATGAATGATAAATAAACATAGCACATATAAGAATAGTATAAACATACATATGTATTTACACATACATATACACACACGTATATATAAATATACATATACTTATATAATAGCATTAGCAATTATTATTATACACAATAGAAAAGTAATACTTCTGAACCTGATTTTTAAAGTACGGTAAGTAAGGATTTGGCTTATAGCAATAGGTAAATCATTCCAGAACGCACAGCCTGCACGGTGAAAGAGTTGTTATAAAACAGGACGTGTGTGCGTATTTATTCTGTATTTAGTGGAGAGGCGCAAATTATGGGAGATGCATTATACATACATACGGATATGATGATTATACAAATATCAGGGTTTCGTTTTCACCAAAATCACTACGGAACTCCAAAAACCACTCGAAGTTCTTATAAACTACCTTTTTATCGTGACCAAAGAATTCAATGCCCACAAGTGCGGTATATTAATTAAAATCATCCGAGTAGAAGCGCCTGCAGCGACGAGCATCGGAGTTACGGAGGGATCTAAGGGAGAAGGATTAATACTTAAATAATAAGGCGGCTGCCCCGCCCTCACACTACTACCGACAGCGTAAAAAATTTTGAACTTCAACATTTATACCTTTGTTCTATTACTATCCGCCCCACTTCGTTGTGCGGGACTTTGTCTTTATCAGAAAAACCATTGCATGCACGCTCTCGTAAGTAGCGGTACAGGATCCTTTCTTCACGATGTTTTCCTTCACCGTTCATAAATTGGAATTGTAACAATAAATGTACTACAAGCCGTTGTATCTTTAGAATGCCACATGTACTATAAACAGTGCTGTGCTTAGAACGGCTTGACATCGTACTAACTTGTTAATGCCCTGGTTGTTAGATATCAACTGTCTGTGCCGACCTCACTAGCACTCTCTTTGCTCATATAATATGATTGAAGAGATAGTGTTCACAATCTACCCGAACATACTATACAATATGTATATTAGATCACAAAAACAGCCTGCTATGTTTAAGATCCACAGGCAGGAGTCTTATTTACCATTCTTTGTCCATACAAATAATGTCAATGGACATAAAATCCATACTTTATGTAAAATTTTAACAAGCAAGGAGGCAAATGAATCCTTAGTAAGATATAATATGTCAAACCCGGTATTAGTCATTAAGCTACCAAGACTCTAAGTTTAGTTATATTAGACCAGTCATAGTTAACAGAGCTATGATTAAATAAATAAATATTCGGCAGACAAACTACACGCGTATATCCCCAAACTAAGCAAATTACGCTTGCGTTATGTGGATTATACAACGGACCACACTGGGACCGATCCCAGATACCCAGACCATAGCTAATACCGGAAAGTTCGTTTACGAAATTTATCATGTCAGGAATCAAATCCAAGTTTTATTTTACACAATAAAAAAATCTCTAGCACCATGGATGGAGAGACGAGACGAATTTAAAAGGAGTTTTTTCTAAACGACTAGGGAACCATAAGTACGTAACGGACGTAATCAGGAATAACAGCGCTGACGTATCTATAATTGCACATGTCCAATAATAATTAATTTTTATACAAACTTGAATAACGAGTCCAACCATTTTTAGTCACTCACAACATTCACAAGATAACTATGGGGTCAAACGCTTCCAAGTAAAATTTATTGTTGCTCAAAAAGAATACTGAACACTGTATACAGTTCGAGATAAAGTAAGTGTTGCCATTAAATGGTATTTCATTAAAAATGTAGACTACAGCTAATTCTGGACATTAATAAGTAATATAACTGACAAGTATGCCTACAACAAACTACTAATTGCACTAACTTCTGCATATTTTTTACCTATGAAACAAAAGGGCAGACTTTAAGGTCGCAAACTATCTTCACAGTTTCTTGTAGTGTTGGATACCTTCTCATAATACTTACCACAATAAAATAATTAAAAAAAAAAATGTACTAACATATTTTTATCGTTAATATTGAATTATTTGATCAGGTTGCAAAAATATACATAATTAAAATCCCATTAAAGTCTCAATGTTGGACTAAACATTTCTCTCATTTCAAAGGAACAATATCATAACAGCTATGCTCGTTTAAGCCAAAGTAGCAGTTTCAAACATGAATCTTAATAAACAGATTTCCATCCGACTTATGTCTTCACCTACATATAGTTGTAACAGTTTGTTATAAATAGGTCATACCCGATAAGACTTCCTAAACAATGCATTGTTTCTGTAAGGAAGAACAACTAATAATAACAACAAGAGCTAGGAAACTGATAGGCAATAACCGACTATTCGATGAGAGCGTTCAGAACCTAAATCATCGACGTAAAGTGACTAGTTTGTCGCTGTTATATAGGATACACTTCGGGGAGTGTGCCACAGAATTACATGAATTGGTTCCTCCCTCACCATTTTACCACCGGACACGCAGACGTACCTAGGTATCTTCAAGTCTCGCGTGAACAGGTATCTTTTAGGTAAGCGTACTCCACCTTAAACTGCATTTCCACCTGACATCAGGCGCAATGTCAGTCAAACGCGAACCTATTCATTATAAAAAATAAAAATAAAAAAACTAATATGGTCGTGACATTGCCTAGTCCTTCAGGGACGGTTAAGGTAGTTAGAGGAACACCGGGGTGTTTATGGCCGGTTCCTTTATCTTACTATTCATTCAATTGCCTTAGCATCGGTTGAATTTTGATATTACTTGTATGGAGCTTATGTCAAATTTTAACCGATAGCATGGAAGAATAGTGATCTTATTCCATGCCGATAGTAAGGCAAATTTATTGTTGGTAAGATATAGGACCCGGCCATCAGTGAATATACAGGAGTCACTGTAATTCCTACACACTGTTTGTCCCCGCACAGTGAAATGTGTAAAGCAATCCACTTTGACGTAAAAATGCGACCACCAAACAAAAAATAAACAATTAATTGAATATTCAAGCTGTTAATTGAAATAAAATGACCGGTAGACTTTCGCATGTCGTATCAATTACATTAAACAATTAATCCAATTAATTTGGTATACAGACCACATGAACCATTAATTTGATACAATTGTTTTGCGGTCAGTACACGCAGCGATATCTCTCGAGACACTGCTCGACAGTACGTGGGGTGAGGACCGGAAAAATGTCGATTGCTGCCATGATTTAACGGCTGAGCTTTGCGCTTATTCGATTGCATACAACATTTCTTACAGTTAATGATATACGTTCTATGTCTTTTTTTTTAATAGATACACACACCCACGGCACAAATTGTGAGGAGATTCCTGTCTCTGTAGCCTTAATGGTAACTTAAATATATATATATATTTTTTTAATGAATATTTTATCTTTGATAAAAAAAATTATAAAAGAATAATTTTTGTATTTTTTTAATAAAAAAGTTTCTGTACGACCTTTTTAAAAAAAAGTGTAAAATATTCCACACGTCATGATAATTCTAATCATCCGGTTTTCACATTGAGCCACGTCTGATGTGGAGCCATGCTGGAATCATTATCTTGATTACAGCTCTAAGGACCCGCTGGTTCGGCGTGATACCGCTCTCACAGAATAACGGTGTAAAACGTTTAGCCTTGAGCTAATCGCGTTTCGTGTGTTGAGTGAAAGTTCCGATAGCCTATTTTCTTCTCCCCTTAAACTATTTCTCCTGTCTGATCCTTTTGTCCCATATCCTCTATCTCATACCACAACGGTTATTGCGTTAGCTTCGCCCCTGGTGTTTCAAAAGTCTTCAGGACACGGTAACCACTTTTAAAAATTCAGCCTCTACTGGCAGCTTCACGCAGGTCGTATTAGTAGTTCCCGATACTCTGATATTACGGCGTTGCGATGGAACACCGAGGTGGTCTAGTTGGTAGGTCCAAGCATACCCTCGGGAGTCCAACACTACCTTACTACTATCCCTGGGTGTCCATAACGGATTACATCTCGTAAAAAAAAGATAAGTACAATTTAAATAAATTAAATAATCGGAAGACAAAAACACACTTTATATTACCAAATTGAGCAAGTTACGCTTGTGTTACCGGTGGTAAATAATGGAAAATTCTTTCTCCGAAATTTTCCGATGCCCGGAATTGAACCCGGAGCCTCTGGTTTGCAGTGAGATAGGCTGGCAAAAGCTTAGTCCGCTCAATCACAAAGGCCGTCAATCAGCTTGTAGTCAGTTCTATGTTTGTAGAAGTTGGTAGCAGTGTACGGTACTTATAAGAGACTGATGCGAGAGCTCGAGACACACGTAGCTTAGTAGCTAACACAAACTGGTTTGTTCCAGGTTGAGTCACTGTGTGTATTAACACTACTATAAACGTAAAAATGTCCCTAATGGCCCGTTCCTATATCTTACCAACGATTGATTTGCCTTATTATCGATTAAAATTTGACATTAAACACAACATACAACCGATTTTGTAAGGCATATGAATGATTAGTCAGAAATTAAACCCATAAGCTGATTTTTGAGTACGGGGAAGCAAGAAGTAAACAAAACTATACTTAATACAAAACCAATACTTGGTCAAAAGACTTTCACGTTATGTAATGCGAATTAGAATTAAAAGAGCCAAAAGTTTGGTGCCCTGGAAGATGGGTCGCCCCTTAGTATGGGACGCGTCTTGCGTCGATACTTTGGCAACGTCCCATCTTCCAGCCACTAGCATGTCTGCCGGTACAGCTGCTGCACAACAGGAGGCCCTAAAACGCCGCAAATACTCAGCCATCGGAAATGGTTATATATTTGCGGCTTTTGGGGTCGAGACCCTAGGACCATGGAGGCCTGACGCGCACAAGCTTTATCGAGACGTAGCCAAACGTCTGGTGGATGTCTCACGTGACCAAAAGACTGGTCTATACCTCGGGCAACGCATTAGCGTTGCCATTCAGCGAGGCAACGTGGCCAGTGTTTTGGGCACCTTTCAGACTGACAGCGGTCTGGTACTAGATTTTATAATTTAGTTTATTTTTAAATGTATATTCTAAGTTATAGGTAAATAATAATCATATAGTCCTTTTATTCATTAAAAATTAAATTATAATTTAATTTAATAGTTTCTACGTTATCGAAAGAAAGCCAAAAGATAATATTTTATGCTCGTTATAAACAAGATATTTCAAGTGGCGTACAGAATAAGGATCGGTTCACTATATCATTCTTTCCTTTATCCGCTCTGTGCAGCATGTTTGTTCACGCATCATTTGTTACCTTTGATATATGATAGGGTTTTATTCCTATTGGTTTTCCATTTGGGTGTGAAAAATAGCGTTACCAGGTACGTTATTATCTTTATTTTTGACGATTTTATTAGTTTCTCTAGAGCGCTAATAGTTACAGGTAATCTTAAGAATAACATTAAAATTGTAAGTAACGTAGGTGACAAAAATAAAGTCGAAACTAATAGCATTATTCAGAGAAAAGTTCTTGGTAACCTCCATGTATATATATATTTTAGACCAGCTATTCCCGCAACTTCGTTCGCGTTGAATTTGGTTTTTATATTCAGCCCGAACAATATCGGGTGTTTTTTTTATTGCACGAGTTCAGAAGACCGGCAGACGGCCCACCTGGTGGAAAGCGGTTAACATCGCCTACGGACATTTGCAACAGCAAAAGTGCTACAAATGCCCTGCTGCTCTCTTAGGGGAGACTGGAACCTGGCCACTAGTGCCGGAACACAACTCAAGGTTGTTATGGCGACAAACTCTATACCAAGGGCGGTAGCCATCCAGACGGGCAAATACCCTACCGCCCGGCCGTGGGTTGTTTTGTCGCCTCTTACGACAGGCCGCGTAACCGCAGGAAATTGTATTCTTTGTCCGTTTCTGCACGGACAAAAATTGAATTAGGGAAATATAAAAAACCCTGAAAATATTTAAATTAAACATACACGTAAATGTAAAATAGTAATCCTGTTATATAAAACCTCTAAAATTTTCATTTAAAATCCATTGTCTCTGATCGAAGAATCGAAGCCTAGTCGAGATTAACTTTGGATAAACTAACAGAGAGAAGTTCGAAATACTTATTTATATTTTTGTACATAAACAGTACTTATAGCGGTGGTCTGAAAAGTTTCCGACTAAACAAAGATACAAGACATTTTGCTTAAATTTATTTTTATGTTTTTACATAGTCTTCTTGTACACTATACACTTCTTCCAGCGATGCTCCCATCTCCCTAAGCCGTCCAAATAGTTACTCGGCGTTTTTCTCTGCAAAATAACTGTTCACGAAGGTGATTGCTTCCTCATTTGACGAAAATATCCTCCGAGCGTAATTTTTAGATGTGGGAAACAAAAAGAAGTCGCTTGGGGCTAAATCTGGTGAGAAAGGCGGATGGTCAAGCAGTTCAAATCGTAATTCGTGGATTTTCGCCATGGCAACTTGTAGACGTCGATAACGATTCCTTTCATGCAACAATTGTGTATGTATAGAAAATTTAAACTATTGAGTGAAATCTGACTTTTCAGGTATCCTAACTAACTTCGTTGTTTGGCGATAGTGAAAATTAGCTACTGTATATTTTAGCTAGGGTTGGGACAGGGATAATTGTAAAACTTGAATATTCATTAATAATAATTGACCTTGGCTAAATATACAAACCGTGCCACCCATATTTAAAAAAAGAAGAAATGACAAACTTACCTTCTAATATTTTCTTTGCACCTCCAAGACAGATAATTAATTATTTGTTACCCTAGTGCAGCCCTACTACAAAAATGTTTGCTATCATATTCAACTAGATGGCGCTACTATAACGTTAGTGTGCTTTTATATTCCCTGTACACATTTATTATTTAAAATATTTTGTAAAACTTTTTTACTCTGGTAAATAGTATGGCGTTTATTATGAAAACGTTACAATCATGCTAGAGCCACCGTCAACTGTTTCCCAAACTTTCACTACTCAGTGCAGGGTCTACTTTTTTACCAACAAGCATTCCTCATAAAGGCCGTTCCGTTTTATCCGAAAATCCGCGTAATAAATTCCATCGGCATAACCGCGTCCCGACCGACAACCCCGGGAACGACAGCCGCAAAAAAACTCGCAGGCAATCTCGGAATACATTTTAATAGCCGAGCGGTGACGGCACAAAGGCGGTTATTTATCGCACGCCCTCTTCCATTGCTTCGCCGAAGCACATTTTGAAAACAACCTACATTCATACGAAACTATGTAAAACTAACCTTATTACATGCACATTACAGTAATATTTTAATTACGAGACGGCACGAATACGCCGTTCGAAATTCAAACACGCGAGACTAGTAATCATTCGATGTCCGAATCCAGTTTGTCTTATCGGTTCTATTTCAACATACCATTCTCATCTTTATCTGTATTTTTATAAGATTCAAAATAGCCGAAGCAAATTCGAATGGAATGACATTCACGTCGTCTGGAAGTCCGATAATGAATTGACGGCGCGCAGACGAACAAGTTCGCGGTAATTCGCGTCGTTTTGAGATACAGGTGATCGAGATAAAAGGTTTTGTAATTAAAAAGAAAACTTTGTTTGTAAAAACAAGCACGACAGATGTCCTGTTACAAAGGTGTTCGACCCGAGATAACGCAAATAGTTATTTATGATAGATACTATTGCGGTAAATTGGTTTTATAAAACGAGAGTCGAGGGCTTAACATAGACGCGAATTTGTAAAAATCAACAACTGCACTTGTGTCAACAGCGATTTTCAACACATTTGCGAGAAAACAGTACAATAGGTAATGAAACAGACATAAATATCAGTCGAAAAGTCGCAAAAATCTTTGACGTTTTTAACGTGAAAATGGCGCCACGTGCGCGTTGTGAAAATTAGAACTCTTTCGTCTCATTTTCTCTATAGTATTAAAGTGAGACAAATGTACTGATCAAAAGCGCTTCCAAGGAGGTTCGATTATTCAGCTTATTTATTTTCGTAATATGAAACTCCTTGGTGGAATTCTTATATATTTTTACTTAAGTGATATTACTTATTTTATCGGACATTCCGTAGTATGATGCATAATTTATAACTTTTGAAGAAAGTATAGAGACTTCGTAAATGCATTTTTTGAGCAAATGTTATTTATACGCATTTATACGCATCCTATATGATCAATGGTAGTTAGTGACTAGTTCATTTCGATATTTGAGTATACTAAAGATCCAAATCTTTTTATTATTGCGAAGCTGGTAAATACTTAGACGGCCCACCTGGTGGAAAGCGGATACCTTTGCAACGCCAGCGGCGAAGCTAAGGCGTTGCCAATCTTTAGAATGGGATACGGGGATCAGACAACAGAAATGGGATAGAGAAGATATAATACGAGGATAGGAAATTGTGTCATTAGAATTCTCAATCATCATACGACACACGATTTGCTCAAAGCAAACCGTTTTATGACGAAATTCTGTGAGAGAGTAGTATCGAATCGATACAGCCGACTCTAAAGCTCTAACCAAGATAATGATTCCAGCATGGCTGTACTACGTCAAAAAATCTGCCGAAAATATTAACCAAGTGTCAGTTCATATAATAATCACTGCTTTTTTATTCTAACTCATTTTCGGTAAAATTTTATTTAAATATACCAAATGCAATTATATACAGTTAATTAAAAAAATCTTAAATGAAATAACATTTTTTAAATTTTTTATTGCATGAGTTCAGCAGACAGGCAGACGGCTCACTTGATGGAAAGCGGTTACCATCGCCTATGGACATTTGCAACACCAAAGGTGCTACAAATGCGCTGCTGCTCTCTTAAGGGAGACTGGAACCTGGTCACTAATGCCGGAACACAACTCAAGGTTGTTATGGCGGCATACTCTAGACCAGGGGTGGTAGCCATCCAGTCGGGCAAATGCCCTACCACCTGGCTGTGGGTTGTTTAGTCGCCTCTTACGACAGGCCGCCGGGCTGCAGGAAATTGTATTTTTACTCCGTTCCTGCGCGGATAAAAACAACATGTAGCAAAACTGTAAAATAAATAGCACAAATTGAAATTCTCAAAATTTTACTATAGCTATTTGGACCCTGGAGCATGAGTAACCCCAGCTCTGTATACAGTGTTCTCAAAATCAATTTAAAGAACTACCTAAACGAAGTTTGCTGTCTGCTTCTCTAGTTTACTTGTTTTTATTTCTCTTTTATATTTTTGAAAATATACATGACACAATTGACTTACGACAAAATTAAATCTGTATTCCATCTCTCAACAACAATATTACGAAGAGAGTCACAAAAAACATTTTGATTCAGACAAGAGTCGTATAAAAATCTCAAGAATTGATTTTTAAATGTACGTAAAAATTATGTGAAACATTCGGAATTTTATTGTTGAGATCTGTGTAACACAGATTTCTACTAAGATATGCCTGCGACTTCGTCCACGCTTGACTTGAAATTCCCGCGGGATTCCCGGGAGACAAAGTACCGTAGCATTTAAAAAATAATATATACTAGCGTTTTAGTGAAAACTGTGTTGGAATAAGCTAATTTTAATGCACTCAAACAACTACAAACCATTCCTGGGAAAATTGCCGCAGAATAAAAAATTTCACACATTTTATTACATAAAATTTGCCATCGATCAGAAAGAAAATATTTATTTCTAAAAATGCGACACATTACCAATAATTTATAATAATAACATATACACTGGAAATGTGTGTCGCAATTCGAGAAATGAGGTTGGCACTCAGTTTTTGCTGTGTCGAAACATAGGCGGCACAGCACTGATTTTCAGTGCCCACCTCCTTGATTACATAGTCATGCGACCCACGGTGAAAACAAGTTAAATAAATTTAAATTATAATCAACATATAAAAAATAAAAAACTAAAGATTTAAACTAAACTAAACAAACCTAAAAATTAAAGTAACCTAAATAGGGCACTTATTTTCATATGTAACATGTGTATATAATAACACATGTTATATATAAAAACATGTGGTGTATAGTATAGTATATAGTATATATATATATATATATATATATATATATATATATATATATATATATATATATATATATATATATATATATATATATTATATTTGTAGATCTATGCATGCAATAAATATTATTTTGTAAGTAAATAGTTTTTATTATATGTGGGGTCTTCTTTTTGCAACTTAAGTAGGTTTCTCTTATAATGAAATTTGAAAGAATGTATTGTTTTCAGGTCTCTTATAGGTGGAAAAATATCATTCCAGCATTTAGTAGCAGCATATTTGAAACATCCTCTAAATGCGCTAGTCTTATGCTTGGCTGTTACTAAGGGCCTGATAACGGGGCGAATGGTACATTCCTGTGATATATTTTGTCTCCATCCTATATGGATCAGTTAAAATATTACATCGGAATCATTTTTTTATATCTGGCCATTTTAAATAATTCGTAGGAAAATTCCCAGGATAAAAAGTAGCGCAGATTTTAAGTCTAAAAATTTGCTGTCGATCTGAGAAAACCATATCGAAATCGGCCCAGTAGTTTTTATGTGAATCCCCAACAAACAAACACATAAAAAATCTAAAAAACCAAAGACTACATACACTATTACAATTATATATTATTATAGATTTACATTAGTACTAATATCTAAATAATATATAAAATGTCTAAAATAAAACTATTATTATATACATATTTACAGACAAAAATAGATTTCAGGTCACCGTCGGTGGGGAGCGTTCCCAAAATGCTGGCCGCATTTCCACGCTGTATGGTAATGATAACTATCAGTCAGCTCAGTTAAGAATAGATAGCAAAATATCCTAACATCCATTTTTCACAAAATAAAATAAACAAAATCTCTACACCCTCAAGAAGCACTAACCACAAAATAAACAGACATACACTCCAATTTACGAGGTGCGAACATAATTTATTCAGTACAAAGGAAAAGTCGAGGGCGAGTGAAGCCGGCGTGAAATTGAAAGAAAGCCCCGTGTAAAAATATAAACAGATCTTTATAGATATTAGGCCGTGTATACACGGGGCCAACAAAGGCCAAAGATTCACCGCGTGGTGCTAATAATAAAGGACTGGGGTAGTTGAGACATATCACAATAAATTCTGGAATGTCATCATCTTAACTTTAAAATATGTTAATAGAAGTCATTTAAATTACTATTTAAAATATTGTTACGAAGTTGCGGGACTCGAATTAAAATACCGTTGAAATGATTATAGAGTTTTTTAGATCTATACAAACACGTATAACACAGGTACAAATATAACCGAACACAACAAATCCAAACATAATGCAGAGGATCGTAATTCAATAAAACGCACAGAGTCTGTCAATATTAGATTCCCGAGTGTACACACGTCACGCTTAGATCATTATGATCGCTCGACTGCCCTCTTTCCCGATCAGGCCTTCGTTTTATACCTCACGAACACAAATGTGCCCGTATTGTAGTCGACGTAATCCGCAACACCTGGCTAATGATTCGGCCGCAAGCGGCCATAAAAGAGTACAATAAAACAATGGGCTATTCTCTAGAAACGTATGCCAATAAATAAGTAAACAAAAGAAGACGACCATAAAATAATTACAATTAGTTCAAATGTTGACAGGTAATAAAATGTGTTTTTACATATATGCAGGTAGATTTTGTTTTTGTCGGAAACTAAGTTGTAACAATATAATTAACACGCTACTCATTATAGAAACGATGTTATAATTTGCAACATCCATACAAAATCTAGGCCGATTCAATGTTTTGTAAGATCCGTAACACACAAAGCATGTATTTTTCACTCATGGCCGGGTCCAATATCGTACGGACCGTTCATTTGCTTTATTATCTATCGGTTAAAATTTGATATAAACTGACATCAACCAGACAAGTAATATCAAAATTTTACCGATGGTTAGGCAAGTGAATGAATAGTAAGATATAGGAACCAGCATCAGTTGATTTGACTGCTTGTTCAACAGTCAAATTAACTGAGATACATACACATAGAGCCAACGAAGAACAACGTCTGTGCCCAGCGTTAAATGGAAATCACAGAGGGTTATTGGTTCTGTACCAGGCGAATACAAAAAAAAGCTTTAAAGGTGGGATTATTGTGATTCAAAAGAAATGTTGGTTGTTGTTTTTATTCGATTCGAGCTACGTTACATTAGAGACTCACAACAACCACGTTCACGACTGCGATTTTTCTCGTTCCATTTGCTTACCGGCGTTACAATCGTAAACCAAAGTGGAACGGTTATTCGACCCACCTCTTGACATGGGTCGTTGTGAGCGTCGTGTAATCGAAAATGATGACGTCATTAGTAAGGTTTTCGCCACGACCACAACGACCGCGGTCGCCTTATGGAACGGCTAAAACGAAGCATTTTGGGCGTTGTGAGCTACTAATGAAACGCGCTGACGGTATGATGGCCGCACAAAAGAACTAAGTTCATACAGCGCTGTCAGATTTATTAATTACCTGTACCCGGCAGATTTGACGGAATCTTGAAGGATGATGTTTTGTAACAAACGTATTATTATTGTGTAAATTTGTTTTTACATGGAAATCCTTAGCTCATTAGTAAAATGTGGCCTTTGAACACCGTTATTTGGTGTCAGTCAAGTAGTAGTTCCTATTTTCGTTATTCAATATTTGAAGTACAGACCAAGATCACAGGCCATACAGTCTCGTCATTTGAAGCCATAATAACTGCTGAAGATTAATTACATAAGACAAAGACTAGTCAACGTTTTATTCATAATAGTCAATTTAATATTTTATTCTCATTTTCAATAGCATATTATATTTACCATGTTAAAATGTCAATCCCCGTAGTTAAGTCCAGTATAAAAAGTATTTTTTTTATATTTTTTGCGTAAGTTCTATCTAGCCCAAACCAAGTTTTGTTATTCCTTTAGCATTTATAAAGTAGGTATGTGTATTTTAATTAATGCTTAAATACTCATTTCGCAGTTGTATCTTAGCTTTCAAATAGCGTACATACCAAAAACGTAAAAACGCGATAACAAGCAAAGAAACGGCTTGCCTAGTGTTTTAATATCGGCATTATGGTGAATGGAAAAAACCTCAACGTAATTAAAAGTTGTTTTTACAGGAATTAAAAATTAATTACGAAACACAACGTGTGTGTCCTAGACGCTTAAATATTGAGGAACTTTTCATCAACTTATGCTATGTTGTTAATTATGTAATGTTTTTATTACATTTTTTCCTATTGTTGGAATATGGTCAATATGAAAATGGAAGGAGGCTACTAATTGGTTATAGTTATTTTTTTAATTAATAAAATAGATAAAGCTATTATTCAAAGTGTATCAGTCTACTTCGGAAATAGCAGCATATGCAATGAAAAAGATTCATAACTGATGTTGACTGCTCGTTTGGTTTACTTTAGCTACTTTCACTGCTGCTTGCATGCCTTATAGTATTCTATTATAGCGTAACGCAGCTGAAGTAAATACTTTTTTTTTTTTTTTGCAGATGCGTGCTATTCGCTCAATTTATAACATGGGAGCACGGGATTCCTTGCGTGATAAGTTAAAAGAAATAATTATTGTAACTGTGGCTTCAGAGTATATTTTAAAAAATGTTCTTTATGTTGTGAATAAATCTCGAATTTTCCCGGATCAGGTGATGATGGTGTACATTGTAAAAATGCTAGGAACAAAAATATATTACAAACTCCCACGTGTGGGCTCCATAAAGTTTACAATAGTTTCGTGAGGCAAAGTATAATGTTCTTCAACAAAATCCCAGTTATCGTTCAAGAGGTTTCGATAAACAAGTTTAACAAATTAGTAACGCAACGTTTGTTCGAGAAAGATTTTCTAGGCGACAGCACCGAATGGGAATAATGCGATCGCTACCAAGCTCTTCCAGTAACTATTTATAAAAATTACTTTGATAAACCTAGTAGTAGTATTTGAACTGCATTAAAAAAAGACGAATAATAATAAATTTGAAATAAAGATATGTTGCTGGAGTGTTTGTTGCTCTGCTTCTTCTCCTTTAAAAGTAACTAAAATTGCTTTGAAAGCGGTGGTACCTACACTCATGACTTTCAATAAGTAATCTGTAAGATTCAATTTTGAAATAAAATCGCTTTCATTTCCAGCGAAAGATTTTTCAAAAAGTTCCATTATGTAGATTAAAATGTATCTGTGGAAGAACGGAGAAAGAATACAATCTGGAGTTTTTGGCGGGAACTGAAAGGAGATATTGTGCTGTGCAGTTTTATTTTCAAAAATGTGTAAAATTGCTCTAAAATGAACAATAGTTGTAGGATATTGATAGTTTTTGAGTAGGAATGATGTGATTTGTGAGAAATGTGAACTGTATAGCCAAATGTGGCCTTTCGAGTTTTCACAAGAACTCTGTTGGATGGCGTCGATTGTAGCCTAAAATACATCTGCGCCTGGCTTAAAGGCCTAGCTGCCAAGCCATAAACATAAAAAAAATACAATCTCCTGCGGTTAGGCGGCCTGTAGTAAGAAGCGACAAAACAATCCACAGCCAGGTGGATGATGGTCTGGGTGGCTATTACCCCTGGTCTAGAGTATGCCGCCATAACAACCTTGAGTTGTGTTCCGCCATTAGTGGTCAGGTTCCAGTTTCCTTTTAGAGAGCGGTAGCATATTGGTAACAGATTTGATGTTACAAATATCCATAGGCGATAGTAACCGCTTTCCATCAGGTGGACCGCTAAACTCATGCAATAACAAAATAAAAAGTTAGATGTGTGGTCACAATTTTGATGATTTTGGCGGGTTATATCTCGCCTCGACTTAAATAAAAAAATAATTAATTAAATACGTAATACTGAAAAAAAGTGTCTACCCCTAGTTACATACGAGTACAACGCAGACACCCGCAATTTGTTTTTAAATGTATTTATTTTCCAAAAGCTACATATTTTTGTAAATATATACTTTGCTAAGCTGTAAGGCAGTTTGTCCTCAACCTTCCCGTGGATCATAGTTATTATGATCGGACTTCACCTGCAATTCAATTCAATTATGTTAATGACTGTGGCCAAATGCGTCTTATTTATCGCGTTAAAAATAACATGGAACACCGTCAACGAATAGCTACACTAGTGTATATCCATACGTTATCTGAACAAATTTAACATCATTAACAATTAATAAGTATATCGTATCACAAATAACCCATCAAACCCATCGTTTTATACCTATCTACGTGAAACGGCTTATAACTATAATATTATCCCAGATGAAGGAGTAAGGTTAGATATATTATTGTAACTATTGGTTATATATAATTATATGTATCTAATATTAGCTTATATTGCACGCTTATCTTTTTTGAATATGTTTTACAGTATTGATTACCAGTATCTAAAAGGTTACAAATCTTGAAGGTTAGGTCTTACTTCCATTTTATCGTAAGCGACATTTGGACCTACGTATATTTTTCGTTGCAAAAGTTATTTTAAACTATTATTACGTTTTAAGACTCAGTTTTACTTAGATTAGACCCTACTCAATCAAAAACTGAAAGTCTCAAAACCAAATAATAGTTTAAAATACCTTTTGCAACAAAAAATATTCTTAATTCCAAATGTCGCTGACGTTAAAATGGCGGTAAAGGCTCGATATTGGTATACACCAAACCTCGTAATAATTAGTTCAAAACAAAAAATCTTTGTTTCTCGCGATTTCAAGACAAAAATTTACGTAAACAATAGGATACATAAAAATCCAATTTCCTCTGGCCAGCTAAACTGAACCCTTATATTTGGTTCCCGCTCTTTATGGCAAGGGTTATAATGTCCCCAGGGCGTCGTTACCTCGGTACATCAACTGGAACCAGAGTAAAGTTGACCGAATACTAGATAGTAGAAACAACCAGTGGCTCAGTGGTGTGGACTTCATAAACTCGATTCCCTATAACCTATCATTAAGAAACCTAAAAAGTCGAAAAGGCCATGCATTCATTCGCGCTTACGCGTTCTGTTCACGTATATTATTACTGGTGTCTCCATAAATTAACTAGTGTTACAGTTATTGAGTAGCATAGTAGTTCTTGTCGTGTTTCTTTTTAAAGTTAATAATTGATTTTCTTATGTACCCTCTTATATCTAAACGATACGATCGGCCATTTCCGTAATTGAATAATAATGTTATATTCTATTTATTCTGTGATTAGCGCCTGTTTTGTATAGAGTAGTTGTCTATAATTTACAATAATTTTGTTAGAATATTTGTCATTTGTATAATGTAATAATTGTGTACAGATTATAATTCAAACCTCTCAATTGTATATGGACGGTATTCACTACATTTTATTTTCATGTTGGCAGACGCGATAGATTTATTCTGTGTTCGGCTTATTTTATTGCATATAAAACTTGAAGTATAATATTTTATACAATGTCTTATATAAAATATTATCTGAAATATCCAAACAATAATTTATTAAATTCTTGTGATGCATAACCCTTTAATTAAAATAGTTTATCAGTGACTTAAATCCGCTATCGGTTGTGCCAATATGCCAAGTTTCATATACTATAAAATTAGAGGGATAGCGAGGTGTGCTAAAAATGCTTGTCGAGTTTGAATAGTCAGTGTATAATATTTGTTAAAACGGTAAGGTTCTCTGATTATAAAGTATTGAGACCAATTGCTGTTCTTTTACTACCATAAACCCTTCTGAGTTGTTGCAAGTATTAAACTAGCGACCAAAAGGTCGAAAGCGGCATGAATTTATTGGCGTTTACGTTTTTTATTCTCTTACGCTCGGCGGCTTTCCACACGTATTGGATGAAATAGCAACTTATAACCCGATTGGGCACTGGCTTTTGTTTCAATATATACGGTAAGATTGAAACTGAAAATGAAAATTGTAATAAGAAAATTCAATGTGGTTAAACGTTTTTTCAATAGCGGTGTAGTCGGCGCTTGCATCATACGGTATGTTTTTTCAATCGGCTTACCCTAGCCAAATTTTCCATAAAATTGCGTAAGTGCTTGGAAGTGTGTAAGGGTTCCCTAGAGGTTTTTATTGCTGGAGAACATTAGACAGGCTGATGGCCCAATCGACAGACAGCCAACTTAGCAATAAACAAAAAACAGTAACTGCAAAAGTAATTTTATTGGAAACATGGAAAATCGAAAATTGCATACAATATTGCAAAAGTTGTCCAATTGAGAGATAATCTCTATTAAAATAACTTTTATTAAACACGTTTAATAAACAAAGAAGCTTCTGGCAACTTTATTCTACAGGGGGTGCCTCATCGCCATTAAAAAGTATAATGTAAAATAGCGCGCAGCAAAATATTTAAAAGTTTTAAAAAAGGCATAATCCCTCTAGAAGCCTCTCGGCTGCCTCGTTTTGCAGCATAACATCCTTGTAGAAAGAGGCGACCGCTCGCCATCTTCTCTCCCTGCACAGCATTATGATCGGCCATCGTTCTTGGTACAAATGTAACCAGCCCATTACTTTTTTTTTATTGCCTGAAGTAAGCAAACGGGCAGACGGCCCACCTGATGGAAAGTGGTTACCGTCGTCTATAGACGTTTGCAACACCAAGGGTGTTGCCAACGCGTTGCCGACTTCTAAGAAATTTTATAATGCCCTTCTTAAAAAACCCCATATCATAACGCAAGGGGAATACCGTGGCGGAAATTTCCCTCCAGATCATCGTTGTACGCGGAATAAATGTTCTAGAGAACCGTTACGTAGTTGAGCGTGGGAGCTCTAAGAAATGGGGGTGAACATCCCGTCGTTGGCGAGCTGTGCGGTTGTAGAGGTGAGGCGGTGGCACCAGATCAAACAATTCCTCGGGACATTCCCCGTCATACAGGCGGTAGAATACGCAGAGGGACGCGAAGTCTCTCCGAAGGCTAAGCGGTTCTTAACCGCCTGTTAGTATGGGATCGTCGACGATACGAACGGCGCGACGCTGGATGGAGTCGAGAGGGTCAGTCTGGTAGGCGGGTGCCCCAGCCCATAGATGTGAGCAGTACTCCATATGCGGTCTTACTTGCGCTTTGTAGAGTGCAAGTCGTTGCCGCGGGGTGAAGTACTGCTTGGACCGGTTTAGCACACCAAGCTTTTTAGAGACAAGTCTGGGCTTGCCTTCCAGATGACCCCGAAATTGTACGTCGTTCGTTATGTCGACCCCAAGGATCCCAATACTATTAGAGACCGTGATGAGTGTTCCTTGGAATTGTGGCGCATTGATAAATGGGGTTTTTATGGTTATTAATTTTGCAAGCTATGTTAGTGACTATCTTACCAATATCCTCGTTTCTGATTTTATCCATAAGAGACACACACACCCAAAATCGCTCGCTCCATAGTCTGCTGAACGACCTATAGTTAGTGAAATACTTCGACTCTCAGGGATCAATTCTTGGAACCATTCTTCATAATTCATAACGCAGTGCAAGAAGATTTTCGTCCTCAAGCATTGCGGGATGATCAACAGTAAAGAATGAGTAGAACATTCCGAATGCCAAACAAGCCAATTGACTCCTTCTATGGACTTCCATTGATGTAGCAATTCATTGCCACATCAATGTAGTCTTCCCGTAAAATATGGTAGCGTAGTGGCGGCAGCGTCCCAAATTCGCGTCTATAATGACCCGGATTCGAATCCTGGTCGGAAAGCACTTTGGTTGTTTTCTGACATAATGTGCATATTATTATAATTACCACGTACGGACGATGAAGGCAAACGGGATGAAATCTGTACATGAAGATAACTTCAGATAACCTATGTGTCAATCCTACAATTCCATTTTTGATCAGTGGTGGGTACACTGTCTTTTCACCCAAATATGGGGAGGCGCCTGCCCAAGAGTGGGACTATATCATTTATTTATAGACTTTCTTTTAAAAGTTGTGGCGTACAATTTGTATCTATTTTAAATTTTTCCAACAAGATTCCATCGTTCTAAAACTTGAATGAAACAAAAATAGAACGTCGTGTAGCAAACCTCATCAGTAATCAGCGCGCGCGCAACTCGGTGCAAACCTTCGGGAGAACAATAACTAGTTGTTTGGCCGGTGTCGGTGTCGAAACACGAGGTCGTGCGAAGGTGAGCCGAGTGCTAACACGACGCTCACGATGCAACACACACATGGACGCACGAATACATTTACTACGACCAATTAAAAAAGCCCCTAAACTTCATTTCAGTTCCTCTCTACGATCTGTCAATTCCAAACGTCAAGAGGGATGCGGTGGGTCATGTTATACTGGTGACTTGTGCCATGTGAATTATATTTACGTATAGATCCGTCGTGTATGTACATACATTGAAACGTCAGCCGGTCCCACACTGGCACGCTCTCGGCTCAGCACGCAAAAGCAAAACATGTTGTCGAAAATTTAATACGATTAGCAAAAAAAGTTTGTTTTTGTAAAAACAACATCTTCATACTATAAAAAAAGAAAAAAAAGTGTTTCTAAAATGCGACACACACAAAACAACAGAACACCTAATGACAAAAAACATATTTAAAAGACAACTCTGTGCCGCAATTTGCGAAACGAGGTTGGCACTCGATATTATGCTGTGACGAAACATAGTTCGACACAACACTGATTTTCAATGCCCACCTTTTAAAACACACATGTCATGCAATCCATGGTAAAAACAAGAAAAATAATTATTATAAACGTATAAGTGCATGGAATAAAAATAACATACTAGACTTAATTAGTAAAATAAAAAAACATGCATATCTTAAAAATTAAGCACTATTTAACACGTGCACACTAAACATACAATTTTTTGACCTAACACTGTACAGGTCCACAGGTATAGTGATGTTTTTTTTAAATTGTTCGTGTCCTTTTTCAACCTCGCATTTGCTAAATTTCAAATTATTACAATTCTCATAAATCCTATATTTATAGGTTATAATTTGTGACTATCAACAAGTGGTATAATAATAGTTCGATTTTATATGAAACGTCCGTGCTTAGCTCGAGTTTAAATCTTTGAAATTTGATTAATGATTCCATAAATCTGATTTATATCCATTCAAAACGTCTAGATTAAAGTGGATTTTAATTGGATCTTTCAATGTATAACTGAATTTTACACGATTTTAAGCGTAATATAAAAGGCACGATACCTTTAATAAATGTAACTTTTATTCAAAATCTTGATAATTATAGTTAATTATAACATTAGATACCAATTAAAAAGAGGCTTTCTACTACGTAATGACTTTTATTATTTATTTGAGTTTGAACCAGCCGTTAAACAATAGAATTGGAATCTAATTTAATTAAAAATATAATTTACGACACTAATACATAATGAGTTTAAGAATCATAAAAATTTAATAACCCTTTTATTCCCTAATTCCAGTTAACAGTTACAGTAGAGCTTTTTAATTCTACCGACAATTTCAAGTTTCATAAATTAACAGTAGGAGTTTTATCAAAAATACAATACTAATTAGGCGTCTTTCAGTTTTCTTTTGTATCTAAGAATATTATATCATGTAGATAGATATCTGAATCATCGAGGTATAAAACCATTAATCAAATAAAGGCCACACGAAAACTAATTAATACAATTAACAATATGACTGAAATATAATGATGCCGTCGTTGTTTTTGTTAACGGTACTGGTCGAGCTGGCTCAATAGGGCGCCATTTGCATTGGTAATGCGGCCGGGCGCGGCGCGTGTTGGTAAACAGAGTGATTTACCTCGTCGCGGAGCGGGCACGATCGCGCAGACCACCTACAATAGAAACGAACGTATCGGACGAATGGCTTGTAAACATTTCAGAGTTTTACTTATGAACTTATAGCAGTTTCTTCTACACCTTAACGCGTTCACTGCGATACTGGGTCTAACTCACCCCGTACGTATCTCACTTGCGGTGTGGCTAAGAAAAACATAGACTTGCCCGTGCTGCGAAGGGCGTAACATCAATTTGGTTCAGTGTAGAAAAAAAGTATATATCTAAGTTCTGCTATTAAACCAGAGCTTCGTGCTATACCTACATCAATACATGGTTACCTTGACCTGGTACTGCACAACACATCACAAAAATCCATAAACAATTTTATGTAAAAGCCAATAAATAATTTTAGTTTTTAAAACTCGTGCCGTCACAGTGATAGTTTTAATACAATGTCTAAAACGCCTCATACCGCAAGAATGGATAGTACATATAAATCAGTGCCTTTGCGAGAATATGTTAAATGCGAGTGCGCTAACCACTCACTACGCCACCACAAGTTATCTATCTTATCTACCTTACTAAGCATTAATTTTCCTTATTACTATTTAAAATTTGACACTTGAAACTGCATACAAGTAATGACAATTTTCTGCTAATGGTAAAGCCAATATTAGACGGTTCATTTCGGTCTTCGAATTTGTATGAATCAATCAAGGTAATCCATACGAAAATAAACCTGAATCGTTCAATGTCATTGAATACCGTCGTCCTTTTTCGGTCCTGTGACTTTCAACCAAATTGATTCAATTTTTACTTTTAATAGAGATAAAATGTAGTTTTTTAAACTAAAACAAGCATAAATTAAAAGTCTCAGTAAGTTTCTTTTTGAATTTACGAATGATATGGTCTAAGATAAGAATTATGTTTTAAATAATAAACCAGCAAAAATCAAGAGTAGTATCCAAATAGTCTGTGGCGCCAGCTATCAATTGTGTAAAATTTAGAAGGTTTTTAGAGTTATGTTTTCCAGAAGAAAATTATCATTTCTATTTTTTGAAAGTTATAGTAAAAAGTCTTGTAAAATACAAATCCTCTAAAATAACTATAAGTACATTTAAAATAGTGCACTAAAATACTTATTATACACTTTAAAAGTTCTAAATTACTTATACCTTTAAAAAGGCCTTCCAAAATATATACAGTTTTAAAAGTCTTCTAAAATATTTATACAATACACTGTTTTCAGTTTTATTGATATAAACAAGATAATGTATGTTTGTAAACATATCCTATGACAAATGACATAATTATATGACATACCATAATTTTCTTTCTTTATGGAAACGCTAGTTATATTTTCCATAATCGTTATCCGCATCCGCATTCCTGCCGCATCGCTCCACCATCGTAGTATTTTATCTCATAAACATCGCATTAAGAATGTTGTATTTTAAGGTTATAAATAAAATATACATAAAGAGAGCCATTTGTTCATCTCGACTAACGAGGTGAGTTTCAACTCTCTTACACAAATTCGTCTTTAACCGGTTAACTTGTAACATAATTTTTGTTAGTCATGCTATTTCGACATAAATGATAGTTTAAAAGATGTGTAATAAATACTACAAGGTTTTACAATAAAGAAAACAAATTTAACTGCACCTAATCGATTAATAGGTATTAGAGATATTGCATTCTAAATATAATCCCTTACGAATAAAAGTAGTTGAGTCTAGGTCTTATCATCTCTTCCGTCCGGGCTAGAAGTGGACCTGGACATGTGGCTTATCAAGGAACGGTCAGGAGCTTTAATGGGTATCCCCAACCGCCCCATGACAATAGCATCCCTGCGGTGGTGGACCCACCGCGCTTCCCCGCAGTGATCTATCCTCAATCGGATTTCCACTGGATAAAAAAAGTCATCTCTGGGTAAGGTGCCCAGAAAATAGATAAGTTATGTTACCTCGCTGGATCGTCATACTGATCCGTTATCCGAGGTAGGCACCAGTATTCTGATCCCCTAAATAGTCGGTTAGGTAAGGTTACTGGCCTTAGCTGCGTGGCGGCTCCACTACCCTCGGGGGACCTCAGACAGGGTGGATGGTCAGACAGGGTCTTCACATCATCCTCCACTTCCAGCCACTCACCCTGTGTGCCAGCGCAAGCGTAGCGAAAAAGAGGTCTATCACGGATCCAACTTGCGAGCGCACACAGGTGGGAGCTGTCCCTCTATTTAGGAGGGACAAGCCGCAGTGGAGCATCCAAGCTTCCATTGCTCTCCCTCTTGCGTTGGATGACAGTCCTAACCCAGGCACGGAATTTCGGATTGAAGTAGCCAACTACCTGCACGCAGCGGCCTTGTCAGAGTCCAGGAATATCTCGATCTCTACCAGGGGATGGTTGGGGGTAAAGTACACTCCCCAACCTACCACGCGAATCAACGCCCCCTCTCGCTGGATGTCAGGACGGGGCTTGTGTCTGTCCTGACCAACACTGCCACCGAATCGTCCAGGTCCCCCACCCAGTTGTCTTGGGGGGGAACGTAGTAGGACTCTCCTACCACTGCCAGGCTAATGCCCCACTCCGCCATGGACTGCAGGAAGAGATCCTGAGCTCCGGTGTAGTGGTTTACATTTACTTGGAGGAAGCTACAGTGCCGACTATCCATTAATCGGACACAACAGCTCCTCCTTCCTCCACTGCTGTAGGACGGCTATACAATAATAAACGTGGCTCATAACTCAGTTTGCCGCTATACAATTATTCCGATTTAATTTGATTTTGTAGTTATGACACTTACTGAAATAGTTGTTTTATTACAGTCTCAATATCACATCACGGTGCCATAGAGCGCTTACTTTTGTCTTTTGACATTGTATTATTTTAGACCGAATTTAGAGAAAGGGTCTCTAAATCAGCGTATTTATAAACGCTTTAGTGTCGCAGGTGTTACATAGATGACGGTAAGCAGATGCTGTCAAGTTAATTGCCTGTCCGTCAATCTACAGGCAGACAAAAAAAATATGTGTTTGTACACGGACGTAGTCTTGACATCCGTAAGATCAAGCGTGATCCTGCATATAGTGAAGGATAAATACGTTGCACGATATCAACACCCTTATTTCACTTTCAACCTCTAAACACAATTTCAAACATCAATTTTACACTTCACTTTTAACCTTTTCAGGTACACAAATCGTGGCCGAATAATCCGATTCTAACAAGTACCGTTTTTATATTTTTATGCTAAAACCATCACCACCCACCGACTTCTGTAAACAGTAGGTGTCATTTTAAAACAGCGAATGTTCGCGGGAACAAGATTTTTACAACAATACAACTACTTATTTTCACAAGTGTCAAAGTTATACATCGTATACAATTACTTATAGATTATGCCGTTATTATACGAGTAATTACTACAACTACACTTTCATAACATCTCCTATAAATACTCGTACATATTAGCTGCCATATATTTTAGGAAGCCAACAATAGTTAGAAAAACATACACACACATACTCCCATGTCCCACGGCGCGCGTAGCCTATTGCAATGCATTGCATGAATGCTTAGATATACATACTACGCATCAAAAGTAAGTTAATTGTTAATATTGTCACGTACTGACCATTAAAGGAAAACTTAACGAGGAAGTGTTTGTTATTCACAATTACAATCCAATAAACCGATAATCATGTGTTCCGATTGCATTTTATCATTTATTAAGCGAACTTTTTTAAAACGGGAACAGCCAATGAAATCAACTGAGGTACTTTTATTTACTTAGAAAACTTCGCAGTCTCATAGATTTTGTATGTGTGTACTTACTTATGACGTCATAAGTAGGTACAAGTAAAAGAAGTCAATTAACGCATTCATTATTGTTTAAACAGTAATTAAAATTATTTTTATCACGATATTTAAAAGTTAAATTACTTAATTACATTAAATTTCACACAATGTATTGTGTATTTGTATCCATTAATAGAATACATTTTAACATGTATTAGTAAGTTTTATAGCAGATGCAAATAAATAATTAACATTTCAAACTTTTCAACAGTCAATCACGAAGCAATAAAAATATTTAACATCTTCTATTAAACATGTCGAAATAACACTTAAAGACTGTTTATGTTATTGCCTTATTTTATAGCGTTAATAAAAAATTATAGCTACTTTAAACTTCAAAAGGCATTAAATCAAATATTGCACATGGCGCCGATGTTATTCATTCATAGCACTGGATGTTAGAGTTAAGCAGAGATTTTAGCAAAAACAGCATATTTATGAAATCATCAAGTTCGTTGGTCTGTCTTTGTATTTCAGTATTTTTTCTCGAAAACTGATATACGGATGAAACTTCCCGGCACGGATCTGGAGCAGTCCGCTGATCGCTTTTCGCGTTAAGCGTAGCCAAAGTGATGCGATTTATCCACATATTATATAACTAGCATTTGCCTGGGACTTCCTCCACGTTGGACAGGTAACATTTTTATTATTGCACTAGGGCATGCCCGCAACTTCGTCCAAGGTTGACTTGAAATTCTTTCAAGATTCCCGGAACACAAAGTATATAAGCTATCATTTTAGTAGAAACTGTGTCGGATAAACTAATTTTTATGCACCCGAACAACTTCAAACCGCTCCCGGGATAATTCCCGCTGGATTCCCGGGGTAAAAAGTACTACACATTTTATTACGTAAAATTTGCTATCGATCACTGAAAAAACTACAATGGAATTCGAAATTTTTGTTCAATCTATCCATTTCAAGTAATTCCCAAACAAATTCCCGCGGGATTCCCGGGATCACAAGTAGCGCAGATTTTAAGTATGAGAATTAGCTGTCGGTCAGCCATAACCGCATCTAAATCGGCCCAGTATTTTCTACGTGAATTCCCAACAAACAGACAAGAAATCTAAAAGAAATTGCATCGTATTCTCCGTCGTTTATATAGTCTATTCGAGTTGTTTGTTTTTAAATAGCTTCTTTTTTTATTTTTTATTGCACGAGTTCAGCAGACAGGCAGTCGGCCCACTTGATAGGAAGCGGTTACCATCGCCTATGGACATTTGCAACACCAAAGGTGCTAAATCTACAGTTTTTTTTTTGCAATATTTAAAATCAAAAGGGTATTTCTAGCAGGGCAATGTTTTTTTAAAATACGAAAATACACGAATCTCGGAACTTCCCTTAAAAACCCGAGATAAATAGTGTTACTAAAGACATACCCAACTACAACTGTTCTACTAAAGATGCTAATAAATAGAGAAACTGCCACATCCAACAAGTTGTAAAATCACGTGGTTCTGATGAAGTTAGTAAATTCCGGAAAATATAAAAGTCCTGGATTAGTCAAATATGCAAATCACTCCCAAGAAAATTTCCGCGGATTTGCCGGCGTATAAAGTACCGCAAATTTTAAGTCCAAAGATTTTATATTAATCAGCGAAAACCGCATCGAAATCAGCCTAGTAGTTTTTACGTGTATCCCGAACCAACAGACAAACAAAAAATCAAAATACAAAAGACTAGATATACTTTCACAAATTTATAATATTATAGATTTAGTCCTTTTGAAAGAATATGTCTCATACTTCGAAAATTATTCGATGTTTCAGTTATCCGCAGGCCAAAATCACCTCTCAAGAATCGTGCCAGATTTTAGAGAAATGTGTAATCTATCATATGTCCTGCATTGAAGTTGGGAAAAAATATAGATTAAGAGTGATAATTTTTTTATTAGGGTTATACGAAACATGATAGGTATTAAATTGTTAGTATGGAAGCCTTTACGACTGCTCTGGTTCGTACATACATTAAGATTCCTATTCCTGAACCGTAGTCAAATTTGAAAGGCTTAAAAACAGAATCGCTAAAATTGAAATGTCACGAGAATATAGGCCACTTCGTGCTTCTGAAGATAATTTTTAATTCGGGAGGATTGTCGTCTCAAGCGACGGTATGCGAACGATTAATAATATTCTTGAATAGGTATGAGCTTAAATATGAAATTATGTGAAGGACAACATGTCTGATGTTTGTTTTGTGACTAATCTTCTGCTTGGGACTCCGGGATCTATTTATTACTATGATAATCAAAGTGCTCAAATTAGAACCGTAGGATCTGAATCCTACACAGCAAAGTCGGAGTTTAGACAGCGGTACAAATTTGGGGGAGAAAATAATAAAATAGACTGAGCCAGATGCAATCAATGTAGGTATTTAATAACATAATGATAGAAGGAATGAAAAAACAATAGATATAGAAAAGTCAATAGAGTATTTAGTATTAGATTGATACACGAGAGGTGAAAGTGACCTATTTAAGCACGAGATGGTTCGCCGCACGAGCGTAGCAAGGGCGCTAATAATTCGAGTGCCTAAATAGGCCTTTCACCCGAGGTTAACACTCTGCTTTTCATGTCAATATGAGGAAAGTATATAAAAATTATTATTTAATACGTCACTTATGAAACGTCAACTTTTTTTGTCTGTGGCATTCTGCCAGCCAGTATTTTTTTGTCACTAATGCTAATAAATATTTAGCTCAAATTTATGTAAATTAAATAATAATTTAGGTAAATATAAATAAATTACCTTTAAATGAAAGGTAATTTATAAGTATAAAATGAGGTTACAAAATTGTTGATATTTTTTATTACAATTTCTGCCGCGACTTAACAGTGGCTGTAAAAAAGTTGGGACATGAGTGAGTCCCATTTATCTATGGTTCACATCGTTTTTTTAAATTTTTACAGCAGGGAAAATCGTTTCCCAGGGACGAAAACTACTGTTTTCATCCCTGTGTTCAGGCAACGCCAAGCGTACTTTCAGAATGTGAGAATAAAAATTATATATTATTTTCTAAAACACATGCTTTGATGTAATCTAAACGTACTTTTTAACACAAACCCCATGGGTCGACGAAAACCTGAAACATAGACAGCAAATCTCTCAAAATCAGCAGCATTATGCCAACTACAAAAATAGATTCGAATTTGCTTCTTCTCCTTAACAGCAATAACACGTTGCGAAGCGGTATACATAGAATAGGAAGAAAAATTAAATTTTAACTTATATATATGACCTTCAAAAAGTGTTCTCCAGTGGAACTTATTTTGAATAAAAACTTTGAATTTGATAAATTCTACCCAAAATCCAAATACGTGGTAATGATCTCTCTACGATGGGGTATCTCTGATTTATATGGTAAATCGAAAATGTATGTAAGATCTTATTGTCTATTTATTATAAATACAGTAGAATACTATAGTAAACAACTATTAGTTTAAATTACTTTGTTACAAAAAAAAATTTCATTACCACATTTAGCACAGTTTCTCAAGTAATAGAAGCCATTCTAAATACCTGTTTTTCTTAGTACATTACTCTGATTTCACCGTAATTTAGAGAAGTAGTGTAATTAATAACCGCCTAAGTAATTTTAATGTATTTAAGACTTAATTAAATATAACTGTTTTATACATAAGGTTTAATTAAGATATCTTAATTAGTTTGCAATGTTCATAAGTAATAAATCTTGGTTACGTCGTGAGTGGCGTCTCTGCCTGTCGTGACCGCTCACGCCATGCTTAATGTAGGCGCTCTACATTCTCGCGAACATCGCGAGAATATCACAAGAACGCGTAAACAACGAGACCCCGTGTTACTCACTAGTTTTCTAGTTAGAACATTTTGTATGGTTGTATAGGTTCGTGATTGCCCAGTCTCATCTAGGCTTCTGTATACAAAAGCCATAATTAAAGCGCGTGCACACGATATCACCACCGCCGCCGCGCCGCCACCACGCCGCCGTTGCACTTTCGCTGTTGAGCGGGCGGACAACGATCGGTGGCGACGCAGTGGTGAGTCAACGGTGCCGGCTACACTAACAGCGCATATGATGTCATTATGACAAAATAAATAATTTCATTATGATGAAAGTGAAGGAGCATTTCGACACGATTCTAATCGCAGTATTGAAGCCCTAAAATGTTAGTGACGCGACCTAGGATGGGGTACGCTTTCCTAGTTAGAAGTGCATACGTCCTATAGAATTCGGAACGGCATTCTGATATGCATCTATGTTTAAAGATACGCGTGTAAAAGACAATGGAGTATCTGATCCGTGAAACGAAATTTACTTAGATCTCTTTTAACTGTAATCTTCGATACGGGTACGCGAATCTGCCACTCCACAATCAGATGCGCATGCGAATTGGTGTTGCTAGTACATACATCTATTAATACTGCAACGGATGCAGGTTCTTGGATTCTTATCCATCTGGACCTACCCACCTCTATTTCTTTATGTTTTTTATTGCATGAGTTCAGCAGACTGACAGACGGCTCATCTGATGAAAAGCGGTTACCATCACCTATGAACACTTGCAACACCAAAAGTGCTATTAATTCGTTGATGGTCTCTAAAGTGAGACTGGAACCTGGCCGCTCATGCCGGAATAAAAATCTCAAAGTTGTTATGGCGACATACTTTACACCAGAAATGGTAGCCAACCAGACGGGCAAATAAATGTCCTACCACCCAACTGGGGATTATTTTGTCGCCTCTTGCGACAGGCCGCCTAGCCGCAGAAAATTGTATTCTTTCTCCGTCCCTGCACGGATATTACCTGATATATAATAAGATACCTATTCACTAGAGACTTGTTGACAGATGGTATTAATTAAGAAAGATATACTCCGGTAAAGTGTTCTATTCTACGGCAGTACGCAACTGGAACCTCGAGAGAATGTGGAGAGCGCTATATAAATGCATTGCGGTTTGTGCGCGAGTCGTGCGCCCGCACAGCCGCCGACCGCGACCGCGAGAAAGCGCCAGCGTTTCACTTCACCACAAGCAACGTTTCTACACGAACTCTCACCATCTTAATATTTTAACTCTGATCATTTGACGGCCTCTGTACACTACTGCGTTAATTCGCCTAGTTCATTGGAACGCTGAGGCCCCTAATTCCATTCTCAACATTTTCTGCTATCTTTTACAAATAACCTCTCGTTAGAAATTGTTTTTAAAAAGAACCGTTCAGTAGTTTTTAAGATATATATATATATATATATATATGTACCACCTAGATAGAGTATTGGTGATTTAATGTTTTTTGGGGTTAGGTAAGACTAGGTTGTTTAGCGATAATTGTAAAAGTAACAAATAAATTTCATCGCCTGAGATTTCTTCTTCTACGAAACCTATTTCCTGAATTTTATTCTATCTCCTTAACTTAGCAAGGTTAATTGAAAGATCATTCAGGTACTGTAATTTACCGTGACGTCATCATAATCATTCTAGCGGTGGCGCGGTTGCCTCTACTCCACTTCAGGTCTTTGGCATCCCTCAGTGTTAGTTCTATATCGCACATCCTACACGATGTACGACTTGCAGGAAGCGACATGTCTAGATATTTGTTCCCCACATATCCAGCTGGTTTGAATAAGAAGTGACCAGCGTAGGTGATAGATACTCTTGCCTCTTGGGACTAAATTGATGAAATTCGGATAAATAGTACCGTCTACACATCCATGTACGTAAAATTACGGGTTACACAATACCTGTAACTAAGACATGAAAACCAGAATGCGTTTATGTTTCCAAATATAATTATATTGCAGTACACATGCGCCGTATAAATTCTCAAAACATGCTACTACTTTAATCATAATCTTAGTGTAGGATTAAGTGCGCAGCTATTTCTTCAAATAAAATGTTTTCTTTCTTCTTCTTTCTCTCAGATTATCTCATGAAATTTACGACAATGAAAAGATGCTAATTAGACTTTGAAGTTATGACTGATTTTAGTTTAGAAATATATTTTAAATAATAAGACGTTGATTGAAATGTATTGAGATTTTCTACACAAAGCGTCAAATGAAGTAAAGATTTTTTTTAAACGTGTGTTTTAAACTTATGTAATATACACGTGGTTTTTTATTTTTATTGTTGAAGCACAGCATACAGGCTGATGGCCCAACTGTGATGTGAAGTGGTTATCGTCGCCTATGGACATTAGCAAAACCAGAGGGGCTGCCAATGTGCTGTCGGCCTCGAAGGGCAAGGTTTGCTTTTGTGTGGTTAACAGTAACGTATCCACTGAAAGATATTTCACCTTTATCTGTACTAATACGATTATTTAATACTGAGTTCTTGTAACGTACAGCGATGTTAATATTATTATATTAAATCTAAATATAAAGGCAATTATAAATAATTATTCAAATAATGTAATGTTATGAGTATATTAGATAAGGTTAAAGTTTTAATACTAACTGAATGTAATAAACCAGAACTATTAGTTAAGAAGACTAGACCGCATAGACTAGACTAGACTAGACCTATATGAGACCGAGATCTGGCGCATGTCAATATATTGTTCCTAAATATAATAATATATATGGGAGAAGGCTCGAGGTCAAATATATGATACCAATCATTATAGTGATCTCTCAGAGGACCTGCAATGAATGTACAAAAATAACCACAAATCAACTAAATATAATCTAAAAGATTCTATATTTATGTCCTGTCTCTTCGTCACAACATTTTGTTTAAACCTAAGTCCCCTGATTATCTCAAGGAACGCTTTCAGTTCCTTAATTACAGTGATTCAAGATTCTTTAGATTGTCAGAGAGTTTGAAACTGAAAACGTCTGTCAACAGAACAAGTTTTTACAACAAGTCGTTTATCGTCCAGGCCATTCAACTCTGGAATGCACTACCACTAACCATCAAGCAAACACGAGCATTACCTTCTTTTAACAGATAAGTTAAAGATTGCTACCTCAAGCTATAGTGTTATTGTTTACTTTTGTATGTATATAATAAATTATGTGTATTTATGTATATATATATATAATGTGTATTGTAGTAGGTACATAATTATGTATTATTGTTTATATTTATTAAATTATCTTATATATTACCATTTGTTCATTAAGAAACTAAATTATTGTATGAGTGATGTTTTAGCAACTACCGACTTTTGTTGTCCTTCCTATAATACTCCATCCAAAGGTTGTCTGGAAAAAATCGCCATGGGCGATAAGACCGCCGATTGTACTTGTATATTAATGTCCTTGATTTTATGTAGCATTTTTGTACAATAAAGTATATTTCATTCTATTCTATATTGACTCCCAAAGGAACCATCCGACTCGCATGTGCGGGCCTGGGACTAAAACAGAATTATATATACTAGAATGATGATAACTCCGCTTTTATTATCAAATCAGAAATAAACACTTGAATGATGATAACAATCCTAGCCCATTAATATTGTGAAAAATCATTTTTAAAATGTCACTATGTATCATAATCATAACCTAATATATTCTACACGACTCTCTGTGGCACGAATAAACCCATGAGGTTTCTGTGCCACAGACGATTATGTTTTTACGTATATGAATGTAAGCATATTGGAAAAAAATAAATCATCGTGATCCGCTTCATTCTATAAGATCGGCATCATTTAGCCGGCTCTACTTTGAGAGTCCGAGACTCCGTCCTTCTATTAATGGTCTAAGCCCTGCACGTCCACCGCAGCATATTCATCTCCGTGACACACAGACTTGCTGTTAATTTACACTGCTGTTATTACATCTTAATTTTAACATCTTAAGTATTACTGGCTGTTGGAGTCACGAATGCCCTGCGGCTGGCACCGTAGTTGCATCAAGTAATTGCTACTTGCAATATCAATTTTGTTAGCCGGGGGGTATCGTTAAGTGTCTTCGCTATTGTCTTCAGGCCTTTATTCCTTGTATAGAAAGCTTTATACAGACGCTTATAACTACTTAAGTTTAAAATATTGACTTAAAAATACTAGCAAAACTTTTAAGGCACCATGGATATATAATTATGAACAAATAAATAAAGTTATTTTCAAAATATTTCTCTCTGTTCTTTATCGAAATAAGAATACTTTTGGGGGCTTATTGGACGTGAACTTGAAGAGTGACTTTTTCTGCATTTTTATTTAACAAGAATATATACTTTACTTAAAGTGAACAGAATACAGAATATTGATTGTTTATAAACAAGTACTTTTTTAAATTTCAACTGTTTAGTGAAAAGTGCCTTTTTGAGTTACCACAAGAAATCCCATGTTTGGCGTTAGTGTAAGACCTGCAATTTGACTGAGGATTTCGTTACATAGGACCAGCTTTCACCTGATGCCTATCTGCTTAATGTTTTTTTTAAAGAAAATGTGGTATTAAACAGACAAACACTAACTTTGGACTTTATAATATTAATAATATAATAATAATCGGCAGACAAACACACATATTGTACATCCCCAAATTAAGCAAGTTACGCTTGTGTTGTGAGTAATAATACAACGTACTACTCTGGGGCCGATCCCAGACACCCAGACCATAGTAAATAACGGAGAAAATACGTTTCCGAAATTTACTATACCAGAAATCGAGCCCGGAGCCGCTGCGTTGCAGTGAGGTAGGCCGGCAAAGGCTTAGCCCGCTCAACCACAGAGGCCGTCAAATATTATAAATAGTATAAATATTGTGGGTTAATTATAATTAATTGTCTTTCCCTGGGTACGTCACAAGTATGATTTGGTGATGAGACTTGATTTGATGAGATGCGACCTGCGTAGACACGTTAGCCACATCCCATTTACCAAATACGGCTAGATCAGCCTGTTCAGCCTGTTCAGCCCCTCTTCAGCGGCGGAAACATCTGAATCACTCAACTCAGTAAGAATTGTAAGTATATTTGTGCCGTTTGCTGTTGAGACACTTGGATCGTGGAGTTCTCGGGCCATGAGCCTCTCTACAAAGTGCTCTTAAAACTCCTCGGACAACTGATCAGTTTGGGGATCCAGCAACGTAACGTAGCCGGCTTTATGAGAAACTTATCTATTGACGAGTATTCTACTTATAGTCTTAAGGTATTAAGGTAGAATATATTATATTTTCTTCATTGTACTATTTGATAATTTATGTATATATAAAAAAAATAACTTCTTTCACAATGTTTTAAACCCGTAAGTAAAAAAAAATATTACAGTAGCGCAATAAAACAGCCCAAAAAACCCATAAATAACAGCAGTACGTACTAGTCATTGTGAATCCCATTGTCATGTATAATCAACCTTTGAATCCATCGCTCATTACAAAAATTGCTCATTCTTCGCGCATCCTATGCTCATTATGAGCTTAATTGTCGCATATTTCTTTAAAACTAATACTACTTAATGAGCGCAACAAAACCTAACCAAAAAGGTGTTATGAATAAATAACCACTTTAAATGGTTTGGAAAGAAAAAAATTGTTTAAAGAAGCCGGTCGAGGAAGATAGTTTTATAAACGAAAGGGTTCCGTAGGTATTGTCATGAATTGTAACAACTAATATATTCTTTTACTAGCTTTTGCCCGCAGCTTCGTCTGCGTGGAGTAGTTAAAAAAAGTAAGTTACCGTGATGATATATATAGCCTATAGCCTTCCTCGATAAATGGACTATCTAAAACTGAAAAAAAATCAAAGCAGACCAGTAGTTCCTGAGATCCCACAGCCAGGTGGTAGGGCATTTGCCCGACTGGATGGCTACCACCCCTGGCCTAAAGTATGTCGCCATAACAACTTTGAGTTGTGTTCCGGCATTATTAACCAGGTTCCCGTCTCCCTTAAGAGAGCAGCAGCGCATTTGTTGCACCTTTGGTGTTGCAAATGTCCATAGGCGATGGTAACCGCTTTCCATCAATAGGCTGTCTGTCTGCGGAACTCCTGTAATAAAAAATAATTAAAAAAAGATTAGCGCGTTCAAGCAAACAAACAAACTCTGCAGCTTTATATATTAGTATATTTGGTTAGAGCAGTAAATGAGCATTTAATTGAAAATATTTTTAAAAGAAAGATTAAAACTCATTTTAAATAATAATAAAAATATTAAAAACAATAAACAATAAAAATATTTCACGGATATTTTTTGTTTCTTTTTAATATTTATTTTTAACCATTGCAAAAAAGGAGATTCTTAATTCGACTGTATGTTTTTTTATTTATATGTTTGTAACGTGATTTCTGCGTCAATTGTGGACCGATTTTCATTCTTGTTATACAAAAAAGTATACTCCTGGGGTGGTCTCATTGTCATCAAGTGAGGATCTCATGAGTGAATCCCAGGGAAATCGAGAGCAATCTTGGTTGAAGAGCACCGAGCGCCTACGCTCTTCAAAAGGGAAACTTGCATACGCGTGCCAGTAGGACAATTTCTACAGGCCCCTAAAATATTATTGATAAAACTTTTCAAGCAACTAAAGAGTAAATTTTTTTTACAAAAACAAAACTGACTTCAGAATAAAACGAAAAAAATAAATATTTTCTTTACAACATCCTAAAGTCTGTGCCAAGTAAAACATAAAAAACAACAACAATATTACAAAATGCACCGACTTCAAAATGTTGTACATAATATTTATTTTTTGCTTTTTAGGTTGAAATTGATTTTGTTTTTGTTAAAATATCTCTTTTTATTCCTTATTAGAGTTTGCCCCGCGGCTGCACCGCGTGTCAAACTCTAGGCAGTAGCTTTATTTTACTTACACAATAACTTAACTCGATTTTTACTTACATATATTAATAACAAAGAAACTAAGTCCATATAATATACACAACTGCCCAGCAAAACCTAGAGATGAGTCGAAGCCAACCTGATTTGAACTAATACAATGAATAACATGTTGTTTATGACAACGTCGGTATTTGTTAATAAATTTAAAAAATGCTATTCCACCGCCATCTATTTAGCTAATCCATCTATTAAAGTATACTACGTTACGCCCTGGGATATGAGCTTGCTCTGTTTTCGAGTTTCATTTAAATCCGTCCAGTAGTTTTCACGTGATGCTCTAACAGACAGACAGACAGAAAAACAGAGAGAGAGAAACAAAAATTCAAAATTTGCATTTTCGGAATCTCCTGGTCCGTATTATCCCTTCTGACTTTTTTCACATTTCTAAACGCTCTGTATAAACTCGAACCATTTACAGATTTAGTATAGTCATTAGGCAAGTTTCATATCATTAAATAAAGTCAATTAAATATTAATTTTAGATTCACTGTTACTGTATTAAAATAAAAGAAATAATTTACCCATAGGTAAGTTTTGTAAGATTTATGTAATGCGATTGTGGTAAGCTTTGTCCTGTACTTCCACGTGTTGTGCACCGTAATTAGGTAAAACTTGCTGTACTCTGGTACTAGTTCATATTTTAACTATGCTGTCACTGTGTTTTGTACAAATAAATAATTTGAATAGTCCAAAAAAACATACACATCTCCCTTCCCTCAATTCAAAGGTCTTATTATGTGTACATTGTTTTTGCTTAGAAGATCATTTTAGTACACAGTCCTAGATACTATTTTTTTGCAATCAATTACACTAATCAACTATGTTTAAATGTCTGTTGTCAACTTAA
The DNA here is from genome assembly GCA_039645545.1 of Dendrolimus houi. Taxonomy (NCBI): domain Eukaryota; kingdom Metazoa; phylum Arthropoda; class Insecta; order Lepidoptera; family Lasiocampidae; genus Dendrolimus; species Dendrolimus houi. Next base: position 18,714,746 of record CM077127.1, on the reverse strand, counting down.
TGAACATCTAAAGTTAGATATTAAAATATAAAATGTTTTCAATTACTATATGAACACACTATTTAACTAAAATGTTATTCAAAAATTTACGTTGTAAGGAAAAAACAGATTAGAATAGATTGTTATACGTAAGACTAATTTTAATACGAAACGTATTACAGTCCAGTTTTTTTATTAAATTACAACGGTCTTTAAGAACCTTAAAGAAGCCTACAAACTTACTCTAACTCAATATGAATAAGAGCGCGAATGTTTAGATAAATAACGTCCTCAAGGTTTTATTTAAAGAAAAATAGGTAAGTTTTTCGACTACAGATATATTTCTCGAGATATACAGATTATATATATATATATATATATATATATATATATAGATATATATAGACATAGATATTAGTCGAAAAACTTAGGTAAAAACGTATGTACATTAATAATGTTAGTTAGAATCAACAAAATCGCTGTACCCTTACTAATAAGTTCTGTCTAAAAATTGTGTAGAATACGCCAATTGCTCTAAAAGTTTTCGATCAGTAAGTAATACGGATCTCTAAAAAAATTTATTGATGCGCCAGCGGCGTCTCTCTCCTTCTTAACATAATTCTTGATGCTATCTTGTTCTCGGAAGGCCAATCTTTTGTCTCTTTTTCGCTTGCTTATGGGCGTAATATAACTGTCTCTCTCCGACCTCAATCGATACCTCTAGACACCCACGACAACCAGTCGAAGTCAACGTTACTTGGTATCACTTAAGCCGGGAAAGTTTATTTCATTGATTTTTTATTTACAAATACTTTTAAGCTTAAGCCTAATGATTTTTTTATTACTTCTCTGTTATAATCATTATTATTTTTGTTCTGTTAAAATCCTAATGAAATGAACTAACTGATTGATTGTTTGATTGATTGATTGATTGTTCCAATATCTTCTTTTGACGTCTCACCTAATTTTTTAAAATTTATATTTGTCAAAATTTTCAACGAATACAAAAAAAGATCTTATGATGCCATGAAGATGATATTGCAATACCTAATACATACATATATTGGTATAGTTTACCAATTAATATACCTATATGCTAACATTTAATACTGATAACATCTATTAGATACCATTATAGAGGAAAAAAAATCCCACATGGTGACCTTAACTGACATCATGTCACCAATAGATGTCGCCTGTTTCCACTAAATAAATAAAAAATGATAAAGGCACTGTTCTAATGGACAATAAAAATACTTTATCGTGAATACTGCCATACACTGTCAAAATGTTTCTACAGAAATAAAGTGTCAAATTCAAATTTTCAAAATTACGGAACGGAGCTCTTCGTTTTAAAGAAATGAACGTATCTCCACGCTTATCCAATGCTGATTAAGGTGTCTTCATATAGGTTTTCTACGATGTATTTCTACACCGTCAGCACGTGATTGAAATACGCATATAAAAAAATCAAAAACACAACCTTTTGATGCATTCTTACCAACCAGAATTTGAATTAGAATTTGAATATCCACTGCAAAGTTCAAAATATAGCAGGTTACACTTCTTACAAATTTAAAAGAGAATATCTCCTAAATTACTGAATTTAGTAAAAAAGTAATCAGTATTTTTTTTTATTGCATGAGTTCAGCAGACAGGCTCATGGAAAACGGTTACCATCGCCTATGAACATTTGCAACACCAAAGGGCGTTACAAATAAATGCGCTGCTGCTCTCTTAAGGGAAACTGGTACCTGGCCACTAATGCCGGAACACAACTCAAGGTTGTTATGGTGGCATACTCAAAACTAGGGGTGGTAGCCATCCAGACGGGCAAATACCCTACCACCTGGCTGTGAGTTGTTTTGTCGCCTCTTACGACAGGCCGCCCGGCCGCAGGAAATTGTATTCGTTCTCCGTTTCTGCATGGATAATATACTATGTATAGGGATAGTAATGTAGGTATTGATTAAGATTTGAATAGTAATACACCATACAACAATGTACGTAGATATCACACATTTAATCACTAAGATATTGCTTGTAGGTAGATATATTAAAAAAATATTACGTATTTACCTCTGTTAAACGTACGGTGAAGTCCGGTGGACATATATAATTTTTATTTCTTCCATGATCTCACTATATTATTACTTATACAATAGTATAGCAGCGTATATAACAAATTTCCGTCAAATTTTATCCAGATATCCCATTAATATCTGCATGACTGTAACGTACTCTCAGACGGAAGACGGATAGGCAAACATCGTGATAGTATACAATACAATAAACCATAAAACAATTGCCCCCTTATTCATAATAGCAATACGAGGTTTATAGGCTCGTTAAGCATATGCTATATTTTTATTGCCTAAAGCAGGCAAACAGGCGGACGGCCCACTTGATGGAAGGTGGTTACCGTCGCTTATGGACTTTTGCAACACCAGGGGCGTTGCTAACGCGTTACCGGCCTCTAAGAAATTTTATAACGTCCTTCTTAAACGACCCCATGTCATAGCGCAGAGGGAAAACCTTGGCGGGAAGTTCCCTCTAGATCATTGTTGTACGCAGAATAAACGTTCTAGAGAACCGTTGCGTAGTTGAGCGTGGGAGCTCAAGGAAATGAGGCGTTGGCACCAGATCAAACAGTTCCTCGGAACACTCTCCGTTGTACAGGCGGTAGAATACGCAGAAGGACGCAAAGTCTCTCCGAAGGCTAAGCGATTCTAAACCGCCTGTTGGTATGGAATCGTCGACTATACATACGAACGGCGCGACGCTGGATGGAGTCGAGAGGGTCAGTCTGGTAAGCGAGTTCTCCAGCCCATAAGTGTGAGCAGTATTCCATATGCGGCCTAATTTGTGCTTTGTAAAACACAAGTCTTTGCCGTGGGGTGAAATACTGCTTAAACCGGTTTAGCACACCAAGCTTTTTGAAGCAAGTTTATTTATTAGCCTTGCCTTCCAGATGACCCCGAAACTGCACGTCGTTCGTTATATCGACGCTAAGGATTACTTTACTTTACGTTACTTTTGGAGATGGTAAGGGGTGTTTCTTGGAACTGTGGCGCAGGGACAAATGGGGTCTTTTTTGCAGAGAATGCGCAGACCTGTGTCTTCGTGGGGTTAAATTGGACAAGATTTTGTCGTCCCCATTCAGAGACTCGCTCCAGGAAGTTCTCCACTTCAGACACAAGTCTGACCCGACTTTCTTCCACTAGCAACCGAGGGACATTAGCCCGGCTGGTATATCTGGCGTCACCTGTACTGTCATCCGCATAGCAATGAATGTTCTCCATAGACAACAGATCATTAATATGCAGGATGAACAGTGTTGATGATAGCACATAGCCTTGAGACACACCAGTATTGATAGGCTTGGTGGTAGAGCAGCAACCGTCGACGGCGAACTTGATGCTGCGCCCACCAAGAAAGCTTGATAGCCACATGCAAAGTCCCTCAGGTATTCCGTATGATGGCAGCTTTGTAAGAAGTGCCTTATGCCAGACCCGATCAAAGGTCTAAGCTGACTGCCAAGGCTTCCCTCTTGCTCTCAATGGCTTCTGACCGACGGTGGGTAAAGTATACCAAGAGATCCCCAAGAGATTTTATACACAATAGCACCATTAATACGATTACGAATAACTCTTTTAGATAAATCTTTATAACAATAACGAATAGGCAACTAGCAACAATCCTTTTGATAAATGGAAAAATCTACAAAGCCTTCTCATGTTTAATCAGTATGCCTCAAGGCATTTTCTTTTAATCCCTTTTTCTAACCGGGCCTTTAGTCTGCCACCGACAACAATTTGTTATCTGTCCTCTTTTTAATTTGGTAATTAATTAAATTGACTATTCGAACATGCATACACAGTCCGAATGTTTGAAGAACATTATAAATCACTGTTGATCTATTTAATGGAAATTGATTAATTTATGCTATTTCAAATTGATTGACTATGAATTGAAAGTATTTGAACTTTAACAAATATATTTAAAATAAAATTTCGTCAGCGACAGTGCAGGAACTTGTAACCAGGTACATTTTTGGTTACAGTATATTTTCGTCCCAATTGTTACATATTGCATGTATACCTTATTTATTTATTTGGGTTTATGGCGTGGTAGCTAGGCCTTTAAGCCAGATCTTAGATTTTAATGTAGTTTCTTCATTTGCTTAAGCCTATGTGTAGCACAGCTGAACTGTAGGTTATCAACTGGTGCCATTCAACGGAGTTCTTGTGAGAACTCAAAAGGCCACATTTGACTATATAGTTCACATTTCTCACAAAACACATAATTACTACTCAAAAACTATAAATATCCTACAACTATTGTTCATTTTAGAGTAATTTTACACATTTTTAGAAAATGAAACTGTACAGCACAACATCTCCTTATACAAAAACTCTGTATACTTACCTATATCACATTAGTAGTAGTTACAAGGTCCTACAATAATGCCAATCTGGCTGTTGCACGTAGGTCTCCCCTAGTTTGCGCCACATATCACGTTCCTCCGCTGAGCTCATCCAGCGCCTACCGGCGACCTTACGCAAATCATCGGTCCCGCGAGCTGCCTGCGAGCCGCCGTCCTACATACACTACGTTCATCGAGACGCGGTCTCCACTCCAGTACTCGTCGGCTCCATCAATCATCGGTCCTTCAACAAAGCACTTGTTTAAAGTAGAAAAGATACAAATATTTGTTACAATCAAATTATGCCAGTATACTAACATCAATCACTACGTTATTGTATTAATAAGATATTTCACAAAATAAACAATCTATATTTGCTAGAATAATATTGTTCATAGTTCAATGACCTGTATTTAATGTGCACACATATTATAAAGATAATAGAATCCTAAATAGGAAATTGCACTTCAGCTTGCTAATTTTGCGAGCTACGTCAGTAACTTTGGATCTTTTACAAAAATTATATATAGTCCTCATTTCGGATTTTATCCATAAGAAAGTATAGCTCGCTGAGTGACTTGTTTACGGACCAACCCAGCCGTCAGTGTCCACGTCTCAGCCCCGTAGGTCAAAACAGGAAGGGCGCACTGCACAAAGATTTTCATTCACACTTATAATACGTATGTATAATTATTTATTTGTTTGTTAAGCTACCGAAGCCATATAAACAAAAACTGAACCCATATAAAATAATCGCATCCGTCCGTCTCTTACAGTTATAGAAGAACTAACAGTGCCAGCTAAATTACGATCGCGTTGCCATGACGGCGTTTTTGTTATTGAATTGCAACGGCAGCGGCACCAAAAAAAGCGCCACCGCCACCTTTTTGCCTATATTCGTCTATCCCACGGAGACGATGTAATTTATTGGGATAATAAGTATCCTAAGTTTTGACCCGGGATAGAAGCTACTCTGTCCGGGCTGGAGGCGAATGTGCAACCGAACCCACAGCTTGGACAAGAGACGTTCGAGGATCGGCCAGGTGTTTTAGTGAGTATACCAAACTGTGGCGTGGCAATAGCATTCCTGCAGGGATGCCAGTACCACCTCGACGAGGCGAGTCCCGCATACCGGCCGCGATTTTTCCCTCTCTGGTCCCCAATCGGCTTACCCATGGTAAAAAGGGGTATAAGCTAGCTCTTTGTCGTGTGCCGATCAAATGGCAATAAATGCCGGAGTCCCTCAGGGTTCGGTGCTCTCTGCAATACTTTTCGTGCTGCATATAAACGGCTTACTGAAACGCGGTATTTTAGGGTTTGCAGACCACAGCACTATTGTAGAGAGCCATACATCATGCGTGCGAGCTTGTAGTGCTCAGGTCCAGTTACTGAGGGAGGTAATGATCAATAGGTCGAACTTCACCTTGAGGGCATTTTTCGATTGGGGTGAATCCACTCTGGTCAAGTTCAATGCCTCCAAAACCCAGACGTGTCTCTGCTCTGCCAAAAGGAGTCTTTCTAAATTTACTCCTACTTTCCGAGGTATATCCATACTGATAGTTGACCGTCTTTAGCTTCTTGGCATCTCCTTAACACAAACTCTAAATTTTGGCTCCTATATAGAGTCTGTAGCTCAGCTGGGTGGCAAAACGCTAGGGGTTCTATCCAACGTGAGGCAGTACTTCACACCACTTCAGTTGCTTAATCTTTACGAAGCACAAGTACGGTCTTGCTTTGAATACTACTCTCATCTTTGGGATGGCTCAGCCAAATACCAGCTAGAGATACTAAGGTCAATGGAGAATAAAGCTAGGAAGCTGATAGGCAATAATTGACTATTCGACGACAGGCTTCAGGGCCTAAATCATCAACACAAAGTAGTCACTAGTTTGTCGGTATTCTATAGGATACACTTCGGCGAGTGTGCCCCGTAATTGCACGAATTAATACCACCCTCACCATTTTACGCCACCGATATGTGGTGAAAATACCAACAAAGCGAACGAAACGCTATGCTTCCACTTTTATCATAGGTATCGCTGAAGAGTGGAACTCTTTTCACTCAAATTCTCAAAATATGCTCTGTGTATAATAATGTATAACGAATGTAATTACGTCGCTATTTCTTCGAATAAAGTTTTTCTTTCTTTCTTTCTTTGTTTCTTTCTTTCTTTCTTTCTTTACCGTCGTCTGTTTTCCTGAAAAATATAATCTAGGTGTATTCAAGTCTCGCGTGAATAGCTTTCTTCTAGGTATGCGTGCTCCATCTTACACTGCGTTTCCACATGACATCAGGCGCAATGTCCGTCAAACGCGAACCTATTAAATATATAAAAAAGTTCGTTTTAAAATTCGTTTAGTATTATTCACGTGATGCTCTAACAGACGTGAGAGAAAGGCAGGCAAATTCCAAAAATATACATCATTTTCGGAATCTGCTGATTTGATTTAGCCCCTCCGATGTTTTGTCTTTTTTGAAATTTATTAAACAAACTCCACACGTCCAACAGGTTTTTTATATATAGATTATTATATTATAAAGTAGGATATGCCCGTGACTTCGTCCACGCTTCACTTGGAATTCCCGCTGAATTCCCGGGATACCAAGTACCGCAGCATTTAAATAAAGAATGTTAGCTATTGTTTTATTAAAAACTGTTAAGGAATAAAGTAATTTTTATACACCCGAACAACTACAAACCACCCCCGGGAATATGCCCGCGGGATTCCCGAGATAAAAAAATCAGACATTTTATTACATAAAATTTGCTGTCAATCAGTGAAAAAATCACATTGGAATTAGATTTTTTAAATCTGATTATTTTAAACCATTCCCAGAAAAATTCCCGGGATAAAAAGTAGCACCGATTTTAAGTCTAAGAATTTGCTGTCGATCAGCGAAAACCGCATCGAAATCGGCCGAGTAGTTTTTACGGGAATCCCGAACAAACGGACAAACTCACAAACAGCCAAGAAATCTAAAAATATAATAAAAATGCATCGTGTTCTCCATCGTTGATATAGTCTATTCCAGTTGGTTTTTTTTAAAGGTTTTAAAGACACGTTATGTTTAGAATTTTATAATATTATTATAGATATCGCTTGCGTGCGGGGAGTACCCGTAAGAACATACTGAGTCATCGAAGAATGAAAATGAGCTTTTCCTATGAGCTTCATATTGTACAAATCTTGGAAAAACGCAGAAAAAAGTTCATCCCTAAATTGGATACGCATTACATTATTAGAAAAACAAACCCAAAGATATGTGTCAGAATTAATTGAATAAGAATAAATTAATAAAATCTTCATTATTTTTAAAATCATTAACCTCATAAAACTTACTTGATGCCGGTCTAATTGGTCGACAATTGTACGGTTTCCGAGTTTATTGTTTTATTGAGAGCACCTCACGGTTATCGCGTGAAGATGAGGCGTAATTTACTGCCGTTTGGGGTTCCACTGAAGCATCATCAGGTTATGTTGTTATAATCATAATGTGTGGCTGATTAAATTTAATAATGAACGACTATTTAATTAGCATGACCCACTTTAATAAACGATTGGAATTAAGATTGAATAGTGCTTTTTATGTTAACATGCGTGTTGATGGTTGTATTTGAAAGAATCTTACCTAATATTCCACTTTATTTTGATATTTCTTGTATTCGTTATACAAATCAATAATCAATAGGTCCCCTGACAATTTTAGATTTCTATTTATTGACACAATGTACGTTTATAATTTAAATTGAATCAAAAGTATTCTAATTATATTTTAAAAGAAAATTACATAAAATAATTATATAACTCCACTATCTAACAAAACTCGCAGATCTGGTTTATTTTTTTACGTAATAATGCACTGGACTACCCTCATATTCCGTCTGAAACAACGCTTAAACAGTTAGAAAGTTTTGACAGAATGAAGTGCAGATGCTTGTTTGTTTACAAGACAATAGTTTTTAAACTGTTTAAATAGTTTGTATGACAAAGCCGGAGATTAGTCTCTTTAATACTGGGATATTCCTTTTTATAAAATTTTAATACTATCATTAAAACAAGTTATTTTTTGTGTGACATAAATAATGTTACATGCCGTCAAAGATAAGCGCACAGCTGCCTGTCGTAAGCGCAATTCATTGTCTTCCAACGATTTAAGAATTCTTTTGTGTTTTGAATTTGTAATTAAGAAAAACATGCTATTGTTTTTCTATTTGTTTTATAACCATCATTAGCGTCGAACTAATCCTTATTGTTATTGTTTTCGACTTTGTGGCCGTTCGCAGGTGTGCAAATTATTATTTCTCGGAAACTCAGTGCGCGCGGCCAATTTCTTTGTACTGTCTAGTGAGTATAAGACAATGCCCGAATGGAGGGGTGGGCAGTCAAGCGACGACTACGAGACGAGTAAGACGTTTTCGAGTACTCTCGATTAGCAATATAGACGACGGACTTTACGCGTGTCGAATTGTAATGAATCGTGCAGTGTGAACTGGTTGCATACAGTTTTATTTGTATTTGTTTTATAGGTGTTTGTACAGTTCTAATAAATTCTATAGTAGTTCCAACGGCATTTTTTATTCGAGTCCTATAGCTCGTAACAATAAATTAAATTAGTTATATTTTTCGACTGCAGTCTGTTATTTAATTATCAATTATTATTGTTTTTGTAAATATTTTTGCTTATAGTCTAGGGGGGACTGGACAGAAGTTAAGCTTTTTATTCCATTAGTTTGTAAAGTCATTGTAAATTATTATTATTAGAATGTAATGTGTATATTTGAGTGTCTAAGATTTCAGTGCTTCTGAAATTTAAGATAAAAAAAACTCTGGTTTTAATCCCTGAAATATTAAATGAAATTCGTTTAGCCGGGATAAACTTTTAGACAGACGGACAAAAAATCTATAAACGGTCATTTATCATTAAACATCTTACAAATGGTTGCAAAATAGCGTAACTATAGTTTAGTTATAGGTTATAGTTTTCACGTAAATTTTAACAATTGTTTTAAAGTCATATACTTACAGACAGTACAATTTTATTCGTATAGTCTTTTGCCCCAAAAGCTTAAATTTTTATCGGGATTGGGAACCCAAGATACCACGAGGAAACTCACAACAAACGCATTAATTAGAATAATATATTTCATTTTAACTGAAACTAATTTTCCCTCTTCAAACCATTTTCCAACTTTGCCTAAACAGGGAAGCGTCAGGGGAATCCAAAAACGTAGGATTATCCGGGCACCGAGGGGCGATTGTTGCGGGACTGCAAAATAAACGACTTGACAACGATCCCGCATCGGGATTAGGGATGCAGGGATAATTACTGCTATCCTACTTCATCTCCATGTGAACAGGTGTGTTATATTGTTATCATACAGACGCAAGTATTTACGTAAGACATATTTACGCAAGAATAAATATTTTGTTACATTTTATATCATCTCATCTCATTTCATTTCACTTCGTATTTTAATTCTGTATTGATAATTGATGCTAGTGAAAATTAAGTATGACAGAAAAAGCATGAAAGTAGGATAAGCGCAGTTGATATGAGAGCTTTGAGATAATAGGTTAGATTGAATATTTTTGTTTTTAATTAATAGTATAACAAGGAGCAGTGTGGATAAGAGAACGTTATAGATTGAAAAAAGGTGTAATAAGAGTTGGAACAGGAATGTTAAGGTGGTGGACATATAGAAAGAAAAGTTATAAGTAGAATCATAAAACAGGCGCATGCCGGTATTGTGTATAGTAGAGTTATTATTAGTAGACTTCGACGAAGACACCACGATCAAATACGAGAAGTGTTAAAGAGAGGTCAGGTCATATTTAACCCTGCCAAACGTGTAGACTAAGTGCGACCGCGTTGTGTAGATTGCTTGACCCTGCCTAACGGTGTATTCGTACTATGTGCTAATAATTGAAATGCTATGTGCTTAGTTTCTAGTAATACCATCTACGAAACCGTGTTTTAATACCGGCATTTTCGGTCAATCTAATTCGTTGGATTATTTGAGGGTATCCCGTCTAATTGCAGGGGATTCGTAAATTAAACCAAGTGACAACGGCCTCCGGCAGTGCGGGGTCCGCCGCGGCGTAATTGGCAGTTTCAATTTAAGCACCTCATTAACAACACCCAAAGTATTAAAAGTCTATTGATTTTTTGTACGGATATATTCTGTGCAGTGTAGGTATTATGGAATAGCTATATTCTATTAAATATATGGGAGAGCTCTCGTCCTGTTGAACTGTTTAATTGAGATAATTATTTTCTAGGTAGTATTGCAAAAAGTCGTTAGGATTGGGAAGTCCAAAAAACATTTCGACAACTATCCAATTCAAGTAGATTTTAATACATTTCATAACTTTCATTCCTTTAGTGCAAATTATATTCAATTTTATTTGTACGGAATTATGGCTCCAATGATTTCAGCTATATTCAGTTGATGTTTATAGTAAATCAGGTAATTGGCGTTAAAATTGGCATAACGAAGGATTTTGTAGAGGTAACAAAACATCTGTTTTCATAATTTGCCTATGGAATCTTAAAGAAGCGTTTAATAGAAAATACGCCAAATCTTAAAATTATTCACAGGAGGATCCTGTTTAAACTAAATTTCATTGAAAATATTTTTTAAGATTAACCAATCGAAATTTCTTCCAACATTTCCAAATTTCCATCTCATAGTTCAAAAGATAAAAAGACACACTTTTCAAAACTAACAACATACTTATTTATGTACTTAAATGAAAAAGAATCTTCATTGTGATATTTAGGGATTAATAATATAAGGAACGATGGTGTAGGTATATTGATAAAAAAATTGATTTCTCAATTATAGGTCTATAGATATTAGTACTTCACATTCTATAGATACTACGACATACCTATAGAATTCCTTTCGGTTTAGCACGTTTTATGATATTGAACCCATTAGTTTCCGCGAAAAATTGCTGTAAAATTGTTACACGGACCAACTTGATAATTTTAAGTTTCATATTATTGCATGAGTTTAAAAGACATGCAGACAGCCCACCTGATGGAAAGCAGTTACCATCGCCTAGAGACATTTGCAACACCAAAGGTGCTACAAATGCGCTCCTGTTCTCTAAAGGGAGACTGGAGCCTGGCTACTAATGACGAAACACAACTCAAGGTTGTTATGACGACATACTCTAGACCAGGGAAGGTAGCCATCCAGACGGACAAATGCCCTACCATCGGCTGTGGGTTTATTTGTCGCCTCTTACGACAGGCCGCCCGGCCGCAGGAAATTGTTTTCTTTCTCCGTTCCTCCACGGATAAGTGTCCTGTTTTCCCCAAAAAGGCTACAAAACCCTAAAAATATATTAAAAGATTATTTCAAATAAACAAAATCGATTATTAACGTATTGTTTCTAAAGTTATACTTAGTGTGCTATATTTTCTTCTAAGTAGTTTCGTTATAACTAGTAGGTAGCGGGGGAGGGATTGTCGGAGGGTTTATATAGCGTTTAAAGTCGGAGGGGCGGCGGCGTACCTGCACGCGCTAGTCTCCTGCTACTAATATTTTATCATTTAAAATGTAATGCAATAAGTTATTTAAAAAAAGGTTTAGTGGCGTAAGATTTTACTGCTATTTAGTATTTATTTTAAAATTACAAACATACATTTCAATTTCCTATAATAGTATACTATAATAAGTCTGTAAATGGTTCGAGTATGTCCAATGCATTTAAAAATGTAAAACAAATCAGAGGGGCTAATTCGAAGCAACAGATTCCGAAAATGCAATAATTACTTGAATTTTTGTCTGTCTGTTTGTTAGAGCATCACGTTAAAATTACTGAACGCATTGAAATAAAATTTTGAAACGGAGCTTACTTTAGCTTTGAACTTGGATCACGGCGCGTAACTTAGGATACTTTTTAACCCGATAAATGACATCGTTTCCGTGGGATAGATGAAAATAGTGAAAAAGATGGCGCTGCGATTGCATCTTTTTTGGAGCCTAATGAACGTATATGAATGAAACTGTACATAAGGCTGGCTTATAACCCGAATCAACACTTAGGATACTAAACAGATTCGCAAAACAGATGGTACTGCAATTGCGATGTGGACAACCACCGCTGTAATTCAATAAAAAATATGTTGTCAGGTTGCCCACATGTCATTCATTATGTATTAGGTACTTTAAATCAGGTTGGTTGCGACTTTTCTTTATGTTTTGCGGTACGGTTGTTTACACTATATTGACATCGTTTCTTTATAATCGCAGTTACAAAGAAATAATAAACAAGAAACTTAAGTATTGAAGGTTTATCTATACTTACTAATATATAAAGCTGAAGAGTTTGTTTGTTTGCTTGAAAGCGCTAATCTCAGGAACTACGGGTCTGATTTGAAAAATTCTTTCAGTGTTAGATAGCCCATTTATCGAGGAAAACTATAAGCTATATATCATCACGCTAAGACTAATAGGAGTGGAGTACCAATTAAGAATGTTTCAAAATCAGGGGTTTTTTTAACTTAATTTTTTTTTACTATTCCATGCGGACGAAGTCGCGGGCAGAAGCTAGTATATATATATGTACAACATTTAATTAATTTTCATGTACGTAACATAGAGGTACAATCTAGGGTTTCTCACGCGTCGTTACCGCGGGGAAATCTCTAGTCTATAATTATCTATTAATTTGATATTCAATTTGTCTCAAATTTACGGTAACTTCGTGGACTCCGAGCTTCACGGATTCCGGTCTAATGAATGAAGGAAGAAGAATCTCAAGCATATGATGCAAAAAGCAATCTTCAAGTTCACTTCAATGTCTATGAATAATGGAAGTATATATAGAGCCTTTTCACCAACTCATTGGAGTTATAACTTGATGCGAAATCAAAATAATGTAAAAAAAATGTATAATATAGTACACGTAATAAATTCCAAGTCAAATATTCGCCGTAGGTGATCAGCCCTCTACAAAGTGCACCGTGTACCCTCACCCCAACTTCGAAGGTTTCGAGGGGTTCCCTATAATCTGATTTAGTGGTAGTTACGGACAGGTAAAGTGCTTTTTGCACGCTGATTTTAACTTGTCTCAGTGATACCATGTTTCACTGGATTAGATTGTTCACAGCTACATTAGGTACTCTGTGTTATTCGCGCGTGATTTAGATGGAAAATGTCTCTTCCGTTCTTTTAAATTTTCTTAATTATTTGAAAGAAAGAAAACAGGTTTATTTTTAGGACGAACATACACAAATGGGACAAACACATTGAAAATAATGGTAATAATACAAAGAGAAAAACAACCATAAAGTAACACGAGAAGATATACATATATAAGTCCTAAAAATTGATTCAAGCTCAGCAAAATGTCTGTATGTATGTGTATGTATGTCTAATCTTCCGCTTAAACCTAGTTTTGAGATCGACAGGGAATCATTTTTTCCATACTCCTCGGCCTCCTCCGATTTGTCTCTGTGGGCAGTGGTTTAGTGGAATACGCTTTTGCCGGCCTGGCTAATTGAAACTCAAAGGTTCCATTCTTGACACGATTTTCGTAAACGAACTTTGCAATATTTGGTATGGTCAAGCATAACTTGCTTAGCGTGGTTATTAACAACGTGTGTGTTTGACTGCCAATATTTAAAAAAAAATAACATTGAATTACAGCATGTACTACATATTCCTACTACATTTCGATCGATCGATCTAGTATTTTGTGAGAAAAATGAAATGACATACAAAAACAGACAGAAATACGGACGAAAAAACGGACTTGACGAAGATGTCAGTCGAATTTTATACACATTTACAAAGTTAAATAAAATTGAAGTGTATGTTTGTTGTAGTGTCATAATAACAGCTTATTACTAAATGCATATGAAAGTATATATGGCACATAATCATTTTTTTTTAAATTATTGTCTGTCTGTCTGGATGTTCCGGCTAATCTCTGAAACGACCAGACCGATTTTGACGGGACTTTCACTGACAGATAGCTGATGCTATAAGGAGTAACTTGGCTACTTTTGTTTTAAAATAAAAATTGGAAGGCGCACGCGCACCTCACCGCCGTCGCCGTACCGGAAGGCAAATGAAATTCCACGCGGACGAAGTCGCCGTTAACAGCTAGTTATACATATTTTCCAAGTTCTAATATTTTATACTTTTTTTTCCCTATTCTATTTAACTCATGTTGTGATTTTTCCACAATATAATATTTACACATTCTGCCTTTTATAGATTCTTGTTATTCCAGTTTATTGACGATATTATAAAGCATGGCCCAAATGGCTATGGAACAACAAAATATTACTTTAAATTTTAACTGAATTATGGCAACTCACCTTAAAATTGTAAGGTACATCGATGCTATTAATTCCATCAGAAATATAATTTCGCCATTCATCGGCCTCGGGAACGCGGTTCAATCTCGAACCATATCGAATCACACCAGCTTCTCGAGGCAACCGCTTTTCACATCAAATCGTTAATTGTAGTCAAACTATTATAAACCTTAAAACCAAGCAATAAGGTAAACGAAAACCCATGTCAAATGAGCACAGGGAGTGCAGAATGACTGCGCGTGTAAACGCTAATGGCCCATGAAATTGACCGTTTGGTGATAAGTGTTCGACAGATTTTTTCCAGTACTTTAAAATTTGTTAGTGAAATCTGATGTTAAATAATCGGAGGGTCATGAAGAAGTTATTGCAAAGACGTTGGGTTCGAAACCAGGTCAGGGATCTTGCATGGCTTAGAAATTTTTTCTTAATTAATGTGAATATTGTTACAATTATGTCCCTGCTACATCTGAGATAATGTTAGTGTGACTGTATCATGCAGATGTAGGTAAATTTTTAATGGGGTATTTGTGATGCGACATTGTTATTAATTTTTAATGACGTTCAACATTGGTAGATAACTTATGTATATCCAATAATGTAGCTAATTATTAACGGCGTTATTATTAACCATATAAAAAGATGCATTTGACCACAGTCACTAACACTAACATTATCCTAGATGGCGCAGGAACATTACCATGTGCTAATGGTAAAAGAAATCATTCTAAAGACACGTATCCACCAAAATCACCAATGTGAAGCCAATAAAGAGTGGCCAGTGTACCATTCTTCCATCAAAAATGAAGAGGGCCAAGCCTAATTGTAGGTCTTTATTAGCTGGTATTATATCAAAATGTAAAACTGATATCTAAACGATCCAAATTAAAAATTGTTCATATGCACGAGGCATTGAAATATTTATTACTTTGAAGACATGAGCAACATGGTTGATCTCGGGTGTATTGTTTATTTAAAATAATTGTAACGAAGACTTACAAAGGACTAATGTACCTACAGCTTTTGTCAAATTATTGTTTAGAATCTTAAAAGCATTTAAAACATCATCTTAACATTAAATTCCAGTTGCGTTAAGAGCGCCCGCTATAGAACCTGGTGTTCACTTTTCTATTTTATCTGCGATCTTCCAAATCCCTTATCATGACACCCACTTGCAATCCTGCACGACATCAACCCATTATTTGTAGGACTGACCCTTCAACGGAATCTGAAACTGGAAACGGCATAGCTAGAGATAGCCATTCATATTAGCATAGGCGATTGTCTTGCAGTTTCTCTGCTAAATCACGGATATGATGGCTGCTGCGGATGCGGGATCTTCTAATGAGTTCCGTCTGCAAATACATAATCACTACAGCATGTTTGTCCTTGTGTCATACATCTCTTGCTTATATTACTCAAGTGCAGGCATAACGCGATAGCAAAAAACTATTATTAAATTGAAAATAATGAACCCAAAAGACCATAAATCCCATACCTACATGACTAGAACTATCATGCAACAAAATCGTGCTCTGTAATTGGTTTCGCGTTATCTTATCAGTAACATTCAAACGTGGATTCTTATCAAAACCGTTTACAGCCACTTCTCTGACGCATTCGATGATAACAACCACTTGTGTTGACACACCTCACCGCCCCCAACGCGAACATTCAACGACTTTTAGATGAAACTTTATTAAAACGTAGAGATCTGAGTATATTGGCTACGATAATATTATTAACCAGTGTTTGAACAAGTGAGGAAGAATTATTTTCATTTAGTCACGGCTGTTTCTTGCAGTGTTTTGAAACATGGAATGCGCGTTTGTGTTACGCAAATTAATAACAGACCACTCGGCCGCCATAAACAATGGCAGCGGTTTATAAATATACCTACGTACCGACAGACATGTCTGCTATGTGGTAATTATGAGTGTGCTCATTTAATTATGCTTCTACATAGGAACTAAAGTCGAAACACAAAATATTCAAAATCTTTTATGAATAAAAAGACCTCTTCTTATTCGGGATTATGGATTATGATGGCCTCAAACACAATAAATTAAAATAATCCTACCAGAAGGAGATCTTAAAAGCAATCTGTCTATTAGACTAAGATGCTTTTTTATTGCCTAAAGCAGGCAAAAAGGCGGACGGCGCTCTTGATGAAAGATGGTTACCGTCGCCTATGGACATTTGCAACACCGAGGGCGTTGCCAACGCGTTGCCGGCCTCTAATCTGCTAACTTAAATGATTGGATTCATAAATACAATAAGCTTAAACGTCCCTTTACTGACTTTGTCTTAATTTATAGGGCTACGGGGTAGTATACCTCTGCATTGGCCAAGGCAGACGAGCAGATTTCATACGTTTGTTATCTCAGTATGCAAAGTTTCCTCAGGATGTTTTCTTTCGCTGCCAACTGCCGCTGGGATCATTAGCATGCATATTATTCTTCAAAGTGAATCCAGCATTTTTTGGCCTACCCCTTTTACCAGAACCTAGCAGAGGTATAGTTTACATAGAACTAACTAACTTTACATTACATACATTTCAGAATATACAAAATATTTACCTCCATCATCTCATATATACCTATACGTGTTAGCTTTATAGATCTTCATACGTTTTCAACTCCTATTTCCCATAGAGGTAGGCAGAAACAATAGATGGAACTTGCATTTGGCACATAGTTACCTCTTGCTTCATCTATTTACATCAATCTTTCACGTCTATTTGAAATTATTTTTACTAATCCTTTGTGCAGAATAGTAGAACAGGTAGACACCAATTCTGCCATTCGAAAACCGGTTTTGCTAATCTTCTTTCTTCCATTCTCTTCTCATGCCCAAACAGTCTTTTTAATCCTTGTTTACGTCTTTTAATCCAATATTTCCCTTGCTAATCAAAAGTTTACAATCCCTCACCGGGCTATGGAACGAGCTATGTTAATAGGTATTTCTCTTATAGATAGAATGAGAAATTACGATATCCGTAAGAAAACAAGATAACTGATATAATTCAAAAGATTAGTTTGTTGTGGCAGTGGGCCGTTCAAGTCTGTTGCAGGATAGACAACCGATGGAGCAAACGAGTCCAGAAGTGGGACTTGTCTCAGTAAATGTAGTAGTAAGACGACCTCCAGCTAGGTAGACTGACCACCTAAGTAAGGTCACTGACTCAGGTAGAACGAGATCAGCAGAGGACCGGCACATCTAGCAAAAACTTGGGAAGGCCTACGTCTAACAGTAGAACATGGATTAGCTGAATATCGTGATGATAAACTTATTTGCTTATGACATCACTTGACTTAGTCTTATATGTACTTCTTTTCTTACAAAGTTCTCAATTCAACTGCACGTATTCTACTTTATTATTTATTCTATTATAGTCTATACCCAACTGTCACTATTAATGGTTGTCACCAACACTCCTTAAAGACCAGCCTTTAGTTTAGTGTACTTTGAAGAGATTGGTGTGGTTTTATTCGTTCTTCTACATAATATGTATGTACATACCCATGTGTATCTTGAAATATGTGTATCATGCGAGGAATTTGCTAACGCGATAAAATATTTAGAAATAAATTAGGGAGTAGTTGTGCCCATAAATTGCGATAACACTTTCTCCCCTTAGTATTATTTGAGGTCTTACAATCCAACATCAATAGCATTTAACTGTATCAATAAAATAATTATCCAATCATGAGGCAATTTACTCGGATTGTCCCCGCGTTTCTTGTCTCTTTCCATCTCATAAAATCTGGAGATAACGTTGTTTCGCTCAGATCAGAGTAGTGACATTCGAGGACGGTGACTCTGTGCGGACTTGGCGTCTGTGATACTGTCCGACAAACTTATCTGTGCGGTCGTTATAGATTTTATCTTTATATGCATAATGTTGAAGTTGGTATGTTGGTTGGAGTTAAAACATTGTTTCAACTCGACACTGGTCAACTAGTTGTGGCCTCTCATGTATTTTCTATTTTCTCTAGACTCTAATTTCAAGGTCCAGGCCGGAATGTCGTTGCCATGTGACTGGATTTTGACTTTTCAAGATTCTATTACCATTTAGTAATACTGTAGGCGTACGACATTATGATAATCGCCTTGCATCTACGTCATATCTACTTATGTAAATAATTTATTTCGATATCCTTTTGTACGTGATATGTTATTGTGTATAGCGAGTATGAATATAGTATACACGGACTTTTCTTGAAATAACCAGATGTATAAAATTGTATTGCAATTGAATACGGAGTGTAAGAAAGTATGGGCGTAAAGTGCGAAAATAATTTTACAACTAGCTTTTGCCCGCGGATTTGGTCTCGTTGAAAAAAGTATATGTACGTTTTGAAGTGAGCATGTCATAATTTTTGGAAATATCGAACTTGATTTTTACTTCAAAGTACCTAATGATAAAAACCTGAAACGCCATCTAACAAAGGGAAGGTGGAACTAACCACGAGAGCGACACATTAAAATCGTCGCTATCATGCCATTGTTGCTGCCACGGCGATGTATTTATTAGTGAATTACAATGGTGACGCCAATAAAACGCGGTTGAAGTGCCATCTTTTCGGCTATATTCGTCTATCCCTCGGAAACAGTACCTTTTTTCTGGATGGTATTGTAACAACTTCTTTGGGATTCGGACATTTTCTTTATGAAGAGGATTCCTAATATTTTCAAATACAGAATGAGGCAACGGTTGTTATGCCTAGAGACGTAATTGTGTAAAAAATATCATATTGCGTGAAAATATTATTCTGTAAGCTACATAATATACACATTTAATCATTTATGTTACGTGTTTCTTTCGATGGAACGACTCCGGGATACCTGCAAAGCAAGGCTTGCCGTCGGGGCCGTTATAGTAGTACCCTATGTTCTATTCGAAATTTTGCATTTAATTCGACTTCCAAACAAAGAATGCTGATCTAAGCAAAATTAATTATAAGTTATGATTCTCGCACAATAATTTGCCCCCCCTAGAGAGCTGCTATGCCATGTGCAATGACCAAAGTCAAATTGAGAATAATATTTTGTGACTACGCCCGTTCACTTCTGAATCCGTTTAGTAAACACAACTACCCGCAAAAATTACAACAGTACTGTTGTAAATACTGGTTTGTGATAATTGTTCTTTACAAAAAAAACTCTTCATTAAACACACATACATGAAGAAAACTATTTTTTTATTTTCAACAAGTACAATAATAGTAATATTACTTAGAACAAATGTTCTTAACAGTAATTAATTGTCAATATTTTTTTTTATTGCTGAAGCACTGCAGACAGGCTGACGGCCCAACTATGATGAAAATTGGTTACCGTCGCCTATGGACATTAGCAATACCAGTGGTGCTTGAAAGAGAAACTGGACACTGATGCCGGAACACAACTCAAACTTGTTATGGCGGCATACTTTAGACCAGGGTGGTAGCCATCCAGATGGGCAAGTACCCTACCACCTGGCTGTGGGTTGTTTTATCGCCTCTTACAACAGGCCGCCCGGCCGCAGGAATTGGTATGATTCTTTTTCCGTTCCTGCACGGAGAAAATCAATTCTCACTTACGTAAATTATACATATTCTATATGTTTATTTTTCTTAGAATCCACCTAGCTAGGTCTAAAATGTTTACATCATTTATGTTGATTTTCACCAGGGCTTGCCACGCGGCTTTGCTTATGAGATATCCGATTTTAAATCGTAGTTGTCGGATAAAAGTATTTTCAATTCATTTATTCAATACCAGGTGCGTAGCTACCGCGGTATCAGCCGTATTAATGATACGGGGCCCCCAGGCTACAGCCCCGAAAGTGTGTAAGCAAAAATTCTTAAAATTTTATCCACAATCTTTTATAGATTAATAACATTTTTGAGAACAACTGCTGGACCAACATAAACGGCTATCAGACTTCTTATTATTATCTATAGAGGCAGAAAATATAGAAAAACTGAAATCGTCTTCACCTATATATGATTTGATAAATAAGTTTGTCGATAAAAAGGCGAGAAACCTGTATCTTTAACTTGAATTGTTTGTCTCACTTAGCTCCTGGGAGCAGTAAGTATGCGTAATAACTTATATTCAATATATAATTATTTTAATTGAATTCGAGCATTTTTTGTTTCTTTTATATAAAAAAAACCTGTACCCTTCCTTCAAGTCAAGCGTGGACGAAGTCGCGGGCATATCCTAGTTGTTTATACAATTGTCAATTATTACTCAAATCTTATGGTCTATAGTATTGTCCAGCGTCAAAATGTGTCATTTAAATAATCTTTAATCGAATTAAGTTTTCTTCATCAAAGAGATCAAGTAAGTATCCAATATTCTCATCTCAGATTTCAACCGAGATTTTTCGCTAGAATGATGTTGATGATATATTCTGAAATCACAGACAGACATTTCAATGTTATTAGTAGGTCGCTGATGCGAGCACGAGGCAGTTTTTATAAGCTGTCCTTCCCGCTCATAGACTTATATTTGAAGAATCTTGTATTCTGTACCTAGAAGGAGCACCGAATGCATTACAACATAATCCGTGATGACACCAAAAGACACAATCAGATAGACATCAAACTTTCACGAAACATCACGTGGAACGTGCCAGATGAATCTGCATCGCGTAAGGTAATGTTGCGAAACGTTATTCCGAATATGGATAGCCAATTAGTTGCCAAAAGAAATGCTTTTATAGTCGATTGTTGCGGTTTTTCTTTTACTTGTGACATCATCGCATACTGTCTCCATATCCATACATTTTTTGTCGATCCGATCATCATTTGACGAGAATTTTATGCTATCTTTAAAACGTTCCGTAGATTAAAGAACACGTAACTGAACGGTTTTCAGGGCAAAAGCAGATATTTAATTTTCGACCAGATAGCAAAATTGACACTACCCGAGCCAATTCGCGTTTTTCTAGAGCGATTATACACTTAGTCGGTCCAATCAAAAATTAGAAACTAGTGCAACATTTATCAAATGATCAGATCTTATTCAGGGTGTTTTTTTACCTTATTGAAGAGATGGGGCCTCGAGGTGACCATCTTTACTCAACTCTCAACTCAGCGGGCAACAACCTGCCGATAACTAGGTTTAAGCCGAGATATGCCTTCTCGACGAGCTTTCTATCTTTCTACATACCGATGGCAGTGATTAGGGCAGTCAAAGCTTCCGTGGTCAGCGCAAGGTGACTTTGGATTATGGGCATACATTCTTGAATTCGATGCACTAACTAACTTATGATCATAGCAATTTTAAAAAGCATTTCAATAACACACGTGTCATAGACTGTCTGAAAGAAGAAGAAACGGCCGCCTATATCCTAGTGGAATGCAAAGAATAGTAACCTTTATAGTGAAGTATCCAAACACACCAGGTAGCCTACTTTAGTTGTACAGCACCATTTGCTAGAGATTTGCTAGAGAAGCCGCATTAGATGAAGTAGTCTTTCTTTTAACCTCGCATGCTAAAAGGCGCTGCAGACGTCGAGTTGTGGGAACCGTCTTCTAGCAGAAGAAAATATAGGACATCTGCTCCCCTAGTGATATACATGGGCTATGGTAAACCCTCATCATCATAAGAACTGTTTGCCTACAATTAAACGCTTAAAAATAAGTTCGACTACAGGTGTAGAACCGGGCTTAGCTGCTGTGTTAGCCCCCTTCAGAATCATATTTTCAGCTCATAGGTATGCCATGGCTAAATATTTATTCGGCACTTGAGTTAACGCATTTCCATAAAACATCACTTTAAGAATCACTGTACTACAATGTAAGAACTAATTTAGGTATCTACTGTGTTACAAGTTTCATGCAGCTTGTCTACTACATCACAGATTATGCACGTCTTGCACATGCGGTGATATGTATTTAAATAGATTGATAGATGGTTCCTTAGTATAGTGAGTCAACTAACATTTTTCATACAAAAATGACGTATTACGATAGGTGATCTCGTGATAGGTTGGTAAACTCGAAAGGTCAAAATTTCAGTCCGAATATAAACATTACGACAATTAAATTAACGTAAACTTTTAGTCCTTATTTTATAATCCCAAATCATAAAATACCCAGTAATCGATAAAACTAAAATTTCACACGGCCTATGACGCTTTATACATTCGAAAATACATTTTGATTTGGACGAATAATAACACAAACAAACAGAGTACACGATCTAGAATAATGCTATTCCGTTAACGAACACTAACTATTTTGACAATTTTCTTAGTTAAACCAAAATTATTAAATACGCCATCAAATTACGACACTTTTCTAAATCAACAATAGGTATCATTTTAATCATTATTTTATTTAAACAACACAATGATGTTAATATAAATTTCTGCTCGTCGTATATCAGATAACATATCTGTGACAGGATATAAAGAATGCACTGTTATTATTATTTTATCGCAATACGTTATTATTAACAGTTTAATTTAGATAATAGTAGTAGTCATATTTTTCAATTATTAAACACACTTTTATTTTCAAATTGATATAATTAATAAAACTACGTTTTAACGGTTTTAAGCGTGGTAATTTATTTGATTTTTGTTATTCCGACGTTTCGGCCGCTTTTCAGTGGCCGTCATCACGGAAGACAAAGATGTCAACGAGTATTGTTAAAGTTTTATTTAGCCTACCTTCAACTTGTTCATTTTAATTATTTAGTTTTAATTTTGTATATAGTGGTTGGGTTTATCCAGCGTGTGTTCACAGTGAACACATGCTGGATAAACCCAACCACTACATCAAATTCGATAACCCACAAATCCTCGCAAAAGAGAATCGTTTCATACCTAGAATGATGCGTGAGGCTATTGAAACCAAAAAACACCCAAATTTCAATAGAGAAGGTGGTTGACAAGTACCACCTGTTTGGGATCCAATCCTCAAAACTATCAAGAGTCAAACCCAGCAAAAACCAACGCCCAGACCTCAGGACACTGTGAGCTCTTTCTGTGTGCACCGAAACACAAACCAACTTGACTAATAATTTCTTTTATTTTTTCTTCCACCCATTTTAATATTATATTATTAGAGTCAGGCATGTTTGCTGAGGAGTTTCTTGCGCCGCTTCTTCTCTTCAAGCCATAACATGTTGCGAAGCGGTGATAAATTAGATTAGGCTCCCATAGAGTAAATAATAACCATAAACAAAATAAAAACTAAATAATTAAAATGAACAAGTTGGAGGTAGGCTCAATAAAACTTTAAGAATTCTCGTTGACACTTGACATCTTTGCTCCCGTGATCACGGCCACTGAAAACTGGCCGAAACGTCGGAATAACAGAAATCAAATAAATTACCCCGCTTAAAACCGTTAAAACGTAGTTTAATTATGTATACAAGTCGCGAAAACTTGATATAATTAATGAAGCATAAGCAAATAAGCAACTTGATAATCAATTAAGCATATTCCGAGATAATATTTTTTAAAGTTTTCGCGACAAGTGCACATAATTAAAACTACGTTTTAACATAGTGTAAATAATAACAATAAATAATAAAGAAATGTGTGTGTGTGTAGTTCACACGCAGCAGAAGTGAAATAGTGTAACAAGGGGTGGGAGGGATTCTAAAGTTCGTGACGTCATATTTCATATGTTCATTATATCGTTGATATAATGATACTCAAATATAATGTTCATTATATTTGAGTTTTAAAACACAACATTTGAAGTATTAACAAAAATTTCAAAACATTTACAACTCTATCTGTATTAGTATTTCCAACTCTATATGCTTAAATTATTAAATATAATGTATTTTATCTCATTCTCCTGCAGGCTAAGTCCTATAGATTTATGTGTTTATCTCTTTTTAGTGTCGCTTGTTCGTTACACCGAGTTTCGAATCTCAACCGTTCTAAAGAAGTTTCACTTCAATAAAAGTAAATTATAAATAATTAACAAGTTGAGGGTAGGCTAAATAATAATGTTAACATTACTCACTGATACTTAACTTCTTTGTCTTCCGTATTCAAGGCTACTAAAAAGTGGCCGAAACGTCGAAAATAAAATGCCGCAGTTGAAAACGCTAAAACTTAGTTTTAATTATTAAATATATTACGAAATATTTAAACCAGCAAAGGAATCGGATTGACATAAAATTACAATCGAGTCAACAACCGACTCGTTCCTCGAGTGAACAATCAAAATATTTTGCGATTATTTCGAGTCAATTTATTAGGCTCTACGGCCAGTAGACGGGTAATTCGTAACTCGTACTTGTAAGTCGAGTCGATTCATCGTTGCTGTTGATTACGATGCTCGAGTCTGATTCCAATCCATCGGCTATATTACGAGTTTGACACTGGCAGTTATTGTGATGTTAAAACAATCGCAACAATCGTCTTGAACATTTCATCTTTGTTTATCACCAGCTTCTACTACTAAACAGCTCTACTACTTCTTCGTTTTTTTTTACGGAGTTATAGGTTTACATTGACCACTGTCTGTCACCTGATGTTGAGTGATGACGCAGTCTAGGATGGAGCACGCTTACCTAGAAGATACCTATTCACTCGTGACTTGAAGACTTCAAGATTGTATTTGTCAGGAAAAACAGACTCCGGCAAATTATTCCACTCTTCGGCAGTGCGCACCAGAAAAGATGAAGCGAAACGCTTGGTTCTGACTGGTGGTGTTTCCACCATTTCCGCGCATTTTGCTGTAACTGAATTAGAAAAAATACTAATATAGGTACATAAGTAATCATAAGCCTTGTGAAATATACTTAAGTTGTTTCTGATAACAATATTAATTTCAAAAGTAATATCAGTGGGAATTATGTCTACCTAGATATATAGGAACTTAACAAAACAACTGTATTTGTCCAAAATATTTGGTAACTTAAATAAACCTGTGCCCATTCAGAAACATCGTCTAAATAGTTAAAACTTAAAAGGTTTCTATGCGTTAAAATTTAACATATCTTTTATTTATGTAGGTACTAATTTGTTTTCAAGTGCAACTAAATTGCACGAGCCGAAGGACAGAAGAGTGAGTGCCATAAATAATTTGTATTGGTGTTTTAGTTAAGTATTGTGAATTTCCAAGTGAAAGGTATTATCCGTAAGTGTCGTAAGAGGCAACAAAACTACCCACAGCCAGGTGGTTGGGTATTTGCCTATCTGGATGGCTAGTTTAGTCTAGAGTGTGCTGCCATAGGAAACTTGAATTAATGACCAGGTTCCAGTCACTCTCTAGAGAGCAGCGGCGCATTTGTAGCACCTTTGGTGTTACAAGTGTCCATAGGCGACGGTAATCGCTTTTCATCAAGTGGGCCGTCTGGTTGTCTACTGAAATCGTGCAATAAAAAAAGGTAGTAAATAACATGGATTACCGGTAAATACAATTTAAAGCAGCATTGTTGGGTGTTTCTCTTATGGATTTTGTTAACGCCGATCTATTTGGTCACCGCCGCTTTGTTTCCTTTTTTTTCTTTCGCCCCATCTGTCACTATGTGACGTGACATAGTCTACTCTCGACCGCTGATCGCGCCCCTACTTCCGCGAAAATCTCACCGCATTTTGAGTGTCGTACGGCATTCCACACCCGCTTATTTATTACCTGCGTGCTGGAAGGTACCCCTTGTGCTGTACCACCTTGTCCTCTCGTCGAAGGAACCGCAAGACGTGAAGAAAGGATCACGAGAAAGACGTGCCTGCGGTTGCGAAGTCCGCATCGTTCGTAGCGTGTCTGGTGCGACGACCTATCCTGTAAGTCCTTTCCTTCTCTTTTATCCCGCGCTTTTCCACCCGCACCCACAGATTTTATCCGTAAGAGAAACACCCAACATAGAACCAAAATAACTAACTTACAGTTTGTCATATTAGAATGCTGAAGTGGGCTGATAGAGCAAACGAGTGCTAGAATGGAGACCGCACCTTGACAAACATAACTTAGACCTAAGCCGATTGACTTATGTATGACCCGCGCAAAGTCGCTGCTAGAGGCTGGATTTAGAAATCGGATGACTGGGTTCTAGCGCTTACTTGGGGAGGTGTATTACAGCAGTGAACTACAAATAGTTGACGTTGACCTGTAAATATTAACAACTAGCGTTGTCAGGAAAAATTCATTCTCGTTGCCATGGCGCCATTTGTTAGTGTATACTGTATTGCAATTACGGCACCAAATAAACACGATCGTAGCGTCATCTTTTAAGCTATATTCGTATGTAACCCGCGGAAACGTCGTCTGAGTTTCAGTAGTTTTCACGTGTTGCTCTTGCAGAGACATAGGCAAAAATTCTAAAAATGTTTGTTTTAATCTGCTGGTCCGAATTAGCTCACCTGATTTTATTCTTTTTTTGAATTTATTTCAGATATGCCCGGAGTATAGAGATGGTTAAAATAACGTTCTTTAAAGCTTACTTTACATTTGTGTACTCTGCAAGTCTGTGCTTCAAATATACCTAAAGAGCTTACAATGCACTACGGGTCTAATACAATAACTCCCTCGGGGCAATATTGGGGCGACCGCGCTTCTGCAATGCGTCGTCTATGTTCGCCGAAACGAAGATAGACAGCTTTGATTATATACTTGTCTCAAAGAGGCTTTGATGGTGAAAGAAAACAACTTCGTCATTGACGAGAATGCGCGGATGCAGCTACAGCATCCTGAAGGAAGGCAGGGAATATCTGATAAGCTCACTGATTTAGTCCTTTGTTAAAATCAGTTTTAGTCATTAATTAATAAAATAGTTATGAGGTAAACAATATTACTAACATTAGTATTAAAGAAATGAAATGAAATATTTATTCTTGAGTAAATGTAGTTGTATACAGGTGTTATTCCTAGAAATACATGGTTCAGTATATTTTCCAGTTTCAATGGTGTGCAAGTAAGCAGAATCTTAACAGTCAATATTTAATTACTTAGTTCCTATATATTTCATAACTAGGTACCTTTCATGTAATTTTGATTATATTTATTAATTATATAGATATCTGTATATTTTTTTAAATCATTATTTCAATATGTGTATGTCAATTATTTATTATATTGTGTATGTTTCTTTACGTATATGTATTGGAGACTATGTTGTCTTTGAATATCAATTAATATTACTATTGCACAAGCTCGACCGTCCTACAAATTGATTATATTATAGATTAACATATTTCATATTTTTACCGTGACATAACGACTCGATTTTGCAACACAAGCTCAATTCAAGCTCCGTAAATAGACGTGTGTTCCGCAACTGTGTCGTGTCATGTCATGAACACATTCTCCAAAACGTATTGCGTCTCGGCCCGCTCATTAGCCTAATGGCAATTGGGCCATCACAACAACACGAAATTCACGTCCACGGAACCGTTAATCTAACAGTTTGCTGGCGATATTAAAAAAATAGTGCTGGATGATATCTCTAGTCTATAAAAACGATGGTAGATCACGTCTCTTATAATTCAAATCATATCGTTGACTTTTTGTAAAATAAATATGACAACGACTTGTTGTATGTGGTCTGTAGGTGCGTGTAAATATTGAATTTTCATGCTCTTATATAGATAGATAGATAACACTTTATTGTACACCATTACAGAAAACTTACGAACTAGTATTATTCTAATTGTGTACAAAGGGCGGTCTTATCGCTAAAAGCGATCTCTTCCAGACAACCCGTGGCAGGAATATTGCTGATTAGGAGTGGCGATGGTGGTATACATAATTATTGTACGATTACTTACATTTTAATAATAATAATATATATATATATATATATATATATATATATATATATATATATATATATAGTTATAGGTATATAAAAAAGCTCTTAGCTTTTTTATATACCTATAACTACTGTGTATACATACATATAAGCATATATATTATCATGCCTGTCTCCCACAGGATTTGGCAGAGACGATGGATATCAACCTGTTACGATCTCGACATACATCCTTTGCCTCCTCTACTTTCATTAATCTCCTCGCACATATACGTTTTATATATCTATCTATATATATAAAAATCAATTGCTGATCGTTAGTCTCGCTAAAACTCGTGAACGGCTGGGCTGATTTGGCTAATTTTGGTTTTGAATTATTTGTCGAAGTCCAGGGAAGGTTTGAAAGGTGAGTAAATATGACAAAAATGCTTGGAATATAGTAAAAACAACAATTTCGCTTTCCCTTAGAAACTCCGTATAGGCGGTACGAAGTTTGCCGGGTCAGCTAGTATAATACTATATATATATATGAATTTTATTGTCACCAAAATATGTACAAAGTTCGCCCTAAAATTAAGACTGGATACTAACACCTAAACTAGGCCAAGCCTGTATCTTAGGTGTTAGTGGCTTCCAGTGACTTAATAACTAAATTTCTGTAACAAATTAAATAATGAACAACATAAAAATTACAAACAAAAATTTTGAGTTAGGTCAAAATTCTAACTTATCACTGATGATCATAATTCTAATCCCATTTTCTCCTTGCATTTCTCTTTTCCATACTAACTTTCTTTCATTTCCTTCTATTTATAGTAAAATATTAAATGTCATATTATAATATAATATATATACTTAATATTTAGCCGAGAGATTACACCATGTCCTAAAAACCCTTCAATAGTATATTTCTATTTTAACCTGTGGACAACGGTGTGCGCAATATTACTTAATTTTTTAATATTATATTTTAAAAAATCAGTTTGAGCAACAAGCCTGCTTATTTATGCCAAAAACTGTTGTAAATTAACATGTTTATTCGTATTTTTGTTAATCTATCTAATAATATCTCTAAAAATAATCTAGATAGATTATTTTAGCATTTTTATTTTCAATTGTTCATAAGACACATTAATTACATTTGATTGATTACACGCTAAAATAATTTACATCTCACTATAATCAAATAAAATAAAACAAACGCTTCCGCTCCCACGGAGTCGGGAAGTCCACCAAGCCATCGCTGAAACAGCCATCTGCGGCTATTCAGCTGAAACCTGGACAAAAAAATCAAGACAACATTCTTACTCCGACATCGGTCGGATGCCGAGTCTCACTCGAGCTTAAGACCGGTGCATATGTCACATAGTAGCGCTCTAGGGTGGCTAATTATAGTGCGAGAAGTAAGACTTAATTAAATCGGCTATTAAAAAGTGAACTTTTGTCGGGTGTAATGGACACAATACTTCTCCAGTTTCGATTACACGATGGCACTGTAGGACTTACCAACTAAATCCCGGTATTCCATCTTTACCAATGATCCTAACGGCCAAGTTAAGCCTTTCGTTACAGTTAGATTTACATATTACCAGAAGCTGTGGTAGCTTAGTAGCTAACGCCTACGCTTTACAAACTAGCATTTCAAATGACACGCTTCGAGTCCTGGATGGAATACATGCACCACTTGCACCTAATTTATTACAATTACCATGTGGCTGACAGTACAGGAAAACGTTGTGATGAAAACTGCACATGGTGTGGTGGTAGCGTAATGGCTAGCACACGCGTCCTAAACTCAAAGGGTTTTGAGTTTGGGAGGTACAGGTTGGGAGGCTCAAAAGTTCAAATGCTAGCCAGAACGCATGCACCTCGGCAGTTTTGGACCTAATGTGCATATTGCTACAATTACCACGAGCTAACAACGATGATAGAAAACAGGGTGATGAAAACTGCACATCGAGATAACCGATGTGTCAAACTAAAGGGACAAAATAAAAGGAAACCCGAACCCAGCAACGGGACGTTTATGGGCTGTTATTGTTATTATTATTTCACATGTATATTTATTTATTCTTTTTTATGTTTTTTTAAGATATATGCATAAAAAATAGACGCATATTAAAAAAATATAAAAAGATAACGTCCGTCCGTTAGGGCTCCAGAGACAGAAACTTCCTCACAATGCGTGCCGTGCTTAGGAGAACCGCCTTTTGTATCTGGCCTTTCACCCATTTACCAAGCGAGAGCCTCTCTAGATGTCAATCGAGGATCTTCGCTACTAGACCATTAATGGACACCACTATCGGTACGATGATCGTTCACTCTATATGCCACATGTCAGTAATCACATCACATGCCAGGTGGTAGGGTATTTGCCCGACTGGATGGCTACCACCCCAGGTCTAAAGTATGTCGCCATAACAATGTCCAGTTGTGTTCCGGCATTAGTGACCAGGTTCCAGTCTCTCCCTTAAGAGAGCAGCAGCGCATTTGTAGCACCTTTGGTGTTGCAAATGTCCATAGGCGATGGTAATCGCTTTCCATCAAGTAGGCCGTCTGCATGTCTGCTGAACTCCTTCAATAAAAAATAAAAAAAAAAATATCTCATGCGCGAGTTCTAGGTATTTATTACACTGGTCAACAGTGGTTTTATTGCCCTGGATATTATAATGGCTGCGAATAATTTTATCTAAACAATTAATGAAACTGTGAATTATTTTGGAATATTGGCTATATAGTTCTTTTTAAATTTTCATTTTTATACAACACTAGAAACCAATAAGTATGAAATAAAACATTACAATTATATACATTAATATCTAATATTTATTGATAAATAATACTAATCGTTTTGTTTTATATTTATTTAATGTATATAGACGTAAAAAGAGAGAAAATCTGGT
The DNA here is from genome assembly GCA_039645545.1 of Dendrolimus houi. Lineage (NCBI taxonomy): Eukaryota > Metazoa > Arthropoda > Insecta > Lepidoptera > Lasiocampidae > Dendrolimus > Dendrolimus houi. Next base: position 18,683,383 of record CM077127.1, on the reverse strand, counting down.
GAAATATATCTTTTACTTCGGAGAGACACTTCTATAAAATTTTCGTCTATAATATTTTTGGGGAAAATTGCCGTTGTAAAGTCCAACAGTAATCTGCCGTCATATAATGGTCCCGCTACCCTGGTATCTTTCCACCACTATTAGGTGTAGATAGAAGTGCTCACCCTGTTCCACACTCAAGATTATCAGAAAATCTAAACCATATAACTGTGGAATAAGTGTAACTTTATGCTCATTCATCCTAAAAATCTTAAGAACCGAAGCCAATTTAGTACTTCCATGAATATATTCGCAAATTGTGTACTGGAAATCATAAAAAGATGCAGACATATCTAGGGCAACATTTGTGTTATTATTATTTTAATTAAATTATTAATTTAATGTTAACTTTTCTTATTGCGAAGTTGACAAACAGGCAGACGGCCCAGCTCATGGAAAGTGGTTACCGCTGCAACACCAAGGACGAAGCATTCGCGTTGCCAGTCTAGAATGGAATAGCGCGGAATGAGATAAAGGAGTCAGACAGGAGAAATGGGATATGGAATTGGAATGGGAGGGTGGTATAGGGAAAATGGGATAGGTGATGACTGATATATGAAACCTATCAATCTGCTTTGCACAAGTCTGGGGTATATACTGCCTGTTCCACCCTTAAAAGGACGGGAATGCCCGAACTTAGTGCTGGACGCTTATGATCTGATACATTAAATATTTTAGTAGACTTCAGACTAGACTACCAGCGTTACGCTGCGATAAAGTAGCGGTGGCGATGCGGCAGTTGCGCGTGCGCAAGCGGTTTGCATCAGTGACGGTCATTGGCCCCAGATTGGCGGAGTGAGAGCGCACAAATCACTGTACAGATTTTGTGAACTGCCTAATCGACAGGGCTGTCTCAAAGCACTTTAATAAACAATTAACCGATTCATTGATAACGTCAATCGATTCTTATTTCAAACTTTATGACAACTTGTCAGTTTTTGTTGTATTTTGTGATATTTAATTTATGTGTAATATAGTTTTGAGGTACATAAGATAGTCGATAATATTATTGAAGAACTTTTTATTATCGTACAAAACGTTATAGCCTGCTTGACTTTGTATAAGTGTATTATAAGCCGCGGCACGATTCTTGTACATTCGAGTAAAGGGAAAACATAATATTATCCATATGTTGATCAATATGAGGAAACTATATCATGTACCATTAATCCACACGGCATATATTATTTTTAATTTTCGTAAATAGACTGTTCCATTTCGATATTTTTCAAGGTTCAGAAGATATAAATGTGTATAATAAATATAAATACTAGTAACTATTCTCCCTCCCTATCTAGCAGGTATCGCTGCCAGAACGCCGTACTAAAAGTGATCAAAATATCAAGGACTGATAGCTTAGCTTCATTTCGTCCAAGTCCCAAACGAACGATATCTTGGACGCAACTAGTTCAAAATATCTACAATATTATAAAATTCTAAACATGCCGTGTCTGTACATCGAAGCTATTAAAAAAAAACAAGTGGAATAGATTACATAAACGATATATTTTTTTTCTTGTCTGTTTGACTGTTTATTCGGGACTGACGTAAAATCTACGCTACTTTTTATCCTGGGAATTTTTCTAGGAATGATTTAAAATGGCCAATTTTAGAAAAATGGAATTCCAATGTTGATATTTTTAATGATCGCTAGCAAATTTAAAGTAATAAAATGTATAAATTAATATATCCCAGGAAATCCCCGGGAATATTCCCAGGAGCGGTTTGTAGTTGTCCGGGTGCATAAAAATTAACTTATTCCGAAAAAAAATTCACTTGTAGGACAACCTTTTTATACGTTTATTTTTCTATACATTTTTACATATTATTGACATTGTCATTCTAATGTTAGCCATCGAAATTATTTTCTGTATTATATTGAAAAAACTTGAAAGTAAATAATTCGTCTTTAAACAAAGCCTATCTTCTTCTCCGCCACATATTGGTGACCTTATCGATAATGGAGCACGAAAATAAAAGTAATTACCGATTTATCCCTTGCACCAATCCGCCACATATTGGTGACCTTATCGATAATGGAGCACGAAAATAAAGGTAATTACACACCTCCTGATTTATGCCGAGTCGGAGTGCGACTACCACCTTTTGGGCTGCAGAACCAGCGGTATGGTTTGCGCAAATAGAAGGCAGCTTTGCTCTTTCTGGTATTAAAGACGATAATACCAAATACTTTCACGTCACGGCGCAACTTGAACATCGTTTTGCTGCAGAAGTCAAAGACATTATAATTAACCCTCCACCGACTGGCAAATACGAGTTTTGAAAAATGAACTCATCAAACGCCTTTCAGCTTCGCGAGAAAAGAACTAACACAACTTCTCATGCATGAAGAACTTGGTGACAAAAGGCCTTCACAGTTTTTGAGACACTTACGCCATCTAGCGGGCAAGGATGTTTCGGATAATTTTATTCGAACCGTATGGACCAGCCGATTGCCGACCAGCTTGCAAGCAATTATCGCATCGCAACCTCAGTCTACATTGGAAGCGCTCGCGGATCTCGCCGATAAAGTCCATGACTTAGTGCCGTTATCACCACAAGTTGCATCAACTGACGCACCTAGATTATATTTCGACAAGCTTACTAGAGAAATAGCAGAGCTCAAACTAGAAGTTCAAGAACTCTCTAAGAGGAACACCAGGGATAGTCAACGCTCTCGTAGCCCAAGCAATCGTCACAGTAAAAATCGTACCAGGTCTCTCTCAAGTTACCGTAAGTTTCCCAATTGCTTTTATCACCATAGATACGGCGATAAAGCCAGGATATGTTTGGAACCTTGCGACTATCAGCAGGGAAACGAGAGGGGCGCTCATTGATGGCGACAAATGACTGCCCAAGTTCCTCAGGTCGCCTTTTGTAACGGATCGTAAGTCAAAGACGCAGTTCCTGGTCGATACAGGTAGCGACCTCTGTGTCTTTCCACTTTCCGCTGCCAAACCCAGACGACCAAGAACGAGCTATAATCTTTTGCTGCGAACGGAACACCTATTCATACATACGGCTTCGCTCAATTACAGCTTGACTTAGGCCTCCGTCGCGCATTTTCATGGCGTTTTATCGTTGCGGACGTTAGTAAGGCAATAATTGGCGCCGACTTTCTTTCGCATTATGGCTTGATTGTCGACTGTCGGAACCGCCGCCTTATTGACAATATGACGACGCTCACATCCTCTGCATCTCCAGCTCCTACATCAGATTCAATTTCATCAGTTAAAACTGTCTTTGGCAAATCTGAGTATATTAACCTCCTTCGAGAATTTCCAGAGATAACTCGACCAGCGGGTACCGAACGGGTTATTAACCATAGCACAGTCCATTTCATCAGGACTACACCTGGACCACCTGTTCACTGCACGCCAAGACGACTATCGGCGGAAATGCTGAAGATTGCCAAACAGGAGTTTAGTGAGATGATCAAAACGGAACTGCCAGGCCATCGGAGAGCCCGTGGTCGTCACCATTGCATCTCGCTCCTAAAAAGATCATGGTTGGCGTCCATGCGGAGACTATCGTATGTTGAACGCTCGCACAATACCCGACCGCTATCCGGTCAGGCATATTCAAGATTTTACGCATTGTATATCTGGTTGTACCATCTTTTCTAAAATTGATCTCGTTAAGGCATACAACCAGATTCCAGTAAACCCTGAAGATATTCCAAAAACGGCGATTACCACACCTTTTGGGATGTATGAATTTCCGTATATGTCATTTGGCTTACGTAACGCAGGTCAGACATTTCAGAGATTTGTGGATGAAATGACCAGAGATTTCGATTTTTGCTACTGTTATCTTGATGATTTTTAATATTTTCACCAGATTCCACCACTCACTTTCAACATCTACGTGAAATTTTCGCTAGATTGCAAGAATATGGCATGGTCATTAACACTAGCAAATGCGTTTTGGAGCCTCAGAAGTCACTTTTCTTGGCTGTAATGTTTCAGTAGCTGGCATCAAACCCACTGGCGAAAGCATCGAAGCCATTAAGAATTTTCCTCCTCCAAAGACTGTTAAGGAGTTGAGATGTTTCTTAGGAATGCTCAACTTTTATCGTCGGTTTCTCAAAGATGCCGCTAAATTACAAGCTCCACTTCACGATCTGCTTACCGGCTCTGTGAAAGGCTCACATCCCGTGACTTTGTCCGGAGAGACACTAGAGGCATTTGAAGCGTGCAAACAAAGCCTATGCAACGCAACACTTTTAGCACACCCGGATATCGACGCAAAACTAGCCTTAGTGACAGATGCATCGGACGTTGCCATCGGTGGCGTATTAGAGCAGCATCGTAATGGCGAAACACAGCCATTAGCTTTCTTCAGTCGTAAGCTCAGCTTGACACAGAAGAATTACTCACCTTACGATCGAGAACTGCTAGCCATTTATGAAGCCATTCGTCACTTTCGACATTTCGTCGAAGCTCGTCATTTCACTGTGTTTACTGATCATAAACCTCTCTGCTTTGCATTTCAACAACGCAAAGACAAATGCTCTCCACGCCAATTCCGACATCTGGATTTTATTTCGCAATTCACGACGGATATCCAGCATATATCGGGAAAAAACAATATCGTCGCTGATCTTCTCTCCAGGATCGAGGAGATAGCTCAGCCTGTCGATCTTAACATCTTGGCGGAATCTCAGCAAACCGACACTGAGCTTCAGACAATTTTACAAGGCAATACAGCCCTAGATCTCGTCAAGGTTAATATACCAGGCACACGGACGGAGTTATACTGCGATCAGAAGATGCAGTCACCTCGCCCGTATGTTTCAGCTGATTTAAGGAGACAAGTTTTTAACAGCTTACATTCCCTCAGCCATCCAGGCGCTAACACCACCTTGAAATTAGTGGCACAGCGTTATGTTTGGCCAGGAATGAACAAAGACTGTCGTGAGTGGGCCAGAGCCTGTCAGTCGTGTCAACGGACCAAAGTCTCAAGACACGTTTCACCACCGCTGGGCAATTTTAAACTACCTCGCGGAAGATTTCAGGTCGTTCATATTGACTTAATCGGGCCTTTGCCTATATCAGACGGTTTCCGCTACTGCCTCACCGCCGTCGATAGATTCACGCGCTGGCCTGAGGCGATAGCCTTACAAGATATTGGCGCCGAAACTGTAGCAAAAGCGTTCGTCACTCACTGGATCGCTCGTTATGGATGCCCACAGCAGATTGTGACGGATCGTGGTAAACAGTTCGAGTCTGCGCTTATGAAGCAGTTGTCAGAACTTGCAGGCTTTCAACGTTGCAGGACTACGGCATATCATCCAGCCAGTAATGGTTTAGTTGAAAGAATGCACCGCCAGTTAAAAACGGCAATTGTATGTCATGATAACCAAAGATGGACTGAGAGCTTACCACTCGTCTTATTGGGCATGAGGACGGCCTTCAAAGACGATATTCAAGCGTCACCTGCCGAACTTGTTTATGGCGAGACACTTCGCTTGCCTGGTGAGTTCCTACAACCAGACAACACTCTTCATTCCACCTTTGATGTGACTAATTTCACAGTGCGCCTGCGCGCCATTTTAAATAACATTCGTCCTACACCAACTTCAAGGCATTGTAACAGGAACATTTTCATCTTCAGAGACTTGCCTACTGCATCGCATGTCTACGTCAGAGATGACACTGTGCGCGGAGCTCTTCAGCCAGCCTATTCAGGTCCTTACAAAGTTCTAGATAGGACCGACAAGATTTACAAGCTGAATATGAAAGGTAAAGAGCAAACAGTGACTATAGAAAGGCTGAAGCCAGCTTATATGGTTGCTGACGGATACCGCACCTCTGACGTCACGCCGTCACAGCAAAAGGATGAACCTGGGACAAGAACGCGATCGGGAAGGAGAATTTTGTTTCCTAACTATTATCGCCCATCCTAGGATGGTCTCTGGGGGGGAGCCCTGTAGGACAACCTTTTTATACGTTTATTTTTCTATACATTTTTACATATTATTGACATTGTCATTCTAATGTTAGCCATCGAAATTATTTTCTGTATTATATTGAAAAAACTTGAAAGTAAATAATTCGTCTTTAAACAAAGCCTATCTTCTTCATTGCACCAATCCGCCACACACTAATACGATAGCTGCAGTACTTCGTGTCTCGGGAAACCCGTTTGAATTTCAAGTCAAGCGTGGATGAAGTCGCGGGCATATATATCCTAGTGATTATATAAAAGTGGACATATTAAGGTCACTGCGGTTCTAATAGATACGTGACAGCTAGACATCATAACATGACAACCCTATTAATGGAGCAATTGCTGTGTAGTGAACGGCCCGGTCAATGTACCTCGCGTCACGCGACGCCGCGCGCTCTAATGCGCTTAAGATTACTACCTACTTGCATATCCAACGAAAGTAGGCCTCCTGCTTCTAAGTTCATTACCTTTGTTTGTTCTTCAGTTGCATTACATGAAGGGAGCAGGATAGGTCGTGTTTAAATGGTTAGCATTGGCAAGTATTACGCGAACACTGCTATTTGCTGAGGTTTCATATGTACATGCCCTTTGTTGGATTTTTTATTGTATTCTACTACTAATTACAAAGAAACAGTGAAAGGAAAGAGAAACTGTATTTTCGTTTCTTTTATGATTTAAAAATAGGCTGGGCTGGGCAGTCCGGCTTTTTTTATTTTTTATTGTTGAAGCATAGCAGACAGGCTGACTGCCCAACTGTGATGGAAAGTGGTTACCATCGCCTACATAGACACTAGCAATACCAGAGATGCTGCCGGCCTCGAAGGAGAAACTGGAACCTGGCCACTGATGCCTGAACACAACACAAGATTGTTATGGCGGCATACTTTAGACCAGGAGTGGTAGCAATCCAGTCAGCCTACCACCTGGATGTGTTTGTTTTGTCGCGTCTTACGACCGGCCGCCCGGCCGCAGGAAATTGTATTATTTTTCCGTTCCTGCACGGATTGTATTAAGGCTTATGACACTTTGAAAATAAAGACGAAAATATTTATTTTTAAGAAACACATGTACAATTTGTAGTCTGTTGTTGGGAGGTTCTTTTAAGCAGCTTTGTGTTTATATTTAAAAAATTTGAATCGAATAAAAGGGCCCTTGGAATCGATAAAAGTACGTAATTGCGGCCAACTCAAAATATTTTTGTATAATTTTTTGGCAGACTGAAGTGTTGGTGTTTTTCGGTGTAGTTTTATGTCCGAAAATCGTGTTTTTTTTTTATTACTATATAACAATAATGAATACGCTTATAACTCGTTTAAGTTATGATTTCATAGCTTGCTAATCTTTTATAAAATATAGGAAGCATCGCGGCTTTACGCACAGGTAAAATAAAAAGATATGAACAAAGAATACTTAACGAAATATAAAAGAGATATAGGATACAAACTTTGACAGATAGAATGGCAGTAACCATACAAAGCTGTAAAATATTCACATATTACTGAAGTTTATTTCTTACATTCGTGTAATTAAGCCATTTAGTTGCTGTTCATGGAAGTAGAAAATTAGAGGGAAATCACGAATGCTGTGTTGCATGTTAAACAGCAATAATTCAATGCATTCGATTGAATTGTAGTTTGAATTTAAAATTCGAATATTACTAGTCTATTTTACTTAATCGAGAATAATTAATTAACCGTTAAGAAATTAATTTTATGCTGGGGCTTCATCTGCGTTTGTGTTAAAGATTATTACTAGTGTTTAACCGATAAGCTGCGGCCAAATGCGTCTTGTGGAAAGTGTTAAAAAATAACGTCGTTAACGCATAGCCACATTAGTGTATATGCATACGTTATCTGTAAATATTTAACAACATTAACAATGTTTCATCTCAAATAACGCATTAAATCCGTCGCTATATCTGCGTGAAACAGCTTAAATCTTTTAAGTTAACCCAGATGAAGCCCTAATTATCCTAAGTAATTTAGGATTACATATTAGGTTGGGAAAAAAGTTTCTTCGCATTTTATATAAAAATTCAAAAGGTTTTTTTATAAAGTTTATTTACATTTGACTAAAGTATGTAGGTGCCATTTTGTTGGATAACTTTTTGCCATCTTGTAGGTAGCGACGTGATCCTATTGCTATAAAATTTCAAGGCCTTCTGATCAAAAAACTGCGACAAGTGGTTTTGGCAGTCCTCTCGTGATGTTAACCTGACACTGCCTAAGGAATTCTGCAGAGACAGAAACAGGTGAAAATCTGAAGGTGCAAGATCAGGACTATACGGCAGATGCATTAACACCTCCCAACCAAACTCTCGTAATTTTTGCTGAGTGGCTAAAGATGTGTGAGGTCTAGCGTTATCGTGGTGAAAAACCACACCCCTTCTGTTGATTAATTCCGGCCGCTTTCTCTCAACTTTTTGCTTTAATCTCATCAGTTGTTCACAGTACAGTTCAGGATAGATGGTCCTGCCTGGCGGTAACAGCTCATAATGAATAATGCCCTTCCAATCCTACCATACACACAGCATCACCTTGTTGCGAGTTAAACCGGGTTTCACAACGGTCTGTGAAGCCTGACCGGCGTTTGATCACGATCTTTTTCGCACATTCTTGTCGTACGTGATCCACTTTTCATCACCAGTTATCAGCTTCTTCAAAAATGGTTCGGTTTCATTACGTCTTAATAAAGAATCACAAATGAGTGCACGGTTCATTAGGTTTCTTTCAGTGAGCTCATGAGGCACCCAAATATCGAGCTTTTTTGTGTACTCAGATTTTTTCAAATGCGCCCAAACCGTTTTGTGGTCAATTGCCAGTTCTCCAGCTACATTGTAACTACTAATATGCCGATCTTGCTCCACTTTTTCAAAAATGGCATCAATTTTGTCCGTAACAGGGCGACCAGAGCGACGTGCATCTTTGATATCAAAATTTCCGGATTGAAAACGCTTAAACCAAATTTGCGTTACTCTCACAGATACTGCATTAGGTCCATAAACAGCACAAATTTTTTTCGCGGCTTGTGTTGCATTTTCAACTTTTTTGTAGTAAAATTTTAAAATGTATCGAATTTCTTCATTAAATTCACTAATTTTAACAATAACAAATACAAATGAATATCACACATTTTCCTAATTTGAATTTGGAATTGTCTTCTTTAAAATTAAAACTTTTTAATGATACCAAAACCAGCCAGATACAAATGGTATAGCCAAAGAGATCTTATTACAAGTTCTTACATACTATATGTGAAAAGACTTTTTCCCCAACCTATTATTTTGTAGATATAGGAATTAACTTTTTTTATACATATCAAACACTGCTATTCTTTATTTAAATATGGCTCTGTACAATTTGAGTTTCCAGCCCGTACCAAATATTCATAAATATTCTAATTTTAAACTTAGAACCATAATGTCACTTTCTAGGGCTTTGAATGGCGGCAAACGAGGGAGTTGTGATGCTTGTGACAGCTCGTAGACGCATATTTCGTTAAAAGTTGACATTTTCAACACAAACATAATTTTGCTTAAAAACAATTCATGTCCTCAATTATTGTTAATTAATTATTATTTAAAGTAATCTATAAAACGGAATATTTGAAACTATCGAGATATAAAGTTATTAAAATGCACGGTCTGATTTTTGTAGATTGTTTTAGAATTTATTGTCAAATATATAATAAGTATCCAATTATATAAGTTTATAATTACATGATTATCTAGTAGGTACTAGAGGGCCCAAAATACGATGTCCTGACCTAAAAATATAAAGATTATAACCCGATAGTAGTTAAACAGTGTACGAAGTGGAGTTTCATTACTATTATAATTATATAGACTTTTTATTTTAATTTGAGCTATTCATTTTAACATTATTGAAATTTATTATATTGATCTCTTGGTGAAATCTTTATATCTCCAAAATGATCAAATGTTTTATATATATATATAATTATCTATATCATGACTGTTATATAAAACAACTAACATAATAATCCGATAAAATGAAAAGGGAATTTAAGTTCCACGTCTGATAACAAGAATTATATTACCAACATTATCGGATAAGACGATTTTTATCAAAGTCCCATTCGTTGTGTTTTATCTGTAAATATTTTCTATCAATACGGTAAAAACAATAATGATAAGGTTACAAAAATAAATTAATACCTATCATAGTAATGTTTCATGATATTTATCATGTTTTCTGTCTGCACTGTAGTGGATAGTATTTATTTTTAAAGTGAAACTTCTTTAGAATCATTGACTTGAAACTCAATCGAACTCGAGGCGGAAAGCGATTCTGTTTATACTATGTAAATATTATTGTTATTAGCTCTAAAATCTATTGAATTCGTACCCACGTGACGAAAACAATATAGATGTTCATTGCATTTACGGAACCACTCCTTTGACTCCCACGCGCTTGGTAAATTCTGTAGCATGTAACATTGAACTAATTGACTGACATGGACAATTTATTCTCAAACCGAAAAGGAGCAATTGCGTTGGTAGTAAATTAAGTGATCACTATCTCTGTTGTTTGTTTATTGTTGTAGAGGGAAGTTAATATTACAATTGAAGTCGTGGCATAATGTCCCTCAATTCTATATTACCTAATAAATGGCAATTAGTCTTCAGTTGAATTCATTAAAACATTTGTTTTAGTTGCTGGAGGACAGCCGACGACCCATTTCCTCCTCCCCCGATCCCATGCTCCTATCCCATCTTCACTATCTTATCCCATCTATCCCATCCTAAAGGTTGGTAACACATTGGCCTCGCCCTTGGTATTACAAACCTCTAAAGAGGACGGTAAGTGGGCCGGCTGCCAAACAGGCAATTGTCGTAATAACATAAAAAATACAGGCTGCCGTCCCACCTGATGGAAAACTGCTACCGTAGTCAATGAAAGCTTGCAATACCAAAATGCTGCCGTCCTTGAAAAGAGGTCTGAGACCTGGCCATTGATGCCGGAACACAACTCAAGGCGGCATACTCTAGACCAGAAGTGGCGAACCTTTATGTATTAATGTGCCATTTTTTCTAAAGAAATGTTTAAGACGTGCCGTCAACTAATTTTGACTTCGTGATTATTGAAAAAGTAATAATACTAAATACTATCAAATAAAAACCCTCTATTTAATACAAATAAATATACTTTTTGTAATGTATAATATAATAAATATTTCAGTTATACGCCTGATTCGTTTTAAAGTAACATTAGTGTGACTTCTGTTGTTGCAGATTAGATGAAAAAAAACTTGTATTAGGAATGTAAGATGTTTCTTTTAGCATAATGCGTGCTAAACTGGAGTTACCTGTCAAACGATTTCTTCGGCGTTCGTTCGTAATATAATAACTTCATGGTGAACTTTGTGATCGGTGGCGTGCCCACAATATTGTGTCGCGTGCCATTGGTTCACCATCCGTGCACTAGACCAAGGGTGGTAGCCATCCACCTCTTACCAGTCGGGCAAATACCCTGCCACCTGACTGTGGGTTGTTTTGTCGCCTGTCACGCCAGTCCCCCCGGCCGCAGGAAATTGTATTCTTTCTCCGTTCCTGCACGGATGAAAGACGGACAGGTGGTAGGTGGTATACCTATACGAATAAAGCGCTTCGCGTCATCAAGTCCCGTGTGGATAGGTACCTCTAGGTAAGCTTGCTCCACCTTTGACCATATCTCCGCTCGAGTTCGGGCGAGATTATGGCCAAACGCGAACCTATCTGCAATAAAAAACTGAGACTACCATTGTTATTTAAAATGAAAGAAACGACATTTGAAACGAAAATGGGAACATTAGAGTAAACAAAGTCCATATTTGTCAGATCCCATATCGAGCGTCCCACACCAAAATTATAACAAAATGACTAGGTACTCAAAAGAGATATCAACCCGTAATGGCATAAACATCAACATGCAAACAAATAACCACCTAAACCGGCAACATAACATCGCCTTGTATAGGTAGTGTTAATTAAATATGTTTCTCATCACAAATCATAATGTCGGTGTGCTTTAGTGCTGTCAAAATATAACGGCGCCTGCAGACAGGCGGAGGAAATCAAATAAAGCAGCTTAGGGACAGGAAGATACCGCGTCGAGCTGACGCCTAATGGATTTATTTAGATGTCATTTTTTATGTGGGCGGGGGCTCGCGCTGCGAGATGCCTGCCCGCTCTGATAGAGTGGATACGACGTTCCGATTTATTTTTAGATCGTTTAAATTTAGACCAGTTGCGTATTAGAGCGGCTTGCTCTGCAGCATGTTAATCCAGTTTTAACCCACTCAAAATGTGCATTTTTTTATGGAAAACACGCAGGGGACATCTATTGGACAGCGGTTACCGTCGCCTATAGACAGATGCAATACTAGGAGCGAAGCCAATGCGTTGCCAACCTTTGGGATGGGATAAGAGGGACGGGGGTGCAAGGTATGAGACAGAAAGATCTGACAGGAAAAATGGTATACATGTATTGAAAACAAGGTGAACAGTTAAAAAACTGTAAGAAGCGGGGACTACGAAAAAAATAACACAATCCCAATATTGATTATAACATTAGGTTAAACATCTATTTATAAACTAAATAATTAAGTCAACATATTGTCTAATGATAAAAAATAACAAAAACATGATCGTTCCCTTTGGCTTTGCCAGAATCAGGTATAAAAAATTTTTTGGTCTAATTTTTGTCAGAATAGTAATAGTCGTTAATATCCATACTAATAAAGGATGGAATATAATTAATCATTCATTACATTTTTTATTCCATTATTAAACAAATAACTACGTAAGTTTTTAATTATGATTTATGATTATGATATGCATGAATGGTGATATAAATTCAGTATGATAATAATTTTATTCTAAATAATAACATTGTTACGAATAAATGAGTATATAAGTTTAAATTATCTGGAAAGTGAGTTTCTAGGTTTCTAAGTTGGTTTCAAAGGCTTGAATGTGGTGTCATTTTCACAATATTTGGCATACATATCGTTTTAAAATCACATGTAAGTATGAGATACTTTTAACATTGTACATAGTACATATAAAAGCGAGTTTGTTTCACAATTGTTGTATAAATCCTGCTAACTGTCTTAGATTTTCACCTATTTCCTTACAATTTCGTACATAGAAACTTTGTTTTGAAAGAAAATTAGGAAAAATGGAATACTTCCTCTTGAATACGGAATCGAAGTTTACACTAGCGAAGTCTGGAGGAAAACCCTAGTTAGTAATGTTTCAAATAGCTGTAATGAACTCTGTATCTTGTATTTAGAACGTTTTTCCAAACATGAGTGTCAATATTTTATACTTATATACATTTAACAATAATAATTACAGAGACTTAACTGTCTCTGTATTATGATTATTATAGCAATTCGATGAAAAGAAAAAATTAAACCAACGCCCAATTTTCAATCTTAAATTCGATGAGGTACATGCAGAACTTTACAGTGTAATTATACTCGTTTCATCAAAAAGTTTTTATGTATGAGAGTCTGGCCAGTTATAATCTGTTTTAAAAATATGATTATTTATAACTAAAAATAGGCAGTTTTCGATTTCAAAATTTCCTTCCACATTTTTTGCGAGCTAATTTAAATTATCGTGTCCCATTAAAAAAATGGATCTGCACTGGGAACATTTTCGCGCTACGATTTTTTACGATTACCAGTGTCGCCTAATACCGGACGAATCGTACGATAGACTTCAAATGGCATTCATGGATTAAGGCCCTTCTAAGGCAACCGTGTATCGTTGGTACAACGAATTCATGCGCGGTCGACTAACTTTGGGGGGTGAAGAAAGAATTGGTCGCCCTTTGACGGCTGTTACGGAAGAAAATATGCTAGCAGTGAAAATTTAATCCAAGACAATAGGCGAGTTACGTATCAAGAGACTCAGCACATACTGCAGATTGGATCGGGAAGCCTTCACGAGATTCTACACGTGCATCTTCGCGTCAGGAGGATAGATAGTTTCACGCTGGGTGCCGCTCAACCTCACCGATACTCAGAAGCAGGCCCGAGTGGAATGGTGCCGTGATATAATAAACAAATTTGAAGCAGGCTCGTCTAGGCGTGTTTACAACATTATTACAGGTGATGAGTCCTGGATTTATCAATAGGATCCAGAAACGAAACGCTAGTCGACGGTTTGGATGTTTCAAAACAAACGCTTACCAAAGGGGTCTAGAAGTGAAGGGATGATTTTGATCTTGAGTTGTTCAATTTGACTGGCTACTTGGTATCAATTCCTTTACGGAACCAAAGAAGCATCAACGCCGAATGGTATACTACCAAATGCTTGGCAGAAGTTTTCTTTGTTGTGAGCAACAAGCGACCAAACACAGGACTCCGCGGGCTACTGCTCCACCACGACAACGCGCCCGCCCATACCGCACTCAAAACGAGGGACTTCCTGGACAGTACGCCGGTTAAACACCTGGATCACCCTCCTTATAGCTCTGACCTAGCACCGTGTGACTTCTTTTTATTCTCGAAAATAAAAATATAGCTCTAAAGGATACAATTTTCGTCGCCGGAAGATGCGCTGTCAGCTTTCGAGCAAGCTGTAAACGAGGTATCTGCGGCTGACTCAAAAAAGTGTTTCGAACACTGGTTCAGACGCATAAAACTTTGTATAGAGGCTGGTGGAGAGCACTTTGAAAAGATTTATAAAAAAAAAATTACCTATAGAACATTTTTTTATATTCGCAAAACTTTCTGAATTTCCCCGTATTACATCAGTACATTTGTCAGCGTTTATTGTTATTCTGATAATTTATTAAAGGTTTTTATAAGGGTATACATTAATGGCCGAATACACAAATTATACTAAAAATTTGGTTAGCTGCGTTCTGATGAGGTCAGAATTTTTAACACAAAAACAATTTTTAACTAAATCGAAATCGTAAAAGTAAGAATTAGTTAATTTTATCTTTTTTTTAAAGCATACTTACATTCACTTTTCTTAAATTGTTAATTCTGTCAGTTAATTACGACAAGCAGACGACTGCTGAAGCAGCACTAACGCGTGACTTAGCTATTGAAAGAAGAATTTTTATCTAAAATACCTCTACCAAACAACGTTTAAACTAAATAATTCCTAAATTTAGTACTTCATGCTCTTTCACACATTAAATACGCAAATAGACTATAGCTTTTAAATATTAATATTCAGTGTCTTATCCTCAATAATCCTTCCATGATAAATTGTTGGCCCTCCGTTATCCCTGAACGCATGTTCCATCTCACTAAACATAAGGTACGTGTGCGTGACACAGCCCTGCACACATACAAAATGGACTGCATTTCTAAACCCACACACCCATACACGGCGTGTACGTATTTAGAAGCAGGGCTGTCGGTACACGTAAGTTCTATGTGTGCGTGACCTGACATTGGTATTTTGATTGGTCATGCATTTTACGTGTTTACTGCCAGTACGGGTAAGCAATAAAAGACACAATTTATAACAGACCGTACCTAAACTTCGGAGTGATTTTGCAAAAGCACATTTTATTATATCCAATGGATTTTTGATAAGAAAACGTCTTCTGAGAAAAGATGATTTTAAATCAGAAGATGTAATCATTACAGAAGAAGCGAAATGGATATTAAATGCAGAATTTATGGGCGTTGATGCAATCTAAAGCGTGGTTGAAGTTATTCGTTATTTTGATATGTATAATTCATATTTTGTTAATGTAAACCTCAGATGAACGAATAAAATCCGTGCAGGAACGGAGAAAGAATACAATTTCCTGCGGCCGGGCGGCCTGTCGTAAGAGGCGACAAAACAACCCACAACCAGGTAGTAGGGTATTTGCCCGACTGGATGGCTACCACCCCTGGTCTAAAGTATGCCGCCATAACAACCTTGCGTTGTGTTCCGGCATTAGTGACTATATACAACAATACCAGGTTCCAGTATCCCTTGAGAGAGCAGCAGCGCATTTGTAGCACCTTTAATGTTGCAATATCTATAGGCGATGGTAACCGCTTTCCATCAAGTGGGCCGTCTGCCTGTCTGCTGAACTCATGCAATAAAAAAACAAATATCAACGGAGCCTTCGTGAACCATAGTCAAAATAAGTGAATCATTTTTTTTAAACTTGTGACCTATTAACATTTGTTATGAATAAAAGATATCTGATTTCTTACATGTGTTTTGGTCTGTGTGGTTAATAGTATGGATACATTACTAGAAACTAGAAACTATTCCACCTTTGTCCGTAGGTACTAACTCGATTATTCAAGTACTCAGTTCTCGTAATGCATTATTGCAACGCGATCGGCTTCCTATTACAAAATCGGCTTCCTTTACCCGAATAACAGCTCTGTCTACCCATTTTGTTCATTTGAGATGTAAACATGTATATTTATACCCCCTTATATTATACTAATATAGAAAGCTGAAAAGTTTGTTTGTTTGTTTGATTGAACGCGCTAATCTCAGAAACTACTGGTCTTATTTGAAAATTTATATCAGTGTTAGATAGCCTATTTATCGAGGAAGGCTATAGGCTATATATCATCACGCTAAGACCAATAGGAGCGGAGCACCAATGAAGAATGTTTCAAAATCGGGAGGTTTTTTCTTTTGAGAGCTTCCACTGCGTGCGCTGCGTAAACGGGTAGTTTCAAATATCATGTGTGACAGAATTGAATTTAAAAGTTCTAAAAAAAGTCCGTGACAGCATATATCTATGTTTTAAGGATGACTCACTTGATGGTTTTTTATGCTAACCAATTTTTTTCTAAAATAATGCATTATTTGCGAAGGTGCTTTTATAAACATAATATTAATCCTTATCCAAATAAATGCGTTATTCATCACAAGTATTTAATTTAAAACAAAATTGTCATTCACATCATTCGATTTCAATGAATATCTTAGGAGATATCGCAGTTTTAAACTAACATTGCAGCAAAATAATCATTAAGTATTGCGCGCGCATTATCATGTGCAAGGCCGGCCGGCGGGCAGTCATGAGGGGGAAGGGTGGTGGGGCACCTTCTACGTAAACAAAGTCGCGGGTTAAAGTTGGCGTTAGCCCAAAGTAACTATTCCACGCGGACAAAGTCGCGGGCAGAAGCCAGTTATAATATATTTAAGCTTTAAAACACGAAATTTGAAGTATTAAAGAAAAACTTCAAAACATTTCCAAGTCTATCTATAGTAGTGTTTAAATTATTAAATATATTATATTTTATCTCATTCTCTTACAGGCTTAGTCCTATAGATTTATGTGTTTAACTCTTTTCATTGTCGCTTTTTCGTTCATCGAATTTCAAATAACAACGATTCTAAAGAAGTTTCACTTCAAAACAAAAACAGGATCTATAAACCGATGAACCCCCATCCTGACCCTTTCTCATCCTGATGTATAGAATGTAGACCCTCAAAGAACAGAATTTACTTTTAGTAGCGGAAAGATTCACCGTAATACTTTGGGCCCAACAATGAGAGAGGACAATAGCGAGTAAATAATATATTTTAATTGTAGTAATATTAAAATTATAACACATAAAGCGATTAAATCATAACGATCATTTAAATTTTTCACTTGTTTAATTATAAAAATAGGGTAATATTTTTTTACTGATATTCCTAAAACACGCAAACATTGATAGTTTTTAAAGAGTCAATATAGCAACGCTTCACGTTTTCGATGCTTTTTCGCGGTATTGTTTGTTAGCAGTACTCTCTCTAGACAATTATATCTTTATGGTTGCTACCAATGTGCTGCCGCCCGCCCTGTAAAGGGCGGCTGGAACCTGGCCACTAATGCCGAAACTCAACTCAAGGTTGTTATGGCGGCATACTATAGACCAAGTACCATCCAGATGGGCACATACCTCCTGACTCTGGGTTATTTTGTCGACTCTTACGACAGGCCTCCAGGCTGCAGGAAATTGTATTCTTTCTCCGTTCCTGCACAGATAAAATTCTGCTTTAACATTATTCTAACATCTCTGCTATATCTGGGATAATTGTAGTACTAGTGACTGTGTCACGCAGATATAGCCAAGAGTTTAATGCGTTATTTGAGATGCGACATGGTCAATGATGTTAAACCTTAACAGATATCTCACGAATATGCATTATTGAAGCTATTCATTATTTTATAACGCTAAATACCGAGAATTTGGCCACAGTCTCTAATAGTACTCAGATGCAGCAGAGGCATAAAAGGATCTTCATGAACACTTGGCACTAGTTAGACAGATACATAAATCGTACAAAAAGAAGAAGAGTTTAGAAAATAATCACACGAAATAGGTAATTGATTTTCAAGTCGTAATAAGTATTATAGTTTTAATGCAATTGGTTTTGGTACCTACTATAAGTCAGGAACAAAGAGTAAACCATTTTAAAGGTATCATGAATTCTTTATTGTTATCTTTATACAATACTAGGATTTGCCCCTGACTTCTTCCACGCTTGACTTAAAATTCCCTCGGGATTACCGGGACATAAAGTATCACAGCATTTAAAAAAGAATGTAAGCTATCGTTTTAGTGGAAACTGTGTCCAGATGCATAAAAATTAGCTTATTAAATTTTATGCATCCAAACAACTTCAAACCGCTCCCGGGAAAATTCTCGTGGGATTCCCGGGATAAAAAATATCACACATTTTATTAAGTTAAATTTGCTATCGATCAGTAAAGAAATCACATTGGAATTCGATTTTTTTTAATCTAGCCATTTTAAATTATCCCAAAAAATTTCCCGCGCGATTCCCAGGATCAAAAGTAGTGCAGAGTTTAAGTCTAAGAAGTGGCTGTTGAGCAGCGAAAACCGCATCAAAAAGACAAGAAATCTAAAAAAAATGCATCGTGTTCTCCATTATTTATATAGTCTATTACAGTTGTTTTTTTTTTAAATTAGCTTCAAGGTACAGACACGACATGTTTAGAATTTTATAATATTATAGACAAAGCAAAGCCTGTCTGCTAAACTCATGCAATAATAAAAAATCTATAGGTATGTTATTTATGTTTTTTTTTTTTTACTTTATCACCCAGTCATTTGGCAGCTCGGCACAATATGTCTTTTCCTTCCATACTTCTCTATTCTTGCATACATCCTCTGTCACACCCTCACACCATAAATTATCATATCACGCTTCACACAATCCATATTAATATATTTTATGTATTTACTTATATAATTTAATACATGATTTGACGATTAGTATACCTACGTTTCTAAACCAAAATTCCCGAAATTACTATATATAGTTACCCGAAAATATAATAGTATACATAGTTAAGTTTTTTGAAGAAAATTCAGTGGTTTAAAAAAAATGTAGTAGGCGATTTTGTCAAATAATCATATTTGAAGGGTTATTTAGGGCTATATAAGTAGTGTCCTTTATAGAACAGAATTTGTGTGGTTCATTTTCAGCTCTTCTAATCCACAGTCATCAATTAATGTCCTCAGGTTAAAACCTATCTGATGTCTATATTTGTACTTTAAGATTTTAAGAACTTAGCTACCTAATACATTTATTGGGATACCTAGCTAGAAGCTTGAACCTTGAAACAGTAAAAAAAATAGTTCAAGTCAAATTCTACAATAATATGTGACATGGATACCAATGTTATAAAACCGCTTCTTGCGTTTTTCAGGAAACAATTAAATTATTCCCAAAACGAAAACATCGCTTGAACATCTGACTGTTTTTCCTGACAAATAAAATCTTCAAGTCACGAATATGTATCTTCTAGGTAAGCGTGCTCCACCCTAGACAGACCGCGTCATCACTCAACATCCAGTGAGACAGTGGTCAAACGCGAGCCTATACAATCTTTAAAAAAAAGGACACGTTTTACTTTGGAGCAGATGCAATAAAACACTTTAGGCCAGAGTCATTTAGAAGACAACAGCGACTGTATAAGATGAAAGCGCTGGAAGGTTGTGAATGGAGATCAATACAATCGCGCGCGGTTGTTGTACTGCGCCTACTCTGTCCGGGTCTTTGTACTCAAGAACCAATACGAAAAGGCAGCCTTAACTCAGAGCACATTTTTGAAATTAGAATTTGAGATCCAAGTAAAGGCCGCGTACAATTTATTCCAAGACTTTTTAATTAAGTATATATAAAAAATAATTCAGATTTTTCGTGTTTTTCTCATTGTCATTATTGATTGATACAATCTTATTAGTCTTTAAAAACTAAATTACAATTAAGGATATTATAACTTTTTAGCATTTATGAAAACAATTTTACTTTAAATACCTACCTATATTGTTCAAAAATTACGAATATCTTAATTAAGCTCACTACGTTTTACGACAATATTACACAATAGACCGGAAAGAGTGCCTGAGCGGTGCAAACTTTTTATTAGTATGGGAACCCACATCATTGTAATAAGACGCCGCTGCTTTAGCCACTAAACTATCACGTCTACTACCTGCTAATAGTTCAGTGTTCAGCGAACTATTACTTGCTTAAACCTTTATTTGCACTACACTGATCCAGGTACATCGCCTAGCTCTACACATTCTGATCCCCTTTACTTATTACGCCGCCCTAATTTAGAGAAAGGATCCTAAAAATCATGTACTAGTGTAAATCTGCTTTAAGAGAAATATAAATTGTGATCGTATGCCTTATAACCTTTATCTTTATAATCGTCGAAAGTTTTATTCACTCTGTTAGGTATACCTAAACACTAATTAATTTAGGATATTTAAACGTCTAAATGGCTACCACCCCGGATCTAAAGTATGCCGTCATAGCAAACTTAACTTGTGGCTGAGAATTAGTGGCCAAGTTCCTGTTTTCGTTTAAAGAGTGGCAGCACATTGGTAGCACTTTTAGGTTTAAAGAACTTTATTTCCCATAAGAACATGTAGTTCACTTACAATGAGATTAAAAATAATTATTAACTAATACAATATAAATCTTAACACTAATGTGGTGCTATGCAGTCTTCGATATATGTTGCGGTTTATTATTTTATATTTATTCTAATAAAAGAGATTTTAGTTTGATTTTAAAAAACTTTTAGTGTTACAAATGTCCATGGCTGTCTGGCTGTCTACTGAACTCATGCAATAAAACAAAAATAAATTGTTCTATAAGCTTGGTGAGCTTTGAATTTTAATTATGTGTACAATCAGACCAAATTAAATAAAAAACTGTCCACACAAATGTTGTCTGATTTGTTCTTTACTAAGCCTAATGTTTACTAGATCAATACTCATGGATTTGTAAACATACTACGTGACTGTATAATAGTATACAGTTATTTACAATTTTTATTAAACTACACGCTTGATAATATTTTTGTTTCAGTTCGTTATAAATATTATAATATTTATTATATTAAATACAACAGATTGCTTAGTTGCTCTGATACAAACGAACAGATTTAGTCTTCATGCGAAGCTCTGTTGCCAGCGTTCCAGATAAAATCAAGCCGTCCGACGCGATCGGAGCAGCTGTCTGATTTTAATATATATCAGTCTCTTTCTAACACACAGTGCAAAAAAGAGACAAACTATCCACGCATCACGGTTATCAACCGCAAATGATCGCCGTCGTACTCGGTCGGCTGCTTTCGTCAGCCAGTACGCCAACAGATCACGTACGGAGGCCACGCGTTCGAATTTATTTGCAAAATGAACACGCCTATTATAACTGAAAGATCAATTTTAATTGACATGATACACATATACAGAGACCATCCGTGTTTATGGGATCCTGATAACAAGCATTACACGAACAGGTTATTTCGAGAGAAAGCGATTAAGTTAATGGTCGAAAAATATAAACTGTTGGATGAAAAGGCTTGTTTCAAAACTGTCAAAAGGAAAATGGAGTTTATGAGAGCCGTATACCGAAGAGAATTGACAAAGGTGAGCAATACACAGTTACACACAACATATATTTTGTGTGATTTATCAAATAATGCAAACTTAAAAGCTGAAATTTAAATGTTTTTCAATTAATGTGCGTTGATATGTCAATCAGATAACATGTGACACTTTAGAAATGTTGCCATTTTGCCTAATCATTGCCAGATCATAATTTGTAGTACAACATTATGGTTATTTTATCTATTATCATTTACAATAATTTTATTTTCTCTTTTCGTAAAAAAAAACAAAATCTTTGGATATTATTATAATTCCACTTTACGGTCTTAGTACGAAATGATTTTCATGGAAATAAACTTAAAAAAAAAACATGATCACTTTTTTATCGTCGAACGAACGGGTATAATTAATAACACTGGCTTTTTACAGGTATTAGAAGCAAATGAAGCGGGAGAAGAATATGAGCCGAAACTGTGGTACTATGAGCACATGTCGTTTTTGAATAGCGTATTGCAGTTTCCAAAACTTAAAAATCCTTATATAGGTACAACACCCAAAAAGGTTTGTCCATTATTCACATCTATTCATAATTTATTTTTAGTAAATTCTAAAATAAAATACGTATACAAGGGTTTTTTTTTTTACTTATAGAATTCGATTACACAATTATGAGTGATAATGACAGGTCAGCCTGTGCCGTGTATTGATTATTTATTCACTATCACTTCAAATAATTATATTTTAAAGTTGCTATAATACAAGTATAAATAAATAGCTGAAAGCAATAACAAGACTCAATTTAATTTATAAATCTCTGATTTTTTAGTCTTCAGATCTAATGCGTCGGACGCCATCCTACGGTCTAATACAACCAAGTTTCTGAATATAACGTTTTCTATAGTTTATCAATATTTGTCTTATCAAAACCAAGAAAGGCCAAAAAGCATTGGAGCGGTTTACATAATTTATCTGGATTTCTTACTAGTGTGTGAACTTGTTACATAATTTTATCACATCTGTTCTTTATTCACAAGATGTAGGTAAATGCTTCTAATCAATTAGACCTAAAAATACTACAAATTAGTATTATTACTCGAGCGCCGCAAACGTCTTCCTTCCGAAATCTAATTTTATATTAATAAATATTATGTATGGTCTTATTCATATTGAGTTATAGTAAGTTTGCAGGCTTGTTTAAGAAGCTTAAAGAAGCCTACAAACTTATTCTAACTCAATATGAATACGACTGTTAGTGTTTATTAGTATGTTTGTTTATAAAAACTTTGCATTGCTACCTACGGATATTAACTGATTTTGATGAAATTTAATATGAATACATTTTAGAAGTAAACATAAAACTTTTTTTATCTCTGATAATTGTAAAAGATCCTACTGGAATATGTAAGGTTGCGAGGAACCAAACTACGGAATGCTGCATTAAATGGATTATCTAAATTTAATTTCAGTTACTGAATTACTTGTCATAAATATTTTGATAAAGCACTAATAACTATACATAATACATTCATTTCTAGGCCATAGCACATGTGGACGTAAATCAAGTACCAAGCGACGATGAGCCGGAACCCAAAAGAATGAAATCGTCACAAAGTTCCGAAGATTGTGACGACAGTGATAATGAAGAAGCTGACGAAGCCGACGAAGAACCTGAGATATCGCATGAAGTTATCCCGTCAGAACGGAAATATGTTACTGGCAGTTCCACTATAGCGCCAGTAGTCTTCGGTAGGGCTCTCGGCTTACAACTTACGGAATTACAGCCGATCCAGAGATACATAGCTGAGAAACTGATATCAGACGTCATATACTATGGAAGATTGGAAAAATTAAATCTGGATACATCGATTAATATTAACCAACAATGGCCATAGGCTAACAACGTTCCCGTTTATTTTGAACGTAGCTAATTAATTAGCTGTAATTACGATCTAAATCATTTGTGTTGAACTCTTCGTGTGGATTTTTGTTGACGGAAATAAATATTTAATCATAATAAAGTCATAAAGTCTTTTTTTGCTTGCACAAAATATTATATTAGTTACATACAAAAATCTTAATAAATAATAATATAGAAAAGGCTCGCCAAACTTATTTTAGTTGTGAGAAAATATTGCGTAGTGGCGCGAATTAATTTTTTTATTATACCAATGTCCTGAATATAATTATATCTGAATAAAATTCGTCACTAAAAATGTTGAAAAGAGAAAAATTTAGTTTAATACATAACATTCTTGTGGGTGGGTTAGCAGTTTTTGCTACATTAAGTCGCTGGCGTCCTCTTAGAATCGTCTTACGATGTGTGTGTGTGGTCGTTGCGCACATAATTTGTGAAATCTCAAATCACTTGAAATCAGTCACTTCAGTTTGTAAGTTCTCCAACACTGGTGCCGTGTCCGGCCGGCAGCTGCGGCTTTCTTTCTCGCCAACATGGTCTTCACGCGATGCGGTCACAACCGGCCATTGCGAACGCAATATACTAGGGTGGCAAAGAGTATAGAGAGATTATTTAAATTTTAACAACCAATACATCCACACAACCTTAACCAAAATACACTTCTATGGTTATTTATGTCTATGTAGTAAACAGGGACTATTGTTGATAAGAATGGAAGTTTGACAGTAACAATTGAGTGTCATAATGCAAATCTGCACGCTATGATTGATAATGGTTGTGAATTTAATATGTAATATTTACATTAGGTGTAAACATTTTAATTTTTCCAGTAATTTCCTATTTAAGTATCTTTCATTTAAGACATGTATTTAAAATAATTCGTAACTAATGAGTTAATTGAATCACGAAATTACTATTAATTAAGAAGTCAATAAACTGGAATGTCGTGATATGAGCCATTAATAAGTTCCGTGTTTACGCTTCTGTATGGAATTAGTTAACAAACAAAGCGAGTCCAGTCTGCTACTGTTTGTAGTGAATGTTTGCATAATCTCAAACAAATAAGATGCTTAGTGTGCAGAGCAGAACGTGCATGAATGACGTCGTGTCTGGGGAGTTGCGCAGTGCGCGTTGAGCACCCGGCAAGCATACATCGAAAACAGTTCTCACATATATTATATTGCTCTCAAGGCAACCACTTCGCCAAACTATTATGGATTTAAAAGTTTGCTCGTAAAGTTCAATATCAAAATGAAAAATATTGTTCTAAATTTAGACTGCACACAGCGCACCTAATATCCCAAGCGTGATTCTCTACGTAAAGCAGTTTGGTTTAAAACTTCGATCAGCCGTGTTGCCCTAGTAATATTGCCCGCTATGTTGCGGCAGCCGCCATCTTCGTCATTGACGGACGAGGCAGACAGACAGACAGATGTTTAGATAAAATATTTCGTGGCTCTCTTTGCCCATTTACACAAAAGACTTTAAATCCAACAAAAACTTTTATAAGTCTTAGTACTTATTATATTACTATTACTAGCCTGTACAAGTATGTCTGTTCATATTTATTTACATCATGAGTAAAGTATGTCTGATAAAGTTAATTTTTGCCTTGACTGGTCACAAAGTGACGTGGTAACTAACAAACAAACATTTATTAATTTATGTATTTAGCATTAACAATATGGGGAGGCTATCGGATACTGTAAATTGAACAATTATTATTAATTTATGTCATTTTGTAAGTAAATTACATTTTAAAAACCTGTTGTATAAGAAAACTTTACACAAAATTTACAGGCAAGAAGGACACAGTACATACAGTATGTTGTTAAATAGTGTAACTACACATTATATCCATGCAAGAACGGAGAAAGAATACAATTTCCTGCGGCCGGGCGGCCTATCGTATGAGGCGACAAAACAACCCACAGCCAGGTGGTAGGGTATTTGCCAGACTGGATGGCTACCACCCCTGGTCTAGAGTATGCCGCCATAACAACCTTGAGTTGTGTTTCGGCATTAGTGACCAGGTTCCAGTCTCCCTTAAGAGAGCAGCAGCGCATTTGTAGCATCTGGTGTTGCAAATGTCCATAGGCGATAGTAACCGCTTTCCATCAAGTGGGCCGTCTGCCTGTCTGCTGAACGCCTGCAATAAAAATAAATTTAAAAAAAAAAACAAACTTGGCAAACATTCACTTTATTCGTTGACAGTACGTACATACATACATATCGTAAACCTACCTACATTTATTTCACCGACAAATTTCTTCTCGTTTGTTATTTGTTTCTCAACTCAAAGCAACAAACAACTCCCATCCAGTCCAGCAGCACCAAAAAGGAATGTCAACCACGCCAAAATGATCCTTAAGCATCGAAGTTATTAGGACAACATAGATTTACGAAATTCGTTCAAATTCTTCACGTACCTCTACAAAACTTTTCCATTTTAGCCCAAGAAGCTATTAAAGTATAGTCGGTAAGTCAATAAAATCATATTGTAAACTGAATATTTTTTAACGCAGAAGACGAAACCTTAAATTAAGCATGTTAAAGTGGAATTTACAATGAAATAATAACAACAGAAAGAATATGAAGACTATCTGTCTTTTTTGAACCGACAGAGTTTACAGTACGAGCGAAAGTGACAATAGTACTCGATGATTGAAGAAGCTTCGTCAATTTATGTGATCCTGGTAGTTGAGATCGCTTTCGTGTCGGTAAGGTGGCGCGGTGCTCTGTTGCGCGAAACGCGGCGGGCGGCCCGCACCAACGAACGAGCCGCGGATCCTGCCATTCCCTTCCCGCCACTTCGCGATAAAGTTCCCTTAGCAACGAGGAGTCATTATGGCGGCTAGCCTATATATAAAAATCCTTTTCAAACCGCTATATCATGTTGTGGCGTCATGCAGCGTATGCAAACCAAATTTTTGATTACCTCAACCACGTGCATCAATCAACACCGCGTTCATTAAAATAACTAAAATTAACATTTTTAAACAAAGTAAAAGCTCAAATGTTGATATGCTGCATTTACATAATCTGCTCATTTCCCTCGCCACTTTTCTGCTTGTTGCCTTAGAAGTGGGTGTATAATGGGAACGGGTAAATAAACAGTAAAATAGGTATGTAGTATTTATGGTAGTAATAATTCCAAAAACCTTCAAGATATTGATGTGAATTTGCTAAGTATTTAATAAACGTGTGAATAACTCGAAGTAATATTTGGCATCTGGTGGCAAGGGTACATGTGGCAACACATATTCGCAAGCCCATTTAAGGAGACCATATGGCTCATAATTGCGAAATAGGAATTTATTTGTCTAATATCCTGTAGCTCAGAAGAGGAATGACCAAACGAAGAGTATAAAACGCAGATAACTAGAAATAGTATAACTATTGTACACTTTTTTTTATTACATGAGTGCAGCAGACAGGTTGACGGCCCACCTGATGGAAAGTGGTTACCATCGCCTATGGACATTTGCAACACCAAATGTGCAACCAATATGCTGCCGCTCTGTAAAGGGAGACTGGAACTTGGCCACTAATGAAAGAACACAACTCAAGATTGTTATGTCGGCATACTTTATACCAGGGGTGGTAGCCAGCCATATAATTATATATTTCTTACCATTAAAATACTGTCAGTAGGAGTTTTTGGCGGGAACTGAAAGGAGATGTTGTGCTGTGCAGTTTTATTTTCTAAAAATGTGTAAAATTACTTTAAAATTAACAATAGTTGTAGGATATTGATGGTTTTTAAGTAGTGTTTATATGTTTTGTGAGAAATGTGAACTGTATAGTCAAATGTGGCCTTTTGAGTTGTCACAAGAACTCCGTTGGTTGAATGGCACCAGCTGATAACCAGCTCAGCTGTGCTACACATAGGCTTAAGAAAATGAAGAAACTACATTATAATCTAAGATCTGGGTTAAAGGCCTAGCTGCCAAGCCGTAAACCTAAATAAATAATAAATACTCAGTAAGAAGTAAAGGTGACATCTGGATGAATCAAATTGAATCAATTTGGTTGAAAAGAACGAAACCGAAAGCACACGACGATGTTCAATGACACTGAATGTTTCAAGTTTATGTTTATATGGATCACTTAAGTTGGTTCATCTAAATTGAAAGACAAAAATGAACCCTCTAATATCGGTTAACTCTAAAAGTTTTACAATTATTTGAAAATTGAAGAAAACTATAAATCTCATCTGAGACACCCTACATTATAATAACAAAAATCGCTATTAAATTTATTTATACTATCCACCAACTCTGTATTCCCAATTATTTTTAAATCTATTTCATTCCAAAATACCTTCCTAAACTATTTTCTAAAAGGTTTATAAATCCTCTCGTAAATCACAATATTCCCGCCTACAGCGTCGATAAAATGTTATCTGCTTTTCATCATTCCCTATGCTGATTTTAACATCAATCTTATTTTCACCAAAATATTTTATAAGTCCTGATTTTAAATACAATCAAAAATATACCTTATCAGTATGAACATAATGTACATGCCAAGTACATTTTATAGCATAGAAGACTTTGTGGTTCATTACTAGGATTCCAAATTCGAAAAATACGCAACGTTGCTCGAGGCGTTGTTCGATTACTTGAAATCGTTTATTTGAAAGAGATAGCTTATATCCCCTTCTTTATTGTTAGACTGAGACAAATATTTTAAGGGCTTCGTTTGGTTACGAAGGGTGGTGCGCCCTACTGAGCTTGTCTATTGAAGTCACGTTATGGCGGGGGCACTATGAAGCGTGCAGTTTTTTTGTTTCTGTCTTTATTTAATTTTGCAATGGAGTATAATTTGCATATGCAGTGTACATGGCAGATTTATGTATAATTAATTACTCTGGACAATATACATATCTAGTTTGTTGTCTAATCAATAGTTAAATAAATCGATGGAAACTTATCTAAGAACTTCTTTCGTTTAAGAAATTTTCTTTGTAAAACATGCTTTCGCACGGTTTATGAATCTAGCCAGCGTCAAGTATTCAAGTATAAATATTTAAGTAACAAAGGCACTTGGCCAGAGCTGGGCATGTACTTAAATCCCTTAACCCCGGCCTTACACAAATTACCTATAGTACCTAGATTTTTCACCAACGCTAAACAAAAAGTTTTTGTAGGAATGCAATAATTAAGAATTCACTAGACTGTTAAAATTTTGCATACTAACACACAATTCTTACTTAGTAATTAATATCATACTACAAGTATTTTTCATATTAAATGAAATTTATACGACATACGACCGAGCAGCTATGCATATACAGTTGTGTCATTGAGTATTCTTCAACAGTTCCGTTGTTAGAATTCTCCCAGTTATACAAACTAAAGCTAAAATACGTAGAGACTTTTCTGAAAACTATAAGATTCAAATCCATCATAATTCTAGCGTTATAACTCAGCTGCGCTCTGACGCTGAGGCCTGCTTTGATGCTTTTTCTTCTTGACTTCATGCGATGTTCAACTTCATACTGCAACTGCCTATTTACTTTGTGTGTGCCCCATTTATAAATATTTTGTTTCTTTTATTGGATGACGTAATGCCAGCATTTTTTGGCCTAATTTTTCCACCGGGACCTGACAGAAGCGGAATGCCGACAACGTATACTGAAGTACTTTGGCCACATAGCCTCAACAAGCACGGATCCACCTTCGTGGGCACGATGGGCATGCCCACAATCCTAATAGACCTGTGACGTCACACTTTCATGGTCTATTGAGGTCGATAGGCTAATAATATTATATCCAATGCCTTAATAAAATTAAAAAACAAGCTAACATTTCATAGGTTTATTAATTTACTAGTCTTCGTCCCACGGCTTTGCTCACGTGGAACTTATACACTGTACAAAATCTTGATCAGGCCGTCATATATTTTGTGAACATCTCCTTTGCAGGAATGCACTATATCGATCATGAGCGATTTCATAATCCGACTCGCACTTGGCCGATTTTCTAGCGGCTGTAACCACAACCTTTTTTAAGAGCTGGATCCGCCCCTGAGCGTTAAAGGAGCCAGAAAATATGGAGAGACTTGTGGTCACTGGAAAAGTTGAAGTCAAGAGACCTCGTCGCAGATCTCCAAATAGGTGTTTTGACCAGATTGCTGACCAACTGGATATGTCAATACATTCGGCCTGCCTTCCACCGTGCACAAAACCGATCCCAGTAGAAGAGAGCCATTATTCACTGCCATTAAAGTCACAGTTCTCAGCAGCGGGGGAACGACTTAGAAGAAAAGAGTTTCTCTGTTGATTTGACTGTCATGTAGGTACTTTATTTACACTGCTATAAGGACGATGACGAGACTTTCTTACTGCTTTTCAGTGCCGTAGATATGCGAGTTCCTGTTGCTACGCGATTATAATGCCTTACTAGGTAGGGTATGCCCGTGACTTCATCCACGCTTGACGTGAAATTCTCGTGGGATTCCCGGGACACAAAGTTGTCACGTAGTAAAAAACCCGTTATTTTAAATTGCCGCCAATAGGTATACTATCGCCTTGATTTGATTCTGACGCTGCGTTCACAACGTTCGGCGGTGATCAACTCAGCTGCTAACGCCGTGTACACAACGATCCTAACTTCATAGTCTTCAAACTATAATTAAAAGTTTATACATTCTAATATAGTCCATCAAACAATCCACACGTTGTTTTATCGCGTTAGATAACTTACATTTCATTCTTGTGTATTATATAATTACTTAATTTACAATCTTAAATTAAATTCTCTTAGTACCATTGCCTCGTACCTTAGTGCAATATTGAAATCTATTGTTTTGTTCTCATTGTCAAATCTGCTAACGTCACAATGAGTTCGAAATCGCTTCGTTTTATGTGACTGGTCAAATCCTCAATTTCTTTTACCTGATTGGTGTAGGCTTTATCCAGTAAAAGTGCTAAAGGAATACGGACAAGATGATCCACCCTTTTTTGAAATCTAGCTATCCACGGAGAAAGACCTCTCCCATACTTTCGTCTGATTTCGAATACCAGCAAACCCATCATGTGGCCTGTGTGACGCGGCTGGCACTCCACCCGTCTAATAACAAAATCTTTTTCTAACCTAACATTTTTGCCGCGGTCTCACCGGTCTCATGTCAGTAGCCGCTGCTTTCTATAAATACGTGTTTCTAACTAGCAAATAGTGTAACACGATGTTCTCCTAATATGCAACGCGATTCGTATGATATTACGATCTACCCACTTGATACGGCTAACCGTGTTGACCGGTATTTTTACTGATAGCCACACCATAGAGCTCGCCTCCGCAAATTAACAGGATCCGCGAATCTAAATCTATGACATATGTGTGTGGACGCGTTCCAGATGGTGGGTGTTCCCAGCTAGGGTGCTGCCTTATTCACCCTTCTCTTCTGCTGTTCTACGGGACACAAGAGAGAGATGACTGGTGTCCTACCGACCGTGCCAGCAGCTAAGCAACCACTTTATTATTGCGTTATACAAAGTCTTTCTTGCAATAAACTAGTTCGACAACCGAGCTAAGTGGTGGCCGCTTCTCGGCCAATGCATATTAAACTACTTCTTATACCAACTTAATTCTTTTTGTACTGGTGGGGATCCTTTTCTTGTTGTAATTTTAATACTTTTGTTCATTCATCATTCTCATCTCGTTAACAACATACAGCTAGCCTACATATATAAATAAACAAATATAGTGCGAAACCTTCATCGACTCTTAATAATTTAGATATTTGTAAATTGTAGCTTTTAAGAAAATCCTGTTGAATTTCATTTACTGTAACTAAAATCCAGCTTTTCTTCTGGGATCCTCAGTGTGTAGGTATAACAGAACAGTTTGTTTATCATACCCCGGTCTTTCATTTGTAATACATCACCGGAGTACCACGTAACAAAGTACCAGTATTTAAAAAAGAATATAAGCTATGCTATGGTTTTAGTGAAAACTGGGTCGGAATAAGCTAATTTTTATGCACAAGCCGCTCCCGCGAAAATTCGAGAAAATCACAATTTATTACATAAAATTTGCTATCGATCAGTGAAAAAATCGCATTGTACCTAATTGGAAAAGAAATTCAATCTGGTCATTTTAAATAATTCCCAGAAAAAATCCCGAGGGATTCCCGAGATAAAAACTAGCGCAGCTTTTAATTCTAAAAAAATTCTGTCGAACAGCGAAAACCGCGTCGAAATCTGCCCAGTGGTTTTTACGTGAATCCCGAACTAACAGAAAACCAACAAGAAATCTAAAAAAAAATTACATCGTGTTCTCCGTCGTTTATATAGATAGTCTATTCCAGTTGTTTTTGTTTAAATAGCTTCAATGACAGACACGACATGTTTAGAATTTTATAATATTATAGATTATAAGGACCCAACCACGTTACCCAAAAACGTATTTTACCCTCAGATGAGTAATGGAAAACGGAAATCAGGAGGGTAGTACTTACTTTACCGCAAAGTTCTAAAGCGCCACCGTGCCGTAAGGTGTTAAGGCATGTGACATTGCTAGTGACAAGTGGCAGGAATTTGCGACTGGAATGGCGATCCACAGCAGACAGTAGCCCCAAATAATACGAAACAATTCGTACCGAAGGCCTCGGCGCTAGAAGCCAGATCCGCAAAACTAGACCCAAGCCATACACACGCATAACATAAATGGACAGTTATATTGGTCTTACTGCCGAGTTCTCAAGAATAAATTCGGTTTCGCAAGCCATTCTCGTGCTCGTGCCAGAAAAATTATAGCAGAAGTCGACATTGATGGATATGTCAGGGAAACCATCATAATTGTTGTAGTTTTGTATCAAAATAGTACTGGCTCTGTAAATGTATGATAGATAGAAAAGTACATGTCATATTTGAATTTTAAAGAAATAAATTCTTACTCCAATCCTGGCTTCCATTAAAAGAAGTCGTTTTATTTTACTTTAGGTTATGGAGCCCTACCAAATATTGTAAATTTAAAATATTAAATATATTACGCGTAAATAGTAAAAATGGCGGGCAATTATATTGCAAATGTTCCTAAATTGAAGGGACGTGAAAACTACGACGAATGGGGCGTTCGCCGCTAAAAGCCTGATGATTTTGGAAGGTGTTGACATCAATAAGATCGACGCCGACGGAGACGTAAATGCGCAAAAAGTAAAAGCCAAGTTAGTATTAACAATTGATTCTTCTCTCTATGTCCATATTAGAAATACTAAAACTGCTTTAAACTTTCGGGTTGCGTCATTGCTTGGGGAAATAAAAAGCAAAGAACTGTGTCTTTATCCAGCACAGAAGCAGAATATGTAGGTAGGTATTTCAGAAAGTTGTAGAGAAGCCATTTACTTAAAAAAATTAGAACATGAAATATGTAGAGATACTCATTGCTTTACAATTTATAATGACAATCAAAGTGCTCAGAAATTATTATTGACTTCTGTATTTAACAATAGATCAAAACATATTCGTTATCATTTTTGCAAGGAAGTTGCTGCAAATAAAATAGTTGAAATCAAATATGCACCAACAATAAATATGCCAGCGGATATATTAACTAAAAGTCTCACAGTTGTAAAGCATTATAATTGTTTAAAGATGTTAGGTGTACAACAAGTTTAATTATTGAATTGTTGGTGATATTTGTCAGAGCCTCCCAAAGTTATTTTGATACGGGGGGGAGGGGGTTGTAGTTGTTGTTGTTGTATCAAAATAGTACTGGCTATGTAAATATATGATAGATAGAAAACTACATGTCATATTTGAAAATTAAAGAAATAAATTCTTACTCCAATCCTGGCTTCCACTAAAACAAGTCGTTTTATTTTACTTTAATAATGGCTATTTGTGGCAATTAACCCTAAAAGATAAGGTCCGCATAGGCAGCTTGAGGTGGTTCTTAGCAACCATTTTATCTTCACCAATGTCTAGAGTACACGATGGAAATGAACTTAAATTAAGGTATGAGTTTGAGGATGTTTTAGGTTAAGAAGTCGCTAATTAAAGAACGGTTTAGATATTGTTGGTGGAAATTGGCATAACCCGTCTTCTATGGACCATTCCTGTATATTACCGACCTTAATATCGGTTAAAATTTCACATAAGCTCCATACAAGTAAAGTCATGATACATCCGATGGTAAGGCAAATGAATGAATAGTAACTAATGAGTAGTAACATATACGAACCGGCCCTTAATACAATAATATAATAATAATGGGTAGACAAACACATATTGCATATCCCGAAATTAAGCAAGTTACGCTTGTGTTATAGGTAATATACAAAAGACTACTCCGGGGCCGATCCCAGACCCATAGTAAATAACGGAGAAAATTCATTTTCGAAATATACCATGCCAGTAATCGAACCCGGAACCTCTGCGTTGCAGTGAGGTAAGCTAGTAAAAGCTTAGCCCGCTCAACCACAGAGGCCGTCATAATTAATAGGTAGTCAATATTAGTAAACCAGGTCATTATAGATACATACATGTGTGTATTATCTTGAAATAATACACTTTAAAGACTGCGAAGAGCGGTATAAATGGATATTATCGTTAACCTACCTTCACGGTACGATAACAATGTCATTAACGAATGATAATAATAGCTCTGCGGTGATTAAACACACAAAAATAGAGTGTGGAATATTATTATAACAATAATGTATGCATAATCCATGTCTATACTAAAATATAAATGCAATTGTGAGTTTGTTTCGATGATTACATATACCCAATATTCCTTTCATACGTTTTAACGGTTTTAAGCGTGGTAATTAATTTGATTTTTGTTATTCCGACGTTTCGGCCACTTTTCAGTGGCCGTGATCACGGAAGACAAAGATGTCAAGTGTTACAGTTATTTAGTAGTTCTTGTCATGTTTCTTTTTAAAGTTAATAATTAATTTTGTTATGTACCCTCTTAATTCTAAACGATACAATCGGCCATTTCCTTAATTGAATAGTAATGTTATATTTTTATTTATTCTGTGATTAGCGTCTGTTGATGTATAAAGTATGTGTCTATAATTTACAATAATTTTGTTACAATATTTATCCTTTGTATATATAATGTGATAATTGTTTAAATTATAATTCAAAATGTCTCAATTGTATATAGACGGTATTCACTACATTTTGTTTTCATGTTGGCAGATACGATAGATTTGTACTGTGTTCAGTTTATTTTATTACATGTAAAACTTTATTAGAGCTTTGCTTGTTTCGAGAACTAAACATTATTTCGTGTTTACTGGAAACTCGAATTTTGGTATTAACAAGTTCGCATTTCACCATGATCTCGTTTGATTTTTAACCTACTTCAAAAAGGAGGAGATTCTCAATTCCACTGTGTTTCTTTGTATGTTTATTATGCGATTTCGAAATTGCGAAATCGCGAGCAACTCTTGTTAAAAAGCGGCTACACTTATCGAAAAGCAAACATGCACACGCGTGTCGCTAGTACAATTTCTACAGGTGCTTAATACATTATTCCTAAAGCTATTCAAATATTCGCGCCACTAGAAAGTAGAAAATATTTTTTATTTAAATGTTTTTATTAGCATCGACTTCATGGTGTTGTAGAAAATATTTATTTTTTGCTTTGAGCTTGAAGCCAGTTTTGTTTTTTTCAAAAAAATTATACACCAACATAGTTACGATCTAGGGTAGGTACAGCACGTTTACCAACAATGGACCACACACGGGACTTGAGGACACTAATGTCACAGGCATCGGGGAGTACCTACAAGCTTCGGTGCGGAATCTCACTCTTTTGCAGTAGATTGATGATGAATGCGAATG
Source organism: Dendrolimus houi (assembly GCA_039645545.1). Classification (NCBI taxonomy): domain Eukaryota; kingdom Metazoa; phylum Arthropoda; class Insecta; order Lepidoptera; family Lasiocampidae; genus Dendrolimus; species Dendrolimus houi. Next base: position 18,647,810 of record CM077127.1, on the reverse strand, counting down.
CAAAGTGTCTCTAGTTGACATAAAATAGAGGAGTAGACACATGCTACAATGAATTCTAGCGGTCTTATTCATATTGAGTAAGAATAAGTTTGTAGACTTGTAGGTAGGTAGGTTCGGTAGTAGATAGGCTTTCTTAAAGAAGACTACAAATTTACTCTGACTCAATGTGAATAAGACCCTAATGTTTTACATATAAAAGAACATCTTATCACCAACTTTAAAAATATCTTCATAGAAATAATTTTAATTACTTTTCAGACAATAATAGGAACGCTATTTGATTCCTCTTTCTTTTTTTTATTGCATGAGTTCAGGAGACATGCAGACGGCTCACCTGAATGAAAGCGGTTACCATCGCCTATGGACATTTGTAACACCAAAGGTGCTACCAATGTGCTGCCGCTTTCTAAAGGGAGGCTGGAACCTCGCCACCAATGCCGGAATACAACTGCAGGTTATTATGTTGGCATACTCTAGACCAGGGATGATAGCCATGCAGACGGGCGAACACACTACCACCTGGCTGAGGGTCATTCTGCCGCCTCTGACGCAATGCCGCCCGGCCGCAGGAATTATATTCTTTCTCCGCACCTGCCGGAATAATTTATGATTATTATCTTATACTATTTATTATTTATTTTTGAAGTCATAAATACATAAGCTCCTATAAAATCCACGAGGCTGCGACGTTTTATTATTTCTTGAAAAGAATCTCAGTTGATTTGATAGTCCACCCTCCTATTGTATCTACTCACCTATTATGCATTAATTAGTAATGTAGGTAGATTCCAGTGTCCTGGACTTTATATGACTCGATTCCCCTTAGCCTACCTTTAAGAATTAATTAGCTACTAGCGATAAAAAAAAGGTCGAAAGCGCCATGCGTTCATTGGCGTTTACGCGTTCTCTTCAAACATAGTGTTACTAGTGTCTCTATAAATTGACTAGCGTCCAAAAGGTCGAAAGCGTCATGAATTTATTGACGCATACGTTTTTTATTCTTGCATAATTGTTACTATCTCTTATGCTCGACGATTTTCTACACGTATTGAACGAAATAGCAGCTCATAACCCGATCGAGCACCCGCTTTTGTTTCAAAATATGCGGTAAGATTGCAAATTTAAAAATTACTTAGACTTTTTTTTTTCAACAGCGGTGTAGTCAGAACCTACAGCATACAGTATGTTTTTTCTACCGCGTTACTCTAGCCGAATTTTTACCCCGCGCCATTGGTAGGTTCATAAAAATATTTTTCCCACAATATTAAACATTCACACTGAAAGAGTCGTAGTTTACGCAAGTGTAACTGTGAACGATTTCTAGTATAATACTTAGGTATGTACATAGTTTATTAAAATAAAAACATATAATCAACATATACCAAACATTTATATCGATGATATAATGTGATATCATTGAGACATGCCTCGTACGAGTCATAAGGCCTTAGCTACACTGGTTAAAGCGCGCCGAAATAATTCGATGACGTTGGTTCTCGCGTATACTGGCCGCAGGACACGACATATATAACACACATTACAAACTTCATGAAATGGACGAAATTCAAAACGAGCCAATAAGGGCTTTCAATTTATAGCTATTTATTGCCCGCGGCTTCGCTTGCCTAGATTAAACATAGTCGGAGTTTGAGTAGCCAAAAAAAGTTAAAAGGTAGCTCCTTTTTCACCACCTTAGGGGTAAAATTTTCAAAAATGCTTTCTTAGTACACACTTCCAATATAAAAAGAACCCGCATATAACTTTTCACGATTCTAGCCCCTGTAGTTTGAGCTGTGCGTTGATATGTCAGTCAATCAGTGAGGTCAAGTAATTAATTATACGTATATATATAGATTTATATTTAAGAAATAAATAATATGTATCTATCTATAATATTATAAAATTCTAAACATACCATGCCTGTACATTGAAGCTATTAAAAAAATGAGATAGACTATATAAACGATGAAGAACACGATGCATTATTTTTAGATTTCTTGTCTATTTGTTCGGGATTCATGTAAAAATTACTGGGCCGATTTCAGTGCGGTTTCCGCTGATCGACAGCAAAATTTTAAAAACTGCGCTACTTTTTATCCTTAAAGTCTCGCAGGAGTTTTCTGGGAATGGAAATGGGCAGATTTAAAAAATTAGGTTTCCAACGTGTTTTTTTCATTGATTGATAGTAAATTTTACGTAATAAAATAGGTGATATTTTATCGCAGGAATCTAGCGGGAATTTTCCCGGGAGTGGTAGTTATTCGGGTGCATATGAATTAGCTTATTCTGACACAGTTTTCACTAAAAGGATAGCTTACATTCTTTTTTAAATGCTGCGATAAAATGATATTTACGTGGATAATTATGAGATTTACGCCGTCGTAATTATAACCAATATAGCCGCGGCCTTACACAGACATTTGTTAACGTTGAACGACTCGGTCTGATAAACCCTGACCCGCACCTCGATACGCCGCGAGCTAGCATTGAAAACTATAATGCTATTTTTATTGTGTTATTCTGCGTTCACTTTAACGTTTTCTAAAAATAAAACTGCAGTTATTTCATGGTCAGATGCTATTCCAAAACGAATAAATAGTCAATGAGCCAATCTACACGATGCATTTTAATAGTTATCGACTGTTATAGACGTCTACAACATAGCTGATCTTCAAATACCTGAAATACCATAGAATATCAAGTAAAATATCTACACTAAGCAACAACTAACTTCTATCCGTGCAAGAACGGAGAAAGAATACAATTTCCTGCGGCCGGGCGGCCTGTCGTAAGAGGCGAAAAACAACCCACAGCCAGGTGGTAGGGCATTTGCCCGACTGGACGGCTACCACCCCTGGTCTAAAGTATGTCGCCATAACAACCTTGAGTTGTGTTCCGGCCATTACTGACCAGATTCCAGTCTCCCTTAAGAGAGCAGCAGCGAATGTCCATAGGCGATGGTAACCGCTCTCCATGAAGTGGGCCGTCTGCCTGTCTGCTGAACTACTGCAATAAAAAAAAATAACAAACAATAGAGTTGCTACTGAGGGTGTAGGTGCGTCATTTATTTTATTTCTTTTAAACATATTACATGAGTTTGTTCGTAAAGTATGTGACCTCAGAATTCCGGCTAAGCTACAGGCCAGACGGGCAAGTGCTCTATCACCTGGCTGCAGGTTGTTTTGCTGCCTCTTACGACGGACCACCCAGCAGCAACAATTAATATCGTTCCTCCGTTCCTATGTGTACAGTCGTGGTATGAAAATGTTCACTAGTTTCAAATTGATTCATTTAACGTTCCGCGAGCACATGCTACCTTTTTAAACTAAGTCACAGAACAGACTGTTCCACAGAAAATAATGTTAACTATTTGACAATAAAGTTTAAAGTTACTTAGCTCAAAGTTCTTTAATTTTCTATCTTGTTTAAAAAGATTGTAAAACATTTTATTGGTTTTGATATTTATATTAAGATTATTGATTATATCCTCTGTGTTTCTTATTGTTAATCTCAGCGTCTGTCGTTGTCAACATTGCAATTTTCTTTTTTTACGTTTCTATATTTTATAAACGTAACATTGATTAAAATGTTAGCAGTATTGTTTCTTGTACTCGTACAAGCCAAAGTCTACTTTAAGGCGACTAACATTTTCATTCCGTGACTGTACAAATAAAACATGCGCATATATGTCATCAAATTCCTTAAAAGCAACACTTTAGCAATATTCTTTATATTTCAAATGTCTATACAACCGCCTGCTCCCATAAGGAATTAATAAACATATAACCGAGTACGAGTCGGACACGCGCATGGAGGGTTCTTTAGTAAAATACACTGGATATTAAGTTTTTACGACCTATATTTTAACAAATCTATGGTGATGGCTCTGATTCACGCCGACCTCTATTCCTATATGAGTGCAACTCGCTACAAGTGCACTGGTAATTTATGTGAGGCCTCTTCCCCCTTTTATGGTTTTATAAAACTCGTATGTTACTATACAATTTAAATGCCTATAAAAATGTGTCATTATATAACAATATTACGAGTTTAATTGAGAATGGATGACTATGATGGATGATTAGAGCTGTATTCTATACCTAAATAATAAACATATTGTAGTTTTCTGAAAAAAAAAGAGAAAATGTTCTGTTTTTTGTGTTTAATGATAGTCTCGTTATTAATTTACACAATCATGTGAGAATTATGAAATAAAGTTCGGTTTCAATACTCGGTTTCTAGACACAAAAGGTCGGTCTATAGTCTGTGAAAAACCAATCACGTTGGTGTCAGAGTTAATTAAAAAATATTAAGTGTTGCAGTTTACGAGTGGACCACATTTCCTATTACTTAGTATAACGTTGTTCATTACACGAGAAATGCAGCCTTCGGGTGGCCCTCGGGACCACTACTATTGGTACTCGTATGTGGAAGTTACAACGACCACTTGTCACACACGATACTGATTTGTTTATTTGATCCTTTTTAAGGTCTTTTTGAGGTTGATGTCTCATCCAGAAAATAGACAGATTAGCTAAATAGATGCCGCTGCAATCGCGTCTTTTCATCTCACTAACAGGGCGTTCCATAATTAGCTCACAACGCCCAAAATGCTCCGTTAGCCGTTCCACAAAGCGACCTCGGTCGTTGTGGTCGTGGCAAAAACGTCAATAATGACGTCATCATTTTCGATCACACAACGCTCACATCGACCCATGTCAATAGGTGGGGTCGAATAGCCGTTCCACTTGGGTTTACGATTGTAACGCTGGCAAGCAAGTGGAACGGGTAAAATCGGGGTCGTTGTGAGCATCTAACGGAACGTAGCCTAACAAATAAGTTGTCACAGGTAACAAATCATTCATTGTATTACTTCAAATCAGGTTGGCTTCGACTCATCTCTGTTTTGCTGGGCAGCTTGTTTAGATTATATGGACTAAGTTTCTTTGTTATTGTAGTGAATTGAGCAAAAGACAGTAAAGTTTTAGGTCTAATATATATTAAAAACTAATTTGGTTTTTATGTGAGTAACATAGAGTTACTTACTTCCCAGGATTTTTCACGCAACGTAGCGGCGGGGAAAACCGTAGTTATAAGATATGATTCTCGCAAAATAATTAGCTACCCTAGAGCGCTACTATGACATATGTATTCGACCAAAATCGATGTGAGAATGATATTTCGTCGCTACAACCGGTCGCTTTTATATCACAACTACCCGCAATTATTACGATAGGATGGTATTACTTATAACACATATTATTTAGAATATATTAATCTTCGACGAAGTTATCTAACTGATGGTGAAAACCGCTTAAAAATCTGTTACATGGTTTCGAGGGATGTAGAAACAGACAAACAGACACGAATAGTGACTTTGTTTTATATTAATTAGTTAACTCATCTTTAACTTTTGGCTCCGCTGTTCTAGTAGAAATCAAGCCATAGACGTCAACTCGTCGCTGTCTCCGTCGTCAAATATTATAGAAATATGACCGCGTCGCAAAATATTTTTAATTTCTGGAGTATTGTAAAGCTGACGACTCGCCTGATACAAACTGATTACCGTCGCCTATAGAGATTTTTAACATCAGAAGTGATACTGATGTACTGCTGGCCTTGAAGGGGGATTGGAACCTGGCCACTGATGCTGGAACACAATTCAAAGTTGTTATGTCGGCATTCACTAGACCAGGGATGGTAGCCAACCAGTCGGACAAATGTTATACCACTTGCCTGTAGGTTGTTGTGTCGACCAGGCTGCCCATCCGCGCGAAATAATTTCCTTTCGCCGTTCCTACACCGATGAAAAATTATGGAAATGAATAATTAATTTCAAAATGGAATTTTACAGATAAATTAATTGACAGTTGTGAGTCTACCACAGCTTTCAAGACAGTATTAGTTACTTATATTATAGTATTAGCGAATAGGTATAGAACTTACTACATTATGCGAACATAAAAGTATTTTATATAAGTAGAACCCAGAGCACGTGGTAAGGCCACCGAAGTCAACACTCGCAATAAAGCATTTTTACGATCCATTGTGAGCGGTTTACGGCGATGCCGGCCACGATTGACTTCTGACCATAAAATGTGTTTTCTATGACGTGCCTCAACTTCATCAACATGTTTTGCCACTGAGAAACCAAAAGTATCAACATTTTAGTTAAATAATAGATGAAACCTACTTACTATAAGGCCTAAAATCTACACGGAATCTCCGACAAAATTTTAATCCGGTGCGGAATTAACCTCGTGATGTACGCTTCCATAGAATTCCATAGATTGTGCGGAAAAAGCAGCACATCTGAATTAAATTAAATTAAAATCCGTGATATGCGCGCTTCTATTGGAGATCCATATGTTATCAAATTTGCGGCAAAAGCTATCACACCGAAATATTCGTAGAACGTGTTAGGTCTAAGTGATGGTGCTTTATAAAGAATTGTAAGGTGAGTGGCGACTACTCAGTACTCGACTCCATGGGTACCTCCACAAGAAGGCACCAACCTCCATGGCTAACACGTACTAGTGAACGCAAGAGTCAAGCCTCGTGCTCTATGGATGAAGATGGTAAAGGCATAAAGCCGCAAGCAAATAGCCCCGATAAAACTGCAACACAACTCTCCACATCTTTAGCTTCTCGCACCCTGTTTCATTAAAATAACAAATTAATTTTCAATTTGATCAATGATCATGTGTTGTGGCTGTCTAGCCATATCAAGACATCAATTTTTGACAGTCAGCACTCACGGGCTAACCAAAGCATAGAGCGTAAACACCACTGCAACAACGGATCCCGAACTGTTAACACGAACATTCTGTACTAGTAGTGATAATAACCCGCCAAACTCTACATATCTAGAAAAAAAGATGCTAACTACATTCTCAAGTACGTAAAGTGCCTATATTACTTTAAGAAGAAGGATTATTGCACCCAGACCAGATCCTGCAGGAAGTCCACCAGCTTCTTGACTTTGCCGAAGACTTCCCAGAGGCTACCTGGAGCGTTCAGATACTTCGCATTTCAGGAAGACACGGGCAGCTGTTTCTAGCTCCAGGCAAGCTCTGCATAGGGGCTGTCAGTGACACCTATATTGAAAAGATTCCTGTGGCTGCTGTAATAACTAATCTCTGTCGGAACCGAGTGAAGTTTAAAATACCTTGGAGAAACTCAAGGTAGCTCGGCGCATTGCCAACTTGGCTTGCCTGCATTCCTCCAGGTTTTCCCACCAATATTGTTGATAGCCTATATCGTTACCGCTAGATCCTAAGATCTTGAACGTCGAAACAATCAAAAACTTACCAACAATGATATCCGCCGGAGTTGGAATCTCTGAACGGATACTTGTTCTTGAATACATTCATACACGTTGCACATAGTCATAATGGCCGGTCTGTATCACACCATATTTATTTATATTAAACCAGATTTTGACTTAAAAATATTACGGGATAAATAGTAGCCTATGTGCTATACCAGAATATAATATATCCATCTAAACTTTCACATTTATTTATAACTAGGAGATGCCTGCAGCTTCGTCCTCGCTTGGCTTGTAATACCCGCGGGATTCCTGAGACACAAAGTACCGCAGCATTAGAAAAGAATGTAAGCTATCGTTTTAGTAAAAACTGTGTCGGAATAAGCTAATTTTTTGCACCCGAACAACTTTAAACTGCCCCCAGAAAAATTCCCGTGGGATTCCCGGGTTAAAAGCAGCGCAGATTTTAAGCCCAAGAATTTGCTGTGAATCAGCGAAAAACGCATCAAAATCGGCACAGTAGTTTTCAATAAATCCCAAACAAACCGACAAAAAGACAAGAAATTAAAAAAAAATGCATCGTGTATATAGTGTATTCCAGTTGTTTCTTTTTAAATGGCTTCAATGTTTTGACACGGCATTTTTATAATGTAACTAGCTGCGCCCCCCGGTTTTACCCGCGTGGTGATGGAAAACCACAAAACCACACTATATCTTTATAAATTATAGCCATGTGTTATTCTGATGTGTAAACTATATTATTGTAAAGTTTCATCAAAATCCATTCAGTAGTTTTTGCATGAAAGAGTAACAAACATACATACATCCATACATTCTTACTAACTTTCGCGTTTATAATATTAGTAGGATATAGTAGGATGTGCATAATGTTACAATTACCACAGGTTAACAACGGTGAAGGAAAACATCGTGATGCAACCTGCAGATCGAGATAACCGATGTGTCCAACCTGCTAAGTCGCCTTGGACAACCGTGGCTGGTATACTGTCCGTTCCCCAATAGTGGGAGGCTCGAGCCCAGTAGTGGAACGTTTATGGGCTGTTATTATTATGTTTAAAAATCACAACACATATGAAGTTACACATAGGAAAATTTTGCGTAAAAACAGTAATCATTTCCGACGTGAAATTGCAATATCTAAAACTTAATATCGAACTAGCTGATACCAGCCCGCTTCGCGTGCCGTAAAATCCGTTCTTAGCTTACCTCTACTTGGCGAAAGGAAGGTCCATGCCAAATTTCAAGTCTATAGGTATTATACTTCCTGAGATATCGTGATGAGTCACTATATACGTGGATTTCAATTATATAATATATATAGATAAAGGAACACTATTTACGCGAGTCCAACTCGCACACGGCCCCTTGTTTTGTTATATGACTTTATGGTAAAAGCCCGCATAAGTAATGAATATAACAAAGGTTGAGCAATAACATGGTGGTTCCATGATAACAATAGACTGAATACCGCAGGATGGGTCATAACCCTCAAACAATACACGGGCTTATTATACAATAGTTTTTTGTATGAAACATAGCTTGTTTCACAACTTATATTAAAATATTTTCATATTGATTTGTAATTCTTTTAATATTTCTTGTTTACACTATATAAACTTGGAATAATAAGCGATGGAGAACACGATGCAATTTTTTTTAAATTTCTTGTCTGTTTGTCGCTTTGTTTGTTTGTTCGGGATTGAAACAAAATCTACTGGGCCAATTTCGATGCCACTTGTGCTAATCGACAGCTGATTCGTACCTAGACCTAAAATCTGCGGTCCTTTTTATCCCGGGAATCCCACAGAATTTATTCTTAAAATTATTCAAAATGGTTAAATTGAAAAAAAAAATCGAATTCCAACACGATTTTTCCACTAATCGATAGCAAATTTTATGTAATATAATGTGTGATATGTTTTATCTCGCGAATCCCGCGGGAATTTTCCCGGGAGCGGTTTGTAGTTTTTCGCGTGCATAAAAATTAGCTTATACCGACAGTTTTCACTAAAACGATAGCTTACATTTTTTTCAAATGCTGTAGTACTTTATATCCCAGGAATCCCGTGGGAATTTCAACTCAACCGTGGACGAAGTCGCGGACATATCCTAGTTATACATAAAATTGTCGTGTAACATTGTTATCTATAAAATGATTTCTGATTTCATCTCTTATTTTGAGTAACAGGATATTGTTTTAAAGCAAACGTTGTGTTAAAAATGTTCAAATTTTTAGTGAAATGTGCCTTTTCAAGCTGCCATAAGAACTAATTTTGCGTCAGTCAAACACTCATTTGGCTGAGACTTTTATTATATAGTCCGACTTTTTGGTGCCTATTTGTTGAAAGATTAAGTCGTTTACTAATCAGTGAGATAATTTTCTTCCGTATCTTTCTATATTCTCTTTTATATGCGCCCCGAAAGACCTTGCAGTGTGAATTAGCAAAGCTTCTAGAGTTATTCTAAGCGTCATAACTAATGACAACCACCGCACCTGACATGCACTGCCTTTCACAGGTGGACGCCGCGTTATCAACCAGTAAGTAGATCTCGCGTATTCCACGAATTGGCGAATAGTCTGTCAGCGATTGGTACTAGGTCTACATGAATCATTCCGAGCAGCGGTTTGTCAACGAGTACTTCACTTGCGGTCCGGGCGTGGACAGCAGCTTACGGGCGAGGAGATCGCAAGCTGTCCATTGCGCCTTAACTAGAAACTCGCTAGAAAACAAATTTAAAGAATGAAATTGCACAACCATAGATATTTTTATTGCCTAATTTCACCAGACAGACAGACGACCTACCTGGTGGCAAGCGGTTACTATCGCCTATGGACATCTGTAACAAGGTACTGCCAGTTTGCTGTCGTTCTTTAAAGGGAGACTGGAACCTGGCCAGTAATGCCGGAACACAACTCAAGGTTGTTATGGCGGCATACTCTAAACCAGAGTGTTAGCTATCCAGACCGGCAAATACCCTACCACCTGGCTGTGGGTTGTTTTGTCGCCACTTTCGACAGTCCGCCCGCCGCAAGAAATAGAGACCTTTATTCAGCAGTAAACTGTGATTTGTTGACAGTCTGACAGTCAGTCATTTGACAATGACGCTGTTTGTCAGTGATATATATCCTCACTCGATCTTCAACTTCGTCTATTTTAAGACCATTGGGTACGCATGTCAGGATCGTCTTAACTATAATGGACGCCGGAGTGCGAATATCAGCTCCTAATTTCCAGTAACAAAAAATAAAATTAGTAAAACGATTAGTTATAAAATTTTAATAGACATTAGATATGTGTGGGTGGTCGGGTTGCCTCGCCTAGGTCTTTGCACCCGGGTGCCACGCACCCCTTATACCCCAGGGTAAAGACGGCCCGGACGCAGGTCATCCTTCACAACGTCAAGCCAACACTTTTGACCGGGACTTGGCGGAGACAACATGGCTAACTAAACATTTGTTCCTCCACATAATTAGACGGTCTCCATAAAACGTGTCCGTAACAGCGTAAGCGACTCTTGCAGTTTGTCTTTCACGGACGTGAAGACTGACGCGGGTTCGGGAGTTCCTGACGCGTTTATTCTGCGTGACTCCCACACATTCGTCGCAATATATTTATCTCCATGACAGGCAGCTCTTGCTTACGTAGTAAGAGTTTTACCAATAGCGTATGTTAACTCGAATATGGATAACCTTACGATACTTGCACATTAGGCAGCGCGGTGGTAGCTTTAGTGGTTTGACTTTGCACGTTCTTTCTTTCTGTCTTCAACTAATAAAAGGCACTTTAATAGGGCTAATAGTTTTACATAATTTCTACATGTCTATCATTTGCACTGAAGGAAATATTAAACACGATAAGTACCTGCGTGGATTCTTTATATTAGTGATGTGTGAACCCTTCCAAGACACCTTGACTTATGGCCGGTTTCTATATTTTACCTACTATTGTTTCACTTGCCTTACCATCAGTTGAATTTTGACATTACTTGTGGAGCCAGTAGAGGAATCTGCCGCTAGTGATAAGAGTTAAAATTTCATTCAAGCAGATGTGAGCCCAGCAGTGTTTTTTAAATATGACGTGTACAGAATCTAGGAATAAATGAAGGCTAATAATAGAACATAGAAATAAAACACTCTGTATTAGCCTATGACAGAAAAGGATGTGATTGATAATCAATTAAAAAATGAAGGTTAGAATTATGCAGTATTAGTATTCTTAGAATCAAACGAGGCCAAAAAACGGTAAAATAAAAAATCTGCCAACTGACATCGTTTCTATGAGCGTAAAAAACGAACAATACACCGACAGAACAGAAACGCGTCCCGCTACCCTCCGGCTGAGCTATGTCACATACACTGTGACAAAGTTCTTATTAGAAGTTAATGATAGTAAAATACACTGTATTTTTCAGCAATAAAGCTTAAAATTGCTAAATAGTTTCGCAATGGAACTGTGTCACAATTATTTATACAAATTCAAACTTGGACCACGGCGACGGTCGTCAAGCGATGCGACGTTGCCGCTCTTGGCAAGCAACGTTGCCTTTCTATGTATATGTGTGTTCTGGCAACAACTGGCGCCGAATATTTATTGTATACTTACAGAATACTGACAACTGTTAGAGCGATAGGGTCCCATTACAAAGGGATTAGGCAATAGTATACTCTATTACAAGTGAATAAAGTTGTCAATGTGATAGATTTTCAAGATAGGACTTTGTAGTCTTGAGGGATTTTTCTATGTGACCGTCCAGATGGCTATGTATAGGTCGCTTGGCCCGTTCGATACGCGCCTGAATAGCGTGCGGCGGCCTTAATTTGGACTAGAGTATTGTTTCGTAATTAATTATTAATTTATCCGTGAAGGTTGTGTACAAAGACCGTGCAATTGTTAAAATAAATAACACAACAGATACCTGAATACAATTCTTATTGTTATCGTATGAATTTTAATTACTCATTGTAATAATACCAAGAAAAATGTTGCTATAAAAGGATTTCAATTGTAATTTTAAAGAATATAGGACTAGTATTAAGTACCTAATGGTTGCTATCTACACATGGCTTAACGAGAGGTAGTAGTAGGTAAGTCAATTCCACAAAATTAACATATCAAATGTCAGTTTAGATGTATCTATAGATATAATAGGTTCTAATTAATAGCCCTGCTGTCTTACTGTACGACGCTTCATCAAGTTTTTTTCTATGTGCTACCTATAAATAAGCTTAATCAGGATAAGGGTGTAAGTGTAAAATAATCTTTGATTTTTACCTTTTACAATATAAATAAAAACATCGAAATTATTTAATAAATAGTTACTATGGCTTCCTCCTCCTTTCTTGAGGATTTACGTGTTAAAATTTGTTTAGTATCTATGTAGATATTCCATGAGTATCTAATATTTATTGTTTTCTAATTCCATAATATACCTATCTATCTACTAATATGTACCTTGTTCCAGATAAATAAAAAAGGAAACTGAATCCAGCAATCCAAATGATCGCCTTTACTTAATAGTTTAGTTCACTTATATCAGACTTTTTAACTGTCCTTTATTAAATAAAACCTTGTATACACTGTTAGCTTGTATATCTTTTAATAAACAAAACCTTGTCTACACTGTTACCATGTAAACCCTTTAGTAAATAAAATCTTGTATACACTGTTTTTCCTTAGATCATTTTCGTACATTACAAACAGGATTTTTGCAATGAATTACATTATTTATTTAATGATGTTTAAACGTTTTAGGCAACTTAGCCACATCTAAAGTTAGATATTACAGTAGAAAATGTTTTAAATTAATCATCTAAACACACTATTTAATTAAAATTATCCAAAATTGTATCTTGTTATAAAAAACAGGTTATCTATCTATAGACCATGGTTTAGGGATCAGAAGCAAATAAGCGCTAGTGACAAATACAAAATGGGAATTATATGGAAATAGTCTTGATTAAAAGAGAAAATCACTGATAGGCTCTTGTACCAACCAAAAAGGATCCTTTCATAGCATGTGCTAATACTACTAATACTACAAAATTACGCGGTTAATGATTAGTTTTTATTTAAACCAGTTTGGATATTTATGGGCTTACGTTGCATCTTCGTTGGTATTTTGAACGTATCCCAATCCGTCTGACTTTAAGCCATTAATGCTACTAGGTACATATGAACATTTGCATGGGGTAGAAATTTTTCGGTTTTTGTGAACACGTTGCTGATAACACCGGTGGGCAACTAAATCCTCCTTTAAATAAAAATCCGATAAATATATAGAATTTGACATGCTGAATTAAGCTCTGCTTTTAGTTTCTTGCTGTCAGATTTTTTATAATTTTTGCTCTGCGCAAAACTTTTTTCTTGCTATCAAGCTCCAAAATACCGTCATGTCAATAAATGTAATTTTCTTTTCAGGAAATCTTTAAGCAATATCTCATGAATGTTCTGAAAGGTTATAGCAAGATATATATTACATATAGAGAAACGATGCAATGAAAATTTTGTCAGAATTATTATTTGCTAATTTTTGTTACCTAATTTGTCACGAAATTGCAATAGAATGAATACATGAAAATGGAGAAAACTACAAACTGAAATGACTTTATCAATAATTTGACATATATTTTGGTGATTTTAAATGTTTTCAGAGGAATTCATTAAACTATCGTCACAATAATTAAATATACGTTTTTTATGTAAAGCAAAAAAAACTACCTAATTTGAAAGCTCAACTACAAAAAAAAATGAAATTGATATAAAACTTGTAATATTATGTTTATATTCAGAAGTGTCGAAATTATAAAAAAAATCACAATAGTTAGAGGGAGTGATTTTGTTAATTTTTTTGCAGACCGTGTAATTACCCGCTATAGAACCGGGATTTGTGCTGGCCGGTACCTACAGGTCTGTAAAATTGAAAACGGTAACGGTGAAACCTTTTATCCCAGTTTACTCAGATGAACGAATAAAAGTATATGTATATATATATATATATATATATATATATATATATATAGACTGGGCCTACGTGAACATAAACGTAAAATGAAGTGAAGCATTTTTTTAAATTTGTATACGTAAACTTATATAGTAGATATTTTTACACGTAGTTTGCGCCTGTATATGTTTAACTAGCTGTGCCCGCGACGTCGTCCGCGTGGAATTTATTTTGAAAACCTCCCGATTTTGAAACATTCTTCATTGGTGCTCCGCTACTATTGGTCTTAGCGTGATGATATTATAGACTGTAGCCTTCCTCAATAAATGGGCTATCTAACACTGAAAGAATTTTTCATCAGATCAGTAGTTCCTGAGATTAGTGCGTTTAAGCAAACAAATTCTTCAGTTTTATATATTAGTATAAGACAGAGCAGAAGCGACGAATGCTAAAATTTTTTGTAATATTTTTTTATTGATTTAACATAATAAATATGTTAAATCAACAAAAAAATCATTACACACCCTACCATGTATTTGACACACACACACGTATATATACTCTTTTGTTTATTGTTCAAGTCAAATTAACAGTAGGTATATAGCCTTTGCGAAATCTGTGATTATAGAAGTTAGTCTTTGACATTAATTATTATGGTCGAATTTCGAGCACGGGCGAGTATTATTAATCAGGCAATATAGCCTATGTCACTCAGGAATAATGTACAGCTTTCTGCTGGTGACAGAATTTTCAAAATCGGTTCAGTGGTTCAAGAGATTACCTATACTTCCTACAAACATACATACAAAATGACCTCTTTATAATATTATAGTAGATATAGATAGACTAAGTTCTCGTAACGCACTGCGACGCGGTCGACTTCCTTTAGCCGACTTCACTTTGAGAGATCGTAACTCTGTCTACCTATTTTGTTCGTTTGATCCAGTTTGTTAAAAATAATCTTCAAATTACTTAATAGAAACATGGAAGGACATAATATCTATTTATAGATAGTACAATCCAGATTAAACGGACATTCTTAATTTGCATAGGTAGGTACCTAGGTATTTTTTTGTTATCTAAATATATTTAATGGCATGGACAACAGCTTTTAACTATGCTCAAATCTAGCTTAAATTATGAGTCAAAAGTAATTAACCTAAAACTACTTGAGTTGAGTGTTTTATATCAATAACTAAGATATCCCCGCGACTTGGCCCAGACTTGACTTGAAATTTCCGCAAAATTCCCAGGACACAAAGTATCGCAGCATTTAAAAAAGAATGTAGATAAGCTATCATTTTAGTGAAATATGTGTTTGTCGAAATAAACTAATTTTTATGCACCCGAACAACTACATTCCGGAATAAAAATATCACACATGTCATTAGTTAACTTCAAAGATTTATGCATGCTGATTTTTAATTACCTGGACTAAAATGAGCTGCGATCGACCTTTTTTTAATTCATAAGTGGGTTGTGTGAGTTGAATCAACAACTCACAGTGGTGAGTTGCTCCAAGCCTGCAACATAAAAAAGGTCGATGTTCGAATTTAGTCCAGGTAATTAAAAAATCAGATAGATAGATAACACTTTATTGCTCACCAAAATAAACAAATACAGAAATAAAATGCATAATTACAATACTTCTTGGCAAAACAACAGGCGGCCTTATCGCTAAAAGCGATCTCTTCCAGGCAACCTAGCTTAAAGAAGCTGATCTTAAGTAATGTGACGATGAAGGTGGACCAGAAAATAAAATAGGACTGTACAATTTAAATATACATACATACACTAATTTATAAATTTAATATAAATATAATATAATAGTAATATATTTACGTATATACAAAATAGTCTAAATAAATATATTTGTTAACATTATACACGACAAGCATTTATATTAACATATATTACAATAGATAAATAAGTAAATCAGAGTATAGTTGTGCCAATGAAACTTCGTATACATCGTTGCCATGACGACGACGTATTCGCAATGGCGGCACCACAAACACGCAACTGCAGCAACATCTTTTTCGGTATATTCTCTCGGAAATGACGTCATTTATCGAGATATAAAATACTTAAGTTCTGACTCAAGATTACGCTACCCCTGTGTCGAGTTTCATTTAAATCTCTTGTTCATTAGTTTTCACGTGATGCTCAAACAGACTCTCTCTTTCCTGTCACCTTCTCCCAATTATTTGGATCGGCACAATATGTGTTTGCCTTTCATACCTATCTATTCTGGTGACATACGTCCGCTGTCGTAACTCAAATCATCATATCATCCTTCACAATTTGAAAAGTTGCAAATTCGGGTTCTGAGAGTCTGACTTAGTTAGTGCTCGTGAATTTTTAAACGCATTTTACTAACTCGATACCGTCAACAGATTTATTATATTATAGTAGTAGGAAACCTACATAGACGCGGCTATTTGGAAGTCTCATTTTTTATAATTAAACCTATGTGTCGAATAATAGTGTGAGTTGCTATTGAAATGTTGCTTTGTAATAGGTATTACAATTATTCAATCAATATAAAATATAGTACAAATGAACTGTCGTTTCATTATATTATGGACAAGCTAAACACGAGCCAAATAGAGTCTACTATTTAGAAACATTACTTTTGAACAATAGTTTAATAACTGTTTAAGCCCTATTCATCTTTGAACTAATCTTATTTTATCTGGTAATTTACCATAAATTCTTATTCACGTTCAATCAATGACAACCGTAATTAATATTCGTATGAAATCACATTTTCGAAATTCGAACTGCCAGATTCAAATATCGAACGCGTCGTATACAAGCAGCCCCGACCCCACCCCCCTAAAGCGCCTACGTCCAATCCAACTTAGGGCCGCCTTTGTAGAAAGTGGCGTTTCTAATCTGTAGCCGTATCGTAACGTGGCGAGAGTCGCGACGCAGCTCCCAGTCATTGACTCCGCTCGCTCGTTTGCATCGACACGAGCACGACACTAACAGTGTGCACTATCACACCGTATTATAATAACACATTCTGGAAATAAACTGAGTGTTTTCTTTCATGTCTATATAGAACAAAATTTAGAGACAGATAAATACGATTAGAAAGTTTCATTTTTCCGGCGAGACAATTGCTCATAACTTATCATTGGCCTAATTCACAAACTATTCATTCTAAGTAAGGTCCTATGTAGGTACAGATATGAGAGTGATTTTTCAAATGGGCCTTCAAGGCATAATCCTAAGCTATGCTAAATAGTGAAAAACACTCAAAAAAAGAGTATCTAGGCCGATTTTGACGGAAACTAAAGTGGTATATAACTTAAAAATCAATTACCCTTTTGTCAGGAATCGATCCGGCTGATTTTGAAAAACTCCTATACCAAATTATAGTAAAGTATACATACATACTTACTACCCCTGGCATGGGTAACTGATTTTCCAAAAATCTAATGATACCACAACACCACTTAAGTTTTCGTCATAATTGCCTCGAACTCTTTTAAGTGTTTTTCGCTATTTAGCATAGTTTAGGATTTGGCCCTAAAAGCTCAGTTGAGAAATCACTCTGTATATATATATATATAAAGACCTATATAGTTTAGCATTACTTCGAACAGTTTATGCATTTGGCCAATGAGGAGTTATGAGAAATTGTCTCGTCGGAAAAATCAAACTTTACTTTCTAATCGTATCTGCCTCTATATCTTGTATGAGAACATAATCTATGATAAAAACTAAACCACATTAAGACCATAGACTTCTCTACTACTAGTAGTAGGTACCATGAAAGAATCAAACTAGGGATAAGAATTATCCAGTAAAAGAGGTCCCTCTATAAAAATCGTTTATTCTACATAACCACATGTAGTATCTATCTATCTACCTAATTATTTTGCACTCAGTCAAAAATTTATAGTGTTATTTAAAAAGTTTTTTAAATTTTTTACTGGTTTGGTCTTAAAATATACCTAAGTATGTTTAAATAACAAAAACGTTTAGGAATTAGAGGGAAAATTACCTATGACGCTATGACGATTTGGCAGTTTTTAAGAACTGCGTTGACTGGGTGTTTATGGTTTTGTAGCATTATTATGATGGCAAGTAGATAACTAATAATATAAACGATACCCAAGAAAACAATTTTCATTTATCTATAGAGCAAATTGTCTTCAATAAAATGACCGTAACATAATATTTACATAGGCAGTAAGAAGGCGCCCAGAAGGACGTCGGTCTTGACCATTTTATAAAGCTTCAAGTTTTACCAATATAACTAAAACAATAAATTATTATCTTATTAGACCTGTTCTTTTGTATGACATGAAGCGTGGCCTGTATTTCTGCAACACAAGTAAGAAATACGTGTCACGGAGATATTATATATGCTGCGATAGATGTGTAGAGTCACGGAAAACCGCATCAAGAACTCTCCCTCCCAAATCCACAGAAGATACCTACGCTGGTACAGATAGAAAGAGGTAGGAAAGCGGACCCCAAGCTTTGAAGCCAACACTCCGAACACAACTAGGATATAACGCTCGGGTAATGATAATGAACATGATATAAATAAAATAATACATTATTACAAAATCCGGTTTGCTTTCTGTAATGTCTAGTTTTACGTTGTGTCACATCGCTAAATAGGGTTATGCTTATTGTCTACGTGTCATGTCACGCTGTCAAATAATAAAGATGTCTTCGATTCAAGCTAGTTTTCAACATTATTTTTTATTTATTTTATTTTATTTGGGGAGCTAACAGCTGTAGTCTTACAAACTAAAGTTACAGAGATAGCTAAAGAAAAACAGCCATTCATAAACCTCCACAGATGACAAAGGAAATAAAAAAGTATAAAATAAATTAATTTTAGAAAAAAAAGAACATTAATATGAAAAATTTACGACCAGGAAACTAATTATTATTAAAATAGACTTTCATTAAATTCGCATTTACAGATGCTAGACTATCCACAAACAAGCCAATGTCCACATAATCCGACTTGTTGAGTATGTTGAATTCATTGACTGTTCTAACAAAAAATGAGTGGCGTCTGAAGGCTGTACGTGTCAGGGGTGAATGAAGTAATTTTCTAGGGCGTACAAGGGGGAACATACAAATGTAATTATAAATAATATCTATACAATCCGACCCTACATGCGGCTCAACACTCAACACACTTTCAAGCACGTAGATAGGGAAAAGACAAGTTTCATTTAAGATTAAGTAGTAAGTTAGGATTAGGATTGATGTTAGCCCAGGTGACGTTAGCATTTGTTCGCTATATCACGTAATAAACGATAAGAACGATATCGCGCGTTATCGGCTTCCGCTGCGCGCGCAGCTGTCTCAATACGTGAGATACAGACTTAATGCATAATCGAATTAAAATATAAGAGCAGTCCATAAACAGCCCGCTGCTGAGATCGGGCTTTCTAATTTTAGGCAATGGACATACTGTCCACATTTTATCGGACATGTACATGATTCCCGAAATCCTCCCTTTTTTATCCAGGGGATAACTGCTTAAAGACCAACCACTTTGGGGGAAGCGCGGTGGGGCGTATGGGATTCGCCATGTCGCGTCGGGGTAGCACCAGCACTCCCGCAGAAGTGCTATTACCCCTTTTTTTTACCAGGGGAAATCCGCTTGAGGAACATGTTACCACAGGGGAAATGCGGTGGAGCGTGTGGGATTCGCCTCCTCGGGATGGCACTATCACCCCCGCAGGGGTGCGATACGATACGTCCTATGTCCGTGCTATGGGATCGCTTGTGCATTCACGTCCAGCCCGGACGGGCCTGAAATCCTCACTCTCTTGAAGCGATGTAATGAAATACCGGAATGGCTTAGTTGATGATCCGGGCATAGCCATCAGGAATATGACTACCTACTACTACTGCCGTTATCAATCGGTCCATGATAGATCACCTCGAATAAAAGTCTTAGGTATCCGTAAAGATTCTCCCTTCTAAACTATATAAACTTCGATCTTTTTTTATTTCTAACAGGCAAACGGGCCACGGAAAGTGGTTACCGTCGCCTATGGACTTTTCCAACACCAGGGCGTTGCCAACGCGTTGCCGGCCTCTAAGAAATTTCATTCAATATTGATATATTATAGTATCACTTTGATTGATTCATCCCTATTGAAAGACAGAAATGATTTCGGCTAAAGAATTAAAATCAAAACTGTATTCAAGTTTTTTTATGTTTTATTTCGATATCTTGCAGAGCTCGGAAGATATGAAAGCGAAAATGAGTTAGTTGCTTAATAAGTAGAAAGAACTATAGTTTTCTTGCATCCATTGTGATTAGTAAAGAACTAGCGGCAATAATTGCTTCGTCACCCATTGAAAAGGGCCGCAGTAGCCGGTCGGTAGCCGCTATTGTTCTATAACAAAAGATGTATATTTGAAGATAATGAATGCTCTTAACAAATCGTACAGTAAATGCTATTTCTATTTTAATAACTTATGTATTATTGTATATATATGACTATGTATATATGTATATTCATTTCTTAAACTAGTTTGAGTATTTATGTATCTATTGCCTTTTTCCTGCACCACCTATATCGCCTGATTCATTTTTTTTTCATTTACGTTACCTGGAAGAGATCGCTTTGAGTGATAAGGCCGCCTGTTGTATTGCCTAGAAAAATATTGTAAATATGGTCTGTTTTTATAATTGTATATTTTGGTGTGCAATAAAGTGTTATCTGTCTCTCTCTCTTTGTCTCTCTCTCTCTCTCTCTCTCTCTCTCTCTCTCTCACTCTTTCTTTCTAACATTATGACTTTTTTAGTTAGCTGAAGAAGACTGTGCAGTGCTTTATTATGTAAGAAAGAATGCTAATACCGGCAGGGCGGCTTGTCGTAAGAGGCGACTAAACAACCCACAGCGAGATTAACAGGGCATTTGCCCATCTGGACATGTGGAGGTCGCGTTTATTATATTAAATGGGGTTGCAGTTTATTAAACAATGTATGTGTGCAGTTCACACGCAGTAGAAGTGCAACTTAAGAATAGGACTTTTCGCATTTCTATCCTATTATAGACGTCTTTATTCTTGGTTATATTGACCCTTACTCGTACCAATTCAATCTGAATTACACTTTAAAACACTAGTATAAAGTTCAAAATTCAATGCACTGTTAGACACAATTTCCTTTGATCCACGTATAAATCAATATCTGCCTTAAGTATATACAGCTAAAATTCATTTGAAATATATTGTATGTTTTTTTAATTGAAAATTAATACTAACCGGTAAAAAGAAATATGTTTTATTTTGAATTAATTAAGGTTGAATTTTATGTTTATCTCTTTTTAGTGTCGCTTTTTCGTTTTATCGAGTTTCAAATTACAACGATTCTAAAGAGGTTTCACTTCAATAAAACTAATATACCAATCAAACCTAAATAAACTCTTAATCAACATATTATTATAATCTAGTAGTGTAGTAAAAAGGTCGCAAGACTTTTTACTCAACTTTTTGGTTTTCTTATAGGTCGTGACATAAACATCATTGAGAAACAAGGTCTAGAGTACACTAGAGTATGCCGTCAAAACAACTTTAAGTTTTGTTCCGCAATCAGTGGCCAGGTTCCAGTCACGCTTCTAGGCCGAAATTACTATTCGCGGGGCGCATAGACATAGGTTAAAAAGCATAGATAGACGCATACGTGTCCCTCAGTGGGCGTCTGATGGCTGAAACGATGATGTTGATAAGCTAATATAGGCGAACGGGGGCGGCATTTTTCAGTTTTCCCAAGAGATTTTTGACACAAACTCTAAACTAAATCTATAATTGTTCCCTTTTAGTTTTCTGTAGGCAAAAGGTTTCCGTTTTTGCCAAGATGGAACTCATATGAAATCATCATGTCATCATCGGAATAATGAGTTTATTATGGTTTTGTAATCAAATACAAAAAACAGTAGTTACACGTTTGTCACTTTCACGCAACCCTTCATTTTGTGAGTTTGTGACTGACTTGCCAGATATTAAGCAATATTTTGAAAATCATCACCTGTTTTAAAAATACCACTGCGTGCTGCGCAGTAGGATTTTTAAAACACATCTTGCAAGTTAAAAAACTTGGAAATTTTAAAGGAGACAGATACGCTTTCATACATTCTTGGGCCGATATTGTAAAAAAGGTGACAGTAATTTGAAGTTTTTTTATTATGTTGATATTTTTTATAAATGTAGTGGGTTTAGTTATTTTGAATGAATTAATCGTGTGGTGTAAGTGTTTTCCTATTACTAATTGTTGAAATTTTTCACATAAATCGATTACGGCAATCGACAATTTATTTTATTTACTACCTTATTTTTGAAATTTCTCGTCTTACAGATAGAATTTAAGGCTGATAGTTTCCACTTGGTAGATAGAAAGTAAATAACGCTTGTTAAGCCGTATCTCACTCAGCTCTTCACATTTCTTTGACCCAAAAGTCCCCGTCTCCTTTCGAATCTTCGAACAATGACGTTGTAATTTTCTTGAACAACGGTAGGTGGTCCGCGGCGCGTGACGTCCGCCGACTACCGGTGTTGATGGCGGCGTAACACCGATCTTCACGCTCACAACACATTCTTTCGTCTTAAATTCCAATAATCGTAATAAAGCAACTATTACAACGATTTCACTTGAGTTGTTGTATAATGTATCCTATATTTTATTACTTACATACATCAGTTCCCTGATGCGGTCGTTGTCAGTGCAGCATAGTTTTATACTTTAACAGTGGAATAAACTGTTTATATTTTTAACCCACTCCAAAACAAGAGGAAGTTATCAATTCGTCGTATATTTTTTATGTACTTTCAGCCATAACTTTTTCTTTCTGAACCAATTTTGATGATTTTTTGCATTTGATTTAATAAAGCTTAAAATAGTTCCATATAAATTTTATTGCTATTAGACTGGTTTCAGAAGATATAGCAGAATATTCATTAAAATCAGACAGAAAATGGGTAGGCTTTGCGGTTTTTCAGCATAACTTTCTTTGTTTCTAAACATTTTTGGTTTTTATTTTTGCGTTGGAATCAGTACAGCTTCAAGATAGTATCTATCATATAAATTTAATTGATTCCATATACGTACGTAATTTAAAAGTGAAAAAAATATTTTATTCTAGCAAAATAGAAAACGACTACGAGCAAAAAACAAATATTTACAAAAATACATATTTCTTGGTTTTTTAGTTAAACCTACTATTGGAGACGGTTTTATTTTTGATAGAAATTTTTATGTAAACGTGTCGTTATTTATTTATTTACTCAATGTGTTCTTATACATCAATAAGGTTTATTTGTAATGTTATGTATTTGTAATTTTATTATTCATAGGTGGTACCTATTTTATTTAAAACCAAATTTTTACCTTTTTTATAAAATCTATAAAAATATATTATCATGTTTAATACACAATCATCGTCAATAAATGAGAATTCTTAGATAATTAGCGCCTGTAATTTCCACTGCAATATCCAAGAAATTAGAATGACTGGTCCTTCGACCTGGCTGCCGCTCGAAGAATCTCTACTCGAAGGACTAGGGTTATTAACAAAAAGCTCTAGTATTCTTTACCCTGCGTTTTATGTCTCCCTTCCATCTAGAATCATAACTTTACCCGAAATAAGTCCTGTAGAATTAGGCATATCTTTTTTATATTGTATAGGTTCGCGTTTGACCAACACTGCACCTGACGTTAGGTCAAAATGCAGTCTAAGCTTACTCACGAGATACTTGTTTACGCGAAACTTGAAAACATCGAAATTGTATTTTTCAGAACAAACAGACGACGGTAAAGAGTTCGACCCTTCAGCGGTACGTATTATAAAAGTGGAAGCGTAGCGCTTCGTCCGCTTGGTTGGTATTTTCATCATATATCGGTGGCGTGAGCTCGTACGTCTGCTTGTCCGATGGTAATAAAAAAGGTAAGGGAGGAATTAATTCGTGCAATTTCGTGGCACACTCGCCGAAGTGTATCCTATACCATATCGACAGACTAACGACTCTGAAGCGTCCTATCGAATAGCCGGTTATCGCCTATCAGCTTCCTAGTTCTTTTCTCAATTGACTCGAGTCTCTCGAGTTGGTCCTGTTCGGCTGAGAGCCGAAGCTAGAGCTCATCCTAAAGATGAGAGCAGTACTCCATGCAAGACCGTGCTTGTGCTTGTTAGAGAGAGATTTACCAACTAAAGTGTTGTGAAGTACTGTCTCATCTTTGATAGTAGGTACCATAGCTTTTTGTCAGCCAGCTAAGCAACAGACTCTATATATATATCTTTGCATTTTACCGTTGTTTTATAATTTGCCCGTGTAAAGACGGAGAAAGAATACAAATTCCTGCGGCCGGGAGGCCTGAAGTAAGAGGCGGCAAAACAACCCACAGCCCGGTGATAGGGTATTTGCCCGTCAGGATAGCTACCACTCCTGGTTTAGAATATGCCGCCATTATAATCTTAATTTGTGTTACGGCATTAGTGGCCATGTTCTAGTCGCCCTTTAGAGAGCGGCAGCACATTGGTTGCACCTCTAGTGCTACAAATGTCGATAGGCGATGGCAACCGCTTTCTATCAGGTGGGCAGACTGCCTGTATGCTGTACTAAAAAATAATAATTTTACGAATAACGCTTCTGATTATAGTTGAAAATAAAGAATGGTATTATTATCAGTTACGAAATTTTAGGTGTCCTTGGGGACGCTTAACGGAACTGTTCGCTTTGCGTGAGTGGACATGCACTTAACCAGTATTTTTAAAATTCAGTCAAACACTACTCAGCCTACAGACACACTTTAAAATAAACCGTTTCCATCAAATGATATTCAAAACCGTAGAATTCAGACAAGGGCTATACAAAAAAGTTATGAATAGCAAACTCATTATAAACACTTTGAAGCCATTAAAAGTTTAAATACACGGTCGGCGTTAGAGTAAAAGTAATGACTATAATTATTTCCATTATTATAACACTTCTAACGCAATG
Organism: Dendrolimus houi; assembly: GCA_039645545.1. NCBI lineage: Eukaryota > Metazoa > Arthropoda > Insecta > Lepidoptera > Lasiocampidae > Dendrolimus > Dendrolimus houi. Next base: position 18,622,585 of record CM077127.1, on the reverse strand, counting down.
TTAGTAGCAATTTGTGATGCCAGCACGGCGGTGATTGCGTACTTGTAATGCAACCTCATTGATAATTACGTTTAATTGAGTGTATCCGACGTTTGTCTTTTTGAAATTTGGCACTAAGAATTACTTAAAAATTGTACCTTAACACAAGCAGTAAATAAATAATAAATTAGCTTTTAATAATAAGCTTTTACATGGACAAAAACATAAATTTAATTTAATCTATATGTTATAGTCAAAGGTCGATATGCAGTCTCTTCCCAGAATAACTGGTTTATCCTAGGTTTGACCAAGGCCTTTCGACAAAACCCGAAATAAATTACAATTTCGGCCTTTGACTAAAGTATTTTTAGTCAAGCCTAGAAGTACCTAACTTTTTAGTCAAACGTCACACGTAAAATAATCTGTTTCGGGCTTTAAGGCAGACCCGGTCAAACGTCAAATCGTACTGCACTCAAGCTCAGGCTAATGTTATGAAACAAATAACTGAACGAAAATTTCCGCTAATCGCGATTGGGAAAACTGTAAACATACCTATTCCCAGCTTCGATAGAGCCAAAGGAGATGCCCGAAATGTTTTGGGTATCATATAAGATAAAACAGTTGATGTTTTATACAGAGTAGGGACGTAACGCGGAATAATAAACACAATTTTTTCTAGGAATCAGATACAAGAATGTAAAGAGAATTTTCTTAATTTCGAAGATGTGCCCAACGTTCAGCGGTCTCTAAGAAAAGTCAGTTCAAAAGATTCTAAGTTTGGCCAAGGCTTTATGAAATGCTACTATAATAAAGAATGCTCTTTGAAATTATGTAAATGTAAAAGATCAAATGTATTGTGCAATTCAAAACGCCATAACGCATCACCTTGTCAAAATAAAGATCAATGCTGCGATACGCTGTGTCCATGGAATTCCGCAGGAATTTCCCCGGGTGTTGTACAAATTAATTAGATTGCATAAATACAAGCTGATTTCGATACGATTTCACTAGAGTGATAGCTAAGTCCTTTCTCAAGTGATGCAGTACTTTATATTCCAAGAATCTGTGAATGAGATGAGATCCCTGTGAGTTTACCCTTTATGAGTTCGTCAAAAAAGTGTTATTCATAATAATATTCAAAATGCGACTATACAATAATAATAATAATAATAAGACAAAAAAAAGAGCTTGCCACACAGACAGTTGTCTTAATTTTTCTTATCATATCTTATTCCCGAAAACAACTAAACAACTCATATTTATTACTTATTTTTATCGACATTAACTTAGAAGTACAACAATAATTCAATAGTAAAATGACAATAAACCAATACATATTAATATCGACATCAAGACAACTGGATCAATAACCATGACAACAAATGTCAAAATGAAAAACACACAGAAGCAAGAAAAATTTAATAAAAATACAAAATATGGAACAATTGAGATGTGATAAGGTATTTGGACAAGATAAAAAGCTGGACACGGGCACGTCTACCATCTGCTGCACCCGCCTCAACCGGCTCCACTCCTCGGTCGTCGTTAACGGATGAAGAGTTCGTGACGCCGGCGGCCACTGGGGCGTCGAGCACCAGCGAGGAGGGGTCAACGCCGTCCGCCCCGCCGCGAAGACCTGTGCGGGGCCGTGGACGGCCACCGTCGGCACGCTTGGGGCCTGCGAGATGTATCCCGCGCCCGGCCCTCGATACCGGTGGTGTAGTACGCCGCATGAGATGGACTCAAGAGTTGAATGAGTGCGTCATGCGTGCGTACTTTGAGGCGACAGAGGGAGGAACTAACTCACTTCGTATCGTGGCCGTTTGCTGTCTTTGTTTCAGACCCTTCAACCAACATCCACCGTGACAGCGCAACGACTATCGGATCGAGTGCGCGCTATCCAGCGGTTAAACCTCCTGGACGAGTCGACACTTGATCGTCTACGCAATGCTGTACGGAGCAACCACGACAGTACTGATACGCCGCAGCCTACGTGACCGGCACCGCCTGCAGACTCGCAGTGGCCGGTGAACTTTACCATGGACGACGTGTCAGATAGCCTAGCGGTAGGTAATGTAAGTATCCAGATTAATGAGCAATTGAGAAGGACTTGGAACTTTCGATTCAAGAATTTCGAGATCTCTTATTATCTAGGAGCTCTGGATTGCTTGCTAGCGCCTTATTTTAGGTCTAGCACAGACCTTGCCGATACGCACTCGATCCTATATAGCGGGGCCGTAGCTGTATGTCGGGTGGCTGGTGTAAAGTTTCCAAATACACAGCCTACCCGACCTGTAAGCGGCAAACCTGCCTGGCAAATACGGATCGAGCGGCGTATCGACAGGGCCAGAGTTCTCATAGCCAGATTAATCTGCTTCTGGGCTGGCAATTACCGGCCCCGAGTTATGCGTTTCATAGCTCAGGCATTCGCTGGTACTAACGTCAGTCCCAGTGAATATATGGTCAGAGCCACGGAACGTATAGACTTCTGGAAGCAAAAGGTCTATGCAAGGGCAAATAGAATCTGCCGATACAAAGAGCGAGCGGATAGATATTTCTTGAATCGGACCTTCCAAAGTGAAGAAAAAAGGGTTTATAGAGGTTGGGAGAAATCTAGCGATAGTGTCGCTAACAGGCAAATGCCAAATACTGATGCCATGGCTTCTTTCTGGCGCAGTATCTGCTCGATGCCTGTCAGTCACACGGAGGGTGATTGGATTGAGGCGGTCAAGCAATCATGCGAACAGGTGCCAAATATGGAACCTATTACCATTGAACCACTTGATATTGGTAATGCAATTCGTTCAGCACATAACTGGAAAAGTCCAGGGCCGGACGGATTGCACAACTTTTGGATCAAGTGGTTCACAACCTCGCATGGTTTCTTGGCTAATCAACTCCAAGAAGCTGTTGATCGTGGTTCATTTCCAACCTTTATGACGACAGGCGTCACCCATTTACTCTTCAAATCTGGCTGTACCACTGAACCCAAAAATTTATACCAATCACATACTTGCCCACCATCTACAAGCTCCTTACATCCATTTTGGGCTGTAAGGCTGGGTCACGTGGCATGAAGGAATTGCTTGTCATTGACACAACTGTTAGCCAACAAACCCGACGAAATAGTATAAATCTATTCGTTGCCTGGATCGACTACAAAAAGGCGTATGACTCAGTGCCGCATACATGGTTGATGAGAGTCTTACAGTTGTATAAAGTCTATGCAACTCTAAGAACCTTTCTTCAGGCATGTATGAGGCAATGGGTCAAATACCTTAGGCTTCCAGGGGGGAGGGGTTTCCTTTGCCGGAGGGCGCGATAAATATAGAGCGTGGAATATTCCAAGGTGACAGTTTGAGTCCCTTGTGGTTTTGCCTAGCATTGAACCCTCTTAGCTCTTTGCTAGAGTCTTCAAAGCTAGGCTATCGGTTTCGAAGAGGGGGTGAGATCATGTCACATTTGCTGTATATGGATGACCTCAAACTTTTCGCATCCAACGAACCAGACTTGATTGAATTACTGAAGACAACTGAACGCTTCAGTAAGTCAATTATTATGGAATTCGGGATAGAAAAGTGTGCGGTCATACATATACTGCGAGGGAAAATTGTGAATTCACCGAATTTATAACTTTCAGAGAACATGTCCCTCAAATCCCTCTCTGAAACCGAAACATACAAGTACCTGGGTATGTCAGAGTCCTTAGGTATAGCCGACGCGGACGTAAAACAGACGGTGAAAGACTGATTCTTTTGCCGCCTGAGGAAGGTTTTAACCAGCATTCTCTCAGGTGGAAATAAGGTCAGAGCCTTCAACAGCTGGGTTATGCCCGTGTTAGCATACTCCTTTGGCATACCTAGGTGGACTCCAACGGAGTTGGACGCCCTAGACCGAATGGTCCGTTGCCTACTGACAAAACATCATATGCATCACCCACGTTCATCAGTAATGAGATTGTACATCTCGCGAAGATGTGGAGGCTGAGGCTTTCTAAATGCCAAGGATCTGCACAATCGCGAGGTGAACAATCTCAGGGCATATTTCCTTAAGTTGGACGTGGGCTTGCATAAGGATGTTGTGGCAGTAGACAAAGGTCTTACCACGCTCTCGTTGACTAAAGAGAATTGGTGTAATCTGGCAGTACTGAGTGCCTACGACCACATCGACGTATGGAAGAGCAAGAAGCTGCAGGGCAGGCTTTATTGGGCCTTAACAGGGCCCGATGTAGACCTGTCAGCGTCGGTAAACTGGCTACGGTTCGGTAACCTCTTTAGAGAAACCGAAGGTTTTGTCTTTGCAATTATGGACGAAGTTATTAAGACCAATAACTACCGAAAATATATCCTGAAGGATGGCACCTTAGACATCTGCCGGGCATGTCATCGCCCAGGTGAATCCCTCAGGCATATTGTTTCCGGCTTTTCACATTTTCTAACGGCGAATACTTGCACAGACATAACCTTGTAGCCAGGATTATCCACCAGCCACTTGCCCTTCGATACGATCTTGTGGAAACGGAGGTGCTTTATTACGAGTACTCGCCGGAGCCAGTTCTTGAAAACAGTCGTGCCACGCTCTACTGGGATCGATCAGCTATCATAGATAGGACTATTGTAGCCAATAAGCCTGATATCGTGATAATAGATCCATCTGCGCGACGAGCAATAATCGTTGACGTCAGTATCCCGCATGACGACAACTTCGTAAAAAAAGAAAAATTAAGTAAATACTTAGATCTTGCTCACAAGTTTACCGCTATGTGGCGTCTGGAGTCAACGAGCATTGTGCCAACAATTGTCACGGTCAATGGTCTTATAGCGAAAAGTCTCGACCGTCATCTAGAGAGGCTTTCGCTAAGAAGCTGGGTGAAGGGTCAGATACAAAAGGCAGCACTCTTGGATACGGCACGAATTGTGAGGAGGTTCCTGTCTCTGGAACCCTAACCACCGCTAGTTTGGACCTCAGGCCCCACTGGCGGTGAACTACAAGATTGTATATTTTTTTTATTGAATATGTATTTTATTTTTGATGTATTTTTATAAAAGAATAATGTGATCTATTTTTTATAAAAAAATATCTTTATATACTTCTTAAAAAAAAAATTGGAAATAAATAAATATGATAATAATAATAATCCCTAGTTCCACTAGCAGTTCGTCCCAATAGCCCGGAACCTTTTTTTCATTTGCTACAATAGTCGTACACTGATCGGGGCTCGTCCTTGGGTGCATTTTTACATGATGTAGACAGGTCAGAGTCCCGCCATATTTACATTAAATTTGTTAAGGGGCCTCTACGTGTTGGTCTCCCCGGCCCCACGCAAGCCCTCCAAAAGTCCAGGTCATTTTTATGGCCCGTGGTCTTCAAGGACATACAAAGTATAATAATAATAATAAATCGGCAGACAAACACACACACTGTACATCCCCAAGCTAAGCAAGATATGCTTGTGTTATGGGTAATATACAACGCACCACTCTGGGGCCGATCCCAGATACGCAGACCATAGCAAATAACGGAAATTTCGTTTACGAAATTTACCATGCCAAGAATCGAAGCCGGAGCCTCTGTGCTGCAGTGAGGTCGGCCCGCTATAGCTTAGCCCACTCAACCACAGAGGCCGTCCAGTGTATTATATGTGCTTATAGTCTTAAGGGATTATAGGTAGAATACAGTATAAGTTGTTTCCTTAATTGTATTAAAAATATTATATATATGTAAATAATCAAATATTCTTATCAGAAGAGGAACCTTCTGTGTGCCAATCCAACTCGTACACGGCTATTTATCAATACCATCACAGTGCTTCAACTCTCAAAATAATCTTAATGTATTAAACCGGCTTCCTTCGCATGGGGCATTTAAATAGCTTATTATAGAATTATTTATATAAACACTTAAAGAGAAGTATCTTATCTAGAAACTCGTTTTTTAATCTTTTTGAAACTAGAAACAGTACCGTATTTTAATTAACATTCCTTTAATATATATACAAATCGCATTATACCTCGGAACACATTTATGAATATTAACATAAACTATAATATTATAATATTTAAGAAATACTTTTTTCTACCACAAATCCTTTTTTTAATAACTAAAATATTTTCCGTTTAATTGTATAAATTAGCGCAAGATATTTAAGTGTCTGGAATTTAATTTGTTTTTTATGGATATAACGAATGACCTCGTATACCGAAAGTGCTAACTTATTTTGATTACTATTGTTGGTTAACATTGAGTTCATTTTGCCTTTTGCCGAAATATACGACGTGTGTCTGTATGTCTAGAAATCTAGTTGAGCACCTTGACAACTCGCATATTGATAGATTCAGCTACTTTAAACGAAATTGAAAAGTTGACTGCCTTGACGACATTCTGGTGTGTTTCGGGTTACCAATTAAAAAATTTAATTCTGTCATTTTATGGAGACTGCACCGTGCATAGTTGAAGTAAGAAATGTTATTATTTCTTCTTACCTCTTTGAGTCTTGTAATGGTTTATTTAAATAAATAGTAATATTATCTTAATTTTTTTTTGCGGTAATCTGTTCCAAGGTTTCATTCAGTTTTTAGAGTTACGTCCAGTAAACACGGACCAAGAAGAATACACAACAAAAAACTTCTTTAAATATTACATAATATTATAGTGGACTGTGAATATTTTGATACTAAAAAACTGCATGTGCGCATATATATAAAATATAAACAGTGTATATACGGTTATAAAAGCGTACCCAAAGTTTGAAGTTGGATATGTAATAATAACCTTAGAACAAACTATGAATGTTAAAATGTCATAAATATATTACACCGATAGGTATTCATATATGCAATGATTTATGAATTCCATAAACCGATGTGGAAGTTGGGTATGTAATAATCTTAGAGCAAACTATGAATGATAAAATGTCATAAATATATTACACCGATAGGTATTCATATATGCAATGATTTATGAATTCCATTCCATAAACCGATGTGGAAGTTGGGTATGTAATAATCTTAGAGCAAACTATGAATGATAAAATGTCATAAATATATTACACCGATAGGTATTCATATATGCAATGATTTATGAATTCCATGAACCGATGTGGAAGTTGGGTATGTAATAATCTTAGAGCAAACTATGAATGATAAAATGTCATAAATACATTTACACAGATAGATATTCATTCATATATGCAATGATTGATGAATTCCATGACCCGATATTGAAGTTGGGTATGTAATAATCTTAGAGCAAACTATGAATGATAAAATGTCATAAATACATTTACACAGATAGATATTCATTCATATATGCAATGATTGATGAATTCCATGACCCGATGTTGAAGTTGGGTATGTAATAATCTTAGAGCAAACTATGAATGATAAAATGTCATAAATACATTTACACAGATAAATATTCATTCATATATGCAATGATTGATGAATTCCATGACCCGATGTTGAAGTTGGGTATGTAATAATCTTAGAGCAAACTATGAATGATAAAATGTCATAAATACATTTACACAGATAGATATTCATTCATATATGCAATGATTGATGAATTCCATGACCCGATGTTGAAGTTGGGTATGTAATAATCTTAGAGCAAACTATGAATGATAAAATGTCATAAATACATTTACACAGATAAATATTCATTCATATATGCAATGATTGATGAATTCCATGACCCGATGTTGAAATTGGGTATGTAATAATCTTAGAGCAAACTATGAATGATAAAATGTCATAAATACATTTACACAGATAGATATTCATTCATATATGCAATGATTGATGAATTCCATGACCCGATGTTGAAGTTGGGTATGTAATAATCTTAGAGCAAACTATGAATGATAAAATGTCATAAATACATTTACACAGATAGATATTCATTCATATATGCAATGATTGATGAATTCCATGACCCGATGTTGAAGTTGGGTATGTAATAATCTTAGAGCAAACTATGAATGATAAAATGTCATAAATACATTTACACAAATAAATATTCATTCATATATGCAATGATTGATGAATTCCATGACCCGATGTTGAAGTTGGGTATGTAATAATCTTAGAGCAAACTATGAATGATAAAATGTCATAAATACATTTACACAGATAGATATTCATTCATATATGCAATGATTGATGAATTCCATGAACCGATGTTGAAGTTGGGTATGTAATAATCTTAGAGCAAACTATGAATGATAAAATGTCATAAATACATTTACACAGATAGATATTCATTCATATATGCAATGATTGATGAATTCCATGACCCGATGTTGAAGTTGGGTATGTAATAATCTTAGAGCAAACTATGAATGATAAAATGTCATAAATACATTTACACAGATAGATATTCATTCATATATGCAATGATTGATGAATTCCGTGAATCGATACATACCGAAATAACGATATGTATGTACTTTGCGCCAAACTTTATTATCATTCTTATTTATCAATAATTTATACTTTTTATACAAATACAAGTATTGCGTTGCGTTCTAGTTTGGAGTATAGTGAAAAAAATTAGAACAAGAGCAAGTAGACGTTTTGGCGCATCACTCACACCGCTGCGCCATTGAGCGAAATGCACTCTATGACAATCTGTATCCTCATGCGAGCTTTAAGCACAAAAGGGGGTATTTGATAGTGAAGTCATCTGTGATACTTATGACGTCACCTTTAACAATCAATTAACTTATTAATTATTCTTTAAATTAGTAGTAGTAGTAAATAAAAACATTTTATGATTATTTTAAAAGTAAAATGGACAACAAAGTAAAGGCAAGGTATTGACGGTTCTTTTATATGAAAATTATTTTAGAAGTTATTTTAAAATGTGTCAAACGTAATCAGTTGCCGTTCATATCACATATGGACCCTTGTCAGGTTTTGCCCTGGACCAGGTCATATAGACAGACTGGTAATAAAAGGTGGACCGCAAATTTTATTTTATGGGGAAGACCAGGGACCTGATGAGCGTGTCCCAATACCTTCCATCTAATTGTTTAATCTATCTATACTATAATAAATTTGTAAATGGTTCGAGTTTGTAAAATGCGCCTAAAAATGTGAAAAAGTCACTTAATCAATTCGGACCAGGAGATTCCGAAAATGCAATTTTTACTATTTTATGTTAGTGCATCGCGTGAAAACTATTGAACGGACTTAAATGAAACTCGACATCGAGCTAGCTAATATCCCGGGGTGTAACTTAGGATACTCTTTATCTCGATAAATGGTGTCGTTTCCCCCGGATAGATAACAATATCGAAAAAGATGACACTGCGATCGGATCCTTTTTGAAAACTACTGAACGTATATGAATGAAACTCAACATAGAGCTGACTTATAACCCGAGTTAACACTTAGGATACAATTTTATCCCGATAAATGATGTCGTTTCCATAAAATAGACAGATTAATCGCTTCAATCGCGTGTTTCCGATTCACTAACAACTACGTCGTCTTAGGAAACAAGTCATTCATTGTATTATTTCAAATCAGGTTGGTTTCGACTTATCTTTATATTTTCCTTGGCAGATGCTTAGACTATATGGACTTAGCTTCTTTGTTATTGTAGTGAATTGAACAAGAAACAGTAGTTTTAAGTCTAATATATATATAAAAAACCTAATTTAGTTTTTATGTAAGTAACTTCCTAGGGTTTTTCACGTGGCGTAGCCGCGGGGAAACCTCTATCTAGTATGACATAAGGTTTTAGTGAAAAACAGACCTATTGGATGCATAAGCAAACATTTAAACAATAGACATGAGCTCAAAAACACAATGCAAGGCCTTGATTACAACTTATAAATAAAAATTATTCTTTGTACAGTGAGCTGGCAACATTATGTCCCGCTGTTTCACCGACGCTTGTTAAATGGCAATTTGCCTTTTTTACCTCGCGCCGGCGATTCTGCGAAGAACCAAACTGGTCCAACTGGATGGCGCGCGAAACTTTTTTCGGCACGGTTTGCATCTCGAAGAACGCATGCGCGTCTTACGGTGTTACCAGTCGACTTAAAGACTAAATTACATTATTCCATCTACTGACTTGGATAGCGGAACTTCAAAATATTCGTTCAATCGGGAATATTGAAGTCAGCACTGATTTGATAGCGCGGTACTTAGTTTAAATTAATTTGCACGATGCCAGTAGGAAGTCGGCACTGACTTCCTTCGTATTTGAAGTCAGTAGCTGGATCAATGTAAATCAACTTTAATTTATATTTGTAAAAGGCAATTGATATAGGTTAAATTGCATTTTATGCCAGCATTCAGGGTTATGATCTTGAAACTTTGATCGCGTAAACTTTTGATTTTAAGGACACTCTTGATGAATCTATAGTATGTAGGCGACCGAGCTTTACTCGGTTTTTTTGTAGTGACATCGAGTTTTTTTGGCGAAGATATCAATATATATATATATATATATATATCTATCTATATATATATATATATATATCTATCTATATGTGTAAAATTAATATAAAAAATCTAGCCAAAAAGAAACCGACTTCAGGAGTAAGTAAAATGCAAACATATTTTTTTAAATAACATGTTAAATCTGTTCGAAGTAAAAAAACATGAAAATTACTACATACATTGCTAAAATAAATAAATAAATAATAAATAAATCGGCAGACAAACACACACTGTATATCCCCAAATTAAGCAAGTTACGCTTGTGTTATGGGTTATATACAACGGACCACTCTGGGGCCGATCCCAGACACCCAGACCATAGTAAATAACGGAGAAAATACGTTTCCGAAATTTACTGTACCAGGAATCGAACCCGGAGCCTCTGCGTTGCAGTGAGGTCCAGCAAAGGCTTAGCCCGCTCAGCCACAGAGGCCGTCAAAATAATAATATATGAGACAATACCTATAGTAATTTTCATGTTTTATTTCACGCCTACTTCAAGATATTGTAAAAAAAATATTTGTTTTTTGCTTTTTAGTTACTCCTGAAGTCGTTTTCTTTTTTGCTAGAACATATTTATTTTCACTTTTAAATTACGTATATATAACATACACATATATACGGTATACCGTTATATACGTAACGTTAACGTTATATGCGTTACCCAATAAGAAATATGAAAGTATCCTGAAGCTGTACTGAATCTAACGCAAGAAGAATAATCAAAATCGGTTCAGAAACAAAAAAGTTATGGCTGAAGGCACGGCAAATTAAGAACCTCCATCTTTTAGAATTCGGTTAAAAAAACGCACTATTACTCTATTTCACAAACTAAAACATTCTGAATTATTTGTAGAGCGTTTAATTACATAGTCAAGTTGTTAATTTAAAATGTCATTACTATACAAGTACAATGGCGATAATGTGTGTTTGAGCAGCCGTCCTTTTTTGTCATAAAATAAAAGCAACGGGGATTAATTACCTGTTCTGTATAATTTATCACCTTTAATGACCGCTGCGTAATAAACAGAGCAATTGAAACAAATGTTTATGGAACGGTACGTAATTTTGCCTTATATGTTAAATACTGGTTAGTAATTTTCCCGGCATGAGTAAATTATTCGCAAATAAAAATGGATTAATTCATCTAACACGGCTTCACTCGTGTTAATTTAAATTTTTGTTCGTTTGGTACTAAGACTTCATCTCTTTAGGCGTTGATTTTCTCAACTTCAGCTCTATAAAAAATATACCAAATGAAAAGAATACAATTTCCTATGGCCGGGCGGCCTTTTTTTTTTTTTTTAAGGCGGGGGAAATGCATTTCGCACATACCGGGTCCTTTGCTAGGGATTAGACCGTTGTTGATCATGGAGGCTTTCCACTGAGGCAATCCAAACAATAATCAACCGGCTTGTGTGGAGACTCGACTAATCAATACCCCACTAAAACCACCCTCCTCCCATGTGCCCCGCGCTTATGGCAGGAAAGGCGTGAGATACAGAACGTAGTTACGCCCACACCGATCCTAGCGCACAAATGCTTGAGAATGCCCCGGGAGAGGCAAACTCACTTCGTCAACAGGGGTGAAGACTCCTCTGCTCCCTAGATGCTAGAGGGCCCCTGTAGCGGTATTTCAGGGAGGGAGGTCATGCGCATACCTGCGCCTCCGGGCTCCCGACTGACGTCGGCGCCCGCGAGACGCATGCGCACTACCATCTCTCTCCATATCTCGTTCCGCGGCCTCCTTATGAGACACTACCGCCTCGCAGAAATTGGCCGCACCCACCCACCAATCGTCGTTGTGCAGCATGGCTTGCACCAAATCGCCCAGCGATTCGATCGGTCCTACAAGTGTCTCGAGTTCAAACCTCTGAGGTGCCCATGCTGCGCACTCGACTAGCGTGTGTAACGCCGTGTCTAGCGCGCCACATTGGCGGCATTGGGGTGAAGGCAAGCAGCCCGCAATCTGACACAGATACTTATCGAAGCAACCGTGCCCGGTAAGTATCTGTGTCATTCTGAAGGTCAGGGTCCCGCGTTTCCGCGAGAGCCATCGCAACAGATGCGGTCGAACCGCTTCCACCGTGTCAATGCCAGCAACAGGGTTTTCCAACTCTACTGACCAAGCTTGGATCATGGCCGCGGTTTCCCGCGTCCTGATCACCTGGAGTTCGGCCTGGTCATAGACCAGGCCACGGGCGAGGGCATCCCGTCGGGAGCGCCGAACTTTGGCTATCACGTCCGCCTGGAGAGGCCAGGGCGGATCGCCTGCCAAGAGTGTCGACGCCGTCCACGACACTGTACGGTATCCTCGGATGGTCCTCACCGCCAGGACCCGTTGTGCGCGGCACAACAAAGTCCTATTGTGGCGGTGAAGTGCAGTGGACCATACGGGTGCACCGTACAGGGCCATACTCCTAAGGATGCCCATGTAGAGTTTCCTAGTCGTCCCCCCCGGTCCTCCCACGTTGGGAAGAAGCCGAGAGAGGGCGCCTGCGGACCTCACGAGCTTGGGAACTAGCTGCTCAAAGTGCGCTTTGAACAGCCATTTCCCATCAAGAATTAGCCCCAGATATTTCATCTGGGGGCCTACACGAATGTCCACCCCTTGGACTGTAACGGACAAGTCCGCGGGGGGGTTACGAAACCGCCTATGGAACATGATGGCCTCCGTTTTCGCGGGGTAGACCTTCAAGCCCAGCCTACCTATTCTTCGGACCACGATCACCAGCCCGGCGTTGGCGAGGTCCACGGATTCCGCGAATGACGCAGCGCGTGCCGTGAGTAGGGTGTCATCCGCAAAGCAGATTAGCCCTATTCCGGGCAGGACTGGAACCCGAAGGATCCAGTCATAACCGACGTTCCAAAAAACCGGCCCGAGGACCGATCCCTGTGGGACGCCGCACGCGACGCGTCGCCGACCTATCGCGCGATTCTCGGACTCGCCGCCCTCCCAAAGGATGTATCTGTCCTGGAGGTACGCGCCCAACAGCCTCGTGAGGTACGGGGGGACTCCGTGTGCACGAAGCCCCTCCCTGATCGTCTCGTGAGGGAGGCTGTTAAAGGCGTTCGCTATGTCTAGCGAAACCACCAGGACAGTATCCTTTGCTTGGACTGCGTCGTCCGTTACAGATCGCAGTGTCTCGAAGGCGTCCAACGTGGAGCGCCTCCGCCGAAACCCGAACTGCGTCTGTGCTAGCCCCGGCTCCACAGTATCGAGATGCTTAACGAGGCGTTCCGCTAAGATCTTCTCGAAGACCTTGGCGACCTCGTTAAGCAACACTATGGGCCTGTAGGCGATGGCCGGGCGGCCTGTCGTAAGAGGCGACAAGATAACCCACAGCTATGTGATAAGGTATTTGCCTGTCTGGGTGGCTATCACCCCTGGTCTAGAGTATGCCGACATAACAACCTTGAGTTGTATTCCGCCATTAATGGTCAGGTTCCAGTCCCTTTAAAGAGCAGCAACGCAATAATAGCACCTTTGGTGTTGCAAGTGTCCATAGGCGATGGTAACCGCTTTCCATCAGGTGGGCAGTCTGCTTGTCTGCTGAACTCATGCAATAAAAAAAAAAAAAAAAACTGTGATAACTATTTCATAAACAAAGCACGAACTAAAAAATACATAACCTCCTTGGCAAAACAGATTTGTATACACACACTATGAATGTTTAGGTTCGATTTTTTCCTGCAAAGTGACATCGAAAATTTTTCGGTGTGTGCTAGGCCTTATTTAACTTTGTTTGTGATTAGTAGTAGTAACCAAAACTACATTCGCGTTGCCATGACATCGTGTTTGTTAGTGAAGTAGCGTCATTTTTTGGCTATATTTGTCTATCTCACGGAAACGACGACATTTATAGGGGTAAAAGTATCTGAAGAGCTGACTCCACATAGACATAGCTTTGTGTCGAGTTTCATTTAAATATGTTCAGTAGCTTTCACGTGATACTCTAAGGGCCAGATAAAATTTCTAAAAGTTGCGTCTTCGAAACCTGTTGGTCCTAAATAGCAGCCCTGATTATTTCTCCTTTTTAAATTTTGTACATTGTGTATTATAGATAGATAGATATACTACTCCGTCAAAAAAGTACCGGAAAAAGATCAATAATACACAAAATGTTAATTATTTATTCAAATTTATTTTATCACCTTCAAAGTATGCTTCTACAGAAACGATACACTTACGCCAACAAATAATCCAATCATCAAAACAATTTTTAAACGCTTTTTCCGGGATTGAGTTTAATTCTCGTCGCGAATTCTCCTTTATGTCTTCTATCGAATGAAAACGGATGACACGAAGTGGTAATTTGAGTTTAGAAAAAAGTAAGAAGTCGGCTGGAGCCAGATCTGGAGAATAAAGTTGTTGAGTTTTTGGTCAAAAATTCGTTCACAATGATGGTCTTATGCGAAGGCGCATTATCGTGGTGCAAAATCCAAGAATTTTCTATCCACAAACCTAGCCTTTTTCGTCGAATTTGCTGTCTTAAACGCCGCATAACGCTCAAATAATATGCTTTATTTACCGTTTTTTATTTCGGTTTAGTTGGAAGGCACCACTCCGAAGCTTGTTGACTAGTTTGCATGTCAAACTCGTAAACCCACGTCTCGTCGCCAGTAACAATGCGTTTCAATGTTGGGTCGGAATTGCCTCGTTCTAACATTTCCCCAGCGACTCTTATGCGATTGAGTTTTTGTAGAAAATTCAGGTCTTTTGGGACTAGCCGAACGGCAACATGTTTCATACCCCCAAGTGATCATTTAAAATGATACGGATTGACTTGAGACACAAAAATTTCAGCGGCTATTTCTCTCAAACTTGAATGAGGATTTTCAGACACTATTCCCTTCACTTTTGCGATGTTAACTTCAGTTGAAGACGTTGATGGCCTAACAGGGCGAGTCAAATCTTCCAGCATATCTCGACCGCTTTCAAATGCTTTGTACCACTCATAAGCACGTGTTTTTGATAAAGTCGATTCACCGTAAGCCTTCTGTAACATTTTCAGTATCTCCGAACACGAAATTCCATTGGCGATGCAAAATTTAAGACAAACTCTTTGTTCGATGTTTTTGTTCATTATGAAATTCGCAATACACACTAGATATGTATGATCTACTAACTAAAAACAGCACTGTATTTAATCTAAATGACCGGATATCTACATATGGATCTTAAGATTCCCTGACTCATTAACTCTCACTCAATTATATATACATATTCTTACATCACCTATGCGGACTTACAGATACACAGACACACCACACCTAAGCATTTGAGGGGCTCACACTAACACAATTACTTATAACATATAATATAAGTAATTGTGTTAGTGTATATCATTATATATATATATATATATATATATATATATATATATATATATATATCATTATATATATATATATATATATATATATATATATATATATATATATATATATATATATATATATACCGAATTTCAGCCAAATCAGTCCAATAGTTTTTCCGTAAAAGCATAACAAACAGAGAGACATATTGTTATCCCGGAAACTATCCCATGTTTCGCGATAAAAGTATCCCATATTCATCCTCGACATCGAAAATATATATTATATACTGAGTTCCAGCCAAATCGGTCCAGTAGTTTTACCGTGAAAACGAAACAGACAGCCAGAGTTACTTTCGCATTTATAATATTAATAGAGATTTAATACCGAGGGTGGACAAGGGATATTTTTCATCCCGGATTATAGCGTAGATTTTGGGATAGATTTATGTAAAGGTTATCCCAGAAAATATGATAGGTTTTTTATTTGTTTATTGCAATTTTCGCCGTTTTATTTATTTTGGTCAGTGGTCATTTTGGTCGTTTCGGTGGTTTCGGTAGTTTCCGTAGTTTTGGTAGTTGTGGTAGTTTTGGTAGTTGTGGTGGTTTTGGTAGTTCCAATACTTTTGGTAATTTCGGTAGTTTTGGTAGTTGTGGTAGTTTTGATAGTTTTGGTAGATTTGATAGTTTTTGGTAGTTTTAATAGTTTTGGTGGTTTTTGTAGTTTTTGTAGTTTTGGTCGTTTATGTAATTTAAAAATAGATAGACGGTGGATATATAAATAGAACTAGAACGGGTTGAAATAGGGGATACAAGTTTGTATGGAAGACCAATAATTTCTAAAGTTTATAGATATAAAAATTCATAATCTATAAAAAAAAACGATAGTAACTCGATCTGTCTGTCTGAATACCGAAATTGTACATAGATACTTTTCATCCCGGGAGATGGGATAGTTTACGATATAAAATGAAGTAAATCTTCCAGAGGCAAATAGCACCAACATAAAAATATAATATAATCTAACCGTATTAACGCCTGCTCTTTAAACAAGAGGTACGCACTAGTTTGACCCGTGGGGTAAACTCTAGTGACATATAAATATGATTTATTTCGTCCATACTACATTATACATATACGATAATGCAACTCAACAAAAACTACCCGACCAGTACCATGCTGAACAGGAGCCTATTTAGGAAAACTTATGTTTTAATCTTTATTTCTTTTATTTTTCTACTTTATGTCTGTACTAAACAAATACATTTTATACTTTTTCTTGCTTAAAACTATCATCAATTCGAAGAAATAATACAGATGTGGGTGGTTTCTCTCCGCCTAAGGGAATCGCAAGAAAATAAACAACACAGAATACAAGTAGTAGTAGGTAGTTGTTGAGATTATATTCGTTTTATTTCTTATTAACACCATACAATATTTTTAAAAGACTTAAAAATGAAACTACTATATACAATTATATCGAGGGCTTCATAACATATAGGCGTATACGCAAAAATGGCATTTTTTTGTTGTTTACTAAAAACTATGCATGTTACAATTTAGAAAGTCTTACCGGTATGCAAGTGAACCTAAAGAGAAGGGTATTCCAAATTTCAGCCTTATACAATCAACTAGTTTTGTTTTATTCACAATTTTGTCCCTTGTGTAAAACTGGACTTTTGTCTGTACGCCCATTTGTTATAAAGCCCTCGATATATATATTTACAAATAAAAAATGTATTCCCGGTCACTGTCGGTGGGAAGTTCCTAAAATGCTGGCCGCATATCCACGCTGTGTGGCAATGCGTAGCCCAAAATATAGGCCATTTTATTTTAGTATAAGTACACCAACAAATACTGTATAATTTTTCTTTAAAGTCCCCTTGGAAACCGGGTTGCCTGGGAGAGATCGCTATAAGCGATAAGGCCGTCCATTGTTCCAATGCAAATGTGTCTATATTAATTGTCGAATTTTATGTTTATGGTGAATAATATTTTCATTTATCTATTCATTCACTACAACCTGAAGTTGATACAAAGTGAAACGTGGCAACATTTCACCGTTTGGCTAACTGACGGCCGCCCGGGGCCTACTAATGGACAGATTAAAATAGTTTAATGGCCCATAAATGCTGGTTGAACCAACATGGCCCATCGTCCGCTGTCCATATTGAATTCCAATATCGCTGGCATTATCTTAATTACGATTTATTGATGTTTATTTATTTCTTATTCAATGTGGTGACTTCTGTGACAGAGCTTTGTAAATATTTAATCAATAAAGTTTACGCAATATTTATTCATTTATTTTTATGTATATTATATTATCGCCGCGATTAGTTAAGTAGTAATCATTATATACATTTAGATTAATTAATGTATTCTGGACGTTTTGGTAGCACGACTACTTGTACGAAGGTTCGCATTGAAAATCAGCGTTGTGTCGGATATAATTCCGACCCAGCAGTAAGTGCAAACCTTGTCTGCTTCTCAATTCCCAAAACTATATTATATTAAACATATACATTTTTATATAAATTATATTTTTTACATCATTATATAAGTGCGTCGCTATTTCTTCAAATAAAGTATATTACTTCCTTTCTTTCAAATAAGCGTAAGGGCAGCAAAGTATTCAAGTTGTACATACTATGATCGATTAACTTTTTTAATTTTTTTTGACCTTTTCTTAATTATTTACGGTCAGAAAGTTGCTGCAATAACAACGTGAATTTCGATTCTTATAAATAAATATAAATGACGTCCCACCTAGTGAAAAGTGGTTGCCGTCGGCTACAGACGTTTGCAACACAACCACAACAACATAGGACAGAAGAAAATGGATAAAGGGGATAGGGGGAAACAGACAAGAGGAATGGGAAAGAGGGGAAGTGGGCTATCGTAACTCTCACTCATCGTACGAAACATGTAAAGCCCCGCGGCTACGCCGCGTGTCAAACCCTAGGCAGTGGCTTTATTTACTTCCATACAAATTTTATTCAGTTTTTTTACATACTTATATCTAATAAAATTCTAAACATGTTGTATCTGTACATTGAAGGCATTTAAAAAAAACTGAAATAGACTATAAAACGAAGGATAACATGATGCAATTTTTTAGATTTCTTGTCTGTGCTTTGTATCACGGGAATACCGCGGAAATTACAAGTCAAGTGTGGACGAAGTCGCGAGCATATCCCCAACTACAAACATATAATAGTAACAATGAAACTAAGTCCATATAGTCTAGACAACTGCCTAGCAAAACATAGTGGTGAGTCGAAGCCAACCTGATTTGAAGTAATACAGTGAATGACATTATTGTATATGACAACGTAGGTATTTGTTAGTGAATTGAAATATTTGGCTAATCCGTCCATAAGAAACTGACGTCATTTATCAGAATAAAATATATCCTAAGTGTTCCTCGGGTTATAAATCCAGCACTATGTTGAGTTTCATTCATATACGTTCAGTAGTGTCCAAAAAAGATGCGATCGCACTGCCATCTTTTTCGCTGTTTCGTCTATCCCACGAAAACGAAGTTATTTATCGGGATAAAAAAAAATCCTAAGTTACACCCCGGGATATAAGTTAGCTGTATATCGAGTTTCATTTAAATCCGTTCAGTAGTTTTCACGTGATGCTCTAACAGACAGACAAATATTCTAAAATTGTATTTTCTAAATCTGTGCTGGTCCGAATTAGCCCTCCTGATCTTTTTTGTATACGCATTTTACAAGCTCGAATCATTTACAGATTTATTATAGCACCTATAGATTCATGATTTAGTACCGTGTAAATAAATATTTGTTTGTTTCTTCTATTTTATTTGTTGGTATAAATGCGTTCCTTTGATGGAATGTGTTCAAACGACTATCGCATTATTCATTGAAATAGCTCTCCTTTTAGACATCTACTCAATACGTAGTGATACCATCAGTTATGTGTCGCTGCGAACGTTGTAGTAATGTCGGTAAATTACAGTCTTGGGACCAGTAATCACTCATACTGTTATTGCCTTCATGCGTGTTTTGGTCGACTACCGTCATAATCATTGGTTTCGTAAACTGCGGAGTATTTATTAAACGGGAGTAGGTAGCAATTTTGTTCAATGAGATTGTATTTATTTTAAGCACTACTTACGTACTTAGTATGCGTTGTAAGTTAACGTAAGTGCCTACGTATATGTTTGATGACTAATTGAAGTTACCTATTAACTACGAGGTATGGCATTCGAAACTGCGAGTATCTCGCCTATAAACGGAACCTATTTGAAATCATCATGTCTTTGTATTTTGTTTTTGTATACTGTTATTAATTTTTCTCGGAAACTACTGAGTTTATATGGATGAAATTTGACAGGAAGGTGTAGTCTATATGGTGCTACACAATAATGTAGTAAAATCGCAAAATAATTGCACATTACACAGTAACCGCTGTACACATAACTAAAGTTGGGAAAAAAAACAAAATAGTACCAGCTTAGTCTTGTGTGATATTGTTAAGTCAGATTTTAAAATCGTGACAGTGGTCATTAATAACCTTTTTTGCTTAAGGATCTACTTAAATGGAGTTCGCTATCTTGCCTACGTATTACCACATTTCTGAAGACATAAATTCATAGAATTTACATACAACGAATGCGTATTATAAAATTCTTAATAAAAAAAAAATACATTTTCATTCAAAGAAGATTTCATACATAATAAATGATTTTTTTTTCATAAGAATTATTTTTTATATTTAGAATTGTATACGAAATCATAACAATTATTTTGTGAAAAATTCCTATTTTTTTGGTAAGTTTTGTGTAATACGGATTTGTCGTATGTAAATTAAGTGAATTTATATCTTCAAAAATGTGGCTATACGCGAGCGAGATAGGGAAACTCCATTTAGGTAGGCCCTTAAACCGATATGTAACTAGTACCTAATTCGTTTCCAAAGTCGTGAAAATTGTGTGTTGTACCTAACTTTTAAACTATGAATTGGAACTTTTATCCGTGCCGGAACGGAAAAAGAAATCTCGTGCGGACGGAGGGCCTGTCGTAAGAGGCGACAAAACAATCCACATCCAGGTAGGGTATTTAGCTGACTGGATGGCTACCACCCTTGATCTACACTAAACTCTAGAGTATGCCGCCATAGCAAACTTATGTTTCGGCATTAATGGTATGGTGGTTCCAGTCTCCCTTTAGAGAGCGGCAGCGCTTTTGTTGTTACAAATGTCTATAAGCGATGGTGACCGCTTGCCATCAGGGTAGGCCGGGCCTTCTGCATGTCTGCTGAACGAGTGCAAAAAAAAATCTAAACAAAAGAGGTTCTAGAGTTTCAAAAATTCTTCCAAACAAACTCATTCGATCAAGATCCATTAACTAGTCTTTTAGATATGGGAAATTTCCAATTTAATAGTAAGGTTTTGGTTTGAAATTGGGATGTTTCTTAAGCCTAACTAACATTTGTATTAATTTAAAAAGCGAGTTCTAGTAAAAACCTTACCGTTGGACAGACGTCATCATCATCCGTTGAATTTTGACATTGCTTGGCATACAAGTAGAAGCTTATGTCAAATTTTAATCGATAGTAAGGCAAATGAACGGTCTATAAGATATAGAAACCGGTCATTAATCGACAATTATATTACTTAACGACTTATCGCTAGTTTTACAAGTTAACTTATTCTTACCTACAACTATTGTCCACATTTAACCAGAATTGTTTATTTCTGAAACTAAACCTGCAAGGCAAAATATCACACTTCTAGTTCTATAGAGCTATAAGCTTCCAAAAACTACAAAACAGGTTTAATACTGCTAAATTTAATTTTAGAATTTCCATTCCAATTGCCGATACTAATCACCCATCACCCGAATAGAAATCAGCTAAAAGCCAAATCATTTTCCAATTTCATTTCCGTTGTCCAACGCGTCGTTGGAAATGTTCGGAACAAAAGGGGAGCACAAAGGCCGGCCGATGTCGGACGAGGGGCATCCCCACGTTCGGGAAGGGGGACATAGAGGGGGCAAAGGCGGATGGGGATAGGGGGCTACAACCCCCCGGGATTGCTACTAATTGCATGCCCGAATTGGGATAATGCACGGATACGAAGCGCGTCGTGCTAGCTTTAATAAAGCATTAGCTTAAATAGGATCAAAGCGACCATTTATTTTAGTTAGTAAGGATTATATTATTTTTTGTAGCACGCAAAAAGTCTCTCAAGGTTAAATAATATATATCAATTACTAATTAATATAGGTAGATATTAGCAAAAATGCATAGATATAACTAATAATAAAGACTCTAAGAAAAACTAAAAAACTAAAAACAGAAATAAATATCTATCACCCTACAAAATAAGAAATTCAGGTCATTTAAAAAATATCGATAATAGAGGAGTATATAATGAAAAGACGTATTATGTCACCCCAAACTATTCGAAGAAGTTATAGAAAAGAGAAAATAATGTTCACCAAACGACAATTTAAATGAAATATTGTTACGAGCTACAGGACTCGAATTAAAAATGCCGTTGGAACTACTATAGAATTTATTAGAACTGTACAAACACGTATAAAACAAATACAAATAAAACTGGATGCAACCAGTTCACACTGCACGATTCAATGCAATTCGACACGCGTAAAGTCCGTCGTCTATATCGCTAATCGAGAGTACTACAAACGTCTTACTCGTCTCGTAGTCGTCGCTTGACTGGCCGCCCCTCCATTCAGGCATCGTCTTATACTAACTACACAGTACAAAGAAATTGGCCGCGCACAGTGAGTTTCTGAGAAATAATAATTTGCACACCTGCGAACGGCCACAAAGTCAAAAACAATAACAATAAGGATTAGTTCGACGCTAGTGATGGTTATAAAACAAGTAGAAAAACAATAGCATATTTTTTCTTGATTGCAAATTCAAAACACAAAGAATTCCTTAATCCGGGAGGAAGACAATAAACTGCGCTTACAACAGGCAGCTGTGCACTTAACTTTGACGGCATGTAACAATATTATAAACAACAGATAACTCTAGGAACGACCCAGTAACGGCAAGAGCCCAGAAAAATACGGAAAATCTTACCAAAAATCAAATCCAAAACTTTCTGCGATCTAGTGAGGCTGTTACAGCAAAATTCAGACCATAGAACTACAGTGATTTGGGTTAGTCATAAATTGCAGTAGTAGAATTAAAATATGTGGTTGTAAATTAAATATACCAAGTACGTGTTATGCATGTACAAATAAAGAACTCTCTAGGTTTTGACATTTAGCTATGTAACTTTAAAAAGCGTTTATTCAAAAATACTCAATTTATGAAAGCTACTTAATGCAGATTATTGGAACAAGTTTTCGTTGACAATTTTTTTCCCCTTTATTTTGTTGCTTCGAATTTTTCTGGAATTTTCCATCTTATGGTAAATCAAAGGATAAGACGAGCCATACTTATTACAACTTTGGAAGCAAATAGCTCTCCAGCTCTCTAATACAATGACTTTATAAACTAATACAATAAAAGAAAACCTAAATATTATTGTATTCTATCTATACTATAATAAATCTGTAAATGGTTCGAGTTAGTACATTGGGTTTAAAAATGTGAAAAATATCAGGGGGGATAATTCGGACCAGGAGATTCCGAAAATGTAATTTTTACAATTTTTGTCTGGCTGTCTTTATTTTACAGCATCACGTGAAAAGTACCGAACAGATTTAAATGAAACTCGACATAGAGCTAGCTTATATCCCGGGGCGTAACTTAAAATAATTTTTAGCCCGATAAATGTTGTCGTTTCCGCAGGATAGGCGAAAACATCGAAAAAGGTGGTGCCGCGATCGCATCCTTTTTGGAAACTACTGAACGCATATGGATGAAACTTGACACAGATCTTATATCCCGAATTAACAGTTAAGATACGTTTTATCGCGATAAATAATGTCCTTTCCATAGAATGGATGGATTAGTTAAATAGATGGTGTTGCAATCGCGTTT
This sequence comes from Dendrolimus houi, assembly GCA_039645545.1. NCBI lineage: Eukaryota > Metazoa > Arthropoda > Insecta > Lepidoptera > Lasiocampidae > Dendrolimus > Dendrolimus houi. Next base: position 18,598,839 of record CM077127.1, on the reverse strand, counting down.
TACAATTCACTAACAAATACCTACGTTGTCACAAACAACATGTCATTCGTTCTATTACTTCAATCCGGTTAGCTTCGACTCACCTCTATACTTTGCTGGGCAGTTGTCTAGACTATAATATATGGGAATTCGTTTTTTTGTTATTATTATATGTAAAAAACTGAATTAAGTTTTTGTGTAAGTAAAATAAAGCCTACTGCCTAGGGCTTGAGACGCGCCGCAGCCGCATGGCAAACTCTAGTAAAATGTAAATTAATTATAGAATATTCCGATTACGATTTTTTTAAATATGATGATAAATATGGACAATTGTCTATGTTAAACATTAATCTCTGTTACTACCACGTGACTCTGGCTAAATCCATAAACCATACTGAACCATAATTGAACAGAAGAAGAAAAATCTCTGTTACACATACATGAGTGTGAGGAGTGTTTAGCGGGAACTGGAGTGGGGCCTTGTACTCTGCAGTTTTATCTATCATTCTAAAAATGTGTAAAACTACCCTACAATGAACAGTTGTAGGATATTAACATTTTAAGTAGTAATAACTATGTGTCTCTGTGAGAAATGTGAACTGTTTAGTCAACTGTGGCCTTTTAAGTTGTCACGAGAACTCCGTTGATCAGCGTTAGTAGTAGACAATTCGGCTGAGCTATACAATGACTTATGCATCAGAATAGACTGTATGGACTAATATCCTTTGCTTACCATTGTGGCTAATAGGTGTAATATGAGAATCACTCCTAATGTTAAAAATTTTCACGATTTCACTAAGCTACATTTAGTAGTTTCTGGCAATTATGGTTGTTACATATAGAATTTTGTAAGGGTTCATTTTGCCAAAATAGTTGTGAAATTCTTAAAAATTGATATATATATACATTAATTACCCATTTTAACAAAAGGACCACGTAAACAACACTTCAAATAGATCTACATGTTAAGCGAAAGTTGTGAACTAAAACCGTAACAAGTGGAGATCTACTGCCTCTGTCCACCCCTATAGGCAATACACCTTATAACACCTATATATAATAGTCTTCTGATCTTCTCCCATTTTCATGTAAGAAACTCTGTGTTGCTCCCATGACCAAAGGACTGGTTCATCCTTCTCAGTCACTCAGTCCAATCAGTGTTCTCATTCAGCGTCGCAATGCTGGCTGGATTCTCTGATTTCTAGACACAATTTTCTCTGGCAACGATAATTATAATCTATCTTTTTTCGATATTTACTTTTAGATATAATTTTATTTAAATAAGTAATTTCATGATGCAAATAGTGTATTAGTTTACCCTACACTGCAGTTAACAAAACAGTCTCATCAAATTGATTGTTAAGTAATACGCCGGCATGATATGACATTTTATGGTGCCCGCTTACGAAGACAAACGAAGCCGTTGCGTGTCAACACAGCTAATCCAATAAACAACCAATATTCCTTAACAATATTGCCCTCAGTACAAATGTATGCGTGCGTGTCACAAAATATTGACTTCTTACATTTCCCTATGCTTTTTGAACCAAGGCCCGGAATTGAAACGCATCGATAAAGTTGTCGATCTATACGCAATATCACATCCCTTATGCTGTCACGCACACGTTACGTCAAAAAGTGCTGAGTCACAAATACCGCGGAAAACCGTAGTAATGTTCGATTGGAAAAGCCGTAAATAAAACATGTTGCGTAGTCTCCCTTCGGAGTATTCGCGTTATTGAGTTACGGAGTCCCTGAAGCATTTTGCCGCCAAAACAAAGCACACTTTGCCCCCCGGCGCGAGTAAAAACATTCACAGAAATTCCCTCCACACGCGACAGAGAACGACCTTACAGAACAGAAAGGGACGGTTGCCTTAATATTTTATCAGGCATCTTCTCATCAGGAAATGGAACACTGTTCAAAATTAAACCATGATAATTAATCCTAAAGTCGAAGATCGTGTGTATGGAATTCGGATTGCGTGTGTGCCCTTACGTCGGTGAAAGGAAATTACAACCACACCCACGTATAATGTTGCCGCAATAAAAAAATGTGTGAGAAGAAATAATGAGCGGTTACTGGCGCGCCGAGACCCGAGACCGGCGATTTCTTTTTTCTTCCATCCGCTAATTGATTAGAGGGTACAAACGAACGTTCGAAAACGTGAACACGAAGTCTTAGAATGGTAGATGGAACCGAGAATCGAGTCCCGTATAGCCGATTACAAATTCAAATGTGAGATGCAGATGAGCTGAACGGATCGCCCCTGTTTGAAATTCAATGTGAACGAGGCCATCGTGATCGCACCTCGGCACCGGTGCGATTGTTCGACAAATTGTCATTCAAAACCTTCCACGGCAAGTGGGTATTATCAGTATTTCATCTTTTCAAAGCCAACATCGGGTTTTTTGCACTTTAATACGACTCTCTGCAGTTCTCTCACGTTTTCTTGTTTCATTCATGTGTTTATTTTTAACCACAACCTCAACATTTTTCAACGAAACGTTTGTAAACGAATACATAAAATAACGAAAGCATACTTAATATGCAGACATCTTATTGAATATTGCCTACTATAAGTCCACCAACTATTACATACATATAGAAGACTGGAGTGTACCTACCTAGCCACCACGACCAAATTGCAAATATTTTAAACAAAGCACTGCAAATGATTGTGCATGTATGCAGATATTAATAAAAGTAGATAAGGCAAAAGGCCCTAGCAAGTAGAGATCAATTATATCTGCCCGCCTCTATAGGAAACAGCTGTGATAATTTATTATACATATGTGGGTTACTACCTATATTTCTTACGTCCTATATTAATTACTTATATGTTTAAATCTCCAACGTATGTGTGGAGTCAAGCAAAAGTATCACATAGCAACTCCAACACCCGCAGAAGCCGTGACATTGTAGAGGGAGTGTAAGAGAATCGCCTAATCTGGTACAGTCACTGTTCGAGACACACTTTAAGACCGGCACACAAACATAAATTTAAAAAACAGTCATTTATGATTAGACATCGTATACTAAAATAGCAGTTGACACAGAAATATGGGCGTATATTTGGAAATTACAGACAGTAATTTCAGTTTTATTATTATAGAAAAAATAGACAGACGTGTCATAAATGCATCATTTAACGAAAATCTATGCCAATGTGTGAAAGAATATTTTTGTCTGTTAGGCTTTGATGTTTCGAAATCAAGAATGAAGAATATAGGGTACTTTTTAGATCGGGATATATAATACCTACTGCGGGATATGAGTCCAAAATTTACGTCAGGGAAGCCACGTTTCAACCATCACCGTCAATTGTTTGCCCATATTTAGCAACGGTCCTCAACCTTAGGTAATACTTCCATATAGTTTGTAGGGTTATGAGGGCCTTGAAAACGACCAATGCACAATCACTTAGGTGGATTATATCTTAACCACCTTGCTGTGCTGCGGGAACCTTCGGACGATGAATTGTCATGGCACTAATCACTAGCACGGTTAGTATATTTGCATAGTGGGCACTAGAAAACAACGAGCAAATCAAACGTAAGAGCTTTGATTACAAGTTATACTTAATTGTCCGCGCGAAGGGAGCGTAGAAGAATATACACTTCACTTTAGGACTGCACCTTCCCATCTTCTAAACCACTCCTCCCTTCTACATTTCTGTACCGCCTATGATATTTCACCTATCTAACACATCCATTGAGTACGATCTCTATTACGATTTTCTGGCATAAGCACAAAAAGTACTTGTCGTAACCATACTTGCGTAAAACTATGTCTTGGGGTTATACATAAATCCATAATTAAACTCTAATTCCTTTTATCTTTTCCTAATAATTTGATAAAGTACCTAGAGCTAGCCTACCTAGAGCTATTATCCTGTTCTTCAATCCTTTACTTTTCACACTATCCATTGATGTCTTTCAATACCATCAGCTTACCAGTTAAACTTTATATTAATACCTGATATTCAATTACATGTACACGCCCGTATCACGTTAATTTTTTTCCTTTAAATTTGTCAGTAACTTTACATTCAAAGATTCACTTAAATAGGAATTTTCCCCAACATATCCAACTCAACGTTCTCATCTCGGTATATGGACACGATATGGGTTTGTTTTAATGGAAGTTATCAGAAATTGATATGATAGAGTCACTGACGAGGGAGATGAAATTGACGAGTGTTTGCAGAAATTTCTACAGAACCACCAGCCTTAATAGAAGTTAGATTGTTAGTTAACTCACTATTTTCGTATATTTTGTATTTTCGGGAGATAATAGGACTCTTAGGGAAAGACTTAAAAGAATGAAGTGAAAAGAAATATAACCGGATTGGAAAAACAGAAATATAAAGATGTGGGGGTATCTAGTACTATAGATACTTCTGACTATAGGAGAGCAGCATAATGGACATTTTCTGTAAAAGTTTGGCGGCATCACTGACAAACATGTTTACTAATATGTAGATAGTTTATAAACTAGTTTCATGAAATATTTATTCTTGCATATATATAGACGGATACAAGTGAATACTTAATAATATTTCGATTAATACATTTCATCAAAGCTTTTATAGTGGTGTGCAAGTTATCATCTGAATACAAAGTTACTTTATTTCGTTATGTAGGTACCTATAACATAATTTCAGTAACGTCTATTTATTATTTTTAGTTAGATACTCTTGACTTGGGAAAGGTCTACGTCCAGCAGTGTGGACATTGATTGGTTAAAGAAAAAGTCCCGACAGAGTCGTGTTCCTAGCACATTGTAATCCAATACAAAAATCAGGGGGGGTTTATAATCGTGAGGGATGATTTACGTGTCAAGAGTCCCGCAACACGAGTCACCAATGATTTTTGTTAAAAAAAAGAAGTAATAGAAAGAAAGCGGACCCCGAGCTCCAAAATGCACGCTCCCAATACAACCGGATTTTATCGCTGGAGAGGAAAATGAAGAAGCTAGTAATTACAAAGATTTAAATAAAAGTAAATTGCCTATATTTGCCCGGGTTATCTACAGCCGCAGATGTCTTGAAAATGCTTCTTCTAAGATGTAATAGTCATTTTCAACTTCTAAGGAGTTTCAGAAACTCATTTTAAGGTGAAGGTAGGACTCAGTCTAGAAACAGGGTCGGGAACAGGAATTAGACAAACTAACGAGACAGTCCCTGGGCGCAGTCTTCAAGTATTGCGAATAATAAATACACTTTCATAGAAAACCAAAGCGAAGGCTAACTATGGTGGTATACCTGGTTCGGCGCTATTCAGGGATCTGAGCAATTACTTATTACAGAAGATTTATTTTTAGCTACCTAAGGTCCTGCTATTTACTCAAGATCTGATAAAAAAGTATAAAAAGGAACATGAACAGATTTTAATATCTACTATAACCATTTTTTTATGTTCGTATAGGTTCGCGTTTGATCGCTATTTCACCCGATGTTGAGTGACGACGTGGTCTAGGATGGAGCACGCTTACTTAGAAGATACCTATTCATTCGTGTCTTGAAGACTCCTAGATTGCATTTGTCAAGAAAAACATATTCCGACAGACAGGATGAAGCGAAGCGTTTGGTCCTGACTGGAGGTGTTTTCACAATGTATGATGGGGGAACTAGCTCATGTAGTTTTAAGGAACACTCCGCGTAGTGTATCCGATATAAGACCGACAGTCTAGCAACTTTGCGCCTAAAATGACGGTCATGGCCGACCAGCCTCGTAACTCTTTTTTCTATTGACTCCAACGCCTCCAACTGGTATTTTATTGAGCCGTCCCAAAGATGAGAACAGTACTCCATGCCCAATCGAACTTGTGCTTGCTATTAAGAACCTACTTACATTTTTATTTGATGTCGTAGCATTTGAAAAGAATTAAGAGCTGAAGATACTACAGATAATACACAATATGTTACTAAAATATAATATATCCACATCAAGCTATAATTGAAAAAAAAAGACATGTTAAGTCCGAAATAAATTTCGAACGCATCGCGCATTTTGCAATTGCAGTGTGCTCATGTAACCCGCCAACGCAAAAACACGGCATCAGCGCTAAAAATACACAAAGTCAACACAACTGCGGCTGTGAAACCGTATTCAAGTTAAGACCGCCTCTGGCACCGAATACTCTATTTGGAAGTGTAAAACACACACATAAACACCGTCCTTACTGGGAATAAATTGGTGTGGCTGTACACATACACAAAACGTATCGTTGTGTACCACGAATAGCGTGTACGGATATCTGAGTCGCTGAGTTGTGTGTGTTTCCAAACATTTGATACGTTCGAATGAGGTTATCAACCGGCGTTGTGTGAGTCGTACTGTCGGCGATCACTAGAGTTCTTAGTTTTCGTTTTTACTCCACAAACTTAAGTGTGCAGTTGAATGGTGGCGCTAGCGTCCTTAACAAATAAGCGAATTATTCGAAAGAGTCAATATACAAGCTCGTATGATAAGTATCCGTCGGTAAAATTAAGTTTGTCGAGGTTTGTTCCTTTGATAAATTCGGCTCCGCTCCCAAAAGGGTCAAGTGTGGATAACAGCTTTATAAAGACGTCACCGCGTCACGTGGGAACGGTTTTGTAATGTTCGTTATTTATGAATTTATTCTATTTAATGTCACCCGAATGTTTGACGGGTATTATGCGCATTCTTTAAACGGCTTGTTGTGTTCAACTTTTTCCTGTTATTGAAAAACGTGTAGGTAAATCAGTTGTTGCTATCCATATAAGTAATATATGAACTAAGCTAACAATTAGATAAAATAAATTGCTCGCTAGTATTCCAATAAATAAAATTAGACACCTATATATGTGTAATTTCACAATAAATACCAATGTCTTATTCAAAAAGACAGTTTTTAGTATTTTCGTCTGTCTGTCTGTCTGATAGTTTATCGCATTTCATGCATTTTATATTTCTGTATATTGCACGATTCAGTAGATATGCATATAAAGGAAGAAACTGCTTTTTTGTTTATATTTTAACAAATTTATTAGTTAACTAGGATATGCCCCCGACTTCGTCCACTCTTGACTTGAAATTCCCGGGGCACAAATTACCACAACATTTATAAATCTGTCGTTTTAGTGAAAACTGTGTCGGCATAAGCTAATTTTTATGCACCCGAACAACTAAAAACCGCTCTCGGGAAAAAAATCACACATTTTATTACATAAAAATTGCTATCGATCAGTGAAACAATCGCATTGGAATTCGATTTTTTTTTTTCAATTTGGCCATTGTAAATCATTCCCAGAAAAATTCCCGTGGGATTCTCGGGATATGTAACAGTAACGCAGATTTTAAGTTTAAGAATTTGCTGTCGATCAGAGAAAGCCGCATCGAAATCTGCCATCGTTTTTACGTGAATCCCGAACAAACAGACAAGAGATCCAAAAAAATTGCATCGTATGCTCTCCATCGTTTACATAGTCTATTCCAGTTGTTTTTTTTAAATAGCTTATTACAATTAGTTAGAATTTTATAATATTATAGGTTTTGTTAACAAAAGAAACAAAACGTTGAAACTAGAAAACATCAGCAAATAAGAAGTGAAAATAATATTAAAATCGGTTCAGTATCTTACAATCAAATCAGTAAAACTGCGTTCGGCAAATTTCCCAATGAATTACCGGAATACAAAATACCGCAGACTTTGAGTCATAAAGTTTCCTATTAATTAGAAACACTTCATTAAAGTTGTCCCTTTGTTTGTAATCGCATTCTGAATTAACATCTTAGATAGTGTTATGAATAACATTTTCTTTAAAGAGCTTATAAACCTTGTATAAGTAGATAGATACCATTAGCATACATAAACCAAAGATTTAGCACCATGAAAAAACATACCTAGTTGGAATGATATGACAATCGCCTATGGTAGGGGGCTTCACTTGCGATAATATTGAAGATATTAACTGTGGCCCTTATCGTATAGTCACATTAGCGTATATACATAGGTACATACGTTATTACCAATTAAAGACAATATCGCATCACAAATAACGCATTACACCCATCGCCACATCTGCGTGAAACAGCCTTTATATGTAACATTATCCCAGATGAGGCTACAAGGAAAAAACATAGAGATACAAAAATTTTAAATTATTATATAAAGTAAATTATCTAAAGAGGCGACAAAGCAACCCCAGGGTATAGAGTATGCCGCCATAACAGCCTTGATTTGTGTGGTCGAGATATGCACAAATGGTATTGGTGGCCAGGTTCCAGCCTCCCTTTAGAGAATAGCAGCACATAGGTAGCATCTTTGGTGTTACAAATTCTCCATACTCGATGATAACCGCTTTTAATCAGGTGGGCCGGCCGTCTGCATGTCTGCTGAAGTTTGCAATAAAAAAAGAGGTTGAACCCAACATCGACTCTCTAGTAAAACTAATACCAGAATGTTTTATAAACTGTTAGTATGCTGAGCTGATATAATATTAAACTAATTACAAAAATATTTTCAAAATAGCATGTTCTCTTTTAAATATATACCGTTGGATGCGGATACATATTTCTGGCTTTCGGGATCGAAACTCTGGAGCCATGGGGTCCAGAAGCCCGTCGCCTTTATCGAGACCTATCAAAACGGTTGATAGATGTCTCACGTGACCAGAACGCTGGCCTGTAGTATTTTGGGCAAGGCATAATCGTTGCCATACAACGTGGCAACGCGACCAGCGTTTTGGGAACGTTCCCAACTATATTTTTTTAAACATAATTAATAATATTAGATATAATTCCCATAAAAGACGGTGATCTGGGCTCAGTATTCTACTTATAGTATTGAGGGACTATGAGTAGAATATAATACGAATAAGTTAAGTTTTCTTGTATTGTATTGTCTACCAGTAAATTATATTATAACTTAATTATTGTAAAGAATAGTTGTAAGATTTTGTATAATAGAAAACACAACACTAAAAAAAGTATGTATACCTACATTGTGTGGGACGCCGTACTTCGGAAAAATACAATGCAGGATATCGCCACTTTATTTCACTTTCCACATATAAACACAATTCCAATCATCGACTTTACACTTCACTGTGACTTTTCGGGTACACATAGATCGGGATCAAGTAGTCGTTTCCAACAAACACTAGCTCTTTTTTCAATTTTTCCACGAAAACCCACCGATTTACGTAAACGATCGGTATCTCAAGTGGCGCCATCTTTAAAGAGTGAATGTTTGCGGGAACAAGGTTTTCATAACAATACAACTAGTTATTTTCACAACTGTCAAAGTTATACATCGTATACAATTACTTATCTTTAGTTTCATATAATTTGTTAAATTATGGCATTATTATATGAGTAACTAGAATTTGCCAGCGATTTCGTTAACGTTGGACGGAATAAGCTAATTTATACGTGTCCTAACAACTTGAAACCACTCCCGTGATAAAACCTCGCGGGATTCCCAGGATACAAAGTATCACAGATTTTATGACAGAGAATTTGCTATCGATCAGCGAAAACCACATCGAAATCGGCCCAATAGTTTTGACGTGAATTTTGAACAAACAGACCAAAAATCTAAGAGACTACACACTTAACATTTTATGATATTATAGATTACTACAACTATAGTTTCATGACATCCCCTATAAATACATATTAGCTGCCATATATTTTACAATCCAACTCCAACAATTGATTTAAAATTTATTGTCAAGTATCCAACTCAGCTATCTTCCACGGTAATATATAATGAGGGATATCTGATTCATAATAACAGCAAACGTTTCCTCAGTAACAAATTTAACCCATTGTTCTATAAAATACCTCTGACTGTAGTTAGGTATATACCACCCACACAGTTTTCCAATGAAACTCATGACGTGTAAACGAATCACGTACTTTAAGCGGCAGTATTCGTCACCAAAGTGCATACAGTGGGTGTTTAATATATTTTACAATTATTTCTAAAACTTTAGGTATAAGTACCCAAAAAGAGCGTTTTTTGTATATTTTAAGCTAGCGTATGACCGACATTGCACCTGATATCAGGTGAAAATACGGTCTAAAATGGAGCACCCTTACCCAAGAGATACCTGTTCCGCGCGACTTAAAACACCGAAATTATATGTTCCAGGAAAAACAGACAACGTTAAAGAGTTCCACTCCTCAGCGGTACGTATTATAAAAGTGGAAACATAGCACTTCGTCCGCTTGGTTGGTACTTTTATCATATATCGGTGGTGTGAGCTCATACGTCTGTTTGTCCGGTGGTAAAAAGGTGAAGGAGGAATTAATTCGTGCAATTTCGTGGCACACTCGTCGAAGTGTATCCAGAATATTGACAAACTAGCGACTATACGTCGATGTTCTAGGCTAGGCTTTGAAGTCTCCTATCGAGGAGGTGGTGTGTAAACGTGCGTTTAAATACCTTACTTAATTCTCAGTACTATCATTAATCAAACAAATCGTTTTGATTAACGTTAATTTTTAATTATAGTAATTATTAAGCTATTTGATTCTTTATAATTCTCACGTCATAACGGAGTACATCCTTACAAACTCAAGAAGCTTGTGACGGGTTTGTACGACGAAAATAAATTGTTTTTAGGAGATTGTCAACTACCCAATTACTGTGTTCGATTTGTCAATAATATTATCCCCACCAAAGATTATGTTCTCTTGTGATCAGATGCAGGAGGTTATGCTATAATTGATTTTATATGAACGGGTATTTGTGCAGGCATTTGTGGTTAATTAAGAACATTATGAAAGGGATATGGAAGATAATAGGTATACTTTTTCCATGATAAGGAGGTAAATATTGAGAACATCAGATAGTAATGCTGATACTAACGTTTGTCTGTCTAAACAGATTAACCAAGTTAAGTCAATTTGAATGAAAGGCAAAAAACTGAAAGGACAAGATGGTATTTAATAACACTGAATGATTCAGGTTTATATTCATATGGATCCCTTTAGTCGATTAGTTCCACGCGATGAGTCTCCACACGACTGGTGGCGTACCTATTTAATGTTAGAAATCTACTAATCCTTTTTCGCAGAATGATTAAATTTATTTTTTTATTGTACAGATTAAAAGTAATTAAAAATTGGTTAGCTAGTTATAATTAATGCAATAGGTTATTCCATTAGAATAAAATACCTAATACGGCCGCACGCAGGCAGCACTACATTACATGTTTATGATCTGACAACTCCACATAGCGTTAAAGCAGTAAAAAACAGAATTACACACAGCCCACCTAATTTGGAGTATCGTCGAAGCACGAACCATTCAAGCGAGTAGTTAGAAACCTGACCATTACTATCACCACTAATTTCTCCGAAGTGGCCTCGGCCGCTGCGTGTGCGCACCTCGTTAACGGGCCGACGGAATCCTGCTCCGCTCCACAAACAACCAGTCAGAGCACGCTGGCATACTGTGTCGCATATACTCGATGCTACGGTCACCACTTTCACGGCATTCATTTATGGGACATTCTTGTTTTTAAATATAATTATAGGTCTGCACGGTTTGTGTTTCTAGCCATCCTGTGTTAAATATCCATGTTTCAGAATAATGTGCACAGTAAATGACTCAGGCAAATTTTATGACGCCAAAGAGGCATTTTTTGGCAGAACGAAAATTTAATTAAATGTTTGAAGGATAAGGACTTTTTTAATGGAAAACGTCCTTGTCAAACGCATCATAACCTCTAGACACAGAATATTATTACTTTTCTAGTATGGGTGCCAGAGAAAAACGTCATATTAATCTTCATTAGTTTAATAACACATTTAATAAAGTAAAATGAAAAAAAAATGTGTATGAATCTCACACGCAGTAGAAGTGAAACTTCAGAGAATAAGAATTTTCGCATTTCTATTCTACTATAGACGTCTTTACTTTTAGGTATTTTGAGCTTTATTCGTAATAATTCAATCTAAATTACACTTTAAATCACTTCCATAAAGTTGAAAATTCAATGCACTGTTACGCACAATTTCTTTTAACCTACGTATAAAAGAATATTTGCCTTAACAATATACAAATAGAGTTAAAATTTATTTGCAATCTTTCAAGTTTTATTTAAATTCAAAATTAATACTAACAGGTAAAGAAAAGTGTGTATTATTTTGAATTAAATAAGGTTTAAATCTTATGTTTATCTCTTTTTAGTGTCGGTTTTTCTTTTCATCGAGTTTCAAATCACAACGATTCTAAAGATTCACTTCAAAAATATTGAAAAATTAATTGAATACAAGCATATAGGTATTATATATTAATAAGTAGAACACTTTAACTTTATTACTGGTGTAGACGTCAACATCATTCAATTTATTAGCCCATATTATCCTATTAATATTATAAACAAGTTAGTTTGTGATGTGAGGATAGATGTTTGTTACACGTACATCCAAAAATTACTGGACGGATTTTGATGAATCTATACAATAATGTAGCTTATACATCAGAATAACAAATATAATATAATTTATAAAGATAGCTCTCTCAGCACTATGCTGGAAGAGAATACAGCATTATGCTGAGTTGGCAACCTCATTTGTCGGAAATACTATGGTACAATATCCTTAAATTTGTCTATAAAATTGTGTGAATCCTATTTGTTTGTATTGTCAATTTCCAGTCAAATAAATTCTCTCTTCCTTTTAGATATTATTTAAGCACGAAACTAGTGCCCAGACACAGTATCACAATATTAAATAACAGAATACAAGTTGCTCGCCTCTGTAAGTCGTGGTCACCCTTCATAGCCGTGTGTGGACGGCAATTTACAAATACTTGTCAATTTACAGTGACTCGAGTCGTTGCGACCAGTTTCTTTATTCGATAACCTTAAGTCCCCTTGTATAGGAGCGTGTGGATTTTAGTACCATAGTGCTAATACTAGGGTCTATTTAAAAGCTTAACGGACCTAATATTGACTAGGAAGTGAGCCACGTAGTATTGTTTGTTTGAAAATCGTATATTTTATGAACAGATAATTACTTGATGTATTTGGAAACTTGGGACTTGGGAACCGCTGGTTGTAGTTTTATGGGGTTCCAGAGTCCTTTGGGCAGAAACTGAATCCTTTTACTATAGTCATGTTAATCTGACCAAGGGGATTCTGAAGAGTGCTGAGTAGTTTAATATTGTAACGGCCAGGGGTTTTAAAGCTGTCCGGGATCTATTCTTCAAATGACAGACTGCTTTAGGATGTAAGTTTATATTTTCTTTCAAGACACTTTTACAGGAGATGTACTCTGCTCGCGGGTCGATACAGTCTTCTATTGTTTTGGGAAGCGTTCCTCGATTTAAATTGAAAAAAATATATTTCTTAATATACTATAAAGACTGGAGGTTAGTCGTTACAGTGTCAAACACTGCATATACTACCGTCTGTACAATGGGCAGTGTTCCGAGGAACTGTTTGATTTGGTGCCCACGCCACATTTTCACCACCGCAACACTCGCCATCGGCGGGATGTTCACCCTTATTTCCTTGTGCTCAACTACGCAATGGTTATTTGGATCGTTTATTCTGCGTACAATAACGACTTGGAGGGAACTTCCTGCTGCGGTTTTCTCTCTAGGCTATGACATGGGGTCACTTTAGAAGGGCGTTATAAAATTTCGTTGAGGCCGGCAACACATTGGTAGTACCCCTGGTGTTGCAAAAGTCTGCGGCAATTTGATTGAAAGGCACAATACTAAGAGGACACGACGCTATTTAATGACGTTGAATGATTCAAGTCTATGTTTATGTGTGTTCAAAACTCATTGGACATATTCTTTTTATATGATTTTTTTGTTTTTTTGTGTTACGTCAAACTATCAAACAAAATAATATAGCACGTATTAATATCTAATACATTTTCCTTTAATTCAATCTATATTGAAATACAGTCTGCTAGCCATACAATTATATAAAGTGCATCGATTTGGTTCATTTATAGAAAGACAGAAAAGACCGTCTAATATCGTCTAAAGATTTAATTTTGAAATAAATACTTACATTAATTTTCAATCGTGAACAATAGCTAAATAATTAATGGATTTTGAAACTCTAATTTAGAAAAAAAAAGAAGTCTAATTACCGTTCTAAAATACGAACCAAAAAATAATAACTAACCAAAAAGACCAGTCCACAGGTATCTACATTCTATAGACCAGTCCACAGGTATGTCTGTTTACATTCTATTTATAAATTAAAACGTGCTTATTAGAGAACCACGCCCATCATTTATCGTATTTTTTGCAACATGTTATGGTAAAAAGAAACTTTTTTAGTTAACGCAGTGGCGCGTTGAAAATAACATATCGACTTTGTATACCTACTGCTTAAGGGTGGCCAGATATATGACCTGTGGTAAACATTATTAATATTCTGTTTTTATTATCCTAATACTTCACTAAACGACACCACGTCTATGTCCCTCCCTATTCTGTTTTATTTCACCTTCTCCCAATTATTTGGGGTCAACACAATATGTCTTTTCCTTCCATACTCGTCTACTCTGATACACGTCCTCTATCACACCACAAATAATAATTTCATCCTTCACATCCATACCTCTACTCCTATACACACATTTAAATAATCTTACTAGTTGTTCTTATTCTAGAAAACTGCATTAGACTGTTGGCCGGTTCCTATATCTTACAGACGGTTCATTTGCCTTACTATCGGTTAAAATTTGACATAAGCTCCATACAAGTAATCTCAAAATCCAACCGATGGTAAGGCAAATGAATGAATAGTAATGTATTAGAACCAACTCTGAGACAGTAACATTACTTATACCTACTTAACCATTGGGAGCACGTTACACGGCTGTAGTTAGATTTTTACGTAATATATTTGTTTACATAAAAATAAAAGATTCTATTTTAAATATGACTTCGCACGTAGTTTCTTCGATTGCGAACTTGATGTCAAGAATTTGTCATGTCAGGCACCGACTTCAAGATGTTGTAGAAAGAAGTCGGTTTAATATTTATTTTTTGGTTTTTAGTGTGAAGTCGGTTATGTTTTTGTTAAAAATATTTTTTTCCTTTCCATGTAATAACAATAGCAGCCCATAAACGTCCCACTACTGGGCTCGGGCCTCCATTATTGGGGAATAGACAGCATACCCGCCACGCTTGTCGAAGGCAGGTTTGACACATCGATTATCTCGATGATGTGCAGATTTCATCACGATGTTTTCCTTCGCCGTTGTTAGCGCATGGCAATTGTAACAATACGTGTATTAGGTCAGAAAACTGCCTAAGCGGTGCATGCGTTCTGGCCAGGATTCGAACCCGGGTCCTTAGAATTTGGACGCGCGCTAGCCATTTCGCTACCACGACTATTATAGTATCTTTCCTTTTTCATGTGATTTATGACAACAATACAATAACAATATAAATAGTCGCATACTACGTTCTCTTGGAAAGTCCCAATGGGTTCTCTTTAAGCTTATAATAAACTCTCACTGTGGTATCTTGGATTCTGAACCATGGCAACTTTAACAAAGTGCCGCCACATGGCCAGCATATGGCGGGGAACGTGGCTAATTTCACCCATTATAACCTAATAATGGGTGTATTGTAGCTACAATAACAATTGTTACAGATTCACCAGTGTTAAATGCCTCATAATTTTTCACTACACTAAGTCTTGTATTAAATATGTCGTGGTACTTCAATGTGTAAGGCACTAAGCTAATATCTAAGCCTAATCTGTATCAATTACTAGGTGTTAGCAATGAATGTTATAATAATAATTGTAGGGACACACATACCCTTACGGTATTGGGAACCCACATTAAGGCACATATAAAGCCCCACAATAATCGACAGACAAACACACACATTGTATATCCCCAAGCTAAGCAAGGAACGCTTGTGTTATGGGTGATATACATCGGACCACTCTGGGGCCGACCCCAGATTCCCAGACCATAGTAAATAACAGAAAGGTCGTTTCCGAAATTTACCATGCCAGGAATCGAACCCAGAACCTTTGCGTTCTAGCGAATTCGATCGACTAAGACTTATCCCGCTCAACCATAGAGCCCGTCAATCAAGCAATATTATATTTATTATCATATTATTTATGATATTATTATTTTTATTATATTATATGTCTTCTTTTATATATAAAAATGAATCGTAGAAATGTATGTACGAGCATAATTTGAGAACGACTTTTTACCGATTTTGTTGATATTTATTTTGTGTGTTTGAATGGGTCCCCGGAGATTCACAATTGGAACCAGGAGGTGGCGCTGAGATCGGGTTCTAGAATCCTCCTAATCACCTGGAGCGAATTTGGAGATTTTGTTTTTGTGTGTTTGAGTGGGCCCCGGATGGTTTAGATTCGCAATTAGAACCGGTAGGTGGTGATGAGATCGGGTTGTACAATCCTCCTAATCACCTGAACCGGTTTTGGAGATTTTAGTTTTTGTGTATTTGAGTGGGTTCCCGGGTGGTTTAGATTCACAATTGGAACCGGTAGGTGGCGCTGAGATCGGGTTCTAGAATCCTCCTAATCATCTGGGCCAATTTTGGTGAATTTGTTTTTGTGTCATAAAACAAAGTCTTTTAGGAAATCCGAAAATAAGACTGTACGAAGTTCGCCGAGTCAGCTAGTTATATTATAAATTTGTAAAAATACCGTCTCTGTACATTGAAGCTTTAAAAAAATTAGAACAGACTATATGAACGATGGTGAATACGATGCATTTTTTTATTGTTTATTTGACAAACAGACGAACCGACAGTCTGTCTGTTTGTTCGGGATTTACGAAAAAACGTACGTCATGTAAAAATCTATTACCCCGCTGGAAATAACCTTTGATTTTTATTATTCGCAAAGTAACTGTACCTAATCTTTGTTACCTGTCCAACGTGGACGAAGTCACGAACAAACGTTAGCATACTTATACAAAAAATAAACCGATTCTTGTCATTTAAATATCTTGTCTAATCGTTTTTTGTCACGAACCATATGTGTTAAATAAATATATTTTCTCTACAACATATATGCTCATTAATGTTAATTAAAAAAATATTTAAATATAAAATTCGGTCTCGTGTCAGACCACACTCTATAGAGTTCCGTAGAATTGCCCAACTTTCACTGTCTTTGTTATTTGGTTACAAAACCCAAAAAAGCATTCAGTCGCACCATTTAATCGAATCTACCCTATATCACAAACAACTACTCAACGTAATTCCATAATTTCAAGGGTGGAGATTTTTACGAGTTTAGAACCAACGCACCAACTATTATCGAGTTAAATAGTCATTCAAAATTCAAACATTTTTGTACAAACTAATTTTAAGAACATTTTTTACAGATTATACACATACATAAAATTAAGTCTACTTCTTAGTATTTTGTGCTCGCAACGTATTATATATAGTTCGTCCACGCTTGAATTGAAATTCCCGCGAGATTCCTGGGACACAAAGTACCGCAGCATTTAAAAAAGAATGTAAGCTATCGTTTTAGTGAAAACTGTGTCGAAATAAGCTAATGTTTATGCATCTGAATAACTTCAAATCGCTCCCGGGATAGTTCCCACAGGCCTCTCGGTATAAAAATATTTTATTACATAAAATTTGCTATCGATCAGTGAAAAATCACATTGGAATTCGATTTGTTTTTATCTGGCCGTTTTAGATAATTCTCAGAAAAATTTCTCGTGGGATTCCCAGGATACAGAGTAGCGCAGAGCTTAAATCTAAGAATTAGCTGTCGATCAGGGAATATCGCATCGAAATCGGCCTAGTAGTTTTTACGTAAATCCTGAACAAACAGACCAAACCGACAAACAGACAAGAAATTTTTAAAAATGCGTCGTGTTCTCCATCGTTTATATATTCTATGCCAGTTGTTTTTTTAAATAACTTTAATATACAGACACGTACAGATTTTTAGAATGTTATAATATTGTAGATTTAAGGAGAAAAAGTGGAAAGAACTTCCCAGCAACACGTCTAATTACAACCCATTTCTATTCTATTCTATTTAGGGTTGGAATGGCGCCAACACATAGTGTACATAACAAAGTAAAGAGTAAAGCGAAAGGTGATGACATGTAAAAAAACCATGAACTTTTAATAGGTATTCGATTGCAAACACCTGCATAAAACCCATTTACTTTAATTTTATGATCTATCTCACTTTTTTAGTATATTAATTAAACATCGTTATGATTTTTAAAGACCTTTCTCCTGCCCTATACGACTATAAAAAAAATAAAAACAGTATTTATTATTTGATCACGCCTAATAATTCTTTAGTTATTATATATAATTTTTTTATCCGTGCAGGAACGGAAAAAGAATACAATTTCCTGCGACCGGGCGGCCTGTCTTAAGAGGCGGCAAAACAATCCACAGCCAGGTGGTAGGTTTTTGCCCGACTGGATGGCTACCAACCTTGATCTAAAGTATGCCGCCATAACAACCTTGAGTTGTATTCCGGCATCAGTGACCAGGTTCCAGTCTCCCTTAAGAGAGCAGCAGCGCATTTGTAATGCCTTTGGTGCTGCAAATGTCCATAGGCGATGGTAACCGCTTTCCATCAAGTGGGCCGTCTGCCTGTCTGTTGAACTCCTGCAATAAAAAAATGAAAAATATATTATATTTATTTTTTCAAGTTTCTTCATTTCTGAATGTAGGCCTCCTCTAGCTTTCGTCACATACTTTTGTTATGCGCGGCAAGGATGCCCAAAGTCACCCCGCGACCGAAGCACTATCGTCGTTCCGCTTTATAATGGGCCTTCCACGACCATTTTTCTGATCTCTAGGGTACCAGAACAGATAGATACAACTTTACACACTGAAAAAAAAACATCTTTCAATTACATTTATGGGGTCACTCCTGATTTTTATTTCACAATAGGTGTCCATCTGTTGTCATTTTTAATGGCAAATAAATCTCGTGTTAAATTTTATCTACATAAATTTGTACAAAGACGGACAGACGAGCAAGACGATTATACAAGAGTTTAATTTTTGCCAAAATGTTTACAGAGCCTTAAAAAGACATCTTCAAAACATGACTCTTGTATCACTTTTGAATTAAATATCAATATTCATTTATTCAAATAAGTTTACACCGTTCTATATTTAATAGATTATTAGAAAAACATGATTTACATTTTTAGTCAAATTGTATGGTTTGTTAACCAATTTATACTAAATTGATAGATCAAGAAATATCTATTTATAGATTAAAATTATACAAGATAAACTTTTCAAGTGCCCACTTTCGGGCTAAGTTCTAAATTATACGAAATGGCGAAAAACACTCCAGAGTCTCGGGGCCGATTCTGACGAAAACTAGTGGTATCATTAGATTTTTGTAAAATTAATTACCCTTGTCAGGAATCGAATTGGCTTATTTTGAAAAAAAAAAACTCATAGCGTATTATTATTCCAAATCATAGTAGTATGTAGCTACTAAGAATCAATTATTGTGAAGGGATGATTTTGAATAAAATATTCTATTATTTTCCTTACATTAATTGATCATTCATCGATCAATCACGCACTATAAGGTATGCTCGTAAAATCTATAAGGCTTCGGCGGTTTGTTAAGTCGATATTGGATTCATTTCTTTCTGTTGTTCAATTTAGATGATCCGCCAAAGTAATCCGTGTAAGCATAATCTTCAATCAAGCAATATCATTGGATATCGTCGGGTCCTTTCAGTTCTGTGTCTTACAACCAGATTGATTCAATTTGGGTGATCCGTCTAGTATCAGCCTATAATTCAACAACTCTATTAGGAATAGAACGATTGGATGACCTTAGAGTTTTCAACATTACAAAGTGACATCATCACTGAGCAATCTTGAAAACTATCGCTGAGGAATGTAACAACCTCTTTGCTATTGCTTAATGCTAAAAATAGACTAAAATAGCAAGTATTATACCCCTCGTGTCCCTGTGAACTAGAAATAGCAGAGACTCCCACCCCTACACTCCCTCTTTGCCTGCTCCCTTTTCACGGGACACGGTACGATCTAGCGAGTGCTCTTCGGATTGATATCGCGAGACGAAATATTCAGGAATTGCGAGTAGCGGATTTACCAATAGGCTGAATAGGGTGATGCCTAGGGCGGCAGATTTTGGAGGGGCGTCAAATTTGGGGCCAAATTTTTTATTTCTTACAGAAATTAATAAAATCATATTGATCCTGATTTATCACATGAAGTCACATTCTACAAAAAATCCTAAATTATCCTATTTCTATTACTTATTCAATCCACAGCAATAATTTTATTTTTCATTCTTACATAATCTCAAATTTGCATTTAGCTACGGCAGAAATAAACACATCGATCCTCTAGTTTATAATCTACAAATTACGGAAAAAAGGAGGTGTAATAAGACGATAGTGCACAAATAATAAAGTTTCACTTTCATTATAAAAAAAAAATGTATCTAATTAATATGATTGTGAACTAGGGTATCGATTTGTACAGGTCGGTGGCATGGCGTCGGCAAAATTTGAATAACCTACGGGCGGCAAATGTCTAAATCCGCCCCTGGGAATTGCTGAACAAAAAGAACAGGGACGACTTTCTAGACTTTGCACTAAAAATAATAAAAATAGTGGTTAATAGGAATAAACCGTAATTAACAACATATTGTGATAATATGTAATTTTAGCGTTTAAGGTAATTTTAGTAAAAGTTAGAGTAGTCAAACCTAGTTTTAATGTTACTTTTAATTAATTGTATTAATAACCTCTTGCTAATAACGATAAAAATAATAATAACGATAATAGATACAGAAATCAGCATAACCAGTATATATAGACAGGAAAAGAGCACCCTTTCCCAAAAATAATAAAATACAAAAAAGAGACAAAATATTAAAGAAAATATACAGACCTCTGCCTCGCCTAATGACAGAGGAGGAGGATGATATAAAAGAAGTAATATAGAGAACTAGCGGGTTCGGCAGACGTTGTCTTACTCTAAAAAAATGAAAATCTAGAACCCAATTCCAGCGCCATCTACTGGATCTAATTGTGAATCTAAACCATCCGGGAACCCCCTTGAACACACAAAAAAATTTCATCAAAATTGGTCCAAGGGTTTTGGAGGAGTTCACTGACATACACAGGAACAGAAGAATTTTATATATAAAGATGTACCAAATAAGTGTTTATAGAATATGTCGAGCCTTTATCGCCATTTTATCGTAAGCAACATTTGGACCTAAATATATTGTTTTCTTGCAAAAGATATTTTAAACTATTATTTTGTTTTAAGACTTTTTGATTCAGTGAGATCTAATCTAACTAAAATTTAAAATCTTAAAACAAAATAATAGTTTAAAATATATTTTGCAAGAAAACAATATACTATAATAATATAGGTTTATGAGATATCGTGATGAGTCACTATATACGTGGATTTCAATTAATAATATAGGTTTATGAGATATCTAGCGCGGATTTAAGATGAGTCACTATATACGTGGATTTCAATTATATTTTTTCTTTTTTTTCAGGCGGGGGAAATGCATTTCGCACATACCGGGTCCTTTTCTAGGGATTAGACCGTTGTCGGTCATGGAGGCTTTCCACTGAGGCAATCCAAACAATAATCAACCGGCTTGTGTGGAGACTCGACTAATCAATACCCCACTAAAGGTACCCTCTCCCATGTGCCCGCGCTTATGGTAGGAAAGGCGTGAGATACAGAACGTAGTTACCGATCCTAGGCACAAGTGCTTGAGAATGCCCAGGCAAACTCACTTCGTCAACAGGAGTGAAGACTCCTCTGCTCCCTAGATGCTAGAGGGCCCCTGCAGCGGTATTTCAGGGAGGGAGGTCATGCGCATACCTGCGCCTCCGGGCTTCCGACTGACGTTGGCGCCCGCGAGACGCATGCGCACTTCCATCTCTCTCCCTATCTCGTTCCGCGGCCTCCTTTTGAGACATTACAGTCTCGCAGAAATTGGCCTCGCCGTTTCGCTTTCCATTTTTTTTTTTTTTTAAGGCCGGGGAAATGCATTTCGCACATACCGGGTCGTTTGCTAGAGATTAGACCGTTGTTGATCATGGAGGCTTTCCACTGAGGCAATCCAAACAATAATCAACCGGCTTGTGTGGAGACTCGACTAATCAATACCCCACTAAAACCACCCTCCTCCCATGTGCCCCGCGCTTATGGCAGGAAAGGCGTGAGATACAGAACGTAGTTACGCCCACACCGATCCTAGCGCACAAGTGCTTGAGAATGCCCCGGGAGAGGCAAACTCACTTCGTCAACAGGGGTGAAGACTCCTCTGCTCCCTAGATGCTAAAGGACCCCTGCAGCGGTATTTCAGGGAGGGAGGTCATGCGCATACCTGCGCCTCCGGGCTCCCGAATGACGTCGGCGCCCGCGAGACGCATGCGCACTACCATCTCTCTCCCTATCTCGTTCCGCGGCCTCCTTATGAGACACTACCGTCTCGCAGAAATTAGCCGCACCCACCCACCAATCGTCGCTGTGCAGCATGGCTTGCACCAGATCGCCCAGCGATTCGATCGGTCCTACAAGTGTCTCGAGTTCAAACCTCTGAGGTGCCCATGCTGCGCACTCGACTAGCGTGTGTAACGCCGTGTCTAGCGCGCCACATTGGCGGTATTGGGGTGAACGCAAGCAGCCCGCAATTTGACACAGATACTTATCGAAGCAACCGTGCCCGGTAAGTATCTGTGTCATTCTGAAGGTCAGGGTCCCGCGTTTCCGCGAGAGCCATCGCAACAGCTGCGGTCGAACCGCTTCCACCGTGTCAATGCCAGCAACAGGGTTTCCCAACTCTACTGACCAAGCTTGGATCATAGCCGCGGTTTCCCGCGTCCTGATCACCTGGAGTTCGGCCTGGCCATAGACCAGGCCACGGGTGAGGGCATCCTGTCAGGAGCACCGAACTTTGGCTATCACGTCTGCCTGGAGAGGCCAGGGCGGATCGCCTGCCAAGAGTGTCGACGCCGTCCACGACACTGTACGGTATCCTCGGATGGTCCTCACCGCCAGGACCCGTTGTGCGCGGCACAACAAAGTCCTATTGTGGCGGTGAAGTGCAGTGGACCATACGGGTGCACCGTACAGGGCCATACTCCTAAGGATGCCCATGTAGAGTTTCCTAGTCGTCCCCCCCGGTCTCCCCACGTTGGGGAGAAGCCGAGAGAAGGCGCCTGTGGACCTCACGAGCTTGGGAACTAGCTGCTCAAAGTGCGCTTTAAACAGCCATTTCCCATCGAGAATTAGCCCCAGATATTTCATCTGGGGGCCTACACGAATGTCCACCCCTTGGACTGTAACGGATAAGTCCGTGGGGGATTACGAAACCGCCTATGGAACATGATGGTCTCCGTTTTCGCGGGGGAGACCTTCAAGCCCAGCCTACCTATTCTTCGGACCACGATCGCCAACCCGGCGTTGGCGAGGTCCACGGATTCCGCGAATGACGCAGCGTGTGCCGCGAGTAGGGTGTCATCCGCGAAGCAGATTAGCCCTATTCCGGGCACGACCGGAACCCGAAGGATCCAGTCAAAACCGACGTTCCAAAGAACCGGCCCGAGGACCGATCCCTGTGGGACGCCGCACGCGACGCGTCGCCGACCTATCGCGCGATTCTTGGACTCGCGCCCTCCCATAGGATGTGCCAGTCCTGGAGGTACGCGCCCAATAGCCTCGTGAGGTACGCGGGGACTCCGTGTGCACGAAGCCTCTCCCTGATCGTCTCGTGAGGGAGGCTGTTAAAGGCGTTCGCTATGTCTAGCGAAACCGCCAGGACAGTATCCTTTGCTTGGACTGCGTTGTCCGTTACAGATCGCAGTGTCTCGAAGGCGTCCAACGTGGAGCGCCTCCGCCTAAACCCGAACTGCGTCTGTGCTAGCCCCGGCTCCACAGTATCGAGATGCTTAACGAGGCGTTCCGCTAAGATCTTCTCGAAGACCTTGGCGACCTCGTTAAGCAACACTATGGGCCTATAGGCGGACGGATCGTTGGGAGGACGGCCTCCCTTGGGAATCAGGCATAATCGGCCCTCCTTCCATTGCGACGGGAACTGACCTGCGCGAATACAGGCATCGAACAGTTCCCGCAGCTGGTCGCGTAGATGTTTGGCGGCCAGGAAGAGGAGCCGACCCGGAACCCCGTCGGGTCCCGGAGCCGTCTTCCTGCCCCGGAGCCGGTCCAGGGCGACGTCTAGCTCTTCCTCGGTGATGGAGTGAGGCTCCACCTCCGAGGTGTCGGTAATGATTGGACCCATATCCGGGGGAGTGAAGATCCCCGGATCCGGGAAGAGCCCATCGATAACCGACCGAAGGACCTCGGGTTCGAGCGTTTCCGTAACCGTGGAGGTGCAAGGCCGCAACGTGTTGCGGGCCGCACGGTACGGACGCCCCCAAGGGTCCCGGTCTAGTGTCTCGAGGGGCTACTCCCGAGCCCGGGCTTTCGCTCACAGAATTGCGATCGAAAGGGCCTTTCTGGCCTCTCTGAACTCCCCCACGAGTCCATTCTCCTCAACATAGTGTGGAGGACGACGCGTTCTGCTGCGTTTGAGCCTGTGGCGGATTCTGCGGACTGCCCTCCGCAGTTCAGCCAGCTCCTCAGTCCATCAGTGGACCGATGTACGCGGCGGCGGTCGTTTGGCTCGAGGCATAGCAGCGTCGCAAATCCTTTTGAGGGATTTGCGCATGTACTCAGCCTGCGCCTCCAGATTCCCCAGGTCGGCTGGATAGGTCCAGCATTCGATGATAGCCCTCTCCTCGGCCTGCTCCGCGTCGAGCTTGGTAAGAGCCCAACGCGGGAGCCGGGAGGGGCCCTGAACAGGGTTAGCGCTAGGCGAGGGGGACAGAGTCTCCACCTCCTCCAGCACTCTCCATCCTACCACTCTGCGGGCGGCCGATTGTGTGGCGAATGACAAGTCGATGATCGATCCACCCCGCGCAGGTATGCAGGTCTGGACCGACCCTTGGTTCAGGATGGACAGGTTGGATTGAAACGCCCAGCCTTCAACCGCCATTACAAATCGGTAATCGCGTTCCCCCAGGATTGGTGCTTGGCATTGAAGTCGCCTAGGACGAATATCGTCTTCGGCGCTAGTCTGCCGACGGCTGCCCTAATGGAGTCCAAGGCGAGCTCGTACTCCGCCAGGGGGCGGCTCCGCGTGAGGTACACGCCTAAAATGACGTAACCTCCGCTTTCCGCCACCGCGTAGCCCTTTCCTCTTTCGAGACTGGTGAGCGGTGTGCCAGATCCGGCTCTGGCGACCACGGCTACCACATCGTCGAGATCCCCCACCCAGTTCCTGGCTGGGGGTACGTAATAAGGTTCGCTTATTACGGCCAAGTTTGCCACTCCGCCATCGCCTGCAGGCACAAGTCCTGGGCGTCGGGGGAGTGGTTAACATTAGCTTGGAAGAGTGTTAAGGGTGTACTGGGCATTTAGGTGTCTATAGGTACCCCCCTTCCACTCGCCGGTCGTTTATTCGCCCTCGGGTGGCCGTTATTCTTCGGCAACATTACATATCGTATAATTATTTTACTATAATAGATTGTTACACGAGAGGTGAAAGTGACCTATTTCGGCACGAGATGGTTGCTAAACCATCTCGTGCCGAAATAGGGCACGAGCGTAGCGAGGGCGCTAATAATTCTAATCCTAAATAGGCCTTTCACCCGAGGTTTACACTCTGCTTTTTATTTTGAATATGACGAAAGTAAATAACTGATTAGTTAAACAAACATCGACTTCTCTAATAAAATCAGGCGTCAAATCCATATCTAAATCTGATGAAACATCATCACGTGTACGTCATATATGAAACGTCAAGTTTTTTTGTCTGTGGCAATCTACCAGCCAGTATATTTTTTGTCACTGATGACGGTAAATATGTAGCTCAATTTTATTCAAATGAAATAATAATTTAATGAAATGTAATTTATAAGTATTAAAAGATGTTATAAAATTGTTGATTTTTTTTAAATTACAATTTATGCCGCGGTTTAACAGTGGCTGTAAAAAAATTGGGACATGAGTTGCCTGTATTATCTATGGTTCGCATACTTTAAAAAAAAATTGACAGCAGGGAGAATGGCTTCCCATGGACGAAAAGTGATGTTTTCATCCCTGTGATTAGGCAACTCCAAGCGTACTTTCAGAATATGAGAAATGAAGAAGTTATTTTAAGCCTTTTATCTATGATGCAGGCTGCATAGATACCGCACTATATTTCCCTAATATTTTAGATGTAATACAATAAAGTTAATGGTATTTCTGGTTTCATAAAATATGTATGCTAATATTCAAGGAACCGACTCGAACCGGTCTGTTTTATTATCGTGATTAAATTAGATACATTAATAATGTATGAATTGTTTATTTATTTTAGTGTCTCGCTATGTTTTCTATAAAATTCACGGATGTTATTAGTTTTTGAGAGACTCCGCATTTTATAGCCAATACACGTGAGATAAGTAAACTAGATTTATCGAATTTAAATCGCTTTGAAGTGCGTAATAAAGGGGATAGCAAACTTATGCCCTGTTCCTGAGGTTACCAGTTGTGAGTTCAATAACAATTGATTCCATAAAGTTATGTAATAGATAAACTAGTTGTAGGTTAACTGTTAACCTACAAAAGTACCAAAAGTTGCTACTTGATGGATCTATTTAAGAAGGAATATCTAATATTTATTTACATCAAACAAAAACGTCAAACAAAAGATATGGAATAGATAAACGCCTAATATTGGTCAGTTAAGTTGAACCTAGTTTAACTATCGTACGATGGTGTGTTCAGAAACGCAATTTTCTAAGTTATTGAACCGATAGCGCTAACGAACAGATAAACAACAGTTAAAAGTACCTCACAAACCGGGCATTAATCAATTGGCTTATCTACTCAAATTTTGAAACTATTTAGACCAAGATTCACATTTTTTAAGTTCCTTAATCTAAAAGAGTCGATCAAGTGCGTGCAGTCTATGGCAAAGGGAAGGATCCAGTAGAGGCGACGAACCTTTGGTTCTGTTATTTGCCTACGGAACGGCTACACAATTAAAAAGTCAATTCAGAATTTAAAATTGTGTAGTTACCATACTTAATTTTTGCATAATTCAAAAGTTAGAAGTGTGTATACAAAATAATACAAAATGTTTGTATTTTGTATTATTTTGGGAGCGAATATTGAGTCCATGTTTCGGACAAATAAATAAAGATTGATTTGAATCTGAACACCTTTCCAACTAGTTTTTTGATAAAAAGTTTTTATAGATTGTGTTTGTGATTTTTTTAAGACTTGTCTAAAGATATCATAAAGTTTATTGTACAATGTAGATATGCAGTAAGTAGTGTATACCTTCTAGAACAATTACATGCCGTGGACTGTGAAATCCGTTTACGAACGAACTACCGCGTGCCTCATTTGCCATCCCCTGGTGTATGTCGCGCCGGTTATTTTTTCGAAATACCCACTAAAACACCCCGGCATTCCTTCCTTCGCCTTATGCAAGGACCGCAGGCAAATTGTCTGGCCACACCGTGAACTCTGGTAATGTATGATGGTTTCGATTTTTAGGAGCATCTTATCATTTAGGCAAGAACATAACCCTTATGTAATCGTCATGTCAGTCAATCTCTGTAATGTACAAATACGTAATTTGTTTATTTATTTAAACTTTTTATTCAATTCTGGATTGCCACCTAGAATGTAGATTCGAAAGGTTATCATAATAACCAAACATTTAAAACTACGTTTTAATGGTTTTAAGCGCGGCATTCCATTCGATTTTTATTTTGACGTTTTGATCACTTTTCAGTTAAATAAAATTCCACGCTTATCGAAACCGTAAAACGTAGTTTTCATTATATGTACTAATCGTGAAAACTTAAGAAAGTATTAAATAACCATACAATTGAGTATAATATAAATACCTACCTATAACAACAAGTTCACACAATACGTTCTTTAGTTGTGTGGCCATTATTTTAATAAGAAATGTCGTAACCACATGCAATAACATCCGCCAGCTGTGCAAGAAGTGTCGTAACATCCTCTCGAGCGGCAAGCGTGGATCGTTGCACCGTGAGAGAGGGCCGCGCAGCCACCTTTGACAGCTCAATGGAGGACAACGACGGATAGCGACCCCTGTTAGCAGCGCCACGCTATTGTCTTCTCCTCAAAACATAAGGAAAATAAGATGCAATACAAAGGCGATAAGCGGACTGCCACACTTCAAGTGGAAATTAGTAATTTTGTTCAAATCTTTATTAATAATATAGCAATTTATTTTTTATATTTTCCATTTTAATTAAAACTATTATTGTTTATTTTACACATCTCTAATGCGTTTTTCTTATGTATAATCCAAGTGAAACCAGTCAAAATTATGTAAAGCTGTATTTACACGATTCAACCAATTTGGTTATTTTAATCTCCAAGCAAATAAATGGCCACTTAGTGGAAGCAATCTGTACCCCCGCACCCGCACCCAAATTTAATGCTTTGACTCCTGATACACATCGGGATTCTTTAGCGGTTTGAAAAATGATGTTTCACTAAACAGTAGGTGTTGCTTACTCAACCAATATATAAAAAATTCAATATCATACAAGTATTGTAAACTGGCATTAGTTGCTAGGTTACAATCCGGGAATTACAATTCGAAGCCGGCAGCACATTGATCGCACTTTTAGTGTTGCAAATGTCCATAAGTGACTGTAACCACTATTCATCAGGCTATCTGCTATACTCTTGAAATAATTTTGTTTACCTATAATTTATTTAGAAAATAAAACTGCACAGTAAAACATCCTGTTTCAAGTTTCACCAAAACCTCTTTCCTATACGCTTGCATGTTATACCTACTGTTTACACAGTTTCGTTGTAGACTTGCAGAGACGTCCGCTTTCTTTTATAGCATCGCCCATATAAGACACTACAATAATAACTCTCAGCACAATAGCGTGAGTTGTCGCCGCGCGTGATTGTTCGATGAACTGATGCGCGAGATGTGAAAGCGGTTGAGCCACGCTCTGCTGCGCATTTTAACAAGCGAATTTTCGATGCCACGAAACTTCGCTTTACTATCAGTGGTAATGCCAGGAAGCGATCGAATAATCTAGAATATAATCTCTAAAATCTATAAAAGGGTTGAAAATTGAAAGGAAGAAGCCTAAAGTGATATGAGTATGTAATGAGGAGCGATGAAATTTACGTGACAAAAAGAATATTAAACTGGAAGATTGACGGGTACAAATATAAAGATAGACAAAAAAGAGATAGATGGATTGTGTGAAGGATGATATGATGATTTGTGGTGTGACAGAGGACGTGTGTCAGAATAGACGAGTATGGAAGGAAAAGACATATTCTGCCAACCCCAAATAAATGGGTGAAGGTGAAAGAAAAGAGAAAGGGTTTGTAGCTGTTGTAGCTTAGTGGTTAGGGTGGTACTCTCGTCCCAAATTGAAAGAGCGCGTGTTCAAATCCTGGCCGTAAAGCATGCACCTTGGACATTTACCGGCTATTATTCTATAGGGGGGTCGACTTTTTATAATGAATTTAAAAAACATAAGAAAACTAGGAGTGCATATTTGGATCAACAAATCCCAAAAATATATGTACAACTTTTAGAATGTGGTGATGGGACAAATATTAATCAATGAGGCGCGGTCGGCACTGAAAATCAGCACTGTGCTGGAGGAAACTCCGACACAGCTTTATGCTGAGTTACAGACTTTATTTGCAGAAAATTCGGTGTACAACATATCGAATTTAACCATAGAAATGTATGTATAAATTATTTCTACATACATGTATTGTCGCTTCCCTAGGAAATCAATTCTTTCTTTCTAGAATTTTTGACTGTCTATCTGTTAGTGCATCATGTAGAACTACTGAACTGGTACATGAAACTCTACTCAAATATATCCCGGGTCAATATTTTTATCCTGATAAATCACGTCGTCTCTATGGAGTAAACGAATATAGAGAAAAAATTGGCGCTGCCGACCAGTTTTTTGGTGCCCCCGTTACAATTTACTAACAAATACGTCGTGGTTATGGCAACAGGAACGAAGTTCTGCTGGCACATGCAAACAAAAATATAAGAAGCACTGTTCTTTTAAAGCATATTGAGGGCCTATGAAGCGAATGACGAGTTATTAGCAGTGCTCTTTGAGCACTGTAACGGATACGCGTCATAGTTTCCCTTAATTCCATATTCCCAGTCCCTCGGTCAGTAGTCCCATTTCCTACAATAGTCCTACATTGATAAGGGCATGTCCTTGGATAAATTCCTATAGTGCATAGAGGGATAATCGCTGGTCAGTGTCACACGACATTTAGATTGAATTGTCGATAAGGTCTTCGTCCAGTCCCTCCTGCGACTCCACGCAAGCCTTTAAAAGTCTAGGCCATAAATATGGCTCGTAGTCTGAAATCACATTAATATAACAAAGATGCGGCCATATGTTATAATAAATTCAAAAATATATCATATTATAAAAGAACAGGCGTTAGACTAACACATCTTAACATCTAATTTTTAAAATATCATTATATAAAGAATTTTAATTGGTTTGCTAAACATAGCACTGGCCTAACAATTCTTAAATACCCTCAAAATTTTCAGGTGTATAGACCAAACTGACCCCAGATTCGGATTCAGCATCTCGAAATACATAAGAATAGATGGTCTGGTCAAAAGTATAGACCACTTTTTTTTGTGGGCTGTGTAATTAATGTGCTATTTGACTCCTTTTACTTGTACCTGATTATGACGTTCTTAGTATGTACTACACTCGTACAAAATCTACGAGGCTGTGACGTTCTGTAAATTAAAAAAAAAAGTATCTCAAATGATTTAACTGTCTGCTCCTATATTAGTTATACTACTTATACCAGGCCTGCAAACATGGGTTGGTACGCATCGTATAGCTATACCTATAGCAATTTTCACTTAAATTTGGGTATAGATTTCGAAATCGTAGACACTTCGGTTTGATTTATTAGTATAGATTAAATGCAAATAACACACGCGTAACATACGAAGTCGTACAGAACGGTGAAAGCGCTGCGTTCGCGCAACAAACATTGGTTCCACACCGTATTTGCCGTTTTGACTCATGTACGCTTATCAAATCACATTCGGTAACACATATCGATTATAATCTAGCTAGAAACTACTCGTACGGTGAATGGTATTTTATTGCCAAACTTGTGTTGCCAGATCGTGGAGATCGTAATCGGACTTGTATATCTTTAGCAATATGCAATTTCATATTCTCTACGTTATAGAACCATGCTGGAATCATCTTGATTATACCTCGCTGGGCCGGCTTGATCTGCGTGATACCATGCTCTCACAGAATATCGGCGTCAAACGGCTAGCCTTAATCTAATCATGTTTTGTGAGAGTTGCGATCCTTTTGTGACAAGGGTAGAACCTTAGGGGTATAATTTGCGGCTCGTGTGTGGGATGCGCCAGATCGGAGGTGGCACTAACGCCCCTAGGCAGAACTAAGGATGCTATTGCCACTCCCCACTTTGGCATACCCACTAAAACCTCTGGATGTTCCGTCCTGCGTCTTATGCCAAGGCTACGGGAAAGCGGAAACTATCTCAACTCCGCGTGCCCTGGCAGACGGGGGCCTCGCAGGCCACATCCACTACCGGTGGACTACTTTTATCCCCCGGCATCTTCCAGGTCTAGTCCTGTGTGGTATGGTTTGTAACTCACGCCACGGGAGAAGAGGTGAGAGCGAGCGGAACACTTCGCGCCCCCATCTCGATGGCATAATGGCGGGTGAGAACCCCTATCCCCAGGGGAACGCTCACGGCGGCCGAAGGTTGAAACCCGACCTCCGGTGCCAGCGCGTCCTCTTTTGGTGGGAGCGGAGCTAGAAAGCCCGCTCATGCTCCCGCTCCGCCTCTTCCTTCGCAAGCATAACACGCTCGTAGAAGAAGGAGACGGTGTCCCATCCGGGTTTGCCTCTTATCCCTCCTGTCCCATCGCCTCTATCTCATCCTAAAAGATGGCAATGCGTTGGCCTCAGCACGGGTGTTGCAAATGTCTATAGAGGTAGATGACGGTGACCGCTTTCTATTAGCTAATCCGTCTTGCCTGTTTGCTTCATAATAAAAAAATACTTATATACAAGTAGGTAGGTAAATCAAAACCTCGAGTGTTATAGACTATGCAAAAAGGAAAATGGCCAATTTTTTATCTTTATGGTCAATTTGTATATATATATTTTTATTATACATTTATTTTTTATTTAACATACTCGTATAATGTCAGTTTCTATCAATATTAGGTACTCAAAAGAATATACTGAGGAGATATCAAAACCGATTTTTAGTCATAAGACGTCGTAAGGTAGATTTTATGTCGGTTTTTGAGTACCTACAATTAAGTACTTTACACATTAATACATACTGTCTATTTCTTTGAAACGTTCGTGTAATGAAAAAGAAACTTAGTAGGTATAAGAAATTTCTTAATTATAATGTCAAAGTCAAAATTCAGCAGTATTTCATAGTTTCAGAAATTGAATCAAAAATGAACATCAAAAAGTGCTTTCATAATAAAAAAATCAGTTTTAAACTGAAATGAAACTTAAGAACTTATTCACAAAATGTTATTTCCCTGATGTTCAAAGTTAGTTTTTTTAACATGGAAATTTTTGCAGATGTTATGATAAGTGGTTCAGACTATTGTTACGTAATGTTTCGCCTTTGACAGGCATACAAAATATTTGTAGATTTGGTTAAAAGCCGTTTGTAGTAGGTACTATAACGACTAACCTCTTTAGACGTTGTAATTAGGGTTGCCAACCTTACTATAATATATAATATCGTACTTTATTTTAGCCAATTGTACTATATATTATAGACAAATTATACAGTACTATATTTTCACCGTTAATTCAATTGTCGCGCTTTTTGTTCAGATACTTATGATTATTTTAAAAAGAATATCTTTGCTGGTCAAAGCAAAAAGTAGTAATAAATGCACATGGAAAATGCAATAATGAAATAAATAAAATATATAGTAAACAATGAAAAATAAATGTGTACTCCTATTTCACTTAAATTTCTGAAAAGTACTATATTTTTACAGGTTAAAAACAAAAGTCTCTTCAAAAAAAGAGGCAGCCCTAGTTGTAATATATTAAGAAATATAATTATTTTGAATTTAAAATTATCGAATGCCTCCTAAAACAATAGAAACATTATTATATCGGCCCGCAAACGGAATACATCTATTGTTAAAGTGTCTTGAAAGAGAATATAAAGTTACTTCTAAACTAATCTCTCATTTGAAGATTAAGATTCAAGTCAACTCTAATCCTGCTAACCGTTACAGTACTTATGATTACATACCTATAATAATATGATAACAATTTGCATTCGCATAATTATTATGATGAGTATGATTTAATTATTACACATACTCACAATACAATACAACACAAATAACACATTAAACCCATCGCCATATCTGCGTGAAACGGTCAATAAAACTAATATTATCCCAGAGCAGGGACACGAAATAAATGTCAGACATTAATCATCAGATGATTATGGGTTAAACATAAACACGATACGAGCATACACTTCGTCGAGGACGTAAAAGTGCGCCACAGATAAGCAAAGGGTGGTTTTAAGCCGAGAGGTTTTCAATTTCCGATCGTGTCCTCGTCCCGCGTTCCGTCCCTGCGACCCCGTTGCCCCTAGCCTCCTTCTGGCCCCATCGCCCCGTGTGCCCCCGCGGCCCGCAGCCCCATCGAGCGACCCGACCCGAGCCCGGTGCCTCGGGTAATTTTATTAAAAACACGGCCGGCACGCCGCTATCGGGGCCTGAATATTTATCTCTTCATGCATTCCAAACGCGAGTTATTGAGAATTTTAAAAAGGGTGCTTTTGAATATGCGAATACTTTGTTATAATAGTTTCATCTGCGATATTAAAGATTTAAGGTCTTATTCATGTTGAGTTAGAGTAAATTTGTAGGCTTCTTTAAAAACCTACAAACTTACTCTAATTCAATATGAATAAGACCATTATAGTTGAATGCAAGTTATTTAAGGCGTAAAAAAATAACGGATAGCCATATTACTTTATATACATGCATGAGTTATCTGTTAATATTTAAGGTCATTAACAATTTCGCATCTCAAATAACGTATTAAATCCACCGCCGTATCTGCGGGAAACAGCCCATAATTATAACATTATTGCAAATGAAGCCGCACGATAATCGTATTATATAATTAAAATATTTCTTTAATTATTAAAATCTTAACGGACTGTATAGAATTTAACAATTAAAACTACACGTGCGAATATATAACAAACCAGCACTCCCGCCAGAAGTTGTCCAGCCTTGAAATAAATTTAGAACCCGATTATTTACATTAAATATAGCCCATGTTAGTTACTCAGGATAATGTAGCATTCTAATGGTGAAAGAATTTTTGAAATCGGTCCAGTAGTTTTGAAGTGTATTCGTTACAAACATACAAAAATACAAATCTTACCTCTTTATAATATTAGTATAGATTTAATATAGAGAAAAAATAATATAATGTGGCCAGTACCAAACCTTAGCAGCCACAATAAAAACTCTTTGTTGGAGATTCCAGCAAATAATGATCGGCAGACACACAGAGGTATTGTACATCCCTAAGCGAAGCAAGTAACGCTTGTGTTATGGATAATATACAAACACTCAGACCAAAGTATATAACAGACAGTTCGTTTACGAGATTTAATCATTGCAGAAATCGAACTCGAAGCCACGAGGAAGGCATCAGGCGGCAGAAGCAAACGGCGGACAGCAAATGCTGTCGGGCTTCATTTGCCATCGTATGGATTCCCAAAACGCAGCAGACCTACAGTTTAGTTGCGACATTACTAGCTTATGGTCGTGTTTTCGCTATACAGTTTGTAATGAATAATCAACTGCTAAAAGTTTTATTGCTAGAAGAAAAAGCAGACGATGACGACTTATTATTGTAATATTACTTAAGCAGAAAAATGCCATCGTACTTAAACAGACTAAAAGCTGCCTGTTATAAATCTTTGATAAATAGACATTTGAATGATGATGAAGAAACTTTCAGGATTTATTGCCGTTTAAATAAAAATCAGTTGAGTTTTGCAAACTCTTTAATTTGTAATGATCTTGCAGCAGAAATATCGGGTGACACAATTTCAGTGCAAGAAAAATTATTTTTGACATTATTCTTCTTCCAACACGTCCATAATAATTAATATTGCAAAGTAATGCTGTCTGCCGTCGCGGCACTTGCTGTTGCTGTCTGCCGCTGCCGTCTGCTGCCAGCCGCGTCCGTGCGAATTGCACGTTCACAAAAGACTTAATTTTCACCTAGAACAGGCACTTTGTCGTCTCATAATGTCGCCCATAATGGGCAATAGTAGTATTAGTAGTGGTAGTAGTAATAGTAGTAGTATTAGTAGTAGTAGTAGTAGTGGTAGTAGTAGTAGTAGTAGTAGTAGTAGTAGTAGTAGTAGTAGTAGTAGTAGTAGTAGTAGTAGTAGTAGTAGTAGTAGTAGTAGTAGTAGTAGTAGTAGTAGTAGTAGTGGTGGTGGTGGTGGTGGTGGTGGTGGTGGTGGTGGTGGTGGTGGTGGTGGTGGTGGTGGTGGTGGTGGTGGTGGTGGTGGTGGTGGTGGTGGTGGTAGTAGTAGTGGTGGTGGTGGTGGTGGTAGTAGTATAGTGGTAGTAGTATAGTAGTAGTACAGTTTGCCATAATAGCAGTCAAGGAACTTGTCCATTCAACGTATTCTGATTATAAGTTCGCTGACTATAAGACTCCGATCAACGGAGTCCTTGTAACAACTCGAACGGCCACATTTGACTATAGTACACATTTCTCAGAAAACTCATAATTACTATTCAAAAACTATCAATGTCCTACAACTAATGTTCATTTTAAAGTAGTACATATGTACACAGTTTAGGAAATAAAATTACACAGCACAGTCTCGTTACCTTCAGCTACCGCCAAGAATACTCTCGCCCATAAGACTTAGTAGTAGTATTCGCTACAATAGCAGCCAAAGGAATCTTAGTCCATAAAGTCAAGACAATAATGATAATATATATATAAATAAAGAACTCATCAAATTCAATCCATTATCAAAAAGAAAATGTAGTAAATTTAACTAATTAAGTACTGTTGAATTTTGACAACTACTTACATACTACCATAAATGTAAGAGTTTAAAAAATTGTGGTATAGGTTTATTCCAAAGTTGAGTAAATATAGACAATAGACAATCAACCCAACCATAGAGTAAGCAGCCAACATTATAAAATAAATATAATGACATTAGGAAATACAAGTAAATAACCGCAGAACGTAGAGTATATTAATATAATTTACAAAACGACTCCAAACAAGTGTTACATCAACAGAACAGCCATTGGTAAGCATTATTCAATAAGTATATCACAACTATGTTACAGATCCATAATTTAAAATATTGTTTATTTAACATAGTTATTCAATATGTATTTAAAAAAATCAAGCCTGATAAGTACTTCAGTTTACATACATTTTATTCTTATATTATTTATGTAATTCAGGACTGCATTATTATTTTAGCTTTATCATTTGGCCTTTCACAATATTGCGAAAAAACTAAGCTAAAGAAGATAATCGTTCATGTAAAAAATAACCCTATATATATAAATGATTAGTAGGAAGGTGTATTTTATATGTGTAGTGAAACTGCAAACAAAATGAAGCATAACCACCATATACCTATCCATTGAGGGAGAGTTTTTGGCAGGAACTGAAAGGGGGCATTGTACTGTGTAGTTATATTTTCTAAAAATATGCTTTAAAATAAACAACAGTTGTAGGATCTTTATAGGTTTTGAGTAGTAATTATGTGTCTTTGTGTGAAATGTGAACTGTATAGTTAAATATGGCCTTTCAACTTTTCACAAGAACTCTGTTGATGGGCGTCAGTTGAAGACCTACAGTTCAGCTGAGCAATACGAAGACTTATTATATATCAGAATTGGCTGTATGGACTAAGATTCCCTTGCCTTCCATTGTCTGTGGCGCATACTATCCACTACTACTACTCTACTAAGGCCCACTTGTGCGTTCCTGGGTTAGCTCAATTAACTTGGAGTTAACTGCTAACACAGGATTAAATAGGCAATTTATCTTGCGCCATCAAAAGTTAAAGTAAACCCAGGATTAAACTTATTAATATTTAACCCAGCGATGTGGAAAGGTTAAGTCACTAACACAGGGTTAGTGAAGTTTAATCTCAAAGTGTATGTTAGCTTTCTAGAGTTCGGGTGCAACCAGAGGCCCAATTTTGCTATTTCAATAGTGTTATCGAGATATTCAAAGTGCAATCCCATTGCGATAGTGTCAAAAATTCGTAATCTACTAAATCCACAATTATCTTCTCAATACCGTCACGGCAGAATAATAGTAGATTAAAAATCTGGTATTACCATTAGCAGAAATAATAGCCGAAATGAATATTGAAGAGCTACCAATATTTAGCGAGTTCTCCATTACAAATGTTTATAAAGATAGAGTGGCGTGCTACGGGCACGCCATGATAATTAACAGAATACCAAAATCGGGCAAACCTACGATTGAGACGATAGTGTCCGGCGATTTTGACGAGATAGTAATAGTAGAATTGGGCCCCAGTAGTACTCGACTTGTATATTTTTGTTACTTTCAGCCAAAAGAAATGTCAGGTTAGTTAACCCGTTGGTATTTTTTAGTGGCGTAAAGGACAATGAGAGTTAATTTTTAAATTAACTAACCCCGAGTTTACAAACTCTACATTTATTTATTTAACCTGACTATGCGTGCAAGTGGGCCTAAAGGATTTTTTTTCAATGTATTTCAAGTATAATACCTATTATGTGATATCGTTAGTGAAGTCTTAAAAAAAATCTTAAAGAACATCATTTCTCATAAATTCTTACAATTTACTTAAATTATGAGAACATCGAGAAGTTAGTAAAAGTATATTGTAATAAAAAAACTGCACAAATAGATACTAAAAATGCAGGTAGATTATAAAACATTAAAGATTTTTTAATCAAGTCTTTTTAATGAAATCGTAAAAAGTATATCCTTCCCTTTGGATATTTGAACTCAACGTTTATGAGATGCTAAGTTTAAAAAAATTATAGTAGATTTTAAACATTCATTCACCGACAGTTAGTTTGTATAGGATCCGTTGCGTAATTTTTGAGATATTGGCTAATATTTGTTTATTACTAAACTATCCAATTACTAAACACCAAACAGCTGACATTTATCAAACTATGAAACCACAAAAAGAACAAATAGAGTAAGTATGGGTAGACACGTATAAGATAGAATAACTGTATTGCGTACTATTGTCTCAAGTGCAAATATTTCGCAATCACTTGAAACGGGTTCCTTTACATTGTACTCAAAAGCCACATGGTGATTCCCGCCGTTTGCAAATTTACAAGGTCTCGCAAAAAGCGGTCCCCTTTCCCAGAACATCAGACCTTTCTATTGTGATATCGTCATTACGACGC
Organism: Dendrolimus houi; assembly: GCA_039645545.1. NCBI lineage: Eukaryota > Metazoa > Arthropoda > Insecta > Lepidoptera > Lasiocampidae > Dendrolimus > Dendrolimus houi. The sequence continues at coordinate 18,560,264 of CM077127.1, read as the reverse complement.
GCAATTTTGTCAGATCTCACATCCCCTTTATGTAAGCCAGGAGATATTACTAAAAGAATTATAACCATAAACTATTTTCGAGTCTATCTCCTACAAAACAAAGCTTATTTTTAAGTGACAAGGTAGATCGTGAAGGGATCAATGAGATACCCCAGTTATTTCGCTCCGGGTGTCTCGGTTCGTTTTATGAAAATATAGCGCTTCATCGCTGTTCCGTTTATTGACTACTAGGCATGTTATATTCGAAAGCGCTTTTAGCTGAAAGTTTGGAGCTTGATGAAAAGGTGTTCGGATATTTTCAGTTTCATTGTAATACGACTTCGAAATTAAAATCCCGGGTATTAGGTATTTACAATAACGACGTCGGGGTTTTGTTGTTTTTTCCTCATTCGTATCGAAGGCACATATTTTTTGTTCGCGACCTGTTTGGTGAAGGATCGTAAGTATTTTATTTCTACGGTCGTAAAGGCGGTCCATTATACTATGATTAGTAAGTTGGTCCCATTAGATAATTACCGATGATGAGATTTGCTTTTTTTATAGGTACGATGTTTTGTGGTGCAATTGTAGTTGCTGTAAGAAGTTTTTTAATATAGATTGCTGTTATCTGAATAACCATTGTTCTCGTATATTATATGATTTATCTTGTTGTTCCCGAAGCTGATTGTGTGTTGTTGCTACAAGTTCGACTACGTATCTTACATACATCGAATGTAATTAAATACTTACGTACTATATGGTAATTTAGTCATTTTATTTTAAGTACATTTAGTTTGAATTCAATATTTATGGTAGGTAATTTAAAAAAAACGCTTAAAGATCTTATACTAATATATAAAGCTGAAGAGTTTGTTTGTGTGATTGATTGAACGCGATAATCTCAGGAACTACTGGTCTGATTTGAAAAATTCTTTGAGTGTTAGATAGCCCATTTATCGAGGAAGGCTATAGGCTATGTATCATCACGCTAAGACCATTAGGAACGAAACAACAATGAAAAATGTTTCAAAAAGTAGGGAAGTCATTTTCCTTAATTTCTTAATTTCAAATAAGTTAAAGATAGATGGTATTTTTTTCCCCAGCGACAGCGATCTGAACTACAATTTTTATCTGAAAATAAAATATGTTTGTTGTTTTATTTTATGCTGTATTAATCTTAAAGATAAAAACTAGTTCATAATTTTATTATATTAAAAAAACATCAAATGTATTTAACACATTGAGTAAGAAGATGAATAATAAAAAAGTAATTTTATTAAATAATCGATTAAAAATATATTTATACAACTAGTGCTTTACAAGCGGCTTGTTTTAAGTTTTAAAAATAACGTTCTAGTAATTCTAACCACTTCTATCAATTATACCTAATTATCAGTCATATAAGTACCACAAACTTAGGTAGGTACTTATTACTAATACTTGTAATATTAATTATCACTAATACCTATCACGTGTTCAAGTTTCAGAATTAAAATCAAATTAAATCTTTTTCTCTTTATTTATTGAGAAAACCAACAGCGAACATGGAAAATAATAAATTCGCTTATTATTACTACCTAATAGTAGGTACAGATAATAACAGATTTTCTTTATATTAACAATAGCTTATTAAGACTGCAAACTAAACCCAAGTTGCGTTAAAAATTAGCAAAACTAGCTTCTGCCCGCGACTTCGTCCGCGTGAAATAGTTACTTTGGGCTAACGCCAACTTTAACCCGCGACTTTGTTTACGTAGAAGGTGCCCCACCGCCCTTTCCCCTCTTAACTGCCCGCCGTCGGCCTTGCACATCAGAAATGTGCGTGCAGTACTTAATCATTATTTTGCTGCGATGTTAGTTTAAAACTGCGATATCTCCTAAGATATTCATTGAAATCGAATGATGCAAATAGCAATTTTGTTTTATATTAAATACTTGTGATGAATAATGTATTTGTTTGGATAAGAATTAATATCATGTTTATAAAAACACCTTCGCAAATAATTCATTATTTTAGAACAAATTTAGTTAGCATAAAAAAGGTTATAGTGAACCAACTTTAAAAAATAGACATATGCTGTCGTGGACTTTTTTTTACAACTTTTAAAGGGGAACATTTCTGTCACACATGACTTTTGCGAAACTTTAACCGTTTACGCAGCGCACGTAGCGGAAGCTCTCAAAAGGAAAAAAAATCCCGATTTTGAAACATTCTTCATTGGTTCTCCACTCATATTAGTTTTAGCGTGATGGTATATAGCCTATAGCCTTCCTCGATAAATGGGCTATCTAACACTGAAATAATTTTTCAAATCAGACCAGTAGTTCCTGAGATTAGCGCGTTCAAGCAAACAAACAAACAAACTTTTCAGCTTTATATATTAGTATAGATACTAGTCGTGAAAACTTAAGAAAATATTATGGAATAATTATCTTGATTATAACTCTTAGCGCCAGCTTAATTGGTGTGATACCACGCTCTCACAGAATTCACGCCGTTAAATACGAATAGCACAAGCATAACCTTGTGCTATTCGTGTTTCGTACGATGAGTGAAAGTTCGATAGCCCATTTCTCCCAACCCCTAAACCAGCCCGTCTATCCCTTCCTCCTATCAGATCTCTCTATGGCACTAGCGGAAGATCAGAGCTGGTTGGCTTAATCTGCTGAGCTAGAGCCAATTTAGAACTACATCTCTATGTTTCTTTTCTTTTTTAGTATCTGCGTTTACATTGTATATATTATGTAGTTGTATGAAGTATGATATGGTGATTTGTGATGTGACAGAAGATGTATGTCAGAATAGAAGAGTGTGAAAGGAAAAGACATATTGTGCCAACCCCAAATAGTTGGGAGCAGGTGTAAGAAAAGAGAGATATTATATAGTTCTTAATAAACGATTTTACTTTATTTTCTTCCTTCTTTCTCTATCGCATCTTTATTCCATCCCTCCTATCTCATCCTAAAGGCCGGCAATACGTTGGCTTCGCTCATGGTGTTGCAAACGTAACAGGCGACGATAACCGGTCTGCCTGTTTGCTAGTTTCGCATATAAAAAAAGTAGGATGCATAAATAATAAATAATAAATTATCCAGTAGAGCCCAAATCACAGAATGTTTGATACGGACCGCTCAGCAAGTTGGTGTATGAAAATCTCTTGTCCTCTAGTATCAACGAAGCTGAACGAGCCCGCCTCTTAGCAGTCTCAAAGTGGAAGTCAGGCTTGTGGCTTCAGGCGCTGCCCTCATCGAATTCAGGTACACTCCTGGATGACACTACATAGGATTGCTGCCTCTATTCGACTGGGGACAGCGGCTGTAGTCCTTCATCACTGTATGCGGAGATAAAGTCAGTGGTTCAGGTAACCATGGCTTGTCCTGCGTCAGAAGCGCCGGGAGAATACCACACCATGCTGCACTAAAGAACATTATCCGCCGAGCTCTTATCACCGCCGGGACATCAATCATCAATGTCCCAGCCATTCTAGTGCCGAATGGACTGTGTCGCGGTGATGGCAAGAGACCGGACGGGATGTCTCTGGTGCTATAGAAGATGGGACGAGCAATAGTCTGGGACACCACGTGCGTTGACACTTTGAAAGTCTCCCATCGCAGCTGCCGCCCGACAAGAGGACCTAAAACGCCACAAATATGCATCTGCCTGTATGTATTTGTGACTTTTGGTGTCGAAACTCTGGAGCCATGGGGCCAGAAGCACAGCGCGTTTATCGAGACCTATCAAAACAGTTGATAGATGTCGCACACGACTAAAACGCTTTTCTGTATTTTGGCAACGCATAAGCGTTGCCATACAACGTGGTAACGCGGCCAGTGTTCTGGGAACGTTCCCAGCTGACGGTGATGTGGGATCCATTTACTACTTGTAATTTTTATCTTTTGTAAATTAAGCTGTATATAGATATTAATAGTATAGGTATATTTTAATTTTAGTTTTGTTATGTGTAATATCAGCCCATAAATGTCCTACTGCTGGGCTCAGGCCTCCCATTATAGGGGGAACGGACAGTATAACAGCCACGCTTGTCCAAGGCAGCTTGGCAGGTTTGACACATCGGTTATCTCGATTGGCAGGTTGCTTCACGATGTTTTCTTTCACCGTTGTTAGCACGTGGTAACTGTAACAATATGCACATTAGGTCAGAAAACTGTCAAGCGGTGCCTGCGTTCCGGCCAGGAACGAACCCGCGCCCTTTGACTTTGGGACGCGTGCGCTAGCCGTTACGCTACCACGACTTCATTTTGTTTATGTAATGATTGTAAATGATAAATGTAAATATCAAAATAAATTTACCAAATTTATTGTTGTTTTAACAAGAAAGCAGAGAGTTTTGATAATAACAGTTTACTTCCGTAGTTCCCACCAAGTATATTCTACCTCAATTTATAAATTCAAACTAGGTATAAGAAGGGCAAGGTAGATAAGATCAGGGGAGCCCTCGGACCGGCGAGCCGGCAAATGTTCCCTTGAGCGGCAAATAATGCCTTCCTTTTGGTAAAAAAGCACAACGGCCTTAATCATTATGTCCGTTAAACTTTAACGGATTCCTCTGAGTATGCTTAATTAATGTAAACTCCTTTTTAAAACAAGATAGATAACCTCGGGAGACCTAAAGGCGGTTTTATAGGATTATATTGCGTGTGTTGCGCATTCGGTCTGAATCTGCTATTATGTTAGTATCAGAACAGTCGTTCACTGGTTTCATAATGGCATCTTAAACCTTGCTTTTGTAACAAAAACAAATTATGATGTCATTATGAGGCTAGTAATCAACCATCTCGACACGATTGTAATAGCAGATTTGGAGCCCATAATGATGAATTTCAGTCCCTACTTCATAAGATCTCGTCTAATACTTAATTAAACCAGCGTTACGACATGGGGTTTTTCAAAAAAGGTGTCATAAAATTTAGTTCAGGCCAACAGCGTATTGGTAACTTCTCTGATATTGCAAATGTTCATAGGCGACTGTAACCGCTTTTCATCAGGTGGGTCTGCTATCTGCTGTACTTTCGCAATAGTAAATGCTTCCTTAAGCAGCAAATAATGCTTTCCTTTTGGAAAAATCACAACAACCCTAAATCGTTGAACTTTATTGAATGAATGAATGAAAACACTTTATTGTTTACCAAAAATTAAAACTACATTCTTAAGACCTAGGTACAATAATTATTGAACAAAGGGCGGCCTTATCGCTTAAAGCGATCTCTTCCAACCAACCCCCTAAACTAAGGAAAATATTAAAACATGACAGTGGCGGTGAAGACCAGAAATAATATGAAACCATCAGAATATAAATAAATAATAGACTTTATATACTATGCAAACAGTCAAATACGTATAAGTTCACACAAAATTATTGGTTCTATGATGCTAATATTAGACGGATTAGAAGGCACAACTGAAAGGACACAACGGTGTGTGTGTGTATATATATACATATATGTATAGGTACTGGAGTTTACCCCGCGGCTGCGCCGCGGGTCAATCTCTGGGCCGTGCTCCTTCTTTAAAGAGTAGGCGTTAATACAGGTTACATTGTACAATTTTTTTTTACTGCTATTTGCACTCGGAAAATTCCCTTAATTTGATATCGCAAATTATCCGATCTCCTGACATGAGTATATATATCCATTCTCGGTATTAAAACTACATTTATACAAAATTACAATAAAACCGATCAAGTATTCCCAGTAGTTTTCCATGAAAACTTAACAGAAAGACATATTGAGTTACTATCGCATTCTTTATAGACGATGAATTTTTATATCTATAAACTTGAGAAATGATTGGTCTCATCCTAACTTTCATCCTCTATTTCAAACCGTACTAGTTTTATTTATCTATCCCCATACTAAAACTACAAAAATGACAAATAGAGCAAAAAGGACAAAACAAAGATGACAAAAACATCAAAAAAAAGCAAAAAGGACAAAAAGTACAAAAAGAACAAAAACAGCAAAACAGCAAAAAAGGACTAAAAGAGCAAAAAGGACAAAAGGACAAAAAGATCAAAAAGTACAAAAAGAGCAAAATAGCAAAAAGGACAAAAAAAGCAAAAGGGACAAAAAGGACAAAATTACAGAAATGACCAAAATAACCAAAATGACGAAAATGGCAAAAATGGCAAATTACAAAAAAACCAAACCCTATTCCACTTTCTGGGATAACCTTTACATAAATCTATCGCATTATCCGGGATAAAAATTACCCTTTGACCACCCTCGGTATTAAAATTGCATATATACCGATCAGCCAAATCGGTCCAATAGTTTTTTCGTGAAAGCATAACAGCCAAACAGAGAAATATATTTTTGTTCCGGAAACTATCCCATTTTCAGGATAAAAGTATGTTCATCCTCGGCATTGAAAATATATATATTCTGAGTTTCAGCCAAATCGGTCCAGTAGTTTTTCCGTGAAAGATCAGATCAGAAAGAACAGACAGACAGAGTTACTTTCGCAATTATAATATTAATAGGGATATATATACATTGAATAATTCAAGTGTATGTTTATATAAGGGATCTCTTTGGCTGATTTATCCACATTGAAAGACAGAAATGAACCCTCGAATAAACATCGGGATTTTATCTCATCGTTAACAGAAATACACAAAATCAAGTATTCATTAAAGTCGCATCACTTTATAACCATGGTAGATACGATTCATATTTATTCGTTTTTGTAAAAACAAACTTACATGGCGTACTAAAACCACATTCAAGGTCCCATGTAAATTCATAAGACGGTATGGAATTTCCCCATAGTCTAGCTTAAGGCCGCCTTTATATTCGAGTTGCTACGAGCATAGACAATTTTCTCCAAGGTTACGAGTTTTTAAAGCAAGGCTGAGCTTTTTGGGATTTTATAGGTTCACTTGGATATCCCCGCGACTTCGTCCACACTAGACTTGAGATTTCCGCGGGATTCCCGGGACACAAAGTACCGTAGCATTTAAAAAAAAATGTAAGCTATCGGGTTAGTGAAAAATGTGTCGGAATAAGCAAATTGTTATGCACCTAAACAACTTAAAAACGCTCCTGGGAAAAAACCCGCAGGATTCCCGGGATAAAAAACTTCACACGTTTTATTACATAAAATTTGCTATCAATCAGTGAAAGAACCGCATTGGAATTCGATTTTTTATTAAATCTAACCATTTTATAACATTCCCAGAAAAATTCCTGCGGGATTCCCGGAATAAAAAGTAGCGCAGATTTGAAGTCTAAAAATTTGCTGTCGTTCAGCGAAAACCACATCGACATCGGCCCAGTAGTTTTTAAGTGAATCCCGAACAAACAGACAAGCCGACAAATATACAAAAAATCTAAAAAAATTGCATCGTGTTCTCCATCGTTTATATATATAAATATATATATTAGGTTGGGGAAAAAGTTTCTTCGCATTTTGTATAAAAATTCAAAAGATTTTTTTATAAAGTTTATTCACTTTTGACTAAAGTATGTAGTTGCCATTTTGTTGGATAACTTTTTGCCATCTTGTAGGTAGGGACGTGATCCCATTGCTATTAAAATTTTGGGGCTCGCTGATCAAAAAACTGCGACAAGTGGTTTTGGCAGTCCTCTCGTGATGTTAACCTGACACTGCCTAAGGAATTCTGCAGAGACCGTAACAGGTGAAAATCTGAAGGTGCAAGGTCAGGACTATACGGCATGCATTAACACCACCCAGCCAAAGTCTCGTAATTTTTGCTAAGTGGCTAAAGATGTGTGAGGTCTAGCGTTATCATGGTGAAAAACCACACCCCTTCTGTTGATTAATTCCGGCCGCTTTCTCTCAACTTTTTGCTTTAATCTCATCAGTTGTTCGCAGTACAGTTCATAATCGATGGTCCTGCCTGGCGGTAACAGCTCATAATGAATAATGCCCTTCCAGTCCCACCATACACACAGCATCACCTTGTTGCGAGTTAACCCGGGTTTCGCCACAGTCTGTGAAGCCTGACCGGCCTTTGACCACGATCTTTTTCGCACGTTCTTGTCGTACGTGATCCACTATTCATCACCAGTTATCAGCTTCTTCAAAAATGGTTCGGTTTCATTACGTCGTAATAAAGAATCACAAATGAGTACACGGTTCATTAGGTTTCTTTCAGTGAGCTCATGAGGCACCCAAATATCGAGCTTTTTTGTGTACCCAGCTTTTTTCAAATGCGTCAAAACCGTTTTGTGGTTAATTCCCAGTTCTCCAGCTACATCGTAACTACTAATATGCCGATCTTGCTCCACTTTTTCAAAAATGGCATCAATTTTGTCCGTAACAGGGCAACCAGAGCGACGTACATCTTTGATATCAAAATTTCCGTATTGAAAACGCTTAAACCAAATTTGCGCTACTCTCACAGATATTGCATTAGGTTCATAAGCATCACAATTTTTTTTCGCGGCTTGTGTTGCATTATTACCTTTTTTGTAGTAAAATTTTAAAATGTATCGAATTTCTTCATTAGATTCACTCATTTTAACAATAAGAAAAACAAATGAAAATCACACATTTTCCTAATTTGAATTTGGAATTGTCTTCTTAAAAATTAAAACTTTTTAATGATACCAAAACCAGCCAGATACAAATGGTACAGCCAAAGAGATCTTATTACAAGTTCATACATATTATATGCGAAAAGACTTTTTCCCCAACCTATTATATATATATATATATATATATATATATATATATATATATATATATATATATATATATATATATATATATATATATATATATATATATATAGTCTTTTCCAGTCGTTTGTTTTTTCAATAGCTTCAATGTACCGACAATTCTAAGCATGCCGGTTTAGAATTTATAATATTATAGGTTTCTCTATACTTCTATAGTATAGTTATACCTACCTTATTTGACATTCAAATCTGAGATGCTTTTTATCATGTTAGGAAACGACGCGGTCTCATAGGTTTTTAGAAGTATACAAAATTATGACGTCATGACATTTTCTTTTTTGTTCTGGTAAATGTATTAGTTTTTTTTATTGCTGGAGTACAGCAGACAGGCTGACGACCCACCTGATGGAAAGCGTTTACCCGAGACCAGAGATGTCACCAATGCGCTGCCTCGAAGAAATTTTTTGACACGAATTGTTCAAAAAGTGAACAATTCGTATTGCTGTGGAATTTGAGTTAGACTGGAGTTGAAACAATTACTTATGGGTTTTATATCGAGTAGAATGGAACTAAATTTATAAAATATCTTTTTGATATTTATTCAGTTGAATATCTAGTTTGGGAACTTTATTCTGAGTAGCGTATTTGGAATATCGCAGGTAATTTGGAATACTCGGGTATTTATATATTAATACGTGAAGCAAAAATACAGCAAAAACTTTTATCTACCCCTTTTTACGAAAATTGCGCGGACGGAGGTGTATGAAATCTCGCACACTTATAGTTTATTAGCTTCTGCCCGCGACTTCGTCCGCGTGGAAAGTTTTTTGAACTACCCCATGGGAACCCTTTAATTTTTCGGGATCAAAAGTTTTCTATATGTTGACCAGGGATAGAAGCTTCCACCATACAAAATTTCATTGAAATCGGTGCAGTCGTTTCGAAGATTAGCCGGTACAAACAGATAAAGAGAGAAAAAAAAAATGAAAAAAATCTAAATTACTTCTATTTCACTTCTTACATCCCCCTGACTCGGTTTTTAGCATTTTTTTTCATTGTACAGAAATTTGACCTCTACAATTTTATTATATGTAGGTATATATATATATATAGAAGGAGTGCAGAATGCTATTTTTTAAATTACTATTAGCAATACATTAAATCAATAAAAAAAACTTTACACAGACTACCGTGTATTTGACACACACACGCATATATACTCTTTTGTTTATTGTCCAAGTCAAATTAACAGTTGCCTTGGCGAAATCTGTGATTATAGAAGTATATAGTCTTTGACATTAATTATTATGGTCGAATTTCGACCACGGACGACCACTAGTCTCAATTAATATGAATACTATGTTATTTTGCGTTTAACATTAAGGCAAATGTCATACAAAGACAGTAAGTAATATTTTGATAATCATTATTAATCTATACATATAATAAAACTGTAGAGGTCGAATTTCTGTACAATGAAAAAAATGATAAAAACTGAGTAAGGGGGATGTAAGAAGTGAAATAGAATTAATTTACATTTTTTGTTTCTCTGTTTGTACGGGCTAATTTCCGAAACGACTGGACCGATTTAAATGAAATTTTGTACGGTGGTAGCTTATATCCCTGGTCAGCATATAGGATACTTTTGATCCCAAAAAAGTAAAGAGTTCCCATGGGATAGTTAAAACAACTTTAACCACGCCGTTGAAGTCGCGGGCATCAGCTAGTTAGATATATAAATTATTTTTTAAACCATTTAGTACCCTTACTAGTTGATGAATTATGTTTTGATTTTGTGAATAATTCAAGAAATAAAAGTGAGACTTGAAATTACAGATCAGAATATCATAATATTTTCTTAAGTTTTCGCGACTAGTACTTACATTATAAAACTATGTTTTAACGGGTTTTAAGCGCGGTAATTTATTTGATTTCGTTATTCCGACGTTTCGGCCACTTTTCAGTAGCCGTGATGACAGAAGACAAAGATGTCAAGTGTCAATGAGTATTGTTAGTTTTATTTAGCCTACCACCAACTTGTTCATTTTAATTATTTAGTTTAAATTTTGTTTATGGTTATATTATCTATGGGAGCCTAATCTAATTTATCAACGCTGCGCAACATGCTGTGGCTTTTGACAAGAAGGAACTCTTCAGTAAACATGCGTAGCTCTAATATTAGAAATCGAAATAAATGCCGAAATTTTAGTGAAATCTTGTATTTACCTGCCGATTGCCTTTATCATGCCTAACTATAAATATGTTGTGATGATGTGTATTCGTCTGGCTGTGATCTAACTACCGGTGTTCCTCAGGGCGGCGTTTTATTTCCCCTTTTCTTCGCTGTTTTTATTAACTATGACCATGTTTCCGAATATCATAAAAGACTCAAGTGGCTTCCTATTCATTTTCGCCGGAATACTCACATTCTCACTTTCCTTTATAATATATTATTTACTACTAATAGTCCCCAGTACCTTAAAGAACATTTTAAATTCCTTCGCCTATCCACTGCCCAAAATCTGCGCCCTAATACGTACGTACCGAAGACTTATGATGCCTGCACACACTTAATCCTGTTATGATAATTCTTTTACGGTGCAGGCTGTCAAACTTTGGAATATGCTGCCTCTTACTGTCACAGGTCAAATCCTTACCAACATTTAGAAATTTGCTCAGAAAACACTATTTGTCCACAAATAGCTATGTCTGATTAACAGAATATAATCATGCTAATACATTTATTATAATAACTTATGTATTATTGTATATATATATATGACTATGTAAGTATATATGTATATTAGTATTTGTATATCCATTTCTTAAACTAGTTTGAGTATTTATGTATCTATTGCCTTTTTCCTGCAGCACCCATATCGGCTGATTCAAATTTTTTCATTTAGGTTGCCTGGAAGAGATCGCTTTGAGCGATAAGGCCGCCTGTTGTATTTGCCTAGAAAATATTATAAATATGGTCTGTTTTGTAATTGTATATTTTGGTTAGCAATAAAGTGTTCTCTCTCTCTCTCTCTCTCTAACTCCGTCTCTGAAAATCTGACTTCTTCCTATCACCTTTATGCAGACGATTTACAAATTTACACTTAAAGTCCGATCGCTGCACTCAACATTGCAATCGATAAAATTAACTCCGATATCTATGAGTCATATTGAGACGGAGCAAACGCTTTGGTCTTGCCTTAAATCCGCGGAAAACACAGCTGATAATCATCGGTAGCCCTAGAATGACTACTAAAGTAAACTAGTCCATTTTACCACTGTTCATGTTCGACGGCACATATATTCCATAACATAACATGTATAACATTGTATCTATACTAATATATAAAGCTGAATAGTTTGTTTGTTTGCTTGAACGCGCTAATCTCATGAACTACTGATCTGATTTGAAAAATTCTTTCAGTGTTAAATAGCCCATTTATCGAGGAAGGCTATAAGCGATATATCATCACGCTATATCGCTTAGCGGAGCACCAGTGAAGAATGTTTCAAAATCGGGGGGTTTTATTTTCCTTTTGAGAGCATCCGCTGCGTGCGCTGCGTAAACGGTAAAAGTTTCGCAATAATCATGTGTGACAGGATTGTTCCCCTGTAAAAGTTCTAAAAAAAGTCCGCGACAGCATATGTCTATCTTTTGAGGTTGGCTCACTGTAACCTTTTTTATGCTAACCAAATATGTTCTAAAATAATGCATTAATTTGCGAAGGTGTTTTTATAAACATGATATTAATCCTTATCCAAATAAATACGTTATTCATCACAAGTATGTAATTTAAAACAAAATTGCTATTTGCATCATTCGATTTCAATGAATATCTTAGGAGATATCACAGTTTTGAACTAACATCGCAGCAAAATAATCATTAAGTACTGCGCGCGCATTATCATGAGCAAGGCCGGCGGGCAATCATGAGGGGGAAGGGTAGTGGGGCACCTTCTACGTAAACAAAGTCGCGGGTTAAAGTTGGCGTTAGCCCAAAGTAACTATTCAACGCGGACGAAGTTGCAGACAGAAGCTAGTTATATTATATAGGTATAACAGTAATATAGTTAAAAATCTTGGCACAACCATTGATAGTGAGTTGTCTTAGCAACCTCATATCTCGGAATTGAGTCGGAGAGTATTTTTATCTTCGAGATCCCTTAGAAGATTGAGAAACTTTCTGCTAACTGCCACCAAGAGTACGCTTGCCGAGTCCCTTTTAATCCTTATTCTCGATTACGCTGACGCCTGCTATCTGGATTTAACCGTTGAGCGGCTGAACAAGCTGGAGCGACTCCAGAATTTCTGTAACAGGTTCATATTTATGTTGCGAATGTTGACCACATATCCGAATTTCGTAAAAATCTCAAATGGCTTCCTATTCGTTTTCACTGGAATACTAACATTCTCACTCTCCTTTACAACATATTATTTAGCCCAAGTTGTCCTTATTACCTTAAGGAACGATTTGCATTCCTACGCCTCTCCACTGCTCCCAATTTGCGCATTGATAGGTACATACCGTAAACTTGTGACACTTGCACACATGTCATCCTTCTATGCTAATTCGTTTACAGGTCAGGCTGTCGCGCTTTGGAAAGCGCTGCTTCTTAAGGCGCTACACGGGCAATTTTCTGAGCAATTATTACTTGGCAACAGTAATGGATCAATCTGGAGCAATTGCAATAATATGTGGCAATTGTTTCGGGAATATTGCTTCTAATTGCTCCATGTATTCTACATTTCTCAACGTCGCCATTTTTTAGTTTGGAAATTTTTAGGCAAATTTCTTTCTACTTCGTTTGGATGTGGTATAACTACGTCTCGTTTCCGCGAAAGGAACAGGCTGGCGGCGGCGGGGGCGCCTTATTTTTTAAGTTACTCTAGGTATATTCTGTGGCCGTATCTCAGCAATATGTTACATATAGCCATCGCCCTAAATTGCTTGATGTAGTCGTGATTCCATAGTTGACGATAATTGACCGGGATTGAGCTATTTTAGTTGCTCGTGTAAGAGAGCACCTTTAAACTCAGACCAGAACATTACTGACGTTTAAGAATCTACTCAGGAAGCACAAAACCATGCCTAAATTATCTATATAGGTACAATAATTTAAGTGTTTTATTATATAATTACTATTTATCAGTAAAATATATCTCATAAGTATTCTACTATGTATATATTTATCTTAAAAAATTAATATATGTTTTAAAAATCTAGGTATAACATCTGAATTTATGCACCACCTACATCGCCAGATTAGCATTGAATATCCTATAAGTTAGTTTGCCTGGAATAGACCGCTCTAAGCGATAAGGCCGCCTATTGTTCTTCTGTCTATAAATACTGTAGGTAATTAATGTAGATATTGTATCTGTTATTTTTGTGAGTAATCGAGTGTTATATCTATCTATAAATAAGTTCTTAGAATATTCATCTAACCATTTCTCTGAAAGTTTGTCTCGGACAGACTCCGCAACGGCTCAACGGATTTCAATGAAATTTTTAGGGATTTATACTTAAGTATATGATTTTTTTCGTAATTTTATTGTGCTTCGTTTCCATATCTTATGAGATTTAGAAGTCCAAGACCTGCGCGATCAAAGTACGGGTTACACGGAGCTAGTTTTATAATAAAGTTAAGCCCATTTAATGATTCAATATTAAATTCTTTGAAACATTTTATATTGAATGACAACTTTTTTTCATAATTAGGACTCGAAATAACAGTTTGATGAGATATCAAGATACAAAGACGGATTGACGCTCATTCAATTTCCAGTCCACAGATTATATCGGCGGCATACACTGCTCATACACATCATACATCAAACGTGACAGTTTCAAAAATACAACCGGGGCCCGCGTGGCGTCGAACGTCGTGCCGTCTATTTATCGCGACGTATCTCCCAGCAGCGACACAATGCCAACAAAATAAATAATAGCGGCGCGCCTCGCCCGCATCCGGCGACCCTTCGCCACGCACGTAATCCAAAATGTCCGTTGATTTCTCTATGTGAGGCACGTAGCGTAAAAAAAACAAAGCCAGAATCGACCGAGCAGGCCCGTTAGAGCGGGATGGAGACGCCAGAAGTCGAGCGGCCGCAGGCGGGGCGCTGCGTCGCGCCGTGCGATTGGCCGCCGCCACGCATGGCCCGCCGCCCGTACGCAATCGCCAATCGTATTCGTTGCCGTCTCACCCGTCCCGCGCCTCGCGAGGCCCAAAATACCGACCTTTCACGAATACCAAACCGATTCGATACGACTGAAAATGCCTTAGTTACTTCACGCGCGCTCTGTTGGTAGGTCGTTTTCGCCGCTGGTAACAGTGAAAACTCCAAAGAACAGTTTTCTCCGTGCCGAGTGTTTTGACCGAGATCACTGTGTGGCTCTGTCGAACATTTCACCAACGGCTTTAATTACAGGTATTATTATAAATATTGTTAAGTATAATTATAACAGGTTTCATTATAATAAGGGTGGTTTTTGAATAAATTTGGTAGATTTCAAAATACGCGAGATAACATATGTTTTCGTGCCGGTTGATCGAACGTAAAAGCGGTGTCCTCGTAATCAACGTAGGCCGTTCGGTCTGGCAACGTCGCGCGTAAATAATAGGGTAGGCGCTGTTTCTCTCGCAGCTGGCGCGGAGTGGCAACGTCGCACTCGCCGCCGATATTGTAGCGGTGGCCCCGTGGCGCGGCGTGCTCCCGTGCCGCTGCGGGGATCGTTCGCGCCCGCCGCACTCACCCACGAGTCGAAGCAATATACCTACCGCACCGATGTGATAACAACTCCAATGACTATTATTATTACTTTTATAAAATAAAAGTTATTTACTAGAAAAATTCTTTTAAATTCAAATGCTTTTTCTTTTAACGTTCAGTACGTTTGTTCTTTCTTTTATTGAAGTATTTTGGATAATGAGTAAATTTATTCTATGTAATATATATAGTGCGGAATTATTAACGTATAATGTCAATATATTTTGATGCTAATATAATCATAATTTCAATATGGAAACCCCCATAAATATAATCCAATAATTTCTCATTTAGGTGCTGAAAACTCGAGACCGAATATGAAAATAAAACTTGTTTACAGATATCGAGCGGGCGTTGGAGAACCGGTGGCGCGCTCTTTCGGCATTCAAGCGCAGACTCGCGGGTCGGTGCGGGGTGCGAGGCGCGGTGCCGCCTTCCCCTGCCTCAGTTTCGCTGTGACTCAGAGGTGTGTGGATGTGTTGTAGCGTGCAACGATAAAACCATCGTTCGCGCGCCAACTTTGAACGTTTTGTATTGGAACACAGTGCGGTGACAGAGAATGGATGTCGGATTGCAGTGCGCTCACAATCGGATGCAGTGTTGAAGGATCACATAAATCGGATTGCAGTGTTTACCTTGGATTTGGATCCTGTACATTTACTATTGACCAAACTGGGGATGCATAAAATGGAGTTAGGAGACAGCGTGTATGCCGCCGAGCGGATCATGAAGAAGAGAATTAGAAAGGTGGGTATTGTTTCTTTTGCGAAAGCCGTACCATAACAAATCAATTGTGTAACTAACGCCTCGGTCTCACATATCAGCCGTGGATTTTATTGGTGCGCTTTATTTGTAAATTGGCGGTGTCGTAACATGCAAACGCTTCATTTTGCCTGCACCTAATTTCAAAACACTGCTATATGTATAAAAATGTGCACCGCTTTCGCTTGTTTGTTAATTTTGATTTTGTTGTGTTAATCCCGGCATTGTTGAACGTGGATCGCAGCTGTTCTGAAAATAACGTAAGGGTTTCTTGTTCCTTTTCACTCGTGATTTTGGTTGCGTATTATTATCGGAGCTCCCCTTACAAGGGCCCAGTTCTGGGTCCGTGAACCGCCCTGAGAAACTGAATACTTCTTTATGAATAGTGCCCTTCTTGAGATCACATTAAATTTTTTGATAGTAAACAAGTTTCGCATATTCAATATCTTGTGAAGGGAGACTAGGATATTGTCATTTTGCTTTTTTTCATACGTTTAATGCTTTACGATTCAGATATGAGATTTTCGAGACTCTCATAATTTATTTAATCATTAACACGTTCAACATGATACTGTGTGCATGTTTTTATATCTTAGTATGTTTTGTAAATATGTACCTATCTGATGCCCCTACTCCACTTGCGTTAGTGTTAGTAGCTGACTAAATGCCCATAACATCTATCTATTTTTATTTTTAATTATCGATTAGTTACATTAGTGTATACTCAGATAGGGTTATTTGTCATTATTTAACGTTTTAACAATGTCGCATCTCAAATAACACATTAAACCCTTGGTTACTTCTTTGTGACACAGTTGCTAAGATTATTCCAAGTATAGCAGAGGCATGAGAAACATTTTACCGCAACTCCAAAATTGCCTTTTACAATATAACCAATTAAGGTAATTTATATAGCAACTTATGAATTCTCAATGCTTTGAATTGTGAAATGGAAACTAAGTAAGTATAAAATTTTTCGATAGTTTTATTTCGAAAACTTGAACTTATAGAATGCCATAAAATTAACTTAATTCGGCTCTGTTGTAAAATGCACGTTTTGGAGTTTAAGTAAAATTATTTTCAATTAGAGTTTGTTTGGGCTGAAAATTCAGAATATGTAAGAAAAATTGGCAATAATCAAACAAGTGTACCCCGTACCTATCTGTTTCTAAGGTAAACACTAAGTATTGTATTTATCGGTCAAGCTTTTATACATAATCGCTAAAACTGGTCACACGATCCTGTCTTGTTATTTTGTGCATGAGTAGGTAGTCTACTAAAATAAGTTCTGAGACTCGCATTCTAGAACAACTTGGATTGGCGTTTGAAAACCGATCCAAGTAAAAAAATAATCATCAAGTAAAATACACACCAGGCGAAAATCTAACTCATGTAACAAAAGTGACTAAATTTTATGGTATTTGACTGACTCCAAGGAAAGGAGTTCTCGAGGCATCTCGAAAGTCATTTCGTTATACCTATGTTGTCATTTTCAACACGCCCACATCTTAAAATCTCCTACAACTGTTGTTAATTTTCAAACAGTATTTATTATACATTCTTTTGAGAACAAAACTGCACACTCAAATGTCACCTTTCAAGTTACCGCCATAAACTCAACATAACGCTTCAGATGGGGTCTCATCTGGGATAATGTTATAGGTATTAACTGTGGCCGAAAGCGTCTTATTTTAAGTGTTAAATATAATGACGTTAATGAATGTCGCAGCTCAAATAACGCATTAAACCCATCGCCATATTAGTGTGAAACGGCCTATATATGTAACACTATCGCAGATGAAACCCCACCATATCAAATAAAAGGACAGAAGGTAAGTTGTATTTTAAAAACCTGTTGGCTGATCCGCTGCAAATAAGGTAAGTGGAAAACCTGACTAAAGATCTTGCTTCTCTTTGTCATATTTTAAACTCGCCTCAAAGATCCACTCGTCAGATTTTGCGTCGGTTATGGTGAGCTATGAATACAATTCAACAACCTGACTTTGAAACTCGATCTCCATTTTCTTCTCAAATTATTTCTTTGGAGTCCACCTTTACAAATTGTACAATTACATATCAATCTTCCTACGCCCTTAAGTTTCCTACTAAGTATAAACGTGTGGATGTTACATTATTGTGCCCTCCTTCGACCAAGAAGCGAACTAAATGAAGCATATTAATATAGTTATCGCCTTGCCTTTTAAATTCTAATTATGTTTTTAAAAGCGATACATAGTGACATCGATGTCCCATGATTTTATGAATTACCAAAGTTAATTATCTTCCATTAAAAATGTTTTTTTCTAAATCATTTATATTCAAGCCCGCAGTTGAGTATGAAGTCTCTTATGCGTAACAAAATAAATACAATTGTTGCCTAGTCAATATAAGTTAAGTAACGCATGAGTTTCGTCTTCTATAATATTCTTGGTTATATTCGGGATTTGGGCAAATCCCCTCATCGTTGTCCGTAAGCACGTTTTTTTTAAAACTCGTGCTAGATCATTCATTTACCGACTACACTATCACTGATTAATAATGCTCATTACTATTATCAACAAAACACCTGAAACGGAAAGATTCTTAAGAAGATATAGGATTAAGAAAACATACCAGCGGAAGTTTCACCCATTACTTATTAAACTTCAAGCTGAACTGGAGCTACGGCTAACAGAATAGAAAGATAGAGAAAGAAAAAAGAGAAGAAAAGACGGCCTCTGTGGTTTAGTGGGCTAAGCCTTTGCCGACTTACCTCTCTGCAACGCAGAGGCTCCGGGTTCAATTCCTGGTATAGTAAATTTCGGAAACGAATTTTCTCCGATACTTACTATTGTCTCGATGTCTGGGAATCGGCCCCAGAGTAATACATTGTATATTACCCATAACACAAGGAGCCTATTTTTTTATCACTTTTAAAGGCTTTGCATTTGCCCAGTTTTCGAAATAGGCAGGTTAACATGACAGTTGACTTATTCATAGAGGGTCCCACTATGAGCGATCGCAATGTACCATTTTTCATGTAAAGAGGAGGAAATATTAATATGGAAAAGGTAATATTATGGAAGGGATTAGACTGTGTGTAAGCAAACATGTCATAAATTGTCTCACAAGGACTACTAACTACAAACTATACTACTACAAAGTTCCAATTATAGAGATAAACATCCGAAAACAGTCAGAAATCATGTCTCAGTTAATAAAGGTTTGAAAATACCCAGTAGTAGAGGTATTTCAATGCAAAAGTGTTGAGACCTCGTTGTAATTATAAGTAAAAGATGTTTCTCACATATCAAGAGCCCACTTATCCAGATTTCACTGTAATTTGTCAGATAGCCCATATTAAAACTTGTTTTCGAAAATACATAGTCGCTGAATTAGAGATGAGAAAGAGGCAAGCACATCAGTAGTCAACGATGTAATAAAGCCATGCATCACTAAGACGGATTCTGCATAATTTTCACATATTGACGCTGATAAGAACGTCGTGAGGAAAGGTTACTATAGTACATAACCCGTAAAGAGACGTATATAAACTATCGATAATCGAAACACGTGAAACCGACGATAAAAAGAGCGGAGATTTGATGTAACAATTTCCCCAGAAACGGCGGAGAATGATCTCAACAGTGAGCCGTTAATAGGCTTGTATTATATATATGAACCGAGATTATCTAAATTAAATGACTTGATGCTAGAAAAACAAGTTTTTTGTGATATTGAATTCTTCTAGTCTGGAAGTAATTAGAACGTGACTCTTATAAAATATAGCTTAGCTCCTAATAGGAAATTCGAAGAATATTTATTTGCTCATTTAATTTATTTGTATTAAGCGTCAAGCGTTCTTCGTTTTGTATTATGGCTGTGTGCATTTGTATGGATCACGTCAAAACAAGCAATTAACTGATTAATGGCGGTTCCTATATCTTATTATATTACTTTACCATTGGTAGATAAATTTCTTGTATGGAGCTTATTTCAAAATTTACCAATGTTGAAAATGTAGGCTGTGGCCGAATGCGTCTTATTTAAAACGTTAAAAAATAACTCCGGTTAACGCATAGTCATATTAGTGTCTGTACCTACGTACGTTATTGGGCAATATTTAACGCCGTTAACAATGTCTCATCTCAAATAACGCCTTAAACCCATCGCCATATCTGCGTGAAACGACCTAAACGTTTAGCATTATCCCAGATAAAGCCCCACCCTACGATCTAGAATCACGCCGTAAATAGAATCGAGCAATTGGGTGCGATCTTTCTATTCAGTCAACTTTACAAGTTTACCATTCTCTATCTGAAATAATCGATTCATATGACGACAAAGTAGATGGAAATTGTACTTTAAAAGATTCCTTCAATTTCGGTTTTGCTGCCTTCGGCGTTCAAACGAAAAGTTGTTTCCTTTCCACTTCGTCCGATCTTAACCTTACTTTCTTTTGCTTCCTCAATTGTATTGGCTCTGATGTCCTACTTGAACGTAACTGTGAATTACCGAAAAGAACAACGACCTGTACAACAATCATTTAAGCGATGTCTTTCTTTTTGTCAATGTATATTCATTGGATTAATCTGCTCAGTTTAGAAATGCTATCCATCAGCGTCTATTAAACAAATATCTCTGGCCAGCTGTTGCCCGCGGTTTCGCTCATGTAGATTAATAATAGTCCTAGTTTAGTGGTCAAAAAAAGTTAAATGTAGTCCCCTTTTCACTCCCTTGGGTGTTGAATTTCCGCAAATGCCGATACACGTGTACATTTATTTCTAACCAGAAGCAGATATATAAAATTTCGTGCTTCCTCCTTTCTAAATGACGGATTTTCATACAAATTTTCATCCCTTTTTCCCCTTCTTAGGGGTTGAATTTACCAAAATCCTTTCTTAGTGCGCATCTATAGTATGCAAAAGACCAGCATGCAAATTAGCACGGTCCTAGCCCCAGAGTACTCTGTGCTATTTGTTGATATGTCAGTCAATCAGTGAGGTCAAGTAATTATATATATATATATATATATATATATATATATATATATATATATATATATATATATATATGTATAATGTGTAGAATTCATTGTAGACAATAAATATATTATATATAATTACGACTCTTCAGTTTAAGGATTGAAAGCACTAAATGACATGTTTCCGCTTAACATATTCAAGCGGGATCGTTTAGTAGTGCTTTCATTCTAGAATAGCGAAAATGTTCAATAGCAAATAAATATAAGCAAATACAATCATTTTGTCCATATTACTTATTTCCGTAGTATTTCTTTGCTTAGTTACAGTCTTACGTAGACTGTAACTAAGCATAACAATCTATTATGAGTAGCTAAAAATTTTAATCTAACGATCTTATGCTTTCTATAATCACACAAATTCAATAACGAATGTGATAATATCTTGTTTTATTATGGATATTTAGGCATCAGTTTTGATATAAACTTTACTCTCTACCCTGATATTTCCATTTGAAAACTGCCTTTATATTCATAACATCTGAGCCTTCCAACTACTTCCAAGGTATCGATATTAAATATACCTACATAAGAATTTATAAAATTGCTGTTTTAATCTTTGAAGTTTTCATTAAGCCCTTTGGAACATAAGTATACATACGAGACTTTTCATACAGTGTCTAACAAAAGTTCTAAAAACTGTCACATATGTTTACTCAGTTAGACCTCTAGGTTTACTTGGTAATCACAAAGAAACACCTCAATTTTGTTGGTATAGAAGTTAACGAAATCCTAACAATAACAGATTCTTCTAAAAAATATGTGTAAAATAGAAGTAATACGAAAATCTTCAGTATTTTATTCGAAACATACCTACATTGTAAATTAAACAATATTTTAGTGTTTCGAATCGTAAACAGATTTTCGTTTGTCAGTGTACGTTAATTCACAGTATCTCAACTAACATTTAGTTTGTTTTATTTAAATCGATTCCTAAATATATACAAATATTTTGTCAATTTAAAATACATAGTCATAATTAGGTATAAGTAATAGATATATGTGTTTTAAATATGAATGACTTTGTCTGGATGTTTTTTGGTTTTTCTTTTCGGCATTGAGAATTATCAAACGTGGTACAAATAAATATAGGAAACTTTTTATCCCGTTAAATGATGTAGTTTCATTCTTAGAAGAGATGTCGGCTCTTTGTCTTTTTTTGGATGGGGAGTGCTGTGAAGATAGGTTTTTTTGAATTTATCTACTTACAACGCCGTTCTACCATCACACCACGCGCCGACAACTCTGTTCATCCATATTTTCTCGATCCTAAGCAGTCGTATACCGTACGTGGCGCTTGGTCCTTGAATGAATGTATTTGTGAATATGCTTCATTGTGTTTAAAAAAATATAGTTAACAAAAATAATATTTTACAATACAATAGGCTGTCTTATCGCTCGCTATTTCTTCCAGACAACCTTTGGATGGACAAGAAGTTTGCATTATTCTCACTTTACCGATTCAGTATCTTACAATCAATAAATATATACATACATGATATAACATACATACATTCTGTCGTTCATGGCATACGTGAGTAAGTTGTGGAATAAGCTTCGTTGTTTTCTCAGATCTGTATAATATGGTACCTATTCTAAAAAAGGGCGTAAACAGTTTCTAAAGTCCCAACCAAAGTGGTCCAGCGGGATCAACTTACCATCAAGTACACCGACTGTGTGCTTACCTGCAAACATAAAAATTATTTTCACGGCATGAGACCAAAGCCAAGGGGCAAAGTTCCATATCTACCACATTTACAAAACTCATACTTCCATATTTTTTATGTAAGTAGATCTATTTCCCTTATAATGAAAAGCTTATAAATAAGTGTCTGCCCTCTCCATAATTATGATTTAAAAATTATACCTACTAATTACATCGTAATGAAGCTTATTACATTAGTAAATTAATTCAATTAACTTATCACGAGTCCGGTTTTACTTACTCTTAATATGGTGATAGTTCGTAACTTCGTAATAAACAAACTTCGAAAACGTGTCTCCTAGCGCCGTGTCAAATTTAGAAAACTACTTAATAGAAAATTATTTAACATTTATTTTAAAATGAAACTTATTTAAGAGCTATTATGGTTTACTTTCGTTCAACAATATCTTTGCCGGCATTGCTAAATATAAAAGAGTTTTGTACTACATGCAATTTTCAAACTTAGTGCTCTAAAATAGGGTGGAAATTCTTTTAACGTTAAACGAAAATAATAGCAACTCCTACAGAGCTCTGTGGCCCTGGTATCTCGGAGCAAGCGCGCCACTATTCGGCTTCGACCGAATAGCCATCAAACGCGCATGCTCCCCGCCGTTGCTAACAGCCAATCAGCGTCGAGCTCTTTCCGGCCGGGCGAAAATATCTCCTATGTTTGTTTATTTGGACTATAAAAAGTTTTTGTTATGGTGTTTTTACAATTCATTTTGCATATTATTTTTGTTTTCTTTTTACTAGAGTTTACGGAATGTTTGAGTTTAATATGTATGCTTTGAACTTTGTTGGAAAATACTACATGCACATTTGTCGTGACGTTCATTCAGTGCTCAAGTAACAAACCACGTAGTTCGCAGGCTATTTGATAGATGGCGCTGTATTTATTTGGGATTTTAATATTCTTTCTAATAATATCGATCAGTAATTTTCCGTTGTAAATACGCATAAAAATAACACCACAAACTTTGAAATTATAAACTCTATCACATTACTAGTACCGTAACGATAACGTTCAGTTATTAATTTAAGTGTGTATGTAGGATAGTATAAAATACGAATTATTTTCCTACTCATTGTGACTAAATTGTCAGCTAAGATAAAGAAATTAACTTCCAACTTATAGCATAGAAGAAGCCCCTAAACCCTTTATTGTTAGAGGCTTCAATAAGCTTCTTATCTCGCATTAGATGTAGTAAAACACCATTATATTTTTACTGGCATTCAGAATTTAATCTAAAAACGCATTGTTTTTACTGTAACAATAAAAAATTGAAAGTTTTAATAAATCTTCGATTTTATAACATAGTATCAAAGTTCTAGCAGATGTTACGTAGTAAAATTATGAAGAATCTAACTAGAGACATCTGGCGATAAGGCAAAAGTAACAATCGAGGCA
Source organism: Dendrolimus houi (assembly GCA_039645545.1). Taxonomy (NCBI): domain Eukaryota; kingdom Metazoa; phylum Arthropoda; class Insecta; order Lepidoptera; family Lasiocampidae; genus Dendrolimus; species Dendrolimus houi. The sequence goes on along the minus strand of CM077127.1, from coordinate 18,535,957 downwards.
ACGTTTTAAATTACTGGGATTTGTTATTCTTAGCATTCTTTTTCCGTGCTTCTAATGCCCCTGCTCCATCTGGAATAGTGTTAGTTACTGTGGCCAAATGCGTCTTGCTTATAGCTTTAAAAACACCGCCGTTAATGATTAGCTACATTAGTGTGTATACTGTACATTTACATACGTTATCTGTCAATGTATAACGTCATTTCAACAATGAATAACAAAGTAGCATCACATACAACGCATTAAACCCATCGCTACATCTGCGTGAAATGGTCACTGACACTAACATTTTCTCAGATAGAGCAAAGACATAACAACAAATCGTGCCACTGTAATAATATTTATGTCATGTATAATACGCAGTGTAGGTATTACCTACTACAGACACAAAGAAACGTTAGATGACCTCACAGTTCGATTTTTAAACCAATTGAAAATAGATAATGCCACACGCGTCATTCATGTCGTAACGGTTGTTTCTAATCTCAAAAAAATGAATCAAATAAGACTCAAAAAACGAAACTCCGTTATCCTGGGGTCGTATCACACACAACTTACTTCCGATAATAATTCTAAACCGGCGTCCGAAGTGTGCGCTCGGAAGCAACACAAAGAAACCAAATTTTCTATAAATAATCGCTTGACAATACTCTGCCGTAATTTTATCCATCCCTGTATTGGAATGAAATAAAAAACGCTAAAGGGACAGGGAAATCGATAGACCCGTCTCGTTTTAGCCCCGTTATCATTTTATTTTATTTTTTATGCGAGACTGTCGTGACCCTTTTTAGATTAGCACACCTAACAAACAATTTAAAAAAAATATGTTTATTGAAAGGTTGCTTCGATATTGAATGAATGAAAATGCTTTGTGTTTTAAAAGATACAGTTAACAAAAAGGATAATCGATAATATAAAAGGCGGTGTTATCGCTATTAGCGATTTAGTCCAGACATCTTTTGGATGGATTTGAGATTTAGTATAAACTGTGGTATGTTGCATTATAATTACTTAACGGATTGACCTGTCTTATAATGAATAAATACATACACTTACAGTAGTAAAAGTATAAAAAAACAAAGCAAAAATCCTATTCAATATGCCTCGAGAAGAGTGATCTATCCTAATATATAATCACCAGCATGTCCTTGTCATGATTTACGATTGCCATATACAGATACTAACGGTGATAGTGGAGTCGTTAAAAAGGTAAAAATGGCTCATCGTGCTATTTTATGTGTACTACTTCTAATGGATACAGTTATAAATTTGAATTAGCAAACTGAAGTCGCAGTGGGCCGGTCACGTCTGTCGCAGGACTAACGGCAAATAGAGCGAACGGCTTCTGGTGTGGTGGCATAGAGACTGTGGCTCAACAAACGTAGTTTGGGACTCCATCAAAAACTAGTTTTAGGGCTTAATGAGATAAGGGAAAAACTGAAACATGTAGCACAAATTTGAGAAGCACTATGTCCAGCAGTGAACGTCGAGTGGCTGATGAACGCAGTTCAGAATTAATAAGTACTAGCGTTTTCCCCACGACTACGCCGCGTGGAAAGCCTTGTATTACAGCTCTGCGTTATGTACGTAAAAAAATAATTATATGTTTTATATATAAAACCTTAATACTTTAATTTCTTGTTCAATTAACTACAATTACAAAGAAACTAAGTCAATATAGTGTAGACAGCTGCACATCAAAACATAAAAAAGTCGCAACCAACCTGATTTTCAGTACCTAATATGTAATTAATGACACGTGGGCAACATGACAACATATTTATTATTGAATTGCAGCGATGGTTATCTACATCGCAATTGCAACGTCATTTTCATTACTAATCCGTCTATTCCACGTAAACAACGTGATTTATCGGGGTAAAAAAAAATCCCAAGTGTTGACTCCGGGTTGTAAGTCAGCTCTGTGTCGAGCTTCATTCATATCTATTCAGTAGTTTAAAAAAAGAGCGACATGAGGGCCATCTTTTTCGCTATTTTCGTCTATGCCGTAGAAACGACGTCATTTATCGAGATAAAAAGTATCCTAAGTTACACGTTGGGATAAAAGCTAGCTCTACGTCGAGTTTTATTTAAATCCGTTCAGTAGTTTTCACGTGACAGGCAGACAAAAATTCTAAAAATTGTATTTTCGGAATCTGCTAATCCGAATTCATTTGCAAATTTATTTTAGTATATAGTATAGATATAGATAGATGTACGACTGTACGTACACGAGATCTATTTACGATGTTTTAATTAGTAGGTACAGTTAAAATAATTTTATAATTAATATAACATACTTAATGTTAATTTATCTTACCATGAAACGTATAAGAATCATACACAAATTACTAAGTAATGTACCTGTTTACACATAAATGTTATTTTTTTAGCACTTTTAGTTACTATATAATAGTGTGTCAGGCATTTTAGTTATTTGTATGACGCAAGTAATTTCAATACATAATTTCGGATCGCTAGACTTAATTGCTTCAAGTCTCTCTCAACATCTCTATTAACATTTACAGATGCAAATTGCATCTAATTTAATTTGAACGATATGCTAATCATCATAAATTTATCAAATCCAAGATTTATTTTATATATATTTCGAACAAGATTAACGTTGGCATTAAAATGTAATAAATTTTGATTGTGAAATATATTCTATGGATGTTTCTGTCTTTAAAACATTTCAACATAACTATAGACTTATATACCGGCTTTGTAGGTACCATGGGCCACCCTTCCGAATATAAAAAGTTTCTATGTGTTAGACCCCCCTATATTTAGAAAGCATGCATAATCGCATGCACTGTGCGTTTCGAATATTAATGCGGTGAACGGGGAAACGTCATATGGGAGCCCCTTTGCAATTAGCGCGGGGCTTCATTGTCCTGGCCATTCTTGCGGACTGTGGCGTTCCGTTGCATAATCGTATCGGCATGTTATGATGGGAAGTAACAGCCGGTTGATAACAAAATGCTGTCGAATTCATTTTAGCTCATACAGTAGATGAAATTTCCTTGGCATAAGAATCTGTGAATTTGGACTTTGATTTACCTACTTCATCGCTTTATTCAATTATGCTTCTAATGTCAATCAATACTCGAGTTTAAAAAATACCATATGACTTTCATTAAAAAGAACCATTTGTCAATATTGACTAAAGTATATCTACTGACATAGTAGAAAATAATTGCTAATAAATTATATTTGATACTTTGTAGTTTTATTTTTCGCGATCTTGGAGAATTTACCGATTATCATGATTTTCGATATATCTGTCTATACGTATGTAGAGGAAAAAGGCTATTTGTTTTAACCATCATTTTAAATGAGATATGTTATTTTTAACATAATAATTGTAGTAATGTAAGGAACCCAAATTCCTATTGAAATATATTCTCATTACTTATATATTTCTTAGTGTTGTTTTTTTTTCAGATATTAAATTATTTTAATAGTTCTCCGGAACAACATTCTAAATATCTCTTTAAACCTAATGTCGACTTTAGATAATACAAAAGATAGGTAGTTATTATCCCGGCTAATGGGATACGGATTCAAAATTTACGTGATCGCAGTCTCGTGAAAAGTTTTCGAACATAGCACGGCACTGGAGGCCGTGCCTAAAAAACAAGAGACGCGCGCATAAAAACGCGGGGAGACAAGTCGGCGCTGCGTCCTCGTCATTAAAATAATGCGCCTCGCCGGCGGTCGTTATGCCCCACGCATTATTATGTAAATGAAAAACGAAAAAGTAAAGACAGTGTTTTTCTACACACCTTTATCTGATGCAGATAAGGCTAATGTATCGGTGTGACAGCAGCGATATTCGCGGTTTGATTCCCACGTGATGTCTGCATTTTAGGTGCTCGTAAATTATAATTTGTTGTCTATACCAGGCCACTCGGAAAGTATTGTAAAAAAGTTTTTATGTATGAGAGACTGGCCAGTTATAATCTATTTTAAAAATATGATTATTTACAACTAAAAATAGGCACGTTCCAATTTCAAAATTTCCCTCCATACTGTTTGCGAGCTAATTTAAATTATCGTGTCTCATTGAAAAATGGATCTGCGCCGGAAACATTTTCGTGCTATCATTTTTTACGATTTCAAGTGTAGCTTGAAACCGGACGCATTGTACGATAGACTTCAAATGGCATACATGGATGAAGGCCCTTCTAAGGCAACCGTGTATCATTGGTACAACGAATTCAAATGCGGTCGACTCACTTTGGGGGATGAAGCAAGAAGTGGTCGCCCTTTGACGGTTGTCACGGAAGAAAATGTGCTAGCAGTGAAAAATTTAATCCAAGACAATAGGCGAGATCAAGAGATTCAGCACGTACTGCAGATTGGATTGGGAAGCCTTCATGAGATTCTACACGTGCATCTTCGCGTGAGGAAGATAGTTTCACGCTGGGTGCCGCACAACCTCACCGATGCTCAGAAACAGGCCCGGGTGGAATGGTGCCGTGATATGATAAACAGATTTGAAGCAGGCTCGTCTAGGCGTGTTTACGACATCATTACAGGTGATGAGTCCTGGATTTATCAATATGATACCGAAATGAAGCGCCAGTCGACGGTTTGGGTGTTTCAAAACCAATCAACTCCTACCGAAGTGAAGCGATCTAGAAGCGGGGGGAATGTTTTGATCGCGAGTTTTTTCAATTTGGCTACTTTGTTGTCAATTCCTTTACGGAACCAAAGAAACATCAACGCCGAATGGTATTATACTACCAAATGCTTGGCAGAAGTTTTCTCTGTTGTGAGCAACAAGCGACCACGCACAGCGGCTCCGCAGGCTACTGATTCACTGCGACAACGCGCCCGCCTATACCGTGCTCAAAACGTGGGACTTTTTGGACAGCATGCTGGGCAAACTTCTGGGTCAACCCTCCTTACAGCCCTGACCTTCCGTGAAACTTCTTTTTATTCCCGAAAATAAAAAAATCAGCTCAAAGGGATACAATTTTCGTCGCCGGAAGATGCGCTGTCAGCGTTCGAGCAAGCTGTAAACGAGGTATCTGCGACGGACTTGAAAAAGAGTTTCGAAAACTGGTTCAGACGCATGAAACTTTGTATAGAGGCTAGTGTAGAGTACTTTGAAAAGATTTAATAAAAAAATATTTACCTATAGAACATTTTTTTTATTTTCGCAAAGCTTTCCGAGTGTTCCCACGTATATAGGTGTCGTTTTGTTTTTAGAACGGTTTGGAAATTTCAAAATAACATTAAATTTAATTCTATGCTATATTAAAGTCTTAAGAGGGTGGGTTGTCATTAAGTAAGGATTTATTTTAACATTTAAACATTACACCCCTTACTTATGGGGAAGATGTGGGCGACCTTCCCTAATTTATCTAAGGTTTAAACTATAATAATGTTTATATCCAAAATGACTTTGTAATATGAACCTACTCGTGTGTAGATGAAAAGTGATTTCTGTAGGTAGATAAATAAATAATTTAAACTAATCTGGTGATGTAGGTGGTGCAGGGTATTAAATAAGACAAATACACATATACGAACTTAAACTACTTTATGAATTAAATACATACAATAATATTTATAAGATATATATTTTTATTAGTTAACAGCAGTATATAAATATAATATTCCAAGATTTCAGAGCGATCAGACATAACTTATTTTCACATAAATGAAACCTTAGATTCGCAGTAGCATCTCATCCTCTTTGAATACCTGCGTGCTTGTGGAGCTCGCCTTGTGACACCTGGGCAGCTACCAGGTAAGAAAGGTAAATAAAAATTAGAGTTACTTAACTTAAATTTATATGGCGGATTTTTATACATGTTTTGTAGAATATTATTCTAAAATAGTATCATAAGTTAAAAATATTTAAATATTTTTACTCTGAGATGCACGCGAATAGTGCTCTCGCGCTCCTTTCGGCTGAATATTTTTTTGTTTATGTTTGGTCACTACAATTTGTTTGACTAATGAAATATAACTTTGTAATAGTTACCTTAATAACATATTTAAAAATCAGACATGTGAAAATAAGTAAAGTTCATTTATTTTTTGTGGAGCTTTAAAGCGTCTGACAAAAGTTTTGGTCCATGAAAAGTGTCCGATACTTATGGTAGTATTTTATAATAATATTCTACAAAACATATATAAAAATCAGCCAAATTTAAGTTAAGTAACTCTTATTTTTAGTTACCTTTCTTACCTGGTAGCTGCCCAGGTGTCACAAGGCGAGCTTCACAAGCACGCAGGTATTCAAAGAACATAAGACGCTACTGAGAACCTAAGATTTCATCTATGTGAAAATAAGTTATGTCTGATCGCTCTGGGATCTTACTATATAAGTATTAGACAGAATTATTTAAGAAAAAGTTGTGTTTTCTGAGTAAGTTCTTAATTGCAGGTAAGGTACTAATAGGTATTTACGTAAATGTAAGATGCTCATTTTTTTGTTGTTTTGGTATAATAAATAAATATTTTTGTAACTGACCTGTCACGTAAGGCTTAGTGCCTTTCAGACCAAGTTTTAACTAGGCGATTGTCATGTTTAGTGTTATTCTACTGTAGAATGTGGAGTCACGTGGTAAAATCGCTTTAGAAACTCCCGCATCTGCAGGAGACTTCATGTCCATGCCATAATAATTAAACTCGCTTACGCTCATAAGCGGGACGCGTACTTATGACCTGAGGATCTTCGCTTCTGCGAGGTCGCGTACTTACGGTGTCAGACCAGCGGTACTTACTCGCATATCTAACGGCCCCTATACTATACTGTCACTTATGAAAATCGGCTGGTTATAGAGAAACAAAGTTTCTGATAAGAGGGGTAAGACTAAGTAATGCTGTATGAATGCTTGCCAATAGTCACACAAAAAGGATGTCAAAGACTGTCCGAACTGGAGAAGTAAAAATAAAATATGATAGCCTATCAAAGACCATCCATGTATTACGTCACACGTTTAGGGCTGGTTGGTGGGCGAAGTGTGACATTGTGTGATAATGGGTGGGAAGTGTTCTAAATTTGTGACGTCACATTTTAAAATCGAATACATTTAAGCTTTAAAACACGAATTTTGAACTATTAACGAAAAACTTCGAAATATTTCCAACTCTACGAGTAATACGTACGAGTATATGTACGAGTATTATCTTAGTGTTTAAAATTAATTACGGAACTGTCATTTTAATTTAATAATTTCTGATATAAAATTGCTAAATATGTGACGTCATACTAGGAGCGAGGAGTGTCACAAATGTGACCAGTTGTGATGAGTATGCGGGAGGGGTTAAAAATCATGAAATTCGTGTGACGTAATTTGTGACGGGCTCAGTTTGCAAATAGGATTTAAATTATGAGTTCGTAATACGTTTATGTCGACTTGACAGAATGCTGACTAAGATTTCCACGTGTCCACAGGACGGACGTACTTCATTTGGATTGTAATATAAATCTTCGAGTGTCCAATAACCGCAATGTTTGTACATTGTTTAATCATTTCAATAACAATGCAATTCGTCGTGCCGATGCCCCGAGGGTTACGATTTACGATACGAAAGGGGTCAAGTATTTTTTGTTATCCTGTCGTGATACATATTCCTTCTTCGACATATTCCATTTTTAGGGTTCAACTAAACGGCAAGAACTGAATTATTATAATCGCCAATATCACGTTGTTGCTTTTAGAGTCAGAAAAATTGATTCATCCCTCTAAACCTTTTCTGCTGCTTCTGCCTACCCCAAAGGGAAACAGGCATAACAATATCTAACTTTTTTACTACTTACTACAAATTATGATAAGAAAATTTCTTAAACAATTCAGTAACTTATAAATACAACGCGAATTACTTTTAGAGATATAATATATATAGATAAAAAAAATTAGTGTATGTGATAAAAAATCAAGAGGGATAATTCCGACCAGGAGATTCCAAAAATGCAATTTTTAGAACTTTTTGTCTGTCTGGATGTTCTGGCTAATCTCTAAATCGACTGCACCGGTTGTGACGGGATTTTTACTGGCAGATAGCTGATGTTATGAGGAGTAAATTAGGCTACCTTTTTTTAGGGTTCCGCGAAAAAACACCACGCGGACGAAGTCGCGGGCACAGCTAGTATAGAATATTTTAGATTAGATATATCTACGCTTTTTCGTGGTTCTGTAGTCAAATGACAAAACATGACGTTTGTACCCACTTTAGAACCCTTCACTATACGTTCAACAATTTGACCGGTTTTTTACAATGAATAATTTATCTTTAGTGGTATCCAATTTTACATAGTAAGTTATTCAATTTTAATAAGATAAAAAGTTTAGCACAGTATTTCTTTATCTATATATAGTTAAACTAATAAATAAAACTAAAATATCTCTAAGTAAATAGTAAGTGTATTTGATTATAAAATGAATGCCAGAATTTAGGTGAAAATCTTCGCAAACTTTCATCATAAAGAACACATGATATGCAATTTTTTATTGTAATCACCAAGCGCTGACGATGTAGAAAAACATCGTATAGAAAATTGGACATCGAAGTTGCCGATATCTAGTCCATCTTTCATGGACTGACATAATGCATTATGTAGTGCGTCGTATACGTAGTAATTCCGATAATAGACTGTTCATTTCTGTATTTCAATTTTGTTTTGTGTTGAAAAATAAATTGTTAAGAAAGGTTTCAAATTATGTGACTTTTTAAAATGGACATCTGCTTTTTAAGCGACTTACAAAAAAAGGCGGGAGGGGTGGTTCTCAATTCGTCGTATAGTGCTTCTTATGTTATGGAGTAACTTCAAGGACAATTTTGTAAGTTACAAATATTATTGTGTACGAAAAAGCAGTTAAAAAGTTACTTATTAAACTTTTTTTTAATTATGTCTCATTTCAGTACTAATTGAAAGACAGAAATTAAGTGATTTCGGCTTAAGAGACCAACGCATCGAATTTGCGGACTAGATAGATCTTTTGTTCTACGAATTCTAGACTCTTTAACTCTACAGTTTTTCGTTTACCCGTATTATTTGTAGCCTCCCCACATCACCCTTGGTAACGGGTGTCTGTCGTCATTGTGTTTTTTCTTATCGGGCCCGGCTCTCGTGACTGCGCCCCTCGGCACTGAGATCCCCTTAATTGAGTTATTACTGACGTATTTATTTTAGGATTACAGAGGCACACAGAACAGATATTATCTTATTTTGCAATTATGATAAGCATTTGTCATTTTAAACGATTGTTTTTTTGCTATTTGAAAAATCATTATGTTGTGAAGTGATCGAAATCCGTAGGTCTAATTTGTATAGTCGGAGTAACACCACATGAAGAGTTAAGGTTCCTGTTGTCGGAAAAGGTCGGAAGATTGCACCCCGCAAACGAAACAACTTTTCGTTGGTAACTACTGATCAATAATTTACACCAAAAAATTGAATACCAGAAAAAACGTGGTCTTTTCGTAATTTTTCTATAGTTATTTTAAATTTATGTTTATTTATTCATTTATTTTATATCCAACAGCTTACAATATTTATAAACATAGACAATAAACTTTGTGTAATATGATTTTCGCTAATTACAGGATACTTTAAGCTTTACAATGTTTTTGTACAAAAGCAAGACCGCTATAAAGAGTTTATGATAAGCTCTGATATAAATGTAATTTATTTACTAACATAATACCTGCTGAAGTGTCCCCTATATAGTACATATTATATATAGTATATTAATAACTAAAAAAATTATAATATACAGATCATATTATATGTATTTATAATATACATATATATTATGCACAAATACATATTATACATATATAAAAACTATAGAAGCGTTTAAAAGGCGTGTTGTTTGATTGATTAATGGTGCCGAAGAAAAATTCACTGAATCACCTCCAAATTATTCACATGAAACTATTTTAGTTTTCAATTTTTAATAAAAAATGATAAAAAAGAAATGTCTACATCTTTATAAAAGAGAGATAAATAGTTATGTTTTATAAAAAAAATTAATACTACTTTATTTTATTTACAGTAAGATAATAATGACATCTGAAAAACGACCGCGCCTATGGAATAGCCACTATCGCCAGAAAAATCAATACCTAAAAATCTTCAAGGACGTTGGCGTTGCTACGAGCCTTAACAACTCTATTTTGCGTCATTCCATCACCGTTTGTTTTAAATATTGAGGAATTTTCCAGAATTATGTTTTACTGAGCTTCTATCATTCTTATGATCAGGTTTCACCTGCGACAATATTGTAGTCATTTACTTTGGCCAAATGAGTTTTATTTATAGCGTTTAAAGACCTTTAACGGATAGCTACATTTATATATACGTTATCTGACAATATTTAAAACCTTCATAATTAATAACAATATCGTATCACAAATAACGCATTAAACCCACCGCTACATCTTCGTGAAAATGTCAATAACATTATACCAGATAAATCTGTAGCATTAGTGTTCTTCTTCCATGGTTTATATGTCCTTGAAAACCATGAGCCATAAAAATTACCTGGACTTGCGTGGGGCCATGGGACGGCCAACATGTAGAGGCTCCTTGACAAATTTAATGTAAATGTGGCGTGGTACTGGCCGACGATTATCCCTGTACACCATATAAAAATGCACCCAAAGACGAGCCCCGGTCAGTGTAGGAGTAACATAGGAAATAAGAACTTCTTCCATAGTTACCGTTACTAATTTCATAAATGCGAAATTAACTGTCTGTCTGTTACGCTTTCACAGAATGATCGCGTTACCAATTTCATGGATACTTTTTATCCCGGATAATGGGATAGGTTTCGCGAGACGGATCAGAACTTTCCGGGAGCGAACAGCGTCTAGACAAAATTGTAATGCAATCAATGTAAACCAATATAAATACTTGGTCTCAACATACTATGAAATTTATTTGTTCCGGAAAATGGGATAGTTTTCGCGGCATACGGTTCGGAACTACGCGGGCGATGCCTTAGGGTAAATTATAACAGATATAAATGACAAAAATAAACATTGAATTAAAAAACCATATAAGTAACCTAGATTTCTTAGATTTTCACGCTCGTTACAGAATAACAAGTATGTTTGCTCTCGCCTTAGCCACAAGTGGTGAGAACCGGGGGTCGAAAGCCCCTTTGTGCCTAACAAGGGTCCTGCTTACATTACCCGATTTCGTAATTTGCCCCAATATCCCGTGCACATTTGCACAAATGCCACTTGACTGAATTGGTTTCCGCACTACGTTATACGTTTGAATAAAATTTTATATTTGTTACTAGGATTTGCCCGTGACTTCGTCCACGCTTGAGTTGAAATTCCCGCGGGATTCCCGAGACACAAAGTATTGCAGCATTTAAAAAAGGAATGTAAGCTATGGTTTTAGTGGAAACTGTGCCGGAATAAACTAATATATATATTAGGGTAGGCCAAACAAAATTTGTATTTTTTTTCATAGTCATACTGAAAAATTAGTTGCTAGAGACCTTTAGAGAATTCTCACCAAAATTGAGCTCTTTATTTCAATAGGAAGGTCCTCCGCAATACAGTTTTCGACTTTTTTCTTAGTCCAATAGAAAAAAATCATATCTCCGTTAGTAATGGATTTAGCAGCAAATTTCAATGTACTTTTTACAGAAAATCGAACGCTCTACAAAAAAGTTCTCTTACATTTTTATCGTAAATGTCACCATTTAACAAATATTGAAGATTTTGATTATTTTCAGACAAATTTCTTTTTTGCTTATGAATTTTGTAACTCATGAACAATTAAAGTTTTTAAAATGGGCCATGTATATTTTTGTAGAAAATTGAACGCTCTACAAAAATGGTCTCTTATGCTTAGTCGATTAAATTGAGTGTTTCAAAGATATTCATTATCAAACTTTCATGTATACTAATTTTTACAGTTTTTGATAATTAATTCAGAAAATACCGTTTTATTTTATAAGTTAATAAAAAAATTATACAAATTTCAGTCTTTCCCAACAGAGAAATGCTTAAAGGTATATTTTAATATTTTTTAAACAAACTTAAAATATACCTTTAACTAAACATACTTAAACAAACTTAAAATATAGCAACCCATTTTTCAGTATGACTATGAAAAAAATTATTTGAATTTTTTTGACCCACCCTAATATATATGGATAATAGTGCAACATCCGTCTGTCCTAGGGTGGAGTTGAAATCCAGCGTCAGACACCCGTTGCCTGGTATTTGCTGAATTGCACCTATTTGGCAACATCGCGAGACTTTATTTGGTATATACCTACATCGAAAAAAATCCACAATTCCCACGGGATTCCCGGGATAAAAAATACACATTTTATTACATTTTTGCTATCGATCAGTAATCACATTGGAATTAGATTTTTTTTAATCTGGCCATTTTAAATAATTCCCGGAAGAAATCCCGCGGGATTACCAGGATAAAAAGTAGCGCAGAGTTTAGGTCTAAGAATTAGCAGTCGATCAGCGAAAACCGCACTTAAAATGGACCCAGTAGTTTTTATGTGAATCCCCCAACAAACAGACAAAACGACAAACAGACAAGAAATCTAAAAAAATTGCATCGTTTTCTCCACGTTTATATAGTACGTTCCAGTTGTTTGTTTTAAATAGCTTTAATGTACAGACATGGCATGTTTAGAATTTTATAATACGAATATTATGTATTTTTGTCTACTAGAAGACAAATTATTTACAACCTACCTGTGTATGTTTTTTTCTTTTTATTAAACGAGTTCAACAGACAGCCAGTTGGACCACCTCATTGAAAGTGGCTGCCATCGCGTATGGACATTTGCAACACCAAAGGTGCTACAAATGCGCTACTGGTCTCTTAAGGGAGACTGGAACCTGGCCACTAATGCTGGAACACAATTCAATGTTGTTATGGCGGCATACTCTAGACCAGAGGTTTAGCTATCCAGGCGGGAAAAATACCCTACCACCTGGCCGTGGGGTTGTTTTGTTGCTTCTTACGACAGGCCGCCCGGCCGAAGGAAATTGAATTCTTTCACCGTTCCTGTACGGATAAAATGTATGTGTGGTATGTAATGCTGATATTAGATTGATCGACTAAATTAAATTCAATGCGATTGAACGGCACAAAGCTGAAAGGACAGAACGATATTCAATGACATTGAATGATTCAGATTTATGTTTTGGATTGGATTACTTCGGTTGGAGCATCCAAATTGAAAGCTACAAATGAACCGTTTACCGGTTCAATAGCGTGGGACGTGGATTTTATATTCATATGTCTGAACCTTGCAAAAATACAAAGTGAAATATACGTAAAAATTTTAGACGTAGTTGCTGTTTTAATCTATTTGCAATATTATGCTTACATGGTTTACTACTAACGGGTTTAAAACAAAAACTTTTTTTATAAAACAGAGTTGTTATGAAAATGATTCCAATTTTTATTGTATTAAAAAAAGGAACGTTTGGCAATTATTAGGTCGGGGAAAATGTCTTTTCGCATATAGTATTGTTACATGCCGTCAAAGATAAGCGCACAGCTGCCTATTGTAAGCGCAATCTATTGTCTTCCTCCCGGATTAGGAATTCTTTTGTCTTTTGAATTTGTAATTAAGAAAAACATGCTATTGTCTTTTTACTTGCTTTATTAACCATCATTAGCGTCGAACTAAACCTTATTGTTATTGTTTTCGACTTTGTGGCCGTTCGCAGGTGTGCAAATTACTATTTCTCAGAGACTCAGTGTGCGCGGCCAAAGTCTTTGTACTGTATAGTTAGTATAAGACGATGCCCGAATGGAGGGGCGGGCAGTCAAGCGACGACTACGAGACGAGTAAGACGTTTGTAGTACTCTCGATTAGCGATATAGACGACGGACTTTACGCATGTCGAATTGCATCGAATTGTGTGTGTGTGTGAACTGCTTGCATCCAGTTTTAATATGTATTTGTTTTATACGTGTTTGTACAGTTCTAATAAATTCTATAGTAATTCCAACGGCATTTTTAATTCGAGTCCTGTAGCTCGTAACAGTATGTATGAACTTGTAATAAGATCTCTTTGGCTATACCATTTACATCTGGCTGGTTTTGGTATCATTAAGTTTTAATTTTAAAGAAGACAATTCCAAATTCAAATTAGGAAAATGTGTGACTTTTATTTGTTTTTCTTATTGTTAAAATGAGTGAATCTAATGAAGAAATTCGATACATTTTAAAATTTTACTACAAAAAGGTAAAAATGCAACCACAAGCCGCAAAAAAAATTTGTGATGTTTATCGACCTAATGCAGTATGTGAGAGTAGCGCAAATTTGGTTTTTAATAAGCGTTTTCAATCCGGAAATTTTGATATCAAAGATGCACGTCGCTCTGGTTGCCCTGTTACGGACAAAATTGATGCCATTTTTGAAAAACTGGAGCAAGATTGGCATATTAGTAGTTACGATGTAGCTGGAGAACTGGGAATTGACCACAAAACGGTTTTGGCGCATTTGAAAAATCTGGGTACACAAAAAAGCTCGATATTTGGGTGCCTCATGAGCTCACTGAAAGAAACCTAATGAACCGTGTACTACTACTCATTTGTGATTCTTTATTACGACGTAATGAAACCGAACCATTTTTGAAGAAGCTGATAACTGGTGATGAAAAGTGGATCACGTACGACAAGAACGTGCGAAAAAGATCGTGGTCAAAGGCCGGTCAGGCTTCACAGACTGTGGCGAAACCCGGGTTAACTCGCAACAAGGTGATGCTGTGTATGGTGGGATTGGAAGGGAATTATTCATTATGAGCTGTTACCGCCAGGCAGGACGATCGATTCTGAACTGTACTGCGAACAACTGATGAGATTAAAGCAAAAAGTTGAGAGAAAGCGGCCGGAATTAATCAACAGAAGGGGTGTGGTTTTTCACTATGATAACGCTAGACCTCGCACATCTTTAGCCACTCAGCAAAAATTACGAGAGTTTGGCTGGGAGGTGTTAATGCATCCGCCGGATAGTCCTGACCTTGCACCTTCAGATTTTCACCTGTTTCGGTCTCTGCAGAATTACTTAGGCAGTGTCAGGTTAACATCACGCGAGGACTGCCAAAACCACTTGTCGCAGTTTTTTGATCAGAAACCCCAAAATTTTTATAGCAATGGGATCACGTCCCTGCCTGCAAGATGGCAAAAAGTTATCCAACAAAATGGCACCTACATACTTTAGTCAAATGTAACTAAACTTTATAAAAAAACCTTTTGAATTTTTATATAAAATGCGAAGAAACTTTTTCCCCAGCCTAATAATTGAAAAATGATATCGGACAAATGTCCACCACCACCACGCTTACAGATGTCGATTCTTTCATTAAAAGAATTAATCAGTTTTTCGCAAAATGGCAGGTTTATTTCGTTAATCACATGACGGATTTTGAGTTTTACAGCTGTAATCGATTTGATTGGCTCCATATAGGCTCTGTCTTTAACATAGCTAGCTCCACAAAAAATAATCCAGTAGAGTTACTCTCTAAAAAATTGGAACCATTTTCATCTTAATTCTTTGTTTTAAAAAACAACGTTCTTGTTGAAAAACCCTTTAATAATAACTAGTTTAATACCATATTATATTATCTTAATCCAATGTCTCATATTGCATCGATTCAATTGTCACGGTGTCGATGAACGCAAGACCGCTAAATGATGCCGTTACTTATTAAATACAGGTCTTTGAAGTCCATACAGGGGAACCTATTATCGTCACTGATGGAAATATTTCTCACGATGACTTATTACGCTGCGTGTCAACATTGCAGTATAAAAATCTATACAACGCAATTATGAATCTTACTCAATGCAGTATATATTAATATCATACAGACATTGCATTTGTTTGTAAATAATATTCATATAGAAATATCAGTTTCCAAATGTCTATATAATACGCTTAGCACGACAGTGCAATGACGGACGATAACCTAACTACTGAATTATTCGTTCCGCCTGCCTCCGTTTCGCCGGCCGGCAGACTTGCTTACCTTGTCTGACCTATCAATTTGCTCTTCGCACACAGCGCTCCGGTTTCCAATATACCTACTACTCAGCGTTTCTGCGCTCCTGGTATTTATGTTACGAAATAATACTCGCGATATTGCGCTGGGCATTTTGAATATGAAATAAATTTTCACGATACGTCTCGTATATGGACGATCGCGGTATTATAATCCTCATTGACTCATTCATATTTATGGCATACGTGATTTGCATAACCATTGGAATTTACGCTGATAATTTAAATACAAAATCCCAAAGACAACACAAACACTGACGGACAAGAATATTGGATGGACTATTCATTGCGACTTCGAAATAGTAGTGTTGGTATACGCATACAAAGAATACTTCGTGTTGGTGCATAGAGATGTACGGTAATGGACGCGTCACGTCCGCCTTTGCGGAGGTCCGAACGTGGATAGAATAAAATGTAGACACGAAATACGCGGGGTGTGAAGTCGATTTAATTTAACCCGCTTTGTAACATTACATGTCTGACACATTGCAAACTATCAAAGCCAATTATATAATTGGATCATCCCAGCTTTAAGCCTGGCAAAAACCACAGGCCCGTATAAATATATAATTCATACGTTAATGTACAAACTTGCAAATGTAATTCTTGTCAACATTTCCAAATGCTAAGGCTAAACTTTACGTGTTGTAAAAACGACAATATTATACAGATTCACTTAAATAAGATCATTACTAAGCAGATTGACTTTTTTATTAATTTAAATATAAATTAAGGCCATTGCGCTCTACAACTCGCATAATAACTAGATAACATCGATTCTCATAAAATCATATTGAATTATTAATGATTTTTATACTCATTTCGAAATCTTATAACTAAGCCAATGACACCTGAAATGTAAGTTTTGATTGAGTTCATTATTGAATACAAATGTATTAAGATCTGCGAGTGGTTTTCTTTTTTATGTTATTGGGTTGGCAACTAAGTCATTGCAGATTAAAAGTCGAAAATTTTTGTATTAAAATATAACTTTTGTCAATGCATATGCATTTCATCGTTTCATTTCTGAAAAGGTGCAATGTATCGCATTTGCAATGTATTGCGTACGACTGCGATACATTGACCTTTTCTGAAATATAACATGTTGTGCTATGACGGTCTGAATCGATAATGGCCTTGATATGGCTCTCATTGAGGTCTACTGGACGCCCAGATCGTTGAACATTTTGAAATTAAAAATCAACAGAACGAAATCAGGCAAACCAATTTTGACACTGCCTTTCTTTTAAGGCGGTGTCAAGGCTTCCATTCTCATATACAGCACCTAACTTCTTGTGTGATTGCCTTTTCGAAAATTGTACTTAATAATATTTTAAAAAGGCAGTTTGTGAGTTTGGATGTTCGCGGTAATCACCGGTACTACTGATCCGATTTTAAAAATTCTTTCATTATTAGGAAGCTACATTATTCCTGAGTGACATAGGCTATATTTGATTGTGATTAATAAATTAAAAAGTATAAATGTTTTACGTCCAGCGTAATGGGCACGTGAACGCCTGTCAAATATGTTACAGCAATAACGTTCCACGCAAGAATTGCGCACATACACGTACGAGGCATTGCGGGTGCTCTCTGTGTATATGGATTAATTAAATTTTACAAAGCTTAATTTAACCCTTGATATGCGTTCGTGTGTGCGTGGGTGTACGTGCATTTTTAAATGACGCCCAGTGAAGTGGGCGCGGGTCAGCTAGTAATATAATGGTATAGTATATATACATAGTATAATAGTAATATGTCTGAAGTTCACGTCTTTTTTCCACTTTTAAATTGAGTATACCTAAACAAAACTAAAGAATTAATAGATATAATTTTGTTATTGAATGAAAGGTAGAAGTCCAAACAATAAGAAAAAAATACAAGTTTAGTACTTGGAACATGTTAACGAAACAAAAGAAATTAAATCCATGTGTCGACATCGAAATTCGCAATCACTTAATTACTAACCCAAATACTTCAGGTTCGCGTTTGACCATGATCCTGGCTAAAAGATACTTATTAACACGGGAGTTGAAGACACCCAAGTTGTAGGTATCGGGGAACACAAACTCCGACGATGTGTTGTTCCACTTTCTCACACTCCACTCAATATCATAATGATTATCCTAATAGCTCGGAAAATATTAATAGGAATAGTCAACAACATAATTGAAAGCATAAATCAAGCGAGAAATTAATCAAAGCGAGCGTTCTTATTACGCCAATCGCTCGGAGCCCTTTTCGATCCCAGATTCATCCTGTCATTTTTCTACCTTCCCTCACCCTCTGCTTCCCTCCACCGCCCTTTTAACACCTCACAAGGGTTTCTCGCCTACGCAATTAAATGTTCCAATTGAGCATTCTTGCAATTTACACTGTCTGCTCTTACAATTAGATTTATTTTGCTTTAATAATAAACGCAATCTTAAAAGTGTTTCCAATATCGATTTTTTTAAGATGCTCTGACATATCAATTAAACAGATTGATGTTTAGGAAGGTTTTTTATAATTGACATTCAGTCCTGATAGTTTTCGACATATTTGATCTAGAAAATTTTATTTAGTAACTTTATATTGCCTACCAGTAAGAAGATAATCCCTAATATGACGTGATATGACTAATATCACTAATAATAATATTTATTTTTACCTGACTAGAGCTTTCAACGCGGCCTGCTTACTTTTTGTATTCTTACCCCATATAAACTGTCATGTTTTTGAGACAAAAAGTATCGTAATTATATTCATTCCCGTTATAAAAATTACATATATATGGTTAATTTTTTAACGGGGCAAAATCTTTAAACTATAAGAAATGGCGAAAAATATTCAAAGGAGTCTAGGGGCCGATTTTGACGAACATTAAAGTGGTATCATTAGATTTTTGAAAAACCATTTACCATAATTGGGAATCGAATCAGCTGATTTTGAAAAAACAAACACATTCTGTATTGTTACACCAGTAGAGTAGCTTTTAAGGATAGATTTCTTTGAAGAAATGTCAGACGGCAAAACAAGGTAAAAGGTATAATATATGTACCAAATTTAATAGTGATCCGTTTATTATTCCCAAGGCCGTAGAGAAGGAAAAACAAACAACATATGAACTTAGTTTCACATTTATTATATACTAATAAATAATAATAAATTGAGATATAAATTCTTTATTGTGATATTAATCATATTCTGTCTTGAATAGTAAATATGTAAGGTTATAATAAATTTACGTTGGTAAAGCGGTGGCATATCCTGTTTGTTAAATGTTTCATCCGCGATGACGCTGTTTTAACGTAATCCGAGATGCAAACACAATGTGAGATATTATGTCCTTTGTCATCGTTGTGATAATGAGAAGTAAAGTTTTCAAATCGTCGTTCGTGAGCGTCACGCTTCCGCGCCTGCAATGCAACAATATCTCGGGCGTCGAAACGACTCGGTCACGCGCCCTGATTTACATGGTGTCGCGCCCAACTGCTAGATTAGAACGTAACACGGTTTATGGGACAGACACATCGTACTGTTCGGCCAAGTGTCTTGATATTAGGCATGGTGGCGTGCTTATTTATGATCTAGTTGAAACGTGTACGATTATGTTGAGTCGTATTTTTATGGCAGAGAAAAAAAATCTTTTCTTTTATATACATTTTAATTGCATACGCCAGGATTTACTTCAGCATCTTCATTTTAAGCTAGAGTTGCTAGTCTTCACACGAGTGTTGTTCAGTTTTTGATCTGTGAACATATTTGAAAAGATCAAAACACAGCCTTCGTGAATTACAAAACCTACTCGAAATGCAAATGGGTAACGCTAGATTTCAGTACAGTTAATAGAGTATCATTTAGAGTTATTATTTATACATTCCATTTACGCCAAATATGAGTTGTTTAATACAAGATATCGACAGTCGGACCCATACGAAGTCGTAAACTTTAAACAAATCCCCTTTCACGGACATTTGTCAAGTGCAGCTCCTCGTTCAGCCAATTTGAGGAGGATTCGTATTTAAACGGGTGATCGCTCCCCGCGGGCTACTCGGCGTCTAACTGCGCCGAACCATTAATCTAGCCCCCGTCCCTAGCCGGCATTCCGCCCACCTTCATGGCGAGGTTGCCAGTAACATGGAAAAGGAATACTAAGAACGACAAACACTTAGTGGATGAAGGGGACAATGTTGCAAATGGAAAACATTGGGAAAGTGGGCAACAAAAGATTTTGGTATTATTATTTTGTTTGCTTACATAACTCCTTCATTTACTTATGTCTAGTTTTGTCCAATAAAAACATAAACTGAAAAAGCCTCTAAATGTAATATTCCGGCTGTTGATCAAAGAGCGCCACACATACTTGGCTCAGTTTTTGATTTAGAAAAACCATACTAAAACGTTGTTTAAAACATATATTAGGGTTTTGTAGCTATTTTGGCAAGAACGGAACTCACACAATCATGTTCGCCTATATGATGTTATAGCGATTTCACTTAGAAACTACTGTGTTGAGAGTTAGATGAAATTTGGCATAAAGGTGCACTATTCTATATGCCGCCACATTTAAAATATAGCGAATAAACTAAATCAAGGGTGACCTCCATACATATAACTAAGGAATACCTTTTTCTGTTCATAATCTTTAATTTATGAAGTGGAAAATTTAGAAAAAAATTGAGGTATTAATACCTCAATTTTTTTCTAAATTGAGGTAGTAACAAACCAATTTTCGTTTTATTTTCTAAGCTTTAAAGCTTAGAAAATAAAACGAAAATTGGTTTGAATATGATCTGTTTAGTAGTTTTGGAGATAAAAGTATTCTTGATTAATTGCTTAAGTACTCCTTAGTTTTAATACTTTTTAAGTTTTTGAAGAAATATAATATAATTAATATCTGTAAAATATATCAACGTTGCTAGCAACCCCTTATCAGGGTGAGCTCGGTAGAGCCGATCTAAAGTACAATTTTAACGTTTCTCGCCGCGTCTTCGTTCTACCGAAATAACCACGGATCCGTATCATAATGTTAAATGACTAGAAACTAGTCTTAACTGTAATACTGATCTTCTTCTTCTTCGACCAATCAATGTCCACTGCTAGGCATAGGCCTCCCCAAGGCTATGTCTCATATCCCAGTCTCCCATCTTCCTCATCCAGCCTCTTTCGATGACCTTACGCAGGTCGTCGATCTACCGGGCCGAAGGGCGTCCTACGCTACGCCTACCGAGACGCGGTCTCCACTCTATGACATGTTTGCTCCATCGCCCGTCGGTCCTACGACAGACGTTTTTATTTTATTTTATTGCACGAGTTCGCGCAGACAGACCACCTGGTCGAAAGCGGTTACCATCGCCTATGGACATTTTTGTAACACCAAAGGTGCTACCACTCTCTAGAGAGGTACTGGAACCTGGCCACTAATGTCGGAACACAACTCAAGGTTGTTATGGCGGCATATTCTAGACCAGGGGTGGTAGCCATCCAGACGGGGCAAATACCCTACCACTTGGTGGTGGGTTGATAAGTCGCCTCTTACGACAGGCCGCCCGGCCGCAGGAAATTGACGCGACCAGCCCACTGCTACTTAATACTAATGCTAAACAAAATTATAGGTTCTGCCCTTAGACTATAATACCCTTAGACTCTTAAAGTTTTTCCTTCTTGTTTGTTCTTTACAAATTGAAAGTCCTTATTAGCTTTTTTAATTTCGGAAATTTTATGGGATTAAAAAGGAGTTAATTATGAGAAGGCAATGATTTCAAAGCTACTAGTGTGTCGGCCGAATGAATGAATATCTGCCATAAGGTGTCACATTTAACGTTTATATTTCTCTAGGATATGCCCGCGACTTCGTCTACGCTTGTCTTGAAATTCCCACGGGATTCCCGGGACACAAAGTACGGCAGCATTTAAAAAAGAATGTAAGCTATCGTTTTAGTAAAAACTGTCGGATTAAGCTATTCTTTATGCACCTGAACAACTACAAACCGCTCCCGGAATAATTTCCGCGGGATTCCCGGGATTAAAATATCACAATTTATTATTAATCATAAAATTTGCTATCGATCAGTGAAAAATCACATTTGAATTCGATTTTTTTTTAATCTGCCCATTTTAAGTCAAAGAATTTAATGTCGATTAGCGAAAAGCGCACCGAAATTGACCTAGTAATTTTAAATCTATTTTTTTTATCATGTTCTCCATCGTTTATATAGTGTAATCCAGTTTTTTTTTAAAATAGCTTCAATGTACTTAAATGCGGCATTTTTAGAATTTTATAATATTACTAGAGCCTTCCCCGCGGCTACGGCGCGTGAAAACTCCTAGGTAATAAGCAGCTCTATCTTACGTACAGTCGGGGTAAGAAAATGTGCGCCAGTTTTCAAATTGATTAATTTAACGTTCCGCGAGCACATGTTACCTTTTCGAACTAAGTCACAGAACAGACTGTTCCACAGAAAATTATGTTTAGCCATTTGACAATAAAGTTTAAAGTTACTTAGATCAAAGATGTTTGATTTTCTATCTTGTTTAAGAATACTATTCAGACGTGTAAAATCTTTTTATTGGTTTTAATATTTATGTTAAGCGTAGTGATTATATTCTCTTTATTTCTTGTTGTTAATCGCAGCGTCTGTTATTGTCAACATTCATTCAACATATTGTTTACATCGCAATTGCAGCGCCACCTATTTTGCTAATCCGTCTATTTCAAGTAAACGGCGTCATTTATCGGGATAAAAAGTATCCTAAGTTACGCCCTATGATTTTTTTCAAATTTTTAAACGCATTGTACAAACTCAAACCATTTACAGATTTATTATATATATATATACAAGGTGGGCCAAAAGAAGTCATCCGATGTTGTTTGGCTCTTTTTTTTTTGTAAATGAAAAACTTCGATTTTGTTTATTGATTATTTTTATTTGAACCTTTAGAGTTTTATTGGCCAAGTCGAGAAGATTATATCGGCCAAATGGGCGCCGTCACAATTGATTGCCATACGGGCTCGTTTTATGGCATTTTTCATCACTTCGGCGAGAACTTCGGGCGACAGATTCTCGCACTCGTGTTGAATGTTGTCCTTGAGGGCTTCCAGAGTCTCGGGCTTGTTCACGTAAACACGGGACTTCAAAAACCCCACAAAAAAGTCTGAAACGCTTAAATCGGGCGATCTTGCGGGCCATTGCAAATCGCCAAAACGAGAGATGAGGCGACTCGGGAACGCTGCCTTCAGAATATCAGTTGTGGCTCACGCAGTGCGTGCCGTTGCTCCGTCCTGTTGGAACCACATGTCCCTCAGTCCTAATTCGTCCAATTGCGGCAGAAAAAACTCGGTCAACATGGCCTTATAGCGCGCACCGTCTACTGTCGTCGTATGGCCAGCGGCATTCTCGAAAAAAAATGGCTCGATGACTCCTCCAGCGTGAACAGCGCACCATGCAGTCACTTTGAGTGGGTGTAATGGCTCATCGTGCATCACTCGTGGATTTTCGGTGCCCCAGAAGCGATAGTTTTGCTTGTTCACGTACCCGCTGAGGTGGAAATGAGCCTAATCGCTCATTATGATTTTGGTCGCAAATCGTCCACTTCTTCCTCGAGATTGAGGATGGCTTGGGCGTAGGTTACGCGTGTTTGGCGGTCGGCAGGCAGCAGCTGATGCACGGACTGGACTTTGTACGGGAACATGCGCAGGTCTTTGACCAAAATTCGCCTTAGGGACGTCCGGCTGATGGCTAATTGCGTGGCACGGCGTCTGGTCGATTTTTCCGGCGACAGCTCGACATCCTCGGCAACAGCGGCGATATTCTCTGCAGAACAGGCGCTCCGGGGCCGGCCACTCTTGGCAACGTCTCGTGTGGTCCCATGCTCTTCAAGGTTGGTGGCCAAACGGCGCAGTGTTTGCGCAGTCGGTGTCAGACGGCCGGGGAATCGGCGACGGAATTCGCGCTGCGCCAACACCACAGACGAATTGTTACGCAAAAAAATAGACACGATTATTCCGCGTTCTTGGGGAGTGTATCGCTCCATGGCTTGTTCAACTTGTATTCTGCATCTGTCTAGTCCACAAATGTCAAAACAGATTTGACACTGGCGGCCATTTACAAAAATGAGAGCATCTTCCAATAGGATGATTTCTTTTGGTCCACCTTTTATTATAGTTAGATATTAGTGTAGAGTTTGTACAATGCATTTAAAAATTTGAAAAAAATCTGGTGGGATAATTCAGATCAGGAGATACCGAAAATTATTTTTTTTGTCTGTCTGTTAGAGCACCACGTGGAATCTACTGAACGGATTTAAATGAAACTTGCTAGCTTATATCTCGGGGCGTAACTTAAGATACTTTTTATCCCGATGAATTTCGTGGGACGTTGTTTTCGTGGGATAGACGAAAATAGCGATAAAGATGGCGCTGCGATCGCATCTTTTTTGGAAACTACTGAACGTATATAAATGAAACTCGACATAGTGCTGGCTTATAACCCGAATTAACACTTAGGATTCATTTTACCCCGAGAAATGAAGTCGTTTCCTTAATTAGCACGTTACGGATTAGCAGAATAGATGACGCTACATACGCGTTTTTCTATTCACTAACAAATACCTACGTTGTCATAAAGAACATGACATTCATTTCATTACTGCAAATCAGGTGGGCCTCTACTCGCCTCTGTGTTTTGCTGGGCAGTTGTGTAGACTATAATATATGGAGTTACTTTCTTTGTTATTATTATATGTAAAAAAACCGAATTAAGTTTTTGTGTAAGTAAAATAAAGCTACTGCCTAGGGTTTTACACGCGGCGCAGTAATCATTTATAAAGTACTAGCTGCACCCACCCGGCATGCATTACAATACCACGTAAAGTAAAAAAAATGTTTGGTTGTATATTGTTTTTTGGGCCAGAAACCCTGGCGGGCATCCTCAAGATACCCTACCAAAGTTTTATCACAATCTGATCAAAAGTTTAGGAACGCACAGAGGACAAACGTACAAACATTTATTTTTATGTATATAGATTGGGGATTGACAATAAAAAAAAGTTTTCGTTTCAACACAATTCTATTTTGAAAGTAACAAGCTCTCTTTAAAATTTAAATTTTCAAGATAACACATTATTGAAACGGAGCCGTAATCTTCATAACCACCTCTATTCGAAACTTTTATATCAGCTTATGATAGCTAGTTTTAGATAGATTTTGCTTCGGAATCAGATTTCGGAATGGAGTTCTATAACATCCCTGTCTATTGTTACTAAGACAGCATAATTTATATCATGAAACGATTCTCTTAACACATTTTTCATGCAATCGACCGTAGTGCCCCTTATAGCGGAGATGCTATCATCGTTATTTTTCCATTTCCCTCCTATCAGAGCATTATGGAGTGTGGCCCGATGATTTGTTGTCTGCTATTATTGGCGACGCTCCAAAATTTTATTGTCATAGTCTGCCGTATGTTTTCCTCTCTTCGTATTACTGCTTTTGTAGCTTTTAAATTGCATTGCATTCTTGGTAAAGTTTTTGGATTTTCTCTCCGACAATAATGTTGTGAGTTGCTTTTTATGGTTCCATAGCAGTATTGTCAAAAACGGACCTGTTATGAAATTGTTATGTCCGTCCTTCGGTGTTTGGATGTCACATTTGGATAAATCTACAGACAGGCAGCTATTGATTAAAACGACATTTTTCATAGAAACTACTGTCTAGGTGGATGAAATTTAACAGATATCATTAGTCAGTCAGGTATTGAAAAATGATTATGTTATTTAACGACCTACTTTATTTAAGTCAATAAGTAAGGATTCACGGCCTAGTCGTGAGTATTGTGTCCCTCTCTCACTTGAACTATGCAGTGAAAAATGTACTAACAAATTTAATGCTGTCACGGCAACGGAAATGAAGTTTTACTGGCACATGCTAGCAAATAATAAATAGATCCCATTTAGTCATCTAGGTTCTTAAAAATTTTCAGTGTTTCTGAGCAATTCTCATACCCAATACTTTCCATGGTTTGAGAATGAAAAACATCAAATCTTTTATTTGTGATTAAAATATTCAAAAGATTGCTCCTCTTAGTTTGTATTTATTACGACTGGCGGGACCACAAACGAAGCCGACATTGCCGACACTCTTGTACTTGCCGTTAAGCATTTGACCCCCAACGGAGAAATGTTAACTGATTTATTGCCCTGTTAAAATCACTTCTCGCATATTATGCGGGTAGTTGAATTATTTACATTCGAATATAGGAGAGTCGTTTTGTAATGGAATGATTGAAGCAAGACTGGTGAGATATGTAGATTGGTGAGATATGTAGATGAGAAAACTTGACATTATGCGAGGATTCCTTAAAACAGTAAATGAAAGGATTTTTAAAGATTTAAGAAACATATTATTAATGTGATTATGAATGACACTCCCTCACACACTTCATTTCCTTTAATTTGAGTTGCCTGCAAGAGATAGCTTGAAACGAAAAGACCGCCTACTATATTGCCTAGAAACTGTTATAAATATGGATTTTTTGTAATTTTTTATTTTAATGTGCAATAAAGTGTTACGTTTATTATATAACACTGTTTGATAAAATTCTCGAGAATTATTATGAATAAAGGGGTTAAAATGCATCCTCAGATACATGCATGATGATAATTTCTATTTGTTATCTTTTGTACCATTCTGTAGCTGCATACAGAATTTTGCACGAAGGTTTCCTACGGAATTTAATCTGAATTAACACAATAATTTTGGAGAAAAATAATGGATATGACTTACACAGACAGACGGAGGGATGCCTTTAGGTAAGGCTTGTATTAAAGATTACATTTGTATAGATTTCAATAACAATTCAGGTTCTTTATATTTTTGAAGCTTTCACAGCAAAGCATCGTGCTCGATATTCGTACATAGGTCATGAAATCTCTTTTTAACCGACTTCAAAAAAGAGAAGGTTCTCAATTCCTTTGTATGTTCGTTACTCGATGTCTCCGTTTATTGTGAACCGATTTTTAAATATTTTTTTAATCGAAAGGTACTCCCACATTGGTCCCATTGTCACCATGTCAGGTCTGATGAGTGGATTCTAAGGAATTAAAAGAACCCACGAAAATTGATAACAGACTTCTTCGTAACACGATATCTCCGTCAATTCTAAATGATTTTTAAATATTTTTCTTTACTCGTAAGTCTATACTCCCGAGATGGTGCCATGATCACCAAATTAGGATCTGGTGAGTGGATCCCCGGGAAATCGAAAGTAACCATTACTTATTAAAGAACACCGCACGCCTAAATTCTTGGAAAAAAGCTTATATACGCGTATAGGTATTACATTTTCTATAGGCGCTTAATTTTTTTGTATCTATCTATCCATCCATTTCTCCGTCTATTGTGGATCGATTTTCAATTTATTTTTATTTATTCGTAAGAGTTTACACTCGAGGTGTTCCCATGATTACAAAGTCAGGGTCTGATGAGTGGATCGCAGGGAAATCGAGAACAACCCATGTTGACGAGCGTCATCACTGAAGAGTGAGATATTAATCTTGTATTCGCCTACCAGTATTACAATTTCTACAGGCGCTTAATATATTATTTCTAAAGCTATTCAAGTGCTTAGGCAAATAAAAGGTAAAAAAGATTTTTTTTACAAAAACAATACCGACTTCAAACCAAAAAGCAAAACATAAATATTTAACCACCTTCTTTCTATACAACATCTTGAAGTAGTTGCGAAGTAAAACATAAAAATTACTATATTTTGCACATTTGTGGTTGTCAAAAGAAGGCGGTTAAATATTTATGTTTTGCTTTTTAGTTTATAGTCTGTTTTGTTAAAAAAATGTATGTATGTATGTAGTTTATATTTCATCGAAACTATTAAGTAAGTTATTTGTTAAATAATCTGAAAATCTTTTCGGCTCTCTAGGCTCCATCTAATTTCTAAGCAAGATGTTTGAAAAATTCTTGTATTATGGCTTTCCTGGGTGTAAAATTAAACCCATAAGTACTGGATTCTTGGGCGCGGTGCGGCAACTATGAGATAGACGATGATTTTTTGCGTTCGTATAGGTTCGTGATTGACCACTGTCTCACCTGATGTTGAGTGATGTCGGGTTCTAAGATGGTGCACGCTTACCTAAAAGATAGGTACCTATTTACTCGTGACTTGTGAACTCCTAAATGGTATTTGTCAAGAAAAACAGACTACAGGAAACCCACAAAAAACAAAAAGTGGTCTGTACTTTTGACTAGACCCATTTATTCTTATGTATTTCGATGCGCTGAATCCGAATCAGTTTGGTCCATACACCCTCAAAATGGTCTTTTGGTCCACTAGTGCGCACCAAAAAAGTTGAAGTGAAGCGTTTCGCCTTAACTGGTAGTGTTTCCATCGTGTAACCGTGGCGGAAATCGATGTCTGGTTAACCGCTGGTAAAATGGGTATTGTGGTACCAGCTCATGCAGGTCTAAGGTTATAAGGTTTTTGACACTATTTTCATTAATTAAAAAAAGAAACAATATACAATGTAGTCGCGTCGGCATCAGTGCAAGAGCTTGTGTAACTACTACATTTTTTATTTAAATTATTTTTTTCGACAAATTGTTATACAGACTTATATAGTTCACTAGCTTCTGCCCGCGACTTCGTCCGCGTGGAATAGTTACTTTGGGCTAACGCTAACTTTAACCCGCGACTTTGTTTACGTAGAAGGTGCCCCACCGGCCTTCCCGCTCATGACTGCCAGCCGGCCTTGCACATCATAAATGCGCGCGCAGTACTTAATCACTATTTTGCTGCGATGTTAATTTAAAACTGCGACATATCCTAAGATATTCATTGAAATCGAATGATGTAAATGGCAATTTTGTTTTGAATTAAATACTTGTGATGAATTTATTTGGAAAAGGATTAATATCATCTTTATAAAAACACCTACACCAAACACGCAAATAATGCATTATTTTAGAACACATTTTGTTAACAGAAAAAAGGTTATAGTGTGTCAACCTTAAAAGATAGACATATGCTGTCGCGGACTTTTTTTTAGAAGTTTTAAAGGGGAACAATGCTGTCACACATGATTTTTGCGAAACTTTAACCGTTTACGCAGCGGAAGCTCTCAAAAGGAAAAATAAACCCCAATTTTGAAACATTCTTCATTGGTGCTCCCCTCCTATTGGTCTTAGAGTGATGATATATAGCCTATAGCATTCCTCGATAAATGGGCTATCTAACATTGTAATAATTTTTCAAATCAGACCAGTACTTCCTGAAATTAGCGCGTTCAAGCAAACAAACAAGCTTTTCAGCTTTATATATTAGTATATAGATATGTAAAGATTTTGTCGAATAAAATAATTTTATCAAAAAATGTAGTTGTTAGGTCCTGCCCTGACGTCGACGATGCGTGTTATTTATAAACTAAACAAGTGATTGTTACACTTTCGAACAAAAAAGCGCTAAGAGCCTCGGACGCAGGACAAGCGATACCTGTGTCGGGCATCTAATTAGCGCCATTAGCATGTCTGAGCCGGCACGCAGACACGGATTAACATTAATTATTCGCAAACGCTAATTACAACGCCGATGTTCCGATCGGCGTTAATTGGCCTCCGCGCTTCCGAGGCACGGTCCGCCCATGGCGCGATTATAACCATCAGGCCCACCATCTTTGTTTTGCCGTCGGCAATATACAATATCAACCTTATGCGTATAGTCTTAAGGAATACAGTTGGAGATGTACAGATATGGGTTAGTTGGTAGGTCGACACGAGCTGCGGGGGTGGGGTGCGGCGGCGGAGGGGGTGCCCTCTCCCTTCGCCCCGCCCGTCTCGCCTCGTCCAATCGCCGCCCGTCAACCGTACGACCTCACCTTGCCCACACGTCCCAGCGGTTCCTTTTTTTTTTCAATTTTTTGTTTGTTGTAAAATGATAATGTTATTGTTGGTGCTCCAACTGTTGGATTTGAATTGTGTTGAGACTCAAGAGATAATACGATTATTCGGTGGCTTTGGTAATAGTTTTATTTTAAAGAAATCGACTACTTGTGTGAAGATATGATATATTGATAACAAATACATTTCACAAAGCTGAATTTCGTATATTGTTTTTATAGTTTACATGAACTGATTTATATTATATTTTCCTTGGTTTATTTAAGATATTACAAGTTAACTACTTTAGTTAAATTTTAAATCCTAGCATGTGTCGGAAATATAGCGAATACTTGTGCTCCTGAACTCGCAGCCTAACAGCCTGTTATCAATTTCATATGAATAATAGGTCTTTAATTCTATCTAATATTCTCTTGTGACATAAATCGTTCTATTAAATGATTATCTAAGTGTCGCTATGGTTACAGTAATTACTTTTGTTGATAGTTCTGTAAAATATAAAATTTCTGAGACTCAAGGACGTTGCATTTCGGATATATTTTGTATATATTGTAGGAGAATAATAAGTCAATGAAGTATAATATGGTTACTTTCTACTTTTGTGGGATACAAGTATGCTAAAATGTATGTACGTATGCCTTATTTTTTTCTTTGGACATGTAAATATATGTGCACTAGCTGACCCGTGCCCACTTCGCTGGGCATCAGAAAAAAATTAAAAAATACTTATTGTTAATCACAATCAAATATACCCTATGTCACTCAGGAATAATGTAGCTTTCCACTGGTGAATGAATTTTCAAAATCGGTTTAGCAGATCCAGAGATTACCCCCTACAACGTCACAAACTCACAAACTTTACCTCTTTATTTTTTGTTGAGTTTAATTACCTACTAAGCGAATTCAAAATATTTCCCCTCCCGTACTGCCCGTATCCTAGTGACGCCTACATCGCATAAGCGCATCTAGTCGATTAGGGTGCGCGGCGACCACGCAACTTTTTTCTAATACTTACATTTTTAAACTCATGATATCTTTCGAATGGAATGTCCGAATTGAATAATTCACAAAGTTATATAAAGGTATTGAAGCAGTCTTGAATATGAAGTAATTTATTTTGATAAGGATGAATAATACCAAGATACAAATAAAGAGCCTTTTCTAGCGACGGCGTTTTAATTAAATTTTTAAAATAAGAGAACACTTGTTGTGGCATAACTATAATAGTTAGAAATATGCTGTCGCGACACTTTTTGTGAATAATGATGTGTTCTACAAAGTCGTAGTACATGATTTTATTCTATCATCAATAGTTTACGCAGCGCACGCGATTTTAGGTAATTTTTATGCACCTTGGGTTACACTATTGGAGTTTTAGTAAGGATCCCTATTTTAAAAAAATATAATATAGCCTATGTCAACCGGGGATAATGTAGCTTGCCAACAGTGAAAGAATTTTTTAAATCGGTTCAGTAGTTTCGGAGATTACCCCCTACAACGTCACAAACTCACAAACTTTACATCTTTATAATATTAGTATGTGTATAAACCCCATAAGTATGTTAATATGGTGCCATTCAGTTTTAGGGAAATGGACAGTATTCTCTCTACGTTTGTCCAAAATTGTTTAGAGGGTTTAAAATTTTTATAATCTCGATGTACAAGATTTCTTCACTATATTTCTTTTACCGTTAGTAGGTACCTACTTGGCAACAGTATGCACATTATCTTAGCAAAACTAGCTAAATTGTCTTATACACTAAGCCACCACAACTATACCTTACTGATATAGACGACATAGATAAAAATCTAGGCCAGGCACTCGAGATTCAGGATATGTCGTAAATTAAATACCAAATAACGAGAAACACCTCATTACAATGTTGTAGCATTCTAAACAATTTTAACTCACCCTTCAAAAGTAAAACCAATAAGACGCGAGGGTCTGAAATAGATGCCGAAGTCCAAAACGAGGTACTTCCACATCTTGAATACAAAATATACGCTTTATGGACTATGCTATAGGGTTGAATATCTTTTGTAGCTAAGTCCGGAATTAATCGGACAAGTGAAAGGCTTGTCAAGTTAACAAACACACGGTTTTATATTTTGGACAATGGTGTACTGAATCGTTTATAATTAAGGTTCACATCTTTTTCCAGCTGTTCTGTATTTTAAGGTTGATTTATATGCCTTCGAGTAACATTATAAGCAACTAGTGCAAGTATCAGAATAAAAATCATTGTGTCAACGGAACCACTACTAATTCATTAAACCCCTTCCACACGATACGATTTCGATTTAGACTATAAGATTTGCTAATTCATTTGTTTATAATCTGATTGTCCGTTCACACGTAGAAAACAAGATCGCCAATTTTAATTTTATTCTGATGCCTCTACTGAACGGACTTGTATCAAGTACGAAACAAGCTCTTAACAAGAAGCAAAAATTTGGATTGATTTTGTCTCTACAAATGTAGATGAGGAAAAATAAATAGAAGACTATGGGCAAAACAATGGTTGTTCAAGATTTATAATCTTCTCCATTATTTGCCGTTTGGTGCGAATGGATACATCATCGTTGCCGTTATCCTCGTCGTCCATCATGAAACCACAATTATAACACAACAAATACACGACAACGCATTGCATAAACCCGCTCTGCACGTCGCTGTGCTGATGACTACGCCAAAAAATTGGCCAACTAGCGTCCATACCACCCGATTTGATTGAACACAATCGAATCGAGCGGTCCCAACCAACCAATGACCTTGGATTTCATATTTCTACCCACACTACACAATTACATTCTCAGTCATATCGTTTGGAGGCTACTTTACTGCGGACTACACAATTATTGTTCCGATCAACATGTGCTGGCTGTGAAGCAAAATATGAGGAAACTAGCACATCAAAACTGATATGCACAGCCTGTCAATCCGCCTTAGACTAGCATTGGAACCCTTTTGTCTCCTAAAATAGGAAAGCCCGAGCTCAACCCGCTATGGCCGTGTATGGTCAGTTGAACTACTTTTACAAAACTTTTTATTATTATGGTTTCCTTTGAAGATTGTATTGTACACTCACAACGCTAGTCTAAGACGGATTGGTAAATGTCGTAGATCAAGAACCTCGATGAACATATTACCTTACGAGACGTGCCTTCAGCGTCATCACGTGGTAATTGGAACAGTATGCACATTTGGTTAGGTAAGCCTAAACGGTAGATACATGCTTCGTAGCCTAAATTCGAAGTTGCGTTATTAAATTTAGATAATTAAGTTATCATTCCAATATGTAAATCAATGTCTTGATGCATTATGCATTAGTGTTCCCAGCTTAGGTTGATAGCGCATTGCATGTCTGTGTGTCTTCCTGCATGCCTCTCATTTATGTACTACCGCATGTGCGACAACACTTACACGCGGTGTTCGGCAAGGGTATGTTTTGGGTTCGATTCCGAGGGAGATAGCCGCGACAGCTGTCGTGGGCAGGTGCGCCCGAAATTAACTCGCGAACTACACGAAACCTCTACAACGCTCGCCGACCGATATTTTTTTTATCTTGAACAAATAATTTATCCGCGTTTTACGGTAATGGAATTTGAAGTCTCGACAACTATTTGCACAACTGCCTTTTAAAGCGCATATAACGAGATGCACGAATACGGTACGGTACAGGATGTTTTTTAGGTTTTACAGTATTTAAATCATTATATCGGTCACGATCTGCATGACCGTATGTGCAACCCCTTTGCGCGGTGAACACGCACCGGGCAGGCCACCGGCAGTCGTGCCTCGTCACCGCAACAACACGCTCGCCCCCACCAACATCGAACGAACTAATGTCGTTAACCGTTACATTTTCTCATTACAGAACAAAGTGGAGTACTACGTGAAATGGAAGGGCTGGAAGCCAAAGCACAATACCTGGGAGCCGGAGGAGAACATTCTAGATCCGAGGCTCATACAGAGCTTCGAACGCGGCGAAGAACTGAGGAGGCAGGGCAGGAAGCGGGACAGGGAGCACTCGCCCGTGGAGCGTGCCCGCAGCGGCTCCGAGGAGAGGCAC
Organism: Dendrolimus houi; assembly: GCA_039645545.1. Taxonomy (NCBI): domain Eukaryota; kingdom Metazoa; phylum Arthropoda; class Insecta; order Lepidoptera; family Lasiocampidae; genus Dendrolimus; species Dendrolimus houi. Next base: position 18,501,961 of record CM077127.1, on the reverse strand, counting down.
CCTCCGCCAGGGAAGCGCAAAGCGGAAGTTCTCTCGCGAGAATCTGGCAAGATCGGGGTGACCATCACAATGAGTCCGCCGGCGAAGCGACACGAATCAACCAAATTAAACGGCGCTCGAACGCCGCATGTGGCCCAGCCCCCGCCCCCTGCTGCGCCGCCCGGGGGTGCTGCGGCGCCCGCTTCCCCCGCGGCCGAGGCCGCAGCGCCCAGGACCGGCCCTCGGAGGGCGCCGCACTCGCCCGAAGAGGCGGACGCTCACATACCGCCGGAACGCGAGCGGCGCACCGACACCCAGCCAACGGCGGCGGCCCCGGCCGAGCCCAAGGGCGCCCGACCACCGCCACCGGCGCCCCAGCCCGAAGACGAGGACTCTTGGGGCGAGCCCCCGGTGACGGTGCCGCCGCCTCCGCCCGCCCCCGCACCGGCCCGCCGCGGCGCCGCTTACTGGATGGCGCGCTCGCCGGTCGCCGATCAGATCTTCATCACTGACGTCACGGTGAACCTCCAGACGGTCACCATCAGGGAGTGCAGAACAGAGAAAGGCTTTTTCAGATCTCGCGAACCGCGGCCGCTCGATGTTACATAAATAAAGTAGTGATAGCTTTTAATTGTGGACTTGTACAAATGTAGGTAGCTAGTATTTATTTAGTTCCGGGCATGTTCGCCCAAGGGAGTGCGCCCCCCGGTTCTAGTGGGCCTAATGCGTGTGCTCTACACGGAGGAATAACGCTATAGTGTATTTGAATATTATGGTGTATTTGTTATGAATAGTGCCCATGGGTGGACTCGCGTAGTGTTGACACAGTTACAGGGTCTGGCGAACTACGCAAATTGCAGAAATATTGATATTTCTGTACACATAATAACTGAAACTAAGATAATAAGAAACAAGACCACCAACTCAACAAAATAGACAAAATTATTGTCAATTGTTACTGAATAGATGACTATATTTTATATGTTGAATTAATTAATAATAATAAAACAAATAATTATGTAATGTATTTTATTATCAGAGGGTAAATAAATATATTGACCTTATTCTAAAGCGTGACATTAGCTGTTATTTGTATTTTATCTGCGATATTTAATAGAGTGATAATAAAAGTTATCTCACAATTACAAATGAAAATATTAAAAAAATACAATCATGATTTTAAAACTTATCTTGGTAATGTAAGGTATGTGAGTATTTTCGAATTTAGAACAATTTCTCGTAAAGGCCAAAACATACAATATGTAATGAACGTTTTTGAATAAGGTTTATTATGATTATTAACTTTTTAAATAAAACAGACTATTATTATAAGTTTGGAACATGACCGTGGTACAGTCCTATAATCTATCTTTTGTTCTGTATCAAATGTTTTTAGATAAGTCAATATGTCGCTAATTTATCACTGTTTGATATTACAAAAGCAAGCTTTATGTCTCCTTATGTTTCGCAAAACATAACTGCGACGTAATTACTATGCATACTTTGATGCTTGTTAATATTTTTTTATGTTATTTTTAGATACAACGTTTATACAGAATCTCTTATACCCCACGATGTATTTTTCATTTCCTTTATTTTAATTGTTATTGTTAAATATTTTAAAATTTTCACATAAAATAAAGTATCTTATAATGTTCATTGTTTCGAGGACCTAAAGCTTTTTAATAATCAATAGAATGTGTTAAAAAGTAATTTTAAACAGTGTTTAGTAAAAGCAATTGTTATTGCATAATATTGTTTACTTCTCTACTTGTCTATGTAGATTGTAGACATAAAGTAAATAGAATTCGAACAATTTGAAATGTATGAAATTGAAAAAGTAATATAAAACATAAGGCAGATTAATCAAAGATGTGTTTTCCTGTCAATGTAGATTCATGCTAATTGTATGAAGCATAGAGTACATTTTATAAGTTGCCTTTTGGCAAGAATAATGTGAGGTTTCGATATTTTTTATTCCCGTGTCTAAAGACAACCTATATACTGAATATATATATGAATACAGTGTTAGTTTTATAATTGTAAAGCTTAGACCATTAATATAAAGATGAAGTCCGCTAAAAGATGTCTCTTTTGGAATAGGATGCCGACAGCGCTGCAGTGCGTTACGAGTACGTGTTACATAAGTTTACGCACACAAGTTTGTAAAAAAAATACTTCACTTTATTTGACATTTTTGTTTACGTAGGCACCCATACATTAATGGTTTACGATGCAAAGTTGCAGTTTATAAGATATTCTCCATTCACAATAACTTTTTTTTAAATTTATTCATGACCATAGATACAAAGTCTTTCAGTCGGATACTTGTTTAAAGCCCGATAATTTAACGCGCAATGTTACCTACATTCAAAAATATTAACACCTAATACTAGAATCAAAAACACCTAAAATCGCGATAATTACAAGAAAATTCCAACAAAAATTAAGAATAATTTACATTTTGTAATACTGTCTATTTATAACATGATATTAAGTGGTGTTAATTTGTAGAATTTGGTAACCCTGCAGGTCAAGTTATGGTGAACGGGGTACAACAGGTTGCTTGTGTTCTATACCTATTTTAAAATTATTGTATTTAACGTATTATGTATAAAATCACAATGAACGGTGGTATGATTTGTGTCTCTTCTGTTTTGCTTGTGCCTAAAATAATAAAGCTCAGTAGTGAATCGACATATAATATCCGGCCCAAATAAAACGCCTCTGTAAGACTACATTTTTCAATGTAACGCTAGCTCCAATAGCATATATTATCACCTGCCTCTTTTATCGTTGGCAAAATTAATCCCCAAGATGTTGGAGCCAGCAACAGTAAGAATCGGATACCGAACACGACTAACTGTAAGCGCGCCGTACTATGATTTCGAAATTCCACTTATTCTGTTTTTAGTGAAAATTGAATATTGATAACATTAAAAAATTGGGCATCCAACTTTCGATGGTTAATGTCTGAAGCATTCGATCACAGCAATGTTGTTCAACAATACAATCCTAAATTATTCTAAAAAGCAAACATGACAACTCAGCAATAAGTTTGTTTTGAAACAAAGCATAATAAAACAGTACTGCTATGTAGATATACTCCAGTGGATATATATACATTTCATCTAGTGTAGAAAAGTTATAGTTGATGTTTTGACCTGAAGAAGTTACCTAAATGGATTTCGATATCTCGCTTGCGAATTACCATATTTTTGAAAATATAAATTTATAGAATTTACTTACGGCAATTCTATATTCCACAGGGAGTTTTTGGCGGGAAGTGAAAGGAGTTGCTGTGCTGTGCAGTTTTATTTTCTAAAAATGTGTAAAATAACTCTAAAATGAACAGTAATTGTAGGTTATTGATAGTTTTTGAGTAGTAATTATGTTTTTGTGAGAAATGTGGACTGTATAGTCAAATGTGGCCTTTCGAGTTGTCACAAGAACTCCATTAAATGGCGTTGATAACCTATAGTTCAGCTGAGCTATACATAGGCTTAAGAAAACTAAGAAACTATATTGTAATCTAAGATCTGGCTTAAAGGCATAGCTGCCAAGCCATAAACCTAAATAAATAAATAAAATGTATTCTACAACTCTCGACAGTAAAATTACGAATGTTTCTCAAAAAATCTTTTTGATTTAGACAAGGTTTCGTTCATAAAATTTGTTATGCACAATTCGAAATTAATTTTTAAATATAAAAATGTATATGAAATAAAATTTCTGTGAAACATCTATAATTTTATTGTTAAGATTTGTGGAATACATATTTGACAGAAGTAAGTTCTGTTATTTATATCTTCAAAAATGTGGTAATGTGGGAGTGGGATAGATACTCCATTTGGTGGTCCTTGAATATAATCAATATCATAATTATAAATGTTATTTTAGTCAAATAATCTTTTTTAATAAACTTCAAAATAGTAAGACATTTTTAAATAACAAGAATGATTAAGGTACGCTTTCTACATCTTAATATCTATTCTTTTATTTTACCATTTGGTAGAAAATTGACATTACCTCTGTGTCAGAGCCATTAGTTTGTCAGATTTTCACCAGTATTAAGGCAAAGGAACGTAAGCAATCCGCGGCATAAATGAAGTGATTTATTAATAATTTACAACTGTTGGTTTATTAAATGGACCAATTGTTTTTTTTTATGTAATTGTATATATTATGTGCTAATAAGTTATTAATGAATTATATTAGTTATTTTAGTTTGTACAGGATACAGAATGATATTTTTGTGTTCCTTTCTTTGTTATTTGGTTCCTTTTAATGTAATATGATTTATTGTCTTAATTATTGAATGTAAGGAGTCTACTATTTTAATTTGTATGTTTAATTGCATTTGTCTTAGTGATGTCTTGTAAATAATGTAAATATTTATTGGAATAGAGTACTTGTTTTATAATGTGATAGATCTTTCACATTGTAGTATGTAAATAAATGAGAATGAATTAAATTATTTGTTTTATTGCGTAAGAATATGCATACTCAAAGTCAAATTTATTAACATCAGCCGATAAGATTGTCTAATGGACTATGGAGGGAGCTATGTTTGGTGTCTCTTATATGTACAAAATCAGAAAGGATATTTGTACTAGAATCAGTTACTGCTATAGTTCGTAAAATTAGTAAAATCGTAGTGAGCCAGTCATTGTCGCAGCATTGAAGACCGCGCCTCGGCTGGTGGAACAAGTTGATTGCTTGTGGGAGAAAATTTTGAGAAGCGGAGGACCAGGATAATTGGCACCAACTTTAGGAGAGCTTCGTCCAGCAGTGGACTACAGGTGGCTGACAACGACGATATAAACATCCTACTATTGTTAAGGGGACAGTATACTTCCCATCACGTTTGTCCAAGGCGGATTGTCGGGACGACTGTTTTTTTTCACCGTCAGCACATTGTAATTCGAATTTTCCGTTTATATCTTGCAAGTGTTCATATTTTTTTAAATAAATAAAATTCATTATCCCTTTATGTGTCCGGATATTGTAGTGATGCCCTAATAAAATTAAAATGTTTATAATTCCAATAATCCATGGAATTAGGGTGCATGTAAGACGTCTTTAGCAACCGCCTGGTAAAAATCACATCCTAAGCGACGGATTATTTAAGTAAAAAAATAAAACGTAAAATAAAGAAGATTACATTAGTTCGTAACTTTTGGACTTATAGTGCGGAACTCCGTGGTGCCGTGGTATGCGCGCTTCTATGGAGTTTCATAATTAAATTACAGACTAGGATACGCTAGCGACTTCGTCCACGCTTGACTTGAAATTCCCGGGACACAAAGTATCGTAGCATTTAAAAAAGAAAGTAAGCTGTCGTTTATTGGAAACTGTTTCGGAATAAGGTACTTTTTATGCATCCGAACAACTTCAAACCGTTCTCGGTAAAATTCCCGAGATAAAAAATATCACACATTTTATTGTTACAATACAAGAACAAACATACAAGAAATCTAAAAAAAATGCATCGGGTTCTCCATCGGTTATTCCAGTATTTTTTTTTAATAGAATAGTATTTAAATATGAAATAGTAATTTAGAATTTTTTAATATTATAGATTTTGATAAGGAAAAAAATTGCATGGATGAGTATAGTAGGTAATAGTGCAGTATGGCTATCCCTATAGTGTATTTACCTATGGCCATCACTAATAATATTGTGGGATCTGTGTTCCATACAGAGTCGCACTTTGCACAGCGGTACTAATTTGGGAAAGAAAATAATGAAATAGGCTGAGCCAGATGAAATCCATGTATTTGCTAACACAATGACAAAAGGAATAAGGAATAACAATAGATATAAACAGTCAATAGAATGTTTAAAAACACTTTTCTAAAACACATGTCAGTGTTTTGATATGACTAAAGGAAGGTTTTAATAAATATTAACTATGTGGAGCAGTTTTTACGAACTATCATTGTGCTATTTTTTTTTAAATAATGGCTGCTATGCCAAATATTAAAATTATCACAGAATTTTACTGCACCGAAACAGAAAATTGATAATTAAAGAATGACAGTGACAACTGACAGTTTTGAAAATTATTATCTATAGTCTGAAATTTTGACTGAATTTCGCGGAAAATCGGAAATTCCATAAAATCTGCCGAAAACTCAAAAGTTAATACTTTATTATTAATAGCTCTATTATTTATCAGTGCTACTCATAATGGAATGGTCTAAGGACAAAACTCTGAAATTGATAGAATTACTGCAAATGAATGCAAGCTTGTGGAATCCGTCGCTTTGCGATACCCGTCGAGAGAAGCAGAAGCGTAAAGAAGAGTTACGAGCAATTTCTGATATACTGGGGATCTCTATACTTGATGCTACCAAGAAAATCCAACACTTAAGAACACAGTACAATAGGGAATCGGTACGCGAAGCTAGAGCGAACGTTGAAGATCCTAACGATAGATATGTTAGCAACTGGTACGGGTATGAATATCTGCATTTCTTGAAAGACTCTAACAAACCATACAAAATGCTGCAGTCTGTAAGTTTATAGTCCTTGGCTTATTATATACTAGCTATATTTTAGTGTCGTTCACTTAAACTTTGGATTGTCTCTAAGAGGATACTTGCAGTTGTTCTTTTCAGTAGGTATACCACCAAAAACTCAATTTTTAGAATTACAAGATAAATATTTCATATTTAGCTTTGATGCAAAATTTATACTCCATTTTGAGTGAGCTAATGGAAATTCCAGGCTATGAGAAAGAGAAATGAACAAAAACCAATCAAATTTACTTTCATATACTATAGTATGTATAAATATTTTTCTCCAATAAATATAATATACAATTAATAAATATTTTTACTTTAATATGATTAAACAATTTGTGGTTATTCTTATACTATAAAATAAACTAATTACTTGAAACAATTACCTCTAACTTACTTATTACTTCTCTTTTAGTAATTTTAACAGGATTTCAGAACTTCTTGGAAATATAGTTATATAGTAAACAAAAACAATTTAAAGAATAACATAATTTATTATTCAGAATAAAAATTACATATAATATCTCAAAGTTTTTTTTTAGTAGCAATATTTTTGTAACCCAGGTGAGAACAAAATAAAATTTTATTCCATAGCACAGATATATATGATACATACAATAAGACACTACTTGAATGTATTATTTATATTACTAAGGTTATTTGATTTTATGTTATTATTTTAATAATCTCATTAAAATAATCTAAATAGTTCTATTGAACCCAATTGGGTATTTGACAGTCAAATCAACTGAGACACTTTTTATCATTGCACAAAACATCATAGTCTTCTGGATTTTGTATAAGAATACTGGCTTATGATGTCACAATTTTAATGAGTCCAATAACATATTAATAATTGTTTAAACTATAATTTAAATTATTTTTATAATGGACTATTGAAAGTAAGATGGAAAGTAAGTAAGTGCCTGTTCATTTTATTTGAATACTATTTTAGAATTTATTGTAATATGTGTCAAATACCTTAATTAATGTATTATTGTGTAAACAAAAATGGAAAAAAGAAGAGGGAGATAATAGGTATCTTATGAAGTTATCAAATAGTTTATAATATCATCAATCATCCAAATTTAACTTTTCATTAGACATCTTATAATATATAATATGACATAATCTATGATGTGACCACCTGAAATAGGGAGTGTATTTAGCATGAGCATTGTTTAGATTCAAGATGGATGTATATGATGTATCTTCTGTTGATGGTCCATAATAAACAAATAAATAAATAATTTAACTTTGAACTTGCAAGAGACAAAGTTACATCATATAGAGAGATGGAAGAGGCCCAAGTGTCAAAAAGATGCACTGTTAAAGGCTAAGCATATAATAGCATACTTATTTGTAAACATAGTTCTTACTAAGATAACAATATTTTATTGTGAAACATTTCAGCTTCACTACCTACAGACTTTTAGATTGGAAATTCTATTTTTATTTGCCACAATGTATTTGTTCCATAACTAATATTTGTATTATTAAATAATTTCCAGGTGGATACCACTGAAGTGATGGGTATGCCTTCTCACTTGGATAACACAATTAGTGAGTGCAAAATTGACAGTCTATCTCCACTACACAAGATACCCAGAATAGATTCTAATCAATCTGCCAAGCCTGAAGTTCCTTATACAACAGTATCCAGAAATCGGGATGAATTTACTGTGTTTGGAGAATATATTGCAAATGAATTGAGATCCCTTAAAGGTGAAAAGAATTTATTGGTTGCGAAAAAGAAGATACAAGATGTTATATTTGAAGTTAAGATGGGAATGATTCGTGAGCCTAGATGTGAGGCGGCTAGTCCTGTGCTTTTGACTCATGCGGTTCCGCATAATACTAACTCTCTTAATGGTGGTAAAGTGTATACATCTCCTGTAATGAGTACTATGTCCCACATTGACACATTGAGTGCCTCGCACTCTCCTCCAAGGACAATCAGTGAAATAATAATTAATAGTGCATGTCATTATTCTAATTTCAAAGTGGACCCTCAATAGCAGTGTCATCCACTTCCTACTGAGGAAGTGGATAAAAATGAAGGATACTCTATCAGGAATTGATTATACTACATTGCCAGTGTTATTTGTAGCAAGTCATAATATCAAAATGATTATTTTGATCTAAAGTCAAGTGACATAAAACTGAATGTGTAACTGCTAAAGAGTAACACAATTTTTAATAAATTATTAGGTAACTAGCTGACCCGGCAAACTTCGTACTGCCTCAGATTCAATTTTTTTCATTTTTACTCCTTTTAAACCTTCCGTGGACTTCCAAAAAAATTAAAAACCAAAATTAGCCAAATCAGTCCAGCCGTTCTCGAGTTTTAGCGAGAATAACGAACAGCAATTGATTTTTATAATAGGTTGGGGAAAAAGTTTTTTCGCATATAGTATGTATGAACTTGTAATAAGATCTCTTTGGCTATACCATTTGTATCTGGCTGGTTTTGGTATCATTAAAAAGTTTCCAATTTTAAAGAAGACAATTCCAAATTCAAATTAGGAAAATGTGTGATTTTCATTTATTTTTCTTATTGTTAAAATGAGTGAATCTAATGAAGAAATTCAATACATTTTAAAATTTTACTACAAAAAAGGTAAAAATGCAACACAAGCCGCGAAAATTTTTTGAGATGTTTATGGACCTAATGCAGTATCTGTGAGTAGCGCAAATTTGGTTTAAGCGTTTTCAATCCGGAAATTTTAATATCAAAGATGCACGTCGCTCTGGTCGCCCCGTTACGGACAAAATTGCTGCCATTTTTGAAAAAGTGGCGCAAGATCGGCATATTAGTAGTTACGATGTAGCTGGAGAACTGGGAATTGACCACAAAACGGTTTTGGCGCATTTGAAAAAAGCTGGGTACACAAAAAAGCTCGATATTTGGGTGCCTCATGAGCTCACTGAAAGAAACCTAATGAACCGTGTACTACTACTCATTTGTGATTCTTTATTACGACGTAATGAAACCGAACCATTTTTGAATAAGCTGATAACTGGTGATGAAAAGTGGATTACGTACGACAAGAACGTGCGAAAAAGATCGTGGTCAAAGGCCGGTCAGGCTTCACAGACTGTGGCGAAACCCGGGTTAACTCGCAACAAGGTGATGCTGTGTGTATGGTGGGATTGGAAGGGCATTATTCATTATGAGCTGTTACCGCCAGGCAGGACCATCGATTCTGAACTGTACTGCGAACAACTGATGAGATTAAAGCAAAAAGTTGAGAGAAAGCGGCCGGAATTAATCAACAGAAGGGGTGTGGTTTTTCACCATGATAATGCTGGACCTCACACATCTATAGCCTCAGCAAAAATTACGAGTTTGGCTGGGAGGTGTTAATGCATCCGCCGTATAGTCCTGACCATGCATCTTCAGATTTTCAACTGTTTCGGTCTCTGCAGAATTCTTTAGGCAATGTCAGGTTAACATCACGAGAGGAAAACCACTTGTCGTAGTTTTTTGATCAGAAGCCCCAAAATTTTCATAGCAATGGGATCACGTCCCTACCTACAAGATGGCAAAAAGTTATCCAACAAAATGGCACCTACATCTTTAGTCAAATGTAAATAAACTTTATAAAATAACCTTTTGAATTTTTATATAAAATGCGAAGAAACTTTTTCCCCAACCTAATATATAAGATAAAGCCCAAGTGTGCTGTGTATAATTTGTAAATTATATGTCTGCCAATGGTATTACAGTTCGAGATGCTGAAAACCAAGCAAAGTGAAGAAGAAAAGCCATAAATATGAAAATAATAAATAATTTTCCTATTAAAATACTAAGTTTAATAAATCTATTAAATATAAATAGTTTGTTATAGGTTAGTATGTTTTGTACTGAATGCCATTGTAATTTGGTTTCCCAAGACATGGACTTATGGCAGGTGTCTTACTATAGTATCTTATTATTCATTCTGTTACAACATCATTAGTAGAAAATTTGTTAGATTATTATATAGACTTGTATGGAGTTTATCTTAAATTGTAACCAGTAAGGCAAATGAATTAGTAGTAAGATATAGAAACCTAACATAAGATTGCAAAATCAAAAAACTGTGAAATTAGTTGGGTCATTACTGTAGAGGCATACCATACATTACATTCTCATATAAATTAATTTAAGAAAGCTATGTGATTACAAATATTTTTTGTATGTATTTTGAATGCTTTAATATACAATGTAAGGATTATTTCACAATAAAATTAATATCAAGTACTAATAAGCTACTATCTGTTACTCAGAATTTGATAGTGTATTAAGTGATGGCAGAGTAAGTATTGTAGTATAAGCTCATTAGTCAGTCTATTTTATCTGTAGCCTAATACTAGTGTTTTAAGATTAAATGAAATATTGTTAGCTAAAACACAGAAATGATGTGCATATTATATTTTTGTAATATTCGTGACCTGAAATATCTTAACTTAAAATGTAATTAATGTATGGAGATAGCTCGAAAAAAAATGTGTCGCAAGATCCCATTGCTTATAATTTTTTGTAAGTTTCTAGATCTGTTTTTCTTTAGTCCCCATATTCTACATCATATACTACTATTATACTGCTTCCCCCAATGCTCCAAAGTTTTTGTCTAATTGTAAGATTTTCCACGTTTTTGATTCTAGACTTATTGATTTTTTTCAATTTGAACTTAGTGTTTTTGGCTGTTGCTGTAGTGAGTGCTACTTTGTTTGAAAGATTTATATTCAAAGTATTGCAAATCTTAGTTGAACCTAGGAATCAATTGTGATCAAAAATAGTGTTTTAAAAACTTACAAATACGCAAGGTACAACTTTGTGCTTAGTGCGGGTTTTTTTCTACTCGATCACGTTCAAGTTAACGCAATTTTGTATGGCACGATTGATGTTCCCCTTCACGCTCAAGAGATAGCGTTAAGTTATTTCTATACAAAATACGTTAACTTGAACATTATCGAGTAGTAAAAAAACTCGCACTAAGCACACTGTTTCACATTGCCATTGTAATAATTCTATTATTTAATATGTCAGTATGATGCGAAAGTTGATTTTCTAGCAGTTACAATTTTTCATATTTTTTAAATAAAAAAATTATTTATTTATAATATACTATAATATGTAGTCACTAATTTGTACATGGTAGAATTTTACTGATATCTGAATGTACTTTTCGTTCCTTTAGTACAATAGGTGCCAGCACTACTATTAGCAGTAGTTAACATTAGGTATTTTCCAATCATAATACTAACATTGGTAATTGTTACCTTAACCAGTATTTTTCTTTTATCTGTGTAATTGACAATTCAAGTGGAAGTTTAAGTAGAATTATTTTGAGTCTCCAATATAAGAAGCTTCTTTGACGATTAAGTGATTAACTAAATTGTCTATGCCCCTTATAGTTAAATTATTGAATCTCTGGGTGAAATTGGTAAGGGTTTCTTCAAAGAAATGTTTCATTGAGAAACTAATATTTTGTGTGACCAGAAAGGGTGTTGTAATATAACAAGTGTGCTTTTCCCACATTTTCTCACCTATCTAGTTGAATTTGAGATTTCATATAAATAAATAAAAGTTTAATCAACTTACTAATACAGTTTTTTTAATTAACCTTTAGTTGCGGTTTATGTATTATATATAGTATGGTCATTGGTCACATACAACATGAAGTGATTTTTTTAGTTTACTCATAAGTTTTCCATGTCTGCGAACATTCTGATGCTGAACATAGATTGATATCATAGGTGTGGGAGTTTCATAATCTGTTTTCAATATATTGTAAGTACTTATTTAATAATGGGCTACTATTAGTACAATACTGCAAAGTAATTTTTTGTTCTATCGACTAGTCTAGGATTAAACTATCTCCAGTTTTGAAGGGCGCAAAAATTCAAATCTAACGATCGCTCGGCTCTCGTGATTTTAGTCAGGAAACTTGCGAGTGGCTTTAAAGCTTGTAGCAACGCCAACGTCCTTGAGGATTTTTCGGGCGATAGCGGGAATTACATATGCGCAGTCGTTTTTCAGATGCATTATTATTTTATTGTGAATAAAATAAAGTAATATTTAAAACAATAATAAAACTTATTATAATAATTTATCTTTCTTTTTTAAAGATGTAGATGTTTTTGTTTATCCTGTTTTGATAAAAATTGAAGGAGTAAAATGGTTTTAAGTCAATAATTTTGAGGTGATTTGGTGATTTTTTCTTAACTTTAAATAACTATAGAAAAATCATGAACAAGCTACGTTATGTATGTTTTGAAGATTTATGATAATTTTTTTGGTAAATTATTCATCAGTGATTACCAACGAAAAGTTGTTCCGTTTGCACCCCATTTTCAATATATTGCGGCAATAGGAGCCTTAAGTCTCGTAAAGTAAGTCATCTATACGACTTCGAATCGAGTGCAGCGATAACCAGATGAATAAACTTTCTGTACGCATGCTGTTGCGTTTGTCCTCGCTCGGTGATAATAAGCTAATTCTACTAAATAATCGTACTTAGGCAATTGTATACATATAAACAACTGATAACAAAAACATTCGCCAACAAATAACGCTACTGTTATTTTATAATCCAACGGCCGCTCGGTCGGTCTAGTATTCAAGTAACATTCTGGGTCACTAACTCTTAAGTGGTAAGTTTCCTTACTTTTTTTTTATATCATAATTTTCCTTCAATAACATTCTACAAACGTGAAATTATTATGGTGTGCCTTAATCTGCAATAAAAAGTTTTACACGGGCCGAATGCCGAATATTTAAAGAGTTAAAAATAACGACGTTATCGAATAGCCACATTAGTGTACAAACATACATTATCTACAAATATTTAACGTCACTAACAATGTCGCACCTCAAATAACACATTAAACTCACTATGTCCGCGTTAACCTTCTTTAACTGTAACATATCGCAGATGAAGACCCATCATTATAGATTGTAATGATAGCGTTTTTGTTATTAAGTGTCCCAGTCACTTTGTTTCCTTACAAATTGGATTTTATATTTCAAACATCTTCTGAACCACATACCTTATATTTAACATAAAATTACTGTTTTAAACCCTATAAAATCCATTGAGCTGTCTTGGAACTTATCATACCTATAGTACTATATCTTTTTGACTTTTTTGCCTTCCTCCTTTTCGATGACTTTTTCGTGTTCTCGCGAGAATGTGGAGAGTGCTCTTTCAAAGTCGTTTAAAATGACCCTTTAGCACAACTTATTTAACCTTTGACGTTTGTGTTGAACTTTTGACAGCAGATAGTTTTGTTTACGAAAGGAGACGGTTCGATCATTTCGATCAAAGGAATAAATGTATTAGGAGATATAATTTTAAATAGTTTGTTTTTCAGTAAAATGAGACTAGTTGTGATCTTAGCGTTAGCGTCGTTAGCAAGTGCGAAAATACAGCATGACAGATATGTTTTAAATTCTTTATCAAACCGAACGAGGGACGAGACCTATTTTAAGAAGTATTTACCAGATTGGACGGATTTGGACACTCGACCTCTTCCCGAATGGTACGATAGGGCTAAAATTGGAATATTCCTTCATTGGGGAGTATTTTCTGTGCCTAGTTTTAGGTCTGAATGGTTCTGGAACGACTGGAAAGGTAATCTTGTAAATTCCATTAGAATAATTTTTATAACTGAAATGAGTAAAATTTTAATATATGTATGAAGAGATTATTTTTGTAAAATGCTTTTAGTTAGGATTTAAAATCTTGTGGCAACTAAACCATTGTACAGTGTACACCATAAGTACCAACTTATTAAGCTTTAGTGTTCCTAATATGAATCATACTGATTCGCCCATGTAAACCTTTGTTAGCTGTCCTATGGAAACTTGATATTTTCTGTTTTTTATTTCCGTGTCTAATGTTATCTTTATACAATTTCAAGAAATTTAGTTCATATATTTTATAGGAAAATAATCAAATTTTATAATTTACTTTATATGTGTAAGTGATTTATTTATTCCTATATGTAGACTAAACAATATTTTTAGGTGGTAGTCTGGATTGCTTCAATTTCATGTATAAGAACTACCCCCCTGGATTTACTTATCAAGAGTTTGCACCCATGTTCACCACTGAATTTTTTGATGCAAATGAATGGGCACAACTTTTTGAAAAATCAGGAGCAAAGTAAGTCCTTTCATTTATTTATTATTAGCTTTATTTTTTTTATAAACCAATAATGTTTAGTATGATAGATGGACCAAGTAATGTTTCTTTTAATGAATTTAGGTGTTGACAAAGTTTAGGATTTTTTTTCATTTTGGAATAATACATTCTTCACCCCAATCTCTGCTTTTTATACTTGAAATTTTATTTACAAAAGTACCCTTTCCATAATCCTAACAAATAAATTGTTTATTAGTTTGGATTAATAAAACTGGTAATGAAGAGTAGTGTGATTTGTAACTTAAAAATTTGTACAACTCACCAAAAAAGAAGTATAAAAAAATCAAAAATTCATAAGGCCCAGTGAGGTAGGTAATACGTCTGCCCCTAGGTGATGCAGATGGTAACCACTTCTCATCAAGTAGTTTGTTTGTTTGCAGACATAAAAATAATTTTATCTTTTAAGTGTTAAATTTTATATACAATATTTCTAAGGTACATAGTGCTGACCAGTAAACACCATGAGGGCTTCACGCTATTCCCATCAAAACGTTCTTACAGCTGGAATTCTGTGGATGTGGGTCCACACAGAGACATTGTTGGTGAACTATCAAAAGCTGTAAGGAATCAAGGCTTGAAATTTGGTGTCTACCACTCATTGTATGAGTGGTTCAACCCTATCTATTTGGAAGACAAACATACTAACTTCACAGCCAGAGTATATACAGATACAAAACTATGGCCAGATGTGAAACAACTTGTGAATGATTATAAACCTTCTGTTTTGTGGTCTGATGGGGATTGGGAAGCTCACGATGATTATTGGAGGTCCACAGATTTGATTGCATGGTTGTATAATGAAAGCCCGGTGAAAGATGAGATTGTGGTGAATGATAGATGGGGTATAGGTATTCCTGGAAAACATGGAGATTTTTATAACTATGCTGATAGATATAATCCTGGTGAGTTACAAATTATTCAATGTTCTATTTAATCTATACTAATGTAATTGAAATATTTGACTGTGATTTCAAAATAAATATTAATATTTGAGGGAAAACTGCAAAATATATGTAAAAACAATGCCTATCAATAGCCATTTTTAGATTCATGGTCTCTCAGTTTATCTCAGTTAAGACTCAAAGGATTTCAATGAAAATTTTAAAATGGGGATTTCATCTTATATATTTGTCTATTTCCTTTCGATATTTTGCTGGGTTCAGAAGATATGGATATAAAATCCACGACCCATGTGTAATAAGTACAACACATGACTAGTTCCTAAATATGTACAAATACTTTTGTTATTTAATTAAATCAGAATAGCTAATCCATTGTCAATATACAACAGTTTCCTTTGGAAACCTTTGATTGCACAATGAACATAAATAATAACCAATATTTATATTGAGTTGTGACAGGCTGTATATTTTAAACAACATTTTGAAATTGTGTCAAAAATCGAGTTTAAAGTCTCAAATAACCCAAAAACGTGTTTTTAATTTACTATATGTATTATTAAAAAAATTTAAAGTTATTAGAAAAAGAAGAATATCAATAGATTACAATTGGAAACCTGCTTCTTTATTTTTCTTTAAACAGGCCCGTCTTTACCAAGGGGTGCCACGCGTGCAGTGATCTAGGGGGTGCAAGCATGATAACCGAGATGATTACAATCACCTTACACCTACACATACCATGCATAATTTACTAATTTCGAAAAATATTTACTATCATCTCAACTTGAACACTAGAATAAAATAATAACTGGTAAAGGGCGCATATTTATTTTTGCACCCTATACACACACACACACACTAGGCACACACGCCTAGTGTGGTTAAGACAGCGCTGTCTTTAAGATGTGATAATAGGATGACAAAAATTTTTTTCAAAAAATAGCCTTTGGCCCCTTGATTTTCTGCTTACACATGATTCACAATGATATTATTTATTTTTACCGACTAGGCCCTTAATTATTTATTCTAGAACAAATTTACCTATAGCTGCTAAACGTTAAGGAATGCAGACCATCATGAAGCACAAAACAATGAATACATGTCCTGAAGAATATAAAGTTAAGAAAGAAGGAAGTGATGTAGCCAATTCCTCAATAAGTTTCCTAAGTTACTATTCTGTTTCAGGAAAGCTTTTGGCACATAAATGGGAGAATGCTTTTACAGTGGACTCAAAATCATGGGGCTACAGAAGAAATATGAAGTTGAGTGAAATATTTTCAATGGAACAATTGCTTGAGCAGATAGTTACAACTGTCAGTTGTGGAGGTAAAGTTATATAATATAATTATATATACATATATTATATAAACTGTAAATTATTTTAGTGGGTTTTTCATAAAATTTGAACAATCATTATTTTCGTAAGGGCCTTTTCAATTTACATATTTTATAGAACAATTCATATTTTCATGCTCTAATTAATTACTTAGTACCTTAGTGGTAACACTGCGTGCCTTATTCATCCACATTCTAATAAAGATAATTCGTTCACTTTTCTGACCACTTCTCATACATATTATATACACACTAGAGTTTACCCGTCAACCTCTGGTGCGTGCCTCTTGTTTAACGAGCAGGCGTTAATACAGGTTACATTGTATTACATTTTTATGTTAGTAAGCTATTTGCCGTCCGAAGATTCACTTAATTTTATATCGCAAGCTACCCCATCCCCCGTCTATCTGTAAAGTACATAAATGACGAAACTTGACAAAAATGACAAATTGGATAAAATAGACGAATTGGACGAAATGGACAAAATAGTCAAAAATCATAAAAGCTACCCTACTTTTCGGGATAAACTTTACATAAATCTATCCCTTCTTCCAGGATGAAAATTATCCTACATCCAACGGAAATATTGAACTTACATTTTATATATATCGAATATCAGCCAAATCGGTCCAATAGTTTTTTCATGAAAGCATAACAGCCAAACAGAGAAATATATTTTCATCCCGGAAACTATCCCATTTTTCAGGATAAAAGTATCCTATGTTTATCCTCGGCATTGAATATATATATATATATATATATATATATATATATATATATATATATATATATATATATATATATATATTAGGTTGGGGAAAAAGTTTCTTCGCATTTTATATAAAAATTCAAAAGGTTTTTTTATAAAGTTTATTTACATTTGACTAAAGTATGTAGTTGCCATTTTGTTGATTAACTTTTTGCCATCTTGTAGGTAGCGACGTGATCCTATTGCTATAAAATTTCAAGGCCTGATCAAAAAACTGCGACAAGTGGTTTTGGCAGTCCTCTCGTGATGTTAAACTGACACTGCCTAAGGAATTCTGCAGAGACCGCAACAGGTGAAAAAGTGAAAGTGCAAGGCCAGGACTATACAGTGGATGCATTAACACCTCCCAGCCAAACTCTCGTAATTTTTGCTGAGTGGCTAAAGATGTGTGAGGTCTAGCGTTATCATTGTGAAAAACCACACTCCTTCTCTTGATTAATTCCGGCCGCTTTCTCTCAACTTTTTGCTTTAATCTCATCAGTTGTTCGCAGTACAGTTCAGAATCGATGGTCCTGCCTGGCGGTAACAGCTCATAATAAATAATGAATGCCCTTCCAATCCCACCATTCACACAGCATCACCTTATTGCGAGTTAATCCGGGTCTCGCCACAATCTGTGAAGCCTGGCCGGCCTTTGACCACGATCTTTTTCGCACGTTCTTGTCGTACGTAATCCACTTTTCATCACCAGTTATCAGCTTCTTCAAAAATGGTTCGGTTTCATTACGTCGTAATAAAGAATCACAAATGAGTAGTAGTACACGGTTCATTAGGTTTCTTTCAGTGAGCTCATGAGGCACCCAAATATCGAGCTTTTTTGTGTACCCAGCTTTTTTCAAATGCGCCAAAACCGTTTTGTGGTCAATTCCCAGTTCTCCAGCTACATCGTAACTACTAATATGCCGATTTTAGTAGCCGATCTTGCTCCACTTTTTCAAAAATGGCATCAATTTTGTCCGTAACAGGGCGACCAGAGCGACGTGCATCTTTGATATTAAAATTTCCGGATTGAAAACGCTTAAACCAAATTTGCGCTACTCACACAGATACTGCATTGGGTCCATAAAAATCACAATTTTTTTTCGCGGCTTGTGTTGCACGTTTACCTTTTTTGTAGTGAAATTTTAAAATGTATCGAATTTCTTCATTAGATTCACTCATTTTAACAATAAGAAAAACAAATGAAAATCACACATTTTCCTAATTTGAATTTGGAATTGTCTTTAAAATTAAAACTTTTTAATGATACCAAAACCAGCCAGATACAAATGGTATAGCCAAAGAGATCTTATTACAAGTTCATACATACTAAATGCGAAAAGACTTTTTCCCCAACCTATTATATATACATTTTTTGTATATATATATATATATATATATATATATATACACATATATTCTGAGTTTCAGCCAAATCGGCCCAGTAGTTTTTCCGTGAAAACGGAACAGACAGACAGACAGACAGAGTTACTTTCTCATTTATAATATTAATAGAGATGCTGATATTAGAAGAATCAATCAAATTAAATCAATCTTGTTAAAAGGTGCAGACCTAAAAAACCAGTTTGGTTGATTCATCCAAATTGAATGATAGAAATGGACAGTCTAATATTAGCTTAAGGACTTACTTACTTACTTAAGACAGACAGAGTTACTTTAGGGATGTATATATATATTCTGACCTAATAGATATACATAGATACAGATATCATATACTGAAGAGGACAGAATCACATGCACAACAAAATTGTGAACAATATACCTGCAAATCCGCCTCGAAATGTCGTTACGAGAGATCGTAGTGAACTGGCTTGCACGCAGTACGACCTGTGCGGTTGTGTCGTAAATTATTTGTTTATTCGTATGTGTCAATTATTTCTTTATTGTATACTTTATTGCACACCATGTAAAAATAAAGATACCCCATACTTGATTTGTATATTATCTTGAGTTATTATTCAAATCTTTTAGATTATTGTGTGTGTTTCAGGTAACGCCTTACTGAACATAGGTCCCACTAAAGAGGGAACAATAGTACCTATATTCCAAGAGCGACTTACCTCCCTCGGGAAGTGGCTTACATTAAATGGAGAAGCTATTTACAGCACATCGCCGTGGGTGTCTCAAAATGATACGTTTAATGGAAACGTTTGGTATACCTGTACTAAAAGGGTAACAATCATTTATTTAAAGTAACTTCGCAGGGTTTGTGAATTATCCCAGTTTCAAGTATTTAATTTTCAAATTTTAATAAATTTCTAATAAATATAGGTCTTATCAAATTGTTTTGGACTGACACGAAATAACAGATTTATTGAGACTAACCGTACAGTATTATAAATATTTTAGTGTGTCGAACATTTTTGTATATTTATTTGTAAATAAATATACAAAAACGTTTGCCAAATATTATTAGAAATATTTGATGCCCTACAATTATTATTAACTTTTGAAAATAATTTTACTCTTCAAAAACATTGAATCCATATTTCGCAAAATGTATCCCGTTTTCTAGCATAACACATATACCAAATTTCATGATACTTGCTTCACTCAAAGGGTAAACTGATTTTCTTGAAAGAAAGAACTAACAAACATTCGAACCAAGTCGATGAAACATTTATATTGATAGTTAGTGGTCGCCTAGCAGTCGAAATTTTACCGTAATTTAAAAATATTCGAAATGAGTCGGAACATACTATTAAAGTTATATTTTTTATGTGCATTAATTTTCGAGATATTTAGAAAATATGAAACATGGGAAAAACGAGTTTAGTTAGCTTGGTTAAGGTAATAATAAGATAATAAGTAACTCAATGTATTTGTAACACGTGTTTTATTCGTTCCTTTATTTATTTATTTCTCTTTTCTCTATTCCTTTTCCATAGAAACTTTATAAGTATGTCCCCCCCGAGAGGGGGCACAGGGTTGACACCCCAGACACCCCACACACACTCCTCCGTGCGCACACACAGGGGTAGAAAGGGGTATAAAGTTTTTCACGTATTAATATAAACTATATATTTGAAAGAAAGGTAATTTAGGAATTTTAGCAAGAGTGTAGAATGTGATGTCTTAATGTATTCATTTTTATATTTTAAAGGAATTTAACGCAATCAATCCGATTGCAAAACCTAAACCTGGTGATACGATAACAGCGATATATGCAATCGTCCTGCAATGGCCGCCAGACAACGTCCTTGTGCTGAGAGACGTCACCACACTCCTCCACAGTGGCAACTATCAAGTCGAAATGTTGGGAAATGAGGGCGAGTACTTGAATGTGAGTTGTTTTGATTAGTTCGAGTGTTTTTATATATTGTTTAAAGTCAACATATGGTATCAATGGCAGATAACGATGTCAAAGAAATCATATTGTTTTGAAATAGAAACTGCGAAAACAGAGCTATATTTTTAAAGAATATAGTGGTTTCTTTCCGCTGTCTGATTGGTAACTCTGCGCGTCAAATGAACGTATGAATAAAAGAGATTTCATATTCGCCGTTCACGATAACGGCGAATATCAAAGGAGAATGCTCATTTTGTTAGGCGACTTGGGCTTTATATCAAATGTAGTGTACCTTGATGATTCTTATCCTATTTTGTAGAGAATTTTATTGGTTGTCATAATGAGTAATTAAATTCAAAATTTTCGTCCAAGTTTAACAGAAATCTTAATTTTTCTAACTGAATATTTGAGGTTATGTTCGGCTTATTGACCAATACAGATACTTAAACTATGATAAAATTACAGTGTTCTAATACACTGCTAGATAAAGAACAACAATTAGAAAACGACCTGTAAGCTTACGTATACGGAACTTGTTTAGATAAAGAACAAAATAATAATGAATTGAATATTTTTTGTGCTATTTATAACCAGAGGAAGACCCGCGGCGCAGCCGCAAGGTGAACTACTACATGTGTGTGTGTCTACTATATATAATTCCACGTTAACGCTCTTGTAATTATTCAAAAATACAATATCACTAAACAATTAATATTTTCGATATAAACAGAAATGTTACTAAAAACAAATTATTTATTACCGAATATGGTTATTTTTCTTAATTCATTGTACAAGTTCATTATCCTATATAGAATTATTTATATTATCAGTTGTACCAGCGAAACTTCGTTCGCGTTGCCATGACGATGACAGTGTTAGTTAATTGCAACGACAGCACTAAAAACACGACCTCGGTGCTATTTTGGTTTTGGTTCCTCTACCCCATAGATACAACGTTATTTTTCAGAATAAAAAGTATTCAATGTCATTCGGGATATAGGATCGAGTTTTCACGTGATGTAAACAAGTTTTCTGATAGGCATATAGATAAAAATTTCTAAAAGTTGCATTTTAGTATATCCGCGGGTCCGAATTAACCTCCCTGTTCTTTTTCGCATTTTTAAATTCATAACCACTCTAGAACTTTACCATATTAGATAGAGATACATTATTATTTTATTTAACATATTATTATAGTCTTCTGGTTCAAGCTAAAACAAATCAGTGTTTCGATAAATATTTTGATTTATGCAATATTTTTAAACATCGATACTTTTTTAAGATCACCGCTTCATCGATGTTAATCGTAACAATGTTTATATCCCTAATGACCATCGACGTTGACGCTGACAATTTTTACTTTATTGTTGCCAGCTCTAAGATTTAAAAAAAAATATACTGATTGATATCATTAAATAATCGATTACCTATATAACAATGAGAAAAATGGACAATATTATAATGATATACGTGAACAACTTTCCTTTTTACATTGTAAGCTAATTAAGCACTTCAAAATAGTAATTCTTGCATAGAGTCGCAAGTTTACGGCAGGACATTAAAGGGTAGTCGCCCGGGGGCGATAATAATTACTATCCGATTTTAAGTTTTTAGCGGGCACTTGAAGTTTTATTTCATAAAATATATAATACTGGAAAAAGGAACAAAAGTTTCTGTTTTTTAATAATAATTGAATTTTTTTGTAGAAAATAGGAACTGGTTAGTAAATTGTTGCCTTTTAACAAGCCGCCAGAATTCCGGTGTTTGGCACGATTGCGATACTTATACATCAAAATAACACGAACTTATTCTGATAGCTATGCAGTATGTAGGTACGTATATAATGAATTTTGTAATTGATTTTTCTAATTAATTTAAATAATGTAATCGATACTCCTTTATTATTTACACTGGCAACTTTTTTTAACTGTAGACCTTAGCTATTTAATAACAATGTACAGGGGAAAACAAAGGTTTATTTAATTGCATTCTTATGCTCGGACGAAAAATTTGGTTATAATTAAACCGTTAATATATAAAAATAGTATTAAGATTTTAGAAAAGTATTTGGTTAAGGGACGTTCAAATTTAGAAGAGACCCAAAATGGGCATTCTCCTTTCTCCTATTCATAAGTTCATTTCATACCGAATAAACTATTGACTCTTAACATTGGAGACAAAACGCAAAAGTGATAATTATGTTTTAAGATTATAATTGTCATACAAATAAGACAAACCATCTTTTTAGATGTAAAAATTACATCGTATAAATGTTACAATCTATTTTCTGTGAATAAAGGAAAGGATAATAGAGAACAACTAACTATTTTTAAGTTGTGCGCAATAAACAATGCTCGACTGTTATTGCAAAACTAGGGTTCCTAACCGTACTATCATATACAGTATCGTGCTAGGTTTTAGCCAATTGTACTACATATTGTAGAAAAACAATATAGTACGATATGTACTATATTTTCATCACTAATTTTATTGTCGCGCTTTTTGTTAAGACTCTATGATTATTTTTAAAATAATAGATCTTTGAAATAATAATAAATAATGAAAGAAATAAAATAATTAATTTAAAATAAATGTATACTATTTTTCCCCTTATCCCAAAAGTACTATATTAGTACGGTTATAAAACAAAATACTATATGTCCTCTAAAAAAGGTGGGAACCCTATGCACAACCCTGACAACGGATATTAGGTTTGTAGCTAGGAGCTGGCGACAGTGGCAGTTGTCAGAGATTTAAAGCACACTAAGTTCACACTGGTAAACTATGATTCTTAGGTCTGTTCGAACGGGTTTCCAAAACACCAGCAGGCGCTTGCGCAGTATAGTTTCGAATGAATCAATTGTATTGGCTGTGTAAACAACACAATTTTTTTCGTTTAGGACTCCTTTCAAGTTTGAACTCCTGACATTTGGTAATGTTAGGGTTATGCATAATAACCCAATTATGTTTCCTAAATGTGGTGCAAGTTACCCTCTGTTACACCATAAAGCGCGGAAATAAATATAACTTTGATCTCTGCAAACAGTAGATTTGTTTCAATACGAATTTTTCGTACAAGTTATGTAGGGCGAAAAATTGAAATCTGTAACGTTATTTGCCTTCGAAGCTGGTGAACGCATAATATCATATTATTATTTTTTATTTTATTTAGGTTTATGGCTAGGCAGCTAGGCCCTTAAGCCAGATCTTAGATTATAATGTAGTTTCTTTATTTCCTTAAGCTTATCTGTAGCACAGCTGAACTGTAGGATATCAGCTGGTGCCATTCAACGGAGTTCTTGTGACAATTCAGAAGGCCACATTTGACTACACAGTTCACATTTCGCACATAACACATAATTACTACTCAAAAATTATCAATATCCTACAACTATTGTTCATTTTAGAGTAATTTTACACATTTTTAGAAAATAAAACTGCACAGCACATCTCCTTTCAGTTCCCGCCAAAAACTCCCGCAAAATCATACAATAGATTAGTTTACAGATAAGTAAAATAACAATTATTTTTGTTTCAGTGGTCGATCAGAAATGGCGATGCCAAAATTCGTTTTCCAAACAAGGCCACGGTGAAATCGGAATACGCCTGGGCATTAAAAATATCTGCCAAATAATTCCAACCATTTCCTATAAAGCTGAGGCCCTGAACTGTTTGTTCAAATGTTACCAAAAGTTTCTCGATTGTTGTGATAGCGGTTGTTAAAAGGATAGTAGTGCTGGGACCATGTTGTTAAAATTGTTTATAATATATTTCGTTATTTTTTTTAACAATATGCAAGTTAAATCTATTTCAAGATTAAAAATAAGTTTATCTATATATCCCAGTAGCATTGTCCAAACTTTTTCTGTTCTCACAATGACATTATAACATACCTACGTTAAAAATTGTGAAGAGCGTTTGTAAGGAAATTATTGAAAATAAACGAGTTTTAACGTCAAACATATGGTGTATTAATGAAAATATTGTGTTTAAGTTTACATCCTTATAAATATGTAACTGAACTTAATTACATAAAAAAATAAACAACAAAAAAACGGTATTTGTGCTAGTATAACGTTACAAAATATTACAAGATTCTATTCAATTACATTGCAAAAGCTTTCTTTTAACATAATACATTTTTTTTCATAATATGACGATATTACAGACCTGCATAAAACTAAGTGCTATGATTACATTCCTTTATAAAAATAGCTTATTAGTAAGTATTTAATAATATTCAATAACACATTTTATCCATAAATTACTTTTGGTTTGGTTATTATAAGCCCGTTTCCTATTCGCAATATATTATATTATTGTCTATTGCATAACTTTTATAACGATCAGAGGGCGTAAAGCGGCCGCTTTTTGAGAATCACGTAAATTGAGACGCGTCTATATGTTATGGTAGTTGTAAGGCATAGTATAAAGTTTCACTTTATATTGATACTTTTCATGTTCATACGAAACTGCGAAACTGGCCGCTTTAGGCGCTCTGAAATGTATTTAGCGCTCATTTCGCTTTTTAATCAATTATATTATACTAAATATATGTTCATATTTTTTATTTAAAATGATTTGCATGAATATATATGTATGAGGAATGACAATGGAATATTTTCTATTTCAGAAAATGGGGTAGCTTTTCGATAAACTGAAAATTACGGGGGCGTAGTGTAGCTTTAAGGAAGGCTTTAAATATAGCTATAAATAATTAATAATAGTTAAACAAACAAGTGCAAAATAGGCAAAGCTAAATTTTTATCATATAAAAAGGCAATTTTGAACTTCTTTGAAACTTTGTCCTACGAGAACAAATTCAATTCATGGTTGTCTCTTTGCAGTTATAAACTCAGCGAAGAAATTAAAGACAAATATAAACTGTTTATTTTTAACTCTTAATTTTCGTTTTACTGCGTGTTTGTTATATTTATTAGAAACAAAATAACTGCTAACTTTCATCAGCTAACCATGGAAATAAAGACAAGAAAAATATCCATGTCGTTATATATACAAATTTTATATAATATAATTTTATAATAGCTATGGCGTTATATGGATGGCTTGTATAGCGTTTATATATAATATTCTATAATATTATTGCTATTATAATTGTCAAGCACGTTCAAACAACATTGCAAAGCACCATTCCTTTACGTACATATTGTTCTAATAACCCGATTACAATAACGAAAAAAGCAAAGCCTTCATTGATAGATAACCACACTACGCTGCCTCCACACATTCATAATGAACAAATTTTATGCACATATCTTCATATACATATATTTTATATGCATTTACTTTATATGTAATTTGGAAATATGCTACATACATGAGATCATAAAACTTTGTGTATAATCAATTTTAAAACAACCACGCTGCATTGCAGTTATATTAGTATAAAAACGTTATGCTTAAGTAAGCTTGCAAATAAGCACAATAATATTAAACCAAGATAATTGGACGTATTTAAGCAAATGGTAATCAACACATTAACGATTTTGAGATATTCATAAAAAGATGCGTAAAACAGCCAAGGAAAGCTGTCATTCAAGAATGTATTAAATATCTCTTCAACAGAAAACACACGATTTGAAGTCTTTTTGTGCACTTACTTGATTTGCCAGTTTCAATCCGGTTTGTAAACAAGTCCAATTATTAGGTTAAATGTAAGTGTAAACGCAGCTTAATGTGGTTCTTCTTATTTAACGTTTATAAATTGGTCTACTCCAACATACATATTTTGAAATCTTCAAAAAACTCAGACGCATGCGCAGTACAGTTATTCAAATGGATATTTTTCTAGTGCCAATGTTTCTAACTATTCTAACTACTTACAAGTTGTGTTGGAGGAGGCCTCGGATTAACAAATTCGATGGCAATTAGTCAAAAATAGATATTTTGTAAAATAATAATAATAAAATAAATTTACTTCTATTGTAAACATAATATTATGCTTGTCATATATAATGATATCAACATATAAAATGATGATGATATGAAGTCATGGTAGCGTAATGGCTAAACGGGCGCGGGTTCGAATCCTGGCCGGAATCCATGCACCAATTGGGCAGTTTTCTGACCTAATGTGCATATTGTTACAATTACTGCGTGCTAACAACGGTGAAAGAAAACATCGTGATGAAACCTGCACATCGAAATAATTGATGTGTCAAAGCTGCCAAGCCGCCCTGGACAAGCGTGGCGGGTATACCCTCCGTTACCCCATAGTGGGAGGCCCCAGCCCAGCAGTGGGTCGTTTATTATGTATAATCATAATATAATTATATAATGAAAATAATTTTATATATAGGTATGCTATAAATCTGTTTGGATTTATGTATGTATTGAAATTATATGTTAGTTTAAGTATGTATATTTAATTTGTACAGTCCTCTTATTTTCTGGTCCATCTTCATCGTCACATTACTTAAGAACAGTTTCTTTAAGCTTGGTTGCCTGGAAGAGATCGCTTTTAGCGATAAGGCCGCCTGTTGTTTTGCCAAGAAGTATTGTAATTATGCATTATTGGTAATTGTGTATTTTGGTGAGCAATAAAGTCTATCTATCTATAATTTAAACAACTTTAATAGGTGATAAACCTTAAATCGATGAATGATTCAAGAAAATAATATCGTCATTGTAATCGGGTACAGTAAAGATACTAAAATTTAATTTAAGCTAGGCGCTGTTATATACATATATTTTTTAATCATAAAAATATAAAAGTACACATTGAACTATGTTATTTAATATAAAGTTAAATAAGTACCTAAATTTAGCGCAATGAAATAAACTTGTTAACATTGAATGAATATTCGCGTTTATATTTCGCCAACTCAAAAAAATGCACATGAGCCTTGTATTTTTATTATCGATGAGATTCGAGCGACATTTGCTTCAACTAAATAGTGTTGAGATCATAAACCCTCATTAAGTGTGAAAAAGAAACTGAAAGCGAATGCAGGCCTTATTTTTCAATCACCAGGTAAAAATCATTCATAGGATAAGATATAACATGAAAGAATTTAAAACTACTGTCGTGTGAAAAAAGTAGAATTTTATAACTTTTACATTCATTCAGGTTATAATTTAATCGATGACTATACTTATATATAATGACTTTTATCCGACGATTGAAAAGTTGTGTTTTAAGTGAGATAATTTCAAATATACTTAACACAACTTTTTGCCATCACTGAGCCGTAGATGTCGCTCGAATCTTTTTAAGGAATGCATTAAAAAATTACATTAATCTTCGTAAGTATTTCCTTATTATTATATAATTTCACTAATTTTGTACTTAAATACATATTTAAATGTGATTACAATAATATTGTATAATATACACTAATATAAACTTATAGGTCTGTTACAGTACAAGTCTTAGACGCAATATAATGTTTCTATTTGAAAACTTTACTGCGCACACATCTGGTGGTATGGTACGATGTCAGAATAGACCTTATATTGTGAATATTAAAATTAGAAGAGAAACAATGGAATTGATTTTGGAATTATCGTCTAAAATACATAAATACTCCCCTCACATAATAACTAATGGACTGATTATGATAAAATTATTTAGTATACAAATCAATTACATTTAGTAAATTGTGCAAAAATAGCAAATAATAAAGCAGATGCCTTTTAGCAAACCGTTACTGAACAAAAATATAAAATGTTACAGAAAAGCAAATAAAAATGTAATATTGCTATATATCCTATTGAATCATGTCCTTCCAATTAGTACGTACACAATATTGTATTTTGCTAAACTAAATATTTTGTAATCTATGTATACTAGTTAGAACGAGCCAACCAGGTTTTCTGTAATGGAAAATTTGAACGCCATCTAACTTATATTAGGGGAAACTATACCATTGTTGGCACCTCCGTAGTCAGTACAATGATTGGCACCTTATTATTTTATTCAAAACGTTTAAAAATCTTAATATTCTTTATTTTGTAGTCATACAATGATAATAATAATATTATTGTATGGGTACAAAATCAAAATATTAAGATTCTTAACATCTTAAATAAATTGACTGGGTGCCAACAATGGCAATGCTATATATAGTTTACCCTAAATACATATTGTCACGCCTGTTTCACATTGGGGTAGGCAGAGACAATGGAACTCAACCTGCTACTATCCTGACAAACACTTTTAGCTTCATCTACTTTGATTAATCTCTTCATACATACACGTTTATTTGAAGTGCTCTTTACCTTTCTTCAAAATATCTTCAATTTGATCATGGCGAGTAAATCGCGGCCTACCAGCACCGACTCTACCAGTCACATTGCCGTCATATACTTATTTTGTGATTCTGCTTTCATCCATTCTCTCTATCTACATGCCCAAGCCAATCTAACTTTTATCGGAATTTCAAAGAAGTGTTGAACATGTCATCTGATTTACACTATGTTTAAGATTTTTTTTTTATTCAATAACGGTTTGTCTTTAAAGGTGTGAAGAAATATTAAAATATTGCACTATATGTTTTGAAAAATTTGTAAATGTTTAAACCATAAGTAGAAGAATATACAAGTTTTATTACTGATAATAGTTTTAACTACTTATACAATAATATGGCTATGTATACTTAAGTAAAATATAATAAATCTTATGTATACAAAAGGTAACATAAAGGTAAAGAAACACAGTACATATTACAATAAATGGAAAAGCCTCGTGGATACGACCGAAGTATGTTTGGTCCGAGTGCACTTGTATAGAATACCTTTCGAGTACTTACGTTTGGACCGAATGCACTCGTATGTAATAACTTTCGAGTACTTATACTTCGAAGTACGCTGGGACCGTGTTGTCTCGTATGGAACAACTTTCAAATACTTATACTTCGAATTATGCTGGGACCGAGTGCACTTGTATGTAATAACTTTCGAGTACTTATACTTCGAAGTATGTTGGGACCGGGTATACCTGTGTGGAATAACTTTCGAGTACGTAATATAAGTATACTCGGATAGCGGTTTACATATATGGGCTTACTCGTGTCGATCTGTTTATCTTCTAGTATATTTTTTAGGTTAAACCGTCAACAAACTACTTGACTCGTTAAAATGATGACGTCAGAACACAGTACACCCGTACAAAATTATGGAGATTGTGACATTTTGTTTGATGATAATAAGTGTAATAATTTATTTGACTATCAAGTACCCCTTTAAATTGCCTTAAATTTAAAAACCGCTTTGTACCACATTAAATCCCCAGCGTAGGGTATCCGCGTATTATTTGGATGAACTATGACACCGAATGCAGCCTATCCCTCTGTCTTAAAGCCTCCAACTGCGGTAAGAGTGGAACTTTCTCATTGAAATATTCCTCAAGGGGAGATTGGGCTAGCATGGTTGCTAGAAACTGTTGTAGGGTTATGGACCATCCACCCTCAGAGGGTTCTGGCTCCTTGGACGGGGAAGGCTTCCTTTCTGACTCGTCTGGTGTATTGCCATTGGGGTCCAACTGAAATTATTTTATAATTCAAATAAACTTCTATACATTAGCAAAATAAATTCTGAAAAGTAATGACAGACGGAAAACTTTTAATCAAGTGCTCATTTTGACAAATTAATTCCAATTTTAATACTTCCTAATAGATTGAATTAAAAACACTAAACAAAAATGTAATTTCATGCATTAATATAAGTGAATTTGTTTTGTAATCTTTACCAACAGCCATACTCATTTATTACTGCATATTATGATCTTGTAAAATCAGTTTTTAAAATATGTTGTTAATATTGACAAATACACAAATTTTATATCCAAAAGCTCAGCAAGCTACGCTTATGTAATGGTTAATATACAACATATCACTCCGGGCCGATACTCGACACCCAGACCATAGTAAATAACGGCAAATTCCTTTACGAAACTTGCCATGCCAGGAATTGAACCCGGAGCCTCTGCGCTAGAGTGAGGTAGGCTGACATAGGATTAGCCCACTCAACTACAGAGGCAGAGAGGTTTTATTTTGAGGAAATAAAATATAAACCTCTTCACTTTTTATGTGGTACATTTCTTAACGACTACTTTATACCCGAGGCTGTGACAAGAGAACAAACTTACTTTTAAATTTATATAGTGTTGTTGTAGTGTGTGGTAGTTAATTTAACTTAATTTTGATAAATAATTGTCACCTCGGAATCAGGTTGCTTCTCGGCTGCAGCTAAAAACAGACTATCCTGCGATACTTCGCGGTTCAGTTCTGGATGGTGGTTCAATTCACCCAGTTGCAGGAGGAGAGTACCTGAAACAAACAACCAAACAATTATAAGCAAAAAATATCAATCAATAAAACAATCCATTGAAATGGAACTTTTTCGGTTCTCACTAAAAAGCCCAATGAGCCCAATGTTTCATTGGGCAATGGCTACCTATAAAGATTATGCTAGAACATGAAAGCTCTTATTTAGTTGACACTGATACATCTAAGGGCTTACTTTAAAGACGCCTTTTGTCGTTAATTTAAGAGGCGAATTCAAGAAAAAAGAAAGGCATTCATGAGTAATCTCTCTAATACACAAAGTATCCGAAGTCATATTTCCAATAGAACAGCGTTTCCCAAACTATGGTACACGGCTCACTGGTGAGTCGCGAGCGAATATTGAGTAGGCCCTGAAAGCCATAATGACAAAAAATACTAAGCAAATACACCTTTATCATTAGAATAACACTCATTGTATTTAATTAGATAACAAAATTTTCGGTGGTAACAGAATATCTTTTTCTTATTTATTTTTAAGTTTTTAATACTATAATCTATTTCAAATAGACTTTGTGATGATATTGTAAACTTTCCTATGAAACAAATATTTAATTATACAAAAATATATTATTTAATCCTGTTACTGAAATTTAATTATAAAACTGGTCCAGAAAAAATAAAAAGTGGTCTGTATTTTTGACCAGATCCATATATTTTTATGCAATTCGATGCGCTAAACCCGAATCTGGAGTTACTTTGGTCCATACCCAAACTAACCATAGACTTGGATTCAGTGCAGCGACTTACTTAAAAATGGGTCTGGTCAAAAGTACCGACTGCTTTTTATGTTTTGTGGCCCAGTGTAATCTTATACATAGAATCACTATTTATCTATTTATCGAATTTATCCCATACCGCCCTTTTAGAAGTAGACAGCAGTACGTATAGTAAAACTACGTTTTAAGCGCGGCATTTATTTGATTTTTATCTCAACGTTACAAGCCACTTCACCGGTTAAAACGTAATTTTGATTTTATTTGAACAGTTCTGTATTCATTTGGTTATACTCCTTTTTTCTTCATGGCAGGCAAGAGGCGTGTCCCGAATTTGATAGTTTGTTTAGTGGGTCGCAACCCACTCAACTTTGGGAACCAAGACAATGAGAGAACAGTGATAGCCTACCAGCTAGGACGACGGCTTCGTATAAGCTCGGCGAGTGTTGCGTCAGGTCGTGCAGCGCGGCGAGCAGTTGCAGGAAGTGCGCGCGGGGGAGGGGCGGCGCGGAGGGCGCGGGGGCGGGCGCCGAGCCCGGCGTCGGCGGCAGCGACGACGGGAGCCCAGACAACGCGCACGCGCGGACCCAATCGGCAGTGTACGCGTCTGAGTAAGAGGCTGCGAGGGGGATTAGAAACGTGCTCAACAACTAAATTAGCATTTACTGGTGCTGAACAGTTCGATTAAATTTAATATTATGATTTTGAGAACAATAGACGATGACAAAAACAGTGAACGCTCGTCGCTATTGTAAACCTTAATTTTTATTAAACGTGATTCAACATATAATTTATTTTCTTTTATTACAATAGAGAAGTGGACACAGTCATGTTACAATAAATTCTGATATTTTTACATTAGAAAAGAACAGACGTTAAATAACTTTTTATCACCCACCTTTTAAGATGTCACCATAGAATCAATCTTAATTACTTTTCGAACAATAATTAATGCGTTATTTCACTACTTTTACTTGTACCTACTTTTGACGTCATAAGTATGAAATATATTAAGATCGAGACGATTTGTAAGTGTATAAAAGTAAATCAGTTGATTTGACTGTTCATTCCCGTATTATGCTTACCAACTACATAAGAAACGAATAATACTAAAATAACAGTTCAATTAGATTTGATATTATATTTTAGACTGGGAAAAACAGTACATGCTCGTCGCTGATGTAGAGATGTTTACTAAGCGTGGACCAATAATGTGGATAAGTGTACCGTGAATAAGTTTCGTATGGAATAATCTAAGGTGTACTTGCACACTACTACTATACTTTTGCCTAATACATTCTTATTTCTATTTAACAATATAAAAATGATTGTATTTATTTTAAAATTGAATCTTACAGATTACTTATTGAAAGTTATGAGTCGACCACTGGTTCCAAAGCAATTTTAGTTACTATTAACGAGAAGAAGCCGCGCAACAAACTCCCCAACCACATATCTTTACTTCTTATGTAGTTTAAACAAATATAAGATTTTTCGTTAAATCTTATATTATAATGTATATAAATAATAACTGAAAGAGTTTGATAACGAACAAATTATACCCATTCGGTGTGGTTGTCTAAAAAGTCTTTCATCGTATAATATTAGGTTGCGGAAAAAGTTTCTTCGCATTTTATGTAAAAATCCAAAAGGTTTTTTTATAAAGTTTATTTACATTTGACTAAAGTATGTAGGTGCCATTTTGTTGGATAACTTTTTGCCATCTTCTAGGTAGAGACGTGATCCCATTGCTATAAAAATTTTGGGGCTTTTGATCAAAAAACTGCGGCAAGTGGTTTTGGTAGTCCTCTCGTGATGTTAACCTGACACTGCCTAAGGAATTCTGCAGAGACCGAAACAGGTGAAAATCTGAAGGTGCAAGGTCAGGATGCATTAACACCTCCCAGCCAAAGTCTCGTAATTTTTGCTGAGGCTATAGATGTGTGAGGTCCAGCATTATCATGGTGAAAAACCACACCCCTTCTGTTGATTAATTCCGGCCGCTTTCTCTCAACTTTTTGCTTTAATCTCATCAGTTGTTCGCAGTACAGTTCAGAATCGATGGTCCTGCCTGGCGGTAACAGCTCATAATGAATAATGCCCTTCCAATCCCACCATACACACAGCATCACCTTATTGCGAGGTGGTGTGAACCTTGTGGTATCGCCACAGTCTGTGAAGCCTGACCGGCCTTTGACCACGATCTTTTTCGCACGTTATTGTCGTACGTGATCCACTTTTCATCACCAGTTATCAGCTTCTTCAAAAATGGTTCGGTTTCATTACGTCGTAATAAAGAATCACAAATGAGTACACGGTTCATTAGGTTTCTTTCAGTGAGCTCATGAGGCACCCAAATATCGAGCTTTTTTGTGTACCCAGCTTTTTTCAAATGCGCCAAAACCGTTTTGTGGTCAATTCCCAGTTCTCCAGCTACATCGTAACTACTAATATGCCGATCTTGCGCCACTTTTTCAAAAATGGCAGCAATTTTGTCCGTAACGGGGCGACCAGA
Source organism: Dendrolimus houi (assembly GCA_039645545.1). Classification (NCBI taxonomy): domain Eukaryota; kingdom Metazoa; phylum Arthropoda; class Insecta; order Lepidoptera; family Lasiocampidae; genus Dendrolimus; species Dendrolimus houi. The sequence continues at coordinate 18,467,433 of CM077127.1, read as the reverse complement.
GCGACGTGCATCTTTGATATCAAAATTTCCGGATTGAAAACGCTTAAACCAAATTTGCGCTACTCACAGATACTGCATTAGGTCCATAAACATCTCAAAAAAATTTCGCGGCTTGTGTTGCATTTTTACCTTTTTTGTAGTCAAATTTTAAAATGTATGGAATTTCTTCATTAGATTCACTCATTTTAACAATAAGAAAAATAAATGAAAATCACACATTTTCCTAATTTGAATTTGGAATTGTCTTCTTTAAAATTGAAACTTTTTAATGATACCAAAACCAGCCAGATACAAATGGTATAGCCAAAGAGATCTTATTACAAGTTCATACATACTATATGCGAAAAGACTTTTTCCCCAACCTATTATAATATCTTTCTCGCACAAACGTTGCTTTAATAATGTGTTATCTATATATGTCAATGTTATAATTAATTACCTGATTGACTAATGGCACTATCACAGGATTTATCCAAATGGTTGCCCTCCCCGCACACTTCACTTATCGAACGCTGCAACGATGACGTCATCGACGCTTGCTCCCCTGTTGGTGAAGCTTCTTCACTACAAGACAATTTTTGATTTTAATTAAATCTACCTTCCAACGAATCAAAAAATCATCAAAATATTCTAAATATCAGCCACTTCTCTAACACAGACAGACATAGGATGTCAGAATAGAAGAATATTGAAGAAGATAGTACTATCATAAGTGATTAAGAAAAAGCTTTCTTTATGAAAGAGAGAATAAAATACACTAAGTGGTGAAATACTACACCACGTCAATTGCAAATTGAAGCCCAGCTTATTTAATATTTTCTATTACTATTACACAATTTACAACTTAAATAAGCATAACAACCTAGGTGGAACGGTTATTCGATCCACCTCTTAACATGGGCCGTTGTGAGCGCTGTCTGATCGAAAATGATGACGACATTAGTGACGTTTTCGCCACGACCACAACGACCGCGGTCGCCTTGTGGAACGGCTATCGGAGCATTTTGGGCGTTATGAGCTACTAATGGAATGCGCTGGTAATGTGCAATTAATAGCAGATTAATAATGAAGTATAATAATATTAATTATTAATCTGCTATTAATTGCACATCACCAGTAAGTAAATCAATCAACCTGAGCGCCTCCAAAATTTTTGTATAAGGTTCATATTTGGGTTACGCAAATAACCACGGTCGGTCACGGTCACGGGTTGTCTGGAAGAGATCGCTTCTTAGCGATAAGACCGCCCATTGTGCACATTTAGAATATTTTTAGGCTGTAAGGTTTTCTGTAATGGAGTACAATAAAGTGTTATCTATCTATCTATCAACTTTTTAAAGATGGTTCTTCTCGACCCAACAGTATAGTAATTAATATAGTTGGCTGGACTTGCGCAAACACACGAAACTAACTTCTCTCCAGATACATTTAAATTTTGCGCATACTGTATGTGTGTTACATAAAAGTTTATGATATAACGCATACTTTATATCTTTATTTTTATTTATTTATTTACTTTCCAGAAAATGATAAACAAAATAAATAGAGTACAGGTAAATTAGCTTCAAGAGTTTGTAGTAATATTTGTATATTTACAGCACTTCTGAAATTTAGTATTAAAAATTATGTTTAATATTAAGTACCTGGCTATAAGAATATATTAAAGAATTACCTAGTTTATTTATTTATGTGCTGACAATACATTACTACTACAAACGGAAAAACGTCTCGAAGCTAATTTATCTGTACAAAAATTAGACAAACTTAATTAAAGTGGGAAAGACAGGAGCCCAAACTAGGTAATCCCTGTGTGATGGTACTCCTGGCCCTCGACTCCCTATTAAAGACTATTTCTATAACAACCTCCACCAAAGAGCACTACAATCAAAGAAAATAAAAAAAATCAAATCATTATAAGACTTCTCATTCCTCACCCATCGAAAAAGGAGATGGCATCAGCAGCCAACTCCTCCCCGGTCTCGGTGAAGTGCGTCGGTCGCAGTTCAAGATGCGACAGTAGCGGCGGCGCGTGCGCACAGTACAGCGCGCGCAGACGCCGCTGCGCGTCGCCCCGTGTCGATAAGCCGAGGGCCACGCTCAGGCCGCGAGCACTCACAAAACCATCATCATCATTGTCCATTAACTAAAAATTGGGAATATGACACGACACATCTTAGCATTAAATCCAGGTTGCGCGGTCTTCGACATCCCTATTTGTGACACCATCATGGCGCCATGGCTAGACATTTGTTCCCCACGTAAGTAGCCGGTTTCCTTAAAACGTGGCCGTACCAATGTAGGCGACACTCTTGCAGTTTATCCGCTATGTCATGGATATGGAGGCTGCCGCGGGTGCGAGTTTCTAACGCGGTCCTTGCGCGTGACTGACGTGACGTCACGACATATCAATGAATAAATACAACTGATCTCGTCCAGACTACTCTACAGAATCGGGTAGATGATACATTTCACAATACATACATATTGTCACGCCTGTTTCCTATTGGAATAGGCAGTGCTGTTCATACATACACGCTTATTTAAACCGCTTTTTACCTGGCCTTTCTTCAAAATATCTTCAATTTGAACATGGCGAGTACGTCATGGTCTACCGGCACCGACTCTACCAGTCATATACTTGATTTGTGATTCTGCTTTCATTCATTCTCTCTACAGGCCCAAACTATCTTAACATTCCTTTTTCAACTCTTGTAACTACATCCTCTTTCAATCCACTATTTTCATGTTCCTTCTGCCATTCTCAACTTTCACTGTGCCATACATTAGGGTGGGTACTAACACTCTTTACTGGATATCCAGGTGTGCCTTTATTGATATCTTCCGGCTGTTCATAAAATAGTTTAGTCCTCCATTCACCTTCTTGCTTGCATTTCAAAATAACCCTAACTAATATTAAAAATGTGAATGCAAGTTCGCTTGTAGATTATAATTCCTCCATACTGGAAGAGCTCGATATTGGAGATCACCAGAGGTTATACTACGGATACTGCAATACTTTGGCCAGATAACCCGCAAGAACCCAGACAATATTAAAATAGGAAAAAACATGTTCACTTCATAACATAATTATGTATCTTTTTTTGGCGCGAGCGAAGCAGCGGGCAAAAGCTAGTGTTGATATAAAACAGTAGTCATTGAAATACTACGTTACCATGATGTTTTTAAAATATTGTGATAGAAAATGACTTTAAAACAATAATTTATGCGTCATTCTTCGACTCCTATTACTTGTACAAAACTATAACATTTTGTACACTCATATATAATCTATGAGGCCATGGTTTTGTATGATGGTCTGAATTGTCATCTAGCCTATTGTGTCTGTAATATTTATTTAAGACTATTGTAAATACCTTGAACATTCTAGCAGTGATGGCTTCAGCATAATCCCCTTTTGCCCAAGGTGACAAGGCCATGAATAATGTTTTGAATTGGGTATAGTCCAGCCTGTAGGCCTCATAGGGCGCGTCCAACCTCTCACAGGGCACACGCTTCGCCCAAAGCAACTCTTCCCGAATCGCGCTTAGCAGCTCCTGCGACGAGAAAAAGTAATGAAATTACATAACGAACGTAAAACGATTTCGGTTACTACAACCGAATCACTCCTTATATTAATGTAATGAAATTAAATATACAATTAGGAATTGTTACCAAAGGAACGCATATTAAACTTTCAATAAAACAATATACGAGAATTTAAGTGGAACGCGACCTAAGTTAAATCTGCGAATGACGGTGGATACAAAAATAGTTTTTTGTACCCATGATGTATTTCTTCGGTAAACTGAAGAAACACATCATTTTTATTCCTTGAATCCTTAAATAATAAAGAGTTTTCTTATAAAACGACATTCAAAATCCATTCACTTAAATTCCTATTCAAATACTATTAAAACCTGTTATTTAATGCTAAAATTTATCAAAAAACTATTTTTGTATCCACCGTCATTCGCAGATTTAACTGTGTAACTTAGGTCGCGTTCCATTTAAATTCTCATATACTGTTTTATTGAACGTTTATATATGCGTTCCTATGGTAACAATTCTTAATTGTATAATATATTTACATTACATTAATTAAGACATAAGTGGATGAAACAGTTATGGAACATTATAAACATCTTTTATATTTAAATCAAATGAAGGTTTACAGATAACATTTGAACTTGGTTTCCGAAATATCAAGCGATGAGGGAGTTATGTAAGAAAGCATGAAAAAAAAAAAAAAAAACTTTATTGTTTTTTTTTGTTAGTTTGCCAATTTTTGTCAAGTTTGCCAATTTTTGTCACGTTTGCCAATTGTAACATATCCCCTTTATCCACTCACACCTACATTTTTTTTAAACTATGATTGCATCCGTTTATCTTCTATTCTGAAAGGACATATTTTATAGGAAGGTATATCAACACATCCATAATAAGTAAACTGTAGCATTATCATAAACTTACCTACAAAATAAATATCAATCTTAATCATATAAAAATGTATTAAATCCTGTTACTATTGATTATTAATATTATATTTAGAACCAGCTTTGCCTGCTACTTCGTCTGCGCGGATTGTCTTTTCGCGAAACCCTAATTTTAAAAGTAGCCTAAGTTACTTCTTATAACATCAGCTACCTGCCAGTGAAAGTCCCGTCAAAATCGGTCTAGCCGTTTCAGAAATTAGCCGGAACATCCAGACAGACTAAAGTTCTAAGAAATGCATTTTCGAATTCTCTTGGATCGAATTATTCCCCCTGAGTTTTTACACATTACTATTTTTACAAACAGACACTCCAATTTTATTCATCTGTATGTATAAATCAGGATGCTTACTTCCCTATTTACGTAATTTCTCCCATGCCGTCTAACTTGAAACAGACTAATTACATTACCTGCAACTCATTGGCATCCAACAACCTATCTTGTTGCAGGGCCCTTAATGTATTTCTTTCCAGACTGTCTTCCAACTGTCTCACAACACGTAGTCTATGCTTCAAACGCAGGTGCTCTATGTGTTCGCTGCTTACACTCGTACCGTATGAGCGGTAAGATTGGTATATTAACTCTTGTATCTTTATGGTCTGGAAAAGTAATTTTTAAATAGATAAGTCTTATACATACATGTTACAGGTATGTAAGCCAAATCCTTTACACCTAATAATCAACAGGGTAAAAACAAAAATGTGGTCATATCCATTATGTCCTAGTCAGAATTAGCCAATGTAAATTATTATACAGAATCCAGAATTCGTACATTGATCTAAAATACTTCTGGAAATAATTTCTGATAGTGAGCTTTTATTTAAATTGTAAATAATAATAAAAAAATATATATATGGTAAAATAAAATAGAATTTTATAATGTTAGACATTATAAAATTCTAAACATGCCATGTCTGTAATATGTAATGTCCGTCTGTCTGGAATAGACTATATAAACGATGGAGAACACGATGTAATTTTTTAAAGGTCTTGTCTGTATTCTATTTTGTCTGTTTGTTCAGGATTCACTCAAAAACTACAGGGCCGATTTCGATGCGGTTTAATTCATAGACAAACTCTGCGCTACTTTGTATCCTGGGAATTATTTAAAATTTAAAATAAAACAAAATTCGAGTTCCAATGTGATTTTTTTACAGATTGATAGCAAATTTAATATAATAAAATGTATGATATTTTATATCCCGGGAGCGATTTTAAGTTGTTCGGATGCATGAAAATTAGCTTATTCCCGACATAGTTTCCAGTAAAACGATAGTTTACATTATTTGTTTAAATGCTACGATATTTCGTGTCCCGGGAATCACGAGGGAATTGCAAGTCAAGTGTGGATGAAGCATTTCCTAGTACAGTATATAACCAGTTATACAGACTAACTAAGTCAATTTAGATTTGTTCTCTTATATCTTCCCATTAAGAAAATAGAGCATAGTCTAAGCTTTAACAATAGCACAGTAGATTGTTCCATAAGTCTTAAAAACAAAGTAACATGAAGAACACAATAGAGATATAGGCCCAGACTAATGTTAGAACGAGATGGTTATATTCGGGAAGAAAATAGAATAAATATGCAGTTTTCTGGAAACGAGTCTCAAGGACAGGATTACTTCTTGGACAAGGATAGACATATAATTAAGCGACGTACACTAGACAAGGACAAAGAAGCCTATGAGCTGGTTTGTGTTATCCATAGATTCATGACCATCATTGAGTGTAATTTTATCCCAGCCTTGGACAACATATTGGACTGACTCTTTAGTGTGAGTTATACTCGCATTGGCTTAAATAAAGGCATATTCTCTTAGATCGGCGTTTCCTTCCAATCCCGGTACACACTACACGCAACATTATAAACACGATACCAACACAACAAGGATACAAAAATGAATTCTAAGCACATCATATGAAGATTGTAAAATACCTTTTCAGCAGTCCTAGGCTCGGTGGACAAAGCCATGGCTTCTTCGTTGTATATCCCTTCGAGATACTCGCTTAGAACTTGCATTGCCTGACCATCCTCACTACATTTTAGAAGCTTCTCACGATTTATATCCAGAATTGTTAATGTTACCTTTAAAAAAAGACATTCTTTAGTTGTGGAAAACCAATCTTCGTCAAGAAAATCTTTTAAATTTCAACTTTAAAATCCAGCTTCGGCCATATTGTAAGTCAGTAATTCGGAATTTTTGAACTAGTTATTATATATACAAGAACTAGTTATTCTGAAAAAAGTACAATTTCTATGGGATACGGACACGAAATATACTAGATCTAAGCTGCATGGAAAAGTCTAGTAAACAAATAATTAAAAGTATTCGTACCTGGAATATAACTTTCGCACCGTCATAGAAGAAACAGTCCATGACATTAACAGCGCATTCATATGGCATCACACTTATGAATAGAGTAAGAAACCAAGACAAAGAAATCATCTTCATCATGCCGAGCTCATCTAATTTCGCATGCAACTCTGGTAAATGCACTTCTGTTAATTCTTCAAGAACTCCTTGGTCGACCTACACGAAAATAACAATTTTATTTAGTTTATACAAATTATTTAATTTTGCAACCCCGTTTTTACTAGGAGACATTCCAGCTAGCTGCTCCATTTTAAAATGTAGTATCTGTTTTTTTTTGAGGTTAGATCTATATATTGTTATGACCGACAAAGACAAATTCACACCTGCATACCTGTTTTGCACATTTTATTACCTTTCGGCATTTGGACTTCTTTTGTTTCCTTTGTGTTTAAAATTTTTGATTAGAAAACAACCCATTGTGTATTGTAATCTTTTATGGTCATTAGCCAGATGTGCGGGTTACAATTTCTAAGAAATTGCGTCGACGCTTGCCGGGCAGACATATTTGCATTTGTGCAATAAAAAGCAATGGCCCGATTGAGGAAGGACAGCCGAGCGATAACCACGAGCGAAGCAAGACTTGTGTACATTCGGTAATCTATTTAGTGACGGACTTTGCGCGTGTATTTGAATTACGATTTTCTGCATTACGTTTAGACTTATTGTGTTCGGGTATATTTGTACCTGTGTTATGGGTGTTTGTATAGTTCAAATAAACTCTATAGTAATTCCAATGGCATTTTTAATTCGAGTCCTGCAACTCGTAACAATATCTATATCTGTGTTATTTCACTTTTAATACATAACACTAAATCTTATGCTTTTTTTATTAAAATTATTTCATTACAATATATTCTAATTACAAATGGAATTTTTAATGAATTTAGTATGCCAGCTATTTTAATAAGACGAATTTGAAAAAAGTTTGTGCATTGGCAGTTACTAGGTTTTGAAATGGGGCAGTCGATTTGCATTTCGACTTTATCGCCCGGCACGAAATCTACATATATAGCAAATCAATAAAATATTGAGCCACTTTGTTCGACAAAGTCACAGAACAGCATAAAAATATCGGATGATATTTCCCTGCGATATGTAGCACAGGAAAGAAACAGCTTGAGAACATATTACGGTTTTATAGCCAAAATAAAAGCCTGTTGAACCAGTCACAAAATATCTTTTCAATTTCAGCTATTATTTCGGCTAATTCCGAAGTTATAGGTCTTGTTGTGGCTCACAAAATCACATTTCATAAAACAATTGAGATGGTAGCAGAAACACAATTCCTTCTTTAAAAAAAAACAATTTCTTACAACTATTATCATTATTATATTACAGCTATTCTCACTTACCAAGGCTCCAACAACCCTCGTATTGTAATAATCAGGTAACAAAGTCTCGCATATTGTGGCTAATAGCCAAAAGGCTTGCTCTTCGGGACAATATATGAGTAATACGGACGCAACTATATTCATAGCTTGACAGTAGCCTATCGTTGGATTCTTAAGTGCATATGCACACAGTACTCTGCGTAAGGCTGAAATACCTGAAATATTTTTTTGTAACTTAATGTACAGAAATTATGTTAATTATTTTGATAAATGATGATTATTCGTCTTACTCTTATTTTATTAAAAAATATATAAACAAAAATGTCAATTGAAATCAGAATTTTTTTATTTAACCTATCTTTATGTATACATTTCTTCAGTACATGTGTATACTGTGGATATAACGCTGGACCGATTATTATGAAATTATTGTGGATTCCGTGATGGTTTAGAATCACAAATGGGTCTGATAGGTGGCGCTGCAATCGGGTTTTATTTTTAATTTTTTAAGTCTGCCAGGCCCACTAGTACTAATATATAAAGCACTTGAAAGTGCCTTTGATTGTATATTTGCATGTTTCTCTTTTTGAGAATAAACTGAGATCAAATAGGGAAGTGAAGCGTGGATTCCTAAGAGGGTGGTCTAGATGTAACCAAGAATAAATATTAGGATGATTATGATTTAAACACGCACTTAATCCGTTAAAACATTTACATGGCATCCCAATGATCTATACTAATTTATCAATTCCAAAAAACATTGAAATGTATCTGAAGATAACCCTAATCAGCTGTTATATAAACATTTGTTTGGTTTTTGTTGGTCTAGGGTTGCTTTAAAATAATTTTCCATGTTTTTGGAATCAATAAATTAAGTATAGGATTTTCAATACACCATATGTAGTCTAAATTATTTATAACATTCATGAGAAGCTAAAAAATACATGTTTAAAAACACTAACCGACATCATTCTGGAAAGCTCTATGCTCAGGCAAAGACCTATGCAAATCCCTTTCAATCTCATCATTCGCCTGATTCTTCGAAGATAAAGCCTTATTGACCAGCCGTTCATACAATCCTTTGTTTTGTGCCTTTTGAAGTATGGATCCGGAGAACACACTCCATAGTTCCCCACGAAGAAGTTCTGGGATTCCATTGACGACTAATTCACTGCCATCTGTAGTTTGATACATGCTGACACCACGACCAACTTCTGCCATGTGGTCTTCCCATTGTTTTTCCTTAAAACAGATAGATAGATAGATAACACTTTAATGTACACCATTACAGAAAATTTACGAACTAGTATTACTCTAATTGTGTACAACGGGCGGTCTTATCGCTAAAAAGCGATCTCTTCCAGACAACCCCTGGCAAGAATAATGTTGATTAGGAGTGGCGATGGTGGTATACATAATTATTGTACGATTACTTACATTTTAATAATAAATAAATAACTATACTATATACAGTTGTGGTCATATAATTAAGAACGATTTGAGTTCTAGAAGTTTTTTTATTCAAATCGTGTCATACACAGAGATGTGTACCTTCTGAGAAGCAACTAGTTATGTTATAAAATAGTCACATTAATAGAGCAATGTGGCTTAGGAATAAAGAATAAAATCGCAAACTATTTTTTTTCACATTTTATTTATTTTACCAAAGTAACACATTCAAATAATACTGAAGCTGGATAAATAATTAAGAACGATTTATTAAACTGCTCGGGAATCGTTTTGTATGACACTCACATTTAAAAAATTACAATAATATGTAGCGCGAGAAATTTAAAAAGCAATTTAATACATTTTTAACTAAAAATAATAGATAATAGCATATCCACGGCTTTTAATTACTGCTTTAAACCGGCGAGGCATTGACACTATTAATTTTTGACATTTCGCAAGAGAAATAGAGTTCCATTCTTCTAAAAAAACGTCGTACAGCTCTCTTAAATTCCCACACTGTGTATTTGAAACCTTTTTCTTTATTTCGAACCACAGATTCTCTATTGGGTTTAGATCTGCGCTGTTAGCTGGCCAGTTTAAGACACAAACTGATTGCGCTATAAGAAATTCCCTTACGGTGCGTGCTGTGTGGTTTGGATCATTGTCATGCTGGAATGTCCAAATAACCGGTAGAAGGTTTTCAGCATAAGGTAACATTGTTCCTTCCAGTATATTTTTGTATTGAAACTGATCCATGTTACCTTCTATCAACTTTAAAGGTCCAACACCATGTCCAGAAAAGCACTCCCAAATTTTCACATTTCCATCACTGTGCGTTAATGTAACTTTCGTGTACTTAGGGTCGAATGCTGTATTCGGGAGACGTCGTACATACTAGGCATGCCTTTTAAGTTCTGTCGTTTTCATATTTCCCGGCAATTTTGAATTTGGAACTGTTCTATATTCGAATGTGTTTAAATTTTGAATCTCAAAACAGTTGAAAGTATTAGGATTATGCTGTTGTTTAGTCACAGCGTCGATTGGAATCTGTCAGGTTACGTACGAAAATGAATCTTTCTAAGGAAAATGTTCGTGCAATAATTTTCTACAACTTTAGAAGAGGCCTGACACGGCTTCAGTGTTTTGAAGAGCTAACATTTGTGTTCAGTGATGAAGCCCCATGTCTGCGGACTGTCGAACGCTGGTATTTAGAATTCCAGCGTGGACATACTAGTGTTAGTGGCAAATCTCGCGAAGGACGCCCAAAATCCGCCTTCACTGAAGATAGCATCATTGCTGTGAGACAACTAATTATCGAAGATCGTCATGTGACGTATCGAGAGATAGAGGCTCTATTAGGCATTTCAGGGACAACCATTCAGAAGATCTTGCATGAAGCGCTTGGTGTGAGAAAGCTAGTTTGCCGTTGGATACCGCATCTGCTTTCCGACGATCACAAGGCGGCCCGCGTCAGATGGTGTAAGAAAACTCTGCAAAGGTTCAACCGAGGAGAGTCAAATCACATCTACGACATCATCAGTGGTGACGAATCTTGGATTTATGCCTACGATCCTGATTCCAAACAACGATCTACAATCTGGGTCTTTCAAGACGAGCCAAAGCCGACTAAAGTTGTTCGTTTTCGAAGCACTTCAAAGAAGACAGTGGCCACGTTCGTTGGAAAAACCGGTCATGTTGCGACTATTGCACTTGAAGATCGTAGAACGGTTAATGCAGAGTGGTATACCACAAGTTATCGCCGAACTTCGAAAATCTAACTCAAAGCGACGCATCATCCTACACCACGACAACGCAAGCGTACACAGCGCTCGTCAAACGATTGAGTATTTGAAGCAGGAAAAAGTAGAAATTCTTGACCATCCTCCATACAGTCCTGACCTAAGCACTAACGATTTCTTTACATTTCCTAAAATTAAGAAAAGTCTTCGTGGTCAAAGGTTCCAGTCCGGTGAAGAAGCAGTCGACGCTTTCAAGTCAGCCATTTTGAACACCCCCATTTTAGACTGGAATAAATGTTATAATAACTGGTTTGAGCGAATGGAAAAGTGTATTAAGCTACGTGGTGAATACTTTGAAAAACAATAAAAAGTACTATAAGGTTCTAGTTGTGTTTTTTTCTTCAAACGACAAAACTTAAAAGGCATGCCTCGTATCGTTTTCCATCAGAACATACTCTGTTTATTTTCGTCTCGTCACAAAAAAGTACATTTTTCCACTGTCGCAGTCCAGTTTTCATACTTTCTCGCAAATGCAAGCCGGGCTTGCCTGTGGCAAAGTTTCAACATGGGTACCTTTCTTGCTATCCTACCGTTCAATTTTTCTTGTACCAAAAGTCTTCGAATAGTGCGTGCTGAGATTGCTGAAGGGTTATTTTCACCAAAATATTCTTTTCTCAGCTCATTGGACCCTTTAAAGGATTTTGTTTTGCCATCGAACGATGTTTCGGTCATCTCGAGGAGTTGTTTTTCTCTGTTTAGGTACACGTGGAACATTCGAAGTAGTTTGATACGTAGCAAAATGCTTTACAGCGTGGAAAACCCCCGTTTTTGAACATTGCAGATGGTCGGCTATCTTTTTATAAGACCAATTCTTCCGGCAAAGTTTTATTATTACTTCCCTTGTAGATTTATCACAACTTTTATTTTTTTCCCATTGTTTTTTCATAAGAAGCAATCACTTTTAATCTTTTACAGCACTAAATGGCGCCAAAATTATACAAACAGTAACAAATCGACCGAGTGTTCTCTATTTAAATTTGAATAAACGTATAAACTATTTAGCGTTCTTAATTACGTGACCAGCCAGTAAATAGGAATACTATGTTTAGGAGTAGTGTAAAAAGTTTGTCTATTTATTTTTAGTTAGTCATATCAATGAATATCTGTATCAATGAATACAGCGGTATTATAGAAAAGCTTTACGATATCGAGAGAAATAAAAAATTGCATGCAATTAGTTTTGGGTCTTAGTTTGAAAAAAATCTTCACTTTAAATCAGCGTTATAAGTTTTTCCGTAAAAGCATAACAAACAGAGAGACAAATATATTTTTATACCGGAAATTATCCCATTTTTCGAGATAAAAAGTATCCTATGTTCATCCTCGGCATCGAAAAAATATATATACTGAGTTTCAGCCAAATCGGTCCCGTAGTTTTTCCGTGAAAACGGAACAGACAGACAGACAGAGTTACTTTCTCATTTATAATATTAATAGAGATGCTGATATTAGAAGAATCAATCAAATTAAATCAATCTTGTTAAAAGGTGCAGACCTAAAAAACCAGTTTGGTTGATTCATCCAAATTGAATGATAAAAATGGACAGTCTAATATTAGCTTAAGGACTTACTTTCTTCTGCTGTATTTGCTTTATAGGTGATGTTTGATGTGTTCTGAACAAAGTCATGAGCGGAGGCTGCGGCGTCCATTCCTTTTCCTCGTCCAATCTTGACACAGCTTGAGTTGACTTCTCCCTGTACATATCACTGAATAATCACGCCATTGAGTAAAATATACATTAATATAAACCCTAAATATAATAATCCCAAGGTCGAAGATCGTTAGTTGCCACCCATTGGAACATGCTTAGCTTGTTATGTACAAGACAGCCTGCTGTGAAATTCAGAGAAAAGATTATTAGATAATGTTTTAGCAATTAAATCAATCAAAAGCAGTATAATTATGTGTTGATATTAGCAATTACCCGCCACTTCGAGCATATTTATAATTCATGAACAGAGCGAGCAAAAAAAATACGTCCTTGAAATTCGCACACGTCATTGCATAGAATATAATTATAAAGTTCACAAACAGAGCTGAGATGGAAAAGTGTTGCGTTCTCGCTCTGCTGCTATCCGGACTTGTATGCCATCTCTTTTGCACAACACACCATAAGGCGTAATATACGTTAACATTTGACTGGACCTGCGCAAACTCATGGAACTAACTTCACTTGAAGGGCATTTAAGTTTATGCAGAATGCTAAGTGAAGGAATTAAAATGTATTGCCTATATAAACTTTAATTCCTTATTGATAGAATAAATTCTAGATTGATTGATCCATTTCAACATTGTTTTATAGACAAAACAGTTTGTATCCTTTCGCAGGATAAATTTTATTAAAATCCGTTCAGCTATTTGTTTAGTCATAAAAAGGCGAAAAACAAAACGCTAATAATATTAGTATGGTTTGAGCAAGCAATGAAATTTAATTAAAAAAACCCTGCAACAGCAATTAACACATGCCATTCAACAAAATCCCCACTTACTTCGGTAATTTCGCCAACAATTCTGATATTTTATGCACCAAAAAATCTCTATCTGATATATTTCCAAAGAGGAAACTTGTGTGATGTGCGGTCGTGATGAGTATACTACCGGAATCAGCGGAGCTACCTGTACCGCCAGAGTCGGCTCTCTCCACTTGGTGTACATTTCGGAGTGGTATTGTTAGTCTGACTAAATTTCGGACCTGCAAAATTAATATGACAGATAAACATCGATGTCTCTCCTCTTGAAATTGTGCGGGAATAGGTTTATCTTGGACAAAAAAAGGTAGGCACAAGTTGGAGGTGGATGCCAAAACGAGGATACAATTGGGATGGGCGGCATTCAATAAGCTTCGTCGTGTTTTCTGGTCGAGAATTCCATAATATTCAAGGCATAAGCCTTCGAACAGAGTGTTCTACCTGTCATGACATATGGTGCAGAAACATGAACAGTGAATACTGTGGTAACAGGATTGGTCTACAAATGGCAAGTTGCTCAGCGGGCAGTGTAAAGATCTATATTGAGTATTTTCCTATTGAATAAAATTAGAAACGAACATATCCGTAATAGACCCAAGTTAACGGAGATAGTTTGCAGAATTAATAAACAGAAGAAGCAGTGAACTGGACACGTTGGTCGCGGAATCCATTGTCGATAGAGCATACGAGTTTTGGAGTGGAGACCGCATATTGATAAACATCGTGTAGGACGCTCTTCAGTCCAGTGGACCGATAAAGGTCGCCCATAGGGGTTGGACGAGGGAAACTAAGCACAGATATGTGACGCAAGCTTGGGGAGGCCTATGTCCGATACTGGAATATGAATGGCTGATGAAGAAAAAGAAGGACACTTTCATTGTCAAGCCGGCGCCGCGGCGTGAACGGTAGGGCGGCTATATGATAGGGCGAGCAACACTCGCATATACATAGAAATTCACACAAGACCAGTGCAGAGACGATGAGATGTGATCTTGGCGGTGCCTTTTACACGAGTATTTATAAATTCGTGACTGTTATATATACTTCCATGTCAGCAAATGTTATGTTTAGCATTTATAAAGGCTATTTACTAAAGTTATTAATTGATTATAAACATAAAAATAATTCATGCACTATTACTATTTTATGATCCAGTTTCATAGTTTCTATACTCTCATTTTTAATTACCTGGACTAAAATGAAAACTGCGATCGACCGACGATCTAAATCTCGCTAATTACTCGCTAATGAATGAAAAAGGGTCGATCGCAGCTGCCATTTCAGTACAGGTAATTAAAAATCAGAGTATATGAATTTTTTCATCGTTTTTGGCTCTTTCTCAAAAACATAATAATCCCAAACAATTCGCGTAAAACAGAAACGCGTGGTACAAATGACACCTAAACCAATAATGTGGGCCACAATAGAGGTTTTCTAAACAATAAACGAATGTACACCGTGTAATGAAGTCGTGACTCAGATACGTAACAATCAGTTGTGACTTGTGTTAAATAACTGATTTATATACAACAAAGCGAAGTAATAATAATAAATGTTGTAAATTCACATAACTAAGGTCAGAAGGAGGAAACAATGCGTAGTCCTACAAAATTCACATTATTCTGTATTATTATGCTAATAAGTACCAACGGTCATTTTTGACATAAAACAATTTATTATATTTTATCAAGTTCGTTTCTCAATAATATTTGTAAAATTCGGTTAAAATTATAGATGTAAAGTACGTATGCCTTTTTAAGAAATGAATAAATTTTGAAGTACTATGCATTTTGTCCCAACTTTACTAGTAGAATATTTTAATATTTATTCAAACTATATATTAGTATTATTACTTTCAAATTTATTATTGTACTGACTCATATTTTATTAGTTATCTACCGATATTATTTATATTATAATTAATTGATATACAATATTGATGCATGCAAATAACTTTCATACTTATCTTTCTAATGACTCACTTATAACTAATGTATGAAAACAATTGTTGTTACACTTTTAATGTGACTGACATTAATCATTTTGGATAGTTTTTAAAACATTAGAAGCCACAAAATTCATTATAACTGAAGAATTCACCACGCAATAAGCATTAATAACGTGAAAAAAGACAGAAACTTACCCTACTATCAAAACATATGAAATTTTGGGACAGATATAACCTTCCCCAATTATGCCTCTTGTTAAATGGTGTCCATAAAGTACATTCCTCTGTACCATCAAGCTTTTCATTTTGAGGTAGTCTGAATCTTAATGTGTAAAGATTCGACTGCTTCCTTGCATCTAAATCTCTTTTTAGAAATGACGGCTTTTTTGGTACGTTCTTGCTTAGTTTGGTAAGCAAGTCTTTGTCAATATTGAATGTTCCAGATTTGTCATCTATTAACCTTGAAAGATGTAATAAAACTACGTTTTAACGGTTTTAAGCGCGGTAATTTATTTGTTTTTGTTATTACGATGTTTTTATTTTATTTGACGTTTAACAATACTCTTTGACACTTGACATATTTGTCTTCCGTGATCACGGCCAGTTTTCAGTGGCCGAAACGTCGAAATAACAAAAATCAAATAAATTACCGCGCTTAAAAACATTAAAACGTAGTTTTACTATGTATACAAGTCGCGAAAACTTAAGAAAATATTACTTGAAAGATGTATTACAAATTACAATAAATAATCAATTGATTGGTTGATGGCCTAAATAGGTATGGTAGTTCCTGAGACATTCAACTGTAACTGACATCAGAATGAGACCATAAGGGTTGCTATTTGCCTTTAGATTTGAAAAACAGGAGACCGGTGTTTAACATTTAGTTATGACTGAAAGCTGTATGCCATCCTGGAATATAGATCTTATTCTCCTGTTCCAAACTCAATGTAATAATAAATATACACATCATATGTATATACAGTCGACTCTCGATAATTTGAAACTCAAGGGACCAGAGATAAATTTCAAATTGTCAACAGTTCAAAATAACAAGTGTTTACTTATGGAAAGACATTTGTTCTTTCTTGTATTCATTTTAATAGCACAAATCAAACATTAACATGACTCATTAACATTTGAAAGAAGACTTGAATGTGAACTTACTCATATCTTATTTATGTAAACAATTGACTGGTCTGTACATGTATGTAAACAAACGACAGGTATGTGCATGATAAACGCTTCAAATTATAGAGAGTAGGAAAGCACGGAACTTCAAATTACCGCATGTTTGCGAGCAAGATAATATTCCTTCAATTTCAAATTACCGAAGGGACCAATTAACATTGATTTTATTCAATTTATCGAGTATTTTTCAAGGGACCGGGATTTTTCTTTTAAATTATCGAGAGATTCAAATTAACGAGTGTCAAATTATCGAGAGGAGACTGTATCTCCAAGCTAAGTAATTTATATTTGTGGAGTAATACAAAATGGATTTCTCTGGCCAATCTTAAACCCCAGACTCTAGATAACTCAGTGAAATGTACTATACCAGGAATTGAATCTGGGACATCTTAGTTCAATTGAGTGCAGGCCAATACTCAATCTATTAGACCACAAATATTATTATATTTTATTTGAGATTTTTAAAAACTTACTGTTTCATGGCAATATTTGCCAGCTGCTGCATTAAAGCAAATGTTTCATTCTTTTTCAAGAACAATGTGAAATAGTGTTCACCATCTCTTGTTATAACTTTTATTGAATCTGGGAACAATAAGCTATTTGTCTTTGCCAATTCTGTGACATCTGCCCATCTGATTTTTATAGCAGTCTTACGTCCAAATATGAATGAATAGAAACACATATAATGTACTGAAAGATACATCCAACCTTGACGGGGCATTTTTCCTTTCCAATAACTGCACAAAAAAAATGTATGTCTGAAGATGTCTTCATGTCATTATACTTAACATGAATATTACGGGTCCACACAGTTATTTAAACATATTCTTACTAAAATATGGCTTCACAGAGTTTTACAAAATATAACATGTTTTTTAAAAACATAACCGCAAAGCAACACATTCTCTTCTTGGTGCTCTTTTCAATTACAGTATTTTGAAATTCATGAGATTTACCTGCAAGAATAGTAGCACACCAACTTCTCGTCTTTCGGCATGCCAAACCTCTGATGGAATTCATATTCAAAATTTTTGTATGTGATTGTGTCCTCATCTGTACAAGAGAAAAGTGACTATTATTGCTTCAAGACCACGGCCATTAAAATGACCCGGACTTTTGGAGGGCTTGCATGGGGCCATGGGAAGGCCAACACGTAGAGGCCCCTTGACAGATTTAATCTAAATGTGGTGTGACACTGACCGGCGATTATCCCTGTCTACACCATATAATAATGCATTGAAGGGTCCAGCCAGTGTAGAACTATTGTAGGAAATGAGAACGAAAAGTACCGAGCTATTGGGGTAAACAGCTAGTGGTACTAGGGCCTGGGATTATGGGGACTATGGCATCCGCCCGTCGTAATGTTCAGGAAACATGGTTATATAGGCAGACAGTGACTCCCCACTCCCTGCATAGGCCCCAAAAAATGCCATAGAAGACAGGGGCAACATGGGTGGAGTGGCTAAGGGGTGTAGAGAGGAGGGCTGCAGGTTCACCGAAGCTACTTCCGGTGTTTGGCCATTTACCACTTCCACCCCTGGAGCTTGAGCCTTAGCTCTAGCGATCTCTACTCTGTGCCGGCTGGCTAAGGCAAGCATGGAGTCAGTTCCGAAGTGTCACTATTGCTTATTTATTTATTATATTTATCACTAGCAGGCGAGTACATAAAATATTATAGTATAATACAAGTATCAGAAATGGACTCAGGCCTCCTGATTTTTTACCTATTTCAAAAAGGAGCAGGTTCTGAATTTGACTATTTATCTTTTTTATGTTTGTTACTCTATTTCTCTGTCAATTGTGGACCAATTTTCTAAAATATTTTTTATTCATGAAAGTATTACTGTTGAGGTGGTGCTATTGTCACCATGTCAGGATCTGATGAGTGGATCCCAAGGAAATCGAGAACAACCCTCAAATATTATAGGCACATAATATGTTTCATATTATTTTAATTTTCTAAAGCTAAAGGCAGGTTGCCTCCTTGGCATAGGCCTCCTCCAGAACACGAACTTATACAATATAAAAGACTAGACATACCTTCAGTCAAATTCTCCTGTTCAGTTGCAATAACAGAGTTTATTTTACAGCAAACAAACTCAGTTATCTCCTCTTCTGTATCAAAGGAATGTAATGTAGGGCACACATTGTTGAATAACCATTGCCAATCTTGACGAATTTCTTGCTCAGTTAAAGCAGTGGCTATTACTGCAAATAATGTTTTTAAATTATTTGTTTAAAATGTTAACACTAAAGTGATTTGAGAAGATTTGACTTTTGAGATCAGTCCTTACACATTAAAGGACATCTCTTTATAAATTTATTTGCTAAGCTCGACCTTGGACCTCACAAATGTGGTATAGTTTCAATCATTTCACAGTCTGGCTAGTATTAGTGAGAGTTACAACCAGTTTGTTTGTGTGGTTGGTTAACTTATTTTTGTAACAGATAGCTACAGTGTTTATTACTTCCTAAATTGTTTGCATTTCTAAGTACTCATGAATTTCATGAATTTTTATGAACATCTTCTCACATCACTTCTGCTTATAGTGTTGCTGATCACAGGAAGCATGAAAAAGGGGAGGAATATTTCTCCCGTCTGCAACCCCATGTCTGGGAGACATGTAGTTCTTGAGATATTATTTTGTTTCTTTGTTCCTTTCGTTATATTGTGACAATAGTGAGCAGTATGTTCTGGCACTCTCCGACTTCTACCATGGCACACTCTGCTCGTACACTTTGGTTTAAAATCAAACCTAACCTAACCTAAGTCATTTGTCACAACTTTCAAATAAAACCCACAAACTAAGCAAGCACACCATGGCAGCGGTCAGCAAGTGTCACAACCTATTTGTAACCATCATCGCAATATATAAGTAAAAAAAACTATTTTCATATTTAAAAATCAATAAACTAATTTTAAACTTGTTTGTAAACTCAAAAACAGTTTTATTATTTATATACTAAGTGTAAGTGTATTCCTAAACACAAATCACACTTTGTTATCAACAAAAGTGATGTAACATTGTTTATCTAACTTATTTTTCTTTTCCCATTATTCATTCAAAACTTGTTTCCTACTCCAAATAACAGGTCTGGTGGTTATATAAAAGGCTTTTATATGGCCCTAAACTCAAATTACCCTTAATCTCATGCCACTCTGGGTCAAAGTGCAGCCGAGGGATGTATAATGAGTATAACACAGCAAAAACTTCGAGAATATACACTAACCATACAATATTATATAGTTGTACATTGAAATAAGTTTTGTTTTGTTAAATAAATTAGTGCAAATTATTTGTTACCATAGTATACTTCAGAATTGGGAGTCTGATGCAATATTCTATAGGGAGCTGGTTTGGTATCCCTTACGCTGTCTAACGTGCCCACCAGAAGCGAAGAGAATCCTCTCGATTTACCATGCCCTTTTCTTCTTTGCAAAACAAAATATAGCGTTGTCTCGTCGGTATCCCTATGAAGATTGCAAACAAAGAATATTAAGAATCAAATCTTTAAAACTACACAAACAATGGTAATTGTAAATACACACCACAACGCAGTTTTCAGGAAAACTTCTTGAGGTTTCACCCACATTGCTGAATATGTCAATTACTTCAGATTATCAGGTAATTATTACTTTACGATCAATGAATCAAGCATTTTCAAATCTGCTCAGAAGAGATTTTATTATTTCATGCAATTATTTATAAATTCAAGTGCAATATAAGTTTTATCTATATTCAAGAGCAAATATTTTTGACAATATTTTGTGAGATTTGTAATTTTATGACCATAGAGGCCATAGACTTAAATGATAGTAGTGAGTAGTGACACTGACAGTAACTGTATATTGTTGTTGTTAAATTAGCTTTAATGTTATCCAAAAGAACTGAAATTATACAGATTTGTTAGACGTATTAATTATTAGGAAACCAAACAACCCGAGTCCTTGTGGCAGCTCCAAAAGGCATTTCAGTTTTCACTAGTCGAGGTTTTAAACACAAACAAAATTTTGGCTTAATAACAGTAAATATTAAACTGTTGTCAATTTTTAACCAATAATACAAATTGTTTTTAAAATAAAATTGCACAACAAATTGTCACTCCCGAGTTTTCACAAAAATTAATCCGTTGAATAGATCCAGAGATAATATAGCGTGTTTTTCTACGGAACCCTTTATGAGAGCATGGACAGCCAGTACTTTCCTATTTTTATTAACTGCTCATAATAGCCATTAAACGAATGAATTTATTATTTTCCATGAGCGCCGCCAGAATTATTTTCAAGGTGGTCTATCCGATTCTACAGACTAAAATTTTTAAGTAATACAACTAAAATAGAACGTAAATTTGGTGAATGAAGATGGGAGGCTAAAAAGCATTGCAATGGGCAATGGGCAGGGCAGGATCAGTTTTCATGGAAAAGTGTAGAGATACGAGAATATAAAAGTCTCTCTCAAATAAGATGTTATGGCTCACACATCCATAAAACGTAACATTCAAAGTTTGTTTGCGGAGCCTAAAGCTTGTTTCCTAACCCCAATAACAAGTATGTTTACTTACCCCTAAACTCAAACCAGCATTAATTCATGCAAATTTTATTCAAAACGTAGGCAATATATAATCCTATTACCATTTAAAAATCTTATACTTAGAAATAGAATCACCATATTTATTTCTGTATAAACGTAATCTCTCCCATATTTAAATATTCTTCTTATTTGAAATAGACTGTAAATTCATTAATAAAATGGTGAAATCTAGACAACAAATAAGTGTTTTAGGTTTTTATTTAAACAGAAATTAACAACAAATACAATATTCTTCAAACTATTTTCTTCACGGCAGAGGGCATCATCTTCAGCAAACTGTGTTTATTTCTTTATGAATTGAGAAGGGAAAGAAATAAGACATATTCGTGAAGTACAAATAATTTATGTTTTTAGTATATTATTCATTATACACGATGAAACGAGTTAGGTACTAAAAGATAAACTTAGTGACCGTGTTCCTTTTCTGCTATTTTTCTTTGAGTTTCTGCCCAGTTTCTTTTGTTTTCCTCAGAATTTACAACATTATGAATTTTTGTGAAACAATATAAGCCCGCGAGAAAACCAAAGGGATAATACATCCAGATATAATTTTTCCTCATATAAAAGAAAATTGGAAATTGTGCAATTTTAGCCGATATTGTGTATGGAAACTTCATATGACGTCCAGATTTTCTGTGAATGCAAAACAAATACCTACATATATATTTACTGTACTAATTATAATAATTTTTCTGTTTTTTAAATATTGAGATCTTTGGACATTGAGAGCTAATAAATAGACCTATGTTTGATTTTCTGTCTTCAATACTTAGTTCATTGAAATTCCGTAGTCATTTGGCAAAAAGGAAAGCAGCCTTATGACGTTGTCTGTCTTTCCATATATAATCTGTGTTTCGTTTCATTGATAACAAAGTTAATAGTTATTAGTTTTCTAATAATTTGTGCATATTACATTACATACTTAATACATGAGTTATTAGGTGATAAATTCTCAATTTCAGTATATTTTGGTTTAAAAATATATTTAAAAGTATGTAATATTATACCATCTTTAAATTTTCGTACATGATACGCGGTACATTAATAAAATAAAAACTAAACCAACTTTAAAAATACCCATTAAATACTAACGGTCTTATTCATAGACAGTTAGAGTAAGTTTCAACGCTTCTTTAAGAACCATAAAGAAGCGTTCAAACTTACACTAACTGTCTATGAAAAGACCGAAAAATACACTAAATTATAAATAAGTTAATATAAAGTATGTAACAAATCGTTGCCAGAGGGATTCGTGCCCAGAAGGCTGCTTGGAGTGCCATGATATATGGCAATGCTAATTCGTTGCTCAAATTACCAACCAGCCGTCTGATCATGGGTGGCATCAAAGAGTTTCTTACGAATTTCTTTGAAGAAACCCTTTGCCGATGAACCCCACGGACCTAAAGTTTCAACTCCAAACGGCACAAATATGGAACCCTAGGAAGGGGTTACATATTTGCGCTTTTTGAGATCTTCAGCTGTTGAAGCAGCGTTCCCAGCCACTGACTTAGTCATTGGAAGATGTGACGGTGCCTGAGTGTCAATGCATGTCGTGTCCCACACAAGCGGCTGTCCCATCTTCCAAGGAATAAATTTCATTCCATCCGGCCTCTTGTCATCGTCGTGCACCGAGCCATTTAGCTCTAGGTTAGCCGGTACGCCAATGCTGACAAGAGTTCGGTGGCTGATGTCATTGAGGCTGGCATGGAGAGATCTTCAGCCAACACTATGTAGACATGATAATCCGTGGTGTCCATATGGGTGCACCATGGTTACACACTGGCAGCGGTGTCGTATGCAATATGGAGTCCCCAGGCGAAGGCTTGCAACTAACCGAAAAACAGAGTTGTCTAAAACTGTGCCTGTATTAAATGACGGATGTGCACCACTGTCTAGACTCCAAACTAGCCACGGCTAAAAGCCGAGAGCGTAGGTACTGTCGGAATGGATATTCATCTTGTATGGGCTGGATATTCAATGACATTGAACGCAAGTTTATGTTTATACGAGTCATATACCTAGTTGATTCATCCAAATTAAAAGACGGAAATGATTCATCTAATATCAACTTACTAAAAAGCCTGATTTAGGCACATTTGCGTTACTTATGTAAGTACCTAGCGAAGCTGGAGGGTTAAGTAAGCCCTTATTACGTTTGGTCAGCAATTTGCTAGTTAAGTAACAAGTTGTCGGTTAAGTAGATGTTTGTCCAAACGATGATAAGGTTTTATTGGTAAGAGAATTAACTATACCTAATTAACGAAAGCTAATCAGGATTAAAGCTTTAATGCCATAACATCTTACCCTGCAATCACCCCAGCAGCTCGCAAGGATTTTTCCATGTTTAAATAAACCTTTTCCAATACCTTAGGTGTAACCATTGTTGACCTATGGATACCAAAGATTTTTTTATAGAGAACCTAATAGAATTTATAATTCAGAACAGTAAAGTGCGCTTTATATTTTTCAATATATAGGTCATAGATAAAACTTATATATATATAATATGCTTTCAAATAATATGTCACTCGCTAAGATCAAAGTGACAACTCATAGATAAAACTTATTATATATAAAATGACAAATTAAAATTCAAAAGTTTTTATTCAAAATAAGTTCCACTGGAGAACACTTTTTGAAGGTCATACATATAGGTTAAAATTTAATTTTACTTCCTAGTCTATAATATACCGCTTCGCAACGTGTTATTGCTGTTAAGGAGAAGAAGCGATGAGAAACTCTCCAGCAACACGTCTAGCTAAAAATTCTTTTTCTTTATATTTTTATTCTATTTTTATCTCAAGTTCTTTTTTTAATAAGTTTTATACAGAAGTATGTTACAGAATGACTTTTGAAGAATTAACGGAGTTGTAGCAAACAGTGCATATTCAATAAGACACAGACGCAATTAAAGGATAGAAAATTATTATTATAGTTATAAATATAAAGACATGACGTACTCAAATTTTTTTTTGCTGCATAATATCACCATATATTCCTTACAAGTATGGCAAGATAAAAACGTTATACTCGTACAAAATATAGTATAAGAGGTTGGAGCGAGCTGCTATGTAAATGTAGTTTTGTCATATATGTATTCTTCAATAGTATAGTATCCCTTTTTTAGCAAGATACTTTTCAATTTGGTTTTTAATTTAGTGACAGGCAGATCTAACATTTCACTCGGAATCTTATTGAAGATAAGAACCCCCAAGAAAGAGGACACTACTTTTTGTAACCTAAAAGATGGCAACATCAGTCTATTACCATGCCTGGGGAGTTTTTGGCGGGAACTGAAAAGAGATGTTGTGCTGTGCAGTTTTATTTTCTAAAAATGTGTATAATTACTCTAAAATGAACAATAGTTTTAGGATATTGATAGTTTTTGAGTAGTAATTATGTGTTTTGTGAGAAATGTGAACTGTATAGTCAAATGTGGCCTTTTGAGTTGTCACAAGAACTCCGTTGAATGGCACCAGCTGATAACCTGCAGTTCAGCTGTGCTACACATAGTATAATAAGTTCTTTTTAAACATGTTTCCGACTGAAAGACATAGATTCTATGGTCATGAATAAATTAAATTTAAAAAAAAAAACAATGCCTGGTGTTGAAATTGTGAACATTCTTATACTGCTTTTAGGCACTCAAATTAGTACGAATATAAATTATATTATTAAAAATATATTGGCAGGCGACCGTCATAATACCGATTTCCTTAAAGAGATCCCTTGCCCCGTTGACAACTCTTCTATTATATCAATGTACTTTGTGGTGACAACTATGAAGTTTTATTTGAATTCACACATATCAAAGAGATTTTATATCCGTACTTTATGGATTGTTAATATCTTATTTTTTTTCATTGAGGTACATACATAAAGTACATATTACTCAATGCTTTTTTAAAGGTTTTCTAGCCAGTTTGGTGAAATCTTTATAGATAACTATTGACCGTAACTGTTTTAAACAAATTTTTACCAAAAGTATTATTTTTCTTGGTCTTTTCATAGATGGATTTAAATAGATTGTTTGTGAGTATTTCTTCAAAGAATCATTCAATGACAAAAGGAGTCCCTGCAATCTCAACATTGAACTTTAGCAGACCACCTTTGTCAGATGACCTTTTTTTGGTTATAGTCAAGGTGGGGAAGTCCGTCAGTGGGGGAACTCCATAATATACTTCTCATTATTTCCACGTTTTAATAGTTACGACGACAACAAATCAGTCAGTGAAGCTAAGACACCATTAAATTCCATCTTAGAATTGTAGTTGGCGTTTAATTCCGTTTAAAAAGTTATTTAACGAGCGGTATATGAAGTTACCTCATTGACGGCTTCCCCGCCTTGACTGTATATTACTTTTTTTAGGTAATTGGCAGCTGTTATTAATTGCAGTGAGATTGTCATTCCTATTAAAATAGCATTTCTCTTCCATGCTAGTTGCTTTTGTATATATAGTAGTATCTATGCTAGTAGCCTTCTTTTATAATTAGCATAGGCAACACTTACTTTTAAACTTATTTATACTCTGTAGTTTTAAATTCGGGTTGCGGTCAGAGCGTCTGCTTCGGATCCCGGGGTTCGTGTTTCTACCCCACTTCGCCTACTTTTCCTTCTCTAATTCGCGCGATCTTTGTGATAACTGTTAGACCATTGGCACGCATATAATCCCTCACGGTGTTAAGCCAGCTTTTCTTGGGCCTATACCTTCTATCGCGACCTGGTGTAGCTGAACATTTGTTCACCATGTGTCCGTAAACGAGACTACCAGCGTAGGCAACTCTCTTGCACTTTGCCTGCTATGTCACGTATATGAAGGCCGCCGCGGGTATCTAATCCTTACGTGGAACCAGGTTCGATTTTAACAATCTAGATGAGTCATGTATTTGGCGCCCTTTTATTTCTTACTAATATTACGAACGTGAAAGTTTGTGAGGAAGTATGGATGCATGTTTGTAACTCTTCCACGAAAAACTAAACAACGGATTTTAATGAAACTTCACAGTAATACAGCTTATACATTAGAAATTAAACTGGCGCGCGCAGCACTCCACTCCCCCCTAAATCTAGATTTGCGTGGAATTCCACACATCCACCGCACCATATTTACCCGCCTTAGCACACAGCTCATGGTTGTCTTTAGAGCATAGGACACAATACAACGCCATAGAAAAAGATGGGTCTAATGACGTAACGTGAGATAATTATGTAAATGAGACAAGATATTGCATAACAGCATTTTGGTTTATTGAAATACAACACAATCACATAAATCGCTTATAGTTAAAGGTACAGATATTTAAAATAGTTTTGGAACTACCTAATAATACTAGTATAATCATTTTATTGTCAAACATGTCAAATAAATAATTCGAACATGCGATTAATTATTTCTGAAGACAATAGCATCGATCAAATCAAACTTTAATGCAAAATCAAATAAATGCATTTCGAGAAGACAATTTGAAATAATTAGCATAGGATTCAGATTTCAAAATCACATTTCAAATCTTTCCATTACATAATGAGTATGAAAATATATTTTTATTTTTACGAAATAAATAAATCAGTCATTTTCAAACACTATTAATTTATTTCTCATGCCAGCGTAATTTAAACCGCGTTGCCATGGCAACGTTTGTTATTGAATTACAATGGCGGCACCAAAATGACGCGACCGCAACGCTATTTTTTTTGCTATATTCTTCTATCTCACGGAAACGACGTAATTTACAAGGATGAAAAATATTCTAAGTGTTGACCTGGGATATAAACTAGCTATGTGTGGAATTAAATTTTAAATCTTTCAGCAATTTTCACGCGTTAGACTCACAGATAGCAAAAATTCTTAAAATAGTATTATTGTGATTTTTTCTCTTTCAAATTATACAAACTCGACCCCGCTACAGACTTATTACATTATAGATTTATATTTAATGCTGAGAACTTTATTTGACAATATTTGCATAGCTTATTCTCAAATGCCTTAAGTAGTCTTTTTCGAATTTTATCGAATCCCCCTCGAACGAACTCGACGAAAATGAAACAAAAGGCGCATTTTTATACAAACTCAAATATTGTGTAAGTTTCTGCACTTCTGCAGGTACAGTACGGGCAAAACTTACACGCGTCCTTGAAGTTCATACTTGAAGGTCATTGTGTCACATAATATAAAGTTCACGAAGTTGGTATGTACAATGCTCTCTCTCATCTCCATCACGTCTCCTCTCCTCTCCGCTCAGCTTCAGTGGAAATCGCTGTGCGGAGATATGTAATATTTGTATAATGGCGCGATGGAAGCGAAGATGTAAGCTGTGCGCGGACGACGCACGGCGGAGACGAGAGATGTGTTCTTTTGTTTAAGTAGTATAAAGCTATCAATTCTGCTTCTTCAGACTGTAGTTCTTCTTCAAGTAAAAGAAGATAATTTCTTTGTAATAATAGCGACATCGTCTACCTTTCGTGTCAGAATGCGTACTGAGCACTCAATGTCTCGCACACTCGCAAGGCTAGCCAGCACACATCATTACTACACTACACATTTCCGCACAGCTTCGGTGGATTCACCCGAGCTGAAAAACATCTCTTCTCGCACAGCACGCAGCACACCGCACACATCTCCGCTTTGGTGGAGTCCCGGCCTAAAATCCAGCTAATTAGCGGTTGTTCACAAAATCGCCACGGCTAAGTTGTCAACCACATGGTAATGGTTGTCGAACAAACCCGACAATTGAGAAATTTACTGCTTAGCCGTCAGCCGTCACGTGCGACGCCATCAATTCCCCAGCTGGCTAATGGTTGTCGTATAAAACTGAAAACTGACAAGTTTACGGCTTAGCCGTCTCATTCGTCGGCTTTCGTTTAGCGACGAGTTCACTCATTAGCCAAATAGTTATCACCTGGTTTTTTAGCCGGCTAACGAACTACTATTAGCCGTATGGTAAAGCTATTGGAATTTCGATTGATTACACACCGTTAGCCAGTTATATTAAACGTTAAAACTTAACAACACCTGTTCAAACTCACGATGCTAATGTTTCTATTGAGTTCGTACACATTTAACTTTTGCGCGTAACGTAATATCGAAAGGCCATGAAGTTAGGCGAAGAACTGCATTTAAATTAGTAGTGATAATAAGTGCTTTAACAATAATTTATATTACTAATTATTGTGCATAAAAATATATTTATATTTAATTTCTTTATCCAATTCCTTGCCAGTATTTCATAAATTATGGTAGTCATTATTACATATTATTTTTGGAACTATGATTAATGGACATCTGACAATAGTTTATTACTAGTTGATACAATTAGATCTCTTTACAAGCAGTTTAAATTAAATTTTGTTAATTTATATTAAACGATTGATCTTATTCGCTGTTTCTCTACTTGAAACTATACTTAGGACACAACCTTTATATATTTTAAATCATTTCTATGATTTTCGATTTAGGTCGTAAAAATATTGTATGGCATGTGACTATTAAAGATATACAATGGTATTAAAAGCATCATATGTTTTAAAAATGTATAACAATTATACTAATTTATAGTATTTTGGTAACTATTAATTTTAACTGTTGAAACGACTTTTATTACTATTAATTTCAGGGGCACAAGATGATTGCTTTTTAATTCATTATTACATACTATTTTTTTTTAATATTACACTCGACTCATATTCATGGCAAAGCCTGAACATAAACCATTGAAGAAGAATACCACAAAATTAAATGACAAACACCTAGTAAAAACAGAAAAAGTTTAACCCAATATTGCTAATGTTAAACAAACGGCGCCACCGGTCATTGTACTCTCGCTTCTACTTATAGAGCAGGCGTCTCCAAACTTTCTAGCCTTACTGGTTACTCCAGTATGTTCCGAGGGCCATTTTTAAATAAATCTCATTAGTATCAAATCTCTATTCCAGTCCCATATCTTATTTTATTATTTATTTATTTATTTAATTCACAAAGCAGATTACAATCAATACAATAAAACATTATGACTACGTTATAAACTTAATTGTCATTCTAGTATGTGAATATATTAGCATTATAATTAGATAATATAGGAGTGTATTGAAAATACAAAAACAATTTTAAGAATTAGATTAGATTAGAAATTAAATTAATTATAAAAATAGGGAGTCATGATCAGTAAGTGCCAGAAACGTTAATCGAGTTGATCATTCGTTTGAATTTGTTGAGGTTGGGATTAAATATATCTAGAGAAGAGTTGTTAGCTACCAGTAATATATCCTATCTCTTCTACCCCATTCCCCCTGTCTGACCCCTCTATCTTATCCCACCCAAAAGGCTGGCAACGAAACGAGTTGGCTTCGTTTTGCCAGCTTCACAATAAAAAATCATTTTTCACGAGTTTTATAATTTCAGTGGGATTAATTTTAATTATTTGTTACTTATTAAACTTTTGTTCACTTTTCTGGATATTATACTTGTCAATAAGCTTTATCTGCCAAGTGAATAAAACTGAGTTATTCAATAATTAAAATAATTTTGTCCATCTTATTTCAGCAACAATAACAACAATAAGCTATATATATTATATATCGCTGGCGGGATTTTGTCTGCGGATTGTAATTTGAAGATCCCTGTGATAGAGCAGCACCAATAAATATTTAACTATACTTTAGCCGTTCTATAAAGCCACATTTGGCATCTATCAAACTGATTTTAACAGTTACCTGAACTATTGATGATGATACAATTAAAAAATTTAAATCGATATAGGAGGGCGCACATTACCGAAACGATTAAAATAAAAAGTTTTATTATTTAAGTATTTCAAGCATTCATTTTGCTTTTGACAGCTCGGTGACGGATCAATTAATAATTTCCTAATGCGTTACCAACTCGATTTGTTATAAATATCGATTTCAGTTATAAATAAGTTTTAATCAATTTAACTTGCGTAAACTATATCGTGTAATAAACATACCCACATATTAATGAATATATTTTACATATATTAAACAAGCAAAACAAAATGGCACTTATAGTAATTGCGGTATTACTTTTCTTAAAAGTAGAACATTTTTTCATTTTCATATCGATTACTTTCGATGCATTAATAATCTGTGCGCTACATGACTCACAGAACATCACTATTACGTCACCCATAACGAATTATATAAGTTGTTTAATGTGGGCTTTACTGTCAAGAAATATGTAACTTAATAGACGTGCAAACGTCAAAATTGAAATAAATGCTTGGAAACAGTATAAAAATACATTTTACGTTTCGTTGCTTTTTTATGTTTTATGTTCAAACTTTTCGATAATACTTATATTAATGTCCAGGTCTCGTCACTAATATTTAAGAAAAGTGTTGACAAACATAACGTTGTCATGTGTTCCGTTTCTAAATAAATATGTTAATGGTGGTGTTTTAATTTGATATAAATTATTTTGATACTGTTATAAAGTTAGTTCATCAGTATTTATATGAAACCAAATGTTTTGGATTTTTAAATATTTTTAATATCAAACCAATGAACAATTAATTGAACGTCATAATAAATTTGTTATTAGCCTGTAAGATTACCGCAATGGCTTACAATAAGGAGTAATCTATCTTCTTTTCAATTTCATATTCAACCAAAGGTATCAGAATAGAATCAGCAAGTTTCCATAGATGTTATATATGAAAAATTACGATCAATCTAGTCGAGTATAACCTAACAAAGTGGGACTCTGCCATCGTGGTATCACATTAGTCATTGTTATTTTAGTATTCTTCTTCAATGACACAAACACAACAAATAAATATATCAATGTCAATACAGTATTGATAATCATATTTGTTATTTATAATTTGATTAACTACAAATAATACTTATCGTTGTACTAAAGAAATATAGGATTAAATATTCCAATGACGCAATATATTAATGGCAAAATTATTGTAAAACTTCAGAAAGTAAAATGAGATTAATATTGAAAACAGTAATCGATTCATAATTACCGGAAGTTTCGAATAGCACAAAATGGACTGTCACATTTAACAAGTTACAAAAAAAACTACCCGCGGTTTGTATATACTTAACATTGACCTCTACATATAATGGCTCCTGAATATGACTTACAAACATAATTATAATAAAAAATGAAAAAAAAATTATATTTGTGTAAATTGGAGCTTGTGGCCATTCATGGAATAATAGTACTTATAAGGCCTGATTTACATTAGCATTAGTTAAGTGGTTAATTGCTTTCAAAACGGGCGGGTTAAGTCCTTATCATCGTTTGGAACATTTTCCAGTTAACAAGTTGTCAATTAAGTAGATAAATGTCTGCCCAAACGATGATAAGGACTTATTCATAATTTAATCAACAACTTAACAAATACAAATTAGGCTTTAAATAACTGTTTAGTACATTGTTACTGTCGCACTTAGTGCGGTATCGATCAAACAGACAAAAACTTAGTGACAGCAGCCTGTCCAGTGGTTAAGACCTAAACAGCATAAACACGTCGCCCCTTTTACGGAGGAACATCGTAAGCGACAGAATGCAAGTATTTCAATTTTTTATTGTAGCTAAAATAATTTACATCCAAATATAAACATCCTTAGGCTCATATTATTAGGATGTGATAGTTACAAAATTATTAATATATTAAAAACCATAGATTTATGAGTAATGTATTAAAAAATAATTTGTAACGTAGTAAATTGTGAAATTGTATAATATTTTCGCTTAGCATGTTCTTCCATAACCAGGTCGATGTCTTCTAGTGTCATTTAGATATCATATATTGAACGTAACCGGCCAGTATGAATTATGAACAAATGAAATTAGAAATCCCATTACTGACTGTAGACAAATGTTGTCTATACCTTAAAAACACGCTGAAATTATTAAATTAAATTATAATAGATACTTTAGCGGTATTCATGTTCTTACGATAATTGGTTACATCGAGCTTAAAACTACTAAACATAATAGGGTAGTACAAATATAATTTTAATAAACTTTTAGAATTCTGCATAATTTCGTCAGAGTGGTGGGGGACATGTTAGCAAAAATATTCTGCGTCCAAAATCACTCTGCATCAAAAGACCTTCAAATTCGATACTGATTGAAGGCAAAGCCTTATCAGAAATTAATATTAATAGAATTTCTTGAATATTATTAACAAATATTTAATTTTTTACCCGTATTTTCAATGTAATCATTAATATAGATAGTGTTTCTATACAAAGAGGTAAACAATAAATCATTAATTAATGCGTTAACTAAATGAAATACACGAATAAAACATTTACAAGTATATATAATAAATTGCATAAATTCACAATTGAATTCGAAACATTATTGTTTTATATAACAAAAATTATTTTTCATCAGATCTTTAGTTGTATTACGCACGATAAAAGTTAAATAGATTAATAATTTTAAGCTGATTATATAAGGTGCTTCGGAACTGAGTTATCTTAGCCTCTTTCAAAAACATTATGTAAAAACATAATTCAAATTTCTTTAATACTCGTAAGCTAAAATAGCTCATATGTAAAGAGGGATAAAAGTGAATTTTGAAGTTGGTTTTATAAATTATTCAATTTGAAATCTTATTTAATTATGCATGCAAACACATTAGAATAAGAGTTACAGATTCAGAATTGCATCATGCAAATGAACAAGTAATAAATAAAATTAGATACATATTTAAAATTCTAGAAACCAGTGATGCCAGAAATGCTTATAGGTAGAGATTACTAGTCTATGCATACTAATATTTACTTTTATATGTCGTTTGTATGCCAATAATTACCGTATATCTTGCAAACGCAGTATATTGTTTTTCTACGTGTATGTTACCGTAAAATTGTAAATACTGTTAGAACGTAATCTATCTCGCGAGACTGTAAACTGTCGAAACATTGTGAACCGTAACATACTGTTTACAATTTAACGCATTATTTTCCGGTAGATTATAATCTATTGACGTGAAATGATATACGATGAAACGCACATCGTGCGCTGTTCGTACGTTATGTGCCGCGCACCGCCTTATTTAATTGTCGAATGTAAACAGTGTTTGGGTGATTGGTTTCGTGTTGAAAACAACTTAAAGCTTTAGAATTAGTTACATTGTTTTGGATTTGTGATTAACCAAAGAAGGGCAATTTAAATGATAAATAAGTGTTAGACAGAACTCGGTACGACCATAAGATTTAGTTAATTTACACACTCTCGCATCTAGTAATTATTTTTTTAATTTACATCGCAATTAGTTACACAAAAATATGTGCCTATCTGACACTATTATCAATGTAAATACTATTAGTCTGTTTGTTTACATTCTAATTTTAATAGCTGCATATGGAACTAAGTTGCTAATAAATAAAAATTTAAAATTAAAAATAATAATTTTCAAAAATATTTCAACACATTAAATAATTTAACGATATCCATTAAGTTTAGGTAAAAAAGGGATTTCAAAAATATAAATTATATTATTCACCTTATTGGCTCTTATAGCTCGTATAAATGTAACACATGTGCGAGTGCGATAGCAATATATATGTACGTCAGGAAAAGAGAAAAACAACGACAGTAATTAACGTATATACCAACGACATACAAACATAAATATCTTTTGAACTATGAAAACGATTATACTTGTCACATTTCTGTAATCACGCTTTTCGGGTTAATAATTAACTATATTTATAATAATTAATGTTAGTCAATATATTACATTATTTTACAACATACTCAACAAGAATATCAACAATGGACATGTTAACTATTATTTAACTAAATAAATATAAAGTATTTACTTACACGATGGTTTCAGGTTTAACACTGTACGGCTTTATTATGCATATATTTTATACCGGAATTTCACCATTCTGAGATTTGGGGCGCTTTGTGATTTGTCATTGCAAGAGTCGTACGTTTTCGGTATCTCGGTACCAAAAGTTTACCGAGCGCAAATATTACTATGAGCGTTTCCTGATTCACTCAATAAAGGCGCTGGAGCGAAACACACCGACTCAGCAAGGAAACGCTGTTCGTAATAAGGGTAGTTTCAGTACTGCATATACGGAACATACCGATTCCGTATCTCTCCTGCATCGATATATCAGAAAAGTCGGCTCGTTGTAATTGAATGATCTTTGTTTTTATAAATCGGCAATTAAATGAGGCTAGAACATATATGCAAATGGCACCGTTCATGCAAAATCAGATCATCCAATGCACCAAAACCTTCAAGAGGTATAAGAGTGCAACAAAATGTATCAAACAAAAATAATACGACATGATGATGAAATTCTGGATTAGCAATACTATAGTAGATATTTTTGGAATACTATGTATTATAAATAGTTTTCGATGCAACTTCGTGCGATCGTAATTTTATGCGAAGCTAATGGTAATGTACAGACCGTATTTTTCCTGAATATTCACACAAGCATGAAAGAAGAGTATTATGAATGATGATCACGCAATAAAACATGACTTTGAAAGCTCGTAAGTTCTACATGACTAGATTTCACATTTCGATGTATTATTCAAAACATATTATTATTAAAACCAAAACAATCAAAACAGGCCACCAAACAAACAAACTAGCTGTAGTCCTCATTGACACTAGCCAGATTTTTAACCAGCTGAAACCATACCACATATGCGAACACCAGGGTGGGACTAGCAAATGATTTTTTTTACAAGAGATGTCATTCAATGTAAGTACCAAGTGAAATCCTCTTACATCCCTTCTGAGCAATTCTTCTTCTTTGCAGGTGATTCTCCAACGCACATTATTGGCCGCAACTAGGTTTTTGTAAAACTATTGCGAGATAATTCATTTTTGACTACAATATAATATGATCACTGCTTATTTTTGTTATCAATAAAGCACTTAAAACGGAAAGATTCTTCAATAGCTATATGACAAAACAATATCTGGTTGTGATCAATGATGCGCGCGGATGGGCGCGGGAGAAACACCTTTCTGCTTAAGGGGCTACTTGAATGGAATTCGTAATATTGTTATAGTTAGTAGATACAGAATTTACTTACGATAGTAAGTAAATTCTGTCAATTTATAACTTCAAAGATGTGGTAATCCGCGAGCGCGACGTAGCGAACTCCATTTACGTATAATTAAAAGTACATTTTAAAGTTTTAAGCGCACCATTTTATTTGATTTTTATTTAGTACGTTTCGGCCACTTTTAAGTAGCCGTGATCATCGAAGAAAAATATGTCATTTAATTAAGGTAGCTGTTTAAAGTGTTGTCATTGATCACATAAAGCAAAAAACAAAGAAGCAAAACGTCAAAAACCGAGAGTAAAATCACCTGTTGTGTTGTCTAGTCATGTAGAATTTAGGATATACCTTTCTTACTTAGTGATTGTTATTCATAGTATTCTACTTCCATAATACAAGGCATAACATTTTAATGCTTCAAAGGCAATCCAGACTACTGACATTGACAATAATACATACATATTCCCCGTTAAATGTAGGTTGAACTTTACATCACTCCTTGGTCCATACTGTCAACTCAATGCCCTATCTATAGTCACGATTACCTTTTAAACATCAATGTGGTAAAATACAATTAGGTAACATTAGTTAAACACCATCGATGCAGATCTCGATCCAACTGTGAAGTCTTTGTATTGGGAGAATACGCATAACTGAAAACGATAATAAGGGTTTCATAATAAAATAAACATAAACATTTATTCATATTGAGTTAGAGTAAGTTTGTACGCTTCTTTAAGAACCCTAAAGAAGCCTACGAACTTTCTTGTAACTCAATATGAATAAGGCCAAAAGAATATACCTACTAAGATGGTTTAAGTATGTATACTATATTATATACATTGTTTTTCCTTAGATCATTTCCGTACATTACAAAAAGGATTTTTGCAATGAATTACACTATTTAATGATGTTTAAATGTTTTAGACAACTTAAGCCAGATCTATAATGTTTTTATATTAATCATCTAAATACACAATTTATCTAAAAACTCACCTTGTAAGAAAAAACAAGGTATAGTTAGGTAGATGCTGGCTCATGGCAGGTTCCTATTTCTTAATATTTATTCACGGGCCTTGCCATTTGTAAAATTTTGACATTACTTGTATAGACATCATGACAAATTTTAACCGATAGTAAGTCAGATAGAAGTCCTATTATATATAAAAATTGGTGAAATCAAAAAATTACGAATATCGGTCCCTATCCAAGGCCGTGAAGAGGAGATAAGTGAGTATACAAATATTTTCTAGTTCACATTTATATAATTATGTTGTAAATATTATTATGGTGGACTGGGATGTTCAAGGTCCAAGGAATTGTTTTTAATAATATTCACAATATGATAGGAGTCGATACATAACATAATTAGAAGATTTTTAAAGATACAGTTAGAACCACCACCCACCCACCAACAGTCGTGGTAGCGTAATGGTTAGCGCATACGTCCCAAACTCAAAGGGCGCGGGTTCAATCCTGGTCAGAAAGCCTGCACCACTAAGGCAGTTTTCTGACCTAATGTGCATGTTATCACAAATACCATGTGCTAACGACAGTAAAGGAAAAATTATGCAACGGCATCGAGATGACCGATATATAATCAAGTCGCCGTGGACAGTTGAAACAGTTTCCCTATAATCTAGCTCAGCAGCGGGACATTTATGGGCTGGGATAACGAACCCAGTTGAACAATCTACCAGTTGGGAAACGCCTTTGATGTCGGACGACACCGCCGTAGGTACTTACGCTATCAGTCGTAAATGGGCAAGGGTTGTGTGTATTATGTAATCTTTTATTTACAAGTACGTATGTACAGTGGCGGAATGAAAAAGTTCGCCAGTTTTTAAATTGATTCATTTAACGTTCCGCGAGCACATGTTACCTTATCAAACGAAGTCACAGAACAGACTGTTCCATGGAAAATTATGTTTAACTCTTTGACAATAAAGTTTAAAATTACTTAGATCGAAGTTGTTTGATCTTCTATCTTGTCTAAGAAGATTGTTTAAAGATGCAAAACCTTTTTATTGGTTTTAATATTTATGATAAGCGTAGTGATTATATACTCTTTATTTCTTATTATTAATCTCAGCGTCTGTCATTGCACACATTTCAATTTTCTTTTTCACGTTTCTATATACAATATATATATATATATACAAATAAATAAAATTAATTTTGTTTGTAACGTCAGTATAACAGCTTCGTACTAAATGCATATGAAAGTATATACGGTACCTATATCAAAAAATAAATTTTAATATTTTTTGTCTATCTGGATATTACCGATTTTGACGGTTTGACTTTCACTGACACATAGTTGATGTTATATGTAGCAGCTTAGGCTACCTTTCTTTTAGGACTCCAAGAAAAAAAAAACCATGGACGAAGTTGCGCGCACAGCCAGTATTTTATAAGCGTAACATTTATTAAAATGTTGACAGTACTGGTTCTTGTACTCGTGCAAGCGAAAGTCGACTTTAAGATAAGGAACATTTTAATTCCGTGAGTGTATTGAATTAAATTTGTATGTGTTGCATCGCCAGATATTTATGTGACACTTTATTTTGAAATGTTTTTAGTTTTCTATTATAAATTTAATTATGTAATGTATTCGCATTCGGATGAACAATCTTATCGAAGATAAAACAAACGTAATATATAAATGTTTGAGGGAAACATGAGCATGGCCGTGATTTAAATTCTACTTTACTTAATACTTTAAATAATTTCTCTAAAATATTGTTTCCAACAAATATACGGAAATTCTGCCTAAAATGCTTATCTAGTTCGTTATAGTAGTCAACAAAATCAGCTGGACGTAACTGTAGCCCGCCAAAAGAATCACGCGAAGGATTGTATGCACGTTAACGTAAGTAAAAATTACTTGTTATTGGTTCTTCAGTGTAAATTGATGCTTAATTGATTGTTGATAAACATTTGTGTTTGTATAAGCAGGAATAATGTAGCTTTCTATTGGTGAAAAAGTTTTCAAAATTGGTTCACTAGTTCAAGAGATTTACTTCCTACGTCAGCGAAGCTGTAGGCAAAAGCTCAAGTCAAATATAGCCTATAGCACTCACGAACAATGTAGCTTTCTACTAGTGTAAGAATTTTGAAAATCAGTTCAATAGTTACAAAGATTACTTCTTACAAACCCACAAACTTTACCTCTTTATAATCTTATACTAAATACTAAAATCTTATACTAATATATAAAGCTGAAGAGTTTGTTTGTTTGATTGAACACGCTAATCTCAGGAACTAAGGGTCTGATTTGAAAAATTCTTTCAGTGTTAAATAGCCCATTTATCGAGGAAGGCTATAAGCGATATATCATCACGCTAAGACCAATATCAGCGGAGCACCAGTGAAGAATGTTTCAAAATCGGGGAGTTTTGAAAACATATTCCACGCGGACGACGTCGCGGGCACAGCTAGTATTAGTATACATAAATAAGAGTAGGTACTAGATGATGTTATATTTTGTTGTCGAAGCACATCCGTACACAGAACAAGTGTGCACCATTATAATTGATTTATCCAACGATTCTCGTAAAACGCGCTCGCGCCTTACACGGACGCTTCTGCCCTCAGCATTCGAGTACACAACCTAAGCGGGATCCGCGCTGCCACCCTCTCCGCGATATCACCGCTGTTGCTCTACGCAAATGCATTCGTTTCACAACTGGTAGATTGTTCAACTGTGATCAGAACTCAATACTTAAATATTCTGAAAATTAAATTATTTCTAAAGCACTTTAAATCATTAAAACTCTATCAGCAAAAGTGGCTTATGTATAAAAATAACCAAATAACATAAAATTGTAAGGTAACTCCGCGAATTACTACCCCACTCCTTTATTTAGTTCATAGCGTGATATTATATAGCCTACAAAGCGTCTCAATTGTCGAGGTATCAATGACGCAAATAATTTTTCAAAACAAATTGATACTTTGTGAGATATGCATAAGCACACAGATAAAAAATGTGTTTATTATATTTAGAATATTATAAAATTCTAAACATGCCATGTCTGTATATTGAAGCTATTTAAAAAATATAACTGGAATCCCTATTAATATTATAAATGCGAAAGTAACTCGTGTCTGTCTGTCTGTTCCGTTTTCACGGAAAAACTACTGGACCGATTTGGCTGAAACTCTACTGAGTTTCAGCCAAATCAGTATATATATATATTTTCGATGGCGAGAATGAACATAGGATACTTTTTATCCCGAAAAATGGGATAGTTTTCGGGATAAAAATATATTTGTCTGTTTGTTTCTTATGTGTTTACGGTAAAAGTATTGGACCGATTTGGCTGAAAATCGGTATATATGTAATTTTAATACTGAAGGTGGACAAGGGATACTTTTTATCCTGGATAATGGGATAGATTTATGTAAAGATTATCCCAAAAAGTAAGATAGGGTTTTTGTGATTTGCCATTTTCGTCATTTGGGTCATCTTTGTCCTTTTTGTCCTTTTTGTCCTTTTGTCCTTTTGACCTTTTTGTCCTTTTTGACCATTTTATTTTTTTTGGCCTTGCCGGGAGATGAGATAGTTTGCGATATAAAATATAAAATAAACGATGGAGAACACGATGCATGTTTGTAGATTTCTTGTTTATTTGTTCGGGTTCAGGTAAAAACTACTGGGCCGATTTCGATGCGGTTTTCTCTGATCAACCGCTGATTCTTAGACTTAAAACCTGCGCTACTTTTTATCCCGTAAATAACGCGGGTTGTTTTATGGGAATAATTTAAAAAATTGATTGATTTAATATTGAAAAAAAAATCGAATTCTAAGGCAATTTTTCACTGATCGCTAGCAAATTTCATGTAATAAAATGTGTGATACTTTTTATCTTTTTTTTTATTGCGTGAGTTCAGCAGACAGGCAGACAGCCCACTATCTATTGATGGAAAGCGGTTACCATCGCCTATGGACATTTGCAACACCAAAGGTGTTACAAACGCGCTGCTGCTCTCTTAAGGAAGACTGGAACCTGGTCACTAATGCCGGAACACAAATCAAGGTTATTATGGCGGCATACTCTAGACCAGGGGTGATAGCCATCCAGTCGTTCAAATACCACCTGGCTGTTTTGTCGCCTCTTACGACAGGCCGCTCGGCCGCAGAAAATTTTATTCTTTGTCCGTTCCTACACGGATAAAAATTATCTCGGAAATCTCGCAGCAAGTTTCCCGGGAGTGTTTTAAATTATGTATTATACATAAAAATTTGCTGATTCGGATCCGATCGATACTAAAACAATATAATCCGGGACTTATTATATTTCCCCGGGATTTCCTAACTTAGAAACTACATAATATGGTATTAGGACTTACTTGATATGACATTTACTATGTTTATTAGACGTATTTAGTAGATTTAGATATGTATGCATTTATACTAACCGTTTTTACGGGAATATTCGAAATTCATGTATTTTCATACTAAAAAATCCGTGGCCCTGTTGAAAATACCCTTTGATTTTAAATACTAGCAAAATAACTGTAATCTATGTTACCTGTCAAGTGCGGACGAAGTCGTGGACAAATCCTTTTTGCACATATTTTTATTACATATATAGATACGGAAATGATAAATAAGCAGTTGCGTACTGCACATATATAAAAGTATTATGTAGCAATTATTATAATTATCTTAATAACCTCATTAACAATTTAGATATAAGTTATCCTTCATATGAATTAGTTTAGGTATTATGATAGTTACTTCATCGAACGCAAGTGCAAATGCTATCAAATAAGTGGGTAAATTACGGTTATCAAGCCACACAAAGATAGTAAAGTTTACGTGATGTAATACAACTATTATCTGATTTATAGTATGATGAATGACGTACAAATTTAAATTGGAAACACCTGTGTACATATTATAAGCACAGGAAATAAGTCGTGAAGTGAGAATATAGACTCTAAGTCTATTATACAAAGAATAAAGTTGGTTTTGGGATATATTAAATCAGATGACATTTAAGGGGGCTTTTATTTTTAGTGAAAACTAAATGCTACTCTGTTTTTAGTAGTATTAAAATAGGGAAGTGTCTGCGCCAGACCACAAACTATGACGGGTCCTGCACAGTTTACAAAGTCCACTGTTTTACAAATTACCACATAATATCTCAAGAATCTAGTTCTTTCTCGTTCAAAATATATAACCCTGTGGCAGAAAAGTAATGAGATTGTTTTTTTTTATTCATCAAAGTTTTTATTTTTTTCAAACATCAATGTTATCCTCTTCAAAGTAGTTCCCTTGGGCAGCTGCACACCGATGCAGACGTTGTTCCCACTGTTGGTAGCAGCGCTGGAAGTCTTCAACCGATATGGTCTTCAGCATGTCCGTTACACTCTTTTGGATATTTTCTAAAGTCCCGAAATGACGTCTTCCGAGGACATTTTTCAGTTTAGGAAAAAGGAGAAAGTCACAGGGACTGAGGTCAGGTGAATAGGGGGGCTGGGGAACTAGAGGAATGCCTTTTGAGGTCAAAAATTCTGCTATGGAGAAGACAGTGTGACACGGGGCGTTGTCATGATGGAGCATCCATTTGTCTGCAATGTCTGGTCTCACGCGAATGACCCTTTTTCTGAGCCTTTCAAGGACTTCTTTTTAAAAAAACTTGGTTGACAGTTTGTCCTGGAGGAACCTCCTTGCCGATTCTCCAAGCTTAACAAAAAATTTAATGGCACAACGTTGCTCCAAATTCCGCTGCTCCATTTTGCATGACGCAAAACCAAAACACAACTTAGCTAATAGCAGTCACAATAATCACGTATTTAACGAAAAGAGTTGAAACTCACACAGAGCTAATGGAAGGTACTGA
Organism: Dendrolimus houi; assembly: GCA_039645545.1. NCBI lineage: Eukaryota > Metazoa > Arthropoda > Insecta > Lepidoptera > Lasiocampidae > Dendrolimus > Dendrolimus houi. The sequence continues at coordinate 18,424,901 of CM077127.1, read as the reverse complement.
TAAACGAGGTTAATCAAGGACAAAAGCGCAGTATTGTCAGAACACTTGCAGTATTGCCAGTCTCATTACTTTTCTGCCACACCTCATATATACGGGCACAATTTATTTAATTAGGACAAAATGGTAATTTGTATTTTGGATAACAACAATTCTAGGTTGTCTTAAGCTAAATTATGAGGTTTTTAGTCCATCATATAAATACATATGTCTAGCGTATCTTTTAACATAAACCACAATAATTCATACCTTATCCTTAAGCTGTTGACACATATGCAGAGCCGCCGTTAGCATGTATAGGACGTCGCTCAGCCAAGGCACAGCACAGTCCGCCTGACACGAGTCTATGCGAAACGTACCATGTACCGAGCTCAGCTGGTATGCCACGAATATAAGCTTGTGGGACTGAATATAGAACGATATCGCTAAGTCCTCGGGTAGGTTTGGCGTTAGAGCTTTCTGTAAGAAATAAGCTATTACACAATACAATACACTTTATTGTACACCAACATTACATAGAAAAAAATACACAATAAACTTACTTAATAAAAGGCCTACTTATTTACAATGGGCGGCCTTATTGCTAAAAGCAAACTCTTCCAAGCAACCTTTGGATGGACAAGATCTAATTGCATAGATAGCGTTGGCGTGCAGTTGAAATAGATATTAATATTAGGTTGGGGAAAAAGTTTCTTCGCATTTTATATAAAAATTCAAAAGGTTTTTTTATAAAGTTTATTTACATTTGACTAAAGTATGTAGGTGCCATTTTGTTGGATAACTTTTTGCCATCTTGTAGGTAGGGACGTGATCCCATTGCTATAAAAATTCTGGGGCTTCTGATCAAAAAACTGCGACAAGTGGTTTTGGCAGTCCTCTCGTGATGTTAACCTGACACTGCCTAAGGAATTCTGTAGAGACCGAAACAGGTGAAAATCTGAAGATGCAAGGTCAGGACTATACGGTGGATGCATTAACACCTCCCAGCCAAACTCTCGTAATTTTTGCTGAGTGGCGAAACATGTGTGAGGTCTAGCGTTATCATGGTGAAAAACCACACCCCTCTGTTGATTAATTCCGGCCGCTTTCTCTCAACTTTTTGCTTTAATGTCATCAGTTGTTCGCAGTACAGTTCAGAATCGATGGGCCTGCCTGGCGGCAACATCTCATAATGAATAATGCCCTTCCAATCCCACCATACACAGAGCATAACCTTGTTGCGAGTTACCCGGTTACTCCGGTTACCGGTTAGTTGCCCGGGTTTCGCCACAATCTGTGACGACTGACCGGCCTTTGACCACGATCTTTTTCGCACGTTCTTGTCGTACGTGATCCACTTTTCATCACCAGTTATCAGCTTCTTCAAAAATGGTTCGGTTTCAGTCGTTATAAAGAATCACAAATGAATACACGGTTCATTAGGTTTCTTTCAGTGAGCTCATGACGCAACCAAATATCGAGCTTTTTTTGTGTACCCAGATTTTTTCAAATGCGGCAATACCGTTTTGTGGTCATATCCCAGTTCTCCAGCTACATCGTAACTACTAATATGCCGATCTTGCTCCACTTTTTCAAAAATGGCATCAATTTTGTCCGTAACAGGGCGACCAGAGCGACGTGCATCTTTGATATCAAAATTTCCGGATTGAAAACACTTAAACCAAATTTGCGCTACTCTCACAGATATTGCATTAGGTCCATAAACATCACAAATTTTTTCGTGGCTTGTGTTACATTTTACTTTTTTGGTAGTAAAATTTTAAAATGTATCGAATTTCTTCATTAGATCCACTCATTTTAAACATAAGAAAAACAAATGTAAATCGCATATTTTCTAATTTGAATTTGAATTGTCTTCTTTAAAATTAAAACTTTTTAATGATACCAAAACCAGCCAGATACAAAGGGTATAGCCAAAGAGATCTTATTACAAGTTCATACATACTATATGCGAAAAGACTTTTTCCCCAACCTATTATAATAATAAAATAATTATAATACATATATTATAGTTATAAAAATATATACGTACCTACAAAGACATACAAAACAAACAATAAACACGTTATAAAGTTAGATAGTGCTCCTATTTAATCGTATAACGCTATTATCTAAAAATGTTCAAAATATCTACAATTATTTCAATCTATTTATATACAATTTTTACACGACTACCCCAAAGCCAAAAGAAACTTACAGTTTATGCAGTGATAGTAATCTATTTATGTTTATTATTTTTTATATTTGCATTATATTCCATCATAATGCATACTCATATGATTTGGATGAATGTTGTGTCAATCAATTTATTATTATGATAGGCTAATTTTTTATCCAAATACGGCAAAGTCAAAACGGAGGGTTATATATTTCTTATTTTTTCTGTTACTTATTGAATTAATGATTTATAAACTTAATCAGATATTTATAAATCCATATTAGGATTGTGATAATTAGGTAAATGACGTCATACATGTTATATATATAGATTTTTATTATAAAAATTATATAAGTAGCCCTATATTACTAACATAAAAACTTAATTAGGTTTTTTATACATATGTAATTTTCTTTTGTTTTTTTTCAAATTTTCATTAAAAGCAGAGAGCAAGTTCTTCTACGGTTTTTTTAAATTTTCCACCTTATAATTTAAAAGTTAAAGAAAAGGGTGAATAAATATTCAAGGACTTTGAGGTAAATACATAAATATCTCATCCTCTATTGACTTCTTAGAAATAATTATGTATAGGTGTAATATTTACATATATTAAAAGATAAAACTTAAAAAGGAATCTGTAATACATACCATATTTCTACTTTTCATAAGTTCATCAATTGCTTTCTTCTTAGGCAAAACTAAGGCAGTGCGCGATCGTTGTAAAGATCCTATCAGACATTGTATTATATGCAATACTTCTTCTGATGACCTGTTAACAGAATGGTAGTAATGAGTAGTACACGTGTGAGCCAGTACATTTGTTCCGTACAAAATACATTTGTAATGATACAGCTCAAAATTTGAAAATGTACTACTTCAAAATTTTTGTCTTGGTACTACTCACACCTCAAATATAAGAGGAAGGACGGAACGAGGACAACAGTATAAAAACGGCTCTACGGATATTCACATGACAAAGAGGGACACCATGACATGTACGAGTGCTAGTAAAATGCGGTGATCGAGGCCGATCACATCCGATTCTTAACAAACATTTCCGAACTAGAAGTTTGTATGGGACAAATGAGGGAATGACGCTCACCGCCTCACCGGCCTTATCGCTTCAAATGTACTGCCGCGGTACAAACCATAGAAATCTCCTCGCCTCATCTGAAGTGGTACATTGTACTGATTCAATACAAAATGTTATGTTACTCTTACAAACTCAATTTAAAATCATATCTTACCCAATTCTACAGAATGATAACTATTTAAAAGTTACATAAATTTGAAGCATCATAATTACTATACAATCATTTCTTACACAATGTGCAAACAACTCAAAGGTAAGGATTATTTAACCAATTTAAATTTATCATGGAAACAGCAACAGGAGCCATCCATAAAATACGTCAGACTTTAAAAGGGGAGGGGGTCGACGAAGTGTGAATTTTGTGACAAGTGGTGGAAGGGGTCTTAAATTTCATGAGGTTATATTTCAAAATCTAATATTTAAGCTTTCAAACACGAAATTTGAACTATTCATGAAAAACTTCATAATATTTCTAACTCTATCTGTATGAGCACTATGCTCATATATTTAAATAATTAAAAAATAATTTAAATGGAAATAACAGTAATTAAGGAACTGCTATATTAATTTATTAATTTCTTGATGTAAAATTGCAAAATATGTGATGTCACACTAGGTAGGGAGGAGTCTCACGAATGTGACCAGCTGTGACAAGGACAGGGGAGGGGTCAAAAATCATGAAATTCGAGTGACGTAATACATATTAAGTTCACTTAATACTTACTGTCAATTCAGACGACATTGTACCATTCAGATATGTTATTTATAAAGAATGACAACAATTTTTCATTAAATAGTACCTAATCTCTCAATCGATATCAAAATCATGAACAAATCGTAAACATTGTGAGTTATGAACAACAACAGTTATAGATAAAGTAAAGCTTTCAATGTAGTTTTTTTTCAGGTAAATTATCCACCCGAGTTATCCATTATATATTGCCCTTAATATATGATGGACATAACAAACATAATTTACTTAGCTTATGAATACACAATATGTGTATGTTTCTCTGGCAAGTATTATGGATTTAGCATAATATGGTTACTTTATTATAACATTGTAAATTCACCTTTGATCAGTATCTTACCTGTATTCAAACAGAGATATGGTCTAAGATAGAGCATGCTTATCTAAAATGTACCTACCTTTTCACATAGAACTTGAAGACACCCAGGTTATAGGTTTGGGGAAAACAGATCCTGGCAGTGAGTTCTACATTCATGATAAATAAGACTCAATAAAATAACAAATGTCTTAAATCATACCTGAACACATAATTCTTATCTACATTATCAATATAGCCAATAGCTTGTTGGAGATGATTGGCTGCATCCTGAATCTGTTGCAGTTTCCATGGTCCATCCTGGTTAATGGATGTGCGACATATTGTGTGCATTTGTCTTAATACTTTGAAACTAATATCCTGCAAAAAAGAGAGGCCTTCAGTGGTCTTAATTTAATTTGATTATTACTCTTCAAAACACTCCTCACTGAGGTTAAACTCAAGGGGAATTGAACCTCCAGTGGTGTGAGCTAGGACCCACAAAAACTTTCCCAGAATGGGTATCTACACAGTGGCTCTTGTTAGTGAAACATACATAAATATCAACATGATTTGTTTCTTGTACATTTGAGTAATATCTGTTTCAGAGCCTCGGTTTTGGCATGCTGGATTGTGGGATCTTATGATATTGTCATCTTATACATTATATCAAAAAAGTATTGGGAATGGGTGATTTGTTTATGGTTCCAAATTCCAATTTTTTCTTTTTTTGTTGTTACTTTGGCACAAACTGTTTTTCATTTTGGTGTGGAGTTTGAGTTGCATCGGTCATTTAGATTAAATACAGTGCTGTTTTTAGTTAGATCATATCTAGTGTGTATTTCGAATTTCATAATGGACAAAAACATCGAACAAAGAGTTTGTCTTAAATTTTGCATCGCCAATGGAATTTTGTCTTCAGAAACACTGAAAATGTTACAGAAGGTTTATGGTGAATCGACTTTATCAAAAACACATGCTTATGACTGGTACAAAGCAGTCAAAAGTGGTTGAGATATGCTGGAAGATTAGCCTCACCCTGGTAGGCCATCAACACCTTCAACTGAAGTTAACATCACAAAAGTGAAGGAAATAATGACTTAAAATCCTCATTCAAGTTTGAGAGAAATAGCTGCTAAACATTTTGTGTCTCACAAGTCGATCCATATCATTTTAAATAATCACTTGGGTATGAAACATGTTGCCACTCTGCTAGTCCCAAAAGACCTGAATTTTCTCCAAAAATTCAATTGCATAAGAGTAGCTGAGGATATACTAGAATGAGTCAATTCCAACCCAACATTAATAAAACGCATTGTTACTGGTGACGAGATGTGGGTTTAAGAGTTTGACATGCAAACTATTCAACAAGCTTCAGAGTGGCCTCTTTCAACTGAATCGAAATCGAAAAAACCACACCAAAGTCGATCAAAACTCAAAGTCATGTTAACTGTTTTCTTTGACTATCGCAGTGTACTCTGAATTCTTACCGTAAGGTCAAACTATAAATGAAGTGTATTATTTGAGCGTTATGCGGCATTTAAGAGAGCAAATTCGAAAAAGGCCAGATTTGTGGAAAGAAAATTCTTGAATTTTGCACCATGATAATGTACCTTTGCACAAGGCCATCATTGTGAACGAATTTTTGACCAAGAACTCAACAAATACCATCGAGCAACCACTTTATTCACCAGAAATGGCTCCAGCTGACTTCTTTCTTTTGCCTAATTTCAAATTACCACTTGTGGCACCCATTTTCATTTGGTAGAAAACATAAAGGAGAATTTGCAATGAGAACTAAACTCAATTCCAGAAAAAGTGTTAAATTTTTTTGATGATTAGATTATTTGTTGGCGTAAGTGTACTGTTTCTGAAGGAGCATACTTTGAACATGATAAAATAAATTTGAATGAATAACTAACATTCTGTGTATTTATCTATATTGATCTTTTCCTGATACTTTTTTGACAGCAGTTTTTAAAATGATAAATATTTCATAAAAATTAAATTGTCATGTAGTACTTGGTTCTCACAAAATATTGATCTATCTTACTTAAATATTTATTACAACACTATTATGTATTAAAGTTAAACTGGTAAGACATATTCCTTCTAGTTCTGTACATATAAGTAACAATTTACTATTATACTCAATTACTTTACAACTACAATCTATTATTAATTAGTATTACAGTACCCAGAAACTAAAATAGTCCTAAATTGATTTAAAAAATTATGTAGTGTTTTTCTGTTTATATTGCATTACTTTTCTATGACTTGTTTGAAGGGTTTTTATAAATATTATAATTCGATTTTGTGTATACTTTTACTGCTTGCTACTTACAGCATGGGTTATACTATCTCCAGTTAGTGTGACAATGCATTTAAGCTGTTCTGGCTGTGATGTCAATATAAATTTGTCTTGTTTCTGCCCCTCATTGCCGTACAAAGGCACAGGGAATCTATGAGCACACTCCTACAAATACAAAATCGCCTTTAGTATACACATCAGATTCATATCATAATGTATTCAGATTTTCATTCGACACTCACAACTAAAACGGAATGTAATTGATGTAATATAGCGTGAACCTCTTCACGTAGCACCCATTCAAACTCTTCCTTCTGAAAATAAGCATTACTTATGAATAATATGCCATGAAAGGTCTCTCAATGAAACAAGCGGACGTATCAATTTTGAAATTTGAACAATTCCGCTATCAAGTGAACCTACCAGATTAGCTGCTTCTTCCCTCTCGTTATCACTCATTTTGAACGGAAACTTTGTCTTTTTCAATTCTAGAATTTTGATTTAAAGCGAACATCCACTCCTGCCCCATTCACAAAATTTCACAATTACTACTATAATTTTAATTTTGATTGACTGACGGAAACAGCATGGGTTGACAGAAAGTCATGATTTTAGTCAGGGCTGTCAAGCGAAAGTGACAATAACAACGTTATTTTCGTCTAAAAACTAATATCAGTATGGAATTGGAAGCTATCACGGACCAGAATAATCTTATTATAAAACGGGACATGAAATAAAACACTATTTTCTTACTTGTTCGAACCGCAATCAAGCCGGTTTTTTTCAATCTTAATTAATATCCAACTTAATAAGTGGGCAGTGTTAAAAAATAATAGAAAAAGTTTTTAATCAACACACTTTATGTCAAAGTTTGTTTTTCTGTGGTCTCTGAAGTAACTATGTAACCAGCTGAAATTTTAATAACATTTTATCAAGATATTAGTAGTTCAATTACACGATAAAAAACAACTTAAAGCTATTTGGCTATAAGTAAATAAATGTATATCATTGATAGTTTTATTCGAGAAACATTAGCCAGCTAGCGAATGATAGAAAACATCTCTGTGGCTATTATGTGAACAACCTTAATTTATCTGATTTTTTTAACAGCTACCTCTAGAGTTTTTGGCGGGAACTGAAAGGAGATGTTCTGCTGTGCAGTTTTATTTTCTAAAAATGTGTAAAATTTCTTTAAAATATACAATCATTGTAGGATATTTATAGTTTTTGAGTAGTGATTATGTGTTTTGTGAGAAATGTGAACTGTATAGTCAAATGTGGCCTTTTGAGTTGTCACAAGAACTCCGTTGAATGGCACCTGCTGATAATCTACAGTTCAGTCGTGCTACACATAGGTATAAGAAAATGAAGAAACTACATTGTAATCTAAGATCTGGCTTAAAGGCCTAGCTGCCAAGCCATAAACTTAAAAAAAAATAACAGCTACCTCTCCTAGGATTGTTGGATTATTCGTAGAGGTGGATAGGGTCGGGTGTACATATGTGTCCATTTTACTTTAATATATCAAAGAACTAACAGAACAGCAGATCAGATTTTTTAAATATAGGTTTGAAGGCTAAGGCCAGAGTAAAGTCAAGCAGAGCTCTCGCCTTAGCCTTCGTGGTTATTTTTTTTATAACCACCCGAAATTAATTTTATAGTAAAATGGACACATATGTATACCGCACCCGATGGTTAATCAAACAAAATTGCAAAAATTTAGCCATCTGGTTAATGTTATTGGTAGTTCATTAGTGGGGTAAAAATTAATGACGTTTTGGCTATTTGGTGAATGACTCGTCAATCAATAGCCGACGACAAGCTAACTTATCGGTTTTAGTTTCATTCGACAACCATTAGCCAGGTGATGAAATGATGACGTCGGCTGATAGCTAAGCTGTAAACATGTCAATTGTCAGTTATCGGTTTTCACTTTAATTCGGCAACAAATAGCTAGTTGGCTATCGGTTAACAATATTGTCGTGGCTATTTTTAATTATTGTTAATTAAATATCCTTTAAAATAGCTACCCACCTTTAATTCTTGGTTTTTGGATACTATTTATTAGTCTGTGGTTTTTGGGTTTTTGTCTGCAAACTGTACAATCTTACAAAGTACAAACTGTGCAAATTTAAAACTAAGATTTATTTTAATTAAGATTAGACATGTTTGAATCGGGTCTGCTAGCCAGACTCTTAGGATGGTTCAGTTTAATTTCTGTGATTATTATAGGTTTATTTGGTTTTGGATGGTATATAACACTTGTAGCTCTTTTTGTCTCGTTTGTTATTGGGTAAGTTAAAAAACAATATTATACTTATTGTTGCATTGAGAAACATAAAACGCACTTTAATCCTTCTATATTCATAGATTTCACAAATTCAGGTGACTTCATTCTAAACCCAAAGCCAATATAAATTTTTGAGTCCCCTACTGCTTGGTCGAATCTTCTTGTTTAATTAAGAAGAATAAATTATACCCATAAGGTGGCAGCGTCGGAAATGGATTGATGGGTTTTACATATCAATAAACTCGATCAGAAAAGCTGCCTAAACACTGTATTCTTTCTGTAAAGGATTAAACCCATGTTATCGGATGGAGGTTTACATTTACCAGGTTTAGTTAGTTGCTTGGCTACTGTACTTTTCTAATTCTAGTTTTTTTTTTACATTTTATATTTACATTTTACATTTTATATATTTATTTATTTACACTACTTTTTGGAAAACAATATAGAGCCTTTTCATTTTAAATAATCTATTTTATAACTAACTTTAAAAGGAATATTGTTTAGTTTCATTCAAACATGGTATTAAAAGGTAACAGTCTTTATCTATTTCAGGGTAATAACAATATTGTATTTCAATTGTGACATGAAGAAAGTTTTCTCAGTAGATTTGGATTGTATTGATGATCCATTGCAGCAAACTAGCTTCTCACTTCAGTCACCCAAGGTATGATTGTTAAAATATATTACTTTGCTTAAGAGAATTCTCGGCTGCTACTCAGATATCTAGCAGCAGCAATTTAAATGATGATTGATGACTAATTATGTTATATGAATAAAGAAAAGAAAATAAGTAAAAAACATTAAAAGAGATAAAAATAAAATATGAGATATAAAGACTATGACATATTTAGTTTGTCAGGCCAGAGAAGAAAGAAAAAGTACCAATTAATATTTTATAATACAGCACACATTTAGCTGCTAAACAAAATATAACATTTAATAATAATAAGCGCACTCGAGCCATTACATGTGCCACGGTGAGGTCCGTCGAGGTGTATGCGGAGGGAAACATGCGGGGCCCTGACTAGGAGTGGCATGCTTGCCGAACATTTGCGAACGGCCACTGTGGTGATTGGACGTCTGCGGCTACACACTATTATAAATATTACATACCGTCTTGGTGCCACATAATATACTGCATTATTTAAAGTTATTTCTTCCAGGTATTTTAATTTAAAGCAAATCTTCCCTTCTTTCATTACATTAATATACTCTTCAAAATATTTTTTGTATGTTTTCATGTAAGGCAAACTACCATTGTTGGCATCTCATTGATTGCTACCCTATTAACTTATACAAACTATTAAGATATTAGTATAAAAAAAAAAAATAATAGGTTGGGGAAAAAGTCTTTTTGCATATAGTATGTATGAACTTTTAATAAGATCTCTTTGGCTATACCATTTGTATCTGGCTGGTTTTGGTATCATTAAAAAGTTTTAATTTTAAAGAAGACAATTCCAAATTCTAATTAGGAAAATGTGCGATTTTCATTTGTTTTTCTTATTGTTAAAATGAGTGAATCTAATGAAGAAATTAGATAAATTTTAAAATTTTACTACAAAAAGGTAAAAATGCAAGACAAGCCACGAAAAAAATTTGTGATGTTTATGGACCTAATGCAGTATCTGTGAGAGTAGTGCAAATTTGGTTTAAGCATTTTCAATCTGGAAATTTTGATATCAAAGATACATGTCACTCTGGTCGCCTTGTTACGGACAAAATTGATGCGATTTTTGAAAAAGTGGAGCAAGCACGGCATATTAGTAGTTACGATGTAGCTGGAGAACTGAGAATTGACTACAAAACTGTTTTGGCGCATTTGAAAAAAGCTGGGTACCCAAAAAAGCTCGATATTTGGTTGCCTCATGAGCTGACTGAAAGAAACCTAATGAACCATGTACTCATTTGTGATTCTTTATTACGACGTAATGAAACCGAACCATTTTTGAAGAAGCTGATAACTGGTGATGAAAAGTGGATCACATACGACAAGAATGTGCGAAAAAGATCGTGGTCAAAGGTTGGTCAGGCTTCACAGACTGTGGCGAAACCCAGGTTAACTCGCAACAAGGTGATGCTGTGTGTATGGTGGGATTGGAAGGTCATTATTCATTATGAGCTGTTACCGCCAGGCAGGACCATCGATTCTGAACTGTACTGCGAACAACTGATGAGATTAAAGCAAAAACTTGAGAGCGGCCGGAATTAATCAACAAAAGGGGTGTGGTTTTTCATCATGATAACGCTAGACCTCACACATCTTTAGCCACTCAGTAAAAATTAGGAGAGTTTGGCTGGGAGGTGTTAATGCATCCGCCGTAAGTCCTGACCTTGCACCTTCAGATTTTCACCTGTTTCGGTTTCTGCAGAATTCCTTAGGCAGTGTTAGCTTAACATCACGAGAGGACTGCCAAAACCACTTGTCGCAGTTTTTTGATCAGAAGCCCCAAAATTTTTATAGCAATGGGACCACGTCCCTACCTACAAGATGGCAAAAAGTTATCCAACAAAATGGCACCTACATACTTTAGTCAAATGTAAATAAACTTTATAAAAAACATTTTGAATTTTTATATAAAATGGGAAGAACCTTTTTCTCCAACCTAATATTTTTATTTTGTAGCCACAAAATGATAATAATAGTATTATTGTATGGCTACAAGATAAGGAATATTAGAATTCCTTAATATCTTGAATAAATTGACAAGGTGCCAATCATTGGGTGGTGCCAACATTGGTACAGTTTCCCTTATATGGTTGTTGAATTTTAATTTTGTATTGCTGTGCAGTAGACATGGGAGCCTGCACCACTAGCAGTAGTTAGTTGAATTGTGAACAATTTTCATACTATTTTTTATATTTATAGGCAAATTAATTATTTAAGATTGAGCCTCTAAAACTGTTAGTTAAATTGTAACCATGACATAGAACAGATGGATGATAGTCTGAAAAAGCAGAGGTAGTATTCACATCTTGGAATAGTGCCGATTTATTTTTCAGACTGTCATCCATCCGATCTATTTATATGATGGTTACAAGTTAACTGATGGTTTTAGAGGCTCAGTCTTAAATTTCCTATAAATATAAAAATAGTATGCGTTTTTTACAACTCAACTAACTACCGCCTGCACTGACGCTGCCCAGCGCCCATGTCTACTGTGCGGAACTAAAAACAATCATAATTTTAATTATCATAGGTTTTGTTACTTAATTCCAGATTATAGAACTTTTTAAAAAGGATCCGACATTACTTAAATATGATTGCCGGATTACAGGCAGTGAGACAGTTGACACATTTTTGAATGAAATTATAATGATAATTATAAATGATTATGTGACACCATGGTATGAATTAATAACAAGTGATGAGGAATTTACATCACATGCTGTAAAACGTTTGGTAATTGCTGCTGGTGCTAATGTTTCAAATAGGTAAGTTTTATGTATACTGGAGGATAATGTAATCTTCACTAATTTGAATGAATTTAATTGAACATGGACAACAATATATAGGTTGTTTGATTTATATGAGTTGATAAAAAATGTAGCAGTTATAAACATTTCTGTCTCTATTTGTATGACTTCATTAAGCAAGAACTACCTTATAACTTTTAACTTATAACATGTGTGTCAGTATAACCGACACACATGTTTGAGATATCCTACATGTGAAAGCTTGATGTTCACATGTACAGTTTTATTCATATTGAATTAGAGTAAGTCTGAAGGCTTCTTTATTGTTCTTATAGAAGCCTTCAAACTTAACTAACTCAATATGAATAAGGCCGTCAATCCAAGCGCATATAAGACGCATGCCCCTCATTTCATGCTAGTTGTCAAGCAGCTGAGTAATTGATAAGTCGTGCATGAATCAGAAAGTGACCATACTTTTATAAAAGATTTAAATGTAGATGAAGCTGAGGTTTTTTTTTTTTATATATTTTCGCATGTTATAAGAACAATTTAATTTTCTTCTCATCATATACTAAATTTGACAGTTGAAGCTCAGGTGACTCATTTGACATATAGTCTAGTGTTGTTTATCTATATTAAAACAAAAAATCTTTAGCATCCTCTTGTAATATAATGTTACATTACAAGGTATATTTCTGAGTCGCCGGTTTTTTACTGGGCGCCCGTCGTCCCATTCTTTTTACATGATAACAATTATGATTTCAGGATAAAAAGTGCAGACTGGATTTACCTTTTATCAACAAAATTTCCTGAAGAGCTTACAACACACTTGAAATTATATAAACAGTCTAGAGTGAGGATGAAACATATTGATTTGTTGAGTGCCAAAGACATTTCCAATGGAAATACTAGACCTAGCCCAAAAAGAGAAGAAAAGAAGACACACAGAAGAAATAAGAGTGAAACAGATTTGTTGTGGCCACCAGGTGAATATAGATTATTTATTTGCTACTGAAATGATAAAGCACAAACATCTCCACTCAGCTTAAATGAGAATGTTGAGATGGATGTGTGTGTGTTACAATAATGGATAAAGTAAGAAATGAGTGCATAAGGGGATCATTGAAAAGTTGCACCTGTGACTGAAAAATTGAGAGGAAGAAGATTAAGGTGGTATGGGCATGTAATGAGGAGGGATGGAAGTCACGTGACAAAAAGAATGTTAAACTACAAAATGGATGGGTACAAATATAAAGGTAGACCGAAAAAGACATTGATTGATTGTGTGAAGGATGATATGATGACTTGTGGTGTCACAGAAGAGGTATGACAGAATAGAGGAGTGTGGAAGGAAAAGACATTGTGCCAAACCCAAATATTTGGAAGAAGGGGAAAGAATACAGAGATATGATTTATTTGTCTATACTTTTAGGCAAGTGAGCAGATAGTCCACTTATGGCTTGTTCCTATATCTTATTATCACTACTAACCTTATCATTGGAAGATATTTGTTATTACTTGTATACAGCTTATTTCAAATTTTAACCAGTAGTAAGGCAAATTAATATTTATTAATATATAGCAACCAGACATTGATGGAAAGTAGTTACAATTGCCTATGTACATCTATGCATTACCTAACACATTAAGACTATGAATATTAGTTAAATAACTCTTTCAATAGCAGCATACTCATAAAACTGCATTAGATACTTTTCTATAATGCTGTAAAGCAAAGAGTTACATATGTTACTTTCACACACACACACACACACACACACACACACACACACACACACATATATATATATATATATATATATATATAATATTTGTATAGCTTAAATTGTTTTAAATTCACATTTTCAGACTCGCAAGCAGTTGGGAAGTCGAAATTTTACAATAGTTCAGAAAATATAACTGGAAGCTCTCTTAAAGATATATTCTTTGAACTGGAGTGTTCTGTGGAAAATAAAGAAATATGCCGTGATATGTTTTGTATGGACCCCGACAAGGAATATGGTAAGATTGAAATTATGTTTATACTAGAGTTTATTGTACTAAATTTTTATGTTAGTGCTATTATGTGCATTTTCGGTATTAACTACACTTACACAATTTTGTTTAAATTAACTATATGTAAACAAAATTACAGCAAAACCGATCCAATAGTCCTAGCAGTTCTTCCATGAAAGCTTAACAGAAAGTCATATCGAGTTACTAACATTTTTATAGACGATAAATTTTTATATCTATAAACTTGAGAAATGATTGGTCTCATCCAAAGTTCCATCCTCTATTTCAAACCGTCCTAGTTTTATTTATCTATTCCCCTCCGGTCTATGAAAACTACATAAATAACAAAAGTGACAATAATAACAAAAAGGACGAAAAGTACAGACAAGTAGAAAAGGACAAATTGGACCAAAAGGACAAATCGGACAAATCGGACAAAAAGGACAAATTGGACAAATCGGACATAAAGGACAAATATGACCAAAATTACAGAAATGACCAAAATGGCAAATCACAAAAAAAACCTATCTTACTTTCTGGGATAACCTTTACATAAACCTATCCCATTATCCGGGATGAAAAATATCCATTGTCCACCCTCGGTATTAAAATTACATATATGCCGAATCTCAGCCAAATTGGTCCAATAGTTTTCTGTAAAAGCATAAACAGAGAGACAAATATATTTTTATCCCGGAAACTATCCCATTTTTTGGGATAAAAAGTATCCTATGTTTCTCCTCGGCATCAATAATATATATATATATATACTTAGTTTCAGCCAAATCGGTCCAGTAGTTTTCCGTGAAAACAGAAGAGACAGACGGATGTCTGTCTCTTCCGTTTTCACGGACAGACAGACAGACAGAGTTACTTTCGCATTTGTAATATTAAAATTAATAGGGATTTAAGAGTAGAGGCCTCCATAGAGTTTCACTTGTGTAAATTTATTTTTCATTTCTCTTATTCTGAAAGTACACTTGGAGTTGCCTGATCACAGCAATAAAAACTGTACTTTTCATTCCTGGGAAATGATTTTCCGTGCTGTTAAAAATTTAAAAACTATGCCAAGCATAGATAATACATGCGATTCATATCCTAACTTTTTTACAGCCACTGTTAAATCGCGTCATAAATTGTAATTAAAAATATCAACAATTTTGTAACATAATTTTATACTTCTAAATTACTTTGCACTAAATTATTATTTAATTTACATATACCTCTTTCAGCTAAATATTTACTAGCATCAGTGACAAAAGAATATTGGTTATTATTTAGGTTTATGGCTTGGCGGCTAGGCCTTTAAGCCAGATCTTAGATTAAAATGTAGTTTCTTCATTTTCTTAAGCCTATGTGTAGCACAGCTGAACTGTAGGTTATCAGCTGGTGTCGTTTAACGGAGTTCTTGTGACAACTCAAGAGGCCACATTCGACTATACATTTCACATTTCTCACAAAACATAATTATTACTCAAAAACTATCAATATCCAACTGTTGTTCATTTTAGAGTAATTTTACACATTTTTAGAAAATAAAACTGCACAGCGCAACTTCTCCTTTCAGTTCCCGCCAAAAACTCCAAAAAAGAATATTGACTGGTAAAATCCTAGAGACAAAAATAATTACTTGACGTTTCATATGTGACATATTGAATGAGTTCGTCATATTTAAATACGGATTAACGCCTGATTTCATTAGAGAAGTAGTTATTTGTGTAACTAATCAGTTTTATTTACTTTCCTCATACTCGAAATAAAACGCAGAGTGTTAACCTCGTGTGAAAGATCTATTTAGGCACTAGAACTATTGGTGCCCTCGGTACGTTCGTGCGCCAAACCATCTCGTGCCTAAATAGTTCACTTTCACTTCTCGTGTAACAATCTGATATACCCGTATTCTTTCCATAAAAAAGGAAAGGGTAAAAGGCTATTTCGCCTCTTTGCTTCAATAATGTGTTATCTTGAATATTGAAATTAACTAACTATAAAAAATGATAGTATTGAAATGAATAATGTGGAATCTTTTAAAATACATTGTAGATTGACAGAAAACCCTTTTCTAATTTCAATTTTCAAGATAACGCATTGAACCTAAGAGGCAGTTTGTTTCAATCAATTGTGACAGACTTAGCGTAGCGGGCTTTTTCATCCTAATGTCTTAAACTTACGGAAATGTAGAGAACCTGATTTCCAATTAATATCTATGGATTTTCTTAGTTTTCAGTGACTGTACAAAGTTTATTAATGATAATTTTTTTTAAGTCATTTGAGACTTTAAGACTCTTCTGATACATTGTGCAAATCTCATTTACAGCAAATAGTGTTTCATCCCTCGACATTATCATATCCACTCAAAGGAGTCCCACTATTGGACTCAGGGGTGTAGGTGGATAGATGGGTATCATACATCAGTCACCATATGCCAATTGTATTTGTACATACTATCTAAAACCCTAAATAAGCATTGCATGCCTGCCCCTAGGACAGGATTTGAAACCACAACACTCGAAGAGGCTTCGGGGTTTAACCACTAAGCAATCAAGACTTTGACCAGTCAATTGATATTACAGTGAAGCTATAGCTTTCTTTGTGGCTTTGCTCTAAGCATTTCGTATCTTATGAAACTTCTTCTGTTTTTTTTAGAATGAAAAGCATTTTAAGTGTATCTTGTTAATGTATATTGTACCCAATTTCATGACAATTAGTTAATTTCCAAATCTATGAAGAAGGAACAAATAAACATATTTGTGTGAATAAATGAAGTTATTATAAAATAACTAGGATATGCCCGCGACTTCGTCCACGCTTGACTTGAAATTCCCACAGGATTCCCGTTGGATTCCCGGGACATAAAGTATTGCAATATTTAAAAAAGAATTTGAGCTATCGTTTTAGTGAAAAATATGTCGGAATAAGCAAATGTTTATGCACTCGAACAACTTCAAACCGCTTCCGGGAAAATTCCAGCGTGATTCTCGAGATAAAAAAATATCACACATTTTACTACATAAAATTTGCTATCGATCATTTAAAAAATCACATTTGAAATAGTTTTTTCTAATGTGGCCATTTTAAATAATTCCCGCAGAATTCCCAGGATAAACATTAGCGCAGATTTAAGTCTAAGAATTTGCTGTCGATCAACGAAAGCCGCATCAAATCGGCCCAGTAGTTTTTACGTGAATCCCGAAGAAAGAGACAAACCGACAAACTGACAAGTCTAAAAAAAATTGCATCGTGTTCTCCATTGTTTATATAGTCTATTCCAGTTTTTTTAAATAGCTTCAATGTACAGAGATGGTATGTTTAGAATGTTATAATATTGTTACAATTTGGGCCACCTGCATATCTGTAAACAAAGAACATTTATTACCCGTCGGTGTTTGAGCTAATAAAATTGAAACGCTTTTATGACCGTCTTCTTTTGTTTACTTTGAGAATGGAAAAACAGCCCATTGTGTATTGTAATCTTTATGGTAGTCATTACCCAGGTGTGAAATTCAGTCCACGTGGCCGAGCAGACATATTGTATTTGTACAGTATAAAGGAATGCCCCAAAGGAGGGGTGAGGCAGTCAAGCGATAACCACAAGCGAGGCTAGACGTGTATACATTCGGTAATCTATATGGTGACGGATGTTGCTCGTGTTTTTTAATCGTGCATTACGTTTGGACTGATGGTGTTCAGTTATATTTGTAGCTGTGTTATACGTGTGTGTATGGTTTTAATAAATTCTATAGTAATTCTAACGGCATTTTAATTCGAGTCCTGCAACTCGTAACAATATTATAGACATTTTTTTCAAATTTATTCCTTTTAGAACTGCTGTGTGAAATATCGGAAGCAGTATTATATCTAATAGCACCGGACGAGGCTTGGAAATGTCATGCATTGAAATTGATTCTCATAGAACTACTTTCCTCTGTGGTTTTCAAACCCATTATAAATCTATTGAGCGATCCCGACAACATTAACAGGATGATTATCAAATTCGTAAGTATGGTTTAACAACTCTTAGAAATCACTTTGTATGTAATCAATGAGTTCATTAATATCTATTTACTGATTAGATTTGTATGGAATGACGAAAAATGTTCAAATAAGTTATTGTATTAGGTTGGGGAAAAAGTTTCTTCTCATTTTATATAAAAATTCAAAAGGTTTTTTTTTATAAAGTTTATTTACATTTGACTAAAGTATGTAGGTGCCATTTTGTTGGATAACTTTTTGCCATCTTGTAGGTAGGGACGTGATCCCATTGCTATAAAAATTTTGGGGCTTCTGATCAAAAAACTGCGACAAGTGGTTTTGGCAGTTCTCTCGTGGTGTTAACCTGACACTGCCTAAGGAATTCTGTAGAGACCGAAACAGGTGAAAATCTTAACTATACGGCGGATGCATTAACACCTCCCAGCCAAACTCTCGTAATTTTTGCTGAGTGGCTAAAGATGTGTGAGGTGTAGCGTTATCATGGTGAAAAACCACACCCCTCCTGTTGATTAATTCCGGCCGCTTTTTCTCAACTTTTTGCTTTAATCTCATCAGTTGTTCGCAGTACAGTTCAGAATCGATGGTCCTGCCTGGCGGTAACAGCTCATAATGAATAATGCCATTCCAATCCCACCATACACACAGCATCACCTTGTTGCGAGTTAGCCCGGGTTTCGCCACAGTCTGTGAAGCCTGACCGGCCTTTGACCACGATCTTTTTCGCACGTTCTTGTCGTACGTGATTCACTTTTCATCACCAGTTACCAGCTTCTTCAAAAATGGTTCGGTTTCATTACGTCGTAATAAAGAATCACAAATGAGTACACGGTTCATTAGGTTTCTTTCAGTGAGCTCATGAGGCACCCAAATATCGAGCTTTTTTGTGTACCCAGCTTTTTTCAAATGCGCCAAAACCGTTTTGTGGTTAATTCCCAGTTCTCCAGCTACATCGTAACTACTAATATGCCGAACTTGCTCCACTTTTTCAAAAATGGCATCAATTTTGTCCGTAACAGGGCGACCAGAGCGACGTGCATCTTTGATATCAAAATTTCCGGATTGAAAATACTTAAACCAAATTTGCGCTACTCTCACAGATACTGCATTAGGTCCATAAACATCACAAATTTTTTTCGTGGCTTGTCTTGCATTTTTACCTTTTTTGTAGTAAAATTTTAAAATGTATCGAATTTCTTCATTAGATTAACTCATTTTAACAATAAGAAAAACAAATGAAAATCACACATTTTCCTAATTTGAATTTGGAATTGTCTTCTTTAAAATTAAAACTTTTTAATGATACCAAAACCAGCCAGATACAAATGGTATAGCCAAAGAGATCTTATTACAAGTTCATACATACTATATGCAAAAAGACTTTTTCCCCAACCTATTATCTTAATAGTTTGTATAAGTTAATAGGGTAGCAATCATTGAGATGCCAACAATGGTAGTTTGCCCTACATGAAAACATACAAAAATTTTTTGATGAGTATATTAATGTAATGAAAGAAGGGAAGATTTGCTTTAAATTAAAATACCTGGAAGAAATAACTTTAAATAATGCAGTATATTATGTGGCACCAAGACAGTATGTAATATTTATAATAGTGTGTAGCCGCAGACGTCCAATCACCACAGTGGCCGTTCGCAAATGTTCGGCAAGCACGCCGCTCCTAGTCAGGGCCCCGCGTGTTTCCCTCCGCATACACCTCGACCGACCTCACCGCGGCACATATAATGGCTCGAGTGCGCTTATTATTATTAAATGTTATATTTTATTTAGCAGCTAAATGTGTGCTGTATTATAAAATATTAATTGGTATTTTTTCTTTCTTCTCTGGCCTGACAAACTAGATATGTCATAGTATTTTACCTTTTTTGTAGTAAAATTTTAAAATGTATCGAATTTCTTCATTAGATTAACTCATTTTAACAATAAGAAAAACAAATGAAAATCACACATTTTCCTAATTTGAATTTGGAATTGTCTTCTTTAAAATTAAAACTTTTTAATGATACCAAAACCAGCCAGATACAAATTGTATAGCCAAAGAGATCTTATTACAAGTTCATACATACTATATGCGAAAAGACTTTTTCCCCAACCTATTATATTTCGATGAAAAATGTAACTTAATAAAACTACGTTTTAACGGTTTGAAGCGCGGTAATTTATTTGATTTTTGTTATTCCGACGTTTTGACAAAGATGTCAAGTGTCAACGAGTATTGTTAAAGTTTTATTTAGTCTACCGTCAACTTGTTTCAATTTTAATTATTTTGTTTATGGTTATTATTTACTGTATGGGAGCCTAATCTAATGTATCACCGCTTCGCAATATGTTATGTTAACATATAAAAATGTAACTGTTTTTTTTAAACGATTTTGCTGCTTGGAAGCAGAACTCATGGGTTTTAAAAAAGAATACTTAAAAAATATATATACAACATACATATTTTCACGCCTGCTTCTCATAGGGGTAGGAACAAACGGAGAATCTCCACTTGCTACGATTTTTACATACATCTTTTACTTCATCGAATTACAATTTTTTTTTAAACACACACTGTATATCCCCAAATTAAGCAAGTTACGCTTGTGTTATGGGTAAAATACAATGGACCACTCTGGAGCCGACCCCACACTCCCAGACCATAGTAAATAACGGAGAAAATACGTTTCCGAAATTTACTATACCAGGAATCGAACCCGGAACCTCTGCGTTGCAGTGAGGTAAGTCGGCAAAGGCTTAGCCCGCTCAATCACATAGGCCGTCAGTAATCTTTTATTACATATACATTTATTACATGCGCTTTATAACATGCTCTATATAACAAATCGCAGATGTTCTGAAGTATGGTCAGATCTTTCAAAACATCTGCGATTTGTTTGTGTCGTCAGGGTATACCAGCACCAACTCTATCATCCACACTGTTGTTATATTCTTTTTTTATCAGTCTCCTTTCATCCACACGTGCAAATCACCTTAACATTCCTGTCTCAACTTTTGTTATTACATCATCTTTCAATCCACATTTTAACATAATAATATCATACAAAAATGTATAGTGTTCCTATACATGGTGAATTTTTCAATTAGGCCGAAAATTCTGAAATTTACGAAATAGCCACAAATACTCGAAGGAGTCTCAAAGCCGATTTCGATGAAAGCTATATGTGTATATCATTATTATCTATATATATATATATATATATGTATATGTATATATATATCTACGTATATAGTGACTTATCACGATATCTCAGGGACTATAATACCTATAGACTTGAAATTTGGCATGGACCTTCCTTTCGCCAAGTAAGGGTCAGCTAAGAACGGATTTTACGACACGCGAAGCGGGCTGGTATCAGCTAGTAAATGTATAAACTTCATTACATTTTTGAAAAATCTTTTATTCTCTAATCAGGAATCGAATCGGCTGATTTTGAAAAATATAGTATTCTACATTATTACACGAATCTTTAGTGTAGCTTGTAAGGATTGCTTTTTGTGAAGGAATGTTAAACCTTAAACTAAGAGGGTTGATTTTTTTAAATTGAAAATTTAACCCTGTATAAGAGTGCCGTCCTTAATTATTTTTTTGCTTTTTAACTTTATGAAAATATAAAAGATATTTGGGGATGGAACTGTAAAAGAGGCGGCAAATATAAAATGATTTGTGAACGAAATATTTTTTTATATGAAACTCAAAGAAATTGGTTACTTTCAGTGTTGTCGTGATTCGAATTTGCCATCAGAGCTATTTCTTATTGTAATAAGATGTTGTGGAGATGCCGAAGAATTGGATGCGACTTTGGATCTTGTAGAGAAAGACATACAGAAGTTGGTAAGTCTTATTTTTTACTATTTAAGGGTGTAAAGTGAACGGTATTTGTTATAGCAGCTCGCTCTAGCCTCTTATACTATCTTTTCTATAATATTTTTCTTTCCTTTTATTGTGTCTCTGTCTTACTGAGTATGCACTGTTTGATTTGCTACAACTCCATTAATTCCTTGATAGGTAATCGTGTAACACATTCCTGTATAAAATTTATTAAAATAAAGATTTTGAGTTAGATAAATAAGAAGAAAATCAATTTTTAGCTAGACGTGTTGCTGGGGAGTTTCTTGCCGCTTCTTCTCCTTAACAGCAATAACACGTTGCGAAGCGGTGTACAACTAAGAAGTAAAATTAAATATTGACTTATATGCATGATCTTCAAAAAGTGTTCTCCAATAGAACTTATTTTGAATAAAAACTTGAATTTTGAATTATACTATACTAATAAATAATAATTTATATGTCTGAAATTTCAAGACAGTTAGTTAGCAAAACTTAAGTGAAAACTGCTATTTATATGATATGATTACCAACATGTGAAAACCGCTTTTGTCAAGCGTGGTGGGTATACAGTCTGTTCCTGGGTCGAGCTATGGCATATTTATATAAGAATAAATAATAATAAAAATAAATAAATAAACATCAAATTAACAAACACATTGTACACCCCCAAGCTAAGCAAGCTAGGCTTGTGTTATGGGTAATATACAGCAGACCACTCCAACACAGAGGCCGGGGGCTGTGCTAGTTGCAAAAGAAGACCTGGAAGTCGTCAAAGGGTACTTGTCGGTATATGTACGAAACCCTTTTGAATATATGACGAGTGTACTTCGTGAGTTGGGCTCAGAATCAAGCCGCGGAAAGTTGGGTGTATATTTGGTGGAATAACTTTTGATAGGAACCAAATAAGATACTTAGCACTATAATTTATTAATACTTGACTTATTCTAACTTTGTCTATACTAATATTATAAAGATTTGATTGTTTGTTTGTTTGCATTGAATAGGCTCCGAAACTACTGAATCGATTTGAAAAATTCTTTCACTGTTGGCAAGCTACACTATCCCCGGGTGACATAAGCTATATTATATTTAAAAAAAAATTAGGGATCCTTGCTAAAACTCCAATAATGTAACCAAAGGTGTAAAAAATGACCTAAAATCGCGTGCGCTGCGAAAACTGTTGATGATAGAATAAAATAATGTACTACAACTTTGCAGAACACATCATTATTTACAAAAAGTCTCGCGACAGCATATCTAACTAATATAGTTATGCCACAATAAGTGTTCTTTTAATGTGTAATTTTTAGCATTCAAAGGACAGTGCTGGTGAATGGGAGATTCAGGATCGTCAAAAATTATCATCTTTACAATATTTGACGCGGATTATTCAGGCTAGAAGAGCAACATTAGGACCTCAGGAAGGTACATTTTTAATTTCCTTTTCTTTACATTTTGATTATAATAAAAGCTCATAAACGTCTCATTGCTGGTTATTGGTCTCTTATTTATGGGGGAACTGACAATATACCAACCACTCGGCTAAGACGGATTACCACTTTTCACAAAGCGGTTATCGCGATGTGCAGTTTTCATCACGATGTTCTTCTTCACTGTTAGCACATGGTAATTGTAACAATATGCACATTAGGTCAGAAAACTGCCTAAGTGGTGCATGCGTTTCGGCCAGGATTCGAACCCGCGGCCGTTGAGATTAGGAACCACTAAGGGGCCATCCACCAATTACGTCACACGAATTTCATGATTTTTGACCCCTCTCCCCCGACCCTGTCACAGCTGGTCACATTCGTGAGACTCCTCTCTTTCTACTGCGATATCAAATATTTTGCAATTTTACATCAAATTATTAAATTAAAACAGCAGTTCCGTATTTAGTATTATTTCCATTTAAATTATGTTTTAATAATTTAAACACTATGTTCATATAGATAGAGTTAGAAATGATTTTGAAGGTTTTGTTAATAGTTCAATTTTCGTGTTTTAAAGCTTAAATATATTAAATTTTGTAATGTAACGTCACGAAATTTAGTACCCACCCCTTGTTACACTTCGTCGACCCCCCTTAACGTTTGACGAAATTTATGAATGGCCTGTAATCTACCGCGACTTTTATATTATTAGTGATCTCTAGTTCTTGATCACATTTAAAATAGAAATAGTCAAAATTGGCTATCGAAAAAATATTTTAGCACAAAAGCAAACCGACTTCAAAATGTAGAAAATATTTGTTTTTTAGCTTTTTAGTTACTTTTGAAGTCAGTTTTTTTTGTTACACAAATACTTGAATAGCTTTAGAAAAAACATATAAAACACGTTGTAGGTGCCTATAGTAGTCGAGAGTTGCTCTCGATTTTCTTGGGATCCACTCATCAGACCCTGACTTGATGACAGTTGGACCACTTCATGAGTATACTCTTTCGAATAAAAAAAAATGAAAATCGGTCCACAATTGACGTAGAAATCGCGAAATAAACGTAAAAAAAACATACAGTCGAACTGAGATTTTTTTAAATTTTTGTAATCGGTTGAAAATGGCTATAGTGTATCCAGCAGATGTGAAAATCTAGGAAATCAATAAGCTAATAAATGGGATTGAAAACATAGATTTTCATGAAAATTTCAGGGTCAATTAATAACACAACTGTCGAAAAAGTATCTGAAGAAGTAGCAAGGTCATTGAAGTTTATAAGAGCTACTGCCGCATGGAGGTCTAATGCACAGTATTTATTGGAAATTGAACTGAATGAAGCAGGTAATTATCAATTATTAAATACCCTAGCATCCAAATGAAACCATATTCCATCAATGTGGAGCAGTAAACACTCCTGTACTGGTATCAGAATCAGCTGGAAGCACTGTGTTTATATAATTATTTATTTAATCTAGCCTGGGAGCTAATAATCAAATATATGCACAAAACATAATAGTTTGCGTTCCTAGTCTGTGTGTTAGACCAAAAATTCTAAATTGCTCTGCTATAAACACGGCAAACTTAAGTCGATCAAAATTTAATCTGAGCAAACTTTAAATGCGTCCTTGAAGTTCGTACATTGTGCAAAACAATTATAAAATTCATGAGGTGGTACAGAGCTGAGAAAGAGACTGTTGCTTGTCTCGCTTGGCCACTATCCAGACTCATATAGCATGTCTTTCCCATTACAGTACACACTGCCACTGAACGTAAAAAGTTGACCAGACCTGCTCAAACTTCAGGAGCTAACTTGCTCTCTAAGCACATTTAAGTTTTACACATACTGTAATACCATAATAATATATTATTTATGAGTTTAAATTAATTAAAATGTAATAACTCTCGATTATGTTCCATAGATGCACACACATCAAAAGCAGTTATTGACAATTTAAGATCATCAGCGTTAGAACTTTGTGATTTATACTTAGCATCGAACAGACCAGCAATGATGGGTGTCCCTGAGAATTGCTATGCAGAGTTAGTAAGAAAAATCACTACGGAGGGGGAGGAATTTACCAACAATCCTGTCATTTGTTTTGATGATGTACAGAAGTGCGTTTGTGATTCTTTGGAGGTAATATTTATATATCTTTATATTGTGACTTGATTTTTAAAGATAAAGAATAAAGATAAATTTCAAAGATAAAATTATAATTTCATTAAACAAAATTATGTCCTATGTTATATATGTATGTTTCAAACAGTTTTCGCAAAACCTACTTAGCCATTATGGATAAAACTTGGAAAAAAGTTTATTCTACCATATAAGACGCTATACAATGGTGTGAGGAATTTACGAAAAACTAAATATTAGGGTTGGTTACCAGCCAAAAAATGAGGGTCAAAAGAATTTCATTGTACATAGACAATGTATGGTATCGTTGCTTAAGTCTACAAAAATTCATAATGATGCCTATTTTACTACAGTCAGTAGGTGGTGAGATATTTCCATCGAAACTGTTCAAAACGCATGACATACATAGATAGTAGAAGATCTAGACCCGCTACACTCAACTTGCGGCCCGCCAGGCGTTTGTGAGTGGCCTCCATGATATACTACGCATTTGTACAAGATAATGGATTTGCATTGGTAACACGTCTGGTGTTGCAAATATCCATAGACGATGTAACCGCTTTTCATCAGATAGACCACCAGCCCGTCTGCTGTGAATTTCAGTAGAAAAAAAAAACAAAATAAAATATAGTTGCGGCCCGTTCCACCTGTTTTAATATCTATTTGTGGCTCATATAAAAAATGGTTGAGTATGGTTGATCTAGACGATGATTTTATGTGGCCAAACAGCTCCTCGCTGTTAAGACGAAGCTCCTGGTGGGTTGGGCCTCAGCTACGGTAGAGGCCCTCCCCCATCGCACCCAGAGGAGCTATCGCTGCCACGAGGCTGGCCACGTGGCAGCGAAATGCACCTCGGAGGTGGACCGCAGCGGTGACTGCTACCGCTGTGGTAAAAGTGGAAACCTGGTGATCGGCTTCTGCTCTGCGAAACCGCACTGCCCAGTGTGCGAGGCCACAGGCAGGCCAGCCGATCACCAGCTGGGCTCGGAGGCATGCGGGGCCAAGAAGCCCACCCGGAGAAAGGTCCAGGCCAGCCGGATAGCGCCGGACAGTGCCGCGGCCGCCACGGCTGAAATAGCCACCGCGGGGAGCGGCAAGAAGTAACGCCCACGGGCGGGCGGCAGCGGGCGTCGAGGCCTCGGGGACTTGACAGGCCTCCGCCCGCACCAATGCCGCGAGAGGGCGCGAGAGGCAGCCGCGCGACCCTCTCAGAGCCGGGGAAGTCTCACCTCCCCGGCTCGCACACAGGAGAGGCCGCCTCTGCTTATGAGGCGGCCCACCGCTCGCCAGGGTTCCGGTAAAGGCCACAGCCACATACCGTGATCCCGGCACTCAGGCGGAAAAAGGCTCCCTTGGGGTTTTAGTGGGTATACCCGGCGCCGGTCGTATTGATTAATCGGCGTCGGGGGACCCCCAGACACCGGCCGTGACCTCCCCTGCGCGGCTGACGGTGCGGCAACGCAATTCCCCAAGTAATAAAAAAAAAAGGTGATTTCATAAGGATTTTGTTTTTGCTAAAAGGGCTAGGGAACTTTAATTGAAAGTAATGAATTGATTTATATATAATAATTATGTATGTTTTCTTGTGCAATGCAATTTCAAATAATTACGCTTTTTAAAAATTAATTTGTAGGATGATCCCTCATGGCAGTCTGATTTTATGATGGACAATGAGGAACATTCAGATAGATCTAATAGGTAATCTTTATTTTGTATTTTTAATGTTTTAAATGGCTGCTTAATACTTCTCGTCTTAACGAATATTTGTTTATTTCAGCGAAACTAAAAGAGATGATAATGTCGACACTAAAAAATATAGCGGTAAGTTAGCATGTATTTCTCACAATTGACTAACATTTGTGTATGTTGTACCCTATGTTTTTTTTCGAACTACCCTCCAAAAATCCTTAAAAAATCAACAGACAAATGCAAAAGGATAATGAAGAATTGCCTTAGTCAGTTGCCAAAGTTTTTCAAGTCTAAATACAAGTACGAGTTGCCAATCAAGTCGTCGACGTTCCCCCGTTTGCCGACCAGAAAAGTCCCAAGTAACAAGAATCACACGTTGCCTAAATGCAACAATTTTGGTAGTACGTCGTCTAATAATGTCTATAGCTCAATATTCTCACGTAGTGTTTCGAATGTTTTAATAGATATATGAAAGCGTGTAGCTAATATTTTTTAGTTACACTTACTGTATTGTAGTGTTTTGCTAGTTATTTGTACATTAAGAGGGGGAAATGCTAAATTTTTCTTTGAAAATAATTTTAACATTAAACATGGTTTTTTCTACTCTACATCATATATTGTCCTCTTAGTGCTCTTTAATTTTATAAAAATGTACTCATATCCCTCATAATCAGACCTTTTATTTGATATGTCAAATAATAGACCTATTTTGTCCCTTAGAATTACCATCCGTAGTAGAATACGTTTATTTGCGCTTTACGTCTACCCCCAAAATCAGTTTTCGTTTACATCGACCCTTGGGAAGTCGATTTCGACCCCAGGGGGTCGATATCGACCACTTTGGGAATCCCTGTTCTAAATTGTATCTTAATGGACTGGCCTTCCAAATTACCACTATTCTATGTCTACTAGAGAGAGTAAGCTATGACAGGCAGACAGACGGACTAACAGTAAGCTGATTTTATCAGGTTCATGCTATTTCTGGCCGGTTACAATATGTTGCCGACTGTTTATTTGCCTTACTATCGGTTAAAAATCGACATCAGCGCCATGCAAGTAGTGCCAAAATTCAACTAATGGCAAGGCAAGTGAATAAATAATAAGATTTAGATACCGGCCATTTAAGAATCTTAATAATAAATAAAAACCTATGAGATTAAATAATGGCTTGACAGGATCGGTTTGACGTAGTGTTTCAACCGGTCGCTCTCTGTATGATCCGCTTTCCCCTCAAAAGTCATACATCGAACTTTTAGAGTCACAGATGGCAAATGGTTTACATGTATAAATTCTAATTTATTTTATAAAATTGGCAATGCAGTTTCAAGCTAATTTTTAAGCGCCCTTACAATTATTTTCTTTTTAATGGATTTAAGTGAATCTATTTCCTACTCTATTGACGTCTTTACCACATATATGTTTCATAGGTGATATATTGCCGACGCCCGGTGGGCGACATAACCGCTCGCGATCGGATATCGTGGGCAATTTGGCACAGAAAATGATTAACGAAAGTGCAGGTACCCACAATACTACGCATCCTCAACAATTAAACACGTAAATCTTTATAAATAGTGTTTTTGTATACTTTTTATTTGGAAGGTCCCAAGAGAACGGTAATTTTCAGGTTTGGAGGCTTAGATAAAACACGATGAAAAAACAAAAGACTGACCTACAGTGAAACATGGTCGACTTTAACTAATTTTATACATTGGCTCTGATTTAACCGTGAAAAAATAAAACAAAGTTATACACTTATTGTTATTGTTGAGGATGCAATGTTTTACTAACCAATGTTTAATTACAAATATTGCTTGTTTCATGTCTATGAATTGACTAAAAGTGTAGTCACAATATTTCAGGCCCATCTAATCTAACATCGGCAAATGCCAATAACTTATCAATGTCACATTCCGAAATCAGCCGAAACGCAAAGAATTTGTTGTCTCCATTATCCGCGTGTATAATAGAAACTGGTAAGTCAATCGTATTTCTTAATATCTAAAATTTCAGTTTCAATACATATTAACAAAATCTACATTAACGCAAGCGAAGCCGCGGGCAATAGGTAGTGACCAATAAAAATGGATTCTTAGACACTTGTGAGTTGAAAATTGTGTCATCCTAAATTTATTTCGCAGAAAACTTATTTTAGGCGCCATCTTAACTTGATAAGCTAACACACAGTACTTGCAAAACTTAAATGCGTCTGTGAAGTTGATACAAATCATTGTGCAGAACATAATTATAAGGTTCGTAGTGAGAGAGTGTTGTGCTCCCGCTCGTCCGCTAAACGAACGCGCTATAGCATCTCTCTCGCGCTTCATTGTCAGTTGTTATTACTGTTAAAAGATGACACGACCTGCCCAAACCCACGGAACCATTCTTGTCGAGTCGCATTTAAGATTTTTATGTACTGCAGTGATCTAAGTTCTTAATATACCTAAAGCCAGCTGTAGGATATGGAACTGAGTGAGATTCCTTGCGATTTACAACCATCAAAAGATTATTTACCTAATGTAGAAGGCCTATTCGCAGTGACTGCTTTTCAACAGTAGATGGATTGCTCGTTTGTTCGTTAAATACCTTTCTACTGGATGATTTCAGCCTTAGTCCAAGATAAAGGTCGAACGTTTGGTATTTATGCCATAGCAGTTACGAGATTATCTGATAATGAAGTTTGGCACATATATAGAAGATATAGTGACTTTTACGATCTACATGCTTCCATTAAAGATAAGGTATTAGTATAGGTCAATGCCAATATATTAATATGTAATATAGTAAGGCTCTTGTCTTATCAGTACTCCTAGAACTGATGTTTCCATTTTACAGTGGCCTGAACTCTGTAACTTACCATTCCCCGGTAAGAAAACATTTCAGAACACTTCTCGCAGTGTGTTGGAGAGTCGTAAACGCATGTTAAATGGCTACCTTCAAACCCTGGCTAATCTCGCAAGGGATGCGAAGTATATGACTTTATTGTCTCAGGACTATTTAGGAGGTTTCCTAAGCCCGGAAAATCAGGCTGAAAAACATAGTAATACGGTGAGTTTTGAAGATATACATTTTTGAACATATAAATTGACAGAATCTATTTACGAGAAATATTTATTACACAAATCTTAACAATAAAATTACTAGTGTTTCACAGCCAGCCTGAAATGGCAATTTAAATAGTCTGAAGATTTTCATGTTCTCTTCTAGATTGATGCGTTACTTGTGAATTCCTTGAAGGCTGGTATGAGAACATTGAAAAATATGCCTGATCAGTTTGCAAATACCGTGGACGGAGTAATGGACGGTAAATATTAGGATGATGAATTTATTTCGATTTTGAATGATTTTTTACATTTTAGGAATTTATGGAGATATGTTGCACTGTGAATTTTTAGTATATCTTGTCATTACTACGACGCTAATTTTATTCTCTCTTATGGTGCACTGTATGCACAAGTGCATTAATTCTTCGAAAAGTAATTATACTTATATAATTAGAAAAAAGAGACAGATAGAATTAGAATTTTATAGCTAGACGTATTTCTGGGTTTCGTACCGCTTCTTCTGCTTGAACAGCGATAACACGTTGCGAAGACGTGTACAAAATTTGTAACTTATATGTCATCATCATCATCATCGTCATCGTCCGAGTGTAAAATTCCGGTTGTGTTCGTAACGTTCGCTCCGACGCCCAGGGTCCGCTTTCCTACTTTTTCTACTCCACATCCTGCAGTCTTCAGTATCCCACGTTTTGAAACCATTAGTACGCATGTCATCCTTCACAACGCCAAGCCAGCATTTCTTGGGCATTCCCCATCGACCGGGACCTGGCGGAGGCGGCATAGCTAGAAATTTGTTCCTCACATAATTAACCGAACTCTTGCAGTTTTTCTTCTATGTCACGAACATGAAGACTGCCGCGGATGCGGATATTTCTGACGCGGTCTTTCCGCGTGCTTATAAAAAATACGTTGTTAACGCCATTAAGGATCAGGCACTCTTATTTTCTGTCTCTTTTATCTTTATCCCTCGCATATATGATATGTATATAAACGTTTTATTGTGTGTGCTTGTTTGCACGTGCGCGCGTGTTTGTGTGTGTGTGCGTGTACGTGTATGTACGCCGCGCATTTGTGTGTGTGTGTGAGTTTTTGTATATGTCCCATATTACTTTTAATGTATTGTACACTACCTTCTTTTAGTTTGTGGATAATTTTAATTGGATAAGCACTAATTTTATACTATATACTTTGTTTTTTCTTTCTTATGCAAACAAAGTGTATACATATTTATAATCATAAATAAATAAAATAACATAAAAATCCATCGCAACATTCATCTCTGTGACACGCAGCACTTGCTTGTGTTGCTCAAGTACAGGCCACGCTTCACTGCTATATAAAAGGACAGGTCTAATGATGGATTTATAGACCTGTCCCTTTAACTCAACCGGTATTTTGGGGTCACAAATATTACGTGTCACCTCACGCCACTTGGTCCAAGCTGCTTGCTGCCTTTACGTCATGGTCCATATCCCCGAACGTGCTACGTACGACATCTCAAGTACTTAAACTGATCCGTGCACTTGCATATAGGCACGGATGTGAGATCTGTAGTGTTGCAGGCCAAGTAATGGTAAAGGTAAAGTGAAGGTAATATGTGTTTTAAACTTATGTATATGACCCTGAAAAATGTTTTTATTGGATGTTAGTTTGAGTTTAAATTTTTTTAATAAGAATATTTCTTTCTGACATACATATGTTTTCTTACAGGCATATCAAAGGTTTTTCAAGGAAAAAGTGGTGAGAACTACCACGAAGGCTTGAAAAGCGGTATTTCTTATGGACAAGACGTAAGTTTGGTAGTAGTAGTGGTATGAAGTTACTATATCACGCGATGTTGCCAGCGATTATTTGTGCTTTTGACTTCTTTGAAATCATTGTATTTTCTTATAAATAACTTTGCCTATATCCATCTCCTCTATCATAGAAGAATATTAGGAATTGGGTATTTCTGACCTAATTTTCATATTGTTGCAAACGTTTGGAAATAGGTACTTATTGATTTATTAAATATAATTTCTCAGCAGTAACTTATTTAGATTTAGTGTAGTGTTCTCCAATGGGAGTTATATGTCCATGTGGAAAGAATTCTAAAACAATAAACACAAAGAAAATATCACGTGCTGACGTTGAAGGAAAACATCGTCATGAAAGATACTACCCGTGCGCCAGAAGGTATGTCAGTAGGGTTGACAAAAAAGGTTACATAAATAGTTGTTGCAATAAATTTATTATTGTGTATACTTTACATAAGTATATACAATAATAATAAGTAGTCATCGGCAAACCCTTTGCGCGCGGCTTATAACCCATGTGTCAAACCGCCTTTGATGGGTATATTGTCTGTTCCCTCTAAGAACTTGGGAGGCCCTAGCCCAGCGATTTAAAGGAGATGGATACGCTTTCATACATTATTGGGCCCATATTGTAAAACGATGTAGTGATTTTAAGATTTCTTTTTATTATGTTGATATTTATTATAATTGTAGTGGGTTCAGTTATTTCGAATGAATTAATCGTGTGCTACAAGTGTTTTCATATTATTAATCGTTTCAATATATTGACATAAATCGATTGTGGAAACCGATAACTTATTTTATTTGTGACTTTGTTTTTAAGATTTGTCGTCTTCAGACTGAATTTAGGGCTGACATTATCCACTTTGTAATAGAAAAATATAACGCTTTTTCAAGCCATATCTCAACTCGTTGACAGTTGTCAAAGGTCCCCGTCTCCTTTTAATAAACAAATAATCCCACAATGAGGTAATTGTTTGATGTTTTAAAAGACAAGTTTCTAATGGTTAACTTTATTTTAATCATTCAATATGGCCTTTTTTGATTTGGTATTTCAATTTCACAGGACGGCGATGAAAGTGTAGCGTTGAAATTACTCGAAGAGGTTTTGGGCATAAGAGGTCTTTGGCTGAGACGTCGCCTATTGGCGCCTTTAAGAACTTTAATTGCAGATCGAGTCAATAAGTAAGTAGCCACTTTAACTATTGTTTTCATTAAATAACTGGTATATGAATTAAAATTATTATTATAATATTGTTCCAGAAAAGTTTTAGAATTCGTGTCGTCATTAACGTCTCCAAGGAATGTTGTGCAGTACTTGAAGTCTTTCAAGTAAGTGTAGAATTATTTTAAGATTTATGTGGCGGATAAATTTCGAGGTTTATTTAAGCACGAGTAAACATAATATTTGGTTTGTTGTTTTTAGACAGTGGTTGACAACTCGTAATAATTCTAATTTCGGGCACCGTGATGCAGCGACTAAGGCAAGAACCAGAGTGGCAGCGAAAGTGGCTCTGCTTACAGCCTGTTCAGGTACATATATGATAAATTTAACTATTTATCTACATTGTAACTAAGCATAAGTCATTTTAGTTGCATAAATGTGTATAGATCTCCAATAAAGACTAACACACGTAATAACGCGCATACGCACTCACTCACTCACGCACCCACTCAATAAAATTAATTTTCGTCGTACAAAATTCGTTGTGGAGCTTTTAGATTAACTGATTTTTACAATGGCGTAGCTAAATGACAAAAAATAGACACTTGACCTAGATTATTTTTTTAATATAAACCTAAAATTTCTATCGATTCCTACATCTTATTCATATTGAGTTAGAGTATGTTTGTACTGTTCTTTAAGAACCATAAACAACACTACAATCTTCCTCTAACTCGATATGAATAAGACCGTTAGTTTCTATAATATGCATATCATGTGTAAATGTCAGATTTAAAATAAAAAGTCAAATTATGATCCCACTCAAAACATAATTTTGTGTTTCAAAGTTTTATTACTGTTTTCAGATGAACTACGACATATTGTGGGATCGGATACAGCTAGAAGAGGTCTGCTCACTGTTTTCGATCTTTTCCAAACACAGGAAATAAATCGACGACTTATTTTCGTGTTACTTGAAGGTAATATGTTTTTGATCTTCCAATGTTTGAAAATCATTACTAAATAGATATATCGAATTTTACAGGACACCAAATAGAAAAAATAATATAGTGATTTTTCGGAATTCTCGTCGTACTATTTACTGTAGGTACTGTTTATCCAAATTCTCAAATACTTTCAACTACATAAATGCAATTCCTAGACGCAATATTGTATTTAGGAAACCATTCAAAGTATTATTGGTAACGGGGAACAATTTAACGACATTCTAGGCTTTCAAATCTATGAAATTCATCTTGTAGGAGCTTAAGTAATTTTAAGAATGGCATTACTGGCATGCGCATTAATAACGCGGTTCTTGAATTTTTTTGTTTATTAACGGTTTTTTGTTTAATTTATTGGTAATGGACACAAGTTCTTTAGCCTAGACTTAAACTAATTTATTAACGGTTAATCTTTAAAACTGCGATGTAAACTTTAAATTAGTGCAGGGATATTTCTGGTTATTTATATTCTATTTTTCATTCATCGGCTAAAAGTTATCTATTAGTAAAATTAAAAAACTTAATTTTTATTAATACAACTGTCCTTATTAAATACAAATGTCATTGGCAAATACATCTGTCATTGTCAAATACAACTGTCATTTTTTAAATTATTAAATAAGACTATCATTATTAATTTGTTTATGTTGTATGCATTGAATAACTTTTTTCTGGTGATTCAAAAATCAGCCCTTAATTATTTAGTTCTTCGTTAATTGAATTAATCCATTTTGTTTTTTTTTTTGCAGCGACACTAACGAATCTCTTCCCAGACAACAACATACAAGCTTTATTTAGAAAATTATATTCGAATTCGCCCAGAGTGCTTGTAACCAAGAAATCTGTTAAGGTGTGATATTACAATTTCTAAACGGATATTACTAACGGTTGTGCTAATTGTTTTATTGTGTCATTTTGTGGAATCATTGGTCGCATATCACAGTCATGAAGTGTGTTATTATTTTCTACAATAATTTAGATTTAATGTTTCTTTTTAATTAGGGACACTATACTATTATTGGCACCCCCCCTCGCAATGATTGGCACCCTATTAATTTATTCAAAACATTAAGTAATTTTAATATTTTTATTTTGTAGCCATACTACAGTGATAGCAATAATATTGTATCTTGAATAAATATACTGAGTGCAATCATTGGGTGGTGTGCCAACAATAGCATATTTTACCTTACATTTAAAATTTTAAACTATTTCATATGAAATTAACCGCGTGGGTACCATACTCGCTTTATTTTGATCAACTTGATAATTAAATGAAATCATAGAATTAATCAAATCAATAATAATAATTGGAATCATAAGTTTCAATCAAGAAAAGAACTGAAATAGGGAGTTTATAGTAGTTATCTATTTAAAATTGGAAATTGATTGAACTTTTTTGATAATAATATTAAGAATTTAGAGGTTTCCGCTATATAGTTCTTGTTCTTGCGCAACAAATTTGTACGTGAGTGAAGGAGACAAATAATATAGGAAATTGTATTGATATTCAAACCGTGGCTTGTATTTGAATTGACAAATTAAATTCCTTATGCCTCGGGACCTATTTTAACGTAGTAAATTATTTATTTAAAATAAAACAGTTTTATTTATCCTCAGACGAATGAATAAAAGTGTAGACGGAGCTTACGTGAACAAAAGCGTCAAATTAGGTGAAGTATTTTTTTAAACTTGTATGCGTAAACGTTTTGTAGCATACACGTGGTTTGTGTCTATATGGTTAATAGTAATGTATCCATTGGAAACTATTCCACCTTTATCTGTGCATTGATTTTTGATTACCTGGACTAAAATGACAGCTGCGATTGACCTTTTTTATGTTGCAAACTTGGAGCATAGTGTTGTAGGATGAATCATTCATAAGTGAGTTGTGTGAGTCGTTGATTCAACTCATCACTGAGTTGTTGATTCCACTCACGTAACTCACTTATGAAAGATCCATATTACTCAAAATATACTCATATTACTAAAAAGGTCAATCGCAGCTGTCATTTTAGTCCAGGTAATTAAAAATCAGAGTATAATTCGATTCTCGTAACGCACTGCGGCGCGATCGGCTTCTTCTTACAAAATCATCTCCCTTTAGCTGGTTTAACTCTGAGAGTTTGGGACTCGGTCTATCTATTTTGTTCGTCTGAGTATTTTTCCATTAGTATAAAATTAATGTTTGTACAGTCTGGGTTGAACTATAGGCGTTAATAGTTAAAAACAGACTACTGCATAATATACGGTTTATCATATAATTCAAATCAGGGCCCCAATTTTGCTATTACAATATTGTCAGAATGGTCGATTACTGGCGTCACAATGGTTGTTTTTGTATGACAAAAACACCCGTTATGATGCCAGTAGTGGATCGTTATGACGATATTGTGAAAAAGCCAGCCGTTATGATGCCAGTGGTGGACCATTCTGACGATATTATGAAAAGACCAGCCGTTATGAGGCCAGTGGTGGATCATTCTGACGATATTGTTTAAAAAACTGCTGTTATGGCGCCGGTGGTGGACCATTTTGACGATATTGTAAAAAATAACTGCTGCTATGGCGCCGGTGGTGGACCATTTTGACGATATTGTGAAAAAACCAGCCTTTATGATGCCAGTGGTGGACCATTCTGACGATATTGTGAAAAAACCAGCCGTTATGATGCCAGTGGTGGACCATTCTGACGATATTGTGAAAAAACTGTCGTTATGACGCCGGTGGTGGACTATTCTGATCATATTTTAATAGCAGATCTAGGGCCCTATTGTATAGCTAATTGTCTTTAGCAGCTTATCCGGAGGCGTTATTAATTTTAGCACGGATTGTAATAATTTTTGACATTTCTTATATTCTTAATTAATAAATTTAAATAATTTATATGGTATATTTATAAAATATAGGCCACGTCATGTTGGAATTGTAAAAAATGTGTGCCAAAGATAAAACAAAAATGTGATTGTACATTGAAAATGAATTTTTATATTAGCATAATTTCGGTTCAAAATTGTGATATTACTATCGAGTACCTAAACCAGATATAAAAATAAATTATTATATAAAATTATTTAACATCGATTTTGCTCTTTAGATAAATTAATTTTTAGTCAGCTGTATTTTAACTAGACTTTTCTTATATTTTATACATCTTAATATAATGTTGTGCTTTAAAAAACACAATTTTTTATTTTTTTATAGATAAGTTTTTTTAAGTTGAATGTTGAATTATATTACGTCACAATATTATGGAAATTAATTGAAATAATCTAAGCGCTCGTGTAGACATACCATTACCACGCCGCCACCGCGCTGCTATTCTATGTATTTCTATTTCTCGTTAGCAAAGGTGCGGTGGTGGCGTAGCGGTGGCGCGGTCGCTCATATAGTATACAGTTAGGCAGCGCGGCGGCGTTGAAGTGTACACGCGCGCTAATGATATTATTTATGTACGATATTACCGATTTTTTTTTAATGGGAGCATGCGATATTAAAAATTAGTCTTCAGTATTAAAAGCAATCTTCCAAGGTGTTTATTATATTTTTAGAAATTAAAAAAAGTAACTTGATATTGTGTTAATTAGCTGCCAGATAGTATGTTTGGTGCGGGAAATAAGTGGTACGAGTTTCAAGATGTTAAAAGTTATGTTTGAATGTATTGCTCCTTTGCGAAAACAATATACAGTCGTGGCATGAAAACGTTCACCAGTTATCAAAGTGATCCATTTAACGTTCCGCGAGCACATGTTACCTTTTCAAACTAAGTCACAGAACAGACTTCCACAGAAAATTATATTTAACTGTTTGACAACAATATTTAGAATTACTTAGATCAATATTGTTTGATTGTCTATCTTGTCTAAGAATATTGTTTAGCCTAAAAGCTGTAAAGCCTATTTGTTGGTTTTAATATTTATGATAAGCGTAGTGAGTATATCCTCTTTGTTTCTTATGATTAATACTATTGTTAATCTCAGTGTCTGTCATTGTCAACATTGCAATTTTCTTTTTTACTATTCTGTATTTTATAAACGTAACATTTATTAAAATATTGGCAGTACTGATTCTTGTACTCGTGCAAGTAAAAGTCGATTATTTCTTTTCATATCGCGACTGTACTATATCTGAGAGTACTATCTCTAAGTTTCACATTTTTATAAAAGAAAATAAAGTAGATTTCATCTGTTTTGTTATTCAAATCGGGATATTTTATTGTTTTTGTATAAAGGCGTTGTTATGTATCTTAAGAAATACTATAATAAATCTATAAATGGTTCGAGTTTGTACATTGCGTTTAAAATGTGGAAAAAATCAGGGGGGCTGATTCGGACCAGCAGATTTCAACAATGCAACTTTTAGAATTTTTGTATGTCTCTTTGTTAGAGCATCACGTGAAAACTACTGAACGGATTTAAATGAAACTCGAAACAGAGCTAACTTATATCACGGGGCGTAACTTAGGATACTTTGTATCCCGATAAATAAGGTCGTTTCCATGAGATAGACGGATTAAAAAAGATGACGCTGCAATCGCGATGTAGACTACCATAGCTGTAATTCAATAACAAATGCGTAGTCAGGTTGCCCACATGTCATTCATTACGTACTAGGTACTTCAAATCGGGTTGGCTGCGGCTTTCTGTTTTGCTGAACAGTTGTCTACATTATATTGACTTAATTCTTTTGTAATTGTAGTGAATTGAAGGAGAAACTATAAAGTTTTAGGTCTAAACAATTAAAGAACCTCCGTTAGCCAAATTCACACAAACTGGTCCAGCCGGGCATGAAAACAGTACATTCGCCGGTGTGTACGCGCAATATCAAAAACTTATTATGGGAAACGCTCATACTCTATGGTTTGGCTTATAGTCATGGTTTATTTTTTACACCACAATTTCATAAATGTTCTCTTCCTGTTTCTAACCAGATCTTTTAGTCCTGTTAATTTACTCAGGTTATTCGTGCTTCTTTTTCTTCTTTACTTATTATAAAACAGCTTTCCACATCTGTTTGTATATCCGCTAATATACCGCGTTCTAATATACCACGCAACGCATTTTTAAGCGATTTTCACCATCAATTAGATAAATTTTCACTGACGGTTTATATATATGAAAAACCAAATTAAGTTTTTATACAAGTAAAATAAAGTTACTGCCTAGGGTTTAACCCACGGAGCAGTCGTGGGATAAATGCTAGTTACATATTATTTTAACGGATATGGATATTCATATAATAACTAAAGCAATAATGTTGCGTAGTTCGAAACACATATCACTAATTGGTTATTAGAGCAATTATACAGAGCATTATTAACATTCCAATTGTTCAATTATGTATAAATTTTTATATGTTCTAAATTAACTATATATTGTATTTTTTGG
The DNA here is from genome assembly GCA_039645545.1 of Dendrolimus houi. NCBI lineage: Eukaryota > Metazoa > Arthropoda > Insecta > Lepidoptera > Lasiocampidae > Dendrolimus > Dendrolimus houi. The sequence continues at coordinate 18,385,060 of CM077127.1, read as the reverse complement.
AATTGCAATAAAATGTTCTTATTACAAAATCTATGGTTTCATTTTGGAGAAATCTACATTGGTGTATTATTGAATAGTGTATTTATTGTGATTAGGATCGTCTTCGCATTTGTTTAGGTGAAACCAGACCGTGTTCTCAAGTAGCCTACAGTTACATTTAAAGTTGTTTTATAGTTAAATATAATTATTTTGTAGTATATGTAGTAGTATTCTTGAAAACCAAAGAAAGAAACAATACAATTTCCTGCGACCGGGCGGGCTGTCGTAAGAGGCGACAAAATAACCCAGAGCCAGACGCGGATCCAGCCCTCAAAAAAGGTTGTGGTTACAGCCACCCGAAAATCGGTCAAGTGAGAGTCGGAGTATCAACTCGTTCATGATCGATATAGTGCATTCTTACCAAGTAGATGTTTACACAAAATATGACGCCCTGACCAAGGTTTTGTACAGTGTAGAAATTCCACGTGGGCAGAGCTGTGGGATAAGACTAGTAAATTAATAAACCCGTAAAATGTTAATTTATTCGCTCACAAAATTACAAGAGTAAATGTTTGTTTTTTTTGTACATCACAGTGTCACATTTCGACTAAACTACTGAACCGATTTTGATGAAATTTTTACAACTTCAAAGGATATGAAATAAATGAAATCTCTTTTTTCCATTACATGTATCCATGTGCCAATAAGAAACATATAATACGTTTCAATAATGTGACATAACGATCTAACATATCGTTTATTTATGATGACTAAGTTTAGATTTCGCTGCGTTCCTTATCACGCGCGATTCATTGTATTTTTTTAAATTTTATTAAGTCGTTGGATATAATATCGTCAGCCTATCCATAGACGATGGTAACCGCTTTCCTTAAGGCGGGCCATCTGCCTGTCTGCTGAACTCGTGCAATAAAAAAAAATTGAAATCAATCCTCTTTGGTTTTGACTGAGACGATGAATTGTTACATTGTCGTATTTTTTGTTTTCACTGCGTAATTAGTACTTATTATAAACTAGGTATATCATCTATGTCCAAGAACAATGATGACGTTTTGATTGCTGCTCGGTTGGGGCAGAAAGAGTAGGCAGAAGAAATACTAGCTTGACCTCTTAATGGATGACATGCGTGCTAATGATCTCATAATAAGGAATGCCGAATAGGGACTGCAATCCAGCCGGATCCTGACCGGATTTACGTCAATCCGGTCTGGTCCGGCCGGATTGATTTGACCTGGATAACTTAACTTTCCTTTTTAGTTCCAACGTGGGCGTTAATGAAGTGTAAAAATAAAACGATACATATACGAAATCAACTTTATTATGAAATTTCAAAAAGAAAAAACAATGGAATTCTTAGTGTTAGAAAAAATAAAATCAGAAATTATTATAATAAGTCAAATTAAATGAAATCTCAAGAGCAAAACGGCGTCTTTATCTATAACGTAATGTAACTTGTGGTGTTTAGTGTTCTTAGATTTTAAAGATAAAATAGAAATCAAAATTATAAAATTAAACATAACATAATAATTAATCTTAACTGCGATCACAATAATATCAATAATTAGCTACCTATTTTAGAATGCTACTCAGTTTTATTCTTATATATGACAGACTACCGAATCTATCAAATAAATAGCACAAAAATCACAATAATTATTATTTATAATATTTATGCTCTTTAGTGTTTAAACGAACAATCAATTTTTATTTTGTAAAACGATCTTAGGAAACAAATTGTGTTAATTGTCTCATCTGCGAATCGACTTATAATAGAGCCATAAATATAGCCTGCGGCCGAGAAGGCTCTCTAAGCTTCTACACTTATCGGCTTAATTGTCAGCAAATAATCATGAATAGCAGATAAGTATTCTCCTCGAACTCTTTCACTTTCAAATGCCGTCACTTCCTTCCTGAGTATTTTACCAAAAACTTCTTTTTACGGTCTGTATTGTATAAGACGCTACTTCTAGCTGGATCTGTAATTGTAATTCTGCCTATAATGCCTATAATGTCAAATCTTTTTTCAGTGATTGTGAATCTAAGTTCTTCTACTATTTCTTCCACGAGTTCCACATTATCGTTAGAACTATTATCTTGGTTAATTCTTTCCAAGATTTTTTCATTTCTAGTCGCATGTTTTTTTTCTTTGGCATAGTAAATGCATTATCAGCCTCAAACGACTCGCACGCACAAGCACCACGCGTTTAAAGTACCTATTCGTGCAACGCGCGATTATTTTGCCAAACTAATCGCGCGTCATGTTCCGTTATGTTTGTACCGGATCCGGTATGTGCATATTGATGCCGGATCCGCCGGATTACCGGATCCGGTTTTCCGGATTGCAATTCCTAATGCCGAAGATAGCGCGAAGTGGAGAAATAGAAAAACTGAGCCCGGGTTCCGAAGCGGACGCTCCAAACACAATTGGGATTTAACACTAGAATGATGACGATGGACGATGACCTAAAATTAAGCATACTAAATGAATGTGAACACACTATAATTTTTATTTCAAAAAATGCAAACAATCTCGTCGGAAATCTAAGTTACCTATTAATAAAAGAGAGAAAGCTGATTTTTAGCTAAGTATATACAGGTAAATTACCTTTGTGACGTTTTTGCGTTTTTAGTAGTGTAGTCAGCACATAAATAAATAAACTAAAACTTTTATATATTTTATAGGCAGGTACTTATGAAACGGTATTAAAATAATAAATATTAATATTAAACACAATTTTTAATACTAAATTGTTGGTCCCTGTTCTGAAAAATGACATTTGCTTTCTGATTTAGCAACTAATTGAGCGGGAGTCATGACACTGCTCGGATTGCTATTGCACTCATTTTCGAAATATTTGTCCCTATTACACAAAACTTCTTTAGATTGGGAAGTCAAAAGCGTAAGCTCGACTACGTTTAAACATCGGGACCGTTTTTAATTAACAAAGTTAATATCAAATAACAATTAGCAACATACAATAACATTGAACAATAAATAAGAAAAAATATATAATATGATAATAACATCAATTAATTAATTAATTATCAAATTAAAACCAAATAGTCAGGCCTCGCAAACATTAGCAATGTAAATAATAATTATTTATTTGACTTTCACCATTGACTTTTGAATGTAAATATAATTTCTTCTTCAAAATGTATTCAAAATTCTTTTTGCTGATTATACAAGGAATTTTAAATTTCAAGTTTAGAATTCCTTTAAATATACAAAATTAAATACTACTACAACCGCAAAAACTTCTCGAAGCTAACTTACCTATACATAAAAGGGAATAGTAATAATGAATTGAGAGCGCATCAAAATGCATCTAAAGGTTGCCAAATGAAGCCGGTAAACGGTGCGACCACTTGCAACGCCCAGGGTTGGGCCCGCGCCAGTCTGAGCGAGCGCCAACGAGCTCACGGCAATGTTTATGTATTTAAACTATGAATGGTTCAATATAGTCGAATTAATTTAATTGATTATATTATGTAGTCTCACATTGCTTATTTCATTATTATTTGCTATCAATAAAGTATTTTTTAAATTAATAAAATGTAAGTTTACGGACTATTGGTGATGAGGTAGGAGGTATCTATATTTTATTTTATGTATTGAGGGAGGATTGGGGATAGATCGCTTTCAGACTAGATGACAATAGCACAAGTACTAAGCAGTACATGTATTGTATTGATTTTTTGGGCTCAGACCGCGTCGATCGTGTGGCGGACTAGCTACTGCTCAAGTTATAATTCTACAAGGTTTTAGGGTCTCGATGAGTACCAACAGCGCAAGCGGGAATGGTGTGGAGTGTGGAAGAGGAGAGAGGTACATCTTATGGACTACAGAGAACTTGTTAGCAAGGTAAGGTGCCGGTCGGAAACGCGATCAATCGAAATCAATGTTTTCGCCGCTAAGTGATAGTCTATTAATATTTTTTAAACTGCACGTAGATATGCAAACGAGCGTAAGATCAACATGACAGTAAGTATCCTGGATATTCTTGTAAATTTTAAGTTTCTAGCAATCAAATAGGTAACTGGTATAACGTGCCCGTAAGTGGTTATTAGCCGGTTTCTATATCTTACTATTCATTCACTTGCCTTGTAAACTATTTCATTCATTTACCTTACTATAGGCTAAAAATTTACACAAAGTTCTGCTAGATATAAGAAATCAGTGATTGGGTACCATGTTTTGTTATAATACGTAATTGTATTTACCAGGGCAGCATGGTCGCTTAAGCGACAAAGCCTTAATTAAGCTTTAATTAAGAATAAAAAAGCTTCATACAAGTACCTAACGTCAAAATTCAACCGATTGTAAGGCAAGTGAATGAATAGTAAGAAATAGCAACCGGAAAATAACCACTTACGGGCACGTTAAATATCAGTTACCTATTTGATTGCTAGAAATTTAAAATTTACAAGGATATCCTGGAATTTATTTGAATAACCGCCTGATAGTGAGTACTGACCGGGCAGAAAAATATCTGCAACACCAAACAGGCCGAATCGTCGTCTGCCTTACTTATCTAATACTCATATTAGACGGACCAACCAAATTGAATCAATTTGGTTGAAAGGCATAGAACTTAAGCCACGACCATATACAATGACATTGAATGATTCAAGTTTATGTTTACATGGATCACTTTGGTTGATTAATTCAAATTGAAAGAGAAATGAATCGTTTAATATCAGATAAACTAAAAGAATGAGGAATCATGCCTGGGATCATAGGATCACGATTCATTCTAATGAACGAATTCAAACAAAATTAAAACACTTCTGCTGACATGAAAGTCAATGTCACTGTCGTATTTTGCTACAGGTATCCACAGTTCCGGAAACAGCAGACAGACTTGTCAGACTTGATATATTAATGTTGCCAAGAGCCAAAATATCTCCAAGGATATCGGATTCCCTACCTTACTGAATCTAGATTCAATATAGATAACACATGTCGCACATAAATTCTTTCTTGCCTATTCTAAATTCATGAATATTAGATGTAAGCACTTTAGTCTCTATATAAAATCCATGTGTAGTTACTTTCTCTTTCTGAAATAATTTTCGAGTTTTTTAATCTTACTTAAAAGATTATTGGTAAGTTTTACCACATTATTCTTTTGTTTTACGTAAAAATATTTAATATATATCTAACAAATACTATATTTTTAAAGCACTTAAACATAAGTTTTTTGTAAAACTAGCTAATTTAACAGACGGCATTTCGAATTACAATGTGGCTTTTTTCACTGATCGATAGCAAATTTTATTTAATAAAATGTGTAATACTTTTTGTCCCTGGAACCCCACGGGAATTTTCCCGGGAGTGGTTTGAAGTTGTTCGGATGCATAAAAATTAGTTTATTCCGGCACAGCTTTCACATAGTTTACATTGTTTTTTAAATACTATGGCGCTTTGTGTCACGCGAATCCCGCGGGAATTTCAAGTCAAGCGTGGACGAAGCCGCGGGCATATCCTAGTATATAAAACAGATCGCATACATCGTCGTCAGCCAATCACAGTCCATTGCTTGACTCTCCAAGTCGCCGCTACTCATTCATACATCATCCAGTCCTGGGGCTGGAGGGCGTCCGACATTACGTTTACCGAGACGAGGTCGCCATTCCAAGAATCGTCTGCCCCATCGGTGATCGGTCTACTGCCATTTCAACTTGCTAATTTTGCCAGCTATGTCGGCTACCTTGGTTCTCTTACGGATATCCTCATTTCTATCGCATCGCATACAGATTAATATTTTTATTACCACCCTTACTGGAAATTATCTATCTACTACTTCTTTAAAAATCAGGCAGAATGTATAATTATAATTACAGTCAAACCAATAAGCGGACGGAAAAATAATATAAAAACTTAAACTAATATATTTTTTAATTTTTTTTAGGTAAGACATCTCTTGGTAATCTGTCTTATTATAATAATGTATATGTACTTGGTCGATCCTTATCTGTGATAGAATAATGTAGGTAAACCGTAAAAGAAAACATTGTTATCTACCTTCATATCTATATGATACTGCCAATAAAGTCTAATAGCAATCTCACAAAACAAGAATGGCTGTCCACGGTGTAATATCAGCAACGAAAGAAAAGAAAGGTAGCCATTTTGAACATTCGATCAGTGAACGATTGACCACGATGACATTACGCCGTGGACACAGCCTCTCTTATTTTTTGAGTAGACTTCATTGGCAGTGTCATTTGTATACTGTGAAAAGTGAAGTGAAAAAGTATGAAGTGGAAAATCTTGCGTTGCACTGCTGCAAGGCACAACCTGAACTGATCTGAGGAGGGTGGATCTTAAGGTAAGTAGAGCTTTTACTTTCCAGTTATAAAATCGTCATGTTTATCTATTATTATAATGCGTGTGGGGGTTGGTGTGTAGTGTGGTGCTTTGGTGGTGGATGAACCCTATTGTATGTTGGTGAAGCACCACTCGGCGAGAGCCCACGGCTCTATCGCCATGCTCCCGCTAGGCTCCACCGCTTGAGAGGGGAGTACAAAATAAGACGACGAGTGTTGTACTCTAGATGTAATTACGTGCTAATTAATTTAACATTAAACTTAAGACATATATACAGAAATTTTAACTGTTACTTGAGAATATGTAAAACCTAAAAATGTTCCTATATGCATCTCCGAAGGTTTTCAGTTTTCTGTATTGACAGATTTTGGCACGTAACATGGACTACTTAGTTATAATCTAGCTAATTATGTAGCAAGAGATTATTCCATATACTTGTAATACGTGACATAATAATGCGAAGACCTTTTTTGGTTTTTAGAGTTTGGTAACCATTTAATCGTCGTGGTAGCGTAATGGCTAGCCATATTACCAACTGGGTAAGAAAAGTGATAGTTTCACGTTGGTCTGATAATAAAGATAATAATAATCATAAAATTCTAATTTTAAATTGTCATTACATACGACCTGGCCTTTTTCACATTCGCAAAGTACCTAATCTGCAAAAATCTTTACCTCAAACGGTAAACAATTTCACGGGGAGTGGTTAAATTTAATTGGAGGATTATCTTTTTTACGGTTTGGTTGTTCCCTTAGCTGTACCGTCGTCAACTGGCGTACTGACAGAGGACAAATGATGCGTTGGAAATGTTGGGTCTGCAATTGCTCTTCGTGGAGGCTGGTAATCACTTTAATGCCGAGGTCTCTCATCTTTTTCTAACGTTTAAATCTATAGCTCACATTCTTGTTATATGATCACTAACCAACACATTCTTAATCGGTATAAATTAAAAAGCTACCAATAACCGATGGTTAAGAGGGCTATACGAGCGTTTCACAAACTCATTGATAATTAGTAATACTGTCGGTTATCAGTAACTAATTCCCTCCTAAGCGTTTTGCTAACGCAACGTTGTTGTAGTCGTAGTACACGCAACTTAATTCAATGAGTTGAGGTATAACTACAAAATAAATACATTTTCAAAAGAAGATATCTTTTGTGATATACGATTGTCATTAAAACTCAAGATTTCAATCAATCTCATTTAGAAATACTTACAATTACAGAGCCATTTTATATGAATGTCGCATAAAATAAAACAACTTATAAACTTTTTAAATAATGATTGTTCCAATGTCATTGGATTTGTTGCAAAATTAAATATGAAACAGTGTCACTGTCACTTCAGAAAATTTTCGCTAGTTTTAGTGATTTGTGGTTTTTGATCGCATTTTTTTTAAAAATAACTTAAGACTAAAAACAACGGTTTTTATGGTTCCAGAGTCAAATGACGAAAACTTTGTGGGAACCCTGTCCGATTTTTTGTTTTCATTCAATTATTTTCAGGAACTTTTTGTAATGCTACTGCTTCTTTTGGAATAATGTTGTAGTTATTGACCGTTTCACATAGATGTAGCGATGGACTTAATGTGTTATATGAAGCGATGTTGTTATTTATTATTAATGACGTTAAATATTGACAGTTAGTACGTACTAATACGTTATCTACCAACAATGTTATATTCATTCACAGTGTTATTTTTAACGCTATATTTAAGACGCATTAGGTCACAATCGATAACTAAAACGTTATCGCAGGTGAAGCTCAAGAATAACAAAAAAAACTGTAGTCTAATGACTTTCGAACCTTTGACGTTATTATTAGAAAGGTGGGCGGGCATTAACCATATAAGTTTTATCTGTGCTGGCAATAACTGAGAACTTTGTTGTTGTTTTAAATGTTTTTCGACGAAAATTACGAATATTACGAAAATGATTAAAATGATGAAGATAACCAAAGTGATTAAAGTAACGAAAATGATGAAAATATAACCAAACCAAACTGACGAAAATAACCAAAATGACATCACGAAAAAACAAAACCTATACTACTTTCTGGAATAACCTTTACATAAATCTATCCCAAACTCTCTTTTCCCGAATGAAAAGTATCCTATATCCGTCCTACACATTGAACTTACATATATACCAACTTACAGCCAAATCTGTCCAATAGTTTTCCGTGAAAGCATTACAGGCAAACAGAAAAATATACTTTTATCTCGGAAACTATCCCATTTTATATATGCTATGTTCATCCTCGGCATCAAAAAAAGTATATATACTGAGTTTCAACCAAATCAGTCTTGTAGTTTTTCCGTGAAAGGGTTACAGACAGTCAGACAGACAGTTAGACAGACAGACAAAGTTACTTTCGCATTTATAATATTAATAGAGATGAATAGTAAAGCAATACTTGAATTGGAATTAGAACTATTAAAGATAGAAATAGTAAATTTCAAAGATAAAAATAAGAATTAAATCCAAGTCAAAAGAAGAAGTAAAAAAATTGTGTTTAATTTAATTTAATATCAGGTATTAATAACGAGAAAAAACCGGCAACCGGCAGAAATCGGGTCGTAATAAAATTCTAACGAATAGTAGTGTTGACAACCAGCGGTTATAATATAGAAAAACTTCATCTGTCGTTTCCATACAAAAAGTCTACCGATCGGTTAGAAAATCCCTACAATCGGTAATTGGTAGTTTCATGTGTAACTAGCTACGAACAGTTTATTATAGAAACATCAGTAAAGTTACCAGGCGGTAATATTCTAACCGTCGGTAACAAAAACGAATCGTTTTTGCAATATAGAAACTGGGCATAAGCGGTAATACTATTCAAATTTGGCAGTTTAAACGTTCGGTTATCTGAATAGCATTAGAAATGAAGATTCCAGTACTTTATTATATTGCGTTGGTTACATACTATATTTGCTACTGGTATCAGGTCATTGTAATTTTACGCATATGTAAGCTCGGCTTATAAGTTTTGATCGTGTTAGCCTCTAAGGCTAAGTGCGCACTACGATTTCCCCGTATTGAACGTATGGGACTCATCTTTTCACAGCTGAATCAGGTATCGGTGAATCGTGCGCGCTTAGCATTAGAAGCTTACGCGTGATGGCCGGGTTCACATTTGTTAAAACTTATTGACTTACGAGTAGATCAAATAGTGGAAAAATAATGCTGTGTATCATTTAGGGTACCCATAAGTGTCTATGGGTAAATAATTTTGTATACAAATTAAATCTGGAATGTTTAAGAAGCATTCTGTACTTCGACAACGTTTTACTTTTAGAATTTCGGTTACACAGGAAGCGTTTATACTAAACAAAGCACCTTAACAACTTTTTTAAAAGGCAAAATTGTTTCCGCCATTATACTGGCCTCCCCAAAGACCGAGCGCCAATAAATGTAGGTGGGTATTTAGCAGACTATTTACTGCGCGACACTCCGCCCGCCGACTCCACTAATACTCTTAATTATTTTTGCCAGTGTAAGCTGTTTTTCTGACGGGGGAATGCAATTGCAACATTTTGCATTTCGCCCGGCCAGGCACCCGCCGCCGCGCCTCTCTCATTACGAACCCTGCCCGCGTCCGCTACGGCTGAGATAGCAGAATAATTAGACTCTAAATCAAGAGTAGCAAAGCGGTCAACCGCTCGAATGTGGTATGAATAGTCAATCGTCATTAAATTGTTCAGCTTTGGTAGTCTAATGCGTTCGGGCAATAGGATCGCTCTTGATCGCACCCCACATAACGTGTCGGTCTGTCTATGCCCTTTGAATATCTTCGATCAATTTCCTTTCGCCGTTGGTACAGATTATTAATTATATTCATATACTAGCTGTGCTGTGACTTTAACTATCTTCTAGATCCAGCAATATATCAAATTGAAACACGAAAATTTAAGATAAAAGATTTTGTTCAAATCCCCATTTTTTTAAATCCATGAGTTGTTTTAGGATCTATTCGAGACAAACTTTTAGACAGATTGTTACTTCATTTTTTGCAATTCTTTTGAAATAACAGACAGACATAAAATTTATTATATATATTGCTAGAGTAGAACAGACGAAGTAAGTAGTTAACGTCGCCTACGTAAATTTGAAATACCCAAATTGGTAATACCAATGTTCTGCCGGCCTTGAAAGGGGCACTAGAATCTGGCCACTTATGCTGAAACACAACTCAAGGTTCTGGCGGCATGTTTTAGACCAGGGGTGGTAGAAACAGGCAAATGTCCTACCACTTGGCATATGTATAGAATTTTGAAATTCAACAAATACGTATGTCCAATTCAGTACTCGACAGGCTTTTTAAAGTATTAGTAAACTGAATGAGAGAAGTCAGACTATGTAGAAATAGTCCGACCTGCATTTCTAATTTTCTACCTACAGTCTTGGGGGACTATGGGTAGAATACAATACTCTGTTGTACCAGCGACTCAAAGCGAGTCTTGGCCTCGAAATGAGAGCACGCCACTTTTCTCTGTCCTGGCAAGCAATGTCTTGCCAGTTGTGTGCTTTTAGTGCAGTCAGGTCAGCTACTAGTCTATCCTTCCAACAATATTTGGTACGACCAACCGGCCGTCGTAACTCCTCGAACCTCCTCCATCCGTTCTAGATGACCGAGCTAGCGGAGACGGTAAAATTTTATCTCCCCAATTATGTTCGACTCGGCCATGAGGTTTTCTATCGTGGAGTTGGTTCGGACCCTTCAACCATGTCCTTTTATTGTTAGGTCCAAGATTTTCCTAAGAACCTTCCTCTCTGTGACTTATAATTGGCTCTACTCCTTAGGTGTCCAGGCCTCACAGCCGTACATCAAAATTAGTCTAATGACAGTTTTGTAGACGAAAATTTTAGTTTTCCTGCTTAGGACCAGGAAAGCACAGCAGCACGGTATAACAAATTATACGGTACGGTATAATAAAAAAAAAAAAAAACAACTTGAGATATAAATAGAATAAGAAACTTAAAGAAAAACATTATTTAGCTAGACGTGTTGCTGGGGAGTTTCTTGCCGCTTCTTCTCCTTAACAGCAATAACACGTTGTGAAGCGGTATACATAGAATAGGAAGAAAAATTAAATTTTAACTTATATATTTATATGACCTTCAAAAAGTGTTCTCCAGTGGAACTTATTTTGAATAAAAAACTTTGAATTTGAATTTGAATTTGAATAACTAAGTTTTCCTTTATTGTAATAGTTTATAAAGTCTATGTAATAAATGTATAAATAAGCATGTTCCAAGATATAATACATTGTTAGAATGAATAAAATTAAATTAATAACACGGCCTCAGAGCAGCCCGTTTCAAATTTAAGCAGTGCAAGATTTAAACGACAGCTCACATTTCGTAGGTACTGCGTAATTATGCTGTAGACCAGCCGCTCAGGGCGCAATGTGCCAAATCGCTTACTCGCGGCACTGCACTACTACTATTGTTCTGTAACTCCTTTTTTGTTTTTGGCTTTACAGCCTTTTTACTTGCTGATAGTTTCCGTTCTTTTGGCTTTTGTCTCTGTGTTGTTGTACATTAGGTTTTTAGGTATTTTCATATCACAATTTTCTATGCGATTTCGTGTATTTAATTATAAGTTTTAGATTATACCTTTTCCATATTAATAAATCTCCTATATCCTGTTTCTTTACTCTTTCAAAATAACTGTCTCTACACCATATTTCATGAAAATAGGCGTGTATGATGACGAGGATATCTATGGTTCAGTATTTTAAGCGTCAGCTTGAATTTTCACTAGAAGCTATAGGCCCCGTATTCAATTCTTATCAGGGTGACTATTGGAAACAGGGTTTTTGGTATTGCCTCTGGTCTAAGTATTACTGGCATCTGCCCCAGTGATGTGCGTTGTATCTATTTCCAATATTGAACCCGCCGGAACATTGTCTTTGATTTCGAAACTCACTTAAATGACTTACATCAGCGATGTGAGTCATCAGTTACTTATGATTTAAGTCAGTAGTCAGTAGTTTAATGACCGGTTCTTATGTTTTATTATTCATTCACCGGCCTTACTTTCGGTAGAAATTGGCATTACTTGTATGAGGCTTATCTAAAATTTGAAACAGTAGTAAGGCAAATGAACAGCTAGTAAGATACAGAAACGGGCCACAAGTGATTTTTATTAGTTGACTGAGTATATGAAATATTAAGATTTCACATCCGTACCACTGTTGACAAAAATTCCAGTAGTAGGTGCTCTCCTCTGAGTCAGCATTGCTCGCCGCGCTCTGCTGCGCCGCGCTTCCTGTCACCTTTGCAGACTTATAGTTGATTTCATCCTAGCGTTATGTACATGAAATTATGTATCTATGCAATGAGAATATTTGAATGAAAACTCTTTATTGTTCACCATAAACTTAAATCTAGACAATTGATATGGATACATTTGCATTAGAACAATGGGCGGCCTTATCGCTTATAGCGATCTCTTCCAGGCAACCCAGCAATATTTAATTGTTTATAAAAAACATTTAAGTTCTGTTCTGGATTGATTGACAAATAGGGGGCAGTATTTATAAGCGTAGGGTTACCGTGGCCGTTGATAATTTTATATAAATTGGCTCTTTATTTCTGCGATCAAAATTGTTAAAAATCGAAAAAGTAATTAATATTTTAGTAAAATGATACTTATTAATTTCTTTTATGAGATTGCTAAATGTGGATCCATTGTAAAAATCACATCGATTTAAATTGAATTTCAAAAGCTTTTATTTAAACTAAGTTCCACTAGACAGCATTTTAAAATGTCATACATACAAGATAAAAATTAATTTTACTTTCTATTCTATGTATACTGCTTCGCAACATAAATTCGCTGTTTATGGAGAAGAAGCGACAAGAAACTCTCCAGCGTCTTGCTAAAAAATCCTTTTTCTTAGTTATGTATCTCAGCCTGTTTTTTTTATAAATACATAAATGTGTTAGTCTAATACTTTTCTAAAATTAATGGAGTTGAAACAAGTTCATTTTTTATTTTTAAAACCAAGCTAAACATTTCTTGTCGATCTTTCAACTAGATTATAGATCTAGCATATACTATGATGAATATGTATAGCTATGTTGTATGTATAGCCTATTGTTAATCTGATGAACAAAAGTACGACAATCGTCGATGATAGGTGATGTTTTTAATACAAACACACCGAGATCACAATTAGACCAAAACGGCCTTATGTACTACAGGTAACAAGCTTAGACGTCTCTCAGTAACGAACACAATCAAATTGCTGTCTGGACGTACAGTTTAATAAGCATGCCTGGCTTAAGCTAATAAATCAAACTGATTGGATTATTTAATGCTAGCTGTGGCACCTATTACCTGTTTGGTTTACTACTGAAATGGGCATTACATGTGTTGCAGAGTAGACAGAATTTGGATTCATAGAAACAAGGACCTGGCTTCATCATTTTCTTAATCTGTTAAATACATTATTAGTTTTTCATGACATTATTTAGTGATGCTATAGGCTATTGTTATTAAGTTGTTTTTATAAAAACTTTATCAGTTCAGTTCAATGCAGGTCTTTTCTATCCCTTAGGAATAGTGTATTTTTTAGGGATGAAAGCTATCCTATGCCACTCTGAACGAACACTGACAACATGTTTGTTAGTAAATTGTCAAATAAAAAACCGAGTACAGCGCCATCTACTTGCCGTTGTTTTCTATATCTTGGGAACAGTTTTTTTCTTACTGTATGAAAGGCATCTTAAGTCCTTTTCTGTACCTTTGATGACATGTATGAAACATTTCATCATGATCGGTTGACAAATTAAAGCGTAACAAACAAACTCTCAATCGCATTTGTAATATTAGGCAGCATTAGGATTATTCGAGTTTCATTATTCGACAATAACTATTAAAATATAAATAAATTGAACTACATGCGCATCGGACCATCTACACTGAAAGGTTCCGAAGATATGAGAAACGTCCACTGTTATCGTCAATGGCTAATTTCCAAAACTACTTCATGGTCCTTATTTAAACAAATTTTCGTTGGGGGAAGGGGGGGCAAGCCGGGGCCTTTACCCCTGGCGGCCAATTCAGAGGACGGTAAATTCAAACTTCGCAGACAAATACACGACTCATCATTAATGCAACTTTGACCACTGAGACGTCCAGTACTTTAAGCACATAAATTACTTTTCGCGGGGCGCCTAGGCATAGGTTAAATAAAAGCCACAGATGCATGCGTGCGCGGCGACCGGTGCAGTGGCAAAGTGAAAACCGCTCACATTTGGGGACGGATAAAGCACATGCGAAAGGGATAATCTTATATTTGGAAAGAAATTAAAATATATATCCTACACGTCCACGTATGTATATTTAAAAAAATAGACTTGACATAGAAAGAGCAGCGCTAGGCTGGTCATTGTGGCGTTCTTTCCGGGAGGCCTATGTCCATCAGTGGGCGTCTGATGGCTGAAATGATGATGATGATTGAGATAAAAATATAGGCGAGCGGGGGCAGCATTTTTCAGTTTTTGCCGCCCCAAGAAAAAAATTTGTATTTTTTATAATTGTCCATACGGACGGACATATAGATTTCAAAAGAGTTCATATATTGCCAAAATGGATACGTATTTCTAAAAAGCAAATATAAATCGTGTATAATCGATGACCTAGGCCCAGTATTCTACTTATAATCTTAAGGGATTATACTCGTAGGTAGAATACAATATAAGTTGAGTTTCCTTCATTTTAATAATATTTATAAAAATAACAAGTTATATTTTAACTTATATAGTATACTAGGATATACCTGCGACTTGGTCCATGCTTGACTTGAAATTCGGGATTCCCACGATAAAAATTTGCGCAGATCTTAAGTCTCTTTGCTGTCGACCAGCGAAAACCGTATAGAAATCGGCCCAGTAGTTTTTACGTGAATCCCGAACAAACACACAAACCAACAAACAGACAGAAATAAAATCTAAAAAAAATGCAACGTTTTCTTCATCGTTTATATAGTCTACCATTTGTTTTTTTTAAATAGCTTTAGAATTTTATAATATTACAGATTTCTAATTTCACATTATTTTATTATCATGTTAGAGATGCACTAGGTTTATAGCGTTCTTAGTTCGTATTACCTCTTCGTTACGAGGCAGCGGCTACCTAGTTAATTGTAATCAAGCAGAGAGGCCAATTTGACGGCGTGTACATTAATGTCTCGGCGCTTAGGCTGGCCACGTCTGTGATATGATTGGTCTAGATTAGAAACTATTAGTTAACTCGCTTTCGAATAACGTGTTGCTTAAAATTAATAGTGATTTGTATCTCAAACATTAATCCGTGATTCTCAAAAATTATGACGTCGTAATTTTATACAAGTATAACAAATCAAATGGCACAATAATTTCTATGCATCCTATTCGTGCAGGCACGTAGAAAGAATACAATTTCCTGCGGCTGGGCGGGCTGTCGCAAGAGGCGACGAAACAACCAACAGCCATGTGGTAGTCTTTACCCGCCTCGATGGGTACTACCCCTGGTCTAGAATATGCCGCCATAAAAACCATAAATTGTGTTCCAGCATTAGTGTCCAAGTTCCAGTCCCCTTTAGAGAGCGGCAACACGTTGGTAGCAACTTTGGTGTGACAAATGTCTATAGGCGATGGTAACTACTTTTCATCAGGTGGGCAGTCTGTCTGTCTGCTGAACTCATGCAATAAAATAAAATGAAAATAACGAAGCATGTTTTAACGGTATTTAATAATCTTTTAGGATCTCTTAATCATTATCCATACATAATTATATCGGATGTCCAAGAATGAGTGGATAACTGTGAATTGGCTTGTAGCAGTGTTTAAAAATAATATTAAAAAGAAATCCAGCCAAAGGCCTTTAAATAGTCGTATATACATTTTTAACCTGTTTCGTAAACTAATTCTTCCTTTCTTTTTTTTATTTTTATAATATTTTTTTATTAATTTTACCGATAGATAGAGCGTAAATAATATGACTATAGCTTTTTATAGCTTTTTTAGTTTTTTCAAAATAGATATAAAAGTAATTTTTTTACTGCAATATTTGCTAAAAATATTTTAGCATAAACTTTAACCATCTTGGGTATGAAAACCTAAGTGACCACTTATCTTAAAATAATGTCTATCGAACGAAAATTTTAAAATTGTATAATTCATTATAGTATTTTATTTGATTAACTAATTAAGTATTTAATAATAAATGAAATGAATGAAAATTTTTGCTTTTAATGAAATTCGTGAAGTCGTTTCGGAATGTGTTCGAGACAAACTTTAAGACCGATATTGAATAAAATTTTATAAACGACCATTATTAAGTATTTTTAGCCATGGTAAAAAAAAGTAATCATCACTTAAATTGTGGCATTTATTTTAAAATCTTTAGGTAGATCTTATTTATTGGTATAGAGACATATATATATATATATATATATATATATATATATATATATATATATATATATATATATATATATATATATATATAGCAAGTAGTAATAAAAGCGAGTATACTATATTAGACTAGTAATTTAATATGTGGATTATATGTATTTCAATATATGACAATCAATGAATAAATTAATGATGCCTTGCCTCAATGGATGTGCAAAATTAATTAAATGCAGTGTGTGTAACACGTTATTGCACTTTACACGATTTACAAATTTCAGCAGCGCATTATTCCATCACACATGTATGGGAATTTCATATTATATGAGTTTTTAAAACCTTAAATCTCTTTTGTGTAAAACTCTGAAAAACTATCCAGTTTTAGAACTTTGTTGTCAGGGGGAATTCTTAATGGACAAAGTGTCGGGATTTAACCGTCTAAAACTCTTTCTGACTTGCTCTTTATGTGTTTCTACTTTTGATCTATCTTAGATAAAATTTGACTGTGTCTTTCTGTTTGTTTCGTTTTTTTCTAATTATTTAAGATATTTATTCACTTACGATTTGAAAGCTATTTTGGTAAAGTGTTCATTCGTTCGAATTATTGTCTGTGTCAAATGTCATTTTGACACAGACAATAATTCGAACCTACTTCGTTTATATATAAGTATATGAAATGCTTATGGTTATTTTTATCAAAACTTCTAGGTTATATTGGTTCTATGAATAAAAATTGCAGTTTTGTAAAATTCCGAAAAAACTAAAGTGGTTTTTTATCTATACATATAATAAAACTGTAGAGGTCGAATTTCTGTATAATGAAAAAAATGTTAAAAACCGAGTAAGAAGTGAAATAGAACTAATTCAGATTTTTTCAAATTTTTTGTTTCTCTGTTTGTCTGTTTATCTGTTTGTCTGTCTGTTTGTACCGGCTAATCTCTGAAACGACTGGACCGATTTAAATGAATTTTGTATGGTGGAAGCGTACATACTTTTGATCCCGAAAAATGGAAGAGTTCTCGTGGGATAGTTAAAAACTTTAAAAAACTTTCCACGCGGACGAAGTCGCGGAACTATGAATAATAATAAGATATGTGAGACCAAAAACAAATTAAATATAAAGTGGAATAACACTTAAAAGGCTTAGTCTGTCTCTGAAAAGTATGTTACAAACAAAAAGTTACAAACAGAATTAAATTAAAAGGTAGATTCAAATTATTTTAAAGCAACAGAGAAGTTCAATGTCTATAATTGTCAATAGAACGAAAACACTGCATACTTGGGACTTAGGAACATTTATCTTAATCTTAATCTACATCCTTACTTTTTATGTTTTTAATCACGTCAATATGTGATGAGGTAACTGATTACAAAACCGTAAAAATGTCTGTTCCTTGTACTTCAGAACTGCTGGGCCGAAAATGTTGAAAAAATAGAGTGATGGTTAAAATATACTTTCACCGAAATTTGGTTTGAACATTGACTTATTTTGAGATTTAATGTTTCTTTAAGGTTAAGGTTAAATGGCGTTAATAGTGAACGTTTCACACCTATTACAGCTATTTAGTAGCATAGTTGTTCTTGTCATGTTTCTTTTTAAAGTTAATAAGTAATTTTGTTATGTACCCTCTTATTTCTAAACGATACAATCGACCTTTCCCTTAATTGAATAATAATGTTGTATTTTTATTTATCCGGTGATTAGCGCCTGTTTTGTATCGAGTAAGTAGATCTCTATAATTTGACATAATTTTATATAATAATATTTATCTCTAATATCTGGTAATTGTATACAGATTATAATTCAAATTCTCTCAATTGTATATAGGCGGTATTCACTACATTTTATTTTCATGTTGGCAGACGCGATAGATTTATACTGTGTTCGGTTTATTTTATTACATTTAAAACTTTAAGTATAATATTTTATATAATTTCTTCTATAAAATATTATCTAAAATTTCCAAACAATAATGTATTAAATTCTTGTCATTCATAACATTACCCTTTTATTAAAATAGTTTATCAATGACTTCAATTCGCTATCGGTTGTGCCAATTTGCTATGTTTCTTTGACTGTAAAATTGTTGGAGGGAGGGATGGCGAGGTGTTCTAAAAATGGTTGGCGAGTGTAAAGAGTGAGTGGATAACGTCTATGTAAGCTGTAAGGTTCTCTGATTATATGTATAGTGACAAGTTGCTGTTCTTTTATTACCATAAACCCTTCTGAGTTGTTGCAAGTATTACATCTGCGTGGATGAAACACGTGGCCGATTATTTTTAAAAGCATGCTTTCGAATTCACATCTGATTTTAGGGCTTTATATTTTCGTATATATCTCTCGTAAACGAGTTGTAAAGTTCATTAAGTTAGCGAGCCACCTAAATATGCCAAGTAGAAAGCGTAGAGGTACAACTCTGATGCGCTGCGGTGGCGGTACACCTCACGTCTTCCGACTATGCACACTGCAAATACTTTAGGTACGTCTGACGTAAACCGCAAAGCAGAGAAGTCAGACAGCACCATTGGGAGCTAAAAAGAAATCTATGCTACGTATAGGTATAGTATATAATTTACAGCTGTGTTGGGTGTTTCTTTAATGCTAAGGATCGGCAACGAGGATATTCATAAGAGACCCAAGGTTACCTACATAGCTAAAAAAAATTGCAAGCCGGATGGGCAGTGGTCATGTCTGTCGCAGGACTGATTCTGGAGTAGAGACCACGCCTTGGTACGCCCCCCGGGCCCGGTGAACCTATGTCTTGCGCAAGGTTGCTAATATGTCGCCCTTTGGGGTATAATGGAGTAGCCTATATTCAGTAGTGAACTGCGATTCTCTGACGACGATGAAATTTACTTCTATCGGTGCGATTTTTAACAGCTTTAAAGAAATGTATTGTATGTAAGTGTTTTATCAAAATATTTTCACCTTTTATGGCTACGAAATATTAAGATTCTAAACGTTTGTTAGTAGTCATAATAAAACTACGTTTTACCGGTTTTAAGCGGGTATTTTATGTGAATTTTATTCTGATGTTTCGGCCACTTTTTAGTAGCCGTGATCACGGAAGACAAAGATGTCAAGTGTAATGTTAAAAATTTTATTTAGACTACCGCCAACTTGTTCGTTTTAATTATATAGTTTTAATTTTTGTTTATGGTTATTAATTACTCTATGGAAGCCTAATCTAATTTACCACTGCTTCGTAACCTGTATTTTTTATTTCTTTTTATAGCCTGTAGCAAGCAAACAGGCAGACGACTCACCTGATGAAAAGTGGTTACCGTCGCCCATAGCTGATACACTATATATAATCGTCGCCTATGGACGTTTGAAACACCAGGGGTGTCGCCAATGTGTTGTGGCGCATAATAAAACGTAGTTTTATTATACTAATATAACGTAATTACATTATTACATATAATAAAACGTAGTTTTATTATGTGTATACTTTTTTCGTCTCCCCTGTATTTATGTATGTATGTATGTGTTCAGGGCAAAGGATCTTATCATTTCTTAGTACCTATTTCTTTCTTTTCTTTTATAAAAATAACTTATATCTATTAAATTATCATCTAGTCTATGTTTGATATGTCTAAAAATACTATTATTTTGTACATTTTTTTTTAAATTACACTACTGTTACAAGTTTACTGTCTAATCTAATCTATAGATATAATAAAATTGTAAACGTCAAATTTCTGTACAATGAAAAAAAAATGCTAAACACCGGGTCAGGGGGATGTAAGAAGTGAAACAGAACTAATTTAGATTTTTTTCAAATTTTTTGATTCTTTGTTTGTCTATCTGTTTGTACCGGCTAATCTCCGAAACGACTAGACCAATTTAAATGAAATTTGTATAGTGGTTGCTTATATCCCTGCTCAGCATATAGGATACTTTTGATCTCGAAAAAATAAAGAGTTTCCGTGGTATAGTTAAAAACCGCACCACGCGGACGAAGTCGCGGTCATCAGCTAGTACTTACATATATGTCTTGTTATGTGCACTAGTCGCGAAAACTTAAGAAAATACTATTTGTTAGTAGTGTTGTTTGATCTTGAATAAATTAAGAGGGTGCATAAAACTGGGGAATGTCAACCATGATATAGTTTCCCCTATATGAAAAAAGAAGATTAGGAATGACAATGCAATCAAATGAATATTCAGTTATCTATATTAGAGGGAATAGTGCAAGTATTTATGCTTTAAAACATAAAAATAAGTCATCTAAGACCTAGGGAGCTATTTACAGTTGCATGCTCTTGATAAATAAAATACCAATTTCAGTCAGACGAGTGAATACAAATAAACCGTGTGAAATACAAATCGAAAAATACTTTCACGAAATCCGAAATTTATATTCCCTCAAAACAAAATAGAGATAAATATAATAATAGTGGAATAAAAATACAAGTAAGGTTCGATTCTCGATGCAAAGCGATAAAACGCGTGAAAGATTCATCACAGCTCTCTTGGGAGGAATCCCTCTTTTAAGTTGTAGCCGGCCCTCCGCCCTCTAGCTCCGTTATATCATATTTTTGGAAAATTCCCTCAACTTACTCTCGAATTTCCGAAGGTGGCTTCAACTTCTAACACGATTTTCGACTGTCGTATTCGTTTGACGTCATTGTTGCTGGATTTCTATCACATTATCTGGCCTTGCTACTGACTAAAATTTGACATATGCTCCATAATATATGTAAGTGAAATAATTTTTCTACCACTAGTAAGATAAAAGAATATATGGTAAGATATAGATTTCGTCATATTATTATAATCATTACAAATAACTGTGCATATTTCATTGAGAATTACATTGGAAACAGTGATGTTATTTTCCATGAGATTCAGTTGTTTTAAATAAATATTTATTTATTCTTACAAATAAACTTCACTGAAAAATAAGGATAATAACTCCCTTTCATGTTTTAACTCTATATTTGTTTCTGACAAGGAAGAACAATAAATACTACCTACAAATGACAAGAACTCAATTAAAGTCGTAACTCTAAATATTTATTATTTAAAAATTGTATTTTAACGAATGATATATCCAAGACCGAAAAATAATGATTAATATAAAAAAATAACGATGATAAATCTATAATATTATAAAATTGTAAAAGTGTAGTAGTAGTGTTTGTTTCTTACATATTTTGTGTTCATAATAAAAAAACTACGTTTTAACGGTTTTAAGCGCGGTAATTTATTTGATTATTATTATTCCGACGTTTCGGCCACTTTTTAGTAGCCGTGTTCACGGAAGACAAAGATCAAGTCTCAATAAGTATTGTTTAAGTTTTATTTAGCCTACCGCCAACTTGTACATTAAATAATTAATTTCTTTTTAATTTTGGTTCTGGTCATTATTTACTCTATGGGAGCCTAATCTAATTTACCACCGCTTCGCAACATATTGTGGCTTGAAGAGAAGAAGTGGCGCAAGAAACTCTTCCGCAAACATGCCTTAAAACATTTAAAAGCAAAAACCAACTACCAGACCTCAAGACACTCTGTGCACCGGAACACAAACCTACTTGATTCATATTTTCTTTTATTTTCCCTTCCACCCATTTTAATATTATATAAAATTGTTAATGCTAAGCATGTTTGCTGAAGAGATTCTTGCGCTGCTTCTACTCTTCAAGCCCCAACATGTTACGAAGCGGTGGTAATTAGATTAGGCTCCCATAGAGTAAATAATAACCATAAACAAAATTACAACAACAATACTTATTGAGACTTGACATCCTTGTCTTCCGTGATCACGGCTACTGAAAAGGGGTCGAAACGTCGGAATAATAAAAATCAAATAAATTACCGCACTTAAAACTGTTAAAACGTAGTTTTTTTTATTATGTATACAAGTCGCGAAATCTTAAGAAAATATTTTTTTTTGTGTTTGTCTGTTTGTTCGCCATTCACCGAAACACCAAGGCTGATTTCGATACGGTTTTCGCTGATCGATAGTAAATTTCCGGACTTAAAATCTGCAGTACTTTTTATATTAATAATAAGTTTAAAGTGCCCAGATCAAAAAAATGGTCTCGATACGAAATTGTCACTGATCGATAAAATCTTTAGTAAAATAATTGTAGTTATGTATGCCTTTAGTAATATTACTTATCCTGAGTTTTTACGCGAATTTCCGGGATTCACGTATTTTCATACTAAAAAATTACCCTGCTGAAAATAACCTATCGATTTTATATTTAGTAAAATTACTGTAATCTTTGTAACCTGTCCAACGTGGACAAAATCGCGGTCAAATGCCATTAATGAACAAAGATTGATTTAAGAGCTCTACTAGGTTATGTCTTTACTGGATAATTATCATTTTTAATAGTTATTCTTCTTCTAAGCTTTTGATAATTTATATTAGGTACGTAATATGTATCAACAGTAGTAAACAGCACTTCTGTGTTTCAAAGTTTATCCCATTACAAATTGATATAAATAAAGATTCAGCAAGCAGGGTGTTGCAATTGCACACGTGAATCGTGCCATTTCTATGCTTTCCGACTAACTGCAATAAGTGTCGGAAAACTTTTATAAAACATCTTTTGCTTCTTTCGACATGTTTGGTTTTAACAATTCGCAAGAGGGTACTGAGACGATGTTTCTTACTTACGGATTGCTCGTTGTATTTGATTGCAGTTATGATTCCAATTTTCCTCAATTTTCTTACGCTAGTATACGCGCTTTTTGCTTTAACCAAAAAGTAATACTGCTTTAATTTGTTAAGGGTTCATTTACATTTGTTGTTAGCGCCCGAATGTAGGGTGAGGAATATTTCTATTTACTTGTGTTGTAGAGTTTGAACGTGGGAACAGTTTTTAATAGTTGATAGGCAGGGCCGTCTTATATATTTTAAGCGCCAGGGTGCGAAAATGATCACCTCCCGTGAGGAAAGAAAGGTCCTTGCCAACAACAAAGAGTAAAATTTAATTATGTTCTTATGCACCCCTAGTCCCTAGCCATTATCAAAATCCATAATTATGCTTCCGTCATGTCCATCCGTTAATTCAACTGTTTGAATATTACGCAAAAGTTATTTTTCTCAAAAACTATCGGATCTATACGAATACAATTTGGCGAGAAGAGCCCACTGCACATGTAATAGATGTATGATTTTTTCGATATACATACTCATATGAAATGTATTACTGGTGTGTGTAAGGTGAGCGGCTTGCGACGCCTAGGGCCCTGCGCAAAAGACGGTCTTGTTGGTAGGGCCCGTATGTCAGATGCTGAAGTGCTGGGGACCATGCTCCAAATGTTTGGTAGTTACTTTGCTCGTGGCTGAAGTGTGCAAAACTTCGCATGCTTTAATACCTTTCTTGTCTGTTTGTTCGGGATTCACGTAAAAATTACTGGGCCGATTTCTATGCGGTTATCGCTGATCGACAGCAAATTATTAGATTTAAAATCTGCGCTACTTTTATCCTGCAAATCCCGTGGGAATTTTTTTGAGGATGATTGAAAATGGCCAAATTAAAAAAAATCGAACTCCAATGTGATTTTTTCACTGATCGACAGCAAATTTTCTGTATTTAAAATGTGTGATACCTTTTATCCCGGGAATGCATAAAAATTGGCTTATTCCGAAACAGTGTTTAATAAACGACCGTTGAAATTCTTTTTTAAATGCTGTGGTATTTTATGTCCTGGGAATACCGCGGGAATTTCAAGTCAAGCGTGGACAAAGTCACGAGCATGTCCTAGTGTTTTATAAGATTAATAATATGCAGCTCTCAATTTTTAGAGGAACGGGCGCCATGCTTGTCAAAAGCGGGTTGTTAAGTTTGACACATTGGTAAACTCTACGTGCACGCTTCTTAACTATGTTTTCTTTGGCTGGCAGCACGTTGTTACTATATCAATATCCACATTAGGACAGAAAAAATACTTCAACTCATCATAACTCATCGGTTTTAATTAGCACTAACGTTATTAGAATAAGATTGTTTATGCAAAATATTTTCAAACAACATTATTTTTTTGTGTAATATATTATACACAATTCGGTCATATTTCAAAGAAACACCAGACAGGCAATACGAGACCGCGCTGACAGCAAGTTGGAATAACTTAATTCCGATGGAGAGCACTTAAAAAGAATGGATCCTAAAATACGAGAGCAATTGTTGAGCCTCGAGTCAGATGTGCAGACGTTGTGGAAATCTCTGAAATAATACCCGCGCACTAGTTAAGCCGGTCCCAAGCTGACGATACAATATAATGAGTACCTAGTACTCGGGGACTAAACTACAAATTACGACAGAGCTCTCTCCGCTTAAAATAATTAAGATTCTTTGTCTGGTCAGACGAGAAGGCGACTTTGCACAGCAAATAGTGCAGCTACGCAATGCCTGGTTGCAAACTGATCTAATTTTTCTACTATTTTCTTCTGAGGTTTCTCAACCTGCTTCCTTTTTGTTTAAATGTAATAAATTTAATGTAATAAAAAAATGTCTATACTATGTATATGACATACTGTTAATGTTTTAAAAAATAATTGTATGGGAACTGCATACGTCCAGTCATCGCAGTGGACAACGAACTAGTGGCAACGCGGGAGCGTACATATTAATAGTTGCTCTATCTCGTTCGCACATCATCCGTTCCGCTCACACATTGTGTTATATATTGTACTAACTGTACGACTTGTTAATATTTGTACTAAGGTTACCGTTTCCAAAATAAATTAGTTCGCTTCGGTTCACATCAACACTCGACAGTGAATACTCTGAAGTATCATTTAACCTCTACCTCTCGCTGCTACAATTGTAAAATTCATTTTAACAGTTGATGTCTTTATAAAAATATTTTTACATCAACGCGCTGATTTGTATTGATTTCAATTTAACTAAAATACTTAAATCTATATGAATAAAATTTCTACGAGTATAATTAATTATACTGCTGATTTGTAAATTAAAAGTTTCATTTTTAGACAACAATAAGCACACAAATAGAGACATTTAGATGTTACCAAGCTAAGTAATTTAAATAGGGATGATTTTTCAGTCATCAGATTAAAGTTATTTATCGATTAAATTATAACCCGACTGAATGCAAAAGTGATAAAATTTAACTGTTTTTAATCGACTCCTAAAAGACGGAGGTTCTCAATTCGACTATATTTTTTATGTTACCGGTTTTCTCCAATAATTGTGGACAGATTCTCAATATTTTTTTATTTCAACGAGCTTGCTCCTGACGTGGTCCCATTGTGACTATATCATGGTCTGATGAGTGAATTCCAGGGAAATCGAGAGCAGCCCTTGTTGAAGAGCGCCTAGTCACCGAAAAGCAAACTTATATACGCCTGCCTGTAGTACAATTTCAACAAGCGCTTAATATATTATTTCTAAAGCTATTCAAGTATTTGTGCAACTAAAAAGTAGATATTTTTAACAAAAGCAAAACTGACTATAACCTAATTTGCAAAATGCACCAACTCCAAAATGTTGTAGAAAATATAAAATTTTTGCTTTTTAGTTTGAAGCTGGTTTTGTTTTTGTTAAAAAAAATATATTCAATCAAATAAAATCAAAAGAGCTTTTATTGCCAATCATAATTTTTTTTTTCAATGAAATTTCGTAATTACTAGTTCTTAAGGATTAGCGTATCTTATTAATACACAGGCCTTTTCCAGCTCTCTCCAAGTGTACATTGTCCTTCTCTACTCGTTACATATCGTTCTCTATTCTTGACTACAAGGAACCTGCAACTTTTAAAACTATTTTATACACGTAACTGCAATTTTAATTTTTTAAAGGTTTATTTTATTCTATTTATAAGTTTTATCTGGTGATTGAGGAATCGGATTTCAATCAATCAGAAATTGAAAATCTTAGGTTATACTTTCTTTTAAATTAAGAAATATATGTTTTCCTGTAACAATTCCCCTTTAGTCGGAAGTGCTACTGTAAAATTAATATAATTGGTACATCATATAATGTTGAAGATTAACTAAACTTCCCTAACTAAAGTAAGCACTCAAAATGTACAAAATGCGCTTACTGAAGAGCGTTATAGCGAGTGTACGCGTAACCCTGGTTAATAAACGCTAGTTATTTCTTGAAAACGTTTGAAGTTAACAGTGCACTTTAAACAAGTCTTTAGCTTTTCTTATCAAGTTGTGGTGCAGATTCTTGTATCAAAATAATCTTGGTACAGTTAAACCATTTGAAGAGTGCTATTTATACTCCTATAATATGTGGTTTTTTAAATATTTGTTTGTGAAGTTAATAGGTGGCTGTGAAATAATTAAGCAGGCACTATGTACTTCTATTTGTTTTTGGATATATATATATATATATATATATTTTTTCCGGATATATGCATAATACGTGAATTTAGGCAGGGCTATGTAAGTACTTTTTTATTTAAAATATTACAAGATAAACAAAACTTTCATAATATGTATAATAATTGACATACATTTTCATTTTAGATGGAAAACTAAAAATAACAAAAATCGTTTATCCAAAGATTACTTCTTAAGATTATGTGTAAAAGTGATTATTTTGTTTATTTTATTTATTTTTTATTGCAGTAGTTCAGCAGACAGGCAGACGGCGCACTTGATGGAAAGTGGTTACCGTCGCCTATGGAAATTTGCAACACCAAAGGTGCTACAAATGCGCTGCTGCTCTCTTAAAGAGACTGGAACCTGGTTACTGATGCCGGAACACAACACAAGGTTGTTATGGCGGCATACTCTAGACCAGGGGTGGTCGCCATCCAGTCGAGCAAATACCCTACCATCCTGGCTGTGGGTTGTTTTGTCGCCTGTTACGACAGGCCGCCCGGCCGCAGATAATTGTATTCTTTCTCCGTTACTGCACGGATGAGATTGTGTCACATTTTATTTGTGTATTGTATTAGAAAGTATATTGAGTACAGTGTCAGTTAATAAGCGATGATGTTGCCTAGGATGAACTATTCTCATCCCAGAAGATACCTATCTATTGATAAAGGATATAGAGACCAGTTGCCACAAAAAATTGGTATTAAAGTTAAAATGACTAAAACGCTTATAAAAGTAGTATCTAAATCGCAAACTCCTCAGATTGGTTGCACTGTACCTAGATGTGCCAAAAAGCGTAAGTGGAATTTCGCAGGTGAGTTTGTGAGGTGGCGGGTTTGACGCTGTAGTGCAGCGGGTGTGCAAACTATGTCTTTGTTTCCAAGTGCCTGCTCTCTGCGGCGACGTGTTTATTCGATGACACCTACGTGAATTTACTTATTTGTCTTATGCTCGGTTTGAATTTGAACTGTCTTCCTTATGTCAGGCTCAAAGTGGAACTTTCAGCATCAAATGTAGTTTATTTGAAATCGTATTTCAGGTATATTATGAGGTTCAATCGATATCTGCTTAGAATAGATGGCTCTTTATTTATTTAATTGATTTTTTAATTTTGGTAATTTATTAGGGAAACATACAAAGTTCATATTCTTTTAATGTAAAATTAATGTTAATTGTGTTTGTAGATACTTTAATGTCTTGCTTATAAATGAATTAAATAATATTCATTTCAGAGATACAGGTAGTAGTAAGTTGACAATAGTTGGTAAATAAGGTCACTGAACGTATGGTCGTACTAATACATATATACGATGGGTGTAATCATTTAAATAAGCAATTTTCGTCAAGCATTTACAGCAATTGGACTTTAAAAACAACGGACAAAAATGAGTTGGGAGACGCAGTTGGTTTTCTGTAAACCAAAATGCACGAGCCACGCCAACGTTTCCTAAATACGCTTCCGTTTCATCAACTATCGTTTTCGCATTCGAGAAGCTACCTTACTAGGGATAAAATATGTAACTTAAAAGTGTAAAATAAAAATCTTCTAAGAAAAAAGAAACCGACTTCAAGAGTAATTAAAAAGCACATAATAAAATTTTCTAAAACATGTTAAAGCCGGTGCCAAGCAAAACATAAAAATAACCATACACATTACAACAAAATGTAGCAAAACAAAGTATTTTTTTGCGTTTTAGTTACTCTTGTAATCGTTTTCTTTTTTGTTAGAATTTTTTTGTACAATGCGTTGCCTTAAAATTTTAAATTTTTCTCGCGATCTCTTACAATCTATATCTTTGTACATATATAACCACAACAAATAGCATGTAAGCGGGGGACACTTATTATCAACACAGGCAATTCATAACGTAGTGGGTGGTGTTTGGAATTTATGTCTAAAGGGGATAGCATACCGGACTTCTGACAAGTATTTGACCAAATATTTGAAGCGTATTCGATATAACAACAATTTAATTTGCAAACATGCAAACAATATTGTTTTAAGTTTTTAATTTAACGATACAAGAGCCCATTTATAATCGTGTATATAATAGCAATAGCAATACCTATTCCTACCTACGATTCTAGGAATAAGACATTGAAATGAAAATTCAATCTATAAGATTTTTAGACTCTGAAGCTAGATGCAATTGGAAGACGCGGAATTGTGGATTAGTTCTCTCATAAGAAAATTGCAAAAAATCCCCCGATCTCTGCATAAGTTGTATGCCTATTATTATAAAAATACACTATAAACCATATAACTAGATACTTAATCGTTTTAAACAGAATACATGGCAGGCATTGAAGGTGTCAATTGAAGCTATGTTTTGATAGAGATTTAGGAATAGTTATTTTAAAATGTTCTGTGGGCAAGTACCCTAGGGTAGCGGTGTCCGTATTGCCGGCCTAAAAACGTGACATCACAAAGAGTATCGTGCGGAGCGGGAGGGCTGCGAGGTCACGCCGGCCGCGGAGCACCCTTCGCTTTGTTCCACGGGCAACAATGCCAGCCAAGGGCCTACTTCAGCGCACTTGTATCGGATGCAAGCGATGTTTCGTTGCTGTGGATTAGGGCTTTACACCAGATCTGTATTCAGAAATTAAATACCGAATGCAATATTCGTCACGTTGTCTTTTGACGGCAGAATATTTTGAATTTTATATTTCTCAACTATACATGAAAGCTAAAATGAAATATCGAATAAATAATTTAGACAAGTAATTTTATCTTCAACCGAAACTGTGACTTTTGAATCAAGTAAATCAATACTACTAGAACAGGATATTCTTTAACAAAATATTTTGGAGATAATTTTTAAGATATTACCTACTTGGAAGTGGAGGTAAAACCAAGTCGCTCAGTGAGCTATAGAATGAGCTATGCTCGAAGTCCGTGTTATGGATAAAATCCGTCTTAGGAATATCCGGAAGAGTACCGAAAAGGCCGCTCACGTCTTTAGTAGGACAGATAGCCGATGGAGCAAACGAGTTCTGGCCTGGAGACCGCCGCGTCTCGGTGAACGTAGTGTGGCACGCCCAATAGCGCAGGGGATCGACGACCTGTGCAAAGTCGCTGCTAGATTCTCGACGAATGAATAAATAAAGCAAAAAGCGAGATATATGGCGTAAACTTGTGGAGCCAGTTATCCAGCCATAGAGTCTGATGATAGAGGTGAAACTGAACAAACAGAATTTGTTTTATTATAATTATTTGATTACACTGCACACCAATACCCTACCTTGCCTTAAATAAGATCCTATCCAGTCAATGGGTGTCTGTAAGAAATTGCTTTAAGTAATAAAAAAGTCATTTATTTATTTATTTAACTTGTTTGGGGAACTTACAATAGTTAATATTCTTAAATATAAAACACAAAATTAATACATATCAATTAAGTTTCCACGAAAAAATCATTTATATATTAAAAATAAAATATTAGCTCAAACAGTTAATTACAATATACATATATATATATATATATATATATATATATATATATATATATATATATATATATATATATATATATATATTACAATTATAAGAAAGTTTACATAAAATGTCTATTTCATTTAAATGAGGTCAATATTGAACAAAAACAAAAAGTCACCTCAATAATTACTAATAAAATAGAGATAAAAAAGGAAAGTATAAAAAAGTTCAAATGATTGGATCATTCTAAATTACATTTTTTAATTTAGGTTTTAAATTGATATAAGTTAAATTGATATAAGTCCTATGAAAGGATCTACATTAGTGAATAGTGCATTGTATTGCTGACAAGTGTGGTATAAAAACGTGTTTTTTGTATAGTTACTTTTTACTTATAACTTATTCCATTTGTATTTGATTATCGGCTATATTATTATTAAAATCCGTCCCTGTTTGGGGCGAGTAGTAATTATACGATATTTATGCGAGCTGCCCCTCCCCTGCTCTTGTCTTGAGGGCTCGGTAAGAAGAAAAGCGATATGGGTGTCGGAACTTATGAGGCATAATTTTCACCAAGAGTATTGTCACGAACAAATACAATATTATAACATATACACATGTTCAAAATAACCAAATAAAAACGAGTCTCGTAATGTATGCAAGAGATGCAGAATATATGTATAAATGTACAATTGAAAGTGGATGTAAAATACGATTTTATATCTATACAAAAATAGGATAATAATTTTAACAAGATTTTAAGCACGTCTTGAATTTTATTCCCAGCCACCTCTTTGTGGACAGAGTATTTTTTATTTTGTTCTAAAGACTTTTTATTTTTCAAACTTTTTTTCTTTTGGGAAGTGTTATTCTTTTTCTAAATTCTTTAATTGCTTTTTTATTTACTAACACCAAGGAAGAAGAGTGCTATCTTTTTCCATGCCAATATATAATATTTATCAACTGATGATTTACACTTCTATTCGTATACTATAACAGGTACTATTACATATTTTCACTATCTACAACACTAATTTTACATTTTGTATTCTTTGTTTTTATACCAATGTATTTTATCTCTGACCGTGCTTTCAGTTATAAACGTAATATTTGTTAGCAATGCGAAAGTAACTGTATGTCCGTCTGTCTGTTCCGTTTTCACGGAAAAACTACTGGACCGATTTGGCTGAAACTCAGTATATATATATATTCGATGCCGAGGATGAACATAGGATACCTTTTGGGACGAAAAATGGGACAATTTTCGGGATAAAAATATATTTTCTGTTTGTTTGGTATGCTTTTACAGTAAAAGTACGGGACCGATTTGGCTGATATTCGGTATATGTGTCATTTTAATAATGATAGTGGACAAGGGATACTTTTCATCCCGGATAATGGGATAGATTTACGTAAAGGTTATTATCCCAGAAAGGATATGTATTTTTTTGTGATTTACCATTTTGGTAAATTTGTTCATTTTGGTCGATATGGTCGATGTGATCGATGTGGTCGAATTGGTCGATGTGGTCGATTTGGTCGATGTGGTTGGTGTGGCCGATTTGGTCGATGTGGTCGATGTGATCGATTTGGTTTATTTGGTCGATGTGGTTGATGTGGTCAGTGTGGTCTATGTGGTCGATGTGGTCGATTTGGTCATTTTGATGTACATATTAGTTTTAATATCGAAAATTGGCATAGATACTTTTCATCCGGGAGATGGGATAGTTTGCGATACAAAATAAAGTGAATCTTCCGGGGCAAATAGCAGTAACGTAAAAAATTAATACAATGTAACCTGTGTTGTAATCTCTTTAAATCAGAGGCACCTACTGGAGGTTGACCCGCGGCGCAGCCGCGGGGTAAACTCTAGTAACCTATAAAAATATAGTACACTATAAAGTACAGAATAATTAAAAACTTAGGAGTTACAATGTATATAATATATACATACTAAACCGATAGATGAAATGATATCTATACAGATAAATAAAATTGAAGTGTCTGTTTGTAATGTCAAAATAAAAATGTGAAAAAAATCAGGATTTATATAATTCGGACCAGGAGATTCCGGAAATGCATTTTTTTGGATTTTGACTGTCCGTCTGGATGTTCCGGCTAATCTCTGAAACGGCTGGACTTTCTTTCACTGTCAGATAGCTGATGTTATAAGGAGTAAAACTTAGGCTACGTTTGTTTAGGGTTCCACAAAAAAAATATCCACGCGAACGAAGTCGCGGTCACAGCTAGTTGATATAAAAAATTGCATGTTTTACAAAGTTATAATTTTGGCTACTTGCATAAAGTATGCGTGTAGTTTAGGTATAATATATTTTTTTAGGCACATGGGGAACGTGAAACTTGCGTTCCCGAGCTTTAAAGTAGTGTAAAAGGTTTTAATGAAATCAAATTAATTTCTCATGTTGGTATTCCGGGCGTTTTTATGAAGTACACTTAAAATTATCATGTCGTATAGCTATCTATCTTCATGTATTAAATTTAATTTATTGCGCACTAATTTCATTTGTTATGATTTAAAATGGACAATAGTTGTAAGATACTGATAATGTTATTGTGAGAAATGTGTCAACTGTTGATTGGTACAATTTGGCTCCGCTAGATTTAATACATCGGGGCCTGTAGACAAATACAATAGATTTCTTTTTATTGCTGGAGTACAGCGGACACATTGACAGCCCAACTGTGATTGAAAGTGGTTACCATCGCCTGTGAACATTTACAACACTAAAGGTGCTAGCAATGTTCTGCCGAACTCATATATGGGACTGGAATCTGGCCACTAATGCCAGAACACAACTCAAGGTTGTTATGGCGGCATGCTACAGACTAGGGGTAGTTGCCATCCAGACAAGAAAACACCTTACCACCTGGCTGTGGGTTGTTTTGTCGCCTCTTACGACAGGCCGGCCAGCTGCTGGGTTTAGTATTTTTTCTCCATTCGTGCACAGATGAAAATTTATGGGAATGACATAATGCTTAGCGTAACGATATAATGATATATCGTAAATTTTCTATTCTAATAGTTTAGCGCTAATACCCCTTGGCTACAGGATCAGACAAGGCTGTATGTACTAAGTTCTTTTGCCTATCACTGTTGCGAATAAAATAACAACATTAATTTTGTACAGTTACAAAATATGTTCTAGCAAGACCATAAACTATAAGTAAACTACAAAAGCAGTTTTGTTTCTCTTTCAGGAAAGTAATATAAGTTTTGGTTTACCACGTGCACTAAGAGTCGCGACGTTGTGGCGGGCAATCGAGCAGCACCAACCACCTTTATTGCACTGCCCCCTATTCCTGTGTAACCACTGAAAGGCATAAAAGAGCAAATAGGACTTTCTTATAAAGTTCTTTATTTCCAAGAATTGTAGCAGTAAAGTGCGGTTTAATTGCTCAGCGGAACTTTCACAGATTCACACTGGAGTTTTTTTTTAGTATTCGATTAATTTAGTTTCGATTTCTTTTGGCTGATAGATTTTTTATTACTTAATTGTTTGTAATTGATATGTATATAATAAAATTGGAGAGTTTGTGTGTATATAAGTTTTGACAGCATCATAGGAACTATCAGTCCAACTAGAAATATCTACGTACCTAATAACTTTGTGTTGAATAAACTGTTTGATTGAGGGAGAAGAGTAGGTGAAGGATTGACTAGCTTTGTATCGTGGTTTCGCATTCATGAAAAGTCATGGCGGATTCATCAGGGCACAAGTAATAATTGTGCTAATAAAAAATGGTATATACATATGTATCTTGGATATTGATGGTTTCGAATATATTTTCTGATCTTTCCATTACTTTATAAATTGTTAAAAGATTTCTTTATCTTTTTGTTATAATATCGCTCCGCTAATTTTATTATGTACCCTCATTTCATTGTAAGGTGATAGCCAATGCGAAGCGGAGAAAAGGCAGCTATATAACAAACCACTAGTTTTGTCCCCATTTCTTTAAAACGTTAAAACTACAGCGCCATACACTAATACAGGTAGGTATACTACGTAGTCTTTTTTATATGTGAATGCAACGTTGTTTGAATGCTTATTTAATTTTCTTCCTTATTCACCCTCTTAATAACGAAATTATTATCTTTAAATTTAGCATGATATACAACACAACATTGGAAATAGGATACTTTATATCCTGCAAAACGGTAGTTTGCAACTGGTACTAGTCAAAGTTCATACGATTGTAACTAAATAACGCGATAACCACAACATTTTCATACTTCGTAACCATGAGAACGTACGATACCTTTTGTTCCAGATATTTGTAACATGGTGTATACTCGAAATTCACGGAAGTGAAACTATGTGGCGAGGTACGTAAATATTAATTCAATATGATAGAAAAGTCTGTTCATATTTTCTTGTAATATTAAGATGATGAAAAAATAATAAGTCATAGAAAGTAACGAACTTGTACAATCGCTTTTTCGTTTCACTTAAACCAAACCATCCACGAGACAATATCGAGCCAATAAAACTTTTATTGTGTGTTATGATTTTACAAACATTTTGCGAGATGAGTTCTATAAAATTTGTAATTTATTCAAGCGAGTTTGAACAAATTCTTTCAATTTATCGCCGTTCAAGAATCAACTTGAAGGAATGTTTTGTTATCTCACATCACTTTTTATTCTTCGATTCCGTAGGTTTAATAAAATTGGGTTGGTGGCATATTCTACAATAAACTCTAAATCAATGTCTAATAGAACCCGTGTTTAAATACCATGTTATCTAATTACTGTTGAAATAATAATATATTAGGTATACAACTTTGTTCCCGCCATTTTTCTGTAGACGGCGTAACGACACGTAGACCTCGAGTACATACGTTATAGACGACTTACAATATTTTAGTATCTTGTGAACATAACCTGATAACACCAGCAGTTGATTTGTGTTTACATCACATAGTTATTCTCGAATAAAAATGTCAACTTATGAGCCAAATTCTCGTCATTTGCCGGAAGTGTTAATTTATATTTTAATATTAAAAAATCTGCGGCTAACGCTCATTGAATGCTCTCAGACGCTTATGGTGAAGCTGCTATGAGTGAAAGAACATGTGAGTGGTTTCAACACTTCAAGAGCGGTGATTTGCGTAGAAAACCAGTGGTGGAAGATCAAAAGTTTTTGAAGATGAAGACTTAGAGCATCTGATTAATGAAGGCTCGTGTCAAAGTCAAAAAGAGTTGGCAAGATCATTGCAAGTGATTATAATCAGTTTTTTACAATAAAGCTTTAAATTTTGAAAAAAAAAACAGCGGAAGCAAAGTCGTATACGTCAGTAATTAATGTGCTGTTTGATTGGTTAAAGGTATGATTTCAAAGAGATATATATGTTAGAATAGAAATAAATATAAAATGCTCTGCCCAAATGAGACAGATGTTGGCGAATTTCAATAAAAAACTAGCAATGCTCGTACACAATCTTAGAGACGTAAGGTACAAATCGTAAGTTGTCCTTTAGTTAATAATTTTGTAGTAATCATATAAAGTGGAGAGTATTTTGTATAGGTAATCACTTCTTTCAGGCCGTAAGTACACTTTTGTACACAATGGTTTTCATGAATGTGTTTTCTATGTACTTTAAGGATTTGGAATGAAGCTATAGCGTTATGGTATAGGGATTTTAAGTGTCATAAAATATTTTTTGTCGTCTTGTTACAAGCGTTCATATAAGATGTTAATTACCATTAATCAAATTGGCTATTAGCCTATCTGCAGCAAACAACAGCAATGCTGAAAAATAAGATTAAGTGTAATTATAAATTTTACCTTATTTTTCTTATCCGTATTAATGCCAAAGTAACTTTGTTTATCTGTTAACGGATCTTAATAGAATTTGGCAAGGAGACAAATTTTATTATGGGATGGACGTAGGCTTCCTTCTGTCTCAAAAATCAATCTTAAAGGAGTGATATAAAATATGAATAATTATATCGGTAACTCGATATTACTTGTAATTATATATAGCGTGAAATTGTTGCAAATTATGGATGTATTTGATGTAATCTATGTACTAATATCATCTATATTTGAATAAGAAACTGATCAGAACTATAAAGAAAAGGAATACCTTTGCTATGTCAGAATTATTTAAATGTCAAAAGTACCTACCTCTTTACGTTTTGGATGTACGCGGTTAGGGGGCGAAATAGTGGTGGAATGGGGGATGAGATAAGAATCAAATAGATGTTGTTTCGCTGCATGTAGACGTCGTAGACGGGATATGCACGTTACGACAAGTGGAATAAACGTCTTGACACTTGATAGGACGTTTGTTATGATTTAGTGGCTTATATGATATAAGCACATTTTTTATTGTAGTATAAGTGCGCAATTGACCATGAGATCTCCTGATACTAGGCGCAGATATGATCTAAGTTGGAGCACGCTTACCTTCATAAGCCTATAAGCACAAAGGTAAAAGCCTATAAGCATAAAAACAGACTCTGGCAATTCTTCCATTTTTTTGCGATGTGAAAGTGAAGGTGGAAGCAAAGAGCTTCGTTCTTATAAGTGGTATGTTCACCATATACCGGTAAATATATAACTATAAATATAGGTGGTCGTTGAAGATGTCATATCATGTTTAACTTAGCTGTAATTTAGAAAATTACATACGTGGTGCATGTTTTCTGGCTAAGATAAGAATCTACGTTTTTCAAATGAGGCGTAGCCGCCTAGCAGACTGCTGTTATTTAACCTAAAGGGTATAAAGTATGGTAAATGTATGGTATGGTAATCATTCCAAATTTATTCTCTGAATTATAATATAAATATGGTTGTAACTCGTGACACAATATTTTAATACGTTTAAATAAACTGTTACCAAATAAACAAGCGTAAAGTGATTTTGTTTTTGGCAAACATGAAATTCAAAATATAAAATTGAATTAATGTAAACACGTGCGAAATATGCAATAGCCTTGGAAAAGCGTAAAATGTTTTCGGCAATATTGCGGTCTCCTGTAAATGTATCGCAACATTTTAAATGTATTTTTCAGATATAAATTTATATATTTTATATGAAATGGCATTTGGGTCTGCAGGCTCCATTAACAAATTCAAATAAATTATGATGATAAAGTATCATCATGTCATGTCTTCTAAAAATTTATTTAAGATGTTGCGAACTTTATAGCCGACAGTAATTCCACCAGGTGGTTCTTGTGATTATTTGTCTTTACAAAATAAAAATATACAGATTTTTTTTGTAAATTTTTGGTATGTTAACACTATATGGCGTGAAAACACTGAGAATTGAAACTATTAAAATTAATTATTGATACAGAAATCATGTTCTAAAATACTTACTAGTATCAAGGTCTAATCATATCGAAAGTATCAAAGTGTTTCTGTCACGTTACATTTTCACCTGAAGTATGTTACGGTTGACGTAACAGTCATGAAACGTATTTTGGCAGAGGAAATGACACAAAGAAAACAAACTACAGTCCGTTTTGGCTGAAAATTGCAGAGGCAGCGGGCAAAGCAGAATGGGCGCGGGCGCGGACGCGGGCGCGATTCTGATATTGTCAACAAGATACCAAATTATTGGAACATTGTCAAAAATCGCTTCCTTTGGGTATTTACATCGACACCCTTTCGATGCCTGTCATCTACCGATGATATCGATGTTCCAGAATTAAAAAAACATTTTAAATACAAAACAACATTGTTTTTATGGTTCCATAGTTTTTAACAAAAACCAAACTGTTCATCTGTCCGGTTGTTGTTATAAATTATTGTGTCATTTTCTCAAGAACTGTTGAGCTTGTATGGATTAAATTGGATAGGAAGGTGTAGAGTCTGTAGAGTATATGGCGTTATATAATAGTGTGATAAAACCGCAATAAAACTAAAATTAGGGGTTGCTGCTGCACATGTAAAATAAAATCTGTGTACTATAGGGCATAATTAATCAAGATCTTAATTTAAAAATCATGACGAAACTTTTTATATTGCAATAGGTGGGAGACATTTATTTTCAAAGTATTAAAAATGACTTTTAGTTACTTATTTTTGAACTATGGGGAAATTGTGAAAAAAGTTGATGTTCTAAAATTTTAACTATTTTAGAAATTGAATCAGTTATTTATTATCAGTAATTATTGAAATATTTTTGATTAAAAATTGTTTATGATTTCATAGCCAAATGACAAAAGCTTTTCGTCTCCACTTGGGACCCTTCATAGGTCGGGGATTGCCTCATCCGATTTTTATTTAATTTTTTTATTGCAGGAGTTCAGCAGATAGGCAGATGATCCACTAGATGGAAAGCGGTTATCATCGCCTATGGATATTTGTAACACCAAAGGTGCCACAAATACGCTGCTGCTCTCTTAAGGGAGACTGGAACCTGGTCACTAATGCTGGAACACAACTCAAGGTTGTTATGCGGTATACTCTGGACATAGACATTTAATATTAAATGTGTATTGTATTCGGTCTGCATACCAATTACTTAATAATGCAAGTATTTATGAATAGTCCGAAAATTTATTTTGTACTAAATGTGTATAAAATATCAGTTTTAAACATTAATATACCTTAAAACTTAATTAATAACAAACAATAAAATTTTATGAGATATTATACATTTGCGAAAATTATTTCGTGAACTAATTTCAAAGCTCGGCTCGGCTTAGAAAACTGTTCGGATCTCGTTCACGAAGAGTTCTTTGTCCTGCAAGGTTGTTAAAGAAAGAGCATAATAGGACAGACATTTGTAAGATTGCCTCCACTTATAACCGGGATCGATATATCGCAGGCATTGTATATTCACCGGCCTATTTCAGGTTTAGAAATGTTAGAGGCGAGCGGACACGCTAGGCGGACACGATTGACGTATTATCGTTTTGTCTCGGAATAGCTTTCCTAGAAACGATTTCAATAGCAGTCGACCCATTTAATTTAACAGACAATGTAACTATAAGAGCGACGATTTGTCAACGGAATGAATTTTAACAAAGGACTTATTCATTTGTATGGCAACTTGTTGTACGAGATCGTTTTAATTTCATAAGTCGTTTATCATAATCAAGGCTTTGGAGGATCGCGGGAGTTGGGGGTATCGTATCAACCCATGTCAGTGTCTGAAGGAAATGTCACATACCTGCTCGGACAATGCGGACATTTTGTGGACAAGGATTTGCCGAAATCCTTTCGGCGCATCTAAATTTCGAATTAAATGATTCGTACGTCACCAGTGATACATTATATACAATGGGTTTGCATTGTAATACTTCAGGCAGCCTATTTAAACAGACATAAATGTTTATTAAACCAACAAAATATATTAAAATCTTCAAATTTAATCAATTACAAGTAACCCCCAAGACACAGGTGCAAACCTAGTTTGGGTGAAGGGAAATTTCACTGTCAATTTATTATATACATCTACGTAAATTAATTTAAAATAAACTTTATATCATCTGGGCTTTTATAATAAATGATTTATGTATTTCCAAAAAAATTACATTTCAAAATAAATCAGTATAAAAACATTATTTTATTAAAAAAATACGCGTTTACAATATTCTTTTATATAAAAAACATCTTAAATACAATATTTGGTAAAAAAATATAAAATCTTGTGCTCCGTAGGCAGCGGGGCCTAGGGTCCAAACTGCCGGTGGTTAGGGCTCCAGAGACAGGAACCTCCTCACAATTCGTGCCAGGTCGAAAAGTGCTGCCTTCTGTATCTGGCCCTTCACCCAGCGTTCTAGCGATAGCCTCTCTGAGTGACGGTTGAGGCTCTTCGCTATAAAACCGTTGACGGTCACAACTATCGGCACAATGTTCGTTGACCTCAGACTCAGACGCCACACAGCGGTAACCTTGTCAGCAAAATCATCATGTGATATTGATGTCAACGAGCGTTGTTCGTCGCGCAGATGGATAACTATCACGATATCAGGCTTATTTGTTACAATAGTCCTGTCCGTGATAATTGATGGATCCCAGTAGAGCATGGTACTACTACAGTAAATTATTATTATTTATATCATATGTTATGTGAATGTGGCCAAAAGAACATGAATGATAAATCGACATCGTGATTTTTTATATAAATCAGGACATACACACACGTTATAATATGTATTTCCAAGTTAAGCTATATGTAATATGCAATGGACAAATCTGGGATTGATCCCAGACACTCATACCATAGTAAACAACGGAAAGTTTGTTTACGAAATAAATCCTTTTAGGACTTGAAATTGTGACGCTTGAGAACTTTTTTCATATAGTAATTATTTACGTTGCTGCCACAGGTCTAGCGTAGGGCCACTATTTAAAAAAAATGTATTTAAAAAAAAAACAAAACTGACTTGAAACTAAAAATGAGTGGATCATCAGATCCTGACATGGTGATTATAGGACCAATTTGGGAGTAGGTCCTTTTGATTAAAAATTTATTTTGAAAATCTGTCCACAATTGACGGACAAATCGAGTAACATACGTATTAAAAAAAACAACATACAAAGAATCTCCTCCTTTTGGAAGTCGGTTAAAAAGGGGGACAGAAGATCGGGCCTCTTTATATATAACTTTTTTGTAGGTCTGTATGTCATTGAATTCCTCCTAAACCACTGGACCGATTTTGATGACTTTTTTGTGTGTTTGAATTGGAGCCGGATAGTTTAGATTCGCAATTGAATCTGGTAGGTGGCGGTGGAATAGGTTTCCAGGATTTTGATTAAATTTTTTGTGTTTTTAGAGTGGTTCTTGGATTATTGGATACATTTAGCGCCACCTATGGAGTCCAATTGTGAATGTTTACAATTAGACTCCATAGGTGGCGCAGAAGTCGAATTATAGATATTTATTTTTTCAGGGCAGGACAACGTCTGCAGAGCCGACTAGTATTAAAAGAACAAATTATGTACATGCCTGTAGCACTGGACAAAGAGTACATTGAATAAATAAATGAAACAAACCGGCAATGTTCTAGTAAGATTACTAGACAGACATTCATGCAGTGCCGTGTAGAGGGAATGAACGATCGAAATCTAAATAATAAAGATCGCAAGGCAGCCCCTCAGCAGGATAGGCTTAGCCGTACAAAATTGGAGTAATAAAAGAGGAATGCCCGGGAAAGTTTAGCAATAAAGCCAACGAGTATCGACTGTTAAGAAGTAAAGAGTTCCACGGGATATGCGTGCGTGCACATGCGTAAGTGTGCGAGCTGTTCTTAACAATCAAAGTTGATTAATATGTCGCTGGAATAAGTATAACGCATATTGCAATAAATTTCAAAACGGTTTACATATAACAGAGCGTGTGTTGAAAATTGAACTACCTCATTAAGCCGATATTGGGCGGTTCATTTCTCTTTCAATTTAGATGAATCAACTAATGTGATCCGTATTAAGATAAACTTGAATCATTGAATGTCATTGAATATCGTCGTCTTCTTTTCTTTCTGCGCCTTTCAACCATATTCATTGAATTTGGTTGAAAGGCACAGAACTGAAAGGATATACGGAGTGCGTTTACATCTAACAGTTCATTCAATTACTAGGATTCGTCCCCGACTTCGTCCACGTTGGACGAAAGAAGCTAACATTTACGTATCCTAACAACTTGAAACCGTTCCTGGGAAAAATTTCGCGGGATTCCCGGTGTATAAAGTATCACAGATAACAGAGAATTTGCAAATTATTGATCAGTAAAAATATTACACCGGAGTCCGATTTTTTTTAATCGGGCTACTTTAAACCTCTCCAAAGAAAATTGCCGTGTGATTCACAGAATATAAAGTACCACACATTTTAAGTTCAAAAATTTGCTATCGATCAATGAAAACCGCATCGAAATCGGCCCAGTAGTTTTTATGTCAATCCCGAACAAACAGGCGAACACAAAATATGTAAAAAACAAAAAGACTACTACACTACACAATTTTATAATATTTTAGATTTTAAAATAATAGCCCATAGCCTCTCGTTGCTGGATTCGGGTGTCCCCATTTTTTTGGAGAAACGGTAAGTATATCAGCCACGCTTGTCCAAGGCGGCTTGACGGGTTTTAATAATGTTACGAGCTACAGGACTCGAATTAAAAATGCCGTTGGAACTACTATAGAATTTATTAGAACTGTAAAAACACATATAAAACAAATACAAATAAGACTGGATGCAACCAGTTCACACTGCACGATTCAATGCAATTCGACACGCGTAAAGTCCGTCGTCTATATCGCTAATCGAGAATACTCGAAAACGTCTTACTCGTCTCGTAGTCGTCGCTTGACTGCCTGCCCCTCCATTCGGGCATCGTCTTATACTAACTACACAGTACAAAGAATTTTGCCGCGCACACTGAGTTTCTAAGAAATAGTAATTTGCACACCTGCGAACGGCCACAATGTCGAA
Organism: Dendrolimus houi; assembly: GCA_039645545.1. Lineage (NCBI taxonomy): Eukaryota > Metazoa > Arthropoda > Insecta > Lepidoptera > Lasiocampidae > Dendrolimus > Dendrolimus houi. The sequence continues at coordinate 18,342,141 of CM077127.1, read as the reverse complement.
AACAATAACAATAAGGATTAGTTCAACGCTAATGATGGTTATAAAACAAGTAGAAAAACAATAGCATGTTTTTCTTAATTACAAATTCAAAACACAAAAGAATTCCTAAATCCGGGGAGACAATAAACTGCGCTTACAACACGCAGCTGTGCGCTTATCTTTGACGCCATGTAACACTAATATTAATAATCGGCAGACAAACACTCATATTGTATATCCCCCCCCAAGCTAAGCAAGTTACGCTTGTGTTATGGGTAATATACGACGGACCACTCTGGGGCCAGACACCCAGACCAAAGTAAATAACAGAAAGTTCGTTTCCGAAATTTACCATGCCAGGAATCGAACCCAGAACCTCTACGTTCCAGCGAGTTCGGCCGGCTAAGACTTAGCCCGCTCAACTACAGAGGTCGTCGTTTGTTTAGGTTATCTCAATGTGCAGGTTTCATCACGATGTTTTCCTGCACATATATATGCAAGATTTTGCCTGCAATATTTATTTAAACAGGTTTTTTTGTCGTGAACCTGCAAACAGGTAAACGGCCCACTTAATGAGAAGCAGTTACCGTTGCCTATAGAAGTTTGCAACACCAGGTGCGATGCCAACGAGTTGCCTGCCTCTTGAGGTTGGGGGGAGGGGGTCTGGGTTATTAGAACTCTCATTTTACGAAACACAATTAGCTCAAGGTTGATCGCTTCACGCCAATATTCTGTGAGAGCGTGGTAATACACCGATTGAGCCTGCCATAAGAGCTGTAATCCAGATGATTACAGCCTGACTCTACCAAGTAAAAAGCTAAGTATGGAGAAATAGATGTACTCGTACATTACGCACAGTCAAATAAAAAATCATGCATGCATCTAGCATACGCACCGCAAAGAAGTGGAACTGATTGCCGGAGTATGTCTTTCCCAATACTTATAACCTGGGTGTCTTCAAGTCCCGTGTGAATAGGTTCCTTCTGGGTAAGCGTGCTCCATCCTAGACCATGCTCCATGCATGCTCCATCGCTCTACATAGGACGAGATCGTAGTCAAATGTGAATCTATACTATAAAAAATAAAAACATGCGCAAAGTATTATTCTCTTATTAGACAAGATTAATAAACTAGGCATGCAATTAAGTCTGTGTCTGACAAATTAGTCCGTTCAGAGGATGCTACCTTTTTCGAGTGTTACACGTGAAAATAATTACACGTGCCTGTGACGTACGAGCGCTATTTAAGCTTGCCCAAAGACAAATGGCCGCGATAAACCTTTGCATTTAAAGAATTGCTTCGCGACGTAAGTCTTTGGCGCATATACTAATGTAGCCGTCCCACCTGCGGCATTATAATTATTAGTGACTATAATAAAATGGTGTTAAAAATATCGTTTTTAGCTACGTCTTAGTATAGGGTAAAGGCGCCTATTATGAGACTGGTTCCTAAATAGCGATAGTTCGTTATTTCAAAATATGTTTCCTCTTCTTGAATGCTGGTATGCTTGCTGGTGTTACAATTTGGTTGCTTATTCATTCATATTTAAAGGTATGCGGATCAGTCCCGACAACTACGCGAAAAGACAACCTACAAACATTTTTTCGTCTACAGCTGCAAGATATGTAAAATCAATTAAATAGTGTACTATTTAAATCAAAAGTAGATTGAATATATTTATTTCAAGGTGAATTTTCATATTTTAAGTAATTTTATATATGTCTATTAAATGTATAAATTATAAAATTAAATTATGTTGGATTTACATTGAGTATCTACCATATCTACCATAATAAGAAATACCAATGGGCTTCTCAAATGAGATATCTGCTATTGGTATATATTAATACATTTATTGCAGACGCCAAAGTGGTGATACGTGCTCTAAACGCTGTCAGAAGTAAATATCAAAAGAATAAATATGCTTAAAAAATGTTATACCTAAAATAAATAAACATGTTAATTATTATTTTTATAACGAATGAAAACTGATTGTAACTTAAGCATGTGATTAAGGTAAATAAAAATATTCCTATTAATTGTATTTTTTATTATATGAGCTCAAGAATGGAGTTGCCCAAAAAGAGACCTCAAGTATCTCAAATTACGAGACCTTCCTGCTTGAATAATTTTTGTGTTATTTTGTTAAATCATTTGTAACACAGAAATAGGAAGCACTATTGCTAAATTATTTACAGGGTTTTAATATTCATTAAATGTTAAGTATTATCAATTAAAATTACTTTATTAGCTCAGATATTTTATAAGAAATACTTAAAAATGAAAATGGTATCTCATATTTGCCACCTTTACCCTATTTCATCCATATATTTGCTTAATATTATAAATGCGAAAGTTTGAATGGATGCTTGTTACTCAATCACGCCAAAACGGTTGAACGGATCTCGATGTAATGCGAAAAAATAACGCGTTAGCGGTTAGTTACATTAGTGTACATATATGAGTTATCTATCTGTCAATGTTTAACGTCATTAACAATCTTGCATACAAAATAACACATTAAACTCTTGGTTACATCGACTTGACTCAGTCACTAGCACTAACATTATTGACGAAGATGTGTTATTGACGTTATTCTACTTTTTTTACAAACTACACAGTAAGTTTTTTAATAGAGAGAATATGAATAATTTAGAATAGATGACACAAAAACTGTTTTAAATAATTTAAGTTCCTAAATTTTTAAAATAGTTATAATTGTTATTCAAGCGAGAATGTATACAAAACGACTAATTTTTAATTCATTTAAGCAACTTAAACCGCTTTGATGTTTTCATTTGGATGCAATATCGAAATAATTATTAGATAATTACAAAAAACTATATCAACAATCAATATCACTTTTAATTAAACAATAAATTTATTGCTAATTGAACGCTTAATAAATAAATTAAATCAAAATTTATTTCATAAAGATCGTATTTATTAAGAAAGGTTGTCTATAACTTCTATGAGTTTGGTATTTCACATACTGGCCCATTAAAAAGACTTAATAAAAATGCTGTTACCTTGATAGTAGTACTCGCAGTAGAGTTAATTAAATCTTCTACCCGATTTATGTATCTCCTAGTTACGGTAGTCACCTAAAATTTTTTTTATTGCTGAAGCACAGCAGACAGGCTGACGGCGCAACTGTGATGGAAAGTGGTTACCGTCGCCTAAGGACATTAGCAATACGAGAGGTGCTGCCAATTTACTGCCGGGCTTCAAGAAGAAACTGGAACCTGGCCATTAATGCCGGAACACAACTCAAAGTTTTTATGGGGGCATACTCTATACCAGGGGTGGTAGCCATTCAGTCGTGCAAATGCCCTACCACCTTTCTAACTACTACTAACATTGATGTTATTTCCATTTATTTTACTTGTTAGAGAGAAACATGACCTTGTTTTTGTTTCAAGTTGGCATATTCAGTTTGTATAACAATATTAAATTGTACAATAAGTTTACTACGACCCCATAATATAAACTCTTGGAAACTCCTACCGAAGTTACTTTATACATGTATCTATTCCAGGTATTGGAAACTTACAATATTCCAGCATACTCTAGAAACATATAGATGCATTTCAAGATCAGCGATTGGGCGCCAGTAAGTCTGCCGTTTATAATTATATTAGTACAAATAAACTTATTAATAAGATTCAGTCACCTAGACATCATGTGTTCCAATGCGGAGCGCAGACTTCTTTATTTTGGATTTCACACATCGGTAATCTCGTTATATAGGTTTCCTCACGATGTTGTACTTCATGTTATTATCTGTGCAGGAACGGAGAGAATTTACAGTTTCCTGCGGCCAGGCTGCCTGTCGTAAGTGGCGACAAAACAACCCACAGCCAGGTGGTAGGGTACTTGCCCGTCTGGATGGTTCCTACCCCTGGTCTACAGTATGCCGCCATAACAACTATGACTTGTGTTGTGGCATTAGTGGCCAGGTTCCAGTCTCCTTTTAGAGAGCAGCAGCATATTGGTAGCACCTTCGGCATTAGAAATGTTAATAGGCGATGGTAACTGCTTTCTATCAGGTGGGCCGCCTGCTTGTCTGTTGAATTCATGCATTAAAAAAAACTTACATGGTATTTTCAACAATACTCATATAATATAAAAATATATTTTTTTTTTTCATTAGTAGTATAGGTTCGCGTTTGACCATGATCTCGTCCGATGTGGAGCGAAGATATGGTCTAAGATGGTGCACGCTTACTTAGAAAGTATCTATTCACACGGGACTTGAAGACATCCAGGTCGTAAGTATCGGGAAAGACAAACTCCGGCAATGAGTTTCACTTCTTAACGGGGCGCATGATGAAGAACATGAAACTACTTAAGCTCTATATATTAAAATTTAATTAATAAGAAACTTTAGTCTACTAGAGTATATAAAGAATGATTGAAATTTTAGGTAGGTAACCCGAAATCTTACGAATACATTTTATATGAAATGGCTTATAAAAACAGACGAAACAAATTGTGCAAGTCAAGATGGTAAACAGACAAAATTTACCATCTTGACTTACACAATTTGTTTGTGTTCAGAATTGGTAAACGACTGAACGGGTTATCGTACAAGTTGCCCGGCGATTAATGTGCGACTGTGAAATATTTAAGTACAATATGTACATGACATGTTGGTGTACTTAGCGATTAGTTGGAATAGAAAAGGTCGCGTCATAAACTTTAAATATACAAAATGTTTATTTTATTCTACATTTTCAATCTATTGTTACAACTTAAGTTCCGACAAAAACAAAACCCACCTGCATATATATAGAAACATACTTTATTACCTGTCGGCATTTGAACTCATTGTAATTCTTTTATGATTGTCTTCTTTTGTTTACTTATTTATTGGTTATTGTGAATAGCAGCCCATTGTACTCGTTTATGGCCGTTTGCAGGCATAATTAGGCAGGCATGCGGATTACGATTTCTGGGAAATTGCGTCGACGCTTGCCGGCAGACATATTTGCATTTGTGCAATATAAAGCAATGGCCCGATTGAGGAGGAGTTAGTCGAGTGATAACAAGCGGAGCAAGACTTGTGTACATACGGTAATCTATTTATTGACGGACTTTGCGTGTGTTATTGAATCGTGCTTTACGTTTGGACTTATTGCGTTCGGTTATATTTGTATCTGTATTATACGTATTTGTATGGTTCTAATAAACTCTATAGTGATTCTAACCGTATTTTAATTCGAGTCTCGCGACTCATAACACTATCATTTCACTGACTTATTTTTCGAGAACTTCAATAGAGAGTTTTTGATAGGAGTTTATAAAACTTACCAATATGCTAATGATAAATATTTTAGCTAATTATTAGTACTATGACATTACTATGACACACATAAATTATGTGAAGCCATATGGCTATATATCTACTTATTTACAAAGATTAACTTTTCTTCATATGATCGACCAAGAAAGTTCTATATCTATTATATGTAGGTACATACCTACTTTCCTTATGCTAAAGCAGAAATCCATATTCCTAATCTCTTGCCTTGTCATTTTAGGGAAACGAGCGGTATACCCGCCATACATATTGTCTAAGGAGAATTAGAAGAATTTACTCATTGATTTCTAATGTTCTCCTGCAGCATAAGTAGATATCTACATATAGACACAGGAAATAAATATCAAGATTTAAGTAAATAATGTTATTTAAATGATGTTTTATTCCCAATGACCGATTTCAAAATATTTGCCTGAAAGTCTGTCAGATTCATATTTTAAGCCACTGAGCTGACAACAACTTCATCGATACTAATATTATAAAGAGGTAACGTTTGTGAGTTTGTTTCTAGGAAGTAATCTCTTCAACTACTTGATCCATTTTGAAAATTCCTTCACCGGTAGAAAGCTACATTATTCCTGAATGACATAGATTATATTTGATTATGATTAATAACAGTTTTTAATTTTTTAATGAGAAATATCAGTTCCGAGAAAAGCGGGCTGATGCGTTTGATTTATTGGCGTGCACTGACTATATAAGTCCCTGGCTGACTATATAACTGCTGACTATATAAATAAGTCCCAGGGTGAAAAATTATCTCTGGTGGGCATTGACTTGAGAAAGGAGTGTTTTCTCATGGGCAATTATATGTTGGCTTATCTCGATTTGCACCCAGCGAAGTGGGCACGGGAAGGAGTGGCATATCTTGAGTAGCGCCCAGCGAAATAAGCATAAGTAATGCACAGCGAAGTGGGCACGGATCAGCTAGAACATGGAAATAAATACCTTAGGAGATGAATTATTACAACTTCAACTTTCAATAGAAGTATATATTAAACTTCTGATAAATACGGCTGTGGTTAGTTCTGGTAATTTTATTAATTAACACGAGCTACTGTTGATTGCAACAAATCATCACAGCACTGTATTTACAATGCAAATTTATTCTAGTTCCCGGATTAACGGTTCATCATAGAGCTACTTGCGGTAATTACGTGAGCGCAGGATGGAAATATCCTGCTGTTATTCTATTCAGTGTACCGGTAGTGCAAAATTAATAGATCAACAGTACAAATGTAGCTTTATTTTAATATAATATCGAATAAATCCATATACTAATATATAAAAACGAAATAAAATCAGTTTTTACATTTTAGCGTCTAAAAGGTTGATCAGATGTTAATGGCAAGGAATTAGATGGTATCCTGAAGAAAGATGTAGGCTACCTTTTGTCTCAAAAAAATATATATTGAAGGAGTGAGATTATTACATGATTGTGCAATGGAGCTTTTTAATCTTATTCCGATACGGTGGACATGCCACCTATACGAACAAGGCGTTCCGCGTCCACCTTCGTTATGGGCACCGCAAAGGGCTAGAACTCGCTGCCGGAGTCTGTTTTTCTCCAAAATCTACAACATGGGTGTCTTCAAGTCTCGTGTGAATAGGTATCTTCTAGGTAAGCGTAATCCATCTTAGACGATATCGCCGCTGAGAAGATCAGGCGCTATAATAATCTAAAGCGAACCTATACTGTAATAAAGATAAAGTACTTTTTTCAATTTTATTTATTTATCTATAATATAAAATTTACGTTACAAATAGAGGTAAGGCACCACTTCAACCTATGTATGAGGTTTGCGTGTGATGCAACACCCCTCACAATTTCAGGAAAATCTTATACATCCATATACACATACACCTAATCACATCGTACTCGTATGTGCAGGTAACATATACGTAGTCACGAACGCTCATACACACAGGCTATCATTGCAATTTTTCTAAATAATAGTTTTTTAGTTTTTGTTTTATATTTTTGTAATTTAAAGATTTCGTTAGTGTAGTGGGCAATTGATTGATTAATTTTGGCACTATGTAGTTAGTAGTATACTTGCCATAGTGGTTATTATGGGGTGGAATGGTTAATGTCTGTTTTGAGATTGATCTTGTGTGTGTTTTATGTTGTTTTCTTATTTGTAATTCTTGGTTTTTAAAGTAGTTTTCTTTAAGTATCATATATTCCGTTTTAGTTTGTATTGGTAGGATCTCACAGTGTCGGAATAGTAAACTCTCTTGGTTCCGGTATCGAACTTTGATGTTATATGCCACGATGACTTTTAGTATTCGGAGTTGAAGAGCGTAAATATTATTTATGTATGTTTTGAATATCCTTCCGTAACTGCTTAGCCCATATGATACTATGGAGTCTACCATTGCCTTATATAGTAGAAGTCTCATTTTGAATGGAATTTTATTTTTGAGTATATGCATTTTAGCTAAGATAGCTCTTAGTTTGGTGCAAACTTATCTATATGTGTACCTCAAGTGAGTTTATTGTCGAAAGTTAATCCTAGATATTTATAAAATTTTACTATTTCTATGATTTTACAGTTACGTACAACCAATAATGATTTAAGTTAGGATGAAAATTCATCTTTAGGTATATATACTTTCCGACTAGGACATAATTTTATTGTCAATTATTAACATGTTCTAAATTTTTATACTTGCCGATTAAGATAAATATAACTAGTGGATTACACAAAAATCGTCTACTTGAAAGTGTGCCGAATTTTCAGACCCTTAAATTTTTTGTAGTGTTAAGAATGAGGCCGATTGCGACCGTACGAATTTCTAGAGAGGCCCTCTTGACGACGGAGCGAGTGTCCCAGTTCTCAAGTCTTGTCGATGGTTATTCATGATTTCATGATGATATTTTTACTGTGAAAATTTTGGAGTTTCACTAGGATTTGTTGTTAAAATGATATTCTGTGGTTTTTAAGTATTTGTCAGGATCGTGTAAAGTATGGTTTTGCTGTGTAGTTTTGTTATCACATAAATTGGTTTAATTTTTATCAGAATTTTAACCCTAACCCTAATATTAGGTCTTGTAGGTACTATAAGGCTAGCCACAGTTCGGTCAGCCGTACTGACAGGAGTATGCGGTTGAATATGCGGCTAGCCGTATATGAACCACCTGGATGACCAAAAATCGACAACTTCGAGTTATCGGACCAGTTCGGCGGCAGCCGCCGTGTAGTACGTACATAAATCAATTTCAGATACATTTTCATGCCTGCGGCCAGCTAGATGACTGATCTAACTGTGGCCAGCCGCATAGTGTGTATGAGCATTTAACTTTTTAGCGAGTTCACCATACACTGTGTAGCAACAGTCTGACTCATATATCAACAGATATATTGTTTTGCTAAAATTTTTGAAAACTTTATGAAATATAGTAAATATTGTTCCCAATAATCTCACTAATTAGTTTTGAAATGGTATTCAGTTGAAGAATATGGCATTTTTTGTGCTGTGTTGTAAAATTGCTTAGGCAGCATTTGCTATTTTTTGAAATTGCACAGCTGATATACTACATAATATTCTTTCTAAATCTCATCCATATAGACCTAGTAGTTTCAGAGGAAAATGATTGTGAAGTAGTTCGAAGACTTGACAATTTCATAAGAGTTCCGTTTTTACTATAATGTATATACAACACTAAAAACAGAAACCATTAAAGCATATAAGAAAATCGAAGCTTAAATAAATGCACGAACATTTCACTAACGAACATTGGTTTGAGCGTTCAAAATGGTCAAATGACTAAAAGCTTTACCTGAAAACATTTGTGATTAAAAGTGTCTACAGCTCACAAATATGTGAGGGAAAGGATTTTTCACGTCATGTCATAATGTGGACAATTATGTCAGTGCTCTATTCGTTTCCCCATTTGTATAACTGCATTGTGTTTTGGAGAGAAGTTTCACCACTACGTTTTTGCGACCAAAATGTTTAAGCTTACGAAAATGTTATACAATTAAAATGTTTATTGTACATTTTATGCAGATGCGTGATAGAATGACAGTACAAATGTTTTGGTAAGTTTTAGTGTAGTGCCAATTTTATTAGAGCACTAAAAATATTTGTGTGTATGTTATAGTCAAACATGGAAGCTCTGGCGCTCCTAGGTTTGATTAGTCAAACCTCAGATCTGACATAAAGTTTAGTCATAGTCCAAACAAATGACGTTTTTCTGCCTTTGACAAACGAATTTTTGTCTAATCTAGAAGACTATAATTTATACAGTCAAACGCTGAAACTCAATTTCATGACATGGGGATTTGATCAATCAGACCTCAGTTAGGTATTCGAATGTGTTAATTTGTAAGATTAGGTATAATAAAATGAAATTAATTTTAATGTTTATTGCTTCAATATTAATAATCAATTGACAAATCCAAAATGGTAATTAATTTTTTTATTCTTATTTTAAATTAGGATAGATGGCATTAATTTAAAAATAAAACATTAGTCTTTATTTTGACAAGGTAATGCGTTAGGGCATTTTAAATTACACAATACGCTTGAACTTTTACATATACATAATTTGGAAGAGCATTTTTTTTATTACAGTGGTATTTTATAAACCTAGGCCACCGAATTTAGAATCTTTTGAACTGATTTCTATTAGAGACAGCTGAACGTCGGGCACATCTTCGAAATTAAGAAAATTCTCTTTGCATTCTTGTATCTGATTCCTAGATAAAAGTGTGTTTAATATTCCGCGTTTCGTCCCTACTCTGTACAAACCATCAACTGTTTTATCTTGTACTAGCTGTCCCGGCAGACGTCGTCCTGCCCGGAAAAGCTTCAATCGATATGCCGACAGCAGTGTCACCTACCGGGTCCAATTGTGAACCAACTCAGAAACCTTCCTTGGCTCATACACAACAACTTTGCTAAAGATCATCACATGATCAAATGATTCTATAAAGGACATACAGACAAACATTCATTTTTATATATCAAGATGATGCCCAAAACATTTCTAACAACTCCTTTGGCTCTATCGAAGCTGGGAATAGGTATGGTTACAGTTTTCCCAATCACGATTGACGGAAATTTTCCGTCAGTTAATTGTTTCATAACATTAGCCCGAACTTGAAGACCTTTCGTAGCATTTTTTTATTTAGTTTTCTATCTGTGTACAACGCATGCATAAATTTACTTCTGAAGTCTTCATCGGCTGTACTAAGTGTGCTGTCAGCGCACACAACATGCACGATCTGTCTACAAATTAAGCACGTACGTGCGCCTGAACTCTCTTTTTGGCATATACAATAAAACGCATTTGAAGAAGAAGTCTCAACTGTTAAATAATTTTCTTCCTCTCTTACAGTCCAGGGACTTTGTCAATGTGGTGATCCTTAGCTTTTTCTCCGGTAGAAGTATCTTCTTTCTCTGTTGACGATGACGGTCCAGGTGGGCTCCATTTCATTTTTTTGGGCTAAAATAAAATTCATATTGGTACTTAGTTAAAGAAGAATAATATGTAATTAACAATTACAAGTTAAAATAGGTACATGAAATACATACCTATGATAGTACTACTAAATCCAAGTTTATATAAACACTTTATTTTAATTACGTTTATCAAGGGTTTTCGGTAAAGCAAAGTGAAAAGCAAGTACACAGTCCACTACGTATAGTGAAATAATTGCTTTAGTTTGTACAAAGTTATTGTGGGCTTTTGTTGTGAGAAGGAGATTATTAAAATGAATAATTAAATCGTAAATTCCAGTACTTAATAAAATAGTTGCTACTTACTAGAATCATCAGTATCATTTTCCTTCTCATCGGATGAATTGATATCATTTTCCTTCTCATTGAACGAATTGATATCATTTTCTAACTCTTTCTCTGTCTGAAGAACTTTTTATCGAATCTAGTATGTTTGAATTGCGATGTGAGCTTTTCGTCATAGATAAAAAAACGAATAAAAAATGTTAAATTTAGAATACCTTATGTACTGTTTTTACGGCAATTGCTTATATTTTTTATTTTGACATTATACTCACCAAACATCACTTTAAATGGTGATTGTTGTATGCCATGATGGTATGGGTAATTTTTCTACAGTTGACAGAATCGGAAGACTTCACTCCAACGATTAGTTTTATTATCGTCCATCAAGGCAAACAATATTTTCTGTACATCTTGATTGGCATGTTCAATGCTTCCCTGACTTTGAGAGTTATGTGGTTTGCCATGCACTATGGACAATTCGGGCCACACAACTTTCAACTCTTCTACAACACTCGTCTCGTCGTCTGTAACGTAGTATTGTATATTTTTTGCATCGGATAATGGCTTAATGTGTTTTCGTCTCCAAAATACACAACGTCGTAACGTTTGAGATGACGATACTGTAAAGACGATTTCTTTATAGCTACTTTAGCAGATTCTACCTCATAGATAATCTTCTCATATTTTTGTTTATTCCTAACATGAAATGAACACTTACTTATCTTTATTCAAAATAGTAATTTTCTGTATAAACTTCGCTTTTAAAGCTTTTTTATCCACATTTTCAGTCACAACATTGTTTGGTTCGCTTATCTTTAAGCTTACACACCCGCACGCTCAACGGACAAATATGGAGTAACAAATGAATTCATCGGAACATCGCAAAGGTAGGCATGCATAAACCTGTTTAAACTTGTAACAAGTGCAGTACGAATCGACGTTTGACTGAGTCTGCCTTAGTCGTTTCTAGGATCGAATAGGTATAGCCCGAAACAAATTATTTTACGTTCGATGTTTGACTAAAAAGTTAGTACTTTTAGGTTTGACTAAAAATAATTTAGTCAATGGCCGAAATTGGAATTTATTTCGGGTTTTGTCGAAATGACTGGTTTATCCTAGGTTTGACCAAGGCGGTCAAACCTAGGATGGTAATTAAGGTAACCTTCATGTAAGAGAAAATGCCCCGGCCGGTATAAAGTTTTCTTCTGAAATAGGTATGTGGTCCAGTCAAGTGGGACACAATATGACTTAGTGTTATTAGATCTGATATATAAGTATAACACAACTATGTAGGTAATTCATTAAACTTGTTGATACTTTCAACAACTACTTTGAGTTGCAGAGCTCGTTATAAAATTTTGTGGAAATTTCAATTATTTCATTGGGGACACTTTTCTTTAAAACTAATGTAAATCACATCAAAACAGTATTGTTGTTTTTTCTGAATAGCAAAGTTCCAGGTATGTTTATGTTATCGGCGGATAATTTTTGATGAAAAATTTTAATTACATTAGACTAGAGTTTAACCCGCGGCTGCGCCACGGGTCAACCTCTGCTCAGTGCTTCTTGTTTAAAAAGTAGGCGTTAATACAGGTTACATTGTACAAAATGTTTAAGTTAGTGCTATTTGCACCCGGAAAATTCATTTAATTTTATATCGTAAACTATCCGATCTCCTGGCATGAGTATATATGCCCATTTTTGGCATTAAAACTACATTAAAAAAAAATTACAATAAAATCGATCCAGTAGTCCCGTTAGTTTTCCGTGAAAACTTAACAGAAAGACATATCGAGTTACTATCGCATTTTTTATAGACGATGAATTTTAATATCTATAAACTTGAGAAATGATTGGTCCCATCCAAACTTTCATCCTCTATTTTAAACCGTCCTAGTTTTATTTATCTACCCCCGCCTATGAAAACTACAAAAATAACAAAAAGGACAAAAAGAGCTAAAAGGAAAAAAGGACAAAAAGAGCCAAAAAGAGCAAAAAAGGCAAAAAGGACAAAATTGACAAAAAGAGCAAAAAAGACAAAAATGAAAGAAATTACAATAAGGACCAAAAGAGCAAAAAGAGCAAAAGGACAAAAAGGAAAAAGAACAAAAAGAGTAAAACGACAAAAGAGCAACAGGGTCACAAAAGGAAAAAATTACAGAAATGATAACCAAAATGACGAAAATGGCAAATCACAAAAAAAACCAAAACCTATCCCACTTTCTGGGATAACCTTTACATAAATTTATCCCAAAATCTATCCCCTCATCCGGGATGAAAAATATTCCTTGCCCACCCTCGGCATTAAAATTACATATATACCGAATCTCAGCCAAATCGCTCCAATAGCTTTCCGTAAAAGCATAACAAACAGACAGACAAATATTTTTTTATCCCGGAAACTATCCCATTTTTCGGGATAAAAAGTATCCTATGTTCATCCTCGGCATCGAAAATATATATATACTGAGCTTCAGCCAAATCGGTCCAGTAGTTTTTCCGTGAAAACGGAACAGACAGACGGACAGACGGACAGACGGACAGACGGACAGACAGACAGACAGACAGAGTTACTTTCGCATTTATAATATTAATAGGGATTTTTCATTTTGATATTAAAATTAAAATATGTAATAAAACGAGCGCTCCACTCATTTAAAACATAGTTTTAATTATAGGCAACAGTAGTGGCAATTATAAAATAGTGTAGTGTTTGTTTGTCTGCAATAATCTTTCCGACCGCTCTCAGTTACAAAAACAGGGCTGTGTAATAGATGGTTTTCTTACATAATCCGTATTTAAAAGGAAACCAAAAGGCTTTTTTCATTTTTAATGCGAAGCTGATAAACTTGCAAACGGCCCAGTTCATGGAAAGTAGTTACGTATGGTTTGCAACACAGAGCCGAAACCAACGCGTTGCAAACCTTTAGAACAGAATAAAGAGTATGGGATAGGGGGATGACAAAGAGGGGTCCGAGAGGAGCAATGGGATAGAGAGCCTGAAAGTTTGGTGCAGACGGAATACATGAATAAATATGTACGGTTTCGAAGGCGGAATTTGGAAAACGACAAATGCACAACAACTTACCGTGTTTGCTGTGCTGCGGGAACCCTTCGATTGTGGATTGTAAGTCACAGTCTCTGGCACGATTTCTTGATTGGCTAGGGCATTAGCTAGTTGTAGGTTTTGGAAAACACTTGTAAAAATGGACGAAAAAACAGGAAGGTCGCTGCGGCGCGTGCGGTGTAGCGAGTTGCACTGACAGTTCGCAAGAGAGCAGCACAGATGTAGATAGCACACACGGGGTGGCAATGCAAAGGCATATTTTAATATGCATTTGATTAAGATAAAATAAATATTTTAATATGTTATTTAAATAATCAAGTACCTCTGAAAATTTATTACTAAAAGTGCTAAATACGGAACAAATAACATTTTATATTTTAATTATCTGTATGTTTCTCATTTCTATTGCCCTTTATAATATTAACTCATACACGATCCATAGTTGGGCGCAGGCCTTCCTGTTTTAAGGGTAACAACAATTAAAATAAAATATCTGCAACGCAACTTAGATATGCCTATTTTTTAACTGTAGTAATTTGATATACTTTAAATATACATTATATATTGTTGCGTGTATGTGTGAGTGCTGAAACGTTTTCATTTTAGCATTTTATTGGGTTTGTTGTATTTGATTTACGTGTGGCCGTTCCGGTCGTTTTTAACCTTTCCGAGAGCCGCATCATAAACGGTTTAGTGCCGTTTATGGAGCTCAAATTACGAAGAATGGAAGTACGAGCCCTCCCTCATTGTCTGCCCTTTATGAAGGGTTCGTAGTGTATAAAGAAATACACCGAAATGGCCCGTAATTCAAATAACATTTCTGTGACCTATAAAAAGTTGTCGAGTGGCAAAATTGTTTTTGCACGATATATATAAATATAGCGCGAGTACAATGGTGGACACAAATGGATTTTGTCATGTAAGTAAGTTTCCTATCTTTTGTCGGGCGAAGGGTAAACGCCTGCTTTTTCCAAAGCTTCGTGTACAGGCTTAAAGAGAGGTCACAATAGATTTGTATCTAGCAGTCACAGTTAGGCGAAGGCTACACGTTCAGTTTATAATGTGGTTCATCGGTATTTACAAAGTATTGTAGTATTTACTGATCGTGCATTGATAGATCGTGTATTTACCATGGATTTCTAGATTTCTGAATTCCTGAATGACACTTTGTGTTCAATACTAACATCTGTCAGTACACTACATTAGACGATCAATAAATACCACGTTATTGTGTTAGTGGTTAGTCAGTACGCATCGCGACAGCAATGGAGGATGGCATGTTTTCTGAGATTACGGAATGCACGCCCCCGGAGTCGGTGCCGAGCTCGTCCCAGCCTATTACGAGGGATCAGATTATTTGAAAAGAATTCATTTTAAATTTGGAAGCACTGCCTGAGCTGTGGGATTCTTCGTCTAAAGATTATATAAATATATGATTAAAAAAAGAAGCTTTAGTTTTTGCCGTATTCATTTTATGTCTGAATTGTATGAAGCACATTAGAATACTGACCTGATAAATACTGAATGTCTAGCCTAGCCTGTTTATTCCGGCGACGGAATGTGATCTACCAGTATTTATTACACTAATGAACCACATTATAAACTGTACGTCTAGCCTTCGCTTTATACTTTTACATTATATAAGGTACTTTCATAAAATCTTGTCTTGTTTATATGTATAAAGCTTAATGTCCCTGCTCCATCTGGGATATTGTTAGTAAGTGTGTCACGCAGATGTAGCTAAGAGTATAATGCGTTTTTGTGATACGACATTTTTATTACTTACATTGACAGATAACGAACATATGTATATACACTAATGTAGATAATCAGTAACGGCGTTATTTTTAACGCTATAGACGAGACGCATTTGTCCATAGTCACAGGCCGCATTAACATTATCCTAGATAACACTATCACATAGGCCACACTAACAGTATCTCAGATGGATCAGAGACACAAGAGATCGTTGCAAATTTTTTCATTACAAAATATAAAGATGTACAACAAAATTTTATAAAATATCTGTTTATCAGCCTAAAAACGCTTGATTTTAAATAATGAAGCATTTTAAGCGTATCCGCTACGCTAGTCTAAGGCATATCAGAGGGTCGCATAGATTGATATGATTAAAGAATGGGTATGCTTTGGTGATGTTTTCCTTCATTGTCATAGTGATACGTGGCAATTGTTACAATTTTTTTGTTGTTATTATTGTATAGGTTCGCATTTACTCTAAGGAGATCGATAAATAGATAAATAAATCTTTATTTTACACCATTATGAAAAAACTTACATACTAGTAGTACTATTCTAATTGTGTACAAAGGGCGCTCATCGCTAAAAACCGATCGTTTCCAGGCAACCCGTGATAGGAAAAATTAGTTTGGAAACGTTGATGATGGTACACATATTATTGTACTTTATTAATGTTAGGTGATACGCGTATTAAGTCAAAACGATTGCTTAAGTGATGCATGGTATCCAGCTAGGATTCCGAACCACGTTATTGTGACTGCAAGTGCATGAGCCACTATAACTTGTATGCTTAAACTTAAAAAAATGTATAAGATGGTGTTAAATGGTGACAGCATCATTAATTGTTTTGTAAGATTCTTTTTATTTTTTTAATTGCTTGAGTTCTGCAGACATGCAGACGGCCCACCTGACGGGAAGCGGTTACCATCGCCTATGGATATTTGTAACACCAAAGATGTTACCAATTTGCTGCCACTCTGTAAATGAAGACTGAAACCTAGCCATTAATGCCAGAACACAACTCGAGGTTGTTATGGCGGTATACTCTAGACCAGGGGTGGAAGCCATCCAGACGGGCAAATACCCTACCACCTGCCAACTGCCCGGCCGCAGGAAATTGTATTCTTTCTCCGTTCCTTCACGGTTCATATGAATATGGAAAGTCACAAATCTCTTTCTTTTATCAATTACGATACAGCAAAATAAGAAAATCTAGTCAAAATTGCCGATAAAAACGGTCAACTCTTATATACAAAGATATCATTAGCAAAATTGGAGATGTCCCAAATTGAGGGGCACTTGAATGCGTTAATAAAAATCGTGGGGCGTCGAAATTAAGGCTCCTATACGAAGCATTGTCATTAGGGTCGGAATAGGGTTGTATCCTGGTGGTCGTAATAAGTCATGTCTGCCGCAGGACCCCCCTCTCGCCTCTTGCGCCTCTCTCCTCGCAAGCCTGCACCATTTCTCGCCCTACCCTGAAGATTATCTAGTAAGTATGATCAATAGTCAATTTAACGGGCAAGTAGCTAAAACTGATCAAATTAATCAGTGACTGGGCAACAGTTTTTGTCCATTGTTCATTAAGTAACTACGAGTGTTACAATTATTTAGTCCTTGGCGAATTGGAAATTTGTTTTTGTGACGCTTTTATTAGAAGCTATGTTGCTATCTTGGCTAAAACGGAACCCTCAGTCTGTCTGTCTGTTTGTATGGCCCCTCCATTTTTTTTGATAAGAAGTATTTTCTATATCGTAGTATATAAAGATGCAGTGAATTCCCGAAAAAATTAACTTAGTGGTGGCCTTCGTATATGTAACTGATGGACGATTTTTTTTGTCATTGCTATCAGTCTACATAAGAGTATTGTTAGTCAGATTTTTAAGAAGCATGACGAGATTATTTTTTTAAAGTCAGTAGGTTTGGAGATATTAGATTCCAAAATTATTAAAACTGGACCCCTCTTCCTCAAAATTTTGAATAGGCAAGTGATAAATTCTGTCAAGAAAAGACGAAATGATGAGTTTTTAAAATAATTTCAGCAAAAATTTGTTTGAATATTTGAACAAAATTTGTTTGGTCTCTTTGGTAAACTATAACCTATAAAAGTAATATAAATAAAACATTTGTAATGTGTCTCTGTTGCGCATTACGGACAATGTAATGAACGGATTTTCGTGATAAGTAACATTCCAGGTCAAAATATTGTTTATCCCAAATAACATATGGATTTTATGGGATAATTGATATAATAGTATGAAAACAAAGTCATAGCCCTGAGTAGTTATTATTAAGATAAGAATATTTCTAGTTTTCCTATGGATATATTATATTGTAACAATTTACTGAAAATGGCATTTCAAATAATGTGAATAAACTTGTATCAAGATAATCGATGTGTGAAACACGCCAGTTCGCCTTGGAGAAGTATGATATTCACTTCGGTGATATACTGTCCGTTCCATCCTCTCCTATTAATTTGGAGACCCAAGTCTAGCAGTGGAACGTATGTGGGATGCAGGACCTCCAAAGTGGAGAAATTCTTCCTGATTTTTTTTTGTTGGGCTCGTATTATTTATACAACATAATAGATAGATATACGTGTAAAATATGTAAATAACAAATCAGTATGTAAATAAATACCTCGCAGACACAAATCCTAAGTGTAAGCTCGCAGCACTTTGCTGGGTTCCCGGTATCAGTTCGGTCCATAAACTACGAGGCTCACGGTGCCCCCACTTCCGCTCTCCCGCCCGGGAGCATAAGCTGTGCCATTTTTTAAAATGCGTGCCTTGGACGTAGTAGTTCCATGTGATACCGTTGCTTTGAACTTATACATTTTTTGTCATACATTACCGGTTTTGATGTTATTAAATGTTTCTTTTCATGTTTAGCCACACTAGGGTAATTTTGAAGTTCATACAATGTGATGATAAAAATGTTTAAGTTGTCGGCAATGCTTTGGTGATAATCCTGGTGTTGCAAACGTTCATAGGCAACGGTAAACACTTTTATAAGATAGTCTATCCTTTACATCAGAAAACAAACAAGTATTATGTCTATTTTTAGGTTCTGAAGTGACTGTCACAAGTGCCATGAAAATCGGTTCAATGACATTTATTTACGGTTGTGAAAAGGGATTAACACTTTTTTTTATTAATTCCATTCAGTTCTTATTATAAATAATAATCAAATTTAAATTATCTACATAAATAAATCAAAATTCAAGTGTCTTTCTTCGCTTAAAAAAAGCCAAAATTCAAGTGAAAATTAAATAATTGTTTATAGAATTTGGTCTATCTAAAAGTTTGTCTCATATAAGCGCTGAAACGGCTCGATGGATTACAATGAAAATTTTAGGGATTAAAACAAGAATTTTATCTTAAATGTACATGTATATTTCATTTCAATATCTTGCAGGGTTCAGAATAAATGAATATGAAATTCATATAGGTTAGTATATTTCATAAAATTATTATCAATCTCCTAATAATAATATGATCAGATGCTATGTACATTATGGCAACGACGATTATTATTATATTTAGGTAAATTGTGAAGTGAAATTGTAAATCAATATAAGAGGTAATAAATTAATGAAATGGCCCTTGCAACTCGTAGTCGCAAGTTAGTCGGAATCTGGGCAGTTAATTGAAGTTGCCTCGCGTACAAGAATTGCGAACAATATTAGGTACTAGGGTAACATATTTGCGGAGTTGTAGTAGCGTGTTTACTAGTGGTAAATGTGTGTAGTTTTTGTGAGAGGTTAGTTGTCGCGGCGGTGACGGGTCTGGCCACTCCGACCGCACTAGAGCTGCGGAGTGTGGCAATTAAAACTTGCGAATGTCAAGTGCGGTGTAGACGAGACCGAGGTTTATTATTTTTACATTTGAATGCAAAAAATAAACCGATCCCTATAAATACAATGAAACCTTATTATAACGAACCTCAATACAACAATTTTCTCGACGTAACCATTTTTAAAAATCCTTAGTATCGACCGTAAGATTTAATACAAATTAAATCTTTATATTACTAATACACTTTTGTAAAAATCTCTTTATAATGAATTTTCAATCATTGCAGATAATACAATAAAATAATACAAATTAAAAGAAAGTCTATACTTTCTTTTATATATTATTATTTAACTAAATACTATTATTTAACTTGTACATAACGATTTTTGTCAACAACCTTTACATAAAGTATTCTATCAATAAAACATTAATCATAAACGTTGAAGAGCACAAAGAGGAGTGCTAAAATGCTAAAAACTATGTTGAAAAGACCACGTAGACATCCCATTACAGAAGTATACAAGGAAAGTAGAGTTCTGAATGTTCGTCAATTGTTTATTTTAAAGACTTCTCTAGCAGTTCAAAGATCCGTTGTTATAGATAAAAAATATGATGACAAATAGCAGCGCCAGAAATTTACGTCCTACTTTATTCCAATATTAGCCCAATTGTAGTCCAATATTAACCCAATTTTAGCCCAAATATCGTCCAACTATAGTGCAATTTTACGCCAATATTAGTCCAGTTTTAGTACAATACTAGTCCAATTTAAGCCTAATTTTATTCCAATTTGAGCGCAGTTTTAATCCAAAATTAGTTAAACCTTAGACCAATATTAACGCAAATTTGGTCCAATATAAAACCAACATTAACGCACTTTAGCCGAATTATTCACTTTAGTCCAATATTAGGAATATTTTAGCCAAATGTTAGCATAATATTAGTCCAGTTTTAGTCCAATTTTAGTCCAATTTTAGACCAATATTTTTCCAATATTAGTCCAACTTTAGCCCAATTTAAGACCGACATTAGTCCTATTTTAGACCAATTTTGACACTATGTCACACTATAAAATAAAATTCTGTGTATGGATGGTAAGATGCGTCCATTGCTTCGAAGATAACAGCAAAAATACTAAAATTTTAGATGAAAATCAACTTTAGTGAAGTGTACCAACTCACCAGTATAAGTTACACTTTCACCGCTGTGAACACTATTGTAGATTGTTTAATTATGAGTACACCGTGACCAAGCCCAATGTCATAGCATAAAATGCGACTGAGTTATAGAAATTAAAAAAAAAACCTTGATTTATGTGTATTTTATATGGAAAGTCTTTTTAAGCTCAGGGAAAGTACTTATAATTAATACTTATGGCCTGTAACTTTCAGGGCTTTTTTCTCGACATATACAACAAAATTTCAGGTGGAGAACGAGAAAAAAATAGTTGAAAAAAATCATCCTAGTATATATATAGTATAATGGGATAGTTTTCGGGATAAAATATATATTTGTCTCTTTATTTGTTATGCTTTTACGAAAAAACTACTTGACCGATCTGGCTGAAATTTGGTATATATATAAATGTTAATATCGAGAGTAGACAAGGGGTATTTGTATATATATAAGTACTTACTTGTATAATATAATGTCTAGTCTCCTTCACATTTGTTACGTCAAAGTTACACTGTACTGTCCTCACTGAGAGGTGCTGTAACTGCTAGCTGGCAGTGGATAAAGTTTTCTTATTTATTTTTTCACTTTACTTCATCACGCTGCTGCACTGTAGATCTTATCCTGAATTCATTTAATGTTGTTATTTTAACTTGTATATTTTGTTGGAACATAAAAATAATAGAACGCTTTTCTTGCAGGTCATGAGAAGGAGATTTTTAAACTGACTGTCGCACTCTGAGTTTAAAAACGATCAATTTAAAAATAAATTAAATATTTATAATGATCCTGCTGCACCTGGGATGATATTAGTGTCAATGACTATGTCACGTAGTAGCCAAGGGTTAATGACGTTAAACATTGACAGATAACTCATGTATATACAGTAACTAGCCAAATTTGGCCGCATACCATTCTTCATTTGTATTTTTGAAGGAAGCAGTGAGTACACGACGTGGCGCTTCTCTTTTTATAAAAATGTTAACTTTAATATTAATTTATTGATGTAGTTAATCTTTAACGCGTTATTTTTTAACTCTGTAAATAAGTTGCAATTGGCCACACTTACTAACACTAACACTAATCTAGGTGTAGCAGGGGTACAATAAAATTTGTTCGCGTTTAATTACAATCGTGCTCAATGTTAAGCGATGATGTTTAACAAGAAGTTGTTTCTCACTTTTCTTTCACCTTCTACTAATCATTTGGGGCCGGCACAATATGTCTTATGCTTCCTCTTTGTGACACACGTCCTCTATCATATCACAAATCATCATCTCATTCTTCACATAATCCATTCATCTCTCTCTCACAAAACGTTGTTTCTCACTTATTTTTCACCTTCTACCGATTATTTGGGTTTGGCATAATATGTCTTAGGAAGGATAAGTCCTTCATCTATTATGACATGTCCTCTGTCACACCACAAATCATCATGTCATCCTTCACACAATCTATCCATCTCTCTTTCACAAGAAGTTGTTTGTAACAACTTTAATATAAATACATTTTATTAAAAAAAAATATTCACTAGCTATTTTGATAAGTAAAACAAAACAGTCGTCTAGAAGGAAACCGATATAATAAAACAAGTCAATCCCCAGAACACGATATACGGTGGAGGAAATCCGATGCGGCAGTTACAACACTTAGGGACACACAAGAGCTTTGGTAATGGTACGTGAAATTCGTGGAAAAAATCTCGTTGGGGCCCATCATCATGGTCATTAACGATTTCATAAAAGGCTTATAGGGCTCGCTTTCCTTTCCCCGTGTCATATTTTCCGTCGGCTCGACCGTTTCCGAAGCACTTAGAAATATACCTCAGCGAAGGCGGACGGCTTCCTGCCCCACATACCTCCGAATAAATATATAATTGTTTATATTTTTTTATTTTAACATTTCTAATAAGTATATTTAGATAATTTAGATCGTTACAAAGTGTTTTGTAGTAAGTCACGTTTAAAATGTATAACTTCGAAGTTGACTCTGTGTTGAATTTTTTTTCATTGTACATAGATCTGTCGCACACATGACCTGTATTACAGGCAGATCTTAAAATGTAACAATGTTGCTTAGGGCCAATTTTTCAATCATCGAATAAATTATAACCTGACTGATTTTAAAAGTGAAAAAATTCCACTGTTTTATTTGCGCAACTCTAATGTTTAATTTGTTCATGTTGTAGTTTATACTATGTATAGCTTTTATCTGATGATTGAAAAATCAGCCCTTAATAACTTTTTATTTACGTCAATCGGTGGTCATATATTAGTTCCAAAATATTAAAAGTTATGCCCCCTTCTAATTTTTGAACTGTGTAGCGACATATATTGAAAAACTTAAAACCTTTATACCATTACTGGTTTTAAAGGAAACTAGAACTTATCTCAGAAACTACTTAATTGCATCTTATTAAATGCTTACGGTCTTATTCATATTGAGTTAGAGTAAGTATGAAGGCTTCATTAAAGTTTTCAAAGGAGACTACAAACTTACTCTAACGCAACATGAATAAAACCGTTATTGTAAAGTTTCGTAGTCAAATGATAAAGACAGCAGTCGTTCGTCACCTATGCGGAATGTGCGTAGTCCAATATACATATTGGAGCACGGTTGCTTTGAGTACCTAGAATATAATTATAGTTTGTATTATATTTGTCTGGACACACTGACTAATAAGGATGCAATTTTTTTCACACTCTAATGTGAACAAAGTCAAGTTTTGTTTCCTATACCAATAAGCCTGAAATGACTATCTTGCAGGGTTCAGAAGATATGCATGTAAAAGGCAAGTTTCGCACGAAGTCAGTGGCGGACTTAAATATATAACAATGCACACAACTTACATAATGTGTAATATAATTGGTAGCTATTAATAATGCTGAAAAAATACCTCTAAAAGTTTACAAAGAAAACTCAAAATCTGCGACATTAAAATCCTTTCGAAACAACGTTCACTGAAATTGAAGTACAATTGCACCTGTAATTGACACGATGAAATATGATAATATGCACAAGTGGTGGATTTTAAAGGATAAATGTTTGAGAGAGGGAGGTGAAATTGTGGAATCAATTGCTCGGTTGCGGCTAACGGGCCACGAAAGGCGATAAGCTAAACTTACGACGCCTTTTGTATTCCTGGTATTTTATTGTGATCTCTGAATATTCGAGTAACAGTTCCCCTCTTTTATACGAAATTTCATAGTAAATATTTTACGCGTAAGCTTTGATAAATGATTGGGTACTACTTCTTCTCTTTACTTTAGCTTTTATGCTTGAATGGTTTTTGAATTATATCCAATATACATACTAAGCTACGTTTTAGAGTTCCATATGTCCATTTGTCGGTTTACGTATATCACAGCTAATATATTCAAGAATTCCTATGAATGAATGAAAGAATAATTTACTAACAATTTTGTCTTTCATTCATTTATCAAGAAAATCAACAATAGGTAATATAAATATTAATAAGATTTAAATTAATTCTATATAACAGAGGCAGCATAGTTAGACATTTGTTCCCTAAAGACCTAAAAGGATTATCTTGCAGTTTGTCTGCTGAGTCACGGACATGAAGGCCGCCAAGAATATAATATGAGAGTACCTCGTGACTCTACACATCCACTGAAGGGTATATGTATTCATCACTGTAACACGCAGCTCTTGTATAGCTCAAGTAGTCACGATTTACTGCCTGCCTACTTTATTGTACACCAATAAAAAAAGAACTTGAGACTAAAACTATGTTTAATTATTTACAAAGGGCGGTCTTATCGCTAAAACGCGATCTCTTCCAGATAACCCCAGGTATGAATTGATATGATAATGGCGATAGAGGTATACGTAACATATCGTAGAACCACTTACATTTTAATAATAAATACATATATACTTTATATACATACATAAGTAATATCATTATATTAGTAATCTATACATATAATAAAATTGTAGAGGTCAAATTTCTGTACAATGATAAAAAATGCTAAAAACCGAGTCAGGGGGATGTAAGAAGTGAAATAGAACTAATTTAGATTTATCTCAAACTTTTTGTTTCTCTTTTGTCTGTTTGTACCGGCTAATCTCCGAAACGACGTAACCGATTTAAATGAAATTTTGTATGATGGTAGCTTATATCCCTGGTCAACATATAGGATACTTTTGATCCCGAAAAATTAAAGAGTTCTTGTGGGATAGTTAAGAAACCGCACCACGCGGACGCAGTCGCGGGCATCAGCCAGTTAAATATAATTATATTCCAACGACAAGTAATATTTTCTGATCATTATTTTAAATATCGGTAGCGATTTTGCTTGTCTGATAGAAACAGGCAACGCATTCCAAAGCTGTATAGCCTTGACAGCCAAAAGATTGCTGAAGAAAATTGAGTATACTGCAGATTTCCCCTGTTGGTATAGTTAATAGTTAAATAACTAACTCTGTAGTTAATAACAAAGGATATATTTTTGGTTTTAACCAAAATTCACGTCTCGTTTGCGATCGAGCTTTAATGTGAACTCTAAAAAGCTAACCTTTCTGTAACCGCGGGTATCGCGCAGGAAGTCTCCGCCCTCAACCCGCGACCCCCGCACGAAACGAGAGGGTCATTAGGCAAAAAATAAACGATTACACTTGAGAAATGGAAAAAATTTGCTCATTTTATATTCGATTTCCGTTATGCTTGTTCGTATCGGCGCAAAAAGATTTTATTATGCATGCATGGATAATTTAGTGGATATCGAATAACGAAGCCACATAAAATGTATCGGATAATTTAAGGTTTTTTTTTTCAAATAAACTAGTTTTTACCTGTGATTTTGTCCGCATTCAGCTTTAACTTTCTGAATGAAATGTTAATGCGACTATAACGATGAAACATATAAAGTTGAGGTGGCGAAGTCCGTCATTGGGGTAAGTTCATCCACCGCTCGTTTTATTTTATAAATGGAATTTAACGCCAACTACAATTCGAAGACAGAATTCAACGCCTCTTAGCTTCACTGACTGATTTGTTGTTCTCCTAACTATTCAAACTTGGAAATAATGGTGTATGGAGTTCCCCCACTGACGGACTTCGCCACCTTGAATATAATTCTTATGTCGCTGCTCCATCTGGGATATGTTAGTAATTGTGACTAAATGTGTCTTGTTTATAGCGTTAAAATTAACATTGTTTTTGTTTAACTATGTGGGGGTAGATTTTGTGTGGTGCTTCGGTGGTGGATGACACCTGTTGTATGTTGATGAAGCACCACACTGTGGCTCAATCGCCGTGGGATCTAGGCTCGACCGCTCATGAGGGGAGTACACAATAAGACGACCGTTGTACTCTAGATGTAATTATTGCTTAATCCGCCTTACATGCAATCTTTGACTGCCCCCTCTTTGCCGTGGACCGGTATAACGTTGGATGGGTACATCAAACTTGACATTATCCAGGAGAATATCCAAGATCTGCATGGAAAAAAACGGCGAGAGAAATTTCTAAAATACGCAATTACAATCGCGAAAGAGTTAAATAAACGCAATGGGTCAAGAAATAACACTGGCAACATATACTGCGCGTTCCATTAGTAGCTCATAACGCCCAAAATGCTCCGTTAGCCGTTCCACAAGGCGACCGCGGTCGTTGTGGTCGTGGCGAAAACGTCACTAATGACGTCATCATTTCCGATCACACAACGCTCATAACGACCCATGTCAAGAGGTGGGTCAAATAACCGTTCCACTTGGGTATTATCTATGCACTTGGGTTTACGATTGTAATGCCGACAAGCAAGTGGAACGGGAAAAATAGCGGTCGTGAATGTGGTCGTTGTTAGTCTCTAATGGAACGTAGCAATAGTTGTATATGTCAAACCAGTGCCTAATGTAATAGATTATAAAACTAGAACCTTAAATATACCTGTTAGTAATGTACGAGTAGAAAATGGGACGTTAAGAAATAGATAGAATAGTGAGTATAATAAAATAAAGAGTAAATAGATAAAAATTTAAAATCATTAGAAATTAATAAATTGTAACAAATAAGAAAGTAGAATCATTATAGATCGATAGATAGATAACACTTTATTGCTCACCAAATATACAATTTCAAAAATACACAATTACAATATTGTCATGGTAGAAACAATAGGCGGCCTTATCGCTTAAATCAATCTCTTCCAGGGAACCTAACTTAAGGAATAGTTTAACCTAATATGATAATATAGGTGGTGCAGATTATTAGGTATATCATAATTAAACATACTTAAACTACATATTTTATAAATTAAATACAGATACTTAAATTACTTTATAAATTAAATACATACAATAAATCATAGTATAAGACTTAGACATAATTATTTAAGGAAATGTAGTGTTTTCTGAGTGCGTTCTTAAATATAGGCGATGTTTTGGCCTCTCTGACAGTAAGAGGCAGCGCATTCCAAAGTTTTACAGCCTGCACTATAAAAGAGTTATCATAAAAGGATGAAGTGTGTGCAGGTGTAGTGAGTTTACGATACGTATGAGTGCGCATATTGTGGGAAGTAGAAAGGTGAAGGAATTCAAAACGTTCCTTAAGGTAAAGAGGACTACTAGTATTATATAGTTATATATAGTGTAGTCATTATATTAATACGTGAAGCAAAAACTTTGTACCCCTTTTTACGAAAATTGCGCGGACAGAAGAGTATGAAATTTCCCACACTTCTAGTTTATATAGAGGAGTGCAGAATGCATTTTTTTTAAATTATACATAAAATACATTAAATCAATAAAAAAAGCATTACACAGACTACCATATATTTGACACACACACGCATATATACTCTTTTGTTTATTGTTAATGTCAAATTAACAGTGTAGCCTTGGCGAAATCTGTGATTATAGAAGTAGTCTTTGACAACAGAACCTTAATAATGTTCAATATTATAATTTAAATTAATTATGGTCAAATTTCGACCACTAGGCGACCACTAGTTATATATAAATACATTTAGAACATATAAATGTAATAGATTATAAGAAACATGTAGTAGATTTTTAAGTTTCGATAAAAAGAGTATCTCCCACTTATTTCCCTTTAGTTAAAATAGAATAGTAAAGAACAAGACAAGAAAAGAAGGTTCTGCCTTGGTATATGACGGAGTAGACGATAATAAAAAAATATTGCTTAATTCATTTAACATTAAATTTAAGACTATATACGTAGATATATACAGAAATCTTAAATGCTACGTATTTGTTACCTATGTATATTCTGAACATGTTCGTAGATGCATCTCCGAAGGTTTTTTGTTTACTGTATTCACAGATTCTGTCACGTACATGGATTACTCAGTTTTAACAACAATAACTACATTAATTATTTGACAAGTAATTGTATTACAACTTATATATATAAAAAAGAATCTGAGATAGATAAATAATTATGAATAAAAAAATTAGCTAGCCGTGTTGCTGGAGCGTTCTTGCCGCTCCTTCTCCTTTAAATAGTGATAAAACCCTGCGAAGCGGTGTATATAAAATAGGAAGCAGATTAAAATTATGACTTACATTACTTACATGACCTTCAAAAATTGTTCTTATTTTGAATAAAAACTTTTGAATTTGAATTTGAATAACCTTGCTAATTATCTAGCAATAAATTATTCCATGTACGTGACGTAACAAACTACGTTACTGTGTATACATAATATCGTTATCTCTCAATGTTTAACGACATTGACAATAAATAACAATGTCTCATTACAACTAATAACGCAACACATCGCCAAAACTGTATGGAACGGTTATTAACACTAACATTACTTTAAATGAAGCAGGGATATTCACTAAAGTCCAAAAATAAAAACACAGACACAACGTTAGGGTAACGTTGGAAATAGGGTAGTTGACAGTAAAAAAAAACAGATATTTTTTTATAAAATATCGAAATACGAAGCTGCCTAAATTTTCTAAGAGTGTAACAAGTTACGACGTCATTTCTTTAAGGAGTTAAATAACGTTTATATATGATGTAGCATGACAATCCATTGTGATAATGGTGATATTTTGTGGTTTTTTATGTTCGCAGGTAAGCAAACTGGTAGATAGTTCACCTGATGGTAAGTGGCTACTGATTCCCATGGATGTTTGTAACACCAAGAGAGATGCTTCGTTGAGGCTAAGAACCTGTTTACGACATTATTTAGTTAGTTCACTGACATGGTAGATCCATGCTGGAATCATAATCTTGATTCCAGCTCCTAGGGCTGGCTCGAACGCTGTGATACCAGGTTCTCACAGAAATTCGGCGTGAAACGGTTAGCCATGAGCTAAATGTGTTTCGTACGATATGTGAGAGTTCCCATTGTCCACTTCTCGCTCCTTCTATGTCATCTATTTCAATTTAAACCTTCCATTCTATTTCTTTATCCTCTTTCTCCCGTTCCTACTATCACGTCCCTTCTATCCTATTCTTCCTATATCATCTTAAAGGTTGGCACTGACAATATATAAGAGCTGATGCCAAAAAAGAATTAAAAAGTATTTTTCTTATTATGTGAACGTTGTTGATATAATAATACTTATAAATAAAGTTATATAAGGTACAACTATACCACATATACATCACAACATGGTAATATTTAAATTGTAATATAATAAATAAATATCTTCGTATTTTATAGAGAAGGCATAAATATAGTTAATAATAATAAACAGTATAAGATGTATGTAAAATGTATAAATAAATAGTAATAAGATGAATGTAATCCAGTGGGCTAACACCCTGTAAGAGTTTAAGATGGTGATAAACATAATATAGAAACAATTATGTATTAAAAAGCAGATTGTAATATCTAATAGACGATAAGAAAACATGTAAAATAGTTATATAATAGAAAACATTTTGATAGATATGAGTTGAGAATAAAGGAAAAAAAATAAACAAAAGAAATAATAATACATAAAAAAAGATAATGAAAATCCTGACATATCGCGTTTGGTAGGAGACAGAAAAAAAGTTGGTAACGCGTTGGCTCCGCCCCTGGTGTTGCAAACGTTTATTGGCGACGGTAACCATTTTTCAGTAGGTAGGCCGTTTGCCTGTTTGCCAACATTGCAATATTTTTTATATATATACAAGTACTGTGTTATTTTATTTTTTGTTTCTTTCGTATATGTAAAAGTATACCTTATATAGTATATATTCACGTATTTATACTTTCTATTAAAAATCACTTATGTATGTATGATTACAATTTTATTAATTTAATGTCATATTTTATTACCAACTAGCTGAGCTGGCAAACTTCGAACCGCCTCAGAATCATTTTTTTTCATATTTAATACTGCATCCGCCCGATCATGACATACGCGAGTGTGGTATTCGGCTATGCCAAGCCTGCCCTTTTAAAGAAACTGCAAATCGTTCAGAATGAATTCATGCGCAGAGCCGTCGGTGCTCCCCTCTATATGCGTAATGTCGACATCCACCGCGATCTGGAGCTTCCCTCCATCAAAAACTACATTACGTCGCTCTCGCGTAAGTATTTCGATCTAGCGCCGCACCATCGAAATCCCCTCGTCGTGTCCACGTCCGATTATAAGCCTCGACGAAAGGCTCTCGTGCGACGACCGCGTAACATCCTCATGGACAAGGTCGACGATATCACAAAGCGGCTGGCTCGGATCAGCCCGCCCGCGGTTAGGACGGCAGGCTGGCAGGCACCGACAGACAGACACAGACGGCGGCGTCGACGCCGCCAATCACGATCTCTCCACGTCCCCGCGAGGGACGCCAGGAGACACAGCCCCCCCATAGGATAGACTAGGCGTGTTGCTGGGAAGTTTCTTTCGCCGTTTCTTCTCTCCCAGCCATAACACGTTGCGAAACGGCAGTAAGATAGTATAGGCCACCGCGAACCGCCGATCCCGGTCCGCCGGGATCCTTCCTCTCGGGCTTTATATTACCCGTCGCCCGCTCTCAATTAGTGCATTGTGTCGCCCTATGGTGGGCATCATTAGATTCATCCTCCTCTCATGGCAACAGTCCAGCCGAGGTGAAACTCCTAGGAGCCCCCTCGAGCAAGTTGCCTATTGGCTCGAGCGCCTTCGCTTCGCAAAGGCACTCGCCCCGAAAACCCCGGTAAAGTTGTGAGGTCTTCGGACCAACAACATAAAGTCAAGTCCAATAAAAAAAAACAAACGGTGTTCATTGCTTAGTGTGCTGTGTGAATATTCACATCAAAGGCTGAACAATAAGGGGAAACCCTACCCAAATAGTTAATATTTGGTACTTTCCTACCCAAATCTCTCCTTGCATTTTGTACACTAGTTTTAGCGAGACTAACGAACAGCAATTGATTTATATATAGATATTTACAGGTATGCTGCGCACTGGTTACCGACACATTCTTCTACGCACGTACGCGCCCGAAGGTTGTCTGGATGAAATCGCTGTAAAGCGATAAGACCGCCGATTGTACTACTAGTTAAATTATTGTTAATACTCATGTAAACTACTTTCCTGTGTGTAATAAAGAATATTCTATTTTATTGTTACGTGCGAGCGGGGTACGCACTTAGGATTGGAAGAAAACACAGGTTTTTAACTAACGCTTTTATTGACTTACACAGCCGTGCGTGATTCCACTCTGCAGGCTTGCCCCTACACATACAACGAAAGACGCACTGTACCGACGATAAGACGTCTCACTCACAATACCGTCGCCGATATTGCGTAGACACACCTTCTGCTGCTATAATGTTCACCACAGAATTCACCACGCGTAGCTCGCCTGTGAACCTACGACCTACCTCCTTTTAAACTACGCGAAACTCCTCTTTCATTTAACTGTCCACTACACTTTTCACTAAATTCACCACTAAACTCTATTCTAACTGTCTTCTATTAAACTCCTTCATATCGCACTTCTCGCTTCACTGTCTTGAACTGAACTTAACTCTAAACAGCCCGGTAGGCGCGCCTTACGCTGCTTATATACCCGGAAGAATTTTCTGGAACCCATAATTTCGTTATTCTTTTAGTCACTACCTTTCTAAACATCTATCTATCTCTGTTTTTTCCTTCCCGAACTTTCTATTCGAGAACTTTCATTTATACATCTATCCCTTTCTAATATCTATCTATCTCTGTCTTTTCCTTTCCGAACTTTCGTTTATATATCTATCCCTTTCTAAAATTTATCTATCTCTATCTTTTCTTTGCAGAATCTTCTACCTTTTTCTAAGTCTTGAGAAAGTTCTACCCTCGGTCGCCACACCTATCCCTTTCTAAAATCTATCTATCTCTATCTTTTCTTTGCAGAATCTTCTACCTTTTTCTAAGTCTTGAGAAAGTTCTACCCTCGGTCGCCACACTATTCTATTCTACTGTGTTTAGATAATAAATATCTTAGGTGTAAAATAGTATTAAAAGAGTCGTGTGTCTGGGTAACAAATAAAGTAATAGTAGTCCAGTGTCCACATAGGAGGGCATATATCATTTTTATCGGTCGCACTCGGCCCGCCCGTTTATTCATTGCTTACCTATTGCAAACGCAGTAGCACTAGTAAGTACCATGAAAATTTCTCTGTAAAAATGTACCTTTCTTACATCAGAAGATGGGCAATCAAGCAGACGAACAACTCACCACCTCCAGTGGACTTCGTGGCCTGTAAATTTTAGGACTCATCTATATCTTACCGATCGTTTATTTGCCTTACTTTTTGGTTAACATTTGACATAGCTCCATTTTTTTACAGCTCTAGCAGTTATTGTCGCCTATGAACGTTTGCAACACCAGATGTTACTAACACGCTGCCAGCGTCGAAAAAATTTATGATACCCTATTCGAAAAATTCCATATCGTAGCGCCGTGGGAAAACCTCAGCTGGGAGCTTATTCTAAATCCCCACGGTACGCAAGAGAAACATGGAGGATCGTTGCGTACATGAGCGAAGCGGATCGAGGAAGTGGGGATGAATGCGCGGCCTATGATGAGCATTGCGGTGGTAGAAAAAAGAGGAAGATACCATTCTAAACAGTTCCTCGAAATACTCTCCGTTATACAGTCGGTAAAATACGCAGAAAGACGCGAAGTTTCTCCGTAGGCCAAGCGTATCTAGACCGTCTGTGATTATGGGATTATTAACAACGCGAACAGCTCAACGTTGAATCCAACACAGGGCAGTAAGCTGGTAGGCAGGTGCTCCAGCCCAAAGATGTGAGCAGTACTCCATATGCGGCCTCACCTGGGCTTTATAAATCACAAGGCGTTGTGCCGCAGTGTGGAGTACTGCTTGGACCGGTACTCCATATAAGTAATTCAACCGATGGAAAGGCAAGTGAATAAATAGTGTTTATTATTTAATGCTGAACGATGGTTTTTAAGTTATGGTAACCCTATCTCTTGTTCATACTTCAGTACAAATTCTTGATACATACATATTTCCTTCTGTTTATGTACACATGTGTATGTGTCTATCTCTGTCTCCTCAATTATGGCTTACTTCACAAAGATGCCGCCATTGCGTCGGATTCGTTTGCGGTGCTAAATAGACTGACACGTAAGGAATAATAAGATTTTTGGCAAGTGCAGTGAGTTGTTAAAACAAACTAAATGGCGGTCGCCCTGAAAGGTGATTGTTATTGTTTGAGTTATTGATTGAGCTGGTTTCAAGATATGTGCAAGATATATACTTCAGAAGCCAAAGGCGGACATGGTGTTTGGACATAAGTTTAGGTAAGCCTATCTAATTCTCACTTACTTATTGTTATGTGACAAACATTTACACAATAATTGAAGGCAACAAAATTATACTATTAGCTTTAGCGGCTACGTATGTACGGAATATCCAGGGTTTTTTTTAACTTCGGATCCGTGCATACAAATAGTATGGTATGAGGAACCGGCCATTAGAGTTATTATTTATTTAGTCTTGTTGCCAAAACGGCTACAACTCCATTAATTTTTCGAAACCTAATTGTATAATATTATTCTGTATTTATTAAGAAAAAGCCTAATATAGATAAATATGAGGAAAAATAATTATTAGCTAGACGTGTTTCTGGGGAGTTGGTTGCGAAGCGGTGTTCATAGAATAGGCAGTAGATTAAAATTTTAACTTATATGTGTGAGTCAAAAAATGTTCTCCAGTGGAACTTATGTTGAATAAAAATCATATGAATTTTGAATAATTTCAATGCCTATGCCTTACCCTTCTTTCCAAAATACAGCGAAAGTTTGGTGGAAGAAATAAGTAGGACAGTGGTATCTACCTAACCTACGCAGGCGGCGATTTCACATAGCCTTACCACCAGCAAGTTACCTAATACACCTCTGAAATATTCCTAAATTCTATATAAATAAAGTAAAGTAATAGTTCATCCGCTTTTTGACGTTCAAAAATCATAATTTTTAGCTTAGAGGAATTCGTGGCGATGTCAGCGCGGTTGTGCATCCGACGCGCCGACAACGGCCGCCACATGCAATTCCACAGGATCGCTACCCTGCACGCGCGGCTTCCTGAAGATGAACTTCGCTTACGCTGATTACCGACCCGCCTTGACCACATCCGCTGGGATTAGGGCGATGTTCGAAAGCTCGCGACAATCCAGAATGCCGCAGAAAGGCCACCTAAAGCCCGAGATGACCATCGGACGCCGTAGAGTGGCCGACCATACCGTATACTGACATACCTAAATCAGGAGGCTCCCGCACCTCAACACTAGAGGGTTATTACCTCTGCGCTCATACCGGGGTAAAGAGCTCTTGCTCGAGGCCCCTTACCGGCTTCGCCGACATTCAGGCAGAGCCGATGACTGCTGATGATGATGATTTTTAGATGCAACGAGTCAAAAGTTGAAGCTCTAAACAAGTTATTGGTTTATCAAGAAGCAAATGAAAAAATACCTGAAGCGCCATTTAGTCATGTCGCGGAATTACGTCATATTATTTATCACTTCTAGTATTCTTCTTCACTGCGAAGTACAGACGTATATTATGTTTTTAATAGAAATAAATTATTACATTGTAACAGAACGCTCGTTAAAATACCTTTTTAAGAAGAAAGAATAACATTTTATTTGAAAATTTATTATCGTCTTAATTTTAAAATATCATGAAGTGCCACTACTCAATACCTTGTTAGTGTAATACAATAAAAATTCATACTACAATGGATTTTAAATGAATTTAAAGTTTCTTCGCCAAATATTCACACTTAACTTCCTTTTGTCTCGATATTATTTTTTAATGGCAAAAGGCCAGTGTTCTTATGGAATTTGTATAAAAAATGGGCAGTAGCTTTAGTTTAAAGCTGTTTACACAAGTAACGTATTTTAAATTTATTATAAAACTATGTTTTAACGGTTTTAAGCGCGGTATTTTATTTGATTTTTTGTTTCACGTTTTGTTTATTGTGATCACGGAAGACAAAGATGTCAAGTGTCAACGAGTATTGTTTAAAAAAAAAATTACTGCGCTCAATACCGTTAAAACGTAGTTTTATAATGTATACAAGTCGCGTAAACTTAAGAAAATATTATAACAAATTTATTATTACAGACTTGAATTGTCTATAATTTAAATAATACATCATTTTACTTAATTTAATATCAAACTTTCTATCAAAACTACTCACTGTCTCTCCAGGTGATCAGAGGGCTGGTTCATACATCGGACAACGGATCAGTATGGTGATCCAACG
This sequence comes from Dendrolimus houi, assembly GCA_039645545.1. Classification (NCBI taxonomy): domain Eukaryota; kingdom Metazoa; phylum Arthropoda; class Insecta; order Lepidoptera; family Lasiocampidae; genus Dendrolimus; species Dendrolimus houi. The sequence goes on along the minus strand of CM077127.1, from coordinate 18,306,599 downwards.
AGGTAACATAACCAGCCTTTTTTTTGAGGCAGGGGGAAATACATTTCGTACACTACCGGGTCCTTAACTGGCAATAGACCAAAGCAATGAGAGTTATCCACTGAAGATAGCGCAGATAACAGAGTCGATTGCCGGCATGTGTACCAGACTTAGCAAGATACCCCTCTTTCAGAGAGGTAACGCATGGGCGGCATGGGCTAATATCCCACTTAAACCCCCTTCCTCCCATGTGCCCCGCGCTTATGGTACGAAGAGCGTGAGACTTAGAACGTAGTTACGCCCACGCTGATCCTGCACATCAGTGCTTGAAAATGCCCCGGGAAGCAGGACAGACTCATTTCGTCAGCAGGGGTTGGATACTCTGCTCCCTAGATGCAACATAATCAGTCTTCTGGGAACCTTACCCAACCCCTTTGATTTTGATGACCTCGGCTTAGTATTTTACTTATAGTCTTAAAGGATTATAAGTAAAATACAATATAGTAAGTTATTTCCTTCATTTTACCAGTTTAGTAGTAATCAGACACATTTAATTTTTGACTGTATTGGAGGTCTACTTAAAATCGTTTTTAACATCAAAACGTCAATAGCAATACAAGAGCGACGTGGCGCCATTAATGATTTAGAGCACAACAGAACAGAACAGAATAGAATATATATACTTTATTGTACATTGTACAATAAAAATGAAACAATACATAAAGACAGGTTAATACTACTTAATTACAATACAAATGGCGATTTTACTGCAGATTTAGGATCTCTGGAGAGTTCATTTACTGGAAGAGTGAGATATTTTATTTTCTTCGTCATAGTTATGTCATTAGACAATAAATACTTGAGCAGATCTTAGTAACAACTAGAATAGAGCAACTATCGAAAAAATTTGATCTACCGGGTATCAAAATGGCATTTCTGAATTTTTTAGTCAAGCAAGTGGCGCTCAGACCACTTTGTTTAGACTTAGAGGCCGTTTATTTTTTTATTTTTTATTGCAGGAGTTCAGCAAACAGTCAGACGGCCCACTTGATGGAAAACGGTTACCATCGCCTATGGACATTTGCAACACCAAAGGTGCTACAAATGCGCTGCTGCTCTCTTAGGGGAGACCGGAACCTGGTCACTTATGCCGGAACACGACTCAAGGTTGCTATGGCGACATACTTTAGACCAGGGGTGGTAGCCATCCAGTCGGGCAAATGCCCTACCACCTGGCTGTGGGTTGTTTAGTCGCCTCTTACGACAGGCCGCCCGGCCGCAGCAAATTGTATTCTTTCTCCGTTCCTGCACGGATGAAATTAAACAATTTCATCCGTGCAGGCCGTTAAACAATCTCTAAAATATATCTAAGAACGATACAAAAAGTAAATAAAGCAATAACAAAATCCTTCATTTCGTAGAAAACTTTCAGTATCAAAGAACACCTCATGTTAACCTTAAACCACTAGTGTTATAATATAATGACAAGTACTTTACAAATGTGGAGACATACTACGACACTCGCAACACGGTCACATGGTAAATATGCATTAGGGTATGTATATGTATATGTGGCCAAATTCAAAGCGTGAACTATTTAATCAACTCATGAAATATGCATTCGCCGAAATTCTCGGCTGGAACGTCCATCAGTACAGAGCCTTATCGACGACGGCGCTTATCATCAACAGGTCCCACTACCGGCTGTGCTGTTATCTCTTGCTACAAATACTCACTGCTTAAACATTGTATAAAAGTCCTATCCAACGGCACAGGCACACCCGAGATCCAACCTAATTTTTATTGGCATAGAGTTTGTTTTTGCATTAAAATAGGATATGTAAGTGTGCCGCATAATAACAGATAAACGCACTGTCACAGTGTATTACGGGACTGGCCGCCTAATGCGCCTAATTCACGGCAATGTGGACAAGTCGTCTGCAACTATATTTGTAATAATTTCTAACACGATTTTCATTATTTTAAAAGGTGATAAAACCATAATGAAGTTTCAAAGTGAGCTTTTTGTTTTCAGAAAGATAAAAATGGTATCCCGTAGTTTCTGTTTGTCTGTCACAAATCATAATCACATTACTAGGGTATTTCAATATTTGGTAAAAAAGTGGTTTGCTATAGATTAATAATTATGCTGTAAGTATAACGGTGTAGGCAAATTGCGCGAAAAAATAAAAATTAAGGATGGTAATTCATATATGTAATTGAGGTATGAAAATGATGAAATAATGTTGAAAATGATATTTACACTTCAGTCGATGACTTCTAAAATTGGTAAAAATGTGAACTTCACTTATGAACTTTGAATAGGGGTGTGCAAATAATTCAAACTTACGAATTATCTAATATTAATATTGGATTCGACACTCGAATCGAATAATTCGAAAATTTGAATTTTTCCCAATTATTTGCGAATTATTATATTATTCGCAAATTTTCGAGTATTTTAAAATATTGTATGTGTAACCTTTTTCTTATAGATTTTTTCAAACGGAAATTGATGAATATTAAAACCAAAATGAATTGAAAAGATCTCTTGTCAATATTAGTATCTAGATTTTTATGTTACTGACAAAAATGAACATATATTGAAACTGAACAATTGTTTTCTCCGGGTAATTGATTTTTAATCAAAAAGTATATTATTCGTAAGTAGAATATTTTGATACACGATGTAATGGAATTCAAATTGGAAACAATAGAAAATTCAGCGATATTTCAATAATTCGCGAATTGTTCGAATTATTCGTCGAATTTCGAATAATTCGATTCGAATATTAATATTCGATTCGATTCGAACGATATTCACACACCCCTACTTTTGAACTATGAGGCGAAAAATAAATAAAAAAGTGTTATTAAAAGTTTTTTTCAATAAATAAAAAAAATATATAGGTACATCAATATTTATATATTGATAAAAAATGTATTTTAATTTTAGATCTAATAAAATAGAAATTTTTAACCTTTAATTACGTATTACAGCAGCGATTATATTATAATCCATATTATACGTAAACATTTATTAGTTTTACCTTTATTATAGACATTCGAGATTATTGTATCAATTTGTACCTCATTTAAGTAACATGATATTGGAAATCTGTATGTAACGCTTATATTAATTACGATCTACTATTTAATATTAATAATCTGTTATTGTGTTTTTATTACATTCAATAATTATTATAATATTTTTTATTATACCTATTGTTACAACTTAAGTTTCGGCAAAAACAAAATCCACCTGCATATCTATAAAAACATATTTTATTACTTCTCGGCATTTGAACGAATTGTAATTCTTTTATGATTATCTTTTTTTGTTTACTTATTTATTGGTTATTGTGGAGAACAGCCTATTGTATTCGTTTATTGCGGTTTGCAGGTATAATTAGCCAGGTGTGCGGATTACGATTCTAGGAAATACGGTCCACGCTGCCGGGCGGACATATTGCATTTGTGCGATATAAAGCAATGGCCCGATTGAGGAAGGGTTAGTCGAGCGATAACCACGAGCGAAGCAAGACTTGTGTGCATTCGGTAATCTATTTAGTGACAGACTTTGCGCGTGTTATTGAATTACGACCTTCTGCATTACGTATGGATTTGTTGTGTTCGGTTATATTTGTACCTGTGTTATACGTGTTTGTATAGTTCTAATAAACTCTATAGTGATTCTAACTCTATAGTCTCGTGACTCGTAACACTATTATAATATTAGAAGAGCTGAAATTAGAAATTACTGGCTGACTAAGTGGCCCATGCATTCCGGCCAGGATCGAACCCGCGCCCTTTAAGTTTAGGACGCGTGCGCTAGCCATTACGCTACCACGACTTACGGTAACGGGGATAACGTTGCGAGGACTGATCTTGAGCGTCTTTCACTGCCCGGGTGAAACTCTAGAAATGGAGACGCAATCTCAACAGACTCACTTGTGCCTTGTTGTTGTGGGTTGTTTATGGGTTTTTTTTTACTGAATTCAAATGTTCGAAACTCTTCTGCAGTATAAAAACTTTTGACAAGTAATTTACTGCATTATACAATACTGTTTACCTTCCAAGCAAGTATTTATTGCACTGCAATATATCCGCAGAATTAGTTTTGGTTCGTGGAATGGTTTGACAAATGGTCGTGCAATATAGCCAATGCGTCAGAGCACTGTTAATAGATTTCCCTCGTGTAATTCTGTAACAGTAGGTTATACATGACAGTTCAACTGCTTAATGATGCATAAGGACCAATATATGCATTTGACAGTGCTGCAAAACATCAATACCATGAAATAAATTGACCAAGTGCCTGTCGAACCACGAACATTAAAGGCTTCAGGAAAGGCAACAAACGTTCTTTGTTTTTTGAGTACGAAACTCTAAACAAGGTATTTAATCGAAAACATCAAATATCACAAAAACTACTCAACGGCACTTTTTAAAAATAAAGTTCGTTGAAAGTAATTTTGCAGCTCCAGGCGTTGGCAGCAGATCAAGCAACTCCTCGGAACACTCCCCGTTGTACAGGCGGTAAAATACGCAGAGACACAAAGTCTCTCGCTGGAAGAAGGCGAGGGAGTCGGTCTAATAAGCAGGTGCCCCGGCCCATAGATGTAAGCAGTACGCGCTGTGTAAGAAAAGTGTAGACGAGAGTCAAATCAAGTGAATACTTTTTAACATCCTACAAAATGTCGCGGCCTCATAGATTTCGCACACTCGTACAAAATTATGACGTCATAATTTTATACAAGTAAAACGAATTTCGTAGCACAATAACTCCGTGCATCCTATCCGTGCAGGAACGGAGAAAGAATACAATTTCCAACTGCCGGGCGGCCTGTCGTAAGAGGCGACAAAACAACCCACAGCCAGGTGGGTGGGTAGGGTATTTTCCATTTGGACGGCTACCACCCCTGGTTTAGAGTATGTCGCCAGAACAACCTTGAGTTGTCTTCCGGCATTGGTGGCCAGGCTCCAGTCTCCCTTTAAAGAGCAGCAGCGTATTTATAAATATGCAAATGTCCATAGGCGATGGTAGGCAGCTTTCCATCAGGTGGGCCGTCTGTCTATCTGCTGAATTCACGCAATAATTATTTCTATGACGATATTTTAAAAGTAAGATGATAAGATGGAATTTTAACGCCTGTTTTTAGTTATGTAAATTCTGTTAGAATTTATTATAACTTTTATTATGAAAGTAATTTTCACGACTATGGCAGCGAATATAATAGATGATCCTGTCATTTCATCCATACAAACCCAATGTTTACTGACGAAATTACTGCGACGTATGAAAAAAGCGAGCAGACAGACTGGCAGACATGACGATTATTAGCTAAAATGATTATGGAACTCTAATAATCTGACTGGAATTACGAAATATAATTTTTATTTCTCATATTCTGAAAGCATGCTTGGAGTTGCCTAATCACAGAGATGAAAAGCACTTTTCGTCCCTGTGAAACGATTTTCCCTGCTGTCATAAAATTTAGAAAACTATGTAAACCATAGTGCGTATACATGGGACTCGTGTCCCAACTTTTTTACAGCCACTGTTAAATCGCGGCATAAATTGTAATAAAAAAATATCAACAATTTTGTAATATCGGTTTATACTTATAAATTACTTTGCACTAAATTAATATTTAATTTCCATAAATGTGGGCTAAATATTTTTATTTTTTTTACTATCATCAGTGACAAAAAAATACTGGCTGGTAGAAAGCCCCAGAAAAATAATTACTTGACGTTTCATATGTGACGTACGTGATAACGTTTCATCAGACTTAGATATGGATTTAACGCCTGATTTTATTAGAGAAGTAGTTGTATGTTTGACTAATCAGTTTTTATTTACTTTCCTCATATTCGAAATGAAAAGTAAAGATTTAACCTCGGGTAAAAGGCATATTTAGGCACTGGAATTATTAGCGCTCGCGCTACGCTCATGTACCAACCTATCTCGTGACTAAATAGGTCACTTTCATATCTCATGTAACAATCTACTATTAAATAGTGTTCTACTTAATTGTTAGTTTTTATTTTGTGCTCTTCTACGGTAGGAAAGGCTTAGGGTTAAAGTTTCAAATTTATCTCTTCGAACTTAGATTAGAACAAGTCTTTAGTAAACTTAGAGGGCTAAAAGGTAAAGTTTGGTCTGACTTTGTACTTAGCAATTTAGCGGATTATGATAATAGTTTATCCGGTAAAGGGCACGGATATAAGGTTTTAAATGGAGCTAGGCGTACATGTAAGTTAGGGAATCGGAAACTTTAATTTTATCCTTTCTATGTATTTCTTTTATAAAAGTTATTTAGAACTTTGAAAGTGTTGATTCGCATCTTTTAACAAAGAGTATCAAATCAAAGGGCACTATCTTATCTTATAAACAGTAATATATATACGTATGTGCATTTAATTATATTAGCAATAGTTTGACATTTACTTCATCCTAACTTATTATTATGAATGTAATGTGAGTTTGTTTATTACGCTTTCGGGCTATAGCTACATAACCCATCAACACGAAATATTGCATATACGCTGTAAGAGGTGCAGAAAATACCTTCTAGTCTAGACATATTTAAGTTAAGGGTTTATGTAAATTGTGTGGTGCGTCGATGATGGTTACCCCGTTGGATGGGTTGACGCACCACTAGGCAAAAACCCATAGCTCCTTCGCTGCGGGACCTAGGCTTGACCGCTTGAGAGGGGAGTACAAAATAAGATGACGAGTATTGTATCTACTCTAGATATAATTGTTGCGTAATTCATTTAACATTAAACTTAAGTCTATATATACAAAAATCTTAACTGCTACATGAAAATATGTAAAACCTAAGCATGTTCGTAGATGCATCTTCGAAGATTTTGTCTGTTTTCTGTGTTGACAGGTTTTGGTATGAACATAGTTTACTCAGTTTTTATCTACTTATGAAGAAATAATTATTCCATGTACTGTATTGACCAATATATATTAATGCTTCCTGTGTCAAATTTGTATAAAGCGGCATATCGAACTTGTCAATGAGTGCAAGCCACCTGCCTACCGTAGATAAGCGTTTAATAAAATAGAAGCAAGAGGAATGCTAGAAGATTAACATTGTTACGAGTTACGTGACTCGAATTAAAATGCCGTTGGAATTATTATAGAGTTTATTAGAACTATACAAACATGTATAACATAGGTACAAATATAACCGAACATAACAAGTCCAAACGTAATGCAGAAGGTCGTAATTCAATAAAAAGCGCAAAGTACGTCACTATTAGATTCCCGATTGTAGTACACACGTCTCGCTTCGGTCGTGGTTCTCGCTCGACTGCATTCTCCTCTCCCCCCTCTCTCCATCCAGCCATCGTTTTATACTACACAAATGCAAATATGCCCACCCGGCAAGCATCGACGTAACTTCCTAGAAGTGGTAATCCGCACACCTGGCTAATTATGCCTGCAAGTGGCCATAAACGAGTACAATAGGCTGTTCTCCACAATAACCAGTAAATAAGTGAACAAAATAAGACGATCATAAAAGGATTACAATTAGTTCAAATGCCGACGGGTAATAAAATGTGTTTTTACAGATATGCAGGTGGATTTTGTTTTTGTCGGAACTTAAGTTGTAACAATATTATTGTGTATTATTACATAATATGAATAGCCCTTTACACATTTGGGTGAAATTATATTATTATTTTGTTGAAACAATAACAACAAACTTGAGTTTAACTGTAATACTCTGTAATCAGTCCAAAACTGTGTGTACATGCGCTCGGTTTGTATGGCAAGTTATCGCCAGTCTTTGAACCCACGTCCTGTACGCTAATCGACCTACTGTCAGACGCACTTGCCCCTTTCGAATGATCGTCCCAACTACGCCGCAGAGCAAAAAGTTATTCTACATGTTAGTACACGAATATGAACTATATGTATTTGGAAATAAGATGGTGGATAAGTGTATTAGTGGTTGGTGCTTTTGATGAACGAATACCCCATGAGGATGTGAAAGTAAGAACGTTTCTAAGTAGGCTTGTAATTGAAGCTGAAATGAATTTAACGTGGCTATATACGAAACATTCGCAAGTTTTTGTTTTAAGGATGTTTTGGAAATGACTTCCTTTACGTTTGGTAGTTGGTAGAATATAAATCTAAATATATACACGTAATCAAATTACATTTTTTAGTTTGGTTCGCAAATTAGCCATTTCAGCTTTACATACATTTAAACAAATTTGGAAAATAGTATATGGTTGCTGACTGGCCTTCTTGATGCAAACACAGGAAAGTAGACAATCTTGTACATAATAAATAGCTTAATAAGGAAGGAATGAAAGAAATAAAATGAAGTTACAATAAATAATTAACAAAGAGTGTGAAACTTCTTAATGTTCTTAGCCGACGTATTGAAAATCGAGCATTTTACGAATTGAATTTTTATCTGTACTTTTGAGTTTCAACCACATATTAGTATCGAAGTCCTCAGAATAGTAGAATGAAATTTATTTATTCACATTCGTTTTATTTTAATTAATAAATTTTCTTCAGTCATTATTAGATAACGCGGGATGTGGAGACTTGGTATATGTCAGATTAGTGTTACTTTTAGAAGGTAACTGCCAAACATGTACTTTAAAATCACCAGCATCCCGCATGCGGGCCTAATCTACTATTTAAAACCGTTTTCGCATACAGAATCTATGTCACGAATAAACCAAGAATATTCTGTACTCCGCATGCGGGTTTTATCGACTAAAGAAAACGGGTTTCAACATACGGAATCTATGTCGTGAGTAAATTGAAAATCTTCCACAACCCGTATGCGGGCCATATCGACCAATGAAACCGGCTCTATATATTGACTTTAAAATAGCATAACTTAACAAAAATGTCCCGCATGCGGGTTCTACCGTCCAACGTTTAATCCTAACTGTTATCTTACACTTATAAAAATATCCACTTGCTTTAACAAAACACTACATAATCATGATAGATCATATTCGTTTAATATGAAAATACACGAATGATATCAAACAAGCATAAACATTGTAATAGTTTAAATAAATGTTAAATAAGAAATGTAATTTAGATAATAACGTACAATGTTTTTTGTTTTTAGAAAACTTAGCCTAGATGTAAGTTTTTATTATATAAAGTTAAGATATAAGTAAAATATGTATTTAGGCCCGGGCAATCTTGTTCACCTGGGACCACGGGTGCTGACAATAAAAAAAAATGAAAATACAACTACCACAAATTGCTAGAACAGATCAGGCGTTCGATATGCATCACAGCCAAAGGGTTGATTAGTGAACCCTTTGATCAATTGTAATTGTGTGATTACATGGAATTTTGCCCTAGCTTTACATTGTAGAACAACACTTAGCTAATGACCAGTAAGTTGTTAATGAATGTGATTAGTTCCTGATAATAGAGTGCCGACGTATTATCGTATCAATTATGCATAAGATATGAATGTTAATTTATTGTAAGATGATTACATGTTTCCCCTTCCCGACTTTGAATGTCACGCAATATTCATTATAATTATTAGGATAATAATAATACCCCTACGCCGGATATATATGAGAAAATGTAAACTTTTTTGTTTTATGTTAAATAATTAAATTCCCCGAAATTGATTCTTATAATCTACATATTATGTGGTGTAATAATAAATACAGGTACCTATGTTTATTGTTTTTAAATCAGCCGGTTCGATTCCTGAAAAGGGTAATTAATTTTTCACAAATAAAATCACACCACTTTACTTTTTGGCTCCGAAGGCCCACTTGAAAAATTGACCCTGTAGATTTAACTATGTATTTAATATTTATTGCAAAGAATTTTTCTAAATCGATGTAAAACATTTGCTTAATTATTATAGTTTTAAATACTAACCCTTATTCATAATAGTTATAGGCTTCGTATGAACAATGGTGAAAATATTGACAGAATTTTCAAAGCATGCAAATTGTATATAATCGTAATAGGTTGGGGAAAAAGTCTTTTCGCATATAGTATGTATGAACTTGTAAAAAGATCTCTTTGGCTATACCATTTGTATCTGGCTGGTTTTGGTATCATTAAAAAGTTTTAATTTTAAAGAAGACAATTCCAAATTTAAATTAGGAAAATGGGTGATTTTCATTTGTTTTTCTTATTGTTAAAATAAGTGAATCTAATGAAGAAATTCGATACATTTTAAAATTTTACTACAAAAAATGTAAAAATGCAACACAAGCCGCAAAAAAATTGTGATGTTTATGGACCTAATGCAGTATCTGTGAGAGTAGCGCAAATTTGGTTTAAGCGTTTTCAATCCGGAAATTTTGATATCAAAGATGCACGTCGCTCTGGTCGCCCTGTTACGGACAAAATTGATGCCATTATTGAAAAAGTGGAGCAAGATCGGCATATTAGTAGTTACGATGTAGCTGGAGAACTGGGAATTGACCAGAAAAGGGTTTTGGCGCATTTGAAAAAGCTGGGTACACAAAAAAGCTCGAGATATTTGGGTGCCTCATGAGCTCACTGAAAGAAACCTAATGAACCGTGTACTCATTTGTTATTCTTTATTACGACGTAATTAAACCGAACTATTTTTGAAGAAGCTGATAACTGGTGATGAAAAGTGGATCACGTATGACAAGAACGTGCGAAAAAGATCGTGGTCAAAGGCCGGTCAGGATTCACAGACTGTAGCGAAACCCGGGTTAACTCGCAACAAGGTGATGCTGTGTGTATGGTGGGATTGGAAGGGCATTATTCATTATGAGCTGTTACCGCCAGGCAGGACCATCGATTCTGAACTGTACTGCGAAGAACTGATGAGATTAAAGCAAAAAGTTGAGAGAAAGCGGCCGGAATTAATCAATAGAAGGAGTGTGGTTTTTCACCATGATAACGCTAGACCTCACACATCTTTAGCCACTCAGCAAAAATTACGAGAGTTTGGCTGGGAGGTGTTAATGCATCCGCCGTATAGTCCTGACCTTGCACCTTCAGATTCTCACCTGTTTCGGACTCTGCAGAATTTCTTAGGCAGTGTCAGGTTAACATCACGAGAGGACTGCCAAAACCACTTGACGCAGTTTTTTAATCAGAAGCCCCAAAATTTTTATAGCAATATGATCACGTCCCTACCTACAAGATGGCAAAAAGTTATCCAACAAAATGGCCCCTACATACTTTAGTCAAATTTAAATAAACTTTATAAAAAAATCTTTTGAATTTTTATATAAAATGCGAAGAAACTTTTTCCCCAACCTAATAGTTTCTATTTGTAATTGTTAAATACTTAGTTATTGAGTTTAACCATTAGTAATTTTGAATTTTAGTTGATAACTATTATTCGTATATTGGGAGACAAAGCTGAATAGGATACTTTTTTGTTGCAAAAATACAAATTTTCCGGCGGGATTTCAAACCAAATTAAATTAAAATTCGTAGAATATGAATGTTTGAGAAAGCCATTGTTTGTTAAGAAAAATATAATGTCTTTTTAGATATCATGATTATGTAAAAACGTGTAGTCGAATTAAAATTACCTGTTTCGAAAAATGTTCTGGTAGCGTAATGGCTAGTGCACGTGTCCGAAACTCAAAGGGCCCGGGTTCGAATCCTGGCCGGAACGCATACACCACTCAGGCAGTTTTTTGACCTAATGTGTATTGTCACAAATACCACGTGCTAAAAATGGTGAAGGAAAAATATCGTGATGAAACCTGCACATCAAGATAACCTATGTGTCAAACCTACCAAGCCGAGTTGGACGAGTGTGGCGGGTATAGCTACTGTCCTTTCCTCAATAGTGCCTGAGCCCAGCAGTGGGACGTTTATGGGCTGTTATTATATTCTGAAAAATGACTTTGTAAATAGTCTCTATAAGCCTCAGAGTCTTTCTTATAGATATAATTAATTCTAAATGAAAATATTTGCAAGAGAATTAAGGTAATCGACAGTAAAGCATTGTAAAGTTGAAGTGGCAATAGATGATAATGACTGATGGCCGATTGGACCAGATGAGCCCTGTAGTGGAGGCTGCAACTTAGCTCTTCGTGTTGTAAGATAGCTGATAGTGGGCGCTGGATGAGAAAAGTGGAAGACCAGGATGTGTGATGCAAACTTGAAAAGACCTTCGTCTAGCAGCGCCCTGTCTGCAATTTACTGACAAACATGAAATATATACAATAAAAATAGAACTAGAAATATCGTCTAATCAACAAAGACATTTACTTTCGTGACAATTGGCGTGTAAAAATATAAGCTATTAGGTGCACCCTGTTACCTTATATATTATACAGGTGTAGTACCCACAATACGTAGGTGAGCAATAAATATAGGAAAGAGCGTGTAAGATACAATAAAAGTGAATTATTAGAGCAGAGCGTATTCGTACGCAGTCGTATTTATTTATACGATATTTCTAGTGTTATCGTTACTGATACAAAGAGGTAAAGTTGTTTTTTTAGGCCCCCTCAGAAGCCGTAAGACGATTTGGGGAGTTGTTGCCTTCTTTCCTCGAATAATATAGAGCATTATTACTTTATGATAACAGCCGCATAAGTGAGTGGGAAGTGGGAAGTTTGCGTTACGTGAATTTGTTAGTCGTAACGTTTTACTCGTGTTATCTTCTGCGTATAAATAATTTTAATGTATTTTTTCTTAAGTTCGTTTAAGTATGCCATTTTTGTTTAGGAAAGTTTCTAGGGATATATTCGTAGTATTCCCAGTTCATTAGACTGGACATTGTATCTTACATTTTATTTCCTTTATGCGTACTACCACTACTTTTTCTTAAATAATTATGCCTAATTTTTATACTGTAGACTAATTAATATATATATATATATATATATATATATATATATATATATATATATATATATAAATATCTTATAAATGTGTTTGTATGTATTTAATTTATAAAATATGTAGTTTAAGTATGTTTGTTTAAGATCTAGCTAATAATCTGCACCGCCTACATCGCCAGATTAGGTTAAATTATTCCTTAAGTTAGGTTGCCTAGAAGAGATTGCTTTAAGCGATAAGGCCGCCTATTGTTTCTACCATGACAATATTGTAATTGTGTATTTTTGAAATTGTATATTTGGTGTGCAATAAAGTGTTATCTATCTATCTACCACGGTATTAAGTAGGAAAGTGACGAGGGAGTGGTCAAGGCAAGTATGCCATGTTGAACATACATGTGTTGTGTTTACCTACTTGCGTGGCCCATTTCCATACCCGCTTTGTGCTTGGTGCCGTGGAAGACATAATATTGTTACGAGTTACGGGGCTCGAATTAAAATGCAGTTTGAAATTACTATAGAATTTATTATAACTATACAAACACGTATAACATAGGTACAAATATAACCGGACGCAATAAGTCCAAATGTAATGCACAATTAAATAACACGCGCAAGTCCGTCACTATATCGCTTATCGAATGTACACATCTTGCTTTGATCGTGGTTCTCGGTAGACTGCCTCACCCCTCCGTTCGGGCATTGTTTCATAATGCACCGATGCCATGTGTCTACCTAGCAAGCGTCGGCGCAATTCCCAGAAAACATAATCTGCACACCTGTTTAATTATTCCTGCGAACGGCCATAAACTAGTACAATACACAATAGACTGTTTTTCTAATTAAACAAAAGAATTCCAAATGCAGGAAGGTAATAACCCGGGTTTATAGCAGGCAGATGTGCATTTACTTTGTCGGTGTGCTTCGTGGAATTTTGGCTAAGTTGTAACAATATGAAGGTCAAAAATAAAATTCTTTTTGTATGGAAATTGAATTTTCTGCGGGATATATGAGAAAATTAAGCTAATCAATACCGATTATTTTGTTTTATTTTAATATAGGGGGCTAACAGCTATAATCTTAAAAACTAGATATAAACCCGTGGAAAGATGAACTATTGATAAGCCTCCACAGATGAAAAAATTGGCCCATATCGTCCCATTGATCTATCCCACATCTCAAAACGTCAACAATGACAGTTCGGCCGGTCCATAAACTCAAAGTCGCTCAGTTGTCTATAGCATAGCTATAGGAGGAGTAGGGAGATATTCGTTTGAGAATTAGGATAGTAGACATAGTTACGTTTGTCCCAATGACTAATGACAATCAGTAACCGCGCAAATTCACATCGGGATTTCACCCGATGAAAATAGCAGAAGTCAGTGATATGTGGCGCAAACTTGAGGAGAAATAGATCCAGCAGTGTCTTGTATTGTAATGATTCTATTACAGGATTTGGCCAAACACGATTTTAAAATTTGATTCACATCAACCTTAGACATAGACATCGGTAGGTACCTACTTGTCTTTTATGTTATATACTTAGGTATCAACAGAAGGCTATTCAAAACCGGTGTTGATCAACACGTTACTCGAACAACGGAGTTATTAACATCTCGGTTGAGTGAAATTTTGTGAACAAAGAGTTTTCGAACAAAACACGTATGCACTATCTGGCGAGGTCTCTACGAGGCATCTCGACGACCGCACGCGCCTATTAACATGTAAATGAACACCCTGCCTCGCTTCAACTACGAATATGCTCAAGATACGCCCAGTATAATCGATTTAGGTCCGATATTATCGTTTTGAATAGTTTTCTTATTAAGTAGTTTAGATGTTCTGTAAGAAAAAAAAAGAATTTCGTTAAATGTTTTCGAATATTGAACCACAATTTCAGTCTGTGAAGTATGATCGTAAACTTTGGTTGACTAAAAAGACGCTAAGTATTTTTACACATGAACTGCTTGTATTGTCAATAGATGCCCAGACACGTTTGTTTAAAAAATTGGAATAAGGCAGAAGCACATTTTCATATATTAGGATATTACATAATTTAATAACTCTATAATTTTGATATTTGACGGGTCTTTTTTTTATTTTTATTGCTGGTGTTCAGCAGACAGGCAGACGGCCCACTTGATGGAAAGTGGTTACCGTCGCCTATGGACATTTGCAACAGCGAAGGTGTTACAAATGCGCTGCTGCTCTCTTAAAGGAGACTGGAACCTGGTCACTGACGCGGCATAGTCTAGACCAGGGGTGGTCGCCATCCAGTCGAGCAAATACTCTACCACCTGGCTGTGGGTTGTTTAGTCGCCTCTTACGACAGGCCGCCTGGCAGCAGGAAATTGTATATAAATAAATAAATTATAATAATAATAAATAATAAAAAATAGATAAACCAAATTGAACCAATTTTGTTGAAAAATGCAGAACTGAAAGGACAAAACGTTATGCAATGAAATTGAATGATTCTTTAGATTGCGGAACATATTTAGATAAGTTATTATAGATATATAGGAGACTAAGTCCCATTGGAACCGGATCCAGAATATATTGAGTATCAAGATTTAGCCACGACCATTTGGCACTCCTCGGAACACTCGACACGGCTTAAGATGAATATATGCTATACGTGGATATTATGCTTCCTATATTGTACATTATAAAGTAGAAGAAATGTATTAGATTTGATTATAGATAAGATTTTGGAACACTAGGAATGAAAGACGTCTATTAAAACAAATTGTGTGTGTGTACAATTCACACGCAGTAGAAGTAAGAACTTCAGAGAATATACTCACAGATAATTCTTCTCTAACTTTTATTAATTAATATAAATCCTTTAGCCTATTATAATTTCATCATATTATAATTAAAAATAAACTTCTTAAGTATCACTTTCAATTTTTCACTGTTTTAGTCTATAAAATATTATTATCAGTTTTATTTCGGTCCAAATTGGACCCTTGTTTAATCATCGGTCTTATTGACTCTTTAATTTGTGCAGCACAATTTAAAACTTGTATCTCATTCTCTCGCAGGCTTAGACCTTATAGATTTATATGTTTATCTCTTTTCAGGTTAAAGAATTTTCGCATTTCTATTCTATTATAGACGTCTTTACTCTTAGATATTTTGAGCCTTATTCGTAATAATTTAATCTAAATTACACTTTAAATCACAAGCATAAAGTTCAACATTCATTTCACTGTTACCCACAATTTCCTTTAATCTACCTATAAAAGAATATCTGTCTTAAATATATATAGATAGATATAGCTAAAATTCATTTGAAATATTTTAAGTTTTTATTTAAAGTGAAAATTAATACTAAGGGATAAAAGTAAATGTGATTTATTTCGAATTTAATAAGGTTGAATTTTATGTGTTTGTCTCTTTTTAGTGTCGCCTTTTTTTCTTATCGCTTTTTGTTTCATCCAGTTTCAAATCCCAACGATTCTAAAGAAGTTTGACTTCAAAAACTTATCTATGAGAAACTAGAAACGCTACGCCTAGATGGTGCCAAGTGTCTTCTCTATCAATTTAACGGTTATTTATTTAACGTATTTTTTTTATGAGGACTTATCTAAAGTCCTTCAAGTGCGAAAATTGTAATAAATAGTAATAAAGATATCTGACATATAACTTTGTTATATCCATTATTATATAACATAAGTTAAGTAATATAGTTGATATGAAAATATTATAGAGTAGTGAACTAGGTAGGTTAGATTACCAATAGAAAATAAGCAAAAATAAAACGATAGTACCTCTATTGGTAGGATGCTCTGTATACAATACTAGCTGACCCGTGCCCACTTCGCTGGGAATCAGAAAAAAATAAAATAAATACTTATTATTAATCACAATCAAATATACTCTATGTCATTCAGGAATAATGTAGCTTTCCACGGGTTGGGGACTTTTGCATCTAGGGAGCAGCGGAGTCTTCACCCCTGTTGTCGAAGTGAGTTTGCACTGCTTCCCGGGGAATTCTCAAGCATTGATGCGCTAGGATCAGCGTGGGCGTAACTACATTCTAAGTCTCACGCTCTTCCTACCAGAAGCGCGGGGCACATGGGAGAAGGGTGGTTTTAGTGGAGTATTGACTTGGTAGGTAGGATGGTTCGAGTATCCACACAAGCCGGTCGATTACTGTTTGGCAGCTCCTAGGGGATTGCCTCCACAATCGACTATGGTCTAATCCCTAGCAAAGGACCCGGTATTGTGTGATGTGCATTTCCCCCGCCTTAAAAAAAAAGCTTTCCACTGGTGAAAGAATTTTCAAAATCGGGTTAGTAGATCCAGAGATTACCCCCCTATAACGTTACAAACTCACAAACTTTACTTCTTTATTTTTTGTTGAGTTTAATTACCTACTAAGCGAATTTAAAATATTTCCCCTCCTATACTGCCCGTACCCTAGTGACTCCTACATCGCATAAGTCTATCTAGCCGATTAGGGTGCGCGGCGACCACGCAACATTTTTCTAATACTTACATTTTTAAACTCGTGATATATTTCGAATGGAATGTCCGAATCGAATAATTCAAAAAGTTATATAAAGCTATTGAAGCAGTCTGGAATACGAAGTAATTTATTTTGATAAGGATGAATAGCAGGATACAAATAAAAAGCCTTTTCTAGCGGCGGCGTTTTAATTAATTTTTAAAAATAAAAGAACACTTATTGTGGCATAACTATAATAGTTAGACATATGCTGCCGTGACACTTTTTGTAAATATTGATGTATACTTCAAAGTCGTAGTACATTATTTTATTCTATCATCAATAGTTTTAGTAGCGCAGGTGATTTTAGGTAATTTTTTTACACCTTGGGTTACACTATTGGAGTTTTAGTAAGGATCCCTAGTTTTTTGAAAATATAATATAGCTTATGTTAACCGGGGATAGTGTAGCTTGCGAACAATGAAAGAATTTTTTAATATCGGTTCAGTAGTTTCGGAGATTACCCCCTACAACGTCACAAACTTTACCTCTTTATAATATTAGTATAGATAGATAGATAGATAATATTCTTTTTTAATAAAAATAAAACCGAGTTCTAACTAAAAAGCAAAAAAACACACATTTAAACGACTTCTTTCTACAACATCTTGAAGTCGGTGCCAAATAAAACAACAACAAATATGCAAAATATAGTAATTTTTATGTTTTATTTCGGACCGACTTCAAGATGTTGTAGAAACAATTCCGTTAAATATTTATTTCTTGCTTTTTAGTTTGAAGTCAGTATTGTTTTTGTTAAAAAAACTTTTTAATTGCGCAAATACTTGAATAGCTTTACAAATAATATAATAATAGCCTGTATGTAGAAATTGTACTACTGGCACGCGTATACAAGGTTGTTACACTTCGGTGTAGACGCTTGTCAACAAGGGTTGCTCTCGATTTCCTTGCGATTCACTCATCAGACCCTAACTTGATAAGAATGAGACCACCTTGTGAGATACTCTTTCAAACAAAAAAAAAAGTGTGCGTCTCGGGACGCCCGACAGAAGTGATAACTTAAACTAATCTAAGTTGAACTATTTAATATTGAAATTATTTAACTTGAGAAAAGTTTAGGTTATTACTTAAATTTTATGTATATAGCGTGTGGGTTAGAGTGAGAGAGGAGGAGCCTGCCTACCGCTGCCGTATGCGTGAGAGAAAGGGAAGCCAGACAGACTGGCGCTGTAACGCGTTAACGTAACCAAGTGGTTTACCCTCCCATAAGAAGACATCACTTCAAAAAATATTGAAAATCAGTCCCCAATTGACGGAGAAATCGAGTAACAAATATAGAAAAAAAGATACAGTTGAATTGAGAAGGAGGAGGTCCTTTGTGACGTTGATTAAAAATTATATAAAAACTGACGTTATTGTAAGGTCGGGACAGACAAATAAAAAATCTTTTAGGCCAAAGCAGCCAAAGTACAAAGTCTTAATAATTCGCTTTTTATTAACTGATTTCAAATAAAATATATGTTCTAAATAATATTTCTCAACGGTCTTGCAATGCCCTATTACGTGTACAATATAATAATTCATTCAGGGCGTTGTTGCCGCTCAAGCGTCTCTGCAGTGCATCCGGGATGTTTGTGCCTGTACGCACGGATGGATTTGACACCATGTGACGAAAGAAAACAGCCTTCTAGCTTAGCAGAGTGCGCGGGAGCAGCAATAGCGTCCTTGCGAAAGCAGCAACATCGTCTTTGGGGGAGCAACAACAGCGTCCTTGCGGGAGCAACAACAACATCTTTGCGGGAGCAACAGCAACGAACGTAGTAACCAATAAACCCGATAGTCCTCTAATGTTGGCAGTCATACAGAGGACCAAATCGTTGTTCTCTGTAAATTACTAACACATATTTTAAAGCTCTATTAACTATAATATTTGGATTTAGTTGATTGTACATGCAAATAAATAATAATATTGTGTTTTAGATATTTCTTATAAAAGAATATTATCAACATGTATTTTTTTTTATAAAAATGTAACTGTACCTATACTTATGTATGTAAATACCGATTTCAAAAAAGTAATATTTTTCTTAAATAAATAAATTAAAACTTCTAAAATATATTAATATGACAAAAAGCGATAGAAGGCCTATGTGAAGAATGAATGACACGTGACGACTTGCCAGATTTCATTATTCTCTACAATCAAATTGTAGTTAAAGGATTTAAACAATAATAATAGATAATAAGCTAACACTGTATAAACTGGTGACATAGACAATCCAGCCATTGAATAGTACTATCCGATTGTTAAGCTTGTATGTCACTGGGATAAGTGGATTTTGCGTTATAGCATACCATTTAAGCATAGCTGTACCCGGCTGTAAGGGCTTTCTTTAATTCGGGACCGTAATTCACTATGTCCCAAACTGTTAGTTTTTAGTTTTAGACAACGTAAAAATAAAAGGTCTATTTTGTAAATGAAATGAAACTTGATAAATTATATAATAGTCCACTTGCCCTTACCCATTTCGGGTACATATAATAAATTGCCTTATAAAACTAATTATTAATACCATACATACATACTACACCACCACACCACACACCACAGAATTAGAAAATATCTAAACTAACATAATTATTAAGTTCAAATGTCATTTATTTATCAATTAATTTTAACGAATTTATTTCTCCCTCGCTTTTAAAAATTGCACTTTAGTTATTTTTAATTACTTTCGCGTAATAAACTAGTCAGTTATTTATATTAATATTATAGACAGGAAAGATTTGTATTTTTGTATGTTTGTAAGGAATAAACTCATTATAAACATAAAACCCATCTCATCTAAAACTTCAAACCTGTAACCCATCAATCTAAATAAAATGTTAGGCGCTGCAATCGGGTTCTAGATTTTAGTAGTCATTTCATTTATAAAATAGAGCCTTTCTGGCGGTTACGCTCCTCGTATGTTTTGAATCTATATCGCACGGAAATTATGCTGTTGTTCGAGATAAAAATATTCTAGGTTCAATGTTCATCTCCGTTATCACAAATAGGTGTATTTAAAGAAAATCACGACGGTCGGTCCATTCGCAAGACCATGAACAAAGGACAAATAAACATATTTATGTCTAAAATACTACCGATGGCTGTTGAATCGTGAAACTCTTCTGACTGGCCGATTTAACTTATTGTATATAAACCTTATCTATATACATATATACATATTTTTATAATTATAATAAAATTATAGAGGTCAAATTTCTGTACAATGAAAAAAAATGCTAAACACCGAGTCACGGAGATGTAAGAAGTGAAATAGAACTAATTTAGATTTTTTTCAAAGTTTTTGTTTCTCTGTTTGTCTGTCTGTTTGTACCGGCTAATCACCGAAACTACTTGACCGATTTAAATGAATTTTTGTATAGTGGTAGTTTATATTCCTGGTCAACATATCAGATACTTTTGATCCCGAAAAATTAAAGAGTTCCCGTGGGATAGTTAAAAAATCTTTAATTACTTAAACAGCTTATTATACAACTTATGCACCTACCTAAATTGATATTGCCAGTATCATTATCATAAAAGAAAACTATAAAACAATTTATACAATAAAACACAATTAGGCTATACATCATCACGCTAACACCAATAAGAGCGGAGCACCAATGAAGAATGTATTAAAATCGGGAGGGTTTATAACTTACTTTTTTAAACTATTCCACGTGGACGTAGTCGCGGGTAGAAGCTAGTTCGAAATAAACGCATAAGGATATATTTCTGAATATTTTTTTATTATTAAGTAACTAGCTGCTGCCCGCGACTTCGTCCGCGTGGAAAGTTTTTGTAACTATCCCACGGGAACTCTTTAATTTTTCGAGATCAAAAGTATCCTCTATGTTGACCAGGGATATAAGCTACCACCACACAAAATTTCATTTAAATCGGTCCAGCCGTTTCGGAGATTAGCCGGTACAAACAGACAGACAAACAGAAAAAATTTTTGAAAAAATCCAAATTAATTCTATTTTACTTCTTACATCCCCCTGATTCGGTTTTTAGCATTTTTTTTTAATTGGCACAGAAATCCGACCTCTACAGTTTTATTATATTGTTACGAGCTACAGGACTCGAATTAAAAATGCCGTTGGAACTACTATAGAATTTATTAGAACTGTACAAACACGTATAAAACAAAAACAAATAAAACTGGATGCAACCAGTTCACACTGCACGATTCAATGTAATTCAACACGCGTAAAGTCCGTCGTCTATATCGCTAATCGAGAGTACTCAAAAACGTCTTACTCGTCTCGTAGTCGTCGCTTGACTGCCTGCCCCTCCATTCGGGCATTGTCTTGTACTAACTACACAGTACAAATAATTTGGCCGCGCACACTGAGTTTCTAAGAAATAGTAATTTGCACACCTGCGAACGGCCACAATGTCGAAAACAATAACAATAAGGATTAGTTCAACGCTAATGATGGTTATAAAACAAGTAAAAAGACAACAGCATGATTTTCTTAATTACAAATTCAAAAGACAAAAGAATTCCTAATCCGGGAAGACAACGGACTGCGCTTACAACAGGCAGCTGTGCGCTTATTTTTGACGGCATGTAACAATATGTATGTATAGATGAGTAGATTTAATATTAAAGTATCTATTATTAGGTTAATTTTGATTTTTTAATTGTAGATATGTATTAGCTATGAATGATAATTTAAGCTTTATAAGACAAAATGCAACATTGTCGCTTCGATTAATTATGAATAATTAATATTATATCAATTTACACACCAAGTAGGTACAAACATGCATACAATTAAACATATATATATTGTCATCATAAATTTACCATGTTTTAGCAAATAAGTAAATTGAATTGAATTAAATACTTACGACTGAAATATCAATTATAAAATAACTAAAATGAGCAAATACCCTTTTAGGCTATTCGATTATATCTACCTTGTATTGACTCGTAATAAATGGTCGAAGTTCCCAAGTTTGCACATTTATTTAGAATAATTACAGCAAGGTATTCGCCCACAATACTCCCGATGTTTGGAGGACTACTTACGATTTATACCGCAACTGATTTTGCTATCTGTCAATATTGTATACCCAATTAATATCTCTATCGATTACGCAATAGAGTCCTAAATGCTCTGATGAGTTTTCGCTTTGATATCATTAACTGTGTCGCCGTGTGTACCTTTTCATTAATTATTAGGGTAATATTTTGAGTAGGCATAGTAGCTCTACCAATTTGAAACAGAAATTTATAAGATTTAAATAAATAGCGTTGTAATTTCACTAAAGAATATTGCGAGGGGACCCATCTAATAACAGGTACTCGGAAAGTTTCCCGCAAACAATAATTTAATGTTTCAGTGTCTTTGTAATTATTTATTTATGACCAAAGAGTTTAAATTAAGTGTTTTTAACGACTGCTACCTTCTAATTAACGTTGTTTCTTGGACTACATTTTTATTATTCATACAACGGCTGACAATGTATTAATGTAGGCTCTGTCTTTTAAATTATACTAAGATCACTTACAAGTGATAGTAGTATAATTTAAAACTTTTAATTTAAAACGTTATATTATCTATATATACATACGTGAAGCAAAAACTTTGTACCGCTTTTTACGAAAATTGCACGGACGGAGGAGTATGAAATTTCGTACACTTATAGTTTATATAGAGAAGAAGCGACGAATGCTAATATTTTTTTAAATTATGCATAAAAAATAAATTAAATTAATAAAAAAAACATTACATCTAACACTACCGTGTATTTGACACACACACGCATATATACAGTGTAGCTTTGGCGAAATCTGTGATTACAGAAGTATAGTCTTTGACATTAATTATTATGGTCGAATTTCGACCACGGGCGACCACTAGTTATATATTATACTAGCTGACCCGGCAAACTTCGTATCGCCTCAGAATCATTTTTTTATATTTAGGTACTCACATTTTAAACCTTCCCTGGACTTCCACAAATAATTCAAAACCAAAATTAGCCAAATCAGTCCTGCCGTTCTCGAGTTTCAGCGAGACCAATTGATTTTTATATATAAGAAGATTATAATATATTTCACATTTACATACAAACACATTGGACAGTGTCTATGTCCTTGATGTATTCGCTTTAGAATACAACAACGCTTTAGAATAATGCAACATAACAATCAAGAAATTCTCAATTTTTAAGCACTGTTCGTCAGTCAGTTAGTTCGTAAGTCGTTGCAACGTAAGATCAAATTTAATGTAACTTTTAATCTCTGTTTGAAATGTATATATCTGTTTCATGCCAAAATAAATGACAATATTTTTTTTTGTTGGTAACAATTAAGAGAGTAATATAGCCGCTTGCCACCGCTCACGTTATATTTCAAAAACAATGTAATTTCATTATTAATTATTTATTATATGGATGTGGTAAATAATATTTTCAACATATTTTGTCTGTCTATGATAGTGCTTAAATATACTAAAACAAAATTATTTAAAAACCAAAAATAGTGGTTTTCGAGATGTGGAGTATTTTCCATTAAATGCTTTTTTGTGGTTTCGTGGTTTGATGACCCCTATGATTCTGAGTATTTTTATCTTTCATATTTTGATGAGTGGACCACCCATTCTCCTGAAGCACGAATTGCTAGGCTGGGATCAGCCTAGCAATGAATCCTTTGTGGAAAGACATTAAAGAATGGTTTAAGTCTAGTTGGGATTTAATAGGCCAGTATTGATACGTTAAGAACTTTTTGAAACTACAGAGGGCTTACGATTTCAAAATAACAATATACCTGTGTAGTTAACATTTGGAGCAATGGTGGGTGCATGTTAATCCGATTAGTGCGGCGATCGAATGGACTCAAACTGTGTTACGTATATAGCTACTGACAGGGTTATTACTATGCATTGCTTATGCTATGTAATCTCATATGTATTATAGTCGTTCTTGTGTTAAATCTTAGTTGAGTCCTAATTCCGTATATATATATATATATATATATATATATATATATATATATATATATGGGTATACATACAGATATATATATACATAAACACACATACATATATAAACATATATGCAAATTGCCACGCCTCTTTCCCATTGACGTAAGCAGAGACGATGGATCTCAACTTGTTACGATCCTGACAAACAATTTTCCATTCATCTACTTTTAGTTCCTTATGTTAGTTTTAGTTTTTTTTTAATTCAGATTAATTTCAACAGAACAGAAAAGAAGTAAAAAGTTATTTATAATTTCTGCTTTCTTTTATGTACACCATCGCAACGTATTTTCGCGCTTTTAAAGAGGAGACGCGGTAAAAACCTGTCCAGCAACATGTTTAGGTTGTATTTTTAATGAAATTTTTTAAATCTGTTTTTCTCTTTTTGTAGGCAGCTTTCCTCCTTTTCCGATCTACTTTGCGTGATATTCAGTATTATCAACTTTGTATAATTATTATTTCATTCTACGCCTATTTATTAACTTACTTTAGAGTAAATTAAACAACTTGGTGTTATGTAAGCATCAAATATTTTTTGGAACTAAGAAAAATTACTATGAATGAGACAAATTACACCGTATTATTCCACATATCGGAAGTTTCCGTAGAGATCCCTCCATAGTTTTAGTAATTTGGCTACAGAACTTTATAAAGGTATTTAATGAATAATACGCCATATCTCAGAAACTACTCAACTGATTAATTTTTTAATCTGTTTTATTTTCCAAAGGGTTTCAGGTGTCCAGGGGGTTCACTCAATGACAATACCACCCTCGTAGAGACTTACATCTAATAGTGCAAATAAAACAAAAATCACATTTCTTTTAAATAATTACTTAACACACAGCACAAGTTTTTTTCTTGCTGCGATAGGAGAGAGGCTATGATAGTATTACAGACACCTATGTTGTAGCTTTTATTTGCGAAGCTGGCGAACAGGCAGGTGGTCTACCTAATGGAAAGTGTTTACACCACCAAGGGCCAGGCAAAGCTTTGCCAGCCTTTAAGATGGGATAGAAAAGCTGAGGTGGGGGAGAAAGAAAGAAAAATATTTATTAAGTTAAAAAAAAGGACGCTGTACATAAATAGGAAAAAAACACATGATACATTCACAACAAATTTTACACAAAAACAAACAAACAGGGCTGGGAAGTGGCCGATTGAAACTCTCACTTATCGTACGAAATACGATTAGCTCAGGGCTAATCGTTTGACGCCGATATTCTGTGTTTGCGTGGTATCACACCGGTTGAGCCGGCCCTAAGTGTGTACGGCCTGAGTGGCAAAGCATCCGGCGGGGGGACCGGCGGGGCGGGCTGCAGGCTGATACGAACTTGGCGAACGTCCAACTGAGTAGCCTGAGTGCACGTGCAGTGCACGCTCAGCGTTCATCGTTCACAAACTGGTGTAAACCTGTAGGCGACGCCCCGCTCGACGCACATCTCGACTGGCACTAGGGCCACTCGTTAGCGTTTAGATACATATAAATTAGTTTAAATAAGGTCTCAGTGCACACTTGAACCGAGCGCGCAGCGGAGCGGGGCGTGCAACGTTCCTACACACGACGCGTCGGTCAACGCAAACCTGCCTGCTGGAGCCGCCACGTCAGCCGGTCGCCACTAGAGATACCCGCTAGCATATCCATGTGTTTGACACGAACCCTGCACGCTCGAATAGAGCAGGCACACAGGCCATATGCTAAGAGCTGTAATCAAGATGATGATTCCACCCGTCAAAAAATTTATATTAATCAAACCAATATTCATTAAAAGTATTTTAACATAATTTTTTTTCGAAGCTTCCATCCCCACCTTTAAAATTAGAGAGAGAGGGACACATTTTTTCCGAGCTTAAAAGAAAATACTTCCTTATTTCTTAAAATAAAATGATATCACCGAAGATTTTTATAATTTTTGTACTCTGTCGTATGATAAAAAAACGTGCTTATGTACATTGAAAAGTAACACTGATACGACACATGTGACCAGTGGAAGTCTGATGAAATCTTCCACTTAAATATATTTATACTATAACATAATTATTAAAATTGCTGAAGTTCTAGGATCAGTGTAAAGTCGTGTTCATGTTTGAAGAAACCTTAGCAGTATGAAACGTTTATTAATTAAATCGTATCCAAGACTAGAGTCTAGTCGTGTTAGAAACTTCAATTTATGCAGGGAACTATTATGTTTGGTTTCTTAACTTTAATTGTTTGGTTTCTAAACAATGAAGCGAGTAAAGGTGTTAAGGTGTGGTGCCGTGATAATCTTATACTCTTTTAATTCTTTTTATGCTGGGTTTATTATATACAGATTATTTGAAAAGCATCGTCTGTTCCCGGCAGTCTTTAGGCACACGCTATGGAGCCGCTCGATTTTGAAGTGTTCATGATTATTATGAGTGGTTCAATTATTTGATTAAATCGGTGGAAAAATAGATCGCAGACCCCATCGTTGGTGTAAAACTGAATTATATAAAAAGAGAAATAATGGTCCTGAACTAATGGCAGATCTCACTTTCAATATGTTTCTAAATTTTATATGTTTGTTCGCGGCGCGTGGGCCTGTTGCGAATGATCGTCAAATCACACTACGCGCACTCAAAGCGTTCGTCGAAAAACCCGACTATCGGTGGAAACTTTGAGCGCATTACGAATGCAGACAAGGTGCGCACAGTGGGCGCGTAGTGTGCTCGCGAACACATTAAAAAATATGGAAAATGTTGCATTACACATTACCCTATATGTTGCGTTGCAAATAATGTATACCAGGCTTTAAGAATAAATTTATAAGTAACTAGCAAGACTAGCATTTGCCCGCGGCTTCGCTCGCGTTAAAAAAGGATAAATGTCATGAGGTGGGCCAGTTATAATTCAGTTCTAATTCGATATGAATTTTTAATTCAAAGTATCTATTGATAAACCCACAACGCCATCTAGAGCAAATGAAACTAACCATGAGAGCAACACATTATTGACGCAACACAAAATCATCGCTGTCATAGTTGTTGTCATGACAATGTATTTATTAGTGAATTTCAACGACAGCGGCAATAAAACGCGATCGTAGAGCCATTTTTTCGGCTATTTCTCTGTAACGGTACATTTGTCTGGACGAAAAGTACCTTATGTTCTACTCTATACCCCTGACAAAGAGTATGTAAAATTTCGTGACGATCTATTGCATAGTTAAGGCGTGAAAACGTCACAAACAAACTCACATTGATATTTATGATATGAGTGAAGATTAATTATTAAGTAAGCGATTGTTACGAGGAATCATATTTGGAATCGATACCCAGCAGGCTTGCTCATAGTTTACGATATGGGATTTTCTAAAAAGCTGTCATACAATTCCTGCAAGTGTTGGTTCCGCCTTTGGTGCTGCAAATACATTTTATAAGCTTCCTATTTTTCTTTTTTTGTTTTCTTGTAGGTAAACTGTCAAACGGGTCCACTTGATGGCAAGTTGTTATCGTCGCATAGACATCTACAACAACAAGAGAGCCGATGCGTTGCCTACTTCGTTAAGACTTTAAATATCTGTTCATGTCCTTTTTGAACAACTCTAAGTTCCGTCCATAGCTTGCTCACGTACGGCGTAAAGAGCGTGCACCACGTACAGTGGATGAAGTCCAGGTGTCGTTTGTTTCAAAATAGCTAAAAACCTAAAAAAGTTTCTAAATGTAAGATTAATTTAAAATAGCGATGTTCAAAAGTTAAGTTCAAATTACTCTAAGTTCAAACCGTGAACAACCTCTGTGTTCAGAACTTGAAACTTTTACTTAAGAGTCAAGAAGCCGACATAATTATAATGTTAGTTACAATATTAAAATAAAATATAACAACGATAAAATAACATGTAACAGCGCGTACGAACGTGGCCTGGCTTACATAAAGCGACTATTACGAGCATATGTTGTCCATAAGTAATAGTTCGCGTACAAGATGTAACAGTAATAATTGTAATAATAACAGATTACTCATTAATAACTAAGTATTTCCAGTTAATGGGCACATAAACAGCAGCCTGCAGGGCGGCCGGGAACGTTTATCAACAAAAAGTGGTAATTTCATCGTGCGTATTTCTCGCAACGTCAGTTATGACGACCGAAACGCTCGAGTTGTTAAAACTTTTACTTTGTTGAAAACGAGCATAATGTTTAGTGCTTTGTGTACTCGATCATTTTATGTTAAAAGAAAATAACTATAACTATATGTTTTTAAATACTAAAGATATAATAATATATTTAATAGATGGTATACTAAACTAGTGAATGAATGAAAACTATTGCTCTCCATAAACTGAAATCTAGACGATTGATATGGATACCTACATTTGCATTGGAATAATGGGCGGTCTTATCGCTTATAGCGATATATACAATCTACTCTGTGGCGATCTCTTCCAGGCAACCCTTTGTCTAAATAGTGTTCTTCCTTTCTTATTTTTTTTTATTGCATGAATGAGTTCAGTAGACAGGCAGACGGCCCACCTAATGGAAAGCGGTTACAATCGCCTATGGACATTTGCAACACTAAAAGCGTTACAATTGCGCTGCTTCTCTCTTAAGGTAGACTGGAGCCGGGCCATTATTGTCGGAACACAGCTCAAGGGTATTATGGCGGCATATAGTGATGGTAGCCATCCAGATGGGCAAATACCCTACCACCTAGCTGAGGGTTGTTTTGTCGCCTCTTCGACAGGCCGCCGGCTGCAGGAATTGTATTCTTTCTTCGTTCCTGCACTTAATTTCTTCCCAATGTTATTTAGTTTTCTTTATTTCACAGGAATGCACTTATTAACTATTTTTAATAATAATATGATTTTTTATTAAAAATACTTTACTTAATGATTTTATCTTACTATTATTATCTCTTTTTTCTTAAATAATGGCTGCAATGCCATTAATGCATTGATTTTGCCAATGTCATGTATATAAAAGCCAGGTGATAATAAACAGTAAAAAAGAGGGTAAACTTGCAATTTGGCCGGTAGTTTCTGAAAAATCAGTTAATCTAAAACACATTTGTACATACTTAAACAGAATTTCATATACCACTAGACAAACTAAAAATAATTTATCACAAAAAATAATAACAAAGGGCACAATTAAATACCAATTTTAACTACATATCAACCTAAGTATATTTAGTGTGTTCGGTCACATTTAATTGATGTTACAATATTGTGAGTTAACATATTATTATCATGTCTCAGATGAAAATAATTACAACTGACTCTCTAGACTGGCTGGCCCACACTATAACTATTCATATAGTATTATTTTATTTCGCTTTCACGTCTATGAAACGTAATGAAAACGTAGTTTTAATTGTGCAATTACTCGGGCTTTCCATTTGGCTTTATTCGCCTGTTATTTGAATATACAAATTCTTTAATTATCTCCCAGTAAAAAGAATTTAATATTTATCCTTTTTACGACCATTTTGGACCCTTAGGTTATGTGGATTAATGATCGTTAATTTTCTAATTTCACCAGTTATTGAAATTAGGACAGGACCACATCTGTCGGATCAACTTCTAAATTTTTATTCAATGTCATTAATAATATCATTATAACCCCTTCATTTATATTTACTTATATATTGGATACTCTATTATTGCCCGGTTTCTGAGATTACCAGTTATGAGTTCAATAACAATTGATTCCATAAAGTTATGTAATATATAAACTTAGGTTAACTGTTAACCTACAACTAGTATCAAAGCTCGCCACTAGATGGATCTATTTAAGAAGGAATATCTAATATTTATTTACATCAAACAAAAACGTCAAACAAAATAAATGGAATAGATAAACGCCTAATATTGGTCAGTTAAGTTGAACCTAGTTTAACTATTGTACAATGGTGTGTTCATAGACGCAATTTTCTAAGTTATTGAACCGATAGCGCTAACGAACAGATAAACTACAGTTAAAAGTACCTCAGAAACCGGGCATTAATTACGTCCTGTTAATTGTTACATTTACTGTGGTGATGGGTCAAATATTAAACAATGAGGCGGGGTCGGCACTGAAAATCAGCGTTGTGCCGGAGGAAACTCCTACACAGCTTTATGGTGAGTAGCCGACCTCATTTGTAGGAAATGCAGTGTGCAATATATCGAATTTAATGATAAAAATATATGTATAAATTATTTCTACATCCTTATATTGTCACTTTCCTGGCAAATAAATTTTTCTCTCTTTCTTTTATCACATGGAAGTGACGTTATTTATCCGGATAAAAAGTACCCTAAGTTACGCCACGAGATATAAACTAGCTCTATGTCGAGTTTCATTTAAATCCGTTTAGTAGTTTTCACGTGATGCTCAGACGTAACAGACAGACAGACAAAAATTCAAAAAATTGTAGTTTCGGAATCTTCTGGTCCGAATAAGCCCCTCTGATTTTTTCACACTTGAAAACGCATTATACAAACTCGAACCATTCACAGAATTATTATACTATAGATTGTGTGCAATAAAGAATATTCTCTTTTATAATCCTATCATTGGCGTCATCGCGATAATATCTCATAATCACGTAATTACAGTCTCCGTGTGCATAATTCATTGTGGCCTCCACAATAGAGCATCAGCACATACACCACGGCGGCATTACGCATATTAATCAGCCAATTTCAATGGCTCTAATTAGCCCTGACACTGACAGAGTTACACTAAGCACTGTACATCACACATGCTACCAACAACATTTTACATCATAACCAACGGAACAGTAATCCAAAGCAATACAAACTCTATGGGCTTGAATTTGTTTGTATGATAACTGAATTGGATTTAGAAAACGGAAAATGTTACGTTGTTGAAATATTGGTGACGCAATTAATAATAGTGTCTTCATTATTTTAACCGACAATGTTAATGGGGATTCGGATGGGTTTGCTCATGTCTTTTCATCTTTATAGGTATACTATATTCAGTCAAATGTATTTAACTGTTAATAAATGCGGCGAAGTAATAGGATTTATATAATTTAAAGTATTTATGTTAATTTAATTAATATATTTAGATCGTATTTGTTATTTAAATGGTGCGGGCGCGGAACAATATTAATTATTTTATTATATGATATATTTTAATTATGTTGGGCGATTTAATTTAATTTATGATATGACAATGAATGAATCGACGTGACGTGCGAAAGGGGAACGCGCCGTCAAATTTGAAGGAAGCATTTAGATTAATAAAGAAAAAGTTTGTATATGCCGAATAAGGTTACTTGGCGATACCACTGCACATAGTCTTAAGTTAAGCTACTTAAGCAACAATTACATGGAGAGTGCAACACCTCGTCATCTTATTTTGTACTTTACTCCCTCCAGCGATTGAGCGTAGCTCCTGCGGCGATGGAGCCATGGGCTCTCGCCAGTGGTGCGTCACCCCCATCCAACAGGGTAACATCTTCGACGCACGACACACCTAAAAATAAACCCCCACAGTAATCAAGACAATGATTTCAGAATGGATTTACTACGTCATAATAAATAAAGAACACTGAAGTAAAAAGTTTAATGGCCGCTCGTAAATAGGCAACTAAGCAGTCAATAGTAACAAACAGCGACAAAGCGTGCAGTACAATGAGTATGAAACAATGAGTGCGGGCTGCATCGCGCAAACACTGTTCACTCGCTCTGTCACTGTCAGACCTAATTAGCGCCGCCATTCAGATTGTCTGATTAGTATGCGCATTGTTTCCTTCCACATCGTGTACGGATCGACTCGAATCGAGGCTGCGAGAGTAAGGCACTGATTGACTTGAGTCAATATAAAGCTTTGATCCAAATATAGATCGGAATTCAGGCCTATAGACCGAGATCCGGCTGCGAAGATTACTACGTTCATGTGTCATTTAATTAAATTTTAGTTTTTATAGATAATTATATATGGGGGAATACATAATTGCTAGGTTACCTATAAAAAAATGTGGCCGCTAGTATTTTTAATTAAAATAATATTAGTTTGATACTTTGCGAAAAACTTAATTTTTTTAAAGTAAATATATATATCAAACTAGCTGTACCCGGCAGACGTTATCTTGCCCTTAAAAAATAAAAATCTAGAAACCGATTGCAGCGCCATCAAGCGGGACCAATTGTTAATCTAAACCATTCTCGAATCTACTTCAAAAAACACAAAAAAATCATCAAAATGATCCCACTGTTAAAGAGGCTGTTCAGTGGCGCCACCTGCCGGGTCCAATCGTGAATTTAAACCATCCCGGGATCCACTTCAATACACACAAAAATAATTTCACCTAAATCCTGGAACCCGATTGCAGCGCCATCTACTTGTTTCAAATTTGAATCTAAACCATCCCGGGATCCACTTGAACACACACAACAATAATTCACCTAAATCAGACAAATGAAAATGAGTTTAAATGCAGTCATCA
Source organism: Dendrolimus houi (assembly GCA_039645545.1). Taxonomy (NCBI): domain Eukaryota; kingdom Metazoa; phylum Arthropoda; class Insecta; order Lepidoptera; family Lasiocampidae; genus Dendrolimus; species Dendrolimus houi. Next base: position 18,273,858 of record CM077127.1, on the reverse strand, counting down.
TTGCCGAAATCGGCTGGGAAAGATCATAACAAATGAATGGCTAGATTGATGTTGTCACTGATGTTTTTTAATGATCATTTTTTTATTGATGAATATCATATTTTAATACTTATTATCCTATTCCGAATAAAGACAATTCTAAAAACACAAAAATCATAAAAATTGATCAAGCCGTTCTTGAGTTATAAATGGTGTAACTAATACGACTTTCTTTTATATATATGGATTAAAACTATTTTTTTCTGTGTACGGGTTTGCCAGGTGTTAAAGATAAATTAGAGTGAAAGAGAGTTACGTACTACGTCTCTCGTTAGCGTAACACGGCGTAGTGTCACTCGTAGCGCGCTATCTTTATCTGGCAACCCCTATTTGCGGTCACTTTTAAATAAGCAACCCTATTCCATCATACACAGAAAAAAATAAGCTTGAAATTGATATATAATTTATTTTCAAAACAAGTGAATTAAAATATCAAACTAATATTATTTTAATTAGAAATACTAGCGGCCACATTTTTATAGGCAACCTAGCAAAAATATATTCCCCCATATATAAGTATAATTATATATAAAAGCTAGATTTTAATTAAATAATACATGAACGTAGTAATATTAAGCGGGATCTCAGTCTACTAGTGACAAACATGTAGGTAGATAAATCTTTACATAAAGAACTATTGGTATAATTAGGTGTATACAATCAGGTAAATAAGTGTTCTTCGTCGTATAATTATGAAAGGTATAGTGACAACGGACGTGCACATTTCCCTTTAATAAATAAAGTTGTTAATAAATGTTATAAAATTTTATTTACTACTAGACCACGACTTCGTCCATGCTTGACAGGTAACTTAGATTACAGTTATTTTATCAGTTTATTATTTATTATATTTAATCAGTATTTAAATTCAAAGGATATTATCAACAGGGATTTATTGATATGAAAATACATAAATTTCGAAGATTCCCGTAAAAATACGGGATAAGTAATGTTACTTAACGCATACATAACTACATTTAGTATATTATAGACGTCTAATAAATAGAGAAACTGTCATATTAAGCAAGTCCTAATATCACGTGGTTTCGAAGTTAGAAAATCCCGGGAAATTAAAAAAGTCCCGGATTATATTGTTTTAGTATCATTTGGATGCGAATCAGCTACTTTTTAAGTATACTACCTACTTAAAAACGCTGCCGGGAAAATTCCAGCGGGATACCCGAAATATAAAGTAACGCATTACTTGAAAATTTACGTAGGCAATCGTTCTAGTAAAATTGTATCGAAATTAGCTAATATTTATGCCAATCCAACTAATTTATACAATTCCCGGGAAAATTCACGCGGGATTCCTGGGATACAAAGCACCGCAGCATTTAAAAAAGAATGTAATAAGCTAAACATTTGTGCACCCGAACAATTACAAACGGCTCCCGGGAAAATTCCCGCCGAATTTCCGGGATAAAAATATGACATATTTTATTATATATAATTTACTATCGCTATAAAATATAAATGAAAAAATCACATTTTTTTTTTTATTCTGGTCATTTTACATCATTCCCAGGATAAAAAGTAGCGCAGATTTTAAGTCTAAGAATTAGTTGTCGATCAGCCAAAATCGAAACGAAATCGGCCCAGTAGTTTTTACATGAATCCCGAACAAACAGACAAACCTTCAAGCAGATAAACAGACAAGAAATCTAAAAAATATGCATCGTGTTCTCCATTGTTTATATAGTCTATATATTCCAGATGTTTTTTTAAATATATACTAAATAAAATAGTAATCAATAATTTTACAGATAATAAATAAATATAATCTAACTATAACTTATAAAATTCTAAACATGCAGTGTCTATACATAGAAGCTATTTAAAAAAACAACTGGAATAGACTATATAAACGATGCAATTTCTTTTAGATTTATTTTCTGTTTGTCGGTTTGTTCGGAGTTCACGTAAAAACTACTGGGCCAATTTCGATGCGGTTTACGCTGATCGACAGCAAATTCTTAGACTTAAAATCTGCGCTAATTTTATTCCGAGAATCCCGCAGGAATTTTCCTGGGAATGATTTTAAATGACGAGATTGAAAAAAAATTCTATGTGATTTTTTCACTGATCCCGCAGGAATTTCAAGTCAAGCGTGGACGAAGTCGTGGGCATATCCTAGTAAATAAATATAGTAAATAGTAAGGTTATTTGGATGTTTAATAATTTCGTACACTTGTACATCAAACTAGTTTGCGTGCTAGTGATACAGTGAACTGTGTAATAATAATAAATAATAATTAGAAAACTTTATGCAATGCAGCAATATTTGCGGTTAATTTTATTGCGGGTCATCTATACGTAAAATTAGAGAGTGCAGAAATCGCGGACGGTAGCTCGGCCCGCGGCGGCGGTGGCTCTCGGCTTGATTACAGCTTTAATTAACAGCAAAACTTCGCAACACAGTCATTAAAAATTGAAAAGCTCTTTTGAACTAATTAAAAATGGGCGCGTCTCCGAGACAATTTGGACTATTTAAGTGCTTACGCGGGCCGTTTCTGTCCAACTAGAACTTGTTTCGAATGAAGAATTAATTATGAAGAGAAGAAGTTCAAGTTAAGTGGGTGTCGGGAGGAAGGGGGGAGGGAGGGAAGAGCCGACGAGAGGCGACTTGTGACTTGCAACCGGTTACAATTTGTGGGAATGTAACAGGTGTGGCGCAGACCCCGGAAAACTTGGGGCTCGCTTTCCTACACACGCTTTGTTGCCTCCTCAAATGATAAAGTTGATTTGCATCACAGATTGTAAGGTCTTAGTTTGAAATGTTTTATCTCCACTTTTCTAGGGTTCCGTAGCGATTTGGACAAAAATGGATGCCTTGTACAATCGTCAGCAGTCTGTTTGTTTATATATTTGACAGCCTCTTTCGATGAGCGGGCAAGTCTTTGCCGGCCGATCTCATTTCAACGTACAGGCTCTGGGCTGATTCCTGGCATGGCAAATTTCGTTATTTACTATGGTGTGGGTGTCTGGGATCGGCACCAGAGCGGTCCACTGTATATTACTCATAACAAAAGCGTTATTTGCTTAATTTGGGGATATGATAACAATAATCTTCCTGTCAAAAAGTCAAATTTACATTATTTACGTTACCTCCTGGTCCCAAACTAGGCGAAGCCTGTATTTTGAAGACCAATTCCCATGTTTATAGCCACAGCGGGCAGACGTGTGTGCGTGTGTCTGTCTGTATTTGCGCATTTTCGTATCACACTATTCAGAAGGTGATTTTTATCACATTTTCAGTATCATCGTAAGTTAGACTGCTTAGCCATGTCTTAGTTTTTTAACCTCTTTGACAGACTTATTATTGATGTCACAGAATTTAACCACCACGTTATAGACTTGTATACTAACGAGGAGTCCAGTGTGGTGGGCAAATGAGCTTTTCACCAAGATACCCGGCAGTCGGTAAACTCTTCGTGTTGTCAACTTGATGTAGTCGTCTGATGTTAGTACTAACTTATGTGGTGCCAATGACGTGTTCAAAATGAAAACCTGCCGCACGCTGAGCACTTTGCTGTCCTTATACAGGAATGTGGTTGACTAGCAGTAGGGCTTATTCATCATAACGTTAAGTACGGGCCTTTGAGCTCTTTCTACCCGAATTAAATAAGTTTTAGTGGGGCACTACCCCTGCATGTGGTACAATATGTGATAAGTGATTGGCATAATGTGAAATATACTGTCTTAAGCGTATGTATACATACTACATCTGGGAGGTTACTCATAATGCCCATTACTTTTCGAATACGGGCCGACAAAGCTTCAATATGCTTTCAAAAATTTAGATATATACTTACAATGTGTTTGTTTATTTATATTAATGAAGAAAAATAATGTGTTTCTTGTTGTTATGATATATGAGAACAACAAAATAAATAATTATTTGTCTTCATAAGTATATAAATTTCAGCTCTTAGGGCTGTCTCGATCGATGTGATACCGCGCTCTAACAGAATAACGGCGTGAAACGGTTAACCTTGAGCTAATCGTGTTTCGTGCGATAAGTGAGAGGTCAGATGGTCCACTTCTACCTCTCTCTATCCCATTTTACCTACCCCAAACCGTCTATTCCAATCCCATATCTCATCCCTTCTATCCCATTCCTCCAGTGTAATCCTTCTATCTCATCCTCTTCAAACCATCCTAAAGGCTGGCAACGCGATGGCTTCGACATTGGTATAACGCCTATAGTCGACGGTAAACAGTTTCCATGAACTGGTCCGTATGTCTATTTGCCAGCTTAGCAATCAAAAGATATGAAGGTTTGTCTGTTACCATAACTGATATTATAGGTGTAACGGACACAACGTTCAATCGCGCAAAGGAGAATGACAACTAGGTTTTTGAGGGTTTGAAAGTTAGCCGTTGAGTGCTTAGAGAGAATCGAATGTATGGCACGTATAGCATAGTCGGTAGTCGCGGGCAACTGATTCGGGTCTATCCCGAGTGAAGTACATGCGTTCAGTTGTTCTCTATGCACTCAATAAGCTTTAATTTATTATTAACAAAACACACACAGATAAATACACAAATATTTTACGTTTCATCTTTTTATATGTGTATATATTTATTTTATTTATTATTTGTATTTAATTTTCTAATTTATTTAATTTTACAGGCAACACCCAGCGGTCCCTTCGCACGACGGATTCTATCGTCAATAATAGGTATCCATATAATAATAACAGCCCATAAATGTCCTACTGCTGGGCTTGGGCCTCCCGCTATAGGAGAACGGCACGGACAGTATACCCGCCATAATTGATGTGCAGGCTTCAATACGATTTTTTCCTCCAACGTTGTTAGCACGTGGTTATTGGAATACTATGCACATAAGTCCGAAAACTGCTTAAGTGGGGCATGCGTTCCGGCCAGGATTAGAACCCGCGCCCTTTGAACTTGAACGCATGCGCTAGCCATCACGCTACCACGACTTAAAGGGATCGGTATTGTTAATATGAAAACAAGTCCAGAATAATCGTGTTAATGTTAATAAACCCACTGGCATCATTATCCTGTCACAATAACCATGATTGCCTGTGACAGGGCTCGTACCCCGCTGTAAAGCATTGTTATTTCAATACGTAGCTCGTGCCTAGCGATTCACAGTACTGCGTTTATACTGCATTTATTGCCCATTAGGACGAGTTGACTTGATCCGAATTTATTTATTTATTTTCTGAACGAATTAAAAATGTATTTGTAACGCTGAAACCTACATTTATTTATATCTTACTAAAGGCCTCTATATACGAATTTTCAGAACCTATTTACCGCTACCTAGAATATTTTTAAGACCAAAGATTCTACAGAATACAATCTATCTCCTTGATAAATTACATTAAGATTGTTTGATTGTTAATAAGTAATAGAGCTACTTTTCGATTTTTTAATATTAGCTATTACCCGCGACTTCATTTGCATTTACTTTTGCACACCATACACAAGGAGTGCATCTAAAGAACATCTTATTATTTGTTTACTTTACCTCGTTAACCCGGCCTTACATCTGTAAGTGTTGTTGCCGTAGTCTCAAGGACTCAGCGTGCAAAACTTAGGCTTCGGCCTCACCGCAAGTAGCACGCTTAGCGACAACAGGTATGTTGATCGGTTAGATGACTCATAAGTGAACCAATACATTGCATGTAATGCGTGCGGCTCCACCGCTCGCTTAATGCGACGCTTGGCGCCTCGACAGTAGACTAGTGGCTAGCCACGCGAAAGACAGTTATTTGCTTGGGTTACTGGGATGCAATGCAGGAATTGATAGATTTGATCATCAGGTATGGCATGGTAGCTATTAGCGTGGCCACTATGTATCGAAGCATTTCGACCATTCTGCTTGTCTCCTAGCAAATTTTCCAGCGTGCCGCTTACGGTGAGGCCGAAGCCTTACAAGTATGTGGCTGTACTTATGGATAATTTTGCAAAAACTGAAATAAATAACTTAAATTTCTGTTTGATCTATTTTTTCCTTTGGTAAGAAACAACAAATTTCAGAGATATGAACATCTCAAATATGCATTTTCAAATACCAAACTTTTATGTTTATTTTGTTCTTCTTTTTTCAAATCATAAATGGCTTTTCACGGGATGTGTCTGTAGCCATAATAAATATATAAATTTTGTATATTAGAAAAATACTTATATAACCGCCGCAATATGATATATTTAGTAAAATTTAATTGTCGCTCCGCTATATGTCACCTAATGCATTTGAAAATAGTTTTTATTTTTTACGGATTATACTCTAAACATGGCTTAATGCGTAACGTTCTAGAATATAGGCTTTGACGCGATTTTCCAATACCTTGTACACCTCGTGTCCGTATTCTCGTCCATCGTTGGCAATTAATTCAATTAATTGCTTGTCATCTGTTGATTGTGCTCTCTCGAACGAGTCATTAGTCAAAACGAACGACCCTGTATCTATACCGTACATACGTTTACCTGTTCTAATAGTATAATTAGGTACTAATAAGTCAAGTGGGCGATGTTGAGACCAATACGGCATATTGATATATAGCGAATTATTAATCTAGCATATCGTATTAATATTTTTGTTCCCGGCATCTTGGCCTAGGCACAGTGTAAGGACATTGCCCAGTTTGTTATAAGTACTGGGCTTCATATAAAATTGCATGAGCCATTATGATTTTTTCACTATTTTGTAGAAAAATTAACTAATTATCATATACATTAGAAATATTTAATTCCTTGCTCCACGTTTAAGAGAAATCTTAATCTTTCTAGAGCAATATTTTTTAGAAAACCTAAATTCAAAGCGACAACGTCCAAAATTCAATGGCACTGTTCGTTGTTAACATACACTGGTTTGTTACTTTCCGCTTTAGTACTTAAATATTTTGTTTCTATAAAACCTCTTTTTGTGGCCGCGGAAACGGCATTATATAGGTGTCAGTATATCAATCGTGTTTTATTTGCAGTGGAAAATAAGTGAGATCCATAGTCAAAAATATGTGCAATTATTAAACATCGAATAAAAGTTTAAAGATGCCAATCAATATAGACTTAAAATTTAAGATAAAAACCATCAATGTTTATAACGGAAAAGAAAAATATGTTTATGTAATTGTAATTTCTATTCTGGGTTTCATAAAATTCTATAATTTTATTATGATAATATAAGTTTTTAGAAAGAAATCTGATTTCAGGGTGGACCCAAAATGGGCAATTTCCTTCTGTTCTTTTTCGAAGTATGAGGTATTGTCCCTTTTAAGTAAAGAGAAAAAACCCTAATAATATCGATATATTAATAATTATCGGCATATCGATACCTTGAGCTTGGTAAATGGGATTGGCTAAATTGCGAATCCCATTGGCCAAGTTCAACGTGCAAAGGCATTTCTACTATTCCACCAATCGCTCGAGATCCGTGCCGGTAAAATTACCATATTAGAAGAATATTATGAATGACAGTGATTCAATAAAAAAATAATTCTGAAACGTTCGTAAATTAGTTTTGGCTAGATGATAGATAGACTGATATTTTTCTTCTGCTTTTAACGTCGTATTATTATTTTTTAGATCATATCAATCAAATATTGAAAGGGAAAAAAAGGTTTCTTTTTAAAAATTTGATATACTGAAATGTGTGTTTAAGTTATATACCTAGTAGTTTTTATATAATATATCGAAGCGTAAAAGGCTATTTGTTCCAATGCATATTTAGAGAGAGACAAAACATATGTTGTTTTCTTATCATATTATCAAATGAAGAAAATATTAAGAATTTGGTTTCTAATTGAAATCTCTATTTATTCCTATTCCAGTACAGTACATAGTTTATTAATTAGGCGTTGAATACAATTTAATTTAATTACTTTAAACTTTTCTCCTGATATATTTTCGAAATGTCGTTTGAAACAGACAGCCTTTTACCCCTCGATATGGAGACTTAGATGGCTAAATATCACCACGGTTGGACAATATGCGCCCTTAAGTGAACAATTGGCGACGTTGCGTAGTGTGCGTACATTCAATACATAAGACGTCGTACGTTGTAGGACAGTAAAGCGAAGGACATACGATTACGGCTGACAAGGCAATTAATAAGGGCAGATGGCGATTGAGCACGAGTCACCCGCTTGGTCGGAATTAATCATAGGACCTCACTACGTGTAGACAACGGAATGTGGGTTATTGCCATTGGCCAAGATTAGATTGTCCTTCGAAGGTTTTTGTGGGACACATGTAAAACATGGAATAAAATGCCTATTTTCCATTTATTTAAAGTACATGAGATCTATCTAATGAACTAGTGAATAGGGTAAGACGATAGTTTAATTATCTGAGTCACTTTTTTTCTTATTACAAAAAGTTGCATCCTCATAATTTTTGTACGAGAGTACAAAAATATGACATCATTTATTTATGATTAAATATATCGAAACTAGCGTGGGTCTAACCTAACCTAACCCCAATACGTAATTCTTCTTTATTTAGCCAGCAAGCTTTCTTTCACATAGGTACAGGTAAATTAGCTTCGAGACGATTATGCGTTTTGTAAAAGTATTTGTATATTTACAGGACTTCTAAACTTGAAATTTAGTATTAAAAATTATGTTTAATATTAATATTTATTATTTAATATAGTTTAATATTATTACTTTCATATCAAGTGCTTGCCTATAATTATATATACAAAAAATATTAGTTTATTTATTTATGTACTGACAGTAGACTACTACAAACGCAAAAACGTCTCGAAGCTAATTTATCTGTACGGTGTATAAAAAAATTATCCAGGCGCGCTTCGGCGACTCGATTAAAAATGATTGTTTTTGTACATATTTTAAATAAGTCAAAAGTTATATAACTGATGGTGAAAACCCCCACACGCGAAAAGTGACTTTGTTTTATACTATGTAAAGAATTTCGCAAATGCGCGTTTGAATGTACTTGATACACTTTAAACGCTATAAATATTTAATGAGTATTTATTGACAACAATGTCATCTTGTTAAAGTAGTTATCGATCATACATTTATCTATATCACAAGAAAAGATGATAGATAATATAAGAACAATAGATAATATAAGAACAATGTGAATATTTTTTATTGGAAAAAATCATCATATAATTGAATAAGTTCAGTATCAAAAGTAGGTCAGAATACAAGACGACATTATGCAACCAAGACGGCAATTCCATTAGGACTATAGAATGGTGGATGATCTCGGGGACCTCTTATCGGACACCTGTGGACTGTTTTGAATAAGACAGTCCATTTAAATCTCAGATTGTTCTTTACTTGTAACTAACTGAATTTGTTATTTCGTAAGTCAGTAACAATGTATTTATGTAAGCGTTTTGGCAAGTATAGACGTAAAAATTGCGCGAGTGTAGTGTCACAGGACTGGTGTTGAGTGTTGAAGCTAACTTATAAGTGTTATACCTTAATATTGTATAAAAAAACTCTAAATTCATTTTAAAAATGGTCTGAATACCCTGTAATAGATGTATTATATTTTATACGAATCTCAATGCGCGAACTTGACATGTATACAGCCAACAATTACTGAAATAATATAGTAGTTAGAAAATCCAACTGTTCATTTGTTAAATTTTAAAAGAAAAATACACAATATCTGGTAGAAGACAATTAAAAACTGTAAATATCATTCTGCATACTAATAAAGTCCGTAAATAACGTCAATTAGATTTTCCTTGAATCTGTACGAAATGCAAATGCGTTTCAGTGAAAATACATTTTCAACGAACAAAGGAGTAGGTCAGCGGAGTTGGCCAGGTGTTCCACAATTTCATCTCAATATATATAATCTTAAGGGCTTCCGACTGATTTTTTAAATCAATATATGGTGTAGTTGTAAATGAATGTACTTTATTTTCATGGTATTTCGAATTACCTAAATAAACACTTTGTTAGCGACGTTAAGTAACAAGCAAGAATACTGCGTGAAAGTTCCCCTTTTCACATAAATTCAGAGTTTGATACAACACACATGATATTAGCAATTATCCCCGTTTTTTCATTCAAATATTATCTGAAGAGTATCTCTATCACATTCACACTATTTGTGCGTATTCAAATTTTGCAATAATTTTAATATATTTTGATGCATTGAAAGCCGTGATGGATTAATGGTAAAGGTGTCTCATTCCATTAACGTAAAAGGACATTGTTCTGCCAGGATTATAATAACCGAATCCTGGCAGAGCAAGCATGTTTTAGGCATTTTTTTCTAGCCCAATGTGCGTATTGTTATATCAATTACATGCTCAGCAATCAGCACGCTAATGCTGACAAAGCGTCCGTTGCGTAGAACATTTGTTGGCCCGTTTTATTGATCAAATATAATCGATGTAATCGGTATTTATTAATTACGCACATATATACATACATTTATATGAATTTGGTACGTATATATGTGTATGCGTGTGTGATGTATATATGTTTACACCTATATGCATTAAGAATTAAACTGAAATACAAAAGTTTTATTCACACTAAGTTCCACTGGAGAATATTTTTAAGGGTCATATATATAAATTAAAAATTTAGGCTACTTCCTGTTCTACGTACAACGCTCTGTAACTCATACACATGCACAGACTTTTAAAATATCTGGAATTAATATCTCACCTATGTCATGTAGGCATGTAGTGAGATCCCCTTAAGGCACGGCCGCCACGAAATCTGTCGACGTCGAGGGCCACCGTGCCCCTTGCACTTCCAATTAATATGCGCCACGTCCCCGGTTTTAATTTTAACTAACCCTGATTTACAATGTCCATATGAAATAGTTATTCGTGCGCCGGTTATATACCTAGTTATATACGAGGTGTTATTTTGCGTTTACCTATATATATACCATATTTATATAGAATTCGTTAAAATGATAATGTGATAGATATCCTCCTTGAGTCTTAACCTTTTCCCATTTTTTTAAACTAATTTTCGCCATCGGTAACGGTTAGCGGCAACATGCAGTGCGTCGTACATAAAATCGTTGAGTGTGGTGCGGATCTGGTTAGACCAACGCATCGGACTACGCTTCTAGATCTTTTTTTTTCTATGATCGATGTAAATAAAGACAAATAAATGTATTTTGTAAATAAATTTGTGTTCACTACGAAGATTATTCAGTTTTAAAGACATTTTACAACCTTCGGAGTCAGTTACTACCGGTTGGATAGGTCAAGTGGAGGAAAGGGTTAATTGGAACATATTTTAAAAGGCCTACTTCCAGCAGTGGACATCGACTAACTGACAACGTAGTACAGCGATTAAAAAATACTAATTCTATAATCAACCTCAAAAACGTAAACCTTAGATTAGAGAGTTTTTAACATTAAATAGATAAATAAATAATTCTTTATTATACACCAAAGCATAAACAAACAGAAGTAGAAAAAGATAAAAGGTAGTAACAAAGGGCGACCTTATTGCTAAGAAGCGATCTCATCCAGGCAACCATTTAGATTAGTAAGTATATAAAAATAATTATGGTGCTCTAATATAAGCCTTAACATAGACAGGGTGACTTAATTGGCATTAAAATAAAAATGTTGAAATATAATAAATAATTTTTAATAAGATTTATCTGTGCAGGAACGGAGATAGAATACGATTTCCTGCGGCCAGGCGGCCTGTCGTAAGAGGCGACAAAATAACCCACAGCCAGGTGGTAGGGTATTTGCCCGTCTGGATGGCTAACCCCCCTGGTCTGGAGTATGTCGCCATGACAATCTTGAGTTGTGTTTCGACATTACTGGCCAGGTTCCAGTCACTCTTTAGACAGGGTCAGCACATACGTAGCGCCTTCGGTATCTCAAATGTCAAAAGGCGATGGTAAAGTTCTCCATCAGGTGGGCCGTTTGCCTGTCTGCTGAATTGATGCAAAAAAAATCGAAATGTGTGCTGGGACACATAGTAGAAGTGAAACTTCAACGGACATATGAAAAAACGAATTGTAACGGATAAGTGGCAAAACGAATTGCAACAAAAGTTTAACTAGAAGTTTTACGGGCAGATTGTTAATGTACTTGTCCAATTTGAAAAGCTGCCCGTTAAACTTCAAGTTAAAATTTTGTTGCGATTTGTTTTGCCACTTATCCGTTGCAATTCGTTTTTCCACTTGTCCGTTGAAGTTTCACTTCTACTATGTGTCCCAGCACACATTTCGATTTTTCGCAGGTTTACTGCAAATTATGATTTTAGGTTAGGTACATTTTAATGAATGCATCTTTTATATAAACATATTTTATTTTATCAAACAAAAAAAAATGAATTCGATCCGGAACCAAAAACGCATCCATAGTCTACTCTAAAATTATGCCGCCTCTCACCACGTTTAGTCTAAATTTATGCCACTCCTCCACGCGGCCGTGACGCTTTTTCGTGACAGAAAAAACCCTCCGTCTATATAGAAGTTTCACTTCAAAAGTATTGGATTTTAACTCGCAAAATGCAACTCTTGTCAGTGCGATCGCAGCCGAATGGTGTAAAGGGGATGGGGTCGTTTTCAAATGTATGGACTGTAACTACACCTTTACACATACACATTGGTATCCTGGAATTAGTTCAGCGCTATTCATTACCCGCTGGCACGCGGTGTGACGTTGATTGCTTATTGAAGTTGTTGATAATTCCAATTCCAGCAGATCTGTATGAAAGGAGTTATTCGAGTGGGAGTTTGTATGATATAAATTAAATTTTCTATTCATTATTTTTTGTCATTTATAAACCACGGTAGTTTAGTGATTAAGGCTTTTAGCAACGCCAACCAACGTCCTTGACGATTTTTCGGGCGATAACGAGGATCCCATTGCCGCGGTCGTTTTTTAGATTCAATGTTATTTTATTTTGAATAAAATGTATTGTGTTTAAAAAATAATAAAACCAAATTACTTATCTCTCTTTTTTTATAAAGATTTAGATATTCTTTTATCCTGTTTTGATACAAATTGAAGGAGTAAAATGGTTTCATGTCAATTTGTTTTTTTTTCTTAATTTAAAATAACTAGAATAGTTTTGAAAAAGCCACGTTGCATATCTTATCGTAAAGATTTATGTTAGTTTTTGGGTAAACTATTGATCAGTAAATAAATATCAACGAAAAGTTGTTTCTTTTGCCACTTTCGACCTTTTACGGCTACAGGAGCCTTAAGGCAGTCGCGATTCAGAAATTTCATTCAGAAAAATTAAAATGAACAAGTTAGGGGTAGGCTAAATAATAACTTTAACATTACTCTTTGAGACTTGACATCTTTGTTTTCCTCGATCAAGGCTACTGAAAAGTGGCGGAAACGTCGAAATAAAATCAAATGAAATGCCGCACTGAAAGCCGTTAAAAAGTACTTGAAAAAAAATTTATTGCATGGTTTCAGCAGACATACAGACGGCCCACTTGACGGACAGCGGTCACCATCGCCTATAGACATTTGTAACACCAATGTGCTGAAGCTCTCTAAAGGGAGACTGGAAACTGGCCATTAATGGCGAAACTCAGATCAAGGTTGTTATGGCGGCAAACTTTAGACCAGGGGTGGTAGCCACCCAGAGAGTAAATACCCTACCACCTGACTATGGCTTGTTTTGTCGCCTCTTACGTCAACCCACCTGGTCGCAGGGAATTGTATTCTTTCTCCATTCCTACATGGAAAATTGTAATTTTAATTATGGAAACTGGTATTATTAACAATATAAATTATCTAAATATATCCAAACAGCCTTAAGGTGTTTGGATATATAAGGTTGGGGAAAATGTTTCTTCGCATTTTGTATAAAAATTCAAAAGGTTTTTTTTATACACATTTGACTAAAGTATGTAGGTGCCATTTTGTTGGATAACTTTTTGCCATCTTGTAAGCAGGGACGTGATCCCATTGCTATAAAAATTTTAGGGCTTCTGATCAAAAAACTGCGACAAGTGGTTTTGGCAGTCCTCTCATGATGTTAACCTGACACTGCCTAAGGAATTCTGCAGAGACCGAAACAGGTGAAAATCTGAAGGTGCAAGTTCAGGACTATACGGCGGATGCATTAACACCTCCCAGCCAAACTCTCGTAATTTTTGCTGAGTAGCTAAAGATGTGTGAGGTCTAGCGTTATTATGGTGAAAAACCACACCCCTTCTGTTGATTAATTCCGGCCGCTTTTTCTCAACTTTTTACTTTAATCTCATCAGTTGTTCGCAGTACAGTTCAGAATCGATGGTCCTGCCTGGCGGTAACAGCTCATAATGAATAATGCCCTTCCAATCCCACCATACACATAGCATCACCTTGTTGCGAGTTAACCCGGGTTTCGCCACAGTCTGTGAAGCCTGACCGGCCTTTGACCACGATATTTTTCGCACGTTCTTGTCGTACGTGATCCACTTTTCATCACCAGTTATCAGCTTCTTCAAATGGTTCGGTTTCATTACGTCGTAATAAAGAATCACAAATGAGTACACGGTTCATTAGGTTTCTTTCAGTGACCTCATGAGGCACCCAAATATCGAGCTTTTTTGTGTACCCAGCTTCTTTCAAATGCGCCAAAACCGTTTTATGGTCAATTCCCAGTTCTCCAGCTACATCGTAACTACTAATATGCCGATCTTGCTCCACTTTTTCAAAAATTGCATCAATTTTCTCCGTAACAGGGCGACCAGAGCGACGTGCATCTTTGATATCAAAATTTCCGGATTGAAAACGCTTAAACCAAATTTGCGCTACTCTTACAGATACTGCATTAGGTCCATAAACATCACAAAAAAATTTCGCGGCTTGTGTTGCATTTTTACCTTTTTTGTAGTAAAATTTTAAAATGTATCGAATTTCTTCATTAGATTCACTCATTTTAACAATAAGAAAAACAAATGAAAATCACACATTTTTCTAATTTGAATTTGAAATTGTCTTCTTTAAAATTAAAACTTTTTAATGATACTAAAACCAGCCAGATGCAAATAGTATAGCCAAAGAGATCTTATTACAAGCTCAGACATACTATATGTGAAAAGACTTTTTCCCCAACAAATTATTTCGCGAAGAATTTTTTACTTTTTAGATAACAAAAGTACGTTATGTAATTTTCACTCTGTATACCTACATACCGCATAAATTTATGAAAACTATTTTATAAGTAATAAATAAGGTAATAAGAATTTTTTACATATTAATATAATCATTATAACCACGTGTATATCAATAAAATATTACTAATACTATAAGTTTATATGAATAAGGTTTGCTGATTTTTAACGAAGTCGGCATATTTGGACGAGCAAGTTTAATGCAATCTTATTTTTAAAGCTCGTGCAATCTTCTTAATATAGCTGGACAGGTAACTTTGTTACGTCTTCTTAAGATTTCAACTTTATAATTTTTAAGATTATGAAAGAATAAAGTTTTTAAGCGTTAGAAATAATTTTAGATGTAAAATATTGTAAATATCGTTCATAAGTTTTGATGGCGATTTTTTTAAAAACAGTGAGTTTTTAAGTTTGATGATAGTAAAAATCAACAGCAGTTAAATTTTTATATCTAACTAGCTGATGCCCGCGACTTCGGCCGCGTGGTGCGGTTTTTTTAACTATCCCACGGGAACTCCTTAATTTTTCGAGTACAAAAGTATCCTCTATGTTGACCCGGGATATAAGCTACCACCATACAAAATTTCATTTAAATCGGTCCAGTAGTTTCGGAGATTAGCCGGTACAAACAGACAGACATACAGAGAAACAAAAAATTTGAAAAAAATCTAAATTAGTTCTATTTCACTTCTTACACCCCCCTGACTCTGGTTTTTAGCATTTTTTCTCATTGTATAGAAATTTGACCTCTACAATTTTATAATATGTATAGATGTAAAGATAATATTAGACGAAATATTTCCTTAAGTTTTCTCGACTAGTATACGTAATAAAACTACGTTTTAACGGTTTTAAACGAGGTAAATTATTGGATTTTTATTATTCCAACACTACGGCCACTTTTCAGTAGTCGTGATCACGGAAAACAAAGATGTCAAGTGTAAATCAGTATTGTTAAAGTTTTATTTAGCCTACTGTCAACTTGTTCATTTAAATTATTTAGCTTTAATTTTTTAAATTTTATGGTTTCTATTTACTCTATGGTAGCCTAATATAATTTACCACCGCTTCGCAACATGTTGTGGATTGAAGAGAAGAAGCGGCGTAAGAAACTCTTCAGCAACATGTCTAGCTCTAGTAATTTTATATAGTACTAGCTTCTGCCCGTGACTTCGTCCGCGTGGAATAGTTTCTTTGAGCTAACACTAACTTTAACCCGCGACTTGGTTTACGTAGAAGGTACCTCATCGCCCTTCCCCCTCATGACTGTCCGCGGGCCTTGCATATGTTAAAGGCGTGCGCAGTACTGAATCATTTTTTTTTCTACGATGTTATTTTAAAACTACGATATCTCCTAAGATATTCATTGAAATCGAATGATGCAAATGGCAATTTTGTTTTAAATTAAATACTTGTGATGAATAACGTATTTATTTGGATAAGGATTAATATCATATTTATAAAAACACCTTCGCAAATAATGCATTATTTTAGAACAAATTTGGTTAGCATAAAAAAGATTATAGTGAGCCAACCTTAAAAGATAGACATATGTTGTCGCGGACTTTTTTTAGAACTTTTAAAGGGGAACAATTCTGTCACACATGATTTTTGCGAAATTTTAACCGTTTACGCAGCGCACACAGCGGAAGCTCTCAAAAGGAAAAAATAACCCCCAATTTTAAAACATTCTTCATTGGTGCTCCGCTCCTATTAGTCGTAGCGTGATGATATGTATGTAGCCTATAGCCTTCCTCGATAAATGGGCTATCTTACACTGAAAGAATTTTTTAAATCAGACCAGTAGTTCTTGAGATTAGTGCGTTCAAGCAAAGCAAACAAACAAATTTCAGCTTTATATATTAGTATAGATTAAAATGTTTGGGAGGTAAAATAAAAAGAAACTCAATCAATTTGGTTTGTGTTGTGGTGCACGCAGAAAGAGCGCACAGTGTCCTGAGGTCTGGCATTTGGTTTTTGCTGGGTTTGTGTCTTAATAGTTTTGATAATCGGATCCTATACAGGTGGTACTTGTCAACCATCTTCTCTATTGACATTTGGGTGTTTTTTTATTTCAATACTCTCACGCATCATTATAGGCATGAAAAGTTTCTCTTTTGCGAGGATTTGTGGTTTATCGAATCTGATGTAGTGGTCGGGTTTATCCGGCGTGTGTTCACCGATTGCAGACTTAGTAGACCTTGTATGTTTCATGACAGCAATGTGTTCTTTTACCCGTGTTTTTATGCTCCTCTTTGTTTGCCCAATATCCAATAATCATGGCTACTGAAAAGTGGCCGTAACGTCGGAATAATAAAAATCAAATAAATGATCGCGCTTCCAACCGTTAAAATGTAGTTTTATTATAATATTACACGATTCATTCTGTCTTTTAATTTGGATGAATTCAACAGACAGACCCATACACGTAAACATAAACATGAATCATTCATTGTCATAAAATACCGTAGTGTCTCTTCAGTCTCAATATTTCAACCAAATTGATTCAATTTGATTGATCCTTAGAATATTAGTATTAATTTTCAGTATAACTATGTCATTATTACAATTAAAATATGAATTCACCGACTAAAATAGACAAGTTACTTATCCTTTACTGAATCTATTATTTCAATTTTTACTAAAGACATAAATTGGTAAGACAGGTATATAAAATACTGACTAACAATCCTATAAAATGACCAATAATTATTAAATTAATTAAAGATTTCAAGTTACACTATTATTTTGAAGCATATGTATTAATCGTACAAGCTGACAGTGTTTAACCAAACGATGTAGATACATGTTAGTAAAAACAACAAAGCTGACGTTTGAACGCTTTTGGGTCAGCTATAACGCCACTGGTAACTTGATGGGGAAATGTCAGGGCTTGGTAGCAAGCTACGGGCACTTTTGATGCACCTTAACTCTCTTATTAACAAACGTAGATTAAAGCTAGACTAACTTTACTCCTGCTATTATGTCAGTATTAACCACTTTCAGTATTAATAAACACGAAGTAAAGTTGGAGTATACTAATTCGACTTTAATCTTTGAGTAAAAGTTACTCCAAGCTATCGGATAGTTTTAGGATGGATTAGGATGGATGGATGGACTAAGACTAATCAGTTATTTTAATTAGTAGGTCTTAAAAACATTTGTTTTCTATGACGTTTTTATAATGTTTTCATAATGGTTTCCGAAACAGAAAACAACATTATAAATATTAATACTAAAATACCACGATACCAAATTGTAACTTGTCTTCTCTCTCCCTCTTTAACCCAATAGCACTGTTTCATTTTTGGTTCAATTATTAACGGTTTTATTTAATTTTATGTGATTAGAATATGCGAAATTACGAGTAAGTGAAAAAAAAAAAAAACCTGCTACAAAACAAAAAAAAACACATTTGAAGACACTAAAGCGGACGTCAAAGTTAGCTAAGAACCATAACTTATTTATAGCTATTGTTAACTTCACTTTCTTAAATATATCTACTGACATTGTAAATGTCATTTGTCAACATTATTTGTCAGTTTATCATTTTCATCAACCTAGTCGGTCTTTTTACTTTTAAAATTATAAATGTTACCATAACTAATTCATTACTCTTGGTGTACGGAAGGTATTGTTACTCTGAGGATACTTCTTGTTTTTTAATAATATTATTACAA
Source organism: Dendrolimus houi (assembly GCA_039645545.1). Taxonomy (NCBI): domain Eukaryota; kingdom Metazoa; phylum Arthropoda; class Insecta; order Lepidoptera; family Lasiocampidae; genus Dendrolimus; species Dendrolimus houi. The sequence goes on along the minus strand of CM077127.1, from coordinate 18,255,055 downwards.
TGAAGTTAACACTTGGTTATGTACAGACAGAGTGACTAGTCCAGCCTGAAGTCGGAGTTGTCCTAGGAGAAAGACATTTTTATTAATAAGTCGGTAAATGATCTAGTAGAATTTTTTGTACTTATTTGTTCATATCCATATTAGATAGAGATGAGACTTTTCTACCGTAAAGTTATGAGATCATGAGCTCTTTATAAAGAGCTTTTAGGTAATTAGAGGACTGGTGTGTACCTGGGTAGATTGATCAACGTCACCCATAGAAAACGGGGGCTAGGCTTAGTATTTATACTCCTGATTGATGGATTAATAGGTACCTACATAATTTGAGTTCATAAGGTTTAGTTATCTTATTTTTTAAATTTATATTTGTGTTTAATATATTTTCTAAATAAAGGTATAAATACAGGTGTGACTTTCTTAATTTGTTTGTTATTGTCTCACGCCCAAAGAAGATAATTATTTATCATAATCCCTATTAATATTATAAATGCGAAAGTAACTCTGTCTGTTCCGTTTTCACGAAAAAACTACTGGACCGATTTGGTTGAAACTTAGTATATATGTAATTTTAATATCGAGGGTGGACAAGGGATACTTTTTATCCCGGATAGTGGGATAGATTTATGTAAAGGTTATCCCAAAAAGTAGGGTAGATTTTTTTGTGATTTGCCATTTTTCTTATTTTGGTCATTTTTGTCCTTTTATGTCCTGTTTGTCCTTTTTGTTCTTTTTGTGCTTTTGTCCTTTTCGTCATTTTTCTCATTATTGTAATTTTTGTTATTTATGTAGTTTTCATAGACGGGGTATAGATAAATAAAACTAGGACGGTTTGAAATAGAGGATGAAAGTTTGGATGGGACCAATCATTTCTCAAGTTTATGGATGTAAAATTGACCGTGTATAAAAATGCGATAGTAACTCGATATGTCTTTCTGTTAAACTTTCACGGAAAACCACTAGGCATACTGGATAGGGTTTGCTGTAATTTTGTTTAAATGTAGTTTTAATACCGAAAATGAACATAAATACTTTTCATGCCGGGAGATGGGATGCTTTGCGATATAAAATGAAACTAATATTTCGGGTGAAAATAGCAATAACATAAAAATTTTGTACAATGTAATCTGTATTAATGCCTGCTCTTTAAACAAGTAGTAGGCACTAGAGGTTGACCCGTGGCGTAGCCACGGGGTAAACTCTAGTACGTATATAATAAAAAAAAGGTGTGTATGTGTGTGCAGTTCACACGCAGCAGAAGTGAAATTTCAGCGAATATACTCACAGATAATTGTTCGCTAATTTTTATTATTATTATTATAAATATAATAACTCCTTTAGACTACTAAAGGAGTTATTATCCATCAACATATTATAACAAAAATAATAAAACATCAATCTTAATTACATTTTAAGTCACTAAATAAAGTTCAAAATTCAATGCAATGTACAAAAGAATATCTGCCTTAAATATATACTTACAGATTTATTACAGCTAAAATTCATTTGAAGTCGTTATCGTATTTATTATCGTTAAGTTTTATTAAAAGTGAAAATTAACACTAATGGGTACAGAGAAACGTGTTTTATTTTGATTTAAATAAGGTTTAATTTTAAGTGTTTACCTCTTTTTAGTGTCACTTTTTCGTTTCAACGATTTTAAAATCACAACCATTCTAAAGAAGTTTCCCTTTAAAAAGGGCAGTGAATGAATGAATAGAATAGAATGGTTTAGTAACTCAAAGATGAAATAATTTTAAAGCATATGTATTAGAAATTTATGCGACCACAGCCACGTGGAGAGTCCTAGTCAAACATAAATGTTTGTTACAATAAAGGGTCTTATATGATTCTATTTAACAAACAAACTTATTTGTAACGCTACGAAAGCTTACTATACTAGCATGCCAAGACTGCGAGTAATAATTCATAACTTATCTCTATATTTACGCATACGCTTCATATAAGTCAGTAGATAACATTAAGTTGATGGACTTTTTGAATTATATAGACGGTTTTGGGGCCGAAAATCGACTAGTAATAGCTTATCGTTAGACCGCCTGACTATCAAGTAGGGACTAAAAATTTAGTACACTGGGCTAGCATGTAAATCGTTCCAAATATGAACCTCAATGTTACGCATTGTATAAAGGAAGACGCAACTTGATTCGTCTACTCGTCGTATTTTATATACAAACACGTCATACGCTTGCGCCGGCACGTATTAAAAATAAAGAAATAATATTAAAATATACTCACCTTATGCGTGTTTTGGTATACGGCATGTGAAGAATGAGAGAGGATCTGAAAGCCATCATACAAATGATCTCATCATAATCCGAGCATTAAGTACTGATTGCGATCAAAACGTATGCTTCGAACCCGAAAATTACACTGGTCCACAACAATAAAAATGTATGTGTTATATATTTAGTATGTTTTATTTACTTATTTCATATATTTTGAATGTTTTATATTATTTATGGTCTACACAGGTTATGTTTTAATATTTTCCTTTTTTTAAGGGGTTGCCTGCAAGAGATCGCTTTAAGCGATAAGGCCGCCCTTTGTTCGACGTCTATTGTATCTAGTTTTTAAGAACGTACTTTTAATTTTGGTGAATAATAAAGTGTTTTCATTCATTCATTCTTCAATAAAAAGTGGTTTTTACCAAACTGACCCCAGACTTAGTCTTTTGTACCATAAACCCTTCCAATTTTAAGGGTGTATGGACCGAACTGACCCCAGCTTCTGATTCAACGCGTCAAAATACATAAGAATAGATGGGTCTGCTCAAAAGTACAATATTTTTACTTTTTGTGGGTCGGTGTTATTTACATTCACATTTTAGAATTTGATAACCTGTTGATCTGTTACTATCTAGATGTGGTAAATCTATAACATTATAAAATTCTAAACATACCGTGTCTGTTAAAGATATTTAAAAAAATACCAACTGGAATAGATTATATGAACAATGGAGAACACGACACAATTTCTTTTAGATTTCTTGGGAGTCACGTAAAAACTACGGGGCTGATTTCGATGCGATTTTCGCTGATTGACAGCTAATTCTTGGACAAAAAAGATTACCGAGATAAATCGTAGCATTTCGGTAATCTCGCGGAAAATTTTCTGTGACTGATTTAAAATAACCAGATTAAAAATATCGACTTCCAATGTGATTTTTTTACAGAACGATAGCGAATTTAATGTAATAAAATGTGTGATATTTTTTATGCCGAGAATCCCGTGGGAATTTTCCCGGGAGCGGTTTCCACTAAAACGATAGCTTACATTCTTTTTTTAAACGCTGCAATATTCTGTGTCCCGGGACTCCCGCGAGAATTTCAAGTTAAGCGTGGACGAAGTCGCGGTAATATCCTAGTTTAATATAAAGACCTCTTGTTCCTTGGAAATTGTGGCTGGTGTGTTATTGAAAGTAGTTTTATTTTAGCTCTATTTAGCAATAAAATCCTAGATCAATGTGATTTAGCGACAATAAGTCTTTTTTTTATTATTTTTGGTAAACTAACATTCACGGGTACTCCATTACATATGAATGGTATGAAATACAGATTTTTTGAATGAGAAATTCATTCATTAATTTATTCTGAGGAACATGACTGAGTATAACTCACAGTGAACTCTTTGATAAGTTAGTAAAGTCGGCAAACGGTCATATAAACAATTTAAAATAAAATCCGGCTTGAAATAAATCAGAGCGTATAAATCTATTTCTACCTTTATATTTTAGAGCGATGTGTGGAGGATAAAATACGTGAACAGGTGCTTTATCATAACGCAAAGCCGCGTGTCAGGGCGCAGCGGCGGCATGATGTACAACCTTACGGGCTTACGCTGCGCACCGTACGACATCTTGCGGAGAAATTAGAACACGTCTTAATGTTATTTAAAATTTTGTTGTATTTAAATTTTGTTTATGACATTATATATATTTTAAAACTATAAAACAAGTACAATAAAAATGTACATCCCACTGCTAGGCGCAGGTCTCCGCAATTTTAGAGGAATGTACAATGTCCACTTCTCTAATGGGGGCGTTGTACATTCGACAAAGTCGCGGTCGTGTAATCATAATGGTAATCTTGATGAGCATCGTCGATTTTCGGGTGATTTTTTTCTTAAACATTACAGGAACATTTTAGGATTATCATAATTGTAACAATATATAAATTGGACCAGAAATACTACCAAAGCAAGCAGTACATGCTGTCTGGTAGGGTTTGTTGAAGCGAGACGTATATTTTTTAATTACTCGGCCATCACAATTTTTAATGTTGTAAATTTATTTCATTTATGAGCTATTTTATATTTTAAAAATATATTTTAACTTATTTAGGAACCATGTCATCTATTTAAGTATTAATCTGAAAGAAGTCTTATAATTCAAATTTAAAAAGTTATGAATATTTTAATAAAAACAAAATTGTCGTAGACATAAAAATAAAATTTATACATGAGTATAAATCACGAAAATATATAAGAATTTTAAATCGGATTACTCGAATACCATTTTTTGATTTACGCTTCACAGTGTTAAGTTATTATAACTTAGGCTTAATAGAATATTTTGGCGCTCGTGACACAAATTATAAAAGCTTTACTTTTTAATAAAGACGACTAAAGAATTAAATTGACCAACGGCTGGATATTTCACGAGAAAATAGCTTTTTAAAGAATAATGTCGAGAGGCGGAGAAGCGGTGGAAAAACCGTAGATTGTGCCGACGAGATAGTGGGCTAATTTACAATTTTATTAAAGTTATGAACCGAAAGATCCATGTCATCTATATTCAGGGATACTTGTATTATACTCCCAAGTCCCTGTTCACTCAGCAACTTTTGGTAAGCGATAAAAGCGCACATTTTGTAATAAATTTTAAATTACCGTCGACTCAACGCAGAGTTGTAAAATTTAAGCAATTTATTATTACACAATAATTAGATAATTATGAGGCAATCCCGCGGGTCTGCCCTAATCAAAATACAGCTACAAAACAGAATAACTTATTCGATTTATCCGCTAATAGAGCTAGGAATAAACAAACAAGATTAAGTTTGAGTAAGCGGGTTTAATAAATTTATGGAGCAAATCCCTTCATTCCCAAAACTGATGTCAGAATTTTAAGTTCGCCTCACGGGGAGCTGCTGGGAAGTTGCTTAAGCCACGGAAACACTGGCATCTCGTTGGAGTGCAGTCTTGCATCTTAAATGAATTTCCAGGTGCTATTTATTATTAATTATTCAGATTTATTGTTACTCCAGTTTTTAATGCACCAATTACACGAATTAATATTTCAATGTTAATTAACTATATATATTCTTACAACAACAAAATATTAAAGATTATTGTAATTTTTATGTTTCACTAAGCACAATCTTCAAGATGTAAAAAACATTTATTATTTGCTTTTCAGTTACTCTTGACGTCAGTTTATTTTTGCTAATAAGTTTTATCTTCAAATCAGAGGCTGAAAATTTCAATTTTGTTTATTAATATAGATTTAAGAATTACTAAAACTTTTTACGCGTCATCGTTTGAGTATTCAATGTATTTATATCTCGCGGACATTATCGCATTCCATGTTACAGACATGAACCTATTTTTCACATTTTGAGTTAATTGTTAATTTTAAAGCGAATTAACAGTTATTAAAACAGAATTTAAACTTTCAACCGTAGCCCGTGGAGACCATTCCATTTTTAGGAATAAAAGTAATCTATCCCCATAATTATAAGTGTATGTGTACCAAATTTTTATCACAGTTTATTCCCAAGGCTGTGATGAAGGGACAAACAAGCATTCAATCAAAGACACAATTGTAGTCACTCTTAATATTCACAAATAGACTTCTGCGAAGTTATGTAATTGTATATCTCTCTAGATGATTTCGTTCTTATCCCTTTGGTTTTTAATTGAAATAAGGATTTTATAGTCATATGACGTTAAAGGATGTCCGGTAAAATTATTATTTAAAAAAATCTCAAGGCTTATTATGTTCATTATTAAAAACAGTCTACCTTGTAATAGAAAAACAGACTTTTCAAGTTTTGATAGGCTCTTAAAATTATGTAAATTGAAGTAGACATGACCTTAAGTAAGGAAACTAAAAATTCAAGTTACATTTATTTATATAAATTCATTTCATATAAATCCTTTAAGCAATAAGGTCGCCTATTGTTTTTACCATGACAATATTGTAATCGTATAAGTTGCACGCAGGTTTGCCGATGACTACTTACTATTATTGTATATACTTATGTAAAGTATTATAACTAGCTGACCCGGCGAACTTCTTACCGCCATATTTTCTGAATTCCTGAAAGACTGTTTCATGACACAAAAACAAAATCACCAAAATCGGCCCAGGTGATTGGGAGGATTCTAGAACCCGATCTCAGCGCCACCTACCGGTTCTAATTACGAATCTAAACCACCCGGGAACCCACTCAAAAACTCAAAAACAAAATCACTCCAGGTGATTAGGAGGATTCTATGATCCAGGTGATTAGGAGGATGACCATCGACGTGTGACATCATGAGGCTATCGGCAAACCTTCTGCGCACGTGGAGTGTACATCTTTTTTTTTATAATTGTTTACTTGGTTAGCAATAAAGTGTTGTCTCTCTATCTACATTCATTAACAAACATATTTTATATCTGAATATAAATACACGGTACGTACATAAATCTCAAAATAGTTATATAAAACGTCCATCAGTGCCATTATAAAGATATCAAATTAAAAATAAATATTATTTATTCATTTTACAAATATATTATGTCAGTAAGAAGGCATTTTTATATAATCATATCAACAATTAGGAATTATAACAATCATCAACTGAATAATATGGTTCTTTAAGAATGAATGCTGCATAGAATTTATACGAAATAAAAATGATACCATATTATTATTGTCGATAAAGAGCGAGGGGGATCGTTCTTAAAATGCCGGCTGTAATATTTTGTGTAAAACAATAAATAACGATATAAACATAAGACAAAATAAAGTATTTTTAACACGCTTTTGTTAGTTTAATAATAATTTATAAAATGTAAATATTATAGTGAAATATTAGGTCTTTTAAAAGGTAAATCTTTAATGTGATGATGAAAAGTTCATAGAGAATATTTTATCTTTTAGACCAACAACATTTTTACTTTATAATTATTTTTTCCGTACTAATAAATTTAAAGTAACCGCCTATTAAAATGACAGATATAAATGAAGAATGAGTGCGCTAAGGAAACCATGTTACTGTAGTAAATACGTAATATGTGTTCAAAACTTTGCGGCAACTTTTGACGCAGAACGTACTGGGAGTATTACTTGGTAGTTGTTAATCGATTTTTCGTACTACTTACAGGCAGATGCATCAATTTTTCAATTCATAGCAAACATACTGGACTATATAATATGAGCCAGTCCTATAAATACTTTCTTTGCTTTGGTATGATTAAGTAAACATAACAATGGAAAAAGGATGTTAAGAATCGACCAGTAAAAGCCCTGAAAAATTCCTAAATTCTACAATATGATTAGATTGTATAATGATTTGAAATATTGAAAATTTTATGATAAGTAAAAACAATAGGGCGGTCTGTAATTCTGCCTCATTACAGCCCGGTCTATAAACACACACAATAACATTGGAAAGGGAATGTTAATTATACGATGTACACCTTTATAGTTTTGTTGGAGATGTTTTCTGCTGTTGATTGCAACTTGCAACCTCGGGTATTTTTTAAATTTAAAAGTGTTACAAAATAATATAAACCTATAAGGAGGCTGTCGTCAACAATAACACTTTTGAATTCTTTTATATTTAGTATTTTTTATTATAGATAATTTTGGTCTAAAATTATCTCGAATCTAACTCGAACTAAATGATATCTCGGCTTAAAGTAGATCAAAATAGGAACATCCCAATATCTTATAAGGATAATCCTGATAAATTCAATATAATACACGTAATGCAAGTTCAGTTATTATTGCAATAACATTTTGTTTTAACCGGATTATACTGGAACTCGACGATACACGGCGGAAAGGAGATTATCTCGGATTTTCCGGAACAATTTCTAAAGAGCGATAGATAAAGGCACAATCGATTGACTTAACAGAAAGATACAAGTTATGGTAGTATAGTGGGTAATGCACTACACGACTTATTCTGGCTAGGAGGGGCATGAATCACTTAGGCAATATTTCTGTCTTTATGTTAGTCAATCATTGTCCACTGCTGGACATAGGCCTCCCCCCCAAGTTTGCATCAAGAATGCCGGTTCTCTTCTGTCCACCGACGTCCTTGTCCAGATCATCGGTCCATCGGGCTGGAGGGTGTCCAACCAGGAGTCCATTCGAGCATTCATCTGCTCCATCGGCTATCGGGCCTCGAAATGTATCCCGCCCACTGCCACTTCATCTTGCTAATTTTATTACTCTTTAGTTTTGACTACATAAATTATTAGTAAAAGCATGTTAAAAATAAATTTTACTTATATCGTAGCGGGTATGTACATATATATAATCTTATACACGCATCTATATGTGCACACTGCATTAAATTAAATAAAACAGTCATTATTTACATTTCAACAAACAACATCAAACATAATACGCAAACGAATACATAATAGTTGTCAAAAAGTGGCACAAAGACAGAGAGATTATTAACGCAGTTTTAAAATGTAGCCAAAAATAATTACTGACTAGAAAATTAGACATATTGCATATTCTCTAACAGCAGATTCTCAGTAACGTTCAAAATATTAATTTTGAACGTTACTGAGAATCTGCTGTTAGTTAGTTACTGAAGTAATGGACAATTGAGTATTAACTCAATTGTACATTACTTCAAAAAAAAATGTTTATCAGAATAAATATGTGTTTGGACCTGCACATAGACTCTGAGTTTTCTCAATTATTTCTCAGATACTTGCATCATACATGATACATAACATCTAAGTTAAAACAGTGCTTTAATAGACCAAATACAATGTCAACAGCTGTGATACGTACGTCTAATTGTGTGATACACGCACCGGTACACCTTAAGCCGTACACAGCAATATTGTAGGATAATTGGGAACTTATGTCGACGTACCAATTGCTTTAATTATCCGGCCGGCCCACTCTACTGTGAAGATTATTTCGGCTGCCAAATGCAGGTTGTATTCGTTTAATGCGATTCACGAAATCAGATTACTTTATTGAACACGAACAGATCATGAATGAAATTCGATATAATCGTCGATGGTGTTGCCGGCCGCGTTTTACGGCCAGAATTTAGTTTAATCGCCTCTGTTTAGACATTTTACGCACCTGTTTCGGATAAGTGATTGATTGGCCAAATATGTGCGAAAATATTCTTGGATGTATTTATTCTTACGAGATTTCATGTTTTTTTTTAAAACGAATACATACTGATATTATTACTTTGCATTTGTTAGAGAATTGTCTCTCTTTTTTTTCACTTTCTCCCAATTATTTGGGGCCAGCGTAATATGTCTTTTCCTTCTACACTTCTCTATTTTGACATACATCTTCTGTCACACCACATATCATCATATCATCCTTCACATAATCCACCCATTTCTTTTTTAGTCTACCTTTACATTTGTACCCATCTATTTGTAGTTTAACATTCTTTTTGTCACGTGACTTTCATCCCTTCTCATTCATTACATGCCCATACCACCTTAACCTTTTTCCTCTCAATTTTTCAGTCACTCAATTGTATTAAAGTTTGATTTTGCATCTGAATTCTTTTTGAAAAGCCGTTTCACCTGCCTTATAATATAATAAAAGTTGAACATACTTACCAACAGATTCTTGTGCACTCAAGGCTCTTTTACACCTGTTTCACTACTAGCCTCTGATTTTCCATTCTTGTAACATTTATTTATTATTTTATACTGAAGTAGATATGATCGAATCGGCTTTAAAATTTGGAATGAACGCCATATAGCCTATAGCAAGTGGTATAGTGATTTGTATAAAGAGGATTTGTACGTCTTTCCTTTACTATTTCAGCAATAAAATTATAGGTCTGAACTAGATCCGTTAAATAGTTTTGAGATAAATGACAAAAATAGTAGACTTTGGTCACCCCTACAAAACTGTTGATTGTGCGTACATTAACAAGCACTTCAACAACAACAACAAATCTTTCACTTGTGTTACTTTTATTGTAACACAACCAAATACCAATAAAAACACTCCAATCATTCTTATTTTCATTAACCAAAAAAGTATTGTATTTATACTCACAGTATACAATGTTTTAACAGATTAGGTCATTTCAACCTCGGCGAGGTAAATTGGCTAGAATAGGTCCGTTCTCCTAAATAGAGTCACGTAACGTATAAGAAAGTCCTGTATTTATAGCCAAAGGTGACTTTCACTAACAGCCGGGGTATCGAATAAAGGCCACTGGGTAGAAAGAATGAAACCAATTGCTTTTACGAGACACATTTGTTCAGGAATTGTATTTCAATTTCGAATTATGAGGACTTTTTTTGTAAACATAGGAATTTTCGTTGTCAGCTTGTGGTATCTCGGAGCTAATGCATGATAACGCATATAACCAACAGTTTTATGTAGTTTAATGGGCTCATTGTAACTCTGCTTTGAAGATAAAGGAAAATATTGATACAAACTAGCCCCTGCAGGTATTTTATTACCCCTTTAAATTTTTGTAATCTATTGTTCACCCTAATCTCTTTGTTCATGCCGCCGTAAGACGTTATAAAACCTTCTTTCCTCTGTCGGTTGGTGTTGGTATATCATACGATTTCTTGGATGCCATTAAGCTGACCATTTAACGATTTAAAGAACCAGTGGGCAGCATGTTTCTAGGAGGCCATGTCTAATTTACAAATGGATGAGGGTCGGTCAGTCGAAAAGTACGCTAGTCGTGTCCTGACTACGGACGAGGCGATACCTATTGCACTCTCGGAGCAAGTATCTTATAACGACGAACTTTGAGCGATTTATGTGATAACGATTTTCTGCCCTACGATTTGGTTTTGTAGTATTCAGCTATACTTGTAAGAACTGTGAATTATGTGTGTGTAATTCTAATAAACTTTGTGATAATTTCATCGGCATTTTTGAATTCGCACCCTACAAATCCTCTACAAATTCGTAACAATATCTAAGTACTCCTGATTATCTAAAAGAACGCTATAAATTCGTTTCTTGCTCTCATAATTTACGCCCTTCCACTACCCTTAGATTGAATACCCCTGTACATAGCTCAACTTTCAACAACAACTCTTTTCCTACTGTCAAAGCTATACAGCTCTGGAACGCGCTGCCTGTTTCTATCAGACAAGCAAAATCGCTACCGATATTTAAAACTATGATCAGAAAATATTACCTGTCGTTAGAATTATGATTATATTTAAACATAATAATATGCATGTATATGTCGATAAGCATTTATATATTCTCATGTATATAAAATACATATCTATTTAACATATCACACTTCAGCGTAGATAACTATACATATACTACATATAAGTATTTATAATTAAAATTTTAGTAATTGTACTTTAGGTTACGTATACCTCTATCGCCATTATCGTCTCAATTAATTCCTGGGGTTGTCTGCAAGAGATCGCTTTTTAGCGATAAGACCGCCCTTTGTGTGTAATTAGATAGTTTTGTCTGCAAGTTCATTTTTGTATTGGTGTACAATAAAGTGTTATCTCTCTATCTATCGTGAGGAAACCGCTATATCGAGATAATCGGCGAGTGCAACCCGTCGATTCGCCTTGGACGATCGGGTATATCGTCTGTTCTGTAATAGGGTTTATGGGCTGGTATTAAAATCATAGCTTTGTTATCATTACAGTTAGTTTAAAATTCTTATTTAAAAAAAAGTAGTAGCTCAGTTTTTCAATCCAGTGACTTGAGTTTGGAAAGTGTATATCGCTTAGGCAGTTTTTTTTATATTGTTACGTATTGTTAGTGAAGGCAAACATAGTGATGACATATGCACATCGAAATAATAGATGTGTGAATCCGATTTAAACAAGTGTGGCATATATACTGTCCGTTATTCTAAAAATAGCTCAGCAGGACGTCATAAGGTTTATATTACTTAGGTAGATAAAATTTAGTGCATCTACTAATAAAAGTCCCAACGAAGTATGAAACGTATCAAATTATTGAAGTGAAACTTCTTTAGAACCGTTGTGAATTGAAACTCAATGAAACGAAAAAGCGACACTAAAAAGAGATAAACATAAATCTATAGGACTAAGGCTGGTGTGCACCGAAATTTGACTGATGGTTAAAATAAAATAATCGCTAAAATTATATGCCTAAACATTCTATTTTAACCATCGGTTAAATGTCGGTGCACACCAACATAAGCCTGCGAGAGAATGAAATACGAGTTTTGCATTGTGCAGCACAGATTAGAGTCAATAAGAGCGATGATTAAACATAGATTCAATTTGGATCGAAATAAAAGTCATTATAATATATTTTTGACCAAAATAGTGAAAAATTGAAAGTGGTACTTAAGAAGTTTATTTTGAATTATAATATGTTGACGGATGTAGGTTAAAGGTATTATATTTATATTAATAAATGTTAGAGAAGTATTATCTGTGAGTATATTATGTGAAGTTTCACTTCTACTACCTGTGAACTGCACTCACACACACACACACACACACACACACTTTTTGTTTGTTATTGCAGATGTTTATGGGAATTGGCAAACATTTTCTACTGTCAGAAACTCTGCCAGTTCTTTTACCACCAAATATATAAAACTGACTTAAACATGTCAATAATAAACGTCTAAGGTATATTATAAATGAAACTGCGCTCCAGTCTTATAACAGAAATCTAAATAAATCCATCTTTTACTTGATACAAGTACCTATTTATTTAAATTTATTATTCACCAGGAGATATTTTCCGTGCCAAGATAGTGTTATTATGTCAGTCTTTGTCTTAATTATTTTGTATTTTACTACTAGTTTCGTTACTTACCCATTATTGTCACTTGATTTATGTATCTGCATTTTCGTATCCTCTTTTACTATTATATTCCCTTTTCGTCATCTGTATTATGTATTTTTTGTGTTTGCTCATTTTATTATTTGTATATTTTTATTTGTATTTAAATTTATGTGTATATATGTAAATTTATTTAATAATCTAATGGTATATAACATTCTGTTTAATATTTTAGGGACGTCGATTCGAGTTTCATAAAATTTGGTTAGTATGTGTTCTTTCGTTTACGGAAATCAGCATATGATACTTTATAATTCTATTCTGTAAAATGAAACATTCTGCGTATGATAGGCTTTGCTGCAATTTGCCACTTAGTTACTTAATAGACCATTGAAATTGTAAAGAAATAATGCCCCTAATTTAAACTTTCGTGTTTATCGCCATGTAGGAAATTGAGAGATGATGAAAAACACATTTAATTAAATTCAAAGTACCTAAATCGTTCACCATAAAAGTCGTATGCTATAAAAAAATATGCTGCAACACTAACTTTTATACTTTTAAGTGAAGTATTCTGATAAAAATGAAGGTTTCAACGAAAATTGGTTTCAATATGATTTGTTAGTTTTTGAAATATTTTTCAATAAATGCTTTCTTTAAGGTTCAGTAGTCAAATAACAAAACACCTTGGACGTTTGTGACCTTTGCGGAACTCTACACTATTGGAGGATTGACATGCAGTTGATCAATTTGAAAAAAATCGATCTGTATTTAATAATTCAAATTTAAAGGAATATTGTTTATTTTATTTACATATGCAGAATACTTACTTTTCATTGACTTGTAGACTCGTTCAGTATTTTTGTATCCGAGTATCATTTTACTGTAACTGAGGCTATTTATTGCATAATTCCTATAAACTGTATAGGTAAATAGGTTTTTATAAAATTACCTTTAATCGTCTCTCTTGTAAGATGAGTGTTGTGCCTTCGCACATAACTCATTTTACATATTAGTTATAGTTTAAGCATGTTTATAAAAATTAATGTTTAGTTTTGAACCGCATAGTAAAAAGATGCACGTTTTGGAGTTACAGTAAAATGCTTCTCAGGCGTACCTGGCTCATTGGTGACTATAATTTAATTTTCAGAGGGAAAATGTAGGTAACTTATTGCATTAAAATGAGAATAATATGAAAATATTTTACAGAAATCAATGGGCGGTCTTATGGCCTTAACAGACAGTTCTTTAGCAAGACTATTCTTTAGGAAAGTTCAGTTTTAGAACCATTATTAGGCGTAGCCTATTCCTTCTTGTTAAAGAAAAAATACGCTCAGTTAACTAATAATTATGATCTCTGCAACAATATTTTTAATCACTTTATTGTAGATAAATTATTTTTGATTGAGTTTTTATAGAATTCATCATATTTGGAAAATAATGAGGTGAAACGTTGGATCGTGTTGTGTCATTTATAAATAATACTTTTACGTCAGATTACTGTGAAAAACCTTTGAGTAGAACACGTTTCAATGTTTCACGTGAGGGTTGAAATAAAAAAAATGAAACAACTGGTTTATTGTTTGAACAATGTCCATATTATATTTATTACCACATACACACGGCACGATGTGAACCTTGTCTTAAATCATTGTATTATAATAGGTATATGTACATTGCACAATGTGTATACATACATCGCCATACACGCGCGCCCCGAAAGGCTGTATGATTATATATCTCATAGTATTATGTACGTTATATAATGTATTATTCCAATAAGAAAGTGCATTGGTGCACGAAATCGGGGCGGCGGATGTAACCACCGCTTTTTACAAAACGTTTTGATATTATCATTATTTTAATAAAGAGATGCCGTAAAAACTAATTTATTCATCATTACGATTTATATCCATATTGTATACAGATTCATGTAACATATTTATTATACACGAAGAAATGACGAAAATATTGCGCCGACGCCGCGACGGCGACCGCCGCGGCTCATACGCCTATCATTATCTCCTTTCTCTAATATTTTAAATGTACATGACACCAAATTCGAACGTGTATAAATCCAAATTTATTTTAATGTAAAATCTTAGGTAATTGATTTTTATTGCTATAGAAAATCAGTCAGCACGCGAAGCACGCAATCGAGAAGTAACCGCGAGAACGAAACCAAGCGGGCGGCGTTGCGCGGGGCGGGAGAGTGCCGGGTGCGGAGCGGACGAGCGACCGAGCGAGCCGCTCTTCTCAATGCTCATTGCTGCCTATACTCAAAGACACGCTCTGATGCTGCGCTGCGATTGCCGTGCGGTTAATAACCGATCGGCTGGACTCGGTTCGTGCGGAGCCAATGAGCGTCCGGTTCTACGCGAATAAGTATACCTTTGGTCCTTGTATCTTCAGGTTGGCCATCGCCGATTATGCAAAGCTACTGATCTATGGCCGCCACGGCGACTCTACGAACTTTACCAGTCTGTCACGTTATTAGATTAAAATTAATTATTATCATTAATAACAATATAAAGTAGATCGAGTGTAAAATAATGTAGAATGTCGTTATACAAAATATAATAAATTATCTTTTTTTTCAATTTCTTTATACATAATAATATACGATAATTCGCAATATTAGGATTACACAACGAATCTTTTAAAATAAATTTGAGATCTCGCTTATTATTAAGTAGTCTTTATTTTGATATAAAACACATGTCTAAAATGGTGACTGAAGTAAATCAACTAATGCGTTTACGAACAAGCGAGAAGGGGTTGGCTCCATATTGCTTTTGGGTTAGTATTAACAGTCCTAGCGCTTTGTGTAGGGCTGTCATCTGTCATCCGGGTAGAGGACATAATGACTCACTGACCTACGAAAGCGCCAACGACGAATACCGCCAGTGGGAGCCCTAACTGTGACTCTAACGAAAGAACCTTACGAACCGTACCAACAAACTATAACAATGAAACTAATCATTCATCAAGCTAATTCTGACAGTAGCTCAATTGTATCTAATACCGATCAGATGGTATCGAATATATGCAGCGCCAAACTAGTTATATAACTTCCACTATACACTATTTTTTCAACCTAACATGTTTCTGTATTCATAAAAAAAATCAATGTGAACTAACTAAGCTATGAAGCAAAGAAGAGGTGAGAGTGATTACACGAACATTATAATCATTGAAATGCTTAAAGGATTTTATTACATTAATTTAAAAGTTAATTAATACCAGACGAAAAACATAAATGCGATACTAATTAAAAATAACTAATTAGATTTTATGAACAATTTTCTGATAAAAAAATACAAATGATATATAATAAGTCTCAAATCGCCGTCGGTTAAGAACGCGTGCGAAACGCTGACCGCATTCCCGCGTTAGATGGCAACGCCGATGCGTTGCCCAGAGTACAGGCCAGCCTTTTAGTAACGTGAGACTTCTATCAAACAAGATGATATATGTTCATAAAACCGATAGTCTTCGGGACCCCATGGCCCTAGAGTTTCGACTAGACTAGATTAAAAATTATGTTAGGTTGTAGAAAATAGTGTAGAGACGGCGTGTCTGTGCGGTGAAACGGTCGACCGGCGACACGCGGCTTGACTTCTTTTGCATACAATTATCCGCCGAGATGTGGCGCCTACCTAAACGTCTTTTTACACATGCGGCTAACTATTTATATACAATAATTGTCATTATTTCATCGTCTCGATGCAATCGCGGCGAACCGATGGCTTCTCACGAACGCGGCGAAACGAACGTCTCTCACTATGTTTTTTTTGTATGTTTGTACTCGATTTCGCACGGGGACAAGCAACCGTGTGCGCTTCTCCTACATTAAAAAGGTCGGTAAGAAAATATAATTATAGTGAGGATGTGAGAGTGAATGTGTCGACCGATGGCGGCTATGCGCGCCGGCACCTATCCGCCACCGGCCCGGGCCTAACAATAATAACATCTCATCGTAATAATTAAATATTCTAAGAAAAAATGTCTTAAATACCTATAACACCGTAAATATAAAACAAATAATTACGTTAATTTGTTAGGTATGATATCGATATTCCGACCGTCCTATAGACTCACACCATTCGATTTTATTATCAATTTCCTAGCTAACGTTTTTAACAACATAATCGCGATCGCGACTCCTGCGGTGTGTGTGCGGCCGGCGTGTGTGCGCGCCGTGCGGTGCCGTGCGGTTCCGTGCGGTGCCGTGCGTCGCCGTGCGTCGCGTCGCCTGCCGCACGCGTCCTTCTCTCAGCACTCACAACTCGGCACGAACGAACGAAAAACGCGAAGCGAGCGCGCCGCCCTGCGACGGACGCACTCCATCTAACACTCCATTATTCAATTAACTACATACTCATAAGTAATAAATTACCTTTAAAAAGAATATTGATTTATTTCGTATCATTTTCAATATTTTTTTTTGTAACAGGAAACATTTATATTTATAACGTATTTATATAATAATAGCATTTAAAAGATTGTTTATTATTATTACCTAAAATTTAATACCTAGATTTATAATATTAATGTTTAATTGATGTATGTAATGAGTAATAAAAATTGTAATTAACGAACTGTTGCAACCGAGTGCACGTTTGTAGCGAACAGCGAGCGCATGCACGCTGCACGGTACTAGCGCTAGACTAGCGTCTCAGCGACTGGCTACGCCGCCGTGCAACTACTACGTAGCACACGCGGTGGCGTAGCGGGTGCTAAATTGTTACGCCTACTAGCGGAGCCCGCATAGTTCCCGAACAGCTGCAAACAAGACGAAGTGGTCGATAAAAATGTTTTCAGTACCTAACGAATATGATTAATGAATTGACTTCATATTTTAATCTATTACGTCCAACCTGCGCCTTTGGTTGTAATTTTTAATATCCCTGTCTTTTATTTTATTGAATTGTTTGTGTCATGTAATGTGTATTTATTATTTGGATTAAAATTTTAAATACAACTAAGTACGTGGTGACTCCTAATTCAAGTGGAGTCTTGTAATATTTCAACAGTGATCTTAAATTACGGTAAATACAATCGTTAGAAACAATGAAATATTTATTACGTAATGCACAAAATTGTTATTCATTATAATTACAATACCTACGTTCAAAGGTAAAAGATAGAAACGAATTATTATCTTAACGCGATGAGAGATATTTTGAAATCCGACTTAGCTTCCCAAACGTTCTTATGAATCATAAATATGATCATATTATCCTTAGGATAAAACTTTATACCATAATACATATTATTAAAAAGTATGTATACGCATAACTAACGTAGTCTTATACGGAAGTGATCGAAAATTTGTTCGCTACTGAAAAAGAATAGCCGTTCAAAGAGATGATTTTATACAATTCGAATTAGGCGAAAATAATTACATTAATAGGTAAAATATGCGTAATATATAGTAGTTTAATAATTATGTTAATATTTGACATTAATATTTAAAAATAGAATAAAATATGTGTGGGTGGACGAGCGTGGAGGCGCGCGGGCGCGGTCGCGCCGCTTATTGTCTCCGGGTGCAGCGCGGCGTCCGCCGGCGGCCGCGCCTGACCGCCCGGTACCGGACCGGACAGGACCGGCCACCGACCACTTCTGCACAAAGACGAACAGACGCAAATGCCGACGCGTGCGTAGATTCGGATACGAAAATCACGCCAAAGTTTAAAATTACTTTAACTACTAAAACAAAAATCCCGCGCGTCAAGTAACTGTTATTATCACCTTAATCGTAATTTAACTATGAATAATAAAATATGTAAAGATATACCTCCCTGCAATAAAATCGTCTATATGCATTTTATATAATTATGAAATGTATTTTTTTGTAAGTTTAAATCGTTTATTACTTTGACAACACATCTACGGTACAGTCGAAGCGAGAAAAATTTGAAAAAATACCTGTTCAATCGATAGACTATCTCTCGTTCATACGACAAAAAGTAGTTGATCGTTATTTACAATAGACGGGGTCTCCTCGGGACCGAGTCACCGGGGGATGAGGGAGCGGGATTGGGAACGGGATAGGAGGGGTTACAACACCATGGGAAATAGAAGGGTTGGTACGTGGTACGGTGTGCGATGAAACGCCGCGGTCGTAAAATCGGTCCGCGCGGTCGCCGGACGGATTATGGGTCCGTCGGCGCTGCGGCGCGCCGCACAGCCGGTGGACGTTGCCGCCGCCGGAGGAGCTCGCTGCTGTTGCTGATGGTCGCAGGCTGCGGGGAAGTGCGGCGACCGGGCAGCGCTTGAGGGATACGCTACGCGCCGCCACACCGCTCGCCACCTACATTTAATTTCAATCAATAGGAATGCGGGATACATGTTGCAATAAATTTTAATATTTTTACATACAAAAGCCTGTTCTATTGTATGTAAAATTAAATTAACATCAAATAATATTTTATCATCTTACTCTTAAAATATCATTATAGAAATAATTTTAATTATACTATTCATGGTACGGCCTCATCTGCTACAATGTTAAAGATATTGACTGTGGACGAATACGTATTATTTAAAGCATTAAAAATAACGCCGTAATCGAATAGGCATATTAGTTGTTACATACGTTATCTGTCAATACGTAACGTCATTAATTAATAACAATACCGCATCACAAATAACGCATTACACCTATCGCCAAATCTGCGTGAAACGGCCTATATCTGTAACATTATCCCAGATGAAGGCCCACCATTAAACAATAATTAATGCGCTATTTAACTTCATTTATGTGTACCTAATTATAATGTCACAAGTTAGTACCCTCGTACAAAGTATATGAGGCTGTGTCGTTCGGTAAATTTATAAAAAGTATTTCAATTGATAATTTGGCTGTCCACTCCGACCTATTGTTAAATTAATAATCTACTTATAATATAAAATATATATGAAATAAGACAAGAATCAAAATAGTATTCTAGTATATTAGTGTGTAGTATTAGTAATACTAATAATTTGCAGAATTCTTAACACAATTTGGTTTTATAGTTCAGTCGTAGTTATTAACTATTCTACTGTTAAAACAAGGAAAAGCTGTCATTGCCTTTGCTATTTGGTATAAGCGACTTCATTCTAAATTGTTGTGTAAGCTATTGGTTTTCTCATTAAGGGTCGATTTTTCAATCATCAGATAGAAGTTGTCAGTCGAATACATTATAACCTAAGTATATTCAAAAGTAAAAGCATTCAACTGTTTTATTCATGCAACTAATATTTTTAATTTTTCCATGTTACATTTTATTCCACGAATAACTTCTATTTGGTAATTGAAAAATCGGCGCAAAATAAATAAATCATGACACAGGCTATTGTTTCGATGTTTATTGTTCGGTCGCGGTGGCCTTGGGAAGGGATCGATTAATGTATAATAATAGAATAGGTAACTTTGACAGCGGGGTAAACTTAAAATACTTATAAGTCCAAAATGGAACATTTTAAACTATATACGGATCCCAGTATACGCCAGCGAAGGTGAATAACTCGATTATCATTAAATCTGATAAGTAGTTGTATGTCAACTTTTCGTACCGATATTGAAAATCGTATCCATATTTGTAGACGAAAGTAAGATAATTTTAATACGAAAAAGAAAAACACTTTTAGGGGTATGCATTCACAACATGTAATATGCATTAACACAATATGCGTTCGAAGCGTAGTAAGTAGCGTAAAAAGCAAAAACACGTGAAAATCAATGGTATAAATAATAACTATAACAAATCATGCTTTAACTAAGACAATACTGCATATCGAGATAACTGATGTGTTGAATGGGGAAGCCTGAGCCTAGCAGTGGGATTTTTTTATCAACTATAAATATAAGGGGATGGCAATACTTACTTAAAACATATGTGCTATAACACTTTCAATGGTAACCGTTGGTAAAAGCCGCAGGAATCAGGGGTCCCTGGAAATTAAAAAAAAAGTGTATCAATACAGCTCATTACAAAATAAATAATTGTGATGGTTGCTATAAACCTCCATTAATATAATACTCAATATCGAAGTAAGATTATTTAATTTGGCATAACGGTATAAAATTTAAAAAAATTGTACCACAAGTAGTTTAGTCGAAAATATAAATAATCAAAAATGATTTTTTTTTGCCAAATAAAAAAAATATTCGGGGTTAGTAATAAGAAAAACATTATGAGCTCAGTGTCAACGTTTAAGAAAGTAAAAGTCAGTAGAAAACCTGACTATTACAAAAATGGAAGGAAAATGTAATTAAGTGCAAGCGTATAAACAATTCAGTGGCACATTAACCCTTCCGGGTCTAGATTTAAAGGTAGTATGTTTGGTGTTGCGAGTCGATAGAGCCGTGGCGGACTCGGTGGCCAACAAAATAAAAAAAAGTGAGTGGATGAGTTAGAGCACCGTGCGCGACCGCTCGGCAACGGTAATTACACCGCTTGTTCTCCTTGATTTACGGTTATTGCCCGTGGGGGCATTCCCGTTACCTAATAAGACCGTTTTACACCCGGGAACCACATACGCCTGGCGTGGCCTAGCCCGGCCCAGCCTGGCCGACGGCAACGGCTCGAGCGTTCATTCTCTCATTAACGACGTATTTGTTTTGCCCCAGCGGTTACGAACGATTGAGTTAATATCCCATTTGATATATGACACGCCTGGAATGGAAGGGTAGTTTAGTGAAAAGCCGCCCTTTAAACTCTCAAATTAGACTTTGAGCAAAAATCAATCAGCCCCGCAAGTATTTATTTCCTTTGAATGTTTCCTGTACTTGTTTTTGTGAGATTTCAGCGGATTAGATCACAATCAAAGTGCTGAATGAAAAAAGTAGTGGGATAGGGGCACGAACCTCAGGAACGAGGAATACGACTCAAAGAGGAGGAGGAGGAATGTCCTGAATAGTATATTAGTTATTGTTAATATATTTGTATATGGAGCTGAGACGATAATCCAGAAGTGACAGATTATTTATTTATTAATAGTCTTGAAATTTGGTACTTTAGATAAACTTTAAAGACAAGAAAGATTGTCCTCTATTCAAGTTCCTCAGTTCAATATCTGATTTGAGCATGTTGTCACGAAGTGATGACATTCGATTAAGATATTTGTTATCTAGGGTTTCAGATGATGTAAAATACGCACCTGGCAACAATGCCTATAAGAAATCACTTATAAATATTTCTGAAGAAAACTGGTGTGGAGCAGTAAACAGTACGAAACGCTACACACTGCATAATTAGTTTGGCGACTGTATACTTTTAAGAAGAATGTAAAAGGGTAACATTCAGTGCTAATTTTAAAGACAATAGAACTTTAAAGATTTTAAAATATTGAGGTAAGGAGTTAAGATCTCGGCGGCTGCAATGGCGGCTGATGTCAACAAGCAATGAAGAATAATGGCGTGAAGCGGTTATGGAGCACGGTCGCAGTTTTAAAAGCCATTACCCGCGGCAGTGCACCGCGTAGATTGTCGCCCGACGCTCGTTCTTCCTTGCTCATATTTTGGAACACTTTATAATCGCATCTCTCACGCTTCACTCGCTTGCTAACTTATGGTGATTACGCTTTAAGAGCGACAAGGAAGATCGGTTCTATAATGAGATTGGACCGTCTCGCTAAAATTTTAGAGTGTCGTCGGCTGCTAATTGCGTCTGAGTCTGCATGCTTGGGGAGAAGTGTCGCGTCGCCTTAGCCCAGGGAAAGAAAACTGATATGCAACGAATAGTGTGCGTTTTGCACTTACCACTTTAACGTAATATGGTTTATTTTTTATAAACATTAAAACAGAATAAACAAATCATCGCCTCTTTGCTTTAATAATGTGTTATCTTGTAAATTGAAATAGAAACTCTTTTCTAATATTTCAGTTATCAAGATAACCAATTATTGAAGCAAAGAGGGGATAGAGAGAGAGAGAGAGAGAGAGAGATAACACTTTATTGCACACCAAAATATACAATTACAAAAACAGACCATATTTACAATATTTTATAGGCAATACAACAGGCGGCCTTATCGCTCAAAGCGATGTCTTCCAGGCAACCTAAATGAAACAAAAAATTTGAATCAGGCGATATAGGTGGTGCAGGAAAAAGGCAACAGATACATCAATACTCAAACTAGTTTAAGAAATGAATATACAAATACATACATATATACATAGTCATATAATTACAATCATACATAAGTTATTATAATAATAATGTATTAGGATGATTATATTCTGTTAATCAGACATAGCTATTAGTGGACAAATAGTGTTTTCTGAGCAAATTTCTAAATATTGGTAATGATTTGGCCTCTCTGACAGTAAGAGGCAACATATTCCAAAGTTTGACAGCCTGCACCGTAAAAGAATTATCATAACAAGATGAAATGTGTGCAGGCGTCATAAGTTATATAAGTTATATATATATTTTTCTTTTTTTTATGGCAGGAGTTCAGCAGAGAGGCAGACGGCCCACTTGATGGAAAGCGGTTACCATCGCCTATGGACATTTGCAACACCAAAGGTGCTACAAATACGCTGCTGCTCTCTTAGGGGAGACTGGAACCTGGTCACTGATGCCGGAACACAACTCAAGGTTGCTATGGCAACATACTTTAGACCAGGGGTAGTAGCCATCCAGTCGGGCAAATGCCCTACCAGCTGGCTGTGGGTTGTTTAGTCGCCTCTTACGACAGGCCGCCGGTCGCAGGAAATTGTATTCTTTCTCCGTTCCTGCACGGATAATATATATATATATATATATATATTGTCATTAACTGGCTTTACAGGTACTAATTTAGATAAACAAGAAAAAAGAATAATATTTAATCTTATTTATATAAAACTGACCAACTAATACCACCACTGTCCTTCTGACTGTTACCAGCAAATGAAGTCACAGAGGACTCTACAACATACCTATATAATAGAACAAAGGACTCTACAGAGCAAAAACAAGATTGCCTGTAGGTTACAGAATCTATGTTTACGCGAGCTTATGTGTACAGTAAGACCTTGTTGAAAAATTAACGAACAACAATAACATGAAATCAACATTAAAATAAATATGTGTAAACTTCTCAGCTTTGTCTCAGGTAAAAGTTGAACAGAAACACTTAAAACAGCGAAGACTTATCGCGCAGACTAAAATTCACACTTTGAATTTATCGTCCATAAATTAAAAGATCACGAAACACGCGAATCAAACGCCCCGAAGAAAAACAAAATAGAACAAACATTAATTTGAATACCGTGACAGTTGGAACTTTTCAAACAACGACAATTTTAGGGATTGCCTTCATTTGGCCTCTACTGAAATAGGCATTTTGAATATGACGTAATAAATGAAAAAAGTTAGAATCAAAAGTTAATAACTTTATCCCATTCATCATGAAATAAAATGACTGAGGTATCTTTTCTTATATTCACTATTTTAACAGGACGTATGTATGTTTCAAATGATTTTAATCTAACACTTTGATTTCAGGGGTTAGTACTTGTTTTAATGTTTGGTTGAAAAGGGGTTTTAGGGTTCCATTTATGCACAACTGAGCGCCTTAATTGCTATTTGAAAAATTGTTTATATATTTATTGCTATCATAATAAAGTTTTGACAGTGACAAAAAATTCTAAGGAAATTATTGTAACATTGAGATTAGCTCTAAGCAAAACCCGTTAATCTGTTTTTGATGAGCATATGACATTTATTTTGAAACAGGCTTGCTTAGGCCCATCAGTGCAAAGTTACTATTGCTAAGCTGATATTCTCATATGTAGATAATATATGAATGAATAATCATGTTTTATTGTATGTTAATAGTTAAAAATCAATAAAAATATAGCTTACAATAAAATTGAAGGTCTTTCTTCCAGACAATGTTTGGAGAGATAAGAAGTTTAGTGAGAGCAGTATCATGTATTACTATCACGGTATGGATTTAAATATCTTAATGTTGAATAAATAAATAAACATACATAAACCATCATGCCTACAGGAGTTACTCACGAAGAAGCCGTGGAAAAAGTTTAAAAAGCAGTTAATACTGTCTATAACTGGTCAAAAAATGGCGTATTAAGCTAAATGAAGCCAAGTCGATCCACATTGACTTCACTAACAAAATGTCTAATTATCATCCGGTATAATAATACATAAACAACACCGTAGTATCATATGAAAATACCGCAATGTACCTAGGTATGATACTCGACGCTAAACTGCGCTGGAAGGCTCGCAACAAAAAGAAACGCGAAGAACTGGAAGCGCGTTACAGAAACATGTACTGGCTACTTGGAAAATATTCAAAGTTGACAGTACCTAACAAAATGCTCCTCTATAAACAAATCCTGATGCCAGTATGGACCTATGGCGTACAGTTGTGGGGCTGTACCAAAAAAACCAAGCAACATAGAAATAATACAACGATTCTAAAACAAAGTACTGAAAGGCATTGTAAACGCGTCATGGTACGTTAGATCGAGCCATCTCCATCGGGTCCTAAAAGTGGAGTTTGTTACCAGCATTATTAGAAAGTATGCCGAAGCCCACGAGCATCGGGGTCATCATCATGTGAATGTCGGAGTGATCCAGCTCCTAGACAACATGGATATAATGAGAAGGCTCAAAAGGACAAAACCGTTTGAACTAGTGCTATAAACAAAACCAAAGTGTAGTGTATTGTGCCTGCTTAATAAAGAACACATGAACAAAGTGTCTTCCCCTTAATAGAGACAATAAGAAAAGTGCTAATGGACATATTCTTAGTTTGAATACTTCTAGTTAAATTAGGTTATATTTAAATTACTTATTAGTCTTTCTAGATTAGATGGTAATATTAATGTGGTGTTTTAAATACAACATTTATAGAAAAAGCCATCATCATCTCATTTAAGATTTGTGCTCTTGTCCGTGGAGCCTCCTTTAATCTTTTCTATTAAGGGCTAGTTGTTTTATTTCTTTGTAGCACACGACACCCACTATTTACTTTATATGATCCATGGATGCTCGCCTTGGCTTTCTCTTCCCTCTCCTTGCTTCCACTCTAATTTCGATTAATGAACGTACTTAAGAAGGTGTCGTGTTATAGCATATGACCCAACATCTTCCCCCTTCTTTCTTCCAAAGTTTTTAAACCACACCATATCCAATACTTCATCCAATCCATATCCAATATACATAAGTGAAATATTATAAATAGGTAGAATAGATAATATGTAAAATAAGAAACTCACTGGGGTGTAGTTGAGGGGTGCGCGGCTGACTGCGATCGCGGGGAAACCAGAGGGCTGGGGGCTGGCTGCTTGTACGTAGCCGACGCTGTCCGCCGCAGAACCGTAGACGTCGAGCGCTGGGCCTGGCGAACTCGCTGCTGGAAAGCCTGCCCTGCCACCGGCCGCGTGCGGCGACGCTGGCGGACCGAATCCAGCCGCTGCAGCCTGATAGTTGTTCATCACTGTGGAAAGTCAATAATCCAGTATTTAATTATGTTATTATCTGAGATTATTAATTTTAAAAAGGTGAAAATTATTACATTTATGTATCGCAATATTACCAAATTAGTGCTTCTTCGAGAATTTGAAAGTATTAATAAAGATAAACAAACATTAAAACATATTTAATAGCACAAACAGCGACATCCAAGAGAATGTAAATGACACATAGAACATATTATTGAAAAAGTATTGATTTCAATGTGTATCGTGACATGATACAAGAGCAAACCATGAAAAGCTTGTGATATGAATTTTGTTATTGTTAATTGATGCAAGGTTATTAAGTATATTTTGATGAATATTTTACACAATGTTTGATAGTGTAAATCGTGAATAGTAGTGCGATAGGATCAAGAGAAGGGCGTCCTCACCTGAGAGCGCCTGCGCGAGCAGCGGTGTGTTGTTGTTCGGTGTGAGTTGGCCGTTGGTCAGGTCAACTGCAAACATACACACGGTTCGCATTCGCACCACAGAAACGAGCGACGCACACACTCGTTAATGATAGCACACGCACGCAGACACTCATGACTGAACCATCGGAGTTTAGCAAATCAAAGTCGCCAACAATCCCAAAGCCTCGCATCGCGGCACCGCGGCACCCATAACATCTTATCTTTTCCGAATTTAGCATATTGAACGGTAAAGTGACTAGCGATGTAATCTAAAGTCAATATTAAAGTTCTAGCGTGGGTAAAGTTGAAGCGCGTAAATGCATGAATAATTTAGCCGTTGAAGACAGATGCTGAGTCCTCCACAGAGAGCGACGAAGAGTCTCCGGGGCTGAGATTACGTCGGAACAAAAAATATCACGTATGTCACGTGCATTCAAATGAAAAAGAGAGCTCGAAGTTTCGCGGGTATAAATCACAGAGGGAGAAAAAACTTTTACAAAATATCCAGTAAATTATCCGACGTGAGTTCTCGGTGGCACGCGGCGGTCTGCTTATTGAATAGGGAAGAGCATTATCATACGGCGCACGTCGCGGTATCTTGCGCCTTGTGACGCTGCCCGCTCCGCCCGCGTGAGCCTATTTCTTGCTGCGCACACCTAAACTAATTTCAAACGCGCCATAGTTCCAAAGAAGTTATACAAATTTTTAACTTTTCTCTGAATTTTGTTTCTGTCAATAATTATTTTTTTGTGGTTTTTTTAAACAGTGCGTTAAAACTCAGATAACACATCGCGACGCGGTGTACAACTTACTAACGTACTAACTTAAAGTATACAACTTTCTCAGAAATATTTTCAGTGGAATCCAGTTTAAATAAATACTTTTAATTTAAATGTAATAATGACTTTCAAAATTAGTTGCAATTGTTTATTATAAAAATAAATGATGTAGGTAGGACTTAGATAAATCCGTTCTACGTATAAAATCTAATTGCAATTGTATTTTAAATTTCAGTATTACGTATATATTAATGGTCGTGCCATATTTTATGCTAGCTCATAGTATCACCATTACCCCTATTGGCTAGTATGACAAATTTTATTTTTGTCAGATGCGCGAGTTATGATTTAGTGTGAAAAATGGAGGGCCGCGGTCGCACCAGGTGATTACCGGCCTGCGAGTGACTTTGCGAAAAAAGTACAATATAAGTAATGGAGGATGAATGATAGATGGCGCGGGCGAGCCATCCCGCACCGAGCCGCTATCGGCGCGCGTGCTCCGCTTTGCTCCGCACTAGCCGCGGTGTAATAAAATGCTGACACACTTTAACAACATTACTTTGCGATGTGAGAGGCTATTTATTTGAAGGTCGGTGTGTAATAAATAAGAATTTGAGTCTTGGCGCAGACACGTCCTGCGTCATTAATGTGCCGATAGGTCTAAGATCATTCTATTCTCATTATTTTTACACGCCGTTCGATATTTGCATTAGTTTGTAAAAAATAGGGTAGTTGACATACTACCCTATTTTTTACAGACGTACAGTCAATTGAGATACTTTTTATCTTACAAAATTAAGCCGCCTAGATTTTGTACAAAAACAGTAAGTTATACTGTGTAAACTGTTATATTTTTTATTATGATATTTTAAACCTA
Organism: Dendrolimus houi; assembly: GCA_039645545.1. Lineage (NCBI taxonomy): Eukaryota > Metazoa > Arthropoda > Insecta > Lepidoptera > Lasiocampidae > Dendrolimus > Dendrolimus houi. The sequence continues at coordinate 18,226,508 of CM077127.1, read as the reverse complement.
AAACAATAGTATACTGTTTTATCTATAATACTAATATATAATTCTAAAAATGCCGTGTCTGTATATTGAAGCTATTAAAAAAAGCCCAACTGGAATAGTCTATACAAACGACGGAAAACACTATACAATTTCTTTAGATTTCTTGTCTATTTGTCGGTTTGTCTGTTTGTTCAGGATTCACGTAAAAACTACTAAACAGATTTCGATGCGGTTTTTGTTGATCGGTAGCAAATTCTTAGACTTAAAATCTGCGCTATTTTTTATTCCGGGATTTTCTGGGAATGATTTAAAATTGCCAGATTGAAAAAGAAACTCGAAGTCCAATGCAATTTTTTCACTGGTAGATAACAAATTTTATGTATGTAATAAAATGTGTGATACTTTTATCCCGAGAATCCCATGGGAATTTTCCCGAGAGTGGTTTGTAGTTGTTCGGGTGCATAAAAATTAGCTTATTCCGACGCAGTTTTCACTAAAACGATAGCTTACATTGTTTTTAAAATGCTGCGGTACTTTGTATCCCGGGAATTTCAAGTCAAGCGTGGACGAACTAGCAGGCATATCTTCATATGAAAGTAAATTTGAAGTTTACCGTAACATACATCATGTAGCCAATTGTAGGTACATTTATTATATTTATGCATATTATCCATAACACGACTAAAATTTGTCTTCTTTAGATGTTTGTTTGTTTCTTCTTTGACATCTAGAGAGTAAACCGATTCTAATAAAATTTGGTGTATGAGTTGACTAAGGGTACTTAGTATTTTTTTATCTTGGAATGAAATAGGATAGTTCACGTAGGATACAATTCTTTTAACAAGAACAAAAGAAACACAAGATTAAAGTATTCTTTATAAACTACGATAGATTCAAAGGGACGCGGCTCTATGTACGCGCGAGGAAGTAGTCTGTAAAACTCTAGTACTAGGTACTATATTGGAAGATTCTAAAATAGTACTAATTTAAGGACTAAATTCTAAAAATAATAACAGGAATATGTAAAACAATAATTTTTTTTCACTTAATTTGAAATTGTTGCATTTTCATTGACCTGAACATTCATATCAACTTTTTTGAGATATATTTTTAACCACTGTGTGTAGGAGATAAACAATGTAACCCATAATTTATGTCTATGATAAGACTGATATCATAATGAATGAAAGAACACATTATATAAATTCAAATTAAAGGAAATAATTAGGAATAAGAAAATGTAAACCCTTTCTCAAATTGTTATCACGTAGCAGCGTTTGTAGTGATTGTAAACGATGTTTATCACTTCAATCATACTTCACGGCTCGGTTCACAGCAAACAAAATCACAAACAGATCCAAATTGTTGCGCGAACCGTGTTTCTGACTTCAAATAATTTACGACTTGAACAATATAGTTGAGAGGCGACTCAACGAAGTGAGGCGTGGCGGTGTGTAGTGTGGACCAGCCTTTAATAATTTTTTTCATAAATAAATCGGCAGACTAACACACACACACTGTATATCCCAAGTTAAGCAAGTTACGCTTGTGTTATGGGTAATATACAACCGACCATTCTGGGGCCGATCCCAGACACCCAGACCATAGTAAATAACGGAGAAAATACGTTTCCGAAATTTACTATACCAGGAATCGAACCCGGAGCCTCTGCGTTGGGTTGAGGTAAGCCGGCAAAGGCTTAGCCCACTCAACCACAGAGGACGTCTTAAGTAGGGCATGCATGTATTATTTCTGTATTTCTAACAAATAAGACGCTGACATTTCTTAACGATAATGACAATATTGACATTTTGTATTCAATCAACCAACAGATATGCCTTTGTTGATAAACTGAGCGCCTACTTGACGTCACGAATCAATTAGCGCATTTTGCGCTTTTAAAGTTACCGTGTATTTTTAACATTCTATTAATTAGGTTACAGCTATGCCCGCTATTTACGTTACGTGTTAGGCATTATATTCATATCTTCTGAACTTTGCAAGATATCGCAATGAATCAGGAATGATTCTATCCGTGCAGGAACAGAGAAAGAATACAATTTCCTGGGGCCGGGCGGCCTGTTGTAAGAGGCGACAAAACAACCCACAGCCAGGTGGTAGGGCATTTCCCCGACTGGATTAAAGTATGTCGCCATAACAACCTTGAGTTGTGTTCCGGCATTAGTGACCCGGTTCTAGTCTCCCTTAATGAGAGCAGCAGCGCATTTGTAGCACCTTTGGTGTTGCAAATATCCATAGGCGATGATAACCGCTTTCCATCAAGTGGGCCTTCTGCCTGTCTGCTGAACTACTGATACAAAAAAAAAAAATAGGATACAAATCCTGTTCCTAACATCTTTATTGAAATCTATTAAGCTGTTTCGAAGCTGTTCCAGACAAATTTTTAGGCTGACAGAAAAAAATCTTTATTCATTTAGATATTTATTAATTTTGATAGTTAATTCAAAATTACTAAAAGACACATTTTAAAACAATCGGTGTGGAAACTTCTTAACTAAAACGAAGTTAATTAAAAAATAATTGATTAGGTGACCTATGTAAATTACAATAAATCAGAAAACTATGTACACATCAAAGAACGGGCGTTAAAATACCTTGTAATCATCTTACCTATAATAATAATACATATTACCATTATATCACGATAAAAAATAGTTTCAATTACTGTTTAACTCGTTAAAGAAATGACATCATCACTTGCTATCCTCGTAGAAAATCTAAGTGGCTTCGGAGTTTTAGAAAATAATAGTAAGTATATCAGTTGATTTTAACTTTAATTTTGTCAAGTAGTCCATTGTCCTTACCCCTACGGTAATAAATATTTCCTGAAAGCGTTGGACCCATAAACCTAAACAAAGAAGACTAAATATTTCAAACAAAAATATTACCTATATCAAAATGAAAATTACGTGCATTCTCTATTAACGACAGCGGTCATATCTGTGTCGGACGTTTACATCCGCTGAATACAGTTCATACCCCTATTATACCCGTGTGTGAACACACATTTCAATTGTAATTTGTGCGTCTAGCAGTTTAAAGTTTATACGTACCTACTTTAAACTTGGTTTACATTACTCGTATGTTTAATTTTAAATTCATTTTGATGTCTAAAATCGCAATTATTGCAAGAAACAAATCATCATTTTATAGAAAAGCATAATAATTATTTTTACTAAATCTCAAAAATGTTAACACTTTACAATTAGATTATAAATAAAAAAAAGAAAATCCTTTCAAATTTGTATGTTAAGTATGGATGGATTATTTTAAGAATTCGACTGCTTAAATGAATTCAAACTTATTTCTAGCAAAATATATATAGGTATATGTGTATTATACTTAGATTATTATGATAATAAATCAATTTGTGTTGATTAAATTTCTGTTATTTATTATGCCTAACTTACACACTTTAAATATTAGAAAATTTGAAATAGTAGCGGTCCCGGTAGACGTTGTCCTGCCTTGAAAAAATAAAAATCATGGACACGATTCTAGCGCCTCCTACGGGTTCCAAATGTGAATCTAAACCATTCGGGGACCCACCGACCCACACACAAAAAATTTCATCAAAATCGGTAAAGTCATTCTCAAGTTATGCGTGTACATACATTTCTATGATTCATTTTTATTTATATAGATTTAAAACAACAAATAAAAAGTTCGTGTATTTAAGTCATCAACTGTCATACATTGAGTTTTTAAAGTAAGAATAAATTAGGAGTATAACTCCTAATTTATTATCTTATATTCTCTTTAATTAAGACGATTGTAATATTCGCAAAACACATTCTTTACTTTAATTAAAACAATTTAATAAAAGACTAAAACAAAAATGTAATAGTAATTATTTAAGATTAATAGACGACTTTAAGCGCGGCCGTTAATATACCAATTAAATAAATTAATAATTTATGTTATGATAAACGCAAGTTTACCTATGCTCATTTTTCTTAGCGCGGGGGAGAACACATTCATCTATAAATTCAGGGGCCGTCTTGGGAGAGCTATTCGAACTTTCATAATTGCGAAGTTCGGAGAAACTTAATAATTCTTCTTCTGAAGTAGGATGACGGCTGAACGAAATATTCACAGAGCGTACTCGCCTCGTAAGACCCAACCTTGAATCCACTATATTACGCGGGGCTTTTTATGTGTAACAATGTACGAGTTCGCCTGCAAAATCAGCCTCCCCAATTTTAAGGTGCGACTAGGTAAGTATTTTATGAGTAAAAGTTTCCAAAGTCATAACAAAAAGAGAAAACGAAAAAGTTTCAATCAATATGGCGTCTATAAAAACTCGGTGTATTTCTCTAAATACGCCATCTTTGAAGTGATATGCTGTTTCTCTAACGTTATATGGAAAGGAGCAATTTTTTTTTTAAATATCGCCTCTTTGCTTCAGTAACGTGATCTTATAGATTTAGTGTGAACGTACTTACTTATGACGTCATGAGTAAGTACAAGTAAATTAAGTTAAATAGCGTATTAGTTACCGTTTGAAGATAAATTAAAGTCGTAAAGGATTTTTACTTTCCACTCTAAAGCCAAGTAATTAATCTTTATCTCTCCAATATCTATGTAGATCTATACAATTATACTATGATTACTATTTTTTTGGATAAATCAATATTTGTAGAATATATTTTTGTATTATTTTTATGTTTATTTGACTTTCCATTTAAAATATATATTCCGTTTTATTTCTTTATCTTAGTTATCTTGCCAAACCCACATGTTTTACAAACTTTTCTAATCCATGCTAAGGTTGTCTGGAAGACATTGCTTATTACTTATGTCTCTTGAACTGTATCTTAATGTTATGCAATAAAGTATACTAGTGGTCGAAATTCGACCATAATTAATTTAAATTATAAGTTTGAACATTATAAAGGTTCTGTTGTCAAATACTATAGTTATACTGTTAATTTGACTTTAACAATAAACATATGAGTGTGTGTGTGTCAAATACATGGCAGTTTGTGTTTTTTTATTGATTTAATGTATTTTTTATGCATAATTTAAAAAAAATATTAGCATTCTGCACTCTTTCTCTATATAAACTATAAGTTTGCGAAATTTCATACTCCTCCGTTCGCGCAATTTTCGTAAATGGGGTACAAAGTTTTGCTTCATTTTTACTTCACCTATTAATATAATATATATAATAAAGTACATTCTTTCCTATTCTATTCTAAAATTATTTCTGTCATGATATTTTAAAACTTAGTTGGTAAGATGTTATTTTAACGCCTGTTCTAATATATGTGTAAATATTAGAATTAATTGTATAACATGGATCCGCGTCCCTATTGTAGTAACGTTTCCAGGGCAAACATTTTTTAAAGGTGTTACTCTAATAAATAAATAAGTTATTAAGTAGTAAAATTATAAGTAGAAAAAAATAATTTTATTTTATCTTCGCATAATAATGTTTTGTCCATTATGAAAGTAAGGGAAGCGGGCATTCAAATCAACTGAGATACTTTTTTATATCATTTAAAAAAAAGTCAAAGCCTCATATTTTTTGTATGAGCGTATAAACTTATATCTGTATAATATTGTAAAATTGTAAAAATGCCGCGTCTGTACTGTACATTGAAGCTATTTAAAAAGCAATTGGAATAGACTATATAAATGATGGAGAACAAGGATGCATTTTTTAGATTTGTTGTATGTTTGTCGGTTTGACTGTTTGTTCGGGATTCACGTAAAAATTACTGGACCGATTTCGATGCGGTTTTCGCTGGTCGACAGTAAATTCTTAGGATTAAAATCTGCGCTACTTTTTATCTTGGTAATATTTCCGCAAATGATTTAAAATATCCAGATTAAGAAAAAATCGAATTCAGTGTGACTTTTCAGTGAAAATTTTATGTAATAAAATGAGTGATATTTGTTATCCCAGGAATCCCGCGGGAAAGTCCCGGGAACGGTTTGTAGTTGTTCGGATGCATAAAAATTAGCTTATTCGAATACAGTTTTCAGTAAAACGATAGCTAACATCCTTTTTACATGCTGCGGTACTTTGTGTCTCGGAAATCCCGCGGAAATTTCAAGTCAAGCTTGTACGAAATCGAGGACATATCCTAGCGATGTCATAAGTATGTTCAAGTAAATGAATCAAATAGCGCCTTCATTTTTTGATTATACAGTAATTAAATTTATCTCTATCAAATTATTACAAAAGCAAGATGGATTATTTTAACACCTGTTCTTTTATATGTAAATAACTAGCTGTGCCCGCGACTTCGTCCGCGTGGATTTTGTTCGCGGCACATTAAAAAATATAGCCTAAGTTATTCCTCATCAGCTATGTACCAGTGAAAGTTCCGTTAAAATCGGTCCAACCGTTTCAGAGAATACCCGGAACATCCAGACAGACAAAAATTCTAAATAATGCATTTTCGGAATCTTCTGGTCCGAATTATCCCCCCTGATTTTTTGACATTACAAATAGACACTTCATTTTTATTTATCTGTATGTATGTAAGAATTTAATATAACATGTATCCGCGTCCTAATACTGATTTCAAGTATCGTTATGCTTGAATATTCCATTTGAAACCCAAGTGATCACAAACCAAAACGCCGAAATAAAAATCAAATAAAATGCCGCGCTTAAAACGGTTAAAACGTAGTTTTAATTATGTGTACTAGTCGCGAGAACATAATAGAATATTATTTAAAATCCTTCCTAACTTCATTAGAGTTTTTGGGGTTAGTTGTACAGTTATTTGTAGTTGGTTATGGAAAATGTTTGTATGATATTCAATTGATATTAATGCAAGAATTGTGCCTTTATGTACAAAATTTTAATGTTTATCTATACATATAATAAAACCGTAGAGCTCGAATTTCTGTACAATTAAAAAAATGCTAAAAACCGAGTCAGGGGGATGTCAGAAGTGAAATAGAAGTAATTTAGGTTTTTTTCAATTTTTTTGTTTCTCTGTTTGTCTGTCTGTTTATACCGGCTAATCTCCGAAACGACTGGACCGATTTAAATGAAATTTTGTATGGTAGACTATATCCCTGGTCAACATATAGGATACTTTTGATCCCGAAAAATTAAAGAGTTCCCATGGGATAGTTAAAAACCGCACCACGCGGACGAAGTCGCGGGCTTCAGCTAGTTGAAACATAAATTCTTGCCAACCTATGTTCGGTTATTATTATGTCGCTTTAGTACGGCGCCAACTTTATTTGCCTGGAAGAAGAACACTGGAAAGGACCACCGTCCAGTAAAAAAACATAACTGAAGAGGGTCTTAAAACTTAGATGGCGTCATAGGACATTCTCCTCTTTCATTTTAACGTTTTTTTTATCATTTAAGACATCTTTTTAGATTTAATCAGTCGAAAATTAACATATATTTATTGACACCAAACTATACATAGTATAATTGCACATTTATATTTTTTATTTCTACCTTAAAGATATTTGGTTAATTAACACCCAACCTAGGCTGAGCCTGTGTCTTAAGTGTTAGTTTCTTTAGACTTTCAGTGTCTTAAAATAGTTATAAGCTTACGTTTTATATAAATAAGCCTGGCCTTACACCTGTATATATTTATTGCGCGCGTAAAAAGTTCAATTAAGTTTCTATTTAGGTTATGACTGATTTGGTTTAAAAATTGTGTATTAAATAATAAAAAAATATTTATGATATGATTTTATTTTACCTCCCACCCATTTTAATATTATATAAAATTATTAGAGCTAGGCATAGGCATATTTTAATATTATATGTTTGGTGTGAAAAGTTTCTTGTGCCAATTCTTCTCTTCAAGCCACAACATGTTGCGAAGCGGTGGTTTTGTTATTTTTATTTTTTATTGCAGGAGTTCAGCAGACAGGGAGACGGCCCACTTGATGGAAAGCGGTTACCATCGCCTATGGACATTTGCAACACCAAAGGTGCTACAAATTCGTTGCTGCTCTCTTAAGGAAGACTGGCACCTGGTCACTAATGCCGGAACACAACTCAAGGTTGTTATAGCGACATACTTTAGACCAGGGGTGGTAGCCATCCAGTCGGGCAAATGCCCTACCACCTGGCTGTGGGTTGTTTTGTCGCCTCTTACGACAGGCCGCTCCAACGCAGGGAATTGTATTCTTTCTCCGTTCCTGCACGGATAACGGACGGTAAATTAGATTAGGCTCCCATAGAGAAAATAATAAGCATAAATAAAATTAAAACTAAATAATTAAAATGAACAAGTTGGCGGTAGGCTAAATAAAACTTTAACAATATTCACTGACACTTGACATCTTTGTCTTCCGTGATCACGGCTACTGAAAAGTGGCCGAAACGTCGGAAAAATAATAATCGGAATATTATTTATGATTCCATTAAAAAACGTACTCTAAGTTTATATAGATTTTTAAGGAAAGCTATGTAATATTTTATTCACACATTCAGGTGTTATAAAATAACAAACTAACAGAGTTAATTCCGCGTACATTAGTGCGGTTATAAAAGGTTTTTCGTCAACAACGTAACGTGGTTCAGTCATGAGTTGAAATATTAATCAAAGAGATAACACGTAAAGCGACATTTAGAAAGCAAAATGAAACTTTAGAAGATTAAAATTCTTGAAACACACTGAGTCAAATTTTAAATAATCTCTACTATTTCATAAGATTTTCTACCTAGACTATTGAAATTCATACTATTAAAAATCTTTGCTTATATCTACAAAAATTACTACAGCTTAAATTATATGAATGAATCTAATTCTATAAAATTTAGAACATTTTCTATATACTAGGAAATATATTTTTTACACATGGAATACAATTATAATTCTATTTTTAATAAATTGTGCCTAAGGCATAGTTTACAACTGGTCAACTCTATTCTATAAGACAATCTTAATAATTTACAACAATTTTACAGCTAAATTATAAAGTTTGCACCACCAATAAAAATGATTTGTTTCACACCACCAATTGTTCTATACTCACGCCGCTACCTATTTTACAAATTAGGAAAGCACTCAAATTCTCCAGCATAATTTGATTATTTACGAGACTTTCAAAGTCAATACCGAAGCTTCTCTAAGAAACAAAAGTTAATTGAATCGCCCGAATTAATTTAATAATTTCACTATTCTAGACTATTTTCACTATGAATATCGGTTTGCCATATAGAATCTACTCAGTCTGTTTTTATTAATTTCTAATATCTTATACTATACTATAGTCTATATAACTTTTTTATACTACATCTATAGATTACTGTCTTTGAATTTACTAGAGCTACCACACTGTAATTTACTTTTAAATTGAATTATTGTACACACATTTCACAGCGTTTATAGCCTACGCTACCTATTCTAAATCTTTTTAAATACGAAAGAATTCAAAGTCAATATGTTCAAAAAAGATGATTACTCGCCCTAGTTGTTGTAGGAGACAGCTTAATTCTTTCAGCAAGCCCTCATCTCTTTGTTTCCTTCTTATCGGGTCATCACAGTTTTTATTTAAGAAATGTAGTTTTTTTATATAAGTAAATCCTTTATCTACAGTAAGATAAGCAAGTTTTCTTCGATAATACTTATTCGTTTCAGGTTTATATAGCTTGTCTTAGTATATGCAATTTGAGAAACGACATACATAGTAAAGAATCTACCAGTATAAACCGATAAGTTGTGTTGTATGTATCTGCTTAAAACAAAGCCTGAGACTAATATGAAAACAATGTTTAGTTAAACTTGTTGCTGGTGAATGTCTTGCCACTACTACTCCTTAAAATAGTAACAACAGGTTGCCAAGCGGAAGTATTTTAACTTATAATTATGGCGTTGAATTTGAGATTAGTGGTATAAAAGGATTGACCCGAACCCATAACAATTATTAGAAATATTAAACAGGTATAGAAAAGTTGGACCGTTAAGTGTTTTTTAAATTTGGATACTTCTTAAATTTGAGTTTACAAGAATAAAAGTTTTATAGGTATTTCGTAAATTGCGTATATTAAGAATTACATTGTATAATTCTATTTCAAAATTGGATAAACAAACGCGTGTACAGAGAAAAGATTTACCATATGTTTAACGCATTCTGTGCGTAGGATTTGTGCGCTCAATACGGCACCTACTAGAAGAGATTAGTATGCTAATAGCCATCCATTATGGATTCATGGACACACTCCATTTCGGTGGAAGTCTACAATCAAAATGTATTTACAACGGAGCTTGCTAGACTAGGGTACTTATAGTCCAATCTATGAGCATCCATAAAATAAAAGAATATCTAGAATAAATAAAAAAAGGAAATAAAAGTTTCTGACCCATCCAAACACAGCACTTGTAAGACTATATCAGCTTTGGAAGACTGAAATCTATATAAACTAAAAGCTAAATATTATGAGTTCTAAAACGTGCCGTACAGAAGGAGGGTCGCATAGAGTTGCCGACCTAAGCGACAAGCACTAAATGTAATTGTAACAATTACTAACACAATTAACAGTGAAATATCTTAAATTACAAATAGAGTTGGCACTGTATGCGACACGCGGCTACTCGCCGCACCGTAATTATTTTGAACTCTAACCGACGGTTGTGTGATCCTTTGAGGCGTTTGGTTTCAAGGTAAAAATTTACAATGGCATCGTTAATCTTAGTCCTTGTGATTTATTAATTAACAACACCACCAGGGGCATAATTCTGCTATTATCATCTCGTCAAAATTGTCGGTCACAATCGTCTCAATCGTATCGCCTGATTTTTTAGTATCTATAATGTCTTTATAAATATTTATAAGCGATAATTAGCGAAATGAATGTTTAAAATTTGATAGCTTTTCAATATTCATTTTGGGTAACGCCATTTCCGCTAATGGTAAAATCAACGTTTTTCTAGTATTATTCCGTAGCGACAATATCGAGAAGATATTGTGGATTTAGTAGAATACGAATTTTTGACACTATCGCAATGGAATCTCACTTTAAATATCTTCCAATATATCAAAATAGCAAAATTGGCCCCTGCTATACTTGTTGAGGAAAGAGTAATAATAGTTCAAGGGAATCGATTTTTATTATAGATAGAGCTTGAAAAGATAAGTAAAAAAATAAGGTTCTACTAGTAATAAACCTCTTTATGTTGCGGGCATGTTTCTGACGCTTCAATAGTATAATAAAAAAGTAGATAGATGCAAGTATTATTGATAGAAAAATGCAAATGAGTAAGGAACTAGGTATGTAAAATAGTTCTCTGTGTATGTGGCTATTGGGTTCGCGAGCTACATTCTGAGGGCGCGCGTGTTGAATGCAAGGAATGTTGGCGGTGCGGCGAAGGCGGGGGGTCGCGGCCGCACATGCCAGCCTTTGCAGAAGGATCTCATGGCAGGCGCTTACCGGCCGCCGCTTGATGCGTGGAGGTACGACGCGGACACCACGCTGCGTGCATTGCATTGGATGAGTCAGAAAAACGAAACGTCATTGTTAATGTACATTTAAAGAAAGAACGCCGCCATGTAATGAGTTTATGTATACTTTGAATATGATATCACTTCCACCCGAACATACTATCTCTTCCAGTGTACATTACTCGCAGTTTATATGCGACAGGCATTTACCTCACTCTATAAATGATCAGTTGGATAATAAACGATAAAACCTTTTTGCTTATACAACGGCAATTTCCTTTATTTTAAAATATAGCGGCTTAACAATATCATAAAACTTACAATTAATGATATAAGACGATATGTTAGAACAGTGATAAGAACAATGCTATTAAATTATAATTATAAAATATTCTTAATATAAGTTTAAAGAATTTGACACATGATTCACGTTACAATCCTGGTGAATGTACGATAACCTATATATATGCGATTTACGTATCTAAATTGGAATTACTTCCTGATGGAGACCGCAAGTTTTTATCAGAAATATAACATGAAAGTAATTTATTATCGGGCTATATGGGCAAACCTAGTCGGGCGATCAGTGTCACGCATCTGCGAATTCGAGCGTAGCTTATGTAAAATGTATTTGCGACATTGCATTCCTTGTACGAAATAAATATTAGGGATAGGGGTGTAAGAGCAAAGAGCTATTCGCTTAAGAAAAGATTTATTTATGTTCGTAAGATATTCCGGGAACCGTTAACGGGCGTTCCGGGTTAGTGGTTAAGACGGCGAGGCGTGGAGCGGGTTGGTAGCGGTGGAGCGGCGCGGGCGCCGTTCTTACGAGCTCTGCCCGAGCACGCTCGGGTTTACGTACTCCGCACCCACCAAGAGGCGACTTTCCGGCGGTATTACTCCCACTACACCTGCGGCAACAAAACAAAAAAAATGCTAAAGCCCGCTAAGGTGCTACATAAGATACCCTTACAAAGAAAATATCAAAATGAATAAAAAACAGTAAAAATCCCCTTTTAAATTTAACATCGATTATAAATCAAAACTAATAGGAATAGATAACGAAAAAATAATAATAACAGAGATAGTTAAAAGGGAGAATATCGCTCGCAGAAAATCTTTACGAGAAAACTTAGAATTGATAGTTTTCCTGTTTACCGTTTTCGGGTTATTTAAAATTGTTTGCACGCACGAAATGATAGACCGGGTTTATTAATGTTTTGTATTACATTAAAGCCTGTCCACATCACGCACTGGCACGATATAAGGAACGATCCGTGGGGTCATTCCGTGCTCTATATGGTATCGAATTTATTCCATCAAGAACTTGATGTTATTTACTGAATAATTTATTTGATATCACTACATTTAAACACGCAATCGATTACGCAGTAAAGATTGGATTCAATATGGAAGCTCGAAATGAAACATGATTATACTTTTAGTAAATGAACATTTACTGTTAAAAATATTTTATCAAATTATGCTTCTGACGTATTAAAGACAATACGGCGAAGATCTTTTGTTGGTTTAGATTTTACAGTATAATTATACGAATTATGAAAGGCTGCATGAATTTAGTCTGATATATGAAAACGTAAAACGATTCAAATTTCAATAAATCAACATAGTATGAGAGAGAGAGGACAAGCTACATTTGAATTTACAATTTTTTCGAGATTACAACCTTCTGTATAATATGAAAGATATTTATTTTTATGGTACAAATTAAACTATTGTTCAAATACACAATATCTATATAAGTGTTGTCAATTTATTAAAAAAAAACTCCCATTAGACAAGTTTATTCAAAGAGGAACTAAAGTCTATATTGTCGTTTTTGTCAAAGCTAGTTTAAAAAAAAAATATTTTAATAACTAAATTTGTCAATTTTTTTTAGCAGTTAAGTAAATGTTTGATCACCTTAAACTACAAAACGACTAAAATACTGTAATGAACGCACGTCTCAGTCCATACAATTAATCATTGACCAAAATCTTAATAAAGTCTTCGCCGTATTATGATATAGATGATAAAGATTACACGAACGAATGGCGATCACACGTTTAAGATACACTTACATAATGCGATATTATTTTACTTTAAGCTTATTTTACGTACGTATGACTAGTTTAGAGGATGGCGATAAGGACGGTCGCACACGAAGTGGTTTAATGAACTTTAACTTATATTTACGTAATAATTTTGATAGAATACATTGATTTATATGACGAATTATTTTTGCGAGGTGAGGATGTTCTTTCGCTGGCTTGTTGTTGATCAGTGAACGTTTTGGCCAATTATAAAGAATGCCATTTTATCGAAACGTTCACCGTCGTTACGAACAAACAGAACCGTTTAATAATAACAATAACACGAAAGCGTAAAATAGTTGCGTCCAAAAATATTATACAACAACAATAAATATAGTTATCAATAACATTATTATATAAGCAGTGTAAATATTTAAAATATAATAGAGAAATAATTTATAAACTAAAACAAATTACATAATTATATTACATTACAATTATAGCAAATATTTAATCAAGTATTAAAATTAACACTTTTCAAGCTCGATGTATTGTTTTTATCATTATGATGATTTAAGTAATAAGATCTAAACTAGCGCTATTATTATTCAAAGCTACGCAAATGAAAGTCTAAATGTAGGGTAATTTTCATCCTCTAAACTTAGTAATTCTTGAAACAAACTGTTCTACATTCTTAACTATCTATTTTTATTAATATAATAAGTATATGCTTAGATTTAAGAAAATGCTAAATATTTGACTGAACCCGACGCGCTTAGCATAATAATATAGAGATTATTTTAGAAACCTAAGATTTACACTGTTTTGAGATTGTTCCACCACAAAATAATGACAATAATTTTATTGGATGTATTTATTCAAGTTGAAAAGCATAATATGATATCTGCTTTTGAAAAATTACAAAACTAGAAGTCTCAATTTAATGATATATAAGCTACTTATCCTACTGCCAAATAAGCAGCTGCATTGCTTTTTATAGATGTTAACAGGTTAAATAGACTGCCATTAGCTCTTGCAGAAACTTTATCAAAAACCAAAACATGGTAAAAAAATACTGTATTAAAATAGGTAAACAAACCCATAAGTTATATGAATATTCCGTGCAAAGAATATAGTTTGCTTTCACGAATTTGGATAATTTATTTTAAAACACTGTTATTTATCATTTGAATCTTTAAATATACTCTTATAGTGCCCGTGAAGGCATAAAGGACAGTGACAAATGAATTCAAATTAATTTTACTGTTACATATGAAATGGTTCCAAGGGACCATTTCATATGCATGCACTGGGATCAAACAGAGCTCCACCACAGCATGGCCGACATTATTTTTATAATAAATATGGAGCTTTTTAGAAGTTCCAAATGAAAGGTATAATTTATCAAACGTCACGTTCAGTCGTTCCTATGACCTAGAAAATTCAAATTCTACTCACTACAGGCATGCTACAAATATTTAGAGGATATTGATTTAATAATTACTGAAGCTAAAATCTACCTACAACTATGTATTTTGACGCTACAATATTTTACACATAAGGGAGGAAGAAGTTAAAACGTCTACCTAACTCTAAATGTTAACTCTAATTTTACGTCTATCGCCAACAGTACTAAAATTTAGACCGGGCTACGATTTTCAATAAATATTCAAATTAGATTATGAACTCAGTTGTTTCAGCTTGTAAGGGTTAATGCTTTGAGTATCTCTGCTATCACGGTCTTGTAATTGTGTTATGAAAGGCGGAGATCTTTTTAGATGGAAAGTATTTATACTAAGTTGCATGAATTTGCCTTATATGAGCTGTTACTAGTTCGTTCTTACTAATTCTGAACTCAAATTATAAATATTGTAAATAGAATATGTTTTAAATGATAAATTTTTTATGTCTGCTTGTAGGCAATAAGCTAACTGATTATAAGCGACTGCCGTCATCTATGGACATTTACAAACATCAAGCGAACCGATGCGTTGCCTATCTCGTTGAGATTTTATAATATATCTTTTTGCGCCCCTTTTTATTTTTCAATTTATGAAATTGGCCTTAAAGAAAGTTATATGAAATATTTTAATTAAATGTATTTCTTCATGAGTGTCATAGTTGGGTTTTACGTATAGTGGTAGTGGCAGCCATTTTCCAAGTTCGAATAAGTGAGTGCTCCATACTAAAGGCTCGCAACGAAGTTGTGGCACTTTGTCCGTGCAATGCGTCGAAGGACAAGTTCATATAGTGTTTATAGGAACACTATAGCTTGTACTTATATCTATATGAAGTTCTAATTTATGCAATGCACGTAGACATATTTACAAAGATAAAGCTCAAAATCAAAATCAATTTATTGTCAAAAAGTTATACAGAAATAATGGTTACATAGGTTCCGCACTAGGACTAGTCTGTATCGCGGGACTCCAAGTATGTGTGTGACTGACTTAACAATTTTTATCTCAAAAATTAAATTATTTTTAAGAATACATGTCAACTTGTGTCTTTGTGTGTTTGTGTGTGTGTGTGTGTGTGGGTGTGTGCATATAATAGATAACAATATTCTGATATATATTATAAGGTTGCTTCATATGCTATTATATAATTTTTTCAGTTTTTTGGAAATCAAGTTGCATAAGCCAGCCACTTTTGTGTGGTTGCTTTGATTTCATGTCTGTTTAAATATACAATGTCACATTTATCATATACCTTGTTGTACATTAAATATCTGATGACATAAAATTGAAGTTTGGCAAAACTATTAGTATGCAGGATGCAGGGGCATATTATTTTGGTTATATAGAGCTGACGTACACTAAGCACCTCACATTCTGCCAATAATTGTTGGGTTGGGTATCTGAAACGATTTTGGTCATGACGTTTACCACAGCCCTCTGGGCTTTTTCTAATTTCAGAAACATGGTTTTTGCTGCTCCACCCCATACTGAGATGCTGTACCTCAGAACGGCCTGACAATGCTATGTAGATGTTTTTGACTAATTCTAATGGTGCGCTATCTAACTACAATCAATTTGTGTTGTTAAATTTAACTACACAATTCAAATGCAATATAATTTTAACTTAAAATAATTATTATTTCGTTAACTTAAATTAAATAAATACTTCTGAATTGGTTTTATAAAAATGAACAGTCATTATTTAGAACTACTTTTTGAGAGATAAAACGCATGTTTAAATTAATTTTTAGATTTGTTAAGGATATTTTTTAAATGACACTGAAAAAAAAGAGTGTATAATTAGAGGTAACAGATGCGAAAAAGTAAATCTTATGTCACTAAAATGTATTTAGTCAATAAACCGAAATATTGGCTAAATAGATTACGATACGGAGTCCGATAACGGCAGCGAATAGTGCCGTGTTTTTATAATATTTACTACCTATTCATTTTACTTATTACTGTTTAAAATTCGATGTTATTAAACTCCATAAATATAATATCAATTCTCTACTTACTTAAGGTAGAAGAATTTATAGTAAGATAAAGAAACTCTGCATATATTTTATATTTCATTCTTTTCCCTTATCATTGGTAGAAAATTCGTATTATTTGTATGGAGATTCTATCAAATTTTAATCTGTAGTAAAGTAAATATGAAGATATAGAGACAGTATATAATTATTATATGGTACTTAGTGTATATTTTATACGTAATAATTAAATTAACGTTCAAATTTTGCACTGTATATTATCGTGTACTAAAATCATATTTGATTTATTGTAAATTATATTAATCTCTCGCCTTTTAGAAAATTACTTTGACTTTTAGGGCTTAAAGTGAATTCTAGACCAAACAATTAGACTATTTATAATATTCGGCACTAGGAATCTAAATGTTAATATGAGTTATAATTAAATACATATAAAACATTAATAATTTTATATGGCTTAAGTGATGCTGGCGATAATAGTAGTATGAACTGCTCTTTGTTAAATCGAAATGCAGTACGTCTACCCCTCACTTTCAATGCCTTACGTTTAATTAGAATTTCCAATAGCGTTCACGTTTCTAGAATCCGTGTGCGTTCAACCGAAAAAATGTCCGGGCATACATTTCAACCGGCAAAAAGTGGGAAACCAAAGCTTAGTGGCGTAATTATGGCGATGTGGGGCTGCTTCAACATGGAGTGTGGACAAATAACAGGAATTCGAACCATATACAATTGTAAAGCTGTTTTGGCGCCCAACGTAGCCTCCTTCAAGAAAAGTCGGTACATTTAGTCTTTGAAGCGAAATAGGATCGCTCAAAAATTAATATTCTACCCTCATTTGAAGAGACTGACTAGACATCAGGTATGGACTACTTATGTAATTATCATCTTTCTTATTTGGAGACCTTGAGATTTAAATAGAACTCACTACAAGAATGGACTTTAATTTGAACCATATTGGTCCCCTTTAAAAGATTTAATTTTTAGTAAGGTCGGGTGACGCGGCGTGACTGGTATTTATTTAGAAGAGGCTAGACGGAGTGTCTCAGCCCCTGGCGTGATAGGCCATCGTCATCTAGTGAGCTGTGTGCGACGAAGCGAAGACAAATGCGGTATTTGAGCGACGCTAGCATTTGTTTGCAAGACGCGTAGCATTTAAGAATCGTTAGGGCGAATTGTTTGTAAACATCGAGTGAGGCTTTCACAATTGACCTGACAAATCCTGAAGATAAACAATAAAAAATATTTCTCCAAACATGGACGTTTTGCAATTGACGAAATGGCGAATTTATCTAAATGGTTCAGTCATTGTTAAGGGTGTTAACATGTTAGTAAAGTTGTTAGAGTTCACACGAACTTTTGCCTCGACAAGTTAGTGAAAATGAGAAGTTAGGACATAGTCACCACGCGGGTTAAGTAAATTAGCGTAGGCGTCGTTTAGTATAAATGAGCAGCATGTCATTTAGTAAGCGAATAATATGTGACGATTGGTTAAGTTAGACCGGTTAGTGGAATGCACTGTCGCCGGCGCGAGTTCACAGATGCATGGCGTGTACATTGTAAACCCCGCTGAGCTCAAGCGGGTGGTATGGCAGCAGTGTCGCCAGGTGGTGGTAGTGATTGCCGGACAGTTGGTGGTGCAAGCTCGCCAGGGGATTACCTGCTGGGTATGGTAGCCCGAAGCTAGGATAGCCCGAATAGCTACGTCCTGCCGCATAGGCGGCGTATGCTGCGGGGAAACCTGCGCAAAAAACAATCACACATTATAAAAAGCATCTAGAGCATAAATAAAGTGTGAAAAGCGAGGGTTAAACAAAAGGATGCTTTGATTCATAGTTTAGTTCATTCAATAACCAGCCGGTAATGGTTGATTCACAAGCCAATATAAACTTGCAATATAAACACGTGTCCCGTTGGCCCCATTCTAAATTAGAGCCGTCACATAAAAAGCAGGCAAGTATATCGTACATGTTCAGTACGACATAACGTTGGAAAATGTCCAGCATATATATATAATATTCTGTAAACATCGTTCAATGTCGTGGTATAAGTGATCTAATGACATTTTCATAGTAAGAGATACCTACTTTGATTAATTAATACACAAAAACAACAGACCAGAACTACACTATTTTACAACATGAGCAACTACTATGAAACAATTAGTACATTATTACGCTTCAAAATGATTGGTTAAATTGATGTATGTATAATTTTATTGTACTATCTGTTTCGTTAACAAAATGGGTTCGTTTGTAAAACACAAAATGAATGATAGCCGGCCGACCACTCGGGATATGATTACCGAGGCGGATCGTTTATCAATATCATAGCCAATCAAAATAGTGTATCTGTCAGGCGCTGCGATCCATCATGCGGCAGATGGACCCAACCCCCGATGCCGCGACACGCACATCACTATTGATTAAACCTATAAACTGGCCTTACATTTAAACTGAATTAGTGAGTTAATTAGTTACAACACTAATCCGTTTCGAGATGTACCACTCACTAACCGCTATCTATGATTCAAGACAATCTCTATCTGGTGTTGTTTACGACCGAAATTGGGCGGTGATGAAATTTCTACTATCCGTAGTGTCGCCTACTTGTTGTTAGAATATGGAAACGCTACAAATATAATTTTCATACAAAAAAATTACCGGTCGGTAACAAAATCCCTTTTGTCCGTAACATGGTCTCATCGCCCACGGACCTTACCGACAGTTCATTTGCCTTACTATCGGTTAAAATTTGTCATAAACCCCACACAAGTAATATCAAATATCAACCGATGATAGTAAGGCAAGTAATGGCCGGTCCTATATCTTACTATTAAGTTCCCCTACCATCGGTAGAATTTTGACATTACTAGTATGGAGTTTATGTCAAATTTTAACCAATAATAAGGCAACTGAACGGCCATTAAGATATAGGAACTGGGCCTGAATGAATAGCTTTACCAGGCGTTAACCGTTGCTACTGTTTGTAGATAAAACGAATAGTTTTACGATATAGAAACCGGCCGTTAGAGAACGTCGACGAATGAATACGTTAATAACGTTACGTGAGGATGATCAGGTATTATTTGCATATACAAAATAAATGTGAAGTGACATTGGAAAATAAAATATGTGAATCAACTTACCGTCAGGAAGAGCACCCAATGACCACATGAAATCTAGAAATGTAAAAACATTTACATAAATCGATCGATCCTTACATTTTACATTGTATGTGTGTTTGTTTACTTTTAGAATTATTATATAATTTTAGTAGACAATTTTTTGTGCCGTGAGACACTATTTTGCTTGGCGAAAATTTTTTAACTTACATTTTATCAGATGACAATATAAGTAAAACTACAGTCAATTTATTTATACAGAGAATATTCTATACTAGATGGCAACTACTGTCGTATGTACATTCTCTATAGTGGGGTATGTTAGTGTCTCGACTGGTCACCATTCACGACAATAAGTCGTATTCTTTCAATAATGTTAATCTATTCTACATTGTTAGTCTAAAGCTAAACATGTTAAACAAACAGACATTTTTAAATATTTTAGAAATGATATTTATTAATCTAATTTCTACCGAAATCACCTACATTATAAGTTATTAAGTACAATTAAATCTATTAGTTTACGACAACTACATTTGATAATACAAATATGGGTAAATCAAGAACCCCTAATGTTAAGACAACAGTGACAGTTAATTATGAAAAATCCAACAACTAAATTACAACTAATAGTGAACATAATTTGCTTTGGTAGAAATTTGGCATCGCATAATATACTTAAATAAATAAGTAAATAGTAATAATTTAAATTAAAAAAATATTCAATCAATTGTTTCATCTAGGCACACACATAATACGCATAATTTATTCATTTATCCTTTAATACAAAATAATTATAAATAAAGAGAAATAAATACTTCTAATTTTTTAAACTGATAAGACATATATCCACAGATAATAGGTACCTCTTTCCTTCCAATGATTACATTTTTTGAAAAGCCGACATCAAGCTGTGACGTTATTGTTGATAAATAGCTAAATAATGTTATATAATTTATGAAAATATATCCAAACATGTTAGTTCAGTTATCCGCAGAAATTTCTAGTCTGGTTGCTAAAGCATTTAATTTACATTATGGATGGATATGTAGCAAAATTGGCAAGAATCAGCAGAACCATTAGGCCCTATACCCATATTACGAACTACATGAAAATCAGAGAAATACCAGGCTCAATACTATAACATTTCTAACTATTCGTGTATTTAAAATTAAATTGATATAAGCACTTACTACCTGGTAGAAAAATATTGTTTTCATTAATCTTAATGTTCCCTACCTAAAATTGTTCCAGCTTTTTCTACTAATTGTCAATTATAATGTAAGATATTTATCAAAAATTTAATATGTGCTTAAAGAGCTGATGCTAGGGCTTTTCTAATTTAACTCGGTACACATTTCGAAAATCTGCTAGCTAACTGATATACTAAATGGTAATTACTAAAAATAAGACACTTTGAATATTATCAGTTTTCTTAAAGTATATCTAGATCTTAATTAGCGCAGAAGGAGGGAACAGGAAAGGAATGTCACAAGAAAATTAGGAATGATAGGAAAGAAACGACGCAGCGTATAAGGAATGCAATATGCTCAAAGGTTTTATAGATATCCGCGAATATTAAGAATACTGATCAGAAAGGATGATGCGGGTGCTGCTGAAAGAGAATCGCGGATCAGAGTGGCAAGGGGGTTGGTAAGGTCGTATGAGTCAGGGGAGAGTATAAAGTTGGGATATCGAGAGCGTGAGCGCCGAGTAGTTCAGATACAGAGTACGCTAATGGTGGTATAGTGAGTGGCGCGAGCGAAGGGCGCGGTGGGCGAGGTGTAGGCCGAAAGGCTGCTAGCGCACGCCTGTACGCAGCCCCAGCGCCTGCGCTCGCACCAGCCACCAACAACTGCGCCGGCGCATGGACGGGATAAGGAGCATAACGCACGCCGCCGGCGCCCGGAGCTACGGCGCTACCTAACAACTCACCGTACGCGCCGCGTCCTGCAGCTCTCGTCTTAGCCAAATTTGCTGGCAGCATGACTTCTTTTGGTTGTGCTTTTTTGCATTCCACCTGAAACAAGATAAAAAAATATTAAAAACATCAATCGTCATCTACAATATTACAAAATTGTCAAAGTTGTAGTCTTTTGTTTTAAGTATTTTTGTCTGTTTGTTCGGGATTCACGTAAAAACTACTGCGCCGATTTCGATGCAGTTTTCGCTAAACGATAGCAAATTCCCGGACTTAAAATCTCTGATTCTGTAGAACCCGGGAATCCTACAGGAATTTTCTTGGAGGCGGTTTAAAGTGGCCGGGTTGAAAAAAAAAATCGAATTCCAATGTAATATTTTCACTGTTTAATAGCAATTTTCGTGTCACAAAATCTGTGATACTTTATATCCCAGAAATATCGCTGGATTTTTCTACGGGTTCCAGTTGTTAGGCCACGTAAAAATTAGCTTATTCCGTCCAATGTGGACGAGGTCACGGCGAATCCTAGTAATTAATAAACCTTGAGTAATAAAAAGCTATTTTCAAAATTATTTAGTACTTTCTCATTATTAAAATAGGAATATTATATAACAGTAAAGGGAATTGAATAAATATCTCCAACAGATCGAGTGACTCGCGAAATTATGGAAGAAAGGGGGCGACAAAATCGCTCGACAATCCGTTATGCTTCACGGTTCGAATCACAAATTGAATTTTAATTTGTTTTACCAAGTCAAAGAGCTTATCATTGAATACTTATTATACAGCACAACAGATTTTATGAGGTCCCAAGTAATTATTTGAAATCATTATTACAAGTATCATTGTTGTTCTCTTATCGAAGGGTATTGTAGAAATAATGACTAAAAATATTTATTAAATCTACCTCTCGAGGTGCCGCTTATCCTAGTAATGATATTACCTCGTAATTAAACCTTGCATCTAATCGACCCACTAAGTAATTTTAACAAACATCATGAATTTGCGCCTCTCTGACGATGGGTGACAGGGAGAATAAGTATTTAAAGCCAGATTTTCATTCACTTACACAATTAAAAATATAAATGTTCCATTAAATACCATAAATACAAATGATAATAATAAAAAAAAACTCTGTCCATAGACATAGAGATGGCTGGGGAAGAAAATAACACAAATAAAGAAAAGAGTGCTAAGAGTGCTGTGCTATATGAACAATATGAACATAGAAGTCGTATGTGGCATTTTTACATGCTTTTTACTG
Organism: Dendrolimus houi; assembly: GCA_039645545.1. Lineage (NCBI taxonomy): Eukaryota > Metazoa > Arthropoda > Insecta > Lepidoptera > Lasiocampidae > Dendrolimus > Dendrolimus houi. Next base: position 18,203,333 of record CM077127.1, on the reverse strand, counting down.
TCATGTCTTAGTATCAAATGTCTCAGTGTCAAGAACAACCCATTAATTTATATATGAACAGTAAACTTTTAATCTATTCAAATCAAGATAAATAAATAAGTACTTGAGATGAAACCAATTAGACTCATAGACGTTGAAGTACTTCATTCACTTGATTCATGTCACTAAGGAAACATTCAGAACATCTTCCGAAGTATATAAAAACTTTCGCAGTTACATAGTACTGCATAATCGCGACGTGTCCTCGTTTGTTGGATGTGTGTGTATGTAGGGTGCATAAAGTCGTGTCTACATTTGTCATGTGGCCGTCAAAAGCCGACAAATGAATACTTGGCGACGATGTCTGCGCACATTGTGCACTTTGTACAAGTTTTTGCGACGGCATGGAACTATAGTAATAAACTGCAGTATATTTTTCTTAAAACTTATATTTCCTCCTTTATTATAAATCTAATACTTCTATGATATTATATATAATAGTTATTATTTACGGCGTCAAGTCTTTTTTGAAGTGAAAGTTCTTTAGAATCGTTGTGATTTGAAACTCGATGAAAAGAAAAAGCGACACTAAAAAGGGATAAACAAATAAATCTATAGGACTAAGCCTGCGAGAGAATGATATAGAATAGATTATATTTAATCATACGGGATTGGATAATCTGTGGGATATATAAAATTGGTCTTTAGGTCGGATTTTAAATATTTGCATTCTTATTGTTATTTTACTCGATATTCTTAAAGATTTTCAGTTTAAGGGGCCTAGAAATAAACAGAACGACAAAGTAAATTCGCATATCAAGCGATATATACCTAACAGTAGTAGCAGTACTTAATAAGGCTTATCTTAAAACTATACAAATAATAATAAATTATTTTTGCTTAATCTATACTAATATTATAAAGAGGAAAGATTTGATTGTTTGTATGTTTGCATTGAATAGGCTCCGAAGCTACTGAACCGATTTGAAAAATTCTTTCACTGTTGGCAAGCTACACTATCCCCAGGTGACATAAGCTATATTATATTTTTTAAAAAATTAGTAATCCTTACGAAAACTCCAATAATGTAACCCAAGGTGTAAAAAAATTACTTAAAATCGCGTGCGCTGCGAAAACTATTGATGATAGAATAAAATAATGTACTACGACTTTGCAGAACACATCATTATTTACAAAAATGTCGCGACAGCATATGTCTAACTATTATAGTTATGCCACAATAAGTGTTCTATTATTTAAAAAAATTAATTGAATTGCCACCGCTAGAAAAGACTTTTTATTTGTATCTTGGTATTCATCCTTATCAAAATAAAAATAAATTACTTCATATTCAAGGCTGCTTCAATACCTTTATATTTCTTTTTGAATTATTCAATTCGGACATTCCATTCGAAAGATATCACGAGTTTAAAAATGTACGTATTAGAAAAGTTGCGTGATCGTCGCGCACCCTGCTCGGCTAGCTAGGCCTATGCGATGTAGGTGTCACTGGGGTACGGGCCGTACGGGAGGAGAAATATTTTTAATTCGCTTAGTAGGTAATTAAACTCAACAAAAACGTTCTTTTTAGATAGCCGTGCGAAGCCGGGGCGGACCGCTAGTTTTCAATAAAGGAAGTTTGAGTAATTGCCAGAGGAAAATGATTCCAATTCAAATCTTCAACAATATTACAAATGGTCGTGAAGAAAATTCAGTGGAAGGCCTCGACGTTAATTGATGTCGCGTCGGTGGCAAGCAGAGTGGGAAACAAAAGCTCAGAAACAATTCGCATTGGAGTTCGCAATCTCGATCGAGCGTTCGAGAACGCGACGCAGTTTAATGACACGAAAAATAACAAAGGTAAATTGTATTTCCCCCAATAGGTAGGCCCACCCCCACGACATATCGATCCAATTTCGATCGAGTTGTAGTCAACACCGACGGAGATCACGGCCTATCCGAGCGAACTTAAGATTTGCTCCAGTGCTCCCTGGCTTAATGCCGACTCGAGCCACCACCGCGCGTAATCCTGCTTCTAATCCCATCGATGTATGAGAAATTTAATTGTTTCGCGAGAAAACACCAAGTTTTACGCTCGGCTACCTCCAGCCAAACATTTGCACGTAAAGGTGAATTAATACGAATTTGAAAGCAGTCATTAAATTCTCGCTCGATTGATTTTGAGTGAAAACCTTTTAAGGTAAAACAGTAATGTCAATAAATTCGTAAAGGAAGAATCGTGCCGACCTTTTAAGAACATTGATTTTGTATTTTATTGAAATATAAAGGCTCCAGGAGCCGAACTCATTAATAAATTATGAAGTTACTCTAACTTGCAATTGAACTCTATTATTCGCTAGCATTAATGCTTAGAAGGTAATGGACTTTTGAATAATTTTTGTATAAATTTTAAAGCGAAACTTAAGCTTTTAGGAAAAAAAATGTTTACTGGAGATTTTAATTCAATATAACAAACTTGTAGATTGTCTTTTATAACGCTAAGGAATAAACATTTTCTAGGTTTTAATAATAATATAAATAACTAGCGGTCTCGGCAGACGTTGTCCCGCCTTTAAAAAATAAAAACCTATAATCCGATTCCAGCGCCACCTACCGTGTCTAATTGTGAATCTAAACCATCCCTCGACCCACACAAACACACATAAAATTTCATCAAAATCATAGAACCTGATTCCAGCGCCAAGTATTTTGTTTATAGATTGAGGGGTTATATTATTGAAATTTTAGTAAGGATTCCTATTTTTTATATAGCCTATATTAATCAGGGATAATGTAGCATTCGAATAGTGAAAGAATTTTTGAAATCGGTCCAATAGTTTTTAGTTTATTCGTTACAGACATACAAAAATATAAATCTTTCCTCTTTATAATATTACTAGCTTCTACCCGCGACTTTGTCCGCGTGGAATAGTTACTTTGGGCTAACGCTAACTTTAACCCGTGACTTTGTTTACGTAGAAGGTGCTCCACCGCTCCCCCTCATGACTGCCTTGCACATCATAAATGCGCGCGCAGTATTTAATATTTTGCTGCGATGATATTTTAAAACTGCGATATCTCCTAAGATATTCATTAAAATCGAATGATGAAAATGGCAATTTTGTTTTAAAATAAATACTTGTGATGAATGAACGTATTTATTTGGATAAGGATTAATATCATGTTTATAAAAACACCTTCGCAAATAATGCATTATTTTAGAACAAATTTGGTTAGTATAAAAAAGGTTATAGTGAGCCAACTTTAAAAGATAGATATATGCTATCGCGGACTTTTTTTAGAGCTTTTAAAGGGGAAAAATACTGTCACACTTGATTTTTGCGAAAATTTAACCGTATACGCAGCGCACGCAGCAGAAGTTCTCAAAAGGAAAAAGAACTCCCGCTCCGCTCCTATTGGTCTTAGCGTGAACATATATTATAGCCTATATATAGCCTTTCTCGATAAATGGGCTATCTATCACTGAAAGAATGTTTAAATTAATTAACAAATTTGTGTCGTTTTGGTTTTACGCTTAAAGGAAGGTTTGCACTGAAAATCAGCGTTGTGTCGGATATAATTCCGGCACAGCAATATGCTGAGTGCAAACCTTGTTCGTTGAAAATGCGGCGTACAAATTCTCAAAATATGCTCTGTGTATAATAATGTATAACGAATGTAATTACGTCACTATTTCTTCGAATAAAGTTTTTCTTTTTTCTTTCTTTCAAATCAAACCAGTAGTTCCTGAGATTCAAGCAAGCAAACAAACTCTTGAACTTTATATATTAAGTATAGATTATTAGTATATAAATATTCTTTGATCAAGAACATACTAGATGACATGTTACGCGATAAATATAACGAACAATATATGAAAATATGTATGGCTCATTATTTAGTATTCGCCATACTCAGATATATTTGAACATTAATTTTAATTATTTTGATACATTTATTAAAAAAAAGTGAATTTTAAATGAAAGAAAATCATAAGTTTGCGGCAAAATAAAATCATATATTGTTTTTACCTAAGTTTCTAAATAGGATTCCAAGGCTCAAGAAACTTTAACATAGATGGACTTTTCCACATGCCTCGAGAGTTTGGCTCGTCGTGTTTGAGAAACTACAATATAAAATAACTTCTTAAAGAGAGCACGCTTACCGGCCATTTTGTATGTGTGTTGACATTAACTGCATTTTATAAGATTTTGCGTTTGTTTCGTTGCACCGTTATTTCGTTCAGTTGAAATATTTGCGGCGGACTTTAGGCAGCTTGCCAAATAGACAACTTTATAAAAGGATGAAATCATATATTTTGTATTTCTTAAATGTAATGCAGCCGCGACCCGCTGCCGTCACCGGCGGGTGCATCCCTCTACGTGGAACATCGCAGAACTCAGAACACTTTTAAGATAAGTAATATCAGCGTTTAGGGCCGTGGTAGGATTTCTAGGGTTGCGATGGGTTAACTCAATATATCGTTACAACTTAGGCTTCGACAAAGACAATATCCACGTCGTCTGTAAAAGCACATTTTATTACCTGTTGGCATTTGAACTAATTGTAATCCTTTTATGATCTTCTTCTTTTGTTTACTTATTTATTGGCATACGTTTCTAGTATTGTGAAGAACGGCCTATTGTTCTATTGTAATCGCTTACGGCCGCTTGCAGTCATCATTAGCCAGGTGTTACAGATTAAGTACAAGCCGATTCTAGGAAATTATGTCGACGATACGATACGGGTACATTTGAATTTGTACAGTATAAAAAGATGGCCTGATTGAGAGAGGGGGTCAGTTGAGCGAGAACCAAGATCAAGGCGGGACGTGTGTACATTCGGAAGTTTAATATTGGCGGACTTTGCGCGTTTTCTTGAATTACGACCTTCTGCATTACGTTTGGATTTATTGTGTTCGGTTATATTTGGGTTATACGAGTTTGTATAGTTCTAATAAACTTTATAATAATTCTAACGGTATTTTAATTCCAGTCCCGCCAACTCGTAACAATATTGTAATAAAGTACCTAAAGAAATATTGAAAGTGAGAGCCGGCTGTTTCATTTCATTACACCAAATATATTTGTGATATGAGTAAGAGACATTTTACCGGATGGATTCAGATTTAAGACGTTATGATGGAGACCAAATATTTTCTAATCTTAATAGGCAAGGAAATGAAGGAAAAGGGAGATTTAGAGTAATAAGGCTAAAGTAACTAAGGCTCTAGATTGGTTCATTCTTACGTTATCTACAGCCTAATGACAGTGAAAAAAAAAACAATCGTCTAAACAAAATAAATTTGCACAATATTGATTTTCATTATTCATATTTTTATACACCCATCCTCCTATAGATTATTATATGACAATATTTCTTAGAATTCCCACAACAAAGATACACTTGCGTTTTATAATGTTGGAAAGATTTTTTTCTGATACACAAAAGGTGTCTATCTACACTGTTCAAGTAGAGCATCGAAATAGATAATTTTATTTTACAAATTTCACATGGAGATCTCCAAATATTTTTGTTACAGATAAAAGTAGCAATGTAAAAAGTCGAATAAACAAGGCAGGCGACTTTGTGTGAGTAATGCGGTGCGGGCGTATACGAACATACGTGAGAGATAAACGGAGGCGACGGTTGCGGGGGAAGGGGGGGCGGGATGCCAGATAAGTTTATCAGGGAAACCTCTCGGCTTCGTATTGACAGAGCGTCGCAGCCTGGCCCTGATTGCCGCTAAACGGAAGCCCGGGCGTGGGAACCGGAGGCTAGGTAGGCGCTGCGCGATTACTTATCTATATACAAATAATAGCAGCGAGCAGAGATATCTGTAGCAGCGAGAGGTAGAGGTTAAATGATACTGCAAATGGCAAAGAGTAGCATTCACTGTCGAGTGCTGATGTGAACTGAAGTGAACTAATTTATTTTGGAAATGGTAACCTTAAGTACAAAAATATTAAGAAGCCGTACAGCTAGTACAATATAAAGTACAATGTGTGAGTAGGACGGATGATGTGCGAGCGAGATAGAGAAACTATTAATATGTGCGCTCCCGCGTTGCGCTAGCCAGTGGTTCGTTATCCACTGCGATGACTAGACGTAAGCAACTCGTTACATAATAGTTTACAGCGCTTCGAAACTATTATACCTTATTATAGTGATGATTAAAAAAAATATACATAATAAGCACAGCTTTACCATTATTTTGATACTTTCATCGGAATTAAAAGTAGCAGCAACTTTGATAAGGAACTATGAAAGAACTTTGTCGTACAAACAGGAAAATTGAAATATATGAAAAATATGAGGAAGAGAAAATAAATATTGTGTATTCATATTGAAGTTAGTTTACGTATATAGTGGGCTGTTTTTCTTTACTCTCAGAAGGTCGTAGAAAATTAAACAATGGACCAATTCTCATAAAAAAAAATACACATTATATAGTGAAGTACATAATGACGGATGAGGAAGAACGTAAAAAGTGAAATTATAATTTAGGAAGCTACAGAAATTTAACACTAAGTTAAAAAGAAGTTATTTTTGTTAAATAAAATAAAAAATAATAAGGTACATTTTAAGGGTATATAAAAGTAACCTAAAGCCTGAATATTAAGTATGAGATAAACGCAAAAATCCCATTGCGAACGTACAACGTTACGTAAAGGAGATGAGTCACAAATCTCGCGCTCAACAGGTCACGGATAATGAAATACTCAACCGCACCCCGGGAGCTCTTTCCTATTTACGTAACTGTTGTTCGAAGAAATGAGATAAGCGCGAGTCGGCTTCTTTTACGTTACGTTGGAATTCAGTGCAGACAGTATGTAGTAGTTGAAATCAAGCTTTATTGACGATCTTCTTTAAGAACAGTTGATGGTGCAACAGACAGTTTCTCATACATGATCATGTATCATATCTAATCTGAAGAGGCCATAATATTTCGCCTCTCTGCTTCAATAATCTTGAAATGTGAAATTTTAGAAAAGAGTTTTTATGACCGTCAAATAATAATTGTATAAATATATATAATATAATATAGAAATAAATAACTTCTACCAATCTGTAATGTATTTTAGAAGATATCAAGTTATTCGTTTCGACACAATTATTTTGTGATGGTTAAAAAGACTCTCTTCTGAAATTCAGAAGGCTGGAACTGAAAATCAGCGCTGCGTCAGCCCTTGTCGCAACACAATGCTGAGTTCTAGCCTCACTGGCGTGAATGCTATTTACTTCGTTTTATTGTGTATTTTTGTATTAACTACAATTATATAATCTTGATTTACATGTGCAACGTCTTATTATGCGTATTCTTTTTTCTGTATTTTACGACAGCAAATCTTTTCTTTTTCTTTTTTTTGTTTTAAATTTCAAATTCAAGATAATACATTATGGAAGCAAAGAGGCGATTTGATGTTAGGTATTAGGATGTGTTGTGTGTGTGTGATGTCGTTCACTGTTCAATCTCGCATCGATCTTGGTCCGATGAAATCTCGTGTCTACAACATTAAATAAAGAAAGAAAAAAAAATACATTTGAAGAAATAGCGACGTAGTTACATTGCTGACATGAATCTTAAAAAAAATAATTTTGAGAATTTGTACGCCGCATTTTCAGCAAACAAGGTTTGTACTCAACTTATTGCTGTGCTGTGGATCGAGCCTTAGTGTTAACTTTAAATGTTTATGTGTTAGACGTTCGTATAATTTGGGTGGGAATAATATGTCATACTAGGAAAATAATGTTTGCTATCGTTTTAGTGAAAACTGTGTCTGAATAAGCTAAGTTTTATGCATCCGAACAACTACAAACAGCTCCCGAAAAAATTCTCGCGGGATTATCGGGATAAAAAATATCACACATTTTATTACATAAAATTTGCTATCGATCAGTAAATAAAATCACTTTGGAATTCGAATTTTAATCTGGCCATTTGAAATAATTCCCAGGAAAATTCTTGCGGGATTCCCGGGATAAAACATAACGCAGATTTTAAGTCTAAGAATTTGCTGTCGACAGCCCAGCCAGCCCAGTAGTTTTTACGTGAATCCCAAACAAACAGACAAGAAATCTAAAAAAAATGCATCGTGTTCTTCATCGTTTATATAGTCTATTCCAGTTGTTTTCTTTTAAATAGCTTCAACGTACAGACACATATTTAGAATTTTATAATATTATAGATTTATATTATTCGCTTTTAAGTTTCTTTAGTCATTTTGGTAAAATTGTTGGCATGTCTGTCTGTAAATGTATGTCATAGTCATTTTTTTCACGAACTACTGAAATAAAAGTATTACAGCTGTAAAGGTCTTTGAGACATGGGTCTACATATCGAGCAAAAAACAAAAATAAATCCTATCAAAGTTACTTTTGAAAGATTTATTTTCATCTGTAGTCAGTACGATTTTCTTTACAATAATAAGAACTGGTAATTATAATGCCTATTCCGACTTTTTAAGGTAATAAGTATGTTAATAGTATATATTTATAGTATACAGTATGTAGTTAATAATAACATAGTGTTAATACACTATGTTATTTTACTTATTGAGTTTTTCTGCTGTTTGTAATGGCAATAATTTAAATGCTCTTTACATTTAGCGTTTATATTGTTGCCCTTACAAGTTCTTATAACCAGTTTGAATGTTTAATACTAACCAAAGACTTTGGAAATAATAAACGTCGTGTCACATTCATATTGTATTCGAAATTACACTGCCACATTTTCCTGTCATAGTAATGGTGCTAAGATATTAAATATTAACGAGTGTCGTACACTGTGCGGTGTGCAACATTCACTGCGCCGCGGAAACCTGTCAAACGCTCACGGCTATTTCTAGGCAATCGATAGGCACTCGATCGTACAGAGAGTTCATTGCGCGAAACCCGAACCATCGAGAAATACGATTGATTTTGTCTTAAGAATAGTTATTATATCGTTATTAAACAATATTAAACTTCCTGTAATTAAGTTAATACAATAATTAATACACTAAAAGGTTAAATTATGTACAATTCCTATATAAAAAATTACAAATAATATATAGGTCCCAGATCGCTGTCGGTTGGGAACGTGCCCAAAATGCTGGCCGCATTTCCGTGCTGGATGGCAACGCTGATGCGTTGGCTAAGTATAGGCCAGCCTTTTGGTCACGTGAAACTTCTATTAAATAGAGTTTCGACACCGAGTGCCATAAATATGCACATTTACGGCGTTTCAGGTCCTCCTGTTGTGCGGCAGCTTCGCCGACTAACGGCCGTGTCTGGAAAATGGGACGCAGACAAAGTATGTACCACGTGCGTGATGTTCCACACTAAGGGCCATCCCACCTTCCAGGGTACCAAAGACATTCCATCTGATCGATCGGTCGATACCTTGGTGGTAAGAAAAATTGGCGGATGATGTCATTCAGTGCAGCGTGGCGTGGTAGCCTGCCAGCGCTTCTGACGCACGACAAGTCTTGGTAACCCGGGCACATCTCCACACTGGCAACGATGAGTTACCACAGCTGCTGGCTACAATCGGATTGACGCGGCAATCCTGAATGTTCGTTATTTAATTGCAAAGTCGCTGAACATGATATGGATTGAGCTATAAGCTGTAATATTAATTGTCTTATATAGATAGGATAGAATCAGAAATCAGGATGTTGTAGGACGTAGTAGGTCTTCCAGCGCGGCGAACTGAAAACCTGGGCAAGGTCGCCGACAGAGTCTGAACGAGGAAGGCAGAGGATTAGGAATATGACAGTGTGAATTCTATTTGTTGAAGAAGATTTGGTGGCAAATGATAAAAGACAGTTTTTACATAGTTTAAAATATGATATATGTTATAAAATAGTTATATTTACAGTATGCGAAAATATTTATTGACTTTAGAGGTTTTGCTTATGTAGATAAATCTGCTTAATAAACATTTTTATACGTAGATATAAATACTACAATTTTTAACTTCTTTTTATTGCGTAGATTTCAATCGAAATAGTTTTGAATAATACGTATCAAATTCGAAATAGAGACTATAAAAAGAAAAATAATTTGAAAACTAGAATTAACTCGAACTAAATGTGTATCGTTTGGCAGTTGAACGAATAAAATTACCAATTTAATTGAAAGCAAAACGAACAAAGTGTATATTGGCAGCTACTCAGGGGTATTAGTGGCCGTTTGCAATTTTAAGTAAACACGATTACCAAGTACTCGTTGCTTAACTAATTCGGATTACGCTTAAGAGCGCACTTGACCGTAAGGGCAAATAATTTAATGGCCAAGAATGTCCAGCGGCGATTGTGACTTCGTATATTATTTAAAAAGGGCCATAGAAAAACCCTATAATTCATGTACGAATTGAAACGGCCGAAAACATTTAACATAATTGAAATACATTCATATTATCACGCTTGTTTCTCATAGAGGTGGGAGAGATGATAGATCTCCACTATTTACCATCTTTATATATCTTTTTGCTTCAAATTGTAATTTAAAGAGAACTGAAGAAACAAGATGTGAAAACATGGAAAGTAGTAATAAGTATGTAGTAGCATTATGCATAAATAAATTACAATAATATATACGTACACGTAAATTAAGGACTAAAATATGACTAGAATTAAAAAAAGAACAACCCCCTTTAAAAAAAAGAGAATTGATATTGGAAAAGTTGTAAGAACATTATGTCCTCTTACAAGGCAGCAACAGTAAAGTGATAACGGGAGTAAGCACCGCGAGTGTAACTCGCGCTGCTCACTCGTGTTCGACAGATGGCGTGTAGGTGCTGCCGTGGAAGTGGGCATGGTGTAAAGAGGGTAATGGGTCGTTGAGAAGGAAATAAAGAACCAGTACATTATAAACATATAGAGACTCGATTATACGGACCTCGGTTATACGGATTTGCGATTATCCGGATTGGTAGGCATTTCATGATTAACATTGCAATAGAGTATTTTAAGAAAATATTTATATACATTGATTGATACCTAAGAAAATGTCTAATCTCTTATGGTCGGTTCCCATATATTACTATTCATTCATTTGCCTTACCTAATGGAATTTTAACATTACTTATATGTAACTTATGTCCATTTTTAACCGATAGTAAGACAAATGATAACATATAGGAACGGGCCCTAAACATAGATTGATAAACATTGACGGCCTCTGTGGTTGAGCGGGCTAAGCCGTTGCCGGCCTACCTCACTGCAACGCAGAGGCTCCGGGTTCGATTCCTGGTATGGTAAATTTCAGAAACGTATTTTCTCCGTTATTTACTATGGTCTGGGTGTCTGGGATCGGCCCCAGAGTAGTCCGTTGTATATTATCCATAACACAAGCGTAACTTGCTTAGCTTGGGGATATACAAAAGTGTGTGTTTGTCTGCCGATTATTATTATATTATTATTATTATTATAGATTTTGGTTGAAAAGATTTTTTGTTATTTTGATTAAACACGTGTACGCGCATAAAGTAAACAATTTTTCTAGCGTTGATAATAATTATGTACAAAAATAGCTTTTCTTCATTTATTTATTTATCCGGATTTTCGATTATCCGCACGCCTTAGCACAACAATCAGTTCGGTTATTCGAGTCCCCAGTGTATAATTTTCTGTTTAATATTTAAATACATAGCCAAAGATTTTAACGTTTATTCTATAATTAGATTAATGTGGATTTAGACATATAAGATATTTTACATAACGAATACGACTTTTCTCTCTGTGTTTCTGTCAATTGTCAACTTGACGATACCATAAAATCTGGCCGGCAGTCCAGTAGGAGAATAGGTTCATTTCACCACAGGGCCATTAGAGGTAGAAGAAGAAATTTAAAAAAAAGTATTGAAAATTAATGTATTGAAGTGTGGGTGATCCGTAAGAGCTGTATGAGTGCAGTTTTCAGTTAAGTAATTGTAGAACGTTAGACGTTTGCGGTCACTTCGTTAATGCAGCTACTATTTGCAAAATTAGATGTCCCATCGTAACGGTTCTTTATTCTGGAATGAAAAACGCAAATAATGCGTGGGCCGTCAACCTATTTGCCGGTTATGTTTGCGAAACATTTGGATCCGTATCGCCTACGTTCATCCTCGTTATCTAAATACTGCGATACTCCAATCACAAGTACACGAAGACGGAGGAAATAAAAAACACGTTTATATATAACTTATCCGCCAATAGTCATTTCAAGCATTTTTTTGATGTTAAAACACGGAAGAAACACATAGTAGTAGATAATAGACAAGGCGAACGTTAATATCACAAATTAATGACAAACCGTGAGAAAGTTTACGACGCACGTACATGTAGATATAAGCTGTAGCAATTAGTAGTAATTAAGTAGGTTGGATCGTCGGCGGGTGTCGGGCGCCTGAGGCAGCGCCTTGTCACTACACTACCGACTAGATTAAGGTCTGCGGCACGTGGGTTGCCGCTCGTAACTTGTTTTGCATGAATCTGTACGCGATTTTCATATAGCTCTCTCAGGAGGCGACTTGGTACAGCACCTCTAAAGCTGCGTGCTCATCTGCGAGCCGTAACCGAAAATTATACTGTGAACGTGGCTCATAAGCACACCGCGAGCGACACGCGACGTGCCGCCGATTGTCGATTTTTGCTGCGAATCAAAGGCCGCAGCAGTCGGCGCCATCGACACCGTTAAAATGCCGTGAAAAAGACGCTCGCGAGCCACATACACACTAGAACCTTGTTACTGTATCAACTCGGTTATAGTTTCTACTCTCGCAGATCAGTACGCGGACAAAGGCAGCTCATTGGCGTCGCGAGGAAAGATCGTTTCACGGTTACAGTTACAGTACTGCGGTTTACAGTTACATTGGTGAGTGAAGATTATTTTCGGAGTCCACATTAGAGCTCGTTACTGTTTACGCTCGGTTACAGTCTCGATTTTCAGATGAGTACGCGGCTTAATGTAAATGAAATTGTAAGCAAGGAATAAAGCAGGTCTCCTCGGTCGCTATTTATCGCCGCTCGCGTCTCCTAACTCCCCCGTAATGGGTATGTGGAGACCCCGCACCGGGCGCAGTAATGAACCGGCCTGCCCTAACGTATGGCCTTTATTGATGACGCTAGCGCCCTCAACACGCTCACTGCCTTATTGTCTCCTAGGAAGGCGACACTGTTTCAATTACGCGTGGCTTCTTACAATACTTTATGGAGGTTGAATCATTTCTCGGGAGCGCCGCACTCGAGGATAACCACTAAATATTCTTCGCTGAATCGCTTCCCTTTTGTGAAAATAAGATCAGTGGGATATATTTTACTGGATAATATGAGTTTTACCTTAAAAACGAAACAACCGTAAATTGATAAATTTTATACCTTTTTAATATTCCTTATTTTTTTATTGCAGTTACATGTCATGATGAAAAGCTTTTGACGCTATAGAGATCGGTTAATGCAATTATCAAAATTGAGAGTTGCCATCAAGCTATGGAGAATGGATGTGTGTTAGGACTCAAAAACCATTACTGTGGATTCACTAACTGAATTGAATACCTGAAAACATAATTACAAAAGTACCATATAATTTTATGAATTTACAAAATGTATGAATTGCTTCGTATAAATTAAAATATTTCAAGATTTTTGAAGCGAAATTTCTTTAGAATCTTTGTGATTTGAAAGTCGATGAAACGAAAAAGCGACACTAAAAAGAGATAACCACATAAATCTATAGGACTAAGCCTGCGAGAGAATTAGATAGAATACATCATATTTAATCATTTAAACACTATGCACTAGAGTTGGAAATGTTTTGAAGTTTTTGTTAATACTTCAAGTTTCGTGTTTTAAAGCTTATATATATATTATAACTATATAATATATGAAATGTGACGTCACGAAATATAGAATCTCTCCCACCCCTTGTCACACTTTGTTTCACTTCTACTTCGTGTGAAATGCACACGCACACACACAATTTTTTTAAGTTACATGTTATTAATTGTCGTTTCGACATGTCAGTTACCATCAGCATAGAACGACAATGTAATAAAGACCAATCAGGGTAATTATTTGATTACGGCCAGTGAGAAATGGTCGTAGGTTCAGATTCAAAATGAAAGATACAATAAAAAATCCCTTAAACAGTTAAAACGTAGTATCAATGATGTGTCTTGAACAGTCGCGAATACCCAAGAAAATGAAATAAATAATAAATGGAGAATAGCTATTAGTTACACGTGACGCACGTATACGGTTGACGACGCCCACAACTATATCAGTGAACAGGTTCTTTGGCAATAAAGCTATCCGCTATCATAGCTGTCTGGTTGTCAAATACTGGTAAACTAGTAAGGTTAATATATTTCTGTTTATACTTTTTTTCTTTCATTCTTTGAACACGGGTTACTTAATATTTATAGAAAGTATAGTAACATCAATGTAATTGACATTTCTTTGAAGTTAGCTATGAAAGAATTTACTGTTTTGAAATCATTCTGTGGTATTTAATAACAGTTCCAATTGTATCACAATCATCTCTAAGTACTTTATAATGGTCGTAGTTATGCATAATATAATTAACCCCCAGCGTAACTGTTTTAAGATACTTAAAGTAATTGCAAAAGTCTGAGTAGAATTACTACCAAGAAAACCTATTTTCTAAAAATATGTCAAATAATATCAATCAACGGAGTTTTTGTGTTGCTCGAAAGGCCATATTTGCCTACAGAGTTCATATTCCTCGCAAAATTAAATAATTACTACCCAAAAACTATCAATATACTACAGCTATTGTTCATTTTAAAGTAATATCACATACATTTATTGGAAAATAAAACTGCACAGTACAAGGTCATCCTTTAGTTTCCTCAAAAAAAAACCGTGGACAAAAAGAGTGGCGAAAAGTAATTGTCAAAGTGACATTATTCTTTTTTTATATCGCGGAAACAGGCAGGATCGGCCCTAGCCTTTTTGCCGTCGTAGGCAAACTAGAAAAATGCCGCCCCCACCGAAGCTTAAGAAAACTTCTTTAACCAGAAATCTATCTATCTATGTATAATATCATAAAATTCTAAGCATGCCGTATCTGTACATTGAAGCTATTAATGCTATATAACCTAAAAAAAACAACTGGAATGGACTGTATAAACGATGGAGAACACAATGCATCATGCAAAACTACTGGACCAATTTCTATGTGGTGTACGCTGACCGACAGCAAATACTTAGACTTAAAATCTGCGCTACTTTTTATTCTACGAATCCCGTGCATAAAAATTAGCTTATCCGACAAAGTTTCCACTAAAAGATAGTTTACATTCTTTTTCAAATGCTGCGGTATTTTGTGTCCCGAGAATCCCGCGGGAATTTCAAGTCAAGCGTGGACAAGGTCGCGGACATATCCTAGTATTATATGTAATTAAGGCATTAATATGAATACAGATTTTATTAACGAAAATTGTTTTATTGGTAAATACAAAGTGTACATTTCTTTTCTTAGGTAGGTTTTAGTAGTTCAAGCGTTTTTGCCGACATTTTTGCTGCTCCTAAATTCTGCCGCAGTAAGTAGGTTGCCTACCGCGCCTACCGTCTCGAGCCACCCCTGATACAAGCCTTTAGCCTTTAAAACGAATAAACGTGCAATTATAGAAAAAGAGTCGCCTTCACATTTATATATTAGTATAGATTTCGTGACCTAGATCGTAATTGTTTTATTCGAGTTTTACTAACTTTGGGAACACCTGTTCTTATTTTATGTACTTTAGCGCGACGGCAGTCACTCACACCTCACTAGCGTCCCGAATCAAACGCTCCGCCGATATTAAGAGCACATTCTTCGCAGCACATGACGTGTGATTAATTAATTTTCTTTCACGCTTCGAAATTTAAGTTCAAACTGCAATCGTTAACGGCCAGAAAGGCCTATTGAGTTACAATTTACGTTCTATGTAAAAGTAGGTAGGTATATAGATATTTCGTACAGTGAACAATTTTGTTGAATCATTAATTACCGGCTGTAGAAAATTATTTAGTGAGTTTAGAAATACTATTTAAGTAATGATCCTAAGAAATTGGTTTTCTAAATTATATATTTTCTGTCGTAAAATACAGATTAAAAGATTACATATTACAGAGAAATAGACATGAGTAACTCCACTGTATAATTTCAATATTAATGGAATAAGGACATATATTACAAGTAACGCAATCAACCCTCTTTTATCCTAAAGCCACACATAAATAGTAAGCTATGTTTGTCGTTCTTTAACAATGAAATTGCCATTTTATATGGGAAAATTAAATATACCGTTGCTATAGAATATGTTTTACGGTAGTGGATGAAGTGTTTGATGGCGTTCTTAACTACGAGCACGTCATTGGTATTAAAATGTTTGGCTGATTTCTCTAACGCTTGTCTGCTAAACTAACGTTAAAAACAATAGTATATATTGTGGTTTGTAGATGATAGGCGTACTCATAAACAAGCAATGGCAAAGGGCGATTCACCAATATTAAAATTTAAATGTTTAGTATTAAAATTAAACCAAGAACATTATTTCTGAAGATATTAGTTTTATTTTGTCTTTAAAACGTATGATCAACCAATGTTCAGCTGCCATAAACCTAATCACTGAATTCAACATTCATACCATATTGTTTTTTAATTACCTGGACTAAAATGACAGCTGCTATTGACCTTTTTGTTATTCATACATGAGTTATGTGAGTTGAATCAACAGCTCATCATTGTGAGTTGAAACCTACAGAATTTTTAAAGAAATTCTATAGGATTTAAGCACTGGTGAGTTGCTCCAAGCTTGCAACAATAAAAAAAGGTCGATGGCAGCTGTCATTTTCCTCCAGGTAATTAAAAATCAGAGTATAGATTAATTTTTCAAAGTAAGGACAACCTTGTATAACACTTCTATAACAATTTACGATCAAGATTTTTTTTATATGCTTTAAAATGTATGTTGACGTTTAGATATCATTTGGTTATACATAGACCATTATTTATAACGTCTGATACACAAATAAGACTTAAAAAAAGATTTTATCGGGGTAATTGTGCGAGTTTTCGTTGGATATGGCAAAGAAAGTTAGTCTATCAATGGGTGGAAATTAATATAGACTACATTTTATCCCAGAAAATGGGATAGTTTTTGCGCGATAGGCATTGAAAATTTACATGAACGAAGCCACGTGTCAAGGTATAGGAAATAATACTAAAGCTAAAAATTAATTCTACGCCTAAATGGGTAGGGAATAGGCACCTCGCGTTATAAAAATTGCGTGTCATTTACTTTATAGCTATTAAATTCTTATACTTACAAAGGAAATTAGGTAGTTGTTCAAATACTGATTGCCTACGATTATGATCGGAGTAAGTAGTTTTTTCGTTAGTTAAAATCTAAGTTGGTGTTGATTTTAATTTACTCGTGTAAATTGGTAACGCAACAGTTAAAGACGGAAAATAATTAAATGTTATTTTGAATAAAAGTTTTTGTTGTAGGTATTACTAATCCTTCATTATTTTCATACAATGAAAAAGTTATGGTAGTGAGTCCTTATTTACAGTACCTCGTCTGATTCTAAGACGCGAGTTAGAATATTGGCATGTACCATCTGTTTGGCATCCGATCATCAAAACTACTAAGACCCAAACCCAGCAAAACCCAACTGCCAGACTCCAAGACACTGAGAGCTCTTTCTGCGTGCACCGGATCACAAACCAGCTTGATTGACAATTTCTATTTTATTTTTCCTCCCACCCATTGTAATATTATATAAAATTATTAGAATTAGGCATGTTTGTTGAAGAGTTTCTTGCACCGCCTTTTCTCTTCGAGCCACACATATTCATATGTTGCGAAGCAGTAGTAAATTAGATTAGGCTCCCATAGAGTAAATAATAACCATAAACAAAAACTAAAATGGAACAAGTTGGTGGTAGGCTAAATAAAACTTTAACAATAGTCATTGACACTAGACAACTTTATCTTCCGTGATCACGGCTACTGAAAAGTGGCCGAAACGTCGGAATAATAAAAATGAAATAAATTACCGCGCTTAAAACTGTTAAAACGTAATAATACCTAATAAAACGTTTCAACGTAGTTTTATTAAGAATTATGTATGTATTTATGTGTATTTTTCGTCTCTGGGAAACGATTTTCCCTGCTGTCAAAAAAAAATAAAAAAGTATGTCAACCATAGATAATACATGCGACTCATGTCCCATCTTTTTTACAGCTACTGTTAGTAGCTGTATAAATTGTAACTAAAAAATATCAACAATTTTGTAAGATCATTTTATACTTATAAATTACTTTTCACTAAGTTATTATTTAATTGAAATAAATTTGAGCTAAATATTTACTATCATCAGTGATAAAATAAATACTAGCTAGTAGAATGCCACAGAAAAAGAAATCTACTGACTGACGTATTAAATGAGTTCATCAGATTTAGATATGGATTTAACGCCTGATTTCATTAAAGAAGTAGTTGTTTGTTTAACTAATCAGTTTTTATTTACTTTCCTCATATTCAAAACGAAAAACAGAATGCTATCCTGGGGTGAAAGGCCTATTTAGGCACTCGGACTACTAACGCCACTACTACGTTCGTGCGCCAAACCATCTCATACCTAAATAGGTCTCTTTCACCTCTCGTGTAATCATGTACTATATTGTAAGTGTAATCTTGTTCAGAGTATACGTTTCTATTCGCGCATATCTGATGAAAATCAGAAAATTCAAGATGTCCCGCGGCATAATAAAACAAAATATATTACGTAAATTATATAACGGGTCCGTCCTGGAAGTTTGTACATTTGTAAAAATTCGGCAGTTATAAACAAAATTACGCTACAAAAATCTTTAAGTTGTAATTTTAACCTTAAAATAACCCAAGGGCAAATCGGACGTTGGATTTTTTTCAATCTCTAAGACGACTGTGAAGTAAAAACTTGGGGAAAGGACTAGACAAAATCCATCGAAATCTTCGGACCCACTTCGCAATTGCAAGTTTCAATGAAAAGGGACGGTCACATCGAATAGCGATGTATAAGACGCACAAAAATGGCGGTCGAATCGATAGAGCTTGGGCTTCTTTTACACCGACTTGTAATCCATTTTAATAATATAAAAGTCAAAGTGAAGTAATTTGGATATTTTGTTTGTTCGGCGTTTTATTTAAATCTTGGATATGAATCGATTTTATTGTAATTCGACACAGATGCTTAAAGGAACAGTGATAAAGTATAATTATACTGAATAAAATAACAGCTCATAATGATATATGTTATATCATGTGGGTTTGAGGTTTATATAAACACAGCGGGGAAGATTCTTCAATTAAAGTAATCGATTGATTTTAATTCATACCATATATCGATTTATTCGTAGTACACACGTGTAAGAACGTGAATATGCGTTATTATTAAAGTACGTATATACTGTACGTTTGTAGACGCCCTATATAGGAACTAATAAAAAGATTATGTTAAAATAGAAGTGTATATACATACACCTAGCTATAGCTAGCTAGGTGTAAATAGCTAAATAGTTACATAGCCTTATGGTATAGAAGATAAAGGAATTTTTTCCTTATAACTTTGTTTCGGTATAAGGGCAATAAAAATACTATAAAAGTCGTCATAATAAATCACGCAAGCCTATTGCAGCATGCGTGTTAAAAAAATATGGTTCGGGTGTAGCTTATGGCATGCTTATAGCTTAGGATATATGAGTTTTATAGCATTTGGCTTTTGACGAACACGTAGACCTTTCTTTATCCAGACAAATTAAGGTGCCAACATAACAGCAACTACAATGTTGGATATAATCCTAAGAATGAAGAAAATTGGGACAATGTCAACAGCATGATGACCGAAATTATGTCCAAAAAGGCTCATGATGAAATAGAAAGAAAAAAATACTCTCTTCTCCATTGCAGTGAAGTAATTCGTAACGGTATACCACTGCAGTGCGAGGTTTAATTATAAAAAAGACCTTTCTATAATCCTATGAAAGTTTGGATAGCTTTAACGCATGATAACAACTTATACCCCTCAGTATAACTTATGATCCATAATCATTATTTTGATGTTAACAGACACATGTTGAGCAAAAAATATTGATGATTATGAATAAATTTGTTATTTTTAGTGCAATGAAAAAAATTGATGTAATTTTCGTAATAGTTTTGCATTCTACCTGTAGTTTTTTAAGAATCTAAGTAGAATACAGATCATTGGCCACTTTCATTTCCAAGCTAGATGCTTAGAATTGCAGTACTAATTTGTTATAACGTAGCAAGTTCTTTTCTAATCATGATAAAATACGGTCTTAAATAAAAAAAATAACAAAGTTTAACTAAACTGGTTAAGTGCTTGGCAGTCCACGCGCAGCGAAGGGTTCCGTATAGGTGACAAGTATTACCTATATTCGGTATTTGACTACGGAACCAAAAAAAAACATTTAATTGATAATACCCCACATCTCACAAACTACTTAACGGACATCGTTTAAAAGAATTTCCTGGGAAGGTATTTTGAAGATTTACAAACTTGATTTTCTGCTAATTTTTACTTAATGTTTTAAAAGTATTAGATAAAAAATAAAGATTACAGCCGATAACATGTATGGTGGCCAACACTAATCTTTATTTTTTTGCGATTTTACTGCACATATTGTAGCGCTATATAAGTTACACATTTCTGACAAATTTCACCAATTTAGACCCATAAGTTTTTGAGAACAAGGACTGTGGTCTACACAGACAAATGGAGAAACGGACGGACGGATATGATGAACTAATATGGGTTCCGCTTTTGCCTAAACGGCCACTGAAGCCTAAAAAAGGACTTAGAGTTAACACTTTAATTGAATTCACAAGTACGTCTTAGGAAGTCTTTGAATGTCAACACGATTGACAAATAATCGTTCTTAGCTGTGTGAGAGGCAGCAAGTACGAAGAGAGTTGGGTCCGTCTAAAATGGAAGTTTATGGTAATCACTGCTGCGGAGGAACCCGGTGATTGATTGTTTGCGGATGAAGGGTAGGTACCTACGCGCTTTGAGGACATGTGTTTCATCCCATCGTTGTACATTTTTTCTTGTCTAATGTCGCTATGAAGCCAATCCCAGAGCAGGAACGGAAACATTTATAAATCCACCATAACTCAATATAACAATTTTTTTAGGCTAAAAAAGTCTTTAAGTAGTTGAGGATAGTAGAAGTTATTAAGTCAGAGAGAGATAAGAGTATTATTATACATTTAATTCTTCTCTCATAGTGCTTTCTCGTTTTGAGTGATTAAAATATATTCTTTGGAACAAATCAGGGAAAAATTAAAAATTTCCATGACTTTCTTTTTAAGTTTTGACTAAAGTTTTTTAAGTTTTAGAGTCTAAATTTTAGACTCTAAAACAATATTGATCATAGCCCGATTTTCATCATAATCCTTATTTTAGACAAAATCAAGTCATATACAAAATTTTAAAATAGAACATACACACGTGTAAACTTTGAAATAAATTCATTTTCAAAATTGTGAAATACTAAGAACTTATTCAATATCCGAGGTTATTTACAGTAATTGAAGTTTTTACACTACTTATAAAGAAAATATATTGTTCTGTAGTACATTTTGTGTTTCATGTAAAATTTAGGCATTCAGCGGAGCATAAGGAACATCGCAAAAATAAATTAGTGCGTTTAAAAGGGTCTATTGTCTTTAAAAGACAATTGCGACCTTTCTTATCCGACAATACGTTACGCGTGGTTGTGTAGGGGGGTCTTTAATGTGGCAGTAGGGCCAGTAACGACAGGGGCACGTCTGTCTACTTTAAACCGTTCGTGAATTCTTAGGTAGGCGGAGTTTTCTAGTTTCAGTGAAACATTGACTTGTTCAGTTATAGTAAGTGTGTGTAATAGCAAACACAGTGGACGAGTTTATAGGACGTGTATTATTGCTAACCATTTCAGCAGGTGACCCTAGAAAGCATTTAATTGAAACTGACACATCTTAAAAACTGTTCAACGGATTTTGTTCAAGCCAATTATTGTTTTCAAAAGTTTCTAAACCATTTTACCGTTCAAAAATTATAGGAAGGGTATCCTTTTTATAATTTTGGAAGCGGAAAAATATTTTTGTTTTTTTATAAATAAAGTAAGAGAGAAAGAGAACGTCATCCCTTTATTATATTTAATACTTGTTTAATGATAAACTATACGAGACATATATACATGTCTATGTATATTTGTATGTAAGAAAATTTGATCCCCTGATTACATTCTGGCAGCTTCACCCGATTGGATGGGTGGAAAAATATGAGATTTTATTCTTTTAGAATTTCACAAAACTATAAAATAATTACTTCGAAATAAAAAAATATTTACAGGATACATTAAGAACATCCTGCTTTAAAGTTGGTTAAAGACGGACAGACAGACGGACATGTCCAGTTAAAAAAGATTTTGTTTTGGTGTACGGCTACGGGACATTAAATGTTGGAATGGAAAGTGGGAGTTGAAACTTCAAATGCAAAAATAATATTTTCAAATGTGTTTTTTATTGCAATGAAGAATTTATTATCCTTATTATAAACTTGAAACTCTTCGCCGTGACGGCTCTTTACAATTCCACTTTGGGTGGGGCGCCTGAGGCCTAAGTCTTGAAGAGAAATGGCGATCGCCGATCCCAAGATTTAAGTGGCACTTTCAAATGTGCCTACTTTTAGTGTTATATCCTAAACGGAAACCATTTGTTTGCCTCATGTACGATCGGGGAGAAAAATGTACGAGATACCCGAAGAACCTTCCCTGGATATGTTTATGCGATCCGATTGAATACAGAAGAGTGCAGTTTTGTGTTATCACTCTATTTATGGTCGGAAAAGGGTGAAGAAACCTATGCTAAGTAATGCACAAACTATTTGTAAATAAACTTTGGAACTACATACTTTGTCTTTTTAAATATTACTTGCTCTAGACGGTTTGTCTGTCTAGCCAGTGTTATGACATTTGTTTATATTATATAATCAGTTGAGAATTTCAGCACAATTCTTGCTTAAGAACCATCAATATTCTGTAAGTATTGTTTAATTTAAACAATAATTAAATGTACATTTTTTTAATAAAATTGTATAATTTTATCTATTCTGGGTATATGTTTGTTGATAACAAGCTTATGTTTTTGTCAGACTATTATATTGTCTGTCATTGTATATATAACAATAGAGAATATTTAATATATTTTATCTATAATATTATCAAATTGTAAAAGTGTAGTCTTTTGTTTCTTACATTTTTTGTGTTTGTCTGTTTGTTCGGGATTCACGGAAAAGCTACTGGACCGATTTCGATGCAGTTTTTGCTGCAGGCAATAGTAAATTCCCGGACTTAAAATCTGTGGACTTTGTATCTTAAAAATCCGACGGCAATTTTGTTGTAAGATGTTTAAGGCGGCCAGGTTGATAAAAAAATGGATTCTGATGCGAAATTTTCACTGATCGATAAAACCTTTAGTAAAATGATTGTAGATATGTATACCTGTAATAAAATTACTTATTCCGAGTTTTTACGGGAATTTACGGAATCCTAGTATTTTCATACTAAAAATCCATTCGTTTGCTGAAAATAATCTTTGATTTTATATCTAAATATATATAATATTACAGTTATTTTGTTAGCAAAATAACTGTAATATTTGTTACCTGTCCAATGTGAACAAAGTCGCAGGTACATGCTAGTATGTAATATAATTATATTATATAACAAAATACATTCTATATTTTTTCTTCGTATAAACTTTAACTAAGCCAAATCTCACAAACCTCCGCGCAATAAGCTTAAAAAGGAGTAGAAAATTTCCTTAAGTTTGAATAATTGTTCTTTTAAGTAAAATATCGGATGCTTAAGATAAACAAAAAGATTTCATGTCATTATTATACGATTGAGTTACAGCATTAAATTCCGTATATTTTGTAAGCAGTTTAGTTGATACTCTGTAATCTCTGTAACCTAAAGATAATTAACCAAATTAGGATATCGCTACGTGCGTTCTTAATACCTTTCGCTTTTAATTTTGCTTATTGCTCGAAACTTATCAATAGCAAACCTACTGTCGTCGATGTCTGCTACCACTGATGTGTACCTATACAAAATAATTCTATTTTTTAGAAGCGAAGAGTATAATGCTTTTCCACAGGCGTATACAGAAGGGGGGCCGGGTGGGCCATGCCCACCCCGATATGGTCTAGTGCCCACACCAGGATGTTGGGTTACCGATTCGAAATTCTAGGCTGAATTTCTAAGAAACTTTACACAAAAATTATTCAAATCAAATAATTATCTTCAGCCGGGAAATCTATGTATCTACATAATTGTTTTTTTTTTATTACATACTATTTTATACAGTACATTCCGTTTAGTTCATAATAAGTGTAAAGTTATTTATGATACTGATCACCCCTACTTACTGACTGTACATTGAGTGATGTTGACACCGTGTCGACTCTGCTTTGCGATCATCAGGTCGAACCAGGTCTTGATGGCAAGGTGACGAATCCATTCATTTCATGTTTTGACATAACCTCCGTAGATTAAATGTCAAAATACGAAAGTAACCCTAGATATGCCAATGTGCTTTTCGTCTAACTCTGTTGACATGTCTTTCCATAAGATTTTCAATAACAGTGACACACGTGTGGCTAACTTTGTCTAACCTAACAGGATAGTAGCATCAATGAAAAGTCAATTTACTTTTCATTTATCAAATTCTCGTAGTCAACAAGTTAGTTTTCAGTGAGGTTCAAAGCAAACACGAGATATTTCCATTTCGGACCAGAATACACATGAATACGATTTGCACCATATTGAATTGGACTCTCACTAGAATTGTAGGGAATAATTAAGTTATTTATAGTATTACTATGGCTATTTTGGAATAAACTAAAACCCTTATGTTGTCGTCATATTTGACCGCCCGTCTGTCTGTCCGTCTAAAAAAAATCTTACTTAATAAACTACCAATTCTATATGGATGTAAATGACAGGAAAGTGTAGTGCAGTCTCTATGACACTACACAATAGGATAGTAAAACTGCGAAGCAAGTGATTGTCTGTGCAATTTTATTTTCTAAAAATGTGTATATTACTTTAAAATGAATAATAGTTGTAGGATGTTGATAGTTTTGAGTAATGATTATATGTGTTTTTGTGACCTTTGTAGTCAAGTGTGTTTGCGTTTGGAATTTTCACAAGAACTTCGCTGATTGATGTCAAGTCAAAGACATACAATTTGGCTGGGCTATTTTGTGGACTTAATAGGTCAGATTAGGCTGTATGGTCTAAGTTTTTTTGCCTACCAATATGGTGTATTACTACTTTTCATTTAATTATAAATTCATTACGTTAAACAAAATTAAGCCAGTCCCATGTCAAATTATTTCTACTACAAATGAGAAAGTTGAAAATGAGAATCATTAATATCATAGGAGAATGAGAATTAATTTACATACCGTCATTTAGCATGTACGTGAACAGGTGCGGCCTCGAGAGAGAAAGATAAGTGTAGGCCTTGTTTAAATCTGGATAAAAGGAATTGATGTTCGCAGGTGAAATCTACTACGTAAGCTGGTGCGACACGATATTCGTGACACGTTTTTAACGAGGAAAGGTATTTGTGTTGAAAATTTCAACTACTTAGTGTTTTGTTTAGTCTGTTCGAAGTACCACAAGAATTTCATCGTTTGGGGTCAATCAAAGATCTACCATAGGATCTGGCAAAGATTATTCTAAAACATGAATATTTAATACTTGACACTGGCTAGATAGGTACACAAATCGTGCTGAGCTATATAAAAAAAGAGGAAAATAAATGACTGCACTGTGACTTTATAAATGTATACAAGTTTTATTATACACTAGAGATTTTCCCGCGGACCTGCCGCCTGTAAAACCCTAGGTATTAGCTCTATGTGACGTATATGCAAATTTAATTAGATGTTTTACCTAAAACTTTACTGTTTCTTCTTACTAAGTTCAGTACAATAACAGAAACTAAGTCCATATAGTCTGCACAACTGCACAGCGATTCATCAAGGCGAGTCGCAGCCAACCTGATTTGAAGTAATACAATGAATGAGATGTTGTTTATGACAACGTAGGTATTTAGTTAATTGAATAAACGCAATTAAAGCGCCATCTATTTCACTAATCCGTTTATTCCATGGAAACGATATTATTTATCGGCATAACGTAACCTAAGTATTACCTCGGATTATAAACTATCACTATGTCGAGTTTTATTCATATATGTTCAGTACTTTCCAAAAAAGATGTGATCGCAGCGCCATCTTTTTCACTATATTCGTCTATCCCACGATAACGACGTCATTTATCAGAATAAAATGTATTCTAAGTTATGATCCGTGATATAAGCTAGCTCTATATTGAGTTTCATTTAAATCCGTTCAGCAGTTTTCACGTGATGCTCTAACAGACAGAAAGAAAGACATAAAGACAGACAAATAGACAAAAATTCTAAAAATTGCATTTTCGGAATCTGCTGGTCCGAATTAACTCCCCTGCTTTTTTTACTTTTTTAAACGCATTGTACAAATCAAACCATTTACAGATTTATTATAGTATAGATAGATTTATTTAGTAGGTACTTATACCATAAATATATAATTAATGAAACACCTATCACGTATTCGGTGAAAACTAAACTACAGTATATTTCACTCATTTTGAGGTGCGTCAGTGCTTTGTTGTTAAAATTCATGGTAAGCGGAAGCAATTAACGGAGTAATGTGTAAGGAGGTAATGGAGTGACGAGAATTTGTTGCGAGCCCGTATTTTAATGGACGTCCCGTATTTAGGTTTCCAAATGCTTTTCTGAAAGCTTCCTTTCTTCTAGCTATTAAAACGTGAACAATAATTTTATTAGTGTTTTTGTAACATTTGTACGCCTCAAATTAAAGCTTGAACCGAATGGGCAACGGACATATTTTCAACAAGTACATACATAAATGTAAATGGTTGTCTAAAACAATTAAAAATGAATTATAATAATAATTGACACACATTGTAGATATATCCTCAAGCTAAGCAAGTTACGCTTGTATTATAGGTAGCATACAATGGACCAGGCTTAGATCAAATCTCGAAAGTCGTCGTCTAGAAAGACGGAGTTTCAGACTCTCAAAGTAAAGCCGGCTAAAGGATGCCGATCTTAGAATAGGATGCTGATCGCGCCGCAGTGTGTTACGAGAATTTGGTATTAAATAATTAAATTAGACCGGATAAAGGTGGATTCGTTTCCTGTGGATACATTACTTAACTAAATAGACGTAAACTACGTGTATAGTACATAAGTTTAAGGGCCATTCACATGGAGAGAGTTTATCGCACGTTTTGGGGCGAAAATCATATACTATTTTCATAGGCGATACTTTTGAGACGATAATCGCATTGACATGTTTACATTCAACCAAAAAACAAAAATTCGCTTATGAGTATGTCATATGATAATCGTAAGGTAATTATCACCAAGAGTTATGTTTACACTACGATACTAATCGCATTGAGATATTTGCCTACGATTTCTCTACATGTCTAAACTAGAACTCGTATGACATTTTTTCAAATTTATGCAAGTAACGTACAAATCAGTTTGAACCGATTTGAATGCGAGAAATCACTTACCTTTTGAGCTCGGTGATGAGCACGGTATTTTGTATATTGTTTACACAGAGATGTCAGTATTCAAGGACCTGGCGATTATCGCCCTTTTACGTACATGATAATATTTATTTTCTTCCTTTCGACAATCGTATCTTGGAGGCAATAAACTCACTCCATTTACATGGAGTAAGTTTACGCACACTTCATTTGATGCTTCTGTTCACTTAGGTTCCGTTTATACTTTTATGTCGTCTGAGGGACCACCATAGTAAAGTTCGATTAAATTTGCATGCCAGGAATCGAAGTCTCTACGTTCTAATAAGGTAGATTGGTAAAGGTTTAGCCACTCATCCACAGAGACCCTCAATAAGAAAATAACCTTTTTTATTATTCAAAGTAAGTCACCATATCACTCTCATGCGAGAAGGCGGAGCAGCGATTAGCTTAACGACCATTTTAATATAAGAGATGACATATTAAATTTACGAGGGCAGCTACCGTAGCGCAGCGCAAACTATGGTGCTGGCATGACGCTTTTGTCTACTTTATTGCGTATGAGAATATATATATAGAATAGAATGGAAAACACTTTATTGTTCACCACATACACATAAAATAAACAATTTACAGTAGTCACATTAAACAGTAAAAGTAGGAGCAATGGGCGGCCTTATCGCTTTAGAGCGATCTCTTCCAGACAACCCGGGCTATGGATTTTATGAATAGGAGATTCGCAAGTGTATGACGGTGGTGTGCAAATTAAATATATATATAATATATAAATAGGATATATAAATATCACACAATACATATACCTAAAATGAATAAGAATAAAATATAGAATAAACAATAACACATATTAATATTATATATACTAATATACATAATATTAATATACAAATAAATAAATAAAAATACATGTAATTAGGTATTAAATATTTATTATAAAGTGAAATAATATTCTCGCACCAGTTTTTAAAAAAAGGGGAGTGACTTTGCCTGTCTTATGTTTTCGGGCAATGAATTCCACAGCCGGACAGCATGTACAGCGAAGGATTTGTTGTAGTAAGTAGAAACGTGTGCAGGTGTTTTTAAAGTGAGATTATGAGAAAAGCGCAAATTAAGGGTGTGAGAAGTATGGAGGAAATCAAAAGGTTCCTTAAGATAGGAAGGAGTAGAAGGAATAAATAATATGCTATACAGCAGATTGAGAAGATAAGCATTCCGGCGAAGTGAGATTGACAACCACTTGAGCTTTTTGCGATATTCAGAGACATGGTCATGGTATATATATATATATATATAATATCTGGCATGAATGACGGACGTGTCAGACTGTGCACAAGGGTTCCGTAAAGGTGAGAAATATCCATTGTTTAGTAGCCAAATACCCAAGTATTTGGCTACTAAACCATAAAAAGGCATCTAATCAAAAGTACCCTATAACTCAAAAACTACGTAATGAATATTATTCGAATCTACTTTAATTGAAAGTATTTTTCAAGCTCTACTACCTTCATGTTTTCCAAAACTTTTTACTCATATTTCTAAAGTCAGGGACACAATATTCACAAGTTTGGAAGGGGACGTTTCTCCAGGGGTCCAATTCTGCTATTACTATATCGTCTAAATCACCGGACACAATCGTCTCAGCCATAGATTTGCCTGATTTTGGTATTCTGTTAATTCTAATGGCGTGTGCGTGGTACGCCGCTCTTTGTTTTATAAATATTTATAAGCGAACACGCAAAATAAATGTTAAAAATTTTGGTAGCTTTTCAATATTCATTTCGGTTAACGCCATTTCTGCTAATGGTAATATCATTTTTTTCAACTATTATTGTGCCGCCACGATATCGCGAAGATATTGTGGATTTAGTAGAATACAAATTTTTGACACTGTCGCAGTGGAATCGTACATCGGATATCTTCGCAACGCCAAGATATTGAAATAGCAGAATTGGGTCACAGATGTTGATTTAAATATAAAAGTTATCAAGAAATATCATTAATATACTTTAAGATCTGAATAACGATACATCCTACCATTATGACCACTAAAAAAATACAACAACCGAGTTATATGAATATACATATAATGTACGTCTACTAATTACTTTTATCGATATCAATCAGCATTGTTGTATAGCGGCAGAAATATTACATATTGCCAATAGAATTTCATTTATATAGACCCAGTAATTTATAAAATTACTGTGATATACAATAAGTTATTTTATTTTCATTGTATTCTTTTATTTTTGTATTGATATGATATGATAAGTGATTATGTTTTTTTAGATTGGCCTGTACCTAATTATTTGTATGATCGTATTATCTAGATGAAATACAGTGAGATCATTTGATATTGTTACCATCTTATGTACAACTATTACCCGTATTTCTACAAATAAAAAACCCACACAAAGACAGACGGACATGAAGATTTTGAAAGTTTCGTTTTTGTTAAAATAGGTAATAAATATTGGATGTCTTTACAATACGCTTAGCCGAATTTTTAATATCAAGATTTGTTTACGATTGCTTCATGCACCGCGTAAACAATAATCGAGACACAGCTAACATGCCGTCGTATTTCAAAGAACACGAAAAGAAACATTGTTCCCTTTTGCGACTGTAGTACGCTGGTTTGTTCTACATTGTTTATGGGAAACAAGAATGGGGAGAGGGCTACATTAAGGCTCAACGCGACAGCCAAATTCAATACTAAGTATTAATATTTTATCAAGCTGAATTAATTTTTATTTGTGTTTTTAAATCACCTTTTTTTATTGCTGAGTTCAGCAGACAGGCAGATGGCAACACCTGATGGTAAACGGTCACAATTGCCTACGGACATTTGTAATACCAAAGGTGCTACCTAAAGTGATGCCGCTCTGTAAAGGAAGACTGGAACTTAGTTACTTCTGCCGGAAAACTATTCAAGTTTATTATGGCGGCATACTCTAGACCAGGGGTAGGAGCCATCCAGACGGGCCCTACCACCTGGCTGTGGATTGTTGTGTCGCCTCTTACGATAGGCCGCCCGGCCGCAGAAAATTGCATTCTTTCTCCCTTTTTGCACCGCCCGAGACGTAGTCATTATTTTTGTTGTTCAAGTCTTTTTTCCTATTTTTTAGGCTTTCTATTGTATTTATTTACAATGTCACCTATTGTATAATCGGTAAAATAAAATATGTATGATACATCAGTACAATAATGTCTATAACTACAATTAACGAACAAAAAGTATGCGTTCAAATACCTCGCTATCATTTTACTTCTAAAACATCCCGATAAAAATAAATTTACTTAGTGTTTAAACAATAATTACAGAGCGAGTGTCAAGGAATAATCCTTAGAATTATAACGTCACGACTTACTTAACAAAATTAAGTAGGGTGTTGTTTTACAAAATAGAAAAAGTGTCTCAGTTGATTTGTGGTTAAAGAATTTTATTTCTCATGAAAGAATTTTTAAAATTCATTTAAACTATGAGAAACATTAATAAGTATGTAAAAAAAATATTATATTATAACGAGATAGAAAGCAGAAATACTTAAGTTGTAGTTACTCGGTGTCCGCGATACAGGTTAGTCCTAGTTCGGGAATCTATGTTAGCGTTGTTTTTGTATAAATGTTTTGACAATAAATTACTTTTGATATTATTGTTTTTTTACAATTAGTTATGATTTCACCGTCATTATATAACATTTATAGTCCTAAAAATTATATGGAGACCCAAAATAATATAGATTTGTTAGATATAAGACAACTGTCTATTGTATTTAATATGAAACTATAATTTTACAAAATAAATTTCATTTAATTATACTTCATTATTATTGTATATATAACATATTTATACATAAGGCGTAAATGTTTAATACGGAAATCAGAATATGACGTTTAGCCTTAACTTTGATCATTTTCTCTGACACGCAACAAAAAAGGGGAGAAATAATAAGCGATTAGTTTCCCGGTTCGTTGTCATTCCCGTATACACGTACATTACGCACTTTCGCAAGGAGAAAGCCCCATGCACACCTCTCGTTTCGCACGGAAGCGAAGTGTAATTATTCTAAAACACTACCCATTTGTTTGATGTCTTTGTTTGGTGTTTGCTCCACTTAGGGAGAGCATCACCCTTGCGATTTCGCCCGACACATACCGTGAGTCTCGTTCAGCCATTAGGCGCGCAACAATGGGGCAAGACACAAAAAACGAGCATTAATAATCAGGAATATGCATCGGCGACGGGAAAGGGTTGGTATCTGTTCCCTGGTCCTGACTGGGGATGAAAGATAATGGTGATGGAAACTTCAACCGTCAAAGACAATGCACGTAATGACTCGAATAGGTACAGGCATTGCGTCATTTTAAAAACCTTTTTCGTACTGCAAGCGAGGCGAGTAACGTTGTACGGTGCGCTACGCAATCAGAAGTAAGTAGGGTGTGATACGACGTGCGATGCATTGATTTGATGAGTTTTAAGTGCCTCGTGCCAGTACGAAATACGTGTCAGATTTTTTAACAACTCGCAATGTGTTAAATATTTTAATGAAGAAATATCTACTTATGAGAAGGCTGTTAATATTTGTTCCCTATTCAGTTCTAGTGATATTTAGCAACGCATAAACGCAAATATTTATGTACACGAGCATAATATTTAGGCAAAAGAAACTAATTGTTGATTAAATATCTCGAATGTATAATAAACTTTTGTATTTATTTATAAACAATATTTATTCAGCACATCTTTTACTTTTGTTCACAAAAATCCAATGATTTTCTATAACAGCTTACAACACTGAAAGACATATTTGTTAATTTATATGTTAACTTTTATGTTCTGTTACAGTACATTTGTGAAATATACAATATTTTCTAAAGGTGGGACTTCATCTGCGTTAGTGTTACAGATATAGGCGATGGGTTAAATGCGATATTTGAAATGCGACATTGTTAATGACGTTAAATATTGACAGGTAATATATACACTACGTATATACTAATGTGGGTATTTGTTAACGGGGTTATTTTTTAACGCTTTAAATAAGACGCATTCGGCCCCAGCCTAAATCTTCAACACTAACGCTGACGAAGCTGTACCATTATAAATAACAAACATTTGATTTAGCGTTTAAGCTGTTTTAATATTAAGTCTCATGCACTATCTCCATCTCCTTTTGTTGCATAAAGCATTAAATGTCACGGCTGTGACATTAAAAATCAGTGTGCACTGTCATATAATGGAAGGGATAATTTCCAATGAAAACAATACACTCTCAAAACAATAACTATGAACGTATCGATGTAATAATCATATGTTTTTTTATTGAAGACATCAAACGTCGCGTGTGTAGATACAATGAATTTGATTATATCCTAAAATTTACAATAAAATAATAAAGAGGCATTAGTGCGAGACAATGGTCGTGTTGTAGCCGGCTACAAGTTAATCGGGGGCGAGCTTTATAGCGGGCACATGATTGTAATAGTCTTGTAAAGGGTGACTGGTAATGTATTGCGACCATTGGTCCGCATTCAGCGAACACACGCAAGGAAAAACTACCGGCCGTGTACGAGTCGGAGTCGCACTTGAGGGTTTCTTTATAAAATAGTGATTAAAAGTTTTTATTCTATCATTGTATATGCGTGCAACGACACTTAGATACGGGACTAAAGGCCAGCGGTCTTATTCATATAAGTTAGAGTAAGTTTGTAGGCTTCTTTAAGATTCTTAAAAAACCTACAAACTTGCTCTAACTCAATGGGAATAAGATCGCAAGCGTTTACTTCTATATTTTTTATGATAATTTTTTTGAATCCAAACACCTTAAATTACTATATTCATTCATTCAGTCAAACGAAAATATGTATACATATTAAGTATATGTACAGAAATATACTCTAAATTTTGAAATGGTGGAAAGATTAATATATTTGCAATTATCTCCAAAATTATAAATATTGGAAAATTATTATATTTTATATTCAAAATATGAGTTAAGTGAGAAATTTAAAAATAATCTAATACAATAAAAGAAAACTTAAGTGAAGGTAAATGAAGGTTTATCAAAATTTTAGGCGGGAACACTTCTAAGATAAAGGGGGTATGAGAGCGGTCGTATTCTACACATTATATTGATTAGTGGAAAAAATTAAATTTTAAAATAAATAAATATTATTAATAAAATGTGCCAAAAGAATTTTTATCAATAAATTGTTAAACTATTATATTTCACACCAGACGAAACGAGAATAAAAATACAAGAATCGTAGAAATTCTTGTATTAGATGTAAAGCAAAATCTAAGTGGGCAAAGCCACTAACAGCTCTCTAGTAGTTGATGCTGAAAGATGTATTTAAATTTAAATACAACATCTACTACAGAATTTGGGCGCTAACTACCGAATTTATCCTTTTAATCTATCCACAAAGTTGGTGGTTACGTCTCGGATACACATGTCACTCGTCCCCCCCACTCGGTGTGGTGGGGAAAAATCTAAACACAGTAAAAGCCGGCTTTAGTGGCGCTTTATTGGCTCTATTTGGAGCAATGCCAGCGCAATTCCTTCGCCTCTAATTGATATCTGACCGACTATGTTAACTTCGAGATTGACTTGCTTACGCAGATACTGTTTTGGTTGATGTGGTTTTTTTGATGAGCGGATTGATTTATTGACGATTGTTTCTAGAAATTACCAATTCCGTTTTATGGTTATTTTACTTATAGATTATACTGGAGGTTTCCCCGCGGCTATGCTGCGTGAGAAACCCTAAGTAGTTTCTAATTTATATATATTAGACCTGAAACTTAACAGTTTCATGTTTAGTTTACTACAATATCAAAAAAACTAAGTCTATATAGTCTAAAAAGCTGCCCAGCAAAACATAAAGTTGAGTCGAAGCCAACCTGATTTGAAATAATACAATGAATGACTCGTTTCATATGATAACGTTTTTGTTAGTGAATTGAAAAAACGCGACTGCAGCGCCAACTATTGAGCTAATATGTCTAGTTTATGGAAAAGAACATCATTTATTGGGATAAAATGTATCGTAAGTGTTAACTCGGGTAATAAGCAAGTACTATGTCGAGTTTCATTCATGTACGTTCAGTATTTGACAAAAAATATGTGATCGCAGCGCCATTTTTTCGATATTTTAGACTATCCCACGGAAACTACGTCATTTATCGGGATAAAAGTATCCTAAGTTACGCCCCGGGATATAAGCTAGCTCTATATCGAGTTTCATTTAAATCCGTTGAGTACTTTTCACGTGGTGCTGTAACAGACAGACAAAAATTCTAAAAATTGCATTTTCGGAATCTCCTGGTCCGAATTATCCCTCCTGATTTTTTTCACATTTTTAAACGCATTGTACAAACTCATTACACTATTATAGTACTGATAGATACAAATAATCTTTATTTATCTATTACTGTGTTTCCAATAATTTGAGGGTGGAATTATTATATTACTTATCAAAAATATCTTCGGTTCTCGAGACCCTGTGATGAAACACCGAGCTGGTTTAGTCGGTTGGTCTGAGCATGCCTTCGGGAATCCAACATTAACTATCCTACTACTACCCACGTGTAGTATGTCCATGACGGATTATATTTCGAAAAAAGGATATACCTTTTCGTTAACATTTTTCTATTCTAGCAACTAGTATCGGTTTCGTAAAATTTTCATATCATCCTTCACACAATCTATTTTGTCATTTTTTGGTTTACCTTACCTAATCTTAGTAGGTAGGGAGTGCCCTACTATTCACATATAAATACAATTTTATAAACATTGCTATATAGTATATAGTAAAGTTTGAGGATATTCAAATCGCTATATACATAAATAGCGATTCTATAATTATATTAAAGTAAAAGTGAAATTAATTAAATATTAAAAGAATGAAATCAATATAGGTTTGTTGTACAACTCCTCTATCGGAATAAATACAAAGTTAAACAATATAGAATATTCTGGTAGCCAGTGTAGGCAGCTAAGTAAAGGGTACGCCAATATAAACGGTATTTGCTGAACTTTTAACAAGTGGGAGCTCAACTTTTTTTGTTGTTTGACTAACATTCAAAGTTTTAAGGATAATGCTAAATCGGCTGTGCACGGTTCGATAAATAAGGAGATTTCGAATTTACGTAATATTGGAATTGAAGTTAATGTTGTGTTGTTTTCGCTTATTTCCTTTCGTATTGTTACGAGTTGCAGGACTAGAATTAAAATGCCGTTGGAATTATTATAGAGTTTATTAGAACCATACAAACATGTATAACACAGGTACAAATATAACCGAACGCAATAAATCCAAACGTAATGCAGGAGATCTTAAATTCAAATACACGCGCAAATAGATTACCGAATGCACACAAGTCTTGCTTCGCTTGTGGTTATCGCTCAACTGCCTCTTCCTCAATCAGGCTATTGCTTTATACTGCACAACTGCAAATATGTCTGCCCGGCAAGCGTCAACGCAATTTCCTAGAAATCGTAATCCGCACACCGGGCTAATGACTGCCATAAAAGACTACAACACACAATGGGCTGTTTTCTAATCACAAATTTTAAACACAAAGTAAACAAAAGAAGTTCAAATGCCGAAAGGTAATAAAATGTGTTTCTACAGGTATGCAGGTGTGAATTTGTCTTTGTCGGCGCTAGGTCGTAACAGTATTTTATATGTATTTTTAAAGAACTTAAATGCACTTTAGAATTTTAGTACATAAAGAGAAAATATTTTAACCCTTTTTATAGTTCTGTAGCCAATTTTGCAAGAACGTCTTTCAGTGTGTCTGTGTGTCAGTCAATTTTCTCAGAAACTATTTGAATAATATTTGTTAAGGAGGCACACATTACATATTGTGGCACCCCGAACTTTTACAAGTAGAAAATTAAAAAGTACTTTCAGCAAAAAAAGATCCTTTCAAATTTTGGTTTAACATATAGATATGTACTAGTTTTAATTTGACAGAAATATCTCTTTTACTTCATATACAATTTAACGACCCAACCATTGTAGACGGTAGTGTACTTGAAGACAGCATAAACCTTGATTAAATATATTGATATTTTTGCATTGGATTTGCATGATCAGCTGTGCAATTTAAAAACTCAGCAACTGAAATTCTTTTAAAACAGTTTCATTGATTATTCTGCACGGTAATATTCTGTGGGTCTGTTGTAAAATCTCTTGCGACTTTTTTATTATGATAAAATTAGCAAAACTCACCATTTTGTTGTTGATTTCGTGAAAATGTATTTCGCACACTTTATCTACTATGTCTTCACTTTGAAATGTGACGAATCCGAAACCTGAAACAATAGAGGAAAAACTTTAAAGTAATGAATACATATTTTTATATTATAATTTCTCTCGCTGCTTTGGGTACGTTGTTCGAGACAAAAAGTATTATTAATAATATTTTTTTTCACAAAAACAAGTCATTTCCATTTACATTTAAAAAAATTATATTAAAAATTAAGTTATTACAAACGAATTATTAGGGTATTTCGCCCGTATCACACGGCGATGAGTTTTATCAAAAGAACAATTAATGTACTAAATTCATTTAATTCAAATCATTACTCAAATAGTAATCGATTTACTTTGCTCAAGAGCAAACCGTCCAGCAAAGTTTTTTTTACCGGAATCAAAGGCGTCAGAAAAACACAAATGTCTAGTTTTCATGTTTTGAGGTTATTGTTATTTTTGTTAATTATATGAAATCAATAGCCTTCATAAGAACGCTATTGATTTCATAAGACACGTCTCGTCTTTGTACAACAAATCATGCTTTTTACTAAAAAAATAATTAAATAACGTGTATTAGTTACAAATATACTTAACAAGGCTGATACACTTAACTTCAAGACCTAGATACTTCACTCAAGACTTTAGTAAAAAGTCATACTTACATATATTTAAACTCTATTATATAATAATAAATTTAATATTCATATATTAGCATGAATATAGAAAGGCACTGTAGTGAAACAACTAAACAAAAACAAAGGATTGAAATAGAAAGAGAATTAATAAAACTTCTCTAGTAAAAGTTTTTATTTCACTCCGGAGTTTTAAACATTAATTACGATCCACAATCAAGTTGTATTGAAACACAACTTACAACCTCAGACATCCAGGCCGGAAAGTTTTCGAATTTACCTTGTTTCAACTTATCGGAACCTTAAACGCTCTTTTAATATCGTTTTAACGAAAGCCTATTCGGGTGAAGTTAAATTTCAAAAGACCAGTCAATCAATTTTCAACAAGACCTGTCTGTGGGATATTATTAAAGTGTAATTTGGCACAGCGGACGCGTTATATTCAACAATTTAGTGTTTATCTTTATATATATAATTCTTCTGTACGTGTGTTGACAGTGAACTCCTCCTAAACGGCTGGACCGATTTGAATGAATTTTTTTGTGTGTGTTCAAGTAGATTCGAGGATGGTTTAGATTTACAATTGGACCCGATAGATGGCACTGAAATCGGGTTCTAAATTTTATTTCTTCAGGGCAGGACAACGTCTGCCGGGACAGCTAGTTTATTATAAGATTTCCCTATAATCGGTTCATTTCTTCGCAAGACAGGACAAACAAACACAAATATTAAAATAAAGTCACTAATATTTTAGTATTTGCCCAGTGTACGTTTACAATATATGTAGCGGTATTTACATATAATATAATATATAATTATACAATACACCTTTCTACCTTTTGTTAATATATACTCAGCTGTTTTTGAGAGAAATGTTTGTAAGTGCAGTTTTTATCCGTGCAGGAACGGAGAAAGAATACAATTTCCTGCGGCCGGGCGGCCTATCGTAAGAGGCGACTGAACAACCCACAGCCAGGTGGTAGGGTATTTGCTCGACTGGATGGCGACCACCCCTGGTCTAGAGTATGACGCCATAACAACCTTGTGTTGTGTTCCGGCATCGGTGACCAGGTTCCAGTCTCCTTTAAGAGAGCAGCAGCGCATTTGTAGCACCTTTGGTGTTGCAAATGTCTATAGGTGACGGTAACCACTTTCCATCAAGTGGGCCGTCTGCCTGTGTACTGAACTCCTACAATAAAAAAAAAACAGTTTTTTCAAACAACAAAACCGAATTCGAACTAAAAAGCAAACAATAAATATTTTGTAAAACATCTTGAAGTCGGTGCATTTTGTTGTTGTATAATGTTGTATAGTTATATTGTTGCTGTATAGTGTACTTGGCACCGACTTCATGATGTTATAGGAAATGTTTATTTTTATGCTTTTTAGTTTGAAGTCGGTTTTGTTTTAGTTGAAAAAAAAGACTTACTACTTTTTAGTTGCTTGAATAGCTTTAGAAACAATATTTGAAGCACCTGTAGAAATTGTATTACTGGCATGCGTATACAAGTCTTGCCTTTAGTGTAGGCGCTGTGCGCTCTTTAACAAGTGGTTCTCGATGTTCCTGGGATCCACTCATCAGATCCTGACTTGATGATAATGGGAGCACATTAGGAGCACATTTCGAATAAAGAAAAGAAATTAAAAATCGGTTCACGATTGACGGAGAAATCGCGTAAAAGAGAAAAATAAATAGTCAAATTGAGAACCTCCTTCTTTATGAAGTCGGTTAATAAATAAACACAGATAGACAGATATGATATTTATGCAAGGGAACTTTATACATGTAAAATTAGAAACTTTATGTCTATAAAGTGATACAGAAGCTCTTTATATGTTTTAGACGTTGCACTCACTGCAACGACTTCACCGACATGTTTTTAGTGAGACTCAAAAGATCATTCAAGTTTGCCCTCACACGTTTCATGAATTACAAATCGCTATTTTAAGATTCGCATTCGAATTGCCTTTCAATGTTTACTCGCCCCTAAGTGAAGAATCACTTAACGCTTTTAGCTTAAACTTCCCAATTCTGATAAACTCTAAATTCTTTACTCAGGGTCTGATGATGATCAATTAACTTTGATTGAATAGCTGTGTGTTATATGTAATTCACATCACTTGGTAGCAAACATTGAGTTACGAACAATACGTATAATAATTTGAAGAGATGAATACGTCAATTTTTCGATTATGAAATTTAACAATAGATTTTCATTTACAAGTATTTACCATAATATATTATATTTTTTTATTGCATGAGTTCAGTAGACAGTCACACGACTCACCTGATGAAAAACGGTTACCATCGCCTATGGCCATTAGTAACACCAAAGGTGCTACCAATGTGCTGCCGCTCACTAAAGGGAGACTGGAATTTAGCCACTAATACCGGAATACAACTCAAGGTTGTTATGGCGGCATACTCTAGACCAGAAGTGGTACCTATCCAGAAGGACAAATACCCTACCATCTGGTTGTTTTGTCGCCTCTTACGACAAGTCGCCGGCCTGGCCGCAGGAAATTGTATTCTTCTCCGTCCCTGCACGGGTAATTGTTATATGTACACTTAGAAATACAGGTCGTAATATACAAAATAGGTACAACTAATTTAAAATGTCGTTGATAAACTGAATATGGTTCCACATTAAATGGCAGCGTCAATTTGTTGTCCAATTCCAAAGAAATAATTAATATATAAATGACCTTCATTGCGTTGCAAAAGGGACTATTGTACTATCCCCGTATGACATTCGACCCGTTTCCCAGAATCACGTAATCACCTGCGACGCCGAACTTTCCTTACAAAGTGGCAAACACAACAAGGCGATGAGCAGGCGAGTTTCTGTCTAACGATTAAGACACACACACGTGACGTGACGTGTCCACGACAAATAACATTAGCAAGCCGCTCGACAAACAGTAGGTGGCGCCACGATTATGCTGACATGTACGTGCTGAAACTAGTACCGATTCAACCCTCCTGCCGTTCGTTGTCCAAACTTTTTATTTGCCACCACCGAGTCCACGTGTTGATATGGGCACGTGTGTGCGTCATATATCATTGTAATTTGACAGTGACACCGTTTAGTGTTTTCCTTTGACAGCGTTGTTAAGCTTAAAAGTGTAATATTCTAATGCTGAGGCATCATCTGCGTTAATGTCAACAGTTTTAGGTCGTTTCACGCAGATATGGCGTTGGGCTTAATGCGTTATTTGAGATGCAACATTGTTAATGACGTTAAATATTGACAAATAACGTATGTATATACAGTTATGTAGCTATGCGTTAAGGACGTTATTTTTTAAAGCTTTAAATGAGACGCATTTGGCCACAGCCTTACTTATTCATATTGAGTTAGAGTAAGTTTGAAGGGTTCTTTATGGTTCTGAAAGAGGCCTTCAAACTTATTCTTACTCAGTATAAATAAGACCGTAAATCTTTAACACAAACGCAGATGGAGGCCCAGCCTTAATATGCAATAGGGGAGCGGACAATCAAATCAACTAAGATACTTTTTAAAAACTCCTAAAACTTTGCACCTTCATGGATTTCGTACGAGCGTACCTACTTATGACGTCATAAGTAGATACAAGAACAAGGAGTCAAGTAGCGAATTAATTATTATTTGAAAAGTAAATTATTTATATCATGATATTTTAAGAGCCAGATGATGTCAGAAGACCGACTGTCCGTCAAAATTGGCCACATAAGTTTTATTTAAAAACCTAACTAAGAACAAGATAGCTAATAGCGTAGTCTACGCAGCTAGTGCCGCAATCACCAGTGAACTATCTAAAAATAAAACTTTCCATTGGAGACCTATAGACTGACAGTGAAGCTCTTTGTTAATATTTAGTTCATCACCTTTCAGCGGAGCCGGCCTAAACAAACAGCACAAGCCGTTCGCCGAAACTAGGGCGCATTTGGTATTTCACGCGCGGCCAAGTAGCTTTGCGTACAAATCGGAGCAAAGATAGTAACAACCCGAAAAGGCAAATAAGGGTTCAGTTGAGTTCCGTAGATGACCGTATTTTCTTCATGCATTATAAGGTTGGCGTGGTATATCTAGTAAATCGTTTCTACGTTATTGCTTTCCCAATAAAAACGTTTGGAAACAATCCCCACTTTAATAAAACATGGTGTTGGAAAAATCGGAGGTTTGACAAATTGTGTTGATGCTCGCATTATATATGGGTTAGAAATGGAATATTATTTTATAGCTATTGTAGTATGATTTATACAGTTACAATATAAGTATGAATTATTGTGGCAGCTTAGTGGGGGAAATACCTCGTCTCATTCCAATAATTAACTACGTGAAATGAAATACTACTAGTAGAGCATACAAGTCTTAGGTTTTCTAACATAATGGACATATTGTTATAATTATCACGTGCTGATGGCGAAAGAAAATGTTGTGAGGAAATCTACAGCTACATCAAGGCCACCGACGATGTGTGAAACTCTGTAATTCGTCTTAGACTAGTTACACTCTCCTGACCCTAATATTTATATGTAGAAAATAACTCTGTCTGTTACGCTTTCATGGCAAAGCCAGTGCACTAGTTTGGTTGATATTTGATATATCTTAGGAAATGCGAGTTTTTGCGGGATACGAGTCGAAAGTTTACCTAATAGTTGATGTTCAAATCAACTGAAACAGTTTTTATTTTCATGTAAAAAGCTTCTTTGATTAAGTACGAATGTAACAAGTTATGATGTCATAGTTGTAACGTGTCAAATTTCATCTTCATTATTGTTTAAACAGTAATTAAAATTACTTTTTTCATATAATTTTAAAATAATTTCACAATATCTTAACACTGACTTCTTTATACGTCGATTGTTTTAGAAATTGCTGTAAAATGTGTTATATACCCATTTTGATAAAAACAGAACAGCGACTTATGTATCACTTTAAAGCTACTAGCTCTATATTATTTATGCGGGTCCAAAACCGAATCGAGTAAGAAGTGGTAAGCAACGGCGTCGGGCGACGTCGAACTTATCTGCGGGCGAGATGGCTAAACAAATATGAAATCGGACCACTAAATCAAACTAAAGTGAGTTCCTAAATGGATTAATACTACGTAAAATTCGTGGATGTTTTGTTTGCAGACACGCGAACCGTGCGGGTAAACACAATACCGGTGAAAGTTGGAAATGAAACGTTAAGAGAAAAGAGAGAAATAGCATTGTCATTGACCACGTAAAAAGTTTCGGGTTTCGTGTTGCCTTTGTGTGTTCGTTGTAGATAAATGAGGTATTTTCGTGAAATTCGTCCGTGTCACTTCTCGTAACAATAGAGAAGATAAATAATCTCCGAGTAAGAAAAGGATTTCGTAAACATAATTATTTGAACTCACGATTGTAGCCGTGAAACG
Organism: Dendrolimus houi; assembly: GCA_039645545.1. Taxonomy (NCBI): domain Eukaryota; kingdom Metazoa; phylum Arthropoda; class Insecta; order Lepidoptera; family Lasiocampidae; genus Dendrolimus; species Dendrolimus houi. Next base: position 18,160,385 of record CM077127.1, on the reverse strand, counting down.
CTAATGAAAGTTCTCTACGAGGGCTGTAGGAATAAAGTTTATTGTTCCTGACTTCAATTACATTTATTTTTTAAGAAGAATAGGTTAATTAAATCTCGAGTCTAAAAATAATTTTAGTCGGATGTTTCTTTAGCTTCTTTAAGTCACCTATAATTGAGACAATGCCTAAGAATATCCAAAGGCTGATTTACATTGCTCCAGTTACTGACTTCAAACGACGTCAGTGCAGGCGCCGACTACTAACTCTGCCGTTTGCATGATGCCATTTACACGATGCCCGCGTGAAGCCAACACCGCTTTTCCTTGAATTTGAAGTCAGTAACTGGATGAATGTAAATCAGCTTTGATATCAGTACGCAGTGTTCCAATATAGATCTATAGAAATCTGTAATTATGACAACGACAAGCCTTTTTTAAATCTCACCAAATTATATTAATTTCCTATCGCACCTGCGATATCTTTCGTTACTTTAATATAAGATGCAAGAGTTTGAGGCGAAGATTATGAATGTGTCTCCGATATCGGATATCTCGACACATCTGTCGGGCGGCACGTGGAGCTGACAGTGGGTGGTCCCCAACACCCTCCGCGTCTCACCCCCCGCCGCGGCCCCTAAATAGGGGCCATAGGCAGTATAATCTGCCTCGGCACTGTATGAAACACCGGCCGGTGGCGTTTATGGCGCTATAATAACCGTATAAAACGCGACTTATTGTAGGCGTCGATAACTGACGTTATACAACCTTAGGCCTTCACTTTCCGCGATATCGTCTTCGACGGTGGTGTCATATTTTTTCTGTCAAACTTTCATGTGAATTAAATACTAGGGATACTACAGTTTAACTCTGGATTCGTATCCCTAGGAAAGTATTTCATTGTTGAAGATAAAAAGTATCATATATATTTATATCTGTTGTCCAAAGCATACTTCCAAAATGATTCTTTATAAAAACTTTGATAAATACTTCTCTCGAGGAAACTATCTCAATTACCGCGATGAAAATCTTATATTCAACCACTGATGTCGCAATAATAGAGGTAGATTCGTTGTGTTAGAACAAAGAGAGTATCAATATTGGCCAAATTTACTCACACATGTTAACGTGTCGTAAAAGGTACTCTATCATTGCTACATCAATGTGTTCAACCATGTTATTTAAAGTAATATACTAAATTTTATAATGATCGATTCATGCACAAGACAGCGAAGAAGTAAAAAATATACATGTGAACGCATTCAATCTAGAGATTCTTAAGTCTATAAGCAAAACATATTTAATTTAAGCTTCAGTCACACATCTTCTGTATACATATATGTCACTTGCCCAGTAGGCTGGCTCAGTTGTTGCATCACCATACCTATTGGCTGCTGTCCTCTACTTATAGTTTAAAGGACTATAAAGAGAATTAAATTTTATTCATCGTATGAACATACTATATGTGCTATTCTTAAGTACATAGTTGTGTATATACAATTGTATGTGTCACAGTTAACTCTGTACTTCATAAAATGAAAAAAGTCGCTTTCAAATATATATCAGAATAGATATGCACACAAGATGTGATAAACATCTCATTTTGAATTCTAAAGAGATAGATGATGCTTTTCCAGAGTTAGCACTCAGACATGCAGATTTGAAAGATACTAACATTTTATTGAAATTAATATTTACATATGCGCACGTATTGCGTATGTTATGGGCAATTTGATTAATCGGGCAGTATTAATATGGACCGATCGTTATGAATAATGACCAGGAGCGTCGGTCAATTTAATAAAATTATTACTTTGGCCGGCTTATTCTATTAATAATGCTCAACGGCCCGTGGTCCATTTAAAAAATCATGATTTCAAATAACTTGAATTTATCACATGGACCAAGCAATATGAATACTTCTCTACTTCTAGCCGGATAATGTGATAATAGGTTGGGGAAAAAGTCTTTTCGCATATAGTATGTTTGAACTTGTAATAAGATCTCTTTGGCTATACCATTTGTATCTGACTGGTTTTGGTATCATTAAAAAGTTTTAATTTTAAAGAAGACAATTCCAAATTCAAATTAGGAAAATGTGTGATTTTCAATTGTTTTTCTTATTGTTAAAATGAGTGAATCTAATGAAGAAATTCGATACATTTTAAAATTTTACTACAAAAAAGGTAAAAATACAACAAAAGCCGCGAAAAAAATTGTGATGTTTATGGACGTAATGCAGTATCTGTGAGAGTAGCGCAAATTTGGTTTAAGTGTTTTCAATCCGGAAATTTTGATATCAAAAATGCACGTCGCTCTGGTCGCCCTGTTACGGACAAAATTGATGCCATTTTGGAAAAAGTGGAGCAAGATCGGCATATTAGTAGTTACAATGTAGCTGGAGAACTGGGAATTGACCACAAAACGGTTTGTGTGGATTTGAAAAAAGCTGGGTACACAAAAAAGCTCGATATTTGGGTGCCTCATGAGCTCACTGAAAGGAACCTAATGAACCGTGTACTCATTTGTGATTCTTTATTACGACGTAATGAAACCGAACCATTTTTGAAGAAGCTGATAACTGGTGATGAAAAGTGGATCACGTACGACAAGAACGTGCAAAAAAGATCGTGGTCAAAGTCTGATCAAGCTTCACAGACTGTGGCGAAACCCGGGTTAACTCGCAACAAGGTGATGCTGTGTGTATGGTGGGATAGGCAGGGCATTATTCATTATGAGCTGTTACCGCCAGGCAGGACCATGGATTCTGAACTGTACTGCGAACCACTGATGAGATTAAAGCAAAAAGTTGAGAGAAAGCGGCCAGAATTAATCAACAGAAGGGGTGTGGTTTTTCACCATGATAATGCTAGACCTCACACATGTTTAGCCACTCAGCAAAATTTACGAGAGCTTGGCTGGGAGGTGTTAATGCATCCGCCGTATAGTCCTGACCTGACCTTGCACCTTCAGATTTTCACCTGTTTCGGTCTCTGCAGAATTCCTTAGGCAGTGTCAGGTTAACATCACGAGAGGACTGCCAAAACCACTTGTCGCAGTTTTTTGATCAGAAGCCCCAAAATTTTTATAGCAATGGGATCACGTCCCTACCTAGAAGATGGCAAAAAGTTATCCAACAAAATGGCACCTACATACTTTGGTCAAATGTAAATAAACTTTATAAACAAACCTTTTACATTTTTATATAAAATGCGAAGAAACTTTTTCCGCAACCTAATATATTCGGTTACCTTTCCATAAGAATTATGTAATTTTATTTCAAATAAGAGTGGGGTATAGTCAGATGGCACTTTTGTTTATTATGAACAGATCCGATTTTTTTAACATAAGTTAGTTATTGGTTTTTTATAACCACCCAAAATTCACTTTATATCTCAAATAATAAATAAAAGTGCCATATAACTATATCCTAATCTCATTTAATAAACAAAAACCTACAGTTCATATTGCCCAAGATAAGGTTGTCATTATTCACACTGATCGAGAAAAGCGATTAATCACGCAGTTTTATTTATATTGCCTACTTGATAAGTGCATTATGTATACAGACCGGTCATTATTCATAATAACCGGATTTATCAAATTGCCCGTAATATATATATTTAACTCAAACAATTCACCATTTCCAATTCCAATCGAATCGGTAGCTCACGTACGAACTTAATTCACTTTCATTATCAGCGATTGCTACTGATCAGTTAGAATCCAGTTGATCTTAATATTTTTGTACGTGACGTGATGATACTGCATTAATTTATGAGGAAAGACTAATTAATTATAGATACTTTTATGAGAAGTCATAAGAGTAACTATTACATAAAACTAAGTGAAAACAATTCATGTTAGCATTATTTTAGACGTTGTTTTGTGCTCAGTAATGTTGTATGAGGGCAGTAACTAACAAGTTTTCATTAGAAGCGAGCTAAACAAGCACTCAAATGATCAGCGCCAGAGCTACTCGCCAGCCGCGTTTCGACGTTCAAACTTTTGTTATTGTTTCGTTTCATTACTGTAATACGAAATACTGTACAATAATCAAGATATACTTCAGGAATTGTCCTTTCTGATGTAATGCTTAAGAGAAAGTTTCTATCGGAAAATTCTCATCGTTACACAATGTTTACTTAATAAATGAATGGCTGTCCCTTACTAGCCAATAGTAACAAGTTAATAGCTATTATTACTGGTAAATAAGACCACGTTATAAGGGAACAAAATTGCCATCGCTCACCGAACGTTACGCGATCAATGCCTATCAGAAAGCTATTAGTTGAACATTTGTTACCATGTGGGCGGACTTAAGTACTTAAGGTTACATACGTATATTCTTACAACACTTCTACAGGCATAAGTCAACGTATTATGAAAACAGCAATAGCTTTAAGGGACGATCTCGAAGCGTATTTATCTACTATAAAACGAATTACTCCACCTATTTCTTTTCTACTTATGCTCAATTAATCACAGGAGAGAAAAATGTACACGAATTTCTTTCCCGTTTTATTTGGATATGACAATAAAATCTTGTTCAAATATTGACGTACTAAACTAGGTAGTTATGTTTCGCTAGGCTGAGCCTTAGCGCCAGAATGCTGAGGCATATCCGATGGTTGATAAGGGCCAACTGCACCGTGACGCCGCAAGCAGTTGGCGTAGGAGTATATTCTAAGATATTTTTTATTGTATTATGTATTACTTTTATTTTTTCTATTCTACCGTTAAATTCAAAATGTAATCTTAGTTTTATTTCATCAGTAAACGTCATATAGTTCAGACACTCTGTCTTTTACTGGTACTAGGTATAAAATAATAATATTTATTAAAAACCTAGCATCAGAGAATATTTAGGTAAAAACAAATAAATAAATTGCTGAAACATACTCCAATTTTAATATGTTAACGGTTTATAAGTATATTGTGAAACTGAAATGCACCAGTTCGATGCCAAGACAAACAGTTAGACTCTAATGCATTGTGAGTTTGAGGGTACAATGTAAACTTTCGGCAAGCTAAGAAAATGGCGGATAAAAGCAGGAAAGAATTGGCTCCTCTTCATTTTCTCTATTGTTACGTTGAATGGAGCTCGAACTATCAACTTTCTCGGGCTGATTGCATGGAGAAACTCATCTCGAAAATATACATCCACTCTAAGGTAAGTACAATAGAAACAGCGCCCATGTTAAGATTTTCGTCAAGATGTTCAACTTTTAAAATCTCCAAAGTTTGCCCAACTTGTTTTATTGTTTTCAAAACGTTCTAACTCACATGAGTTGAATTTCGTATCTAGTTAAACGGCCATTTACATGGAGTGAGTTTCTTGCCTCCAAGATACGATTGTTGAAAGCAAGTAAATAAATATTATCACGTAAACTATACCATGCTCATTACCGAGCTCGAAAGACAAGTCTCGCATTCAAATCGGTTTAAACTGATTTGTACGATACTCGCATGAACTTGAAAAAATGTCATATGAGTTCTAGTTTAGACAACTAAAGAAATCGTAGGCAAATATCTCAATGCAATTTGTGTCATAATGTAAACAAAACTCTTGGTGATATCGATGACGATTATCGTATGACATACTCGTAGGCGAAATTTTGTTTTATGATTGAATGTAAACATGTCAATGCGATTGTTGTCTAAAGAATAGTATACGATTTCTCGCAGGCGATTTACGAGAAATCGTACTATTTGTATAAGATTTCTCGTCCCAAAACGTACGTACTCTCTCCATGTAAATGACCCTTTACAATATACGGTCAGATCTTTTTAAGGCGATTTTGTACAATAAATTTTTTGAAACGTAGTTATTGGAAAAACCTTATCTAATACGCAGGAGGGAGTTCATAAAAACGCTTTCCCTCAATATATTTACTCGAGAATTTCTGAGGAAACTTATCAAAAGGCGTGAAAGGAAATTATGCCATAAATCAAATACATCGATTTTTTTTAAGAGCGATTCATAACACGAGAAATATTTGGGCAAGTGGCCGTTACGCCACAACCGGCAGGACAATTTATCAAGGGTGACGGTACCCTCGTCCAATCGGTTGATAGCATTGCCATAAATATTTACTTTAATAAGATTCCGTCCTTTTATTCGCGACTGTGTTGTTTTACGACACAGTTTGGCCCCGTGATGCCGACCTAGGCCGCGACTGGCGTGAGCGCATTGTTTTTTTAGTGCCGGAATTTGTATCGCAGTATCAGTGAAAATCCTCCGACGTAATAGACTGTAAAACAGTAAAGGTATCCGACAGACAACAGTAAACTCATGCCAATTTACGTTCATTGTTGTAATAATAGTGAAGTTGTATTTTGTTATAAAATCTCCGATGATTATCGGTTGTCATAAATTAACGTCTTCATTAAAAACCCATGCATTAAAAAGTAATTTAAACGTATATATACAAATTAATGTCTTTATTAGCAGGCACCTATATACGATGTAGGTCGTGGCAGCTCAGTGACTACCGCCTACGTCTCATTCCAATGACCAGTGTTCAAATCTTGGCCGGAATAATGTATTTCTTAGGCAGCTTTTCTGATTCACTATGCATATTGTTACAATAACCACGTGCAGACGGTGAAGGAAAAAATCATGATGGAAGTACATCAAGATAATCGACACGTGAACCCATCAATTCGTCTAGGACAAGCATGGCGCATATACTACCCGTTCCTCTAAAAATATGGGGATGCCCAAGTCTAGCCCTAGTGGGACTTTAATGCCTTGTTGTTATTATTTATATGCTAATGTGAGCCGAGTATTCTATGCACTTTAATGATTCAAGAAAAATATTAAGCCGGGCAACGCCAAATATGTATATATGTAGTTACTTCTAATAAAATAAATAGTGCAATAAGATGTAGTAGCCTTAAACTATCTACACTGTTAGTACCAATAAAATACATGGGTTTCAAAGTGCTCCGAAATTCCACTTTATTTTTCGATATATTTGTGGTTTTATTATTGGCGATAAAGTTACGAAACATTTTTATATAAAACATTCTTAAGCCGATCGTTTGTCGCACGTAATGAAGCAATAAGAATTTGACATAGGTACATATCAAGCTCGATTTCGGTTATAGCTCATAATAATGTAATTGTACACTGTAAAAACAGGGGGCAATTTTTCTAGGAAGGCCGGTTATATGATTTTATCATGGTATACTTATTGTATTGAAAACGTTATTTTTCCTTCAAACTAGAGAATGTATGACGTAAGGGTTGGTTGGTAAGTTGTAATGTCAAAATAGCTATGAGAGGAAACTATTGGCTAATAATCGTGAAATACTTCGGTTCAACATTTATTAAAAGATTTATGATGATTTTAAACGTATTCTATACAGTAAGTGATTTTATTTATGACTATAACATGGCAACGTGCACGACGAAGTCTCTGCTAACTGGTAGCGCAAATCTGAATCTTTTTCGCAAACAATACTAGTAGCACATTGACACTTCACATAATAAAATAATCACATTAAAGAAGTGAAAAATAACACTAACCTAACTAAGTAAATATGTATGGTTGCAGTTCTGGTTGCTCTTAAACATTTCAAAGAGTGAGAAAAATAAGTCAAATGCTGTAAAATTTTACTACTTTCTCACAAATAGTACTCACTTGCCATGGTTATGTAATAAACGACAAAAGTGGATAAATGCAGTAAAAAATATACGTAAGTAGGAGTTTCAACAAAATTTAGAAATTACTAATAATGTTATTTGTAAAAATAGCTTAGTTTTGTATGTTGTAGTAGTACTATTCAATACAAACAAATCTGAAAGTAAACATAACTTTGTTTCGGTAATATAGACTATTCAATATAAAATATTTACGTTAAAAATGAGTCCAAAAAATACTTTACAGTTATTTTGACATCATAAACGTTATAAATCTTCTTTTGAGCCACAATTTTGCCAGATATTACTGCATTTTCATGATTCCCAACTGTTTCTTCCACTTCTAAGATATTCACACTCGAAGAGATTTTGGCCTTTTGATATACTCACTATTGAAAAATTTAAGGCTCATTAAATCGTTTGCTAGTTTTAATATTTATATGTTAGAGAAAATAAACAATTGAATATTATTGGACTATTATTGTTAATTTCCTTGCAAAGTTTAAAATTCTCTCCTGAACACAGGTTTTCAAGTGCTCACTTCAATTGTTGTGGTCATTGGGTATCGGACCAAGACGGCCGCGTGATCATGTAATCCCAGTAGAGACGTGCTCAATATGCTCGGAATGGCATTTAAGGATTCGACAGATACAAGAGTGGGACGACGTTGCGGTCACATCACTACACCCTTGTACTATGTAATGTAGTTCATTAAACATAGGAGTACCGTTAAACAATTATTCAGCATTTATAAACCTAACGATTTGAATTCTTAATCCGTTAATATGTACTCTGTGCTATTAATAGCCACTTATGGTGCGATCGAAAATGCAGCTAACGTTTTCTGTTATAACTAAACTCCTTTAATGAAAAAACGTATATGGAAAATACCCTATGAAATTTAGCATTTTTATAGGATTTCGCAATGTATATATGTTATATGATACACGAGTGTTTGTATGTTTATTAGTTCTTAATGGCTTAGAGAATCGATCATCATGGTGCTTTGGAAATATCCATATCTGTAGACACTCATCCCGGAAAATTAGGTAGTTTCCACGGGATGTGGATTAAAGCTTACGCTAGTAAAGTCGAGTGTAAAGCCTCAGTGTATAATATAACTAAAACCATGTCAACACTTTTAAGTGAGATTTCTAATTTGATTTATTTTGTTAATCGTTAAACATATATTAAGCTCTCATAAACAAAGTACACTGTAATTGAAATTAAATAGGTTATTAAATATAAAACAAGTTGATTGTATAAATAAATAACGTTATCATTGTTATTTGCTGTTTAATTATTGACGGAATATGAAATAATAAATTAAAAACTAGCTTAAAATCCATAAAATGTACTTTTGATTGTGTATATAATTTATTCAGAATTTTAACAAGAAATGGATATGGTTTTTTTGCATCAACTAGTTTTTACAGGTTTTTAGATCATTGGCTTTCTTCAGATTTGTTTATTAAAGTATCATACTCTTATAGTGTTGCTGCATGATTTAGGTAATATAGATGCACGTCACGCCTTTGTTCGTATACTTTTGAAAACGTTTGTTTCCAGCGCTTTCGATAAAATTATTTCTCTAGTCTCACATCTGGCAACAACAAAAATGTATATAAAACTAAGAACAGAATACAAATTGTATTGTCAGCCGGTCTGTAAATCTCGTAATAAAAGCGTCCACTCAACGTCGCAATTCACGGCATTTCTTCAAGTACTCGGAGGAGGAAAATGTCGGAGCTAACAAACTGATTTCTGTCCTTGTCTTGTAGCTGTTATTTGATATTTTTTTCTCACTTTTTGTCGTCGAGTTTGTTCAAGTCAGCGCGAAGTTAGTCTAAACGATGCAGTTTCGTGTTATCTCAATGTTGGATTATTGAGGTTTTATTTGAACCTACACAAATACTCATTATCAATCTGGTCATTGGTCTGCTGCTATATGCTCAAATTATGGTATAACAACATTTACTTCTTATATAAAGCTAATGTGAAGTAGTTAACGTTGCCTATAGACCTTTGCAATATCAGAGGCGATGCTAACGCATTGTCAACTTTTAGGATGAAATCGAGGGGATGCAATTGCGGGATGAAATAGGAAGGAAGGGAAGTGGGACACCGACAATCACAAATACTTTACGAAACACGATCATCTGAAGATTAACCACTTCACACTGACATCCTGTAAAAGCTGATTTATATACATTCAGTTAGTGACTTCAAATTCGAAGGAAGCCAATGCTGACTTCATACTAGCATCGTGTCAATTGATTTGAAGTCAGTACAGCGCTATCAAGTCTGACGGACTTCAATATTCCGGCTTGCACATTTTGAAATCAGTCCGCTCCCCAAGTCAGGTGCTGGATCAATGTAAATCAACCTTTAAAGTGAAAACTTATAGAGAAATTACGAATCAATGGTGCAAAAAGTAATCCGAAGGCAAGGCTTGAGTTCACATGTATAGGTACATATTGTTTGTGAATAAGGGCCAGTGCATACAGAGGGCACCTGTCGAGTGGCGAGCTATAAGTGCTGAATGTATTTGCGTATTGCGATTACGCGTCGATCCACGAGGATTGAGCGTTGAGCGCCAGTCAGCCGACTTTGTGATTTTAAGCGCTATAGTAATAAATTTTATTGCTATTGACTGGTGTGTGTTTTGAATAACAAAATATATGTTTTGAAAGTTACTTATAGTATAGCAGCGAATGCTGGCCGACCTTAATCAGACAAACTTAGGTGTTTCATGTGGTGAATGTGACTAATAAGGCGATGTACCTAATATAGGCCAACATGTTCACCCAGGGCATATAAAACCCAAGGAATGGCCTGACACACTGAGTCGATAGAATATGACTCGATATAGTTATTGTTGAAGCGAATCACATTAGGTGTTTAGGAAAGCTGCAAACGTCGACAAGCAGGATATGAGAGCCAATTTTATCATTAAGGACTTTGAAGGCCTTGAAAATTAACGTATATTGAGTGAGATGAACAGATATATTTATTGTGTAACTAATATTATAAAAAGTTTTCTTCTAATGAAATCAGGTGTATTCACAAAACATCTAATATATCCCTTTCTTGGTAGGTAGAGGTGAAAAAGTTCTTTGACCCTGATCCATAGTCTATTAAAAGCCCATAAAGCGGGCCTAATCAAAGTCGTTAAGAGAGCATCAGATTACAAATTTACAGGTAGGTCGGCCAATAAAGATGAGCGTAAGAGAGAGTTAACTGCGAGGAGTAATCGCGGTACGAACCGTTGTTTTACGAGTCCGACTTTGCATATCCCGACAGATGTTTCAACAATAAACCCAAAAGAGAATTCCGGCCGCAGCGTACTGTTGATACTTGTTATTCTGTTGAAATCTATCTTTTAAAGGCTTAGAAACGTGTTCTACTAGAATTTTATTAAACAACTGCGCTGTGGTTGGGTCCATTTGATTTTTAATGTGCACCCGGTGCCCCAGTATTGTATATGACTCAAAACTTTGTTGTGTCGGCTACGCAGCTTGTGTTCGTCAAAGTTTTTGTGACCGAATTTATTACAACCGCACTTACCAGTACTACATAATTAATTCCCTAGTTTGTAATTAATTATTTCGTTACTTATTGTACACAAATGGCCGTATGGTATTGAAGAGGGATGTAATTACGCGTTCCCCAAGGGCCTCATTATAACATTATTTTATTCTGCAAAAAAGCTTTTTTTAATAATAGTTTAGAAGTTTATTACTGAGCTAAATTAAGTTATTATTTCAATTAAGGCACTTTTTTGATGTTTCAAAAGACTATCGAAATAAGAAGCAATTAAAATGAGCCTTGCCTGTCTGATGTTAAAGTAAATTATTCCATTTAAAATGTATTATATTATATATATTATCCGTGCAGGAATAAAGAAATAATAATACAATTTCCTATTGCGGGGCGACCTGACGTAAGAGGCGACAAAATAACCCGCAGCCAGGTGGTAGGGTATTTGCCTCTGGATGTCTACCACCCCTGGTCAAGAGTATGCCGCCACGACAACCTTGAGTTATATTTCGACATTAGTAGCCAGGTTCCAATCATTTTAGAGAGCGGCAGCATATTGATTGCACTTATGGTATTAGAAATGTTTATAGGCGATGGTATCCGCTTTCCATCAAGTGGGCCGCCTGCCTGCTGAACTCATGCAATAAAAAAATCGTATCAATAACAGTGTTACAAAGAAATGTTTCTTACAGATTGGATATTTTATTTTAAAAAATAAAATGCTCTTTCATATTTAAATTTCAAAAGTTGCCCGGGAGCGTTCGACCCGCTTCGGTAAAAGGGTATTACTTATGAATCAATAGTTAATGAGTATCAATGGGGGGCTTTTGAAACTCCGCTGTCGCTGTGTGCATTCTCGGCGCATCATTAATATTGAAAGTTGCTCGCCGTCCATTGTCTCTCGAGTGGTCGACGCTTTGTATATTACGCGTCGACTTCTGCACTGAGGAGAACTATTCATTTCCTTCACTACAAAGTTTTACTTGCAGAAATATGACGTCTTAAGCTGTTTAATATTGAGACTGCACTATCAATGTAATGTGTAAAGTAATTTTTCATTGCGAAGCTGTCAAACAGACAGACGCCGCGCCTTGTTTTTATTGCTGGAATACAGTAGACAGGCTGACGGCCCAACTGTGATGGAAAGTGGTTACCGTCGCCTATAAACATTTGTAACACTAGGTATTACTCATGTGCTGCTGTACTCATAGATGGGACTGGAACCTGACCACTAATGTCGTAACACAAATCAAGGTTGTTATGGCGGCATACTGTAGACAAGGGATGCTAGCTATCTAGATGGACAAATACCCTACCACTTGACTGGTTTCTTTTGTTGCCTCTAACGACAAGTCGCCTAGCCGCAGGAATTAATATTCTTTCTTCGTTTCTGCACGGATCATAGAAAGCGGTTAACGTCGCCGATAGGCGTCTGCTACACCAATGGCGAAGCCAATGGTTTGCCAGCTTTTATAAAGAGCATGAAATAGGATAGATTAAGGGTTCAGGTTTGGGGCTGGATGCGTCGACGGTACGGCAGCTATAATAAATAATCCAACTAAACAACACTCGTGTATTTCTAATAACAAAAAACGATATATCTTACGACGAATATAAACAATAATATGCTGTTACAATAGCGCTGTCGATGGCAAGCGAACGATTGGAGTGCGTGTGACGTGGATTATCGATATTTGACCGCCGCTGCGCAAGCACAGACGGCGGCGGTGAGCCACGCTCGCACATTGACGCCTCCGGTTGCTGCTATGCGTCGCGCTGAACACTAAACGCGCGTGAATTTAAATCGTGGGAGAAGCCCACACAAGGATGGGATATGTAATGGGCGGATGCGAGATTGAGAGCGAGGAATAAAATATGACCACGTCTCTGAATTCCGTAAAAAACTCTAGTGGTCCATCAATTTTCGCCGGACTACTCATATTCTCACTCTACATTACAGTATATTGTTTCTACCCACTAGTCCTCCTTAACTCAAGGAACGCTTCGAATTTCTGTACGTATCTAGCTTCCATAATTTACGCCCCTCAACTACATACCGAATAAACACACCTATATATACGTCTTGTTTTTACAATAACTCTTTTACCGTCCAGGCTGTGCGTCTTTGGAATGAGTTACCTATTGCTATAAGACAAGCCAAATCCTGTTTTTAAAATCAGATTCAGAAGCATTACTTCTCTATTGTGTATAAAAATTCCTAACACTGTTATGTTTTTATTTTTTTTAACAACTCTACGGACTCGAGTTCCGTACCCTTTTTTACAACTTCATTTTTATGAAAGTTTTTAGAGTTCATACACGCTTATTGTTTATTTTTGTTACTGTGTGTGCCATTAATTTAGTGATTTTTATGTTGTAGTGTACCTTAAGAATAACTTATAATATTATTTTTTTCTATTTTTAATACTAAACTTATACTAATGTAGTGTTTTTGTTACATACCACAAAAATAAAACACTGTTATGTATATGTATGTATGTTTGTATTGTCACATGTATATATATGTGTATATATATATACACACACGTATATTTATTTATATTCTTTTTGTACTTATATGTATTGTGTATATTTATCATTATTTATAAACTGCACCACCGTCAGTACTAAAAATCCATTAATCCCTGCTAAGGGTTGCCTGGAAGAGATCGCTTTTTAGCAATAAGGCCGCCGGTTGTTCTATTATCTTGTATTTTTCTATTTCTGTTTATCTATGTTTTGTTGTACAATAAAGTGGTGTCTATCTATCTATCACACTGATTGAGCCAGTCTTAAGAGCTGTAATCAAGATAGTGATTCCAGCATGGCTCTACCACATCAAACAACAGAGTATACATTATAAAACCACTTCTACGTAACACACAACACATAGGCGTCACAGGATTATCAAAGCCATTTCGTCTTTAATGAAAGTGTTAAACAATGATAATAATAACGTAGTTATACGGAGTGGCTTCACTTAAACGCAGATATTACGCCTCTAGGTTTTGGTTACCGTTGGGCTTTATGTGTAATATACATAATAATGAAAACGGCTGTGTAAGCCCAGATAATAATTTCGTATATATGCGAAGGCACAACCGGATCGCACTTACAGCAATTGCAACTGCGAGCGTTTAAAGCCGATTGCCATATTACGGCCACGCTACTTCCAATAACACGCAAACGCGTGCATTCGATTTTTAATGCGATCACAAAATTGAATATTTGAGTGAATTTCGAAAAATCGCAAGCTGACACTGTCCAAAATCTTTCCAAATCGACTTTTTTAGCCATGTATTTTAAAGCATGGAAATACGCGTAATAGCGCTAATTCTGGTTTAAAAGGGACAGAAATATTCACGAGGAAGGCATTGTATGTAATAATGCATGTTATAATACTAATACTTATACTTAATAAAACGTTTTTTGGCTCTTTCTATAAAGTAATTTTTTTTGGACAGTGTTAGTATTGGATTAAGAGTGCGATATGACTGAGAAACACTTAGAAATCGACTGACGTAGCCTTTAGTATTTTTCCAATGAAACTATTTTAATTAAAGCCGCTCGATTGGAAGGAGTTTATAGAGGGGCAAATCGTCCGGCAACCGATAGATTGGGAATGTTCAATTTCGGAGGCGGCTGGCCTCTCGATGAAGCTTCGCCGCTTTGACAGTAATTGTCGTGGCCATTATCGTTTACGATAATGACTCGGTGTATTGACGTGACTGGTTATCGCTTCGCATCCGATATGAGAGCGAGATGTCGGTGAAATCCGCGCATGTACCAGATGTTGTTACGATTCGAAGATGTCGCAGTACATTTGGGAGCCGGCTGGCAATTCGCTACTGGGTTATGGCTGGTGGTTAATAATTGATCTTAGTTGTGTTAGCCCGAATTACGTTTCCGACGTCTTTGTAGAGATAGCAGAGGCTATAAAATTATAATAATACAAAACAAATTATACGTATTATAGTAGTAGCCTAAATGATTTCAGAAAACCGAAAACTTTGTGTTATTGCAGTGAGCCTAGCCTAAACCAATTTGTTGTATTTGTCTGATGCTAGACGGCAGAGTTCTTGTAGCGAATCAAAAATTCGTTTTCATCAGTTGCGGTTTTTCCTACAAACATTCAATTCTTGTTTAAACAAAGTCATAGATTTTTAACTTTGTTATTGTCCATTTTAATTATTTTTTAAAATAAAACTCCACAGCAAAATATCGACCTTTTTGCTGCCACAATAACTTCCTATAAAGACTAACATATAATAATAATATGCATGGATAAATTCTTTCGATATCTCTCTATATTCTTTTAGCAGCTTATTATATATCTAGATTTATAGACTAGCAGTGTCTTACATTTTTATTAGCAACATCTTCATGAAAAATTTTTACAATGTAAACATGACACTAGTAATCCCAGCCAGACATAACTCGAATAAATCCGTCCGTCATTACAAAAGACATTGTTACTTGCAAAATTAATAAGCTAGCTCGAAGCTTTTGTTGCTGAACGTACGGCGTACACTTGATACGTATTTAGAAGGAAGGCAATAATGAGATTAAATTTCGAGACGGATGTAACGATTGTATGAGAATAGAATATAATATTGTCTTGTCGTATTATTCTTCGTATAATTATATCGGAATATGTTAATATACATTAATATATAATATAAGGACGCTTTCTAATATCTCGATGCAGCACCAATGCAGAATCGGTATACTCGGTACACGTTGTACCGAAAGGTTACCGAGCGCCTATATTTTTATGACCGTTTGCCGATTCTCTCGGCATATACCGTTTCCGAACCGATAGTGAGTGAATTAGGAAAGGCCTATAGAAATAATATATATGCTCGGTAAACTTTCGGTACTGTGCGTGCCGAGTATATCGATTCCGCACTGCTGCTGTGCCAACAAAGCGGAACGTGGCTCTATTTTAAAAGTGTATAATTACATAACAAATCTTTGAAAATTACGCTCACTATAAATTGAAAGAAAATTTATAATGGTGTAGGGATGTGACTCTTATCTGGAATACAACAAATCTTAGTGTTATTTATCTTATGTATGTCGCGGTTTGTGCCGCGACGATGGCAGGAGACCGAATGGGATGACGTTAGTACCTTGGAACAGCCGCCCCATAGTGTGGGATGCTACTTGCGTTGACACTTTGGCGGCATCACATCTTTCAAGTACGTGCGTTACGCGCCGGTTCTGCTGCAGCCGAACATAAGACCCTCAAGCGCCGCAAGTACGCCGCCATCGGAAATAGTTACACATTTGCGGCGTTTGGGGTGGAAACTCTTGGTCCGTGGTATCCTAACGCTCGGAAACTTTATCCAGATGTCACCGAACGTTTAGTAGACCTCTCACGCGACCAAAAGGCTGGCGTCTATTTCGCTCAAAGGCTAAGTATTGCTATTCAACGAGGTAACGCCGCCAGCCTTTTGGGAATGTTCCCGGTAAGTG
This sequence comes from Dendrolimus houi, assembly GCA_039645545.1. Taxonomy (NCBI): domain Eukaryota; kingdom Metazoa; phylum Arthropoda; class Insecta; order Lepidoptera; family Lasiocampidae; genus Dendrolimus; species Dendrolimus houi. The sequence goes on along the minus strand of CM077127.1, from coordinate 18,143,743 downwards.
AAAGTGGTTTGGGACCAATATTTTATCTATAATTATACCCTCCTTTTTTTATTTAGTTCTAGTTTTTAATTTTAGGTTTATTTTTCATACTGTAGTTTAATGTTAACTGTAAATAAAAATGAATTTATTTATATCTTATGTATTATGGCTGTTTAACATTCCTTTTGTCTGTGTGTTTGTTTTCTCCCTCCTTATGTGTAATAATTCTAAAGATATTATAAGGCATATAGAAAAAGAGATGGATGGATTGCGTGAAGAATGAAGAATAGAAACCAGCTTGCACGTCTAGTAGATGTCAAACCAGAACTATAAACGACTTACTTTGTGCCACAAGTTAGTCTTTAAAGCTTCTGAGAGTTTAATTTCGAATAAGCCATCTGCATGGTTTAGGCATATTAATAACATAGAACTACGTGAACTCTGCGGAAATGTGTGTATGTATATGGCTAAGATGAATGGTATGTGTGTTCGTCAATTTTTAATAGTAGATAAGATTGGACGAATATTCACGGACAAGAACATAGCTCTTATCTATTACGGGTATTATATTTATTTTAATTTTGTAGATTGAGTCTTTCTATGATTGTCTACTGCTGAAAAATTAACGAAGAGAAGGATTTTTTTATTATTTATGACGGTCTTTGTGGTTGAGCGGGCTAAGCCTTTGCCGGTCTACCTCACTGCAACGCAGAGGCTCCGGGTTCGATTCCTGGTATAGTAAATTTGGGAAACGTATTTTCTCCTTTAATTACTATGGTCTGGGTGTCTGGGATCGGCCCCAGAGTAGTCTGTTGTATATTACCCATAATACAAGCGTAACTTGCTTAATTTGGGGATATACAATATGTGTGTTTGTCTGCCTTATTTTTATTTTATTTATTACCCTCCTATAAAATTATTAAGTCCTATAAAACTTACTACATGCAAACGAAACACCATGTAAAAATAATCAACGTAAAAGAAAAACATCGCATTTTAAAAACTTCTTTGGAAAAAAAGAGACTACAATCTTTGAAAAAACTTTTCAAACCTTGATAGCAAGACGTGTCTTGTATGCACTTCGGTAAAGACACGGGCCTGCAAGTAGGCGCACTATGTAAACACACCTCTAAATGAGATATTAGACTGCGACCATGTTTAATGCGATTAGCGGGCGCGTTTCCTCCAGCTCTCGGTAGGTAATTCATTTAAATCCCACACAAAAAATAAAAGACCATCTTAATTAATTGGATTTGAAAGTAACGAACTGCGTTAAAGTGAAATAATAAGCTCTAATTTTACTTAATACGAGCTGAATAATAAAATGAACAAAGTTGACTTTCATTTGCTGTAATTATCTTTGTCTTATATGCATTCGAATCCATATCATTAGACGAAGGATACAATACAATATTTCTCAAAGAATAAAGAAAAGAAATGTTACCATTAGACATAATTGTATCAAATTGGAGCGATTTGAAATGTCTACGATATTTATGATTCATACAAGCCTACTAAATGTCTCCTGTTTATATTAATAGGCACGCCACACAATAAACTTTATTTCATATTTTTATTAGATTATTTTCGTCTAAAACATATAGTTAATTACCTAATAATTTTTTATAGAAAATATTGACAGTTTACATTTTATTAAGTCAATATTTTGTAATTATTTAAACGTAAGTGTTTGGTCGGATATAATACAGTTCTATGTCCTACGGGGTCTAATACAAGGTTGTGAAGAGATAAGGGAGTATATGTTACTTATATATGTAGTATGACAAAAACCACTTTCAGATATGTAGTTGATATTTTATATGTAGGGATGTATGATGTATTTGTTATATAATAATTTTATAAATATTCATAAATACTATATTTGAATAGAAAGAGGTGATTAGATGTCTACTGACATCTATATTGTACATAACGAGGTGTGAAGGACTATTTATATATATATCAAGCGACATTTTGGAAATGTGTCAGGAGAAGAGCTTAGAACTTCGATTTATGAAAAAAAAAAACGCCTAATTAACAAACCATGTATTCTATCCTTCTTACATATATATCATCATATCATATATTTTCCATTCTTCTTATCTACGTATTCTTCTTTACAAAATAAGGTTACTTTAAAAAGAGGAACATGTACAAATTTTACTTGGTAACCAGGTTCTCCAAATTTCCTTCAGTTGAAACATTAGCATGAATAAAACCCATCATGTTAAATCTCTCACAAAAGGTCATTTCAAACCTTTCCTCCTTGATATATAATATATTATTATTATTTTAATGCTGGAGTTCAGTAGACAGGCAGACGGCCAACTTGATGGAAAACGGTTACCATCGCCTATGGACATTTGCAACATCAAACGTGCTACAAATGGGCTGCTGCTCTCTTAAGGGGGAGACCGGAACCTGGTCACTAATGCCGGACACAACACAAGGTTGTTATGGTGGCATACTCTAGACCAGGGGTGGTCACCATCCAGTCGAGCAAATACCCTACCACCTGGCTGTGGATTGTTTTGTCGCCTCTTACGACAGGCCGCCCGGCTGAAGGAAATTATATTCTTTCCCCGTTCCTACACGGATAAATATTAAGTTATACGTGTAACATAATACATGTCAATTGTACAATGTGTACAAACATAAATACGCAAAATCAATCTCACGTCGATTTCACTTTCATGTATCTAGTAGATATATAAATAACACTTTACTTTACAATGGTTTATTGACTGTGCTATCGCTACTCGACTTCAGTAGTGCTTTCAACAACGTTAACTTCGAAATATTACTTGGTATCCTAAGCTCTCTTAACATATCTCCTACCGTAATCGACTGGTTTCACAGTTACCTGTATGGCCGCCGGCAGCGGGTTCGCGTCGAGGATGATTATTCGTCATGGTGTGAACTCACTGCTGGTGTTCCTCAGGGCGGCGTGCTTTCTCCCTTATTGTTCGCTGTTTTTATTAACTCCATCTCTAATCAACTCACTTCAACCTATCACCTCTATGCAGACGATTTACAAATTTATACACAATCACCGGTCACCACCTTAGACAAAGCAGTTTCAACTATAAATATAGATTTTGAACGCATCCTGCAGTGGGGAGTCTTTTGGGCTTCATGTGAACCCTGAAAAATCTCAAGTCATCGTCATCGGTAGCTCACGGATGCTTAATAAAGCCGACTGGAGTACTATACCTAGCGTATTGTTTGACGGGACAATCATTCCTTTTAGTGATAAGGTAAAAAACCTTGGTGTTATATTTGACAGTGAGCTGTGTTGGCGACCTCATATCACCGAATTAAGCCGGCGGCTATATCTCTCATCCAGATCCCTTAGAAGGTTGAGGAACTTCTTGCCCACTACCACCGAAATTAAGCTAGCAGAGTCCTTATTACTTCCTATCCTTGATTATGCTGACGCCAGCTATATAAATTTAACCCAAGAACAACTTATTAAACTTGAACGCCTCCAAATTTTTTGCATAAGGTTCATATTTGGCCTACGCAAGTGTATGACCATGTCTCTGAATTCCGAAAAAAACTCAAGTGGTTGCCAATTCGATTTCGCCGGAATACTCACATCCTTTCTTTACTCTATAGTATTTTATTTGTCCCAAGTACTCCTAATTACCTTAAACAACGTTTTGAATTTCTTTCGTGCTCTCATAATTTACGCCCTTCTACTAAACTTAAATTGAACACTCCTGCGCATAACTCAACTTTTTACAACAATTCTTTTACTTTTAAGGCTATACAGCTTTTGGAATAAGCTTCCTTTTACTATCAAACAAGCAAAATCGCTAGCGATATTTAAAACCATGATCAAAAAATACTACCTGTCGTTGGAATATGATACTTAAATTCATTTATAAATATTTATATATTCTGTAGATATGTATTTGTATGGTATGTATATTAAGTATATATCTATATAAAATATAAAATATCTACGTATATATATATATATATATATATATATATATATATATATATATATATATACGTAGATATATCATTTATGTATTTATTATTAAAATGTAAGTAGTTCGTACTATATGTTATATACCACCATCGCCATTATCATCTCAATTCATTCCTGGGGTTGTCTGGAAGAGATCGCTTTTTAGCGATAAGACCGCCCTTTGTACACAACTAGATATAATTTTAGTCTTTAAGTTCCTTTTTGTATTGGTGTATAATAAAGTATTATCTATCTATCACTTTATTGAAGACCAATACAAAAATGAACTTACAGATTAAAACTAAATCTAATTATGCACAAAGGGTGGTCGTGTCGCTAACAAGACGAATTTATAGGCGTTAAACCGATATCAGGCGGTTCATTTCTGCCTTTTAATTTATATAAATCAACCAAAGAAATCCATGCAAACATAAAATTTTATCATACATTTTCATTGAATACCGTTGTATCTTTTAGTTTGGGTATTCTAATGTCAGCATTACGAAATCAACTCAAAACGTTCTCCGCTACCGCTTATTACTATACTATGATCACAAATCACGCCACTCCGCAACTCTCTACGGTACAACATAGCGCAGTAACGATGCATCTTGGGAGATGCAGACATAAGCCAGCCTTAGATTTTAACCGCGTAGTCGTGATTTTTTTTATAAACGTTTATACTGAATTTGTGAGTAACTTTATGCAACCGTAATTACGTATACTTACAAGCGAATATAAATTAAATGTTTACAACAAGTACTAAGTGTAAATCAAGTATATTGTATAATAAACTAGCTCTTATCCGAGACTTTCTTTTGCTTTAAAAAAGGATAATATGTATATATTGAAGTGGCATGTTACATATATTCCTAGAAATGTCAACTTAATTTTCACTTACTTCAAAGTATCTAATGATAAATTACGGTAACGCCATGTAGCGAATGTGAAATTAACCATGAGAGTAACATACTAAAGTTGTCGCTGTCACTGTCGTTGCCATGACGTTGTCTTTGTTAGTGATTTGCAACAGAGGCGCCAATAAATCGCGGTCGGAGGGCCATCTTTTCAGCTCTATACATTTATCACTCAGGCTTTCGTAAGTCACTTTTGAAGAATATACATATAAAAAGCACCTATATATAATAGGCGTATATGTATGAACAGGGTAATGAAAGTATATGAAGCAAAGGATGCGTGTCAAGATCGTATAGCAAGTGAAGATTCATCATCTCTACCTAAACAGTCGTGATAATATGTATCCATGTAGTATGTATTTGAACATGTAATTTTTAAAACTAACAATTTAGAAACTGTAAGCATCATCGAAACTTCGCATAGTAAACCAATAAACACGTATATCGTAACCACAGAAACATGTGAAAGAATGACTCTGTTCAATCATTTCATAGCCACCCACATATTCAGATATTTTACCAAGATGACATAACAAACGGGCCCAACCTGGCCCGGGATCTCCAAACTCCCCTTACAGTCACCCCGTTCCTCACAACTTCAACGACTCACTATTTCAGTCTTTATATAGTCTCAACATTATACACATTTAAATAGACAAATGCATGACTTACTCAGTTTACTGAAGAACACTGTAGAACAACTGTGTCTGTTTTATATATAGTGTATTAACTTTGTGTATCTACCTCACCTAAAGCACCACTTATATACTGTAAATTTCTTGAAACTACCATCCATTAAATGTTCGTAATGTAAAATGTCCAGCAACTTGTTAATACATATTACAAAATGCCACCAAAACGTTTAGTAAATATAACAGTATCGTATTCACTAATTATCCTTATTATTCACTGTAATAGATCAATAGACATCTGCCATAAAGTAGCCATTGCTTCGCGATACCTAAAAAAATCTGTTAAATTATGACATTATTTCACGAGTAATTACTATAATAAATAAACTGTTACGTGCGAGCGGAGGAACGCACTTGGGATTGGAAGGAAACACCAGTTTTTGAACTAAATGCTTTTATTAACTTACACAGCCGTACGTGATTCTTCTCCGCAGGGTTGCCCCTACACGCACAACTAACGACGCACTATCCCGACGATAGGATATCTCACTCACAATACCGTCGCCGATATTGCGTAGACCAATTTCTGCTGCTGCAGTGCTCACCTCCGAAAACAAAGCGCGTAGCTCGCTGCTGGATCTCCTCTTAAACCACGCTAAACTCCTCCTTCACTGAACTGCCCACTAAACTTTCCACTAAACTCGTCACTGTCCTCTACTAAACTCTTCTTCCGACTCTCTAAACTAGTCACCATTCTCTATTTAACTTCTCTTCCAACTCTCTCGTATCGCACTTGTAGCTTTGCTGTCCTCAACTGAACTACCCCGTGGGCGCGCTTTACGCTACTTATATACCCGGAAGAATCTTCTGGAACCCATAATTTCGATCTTCTTTTCGTTATTTTTTTATTTACGGTCTGTCTCTTTCCAAATATCTCTCTATCTGTGTCTTTTCCTTCCAAAATCTTCTACCGTTTTCTAAAAGTTTTGAGACCGGTTTACCTTGCCAGAAAGTTCTACCCTCGGTCGCTACAATATATAATAGCTGCTATAAATTTAGGTTGCCAACAAAACTTAATCGGTTCTTAAAAAGTAGTTTAACGTTATTTTTCCAGTTGATACTTGTGTCCGAGTTCCTTTTTACATGGGTGGGATGACGTCGCATTCGCTCGGCACTCTGGTCGCATCTAATGAAGTTTCGTGCGAGTACAATACCCCACAACACGCCCCCCCTGTCACCGCTGCATGCACTTAAGAATGCTATAGTTAAAGCAGAATAAGTAAGAGCTTTTTCTTTTTAAGAAAGTATTTTTTAGTCAACGAAACCTTTTACGATAATGCTCTGGTGTAACGTAAGTTTTGTTTTATTTTTAAAACTATAGTAAGTACGCTCTTATATTATCCAAGAATAAAGATGATAACATAAAAAAGTTGACGCATTCTTTGTAATATAATATAATCTAATTATAGTCTTATAATTCATATTTGTACATGCAATCAATCCAAGTTTTTTTATTTAAATGCGTCTTTCCGTTTTAATCTTGCGTTCTGATCTATAACAAAGATTTTTCTTGTGAGCCAGTATGTAGGTGAAAAGTATGGAATTCGAAACTTATTTGTACATAGATTTTGGCGTATGATACACATAACTGAGGAATAAATAATATTTTTTCCGTGAAAATAAATATAAAATATACATGTACATATCGTTAGTTAAGGTTTTGAAAAGTTACTGTAATGTTTTGGAATAACTGTTTCGTTTATAAGTCAATAGTTAGGGAGATATTTACTTCCAAATTCATAAAAACAACGTTAATATTGTGAAAAATTCAACGTTAAAAGAAAGGTGGTTTGGACAAGATTTATCAGGGTATTTTGGATTACACGCTCGTTTTTTACCATAAGGTACCCAAATAATGAAAACAGTGAACATTTGTCATATCTTAGGAACTCTTAAATATTGGCCTTACTTATAATCGTTTCTTAAATTTAAAGACACTGCTCAGCAACTGATTAGTGAAAATCTTACCCATAAACTCCTCTTTAGTCGAATATTTTGGGTATAACCTACGTTAATCATTAAAATTTCGTTTATCTGTGCTCCTCTTAGGTAAACAACAGATAATACACGTTTACAAGTGAAAAAAAAGATATTCATTGATTAGGGTCTGATTCTGATTCTCTTACTTAAGAGATGCCTAATCGTTTCTTAACGAGATTATTATAAGTAAGGCCGTAAAAGTTTACTGATACACACTTGCCCAATGTATTCACAAGTATGATTTTCGCAATTAATATAATTTATAATACAGCAGTTGATAATAACAACAAGTGACAAACTTATTATTGTTTTGTAAATCGCCGAAGCTACCTAGATTTGGTACGAAAATAGAAAGTTATGATGTCATAACTTAAACGAGTTAAACGCGTATATTTTTGTTTAAACAGATATTAAAATTATTTTATCATGATATAATATTTTGGAAGTAATACGAAATAAGTACAAAATTTTTGTGGTTGCACTTTAATATGAAAATCATTTTAGATTTTATTGTAACATACGTCATCTATACGATTATTTGTATACATTATAGTTATAGTAAAAATAGATTATTTCCATCAAGGTACGAATGTTTTAATCTTATAATACCTCAACATTCTGTTCTAGTACGATGTAACTTGAATACGCTAAAATTCATAAAAAAACAAGTGAGGCCAATGGCTTCGAAAGAATCTAATGAAGGAACAATGGAGTTCTCACTTACGGCAGCGAATTACAAGACCCTCAATCGCTTTCAGTGCGATCAAGTATTTTATTTTGCATATTACATGTTCAATAAACTTTTATCGGTATATTTTGGCGGAACCTTCCTTATCTTGCAAATCTACTTATTGAATATCTTATAGGCGTTCGTATTACATTTGTGGAATTTCAATATAGTTTTGGCACGTTTTTATGTTTTTATCATGAGATTGCTGTTCTATTTTCTTAGGTTTTCAATTAGTAAAATATGTAATAATAATAATTATATAAATTATAAATACGTATAAAAATCTCCGGTTAATCAAATAACGCTTGTTTATACTATCTTATTTATTTATTTCAACCAGGAGTTCTAAGTTCTCATGACGATCATAAGCGACGATAATTGATGTTCATCAAGTGGGCCGTATGCCTGTTTGCTTGCTTCAGGTGATAAGAGAACTCTTGGGCAGGCCCACACTTGCAATAACTTGATTACAAAGATCGAGCGAATATTTATAGCTCATAAAAATATTTGAAAAATATTTCATTGTTTACTATATGATGAATTTTTCAGTTGGCCTTCGAGGCTAAATTCTAGGCTATACGAAATAGCGAAAAACACTCAAAGGAGTCTTGGAGACGATTTTAACGAAGATGAAGTATCATTAGATTATTGAAAAATCCATAACTATTGTCAGGAATCGTTGATTTTGAAAAAAAAACAAAAACACATACATACACCATTATTACACCAAATCGTAGTGTAGCTTTTTTCTGTGAAGGAATCTCAAAAGGCAAACTAAGGAAAAAAATATTTTCATATGTCTAATACTAATAATTATAAAAAAAAAAAAAAAAAAAAAAAAAATATATATATATATATATATATATATATATATATATATATATATCCAACGTAAAATATTAAGGTCTAAAAGTATTATATTTCGTATAACACATAAAACAAACATACAACTATTATTGTGTCCCAAGGATCGACAATTTACTTCGAGTGTGGAAACTAGAACATCTGTACAAGAATGTATTTCTAGAAGGTATTCATGTCACCATTACTAACATTATGACAGTCATGTTCACTTTAATATTCTTCGTAGGTAGAAAATTATTTCATCGACTGAAGTGTGTTTGCTGTGGGATTTTCTGTAGTATTTATTACTTACTAATTAAGAAACTTTTTTGCTAGAAAAATTAGATTATCTTTATTATTATTTATTCTATATCTATTTGTTTCCAAACTTATTAATTTTTCTCATAAATACTGTATAACAATACATAAATAAAAAAAATGTAAACTAATCTGCGCCGGCAATGGGGTCTAAGGCCCAAGCTACCGGTGGTTAAGGGTCCAGAGAGAGTAATATCCTCACAAGAGGGGCCGTGTCTAACAGGGCTGCCTTCTGCATCCGACCCTTCACCCAGAAACCAGGCGAGAGCTTTCTTAGACGGTGGTCAAGGTTTCCGCTACTAAACCGTCCGCTGGCACGAATATCGGTGCTATTACTAGAGTCCAATTTATTTATTATTTATATAATAATTAAAACTATGATACGTTTTAACGGTTTTGAGCGCGGCATTTTTTTATTTATTTCCACATTACGGTTACTTTTCAGTAGCCGTGATAACGGAAAACAAAGATGTCAAATGTTAATAAGTAATGTTAAAGTTACTATTTAACCTTACCCCAATTTGTTCATTTTCTTTATTTAATTTTAATTTTTGTGTATAGTTGTTATTTAGTCAAAACCGTTTAGTAAAAGCATTAAAACGTAGTTTTAATTATATTCTTAATTTATTGTTATCTCATCTCATATTGGCATCTCATAAATATTCCGCTAGTGGAATCGGCTCTTCAGGGAATCTACAATGGCTTGTGGCTTGTCGCGCAATTGTCCGCTTTTTACTCGCTGTGAACGAATGATGGTGTATTCAAATGTAGTTTATTTTATTATTGTTATTCATATAAAACTAGGTGAAACAAAGCATAATATTACCCGTATCAAAAAAGAAAATACTACATACAGTGTTACAAAAAGCCAGGGGGCATTCGAAAGATATCACCGGCGAGGGTACGGTGTCATAAAGTAAGGAATATGTTTACAAGGAACAGTTCGTCAGCAAATCTTCAGCCGGAACTCCTCGCAAATTGTCACCACGCCCGCGGCTGTGTCACGTTATGCTCACCAATATATTAATATTATACAGTAGTACCATACTTCTATTCTCAACAGTTCAGGAGATTAGCAGAATGATATCAAGAGATTGGTGGTCAATTAAAATAAAAATTTATTGTGGCACACGGGAAGAAAATTGTATTTAATTCTTCGAAAAGTGATTGTGTAACAAATTTCTGTATAAAATTTATTTAACAAAAAGAAAAGTTTGAGTTGATTAATTTTTAGCTAGACGTGTTGGTCGGGAGTTTCTTGATGCTTCTTCTCCTTAACAGCAATAACACGGTGCGAAGTGGTGTAGATAAACTAAGAGTAAAATTAAATTTTAACTTATACGTATTGACCTTCAAAAAATGTTCTCCAGTGGAACTTATTTTGAATAAAAAATTTTGAATTTGAATATCGCTAATGTGCATAGGCGATGGTAACCACTTTCCATCACAGATGGGCCATCAGCCTGTATGCTGTGCTACAGCAATAAAAAAAAAGGAAAACATTGGGATGAAGTGTATGCATTTCGAGATAATTCTAAAATCAAACCCGCCAAAGCACCTAGGATAAGCGTGGCGTATAACTCCAAAAAAAATGGAAGGCCCGAGACCATCAGTGGGACGTTAGTGAGCTGGTATTATTACTGTAGGTTCCGAAAAGTTTTAACGGTTTTAAGCGCGGCATTTTATTTGATTTTTATTTTTATTTCAATACTACGGCCATTGTTTAGTAGCCGTGATCAGATAAAATGTTTGAAACTTATATATTTCGCTATAAATCGGCATTATATAGATCTTTAGAAGTTACATAGATATTCTATTATATAATTTATGTTACAAACAAAATTATACTTGTGTATGGTAAATTAATTTGTACACAAGTTCTTTAGTTAGTTATAATTAGGAATATAAAAATAACTATGAAGATACGCATTACATTTGCAAGTAAAAAAAAACGATAGTTGTTGATCTCGTAAAATATCAAGAACGACATGCAAATTGAATAATGAACAACTATATTTGCACTAACTTTAGATGTGTTAGGTAATTATGAGAAAATGGAAACTGGAACGAGAAGTATATACATAGAAACCCAGTTTTGAAAACTGGTTCATATCCAACATTACGAAGATTTAAAAAAATCATGAAGTTGGATATGAGATAAGCCTACAACCAAACAAAACCTCGTTCATTGAAACAATCGATATTTAACATATATCTACTGTATTTTGAAAATCCATGACAGGGACAAATAGTGACTGTAAGTATCATTTATACTGTGGAAACTAGCTTCCACAGGTAAAGAGAGCTCCGGAGCAAACAATTTGTTCACCGCTTACATACTGAATAAACATCCTTATTTAGCTTGTTCATGTAATAGACCCTCCCTGCCCAAGTTAATTTTTAAATTTAGGTATTTTTGCCCGATATCTCATCACTTCATATTTTTGCATCTAATAGAAAGTGGTTACCATCTCGCCTATAGACGCTTAAAGCACGGGGGGATATAGCGTTGCTAGCCTTTAGAGCGGGTTAGAGGGGATGAGAAAAGAAGTATTAAAATAAACAAATAAATCGGCAGACAACCACAGATGCGCACTACCACCGCATTAGATTACACGCACACTTCACAAACAAACCAAGACACACAAAGAGCCTAAACATTAATAACCCAGACACAGAAAGGAAAAACAATACACATTACACTAGTTAAGATGATATATATTGGTATAGACATAAGACACACACTGCACATGCACTTCCTCACAACACCAGCATGTAACAGATACACTCTACATTGGTATAAGTTTAGTATTCAAATTAAAATTAATTAATATAATAAGTTATTCGTAAGGTACACCACAACACACAAATGATTGAATAAATGTCACACACAAAAACAAAAATTACCAAGAATCGTGTATAAATACTTAAAACTTTCTTCAAAATTAAGTTACAAAAAGGTTACGGAACTCGAGTCCGTAGAGAATTGTTAAAAAAAAATAACCATAGTAAATAACGGAAAGATTGTTTACGAAATGTACCATGCCAGGAATCGAACCCGGAGCATCTGCGTTGTATTGAGATAGGCCGGCAAAGGCTTAGTCCGCTCAACCACAGAGACCTTCAAAATAAAATAAATAAATGGGATATGATAGAAGGAAGGGATAGTGGGATGGAATAGCAGGGTTGGGATAAAGGGGGTAGCATAGGAGGAGGGGGAAGTGGACCATTGGAACTCTCACTCATCGTACGAGACACTATTACATTAGCACGATGATAACATCTATAATCAAAATAATGATTTCACCATGGCTCTACTACTTAGTAATAGTCATTCTCGCATTAGTAGGTATAATTACTGTTACTTGTTTTGCGCAATGAAATAATTTTGTTTAATTTATTCAAACAGTAGCTGGTTTTAGTTGTTGATTAATCAATAGTCGTTCAACACTGCGGAGTTCCATTTTATCTCCATTCCGATATTATACGTTTATGTGCGCTATTAAATTTGTAATAATGCGAGTCAAATCAATTGATAAAGTTTACACGCTACGGTGTCGATTTTGTAAACTACACTTTGTATGCTACGGCGTAGTCGATAACAAGCTAAATGTGCTACGCTGATAATTTTACGATACTGTGCGCTACGCAACGTATTACGAAATCGATAGGATTTTATGCGTACTATATCTTTGATAAGTCACAATTATATTACTAACTTAATCATTCAAATGTATTCTGACTACATTGTTGTTAAGTTTGTATAGTAATAACAATAAACCAATCACTGGAACAGTCCTTATTTGTACATATATATATATATATATATCTATTCAAACCCACATCCGAATTACTATTAATATTTTAATGTTACGAGTTCTAGGACTCGAATTAAAATATCAATGGAATTATTATAGTTTATTTTATTAAAACTATACAGACACGTATAACACAGGTACAAATATAGCTGAACACAACCAGTCCAAACGTAATGCGTGAGATCGTAATTCTATAAAACGCGCAAAGTCCGTCACTATATAGATTACCGCATGGGGTACACACGTCTTGTTTCGCTCGTGGTTATCGCTAGACTGACGATCTCTCCATTGGGGCATTGCTTTATGCTGCACAAATGCAATATGTCTACCTGACCACGCGGACTAAATTTCCTAGAATCACACCTGGCTAATGACTACCATAAAAAATTACAATACACAATGGGTTGTTTTTCTAATCACAAATTTTAAACACAAATTAAACAAAAGAAGTCCAAATGCCGAAAAGTAATAAACTGTGCAAAACAGGTATGCAGGTGTGAATTTGTCTTTGTCGGTCGTAATAATAATATTAATATGCAGTATAGTTTTAACATTTAATTTTAAACCAACATGTTGATTACTATGTCAACAATAGAATAATATAAAGACCTAATATAATTTAAATCCTATTTGTCCAAGTATTTTATTGATCATTTGTCAATTACGTTCAACTGCAAAGCAATTACGGTGATTGTCCACTTACTTTAATGACGTCTCGAATGAATAACATATAATGTCGGTAAAATCTCTCGTATTTATTGTAAACAATTATTTCCGTTAATTGCTGGACCGGGATACCGGCATACATTACAACGCTAATGAACACAATAATGTAACAGATATTTTCTAACCTATCATAATAATAACATAGGAAATCGTGAGAAACACAATTTCATTATAATAATCAGGGTGTCTAAATTGTGTTTTGAAAATTCCCCCATTTTAATGAATTTATCATGTTAGAAGTAATATGACATACATCATTAATCTATCAATCGATACTCTTTATTGTACACCAATACAAAAATGAACTTACAGACTAAAACTATGTCTCATTATGCACAAAAGGCGGTCTTATCGCTAAAAAGCTATCCCTTCCAGACAACCCCAGGAATGAATTTAAATTATAATGGCGATGGTGGTATACATAATACATAGTACGACTACTTACATTTTAGTAATGAAATATATATATATATATATATATATATATATATATATATATATATATATATATATATATATATTACATATATACAAAATATATCATATTAATATTAGATATATTCTAGTGTTTGTCTCAAATTTTTACATCCTAGAGGCAAAATTTTATACCAACCCCTTACTCGATTCTTGGCATGGTAAATTTCGTAAAGGACCTCTCCATTATCTCGTTATCTACTACTAGCTGGGCCCCGCGGTCTCACCCGCGTGGTGATGGAAAATCGTTATATTTTGGATAATTCACACTATATCTTTATAAATTATAGCCTATGTGTTATTCTGATGTGTAAGCTATATTATTGTAAAGTTTCATTAAAATCCATTCAGTAGTTTAGCATGAAGGATTACCAAACATATGGATGTCCATACATTCTTACAAACTTTCGTGTTTATAATATTAGTAGGATGGTCTGGGTGTCTGGAATCACCCCATAGTGGTACGTTGTATACTACCCATAATACAAGCGTAATTTGCTTAGCTTGGGGTTATACAATGTGTGTGTATGTTTGCCGATTACATAATAATAATTATCATTATTAAATATATTTTCTCAAAATAAATTATACACTGTTGGGCTTGGGCTTCCAAATTTATAGGAGCAAGGACTTATACTTGCCACTCTTGTCCTAGGCAGATCGGTGTACAGGTTTCATCACGATGTTTTCCGTTAGCGTATGGTAATCGTAGCAATATGTATGTTAATTAGGTTAGGAAAACTGCTTAATATTGGTGGGAAAAGCATGCACCACGCACGGTTTTCCGGACAGTATTTGAAACCGCGTCCTTTGAGTTGAAGACGCAATTGCGTTAAGCAGAAAGCCTCCATGTCCAGATTTAACTAGTTCTAAGTAGAATAGTTATATTTTAAATATGTAAGAAAGTTTCTCTTAAGCACTGTGGGGTTTTGGAATGAGTCCCTAGCTGAAACTTTCCCACACTACGATATGGGATTTTAAAAAGAGTATCATAATATTTCTTTTACGTTGGCAACGCGTTGGTTACGTCTCCAGTGTTGCAAACGTCCATAGGCGACGGTAACCGCTTTCCATCAGGTGGGCAGTCTTCCTGTCTCCTGTATTTTAGCTATAAAAAATACATGTGCATATATCTTTCTAGGATACGATAAAATTCCCCTAAAGTCATTAATTTGAACAGCACTGTAATTAGCACGTCAACAAATCACCAGAATCGTAACTTAGATATGATCTCAAACGGACGCAAGCTACTTCGAATAACAGGGTCATACGTTATCTACATACATGATAAGTAGGTATAAGCCGCGCGTAGAAGGTTTGCCGATGACTACTTACTATTATTGTATTGTATTACTTACTAATATTGTATATACTTATGTAAACTATATACAATAATAAATTTATGGCAACAACTATTTATGTAACCTTTTTTGTCAACGCTGCTGACATACCATCGACGCGTGACATCATGAGGCTATCGGCAAACCTTCTGCGCACGCGTAGTACATATCATCATACATACAGCATTCCGATAGAATTACTTTAGAATACATATAACAATCGCAACTGGAATATATCGTTAACGGTTAAAATTGCTAAACAAATTTTGGAGATTTTTGGTTAATAAGTGAATTCGTATTAAAATTTAAACAATACTCTACTTAAAATAAATTCTCTTTAATAAGTACTTATATAATATTTTAATTTACTTGGGATTTTTTTTATTATAAATAATATTTTAATGTATTTTCCAACACGCTTACATTCATATCTATATATATAAAACAAAGTCGCATTAGTTATACCATTTATAACTCAAGAACGGCTGGACCAATATTTATGATTGTTTTGGTAATTGTCTTCGTCCGGTATAGGATAATAAGTATTAAAATATGATATTCACCAACAAAAAAAATATCAACATCAGTCTAGCCATTCATTTGTTATGATCTTTTCCGGCCGATTTCGGCAATGGTGTCACCATTTAAACTCTGATAATGATTCAAATTTGAACCAGATAGATGGTGCTGCAATAGGGTTCCATGATTTAGGTGAAATTATTTTTGTGTGTGTTCAAGTGAGTCCCGGAATGGTTTAGACTCACGATTGGACCCGGTAGGTGGCGCCGCTGAACACCTCTTTAACGGTGGGGCCGATCTTGATGTTTTTTTTGTGTTTTTTCAAGTAGATTCGAGAATGGTTTAGATTAACAATTGCTCCCGGTTGATGGCGCTGCAATCGGTTTCTAGATTTTTATTTTTTAAGGGCAAGACAACGTCTGCCGGGTACAGCTAGTATGATATATTAACACATATTCGATTGCGGTACATAAACCTTATGCGTTTATTCGTACCGCAGAGAGTCGTGTAATATATAAGAGTTAATACATAAATAAAATAAATTTAGTCATTATTATTTTGATATTTAAAAATAGGAACAAGGCAAGGAATTGTTATCATAATTCAAGAATTTACTTATTCCTGATTTAATAATAAGCGGAGTTATCATAGCATATGGTTCTGATTTGGTTAATCAATTGCCCAAGGGAATAAAGAATAATATGCATTTTAATTCTGTACTTCGCCGAGAGCATTATCATTATGTGTATATTGTTATCATAACATAGGTTGTAAAATACGTTTAATTTCCGTGTTTAACCTACCAATATACAAAATATTACGAAATTTCCTTCATATCGAAGAACCTGCAAAGGAAAGAAACAAATGTCTAGTCACAAACAAATATATTAGGTAATTGTAACATTATTATATTATTACGAGCTACAGGACTCGAATTAAAAAATGCCGTTGGAACTACTATATACAAAATTTATTAGAATTGTACAAACACGTATAAAAGAAATACAAATAAAACTGGATGCAACCAGTTCACACTGCACGATTTGATACAATTCGAACGCGCAAAGTCCGTCGTCTTCGTCGCTTGACTGCCTTCGTCCCTCCATTCGGGCATCGTCTTATACTAACTACACAGTACAAAGAAATTGGAAGCGCACACTGAGTTTCTAAGAAATATTAATTTGCACACCTGCGAACGTCGAAAACAATAACAATAGGGATTAGTTCGACGCCAATGATGGTTATAAAACATTTAGAAAAACAATAGCATGTTACAAATTCAAAACACAAAGGATTCCCTAATCCGGGAGGACAATAAGCTGCGCTTACAATAGGCTGTGTGGCTTATCTTTGACGGCATGTAACACTATGTTATATTATATAATTAAAATAATAATTATTAATATTAAAATTTAAAAAAATACTATAATATATAATATGTTTTAAAAATATTGTGCAGCAAAACCCTGTCTTAGCTTTTGTGCCAAATTTCTCTCGCCATCCCAAGGTTGTTTGGAAGAGATCGCTGTCATCGATAAGACCGCCATTTGTACCTAATTCTAAGCTGTTTTTGTGTATTGTTTCATTAAAGTTAATGTACAATAAAGTATATTCTACTAGCTGACGCACGCCATTAGCTGGGCATCAGAAAAAAATTAAAAATACTTGTTATTAATCACACTCAAATATACCCTATGTCACACAGGAATAATGTAGCTTTCCACTGGCGAATTTTCAAAATCGGTTTAGTAGATCCAGAGATTACCTCCTAAAACGTCACAAACTCACAAATTTTACCTCTTTATTTTTTGTTGAGTTTACCTACTAAGCGAATTCAAAATATTTCCCCTCCCGTACTGCCCGTACCCCAGTGACACCTACATCGCATAAGCCTATCTAGCCGATTAGGGTGCGCGGCGACCACGCAACTTTTTTCTAATACTTACATTTTTAAACTCGTGATATCTTTCGAATGGAATTTCCGAATTGAATAATTCAAAAAGTTATATAAAGGTATTGAAGCAGTCTTGAATATGAAGTAATTTATTTTGATAAGGATGAATACCAAGATACAAATAAAGAGCCTTTTCTAGCGGCAGCGTTTTAATAAAAATATTAAAATAAAAGAACACTTATTGTGGCGTAACTATAATAGTTAGACATATGCTGTTACCACACTTTTTGTAAATAATGATGTGTTCTGCAAAGTCGTAGTACATTATTTTATTCTATCATCAATAGTTTTCGCAGCGCACGCGATTTTAGGTAATTTTTTACACCTTGGATTACACTATTGGAGTTTTAGTAAGGATCCTAAATTTTTTGAAAATATAATACAGCCTATATTAAGCGGGGATAGTGTAGCTTGCCAACAGTGAAATATTTTTTTAAATCAGTTCATTAGTTTCGGAGATTACCCCCTACAACGTCACAAAATCACAAACTCACAAACTTTACCTCTTTATAATATTAGTATTATAGATAAGTAAAACTAAACCTACAAAATAAATCTATAAGTAAAAAATTTACTCCAAATTGTTGGTGGTCCCCGAGCGTTAATTATTATTTGAATATATCAGCTGAAAAATTTTAAATATAGTAAATAAAATTGTTCTATAAGAGTTTTCTTGCATCTATTGTGCTACTAGGCAGTTGCTGGTGTATTTTGTTTGCAAAAACATATAATGACTGCATCAAAATATGATATCGTTTCCAATAAGCTTTATAAATAATTTTAAAATGGCATATTGCTGAAGTTCATGTCATTTTTTTGTGCTAACATGTAAAATTTCTTGGAGTGCACTTGCTAGTTTGAAATTGTACAGCTGATATTTTTTAGATATTCTAAAACGTCTCGTCTGCCTGTATATCCACTAACTCCTTCTAAACTACGCAACGGATTTTTGAGCGGTTTTCACCATCAGATAGAATTTTTCAAGGAAGGTTTGCATGTAGACTAGCTCTTACCCGCAGCTTCGCTCGCGATATATAAAAAACGAATTCAAGCTTTATGTAAGCAAAATAGGATTTGAAAACTTTACTGTAATATAATCTATATACAATTTAATAAGAATTAAGATAACTAATCAAGTTTTACTACTGTTTTTCATGGCTGTTATTTTTAATTTTGTTTGTTAATTGTACGTGTTATATTTTAGGAAATAGGATTTACAAGAGTCTGTTATGAGTGTTGAACACGCCTCTGATAATTGCCAGCGGGCGAGTAGAGGAACTTGATAAAATATGTTCACGCACGCCCCGATACGGCTGGTGCGGAACCTCAGTGTTCCGGAGCTTTACGCGCTAACGGCCTCAAATACGCCTAGATGCCTCGCAAGATATATTGTCGTAATGTAGGTTGGAGTTTATCATTGTAGTATAATTGTTAGGCGTGTCTTCTTACACGCATAAATCTTGTAATTGACAATGTACTCTGTTACATAGAACGATAGTTTTAACTTTAAAATCGCTAAGATACAAAATATATGTATATATTCGATTTGCTAATTTTTATTGTCATATATGATTAATTAAGAGAATATTGTGTATAGGAAAAACAATATCGTGCCCACAATAACGTAGTTCAGAAGTCAAATTAAATGTATTTATCATCAGAGAATAAAACTAATAGCCATAAATTTCCACTTCTGAACTCGGACCTCGCGGTACTTCGGGAAATAGACGATATATATCCAGTCTTGTCTAAGGCGGATCGGTGAGTTTTACACTTCAGTTATTTCGATATGCAGGTTACATCTCGATGTTTTTCTTTTACTATTTGCACGTGCTATTGTATAACGCGCACATTAGTCCAGAAAAAACGTTTAAGAGGTCAAAAAAAATTTCTTGAATTAAATCAACGTCATCGGGACTAGACACAAGCGCGTTAGCCACTAATGGTCGGTTCCTATATCTTACCAACCGTCTATTCGCCTTACTGTCATTTAAAATTTCACATGAGCTCCATACAATTAATGTCAAAGTTCAACCGATGGTAGGGCAGGTGAATGAATAGTAAGATATAGGAACCGGTCATAAGCAACATGACTATTACTATAGCTATGTTTAAGTAATTCATAGAATACACAGGTATAAAAATTAAATAGTGAACTTTTTGTTTTGCTATGAGTTTATTTTTATTGCATGAGCTCAGCAGACAGGCAGATGGCCCACCTGATGGAAAGCGGTTACCATCGCCTAGGGAAATTTGTGACATCAAAGGTGCTACCGATCTGCTGCTGTTCTCTTAAGGCAGACTAGAACCTGGCCACTAATGCCGGAACACAATTCAAGGTTGTTATGGAGGCATTCTCTAGTCCAGGGGTGGTGTGGTAGCCATCTAGACGGGTAAATACCCTACCACCTAGCTGTGGGCTATTTTCTCTCCTCTTGCGACAGGCCGCCTGGCCGCAGAAAATTGTATTCTTTCTCCGTTCCTGCACGAATAACTAAGTTCAAAATAATACATAGTCTGTCGTCTTCGAATTCAATGCTGTATAATGTAAAAACATTAGATGGCATTCTTTAACCCCCTCTCCATCCCATATTAGTGTGAAACTATGTTGCTTCGAGACAAGTTCTCATCCGTTCTCATCTATAAAATATATAAGAGAATAATTTATATTTATACTGATAAATAAAATTGAATTATCTATTTGTACTGTCAACATAAAAATGTGAAAAAAATAGGGGGGATGAATCAGACCAAGAGATTCCGAAAATGCAATTTTTAGATATTTTGTCTGTATATCTGGGGTGTTCCGGCTAATCTCTGAAACAGCTCGACCAAATTTGACGGGACATTCACTGGCTAGCTGATGTTATAAGGAGTAACCTAGGCTACTTTTCAAATTAGGGATCCGCGAAAAAAAAAGTACACGCGAATGATGTCGCGGGCACCGCTAGTATAACATAAAACATTTTATTAAACATACCTTGTATTTACTTACATATTTGTGTAAACCATTATTATTGACAAGCTTTAATATTCCAAGAAAACGTAAAACGTTTTTAAACTTTCATGAGCTTGCTGTGGCTTACGTAATGGTTGTCATTACAGAATAAACGCTCATAGCTTTTCTACAGTAACGAAAACCATTTGAACATTCATGAATGAATAAGAAGTTGTGGAGTGTTTACTTCGGGCGAGTGTACTTGATAACTATCCTTTTAAGCGAGTGCTACTAGTGGAATTGCTAAAAAGCACGTTCGCAGAACTCGTGGAGTCACTTAAATAGTTCTAATCTGGCACCCGAAGCTTTGGAGTTGCACGCAAGGTTTGTAAACATGTGCTGGGATTGCATTCTGGCCTGAGATAAGTTTAAGATTGCTGTTACGCGTGGTGTGTTTCACTTTACATGTTACGTATAGCATGTTTCTACGATTCGAACGAAGACATTCACCTGTGACCCGTTAGTTGTATTATTTGAAGTAAAATGTGTTGCGATTGAAAAAAATCTTTCAAGGTCTATTTTTTAAACGACTTTAAAAAGGAGGAGGTTCTCTATTCAACTATATTTTTGTTATATTTTTCTTATGCGAGCGACTTCTCCGTCAATTGTGGACCGATTTTCAAATTATTTTTTTATACGAAAGCTTAACTTCTGGCGTGGTCCCTTTGTTACCAAGTCAGGATGTAATTACTGAATCCCGGGGAAATCGAGAGCAACCCTCGTTATACGCATGTACAACGTGTTTTATATTATTTTTCTAAAGCTATTCAAGTATTTGCGCAACTAAAAAGGAGAAAAAAAAAACAAAACTAAGTTCAAACTAAAAAGCAAATCTTAAATATTTTCTAAAACATCTTGAATTCGATGCCAAAACACAAAACAGCTGGGTAAAAAAACAGCAAATTTGCAAAATATAGTAATTTTTGTGTTTTATGTCGCACCGACTGCATTGTTGTGGAAAATATTTTTTTTTTTCTTGTTTGAAGTCGGTTTTGTTTTAGTTTAAAAATTTCACATTGACTTTGGTCATATTATATGTTGTTAAAGATCACGTATTATAAAAAAGTCTTGGACATTTTGAAGACTTACGTTCGGCCATGGGACGATCCACATATAATGTTTGTTTCGACAATTTAAGCTCAATGTGGCTGATATATTTAGATTATTATTAATTAATGATACTATTAATTAATTAGTAGTGATAATAATCCCAATAAATAAATAATTAGACAATATTGTTAATATGTATGTGAGTATTATGAGTTGAAATGACTGCAAGCGATTAGTTTACACATCGGTTCTCTCCCACAAATTGTACTAGAAGTAACATAATACCTTACATTACATTCAAGTTAAATAGGTACATTTAAAATTATTACTATAAAAAAATTGTGTGTGTGTACACGCAGTATAAGTGAAACTTTCGAGAATATACTCACAGATAATATTTTATTATCAGTTTATTTCGGTCCAAATTGGACCTATGTTTAATCATCGGTCTTATTGATTCTCTAATCTGTGCTGCACAATGTAAAACTCTTATCTCATTTTCTCACAGGTTTAGTCCTATAGATTTATGTGTGTTTCAAATCACAATGATTTAAAAAAAAATCACTTCAAAGAAATTCTGTTTTTGACGGGAATTTTATGAGTGATACTTTAGATAGCAGGTTAATTTTCATAAACCGTATAATCTTATATAATGTACTATCTGTGCCTGGCATTTCGTTTGCGCTGGATTTGGACTTTAACATAATATATTTTCAGAATGGCACAAGAAATCTAAATTAAACACATACCAGAAAATATGAAATTCCTGTTTTAATCACAAAAATTTACATCAAAATCCATTCTACCTGTTCGAAGTATAAAAAAATCAAATCGATTCACAGACGAAAATTCTAAACTCGATAGGCATCGTATAAATAGCAATTTGCATCAAAATTTTGGCATTTATTATAAAATCACAGACAAACACTTTACCTTTATTATTGGTATAGATAATGTTAAATTGAAACGTATTCACACAATGCTCTTGCATGTAAATCAAAGTTCTGCGTTCCGGTTTTAATTTAACTTTTTTCACAGTAATAGTGCCAATGCAACGTTGTGGGAAGTTCAAAAAAGCAATTTCGCGCTTATACCAACCCGCAGTTTATGGTAATGCCACCGGGCAGCATCTATAGCTTTGTTAAAATTGAACAATACTTGTTCGAGAACACATTATATACTAGTTCATTAGAATTCATCTAAAATTTAAATAATCTTTGACTATAATTCCCTGGCGACGTGGCAAACCTTTGTTATGGGATGCGATTTACGTGGATACGTTGGCTCCATCCCATTTATCAAACACTTCTAGATCGGCCGGTTCGGCGGCGGAAACAGCTAAATTACTCAAGTGGCGCAAATATGCAACCCTCGGTGAGAGTTATATGTTTGTGGCTTTTGCTGTTGAAAAAACTGGGGCTTGGGCAGCTTGGACTGGGGTTTCTAAGTTCATGAGCCTCTACAAAGATATTTTAAAACGACTTATTGACTCTTCGGGACATCAGAGCGCTGGTTCCTAATTCGGGCAACGGATCAGTATGACGATCCAGAAGGCTGGCTGCTTTATCTAGCAGCCAGCCTTCTAGGAACCTTACCCATAGACTTCGATGACCTGGCTCAGTATTCTACTTATAGTCTTAAGGGATTATATAGGTAGAATACAATATAAGTTAAGATTACTCCACTGTTCTAGTTTATAGTTATAATGTATTTATAATTATATTTATTTATTACAATTTGTTATTTTAATAATCTTTATTTTTTTTTGTTCCAATGTCAGTAGTAAATAATACTGGCTATATTTTGTAGTATTGTTGAGCATTTATTAGAAAAAATGACTTGACTTAATGTTTACGATACTGATTATATTTAAAAAAATGTATTTCATTACTTGTCATTAAGGATGCTTTTAGCGTATTGTGACAATATTTACAATGCGATTACTTCATAGACATATATATAATCTTTTACATACATACAGACTAAATGAATAATTTATTAATAGAAGTAGACTGTAAGAATATTATTGATATTATTCCTTAAGTAAGTATTATACAGATATTTTATTAGGAAATTTTATATTTTAATGTGCTGTAACTGACTGACATATTATTTTTACTAAAATCACTAACGTCACGAATTACAGTTTTTTTTAAATATCAGATCATGCTATCACTTAAAATATTATTTATTTTTCGAATATAGATATTCCATATTTATGAAATAAAAAAATATTAAATTTAAAAATAATAATAAAAAAAACAAGCGTTGTTCACATTTTAGGCAATTCCATTGAAATATTGTATACTATACTTTCATGTGCTACACAATGATATGGGAAGTTTGTTCTGGAATTTTTGTTGTTAGTTTTGTTAAAACTTTGTATATTTTCAAAACGACCAGAAACACTGATTCTTTTTCTCTAACGATAGTTTTACTTACAAACGGCGAGCATAAACTAACCAACATTAGTTTCTAGACTTTTGAACCTTTTATTTTCTTTTTCTTCTTATTTCATGGAAATGAGACCAGTTCTAAATGCACATACTTGCTGAGTTTATGTTGTTGCTTTAGTTCGCTTTTTAAAATGAATGAGATTACATGGAGTTGAATAGAAAAATAAACTTTTACTGTGTTTAATGTCCGCGAATTCTTTCGTACAAGATTAAAAATATTTATATTCAGTTTTCTGTTACGTGATATATATAGAAATGATCGAATTTGTTATTGAAATCCATTGAGTTACTTTCGGAACCCATTTCAGACAAACTTTTGAAGTAACTGAAAGACAACATTTCTAAACACCTTTATTATTAAGCATTGTATAAATAGCAATTTTCATGTAAATTGGTACTTATCTCGAAAGTCTAGATACCGATGTTATATATTATATGAGTATAGAAAACTATTAAAAACCGGACAAGTGCATAATCTTTCACGAAGTATGAAGGTTTTTTTAGAGTTAACAAACGTTGACTGATTTATCTATTTGGATACAGAACCATAAAATCTATTGAATTAAAAATACCTCATCACTCAAAACCTAGCGACTTAACGGATACTGTTCAAAATAATTTTCTCTTTGAGACTGTTTTGGGAGCTCTACAACTCTGATTGTGTTCAGAATTTTCCACTTTATAGTTCATAGAATAAAGAGCTTACAATTAGGGATCCCTAATACCGCGCGAAGTGGAGAAGAAAATTAGCAACCTAGATTTACGCTAGGATGATGATGAGTTCATAAGATAATATTATAATAATAATAATAATAATAATAGGGAGGGAGAGAGACACAATTTTTACGAGATCTGACTAACAACTAACTAATATCTTACACGCCTGTATATAGTTGTACAATGAAAACATTTTTAAACCCCCTGTTACATAGATAGCGACTACCCCGAATTTTTAGTTGTTTCGTAATTACTTCACTCTCTCCCATAGCGCCATATCATATTATATATATATTCCGGGAAATATAACAGATGGATATCACGAAACATATTGCTAAAACAGCTACGAAGCCTTAAAATGCAAACGAATTATAGTTTAGTTCCAATTAAAAATATTAAGCAGAGTGTATGAAAAATGTAAGATTCGATTTTACCACAACTTCATAAATACATAAAAAACTTTACAATTATATTTTATACCAAAATCGAGGTGTTAAGGCCCATGTTCACAAAATCGGGTGTGAACACAAAGTGTGAAAAGAAAACTGGGCTGTACGGCTTGTACGCCTGTAATGGAACAGATACGGCCGGAGGCGGCGGCGGACGGCGCTTGGTTCCGGGTTGCGCCGCTTATCACAACCGATAAAGCTACGTACACCCGTACATACAAACGGTATGAACGGTTTAACCCAGTTGTGGATGCACATTCTTCTAGGGTTTTGTAGCCATTTTGGCAGAAAGGTCACTCTTATAGAAAACGCCAAAACATTTTAAAACAATTAGATTATAGATAAATTAGCTTCGAGACGTTTTTGCGTTTTGTATATTTACAGTACTTCTAAACTTGAAATTTAGTATTAAAAATTATTATTTTAATATCGTTTAAGATTATTAGTTTCATGTGAAGTACCTGCTTGTAAAAATATACAAAAAGTATTAGTTCATTTATTTATGTACTGACAGTACACTGCTACAAACGCAAAAACGTCTCGAGATAATTTAAATTTTATGTATATTATATTTAATTTTTTAACTATTTTTACTTTTCAATAATTGTGATTATGTATAATTATATTATATACTATTGTATGTTATATCGTGTATGTGTATATGTATATATTTATTTATTACTAGGAGTCATCCGCTACTTCGGTCACGTTGGATGGGGAGTAGAGATCACAGTTGTTTTACACAGAGAATTTGAATCAATGAAAATATTGCATCGGAATCAGATTTTTTTTCGACCTGGCCATTTTAAACCGCTCCGAAGAAAATTCCGAGAGGATTACCGGGATCAAAATACAGCAGATTTTAAGTCCGGGAATTTGCTGTCAGTCAATGAAAGTCGCATCGAAATCGGCCTAGTAGTTTGTGCGTGAATGTCGAACAAACAATCAAACACAAAAAATATAAAAAAACAAAAGACTACACTTTTTCACAATGTTATAAAATTCTCATCGCATTCTCTCGCAGGATTATTCCTATAGATTTATGTGTTTATCCCTTTTTAGTGTCGCTTTTTCGTTTCATCGAGTTTCAAATCACGTATCTATTCAAAAAGACACTGAAACGGTAGTGAGAATAATGCAACATACCACTGTTCCTATCAAACTTCCTGTCCATTCAAAGATGTCTGGAAGAAGTCGCTAATAGCAATAACATCCGAGTACTGTAAATTTAATTTTTGTTAACTGTATCTATTAATATACATATTCATAACATATTTATTCATTCATGCATTGAAATTAATTAATCATATTATTACTCTATCTATTGACAACATATGAATTGTAAATGTTGTGCACTCATTTAATAAGTTCACATATGAAGACTTTTATAGTAAACTGGGATGTGCCCGCGACTTCGTCCACGCTTCATTTGAAATTCCCGCGAGATTGTCGTGACACAAAGTACAGCAGCATTTAAAAAAGACTAAGCTATCGTTTTAGTGAAAACTGTGTCGGAATAAGCTAATTTTTATGCACCCAAACAACTCTCGGGAAAATTCCCATGGGATTCCCGGGATAAAAGTATCACACATTTTATTACATAAAATTTGTTATCTACCAGTGAAAAAATCGCATTGGAATTCGAGTTTCTTTTTCAATCTGGCCATTTTAAATCATTCCCAGAAAATTCCCGGGATAAAAAGTAGCGCAGATTTTAAGTCGAAGAATTTGCTGTCGATCAGCGAAAACCGCAACGAAATCGGCCCCGTAGTTTTACGTCAATCCTGAACAAACAGACAAGAAATCTAAAAAAAATGCATCGTGTTCTCCATCGTTTATATAGGTATAGTGTATTCCAGTTGTTTTATTAAATAGTTTCAATGTACAGACGCGGAATTTTCAGAATTTTATAATATTACATGTGGTTTGTAATACGACATAATAATATGTGTACTGTTGATCTGCTATAAATAAATACATTTTAATATAATTTCTTGCTATAATTAGGATATGAAATGGCTTTAAAGTCGAGCCGCTCGCTATTAATATAAAATTTTATTAATAGCGATTAATGTTTTAATGGGGCAATTTAACATAAAAACGAAGTATCATCAGTAATCTATATTACAATTCCACATTCTAATAGAATGACAAACAATTGACAGATATTAACTTAACTATATACTTGTATAGTGTGTCTAAGAAATTTTAAAATTACTTTTTTAAATTTTATATTGCTTGTACTTGCTAGCACTGTCAGAATAACTAATAAACTATCAGCTTTGGAATAATAATATATGGTATCTTAAAATGTGCTCTCTATTCTAAGATTGTTGATATTTTTATTTTAAAATTCAAAGCTAATTTTACTTCACAGCAATAAAGCCTTATTTATCTATATTGAATAATGTTATTTCTATTAAAAAAAACTCGAAAAATATATAGCATGTTTACAATTCTTTTTAGAGGTGGTTGGTATTCAAAAACAAGGATGCGATAGGTAATTAAAATATTATTTATTTCTAAGTAATGGACAAAACAAGCATAAAATTACCAATTTATTTCCTTAGACAGGTATTAGCAACATTGCCATTATTTACATAACTTGAATGTGTTGCGTGGTGAAATGCGCAAATTACCTGACTTCAGTTTTTAAAATTGTCGCATTCAGGAAGTTCCACTTTGTTACATTTTAATTTACAGCACTGTAGATATTTTAACAAAAAAGCTTATTGTTATTTATTTAATGTACTAAAAGAAACAACCTGTCTTGTTGTTTTTCTTTTTCGTTCTATAAGTGGAAAACATTTGCATCTAAGATTGGGCGATCGTCAAACAAAGTAGCGGAAAACAAGTCAGCCATTGATTAAGCCATCGAACCCTCGGATACCGCTAATAGCGTTTTCACAGAAAGAATGCCCCTCGCAACCAAACAGCCTTATCAACAGATCTCGTTAAAGAACATTGATCCCCTTTTTATAAGGCGATTGAGTAGAAACCAAGATAACTCCGCTTATTTCCGAAATTAGTTTCCAACTACAGCGTTATCGAAACTTGTACACGGCTCGATTCGCCCAATCTGCGTAATATTACACAAGTTCTTGATTAAATTTAATAAAAGCAAGACGGTTACCTAATTGCGCGAAGGAAGTTTCATTAACGGCTGTTCGATTCGTACGATTCCGGCAGATCCGATCGATCTGTCGTTGCCGTACCGGGGACTGTAGTACAACCACTTTTGCGCAGTTGTTAGAATGTACCTAAATACGCTGCGCCATCTGCCAAGCGTCTCGCATAAACGGTTTAAAATTGCCTCTGGAACGCCGGAATTTTTTCATAAAGTGAGGATTTTTTATAAAAAACATGTGGATTTTAATCTACGCTTAACTAAATGAAATTCTATATTAGCTGTTAGGTTACGCATTACTAAATTATTAGTAAGAAAAACTTTTTTTATTACGCAATCAATTATTATGGATAACTATACTGTTTCCAAGCATTTATTTTATTTTTGACGTTTGCACGTCTATCAAGTTACATATTTCTTGACAGTAGCCCACATGAAACAAATTATATAATTGTCATACTTCATTGTTGTGATTTGTGAGTCATGTAATGACTATTAAACTATCGACAATATTCGTCAATAATCGAATGTAATCGATTTGAAAATAAAAAAATGTTCTTCCTTAAAGAAAAATATTACCACAATTACTAGAAGTGCCGTTTTGTTTTGCTTATTTAATATATGTAAAATATGTTAATTGAAATGTGGGTATATTTATTAGACGATATAGTATTTTTAGCAAAAATATATAGATGAGTTAAATTGATTAAAACATATTTATAAACGAAGTCGATTTTTATAACAAATCGAGTCGGTAATGCATTAGGACATTACTAATTGATCCGTCATCGAGCTATCACAAGCAAAATAAATGCTTGGAAAAGGTATAAGAGCAGTTATAAAGTTTAATGCTCGCCATACATTCAGGATATTTTTAGGTTTTTCGTATCTTTTAAACGTTATTAAAACTAGGTTGAACAGTTTTTTTTATTTTAACTTCAAACGTAGGATTCAAAATATATATAAAATTAAATTGAAAAAATACTATTATATATATGTATATACTATATATAGTTATTTTAATTGTAAGAAGTTACCTATTCGCGCGGGTTGGATCCTGACGGGGACACATGCACCACTTAGGCAGTTTTCTGATCTAATGTGCAAATTGTTAAAATTTCCACGTGCTAACAACGGTAAAGGAAAACATCGTGATAACCGATGTGTCAAACCTGCCAAGCCGCCTTAGAAAAGCGTGGCGGGTATACTGTCCGTTCCCCCTATAATGGGAGGCCCGAGCTCAGCAGTGGGACATTTATGGGCGGATATTATAGTTCCCTATTCGTTATTAAATTTCGGACACCTCAGTTTTTTTAACAAAAAAAAAACGGAAACTCTCTTTTCTTTCATCTGCTCCCAATTATTTTGGGTCAGCAGAATATGTCTTTTCCTTCCACACTCCTCTATTCTGGCATACGTCCTCTGACGCACCACAGATCATTATATCAACCTGCACACAATCCAGCCATCTCTTTTTTGGTCTACCTTTACATTTGCACCCATCAATCTTGGAGTTTAACATTCTTTTTGTCACGTGACTTTCATCCCTCCTCATTACATGCCTATACCACCTTAATCTTCTTCCTCACAATTTTTCAGTCACGGGTGCAACTTCCAAAGATCCCCTTATGTACTCAAGAAATATGAGTATGATATTTATCGTGCAGCGCTCCCTCGTTAGATTTAACCAAGAACTCAGTGTTAAACGCGCCGATGCGGTTTCTGCTTATTAAACGTTTCCGCTTCGAGTACCACCAGCCTTATAATATTTTAATTTGAGTGCAGAAAAATATTTTGTCACAAAGCAAGTCATTTTCAACTTTATTTTGATGTTATTTAACAACTCGATTATTTAAGCAGACACTAATACACTATTATGTTAGCGTTTTGTTTTAATAACATATCTATCAGGTTATTCAAACTATAAGTTATTTCGTTTTATAATAATAAAATAAAATTGAATAGTAATTCGATTATCATTTGATATCCGAATGTTAAGCTATTCATAGCAGCAACGTTTTGGTCCATAATTTTATTATATAATCATTCCAGTCATCATAGCATTGCATGTTCGCTTGATTTTAAGTATTAAAAAGGTCGGCTTTTTAAAAGTCCGTACAAAAACATTTTTTTTTTCAAAAACTTCTGGGTATGTTTGTATAAAATTTTACAAAAAGGAAGATATTATATACCGCTTCATAATGTAGTAGAAAAAAATGTGGTAATTAAGGCTAGCCGTCATAATCAATTAATTACATATAATTAGGAATCATAACGGAGTTTTTATTTAAGTGAATCGGTGGTGACGTATTTGTTTCCAAAATGGTAGAAATTGTGACGTTCATTCTAAGTGTTGAATTATGGAAAATTCTTAAAAGCTCTATCAGCTAAAGTTGAAGTTTACTTTTTGAGAATGAGGCACGGTTAATTAAAATATTTTTACGGTTTCATAGCCAAATGACAAAAATAGAGGATGTCGCTCGCCTGTACAAAACTTCACCGAATTTGGACTAAAACGCACTTAGTTGTTGCAGAGGGCCGCTGTATATGGGGGTTATATTATACCTCTGTTGGACGTAGTGGTACAACCCTGCTCCCCTACCCGGGGTTGTAACAATTTTGCACATTAAAACCTCACGGTGCAGTAACTCTGTTCTAGATTCTGTGGTGTTCTTATAATGTGTATTATCGTCGGGGCGCAGGTTAGGTTTAGTGGGTAGTTCGTCAGCAGTCTCTTCGGGGAGAGGTACCGATACCATACGAGAGTTCCACATGCATTCGTGCAGGCGGCATTAGGCGCTGTAATTTTGGCCTCCCCCAGTATACATGACTCGCGTGTGTGTCACAAGAAAAGATATTCCCGTGTGTTACCAAAAAAAAGACGCACTTAGTTCATTCTATGTTATTGAAAACTACATATAATTTTCTCATCCAAACCTAAACCAATATCCGCTAGCAGTATCGTTCGTGTCGTATCGACTAAATGGTACAAACGTTGATGTCCCCTTTTGTATACGTTTTTCAGAAATTAAAAAATCTAGCTAAAATCTATTCAACTTCATTTCCCGAAACAAACATTAAAGACAAAACAAAACAACGAAGAGCATATTTGCAAAAAATTATTTAACAAAGCAAAAAATCTAAACTAATGAAGTGTGTTTCATAAATTTATTTAACTTTATGAAACATTCAATTGGTGATATTGGTTCCAATAAAACATACATCGGCCGGTACGGCCGAAACGGAAATAAAAGCTAGGTATTAATTTAATCCAAACTTCTCTTCATTAGTTTCAGTAGTGCGGTTGAATGGGCAAACAAATAAAAATGTTTGATCTCCTAGTTATGCTACTGGAACGATATTCGAATCATTACAATCGGACGAATATTCCCTCGGTTATGGTCTCGATGCATGTTGCTAATGCGTTCCAGAATGAATATCGGTTTTTAGTTATTTTATTCAGATTATTTTGTTCTTTGTTGAGTGCGCACAATTAGTAATAATTGTATCTATAGTATGGTATAGTTCTTCTATTATATTAATGTACTCTGTGGATATAATATAGCTTTGGGATTTTTGCTTTGGTCTATGAGTAATTAGAATCAACTCCTGATTGTGGTATGCATAGTCACGACAGAATAATCTAATGATGGGTTCCTACATCACAGTCATTAACGTTCATTTGCCTTAAAATCGGTTAAAATATGACATAATACGTATGTTAGGCGGATCAGCCAAGTTGAATCCGTTTTTTTTATGGTAAATAGGTTCGCAGTTGACCACGACACGTCTACTGTTCGACGATGATGCGGTCGAATATGGAGCACGCTTACCTAGCTAATACTTATTCACACGAGACTTGAAGATAACCGGATTGTACTTTTCGGAAAAGACGGACTGTGGTAGTGCATTCCACAATTCTACTGTATGCAAAAGGAACGTGGAGGGGAAACGTTTTGCTCGCACTGGTGGTGTTTCTACAGTGAAACGATGGCGGAGACCAAAGCGCCTTGTCGTTCAATGGTGGAATGGTATAGAGGGAATCAGGTCAAACAGTTCAACCGCACACTCTTCAAAATGTTTGCTATAAAATACCGGTTCACTGGCAACCCGGCGTCGATGGTTAAGGCTTTGAAGCTTTGTATTGACAAGCCGATCGGTACTTGTCAACCTCTTGGCTCTTCACTCAATTGACTACAGCGTTTGAAGCTGGTATTTAGCTGGGCCATCCCAAAGGCGAGAACAGTACTCCATGCAAAATTTTACTTGAGCATAGTAAAGATTAAGTAGCTGTTCTGCAGTGAAGTACCGTTTCACCTTTGAAAGTATACCCAGCTTTTTTGCAGCCAGCTGAGTTACACTTTCAACGATATTCAATGATATATAACGATTCAAATTCATGTTTATATCGATTACTTCGATTGATATATCCAAATTGAAAAAAAGAAATGAACAGTCTAATGTTGGTTTAAGCGCCATACAAGTATTGGCAAATTTCTACAGATTGTAAGGCAAGTAAATGAAT
The DNA here is from genome assembly GCA_039645545.1 of Dendrolimus houi. Lineage (NCBI taxonomy): Eukaryota > Metazoa > Arthropoda > Insecta > Lepidoptera > Lasiocampidae > Dendrolimus > Dendrolimus houi. The sequence continues at coordinate 18,110,152 of CM077127.1, read as the reverse complement.
AATAATATACAGGAACAGGCTATTACAAATACAAATGATATATATTATCTGTATTTACATAGATAGCATCGCGTGCATGCATTGACCATAGTATTTAACTGTGCTAAATTCTACATTAATAAATTGGTAGATGAAACGTGACGCAACATTTTACTTCCATGATACTTCACGAACTTATTCTGACAAAGTTCAAAATATTTGATTCTCTATAACTAATGTGGGCGCTGGATGAGCAAAGTGGAGGACCTGGATATGTGGCAAACTTGGGAAGGCCTAAGTCTGTCTGGACTACGATGAACTGAGGACGTAAGAGTCGTCGTCAAATTATTGTCTATCATTTGTATAAGAAGTCTCAGTATAAATGTTAATTAAAATTTTATAGTAATAATAACCATTTGATTCAATAATAAATAAAGAGACCCGTTGTTTATGTATATTATTTTCAATGTACCGTCTTTAATTACTCGCAACCACAGGTAAATATCAAAGTATTCGAATGTTGCATTCGAATATTCGATTTTATCTCGACGTTATTATTTGAAAACAAATACGAGAGACTACAAAAGCTGCTACGAATAAAAAGTCCGTTTGAGGTGCTTCCATGAAATGCAAATGGATTCCACGATTTCAACTAAAAGTATTCGAGAGAATACGTTAAATTGCGTGAGTTTTCACCACTCGACATTTTTGCTGTGACCACTTGCGAAAGGTAAAATCTAATATTGTGTAATTGGGTAATGGTACGCGATGGAATTGATAAGGGCCTCTTTTATACAGTAAAATAAGTGTAGAAAAGCTTGTAAAATTAGGCCCTATGTAGATTAGCTTCATGCTACGTATGCTAATTAAATGCAATAGAGGTTATGCCAGATTTTCATAAACAACTTTCGTTTTTGGGAAACAGTAGTTACTTTTTATCCATTGAATAAGTTGGCTACACTGTTAAGTATTACTCAACTCCTTCAAAGGTTCTCAAAATATAATGATAATGAATGGAGCATGAACATGTTCTCATGTACTCTCCGTTAGAACTCAGTAAAGTTCAAGAAATGTTAGCTTGTCATCGTATCATATGCATGCTAATAATCTTATACAATGCTTTCATTATGATGCGTGAATACATACATGCATACATAGTAGAAAGGAAAAAGTAGAAAAGCAAATCGCGGACTCTGAAGAGGTTACACAAATGTAATGGAGCATACTGAAATAGTTTCTAAGTTTATAGCTTTTGTATCACTTATCAAAAGCTGAATTACAATATAAAGTCAAATGGTTTTGTTAGTTTCGCGAATTATTTTGTTTTCAAATTCTATAAGAATTTTTTTTAGTTACGAAGACTTACAGCAGTATAATATTCATACGATCCTAGCAATAAAGTAGGAATATAAAGGCAAAGAAGAGTCTCTAGTAATATTTAATCTAATTAAAAAAACACATATAATCTAATAGATTTATTTTCGTGTATGGACTAAAGTCTGAAATAAATGAACTATTGTTTCAATTTTCAATGACGATAATTGTTAAATCTCATAAAAGCAATGTCAGTAACAGGTGTCATGGAAATTTTCTGACAATTAACAAAGAATAAACATAATCAGAATTAGATTCAATTGAAACTAAGCCTAGAGTTAACATAGAAAAATTGTTGCAAACAATTATGACACGTTCACAAATAAGCGTAGGAAGATCTTAGGTAGCACATGTACGAGCACTCGAGCCGAGTTGAGAGGGCCACCGCGTTCGTTAGCGGCCGCGTGACGAACACTCCTCAGTCCCACTCCTCGCCTCTTTTCATTAGGAAGTAATTCAGAGTGCCGGGCACTCTTCCGCTTCATTCCTCCACGTTTGTGTGCGGAGAGTGTGCTCACGGTTCCGCTGAATCAGGTGACGCTTTTGTGGCAAGATTAAAAGGAACGCGCCTTAGCTCAACGGAGAGACGAGACCCAACGTGGCGTATTCTTGGCGCGTTCTAAATTTGGAATTAAGGTCTTGGCTAAACTAGAACTGTTTTGTAAAATGAAACTGTACAATATATGACAGTTTATGAAGAACTCGTGTATATTTGTTTTGTCATGTTAAAATATTATACGTGAAGGTAAATGTGAAACGTTCCATTATACATTAACTCTTTCTGATATTTTCATAACAGCAGTATTAAGTATTTTTACTTTAAATAATTCAAAATTGTTTTCTATTCTGCATTCAACTCATCACAACAGAAACTAAAGCAAATATTTATATAAAAATATAATAATAAGAATTTCTTGTATGTTACTACTAAACCCTAATAATACTAAAACTAATATTTTAATCAATAATTGAAGGTAATTTTTGTATGAGTCTTTAGTAGGACGTATTTTTTATTTTAATAATTTAGGCAATACGGAATAAATTACCAATCAGTTCAGATGTTAGACGAATCAACCAAATTTAAACAATTGAGTTGAAAGTTGCACAGAATTGAAAGAATACCATGGTATTTAATAACCTTGAATGATTCTTGTTTGCTTTTATATCGGCTTTAGTCACAAGATCGACGGCCAACGGACCAGGCGAGTAAAATCTGGAGATTACGTTTCAACATACAAAGTAGGACGTTCTCAAGCCTTGTGGACAGGCTACCTACTTAAAGTCGTTTAGGACTGAATAAGGTAAATGAATATCCAGAATATGTTGCGCAGTCTTAAAAAGCGTATATTCATCAATGAAATGCAATAGATTAATGAAAATAGAAAAATATACGAAATCTGCAAAGCAATCGAATTAAGAGTTAATTAATCATCGATGAAAAGTACGACGAAACGAAACGACTAAAAGCAATAAATTATTCGTTACCAGATGAGACCTAAGTCAAGACGAAATCGCAGGCAAAAACCACTAAGTATAATAATGGTCCAATATTAATGGTGTACTTGAGTTACAGTCTATTAGTGTCGTCCTAAATTTAGGAACAACTTCGTAGTTGAGCGGTGCGGATGCTGGTTGTTTCTGGGCCTAATCACAAAAGGGCCACATGTAGAGAACTTAATCCCGGCAATTACACTAATGATTACATAACACTAGGGACACAAAACAAAATATACACTAAAGTATCAGACTGGCGTGTTGACCATCGTCAGTGTTGCCAATATGATTTCGTAAAACAAACTTAGGAAAATAATTATTAATCAATTCAAATTAACATTTATATAAAATTAGTTACACTTTATATAAAATTTAAACATATTGAATTAATTATTTAGAAAAATAGAGAAATAAGTACGTAAGCTTTCTGCGAGGTTTACTTTTAATAAACTTTCGTTGTTCTTGCTAAAAGGTATCCTGTGATCATTGCCTTTTTGGAAATCCATAAACAATTAGCAAACCACCATTTTAAAATATAAATACAATAAATATGTTAAACTAGAAGATCAGTGGATACAACTATAAAGATAGACCAAGGAAGAGATGGATTGATTGTTGTGAAGGATGGCATGTTGATTTGTGGTGTGACAGAGGACGTTTGCTAGAATATAGGAATATGGAAGAAAATACTTACATATTGTGCCGGATTGGGATAAGGTGAAAGAAAAAAGAGACATATCACTATATGGATTCTCGCTAATTAAACAATATTATGGTGTGTAAGTACTAAGTATGCCCTACGTTGTTGGTTACATCTTTAAGTTATATTTCGATAACACAACAAAATTTTCAAATAAAAAGAGTAGTTCTTAAAATTAGTTTGTTCCGTGCAGGAACGGAGAAAGAATACAATTTCCTGCGCCCAGGCGGCCTGTCGTAAGAGGCGACAAAACAACCCACAGCCAGGTCGTAGGGTATCTGCCCGTCTGGATGGCAACCACCCCTGGTCTAGAGTATGCCGCCAAAAAAGCTTAAGTTGTGTTCCAGCATTAGTGGCCAGGTTCCAGACTCTCCCTCCCTCAAGAAAGCAGCAGCGCATTTGTAACGCCTTTAGTGTTGCAAATGTCCATAGGTGATGATAACCGCTTACCATTAGGTGGGCCGTCTGCCTGTCTGCTAAACTCGTGCAAAAAAAAAAATTTGTTGAACAATATTTCCTAACGTGATCATATTATAATTTTTGGAAATTGTAAGTTGAGTGTTTGGTTGGAACTAGAAAATTAATGTTTTGCTATGCAGTATTATTTTACAAAATCTATAATTTTTGCCAAAAATTAACAATAGTTATGAGATTTAAAAGTGAAATGGACATGTATGAGTTTCTCCAAAAGTTCAATTATTTGGCGTTAATCGCAGACCTACAATTTGCCCGAGGATAGGATGGGATGATAAAATATTTCGGTTTTCATCGTCTAGACACACAAACCTTGTGAAGTCATATTCAAAACGAGGTTGATTTTCTATATTTGACGTTGAAAAATTAGTCAATTGCAGACTAAACAAAAATAAAATATTCGTAGACATGCTTGTAAATTAGTAGATTAAAGCAGTACATCTGGTAACATTGGCCCACGCCTAGAGGACGACTATTAAGTAGGGTCGGTTCACTTAAAACGACCCTCGGGATTCAAACCTCGATTTACTGGACATGGAATGAGCAATAAAAATATAATTACATTGTTTTACTTTGAATTAACGTATAATGTAGGAAAAAAAGGCGAGTAAATTACGTATTTACGATAGAGAATTGGTCCTAAATTACACTTTTGGGAACATTAGAACGCAAATTGCGTATTATTTAAAACACTTCGCCGACACTGCTTGCGAGAATTAACGTATAACGTTATATTGTTTGAAGGTTTTCCTTCAAAAATCTTGTATTACTTTTCTACACAAGAAACTTGTGCAACGAAGAAAATTTTATTAAACTCATATATTAGTAACATGAATATACTAGCTGTGCTTCACCACTTTGCTCACGAGAGACTTGGATATTTATATCTTTTAAATCCTGCCAATTATCGAAATGTAACACAAAGACAATTTTATGAATGGTACGGTAAAGGTTATGAGATACGTTCCTTAAATAGACATAGTTCATTATTTCAAAATATGTTTCTTCTTCTTAAACGCTGGTGGTGTAATTTGTTTGCTTATTCGTTCATGTTTAACTGTATGCGTGCGTATCAGTTCTGATAACTAGTCGAAAAGATAACCTATCATCTGTTTTTAAAGTGAAACTTCTTAAGAATCGTTGTGATTTGAAACTCAATGGAACGAAAAAAAGCGACACTAAAAGGAGTATATAAATACATAAAATTCAACTTTATGTAATTCGAAATAAAACACATTTCTCTTTATCTGTTAGTATTAATTTTTACTTTAAATAAAACTTGAAATATTTCAAATGAATTTTAGCTCTACTTAAGGCAGATATTCTTTTATACAAATATCACAGGAAATTGTGCGTAACAGTACATTAAATTTTGAATTTTATGCTAGTGATTTAAAGTGTAATTTAGACGAAATATGAAATATAATATTTTGCATTAAATAAAATTATTGAGCTCGATAAAAATATTAGAAAAATAATAAACCTTATAAGTTTCGTAAATGAACTTTTCCCTATTTATTATTGGTGTCTAGGATCGACCTTAGGGTTCTTCTTTGGATACTACCTATAGTAAGCGTAAGTTGCTTAGCTTAGGTATTTGCAATGAGTACGTTTGTCTGTCAATCATTTTTATTCACTTATCCAAACTTAACAATATCAGAATTTATTTTACTAAATACATAATTAAAACGTACTGAATATACAAAATAGGCTAAATGATAACTTTAACATTGCTTATTGACTTCCTTGATCACGGCTATTGAAAAATGGCTCAAACGTTGGAAATAACAATCAAATAAAATTTCGCGCTTGAAACTGTTAAAATATAGTTTTAGTTATATGCACTACTCGCGAAAACTTAAGAAAATACTACTAAGTATAGTGAAAATTAATATAATTGCGTATTCATTTTTGAAACATATATGTAGGGATGTATATATGTATGTATATTAAGATGGCCTAGTTACAAATAGCTACAGGCAGGTGCATAATTGTAGCGTGAATATTTACGCAAAAAGCGTATCGTACGGATCAAATAGTGTTTATCGTTGGACGAAATCTTTTGCGCGTGTGTAGGGCACGTACCGCGCGGCGTTATCGCACTCGCCGATCGCTCAGCGAACGATATTAGTACCATTCGTCTTTGTCGTGCTGTTTCCTAATTTGAATAATTGTTGCTAAGAATCTATGGTAATAGTATTTTCGTACTTCCTCCATGAAGGTTCCTACGTGGTAGAGCCATGCTGGAATCACTATTTTGAATACAACTTTTAGGGCCGACTGGATTGGTGTGATACCACTATATCTATGGATACCACGCTCTCATAGAATATCCGCGTGAAACAATTAGCCTTCTGCTAACCGAGTTTCGTGCGATGAGTGAGTTTTTTTTATTTTATTGCTGAAGCACAGCAGACAGGCTGACGGCCCAACTGTGATGAAAAGTGGTTAGCGTCGCCTATGAATATTAGCAATATCAGAGGTGCTGCCAATGTGCTGCCGGCTTCGAAGAGGAAGCTGGAACACAACTCGAAGTTGTTATGGCGGCATACTCTAGACCAAGGGTGGTAGCCATCCAGACGGGCAAATACCCTACCAGCTGGCTGTGGGGTGTTTTTGTCGCCTCTTACGACAGGTCACCTGGCAGCAGGAAATTGTATTCTTTCTATCCTTTCTCACTCACGGCTGTCACCACTTTCCATGAGCTGGGCCGTCTGCCCGTTTGCTTGCTTCGGAATAAAAAAATAAAAAATAATTTAGCTTAGTTATACCGCTGGTTGACACCAATATTGATACAAATCAAAATATTGGTATTTTGAGTTAGTAATTCACGCTCTATTAATCGTGTAGCATTGAATATATACTCATACATGCAAAAACAAATATTTGTATGTAGTATACATCCTAAACTGTTCCGTTCCCTTCACTAGTAGAGCATGCGATAGGTCAAATTATTGAAATAACCCTACAAAATTGAATTAAGTTTAATGTATAAAATGTGTATTGGTTATATGTTATTGAATATTTAAATTATTTATTATTCATATCTTATTCACCTTATAATTAAAACCTAAAAAGCTTTATTCAGTCCTGAAACAACACTCGTGAATTCGAGAGAAATATTTCACTAATATAAAAAGAAAAAGGAGGGTAGAAATCGCAAAGTGTGAATTTTCTCATTACGCCACAAATCAAGTGTTAAAACAAATATTTAAAAAGAGAAAGGAATTCGCAGACTACAAAACGCTCCTCATCCCTGGCTACTGGCAAATGCGAAATCCGATTTAATTTATTTTTATCGCGGGGCTTTATAATTTCATTTTCGCACTTTCCATTTGGAGAGAACGCCCGCGCCGCGGACTGCCGCTCTATCCGAATGAGATCTCCACGAAATCAGGTACAAAAGAACGATAATGAACGCTCACTGCTTGCTACGTAATCTAAATTATTATACGAGTCGAAATTCTTACTTGGCAACGAAAGAAATCTACTTTATCTGGGGTACAGGGAGATGTTTAATAAAATTAAAACGTCGGAGTCGGGCCCTTTTCGATGTTTACGGTGGCCCTGTAACAGTATTTCGATTCTAATTTTCTTACGTCTTTCTTAGAAAAACGTTTTAATCGACTGTCTAAACACATCTTTAATCAAGGTATAGAAGCTTTCTTTGGTTAATCGTGAATTAAGAGTAAATAAATTGTCTTCCAAAGTTTGAATATTGCTCAAGAACTTTTGACGTGTGATCACTAAAATCACTTAAAGTTCAAACATTGGAGTGGGTTAAATATTCTGTTCGGTATATTATATCTCAACCAGCAAGGTTTTGTGAAACTGCCTTTATAAATTGCTACAGCAGCGATTCAGTTAATAGTAACGTACTAAGTTCTGGTGAAGTACCATCTTTAAAAAGGTTAAATTGTCGAAGGTGTACGAAGTGATTATGAACATTTTGTATATATTTTTTCACAGTACTTATATATAAGTGGATGTTGAAATATGTATGTGAAATTGATAAACAATGACACGCTATTTAATATTTTGGTATAACTTTACATCGATATGTATTTGAACATGGGCAAACATAATAATCTACTACTCTAAATAGAATTGAAATTATATTTTAGTGGTTATTGTGTGTAGCGCATTTAATTTTAATCAAAAGAAAATAAATTTAAATAGTATTACCAGAATATTTTTGGTTATTAGAAATTCATTCCTTTAAAACAAGTATACAATTCAGCATCAATAAATACGAACAAAAACAATAGAATATTATCGATATGATTAATATTTATTTTACTTTTTTATAACTTTGTATAGATTCTAGATGATAGACATAGGTAAAAATATATAAATAAATATACACTTCCAGTTTTTCAAACTTCCGTATTCATAGAGTTGTAACAAACAGACTACTATAAATGTATGAGTACTTTATTTTGACATATTTTTCGTAAACACTGTCGTACAAGGTAGGCCTTGGAAAGTTGGTGAATGTTATTCAAAGTGCCGTGTAGTAAGGCGCACCCCTCCGACGCTTCGGCGCCTCTCATCGATTCCCTCCTGCACTAACTCTATCTTTCGACTTCCTTTTCCTGACTAGCCGTACGAAAGAGTTATATTAACTTTACAACTTGTTTAACATAAACTTTTAGAAATACAAGACAAGTAAGAGCACTGGAGATTTGAAAGAAATGTGTCATTGGATATCAACTTTATATCGCGGCGAGTCACTTAGGCTTTTTTCGTCGCCGGCTACGTATCCTATTACCGTTGGGGAGAAATGTTCAGTATTTTATTTAATAAGAGAGGTCGTGGGTATAATGGAAGATGATGTTTGAGCCATTCCGTGGAATATAATCCAAACAGAGTAGACGTCTTTGAAATAAGCGTTTCTGTAATCACGATTGTCACACCAGTGAGTTGAGCTGTAATTAGGCAAATGCACCATGTAACGTGAGCTCGGCACCAGTGAGGCCCGCGCCGCCGTATTGTTCCCCGTAATGATTATATAACCGTACTTTTACAACTCAATTAAAATTTAAGCTTTCCTAAAATTGTACGGAAGATTTCACGGTACTCTATTTGATTCTCAACCGAGTGTAGCGGGTTCCCTAAAAGGTGGTTACTAAAATCAGATGCGAATGTTATTATCTAAATAGACCTTAAATGTAAAGTTAAATATAAGGACGTTGCTTGTGTAAATTTTAGATCTGTATTTTCCGGCATAAAAAGACTCATAAGCATCATATACCACATATTATATAATACATTTTATGGTAATTGGTTTACTGCACGCTTGCATAAACTTAATCTCATGGATATTATGTCTAGCCCCGCCATCGTAACTACAAAAGTAATACATGATATACAAACATTTAGACTCTTCACATTTGTGTATTAGTACAAATGTTAATAGCAGTTTACATACATTTGTCAGGCCTGTTTCCCATTGGGGTAGGCAGAGACGATGGATCTCCACCTGCTACGATCCTGACAAACACATTTTGCTTCAGCAACTTTCATTAATCTTTTAATATATACACGATTATTTAAACTACTTTTTATCTGTCATTTTTTCATAATATCTTCAATTTGATAATGGTGAGCACGTCTCGCAGTGTAAACGTCATATATCGGCAGATAAACACATTTAACGTGCGTGTACATACGAATATTCTCAAATTAAGTGTGTTATGGGTCGATTCTACACATCTTAAGTAAACAATACAAAGTTTATTTACGAAATTTATCGTGCCGCTAATCAAACCCAGAATCTACAAATGAAGAAATACAAATGTAACTATATAAAATATGTGTTATTATATATAAATATTATACGAATAATATAAACTAATGAAATTCGAAGACAGAAAATCTAAATACCAGGAGAGCAAGTGTAAGAAAACGTCTTCATCTAAAGACACACTTGTAAGAAAGGTTAAAATGTTCATGGCAAGTTCATCGGTGGTGCACTACAAGTTTATAAAGCACCTTATTCGAAATAACAACGCGAACCGACGCGGATGTCTAACTTAAATAAGATTTAATATTCCTATCCGGCAGGAAACTTCTTGACGGAGCGTGTGTAATCAAAATCTGCAGTGGTAAAGTTTCAAGGGGAATCTCCTAGCAATTGCAGCACCGGCTCGCCGATAAAAACTGAAATGAACTTGTCGCTTAAAACTAATTTAATTTCCAAGTTTCATGTTAGAATAGTTTTTTCGTGTTTCTCACTTATTCTCGAGCTAACTTGTTCACAGTTTAAAAATCAATTTCAAAGAGCTCGCCGAAAGAGCAACTGGCGAGGTGTTTACACCGGCTCGATGAGAGCGAAACTTTCCCCACAACGAAAGAGAGTATTTTCTTTCGTAATTAACTAACTTTAGTAAAACATATTTGAAAACAAGCTCTCTACTCAAAAAAGAATTTACTTATATCAGTAAAGAAATGTACAAACAATCTTTTTAAACGTTACACTTCGAATAATTTAATTGTAAAGAGCAACTTTATCTAAAATAAAAAAATAATCCCTCGCTAGAATTTTATTTATTGTAGTTTATGTCACGGAGCGCTCTCTTCCTTATATTTGTGTTTACGCAACTCTCCCCTATTTGTCCGCTCTATCACATTTTCCTTGTAATCTTACGTTTTATTTTATAAACAGTAGTCGCGGCGGTAAGTCTACGGAGTAACAACGTCGGCGTCGATTTCATTTTATCTTCAATTAAGCTGTAACGTTATTAGTGTTGTAGTGAATTACATAAAATGCGCTACCAGCAGAAGCGAATCCTTCAAAGCGAGAAAAACTATTAAACGTGACTAAGTACGTTTGCGACAGAACGAATGGAGTGCCCTTGTCCTTCAAGAGCGCAATTAGTTCACTTTTTGCTGCACTCGGATGCTTTGAGTAATGATTGGACGTTGAGTGCCAGCGAGTTGTGGTTGTTTACGCTCGTAACAAACGCTGATTTATCACCGGCCCCGGCTGACCGCCGCTTCCCCCATTAAGGAACACAAAATCATAATTACCCTAACATTTAATAATAATTTCAGTTGATTTGGCACGCAACATGCTCCTTACAAATTGTAGGAAAAATATAATTGAATCGGTCATTTATTATCGTTCAGTTGTTATTTAAATTACACGTATTAAAAGGTCACCAACACAGATGCATATATAATCAAATGTGTGGTGGCCGTGACGCAAGAAACTTGGCAGCGAACGCGTGGTTGCGCGATCCTGCAAATCTGCGCGCCGCGCTTATCAGCTGTGATTCATACTAGGCGTCGTATACAAGCCAAAACATTCGGTACACTTACTCGTACATACATAAACGTACACCAACATTACGAGAGAGTGTGGCGACGTTACTTAGTAACTGCGCGTCGCCGAGCTCCATTTTATATTGTGGATAAGGATGGTCGTATGTCCCAGGGATTCAGTGACGCTTTGTTGAGGGAGAAAAGAATGGATCATGATGAGAAATGTGGTGGAATAATTTATCTTTGGGTTAGTTTAGGGAATGAAGCTTGTCTCCGGCAGCACGCGGGTGACAGCTTATTTCTAATTCAGGGACGCGTTTTCGATGGAAAGATAAAATGCTGCGGGTGAATAACTGAATAAAAGGATGAGTGGTGAATTCGCGGGAGGGAAAAGTCTCACGTGAATCTGAACAATATTTGTGGTGCATTGAAGTAGTGACAAATCAGTGAGAGTTTGATGTTAACACAATTTTTCACTTGCAGGTCATTACAAAAATACAGATAACGGCACACGTGCTATTTATGGCCGGAGACGTCGAGGGAGACGCGAGTACAAAGCGGTCGAGATTTATTGGCTAGCTGTAAACGCGCGTAAGAGGAAGTTTGTACACTGGCGCTCGACGAATCGCGATATTTACTGTTCAACTATTTTCATCAATTTGTTCTCTCAAGAAAGGAAACTTAAATTGAACCGATTAAACTGTGCTCCCCCGTGATTGATTTCTTATGCGGGATGCTGTCGGGAGGCCGAGCCTACGACTACACACGGCGCCGCTCGCTCCAGCCACGGTCCCGCTCTCTATTGTGCGTCCAGATTTATTTCTATTTCGTCGTTTTTATTGCGTACTCGGAACTTATAACGAAATAGTTACGGCTGTTAAAAGGTTTTATTGGTTAACCTTCGGCGTGTGTGGTCATAAAATAGATTCGTAACCAAAGAAGCGTACACATAGAGCTAGATTTATAACTGTATCACGTGAAAAAGAAACAAATTTCTTCTACAAGGATATAAAACAAGCGATATAGCACGAATTTATTGGTAAATTGTGGAAATCGCTGTATAATAAAATATTTTGTATTGAATATTGCATGAAAAGAGTTTTATGACCATCACACATTTTACTTCATTTCACTACTAATTTTTTATGTTGAACCTTTTCTGTCCTAAGTAAATGAGGTAGGCGGTAGATGTAATTTACGTTATTCGTTGCCACTTCGACTCGTTATCTGCAGCATAATGGGGCACACTTGAGCGAGTTCAATCGCGGGCGAAGTGACAGTCTGCAATTAAAATTGTTAATATCCTGGTGATCAGATTGAACGCGACCTCCCCTAGAGCCTAAGAGCAAATTCACTTAATTTACCGCTCGCGTTGAGGCCCCGCTAAAACTTTACGCACTTAATAAACTCCGAGACGAATTAAAATTCCGTCGGTTTAGTAACAATCGTGTTGAAACGCCGTTAACTCTTTCGTCAGGCGTCGAGTTATTAATAAGGGACACAGCTCAGTCGTGGTGATTTATCTACAAAAATAATGACAGTGGTGGTCCCTAATCGGAATCAACAACTTTATAGCCGTCACAAGTTTTATATTAGCACAAGTCACTCAAAACATGACTCGTGTCACAATTCTTTATTTAAATATGTAAATTATATTTTCATTTCTCATACTCTGAAAGTACGCTTGGAGTTGCCTAATCACAGGGATGAAAACAGCACTTTTTGTCCCCGGGAAGGGATTGTCCCTGCTGTCAAAAAATTTAGAAATCTTTTTTACAGCCACTGTTAAATTGCGGCATTAATTGTAATGAAAAAATATCAACAATTTTGTGACATCATATGTTTTTTTTTCACTAAATTATTATTTAATTTACATATTGAGCTAAATATTTACTATTATTGTTGTCAAAAAAATACCGGGTGGTAGAATGCCACAGAAAAAAAAAAAATACTTGACCTTTCATATGTGACGTACGTGATGACGTTTCATCAGATTTAGATATGGATTTAACGCCTGATTTTATTAGAGACAAAAGTTTACCCCGCGGCTGCACCGCGGGTCAATCTTTAGTGCTCTCCTCTTGTTTAAAGAGAAAGCGTTATTATAAGCACGTGTTTATTTTTTAAGCTAATTTACTTAAAACAATAAATTGGTTAGTTGAAGATCTTTCTTAATTGAAAAATACAGAGAAGAAAACTTAACCCTAATAAAACTGAAATGAAATTTAGAAAAACGTAACATAAAACAAAACCGAATTCAAAAATAACTAAAGAGAAAAAGTTTTTTTTTACAATATCTTGAAGTCGATGTAAAGTGAAATCTAAAAAAACAACAACATATTAATAAATACAATAAAATAAAACTTAGTTATATTGTATTCTATCCATATCCTCAAGACTATAAGTAGACTACTGAGCTTAGGTCACCGTCTTCTGTTTGTTATTGAATATTTTAACAATAAAGACTGTTTAATGCAAACAAATTACGCGCTCAGAGTGGAGCTTGCGTTGCCGACCGTGTGTTACGCGAAGACAAGGCAGGGGTATAAATAATCTCGCAGTTAGGAGCTCCTTGCTCGACGGCCGATCGTAAATCAGGACGAGACGAAATTTCCGTCTAATGTGAATGTAAAATTTGGAGAACAATGCCGCTGTGTAGTTCCATCGAGATCACTTGAAGGAGCTTGTGCGTGTTATTGTTTAGCGTTCCAAAGCTCTTATTATCCGAGATTTATTTTGGCGAGTTAGAAGGGAAAAGACGAAGTTAAATTTCGTATATTATAACTTTATACATTTTAGGTGTTGTACAACATTTTTAAAAAACGGATTTTTTTGTTCCCGTTGGAAAAAATGTCATATCCACGTCTATCTGTCGCTCAGATTATTTATGTCACAAACGTTTTTCTTAAAAATTAGTATTAATAACATTTGGTTCAAGTGGTGCTACCTATTATGATATTTGCGTACCCGCAAATATTACAATACAAAATATTTAGTAGTTATGATTATTATTCCGTTAGTTTCGTCATCTCTCGGATATAAAAGCGAGCCGGTGTAGCGACAAAAGATTATTTTCACATCAGCTTTGGTTGGAAGCACATTCTTGCACTTGTCATAGTAGCGCCCTAGGGTAGCTAATTATTATGCGAGTGAAGAAAGTGCCCCGTATAGGGTAGAGGAGCGAGATGGAATGCTCCTCCGTCTCAAAGGAAAATCTTCCAGTAAGGCTGTTGTTGTTCCTCGCAGGCCTAGACCCATCTATTATTGTTGAAAATTTGTATATATTCTTTGTACGTTTCGGGAATCCTTTGAAACCCCAAATATTGTACAGCGCCATCTATTGGCTTGTAAGTGTTCCATTACACGAGAATAATAACTTATTATTAATTGTACTTATTGTGTAATTTATTTGGGAAACATACATTAATTATCTTGTTACAATATAAAATACACAATTAATAGACATATCAGCTAAGTTTCCACTAAACAATAATTCATATTAGACAGGCTCATATAACTATAAGAAAATTATAATATATTTGAAACAATATTGGAAAATTAGATTTGAAAAATGAAATTAAGTATTACAGGACTACACAAAAACTGTACAATATGTATATTTAACTATATCATTCTTAAGTCATAATTATCATGTCATAAAAAATCGTGATACATGTCAAATATAATATATATCAAATATTCATTATATCCAAAAACAAAATAATCAAAGATAAAATAATTATATATATTATTTTATCTTTATATATATATATGTATGTATATATATATTATATATCATATATATACATATATATATTATATATCATATATATATATATATATACTATTTGAAATTAGTAAAATATAATTGTTTTTCTTTTTAATTTGATTCCTGAACTTAAATAAATTGCCTATAAAAGGATTGACATCATTGAATAGACTATTGTATTGCTGGCAAGCACGGTACCTTATTAGTATAATTGGTTTTATAAATTGCAATGAAAAAAGTGAGTATCTTGTGAGCTTAAACGAAGACATCTCAGGAGTAAATTATTAGTTAGAAAAGGGGAATCAATGAAATTATTAATAACTTTAAATTAATAAACCTGGTCTCTTTGGGTTCGACGAATTAATAGTGAATCACTATTCGGTGTTGTTAGCTTTAATCGGCTGCATCTATAGTTTATAATGTATAATTAATCGGCATTCTTCGTGCGGAAGTCGAATAAAATAGTTCTCAACGTTCTACGTATTTTATTGTACAAATCCCGCATTAACACTAGTTTGGGTTGTGTGGATTTTGCTTTAGTGAGAAGTTGAAGTATACAAAACCGATGATTATTATTTTATAAAGCAGATACTTAGTAATTCATCACAATCATGCCTAGTAAATCCAGTAACATTTTGAACTGATTAAACTGTAATCTGCAAATAAACTGGGATTACTCTGTTTTAAATGTTTGTATAATATTTGTGTTGTTTAATTTGCTTTTATCCGAAATGTTGTGCTTCATTAAGTGTTTATGACGTCGTATTAAAGCTTAAAAACTTTTTAAACATTCACCGCTTAAATCAAAATCGACGATTGAAATGTTTTACAAAGACTAAGTTGTCGAATCACTCTAATAAATTTGTTAATTAGCTATTTATTTTTAAAGTTCAAAACTTTTGAATACCCATTAGGTTAGCAAAAGGAAAGTTTTAATTGATTCTGTAAATTTAGTTTATTTGAAAGTTTTCGAATTTTAAATGTAAACAAAAACGTGAACTTCTGTGTATAATTCTATGTTTTAGTAAAAGTCTGTTTTTCGTATTTCGTAGCGATTTTTGCGAAAACGGAACGATTGTAAGTCATCAAGTCTGTCCATTGTATGGTCCGTCTAAAACTAATCTTTATGAATAAAAACTGACTCAAAGTTAACGACTTTGCGAAAAAAGATTTACTTGAAACGTCACTAATATATATGTGTATCTATAATGAATTTTACAAGCACATATTAATAAATAAGCAATGTAAATTTTACCTTTTATTGTACATATTTGTGTTTGTCTAGTTAGAATGTATGTATAACTACTACAAATAAAGATAGAACTATAAAATATTTATTCATTGTTATATGAAAATATAGACATATTACCAAAATTAAGGAAATGGTTCTTTCAAAATTCTGTAATTAAATAAATTTTAATTATGATATTACAATTATCAATTAGTACTAAGATAAAAAAGTGATGCTTTAATTTTTTTTTTATACCAAAACTTTTAAATATGAAATAATGCGAAAACTTAAAATGAAGATAAAATAATACCCAAATAAGTTATTTGACGTCCCTCAAAAACATAGAAGAATAGAGTTGGAACCAAATGTTTCAGTTAAATGTGGCAAATCGTTAATTATGGGAACTGACAGTGACTAAACAGTCTTTAAATAGCTTTTACCATGAAATAATTGCCATAGGTAAGGCAACATGTGAAATTTAATAGTTTCAGTTGTTATTTATGTGTTCAAATTGTTTGTTTGTTGTAGAAAATAATGTTCGTTCCTATTATGGCAACTGTAGGTTGATTTCCAACTTTGTCACGTGACACAACTCAGAATTAGTGGTAAACATATCAAATAATAATTTATGTATAATGGAAGAATAATCAATTTGACGAATGACATTATTTTGAACAAACCTAAAGAATATAATAATATTCTACTTATTTAGTATCACAATCTTTTGTTAGTACTTAATTCATAAAAAACAACACTAAGGTCCGATTTTTTATTCATCAGATAAAAGTTATCTATTAAGTAAATTATAATCTATCAGAATACAAAACTGGAAAAATTAACTATTAATATTCATACAACTCAAATTTTTCATTCGGTTCTGTTGTATTTTATCCTTTAAACAATTATAGTCTGGTAATTGAAAAAAACAGCCTTTTAAATTTTAATCAACAATTTATTTCATACCAAATTAATAACATTTTTCTTTAAGTACTATATAAAAATATACATATCATTTAAAAAAAAGTAAAAATAACTGACGTCCGACGGAGGCGGGGCCTGGGGTCCAAGCTACCAATGGTTAGGGATCTAGAGAAAGGAACCTCCTCACAATTCGTGCCATGTTCAAAAGTATTGCCTTCTGTATCAGGCCCCAGCTTTCTAGCGAGTGATATCTTTTACCCCGGGAATCCGGCAAAAAATTTCCCGGGAGCGGTTTGAAGTTGTTCGGGTGTATAAAAATTAGCTTATTCCGTTTTCACTAACACGGTTTTCACTGTGTGGTATTTCACGATAGCTTACATTCTTTTTTTAAATGCTGCGGTACTTTGTGTCCCGGGAATCCCGCGAGAATTTTAAGTCAAGCGTGGAAGAAGTCGCGGGCATATCCTAGTTACATATATAAAGCTAACTTACCGCAGCAAAGTTCGTATTAATATTATTTTTTTTTGGGTAAATTATTGACAGTGGCTGAAAATAGAAATGATTCATGTTCAAAATACTTACGATACGCAATTGCAGGTCAATTCAAGTGAGAGGTCGGTGAGTGGCCCTCATTAACTGATTGCCTCGGTTAAAGATGTTCTCGACAGTAACCGAGTCCACATTGATGTTGAAAGAAGCCCCTCCAGTCGTAGTAAATAATAACTCAGTGTCCCAGAAACTGTTATGTTAGTGAGTGCACTTTAAATATTTACTAATGCAGCGAAATGTATGTAGATTGAAGCTTAATTAATGTACAGGATGTACCGTATCTGTTGAACTAATATTTAAAGCATAATGTGCAAATAATATACAGTTAATAATAATTGATATTAGGTTTCTGTCCCTGGAGCCTTAATCACCGGCGGAGACAAGTATATTAAAAAAAATGTTATTTTAGAAAAGAAATATGTATTTTTTATGTAATTATATGGTGTAATGTATTTTATAAAAGAAACCGCTATAAGCAATAAGGCCGCCCATTGTTCTAATGGAAATGTATTCATATTACGAGTAAATTGTCTAGGTTTAAGTTATGGTGAACAATAGTTTAAATTCATTTATTCATATTTAGTAAAATGTTTTATAAAGTAATATATTTTAATAAAATGTAAATAAAATTTGATAACAAATATACGTTACAACGTTGAGCTAAGACCTCCCCATTTTTAGAGTAACGGATGGTATACCCGTCAAACTTGTGCAAGGTGGATTGACGGATTTCATCTACAGGTTACATATCGATTTTTTCCTTTACCAATAAGCATGTGATGATTGTAACAATATTTAAAAACTCCTGTCTTATTAAATCTTCGGGCGATATGAGCGTGATATGGGATGAAATGCGAACCAGTATCACAATTAAAAACATTTGCAACGGAGATTCCTAGTTCGATCCCGATTGAAGTAAATATTGGAATCAACTATTCCTTTAATATCTCTAATTAGAATTAATAAAGTACTAGAAATTTGAATAACAGATTTCAGAGTCAATACGAAACATTTCAAATTGAAAGACTAAGTGCCAACCTCATTTCGTATATTGCGGCTTTCTTTTATTGTTATTTTCTTATCAGTTTGTATTGTGTTAGTCGTAATTTGAAATAAATATTTTCTTTCTTTCTTTCTTTTTTTTCTTTCTGTTTTGACATTAACAAATCACCGTGCCTGCTTAAGTGCTTAACCGCTCTCAGACTACCGTCATAACTTGTTGTTACACGCTACGCATTCGTAGCAACGAAGCCATAGCAATGTCGTAATCGCGTAAGCTTCAAGTGATTTTATATCATAAAAAGCGTAACATGTTATATGTAATATTAAATGACATATTAAAATGAGTCAGGGCGTTAAATATTGGATTCAGTCATTCCTTTAATATATCTGATTAGAATGAAAATACTAATAGAAATTTGGATAAAAGATTTAAGAGTCAATACTAAACATTTTGACAATAACAAATCACCGTGTCTGCTCAACCGCTCTCAGACTACCGTCGTAGCTCGTTGCTACACGCGACGCGTTCGTAGCAACGTAGGCATAGCAATGTCGTAGACGCGTAAGCTTAAAGTGATATTATATCATAAAAAGCGTAACACGTAATATTATGTTTATTTTGTAAAGCAAAGTTGGATGAAATGTTAACTTAATTTATTTGATGTTATGTAAATATCCAACGACACATGTAAGAAGTTAATAAAATAAATAAATGTATTTACTTAGAATATTTACCTAATGCTAACATGGTAAAGTTACTTCAAAATCGTTATAATTTTTCATGACAGCTAAGATAAATAACACACTAGACAAAAACGCTATATCATATCTTGTTTTAGATTTTTTGGTTACAGTTTGATATTCAGCCAAGGTTTTACATTCTGAGGTGGTAGAGTATTTGCCCGTCTGGATGGCTACCACTCCTGGTATGGTAGAGTATGCCGCCGTAACAACTTTGAGTTGTGTTCCGGCATTGGTGGTCAGGTTCTACTCTCCCTTTAGAGAGCGGCAGCACATTGTTAGCACCTTTTGTGTTGCAAATGTCTATAGGCGACGGTATCCATTTTCCACCAGGTTGGCCGTCTGCCTGTCTGCTAAATTCAAACAATAAAAAAATTGAACAATACAATTTATTACGATTATCATGATTAATCATAGGGATTAATCCCTATATAAAATTATATTTAAAATATAATAATTTCTTCATATATTGAAAATGAAGGCAGATACTGAGGTTTAAGCTTAGTTAATAAAACAAAACAATATAAAAATTCAGAGAATTTCGTCGAATTTTTGTCATTCGTCAGGCATTCTTACTGAGCTCTTAGTTCGTAATCGAAACAAGATCTTAAATGGATGAGAAAATGAAGTCTTACTAGATTATAGTTTATCCACTTTACGTTCAGCTTATAACAGTATTGTTGGGAAAAAGAATTATCAGTTTTTGTTTTTATCATTTCTACCTTTAAAATTATATGACAATAACTTAATCGAGGAACTGCAAGTATTTCTTAATTTAAATGTAACTATACTATCTAAATACATAATTCGCAAGACTATTTCGATACAAAGTTAATACCTTAGCTCTTATAATGCTTGTAACTCGTCATTTTTCGTAATAATATTAATATGTATAAGTATATCTATTAACGTGTTCTTATTGAATAAAATGGTAGTTTTTAGTTACAAAACTAAATGTGATTACTACTGTAATGTAATTTTAATATTAGACGGATCAATTAAATTGAATACCAATTTGGCTGAAAGGCACAGAACTAAAAAGACAGGGTGGTATTCAATGACATTATCTTCACTTTGGATGATTCAACCAAACTGAAAGACGGAAATGATCCATCTAATATCGATTTTACTATTTCTGCGGGTTTGTACATGTGCAGCGGTGGAATGAAATAGTTCGCTAGTTTTCAAATTAATTCATTTAACGTTCCGCTAGCACTTGTTACCTTTTCAAACTAAGTTACAGAACAGACTGTTTCAAAGAAAATTATGTTTAACTGTTTGACAATAAAATTTGAAATTAATTAGATCAAAGTTGTTTTGTATTGTTTGATTTACTATCTTGTCTAAGAAGATTGTTTAGAGATGTAAACCCTTTTTATTGATTTTATCATATGTAATATGATAAGTGTAGTGATTATATCATCTTTGTTTCTTATTGTTAACGTCAAAATAACAGCTTCTTACTAAATGCATATGAAAGTATATACGGTACCTGTATCAAAAATCAATTTTTTTTTGTCTGTCTGGATGTTCCGGCAAATCTCTAAAACGGCTGAACGGATCGTGGCGGTATTTTCACTAACAGATAGCCGATATCTTTGAGTAGTAACTTAGGCTAGCTTCTTTTTTGGATACCAAGAAAAAAAAAATCCAAGCAGACGAAGTCGCGGGCGCAGCTAGTATCTTATAAACGTAACATTCATTAAAGTGGTCACAGTACTGTTTCTTGTGCTCGTGCAAGCAAAAGTTGACTGATTGATTGAATGATTGATTGAAGCAAAAGGTGACGAACATTTTAATTCCGTGAGTGTACATCTTACAGTCACAGATTAACTAACGCTTTATTAACTAGATGTAAATTTTGTCACTTTATTTTACTAACAAAGAATTTTGTAGGCAGCATTATTTCAATGCCAGGTGTCATAGAGATTATTTTCCACTTAAGTTATCATCATCATCTGAGCGATAAATCCTGGTTGCGATCGGAGCGTTCACTCCGACAACCCAGCGTCCGCTTTCCTACTTTTTCTACTCCACTTCGCGCAGTCTTCAGCGTCCCTCGTTTTGAGACCATTGGTACGCATATCAGCCTTCACAACGTCAAGCCAGCATTTCTTGGGTCTTCCGCTTCGACCAGTACCTGGCGTAGACGACGTGGCTGGACATTTGTTCCCCGCACGATTAGTCGGTCTCCGTAAAACGTGGCCGTACCAGTATAGCCGACTCTCTTGCAGTTTGTCTGCCATATCACGGACGTGAAGACTGCCCAGGATGCGGGAGTTCCTGACGCGGTCTTTTCACGTGACTCCACACATCCATCGCAACATATTCAGCTCCGTGACACGCAGTTCTTGCTTGTGTCGTTCAAGTACTGGTCACGCTTCACTACAATACAAAAGGAGAGGTCTAATGATGGATTTGTAGATCTGTTCTTTTAACTTGAGCGGAATTTTGGGGTCACAAACGACACCTATCACCTTACGCTCCTTGGCCCAAGCTGCTGAGATACGAGCCTTGACGTCATGTTCGATATCCCCATTTTCCACTTAAGTATTATATAGATCGCAATCGAAAAAACCTTTTACATGGGGATAAAGTAAATGCTTACTCGACTAAAGCGTAACGTTCACATCGATGCACGGCACATAGCTCGTAGAGATTATAGTATCTAAGAAGGAATAAGCAAATAAAATAATACGCGAGGCGTATCACCTGCCGGCGCGTATCGCCTTCCCACGTCCCCTACGCGTATGTGTACAAGCGCTTACGCTAATTTGCTTTTGTTCTTACTGAATTTGCTTAGCTATTTCGGTTTTCTAAGTCTCCCTTATGATATTCGAGAGTATAAACCGTTACACAAAGATTAGTGTGCTCATGGAATTGTCTGACGTTCGTGTACGTTACGAGCATGTTAGCACAAGTTAAAATTGTAAATATCGTGTAATTTCTCTTGTCTTTAAAAGCGTAGTTTAACATAATGGCTTTTGAAATGTGTTATGTTTTATTAAGTTTTGTATGAGAACGTGTGGGTTTAAACGTATTAGAATTATGAGAATAACTCTTCTAAATTTTATTTCATACTATATTATTTGTGAAAATATTAAATCTCACAACAATATTATTTTTATCACGTTTATTTATCAAATGAAATATATTATTTGCACATTGCACATTCTTTAAGATTTTACTTCAAATCTTTCGCTGTGCAGGCTGTTTGCCTTTAGTACTTAGTTGTCAGAAAAGCTAAATCACTTGCCATATCAAAAATAATAATTTAAGAACCATTACGTTAATTTATTATAATACATTAAATATTATTCTTCTGTTTTTCTTAACTTTGCTGTTTACTGTCTGTCTACATTGTGCTGTTCTTACTTTCTATTTAATATAATTATATCTAGACTTAAGTTGTTAAAAGTAATCCTCTAAGTCAGGTTGCCTGGAAGAGATCGCTTTAAGCCAAAAGGCCGCCTTTTGTTTTGCCTTAAAATTATTGTCATAATTTATTTTGGTGAAGAATAAAGTGTTATACATTTTTTTATGTAATTGGTTTATTGATATTCATATTAAACGTACTTGTATAGGTATATATTTATTATTTGATGTATGTACCCTACTAATATTATAAACGCGAAAGTTTGTAAGAATGAATGTATGGACGTATGTTTGTTACTCTTTCACGCAAAAACTACTGAATGGATTTTGCTGAAACTTATAATCATATAGTTTACACATCAGAATAACACATAGGCTATAATTTATAACGATATAATGCGAAGTATCCTAATATAACGATTTTCCATCACCACGCGGGTAAAACCGCGGGACGCAGCCAGTCGTACAATAATTATAAATACCACCATCACCGCTCCAAATTAGCAATATTCCTATCACGGGTTGTCGGGAAGAGATAGCTTTTTAGCAATAAGACCTTCCTTTTTACATAGTTAGAATAGTAGTACTTTGTAAGTTTTCCTTAATGGTGTACAATAAAGAGTTATCTATCTATCTGTACGTATACATGTGAAAGTCGCTTTTTTGGTGGTTTGTTGTTCTGTTATTTCCAGCCTTGAAAATTTACATTATACTTGGAATATTTGTGCTTCTGATAAGTGATTTCATAGTCCAAAAAATTTAATAGTTATAGCGGAATATTTATTCGTTGTACACTCGAGCTAAGCTGGGAAAAAATATCTAGTATTAATAATTTGTATAGTACCTACACATAAAAATAAATCGTCCTGATTCATAATTGTTAGGATTAGATAGCGAAATAACAGAAGCATTGGATGTTTCACTGCAACATAAACGACTGATCAAAAATTTTGGACTCAAAATAGGTCAATAAATTTAAGTGAAACTAATCAATATTCAGTGGATATAAAATGTGAAGTTTCCGTGGTAATTTACGATATAATTACAGATAGTCTTCACCCTCCGTCATCAAAGTCTTCGAAATGTTGAAAGCAACCGTGAAATCATTAAGGCATGAGATAATACGGTTGGGCTAATGAACCGGCGTGTCTCGTACTCTTACTCTGGGAATTCGAAGATTATGCGATTAGAAGGTGAGAAACACATGAGATATCTGTTTTTATGTTTGTAGGTAAGCAAACTGGCAGACGATTCAACTGGTGGTACGTGTTTTGTGTCGCCAATAAACTTCTGTAACAACAGGGAAGCCGTTAGGACTTTAAGTTAATATATTTTAATCAATTGGAATCTAGACGTGTATTACGGGTAAATATATATCTCATTTTCCATCCTAGATCTCCTCGTCATTAAACATCCAATAAAATAGCGAGGTAAGTTTAAACTACATAACAATAAACAATATAGAAGACATCATTATTATAAAACCTAAATGGCATCAACCATACATTACCACAAAAAGTTTTTAAGCAGACATAAATTGGTGATACAAATTCGAGAACACTAAGTAAGAGAGACGTGTGGTGGGTCTCATGATGCCGTCTCCTTGCTTAGTTGGATTACGCTCGCATCATTAATCGCCGAAATTGCGTTCACGTGGCGACCCTCGCTCCGTCGCGATCCTATCCGAGAATCTTCAATTAGAACCAACTTTCCAATTTCAATTCTATCGATCGAATATAGTTTAAACCGATAGATATTAACGTCTGAATCTAGTGTTTTAAGACGGACGTACACGACTTGCAATGATACAGATTTAAAGTTCGTGAAAATTTATCTGGGCCCGTTGTCTGAGCATTGTTAATTTTTCTTTGCAAAATCCATACCAATTGCTTTGTTTTTATCACGACTTTTGAAGTAAACATATTTACTTGAAATTTTTATATAATTATTCAATTACTGATATAAACATAGGACTTTTTTATCCCGGAAAATCAATAATTTCTAATCGAGCGAAGCCACAAGACACAAGTTCTATTCATAATAAAATAATAATATCAGCCCATAAATGTACCACTGCTGGGCTCGGGCCTCCTATTATAGGGGGAATATTACAATGTAACTAGCAAATGTTCATCAGTTATTTAGTTAAATCAATGTCACGCTTTAAGATTAGCTTTTTGTAAGATTATAGTACAAGTAAAGTATAGTAGTATATATTTCACTCGCTTTGGAGTATAACTATGATTTATTAATTACTAAAGCGTCTTTAAATAAATGGAGCGAGTAATTGACATTGTGATTGTTCTACGCCCAAAGTAATTACCAGCACTAGAAAGGCCAAGGCGAACTGACGCGCAATAAGTTTGTCGTCTACAGAGCTCTTAATCCGACCGACATTAACGTCTGAGCCTTGTGATTTAATGTCTCCTGTAACCAAATATCACGCAAGATTAAGTTTGTTACAGTGAGCAATCGGATGAATTACGGTTTAAGTTGCCTAATACGCACATTAATTTAAATTTTTGGTTTAAACCAGTTGAGTGTCGAGCATTAACTTACATTCAATTAACTTTATCTCAGATGCTTTAATTAATTTTGCCCCCAAGCCGAAACTGTTAGATAAATAAATACATTTATATTTTATATATGTAGAGGAGAAATATGGTAGTTTAAAAAAGGTAATTTTCTGTTTTTAATTAACGTTGATGTATTTTTTGTATAAATCAATCATTAGGCCCTGTCCTTTGATATTATAGTAAAGCATGATTACTTGAGTTTTTATGAGTACTTCAATAAAACAAGCAGGAGCCGCCTGTCACAGAGATGAATATGCTGTGGGGATACATAGAGTCACGTGGAAAGAACGCGTTAGGAACTACCGCATCCACGGCAGTTTCATGTCTGTAACGTAGCACGCAAACTACTTAAGAGTTGCTTACGCTGGTTCAACTACGTTTTACGGAAACCAGATAGCTCTGTGGGAAATGCACGTCTATCGATACTGCTTCCTGTAAGCCCTGGTGGAAGAAATACACCCAAGCAATATTGGCTTTGTAGACGTGACGTGTGATATGTGTGACAGTAGTCTAAGAATAAAAGCTGTCAAAATTGCGTAAAATGCAGAAGAAAAATTAGGAAATTGGACATTCCGATCGAAACCAGAATATAACGCTAGAATGATGAGTGTGTATAACGGTAGGATGAATTTGTATTGTTTTTTTAATTAGAATGAATTAATTATACACAATTTTTAAATAAAAAAACTGTCAAAGAGCTTGAGAGAAGAGGATGAAAGATTGTTATAGGCCGAATAAACGTAGGGTTGGAGTCGTAAAAGACAAAATGCTTACCAATAATCCTAATGCGCTTAAACAAACAAACGATTAAGTCTATCCATACAAATACTTATATACAAAAGTGAAATTGAATATATTTAAATATCTATATGTTTGTCTTTTTTCAAGGTCTTATACATGAAACGATTGTGAAATTACCGTAATAAATGTAATATGAAATATTGAAAATATAAGCATACAAGTACAGAAGATAGTTTTCTTAGGTTGATCCGAAGTGTAAGCAAGTAAAAATGTGTGAAAAGTGAATATAAGTATAAATTAGGTAAAAGCCATAGATATTATTTTCCTACCCTTTTAACTGAAAGTAAAAAAACCGATTTTCAGTTCTATATCTGTATGTATCGACATAGTATGATCAAAGTGCAAAAATGTCAACGTTTAGTAGCTGTGCGCCAGATGCCATTCATCAATATGCTGCGACAGATGGTTCTCAGCGCCAGATGCTTGTACTGGACATAGGCAAATTAGAAAACAATTTTCATTACAAGCGTACACTATATATTATTAATTTAACTTAACACATACACATTCGTAGCAAAATTTATATGCTGAAAAGGTAAAAAATATGTATTCCATTTCTAAACACCGATTACATGTACCATGTTTTTGTATAATAAATGATTTGACATTTACAGACAACATATTGATTGATTCTTCATAAACTAATGTAATAAATATTAATTATTTAAGAACATATTTTTTTAGAGTAAATGAATGAATTGTGCATATTGCTTTCAAAAACATACTTATCAATAGCTTTGATTAATCGACATTCTTTTAACCCTTGACATGTTGGACTTTTTTTTGGAAATTGAAGTAACAAATAATTTAAAAAAAAAAAACAGAAGTAAACTGTAGTAATTTCAAATACGGCACTATTGAATTTTATCTTACACTAAATATAGGAATATATATTTGTAATATGAAGCCGGAACAGGTTGAAGAAATATAAAAAGACAATTGAAAGGTAAAGCAGTGAGGAAGTGCCCTCACGCATCGCGTTTCAAGCGATCCTTATTTTTTACAGCGGCAACCGTACTGTTCGGTACAGTTTAATCGGGGAATTTACGAATTTAACGTCGGCGGCACGTCCCCGAACCGGACACTTTTATGACATCAGACAGTCGCACGTTAAATGCGTAGGCTTAAAAAGGGTTGATAGCGAGTGCCCTGTCACCTGGAAAAGCTCGGGAAATACCTTCATCACACTATGGACCGGACGTTCATTGATAATTAATGGCTCGTGCCAGTGTAACGAAAACAAACGACTGGTCGGCGCTCGCACCATAGCGATTAATATCTTCGCGGCGCAGCAAAAACTCCAGCGACCTATGTTCGTGGCCTCCGCGATAAATCATATCTTCAAGACGCAAAAATAAATGAGGATAATGATAAATTGCGAAGAATGAACGCTGCAGACAATTGAGTTGAGTGAATTGCTAAATTAAAACTCAAAGTGACGGGAATCTGGGAGGAAGTATCTGGGTACACTGAGACGCGGTGGAACTTTTACCTTGATAGACTATCGTTCTTATACCGACTTCTTCACAAAACATGCAATTTTTTATATCTCAAAATGTAAATACGTCGCTATTTATTCAAATAAACATTTTCTTTCTTTGTTTGATTATCTTTTTTTCTTATTTAGTTAAATAATTTTATACAGGAATTAGGACAGTGTTTAAATATAGTTTTATTGTATGTAAGACATTGTTTGTCAATTCTTATTTAACACAAAAAATCTCAACTAGGATAGATAGTACTAGTATTATTCTAATTGTGTACAAAGGGTGGTCTTATCGCTAAAAAGCAATCTCTTCCAGACAACCCGTGGCAAGAATATTGCTGATTAGGATATACAAGTAAAAACCAAAATAATATGTTTGGTGTTACTTACAAATTTAAAATGATTTACGTTTGAGCATGTATCTTTATACTTATTTGTAGCACATCATAACCATATATAACTTTTTGAAATGAAACTTCTTTAAAATCGATGAAACGAAAAAGTGACACTAAAAAGAGATAAACACATAAAATTCAACCTTATTTAATTCGAAATAAAACATATTTCTCTTTACCCGTTAGTATTAATTTTCAATTTAAATAAAAGTTAAAAGATTTCAAATGAATATTAGCTCTATCAGTATATATTTAAAGGAGATGTTCTTGTATACGTAGATCAAAGGAAATTGTGCGTAACAGTGCATTGAATTTTGAACTTTATTCTAGCGATTTTAAGTGTAATTTAGATTGATTTTTTGAATTATACTTGTAATATGTTGACGGATGTAGGCCAAAGGAATTATATTTATATTAATTAAAGAGAGAAGATTTATCTGTGAGTATATTCTCTGACATTTCACTTCTACTGCATGTGAACTGCACACACACACACACATTTTTTTTATATATACATTATTTATGAATAAAATTTTGTACAAATCTACTACTATACGACGCCGTAAAGTCGGAATAAGGAAATAGAGAAACAATCAAAATAACCCCTTTAATATTTATGTATCAGTATGTATTAAAGTAAGCACTATTCAAAATAACGGACGCAAAACTCGACAAAAAACCTCGGCGTTTATTCTCAATCATTCAGTGAGGAAAATTTCCCTACTGCGAACTGTCAAATATTTATCTTTTTTTTCTCTCTCTTATTCTTGGCAATGTCAATATCTGGGAGCCGGGAATGTCGGAATGTAGGTATTGAGTCTTTTTGTCTTTGAGAGTTATTTTACGATTTTGGTCTTCATAAAATGCGGGCGAATAGGCACATTTTCAGAATAGATCTACATTGGAAGGAAATTCAATTACGAAAAAGTTTTCAGATATTTTTAGAGCAGACTGTATAGGAATTTATTCAAGTATTGAAGCGAAATATGTATTTCGTAATTATATACTACCATGATAGAAGGGAGTATAGGAGTGGCAATGGTCCATGAAAAAGGAAGTCTTAAAAGCTTCTAAATCCTGCATAACTAGTGACACCACTTGACATTTTTCTTTGGCTTTTGGATGTTCTATTATTTAAAATATTTTTTAGACCAATCACTCCATTTATAAAAAAAATCCTAAGTTTCTATTAGCAAAGTTTGTTAATAAATTATACTCTAAGATTAAGCACTAAACGCGCGATCTTTGCAATTCTGTGAACTAGGTGGGCTAATACTTAGAAGTCCATTTCACAGAGTTCGTCACAGTTCCATCATAACTACTTTATTCCTTTTTCTCACATTTATAATCCTCTTTATTTTATTGAATTTATAAATAATACGTATGTACCGGGTGTCCTTAGAGTTAACGTCAAGCAGGTGATGGATGAGAGGCCATATTATATCAGTACTAGCGAAAAAAAAAAGTCAGATACTTAAATGACTGTAGGCAGAAATTTGAATGTATTTTTAGTGTGATTTGTGACCACTAGTAAAAGAAAACAAAAACAAACCACAATTAGTTTGGGAAAATGCCAACAGACACTTAACTGACATGATTTTTTATATTTTAAAACTTGTATAACCTGACACCTGTAGAATAGAATAGAAAACACTTTATTGTTCACCACATACACATAAAATAAATAACTTACAGTAGTCACGTTACACAGTAAAAGTAATTAGGTGCAATGGGTGGCCTTATCGCTTTAGAGCGATCTCTTCCAGACAACCCGGGTTATGGATTTTATGAACGGAAGATTCATAAGTGTATCACGGTGGTGTGCAAATTAAATACATATATAAATATCACACAACACATATACCTAAAATGAATAAAACAATAGAGAATAAACAATAACACATATTAATATTATATATATACTAATACATACATCATTAATATGTGCATAGCAATAGCAATAGCTATATAATATTAATAGTAGTATTAATACATAATATATTAATATTATATATACTAATATACACAATATTAATATACAAATACACTAATAAATAAACGTACATGTAATTTGGTATTAAATATTTATTATAAAGTGAGATAATATTCTCGCACTAGTTTTTTAAAAATGGGGAGGCACTTTGCTTGTCTTACATTTTCGGGCAATGAATTCCACAGCCGGGCAGCCTGCACAGCGAAGGATTTGGTGTTGTATATGTATCTACCTGTATAATGATAAGTATTTCTGTGAAAATGATAATGTCTGTATTTAAACAATTAATGTAGTAAACATCATTTTCTTTTAAACTAGGATTCGCCAGCGACTTTGTCCACATTGGGCGGGTAACAAAGATCACAGTTGTTTTACCAGTATTTAGAAATAAAAGGTATTTCCAACAGGAGTTTGGATGTTTTACATCAATGATAATACAAAAATCCTGATAATTCCCGTAAAACCCGGAATAAGTAATGTTACTAAAGATATACGCAATTACAACTGTTCTATCAAAGTTTTTTAACAGATACAGAAAGCAAGTCATACAATCATTTAGCAACTGAGAAAACCGCTTTAAAATCGGTCTACTCCTAATCCCTGGGGATTACCGGAATATAAAGTACTGCAGATTTTAAGTCCAGGTATTTGCTATCGATCAACGAAAACCGCATCGAAATCGGCCCAGTAGTTTTTACGTGAATCTCGAACAAACAGACAAACACAAAAATCTATAAAACAAAAGACTTTTACAAATTTACGATAATATAGATAGATTACAGTTTGTTGTAAAAAAAACATATATATAATAACAGCCCATAAATGTCCCACTGCTGGGCTCGGGCCTCTCACTATAGGGGAACGGACAGTATACCCGCTACGCTTGTCCAAGGCGGCTTGGCACGTTTGACACATCGGTTAGATATTAGATAGATTACAAACCAGTATAATATTATATTTCAGTGGTTTAATATCATATTCTGAAAGCGCATTGTAAATTATATGAATAATTATAAAATATTAAACCTAAAAGCGTATTAATTTGATTTCGAGTAATATATATTTTGTTTCCTTATAAAGTTTATTTCCTCTAATGGAAACGGAATATTTACTAAAATAGTTTTAACATTGACGGTGCACCTTTTGCTGTGCGTTTTAAATGTGGCTTTGCATGGTTTCAAAATTCAATTATAAGCAGATAGCAAACCCACATTCACTTTCAGTGTACTTAGGCATGTGGGATACTTTTAGTCAGATTTCATCAGAAAAAATAAAAAGGCAGAGCGCTAAATTACTTCCAAGAAAAATTGGTTTGAACAAGATCCTTTGAGCCGTTATTGAAAAAAGGGGTATTTTTAACAGGCTTTTTGATTAAAATATCAAACATAGTGAACGTTAGTTGCCTGTAGTATCATAGATTGTTGCTTTTCATTTGCTTACATTTTTTTTAAATAAAACTGTACAGCAAAATATCGCCCTTCGAACTCCCGGGAAAAAGCTTGACGGTACATCTCAATCGTGTAATTTGAAAAGCGACTTTATTTGATTTTACGATAATAGCTCTAGGAGCGGGGCCCACCGGTCCCTTGGCGCTTCCACATACGCTCTCGGAAATTGCGTTAACCACATTTGAGGACCAGGAAATTAGAAACGTTCAAGGATATAATCGAATGTTTCTTTACATCATTGAAATAAACTTGTCTTACGTTGCCGATAAGTTTGTGTCTCCAAGAAACCGGGAAGGTACGGACACGTTTGATATTAGACGAATTTCCGGTAGAAGACAGTTTTTTCGTGCCATTCGATATCTATAAATAACTTTTGAACCGAGTGATGTTATAATTTTTTTAGCATTGCTTGAATTCATTTCTTGAAATAAACCATAATAACACTGTTCGCGGTAGCGTAATGGCTAGCGCACGCGTCCCAAACTTAAAGGGCGCGGGTTTGAATCGTGGCCGGAACGTATGCTCCACTTCGGCAGTTTTTTGACCAATGTGAATATTGTTACAACTACCATGAGCTAACAACGGAGAAGAAAAACATCGTGATAAAACCTGCACATCGAGATAACAGATGTGTCAAACCTGCATAGCGGTCTTGGATAAGCGTGGCAGGTATACTGTCTGTTCCCCCTATAGTGAGAGGCCCGAGCCCAGCAGTGAGACGTTTATGGGCTGTTATTATAATATTATAATCATTAATAATCGGCAGACAAACACACTCCTTGTATATTTGCAAAGTAAGTAAGTTGCCCCTGTGTTATAGGTAATGCACAATGGCCCACTCCTATGCTCGATAAAATAATGGAAATTTGATTTTTAAAACTTACCATAACAGTAATCTATCCGGGGAAAGGCTTAGATCACTCAATCACAGAGTATATCAATTGTCTCACAAATTTTAATGTATACTGTATAGTGTAAGAAAAATATTTTTGCGTGTGTTAATTATTAATCGTGTCTTATATTGCGCCGATTTTTATAAACAAAATACAGATAAATTAGGTTCGAGATGTTTTTGCGTTTATAGTAGTGTACTGTCAGCGCATAAATAAATAAATTAATTATTTTTATATATTTTAACAGGCATGTTGGCGCCATATACACCGCGAAAAGAAAAAAAAAGTATTAATATCCTCCCAGTGTCCTCTCCTTCTCTGTCCTATCCGCCACAACACTCGCGCGAACGAGACGCAGAAACGGAATGGAAGAAACTATGTCTATGGCGCTGTGCTTCCGCATCTGTCAAAAATATGAACCAGTCTTGCTACGCGAACGCTTGAAGTACTTTAACGTGTGAAAAAATACAAATTACAAAATACGAACCAGCAAACCCAGCAAACAAGTGAGTGTTCCTTACTCCTATTATCCTATTACGCATCACCAAGGCAGGTACTTAATAGGAAACTAATAATATTCAACGACATTAAAAATAAATATTAATATTAAACATAATTTTTAATATTACATTTCAAGTTTAGAAGTCCTGTAAATATACAAATAATACTACAAACGTAAAAACGTCTCCAAGCTAATTTACCTATACATAGGTTAATATAGACTTAACACGGTACTTTAAAGGTGTTACTTGTATGAATATGAAATACTTTTAATCCTGGATAATATAAAAGTGTAATCACCTGGAAATCTCTATGATAAATAAAATAAGTGTCGGTGCCGTACCAAAACTAGCTTTTGAGGCCCAAGACCAGGTTGATCGAGGAGCATTCGAGTTTTTATATCGTCAAATATTTTGTGGAGATGAATTCAGCTACC
This sequence comes from Dendrolimus houi, assembly GCA_039645545.1. NCBI lineage: Eukaryota > Metazoa > Arthropoda > Insecta > Lepidoptera > Lasiocampidae > Dendrolimus > Dendrolimus houi. The sequence continues at coordinate 18,076,748 of CM077127.1, read as the reverse complement.
GGCGACTGACTGTACTAATTACGTTAATGCCCCCTCCTCCCACCTCGTGGAACCCAAAGTAAACGACTCCGCTTTCATTGTAAACAACCACTCAAGTTTACCAGGAAAAATTCGCAAACTCACTTATTTACGTCTCCAAGGTATAAGTGACAGTAGACGACATAACAGCATGATAACGGCGCAGAATATACTAACGAAACATTGCATCAAAGTTTTTATTCTACTTGTGTATTCTGAAAACTATTACAATTCAAAAACTGCTTATTTACTTTTCGTGTTTGAAAAAGAAATGTTAATGTGGTTTGGGCACATAGAGATAATAGATGGAAGAAGGACAAAATGTGTGTACGACAAAAATGTAAATTGTAGAGTTGGTAGACGGGAAAGTGCAGACTGTGATTAAATTGAAGATATTTTAAAGAAAGGTCAGGTAAATAAAACATACCTCAAATAAACTTGCAAGGTATAAAGAGATTTGTGATAGTGAAAGTAGATGAAGCGAAAGGTGTGTGTCGAGATCGTAGCAACCATCATCTGAGCCCATCTCTATGGTAAACAAGCGTTATACTATATTAACACTGTGCACTATACTTAGTGTACATATAATATTAAGTACTAGCTACCCGGCGAACTTCGTACCGCCATATTTTCTGATTTCCTAAAACACTTTGTTTTATGACAAATTTAAAAAAATAAACAATAGCTCCTGTTTTCAATAGGACCATATATTGAAATAAAGTTAAAATAAAATAATACGACTGTATATATTCATCATATTAATTTGTTTATTGACAGATATTGGAATACATTTATTTGTCAATAAATGAAATGAATTTTATGAATAATTTCGCACACTTATTTACTCAATTATTGTAAATAAATACTATTCTTAAAATTATTCTTATATTCTACTGTAATGCCTTGTAGCTAGCTAGCGGTCCCGGCAGACGTTGCCCTGCCCTGAAAAAATAAAAATCTAGGACCCGATTCTGGTGCCACCTAAAGGTTCCAATTATGAATCTATACCATCCGGGGACTCACTGAAACACACACAAAAAATCAACAAACTCGGTCCAGGAGATTAGGAAGATCCTAGAACCCGATCTCAGCACCACCTACCGGTTCCAATTGTGAATCTATACCATCCGAGGACCCACTCAAACACACAAAAACAAAATCACCAAAATCAGTCCACGTGATTAGGAGGATTCTAGAACCCGATCTCAGCGCCACCTACTGGTTCTAATTGTGGATTTAAACCGTTCGGGGACCCATTCAAACGCACAAAACAAATTTCATCAACATCGGTTAAGTCGTTCTCAAGTTATATGCTTACCAACACATTTTGCGATTCATTTTTATATTATAGATTATTTGTACACTTTCTATGTCTGCCACACCTGATCAAAACTGAATGGCAAGTTTCTTCATCATGTTTTTGTTCATAATTAACAAATGTTAACTGTAGCAATATGCACATTAGGTTAGAAAATTTCCTAAGCTGTGCATATTTTTATCTACTCCGTTGAAATAAATTTGGCATACATACACACAATAAAAATAGTTACACTTTTATAACAATATATAACGGCAACCGTGAGACCGGACCCAGACTCCCAGACCAGAGTAAATATCAAAAGGTTCGTTTATAAAATTTAACCTACAGGGAATCGAACCCGGAATCTTTGTTTTCTAGTGAATTTGGTTGGCCAGCGCTTATACTACATCACAGAGGCTGTGAAAGAGAAGTGAACAACAATTTTCTTTCTACCGCGTTGCCCACTGAATTACCGTAACTTGTTTGTAGGGAGATGAAGCATTAATCGATAGCGAAACAGGAATTATCAGTACACATTTAATGATAAAGTTAAATCTAGTTTTAAAGTGTGGAAATGAGAAAGTACAGAACGTAATAGCATAGAGAGAGTTACTTAATCAATCGGCAGATGTATTGAAGCTTATAAAAATATAGCTGATTTTCACATAGAAACTAATCATACAGAAGGTTAAGGTTGATACTAAACTAATAACCGGCGCAAAAAATATAATATAACAAATCTCAAGATTCTGAAGTCGACCGTGAACTATCCAGATATTATATTTCGGAACGTATTGATCCCATAGGATAGCGTGTTCGGTTTCGTTTCTGTGGAACTTTTGAATCCCTTTGCGTTTAGGGAGTTGCACTGGACAATCTTATCAGGGAGGGGAGACGGCGAGAAGGGAGGGAATTTTCCAGTGTTCGTTGGCCTCACCTCGGAGGATTTCCCCGGGCACCGTGTGACGGCTTCGATTGGATTTAGAATTATTATGCGTTTATTCAATCCGTAAAGGATATGCAATAGGGTAGATGACAGTGAAATCAACTGCAAGCCTTTTTATCTTTTAGAAAAAGTCGTAGCTTCCTCGATTTTTTACGAGCATACATGCTTGGATGTCATAACTATAGCGTAAGGAGTAAATAGCGTACATATTAATTGATAGAAAAATAAGACAAGACATTACTAACTGTTGAAATTCATTCACATAGTTTATTTGGGACCTTATTTTTAAGATTTCTCGTCTTACAGATATAGTTTAAGGCTGATATTTTCCATTTTACAATAGAAAATAAGACGCTTTTTCATGCTATATCTCAACTCATTACATTTCTTTGGCTCAAAAGTCACCGTCTCCTTTTTAAGATAAATACATATTATTATGTGTATACAGATAAATTTAATTTAAATCTGAAAATGATTATAAAACGATTTTTCAATGCATTGTGGGTATTAAGGAAAAATATTTTGTCGATTCTCCATTTCTTTCATCTCTTTCCAGTAAGTCTTACTTGATCGCATTAGAGACTGCGCGGCCCACAAGAGATAACGCCATTGCAGCGCTCGAGATCCGATTGTATTGGTAAATTGGATTAAATGCACCGCTCACCGTATAAAAGATAAAAACCGGATGCGAGTGTGCTACCGGCATCAATACTATGTTGAAGCTATCGAGATCACCCGTGTGGCTTTATGCCGATAAAAATCACTAGCTTAAATCTGTCCGCGCAGATTCTATAAATCTTTTCATGATTTTGTTAGGGTGCTACTGGAAATTAAACTTAAAGTAGGACTTTACAAGCAGTTTTATTCGTGTAAATGCGAGAATAATGTAATAATATAATTATAACGAATGCAAATAAATGAACACTGTAATCTTCCATTTAATAATTATGAAGTCAGTAAATAATGTAGTCGGTGTCGATAATAATTGTATCGGGTAGTCTGGAGGAGATCGCATTTGGTAACAAAGATTGCCCATTGGACTTTAATGTATATGCAATAAAATCATTCATTCATTCATTTATATTTACACACATATATTTTCGGATACATAATATATGAACCGTTCTTTCCGATCTCACTTAGAGATTCCTGTAATGTGTATGCATATACAAATTTCCATTAAATTATCTAAATATCTTAAATGTAGGTTAATATTTAAAGCTGTAAAAAGAGAACAAACAACTCACGCTGACATTTACAGATATGAATTCTAATAGTAACTGTATTTCACTTTTAGTAGATGTCAATATTTTTCTTAACTGTCAGTACTTACTTAATAATTATCACAACAATTACGCACATGTAGTGATCAAAACTTAGTGGTGTATGATCACTAGTCAGTATTCGAGTTCTCGTTATGGAAATGAAACGTGGATGTCTCATCCATAATCCTTTCACCTTTTTTCAATTATTCATCTTATCCGTCTATTTTGTTTTGCCACCATGTTCTTATATTAAGAAATTTAACATTATTTTGTGATATGAATTTTATTACTCTTCTTTACGTATCCATGTCGTCTTAATTTTCTTCCTCTTATTTTTTATAGGAATCTATACTATGAGTGTTTGAGTGGGTCCCGGGGTGGTTTAAATTCACAATTAGACCCAGTAGGTGGCGATGAAATCGGGTTCTAGATTATTATTTTTTCAGCGCAAGACGTCTGACTAGACCGTATCTGTATCCAATTTTATGAAATTCTATCATTTTTTTAAGGTAAAAAGAAGAAAAAGTATGTCACAAAACGTTACTCGTAACAAACAACTTTTCACCACTAGACATAGTCTCACATTTTACTAATAAGTAAAAATATAGCAAAACATTTAAACTACATAGTTACTCACTGTTCAGTTACTATTTTCATTATAAGATAAGGGATGCTATCCATTTTTATCACAGGTAAAACAAAAAGTGGACACAAATAGCAAATGCATTTTTCCATTCAGTATTCATTGTTTAACACTGTCGTACAATAAACATTCAGATAACACATTAACAATGTAAACACGGACATCGCAACAATTCTCGAAAAATAACGTATCAAATATTTTATTTGTAATGTACAGCGAGCGGTATCAAACGGTGCCGACGGCGAACTTTTGTTGGCGTGTTTACGAAAAATGCTACAAAAATTGTCTGTGTAAAACGAAAATGCAGATTATTACTGCCCATAAGGGACCTTTAAAGAGTAACAAAAGAAATATAATGCTGTTTGTTGGATTTGAGCATTTTTGTCCAACCTGTTGGATTGATAATAAGATATGAATTATAAAAACCTATCAGTGTGTCCTAGTACATGTACAATTAAGGGTTCCGCCGAAGAGACGATCGTTCATTATTTTTGTTATATGACTAGGGAACTCTATAAATATATTAAAATAGAAACTCGAGGATTTTGCTCCAAGGAATATTTATTAAAAATGTTTATTTTCATAAACCGAATTTTAGACTTTTTCAAAATTATTCACTCTCTAATTCAAATGTTAGAGGGGGAGGATATCTTTCACGAAGTTTGATATGAATATTATATTAATATTCCGCTACCTATCGACTTAAATAAAAAGTTAGTAAGAAACATTGTTATAACTTTTGAACACCTCTCTAACGATATATCACCCATCCTTCTTTATATTTTTTTACCCATGAGTTACATTTATATCTTGGTCCCCTAAAACTTTTTTTACGATTTTACTAGACTATTTTTAGTGGCATACACAATAATTCTTCCAGCTAAATTTCATACAAATATTAAAGAAAAATTATCGTTACATAGTACATACATACGTAATTTTTACTGTGCTCAAGTAAGGTCTTGCATGGAGTATTGTTCTCACCTTTGGGACGGCTCAACTAAATACCAGCTTGAAGTGTTGGAGTCAATTGAGAGAAGAGCCAAGAGGTTGATTGATAGCGACTAGCTTATCAATACAAGCTTCAAAGCCTAGAATATCGCCGCCGGGTTTACAGGATTCATTTCGGAGAGTGTATGGTTGAATGTTCGACATACTTTCCCCTACACCATTCCATCTTGGGATGATAAGACGCTCTGGTCTACGCCATCGTTTCACAGTGGAAATAGTATCAGTGCGAACTAAGCGTTTTGCCTCCACGTTCCTTCTGCGTATGACAGAGCTGTGGAATGCGCTAACAGACTCTCTTTTCCTGAAAAGTGCAATCCAGGAGTCTTCAAATTTCGTGTGAATAGGTATTTTCTAGGTAAGCGTGCTCCATATTCGACCGCATTGTCGTCCAATATTAGGCGTGATCGTCGTCAAATGCAAACCTATCTATCATAATAAAAACATACATATGTAGACAGACGGACGGCCGTACCAAATAAATAACAGTGTTATTGTTATACGCTTTTCGTCAAGAATTCCTGTTCTATAATCTATATATATAAAAATGAACTGTTGTTCGTTAGTCTCGCTAAAACTCGAGAACGGCTGGACTGCTTTAGCTAACTTTGGGTTTAAATTATTTGTCGAAGTCCAGGGAAGGTTTAAAAGGTGAGTAAATATGAAAAAAATTGACTCTGAGGCGGTACGAAGTTTGCCGGGTCACCTAGTAATAACTAAAAATTTTGTTTACATATATTTAAAACGTCATATTAGACTATTTAAGTACTAATAGCGCCAGCAATATTGAAAGGCTTCAAAACACTTTTTTTTAAATTTTTGAACTACTATATAACAAGAGATCTAAAACAATTGTAATACTTTTTCAATGATTAATAAATAAATGTATGTTTTTCATTTTCATACAAAATTAACGGTCCTGGCAGATGTTGTCCGGCTCTGAAACAATAGCTATACCGTGTACATTAGTGACCTTTTATTATCATTACTGTCGGTTAAAATTTGACATATTTGACATAAGCTCCATATAATTAATATCAAAATTCAACTAATGGTGAGCCAAGTAAATGAATAGTAAGCTATGGAACCGGCCAATAAGTTAAAGATTAAAACTATCTTTTCTTTAGAAGTTTTGTTTAGTTTTAATTAAATACCAACCATTGAGTAAATAAATCGATTATTATGTTTAACCTAAATGGAAATACGTTTATCTTGATACATTTCCGGTATCATTGTCATGATCATGGACAGAAGTCAAACCTCATTTTGCTTTAATCATGGGGTGAATTTCAAATTTGCAGTGAGGGTGTCCCACTCAACTATGTATGAAGGACCGGTCTCCCGGCTGTATATCCGGACGCAAGCATATACAGGTAGCGACCCTCATTGTCGGTTGAAATACAAGATAAACCGATTACAAGCTAAAAATTCATAAAGCCATTGTCATCATAACACAGAGTGTCTACTGTAAGTGGACTCTACAATTACGCTCTGTAATCAAAATATATTGTACTCAAAATATACTGTCGAGCTCGCAAAAAGCTGCCCGAAATCTCGACAAACAGATTGTTAGATAAGACCGTTTAACGAGTCAAAATTAATAACGTCATCAACCCTCCGCTCTGAACCGAAAAAATTTCAAATTGGAAAGTGATAAACAATACGCTACGGCTTATCTACCCTTGACTTATGATATCATTATTCCCTTTTTTTTTGCAAAAAATTTGGAGCGAAACCAAAAGCGCGGTAAGCATACTAATACTTGTTGGAAAATATATTGATATCAGCGTGTGGTCGACGGACCCGACGTTATTCGAATAACAAAATCTTCGTACAATAAACTGAGGTCGTGCAATTTCAATGTTAAATCTCATAATTCTAATTTCTTTTGATTTTTACCGGTCACGCTTCGGTGACTATATAAACTCCCTAAATCTACCCACATCCGTAATCAAAGCCTGCTCTCTTATTCATGTTATGCTACGTTCCATTTTCAGTGTCACTTTATATTTTAATGCTATTTAGATGGTCAATTTTTTGTCTGTTCGAAAGCACGTCTATAAAAAATCTGGTAGAGTACATGTTTTGCTAGTGTGGTATATTTTCTGATCAAATGTGGATATTAATTATATTTGTATGAATTAATTAATATTCAGATAGATTATAATCAGTTAGAATTAACTAATACTGAATTGTCTTGAGCTAGATAATATATAATATAAATAGAAATATATACATATCAACATTGTTTTTGGGTACCTGTCTTATGGTAATATGAAGTTTTGTGTATATTAAGTTTCTAATCTTGACCATCTACAGTTTAACTATTATTTTATAATAGCGAGAACTTTTTCTTGAACAATATATAAAGAAAGATTATGAATAAAATGATCAAATGCTAAGAATTAGGAAATGTAAGAGAGATGCACATCAATATTATGCATCTGTGACACCGTCAGTTTCACTTAGACAATCTAACAGGTATGTCATCTGCTCCCCTAAGCTGATACACTAAGGGCTCAATTCAACAGTGTTACTTTCATGAGACCGTTTTATACTTAATGTACATATACACGTTTGAAACACAACGTGAAACGGCCTAAGACATATTACCGGTACAATACCAAGGATATGTGATTTATACACAGTGGGCACTCCACAGCTCGAAAATAGATCACGTACAAGAGAAAAGTAATGCGTGTCTAAGAAATGTGGTGGTTTGGCTTTATGTAAAAGAGGATAATGCCCATTTGCCGCCTTCCTAACATAAACCGAGGTGATTTACTGGAAAATATCGCTTATTTGCATCGCCAATACATCTCGCAGTGTACGCGTAAAACATTCGGACGTAAAACCGAATGGACGAAATAAGATGTAAATGGCCGCTTGCACGTAGAATCCCGGATTTTAGAGCCATCTTATATATCTTTAAGTGAAATATGGTGCGATCGCATATTCAATCGCCAGCATTAGATTCTAGAACGTTAAATAAAAACACTTTTGCGAGTGAATTTTATTATATTAAATTTGAGAAAATGTGTTGCTTCTATATAGTATTTGTTTGTGGGTGAGCTGTGTTTTGTGACTATAAATCTATTTGGAACTACGAAGCACAAAGAAAAAGGGAATATATTATACTTAGCAGTTTTTGAGATTATCACGAATTCTTACAAAATTCGCAATGTTTTTATCTCTGTTTAGTAATTCTATTATTCTTTCGGTTTGGGTAGCTCTAAAAAACTCTAGACTAAAACTTTGCGACTCTGGTATTTATATACTATATACACTTGTGTTATTATTATACATATTGTTTATTTTAGGATTATAGAATTATTTACTATCGTTTATGGGGTTTTATGTTGAGTAGTGCTATAATATTAGTATTATCATGAGAGAAGAATATACCAGTGGCATTGTTGGTGACGCTCTATTGACGATAGTTCAAGAGATAATTGTTGTAAGAGCCAAGCTTAATTGAATTCATAACTAAATTTTTTACTATATTTAGATTGAAAATGAATTAATATATAAATGACAAGGGTCTCTCAACTCAATGGGTTATCACGACTAAATTAGTACCTGCATTGTATATTTAATATACTGGTTCAATGGCGTATATTATACGGATTCGACAGCTTAGTGAGTATACTCTACAATGAAAATAAAATTAAAGCATATTCTATCCAGTCTTGGGACATTTAATGTACGCTTGTTCAGCTACTAGGCTTCTTTTATCATAAAAGTGCTATAAAGCTTTTAGCTATGCTGTCAACTTTCATGTGAAAGGCCTTCCTTATACACAGCCGATCGTATACGGTAGACTAGTGCCTCTACATTTCTCAACGAGCCTTTAAAGTCAGCAAGGGTTTGAAAGTGCCGGAAGCGGCTGTTCGAAGCGCGCGACCCCCACCCTTCATACATACTTGAGTATACGGGGCTTTAGCATCATAAAAATGTAATTAAAATTCACATCATCCGTCCTCCCCTTAGCCAGGGAGCCGGGGTAACTGTCTATTGTTTCAACTAGAGATGCCACGAATAGTGATTCAGCCGAATAATGAATATTCAGCCACTTTCTTGATCGAAGTGTCGAATATTCCGCTGCTCCATGTTTGGCGCTCCATTTGTGTATTTTGCGTCTAACAGGTTACGACTAAGCATAAGCTTTATTAAGCATATCGTCTCTAGGCATAGAGTGTAAAGTGAGATATTATTAGATCATTAAGAGAAGCAGGTATTGTTTACAAGGAGAAACACATTTGTGTGTTACTAACAAATGTTACTAAAAAAATATTTAAATTTATCACAACCTGCCAAAGGTATCGTAATTTTTAGTATCAAAGCTATAGCTCGCGATTGAAATAGACACATCGAGTAATATAAACGAATATTTATTCATATTTTTATATTCGATATTATAGATAGAGATCCTAGTCACCCCAGACTTACGTGATTTTAGTAAAGATGAAATTTTTAGGATCGGTAGTTTAATATAAACTTAGAAAGGAATGGATACTCGCTAAGCTGAAAGCCGGGGCCGTTTTTCAGGTAGCAGCTATCAAAGGTGGAAAATAACCATGGGAAGATGTTTGGCCCGTCAGATTTGTGTGGCTCATTGGAATATATTTTAAAATATTATAGTTGATAATATATATAAAATTCAGCCTTCCTAAAATGACGTAAGTTCCCATTTTTTTAAAGTGTCTGTCAAAAGTTATGGCCCACAGGAAGTGTCTGGTAACTGTATATCTTCGTTTATAACAATATCATATATGACATATATAAAAAGTAGCCTTGCTACTTTGACGTAGTTAGCATGGTTATTTTCCACCTTTGATACCTGCTACCTGAAAAACGGCCCCGCTTTCAGCTTAGCAAGTATCTATTCCTTTCTAAGTTTATGTTAAACTACCGATACTGAAAATTTCGTCTTTCCTAAAGTCACGTAAGTCTGGGGTGACTGGGATCTCAATCTATTAGGTCGAATAACGAATGTCAAAAAAGTACCGAAAACAGTAACAAAATACTCATCGCATATCGTAGCTCTAGTTTCAACGTACAGGATACTGCCTTCTGTTCCCTATTAAAATTTCTATGTAGCTGTAAAATGGGTTTTAATTTTTTACCGAGCCCAGCATTAAGTAACAATGAAGCAAATATTTAATAGGCTACTCTTATAAGTACCTTGAACCCTCTCAGCGATTTCTTTAAACAACCTAGAATTGCGATCGGAAAACGCTTCTCAGAAATAACGAGGCAAGTAAATTACATTTTGTTTAACAATACTGAGAGGTATTGGCGTCTTCATAGGAGAAGAGAAAAGTTATTAGTATATAATACCATATCTAATTTTACACGTTTATAAGGTCAATGAAATTTCTTTGAGACGTTTACGCGTGTTCTCCGATTTGATATTTAATTAACTTTCTACGACTTCTCAATCTGTTATGTATATAGAAAAAATTAAAATACGTGGCGAAGTGTAAGTCAGACTATACACATAGAATTCCGTAGTGAATATTCATGTATATCTGCTACTAGGTGCATTTAAAAATACTAATCGAGCAATAAATGAAGTAATTTACCTCTAGCACTATCTCTCACGATACGTACCTGAAATCAAAGAGAAAACTTAATAAATAAAGGACAGATTACACCTGACGCGAACACGCGAAGCGTGAACGATAGATAACGTTCAAACACAAGGTAAATATAGGAATATTTGCGGCACCAATACAAGGTGTGGTGGAATATCATTTTTCACGAACAAAGTCGCCTGATATAAGCTAATGCTTCACACCACTTCGCTCCACCCGCGGGCTCGACCGCCATTCTGAAAGATAGGAAATGAAGACAGATTAACCTCGCGTGACTTTACAAGGTTCGCGCTAACATAGTAGGGACGAGCACTTGGATAAATATTGCGTTCTACGTAAGATTGGTGTTGTTTTACTACTGTAGAAATTAATAAAATCGGTCAAGTGCATGTTAGTCCACGAATAACGATGGGTTTCTTAGAAATGATTAATGCTATGTTTGGTTTTTATTTGACAGCAGTACCCTGAAGAGCGTTGAATTATTGTTGTTGTTTTTTATTACTATGATTTGTAATTAAATAAATAAATAATCGACAGACAAACACACATATTGCATATCTCCAAATTAAGCAAGTTACGCTTGTGTCGTGGATAATACACAACGGACTACTCTGGGACCGATCCCAGACATCCAGATCATCCCTACTAATATTATAAATGCGAAAGTAACTCTGTGTCTGCCTGTCTGTTCCGTTTTCACGGAAAATCTAATGGACCGATTTGGCTGAAACTCGGTATATATGTATTTTCGATGCCGAGGATGAACATAGGATACTTTTTATCCCGAAAAATGGGATAGTTTCCGGGATACAAATATATTTGTCTCCCTGCTTGTTATGTTTTACGGAAAAACTATTGGACCGATTTGACTGAAATTCGGTATATATTTAATTTTAATACCGAGGGTGGACAAGGGATATTTTTCATCCTGGATAGTGGGATAGATTTATTTTATATAAAGGTTATCCCAGAAAGTGGGATAGGTTTTGGTTTTTTTTGTGAATTTTCGTTTTCGTCATTTTGGTTATTTTGGTAATTTCTGTAATTTTGTCCTTTTTCCTCTTTTTGTCTTTTTGTCCTTTTTGTAATTTTTGCCCTTTTGATCTTTTTGATCTTTTTGTTCTTTTTGTCCTTTTTGCTCTTTTTGTCCTTTTTGTCTTTTTGCTCTTTTTTCCTTTTTGATATTTTTGTCCTTTTTTGCTCTTTTTATCCTTTTTGCTTTTTGTCCCCTTTGTAATTTTAGTTTTCATACACGGAGGATAGATAAATAAAACTATGACGGTTTGAAATAGTGAATGAAACTTTGGATGAGACCAATCATTTTTCAAGTCTATAGCTATAAAAATTCATCGTCTATAAAAAATGCGATAGTAACTCGATATGTCTTTCTGTTAAGTTTTCACGGAAAAGTACTGGGAATACTGGATCGGTTTTATTGTAATTTTGTTTAAATGTAGTTTTGATGTCGAAAATGGACATATCATGCCATGCCAGGAGATCGGGTATTTTGCGATATAAAATTAAGTGAATTTTCCGGGTGCAAATAGCACTAACCTAAAAATTTTGTACAAATTAACCTGTATTAACACCTGCTTTTTAAACAAGAAGCATAGACTAGAGATTGACCCATAGCAGGAATCGAACCCGAAGCCTCTGCGTTGCAGTGAGGTAAGCCGACAAAGGCTACGCCCACTTAACCAAAGAGGCCGTTAAACTCGTCGTTGTACTGTAAGTACGTCGCTATTTCTTCAAATACAGAATTTTCTTTTTTTTATTTAATTTGTAATACCCCATTACTTAAAAACGATTGAACAAATATTTGACCAATTTTCAGGGAAAGTATTTATGAAGTTTTACAATGATGTTTTTTTTCATTTTCACCTCATAATTTAGGGGGGGGGGGCACACAAGTTTGACGACTTTAGGAATATACTAATATCCCGTCATAAAAACATAAATAAATAAGTTAATACTTAACATAATTGTGTTCTTTTTTCAGATCTGACTAAAGGTATCCCACATGAGTATGTATACCGAAGAAATAAATCAAGCCTTTATTCATCACATGTATGACGGCCACTCCCAATTTTGATCTTTTTGCAATTTCGCTACATAACTATGTAGCGTTATGCAGACTATATCTTCCTGTAAAATTTCATGAACGTAGACGAATTAGTTTCCAAAATAATAATAGACCAAAATAATGACTGTGACATAGACAGACGGATATAACAATTATCATCATCATAAGAGTTCCGTTTTTGTTAAAATGTCTGCGGAACCCTAACAAAAATATTACTAAAGACAGTAAATCTTGTTAACTTAAATTACCATTTAAAGAACACGAAAATCCACTCAAAGTATTATTATGATTGAATATTGTATAAGGAAATATTTGTGTACATGAATAATAAACGACGAAAGAAGTTCTTTTAAGATAATTGATACATTTTTCGTATCTCTTCCAGAATTTGTTTATATAATTATTTTATTTTGCATTATAATTGGTTTTTGAGAGTCTAAGGCAGTTTAGCAGGTTTGACACATTGGTTATCTCGCTCGGTTTCATTACCATGCTTTACTTTACCGTCAGCATTTATAACGGAATCCGTTGTCCGAGGTGGGCACCAGCCCTTTGATCACCTAAAGACTCAATGAATTTTTTGTTATATGTTTGATTATAAGTACATATATAATATAATAATATCAGCCCATAAATGTCCCACTTCTGGGCTGAGGCCTCCCAATATAGGGGGGACGGACAGTATACCCGCCACGCTTGTCCAAGGTGGCTTGGTAGGTTTGACACATCGATTATCTCGATGTGCAGGTTGCATCACGATGTTTTCCTTCACCGTTGTTTGCACGTGGTAATTGTAACAATATACACATTAGGTCAGAAAACTGCCTAAATGGTGCATGCGTTCCGGCCAAGATGGAACCCGCGTAAGTACATATATCGATTTGTTATTAAAAAGCTTTGGAGAATAAAAAACGTATGACAATTTTTCAATCGTTATTTGTTGGCAGTAATTTAGATTGTTATATTTCATTGTATATTAAACAATAGTTAATTACAGTGCCCTGTTAGGAAGCTATGACCCATATTCGCTGTCGGCCAGAGCCGTGCGTGCCCGAAATCACTTTAAAACTGACGCCAATGTTTACACGTATACAATGTAATAATTAATTTTTGTGTCCTGTCTGTCCCCTTTGAGATTTAATTGCTCAATTATTATGAACATTTAAATTTAAGCGAATTTTCAAACGACTAACAAGTAGGGAAAATTACGAACGCTTAAAATGATTCACAAAATTATTAACGGTGTTACTTAACTGAAACGCAACCCGAAACATTAAAAGAGCGGATAAATTAGGTCCGCGATTTTCCGTACTTGTAGCCGATAAGGAAACAGAATAATGGTGTTTTTTGTAGTAAAGAATACTCAACTCACGTTTTAATGTAAAGCCAAATGACGAAGTTACTAAAATTAATACAAAACGCGAAACGCGTTTATTTTTATTTTTAGAATCATTTATTTTCGTCAAACAATTAGGTAGTGGGCCCGCGTCGCTCGCAAGGCTGACGAGGCAGCCGGAAGAAAGTACACGTCACAGCGGCTCGCCCTTAAAAAAGGGTTCGCTTAACGTGTGTTTTTGCTGCATAATCCCGCGGAACGCGCGAATCCTACGTCGCCTACGGATGAAATGATGGCCGAGCTCCCGACCGTCGTTGCCCTACGAGTTTAAAAATGTCATTTCCAAAGAGCCAAGTAAATCCAGATTTGTTTTCGGTGAGTGACTTTCTAATTCCAGTGGCGGGAAGAACTTTGTGAAACGTATACCGTGTTCATGAGACCTGTTAGTGACCGCGAGCAGCCCGGCAGCCTAATCCGGTCCGCGGCGTACAATTGTTGCCGAACTCGTAGCCGCCGGACGCAGCCGCCGCTCTGTCACCCTCTTGCTTTGTAATCGCATTCCCCACAGTACGATATAAGTACGTACTTTGATTAATTTACACCACAAGCCGAAATAAAGTTTTGTTCCCTAAAACAGAAGCGTTGTTTCTATTCTAATCCATATAAATGCGCCAACCGTGAAACTTGATTGTTAATCCAAAACGGATACTTGTTTGTTATAACTATACATTTATATAAACTCCTGTATATATAGTAAAGTTTTACTCACTGCCAGGCGGTAATCCAATAAGTCTATAAGCGTTATTGTAGCTCGAATGAACAATACTGACCGAAAAACAATGCGGTACAATACAGAAGTTATATTAAATGTAACATTAGGTAGATTACATTCATATTAGTTTTCCGAGGCATTTGACTTATTACAGTGAAAGAATTACATTACAAAAAATATCTCAAAAAATGTTACTATGCAATGTAATCCAAAAATATTGGATCAGGGCTCGGTTGGAGATAAGATTGCTTCCGCTATAAAGGTTAAAAGGGGCTTACCGAACCGATACGTAGCCTTAATCTGAATTCGAAGAAATGGGCTATTGTATATTCCTAATATTTCGCAACTAGTATACTTTTCAGTAGCCGTGATCCTGAAAGAACAATATGTCAAGTGTTAATAAGTGATGTTAATGTTAAACTACTCCCAATTTGCTCATATTAATTCTTTTAATTTTAATTGTTGTTTATGTTTATTATTTACTCTATGAGAGCCTGATCTAATTTACCACTGCTTCGCAACATGTTGTAGCTTGAAGAGAAGAAGTGGTGCAAGAAAATATACAACAACATGCTTAGCTCTAATATATACAATTCTTATGTTAGTGCGTAAGTCACTGAACTTCCTCGTAAGCCCCTGACCGATCTTGATGAATTTTTTTATGTGTGTTCGAGTGGGGTCCCCGGATGGCTTAGATTCACAATTGGACCCAGTAAGTTTTAGATTTAAGGACAGGACAATGTCTGCTGGTCTCGCTAGTAATTTTATATAAGATAAAAAGGTGAGAAGTGAAATGAAAAGAGAAAATTGTCAATTAAGTTGAGGCGTGTTCCCGTGTACACAGAAGACAGTTGACATCTTTGTCTTCCGTAATGACGGTAAATGTCGAAATAATATTAGATTGGGGAAAAAGTTTCTTCGCATTTTATAAAAATTCAAAAGGTTTTTTTATAAAGTTTATTTACATTTGACTAAAGTATGTAGGTGCCATTTTGTTGGATAACTTTTTGCCGTCTTGTAGGTAGGGACGTGATCCCATTGCTATAAAAATTTTGGGGATTCTGATCAAAAAACTGCGACAAGTGGTTTTGGCAGTTCTCTCGTGATGTTAACCTGACACTGCCTAAGGAATTCTGCAGAGACCGAAACAGGTGAAAATCTGAAGGTGCAGGGTCG
Organism: Dendrolimus houi; assembly: GCA_039645545.1. NCBI lineage: Eukaryota > Metazoa > Arthropoda > Insecta > Lepidoptera > Lasiocampidae > Dendrolimus > Dendrolimus houi. The sequence continues at coordinate 18,060,604 of CM077127.1, read as the reverse complement.
GGACTATACGGCGGATGCATTAACACCTCTCAGCCAAACTCTCGTAATTTTTGCTAAGTGGCTAAAGATGTGTAAGGTCTAGCGTTATCATGGTGAAAAACTACACCCCTTCTGTTGATTAATTCCGCCCGCTTTCTCTCAACTTTTTGCTTTAACCTCATCAGTTGTTTGCAGTACAGTTCAGAATCGATGGTCCTGCCTGGCGGTAACAGTTCATAATGAATAATGCCCTTCCAATCCCACCATACACACAGCATCACCTTGTTGCGAGTTAACCCGGGTTTCGCCACAGTCTGTGAAGCCTGACCAGCCTTTGACCACGATCTTTTTCGCACCTTCTTGTCGTACGTGACCCACTTATCATCACCAGTTATCAGCTTCTTCAAAAATGGTTCAGTTTCATTACGTCGTAATAAAGAATCACAGATGAGTACACGGCTCATTAGGTTTTTTCAGTGAACTCATGAGGCACCCAAATATCGAGCTTTTTTGTGTACCCAGCTTTTTTCAAATGCGCCAAAACCGTTTTGTGGTCAATTCCCAGTTGTCCAGCTACATCTTTACTACTAATATGCCGATCTTGCTCCACTTTTTCAAAAATGGCGTCAATTTTGTCCGTAACAGGGCGACCAGAGCGACGTGCATCTTTGATATCAAAATTTCCGGATTGAGAACGCTTAATCTAAATTCTTGATTACATTCACTCATTTTAACAATAAGAAAAACAAATGAAAATCACACATTTTTCTAACTTGAATTTGGAATTGTCTTCTTTAAAATTAAAACTTTTTAATGATACCAAAACCAGCCAGATACAAATGGTATAGCCAAAGAGATCTAATTACAAGTTCATGCATACTATATGCGAAAAGACTTTTTCCCCAACCTATTAATGAAATCGTTAAAACGTATTTTTAATTGAATGGGCTATTGTTTTCCATTTACTGTATAATAATAATGGATTGCAGAGAATCGATGATAACCCGTCGAAAAGCGAAATGGATGGCTTAGAAAGCAATCGGCGTGCAGGAGAGGGCTTTATTAACTCGGCTGGGTAGTGCGGGCTGGGCTAATCAATCGCAGCTCGCGTGTCGACCTCGCTATCTGTCTTTGCCCGATTGGGCTCGATAACGCCGCCGACGCAAGATTACCTACGTATACGGGAATGGGCCATTTATAAAATTAACTTCTTTTATCTTACCGAATAGACATTATTAAGGGAAGTAAATAAGTCTAAAGTGCTTCGCGGGAAATGAACAGGCCAATACGAGTATTAACGTCCAATTGGCTTTGTTGCGCCATTGATATTAAATTAACGATAACATTGGAAGTAGAATGAAATTGTTTGAATTCAATATTTTCATTTGTCTCAAGGAATTCTATTTATCAATGTTTATGTAATTTGGCATTACTTTCACTGTATGTTGATGACATTCAGGTCAAAAATTAGGGTTATTTGTTGTTTTAACAACACTGCACGGAACTTTGTTTCCTGGTATAAATCTCAACGGAGAGTGTAGATAATTATTATTTCTGTGTCTCCTGTGTCGTTTTGTGACTACCGATACTGACTAGTAATCGAAACATAATTTTAAATTGAAAAATAAATTAAGATCATACTTAAAACCGTTACTATAAAATTTTTAAAATGGTTGGATTGGATTTTAGACAATATTTTTTAAATATCTTTATTAAAAAAGTCACATAGATGAAAATGACATTAAAAAATCTCAGCTAGGCGTATTGCTGGGGAGTTTGAGTTGAATAGTCGTTTGTGTGTGGTTTTTAATAAATTTTCTTCAGCAGAACTCATTCATTGTATATAAAGTTTTTGAGTTATTAGAATATATTTTTATGCGGTCCAATAGTCTAACAATAACAGCGGTCATTCGCCGTATAATCCAACAATGCAATGTTATAGTTACAAATTGAATTAATACAAATGTGTGGATGTATTTACTGATGTAATGCTCAAATCTGACTTGATACATTACACACGAATGTTTCTGGTTATTGCGCAAACGATTCTGGTGGCCCTAAAGGATGCCGGGGATCGCGCGAAATAGAGAACGATAAGTAGGAAAACGCACCTCATACTCCGAAGCCGACACACGCATCGTAACTAGTATATTAACGCAATAATAGTGATCAATATATAAATTTTTACTGTACACCAAAGTATGAACAACGAATAGGTCGTACAAAAGTGGTCATTTGCGTAGGTATGACAAACAAAGAGTTTAAACAGCTATGTTCCAGAAAGAATTATGCTAGGTAATAAAATTACTGACAACGAGATATTTAATCTCGGTGTCAGTAATTTTAACTAATGACTGAAGATGGGCAACACATGCTGTGCTAAAGCCCTGAATGTTATAGACTACGTTATCCACGGGAGGTGGTAAGTGTCTCGTCTGCTTCTATACGATAACTCTCACATAAATGTTGATGATATCTGTGTACCTATGACATATACGAATTTTTATTTTTTATTAATAAACTAATTTATCTATATATGCAATTGTGTATTCTATCACGAATATATAATATTATTTATATTTTTTAGCTTTTCATATTCGTATTATTGTATTATATATTACAGATTAAATTTATATTATTAGTTTTTTACGCACGTCGTGGTCTCCAGTAATCGAAGGAGCACATTGATTAAAAATTTAAGGTTATGTATATTTTTACAAACCTGTTATGTCCTTTGTTGGAGATTCTAATAATATTATTATTATTAGAATCTCCAACAAATAAAAAATATTTTATATTTAAAAAGTTACATCTTCTCTGATAATAACTTCTTAGGTTCTGTAGACTTAATTACACAGTGCAGATAACGAAAGTAATGCAAGTAAAACGTCAGAAAGAGTATTTGTACTAACAATAACGGTACTTAAGTACTACCATTATTTTTAGTATATTTAGAACAATTCAACGAAACGCATACAATTCGACGTAGCAATATAAGTTGATGAGTTAAAAAAATACAAATAAACAAATACACGGTAGAATGAAATTTATTAAAACGCGTATCTATTGCACCCTCTATATCAATGTAATAAATGTAAAATATTGAGCCGTGCTCAATATTTTACATTTATTACATTGATAAATATGATATTTATCAATTATTCCGATTATTGCCGTGATATTCGTTTGTTATGACACGTAAGTTTAAAACAAATAAAACAATTTGTGCTACTGAATTATTAGTTTTCATAAATCACGAAACGTTGTGTCATGAATAAGTTTTAACAATATGTATGTAACGATCTTTTAAAACCATGTTTGTAGATTAATGTGAGAGAAATTAAGACCTAATCAAAAGATTTCATCGTAGAAAGCATTCACCATGTATTCCAAGATGTAAGTATATGGACTTTACGGTCATTAATCCACAATTTATTGTTTGGTATAGTGAAATTTATTTAGCGTATATTTGACGAAAATTTTAATACATCCTTCGGATCAGTTTGGCGATCCAGCGAGAAAACGTAGCCAGCCTTCTGGGCACCTCACCCATAGAAGACGATGATCTAGGCTCAGTATTCTGCTTATAGTCTTGAGGGACTATAGGTAGAATACGATACAAATAAGTTTCCTTTTATTGTATTCGATTATGTGTGATTTTATAATTGTAAATTATGTAAATATACGTCTAAATTTAAATACATCCTTGATATATTACAAAATTCTAATTATCTGAGTAATTCTAGTCAAAGTACTTTTGATTGAAAAATATAGTTTTATAGAGATACTGGTATACATTGTATATCGAGCCTTTACCGCCATTTTATCGTAAGCGACATTTGGACCTATTTTTTGTTGGACAAGGTACTTTTAACTATTACTTTGTTTTAAGGCTTTCAGTTTTAGTTAGATTAGACCCTACTGAATCAAAAACTGAAGGCCTGAAAACAAAATAATACTTTAAAATACGTTTTGCAACAATAAATATACTCAAGTCCAAATGTCGCTTTCGATAAAGTGGCGGTAAAGGCTCGATATGTACTACATAATATGCCTATGCACATTAAAAAAAACCAGAGTGTTTTTTTTCGTTTTGATGTTCAATTAAAGAGTCTTAATTGAAATAAGTGTCGGTCATGTTTTGCCAGAACTTGTACTAAACTTATAAAACATCATTATCAACCAACCGATTTGACCTAATCAATTGCTAAAATGTATGTTAAGAAATACAATTAATAGCAATAACAGTTAAAAAAGAAAACTTCGTTTAAAAAAACCGACTTCAAAAACTAAAAAGTATAAAATAACTTATTTCTAAAGCAATTTTTAATTATAATATCTTATTTTTAATATATATTATCTAAAACACTTTACTAATACTAACTAATAACTACTTTTTAGTTTTTGAAGTCGGTTCTTTTAAACGAAGTTTTTTTTATTTGTTACTTTTTAGTGTCTAGCTATGGGTAGGCCTACGTAAGGTGCCGCGCGCCTTAAAAAATATAGGTTCCAAGAAACGGGAACGGAAAAATTTTCATAAGATGAAAACTGCTTGGCCTAACTATGTGAAATTTACAGGGGACCAAATGGCAAGTATTCCGCATCAAACTAAAGAAAAATCACGTAAATCGGATCATAAATCTCAGCGTAATCGGTGTACATACGAAACGGAACGGATTTTTTTTTCATAAAAAATGTTCATAGAATGAAAACTACTCGTCCAAAGTATGTTAAATTTTTAGGGGACTAAATGGCAACTATTCGTATCAAACTACAAAAGAATCACGTAAATCAGATAATAAATCTCAGCGTAATCGGTGTACATACATAAAAAAAAACAATCAAATTGAGATCCTCCTCCTTTTTGAAGTCGGTTAAAAATCCAATGGGCAGTCATAATGCTATTGGTGTTTTTTGTATGATCTTTTCAAGAGCCCACGTCGTTTGAATAAGGCATGAGGGGTGTCATTTTCTTCTGTACTAAGATATTTTTAATAGATTATCATTATACCCTCTTTGCTAAGAGAACTGAATTTGCTAAATAAGTCTTTAAAAAAAAACGTGTGAAAAAAGGACGGTCGAGATAATTCGTAAGTATCGCGAATTTCAAGCGTTATAACCGTACGTTTCCCAGATAGGGAAAGGGACCGGCTCATTAACGTCAACGCGAATCCGGACCGGTTTACGCTAACCGATACCTTTAAGGTATTTACAAAGCAACTTAAGCGGGCGGCGGGCTCCAATCTAGACGGCCGCGCAATGAAAAAAACGCAGCGCCTCGCGTAATCCCCACGAAATGCTCTTTAAGAACCTCACAATTTAATGCTAAGTATAGCAATCTCAAGACGGTGAGCCGGCACTCTGTAGAGGGTTAAAAAATGATACACGGCGAGGGAGGCAATCACGGTTAGTTAGCGGGCCACCTGCTCCCGGCCCGCGATAACACTTACGATGTTTTATAGCATACCCGCCGACTGGTAACTGGGTGCTCTACATTCAATTGCAAGGATGATTTCATCTGTGCCTCTAACACTTATATATATATATATATATATATATATATTTTTTTTTTTAAAGAAACCTGGTGTGTGAGAGCGGTGCCTGAAATTAATTTACAAATAAATCTATATAACAGGACACCAGTGCTCCACTCCATGGCTACCAAGAATAAAGGATTCTTAAGATTAACTTAAATAAGCTTACTAAGATAGGAAACAGAAACAATTATTAGACAGAAACATGTACGTGTTGTGTGATGTGTGCGTGTGTGTATGTGTGTGTTCGTGTGTGTGTGTTTGTGTTAATTCATATATTCAATATATTCAATAACTTGAAAGATATTTTAATATAACAAAATAAATACGCTGATTATACATTTACATATTAGATCTTACGTGCGTGCGTGTCTGGGGGAGGGGAAACACATTCTTGTTACGCTGCAGCTTCATCTACGTTAGATTCAGGCTGTAGCCGATTTATTTTAAACGTTTATTATTTTAAAAATTACGTCGTTAAAGCATAGGTACATTAGTGTATATAACTATACATACGTTATCTGTCAATATTTAACGCCATTGACAGTGTCGCATCTCAAATAACACATTAAACCCATCGCCACATTTGCATAAATGCACTATCGCAGATGAAGCCCTCCCTTGAGACGCACTTGTAAAAAAAATAGTTTGGTCAGGGATTAATGTCAAATGGTTTATTTTCGTCTTTGACAAAGAAACGTTAAGCATTAATTGAAAAATCTTATATAAAAAGCACTAAATGATTATGTTCAAAGCAATTTTCGTTTAAAGTACCCCCCCTATCATTTGAGCACTAACATTTTTATTTTTGTCGCTAAACGGCCCTGTAATTGCGAAAATATGTAACTAAGCTTGGAATTTCATAAGGTGGTGTAGGGGGTGCCCCGACTAGATGGAGGAGCGGGTTGGAATGCTCCTTCGTCTCGAAGGAAGATCTTCCAGCGAGACTAGTGTTGATCCTCGCAGGCCTAGACCCATCTGTTATTGTTGAAAATTTGTACGTATTATTTGTATGTTTCGGGAAACGTTTTTGACATTAATTTTTGCCAGCTCCATCTATTGGCTTGTAAGTGTGCCACTACAGTGGAAATCCTGGAAATATTCTAGTTGCAAAGCATCAAAAAATCTTTAATTCAAAGTTAAGTTGCAAAAGTCCCGTTGAGTAGTTCTTGAAATGTATTTTTAGTTAAATGGTTTGTTATAGTTCGACAGTCAAATAGATAAAATGGTTGATGTAATCTTTTTTTAATTTTTTTATTGCAGGAGTTCAGCAGACAGGCAAACGGCCCACTTCATAGAAAGCGGTTACCTTCGCCTATGGACATTTGCAACACCAAAGGTACTACAAATGCGCTGCTGCTCTCTTAAAGGAGACTGGAACCTGATCACTAATGCCGGAACACAACTCAAGTCTGTTATGGCGGCATGCTCTAGACCAGGGGTGGTACCCATCTAGTCGGGCAAATACCCTACCTACCACCTGGCTGTGGGTTTTTTGTCGCCTCTTACGACAGGCCGCCCGGCCACAGGAGATTGCATTCTTTCTCCGTTCCTGCACGGATAAAAATCTATATTCAAAATTAGAATAATGACAATTGACTGCTGAATGAAACATTGAAAATACCATAGGCCATAAATAACAGTAATTCATTTAGGTATAGATTATAATTGATAAGAATTACGAATATATTTAACATAATGTGATAAGCCGGTGAATTTAAAATTTAAACTGTGCGATAAACATAATCAGTTTTATTAATCAAAATGTACATAGTTTGAAGCAATTTATTGGACAGTGTAAGCTCGTTAAGAGGATGAGCGGTAAAGCTCTCAGTTTAAATTATGTGCGCGTTGTACTTATCTCTCGTTAAATGTTAACAATAATTTCATAACATTACACTTTAGCACTATATAATATTGTTATTTACAACTATTACTAACACGTGAAATAAATGGAGGAAACTCAATTCATCGTGTAGTGTTTGAACTGAAACTTATTTAGAATCGTTGCGATTTGAAACTCGACGAAACAAAAATGCGACATTGAAAGAGATAAACACATAAATCTATAGGAATAAGCCTGTGAGAGAATGAGGTAAGAGTTTTACATTGTGCAGCATAGATTAGAGAGCCAATAACACGGATATTTAAACATAGGTCCATTTTGGACCTAAATAAAACTAATAATAATATTTTTTAGACTAAAACAGTGAAAAATTGAAAGTGATACTTGAGAAGTTTATTTTAAATTATAATATGTTGACGGATGTAGACTAATGGAATTATATGTATAAAAGTTAGAGAAGAGTTATCTGTGACTATATTCTCTGAAGTTTCACTTCTACTGCATGTGAACTGCACATACACACAATTTTTTTTAATATGTTTACAGCATATTTTTTTTTTCTAAACCGATTAGGCTATTTTTTGCGTTGGATTCAGTATAACTTCAAAATAGTCCCTTATATTACACTGGTATTGGACCTTGGGTTTCGAAAAATATACTAATTATTTCTACAACATCTTGAATTCGATGCTAAGTAAATTAATAAAGATTGCTGTACACATTGCTATAACAATATAATATTGAAAAACATAGTAACTTTTACGTTATATTTTGCACCAACTTCCATATGTTATAAAAATAATATTTGTACTTTTTAATTACTTCTGAAGTTCGTTTCCTTTTAATATTTATTTTATTATTAAATAACAAGTAATGTGAGTAATAATTTTTAAACTTCGATTTGGGTACATTATTTGAGAACTTGGAAAAGCCGCCTGCGACATCACTTTACCAGCAGTAAGATGATTAATGCCGGCTTTCTATAGCTTAGTATTTTATATTCAGTTGCTTACTACTGGTTAAATTTTCACATTAATTCCACACAATTAATTAATATATTTTCCAGTCAAATTAATGGACGTAATGAATGGATAGTAAGTTACAGAAACCGGCCATAACTTTGTTTAGTAACAATTACCTTCTTGTTCAGTTAAGATGCACATGCCTCATAGAAAACGGAACATTTCCCTAATGGAAAATCTTGCACTGAATATAATGCGAGTGGGGAAATAAGAGGCCACTTAAGTCATTTCCACCAGCCTCGCTAAAAGAGTAATAACTTGAGCGGAACAAGGAACAGTTTTAGCGTACACAACAATAGCGAATATCGTATACACAGTAATGGCAGCCACTGAATTAATTAGCGGGCATCGTATCGTTCGAAACGGAGCAGGTGTGCATGGACCTTTACATTGCTATTACGTTACCGTATAAATGAGGCCGAATCGTTTGAGAGTTAGATAGATATATTTAACAATACCTATGACTTTTACGAAGCAATGAAGTTCGTGATTAACATATTTTTTTAGCAAAAACAAAAGCGACTTCAAACTAAAATCAAAAATAAATATTTTCCACAACATCTTGAAGTCCGTGTCAAGTAAAATATAAAAATTACAACAAATTTGTAAAATATAGTAGTTTTTCAAGATGTTGTAGAAAATATTGTTTTAGTATGAAGTCGGTTTTGTTTTTGTTTTAAAAAAGTCAAATTTTTAGTTAGTTGCGTAAATACATACTTGAACAGCTTTATAAATAATATATTAAGGGCCTTTAGAAACTGTACTACTGGCACGCGTTTACATGTTTGCCTTTCTATAAGTGTAGTCGCTCTTTAACAAGGGTTGCCCCAATCTCTATGGGAACCATTCAGCAGATACTGACGTGGTGACAATGGAACCACCACAGGGATATGCTCTTACGAATAAAAAACAATTGAAAATCGGTCCTCAACAGAGCAAGAAATTTCATAACAAACGTACAGTCGAATTAAGAACCTCCTCCTTATTGAAGTCGGCTAAAAATATTTGTTAAGAGCAGAACATTTGTATGCTCAGCGTAAACCTCCGCCATTATACTCTATTAAAGCTGTAAAATTATATTCAAAACACGCTTAGCTGAGATATAACAACGTCGCTACGTTTAATCAAATCGCTTTCCAAATAAATGGAGCGTAGACGAATCAATAACGAGAATTCAATTTACAATTCTACGTACATCACTGACGTATCAATTGTTCGATCTGAGTGAAGACAGATAAACGCACAGATCCGACGATTGCTTTCCGATGAAAGAGACTGGAGATTCATCGATAGGATGCGCGAGTCCCAAAGTGAAAAATGTACATTTGGATGGCGTTAATTCGTTTAATTTCCGGTGTGAGGGAATGAGGGGGTTGGCGCCGAGGGGGGAAGTCCGCTCAGATTAATTCAGCGCCGACGCTGTCACAGATAAGGACACTGAAATAAATTGAAAATGTTCAGAGATTGATTTGAATACTCTCGAGGATATATCGAAGGCGGCCAACGCAAAAATGACAAACCGCATTCTTATTCAAGGATTTCCATTTCAAAAAGCGAAATTCAACAGGAAAATATGCGGCGTAATGAATAAAATATATTTCTTATAAAGATTAGAGGGGCTTCGAATTTAAACGGCTCAAGTGTGGACCGGCAATTTTTAATTTTCCAAGTTATAAGATTAATTATATCTAAAATCGCGCAAGAAATACAAATGTCGAATGAGAAAGTTTCATTTTAAGCGGCTCACAAACGGCCGAATCTGGAGATTGTCTATTAAATCGTTTATAAAACGGCAAAATTAATGCAATCGGCGAGAGCGAGCTGAGATGGGAAACGTCGTTGGCGGGGTTCGTGATCCGAATGTCAAATAAACCTGAGTGGCACCATCTTTAGGCTTCGAATTTCGTCGCCGAGAGCCGGGACCATCATTTACATATTGCGGTTTTGTATCGATAACAATTAGGAGAAGTAAAAGGAGGCGGAGACTTTTGGACCAAAAAAATTTAATGAGTTGACATATGGCTTAAAAAAGTATTATATTTTTCTATTATAAAACGAAAAACATCAGACCTGATTCTATCTGGAAGACGAGAAATTTCAAAAATAAGGTCACAACTAAAATAAATGATCGATTATCATAATCGATATATGTGAATGAATTTCAACAATTGAAACAATATGTAAAGACTTATACCACACGACTAATTCATTCAAAAGAACTAAACCCATTACAATTATAAAAAATAACAACATAATAAAAAGAAATCTTAAAATCACTCATCTTTTTATAATCTGGACCCAACAACGTATGAAAACGTATCTGTGCCCATCTGTAGCTTATCAATTTGAACATCTACATATATAAAGTAAAGTAACTGGGGTTCATTTAAAATGGTTCAATTTGTTTAAACTCAGAACAAAGTAGCTGTCGTACATCATTTGAAATTACACATATATCAACATTCACCTTTGGTAACATTGAACACTTTGAAACCATTTTATTGATTGAATAAAAACTATTAACCTTTTAAAATGTTAATATATTTATTCATATCAATTTTCTTACTTCATTTAATTCTATTTTAATTAACGATCGAAAAACTTTGAAAATGACGATGTTTAAAATGTTGTTCAAAGTGAAATATATTTTGGGTAATTTTCAATCGAATTAAACTGTAATTATTGTTACAACCTGAACGCCGACAAAAGACAAATTCACACCTGCATACCTGTAGACATTTTATTACCCTTTCGGCATTTGGACTTCTTTTGTTTACTTTGTGTTTACAATTTGTGATAAAAAAACAGCCCATTGTGTATTGTAATCTTTTATGGTAGTCATTAGCCAGGTGTGATTCTAGGAAATTTAGTCCACGCGGCGGAGCAGACATATTGTATTTGTACAGTATAAAGCAATGCCCCAATTTAGAGATGAGGCTGTAGTCGAGCGATAACCATGAGCGAAGCGAGACTTGTGTACATTCGGTAATCTATTTAGTGACGAACTTTGCGCGTGTATTTGAATTACGATCTTCTGCATTACGTTTGGACTTATTACGTTCGGTTATGTTTGTAACTGTGTAATACGTGTTTCTATAGTTCTAATAAACTCTATAATAATTCCAACGGCATTTTAATTCGAGTCCTGCAACTCGTAATAATATTATATGCCGTTTATCTTTACAGACTATAGAACTTTCTAAATGTCAGTGTTTAAAATTTACTATATAACAGAAAGTATTTATCATTTCACAATCGACTATCAAAATATATACAACTCATAGAGAAAGTAGGACATATTTTCGGCACGTTGACAATGTTATGCTTTTAATTTAAAACATATACTTTCGTTGTATACACATAGGTATTTATTAATTTGTGTAGGTGCAAAACGTTGGCCACTTTATACTCTACTAGAGTTTTCCCCGCGGCTACGGCGAGAATCAAACCCTGGTCGATAGATCTATATTACTTACATAAAAACTTAATTATGTTTTTTACATCGCGAGCGCGGTTGCGGACAACAGCTAGTATATATAAACCTTCCTTGAAAAATTGTCTAACTCATCATCAATTATTAATATTGTATAGCTATTGTTGTTGCTATACACATATTAATAATGTATATATTTGGATATATATAATATTAATATGTGTTATTGTCTATTTTCTTTTTATTTTTCTTAATTATATATATTGTGTAATATCTATGTATCCTATTAATTACATGTATTTGGTTTGCACACGACCGTCATACACTCTTGATTCTTTTCACACAATCCACAGCCCGGGTTGTTTGGAAGAGATCGCTCTAAAGCGACTAGGCCGCCCTTTGTTCCTGCCTTGACACGAAATGACTGTAAATGATTTACTTACTATGTGGTGAACAATAAAGTATTTTCTATCTTCTATCTATCTATCTTGGTAAAAACTGCTTAAAAATCCGATGCGCGGTTTAGGAGTTAGCGGATATACAGATATACAGATAGACGCGGAATGGGACTATGTTTTATAGTATGTAAAGAAAAGATACATATGTTACAATAAAGCTCAAAGCCACCCAATCAAAACATACAAACATAGAACGGATTGATTGGTGCACAGGCGTTACATAGACGCTCGAGGGCGACTGGTAATGGCGTATGGCTAACCTTATTAGTCAGACGGAAAATACTATTAGCAAACGTACTGCAGCCCGGCTCCCCATGAAATTTCATTCGGATGTCAAAATTGACTGTGTTGCGCGTAAGTGATTGAGGCAACCAATCCAACGCCAGCTTTAAGCTGGCTCAACATTCAGGCATGCATCGAACTGAAAAACTTAGTTAACAGCTCCGGACATTGAGGCAATGTAATACATCCAGTAGAATTTGACATAAAATAGTTTATTGTTAAATAGGATATAATTTCCGATATCAACAACAAAACTATGAACTAAACTGTCTTAAAAATTAATCTACACTATAAAATATAAAAAAAAACTTAAAAACGAAGTCTCGCGTGACCAAAAGTCTGGCCTATATTTAGGGCAACGGACCAGCGTTGCCATGTGGCCAGCATTTTGGGAACACTCCCCGCCAACAGCCATCTGGACTATATTATTTATCTTTAAATATGTTTATAGTACTTTTTAATCTTTAAGTTTTTTATTTTACAGTGTAGTTTAATGTTTAAGGTAGTTTAGTTCATAGTTTTATTTTTGCTATTGAAAATGATTTCAAGTAGAATTTTAATTCGCAAAGATAACATATGTCGACATCGAAGCGAAATGGCCGCTTGCAAAACGTTAAAACAATTTACTCTAGGTAATCCCGAAGTGTCAGACGATAATAAGAGTGACACTTGGAGCGGGCCGGGGTAGTTAATTCTATAGCAGCAGTGCCGACCGATTGTGGCACAAACTAAACCCGCGGTAAACCCATCAGGTGCGAAACCCCTGACTGCGACCTAATATTGCTGGACAGAATGATGTCAACTTGACAGTTCCAACTACATTTATTTGAGAAAACATAAACTCATTTATTCGTAACTATGTTACACGTTAAGATTATATTGTTAAGAATTATTAAAGTGTCATAAATTTTCATATTCTATGAACATATTCAAGCTATAGAAAGTGTATTTTTTTCTATTAGCCACTTCTTAAGCCGGCTAGTGCAAGAGTTTGATATTTTCCGGTAGTTAACTATATACGGTCGGACTCATAACATGCGTTAGTGTGTTTGATTTCTGCAATCGCCTCGGCAGCGGAACAATTCTGTCTGTTCTGAGTTTCATACGAATGTATATTTCTATGCTTCACGGATACAGAATCATTGGTCCTGACGTATGCGACTGATATATTAATAGGCAAAGTAGGGTTAGAATTCCTAATTTTTGAAATGGTTTTTTTGCAGACTCCCTGATAGGTAACCCCAAAATAGCACGCACGGCCATTTCAACAAAAAAAATGTTTTAAATTATGTCATAATATAATAATTCAACGAATTAATTACTAAAGTCGTTTACAACTATTTTGGGTGATTTATTTATTTAATTTTTATTTAGTTTAACTAATACAAATAACTAGTTTTAAACATAGCTCACTAGTATGCTTTAACTAGTAAGTAACAAACACTTTCGTGTAGTTTAATTGCATATAACTTAAAAAAATAAGTACATGAACAATCAGAACGGGTTAACTATTGTATTAATATAGCATTTACGACTATATCTATTACTTTATATAAAAATAAAAAAAGCTACCATACCTAACCATTAAATATTTAATTTAATGGTTAGGTATGGTATTCGCGAAAATATAAATTAAAATTTTTCATGGTAAATTAATACATACGTATTTAGGGGTTACCTGGAAGTGATAGCTTTAAGCGATAAAGCCGCCCTTTGTTCAATATTTATTATACCTAGTTTTTAAGAACGTAGTTTTAATTTGAATTATAAAGTGTTTCATTCATTCATACGTATTACCGCACCTGTTTACTATAGGTGTATATCTTGGTATACATTATAAAATGATAGCTATAATTATTTACCTATTATAATAACTTTTTAATTAATGTCTGATTTCAGTTTATTGACTTTTTCAATAAAATTATTTATTGAGTTTATTTCTGTTAATATAAAAGATTTGTAGTCCTTAAGTAGACCAAAAACAATTTGAAGTTTAAGAAAATGCAATAAAGTCGATTTCGCAAAAAAGTGTCAGTTATTTAATTTCGCCATGACGGGGACGATTGGATCTCCCCTTCTTACGATCTTGTTACACAAATTTCGCTTCATTTACTTTCATTAATCTCTTTATATATGCACGTCTGTTTAAAGTGCTTTTTACCTGAATTTTGTTTAAAAGTCTCCGATTTGGTCGTAATAAGTACGCCGCGATCTCCAAACACTATCTCTACCATCCACATGAAAATAAATAGTATTAAATCATATCGCCTAATATTAAGAAAAAAAGAAATACTAAAAAAATTCAGAAGAAACTTCTAAATACTTTTCAGAGAAATTCTTTAATATATTTCACGTAAAACATAACCTATGGCAAAATTTGGAATCGTACTATGGCACGACAGTGGATCCATGAACATATCGAGCTATTACCGCCATTTTATCGTAAGCGACATTTTACCAAATATATTTTTTATTGTAAAATGTAGTTGTAAACTACTATTTTGTTTCTTTTCAATTTTAGTTAGATTAGACCCTACTGAACCAAAAATTTTATGTCTGAAAACAAAATAGTAGTTTAAAATATCTTTTGTTACAATAATTATATATTTGTACCTAACAAATGTCGCTTAAGATTATGGCGGTAAAGGCCGTATAGGGGACTAAACGTTGACGTTACAATTGTCGAAGCGTCGACGGATCAGGTATTGACCGCATAGAAAGTTATTTTTGTGTTGTTTTTATGAATGCAGACAAACCTAAGACCCACTAACGATGCTTAAACGTTTGTATAACAACAAAGATACCCCCTACATTTCACAAAGCCATTAATTAAAAACTCAAACTGTCCTATTACATTAGAAGTATAAAATCCATATTCCTGCAGTAACGAACGCAATTATTCGGATTCAGTCAACAAAGACAGAGCGGAGTGGTGCACAAAGAGACCATTTCATAAGTTAAAGCGTTCCTGACGATAGTTATCTGCAAGCAACTAGTGATGTAGTAAATCCTAAGAGTACACTTTCCGAACTATTTCTCTTGTTGAGCCCTTACTACTGCAGGTCCGAACTTAAATTGATTACTCTAAAGATTTCGAAAGTGATAGAGTAGGGTCAGCCAGCTTTCTTTTCCCATTATTCAATTAAAGCTATAAAACAAGGAAAGTATGTATCTATACTAATATGTAAATGTTTAAGTGACACTGTTAGCATGTTTTTTATTTAACTCATATTTATATTTTCGCTAAGGCAAACGAGGGTACAGAAGTAGTCTAGAATACGGATTCAAAGTGTAAGGAAGTGGAGCTGAATATATCTATAAAATCGTAAAATTTAGTTGTTTATACTTTCGAGAACGACGAGAACTGCTAAGGTTGATCTCAATTCGTGTGGAAAAAGTATATATTTATCTTTTTTTAAGTGTAATGTAGTAGACTAGAGAAAAAAAGGAATATTTGACAATCTTTCAATGTAGTAGTTTTTATAAATCTGAAATATGACTTAGTCTATAGATCCATTAAAAATAATGGTTTGGCTTGTCTCCATGTCATAGACTGGCGGGAGTATAAAGCGTAGACAATAATAATGTTGAAGATAACATATTTTTTATACCAGAAAATTGAATATTTTCGCGAAATATAGAACCGAAGTTTACCTGAACGAAAGCGTTACATACTGTATTAAACTTATATTATTCAAACTAAAGGTAATACTGGAATATTTTTAAGCAGGCAATCGAGACAAAATTGTTGACTCTAAATTAGCGTCAGTGGAAAGATTTGAGCTTGCAAAGTAATTTGATTCGCCAGTTTCATTACATTTAAGATTTACGATCTAGAATTTCTCGTTGGTTTCCGAGTTTGCTCACTCATCGTTTCCTGCGAATTTGATAAGATAGTAGTGGTTACATGAGATCCTGGCCACACAATTCCCTGTGAGGATTAAAGCCGAGAGAGAAAAGACGATTAATACCACAGACTACCGCACCGACGGGGAATTTATTATAAAACGGTTTCAGCGTATATTCTCGGTCCTATCGTTCGTTTTGCGATAATACACGAACGCTCTTTTAGGATACTAGTGTTTTAAGAATGTTATATTATTAAAGACTCATAACTTAGCATTGTTATTACTTTGAAAAAAAAAACATATTGGGGATTGTTAAATATATATACTTAAATATAAAAGCGATGTATCTGTTTATTTAGGACTTTAGTTGTATACTGATTTTAGATTTTCGTAACCATTTTGGTAAAAGCCCTTACACCGGTCATGTCCGCCTGTCTGTTCATCCGTCTATGTATCTCACAGCCATTATACTTACAAAGCGAAGTAGAAAGGTTTATTCTATATAATATGCTGTTACAAAATAGTGTTGCGGTATCGTAAAAAAACACGGAGCTGTGTGTACGCAAGTGAGGGCTGCAGAAGAAATTGAGTATATAATTTTATAAACACATAGCTGTTATCTTTGGCAAATTTTCAAAAATTACAATTATATTTTGATGTAGCTCAATATGTGGCGTAATATTCGTTTCCACATTCATAAAGAGTGTGCTCCTCTTTAATTTTTGAACTATGTAGTAAAAAAAGGAGGTTGTTAATTACAAAAAGACTTACAGAGTTTTGTAGGCAAGTGACAAAAATAGTGATCGTTCATTATGTTTAAGCGATTTTACACTAAAAATAAAATTGGCATGTAGAATGTAAGATCCTATTTTCAATGGGTACTTTATATTCTTCATAATACCGAACTAAAATTTCGCAGGCGAAGCCTCTAAGGTGGGACCAGTTATTTTTTAATATATATTTGCACCCTAAAGATACATCATTAAAATTACAATCTAGTCTAGGGAATAAGGGTAATGAGTAATTTATATACATTTTTTTAAACTTGTAATAATAAATATATGTGCATAAATTAAACTATACAATAAATTAAAAAAAAACTATATACAAACTAAAATTGAACTATAAAATCTGGTACCAGACCGCTGTCTGTTGGAAATGTGCCCAAAAGACTGGCCATATTGCCTCGCTGAATGGCAACACTAATGCGTTGCTCAAGCTGTAGACAAGTCTTTTGGTCTCTTGAGACATCCATTAGACGTTTGGCTATGTCTCGATAAAGCTTGTGTGCCTCAGGCCCCCATGGTGCCAGAGTCTTGACGGCTGATTATTTGCGGCGTTTTAGAGCCTCCTGTTTTGCAGAAGCTGTACCGGCAGACATGGTAGTGGCTGGAAGATGAGACGCTTCCAAAGTATCGACGCAAGACGCATCCCATACTAAGGGACGACCCATCTTCCAGGGCACCAATGACATACCATCGGGTTTCTTGCCATCGTCGCGGCACAAGCCGTTCGGTTCTAGAACGGCAGGTAGCCCGGCGGCGACAAGAGCCCTAGGGATTATGTCATTAAGTAATGCATGACAAGGAATTCTGCCGGAACTTCTGATAAATGATAATAAAAATAAATGAGTGATTTAAATCTGACCCAAAATAAATAGATATAACTTAAACTAAGAATGTGCCCAATAGCACATTCTTATTTTTTCCATTAAGGGGAAGACACTTTGTTAATGTATTCTTTGTTAATGTTTGGCATATAGCATTACACTTTTTTATGGAACAAAACTCCAGTGTGTCCCAAAAAATGTTTACGTTAAGTTGCACGTAACGCCACATTTGTCTTCGCAAAAATGTATGCTGGTGTAAAACTGCACTTACAATGAGAATGTTTTATTCGTATCATAATTCGTAACGTTATTTTAGGGTGCTTGAATTTAAACTGTTTAAGTTTAAGTTGGTAAGGTAATTTTCCCTTTTTTGACTAAATGAAGGTAAAAGTTTACCTTTTCTAACATTTCTCATCACTTTTGACACAATTGAATATTAAGGTTAAAATAATTAATTACCGTATAATGTTACGGTTAAATTATTGCGCTATAATTGTTTCATTTGGCTTCAATGGATGTTAAGTATTCATTAAATTTTATTTGAAATTTAGTCCTTTTTATAGGTTTTATCAACCGTGATTTATTCAATTGGTGTAGTGTAAAGATACTGAGTTCTACTTTTTATTAGGTAATTTCGGAAAAAATGTCGATACTAATTGTGCCTTAAATGTTACTGAAATAGACTTCATATATACAAAAATATTCGTGGCGTATTCATAATGTTCCTCTTTGTCCATTAACTGGAGAAAATAATGTTTATAAACTCATTACTATTTTATTCAAAAATGGGAATTTTTTGTTGCACAGTCGCGAAAATAATCGTCACCTTAAAGTTGGCTTACACGAACACAAGAAAAAAAATCGTTTATAAAATATAGAAACGTCAAAAACGAAAATTACAAAGTTGACAACGACAGATGCTGAGATTAACAATAAGAAACAAAGAGGATATAATCACTACACTTAACGTAAATATTCAAACCAATAAAAAGGTGTTATGTCTTCTTAGACAAGATAGAAAATCAAACAACTTTGATCTAAGTAGTTTTAAACATTATTGTCAAATAGTTATACATTATTTTATGTGGAACAGTCTGTTCTGACTTAATTTGAAAAGGTAACATGTGGTCGCGAAACGTTAAATGAATAGATTTGAAAACTGGCGAACCTTTTTATACCACTACTGTACACAAACGAGAGTACTACATGTATATCGAATGTTTATATTTAGCATCTTACTAGTTCCTGAGATAATCACTTGTGACACACAGAGAGACAAACATACGCCGGAATAAGACCATAAAGATTCCTTTTTACTTCTGATAGGAAGAGGCTTGTCAGCATTTTTTTACATTTTATTTAGTTCATTTAAAGTGTCAATCTTACAACTAAAGAGACAATTTATTCTTACCCTATTGTTGTTATTATAATTTCAACATAAGACTGTAATTATTTTTAATATTAATTAATAAATGTCTATAAGAACCTTAAAAATGTGAAAGAAAAGTCTATTAACAAAAACTTTTCCATCAATCAGTTTCGAGGTATTTAAAAATTCTAGTCGTGTGAATAGAAAGTAAATACCAAGTCTCCCACCTGTGCAAATGCCAACCTACAAAGCCTATCAATATACTCCTCACCTGTCAACTATGTAAGAATAATGATATACTGTGTTACATATTACCCCAAAGAGGGACAGTGACCTCTCTGTTGCGCTGAAACATTTTTTATTGCCGCCTTAGATTTTAATTATTATTTTAATTAATATGCTTTATTGTATTAAAAGATAAAGTTAATATATTTTTATGTTGTATAGGTTCACGTTGACTGATATTGCACCTGATTTCAGATGGAAAAGCAGATTAAGATGGAGCACGCTTACCTAGAAGATATCGGTTCACGCGAGACTTCAAGGCACCTAAATCAAATAGAATAAATAATAAATAAATAGAATAAATTACAATACAATATGTGATCTTATCGCTATTAACGATTTCTTCCACAACCTTTGTATACACAAAACGTTTCATAAAAACAGTGGTATGTTGCATTATTCTCACTTTACAGATTCAGTGTCTCATAATAAATAAATATATAAATACATGTTTTGTGTAAATAAAATACAAATGGTAATTGATATTTTTGATTAAATATTTTTTATGGTTTAGCAGCCAAATAATCAAGGCACATCGCTTGCGCTTGTTTGGCCACCTCCATAGAATGGGGAGGAGTGCGCAGTGAAAAGAGCCTATCTGGGCCGACCGATGGTACGACGGCCAGTTGGTTGCCGCAGTTATCGCTAGACTGACGTAGTGGAGGCTGATCTGCGCGAGCTTCAGACCTATGACCGGCACGACTCAGCGCTGAATAGAAAGGAGTGGAGTATTCTCGTTTCGGAGGCCAGGACTCTTTTTGGGTCGTTGGCCCTCTGCAGTTAGTTGGTAACCAAATTATAGACAGACGTTCATCAATGGAACCCTTTAATGCACGTGGTGCGAAACCGCATTAGAACGATTTTATTTATTCTTATAATTCAAACGACAATATATAAATAAAGTCGAAGAAGTATGTACATATTATACAAAACGTAAAATATCAGCGTAGAGATGTTACAAGAGGAGTTTTAGTCGACTTTTCAGAGGGCTGTTCAGGACATAATGTCGTCTTTATCTGTATCCAGACTTTACTGTTGCAGACAGGATATTATGAATTAGGGACAGCACAGACTATTGCCAATATTCTTTTTTATTAATATATGTAGTTTTCGATACCAAAAGATTAAAGGAAAATTAGATTATTATTATTATTATTGATAATAATCATTTTTTTCAAATTATGTGATAAAATTCATATGTCGTTTCGTCAAATTATATAAAATATTTGAAACAAGTTTTAGTAGAACTCATAGCCTAAAGTTTTTTACAATTGTAGTGCCAGATTTACATTATTAAAACTCGGCAAAAATGAATAAATACTCGTTGCTGTTGCTGTCCTTTTTACTTTTTGTACGTACATATTAGTTACGATTTACGTTGGGACGCCATAAGCTTTAACGAATGTCTTCATGCTGCGAACAGTAGTATGCAAACATGATGAAATTATTTAAATATGTTGCATAATAAATAAATATTTATAGGTGTATAATGGTAATAAACAATCCAAATGATATTTAGATGAATTTTGTAATACTAATCCAGTAATGTATTTATACTACCAATACACATTCATATGAAAATATTATATTTTCCTCTCATTGGGAATGGCATAATTTTGATATTAGTTTTCTCAAGAAGTTTACCATCTCTGTTAGCGTGTATTATTTTGTGATCATATCACATTAGACCAGTATATTTAAAATAATCATTCTGTATAATTTTGTAGATACGCGTAAGATTTTGAATAAAATTTTATAAGGGTCAGCGTTTTAAGGCTACATATAATTTTGTTTTTTGAGTAGAATTGAAAGCACATGTGCAGGTAAATGAAATAGAGAGTTTGTCGTTTTAGTTTTTAAATTTATTAAACCGTATAAGTATGTACACTGCTTAATTTCTATACGGCCGGGGTTACGTTGTCTACAGCTATAGGCGTCTGTCGCAGTGACATTTCCAAACATGAAGGGAACAAATGGTTTTGACATTCAAGTGTTTAGCGACCTTGGTTCTATTATACACATAATGTAGGGGCAAGTAGGGTATTCTAATTATTCGTACATTTTCATTGTTTAAATTTCAGCTGTTTTTCTTAAAATCTGAGTGACTTAGGTAGGATTTGGCATAAACAGTTGTAATTATTACAACAACATTTTCTCTCATTTAGTTACTACAAGAATCGTAAATATTCACTTTTTCTTTTCATTATCTACACTATTTTTATATACTACTTTATAAAAATTGAAGTGACTTTCATTGGATGTTTGGATATTGCCCTGTGTACCTTCTTCATGGCCTTGCGAATATACCGATTATTATAAAATTTGGTTTATATGTACTTTCAATACAGAGTAATCATAACCATCGAATACCTACTTGTTCTCCCAACATTTGGGATAGTTTATGCAGGATACAGATATGTTATGTACGCTAGAGAATTTGAGTAAAAAATAAATTTAAACTTATAAATTGATGAACGTTATTCTTTGACATAATTTAATTCTATATTTCAAATATTTTTTTTAGAAGTTGAACCGAGTAATTTCACGTAATTCTCAAAGTTACGACAAGCATTCACTTGAAAAAAAAGACAGACATATAAAAACTTAAGTGGGAATAACTGGCTAAACTCAAACTATCTAGACAACGATACGAAGTTTTATTCTCTAAGGAAATCCAAAGGGGACATTGGAGGAGGGCGGCAGGGTGACGTCACGGCTGACGATGTAAATAATTGGTCTGTCGAACACACCTGCCGTGGAAAGAAAATTAAGCGAAACGCAATTTGACTGAGTGATGAAGCACCCTGAGTGGATTAGTTTAATGAGAAGTTACCGACGAAAAATCATCCTTGATTAGCAACTTTATAGCTTTATTATTATTATTAAAGACAACCATTTATTTCTACATAATAACCCCCCAATATTGTTTTCATAGAGTTAATAAATACTGTCAGAGGGAGATAATAAAATACGCTCGACTGCACCGGAGGTTGAGGTCCCTAAGCAATAGCCAGATAACGCTATGTAGCGCGACATACGAGTCGCAATCGCGTTTATGGGCTCATTGCATGATAACCCTCCTTAAAGACGTCTATACTTACGCCAATCTAGTCCCGAGCCATCATAAAAAGACTCTTTTATCCAAATTGCTATCGGATTACTTTTTATTTCGGTCGAATAACCCACTTCGGATAATTAGCGATAACAGTTACGCACCGCGCCCGCGCAAACGGAACTTTTGTGGTGAATTTTTTGATGCCTAAATTGCAAAGGTAACAACGTCGAGTCGGGCGTGTTTATTAACAAATTCATAAACATTGACTTTCGAATAAAACGGTGGCGGGTGGCGCTGGCGAAATGTGGACGAGCAAACACGCTCCATATTTTCATGGGATTCAAATAAAAATAAAGTGGATGACCAGAGGCGGTCTAATTTAATATGAGCGCGGGACATCTCGTCATATGGGCGATGTACCTGCTTTCATTTTATTGCGCCAGACGGGTGACTGAATACAAAAATGTTTCAACCGGCGGCCGGGCATTTGTCAGCTGTTAAACAGTTTTATTATTGCCGGACGAACATCGCACAGCCTATTTGCATAATTGAACGGCCACTTGGAGGCACTAGCATTGTTATACTCTGCCGTTCCATTTGTCAGATTCGCCGTATCATTTATGCATGTAGCTCATAACGAGGACGGAGTCGTTTTTCTGGACGATTCATTATTTCTCCCTTTGTGTGGTTTATTATATGAGCGCTACCCGCATCCTTAAAATAGAAAATATTTAGCATAATGTCCAACCGCCGCTCTATTGGCATAAATAACCAAATTTTATAATATGAAGTTCAAACGAACTAATCTGGAATTTTATCAACACATTATGTTTTTGTCATGTCTCTCTACAGTCTATTTAGCTAGTGAAAGGCATACGAATTTAGGTGTTAACAGTCCACCCTAAGTATTCCAAATATAAACGCGCCAGGTCATTAATTAAAAAAAACTAAATGTCCGATAAAAAAAGAACAATTGTATTCTTATGTTTTGAGAATTGTAACCGTATAACAAACTATTTTGAAAAACTTGTTAAATAATTGTTAGAAAAAGTCTCGACTACAATTTTAATTTCTTCCAGATAACCTTTGGATGGCCAAGAAGTTTGATAGGAACTGCGGTATGTTGCTTTATTCTCACTTTAAAGATCTTATAATAAATAAATATATACATCTGTATTGTTCGTCGATCGTTGTAAAAAATATCATTTCTTGCCTTTAAATGCCAGGCGTAATATAAGTGATATTTGTTTCTTGATGAAGTTCGCTAGAGTTGACATTGATTGTCCAGATCTGATCTCCAAAGTATCACACAAAGTATGTTTTTTTTCTCTTCTTTCTTTCTCTTTACCAATAAGTGGAGGTTTATTATCAGCATCTCTTTTTTTTAAATATTATTGTTACTATATTTTGTATTTATTAGACTATAAGCCTTCCCAAAATAAAATAAAATAAGTAAAAAGCTAGACATAGTAATTGAACAGGGTGACCTCTTAAAACAATATTCTACCATCAGACGAGATACTTTTCTAATTAGCGCTTGTTAAGGTAAAATTGAGAGCCGAAAATATCCCGTAACGTTTATTGCTTATTAGCTTTTAGTGAGAACTGAGAGAATATTCTCCGAACAACTCGCCGTTATATATGGATGGTGTACTACATAAAAATCAGGTTAAGTGTCCATTGGAGCGCGCCAATCAAACGGCGTAATCGCGCATTGTTTGTAAAAAAAGTAGGTAAGTAGAAGAAATAGCGGCCGGATCGGATCAGACTACAATAAAAGAGTAATAAAATCTTGCAGTGGTACACAAAAAGCAGGCGTTATCTTCAAGGCGTAAATGTTTAATGGCACGAGCTACTCTGAGCGTCCGTGCGCACCTCGCGATCCGATTTTAAACTGATGACTTAAAGTTGTTACGGAAATAGCTACTTAGGTGAACTGCCGGGCACTTAAAACGATACTCTATAGTACTCTTTGATTTCTTTAAACAACCATTGAGCAGCTGTAACCATGATTTCACAAAGTGATACTTATCAGCGCTATATTAAGGTTTCTTGTAAACTTTTGAATGACTTCATTTTTTCACAGTAAAATTCGCTCCATTTATATTTACTGCGTTTGATCACAGACAAAGAATATTGTAAATGACAACGCAGTATTAAACTTAATTGTGAAAACTCCAAGTACTACATCAGTACATGATGCCAAGGGTCATATTGCACGTGCTTATTGAGATTTTATTATTTGAAAAATAATCATTCTTAAACAAAATGAGTTTCTCATCCATGGCAAAACAGTTGAATGGATCTTAAAGAATTATCGCAAGGAGATAGAATGTATCCTGAAGAAGGATTTAGGCTACTTAGGATTTAAAATTTGAGTCCTATGAAATATTGGATGAAAGTTTTTATGTGCAACCTATTATTACTAAAGTTATGGATATGAAAATTCATGTTCAGACCTTTGGTAGGAAATAAAGAAATACATTATCAGCATTACAGATAAGTTTTTACTTTCAAAAAAGTGATCCCGCAAGTATCAACTAGTTTTTAATTTAAAAAAGCTCTTACACCTACAATCCGAGCAGCAAACAGATTATAATATAATAGTAGTAAAATTGTAGATTAGTACTTATAACAAGGGTTCACTACAACCACATTTGATGTTAAAATGTTCGGCGGCAACTTCAAAGCTCCCAAGCGAGATCACGTATTACTCGTATGTATGTACAATCATCATAATAATTGTTTGAGTAACATCGTGCTACCTAAAACGGTTAAAATATTCACCAAAATGCAAATTCAACTCGATCGAGTGAATTTTGATTTCATAGTTTGGGGTTTATGGTTTGTAACAAAATCAATTCTGTGTTAGGAGTTGATTAATGTTTGTTTAAATATAAAGTTGTTGTTAATAAAACATATAGGTTTTCTATTTGGTTATTAAATGGAAATCATTTATGTTTTCAGTTATTTCTGTTAGGACTAATACTATCAGGTTTCCGAAGACATTTTGGCAAATATGGAACTGGCATGTTTGTCCATCTGCTCACCTGACTGGCAATTTTGTAAGAAAATAGTGGATCCACAATTTCACATATATAAGATATATCAAAAATATGCCGCTATACAATAGGTACTCTGTAGTTATATGTATGAAAAATTGTGGGTGTGTGCAGTTCACACGCAGTAGAAGTGAAACTTCAGAAAATATACTCACAGAATTCTTCTCTAACTTTTATTAATATAAATATAATTCCTATAGCTTGCATCCATCAACATATTATAATTCAAAATAAACTTCTCAAGTATCACTTTCAATTTTACACTGTTTTAGTCTAAAAAATATTATTAACAGTTTTATTTCGGTCCAAATTGGACCTATGTTTAATCATCGGTCTTATTGACTCTCTAATCTGTGCTGCGCAGTGTAAAACTCGTATCTCCTTCTCTCGCACGCGTAGTCCTCTAGATTTATGTGTTTATCTCTTTTTAGTGTCGCTTTTTCGTTTCATGGAGTTTCAAATCACAACGATTCTGAAGAAGATTCGCTTAAAAAATTTGGAGTGGCCATCACAGGTATTAATTTTTTATCTGTGTACAGTGGTGTGTGATATTATTAGTTAGATCTTGAAAAATGATAACGAATGTTTATTAGTGGTTTGGTTAAGATAAAATAGGTGGGACGTAAAGAATATAATAAAGGGAATTTACTCCAACATAAGAATACCTTAATATTAGTTCACTTTTCTAACTTTAGTTCTTTAACACCATAAAGTAGAATACAGGGCTTAATTTTATTTTCAATTTTTAGCTTATATAGACAAGTTATCCAGAATTGGATTCTGGATAACTTCTCTATATAAGAATAAACAAGCTGTCCCGAAAACTGGCAAGATTGCCTCGTTGGATAGCCGTACTGACCTAGGCGCTAATTTAATAAGTTAATTTTAAAACTTATAATTATGTCTTTTACTCGACACCTAGAGTGTATAAGACAAATACAGACTCTGGGGTATTTCTAATGGGAGACTGCCGAAAATACTGGCTGATTGTTATGGGCTCAATGTCATCAATAAATAAATTTAAAACATTTGAGAAGTATTTTAATTCGTAAACCTTATCTCAGCAAACGCTATTGTAATATTTCCCTCATATTTTTTTAATAAAAGGCAAAATTAATCGAGGGCTTTTGCGGACATCAAAACAACCTGAGGCCATTGTTAGAGATGATTACAGGAGTATTTTACAATGTAAATGTTAATTTTTATTACCTACTCAAATATAACACGTTTTCAAAGTATTGTTGTTACGGACCTTTTACCTCGTTGCCCGGCGAGATGTTTCCTTTTTCAAAGACTCATTGTTCAGGAAAACAGTTGTTTACATCTTGATTAATAAGAAGACTTTGATATCGAGTTCTGTGTAATTATTTTTAAACAGAGAAAAACGGTTATTTTTAGCTCAATGCTTTTGTTTTGTATATGGATCTCCTTATACCCAATTTTCACTCATTCTACGAAATATTCTGAGCTTATAGGCTATTAAGTTTGTTTTGTAGAAGACTTTCAGTCATCAACATACATTGAACGATACGATGTTTGTCTGACGCAGATTACACATACATATTTGTAATCCCGAGGGGAAAGTTTTCTTAACATGTATTCGTTCACTGTTAGCACGTGGATACCACGATTTTTTAGTACGTGTTTAATAGGTATAAAATAAACTCTAAAACAAGAAACATATTAATAAACTACTGCTAAAATAAGTTGCTATAATCATACTTTGATAATATTACGATAAAAATGGATTTATTTATTTATTTGTGTTCTAGTGACAAGGAGACTTTCAGAATTTATAACAAATATTTAACAAAATAATTGCTCTGTGTTGTCAATGTATATTGCTTAGTAAATTATTATCTATTTGAATATATTAGTAGTATAATAATAGTAATTTAACTGGTCTAATACATTTTGGTTACTAAGAAAAAGTATTTTTTATAATTATAAATATAACAAATATATTATAACAAATTGTAATATTTATAACAAATGTTACTATTAGTAAAAAAATATTAACTCATATGAATTCGTTAGGATTATATTGTCGTAACTGGGTACCTCCATACAAAGTCCATGAGGCTATTCCTTACGTAAAATTTTAAAAATTGTCCCGGTTGATTTGTCTGCCAATGTAATTCATTATTTTAATTTAATATACACGTACATCTTTACATGAAAACAATAACTTGCGACTGGTTATATCGTAAGTTGACGCCGAGGATACAATTCGAAATAATAGATGACTAGTTCATAATAAGCTGGAAGGAGAAGAAGACAAATGAAAAGGCGTTGACTATATATAGTAAACGAATTGCGTTCAATTACAAATATCTTAGAGGAAAGGAGATGAAGAATGTCTGAACATTTACAACGACACGACACTATTTTCTGTAAGATAATAGAAGGCATAACAGAAGGTAGAAGAGCGAAGGGAAGATCTAGGAGGGAGTTTAACGACCAAATAAAGGATAGGTGTCGTGCCGTATATAGAAGTGAAACAGCTGGCCGAGAATAGAGAGGATTTTTTTTTATTGTCATGATGTCGTTTAGATATATATAAATATATTTTTTTATGCTTTTTATTCTTCGTTATTACTTTTACCATTTATTCTTTTTTATTAAACAATTTTTAGTTACAACCTAGTATATTTTTATTTTTTATTTCTATGTATTTTCTTTCTTATTTACACAACAGTTATAAGTTAGTTACAACAATATTTATAGCTACTGCTATTACAAAAAAGTGCTTATTTATCCTATGTACTATATACGTTGTGTACCCTATTATGTCTTACTTCCTACACTGTTGTATATACGCAATAATGTTCCTTAATCTCTCCTCTTCTATTCTCATATACACAATCCTATGTTTTATGCTAATTCCTATGCTATTACTAATTTTATATACTATTTTATACTCATTAATATAAAGTTTGTATTCTAGTATAGAGGATTGGAAGAGGCTAGACCGACAAGAGCTAAGTAAGCTTTTAAATATTATGATGATGATAGTTCATATTCAAGTACAACTAGCCAACTAAGGTAACCAATACGAAACTAAATCAAGCTTGGTACTTAAATACCCGTACTGCTTTCTTTTATTATTTGAAAAGGGTACGTTCAAATAATAAATGGCGCTATTTTCATCCTTCCAACAATAGAACACGAATGAATAAACTCAATTAAGGCAGTGCAATTAATAGCCACGAATAATGGCTCAGGTGATTAATCAGTAATGGTAGTGATTGACGTTTTTAATTTACCCTTGGAGGTCTTGGGGCCCCTACAGACATCGCGATTGGTCGGCTTTCGAGTCTGTCAGAACGATAGTTTCGCGGCAACCCACCTAAACATGATTGTCTGACGTTCTAATTTTAAATTTTAAATTAGAATTTTAGGTTCATATTCTTGAACGACAATGATTTGAAGCGATTTTTTAGGGTACCGCAACTTTTTTGAGTTATGGAATCTTTCTCTTTTTTCACCTTTTCCCAATAAAGTTGCCACAATATGCATTTTCCTGTCGTACTTCTCTATTCTGTCATACCACAAATCACCCTGTTATCCTTCATATAATCCATTCATCTCTTTTTGGCCTATCTTTACAATTGCACACGTCATTCTTCTAGCTTAACATAATTTTTTTAGGTGACTTTCATCTGTCCTCATTACATGCTCATATAACTATAGCTCAATAACACCTAAGTATTTTCCTTTCCTTTTTCAGACACGGGTGCAACTTTCAAAGATCATTATGTATCATCCTATTTTTTTTTTGAGATACGGAATATTTTTTATTAATAGATTTTATTAAAATTTCATATTCCACCTCTACAGAACTCTTCAAAGTGTGTAGTCCGACACGCATTGACCGATTTATTATGTGCAAATTCCAGATTGGAATCCAAAGTCCCTTTCCTAATACTTTCTGTTTAGTTATTACGAAACAGGTTATTTATTCATATGCATTCTTTAGGCTCTTTGAATATAGAATCATTGAGACGTGTGTAATCTCACATGACATAAAGTGAAGATGTTTGTGAGTCTACCTTTTCTTCCGAGAAGTAAGAAACTAACATGAATAAAGTAATAAAAGCTGACAATGATATCAGAGAACGTACGTATTACCATACATTTCAATGGAGATTATATGGTCCTATTCTGATAGAATTCTACTCTGTAATTTTATGTTCAAAACAATTACAAGATTCTCGTGCACCATCTATATTTATCCCTATTCTATTAATAGCAACTACAGCCTACCATAAAACATAAATTTTAATGAAAAGGTATACTACAACAGCGATCTCTTTAACGAGTGGGCAGTAATAATGAATTTTAAACTAACAAAATAGCCAGTTTTGAAAACAAACTTCACCGACAAACGTATAACAACTATTACTAACTTTCAGTTTTTAATTTAAACTGTACATTCGTATCTGTTATTGTTTCATTGTTTGAGTCCAATTTTGTTTGGAAAGGCCGTTTAGTACTCATATCTCAATAATCAAACTCATGTTTTCTCTGTTGAAAACTATCTAAGGATTATATACCTATATAATTCCATAATCTTTATAGTAAATTTGTTGACTTCTAACTCTGGACATAGGTCCAGCATTATTTTCCTTATGTTAGTAAGAGAAGAACGAGAACTAACATAACGAAACTTTCACGGCGAAAATGAGAAGGAATACCAAAAAAAAGACAGCTTCGTTCAAAATGGGCCACTATACCTCGAGTAATGTGTGGAATGCGTAAAGCATTTACGCTTGCTGCTACAAAACATGGTCCATATTCCAACGATAAAAACAAAAATCTCTAAGCATGTTTCATGTTAGCTATATAATTTTCTTCTTGGTAGTTGGTGTATTCTTACGGCTTTAAAGGACGACATCTAACATTTATCTAAACAAAGTAAGCGTCACATTTATGTAGCTATTAGTAAGGATTATCATAACATAAACACTGTAACAATTTGTCATCCTACTGCCAACAATCCATTTACAGTTCAGTCGTTATGTTTTGTATCAGGAAAACTACATGTGAAAACGTTAATTAAGTATGCTAATGCGGCAAGATCTAAATGATCGGTCACGAGCCTCGCAAATTACTTTTGTGAAGCACCTAGTAAGTGAGTGTTAGAGTCGCCGCGATACGGATATTCTATGCTGCATCAGATAGGTATTTTAACACGACGATAATTTCAAGCAATTTTAGGTAGTAAAGTGTGGTCTATAAGATATAAATTCTCTTGAATGTATATTGGTACATAAGCTGTTATTCGTTCAACAGTGATCAATTATAACCGTCTATTCGATTTGATGCTCGCTTGGTCCCTAGGGCTGTTCGCTGCTCGCTTTGGCCAGCAAAGTTTAAATTAATTCACGATTGACACATCAGAATCTCTCCAATATTGTGATTTTAAAATTCTCTCAGGACAGCTTTTGTAACAACTGTTATTCAGAATTTTCCAAAAGTTAATTGTGAAACGCTAGCGCTCTGTATTTACTTGCAAATATTGAAACAATAATTTAATTGTCATTCTTATTGTTTTTGGAAATTTCAAATATTTATTATCGTCTAAGGTCGACGACGTTTGGGTATCCGACCTCCATATGTCACTACGCAATGGCAAATTGAAATTGTGTAAAACTTAAAATTAGGGTTGATCGCTATACATGTAGGTAGTTATCTAAAAGATATTTTTTTTCTGTATTCAACGTATGGTTTATTGTTAGATAAATCTTGATAAAAAAAACACATAGATATTTATTAAATCTTTGTTTATTTAAATCATAACGCAATACTGGCTTTCCGTTAAAAATATATTCTACCTTTAAATTTTTGTATTATGAGGTGAAAAAATCTGAAAATTCAAAGTTTCAAAATACTGGTATGTAAAATCAGCTTGAATAATGCTTATGTAATTTATGTGATAATTAATGGACTTTCGTCATCTCTACGAACCCTTGGACTGCATGTCCATGTTAGCTATATGGCAAACGAGTTATCTAATGGTAAGTTATTACGGAAACCTAATAATATCTGCAACACTATCCTTAGTGTGTGACTTACCTTATTGGGACTTTAATGATTAAAATAACTTCAGCCAGAATCCATTAGCGGAAAAAACTTTTTTAAGAAATAACTTCTATGGGACAAATTTCGGTCTCATGCCATTTGGCATGTGAGTGTGGAGCCTAAGAGCTGTTTTCCATGTAGGCAGTAATATTTTTGTTTGCGAGTGGACGTGCGCCGTGGAACAAGACAAACGTATAAATCTGCCCGCCGCACACATTCGTTGCGTGCTTCAGTCCGCCCCGGATTTATGAACTCTACCTCGTACGGCTCCATCAAAACTTTCCAAATGTTATAGCTACTTAACTCATTTTCTTCGTATAATAAAAGAAAATGTAGCGAAAAAAGTTTTCAAGCTACGCCTTTTTAGTTTGTGCAGCTGACAAAGTATTCTATATATATGTATTGTTACAACCTAGGCCCCGACAAAGACAAATTCCACGTACAAATCTGTAAAAGCACATTATATTACCTGTAGGTATTTGAACTAATTGTAATCCTTTTATGATCGTCTTCTTTTGTTCACTTATTTATTGGTATACGTGTCTAGTTATTGTGGAGAACAGCCTATTGTACTCGTTTATGGCCGCTTGCAGGCATCATTAGCCAGGTGTGCGGATTACGATTACTAGGAAATTGGGTGGACGTTGCCAGGCGGGCATATTCGCATTTGTGAAGTATAAAACGAAGAGCCGATTGAGAGGGAGTTAGTTGGGCTACGACTACGCTACGGGCGTGACGTGTACATTCGGGAATCTAATAGAGACGGACTTTGCGCGTTTTATTGAATTACGATCTTCTGCATTACGTTAGGATTTGTTTTGTTCGGTTATATTTGTACCTGTGTTATATGTGTTTGTATAGTTCTAATAAACTATTAGGTTGGGGAAAAAGTTTCTTCGCATTTTATATAAAAATTCAAAAGGTTTTTTATAAAGTTTATTTACATTTGACTACAGTATGTAGGTGCCATTTTGTTGGATAACTTTTTGCCATCTTGTAGGTAGGGACGTGATCCCATTGCTATAACAATTTTGGGGCTTCTGATCAAAAAACTGCGACAAGTGATTTTGGCAGTCCTCTCGTGATGTTAACCTGACACTGCCTAAGGAATTCTGCAGAGATCGAAAGAGGTGAAAATCTGAAGGTGCAAGGTCAGGACTATACGGCGGATGCATTAACACCTCCTAACCAAATTCTCGTAATTTTTGCTGAGTGGCTAAAGATGTGTGAGGTGTAGCGTTATCAAAGTGAAAAACCACACCCCTTCTGTTGATTAATTCCGGCCGCTTTCTCTCAACTTTTTACTTTAATCTCATCAGTTGTTCGCAGTACAGTTCAGAATCGATGGTCCTGCCTGGCGGTAACAGCTCCTAATGAATAATGCCCTTCCAATCCCATCATACACACAGCATCACCTTGTTGCGAGTAAACCCGGGTTTCGCCACAGTCTGTGAAGCCTGACCGGCCTTTGACCACGATCTTTTTCGCACGTTCTTGTCGTACGTGATCCACTTTTCATCATCAGTTATCAGCTTCTTCAAAAATGGTTCGGTTTCATTACGTCGCAATAAAGGAACACAAATAAGTACACGGTTCATTAGGTTTCTTTCAGTGAGCTCATGGGGCACTCAAATATCGAGCTTTTTTGTGTACCCAGCTTTTTTCAAATGCGCCAAAAGTGTTTTGTGGTCAATTCCCAGTTCTCCAGTTACATGGTAACTACTAATATGCCGATTTTGCTCCACTTTTTCAAAAATGGCATCAATTTTGTCCGTAACAGGGCGACCAGAGCGACGTGCATCTTTGATATCAAAATTTCCGGATTGAAAACGCTTAAACCAAATTTGTGCTACTCTCACAGATATTGCATTAGATCCATAAACATCACAAATTTTTTTCGCGGCTTGTGTTCCATTTTTGCCTTTTTTGTAGTAAAATTTTAAAATGTATCGAATTTCTTCATTAGATTCACTCATTTTAACAATAAGAAAAACAAATGAACATCACACACTTTCCTAATTTGAATTTGGAATTGTCTTCTTTAAAATTAGAACTTTTTAATGATACCAAAACCAGCCATATACAAATGGCAAGCCAAAGAGATCTTATTACAAGTTCATACATACTATATGCAAATAGACTTTTTTCCCAACCTATTATAATAATTCTAACGACATTTTAATTCGAGTCCCGCTAACTCGTAACAGTATGTCTATACAAAAAATTCTAAAATAAGTTATAAAAAAGAGGAATAGTTTTATAAAAACCAGATAAGAAAAAGAAATGAGGGATGAAAATCACGTGACAAAAAGTATGTTAAACAGGAAGATTGACGTGTAGGGATGTAAACGTATATCAAAAAAGAGATGGATGGATTGTGTGAAGGGTGACAGGATTTGTGGTGTGACAGAGAGAGAGAGTATGGAAGGAATCGAAATTTTGTTCTGCGCCTCAAATAATTAGGAAAAGGTGAAAGAAAAGTGAGAACATGATTTGTAATTTTTTAAACAATAATCAATAAGCTATTCGAATAAAATTATCATCGCTAACTGGTACAAATTTAGAAAGACCGTGTGAGTTTTGTAAGAGGATAAAAAGTATTTCAGTTGTATTGACTGTTAAGGGGCCATTCATAAATTACGTCACACGTTAAGGGCGGGGTGTGTGACAAGGAGGGAAAATCTAATATATTTAAGCTTTGAAACACGAATTTGAACAATTAACGATAACTTTTATTTGTGCAGGAACGGAGAAAGAATACAATTGCCTGCGGCCGGGTGGCATGTCGTAAGAGGCGACAAAACAACCCACACAACCACATCTACTACCCCTGGTCTAGAGTATGCCGCCATGACAACCTTGAGTTGTGTTCCGGCATAAGTGGCCAGGTTGCAGTCTCCCTTTCGAGAGCAGCAGGACATTGGTAGCACCTTTGGTATTACATATGTCCATAGGCGATGGTAACCGATTTCCATCAAGTGGGCCGTCTGTCTGCTGCAATAAAAAAAAACTTCAAATACATCCATCTTTATCTGTATGAGCATAGTGTTTCAATTATTAAAAAATAATTTAAATGGAAATAAAACTAATTACGGAACTGCTGTTTTAATTTAATAATTTCTTGATGTAAAATTACAACAAAATATTTGATGTCACACTAGGGAGAGAGGAGTCTCAAGAATGTGACCAGCTGTGACAAAGACGAGAGAGGGGACATAAAATCGTGAAATTCGTGTGACGTAATTTGTGGATGACCCCTAACTATCAAACGTTGCATATTTTATCATATGTTATATTTTTAGATTCTAATTAAAATACAGTTATTATTAAAACTATTATAGACTACAGTACATATACAAAATCAGATTTTAATATATAAATACTAGCTGTACCCGGCAGACGTTGTCCTGCCTTTATAAAAAATAAAAATCTAACTCGAATTGACTTGAACAAACAGAGTAGAAAATTATTAAAGTACTTATATCGCTATTAAAAAATAGAGGTTGGTGATAGAAGGGTGAAAATTAGGGTTGTGTGTATTTTTTAATGCAACATCATAAAAAAAAAATGACCAAAAGATAAAAAATAAAAAATTTAGGGGTGGACTACCCCTAACATTTAGGGGGATGAAAAATAGATGTTGGCCAATTCTCAGACCTACTGAATATGCACAAAAAATTTCATCAAAATCGGTCAAGCCGTTTCGGAGGAGTATGGCAACGAAAACTGTGACACGAGAATTTTATATATTAGATGAGAGTTATAGTTCATAAAGGATTTAAAAAATATTATATTGACAATTAAATGCTATTATAATTTGGACACATTTTTGTAGATCATTTTTAATTGTTTATGAAATAAATCGATCTGCTCCTCACAATACCATAGCTATACCTGTATAATAACCCTATTAGGGTTATTATAAACTACCACTGTAACATTGTTTCATCATTATGTGCAATGAATGATTGATTTGATTAAGTAATTAGGTTAAAATGTTTCTTTGTTCCTTACCCACAGCATTGGTAATGAATGCTTATAATGCAATTTAATATTTGAAATGTATGTATCAATATATACCAGAATGCATATATATTTGTTATATATATACATACGGATATACGAATCCAATGTTTAATATGAATAGAATAAGCGTTATACACAGAAACTTTTTAAATTATGGGTATTCCTCAAATATTGAATTGTTTCCTATTCAAATAGTTTATTGACTATTTTAAAACAAAATTAAATTTCGTTTCAAATGTAAGGGGTGTAGGACGCCCGAGGCTTATATTGTACAATCGCGTATGATGCATACATAAGGAAGGTACATATGTTTTTTTATGAAAATTTCCAATTGGCCGGTTGATATTCGCGTACCATTGAGCAAATTCGTAGCGAATCGCGTGTGACATTTAATTGACAAGTGAATAAAATTCGATGTAGCCATGCTGTTGGAATGACGGTGTTGCGACCCGGTTGACAACACTGGACGTGAATTTCTGGCAATAAATACGTTTACAATATACTAGTTCGTGTTTATTTATTTTAGGATAACTCTCAGTCATGTGTCGAACATCGACGATTAAAAATTTAAGTAATACTCACCAGATATTCACGACATTCAAACTTTACCGATTCTACTGTTTATTTTTATACGAAATGTAAGTCTACTAGTGGGGGGATCATCTGGGATAATGTTAAAGATTTAGGCCGTTTCACGCAGCTATGGCTATTGGTCTAAGGCGATATTTCAGATGCGAGATTGGTAATGACGTACACTAACTGGTTATGCGTTAACGGCTTTATTTTATAACGTTTTAAATAAGACGCATTCGACTAGAGCCTAAATCTTTCGCAATAAAGCAGCTAAAACCCCAGCATAATAAACTTACAACAAAGAAAAAAAAATATTTTAAGATTAAAGAACTTATACTAACGTGCTACCGACGTTGGTATAAGTTCTTTCTGATAATATAAATATCTATAGAGAACGGTAACCATGTTTGATCAGATGGACCGTCCTTGCATCAAGGGGACCGTTAGGCTATCTACTTATACTTCAGCTATAAAAATGTAAAACAAAGTATGGAAAGCTCATAGGTGAACACACGATCATGTTGACAGCATTTAGTAATCCCATTGAAATTTACAACGGAAAGGTTGAACATTCTAAAGCTTAAAGACGTCACACTGGTAGAGTGAAAGCAATGCCATAATGGCTTAACTTGTTAAGGCAAAGTCTTATAAGCATGTGGTGGCCACATCACGCTCAGGTTTGCTGTGAGAACATTCTTGTTGAATCGCAATTATTTTGAAAATAGATGGTCACATATATTAACATAAATAATCACGATGTTCATTATCCAAAATATCGAATTGAATATCCGTAAAAGAACTAAAGTAAACGTATCTGCAAATTTAAGTGAGTATTTTTTTTTTTTAAGGCGGGGGAAATGCTTTTCGCACATACCGGGTCCTTTGCTAGGGATTAGACCGTTGTTGATCATGGAGGCTTTTCACTGAGGCAATCCAAACAATAATCAACCGGCTTGTGTGGAGACTCGACTGATCAATACCCCACTAAAACCACCCTCCTCCCATGTGCCCGCGCTTATGGTAGGAAAGACGTGAGATACAGAACGTAATGAGTATACTCTAAGTTCAAGTAACTAGCAATAAAGACCATTGACCTTTTAGTCGTTCGATCAGGGGTGACAAACCTTTTCTGTTGTCAATAATATAAATATCGAATGTTAATTTTAATATCTATAATATAAAATTCTAAACACGCCGTGCCTGTACATTAAAGTTATTTAAAGAAAACAACTGCTATAAGACTATATAAACGATGGAGAACACGACGATTTTTTTTTAGATTTCTTATCTGTTTGTTCGGCTTCATGTAAAATATACTGGGCCGATTTCGATGCGGTTTTCACTGATTGACAGAAGATTCTTATTAAAAACTGCGCAACTTTTAATCCTGGGAACCCCGCGGGAATTTTTCTGGGAATGATTTAAAATGGCCAGATTAAAAAAAATCGAATTCCAATGTGACATTTTTTACTAATCGATAGCAAATTTAATGTAATAAAATGTGTCAAATTCAAATTTAAATTCGCTTATAGAGACACAGTTTCCACTAACACTATAATCTACATTCTTTTTTTAAATGCTGCGATATTTTTTGTCCCGCGTATCTCACGGGAATTTCAAGTCAAGCATAGATGAAGTCGTGGGTATATCTTAGTCACTTATAAGGTTTTGTTTACACATATATTTACACTACTTGAATCTTCTTTTTCTATGGAGCTTTCAGACTTTAGACAAAAGCTACACAGGAGTAGAGGTCAGCATATCGATGAACGTGGTGGAATGCCTTCTAGCTCGGTAGTCTAGTAGGGTTTTTTTATAGCTGGAGTACAGCAAACAGGCAGACGGTCCATCTGATGGAAAGCGATTAAATAAGGACGTTTGCAACACCAGAGATGTCACCAACGCGCAGCCGGCCTCGAAGAAATTTTATGACACCCTTTTCAAAAAACCCCATATTGTAGCACTGTGGGAAAACCACGGCTGGGAGATCATTCCAAATCCCCACGGTGCGCAAGAGAAACGTTCTAGAGAACCGTTGTGTACAAGAGAGAAACGGCTCAAGGAAGTGGGGATGAATGTCCAGCTGATGGCGTGCGGTGTGTTGGTAAAAAGAAGACGAAGGCATCATTCAGTAAAGTTTCTCGGAACACTCCCTGTTGTACAGTCGGTAGAATACGCAGAGAGATGCGAAGTCTCTCTGAAGGCCAAGCGTATCTAAACTGTCTGTGAGTGAGTATGGGATCGTCGACAATGCGAACGGCTTTACGTTGATACTGTTTAGGCGATTTAGCTGGTAGGCGGGTGTCCCGGCCCCGGCTCCAAGTATGAGCATTACTTCATATACGGCCTCACCTGGGCTTTGTAAAGCACAAGGCGCTGCCACTGGGTGAAGTACTGCTTGGACCGATTTAGCACTCGCAGCTTCTTGGAGGCAAATTTTGCCTTGGGTCTGGAAAAGCAAAGCGGAGGACCAGGATATTTGACGCAAACTTGGGAGGGTCTATGTTCAACAATAGACTATGATTAGTGTACCATGGCGATCTTACTTTGTTTTGCCTTTGTATACTTAATAAACAATTTATATTGGCCCAATGAAAAGTGGTTCTCTCGCGCTACATTGAACGTATCTGTTTAATTAAAATTGTTTTAATAAAGTACGTTTAAATTTGGAGATTAATATTCTGTGGTTATTTAATTAATGTTTTACCATGAAAATCATACCTCAAAATATTCCATAACTGACGGGCGTCGCCTTTGTTTGTCAATAAAACTGTCATTAATATGTTAAATTATGTATATTATTAAATTACAGTAGTGTTTTATTATTAGTTATTTATTTTGGAAGTGTTTGTATAATTATGAAAACATTGGTTGGCGCCAATAACAGCAAGCAATTGAAAAATAATGTCAATAATAAATATTAAAGTTTCGCTATTATTGATGTCCTTGAGCGGCGAATAGTAAAATGTTTTGGTATGTTAAGCTAGAAAACCTTGGACAGCAACTATTTGGATTCAAAGTTTTGAAGAAAGAATATATAGACTTAACAAGGATGGTTAACGGTAATATATTATCACAACAGCAGAAAAATATGAAAGTTATTATCATTTCAATCATTTTTGGATTTCCGTTCCATAATACGTATGTATTCCATAATATTGCTAACACTTATGGGCTGGGGCACCCGCTTACTGGACTGACCCTGTCGACTCCATCTAGCGTCGCGGCGTTCGTATAGTCGACGATCCTATACTAACAGGCGGTTAAGAATCGCTTAGCCTTCGGAGAGACTTTGCATCCCTCTGCGTATTCTACCTCCTGTGCAACGGAGAGTGTTCCGAGGAACTGTTTGATATGGTGACAACCCCCATTTCCTGGAGTTCTCACGCTTAACTACGCAACGGTTCTCAAGAACGGTTGTTCCGCGTATAACATTGATCTGGAGGGAACTTTCCGCCGAGCTTTTTCCCTCTGCACTACGACATGAGGTCGTTTAAGAAGGGCGTTATAAAATTTCTTAGAGGTCAGCAACGACTTGGCAATGCCTCTGGTGTTGAAAACGTCCACAGGTGACGGTAACCACCTTTCATCAAGTGGGCCGGCCGCATGGTTGCCTGCTTCAGGCAGTTATAATTTCGTTTTATTTATCTGGTTCTCCGTGTGTCGGTATATCACAGCTATCACACTATACAATTATATACATAATAACAACCCATACAGGTTCCACTGCTAGATGCTGGCCTCCCAGTTTTTAGGGGCATGAATAGTACATCCGACACACTTATTCATAGCGACTTGGTGGGTTAGACACATCGATTGCCTCGATGTGCTTGTTTCATCACGATGTTTTCCTGCACCATCAGCGCGTAGCGTATTGTAACAATATATTACCTTTCATTTTGCAGTGTCCGAAAGACCAGCGTTTTAATAGTAAATACGGTCATAATAAAGTTAATCCTTAACCCACTTAGTTTACAGGGTAAAGCGTAAACTGTAGTCATGATAATTACGTCTCTCGACCGACTCATCCCGTGCACCTGTTGCCGGCAACGACTTTAACTAAAATTTAGTGGCCTACGTGTTACAAGGCTTATACGTGGCACTTGTATATAATTTTCTAGTGGTTAAGTAATATTACGCATTTGGGTATACACACTGAGTAGAGCAAGACATTATTTGTGTTGTTTAATGTAACCTGTGTTTGTGTGTACATCCCTGGTACATTAGAGAATATAAACTAGATGAATGCTGGAAATTTCTAGAACATTGTACGGTATTTGTATTTAGTTAACACTAGACTCACATAGCCACTTAACTAACAGCACTTTTGTTTATAGAATAGACTAGTTATTTCTGCGTGTTGCAGCGCTTTGAAATCAGACATGGACCGAACTTCTGTTATTAATAACAGCCCATAAACGTCTCACTGCTGGGCTCGGGCCTCGCACTATTAGAGTACGCACAGCATACCCACCACGCTTGTCCAAGTAGGCTTGGCAGGTTTAACACATCGTTTATCTGGATGTGCAGGTTTCATCAGGATGTTTTCGTCATTGTTGTTAGCACATGGTAATTGTAACAATTATTTTTTTTTATTGCTGAAGCACAGCAGACAGGCTTACGGCTCAACTGTGATGAAAAGTGGTTACCGTCGCCTATGGACATTACCAATACCAGAGGTGGTGCTAATGTGCTGGCGGCCTTGAAGGGTAAACTGCAACCTGGCCGCTGATGCCGGAACAAAACTCAAAGTTGTTATGGCTGCATACCCTAGACCAGGGGTGGTAGCCATCCAGTCGGGCAAATGCCCTACCACCTGGCTGTGGGTTGTTTTGTCGCCTCTTACGTCAGGCCGCCCGGCCGCAGGAATTTGTATTCTTTCTCCGTTCCTGCACGGAGGAATAGGAATATGTACATTAGGTCAGAAAACTGCCTAAGTAGTGCATGCATTCCGGTCAGGATTCGAAAGAAAGGAGGGCACTTCCCATGATTTTGAGCGTTATGAGGAAGCAGACCAAGAGCTGAAGTTGGAGGGTCCGAACCAAACTCGAAATTGAGGATTTTCTGGTTGAGACCAAAAGCTATATCACAAATAACACCTTACCGCCTTCCTTGGCTGTCACATAGAGCATATAGAAGTGAATTATAGCCTGCTGAAAGAATATTTAGGATTATTACTGAAAGGATAGTGTGGAGACTGGCATAAGTGAGCTTCAGGCCATTAATTGGTAATACACTACGCAGGACAGAGAAAAGTAGCGTGTTTTTCCATTTTAAATAACAAAATTCACTTTAAAACACTGAGCCAGTAGAGTTACTTAAGATTCTGCAACAAAGCTCAAGGGATTTGTTTTGCTTTTCCACATTGTAATCAGTATTATTAATTAATTATGAGACCATTTTTCGTGTAAGTTGAAAATGTGTCCGCAATGTTTCTCAAATTTATCGCTTCTTATGTTTGTTTTTATACTACATTTTGTACGATGTCAAAGATTCACATGTATTCGGATCTTATAGGGGCATAAAGTCTAGGTGCTAGCGTAAGAATATCACGTGCGGTTCAGATTTGTCATTCTGTTCGGTTGCATCGGGTTACATGCGGGTTAGTTTACAGTTTACTGTACAGTCCGCTTATGAGTCGGCCTCGCTCGAACTGGTGACAGTAAAAGTTTTAGTGGATTGTTACATGGAGCCAACTAAATAAAAGCTATAGGTTTTCACCAGAGCCATTTCATGGAGGACGCCTTTACCCCAATTTTATGTAGCATGAGCAAAATACAGCTGTAATTTCAACACAGGAAAATGTATATTACTCCGAATCCTTAGGATCTGACAATGCGGGGTTTTTTTCGGGAGAGCCTCGGGCTAGGTGAGGGTAGGCGCGACTCAACTTGAGTTTGTTACATAAAAATCCCGTTATCGCGACGTAGGTCGACAGATTACTTTCTTGTTAAGAGGATGAAAACAAGGAGTTAGTTCGCTTTCTACAAGGAAATAAATATGAACTTTTTAGGGTTCTCTTTTATAACGACGCGGTAGATACGTTTTAGGCGTCTTTTATTACACTATTTCCTAACAGATGGTAAGGATACTGTTTTTCCGAACTTTCAACGTTTAATGTTTTGAGTATGCTTACTGTGAGGAAACTAAAGAGGCTTTTATGTATGACCCAATACTTTAGACCGCATAAAAATTTAGGTCTTGTGGATTTTTATTCGTTATTGGGATACGAGTTTTATACTTTTGGAGCTTTTATTTAATGCGATAAACGGTCTAAAGAGTGTTGTAGTACCTACTAAAAGTGTTATTATTCTTAAATTTAAATAAAATGTGTTAATTATTCACTGAAAAATAATGACTGTAGTTTCGTATAGAAAAAGCCCGGCCAGTTATGTGGAAAACAAATGCCCAGTCATGCCACCACCTGCAAGTCTCGGTAGAAGGGTAGGCCTAAGAAATGCTGTGTAGACGTCGTGAAGGAAGACTAGCGTAACAATGGACTGAAGACAAGAGATGCTGAAGATCGTGCGAGATGGAGAAGAAAAAGTTGGAAAGCAGGCCCCTGGCTTCGATTTAACGCTAATATTTTAAAATTTAATATAAAATGTATGAAATATTTAATTGAGTTCTTTGTATTTAAACAAGTAAACATCATTCACGCATCGCGCATAAAATAAAAAAGTCACTATGAAAAATTTAAAACGTATTAAAACATTTCGAACTCCTGATGTGGACGAAAATAATTAACATTATATGTGAAATCGTGCAAAAGTAATTGTTCGATTTATTTCAGCGAGTTCTGGAATGATCTCTCGGCCGTGGTGGCAAACACACAATTTGTCCTCAGCGTTAAATCGACCACAAACAAAACGACAGGCGGCACTAGCGCCACGCCATCATTCACCTGTGGTCACCCATTGTAATGAGATGGACCTACTGTTCAACATATTAGGCTGATTGCGATTGTATGCTCAGCGTGAGTGAGGCGGCGTGACCACACCTACCCGCATCCAAGCCGATTGAAGCGCTGTATACCGGTTTACGGAATTCCACTAATAATTGAATTTTCGAATATAATTTATCGTCGAACACCGGAAATATCTTTATCAAATATTATATAAATGCATCTGCTTGCTTATAAAGCTGTCAGCCTGATAAGCAAGATGTAAAAATGACAGTGGTCTGGTGGGGCTGGACGGGTTTTAGTTTCGGGGGTTTTTAAATTGTATATATCTTTTTAAGTTAGTTTTACTTATAGTATTGAGTTTCATACAAAAAAGCAATATATAATTTACTTATATACCAATTTTTAAATTCCTTTTGCCATTTTCTGTTAAAATCGTGATTTAATAAGTTTTAGTTGTATAATTATATATGTTATCAGTTTAATTCATTCCAGAGCATAACTGAAAGAAATAATAGCACTTTTACGACAACACTACCTTTTGTGCACAATGAAATACAGTTTTAATTTTTGGTGGTGTACAATAAAGAATTATTTATCTATATTTAATTGACATTTCGGACCAATTGTAAAACTGTAGGTATATATGTGCATATTTGCACAGATTTAATAGAAAATGCATTTATTTAGTAACATCTTTGAAAAAGAAGGCTGCGTAGTAGATAATAAATATTAAATTGTGTATAAAAATAATCACTAGCTAATAATCATATTATATATATTGTTACATGCCGTCAAAGATAAGCGCACAGCTGCGCAGTCCATTGTCCTCCCGGATTAAGGCATTCTTTGTGTTTTGAATTTACAATTAAGAAAAAAATGCTATTGTCTTTTTACTTGTTTTATAACCATCATTAGCGTCGAACTAATCTTTATTGTTATTGTTTTCGACTTTGTTAGCCGTTCGCAGGTGTGCAAATTAGTATTTCTTAGAAACTCAGTGTGCGCGGCCAATTTCTATGTACTGTGTAGTTAGTATAAGACGATGCCCGAATGGAGGGGCGGGCAGTCAAGCGACGACTACGAAGCGAGTAAGACGTTTTCTAGTACTCTCGATTAGCGATATAAACTACGAACTTTGCGCGGTCAAATTGTATTGAATCGTGCAGTGTGAACTGGTTGCATCCAGTTTTATTTGTATTTGTTTTTATACGTGTTTGTACAGTTCTAATAAATTCTATAGTAGTTCCAACGGCATTTTAAATTCGAGTCCTGTAGCTCGTAACAATATTCTTTACTAGGATATGCCCGCGACTTTGTTCACGCTTGACTGGAAATTCCCACGGGATTCCCGGGACACA
Organism: Dendrolimus houi; assembly: GCA_039645545.1. Lineage (NCBI taxonomy): Eukaryota > Metazoa > Arthropoda > Insecta > Lepidoptera > Lasiocampidae > Dendrolimus > Dendrolimus houi. The sequence goes on along the minus strand of CM077127.1, from coordinate 18,015,874 downwards.
GAGCATCGCATAATTAAAATAATTTAAGTTATCGTTTTAGTGGAAACTGTCGGAATAAGCTAATTTTTATGCATCCGAAAAACTTCAAACCATTCCCGGAAAAATTCAGACAAGAAATCTAAACAAAATTGCATCATGTTCTCCATCGTTTATATAATGTATTCTAGTTGGTTTTTTTTAAATAGCCCCGATGTAGAGACACGGCATATTTAGGATTTTATAATATTATAGATTTCGGACAATAAAATCCATAGGTACATTTTTTGTTATTGGAGTGTAACTGCAGGCAAGCTTACATACAAACAATCGTAATACAAAGCAGTGACCATCGTTTATGACATTTTAGACATTTGCGTCACTAGAGGTATTCTTACGTCTTTTAGACTTCAGAGGAATATCATGACACTTTTTTTAATAAACTCTATTTCGTAGTGCTCTAGGAATCAAATAGCAAAACGTTTTAAATCCCTAAGGTGCGCAATAAAAATATTCTTGAGAACTTTTGCGTACAGTGTAGCGGCCTATGTAGGTGCGGATGAATGGTACAGACAAAGTTTAGTAAGTAGTGTAGTAAGTTTTATTTATATATTAGCAGTCTCCACAGACGTTGTCCTGCCTTGAAAAAATAAAAATCTAGAACTAGATTCTAGCGCCACCTACCGGGTCTAATTGTGAATCTAAGCCACCCCGGGACCCACTTAAACACAAATTAAACTTCATCAAAATCGTAGAGCCCGACTCTAGCACCAAGTATTTTGTTTAGATTGACGGGTTACATTATTGAAGTTTTAGTAGGGATCTCTAATTTTTGTACAGCCTATATTAATCAAGGATAATGTAGTATTCGAATGGTGAAATAATTTTTGAAATCGGTCCAGTAGTTTTTGAGTTTATTCGTTAGAAACATACAAAAATATAAATAATGCCTCTTTTTAATATTATTATAGAAAAGCAAGTCTGCTGTGGGCATTTCAGGACGTATTTATCAAATAAATATAACAGTTCTGGGAGACAAACAATCAATTTTCATTTGAATTTTTCTAAGCCCAGAATAAAATTGTAATGTCAAAAAGAATAATTAAGTGTATGTGATTCATATTTTTCACTCAATTACAAACAATGAGATAATAAACTGTGCAAATGCGTATTTTGTTTGTAGGATACCCGCAAAAAGCAGGAGTGGTAAGCGCGGTAGCGTGACTCGTGTATTTGGCGCGTCATTATTCACCTGCGGTCAGGGAGGTAATGAGACAGGCCTATGCCCACCGCGAAGCACTCTCATTGTCCACACGCCTGTATTTTGTGTATCTTTTAGTATTATCTCACTGTTATTTTTTTTATCATCTTCCCGATTTCAAACAGAGATACGGTCTAAGATGGTGCACGTTTACCTAGAAGGTACTTATTCACGTGGAACTTGAAGAAATCCAGGTTGTAACAAAAACGCACTGCAAAGTGTAAGAACTCACTGCCGAGTGAGTTCTAACACTTTGCAGTGCGTATAATGAAGGGGGATGCGAGGTGCTTTGTTCGTATAGGTGGTTTGTCCACCATATATGTCGTCTGATGGTGGAAGGAAAACATCTGATATTGTATGTATATTATAGCAGTTTTTAGCGTGAAAAATCCCAACACAAACGTAACCACTAACCCGTTTTGAAGTTAAAAGTTGAATTGAAAAAAATATAATGTTCTTATGAACTTATGAACGTTCAAACAAGTCTAACTACAAAAACTTTAAATCTCTCCATCGGTTGGGTGTTATGTTTCGACAAACCGGATATTAAACGATGCCTACTAAAAAAAATGTGTGTGTGCAGAGTATACGCAGTAGAAGTGAAACAAAGTGTGACAAGGGGTGTGAGGGATTCTTAATTTCGTGACGTCACATCTCATATATTATATCGTTATAACACATGTAAGCTTTAAAACACGAAATTTGAAGTATTAACGAAAATCTTAAAAACATACCCAACTATATCTGTGTTTAAATTACCAAATATACCTAATGTATTTTATCTCTTTCTCTCGCAGGCTTAGTCCTATAGATTCATGTGTTTATCTATTTTTAGTGTCGCTTTTGGTTTTATCGAGTTTCAAATCACAACGATTCTAAAGTAGTTTCATTCCAAAAAAATCTTTTTATTACTACTTTCTTTAGACATTTAAATTGAGCGGCGCGATGTCATATGGGACGTTTATATGACATATGTAAAGATTTACGAATATCTAGATTGTTCTAGATGGTTCTAGCCCTGCAAGGAAAGTTGGTAACAAGTTTGAAAACGTAATGCTTGACTTGACTTGTATAACTCGTTATTCCATCATACTGCATTTATATTAACATATGAAAGTATGAGCTAATTTGATTATGTTATCATTTCTAAATTCTTCTAGACAATAAATGTTATAATAGAATAGGGAATCGAAATTAAAATATGGTAAGAAGTAGACGGTTCTATAAGCGAAGCTATTGAAACGCCTTAGTTTAATATAAGTAGTAAGAAGGCAAAAAAATTGTGTGTGTGTGCAGTTCAAACGCAGTCGAAGTGAAACTTCAGAGAATATGGAGTATATTCTCTGAAGTTTCACTTCGACTGCGTTTGCGTCACAGATAATTGTTGTCTAACTTTTATTAAAATAAGTATAATTCCTTTAGCCTACATCCGTCAACATATTATAATTCAAAATAAACTTCTTAAGTATCACTTTCAATTTTTCACTGTTTTGGTCTAAAAAATATTATTATCGGTTTTATTTCAGTCCAAATGTTTAATCATTCTAAACCTGTGATTATTCATCGGTCTTATTGACTCTCTAATCCATGCTGCACAATGTAACCCTCGTGTCTCATTCTCTCGCAGGCTTAGACCTATATGTGTTTATCTCTTTTCAGTGTAGCTTTTTTGTTTCATCGCGTTGCTTATCACAACGATTCTAAAGAAGTTTCACTTCAAAAATATACCTCAACTTTTTGCTATCGGTCCAGAATTTGTATTATATTGCAAGAAAAGCCTTGTTAATCAACAATAAGGGAGGTATCGTAAGATAAGTCGCTCTTATCTCAAGGGGAGCTGCCATGGTGACCGGATATTTATCGTAACGATTGAGTTACAACTTCTTGATTTTTTACCCAAAGAATAAGCCGGATTAAAAAGATGCTTTTACATCTTATCTTGATATTTATGTTCCTTATATTAATTTGAGGCTTGATTTTTAACAAGAACTTTTTCATTTTTTAATAACTTATTTAAAGGTGTTGATTACGTAATATAATCACAAAAATGTAATTCGAATCAAACTTTTCGAGAATTAAGACTCTCTCGTCTCTTGTGATCTTGTAAACTCCTCAAGTTGTAATCAGATATAAGTTTGATCGCATAACGGTTATTATAATATGAGCGAAGGTTACACAAAAAAAGTGCATTTATACTATACTCTTTATAAAAAATGATTCCGTAATTTGCATAACATTACGAATATAAATAAACTATTATCGCTCTTATGTTTGTTATCTGCTTCTTTCCGTATTTTGTAACTTTGTGAAAGTAGAATTACTTAGTATTTATAATTTAATTGAATTTTATTTTATTCATTAGAAGTTACTTCGTAGAAGCAATATCAAACTAAAACTGACTTAAGAAATACAAGTAAATTAACTTATGATCAGTGTAAATGATTAAAGACTATGTAACAAATCGCTGCCCGAGTGGAAGTATTTACGTCTACATATCGACGCGAAAGTTACTATGCAAAAACAAATAATTATTGAGACACGTAAGCTAGTTACTTTTACAAATAAATTAATCACATGAATATTTAAATTGCTAATATGCTTTTGGCCTTAGGATAACAAGATTAGTTTGTTTTCAGATTTAAAAAACATTCAACGTAACAAGTATTGCAACCTATTTGGACGCTAAGTCCATAGATTACATTAGAAAAAGTTGAATCGCCCATTCATGTTCATTTTTCATTCGCGGCCGTTTATTTCAAGTGAAACCATGAAACCTAAAAAAGAATAAAGGTGCCTTTGTCCTATGTCACAAGCATTGCTTTAATTGTCCCGACAGTAAATTATTACGGTCATAAATAAAAGTAATTGTTAAAAAACAACCGAAGATTTTTCCGTAATTTTATTATAGAAAAAGTTACGGACATTAAGGGTGTTTGATATCATCCGAACAAGTTTGTTTTATCCGTACGGGGGGATGACGTAGAGAGATTTCAGCAAAACCGTCTTCGTACTAAATTAACGGGATAATGCGCTTTAGGCGCTAAGTTTTACCCGGTGTAATTAACTTGGCCTTAGTAATTAAGATGGTTAATAAATGGGTGCGTAAGTCGCTTTGTGATAATTATTCCAAGAATCCTTTAATATAACCAAAACAGGCGCGAATAACTTGCACTTACCGTGTTGTTAGTGTGACAGTAGGACTGTTGTTATGCTTTACAGCGAAACTTGTGATAGCAGTTGGGTTATATTACTCACGTTGATTCTAGATGTCACCGCTTTATGAGTGACGCGTGTTGTTTTCAACGCTATTATGAAACCCCACTAAGACCCCTGTGTAATGAAAATTCGAGATATGTTTTGTACAGCGCATTACTTGACAAACAAGGCAGATAAATTTTGGGTTTATTTTTTAATTATAATGTTGTAGAGGACGTAACGCCACAATAGAGGAGTATGGAATGAGATGACATATTGTGCCGACTGTAAATTAGGTCATTGCGTAATCAAAATCTCTGGATTAAAAAAATATGTTTTAGTAACATAAAATCTCAATGAAATTTAACAATTTATACACGTTTAAATGGAATGTTAAAACTTGATATTGGTTATTAAAACGCTATAAAATGTTTTCAAAAATATAGGCATAAACTATTAAATGATTTAAGTGACTAGTGGCTGTGAAATTGTGACATATTTATTTCTTTTCTCTAAAAAGTAATATCACCCTGAACACCTTTAGGGTGATTTTTTAATAAACATAATTTTATAATAAACTCACCAGTTTATTCTGCTATCGGTATGTTCCTACAGCACAATATTAGGATTGAACCGATTATCGTAAATTTTGGATCCTACTACATTTTACGAGGAGAAATTTATTTACAGACTGTTGCCGGCCCTTGGAAACTTTAACTATGTCAAATTTCACACTCCTCCGTATGTGCAACACACTTAAAAAGGTACCCGAAGATTTTCCGTCGCGTATTGATAATATAGATTAATTTTGGTATATCCAATCAATATAACAATTTTAATTAATAATTATCTAATGACATGTATTGAAATTAATACTACAGGTATGTAGCACATGCTTGTATAAAATAGAATAGGTTAGGGCAGATCAAAAATATAATATACATTAGACTCTCTTATAGCAGAGTGAAATATTATTTACAATATGTATAGCCTTACTACATACACTCTTTAATTCTTTAAAGGTTTAAATCGCTACGAGTTGAATCGTAAGTAATTATCGACGGCAGGCTCGTATCACGTAAGTAATAACAATGAAAATCACCGATAAACGGAGCAATAATAACGCGGGCCCGTCGCCCCGTAATTATAACAACATCGGCGTATTTGTTCACCAATCGCCGTATGATTGTTCGGTCGCATGCCAATGTGACATTGCATAGACTATTTACAATAGTCTTAGAATGGATGACTATTCAATTTAGTACCACTCTATTTACCTTAAGCTAGGGAAGAAGCTCATCAATAGGTTTTTACAATGTCACTTCCCGCACTCACTATTTTTTTAACCATTCCTTTTTGGGACGGGCGTCGTAGGAAGTGATTTGCTAAAAACACTCTTAACGTACATTGTGTAAGCGTCAGCTCCTTAATGCTCTATTGGCGATCAATGCTTGTGGTTTCGATTTATTGCTATCCGTTCTTGAGGGGCTATTGTTGTTGATTCCAATGAAATTATTGGGCATATTGTGCTCAGAGCGGAATGTTATTTCGTTTGGTTGAATTACACGAGCGCTGACAATACAGGCCGTTGTGAATATGACAAAAATGTGTCATACATCTACTACGACTACATTCACTTTTCGTATGAAAAAGACCGAAATTATTTTCATTCTATAATACAATTTTCTTTTTATATTTTGATTATTCTTATATCATTGCTTGCCTGTCGCTCATAGCGACTAGACCGTGGTCGGGCCGTTTTAAACTAATATCGTAGAATTGTGCAAGTGCATTAGACCTTTTGTCACAGTTTCATTGTATGTGTTTGTTTAATAATCGAAACTTATAACAAGTGTACTGGGCGTGTAAAAGAGATCTTACAGCTATAAACATATTATCAAATACGGTGTGCCACGCGGACTTAGCTTGAATAAAAATTGTTTTTAGCCTCACAAGAAACTTATTTTTTTTGGAATTAAAGTATCCCATTGTAACAACCCCCCCTATAAAAAAAAGCAAAGAGATTGGCTGTTCTCTCCCTCTATATATATATATAAACAATATACATATAAGAGCAAAGAGTATATGGATACTCTAAAATTTTTCCGCCCTTAGAATTGTAATTATAAAGAAATCTATTATAGAATTTCTTTTTGGTTTGATTGGCTGTGATAATATGTCTAGTGATAGGTATCCTACGTTGTGTATATAAATATTGTAATAACTCAGTTCTATGGAAATTTGTCCAAACAAGGAAATCATTTAAAAGTTCAGAAGTTGAAATATCATACCCAGTATTAATGACGGATTGTGATTAACTATTAGATTTACCGAACTACTTGCCTATTTTAGTTACCTATAACGAAACTAGGGTGAACGGAATATTCTGCTTCCGAATACCTTCCTAAACCTATAAATATAATACGTTATTAATAAGAATTTGATTGATTAGATTTTAATTTTAGAATAATATGTGTATATAATATGTATGTAGAGATGCGTATCTATGTATCTTGTAATACATAAAGTGTAGTGTATGTAAAGTATATATGTAAGTATGTATATATGTAATTATGTAATATGCATGTATAATATGGTGGGTAATTTTACTTATGATATTAAGAAACGAAGTAAAAGTATGATTTATACAAATTTAATATAGGTATTATATAGACGTTTGTATGATTTTAGTGGTTATGAACTAAGAGTTTAGTGAGTATATAAATAGAATATAAAATTATGGAGATTGGGAAGGATTTAATTAATGAAGATTTAATAAAAAGTATAATAAACCCAAAATTCCTTCCACCCGGGTCAAGAAGTGATCCCTCACAATCACTTTTTATTATACCTTCTGGATAAGACTAGTCGATGAACCAATCCCAAAAATATATCCTTTAAATATTATGTGAGTCATTTAGACCGATAATCCAGTTCGGTTAATGTGTGTGTGTAAGGCCAGAATTGGGTTTTGAGAGTGCCGAAGCAACTCACAAAAATACATAGCGTCCTTTCGGTACTTAGTATCGTAATACTGCCCTATGAGGCTATCTAGAATAAATAGGCTGTCTTTCTGTAAATAGAATTTAGACGCCGTGTAATTAGTAATATAGCATTCAGGTGGGAAGCACTTACTAGTCACGCATGTATTGATTTGAGATATAGGCCACGAAGACGAGCGTTTTACCAAACATTTCATATCAGCATTTAAATGACTAACAATAATTTATTGAAAGTGCCAAGACGCAACTTTCAAAAATACATTGTGAACATGTCAGACGGTTCGAATATTACGAACGTGCACTGCGAATTACTATGCCTAGGCCAACTATCTATTATAGAATCATCGACCATAGGTAGACAAGTAAGCTGCATCAGCGCTCAAGCAGATACACCGCTGACGAACACAAGTATTATATAATTTAGTTACAATATAAAATATTGGCTCATTCCCCAGTATGAGGATAGGAAGGGTATAATATGATACCATTGGCATAACCTTACCTTTTAAGTGTTTTACTTTAGGGCAAATAACTATCAATTGAAACAGTCATTTGAATCAGAGTTAATCCCACTGATAATCAACACAGGAAGGCAGGCATTCAATGCCGAACGGAATTTAACATTTCGTTGGTGAGTCCTTTTTACCTCAACACAGTCCAAGTCAAACTAGACCAGACAACAAGAGTCGTTTACTTAAGCAGACAGGACAGTTAGAGCACTGACTCGAGGCACTTCCTGATAACAAACCATTCCGCCGCATTTGTCTAATCGACGTTTGCGAACGACCTATGTGTAAAACACAAACTGTCGAATGAGAATGTCACGATAATAAATATCGTACCCAGGTAGGCAAGAATCATGTACTATAGCTACGATGTACAATTCTCAAGAACTAATCGAGCTATCTATCCATTTTACCAAGCACTGCATTTATAAGGTAGAAATGACTAAACGAGAACTTGTATGTCAAGACTAGAATAAATATATATATGGCCCTTAACCCTGATTCAATTTAAACTGGCAGCCAGACTTACTATCTTCCTCCAGCTCCACTTTTGTACAATTCTCAATTATTTATTTGTATCTTGCAAACATTAGCCCGCATATCATCCTTCATGAAAACAAGTCAACAGACCTTGATAAAGGAATAAATTTCATTTAATAATGTACAGTACAATTAAGTACATAATTTATAATTATAATTTATTCATTTATGTTATGTAGTACACATATGCATACATGATTTATAAAATGTTAGAACAAGTGTTATATAAACGCTACTATATTTTTTATGATATCAAATGATTTCGACAGGAAACAAAGACCAGTAACTCCGTATTTATCGTTTTATTAATGACGCCCCATAGACTTATTTAAAGTAAGAGAACCAATATTATAAACGTGGAGTTTGAATTCAACCTTAAAGATATAGTTCGGTCAAAGATGTTAGAAATACGTATATCAGATTATATATATTACGGTGTACAACTGATCATATAATGAATTAGTAATAATTTTGAATAAGTATAAAGTTACGTACATTACTCCACCTGAAATTCAATTGAAAAATCCTGCTTATACATAACTCCGTAGATCCCAGACGAACTCTATTCAACCACCTATATAAAAGTAAACAACTATTAGCAATATGACTAACATGCTAGTCCTCGTCATTAAACGGGGACTCTATTACTCACGTAACCGCTACTATTATTTCAGAATTTTGATAACTGGAATGCGCCTAACTGGAACTACTTTTAATCTATCGATCTCCGCACAGATCGGACTAACAATACGGACTACTCATTTCTAAAACTTTGACGCCTATATAATTTTATTATAGACAATGATTTATCACGAGATTATTAATTAATTTGTCGAATTGAGTCAAAACTGCTACTAATCTAGTGCTAGTTAAGAATTAAATAATGAATTAAATGAACCCCAAAATCTTTAAATCACGTAATCATATGATTTTATGTGAAAGTTAAAATCAACCGACAAATGTAACGATGAAACTCTAACAGTACATTACTACTACTTTTGTTCTAGAACCCCGCTAGTATATTTTACCAATTAAAGACGTCTGTTCTCATTTAATTCCGCCTCCTTTTTGTCTACGCTTGAATTAGAAATTCAAAAATCAAACAAACTAAAGGATACTAATTATTAACAGAATCTATATTTAACTATTACTATTTAAATAATAAATAACAACACTACAACTTCGTTCGCGTAGCTCAACGGCGTACCCGGAGCTATATTTCGACCGCGTGATCCAATAATAAGAACCCGATGGATCTCAGACTACTTGACAGCGAGGCTTCGGCCTCTGAACGACGGACTACACAACTGTCAAATCTTCAAGTAAAACTCGCGAATTCACGCTTCGAAAGACTGTCTAGAATTCTTCACGAGAGTTCCTGTGTAAGTCTGTCTGAAAATCTCTCAGAGTTACCCCAAAAGTCTGTGTAAAAGTCTATACAGGAACCTTCGTGAATCTTCGTTGAAAGTCCCCCTTTTCGATCTACTTCGCGATTTCCTCCGATTCGATTAATCCCCCTTTCCAGATCTACCTCGCGATTTACTCCGATTCGATTAATCATCCTTTCCAGATCTACCTCGCGATTTACTCCGATTCGATTAATCCCTATTTCCGGATCTACCTCGCGATTTGCTCCGATTCGGTTAAATAATAATTCCTTTTTTCGACTGTGTCGCAGGCTTTTATTCTCAAAAATCCTGCCACCACCACTTCCAATAAAGGGGTGTTCTTTCATTATTTGGACCGCCGCTTTCAGCGATCCTTGATTGTTTAAACGTTATTTGTAAATTAGACCTATTTGGCCTTAGTTTAAGAGTGTTAGTTAATTAAATATGATTGAGAAATTATCGATCAATCGATCTATACTGCAAATGCAAATATGTGTCTTAACTATGTTACTATAAGATTCAGATTAGCTAACACTCAATAATGATCAATTCCTTAGAACCAGTAGATTCCTATCGTCATTTCTTTATGCCCTGACTATGTTTTAAAGTATGTACAATTGTAAATTAAAGTTCAATAGAATCATACGCATTATTAGTTTTGGTTTGAAACTTTAATATTTCTTACTTGTTTTCTTTAAAGTACAAAAGTTTTTATTACATAAGTACATGTTTAATAAATTATAGTCCAAAATAAAATTCATAAGCATGGTGGTTCCGTTACACCATGTTCATATCCGATCTTTAAAGTTGCTAATATGATAATCGGCTTATATCTAAAAGCCTTGAAGAATAAACAAAAAAGGAACAAATTTCAAAAACAGCTCGATTTCAAACATTACTTATTACTAGTGGCCGCCCGTGGTCGATATTCGACCATAACAATTAATGTCAAAGACTATACTTCTATAATCACAGATTTCGCCTGGTAATTTAACTTGAACAATAAACAAAAGAGTATATATGTGTAATGTTTTTTTTATTGATTTAATGTATTTTTTATGCCTAATTTTAAAAAATATTAGCCATCGTCGCTTCTTCTCTATATAAACTATAAGTGTGCGAAATTTCATACTCCTCCGTCCGCGCAATTTTCGTAAAAAAGGGGAACAAAGTTTTTGCTTCACGTATTAATATTACTTATTACTATTAAGTAGCTATACAAAACATATTATGTTCTACACACATATGTGAAGGTACAAGTCTAGGGGTCCATTTTATGGCTATTTCTTCTTACCATAAATTGACAAAACTCGCTTATAAATCTTTGTAACTGTTGTGAGCAGGTGATTACCGTATTTTCCTGTAGGTTATCTATCCTACTTTCGCTTATCCATGCGTCAAGGGGAACAGTGACTGTGAAATGCATTCAGAGTCGCGGTTTCCGCGGGGAATCCACCGGCGACGGTAGTAACGCTTCGATGTTAGAAATATCGACATTTCGATTTGGGATTTCTGTTTATTATACGAAAATACTGCGATCATGTGGGAAGGTGGATAAAATCAGAAATTCGAGGTTCATTTCTGATTTGCAGTATGTGTGTGTGGTTCGAGTTATTAGTAGTTAAGACTGAATAATAGGAATAACTGATTCGGATGCTTGCTTGGTGAAGCTGTTAGTGTCATCATGTACGAATCTCTTGACACTGGGTTCGAGTCCTTCTTAGTCCTTAAACTTTTGTGAGGGCAACCGGCGGGGAACTCGGATCCCGCATATAAGGGTTGGAGAGGAGGGACGCGCACCGATCCGCGCGCCTCCTCTCACCTCGAGGTGAGACCCGAGGCAGCCGGAAAAAACCAGCTCTCTGGCAACAAATAACCAACCCGTAAAGCGGCCGGCCGTCGTCCGTCCGGGCTGGAGGTGAATGCGCAAGCCAGCCCATAGCCCGGACAAGGGACGTTTGGGAATCGGCCAGGGTTTCTAGTAGGTATCCCTAACTGTGGTGTGGAAATAGCACTTCATACGTGAGGTGCTAGTGCCATCCCCACTTGGCGAATCCCACACACCGGCCGCGACTTTGCTCCCTCACGCGGCTGATGGTGCTCAGTCGAATTTGCCCTAGTACCATATGTCATTGTTTTCTTTATTTTCGACTTACAAAAAAAATAATTTTAGACCAATTCAGCCAAAAAATCAAAGGACACACTTCTACTTTTAACAGATTTGATCTAAAACTTGTAGCGGACACGTGCTTCCTTTAGTTAGGTTGTTAGTGTGGCAAGCTACCTACAATTTATATTGATTCAAATGATTGCGTGGTTAAAGGTGTTGCATGGAGCTCGATGATTGTGGGTTGAAATAAAGTATGGAACTTTTAAAACGAATCAGTTAACAAATTATATATATTTAAATTATGCCCCGATTAGGCTATTTATATTTTTTTTCATAGTCGCATTATTACAGCAATTAATAATGAGCCGATAAACGTTGTACAACTAAATAATTAGGGTTTCAAAGTATAATAAAGCAAAAGCTTTACTTACTTATAAATACTTAAATATACATATTGCAAATTTGTAAATTCAATTTTATATACATTTTGGTTTAGTATATTATTATAAATGAAGAAATGGATTTCGCACTCAGAGCTAGATCGTTAATCTTAGAAAATAACATCCGGAATTATGATATTGTCTTCTACTATAAATTTAATATTTTTTAAGAAAAGTTAATTAGTATAGGAAATGGCTTTTTTATTTAAATATCTACTTTATACACTATTCAAGCATTATGAGTATGGTCAATAGAAAAGTTTAAAAGTACAAAATATATACTATACTTACTTAGTATATGTTACGATTTGTAAACAAGTGATTTAACAGACTTAATCGTAATAAACGTAATATTAACAGGGGCTTTTGGTTATCCACAAGATGCATCTAAGCCCGGTGTATTCCCGGTCGTCCCTAGAGAGGCAGCCACGTGCAGCCACTTAGCTCGCATCGAAAAGACCATCAGTGACCATGAAACAATCCTTATTCCTAAGCCATAAGGATCCAATTCATATGCACTTCTAGATGCTAAGTAAGATTTCCACCGCGCCCTGTCTGAGAGCTCTACTCCAGAAGTTTTGCCCGTTTTAGAACTGACTCGACATGTACGAAAATAGCGAAATTGAAGTGTTTTCTAAAGTGAATTGAATACAGATAAAAATCTCACTAAAATTGAGCGAGATTATTACAAGGAAGCGGGTAAAATTTATAAACATGACTTGCAATATTTTTTATTACTTTCGTGATAGAATTTATGACAATAATAATTTATGAAACTGAACCGTAAACGTAACAGTTTCAGTGTATGAAAATAAAAGGAAGAAAGCACGGAAACGATGCTACGTGAAGAGCATAAACTTTAAAAATAACCCACTGATGTTCGCCCTTTTTTGACTTACAGAATTTTTATGGTACTCGACAAAAACGATCGCCATTTATGATTCACGCAATAGGCGTCTTTACGCAGCACGGAGTGTAGAATGAAATATATATCACAACTCGTATGCAAAGCGGCAGGTGAAATTTTCACGTTAGCAAGGCACTCGGCACGCGCTCTTAGAGATGTGTCCCACAGGCGCGTAAGAGGGGCTTGTGCGACCAAATGGAATCCACCCCACTGAGATTGGTTGCGCTAGTTTTTTTTTTTGTTTAATATTTATGAACTTTGTGTCTCATATGTCGCATTTTACCTTTGTATAATGGCATTTGCTTCAAGGCTCGCTGGCACTTTGAATGTCAAACGAACGTGAACACACCCTTGGTAGCGCCCCGTTGACTTTAAGCGGAGGCATATAGAAAAATATTTCGTATGTGTATCTGTTGTAAACAAATGTACTGTTAACTGGTTTAGGTGTTTCGTAGGTGAGAACATTAAATAAAATGATTAAATGCGAGACAATGGACTGTATTATGAAAGGGGTAACCGTTAATTATTTTTTCAACCGACAAAGGTCGTAAATATAAGTAAAGGGTGCTATTAAACGTATTATTCGCGAATATTTAATGTACTGAAAAGGCTAAAAGGTTTTATTTTTATAAATTCAGCAGCTTTCTACTAAAATCACCTTTTAAATTAAGCCTCTATTCAACATGTGCTTTATAATACAATATACAAAAACGAAAGCAATCATATGACAATTTATCGTTGGACTTTAGTTTTTAGTACCGATTTCATATTTTATCCGTAAAATGTTCATGCATATAATAACCACAACGGAAAAAATGCCATTAACAGTCATTCAGTAAAAACGTAACTCCTAAATTCTACTCGACTATATAGCGCCAAAGCTTTCTTTAGCTTTTTGTCGTTTGAATATTAAAAATTACATCAAATTGGTCAAATATTGTATTAACTAGCTGACCCGTGCCCACTTCGCTGGGCATCAGAAAGAAATGAAAAATAGTTATTATTAATCACAATCAAATATGGGTATATTACATAGGGTTATGTCACTCAAGAATAACGTAGCTTTCCACTAGCGAAAGAATTTCCAAAATCGGTTTAGTAGATACAGAGATTACCCTCTACAACGTCACAAATCACAAAGTCACAAACTTTACCTCTTTATTTTTTGTTGAATTTAATTACCTACTAAGCGAATTCAAAATATTTCCCCTCCAGGTACTGCCCGTACCCCAGTGACGCCTACATCGCATAAGCCTACCTAACCGATTAGGGTGCGCGGCAACCACGCAACTTTTTTCTAATACTTACATTTTTAAACTCGTGGTATCTTTCGAATGGAATGTCCGAATTGAATAATTCAAAAATTTATATAAGGATATTGAAGCCATCTTGAATATGAAGTAATTTATTTTGATAATTTGAAGATTTGAATTTGAAGAAAGATTGAATTCAGGTTCGCAGAAGTTTTAGTCAAATTTATTTCACGGCTCATGTGGTAGACTGAGCCAGATAGAGAACTGTAGAATTAATACTCTTCGTGGATGTTTTGCGCCTTTTAGGGGAACATTGTGGCCGACCGTGGACCTCTTCGTCGCGAAAAATAGATAATAAAATGTATTGAAATTGGTGCGGACTGGCTTATCGGGTTGAGAGTCAATGAATATTTGATTTCAATTTTTTTCTCGACGTCGCCGTGAAGTATTCACGCCATACCTAATTTGATTTTCGCTATTTCGCCCGTTCGGCGGGGCAGTTTGCATTCATATTCAGTTTGAATACGCATTTTGGGTTGCCTCTTGCCCGAGTTTGATACAAATAAACAGCGGATATTTTTACATTTCTTACAGGGATAACCCTACCCAACTGATTACGTTCCGAGGATAATAGCCCGACAGTGGTATTAAGGGAGTCCTAAGGAATATTTACATTAGATTAATATTATACGCTATTCATACTTTATTACAAAACCTTAACGTTTACTTGTTTTTGTTTATTTAACAAGTTTATTGCTAAATAGAAAATGTGATTATGTATGTTCGTGTCTGTTATTCTAATGGCCCTAGCGGAAGATCAGCATTGGTTGACTCAACCGGCAATATCATGTGCTACGCCCAATTTAGAATTCCATCTGTTTTTTATATATGTTGAAGAGAACTTAACATTGTATGTTTTATGTGTACTTTGAGCGCTGTATATTTCGTTGCTATTTAAGTTCTAAATAAATCTTTTTTTCTTCCTTTTTGATTTTTCTTACAAAATACAGAAAACATTATGAGCTCAACTCATAACGTCGCGTGAATAGCAGCGAAAGTGCTAGTTTCATTAAATCTTTTACTTATATTTATTTATGTATGTTAAGATGAAGGATGAAACTTATGATAGTTTCGCAATGTAAACGCGTCTCTGTTTATCTAAATTTTTAATGAGAGATCCCAAAATATCACCAAAATGACAACGAGTAGGCCCAAAAGTTAAAAAGTGAAAAGGACTGGGATAAATTATTTTATATCTTATAAAAGGACAAGAAAGAACAGCTCTTCCCTCGGCTAGAAATTAAACAGGATTCGTTTTTGCGAACTTGCATAAATGACGGCGCAACGATATTTCACCGAGCTTGAATATTTGGGTCAACCTGTTTTTGTGTAATGGGGATTACAAAAGCAAATTTTACATTGTATCTGTTGTAACTGCTGCAAGGGAACCTTCGCTGCCAACAAAAGATGGCCCGCCTTGATACGATTTTCGTGGATTTTAATTAAAATCTTACGCGTTGCGGGCATAATGAAAGAAACTGATTACGTGAGCCCCGGACTTTAGTGTTTTGGGACAAAATTTATACGTTTGTTTATTACGATATGTAGATAATATTTTTTGAGAAGAATAGGAAAGATTCACAACCTGAGATATTGAAATAGACAGATTTCACGCGAAACTTCGCTTTCGTTCTTACAATAACACAAAATCTCTACGAGGAAACCGTATATTTTATCCGAGCTCGGCGTCGATTTGTTATTTATTAACAGGGAATAGTCGTAACATAGGGGACGGAGCACAATACCGAAACGGTGTGCCTGTTTAGTGAGGATGCCACCTCGAACCTCCGTTTCGCTTCGCTTCGCCTCAGCCGTAACTTCCGCCATCAAAACCTGAGCTCTCCTCCCTCCATATCCATTTACACGTAGTGGTAATAGAAAGGGACTGCTTAAGTTTGCGACATGTCTACTTAAGTTGGCCGACTCTCATTGAGGGTCGAAGTCAGTATTTATCCGTTGCTAGTTAACCAGCAACGACTTTGTGGCGAAGACGGCTAGAGAAATGAAGCGAAACGTACAATAATGATCTGATTTGGTATATGACAGAGGTTATGTTGTTCTTGTTTATGAAGTTAATATATTATATTTTGTGGTGATAACATTATGCATGTTAACTAATACCCACAACAAAACAACCCATAGCCAGGTGGTAGGGCATATGCCCGACTGGATGGCTACCACCCCTGGTCTATAATATGTAGTCATAACAACCTTCAGTTGTGTTCCGACATTAGTGACCAGGTTCCAGTCTCCTTTAAGAGAGCAGCAGCGCATTCGTAGCACCTTTGGTGTTGCAAATGTCCATAGGTGATAGTAACCGCTTTCCATCAAGTGGGCCGTCTGCCTTGCTGCTGAACTCCTGCAATAAAAATAAATTAAAAAAAAACCCACCATATCAATAAATATAAGATAACATTTTTAGACAGCGTTTCGTCGAGCCAATTACAGTGATTATTTCAAAGAATGTTTTAGTAAAAAATGTATAGTAATGAATGGTGGAGCTTATAATAGAAAATATGAAAAATTACCTCTGTGCCTATTGGTTTGTTTGTCGAACATTAACATGGCGTCCTCGATCTGCAACAAGAAAAAAATACAAAATAAATTACAAATCCCGAAAAGATCGCGGAGGAAAACAGCGAAAAACAAGGGCGTCGTGCGCGATTTGCGCCCCGCCCCGGCAATAAAACACTCCGGCGTTGTAATAACGAATAAGCACCGGTACAGAGTAAACCACACGCTGCAAATAAACTTTGATAAGCGGGGGCGAGCAGGTAATAACGTATTCATAGAGAAATAAATGGAAAGTCGGCGGTTAGGACACAAACAATACAGAGATGCGCTGTCACCGCGCACCGAACGCAACTTGCCAGCGCACCTAAATTTGGCCACTGATGAATATTTTTTAAATTCCCCGTTCACCAACGAAACAATGATAAATCTCAAATGGACTGAAATTGCATCATGAATATTCATACCGACGCGACTCGTACCGCTTGTACATATATAATTGCAAACACAAACATGTGACTTAATTATAAACTCCTTGCTTATTAACTTTTCAGATGCACGTCAGCAGGGCCGTCTTTAACCAGAGGTGCAAGGGATGCGTGGCACACGGGCGTAGGGACCTGGGGGGTGCAAATCAATTGACTTCCATCAAAAACTATAAAGAATCTCGTCATTTTGCAAGATCTGCCTAACTACACTTAACAAATATATAGTGCCATATATAGACTGCATTTTCCTGTTAAATTTCATCGATAAAACCCAGTAATCTGAGAATAATCATTGTGACACAAAAACAGACGGATGAACATGTCGAATATATAGTTTCATTTCTGTAAAATAGCTATAAAAATGAAATATTAAGAATTAAATGGAACTAGTGGTCGCCCGTGGTCGAAATTCGACCATAATAATTAATGTCAAAGACTATAGTTCTATAATCACAGATTTTGCCAAGGCTTCATTGTTAATTTGACTTGAACAATAAACAAAATAGTATATATGCGTGTGTGTGTCAAATAAACGGTAGTGTGTGTAATGTTTTTTTTATTGATTTAATGTATTTTTTATACATAATTTTTTTTAAATATTAGCTTTCGTCGTTTCTTCTCTATATAAACTATAAGTGTGCGTCATAGCCCTCCGTCCGCGCAATTTTCGTAAAAAGGGGTACAAAGTTTTTTCTTCACGTATTAATATATATATGTATATGCTTGTTTTGATTTGAAACTGATTTTTGCACCCCGGCACCTAATACGCTTAAGACGGCTCTTCTCATCAGATATACAGCCCATGCATGCGGCATGGCTTACATAAAAGGGCACCGGGTGGAGTATGGAACGACCCGCATTGAAAAATGTGCCTGTGTACAAAAGCAAGCAAGTTCGATTTGACAGGTGGGGGCCCGTGGGTTTTGTCTCGCTTCGGAGTCGCCGGCGTCGGCCGCTCCCCAGGGCAACATTACGTTGGAAGGCCGACGCAACGCACTCCCGATGATCGATGTCAAATACCCGTAACAGGTGACCTTTTGCTGAATTATTCCTACCTGCAGAAACGTCTGTTTAGTGGTGATTTGGTTCAGCGGGAATTGCCACGCGTGAACTGGAAAACCCGCGCTTGAGGTGAATAAGAAATGAGAACTAATTTACGGCTCAGCCGGATCAAGATTTATCTTTACTATCGCTCTTAAACAAAGAGACTGAATATTAGCATTTTCAATGTTTATGTTCACTCAATTTATATGTAAGTGTACGAGTACCTATATTGTTTCTGATTGTAATAATTAAATGGGCTTCAGGACTTCAACGTTACGGATTGAGATAATTAGTTAAGAGATTTAAACATTTGTTAAAGCATGCAGAGGCAGTTAAAATAAGAAACTATCGGAAATAAAAGCAAAGATTTTTTTTAGAAATAACTCTTGCTATTGAATTATTTAATCTTATACTAATATATAAAACTGAAGAGTTTGTTTGTTTCTTTGCTTGAACGCGCTAATCTCAGGAACTACTGGTCTGATTGGAAAATTCTTTCTGTGTTAGATAGCCCATTTATCGAAGAAGGCTATAGGCTACATATCATCACGCTAAAGAGCAATAGGAGCGGAGCACCAATGAAGAATGTTTCAAAATCGGGGGTCTTTCTAACTTACTTTTTTTTACTATTCCACGCGGACGAAGTCGCGGGCAGAAGCTAGTATATTCATAATAGTCATAAAAAATTAGGAAATAGAATATTATGCTAGATATAAGTTTTTAGTTGGATCAAGTTTCGACATAATTATAGTCGGGGTAATTATACCTATTACATAAAAAAACCTACACATTGATTTGACGTAGGCCAGAGAACATTTTCTTTGGCCCAATGTATACGTGGCATTAGATATAAAAAATCCAAAAGCAACATAACTAACTATAAACGAATCGGCATTCATTGACTAACTTCACTTTGATCAAACATTCACTGATCGTAACGAAGTGCGTGACTTCAAACGTCGCAGTCGATCAATACGTTGAATAAATGAATAACAATTGCAAAAGTATTTTCCCCAAATCAAATACAAGTACGATAAACTCAGTTGAATTTCAAAATCAAATAAAGACATATTCAAATGATACCTAATGATTTATATCATTTTCAAATTACACTAGAATACTTAAATAAAATATAATAGGTATTATTAGAGTTTTTCCCGCGGCTACCCTGCGGGTCAAACACAACGAAGTAGCTCTATTTTACTGTCATAAAAACTTAATTAGTGTTTTCATGTATGTAAGCCTTCAGTGAAAAAATATCTCACGGGTGGTGAAAACCGCTTAAAAATCTGTTGAGTGGTTTAGGAGGTAGGAGGCAGATATACAGACAGACACTCGCGGTAAGCGACTTTCTTTTATACTATGTGAAGAAGATGAAAGAAACTTTTATATTAAATAAAATTTTATTGTTTTCTAAAAGATAGTCTCTGGAAAATTGGATTACTTATCGATTAATTTATTTCATACATATTGATAGTTTGTCATATTGATACATTTCTTACAATGCTGAATATGGATTTTGTGTATTATATTTCCGTTAATATCATATATATTATCATTATATTCATTACATAAACTACATGTTTATCAACAGTTAAATAAATCTGAAAGACAAAGAATTTAAAAATTAGTTATTCTTAGAAGAACACTTGATGACTGTCTACAACTTCCATAATCCACTAAAAGTTTATAATTTAGAAAAGGTTTTGGCGGCCCACCTGAGAATTGATCGCTTAGATTATAATTGTAATTAGGAATCTATTAATACACATATAATTTTATTTCTGTCTTTCTGGGTGGCGATATTTTTTTCAAATACAGCTGATACAATAGGCTAACGGCACCTCCACTAGGTGTTCCATTAGACTATCTGGTGTTTTTTTTAAACCGCCTCCTCCTCTGTCATTGTTTAAGGCAGAGGTTCTTTTAGTTTTTTTTAAATCTTTTTTAGGGCATAAACGTGGGCCTTTATTTTATTTTTCATATTTCTTCTACATCAAATTTATACTCTATACAATTTTGCCTATCTGGTGTTACAAACGTTGACAGATGACGATATACCTATCGTAGATATTTCAATAACGTGCTGTGAATCTTGAAGTCTATTAATATTGGCTATTGCAGAGTTTGCATACCTATTCAACATCCTCCATTGTTAGTTATTTGAAGTCTGTTTACAGCAAAACACAATCTGAGAGCACATATTCTCAGAATTCAAATGTATGAAAATGAAGATAGAACCAACGTGGGATTTATTTACAATATTGATTCATTAATATACAATGAATGCAGGGGGGGTATTTTCATCAAACGGCTCGCATCGCATCGGATCGGAACGGATTTTATAATCTTTAAATGATATTAAATCGTGTACACAGTATTTAAAGTCTATATTACCAAGCCGCGCAGAGCAGCTATACGGCGGGCGTCTTTCGCGACACGTTACCGTAGCCGATCGGATACTAGAATTTATTTATTCGGATATTAATATAATTACAAGACGTCAATGCGGTAGGAATGAAACTATTTGACTAGGCGTAGAAACGGATACGTTCGCAAGCGACGGTACGGAGCCAATCGTATGCGTCGAAATCCTGCCGGTCACGATCGGCTGTCACGTCATCCGTTCGTATCCTTTTCGATCCAATGCTATGCGAGCCGTTTGGTGCAAATCATCCTTTATATGAGCTGCTTTCAAGTCCATCAAACGGTTCAATGCTATAATTCAAATCAATAAAGATTTAAGCAATAAATAGAAACCATAGATTATGCCGTACACCGGCGTAGATTGTGACCTACTGCGGTATTGTTACAGGCAATTTGTGAGGACGCATTCATTTCTTTCTTCCTTATTTGCTGCCAAGTGCGTTCGACAGGGACAGACTGTTCCAGGGTTACTCCCTAGGGTGACGTTACCGTGAAACCAAACTTTGGTTTTGTGATCAATGTAAACCTCTAAGGTGTATTTTGAGATAATATTTCTTTATGATTACTTATAGATGTTATTTAAAACTACATTTAATTGTTTTATTTATGTTTAACAAACAGCGTAAAATACAACTAAGATATTTTCCAACGCGTTTCAATGACCCTTATCTTTAGCCCGTCGCAAATGTTTCACCCCACGTTTCGCTGTTTACAATGATCTAAATACGCCTTTTAAAAGTAATCCTTGCTGTTTTTATTTACTGTCACCACTGACATAAATGAAACTAATATAACATTTTGCATGCATTCATTCTTATACATTCAAAATAACAGGTATTTATTGAGGCAAACATACTTGTACTGCTAAGTAAGCTATGGTACTTTTGTGAATATAAAATGCGATGGATTAAAAAGGGAAGTTTCTTAGTATACCATTTTGAGAATTGATTGCAAATATTGCTATAGTCATCTGCGATGGCAGTTGGCTTTTGTGACAGATATAACTAAATTACTTTGGACAACGGGTCAGTATGGCAATCAAACAAGTTAAACTTACCAACCTTCGGGTATTGTACTTATTATCTTGGTTTTAAAATATCATGATATAAAACAGTTTTTATTATTGTTTAAACTATAATTAACAAGTTACAATAAGACTCAATATTAAAGTTATGATACAATATTAGAGACTGTGATGTTTTGTAAAATAATTAAAAGCACAGTTGATTTGAAGATCTACTTTTATATCGTTAAAGTAATGGAAATATAAATTTTTCGACTACAAACTAAAATGAAAACGGAACTTTTGTATTGATTGGCATTCATAACATAGGTATAGAATAAAGATATTTCTTGTATGCGTAAGAGCCGATTTTTCAATTATCAGGCAATGTCGATTATATATATATATAGGTATAATCAAAAGACAAACACACATATTGTATATCTCAAATTTAAGCAAGTTACGCTTGTGTTGTGGGTAATATACAACGGACTACTCTGGGATCGATCCCGGACACCCAGACCATAGTAAATAACGAAGAAAACACGTTTTTCGAAATTTACCATACCAGGAATCGAACCTGGAGCTTCTGTGTTGCAGTGAATTAGGCCGGCAAAAGCTTAGCCCGCTCAACCATAGAGGCCGTAAACAGTTAAATGGTTTTACTTTTAAAATTAACTCAGGTTAATTGATTCGACTGATAACTTTTATCTGATGATTGAAAAATCGGTCTTAAATTAATAACAATACAGCCAAATAATGAATATAAATAATTAGAAACATAAGTATTCCAATTTTCATAAAATTAACGATCTTGAAAATGAACACAACATTTTTAGTGCTTTTGTATAATGAGTACAGTAACATGCTGCGGCTACTGAAATCAGATAAGCAACATTTTTTTCGAATAAAATTGCCCACGCACGGAGATAAAACGAATGACCCGCGAAAGTTCCCTGCGGGACCTCGACGTATAAATTCGGAGCTCCTTCTTCAGATGATATCAATAAACTCACACTTGTAACAAAAGGAACAATTTTCTTTAATGTCACCGAGTTTGTACTAAGCGCCCGGCTCTATTATTAAGTATTTCATTTAAGGGGGAGACATTCAGCTGGTCCCCGGAGATACCTGTCGCAGTAATTTGCTACGTGTACGTTTAAGAACATCCACTTGTTTTTTGCCTTTATTGTTTACGAGATTTAGTACAAGCACTTTTACAGATTTGACATGAATACCTATTAACTTATAACGGAGTGGCGTGATAAGTACTTTTATACTAGACTAAATAACTTAGCAAGCTTATTTACAGTATTATATGGATTAAAATGAATATTTAGTTAGATTTGAGGTTATAATGATAACCCGTTCTCCTGTGAGACTTTTGACCTTATGTGTATTTGACTAATATTTTCCAAGTAGTATAAACAATATAATTAGACCTCAAACGAAAAAAATAGGTAGATCGAGCCCCGAGTTCCAGAGTGAAGCCGGCTAAAGGAAGTCGATTTTGGAATAGGTAGCCGATAGCGCCACACTGTATTAAATAATCGAATCAGTACGGATAAAAGTGGAATAACTTCCTGTGGATACATTACTATTAAACAGACTCAAACAACACCTATACATATGTTTACGCACACAAATAAAAAAAATGTGTGTGTATGTGTGCAGTTCACACGCAACAGAAGTAAAACAAAATGTGACAAGGGGTGGAAGGCTTTCTATATGTCGTGACGTCACATTTAATATCTTATATCGTTATAATATATTTAAGCTTCAAAACATGAAATTTGAAGTATTGACGAAAAGCTTCAAAATATTTCCAACTCCATCTGTATGAGCAGTGTTTAAATTATTCAATATAATGTATTCTATCTCATTCTCTCGCAGGCTTCATCCTATAGATTTATGTGTTTGTCTCTTTTTAGTGTCGCTTTTACGTTTCATCGAGTTTCAAATCACAACGGTTCTTAAGAAATTTCACATCTAACAAATATTTAACTTCATTTGACGCTCTTTTTTACGTAGGCTCCGTCTTTGCTATATTCGTTCGTCTGAGAATTAGGTTAAAAACATAATGCAAATGGTATTATGATAAGGCGTTAAGGAACAAAATCCTTGACAATATCCAAGAAGAACTTAAACTTTGAAAGTCCAACCAGATTGTGATAAAACTTTAGTGCTCAGAAAAGATTTATAATTTTAGGCAAGATTCAAAATGCGAAGTAAAGACGACATCAATCCCTCTACTACCCAAGCGTCATCTAATTACTAACCGTTATACGTTACACGGAGAAAATGTTAAATGTTTTACTATAATGGTTTAATTGTCCCAGATATAATGAGCAAAAGGTCTTGCCTTTTGTGTTCAACAAGACATTGGTAGTCACTCGTTTGTTTTCGTAATAGTTCAAGCGTTTTATGTCTAGGTGTCTTACACAGTTACGCTTTTGTTAGATCACATACAATTTCATACAATTTCGTATATAAAATACAATTAATTGTTCAGTGTGTGAGGTTGGTTACGCTATTTAATTTTATATATTTTTAAAGTATATGCTTACTAGCCTTTGCTCGCAGTTTCGCTCGAACTAATGTCTCTGCTATCCTACGGGAACCGTACATTTTTATGAGATAAAAGTAGCCTATGTGCTATTTCAAACTATAATCAAATTCAATAAATAAATCAAATTTCATACAAATCCGTTCAGCGGTTCTGGCGTAATTGAATAACAATCATCCATCCAAAAAGTATAGACTTTATAGATTTCTCTTCACAATGTCGAATATATTTTCATAGGCCGTGGTTTGCCATAGACGTTGAAAGCGAGGTCTAGCATTAATCGACATTGGACACCACTTTTGTTGTTAACATTATAACGATGGTTACTGTTCACTCTGTATGAGTGGACATATTTGTTTGATAGAGTCATTGATCTTGTAAAGATTATGTCTTTATGCTGGATGTTTGAGAATAATAGCGGACGCGGCGTACGACGTGCAAACGCCGCGCACGCAATTCATAATAAGCTTTCGTTGGTTGAGTAATGTTACGCGGTTCGCAATCTAGCGCGCTTATAACAGACTATTGCCCTAGGTTGTTTAGTGACTATAGTGTACACTTTTTAGTTAATATGAATGAATGAAAACTCTTTATTGTTCAACATAAACTTAAATCTAGACAATTGATATGGATACATCACTTATATTAAATACAATATAATATCAGTGATGTACAAACTTTTCCAGGTTAATACAATCTTGTTGCGTGTTGAAGGTATGCTGCACGATACATGGATAAGTTTACACTGCTACCAGTTTATTTTATTGTAAACATAAAATGGGTCTAGATTTATAAAATGGCAACATTTAAAAATTAAAAGAGGTGTAGGTAAATACAGTAAATTCCGAAACAATGCTCATATAAAATATCATGTCATTGTCATTACTTTAAAACATCATAATAGAAATAATTTTAATTACAGTTTAAACTGTAAAGAATACGCTGTTCGACTCATTATAGAAATTATCATAATTTGAATCGCCCGTATAATATCCAGGTAGCTTCAGCGTTTTCCAAGACGATAAAAATTATCTTGTTTGATGACTGTCTACTAATCTATTGTTTCTGGAACATACGGTTTATATCGGATATCGAATCAACTTGATGATTTGGAAATAAAAGTTAAATCTTTTTGTGGCATCAAATATACAGCCTGAACTTCCAGTAGTCATATAACTACTATTACTTAATCAGAGAGTGAATTATAACGTAATACAAGACGAAAATCAATTTTTCAGAGTTGAAAACGATGCGAATTCCATTCAGGAATACTGATTGCAAAACTAATTTACGAAATGTCAGCTGTTGAAGGAACTTCGCGAACTATGCATCTCGTTTTCTCACTTTGGACCAATAGTTACTTAAGCAGTTTGCTTGAACAATAGTCCAGCAATGGTCAGCTTTACGTCAATCAAGAGAGACAGCCTTGCTAACTATGCAAGCGAACTGTCACTATGGTTTTAGTCTGGGTGAAGTAGATCACCGTGATAATGTATAGCCTTCGTGTCGTAGAACTTGGGGTATTTGGATTCTTGTTTACTAAATTACTTTATCTATGAATGGTTTATTACATCTGGATTGAGAATTTTATTGTTTTAAGAAAATAGCGTGATATGTTAGGCTGTGTGAACTATTTTGTTTGGAATTATATTGTTCACTAACTTTTGACAGTAATCTTTGTCATGGGACAATACCGCGTTAATATATTTAATCAAAATTCCTTATTATTAAAGAGTTTACAATTATATTTGAGTGCCTTTATTGCAGTTATTTAAAAATATCTTAGTTTAATTATTAAGAAAGAATTCAGGTTATTATTAATGCGTTAGTATTTTTTTAGGGTTAGTAGTTCCATGTCATGGAAAGTTGTTGCCTTCGGTTTATGTGTATTTACAACATCTGTAGTGTTGCCAATACTCTGAGCGCCTCGAATCGAAGGAAGTTTATGACACCTTTTTTGAAAAACCCGGCATTATGGCACGATATGAAACCCTCGGGGTCAGAAACCTATCAAACTAATAAGTAAATTCCTATTACAATGAAGCAATTTTGCTTTTTCTAAAATCTGTTTTAAATTGTAAATTAGAAATAGGTGAACATTTTGATACAGTCTCATTCCATTCGCCGTAATTAAGTTGTATAAAAAAATCCGTTGAAAACTCGATTAAAACGAATCGCAATAAGAATACAGTCCAGGAAACAGCATGAAGGGAAACTTTTAATTTGTTTAAATATTTCCGCGGGTGGGAGTTCCCTCGGTGGCTCTCAAGTTTCGTGTCTCGGCATTAACTCGCCCGCGGCGGCCTAATGGGACAAGCCACCTGCTTTTAAAGGCGACATAACAATTAACTTGAAGAAGAAAATATTAGTTGAGCTAATAGAGCTACTCAGATACACTCCGGCCTCTGGCCTCCATAAATAACACCCCTTCTCAACTACAGACGGTCCACAATTTTGTCGTATTTTCGTAATGATTCTCCATGGAACGAAGTTTCCGAGGATAGCACCGTTTTATCCCTGTGTTTTTATAGGCGAATTGATTGGGAGCCGCTGGAAATAATCTCGGGATTGGATTAGTTTTCTTTGGGAACTTTTCCGGGCGAGAACTCGCCGTTTCCTTATTAACATACCCGTCAAGAATACTTTATCGGGAAACAGTAATTAAATATTAGAATTCACTGGGCTGTTTGTATTAGCCATCTACGGTTGAACAGCTTGCTATTTATATTACAACAAAAGCGCTTGTTGGAGTGTCAAATTACGAGGGATTTTTTTGTTATAAAATTCTCCGGGCTTATATAGGAAAAGGTAGCAAAGTTACCTTTATCCTAGGCTAAATTCAAATATTTCATTTCGCGACGTTAACCCCGACGACGAGGGCGCAAACTCTTGTGTACAGTCTTCTTTTCATGACGGGGAAATTTATTTTTGTTTCGTGCTAACATGGAAATAACACACATAGACGTTGGTAACATAACTGACAAAATAAAAATAAATAAGGTAAAATGGGTACCATCGTTTGATCATTGTACTGTAGCTTGTTATCTTGTATTGAACTAAAAATGTTACGATTCCTTGTGTGTATTAATGATACATTTTACAAATAATAAAAGGTACAGTTTGTGTTCTTAATTTGATACGGACTAAACACGCTTGACCTTCGGAAATATTTCGCATCTGTACGTTTTCTATCATGGATATAATAGGAAGCGTTTCGAGAAAACTATTCGGAATGGTGTCTTCGCGATTTTTCTCAATGTAAGAATGAAGGAAAACCTCTTTATTCCCCAACAAAAACTGCTTTTGCTGTTTTACTGACATCTTCCTTCCCACAAATGTGTTTTAAGTACATGACAAAAATTGACAGAATAATAACGTGTGGCGTCATTCCGTCACGTAGAATTTAGGACCACGTTAAATTTATGTTTTCCACTAGGTAAGCTTTATTTTAAAATAATTTATTATTTCACTATTAAAATCTATTGGTAAATTAGTATAAAAGTTAAAGAAAAATACATAATAAACTCATAATTATTGACACATAGTATCGAGTGTATTTTTTAAAATTAATTTTCCCAGTACTTATGAAGCATTATTTCATTCGTGACAAAACGCATGTGAAATATATTAAAAGTTTCACATTTCCATAACATTCGCAATCGTATTTAAAAATTAGAACATAAATAAAAAATTCTTTCTCATAAAATAACTGAACGCGCACGAACTTACAAACAATTACGGATTTCTCGAACCATGAAAAAATCAGTGAATAAAATATGAGGGAAATTTAGGTAAACCCGAAAACGTTTTTCGTATTTGAATAATCACTTTAACAAACGAAACTTGGCCGAATCCAGTTCATTACTTATTAACTTGCATTTGAGTTCGAGGCAAACAGGGCGCATCGCCCATCAGCGTATAGGGAGTCTTTCAGCGGACCCAACTATTCAATAAATATTATGCCAACTTACTATTTTAAGAGATGCCATTATCCTTTTGTTATTTGCTTTAAGATCACTTCTTTTTGTTAACCGGGTAGTATATTATACATTCTACATTGCAATATCTTATTTTAAGAGTATGAATGGTATTCCTGTTACGCGTACTTAATCATTATGATGTGTTGCAATGTCTTGTTTTAAGGTTTAGAATATTTTATTAACATTTCAATAATCTACGCATGATAGTTTCGTATAGATGAAAAGTAGTCCATGACTTCGTCTGCGTTGGTACTATAGATTAATAATATGGATATAATCATCAACGATGTCCACAGGCATATTTGGTGGGTTGTTCACATTTGTTATTTTATTGTGCGGTTTTCCTGACAAAATTCACAATCATCCTAGATTGCATAGTCACTTAATATCAGGGGCCCAATTCTGCTATTTCAATATCTTGGTGTTGCGAAGATATTCAAAGTACGATTCCATTGTAATAGTGTCAAGAATTCGTATTCTATTAAATCCACGATATCTTTTCGATATCGTTGCGGCAGAATAATAGTAAAAAAAATGACAGTACCATTAGCAGAAATGGCGTTACCCGAAATGAATATTAAAAAGCTACCAAAAATTTATTTCGCGAGTTTTTGCTTATGAATATTTATTTATAAACATGGCAATTAACAGAATACCGAAATCAGGCAAACCTATAATTAAGACTATAGTGTTCGGCGATTTTGACAATACAGTAATAGCAGAGTTGGGCCCTAGGTGAGATGGCGATCAAACGCGACCCTACACCATTATAAAAAATACAAATAATTTCTTCTATGAACTCCAAATTAATTTATTTACTAAAGTAGGTATACAATACTGTATACTCATTACATAGGTAATAAAAAATATTGCAGACTATGATTCTCGGGCGTATTTTTTCACGCTGAACACGAATCTGAAGTGAGAATTGAGGTTCAAGGAGTAAATAATCGAGAAAAACCCAAAAAACCGATTTTTTTAGTTACTTCCCCCTGCAGGAACGGAAAAAGAATTCTAATTCATGCGGCCGGGCGACCTGTCATAAGAGGCGACAAAATAACTCACAGCCATGGTGGTAGGGCATTTGCCCAACTGGATGGCTACCACCCCTGGTCTACAATATACCGCCATAACAACTTTGAGTTGTGTTCCGGCATTAGTGGCCAGTTTCCGAGTTTCTCCTTCAAGGCCGGCAGGACATTAGGAGCACCTTTGGTATTGCTAATGTCCATAGGCGACGGTAACCACTTTCTATCACAGTTGGGCCGTCAGCCTGTCTGCTGTGCTTAAGCAATAACAAATAGAAATAAAATTCTCTAAAAATAAAATTCAATATGTTGTTTCTTATTGAAGTAGAGCATTCTAAAAGTATTAAAATATACTAATTTTATATTTTCAAAGAAAAATAAAATGACTATTTTAGGAATTAAAAAACATTAATCTTGTTTTAATGTATATTTCCAAGAAAAGATCATTTTTCATACTAGAACTAGGCTGTATGTTGACCTCATTCGCTTGCACTTCAGCCAAGAAAAAAAGATACAGATGTTACCCAAAAATCATTTAATGTGTATCGTAATTATAAGATCTATTAGAAATACAGAAAAAATTCAATTTCACATCGACTTTCGTAAATCCCTCAGACAATTTCAAAGGACTATTGTTGTCTTTAGAGTTGTAGATGTCTTGAACATCAAAGACTTTGTTCAGCTTTGTATAGACTATTCCACTCCATAATGACATCGGATTTCTTTATTATCGTAACTCTATGGGAAGGTTTCAAAAATTAATTCCTGCTTTTTTCATAGATATTTTATAATAGATTAGTCAAATTTTTTATAATAGTATATATATATATAAAGTAACTGAATGTTTATTTTGAATGAGTGTAATAATATATTTAACAGACAGCGACTACACGTGTCTCATATGCACAAGCTAGACAAATTGTGGTATGGGTTCATCCTGTTGCTACCACAGACGAGTACATAACGAAAAAGTCATTTTCGAGATTTTTCCTATTAGGAATTAAACCTGGGACGTATATTTTAGTGAATCAAGCAAACCAAAGTTGAGGCCATTAGACCAGTTAACCCGAGAATACTTTTATATATATTTGGTTTACCAACAATTACTTGCACTAATATTAAGGAAGTACATATCTTTCTAAAAAAAATGATTAATGCATTAATTACTTATAGGTAAACACTACAGGCAATACATAAATACGTAATAATAAATTACGTATAACATATTAGTCAAACATCAATACGGCTAGGGCTCCAAAAAATCTTAGTCTTGAGATCTTATTATGACCAGTTGTTAAAAACGAACTTACTTCTTATATGTATAACATAAAAGTCATTAATCAAACTAGCCCCTCGTTAATAATTCAACCCGTACGTGCTCAAGTGAACAAAAAGTCATAATACTGCGCCCGTTTTTAATTATTGGGGTATTTCTCAAACTTTATCAGCACTTCAGAAGTTTGGACCTGGCCCGGATTGCGGTCCAGTGTTAATTACCAACTTTTTAAAAACTGTAATTCATAATAGACAGCTCAGTTGAAAGATGAATGATGTATTGCAGAGTTATGGTGGTTGTGAACGTAATATGAAAAATGTTATTTTTTTAAAAAGAAGAAGCAAGGTAATTGACATAGCTCGCAAGATTAGCTAGTTGAAGTGGCAAAGAGCTAGTTACATTTGTCGCAGCGCCGATGGAGCAAACGAGTCCTGGAGTGGAGACCGCGTCTCGGCAAACGTAGCGTAGGATGCCCTCCAACCCGGTGGATTGACGAACTGCGCAAGGACGCTGACAGGGGCTGGATGGGGAAGACGGGAAACCGGGATATCCAGCAATAGATAGAGACTGGCTGAAGAAGAAGAACACGAAGAAGAAGAGAAGATACAGATGAACAAAATTAAAAAGTTTGTGATTTTAAAATAATGACAAAATCAAAGTAATATGTGTATACGATGCTGAATCATAAATGACCGTTTTTAGAATTACTGTCTGTTTTAAAGTTTCTCTTTAATAGGCTCGAAGATGGCTTAACGAGCCTTAATGAAAATTTTGAGATTAAAATAGGATTTTTTTTTAAATTTTGATATATGTTCTATTTCGGTATCTTAAAGGGTCCAGAAGATATGAATGGGTATAGTTGGTGTTTATAAAATAGGCAAATACTTAGTAGTTATAATAACCTTTATCAATATAATGAGCCTGCGTTGCTTCGATGTAGTATTATGATAGCTACGTCACCTAAATTGCGATCGACTTTGACTTTGATAGGATTAGGTCTTTTCCGTCTGTACTTAAGTATTAAAAATTTACATATGTATTATGCATCAATGTTGATTGAAAAATTAAGTGAAACAGTGCTATATATATAAAAGTTATTGAGATAGAGCATGCGCCATAGTATTAATATAGTTTAAGCGCTGAATAAAATAATTGTTTATTTATTAGAAAATAATAAGAAAGCGGAGAGTCAAATTACATTTTTTTATCGTCATACAAAAAGTCGCAGCCTCATAGATTTTATACCTGCGTACAAACTTATGACGTCATAGATTTGTACTAGTAAAAGAAGCCTACTGCATAGTCCATGCTCCATTTTAACACTGAACTCTGGTGGAAAAATGATGTTAGAACGATAGATATACAATGAGTAACTGCTCTATGCCATCATAATGATGCTACTAAAGTTTCAGTCGTTAGTCCTATGTAGATTGTATCCAGTCATTGGGTATCTGTGGGAAAAGACACAGTTTCATATGTACGCTTGCTTCCATTTTCGAAATTACTTGTTTACGAGGCTCGTCAGAGTTGGAGTGAACGCAATATGAAGCGTTTGGCAGCCATGTTGGGAAATCGAAAGTTTAAAATCAGATTTATCTACACAATGTTTAATGATTGTTGGTTTTCTGAACTCATGATACAAAGGATAATATAGATATTTAACAATGGTATAGATACTAAGTAGGTTTTCACGCTTAAATACACGCGTACTTAATATTTTTGCATATTAAAGAACCGGCGTTAAAATAACATATTATCATATATGTTTTAAAATATCACACGAGAAATAATTTTAATTACTTTTAAACGTTAATTATTTTGTTATTTGATTACTTGTACCTACTTACAATGACAGAAGTAGGTACGTTCGTACAAAACCTATGAGATATAAAACTGAACAATAATTAAGGTCGTAGAGTAATAAGTTTAGGTAATGAGGGAATAATGGACAAAAGTAAGGTGATGAAGATGAAAAATTCTTAAAAAAAAAAATTCAAATGAACAAGAGTTAGAGACAGAGGATAGTTTTTGGAAAATGTGTCATTTTCGATTAAATAAACTGTGGGAGTCGGTTATCTCTATGGAATCCTTTATTGTATTTCGCCTGACACGCACTGGGAAGAGTTACAATATTTCATTAAAATTATTTAGTTTTATTTCTTGTTACAGTCTGCTCTACGGATACATAATCTGTTTTGTTGCCAAACGTCAGATAAAAATCGCAGTCAATAGCCGTTTTAATCAGTCACATGCTTTTAAATTTCTACCTATACTAACTTTTGTCCGCGGCTTCGGTCGCGTTGAAAAACAATGTATATGCTATAAAATGGGTATGTTATAATTCTTATATAATAAAACATAGACATATACACATTATTGTTCACCAAAATAAAAATTACAAAAATGCACAACAAGACAATAGTTATTTGGTAAAACAAGAGGAGACCTTACCGCTAAAAGCAACCTCTTCAAGGCTACCTGACTCAAAGGAAATTCTTAAATTATCCATAATTATTATGCAAATAATGACGACGAATGAAAAAAAAATTGAAAAATAAAAATGACACACATGGACAGCAGAATATAGTCTGAAGTTTCGTAAACTGGCACATGCATTATTGCGTAGGGCTAATATAATGTTTCCTGAGTGAATTTTTATATATGGGAAAGGATTTGAAATATCATGCTTAGTGTTTACATCAAAGTACATAATTATAAATAACTGTTACGCTTTCCAGCGAAGCGAAGTTAGAACTAACCATAATAGCAATACGTTAATATTGACGCTATCAATTCATTGTCGTTGCCAGGGCGATGTAGTTGTTAGTGAATTGCAACGGTGGCTGTTGGAGTGCCAACCGGACGGCTATATACCTCTATCCCTCGGAGACAGTACTTTTTCTGGATGAAAGTTATCCTATGTCCTGGGGCCAAATTCTGCTATTACTATCTCGTCAAAATCACCGGACACTATCGTTTCAATCGTACGTTTGGCTGATTTCGGTATTCTGTTTACTCCATTGGCGTGCCAGTGGTACGCCACTCTATCTTTATAAGTATTTATAACTGAAAACTCGTGAAGTAAATGCTTAAATTTTCGGTATCCATTCAATATTCATTTCGTCTAATGGTGTTTTTGCTAATGGTAATATCGATTTTTTTCAACCATTATTCCGCCGCAACGATATCGAGAAGATATTGTGAATTTAGTAGAATACGAATTTTTGACACTATCGCAATGGAATTGTACTTTGAATATCTTCCCAATGCCTAGATATTGAAATAGCAGAATTGGGTCCCAGTTCTATACCCCAGGCAACTTTTGTGATGATTTTTTGATTAGTTAAGGCGTGGAGACGTCATAAATAAACAAACTCACATGCACACTTATCATATTAGCTAGAACAATAAGTATGGGTTTGTACTTCAATAAATTTGTTCTCAGAGGAATACAATACCTTCTAAAAGAATTTTACAACAACCTGAGACTATATTGATCTATTATTTATTTTCAGCTTTGATCATATAACTAACATAACAATAAAATCATTCGTAACAGCCACTCTTTTTTGATGTATACAAAACAGCTCTTTTTTTTCTCTTTCTTTCCTTAGAATAAAATAATAATTTCACAGTATCTGATTTGCTGAATTAACCCACCCCACCCACTCGCGCTCCCCATCTTGGATACTCATCTTGAAAAGAGTTGATATCTATTGTAATCTCTTATTATTACTCTGCGAAATGCACACAAGTGGGTGAAATTATTATATACATACAATATAGGTTTTGGTTTTGTTCGGGTCGATTGTGTAATATTTAAACAAGGAAGTCAGTTCTGGCGAGAATTTTGACGGTAGATTTAAATAGTCAAATTATTTCAATATAAAATACGATATCTTGTAATTTTCCAGATAATCTAAAAAAAAAACAAGTACGGCTCATTCCACCCACAGTAAAGGGTTCTGTAGAAGTAAAGCGCAATACACACCAAAGCCGCCGACCAACCGACGCATCCCACCGACGCAACCCGGCGGCCTATATTAAAAGAATCATGTCGTTAACATACGCACGCGTGTGTTGCCCGCCGACGTGTTGGCGGTTTGCCTATGCAAGCGCTCAGTCCCGGTGACACTTGAGCCGTAGTGACATGCTGTATTTTTGTTCCTCATCTCGAGTCACCGTCATGTCGCCGACAAAGTTTTCCGACTTGCAATGAGTAAAGCCGTCAACTAGTCCACCGACATAGGTCGGCGGGTCGGCGGCTTTGGTGTGTATTGCGCTTAACTTTGGTATTTGCTTAGTCATCTGGATTTATTTATGGAACACTAAAAAGTATTTCCTAACACATTTATTTAAATCGTATGACGACCTCTAAGGTTGAGCGGGCTAAGCCTTAGTTTGCCGTGTTCACTGGAATGCAGAGGCTCCGGGTTTGACTCCTGGCATTGTAAATTTCGTAAACAAATTTTCCATTTTTACTGTGGTTTGAGTGTCTGAGATCGACCCCAGTGTGGTCCGTTGTGTATTATCCATAACACAAGAGTAACTTGCTTAGCTTGGGGATATACAATGTGTGTGTGTGGTCTGCCGATTATTATTTAATCGAAATTTCCCGTTAGCATATATTACTCGATCAAATTACTCGACGGATGAAATTTAAACCGATTTTTAATTAAAAGTATTATTAATAGCCTTGTAAATTAAATTAAAAGCCTGGAATTTGCTTCAAAAATTTTCTATTCATTCATTCATTCAAAATTTAGAGGGAGTTAGATGTTTAGGTATATTCATTTAATAAAAAAGTTTGGTAAGTCTTTTTCTCGAGGTGAAATCTGGGAGCATATTTAACAGTATAGGACTCACCGACTGTTTTGGCCTGAATTACCACTAAACAGTCCAGTGTTCCTTCAGACGTCATATGCCAGGGCTACGAGAATAGGCCGTGGCTGACGCCGTAGCCCCCCCCCGGCTGACGTGAACTCGCTCGCCCCTGTCTACGGGAAGTCGGGTAGTATGGGATATTTGTTATTATGGGAATGTATTAATTGTGTAAGCTTTAAACAATACAAAGTTATACAAGCGGTTATTTAACAGAGCTAAGTGAACTGAAGTGACTGTATTAAGTACTTAGAGTGAGGCCTACAGCTTGCGTCTACCATCTGGCTTCACCGCAGCTTACTTCACTCTCAATCTGCATATAAATCGGATATCGATAATGACATCGCTATCGCAAGCAACCCAAAATTCGTTCAAAATCCGATAAGCTTTGCCTATGAAATCTCTACTTCACAGAAGTTTGGATGACCCCGCCGATAGTGGATAGACCTACGGTCTTCTATTATGTAAATTATCAACCACATGAAACTTTAGGCCGGTCACTGCGGCTTCCAAGTTTGCAAGCAAAAGTTGCTGTATTGATTTAGGGCAACGGTCATATCTTGTAAATGATCAGGAACCGGTGTTACATTTAATAGTTTATCATCACTTTGATATAATGGAACGTGTCAATGTAGTAGGTATTTTAAAATATTCTTTCTTGGTAATTTATGCCCACATAACAAAGACTTTGAAGACTATATGATTAATGCCGGGTAATATAATTCTATCTATACACTTGCCGTACTGATTACAATTTAATACAAACTCCTTACAAGTAATGTCAAATTTCTACCATTGTTAAGCTAAAATAATTGGTAGCCTCTTTTCTTTCACCTTATCCCAATCATTTGGGGTCGGCACGTACTGTTCTTGTTCTGTACGTCTCTGTCATGGCATACGACCGCTGTCACACCACACTCTATCAATCGTAAAGAAAACATGGATAGCAAAATATAGAAAGTGGTCATCGTTCATCATTTTACCTATTAAAATCCAGCCTCAGTCACACTGGTCAGGTCTTTTTGACTGATGACAGAATACAGAGTGTTGGAAAACAGTTTAGAATCTTCACACAAATCTTAATTGAAAACTATCAACGTCTTGCAACCAATTTAGAGAATATCACCTTTCAACTATCTAACAAAAACTCTCTTTTAAAATATTAAATCCACAAATAAATAAGTTTTAACGTTTACTGTGTGTGTAAAATTTGCTGTGAAAATGAAGATTGCAGTCATGTGTGGGACGCTTGGTGCGTGTAACGACGTACGCAAATGACCCACACAATACATGATCGTGTCCGGTTCAGTTAACCCCAAACATTTTTTGATTTTGAATTCTCATATAATTAAACTACATTATTTTTCACGATTTTGCTGTACTCATATAGCGGGAAGTATCTTATTATCGTGATAAAAAGTATTCTGTTTACAATGTTTATGTTATATTGAAAGGACTTATTTATAAAATCATTTACTGCTAGTTTCTTCCGTTTTCTCCGCTTGAATTTCTTTCATAAATCTCTGTTTTTCTGAAAGTTCGCGTTGAAAAATACTTATTCTATGCTCATATTCAAAATACATATGAGTCAAATTCTAAAATATTCGGATTCAACGAAATGTATATGAAAATAAATCACTATATAAAAAGAAAATGGCTTACTAATCTAGATTTAAATTCATATTCGTAAGGCTACAAATTTCTTGATATTTTTTTAGCCCACAATTTTGATTAAATAACAAAAAGAAAGTTTACTTTTATACTCATTTGCCATTTCGAATAGGATTCAAATCAGACCTGATTTATTTTCTTAAAAAAAGTACGAAAACTTTCATAATAATGAGTTGAAAAATGAGAATTTAAAATTTTTCTTGCGTCAGCGCGATTGAGCGATATTGCAAAGTTGCTCTTGCCTTTTTCATTGACTTTTCAATGGAATAACTTTTAAGCGATCCCCTATTGAGCGGCAGTACATAATAACTTGCTTTTTTAAATTACTAGCTATTATACTACGTTTTAAATTATTAACTAAAATCACTAATCAAATCTTTTTTGATAGTGACTTCTATAGTATTTCATATTTTTCATTGTTTTTATTTAAGAGCTGGTTGTAATTATTAAAAATAATAAGTAAACTAGTGGCTGGTTCCTATCTTACTATTCATTTACTTACCTTACCACTGATAGAATTTTAACATTACCAACCAACCCACCAGTGGTAGGCAAATGTGTGGTCAAATCAAGTGATCAATGAAATTCTTGTGCATTTTAATTTTTGTAATACTGGCGTTTAACTACCTGGCAACAAGCTTCTTCAATATAAACATTAATAAAACACTCTTATTGAGACTATAAATTACTAGGAATGTTTTCAGAATTTTTAACTCCTTAGTTTAAAAATAAAAATTGTCTTTTAGTAAAAAAGGATGTCACTTCAAACAAAGTAGTAACTTTGTTGGAAGTGACATGTTCCACACCTTTACATAAATATTGAAATGCGTACATACATTTTCGTTGTATTACTAGTTGAGTGAGTATTTACGAGTCGATCCAGATGAATATAATTTCTACAATGTACGTAATTACAGAAATATTATGGTCAAATTATTCTGATGATAATATTTTCTTAAGTTTTCGCCGCTAGTATACACTATAAAACTACGTTTTAACGGCTTTAAGCGCGGTAATTCGGCCACTTGTCAGTAGCGGGAAGTGTAAGCCACGGAAGACAAAGATGTCAAGTGTCAATGAGTATTGGTAAAGTATAATTTAGCTTACCGCCAACTTGTTCATTTTAATTATTTAGTTTTAATTTTGTTTATGGTCATTATTTACTGTATGGGAGCTGAATGTAATTTACCACCGCTTCGCAACATGTTGTGGCTTGAAAAGAAGAAGCAGCGCAAGAAAATCGTCAGCAAACATGCCTAGCTCTAATAATTTTAAATACTAATATGAGTGGGACGTAAAATAAAAAGAAATTGTCAATTAAGTTGCCCTGTGTTACGGTGCACGCAGAAAGAGCTCACGGTGTCTTGAAGTCTGGCAGTTGGTTTTTGCCGGGTTTGGGTCTTAATAGTTTTGATGATCGGATCCCAGATGGTACATGCCAATCATATTCACTATTGAAATTTGGATGTTTTTTGATTTCAATAGCTGTGTCCACAAATAATTATATTCTGATGATAATAATTCAAGTAAAGAAGATAAAGTTCAAGTCGTGGTAGCGTAATGGCTAGCGCACGCGTTCCAAACTGAAAGGGCGCGGGTTCGATCCTGGCCGGAACGCATGCACCACTTAGGCAGCTTTCTGACCTAATGTTCATATTGTTACAATTACCACGTGCTAACTACGGTGAAGGAAAACATCGTGATGCAACCTGCACGTCGAGATAACCGATATGTCCAACCTACCAAGCCGTGGCGGGTATACTGTCCATTCTGTCTATAATGGGAGGCCCGAGCCCAGCAGTGGGACATTTATGGGCTGTTATTACATGATAATAATTATTTGTGGACACAGATTGGACAGAAAGTAATAGTAAGCTCATTTAGTTATTAAAAGATAGCGTTTGCATTGTTTACTCTACAAGTTAGGGGTAGATAACGCGAAAGGCTCTTCCGATTGGCAGATGGGAGCAGCCGGCCGGAGCGCGTTATTTTCATAAGGCATGGGGCCTTGCCCTGACCCAGTTCCTTTTAATCCATCGCTTACCTATAAGGTTTTATTGGCAATGGCCCATTACGACCTACATTATCAACATCATCATCCGATTTTACTATTTCCAGTCACGTAAACTTGAACGGCGAATATCAAACATAAGCTATGGATTGGCGAGTTATCGTTCGGTTTTCTTTTGGATAAAGGACGAGGGGTATAAGGGGTCGCTGACCGTTAGGCACGTGAGTGCTGAACAGGTAATCACGTGGTGCGCTCGTGCTTATCCACGCGGAAGTACTACTTGTTTACAATCCCAAAATAACTCGACTATCTATTTTTTATTAAAACTAGAGTCATTCAAGCAACAAAAATATATAATCCTCACTTGTTACTTGTTGGAACAAAGTTCTTTTACGCGGCTTAGAATGAACTGGTAGAAATCATCCCATAAGGAAAAAACGTTATGCAAAGTTTTTTATACAAACTCAAAAGTTTTTATTCAAAATAAGTTCCATTGGAGAACACTTTTTGAAGGTCATAAATGTAAGTCAGAATTTAAATCTACTTCCTATTCTAGATACACTGGTTCGCAATGTGTTATCCCACAAGAAGTAAGTAAGAGGTAAGAAACTCCCCAGCAACACGTCTAGTTAAAAAAAGATTTTTCATCATAATTATTTATACATTATCTCAGGTTCTATTTATTTCTTTTTTTTTAATACATATAGAAATTGTATTACAATTTCAAACTTTAAGACAAACATCTAAAATAATATTAATAAGTGTAACATACAATGTTTTGAAATTAGAAAGTCTTGTAACTGCATTCGGGCGCTGTCGCCGCACACAAGCATATGATGAAAATGGTGTATCATTATGCATTAAGTTTTAAAGTAAGGAACTTCATTACAGACGGGTTCTCCGACCGTATTGGTTTTTTATTATTATTTGATTTGCTAATGTGGTGATAGGACCGTGGAATCCCATGAAGAGATAAGAAAACGTTTATTTGAATTTTCAAGTGATCACAAGGCTGATGGTGCTTACCAACGACATAATATTGCTAGCATTTGGAGCACTTTACCCAAAGCGGATTGTGACCCACACAAAGGGATTACAGTTATAAATTATACTATAACATTCATCTAGTATTGGTGATTTAAACTTAACTTATTTTAATTTAAGTAGTTTATAATACCTAGTAATTTTTGTTTATTCTGATTGTTGTTTGGAAAAAATTGTTTTACTGATAAGACCGCCTATTCTTTTTTGTACTTAACTTCTTGAATTGTACCTTATTGTTATGTAATAAAGTATATTCAATTCTATTCTCATTTACCTATTATAATCATTCTATTTACATGTATTTAATTTACACACCACCGTCATACACTTTCGATTCTTTTCGCACAATCCACAGCCCGGGTTGTCTGGAAGAGATCGCTCCAAAGCGATAAAGTCGGCCTTTGTTTCTGCTTTTATACGAAATAATTGTAAACTATGCATGTGCTTTAGGTGTATGTGGTAACAAGAAAGAGTTTACGAGCTATCTGTCTATATTCTAATTAAAGGTTTCAATTCATTCTGTGCATATTTTGTGACAAAACATTTTGAAAGATCGTCTCTTACCAACACAAAAGACAAATTGGTGTTTCTAAAACTAATATTTTATACGCTTCTTTGAGACTTCAGAGTTCTTGGTATCCTTACTTTGCATACCTAGTTAACTTCAAGACAAATATGAATAGGGAAATGAATTATATAGTAAGCTTCTTCTATGTGACGTGTGAGAGATTGCGTCGCTTTGCGTCGACCTCCGAATTTAACCAGTCGTTTGTGTGCCGCACAAAACTTGCCTTGAGGTTACATTAAGCCGATTGCCAACGTCAATCAAAACACGCCTTTTTCGAGATACAGCAATATAGGCACATACGACTCTGCATTGGATATAAACTTTTATTCCGAGCACTTTTTGCTCTTTCTTAGATCTGTAACTTAATTGAAACTTAGAAGAACTGTTCAGCTGAATATAAAACTTAATCTCGAAACACTCCTAAATTCTACATAATTATATCACGCTATAGGTCAATCTTCTCCTGCATTTTAGCTTTATATTATTAATAATATTCTAAAGTGATATTTCTTTAGAATCGTTATGATTTGAAACTCGATGAAACGAAAAAGGGACACTAAAAAGATATAGACACATAAATCCATAGGACTAAGTCTGCAAGAGAATGAGATATGAGTTTTACATTTTGCAGTACAGATTAGAGAGTCAATAAGACCGATGGTTGAACATAGGTGCAATTTGGACTGAAAGATAACTAATATATGATATATTATCTGTGAGTATATTCTCTGAAGTTTCATTACTACTGCGTGTGAACTGTACAGACACGCACAATTTTTTAAAATTATAGGTCAAAGGAGTCAAACACTAAGAGTCTTAATAAGTTTCTTTTGAATAATTTTGTTTTTTATTAATTTTACTTAAAATATGTGTTAAATAATAAAATATCATGAATGATAAAGGAATTATCTGTTGCATTTCTATATTATTGCAATTCACAAGCGGCGAGCTTTACTTGTGGTTGAAAGTATACATGTACCTACATTGCGATAGTTTGCGTGTCTGACGGAACGATGAGA
This sequence comes from Dendrolimus houi, assembly GCA_039645545.1. Classification (NCBI taxonomy): domain Eukaryota; kingdom Metazoa; phylum Arthropoda; class Insecta; order Lepidoptera; family Lasiocampidae; genus Dendrolimus; species Dendrolimus houi. The sequence goes on along the minus strand of CM077127.1, from coordinate 17,973,719 downwards.
TTTTTGGTCTCATAGACATTTTGACGCGTATTTACAATAAGTAAAGACCGCTCATCTTCGTACTACGGAAATATACTACATATTGAAAAATTCATTAAAATTTTAATGAAATTTTTTTTATGGACAAGTAATGTCTTTCTACTAATACTAGTACCTCAAGTAAAGCTCATAAAAGCTCAAAAAGCTCTTTCTTTACAATTATATTTTTTCTGGGCGACTGTATAACTAATTCCTAATATTATTATTCTATAATAATAAGTGAAAATCTACATATCTTATATTTTAGTCACAAGTAGGATAAACTATACTATTGTTGACACCCCAGCCAATGATTGACATGCAGTAATTTTTTTCAAGATATTAAGAAATCTAAATATTTATTAACTTTAGTCATACTGTTTTTATTATTGTATTATGTTGTATATATGGCTGCATGTATTATAGGTACTTATTTTTATTATTGTATGGCTAAAAAATTAAAATAAATTAATAGGGTGGAACAATGGCATAGTTTTCCTATATGGTTACTTCAAATAACGTGTTGTCTGAACTAATATGTTCTGGTATATTCTTAATTAAAGCTTGTATCAACGCCAATGTCCTTGAGGATTTTTCGGGCGACAGCGGTGATTCCATAGACGCGATCGTTTTTTAGGTGAATTATTATTTTAATGTGGATAAAATAACGTAGTACTTAAAAAAAAACAATAAAACCAAATTATTTGTCTTTTTTTATAAAGATATAGATATTTCTTTATACTGTTTTGACAAAAATCGAAGGAGTAAAATGACTTTAATTTGAAGGTGATTTTGTGCATTTTTTTGTCAATTTAAAAAAAACTATAGAAAAACAACAAAAAAACCACGTTACGTCTCATATCGTGAAGATTAATTATATTTTTTTTGGTAAATTATTGATCAGTAAAAGTTGTTTCGCTTACACTCCACTTTCGATCTTTTGCGGCAACAGAGCCTTAAATAACGACACGGTCCATTTTCCGGGTGGCAGTTGCCGGCCGGCCTAAGGCCGATCGGGAAGCGAGGCCTTACTGATAAATTACAAGTCTTAAAACCAGTGGCAGGTAATTCAGCTTCAACAAATTCTAAGGCTTCTGCCCCTCCGGCTGCTGCAGGAAAGTTTCAACGATTACTTTTACTTGTAATTTATGTCTCGGGGTACCGATAAAACGATGGCGTAGGAAGGGGTCACAGGTGAGTCCCAGCGGAATTTTACCATTTTTGTCAATTTCAGTTAAGCTAGGCTTTTAAATTGTTACCTTTAAGAACATAAATTATCCTGAACTACAAAGCAACTTTACATGTAAATCTTTTAATTTTTGTTGCCTGGAAGACGTAGCTTACTGTATTGCCTAGAGAGTAATGTATATATGGATTTTTTGTAATCATTTATTTTGGTGTGCAAATAAAATCATCATTTTAGTTTAGCTCTAGCCTTCCTTAACTAATGATAGCTTAGTGGGTAAACTCACTCCAATGAGGGTTTGAAACAGCCGAGGCAAATTTTCTGATTTAATGGATGTCTAATCGTCAAATGCTAACAATAAAGAAAACATCGTAAGCAAACTTAGTTATAAAGACTACTGATTTGTGAAACCCACCAATCCGTCTCGCACGCACGAGCGTGGTATCTATACCGTTTATTCTAACGGCAGACCTGAGTTGTGGGGCATTTAAGAACTGATATTATTGTTACTTATCAGATAACAAGTTTCCAATGGTCTATGTTCTATTAAGAAGTGCAAGATAAGTGGAAATATATTTGTATACTACTATATTATTATAACGCAAGAATAGTAAGAATATGTAAGGGTTTTAATTATTTATAACAAGCACGAGATAAACATTTATGTTGCTTATATTGAAAATGAAAAATAACGTAAAGGCAAGACCTACGCTATTTGAAGAAAATTAAGAGGTCTACTGTGTACATTATAAGGTTGTGAATAAAGTTGATTAATATTCGTGAGATGAGGCGAGGGGTGGCGTTGGCGTTCATGTTGCTGCTGATATATCGACTGCCATCCATCACACGCAGCCGCAGCCCACTGCATGCGTACGCACGCCCGCCACCACGGCCAGTACACAGTCTTACGCGGAATAGTACAACAATAAATTAAAACGAGTTCAGCGGTAGTCTAATTTCTGAAACACTTAGGTCGTCGATAAAACCTAAATGATATAATGTTGAATTGACTTCTCATATTTAGAAACTACCTGTGTCCGCCACTTCGCAGGTGACTTGGATTTCATGTTTATATTTTCTGAACCTTACAAGATATCGAAATAAAAATAACACAAAAATTTAAAACAAAATTGGCGTTTTGATTTCTAAAATTTTTATTAAAATCCTTTCGAGTCCTTTCGTAGCCTATTCCAGACACATTTTCAGATATTCAAGCATTTTTTTTAAAACGATTGTTTATGAATGCACTGTACATATAAATAATGCACATACGTAGTATTCAGACGTTGTCCTGCCCTGAAAAAAGTAAAAATCTAGGACCTGATCCCAGCGCCACCTACCAGTTCTAATTGTGAATTAAAATAATCCCGGGGCCTACTCACAAAACACACACAAAAATGTCCATCAAAATCGGTAAAGTTCTTCTCGAGTTATGCACGTACATACATTTCTATATTTCATTTTTATTTAAATAGATTAAATAAAATTCTTTATTTGTATATTAACCAATAACTGATGTCGTAAAAAACTGAATCAAATAATCATCTCAGATTATATATTATATGCACAAATGAAAAAATAACGCAAATAATTATGCGAATGTCATTATTATATGGTGCATATAATTACGAACATTCATTTTCTTATTGTATGATAAGACGGTTAATCTATACAATTATGTTGCAATAAAGATTGCACCGACCATTATGTACGATCCTAGGTAATAATAGATGGCTATGTTATCAACGCTTCTTCACACAAAACCAACCACACTGCGACTCATCATTTGCGCACACGCATCACAGCGTACCGTCAATAAAGTAATTTCGTAGCTATTAATTATATCGACACCTTTGTGGTTTCTATACCATTTTTAGTATGCACTGTATTTAAGAATAGTTTGACAAGATCTACGAACACGAGTACGTTTAAATTAATCGATGTACGCAATAGTTCTAAATAGAATTTATAACATTATCATATTACTGCGCTTTTATTCTTGATGCAAAATTATTGTTACGAGTGCGGGACTCGAATTAAAATGCCGTTGGAATTATTATAGAGTTTATTAGAACTATACAAACACGTATAACAGAGGTACAAATATAACCGAACACAACAAGTCCAAACGTAATTCAGAAGGTCATTGCTTGGTCACTGCGCAAAGTCAGTCACTATTAGATTCCCGATTATAGTACACGTTTCACTTCGCTGGTGGTTCTCGCTCGACTGACCGCTCCCTCAATCAGGCCATTACTTTATACTGCACAGATGCAATATGTCCGCCCGGCCGCGTGGACTGAATTTCCTAGAATCAGCTTGTACTTTAAATCCGTAGCACCTGGCTAATGATTACAATACAACAATAGGCCATATGCCAATGAGTAAACAGAAAAAGACGACCATAAAATAATTTCAATGTTATTAGTTGGATTTTGTGTTTGTCGGGATCTGAGTTGTAACATTATTATAGAATAGGTATCAAGTTTACTTACTGGTTTACACTAGTTCATGTCAGCCCAACTCAAACACCCCGAACGTTTGAAAGATTGACACGAAATCTTTGCCTTTTGAAGTATTAACTTTTGTCAGATCAAGGGGCGTGTTTTATTGATGACCCTGTCTAAACGTGTTTTCAATCTGCTTCAGTATACTTATTTCATTGTTTAAGTATTGAAGACTTGTATAACTTGATAACTCAAGGTTAGTATAATAACACTATCAGTCTTCTGTAGTTCCAATGCCCTAGCATTGGAAGGCTATGTAGTGCTTACACTAGCATCCCTGATTGTACAGGAACAGATGGTAAAGGTACCCGATATTATATGAAATTAGCGAGCTCACACATCAGTAATCTTGATGTGCAGGTTTCTGAACGATGCTTTCCATTGTCACTACGTGTTAATTATATTAATATATATGACGCGGGAGGGGGGACCTCCGTGGTGTTATTAAAGCGTGTGACGTCAGCAATGCCGACGTCACGATTGTTGGTTTCTTGGTGACGACCCATATTTGAGTCCTCGAAATAGACATTCAAGAGTACTCGGTGTCGTATATTTCAAGAGCGTTACGACGTCCCAGAGAGGTCCGTCCCATTTGGAAGCTCGAGTAATAATGACCGAATGTTTTATTTTTATTTTTATTGGACTTGACTTTATGTTGTTGGTCTGAAGACCTCACAACTTTACCGGGGTTTTCGGGGCGAGTGCCTTTGCGAAGCGAAGGCGCTCGAGCCGGGAGGCAACTTGCTCGAGGGGCTCCCTAGGAGTTTCACCTCGGCTGGACTGTTGCCATGAGAGGGGGATGAATCTAATGATGCCCACCATAGGGCGACACAATGCACTAATTGAGAGCGGGCGACGGGTAATATAAAGCCCGAGAGGAAGGATCCCGGCGGACCGGGATCGGCGGTTCGCGGTGGCCTATACTATCTTACTGCCGTTTCGCAACGTGTTATGGTTGGGAGAGAAGAAACGGCGAAAGAAACTTCCCAATGACCGAATGCCGACAGTGCGGCCGTATTTAAAGGGCTCGGCGCACGTGTCGGTGCACGTGCACGAGATCACAAATTTTTAGGTTAAGTATTGAAATTACAACAAAAACATGTCGTTTTACGTTAATTTCACATTACAATGAACTCATAGTAATTAAATAAATTAATATTGTTTTTGTAATACGTTAATTGTTGTATTTGCGCAGACATATACATTACTTTTTGTCATACGTGTCATAGTTATTAGACCAGAATACTTACTGAGCTACCGTAAAATCATAATCTATATGTGTACTAATATACAAATAATACTGAATTTTCTCTCTGTGATTTTAAAAGACATTCCAAAATTTATGTAAAAAAATGCTATTTATTTTATTTGGGGGGCTAACAGCTGTAGCCGTACAAACTAAGTTACAGCGATAAGTAAAGATGAGCTATTGATAAACCTTTATAGATGACAGTATAAATATATAGTAGCCTTAAAAACAAGAAAGGAAGACATCTAAAATTCACGAACGGGTAACTAATTCTTATTAAGATAGATTTTCATTAATTTCGTATTCACAGATGCTAGACGTATATAGTCTAGCATCAACAAATATGTAATTCAATGTCCACATAATACGACTTGCTGAGTTTGTTATTTATAAGATGCTTAATCATTAAAATCAAATGACAGTTTTCAGATTTTTTGTGTGTTTGTCTGATTTGTGTTTTATTAGTCGCTTCTTCACCAACGATGTTTTTCGGGGCTTAGATCGTCATTTCGTATTTGTTCCCATGCTTCTTCTTACCCTATCAATCGTAATGAATAATATAGCGAAATAGTAAAAAAAGAAAGTTAAAAAAAACCCCAATTTTGAAACATTCTTTATTGGTGCTCCGCTCTTATTGGTATTAGCGTGATGATATATAGCCCATAGCCTTCCTCAATAAATGGAATATCTAACACTGAAAGAATTTTTCAAATCGGACCAGTAGTTCCTGAGATTAGCGCGTTCAAGCAAGCAAACAAACTCTTCAGCTTTATATATTAATAAGATTATGTATTATTTAGTGCATATATAATGATATATATTTTCTTTAGTGTATGTACCTGTATATATGTGGTAGACCGCGACGTTTTGAACTTATAATAAAAGTGAGTCTGAAGAGATCAATAAAAGTAGATGAAGAAAAACATGTACGAGTATCTAGATCATAGCAAGTGGAGATCAATAGTGTCTGTCTACCCCTATTGGAATGAGCCGCGATAATAGGTATGTACGTGTATATTTCATTTCAACATCTTACAGGGTTCAACAGATATGCATATGAAGTCAAGCTCCAATACAAACGAATTTGCGACCATAGCAACTGAATCAATAAAAATCATTTGCGTTACAAAAATAGAACGCAAATAACAAAACAACGTTTTGTGAACCACCTAATTCATTTATTGAGAATGAAATAAAGATGGCGAGATTGGCCTGGATCACAACACACTTACACAAATTTCGTTCCCGTGTCTTCGAAGATGAATAATAGATGGCGGCCGCAACTTGAGTCGCCCTCTCTTAGCGGCTTTGCCACCGGACAATCTTTTCAAGGGGCGACACCGATTTGGAAGAAAAGAATGCTATTATCACAGATGCATATCATAAATTTTGTATACTCATATATGGACAGGATATTTATTATTTCTTTATTTGTTTATTTAAGGATCACCAATAGTTTTTTAAACTTGATCAAGTACAAAGTACAATAGTGGGCTTTTAACTAGGATTTAAACATTGCAATGTAAAAACTACTTAAAGGTAAACAGCGCTTACATTTTAATATCTTCATTACTATTATTTAATTAATTATTAATTAAACACAAATAAAATAAATATGTGTGTGCAGTTCACACGCAGTAGAAGTAAAACGAAATGTGACAAGGGGCGGGAGGGATTCCAAATTTTGTGACGTCACATCTCATATCGTTGTAATATATTTAAGCTTTAAAATACGAAATTTGACGTATTAACAAAAAACTTCAAAATATTTCCAACTCTATCTATGTTAGTATAGTGTTTAAATTATTAAGTATAATGTATTCTATCTCATTCTCTCGCAAGATATTACTTCGACATAAACTGACGGACAGACAGATTTCAGTATCGAAGTTATTTTTGAAGTCAAACTTCTTTAGAATCGTTGTGATTTGAAACTCGATGAAACGAAAAAGCGATACTAAAAAGAGATAAACACATAAGTCTATAGGACTAAGTCTCCGAGAGAATGAGATACGAGTTTTACTTTTGGTGCACAGATTAGAGAGTCAATAAGACCAATGATTAAAAATAGGTCCAATTTGGACTCAAATAAAACTGATAATAATATTTTTTAGACTAAAACAGTGAAGAATTGGAAGTGACACTTAAGAAGTTCATTTTTGAATTATAATATTTTGACGGATGTAGGCTAAATGAATTACATTTTTATTTTTTTTTATTTTAACCTTTCTTTTATTTGATTAAGGTTAGGGTTTAATAGCTGCTTGGCAAAAGGAACCCTAATTTAACCGTCGCGTTTGTTTTTCTTTGCCTCTACAAGATTATTAATAATCATTTATTTACGAGTACGTCTGAGTTTTAAATTTCTTCTGCTTAAATTGAACTTGTAGCTATTATACATTTAAATAGATAGATAACTCGTTAAATAAAAATCAAATCATCCGAACACTAGTTTAGTCATTTTACGACATACGATAGGTAGATTCCTGAATTTTGTAAAAGAATACAGAAAGTATAAATTAAATCATTTATTGAATATTACAATATTGTTAGTCCATTCGGCTGCATAGATTACAGTTTGGAATCAGCTTCGGAATGCGCGCATTGGAATTATTTGAACATTTACGCTGGTAATGTTGCGGTACCATCGGATTCAGTGTTTCACAGTGGCGCAAGAGATTTATGTACGGTATTCAATATATCTTGTTTGTATCTGCTCAATACGCAGTTACGCTTCTGGCTATTTCATTAATCGGAAATGTATCATAACCAACTCTGTTATGTATATTGTTCCTTTGCCCGGTTGATCGTTTTGTTTGCGGCGCAAATTGGTCGGAGAAAAACCGGCCAAGTGCATTTGGAGAATGCAACGCAAGCGTTCCGTAGTGACAAAGAACGTTTACTGTTTTAGCAGTAAACATTCGTTCTAGCAATACAAAATCCTAAGAAAAGTAATAATCAAAAATATTCCACATTTCATAAAGTACGCAATACGTTAATATTGATTAAACTACTACATTATAAACTAACTAGCATTTGCCCGTGACTTTGGCCATGTTAGACGGATAACAAAGATTACAGCTGTTTTTCTAAATATAAAATCAAAGGTTATTTTCAGCAGGGTAATTGATTTTTAGTATGAAAATACATGAATCGTGGAAATTCCCGTAAAACTCGTGATAAGTAATCTTACTAAAGACATATAACTACAATTGTTTTACTAAAGATTTTAGCTATCAGTGAATATTTCGCATCGGGATAAATTTTTTCGACTTGGCCACTTTAAACCTCTCCCAAGAAAGGTCCCATGGGATTCTCGTGATATGAAGTACCACAGATTTTAAATCCGGGAATTCACTATCGATCAGCGATAACTGCATTGAAATCGGCCGTGTAGTTTTTACATGAATTTCTATCAAACAGACAAACACAAAGGAATTAAGGAACAAAATACTACTATTTTATAAAATTACTAGGACATGACATTGTCTTAAAATTCCCGCGGGATTTCCGGGACACAAAGTATTGCAATATTTAAAAAAATGTAAGCTATCGTTTTAGTGCAAATTGTGTCGGAATAAGCTAATTTTTATGCATCTGAACAACTTTAAACTGCTCCCAGGAAAATTCCCGCTGGATTCCCAGAATAAGAACTAACCAAAGTCTAAGAATTAACTGTCGATCAGTTAAAACCGAATCGAAATAGACAAACAAACAGACAAAACGACAAACAGATGAGAAATCTAAAAAAAGGCATCTTGCTTCCATCGTTTATATAGTATATTCCAGTTGATTTTGTTTTAAACAGCTTCAGTGTACAGACACAACATGTTTAGAATTTTATAACATTATAGGTAGTCTACCTATAATGTTATAAAATTCTTTATTATATTATATATATTCGAAGACTGGTTATGTTTTCTCACTGGATTGCCATACTGATCCGTTGTCCAAGGTAGGCATCTGCCCTCTGTTCACATAAAGAGTTGATGAGTCGTTTTGATAGCTTAATATGTTCATTTATGTTTTTCTAAGTTTTATCAATTTAAATCTTTCACCTTATAGTTAAAAATTAAACAGATACACTTTTATAACTTTAGAAGCGCACATTTGAAATACTATAATCATCCTGAAAGGTCGTTTAGTTAGTAGTTTTTCATGACACTTAACGATACCCTACTAACACATATGATGTACAGTGATTCTCTAAATACAGACTTTAAAAACTGACTCTATTATATAAATGGTGAGTACCTAACCTCTAATTATTTTGAAACTATATAGGGAAAACTAAATTATTATTGGCATCCCACCCAATGATTGACACCCAGTTAATTTATATAAGATATTAAGAAATATTAATTATTATTATATAATGTCCCTGACTACGTAAGGGATGACGTGCGTTAGCTCGAAGGACGAATTAATAAAAAAAAAACTATGAGGTAAAACTTTTTGGCATTTAACTTGGGAATCCTAAAAACAAGCGGAGCATTTTGTATAGGTACTTTATAAGCGAGGCAGCTCAGGCCGAGAGCGGCAACTGCAAATGGCGCGAAACGAACGACAATTTTAAAGCACGTTGAACGTACGAGTATACAATAATGTATCTGGCGCCCGCACGTGCGCGGCGATTACTCCCGCCCTCGAGCCGAGCAACTTGTATGCTGTTGCTTTTAACGCATTACCATGAATAATATAATACTCAAATTGAAATGTCGCATTCGCGTCGCTCAAGCCTGTCTCTCAGCCAAGCTCCTTCTGTATTCTGTCCCCCGCTTTGTACCAACAATAGGCTTTGCCTTTTATCGAAACCACCGAACACGTTTTCAATAGATTGTCGCCTATTGATTTTTATATGAATTCAACACAAGTGGTAAACTTATTTCTCTTTTTTCTTTCACCTTATCCCAATTATTTGGGATCGGCACAATATGTCTTTTCTTTCCATACTCCTCTATTCTAACATATATCTTCTGTCACACCACAAATCATTATATCATCCTTCACACAATCCATCCATCTCTTTTTTGGTCTACTTGTACATTTGTACCCATCCATCTTTTAGTTTAACATTCTTGTATATACAATTATTCTTTCTTATGGCCTCGTAAACAAAGTGAGTAAATAAAACCTCTTTGTACATCAGAACATATACTTACGGCCAAATTCAAATATTATTGAGCAATGGGCGGTATATCTCTTCCAGAAAATCTCCTGTCAAAGAATATTTTTCAGCAAAACTGTTTAAGCTAAACTAGTCAGTCAACCAATATTCGTACCTACTTCATTAAAAAGGCAAGTATTTTTGCTATTATCATGCTTATTGTTAAAATGTAATAATTTATACACAATTATGTTAAAACAATAACGTGAGTCGAATTTTGTTTCAAAATTGCCACGAGAAAATTATAATTTGACAAGTAACGACTTCTTATCAGAAACAATTTAATGTAAGGAGGGGCTTAATTTCCCACTCAAATTAAATGCTTGTTAAAGCAGACCAGAGATAATTATTACAAGATCTAAAGACGAAGTAACAGTATAATTTGAAAATTACTTTCACCAAATAGTCTTCTCTTCTTTGTACCGCCGTAGCGAGTGTAAGCGGAACCACCACAAATTGCCGCCTTAAATATTTAATTTGCGAAGAAAACGGATTAGGGGGTAATTGTCGAGAAATTAATATGTACTCACTCCCCCACAGAAAAAAACTTTTCACTGTAACTGCTTCGGTCGACCTTTTCAAAACATCAGCTCTTGTGGGAGAATAATTTATAGAGGTCCCGATTAGTATAACGAATTGCGTGATCATTATGCGAATTAAGTAAGATTTCCCTGGAAACTATTAAGCGGGACCTCACGATCTCCGACCCCTAAGAACCATTATAGAGGAGGTCACCTTCAGAAATCAAAGCCGGGGTCTTATTTATGACCTGTACTGTCCTATTTGGCTAAAACTGTATTATACATTAATAAAGTTTATACCGTAAGGGCCGGTCACGGGGCCACCTTCCTCCATCTCGTGTAGAGATAACATCTCCATTAGTCCGAGATCCCATTCTTCGTGTGCGTGAACCGACTGTTGAGTTAATTACATAATACTGTAGGTACAAAACGCACATAAACACAAGATAGAGTAATATATGTCTAGTACTCTTCATAAGAATAGCATCTTATGGAATTACAATATTATCTTGTTTATAATCTTCGTTAATTATATTCATAATACGCTTTTAATTAAAAAGATCTTAAAAATTAAGTAGAGGCTAAAAATTATACATAAGTAAAATTAATATTAAAGTAGACTATACCACTGTCAGGAGAGAATATTTTCAACAGGCTAATATGTTTAATTTAAATTTATCGCTCGTTCATCGGCACACTCTTGATGGTTCCGTACACTCTCGATGGTTTCGTACACTCTTGATGGTTCCGTAGAGATGACCAACACCCGCTGTTTAGTCATTCAGCCCAACAACCATTAAAAAAGTTTAATAAAAAATACACCACATCTCAATATCTACTTAACTCGTTTTGTTCAAACCTTTTTTCTGATAAAAGTATTTTTAACTCTACCACCTTGAACTTTATCAGAGCTTTTCACATTATATTTCAAAAGTTAGAGGGGATGGCAGAATTTTTACGACTTTGGAAGCGAATAGCACCCCACCTATTTATGGATATAAATAAAAAAGTTATTACTTATTGAAAATTATTGTGATTTTTAAGATCTGACGAACGATACCGCGCGCTCCTATGTATTGCAAAATTAACTTACAAATATGATAACCACCGCTCATTTTTTATATTTTTACGCAGTATCTTTTTAACATTGTGCATATAAAAAAAACTTTTTTTTAAATATACATATATATTCTTATACAGTCTTAGTAATTTCTAAAAATGCATTGAAATGCAGAAGGACACAAGCACAGGAGTTCCATTTTTGCCAAAATGGCACTAGGACCTTTAAAATAGTTACATTGAATTCAATTTTTAAATACAAAAACTTCTCAAAGTATAATGGAACTAAATCTCAATGTTTTAAAAGAAAAAAGTATAGAAAAGCGACCACTAATACCAAGCTTAGTGAAAAAGAAATCCTTTTAAATGTTAAGCTCTAAAACTAGAGTACCTCATACAGAGGAAAGGTCTAAATTCGAGGGATAAGATTAATTTGAAAGGAGAGCGATGGGTCGCGCTATTTATCCGGGACTGGAGTGGCCTCGTGTTAATCTACCAGGGAGCCAGCCCTGGCCTCAGCTGACTAATCCAACTGGTACTACATGGGACAAATAAGTTTGTTTAATGCTCAGAAGTAAGCATTAGTGCCGAGTGTTGCGTCGGCGTGCGGGTCCGTCCGTAATCAGATTAATTAGATGATTTTGCGGGGGTTATTAAAAGTTGAGCCGACTAAGCGCGGCTCTGTTACCTTCGCCAAGATAGCGGGCTTATGCGCCGCGCGCACTCACTACTTAGCGGATATTATACGTGCGCCGTGAATGCTCTTTAATGTTTTAGTATTTTCGACTGAGGTTGTGAACTCACTGCCGTTTTGTTTGTGCGCCACAGTGGGCGGCTGGAATAATTCACTTAAGCTTAACTGGAAAAGATAATTAGGATTCTACGTCGGTTGATGCAAAATGAACGCGAAAAACAAGCTGGAAGATTTTTTGTGCTCATTCAGAAATTTAATTTTATATTTGCAGACGAAAGCTTTAACGAGATGATCGTGTTTTTTTATGAGCGTGGACACATTGAATGCTAAGTTAAGAAGACACACATATAAAGAGCACATACTAACGAAAAGAAAGATGCTCAGATCGGCAGGTGTAACCCGTCTAGAGATTTTTTTAAAATGAATATGTACGGAATAGCTCCAAAGTCGCGCCCATCGGGGATAAAATACCGAAAATCGCCTTTGGCCATGTTAAAAGGTGCACTAAAGACCACGTGGTACAAATTACCGGTTGCCCTAGACATACCAGAACATAAGAAAAGATTGACTTGGTGGTCGAATATTGAGAGAGTCCTTAAGAAAGCCCAAGTAATTACCCCAACCGGTAACCCAACGCATGGCTTTGCGCAGGAAAGTGAGGAGAGTTTGCGGGTAGTTTGCCCCGCGCAAGGGCTAAGCCATGTACCCGAGACCCTGGGTTTGGGTGTGGCAATAGCACTTTACACGTGAGGTGCTGGTGCCGCGATTTTCCTCCATGCGCGGCTTATGGTCCTTAATAACGGATTTCCACTCGCTAAAAGAAAGGAAAGTGAAGAGACCCGATCCCAAATAATGGGATAGGGAGTGGAAGGAGAAGAGGATACATTGAATGCTGAGATTTTAGATGCTTGGAATTGAGCATGTATTTTATCCACTTCTTCATTTCACTGAGTACATGCGCTGAGCTTTGTGGTGTACACTGTATGATGTTATAGAAAAACCAGTGGGCTTATAGGTCTCTTACTAATGGATCACAGGCCGATGGACATGGAACGGGCGACCGAACACGGCCTGTGTGCTGTCAATCATAAAACAGAAAAAAGTGGGTAAAAATCCAACAACCTAACTGTTTAGTAAAAATGGAATATTGTATGTTCTTTTAAAACACATTAATTTAAACTTTTATGTTACATCGTAAATAAGTAAAGGAGAATTAAATATTGATAGATAAAAAATATTATCACCAGAACAATTTAACTTTTAACAAAATTTAATTTGTAAATAACAAGTACAATGACATGATTAATTTATAGGCTATTTTATCACTCAAAATGCTCTTTCCCAAAAGACTTTAATGTATGTATTCTGGAAAATCTTTTAATTATTAAGAAAAAATTAATGATGTAAAACTAAAAACTTAAATTAATTCTATTATTTATTGCTAATAAGAATATTCCTTATTATGCAATATTTAAATAATAAGTAGATACATCTTAGAATTAGATTAAAATAGTGGTTTTAAAGCATCTTAGGGTGGAGAGAAAAGTGACAAAATAGCTAAGACAGAGCTATTATACGATCTGATACGATTATAAAGGGAAAATAAGTAGTACTAGTGGTCGCCCGTGCTCGAAATTCGTTCATAATAATTAATATCAAAGACTATAACTTCTATAATCACAGATTTCGCCAAGGCTACACTGTTAATTTGACTTGAACAATAAATAAAACAGTATATATGCGTGTGTGTGTCAAATACATACACATATATAGTATGTGTAATGTTTTTTTTATTGATTTAATGTATTTTTACGCGCATTTAAAAAAATTATGCATACAACATTCGTCATTTCTTTTCTATATAAACTATAAGTGTGTGAATTTTCATACTTACTCCTCCGTCCGCGCAATTTTCGTAAAAAGGGGTACAAAGTTTTCGCTTCACGTAATATTTAGATAATACATTGTTTACTACGCCTCTGTTTTTAAATTCAGACGTCTTATCAATGGAAGGTTTTAAAGGTGTACACATAAGTACAGTACTATGTTTGGTATGCGATAATGCGCGCACTATTCGACTAGTCCGTTCTTTGTTGTACCTTCTTTGTTCCCCATGAATGGTAGCCATATTGTTTTCGTAGTGGAATGGTCAGAGATTGCGGTAAGAGTCCCGATTAGTGACAACGTGATATGTGTGTAAGTACCCTTATTCACTTACAATACACGGCAGCTATCTGAGATTCGCTTACATTTTACCCTAATCTCGATTCGTAATTCCTTTAATGTTCTGACCAGTTAATAATATAGTACCAGTACCCTTTGTTCAACATTTATTGTACCTAGTTTTTAAAAACGTAGTTTCGATTTTGGTGTACAATAAAGTTTTTTCATTCATTCAATTAATACCAGGTTTTAAAAGTAAATTACTTCGTTAAAATAAAATAAAATATATATTTTTAGTCACAAGTAGAACAACCATTTGTGACATTTTTGAAAAATAAAAAAGAATATAAGCAAGTTAAGTCCATACCAACGGACAAAATTGTCAACACTATTCTGGTAAAGTAGTTTAGCAGATTACTGACGGAATATCTGATGTTCATTTAGCAAAATTCATTTCATAATACACATAAATTGCCTTAGATCATTTTAGTACAGCACACACACAATTTTTGCAATTAAATTTGATGATGTTTAAACATCTTAGTCGTTTAAAAAAAATTCTAACCATCCAAAAATACAATTTAATATAAATTTAATTCAAAAATTTATATTGTAAGAAAAAAAACAGTTTATATGGATAAAGTAATCAAGCGATTACTGAATCTAGCCTACTATAATCTACTCTTCTGAAATAAATGATCTCCTTAGTTATCATGTTTAATTTACAATATCCACACAAAATCAAGTAATCTATGCATCAGATAATAATAATAATTATTATCTGTTGCATAGATAACACTTTATTGCTCACCAAAATAACAGACACAAAACATTAGTTACAATATTTTTAGGCCAAATAAGAGGCGGCCTTGTCGCTTAGAGCTATTTTTTCCAGGCAACTTAACTTACAGGATACGTGACGTGGGGGAAGAGTCAGCTCCTCCTCCTTGGCCACAGAATAGGTTTAGGTGGGTTGATGAACTATACAAGATGATTATGTAGTATATAATGTATTTAATCTGTTTCGTGACAGCCGGTGGACTTCTATGCACAAAAGGGTACACTGGCCTGCCGAAGCCTTGGAAGCTCTTCAAGTCAAGTAGTTCCACAGCTCTAATATTAGCTAGATCGGTAATTTTCCGAGTCTGGTATATGTTGGCAGGTTTTCTGAGGCAAAGTAAAGGTAGCCTTGGTCCTGGAATTAGATGACGAAGAATAGACATTAGGTTCAACACAGTGTCCTCCGTTAGAAAACTAAATCAGCTCAATTAATTATATTTAGTTTTAACTAGTAGAACAGTTACATTTTACGTCTATGGATAGGAACTCACCCCAGCGGGAACATGTAGTTAATTTAATAACGTTAAAGGAAGTTTTGAAACGTATGGAATAATATTTATAAATGAATTATGAACAGCTGATATTTTTGAATTTCGAGCGAGAGACAAACTTAACCACAACTTACACACGTCACAACTTTTTTAACTCATGACACGTGACATAGTTTGCTAGACATCAGTACTGTCATTGGCTATGTCTACCTATATATGTTTTTTTTTTAATGATACAAGTGCAACGTTACAGATATTCTCAGCTAATCTGGCGATGTAGGCGGTGCTGATACCTATATAGGTTTTAGTTGATTTTA
The DNA here is from genome assembly GCA_039645545.1 of Dendrolimus houi. Taxonomy (NCBI): domain Eukaryota; kingdom Metazoa; phylum Arthropoda; class Insecta; order Lepidoptera; family Lasiocampidae; genus Dendrolimus; species Dendrolimus houi. Next base: position 17,957,507 of record CM077127.1, on the reverse strand, counting down.
CTCTGAAATGTCCTATTGTTTGTATGTTTTGTAAATATCGAAAATATACAAGTGTAATCGGTTATTTAATGTAGGTAAAACCCACACCTACCGGAATTATCGTCCGGTGAAATGGACAGTCTGGCCCCTTGAGAAGCCCAAAAGGTTCGGTTTTCGTAGGCACTCAATAATTGAAGTCGTTGAAATTCCGAGCGGATTGTTGCGGCGGCACCTGGGTCGAGCGGGAGGTAGCCAGCACCGGGAGGACAGGGGTTGTGTTTAACGGAAAGCAATAATGTTAATGTTTATTATAATGCTCGATTTATTGCCGATTCTCATTTACATTCCACGGCCGGAATTAAATTTGTGTCGGCTTATTACCGGCTCGCACGCTCTGCGCAGTCTATTTTACAGCGCGGTCTCGCTTGACGGTTGGCTTTAGCTTAATAATATACTAATATTATAAAAGTGAAAAAAATTCATAATGTCGCTATGTGTCATATATTTTATACATTTCACACGACTCTTTGCGGCACAAATAAATCCATGAGGTTTCTGCGCCACAGTCGAATATGTTTTATATATATGAATGTAATATTGAAATATTGGAAAATATTTTTAAAATGTAACTATGTCCGTGACACTTTGTAATAAAACGCTTGAACCAATTTTGATGAAATTCGGTATAAACGTTATCTTAATAATGGGAATGCAAATTGTATTGAAGTTCGAATAGAAAATGAGAACATTTAAGAGGAATATGGGTTATGGAATCTGGTACGAACTTGAGACATATTTGAACTTCTTTTGATTTGAACATCTTATCCTCATACAATTTTTTCTCTCTGTTTTGTTTCATATAATAAAATATAGACATATAAAAATACAATATTGACAGTGAGGCCATAATAAACAAAAAATCGTAAACTAAACAGAACATACCCAGATATTTATATATATTACACTTTTTATACTTGTTTTTAAAGTCGACATAGAATCAGTTTATATCCAACCACCGCTAGTAGCGCTTTGTGGTGCGTTGAAGAGCAAAGAAACGCCGCCCTAAAGAAAGAAAGGCATATACACATTGAACATGGGATTTAATCTCCGAAAATGAGGTTATTGTCTACAGGAAAGGGATCCGAATTAACGCAAGTAAAGCTGCTTATAATGTTCTGGTTAAAACTAAAATGACTGTTCAAATATATCGCTCAAGCCTAATAACATTGAGTATTCAACTATTCATTGTCTATAATCGGGGATACCGCGTTTTTGCCTTAACGATCGTATATGGAGATGGGTATCGGGCATCGGGGGAACGTACTCCAGACGGTCGGCGGTGTTCTGCAATGAATTATAATTAAACGGGCATTAAAATGATTGAGGTGAGCCGTTTCCGAGGTAATAGGCAATAGCACGCGTGCCGCGTTAAGCTTGCAATTATTATTGAACTTAATTAGTATCGGCCTCATATTTTTCACTTGTAAAAGTTTTAGTGTGAGTTGGGAACGATTATGGCTCCCGCTTGCGGTGTGAACTGTTGATCAGATAACGCCGAGCCGTGTTGCGTACGAGTTTGTTATCAGTTTCATCGTGTAAAATTGGAGCTATTAAATTCATGGCGAAAAATGTTCCGCATTTTTCAACCTGACATCGACATTAGGCGTACGTTATAATTTATTAAAACGTCTAAATAATCTTTTTACAGTATTATTTTGATAGTAGACATTATTTAAAGAAAATACAAAAATATTAACTGCTGTTCCCAAAGTCTTGTTATTACTTTAATGCCAGACTTGAATTTCTCATTATAAATTCAGTATTTTCATGATAACTAGTTTTTTAAAAAAAGTGTCAGTCATAGGGCTGCATGTCAGAAGTAAAAACTTGGTATCTGAGCGTGACGGTCATGTGAGTTCAGTACTTTTTCTCCATCTTCAATTTCATCAACTTTCGCTTGAAAAATTAGTAGAAATGAATTTGTGATAGATGGGTTTTAATCGATGCGTTAAGTAAACGATGATAAGAGCTCAACTCGCTAGTTTCGCAAGGTAACTCGCTAATTAACTAATGTGACTCTTATTCAGGCCTTAGCCCCAATCATAATAAATAAAGAATTGAGATTTAGTCAGATTATATTTCAAAAGATATTTTCAAAACAAGACTTAAAAAATATGTAAGAAACCTTATTTAAAACACATAAGACCTGACAGACAAACAAATATTAACTCTGATGTTGTATCACGACTCCTATAAATATAATGTAGTTATACATAGTTTTTATTTAAGTTGGCTTATATGTACCACGTATACTCGATGTATTTTGCTATAATTATAATAATAGATTTTTCTCTGTAAGTGAACTGTATTGTTCTTTGAGAAATAAACGATTTAAACCTTAAAAAATCTTAAAAGTAAACTAGAATAAATAAACATTTCTATAACGAGCTTCAACCTAGGTTTCTATTTTGTCCATATGCTCTTCAAACACTTACTCGTATTACCTAACGTATCAATTCAAGTGTGTTTCAATAACAGCCACTCACTCAAACGATTAATTGATATCAATGGTTGGCGATGTTGATAATGCAATTACCCCAACGGTTACGTTCAGATCGTGCCTAGATTGTATACTAGTAACGTAACAACACCAGTAAACAACTACTAAATTTATTGTGACCGATGTTTTGGAGGTGACAGTGCTGAACTTTGTAGTAATAAAATGTTTCAATGAAATTAAATTTGGCATATTTTACATGCTGAATTTGAATTTACACCTAACTTTGTTAGTTCGTTGGAGTACAGTCAATTTGTCAGATAGTTTAAAACTATTTTAAGCACGGCCATTAAAAAGATTAAAAAGACCAGTATTATTCACTGGTAAACTAACCTTTTTCATTTATACTATTTAAGCCATATAGTCATACTTTCTTCAATCTATATTGTATATATTTCTTAAGAAATAGAGTATTAGGCGTAACATATGACGAACAATATAGGTGTTCACTTATTTTTTCAAGAGGATGTTTTAAATAACTTAAAGCATGTCTTAACGGATTTGAGACTGTTAAACTTTAAAACTTTAAGTTGCATTATAGAATAGAATATACTTTATTGTACAATAACATTTATGAAACAATACACAAAAACAGCTTAGATTTAAGTACAAACGGCGGACTTGTCGCTGGCAGCGATCTCTTCCAGACAACCTTGCGAAGGAGAGAGAAAATGACACAAAAGCTAGGGCAGGGTTTAGTTGCACAATATTCTAAAAATATATATATATATGTGTGTGTATATTTAAAAATACATATTAATATTATTATATACATACAATAACGGAGAAAATACGTTTCCGAAATTTATTATACCAGGAATCGAACCCGGAGCCTCTGCGTGGCATCGAGGTAAGCCGGCAAAGGCTTGGCCCGCTCAACCACAGAGGCCGTCATAGTTATCCTTAACAAGACTATTGAAGGAGGAGACTTGATGCTGGAGGTAACAACTGCAGTAAATATTGAATAATATAATATTAAAGAAACAAATGTAATGTTTTTGATTTTAAAAAAAACCAAGCGACACTTGCATACCGAGTGGGCAAAAATTTGTAAAACGCAGGTTACCTTATAAAGTATGCATGTTTATAACAAATACATAAATCGATCCATTGACACATGAAAACTTTATGAACATGGTTACTAAAAATGACTGATATAAATTAAAACATTAGACATTAAAAAATAAAATAAGAATGCACTTAATTTAATTAAAACGGAATTATCATTAACTATTTTAAATCCCTTTTTATTGTTCTCCTTTGAGTGGTTTTGGAGCTCGTAAAAAATATTTTTTTAGATCGCCACATGGACATAAATTCTAAAAAGGTCATTTATAATTAGGTTTTGTATAAATAGAAAATTTCAATTTATTTTGAAATCAGTGTATCATATGTACTGTGTTTATCATTTAGCTATATATATAGCTTGCACCACCGTCATTCTTTAAATCTCTGCCCAAAGGATCCCTGGAAGAGATTACTTTTTAACGATAAGGCCGCCCGTTATTCTATCTCTTGTATTTTTCTACTTCTGTTTATCTATGATTTAGTGACCAATAAAAAGTTATCTGTCTATCACAAACAGGCATTTCAACTTTATTTACTGGTGTAGATGACTGGAAGCGCAGTGGTTCCAGTGCTCTAGTAATTTGTGTGAATAAAATTATGATATGGTATAGAAGTAAACAAACAGAAAAATTGGAATAAAGGGGATTTATAGGGCGTATTCGCTTCAAAGGATAATCGTTCACACGTAAGTCTTCCTTCGGGGTGTGGGTAAGCGAATTTATGTGCAAATACGCCTCGGGACTGCCCAATGTGCTAATGAAAGGTAATACATTATTCAACCCTTGAATTATACAGTGGCATGTAAATCGATATTTGCACCGCATAACCACAATTACAGTTCCTGCGAAATAATTTGTAGTATGTACAAACCTCAGTAATGTTGTAAATGTAGAAGGAATGCGAAATGTAAATGATTTAAGGTGCATACTGACCGGGTTATGATAAATAATGCGCGAAGTTAAAGTTTTGCGCTGCGGTTTGTTTTGATTGTACTCCAGCACTTGGTGTAGGAAGTAATTAATTGTTGGTATGAACATTGAAGCGGTAGGTTGTGACGTAGAGGGGAAACTTCAACAGTGTCTTATAACGTGTTTTGATTGTTTTAGAATCATACATTTCTGGTGTTAAAAAACCAAATGTTTTTAAAATTATTGACTAAAGATGAGTCTTTATACTAAAAACTAACTTATACTACTAACTTAGTAAAAACTGTTTATAAGCCTTAAATTAATTTGTACACAAAAATTTGACTGTATCCTAAAAACCCTATGGCAAATGCGATCGTTCGTAATAACTATGAGAAATATTTTATACGTAAAACAAAAATAGTCCGCCGGTTGGCCATGTACAGGCGTTGATTAGTCCGACAGAAACAAAAACTATTCCCAAACCGGTTGGAGTAAACGAAGTGGAAAAAGTCGATATGAGAGAGGGAGGTGGCCGATATGATTGTAGAACGTAAACGGCAATCGCCTAGATGCGTTTCACAGTGAATGCGCGCAATTTTTAAATGATTACTGTCCCAGAGCACCCGCTGTGCCGTGGTTGGCAGCATTGTAGGGGTTGCCGTTGCATCTGTACTCAGCTTATAACCATTGATTGCCACTATCTGCACAATCAGACCGCAACTGGCCGTATGTGTTACGCTGTACCTTTCAAAAGAAATGTGAAACAATTACATAAAGTATAATAACATCGAAGATTTTTATTTTACTCTCTACAAAATGGTATCGTTTTATTTTTGTTCTTTGTAACGTACACCGATTGGACTTGCACTAACGTCAAAAAATATTGATATATAACTAGGTTTGATGGTGAGTTATCCTAATGTTGTCACTTGCAAAATTAATATTTAATAGTAAACTTTACGTAAGTCACGAAAAAACGTTTTACAGGTAAATTCTACTTTGAGCAGTATTAAAGATTCAAAATAGGATACATTATAATTTGATCAATAAAAAAGTGAAAAAAGATCAATTACAAACTAACTTTTTGTTGTTAATATTTCGTTAAGTCATGGACGATGACTGTGGACAATATTTAAATAAATATGAATTTTGTAATTATTATTAGAAGCAGTAAAAGAGCTTGCCCGGATATGGATACCTGGGTTATAGTTCTATAAATATGATTACTGTTTATAATTTCTAGGATAACCTCACCTTAAGACATAGGGATCTGATATTTCTCTCTCAATTACTCTTATTCAAATAGAATTATTTATGATTATGTCAGTAAAAAATCAATCTAGAAAAGTGCTTCAGGTGCATGAATGTTCTGTTCCATCTTGGATATAAAATATTTATTTCGATATTGTTCATATATTTAACGATATGAAAGGACCTGTGTGCTTTCCATATATTATATTATTTTGCAACAATCCCCGAGAGTACACCCCACAAAGACAACATGCCAGAGCGGTATAAATAAAAAACGTATCAAATAACTGAATAAAATGAAAAACCGTCAGTTGGGAGAGCAAATTCATTCGCCGGATATGTAAAATGTTAAAGCATTCATCTATCCGCAGGCCCGTAGACCGGAATTCATGGGCGAATGTGGAGAATGCAAACTGCCACGATAGCAAACCTCACCGCATCAAAAACAACAAGTGGTACATTTAATGAACGTAAATATATGGAAATACATCAAACCATGCTCTAGCATCGCTCAGCTAAAACAATAGGTTCAAAAAGCAAATATATATATATATAACAAAGAAACGTCACTGTTATAATAAAATATACGGCTATATGTATATTTGTTTCATTTGGTACTATAATCCATGATCTAACAAAGGACCTAAAGCGACCGTGTTTGGAGAATCGCTTAGTGATATTGACACGTGCCTAGATATACTGGTACTTGTAAGACATGGTATAAAGTTTCGTTTTATTTTGATACTTGTCATGTTCGTCATATGAATCTGCGAAAATGAGCGCTTTAGGCGCTCAGATCAACTGGACTTTTCATCTAAACTAAAGTACTTGGTGCAACTGAACAATTATCAAAACAACCAAAATAATGAATGTGAAAGAAGTCTCTCTCTTCTTTCACGGTTTGGGGGAAAATATATTTGGGGTCGGCACCATATATATCTTCCTTCCGCACTCTTCTATTCTGACATACATCTTCTGTCGCACCATAAATCATCATATCATCTTTCACACAATCCATCCATCCCTTTTTGGTCTACCTTTACATTTGTACTCATCCACCTTGTAGTTCAACATTCTTTTTGTCACGTGACTCATCCCTCCTCATTACATGTCTATACCACCTTAATCTTCTTCATCTCAATTTTTCAGTCACGAGTGCAACTTTCAAAGATTCCCTTATGTACTCATTTCTTACTTTATCCATTCTTGTAACATCACACATCTATCTCAACATTCTCATCTCAGCTGAGTGGAGACGGTTGTAGTTTATCACTTTAGTGGCCCAAAATTCGGACCCGTAAAGGTCGTACTGGTCGTATGTGAAAGAAGTATAAGTCGTAAATGTGTAAATACTTCTTCGGATGAATATATTATGACCTAAAATGCATCCAGTATTTCATGCAGTGATAATACATATATCATGCAAACGTATAGGTATCATAAATATCTTAGAAACGCATGTCGAAGGCAAACGATACGCAATACTCTAAAATTGTACATCTATTCTAAACGGAAGCTAGAGTACTATCGCGTTACAAATCGTACAGAAAACCTAGACGTCGTTGGCGTTGCTCCAATTGAGAAATGATCATATCTGTCAATATTGTTTGTGAGCACGATGCATTTAAATCCATTCCATTATTGTGGAATAAAGGAAAACTAAAGTCGTTTCAAAACAATTTCTTGGAATTAAACAAAGTTAACAAACACCGCCTCAAATCCTAGTAGACTCGGTTTAATCTAATTATGACAATTCACTGAGTTACCACTTCGGGGCCTCAGCAATTTCTTTTAATAACTTGGCATTTCGAGGAGGCCTAAAACAACTTTTTAATTAAAGATAATCAGGCAAAACGTCAGCAGTAACGCGATGTCACGGGGGCGAAAGCGAACTTCTACTTAACTTTGATGCGGTGGCTCCGGTTGACGTGCCATCAGTAAGAACACGTTTTATTGGTAATTAAGGCAAGTGGTAAAACTTAACTTTGTGGCTGAACGCTACGCTTGAGAAAATGCACATTTGTGGAGTTTGTAGTCGTGAAATGGATTCTAGTTGGAAACAGAAGGGGTGCTTCTGCTGAGCGTAGTTAGGTGATATTGCTCTCGTTAGTGTTGCGGTACAAGGGTACTATGTATTATATAGATATATGAAGAACGTTATACATGTGTACATACTGCGCACGCAAATATTCCAGTGCCCGAGAGTACCTTTACACAGACTCGTGCAGTAAGTATATGCATAGACGACAAACTAAACAATTTATTCGAACCACGGTTGTCGTGAACTACAGACTCGCATGTTTAGACATGCCTCAGTGTAACGTTAGTAGTATATTTAGAGAGCTGTCGAGTTGTCAAGTTGCTCGGCGACATTTGGCCGACATTTACATACAATTTCATATTCATATCAGAATTAGGTGCTGGGTCGGGACGCGGCACTCGATGCCATACACCGAGACAGTCGCGGAACTAAAACCACTCTTCTTCTTTGAAGCGTGGAATGACATTAATCTTTTTAACCAAATTTTATGGAGACATTGGTTTTTACATGTAAAAGCCAATGTCTCCTAAAAACCTTTTTTTATTCACAGTCATTCACCTGAAACCTACTGTTAAGTATTTTTAATCCGCGTGTCAATATAACTATAAAATTATGGATAACTTATATGAATTTAAAAAACGATAAAGTTGCTTACTAAGTTCAACAAAAACCAAAATACTTTAAAATCCTGAAAAAGTGACAAGTACACTGTCTACCTGATATAAAATATGTATTATTACTTGAGAATACCATTAAACATGTTATCATTTGTTGATCATAAAACTGAATTGGACTCGTTATAATCCAAATTATAAATAGTCCTATAGAATAAAATTTCCTTTAAAAACAAGACAACCACATTTAAACTTGAAGCAAAAATAAGAAGAGAATTTAAAAAATTCAATTGCACAAATTCTCTAAGATTTTTTTTTTTAAGAAATGAAGCAAAGATTTCACAATGCAACAGTCAATAAGAGAGAGCCGCTGTCGTCGACGACATTGAAGAGCCGTAAAAGGCTCACTTTAGTAAAAGGACAGGTAGGCTCGACATCCATTACGCGAATTAAAAACATCCCATACACCGGGCTCTTCATTTGTTTCAGCATATGAAGGCGACACGTTACAGCGAGTCTTTTACGAGGAAAAAGAGTTGAAATCAAACGTTTCTAAACGTGCCAACGCTCAAAGGGCGCGAAATGAACACGTTCAAAGTGGATCGCGTTTGTATATAAGTTGTAAAACTGCCGGTCTGTGAGGTAGGAAATCGCTCCGATTGGTGCACGAATAAATTTATACGATACGGACTTCGACGATTCGAAACACCGATCGATTTTCAACGCAAATTGCCTTAGTATATGAATCTATATATTAATACGTGAAGCAAAAACTTTGTACCCCTTTTTACGAAAATTGCGTGGACGGAGGAGTATGAAATTTCACACACTTATAGTTTATAAAGAGAAGAAGCGAAGATGGCTAATATTGTTTTAAAATTATCCATAAAAATTCATTAAATCGATAAAAAAAACATTACACACACTACCATGTATTTGACACACACACGCATATATACTCTTTTGTTTATTGTTCATATCAAATTAACAGTGTAGCCTAGGCGAAATCTGTGATTCAAATTCAAATTATTTATTGTTTAAAATAATTATTGGTGTATTTTTTAAGCTCTACCAACTCGATTTTTCCCAAAATTTTTCACTTCAAAGCTTAAAACTTCGAGCGGGAAGACTGGACAAAATTTTCTTGGCTTTGGGGGCTAATGTCTCTCCATCTATTGACTTTTTAAAAAAGTCATCAAGAAACAAGGGTTTTTTTAATATCTGACTAACGATACCACAATTATTATTTTTATCAATCCAATACATGTACGGCGGCTGACTTTATATCTATCTATATTAAGAAAAAAATCTTTAAAGCTACTACGATTGTATCAATGTACCTTAATGTACCTTTATTTTTAAAAGCTATCACCAATGCGATTATAACAAAACAGGAACTATTTTGGAACTAATAAAATGTTTAGTTTTGAATAAAACCACAACTGACGAACTCAAGCCCATACCTTTGAAAGCCGTAACTGACTATATTACGCGTTTGGTATAGAAAACCTTTTGGTAAGAATTACTAAGGTCAAACGTAATAAATTTAGTTTTAGCCCACAAACTATGTGGTCAGAGATTTTCGAGGGAGCTCGGCCTTTTGTTTTGTCGATGCCTAGTTTATTCCATGTAATCCATTAAGACACATAACGAATAGTGGAAGCTGGGAGGGATTTCATTGACAGCCCTCTTAACTGCACGATGTCGCAGCAAAGATTTGTAATGTGTTTACGAACCCCTTTTTGTAGGACACTTTGGGTTGGGCTGCGGTTTTCTAAAAGGCTATTTGTTATGATTTCAAACAAGGTCCTGTCAAATAAAATAGCTTTTGTTATTTATATGCTGGACCGGATATTTTTAAGACCTCTAAGTGCCGACAGAAACGATGTTCGACTTTTATTTCTAAATTGGTTCCCAAGATTTCTATTACTATATATTTTACTTATTCGACAGCATCAGATACAATTAAATAACGAACTTAATTTAGACGATAAAGAGCATAAGTACATTTAGATAAGTTAGGCTATTCATATTTATTTACGAGACATGAATCTAGACAATATCAAATTTACATCGAAAAAGATATTACGTTTTATGTCTGACGACAAAAAATTTAGCGGTTTATACGAAACGAAAACCAAAGCCAATAAATAATAAATCAGTGAGATACGAAACTCTCCTGCTTTGTTTTCGAGTTAAAAGAAGATGTTCCCTTGAATAAAAATAAATCCCCCAGAACAACTTGCACAATTGCTTTATGTTTTTCTCGAAAAGTAGCGGAAAGTAATATCATCTCAACCAATTACAACACTCTAGTTACATTAATGCGGTGAACCCGGCCATTTCTGGCGAAAAGGAAAGTTTCAAAACAACTTATCCTAAAAGAGAAATCCGAAAAAAAGGCATAAATATCAATGGTGAGTAGGGCGAGACGCGATTTAAGCGGGTCCGGGATAAACACGCGGACCGAATGCGTTTTACGACAGATCATACCGCGATTCGGAAATGATCAATATTATATTCCTTCTTTCAACGAACAACCCCCATTCGTTATGCAAATGCTGTACAAACAAAACGACGGCCATTACGTAAAATACAAATTACGACATAGAAAAACGGCTCTAAACGTCAACATTATGAAATCGTTAAAATTTTTCCCCCGTGTACAGTAACATGATTTCATTATTAACAATTATTATTCGCACGCACACAAAATCCGCAGAATAAAGCCTACACTTTGATATGATAATAAATTGAATAAGCGTCATAAATACCACCACGGAAATTAAATTAACGGATTATTTGCGTACGCAAATGTAAAGTAAGTGATTAAGCGTTTCCAACACGTGTTTGCTCCCAAAAGACTAATTCGTTATGTGGCATAATTACTTTAGGTAAAACGACGCGTCAGTTTAGGGTAAGATGAAGAAGAATCGCAGGTGTAAACGGTCGCCCATAGCGCTTTCCATCACGGTGAGGCTTAGTTAGCGTCGGCCGCGGCGCTGTTCCAAAATCAAACCAAGTAACCAGAAAACGCGGTTGGTTTTGGCTCGCAGCCTGATACACTCTGGACTATTATCGCGGACCGCTTTTGCGGCCTAGCCACGATTTGGACAACGTAACATCGCAGCCAAATCCCAGCTGGCTTGTTGTATGAACAATTAGTGTGCCAACTTGCCCTGCTCAGTAAGAAACATACACTTAATGGGTCTTATTATAATTAAACTGTATTTTTTAATGCGATTTTTTTATTTTATATTAGCTGTTACGAAAGTGTTCATAAAGAATAACAAAAAATATCAAAAATCAAAACTGACTTTAAAAGTATATGTCGACATATAAGTAGATGTAGAAAATATAATTTTTTTGCTTTTAAGTTACTTTCGAAGTTGGTTTTTTTTGTTATTTTCTACTTTTAGTTATGCAAATACCTGAATAGCTTTAGATAATAAAAATAAATGAAACGTTGTACGTGCCTATAATATTCGAGGGTTTCTCTCGATTGCCCTGAGACACTGACTTGGGGGCAATGGGAAGTCACGAGTATAGTTTTTTAGTAAAAAAAATTGACAATTGGCCCTCAATGGATAGAAAAAACGCGTAACAAATATAAAAAATAACATATAGGCAAATTTAGAACCTCTTTTTGAAAGTCGGTTATAAATATATAATTCTATTGTGGACAATACGTAAAATATTTGTGAAATATCTTTAAAATAAAATACAGCTTTGTTTATCTCCGTTTATCTCGCAGTGAACACTTTTAAAGATAAATTTCTTACCGAACCGTAGCCATTATGAAACCGCAAACGCTTCGGGAACTTACCTGTAATGATAAAAATAAACATATAAAGAACAGTCAGTTCCATCGGGTGTAACAATATGTTAAGTCTGAACAAAGCCCGTTCACCATAATGAGCGTTGCGTGCGGCGCGTCAAACATGTAAGCAAACAATTTAGGCACGCCTGAGTAAATACGACTGCGAAATATCTTTGCATGGCCCGGCTGAGTGCGGCTTTCTTCAGTTTGCTCGTGGGCGGCTGTGCCACGAATTTGCTCTAAGCGTCATCTTTTCAACAGAGCTTTTGTTGATAATGAAATACAAACACTATTCTTGAGTCGAATTCTTATGGAGGTGCAGCGGATTGTGAAAGTCACATTTGGACAAACATTTTTGTAAGGATGCCAATTTATATTGTACTCGAGTATTCAGACGCTTACCTGCTTTGTTTGAATTTTTAGCTCTGCAATATACATTTTATCTGAATGACATGAATATAAATTTATTATAAATGTGAATAGAAGTGTATTAAGATATTATATATTCGGTCCGGGTTGTCGATGATCCCGAACTTACAGACGGTTTAGAATCTTAAGTCTCAGAAGAGACGTTGGCGCTCTAAGCGCGTTCTACCGTCTGTACAATGGGGAGTTTTCTGAGGAGCTGTTTGGTATCTACGTCGCCATTTTACCACCGCACTACTCGCCGGAGACTGGGAGTTCATCCACACTTCCTTGACACCTGGAAGTTATCCATTGTACGTGGCGCTTGCTCCTTTATGCCATACGTGAACACGCTATGGAATGAGCGGCCCTCCCGCGGTTTTCCCAGAGCGCTACAATATGGGGCTCTTCAGAAAGGGCGTAAACAGATATTTAAAGTCTCAACGAGGTAGGCAACGCATTGACTCCCTTAGTGTTGCAGATGTCCATGGGCGACGGTAGCCACTTGCCATCAAGTGGACCCGTTTGCCAGTTTACCTACAAGCAAACATAAAAAAAACGTTTTGACGATAAAAGTTGACATTAGTGTAAAATTTGAGCATTATCTGGCGTAATCGATGTGTGATACCCATCAATGCGATTTGTCCAAGATTAGCGAGTAAACCGCCTATTGTCCTATAGAGACCCAAGTCTAGCATGTGTTATGGGCTCATTATAGCAACATTTAAAATAATTTTAATTAATATATTTTGCCGTTCAATATTGACATTCGATTTCACTGAACAATGTTGTTTAACAAAAACATAAACGCTAGCAGTCGCGGAAGTGAAGATTGTGTATCATAACAACGAAATTAATAATTTAATTAAATCTTAACTGTATAAATTACGTGTAAATAATATTTCACAGAGCGAATGAGGCGTGTTCGTACTTAAATAGGACGAAGTTAACCGTAGAATGAGATGAGCGGGGAATAAATTAATTTTAATTAACTAAGCGAAAAGGGCCTAAGAAATGGCCGCAGCAACTAGAAGCAGGAAACTCTGCCTGTATTTTAATAGAACCGTGACAATGGTGTAAGTACAAAGGGATTAGCTGTACTTATTATTGTTTAGAAGATGGAAACTGACATTAGGACAATGCATAACGTAAGTAAACAAAACAACAGCAATTCATACATATAAATTGGTATTTACATTGAATTCGTAATTTACACGATTCTTGTCCATTTTATTTTTATGTATATCATTACTCTCTACATGTTTGTAGCTAGAGTTTTCGAGTCTTGTTACAAAAATGAATAGTTACGACTATACTTTCTCAGTAAAACAATAGGTCTCCGAACAGGCCGACCTATTGTCAGATCGCTTCAAGCATTAGTTACTTGTCGTCTTATCTATCCGGAGATTGTCTGGAACAAATCGCTTATACCGATAAAAATGTCTATAGATGATTAACCATTATTGTATCTTTTAAAGCGTATTTATTCTTTCATACATACGTATATACAACAGTACTTACGTAATATCTTTACAATATGTATTCTTACAAATAAAGACATTGTATTGGATAGTTCAAGTTATAATACAAGCTGACTAAATATGTACATGAATCAGTGTTAGATTGAAACACAAATTTCCAAGTCGTGGATTGTAAATAGAAACAGCAGACAAACTTGGTGCATTAGGCAACAATACGTGGAGTGCAGAATTGTGCATATATTAACGTCTTGTCCTTTAGCGAGATATCTGAGGAAGTTTGCTGCGACCCGCGACGATTTACATTGCTTCCGAAATAGTAAGTTGAAGTAGGCGAGGTATGGGCACGTACTACAAACTAAGAATGCCCATGTGTATACTGTACAGTGCCTTGTGACTCGACGACCGTATAAACTATTTACCGCCACGGAAAGAATGCAGGAAAAGACTGGACCACAAAGTTGCCTCGTTTCATGTTGCTTTGTTTTCCGCTGTCTAAGTGCGGTAAGAAAGGTCCTGTAAATGCTAAAATACTTTACGGTTTTTTGCGTTACTATGTTTATTTCATGTCCTCTTATTGTAGAACTAGCGGTTTCCGCAGACATTGTCCTGCTCTGAAAAAAAAAATCTTAAACCCGATTCCAGCACCACCTATCGGGTCTAATTGTGAATCTAAACCAGTGGTTCTTAACCTTTAAGTCATGAGGGACCATTTAACCAATTTTCTGTCTTCGTAGGGACCACCCAGTCGGTTATGTATATGTATAGATTCTATGTATTTGTCTATGTTTACTAAAGCACGTATAATTTTAGAACTAGCATGCGTTTATTTATTATTTTAAAAATCTAAAAATATAAGTTACGGATTTTAAATTTAATGAGATTTTTGTGATTGCATTCTCTTTGCGCGGCTTGCGTTGTGATGACTCGACACAACACGTCACGTCACTTGTTTATTACGATGGCTTCGCGGACCACTTGGAATGCCTCCAGGGACCACCAGTGGTCCGCGGACCACCGGTTAAGTACCACTGATCTAAACCATCCCCAGACCCAAACAATTTTTTTTTTACACCTTAAGTTACGTTATTGAATTTTTAGTAGGGATCCCTAATTTTTTCTAGTAAAGAATATAGCCTATATTAATTTGAGATAATGTAGCATTCGAATGATGTAAAAATTTTTGAAATCGGTCCACTAGTTTTTGAGTTTATTCGTTACAAACACAAATCTTTCCTCTTTAATATTATTATAGATAAATGAAAGAAAACTCTTTATTGTTCACCATAAAACTAAACATAGACAATAAATATGGATAAATTTGCGTTGGGACAATGGGTGGTCTTATCGCTCATAGCGACCTATCCAGGCAACCCGGTGTCCAAGGAGATTTTAAAAGAGAAATTTAAACAATATTTGCTGGTGTAACTAAAATGAAACTAATATAATCGTTGTTATAGTACAAAATATAGGCTGACTGCTTAGGCGGGCACCAATTTCTAGTGTATTTCTAGCAATGCCCAGGTGCCAGTAACCTAGAATGAATTTTATAACATGTGCTTTGAAACATGTTTGTTTGTTGTTTGATGGGACGTATGTAGCGAAAAGAAAGATTAAAATAATTAAAATTTAAAATCCCATTTATTACACTTTTAAAGCACCTTTTAAAAAAATGATAAAAATGTATAAAGAAAATATTTTTGCAATAAGTATAATTATCTTACTGTCATAGAGCACTGTCAGTAATGTCTCTGTCATATCTGAATAAATAATAGCACTTATTACTAATGGCCGGTTCCTATATCTTACCGACGGTGCATTTGTCTTGCTATTGGTTAAAATTTGACACAAGCTCTATACAAGAAATGCCCAAATTCCACCGATGGTAAGGCAAGTGAATGAATAGTAGTAGATGGGAACGGGCCTAAATTCGCTATAGATATTTTAAAGTATTGGTGATAGAAACATACCTACTTACATAGGTACATAAATTCGTGTTGAAATATAATATTTGGGCAGTCGTATAAAAATGTAATGAACAAAAAAACAATTTCGACACACCGACAAGATTAAAAAACGTAAACAAATTTTAGACATATCTGATGAACGTATAAAGGAAAGGTTAACAAAGCCAGCTCTCATTACGCTAACGAGGCTGAAGCACTATCTAATCACAGCTCAGTTGCCAAATTACGCGGTTCGCTGTTTAAATGTGGGCTTACTTTAATCTCGCGCGATGTAGTCGACAGTAATGTGAGCGAACCTTGTGAATCAGCCGCAGATTATACCAACACGGTATCCTGATAGGCATGTAAAGGTGTTTACACTGTCGTTTTTGTTATGATCACATTGGCCGAGAAATGACGACACGGTACACGAGTAGGTGGATTGGGAAATTGTTTTATACGTGCTTTGAAAACGGTTTTTCTATTTCTTTTCAAGTGATTGCTTTTTATCTGGCTTTAAATGCTTGTTATATATTAAAAATGTGACTAAAGTTTCAGAGCAATATTTTTATGTTTAATATTATAGAAGAATCTAATACTATAAAATTCGCATCGTTATACTGCTCATCGTTGGACGCCTTTTCGCAATCAACTACACTGCTTTTGAATATTCTCCAATCTGAAATCCTTCTACGAATACAACAGTGCAGTTGGAGAGCAGGAAGACGAGATATAAATGAGATTTTTTCATTAGCACAAGATATAATGTCAATAGTGGCATAAACAACTAAGTACGTTATAATAAATAATACATTATAACTATAAAGTACTACAGTGAAGGAAACTTAACTTATATTGAGTTCTACCTATAATCCCTTAAGACTATAAGTAGAATATTCCGCCTATATCATCGAAGTCGATAGGTAAGGTTCCTAGAAGTTACCTCGCTGGATCACCATACTGATCCGTTGTCCAAGATCTGATTTACCGAAGAGTCAATAAGTCGTTTTGAAATATGTTTGAGTGTCATGGATATATATATATATATATGTGTGTATGTCGGAGAAGCATAGTTCTCGGTGACATCGTCATTAGTGGTTGCAAGTTAAATGGGCATCATCAGGGTAAAACGCGAGCACAAAACAATAGTCACGGTTTATACACTTTTAATTTAGATTTAAACAATATTTTGACACAGTTAAGACCGAGCAGCGGGTTTAGGACACCGATCTTACTTTAACCCTTTCCTTTTAAATACTCAACGATGTAACTCGATCCATTGCTATCGCTTCAATGTATATCAAAAACTCGTCCGCATCCCTTCAGTACCAATTGGCGCCTCGACCCCGCTCGAGGTACGTGCTCTGCTCTGATTGGTCGCTTGCTAAATTACAATATTCATAACTTTTATTAGGTTAGGACGATTTTTAAGTTATAGAAAGATTTAACAAATCAAATTAAATTAAATTAAGAATTTTAAAAGTAATTAAAATGTAAGCAAATAATATTGTGCGTTATACATGCAAACAACAATCAACCCGACTCATAGCTTCCTCCGACACACATATATATATATATATATATATAATATATATCAGAGATGTTATCTAACTTGTAAAGTTGCTTCGTAAACAACTTAACAAGTTAACAAACAGCGTATTCCCAAAAAACTTATATTCAAATTTACTACAAGTAAGTTAAGAAAATAGGTTTGTATGTTCGTCACTTTCTTCTGGATTTTCTATTAGGAATAGCTAGTAGGTATGTTAGTTCAGAAACCTATTAACTTACAAACATTTCAAGGTAACATTGAAGCTCGATACGAGTAAGTGCATGCATGTCTGACTGCACATGTAGTAATCGCAACAGATAACTTTATCGCCTGCAATAAACCTGCGCAATATATGTCAAGTTTCATGGACTTTGAACTACATGAACTATAAAGCAACCTGTTAAACAAAACCGCACTTAACACTGAAAGCCAAGAAACTTCTTTGAAGCTGTGACTTTAAAACTGTTTTTGCTTGAGCGAGCCATATATTGGCTGTAAAATGCAGCTCGCCGCACGGCTTATTGTTTTAATTTACTACACGTACTGCTTAACGCCCATATGAATAATCTTTATTACTGAATTACTTTAACCACCCAGAAAATTCAGTACTTACAGTAGTGGTATATATTTTATAGCAACACGAAAACCTGTGTTGCCATCACAAGATCTCATGAATCTGGAACATTTTATTTGAGGTTCCGTAGCCATTTTGGCAAAAACGGAATCTTTATATCCGTCTATTAATACATTTAATCTTCAAAACAATATAAAATGGATGATTTAAATAGCTTCCAACGTGTATGACAAATGTAGATAATGGTAGCGTGAAGTGAAAGTACATGTTAGAAGACTTATTAAAACTTATAAATGTAATAGCTAGAACATAATAATAAATAGCATATAAAATACCAATTTACTAGACAAATGTTTTTATCTGGAAAAAGATAAGAAAAATATACCCTATAATCGCAAATACGTAAAAAGGAAAGAAAACTTGATATATTTAAAGTCAGAGGGAGAATTAATATAGCATAATATAATTATATTAATATATATAGCAAGCGTTAATACAGGTTACATTGTATTAATTTTTTATGCATTTGCCCCTAGAAGATTCACTTCATTTTATATCGCGAGTTATCCTATCTCCCGGGATGAAAAATATATATGTCCATTTTCGGTATTAAAACTCTACATATAAACAAAATTACTACACAACTGACAAAATGACAGGAATGACCAAAATGTCCAAAATGTTCAAAATGACCAAAATGTCCAAGGTGACAAAGTGACCAAAATAACAAAAATGACGAAAATGACTAAAATGGCAAATCAAAAAACCAAAACCTATCCCACTTTCTGGGATAACCTTTACATAAATCCATCCCAAAATCTATCCCATTATCCGAGATGAAAAGTATCCCTTGTCCACTCTCGGTATTAAAATTACATATATATACCGAATTTTAGCCAAATTAGTCCAATAGTTTTTCCATAAAAGCATAACAAACATACAGACAAATATATTTTTATCCCGGAAACTATCCCGTTTTTCGGAATAAAAAGTATCCTATGTTCATAGGATACTTTTTCCTTCTAGGATTCCTCGGCATCGAATATATATATATATATATATATATATATATATACTGAGTTTCAGCCAAATCATTCCGTAGTTTTTCCGTGAAAACGGAACAGACGGACAGTTACTATCGCATTTATAATATTAATAAGGATATGACAGAGCTATTAACAAGTATAAAGTTGATGAATGCGAAAGCTTTCCTCGTCCCGTACTATCTACTTAACAGTTCTGTGATCGTAACTAACAAGTATAAAATTCAAGCCGTAAGTTCGCACCAACGTATTCCACGTCTGTTTGATAAACCGCCCGAAAAAGAAATCGTTCACGGAAGTCACCTATTTACTATCCGCCCGGTATCACAAGTTCGGATACGCGGGAACGCTCTCCGCCAACTTATCACTTAACCGTGAACAAATTAATCCAAGATTACCGCCCTAATACTGCGCCCGTTCTGATAACTTACGAACGACATCGTTCGCTCTATATCGTTCTAGGCTCGATATTGCCGTAATTTATTCCGCAAAGAGCCAAATTAAATATAAAACGTCGTTGCGGTGTATCACTGTTAGTGACTGTGATAAATGAAGCCATTAGTAACGCGAGCTGTACTTTTTTCGGTTCATCCGGCGGCGTCGACGGGCTGGGGGTTGTGGCGAGCGGGAGTTTGTGGACAATTTCATTAGAAAACGTTATAAGTGTGTTGTCGGGTGACGGGGTGACGCGGGTGATGCGTGCGGGTGACGGCGGCGGGGCGGAATTACAAGCGGCGCGATAAATCTCATTGCCCTCGAGGCGATGTTAGGCGCGGCGCCCATCTATAAGTCTTGATGTTGACATGGTTTGTAGTTGAACTGCGACGATGTTCTGACATTCTGAACTGCAGTGCCTGTGCTAGCTGCACAAACCTATGACATAATATTTTGAACGAGGATGAAGATGCTTTTGATTTTCTTCAAATTATAAACTCACGAATTGCCGCATTCAAGTATAAAGATTAGTTACTACTAAATGATGTATTAAAAAAATGATACAGGAGATAAAATTGTTGCTATTTAATGTTAATAGGCTATTATCGGACTGACTGCCTGATTCCAGGTGCCTTTTTTTTCGAAAAAGCCATCTTTAAGTTTTTTCGTTTTGACTAGCTTGAGCTGAATCTTGCGGGTTTCTATGCTTGTAATTATAATAAAATTATTAAAACATGGTCTTCCATGACTTTAATGTTGGAATCTGGATCGCCTTTTATATTAAAAACCATGGTTCTGTGTCATATTATTGCTTCGATGCGAGTAATTTGGTGCTGCCGATAAAATGCATTAAATGTTAGGACAAATGGCAAGATAGATGTTAGATCACTTTTCAAATCACGCGTCGTGTTACTTAGTTGGGCGCAGCGCCTTAGGGTGTCGTTTCCGCTCCCGCTCAATCTTTCCGCGCCACTGTCGGCGCTTTTCGAGTGCGTTGATCCTTGTGCGAAATTAAAACAAGGAGCCTCCGTGGTAAACTATAAAAACGTCCCATAAATCTCGACCACCGCTCTCGATGTGTGAACTGCGGGGCTTTATCAGGACTCCTTGCGTTATTTGTGTTACACGCGTTACAGGTGTGTGCCCCTTACGATATTGATTGTGATCGGTCACGCCTCTTATTTTATATATAGAAAACTGCTTATAATTTTAAATCAATACATTAAATACTTTATAAAACAATGAAATTATAAGTACAAACACCACTAGTGCTGATAAAAAGAACAACTATGTAGATAAATAACGCTTTACTGCTCACCAAAATAACAGTGACAATATTTTAAGGCAAAACAATAGTCGACTTTATTGCTTAGAGCCATCAATTCCAGGCAACCAAACTTATAGAATATTTTTAGCTACTCTGCCGATGTGCAGTACATAGGTGGTGCATAATTTCTGATTTTTTTAAATGTATTGTTTATTAATCTATACATATAAAACAAAGTCGTGTTAGTTACACCATTTATAACTCAAGAATGGCAGTACCGATTTGGCTGAAAATTGGTGTGGAGGTAGCTTAGAACCAGGAGACGGATTTTTATGAAATTTGTTTTGTGTCTTTGAGTGGGTTCCCGGATGGTTTAGATTCACAATTAGAACCGGTAGGTGGCGCTGAGATCGGGTTCTAGAATCCTCTTAATTACCTGGAGTGATTTTGTTTTTGTGTAATAAAACAAAGTCTTTTAGGAATTCCGAAAATATGGCGGTACGAAGTTTGCCCGGTCAGCTAGTTGTTTATATACTAGAGTTTTCCCTGTGGTCACGCCGCGGGTCAAGCAAGCCCTGATAAGTAACTGTATTTCACTTATATAAAAACTTAATTAGGAACTTATATAAATACAAAGGCTAGAACAATAATATATATATATATATATATATATATATATATATATATATATATATATATATATATATATATAAACAAAACTTCCGTTAAAGTTTTCCAATTGATAGTATAATCCACTTAATAATCCGTTGCGTGGTTTAGGAGGAGTTAGCGGATATATATATAGACAGATGCGAAAAGCGACTTTGTTTTCTAATATATAAAGATGTTAAGAAAATAATATTAACAAATTCAAAGGATGGCGAATTATTGTCAAAACATCCACTATTCATGCAAGTTGTGATGTGGGTGATGCTGTCAATCTGGAAAAACGTCGCGGAGGCTTCCTTGGCCTGTGTCAAATTGACATCGCGACGTTGGCAGGTACATCGAAAACGGAGAGCCCTTTTTATGTACACGTCGTAACTTTCATCAAACATTCACTGGAATATACTGTAGAAATTTTAAGATCAAATCAAAGGCATTTGATCCTTTACTGTGTTTAATGATAGTATGGCCTTATCTATCAAAGTGATAAAGATCAGTGTAATATGGGAGAGATGTGGATTATACGTAAGATAAGATGTATTAACACTGGTTGAAAAAGAAATATTTTGAGTATTTATGGAAAATAGATGAAAGAAGACTTAAAACATGTATATGACAGCAATGTGGATAGCAAAGTTCGTGTCTGTAGACTGCTACGTAGTTAATATGATCAAATCGCAAAGGTAAAAAGTACTTCAAACAAAATGGCATCTATGAAGAGATTAATGAAAATAGATGAAACGAAAGTTATGTGCCAAGATCGTAGCAGGTATAGATCCATCATCTACTCAACCTCATGGTTAACAGACGTGGTGATGTATAATAAAAAAAATAGAGTTCTTTAAGCATTTCATGCCATTACCGTAAGTAGGAATACTAGACAGGCGGGAACATCCACGACTTGGGTAGTTTTAAGGACCTTATATTCACAGTTTTACAACTATACTGACGTTGAAGGATAGGGTTGCCACCTTTTTTTTGAAGAATATATAGTATTTTTGTTTTTAAGCAGTAAAAATATAATACTTTCGGGAAATTTAGGGGAAAATAGTACACATTGATTTTTAATTAGGTATTATATATTTTATTTATTTCATTATTGCATATATATATATATATATATATATATATATATATATATATATATATATATATATATGTATGTATTTAATCATGTGTATATAAATCTATATGTAAATTTATATAACAATATTAGTATATAAAATATTTAACAAAGTATATTCTACTCTATTCTATGTTCCATGTGTATTTATTAGTATTATTTTGCTTTGGCCATCAAAGATCTGTTATTTTTAAAATAATCATAAGAATCTGAACAAAACCGTGACAACTGAATAAGCAGTGAAAGTATAGTATATTTTGTACTATATTATTTTTCTAAAATATAGTACAATGCTATACATTATAGAACGGGTGGCAACCCTAGTGAACGATACAATCCTAAGGAAATTTTCAATCTTTTTTACTAAAAACAATTGATCGATTGAAAATAAATCCAATCAACTACAAATACTAAACATCTTATTTAATCTATTTTTAAAATATACGTTTTATTTTATATCTTTATTTCGTATAAGAAATAAAGTTAAATATGCAAATAAGGAAGGACAATAAACAGTTCCATCAACTTTTGTTGTTCGAGCTGATTGACTCTGGAATCTGTCAAAGCATTCCCAAGAAAACAACAATCACCCTACTGAGAGAAAGTTCAAAGAGATTGTACAACATTATATAAAACACTTTATTTATGGGCATTTGTAACTAAGAACGGAAATGCTTCTTTTTACAAATTTTTATTCAACTGAATTCTTTCAAACAAAAACTAAAGAGACTGTTTTCATTGAAGTGAAACGTCTTTAGAACTGTTGTGTTTTGAAACTCGATGAAACGAAAAAGCGA
Source organism: Dendrolimus houi (assembly GCA_039645545.1). NCBI lineage: Eukaryota > Metazoa > Arthropoda > Insecta > Lepidoptera > Lasiocampidae > Dendrolimus > Dendrolimus houi. Next base: position 17,933,983 of record CM077127.1, on the reverse strand, counting down.
CACTAAAAAGAAATAAACACATAAATCTATAGGACTAAACCTGCGAGAGATTGAGATACGAGTTTTACATTGCGCAGCACAGATTAGAGAGTCAATAAGACCGATTATTAAACATAAGTCCAATATGGACCGAAATAAGACTGATAAAGATAATAATATTTTTTAGATTAAAACTGTGAAAATTTTAAAGTGATACTAAAGAAGTTTATTTTAAATTATAATGTGTTGACAGATGTAGGCTAAAGGAATTATATTTATATTAATAAAACTTAGAGAAGAATCATCTGTGAGTATATTATCTGAAGTTTCACTTCTACTGCGTGTGAACTGCACACACATTTTTTTTGTTATACCCTTGTTTTAACTATTACATATTATCGAAATAAATAAATAAAAATGTCCAAGTACATATCAAATAACGTACAAAGGGTTTCGTAGAGATAAAAAAATTTACGTTTATTTACGGAATTCCAGAAAAGAATTTCATTGAAATTGTCCCATGTATCAAAAACCACCGAACAAAAATCTCATTCTAATAATTTTCGTTGAAAGTGTACTTTGATTTTTTTCAAAATTTTCTCCGTCATAATTCAAAGATTAGGGGGATTTCATGACTGGTCAAAATACCTACGGCGTCCTAAAAAAGATTACTTATCTAAAATCTAAACGAAAGCTGCCTCTATATCTCACAGACTTTAAAATGTCTTGAATTAACGACTGAAGATATCTGAGATCGTAATAAATCTTACCCACTTCAATTGAGTACAATACAATTCTAGAAGAGGTCATACCAGTCAAGAGTTCGGGGACACCCTGCTGTTAGCTTAGACAGTCAACAACCGGACGATTTAAAAGAAATCAAACTGTAACTGTAACTTTAAAGTGGCGGTCGCTTTTACAAAGAAGGAAGAAGCTAAAAAACAAAGTGAAAGTAAATAAACATTAAACACGAGCTCTTAAGAACGTTTTCATTAAGGAGCTACAACGTTGCATGTTTGTACGGACAACGATTACAGCGGAGGAAAAACTAATTACGGGTGACAGGGGGGCCAGTAAAATGTTATGATGGCAGCAAGTTTACGTTTATCACTCCACTGTAAAGTTGGAAGAAAAATTAAATACAAGATGGTACATTCTGTAATTTTTACGAGGTCAAGATGTTAAAAAGGGGTTCCATTGTGGATATTCGGGCTGGTTAATCAAAAATGTTAGAACCGGACACATTTTAAGTTAAATGAGGTTAGAGTTTTGTCCTCTAAAGATTCTCGCCACCTGAATGTTTTCATTATTAGGGAAATTACTTCCTACAGACTATGTGAGCAGAAAAATGGCTTTACGTAGATGTATGTATGTATTTGTATTTTTTCATGTTTTGTCCTGTCACGCTCACCAGAAACATTGAATAAGTTTCCTACGATTGCAATATTTTTTTCAAATTATTTACTTTTTCTTAAATTAAAAAATACACTGTTCAAAAGTATTCAGTTTTTAATGTGTCTTAACGAGCGAGTACGAATTTCCAGTTATTCAGCGTGACCAGATTTTAGAATTACAAAAGGTAACGTGCGATCTAAATTCAAGAATTGTGGCGGGGATTCAAAATCTTAGACAGTTTATATAACGTCTATGAAATTTAACCTACAAGAATATACACACACCTACATAAATGGTAGTAAAATCTACTTCCGTAAGGTGCTACTATCGAAACTATACAACAAACTTTGCAGTATTGCAATATATTCGCTCGCTCCGATAGGAGTTTCGACTTCGTGACAAAAAATACAGTGTATTGGAAGAGAAAATTATCCACTACAGTAAACATACAGAGCTATAACATTGTTACATTTACAGCTATAGTAGTTCCCTTTGTTACTGTTTGCTTTTATTAGTACGCCTTTGATAGTTGCAAGTGTCGTAGTTTTTATGGCGGCACCCGCAGCGCAAGCAGCTCACTACCTAATCATTTTATATTAAACAAGCTTTAGTCTCAAGAACGTCTGATGTAGCGCCCACGCTTCTAAATAGTGAAGAAATTACCTACTTACGTATGAAAGTATACTGTAATGAGTACTCGTAACTCTGTGCAAACAATTTTCATTAGCACTAAGTGTTGTATCTTTATTAAGCAACGCTTTTAGATTGTATTCTATTTGGAACAGTTTTGTTTTTGCCTTAATTTCGCCATTAAGAGTATTAATTACAATATATATTTATTACTGAGTAATGTGACATAGCACATAAACTGTAAAAGAGTCACCTACAATGTTCCCGGAACATTTTACGAGTTATGTAAAAATAAAGTTTTATTCATGACACCTCTATTATATCCCGGTAAAAGAGATAAACCTAAGAAATGCTGCCTTAAAGTCGTTGAGAATGATATTCGAGCCAATAGGCGCACAAAGAGGGTTAAAAAAAGCCAGATGAAGTGGAGGGGAAAAAGTAGGAAAGCCAATATCAGATTTCGAAATAGGATGCTCCGTTAGAAACCGATATTTAACGCTAGGATGTTGATTATAACAATTATTGGTACCTATGATAAATGTTATGACTTTCTTTGTCAAAATATAAACAACTAGCTGACCCGTACCCACTTCGCTGGGCGTCAGAAAAAATTTAAAAAAAAATCAATATCGGTTTAGTAGATTCAGAGATTACCCCATTATTAGTATAGTTTTGTTGAGTTTAATTACATACTAAGCGAATTCATAATATTTCCCCTCCCGTACTGCCCGTACCCCAGTGACACCAACATCGCATAAGGTGCTGCCTAGCTAGCCGAGCAGGGTGAGCGGCGACCACGCAACTTTTTTCTAATGCTTACATTTTTAAACTCGTGATATCTTTCGAATGGAAGGTCCGAATTGAATAATTCAAAAATTCATGCAGTCTTGAATATGAAGTAATTTATTTTGATAAGGATGAATACCAAGATACAAATAAAGAGCCTTTTCTAGCGGCGGCATTTCAATTAAATTATTAAAATAAAAGAACATTTATTATGGCATAACTATAATAGTTAGATATATGCTGTCGCGACATTTTTTGTATATAATTATGTGACCTGCAAAGTCGTAGTACATTATTTTATTCTATCATCAATAGTTTTCGCAGCGAACGTGATTTTAGGTAATTCTTTTACACCTTGGGTTACACTATTGCAGTTTTAGTAAGGATCCCTAATTTTTTTGAAAATATAATATAGCCTATGTCAACTGGGGATAGTGTAGCTTGCCAGCAGTGAAATAACTTTTTAAATCGGTTCAGTAGTTTCGGAGATTACCCCTACACCGTCACAAACTCACAAACTTTATACCTCTTTATAATATTAGTATAGATTTACTATAAAATATGTTTAAAATAAACAAGTACGTACATGTGGTGTTTCAGAAGCTATATAATATACAAAACATTGTTTCTCAATGAATACATGGCTTTAATTTAACTCGTAAATTTTCTTTACGTTCGGCGAATAGCAAACGCGACAAAATATCACAGTTCCATTGGATTCCGTGTAAATTGTAAGGATCTTTATTGACATGCATTAAGGAGCCCTGGGACCCCATCGCCATTCACAGCGACACGCGAGATTCGACAGCAAATATTTATTGCCAACACCAATTAGATCTTTACGGCTTTAAAGTTAAAGCGAAAAGAACTTTTTGCAAAGATACATTATCTAATTCCATTGCCGCGGATAACAGTAAAGCACGTTTTATTACTTCGACGTTGATGAAAGTAGGCCTTTTATTGATTTTAAGGACGGCATTTGAGAGTATTTAAACCTTCGTGTTGGGTCATAAAAAGTTTAAGATTTGGTAGTTAATGGACATCATTTTTAAAAGGCGAAACTGCGGAAATTGTATACTCCTACCCCGAGAATGTATTAAAGTGCGGCGCGTTTTTATATTCTATGAATATTTTGATTGAAAACTTTTTATATCAGATAAATTTTATCATACTTTTCCTATTAGATTACGTACAATACTGTTTTCTAGTGTGAGCTATATATAATTGATAGTAACCCTAGGGATACTAATGTGTATATACAATGTATGTTCGATATACAGAATTTCATTTATAATGTTAGCGAAATTACATTTAATCAATATTTACGAGTCAACATAAGTTGTTTATAAAATGTTAACTATAAAGAGCAGTGAATGCGATAATTCCTGGATATTATACACATGCAATTTATGTAGATTAACATATGAGCAAACTAATATTACCTGATGACTATTAATTTTAGGCGCCCTTAAGTATAAACAAAAATACTAGAATAATTCCTTTTAGTTTTTTAAGCATCTTTATTGATGAAAAATACAAAAATAAACTACAAACTATACTATATTAAAAACTAAAATTAAATAAAAAAGGAAAAATAGCTAAAGATAAAATATTAGTCCCAAACCACTGTCACTTACCAGGAACGTTTCCAAAAGGCTGGCGGCGTTACCACGTTGTATAGCAACGCTTAATCTTTGAGCAAAATAGATGCCAGGTCACGTGCGACGTTTACTAAACCTTTAGCGACGTCACGGTAGACCTTCAGGGCGTTAGGACCCCACGGACCCAGAGTTTCTACCCCGAACGTCGCAAATGTGTAACCATTTCCAATGGCGGCATATTTGCGGTGCTTGAAGGCCTCCTGTTTCGCTACAGCAGAACCGGCGGTAGTGCACGTACTTGAAAGATGGGACGCCACCAGAGTATCAACGCAAGTAGCATCCCACCCTAACGGGCGGCCCATCTTCCAGACAATCAGCGTCATCCCATCTGGTCTCCTGCTATCGTCGCGGCACAAGCCGTTTAGTTCCAAAATGGCAGGTAGGTACCCCGGCGGTATCTTTGATCCTTCTGTAACTGTTATTACTTCTTGCTAGATATAGATATCCTTTCGGTTTCGCCCGCGTAAAACTTAGTTCCGTATTTGGTGACTGTAAGCATCACTTGTACATCTCCAGTTTTTGGAGTACATACTATTAATAAAGTAAAATAATAAAGGTTAACCATAATGATATCAAAATAATTTGTATGATATACTTTTCGTCATTATCTTTCAATATTTTTCTACTTTTACATGATAAATGAATAATTATTATCAAGGCTCAACTGACATTTTTTACGCTTTTATTAAATGCTAAAAGTAAAATTTATCTATCTATGGTATCTATTTATTTGATCACTATAAACTACGCACTGAAACATTGTAATGCGCAATATAAACATTTCAAATTGTATTTTGGACTTTTGCAATGAATCTATAACATAATAAATTCGTAGAGCAGTGTTTCTCAAACTTTTTTGGTGTACCACCCCCTTTAGGAAAAATTGAATACCCGAAATAAAAAAAAAGACTTAGGTTGAGTTATTTTGTTTATTAAAAAAGTCAACAAGCGAGGGGGTAGGTAAAATTGGTCTAACAGATTTCGAAAATTAAACTTTTAGAATTGTTGTTGTTGAGAAAACTACTAAACGGTTTTAAATGAATGATAAAACACAACGTATTATTAATGTTGTAGCTGGATTATATTAATTACATAGGTTTACTACAGTTTCCAATTAAATGTGCCATGTAATCAACTGCTCAAAAGAAAATTGGCGAAACGAAATACGAGAACTTATAATTTAATTGAAAACGATAACTGTAAGAAAGGCTATTGAAGTGATAGAAAAGTAAATTGTAAACCTAAAAACAAATTCTAAACAAAAAATCTAGAAGAATACTATGCAATATAAGTTACATTAAAACTACGTTCGCAGCGTATTCGAGTCAGAATCATATTAGGACTTTTCAACATGTATGAATGCAACTCGAGATCCTATTCCTTGTTACTCGGTTATATTGAATCCTGTGTTGCTTTTCCATTTTCAATCTAGTACGTATTTTGACGTATGAGCCTTGATGTTACGAAATACAGCTGAATTAAATGATATAAAACACATATTACGCCCTATGTCAAATCTGTTATACATACAATATTTCAAACATGATGTAACTTTAACTTTAATGCTTTATGGCATAATTTATTGAAAGTTATTTCTTGATTACATTTATGATTACTAGTATAATTAAAACAATTAAAATTTTGTATCTGTTATTCGTTTTCTTATTTACATATCTTCATAAATGGTTTGAATGAATGTATGTAAACATATTTTGTAATTTGACCAAAAAATTATGAAATCAAAAGTGTACTGGTAAGCGCTGAACGGAATAAGTGTGAAGCGGTCATACCTTTGCGGAGACCTATTGGCCATTAAGTAGTTATCATTTTTTTATTTAAGTCAATATACATAATATATATATATATACATATATATATATATATATATATATATATGTATATATATATATATATAGTAAATATAATCTCTCTTTTCTTTCACCATATCCTAATTATTTGGGGTCGGTACAATATTTCTTTTCCTTCCACACTCCTCTACTCTGACATATATCATCTGGCACACCATATGTCATCATATCATCCTTCACACAATCCATCCATCTTTTTTTTGGTCTACCTTTACATTTGTACCCATGTACCATATATAGTAAATATAATATGGTAAATCATATTTGCGTCTAAAATCGTCAAATTTCAAATTCTACTTTTATCCTATAAAATAATAATACTAATGAATTTGTTTTAATTAACTAATACAAGCAATAGAATTTACGATACTAAAGCTGTACTAAAACTTCTGTGTTCTAATATTTTAAAATTGCATGTTAAAATCGAAGCACATTTTTCCCATAGCTATAAGACATGGGGTCTTTAACAAATCGTAAGATTCTTTCGAGGCCGGTAGACCAATGGTAAGAAATTTGATATTACAAATGTCTGTCGGTGACGGTAACCGCTTCCACTTTCCATTAAGTCCTTGTCAGGTTTGCTGGTCTCTAGGTATGAACATAAACTACCACCAGCCTCTATAGGCAATAAGAAAGCCTGCACTAATATTGAGTTGTATGCCACGTAAATATTAGATGAATATATCTACTATCACCTACATCAAGGTAGCTCTAAGTTATTTATTATGTTAACTACAACTTTGCAAGTTCAAACTAGCTCCAACAAGCCTTGTGGTAATTCCATTAATCTACCATTAGCATCAAGTGGACAAGTCGGTGTTATTTCATCTGAGAAATGAGCTTCAACCTCTATTTTCGCCCCGTGTTAATGTTATGAACAGATTAATTTTATATTTCATTTGAGGTCACACAGAGTAAGTAATGAGGATTAATTGTAAACCTCAAGGAGATTTGTGGCTTCTTAAATAAATACCAAATGCGTTTGTTTTGTTACAGCATTTACGTTTAAACCTCTTAAGAGTAATTAATCCAAACAAATATATAGATGTGAGAATTATTTTATTTGGTTGTTGTTTTTTTTTTCTCCTTCGCTGCCTTAAGAATGGAGCTGATCATGAAATGCAGTACATCCAATGTAATTTTAATAACTAGGTCATACTTACTTTATACATATTTAGGATAATATCTAAACCGAATATTACATTAGTTTCCGTGGACTTTATTTGGACTTTATATGTGCCGATCTGAATGCATCGATTATGTATATGTATGTACCTATATATATGTACTAGGATTCGCCCGTGACTCGTCCATGTTGGACGGATAAGATAATTTATACGTGTCCCAACAACTTGAAATCACTCCCGGAAAAAATCCTGCGGGATTCCCGGGATTTAAAGTGCCTCAGGTTTTAACTCCGGGAATTTGCTATCGATCAAAGAAAACCGCATCGAAATTAGCCCAGTAGTTTTTAAATCCCGAACTAACAAACAAACACAAAAAATCTAAAAAACAAAAGACTACACCTTTATAATTTTATAATATTACTAGCTTCTGCCCGCGACTTCGTCCGAGTGGAATAGTTAAAAAAAAGTAAGTTAAAAAAACCCCGATTTTCAAACATTCTTCATTGGTGTTCCGCTGTTATTGGTCTTAGCGTGATGATATATAGCCTATATATAACCTTCCTCGATAAATGGGTTATCTAACATTGAAAGAATTTTTCAAATCGGTTCAGTAGTTTCGGAGCCTGTTCAATGCAAAAAATATGTTTCATCCTTGTGACTGACCCTAACGATCGATGAAATAAAATTACATGGTTTAATTTTTACAGATATTAGTCGGTTCGATTCCCGGGTGAAGCAAGAGAATTTTCGAAAATCTTTGAATGCATTTTATTTATTTTCAAAAATAAAGAAATGTTTCTTTGGTGTAAAATTTGCTATATCTATTATTTAGAGTACTTTCCCTCCAGATGGCATTAAAAAATTCCAAAAAAATGTATATTAGTTTAAGATTATATATATATTGTGGATGTTTTTAATGACATGGATGAACATGCGATATTCTTTTCCAAGTAAAAAGAATAATTTCCGCGGCATACAGATTCAAAATATTTGCGAATGATGCCGCCTGAAATGGTTTAGTGTCCCACAATAAATATATTGGTTATTACCCATACAAGTATCAAAAACAAATCTTTTTCTTCGAGTTTAAACCCGCTATTACAGTGTGATGCATTGTAAAAATGTACACACACAACTATTAAATAACATTTAATGAATTAAAAATACGTAACAGTGAATTTAAAATAAAAATAAAAAACATTATTAATAATACAATTAAAAATGTCGACTACAGAATGCGAAACGTACGGTAAATTTAAATTATAATCAACAATTCACCTAAATTTAGCGTAGTTTCTAACTTCAACATTTTAATTCAATTCTAACAACCAATTTAGTAAATAGCTTTGAGTATTTAATAAATCACTAAAAGAATTATTCGGTATGTACGGTAAAATACAGCAAATACTTCATAAAAGATTAACATTCTAAAGTTTCATGAAAAGTAACATTAAATAAATTAAGGTAATGCTTTCGCTTCGAATAAATAAAGCGTTGGCGGTGAAAATGTCAAGAGTGAGCGAGCGAGTGGCTGTGTTCGGTTTATTTCTGAAGGGTAATCTCTAATGCGGGCATGTATGAGAATCTCGAGAAATTACGTTATTAAAAAGTAGCCCACACCTGAAAGGATGAAAAGGTAATATTAATTTAGATTCATATTTTCTTCATACTACCTGTACCTAACATTTTGTCCGTGCGGCTCTTGGATTTTATTTATGTATTTCAAGTCCTGAGAGATATCGTAATGAAGCGGCAAGAAAATTCTCATTAGAATCCGTTAAGCTATTTTGGAGCCTACACAGGACATTTTGAATTTGAAATGGAATATCCAATACTAATGAACTTAAAATAGGACCATCTTGGTACTGCACAGTAGTATAGCTAACGCAAAAATAATAAGTAAAATCACTTTGTAAACAAAAAACTTATGTAAGATCAATCACTATAAAAATAAATATAAAAATATAACACTATTATATAAGTATACATACATACTCATACTGGTCTAAATGCGAAAATGACGTTTATGTACCTCCTTCACCATTTTAGAAATGAATTTATTATATCACTAGCGGTCCACCCCGGCTTCGCATGGGTATCTAAAAACAACTTTTTTGTTGAGTTTAATTATCTACTAAGCGAATTCAAAATTTTTCCCCTCCCGTACGGTCCATACCCAAGTGACGCCTACATCGCATAAGCCTAGCTAGCCGAGCAGGGTGCGCGGCGACCACGCAACTTTTTTCTAATACTTACATTTTTAAAATCGTGATATCTTTCGAATGGAATGTTCGAATTGAATAATTCAAAAAGTTATATAAAGGTATTGAAGCAGTCTTGCATATGAAGTATTTTATTTTGATAGGGATGAATACCAAGATACAAATAAAGAGCCTTTTTATTAGCAGCGGCATTTCAATTAAATTTTTAAAATAATAGAACACTTATTGTGGCATAACTATATTAGTTAGACACATGCTGTCGCGAGACTTTTTGTAAATAATGATGTGTTCTGCAATGTGGTTGTACATTATTTTATTCTATCATCAATAGTTTTCGCAGCGCACGCGATTTTAGGTCATTTTTTTACACCTTGGGTTACATTATTGGAGTTTTAGTAAGGATTCCTAATTTTTTTGATAATATAATATAGCTTATGTCACCCGGGGATAGTGTAGCTTGCCAACAGTGAAAGATTTTTTAAAATCGGTTCAGTAGTTTCAGGGCGTACTCAATGCAAAAAAACAAACAATCAAATTTGTCCTCTTTCTAATATTAGTATAGATAGTATATGCGTATACATTTCATTTATATATATCTATAAAAAAAATTATGCCATAGTTTTTTTCAGATCACACATCTCTCAGAAACTACATTCTAAAGCTAAATGCACACTAAAGAAATATGTTTTAGAGTTATAGTAAATGCGTATTTTCGATAACAGAGAAAATTCATAATCTACTTATTTTATATGCTGATGATGCCGATGAAACTACTTATTAAAAAAAGGGTAACTTTCGCGTTATATTGATTCAATTTACAAGAGAGAAGCTGTTTGAAGAGACTTAGTTCAGTGTTATATTTGAATTGAAGTCGATGAAACAAATCCTACGGTCACATTTTAGAAAGTGAATAAAAGTACATTTAGTTTAGTTACATTTCAACTTCTTTATCAATATTTTGTTTTGGTACATTGAAAGGCGACCCTAGAGCCGCAGCACCTCAATTTATACCCAAATACAAATGAACCAACCCGAATAATCCACCGAGGCCGATTCTCCGTTCTCGTTTGTTGAAACGCCAAATCGCAGTACATTATTCTAATACACCCTCTCGATTGCTTACGAAGAAGCCATCTATTTGTAGAGTAAGCACAATTCGTAAATTTCGAACTCAATCCGGTACTGATGAATCATTTTGATTAAAAGAAATTAACATACAAGTTTTTGTTTAGTAGAACTTAGGATTATTATTTACTAGCTGTTACCCGTGACGTCGTCCACATTTATTTTTTGTTTTCTGTATGAAGTAAAAATGCAACTATAATGCTAAAACATATTTCTTTAGTGTGTATTTAGCTTTAGAACGTAGTTTCTGAGAGACTTGAGAGCATTTTTTTATAGATGTATAAAAATGAAACTATGTTTGTTTTTGTGTTTGTATATTGGTTTGTATGTCGTTCTTCATAGCTTCTCGATTATTGTCTATCTTGGAATTTAGTGTACCTATTACGTACTTTAGAAAACAAAAATCAACATAAGCTTTATATATTTATATGCACTTTTTTATGTAGAAAAAGCTATAGTTTTTCTGCTGTACAAATCTAAGATTCTCATAACAAAAATCAGATGAAAAGCCGTAATTTAAATACGTTTTATTAAAAGTATACTTACATCTAATATTTTATTATTACCATTCGTAAGTTTTTATAATAAGCCTTTGATTAATCTTCTATCTACAATTCTACATACATATTATGTAGTTGAATCGTATTCTTTTGTTTTCTCGACATATAGCGGAGTGGAGAAAAACAAAAGGTAGTAAAATATGTTGACCCAATAAAGCAGGTTTTATTAACGTCCGCATACTGATAAATGACATAAGTTAGTTGCAAATGAATTCGCTTTTACCTCTTAGGTTTCGACACCAACAGTAATAAATAACTTTTGTTACATACAATGATATAATGTCGAAGCACATGTGGCAATCTTTATACCAAAGGAGCACCGGAGGAGTGAAGGATATTTTAGATATAAAAACACGTGCCTAATGCTAATAAAGTCGGGCAATATCGGAAAGGTATTTTGTATGAACGGTTTCCCAGTGAGGCCAGAAAAAAGGGGCATAAAACGAGAAGAAACGAAAGTGGAAATATGGCCAAGTCATATTTTATTTACTGCATACAATCGAACCTTTATCACGGTTTGTATCGAGTTAGAGTATTTGGTAGTGGGTCCACGCCGTTTATAAAGATGGCCGACACGGGCGCTGTTTTGTTGTCTGCTTGTTTATATTTACGGCTGTCAATATTACACCTTTCCGGTTGCCGGTCGCTGAAGGGGGTTCTATAAAAGAAACCGGGTATTTTCACGTCAACACTGGTATACCAGAATAGGATAGGACAAAAATTATCATGCTTTGTAGTCCAAGGAGACAAGATAAATCTTTATTTATACAACATTGCACCACAGATTGAAATTTTCTCTACGATATCAATTAAAAACAACTGAACCGGTTGAATAATTTAGCATCTCTATTGTGCCTTTGAACTTATGAACTATGGGCCGGAAAGTTCTAATTAAATTCAAGGTACTGATTAATTTTTACTTTTATGTACCAAAAATTATACTTGTTACTTTCTTTGAGAAAATGAAGCGGACGAGACAAGTATCTAGTAAGTGAGTTGTACACATGTTCTTTGGAAAAGATATAAATTAAGAAAAATATTTAAAAGTATTCATATTTAAGACTAGAGACTCGAGCATTCTATCGGTAAGGTTCAATAATTGGGTTCGAAAGAAAAGAATTTTGGCGAAAAAAAATGTTCGACAATTTGTCAGTCAGCTAGGCGGGGATCTGCGACATGATCGTGCTTCATCATCGTTTTTCGTCTAAGTGCCTGCCCCTGCCCTCTGCGAGCCACCCTCCATAGAATCCTTATTGCCTTTTATATATATTTCAGTATACTAAAATGAACTTTTCCTTAAAAGAACTTTAATTCTTTGTGCCCCGAATAGCGGAAATCGAGTGGCTTTATTACTTTGGGCACGTTTGCTTTTGTTTTCTTTTACGATATCTAAAACACGACGTTACGACATTATGCCGTAAGTGAGGAATGTTGTGATGCCTTTACTTGACGATGAGATTCTTGAGCCGCTGCCATAAAATATTATCATTTCTGCGACCATACAAAAATGTTATGTTACATTTCATGAGCGAGTTTAGAAGTACTCTTGGACAAATATAATATTATTTATAAATCTCTTGTAGAAAATAAATATGAGTATAACAAATTATATCGTGATCTTTATTATTATTAAATATCAACAGATTATCAAACGCTTATAAAACAAACCACAACCTAGTGGTCTAGATTCTCCGCCCTGGTCTAGAGTATTCCATAATAACCTTGAGTTGTGTTTGGCATCAAGGGTCGGATTCCAGTCCCTCTTTCGAGGCCGGCGATGTTTGGTAGAGATTGGTAGCACCTTTGGTGTTGCAAATTTTCAAGTTATTTATTATAAGTACTTTAATTAATACTTTACAAGAGGGGAAGGCTAGGAGTTCCATAGTATGGGTTTTTTTCTCAATTTGGGCTCCTGTCTCTCGCTACTTAGCTTTGCAATTATGCATATTTTGTAATAACTTTAAATTTAAATCATATAATTATTTATAGCAGTTTTATAATTACACAAAAAAAATCTTGTTGCTTGACTTTAGTATTTAAGTGAGAAAATAAATAAACATTTATAGTTATTATTTCACATGTCTATATATATATATATATGTGTATATATATATATATATATATATATATATATATATATATATATATATATATATATATATATATATATATATATATATATATATATATATATATATAATAGATACATATTAAAAAAATATAAAAAGATAACGTCCGTCGGCAGCGGGGCCTAGGGTCCAGGCTACCGGTGGTTAGGGCTCCAGAGACAGGAACTTCCTCACAATACTTGCCGTGCTCAGGAGAACCGCTTTCTGGATCTGTGGCGCTTCACCCGTTTACCGAACGAGAGCCTCTCTAGATGTCAGCCAAGACTCTTCGGTACTAAGTGTTAACGGACACCACTATCGGTACGATGATAGTTGTCTCCATATGCCACATGTCAGTAATCTCGTGCACGAGGTCTAGTTATTATTATTATTACAAATGTTCATAGGCAACGGTAACCACGTTCCAACAGATAAGTCAGCAGCCTGTCCAAGCCTGCCAAAGTAATTTTCTTTCGATGTTGATATTTCTTTTCCTAGATTAAAACACTTTGGGTCACTAAACTAACAAAATTAAGTAGGTAATCTCAAATAACTACAAATAAAAAGTAAATACATAATAAGTAAATATAAATGTCTAAGATATGCTTTCGTAAAAGAAACATGCAGTGATAGCTCAAGCGTGGAAAGTGAAAAGCTTCTGCGTTGAATACAGTTTAGCTGGCACGAGGCGCATTGGCGCGCCCGACTCAACGTGTGAAAAATACCTTTTCATCTTGGGAATTCGTGCGGAGATGCCGAACTCTTATATTTATAAGGTGAAACGAGAAATAAACAAACCGAATGGATGGAAAAAAGGAGCGTAGGTCCGGTGTGTTTCGTTCGCAAAGGCTGTAGATCTCGCTGATTGTGAGAAACGTTGTACCGCACCTTGAATTATTCGACACTTTGAATTGTCACCACCCGTTTCTGTTGTTATTTTTTTACTACTTCGCTCTTGTGTTACTGGTATAAGTGATAAAACTTACTAAATCTTTTTATAGGTTACTTTACGAAAATATTTTTCAGAGACTGTGCTCTTTCGTCTCATGTATTGAATGTAATATTCGTGCAACGTGGTGTGTGAAATAGTCATACATAAAATCCTATGTATGATTAATTGATTACGTAGCTATTTGTACACAGACGGCACCTTTATGTTTTCTCATGTCATTCTGTCCGTCTGTCTATTTTGCCTCTGTATGTCACGGTAATTTGATACAAACATATGCTTTCCATAGAAAGTGATTTAAACAATTCCATTAATAACTTTTGAAAACATCCATATATATATATATATATATATATATATATGCATGTGTATATATATATATATATATATATATATATATATATATATATATATATATATATATATATATATATATATATATATATATATATATATGTCAGCGCAAATATAACAATTAACGTATTACGAAAACAATAATCATTTATTTAATTAATATGAGTTTATTGTAATGTGAAATTAACGTGAAACAACAAGATTTTATTGTAATTTCAATACTTAACTTAAAAATTTGTGATCACGTGCACGTGCACCGAGTCCTATAAATACGGCCGCACTGTCGCCACTCAATCATTATTGCATTTATATATATATATATATATATATATATATATATATATATATATATATAACTATAACTTCTGTGCGTGTGTATTTGACTGAACTCTTCCTAAACGGCTGTACCGATTTCGATGAAATTTTTTGGTGTGTTGAGGTGGATTCGAGAATGGCTTAGATTCACAATTAGATCCGGTAGGTGGCGCTGCAATATATATATATTGCATGAGATCAGCAAACAGGCAGACGGCCCATCTAATGGAAAGCGGTTATCATCGCCTATGGACAATTTGTACCACCAAAGGTGCTATTGACTGGCTGTGGGTTGTTTTGCCGCCCCTTATGACAGGCCGCCCGGCCGCGGGAAATTGAGTTCTTTCCCCACTTCTGCACAAATAAAAATATGGGCTATTTTCGATTAAATGCCTATTTTATGGTTTCGTAGCCAAATGATAATAGTAGACGTTCATTTCTCCTACGGACCTCTTCATAGCTCGAGGTCTACCACGTACTTCCCGATATATTTTTTTTAATAAATCAGTCAAATATTGAAAATCGTAACTAGTTTCTTATCAATTTTCATGTTATCATAGAATGCCCGAACTCAATTATTAAGCTTACACAGGTGTCATGTATGTAAACAATTACAATGAGTCGATACTAATATGTTACTGGTGATATCTAGCAACCAAAAACTAATATATTAACATACTAGGATTGTCATCTCAAATAATCTTCTTTAAAGTTCAAGTACAGATTTTAGTGCATTGAAATTGCGACAAATCAATATGAACCACTTTACTAGTAATATTTTCTGTAGTTTCCGCGACTAAGGAATAGCCATAATTAAAACTTTTAACGATTTTAAATGCCACGCATTTAATTTGATTTTTATTTCGATTTTCCGGCTACTTTTCACTGAAAAATGACCGAAACTTTATGCCGATACTTTATAGCACTACATCATGAATTAAGAACATATTATTCGTAGTTTTGTTTATCAACTACCTTAATAAAGATGCGTATCAAAAGAGACCAACCGGGTGAAATATTATCTTTTACGTGCAATTTCTTCCCGAGACCGTCGCGTCGGCTTGTCTACACCAATCAACGTAGACGGTCACCTAATTATGTTTACCGTGTCTCGTTCCCGCTGCCCGCAAAACGGATTCCTACCTCCTCCTATTAATGTTTACGGAGGCAAATTATCCTATAGTGGAAATTTGCTCCAAGCAACTTCAAAAATAATCTGTACCGAACACCATTAAAATAAACCGTAGTTTTAAATATATTTTATTTAAGCTGCTTAAAAGAAACTTTATTAATTATACAGCCGCTATTCCTTGTCAGCAATACTGCGTAAAAGCTTTGGGCACACCTCATCTAAATCCCAAAACTGATCTTTATTCGGCACTTTTTTTCACAAAGCCGTCATAAAATAAATGAATTAGCATACCTAATTGTCCCCTGAAACGGGAATAAAAATACGAAGAAACCCTCCGCTGAATCCGGACGGATTTCTACGAGGCAATCAAAATTTTAGAATAATTTAACAGTCCGATCCACATGCAAAGCCGTCTTTAAAAAGGAAACTTAATGTGAGGACAACGAATTAAACGTAGTGTGAGAGCGTAGGAGGATTAGGAGATTAAAATGTTTTAATAATCGCGAGAGAAAAATAAAAGAAATCATTGAAATGAGCCTCTGAATCAGTTTATGTATTCATGAATTTTCTCGCACAAGAATGAACTCTACCTTTTATTACAGTTTAGTAACTTTCTGTATTTAAAACGGTTAAAGGATTATATTACTTAGAGAATTAATATTAAAATAATATTTTTATATCTGTCCGTCCGTCTGTAGTAGTCTGTGTGACTATGTTACAATATTTTTAATAATATAAGGTTTTCGTTTATGCCAAAATTGCAAACCTAACCCAAAATTATTATAGATTTTTTATAGTTTTCTAGAACTAGCATGAATTGCATTCTTGGTTGTAAAAGAAAACCGAGATACTCGATCGTTAGTTTTTAATATTGATGGACAATTACGACTCTGAGAGTGGCAATACTGCGGTAATTCTATATTGATTTACCTTGGCTTTAATAATTTTCTGGTTTTAATGTGATCAATTTCAAAATATGTTAGTCATATTTTTTATAATGTTCAAAAGAGGAAATCTTCTTATTGTCTTTCTATTTGTGACATAAGCGGTAATGAAGACACGGCTCTTCTATTTACTTACAGAAAAGTTTCATTACAAGTAATTAAGTCGCTCAAGTTTATTTACAAACTGATTTTATAAATAGCATAAATAAAACTCTTATTAACATTATGGGACGTAAAAATATTAACGACATAGGTATCTATAAATAAAATCGCTTACACACCAACAATATTCACGGTATGAACAATGTTTAAAACAATCGTTTCTCATTAAATTCTTTTTTTATTTCGCAAATGATCGGCTTATATCGGCCCATCAATTCGAACATTGTAACAGGATGAAACAGTTGACGCGTGAATCGTGTTTATAGCATTTCAATTGAGTTCATTTTATTTTTCATTTGTGAGTACCTACAGGAACTGTTATTTTTGACCGACCTCCCAAAGGCAGAGGTTTTCAATTCTGCCCCATGTTTTTTTTTCTGTATATTTGATACGCGATTTCTCCGTCAATTGTGGACCGAATTTCATTTTTTTTATTCGAAAGAGCACACCCCTGACGTGGACTTGGGGATACAAGTCAGGATCTGATGAGTGGATCCCAGAGAAATCAAGAGCAGCCCTTGTTGAAGAGCACCGTGCGTCTAAGCTCTTCGAAATGCAAACTTGTATACGCCTATATACGTGCCAGTAGTACAATTTCTAAAGGCGCTTAATATATTATTTCTAAATCTATTCAAGTATGTCTGTAAATAAAATGTAGAAACTATTTTTTCAATAAAATTAAAACCGACTTCAATATAAAAAGCAAAAACACATATTTTTGCAACATCTTGAAAGATAAAAATAAAAAAAACAAAATTGCAAAATGCACCAACATCAAGATGTTGTAGAAAATATTTATTTTTTACTTTTTAATTTGACTTCGGTTCTTTTTTTTGATAATAAAGTATACATTTATATGATTACTAGTTTCTGCCCGCGACTTAGTCCGCGTAGAATAGTTAAAAAAAAGTAAGTTTAAAAATCCCTCCCGATTTTAAAACATTCTTCAATGGTCCTCCGCTATTGGTCTTAGTGTAATGATATAATTATAGCCTAATCGTTTTTTAATGTATAAATTGTTTTATTGTATGATGATGACACCGGCAATATCAATACTTAATTAGGTGCATAAGTCGTATAATAAGCTGTTTAAGTAATTCAAGTTTTTTTTAAGTATCCCACGGGAATTTCTTAATTTTTTGGGATCAAAAATATCCTATATGTTGACCAGGGATATAAGCTACCACCATACAAAATTTCATTTAAATCGGTCCAGTCGTTTCGGAGATTAGCCGGTACAAACAGACAAATAGACAAACAAATTAGTTCTATTTCACTTCTTACATCCCCCTGACTCGATTTTTAGCATTTTTTTCATTGTACAGAAATTCGACCTCTACAATTTTATTACATGTGTATTATTAGTATATGTATAGGTATATGTAGATTATTCACGGCAATGATGGGTGAATTCAATTATACTCATTGCTGCTTGAAGGCATTTTCGATTAAGTCTCGTATTCTTAATCGAGTATGTAAGCAGAATTTGGGGAGAAGTGAAAAAGGTTTATAGACTGAAGGTTCTTTCTCATTACTTTTTCGGATTTGGCCCTCTTACGTGTTTGAGTGCAGGTCGCGACGTGGCCCCCGGCGTCAACAATTACGGGTACAGCACTAGGCGCCTAATATAAATCGTTCGCCCGGGGGTACGTTTATCCGAGACCACCTCGCTCCCCACACCACACCGAGAAACTATTACATCATTGTTCCGATTTTATTTCACTCGCACAAAAATAAAAATCGGGGACGATTTTGTGCCGTTTCTATTTACATTGCAAATGTTTTGGCGTATCCATCACACTGTCTCGACAGGATAGCGAATGTGTTTCGCGACATATATTCAATATTTTCGGATCGTTTTAGTTCTGTTTTATCAGATTGGTAATGAAAGTAATAAACTACCCTTCTTATTCATATTAATGCAGCTACTAATTAATTTTTGCAATGAGATATAGTAAAATATGTGTCATGAAACTTTTAGATTTTTTAAAATATGTAATTCGCAGATTTTTTATTTATTTTTATTGTTGTAGTTTAGCAGACAGGCAGACGGCCCACTTGATGGAAAGTAGTTACCATCGCCTATGGACATTTGCAACACCAAAGGTGCTACAAACGCGCTGCTGCTCTCTTAAAGGAGATTGGAACCTGGTCACTGATGCCGGAACACAACACAAGGTTGTTATGGCGGCATACTCTAGACCAGGGGTGGTCGCCATCCAGTCGAACAAATACCCTACCACCTGGCTGTGGGTTGTTTAGTCGCCTCTTCCGACAGGCCGCCCGGCCGCAGAAAATTGTATTCTTTCTCCGTTCTTGCAGGGATAGAAATCAAATATTTTATCGCATATGCCCGGTATTCTTGGGAGCCCAGGCAGTCTTTATTTAATTAGAGATAAAACGTTACAATGTCTTAAAATACAGAAAATAAATTTTCTATATTACGTCTGTTCTTAGCATCTATCATTCGTTTTTTGATTTCTCAATTTACCTAATATCCGCATACGTCCATTCATAGGAATACGTAGTGATATAAGTTAGGAATGTTATATTTATAGAAGAAGTTACAATCGTCCGAGTACTATAGGTTGGCGTTTTAGCAGCCTTCGATCACCTGTCAGCCCATAACCAAATTAGAGCAATTTAAGTCAGGAAATTGGAAACGCTATCGGGCGCTGCGATGCACCGCGTTTCTGCAACCGGAACGCCACTGGCGAGCTGGCATTTCAGATATCCACCGTTTCGGCAACCGTAGCTAATGTCGAAACAATGTACAAATCTGACCAGACAGGTCTGGCTGGCTCCGAAGATAAACAGCAAACGTGAAACGATGTAACAGCTGATTGATGTACGACCTGCGATATTATCATACATATCTATTGTGTATTTGAATTGCATTTCAAACTCTATGCAATTAGAAAATGCATTATCATTGGTCGATTTTTAATTTACAGGAGAATTCCAATTGGCCCTTTCTTTTGGAGTGCTTGTTTTTGACCTTTTAGTACTACGCGAAATAATATAACAGCTGATTGATACACGGCCTCCGATATTAGCATACATATCTATTGTGTACTTAAACGAAATTCCAAACCCTACACTATTAAAAATTGTATAAGAATAGCAAATATAGTAATAAATAGGAATAAGAGCACTTAAAAACAAACTGCACTATATATCATAGATACGTAGGCAGCTGTAAAATCAACATAGAAAATAAGTATAAATATAAGATGGAGAGGAATGTGTAAATATAAACAAATATTATATTAAAGATAAGTTAGATAGTACCTAGCCTAGAAAAAAGAGGTAAGATAAATTTAAAAAAATGTATATATGTTTATGTATATATATATAGTCGGAGGGAGAGAAGGAGGGAAACAAACTCTACACCATTGGAAAACGTATTATCATTGGTAGATTTTTAATTTACAATGGTCTTCAAGTTGGCCGTTCCTCTTGGAAAGCTTATTTATGACTAACTAGAGTTTATCCCGCGGGTCAACCTCTGGTCCGTGTTTTTTGTTTAAAGAGCAGGCATTAATACAGGTTACATTGTACAAATTTTTTATGTTAGTGCTATTTGCACCCGGAGAATTCACTTAATTTTATATCGCAAACTATCCGATTTCCTGGCATGAGTATATATGTCCATTTTCGGCATTAAAACTACATTTAAACAAAATCCAGTTTTGTTTAAATGTATAATTCCGATCCAGTATTCCCAGTAGTTTTTCGAGAAAATTAACAGAATGACATATCGAGTTACTATCGCATTTTTTATAAACGATGAATTTTTATATCTCTAAACTTCAGAAATGATTGGTGTTATCTAAACTTTCATCCTCTATTTCAAACCGTCCTAGTTTTATTTATCTATCCCCCGTCTATGAAATCTACAAAAATGACAAAAAAGACAAAAAGAGCTAAAAGGACAAAAAGGATAAAAAATCATAAAGGACAAAAAGAGCAAAAGGACAAAATTACAGAAATTACCAAAATACCCAAAATGGGATAACTTTCTGGGATAAC
Source organism: Dendrolimus houi (assembly GCA_039645545.1). Lineage (NCBI taxonomy): Eukaryota > Metazoa > Arthropoda > Insecta > Lepidoptera > Lasiocampidae > Dendrolimus > Dendrolimus houi. The sequence continues at coordinate 17,912,634 of CM077127.1, read as the reverse complement.
CTTTACATAAATCTATCCCATTATTCGGGACGAAAAATATCTCTTGTCCACACTTGGTATTAAAATTATATATATACCGAATCCCAGCCAAATCGGTCCAATAGTTTTTCCGTAAAAGCATAACAAACAGAGAGACAAATATATTTTTATCCCGGAAACCATCCCATTTTTCGGGATAAGAAGTATCCTATGTTCATCCTCGGTATCGAAAATACATATATACCGAGTTTTAGCCAAATCGGTCCATTAGTTTTTCCGTAAAAACGGAACAGACAGACGGACAGACAGACAGACAGAGTTACTTTCGCATTTATAATATTAATAGGGATTACTGTTGTTATGAGTTTCTCATTGACAGGTTTATCATTGGCACAAAATCATATAGAAATCACTACTTAATATCAAAACCGACAATTAGTAGCTTCATATTCAATCAAACTATAATATAAAGTTTATTCTGAAGTAAATACCATTCCCAATGCCAGTTGTATAATTAATTTTGATTTTTAAAATATTTGTATCAGGAATTTAGCTGTGCTTAATACGTCGTTCGCACGGGATTTAAATTTTATGATATGTACCTTACAAGGTATCGAAATGAAACATACCTACAGAATTTAAGACTAACTAACTTTTTAATTGAAATTAGTTGAGCCGTCAACACACAGACAAAAATCCTAAAAATCGTAATCACAGATAGACTCTTAAATATTATTTTATATAGGTATATATATAATTATTGTTTTATGATTAATTTTACTTTCATTCGTTTTTTTAAATTCTAATAGATGTGAGAAACCTTCGAATTGAAATCCTGAAATAAACAGTACGTGCTTTAATACCAGTTGGAAATTCTAGTAACAGTCACAATTACGACTACGCGAACATGTCGATGGTCGACACAAAGTTAGGAGAGTACGTTGAGATAATGCAAGTAATCGTGCAAGTTGCATCGGAAGGCGAGGCACACTTGCGTGCAAGTTATCGGCGAAACGACGGTCAGAGTTTGGTCTCATTTGACGGCTAAAACAATAGCGAATCAAGCATGCAACGGAACTTCTCAAAGACACCCTCGTGCGTGCGACGCTTAGCGAACGCTCGCTTCACAACTTTATATTGGTTGAGAAACTTGAGCCTTAGCTCCAGAACAACTTTGATACACAAATACAAATCGTCAAATTCGAATACAACGCAGACTATCATCTAACCGTTAAATTACATTTTAAATTTAAAACATTAAAACAGAACAAAGGAGCGTAATGTGACTTTTATTACATTAAAATATTACTGAACAACGCGGTGTCGGTGAATAAAATGAACTTGTTATTTTTTATCGTGTCTAAATCTAAAAATAATATTCACTGAAGGAAAATATTCTTACTTAAATATCTCGGCCTAAATTCTTGTAAATAAAGTTGTCTGCTTAACATTAAATGTAAAATTATTTTAGCAAGTCAGATAAAGGCGACATAAATTTTTATTTTCTCAAAAACAGAACAATATGAATAATCCTTTGTATAAGTGTACTAGCTGTGCCCGCGACGTCGTCCGCGTGGAATTTGTTTTCAAAACCCCCCGATTTTGAAACATTCTTTATTGGTGCTCCGCTCCTATTGGTCTTAGCGTGATGATATAGAGCCTATAGCCTTCTTCGATAAATGGGCTATCTAACATTGAAATAATTTTTCAAATCTGACCAGCAGTTCCTGAGATCAGCGCGTTCAATCATACAAACAAACAAACAAACTCTTCAGCTTTATATATTAGTATAAGATATAAAATAAGCGATTATTCATTAAGTATGTCTTTTTTAAATTGGGATAATAACTATATATATAAATCTGACCTATTGCTTGGCATTGCTTCCGTAAAGTTTGAATCTATAGCTGCCTGATAATTCATTTACTGGATTAAAAAGTATCCTATATTAATCCCAGATATCTATAATATTAATTGGATACATTAATTTATAATTAAAACAGAATATTTATGTTTAAAATTACAGAGGTTTCAAGCATTAAGGAATTATTTTCAGTTTAAAACAGTATAAAAGGATATATTTATCATTCTCGCTGTCGGACGAAGGTATATGGTATATACGGAAAGTATGTGAGTTAACACAGATTATTTCTCAAGGTTGGGAGGAAGGAACATACGTTTGTACATATCCAAAGAAAGTCAATTTTACATTGTAGTATGGGTTTTGGAAATCTGTATTTTGGTCCGGTGCAAAGAGGTTATTTATCTATAATAGACCTCTGAAAACCGTTATTTAATTTTGATCAACATCAACTATCCCTGTATCTTCCTTCAACAGAAGTTTAAATTATAAGCATCTATCAGAAAGTAAGAGCATGTAAATTGTATTTTTTTTTAATTCATTGCTCGTTGATTTTGTTCATAATAAAAGAAAGCGGCATCAATAACCTGTGTATAACGTAGTGAAGGTATAAAAATGTAATTTTCATAAATTTATAGCAAACTGAAAAAATAATAATATTGGGACTAGATTTATATCACCACTTGAAGCGCGTTATAAAATATTTATGTAGTTAATTTGATTTTTTTTTAAGATTTTAGCGAAACCGATTTTCTATTTTTTTCAGGTCTCATTTGTACATGTTAAATATTTCGCCAGTCACGAGATTCTCGTAATGTCTGACTCCCAGTTACTTAAGAGTTACGAGTTAAAGAATGCATTATGGGTGAACCCATTTGTACGAATACAAAGCTTTTACATGCAAAAAGTAAATACGAAGGGAAAGCAGTGCCGTGACAAACTAAATTCAAAGCCTGTTCGGCCCATAAATCCGACGGTTCCTGTACTCTGTAAGGGCACTGTAGCGCAGCTTTCATCAGAAAATTCCCTATTATTTGAGGGAAATCGTTACCAGTGCCGAGCCTCCTCGCACCCGGCCGGGCTTTCGTTTACGGCGGCGCGGCGTTGCGTGCACGCGTCCTGGCCTTAGCTTTTCAGGTGAGCGTAGTCATTGTGTACGGCATTTAAGTGGCTCATTTGATATTCTGAGACAGTTTGCATTCGAAAAGCCAGCACGTAGTAGCGGAGACCCTATCGAGATATCGAAGTCACCCACACATGTTTAGTACTTGCGACGGCGGGGTGTGCGTCGTGCGTACCGTACCGACGCGGCAGTCACAACATCTCGTCATGAATGTGATCGCACGTGACTTGCCAGTATCCGAGATCCCAACTCGCGTTTACTGGCCGCCGCGACGTACGGCAGCGTCTCTTCCCACGCACACGTACGCAGTACGAATTGCGTCGAGTTTGCGCGATGTTTATCCACAAATACACTAATGAAGGAACCTACAAAAGCGACTAGATTGTTAATTAAACAAGTCTCGCTCAAAATGTGACACCCTTACGAAATGACGCGGAGCTGGTAGTACGGTGCACGGCTCCAATGTGATTGAATTAATTTGTAATCAAAATTCTCGGTATGACTTGAAGGTAAGATCATTACATACAAAATTTATTTATCTCTCTAAATATATTATCGAAAAGGGCAAAAAAGAAAAATACTTGTTTTATAAAGAATTTTAGATAGAAAGAGAAATGGTAAATCTTGGAACATATTTTAGACTTTGTAAACCAATCAGACTGAAAGAACCGAAAAATAGCAAACAAAGAATTTTAACCTAAGTAGGCTCTTTGCATAATATAACGCTTTCAGTGGCTGTTTTTTTACCTACCACTTAGAGACAACGCAACAAAGTTATTATTCCTAACGTATGTTTTGGATATAGAAAACAAAGAATATTTAGTTCACTAATTCATAAGGTCCTCGAAGAAAGTTTATGATTTTATATAATACTAGGATATACCCGCGACTTCGTCTATGCTTCACTTGAAGTTCCTGCAAGATTCCTGGGACAGAAAGTGCCGTAGGATTTAAAAAATAATGTAAACTATCGTTTTAGTGAAAACTGTGTCGGAATAAGCCAATTTTTATGCACCCAAACAACTACAAACCTCTCTCAGAAAAATTTCCGCGGCATTCCCAGGATAAAAAGGAGTGAAGATTTTAAGACCAAGATTTTGCTATCGATCACCGCAAAACACATCGAAATCGGCCCAGTAGTTTTTACGTGAATCCCGAACAAACAGAAAACAGTCAAGAAATCAAAAAAAAAAATGCATTGTGTTCTCCATCGTTTATATAGTGTATTACAGTTTTTTTTAATAACTTTAGTGTATGGATAAATTTTTAAGTCAAATGTGGCCGAAGTCACGCGTATATTCTAGTAATATTATACAAATATTCTGAGATTTAAGAAGAACAACAGATTTTACAAATAAGGCTTTGTAGTAACAAAAAAGAATTCAAGTGATGCCATCATTAGGCCGCCGACCAAAACGAATACCCATTCCCTTAATCATTATTCTTAAAGACTCTTCATTAAATTCCCTTTATCTCTCCCAGGATATTTCCTTCGCTGGGCATCAATCACATTCACTCCGAAAAACTCGTTGGCTTTATTCTAAACTCTCATAATAGGTAATGAAGGTCTCGAATGTTGTGGGCCGCTGATGCTAGACGGCTGGCGGGCTCCGATTACTTTGAGACTTGGCACAATGACTCCCCGGCTGTAGGCAATGTTGAATTCTGAAAAGTTCTTTAGTCCGCATCCACCCTAGATACGGGACTAATTACGGAGCGACACTTTTGTGAATAAACACCTGCAGTCGCGGCCCACAGACAAAGACCGAGTTATCGCAGAATTACAGGCACGGCCGCACGGATTTACGAATAGTGACTCTATCTTATCACAAAAAGCCCTTTAATCGAGTGACATCATTCCGGCAACGAGACGATAGATTGGTGCTAAGACGAAAGACTTATTCAATATTGACCTGAGACAACAACGAGACAAAGAAATTGTTTCCTTGATTTAAATCCCGGCATTGTAATTTAACGTCCATTAAAACAACATTAATTTCGTTGAAAGCTTCAATTTCACATAATGGCTGCGCTTCATTTGAAATAAAAATGTTTGTATACAAACACTTATCTAGATTTTAATCGTTCTCCGTTGGTTGTAGTATCATGAATTGCTATCAAAACAAGTATTCCGAGCATATAATCAGAATAATACGGTTTGCAAGATTGGCCGGCGCGCTATATTCTGGGGTAACGAGTTTAATTATTATGTGCACGTAATGATTTAGCTGCGGGTAAAATTAGCGTTGCCTAATAACAAATGAGACATGACAGCGCACATTCGGTATACTTTTCAAAAAGTTATATTGTAAATTAATCTGTTGCAAAGTTGGCGCGCCATAAGTTTCCGCTCTCGTCACTGGCACGTTATGTAGTTCAATGTCCCATACTTGTCTATGGTAATATTCATATTCTATGGTATTTTTTTTATCGCATGAGTTCAGTCAGACCGCCCATTGCAACACTAAAGGTGCTACCAATGTGCTGCCGCTCTCTAAAGGGAAACTGGAGCCTGGCCACTGATACGTCGGAACACAACTCAAGGTATCCATGTATAAGCTTAACGTGATAACTACATGCTCCATATTTAATATGCACATAAATGTGACAGTAACTTTATTTAGATGATTGTTTATTGTTCCTTTGTGGTCTTGGAAATAAATTCATTATCATAATACCTACATAATTATATATTTTGGCAAACCAGTTCAACAATATTTTAGTCCAGTAAAATAAAAATCCCCCGATTACGCAAACACATTTGTTTTTCTACTGTATTTTTTTCTAAAAGAGTATGTTTTATATCTTTTATAAACTAACATTATAAAGAAGAAAGATTTGTATTTTTGTATGTTTGTATCGAATAAACTCCAAAACTACTAGACCAATTTCAAAAATTCTTTTACCATTAAAATGCTACGTTATCCCGTATTAATATAGGCTATATTTATTACTAGAAAAAATTAGGGATCTTTACTAAAACTTCAATAATGTAACCTAAGAATTAAAAAAAATAGTGTTTGAGTGGGTCCGAGGATGGTTTAGATTCACGATTAGACCCGGTAGGTGACTCTCGGATCGGATTATAGATTTTAATTTTTTTCAGTGCAGGACAACGTCTGCCGAAACCGCTAAGTCTTTTATAAAAAATAATTAATACCTATACTATATCATAATTTACATATAAAAGTAATAATACAAGCAAACTGCTTTTTGGCCTCTCGAAATGCAATACAAATGCATATATGACAGGGGTTATACACGTAGTTACAGTCTTCTGTATCTATGTTATATTTGCCCAAATTTCGCTGGGCTATTTAAAAACCTGGCAACTGATTATTATAAAAAATAAGGGTGTGTGCATTGATTGTCTCCTTTGGTAGTAGCGGATATAATATTTTTGTCAAAATGTGATATCACTCCCAATAAGAAAATAAATAGTTTCTGAAGTCGCATGTCATTGAAGTTCTTGAAATATTTTTTACTTTCCGGAAAATTTCTTGCCAACCACATCCTGCATTCATTCAGATACAAATATTGTCTATAAAATTTGATTTAAAAAAAATTAAATATGGGAATCTTACCGGTCCAAACTGTTCGAAGTAATTCTTTACGTCTTCAAGCGTTGTGGGTGCCGATAGCCCTCCTACAAAGATTTTCTTTGTCCTGGTAACCATCTGAAACAATAATATATAAAATTATTTACTTGCCGCTAAAAACTATACACAAAATTTCAGTTAAAATTCACTATAACATTCATTTTCAAAACGGCAATAACGATTTTGTAGGTATAGAAAACTTGATTTGATTTTTTCAATAAGTGAAGTTTGTGTATGTGTCTAATATGATTGTTATCGCAACGTGAAATCGGTGACAAAGGTTTTCTATAGTAGTTTATATTTTTAGCGTTCCGTAATTATGTATGTATATTGGCGAACACTGAAGTCTTATGGTAATTTTCGACCGTTTCTATAACTCTATTAATGTAAAATCCACTTTTAACAATAATTACTGGTTCATTGTGAAAGTAAATTTTAGAAGTAGCATGTATAATTATTATAAACCACTGCGCAAAGGTGTTGTAGTAAAATTGCATTTTTTTAAATAAAATATTACAGGTGGCCGCCATGTATGGATTTTGTTTGACTGTGTGTTATTTTTTTATGTTTGTGTAGCATAGACGTGTGAGATATATAGGTCTTTAAAAATCACAATGACATTATTTAATTAGTTTTTTACTGAAGTCAATAGTTGAGGGGATATTCGCTTTCAAAGTGAGACACACATTGCCCGAAGTTATATTAACAATCCTTTCTAATATATTTGTTATTTGTTTGTGTAGCATAGACGTGTGAGATATATAGGTCTTTAAAAATCAGAATGACATTATTTAATTAGTTTTTTACTGAAGTCAATAGTTGAGGGGATATTCGCTTTCAAAGTGAGACACACATTGGCCGAAGTTATATGAACAAACCATTGTAATATAATAATTCAATACTGAGTTATATTTTCCTTTATATAGCGTTAAATATGAATCTCTTGTCACGAAAATTTGTATATAATTAATTACTTCAGAAAATTGTACCATAAACAGAATACTTGTTATTTCTAATAGCGTGAGATCATTCCCATGGTCTGAAGAGAAAACCAAAGCATGTCAATAATGTAAGGAAATATATATGCACCAAAAACAATTAGAACCAAAGTAAATGTGAGAAAACACAGCGGACAGACGAAATGTTAAAATAATTACTGTTAATATATTATGCAATCCTCCCGTAAAGGTTACCGAGGGATATTTCTGAGGAACGCATAATACATAATGGCTGTGTAGGATAATGCCGACCAAAGACCAGCAACGCTAGACCTCGTTCAGTAAAGTGTGTTTGTTTTGTTCGGCCGAGGGAATTTTTCCTTTGGCCGGTCTTAGACTCACTTATGAAAACCTTCGCCTTGAGACTCATTAAAAATATATCCAGAGCAAAAACCTCTTTATATGAGATCGTTAAACTTGTAGCTTAATTATTTATTACCAGCTTTACACTCACAGCTTTACTCACGTAAAGTATAATATTTTTCAGCCTTTTGAAACTTAACTGCTTCCTCTCTCTCTCTTTTCTATTACCTTCTCGAAATTATTTGGGGTCGTCACAATATGTCTTTTCATTCCATACTCGTCTATTTTGGCATACTTCTTCTGTCACACAACAAATCATCATGTCATCCTCCACACAATACATTCATCTCTGTTTTGGTCTACCATTACCTTTGTACTCATCAATCTTGTACTTTAACATTCTTTTTGTCACGTGACCTTCATCTCTCCTCATTACACGCCCATATTACTGAAGTCTTCTTCTTAATTTTTCAGTTATGTGTGCAATTTTTAACGGACGACTTTATTATTAATTTTAAGATACGTATATTTTTTTATTATTACAAATTGAATCTGGCAAGTAACGTACAGTTAAGGTTACTGTGATTAAGTCATTTGTCTACGGAGCCATAAAAAACCATTTAGTCGAAATGACCCAATATCCCAAAAACTACTCAATCGATCTTACGCAAACCGATTTTCGTCGTTTTCTTTTTTGACACACTACTACCTCAATTATTACAGAATGTACAATCTTATAATGTATAATTTAGAGGGAGCGTCATACTTTTTATGTATTCATAAGGGTAAACCTTCTCACTTTGTGTCTCAAATAATAGAATCATTAAGGAACATTTATATAATTTTTTAAGAACCGACTAACAATATCCCACATGACAATAAAAAAGTCAATTACTTGTATGACCCCCCTTATAATCTTTACTTTTTTCGCAATTTCGCTTTAGGATTGTATAGCGGCATATATACACGGCTACTGAATAGTGGCCAAAATGTCGAAATAAAAATCAAACAAATAAAATGTCGCGCTTAAAACCTTTAAAGCGTAGTTTTAATTATGTGTACTAGATTAAGTAAGAAAATACCAGATTATATACTGTTCCTACATCTATATAGACTTAGCAGACTCCGAGAAATATAATTGTAGAAAAAAAAGAACAGATAGACAGACAAGCAGACAGACATGTTATGGACGAATGGATAACGACAACGACGAAAGTCTTTGCAAAAACTGCTAAGTTATCCTAAAAATGAAGCGATGAAAACTTAAAAATAATTTTATTCAAATTTCCGTATCGTTCACAGCTCCGTCTCAAAAGCCTCGGTACTTACATTGTTATTGAATATTGATGCGCTGTAGTGAGGGAGAAATGTACGCCATGACAACTTTACAATAGCGACGTCAGGGTTTCCAGGGGTTTCCTATCTGTAACGAGAATGGAACCTGAGCTGGGGCGATATTATAATTACGTCGTCACGACTAAGTTAACAGATGTCGCGTGTAGGCGAAGGGATGCTTCTCCCAGCATTTACGTATCATCTGACCGGTAAAGTTAACGACAAAAGTCAAACAATTAACCCCCCGTGAGCTGTTACGTTGGCGTTTTTCAAACCGACCGCTCGCGGGAATATAGACCCAATTCCCGGGCATTGTTACGGTCCACTGCAAATGGCCGCCTGATAGAATTTTGTCAGGTGGTAAAGTTGATCCTGCAAAGTTAGAATATTAATGTGTACGGGATGTGTGTTTTGCATAATAAATGTGCATATTATAACAAATGAAATAACTTATCCTGGGTTGTTTAAAATGTCTGTGAACTTCCTGCATAGAGTATTATGTTATTTACAGTACATAATTATTATTCATAGTTTCTATATATTTTGATAAGCTTTCAAACTAAACATATCAAGTGTAACGAAGTACGATATCTGGAGGCCTAAAGGGATCGTTCATTAAGAATCGTTTAGTAAAATTGATAGGTGTAAGATTTAGCCTTAAGTTTCACTTAAATTTGGTACTCATATTTGTAATACAATTTATCTCTTGAACACATTTTTTTATGCAAACGCATAAAAGCGTTGAAGGAGATACTCAATTCATACTAAATAAGTTTGAAAGTGACTTTGTTTGAAAGTTTGATAGTTAGTTCTTAACGGCCTTAGGAATGAGTTAATTATCGTTAAACTTTGACTTATAGTTTCGACTTTCGATAATGACCATAAGTACTTTTAATTATGGAAAATAAAAACGTATTTACGAGACATGTGTTACAAGATGTCCATCACAGTAGTCATGAGAACCATAGTGTATATTAATATGACATAGACAATCGTCATAGATAATCGTCATAGATAATACTTTTAGTCGATTTATCAGGTGATTCGATTTATAATTAAATTACTATTTTCTACCGGTTAGTTAATTTTATAAGCCCACTAAATTATCATCTAGATAATTTAGTGCATCAGTAACTAATTATTATAATTGTTTTTATGATCCTGGCAACACTATGATGTAATTGCTATTTTTAGCAATGATGCAATGTTATTGTTTTGTAGGGTAGCATTTTTCGTATAAAAGGCGTAGTGGCGTTTAGACTGTGTTCATCCCCGCCCTATAGGAACAGGCGCACTGTACCTAGACGTAGCTAAGGCCTTCGACAAGGTCTGGCATAACGGTTTGATTTACAAGCTGTACCAGTTCGGTGTTGCAGACAGACTCGTGCTCATCTTGCGAGACTTCCTCCTAGGCCGTAGCTTCCGTTTTCGAGTGGAGGGAACACGCTCGTCCCCTCACCCACTCACAGCCAGTGTACCACAGGGCTCGGCCCTGTCTCCACTACTCTTCACGCTGTACACCAGCGACATCCCAAAAACTCCAGATGTAGAGTTGGCCCTCTTCGCGGATGACACCGCACTCTACACATCAGATCACAACTGACAAATGGCTTGCGTCCGGCTACAGGCAGCTGTAACAGAGCTAGGCGAATGGTTTCGCAAATGGAGAATAGAGGTAAACCCGGAGAAAAGCGCAGCAATGTTCTTTTTCCCGGGCACGCTTCGCTCTCCCAAACGCGCTTGCCTTCGCTTAAAAGCCATCTCGCTGTACGACCAAGAGATCCCCTGGGCAAAGTATACCAAATACCTGGGTGTCACCCTAGATCAGAACTTGCGCTTCAACGAGCATATCACTATAGTCCAGGATAGAGCGCGATTTGTGATGGGTCGTCTAGCACCCATGATAGACAAACGAAGCAAAATGTCCCTCAGACAGAAGCTTACTCTATATAAAACATGCATTCGCCCGATCATGACATACGCGAGTGTGGTATTCAGCCATGCCAAGCCTGCCCTCTTAAAGAAACTGCAAATCGTTCAGAATAAATTCATGCGCAGAGCCGTCGGTGCTCCCCTCTATATGCGTAACGTCAACATCCACCGCGATCTGGAGCTTCCCTCCATCAAAAACTACATTACGTCGCTCTCGCGTAAGTATTTCGATCTAGCGCCGCACCATCGAAATCCTCTCATCGTGTCCGCGTCCGATTATAAGCCTCGACGAAAGGCTCTCGTGCGACGACCGCGTAACATCCTCACGGACAAGGTCGACGATATCACAAAACGGCTGGCCCGGATCAGCCCGCCCGCGGTTAGGACTGCAGGCTGGCAGGCACCGACAGACAGACGCAGACGGCGGCGTCGACGCCGCCAATCACGATCTCTCTACGTCCCCGCGAGGGACGCCAGGAGACACAGCCCCCCATAGGATAGACTAGGCGTGTTGCTGGGAAGTTTCTTTCGCCGTTTCTTCTTCCCAGCCATAACACGTTGCGAAACGACAGTAAGATAGCATAGGCCACCGCGAACCGCCGATCCCGGTCCGCCGGGATCCTTCCTCTCGGGCTTTATATTACCCGTCGCCCGCTCTTAATTAGTGCATTGTGTCGCCCTATGGTGGGCATCATTAGATTCATCCCCTCTCTCAGTCCAGGCAGGTGAAAGTCCAGGGAGCCCCTCGAGCAAGTTGGTCGAGCGCCTTCGCTTCGCAAAGGCACTCGCCCCGAAAACCCCGGTAAAGTTGTGAGGCCTTCGGACCAAAAACATAAAGTCAAGTCCAATAATAAATAATAATACTGTGTTCATTGCTTACTGAGCTGTGTGAATATTCACATCAAAGGCTGAACAATAAAGGGGAAACCCTGCCCAAATAGTTAATATTTGGTATATTTGGTACTTTCTTACCCAAATCTCTCCTTGCATTTTACACATGTTTCAAATTTTACTCTAGTAAAGTTGAATGAATAGATTATCATAGAATTTGGTATGTATGTTTGTATGTACTTTGATATCAGGGATGAGTATTGGACATTCGTTTTTGTGGGATATTCATTTGAAATACATTACAAACGTAACCACAAAAAAGTGCTCTAGAATTTTTTCTATACAAAATGTTTATATATTTATTTAATTTACAAAGATAATACATTAAAATCGGTACATTTAAAACACAGGAGCCTATTGGTAAAACATATAAAAATTACTTATATATACCTACATAAATTATAAATTAACACGATGAATATACGTAGAATACTGAGTCTAGGTCATCAAAGTCAATTGGTAAGGTTCCCAGAAGGCTAGCTATGTTAGCTATGTTTCACTGCACGGCCATACTGATCCTTTGTCCGAGGTAGAAACCAGGCCTCTGATCACTTGAAGATACAATTAGGCGTTTTGAGAGCTTTTTGTTCTATCTTTCTTCTTCTTTCATCTTCTCTCAACTATTTGGGGTTGGCAGAATACACCCTTTCCTTCCGTATTCCTTTATTCCGATATACGTTCTCTGTCACACCACAAATCATTATGTTATCCTTCACACAATCCATCCATCTCTTTTTTGGTCTACCTTTGCATTTCTTCCCATCAATCTTTCAGTTTAATACCCTGTTTGTGATGCGACTTTCTTTGTAGCATAAGTTAAATTATATAAAAATTAATGAATTAAATAGAAATGAGACGCTGAGAAATTTCATTAATTAAATAGTAATAAAATATTAAATTAATGTCTTTAAAACGGTGAACTCTTAACAGTTTCTTCAACTGTAATTTGCAAACGTAAATTAAATGAAACATTCACTTTATGAAGCAATAAAAGCGATTCTTAAGCCCTTCAGGCACTAGAAACACGAGAAAATATTATTATGTTACAGAAAGGAATGCCTATTACTATGAGTGCTGAAAGATAATAGCTCTGTGAAAATTGAATGAAACAAGATTTGGTAACATCTAATGTAACTAATGTAAGTAAGTAAGAGCCCCTGAGTTCTGGGACGATCCCAAACGAAATCACACTCGTATATACGTAAATGACGAATAAGTGGCGTGGCGGGGGATGGGGTTTACGTGTCCAAGTGCCGCGTTTCCCCGCCACCAGCCTTGCCTTTTCCCTGTAAATCTCGAGTGTGACAACGTACCCCAACGTCCCCTCCTGCACGTTGTCGCCTCGAATCAAGCCGTTCTTCCCCTGTTTAATTTTTCTACGTATTACACAATATTTTCAAGGCGGCCGAATTTTGTTTTCGAAGTTATTGCGGAAATTATATTTGAATTTATTTTATGGCTAAATGACAAACATAGATAAATAAGTAATATTATTAAGTTTTTGTACGGTTAAACTTACAGCGTTTTGCTGACGAAGCGGCCTACTTTAGGCTGCTTTAATATTATGATATTACTATAAATAACGCTCCCAAATACTTTGTGATCGAGTTGCTATTACATCGCTACGAGTTACTATCAACTACTGTCAACTAGTACGAAAATAAATCCCTGAAAGCAACAAGATGTGTTTTTTTCACTCTACTATAAGAAAGCACCAGCACTCCACCAACTACTGCCATCATTCGCCACTACAAGTAAGAGCAAGTGAACAAATTGTACAATTGGTTTCCATATAGGCTGAAAAGAGAGCTTTCAGTAATATATGTGAGGTTAGGTTGAATGATATGATAAGAAACATTGTGATAAAAGAAAGATGTAGATTGAATAAAGATTTAACGACAAGAATAGAAAAAGGAATATTAAGGTGGTTTTGGCACGTAGAGAGAATGAAAGAAAGTAGAACCACAATAAAAGTGCATAACACAGCATTGTGAATGGTAGAATTGGTGCCAGTAGACCACGACGTACACGTCATGATCAAATAGCGGAAGCGTTAAAGAAAGGTAAGGTAAAAAGCACTTCAAATAAACGTGCATGAGGAGATTAATTAAAGTAGATGACGCGAATGTTGTTTGTCAGGATTGTCGCAAGTAGAGATCCATCGTCCCTGCCTATCCCCATGGGAAACAGGCGTGTCAGTGTATATGTATGTATGTATCTATATAAGTAACTTAATAACGTATAATGCAAAAACAAAGTAACTAACAAATATTGCAAGTTTAATAAAAGCTTGTAAAAATACTTTTACAACATAGGTGTGTATTGAGTAATTTTAATTATTTTGTAACTATAAAAGTTTACACTTGGATTCGCTGCCAGCGGAAACTATTCCGATTATCGCAATGAAAATTATCCCATATTGATCCTTGCTACCGAAACCATTTATACCAAATTTTATAATAATCGCTTCATTTACAGTAGGTGAAAACTTCAAGTACTTTATACAGTTTAATGAAATATTCTTTTATCTATGGGTATAAACAATATTTTTTGTTCACACACCTCACTCAAAATATCATATTTAATTTCCAAGACAATGAAAATTAACGACACAAATATGCAAATATCTAAACAAGTACACTTTATAAAAATATACATTTCTTAAAGGCACTAACCCTTACTATTTAATCCTATCAACACTATAAACATTTAAACGACAGTCATTTACTAATTTACAGAGCCTGATAAAATAATACAAAAAACCTTTAAATTTATGTTTTTGATAAAAAAAAAGGTCATGTCTTGTATTTAATATTACCAATTTATCAAGCCTGATAAATAATACTCTTGTATTATTTATCAGGCTTCATAAACACCTTTACATTTTTGTTTTGATAAAAAAGTCGTATCTTGTTTTTAATTTATGGAGCCTCATAAAATAGTACAAAAACAACTTTAAAGTTATGTAACAAGTCATATTATTACATCGTATTCATATTAATACACGTCTCAAATAACCAAAACGGACTGGCTTTTATTTCGGTCAAAGAATAAGCATTGCTATTCAACGCAGCAATGCCGCTAGCCGTTTAAGAACGTTAACATTGCTATAAAAATTTTGGGGCTTCTGATCAAAAAACTGCGACAAGTGGTTTTGGCAGTCCTCTCGTGATGTTAACCTGTCACTGCCTAAGGAATTCTGCAGAGACCGAAACAGGTGAAAATCTGAAGGTGCAAGGTCAGGACTATACGGCGGATGCATTAACACCTCCCAGCCAAACTCTCGTAATTTTTGCTGAGTGGCTAGAGATGTATAAGGTCTAGCGCTATCGTGGTGAAAAACCACACCCCTTCTGTTGATTAATTCCGGCCGCTTTCTCTCAACTTTTTGCTTTAATCTCATCAGTTGTTCGCAGTAAAATTCAGAATCGATGGTCCTGCCTGGCGGTAACAGCTCATAATGAAAAATGCCCTTCCAATCCCACCATACACATAGCATCATCTTGTTGCGAGTTAACCCGGGCTTCGCCACAGTCTGTGAAGCCTGACCGGCCTTTGACCACGATCTTTTTCGCACGTTCTTGCCGTACCTGATCCACTTTTCATCACCAGTTATCAGCTTCTTCAAAAATGGTTCGGTTTCATTACGTCGTAATAAAGAATCACAAATGAGTACGCGGTTCATTAGGTTTCTTTCAGTGAGCTCAAGAGGCACCCAAATATCGAGCTTTTTTTGTGTAACCAGCTTTTTTCAAATCCACACAAACCGTTTTGTGGTCAATTCCCAGTTCTCCAGCTACATCGTAACTACTAATATGCCGATCTTGCTCCACTTTTTCAAAAATAGCATCAATTTTGTCCGTAACAGGGCGACCAGAGCGACGTGCATCTTTGATATCAAAATTTCCGGATTGAAAACGTTTAAACCAAATTTGCGCTACTCTCACAGATACTGCATTAGGTCCATAAACATCAAAAATTTTTTTCGCGGCTTGTGTTGCATTTTTACCTTTTATGTAGTAAAATTTTAAAATGTATCGATTTTTTTCATTAGTTTCACTCATTTTAACAATAAGAAAAACAAATGAATATCACACATTTTTTTAATTTTAATTTGGAATTGTCTTCTTTAAAATTAAAACTTTTTAATGATACCAAAACCAGCCAGATTCAAATGGTATATCTAAAGAGATCTTATTATAAGTTCATACATACTATATGCGAAAAGACTTTTTCCCCAACCTATTATATGCGTGTGTGTGTCAAATACATGGTAATGTGTGTAATGTTTTTTTTATTGGTTTAAAGTATGTTTTATGCATATTTTTCTTTAAAATATTAGCATTCGTCGCTTCTTCTATATATAAACTATAAGTGTGCGAATTTTCATACTCCTCCGTCAGTGCAATTTCCGTAAAAAGGGGTACAAAGATTTTGATTCACGTATATTATTATGTAAATATTCATATAGATATTATCTAAATTAAAAGTCTCATATAAATGAAAATGATGTTTGAAATACAAATATATTTGTACATACGGTCTATAAATTTTAATATTACCAATAACTGAATTTCTAGAAATCACTGCAGTAACGTGGGTATCAGCCAAAACAAACAGAATCTTCATTCAATGCCGGTTCAATGAACTGGGAATACGCGGGGAAATAAACTTCTGAAATTGCAGTTACCGACGCCGGTTTATGATTATATCCGTACAGAAATAACTAGATGTAAATTATTGCATGTGTGAGTGTAATTTGTTGCCTGTTATCATACAATTAAAGACAGTATTTCTATTGTAATAAAGATCATCACTGCTTGAAAGATTTATGCGATAAATAACACTGATACTTATATATAAATGAAAATTGTAGTAACCGCAATAACCCCAATGAATCCAATGCTCGTATAAAATTTTAGGGCAAATTCGATATAAAATGATATACTGCGAAGTGGTCATAAAACGGAAGGTGCAAAACGGATCCCGATAAAAAAATATAATAATAATTTTAATATTAGATGAAAAAGTCCGGTCGAAAAATGACAGCCCATATGATGTATTACATAGAACGTATAAACCAGTACATTACATAAATCTCACGTAACTTCGTCTGAGTTCTGATTGCTCGATTACCAATTAAAAGTTATTCATGAGTTAAATCTTAAGTCCATAAATTAGTTAAAACTTAAGTTTAAAAATATGTGTGCCAGCTCCGACGCACAACTGCAGTTACTGCTTAAGTGCGATTGTGTTTGATTATATCGATGAATGTTATTTTAGATCTTATTTTATTGCAATACAATTCGAAATTGTACAATAAAAAATCTTAAAGCTTTTGAGTTAACGCTTGTATGATTTTACTCGTCATAAATTTTCCATACCGTGGACCTTACATGAAAATCTAGGTAGTAAACTCCAAAAATTTGTTTTAAATAATAAGACGTTAATTGAAAATCTCTATTGCGATTTTCTATAAAACATGAGAGTATTGATGGCGTCAACTGTGATTACAGTGTGTTACAAGATAGATGTTTTTAACAGAACTCCAAAAGAAGGAGGTTCTCAATTCGTCTGCATGTTTTTGTTACGTATGTTACTCGATTTCTCCATCAATTGTGGATCGATATTCAAATTTGTTTAATCGAATGGGTATACTCCCGAATTGGTCCCATAGTCACCATATCAGAATCTAATGAGTTGAACCCAGGGAATTCGAGAGAAACCCTCGAAAATTGTTAATCGATTTCTTTGTTACACGATATCTCCGTCAATTGTGTACCGATTTTCAAATTTTTTGAAGTGAAACTTCATTAGAATCGTTGCGATTTGAAACTGGATGAAACGAAAAAGCGACGCTAAAAAGAGATAAACACTTGCATATATAGGACTAAGCCTGCGAGATAATGAAATAGAATACATTATATTTAATAATTTAAATACTATTCTCGTACAGATAGAGTTGGAAATGTTTGAAGTTTTCCATTAATACTTCAAATTTTGTGTTTTAAAGCTTAAATATATTATAACGATATAATATACGAAATGTGACATGACGAAATTTAGAATCCCTCCCACCTCTTGTCACATTTTGTTTCACTTCTACTGCGTATGAACTGCACACACACTGTTTTTCTTTATTCGTAAGAGTGTATATCTTAAAGTGGTTCCATGGTCACCGAGTCAGGCTCTGGTGAGTAGATCCCAGGGAAATTGAGAGTAACCTTTATCAAAGAACGTCGAGCGTCGCCTACATTCGTCGAAAAAAAAGGTTGTACACGTGTGCCAGTATTATATTTTCTACAAGCATTTAAGTTTTTTGTATGTATGTTACGCGATTTCTCCGTCAATCGTGGACCGATTTTTAAATAGTGTTTTACTGAAAGATTATTATTCCATAGTTGTCTACTTCTATGATAATTAGTTACATTTTATGCAGTCAGCATTGAAAGCAAAGAAAAGACTTTATTTAAAATAAGCGACGCACTTACATTGCTTTTATACTTTTAAGATGTACAAATTGTATATATTGTTTCAAGTTATGTACAATTCATAGTGTAATTTGATTAATTCTATTTGTTCATTTTTGCAAGCTACACGCGGTCATGAGCAATCCCATTCGCGAATATGGCTTTCAGTGTGTATTTGCGTATTCACACGTTTTCAATTCGTTTTTATAGACACAATAAAACGTTATAATCAACAATGGTTACGGCTAAAGTACTCAGGGAACAATAAATAAAAATTTGATTAAGCGGCATTTATAAATGGGATTGTAAAGGGTGCTCCCGTGGGACCGAGTGTCAGGTTTACTGGCCGCCACGTCAGCCGAAACTGTTGGCAATTACCTTAAATGTGGACAACGCAGTTGAC
Source organism: Dendrolimus houi (assembly GCA_039645545.1). Classification (NCBI taxonomy): domain Eukaryota; kingdom Metazoa; phylum Arthropoda; class Insecta; order Lepidoptera; family Lasiocampidae; genus Dendrolimus; species Dendrolimus houi. The sequence goes on along the minus strand of CM077127.1, from coordinate 17,893,740 downwards.
TCCGTTGGGAAAATTATTATTCACCGCATATCCAATTTTTGGTCGGCTCTAAATTGGAACGCGCTACCTGTGATTGCTGGAATTAATCGCAACCGTACCGGCGACGGATATCGGTCGTCGGGTTGCCCCGCTACATTGTTCGAACGGCAAAGTTCAGGGCGGATTCCTCAGCTTAGTTTTTTTTTATTACTGCATAGGTTCGCGTTTGACCATTATCTCGCTCGATTTTAAGCGGCGATATGATCTAAGATCGAGCACGCTTACTTAGAAGGTACCTATCTATTCACACGGGACTTGAAGATACCCAGGAGTATTTTGAGGAACTAAAAATTATACTCATACATTTAAATTATTTATAGGGGTGGCTTTCCTAAGTAGATTACTATAATTTTATACCAATGAATAAAGTTAAGGTGTTTGCCTACGAATTAAAAATAGCCGAAACTATATCATTGTTGACTAACGGTCTTTTCATGTAGTTTAAGTAAGTTTGTAGGGTTTTTTTAAGAATTTTAAAGAACCCTACAAACTTACTCTAACTCAATATGAACAAGATCGTATGTGATTGACACCCTGACAACTTATTCAAGATATAAATAAATCTTAATATATTTTTATTTTAAAACCAATGTCAGAAAATTTTGGTGTAAAGTATGTAAATATTTATACCATGCCTAATCACAAGTGACCATTTTTAGGTTCTTGTTTCTCAGTCTGTTTGAAAGTTTGTCTCGAGTAAGCTACGAAACCGCTCGACAGATTTAAAAAAAATAAGGTTTATGCTGTGAATCTTATTTTTAATAATTGTGTAGGTTCTATTTCAACATTAATACAAAATATTTTTAATCCTAAAAAATATATTGAGTTTACTGTGGGATTCCGATACGAAATATAAATGAGCTAAGTGGTATAAAAAACCTCGCTTGGAAATATTTCATTCGAAAAAATAAAGCCGTCCCGTCACCCTAGTTATGTAACTCACAGTCATTTTGTTGTAAAAAAATACAATATTTAATTTAGAACTTGACCACAGGCGGCAAACACCAAACGGCCGCCAGCTTCACAAAAAGCTACACTGACCAATTATGCTTTGGAACGTGGCCTGCGCTTCTGTTGAAGTTTAGGGTTATTTGAAACTTCTCTACAAAAAAGGTACATAGGAATTATAGTGAGGTTTGTTACATCTCCTGTTAAACACGTAAGTGTGATTTATACTACCATAGTATAAATAAGTCTGTATACGGATACTGAATAATGTAAGAATACTTATTTGGTATAAAGAAACTTGAATCGTGTAGGAATAGTAATTTTGACTAAGCTGAGACGAAAATATTATGATGGATGTGTGGCGTTACAAGAATGGATAAGGTGAGAAATGAATACATAAGAGGAGCCTAGAAAGTTGCGCCCATGACTGAAACAAGGACAGGAAAAATACTAAGTTGGTATAGGCATGTAATGAGGAGGGATGAAGAAAAAACTTTTTTAAAGCGGATAATTGACCAAAAAAGAAATGGATGGATTACGTGAAGGATGACATGATTATTTGTAGTGATGTAACACAGCATGTATGCCAGAATAGAGGAGTGTGAAAGAAAAAGGCATATTGTCCAGACCCCGAAAATTGGAAGAAGATGAAAGAAAAGAAACAGAGATTAATTTGGATTAAGCGAACTCCTATAGTATTCGTGAACATTCACGTGATATAAGTAAATCTATATAGAGTAAAAACAATTAATAAAAAGAAACATGGATGGATTATGTGAATGTATAAATAAACTTAAGAGATAAGCTTAAACCTCGTAGTTGGAGACAAATTAGGCTAATGTTAAATAATCAGCAAAGTCTAGCCAAAGGTAAAAATAGTGTATAGTGTTTACATAATGTATTTTATTCATGAAATTCCTAGTTATATCATTAAGCGGATTAATATAATATCCAAATGGGTAATGTTTACATTCTTTAGACCACCCAACTCACAGACGGCAATCATAATTGAAATCGATTGCAGAATACTAAGCTCAGACATGGACTTGGTATATTACTATGAAAATCACATAACAAAGAGTATTTCACACAGTTTCTTTATTACAGGCTTCGTACTTATATTTAGCGCATGATTCAGCAGTTGCTGTCACAATGCTAGGTTTTGTTCCATGTAACCTAGTATCCCGTCGACACTTGTGAGTTGTTAACTCGATTAATATTGTGCCACAGTTGCGGCACTGGCTAAAAATGTTAACTTTTCAAACGAGAAACCCTTTCAGACTGCGCTAAAAGTGAGCTCGGAAATAATTAATATTGAATTCATGATAGTATTTTACAACAACAGATCAGTTTGTTGGAATATTTGCGCGATTGTCCTGTCATTATAAAGTTGGATGATCTTACTATCTTTAACTTATATATTACATGATCATATAAATTTTTAAATTTACGAGAAGTTATCTTTGTAAATAAAATTTGTTGTTGCAAATGTAGTTGCATTTTTATTTTTAATAGATGTGAGCTGAATTACTAGTATTTATTTCTCTAATATTAATGTCAGACTGAGTCACAGCGAAGCGTGTCCGGGTTTAATTAATATAATAATAATCTTAAAGAGAAATCTAGCAATTATTCAAAATATAATAGTGAATTTAGTCTTAAACATTATCTTTCCCAGTTCATAACTACATGATGCAGTGAACACACCGCTTATTGTGGAACAAGCGGTTGGCACAATATTAATCAATTTTTACAGAGTATTTCGAGGGACCATTGTGTGAGGGTCAAAAAGTCGGCAAGCCCACCCGACGCTGACGTTGCATTTCATTTTTGTTTGCCCGCAGCCTCTGGTTTGCGTGTCTGTACTTTGTCTTCCTGGATAAATGCGTATTTTATCATCTATTTTTCATTATCTGTACACCCGTGGGATAAAAGGATACCTATTTATTAAGGGGATAATTAGTGCCGATTTTAGTAGTAAATACATATGTAGTAGGTATATAATAATAATAATAGTAAGTATATAATAATATTAGTAGTAATAGTATTATGTAAGAATCTAATGCTGATGATGATAATGATTATGAAACGAATGAACCAAGTTGAATCAATTTGGTTCAATGTCACATTGAAGACATAATGGCTTTCAATAACATTGAATGAATTAAATTTATGTTTATATGGATAACTTTGGTTCATTCATCCAAATTGAAAGACGGGCATTAACCACCTAATATCGGCTTAATACAATAAATCTATATCAATAAAATCGAAATGTCAGTCTGTGATTTCAAAACAAATGTGAAAAATAAGCGAAAAATGCTACTTATTTCTAATCATAAATGACAGTTTCTAGAATTTTTCTCTGTCAGTATATTTCAAAGTTAGTTTCGAATATTCTAGATTCAAAAACATTATTGATGCTTAAATTTTTGTGTACATTTCGATGTGTTTCAGAGTTCATAAAATGTGAACATTAAAGCACCAAATCGAAGTAGCAGGTATACCTAGAGTAAAATAGAATACAACTCAATAAATATATGATATATACTTGGTAGCATTTAATATGTACTGGTAATATTCGCTTTATCGCAGCAAGTATTCAGCATAGATAGGGGATGATCCAGTCTCCTCGTGTCGCACACCTTATCTTATTCACAGCTCATTAGGTTCCGCACGGGGCCGCTCCGAGCAGATCTGTACTATTTCCAACAATACATGAATTGTGGTAAATGATGAATGCTATACCAAAGATGCCATCTATTACTGTGCTCGCTTTATCTATGATCCTTATATTGTAACTCTAGTTAGGCTGCAAGGTACTAAATCTATATATAACATAAATTATCTATGCCTATAAAGTCAAGTACCAGAGTATGACTATCATCTGTCGCCAAAAATTTACAGAAAAAATATGGTTTTCTTATGGCCGGTTCTTTATTTTACTATTCATTCATTTGCCATAACATCGGTTTAATGTTGTCATTACTTGTATGTAGCTTAAGTCAAATTTTAACCGATAGTAAGACAAATGAACGGTCGCTAAGATATAGGAACACCTTTATAGATTGCGAGAGTTACCTCGCGTAAGCAATTGTGTCCATCGGGTTACAGTAACAATTTTTGGATTAAAAGAAAGCTTGGTAGTAAATTGAAGTAACAAGGTTTGCACTCATCGGATAAGCTGAGTGCAAACTTTATCTATTGATGACTCAATATATTTTTTAAAGACACAAAATAAGTAAGCAATGTAAATGCGTCGCTATTTCTTTACATAAAGTTTCTAAATGAATTCCCGACAATTTGATAATCACACCTTCATATAGTCTTCCACGAACTGCTTTCTACAGAATTTAATTACTTTTCCTATGACTTTACATCTTGCGTGACATATTTAGACATAACCCTGAATGAAATCCACAACACTAGTCTTGTTAGTTCAGCCGGGACAAGACGACGTGAAATAAGTACGCAGTCAGTTGCGGCGTACCGTACAACGCAAGACAGTAACCGCGTACGTTCTAAATGGGACACATTAACGAAACGTTATTGCTTCACGGCTATAAGACTTGCAGTGTTAATCTCCACTTTGTTCTGTTGTACAGCACAAGTCTATAGTTGGTAAGTGTCGTTGGTGGTAACTACTCAATTTTAATGAGACTGCAAGATTCATCGTCAAGATCATCAAGCGGGTACTAAACGCATGTTCAGAATATATTTCATTACAATCAATCACGGAACCTTATAAAAATCTGATCAATTTTAAATAATACGTGGTAGAGCCACGCTGGAATCATTATCTTGATTCTTTTACATGTCTCTTAGGGCCCGCTTGATCGGTGTGATACCACGCTCTCACAGAATACATAGACTTGAGCTAATCGTGTTTCTTGAAATGAGTGAGAATTTCTATGGCTCGCTTTCTCCTCCCCTATTCCATTCCCCTGTCCTATCCCATCTATCCAATTCCTCCTGTCTGATCCTTCTATCCCTCTTCTCGTATTCTATTCCCCTGTTCTATCCCCTCTATCCAATTTCTCTTATCTGATCCTTGTATCCCTCTGTTCTTCCATTCTCTTTATCCTATCCCATTTATTCCATTCTCTGTATATCTCACCTCTTCTATTTCATTCCTCTAATCCTACCCTAAAGTCTGGCAATGTGTTGGCTTCGCCCCTAGTAATGGGCCTTTTGTTAAATAGGCCGTCTGTCTATTTGCCAGCTTCGCAATAAAAATCTGGCAGAAACCGCAGAAAGCGATAAGACCGCCGGTTGTACTAATTAAAATAGTGTTAATACTGATATAAACTACTTCATTGTGTGTAATAAAGAATAATCTACTCTATTGTAATCTTTGAAAAAAAAGTCTGATTCATCATCGGATTTGCTTTATATTTCCATTCAATATCCCATAAGAAAGACATAAACAAGTAAACAAGAAAAAACGAAACGCATGTAAATGAAGAAACTCCTTAGAATTACATCGTGAGTTGAATAAATAACGTCTGATCGATGCGTTGATAAGCCCATGAAAAATTTAAAAGAGGATTTCGTACAATGGTAAAAAGGAACGGATGGGGTAGTAAAGAGCCCCGGATTTCTTCTTTCACATTTTTATGTCTTCTTACTCGTATGAAGGTAGTCTTTCGCGCCCGAACAATTATGCCATTCCTTTCAATACTTTATTACGGATATCACTCCACTAAAGACAATATATGTGTTATCTTTTAGGTTTTTAGTGCTTAACATTATTTGAACTAAATGATGTACATATCTATAAATCGGTTTTTGAAAACTGTTGAATCTTTGGATATTTTATTTATAAAAGTACCTTCGACATAATATTGAGATATAAAATAAGTTCAACATCTGCTGTCATATGTTTTTTTCCCTCCGGTACAAACATACAACAGAATCCGATAGAATGGAAAAGTGAATTTCTCATTTTCACACTTGGTCAAAAATTTACTACGGTAAATTCTGTTCATAATGGTCTTTATAACCGTTACCCTACATCTCCTAGGTTTTAGAATTAGCTGTTTATAATTTCATTTAAAAACCAATCATATTGTTTGTATCAACCAATCGTACAAATCATAAAATATATCAATAATAATCGAATACAATAAAAGAAAACTTATTTGTATCGTGTTCTACCCATAGTCCCTCAAGACTATAAGTAGAATACTGAGCCCAAATCACCGTCTTCTATGGGTAAGGTGCCCAGAGGGCTGGCTACGTTTTCTCGCTGGATCGTCATACTGATCCGTTGCTCGAGGTAAGCACCAGCCTTCTGATCACCTGAAGAGTCAATGAGTCGTTTTGATACATTTTGATAGAGGCTAATGGCCTCAGGTCCCTACGGCCCAAGCGTCTCGACAGCAAACGGCACAAATATATAACTCTCATTGAGGGTTGCATTTTTCGCCGCTTGAGTGATTCAGCTGTTTCTGTCGCCGAACCAGCTGATCTAGACATAATAATTTAATAATAATAATTGCAATTCTTAAACATCAAAGCTTAGATCATTAACAGACAGATGAAGTCTCGGACTCTCAAAGTGAAGCCGATAAAAGGATGCCAATCGTGCTGAACTGCTTTACGAGAATTCAGTATTAAATAATCGAATTAGTACGAAAAAAGGTGAAATTGTTTCCTATGGACACATTACTATTAACCAAAGACGCAAAACACGTGTTTATTACATATAATATGTGTTTACATACACAAGTTTAAAACAAAATGGTTCACTTCAATTTACGCTTTTGTTTACGTAGGCTCCGTCTATATCTTTATTTCGTCTGAGCACTAAGATGGTAAGGTACCTTCTAAAAATCTAACCTGACATATTTTAAATAAATATAGCAGGTACGGTATGACACAAACCCTAAAAATTGAGCGAAAATAGTAGGCAAGTACTATACAGAGGCGTACAGCGAAACAATAGCAGCATTTAGGTGCCAAATGTGAAACGACTCATGCAATCGTCATCGAAAGCCATTCCGAAGTTGAAATGACTTCATAATATACGCTAGCACCCCCCTATACATCAAGGGTTCGACTTTTGTGAGGTAGGTAGTTTCTTTTATGCTGAACAACTACCGAGTGGATGAAAGCGAGACGCCTTGTTTCTCCCCCTACTTGCAAAATGTAAAAATCTATGCCTATGCTAGCCTATTGTAAGATTGACTGCGGCTTTGTTTGAAACATGAAGGCAGATGGTAATAAGAACGTAAAGTATAGACATTGTACTTGCATATCCATACATACTATTGTATAAAAGTATATGAGGTTTTGTTTGTGTGTTTGTATACTTACTTATTTGCTTCTTTTTCACTGTCTTGATAGTGCAGAGATTTTTATGTAACTTTATATATGTGTTACTTATGCCCCCCCGGTTTCTGAGGTTACCAGTGAGTTCAGTAACAATTGATTCCATAAAGTTATGTAACCTAAGTTTATCTATAACTTAGTTTAACTGTTAACCTACAACTAGTACCAAAACTCGCCACTAGATGGATTTATTTAAGAAGGAATATCTAATATTTATTTACATCAAACAAAAAAACGTCAAACAAAAAATATGGAATAGATAAAAGCCTAATATTGGTTAGTTAAGTTGAACCTAGTTTAACTATCGTACGGTAGTGTGTTCTGAAACGCAATTTTATAAGTTATTGAAACGAGAGCGCTAACGAACAGATAAACTACAGTTAAAAGTATCTCAGAAACCGGGCATTAGAGACAAAAATAAATTACGGTTATTTTGGATCTAAGAACTCCTATATGATACATGGTCCTTTAGAAGTTTACACGAGGTAAATTATTTTATATTTCTCAATTAAATAAAGCTAAGTATAAATATGTTGCGAGAAATAATTTCGAAATTAAAGGTATTGAGTAGGTATTTATATTTTAACGTCCAAGATACCTTTCCTTATAAAAAAATATTAAATTTTTATTTGAGAAATATTCGCAGGCAAATATTTGAAATGAAATGAGTGATGAAAATATTGTATGACCGGAGGGAAGAAAATAAACTCGCCCAAGTAAATCATAATGTTAGATTCCGCTCCCTATTAAAAGTGAAGGATACGAGATACCCGGGAGTTTTTCTTTTTGCTACGGTATAATCAAATAAAACTTGATTTTATGTTTCGAGTCAAATTATAAGCCGAGGGGTGGGCGAAATAAAAAGTGAATAATGAATGCGGAGGCCCAATCCCAGACCGCGCGACCGTAGCAATTATTTTGTTTCGAGTATCATCAACATGGTTCGTTCTTTCAAATTTTCATACATTAAGCAAATGTCGAGAATGCGTAATAAGAACCTCAATGTTGTGAGCCTTCGCCTTGTGGAATCGCCGAGTTATTCATTAAAACACCAGGGGACTGAACAAATGAACATACCTAATAAAGCACCACTTTACCTCTTATTACTTTTTAACTTTTGTATAATTCACATGTACTCGATGTTAAGCTCAACACGAGCCGCAACAAGCTTTCCAGAATCGCTGTTGAGTGTTCTACGCATTAAAACGTCTATGTACACACCGCTTTTAAGCTGCGAGATCATAATCTTTACTGCCTCTATTATTAAACCGTAACCCTAAATGTAAAGTTAATTATGGTTTAACTAAATTATTCAGTAACGCCTCCGGTACACTATACCTACCATTATTTAGACAGTAGTCACAGATATACGAGTACCACTTATGCCGCTCTTATACTGAAACAACCCCTTGACATCACCGAAGTTTCCAAAACAGCGTTAGAGGAAAACGTAGTCTACCATTCGCGAGGGTAAATAAATAGAAATTACAGAAACAAGTGTCGCGTATGACGAAGGCTGCCTACAAAACATGCAATCCCTATGAATGATTGCGAACTGACTGAGCTTTATATGCTTTGTAAGAGTATTTTTTCGGGATCCCGTACTAAAAGAGAACGACTTTTCTACACATAGACATTGAAATGTGAACTGTCTTTGTAGTACGCGACAGTATTATTCCAGATGACATTCTTGTCCAAGTCAAGCGTATTCGTCTGAACATCGGTCGATAGTGTTGACGAACAAAATAAGCTCCCCTCCGACGGGAGTGCGGTGTCAAGAGGCTATAGGATTAAACTTAAACTGGGTTTGCCCGCAGTTTAATTATACAAAAGGTACGTACTCACGAAAATGTGCCGTTCCTCTCGCATACAATATCTCAGAAATTAGTTAAATTATGTCCTTTACACAGACACGAATATCAGATAGAATAAAAAATTAGACGTAACGAAACTGGTATCAAAGGACAACATAAAACAGAAATACACAACTACTTAACGCATTAATAATTGCCAGATTAAAGGAGTACGAAACAACATTTATATTGGTTTCGAGCAATATTTTTTAATTCACACGTGAATTCGGCAATGGCGCAATGCAGAATTAAACTTTGCACAAAATAATTACCTACATAATATATAGCTTATACCTACATGAGTTTACGGTAGTTATATTAAAGCGAGTTTGCGCCCGCCAGAAATGTGGTAAATTGTGCGTGCCGCAGAAAGTTTTGCACTTTTATGGCAAGGGATGAGCAAAGTCAATAAATTTCAAGCGTTCTTCACGAGCGAGCTTGCTAATAAATAGATGACGTTATAGTCCAAGATTACGAGATCTTAATCTCCTGTGAAATTTAATGGTATATTATATGGATTTTTTATTAAATATCAACGCTATTCTCCTCTATTTGGTTCGTCAGCAATATAGAAAAATTACTAGTAAATTTGCGCGCCTTTACGAAGTTTACAACTATACTATTATTTGATAGTAAAAGTAACCTATATTTATTCTTGTTGTCTAAAGTACATAAAATATATACCAAAATTATACGAGCAATTCAAACAGAAGTGCATATATGAAGAGATTATTGAAAGTAGATAATGGATCGAAAAGTATGAGTCATGATCGTAATAAGTACAGATCTATTGCCTCTAGTTAACCCTACGGTAAATAAGCGTGATAATATATGTGTTAAGTTTTATGCTAATATGAATGAATGAATGAACGAATGAATGAATGAATGAATGAAAGCTCTTTATTGTTCACCAAAAATTAAAACTACGTTCTTAAAACTTAGTACAGTAAATGTTGAACAAAGGCTTATCGCTTAAAGCGATCTCTTCCAGGCAACCCCCTAAACAAGGACAATATTAAGACAACAGTGGCGGTGAAGACAATAAATAATAAGAAACATTCCAAGTATAAGTAAAAAATAAATAATAATATACTTTATATACTATACAAAAATAAGATATATCATACTATATATAGAATCAGCAGCATGTTTTAGACTTGCGAGGACTAAAGATATTTAGTAATTATGTATAATTGTATATGTTAAGTTTTATGCCAATCAAACCGTTTGTTTTTTTTCAATTCATGATTAAAATGCTTTGCCGCTCAAGGGACCATGCTGCCCTGGTAAGTACAATTACGTAATATAACAAAACATAGTAATCACTGATTTCTTATATCTACAAGTTTATATATAGGAAGAATTCTGGCATCATTCGAAGATGGATCTGCCAAAATACTATTAATTTGACCTACTAGCCTTAAATTAACACCACAACTTTATCTAAAAGTGTCATTCTGGACACATTCCATCAATATATGATACAAATCATCGATAGTGTTACAAATTTCACAACTTGAGGAATTAATTCTGCAAACCAAGTATAAGGCCGTTTGTAATCTTAACACTTGTAACTTCAGATCCATATCCTAACAAAACTATGACAATTATTGACATAAAAGTAATGTTTATTCATGTTAACTAAAGTACTTACGTACAACATTTTCTGATAATCAGTTTATTGCTGAGGCCGGAAAGGTAAAGAAGTAATAATCAGATACACAAAATCAAATCTCAGACAAATAAATTGAATGAATTTCTAAATATTTCAATCATTGGATTCAATAACCTGTTTAGATAATAAAATACCTATATGGAAATTAATGTATTATTTTTAGACAGATAGATAACACTTTATTATACACCAATACAAAAATGAACTTAAAGACTAAAATTATATCTAGTTGTCTAGTCTACTTACATTTTAATAATAAATACATAAATGATATATATATGTAGATATTTTATATATTACATAGACATATACTTAATATACGTACCATACAACTGCATATCTGCAGAATATATAAATGTTTATAAATGAATTTAAATATCATATTCCAACGACAGGTAGTATTTTTTTAACATGGTATATTTTTAGATATTATTGACAGTAAGTATTCTTTTATTGATAGAGGAAAATAATGAAAATGAATCGACAGCACTAATTGGCCGGTCTATGGGTCGGCGGCGTGATGAATCTCGATCAAATGAATGGCTCGGAAGCGGATCGTTCCCTTACGCGACAGTTTTTCACCGTCCCTCCCAAACCCTCCCCCGGATGAGTGTATCTGACGTATTTATCTGTCTTGTCCGGTCACGTTTCACGCACAAAACATCATTGTTACATAATTAAAAATACGCATGGACTGTGGTTTGTTTAAAGCAGTTAACATTTAAAAAGAAAATTATCGTTAAAGCATTATTCTAATTATACTCGTATTATAATTATCTGTAACAGTAGCAGTCTGTTAACGTTTCACTGCATGTTTAAGGCGGATCAGCCGGTTTTTGAGATGGAAGTTTTTGTTGTGCAGATTTCAATACTATATTTTCCTTTACTATAGATCAAAAAAAAATTCCTAAACGGTCTGTGTTTTCGGGTAGGGTTCGACTTCACGTCGTTGTAATAAGACACGGGTGCATTATTTAAAAAGCTACCACGGCTGTAGGTAGTAAGTAAATATTATATTGTTACGAGTGCGGGACTCGATTTAAAATGCCGTTGGAATTACTATAGAATTTATTAGAACTATACAAACACGTACAACAGGTAAAAATATAACTGGACGTAATAAGTCCTTATGTAGTGCACAATTAAATAACACGCACAAATTCCGTCACTATATCGCTTATCGAATATACGTCTTGCTCGTATCGTAATCCTCGCTTGTCTGTCCCACCCCTCCGTTCGGGCATTGTTTTATACTGCACAGGGCAATATGTCTGCCTCATCGCTTGAACCCGAATTCCCGGAATCACACCTGGCCACTGCCTACCGGAACCTGCTTTTCTTTTTACAAATATTAAATACAAAGAAAACAAAAGAAGTGCGAATGTGGGCGGTAATAAAACTTGGGGTTTATGACCGCAGCCGTTCATTCGCATTTGTTGTTGTGCTTCGTGAAATTTTGGCTAAGTCGTAACAATATAGATGGAAATAAGGAAAACTCCTAATCGAATAGTTTTCAAACTAATGATCAAGATTTCCTCAAAAGGATCATCGTTTTTATAACAACACTATAAATTGTATAAATCACTTAAGACAAAGAGAAGATTTATATTTCAGCAACTGAACAAAGTTTTATGAGTGGTCAAACATAAAAGTCGTTTAAAGGCTCATCTTGTGTCCGCAGCCTGACAGCACTTCCGCCTACCAACCAGCATGACGCAACACAGAGAAGTTCTGCTTCAGCGAACATGAATGTCACGTTCTTCCACTACAAATTTGTAGACTTTAGGTAATTTCCCAAATGAGATTTGCACTTAAAAATCTAATTAGAAGAATCTCATCAAAGCTCAACTCAACTTTTAACGACACTCGCTTGTGCCAAATTGAGGCTTCATTTGGCGTTGCAGTTAATTGTAATAACTTTTAAAGACAACGGTGCATCTATAGTCCGCGCAAAGCTTCGAGGAATCAATCTGAGACTGGAGAAGCGGTCGCGTGTGCGCCTTACCGAAGGTCGTTTTACATCCCGTATCCTCCCAGTGTGAGTGGTGGCCGCAACGCGAGAATGCGATTAATGATACGAAACCATCGCGTGATATGACGCTTTTATGAAAATAATTTATACTCTATGTCATCTATCTATCCCATCCTAAAGGCCAGCATCGCGTTGAATTCGCCGTTGGTGTTGCAAACGCCTATAAGCGACGGTAACTACTTGCCATAAGATGGGCTAACTCACTTTCTAAGGAAATTCTTAATTATATTTCACGCAAAGTAGAACGCATGGCAAACTTGGGAATTGCTCTATGGTTAGTCATGGACATCTAGATGACCAAATATCGAGGTCTCAACTGTCGAAACGTCGACATATTCAAGTTACTAAGTGTAAAAATCTATAGTCACGGTTTGCTACGATTGTCTTCTTATCACTTGAAGCCGATAGAGCTCATATGTGGCTTATGAAGGATTACAAAACAATTCTGTCTTTACTTTATCTCTGAAGATTGGTGTGGTTATGATAACTATGTCTTAGTAAAGGCATGGTTTATTATTGCATTTATTTCATGGTACATTTTTATTCATTAAACACCTACTATTCTAATATAATAATTACTTAATATTGATAACGTTATATCTACTCAATCACTGCACTGGGTCATATTCCTAAAGATAGCTCGGAGTTCGCGCGCGGACTTAGGGGGCGTACAGCGTTTGAAGAGTGGGGTACTGCGGTAAGGGGGTTGCGTGGTGCGCAGGCGCATCGCGTCGGGCACTCGAGCACGCGCCACTACTCGAGCGCCCTCAAGCGGCCACTCTGTACCCGCCGCGTCGAATTGAAAAGATACCTACGTCGACACCGCACTGAATATTCGCTCAACGTATCAAAACCGTAAAATGCAAATCTATGCACTGCGGTCGTCTAGAGTACTCAGCGAGCCCCGACTCCCGTACCGCATTTCATGAAATGCAATATGATTCAAATTATCATACACAAGTAGTTTATCAAGGGAATAATATTGTTTATTATGACAAAGGCTACTTTGTATAATATAAATATAAAACTCAGTTAAATGCGTGGAGTGCACGGTATTTTGTAATGTGTGTGGACTGATCTACGAACGTGAAAAGTTTTGTAGAGGTAATGAACATCCACCGCTTTTATTTTCGGCTATGGAATCCGAATTGCCATCCCAATTGTTTAAACAAAACTATTTCATATCTTAGTGACTAATCAACGGATGCAATTTTTTAAAACAATTTTTAGATTCTTCCACTTTGCATTTTTTTCACAGATTTCTATCCTATTAGTGTAATTATTCTAAGCCCATTACCTAGTTCAAAAGTTAGAGAGAAGTAGGATTTATTAAGAAATATTGGTATCATATTAGAACTGTATAATATGCTTCTGTAGGTATACAGACAGAATACGTATTCCAACCTTTCCTCCATAGCTATAGATTCATATCCCAAATATAGTTCATAAGTTTGTACACAAAATAATAACATCTATCTACGCCAAAAATATCTCGGCTAAGTTAATAGAAAACGCAAACGTACGAGTATATAGTGCGACATGAGATAGATACTCGAGGTCGCAGGACACGGTGCTTTGCATCGTACGTTTTGCACAAACATCACACCAACAAACTTTCACATACTAGTATATGCGTATGCTCCAATTTATAATGCGGACAAGCCACAGTGAAATGGATTTACAGCTGCAAACCTGCTTGTCTTTGATGAGGGTCTATTTTGAGATGCGCGCCGAGCGCACCGACACATTCCAATATTTCGAACCAATATATTATTATTACGTTCGAATTGGAATCGATGCTGTGTTATAAAATTTATTACGCACTAGTCTCCTCGATGTTTCTAACATGTAAACAGGCGCTTCAGGTGCCCCTTGCGGGGCCCTCCATATTGTTTGATGTCTGGTTAAAAATAAAGTCACCTATCAATCGACAGGCATAAATCCGTAACTAATTTGTCGAGTGACACGTCGAGCCATAATCCCGAAATAATTTTTGCTGACATGCGATGTGAACTTGTGATTAAAATTTTAATGAGATTAATCAGGAACTAGATTAACGTCGCAGTGTCACGCAAGGTATTGATAAGTTTGCAGGTTCCGCACATCTACACATAATAGCAATGTACATTCAGTTAACGTTTTAAAAGCTGAAATAGAGCGGTGGGCGGTAGAGTTCGGACTTTAATTTTACGTTGTTAGGAACACAGCCAGTAAAGCCAGTAAGCTAAATGCTTCGGTTCTAACAGTTTGTCGCAGATTTAGGTGGCATGTTTAAGTTTCGTGTAATCCCCTGTAGGTAAACTAAACTCCGCAGTGTCTTTTAGGCACGCCTACTCAGTATGCAAGCGTTTTCTGCACATCCGTTGTACGCGACCGCGGCGGGACTTCCGTACACAAAATACTGTGTTTATATTCAGTTCTTTTAGGATTCCTCGCCGCAGTTGACTCTTCATGTCGACATGTTGCGACAGTAAACACAAAATAGACTTAACTTTTATTATTATTTAAAACTAGCTCTGCTCGCCATTTTACTCGAGCTGGTTTAGCACGGGGCTAGATTGTGTACTACGGAAGGATATTGATTACTTTTTGTCTCATTAAACAATCTTGAAGGAAATAAAAAGGTGATAAAAATTGTATGAACAAGCCGTAATTTCTCAAATCGGGGATATAAAAAATACCTTAAAGGCTTATAAAGAAATGGATTCCTCTTTCAGAATCGCAGTTACGTTTTTTTCGTTCAGAATCTAAAACATTAATGCGGACTTAGGCGCTATTAACAGCTACTCAAATATATTTTAAGATTTTATTTCACTCGTAACGTCCTCCCACCAATCAAACACAGTGCCTATCTTTTAGTACGCTCGTATTTAAGTACGATCTGAGCCTCAGCAATTAAGCGATTCATTAACCGAATGGTCGATTAAATTTTTCGTAAAACACTATACGGCTTATAGTGTTGGCTTTATGAACGGATGGCGTAGTTCGAGATATTTGCCGCACTAATCTCCATTTTAAGAACGGTCGTGCGATCCCGAGCCTAGGATTACGGAACTTGCGTGACACTAATTAAGTCGGAATTAAGGGCAAGCCTATATCAAGAACCGCTGCAAAAGTTATAAATGAAAGGGTATTACGCGTGTTTACTGTTATAACTAGCGATTCGTGGAATGACGGTAAGAACGATTCGTAACAAAATGAGTGTTTTATATGAACATCTGATTTAATCTCAGTTACCAGTAGTAATCATGACACATTATATTCGTATAATAATTTATTTCACACTAGAGTTTTCCCCGCGGCTACGCCGTCTGAAACACCCTAGTTACTAGCTCTATGTTACGTATGTACAAATTTCATTAGGTGTTTTACCTAAAACTTTACTGTTTTTTGTTTCTAAGTTCACTAAAAAAACAAAGAAACTCCATATATTCTATACAACTGCGCAGCGAAATATAGATGCGAGTCGCAGCCAACCTAATTTGAAGTAGTTAAAACAATGAATGAGATGTAGTTTATGACAACGCAGGTATTTGTTAGTGAATTGAAAAACGAGATTGCAGCGCCGTCTATTTTGCTAATCCGTTTATTCCATGGAAACAATGTAATTTGTCGTCATGAAATGTATTCTAAGTATTAACTCGGGTTAGAAGCCAACACTATGTCAAGTTTTAATCATATACGTTCAGTAGTTTCCAAAAAAGATGCGATCGCAGCGCCATTTTTTTCGCCATTTTCATCTATTCCACGGAAACAACATCATTTATCGGGATAAAAAGTATCCTAAGTTACGCCCTGGGATATAAGTTAGATCTGTATCGAGTGTCATTTTATATTTATATTAATTTTATATTGTTATAAATTAAATACATATAAACATATTTATAACATACTAGCTGATCCGGAAAACTTCGTACCGCCTCAGAATGATTTTTTTTTCATATTTACTCACCTTTTAAACCTTCCCTGGACTTACACAAATTATTCGAAACCGCAATTGATTTTTATATGTAAGATATTAGTTAGTCTATAGTATGAGAATTAGGCATAATTATTTAAGAAAAATAGTGTGTTCTGCGTGAGTTCTTAAACGTAGGTAATGTTTTGGATTCTCTGACAATAAGAGGCAACGCATTCCAAAATTTGACAGCCTACACTGCAAAAAAGTTTTACAGTGCAGAGAGAAAAAATAGACAAATTAGTCTTTATATGCATATATATTATATATTATTAGAATATAACAATGTTTGTACCTATTTCTATTCTTACGTGGAATCATAGTATTTTATTTTAATAAATGTTCGCATTTATGTTTTATTACTATCTTTTTATAAGTACAAGTGTTACCAATTGTCATTTGTAATGAATAAATGGCCGCGCTAGTGACGTGCATTCACAGAGTACATTATAGATTAGTGTTGGGACACGACACCCATAAACAATTACCTATTAAGCGGTCTCATAGCTTCTTCAGCTAAAATGGTTTAATATGACGGCGAGTTTTTTGAATGATTAGCTGTTTCTGTGTTTATATGTTTGTTTGGAACTTCTGATCGGTTTTATGAAGGAATCGAGTAACACAAAATTTAATATATACTTAGTAAAAACTTTCGAAAGTGGCGAGAAATAAACAAAAGCAAACAGTTTATGCAATCAAAGCTAAATTAAACGTTTGACATCAAATTTTGTATACATGTTCTTTCGACAGACCATCTCGGACAAAAAAAAATTTTATTCCGAAAAATGGGACAGTTTTCGAGGGATTCAAATTTGGAGTTCATTCGATTGAGAACGCGTGGAAAGCTCTAGTATGTCATAATAATATTCCCATAATCCTTTTCTTCGGAAACGCAAGTTAACAAATCCTACTTAGCTAATAACTTTCAACAAAGTACAGACAGTTGATGGCTTTCAACATTCAAGAGTTAATAGAAAACTTTTTTACTTATTAACTTGTGTATTAAGGGCTTATTTACGCCGTTCACGATGACAAATTAAGGGAAAAATCGGATGGGAAGTAGAGATAGAGCGTCGTTTGAGCGTGGTATTGGGCATGTATCCATTGTAAGCTGCGTTCAGGCGCGTAATCCCGCGGCGAGCCAGCGGCGGTTAGGCCCGCAACGTAAATTCGTGTAATTTCGTATCCAGGCCAACTGCCAAGGGATCTGCTCAGCGGCAATGGTGATTGATATGACGCTATACAGAGCATCGTCTTGCGCCGCCGCGTCCTGTTTCGTTCGGCCAGACAGCCCCGATACATTCGTAATAGGATTGCTACCTTGATTATTCTATTTAGTTCTATTGAGTGTACAAATATTATCAATACCAACTATGGTTATTGTATAATTTTGGATACATTTTAGTGAGTTTTTGAATATATTTCAAGATTTTTGTTTATCTATTAAATTTGTCAATAATTTTTGAAGTGAAACTTTTTTAGTCACGGTAGTGAATTCTTTCGATGAGAACGAAAATGCTTGACGCCGTGAATTTTATTATTTAAACCCTATGATTATACAGATAGAGCTGGAAATGGTTTAAAGTTTAGAAGTTTTTAAATCTACTTAAAACTAGAGCATTTGTTTCCTATCTTAGTTATTATAAGCCTCTCGTGTTATTTGTTCATAGTGAAAACATGGAATCTGAATAATATTTTTTATAGTGTCGGTACAGAGGTAAAAATATTATAAAAATAATAAATTTTATAATTATCCTAATACTCCTGACACTCTATATTTATCTCATTCTCTTGTAAATTTCTGAAGTTTCACTTCTGCCGTGTGTGAATTTCACACACACACTTTTTTTCATTGGAACATATACACTAAATTCTAAACAGTACCTATATTCAATTTCATAATGACTGGATCAGAGACGTAGATGTGAAAATGTATTAAACGAACAAACAAATAAAGAGAGGTTTTGTTTTTCAATTTATAAAATTGCTGCAAATTCAAAACTTTCTCGCAATAAATAAATAACGTTTCGATATATCTCATGCGTTGCGTTGCAAATCAGAAAATTCCACGGCACATTTTAAAACGATCCATCTCCTTCGGTCTGTAGTGAAATTTATATAACGCGAGGCCACAGGCGATCGCTTCTGAAACCCCGCTCTGGCGCGCACCGTGCACTAAGAGTAACTGAATTTCAAATACGCAAAATCCTGTGGTTGCTTCCACCGCTCGCTCTTCAATTTATGCCATTAGTAGCCTTCCGCCCTCCGTAAAAGATATAATATATACCTACACGAAAATAATAGTCTAAAGAGCGAGAGTAGATGAATTCGTTACGAACGTAATCCAACCGGTTGTATATAAATTAGACGGTTACTGTTTGATGAAATAATTACGTTTTATTTTTAAACACACGGTGCTTAATAAGTTGAAACGTGACGTGTTTTAACGGAGTAATGTTGGTAAGCATTTTATTAGCGCAAATATACTTAATTTTCAAACCTGGTCGTCCCTCGACTGAACGCGGTGCGGTAACAAAACAAACGTTCACTGGAATGATAGCAGCAAAACCTCCGTCAGTTTTGTAAATTACAATAAACCTTAGAGTGGATCGTGGGCCGAATTCGTGATGCCTCTTCGAGCCGGCGACAATAGGCTTAAGCCCGGCGAAGCGACCGCCTCGCTCTGATACTGCAGATGTTAGCTCTCGACATCTATTAACGAAACCTCTCCGATTTACAGATATCATCGCTCTCCCAATATCAATCTTTTCACATAACCAAACGTAGAATCGATCCTTGTTGCCATTTTTTTAATGAATCTATAGGTTTGCGTTTGACCACTATCTCATCTAATATTGAGTGATGACGCAGTCTAGGATTGCTTGAAGACCCTTAGATTGTATTTGTCAGGAAAAACAGAATCCGACAAGTTATTCCACTCTTCAGCAGTGCACACCCGAAAAGAGGACGCAAAGCTCTTTGTCCTGACTGGTGGTGTTTCCATCATGTAACGGTGGCATAAACCGGTGCGTCTGGTTGTCCAATTGTAAAATGGGTATGGAAGAACCAGCTCTTGCAGTTCTAAGGAATACTTTCCGAAATGTATCCGATAAAAGACAGGTAGCCAAACAAACTTGCGTCTATGCAAGATATGACTCTGAACTCGAGCATTAAATAGGCGGTCATTGCCGACCAGCCTGTTGTGTCTCATTGACTCTCAAATGACTCCGTCCGATCCGTCCCAAAAATGAGAACAGCACTCCATGTACGACCGAACTTGTGCTTGGCGAATTTATTTTATTGAAACAGTATTATATATTACATGAGTCAATACAAAAACGATTCCTAAATAACAATGACGTGTATTATCATAAAGTACAAAAGATAGTCCACGATTGTTACTGAATAGATCGGGCCACGATATCGGGTGGGGTACCGCCGCAGAAGGACGACCTCGTTATTATTTGATAGGTCCCATGATGAAAATCCTCGCGGCACGCAACTTTCTTGGCGTTCACTCGTCAGAATAAAAACGGTATTGTGTGGCATTTTGTCGGCCTGAGTGTGCTCAGTGTATGAATATGAAAAGAAGGCTGGGTAACTGTTTCAATGAGACAATTTCTCGTCTAGCGTTGAAGAATTGGCTTTCATCACGCACAAATTTTGTCTGAAAGACGTCCGATGGAAGAGCAGGGATAGCGTGGCGGTGTCGCGGCGACGGTACATAAGGGGGTTCTGCGCGACGTTCGTAATCGAGTACGTCGATAAAAATTGAATTTCTACCTTTTACCCGTAAACGACGCGAGGACACGCTGAAGATTTACCTACAACGCTATCCTATTTACCGACTGGGAAATTCTATTTGCTTAAAGGTCGAATGGAGGCAATATCGTGGACGTCGCGACGCTGCGGGCGGGGGATGCAATAAGCGGAGCGGCCAGCGGCGGAGCCGTCGCCAATTTAAAGAAAGCCCACTGAACCGAAAGACAAGCGCATTGGTGGCTCACGAACACAGCACCCACACACGCCGCTCTCTAAGGCTCCTCACATAATTTTCAATCCAGCGAGCTTTAAAATCGATTGTTCTTTGTAAGTTTAGTACAAAACAAAGGGTTGGCACATACTGCACATCACGGCTAAATTAACGTTGTAAGATAAAAATCGTTGAAGAGGTATTCTGGAAATTGCTTATTGAATAACTTTATAGTCTTTATCAATTTTTTTTAAATTAAATTTTAATAATTGTCTTTTATTTTCTATTGATTTATGAGTTGGTAGCTGAGATCGGCGACAACAGCGGGTAGCGGTTCAAAAACAACTTTCTCGGAGTTAAAATGCATAAAATTAGCGTAACTAAATGTCTGTCTATGTTTCTCTGTAAATTATTTTAAAAACAAATTTTAATTTAGACACTTAAGTTTTGATGATTTTAAGCGCATGTTAATTTTCTTTCTTGTCTGGCGTATTAACTGGTTTTTCATAACTATTATCAAAAACCAGTTAAGACGTGTTCTATAAACTGTCTGACAGTTTATATAACACGTAGTTTTAATTAGTCATTATAATCACTTTTTTTCTTGAATTTACAACAAATACTTTGTAGGTACTAAAGGTGTTGTCTAGTGCATGGGTTGCAAAGTCACTGTCAGAAACTCATGCACTCGGGTATCATTTAAAAAAGTGGGTGCAAATCTTAGCAGACGGCATGCAAAGAATAAACAGTTTTTGGGACCTAAAATTGTATCTAAGATTGTTTCAATCACCATATACTGATAGTAATGAAGAATATTGTAATTACCTTACTGTGATATCTGCTAAACTGGAAGATTGGGCTATGAAAATACAATGGGGTTAATACCATCGGTTTTGCTGAAATAGGCAAGCCTGGGCTCAGTATTCATATGTATATATTATAATTATGTTGTACATGTAAACACTGCTTGTAATTACATTGATTAGCTTAGTTTTCTCTGTACATAACCTTCAAAAGTTGCCATAGAAAGTTGTCGGATAGCGTCCACATAAATTAAACCGCAACATGTTTATATTAGGGTAGATAGTTGTATTGAGTCGGAGGGTCGGACAGTTCCATTTGTCCCTATAAAAGCTTTCATGCAAACTCCCAAATTGTATGAACAAGTGCGTTATGTACAGGCTTATCTGTCGCCTTAATACCTGTTTAATGAAAGGGTTTGATCGTAAATCTACATGGTTGAACTTAATACACCCTCCTATTGGGCTTTTGTTCCAGCCAACGGTTAGTAATTAATGTGCTACCATCATAGAGAAAGTTTTACAACTACGAGTATTGAAACTACATAAGTATTAAACTTTGAATCGAGGTAGGAGAGGTGTTTGCGTTCCACTTTAATTTGAGTTAAAATAAGTTAAAGCGATTACTTGCAGGCATGTAATTATTGAAATACCTTATGTAAATTTAATATAAGTTTTAATAATATTCGAGTCTTGATTGCGTTGCGAGATAGATTGTATAATAAATCAGTATCTCCGCTTCTTGTAGCTGCTTCAGACGTAATATAATAAAGTTCAAATACATAAGAGTCTTATATGATACACTATTAGTGAATTGATCGAAAAATAATTATTATTCGAATAAAATATTCGCATTAAAACAAAAAGATAATTTCCTGTTACATACAGAGTTAAAAATATCTATAAATATGAATTAACCTGTTAATTTCTTATATGTACCTGAAACATCTCAATAAAATGAAAAAAAAACCGGTTTTATAACCATTAAGACTATTGTTATATACTTGGCTTAAATACCAAAACGAATAATTTACAAAATAAACATTTATATTTACAACACTATATATGAAAAGCCGTGCGAATTATCCAAATAAATCAGGCTTATATCAAAAAGGTGATGATATTCGGGATTAACCGGTGTAAATAGGGGAAGTTATGAATTTATAACTACAACCTTGAATATCACGTCCCACAGGAACTTGTAGTGGGCACATAATGGTAAGCTTGAAAACAAACCCAAAGTAATTATTTCAAGAACAAGCACTATTATTACCCAGTCAAACAACTCATTGTTATTTATATTCAACTTAGCCAATTACTGTGTACATACACGCCACTTAAGTAAACGATTTGTTGTATTTTTTTCCTTTGAAATATTTTTTTTGCAAAGGTTTAACTATTGGCAATTTATTTTAGATTTTATGAAGTAAATTCATATAACCCTTTTCAGTCAATAAAATGCTTTCAAACATTCTTAATTTTATTGAAGAATATATTTTTTACTACAGTGCTACTACATTTTCTTACTACTAGCAAGTGGTGTGTTGCTAATGCACCCGAGTCTAATTTTAATACCCTGTCTTTGAATCCTGAATGGAAAGTATGCACTGGTCGTGTAATTTTATGATCTAATGAGCATATTATTAGAATTACGATGTACGGACTGACGGTGAAGGTAAATATTGTGACCAAAACAGCATATAATATTTAATACCTAATATGAAAGTATAAAGCCCGATAGATTAATGTATGAAGTCATGCGGAAGAACTACGTTAGGAACACCCGTATCCATAACAACATTAATAACTATGATATAACAGACCAACTACAAGCGAGACATCTACACTGGTAAGGCTACGAAACCGGCACGTTATGTGAGGAAAAAATCTCTAGTAATGCTTTTTTCGTCAGCTCCCAGTAAAAGAGTTAGGGCCAAGAAATGCTGGCTTGATGTCGTGTAGGATGACATGCATGCTAATTGTCGCACAATAAGAGGTGCCAAAGACTGTGAAATGGAGGAGTAAAAGTTATGGCTGAAGAACCTTAACACACATTATATCTCTCATTTTAAATAATTTTCTGCTAAATCTTTGGAACCCAAAGTTCAATAGCAATAAAATTTTGATTGGAGCACTTTGAAGTTATGCTGAATTCAACGCAAAAATAATCCTTAAAATAGGGTCAAAAACAAAAATTATTTGGCTGAAGATATATAAAAAAAATTACACTACTAACTGAGAACCTCTTCCTTTTTTGAAGTCGGTTAAAAGGTAGGCAAGCAAACTCCAAGCTCCGAAAATGATGCTCCGAATGCAATGGGGATTTAGCACTAGGATGATTAATACGGTAAAAGTATAAAGCCAGGTAGACCAGATATTAATACAAATAATTATGGTTATTGTATTAATATCGTCAATATCATAGATATTTTTGTGATATATGAATTCGCCACTAATATAATAACATTTGTCTCATATAATCAACGAATTTCTATTTTGCAGAGGCATATCGAAACAATTCCCGGTACATTTAGAAGCGCCTGAGGCCATGATTGTTTTGTACGCTATTGCTTGTCAACTCTGTCTCAATCAATCAAATAGATTTATTTTATTAGGGTTATACCAAAAATATATGATACAATGAAAATGGAGAAGACAATGCGGGGAAAACAGAACAAAGAAGCGTGATGCTAAACGTAAAATTATTAACACTTAGATGAATACATCATTAATTTTATGAAGCGTGATGCTAAATATATATTAAATTATTTTTTATATAACATTTTAATTTGATGTATTGTAACATCAATAGTAACATCTGTTGTAACTATGTCTAATGCAAAATAAACAATTTAGATTTTTAAAAAAGAACCCAGAATTAATTGAATTGATTTGAAGCTACTATATTTTCTGTAACACCTTGATTTGTATATAATGTCCATAAATAATACAAAGAATTATAATGTTGCCTACTAAGTTTATTTACAAATGCACTTTAAAATTTTATATATAGTCTAAGATGAAGAAATTTTCGCTTATATTTCTGTAAGATTTTGAACAAAAAATTTATAGACTTTAGAAAAAAACAATATACTCGTAATGTATGGTTTCGCGCATAGCCTGAGCCATACCAGTACGCGCCAATACTGTAATAGCAGCCGATGAATATAAGAAGGGACTCGTAATCGTTAAAATTTGAATCAAATAAGGGTTTTAACATACATTTTGTATTTCGTGGAGGAACCTTGAAAGTGAAAGTTCGACTCGTTTATTAAATACATGCATTAACATTGACATAAGGCTTCGTGAATTTAATAAATGAAATGAGATATGAATATGCTTTAAGTAAAGACGGTACATATATATATATATAATAAGAAGACAAAGGTAAAAATTATGTACTTAATAGCTAACTGGATGGCGTGAGATATTATAGACGTATTGCGTGCCAGTAGTCACATAGTGATAATGAAGAAAACCGTATGGAATCATGAACATAGGAAAGCGGAACCTAGGCTCTAAAGCGAATATTCCGAACACAACCGAGATTTACAGAAGAATGATGATACCTACAGGATTATACTTAAGATAATATGATTCGGATACTATGTGTCCATAGTAAATTTCCGATAATTAAATATTTCCATATACATCATAATCTATGAACCTAAAATCATTACGAGGTTGCTAAATTATACAAGTAAAAAAGTTGCAACACATAAATCACTTCCTTTGATCTGAAGATTTTTGTAAACAGCTCTATTGAGAAAGTGTAAACTTGTAAAGCAATGCATAAATCTAATGTAGGAAGCTAGATCAAAAAGCTGCAATTGAAAATGTATAATAAACAATTATCTTTGTGAATCTTGAAAATCAAACCAGCCTTGAATAATAAAAACTTATTAAAATTCATAATTAAACCTATCATGTGGCTGGTAGTCTGAAAGTTTAGGTTACAGTAGAATACAATTTATGGATTTCGACTATGCTAAGCTTTTTAGGTAGTTAAAATGAATTTCAATTTTTAACTACATAACGAATTGAATAAAGATAGATAGATAACACATATTATGTACTAACATAAACAGTTATAAATGGATAGTTACAATACTTTTACAGAAAAATATAAGTCGGCCTTATCGCTTAAAGCTATATCTTCCAGGCAGCCTGACTTAAAGGATACTTTTAACGTATATCTACATATTATTAAATTAAGAAAAGACAAATAAAAATAAAGTCAATATAAATTACACAATATGGACGACAGAAAACAAAGCTAAAAATAGGATAAATATACTTCATTGAAGTTTAAAGAGAAATAAATTATGTTGCTTAATTTAAGGAGTATGGAACCTTGTATGAAATCTAATCATCTTCCTGTACCTTCTTATCACCTATAGTATGGTTTAAGTGATGTATAAGCTATGTAATATCTCTTCAACACAGAGCAGACACGTGATACACTAGCTATATTGACAAGTGGGTAAGGTGTGCGGAAGACATCTGAGTTTCATCTATCATCATTGTCCAACGCTCCATCATTAGCTGTGTTTGTTTCTTCGAGGAGACAACTAACACCGTATTGCTGTTAACGTCTCGAACTTCTAAGTTATAAAGATAGTTGGACCATATATTATTGCGTGCTTTATATTTTACACGTAATACAAAATAGCGATTTATTTTGACCAAAAATGAAACGGTCTCTATTGTGTCATCAGTCAGTCGGTAAATTTAAAATCGCACTAAACATAGTGTAACTATAAACATATAGTGCAAATAATATTTGTTATCATTCATTTAACTAAATTCGTTATATACGAATATGTTATTGTTTATGCAAGAAAAGCCGAGAAAATAAAGCTAGTATCAAATAATATCCAATTATAAATAAAAAGTAAAGAATAAGCTCTTACTTTAAGAAGCAATACTTTTCAAGGCTAAATATAATATATTGTGAATAATATCAGAGATTATGTTCCATCATATTATACTTACTTTCTTGAAGAATGTAAAAACTTTTTCAATTTATTTCTTTAATAGATACTAAGGAGGATCCTTTAATGCTTTATTGGTATTTCCTATAAACTGTATTATAAATATAGATAACGTAATATGAATGTAAAATATCGTGTATTGCGGGCAAAAGAAATTAGGGCTAGTCAATTTAATTTTGCTACCAATTGAAGTAATGAAGTCTCCTTGCGTTTCAAATATATATTTTTAGATCGAGTCCCGTGCTCTCAGAGTGAAGCCGGCTAAAGAATGCCGAATTTGGAATAGGAAGCTAATCGCGTTGCAGTGCGTTACGAGAACTTAGTATTAAATAACAGAATTAATACGGTAAGGATAAGGTGGAATACTTTAAAATGGATGCATTACTATTAACCACCAGACGCAAACCCACGTATATATCAAGTAAGGTCATGCACATAAATTTGTGAAAAATGCTTCTCTTCGTTTGACGCTTTTGTTTACGTAGGCTCCATCTATACTTTTATTAGTCTGTGTTTAATCATAGAGATTTCGGCGGGAAATTAAAAAGTGGTATATATTATACAGTTCACATCACGTGAGTGGTCAAAGAACGTGTATCTATACTAATATTATAAAGAGGAAAAATTCGTAGTTTTGTACGTTTGTAACGAATAAACTCAAAAACTACTGGACCGATTTCAAAAATTCATAGGCTGTATACAAATTATATCTCAAGGTATCTTCTATTAAAATTTGAATAATGTAACCCATCAATCTAAACATAATACTTGGCGCTGGAATCTGGTTCTAAGATTTTGGTGAAATTTTATGTGTTTGAATGGGTCCCGGAGTAGTTTAGATTCACAATTAAACCCGGTAGGTGGCGCTGGACGTCTGCCGAGACCGCTAGTATTATTTTAAAATGCTATATATAAGAGTTATTTATAAACTACACAGCAATAATTTGATTTTAGTGCATATTATAAAGGTTTACCAATGTAGATCGCATGTGCTATAAAATGCTTGTTTTATTAATTTCTATTGTTGCTACCATTTAAGTCCCTATTCGTTTATTGTATTCAGATTAAATAAAACTTAAAAATAAAGTTGAAATATCAGGCAGAACTGTGACGCTTCCTATATTCAAAAATACTTTTCAATTTAGTCATATTATCATCTCTTTGTTCTCATGTGCATGTCAAGCGTCCATTTGCACATTAGTGTCAAAGCATCATATTATTTTTTGAACGGATTTTGTGTTTTGGTAGCAAATAACTTTCGGCTGAATCATCTTTGTATCATTCATCGGTTCACTTCTCAAAAGCCAGAGTCATTTAAATTCATAAATTCTAGATATTTGATACCAAATAACTAAGATCTTGTAGCAGCTAGAAAAGTCATATTTCACAATTCATTTTAAGTAGATTATGCTTTTTTTTTAAATAAAAATGCACTGCATCCTTTGTAATTTAAAATTGATGGACGATAAAAGACCATTGGTATTGGCTAGTGTTAAAAATAAATGTAACAGCTCATAAATGTCCCCTTGCTGGGCTAGGGCCTCCCATTATAGGGGAACGGACAGTATACCCGCCACGCTTGTCCAAGGCGGCTTGGCAGGTTAGACACATCGGTTATCGCGATGTGGAGGTTGCATCACAATGTTTTCCTTCATCGTTCTTAGCACGTGGTAATTGTAACAATATGCACATTAGGTCAGAAAACTGCTTAGTGGTGCATGCGTTCAGTGCAGGATCGAGCCCGCACCCTTTGAGTTTAGGACGCATGGGTTAGTCATTACGCTACCATGACTTATTCGACAGACCTTTACTTCTAAGTAATTTCTGTGCAGTATAATGGCATCAAAATAAACGAACAAATATGGATGTGGTTTTGTTTATTTGAAACTATTATTTTCCATTATGACAGCTGTCGCAATGTGGTTTCAGCAATAATATCTGTGTGTTAGCTATATTCTAAGCATTAGCATTGAACAGGCATATTTTTAAAGGAAAAATCTCCAAATTTGAAGCGTATTTGAGTGCTATTAGGTTATTAACCTTATCATACAACGTAGTGCGTTATGTTAATAAAGTTCCGTCTCCATCTGGGATAATATTGAAGTTATTAACGATGGCCAAATAGTTCTTATTTATAGCTTTAGAATATCGCCGTAAACAAATATCTACATTAGTGTTTATATATACAGGGTCTTCTTCATATTGAGTTAAAGTAAGTTTGAATGCTTCTTTATGGTTTTTAGAGAAATTTTCAAACTTACTCTAACTGAATATGAATAAGACTGATTTACGTTATCTGTCAATATTTAACGTTATTAATTAATAACAACATTGCATCACAAATATCGCATTAAACTCATAGCTACATATGCGTGAATCGGCGATAACAATAACATTAGCTCCGATGGAGTAGTATCGCAAGAAAATCTATAATATTCAGAATTGTTTCTTGTTTCTTACATTTTTGTGTTTGTCTGTTTCGTAAAAACTACTGGGTCGAATTCGATGCGGTTTTCGCTGATTGATGATGATTTCGATAACAAATTCTCCGAATAAAAATCTACGGTACATTATATCCCGGAAACACCGCGGGAATTTTCTTGGGAGTGGTTTAAAGTGACTCGGTTGAATAAAAAATCGGATACCGATGTAATATTTTGACTGATCAAATTTGTCTGTAAAATTCTGTCATAAAATCTTTGATCTTTTATATTCCGGGAATGCCGCGGTATTTTTTCCGAGAGCGGTTTTAAGTTCTTAGGACACGTAAAATTTGCCTATTTCGTCCAACGGGGCCGCTGTCGCGAGCGAATCCTAGTCTATTATATATATAATATGAAGAGGGATCGAGTTTGTAAATTGAATTTTAAAAAAGAGAATTATTTCAGGGCAGCTAATTCGGACGGAGGACGGAGATTTCGTGAATGCAAATTTTTGAATTTTTTATCTGTCTGTTGGAGTATCACGTGAAAACCAATGAACGGATTTAAATGAAACTTATCACAAAACTAGCTTAGATCCCGGGCCAACACTTATGATACTTGTATCCCGATAAATTACTTCGTTTCCGTGGGGTAGATGAATTTTTTTGGTGCTATCATTGCAATTTACTAACCAATACATCGTCGCCACGCCAACACAAATGAAATTTCGCTGGCACATGCTAGTTACTTATAGAACAAAACACTAATAATTTTATTCAACATGTCTTATTTTGTTGTTCATATTCTAAAGCAAACTTTCAAAATATAACAACTAATGTATATGCAATGTAATGAATTTAAATAAAATTATATGAGCACATGAATGAAGCGTTCCCATTTCTACTCGGCAGATGTTTTTGGCGTCTCCTTATCGGAAAATATTAATAGCCGTGAGTCAGATATTTATGATCATAATTTTATTTGTAAGCATTACATATCCGGCACTACTGTACCGTTGACCAGTTTGGAAGGAAACTTGATCTTCATAATATTTAGTTTTCACTGTACCTATACAAACTTATATCAAAGTTTAATCAATAATAAATATGCAGAAGTCTGTATGTGTATGATAAGAGACTTCATTATAACGTGATTCAACTTTTTAACACAGATCTGCTTAGAGAAGAATTAAAAACAATTGCCCATTATTCAGATGCCCATATCAGAAATAAATATGCTTTGTTGATTGCTAGTATTTATCTACACCACCTGCCCGTTTAACAAAACAATTCAAAATTAAGATTTTTGTCAATAAGAAAAATAACATAGATATAAAATATATCTAAGTTATTCTAAGCACAAATTAAATAAAAACACTTTAGAAGTGTATTGTCCAAAACATATCTATTTAAATCGCTAACATAATATGCGCCTGCAATATTGTACAGAAATAAGGAGTTTAATATAGTCAATAAAAGTTGAATCAAATAAAAATAACCCAAATATATTAATTACCTGAAAGTGACACAAAAAAGGTTGACAAAATGTAATAGTTTGTGGGTTTTACAACACATCACGCAAAACAATAATTAAGTAAGCTAAGAATAAGGTAAGAAACAACTATTGCCGGTTACTCATATTTACGACTAACTAAGTATTTGTGTCCAGATAATTGTACCCATAATAAAATGTATTTAGGAAAAAGATATTAAGAAAAACAACACAACATATCTACGAAAATATCGATATGTGAAACCCGCCATTCCATCTTGAATAAGCACAACAAGTATGATGTCCATCTGTTTGTAAAGGGGAAGTTTGAACCGAGTCTGTTCCTTTCCATTCACCCTTTCCCAGTCATTTGGGATTCGCACAGTATATCCTTCCCACTTACTTATTCTCATATAAATGCTCTGTTGAACCACAAATTTTTCACAGAATCAATAGACCTTTTGTGTTTTTCCTTAAAATATATCTATCAATATTCCAGTTTAACATTATTTTTGTCACTTAAATTTCATCTCACCTCAACAAGCCTGAACTCTATTATACTTCGATATTTTCGTCGAAAATTTATTCTTTTGTCTAGATTTCTTATTTGTAATGTACCAGAATAAAACGATATAACATTTTGGTTTGTAAATTCTGATTATTACTATTGTATGTGGAAAAATAGAGTAAATATTTCAACCTACGATTTCTAAAGTATTCATGAATATTCCCAAAACAGGGTTCAGGTACGAACTATCGCCTTTTCATGTGATTGGATTTGCTCAATTCATTTTATTTTCAATACCGTATATTAGATTTTCTCTGCAAGGTAACTTTCGAAACTATTTCAATTTGACGGTTTTACAAACTCTGCTTCGATGTCATTTTGAGTACTTTTAAATATGATTTCACATGGCTCGTATACCTAAAGAGTGTCAAATAATGATGAATTGATGAAAAGTTTTAGTATAATCTTTAAGCGACCAAACACCAGTCAGAAATCGGAAAGAATTGACACCATGAAGTCAAGTTTTTGCGACTACTTGTAGAGTCATATCTTGCTTTATATATTACAATTAATGTTTTCCACACCAACACAATTCTTGCTTATAAACAATATCTTAAATCTATTATTAATTTGCAACTAGATTTTTGTTTTTCAAATCTATATATTAAAAGAGTTCTTTTTTTGAAATTCAAGACCCGCCAATAATGCAGTTTTTTTACATTGTTTGATCATTTTTTTTTATGTCACATGACAACTGCTGACGTCTGCTTGTCAAAAATCGTAAATTGAAACTGACAGTACGTATTTTGAAGAAGCGAAAATGTCATGATGTCATTTATGATTACAAACACAACATTTCTTTTAATTAGAGTAACTAAAATAATGATTGAAAGCTGAATGTTGACAACATTTTTGTTAATGATAATATCTGATTAATTATTATAACGTAATTTTGGTATATTTCTTTGTTGCCTCTTCACACATCCTTGGGATTGAACCTATCACTATTAATTCACTTTCTAAGGGCTCTGTAGCCAACTTGAAAAAAAAGCAAGTATTTAAGACCAAATTGGTTTTTGATCCCTAAAATTTTCATTGAAATCCTTTTAACCGTGCTGGAACATATTCGAGTCAAACTTGTAGACTAGTTGAGAGGTAAAAATTCTTATAACAATTTAATTTCGCACTTAAATTTTGGTATTTGTTTTGATGTTACAAGACATACTAACATAGATTACTTGCTAATACTGTACGCTAACCTTTTCTTTGCGATCTTGTCTATCCAAAGGTTACCTGGAAGAGATTACTTTAAGTAATAAGGCCACCCTTTGTAGATATTACATTCGTTTTAAAAATTGTAAAATGTATTTTTATTATGTTGACATAGGAACAATAAAGAGTAAGTACCGCTGCGACAATCCACCCTATGCTCCCAGAGTGCGTAGACAGGCGGCATGGCTCCCTTACTTTTCGTTTGACACAGGTACTTTCGGGACACGGATGTTTCGAAAAATATCTGTGTCAGATTGCTGGAAGGGAGCCAGATACAAGATGTCATAATTGCGACAACTGCTCGGAGGATACCTCACAGTACACACTGCAGTTCTGCCCTGCGTGGACGGATCAGCGTAGCGTGTTAGTGAACACAGTAGGAAATGACCTGCCACTACCGCCCATAGTACTCAATATAGTCGACAATAAAGAATCATGGAAGGCGGTCCAAAACTTCTACGATGTGGTGATATCACAGAAAGAGGCAACGGAAAGGGAGGACGCAGCTTCCTTGACCTCAATCCGTCGCCATAGACTAAGGCTCCGAAGACGGAACTATCACCAGTTCCTTCCGACCTAACAAAAACATGGGCCATAAACGATGACACAGGAATATCATCGTTCAAATGGTCCAGATATAGTTTCGTGTACCCACACGCACGTCTAAAAGGAAGGTATAAAGAGGGACAGTCGTTCTCTCTATGATAGGAGGAACTCTTTGAGTCAACGCCGTCAGGACCATCGGATGCATCTTTGGATCCCGATATCCTGACATACAGTAACGAGATGGACCACAGGGGTGGTTGGTTGGTAGGACCGAACATGCCATCGGGAGTCCAATACTATCCTACTGCTACCCCATAGCTGAAATCTTCATAATGGAAAACACCTCGAAAAAAAGTTAAAATAAAGAGTAATATGTTTTATTGTGTATTGTGAAATTTAGGTTGAATTGAGTACAATTTTGGTAATGTAGAAATAAGTAAGATATTATTAATAATCATAATAAAATATCAAGCAACAGTTAATACAGAATAATACTAAGCAACAAATCGAATTATTAACATTTAATGTAATCTCTGAACTGTAACTATTCTGCAATCACTACAATCTAAATAGGCCATAATTCAAAATAATTGACGATAAGGTAAGGAATTTCATTAAAGAACTAATCAACTGTCAGTTATTTGTCTTTGTAAATACCAACAATTTAATGAAACACGCCGTTGGTTCGTTGCGATGATATTTTAGTGGGCGTTGGGATACCACTCTCTAGGTAGATGGAAATAATTAAATTTATTGTGTTGACTTAGGACAGTGTTGTTAACTATAAAAATATTGCTTTACACTGTTGTTCATTATATCTAAGATAACATTCTAACTTATTTTTAATGGTTATTATAATAGCTATCTCATACGTTATACTATAGATATGCGTGTATGTAATTATGTGTATAGTATATGTGTTTATTTGTTTTAATGTAATTTTATGTTTGTTTTTTATTGCTTGTCGCAGGCCCACCTGGTAGAAAGTGATTGCCGTCGCCTATGGTCGTTGTCAACACCAAGGGCATTATCAATGCATTGTCAGTCTTATTTATATTTTTATTATTATTTATTGATAGAAATCTTCCTGAAATAAATATGTAAATAAAAAATCTGGTAGGGTCGAGTCACCCTGTTTGAGGAAAGCGGGCGATACAATTACTAGATGTTTTTTTCTTAAGAATTGCCTTACCGATGCATTGTTCATTAATATCTTAAAAATATTTAAAATATCTGTTAATTTGGCACTTTTATGGAATTTAGTTCTATGGTTAATTAAATTATACCAAATAAAAAATGCATTGGTTTTCTGTATATCATTTGAAACATATTTATTTAAGGGTATTGGCGAAAGTTTAAAGGAATAGTGTGATTGTTTGGATAATATGGCTGCTCGATAAGGAATGTACTGAGAAAAACAAAACCAAATATAATAATTTCTATTTGCTCCCCTGTATAATTATTATTATTACAATTAATTATTACATAATTTTTATTATTATTATACTTAATTATATCAGTGCATTATTATATATTATATTAATAGTGGGTATTTGTTTGTTTACTCGCAATGTTCTCCTCCACTGTTAGCACGTGCTAATTGTAACAATATGTACATATTGTTACAATTAGGTCAGAAAAAGAAAATGTTTTCATTTCTCATATTCTGAAAGTACGCTTGGAGTTGCCTGATCACAGGGATGAAAACAGTCCTTTTCATCCTTGGAAAACCATTTTCCCTGCTGTCTAAAAATTAAAAACTATTCGAACCATAGATAATACATGCTACTTATGCCCCAACTTTTTTATAGCCACTGTTAAATCGCGTCATTAATTGTAATAAAAAAAATATCTACAATTCTGTACACATCATTTTATACTTATAAATTACTTTTCACTAAATTATTATTTAATTAACATAAATATGAGGTAAATATTTAAATATCATCAGTGACAAAAAATACTGACTGGTAGAATGTCACAGTTACTGACTTTTCATATATGACGTATTAAATGAGTTCATCAGATTTAGATATGGGTTTAACGCGTGATTTCATTAGAGAAGTAGTTTTTGTCAGTTTTTATTTACTTTCCTCATATTCGAAATGAAAAGCAGAGTGTTAACCTCGGGTGAAAGGCTTATTTAGGCTCTCGAACTATTATCACCCTCGCTACGCTCGTACGCCGAACCATCTCATGCCTAAATAGGTCACTTTCACCTCTCATGTAACAATGTATTATTTTGTGCGCATGTTTGCTGTCCAGTTTTCGAACATATCGTTGAAAGTCACTAAACTAACACGATTTGTCATGTTTAATTTATATATTGGATTTTTAAAGGTTTTATTGGTACGTTACCATTAAATAGGTATGTGTGATGACCTAGGCTCAGTATTCGAAATAGAGTTTTAAGGGATTATAGGTATAATATAATATAAGCTAAGTTTCCTTCACTGTACTAGTTTATAGTTAAAAATAGTAAATTGTATCAACTTTATATTAATATGCGAATATGATTAATATTGTATAATATTTAATAGTTACGATAGTTGTAAACACTTTTTTCTAATGTAAATGTTTATAATGTGGTTTCCTTACTTTGTTTCTTTGTAAATTAAAAACTAACCGATTTCTCTGAACAGAGTTTCAATTTTTATTAAACGCAATTCGATATACACTGTTCATGTATGTGATTTTATTATTACGCAACTCATCTGAGAAGAAAAACAGCATTTGAAGCTATTAATTCACAATTTCAAAAATTAATCTAATACGAATTTTAAAAAAACTCTTTGTTCTAACTGCAAAAGATTTTTTACAAGTGAGTAGTAGTAGTAGAATTCGCCACAAAGGCAGGCAAAGGAATCTTTAGACTACACAGCCAATTCTGATGTATAAGTCGTTATAGTACGGCAGTTGTATTTTAGGCTACAACTGACGCCATTCAACGGAGTTTTTGTGGAAACTCGAAAGGCCACATTTGACTACACAGTTCACCTTTCTCACAAAAACACATAATTGCTACTACTTGATAGTTTTTATCAATATTCTACAAGTATTATTAATTTTAGAGCGATTTTACACATGTTTAGAAAATAAAACTGCACAGCACAACGTCCCCCGCCAAAAACTCCTTTTTACAATTGACAGCTTTACAATAGACATAAAGAGACAGTACACAATACATTACGTTTTAAAATCAACTATGCGCGGCAAATTCAAATTGAATGAATTTCATCTTCATTGTGAATATGTTTTTTCGAAAAATCGTTTAATATT
Organism: Dendrolimus houi; assembly: GCA_039645545.1. Taxonomy (NCBI): domain Eukaryota; kingdom Metazoa; phylum Arthropoda; class Insecta; order Lepidoptera; family Lasiocampidae; genus Dendrolimus; species Dendrolimus houi. The sequence continues at coordinate 17,857,616 of CM077127.1, read as the reverse complement.
TAATCGTTAAAAAATATATTCCTATGTAATTCTAATATTAGACGGATCAATCAAACTATATCAAATTGTTTGAAAGGTATTCAATAACATTGAATGATTCAAGTTTATGTTTATATGGGTCACTTTGGTCGCTTCATCCACATTGAAAGAGAAATTATCCGCCTTATATAGGCGTAAGCTATTAATACAAATAATAAATTTTGGGCTGTGGCAGAATAAAATCCTATGAATCCAATGAAATAGCTTCAACAGATCTTTAGATAAGCCACATTTTTGCCATTCAATAAAAAGTAATCTTTTTTATGACATCAACAGATATAATTTGCAACTCCAATCCAGTCATAAAATATTTGAACCATTTATTACATTTAATAATGTGTATCAACTGTTTTTCCGTTTGCACTTTTCTTTGCTATAGTAAATCTACATTTTTGAAAATCTTAGCAAAATAAACTGGCTATACCTTGACTGCTTAAGCAGTACTACTAAAAATATAAAATAAGAAATTTTACTTGAGAGTAGTTAATCGACAAATCAACTGAAATGTTTTTTATCATCTAACAAAACACCGAAGGCACCTAGATTTTGTAAGAGCGTTTTAAGATGTGAATTCATTTCTATAACGAGTCAAATAGCGTATTAATTACAGTTTAAATGTAATTAAAATTATTTCTGTCATAATATTTTAAAGTTATGATAACGACATTGTACTTGAACGCCGGTATTGTGATATGTTAACTACCCTATTCTTTATATTACGAAATAAATACACAGGTTTAATTAAATAAAGTAATATTATACTTGTATTTAGTAATAAATTAACGTACTAGAATATATTATAAATTTATTATTTTTAAATTTATTCCGTTATACTATCCTATAATTATCCGTATTGTTTACAATTTAAAAAGAAACGTAAATTTGGTATTTAATATATAGGTAAATATTTGATTTAAAACTCGTAATCTGCAAAATCATTAGATTTGTCTGTGTACCTTCACTCGTATGTTCCATACAATACAAGCACTTCAGTATTCTCCCGGTCGAAATGTGTTCTTATTTCTATAAAATATTTCTGGCAAGTTTTATGAAAATCTTTTCATATCATGTACAAACAAAAACAAACTAAGTCCACTATCATATTTATGTGAATTAAATGAAAATGGTATAACTTTCTGCTAAGGTCTTCTGGGTTAGTGTTAAAAATTTAGACCGTTTCACGCGGATATTGCGATGGGTGCAATCGTAATGCGTTGTTTGAGATGCGACATTGTTAATTACATTAAATTTTGACAGATAACGTATGTCTGTCACTAATGTGGCTATGGCTTAGCCACGTTATTTTTTAACGCTTTAAAGAAAACGCAGATGAACGCAGACGAAGCCCCAGCATGAAGGAGGGAAACTGCGAAATAAGTTTGAGCTAGTTTGAAACCAGTCGTTTTAAAGTTTTCACTGAACCCCACTTTCTCGCTACAGGTGTCAGCTCATAATGTTCACGTCTCAACAATCCATTGAGTAACTTTTTCTAAGAAAATGGTAGAAAAATTCATTTGTATTAAGTATCATTAGTAAAAAAAATAACGATTGTTACAAAAATATTTTTATGGTGTACACGTAATTATTTAATTTTCTAACAATTCTTTTAGTAAGTAGTAGTTTTAATTCTACATCCTAATATCTATTTTACTATTTATTTCGTATTTTATATATTTTTAAATAATTCTAGTGCAGGTCTGATATTTAAGTATTGCTTTATTGGTATTTGAACTATTTGACTGTGAGAAGCTAATGTCATAAATCCCTATTCTACTTTATCTATACTGTAAACAATCTATGTATTGTTTCACTCGATTCGCGGTTCAAAATTACTACTAGGTAGTATATATTTTGAACTTTCTGCCGTCAATGCAACTATTTCTACTAAGTAAACTAATTTTACATTATTCTACATGAAACATTTTAATGTTTCATTTCCTACGTGCTATTTAATGTGTTAGCATTGAAATAAACTAATATAGATTATGAGTGCTACATTTTTACAAATTGCCCACCAGCTAATTTAAGAAAAAATGTAAGTAGTTACTTAAACTTGACTCATTCACTGTTAATATCACCTTTACATGCGATTCTACAATTTTATTTCCAGCTATTACCATACCATTGGTTGTCTTAGTGAATATTTAGGCTTGAAAACAAAATCGCGCGTGGTTGACGCTCCTTTTAGTTTGACCCGAAATGAAGGGATTAAGTAGACGAAATCACATTTGGCGTGTGGATATAACAGGTCGATTGATCTGTTTGTTGTTTTTAGTGAGGGTCGAGAGGAGGGAGCGCCTCGGCGGCGCCGCCCAGCCGATGGGAACCACTTGCGGCTGGGGCAATGTGCATCCGACGCGGCGCGCACTCTTCAACTTTATTAAAACTTTACTCTCTCGGAATAAACTTTTTATAGCGCTCGTCACGGGTCACAGAGGCACCCGCGGCGCTTGGAGTCGATACACGGATGTCGCGAACGGTTTATCGGGCAATCTACTAACCCTGAACGGTGTGCAGGTCGGGTCCGGCTTGTGAATCGGCTGCGGGAACACTGTCGCGGTCGCGATCGGAAGCACTGACTTTAGCACTTTGGACATGTAAGGTCGCAGCGGGCGCGCGAGTGTTGTGTCGCGCGGCGCGGGCCGGCGTCGGCGCGAGAGGAGCGGCGGCGGCGCGGCGCGGACTAGTGCGGCGGACGGCGGCGCGGATGACGAGCGACGAGCGACGGTGCCGCTGGGAGTGTGGCCGCCGGCTCCGCGCGCCGCCGCCCGCCGCGCCGCCGCCGGGGCAGGCTCGCGCACGCGCCGCCCGCCCAACGCCCGCCCCCGCATCGACCGCCACCACCCACCCCCGCCCACCACCCGCCACACGCCCGACCGACTGTTTTTCTCTCGGCACCCGACCGGGGGACGCACCTGATTTTTTCCGTGATATTTTTTCCTCCCTTCTCTTCGCGACGCGATCCGTTCGCTTTCATTACGGTTTCGAGTTTGATTTATCACCGCGGCGAGTCTGAAATATTCTTACGTTGAAACTTAGTGTCGAACGCTCACCACCTAATTAGCATCGATTGATCGTAATAAAAGGCTGCCACGAAAACTGCATTCTTCAATATTTAGGTCGAACTTTTTATGTCGTTAACATTGGTACTTTCGTCGTCTCCAAAGTTAATAAAGATAAAATTTTAAATAACAATATTTAATTAAAAAAGCCTTTTATTAAAATTTATTATACAAAATCTATATCTATAAAAGAGTAATTACATGAGCTACACGCATGCTTTCGTAGCAAGCATATCTATTCTAACGCGTAGCAGTTGGTCATGCCGTAGCAAGAGCTGCTACTTTTGAACGTAGCGTGGCCCACCGATTAGTATTCGCGGGCGACGTCCATTCTACATTCCCCTGAGAATTTAACATATTTGGCCACGATTCAATTTTAATGTTTTCATATTTGTGTCATAACTTTCGGTGAAGGGGAAAAATAAAATTAAAATGTACGAGGGGAAAGAGTTATTTGTTAACAGAACTCTTGGCACTTTGCTCATAGAAGCTCATGTTGCATTAAAATGTTATTGTTTACAAAACTATGACAACAGAAGTAAAAGCTTTAGTTACTTCTATTGCGTTGTCTATTAGACATGACCCTGTCAATGACGGTGACTTATTTAAAAATATATTTATATGCGCCGTATATTTATATAACTTGTCGGTGAAAGGATTGTTGTCGCCACACTATCACCTGAATTTTCTAGTGGTTACAAGTTTACTCACCACGTCATATGTTTCAGCATTCCTTAGGACAAATGGAACAGAATAAGAAATAATAGTTCCACTAGAGAACATTTTTTAAACGTCATACATACAAGTTAAAATTTAAATCTACTTCCTATTCTACTACTTACTACTTCCTATTATTCCATGTACACCACTCCGCAACGAGTTGTTATATCTGCTTAAGGAGAATAAGCGACAAGGAAGCTTCTACGTCTAGCTAATAATAAAATTCTAGTAAAAAATAAACAAACCTCAAGAGTAACTAAAAAGCAAAAAAGAATAATCAAAATCGGTTCAGAAACAAAAAAATATGACTAAATCTACTTAAAAATCTTTATACGATGAATTGAAAACCTCCTATTTTAAGTCGGTTAAATATTAGTCTATTTTATTTTTATCTATCTCAGGTTAATATTGAAGATGCAAAGAATTTCTTGAAACATATAAAGAAGTGGAGGATTTTGTTTTATAGGACCGATAGTGATCTCACCGAGATTGTGGCGTTCACAATCCATCATATTCGTTGCAATAAAAGTTGTATGACACTGACGAATGTAATGCGGACTTGAGACTAGCAAAATGTATAAAACTTTGTCTTCGTAACATTGTATTGTTTTGCAATAACTTCAAGCACTCGTATTCCTTCGAAGTTTCTTTAAGCCACTGCCTTGGTAATACGTCATGTGTCTAATAAAATATTTTGTTTCATGTTTCATACCTTATGTTAAATTTAAGTTTAAGGGTGACTCAGATTACACCGACTCTATTCGACTTTGGTTATAATGTCACCTTTATAAAAACATTATGTTCGTCCTTCTGTCATAACATAGAAGATTATACATGAGTCAAATATTTGATACAAATACATTAAATGTCATTCCTGAATCGAAGATTTAATATGTATTTGTAACATGTCACTATACTACAAAAACTACTACTACTATATATACTACAAGTTAAACTATAAAATCTAGTACCAGACCGCTGTCAGTTGGAAACGTGCCCAAAAGACTGGCCACATTGCCTCGCTGAATGGCAACGCTAACACGTTGCCCGAGGTATGGACCAGTCTTTTGGTCACGTGAGACATCCATCAGACGTTTGGATATGTCTCGATAAAGCTTGTGCGCCTCAGACCTCCATGGTCATAGGGTCTAGACACCAAAGGCCGTAAATATGTAGCCATTACTGAGGGCTGAGCATTTCCGGCGTTTTAGGGCCTCCTGTTGTGCAATAGCTGTACCGGTAGACATGCTAGTGGACGGAAGATGGATTTAATTTATAACATATTACAAATACATATTAAATTATTCCGTCTATCTTTGTACATTTTATATGGTACATGACCCACTTCCTCCATCTTTATCCCTTCACAATATGTCATTCTTATATCCCATCCTGTCTATCCTATTCCTCCTATTTGACCGTTTTGTCCTAGCTTTTTTTACACCGTCCCCTCTATCCTTTTTTTTATGTGAAACATCTTTAGAATTGTTGTGATTTGAAACTCGATGAAACGAACAAGCAACACTAAAAAGAGATAAACAAATAAATCTATAGGACTAAGCCTGCGAGAGTTTAGAGAGTCCATAAGACCGATGATTAAACACAGGTCCAATTTGGACCCAAATATTTGGACTAAAACAGTAAAAAATTGAAAGTGATGCTTAAGAAGTTCATCTTAAATTATGTTGACGGATGCAAGCTGAAGGAATTATATTTATATTCATAAAAGTTAAAGAAGAATTATCTGTGAGTATATTCTCTGAAGTTTCACTTCTACTGTGTGTGAACTGCACACACAGACTTTTTTTTATTAACGCAGGGGGAATGTCTTTGGACATATCCTCAGGCCTCCGGGGGAAGGCTCTTACCATATGCACAGAAGCATACCGAGGGATATGGGACTCTCAGCGGTCGATTCTCCACGTTCACACATTGTAAGTTACTAAATTATGGCATTTTTAAACAAAAGCTGGAATAAAAACGGACTCACTGCTACCTTTTATTTAGTTTTATTCAAACTAGAGTTCTTCACGCGGCGTCTCTCAAATATTTTTTTTATTTCAAAGCTGGCAAGCAAGTAGACAGCCCACGTAATGGAAAGTGCTACGTAATGTAAATTTTCCCAGTGGTAGGGTATTAACCCATATGGATGGCTACCACTCTTGGTCTAGAGTATGCCGCAATAACAACCTTGAGTTGTGTTTTGGCCATCAGTGGCCAGGTTTCAGTTTCCTCTTTAAGGCCGGCAGGAGGTATTGGCAGTACCTCTGGTGTTGCTATTGTCCATAGACAACGGTAACCACTTTCCATCACAGTTGGACCGTCAGCCTGTCTGCTGTACTTCAGCAATAAAAAAAACAGTGGTTACCCTCACTACTCTTTCTTCTCTTCACTTCTCGCTTCGCTGAGCTCTTTCCTGGTGTTGCAAACATCAATAAGCGACGGTAACCACTTTCCATCACGTGGGCTGTCTGCTTGCTTGCCAGCTTCGTAATAAAAATAAAAATTGTGTGTGTGTGCAGTTCACACGCAGTAGAAGTGAAACAAAGTGTGACAAGGGGTGCGAGGATTCAAAATTTCGTGACGTCACATTTCATGTATTATATCGTCTTAAAACACGAAATTTGAAGTATTATTATTAATGAAGAGCTTCAAAACATTTCCAAGTCTATCTGTATGAGCATAGTGTTTAAATTATTAAATATAATATATTCTCCCTCATTCTCTCACAGGCTTAGTTCTATAAATTTATGTGTTTTTTAGTGTCGCTTTTTCATTTCATCGAGTTTCAAATAACAACGATCCTAAAGAAGTTTCAGTTCAAAAATACACGAGAGAAGCCACGTTAAGAACTCTGGTTTAAATAAAAGGCAGCAGTGAGTCTGATTTTTAATCCGGCTTTTGCTTAAAAACGACATAATTTAGCAACTTACAAAGCTGTTTTACTAAAATGCGGTCAAAATGTTTACACACGAACGTTAAGCTAATATTTTTTGCCACTTTATTTCACTTAGCTCTCCATTATAAAATATGAGAGTTTACTAAATCTTTACACTTTGCCGTATCTCTGTATGCACTTCCCGTAAATTCCTCCCCTTTTTCGAGATAAGAAGTATCCCACCTGTATCCCCGTTATAGAAATTACTTATATTTACTAATTCCCAAATAAAATAAAACTCAAAGAAACGTGGATGTATAAAAATATTAATTAAAACAGATGAAGCAAAAGATGCATGGCAACAGATGGAGATTCGTCTCTCCCTCCCTCTATGGGAAACAAACATGATAATATAAATGTAATATATGTAGTTTGATTACAATCGAGTCATTTCCAAAACCTCGAAATAGAAACAAATTTCAAACATCCAAACAAAGTTCAAATATGTATCACTGTTAACAAAGTCAAATTAAACAAAACCCCCACGAGTTAATTACGGTACTGCACTATTTAACTGTCGTGTCAACTGAACCTAAAACACACATCAAAGCCTTTAACTCAATGGCATTCGTTAAAAAAAATAAACCAACAGTTTGATCATTGTACAACATGCTTTCCAACGTTTGGAATTAAAAGTAATCACCGTCGCTGCACGGAAACAGAGATATGAAAAATAATAGGCACGTCTACCTGTATGAGGGTAGGTCAGGATATGCGGGTGTACGATTGTGCTCACTTAAATCTTAATATAAATTATTATTGTATAATAATGTTGGTCTTTAATGTAACAAAAACGAAATTGGTATCAAGATATTATATATAAATTAATTAAAAATAAATTAGGTAAGTTTTTTGACCTGATGGTGCCATTCTATCATTTGACGGCCTCTGTGGTTGAATAGGGTAAGCCTCAGCTGGCCGATCTCACTGCAACGAAGAGGCTCCGTGTTCGATTCCTGGCATGGTAAATTTACAGTACAGCTTGTTGGGCTGCCTCGATAGGTGTGATACCACGCTCTCACAGAATATCGGCGTAAAAATGTTAGCTTTCAGTTAATCGTGTTTCATACGGTGAGTGAGACTTCCAATGATCCACTTCTCCCTTTCCTTATCCTGTCTTCCCTATTTCATCTTCCCTATCTCATTTTCCCTATCTCGTCTTTCCTATCCCATCTTTCCTATCCCATCTTCCCTATCCCATCTTCCCTATCCCGTCTTTCTTATCCTATCTTCCCTACCCCGTCTTCCTTATCCCATCTTTCCTATCACGTCTTTCCTATCCCGTCTTCCTTATCCCGCCTTTCCTATCCCGTCTTTCCCGTCTTCCCTATCCCATATTCCCTATCCCATCTTCCCTATCCCATCTTACCTATTCCATCTTCCCTATCCCATCTTCCCTGTCATATTTCTCTTATCCGACCCTGTCTGATCTCTTTATCTCAACCTTCCTTCCTAGACCCTTTATCCAATCTCTTCTATTCTATCCTATAGTCTGGTAACGCATTGGCTTTGCATCTGGTGATGTAAATGTGTATAAGCGACGGTAACCGCTTTCCATTAATAAATAAAAATAAATCGGCAGACAAGCACACACACTGTATATCCCCAAATTAAGCAAGTTACGCTTGTGTTATGGGTAATATACAACGGACCATTCTGGGGCCGATCCCAGACACCCAGAACATAGTAAATAACGGAGAAAATACGTTTCCGAAATTTACTATTCCAGGAATCGAACCCGGGGCCCCTGCGTTGCAGTGAGGTATTCCGGCAAAGGCTTAGCCCGCTCAACCACAGAGGCCGCCAATTCAATTCATTAGGTACACCGGCCGCCTATTTGCTGGCTTTGCAGTAAAAAAGTAACTGACAATCCACGCATAACGAAGGGTTCCATAGAGGTGATAAACATGTAATGTTACCGTTATTTGACTTAAATACTCCATATCTCAAAAATTGAGTAGCAATGAATATTGTTGAAAATAATTTTCAGGCCAATTATTTTTATACGCTCTCTACAAACTTTAATTTTATCTCAATTTCTCACTACATAGCTTAAAATCTAGGAGGGACACAATTTTTACAATTTCGGAAGCTAATATCACATCATCTATTGACGTAAGTATTTTTTTATTAAGAAACTTCATTAATATTCTTACATTCATCATCTTTCGCATCTTTGTCATCATGCATTTTCGATAATATTCATTTTATATTACAATAAATCTATGATAAGTAGCAAACCCTATCTTTGTATAATTATTAGGGTAAGCAATCTAAGTGACCTTGCCCTATACAATTCCAATTGCAAAGAAATAAGCGATAAACGAGACAGCACTGTTATGCTATCCTTGTCTTGTCTGACGGACACTTTCATTTCACCGAACCTCTATTATGACGATTGGCTCGTAAATATCGGATAAATGAAAATAAAAACCTATCGAACCTTGTGATATAAGGAAAGCTGGAATCGCTTCGATATTATGCATTAAATTCAACAAGCAAAATTTTTCTAAAGTTCTTTTTACATTAAGTAGATATACTGTACTCTGTTTTATGACTAACTAGAACTGTTTTGGCTTTGCTCGAGTAAATTTTGAACATTTACCCATCAGCAATTGACAGATGTTTCGTAAATAATAGTATTCCCGTTGTATAAAATAAAAGTGATGTTGTAATTTTTTTTTTATTTTTACCCATAAAATTAATTATGAATATAATAATTTATTTATAGTGTAGTTTTATTTATATTTATAATTATTTTTTGCATACAAATCTTAAAAAATTTAAAAAGTACAAGTAGAAAATGAAGTTTCATTTAAATTAATCAATTTATGGCCGATTCATTCACTTATGTTACTATAGGTAGAAAATTTACATTACTTTTATGGAGCTTATCTCAAATTTTAATGTAGTAAGGCAAATTAACTCTTAGTAAGATATAGGAATAGGCCAGAAGTAAAATATAGCTACTAAAAATTCAATTTAGTGAGTTATACTACTATAATATTAAGACTGATAATGATTGTACATGTAGGTACATAATTTTTTCAAATTGACTTGATTACTAATATTAAGTTTATATAAGTATTTTTTTAATAATGTGCTTATTTTTATTATTTTTGTAATAAATAATAATATAGATAAACTTAATAACATGATAGTAATGTTATATAACGACCAGGCAACATTACAAACTGCTTGTATTGTACGACCGAAAGGACAAGCTATTGTTCCTATAGACAATACAAACAACATCTTTTCTTTGTGTAATTATGTGATAGTTAATGCAATAAATAATATTCTATTTTATCAATGTTTTCTTGCTAATCGTTTCATTGTGAAACAAATGATGAATGAACAACGAGATTATAATTATAAATTTAAATGTTAACTACTGTATATCATCAAACTAAAATTTTCTTCGACGGTGTGGTTTTGTAATTATGAAATATTTTTTATTTTACAAATCACCCTATATTCATTTGTTGTAGCAAAATTACTCAAACAATACTTAATTTCTTATTTATTAATTTACATCCAATCGCATAAACTTTGCAACCATATCTCGCAGAAGTCATCCCATTTTCCGGATAAATATTATCATAGTTGCATCTTCGATGTCATTATAACTCAAGAGTATTCGTAACCAAAATCTAAGGCGGAAGTCTCCTAGATAGTTCTAGTTTTGTAGTACACATTAAAAGATATTACTGTGGTAGTAGGGTATTATTAATATTTTTTTTAAATGACATTAGCAAAAAGCTTTGTCAGTATGTATGGTGTGATTAATTGTACGTTGTGCGAAATGACAGAAGAGATATCACTGCACCATTGTGACTGTATGCCGTAATGCTGTCATAGTCAGATACCGTGAAAGATTAGTTCAAGTCAATAAAAGGAAGCTATTATTATCAACGTTCATTTTGTCCTTCGTTTCATAAGTTATCTTATGTATTTCCCGACTAATCTTTCTATTATTAAAGCGTGCAATTATTTTTAATGATTTAAAATATACCGCGACAGTATAGTTTGCGTCAATTTGATGATGTGACAGTACATCATCAAAGTGGTGGTCTAAGCATGATGTAGATGTTATTTTTCAATAAATATTTGATATTGCAGTGATTGAAATAGAAACAAAATCTTACGAAATAAGACTGTAATCTTATCTATTGAAAATTCAAGCTGTTGCTAATATTTCTTCTTAGTTAGTTATATGCAGACTAATGAATGTACAAGTTTTGATAGTCAGGTTGGCTTGAAAAACATATACAACTTTTATTCTATATCCGTTTCATCAAGTTTAACAACGACGAAGTCCTGATTCAATCAACTGACGACGATATATGTGACAGAGCCTACTTAGTCTCTTGAATATTTAATAAACTGTTTGATGTTAAACTTGGTCAGACAGCTTGTCCCTATTTCGCAGAGCGAATAAGCATAGTAATGCTACTAATACTATCCAGCATAACAATATAGCCTTTTGGGCATTACTCAAATGGCATAATATAATGCCGATTTTAGACGGAACAACGAAACTTGATTCAATTTGATTGAAAAGCAACTGAAAGGACACGACTTTATATTTAAATGGATCATTTTGGTTGATTCATCAAAATAAAAATTCAGAATCGATCCGTCGAATATCCCGTTAAGTACGTTTCAAACTTTCTTTATTTAAAATCTATTCACATATAAAAGTATAGGGACTTTATTTGGTTGTTTATTTCGCCTTCGTGACTTCAGTAATGAACCAGTTATTCTGAATGGTATACGTACTGATGAGTCCTCAGATAACGTGGATTAACATAAGACAACTTTTATTCCAAAAAACTGAATTATTTTCAAAAATGTGGGTTGGAAATTCTCTTAAAGACCTCTTTCTGATTTGGCTCTAAAGCATAGATGCGGAACCGGAATGCTCACTATACATGACACTGATCACTTACCATACGCCTATATTTTTATGAGCGATGCCTGATTCAGTAGGTAGATGTACAAGGCTCTTAAGATCATCAGCAAATTTGCGACTAATGACGCCAATATATTCTACGCAATTTTGTCAGAAATATTTTACTGTGCAGGCTGTAAGTTTGTGGAATGCATTACCAATAAGCATCAGAAGTGCAAAGTCACTTACATATTTTAATAAGCTCCTGAAAGATCACTATCTAAATTTGTAAACAATAACTTATACCTATATATGTGTATGTAACATTATGTACATATATTTGTATATAAATATGTGTATTTTTATTCGCTATTAATATATGTACATACTATATACGATTATATATATATATATATATATATATATATATATATATATATATTAAACTATGCGCATTGAATACCGACCCACTATTAGAAATGTAAAATCCTCTACAGAAGATTGTCTAAAAGAAATTGCTATTAGCGATAAGACCACCAATTGTACCATGATATATGAATGATAGGTAATTCTGATGTGTACTGTTTTTTTGATTGCAATAAAGAATATTCCATTCTATTCTAAGTGTTGCTGCGAAAGCAGCACATAACAAGCGAATCAAGAAACGCTCATAGAAATATAGGGACTAGCTCTCTGTCCCGTGTACGCCGAGCAAACCGATTTCAGACCACTGCCTTACTAAGCCAGAAAGCGGCCTTATAGTTCGACCGCTCTTAGAATGCGTTCCTTACTCCGTGAAGATGTGGAAGGATAACATTGTAATGACGAACAATATACGTTTATATATTTATTACTGATTCAATATTTAGGCAAAATTCATATCACCACAACAATTTACGGAAAACTAAATTAGTTTAGCACAAAATGGGAACACATTCTTAAAGCGGCCGAACTACTACTACGATCTAGAATATAGTAGCACGAAAATCTGTTATATATACTTAGACCAAAATGTTCTTATGACATACATTTTGCCCCTAAAGTCTTGCTTACAAAATAAAGTATAAACATTTTTATATTAAATTCTTGTAACATGCACCACCAAATATTCTTAGCAAAGTTACAACGCTACAAGTGATGTACATACTTATGTTTAATATGCAATATTTTTTACTTTTTTTCTCTTGGAGCACCTATCTTGAACTTGTTGCAAACTTAATATATTCCCCTGATACTTTCACCGTTAAACATCGCAAAACTTTCTATTGGTTCACTTCAGTCTTATGAAATATTTTCTACAATTTTGCTGAGATAAAAGATAAAATATAACGAGTGAAAATTTTATCTAGGTGAATAAAAAGTTTATGGCTATCGGCACGTATCTATAACTATTTTCAGTTCTTCTTATATTATCAGATTATTCTATGAATACAATTTTGTCACTTAGAATATAGAAGATGCGCCCGATTAGCCCCTTCTTAAACCGGAATTTAAATGCATTTAAACTGCCGGTAAGTTTGATTTTTTTCGTCAGTTTGTGTCCGTCAGTGTATAGTCGGACCCATAACATATGTTATCGTTAGATTTTCCAATCGTTTTGGTAACGGTGCAAACCTATCTCTTTTCCGAGTGTTATACAAGTGTACGTCGCTACTACTACATGCGTGTATGCGTGCATACGTACTTTGCATAGGTACATGGAATCATTGACTCTACTTCTACATGATCCGACCCTACATAATTAAATAAATTAGTCCAGTGCGTGACAATCTACGAGCTACGGAGAGTGCCCTAGAGATATATCTTTATAGCGCTATGCAGACTACGTTTTCTTGTCAAATTGCAACCATATTGACTTAGTAGTGTCTGAGAAAACTGTGACATATAAATACAGACAAACAGGTAGGCTAGTGAAACGAAAAAAATACGTTTAAGATAACGTAAATAGTTTAAAACCTCAGTACGTTTAATTTTTTTTATAATCTTATATATAAAAATCAATTGCTGTTCGTTAGTCTCGCTAAAACTCGAGAACTGCTGGACTGATTTAGCTTATTTTGGTTTTGAATTATTTGTGGAAGTTCAGGGAAGGTTTAAATGGTGAGTAAATATGAAAAAAATTGATTCGAAGTTAGCCGGGCCAGCTAGTATTATATAATAATAACAGCCTAAAACGTCCCACTGGTGGGATTGGGCCACGCCATTTATCGAAGGGAAAGGACAGAATACCTGCCACGGTTATACAAGGTAATTATCAGTTATTTCGACATGTAGTGTCTTTTTCCTTCAGCGTCATGACATAGTAACTATAAAAAATGCAAATTAGCCAGGATTCAAACCGGTGTCACTTTTGAAACCCAAAGAGAAATTATTACCCACTAAGCTTTTTTACTGCCTGAAGCTACCTGATGGAAAGCGGTTCCATCGACTATGGGCGTTTGCTACACCAGAGGTGCCGCTAACGCGTTGCCGAGCTCTAAGAAACTTTATAACACCAAAGCAAAGGGAAAACATTTTAAGCCACGGCTTAAAATATTTTGGGGAACACTAAATAAAATATGACATGAAAATCGTTTAATAACAAGTTTGGTAATACACTGAAACTGGAGGCACTACATATTATCGGTTAGTAGTTAAATCAAACCGCTACTTTGCAAGTGATATCCGGTTAGTTGAGACGGCTGTGCTCCGAGACTTTCCAAAATGTCCAACGCACCAGTTTGGTTTAGTTCAGTTTCAAACGCAAAGATGCACATTATTACTGCAGACAGATTTTAGGACTTGGTCAAAGTTGTTTAATACAAAATAAAAGTATGAATCTAGAAGAAGTGTTTCATTATTTAATTTATTATATTTTTGTGTCTTCTGTTTCTTAATATATAGCATTGTACGATTTATGTATAGCCAGCTAGCCAGCGTCATATATTCAACAATATTCAAGTTTTATAATATTTTCAAGCAAATAGGCAGAAGGCGAAAACTGGAACCTCCCCTCCATGTCACCTTAGGCCAAATTTCAGGTCTTTGTCTGACAGCAACAACAGAGTGACTGTAGCATTGCAACACGTCATATATCGCTAAAAGTTGATATTTTCCACGGAAATACAATTCTTGATTAAAACTGCAATTGCAACTGTGCAGTGTTCAAATTTTCACCAAACAAGTACTGGCGTTTAGATAACTTATAAAACTTGTAAACAATCTTAATATAAATATGATTTTTTCGAAACCAATGTGAATATACATAACGGGAAACCTACAAATCGAAATTACCGATGTGCGAAACAGGACAATCCGTCTTGAACAGTCATGGCGGGTATACCATGGATTGCCTGAAATGAGAAGACTAGCGCGCCCAGCAATATATCGTTTACAAATTGAGGTTATTCTTAAAAACATTTTAAATAAATTTAATGCTGAAAAGCAAGAAAGCAACATTTATCCTAACAAAATGTACGCAAGTAACAATGTATTTAAAATTTCAAATATTTTATAAAGTGCTGCCATGTAGGAATAAAACGGTTACATTATCACACTTTAAAAAAGAAACAGAAAAACCTAACCTTTTAAAAGGCCATAAAAAGAAAAGTACATTTAATCTCTACACGATTTCACACACTTAAAAGCAATAAATAGCAGTGCTTTTGTTGTGCGGGGCTATTTAAACGCGATGTCCCAAGGGTTGGGTGACCTTTGAATGTCTATTGGCAAAACGATCAGGGTACATCCAGTTAAATACGTAAGCGGATGCGCAGCCAACCCTAATTGGATCACAATCGGTAACGTTACGTGAACCACGCTCCGCTTGAGGGCTATTGGCATCGAAGCCGCCTGACATGTACTTTAGATTTCCAAGATACCACGCTCTGATAGCCCCCATTCAGCATTCTTAATCAGCGTGCACAAACTTTACTTACAGGACAATAGACATAAGGAGGCTATCCACATACTTGATCTACCCACGTAATAATTATAGCTGAAATACTTGATATTGTACATTTCAAAGTTCAAGATATGCCGACTAAGCAATTTGTAATTTGTATTCGTTGTTGACAATTCAAATTTCTTAATTAAAAAGTTGCGACACGCGATAATTGCATTCATTATCATTGCACAAACAATTGCCTTAAGCCAGTTTGATCGACGCAACTTTAAATCCGGCAACAACACGAGTAATTAACCGGGCTGCGGGGAAGTTTAATCGGTATGATTACGCGACGATCGCCGCGCTAGATAGAACAAAACAGATAAAACTCTCATCAAATACAATCAGCGGTTGCCTGGACAGGGCTTAAAGCACTAGGCCTCTGTATCCCGCCATTTTCTCGGGGTGAATTTCATTACCACTAGCTCGTTCGGTAATCTCGAGCAGGCAAGTGCTTTAATCTACCCGCTCCCAGTTCGATTTCAACTCTTCAACGCGCTTACTTCATTTTTACTTATAATCCACTTTTAATTGCCTCCTCAAACTGTTCAACTATTCAATTTCAAACAGAAATTAATTACAAAGATAACTGTGGTAGCTGAGAATTTAACGATTGTATCGAGAGTCATCCTACAAAGAAAGATCAAGATTTGAGAGTATTTTCGTTGATTGATGTAATCCTCCGCTTAAAAATTCAATTTAGTTTACACAGTCTTTAAAAGTAAGTTAATCAGAAATTTATAATTCATAACAAATAATATTGTTATGAGTTACGGGACTCCAATTAAAATACTATACAAACACGTATAACACAGGTACAAATATAACTGAACACAACAAGTACAAACGTAATGCAGAAGGTCATAATTCAATAAAACACGCCAAGTCCGTCACTATTAGATTACCGATTGTAGTACACACGTCTCGCTTCGATCGTGGTTCTCGCTCGACTGCTCCTCCCTCCATCAGGCCATAGTTTTATATTGCTCAAATGCAATGTGCCCGTATCGTAGTCGACATAATCCAAAGCACCTGGCTAATGAGTCGGCCGCAAGTGGCCACAAACGGGTACAATAAACAATGGGCTGTTCTCTAGAACGTATGCCAATAAATAAGTAAACAAAAGAAGACGATCATAAAAGAATTACAATTAGTTCAAATGTCTTTGTCGGCGCTTAGGTTGTAACAATATTATTTTATGTTCCACGCTTTTGATAGAAATGCATACATTAGAGTTAAATAAAATAAATATTTGTTAGAAACATAAAAAACAGCTAATTTAAAAGCAATTTTTTACTTGCGGGATAACCTTATGAGCATAGTAGGCGTAGTTGTAAAAGGTGACGGGAGATCGACATGCGGTGTCTCTCGGTGTCTATGAATCGGCGAGGATTAATCGAAGACTGCAGTTACGATTAGTCGATGATTAATGTTCGCACTGCGACGCCATCTGCCGAATTAATTGCTTCATTTCCTCTCGATTGCACCAAATGGAATTTTGTATTTCCATTCGTAAAATCGTTCGACGTTTTTGTGCGACGCAGAACGCTTGTTCAGGTGTGTTATGGACTCGATGATAAATTGTTACTTACACCAGACCGAACCGGAATTGCTATTATTTGACATACTTTATATCCAGTCTGACAGGCGGGAGTATTATTACTACACGGATTTGTTAATTTGTACACAAACAAAAATATAAGCAAACATTTATACGGGCACAAAATTTAACGTCTCAAGAACGAGTTGAATTCCTTTGTGTAAGTCGAAAGTTTACACAAAAGAGGGGCCCGTATGATTTGTGGATGCGTGTAATTTTTCAAACGTCATATTTTTTGTAACAATTTTCCCCAAATAAAGTTTTGCTATTGTGCTACACCGACGTATAAAAGTGTGTTTTGTATCTTTTCTTGTAAGTTTTTCAGGTAAACTTTGATACAGCTATGAGTGCTAACAGTTATGTTAAAGCTTAATAAATTCTGAATTTGCGACAGAAATCGAATACAGTGATGTTACGTGTTAGGTATCACAAAACAATAACTATTTTAAGGCAGCTATTTCGATCTGTTGTAGTGAATAACAAAGACTTATTAGCAATTCTTAAGAAGAGTAAAGACATATAACTTTGAAAATCAATGTAGGGATAAATTAAAGTAGTACAACAAATAGCAAGCAAGTATTCCTTACTGACTATTGGCCAAGATACTGTCTATATATACCTAATATACTGGATATTTTAGACTTCGAACATATAATTGACGGTACTTTAATTAAGTGGTACGTGAAATGAGGCAAACATAGTTGTTCTACCAACCGCCAGGTGCAACGTTCTTCAGTAAACTGAGAAGTGATGCATTTAAGTAACTCTTTATGTTTTTACTGTATTGTGTTGCTGTTTTTACTGTGTATATTTGAGATGATATAAATTGAATTACTTTTAAATAGTAATTTAATAACTGCGAGGCATGGGGTGGCTATAATGGGGAGGCTGGGGTCCACCGGGCCAAGTAGGACCCAATCTTTATGTCATATTGGATATATATCCAAATATGTTGATAAAAAAATATTGAGTAGAATTGATAAAGATATTCATTTTATTACTTCTATTGTTACGATATATGCGTTTATTCATATATTTTAGGACGTCTCGATGTCGCTAACATACGGAAACTAGTCGTCAAGTGGTACCAAAAATTTAGTATTATGAAATTACAAATAGTGAAGTGAAGTTCTCTTTGAGACGAACGAAGCGGGTGAAACGGGATTGTTGAAATGGTAAGCGGATGAGTTATGGACAGGTAATATTGCTCGAGCCTTTCTGTTAGGTAATCCTTTGTCGTATTGGTGTGTGCGCCTATCCAACGTGGACGGAGGCTGTCAAAGAGCCGGGGGCTATCTGTTGATAGCTGTCGGCGCATCCACTAGGGATAGACGGCTTTTTAAGCTGCACTAAATAAATTTTACAACAGTCTTTTGTTACTAGTACGAAAAAATGTATTAAATTTTTAAAAAAGCAAGTAATACAATTTAGGAACGTCAGTATCAAAAAAAATACGTATATTGGCGTGAGACGACGCTGCAAAGATATAAATAGAAGAATCAGAAGTCAACGTTTTTTTTTTGTATGATCCAAGAAATTAGTTAATTATATTTTTTGGTATTTCCCTTTATTTTAATATTCCATAATTTTGAACAGATCGCTATATATAGACAAAAAAAAGTCAACTTTAATTTTGTGTCGTTTAGAGACAGCTGTATTGATATTTAGTATATGTGTAACTTCGATTACGTAAGAATATATAGTTATATATCTGAAGATTTATATAGACATATATATTTATATACACTAAGATAACCAAAACAAACATTAACGACTTGTAAGTTGTTTTGGTACGTACACCGCATAATTATCCGGTTACGAACGTGCGTCAAGTTTCCCAAACAAATGAACTAGTTCTGGGGGTAAAACTCGTCAATTCCTAGACAAAGACGCTCTACTATTGGCATAATACAAACAAGTATAGCAGGTGTAAGGAGTGCTTTCATAGTTGGCAGGAATGCACTCATATTTCCGGATTTCATTCCCTCTGGGTGCTGTATATTACACATAGCAAATCCAAATGTCATCATAACGTAACCCTGGCGGTGTTCCCCGTAGATTGTGTTAAACAAAGAGGTATTAAATAGCACCAACGAACTACTTTATTGCACCTTCCATACTGTATGCGCTCACGTCATACATTTCCTTTTAATTAAAATTTGATATCATAAAATGTTATATGTACCAGAGATTATTACTTTTGAATTTATAGATATTGTTACGAGTTGCAGGACTCGAATTAAAGTGCCGTTGGAATTATCATAGAGTTTATTAGAACCACAAAAACACGTATAACACAGGTACAAATATAACTGAATACAACTAGTCCAAACGTAATGTACGGTTCAATAACACGCGCAAAGTCCGTCACTAAATAGATTACCGAATGTACACAAGTCTTGCTTCGCTTGTGGTTATCGCTCGACTGGCTCTTCCTCAATCGGGCCATTGCTTTATATTGCACAAATGCAAATATGTCTGATCGGCAAGCGTCGACGCAATTTCTTAGAAATCGTAACCCGCACACCTGGCTAATGACTGTCATAAAAGATTACAATACACAATGGGCTATTTTATAATCACCAGTTTTAAACACAAAGTAAACAAAAGAATTCCAAATGCCGAAAAGGTAATAAAATGTGTTTCTACAGGGCTGCAGGTGTGAATTTGTCTTTGTCGGTCATAACAATATGTTTGCCAGATTTATTTAAATCTGTTTTCTCTTGTTTAGCTGTATACAGCAGGCTGTCCATCTAATGATAAGTGGACATAAATGACAGTGCGCTTCCTACTAAGTTAAAACTTCAACAGCTTGCTTTTAGTTGCCTATGATTAGATAAGACTGGATAGTTTTTAACTGAAAATGTTTATTATAAGTATGTTTGAAACTTTAAACATAAGCATCATTAATCATAAGACTATATATATACATATATATAATATGCATTCAATATTGGTTAGCAAATAGTTTTGTAAAATTAAATTTAAATTAAATTAAATTAAATGCATACAATTAAAAATTGTATGCATTTAAATGTTTTTTTTTTAAGTTTTTAGTGTTCAATACCAAGTGTTGATGGTGAATGAAAACATATTAACTTGCACGTTGAGATAACACATGATGGTATACTATTCATTCTCCTAAAATAAAGAGCATGAGTGCAATATTAGCAAGCCAAAACGTATATATTGTTATTTATCTTTTAAAACAATTTTTTTTATTGCATGAATTCAGCAGACAGACAGACAGCCCACACGACGAAAAGCGGTTACCATCGCCTATGGACATTTGTAACACCAAAGGTGCCACCAATGTGCTGCCGCTTTCTAAAGGGAGGCTGGAACCTGGCCACCAATGCCGGAATACAACTGCAGGTTATTATGTTGGCATACTCTAGACCAGGGATGATAGCCATGCAGACAGGCAAACACACTACCACCTGGCTGAGGGTCATTCTGTTGCCTCTGACGCAATGCCGCCCGGCCGCGGGAATTATATTCTTTCTCCGTTCTTGCACGATAATATTCTGTTCTAAATCTTTCCTACTAAAAAGACAACAGAAAGATATTCGTGGAACAAAACCACCACGTTTTAATGACAAACGAAACAATGACCTAGAGATTGCGAAAGGAAAGTTTATTTTAATTAATTTCGTCGCAAATTCGTCATTGTTTTACAAAACAAACTGACTAAGCGTAAACATTAGACGTTTTCGATTACGATTTCACCGTCGAAACGGCAGCTGGCTAATTAGCATAATCCAGTTGCGAAAATAAGCAAACTTAATTTTACTAAAAACATTGAAACGTGTGCGAGTACGCGTCGGTGCGGCGCTTTGGTTCGCCATGCGAGTTGCGTTGATCGTTCAAATATTAATTTAAACATGCTGCGTTAAGGGACTTTGTAGAGGTCTGCCAAATCGGCAAGAAATGGCTGTTTTCGGGATGATTGCTGGCTAATATGGTTAGTATGCAACCTGCGTACTATTACGTACTGCGTACTGCGTAAAATAAATGTGTGTTTGTGTGTCCAATTCACACGTAGTAGAAGTGAAACTTCAGGGAATATAATTCTTCTTTTAAAAAGTTAAATTAATATAAATATAATACCTTTAGTCTACATCCGTCAACATATTCAAACATTTTAATCCAAATTACGCTTTAAATCACTACTGTAAAGTTCAAAATTCAATGCACTGTTAGGCACAATTGCCTTTGATCTACGTATAAAAGAATGTCTGCCTTAAGTATATGTAGATAGAGCTAAAATACATTTGAAATTTTTTAAGTTTTATTTAAATTGACAATTAATACTAACTGGTAATGAGAAATGTGTATTATTTCGAATTAAATAAGTTGGATTTTATGTGTTTATCTCCTTTTAATGTCACTATTTCGTTTCATCGATTTTCAAATCACAAAGTTTCTATAAAAGTTTCACTTCAAAAACTACAGTGTACTAATTTATTAAGGCCAGTTCCCTAAAAAGGACTAATGTGGATTTTATTTTTCAAAAAGGATTCCCTCTAAATTTTGTCCCTCAGGTCAAATAGCCCCCTGGAATCTGTTGACCGTATTCTGTGCAACGCGCTTAAGAAGTGATAGCTTAACGTCGTTAATTTCCCAAACAATATTTTCTTTCAGTTTGGAAATAATTTCTTTGTTTTATAAATAAACTTGGCTTTAGAGATACCCTTTAGAAAAAAGTTCAATGGTGTTTACTATTTAATGCTGCACAATGGTTTTTGAGTCATGGTAACCCTATCTATTGTTTATACTTCGGTACATATTCTTGATGCATGCATATTTCCTTCTCTTTTTGTATACTGGTATGTATGTACATTTATCTCTGTCAACCCCCATTATGATTTACTTCACGAAGAAGCCGTAATTATGTCGTCAGATTCGTTTGCGGTGTTAAATAGACTGATATGTAAGAAATAATAAGTTTTTTGGCAAGTGCAGTGAGTTGTTGAAACAAACTAAATGGAGGCCGCCCTGAAAAGTGATTGTTATTATTTGAGTGATTGATTGAGCTGATTTCAAGATATGTGCAAGATATGTACTTTGAAGCCAAAGGCGGTCATGTTGTTTGGACATAAGTTTGGGTAAGTCCATCTAATTTGTACTTATTTATTGTTATATGACAAACATTTACACAACAATCGAAAGAAACAAATTTATACTATTATCTTCAGCGGTTTCGTGTGTACGGAATATCCGGGGTTTTTTTAACTTCGGATCAACTTGTTTGAAAAAGGTTCGAAGAAGAATCAAAGTGTCTTCAGCAGTATGAGGCGTTACATCATCTTGCTAAAACCATGTGTGCGGGTGCGATGCGACGGCCGGTAGAAGGCAAAGAGACGTGGAAGAAGAAGCAAGGGGAAACTTACCTTGCCACCAGTCCACCACCACACTGCACTCGTCCCCCGGGGGTTCACACACTTCACTAGGATTTGATTTAGGCGAATTAAAATTATTTATATAGCAGTTTTCTTTATATCGTGATCCAAATATATCTATTGCGGTGACAGCACTGACATAATGTGAGTGTTTCTCTTGTTTGCGCATTCTTCATTTAAAGTTTATATCTTGATGGCAAGGATGGGGAGAAATAATTTATAAGGAAGTGTTCCTCGGTGCAACCAGTGTGTGAACTAAAGGAAGGACGATCTTTAAGTTTTGCAAGAAAATAATCATTCATCACGAATCAAAAAGAAACGCCATCCACAATAAGGTGTTTACCCTCTGAAGTACTCAAAAAAATAAAGTCTATTTATGCCATAGATTGATAACGCATACCAAATAGTATTTTTGGGCTGTACAGTAGCTGCTGATGATTCAAACGCAGGATCTGCCTTTAATGACCAATAATGGCAACTTTATGATGCATAACGTAAATATCGGATAATGTACAGCGAACAGATTTATCCGTGCAGGAACGGAGAAAGAATATAATTTCCTTCGGCCGAACGGCGTGTCGTAAGAGACGACAAAACAACCCACAGCTAGGTAGGATATTTGCCCATCTGAATGGCTGTCACCCCTGGTTTAGAGTATGCTGCCATATGCTAACAACTTGAGTTGTGTTCCGGCATTAGTGGCCAGGTTCCAGACTTCCGTAAGAGAGCAGCAGCGCATTTGGAGCACCTTTGGTGTTGCTTGCATGATGGTAACCGCTTTCCATCAGGTGGGCCGTCTGCCTGTCTGCTGAACTCGTGCAATAAAAAAACAGACTCTTTGACAAATAACGACACAATAATTAGTATTTCTTAGAAAGACTTTAATTGCACACGTTACATATCTGTCTACTAGGACACTGTGATTAGTAAATCCGTACTAATGACGATTCTAACGAAACCCCTTACACATCCGTCCGATGAACAGTTTTGAATTTTTTTTTAATTGAATTCCTAAATCTGCTACCAGGCCCTTTACATGCAATATAATGTAAAGAAACTTTAGAAAAAGTTAGAACAGAAGAAAGCTAAGAATAACAGTCGCCTAGCTAAAAAGCTCCTAACGCTGGTGTTAGACGAATCAACCAAATTGAATCAATTTGTTGAAAGGCGCAGAACTGAAATGATTTGACGACATTCAATTGATATTGAATGACTCAGTTTTATATTTACATGGATCAATTCAGTTGCTTCATCCAAATTGAAAGACAAAAATGTATCGTCTAATATCCGCTTAAGCTCTAGGGCTTTTCTGTCAATTGTGTGAAAGCCTATTTGTTTTAGACGACATTTTGTGATAGACTTAACATGACACTTTCTTATCCTTATATCTCAAACTTAAGAATATACAAAGAACCTGGTTTCCAATAAAACAATAGAAATTCTTCTTTTTCAAATTTAGAACACAGTTTATTACCTAACTAGCGGTCCACCCCGGCTACGCACGGGTATCTAAAAAAAACTTTTTTGTTGAGTTTAATTACCTACTAAGCGAATTCATAATATTTCCACTCCCGTACTGCCCGTACCCCAGTGACGCCTACATCGCATCGCAAGGTGCTGCCTAGCTAGCCGATCAGGGTGAGTGGTGACCACGCAACTTTTTTCTAATACTTACATATTTAAACTCGTAACATTTTTCGAATAGAATGTCCGAACTAAATAATTCAAAAAGTTATATAAAGGTATTGAAGCAGTCTTAAATATGAAGTAATTTATTTTGATAAGGATGAATACTAAGATACAAATAAAGAGCCTTTTCTAGCGGTGGCATTTCAATTAAAATTTAAAAATTAAAAACAATTATTGTGGCATAACTATAATAGTTAGACATATGCTGTCACGACACTTTTTGTAAATAATGATGTGTTCTGCAAAGTCGTACATTATTTTATTCTATCAGCAATAGTTTTCGCAGCGCACGCGATTTTATGTATGTTTTTTACACCTTGGGTTATATTATTGGAGTTTTAGTAAAGATCCTTAATTTTTTTGAAAATATAATATAGTCTATGTCACCCGGGGATAGCATAGCTTGTCAACAGTGAAATAATTTTTCAAATCGATTCAGTAGTTTCGGAGCCTATTCAATGCAAACAAACAAACAATCAAATCTTTCCTCTTTATAATATTATTATTAGTATAGATAAATAAAATAAATGAATAAATCGGCAGACAAACACACACACTGCGACACACAGATGATGCGTTTGTTTGTACCAGATTTTCCAAATGTTGTTGCATTAAATAAAAAGAATAAATGAAAAACCGATAAGAAGTGAATTCTTAAGTTTTGCAACTCAAATTATGAATACTAATTGTCTACGTTGGGAAATGGGATGCACGATCCCAAATATTAATTTCAATTAATTGGGATCTAAATTTAGGTTATAGTAACCTTGGGTCCCAGATATATATTTTAGTTTTCACGTATATTTATATCTATTATTTAATTAGAGTTATGATTTTACAATCTATTATAGAACCGCCATAATAATAATTCTGAATTTCTATTAACTCAATTAACAGTGAAGTATCTTGACATTAGCTTCGTCCTTCAAAAGAAGCGATACCCCCCATCCAACACAGTATTTATTTACATGCAATTATTGTGTCCGGTCGCGGCTGGCGACTTATTATCATATAAATGAGAGAGAAAAAGCAACGGTTGGCCATTAATCAAGAGAATGGAGCAACAACACTGGCTAATACACTTATCAACTTTAATTCAATAAACCGGGCGGCGCGAGCGCCGGAGCGCGCGACTCAACTTTTCGTAACGTGAAAATAAAGTGGGAAAATAAAATGCAAGACCCCAAACACTAATTCCAATTCATTGCGTTTCTAACTTTAGGTTACAGTTACATTGAGCCCAAGATATAAGTCACAAAGATACAGCTAGGTAATTTTATGAGAAATATGATCTTGAATGTTAACTTTACCAAGTAGGCATAATAAAGTAATATGATTTATATTATATAATTAATATATTAATTAATTTTCTTAAAATTATATAAACCAAATGCAAAGCAGGAAAGAACAACATTTATTTTATCACATTGCGAGACATTAGACATTAGTTAAAAAAACGTATAACACACTAAATACGTAACAAACAGCATATTTCGCGATGGTACCAATTTGTAGATGAAGTTTAGCAAATTCCAGAAACAAGTGTCTAACGCTGGTTTGCCTATTTGAAATGCCTATATAAATTATTTTTATTGGTAATTTAATCGATGTAAGTATAAATTTAGTAGTTTTCTATAATAATAATAATTTTAATTACTAGATAGGTATATGTTTCCTAAATGAATAGATAACTATTGTTTACTGGGTAAATCTCCTGCGCGTATCATTGGCCACAACCAGGGGTTTGTTTAAATCCTATATCTTCTTAAGCATTTTCCAGTTCAAGTGCCATTTTGATAACAATAATGTGCATTAATCAATGATAATGACAATGACATTATATAATAAGACTACGTTTTAACGGTTTTAAGCTGAAAAGTGACTGAAATGGCGGAATAAAAACGAAATAAAATACCGCACTTAAAACTGCGGACTAGTTATTCATTTAGTGACATTGTTAAAAAATGAATGATGTAGCACGAATTTTAAAAAAAGGTTGTTGCGGCCAATGATGTCTTCAGGAGGTTACTAGTACTACGTAGTTGACGTGCGTATATCCTTGTAAATTTTAGTTCCATATCTGAAAATCAACTGTTAAATTCGTATTAAAGAAGAGTTCTATGCATACACGAAATTTCTTAAGTATCTATCCGAATTTCATGTAAATTGAAGGGTAGTAGAGGTAGGCTAAAAAAATGATGGTTGGACTGTGTAAAGGATGACATGATGATTTATGGTGTGACAGAAAATGTTATACTGAAAACGCACACCGCATCATTCCTAAATAATTGGAAAAAAGAGAAAAGAAAGAGAAACATATGTTTTAACTTAGATGTGCACAATCGTGAAAAGGTCACTGATAAACAGAATAACTTTTGCATCAATAATATAACTGTGAATTAAGTTTGCTTTCATATTTTAATAAAATACATTGTTATATTTTAAGCTATTAAAATCTGTAATAACACTAGTTAAAATGATAAAATCAGTTCTGCCCTGATTGTAAAGGCGAACAGGTTTCGCGATCCAATTTCATGCCTTCGTGAACTCATGCACCAATGGCCTAACCACCGGAGAAATTTCACTAACACAAAGTTATGATTAATTGAGGCAATAACATGAAGACTACGTTACATTGTCCTGACGCTTAAAGTCCCGAGGGACACCGTGCCTAAGTACAGAAAGTACTATCATTTGTCATTACCAAAGGGTAACACTTAAAAAATTGTTTGTGTATGAATAAAATAGAAAGAGATAGTTGGAAATAAGTTTCTTTTTATATTTGAGTGTTGAACGTAGTAAATACGTAGTTTTAGGATAAGAATTTTATTTATAAATTTTAAACATATAATAATTTGATATATTCCTTTGAAAAGTCACCCAAAGATCACTTACAACAAAGAGCCTCTCAGACCTTGATATGTATTTTATGCGAATTTATTCTCTAATTGATCTGTTAATGATAAATAACTAAATGGTAATTAAAATTTATATTTAACAACATCCAAACGATCTATCGTAAAAATATATCATTTTCCTTTTTTAAATAATCAAGTCAATCCAGGGAATATTTTCCGACTTTTGCGACATAGAAAAACAGCTGAATACCTATGTATTATAAAGATTTCATAAGGTCTTTAATCTATTCTCTAATTCTTTCTAACCTTATGATACGATATACGGTCAATAGTGGTGGAACTTCGTGCTTTTATTGTAATTTAATTCATTTTATTAACTGACTTAAAGAAGGGGGTGATTCTCAAATCCTCTATATGTTTTTTTTTGTATTCGTTACTCGGTTTCTCCGTCAACTGCAAGCCAATTTTCAAAATTTTTCTTTTAATCGAAAGGTTATACTTCCGGTTTGCTCCTATTGTCACCATATCAGTATTTGATGAGTGGATTCCAAGGGATTAGAGAAACGTATGAAAATTTATAACAGACTTTTTCGTAACACGATATCTCCGTCAATTCTAAACCGATTTTAAAATTTTCTTCTTTACTCGTAAGTCTTATACACCCGAGGTGGTAGCATGGTCATCAAGCCAGGATCTGTTGAGTGGATTCCAAGGAAATCTAGAGCGAACCCTATACGCCTAAATTCTTGGAGAAAAGCTTGTAAACGCGCATAGCTATTACATTTTCTACAGGCGCTTAGTTATTTTATATCCATGTTACGCAACTTCTCCGTCAATTGTGGATCCATTTTGATTTTTTTTCTTTATTTAAGTATATAATTCCGGTGATTCCATGGTCATAAAGACAGGATCTGATGAGTGGAACCCAGAGAAATCGAAAGTAACTCCTATTAAAAAACGCCGAGAGCCTACATTTTTACAAGAAAAAAGCTTGTTTGTATACGCGTGCCAGTATCATTATAAACTTTTTTGTTTAAAAACTTAATTAGTAAATTTGTCATAAGTAACGAGGTTTTCAAATTGATTACAAAGCCACGTGTTGCTTAAAAGGGTCCACTACCTAGAAAGCATAAAAGTCTAAGCTTAGAATATCTGAGAACAATACTACACGGCACTCTCCGAGTTGGATATTCCTTACAACAGTTCTGACTTTCATAGCCAAGACAAAGGGACTTCCTACGTCCCAACAAAAACTCATCCACGCCAGATGATGTGTCTATGGCGAGAAATTGCAAAAAAAGAAAAAGTAACTACTACGTATGAATGTAAGTACGTGCGCGTAGAATTTTAAAACGAGCCGTATTTTTCTTCGTTGAAGAAAACTGTAGCGGATGCGAGGGCATAGACAAAAGGCGGGCACTCTCTACTTTGTTAGGTATTTGGCGTTAGTAGGGTTGCGATATAATGAATAATATAATTATAATACCAAAATACGCTATATATCAACTACATATACACTATATAGCGACTCGTTATGGAAAAATTAAATAACTAATAAATTCCAAATATCGAGAAAAGGCGGTTTTGTATATTGTTTTTATTCGAGTGGTGATAATTTATAATTCGTAAATAAACTTATTGTACATTATTTTATAGGTATGTCAAATAAAATCTATATTTTATATATATATATATATATATATATATATATATATATATATATATATATATATATATATATATATATATATGATTTTTCCATACATATTTCTGATTTCGGATTATTGTTTTTTTTTTCAATAAAATCTTTATCTAGTTTGGTTCTGTTAATATACAACGTATATATAAACGTTAATTATACCAAAATAAAGATTACTATTTCAGCTTTTAAAAATTGCAAAATTAATTTTGCTACTACAGGGCGACATACACCACTATCACCAGACCATTTAGACTTAAATCGATATAAATTGGATTGGGATTGTGACTGAATACATTGATAACGTTTTGTTACAGTTTTATAAATCTATAACTGTTTTATTCAGGTATAGAATTTTCCACATATTCTTTCATTTATTGAATTTTGTCAATTGTATTTTAATACAACATTAATTTAAAAAATAATTATGAATATGCGTAGGTATTTATCATGTCACGCCGAACAGGCGGTTAAACGAATAACGTTGTTCACCCTTCGATAAAAATACCGATATTGCTATCGATATTTTTAGCGTTGCATCCCTATGCTTGAGTAAAAGCGAATGGAAATGAGCGTTACGTCGCTACATCCTGCGACCCCCTGCTTAACTACTCGTACAAACACAAAGTCCTTACATAAATCTTGTCCTGGCGAGAACTCGCACGGCGCCGACTCACCTCGCGAGGTAACTACGCACTCCGGATCCCACCCCCAGATGTATCCGATAACACAACAAATAAGAATTGGGCTTCGAGCCCCGTGCAAATTTGCAATGATAAAAACGCGAATTTATCGCTCTTAAGCTCTAAGTACGCTTTATTGAGTTCCGGCTGAGTGGCTTCTTTATATTTAAGACACGTCTGCATATCGTTTTGTACATAAATTTACAATACCTCTTATGAAAACAATTTTTTGTATATGTTCATATCGGTAATGGTGTTTATTAAATATTTACAATTAATATTTACACTCACATTTAAAATATACTAATACTTTACTAATAATATGTACAGCTTAATTTGCAAAAAAAAATAACAAAAAATAAATGGGTCCCAAATCACCATCAGTTGGGAACGTTCCCGAAACGCTAGCTGCGTTCCACGTTATATAGCAACGCTTACGCGTTGCCTAAAATACAAGTCGCAAATCTTATAGTAGGCTTAGCAAATCGTCTCTTTTTTTTATTTTGTCACAGAGTTGGCTACTTATATTTAAATTGTTAACTCTTAGTAATAAATGGCTGCACAAACGAGACTTTTTCATACAAAATTTGATATAATTATTTTATTAGAATTATAGAAAACATAAATATTGGTGCGGACACATCGTCGTGTCATGCTCGAATCCACTTACAGACTGTCTCTTACCAACAGCAAGTAGCAAATATATAAGGAAATGGCGCTTTCTTAGAATGTATAGTGCAAGCTGAAGAATCTCTACATCCAAAAGTAGATTACGATTAGTATACGATCATGTATCATGTTCATGTTAAAGAATTTTCTTTGTTACCTAGAGCAGGCAAACAGGAGGCGGACTACCCGATGTTACAATCTCTTATGAACCTTTCTAATACCAGCGATGTCGCCAACACGTAGCCGGATTTGAACAAATTTTATAGTAGCAAAGTTTCATCTGGAGAACCGTTGCCTAGTTGAGGAAATCACGATGAACAACTCGCCAATGGCGATCGGTGGTGTACGTCACTAATTCCAATGTGGGATATTTATATGGTCATTAAAATGCACTTCGCTTGCGTGAAGTATGCTGTACTCAATTTTATAATAATCTCTTCCTTTCTAAAGCCAGAACAGAATAACAAATATGGGCACTTTAAAATTTATTGGAAGTGCTCGAACCCACGCCACTGCGCTACTAAAGCTCTTATATATGTACATATGTGATAATCGATTGGAGTAATGAGTCTATTAGTATAATATATTTTCTGAGTACAAGAGAACTTATATGATAACAAAACGTATACTTACGGCTTTGGATTTAATTAACAAGCTCCTGGCAAGTCTTTGTCAGTTGCTGCAAGAGTGACATCGTTTTATTAATTGGGTTCCCACATACGCGTAAATACGCACACATTTAATAACATCTATTAACATAACTTATTCACTGCTTTTGGAATGGTAAAACCGCATTTACGGTATATGTAAATATGAAAATAAATTTATTTCGTTGTTTTGTTTGCTCTTCAATGGTTTAGGCTTCGAAAACAGTGAGCACGGTGAGGGTAATGGGATCCAGTGCAGGACGGACGGAAACGCGTATTTCTTCTCGTGAACACAATACTTAGTGGGGCGTGGAAATTAATTAATTTTTTGAGTGAGATATTTTTCTAAAAGTAGTTTTCGACTACTACGATTATACCCCGAAAATGAGTGAGAAATGATCATGTAAAAGTCGTGATCACTTGCCACAAGTGTAAATCCACCCCGCTCGCGCTGGCGTCGTTCGCTTGTTCCGTGGCTGATTCCGCGCACACGCTCCACTGTCACTATGTTCATACTTATAAGGAATTACATGTTCGGGACACCCGCTTGTAGATTCCGCCATCCGCGTCCCTCTCACTGTGTACTTAAGGTGGTAATTGTAATGAAATTTAACTTTACACATATACCTACAAGCGATATAAAGAACTGCGTAGTACAAAGGTAAATAATGCGTTGGGTGTAAGGAGTCACGTGGAAAAAGCGCGTTATAAACTCACGCATCCACAACTTTCTGTATATCCAGGACAAATCAATTAAACTGTAAAGCCGCCAATCAATTATGGTGTTTAATTTATCATTCCCGTAAGCTATTAAAATTCTTTAAGATAGGTCATCTGCTGTTTAAATAAAGATGTTTCAGATAATATAAAAGAACATCTTGTTACAACCTGAACACCGACAAAAGACAAATTCACATCTGCATACTTGTTGACATTTTATTACCTTTTCGGCATTTGGACTTCTTTTGTTTATTTTGTGTTTAAAATTTGTGATTAGAAAAACAGCCCATTGTGTATTGCAATCTTTTATGGTAGTCATTAGCCAGGTGTGATTCTAGGAAATTCAGTCCACGCGGCCGAGCAGACATATTGAATTTGTACAGTATAAAGCAATGCCCCAATTGAAAGATGGGACAGTCGAGCGATAACCACAAGTGAAGCAAGACTTATGTACATTCGGTAATCTATTTAGTGACGGACTTTGCGCGTGTATTTGAATTACAATCTCCTGCATTACGTTTGGACTTATTGCGTTCGGTTATATTTGTACCTGTGTTACACGTGTTTGTATGGTTCTAATAAACTCTATAATAATTCCAACGGCATTTTAATTCGAGTCCTGCAATTCGTAACAATATATACCCGAACCCAGCAGTGCGACATTTAGTTTTGGTATTAATATAAGGGAATAATGTTGAAACATTTAACATAGCAATTAAGCATACGTAAGTAGATAGGATTTCATAGATACAAGTTCAAATATTTACTAACTTAGATACCGGCACAAATCATTGTAGCTTAAGTAAAGATACTCAAGCTTGAGGGATTGCGCATAATGGACGTGTAACACGTTTTATAATTAATTACCGTCGATTAATTATCATTATGCAACCGTCTGTACGAGTTGAAACAAGCTGGTGTTAAAACACATTTTAACATATTATTGTTACTAAACATTTTAATAGTGAAAATCATTGATCAGAATGCTTTTTAACGTTTCGTAAATAGATAGAAAACTCTTTATTTTTAACTATATGCATATAAAGTAAATAATTCGCAGTCATTTCGTGTAAAATCGGGAACGAAGGGCGGGCGGCCTTATCGCTTTAGAGCGATCTCTTCCAGGCAACCAGTGGATTGTGTTAAAGGAATCGAAAGTTTATGACGATGCTCTGCAAATTAATAATTACACAATACATACTTAACACAACCGTTAAGTAGCCAAATAACAAAATAGTTGACATTTGTCGCCTCTAAAGAACCCTTTAATGTATGCGATCCAACACGCACTTGGTTAATTAATTAAATATTTTTATAATAATTAAAGTTTTTAAGTGACTTCGTTTGCGCAAATATCTAAATACGTGTCTCGAGTACACTGTCCAATTTTCTATCAGGAAAGTATGCTTTCACTTTCGCATTTGTAAATACATACATACATATCTGATAATTGTTTCGTTTTGTCGTTTGGTCGGGAAAGAGGAATAAACTATACGTTCATAAATATATAATAGGAATATGTAATAACAGCTGCGCCCCGCGGTCTCACCCGCGTGGTGATGGAAAATCGTTATATTTTGGATAATTCACACTATATCTTTGTAAATTATAGCCTATGTTATTATGATGTGTAAGCTATATTATTGTAAAGTTTCATCAAAATCCATTCGGTAGTTTTTGCGTGAAAGAGTAATAAACATACATCCATACATGCATTCTTATAAACTTTCGTGTTTATAATATTAGTAGGATTTATGTTATATATTCCGCTGCGGAAGATTTCAAAATATATGTCTTTCTGAAATTTCATTGACTGGTCACAATTGGTTAGAAATTATAAATAAGGACGGGTATGTGGTTTAATCTGCATATTAAAAAATAAAGTATTAAACGGCTACTATTTTTTTTTAAC
Organism: Dendrolimus houi; assembly: GCA_039645545.1. NCBI lineage: Eukaryota > Metazoa > Arthropoda > Insecta > Lepidoptera > Lasiocampidae > Dendrolimus > Dendrolimus houi. The sequence goes on along the minus strand of CM077127.1, from coordinate 17,824,159 downwards.
CAACAAAATTTAAAAAACAGATTAGTTTTACAAAATGTATTATATTAGAAGGTAATTATTGCAGATTGCGTCCGCGCACCCAAAAAGATTACATACTTAGAACGCCTACGCAATCCATACAGAACCTTTTGCCGTTGAGTATTCAGTTCAGCAACATGTAATATTTAAACAAAGAAGAAAAATTACAGTGAAGTAGTAGGGAGCGTTGATTAGCCGAGTAAGGGACGCCGGAGATTGGGCCCATACCATTTCACGGCCGTGCATCAAATATTCTACAAGTTTATTCGTACTAAACGCTTTCAATGAAAATGAGACTATAAAGTTTCCGAGCGACGCAGAATGATTCTATTACGAATATGAAATGTTATTACCTCGGACGGATTATAAGCAGGAGCAGGTTCTCACAAATGAAATTGCTTCCCTCCTTTGGAATCCATTTTAGGGATGAATGCTATAATTCTTAAAGAGTAAAAAGGCTTTGTCAAGCGCTGGATGCGTTTATTAGAACTGCGCCAGTTCCACTGAGATATTATGCATTCATGTCTAACTTGAAGAATAAGTTCTAAACTCAACTTAAATCTTGAATGACCATTATTTAAATTGTTCAATAAAAGTATATACTTACACATAAATAAAATTAAAGCGTCAGTCCATCATTTAGAAATATATGCAAAATTTTAAATTAACTATGATAAATAGCTATACCTAAATGCGTTGGATTAGAGGCAAGACGCCGCGTGAAGTGGAAAAAAAAGCAAGAGACTAGATCTCGGCATATCATCCGCTCTGGGTGTAAGTGGAAAGTTGACGCTAGGATATAATGATTATTTAAAAAAAAAACAATATTTTGCACAAACATTTTTTTCTTTAGAGCTCTAACAATTGAAGTCTATAAAGTAGAAGCACCCAAAATACAGAAATAAGTAGGTATAAGTCTCCTTAGATAACGAATACACATAAAATACATAAATTTGTGTGTTTTGGCAATACGAGACCTCAGAAGCAACTGAAATAAATTGCATAATACTTAATCCTATATTTTCTCGCAAATCGGTTATCGTAAATCGTTGTAAAGGTAATTTTGCAAACACTCCACAATTTGGGGTACCAAAAGTAACTTGGTTATTGAGAAACAATGTATAGAAACTGTAACGTTATTGTAAACTAGTGATTATGATAACGGAGTTATTATTAAAGTTTCAAGACAGTTGGTTTTGTGTATTCTATATGTATTTGGTTCAGTTTTGTGTATAATAATAGTTTGCAATCAATGAAAACACGCTGGATAAACCCAACTACTACATCAGATTTGATAAACCACAAATCCTCGCAAAAGAGAATCGTTTCATAACTAGAATGACGCGTGAGGCTATTGAAATCAAAAAACACCCAAATTTCAACAGAGAATATGGTTGGTAAGTACCATCTGTTTGGGATCCGATCATCATAACTATTAAGACCCAAACCCAGCAAAAACTAACTGGCATACCTCAAGACACTGTGAGCTCTTTCTGGGAGCACCGGAGCACAAACCAGCCTGATTGACAATTTATTTTTATTTCACCTCTCACCCATTTTAATATTATATAAAATCATTAGAGCTAGGCATGTTTGCTGAAGACTTTCTTGCGCCGCTTTTCTTCAAGCCTCAACATGTTGCGAAGCGGTGGTAAATTAGATTAGGCTTCCATAGAGTAAATAATGACCATAAACAAAATTAAAACTAAATAATTAAAACGAACACGTTGCCGGTAGGCTAAATAAAACTTTCACAATACACATTGACACTTGAAATCTTTATCTTCCATAATCACGGTTATTGAAAAAAAGTCGAAACGTCGGAATAATAAAAATAAAATATATTACCGCGCTTAAAACCGTTAAAACGTAGTTTTATTTTGTTACCTCTTCATAACCCCTCGTTGTTTGTGAACTAATATACTCTTAATTGAATTTCGTTATGGAATAAAGTACAAATAAAATCAGTCTGTTTGGTAATTCCATAGATGATCGGTGCATACCTGAAACAATAAAAAAATTAAATAAATACATCGGCAGACAAACACACACACTTTATATCCCCAAAATAAGCAAGTTACGCTTGTGTTGTGTGTAATATACAACGAACCATTTTGGGGCCGATCCCAGACACCCAGAAAATAGTAAATAACAGAGTAAATACGTTTCCGAAATTTACTATACCAGGAATCGAACCCGGAGCCTCTGCATTGCAGTGAGGTAAGCCGGCAAAGGCTTAGCCCGCTTGACCACAGAGGCCGCCAAAAAATTATATAAATCTATTATTATATAAATATTTGTCATAATTAATATATATAAAAATTATTTATCAAAATTAGTCCTAATGTTATACTTGTTAAGAAAGTTTTTACTGGCGTCGAATACAAAGTATCCTATGTTCATTTCAGATGTATAAACAATCTACATAAGTACTAAATTTGATTAATTTCAGTTACGAAGATACATTGTAAAAAGGCAACAATCATATACACAGAATTAATTTCTTGTTGCATTTTAGTCTATGTACGGTAGTTGTAAGGCATTAATTATTACATGTTATCAAATTTACGTCATAGTAGTTCATTGGAGAAAAAATCCATTTTTCATTATAATCATATGGATCCACATCCTGATTGAGGTATATGTATGTAGATAGGATGTTGTTTTGACTGAATGATATATTTACTTTGATGCATTAATATAACAATTATGATAAGGTAAAAAATAATGAAATAAGTTTTCTTTTATTATATTCGGTTGTTTATAAATTTCTTCATTATACTAGCTTATAATTTATATATAATAAAATATGTTACTAGAATGTGTACATATTTCCAAAGAGAAATATTTGTAAAAAGACTTTAATAAGAGACACTTTTCCAGCGTACGTTGTGTTACCAGAAATGTTAATGACATGAAAGTAGATGTTTAATGTACCGGTTAATTATATGAAATATTTTATATGTACTAAGTAAATAAAGTACCTTCGCCACTAATCGCTCTTTTCCCAATGAAATAAAAAGAGCTTTGAAGTCCGACGCAGTGGTGCATAAAGGTCTGAGACATGACCAGCCGGCGTGTCTCTGACGGGCCGTGAAAACAAATCGTTACTAATACACTACAGTCAATAACCGCCTACTAAGGAACTAGTGATGACAACTCTCCTGAAGTATATGAATTGAGTAAGTATATTATGATGATCGCTTGAGAAAGAATAAGTTATTACTATGTATATTTATAGAATAGTTGTAGCCCTAACCACTGATAGTTTGGTGTTTTTGACTCCAGGCCTCGTTACCGTCGATCTCAAGATCTTATATTTTTTTAACGATCATTTTATTTGATTTAAATTTTAAAAGAGAAATAACGGTTTATGTGTATTTATTCAAGTCTTTTTATTTTTTTAAATCGGTTTATTTTGGTATCACGCCAAAAGGATGGTTTACATTGAAAATCTGTGTTGTGTCGGATACAATTCCGGAACAACAATGAGCTGAGTTTCTTTGCTAAACAAAGTTTGTTTGCTAAAAATGCGTCGTACAAATTTTTTAAAGGATTTAAATTTACAGGACATGTAAGCAATGTAAGTACGTCGCCGTTCCTTCAAATAAACTTATTATTTCTTACAATTTTGATTTTAATAAAGCAACACTGATTAAATAATAATACCAGCCCATGTCCCACTACCGAGTACATAAACTGCCACGGACTTGCCCGATATTTCATTATATAAAATTGTAACGTGCTGACCTTTTTATGAACACTTCATAACATCTGGCAGTCATTAAAACTAACTATTGAATTAAATTACTAAACTTTTTTCTAGATTCTACCCAATTATTCTTTTCAAGTTTGACAATTAACTTACAAGACGATTAAAAAAATATTTTGAAGTGAAAAAAAAGCGTTCATAATCCATCTATAAAATTATTTCAGTGGCTTGTGACTCTTGATAAATTAGATTTTTAGTGGATATTGCCGGCTGAAGCTAAATTACTACCGACTTTGACTCGAGTGCAAGCTTTTAAACCTGAATTAGTGCTAACGTCACTCAACCGTTAATGGTGTATTATGATGGAGCGATTGTCGTCTTACGAAAATTATGAAACTGACGAGTTTTAAGCATTTTCTTTCTTGGTGCTTTTAAACTGTGAAGGCACTTTTTAACTTTACTTATGTGCATTTAAAACTTACAATGTTGCTTATATGTACATATAATATGGTCACTACCATAAGAACATTGTTACGAGTGCGTGACTCGAATTAAAATGCCGTTAGAATTATTATAGAGTACAAATATAACGAAACACAACAAGTCCAAACATAATGCAGAAAGTCGTAATTCAATAAAACGCGCAAAGTCCGTCACTATAGATTCCCGATTGTAGTACACACGTATCACTTGTATCGTGGTTCTCGCTCGACTGCCTTCCTCCCTCAATCAGGCCATCGTTTTATCCTGCACAAGTGCAATGTGCGCGCCCGGCCACGTGGACCCAATTTCCTAGAATCAGCTTGTACTTTAAAATCCGTAACACCTGGCTAATGATTACAATACAACAATAGGCTGTTCTCTAGAAACGTATGTCAATAAATAAGTAAAGAAACGAAGACGATCAGAAAATAATTACAATAGTTTCAATGTTATTAGTTTAAATGCCGACGGGTAATAAATGTGCTTCTACAAATCTGTACGTGGAATTTGTTTTTGTCGGCGACTTTGTGGTAGGTTGTAACAATATGTTGAATATATGTGGATACAATGGGGCCAGTATTTAGGAATGCCCCTCACCGACAGCGCTCTGGAATGTTTTTTTATTGGTAAATACATATGTTTACAGTAATATTTTTATTTTATAGTATATTAGTTTTATTTTAGATACGTTCCATTAATTTTTGTAGTATAATTTTATTTATATGTAGGTGAATGTGGTCTGAATCTAACATGGCATAAATTGTGTGTTGAAGAAAAGCAATGAACTGATATCCTGAATTGTAAACATTGACACTTTTCTGTTTGAAATTGTCACTTGCAATAACTTTTGTTTATAAATCTTATAGGACATCACACTCTTACTCATACTTTTTGAGTTCAAAAAGATGTGACAGGATTTATTAAAAAGCTATAGTGCCTGTTTGATCTCCATATAATTAATTGATCCCTTGGTACCATGTATGGTGGTCGCGCTTAATTTTTTTCCAATTTCACTAGATAGGCTCTATCTATACTAATATTATAAAGAGGAAAGATTTGTAATTTTGAATTTTTATATTTTTATTGTTTTGTGTTTTTGTATGTTTGTAACGAATAAACTCAAAAATTTTACTGTACTGATTTCAAATTTTTTTTCACCATTCGTATGCTACATTATCCATAATTAATATAGGCTATATAAAAACTAGAGATCCCTACTAAAACTTCAATAATGTATCCCATCAGTTTAAACAACATATTTGGCGCTGGCATCGGGTTCTACAATTTTGATGAAATTATATATTAAGTGGGTCCTGGGGTGGTTTAGATCTAAAATTAGATCTGGTAGGTGGCGCTGCAATCGGGTTCTAGATTTTTATTTTTTCAGGACAAGACAACGTCTGCCGAGACCGCTAGTAGTAGAATAATAATAAATCCGGCCGACATTGTCTATATCGATTATAGATTATTTATCCGTGCTGGAACGGAGAAAGAATACAATTTCCTGCAGTCGGGCGGCCTGTCGTAAGAGGAGACAAAACAACCCACAGCCAGGTGGTAGGGGGTATTTGCCCGACTGGATGGCTACCACCCCTGGTCTAGAGTATGCCGCCATAACAACCTTGAGTTGTGTTCCGGCATTAGTGACCAGGTTCCAGTCTCCCTTAAGGGAGCAGCAGCGCATTTGTAGCACCTTTGGTGTTGCAAATGTCCATAGGCGATGGTAACCGCTTTCCATCAAGTGTGTCGTTTGCTTGTCTACTGAAATCTTGCAATAAAAAATAAAATAAAAAAAGACTAAGCAGTTTCTGAGAAAAATGGCTGTAACATGCATAAACAGATGGATCAACATTACGATTGGGTAAAGGTTCCGTTTTTGCTAAAATAGCTAAAGACTCCTATATCCTATTATTTATATTTAATTTTTTTGTGTTATTTAAAAAAAGATACTTATGCAAATAATTCGTATATTATTTGAACAACTAAAATAATAAATATGTTTCCCTTTTTATGTTGATTGCATTGAGGGAATTTTCGAATGTATTCAATAAATATAAAATAAAATCCCCTTGAGTTATATCATATACGTAACGGTAATTGAAAGCAGTAGGTGAGTAGGCACAGGGGATGTTCCACGTGCTTCCCTCCCAACTTTTGTTTGTTTTCGCAAATCCGCTTAGCAAACATTTTAAATTTTGCTCATATATGTTTGTGTGCAATTGTTTCGTCAGTGGTGATATTATAACGTTTGCGGGGTAACATAATCGGGCGCCTGCCCGCCATCTGCCGGAAGTTTTACAATGTTTATGAGCTCCATAGGAAAGCGTACATAAATTTTGACGATTGGACGTGTACAAACGATAACGCAGTGCAATGGTTTAACCGTGCTAAGCCAGGTATATCTTTTAATAGTTGGTTTATGAATAGGTCAAACAAGACCATAATAATTCATGTATAACAGTTATTTTTCTTGTGTTTAGTTGCAAAACATCATTTATATTTTTGGGTTCAAAAACATTTTGGAAAAAATAGAACCTTTACGTTTTCGTCGTGTTCGTCCGTGTATGTTTGCATATCAAAGTATTTTGTTTGAAGCGAAACTTCTTCGGAATTGTTGTGATTTGAAACTTGTTGAAATGAAAAAGCGACACTAAATTCCTAGGTATTTTTTGATCATTTTGGTAGTTTTGATAGTTATGGTAGTTTTCGTAGCCTCCTCACTCTTGTCTACAAAGCGTTGTAGATATAGTTATGGTCGCCTGTATATTCTCTGAAGTTTCACTTTTACTGTGTGTGAACTGCGCATACATATTTTTTTGTAACTACTGGGAATATTAAAGTAATATATTGTTACATGCCGTCAAAGATAAGCGCACAGCTGCCTGTTGTAAGCGCAGTCCATTGTCTTCCCGGATTAGGAATTCTTTTGTCTTTTGAATTTGTAATTAAGAAAAACATGCTATTGTCTTTTTACCTATTTTATAACCATCATTAGCGTCGAACTAATCCTTATTGTTATTGTTTTCGACTTTGTGGCCGTTCGCAGGTGTGCAAATTACTATTTCTTAGAAATTCAGTGTGCGCGGCCAATTTCTTTGTACTGTGTAGTTAGTATAAGACGATGCCCGAATGGAGGGGTGAGCAGTCAAGCGACGACTACACAGCGAGTAAGACGTTTTCTAGTACTCTCGATTAGCGATATAAACGACGGACTGCGCGTTCGAATTGTATTGAATCGTGCAGTGTGAACTGGTTGCATCCAGTTTTATTTGTATTTATTTTATACGTGTTTGTACAGTTCTTATAAATTCTATAGTAGTTCCAACGGCATTTTTAATTCGAGTCCTGTAGCTCGTAACAATATGTTCGAAAACATATATGGATGGAATTTAATAGCAAGTGTAGTTTAAAAATAGCAAGTGTAGTTAGAGTAGTTTTAATAAAAAATATTTAAATAAATATATATTTGTAGCGTAGGAATTCTTCAATGAAGCACCTTTTGCTATGATAATGCGTGTATTTCAATTTTAAGCGATTTTACAATAAAACTTGTTGCGCGTACAATCGTTCGCCTTTCGTTCCGTAGTGAATTTTCGAATATTGGCGGTTGGCCGTAGACTATTGAGCATTTGTCATAGGCAATTTTGATATTGCGTGTACATACCGGCGCGAGCGTACTGTTTCATGCCCGGCTAGACCGGTGTGTACCTTCCTCTGGTAAATCGTGCGTCGACAATATTATTTATTAACTCTCTATATCAGAATAGTTTCAAAATTGCGAAATTACAAAAAATAGGGGTGGCTGCTATAGGTGTGACTGGCGGTTGAAAATAATTTTCAATGTAAATAGTCGTGTATAAATAGATGCGCCAATAAATTGACATGACTTAGGAGTATAAGTCACGCCTAAAGCAGCCGTTTTTGCAGATTCCTATTATTAACGTGACAAGTATCAAAACAAATTGGAACTATACTATGTCTTACACGTACCAATATATCTAGACACGTGTCAATGTTGTTAATAAGTGATTCTCCAAAAGTGGCCAATTTAGGCCCTCTTTTATCGTACGTACCGGTGGAATAATTTCACTTGAAACAATCAGGAAACATTTTGATTGTTCGGTAGAGAAGCGAATTAATTGATTTTATTTTGGATCGATTTCGATTCTTTACACTGTTTAAATAACTCTGAATCATACACTGTTATTAAGATTTATTTAATATTAAAAGAAAATCTATTTGTATTACACACGAAGAAACTCCTTAATGTCTTTGGTAATATAGCGGTCATCCACTTTAATATTTAGAAAAAACTTGAAGTGCATGTATAATACTAGCAAAAGTTTTCATATTATTATCAAGTTCAAAATTACTTTTGAAGAATAAGAAAGTAAATCTTGAAGTTTATACTTATTAATAAATAAAAGGGTCGCAAATCTTGTTAAACTTCGTAAAAGTTATCTAATGATACAACAACGTAACTAATTCGTTGGACATCTAGTAAACAAAGCAAGGTCCAGAATCATTTTAGATTCAGTAATAATCCACTCGTCCCGAAATAGACACGTCGTTTCATCCATACTTTCTGGGATTTCGTAAAGAAAGCAGCTCGCAGAAACTTCTATCCGTACTCTCCTGTAATCTTACTTATAAAAATAAACTTTTACATTAACTGATTTCGAATCAGGGGCGCGGGAACTTTCACAAGGTAGGGCAGCGCGCGCCGTCTCCTCCTTACAAGTTACAGACCCAATCAGCCAGAAAATAGAAACAAATAAATACACGCTTAAGTAGTTTTGACTTGATAAGCGTAAGTATACTTGGGAGCTCAAATTTATGGAAGAGTTCGGCAGATAATGTAAAAGTTGCCAGATAAGACAGGCTTTACTAGGCTTCGGGCGTTCTGCAAAGCTGAATATTACCTCCACTGCTTCGAGAAGGCGAACAGGTTATGCAATAGTGTTATTGTATCGAAAACTGCAAACATGTTACAATTTAACAAGTTATTATTAGCATTGGGATTTTTAGGGATTGTTTAAAGATGAAATAGAATAAATGTGTAAGAAGCGTATAATTAAGAAGCAGAATCTATTATTTCTTACATACTAATGAAATGGAATTTATTTGTCTGAGACATGATACAGGTCTTAAATCATAAATTATTTTATCTGTGGTTACATACAAATATGTATTAAATTAACTTACTTCTAATACTACTAAATAAAATTGTAGTGTCTGTCAGTGATTTCCAAATAAATGTCGAAGTTTAAGTAGCATAAACTGTTATTTATGCTATGCTTAATTATAAATAATAGCTTTAGAATTATTATCCCTCAATTTGTCTCGAATAAGTTCTAAAATATTTAATACCGATTGCATATATTGGTCTCTTAGTAAAACAGACATTTATAAATATCAAACCAAGTTTTTTAGTTTAAATAATAATATATACATGTAGTACACATAGGTAGATAGATAGCTCTATATTTTATATTAACAGTATATACCGATCGACGTTATAGTATTCAACTTTATCGTTGTAAAAGACAATAATTTTGACAAAAACTTCAGATATTTGAATAAGAACAAAAAAAAACGATATTTAAGTGTGAAATTTCAAGCATAACGTTTCAGCGAAGTAACCACCTCCCCCGGACCTAAAAATAATACATCAAAGTTAATCGAAGCTGGCTCTGTTCGAGAGCAACATTCTAATGTCTTAAAATCCTTTGTGAAGCACTTTCGTCGGAAAAGGTCTCGATTTTCGATTTTTTCACACTCCCCTTTTCTTTTCAGCAACGATAGAGATACGTGTCGTACTTATGCTCAAGCCGAAAGTAATTAAGGTGCAAAGATTCCCGAAGTCTGTCGGCTGAGAGACTGAAGAGCCCTTGAATGGTCGGCTCTACCCTCAAAACCGATGAGTGTTGCGTAGGCCCACATTATTCTTCTGTGGTGCGCCATCAAAAGATTCAAAGAAAACTTAATTGGGTTAAAGTTGCTTTCCCTGTTTGTTAGATTTCTCATTGAATATTTTTACGAGAAAAATTCCGCGAATGTTTTCAAGAACTTGACTTCGTTAACGTTTGAATTAAATAATTTACAGACAAGACTTATAAAGAGTATAAGATATCAGACGAACAATTTTGGAGTAAATAGAACTAATTAGGAATACAATCTAATCTGTTAATAATAATTATATCAGAATTATTGTCTCGTAACTATTTTTCTTTCTTAATTGGAAACAAAATAATGGTTGCTTCTATTTCAATAAAGTACCTACATCTAAATATAAATCCAATTATTGTTTTTCTATTAAGTTCACTCAATAGTTAGTGAAAATATATGCGAGAATTACCTTGCGATGTTTATATACTTAAACTAGCTTCTGCTCGCGACTTCGTCCGCGAGGAATAGTTTTAAAAAAGTAAGTTAAAAAAACCCTCCCGATTTTAAAACATTCTTCATTGGTGCTCCGCTCCTATTGGTCTTAGCGTAATGACATATAACTTAATTGTTTTTTAGTGTATAACTTGTTTTATTGTATGATGATGATACCGGTAATATCAATACTTAATTAGGTGCATAAGTTGTATAATAAGCTGTTTAAGTAATTAAAGTTTTTAACTATCCCACGGAAACTCTTTAATTTCGTTTTAGATATTTAAGTATCCTATATGTTGACCAGGGATATAAGCTACCACCATACAAAATTTCATTGAAATCGGTTTAGTCATTTCGGAGATCAGCCGGCACAAATAGATAAACAGAATCAAAAAATTTGAAAAAAATTTAAATTACTTCTATTTCACTAATTACATCCACCTAACTCGGTTTTTAGCATTTTTTTTTCATTGTACAGAAATTTGACCTCTACAATTTTATTATATGTATAGATAGATGTTTGTTCATTCCATCTTTACAGCCTAGGATTATTTTTTATTACTCTCCTTATTTACATATTCAAAAACACTAAGATAAAAATAAAAATGGACAACTGTACGCCCTGAAGATTTTTTATTTGATATAGGATACGCTACCGCAGTTATGTAGGCGAAACCACACGAAAAAGTTAAGTAACAATGTATATGCATAGTCTGGTGTACATTGTATAGAGGCGTGGTATGAAAATGGTCTCCAGTTTTCAAATTGATTCATTTAACGTTCCTCGAGCACATGCTACCTTTTCAAACTAAGTCACAGAACAGACTGTTCTACAGAAAATTATGTTTAACTATTTGACAATAATGTTTAAAACGACTTAGATTAAAGTTGTTTGATTTTCTATCTTGTCTAAGAAGATTGTTTAGATATGTAAAACCTTTTTACTGGTTTTAATATTTAATATGTTAAGCGTAGAGATTAGATCCTTTTTGTTTTTTATTGTTAATCTTGACGTCTGTCATTGTCGATATTGCATTTTTCTTTTTACACGTTTCTATATTTTATAAAAGTACCATTTATTAAAATGTTGGCAGTACTATTTCTTGTACTCGTGCAAGCAAAAGTCGAGTTTAAGGTGACGAACATTTTTATTCCGCGACTGTACATATCAGAAAAATCTGTTACCAAAAAGTTATTATAGCTCACCAATTATATCACTCACACTTAAATAAACTAATAACTGAAACGGACGGAAACATCGAAGCCAATCTTATCACAACTACGGTGCCCTAACGTATATTCCTCACTAGATTAATTTCTCCGGAGACGGCTTGCTAACTAAGCAATAGCAGCTGCCCCCGCGGTCTCATGTTTATTGAGAAATTGCCTAATCTCGAAGAGCTACAAAACAAAACCACATTGGAAATGTTGAACTAAAGTATTTCTTCTCTCTAAGGATGCTAGTTGTGGTACCCTTGTCTGCGCTAACCGATCACACCCTTAAGGCTCCCGAATTACTGTCCGGGCTGATTACCACTCCCCCGGCCCCCTGCCCTTTTCGCACCCCACACATCCCGCAAGAAGCCCTTACCGCTCCGGGCTCTACGTCAACTATTATTTGTGTTCCCTACTTATAATTTGTGCGCTGGAAAAGTTTGACAAACACCAGCCATTTTATTAAATATAAGAAAACTTCCCCTGAACTTCTCTAGTGCGCTTAGGGAGACCTTGTTAGTCTATTAGTATTGTACTTAAGCTAAAACAATTCGGACATTTGCTAATCATTAACTAAGTTTGTGAGAGCTAGGTAAATAATTATAAGCATATTGTTACTTGAATAATTCATAAAAGTTGTTAAATGAATTTACCACTGACTTTAATATTAAATAAGTAATAAATATTTATGTATGAGTGCGAACGTCTTCTAAGGAGAAAATAAATTTCAGTTTGCTTTTTCTCGTTAGAGTAAAAGACGCGATAAAATATTTGATCGAAAAGTACAACTTTAGATGCTGTCTAGCGCACTTAAGTATTCTTTTCTATAGCTATTAAGGCGCACACATAAAGGTTGGAGATATTTAATGCTAATACTTGATTTTCCTTCAAAATGAAAAAAATGTGTTCATTGGTGCGAAACGAAATCATCGTTCCAGATACGTCTCTCAACAACAAAAGCCACCCCGCGTGCGCGTTTAACATATTTTTCTTTAAACAGAACGCAATATTTACAGCCTTACATTTATCGTCTTAAGGGGATAAATAATGGAGATGCAAATGTGTACTCCGCATACGAGGGTTGGACAACAACGTCGCAGTTGAAAGCTGATGATAATTTGACGTAAAATATTAAAAAAATACAGATATGCACACAACAGATCAGAGTTAATAAAAGAATATATTACATATAAAAACGTGGGCACAACAAATAATGTGGCGTAAGATTTTGTTATCTCTGGACATTTTAAGTTACTTTAACTAAATATACAGAATAAATAATATTTCGCAAAGCGATGCAATAATAGAATATGAAGATAAATGAGGCAATCACAAGTTGTAATTAGATAAAAATATTTCAACCAAAACCACCCGGCTAAATGCGTCCCTACTTATCGTACATCATCTATGCTTGGAGTCCATACACATACATACGTACTAGTAAAACTAAAAAAAGTGTTATTCATAATCGCATTGTTCTTGTAAATAACACTTTTTGATAACTTTTTCTATTGAGCCTATAAACCTCGTATAACTATTATGAATAAAAAGAATAGAGTAGAGTGGCTTATTGAAGAAATGTATTACGCATGAACGATAGTAAACATAAAATATTATATAACGAGATGCAAGTGTTAACTGAATCAATACTTCAACATTGATACTAAAGAAGAAATGTAACGAGTACAAATAATCTAGTTAAAGTTATAACAGGAACCTGTAAACTAACTGTGGAGGTCGTTATCAAACGTGGAGTGTTCACTGGTTTCAAGTGGTCTACGCGCAACCCCAACCAGCACCATTTCTAATTTAATTTTTATCACATGACTATTCATTTGTGTTGCTTCTGTTATAATGTTGGATATGTAGTCATTTGTGTTTATTTCGTTAAAATTTAAATTTAATCGTACTTTTCCGGCGGCTTTAGGTGCAAGAAATTTGATAGATACATATTTACTATTCTTGGATGTCTACAAGTCTTGTATTAATAGATACTTTCTAATTAAGCGTACTTCATCTTCGACCGCATCATCGTCTAATATTATGCGTGATCGTGGTGAAACGCGAACCTATTTATCATTAAAAAACTATTTATTGAAACTGAAAACAACGAGAAACGAGAACTGTTATTGTATGATCAATTTGTGGTCGTATCGCTAAAGAGCAACCTCTTCCAAAGAATCCTCGTCTAGATTTTTTACATTTTCTATAGTAACTATGGTTCAATTTATATTTGTAACTTTAATTGCGTATATTCAAATTCAAAAGTTTTTATTCAAAATATATTCCACTGGAGAACACTTTTTGAAGGTCATAATACATATAGTTTAAAATTTAATTTTACTCCAGTCTATGTAAACCGCTTTGCAACATGTTATTGCTGTTAAGAAGAATTGGCAAGAAACTCCCCAGCAACACATCTAGCTAAAAATTGTTTTTTCTTTATATTTCTTATTCTATTTATATCTCAAGTTCTTTTTTTTATAAGTTTTATACAGAAGTATGTTACAGAATGAATTTTGAAGAATTAATGGAGTTGTGGCAAACAGTGCCTATTCAATAAGACAGAGACACAATAAAAGTAACTTCTATATAAATATACTCGCAGTAACTAGTACTTTGATTAAATAAATTTTCACTAAAGTGACAAATGTATTATATTCCAAGTCTTCGTCTTCTGTATACAATATAGCAAAATATCAACGGAGCACGCAAGCGTTTGAGTAGAACGGACGTATTGAAAGATGGATTGCAGTAGTAATCAGTTAATGCATTATGCGGTTTAACTACAAGCCGGATGGCGCACGGAAGACAGTGTGCTGTACACAAATATTGGCGCAAATTAAGCTGCAACACCTCAGTGTTGTTACATAAAACAGTCATGTGCTGGACTTAATAGGCGGAAATTGCATGTGTAATGTAGTCGTAGAACGCAATTAGTGTCTTGGCGTTTTGGTAAATTATACTACTTAATTTTTCAGAACCAACTTTACCGCATAAATAACAAAATTTTGATCTAATTTTCTTGTTTGCAAATTAAGCTGTACATTTGTTTTAATTCGGAGTTTTTTTTAAAGTGAGTTTAACTGTTATTATTATTTTGAATATACAAATTAATAAAAAGGTTAAAAAAATATTTAAATCTTATTATTATAGTTTACATCTTATATATAAAAATGAATCGTAGAAATGTATGTACGAGCATAACTTGAGGACGACTTTACCCATTTTGATGATATTTGTTTTGTGTATTTGAATGGGTCCCCGGATGGTTTAGATTTACAATTGGAACCGGTAGGTGGCGCTGATATCGGGTTCTAGAATCCTCCTAATCACCTGGAGAGATTTTGGTGATTTTGTTTTTGTGTCATGAAACAAAGTCTTTTAGGAATTCAGAAAATAAGGCGGTACGAAGTTCGTCGGGTCAGCTAGTTTTACATAGTTACTCTGATGCGATGAAATGGTTTTAGTAAAATTTAATGAATTTTCCACTAGAATCTTCCACGAGGCTATGTTAAGATATTACACTTCAAATGCACATCCACGATAACTATCGCATTTTAATTAATTAAAATTATCCAATGTTGATAAAGAAAGTTATTATCAGATTTATATTTGTGTATTTTTAATGTATATCTAACTTAGGTGACTGATTTTTAATTAACATATTTTTAACTACCTATATAGAAGGTTATTGTTGAACAAATACAAATAAAATATAAAACTGTGCTGTCAGAGCCTACTCGTCAATAACCAAATATTTTTTAAATATTCATGCTCACTAATAATCTAAATAGATTTAGTTTAGCGTTGCCTAATGAAATTGACATGTCCATGTGAACAAAATACCGAAAAAAAGGGGGAAAACCTACCTACGACTTGTTAGATAGTTTTGCCGAAGCAAAAAGTAAGAAGGTAACACGCGTCTATGCCGTGGGTGTAAAACGAACGCGAAGCAACGTGCCCAAAACTAAGGTGCACATTTACAAGATAGATGGGGTCATTCGGATAATTCTGTTATCAGCCGACGAGGGCGCCCTTGCGCTCGTATACTTAGACGGCCGTTTCCTGAGACGTTAATCCTTATAAAGGTAACAGTTCCACTGAAAAACTCCTATTTCAGTGACAAAGCACGCCCTTAACCGTCCAAGTGAAAATTCTAAGAGATTCGCTGTTTGTCTCGCTGAGATACTATCCCTATTGTTGTTTGGATATAAACTTCACTCGATCCTTACTTACGCGTATGGTTACCCCATTACGTAGAGAGAAAGTAAAATAAAACTGTTGTAACAAAACAAATAGGTGCGATTACATCATGTCGCACATTCAGCAGATTACGGAGTGTAGTTATCCGCTCAGACAGATATATCGCATAAGCATACAAAACATACAAAATTACTTTCTTGCAAAGTTTAGATTTATTGACTTTTCGTAACTTTTCTCGGCAGCTTTTTGTTGTTCTTAACATTAAATCATTTTTGTACGATTACAGATTGCTGAATGATCTTAATAGGGTAAAGGCTATCAAATCCATTTAACGTGATCAGAAATACCAAGTAAACAACAGTTTTGATTAAATATATTTATTTGCGTTATTAATAACCTGTCCCATGCCAATGGTGTAGATTCGATCTGAAACTAGTCGTTTATAGCCTAACTTACATATCCCTATTGATATTATAAATGCGAAAGTAACTCTGTCTGTCTGTTTACACGGAAAAACGGATATATATATATAATAATAATAATAATTCCAAATTGACCAAAAAGGGATTTATAGAGGTTGGGAACAACCCGATGAACAAGGTAATGACAGGCAGCCACCAAATGCTGACGACATAACGGCCTTCTGGCGTGGAATTTGGTCGTTGCCTGTCGGTCACACAGAAGGCAACTGGAAAAGTGCTGTCGAACAGAGATGCCAACGGATACCAGAGATGGACCCTGTAATTATTGAAACATCTGATGTAGGCTATGCAATCGGTTCAGCCCACAACTGGAAAAGCCCTGGGCTGGACGGCTTGCATAATTTCTGGATCAAATGGTTCAAAGTCTCACATCCCTGTTTAGCTACACAATTCCAGGAAGCCTTAAACACATGTAACATCCCAACCTTTATGACCACAGGGGTCACTTACCTTTTATATAAATCTGGTAGTACCACGGAACCCAAAAACTACAGACCTATAACTTGTCTTCCCACCATTTACAAGTTGCTTACATCCATTTTGAGATCAAAATTATTAAAACATTTAGTTGACAACAAACTTCTGGCTAATACTCAAAATGGATGTAGGCCTGGGTCCCGTGGTACTAAAGAACTCCTCCTCATAGATATGACCATTAATCAACAAGTCCGCCGACATAGGAAAAACCTCTGCACCGCCTGGGTAGATTATAAAAAAGCATATGACTCAGTGCCGCATACATGGCTAATGAAGGTACTGGAGCTATATAAAATTGATGTAACTCTACGTGCCTTCCTTGGAGCGTGTATGGGGCAGTGGGTCACTAGACTCTGCATGCCCGGCGGTGGTAGCTTACCTATTTCGGATGGACTTATAAAGATAGAGCGAGGGATCTTCCAGGGTGATAGCCTGAGTCCACTGTGGTTTTGTCTGGCCTTGAATCCTTTAAGCTCATTGCTGGAGGATTCAAAGCTAGGCTTTCATCTTCGTAGAGGGAGTGAAGCCATATCTCACCTGCTGTACATGGATGACTTCAAACTGTTCGCATCGAAAAAACATGACCTACTAGAGCTGCTAAACCTAACTGAAACGTTTAGCAGCTCTATAGGAATGGAATTTGGTGTGGACAAGTGTGCGGTTATGTACGCGCAGCGGGGGAGAGTTGTAAATTCTAACGGATTACAGCTCTCCGAGGGTGTGTGCTTAAAAACCCTTTCCGAAGATGAGACCTACAAATACCTTGGTATATCACAGTCATTAGGTATTGTTGACGAGGATATGAAACAGCTGATAAAAGAGCGATTCTTCAGCCGCTTGAATCAGGTATTAAATTGCCTTCTCTCAGGTGGTAACAAGATTCGTGCTTTTAACAGTTGGGTCATGCCCTCGTTAGCTTACTCCTTTGGTATACTAAGGTGGACTCAAACAGAGCTAGACGCCCTGGACCGTAGGGTCCGTTGTATGCTGACAACATATCGGATGCATCATCCACGATCATCGGTGATGAGATTGTACATCCCACGGAAGTGTGGTGGCCGGGGATTTTTAAATGCTAAAGACTTACACAACCGTGAGGTGTATAACCTACGAGAATACTTCCTGAAAACTAACGAAAGTATGCATCGAGATATGATGTCAGTAGACAAGGGATTCACCCCGCTCTCTCCTGCAAAAGAGAACTGGCTCAGACCTACGGTATTGAGTATCTCCGAGCGGATGGACGTATGGAAGAGCAAGGAGCTGCACGGCAGGTTTTACCAGGCGTTATATGGGGCCGACATAGACTTGCCGGCGTCGGTGAACTGGCTACATTTCGGTGACCTCTTTGGGGAAACCGAAGGGTTTGTCTGTGCAATTATAGACGAGGTTATCAAGACGAACAACTACAGGAAGTACATCCTGAAGGACGGCACGCTCGACGTATGTCGGGCATGTCATCGCCCGGGTGAATCCATCAGGCATGTTACTTCCTGTTGTTCTCGTCTTGCTAGCTCCGAGTACTTACACAGGCACAACCTAGTAGCCAGGATTATCCACCAGCAACTTGCTCTTCGATACGGTCTGATAGCGACTGAGGTACCTTATTATAAATATACCCCTGAGCCAGTTCTCGAAAATGGTCATGGCACGCTCTAATGGGATCGATCTATTATCACAGACAGGACTATTGTTGACAATAAGCCTGACATTGTGATAATAGATTGATCTGCGAGACGAACGATGCTTGTTGATATAAGTATCCCACATGACTGTAATCTCGTAAAAGCTGAAACTGACAAATTAACGAAATACCTTGACCTCGCGCACGAGATTACGGCCATGTGGCATATGGAGTCAACGATCATCGTACCGATAGTGGTGTCTGTTAACGGTCTAATAGCGAAGAGCCTCGACCGACACCTAGAGAGGCTCTCGCTCGGTAAATGGGTGAAGGGCCAGATACAGAAGGCGGTTCTCCTGAGCACGGCACACATTGTAAGGAAGTTCCTGTCTCTGGAGCCTTAACCACCGGT
This sequence comes from Dendrolimus houi, assembly GCA_039645545.1. Classification (NCBI taxonomy): domain Eukaryota; kingdom Metazoa; phylum Arthropoda; class Insecta; order Lepidoptera; family Lasiocampidae; genus Dendrolimus; species Dendrolimus houi. The sequence goes on along the minus strand of CM077127.1, from coordinate 17,805,146 downwards.
AGTTTGGACCCTAGGCCCCGCTGCCGACGGACGTCATCTTTTTATATTTTTTTAATATGTGTTTATTTTATATATATATATATATATATATATATATATATATATATGTATTAAAAAAACATAAAAAAGAATATAAATAAATATATATGTGAAATAATAATAATAATCGGCAGACAAACACACACATTGTATGTCCCCAAGCTAAGTAAGTTACGCTTGTGTTATGGGTAATATACAACGGCCTACTCTGGGGCCGATCCCAGACACCCAGACCATAGTAAATAACGGAGAAAATACGTTTCTGAAATTTACCATACCAGGAATCGAACCCGGAGCCTCTGCGTTGCAGCGAGGTAGGCCGGCAAAGGCTTAGCCCGCTCAACCACAGAGGCCGTCGAATATATATATATTCGATGTCAAGGATGAACATAGGCTACTTTTTATACCGAAAAATGGGATAGTTTCCGGGATAAAAATTAATTTATCATTCTGTTTGTCAGGCTTTTACGGAAAAAGTAATGGAGCGACATTGTGATCCTTTTGTCTTTTTTGTCCTTTATTCCTTTTTGATCTTTTCCTTTTTGTCATTATTGTCATTTATGTAGTTTTCATAGACGGGGGATAGATAAATAAAACTAGGACGGTTTAAAATAGAGGATGAAAGTTTGGATGAGACCAATCATTTCTCAAGTTTATAGATATAAAAATTCATCGTCTATAAAAAAATGCGATAGTAACTCGATATGTCTTTCTGTTAAACTTTCACGGAAAACTACTAGGAATGCTGCATCGGTTTTGCTGTAATTTTGTTTAAATGTAGTTTTAATGTCGAAAATGGACATAAATACTTTTCATGCTGTGAGATGGGATAGTTTGCGATATAAAATGAAATTAATCTTCCGGGTGCAAATAGCAGTAACATAAAATTTTTGTACAATGTAACCTGTATTAAGGCCTGCTCTTTACACAAGAAGCATGCAGTAGAGGTTGCCCGCGGCGCAGCTGCGATAAACGTAAAAAAATGTGAGCAAATTGCTTAAATCCCGCGAAAATGCTTGGACAAGCGTGGTTTGTATTGCGTCCCTTCCTAGCGACGTTTACAGGTTAATATTACTTTACCATGTAAATGGTTACAAACGTTAAAAAAATATCATACTATGATACACATACTTGTATGCTGTATCACACAATGTTCCAGTTAAAAACTCACACTAAATTAATATTACATTAAGATTTAAAAAAGCGAGATAAAATTCTAATGCTGGTAACCAAAGACGAAGCTAGTGATGAATAAATATACGTACTGCGATAAAAGCATTAAAAATATGCCATTAGCATACAGCGTATAGGAATAATACGAATTAAAACTCGTGTTCACATTTCAGATGGAAATGACACATTCGTTACCATCAGCGGGATCGTTTTGCCGGTTCAATTCCTTCATTCAGTTGGCATGCAAAAAGTAATTTGAAGTACTGTGACGCATGAGCGCTCACTTATCTATTTTTGAAGGAACGCACTCCTTGAGCCGTTAAATAGACTTAAAGGAGTAAGGCAGAGTTCCGAGAGCGGAGCATATGTGTGCGAGAGTACGCACCGTCTCACTCGTCTTGTTTAGCTGAAGAAAACATTCACGAATTCTCTCTAGAGAAACTTATTGCAGCTACGAAATAACTACGTAAAATACACGTTACATTTAGACTAATGTTGAGCCCTTCTAAGAAGCCACATTTGAAATTTCATATAAATACTGACGAATTAACTTTGTAACAGTATGAAAATAATTTAAATTAAATTAAAACAATATAATTATCTTAGAAACGTAACATAATACAACGTTATGTTGGCAACACTTTTTTGTCTTTAATATTAGTGCTGTGACATTTTGAAGATAAAAAGTCAACGAAACGTAAAATAATTAAAAAAAAATCGTTTTATTTTCATTGATTGTGTGACTTCTTGTATCGATTCAAATTATTTATTATATTTTTTTCCAATTCCAGTTACTAAAATCAGTTTGATAGATGCCAAATGTGGCTTTATAGAACGGCCGAACTATAAGTATGTACAATTAATATATCGTGTCTTCATCAGCTCTTGTTATGTAGGTAAAAAAAATATTTATTTATTTAAGGGGGTTTTTCCAAGATGAAAATGTCATTCTTGTTATTATACACACAAATTGCGTAAATTATGCTTTTCTTATCCTTTTTTCTTTTCTTTTTATAATCGGCAGACAAACACACACATATTGTATATCCTCGAGCTAAGCAAGTAACGCTTATGTTATGGGTACTATACAACTAACCAATCTGGGGCCGAGCCCAGACACCCAGACCATAGTAAATAACGGAAAGTTCTTACCGAAATGTACCATGCTAGAAGTCGAACCCAAAGCCTCTGCGTTCCAGCAAGTAAGGCAGGCTAAGGCTTAACCTGCTCAACCACAGAGGCTGTCAAAATGAACAAATTAATAAAAACTGGATATTACGTATTAGTCAAATTTTCATAAAATAGTTGTTTTACAAAATAATTGTTCTGGTGTTCATTTCTTTAGCAATAAATATAGATTTCAGTAGTATTCTTTATACAACATTACAAACAAATTTTAGCAAATTTCATTCAAAATAGTTATAAACTGTAAAGAAACGGATAAAACATAATCAATTTTGGCAAAGTAAAATCAGATACCAAGGTTAAAATTTAATTTCCAAATCACTTAAAGCTACTAGATACGTTAATGAGAATGTGTGTGCGGGGCTTCTATGGGGTATTTATTGTAGGAGCAAGGTGGAGTCGTTCCAGCAGTGGCTAGTAACAATGACGCCGCAGATGAAGGGGGTCGATAACGTGAAATAGCAACGTGAAAACGTGGCGAGAAAATAGCATTATTAACCTCCCGGGCATAATACGCGCGCCACTGCGCCAGATATGGTAATGATTATGTAAATCCCTCTACTCACAGGTACATCTCGGGAACGTTATATACTTATTAAAACCAAGATTGCCCGACCTCAGGGATTGTCTCACGCAAATACTTTGTTCGACCGCGAACGCAGACTTCAAGTGTTTATTGCCATTCAATTGTTACGAAGACTGTTATTACTTAATCCGTAATCTCAGGTTCGCTGAAATCGGACCATCGACGTTGCAGTCTTACTAGGTAACTCTCTTTTCAATTTTCTTAGTTTCCTGCTCGAAGCAGGCGAGCATTGTATGGGTAGATTCTTATCTCTCTCAAAAGCTATTTAGCTAAATGGAATTTACAGAGCCCGCACTGCAGTTCGACGAAGTACATTGTAATATTTAAAATCTTGAAATTTGAGTCTAAATTCGGGCATTGTATTACGTGTCTAAGATTTTTCAAGTGTTCTTTTTACGATTCCCGTTGTGGCCTCCTTTAAATTATGCACTTTACCAAATTGAAACGGTTGGAAGTTTTCTACGTTGCGATCACGAACAAAGCAAAAGATTGACTGTGTATTACGTTTATACAATCGTTTCTTTGCCGTTGAATCTCTCTCTCTCTCTCTCTCTCTCTCTAACTCTCTCTCTCTCTATCTCTCTCTCTTTTCTTTCAGATATTTTTTAACATTTGGGAATCCTCAAAGTGGGTCCTGTTCTTTCGTACTTACTTTTTATTCTGACATATGTCAAATATGTCACACCACAAATCAATCACCCTCTGCCACGCCACATATCATCATATCGTTTTTAACAAATTAACACATCTCTTCTTTGACGTGCTTTTATTTTTGTCTTAATCTTCAATTTTAAAATTTTCTTAGTCATACAATTTATATCCCTTCTCATGCAAATACCGTTAATCTCCTTCCTCTCCATGTTTCAGTCAAGCATGCAACTTTTAAGGACTCTTGTATCGTACTTATGTACAGACATCTTTGTAGTCGAACGTTAAACAATAACACAAAAGAGATGTCGAGAAAGTTAAAGTAACTAATTGAGCCCCGTTAATCAAGAGCACAAAGTTTTCACAAGTGCTTAAATTATTTACCTCAAACATAAAACATCGACATTTAAAGCGTTTCACGAATGTTTTCGCTTACACAGACGTCGGGAATAACACAAAGTAAATTATACGGATAGAAAATATTGAAAGCGAGCTGAGAGCATCAAAAATACTGACGTTGAATCTTGTTAATGAACTTAATGAGAAGAAACTGGGAGTTGCAAGCTTTAGTAACTGTTGTGCCATTTTTATTGTTGTTGTTGTCAGTTGTGTTTTGTACCGAACTAGTAAGAATGATAATGAAATTTGATATGACTAATAATTATGTAAATTTATGTTAATAATAATTTAAATTTTATTTCGCCACATTTTATAAAATTTTGACATTATCATTATTCCTAATTAATTATTTTATCAGGGCACTTGATTTGGTGCATTTATTTTCACCATATTAAAATAGTAGATTGTGACATAGGGATGAAAATAACCTATTTAAGTATGAAACAACGCCAATAGTTCGAGTGTCTAAATAGGTCTCTCACCCAAGATAAACACACTGCTTACCGATTCAATTCGAATATAAGGGACGTAAATTAAAACCTGATTACTTAAGCAAACAACTACTTGTCTAATAAAATCAGGCTTTAAATCAACATCTGATTATGATGAATTTTGAACAAATATGTGTTTAAGTAAATAATTAGCATTCGACAAAACAACTGAAGATCAAATGGCCGCTTTTTTTTTTAATTGCAGGAGCTCAGCAGACCGGCGGACGGCCCATTTCATAGAAAGCGGCTACCATTGCCTATGGATATTTGCAACACCAAAGGTGCTACAAATGCGCTGCTGCTCTCTTAAGGGAGACTAGAACCTGGTCACTAATGCCGGAATACAACTCAAGGCTGTTATGGCGGCATACTCTAGACCAGGGGTGGTAGCCATCCAGACGGGCAAATACCCTACCACCTGGCTTTCCCGCTTTTTATAAATTTATTTTTCTGTGGCATTCTACGAGCCAGTATTTTTTCATTGATGGTAATAAATATTTAGTTCAAATCTATGTAAACTAAATAATTATTAATTGAAAGGTAAATTATAAGTACAAAATCATGTTATAAATCTGTCGTTGAAGTGAAAATTCTTTAGAATCATTGTGATTTGAAACTCGATTAAACGAAAAAGCGACACTAAAAAGAGATCAACACATAAATCTATAGGACTAAGCCTGCGAGAGATTGAGATAAAATACGTTTTATTTAATAACTTAAACACTATGCTCATACAGATGGAGTTGTAAATGTTCTGAAGTTTTTCGTTAATACTTGAAATTTCGTGTTTTAAAGCTTAAATATATTATAACGATATAATATATGAAATGTGACGTCAAGAAATTTAGAATCCCTCCCACCCCTTGTCACACTTTGTTTGACTTCTACTGCGAGTGAACTGCACACACACACGCAATTTTTTTATTGCAATTTTATACCGCGATTAACTGAGTGACTGTGTAAAGGACAGGATATGGCTCGCCTACTTTTTAAATTTTTTTAAAGCAGAGAAAATCTTTTCCAGGGTCGAAAAGTACTATTTTCATCCCTCTGATCAGGTAGCTTCAAGGGCGTACTTTTCGAGTATGTTAAATGAAAAGCATATTATTACAAATATGTAGGTTTTAACGAACCAATTCCAGTTATAGCGAAAAATAATATTTGAGATACTTTTTTATAATATTTATTACGATTTTGCACAAAAATTTAAAACCTTAGTGGTTGTCATTTTATTATACATTTTTATTATTTCTGCTCTGACACCGGACCTTAACTTGGTCTATAATAGACCAAGGAGTTGGTTCAATACCTCAACACTCATCCGCGCGTACGCACGCACCTCTTTCACATAGATGAGACCTCTGACCCCGGGGGTTCGACGATCCTGGCTCATGGGAAAATAGAAAGTCCGGAGTTTTCACGGGTATACCAACGTAGCTGGATAGGCAAAAACTACTCTGCTACCCTGTTTCAGGTCCCCGAGCAGAATACATAAACTACATTTAACTTTATATAAATTATAAACAATAATAACATGTATTATTTATAATAATAGTTAGACTAATAGTAGATGTTTTGTGTTGTCGTCCACAGGCTCCTAGAAAACTGAAAGTATTTTCTGAGAGCCGACCAAAATTTGTACTAGAAACAGTACAAATTTTAACAAAGTACGATATAACATGAAAACAAGACGAAATGAAAATTCCTTCCTGTATTTATATTATATTACTAGCTGATGCCCGCGACTTCGTCCGCGTGGTGCGATTTTTAAACAATCCCACGGGAACTCTTTAATTTTTCGGAATCAAAAGTATCCTATATGTTGAGCAGAGATATAAGCTACTATCATACAAAATTTCATTTAAATTGATCCAATCGTTTCGGAGATTAGGCGGTACAAACAGACAGACAAACAGACAAATAGACAATCATTCTATTTCACTTCTTACGTCCCCCTGACTCGGTTTTTAGCATTTTATTTAATTGTACAGAAATTCGACCTCTACAGTTTTTTTATATGTATAGATACGGTTCCGGCAGACATTGTCATGCCCTGATAAAATAAAAATTTAGAATCCTATTGCAGCGCTATCTAATGGGTCTAATTGTGAATCTAAACCATCCCCGAACCCACTCAAACACTAGTTTTTTTACACCTTGGGTTACATTATTGAAGTTTTAGTAGGGATCTGTAATTTTTTTCTAGTAATAAATATAACCTATATTTATCTGGGATAATGCGTCATTTTAATGGTGAAACAGTTTTTGAAATCGGTCCAGTAGTTTTTGAGTTTATTCGTTACAAACGTACAAAAATACAAATATTTCCTCTTTATAACATTAGTATAGTATAGTATACCTGCCATTTTTTGTCATTGTCTTGTCATCACTGTGACATTAGTAAAATCAAGGTTGAAAGCGTTGAAGCCATAATCCAAAAACAGTCAGTGGCGCTTAGTTTATACGACAGAAAGTGAAATAGCTGTGTGTTAACCACAATAAAAATCACGCCTGCTTATAACACGAAAACGATTTTTATTATAATCTCCAGTTCCCATCAGCAATTTTATTATACTTATGTCTATTTATTCTACAACGGTGCCGATTTAATTATCCAAAAATGAATATTAGGCAATCACAGAATAATATGAAGGTTGTTCAGCTTAACGCGTTGAACACAAATCTTTCCATTACGATAGACCCAAACCGTAATCCTTGTAAAAACATCCACATTTGCATAACTACGTAGCATGTACAAGTTTCAGTAAAAACTTCACGATTATACACCGTATAATCCTCTAGTTATTTCATAAATGTTCTTCAGCTAAATGTTAAAATTAGTAAACTTTCAGTGAACTTTGATGTTGAGTAAAAAAGTCGTCTTTATTTGCGAGTCGTGGATCTGAGCTGAAATAGTGAAGTTTTGATGTCATGGTTTTTCATTTACAGTTTCATTTTAATGATCTTTTTAGCTTTCACCGTAATTATATCACTGGGTGATATTCAAGAAAGTATACACAGTATTTATTTAAATAAACTTGACTCTAAAGTAATTATTAAAGATTTTAAATGTTCTGGAGAAATTTCGTTCGTATTAAAATTGTCTAATCATTTTTGAAGTGAAACTTGTTTATAATCGTTGTGAAACTCGATAAAACGAAAATTTACACTAAAAAGAGATAAATACATAAATCTATAGGACTAAGCCTGCGAGAGAATGAGTTACGAGTTTTATATATTGTGCAGCACCGATTAGAGAGTCAATAAGACCAATGACTAAACATAGGTCCAATTTGGAACGAAATAAAACGGATAGTAATATTTTTTAGACTAAAACAGTGAAAAATTATATGTGATACTCAAGAAGCTTATTTTGAATTATAATATGTTGACGGATGTAGGCTAAAGGAAATATATTTATAGTCATAAAAGTTAGAGAGAGAATCTGTGAATATATTCTCTTAAGTTTCACTTCTACTGAGTGTGAGCTCCACACACATTTTTTTTACTGGGGGAAATTTTCGGCCGATATGTGGGATTTTCCTCAACGGGGTGACACCAGCCTCCACACAGGAATGCTATTGCTACGCCACGGTTGAGGATACCCACAAAAACCTCTGGCCGATCCTCGAACGCCCCTTGTCCGGGTAGTGGGCTCGCTTGCGCATTCACCTCCAGCCCGGAAGAACGACGTCCGGCCTCTTTGCGGGCTGGCGTCTCCGTTTGCAAGCCGGAGAGCTGGGTCTCTCCAGCTTCCTCGGGTCGAGGTGAGAGGGGGAAAAGTTTACGGACTAAGGAATCGAATCCAATGTCACGAGATTCATACATGACGATACCAACCGCTTCGCCAAGCGAGCGTCGAATAACATTTGCCTCACCTACTACTAGTATTATAGAAGCTATACTACAAGCATGCTTCACTTTATGAACGAGATATAGTAAATATACGAGTTTTTTATTTTAGCAGTGTTTTTACAAAAGATCAAGATTGATACAAAAAGAAGATTGCTTTTATAAATTCGAAGGAAGGGATTCTCTTAGTTACTCCATTGCCCAGAAAAAAATTACTTAATTAATAACTAATTCTCCTTCTTTATCTAAAATTTAACTCATAGGTGTTTTTAGTATACAACATACATGTAGCATGAACACATTTCACTCGCCACATACCGGCCGGCCTTGATAGTAAAATAGTCAATTAACAAAAAGCCTCCATAAATTATTTACATTGATATAAGCGAGAGTAACAGAAAAGGAAAATTGAAACAAAAATAATTGTGATTGATTTCAATCTAAACCAAATCTAAGGAAAAGTACTTCGCTCTTAAAATGGAGACAGTAAAATTGACACTAGATATAATAAGGAGATTGGAAAATAATTTCGACAAAGGGCAAGTCCCAAAAACTCACGTCAGACACTCAGTAAAATGAAATACGTAGCCGCCACCGGCCTCCGGCAAAATGGTTTAATATCGAAATGTGATCACTTAGCGCAATCTCTTACAAAAGAAAAAACCCAGGAAAAGCCCCGGACGTACTTAGCTTTTACCAGAAACCGAAATATGTTTCAATTTTTATTAAAACTCGCAAAAAGCAAAATTGGATTGATGGGTTTTCAATCTATTCCTTTATTTTGGATAGACGCGAAACGAGTTTTATATCACCAGCATGCACATCACTCTTTCTTTTATTAAAGTATTTTGTTTTGGCCTCTCTGTTATTTCATGGAATTTTCAAAGTGAAAATTAAAAGGACTGAAGTTTTGGAGCATGAAATTGTAGAGACACGAGTCCACTTTCGCCTCTTACACAAATTAACTGCGTTTTTTCATTGCTTTCAGAAGAAATCAATGGTCAACCTTTTTAAAAGGCCATCTGCAATCGATGTCCGAGAAAAATTCTAATAGAATTAGTAAAGTAAAAATGAGTATTTAATACTATCTAAACCAATTTCGGTTATAGTGACCCCTGTAGATATTGGAAAGAATATATTTTGATATCTTAATGCTTATATCCGTGCAGGAACGGAGAAAGCATACAATTTCCTGGGTGGCCTGTCCTAAGAGGCGACAAAACAACCCACAGCTAGGTGATAGGGTATTTGCCCATCTGGCCACCAGCCATGGTCTAGAGTATGCCGCCATAAGAACCTTGAGTTGTGTTCCGGCATTAGTGGCCAGGTTCCAGTATACCTTAAGAGAGCAGCGGTGCATTTGTAGCACCTTTGGTGTTGCGAAAGTCCATAGGCAATGGTAACCACTTTTCATCAATTAGGCCTGACTGCTGAACTCATGCAATAAAAGAAAAAAAATGTGGTTTATATAGCTTAAGGCCGAGAAAGTGCAATTTTAGGTGATGAATACGGTCTTTTATTTGTCAAGTCTGTCCTCAATAACTTTTAATCAGTCCTCGTCAAGTGATGAGAGTATATTAAATTTTATGTTACTCATTGTATACCTTTGGATATGTATCTTGCGAAATCTCAACCCGTTTCCAGAATAAAAGTATCCTAATATATACGATACAACTCTATCGTTTATGATAGAAATGAATTGTCGAAAATAAATTATGAATGTATGTACTATTTATAGTACATATATTAATTAATATCAAATAATTAGTTTATCCCTAACATCATAAAGAAACAAAAATCAAAGTAAAGTGAATACTTATATATACTACTAGCTGTCCCGGTAGACGTCCTGTCCTGAAAAAATAAAAATATAGAACCCGTTATCACAGCGTCATCTATCGGGTCTAATTGTGAATCTAAACCATCGCGGAACCCACTCAGCCACACATAAAATTTCATCAAAATCCTAGAACCCGATTCCAGCGCCAAGTATTTTGTTTAGATTGACATTTTTAAATTCGTAGTATCTTTTGAATGGAATGTTCGATTTGAATAATTCAATAATAATCTACAGGTATTGAAACAGTCTTGAATACGAAATGATTTATTTCGATAAGGATTAATACAAAGGTATGGATAACATGGTCTGATTTTGATCAGCATTTCTATCAACTTTTAAAATGTAAAAAAGTAGTTATAATGCCATAACTACAATAGTCGGACATATAGTATTGCGAAGTTTTTTATAAATATTGATATAGCAGCGCAGCGCATGCGATGAAAGACATTTTATGGCAAATTTTTGTACACTTTGAAGTTTTAGTAGGGATCTTTATTTTTATCTAATAATAAATGTAGCCTATATTTACTAAGGGACAATGTAGCATACGAATGATGAAAATTTTTTAAATCAGTCTACTAGTTTTTGAGTTTATTCGTTACAAACGTACAAAATTACAAATGTTTCCTCTTTTTAATACTAGTGGGGATAAGTATAACTATATGCTAGATATATTTAATACTATATACTAGAGATTTCTCTGTGGCTAGGCTGCAGATCAGACTCTAGGAGGTAGCTTTATTTCACTTACATAAAAAAATAATTAGTTTTTTATATACATTATTTATATAATAGGTATAATATATAATATTTATAACTTTAGTGAAAAAATATCTTAATTGATGGTGAAATCAGCTTAAATATCTATGACGGTGATTTAGGAGGAGTTAGCGAATATACAGACGGACAGACGCGGAAAGCGACTTTGTTTTATATTACGTAAAGTGAATTAGTATGGAAGGATAAAATTTTAAGCATAGAAAAATAACATCAGTCCTTATACAATTTCAAAGAGAGGAAACCGAAAGACTTTCAAAACTCATTTAAAATGCATAAAAGCAAATGAAAAAACAGCGGCCGGTAGTAAAAATGAATTTATTTACACGCACTGAATACAGTTCCGTTACATTGCAATTTAATAATTCAAAATGGCGGAGCGGCCATTGAATTCTTCAACGCTGCAAAAGCACCCAAGAGGAAAATATTTACGCTTTTTCGAAATGCAGAAATCAAGTAACAAGGAATCGGTTTTAGCGGAGAGGAGCGTTAGGGACCGGGCTGTTGAATAAAACGGGAACTGCACAGTAATAATGCTTACCTTACTCGAGTATGAGTTGGAAATTGGAGCTTAGCATCCCACGCGCGAATCTCGAGATATGGGTTATAATAACCAATATTGAAGATATTGTTATTACCATGTTCATTATTAAAATTCCGTATCGTTATTCGACGATGGTAATGATTTATTGGTATTATATAAATTTCGTATCCTTTTTTAGAGTTTTGCAGCCATTTTTTGGTAATAAATGCAAGCATTATTCTCATTATGCCCGTCCAATCAGTCTGTCCGTGTTTCCGTCTGCCTTTGTGTATTACACTCATTTTTTCAGAAATAATCAGAAAATTGACCGATAGATATATTTATTCTATCTATAAAATAATGTAGTGAATAAATAAATTTAAAAAAATTAAGCTAACTTTTTTTTAATTTTCTGCAATCAAATCTTCGTAACGTCAACGTAACGAATAATATATCTTTATATATGCGTATTCTACCAACTGTACAATGGGGAGAGTTCCGAAGAACAGTTCAGAATGGTGCCTTCGTCTTCATTTTACCACCGCACGTCAGCGGCTGGGTGTTCATCCCCACTTCACTCTTGTAAGCAACGGTTCTCTAGAACGTTTCTCTTGCGTACTGTGGGGATTTGGAATTAGCTCCCAGCCGTGGTTTTCCCACAGCGTGATGGGGATTTATAAAATGGGTGTCATAATTTTTTTCGAGGCCGGCAGCGAATGACGTCTCTGGTGTTGCAAACGTCCATAGGCGACGGTAACCGCTTTCCATCGGGTGGGCCATCTGCCTGTCTGCTGTACTCCAGCGATAAAAAAATATAAAATTCTTCTGTGCGTGTGTATGTGACTGAACTCTTCCTAAACGGCTGGACCGGTTTCGATGAAATTTTCTGTGTTCAGGATTCGAGAAAGGTTTAGATTCACAATTGAACCCGGTAGGTGGTGCTGCAACCGGGTTCTAAATTTTATTTCTTCAGGGTGGAACAACGTCTGCCGAGACAGCTAGTCTTATATATATAAAAATCAATTGCTGTTCGTTAGTCTCGCTAAAACTCGAGAACGGCTGGGTTGATTTGGCTAATTTTGGATTTGAATTATTTGTGGAAGTCCATGGAAGGTTTAAAAGGTGAGTAAATATGAAAAAAATGATTCTGAGGTGGTACGAAGTTTGCCGGGTCAGCTAGTATTTTATATATATAGTGAAATCATGGATGTGCGAACCTGATCATTGACATATAATTATATGTATCTTCAGGATAGTTCCATGCTTGAATTGAAATTCCCGCGGGCTTCCCGGGACACAAAGTACCGCAGTATTTAACAAAAGAATGTAAGCTATCATTTTTGACAAAACGGTGTCGGAATAAGCTAATTTTTATGCACCTAGAACCGAAAAACTAAGAACCGCTCCTGGGATAATTTCCGGAATAAAAAATATCACACATTTTATTACATGAAATTTGTTATTGATCAATGAAAAAACCACATTTAAATTAGATTTTTTTAAATCTGGTAATTTTAAATCATTCCCAGAAAAATTCCCATAGGTTTCCCAGGATAAAAAGTAGCGCAGATTTTAAGTCTAAGAAGTTACTGTCGGTCAGTAAAAACCGCATCGAAATCGAACCAGCAGTTTTTACTTGAATCCCAAACAAACAGACATCAAATCTAAAAAAATTGCATCGTGTTCTTCGTCGTTTATAAAGACTATTACAGTTGTTTTTTTTAAATAGCTTCAATGTACAGACACATATACACATATGATAGACAGATTACCTTTAAAAATCTCGCTACTCTCCATTTTCACATGATCCTAACTAGATTAAATCCTAATGGGAGATTGTGAAAACTTTAGATTTTGAGATATGTGAGATTTTTTCAGATACATGTCTAATCTAGTGCAAAGTTGGTAAATTGACGATAATTTCCTGCACGGTTAAAATTTTTATCCGTGCAGGCACGGAGAAAGAGTAAAATTTCCTGCAGCCGGGCGGCCTGTCGAAGGAAGCAACAAAACAACCCTCTGCCAGGTGGTAGGGTATTTGCCCGTCTAGATGGCTACGACCATTGGTCTAGAGTCTAGACTCTAGAGTATGCCTCCATAACAACCTTGAGTTGCCTTTCATCAGGTGGACCATCTGGTTGTCTGCTGAACTTATTCCATAAAAAAATTAGTGTATGTGTCGTTCACACGCAATTGAAGTGAAAGAAAGTGTGACAAGGGGTGGGAGGGATTCTAAATTTCGTGATGTTAGATTTCATATATTATATCGTTATAATATTGTTACAACTTAGCCAAAATTCCACGAAGCACGCCGACAAATGTGAATACACACCTGTCGGCCATAAAGCACGGTTTATTACCTGCCCGCATTTTGACTTCTTTTGTTTACTTTGTGTTAAATATTTGTAATTAGAAAAGCCGGCTATTGTGTATTGCAAACCTTTATGGTAGGCAGTGGTCAGGTGTGATTCTTGGAAATCATTGTTTACCCGGTCGTGATACATTGTAAACTGAGTATAAAGAAATGCCCGAACGGAGAGACTGGCAGTCAAGCGACGATTACGATACATGCAAGACGTGTGTACATTCGATGAGCTATATAGTGACGGACTTAGCGCGTGTTATTGAATTGTGCAGTTTGTACTAGTTGCGTCCAGTTACATTTGTACCTGTGTTATACGTGTTTGTATAGTTCTAATAAATTCTATAGTAATTCCAAATGGCATTTTAATTCTAGTTCTGTAACTCGTAACAATATATTATTACAACTCAGGTCCCGACAAAAACGAAACCCACCTGCATATCTGAAACAAAACACATTTTATTACATTTAAAAATTAGTTAAAATAATTCTTTTATGCTCGTCTTCTTTTGTTTACTTTGTGTTTAAAATTTGTGATTAGAGAACAGCCCATTGTTTTATTATACTCTTTTATGGCAGTTTGCGGCCGAGTCATTAGCCAGGTGTGGCGGATTAAGCCGACTTAGATACGGGGACATTGCATTTGTGCAGTATAAAACGACGACCTGATAGAGGGGAGGCAGTCGAGCGAGAACCACGAGCGAAGTGAGACGCGTGTACTACAATCGAGAATCGGCTGCGACTTAACAATCTGATACACAAATTTTAAGTAGTGGGTGGGCGTAATGGGTCGGGGGGAGGTATACTTACCCCTACTACAACCCCTAAGGTCTGGAGGTCTTAAATTTTTTATATTTTATAAACATAACCTCACTTATTTTTGTAGTAAAATTGCGTCACTTTGGATAATAACAAACCGTCATTTGAGTTTATGAATATACTCACAATTTGTTTATGAATGTACTCACGAATTACATTTGACCGCCAGAACTTTTTGTAACACTAAAACTGTTTTTAATGTAGAAATAAAAATTTAAATTTAATTGAGGCATCATAACTACAAAATTCATGCTAGACATATAATCGATTGATTAAAAAGTGTCAGTTTTACTGTCACTTTTGTTTTTAATGGCTTGGCTAACAAGGTGTGATGATAAAAATAAATTAATCGATATGTCAATAATATACTTAACGATTTTTAATTACGAAATCTTTAATTAAGAATCTTGAGTTTTAATTAATATATTGTTTCATATAATTTTCGGAAATCGATATATATTTCTATAAAAAGAAAATACTGACAAATATTTTGCAATTCTTATTGGCGCCATTTTATTCCTTTTCAGTTAAGTAAATGTGCTTTTAAAGTTAATTAAATCATATAGGCACCATATTTTATTTAAAGAGATCCCTTACTTGATAACAGAGCCGAGCGAGCGAAGCGAGCGTACCGCGGCAGCGGCCGGCGAGTCCTGGGACCGACTGGTTACCATTTACTATTTATTTTATACACACAAACAGTACGACGCCTTAAAAGTCTCGTATGAAACATTTGTTTTATTTATCAATTTAGTGGACGACTAGCAAATTGGTTTTAAATATGACAATGAATCAATATATTTATGATATCAATTTTTAAATACATTGCTGAACAATTTTTTTTTTAATATAGGTTAAATATAAATTAATGCGATTACGTAAAAAAAAATCGTCTTTATTGGTCGCCATTTTGAATGGTTACTCTTGTAGTATATATGAATGTGTTCTATTATGTTTTTGTGTTTTTTCTTCATTTTTATCCAATTAAACTGGTTTTTGGTTATTTTGGCTCTTTTTATGTCGATTACTGGCTTTTTTGAACTTTGAAAGGATTGTTCAACTTTGGACCTATGATAGAAGTGCAATATTAGCGAAAAAATCAGTGAAAATAAGTGAGGTTATGTATATTAAGAAAATATATATTTCAAGATCTCCGGACCTCAGGGGTTGTAGTAAAGGTAAGTATGCCTCCCCCTCCCCACTTCACCACCCCTCTACTTAAAATTCCTGTATTAGAATGATATAGATTTACCTCGGGAATCTAATAAGTGATGGACTTTGCGCGTTTTATTGAATTACGACCTTGTATTCGGTTATATTTGTACCTGTGTTATATGTGTTTGTATAGTTCTAATAAACTCTATAATAATTCCAACAGCATTTTAATTCGAGTCCCGAAACTCGTAACAATATTTAAGCTTTAAAAAACGAAATTTGAAGTATTAACGAAAATCTTCAAAACATTTCCAACTTCATATGTATGAGCATAGTGTTTAAATTATTAAATATAATGTTATCTCATTATCTCGCAGGCTTAGTCCTATAGATTTATGTTTATCTCTTTTAGTGTCGCTTTGTCGTTTCATGGAGTTTCAAACCACAACGATTATAAAGAAGTTTCACTTCGAAAATGGACTAGACGTGTCGATATGTGTGAGTTTGAATAAAGGCTGTTTAAACATTAATAGTCGGTTGATTGCTACAATGCAGAGCAATAATTCTCATTTGAAAAAGACGATAGCGATGCGTCTGGCATGCAGTCCCCGAACTAATCACGTGCGAGTCCCGCGTGACATTTGCCTGTCCAGGCCGCTATAACAATATAAGTTTTATTCCACTCTACTTACTTATTAATCTTATGGGTATATTAAATAACACAGAAATTTTTCGTTAGTAAATCACAATAAACACGTAAGAAGAATACTAGGAATTAGCGGGCACGGCAGGCCTTGTCTCGCTCTAAAAAAATAAAAATCTAGAAGCTGATTCTAGTGTAATTTGCCAGATCCAATTATGATGAATCTAAACTATCCAGGAATCCACTCAAACACACAAAAAATAAGCTATAAACGTGTGTGACGTTAGCTATCAATTGCGGAAGAAGGTGGAGTTCGAAATGTAGTTTATTTTAAAAAAATCTCAAACTTCTGCGAACTTTTTCGATATATTCATAGTTATTCTGCTATTTTAGTCCAGCCGTTCTTGAGTTATAAATGGTATAACAAATTCGACTTTGTTTTATATAATTATGTTGATTTATGCATACTATACTAACATATGTAAAATACATAAATTCCTCATCAGCTAATCAAAGTCTACTGCTGGACGTAGGTCTCTACAAGTGCCACAATGTCATGTAAACATTATTTGCATTATTATTATTATAAATAACTAAACCACCCCGGGACCCACTCAGACACGCATAAAATTTCATCAAAATCTTAGAACCCGATTCCAGCGCCAAGTATTTTGTTTAGATTGACATTTTTAAATTCGTAATATCTTTTGAATGGAATGTCCGATTTGAATAATTCAAAAAGTAATCTACAGATATTGAAACAGTCTTGAACATGAAATGATTTATTTTGATAAGGATTAATACAAAGGTATGGATAACATGGTCTGATTTTGGTCAGCATTTCTATCAACTTTTAAAATGTAAAAAAGTAGTTATAGTGACATAACTACAATAGTCAGACATATAGTATTGCGAAGTTTATTATAGATATTGCTATAGCAGCACAGCGCATGCGATGAAAGACATTTTATGGATATTTTTACACTTTGGGTTACATTATTGAAGTTTTAGTAGGGATCCTTAATTTTTCTAATAATAAATGTAGCCTATATTGCTAAGGGACAATGTAGCATACGAATGATGATAGAATTTTTGAAATCAGTCTAGTTTTGAGTTTATTTGTTACAAATGTACAAATTTACAAATCTTTCCTCTTTATAATATTAGTATAAAAGTATAAATATTGTTGGTGTAGATATAGATATCTAAACAAAATAAAACTTTATTGAACTGCACTTGAAGTTTTCAAACTCATTATAATAGAATCAAAATAAAGTTTAAACTTCATTTTAAAATCAATACACATTCTCCAGTCAAAACAAATCAACACATAAACTTAATTCTTAGAGTGGAGAGTTTATTATTGCGTAAATGTATTATGCTTTATTTACAATCAACATTAATTAAACGTATCTCAAGGTAATATTTGATGTTCATTTCGTTCTGTAAACGACAATTAATGGTATCCTTCGACATGTAGTAATTTCGAAAACAATTTAATCTCAGGATTAGGGCTTAGCGGGGAACCGATACTTTTCTTTATTGTATTGACAAAGAGACTAAACGTAGTCCTTTCTAATCCTATAGAGGAAGTATTGGCAATAAAAAATACTGATAGTCCAGTAATGGACCCGTTTCTATTTTTCTGTCCGACAAAACTTATAAAAGGCTTTATGATTTCGACATGAATTGAAATTGAATTTTAAGAAATGAGTTCTATTTATTTTTAGTTATTATTTAATTTATCATAATGTTTGTCTGATTATAAACTTTAATTACTTGATAATATTAAACTAGGATACAATATTGAAACTTGTAATGATTAGAAACTAACGTCAATAAAGATTTAAATGTCAATTTGAAAAAGTGGAGAATTCGCGAAGTACATATTATATTAATCTATAATATTTAAATTTGAATTTTATTTATTAAAATTCTAAACATGTCTGTACATTGAAGTTATTTAAAAAAAAACAACTGGAATAGACTATATAACGATGGAGGAGAACACGATGCATTTTTTTTAGATTTCTTGTCTGTTTCTCGTTTTGTCTGTTTGTTCGGAATTCACGTAAAAACTACTGGGTCGATTTCGATGTGGTAATCGACACCTAAGTCTTAGCTGTCTATAAAATCTGCGCTACTTTTAATCCTGGGAATCTCACGGGAATATTTCCGGGAATTATTTAAAATGGCCCGATAAAAAAAATTGAATTCCAATATTTTTACTGATCGGTAGCAAATTTAATGTAATAAAAGGTGTGATATTTTTATCTCGGGAATCCCGAGGGAATTTTCCCGGGAGCGGTTTGTAGTTTTTTGTAAAAATTAGCTTATTCCGACACAGTTTTCACTAAAACGATAGTTTAGATTCTTTTTCAAATACTGCGTTATTTTGTGTCCCGGAAATTACGCGGGAATTAAAATTTCAAGCGTAGACGAAGTCGCGGCTATATCCTAGTTTATTATACAACTAGTTTTACCCACGGCTAGGCCGAGTGAAAAATCCTAAACAGAGTAGCTCTATGCTACTCACATATTAAATTAACTAGCTGATGCCTGCGACTTCAACCGCGTGGTGCGGTTTTTTAACTATCCCACGAGAACTTTTTAATTTTTCGGGATCAAAAGTATGCTATATGTTGACCAGGGATATAAGCTACCACCATACAAAATTTCATTTAAATCGGTACAGTCGTTTCGGAGATTAGCCGGTACAAACAGACAGACAAACAGACAAACAGAGAAACAAAAAATTTGAAAAAATCTAAATTTGTTCTATTTCACTTCTTACGTCCCCCTGACTCAGTTTTTAGCATTTTTTCATTGTACAGAAATTCACATTATATATACAATTATATGTATAGATATAGATTTAATATTAAATTATATAATATTCAAAATAGGACTGTGAATATAAATAACAATATTTTAACTGTTATTTAATGGGTCTGTAAACCCCGTATAACTGTTATGAATAGAAGTGTTAATATTTTATATTATTTTTACATATTTTATATTCCATCTTGATATTTATTATATTATATTATACATACAATTACGTTTTTTATGACATTTATAGAGTCAACTAGGTGAATCTGCTGTTATTTCAATTTTCTCTTTCTTTTTATATTCATGGAATGAAGAAGCTTGGAGTTTCTATAGTGTTCGAAGCACCCTGAAAGATGATGCCGTGATACTTTTGACGGCATTATCAATAATGGCATTATAATAATAATGCTGGTTCATCTGCGACAGTGTTACAGATATAGACCGTGTCACGCAGATATGGCAATGTATTCAGTGCGTTATTTGAGATGCGACATTGTTTATGACGTTAAATATTGACAGATAACGTATGTATATACATTAATATGGCTATGCGTTGACGGCGTTATATTTTAATGCTTTAAATAAGACACATTCGGTTAGTCTAAATATTTAAGGCACACACTGCACATGCACTTCGTCACAACACCAGCATGTAACAGATACACTCTACATTGGTATAAGTGTAGTATTAAAATTAGAAAAAAATAATATAATAAGTTTTTCGTAACGTACACCACAACACACATATGATTCAATAAATGTCACACACAAAATAAAAATTACCAAGAAGCGTGTTTATATACTTAAAACTTTCTTCAAAATTAAGATATAAAAAAGGGTACGGAACTCGAGTCCTTAGAATAGTAAAAAAAAAATTGTTGCGATTCGTTTTGCCACTTGTCCCTGGCCATTCGATTTTCCACATGTCCGTTGAAGATTCACTTCTACTATGTGTCCCAGCACACATTTCGATTTTTCGCAGGTTTACTGCAAATTATGATTTGGTTAGGTTAGGTACATATTAATGAATGCATTTTTTATTTAAACATATTTCATTTTATCAAACAAATAAACTGAATTCGTTCCGGAAACTAAAAAACTAATCTAAGTTGAACCATTTAATATTGATATTGTTTAACTTGAGAAAAGCTTAGGTTATTACTTAAATTTTATGTATATTAATATGATAATGTAAGGAAAGGTTATTTATTAATAAAATATTTTGTTTATTATAAAATCTACCGCTGCCGTATGCGTGAGAGAAAGGGAAGCCAGACAGACTGGCGCCGTAACGCGTTACGCAACGAAGCGGTTTACCCTTCCGTAATTAGTTATCACTTCAAAACCGCATCCATAGTCTACTCTAAAATTATGCCGCCTCTCAGCACGTCTAGTCTAAATTTATGCCTCTCCTCCAAGCGGCCGTATAGAAGTTTCACTTTAAAAAAAAAATAGCGCTAATGCAGATGCAGCCCTAGCAATAGAAGAGGTATTCTACTTGAGTCTTGAATGACTACATCAGATCATATGCAGGTGGAAGACAGTTATATTTGTTCAAATCTTTATTGCATCAGATTAACAATTTACAAATAAATATCTATATATATTGTTACGAGTTACGGGACTCAAATTAAAATGCCGTTGAAATTATTATAGAGTTTATTAGAACTATACAAACACGGATAACACAGGTACAAATATAACAGAACACAACAAGTCCAAACGTAATGCAGAAGCTCGTAATTCAATAACATGTGCCAAGTCCGTCACTAAATAGATTACCGAATGTACACAAGTCTTGTTTTGCACGTGGTTATCGCTCAACTCCCTGATCTCTCCATTGGCGCATTGCTTTATACTGCAAAGATGCAATATGTCTGCCCGACCGCGTGGACTGAATTTCTTAGAATCAGTTTGTACTTTTAAATCCGAGACACCTGGCAGTGATCACAATACAACAATAGGCCGTAAAAGATTACAGTACACAATGGGATGTCTTTTAATCACAAATTTTAAACACAAAGTAAACAAAGGAAGTTCAAATGTCGAAAAGATAATAAAATGTGTTTCTACAGGGCTGCAGGTGTGAACTTATCTTTGTCGGCACCTAGGTCGTAACGATATAATATAAAAATTCAAGAGGTCGAATTTCTGTACAATGAAAAAAAAAAGCTAAAAACCGAGTTAGGGGGATGTAAATGAAATTTTGTATGGTGGTAGCTTATATCCCTGGTCAACATATGGGATACTTTTGATCCCGAAAAATTAAAGAGTTCGCGTGGGATAGTTAAAATACTTTAATTACTTAAACTGCTTATTATACAACTTATGCACCTAATTAAGTATTGATATTGCCGATATCATCACCATACTATAACACAATAAAACAATTTATACATTAAAAAACAATTAGGCTATATATGTATATCATCACGCTAAGACCAATAGGAGCTGAGCACCAATGAAGAATGTTTTAAAATTGGGAGGGTTTTTATAACTTATTTTTTTAACTATTCCACGCGGACGAAGTCGCGGGCAGAAGCTAGTTATTAATATAATTGAAAGAATCACAACAGAGATATACTTACAGCAAGCTACAATTTCATAAATAAATACCGCAGCGAAAATATATAATATTAGTAAGTTATTAGAGGAATGCGGGGCAATCGAGCGCGAATCTCATGATCCCAGTAAGTAACTGCAATTTATTATTTAGACAAATAGGTCTACGCCTTACCACAATAATATAATTTTTATCCTCAGTTGGATCTGCGGTAGGGAAGGTAATATCCTTATTTATTTCCGTCGGGTGTTCGTCCGCTAATTGCGACTCGATTCCCAGTGATTTCTACAAGCCCACTCTTCCAATTGTGATAACTTTGCAATGTTTACGGTAGGATAGAAGATACGTATACGCTCTCTTATATTATTTTATTTAAAAGGTTTCAGTATACATTTCAAATGTTTGAAGTTCAAGGCCTGTATTCAGATCAAAACTATGCGCATGTCAAAAAGATGATCAGATTAAATTAAAATAAGGAGAAATATATACGACTTGAAAAATAAGATTATCAAGAATAATCCACCCATAGGCTTTGCACGAGTATAGCGGGTATACCACTTGAATACTTAAAATGGGGTGTCTGAAATTGAACTTTTTTTTTATTGCATGAGTTCAGCAGACAGGCGGACGGGCCCCCCGGGATATTTGTAACACCAAAGGTGCTACTAATGTGCTGCCGTTCTCTAAAGGGAGACTGAAACCTGGCTACTAACGCCAGAACACAACTCAAGATTGTTATGCCAGCATACTCTAGATCAGGGGTGGTAGCCATCCAGTCGGGCAAATACCCTACCAACTTGTTTTGTCGCCTCTAACAAAAGGCGACCCGACCGCAGGAAATTGTGTTCTTTCTCCGTTCCTGCACGAATAAATTACATACCTACTACATTATCAGAATATAGGTTGTTCTAACGGACAAATAATAATTAGGGTTCCGTAAATATGATAAACGTTCACTGTTTCCGCTGTATGGTTACTGAACCATACAAAATAATTTATTAAAAAATATCTCACATACCATAAAATTCTCAATCGATATTGTTACGAATAGTCGTTGAGAGTATTTTTTAAGCTGTACAACCACGTTTTTTTTAGTATTTTCCACTTTATTAGTGAGAAGTTAGAAGTACGGGGAACACTATTTACGAATGCGGAAGCCACTCACCCTACCTACTGGTACGGTGAGTGGAGTGGATAAAGGTTCCATGTCTGCTGAAATGGTTACAGAACCCTAAAATATACATTATACCGCAAACATTTCAAGTCTCTGATTCAATTCGGATAGTTTATATTAAGATTAATTTCATAGACAGGCATTGAAAGCGGCAAACTACTTCCTAATTGGGCGAAGGAACCCGTTTCATTAGATCTTCAGGAAAAACTTAAGTATACTTGAAGAGGACCATTAAAAGAAAATGTTATTACATTTGAACGTCCATAAAGATCTAGTTCCTTTGCCAAGAACTCGAATGAATGTGCGTAAAGTTTCATTATATTTAAAAGAATAAAATATTTTTAATTATTCTTATCGAAAAGTTTGTGTTGTTGAAGAAAATTCACAGAATTCCATTAGAAAGGTTAATTAAAATTTTAAAAGCAATCTGTTTGGTGGTTTAAGGAGAAATTTTAATAATAGTACGGCTGGTAATTTTTATATGATTTGTATATCATAAATGACATTATGGATTCTTTGAATTATAAAGAATATCAAAATAGTGATGAATAGGGTATTGCATAGCCAAATCAACAAATACACCTTTTATTATCTTACAAATATTAATAGCTTGCTTGATTTGTTAATATGCCCCATATTTTTCTAATTCCGTTTATTACAATGTATGTATATAACGCATTTTCAACCAAAAATGATAAATATTTCCTTTTTCCTTATGACAGAAATATGAGTTTAGGGAATTATAATAATTTTAACTGGAAACATATATGATCATCGATATTATGACCAGTCGATATTTAAAACCAGGATATGCCCGTAACTTCAAATTCCCGCGGGATTCCGGGATAAAAATTATTACATAATATTTTTTATCGATCAGTGAAAATTTACATTGGAATTCGATTTTTTATAAATCGTGTCATTTTAAATAATTCCCAGAATAGTTCCTGCGGGGTACTCAGGATAAAAAGTAGGGCAGATTGTAAGTTTAAAAATCTACGGTCGATCAGCGAACACTGCATTGAAATCGGCCCAATAGTTTTTACGTGAATCCCAAACAGACAAGAAATCTAAAAAAATTACATCGTGTCGTCCATCGTTTATAATAATTATATTCGATTCCAGTTGCTTTTTTTTAAATAGGTTCAATGTACAGACACGGCATGTTTAGAATTTTATAATATATATATATATATATATATATATATATATATATATATATATATATTAGAGTAGCGCAAAAAAATACTTTTATTGAGTCTCGAGTGAAAAATGTTAGTTTTGATGTTTTAAGAAATACCTCCAAAGGACAGCTCAAAAAAAAAATTGTTTAAGCTTTGAAAAATCGCCGAAAACCGAATTCTTTTTTATCCTAATTTTTTTCTCGTTACGGTATAATTTTATACACCAAAATATAATAAGTTTCTGAAAGTTTCAGTTCAAAATTTGAATTTTAGAAGGTTGCTCATATTTTTTTAAATTTACTAGTGCATTACTCGCTCGAAAAAATCTAAAGTAATGCAAAATTTGAACTAAAACTTTCAGAAACTTATTATTCTTCGGTCTATAAAACTTGAAAAAAAAATCGGGGCGACTTCTTAAATGTTTTTGAGATATTATTTGGAGAGGAGTTCTTAAAACATCAAAAACTAACATTTTTTCACTCGAGACACAAAAAAAATTGTAGGTTTTGTTGCGCCACCCTAATATATATAATATATAAGTATATATTCATTGTTTATTCTAACATGTGCCTATTATATTTATTAGTGCAATATTATTGTGCAAATAAGTATATTATATTATACTTATTAGCACTATAGTATTTCACTTACCTGAAATATTATCTTGCCATTATAAATACAATTATGTAAAGCAAGACCATCAGAATTTTTTTTAGTTTTCTGTAGTGAAAGAAGTCACGATCGTCAACGCCTAAGGCACAAAAATGTAATTTCATAATTTTTAAATCTTACGCCTTGTTTATATTATGCCCGGCAGCGCGAGTATCAAATGTTCCAACAAGTTGCATTCACATACTGTCACCACTTTCCTGCCCGCTGCTGTAGAAGTATTAGTTACAGTTAGTTCTTCGCTCTGGATACAAAATAATCAAAATCCACCTCTATGCAAAAGTTTGTACAAGGTGTTTCAATTGATAATATTTGATTGTATCCATTTGGGTACGTCTGCTACTTTATTACTCGAATCAACAGAAAATCAGCACAGCGAGGGCCGCCAATAAAGGCAAACATTACAAGCGGAATTTACTAGCAATTGCTTGCCCGAAAATGATTCTCGGGCCCTACAAGTCGAAGGCGCTAAGGTGCCGGCTGGCTGGTTTATAACTTATTTCAGTTAAACATCGAACATTTTACCGGTGATATTAATTCGTTTTATCCGTGTTTTTAGGGAATTAAAGTGCCGAGATTTTATGAGCTTGTTTTTTTAGGGTTCCGTAGCTATTTTTACAAAACAGAACATTTATGTTTTCCTCGTAGCCGTCCGCTTATATTTCTAAATCATAGTTATTTTTCTTAGAAATTACTGATTCTATATGCATGAAACTCGTCAGAAAAGCATAGCCTATGTTCTGCTACGTATAGTAAATTTATTTTTAAAATATCCGTCAAGAAATTTTTGATATGTAAGTAGAGTATTTTCCATCGCATACTTTTTTAAAGTTAAATGACAAAAGCAGTGTACGTTTATGATCTAAACTGAACCCTTCATTATGCGCAGACTACCAAGTACTTTGCCAAATTTTTCTTCAGAAACAACGCGCACACCTAATCCGTGCAGGAATGGAGAAAGAATACAATTTCTTGCGGCCGGGCGGCCTGTCGTAAGAGGCGACAAACAACCCACAGCCAGGTGGTAGGGCATTTGCCCGACTGGATGGCTATCACCCCTGATCTAGATCTATATATGTCGCCATAACAAACTTGAGTTGTGTTCCAGCATTAGTGGCCAGGTTCCAGTCTTCCTTAAGACAGCAGCAGCGCATTTGTGACACCTTCAGTGTTGCAAGTGTCCATAGGCGATGGTAACCGCTTCCCGTCAGGTGGGCCGTCTGCCTGCCTGCTGAGTTCGTGCAATAAAAAAAAATCTACTTGTCACATTTCGTGCATCACAACACTACATAAGGGTGTCATAATAATCCGATCCCATTTCATTAAATCTATGTGCTAAAAACCTGTATTACTTAGTCGACGCAATCATCATTGTGATAGTATTATAGTACAAATTTCACACTACCATTAGCAAAGCCATAAACATACGATACTTTTCGTTCATAGACATCGGTATGTGATTGCAACGTACCGAAGATCAAATCTTGATGATACAGTGTAAGCATAATACATTAAAGGTCTATTTATAAATATTTCCCTTCTATATACATCCTTCCATCTCCTTTTACTGTCGTCTGTTTTTATTGAAACATACAATTTTGGTGTCTTCAAGTTCATGTATTACTATATATATATATATATATATATATATATATATATATATATATATATATATATATATATATATATATATATATATATATATATATATATATATATATATTGTTTTTATACTTATATGGTATTATTTATCACTATTTATAAACTACACCACCGTCAATATTAACTATCTATTAATCCCAGCCAAGGGTTGTTTGGCAGAGATCTTTTTTTAGCGGTGAGGCCGCCCGTTGTCTAACTCTTGTATTTTTCTATTTCTGTTTGTGTATGCTTTGGTTTCCAATAATATATTAACTTAATTATCGATCACTAAAGAATAGTCTTAGAAAAATTATAAAATATTAATTACTATAATTTCAGAGGAGTTCTTAAAAAGTCACAAACAGCTTGCGTTCATAAAATTAGTGTGGGTTTACAAAACAGAAGCAAAATTAATTTCTGATGACGAACAATTTATGAACGTCTTAATTAAAATTGTATTGCCTAAATTACTACAGCTTTGTTGTATGTTATTAATTTTGCTTTACATAATAGCCTTACTGAGAATTGCTTTATGTTATTTGTTACTCATTGCCTTTTTGTAAATCGGCGCGATGTTTGTTACAACATATTATCGAGGTTTTAATTTAAATTGGATAAATATGAAAATACTTAAACAATTCAACTTTTGGTCCAGTTATTGAAGTATTTTTGGACGGAAGTATTGCTATCATAAAATTCACATATTAACCGCAACATTTACATCCGTGAATCCTGTTTTCAAACGGACGGAGGTTAAATACCCCATTCGCGTCCTCGGTGGGTGGACAAGTTTCATACATCGCTAACCTCTACGCGCAGGTTTTTTCCAGATTGTTTTTTTTCACCGTTAACATGTAGTACTAGGCTAGTATACCTGAATAAGTGGAACATGATGTCTGCTAGTGGAACATACATAATTACATTTGTACGGTGTAACCATATACTCGTAGACCGTACAAACAGCGTGTACACGATTACAAGATTTTTAACTCTTCTCACACTTTGCAGTGTCTCACGTACGTGTAGGTACCTCAATAGTTATCATTATCCAAAATCAATCATATTTTTTTTATCAAAGTTATAGATTCACGTTTGACAGCTATCACACCTGTTGTTAATTGAAGATGTGTTCTAGGATGGAGCACGGTTATCTAGTAGATACCACCTATTCACTTGTGACTTGAAGACCATTGGTTTATTTGAATCGGGGAACACAGATTCCGGCAAATTGTTCCACTCGACAGCGGTGCGCAAACGAAAGGTGGAGGCAAAACGTTTAGTTCTAACCTATGGTATGTCCACCATGTAATGATGGCGAAATCTGGTGCCTCTGGTTGTTCGAGAATAGAAAGTGATGGCGTACCCAGTCGGAAAGTTCCATAGCACATTCTCCAAAGTGTATCTGATACAAAACGGAAAGACCTGCTAACCTGCGGTGTTGCTCAAAGTTTTGAAACCGAGCTTCAAAAAGAGTATCATCGCTAAAGAGTAATCTAGAATATGATTCCAGCGCCACCTACCGGGTCTAATTGTGAATATAAACCATCCCCTCTCCCACTCAAACACTAATTCACCTTGTGTTACATTATTGAAGTTTAGTAGGGATCCATAATTTTTTCTAGTAATAAATATAACCTATATTAATCTGGAATAATGTAAAATTCTAATGGTGAAAGAAATTTTGAAATCGATCTAGTAGTTTTTGAGTTTATTCTTTACAAACATACAAAAATACAAATCTTTCCTGTTTATAATATTGGTATAGAAGAACATACATACGTAGAGATTTATATTTTAGTATGGTTCTATGATATTATATGTTTAAACATGTTTTGAATGTAACCAATTTTGAAAACACAAAATGCTATCTTACTTATCGAGCTTCTATATTGCTGTTCTTATGTGATGATAATTCATGCATGCTTGCGATGCAACTAGACGTTGACGGCTAGCTTCCGATGTGAATTGATAAGATTAATACAGGCGTGATAGCCGGTTAGCGGATTGACACGTCCGCAACGCACATCGGGCCATTGATTATCGCCGATGGCTATCTTGTTGCCAAAACATTGAGCTCATGATGTATCTTAACGAATGAGGCGGGATTGGACGGCTTAAAGCTTGCGGGGATTCTCTGCTTCGTTCTATTATCCAGACTACTGATCAGTGGATTACTATTGCTTTGGATAAAGATTTAACTTTCTTTTAATTAAACTATACTTCCATATTATTGTTACGAGTGCGGGACTCGAATTAAAATGCCGTTAGAATTACTATAGGGTTTATTTAGAACTATACAAACACGTATAACACAGGTACAAATATAAGTGAACACAATCAGTCCAAACGTAATGCGCGATTCAATAACGCGCGAAAAGTCCGTCACTATATAGATTATCGAATGTACACACGTCATATCTCGCTAGTGGTTATCGCTTGACTGTCGATCTCTCCATTGGGCCATTGCTATATACTGCACCGATACAATATGGCTGTCCGCCCGCGTAGATCGAATTTCTTAGGATTTGTAATCTGCACACCTGCCTAATTATGCCTGCAAACGGCCATAAACGAGTACAATAGGCTGCTCTCCACAATAACCAATAAATAAGTAAAAAAAGAAGACAATCATAAAAGAACTACAATGTTATCAGCGCAAACGCTGGCAGGTAATAAATGAGCTTTGTTTACAAATATGCATGTGGTCCAAATTGTAACATTATTATAATCCATCTATACTGTTCTACAAAGGATGTAGTAAGTATCTATAGACTTAAATGAGTTAAGATTTTTGATTGGGAATACTAGAATTTAAGTGATTTAAAGACTGAAAATAAACATTACAAAGCTTTTCCATAAATTTAATTAAAAAAAATATTATTTTCTCAAATAAATACAGTAAAGAATTTGTGTAAAGGATTACACTGTATAAAATTAAAACAAGCATATTAGCTAGGGCCATTGCAGTAACTCACGAACAAGTTGCTAAATATGGTAAGAAGCTAATATTTAACAACAATGACTTAAACTACTTGGAAGAGATGAAAAAAAAATATAATGTCTATGCTACTACTTATCAAAATACATTACATAAATAAAAAACTACCTAAATAAAATCCCTAAGTTGTAAAGGAAAACATTAGTATTAGGGCAATGCAAAATATCAATTTACTTACTGCTACTATCTACTGTCTTTTGTATTAAAATAAACTAGAATTCTTTAGATAATCATGAACAAATACGTAATGAAGAAAGAATATTATATCTCTTACATTAAAGACATAAACTACGAGAGGTTAAAGGACTACTAGGACATAATAAAATGAAGAAGTTTACGTAGTGTCGGCGTATAAACATACCACGAAAATGTTATAAAGCTTTCGCCTTAGTTGTCGAGGAAAATACCAGTAATAATAGTGGAGAGAAAATGTAGGAGTACACGAAACAGGTGTAGCTTCCGTATCGCAAAATCTTATTTAATTGAATGATAACAGCCGCAAGACGCAGCATTGTTTATGTAAATTTGACTCAGTTATTAGACCCTCCTCAGACGATTAACTATACCCTTCTTCAAGTTATATATCTAAACTCAGAAATTACACCTTTACCTTCATCGTTATTATTTTGCTTGATGTTAAAACTATTTACGTTTACCTCATCTCTGATTCCATTTCATAAATCGGTTAATTAAAGAATGTTGTTTTTAATGGGCCTTTTTTTAGAAACCTAATATACACTAAGACTTGCAATTCGCTTCGCTTATGTAAACTTTACACCTGTATCCCAAAAAA
Organism: Dendrolimus houi; assembly: GCA_039645545.1. Lineage (NCBI taxonomy): Eukaryota > Metazoa > Arthropoda > Insecta > Lepidoptera > Lasiocampidae > Dendrolimus > Dendrolimus houi. The sequence continues at coordinate 17,774,800 of CM077127.1, read as the reverse complement.
AAACTAAAAGATAACTATGGGCTAATCATTATAACATTAGATTTAAAGTATTGCACGTTATTTCCTGTTTTGTAAATATTTGAAAATTTCATAATAATCTATTCCTTTCCAGGACCTGAAGAAGGAATAAACAAATATATTTTAAAAAATCTTCACGTTTATGTATTCGTTAAGAGTATATAAAAATATTCTCTTTGGTTTACTATTCAAGTTTTCAAAAAAAATATTTTATACTGTGGGATGTAATTAAGACAATCAAATAAATAACTAAATTTCAAATTTACGTATGAAGTATATATCATTATAGAATAATTATTACCTCTAGGAGACACAATGAATAAGACTCCGTCTTAATCCCACTTGATATTACTTTCATTCTATACTCATAGATAGAAATGCTATATTTATATAACGTGTACTTTTTACTCATACAAGATAACCTTCTATATACATATATTCCTCATATACTAGCTTATTTCAATGCCGACAAGGTAAATTAATACAAAAGTCGTACAAAAATAAAATTCCAGCTAGAAAAATGGAATATGCATTAAATCCATTTACGGCAAAGATTATGGGCTCTGAGAATAGCCATTCTATGTACGAAGCTTATTCAGTATCACAAAGCACAATGCACGCCGATTCCGATTACGTTATCGAATCGCATCGAGTTACCAGGACTAATGACTTTTAAAGCTTGTACTGATTTTCTTTACTAATTATTTTATCAATATTAAAAAAATAGAACCTTATAAATAATACATATAAAATAACATTACTCTTATTAAATTACAGAAGTAAATATTTTTTTTCATAATCGAAGGCATGTTAATACGTGGTAGCTTAGTGGCTAAGGTTGTTGTGGAATAAATACTTATTTGTTTAAATATTATAATATTGGCCGCTCGGTCTTCACATTATTATAATCAAAAAAAATCGAGTTGGTTGTGATTCGAACGTAAGGATTATACCAGTGACGTAGGTTCGAATGGTAGGCAGGCAACATGCACTGCTTAGGGAGTCTTAACCTAATTGTGGACATAAAACAATTACCCTGTGCCTTCGTTGACGGAAGAAGTCTAAGGTAAACTGCATTTTTTTATTGCTGGAAGGAGGCAAAAAACAAAGGACCCACCTGACGTGAAGTGGTTATCATCGACTATAGATATTTGCAACACCATGCACGATGCCAACGCGTTAGTAGCCTTTAGGATGATTGATTGATTTATTAATCCAGATAAATCCGCTTTGAAAAATGACATCATTTATTTATTTATTTAAAAAAACCAACAGCACATATTACAGTAATACAAGCTAACGAAAAATTACTTAAAATTGTAGGGCTAGTAACAGGTTTTTCTATTAAATTGGATATCCAACGAACGAGCGAACTTTTGAGTAATGTTAAATCATATATGTACATTCGTTCTATTTCTGGTGGTTCGTGTCGTGTGGGAATTTAAATTTTGTACGCATATATTAGAAATTTATTGCGAAAAGCAATTATAATAAAAATCTTTTTATTCTATTTGAATTGTATTTTACCCGCAACAATACAAATAGAAAACCATCAATTGCAGGACAGCCCTAATATTAGTCACAGTATTTGCCACATATACATGGCAACACTGTGACGACGTCTTAAGTGGCTACGAAGCTTCAAATAGGCACTTACCAGCACCGCAATGAGATGCTCCTCCTCACAACTTCCTTACTTGGATCGTGCTCCAAGATTGTGCTATCACCAACGATACGTGACGCGCTTTTACGGCGTAATTGAATTATTACTTCACACGCGAGGTGTTCAACCAAGAATATTTATGATAATACATGCTTCTATAATAAATATTTGGGTAAAGAGCATATTTCTTCTTATTTTTCTACATAGGATCATGTCTAGAGGATTTTCGACGTGGGTTATTTCAGATAATAAAGTGAAGGTTTTATTTCTTTCTTGAAGTGATTTTGTTTTATCTACATATAATAATAATCGGCAGTCACTTTTGACATAGGGTATGATAGAAAAATATATACTACTCGTGTGGCTATTACTCCATAGATATAAGTAAATATGTATTATTATATTGAACATTGAAATAAATAATAATACAAGCTTTATTATACATGCGGTTGTGTTCGCATAAACTGGATCTCTATCTAAAATAAATTATTCAATATTTAGGGTTCTGTAGCCATTTTTGTAGGTGTTATATATACAGCCTTATATAATAGTGTTACGAGTCGTGAGACTCGAATTAAAATGTCGTTAGAATTACTATAGTTTATTTAGAACCATACAAACACGGTATACATACAACACAGGTACAAATATAACTGAACACAATCAGTCCAAACGTAATGCGCGAGATCGTAATTCCATAAAACGCGCAAAGTCCGTCACTAAATAGATTACTGAATGTTGTACACACGTCTTGCTTCGCTCGTAGTTATTGCTAGACTAACGATCTCTCCATTGGGGCATTGCTTTATGCTGTACAAATGCAATATGTCTACCTGACCGCGCGGACCGAATTTCTTAGAATCACACCTGGCTACTGACTACCATAAAAGATTACAATACACAATGGGCTCTTTTTCTAATTACAAAGTAAACAAAAGAAGTCCAAATGCCGATAAGTAATAAACTGTGCAAAACAGGTATGCAGGTGTGAATTTGTCTTTGTCGGTCGTAACAATAAGATAGTTGATAGTCAAGTCAACTAAGACAATTTTTATCAACGTACAAAACACCGAAACCTCCTCGATTTTGTACAACAATAGCAAGCTATGACGTCATAAATTAAAGAAGACAAATTGACAAAAAATGAAAAAATATACCTTTTTCCGGGATGGAAAGTACTCTGTAATTACAACTATAAATCAAATACGAGATATTAAAATCTTCATGATAATTGCTTGACGTGGAGGCTGTTTCGTGGAAATAAAAAATATATCTATAGAGACATACAAAGTAACTTTCACATCACAGCTCTCTTTTACTTAGATAAAAACTTATTTAGATTTTTGGTCTGTATATATATATATAAACCTTCTTTGAAGGATTATCTAACTGATAGTGAAAACCGCCTTAAAAACCGTTGTATATTTTAGGAAGACTTAGCGGATATAAGACAAAGAAACACACGGGAAGCGACTTTGTTTTATACTATATAAAGAAAATGAATTTTCTACGGTTTTATATAAAATTGTTTCTTCTAATTTTAATATATTCTACAAAGAGCTACCAGCTAGAGTCATATTAAATAGTAGACGACGGAAGGCGTTTTTAAAATTGACAAAGCTATACATTAACTGTTTCAATTATCAAGAAGCCAATTCGTTTAATACACGTTTTTCAACAGGTGTTTCCAATTACTGTAGAGGTAATTTACAAAATCGTCTCAACAAAGGAAAACGAATTATTTCCCCTTAAAGCGTACACGGCGACGTGTATCGGACCTGTTACCATCAAATTCTATGCACATTGTCGGAAAGCAATTTTCACTCAATCCCCTCTCGTCAACAAGTACAAACTTACGCGGCGCACGTGCGTCCGTATCAATAGTATAACAAATAGGCTGATATTTCGTCAGAAATAACCCGAATCAAGTTTCAGTGAGAAAGCTTTTGTGTGTGGCAGGTGAAAAAGTGAGAGGCTTGATTTATTCGCGCCGGCGCTGCCTATCGTAGGATGATTGAACTGAGAACGTGTTTATACGGCATCGGCCACGCCGTGAAATATGACAACTGGAATACGCTCCGTATTTTTAATAGGCACTTGTCGTAAATGTAACATGTTTTGTCGTTTGAGATTTACTCGAGTTTTATTCGCTTGCTTAAACCGTTGATAAGTATCTCGCGTAAAATATTTTCTAAATCAAAAGTATTCTGTATTTGTTCTTGTTATCTATGTAGAAATTACATACATAACGGTATACAAAATTTCACGAAAATCGGTGTAAGTTCCTGACCGTGAACTATCGGGATACACAATCAGTTGGATCACAAAAATTATAAACACAAGGAATAGGGAACCGGATCAATCAATTGAATATTTTTATCAACTTCCAAGACGTCGCAAGCTCAGTTTGTACAAACATAAATACTTTTAACGTCATAATGTGTGTACAAAAAGTAAAAGAAATCAAATGGCGCAATCATTATTGCTTAAAGAGTAGGTAATTAAAATTGTTTTTATCATGATATTTAACAATTAAGATAAAATGTTGTTTTAGCGCTTGTTCTTTGACCAATTTGTTAATGTTAGAATATGTTTTTATTTCTCATATTCTGAAAGTACGCATGGAGTTTTGCCTGATCTGTTGAAATCTCTACCGATGCAAACAGTACTTTTCGTCCATGGGAAACGATTTTTCCTGCTGTCAAAAAATTAAAAAAAACTATCCGAACCATAGATAATACTTGCGACTCATGTCCCGATTTTTTTTACAGCCACTGTTAAATCGCGACATAAATTATAATAAAAAAATATTATTTAGTTTACATAAATTTGAGCTAAATATTTACTATCATCCAATGACAAAAAATACTGGCTGGTTGAGATGCCACAGAAAACGAAATTTGTTTGACGTTTCATATGTGACGTATTAAAGGAGTTCATTAGATTTAGATATGCATTTGACGCCTGATTTCACTAGAGAAGTAGTTGTTTGTTTGACTAATCAGTTTTTTATTCGCTTTCCTCATATTCGAAACAAAAGTCAGAGTGTTAACTTCGGATGAAAGGCCTATTTAGGCACTTGAACTATGAGCGCCCCCGTTTCGCTCGCTCGCTAAACTATTTCATTGCCTAAATAGGTCTTTACCTCTCGTGTAACAATCTACTATTAACATGTGTCCGCATCTCTATTAGGAACATAAAAATATTCAACCCTAGTTGTGCCCACTAAACCGATCGTACGGGACTAGGATTCTATTTTTTTATATTTTCAAAATCCTGAATGATATTGAAATGTAAGATACTTAACCTTTGAAGTAATTTTATTTTAATCTTTAAAATTTTAATAGTAATTTATCGAGTCGTTTTATGATCTACGCGAGGCAATTTTGAGACACGAAAATTCTAAAAAGTCTTTTATGATTAGGCATCGTATAAAAAGCAATTTGGCGTTAATTTTGAAATCAGAAACAGTACTATCGCTTTTATTTTTATCGGTTTCTTATAAAGGCAGCTTCATTAAGCAAAAAGTTTTCTATCGTGTTTTCATCTCCGATCAGGCTTTACGTCCACGAACAAAGATTTCCAAAACTGTGAACCCTCCAAAGCGAAGAAGTTGAATGCAAAAATTTGATTTATGTCCGTATTGCACTTTGCGTTGTTTCATGCGATACGTGTCTACGTTATTCTGTTCCTGTCAAACGTTCGTTTCGATATGCTTGGTAGCGTTAACATTATTCGTGTTGTATTCAAATAAGATTTTCGATGCGTTTTAAAACAGGCGCAATATGTACAATGACGTCATAATATGATGTATTAACTGTTTCATTTTTAATTTCGTAACCGTTTTGGCATAACTGGAACCCTTAGTATAGAATAGGGTAGATAGATAGATAGATAGATAACACTTTATTGTACACCATTACAGAAAACCTTATAGCCTAAAAATATTCTAAATGTGCACAATGGGCGGTCTTATCGCTATTAAGCGATCTCTTCCAGACAACCCGTGTCAGGAATAAAACAGATTATATTGGTCAAAGGTGGTATACATAAATATTAGAAAATAAGCAGTTACTTACATATATTTTGTTCATTTATAAACATATAAGTATGTAAAATATTATATGAGTAAAATTATACTTAATAGACATATATAATTATACCTACTGATATCACATGCATAAATATATATATATATATATATATATATATATATATATATATATATATATATATATATATATACAGAAATATACGTAAAAATATCAATCATCACTATGTTGCAGGTAGTGCTTTTTGTCATGTTCTTAAATATTGTTAGTGATTTAGCTTGTCTAACAGTAACAGGTAGCTCATTCCAGAGTCGAATAGCCTGTACAGTAAAAGAATTATTGTAAAAAGATGAATAATGTTTGGGAGTATTAAGTCTAAGATTCGTAGAAGTTGTAAATTGTGAGATGAAGAGATGAATTCAAAGCGTTCTTTGAGATAATACGGGGTTGTGGGGATAAACAACACACTGTAAAGGAGTGAAAGAATATGAGTATTCCGGCGAAAACGAATTGGCAACCACTTGAGTTTTTTACGAAACTCAGAGACGTGGTCATATTTGCGTAACCCAAATATGAACCTTATACAAAAATTTTGGAGCCGCTCAAGTTTATTAAGTTGCTCTTGAGTCAAATCAATATAGCTGGCGTCAGCATAATCAAGAATGGGGAGTAGTAAGGACTCTGCAAGCTTAACTTTGGTGGCTATGGACAGGAAGTTTTTCAACCTCCCGAGGGATTTCGAAGAGAGGAAGAGACGTCGACTCAATTCGGTTATGTGGGGTCGCCAAGATAGCTCCCTATCAAATATGACTCCTAGATTTTTTATTTTCTCACTAACCGGGATATGTGTACCATTAAATATGAAATTTGGTAAACAGGTCCAGTCAATTCTACACAGCATCCGCGAACTACCTATGATAATTAGCTGAGTTTTCTCGGGATTTACTTGTAGTCCATATGATTTACTCCATTGCGTTATGTGATCGAAGTCGGAGTTTATTGTCAAGACTGCATCTTGTAACGTCGCAACAGGTGATTGTGTATAGATTTGTAAATCGTCTGCATAGAGATGGTAGGAGGAAGTAAGTTGATTAGAGATTGAATTTATAAAAATCGTGAATAGTAAGGGAGATAAAACGCCGCCCTGAGGAACGCCAGCAGAGAGATCACGCCATGACGAATTGTCGTCATCGTCTCGAATCCGCTGCCGGCGACCGTACAGGTAACTATGAAACCAGTCGATTACTGTAGGAGATATGTTAATAGAGCTGAGAACCTTAAGCAACAATTCAAAATTTACATTGTTGAAGGCACTGCTGAAATCAAGCAGCGATGAAACAGTCGGCAGACCGTTATCCATACCATGCCGGATGTCGTCAGTGATTTGGACGAGGGCTGTGGTTGTACTATGGCCAGGACGGAATCCGGATTGATAAGGATTTAAGAGGGAATTGCGGTTCAGGAAGAAACTTAACTGTTGATGAACTAGACGTTCAAGGACTTTAGAAAAGAAGGGGAGTATAGAAATAGGACGGAAATGAGAAATTAAGTTAGGATTTGGTTTTTTTGGAAGAGGAATGACCTGGGCTTCCTTCCAGGCAGTAAGAAAAACACCAGAGGTAATAGAAGCATTAAGGATATGAGTAAGGATAGGATTAATGACATCCAGTATGGGTAAGACCATATTGCGACTGATGCCATCGCTGCCGACAGCATTAGATGTAATGGATTTTGCTGCTTTTTCAACATCACTATCAGTGAATCGACTAAGAAGAAAAGAAGAATGTTTGGGTGTTGGCATAGAAGTGATTTTGTTTAAAGTGTGAGACTTAGTTACTATGTCAAAGTCAGAAGTGGTAGTGAAATGTCGATTTAAATCATCGATGTTGAATATTTTAGAAATTAGACAGTCTGCTTGTTTGCCAACTCCCAAAGTACGAAGAAATTTCCAAACTTTGGCTGGATTATCGTTTTCAACTGATTCATGGATGTAACGGCGTTGAGCGTCCCTACACATCCTATTGCAGCGATTACGAATCATGACAAAGGCCGTTTTGTTTTCCTCTGTTGGTTTCATTTTATACCTAGTTTTAGCCTTAGACTTCTTATACATTAGTAATCTAATATCGGCTGTGAGCCACGGTGCTGGCAGATGCTTGACCTTGATACGGCGTAGAGGCGCATGAGTATCGTACAGCTTTATCAGAGCTGCATGAAACGCATGCACCTTCTCATCAATGGCTGATACATTGAGGACCCCTGACCAGTCAACTTCCTGGGCATCCTTAAGAAGAGCGTCCAGGTCCAGGGTAGTTAACAATCAAGCCACTCATATTTGTTATTATCTTACAAAATCCCGACATTCCCTACATTCTGTACAAAATTAGCAAGACATTAACATCATAGCTTAAAAAAGTCAAAAAGCGTATAACACTTAATATTGTTTAAACAGGTATTAAAATTATATTAATCGTGATATTTTAAAAGTTTTATTTATTTATTGTAGTATAGGTTCGCATTTGACGACGATCTCGCCCTATGTAGAGCGAAGATATGGTCTAGGATGGAGCACGCTTACCTAGAAGATAGTCACACGGGACTTGAAGATACTCAGGTTATTAGTATCGGGAAAGTCACGCTCCGGCAATGAGTTCCACTCCTTTGCGGTGCGTATGATAAAGTTAGATAGATGCAAAACGCTACGTTCTTATAGGTGGAACATCCACCATATATGGGTGCCGCATGCCGGTGCGTCTGGTTGCCCGATGATGGAAGGAAGATGGCGGGATCAGATCGAAGAGCTCAGCTGCACACTCATCGAAGTGTATCCGATAGAAAACCGATAAGCTGGCAACCCTGCGTCGATGTTAGAGACTTTGAGTTTTGTTGTCTAAAAGCTGGTCGTTGCCAACCAGCCTCCTGGCTCTCCGCTTAATCGACTCTAGTGCTTCGAATTGATATTTGGCTGAGTCATCCCAAAGGTGAGAGCAGTACTCCATACATGCTCGTATTTGTGTTTTGTATAACACTAGCAGCTATTCAAATGTGACCGTATCACCTTCGAGAGTATGCCCTTTTGTCGTAGTTAAAAGTAAGATAAAAGTATGGTATTTTAGCTCCCGCTCTTTTATATGAAAAAATATATAATTTATTGTAGAATCTATCCGATTATCATGCCCGTTCGATTGTTTTCCGTTGTATAACTGTAATTTTTCTTTAGTCAGTTCAATAATATTAATGTTATTTATCTCAAAAACTACAAGGTTTGTTTGGATGAAATTTGACAGGAAAGTGTCTTTCTATATCGTACTACATAATTCTGTAGTGAAATTGTATAAGAATTAAAAAATAAAAATAATGGCTATACAGTGTACACGTAAGTCATGATTTTTTACTATAAGCATGTGTGATATCGTAAGCGAAAACTTTATTTATTTGAGTCAAATAAAAAAGCAGGGTGTGGCGATACTCGCTTCTAAAATTGTAAAGAGTGACTCCTATAATTTTGATCTATAGGATGAAAAAATAAAAAAATCATGGCGGTAGACAAGAAGCAACAGTTGTAACGAAAATTAGTTTAAATAGGCTTCTTCTCTTCAAGCCACAACATATTATGAAGCGGTGATAAATTAGATTAGGCCCCCATAGAGTAAAACCATATACAAATATTAAAACTAAATAATTAAAATGTACAAAATGGCGGTAGGCTAAATAAAAAAACGTTACTCATTAACACTTGACATCTTTGTCTTCCGTGATCACGGTTACTGAAAAGAAGCCAAAACGTCGGAATAAAAATCAAATAAAATATCGCTTTTAAAAAAGCGTTAAAATGTAGGTTTGTAGATTAAATAAGATCTGATAAGGTAGTTTTTGAGGCATAGGATAATTTCGATTAAATGCATTTTTCCAGGCTATTTAGCCAAATGATATAAACAGTATACGTTGATAACCTCTATGGAATACTTGAAATAAGTGATGAAGTTGTGGGTAACGAACAGAAACTGATACAGAACACTGTTAAGTATAAAAATACAAGAATAAAGAGACTGTATTATTTAGTAAATTAAAAAGAGTCGCATTGGATTTGTCAACGACCCTATTCTTTTTACGTCAAAAACATCTCTCCTGTACAAAAAATACATGTAAAGATTTAAGTAGGCATGTCGGCCAAAAATATTATTAAAGAACTGAAAAAACACATATCAATAGAAATATTTTTGTTTGGCAGAAAAATCCTTAGATCAATTTGGAATGATTTTATTTGACACTAAAGGACCTCGATATTTTTTTCGTATCAATTTACTTTGCTTATTTCAACTGAGGTCCCAATCCGAGAATTATCAGAATATACTTAAGCCCATAAAGAAAATATTTGTACATATTTTTTTTTTCTATAAAATGAACCAAGTAAAGCAATGTATATGTTTCTCAGAAATGTATTCATCATATTCAAGCAACCAAATATTTTTTTTACGTATGAGTTAATTTCGGTTTTGTGTAAAATAAATTAAACAAATTATATAGACGACTGAAAGGCTATTTGACCTAAGTGAACGTTTTCTGTACTTTTCAGAACAATATTCTTGTTCCAGGCTAGAACTAAGATTTAAGTTTCAGGGCTTGAAGTTTTTAAGGCAAAAAGGAGCCCAGGTGAAACTGCTTCACCTATACACACCCCATAGTCAGTCGTATCCATGTTACCCCTCGTTGTTTTTATGCGGTATTTTGAGAGTCTATGCAATGAGTGGCGATTCGCCGCCTAACATTGTATTCATATTCTGTTAAGCTAATATTGCGCAATATAGGCGCCGTGATCAGTTCAATAATCTCTCAATCCAGCTCAAGCTCATTACGTTACAATAGCCCCGTTCTTTTTACTCTCATGTTTCACAGTACTCATACAGTGACTAGAGCTTCTCCAACATGTATTCCTTTTTTTATACTGTATAGGTTCGCGTTTGACCGTCATCGTGTATTTGCTCTTCAAAAAAACGGACATGATGCGCAAAAGTATCTACTGTATGGTGCCTATCATATTTAATAAACTACCAGAAATGTTACGAGTTTAGCCTATAAATTTATTTAAGTCTTTTTAGAAAATTTTATTGAACAAAGTTTATTATAATGTAAATGAATATGAGAATGACAAAGACATGACTAATAATATTTTGTAACTGGACATGTAATTTTATTGCAATATTTTATATCACACATATATTTTTTTTATGTAAATTTAGTTTTATAATTTTGAAATGTATTCTGACATTGTACGCCTAAGAAGGCAAAATGTATGAATTGACGCATATTGTAATATCTTGTGTACATACATTTTAGCAATAAATTATTTCATTCATTCATTCATTCTTCTCGAGCGATTTCAAGCGGCGATATGGTCTAAGATGGAGCACGCTTACCTAGAAGGTACCTATTCACACAGGAGTTGAAGATACCCAGGTTGTAGGTGTACAGGGTGTAAAAAATAATACGCTTATATTAAAAGGCCTCTATAAGTTAGCCTTCTAATGATCTGGTCCCAATTATGATGAACCGTAATCGACATAATATTGACTTATAGCTAACAATATTGACATAAAATTAATAATGTAACATAAATCTACTATACTTTAAACTGTAATCTGCTGTGCATGTATGTCATTTATATATATATATAATTATTTTTCATTCCTTTTTCTTTGTTACATAATAATTACAGATAATTTAAGAATTTCCTTTGAGTCAGGTTGCCTGGAAGTGATCACTTTTAGTGATAAGGCCGCCTTTTGTTTTACCAAGTAAGTATAGTATTGTTGTGCATTTTTGTAATTTCCGTTCTAGTTTTTTTTTATTGCAGGAGATCAGCAGACAGGCAGACGGCCCACTAGATGGAAAGCGGTTACCATCGTCTATGGACATTTGCAACACCAAAGGTGCTACAAATGCGCTGCTGCTCTCTTAAGGGAGACTGGAACCTGGTCACTAATGCCGCCGGAACACAGCTCAAGGTTATTATGGCGACATACTTCTGTGATGGTGAATAATAAATTATTGTCTATTTCCATGTGTATGTGTACGTCTATAAATCCATACAATCAGTTTAGCCAGCGGTGTGTGTACGTTGTATCGTTATATCAAATGTGAAGTAATAGAACCTATTATAATACGTGTGTCTGAACGTCGACAGTCGATATTGACTTTGATAAACGAGCAGTCAGTGTCGCCTACAAGAAGCCACGTCACCTACTTTGGTGCATTGCGGTTCCTCCATCTCACCAGGCCAACCCTTGTTTACACTCCATTCGCGTAGTTTTTATGACTACTAACTTGATATTACGTCCAAGAAAAGTGCTTATGGTAGTCCTTTATTTGTTTGATACAGTTTATTGCAAGTGGAATATTTTAAGTGAGCGCAATCACCATTTTCGACGTTGAAGTATACGGCTTTTAATGTTTTCTCTTAGGATTTATTTTGTTGTTCTGAGTTACCTTCACGGTGTTATATTTCTCTTTTTATTTGGAAAATGTACGACACAGATATTAATATCTGTTAAATAATGTTTGAATGTGAGAGGATATCTACCAACAAAGGCACAATATTATCCGTTCTATTGTCACTTAATCTCCTTTTTAGTATCTCATAGCGTTTAGAATTGTAGCGTAAAAGCAAAATCATATTTCAGTTCTCATTTTTTCATTTATCTCTTCTATTAAGTTTGCCTACAAGTAAACATAAAAAAAATTTACTACAACTGTTGTAAATTATTCTCAATAGCATATCTAACGTTGGCCATAAAATTTAGTATATCAGACTTTCCTTAAGGGCCTACCTTAATGGAGTTCGCTATTACCATATACCATATATATTTTGAAGATATAAATTCAGAGAATTTACTATTTTTTTATTACATGACTTCAGTAAACAGGCAGACAGCCCACTTGATGGAAAACGGTTACTATCACCTATAGACATGCACGAACTTAACGAACAATCCGGATTACATAAAACTTACCACAAAAATTACGAATGTTTCACAAATTAAATCGTTATGATTTTGTATATATTTTTATATATAAAAAATAATTATTGGGAAAAAAAACTCTTTTTTATGTGTATTTATTTAATCTTGTCTGAATCAAAATGTTATAGAAACATTGTTATTTTTTTATTAAGTTTTTTGTGATACGCATTTTTCTTATGTATAATGTAAATAATAACAGCCCATAAATGTCCCAAATGCTGGGTCTCGGGCCTCCCAATATAGGGGAACGGATAGTATACCCCCGCCGCACTTGTCCAAAGTGGCTTGGCAGGTTTGACACATCGGTTATCTCGATGTGCAGGTTGCATCACGATGTTTTCCTTCACCGTTATTAGCACGTGGTAATTGTAACAACATTAGATCTGAAAACGTCAGGATCGATCCCGCGCCCTATGAGTTTGGGACGCGTGCGCTAGCCATTACGCTACCACGACTTACATTTTTCTTATGTAAATTCTAGAATTTATATCTTCAAAAAGGTGGTAATACGTGAGCGAGGGAGTGAACTCCATTTAGGTAGATCCTTAACATAGCTTACCGGCACTGGCCTTCACACAATAACGGATCTACCCGTTAGAATTAGCATAATATTGAAACGGTTCCGATACAGTTTGGTATAATCATTAGCCGTTGATCGGCTAACCATATTAAATTTAATGTACAAAATAATAAAGCATGAATATACATTTCATTTATTTTAAGAATCATTTCTAGTAAAATTGGATAATGGTCCCTTGTGGCATCTCGTAATTTGATATATTATTATAAGTTAAAGGAATTTCCATTTACTTGGGAACCTTCATAACATAACAGCATTTTTTTCTATTTACTCTAGACTTTTAAGGTTCCGATACCCAAAAGGTAACAAGAGACGGTATGGTCACACTCCAGTGTCTGTGGGTATGTCACAGCTGATAATATTAAAAAGTAATAGAGAATGTTTGTAGAGCTTTTGCATGTCTTTAAGAGTGTAGTGACCAATTTACTAATTACTTAATTACTAAATTTTCGAAATAAATGAATTACTATTGGAATTCACTTGGGATAATGTTATAGTTATTGACAGGGCAGGGGCCAAATGCGTTTTAATTATAGCGTTTAAAATAACGCCGTTAACGAATAGCTACTACATTAGTGTATATACATACGTTATCTATTAATATTTAACTACATTACCAATTAATAACCATACCGCATCACAAGTATAACTATAATATTGTTACAACATGAACGCTGACAAAAGACAAATATACACCTGCATACCTGTAGACATTTTATTACCTTTTCGGCATTTGGACTCCTTTTGTTTACTTTGTGTTTAAAATTTGTGATTAGAAAAACAGCCCATTGTGTATTGTAATATTTTATGGTAGTCATTAGCCAAATGTGATTCTAGGAAATTCGATCCACGCGGCTGAGCAGACATATTGTATTTGCACAGTATAAAGCAATGCTCCAATTGAGAGAAGAGACAGTCGAGCGATAACCATGAGCGAAACAAGACTAGTGTACATTCGTTAATCTATTTAGTGAAGGACTTTGCGCGTAATATTGTATCGTGTATTACGTTTGGACTATTTGTGTTCAGTTATATTTGTACTTATGCTATACGTGTTTGTGTAGTTCTAATAAACTCTATAATAATTCCAACGGCATTTTAATTCGAGTCCTGCAACTTGTAACAATATTATCCCAGATGAAGGAGTAACATTAAAAAACGAGGCGTTATGCTGTCATAATATTATACCTTTTAAAAATTAATTTATTTATGTAGCTAGTTCATTTTTTACAATTAAAGCCTTATAAATTACTACCTTCACAAAATAAAACCTATTTGAAATACATTAGAGAAAAACATTCGTATAAGTAAATATCATTTGCATTAAAAGATTAAACTCTATTTAAAATACCACATTCAATTGAACACAGATTAATCTGCAAAATTGATATTCCCAAGTGAGTGAAAACTTGAAGGAACACATTCAATGCCCGATGGTACTGCTCAGCAAATAAGCATTTGCATAATATTGAAACGTCAGCGATATGGATCCTCGGAGCTCATTAACTTAATTGATCGGCTTTCCGCCAATCCGGAATCAATCGCACGTCCCACCATTGATTTGCATTAATTACCGGACCGTGTGTCACATATCGTCATCGTTCACATCAAGCAAATGATTATTTTGATGGAGATGCGTTTTGGCTATCCATGGCAGACGGAAGAATTTTTATTCCAGCAAGTATTAAAATATTATCGATTTATTTAATTTATAATCATAATTCATATTTCTAATTTTGGTTTAACCTATATTATTACACTAGCTATGAATTGAGTTTTTAAATCCTAACATTTTCATTGCAAATCGTTGAACTGTTTCGGAGTCTATATGTGACAAGCTTTAAGACAGGATGACAAATAAAAATCTAAAAATAAAATAACAGTTTCTACTTATATATTGGGATATTTTTGGAAATCACAGAAAGATGCTTCAAATTTGTTTATTTGTATAAATAAATGTGAATGCCGCTTTTTTTCGATTTTTTCATTTTCAGTGCTTAAACCGATTAAACAAGAAATTTTGTATAAATATTTACCTGATTTTTTTTTACATTATGAAAATAAACATACGTAAACTCTTAATCCAAATTTTTACCGTTCTTTACTGATCTATTGTTTACCTGAGAAAAGCGTGAAAAATAGTGACTAAACATATTCACTAATTATGTCAAAATGCTTGTTAAAAATAAAAATCGTAAATAAAACATTAAATAGATTGTGCCTGTTCTATGTGAAAATACATATAGGCAACTAATACCTTCTATCTCGAAACAAACATCGCAAACAACAATGAGGCTCTGTTTCAAAACATACAACTTTGACATCTGCCAAACCAGAACAAACACAATCCAGTGGAAGGAGGTGGTACACACCCGACTTAAATCAAATAACTGTATTGCTTTTAGCTTTGTAAAGCTTCAAGTGCAATAGCGTTGGTGGCGGATGTTTCTCCCGTCTCCAGCCTCTAGTCTATGATATTGCTCCACGCCCTTTACATGTTCGGCGGTACGGCAGCGGCGGGGTCTGAAGGCGGCGTGGCTGCGACGCGGGCACGCACACGAAGCGACCGACGCCAACTCTTGCTAGATATCGCAGGCGTGACGCCCGACCTAACTGCTCCAGTTTATCCCCTTTAATTGCCTTTTTTCTGGAGAGTGGCTTTAAGCGCTCACGCCATATCTCCTCACGTCGCAATTACGGAGACGTCTTATGATAAATCTGGCGTAATTTGCATGAGATAGCATACGCTCTCAACTTTCAAGCGAAGCTTCCTACTCTTGTCATTTATTACGTTAAAGAACGTTTCCAAGAATGAAAATGAGCTGTTTAACTACAAACTCGATAGCGTTAACTATCGTTAGTGTCATGAATATTTTTCTGTGCGCGGTTGCAATGTGTGTTATTTTCTTATTCGGTGAATTCGCTTACCCGCGGGAGTTGTTTAAGTTTTTCAAGTGACAATTTGGAGGAAAGTTAGAGAATAACAATTTTTAGTCAGATGTGCCTTCATACAATTTCTCCGTGCGGAAATAAGACTGTAAGGGGCAAACAAAACAGACGGCACAATCTCCGAGTTGCGACGCGGCGAATCGGCGGGCGACACCCCAAGGCTGTATTGCCCTCCATGCCAATCTCGATTTTTTCAAGTTGCCGGTTGCCGGTGGTTGGGTGGGTGGTTGCAGAAATTGTAGCGTCAGCGGACCGCGCTGCAGAGCGGACTGCGACGGCGGCTATTTGCCGAACGATGCGCCAAAACATCGCATCGCAATCGCACGGAAAAATTATTCCTCGCTAGATTTGCTACACTTCGCTTTTTGAAGGTGCATTTACTTTGCAGGTTTCGAGTTGTATATTGTGCGGGAGATGAGGTACAGATTGTATTATCTTGTTGGCAAGCTCTTCGTTGCAGTTTTCATTTCAATTCTATGCGAATACACGAAATTGGAAATCTATTGTCAAGATTTTATGCTCATCATGGCAATAGTCTATAGTATGGGGTATTGTTAGAGAGGTCTTAATAAACCATAACGTTTTTCTTAATTACTTTATTATTTATTCATCAATCATTTACTCGAGAGTGAATGAAGTATGTAGCAAATATGTACATGAATTTAGATAAATTTAAAGTAGAACTTTAAAAAAATTAAATAAGATTAGTTTGAACAAGATACACTGAACAGTTTTTGAGGTATTTCTGCTGCACTTTTTTAAGATCCCGTAGCCAAGTTGTGAAAATATGAGACATGCGTTGGCACTACGAAACTGACAATGTACGTGGCCACAAAATGAATTTAGCTAATACTTTCAGAAGAATACGAAGCATACATTCTTTTGTTACTATGCGGTTCGAGAGACATATAAGCTACGGAAGAGAATAAACAGTTTCAAGGTCAGAGCACAATACCTTACAGATAAACTAGACAAAGCTAACAACTCTGCGTCTTTAATGATGAATGAAGGTAATAAGTTCGCGACCTCGAGAACGTTTTGCTTCGTAGAATAAGCGAAATAGACGAATAACATTCCTGATTTATAATGAGAGATTGTATCTTTCATACAAATTACTCGATTTTTTCTTCAGTGACGTTACTACTGCTACTCGTAATATTTTCTTAAGTTTTCGCGACTAGTATACATAATAAAACTACGTTTTGACGATTTTAAGCGCGGTAATTTATTTGATTTTTATTCTTCCGAAGTTTCAGTTAATTTTCAGTAGCCGTGATTACGGAAGACAAAGATTTCACGTGTCAATATGAATTGTTTAAGTTTTATTTAGCCTACCGCGAACTTGTTCATTTTAATTATTTAGTTTTAATTTTGTTTATGGTTATTATTTACTCTATGGGAGCGTAATCTAATTTACCACCGCTTCGCAACATGTTGTGGCTTGAAGAGAAGAAGCGGCGCAAGAAACTCTTCAGTAAACATGCTTAGCTCTAATATTATATAATATTAAAATGGGTGGGAGTAAAAATACCAACTAACTTGACTGATAATTTCTTTTTATTTATCCTAAAATGAACAAGATGGCGGAAGGCTAAATAAAACTTTAACAATACTCATTAACACTTGACATCTTTGTCTTCCGTGATCACGGCTTCTGAAAAGTGGCCGAAACGTCAGAATAATAAAAATCAAATAAATTACCGCGCTTAAAACCGTTAAAACGTAGTTTTATTGTATGTAGTAATACAATAAAACTACGTTTTAACGGTTTTAAGCGCGGTAGTCTTAGAATGTGACCTATTGAATGTAATCAATATCTATAGTAACTTTGATTTTGTAACAAAGTGGTTTTGAATCCTATTTATACGAATATATATTATAAATATAAGTATTAATGCGTTTCTCTTCTCCTAGCGGTCGTGATTATTAATTACTTTTCCAGGAAAAATGTGAATTAACGCCAGAGATTCAAATGTTCTTATAGTATACAAGCGGGAAATATAGTGAAAAACTTAATTAAATATAATAATTCAGTGCAGATTATAGAACACTTGTGAATTCTTAAACCATCCTCGTGTAGGTTTGCAATAAACATAGATGAAACTGTCAACCTAAGTACATGATAAACTACTACTTTTAACACGACAACTAATACAGTAAAAAGACGCCATACATGCCAAGAATGAACGATATAAATGCTCTTTACTCAGCAGCAAAGTTAAAGGAACGATCTCTGCTCTTTTCTTGATGGTCGATAAACTTATTACTGGCGAGGTGTCCAGCGGGTCGCTGAAACGGGAGGGCGGGTTCGAGCGATGAGGTATCATTAGTTCTTTACTGACTTGAATCGAACTTCTATACTATATTTATTACTTGCTGTGCCCGCCAGTTCGTACGCGTAGGTCTTTGTTTTTATCAACACATCTGAAGTCTTTACAATATTGAAATGAAATATACATGAACATTGATGAGAAAAATTTAGTCCAAACATTTCTTTCAAATGCTGAAGACTGAGACATTTTCAGACCGACAATTTTTAATAATCGTCATTTATATTTACGACGACTAGTAAATCGCAGTTTTTAGTTAAATTTTGGTATCTATTTTGAATTCAGACACACTTCAATCTCATTTATTGGTACGGATTAGCTATCCGCTCACGGCTACTCTCATGTAGACTATAGGTACTGTTGCCTTTTTCACGAAGATTCGACTATTTGCCTATAGGTATACCGAATAATAGTTATGTATGATATGATAAGTAAATCGGCAAAAACATAAGAATTAAGCGTAAGTGGTGAAATAAATTCAGCACATATAGGCGTCTGGAGTATCATCCTTAAAAAACGTTTTTATTTACCCCAATATGTGATAAATGAAAAAAAATAGATTATAAAACATTTTGATTGTAAATTAATTTTAATATAATTTGGCAAAATTAACTTTCAAAATATGACGTATTTGATTAAGGGCCGATTTATTAATCATCGGATAATACTTATCAATCGCATAAATTATAACCTAAGTGAATTAAAAAGTGAAACTATTCAACTGTTTTATTAGTGTAACGGACATTTAAAAATTTTCCTTTTTATACTTTTTTCTATTAATAACTTTTATATGTCGATTGAAAATTCGGCCCATAACTAAATAAAGTACATGTTTCGGCAGCCAAATACCAAAGACATCAGACATTCGTCGATACTATGGAACTCTTCATTTTGCGCGCATTAACAAGCACTAGTTTGGTTTTGTTTGTTCTAAAATTTGTTCATAGTCTTAAATTACAAATACGGTAAGACGCATTTGACGGCAAGTGATTCACCCTTAAGACGTCTGACCCATCACGTGCCATTACACCCCATTAACCCGAGGTAGACTGCACTTGCTAACTTCCTTAATAAGTTTCAATATACATATATCCATATCTTTAGTTGCATAGAGCAAGTATTACACCAGTTAGTATACTGTGAAGATACTTTCAACTCAAAATACAGTGTTTTTGTATGAAAAACCCCTTAGTTTTTATAGATATATTGTTAACTAGCGGTCTTGGCAAACGTTGCCCTGCCCTGAAAAAAACAATAATCTAAAAAAAAGCCTATATTACTCAAAGATCATGTTGCATTCTAATGCTGAAAGAATTTTTGAAATCGGTCCAGTAGTTTTAGAGTTTGTTTGTTAAAAATATAAATCTTTCCTATTTGTAATATTAGTATAGAAGTATATATAACATTTGTTCCAAGTAGTGCCACCTGTTATTGTATAAAAGCGAGCGTGCGTAGTGATAAAGATCATTTTCACTTTAACTTTGGTCAGATGCACATGTTATAGTAACTCTCTAGGGTGGCCAATTATTGGGCAAGAATCATAATTTAAAATGTATTGTAGGTTCTTTAGATCGGCATTCATCGTTTGGAAATCGAATTAAACAGTTCTCAAAGTTCTATGTGTTTTGCTGTATAAACCTCACACTGACAATATATTTTAGTAGACACACGGGCAGATGTATACTTGATTCAGAAACAGTGGAAGGCAGAGTGACTTGTTAAAAATATTATGAAAAACATACATGCTAATCAATATCACGTATAGATTAAAAATATTTCCGAAAGCAAATGTTTGTATGTTTACTTGAATAATGTCACAAATATATATCAACAGCGGTGGTCGCAACAAAAATATTAAAGTGTTGTATTAGGCTTTGTCCTCTTCACATTTCGCCCGCGTCACGGGCGACCAATTTAAGTATTAATAAAATGACAAAACGTGACCCGGGTACCGGCCGCCATCCATCACGACCGCACGTCAAGTGGTGGCCGGGCGATTAAAAAACTGTACCTAACGAATGTAGGCCTACGAAGCGCAGATAGGGAAAGTATTTCGAGGTACACACACGCCCACCGGTAAATGTTCTAGACAAGGGTGCGATTAAATATTAAATTGGCGGTTAGAAATTTAGGGTTGAAAAGTAACGGCGGTGGGCATGCGCAAAGCCACACTGATCCTCGGCCGTTTCAAAATTCAGTTTACAACGTTAAATTCGGACTAAAAACAAAGGTGTGTAATTTTTTATCAGGTTGAAAATAACAGCGGTCGCATTGAAGCTACTGGGCGGATGGTGGACCTCTGAAAAACGGTATGCATACGTTCAAAATTAATGAAAGGACGTTAGCGAATACGCTCACCAAATAACACAAACATGATGTGACTAAGTTCGGTGAAGGAACGTCGTGTGCGGACGCGATAAAGCAACTAATGATTGATATACCCGAGTGTACACGTCTGTTCAAACTAATGACAGGGCGGGTGAATGGTGTTGACTTTCAAGTTATTAATTAATATTGTTATTATTTGGGTCGTAATGGTTACACGCTTCTGGTGATGTCGTTATACTTTTGAAACTGAATTTAACTACAATATATTGCATATTAATGTCACTTTTGTTGATCATTTTAGCTGTGATATTCCGATTCAAACTTTATTCAAATTAGTTTTTAGTGTTCTCAATATATTATTAATTAATTACGTATTGATACGTAAGTAATAAAAAGAATATTAAACTGGAAGATTGATGGGTACAGATGTAAAGGTAGATCAAAAAAGAGATGGATGGATTGTGTGAAAGATGACATGATAATTTGTGGTGCTATAGAAGACGTATGTCAGAATAGAGCAGTATGGAAGGTTAATACATATTGTGCCGACCCCACATAATTTGGAGAAAGGAGAAAGTGAAAGAAAGAGTATAGTCATTTAATCATGATAGTTTAATGGCTAACGTTTACGATGTAAGAGATGACACATGTATTGTGTGTCAATGGTCTCACGATCAGGAGTGACGAAGACCGCGTGAAGTGGAAAAGAAAAAGTAGGAAAGCAGACACAGGCTTTGAGGTAGACATTCCGAATGCAACCGAGATTTAATGCTAAGATGATGATGAGCCTAGTGGCTAACGTGGATTCCATTTTCTAGGTTGAAATATCATACTGATCTGTTTTCCAAAGTAGGCATGGGAGTACAAAAACTTGAACATTCATCTAGACATTTAAGAAGCTCTTTATAAAGCATTAAGTCTGTTAAATCGAAAACCTATAAAAATGATATCGCATGTACTACACAGACTTACAATTAATAACTGCCACGAAACAATGTTGCCAAGTATTAAAAATATATCACGAACACAAGAAAGCTGTTTATGTATATTCCTCATGCATGAAACGATCAAAATCTAATAACAGAGCAAAACCGTGTAACAGTAGCTCGGGAGACATGATCGGATTTCCAACGTTACGGCGGTGCACACAAACGAATATTAGATTTTTTTAGATGTCACCAATGTTGCAAACAACTCAATTGCAAAATTTTACAGCTCAAAGGTAATGTCAATGTGACCGCTACATTTGTCTTCTATTTTCAATATGGCTCCACACCGTTTGTGTAACTTGCCAGAGGCAAGTATTCGCAATGAGTTAAGTTTTAGAATAACTGCAAACCAAAAGGCACCAGACAAACATCGGGCCAATATATTCCTCTTCCCAGCTTTATACCGAATTGTAGGTCTTGGATCAGTTAAAATTTTGGTCTCAGTAACCAACCACAAAAGAATTTGTAGCAAATCGAAAGATATATTTCAATAAATAGTTTAGATTTTCTAGAATATTACTTAAAGGATATTCTTTGAAATTATTTAATTTCAAAAGGAAGTATAGCTATGAGTTCTCTAGATGACTAAAAGCAATTCCTTCACCAAGTATGCTCTATAGATTAAACTTTCCTTATTGAAAAACCGTGTCCTTGAGTTTCATGACAGTCGATTCAAAGCAATTTTAAATCTTTCATCGTTATTACAAAATATTATGAATGATTAGAAAATGTTTGTGATGTATTAATACATATTTTATATAGATCATAAACGTTCTGGTCTCTACTTGTCTCCAGAAATAAATGGTATATCTGTCACGTTTGTCTATGGTAAATTAATTATGAACAACCAAATAGCAGGTACATAATTATGTATGTGTACAGGTCAGTAATATGAGTCCTCAATGGCTTCTTCCTTCATCATCGCCCTGTAGTTATTGTACTGTACTGTAACGTTCTCTTTGGCGATTCAGACGTTTACTTTATGAAACGGATTCCCGATATTTTCGAATTCAGAATGAAGCAATGGTTGTTATGCCTAGAGACGTCATTGTGTAAAAATATCATATTGTCTGGATAATATTATTCTGTGAGCCACATAATAAACAAATATTGCATCAATCTTAAACCTTTTATGCATCTGTCTACGCTCTCGTACAAAAAGGATCTCAAGAACATTTACGTACATTCTCAAGAACGTCTCTTGCGCATTTTCAAAATTTGGAATGACTTCCCAGCTGCGGTTTTCCCATAGCGCTACAATATGGATTTCAGTGTCATAGAAATCTTTCAAGACCGGTAACACATTGATAGTACTTCTGGTGTTACAAATATTTTTGGCGATGGTTACCGCTTTCGATCAGGCGGACTCTCAGTCTACCTACTCTTTTCTTTCACCTTCTTCCAATTACTTGGGATCTGCACAGTATAACATTTCCTTCCATAATGCTCAATTTTGGCACATTTCATGGTATGTCGGCCTACCAGTTGTACTCTAGAAATATAAGTTAATCAGAGTAAAATTTACAAAAAGACATAGTTAAAATTTAATACGAAGTGCGGTAATGAAGGTGAGTCAGTAGAGGCATGTACCAGCCGTAACTAGTGACTTATGAGCGGGTCGGAGCTCATAACTAGTGTCCACCGGGGCATAAGTCCCGCGACCACAGCCACTGCACGCCGACCCGCTTTCATCATTCACAGCTTTGTACTGTTCAACGTGGATATTTTGATGGGGCTCTCTAAGTTATATGCCCCTAATGTTTATTTAGTAGAAACAGATGTTATTATTAAAGGTTATGGGGGTTTAAAGAAATTGATAGTTCTCTTCTAAATTTTGTATATTTAACGAAGTATACTCTATTCCTTTTTTCTTTTAATATATGAATTTTCAGAATTTGTAACTACAAAGGTGTAAGGTGGTGTTAAATATTCACAAATATACAAATTGTAAATTTGATCCAAAGAAATGGGCACCAAGGATAAGCCGGAATAATTTAATACACACCACAGGTAGTTTTACGTCTCTGACTGACAGAAGAAGAAAGAAACTAGGACTTACAAAAACAGTAGACAGACAGGCGGACGGGCGGATTTATGGCAAAATAGATACAGTACCCTAAAAATAAATTATACTGCACTTTCAATGAGAATGGAATTGTTAATATAATCAATTAGAGAATAAAAAAATAATTTCCGTATTCGTTAAACAGTTGTTCTTAAAGGAGCATAATAATATACATGAAATAGATCAGAATATCGTGTGCTTACATTTCGTCTACTCGTAAGAAACGTGTCATTCATAAAGCACACAATTTCATTAAATCCATCCTAAATAGTTATAAAGAACTTTGTTATTTGGCTGTCAGTCAGCTTTTAAAAGCCCGACAACAAAGTTAAAACGAAGTAATTAAAAAAGAAAACACAAAATACTTACAAAGTCGGAAGCAGGGCTCTCTTCACTTAAATTACTTGCGATTACACCGACAAAACGTTTTAATGAAACACGTTAAATCGCGCCAAGTGGGTCCGCCACGCCATGCCACGCCACGCCGCGCCGCCCTCCTCGTCTGCCATAGTTTGGCAACTTTGCCACTTACTGCACTAGGTGGCGGGTAGTTTTTCCACAAATATCTTAGCAATAAAGAGAGTTGAAACTACTTCTGTAAAGTCCATTAAAGAGTACAAACTCACGCCGTTGTGATTACAAATGCCCCCTCATTTCGGCGGCCGTCTCGAGGTCGATTAAAGCTTTTTAATTGATACCATGTTTGATAACTTTCGTCTGACATTCTCGTGCTTACATATTGGGAACATCGCGTGCTTTGCTTTGTTATTTAGTATACGTCGGCCGGTGCCTGTCCTAGAATAATAGGCCTGTCGGCTTATCGTGACATCATTCTCTATTCATTGATTGAAAATGAAAAAGTTGGTCGTTAAATAAATAAATAAAATAAAAAATACATTTACAAAGTTGAAATATTTACCTACTAAAGACTCCGGTTACGCAAGGGGTTGTTTAGGTTTTTTATACATAAACTTTTAGTGAAAAATTATCTAACTGATGTTGAAAAACGCTTAAAAATCCGTTGCGTAGTTTAGAAGATGTTAGAGATATACAGAGAAATAGAAAGAGTAGTAAAAATGTTGACAAAAAAGGTCTTTATTATCACGTCGAAAGAAATTAGTCCTATATTCAAAAAATATATAAAGACTTTTTTATACTATTGTATTGTGTTCCTTCTTTAGAATCAAAAGAACAAAAAGACAAAGATGATTGTAAACTTAAATTATAAATTAATTTAATTGTATAATTAAAACCTATTGTAAAATTTTATTATATACCTACCTATTTAAATTTACGAAAACAGTAATGAACATAATATTCTTTTTAATCCGAATAGATATTATATTAAATAACTGATGATGATAATGAACGAAATCATAAAGTTTGGTACCTATATAATATACTTTTGATACAGGTTTTGTTCGAAATTAATGCGAGCGTATCCGCGGGAGAACCTTATATTTAATTAGACATTCTTAAGAAATAAAATGTTTTTCGTTTTCCCTATAACGTTAAAGCTAAAATGCATCCGCTTGAGTTGAAAGCGAATTCATATTATTTTATGGCGGGGCAAGTCAGCGCAGTCGCTTCATATAAATATGTATGTAAGCGGAGGAAACACCAACGTCTGCGTTCCGCTTGCCTCGCTACGGAAACTGCGTCAATTAACTTGGCCGCGATGACATATTAGCCTTTGTTCCCCGAAGTCCCCGCTCATTTCTCCATACAACCCATCGGTATATACTTGCAAGAACTCTGCACTATATAATAACGTTGTAACAGCTCACGGGTGTGCGTGATTTGCTTGCAACTGCACTCGTTAACGAATATGCACATTAATAATAGGTATACTGTTACCTTTTAGTTGCTTAAATTTCATCGCTGCGTTATTTGGAGCTTATATTTATTACATTCAAGAAAATTTTACAAACAACATACTAAGTCTCGTTCTGATTTACATCACAACCCAACATTTAATTCCTATTTTACCCACTTTGGGTATTAGAAAGATTTAACCTATTTTCTTTCAGATAGTGCAAGCTTTTTTAAACAAATGTTTTTAATTGTGTGGTATTTGCGCTGTGAAACCGTATAAACAGGGAGAGAGTTATATTTGCTTTTATAATATCTCTCTTTTCTTTCACTTTCTATTATTTGGTGTCGGCACAATATGTATTTACCCTTTATACTTTATTTATCAAACTTTATTCTAACATACGTCCTCTTTTAGACCACAAATCATCATATTAGATCAGCTTCCAGGTGGTAGGGCATTTGTCCATCTGGATGGCTACCACCCCTGGTCTAGAACATGCCACCATAATAACCTTGAGTTGTGTTCCGGCATTAGTGGCCAGGTTCCAGCCCCATCTACGAGTCCGGCAGCACATTGACAGCACCTTTAGTATCGCAAATGTTTATAGGCGTCTGTAACCACTTTCCAACACAGTTGGGCCCTCAGCCTGTCTGCTGTACTCCAAGCAATAAAAAAAATATATCATCCTTTATGCAATCCATTTATCTCTTTTTTGGTCTGCCTTTACAAATTTTCTTTTGTCACTTAGCTTCCAGGAATGGAATTATGTGTCTATACCACCTTACTCTTCTTCACGGGTGCAACTTTCAAATATACCCCTATGCACTCTTCGCTTTTATAATATATTACATATAAATATAAAATCAACAATGTTTTCTATTAATACTAATAATTTCGTTCTAACCCACTTCGATTAAGTCACAAAAATATGTCAGAACGCGCACCTAAATAATGAACGTACAAAAATAGACAAGCATGACAGTTGGAGACGTGACAATAATAAAATTTTAATATCTGCCCCCGTCATCTGCCAGATGCTGGACAATTAAATGCCGCTGAGTCAATTCTAAATTAAATAGATCCACTGCGAAAATACAAAGTTAGTGACTGTCAATGTCAAACAAAGAAGATGAAAAAAGTTTTTTCACCAAATTCCATTTTCTTTGAAAATTCCTCTTTTGCAGTCTCTAAAAGTTTTCAAAATGAGAGGTTTTCGAGGGAGTCTCAATTATCGATAAAGACGATATTAAAAATTCGTTTGTTTTGTTCTTAGCCTGCGCTTGGGAAGCGGTGTCCCCTTTTTTCCATTGTTTGCGTAAGAAGGGAAACCAGTGGTGGCGGTAAACGATAATCAGAAATTTGAATTTCACCCCCACAAGGCACTGACAAAATCATCCGATTTTGTGCGTCATTTATCATAGCAATTAATTAGGCGAACAAAAAATTATCTTGCCCTAACAGAGAACTGTTTATGTCAGGCACCATTTTAAATAGCCCAAACTTCTTTAATGTTATCTCATTAAAGATTCTTTTCTAAATAAGTTTCGCATAACCCAGTCTTTATTACATTTAGTAGCATAATTTACGATATGCTTCAAAAGTTCTTTGGAAACAGGAACCACCCTAAATTACGTACAACATATTTTGACGTAAAACTTTATAGTGCCACCTGAATTTATAAGGCTAGTTATACAAACGCTTTCGGATCAGGGCGAGTTCGGTGCCTATCGCGTGAATATCAGAACGCCTGAATTAACATACATAGTTGCCGTTTGTTGGTGCTATGATGAAGGAACATGGTCTAAATTTATTCGTGAGCATTACAGTGTAACATGTACGAACGGACCAGCCTTCCCTTAATGTATTCATGTAATTCGCATAGCCGGCATCCCCTTTGACCGGCCACGCAACACCGCACTGCCCGGATAGAGTAATATAACGTGATGTTTTAAAACCATCCATCACGTTTAATGTCCATATAAAAAGAAAGAGGTAGCGTGCCGACTCTATCCGCAGCGAAAAAATTCGCCGTGATTTTTTTACTTTACCGTGTATCTAAATCAAGTTTAGATACAATTGTTACTTACTTTAACAATATTGTATATTTAATTTTCGTTTTTGAAATAGTATATTTTCCATTTCAAATTATTCATTTATAAACTCAAATTAAACTTGTTGTCTTGGCTATTACTTCGCGATTTATTGTAACCGTTTAAAGAAGCGGATATGCTACATCATTATCGTCATTATGTTTCATATAGCAATAGAAATAATTTCTTGAGACTTCATGAATTTTTTGGTGTTCCGAATGTATACTAGGAGATGTAATATTTATAGAATGCAGAACTATCTTCAATACGCGGCTATCGGCCAGTTGTTTGACCTCGCCTAAAGACACGTCACTTATTTGTAATAATAAATGTATCTTATTTCCACTTTTCTGGATTCTCAATTAAGTCCACTATTATATTCAGACGAACAAACAATAGTAGCAAGTGATACAAGTGTATTTGAAAGTGTAAATACAAAAGCGAGAGCTCACCAACTAGTCTGCGGGGTTAAATAAAACCTCAAGTATCAGCTACTTGAATGTAAAAACGTCGGGATGCGGCCGAGCCGGCGGCTACTCTGACGCCGATTTACATTAAATGCGGCTCACCCGCACCCACGATAACTTACGTTCACTGGAACTACTAAATTACTGTGTTACTGAGCGGCTTGCGTTTCTTGTTTGACAAAAAACCAGGAACAATTTACAAATTTGATTTATATTCGTTTAAGTTAACAATTGTTATATATTGGTGGACAATGCGCACGCTGCGTTAAGTAAGATTAATAAAAAAAAAACACTTTTGATTTCATGTCTTCTTGCTTCATATCTACAGCTAATCAGTGTTCATTGCTGAATACAACATATACTCTAATATCCGCTTTGTTCATTAAGCCTCTACAACTGTCTTCGGGCAGGTCAATTGGCCTGGTGGCTGAAGGGCATTCTACATCATGTTTGTAAAAACACAATCTCTATTCCAGGCTTATTGTTGGTTTGCGACAAATTTATCTGGTCCAGTGCTACTTTGGCTTACGAATTTTTCAAACCATGTCGCTTAGCTTGTTTTTTTACGGGTAGGCTGACTTATGATTTTACCTATAAGTAAATAACACACCTAGCATACCTGCGGAGCCACTTTATGAACAAGCTACAGGGTTCGTTTTTGAAATAAAATTTGAATAATTGTCCTCTCATGGTTTTTTGTTTAACAACAAGATTCACCACTCGTCACATTTTCATTTTAATTTTTAATGTAGCATAATCGACTCGACATTTTAGAGCTGCTAAAAGATCTACGTACATATTTTGTAAAGAAAAGTATTCAATTAAATACATCTACTCAAAATTAGAGTTTAATGAGATAATTAAGTCAAGTCTAATCTAATCTAAATATACCTATATAGCTGCCCAGAACGTGTACATGTATAATAAATAGTTAATGAAAACTACTGCATAGTTTCATCTCCATTACAGATATTAATGTGGGGATCATTTTCAATTTTTTAAAAGGAAAATATAATGATTATCCATGCATCCGTACAGCCACAATGTATTTCTACGAGAGAAGCTTTCAACTTTTCGTTGCTGAATTTAAAATTATCTATTTTATGCGGTTTTTGACTGGGTCGCTTTGAGACGACGCCTTTGCAACTAACCCATGCTGAGTGGTATAAATTTAAACTGCAAATTTCATTACAATATTAAAAACTTCTTTTTGCTTTTAAATATAATGAACGGTAGACGTTACGAAGTTAAAAGTTGAATTGCACGGTTGAAACAAATTGATTTAATTTTGTTGAAAGGTTCAGAAATGAAAAGAAAAGGTGTCTTCAATGGTATGTAATTATTTAATTCTCTGTTTACATGAATCATTTTATTCGCTTCATTTAAATTGAAAGACAGAAATGGACCGTGTACCTACTAATATCAGTTTAAGAAATATGTGAAAACCTATTTTGGAACCATTTGATAAATAAAATTTTATTTTGTCTAATAACTTATATTAATATATACCTAGTACACACATATAAGTATATTGTTTGTCACATAGCTGATTAAATAGTTAACTTAAACCAATATTATATTTATTATATATATATATATATACAATATACTTGAGTAAACAGAATAGATCGTCTATTTTTATCCGTGCAGGAACGGAGATACAATACAATTTCTCGCGGCCGGGCGGCCTGTCGTAAGAGGCGACAAAACAACCCACAGCTAGGTCGTAGGATATTTGCCCGTCTGGTTGGCTACCACCGGTAGTCTACAGTATGCCGCCATACGGAGGCGTAGCTACCGCCGTATCAATGATACGGGGCCCACAGGCTAAAGGGGCCCCGAAAGTGTGTAAGCAAAAATTCCTAAAATGTTATCCACAATCTTTTGTAGATTAATAACATATTTTAGAATAACTGCTGGGCCAACAGGAACGGCTATCAGATTTGTCTTTATTGTCTATAGAGGCAGGAAATCTAGAAAAACTGAAATCATCTTCAGCTATAGATGATGATTTGATAAATAAGCTTGCCGAAAAAAGGCTACAAAAGTGTATCTTTGATTAGAATTGTTTGTCTAACTTAGCTCCTAAGACCATTAAGTATAAGTAATAACTTATAATCAATATACCTATATAATTATTTTAATTCAATTCGAGCTTTTTTTGTTTCTATAATAAAAACTTTACCGTTCGTTTAGGCCCCCCAACACATTTTGATACAGAGCCCGTCTAAGGCAAGTCACGCCACTGCCGCCATAACAACCTTGAGTTGTGTTCCGGCCGGCATTAGTCGCCAGGTTCCACTCTCCCTTTAGAGAGCGGGAGCACATTGGTTATAATTTTTAACACCAGATGTGTTACTAAGGTGTTACAAATTTGTTCTTGGACTACTTACTACCTTGGACAAAAAATCCAGGTAGGAAGGCACAACTTCAAGAAGGATGCCAGTAGGAGGGTCCAGTTAAACTGGGCAGCATTCGGTAAGCACCTTGAGTTGTGTTCCGGCATTACTCACCAGGTTCTAACTCCCTTAAGATAGCAGCACCGCATTTGTAGCATCTTTGGTGTTACAAATGTCCATAGGCGGTGGTAACCGCTTTGCATCAGGTGGGCCATCTGCCTGTCTGCTGATGTCATGCAATAAAAAAAGATTACTCTTTAAATCAAAAACGCAATTTTGTTTATTAAATAAACATAGGCGGAGGGAAAAAGGGAAATGAACTAAATAGGCTGTTATGCGATTCAATCACAGGGCTATCTAGGATACGGACGGGCCCGGGATCACAGGCCGCATACTAAATTATTGGCCCGTAGTTATTTATGCATCGTGAGCCAACATCTTAATAGCGAGCGAGAGTTATGTCCAGCCTAAAATAATATTTTGTGCAAATGTTTGAAAATAAACAAACCCTACGATATGGTCTAGAGTTACAATATATAGCGCAGTAGCACTTTATGGTTATTACAATTTAAAATATTGAATCTCTTTAAATGTTTATATTTTAACTAGCTAAGCCAGCAACTTGATTCATCCCAGACTTTGATTTTATATTCATATATTCTGAATATTCTGAACCATGTATATATTGAGCATCATAGTTGATATCGAAATGAAAGATACTTCCACGAACAATTAAATTAAATGTTCGTGTATTAAAATTTAAAACTGGAATTGTTCGATTATAATAGCTAAAATTTTCATTGAAATTCATTGATTCGTGTATAAACCTATTCGAGACGAATTTTTAGACCGATATAGACAAAATCTTTTAAAACAGTCATTTGCGTCATGAGTGTACTCATAGGTCGACGTGAATCGACTTCTGTCGTAGTATTGTTGAATAGCTTACCTTTGGATGTGCTCTTCTTGGAAAGGCCACTTTAGGATCAATCTGTAAAAAAAAAAAACAATATTTTGTTATAATCCAATTATTACTCGATGCTATGCTCATTAGACGGACTAACTGTTAAGAGGGGTCTATACTCGCGAATAGACCCCTCTAATCCAAGTAATACTTAATAAATATATATAATAGCAGCCCATAAATGTCCCACTGCTGGGCTCGGGCCTCCTACTATAGGGGAACGGACAGTATACCCGCCACGCTTGTTCAAGGCGACTTGACAGGTTTGACACATCGGTTATCTCGATGTGCAGGTTGCATCACGATGTATTCCTTCACCGTTATTAAGACGTGGTAATTGTAACAATATACACATTACGTCAGAAAACTGCCTAAGTGGTGCATGCGTTCTGGCCAGGATCGAACCCGCGCCCTTTGAGTTTGGGACGCGTACGCTAGCCATTACGCTACCACGACTTAGCGTGAAATAAGTAATACTTATTTCATGCTAATTATTTAATCTGCACAAAAACCAAAAAAATAAACATTTAAATAGGAATCCTGTCGAAGTATTGTTCAATTTTGTGCTCTTTTGTACTGTATTTTTAAGGGTTCTTATTTGCTTGTATATATAATTCATTTTTAGGATATAATATATTTTAAAGTTTAATTTATTTTTACTCAATTTATTATTAATTATGCTATATTTTATATTTGGTATAAATTTTATAACAAACTAAATAAATTTCATTTAAAAATACTATTTAAATACTAGGCCGTTTAAATTAAAAACAATATAGTTTTTTCTTATGTTTTCGCGACTAGTAATCGCAGCATTTTCATTTGCCGTGACGTTTCGGCCACCTTTCAGTAGCAGTGATTACGGAAAATAAAATATATTAAAGTTATTATTTAGGCTACCCCCAACATTTAATTTCTGTTTATGGATAAAAAAAAATATTGTGTGCTCTTATATAAATTAATATACATGATATAGGTACTCCACTATGCGATAGCTCATGACTTTGGTAAATAAATAAAAAAACACTCAAACCCCACAGGCACCAACTAATCATGGACCGCACGTCCGCCTGCGAAGCGGGTGCGATAAATTCGCATCGTCCGTGGACGCTGTATAGTCCCAAAATCCCGCTAGCAAAAAAACCATTCGACTGCAAATCCTGCGCCGTGGTGCTGTCACTCGATTTCGCCTCTCGTCTTTTTCATGTAACCGAGCGCCACTATTTCATACGCGGCACTGTTTAAGCCCTCAGATTTTCTCCCGGCAGCGAGCGGTCGCTCTAACTCTTTTTGCTTCTGCTTCGACGCGACGTTGACCGCTATAAACGCAAAATATAAACCTAAAGAAGGTACCTTTGACATTTTGGAGGTAAAACGTTCCATTTCCACTCGTGTTAAGCATTTTGTTGAACGCTCTCCGTTTAGAAATGAAAAATCTCTTTTAATGCATTAGCTATAAAAGTGTAAAACTATTAACTTAAAAATATTACGTAACTTATAAAGCAGGCGCATATATATATATATATGTGTGTGTGTGTTGTGAATATAAATAAGCTTGGATTTTTGTCAATATTCAAAATTTCCTAATTCAAGAAAATAGGTACGCCGAACCGGCAAAAAAGGTGTGATCATTATTAAAATAACAACAGGTATTTGTATTGCTACCATGTTGTTATGCCATAATTTATCTGATTTGATTTACCTAATTATAATTTTAACGCATTCGTCCAATACTTTAAATTAAACTATTAACATATTAATAGTGCGCAATATTCAAAATATAGGAAATGTTTAAGTAAGTACAGTAAATTGATTATATTTTGTTATATGCTTGCTTACTAATATATATTGTGAAACTTATTTTATTTACATTTTTGTACGTCTGTTAATTAAATCTTAAATTCAATGTCGATGTAGGTTCGCTAACAAAAATCAGCGTAGTTATCTCAGGAAATGGGAATAATTTTCTTTAGATATAGGTCCAATGTTAACTTGAAACATGCCGCGTATTTATATATACATGTATTACCATAATTTTATTACAAATCTAGTTTACGATAAGTTTCAGTAAAACCTTCTATAATAGCAGAAACAAAAGAGATTAAATAATCACCCATTCTATCGTAACTCGATGATTATGTACGAAGTTATGCGAGAATAATTTAAAAAACTTGCCAAAGAGGCTCCACTATGATATCCACGAAACGGTTTACAGCTTTATTCATACATTCTTAATTATTTAATTATCTTCTAACATCATAATTGCAAATATGCAGACACAATTTGACCAAAGTGGATTTCACTTAATAAATTACTTCATACTTGAACAAGGTACTTGATTATTTTTATGAATATAAATAATTTATTGGAGTGAAAACTCAGTTAGACTACTTTGGTGTAGTCTAAAGTGAAAGTAAAATAAAACTTAAACAGCTCCTAGCATATTATTTTAAAAAAAATAAGTTATTAATATTGATAGAATCTTTTAGGTCTTAGAGTTTTGTTTAGATCAGGTCAATAATATACCTAATACTTTCAAATATTTTTATAAATATATATCTATATTAATGTAATAATAGTCAAATTAAGTTAAATTCATCTGTTTTAGTAAAATTAGCTAAGAAAATAGATATCGTTCGAAATACTAACTGTCCCATCGTTTCTATTCTAAATCAATGAGTCCAACCAAGAGTGGTCCGGAAGAGATTTCTTATTGTTAATAGGCTTTCTATCTAAAATTGTAAGCGTATAAAATTAGTTTTTCTTGTCTTCTATTTAACAGTTGATAATTTTGAACGGCTTTAGGGTGCTATCAGACAGAAAGTCACGTGTTCGAGCGTTCCGCGTTCTGTGTTCGAGCGTGGAAACCTTCATGAAGCCCGCTGTTGGACGGTTTACGCGGTGCCTTTACTGTCACCATGTTTTTTGATGACAGTTGTTCATCGCAAGAAGAATTATTAGTAGGAAAAAAATGGAAATGGCAAAGGAAATACTGGGTGGCTAAGGAAGTGGCTGGTAAATAAGGCTAGAGAAAAAGATGGGGAATTTCATAGACTGGCATTTCTCTGGTAATTTCCAACCGTGTTTCTGTTACTCTTCTCCGGTTTTTATAATCATTATCTTTAACATCATATAGAAAACGCCTTTCACGTATTAATATTGGACACAGAAACAGTAATAAACGCGCAAACGCGTGCGTTCTGGTTGAGCCATAGATAAAAGTTATTGGGTTGACCGACGCGGTTAGAACGCCTGTTGTGTGGGTATGTCCGTGTCACGTCATACAAAACAAGAAACGCAGTACCCGAATGCGGAACGCTTGGACGCGTGGTCACTTTCTGTCTGATAGTACCCTAAGTAATCAAAATCCAACATGGATGAGAATGTTCTTGACATAGATAATTTAGCTATTGAAAGTTGAACTGAACCAAGTCACTTTTGCCGTTTATAATAAAGTAACTGATGTTTAATTATATTATAATGATTGCTTCAGTGATTAAATAGAATATACATATAATATGTGTACGTTATCAAGCGCTTCATGTAAGCAATTTTGTAAACGGTATAAAATGACCACCAAAGTACACAGAACAAGCAGAAAAATCATAAAACCCCAGATGGTGGCGTTAAAGCGATTAAGCCGGTCGATGATAAATTTTAACGAGTTATTTTAATGGAGGCGATCGCAGTCAGTGGCTAGCCGGCAGCCTGCGTCCATAGAAAAATAAAACCAAACTCTCCAAAATACTATTTAATATCCCTATTTCTGATATTTTTACATTGTGAAATGCTTTATGAAATGGTTAACGATAATGACTTTGGAAATAAGGCGATTTTGGAGTACACTGTTAAATTTTACTGAATACATTTTGGCATTGAAACTTTTTGTTGCAGATTCATTTGTTTGAAAGAAGAATATGAATGATAAAAGTTTTGGATATGCTCCTGCGCAAAAAGACAGTCAAACATCGATACGACTATGAAATTTTGATATGGAGCCATTTGTGTGATTACAATCGACGCAGTGGCGCACCCTCCTTAGGCGCGTTCACCCTCCCCGTCCTACAACTTCCCTTACCATAAAGATTGACATCACTGCCGTAAAAATCAAATTGTACTAAGTCGTAGAAGATCATACAATAGAAACAGCGCTACATCCCATCAGCAATAGAATCCAAATTCTTTTAAACTATAAACGAATTTCAGCTTGTCATCGGAAGAAAAGATTGTAGGCGAAGGCATGGAAAGCACATTAGTAGGACAACACTACTGGTTCGAAAAGAGCTTGCTCGGTTTATTGTAGTAGTATTACGACATTGATATTGAGTCGATTATGGTCAACATTGTATTATTATGCAAGTAGTTAATATTGATATCACGCGAGTACTTGGTGAAATAAAATATGTATGTTTTTAGCATAAACCTTACCTTACCTTGATCTCAGTCCCTTGTTTGGTTTATTAATTATATCTAGTTGAATATTCAACTAGGGTGATAATTAACAAATTTCACATACGTCTGGTTACTGTTAAGGACAAGAAAGTTTAATGACGTGCACTCAGTGCAAGCGGTAACTAAATTTATTTACGTGCAGACGACACGTAAGTGTCGCTCGGGGCGGTATTAAGTGGGGACCGCATCATTTGCTGTTCAGTCAGCAACGCGTACTCTAACTCCTACTAATTGGAACGAATTTGGCTGCAGGTGCAACACTCGACTTGGCTCAAGATTAGGGGCGTGCTATTGCAAGTATATTCTCGCCGTTCTCCTTGAAATATTCGAAGTGCAATGTGCGACTTGCGGCCCGCCGCCGTCCCGTTCACGTCATGATCCACGTGCGCTCTCACTAACTTGAATTAAATTA
The DNA here is from genome assembly GCA_039645545.1 of Dendrolimus houi. Classification (NCBI taxonomy): domain Eukaryota; kingdom Metazoa; phylum Arthropoda; class Insecta; order Lepidoptera; family Lasiocampidae; genus Dendrolimus; species Dendrolimus houi. The sequence continues at coordinate 17,738,207 of CM077127.1, read as the reverse complement.
AGAACAATATTTACCCTTGCAGCTAAGATAAATGATATTGTACACTTAAGTTAAATTATGTTAGCGAAACGTACATCCCCGCATTCTTAGTATAAGCTTGTGAAAATGCTGTTAGAGTAAATTAATAGCGTTAAGAGAATCCTGTCGAGTAGAGTGAGATAGCGACACCAATATAAATTGACAAGAAAAGCTTAATGAGAAACGCTCTGATGCAGTCAAATAATAGGGTGACGAGACTCTTTCGTTCCGTTGTTTTAATTGGTACAGCTGTAAATCATTCTGTATTGAAAATTGTAAACAAGTGACGGGATTGGAAAGCACTTTATAGAGATTTTTTTAAAGTAGGGTTAACTTAACGCTTGATGATTCAAGTTGTAATGAAAACTGGCTAGGAGGCTCAACAAACATCATTACTGGGGCACGCATAAATATGCAAGGCAGGTAACGTACATTTTCATGCGACGTCGCAAGAATTTTATCGCTCGTTTAATTTTGTGAGAAAAAAATGGGATTCTTTTCTGTGTAACATGAGATAGGCGGCCGCGTGGGAACAACCACACTGGCCAGGTCCGTTCAGTTCACACCTAAGTGCAGGCGAGATATACCTTATCCACTTTGTCAGATATTACTTACTCTTAAATAGTAGTATCAAGAACACAAATAGCGGAAGAAAAGAGACATTATACTTAAGAGTATTGTGGACCATCATTCGTCAGGCGCTAATGTGCGTGTTCAGTGTTAGAAGTGAGCCTATTAGCGTGTGTTTTATTCATCGCCCTTTTCCTTCGCCGCGTGTTACACGTCCGCTACAATTGCCCAGGGCCTTAATGACATAGTTCTCCTTTCTTAATGCCCTTGTTAATTTTGTTCTCATTTGTATAAGTGTGACCGTCGTTTATTGTTTTGATTTTCTTTCACCTTATCCCAATCATTTGGATAGTCCAAATGATGACACTCCAAATATAATGTCTTTCCTTCTATACTCTATTCTAGCATACGTCCGCCGTCACACCATGAATCATTATGTTTTCCTTCACACAATCCATCCCTCTCTTATGGTCTTAAACACCACTTTGATTTGAGTATAATTGATGTGAATTTGTAATATTGGACTTTTGTGTATTATTATTTAAATTAATTTTAATTCACAAACCTAATGAAATACTAAGTAAGTTAATTTCAATTCGAATTAGTGTCTTTAATATGACATGAAACTTATAAGTAACTGTTTAGTACAATGTTATGGATAGAATTATCCACAAGCAAAGATTACGCATTATCCGGCCAAGCTCCCCAAACATTGATAATACTACCCCTGGCATTCTCTAGATATGTTTACAAACATCATACATACAAAAGGGCCGACTACAGCTTTGTATTCTGGTTTATATTAATATTTATGTAAGAGTGAAATTAATTTTGGATTCAATATCGTGTAACGATCAAGCTAACTACGACTAAAAATAATTAAGTATGTCAGTGAATTCAGAATAAATGCGAAAATTCAAGTGAAATTTGCTATTTATACGATACTTAATCATAAATCACAGTTTAAATGTGTTTTGTCTATAACCCCCGTTTTTTTTTTCAAGTTTACTACAGATTTATACAGCAGCGTATAGAATGGATCAAATTTTTTTTTTTTAATTGTGTTGCAGTTCACACGCAGTAAAAGTGAAACAAAGTGTAACAACTGGTGGGAGGAATTCTAAATTTCGTGACGTCACATTTCATATACCTATTATATCGCTATAATGTATTTAAGCTTTAAAGCACGATGAATTATTAACGAAATTCTTCAAAACATTTCCAACTCTATGTATGAGCATAGTGGTTATATTATTAAATATAATGTATTATTATTAATATAATTATATTCTGTCTCATTCTCTTGTAGGCTTCGATTTATGTGTTTATCTCTTTTTAGTACCGCTTTTTCGTTTCGTCGAGTTTCAAATCAAAACGATTCTAAAGACGTTTCACTTCAAAAGAATAAAACAGCCTATAAACGTCCTACTGCTGAGCTCGGGCTGCAGATTTTTACAGTAGAACAAACAGTATACCTGCCACGCTTGTCTAAGATGGATTGGTGGGTTTGACACATTGCATATCTCTATTTGCAGGTTTCATTAGGATTTAGTTTTACACTTGGTAATCGTAATAATACGCATATTAGGTCAAAAAACTGCCTAAGAGGTGCAACTTTTGGCCAGGATTCTAACCCACGCCGTTTGAGTTTGAGATGCCTGTGATATCTTCTAAACTACCACGGCTTAAATAGTCTCTTATTAAATTTCTATTATATATATAAACAAAGACAAACTAACGGAGACGATGATTACATAAGAGCTCCGTTAGTACCATAACCGCTACGAAACTCTAAAAGGTATAAGAATATCGTAGTTGAATTATATTACTAAAATCTTTAACATATTCGTCCAGTGATCCTGTAAATCCATGATCGTGTTTCGTGCGCTGATTGATCAATGCCCTTTCTAGTAACCAAACAATCCGCGACGGGCAAACCCCGACAGACATCCGCCAGATATTTGCAGTCAAAACAGACTTAGGGCACACCGTGCACTCTGCGCATGTCACTCCACTTCTGTATTATAATTTATTAACTCCAACGAGTTTCCGATGTTGCTCTATTCCACTGTGTTACTGTATACTGTTGCTGATGTCCGAGGTAAGTTTTCAACAAACTGACACAACTACTGGTGGAAACTTTTCGTGCATAGAACGAATGTCTGTCAGCCGTACGTAAACATGTGAACAGAATACTTGGACATATTATTTTATTTTCCTTGCAAATTACGAATACGGAAACGATCTGGACCAGATTGTTTGTTCGGTTCTAGACGCAAATACTTTGATAGAATTTATTTTTTTATAATTATTATGAAAATAGATATATAGATCACACTTTACTGCTCGCCAAAAAAACAATTACAAAAATACACGACTATAGTATTGTCTTGACTTACAGCAATCTCTTCCAGGCAACCTTAACTAAAGAATAACTATAAAGTATTGTATTAGAAATATGTCTACAAACATATTACAGTTCGTCAAACATCGGAAAATAATCTCGATATATCTGCACTACTCTTGAGGATTTTTTGTATAGCACATGCTCATTGTAACCATAGTATGTTAGAGTAGGAAAGCTACTTAAGCGAAGTATACACTTTGACAAAATTCAAACCCACGTCATTTAAGAAAACTGTGGTTTGACTACTGAGGCACCATGGCCTTTTTTTTAATATAAAATAGAGGTGAATATGCTTGATTACTAATTAATAGAACTTTTTGGCGGCGTTTATACTTACCTATACATACAACTTGAGGGTCTTTAATTCCTAAATAAATAGGTAGTTTCTAGGCAAGCATGTTCCATAATAGATCTTCACTTAACGACGAACTTGTGGTCAGGCCTAACCTAACCTCAATAAAAAGGAGTATTTCAAACTTAATTGATCTTAAACGCACCTTCAAATATATGTATCTAAAAGAAAAGAAATAAGGTAAATAAAAAAAAGTAATATCTCAAGTGTACAAAAAAATACAAAACCATAATCTTCTTTGCTACCCAGAATTCGTGTAAGGAAAATCAGTCAGAGTAGAGTTGCGAGTGTAGGTAACGTTGGCAAAGTCGGCAATGTTATTTGGCGACCCGGTGCAAGTAAAGGAGTCTATATTAAGCATTCCTGTCCCCCCAATCTCTTCAGGTGGGCGAGGGCGGGACATGAACTCTATTCAACTTATTATTTCGGGGCCGCATGCGACGCATTTGTTTTTCTCTTACGCGCGCCTGTAATATACATTTACATATGTATCATACACTTAATCCTTTTATTAAATTCCCTGAGCACTTTTTCTTGCAAAATATCCCCGCTTTTATCGCACATTTAAAAAAATTAAAGCACCCATAGGCTTACTCTATGAAGAGCTAGAATTTTAAACACGAATTACCCGTTATCTAAATTAAAAGTACCCGGTTTAAAAATAGGCTTTGCTACATCTTCTGTAATTGATGCGCTCGTTATAACACTAATTGTTGGTACACTTTTGCCGGAGCGTGATAATAAAACGGTATGAAAAATACACGTTCACTGTTTAAAGATTCCCATTTTTGCGGTGGTCGCGTGTAACCGAGTTACTAAAGCGGTTGCTGGCCCCGTGCCCATTAAACCAGATTAAAAAACAAAAAATCAACGAGCTTTTGCTTATATGAGTTAATTTTATAAGAATTACACTGATTGTCTGTTGGTATTTCTATTTGTTAGCTCATCGGTGCGGCGTTGTATGTTTTAACTGGATAATCCGTTACAAAAATGTCCGGAAGCTACAAAATTTAGTGACGCTGCAAAAATCTTTCGACAACAAAAATCACTTACCGCACACAGTAACCGCTTTGAATTTCACACTTACCGTTAAACGTCACATAACCGGACCATTTATGTGGGACGGTGTTTATAATAATCGAAAATTAAGTTTCCTGACAGGAATAGTCCACAAGCGATGTTGATTCAGCCTCTTTACAGAACTTTTAAAGAGATCTTCTCAGTTCTGCTTTTTTTAAGAAGCAAATTTGAACTTCTAATTGTGGTATGATTTTTTAGGGCTCTATGGTCAAATGACAAAATCATTTTCTGCCACTACGGAATGGTTCAATGTGCGTGGTTAGTATGCCTTTAACCAGTTTTCGGCACAGGGTTGCTACCTTTTTTGAAGAAAATATAGTATTTTTGTTTTTTAATCGTAAAAATATAGTACTTTTGGGAAAGTTGGGGAAAAAATAGTACACATTTATTTTCCATTAATTATTTTTTTTTTATCATTGAATTTTCTATGTATATTTTACTTACTTTTAGCTTTGGCCAGCAAAGATCTATTATTTTTCAAATCATCATAAGAATCTGAACAAAAAGCGTGACAATTGAATTATCAATGAAAATATAGTACATTTCCTATTATAATATTTTTCTATAATATATAATAATAGTACAATTGGCTAAAATATAGTAGGATACTATATATATATTACAGTACGGTTGGGAAGCCTATTTCAGCAATATCCCTACTACACCTGGGATAATGTTATCGTCAATGACTGTGGCACGCTGATGGAGTCAAGGGTTTATGCGTTATTAGAGATGCTACATTATTATTAATGACTTGAACATTGACAGATAAGATAACAGATATAGAATAATGTAGCTAATTATTAAATGCTTTGTTTTTAACGCTATAAGTAAGTCGTGTAAGGTCACAGTCTGTAACACTAACGAATCTCGGTATTCAAAATACTAAAAATGAATATATTATATGTAGAACATCAGCAATTTTGTGAATTTATCCGCGTTAGAAGCAAGAGCTGCAGATACATGGAGAGGTAAAAGGACATAAAGCATGTGTGCAGCGAGACGCGTGCGCTCCATATTTTAAAATGTGTCGATAAGAGAAAAAGGAAGGCATCTGCGTTTCAAGCGCGCCTGGTCTAAACGTGTTTACAAGTTATGCAATAATTCAAATAGCGTTCTACAGCAAATTTATGCTGCAGCACGGTAACATACTTCAATGGCTGCATTGGAAAGCATTTTATTTTCATGGACGACGGTGACTAGTATAGTCGTATTTTCGAATGCAGGCAGAGCACTGAACGTGTTAGGTGGCAATATGAATTTATGATCACTGCGAATTAAATGCGCTTAAAAGCGAATGTGATTGGGATACGCATTGGAATTTAATTTACCGGTTTTTAGACTAGACTGTTTTGGCGCGGATTTCATTTATCTTTTTGGGCCATAGAGGATTTTTTGTAGCGATTATTATTTGCGGTTGATTATTTTTACGATCATTGTTATGCACTTCAAAATGAGACATCAAGATGGAATAGAAAGGTCTCACAACCCCATGGCTCTGGAAACCAGTTAGAAAATTATAGTCAAATATCCATTAAGAATAATATAATAATAATGTAGCTAGACGGTTCGGTAACCTCGTTAGGGAAACCGAAGGTTTTGTTTATTATGGACGAAGTTAATTTCCAGAGTCTTAATCCGAATTAAGACGAATAACTTCCGGAAATATATCCTGAAGGATAGCACCTTCGATATCTGTTAGGTATGTCATCGCCCAGGTGAATCCCTCAGGCATATTGTTTCCGGCTGTTCACATCTTACTAACGGCGAATACTTGCACAGACATAACCTCGTAGTCAGAATTATCCACCAGCAACTTGCTCTTCGATACAGTCGTTCCACGCTCTACTAGGATCGATCTGTTATCACGGACAGGATTATTGTAGTCTGATATCGTAATAATAGACCGATCTGCGCGATGTGAAATGCTTGCTGACATCAGTATCCCGCATGACGATAACCTCGCGAAGAAAGAAAAAGAGAAAGTAAGTAAATATTTAGATCTTGCTCACTAGGTTACCGCTATGTGGCGTCTGGAGACAACGAGCATTGTACCGAAAGTTGTCACGGTCAACGGTCTTATAGCGAAGAGCCTCAACCGTCACCTAGAGAGGCTCTCGCTAAGAGGTTGGGTGAAGGGCTAGACACAGAAGGCAGCACGAACACACACACACGGCACGAATTGTGAGGAAGTTCCTGTCTCTGGAGCCCTAGCCACCGGTAGTTTAGACCCCAGGCCCCGCTGCAGGCGGACGCCGGTTCTTTACGTTTTTTAAAAATATATGTGTTTTTTTATTTAATGTTTAAAGAAAAATGTAATTAATTTGATATGAAATAAGTATATGTATAATAATGTAGCTAGTAGTTTGTTTGAATGTTCGTAGCTTAGTTTGTTTCATTTCAAGTTATAATGAAAAATTATGTAACTATTATAGTACGTATTTTCAATAATGGGAACGAACAGAAGTAATATTACATTACAGATGATAGAGTAAGTAGTACTTTTTTTATAACAACTAAAATTTTAAACAATTAATGTACGTAAAATATAAATAAATTAACAAACATAAATTTATTCTATGCTCTGATTATGTATCAGATCACTATCGTTCTTGCTAAATATAGACCCGAAATTTACGCGAGATGAACAGATTATACTATCGCGAAATTGGTTTTCAAATATTCCCTGTAGCCAACTGTATGAAAATAGACTATTTTATACCACTAAATATTTTTTTTATTGCCTGAAGCAGGCCAACAGGCCGATGACTCACCTGATGGAAAGTGGTTACCGTTGCCTATTGACATTTGCAACACCATGGGTGTAGCCAACGCGTTGTCGACCTTTGAAATTTTTTATAACGCCCTTCTTAAAGAACCCCATATCATAGGTCAAAGGGAAAACTGCGACGGGAAGTTCCCTCTAGATCACTGTTGTACGCGGAATAAATGTTCTAGAGAGCCGTTGCGTAGTTGAGCTTGAGAGCTCAAGGAAATAGGTGTGAATATCACGTCGCTGGCGAGCGGTGCCTCCGAACACTCCCCGTTATACAGGTAGTAAAATACGCAGAGGGACGCAAAGTCTCTTCGAAGGCTAAGCGATTCTAAACCACCTGTTTGTAGTTAGTAGTAGTCGAGCGGGTCAGTCTGGTAAGCGGGTGCTCCGGCCCACAGATGTGAGCAGTACTGCATATGCGGTCGCAAGTCGTTGCCGCGGAGTGAAGTACTGCTTGGACCGGTTTAGCACACCAAGTTTTTTTGGAGCCAAGTTTAGCCTTGCCTTTCAGATGAACCCGAAACTGCACGTTCGTTTTGTCAACGCCAAGTATCCCGTTACTATTGGAGATAGTAAGATGTGTTAAACAAATATTGATTTAACTGCATAATGAAATACAAAAATATATTCAACCCGTATACAATTGTTTTTAATAAAATGTTTTTTTTTAGGGTAAAGTGTTATTGAATGATAAATAGGATATTTCTATGAATACGTATACAAATTTTAAATGAAATAAGTGATTTTGCGTGTAAGTTTTTGTTTTTATAGGACTGATGGACGTTTATCAAAAATCCTTTAAATAAATATAAAAAAGTTTACATAAACGAAGACACTTGAAAGTCCTAATTTAATTTTCTATAAACAAGTCACAGTCGTAAAAAACCGTTATCTCATTTATACCCTTTAATATATACTTGTTAAAAATAGAACTTCTATTGTACTCTGTAAGTTTTATATATATTAAGTTGTGTCTCGTTAGGCCTTACTGCATGGAATTTAAGAGCAATTTCTGTCAGACGAAGCTCCACGCAGATCCGGCCGCGACAAAAGACGGTCCCAAGGGTCGCGTGTAGCGAGAAAAGGAATTTTTAATTGGCCTCCAAATAAAAAAGCCTATGTAACTTACAACAAATCCGCTTTTTTCACTGTAATTCGTTCCGGACTGTGGTTTTGACTGTATCATTAGAAATATGCGTAATATAAATAAGTAGACTATTCTTTTATGAACTTAGTGATTTAGCGGAGTTTTTAAAATAGTACGGTAAAATGAAATTTCACGATTGGTATAGTTTGAGTCATATTTTACGAGTTTTCCAGATCCCAAGAAAAATTCTTCTTCTTCTTCTTCAGCCATTCGCTCTCCACTGCTGGACGTAAGCCTCCCCCAGTTTGCACCATATATCCCGGTCTCCCCTCTTCCTCATCCAGCCCCTGCCGGCAACTTTGCACAGGTCGTTAGTTCACCGAGCTGGCGTCCTGCGCTACGTTTGCCCAGACGTGGTCTCCACTCCAGGACATGTTTGCTCAATCAGCCGTCGATCCTGCGACAGAGGTGACCGGCCCACTGCCACTTTAACTTGCTAATTTTGCGAGCTATGTCGGTTTCATTCGCTGTCTTACGGATAACCTCATTTCTGATTCTCTCCATAAGAGAAACACCTAACATACCTCGCTCCATAGCCTGTTGAACGACTTTGAATTTGTGGACCAGTCCCACCGTCAGTATCCAATATCCAGGTCTTGGCACCGTATGTCATGATGGGTAGGACGCGGTGCTTGAAGAATTTCGTCTTCAAGCATTGTGGAATGGTCGACGAGAAGACATGTCAGAGCTTACCGAGCGCTGCCCAGTCTAACTGGATCCTTCTACTGGCATCCTCCTTGAAGTTGTGCCTTCCTATCTGGATTTTTTTTCCAAGGTAGTAGTCCAAGAACAAATTTGTAATACCTTAATAACATGTCTGGTGTTAAAAATTCTATAGGCGACAGGAACCACTTTCCATCAGATGGGATTTTTTAAAATAGTACGTTAAAATAAAATTATACAGTTGGTAAAGTTCAAGTCAAATTTTATGAATTTTCCAGATCCCAAGAACAACTTCGTAACATTTGGGTTATCTTTACATATAATAAAACTGTTGAGGTTGAATTTCTGTACAATGAAAAAAAATGCTAAATAGAACTATTTAGTTTTTTTTTTTGTTTCTCTGTTTGTCTGTCTTTTTGTACCGGCTAATCTCCAAAACCACTTGACCGATTTAAATGAAATTTTGTATGGTGGTAGCTTATATCCCTGGACAACATATAGGATACTTTTGATCCCGAAAAATTAAAGAGTTCCCGTGGGATAGTTAAAAAACCACACCACGCGGACGAAGTCGCGGGAATCAGCTAGTTACAAATATTCATAGGCGACAGTAAACACTTTCCATCAGGTGGGCCATAAGCCTGTCTGCTGTATAACTAGCCATAAAAACGTTAGTAAAATCACTTCAGCATCGAAAGCTAGAAAATATACGCAACAAGCTACAAAATAGGTGTCAACCTAGGAAAGCCCAGAGCTTCACCAATAAAAGTAACACAGCCAATTTTCGTTTGATAGTTTTCTATATAATTGATTTCCGGCAAACTATCAGTTTCCTGGGACAAAATAAACAGAGCATGTTTTAATTTATTTATTGCACCTGTTCAGCAGACTAGCAGATGACTGATGGAAAGCGGTTACCATCCCCTATGAACATTTGCAACACCGAAGGTGCTACAAATACGCTGCTGCTCTCTTAGGACAGACTGGAACCTGGGCACTAATGCCGGAACACGACACAAGGTTGTTATGGCGGCATACACTAGACCAGGGGTGGTGGCCATCCAGACGGGCAAATATCCTACCACCTGGCTGTGAGTAGTTTTGTCACCTCTTACGAAAAGCCACCCGGCCGCAGGAAATTATATTATTTCTCCGTTTCTGCACGGTTACAAATGTAAAGCGTGTAAAGACGATAATTAAATTTGATCAACCCGTAGCGCCAAAGAAATATAAAAAAAATCTAGCAAAAACCGACATCAAGAGCAAGTAAAAAACAAGAATAAATATTTAAAACAATTTATTACAAACTAGCTGACCCGGCGAAATTCGTACCGCCATATTTTCTGAATTCCTAAAAGACTTTGTTTCATGACACAAAATCAAAATCGCTCCAGGTGATTAGGGGGATTTTAGAACCCGATCTCAGCGCCATCTATCAATTGTGAATCTAAACCATCCGGGGACCCATTCAAGCAAACAAAACAAATATCATCAAAATCGGTAAAGTCGTTCTCAAGTTATGGGCGTACATACATTTCTACGATTCATTTTTGTATATAAGAGATTTTAAAATTTTGTTTATGTTTTACTTGATACCGACTTCAAAATGTTGTAGAAAGAAAATATTTATTTTTTGGTTACTTTTGAAGTCGGTTAAAACTAATTAAATATGTATCATACGCGCATCGTCTAGGCAGTTTTAGAACCTAATCCTTTAAAATGAGATTAGCCATATCTGTAACTCAGTAATCTATCTTGTATAAGTGTAATTAATGGGTATGCTATCCTTGGAGTTACTTGAATCCAACAACATGAGGATGTTTAGGAGCTACCTATACTGTTTCCAAGCGTTTTGACGTTTGCACGTCTATTAAGTTACATAATATATTTCTTGACAGTAAAGTCCCCATCAGACAAATGATATAATTGTCGTACTTTATTGTTGTGAGTGACCTATGTGTATAATGATTGTTCTGTGAGTCATGTAACGCACAGAATATTAAACCATCGATACTATACGTAAATAAATCACAAGTAATCGAATAGAAAATAAAAATGTTCTGCTTTAAGAAATATAATCCCACAATTATTATAAGTTCTCTTTTATTTTCCCGATTTAAATATAATGATAATTTAAAAATAAATAAAGTTATAAATATATGGATAAGTTAAATTGATTAAAACTTATTTATGAATGAAGTCGATTTTTATAACAAATCGAGTCGGTGACGTATTAGGAATTTATTAATTGATCCCGCCATCGAGCTGTCAATAGTAAAACAAATGCCCAAGAAAGGGTATAATAAGATATTATATTTAGGAAATTATTAAATAAAACATATTCAAGAAGACATTTAAGAAGCGTAAGAAAAAATATGGACATCTTCCATAGTCATAATGTCACGATAGGCCCTAACGGGCAGTTAAAATGAAAAGTGTCGCCTTTTAAACTTTATTCATTATGCGAAAGTTTTTGTTAGTGTAACAGACATTTGACTCTGATATTTTCATGAAAACTTAAAATGTTCAAAATATACTTTAAATGTCTGTTGGCAAACTAATCTTTGTGTTAATCGAGATTAATAAATAGGTACAAAAATGGAGAAAAATCAGGCAATTGCGTGTGTGGGTGAAGGGTTCTCTAAAGGTGATATAAGATCACTGTTTTTTGTAAGTCGATAAATCTATAACATTAGAAAATTTTAAGCATGCCGCATCTGTACATTGAAGCTATTAAAAAAAAACTGGAGTATATAAACGATGGAGAACACCATGCATTTTTTTATAGATTTCTTGTCTGTTTCTTCGGGATTCACGTAAAAACTCAATTCGACTCGGGTCGATTTCAATGCGGTATTCGCTGATCGGCAGAAAATTTTTAGACTTAAAATCTGCGCTAATTTTTATCCTGGAAATCCCTGGGGAATTTTTCCTAGAAAAATTCTCCAAAATTTTCTTTTTCTGGCCAAATGAAAATTAAAAATCGAATTCCAATGTGATTTTTTACTGATCGATAGCAAATTTTATGTAATAAAATGTGTAATATTTTTTATCCCGGGAAACCCACTAGAATTTTTCTGGAAGCGGTTTGTATTTGTTCGAGTATTAAGAGTGTGCTATGATGTTATAGTTCTAATGTAAGGCTCTTGAATAAATATAACTTCGATCTTAAACTGACTTTTTATGTACACTTTAGTAAGCATCTTTTTGTCATACAAAATGGTCTGCTCTTAACTGAATTCAAAATGAGGGCGAGTTTTATACACATTTCTCATTGGTTAGTCGTATCCTTACGTCCTGGCTAACATAGGCATATAGGCATTGATTAACAATAACAAAAGTAAATCAATATGCAATTGATAAATTAAATTTAATTAAATAAATAAGAAAATTGAAATAGATATAATTATGATTAAACATGAATAGTAAACATAGCGTAGATCAAAAGAATGTTGTTGCTATGTTTTCATAAGGTAGCACTTGTCAAACGTCAAAAGCCAAATGCCAAAAGAATGACCATGAACTTGACCTACTTTTGTTTATGAGAATTAGATTAAAATACAAGTTTTATTTATTGCGAAAGTTTCTAATAGAAATAAAAAGAAAACTAAGAATTGTATAAGCAAATAATTGAGTTGGAAACCCGAGCGTGTGGTAACCAGGATCGTAGTATATTTTAAGCAAATGTAATATAAAACTATCTACAACTAAACGTGGTAAGTGCATCCACTACAAGTACATAGAAATTAGCTTATTCCGACACAACTTTTACTAAAACGATAGCTTACATTCTTTTGTAAATGCTGCGATACTTTGGGTCCCGGGAATCTCGTGGGAATTTCAAGTGAAGCGTGGACGAAGTCGCGGGCATATCTTAGTTTATAAATAAAAAGACAGTTGAAAATCACCTAAAGTAAAACTAGTCGACGAATTTCGAAAACGAATTAGTTTACGTTAAAATATATTTTTGATTTATGTTTGACCATTTTTCAAAATTTTCACTTCATAGCTCGAAAGTATGAAAGGAGCGAGGTATCCCCCTCTGCCCTCTCATACTTTACGACTTAGAAATTATGATTATTTTATATACAGGGTAAGTTACATTTTCTGTATATCTATATAATGCAATGAATCACAATTATTTAAAAAAAATTGAAAATCATGTTTTAATTTTGTAGTTAACAGTGACAGGAGTTGATGCACTTCACCAGAAATCGGTGAGCTATGCATCATGCCGCTTCCGTAACGGTCGAGCTGTTTTACAAAGTGCATCATATTTTTAAAGAGCGTCAATATGAAACCGCATAAAACGTCGAACATTTCCTGTGATAATGAAAATTTTAATTTCCCGAATATACAACGGCAATATTTTAAATATTTGGCATGATTTATTTATGATGTACCGTGAATGACATTTACGGGTGATGAGTAGAGACATTTGTGACTACATTTCTGTCATACGCAGGACACGCCGATGGCGTTTTGATTGTCCTTTATATTATCGATTTCTATCAACGTCCCGATATAAGCCGCAATAATGACCGCGGCTTATTTCTCCAACAATATTTTCTACATGGTGTAAAAATACTAAAACTTCTAACGCGCTTCGAAAATTTATTAGGTAAAAGCTATTTTATTTTTATGAGTACATGCCCATTGTGCTATAAAATCGCCTGAATCGCCCCCCATTTTTCAAAAGAATAGGTTGCCTCCGGCGGTTTGTTTAACTTTATAAGCGGTAATTTTTAAATATTAGTCAAAAAAATTTTTTTCAATTTTTGGGTTATATGAAATATGCATAGCTCACTTTTATGTAATATAATATAACTAATCAACCCTAGAAAATATAGCTATCCTAATTTTAATGTAATGAATTTACATTGAAATGTTTAAAATAGTTTTTTTAAAGATATAAAATGCATTTTTTATCTTTCAAATACCGTTGTTTACTTATATAGAAGGTTTATAAAGCACTCAGAATCAACTAAAGCAATGACATGTGGAGTGGAGAACAAAAGTTAGTGATTGTATTTAAAGAGCAAGAGTAAAAATACATTTATATTTTCAAAATGATATTTTAAGGTATTTAGTATAAGAATATTTTGAGTATTTCGGGATAATATTCGTATATCGTTTATAAATACAAGACGGCATATATCCAAGAATGTTAAAGAAATTAACTAAAATAACATGCAGACGTGACACAGAACAGAGCATGATTAAATGAATGCCGGGTACTTACCTTTTTTTTATGTTGCCAAAATAAAATATAAAACTTTAAATATTCAATTCAGTACCTCATAAGAAATGTTATGCAGCATAAATTAAAGTACGAATTGACCAGTTTGGCTATTGTTCGTGAGTTCGCTACGCATGGCTGCTTGTTTACAGGACACAATGTAAGTACCTACATGTAGATTTAGTATTATATTTTGATTTTGTATAATCTTTTCTCCTGTAGTTGAAACATATTTCGTAAAGGTATTCAAGAGTATATGGTAACGGACACAGTTTACACAGTGGACTAGGATATGCCCGCAACTTCGTCCACGCTTGACTTGAAATTCCCGCGGTACTCCCGGGATAAAAATATCACACATTTTTAGACACAAAATTTGCTATCGATCAGTAAATCACATTGGAATTAGAGACATTTTAATCTGGCCATTTTAAATAATTCTCAGAAAATTCTGAGAATTCTCTCGCGTGATTTGGGGTACAAAGTAGCATAGATTTTAAGTCTGAGAATTTGCTGTCGATCAGTGAAAACCGCATCGAAATCGGCCCAGTAGTTTTTACGTGAATGTCGAACAAACAGACAAGAAATATAAAAAAAAATTGAATCGTGTTTTCCGTCGTTTATATAGTCTATTCCTGTTGTTTTTCTTAAATAGCTTCAATGCACAGATACGGTATGTTTAGAATTTTATAATATTATAGACAATGCGAAAATTAAAAAAGGTACTTTTTTTGTTTGTATTCCTATCTATTTTCTCTTCTCCTATCCGATTCGGCAGATTCCGAGCCTTAATAATACAATTAGTACCAGTAGCGTTCGATATATATAAAGGAGTAATAAGAATTATTTATTACAGAGTCACGTTATGACCTTTGATTTGGTACACAAGGGGCAAGCGGCATATGTGCACAGCGTTTAGTGGTTCAATCGTAAACATCTCTATAAATATTGATGACGCAGAAGGCTATTATATACAGGCGTACTCTCGAAAAATGTGCACAATTTACGAGGTAAAGACATGCGATTAACTTTTCCGGTTTGGGAAGTTGTAATGTCTGTACAATATGTTATGTCGTACCTACCGGTTTGATTTTGCTAGGTTACATCGGCATTGCAGGTTTTCGTCGATCAACCTGTATGTATCAGATATTTTTAGTCAGTATGCAAATTTTATATCATTTGCTTCATTAGTAATGTAGGTATATCTATGTATATTTCAAGCAATGAATAATTATGTCTTTAATAAAATAAATACATAAATTACTTCTAATACTATTACTTAACTGCATGAAAATAGTAGTTTGCCATAACGAGTTCACTTACTGCTTTTGTGGGATGAATAGTAATAATTGCTTTTTTATCCGCGTGGTTAATGTTGTTAAATTAAATTTATTTATATAGTCATTTACCGATAGACCACGACGTACACACCATGATCAAAGAACAGAAGTGTTAAAACGAGGTCAGGTAAAAAGCATATCAAATAAACTTGCATGTATGAAGAGATTAATGAAAGTAGATGAAGCGAATGTTGTTTGTCAGGATCGTCGCAAGTGGAGATATATAGTCTCTTCCTACCCCCATGGGAAACAGGCATGATAATATGTATGTATGTAAGTCATGTACCTGCAAAATTTTCGTAATGGTCACAAATTGCAATTTCCTCTCCCGCGTGAATGATATGATTTTTAGGATTAAAATATTCTAGTCCTTTTTTCAAAAGCACATTTATGTCATAATTCATGATAAACGGTTAATTAAGAAAATCTTCAAAAATGATCAAACAATCAAATATGAACACAAACGTCCATTAATGCAGCTTAAGCTAGAATAATTCCTCTTTTCAAATTCGTAATAAATCACTCAAGCGTCAAATAAAAATTATAATTATTAAACAAGGTTTAATATAGCCTAAATAAACTGTAGGGTACAGAAATAACTCGATTATCCGAAGCTTTGAAATCTTCTTTGACAGTTTAATTTTCTTCCAAGGCCGCTCCAATTTTTCCCTCTAATGCTATATTTAACAAGTTTTTGTATTTTTATTGATAAAGATTTTTATTTCTAGAAAAACAAACTTTAATTTTTTTAATTTTTTAGAGGCAAATTGTAATTTTGGCAAGAATGAAGAAGAACCCTTATACAATCATCACGTCAATCAGTACATTTGTCTATATATAATAAAGGGCCATTTACATGGGGGAGAGTTTCTTGCCTCCAAGATACGATTGTCGAAAGCAAAAACAAAAATACTATCATGTAAACTAAACATACGATATTGTACGTAGAAGGGCGATAATCGCCTGGTCATTGAAAACAAAATACAAAATACCGAGCTCGAAAGGCAAGTCTCGCACTCAAATCGGTTCAAACTGATTTGTACGATACTCGCATGAACTTGAAAAAATGCCATACGAGTTCTAGTTTATACAAGTCGAGAAATCGTAGGCAAATATCGCAATGCGATTTGTGTCGTAGTGTAAACAAAACTCTTGGTAATAATTACCTTACGATTATCGTATCACATATTCGTAGGGGAGTTTTTGGTTTTTGATTGAATGTAAACATGTCAATGTGAATATCGTGTAAAGAGTATCGCCTACGAAAATAGTATACGAATTATCGCCCCAAAACGTACAATAAACTCTCTCCATGTAAATGGCTCTTAAGTCTATGTGGGTAAAATATGGCAAAAAGATTTGTTTTATACTAGATACATAATATTGAGGGGTGGTTCTCGTACATATAACTCCTACAGTAGTTTCATCAAATCTTAAATAGTCGTATTTCATATTGACTTTTAATATAGAATTATAACTAGTTATTATGGTAAAACTTTTTAAATATGGAGTGGAATACTCTAAAAAAATCAGCTTATATATATATATATATATATTAAAAATGAGTGAGCGAAATACGACATATTATGCGATTTAATATCTAAGAACAAATTAACGAAAAACTGAGTCTTGAATGTGTCTATGTGTTGAATGGTCTAAAAATAAATATTTTAAATAATAAAACAACAACACGTACGAAACCCTTCGCTCTGGAAAATCTCTTACATCTATATACATAAAAATCAATTGCTGTTCGTTTGTCTCGCTAAAACTCGAGAACGGCTGGACTGATTTGGCTAATTTTGGTTTTGAATTATTCGTGGAAGTCCAGGGAAGGTGTAAAAGGTGAGTAAATATGAAAAAAATGATTCTGAGGCGGTACGAAGTTTGCCGGGTCAGCTAGTCCTAAATAAAATTTTAGTTCAATATCAAGATAAGTTTTTATTACGTATCAAGCCATTGGTACCAAATTCTAAGCTGTTTTTTTGGATTATTTAATTAATTTTATTGTACAATAAAGTATATTCTATTCTATGTTTCACTCAAAATACTTAATAAAAAAAAATCTGTCTGCAGTTCACACGCAGTAGAAGTGAAACTCCAGAGAACATACTCACAGATAATTCTTCTCCAACTTTTATTAATATAAATATAATTCCTTTAGCCTACATCTGTCAATATATTATAATTTAAAATAAACTTCTTATGTGTCACTTTACCAATGTTCAACCGTTTTAGTCTAAAAAATATTAGTATCAGTTATATTTCGCTCCAAATTGGACCTATGTTTAATAATCGGCCTTATTGACTCTCTAATCTGTGCTGCACAATGTAAAACTCGTATCTCATTCTCTCGTAGGCTTGGTCCTATAGATTTATGTGTTACCATTCTTCTCTTTTTAGTGTCGCTTTTCGTTTCATCGAGTTTCAAATCACAACGATTCTAAAGAAGTTTCACTTCAAAAGTATAAACTAATTCTCTTTGTGTTAAATAAACTTACAATGTCTTGAATAAGGCAACAATGGAATACGAGAGCGTCGAAAGTCAACAGAAATGCGATGTCCCGCGTTTCTATGTAAATCGTGAAAATAGTAGACCCCTCACGGACGATTTGTTGCGAGACTCCGGCTAATCTCCACCAGTCGACTACAATTTAATCAAAGTAAACAACGACGGCCGTTGTAATTTATCTAGATTATTTCGTGGTGAACGATAGTAATTGACTTTTTTCTCCATCTGTACACTCAACGGTCGGAACTACTCGTAATGTGTCTCGAATCCCGGAGATACAAAAATGATTATTATCTACATAAAAGTCGTTCATACATATAAATGCCATTGCCTCATATATTTACGATAGTTGGGTCAAGCTGTATAGTTTATATGTAATGGTCTGTTATGTTTCTGTAATAAAACATTTGCAACAGTTGACCCATCCATCTGTAACTAAATTAGAATTATACTTCATGTTAGTTCCGTTTAATTTTCATTTTTTTTTGAACAACCTATTTTTATTTTTCAACCTATCCGTGCAGGAACGCAGAAAGAAAACAATTTCCTGCGGCCGGGTGGCCGGTCGTAAGAGGCGACAAAACAACCCAGAGCCAGGTGGTAGGGAATTTGCCCGACTGGATGGGTACCACCCCTGGTCTAGAGTATGCGACCATAACAACCTTGAGTTGTGTTCCAGCCGGCATTAGTGATCAGGTTCCAGTCTCTCTTAAGAGAGCAGCAGCGCATTTGTAGCACCTTTGGTGTTGCAAATGTCCATAGGCGATGGTAACCGCTTTCCATCAAGTGGGCCGTCTGCCGGTGTGCTGAACTGCTGCAATAAAAATATAAAAAAAACAAAACCGACTTCAAACTAAAAGCAAGAAATAAATATTTTCTACAACATCTAGAAGTGGGTGCATTTTGCAATTTTGTTGTTTTTTTATGTTTTACTTGGCACCAACTTCAAGTTGTTAAAAATTTTCGTTTTTTAGTATGAAGTCGGTTTTGTTTTTGGAAAAAAATATGTGTTTTTCTGCTTTTTAGTTGCTTGAATAGCTCTAAGAATAATATATTATGGGTCTGTAGAAATTGTTGTACTACTGGCACGCGTATACAAGTTTGTCTTTAGAAGAGTGTAGGTCCTCGGCGCTCTTCAACAAGGGTCGGTCTCGATTTTTCTGGGATCTACTCATCAAATTCTGACTTGGTGACAATAAGATTCAGGAGTATACTCTTTCGAATAAAGAAAATATTTTGAAAATCGGTTCACAATTGACGGAGAAATCGCGTAATAAATATAATAGTACATAAAAAAACATATATACAGTCGAATTGATAACCTCCTTTTGGAAGTCGGTTAAAAACAAAGATAAATCGAATTAATAAGGAAAAATAGTTGCAGAATACTTATTTCATAAGCTAGAATTGTATTTATGGTTGAAATGGAAAAACTCAATTGTTTAATGATACGTGATTTCGATTTGTTATATAAAAATCAATTATTTGGCGCCAGTCAAAAGTCTACAATTTGGCTGAGGTTAAATTTTCGAAAGTGCAAATGAAGTATTAATACTTCATTTATAGGCTTTTGTTGCAAGATGAACAAATCAGCCTAAACATAAAAATACATTGTTCTTACCTTTTTTCCGTCTAATTCGTGTGTTCCTTGAGCTAATACTTTGTCTACGCTGGCTGGATCGCTGAATGTGATAAAGCCAAAGCCCCTGTAACAAAAAAAATAAAAAAGTTAATTACGAAGAACAAAATGTATTCTTAACAGATTTCCCCTAAAATTGCATTTACAAAACCTGTATACAGTATTAGAAAGATAAAAATTACCCCTCATATAACGGAACATGTTGTATAATAGGCACTATAAAAAAATGTAAGAATTCAACATAGGAGTTTCATATTATGAGAATAACTAAGCTGAATAATCGATCCTCATTAGAAGCGCTGTTGATCGATGAGTTAGTCTCTTTTTAATATTTTTTTATTGCGTAAGTTCAGCAGATGAGCAGAAGGCCTACATGATGGAAAGCGGTTACCATCGCCTATGTACATTGGTAGCACCTTTGATGCTACGGCTCTCTAACGGGAGACTGGAACCTGGCCACTAATGCCGGAACACGACTCAAAGTTCTTATGGCATCATATCTAGACCAGGGGTGGTAGCCACCCAGACGGGCAAATATCCTACGACCTAGCTGTGGGTTGTTTTGTCGCCTCTTACAATAGGCCGCCTGGCCGCAAGAAATTGTATTCTTTCTCCGTTCCTGCACGGATATAATATACTGCACTATAGAAAAATGAGATAAAAGATCTAGTTATAATATTCACCACGCGCATGTGACGCTATTTCCAAATGCGCACTATATTCATATCAGAAACTTCAAAGATTGCAGCGACGCACTGACTGATATTTATGCTTGTTTTATTACCTATTGCATTGTTTTCTCGTAAATGTGTTGAAAAACGTTGTATGACACACGTGCGGAAATTGGTTTTTACGAACTCGTGACTATGGTAAGCCGTCGTCGTCGTCTACTCGTTTGTAACAACAAACTTACCGCACTAGTATCATAAATAACTATACTGTTAATAATTCAAATACTAAGGGCCGCTTGCACAAGGTTGCTTAAATTTATTTAAGAAACAAAAAACGCATTTAACACCCTTAAGTACAATTAGCGTCTTGCACAACGCAAAATTTGCCGCTAAATATGTTTAAAGAACTGTCAATACGTTTTGTGTAAAACCTATTTAGGCAGTTTAATATGATTAACTAATTTTTATTTAAAGGCGATCGTTATGCAAGCAGCTAAATCTTTGTTCAAACTATGTTATGTCGAGAACACAGTTTTTGAAAGTTATATTATAATTACTTATATTATAATATAACTTTCACAGTTGCCGACAAGCACAGACGGCCATAATATATTTAGTAATAAAATATCGTGACTTATTTGGGAATACATTATACACACCCATTAACACATCTGTACATTTCCACATACATTACAAATATTAACATGAAAATTTCCAAATGTATAAACTTTAAAATGATTTTCTTTTTTTAAATTGTATAACAAACGAGTTGTCTGGAAGTGGGCGCTAACAACTGCAACACAGTATATACTACAACAGTTGTTTGCGATACCAAATTGTTTCTGTACACTATGTTTATTTAAAAAAAAATATAGTTTTGTAAGATGATAAAAAGTATGTACAATAAATTGATTTTATTGTCTGCTGTCCTAATCTGTTTAATTATAACGTATTTTATTTAAATGCGTAGAACACAAATAGTAGATTGTTACACGAGAAGTGAAAGCGACCGACTTAGGCATGAGATGGTTTGGTGCACGAGCGTAGCGAGGGTGTTAATAATTCGAGTGCCTAAATAGGCCTTTCACCCGAGGTTTACACTCTGCTTTTCATCTCGAATATGAGGAAAGTAAATAAAATCTAATTAGTTAAAAAAAACTACTACTTGTCTAATGAAATCGGGCGATAAATCCATATCTAAAGCTGATGAACTCATTTAATACGTCACATATGAAACGTCAAGTAATTTTTTTGTCTGTAGCATTCTACCAGCCAGTATTTTTTTGTCACTGATGATAGTAATTATTTAGATCAAATTTATGTAAATTAAGTAATAATTCATTGAAAAGTAATTTAAAGTATAAAATAATGTTACAAAATATTGATATTTTTATATCAATATATGTAGCGATAAATAGCTATTACTATAGCCTGTTAAAACGGGGCTATAAAAAAAGTTGGGACATAAATCGTATGTATTATCTATGTTTCGCATAGTTTTAAATTTTTTTGACAACAGGGAAAATCGTTTCCCAGGGACGAAATTTGCTGTTATCATCCATGTGATCAGGCAACTCCAAACGTACTTTTAGAATATGAGAAATGAAAAAATATATTCTATAAGTAAAAAGAAGAAACTTATTTCTTGTTACTTATTTTAAAGCGTTGTTCTTTATTCTAAAAGTAGCAAAACAAAGTTTAAGGGTTTGAACGTCAAAACAAATATAAGCGCCATTAGGTTGCCGGCGAGCGGCGCAATCAGCAAGACAGCTCGTATCGGCTCGTCCGCTCCTTTTGCGCCATTTCGCTGTGCACACTCACTCGCGAGATGTTTCTAATTTTTTATTTCACCTGTAATATAAAACATTTGCGAGAAAATGTTACTGAGAATATTTCACGTGATTTATGTTATCTAAAATTTTTATCAAATAAGGAAATTTATTACGGCCTGAATAAAATATCCGTACTGATATATAAAATTTGTGAATTTGGATACTGGCGTAGAAGAATACTTAGTGGTTTAAGAATTCAACCGCTTATCACAGAATTCGGTATATATTTACACTAGCTTTTGCCCGCTACTTCGTCCGCGTGGAATAGTAAAAAAAAGTAAGTTAAAAATAAACCCCCCGATTTTAAATAAATTCTTCGTTGGTGCTCCGCTCCTATTGGTCTTTACGTGATGATATATAGCATATAGCCTTTCTCGATAAATGAACTATCTAACACTGAAATAATTTTTCAAATCAGACCAGTAGTTTCTGAGATTAGCGCTTTCGAGCAAACAAACATACTCTTCAGCTTTATATATTAGTATAAGATTTCATAATAGGAATGTTGGAAATATTGTATATTCCGAAAAAATAGTTTCGGAGGGATACAGATTTATTTAAAGATTTCGAAAGCTATAGTAAACAATACATCTACCTTCTATATCACGCAGTTACATTATATCAAAAACTCAGAAGCTTTTCTACTTTGTCTTAACTTCTCAACATGTTCTAATATCATTCAATACCATTAATTGCTAGCCAAAAATACGGAACCCCCCAATATTGCTGAAACGATATTTTTAACGACAATTTTGAATATAAATTTTATTACAACCTCTATACCACTACTCCATTATTCTACACTTTCATTCGCTCGGTGCTATTAGATGAATTAACATATAGATTGCGGCGAGATTAATAAAACCCCATCTCATCTTTATAGAAATTAATCTTAACTTTGTTAATACTATTTTTCATTACATGAAAATCATACAAACATGAGCGCGGCGGTTCATTAAATTTAAATGTCACTCAATTCTATTACGTAAGAAGCAATTAGTGAGAAGTCTGGTATGTCGCTCTAATTCATCGTATAACGGTTGCTATTCGACATTACGTGTGGGGTGAGGTAACTTCCATGACACGCCTAAGTGACAGCTGAGTCAGCGAAAATTTATCATTATGCACCTATTACCAACGACCAGGCATTGTTAAGTGAGAATACTCGATTATCACTCTTTAAACTATCGATTTCTGTCTGTATAGGAGTTGACTGATGACATTTTTGTTATCAATCTTTTCGTATTTTATACATGCTGAAATTCAAATTGTTGTTACTGAACTTAAGTTTTTCTTTAATAAAATCATCTAATATTTTCTTAAGTTTAAAATTTTCTTAAGTTTCGCGACTTGTATACATAACAAAACTACGTTTTAACAGTTTTCACGGCCACTAAATTAGATTACGCTCCCATAGAATAAATAATAACCATAAACAAAATTAAAACTAAATAATTAAAATGAATGAGTTAGCGGTAGGCTAAATAAAACTTTAACAATACTCATTGACACTTGAGATCTTTGTCTACCGTGATCATGGCCACTGAAAAGTGGCCGAAACGTCGGAATAATAATAATCATCTAAATTACCGCGCTTGAAACCGTTAAAACGTAGTTTTATTATGAAATCAATCTGTTTTAATTAAAATTTATTAGAAGTTTTCTCTTTACTTGCTGAAATTTCAAACCCACATGTCCTCAGAAAAATCTTAATTTTTCCTTTTATTAATTATTATGTGATCATGTTCTTTAACAAAGATATTAGAAGACTTCTATTAAATATATTTCATGATAATCAGTTACTTTGAATTCTCAAGCATAAACTTTAAATCCATATTTTGTATCATCTATCGTCTCGGATTAAAAGGTTGCTTAATGGTACCTAACCCTATAATAGGTTCATTTATAAAGCAATTAAAAAAATATTTATTTGAAGTAAATTGCTTTGAAATTTGCATATATTATCTATACATATAATAAAATTGTAGAGGTCAAATTTCTGTACAATAAAAAAATACTAAAACCGAGTCAGGGGGATGTAAGAAGTGAAAAAGAACTAATTTAGTTTTTTTTTTAATTTGTTTCTCTGTTTGTCTGTTTATCTATTTGTCTGTTTGTCTGTTTGTACCGGCTAATCTACGAAACTACCGGACCGATATAAATGAAATTTTGTATAGTAGTAGCTTATATCCCTGGTCAACATAAAGGATACTGTTGATGCCCAAAAATTAAAGAGTTCCCGTGGGATAGTTAAAAAACCGCACCATGCGGACAAAGTCACGGGCATCAGCTAGTCGTTAATAAATTTCAATTTTATATGATTTTTAGACTGTATAAGGTAACGCGTTGCTTTGACATAAGCAAAAAAAAACCACATAGCAAAACCAACTGAAGACGTGTTTCTCTTTCATTGTTATTTCATACAAAATGTATTTAAGAGCATGTTGTTACGTTTTGTATATTAAAACATAAATAATATATATAAACAATAAATTATCTCTCCTATCTTTTTTATTCTATATTTTAATAATAGGATATGCCCGCGACTTCGTCCACGTTTGACATGAAATTCCTGCGGGATTCGCGGCACACAAAGTACCGCAGCATTTAATAAAGAACGTAAGCTATCGTTTTAGTGAAAACTGTGTCGGAATAAGCTAATTTGTATGCACCCCGAACAACTACAAACTGCTCCCGGGAAAATTCCCGAGGGATTCCTAGGATAAACAATATCACACATTTTGTTACATAAAACTTGCTATCGATCAGTAAAATAATCACATTAGAATTGGATTATTTTTTAGTCTGGTCATTTAGATTCATTCCTAGAA
The DNA here is from genome assembly GCA_039645545.1 of Dendrolimus houi. Lineage (NCBI taxonomy): Eukaryota > Metazoa > Arthropoda > Insecta > Lepidoptera > Lasiocampidae > Dendrolimus > Dendrolimus houi. The sequence continues at coordinate 17,713,130 of CM077127.1, read as the reverse complement.
AAAATTCCGTGAGATTCCCAGGATAAAATGTAGCGCAATTTTAAGTCTAATAATTAGCTGTTGATCAGCGAAAACCGCATCGAAATCGACCCATTAGTTTTTATGTGAATCCCGAACAAACAGACAAGAAATCTAAAAAAGTTGCATTGTGTTCTCCATCGTTTATATAGTGTATGCCAGTTGTTTTTTTAAAAATATATTCAATGTACAGACACGGCATGTTTAGAATTTTATAATATTATAGATATAAAACGTACTCTGTGCTTTAAACCTATATTGAGTATGAAATTATTTTAAGGTGGCGACACGTCTAGTTTTCTTCTATTTCACTTACGCTAAGACTTAAATCATACAGAAGAATAAAGTAAATAAAACTGAGACGTACTAATAGAAACGTTGCATGTCTAGTAGTCAATATGTGAAACAATTAATGACATAATAACAGCGATTTTGAATAAGCGGGCTCTGGCCGCGGCCGGGCGAGCGATAAATAACAAAAGCCTTCTCCACTTTAGGACTTGCAAAAATCACAATTTATAGAGCATTTTAATTTCACTTAGCCGATCCATATTTTACATGTGGCAGCGCGCCCGACCGTGGCCCGGACTCGAATTAATACTAAATTGAAATTGTAAAAATGGAAATACAATTTTCTCGTTGTACCCCGTCGACGCCGCTGCCTACAGGTGTTGCCAGAAATGTGTTATAATAACAACACCTTCCTTTATATTTTTTGGGTGAGGAAAGGCGTTCTGTAAAAGCGGTCTCTCAATTTCTTAGCCGGTGAGTGTCTTTATTTGTCTTGTTTGTTCTTTGAATTTGTGAAATCAGTTTTATGATGATTTCTTGCTTGTACATTGAATTTTGACATTTTACTAGGGTTTTGCCAAACTTTAGGTGATAGATGTCTCTATACTACTTACATAAAAACTTAATTAGGTTTTTGAAGTAAAACTTCTTTAGAATCGTTGTAATTTGAACACGATGAAATGAAAAAGCGACACTAAAAAGAGATAAACTCAAATCTATAGGACTAAGCCTGCGAGAGAATGAGGTAAAATGCATTATATATAATAATTTAAAACTAAATACTTCAAATTTCGTATTTTAAAGCTTAAATATATATATATTATATATATATATATATATATATATATATATATATATATATATATAGATAGATATAATATATATATGTATTATGAAATGTGACGTCACGAAATTTAGAACCCCTCCCATCCCTTGTCACACTTTGTTTCACTTCTACTGCGTGTGAACTGCACACACTAATACATTTTTTTATATACATAAACCGCTGTGCCGTCTACACAAGTATTTAAGGTTTCGAGAAATAAGTCCGGTTGGTGATTATAGCTATTTATAAATCCCTTCATCTGTATAAAAATAATTGTTGCTACATATCCTTCAAATCATTAAATCAACTTAGAGGGCCTAAAGCGGCCGCTTTTGAATAATCGCTTAGTGAAATTGACACGTGTCTAGATATACTGGCAGTTGTAAAATGTAGAATAGAATTCCACTTTATGTTGATACTTGTCATGTTCATCATATGAATTTGCGAAAACGACCTCTTTAGGCCCTCTGGTCTTTATAAGATTCATGGCTTAATACACTCGCATCTCAAAAACGTATAGAGGGTAAAGCGCTCGTGTATGGAAATTGAAAATAACGAGAAGGCCCGTTCACACTGCACAAGCCGACTGTATGCCCAGCCACTGAACATGGACCCCCCGATAACCCGCATCCGAGGGCTTACTCTCAAACGTCTTTCGTTGTTCGTTTTCGATTTAGAACTGTTTTTGCTTATTTTTTTTCATATTTAAGTGCATTATACATTGTATGTTTCATTTATTTTTGCATTATATGGACTATATTGTTGTAGTTTGAAAGAAATCTTTATCCTTTCTTTCTTTTATCTAAAATTTCATTGACTCTTTCAGGCTGATCGGACGAAAACGAACGACGAAAGACGTTTGAGAGTAAGGCCCCTGGTGTGATCACCCCACCGATATAAGAGACGTGGAGGCTCTCCCGAGCTTGGAGTTCGAACCACGACTAGAGAGGCCCTTTACTGAATGGAGTTACGTCCTACTTATCTATAAGGGTACGTGCCTCACTTTCTTTCACTCGCAAAGGAAGAACAACTCCATTTTCTTTTGCAAAACGCTGTAATAAGCTTATGAGTGCCTTTTGTTATTCTAAATTTATTGAAATTGTCTCTGATTTTAATGGATGTCATTCAATAATTAAACTATAAAAAGGGTGTATATTTGTTGACGTTTGTAGTTAATTAATTTAATTGTTTATAGATAAAGGGAGGGCCATAAATTTTTGCACTTTTTAACCGACTTCAAAAAGAAGGAAGTTCTCAATTCATCTGTATGTTTTTCTAAAAAAAGGTTAAATACGCGTGTCAGTATTATACTTTATTCAGGCGCTTAATTTTTTTAGCCATGTTATGCGATTTCTCCGTCAAAAAAGAACCATTTGAAAATCGGTCTTTCAAATGGTTTTTTTTAACTTCCGAGATGGTCCCATAGTCACCAAGTCAGGTTCTGATTTGTGGATCGCAAGGAAATCGAGAGCAACCCTTGTTGAAGAGCATATACACCGAAGAGTGAGATGGCAAATTTGTATGCATGCCAGTTGTACGATTTCCACGGGTGCTTAACATATTTAATTTCTAAAGCTTGAAGTATTTGCGCAATTAAAAGTAAAAATATTTTTTTAACAAAAACAAAACTGACTTAACGCTAAAAACCAAAAAATAAATATTTAAAGAGATTTTTAGACTAACAAACTTCGGGAGTATCGCTTAGTAACATTGACAAGTGTCTAAATATACTGGTACGTATAAGACAGCATTAAGTTCCACTTTAATCTGATACTTATCATATTCATACCATGAATCTCTGAAAGTGACTGCTTTAGGACCTCTGGTTTCTTAAATAATTTTATTGCTACATTGTTCAATGTGACTTTAGAATGTGCTATTTGTTATTATCTTACAATCTACATCTTTGCCGTTGTTCAAAATATCATTTGCAAATGTTACTGTATTTATTATAATTATATTAACTACATAATTATTTTAATTAATTATTTTAAGTAACAAAATATATCTATACAAATACAAATATTAAAGTAAACCTCCCCAATTCAAAGAAGATTGGACAATAGTTTTTACCTCTCACGCTTTCCCAAGGTGAATTGGTGGGTTAATTTACTACCTAAATTTTAGGTTATTTGATTATCTCGAATTGCAGACGATATTTTGTTGCCCATCGCCACATGGCAATTGTAACAATATGTCTAATAATGTTCGGTTCCTATATCTCGCTATTCATTCACTTGTCTTACCATCACTTGAATTTCGATATTACTTGTATGGAGCTTATGAGAAATTTTAACCGATAGTAAGGTGAATAAACTATAGTAACGGGCCATAAGTCAGTTCTGCCTAAACACTAAATGTTTCCTGCCTAAGAACCAATCTCAAGTCATCCGTATGGAAAACAGATACATTACCCACTGTTTAAAACTTATATTTTAGCAGACTATTTAGGGTATGCGTGTCCATATATATAAAGGCATTTCACTTGCATTTTATTTTATATTAATTAGATAATTATAATGTTACAAATCAAACAGTTCAATAGCAACTGACAATGTAATCTAATTGACACCAAATTTAAATATAAAATAATGAGGCTTTCAAACAGCCTGTCTCTACAATCTATGTAGGTTTCCTTCATCCACTAAGCTATCACGACTTTATATTATAATAGCTTCTGCCCGTGATATCGTCCGCGTGGATTCGTTAAAAAATAAAGTAAGTTGGCGTGATGATATATAGCCTTTCTCGATAAATGGGCTATCTAAGACTGAAAGAATTTTTCAAATCAGACCAGTAGTTCCTAAGATTGGCGCGTTCAAGCAAACAAACTCTTCAGTTTTTATATATAAAGCTGAAGAAGCTGAATCTTATACTAATATTAGTATAAGATTGTATAATCTACATCAATTAAACGATGTTATTAATTAACCGAAAAACTGGTTTGGCGTGCCAGTGGTTTTCTGGACCTCTTCAGTTATGCACAATGGAGCTTAAACGGCTGTACCGGCGGCAAGCGTAACCGCGCACCCTTAATTTATGGATGACGAGATTTTGATACCTAAACTACCGTGTAGTTGTTACCCAGTAGCGGTTTAAACAAGTGGCCGGTCCACTGACAAACTGCGTGTAATAAAACATGTTTTAAAACTGGCTAGATATTGGGAAACTGAGTTATTTTGTTTTTTATCTTTGATATTAGTTTTTATTTGTAAGTATATTTTATTTAGCGTACTTTTTAAATAGTTTTTTATTTGTTTCAGTATCGTTTTGAAGTGTTGATAAGCAAAAAAAGGAGAAGTATTTCTTTAGAAAACTACAATAATATATGTATGTAGTTTTGTAACAACTGTAGCTCGTACCAGCTTACGCACTTGATCGGTATTCTGAAAATTTTCAGCATTGTTATTATAGCATAATAAGTAATTATATACATATATATATTATATATATATATTTGCAAAAATGGAGAAAAAGTTCAATTTGTTCCCATTTAAACCAATTTCCCATTAACAATTTTCATATAAAAGCCATGTCACAAGCGTTCGAATACAAAGGGAAAATTATTACAGCAAAAACATTAGCAACATTCGTTATTTATTTTGGCTAATGTCAATTGTATGCCTAAAGCACAATAGTGTTATTTGAAATAAGCCCATTGTTTTCCGCGGCGTTAGGCCCAACCTATCGAAACGAGGCCGATAATCCACTCGGCTATTGTGTGTTTGGACAAAACTCGAAGAAAATAAATATAGGAGCGGGGCCGAGGTAAAACCCTAAACCGCAACGTCAGGAACAAATAGCGGTAACTCCCGTATTCATGGCTCATGGCTGCAGGCTTGGGTGGGAACCGATAGCAATTACTGGCGAAATTAATATCACGCCCCAATTGCTGCTCGCACATTTATACGTATCGAGTGCAATATTGTCTCCTTTATTAGTTGCCAGGATGAATAGTGGAATCTTATTCCATACAAGACGAACATGTTACGCAGATTCCGTTTTATTCTTACATGGAATAAATTATGCATTCATAACTTGACACTCAAATAATTAGGAAAGTTAAAAGATTTACAGAACTCTTATTGATAGAATATGTAACACACCCTTTTTGGTACATTTATTCTTCTAGAAATGTTTACTTTCTACTGACATTGACATTCTTCTTGTCTGAAATTATTTTCTGTTGAATATTGTTAACCTGTACTATTTCCAAGCGTTTATTTTACTTTTGACATTTACATGTCTATCAAGTTATATATTTCTTGACAGTAAACCTCACATGAAAAAAATTACATAATTGTCGTACTTTATTGTTCTGGGTGATGTAATAGTGATGTTCTGTGAGTCATATAACGTACAGAATATTAAACCATCGACACTATACGTCAATAAATCGAAAGTAATCGATTTGAAAATAAAAAATGTTCTACTTTTAAAAAAATAATTAAATATTATTTATAAGTGAAGTCGATTTTTAGTACAAATCGAACTGGTAACGTATTACGAAATTGATCCGTCATCAAGCTGTCAAAAGTAAAATAAAAGCTTGGAAAGGTTACAGATATTAAAATATTAATTTGAACCAAAGTCCGTTTTCTTCACTGTCCCATCCACCACAAATACACATACATATACACTTGTAAAATACAGTTTGGATAGTTTCACATTTGTTAACACAAGTGTAATATTGATTTTCATGAAATTAGTTTATTGATTTTTTATAAACCATAGGTGAATAGGAGACAAATCCTAGCAAGAGTATACGAGCAATTTCACACCTACATAAACATCAAAGTAGGTTTATTTATTATGTAAAACGATAATACGATAATAAGAATGGATATTTAAGTACTTGATAGTTGGGTTGTTTTTTGTTATTGAAAAAACTAGAGTTCCACGGAAGATAGGCTAGAAGTGAACTTGATTGAATCTGTATGACAATGCTAGCACAGGTCTTTAGATCTTATTTTTCAGGAACAAAATAATAACTGTGCTCAGAACCAATAGAAATTATTTATTAAGTAAACGAGCAAGCATCTACTTTACTTTCAATATCATACAGAATAAGGATTTTGCTCTATCGTACTTCCTCCTTTCCACATAATGATTGCTAACTTTCTTATTTAATCTTTACGGTAATTAATGCTTCCATACTCCATCAGGTTTCGAAACTGTACTCCTTATTAACAATTATCTAAGCCACTTTAAAGCTCAAGAAACGAGTTATTTTGTAAATATTTATTCTGAACAATTAATTTTAAAAGACTAACAGATAGGCCACATATTATATGCTCAATGAAGGTTTCTCTATCATCAATCTCACTTTAATTTATTAATTTTTATCGTTTAGGCTGAAAGCTGAAAAGGCATAAATCGAACGTACTCCGTATTTCCAAAACTACTCGACGGTTCTTATTAAAACCAATTCTAATTAAATGTTTTATATTTTATAAGTTCTAGTTTTTTGTAAATTTTCTAAGAAATAGTTAAAAAATAACGTTTGAAGAGAGACACTTTTAGGACTTTGGAAGAAAGTATCCCCCTATTTACTTATACACTTAAATAATAAAATCAATAATGAACATTATTTGAATATGTACCCACTTACACTACCTGCAATTGAAAAAAATGTGTATGTGCAGTTTACACGCAGCAGAAGTGAAATTTCAGAGAATATATTCACAAATAATTCTTCTGTAACTTTTATTAATATAAATATAATTCCTTTAGCCTACATCCGGCAACATATTATAATTCAAAATAAACCTCTTAAGGATCACTTTCAATTTTCCACCGTTTTAGTCTAAAAAATATTATCAATTTCGGTCCAGATTGGACCTATGTTCAATTATCTACATCGGTCTTATTGACTCTCTAATCTGTGTTGCACAATGTAAAACTCATACCTCATTTTCTCGTAGGCTTAGTGTTATAGATTTATGTGTTTATCTCTTTTTAGTGTAGCTTTTTCTTTTCATCGAGTTTCAAATCACAACGATTCTAAAGAAGTTTCACTTGAAAAAAACCATCTTTCCATTTCATCAATGACGGCCACCCTTTTTCGTGATTTGCTTACATCATTATGTAAGCACATAAAATGCATGTAACCACATTCCGTTCTATATAGACCTAGTGTTTTTTTTAAAGAAACAGCTGATAATTAACTAGCGACAGACAAACAGACTAGGTGATTTTATAAAGCCTCTGTTTCTGCTAAAATTTCCACAGAACTATGAAAAGTATTTAGGCGGTGTATCAATTTCTAGGACACATTGACGATGACGTAACTTAATCAACATAAGCTCTTTAGTGTTAAGGGTATTTTTGCTTATTGGGTGTAGGAAATAACTACAAAAACTTAATTAATAATCTTGTACTAATTTGGGTTCTATGAACTTATTCAATATTGCAATTTGTAACGCAAACATTATTGATTTTAACTGAGCGGGGCGGTACTATAAATCACCGAGCATGTTTATGTGCAAACCAAGACTTACGCCTGGCTTTATTTGTGGATAATCTCACGTTACTCAGTAAAAATGTCTTAAATTATCTTGAAAAAAAAACCAGCAGAGACCTTTCTACATGTAACTAGTTTATTTAGTGAAATATTTATATGAAATCAACCTTATTTCAAATTTGTTTATATAACACTTGTAACTTTGATAATATTGTGTTTAATTTAATTAACTCTACAGGACGTGGGCGCATCTTTGCCGTTTCCCGTAAAGAGTCTGCTTTCTGGCTCCAAGCTATCCCCTCCCCAAATATAGGTACATTGATGAATAATACTTCATTTTCTTTAGCTATAAATCTGCGCTTGGGTTCTCGCATATGTGCACCACACACATGCGTCTGTGGAACAGAGGTAATCAACCCAGGACACCACGGTCTTTCTTGCCGCCGCAGTGCGGTCAGATGATCACGCCACGCCTTGAATGATGTCTTACGGAGGGCGTTTGCCACCGCTCACGTGCCTGCTTTATTGGAGCCGAACGGTAATAGCACTTGACGATGGTAGGCGTCCTGACGGAATGACTCTAATTCCCTGGCAGCATGGCAAGCCTTCTGGATGGGATGCGACCTGCGTAGACACGTTGGCCTCATCCTATTTACCAAACACGTCTAGATCAGCCGTTTCGGCAGCGGAAACAGCTGATTCACTCAAGCAGCGAAAATATGCAACCCTCAGTGAGGGTTATGTGTTTGTGCCGTTTGCTGTCGAGACGCTTGGACCGTGGGATCCGGAGGCTATGAGCCTCTACCAAAATTTATCAAAACGACTCATTGACTCTTCAGGCGATCAGAGGACTGGTACTTACCTTGGGCAACGGATCAGTATAGCGATCCAGCGAGGAAACGTAGCCAACATTCTGGGCACCTTACCCATAGAAGACGGTGCTCTAGGCTCAGTATTCTACTTATAGTCTTGAGGGACTATGGGCAGAATAGAATACAAGTAAGTTAAGTTTTCTTTTATCGTATTAGATTATTTATAAACTTCTTCATTGTACTAGCTTATAATTTATGTTAAATTCATCATAATGTTATATGCCGTCAAAGATAAGCGCACAGCTGCCTGTTGTAAGCGCAGTCCATTGTCTTGCCGGATTAGGAATTCTTTTGTCTTTTGAATTTGTAATTAAGAAAAACATGCTATTGTCTTTCTACTTGTTTTATAACCAACATTAGCGTCGAACTAATCCTTATTGTTATAGTTTTCGACTTTGTTAGCCGTTCGCAGGTGTGCAAATTAGTATTTCTCAGAAACTCAGTGTGCGCGGCCAATTTTTTTGTACTGTGTAGTTAGTATAAGACGATGATGCCCGAATGGAGGGGCGGGCAGTCAAGCGACGACTACGAGACGAGTAAGACGTTTGTAGTACTCTCGATTAACGATATAGACGACGGACTTTACGCATGTCGAATTGCATTAAATCGTGCAGTGTGAACTGGTTGCATCCAGTCTTATTTGTATTAGTTTTATACGTGTTTGTACAGTTTTAATAAATTCTATAGTAGTTCCAACGGCATTTTTAATTCGAGTCCTGTAGATCGTAACAATAATAATTAGTCATTTAATTAATATATGTATTATTTACTCAATACATCATACTGTAAGAAGCTCATTACAAGACTACACTTGTTAAATTTGTAGTGGCAGAGCATATGTTTAAAAACCTGCTCCAAAACAAAAGCATGCAACTAAAAAAGTATTATTATGTCAGAAAACAGAACAAGATAACGATCTAACGAGTATTGATGTAAAAAAATATTTATGTTAAATTTTCATTATAATCGTTATCATCGACTGTTATTGCGTTCGATCTGTTCTTGTGTTGCATTGTTATAGTTTACGAGAATAACATTTTTTTAAAGGCGTGCCACGGGATCGCCATTGAATTAGCAGAATACCAAAATTAGCAAAAGCTATGAAAGTGTTCTGCGATTTTGATGAGATAGTAATAGCAGAATTGTGCCCCTAACCGTGGAGGCTTACTGCTGAACAAGAACTTCCAATAAGGGCCACAAAGCTGAAACATCAGCTAGTTCTATTCTTGCTGACAGCCTTTCGCAGATATTTTCCCGATTTCTCCTGGTAGTACGTACATTTTGTTAAAGAAGACGTGGTGTCCACTCTAAAACTAGTACAGCTCACCGGTTATTATTTGTTCTTTGATAAATATTAACGGCTCTTCAAGAATATACGACGGTGACTTTTGTTCTTTTTCAGATGACATTGTTATAAATACGACCCTTCAGAGAAAGTCCAAACATGGCTCTCTCTCTCTCTATATTCCACTGAGCAACTTTAAATTGATGGACCAGCCCTACCGTTAAATTGTAATATTATCCAGACCAAAAATCTGAATAATATAGTGGCATAATAGAGTAGACGAGGCGCGGTATAAATATTCCGCGGCGAAATTAAGTAATCCAATAATTAATCTAAATGGACCGTACAGCCGAATGGTTCAAAACAATCAGCTCTGCCGCAAAATACGCGCATTAAATGAAGTGAATGGCCGCCTCCGGGGGATCCCTGATAAATTAAATTGATTAGAATCCTGTTCGATGCCGGCCGTCGATGTAGCTGCGCGTAAAAATAAAACCAAGGGAAAAATAACGCGGCTAGATGATCACGGCCTCTGCACAAGAACACTTATCTAAGAAATTATTTCTTTTTACCTTTGTATTGTTTACCTTTACGTTATATTTTATTCGCTTTTCATAATAATAAATAATGAAACCGAGGCCTTCCTTACACCCTCAAACGCCTTTCGTCGCTCTTTTTATTCGATCAGTCCGAAAGAGTAGATGAAATTTACATATAAGAAAGAAAGATTAAACAAAGATTTATTTAAAACTACAATATTATAGTCCATATAATACAAAAATAAATAGAAATGCACTTAAAAAAAAAAACAATCAAAAAGTTCTAAAACGAACGACGAAAGACGTTCGCGTGTAAGCCTTCTGACGTGTCCTAGAGAATACATTTCAATTGTTCTCCTATATAATTTAATGGCAATTTTGAAAGTTGAAATTTAGATGAAAACTGTTTTAAATGATGAGTTAGTTATTTTATGTGTAGAAGAAAAAAATCTAAAGCCTACAATTAATAAAAAATTATTAAACTGTACTATAAATACAACTAACTATACGCACAAAATAACATAACTCTATATATCTATACTAATATTATAAAGAGGTAAAGTTTGTGACTTTGGTTGTTCGTGGTGATGTCCAGTACTACTGATACAATTTTGAATTCAAATTCTTATACTAGTAGAAAGCGACGTTATTTCCAAGTGACATAAGCTATATTTCATTGTGATTAATAAATCAAAAAATTTAAGATGTTTTACGCCCAGCGAAGTGAGCACGGGAACGCCTGTCAAATATGTTACGGCAGTAACGTTCTATGCAAGAATTGCGCACATCTTCGTTCGAGGCACTACGAGTGCTTTCTGCGTTTATGAATTAATTAAAGATTACAAAGCTTAATTAAACCTTGATATGCGTGCGTGCGTACATGTATGCGTGCCTGCGTGCGTGCATGTGTATTTTTTAAAGACGCCCAACGAAGTTAGTAGGTGTCAGCTAGTTGGTAAAAAATTACTCCAAATCGCTGTCGGCATCCCTAAAGTGTTCCCGAAATGCTGGCCGCATTTCCACGGTGGATGGTAACAAAGATGCGTTGTACTAGGTATAAGCCGGCATAAAAGTAAATTAATTTTAATCGAAATATCATTTTTATATAATACTAGCTAATGCCCGCGACTTCGTCCGCGTGGTGCGGTTTTTTAACTATCCCACGGGAACTCTTTATTTTTTGGGATCAAAAGTATCCTATATGTTGTCCAGGGATAAAAGCTACTACCATACAAAATTTTATTTAAATCGGTTTAGTCGTACAAACAGACAGACAAACAGAGAAACATAAAAAAAACTAAATTAGTTCTATTTCACTTCTTACATCCTGTACAGAAATTCGACCTCCACAGTTTTATTATATGTATAGATAATAAAACTGTGGCGGTCGAATTTCTGTACAATGAAAAAAAAAAGTTAAAAACCGAGTCAGGGGGATGTGAGAAGTGAAATAGAACTAAATTAGATTTTTTTTTAATTTTATGTTTCTCTGTTTGTCTGTCTGTTTGTACCGGCTAATTCCGAAACGACTCGTCCGATTTAAATGAAATTTTGTATGGTGGTAGCTTATATCCCTGGTTAACACAGAGGATACTTTTGATCCCGAAAAATTAAAGAGTTCCCGTGGGATAGTTAAAAAACCGCACCACGCGGAGGAAGTCGCGGGCATCAGCTAGTATGTAATAGATTAAATCGAAATAATAATTATATAAAAACTACTTTGTAGATTTTGAATCTGTTCAAATCAATTCAAAAGTCAAGTAGACATAGTGACAAATCTAAAGAACAACATCTCAAACCGTCCATTAAGAAGTAATTTATAGAGAAACTGACTAAGGTTTAACCGGCGATTAAAATTTAAGCCCGAATTTAGACAGCCTAATCTCATTGTAGCGCCGCTCGGGTGCACTTTGCGACCTGACACGAATAAAAGACAATAGGTTGGCGTAATTTTGTATAATGACTTCAACGGTTAGATGAGCTGTCTCCGTGATCAAGTAGGTAGTGATGTCGGTTTATGATCCAATAACTTCAAAAGTTTAAAGCAAAATTTAGGTTTAAGATTTTTGACCTCAAGTTTTCTCAAATGATTCATATACATATGTGCCCGTTTCTCTTACCCAAAAGTCTAAACAAATTTTAGCTAACAGAATCGTACAAAGAATGTAAAACTGAAAGATTGACGGGTCCAAATGTAAAGGTAGATCAAAAAAGAAATGAATGGATTGGGTGAAGGATGACGATTTGTGGTGTGACAGACAGAGGACATAATGTCAGAATAGAGGAGTATGGAAGGAAAAGAGATACTGTGCTGACCCCAAATAATTGGGAAAAGTTAAAAGAGAAGACAGAATCTTTCATTCATCTGCATTCATGTACATAGAGATTGCAGATTGCTATTGTTACAACTCAAATCCCGACAAACACAAAACCCACCTGCATATCTGAAACAAAGCACATTTATTACCCGTCGGCATTTGAACTAATAACATTTAAATTATTTGATGGTCGTATTCTTTTGTTTACTTATTGGCATGCGTCTATTGTTGTATTCTGATCATTAGCCGGGTGTTACGGATTTAAAGTACAAGCTGATTCTAGGAAATTCGGTCCACGCGGCCGGGCGGACATATTGCATCTGTGCAGTATAAAGCAACGGCCCGATTGAGGGAGCAGTTAGTCGAGCGATAGCCACGAGCGAAGCAAGACATGTGTACTACAATCGGGAATCTAATAAGTGACGGACTTTGCGCGTTTTATTGAATTACAACCTTCTGCATTACGTTTGGACTTGTTGTTGTTCGGTTATATTTGTACCTGTGTTATACGTGTCTGTGTAGTTCTAATAAAGTCTGTAGTAATTCTAACGACATTTTAATTCGAGTCTCACGACTCGTAACACTATATTGCCTTATTCTTGCATACGTGATAGGCCAGGCCAACTAAATATTTTTTTCTTGTTAGGATTTTATGATAAATTAAGAATCATAAGGTATGAATATTACAAATTAAAATATACTATAAAAAAAACTATACTTACAAAATAACATAAATCTATAAATAAAAATGGACTCCAAATCGCTGTCGGCGGGGAGCGTGCCCAACATTCTGGCCGCATATAAAAATCAAATAAATTACCGCGCTTAAAACCGTAAAATGATAATTTAAAACTTACCCATATTATTGAACAATTGGCATAGTTTTCTATTATAATATGTAAATGACTGTATAGGCATGTAGATCCCTACAGTGGTTCAAGATGGCTGAAGGCAGCTCTGTCGGTGTATGTCGCTCCAAGTGAGCCTTATCGGTCCGAACACACACCCTGTTTATTTATTGCCAACCTACTAGTCTGGTATACTTGTCTTGCCACTGTAACAAGTTGGTCAGAGATGTTTAGGCAGCATGCCATCGGTTGTTCTGTTACATATAAAAATCTATACGTGACAATTATACACATGACTTCTCTGTTTTAGCGTTTTAACTATATTGTTACAACTTAGGCTCCGACAAAGACAAATTCCACGTACATATCTGTAAAAGCACATTTTATTACCTGTCGGCATTTAAACTAATTGTAATCCTTTTATGATCGTCTTCTTTTGTTCACTCATTTATTGGCATACGTTTCTAGTTATTGTGTAGAACAGCCTATTGTCCTATTGTACTCGTTTACTGCCGCTCAAGAGCATCATTAGCCACGTGTTGCGGATTATACATACAAGCTAATTCTAGGAAATTATGTCGACGTTGCCGGGCGGGCACATTTGCATTTGTGAAGTATAGTATAATGGCCTAATTGAGAGAGGGGGCAGTTGAGCTGCAACTACGATCAAGGCGTGACGTGTGTATATTCGGGAATCTAATATTGACGGACTTTGCGCGTTTTATTGAATTACGACCTTCTGCACTACGTTTGGATTTGTTGTGTTCGGTTATATTTGTATCTGTGTTACACTTGTTTGTATAGTTCTAATAAACTCTATAATAATTCTAACGGCATTTTAATTCGAGTCCCGCAAACTCGTAACAATATCAATGATAATATGGTATTATTAAATCACTTAAGCTTCCTATCATCGTTTTGCTTGCGTGTTTATCAGATTTGTATTAAGTATTTTTTTTTATTCTATAAGTTAAACGTAAGATGACGATCATATTATTAGATAGATAGATAGATAGATAACACTTTATTATACACCAATACAAAAATGAACTTAAAAACTAAAATTATGTCTAGTTGTGTACAAAGGGCGGTCTTATCGCTAAAAAGCGATATCTTCCAGACAACTCCGGAAATGAATTGGGATGATAATGGCGATGGTGGTATACGTAACATATAGTACGAACTACTTACATTTTAAAAATAAATACATAAATGATATATATATGTAGATATTTTATATATTACATAGATATATATTTAATATACATACCATACAAATACATATCTACAGAATATATAAATATTTATAAATGAATTTAAATATCATATTCCAACGACAGGTAGTATTTTTTGATCATGTTTTAAATATCGCTAGCTATTTTGCTTGTCTGATAGTAACAGGAGGCGTGTTCCAAAGCTAGCCTTAGCTAGCCTAGTATAGCCTTAACAGTAAAAGAATTGTTGTAAAAAGTTGAGTTATGCGCAGGAGGGTTCAATTTAAGTTTTGTAGAAGGGAGTAAATTATGAGAGCAAGAAAGGAATTCAAAACGTTGTTTAAGGTAATCAGGAGTACTTGGGACAAATGAAATACTATAGAGAAAAGAAAGGATGTGAGTATTCCGGCGAAATCGAATTAACAACCACTTGAGTTTTTTTCGGAATTCAGAGACATGGTCATACTTGCGTAGGCCAAATATGAACCTTATGCAAAAACTTTAGAGGCGCTCAAATTTATTAAGTTGTTCTTGGGTTAAATTTAGATAGCTGGCGTCAGCATAATCAAGGATAGGAAGTAATAAAGACTCTGCTAGCTTAATTTTGGTGGTAGTGGGCAAGAAGTTCTTCAACCTTCTAAGGGATTTAGATGAGAGATATAGCCGCCGGCTTAATTCGGTGATATGAGGTCGCACAGACAGCTCACTGTCCAATATAACGCCAAGGTTTTTTACCTTATCATTAAAAGGAATTATTGTCCCGTCAAACGTTACACTAGGTATGATACTCCAGTCGACCTTATTATTATATTTTATACAATCATTAGAGTGTCATATATAGAGTATATATATATATATATATATATATATATATATATATATATATATATATATATAAATAAAATAAAATCTATCGGGCGACTAACACATACATTGCACGTCCCCAAGCTAAGCAAGTTACCCTTGTGTAATGGGGAAGATACAAGGGACCACTCTGGGGCCGATCCCAGACACGGAAGTTCGTTTTACAAAATTTATCATGACAAGGATCGAACCCGGAGCCTTAGCGTTGCAGTGAGTTCGGCCGGCAACGGCTTAGCCCACTCAACCATAAAGGCCGTCCTTCTTAGAGAGCGGGTTGACTGAATGACATTCAACAACATTTCTAAATTTATAGTTTGACAAACATTAAAGAAGTTTCATTATTATATTCACAATAACGAAACTGGATGAGGAAAATGGACGATTATAATATTCGACGCCAACATGGGGATGCTTATGCTCAAATTTTAGCATCACACAAATCTATTATCTATACTCTATACAAATACATAAAATTGAAGTGTTTGTAATGTCAAAATAACAGCTTTTTACTAAATGCATATGCAAGTATATACGGTAGTTATATCAAAATTATTTTTAAAATTTTTGTCTATCTGTTTGTTCTGGGTAACCTCTGAATCAGCTGGACCGATTTTGACAAGACTTTCATTAGCAGATAGATGATGTTATAGGGAGTAACTTAGGTTACTTTATCTTAGAAAAAAATGAAAGGCCCACGCGCATGCAACCGCCGTCACCGCATCGGAAGAAAAATTAGAATAAATAAAATTACACGCGGACAATTTCGCAAGTAACAGTTAATAGGAACTAAAATTCAATTGTGTCTTTATTTCATTTGGCTCAAATTTTTACAACGTGTTTACAGTATCCAACACGACACACACAACAAGTATCGTAAACGTATCCAAATAAATTAGCTATAGTTAACTAATCCCGCTCCATAATAAATTATTATAAAGGCAATTCTCTCAACAACAAACTGGAATTTAATGCATTTAATTTTCATTTAACAATATATTGATAATAACACTGTGGGTCTAAAATAAATCCAATTCGAGGCTTACCTAATATCAGGTCATTAAATAAATTTAGTCCGATATTTGCCGATACCAGCTGGAGCCTTCTAAGCCATAATTACCTTCTCTGCTAATTAGTAATCGTATACAACGGATATTACAGTATAGTTTAGTTAAAATTGTGTGATCAGAGATGTAATGATCGATAAACTGTTTAGTACTTGAATATGTAGAACATTCCTACATATATTTCTAAGTACACTAGGACACGACTTCGTCCACGCTTGATTTGAAATTGTCGCGGGATTCCCGGGACAAAAAGTACCGCAGCAATGAAAAAAGAATGTAAGCTATCGTTTTAGTGAAAACTGTGTAAGAATAGGCAAATTTTTATGCACCCGAACAACTACAAACAACGCACGGGAAAATTTTATTACATAAAATTTGCTATCGATCAATGAAAAAATCACATTAGAATTCGATTTTTTTTAATGTGGACATTTTAAATCATTCCCAGAAAAATTCCGGCGGGATTCCCAGGATAAAATTTAGCGCAGATTAGCGAAAACCGCATCGAAATCGGCCCAGTAGATTTTACGTGTACACCGAAGAAACACCACAAACATACAAAAAAATCGAAAAAAAATTGCATCGTGTTCTTCATCATTTATATGGTCTATTCCAGTTGTTTTTTTTTAATAGCTTCAATGTAGAGACATAGTATCTATACATTAATACGTGAAGCAAAAACTTTGTACACCTTTTTGCGAAAACTGTGCGGACGGAGGAGTATGAAATTTCGCACACTTATAGTTGATATAGAGAAGAAGCGACGAATGTTAATATTCTTTTAAAATTATGCATAAAAATAAATTAAATCAATAAAAAAAAATTACACACACACGCTCTTATATACTCTTTTGTTTATTGTTTAAGTCAAATTAACAGTGTAGCCTTGGCAAAATCTGTGATTATAGAAGTAGTCTTTGACATTAATTATTATGGTCGAAATTCGACCACGGGCGACCACTAGTGTTTACAATTATATAATAATAGGTTGGGGAAAAAGTCTTTTCGCATATAGTATGTATGCACTTGTAATAAGATCTCTTTGTCTATACCATTTGTATCTGGCTGGTTTTGGTATCATTAAAAAGTTTTAATTTTAAAGAAGACAATTCCAAATTCATATTAGGAAAATGTGTGGTTTTCATTTGTTTTTCTTATTGTTAAAATGAATGAATCTAATGAAGAAATTCGATACATTTTAAAATTTTACTACAAAAAAGGT
This sequence comes from Dendrolimus houi, assembly GCA_039645545.1. Taxonomy (NCBI): domain Eukaryota; kingdom Metazoa; phylum Arthropoda; class Insecta; order Lepidoptera; family Lasiocampidae; genus Dendrolimus; species Dendrolimus houi. Next base: position 17,695,306 of record CM077127.1, on the reverse strand, counting down.
AAAAATGCAACACAAGCCGTGAAAAAAATTTGTGATATTTATGGACCTAATGTAGTATCTGTGAGAGTAGTGCAAATTTGGTTTAAGCGTTTTCAATCCGGAAATTTTGATATCAAAGATGCACGTCGCTCTGGTCGCCCCGTTACGGACAAAATTGATGCCATTTTTGAAAAAGTGGAGCAAGATCGGCATATTAGTAGTTACGATTTAGCTGGAGAACTGGGAATTGACCACAAAACGGTTTTGGCACATTTGAAAAAAGCTGAGTACACAAAAAAAGCTCAATATTTGGGTGCCTCATGAGATCACTTAAAGAAACCTAATGAACCGTGTACTCATTTGTGATTCTTTATTACGACGTAATGAAACCGAACCATTTTTGAAGAAGCTGATAACTGGTGATGAAAAGTGGATCACGTACGACAAGAACGTGCGAAAAAGATCGTGGTCAAAGGCCGGTCAGGCTTCACAGACTGTGGCGAAACCCGCGTTAACTCGCAACAAAGTGATGCTGTGTATGGTGGGATTGGAAGGGCATTATTCATTATGAGCTGTTACCGCCCAGCAGGACCATAGATTCTGAACTGTACTGCGAACAACTGATGACATAAAAGCAAAAAGTTGAGAGAAAGCGGCCGGAATTAATCAACAGAAGGGGTGTGGTTTTTCACGATGATAACGCTAGACCTCACACATCTTTAGCCACTCAGCAAAAAATACGAGAGTTTGGCTGGGAGGTGTTAATGCATCCGCCGTATAGTCCTGATCTTGCACCTTCAGATTTTCAACTGTTTCGGTCTCTGCAGAATTCCTTAGGCAGTGTCAGGTTAACATCACGCGAGGACTGCCAAAACCACTTGTCGCAGTTTTTTGATAAGAAGCCCCAAAATTTTTATAGCAATGGGATCACGTCCCTACCTACAAGATGGCAAAAAGTTATCCAACAAAATGGCAACTACATACTTGAGTCAAATGTAAATAAACTTTATAAAAAAAACCTTTTGAATTTTTATATAAAATGCGAAGAAAATTTTTCCCCGACCTTATATTATAGATTATACATCTAGATATGTAAGTTATATTAAAACGACCCTCTAAAATGTATTTATATATATATAAAAAATACGTGTCACAGTGTTTGACCACGATGAATTCCGAAAGTACTCAACCGATTTTGATGATGTTTTTCATTTCGCTGGATTTGTTCCAACTTAGGACATAGGATAGGTTTCATTTTAATTTATAATAAAAAAAAATAAACAGAGATGTCGGTAAGTATGTCTTCTGCTGTCAACTAAAGAAAGAAAGAAAAGAAGAAAGAAAGAAAAACTTTATTCGAAGAAATAGTGACGTAATTACATTCGTTATACATTATTATACACAGAGCATATTTTGAGAATTTGTACGCCGCATTTTCAACGAACAAGGTTTGCACTCAGCATATTGCTGTGCCGGAATTATATCCGACACAACGCTGATTTTCAGTGCAAACCTTCCTTTAAGCGTAAAACCAAAACGACCCAAATTTGTTAATTAAATAACTAATAATAATAACAATTTATAAAACTAATTCTACTTATATAATATTTACGTAGTAAAAATAAATAAATAGATAAATACTAAGTTACATAAGCATCAAATAGATGGCGCCATACTTTAATAATACGGGTGGCGTTGGAATGGGGTCCAGGATTTTGATGAATTTTTGGGGTTTTGAGTGGATGGTCCCTCGTTGGCTTAAATCCACAATTGGACCCAGTAGGTGGCGCTGGAATCGGGACCTAGATTTTTGTTTTCCAGAGCAGGACAACGTCTGTCGGGGCCGCTAGTATCATATAAATATTTCTTACTTAGTAAATATCTGTCAAATGACTGACTATAAGGTCCTTATAAATCTTGAAAGTTTTAAATGACATATGAAATTATTTGTTTACTGAAAAATCTTGAATTACACATACATTTTTTATCAAACCGTTCAGACTACTAAACGGATAAAGTTATGGTCAATAAACGAACTAAATTCGGAGCCTAAGGTTGATGTCGTCAGGCATTATTTAACTCGTTAAGTCATACGTGCAATGGCCGTTACTAGCAGTGATAATAATTCATACAATATTATTTGTTTACTGATGCAACTAGCGATGTTTGTCAAACGAGTACAAGGATACCACGATAAAAGCCGGTGTGTACTTGATTAATAATTACATAAGGCAATCGCATTTGAGTAACACAGTGCAACTCAGATAGGAGTGCAACTTGACAGGTTTTAAAATTTCTAATCTATTAACATAATCGACGTAAATAGACTATGCAATTCTTTTTTTATACCTATTGGCAGCAAGTATGACGTCCGCTGACGCAGACTACACAGTCATCGCGGCATATTAACAAATATACGTTATTCTTGACTCCGCACCACAACGTCCAGCAGACTGACCAACGACCCAGTGCTGGAATAGGCACTTCAAGTTCTAACATCGAATAGAACACTAGTTATTAATTAAGAAAAAAAAACTATTTTAATTTAATATCCGTGCAGGAACGGCAAAAGAAAACTATTTCCTGCGGCCGAGCGGCCGGTCGTAAGAGGCAATATCCCTCTAGTATTGTCTTTAAACAGCAATGAACACTTTCCAAGGTGGGCCATATTTAATGGCCTAAAGCCAGTTTAGGCTTACTTTAGGCTATAAAATAAATAAAAAATTACTCGTATGTTTTGTATTATGAGGTTATATTGAAAATTCAGTGATTTTTACCAAAAGTCATAATTCAAAATCAAAATCATTTTATTTACTATATACGATATTATTGTTACGAGCTACATGACTCGAATTAAAAATGCGGTTGGAACTACTATAGAATTTATTATAACTGTACAAACACGTATAAAACAAACACAAATAAAACTGGATGCAATCAGTTCACACTACACGATTCAATGCAATTCGACACACGTAATATCCGTCGTCTATATCGCTTATCGAGAGTACTACAAAGTCTTACTCGTCTCGTAGTCGTCGCTTGACTGCCCACCCCTCCATTCGGGCATTGTCTTATACTCGCTACACAGTACAAAGAAATTGGCCGTGCGCACTGAGTTTCCGAGAAATAGCAATTTGCACACCTGCGAACGGACACAAAGTCGAAAACAATAACAATAAGGATTAGTTCGACGCTAATGATGGTTATAAAACAAGTAGAAAAACAATAGCATGTTTTTCTTAATTACAAATTCAAAACACAAAAGAATTCCTTAATCCGGGAAGGACAATAAACTGCGCTTACAACAGGCAGCTGTGCGCTTATCTTTGACGGCATGTAACATTATGTTATCGCTATTGCTAACACATAGTCGTATAGACACTGATAAAGCAGTAAAAAATGAGATAGACGACAGAGAATAATACATAATATGTATTTTTATATAGTAATTACTCGATCTGTCTGCAGTTTGTACAAAGAGTTATGTCCAATTTGGACCGGTCATTTCATATAAGAAAATGATTTAACACCAACTGCCTCTCCAAACCCGTGATTTTAAATGTCCATATTCCGGGTTATTGATTACGTATCCAGTATTTGCAAACGTTTGGGCTGTCGTATCATAATATTAGGTAAATTGTAACAATGTGTGTCGTTCGATTAAGCTAATTACAATTTCTGGTAGAATATTTATCTATTTCAATCACGTCATCATTACAGAACACAATATTATCATGTCAGCTTACTTTATAGTAAACAAGAAATAATCAATCATCATTTGCCATGATATAGTTATGTTGGGTGTATCTCTAATGAATAAAATCTTAAAAGTAGTAAGCTGAAGTGGTAAAAAATATTTACACGACGAATTGAGAACCTCCTCCTTTTTTGAAGTTGGTTAACAAGAATAAGTATCAATGGCCGATGGAGCAGACGAGTCTTAGAGTGGAGACATCATCTCGGGAAACTTAGTGTAGTATATCACTTCAGTTCGGTGAAACCTGTATAAAGTCGCTGGTAGAGGGTAGATGAGGAAAACCAAAACAAATTTAGGAAGACCTAGCTAGCAGTGGCCAATGGTTGGTTGACGACTTGATACGACATTGGCATGCACCATTTTTTGTTTTATCCATTTTTACTAATTGTTTCATATATTCACATCGTACATGTACAGTTTATTCAAAACTATATTTTGTAAATATTATAGTCGCCTCTTCATCTGTCTTGAGTCATGGCAGAAGTTTTGTTTTTGGTTTTTTTTTCTCTTTCTTATTTAAAGATCCTTATATCTATTGCATATTTAATTATAATAACAGCTCATAAATGTCCCACTGCTGGGCTCGGGCCTCCCGTCATAAGGGAACGGACAGTATACCCGCCACGCTTGTCCAAGGCGGCTTGGCAGGTTTGACACATCGGTTATCTCGATGTGCAGGTTTCATCACGATGTTTTCTCCTTCACCGTTGTTAGCTCGTGTTAATTGTAACAATATGCACATTAGATCAGAAAACTGACTAACTGGTGCATGTATTCCGGCCAGGACCGAACCCTCGCCTTTTGAGTTTGGGACGCGTGCGCTAGCCATTACGCTACCACGACTTTTTAATTAATACTATCTATTTATCATACTATTTTTTTTTTGGCTAGTCGTGTTGCCGGGGAGTTTTTTGCCGCTTCATCTCCTTCAAACAGCGATAACACCTTGCGAAGCGGTGTACATAGAATAGGAAGTAGATTTAAATTTTGACTTACATGTATGACCATCAAAGAGTGTCCTCTAGTGGAACTTATTTTCAATAAAAAATTGAATTTTAATATATCTGTCTATACCTGATTAGGACCTTTTTACTAGTACTGTTTTACTTCTATGTTTTTGTGTACAAGTTTTTAAAACTAAATTATGACTATAGATTTTTAAAACTACTGTGTTGTTAATTCTCAAATCTCTTATCCTCTCCAGATTAGCCAAATTTATAAGTCTTTATAATATTATTCAAGCTAAAGGCATCGGGCAAATGCATTAATTTTAATAAATACATTTTATTTATTTTGTATTTCACACAGCAATAAAATTTACGTTCATTTTGTAAAATCAATCACAACTATGAACTGAATGCAAATAAAATAAAATTTGAATTTCAGTGACATTTATTTACCGACATAGCGTCATCGTGTCACTTTAATATTTATGAAATTAATTATTTTATAATGTGGCAGCGTAACAAATTATTTCTGAAATGTGATATTTGAGTTAAAATATTTGACTTTCATACATCAATGCTGTTTTCAAATTGAATTTAATATCAATTTTATATTATTATATAAATAAACAGCTTATTTTTTAATTGAAATTCAATATGGCCATCCAATATAAAGTACAAACACTGCGTTTAAAAAAACCGACTTCAAAAACTAAAAAGTATATTAGTTAATTACCATATACACTGTTATAACAACAAAATGTTGCAAAATATTGTAATTTTTATGGTTTGCTCGGCACCGACTTCAAGATGTATAAAATTTTATATTATTTTGTCTCTTAATAAACTAAATAAATTCTTAGTCAAAAATCTTTATTAAGTTATTTTATACTTTTTAGTTTTTAAAATCGGTTTTTTAATCGATTTTTTTAATTGATACTTTTTAGTGTCTAGCTATGTGTAGGTCTACGAAAGGTGGCGCGCGGCTTAAATAATATAGGTCCCAAGAAACGGGACAGAAATTTTTTATAAAAAAATGTTCATAAAATGAAAACTGCTGGTCCAAACTATGTTAATTTTTTAGGGGACCAAATGGCAACTATTCCGCATCAAACTAAAAAGGAGTCACGTAAATCGGATCTTAAATCTCAGCGCAATCGGCAATACATACATAAAAAAAATACCATTCAAATTGAGAACCTCCTCATTTTTTTAGACGGTTATAATTTCAGAAATCATTTATAAGTACAATAATGCGCTCATAGGTATCTTCTTCCGCAATAATACCCTAAAACTAGTTAACGGACAGCTGCAGTTTTTAAATTAGTTTGTAGAACAATTCGAAACCTAATAAAAAAGTACACTAAACAGTACTTACTAACTTTGTTACTTTTTAAAATATTACTAGCAGTTCCGGCAGACGTTGTCCTGCCCTAAATAAATTAAAATCTGGAACCCGATTCTAGTGCCAGCTATCGGTTTCAATTATGATTCTAAATCATCCGGGGATCCACTCAAACACATAAAAATAAAATCATCAAAATCGATCCCGGAGTTTAGAAGGATTATAGAACTCGATCCCAGCGCCACCTACCAGTTCCAATTGTGAGTGAAAGGGTGGGACTTAACGTATAGCGCCATCTATTTGATGCTTATGTAACTTAGTTGACAGCAGAACTCATACTTACCGACCTCTCGGTTAAAAAAAGATTATAAATTAAATTGAAACCTATCCTATGTCCTAAGTTGGAACAAATCCAGCAAAATTAAAAAAAAAATCATCAAAATTGGTTGAGTAGTTTCGGAGTACATCGCGGTTATAAATTTTTAATATATGGAAGAAAATAGATAGATAATTAGGAGTAATTTTAAAAATAAAAAGTTTTCTGGACTCGTTATTTTTTTATGAGGCATTAATACTTTTTAGCTTATCCATGTTATAAACCTCCCAAAAGAATAATAGTGTAATATTTCGTATAAAAAAAAATTGTGTGAGTAGTTCACATGCAGCAGAAGTGTAGCAAAGTGTGACAAGGGGTGGGAGGGATTCTAAATTTCGTGACGTCACATTTCATATATTATAACGTTAAAATATATTTAAGCTTTAAAACACGAAATTTAAAGTATTAACGAAAAACTATCCATACGAGGATAGTGTTTAAATGATTAAGTATAATGTATTCTATCTCATTTTCTCGCAGGCTGAGTCGTATAGATTTATGTGTTAATCTCTTTTTAGTGTCGCTTTTTCAATTCATCGAGTTTAAAATCACAACGATTTCAAAGAAGTTTCACTTCAAAAGTGTAAGTCAAAATAGGATACGACTAAAATTTGTCTATTTTGTAAGGTGGACCCATAATATAAGTTTTTGTCAATAAAATTGATGATATTTAACACCTTTAATTTCGCTACTAACAGTTCAGGTATAGTAATACGAATATCAATCTTTAAATATTATAAAACATTTCTTAAACAGCAATAATAGTTGTGACACACAACTCAGTATAAATAAACTTTTAAATAAAATCTATAACATTATAACATTCTGAAAATGCCGTGTCTGTACATTGAGGCTATAAAAACAACTGGGATCCACTATATGAACGATGGAGAAAACGATGTAATTTTTTTAGATTTCTTGTCTGTTTGTTCGGGATTCACGTAAAAAACTAATGGACCGAGTTCGATACGGTTTTCGCTGATCGACAGCAAATTCTTAGAAAAATCTGCGCTACTTTTTAACCGGCGAATCTAAATGCTGCGGTACATTGTGTCCCGGGAACCCCGCGAGAATTTCAAGTCAACCGTAATAGACGAAATCGCGGGCATATCCTAGTTTCAAATAAAAAAATAAATGATACATAAAAAACTCTAAGGTAAAAAATGTCTAATGAACTTATTACAAGTTTTTATTAATTGCTAGAATAATACAATTTTTTTGTATTGGTATAAATTTTAGTAACAAAGTACAATAATTTGTCGGCCAAAACATTTACGATTAAACAGGAAACCATCGCTCACAACAAAATAAAGCATTTGTAATAATTATTCAGTGGCTCATAATCTACGTATACAAACGCAATTAATTTGTGGCCTGTAACGGAAAGCTCGCTACTTGTAGATTAATGTAACGCAATTATTGCAAATACATATTACAAACTTAAACAGGTTGAATTAATTCAATTGTTTCTTTAATTTTTAAGACAACAGTTTCCAATTTCCTTGTTCAGTTAAGATTCAAAACAATAATCAAATCTGCAGAAACCGTACTAAAATAAAAATTGGTTAAAAACTCCTTCATATAAATCAGTATACTGTTACGAGTCGCGAGACTCGAATTAAAATGTTGTTAGCATTACTATAGAGTTTATTAGAACTATACAAACACGTATAACACAGGTACAAATATAACCGAACAACAACAACAAGTCCAAACGTAATGCAGAAGGTCGTAATTCAATAAAACGCGCAAAGTCCGTCACTACTAGATTCCCGATTGTAGACACGTCACGCCTTGATCGTGGTTCTCGCTTGAATATCTCCCTATCAGGCCGTCGTTTTATACCTCACGAACACAAATGTGCCCGTATCGTAGTCGTCGTAATCCGAAACACCTGGCTAATGACTCGGCCGCAAGCAGCCATAAACGAGTACAATAAAACAATGGGCTGTTCTCTAGAAACGTATGCCAATAAATAAGTGAACAAAAGAAGACGATCATAAAAGAATTACAGTTAGTTCAAATGCCGACAGGTAATAAAATGTGTTTTACAGATATGCAGGTGGATTTTGTTTTTGTCGGAACTTAAGTTGTAACAATACTATACATGAGCATCAATGAAAAGAAATTGGAGACGAGTCATAACTTCATAAGTACAAAATGTCATACAACAGAGTATTTTCTTTTTATAGTACGAGTTCATCAGACATGCAGACGGCCCACCTTATAGAAAGCGGTTACTATCGCCTATGGACATTTGTGTCCATGGCGTCCACATGCTGTCCATGCCGGAACACAACTTAAGGTTGTTGACGGCATACTGTAGACCAGGGGTGGTAGCCATCCAGACGGGCAAATACTCTACCACCTGGCTGTGGGATGTTTTGTCGCCTTTTACGACAGGCCACCCGGCCGCAGGAAATTGTATTCTTTCTCCGTTCCTGCACAGACAAATAGTATAAAACAAAATCGCTTTCCGTGTGTGTCTCTCTGTCTGCCTGTATATCCCTGCAACACAACTCCACGGAACGAATGTTTAAGCGGTTTTCACCGTCAGTTGGATAATTTTTCACTGAAGGTTTATAAATATAAAAAAACCTAACTAAGTTTATATGTAAGTAAAACAGATCTACTTTCTAGGGTTAAAACTGTAGTGTTGTATAAATACTTTATTTTAATTAATAAACGTAGAACAATGCTATGAGATGTAAGTGAAATGTAACAGTATCCATATAAACTTGTAATAGCAATACGAGGTTCATAGTATCTTATTCATGCCAATGCAATAACGTATTTTAATAAACCTAAATTGAATAGCAGTTGCAGTACTTCCGACGGTCTCGACTGCATTAAGCACTATCTAAATCGCAACTACCGGTAGGACAAGCGGGGCTCCTACTATATTATTCCATTTCGCCAAAATACGTTAAGCAATAGTTAGCCATTAGGAGGGTAATATTTGACCAGGCAGAGGTGGCGTGCTGGAGGGCCGTTTCGCCCGTACGAAATTTACACTGGCAGATACATTCCGTGTTAGTAGACGGTCCAATATGAAAACGTCTGCAGCTTTTGTATAGGAAACTGAGACCGTTTAATATGGTACCACCTCATCGACGAAGATAAAACTTTATGATACATTAAACGATTTTCAAGTCATATTTATATGCCATCCGACCATGTGTAATGGTTAGTTCGCAAGAGTATTGAAATCATCCAGTACACAATGCTCTCATGAACCATTTAATCTGATATTGTGTTGAGACGCGCAAGCGATGCGCTTTTTGAAATGGTCAGTTGATCCGGGATCCCTAAGTACCTTGTGTCGCCCTTTCCAGTCTTTTGTGTGAGCGTTATTTTCACTCATATTTGCTAGAGTTCTGAAAATAAAATAAGAATTTGTCGGAATAAACTCGCAGTTTCTTACATCCCAGATAAGATATGAAAGTGAAGTGTATTTTGTAGTAACAAGAAAGAAGATATTCTACCAGCAGGGTGGCTAGGTCAGCGAAAGTCAAATGTAATTTAATTTGAATCGAAGGCTTGAATAAAAGCATTGGTGCTGGCAAAAGCGGGAAAATGCATTATATCTTGCACTACATGCATAAGTCATTTTCGGGGCTACCGTCGAATGTATTGAAAAACATAAAATTATTCTATGTTGATAATTAATTAATGCAAAATAAACTCGGTTTGTCATCTGGTTTGAATGTTGAATTGTAATGTAAACTATTATTGTTGATATCATATTATGCATTTTACAAACCGGGCAAACAATTTTTGTAGTTTATACTTCTATGACATGATATGTCACGAGAACTAATACGCGGCAACAAACTACTTGTATATTTACGTGTGTACGTTTGTCCCTTCTTTACAGACTTATTTAATAATGAACGTGAACACATGATACTTTTATTTATTTCTGAAATATGGATATAGAATAGTAAATTACCCTAGTGAAGCCGAGTGAGTAATGTTGCCTTTTAAAGTAAATTTATTGAGAATTTTATCCAAATTTTAATTTGGCTGAAAATATACTTTAGCATTAGATTAACCATGTGTTTAATCACATTATTCTTGATTTAATATTGATTTTCTTAAAATATAAAGACAAAGTAAATAGGTGCTAAAGTTCAAACGGAGACTAGGCAAAATCATACTAATATTAACCGTAAAAAGCCATCACGGAAAATGAAACGCTCCTTTAATTTTCTCGAAATCACCCTAGCGTCGATCTCGCTTTTAATTCGACAAGGAGCACCTAACAATCAAAAGAACTAACGGCGGCTCCAACGAGGCATTTCCATACGCGAGGGTGTCTTGCAAACGACACGGTATTAGTTCGCAACTGATTACATTCCTCGCCGCCTCCGTTGCAAACGACTCACAATGAAGTAGCGACGAATAAACTTCATTACGCCGAGTTAAGCATAGGAAATTATAAGGAGGAATTATCATCGAATGGCGGCAGTGGCACGTACGCGAACATTTCGGGATTATGGCCTAAGGCACTCGTAGGACACATCGCTTCCCTGCTTACGGCTCATTGTCGCGACAGAGGGATCGTTTTAGATGGCTTGTATACAGGACCAACAATCAGTTATAGGTGTTCGCTGGTAATCCACCGCGTGGTGGAAACATCAAAAGAATCGAACCAATGCCAGTGAAGGCGATTCGTGTCTCATTCGTGGGACTGTCTGTACGTCTATATACAACATTAAATTTAAACCGACTGATAGATGTGCGACCCTTTTCACATGTGTAAGTTCGCATAATTAAGGTAGCACAAAACTGTCGAGCATTAAGTGCTCGTACTTGCTCGCACGTCTGTAACCTGCTTAATATATACACCTGGAATTTCTTTATTATTCGATTTGTAGCGTCGGACTAAAGCGCTGATTTTTCCGCTTTGTAAAATTGGGTTCGGATGCCACGAACTGACGAAGTACGCGGTCCTTTGAGAAAAGTAAATAGTGGCCCGAAGACGGCTTTGCCAGAGGAGATCTAAATCGCTCTTTGTCTCGTTCTCAACGTCATTCTTTGAGAGATTTTCTATCTTTGCCCAAGCCTCGGTGTGGATTGTATAGGATATCGAAATTGAAGGCTCCAGTGCACTTTCATTCCTTAATATTGAATGGTAATGCGCATTCAGAGTTTAAGCGCGTAAACGTTTCTCAAAAATATTTTCCGTTAAATCCAACTGTTTTTTAAACTGAATTTCGATAATATTTCCAATACCAATAACTAATTAAACTTACTTTGTAAGTCCATAAAAAATCCTTTTGCAGTCGTGTTAGCTTGGTTGCTAGAGCATCCGCATCTTATTCCAATGATGTGATTTCATATTTTAGCCGGAAAATATGCACTAACTAGGCCTTTTTCCGACTTAATAATGTACATACATATTGTTACAAAAACACTGAGCTGACGGTGAAGAAAAACATCGTGACGAAACCGTTGTGTGGAACCTGTCGATCATTCTTGGCACATGACGGGTATACCATCTATTTCCTTTAACGGTCGGTTCCTATCTATCTTACTCATAGTTATTTTTGCCTTACTACTGGTTAAAATTTGACGTAACCATACAAGTAATGTCCAATTTCTATCGATAATACAAGTAATGTCTCATTTCTACCGATAGTAAGACAGGTAAATAAATATTCTAGGTATAGGAACCAGCCACAAATGATGTGGCCACAAATACTCTATTTAAATATGAAAATGCAAAATACTGATCAAGACTTTAATTTTATATCCGCTTTGATTTAAAAATATACCCATGATAAAATAACACGTCACAAAGCGAGAGAAAAGTTACTTGCAACGCCATCTAGTTATTTACGATTTAAGAGCTATTTTTTTGCTAAGCAATTGTTGCTTTTAATACAATACTCTTTATTGTACACCAACATGTCAGAAAAAAAATACTGAATAAGCTTAAATACTATAAGGTAGTACAATGGGCGACCTTATTGCTTAAAGCAATCTATTTCAGGCAACCTTTGGCAGGACAAGGTATAATAATTGCAAAGATAGCGTTGGTGTGCGCAGTTGAACTAAATCTATTTATATACTATAATAAATCTGTAAATGGTTCGAGTTTGTACATTGCGTTTAAAAATTTGAAAAAAATCTATGTGCGAATCCGGACCAGCAGATTCCAAAAATGCAACTTTTAGAATTTTTTTATTTCTGTCTGTCTGGCTGTTTTTTTTTTTTTTAAATCGGCATACAAACACATACACACTGTATATCCCCAAATTAAGCAAGTTACGCATGTGTTATGGATAATATACAATGGACCACTCTGGGGCCAATCCCAGACACCCAGACCATAGTAAATAACGGAGAAAATGCGTTTCCGAAATTTTCTATACCGGGAATCGAACCCGGAGCCTCTGCGTTGTAGTGAGGTAAACCGGCAAAGGCTTAGCCCGCTCAACCACAGAAGCCGTCAATAGAGCATCATGTAAAAACTTCTGAACGGATTTAAATGAAACTCGAAACGGAGCTAACTTATATCAAGGGGTGTAACTTAGGATACTTTTTATCCCCACAAAATTATGTCGTTTCCGTGGTATAGATGGAAATAGCAAAAAGGTGGCGCTGTAGTCGCATCTTTTTTGGAAACTACTGAACGTATAGGAGTGAAACTCGAAATAAGGCTGGCTTGTAACCGGAATCAACACTTATGATGCATTTTATTCAGATAAAAGACGTCGTTTACTTGCAATAGACGGATTAGCAAAATAGATGGCGCTGCAATTGCGATGTAGACAACCATCGCTGTAATTAAATAAAAAATACGTTGTCATGTTGCCCACATGTCATTCATTACGTATTAGGTACTTCAAATCAGGATGACTGCGACTTTTCTTTATGTTTTGCTGTGCAGTTGTTTACACTATATTGACTTAGTTTTTTTTTGTAATTGTAGTGAATTGAACAAGAAATTATATAGTTTTAGATGCAAAAAATTACAGAATATAACCTCCTTTAGTCAAATAAGTTACGTTGTCGTTATTGGCGCAAGATGAATCAACGGAATTACACACACATTGGTCCAGCCGGGCATGAAAGCAGTACACTCGCGCCGGTGTGTACGCGCAATATCAAAAATTTACTACTGGATATGTTTATAGTTTATGGTTTGGCTAAATAAGTGTTATCTATGGGTGGGGTCATAGTGTCATGGTTTATTTCTTACACCACAATTTTATAAATGTTCTCAAGTTCCTGTTTCTAATCAGATCTTTTAGTCCTCTTAATTTACTCAGGTTATTCGTGCTTCTTTAGCTTTAGATAATATAAAACAAAGTCGCTGTCCACGTCTGTTTGTCTGTATATCCGCTAACTCCTCCTAAACCACGCAATACGTTTTAAAGCGATTTTAAATAAATTTTCACTGACGGTTTATATATATAAAAACCAAATTAAGTTTTTATGTAAGTAAAATAAAGTTACTGTCCAGGGTTTAACCCACGGCGCAGCCGTGGGGTAAACGATAGTACTAATAATAAGATGCAACAATTATTATACATAATATATAGCTATAAAAATATATACGTACATATACATATAAAACAAATAATAAACATCGTTATACAGTTTTTCATCGTTATACAATTTATTTTTAATGTTCTTCTTTCATGATACAAGTGACTATACTCTGAAGTTGGACAATCAATCAGAAACTAATTCAAATTATCTCGTGACAAGTATTTCTACTTCAAAGATTTTCAAGATCAACGACCTCTAATCAAGAAATTCTCGATACGATCAATCTTACTTAATGAAGTTAATCTATTATCCAAATGTGCTTAATAATTTCGTAAGTTCTAGTTATTTAGAACTAGGCACAGAAGGTGTAATGTTAACATTAATATTCTGAACTAAGATATGCCCGCGACTTCGTCCACGCTTGACTTGAAATTCCCGCGGGATTCCCGGGACACAAAGTGCCGCAGTATTTAAAATGCTATCATTTTAGTGAAGTCTGTCGGAATAAGCTAATTTTTATACACCCGAACAACTACGAACCGCTCCCGGGATTATTCCCGCGGGATTCCCTAGAAAATCACACTTTATTACATAAAATTTACCATCGATTACTGAATAAATTACACGGGAATTCGATTTTTTTTAAATCTGGTCATTTTAAATCATTCCCAGAAAAATTCCCGCGGGATTTCCAGGATAAAAAGTGGCGCATATTTTAATTCTAAGAATTTGCTTTCGATCAGTAAACACCGCATCGAAATCGGCCCAATAGTTTTTACATGAATTCCGAACAAACAGACAAATAATCTAAAAAAATTGCACCGTGTTCTCCATCGTTTATATAGTCTATTCCAGTTGTTTATTGTATTAATAACTTCAATGTACAGACACGGCATGTTTAGAATTTTATAAATATAAATCTGTATCCATTTTTCACATTAAGCCTGAAACAAACAATGTCACATCCTCAACTTACAGAGCTACATGATATATGTATTTGTTGATCTTGTTAAGCCAGAGTTACAAATTAAGTTTTAATTAATGGATTGGCACTTTGAGACACTGTTGGAGGCTGTGTAGCGATGCGTTACACGTTTCCACCGGACACTTGCCGCTTTGAATGTTGGGACATTTTCAATTAATTAATTGTACTTTTTTAGCAATATATTGCGTGGATTAGTTGTGTCTATCTACAAGAAGTTATATTACGGTGTGTTTTGAACTGGATCATTAAGAAGAATCTCTTCCTATACAATAAAATCATTCTTACATTAATCTGAGTCGAAGAACATTTATTTTTTCTTCATTTATATGAGACATTAGTGTTTGACTATAAAGTAAGTATGCTTATATTTAATTCACAAAAAAGTGATTAAAATTATTATTTAGTTAGCTTCCCTGTATTTCAAATAGATCAAAACTTGCACATACTGCCACATTTACAAAGTACTAAGTAGGAGAAACTATGTAACTATTGGCAATACTATTATTGTTACTGATGTATTTTTACAAAATAAAAATATTCAGAATTATTTATGTTTTGAATAAATTAATAGGACGCCAAACATTGAAGGAGAATATAGTTTACCCTATATAATTATTTCGCAAATCGAATTATCATACATTTTGTAAAATTCTAATTCTTGACTCACCCTTGACAAGTAGTACTCTAGTATATAACCAATGTAAGGAATATGTTAACATAAGGTAAAAAGTTTGTGAAACGGGTTCCTTATTGACAGAATACGACTTATTTGCCTAAAGGATCAAGGCTTACTATTTTCCTACAGGTAAAATATAAGTTTGTTTACAAAATCAATAGGGATGGCTGGCACAAAGGCGTAAGAAAAACAATTTGCCAACATAACTAATAACAGGAAGTCACCTCGTTACTCACGAGCGAATTGTAGGTCGCCAATCTCGCGAACGCGCCCTCCACTTCTCGACTTAATGAATGAGAATAATTCTGCCAAAATACTTCGCTGAGACGGGACACACGCCTCGGGAATTTTTCAATTTGCAACTGACATAATGTAATAAGAGTTACACAGTGAGGATGCCGGAGTAACGTAATTAATAACCTGTGAAATATTACCTGTTACAATGAATTTAGAGGATAAAAGTTGAGTGATAAATTTAAATAACAAGGCGGTGTGGGGTGGTGTCGGCCCGGCCGAGGAGCGTTCCCGAAATACTTATGAATAGTTTTGTCGCTGGTGATAAGTGGGAGCCTAGGCAAGACCGGCGCGTTCCCCGATTCGCAAGTTTCCATTCACGCGCCTAATGAACGCGTGAACGCGGAATAACTTCGCGAACGCCTGAATAATGTATGCTTTAACGAGATGTTTTTCTTGAGGGAATCTCATTAACCCACTTTGTGATTGTGTGAATGTAAACTTTGTGAAGTTCTTATTCTGGAATCTTTTATGAGTTCCGTAAATCAAATCAACATTCAAATTGAACTAATCCTCATTCTAATTTCTCCCGCTGTGATAGAATAAAAACATTCGTTTTTATAATAGATCCTTTGCATAATTTTCTGTGAATCGAAATTTTAATGCTTTCCGTATCCATGTGTAAACAAAAGGTAAATAATTTATTGTATAAAACAGAACTGGGTCTTACATAATCGCATACAGATGACTGGCTAAAATCGAATTCCCTTTATTACGCCCATAAAATTTACCGATATTATCTCAAGCGAGCCAACAGGGCTATAAAAGTAATCCTTCTATTTTAATGGTCCTCCAACCTGCTGGATGCAACAATGTGTCCAATTTGCTCACCAGTGATCTTGAGTCGCGTTGCCTTATTCACATATTCCGTAATTCAGACACCTGGTGACAGTCAGTATAGAATTTTATAAGATTTTGCCAACATGCTTGCTTTGTACTTTCAATAAATATATAAGTACATTTAACAACAAAGATAACAGGAGAGTAGGAGTCAGAGCTAGCCAAACCTGTGACCCTGGTTTGTCGTGGCAGAACCACGTCTGTCACAGCAGGCAGGCTTCTCCGAAGCCTCTTTGTTTGACCGAGGGTTAACAACAACATAGCTGTTGTTAATCCCCAAATTACATGCACCAATTTCGGATTCTTGTCATAATTATTTGTATAAGCAGGACACCTACGCTTAGTTCAAATATACCTACTAATGACTATTCTTGTTATTGTTAATGTACGTTTGTCTAATTAATATTATACCCCTAGTACATGGATATCGTTATAGGGTGCATTATAATTTATTACGTAATTAGCTGTACCCGCGACTTCATCCGAGTGGATTTTTTTGCAGAACCCTAATTTTAAAACTAGCCTAAGTTTCTCCTTAAAACATCAGCTGTCTGTCAGTGAAAGTCCCGCCAAGATCGGTCCAGCCGTTTCAGAGATTAGCTGGAAGATCCATACAGACAGTCAAAAAATCTAAAAATTGCGTTTTCGCAATCTGCAAGTCCAAATTGTACCCCCTGATTTATTTCAAATTTTTATTTTGACATTACAAACAAACACTTCAATTTTATTTATCTGTATATATGTTTTGATTATTTTAAAATTATATTAAATGTGTAAAACTCTAATCATGTAGCTGTTTACTGCCTCAATTAAATTAAATACTTATTTTTGTTTAAAATATCAGTAACAAATAACAGCCTTGTATTAAACACAGTTTAAATGTTTTCTTACTAAAATCATAAAACCGCCACTATTTTACAATGCGTAAATATGATTTATAATTTCTCAATAATATTTTATCTTGTTAATTCTTGAGCTCTACAATAAATTAACGTTAGACGATTTTAAATGAATAATACAGTAACAGTTGTTTTCTTGTTCAACTAGAACCAATATAACACTTTAAATATTCACATAAAATCCTTCGCCAAGCGTTGTTTAATCGGCGCGTTAAATTCGAGAAAAGTCGAGAACACATCAAATATTAACTCGGCGCGGGCGTTGTTTCGACAAATAGGGTGATATCGCTTTCATGCATCTAAATCTAAACACGATTATGTTCATACAGTATACAATTTACGTTTCAGAAGCGATAAGGTAATTTTTATATATAAAAAATCCGGTGACCTCCGATCGTTTCTTTTTTCGGATCCCCCGAATCACCATTAATCAAGCGGAACACTGAAGTTTCACGCTTTCTCCCGAATCTAATTTCGCAAACAAAGAAAACGAAAACCTGTCTACCTTTATCAATCAAAACTGTTTGAAAATTCTATTCCGTTAGTTCGCAGTGGCATTGCAACGGAGACAATTGGAAAAATGTATCGCGAATAAAAAGTCGTGCCGGAATCTAATATCGGGAGAGTACGGATAGAAATATTCGACTTGTCGAGTGAAAATAAAGCGTCAGGAAAATACAATGACAGGTTGTGAGCGGACGGTGGTCATCCGAAAAGGGCACAAGTTGCGAATAAATAAACCCAGGGGCGAATAACTGCGTCACCGTTAGGTGTGCCGCTGGCAGTTGAGGAAAGAGCACCTGCTTCGCTATTATATGACACATTTGTGACATACAAGTTGGACTATTGTTAATTTTATGCACACGATATTAAAAAATGTATTTTGTTTTAGTACGATATTAAAATATATATATTTTAGATATGGATAATTTTATTCAGTTTAGTTCATTCAAATATTCGAAATGTTTAACTGAAAACTTCTAGAGTGATGAGAAAAAAATATATTTTCGGTGAAAAATATATTTTTATCAAATTGGACATTTTATTATTGTAGATACATGAGACTTCTACATATTTGCCTATTTTGATATTTCTAGCCTTTGTATTTTTTTAAAAATTATCCCTCTGCAATTATGTGCGAATTTTTCTTTCTTTTTTTAGTTTTCAATCCTATTTTTTTATCTTCTGAGATCATATAGTTTTTAATTTATATTCTACTCTTCTCCACTCAAAACTTATATTTAGTACCTACATTTACATCTTATATACAATTTCATTT
Organism: Dendrolimus houi; assembly: GCA_039645545.1. NCBI lineage: Eukaryota > Metazoa > Arthropoda > Insecta > Lepidoptera > Lasiocampidae > Dendrolimus > Dendrolimus houi. The sequence continues at coordinate 17,676,426 of CM077127.1, read as the reverse complement.
CATTGCTTTTCTATTTACGTCAAAGTAGCACGTTACTAAAAAATTAAATAACGGGGATGAATATAGGTTATTTATTATTCCAAAAATGGTATAACAAAACTATAAGCGAAGGAAAAAGAATTATAAGCGAGCTCCATCACGAGAAATGATCTAGTTATTAAATAAAAAAAAAACTTTTTACGAAGTAAACTTTATGTGCTAAAAAATAAAACTTCGTAAGTTAAGACGAGCGCGAAAGTACGGTATCTTTCTTCCGTATATTACCATCGCATTTGACTAAACAAACTTATTAGACAGCACTCACTATCGGTTGCTGTCCTCGTTGTCTCTTCGAAATGAAAGAAATCATTACAATTTAGGACTTCTTTTTCTTCACATATTATAAAAAGCTTTTTATCTAAGTTAGAAATGGAATTACGACTGGGAAAGACTGTATAAAATAATGTATCTAATATATAAAATTTTCGTGTCGCGGTGTTTGTTACCAAATTCCTCCGAAACGGCTGAACCGATTTGTATGAAATTTTGTGTGCATATCGGGTAGGTCTGATAATCGGCCAAAATCTATGTTTCATATCCCCTAAATGATAAGGGTGACCCCTAATTTGTTTTTGTCAAAATTTCTTGTTTATTTTTTATTATGATTTAGTATTGAAAAATACATACAACTTCAAATTTTCACCCTTCTACGATCAAACCCCATTTTTTAATAGCGATATTAGTACTTTAATAACTTAACTTACTTAAAATAACTTAATTGGCTAAACAACGTTTGTCGGGTCAGCTAGTAATATGATAAAATTCTAAAAATGCCGACATGGCATGATCGCTGATCGACAGGTAATTCTTAGACTTAAAATTTGTGCTACTTTTTATCCTGCGAACCCCGCGGGAATTTTTATGGGAATGATGTAAAATGGTCAGACTAAAAAAATTGGATTCCAATGTGATTTTTTCACTGATCGATAGTAAATTTTATGTAATAAAATGTGTGTGTTTTATGTGTAATAATTTTTTTCTCGGGAATCTCGCGGGCATTTTACCGTTAGCGGTTTGAAGTTGTTTGGGTGCATAAAAATTATCTTTTTCCGCCACAGTTTTCACTAAAACATTAGCTTACATTCTTTTTTAAATGCTGCGGTACTTTGTGTCCTGGGAATCCCGCGGAATTTCAAGTCAAGCGTGGACAAAGTCGCGGGCATATCCTATTATTATTCTATAATCATCCTTCTGATTGATTCGGGCCTTCTCTTTTTGGGATAACGGATTGTGCACCCACCTCCCTACTATATTAGAGTGGTGGGTGCCATATTGAAAAAAAGACAAACTAACAGCATCATCATATAAAAAAACATCACTTTTTTACATAAACATTAGCATTATTAAAAAAAATCGATAGTACAGTGGTTAAGATATCCGTGTCGCTATCGTGGGTTCGAATCCTGACCTAGGAGCAAGCACAGCTTAAGCAATTTTAACTTTATGTGCATATTATTATAAATACCACAAGTTACCGGCGACGGGAAACGTTTAAAAGAAACTTACATATTTTGATTACGGATCTGTGAAATCTACATATCCAGCTTGGATAAGCTTGGTGGGTTATGGCGGCTTCCCATTCCAAGTTGGAGGCCCGAGCCCAACAGTAAAACACATTTCAATAAATATTGAATATTTTATCTATATCTCTATTTTTTTACCTTCTCCCAATTATTTGAGTTAGGCACAATATATTTTTTTTTTCCATACTCTGCTATTCTGACATACGTCGTCTGTCACATTTTGAATTTTAATATTCTATAGATAGAATATTAAAATTATATATAGATAGATCTATATATAATTACTTGACCACTCGACTGACTGACATATCATCGCAGCCCGAACTACTAGAGCTAAGACTAAGAAAATTTGAATGCGGGTTCCTTCTATGTTTACGTGCGCAATAAGTAAGGATTTTTGAAAATTTAACCTCTAAGGAGGGTGAAGAGAGGGATGAAAGTTTCTATAGAAATCCGTCATTTTAACGAAATTTTATACACCTACTACTGGTTAGAAATAAATGGTTACGTATATCGGCGTTTTTGGAAATTCAACTCCTAAGGGGGTGACAAAGGGGATGAAAATTTGTATGAAAATCCGTCATTTTCGAAGTAAAAAACACGAAATTTTATACACTTACTATTAGTTAGAAATAAATGTAGATGTGTTCGGCGTTTTTGAAAATTCAACCGCTAAGATGTTGAGAAAGGGGCTACCTTTTAACTTATTTCCACTGCTCAAACTATGACTGTTTTCAATCTACGCGGGCGAAGCTACTGGCAACAGCTAGTCATGAATAAGGAAGGTCTCCCATAAAAACAATACATAGTGAGTACCTATCTAAACAAGAAAGAAGATTTTCCAGTAAGTTTACTACCCTTTAAACAGAAGCGCTTGGTCATGTAAGTAGCACTATGAGGCAATAAAAACATTACGAAATCCCGTCGAACACTAGACGTGTTCAGTTTTGTTTCATAGTCCTAGAGAGGAATGTTAAGGAAGCAATATTATGCAAATCCAAGCGTGGTTGCCGCAAATATAAAAAGCGTTCGCTCGCCTCGCACTTTGCATCTCAAGGCTATGCATCTCACTGATACCGAGATGCTCTTGGAGAAAAAATGAAAACGCAATTTGAAATTCTATGCGTTTTAGTGGCACCTGCGTAAAATTTCCCACAAAGTTGAAGCTTACATCGAATAAATTTAGGTAAAAAAAGGCTTGATATTTATTAAAAGGAGAACCAAAAGAATTTATAATGATACAGTAAATATTTGAATTGGTACATTTTAATGATTAGTAAATTATTAAAAATGGGTCAAGTGTATTAGTAAATTATTAAAAATGGCTCAAGTGCACGCATATTAAAGAATCACGTACAGGCACATCCGTTGTCTGTATCTGTTGGTGGCCATTTCGAATTTATTTTTAATTTTTTGCTGAGACTTCAATAAATATGTACTACATATTTATTTATTAAGATTGCATTATTTCATAAAAAAATGCACGTTCGTTGGTAACAGATCTTATGGCCGGACTACGTATAATAATTAAGTTTTATACTTAGGTATTCGTTATCAAGTTCTACTGTACGCCAACGCTATCATTGCAATTAGATATTGTCCAGCCTAAAGTTATCTGGAAGAGATTGCTCTAAGCAATAAAGCCAGCCGTTACCTACCTTACTACCTACTACTACTATTGTATTGTATCTATCCACTTTCCTTGTCATCTGACTTTAAAGCACTCAATGGACACTACTATGTATATAATGTATACTAAAAGTATTATTTTCATGCTCAGTTATATATGTATGGCGACCACCCTTTGTGTTTACTTTTCGTAATTTCACTATAGAAATGTGAAGCAGCACACATATTACATATGTATCTGCTGAAAATATTCTGTTTTGAGAGACAATATTTGATATCTACCCCTGTTGTCGAAACTACATATGTAAAATTTTATAACAATAATAGGTTTATAACTAGAGGCCAATCGTAAAGAAAGAATAAATGAACATACAAACGTCCAAACTAACTCACTTTTCCATTTATGTGTGGGTATCGTTTTGTATTTATTTAAGCTCCTGTTGAGTTTGTGTTACCAGCCAACATGCAAGGCGCAACAGCCGTGATGTACTAAATTGTATGACTAGTGATACAACTTCGTCAGGATCCTAGCCGAGATCCATAGAATGTCAGGTCGACAACAACAACCGATCTCGGTCGTCAACGTTGCTTTGTCTTGTATACTGACGCTAGGAAACCGAACCACTAATATTTGCATAACAATGCTCCGGGTTTCATGTCTACTACAGAACTAGTTCAGCCCTTCTGAATAATCAACACTTTCATGTTAAAGCAATAAACAAAATTTGCTGGTCTACGATTAAACTTATACAGAGATTTTTTTGTAACATTGGCTATACTGCAAAGCGTTGTTGAATTGTAATAATGAAAAAAAAAATCAAAAACAGTTTTAAATTTGTTAAAATGGAGATTTGATTAGTAACAAGATTTAGACCAGTTATTATTTAATATGTTTACCTCTCTTTTCAAACATTTTGGTACAAAATGACTGTAACTTACATAGATTATGTGTGCAGGAATGGAGAAAGAATACAATTTCCTGCGGCTGGGTGGCCTGTTATAAGAGGCGACAAAACAACTTACAGCCAGGTGTTAGGCATTTGTCCCTCTGGATGTTCACCACTCCTGGTCTAGAATATGCAGCCATAATAACCTTGAGTTATGTTCCAGCATTAGTGGTCATATTCCAGTCTCCCTTTAGAGAGCGGCAGCACAACGGTAGCACCTTTGGTGTTACAAATTCTCATAGGCGATATTAACCGCTTTCCATTCGGTGGACCGTCTGCCTGTCTGCTGAAATCGTGCAATAAAAATAAGATAGAGGAACGAGCATAAGGAAATTAATCCGTTTTTTACATTTACAACAAAACAAAACACATACATTGTTAACTTCACAGACCAAACAAAATTTCAATTAAAAAATTACGTTCCCATATTAAACTTCAGAAATATTCATTGTTCGGATCACATTGTACAAAAATATTGAATGAACTACTACATACATTCATTGACATCGATGAAAATCAATCCTGCTGGTATAACATTCAATGCAAGTTTGGTTCTCATAGCATGATCATATTAGCCGCTCTAGTATATCGGAGGAGATGAAGCTACTCACATAATAGTCCCATTGTCCGCTTCCGAAGATGTTATCTTAGAACCAATTCATGCATCTAACATATCTGACGGTAATTGATTTAAACGTTAGCAGTAGGCCGCCTATCGATTATATGGCACGTCTAGTAATATGTAATAAGGAAAATTTATTTCTCAGGACGTTTGTATGATCCTTCTACATAACCTAGAGAATGAACTAATTGTGTGAAATTTGTATACGGCGACTAGACGCAATAAAAGAATATGGGGCTTAAGTTTCAATAAATATATGTCTGCTTTTACAACAATCACAAAATTATTTAATGACGTTAAATATTGATAAATAACGTATGTATAAGTATAAATATATACACTAATGAGGCTATACGTTAACGGCGTTAATTTTTGACGCTTTAAATAAGACGCATTCGGCCACAGTGTAAATATTTAAAAGTCTTAGACTTGCTGAACTTTCGAGTTTTTCATTCCTTTTTAGCCGACGCCTTGTCTGTAAAAACAAAGTTAGTTTTAGATTTTATTGTTAAAAGCATAAAATAAGTAATTTTGCATGTATGAACATGCAAAATCAGTATTATTTTATTCTTATTTAATAAAATAATAATAATTATTATTATTTGATGTGCATGTAAGGTTTTGTCTTCACGGACTGATATGAACGCTTGTCCAAAACTCCTTAAAATAAAAAAAATGAAAAAAACATTAACGCAGATGAGGCCGCAGCATTAAATCAGACAACAACGATTATCAAAAAAGTTGTCCTACGTTTACTTTTGATAATAAGTTTGATATGAATATAAGATTCTTTTTATCCCGAACGATGGAATATTCTTTGCGCATTCGATATTTACTTGAGCGAAGCCGCGATAGAACGTTTCTTTTTACAATAAATAGTTAAAAACAAAAAAATGCGTGTCCAGTACACACGCAGCAGAAGTGAAACTTCAGAAAATATCCTCCAGATAATCCTTCTCTAACTTTAATTAATATATAAATATAATTTTTTTAGCCTATATCCGTCAACATATTATAATTCAAAATAAACTTCTTGAGTTTCACTTTCAATTTTTCACTGTTTTAGTCTAAAAAATATTATTATATCAGTTTTATTTCGATCCAAATGGACCTATGTTTAATCATCGGTCTTATTGACTCTCTAATCTGTGCTGCACAGTGTAAAACTCGTATCTCCTCTCGCACGCGTAGTCCTATAGATTTACGTGTTTATCTCTTTTTAATGTCGCTTTTTCGTTTCATCGAGTTTCAAATCAGAACAATTCTAAAGAAGTTTCATTTCAAAAATACTATAAAAAAGTGGACGTAAAATCTCTTTCTGGCATTAAATTTTTTGTATCTCTTAACTATGCCACTTGTCTTATTAAAGTTGTTATACTGTGAATGACAGATTTGAAAAATTTAAAACTATTTAGATGTAAAGGACGGTTATTTAAATAATTTATATTATCATATTTTTAAAAATTTCATCATTAAAAGAATTTGAATTACTGTTTAAATTATAATTGATAATCTACTGGACTCGTTAGAATTATAACGTAATTTACGTACTTGTACAATTTTAAGGAAACTTGAAATTTAATTTGTATATGTAGGTGGACTTAGTAGTTTTTGAGAAAAATGACCGATTGAAAGAGGACGACGGACATATGGGCAAACAGATTGAAGGGGATGCCCCGTATAGGATGGAAGAGCGAGATGGAATGCTCCTCCGTTTCAAATGGAGATCTTCCAGCAAGGCTCATGTTGTTCCTCGCAGGCATTCTCTTATTGAATAATTTGTATATATTATTAGTAAGTTTCGGGAAACGTTTGCTACCTCAATTATTGTACAGCGCCATCTATTGGCTTATAAGTGTTCCACTACAAGATATTAATTACTATTTAATAGGAATTCGCTTTTGCCAAAATAGAAGTGTCTTACTGTAATAGTGGTTTGACTATAAGCTATTCTGTATTGGCCCATCACGACACTGTCCTACGATATCATGACTTTTTTACTTTAAATATGAACAAAAAGTTAAGCCACGAGAATGAATACCAGCCGAGAGCTACATTTTTCTCCGAGATACCGCCAGTAATCTGCTAGACCAGCAGGAAATCTTCAGCCTCCACTCCTTCCTTAATTAGCAGAATATTTCAGAGTAAAAAGAAGCAACAGGAAGCATCGCAGAGAGTAATAAAAGGAAGCGGCTCGTGACCGTTATGGCTGCGTCAGTGTAGGAACATAGTTCGATCGGAGCGGTGAGCGGAATTTGCGAGCACATATCTTTAAGAGCGTTTTCGAACTAGAGTTTTTTTGCGCGTATATGGTCGTTCCGGAATACGCGTATACACGTGCGCTTTATTTCGCCTTCAAAAAACCGAACAAGCGTACACGGGCGGCTTATTGTAGCGTGTATGCTCGAACTGAGGCCCAAGCCGCGAAATAAATGTTTAAGTTTTGGTACATTTTCAATAATAATTTCGGCTAAAGCCATTTCTGCTAGTGGTAATGCCAATTGTTTTCTACTCTTATTCCGCCACGACGATATTGTAAAGTATTGTGGATTTAGAAGAATACGAGTTTTTGGTACTGTCGCAATGGTAGAATAGAAGAATGCAAAGCGTTTTACGCTCATCATGGAGGTAATCCATGACGCTCACATAATACAGACATATTTTTCTACTCGGGATTTTATTACATTCTTACGTAAACTTCTCCATAGTAACAAGCTTTCTGCAAACGAATGCTTTAAGCGTTAAAACCATCAGTTGTTCAGATGTTTATTTTTAAGTTTGTTCTTATATTTCATATCTTTATTTTTTATCAAGGAAAAAGTTATTTTTCTGGTGAACAATAAACAGTAAATTTATCTATATTTTTATGAAAATACGATATGCGTTAACCGAGATGCCTCGAATACTATGTTTGTGAATATGAGAAATATTATTTTTCCACCCATCCCTCATCCGCTCGCGCCTTCCGCGTCGCTTACACTATGTTTATACACTTACGGAGTCACATTATCTAGAAGAGACGAATAAACAAGTTTAGAAAGATAACAAAGTTAAAACCAAAATTATCTCTCTAATTTTTATGTTTATCTTAATTATATATATTTTAAAATAATTATATTTAATTATTTTTATCGAAAGTAAATTAATATATTTGTGCATATGGCTGTTTCCAGCTGAGCGGACTGTAACTATATTAGGTATAGAAGATTAATAGAAAGAATAATTCGCGAGTTTCGTCTGTGCACGATTACATTTTCGATATATTGTAACGTTGCAAATTAAGTTTCAAAACGTTTAAAATATTACAAATTAATAATATAAAGGAAAGAGAAGCTGTAAGGAGACCGTCGTCAAGACCATCTATTAATATTTAAACGTAAAAGTGAGTTGTTTGGGTGTTAATACTTTTTGTTCATTATTCATGACCTTGTGAATGAAGCGATTATTGTGAAATTTGATACATATTTTATATATACCTTGTTTTTTCTTAGAAAATACATTTTGGATAAAATTTTAGTTAAATTGTGTCTTTAGATGATTAATATGAAACATTTTCTACTGTAATATCTAACTTTAGATGTGGCTTGAGTAGTCTAAGACATTTAACATCGTTAAATAGTGTAATTCATCACAAAAATCCTGTTTGTAATGTAGGAAAATGATCTAAGGAAAACCAATGTACAGGTACATGCAATTCGTAATCGAACGACAAAAATGTTAACAGTAGGTCACTTCTACGAATTGCTTCAAAAACATTAAACATAAACGCTTGATCTAAATTATTTTGAGTTCAAGGCTACGGAAACCTGACCTATACGCCAAATTAAAAACAAGAGATTATACGGTGAAAATCTGTGTATAATTTTCTAAATAAATTCGATCTGAAAGCGAGCTTGATTTGCGACTTAACTTCCATGCTTTGGCATTTCAGTCAAGCGTAAAAGCATCGAATAAATTGTAGGTCAAAAGGACAGATAAGTCGAGGAATGAGCGTATTTTTTCCTTTAAGTTATTTGGTAGAATACAGATTAGTTCACTTATTTAACGTCGTAGATTTCGGAAGTTAAATTGTGTTCATTATTGTGTTTGTTTACAGAAATCTTTGTCGACAATTGTTTATATTATTTCTGATTTCTTTTGTAATTTAGTAAGTAATATTTTTTCTTATATATAGTGCTTTCTATATCCGCCTAAATATCGTTTCAAACGACATGGATTCGATCCCAGCTGGCAAAAATGCACTGCTTAGTTTTCTGACTCAATTTGCATACTGTTGTTACTTATCACAAATGCTGACTGTGAAAAAAATATCGTTATGAAATCAGCAAATCAAGATTACCCACGTGTGAAACCAGCCATTCCGCCTATATTATTTTACTTCACAAACTATTGCATTTTTAGCGTTAATCAATATCAACCCTTAAAAATCTCATTGCCAGCGTCGGATCTCACGTTTTAGGGGAATGGTCGGTACAAATGAAACATTTCTTAAAAGCAGATTGTTGGATTTCATACATAAGTTATGTTGACGTGCAAATTTACACGATGTTTTTACTTTACAGTCACAGTACCTGTAACAATGTGCATACTAAATCAGAAGAACTGCCTAAACAGTATATACTAGGATTCTACATGCGGCATTTGAATAAATTGGGTGTGTTGTGTTAACTAGCTATCATAATTGTACAAAGTTTCACAACAATCAGTATATTATCAAAACCGTGTTAAAGCAACAACAAACACACTTTTTTATATAGTAACATGAATTGTTTATGATTAATTAATTTGAACTTTCATTATGGGACATTTCTATGTAAACGGACGTAGACATCCATAGCACAAAAAATCCACAGATTTTCTATTCTATATCTATAAATCAATATTAATAAAAGTTCTTTTTGTTGTTTTTTTAAATAAATAATAAAATATCTTAGTATATATAGTTCATGTGAAAATTGTATACCATCTCTCAGTTAGCAACAGATGGTTACAAAGAGACGGCATTTCAATCAAAATCAAGACAAGTGTAGAATTCTACAGCGAAATTGAAGAAGTCATTAAGTTTGCCACAGACTGCAGGATAAGGTTGGATTTAAAGAAAAAGGTGCTTTATTTACAGGCATTTAAAAGGTTATTTAAATTATATCGATTGCCATATATCCCTCGCACGGCGCTTGTCGGAAGGATAGTGAGTGAGACATCTGAACTCTATCCTCGGAATGAGTATCGAAAATTTACATCAGCCCGTAATACCGAACCGGCTGAGCCTTTATTGTAAACGTCGTAATTTGAATTCAGTCTTTGATATTCAAATGAGGCTCTACTTGAGACACTGCCTTAGTTATTTGAGTTTTTGTAAAGCAATCAAGTTTGTTTATAGGATCTCGTGTAATTGTAAATCACGGTCTGTGGTCTTAATTAATGCATAAAATCACCTTGGAGCCCTTTGATGAGATTGCCCGTCTATAGGAGTGAACGAAATAAACAAAGGGAAAATCGGTTCTCTTTCACGTTTAATTTGGTTGTACAGCCTAATGAAGTTGCTACATTTCATGTCAAATTCAATACAATACGTGTTGACTTTCGATTGAAATTTGCCCTCATTGTTCAAAATTATGCCCTCAGTTGACAGTCCAATTGGACGAAATTTAAGGAATTAAAACTAAGATGTTATAAACGAATACAATATTTTTTAAATAAAAACAAAACCCACTTTAAACTAAAATGCAAAAAATAAATATTTTCTACAACATCTTGAAGTCGGTGTATTTCACAATTTTGTCGTTGTTTTTTTATTTTTTGCCTTTTAGATGCTTGAATAGCTTTAGAAATAATATTTTAGGCACCTGTATAAATTGTACTACTGGCACGTGTATACAAGTTTTGCCCCTCGAAGAGTGTAGGCGCTCGGCGCTCTTCAACAAGGGTTGTCTCGATTTCCCTGAGATCCACTCATTAGATCCTGACTCGATGACAATGGAACACTTACGAAAAAAAAATGAAAATCTGTCCACGATTGATGGAGATAGCGATTGATAATGTGTCAAACACACAAAAAATACAGTCGAATTGAGAACCTCCTTCTTTTGGAAGTCGGCTAAAAAGTAAACTTAACTTAGTTCCCTAATTCTCATGACTATAAGTAGAATACTAAGCCTTTGTCACCGTCTTCTTCAAGTAAGATGCTCAGACATTGACTCAAAAAACACAGGATCAAATTCTGACCGGGAAGCTTGTACCACTTAGGCAGTTTTCTAGGCTGCTTGTCACAATTATCATGTGTTTACGGTGAAAACATCGCGATGAATCCTGCACATCGAAATAACCCTTACGAATCGAGATTAGCGTAGCGGGCATATTATCTGTTCCCTTAAGAATTTGGGAGACCCGAGCAAAGAAGTTGGATAATATAGGTTGTTATTATTATTAGAAGACGTTCATAAAAAGCATTGTGGAATGCCTTAGCAGTTGTTTATATCTAAACGAAATATGAACTGTTAGAGACAGTGACTTACTGCAAAACATTTACAATCTGCAAGTAATTCCGGTTACGCTTAGCATAATAACCTTTATTACCATATTGTCATAAAGTATTCGATTATAACATCGCAATAAACCCGACGTATTATTACAAGTTACTTGAATGATCTATTCATATTAGCATATAGGGATGTATATTTACAATGTTTAAGGTAACCAAATTTCCATGCGGGTGGATCGCGTGCGTACCTTTCCGTGTTTTGAACTTTTCGGGTGAGTCGTCCTTCTTAAAATCGAATCGATATCGATATTGTATCGACTAGTCACGAATGACTCGAACAGGACTCGAAAATGCGTCCAATGACGTACTAGGTACACGATTCGAAAATACGTATGCCGGAATGGTAATTCAAAAAATTGAAGCTTAATATTGTATGGCTTTCTGACGCGATGTGGGGTTCGCATAAATTTTACTGCTTTTAAGATTTGATCAATCTTTGAAACGGTCGCTTTTGCTGCATCGTATTACGATCCACAGGTTTAGAGTCCAGTAGTTAGAAGTATATGGGTTCTTATTATACCAATAATATAGATCTAACCATTATAAATAGACAAGTATTCATTTTTAAGTTGTTAATCATTCAAATCTCAGGAGCAGTAACACAGTTCTAAAACGACTGTTATCAACGTGTTATCAAGTTTCAAAAAATAGTTTAGTAAAGTTTGGTGAGGAGAATCCCACATCGAATGGGAATAGTGCGATCGCTACCAAGCGCCTTTAGTAATTGCTCATACGCATTACTTTGTTAAGCCTTATATTAGTTAAAAATACGTTTAAAAAGGACCACGAATACATAATAATTATAAATAAGATATGTTGCTGGGATGTTTGTTGCACTCCTTTTTTTCCTTTAACACTATTTAAAATAGTTTCGAAAACGGTATAAGACTCATGACTTTCAATGAGTAATCTGTTTGATTCCATTTTAAAGTTCATTCTCTGAAAATGTCCTTTTGATGTTATGGATATTTTCGTACTAGTATTTTATTATCAATCATACTAAATAGTAATGAGACCTAATAATGGAACTAGCATTAAGAACACATCTATAATACACTCTAGTTTAGAAAAACTACTAACGTCAAAATATTTATAGAAGAATGACACACATAACTCAGCTCAGAGATAAACAAAGACGAGAACATTCATTAGCGCTGTTATAAATAAAGTTTAAAAATTTCATAACATGAACAGTGAACAGTAATTACAAGGGACGCGAGGCGAAAATATTGCAAGCACGACAACGTGTCGACAAGGCGTCGAGTTAGCACGTTAGCGTGCATTCTTTCCCCGCGTTCATTAACATAACAAGTAGTTTCGTTAATCAAATGTACGAAATTAATAGCACAGTTTAGAGTCGACGTTCCGCCCGGCAATCACACGGCCATTACAAATTGCCAGCAATTACCACGACAGCCACCCCTCACCTTCCGCATTTACGGGACTTATTTTTATACGCGCATATGCTGATTATGCGGTAATATATCGCATATAGCAAGCACGTCATTAATAAATTGCGAAACCAACTGGTAAATTAGAGTACGAAATTAATTGATTTTCATTTATATACACCAATAAATGTAATAAGAAATTCAAATGTATTCCTTTTTTCATATTAAATTCCACTACTATAAACGGTTAAGTATACTTTAGATATCGGTGTAAAATATGATTAAGCATAATTCAAAATGAATAAGTAAATAATTTAAGTGGTTATAAAGTATCATGCATTATGATCCACGGGAATGTTGTCGACAAATTGCGTTGTAATTTGTGCAAAATAATTGTTTGTGTTTCTTTTATAACCGACAGACAAACAAACAAATTGCATATACCCAAATTAAGCAAGTTAGGCTTGTGTTATGGGTGATACACAACGGACTACTTTGAGACCGATCCGAGACACCCAGACCGTAGTAAATAAGGGAGAAAATTAGTTTCCGAAATTTACCATGCCAGGAATCGAACTCGGGGCTTTTGCGTTGCAGTGAGATAGGCCATCAAATCAAAGTCTTAGCCCGCTCAACCACAAGGCAAAAAAATGTAACTCTGAAAATAAACAAATTACAAAAAGAGAATATTTCTCGAAGGGTTATACATATAACTTAAAATGAAAGCTACTTCCCATTCCACATGGGTACACTAAGTTTCGCGGGGTGTTAATGATGTTTTAAAGAAAAGAAGCGGTAAGAAATTTAACAACAACACATCTAGCTAAAAAAAATACTTCATATTTGTCTGCCTCATGCTTTTAAAATACATAATGCCTTATATCTTTCGAAGAATTGGTGGGGTCGTAGCAAACGGTGCACAAAACGATATATTGATTACATTGGAAAATCTGTTCAATTTTTGACTTGTAGAGATAGAAAGCGGTGCGTTAGATCTTAATTTTTCATTAAACCAAGAAGTACAATTTTTAAATAGTATACTTGTTTGTTTATTAAATCGTAGGAATCGAGCAAAGCAAACCCTTTTAGGTCTTTACACTGGTATATACATAGTTTCGAGATCTAAACTCACTCCGGTATAAAATGAATGCGATACACACGCAAATTCCAAGAGATATTTATTTTTACTCAGTGAGAGGTGTATAAACCTCGCCATTCCTCATCCTTTGAATGATGTTATCGGGATTCCCCAAATGTTTCGCTCTTTTTGATCTAAGTTCTTTATATTTTGGCTTTGCGTTTCGCCTTTTCCTACATCCAACAACACATCACGATTCTTTTGTGCTGCGATAAGGCTTGGAAAAAAATAGAATGTTTATTTCAAGCGCACTGCACTCTCACACAAGAACTTACCTTCTTTAAGTTTCTTTGTGAATTTGCAATAATTTTTTTTACATATAACACGTGTTTATGTTATCATCATCCGAATGTTAAACTTCTTGTTTATAAAACGTTTGTTTTGGAGCCCGGGATCCGCTTTCCTACTTCTTCTTCTTCACTTCACGCGGTCTTCAGCATCAATTATTGTTAGTCAGTAGCGGAAGCAGTATCACTAAGCTTTTGTTACCCACATAACTGCAATTTGCATACAAAAGTTACTATTACATTATCTATACTATGCTAGAATAATCATCAGCTAAACAATTATTTAAAATAATTTACAGGCTGATTATGACTTAGGTAGCTAACAAATGATAAATTTTAATAAATTAGTAACTTATTGTTTCAATCTATACTCAAATCACAAACGAAAAGCAAAAGATTAAAACAAAAGACGTCAAGATTGAAGTCCCTTGGTTACTTAGCCGCTTTTATATTAGAATTCACGGCCAAAGTTTTAAATAAGGAACTTATTTCTGAATAAAAATAATCAAGATATTAATGCGATCAAAAAGCGAAGAAAACCGACAAAAATAACTTTAATTAAACTTTCCGAAATCATTATGAGATAACATTATTCATTAATTTTAAATGGTCTCACGGTCGAGCCAATGCCTGATAATTCTTGCCGAGCTCGAAGCAGACAGGAAATGACGTAAATTTTATCTTTGAATTGAAGGAATTACTTTGTACCAACTCTGTGAAGAAATGGAAATCTGTAGGTTTATAACTTTGGAGAAAATTGTTTTTTTTTTCGAATTGGAATAATATTAGCTTTTGGTGATGCGGCAACTTTCCTAACAAACGTTATTAAATCTTTTTAAGAGCCACTACGGCGAAGGGCTTATGTTTGTGATAGAATTTCGCCAAAGATTTTCATTAATATAGGCTTAGGGGACGTCAATGAAAATTTCGCCGAAGATTTTATTGGAGCCCACTATTTATTAAAGGGACGTTTGCCTATAACCCCCGAAAGGAATATAACGCATTCAAATATCAACGAAATTTATCAACCTCCGAGCATCGGGTCCAAATACGCTCGGGTCGTTTATGGCATATTACAGTGGAACACTCGTCAGCTCTCCGCCGGAAAAGTCAATTTGACGCAGATTACGGGACGACGAGGAGAGTCTTACTAAAATGCGAATGTTTGTCGACATTTCCTTCGATATGAATAATGAATAAAACCTTCGTGTGAAGTTAATTCTTCGTCCAGCCGGGTTCTTGATAAATAAAGCTTATTTTAATTTACTTGCTTTACCAAGAAACACCCACTTATGCACTTGCACAAATTTATTGTGCCGCAGTGTAAATATATATATTTTTAAATCTAAGTACTACATTACAAACTACATATTCAGACAAGTTCAACAAAATTTTATATAATATCTAGTCTAGTTCATATTTAAAAAAAACTTGTGCGTCTCAGGACGCCTGACAGAAGTGATAACTTAAACTAATCTAAGTTGAACTATTTAATACTGAAATTGTTTAACTTGAGAAAAGCTTAGGTTATTACTTAAATTTTATGTAATAATGCGTGAGAGAAAGGGAAGCCAGACAGACTGGCGCCGTAACGCGTTACGTAACGAAGCGGTTTACCCTCCCATAAGAATTTATCACTTCAAAAATTAATCCGTGATCATTTCATGACATTTTAAAAGCAAAGTAGCGCGTTAATTAATAAAAATTAATGCGTTATTTGACTCTTTTTACTCCTAGAAAATTATGACGTCGTAATTTTGTACACCCGTATATGAACTTTAATCTATATAGAGAATATTATGACCAACATGCATCGTCCATGCCAGCTACAGAAAAAAAATCTAGTTACTTTCGTTTAATATAATTCATTATTACAATATTATCACAATTCTATGCTCATTTTCATTCTCCATGCAGGAACGGAAAAAGAATACTAATTCCTTCGGCCGGGCGGCCTGTCGTAAGAGGCGACAAAACAACCCATAGCCCGCTGGTAGGGCATTTGCCCGGCTGGATGGCTAGAGTATGTCGCCTTAGCAACTTTGAGTTGTGTTCCGGCATCAGTGGCTAGGTTCCAGTTTCTCCTTCAAGGCCGGCAGCACATTGGCAGCACCTCTGGTGTTGCTAATGTTCATAGGTGACGGTAACCACATCCCACTATAGTCGGGCCGTCAGCTCTCTGCTGTGTTTCAGCAATAAAACTCATTGTTTCGATTAAGGGCAAATTGAAGTGTTATTTGACCAAAGCACGCGGTTCCGAAGTTGCGAGCACAGCTAGTACAGAATAAAAGTGAATAGATTTTTTTTTATTTCTTTACATCCTATAAAAACAAAAGAAATAGAATATAAAACTAGAGAAACTTAATTAAAGTGGCAAAGACAAGATCCCAAACTAGGTTAAGCCATGTGTGATGGTCCTGGCCCTCGTATCTCTATTACTATAATAACCACCACCATTAAAAATTACATTAAAAGAAAAAGAAAGAAAAGTGTGTGTGTGTGTGTGTAATTATAATACAAAGGTGTTTGCCGGTGAGAGTATAAGTGCAAGTGCGTGTAAGTAAACGATTGTCATAAAAATGTATCCGAATGTAGTCACCACTTTCGCCACATTGCGTTAAAATAAATATCATAAGCATATGTGTAGACGACGCCCAAGCGTCCACTGAGTGGGTAGTGTAACTCCATGGGCGCGTTTCGCGACGACGTTCTATTACAAAAGGGAATTGGATCTTGATTCATTGGTTCGGAAAATCGGCAGCGTACCTTGATAATTTCATTTCTGTACAATTTGACCGCGTCCGTGGTCAGACGATTCTTGGGGGCCTCCGCGGACCCGAACACAATACAGGGACTCCCTACGGCTCTCACACACAATACTAAGCTTTTATTGCCTCTTTTTACAATCTCCCATTAACTCCAAGGCTGCACCATTGGGAATTAGTTTCGATATGGTTTCGTACGTATCGATATCAGATTTGATCGGTAAGAATTTTATCAGTGGTTACCAATAATATGTGTAATTTTATTAGGGTTTAGTATATATTTTGTTAAAATTAAAACCCTTGTTTTCATCATAGCCGTTCGTATGTATGTATTAGTATGTCACAGTTACAGTAATTATTCTCAGAAACTATTAAATCTATATATATATAGGAAATTTGACAAGACGATGTAGTTTGTATAGTGCTATAAGGTTATGTAGTAAAATTTCAATTTTGTTCAGGTGCAAGTGACCTGCAATCACTTAAAATTGAAATTTTAAGGTTGATATTTTTATCAGAAGGTTCAGGTTTAGAGCTATATCGTCAATGAGATCTAGAAAAAATATAACGAAACTTCTTAATGACTTTTTAGTAAAATCAACATCTCTCGAGACATTGGTCTCTAAAGTCGAAAAATTGGCATCTCACTTTCTAATTTTTAAACTACGATTTGAAGAAAAATGAGAAAACTTCAATGAAATTGGGTTGGAATAGTTTCTAACATATGGGGTATGTTCGATTAAACGCTCAAATATTTCTGTATTTTCTATTAAATCTAATAATTGTAAATGTGTCCAAAGTTTAATAATAACAGTTTTAACAGTTTTTTTTAATAATCGGCAGACAACACACACATATTGTATATCCCCAAATTAAGCAAGTTACGCTTGTGTTATGGGTAATATACGGACTACTCTGGGGCCGATCCCAGACACCCAGACCATAGTAAATAACGAAGAAAATACGTTTCCGAAATTTACTATACCAGGAATCGAACCCGGAGCCTCTGCGTTGCAGTGAGGTAGGCCGGCAAAGGCTTAGCCCGCTCAACCACAGAGGCCGTAATAATAATATACACTTATTATACTCTTATATAAACATTTTCAAAGTCTATTCTGTGCGGAGATTAATAAATGTACGTGTCGTTACAATTGTGACTGACGGTCGTCCCTGTTCTTTATTTTTTTTACGATTTCCTTAGAGTATTGTGTAACTGCAAACATATATAAGTATGTGCTTACTAAATTTTACACATATAGATCTAGACGTTTGCGAGAAAAACAACTGTAACATATAAAGACAGGACATGGTGATTTCACAAGGATTCTATTTTTGAATAAAATATCTACGAAAATCTATAAATGCACAGCAAAATATAATGTCTTAGTATCCGCCAAAGAATATAGATTTAACTAGTTAGTGCTGGGACTCAAATCGAATACCCTGGCAGCTATAACACAAATTGTATCGGTCCAAATACGGCCATTGCAATTCTACAAATATACTTGCTGGCGGCAAAAATTGAAATTTTTTGAACAATTCATGAATATGAATAAGCGTTCCGTGGTAGCGAATTGGGAATCAATTATGCAGAATATACCTACTCGTATTGCATTGATCAGTCGCTCTGCTGCGACGCGTTCGGCGCAAGTTTGAACTATCTTGGTGCCTATAACGCATAATTGATTGTGGAATTGAGTTGATATCAGACAATCAATGTCTATGTCTGCTCACAGGCAAACAGTAATTAATATTATTGAACCACCATTGTCTCTTTAGAGTTTTGTCCGTGCAAGAACAAACGTCTACATTTCTATTATTTATACAAATTAATATAAAAAAAATTAGTTTAAAATTGCATAGAAAGCTCTTACAGTCTTTTTCTAATGGGACGGTATGGGAGGAATTACGTTATTATCCGAGCAGGAACGGAGAAAGAATACAATTTTCTGCGGCCGGGCGGCCTGTCGTAAGAGGCGAAAAAACAACCCACAGCCAGGTGGTAGGGTATTAGCCCGTCTGGATGGATGGCTACATCGTCTGGTCTAGAGTATGCCGTGCCTTTGGTGTTGCAAATGTCCATAGGCGATGGTAACCGCTTCCCGTAAAGTGAGCCGTTTGCCTGTCTGCTGAACTCATGCAATGAAAAAAACACTTATATACATAAACATCGTGATTCTAAGTATAACATTATTATGAAATACTAAAAGGATTAAATATATTTTTAAATATATAAAAATTAGTATTTATTTCGTCGCAAAGTTTACGATAACGCTACAAATAACTTTTTATGGATATGTCAGCCACATTGTCCTATTTGAAATATATTTTAATATCAATGCTATTAGTTTGGTTGTTCCTAGTCTTCTTTTATGGAAATAAAAAATCCTATATTTTCCGTGAGATATGTAGGTATTCGAAACTTATATGAGCAAATCCACGTACAACTAATAATATAACCAAACACGTCTAGATCAGCAGCCGGTACAGCGGCGGAAACAGCCGAATCACTCAAGCGGCGCAAGTATGCAACCCTCAGTGAGAGTTATATGTTTGTGCCGTTTGCTGTCGAGACGCTTGCACCGTGGGGTCCTGAGGCCATGAGCCTCTACCAAAATTTATCGAAAAAACTCATTGACTCTTCAGGTGATCAGAGAGCTGGTGCTTACCTTGGGCAACGGATCAGTATTGCGATCCAGCGAAGAAACATAGCCAGCCTTCTGGGCACCTCACCCGTAAAAAGAAGGTGATCTAGGCTCAGTATTCTACTTATAATATTGAGGGACTAGGAGTAGAATATAATACGAATAAGTTAAGTTTTCTTGTATTGTATTCGGTTATATGTACTTTATTGTAATAGATATTATCTCTAAGTTTACGTAAATAAATTAAAATATATATATATATATAACACCAACATTATATAATAATATAATCTAGTAACTATATACGTAAACTGTTGAATTTATGCCAAACCGGTACTTATTTAAATGGCAAGCCCTTATCTTAATTATTGATTTGATTGGCAATGTTCATTCAACATGTCCACGCGATAAACATAACAATTAATATGGCCGCCGTTTTTCAATGGCCTTCCGGGCCGTAACAATTTTGGTGAACAACGTTATCGCAATCGTTTATAGAAATTTCGCCACTTTTGTTTCTCATCTGTTTGTAGCTTTTCGATTATATTATCAAGGGTCGAACACGAAACTTTTATTAGAATTGTCATCTATATTTACAGTGAATTAACATTATGAGCTTGTGGTGAGGAGTTTCACGATTAGGGTTGGCATTTTCGGGATATGACTGGTGATAGTATAATAATAAAGTGCCTTAGAAATAAAAAGTTAAATTTAGCGTTATATATATGTATTCCATTCTATAAGTTTTATTGGAAGTCAAAACAAAACATATAATTTATATAGCACACATCTGTTAGGCATGTACCTACCAATACTACTACAGCTTCTCTGGCAACTTTCTAGTCATCTAAAGGTTATGTGTGTTAAATGCAAGGAGAGATTTGGGTAAGAAAGTACCAAATATACCAAATATTAACTATTTGGGCAGGGTTTTCTCTTATTGTTCAGCCTTTTATTTGTATATTCACACAGCACACTAAGCAATGAACACAGTCTAAACGCCACTACGCCTTTTATACGAAAAATGCTACCCTACAAAACAATAACATTGCATTATTGCTAAAAATAGCAATTACATCATAGTGTTGCCAGGATCATAAAAACAATTATAATAATTAGTTACTGATGCACCAAATTATCTAGATGATAATTTAGTGGGCTTATAAAATTAACTAACTGGTAGAAAATGGTAATTTAATTATAAATCGAATCATCTGATAAATCGACTAAAAGTATTATTATCTATGACGATTGTCTGTCATATTAATATACACTATGGTTCTCATGACTACTGTGATAGACATCTTGTAACATGTGCTAAAATAACGCTTCCAGGGATGAAACGGACAGTTGTTCTTTTCATAATTTATATAAAAGATTATGATTTTAGTTTTAAAAAATAACCCAGTTCCACTTTCAAAAATTTAAACATAGAAGGTAACATGGGGTAGTTCCAGCGGAATACAGACTTACAACTTCTGCGAGCAAAGCTTCACCTCACAGATAGGTCTAGTCATTAAACAAATATATTTTTTATGACAAATATCCTATATACTTATATTAAATACAAGAAAAATTAATAGAAACATAATATTTAGAAAAAGCAAGTACTCGTTCTAAAAACAGTTCGAAAGTGAATATCTAGAGTCCAAATTATAGGACAGAAGATCAATTGGCACTCCAATCTCTCAAAAGCACTCAAAGCATTGCGTTGATTTGAAAACTGTTTTCTAACTCTTTATATTGAAATGCAGTAAAATATAACTTCGATTTTATTTGAATTGCTTTTAAAGGTCTTTTCATTGCCCGTCAGTGAAACCTCCCTCCCAATCGATATTTTATAAAATTAGTTACACAAATACTAAAAGTCTTAATAAAACTACGTTTTAACGGTTTTAAGCGCGGTAATTTATTTGATTTTTGTTATTCCGACGTTTCGGCCACTTTTCAGTGGCCGTGATCACGGAAGGCAAAGATGTCAAGTGTCAACGAGTATTGTTAAAGTTTTATTTAGCCTACCGCCAACTTGTTCATTTTAATTATTTACTTTTAATTTTGTTTATGGTTATTATTTACTCTATGGGAGCCTAATTTAATTTACCACCGCTTCGCAACATGTTATGGCTTGAAGAGAAGAAGCGGCGCAAGAAACTCTTCAGCAAACATGCCTAGCTCTAATAATTTTATATAATATTAAAATGGGTGGAAGGAAAAATAAAAGAAATTATCAGTCAGGTTGTTTTGTGTTTCGGTGCACGCAGAAATTAACAGTCTTATTCATATTGCGTTAGAATAAGTTTGTAGGCTTATTCAAGGTTAAACATGCCTTCAAACTTACTCTAACTCAATAGAGTAAAAGTAAGTTTGAAAACTCTGATTTGTTTGGGATTATTAAATTAGCCATTTAAAATCTCGCAGTTGTTTAAATTGACAGAGCGACATAACCAAGCATGTATTTTTTTTGTATAGATGCTGATCAATGACCTTTGATATACATAAACGGTCTTATTCATATTAAGCTAGAATAAGTTTGAAGGTATCTTTATAGTTCTTAAAGCAGCCTTGAAACTTACTCTGACTCAATATGAATAAACCCGTAAATAATTAAGTACTTAAACTAAATATCACTAAAAATTAAATCATTGGAGAAATATGTACTTCTTGTTTTATTTAAACTCCTGTTTTGTAAAAGTATGTTCTTTTATTGCTGGACTACAGCAGACAACCCACCTGATGGTAAGCGTTTACCGCCGCCTATGGACGTTTGCAATACCAGAGTTGTCACCATCGCTCTGTCGGCATCAAAGAAATTTTATAACACCTGTAGTTTTTTACCCAATATCGTAGCGCTGTGGTTAAACCAAAGCTGGGAGCTCATGCCAGAGAGAAAAAACATCTATATATATATATATATATATATATATATATATATATATATATATATATATATATATATATATATATATATATATATATATATATATATATATATATATATATATATATATATATGTATAGTGTTATAAAGTATCTCTATCTTCCTAATGTTTTTAAGATACGTCAGTATCAAATTAAAGTAGCGATATCTTAAAAAAAGCTTTTACTCTTTAATAGTTTATATGTCGTTGTTTATAATCAAATTTAAACAATAACACAAACCGGCAGTTAAAGACTTCCAAAAAAGTTGCTAACCTCAAACCTGTGTTGTTGTTATGTGCGAAATTCATAATCTCACAAAAATGCACGAAAAACGACGCGTGCATTCTCCTAATGAAAGCACTCTTGCATTATTTCGTTTGCAAACAAACGTTGAAAATAATTTACGTTAAAAGATCGCCTACATTTACATAATTATGTAGGCAAACATAAACTTTATACACGATAAAGTTGAATTTATGAACAGTTAACGCTGGCTTGAGAATTTATAGAAAAAAGATATTTATAACACGTCATACTTTAGTAAAAGAGACTCATAATATGACAGTAAATAAAACAATTCCTATGCTTATCGTTAAAAAAAAATATAACACCAAATTGAATTCTACCTGCAGGGGAGTATATTTAGCCGTCGAGATGAGAATGTTGAGATGAATATGTGGTATTACAATAATGGATAAGATCAGAAACGAATAAATAAGAGCGTCATTGAAAGTTGCACCCGTGTTTGAAAAATTATTCGGACGTAAACTATGGTTGTATGGGCATGTACTAAGAAGGCATGAAAGTCATGTGAAACTGACAAAATTGATGGAGTAAACCATAAAACAAATGGGTGGATTTTGTGAAGGATATATAGAATAGAATAATAGAGAATATAGGAGGATAGAGGAATATGAAAAAAAAGACATTATGTCGACTTATTTTTTATACAAAATCTATCGATTGCGCAACCATCTACATTCGCTAATCTAGTGAAGCTGCTTTTTCTTTTTATTTGGTGTTTTTAGAACGGCCGCGTAGAAAATTTTAATACGGTTATTTCTCACCGCTTTTTGTTGGAATTTAATTATTTAAGTGTATTACGTGAATTAGTGTAGAGACTGCGAATATGAAGTATATTAAAAATTAATTTCTTTATGGGTATAAATTCGCTTTTTCAAGGGATTACATTTTCAATTCAAATACCATAGTAATATAATATGAAAGTAACTCTTTTTATTTGTTATATTTTTAAAAGTAAACGACTGAACGGATGTTAATAATTTTTGAATAAAAATACGTTGTAACCTATGAAACGACATAGATAACCTTTATCTTAAAATTCACCTTGCGTGGGAAGAAATAGGGGATGAAAAATTGTATGACCACCCATAATTCCTCAAGTTAACATATAAAAAATCATATTTAGACTTTTCGTAAGAATCGCGTGTTCAGCATTACATTTGAATTATTAATTATAATCGCATTTTAGCTTCAATCAAAAAGTAAAAAATGCTGACGAAGTCACATGTTACAGCTGGTATATTATAAATGTGTGATTATATTTTATGTTTTATACAGGTATATAATAAGTTGGGGAAAATGTCTTTTCGCATATAGTATGTATGAACTTGTAATAAGATCTCTTTGGCTATACCATTTGTATCTGGCTGGTTTTCGTATCATTAAAAAGTTTTAATTTTAAAGAAGGCAATTCCAAATTCAAATTAGGAAAATGTGTGATTTTCATTTGTTTTTCTTATTGTTAAAATGAGTGAATCTAATGAAGAAATTCGATACATTTTAAAATTTTACTACAAAACAGGTAAAAATGCAACACAACCGCGAAAAAAATTTGTGATGTTTATGGACCTAATGCAGTATCTGTGACAGTAGCGCAAATTTGGTTTAAACGTTTTCAATCCGGAAATTTTTATATCAAAGATGCACGTCGCTCTGGTCGCCCTGTTACGGACAAAATTGATGCCATTTTTGAAAAAGTGGAGCAAGATCGGCATATTAGTTATTACGATGTAGCTGGAGAACTGGGAATTGACCACAAAACGGTTTTGGTGCATTTGAAAAAAGCTGGGTACACTAAAAAGCTCAATATTTGGGTGTCTCATGAGCTCACTGAAAAAAACCTAATGAACCGTGTACTCATTTGTGATTCTTTATTACGACGTAATGAAACCGAACCATTTTTGAAGAAGCTGATAACTGGTGATGAAAAGTGGATCACGTACGACAAGAACGTACGAAAAAGATCGTGGTCAAAGGCCGGTCAGGCTTCACAGACTGTGGCGAAACCCGGGTTAACTCGCAACAAGGTGATGCTGTGTGTATGGTGGGATTGGAAGGACATTATTCATTATGAGCTGTTACCGCCACGCAGGACAATCGATTCTGAACTGTACTGCGAACAACTGATGAGATTAAAGCAAAAAGTTGAGAGTAAGCGGCCGGAATTAATCAACAGAAGGGTCTGGTTTTTCACCATGATAACGTTAGACCTCACACATCTTTAGCCACTCAGCAAAAAATACGAGAGTTTGGCTGGGAAGTGTTAATGCATCCGCCGTATAGTCCTGACCTTGCACCTTCAGATTTTCACCTGTTTCGGCCTCTGCAGAATTCCTTAGGCAGTGTTAGGTTAACATCACGAGAGGACTGCCAAAACCACTTGTCGCAGTTTTTTGATCAGAAGCCCCATAATTTTTATAGCAATGGGATCACGTCTCTACCTACAAGATGGCAAAAAGTTACCCAACAAAATGGCACCTACATACTTTAGTCAAATGTAAATAAACTTTATAAAAAAACCTTTTGAATTTTTATATAAAATGCGAAGAAACTTTTTCCCCAACCTTGATAAACACAGGATACATTATATGCCGGTGACGAGAATAGTTTACAGTGCATAACAAATATTACTACTGAATATTATTATTGAGAAAAAGCACTTGATAAGCGCTATAGTTGTTCAAAAGAAGCACCGTTTGACGTTTCACATTTTTCACGCAGTAATAACTTAGGCTTCTACTTGTACTACTCAAAGGATTATAAACAACCTTTTACGCAAAATCAAATTTATGCACTTATTTGTAATAAATTATAACATACATCGTTCTTAATTAATAATTCGAATTCGAATCTTTCAAACAACGAAATAATAAAGAACTTAACCAGAATTACATATTTTTCTTCACGTTGGAACAATGATACATTATTATGTACTTTTCCACAGTGTTGCAACATTTCAAATCCATAGGAAAATCGTTAAAAATAACGGATTAATCCGATCTCTCTTTTTCTGAATAATATTGCTAATATACGTTTAATTCTTAATAATATAAAATAAATATTATTATTATTTTTTGTGACTAAAAACATGCTAAAATCTGTGTTAAAAAATGTGAAAAGTTAAAACCTGTGGTAAAAAGAAGACTGTATGAAATTAGTTTATTTACCCCATCCCTGTGACAAATTAAAAATTAATATATTTAACTCTTATCCTGGTCAATTAATGTTATTTCGTTCTAATTTGTTTTAATTTAGACAAAACTGTAATCGATTACCGATTGTAAATAACTGATATCGATATCTTTAAAACATGGATTTTTGTAGATACCGATTTTTTGTTGCACTTTGCTATTTCAATAGACCTGTCCGTTGACAAAAGGAATTTCTCAGAATTGAAAAGGTATAATGACACAAAATATTATATGGCATTAATAAATATTAAATAGCAGGGTCGTAAGTAACGAAGGGCTTCGTCTACACTGCATCGGGAATACACATCCCGGCACGTTCTATCAATAACTTTCATCGAACATCACAGTTCTCGATAGAGTACAAATCGAGTTGCAGTAAACATCGAATAAAGCGACTTGTCTATAAAATATCATTTCCAGCTCTTTTGTTTCTCCATCGGATCTCGTTCCACAAGTGGGCAATAATTGAAAACGAAACTGCTTGCGCGGGGGTTCGCGAGACACGGCATAAAGGCGCTCTGAATAGATTGAACGTATAAAATTTTCAGTTGAAATTCGCACGAACCACCGCCGCGGGAGGCGCTCTGTATCTTTTTACTTTGTAACCTTACTTTTTATTCCATTAGCGCGCGTGTGAGGCCCCTCTAGCCAAATATCGTGGAATAATAAAAGCTGTTTAGTAATGATAATGCGGAACGCAGCTCTCGCTAGGCTAGTCTAACTGAATTAAACTTGTACTCTATGAATTTGTTTATATACTTAGACGTGTTTGTAGAGCTTGGGTAAATTTATTTCAGTCTGGTATTTGTGACGTAAAGTTTTTTGGATCCATATTAATATAGAAATGTTACAGTGACTGTTTGAATATTAAATGCTTGATTGTTTGTTACTTCTTTGTAGCCTTGGGAATGGTAACTGACGAGAATTTATGATACATATGTATGTTCAATAAAGTGTATCAATCTAAGGGTAAAAGATATAAATTATTGGCTATTACTACGGCATAAGCATTTGAACATTACGTAAGTGAAGTTGATAAACTGATTATTACCAAATTCGGAATCAATACAATTTTGGTAAGACGGATAACTACATACAGGATAATTGCACTTAGATAACTAACCAGCTAACCAGAATTCACCCACGGGTTCACGTTCTTGAAATAATTAAGAAATTCATAAATAGATAACTAGTAAAACGGCCAAGGAAGCCTATTTTATTAAAATATTAAGCAAGCGTTAGATAATAATTTTTTTCATACATTGCTTAGATCTTTTTAGGACATATAACTCAGGTAAATTTTTCGAAAGTTGGTTGCGTTTTGCATTATAACATCTCATTATAAATAGTCTTTGTAAATGAAACTAGTAAAGCTATAAGAGGTATACCGAGAACGACATTAGTGTATGTTAGCTTTAAAATTTTAGGTGTGGAACTTTCGGGTCAGGTTGAATTGTCATCTACTATAAATCTCTTTTTTCTTTATATGGGCAATATACAATCGTATAGCTCTAACACAAAACTTTTATTTCCGTTTATTGCGACTCAATCGTCCGCGAACATTTTTCAGGCAAACTTTAACAGTGGAGGCAATCGCTCCTGAAATTCGAAAATGAAATCGTTCCGAGCGTCGCCAAGATTTATCGATGGATGTTCAAATTTACTTTGAAACTTTCGGGGCATAAAACTTATGACACGTAATCGTACAGGGCCGTCTTTACCCGGGGGTGCAAGGGGTGCGTGGCACCCGTTCGCAGAGCGGGGGGCACCTAAGGCGCGCAAGCCAATTGACTTCAATAAAAAGCTCAACAAAAAACATCATGCTTTTTCAAGATCTGACTAACGACACTTAAATACACCTATGTATAGCACCATATAGACTATATTTTCCTATCAAATTTCATCCATGTAAACCCAGTAGTCTTTGACGAAAAATGACTGAGATTTAAAGACAAACAGACGGACACGGTGAATGCACAAGTGTTCCGTTTTTACCAAATAACTAGGGATGTTTTAAAATGAAATGCAATTTTTACGTCGCCCAATATGCTTAAGACGGCCCTGTAATCGTATATTCCATTCGAGATATCTACGAGAGAGAATCTTCTAGAAAATTAATCTTGTTTCATTTATTATTATGTTCGCAAAACACTGTCATCCCAATCCGATCCTATACTTTGTGTACTTACGAAAAACATATGAAATCACAAAGTAATACAAAGAAACTAAGTTAAAGTAACGCTGTAATTTTATACGTTATTTTATTGATATTTCCCACGTGAAGTGAGATAACATAAAAATATTATACAAAAACTCACAATGTGCCCGTATTCCTCGCCTCATTCGTGCCATCCCGAGGGAAAGAAAACATGTTAAATCTCTTTACGAAGTAGTGAAAACATGGTCTTTTTTTATTTTCTACGACATGTTTGTAGATATCGGAAAATGCACAAATGACAAGAGATTTATAGAAAACACCGATAAGGCTCCGACATAAGGTGAACATCCACGAACCTACGTGTTGACAGCGGGTGATATATTTACGGCAATCTGCCGCCCGCAGTTTTAAGAGCGATCCTGCCTTTTGGCCAGCTCGCTTGTTTTACGATAGCGCCCGTTTCTATTGTGGTATCACGTTTCCAGATAAACATTTTGGGTACACGGATCTTTACATTTCACGTTTTTGTTCAGTCTACATTTTTGTATCTTGATGCAGAAACCAAGCTCTAAACCTAACGTACATTATGTGTTTGTAATACACAGGATTTGCTAGATTGCGAAAATATATAAAACACATAATTCCTATTCATTTTCGCCAGAATACTCACACTCTCACTCTCCTTTATATTATATTATTTACTCCTAATAGTCCCCAGTACCTTAAGGAACGTTTTAAAATCCTTCGCCTATCCACTGCCCATAATTTGCGCTATGATACGTACTGAAAACTTATGACGCCTGCACACACTTTATCCTGTTACGATAATTCTTTTACGGTGCAGGCTGTCAAACTTTGGTATATGCTGTCTCTTACTGTCAGAGAGGCCACATCCTTACCAACATTTAGGAATTTGCTCAGAAAACACTATTTGTCCACAAATAGCTATGTCTGATTAACAGAACATAATCATGCTAATACATTTATTATAATAACTTATGTATTATTGTATAGTATATATGACTAGGTATATATGTATGTATTTGTATATTCATTTCTTAAACTAATTTGAGTATTTATGTATCTATTGCGTTTTTCCTACACCACCTATATCGCCTGATTAAAATTTCTCTCATTTAGGTTGCCTGGAAGAGATCGCTTTGAGCGATAAGGCCGCCTGTTGTATTGCCTAGAAAATATTGTAAATATGGTCTGTTTTTGTAATTGTATATTTTGCTGTGCAATAAAGTTTTCTCTCTCTCTCTCTCATAATTTTGTGTTTGTTGACGAAAGAAACAATTATTTAAAAGCGCAAGTTTCATTGCTTTGTATGCACTTACTCAGATTTTTTAATCACATTTTGGGCATAGTTCAGATTAAACAAAGGCTAGAAGTGAAAAGGTTGTTCTAAGATCGTTGCAAATGAAAACCTACTGTTATGGATAATATCCATTATCTAACCTATCACTATGGAAAACATACATGATTATATCCAAAAACTACCCTACTTTACAAGATTATAAAAGTGGTAATTACAGAAATGATTTTTAATGCAAAATTATCTGTATATTGTTACGAGTTTCGGGACTCGAATTAAATGCCATTAGAATTATTATAGAGTTTATTCGAACTATACAAACACGTATAACACAGGTACAAATATAACCGAACACTACAAATCCAAACATAATGCAGAAGGTCGTAATTCAATAAATCGCGCTAAGTCCGTCACTATTAGATTCCCGAATGTACACAAGTCACGCCTGTATCGTAGTTGTAGCTCATCTGACTCCTTCTCTCAATCAAGCCATCGTTTTATACTGCAAAAATGCAAATGTGCCCGTATCGTATCGTCGACAAAATTTCCTAGAATCGGCTTGTACTTAATCCGTAACACCTGGCTAATGATGCCTTCAAGGGGCCGTAAACGAGTATAATAGAACAATAGGCTGTTCTCCACAATAGTAGAAACGTATGCCAATAAATAAGTAAACAAAAAGAAGACGAGCATAAAAGGATTACAATTAGTTCAAATGCCGACAGGTAAAAAAATGTGCTTTTACAGACTGTACGTGGAATTTGTCTTTGTGGAAGCCTAAGGTGTAACAATATCTTCTCTAGATTAGTTGGCGAAGATATACAATTAGAGACGTATTAGGTAAATTTTCGTCACTGTACAGATAAAAACTTACTCTTTCATTAGGCAACACAATCTTTTAATTTTTTTATAGTCCTCTGAAATTACCTCATAAAACTGATCATACGTTTAATTAAAAGTGAAATAAAAATATAACTGCATGGAAACTTCGAAAACTCTCGTGTCCACTCAATTGTATATTTTTAATTAAATCAACTCTTCCACACTGTGTCTAGACTGCCAATGGTAGGATTGGTTATCTCTACCTATAAATATTACATGAGTTAGAAAAATATGAGAACGAGCTTTCATTTTGTGCGAACCACTTGTGAAATTAACCAGTTTTTATTGGCATTCTTCCCATAGATGGGAGTTTCTTAACATAAATGTTATGTTGAGTAAATACAGCCACGATTTAATGGAATAGACTGTATTATTGTACTTAAAGTGTTATATTATGTCATTATAGTTATGTAGAATAATACAGTTTCGTAGTATATATATTATTAGGATATGCCCGCGACTTTGTCCACGCTTGACTTGAAATTCCCGAGGGATTCCCGGGATAAAAAATATCACACATTTTGTTGGACCCAGAATCTTAAGGAGAACCTTTCCGCTACCAGAAGCTGATTCTCCTTCTTGAGGGTAAGCGTCCATACATCAGGATGGGCCATATGCAGTTTTATAGATCCTGACTTTGCCTTCTCTGTTTAGAAGCCTGGACAGCAGTACTTTATGTAGCGCTGCACGCCTCAGGGCGTTATTTATACGATATATATATATAAGAGTTATTGTTTTATGAATTTTACTATGAAAATATATAAATAAATATATCTAATACACTTACATGAACATAAAAAGACTATGCATACTGGTAACGAAAACTTAGAAATATTTTCTAAGTTTTCGTTACCTGTATGCATAATAAAACTACGTCGAAACGTCGGAATAACAAAAATCAAATAAATTACCGCGCATAAAACCGTTAAAACGTAGTTTTATTATAAAAAGATAATTAATTAAAGACAATAACTGCAGATGCAATCCTAAGATGCGCACTTTAACGTAAAGGTTTTTCTCAAACAAATGCGTTCCTTCAGTCTTTTGAAAGTAAGTGTGTGATAATTAATTAAACAAACTAAAAACTATGTAGTTACTAGAAAATCCTATTATATATATTATTTAGCGACGTGACAAAACACAATATATCCTGTATTGTGTACACGGAGATACGACATAGAAATCAATCACAAGACAAAACGTAATGGTTTCATTTGTTCATGTCCATTGCAATGCTTAATCCCTGGCACTGGGCTGAAGGCATGTCTGCATAAAAATATCATACCATATTGTTCCTGCTAAGTAATATTACGATTTATGCGACAATAAATCTTATTACAGTCAAATAAAAGCTATAATAACTTGTAATGTTCTGGCGATCGATGTTGAGTATAATTAATGAGATTTGTGATAATATAAATTATTTTTGCCATTGATTCGTTTTAATCGATACTATAAATGGTTGTAATACAATGTCAGTTCATTAATATTTTATCCGTGCAGGAACGGAGAAAGAATACAATTTCCAACAGCGGGAAGGCCTGTCGTAAGAGGCGACAAAACAACCGATAGCCAGGTGGGAGGGTATTTGCCCGACTGGATGGCTACCACCCGTGGTTTAGAGTATGCCATCATAACAACCTTGATTTGTGTTCCGGTATCAGTGGCCAGGTTCCAGTCGCCCTTAAGAGAGCAGCAGCGAATTTGTAGCACCTTTGGTGTTACAAATGTCTATAGGCGATAGTAACCGCTTTCCATTAGGTGGGCCGTTTGCCTGTATGCTGAACTACGCACTTCACTTCAGGGGAACGAACCGTATACTCGCCTTTCAGTCGAGTTACTGTTACAAATCTTATAATAACGTCTTAACTTCCCCGTTCCCAAATCATCAATAATCCTTTATTCTGGCATACGGTTTGTACCATACTGCAAAGCAACATAATATTATCCTTGACACAATTCATACATCTCTTTTTGGTCTATCTTTAATCATATCCAACTATTGATTTATTGAGAACACTTTATTGTACACCTATACAAAAATGAACTTACAGACTAAAACTCTACTTAATTATGCACAAAGGGCGGTCTTATCGCTAAAAAGCAATCTCTTCGACAACCTCAATTATTCTACAGTTAAACTGGGATGAACATTTTTTTATGCAACAGAATCGTATATAGTTTTTTCTGAGATATGTAATTACAGTAGCGAAGCTAAATGATTATCTAGCTATCATTTTAATTTGCTACATGTTTACTTTTGAATAAAGGAATTCAGCTGTGCAATTTCAAAACCTAGAACTCACATTGTTTTTAAAATGAATGTCTGTATCTAATAGGTTGGGGAAAAAGTCTTTTCGCATATAGTATATATGAACTTGTAATAAGATCTCTTTGGCTATACCATTTGTATCTGGCTGGTTTTGGTATCATTAAAAAGTTTTAATTTTAAAAAAGACAATTCCAAATTCGAATTAGGAAAATGTGTGATTTTCATTTGTTTTTCTTATTGTTAAAATGAGTGAATCTAATGAAGAAATTCGATAGATTTTAAAATTTTACTACAAAAAAGGTAAAAATGCAACACAAGCCGCGAAAAAATTGTGATGTTTATGGACCTAATGCAGTATCTGTGAGAGTAGCGCAAATTTGGTTTAAGCGTTTTCAATCCGGAAATTTTGATATCAAAGATGCACGTCGCTCTGGTCGCCCTGTTACGGCCAAAATGTTTTGGCATTTTTGATTTAAATGCACGCATTTTAAAAAAGCTGGGTACACAAAAAAGCTCGATATTTGGGTGTCTCATGAGCTCACTGAAAGAAACCTAATGAACCGTGTACTCATTTGTGATTCTTTATTACGACGTAATGAAACCGAACCATTTTTGAAGAAGCTGATAACTGGTGATGAAAAGTGGATCACGTACGACAAAAACGCACGAAAAAGATCATGGTCAAAGGCCGGTCAGGCTTCACAGACTGTAGCGAAACCCGTGTTAACTCGCAACAAGGTGATGCTGTGTGTACGGTGGGCTTGAAAGGGCATTATTCATTACGAGCTGTTACCGCCAGGCAGGACCATCGATTCTGAACTGTACTGCAAACAACTGATGAAGTTGAAGCAAAAAGTTGAGAGAAAGCGGCCGGAATTAATCAACAGAAGGGGTGTGGTTTTTCACCATTATAACGCTAGACCTCACACATCTTTAGCCACTCAGCAAAAGTTACGAGAGTTTGGCTGGGAGATGTTAATGCATCCGCCATATAGTCCTGACCTTGTACCTTCAGATTTTCAACTGTTTCGGTCTCTGCAGAATTCTTTAGGCAGTGTCAGGTTAACGTCACGAGAGGACTGCCAAAACCACTTGTCGCAGTTTTTTGATCAGAAGCCCCAAAATTTTTATAGCAATGGGATCACGTCTCTACCTACAAGATGGCAGAAAGTTATCCAACAAAATGGCACCTAAATACTTTAGTCAAATGTAAATAAACTTTATAAAAAAACCTTTTGAATTTTTATATAAAATGCGAGGAAACTTTTTCCCCAAAGATGTGAAAACTAAAAGATATTATAAAAATTTGAGATTGCGATCAATTAGCTTAATAAATAGTTTTGAAATGGCATGTACTTGAAAATAATGATATTACTTGCATAAAATTGCACAACTGAATTGACATTTAGCATGTTGTCGTACATAGTATGTATGTATGTAGTAGCCCGCCACTTACTTTTATTGCATGTTTGGTTAGAACTAATAAGATTAAATTTTGATTCTAACTTCTATTTAAGTAATTGTTAATATCTTCTATTTATATTCTTATAGAAAGAAAAAGTAGAAAGACTAAGAGTAAATTATAATAACTGATAAAAATTATGTATCGGATTTTTTAATGTGACTTAATAATATTACATTACTATAAACACATATTATTATAAGTCAGGTCAAAAATTCCGATACATAATTTTTATCGGTTATTTTAATTTTCTTAAGAAAACAACATTTACTTAAATATCGGCCCCATGAGAAGTTGGAATCAAAATTTAACCTTGTTAGATCTACCCAAACATGCAATAGAAGTAAGTGCTAGACTACTGCAAACGCAACACTACAAGGCAGGTCTTGTTAAACCAACTCAATCTGGTTCAGCCCACTACGACCATAAAACCCCGTGCACACTCGATAAATTCTTACGATGTGTGAATTAGAATACATTTATTACTATCGGATATTTTGGTGAACCAGCCTTTGCGAACTCTGATCTGAGATTTGGTCTCCTACGGCGACGTCTGGTATTACGGAGCAACAATTTAGGGGAAAACGTGAGGACTTTGCCCTTCGGTGGAAAAATTGAAAATAATATTAACATAACATTTAAATAACACATAAATATTTTTTTTGTATTGATTTTTTGTTTTAAAGACACAAACCTAATTCGTAAATCAAACGATGGCGTAGAAGTAATAGAACTATATTCACATTATTACATGACAAATTAAATTGAATATATAACTATTTAATTATAATAATATATTAAATGCAATCTATCTTTATTATAATTTGCTACATATAAATAAAAAACTAAACTATAAATGAAACTACGTAACAAATATAAAGTGCCTATATATAAACATAACCTGAATAAATATATCTAAAATTGTAGGTTGTTACGTAACCTACAATTTCAGATATGTTTAGTGACTAAAATATATTTAGTGACAGAAGGCTAGCTGCGCTATCACGGTGTATGGTAATGCTCATCTGTTGGACGAAATATGAGCTAGCTTTCGGATCACGGATATTGTCAAAGAGTTTCTTAGAAATGTCCTTAAACAAAATCTTTAAATGAATTTAATCTATATATATAATTATATATATATATATATTATTCTGCTAGTAATTTAATTTTATTTAAACTACTACTTTATAAAATATTGTATATCTTTCGAAATTAATTATTAAGGATATCGCCTGGTGGTCTTGGATTACCTTTTCCTATTTCCTCTTTTACAATTTTCATTATTAATTATCACAAAAACTTCAATCTAGCCGGTCTTAGCCACTATAAAGCATGAAAATTCTTAGTGTCTGATATTTGATTTACAAGTAGAAGCTCTGTAAGCAACAGTACCTATTATTCTCTACGATATTACGAGAATCTATGTGTGAAACCACCCTAAATTTATCGAACGCAGTGACGCATCAGAAACGGAATTGTTAGCCGGCCGTCCGCGATCGCTCGAACGACTTTCCCACTCACGAAGATTGTGCTTCTATCGACATAACGTTGCTTGTGATCCAATCCACATACGAGTCTAACTCACCTTTCTAATTGCATGTTTCAATGTAACTGATGCTTCTCTGAAATATTTTGAACTGTTTGTCAATATAACAAAGTGTTTTGAAAAGTTTAATATTTCATATATCTATTAACTTTTAAACGATTTTTTATTTGGATATTTTACTTAGTAATTGTTTTAATTAATATATGGCAGCTAAAATTAAGTATTGCAAAGTAAACATGAAAATAGTAGAAAGAAAGAACTTTGCGAAGTCTAAGTGACGTTAAGTTAAGCAATATATAATAATAAAGAATTATGATCAGCGATCATCATAGATGGAAAGAAGTAGTGACGCAGGGTAAAAAAGGAATGTTAGGATTTGGGTCTATAAAGAGAATCAAACAACATTGGTTAATTAGTTGTATGTATGACAGTACGGCAAAGTATATACGACAAAGTTCAAATAAAAGCACATCAATTAAACGTGCCTGTATGAGGAAAATAATGAAAATAGATAAAGCAAAAGTTGTGTCTAAGATCATAATTACAAAGTAGACATCCATCGATGCTTACTATAAGAAACAAGTGTTATTGTAGTACTTGGAAAAGAGGGTGAGTAAAACGTTCGTTCCCTGAAATAGGAACATACGAACCGAACCGTCGGACGTCTAAGGGGTACTATTATTATTACATTTATTTATTTATTTTATTTAAGGCACACCAACAGCACACACATTATTATGGTATATTACAAATCGTTTATTATAAAAGTTCTGATGTGCGGACCCATTAAAGGAGTGCACAGCATTTACAATTCAAATGTCAATTTCTAGTAATTCAATTAATTAATGTCAACAATTTACATATGTCAAGTACAAATAAAGTTAAACCTAAATGAATAAACAATGTCAAAATTATCACGATAAAGTGAAGACATAATGGTATGTAGTATAAGAATTACATAATAGTAGATTGTTACACAAGAGGTGAAAGTGACCTATTTATATATTTTATATTTATATATAGCGAGAGCGCTAATAGTTCGAGTGCCTAAATAGGGCTTTCTCCCGAAGTTAACACTCTGTTTTTCATTGCGAATATGAGGAAAGTAAATAAAAACTAATGAGATAAACAAATAACTACTTCTCCAATGAAATCGGGCGTTAAATTCATATCTAAATCTGTTGAACAAAATTAATGTCTGTGGCATTCTACCAGCCAGTATTTTTTGTTGTCATTGATGATAGAACATATTTAACTCAAATTTATGTAAATTAATTAATAATTAAATGAAAAACAATTTATAAGTATAAAATGATGTTACAAAATTGTTAATAGTTTGTTTATTGTAATTTATGCCGCAATTTAACAGTGGTTGTAAAAAATGCTGCGACGTGAGTCGCATATATTATCTATGGTTTGCACAGATTTTTAAAATTTTTGACAGCAGGAAAAATCGTTTCCCAGGAACGAAAAGTACTTTTTTCATCCCTGTGATCAAGCGTACTTTCATAATATGAGCAATGCAAAGTATACATATTCCATTACAAAATAATTACTAATTTTCAAATCAATGTAATAAAACGAAAACTTTAAATTTATTCAACATCATTAAACTGTGAATAATTTACGGACAATTACCACTGAACGTTACAAGTCCGTACAACGTTGTAATTACACATGTCGAAAACAGCGGCCCCGGCTAGCTATCCTCAGACACTGTGTGGCGATGTGTCGACCTACGTCATATCATAACCCCAGTTGATAGCTTCATACGATGGCCGATTAATGAAGCCGGCGTAGTGAGGCAGAACGTTGCCGTAATAGTTTTACGACTAACTCCCAACCAGACTCCCTGCTTGATTATGCAGCCTCACTACTTGGGATTACCAAACTGGTAATGGACGTTACTGAATTTAATTTAAAACGCAAAGTTGTTATTGTTTGCAGTTCCTCTCAACTAACTTACTATCTATACGTTCATCGAATTCACTAAATATTTTTTATCGAACTTTTCATAATTAAAACGTTATCAATCATATCAGATGTGAAATTTAAAATTGTTAAATAAAAATAAAGTTTCAATAGCGAAGATGGTTGGCAAGTACCACCTTTTTGGGATCCGATCATCAAAACTATCAAGACTCAAATCCAGCAAAAACCAAGTGCCAGACCTCAAGACACTGTGAGCTCGTTCTGCGTGCACCGGAACACAAACCAACTTGACTGATAATTTCTTTTATTTTTACTTCCACCCATTTTAATATTATATAAAATT
This sequence comes from Dendrolimus houi, assembly GCA_039645545.1. NCBI lineage: Eukaryota > Metazoa > Arthropoda > Insecta > Lepidoptera > Lasiocampidae > Dendrolimus > Dendrolimus houi. The sequence goes on along the minus strand of CM077127.1, from coordinate 17,638,570 downwards.
CTTAGAGCTAGGCATGTTAGTTGAAGAGTTTCTTGCGCCGCTTCTTCTCTTCAAGCCATAACATGTTGCGAAGCGGAGGTAAATTAAATTAGGCTCCCATAGAGTAAATAATAACCACAAACAAAATTTAAAACTAAATTATTAAAATGAACAAGTTGGTGGTAGGCTAGATAAAACTTTAACAATACTTGTTGACACTTGACATCTTTGTCTTCCGTGATCACGGCCACTGAAAAGTGGCCGAAACGTCGGAATAACAAAAATCAAATAAATTACCGCGCTTAAAACCGTTAAAACGTAGTTTTATTACATATGCATATTAGGTCAAAAAACCGGTACATGCGTTCCGGCCAGGATCGAACCCACGCCCTTTGAGTTCGGGACGCTTGCGCTAGCCATTACGCTACCACGACTGTATAATTAATCATAACTGTCTAGGAACGTTGTATTTAATGTAAATATAACTATAAATACTCAACATTTAATAGATATAGGAATACTTAGGCTAATTTGATCTCTCAAACTAATCAAGGCCTCGTAAACAGATTAGCTGCTCATTACTTACACGAATTTACAGTGCAACCATTACATCTCTCATATACCTAGTGATGCAATATAGTTACGTAATCGCTCAGAACAATACTCCGGTGTTGCACAGGGATTGTTAATACGTTGGCTAAGCCATTAACTTAGCTGGCTGTCTGTCTAGATGTTCTCTTAGTAACGAAATATCATTAGCCCTTCCAAACTATATCTTACCAGTAAATAATAATCGGCAGACAAACACACATATTGTATATTCCCAAATTAAGCAAGTTACGCTTGTGTTGTGGGTAATATACAACGGACTACTCTGGGGCCGATCCCAGACACTCAGACCATAGTAAATAACGGATAAAATACGTTTTTCCGAAATTTACTATACCACGAATCGAACCCTCTGCATTGCAGTGAGGTAGGCCGGCAAAGGCTTACCCCGCTCAACCACAGAGGCCGTCAAATAAAATTCCTGTACCTACTTTGATTTTAAATTCCAAAATTTAAGTGAAAATTACAATTTATACGATACCTAACTATTAATGACTATTTGTATTATCAGTCAGTGTGTCTCGAATTGAATTCGTAACAGAACGAGAATTTCAGGCATAAAAATATCAATTTGAATATTAAGTTTTCTCATATGCTTTATATCGATATCTTTTAGGGTTCTAAAGATATACAAAATTTGATTGACATAAAAATTACGACTGTTGCTTAGTAAGTCGATTAAAAATCACATTATTTGGCGTATCTGCTAGATACGAAGTCTTCTAAGTAGCTGTGTTGAAAAGTAAAAGGGTGCAATGAGGGGGGAAGTTCGCAATCCTTCTCATTTAACACCGCTCCATTCCTCTGTAGGTGTTTGCCGAAGCGATTCCAACCGGGGATCCTCCTTTTATGGCCCTACTTACAGTCTCATAGTGATTCGCGGTTTTATTTCGGACGGCTCATGTAAAGGCGCGTACATTTTTCACGCTATGAGAGTGAACACAGTAATCTTTGCATTTATGCTCTGATCCTTTATTGATTTTAGATTTTTAGTGAAAACCGAAACGAATGAAACGCTTTTGAATGGAGACGAGCTCGCTCAAAGCCGGTCTAAGCCCTCGATGATATAAAATGCTATTCATCCGAATACATTAGGAAACCATAAAATTACACGAATACACCATTACTCGCGATGCAATTTATCAGTAGCATATTTAATAAAATATCAAATTGAAAGCGGTACTAAATCATGTCATCTGTACGTTGGGGGTGAGCGTCTTAACTTTAAAACTTTAGGCATAAAATTATAATAAAAGGTTTTGTTTTATGAGTAAAACAAAATTGCCTCGTGTTTAGTTTAAACACTTAACACCCACAGAACGGATTATTATCACGCATTTACAGATAAATTAGCTTTGAGACGTTTTTGCGTTTTTAGTAGTGTACTGTCAGCATATAAATAAATAAACTAATACTTTTTATATATCTTTATAGGCAGGTAGTTAATGTGAAACTAATAATATTAAACATAATTTTTAATACTAAATTTTAAGGAATTTTAAATTTCAAATTTAAAAGTACTGTTAATATGCAAACACAACGTTAAAACGTCTTGAAGCTAATTTACCTGTACATAAAAATAATAATTTAACTATGAACAACATAAAAGGAAGTATGTTAATTAATTTCTCTTGAAGCCTTAGAAACGATGGCGATTTGTTTCGTTTACACTTACGAGAAACCCGCACGTTCGTACGAATAGGTACATAAGTTAACACATTTTGGCGTCCCTTATTTCCCTAAGCCTGAAAGGGAAAAACAATCAAAGGAGACCTACCATTAAAATAAATAAAAGGAAATAAAGCACCTACCGCAAATTATTTCACTTACCTACTTCTTTTTATAAAAATGCGAACGACGCATTAAATTTTGGGGAGAAAGGAAACTCCCTTGTAAGCAATATCGAACAGGCAAATTTTTCAGATATTGCCTTCAGGTAGCGCACATTTATTATGTACCCGAATATATTACTCTTGATTCATTGACTTTGGATATTGATTTACTTAGTTTGCATAAGCTGTAGTTGGTCGAGTCCATGGTGGGCAGTTGCCCACAGTTCGTTCACCATTGATTTGAAGAATGGAAGGCGAACTTTGTAAACGGATTGCTAACGCTTTGGAACACAACTAGTACAAACTTTAGTTACGTGTTGCTCTTAGATTGAAATCTAACTCACGCAGAAGCCAATCCTTGACTTCCTTTATAACTTATGCATTAGAATATTAGTTTACTTGCAAGCTGCTTGGATACCCTTGCGCAATCAGTGACGTAATAGGCCATGGCTCACGTTCATAATAAACAAAAGCAATACAGTTTCTAGGATTAGTATACAGGGTCCCCCAGAAGTCTTATAATAATAATAATCTTAAAAACATCAAGAACTACCTGAAGAAAATTCTATACTTCTGAACTAGACGTTATACCGCTTACCATCGAGTAGGCCGTCTGCCTGTCTGCTGAACTCACGCAACATTTTTTTTTAAATTGCTAACAAAATTTGTACAAATATTTTTTTTCGTTTCTTTATATAAACATCGTTAACATAAAAATGTGTTTGAATTATTCTTTGTTCATACTGCTGAATTTGGGTGTTCATTAAAATTGCTACAGTTGTTTCGAAGATAAACCTGGAAACTTTCATTACAAGACATGAAGCTTACACTAGTAATTTTTTGGCTATTTATTTAGCGTGAACAATACTCGGCCCCATCATTGCTTAAAATTAAGTGCAACCTTTGTCAATCGGAACCACTTGATGACATACTATAAAATGAAATATCAATTCAAAATCTCGCTCTTTACCGTTAAAAAGCAGCTTTAATTTAATTATAATATTTTAAAAAAATGTCCATACCACATACATATTACTACCGCTTGCAATACACTCGCTTTCACCGAAATATTGAATTCGTATTCCACAGAAACGATCCCTCTTTCGTCGTTTATTCAGTTTATTGAAAGTATACTATAGATATACCAAATTTCATGATAATCTATTCACTCCCAAGGCCGTGAAAGGGGTACAAACAAACTTTCACATATAGTTAACAGAATCAAACTTATTATTTTATTTTATTCGGAAAACAAACAGTTTATAACTAAGTACAGACTACTAAAAATCTATAACCATTTAATTGTTTCCACATATAGCTATAATGCTTGTTAGTAAGTGCTTTACATTCTATTAATTAAATCAAAAAAGAAAAAAATATATATTTTAAAACTGACTTATGGAATGCAATTCGTTAATATTCAGACCAATGCTTTACCAGGAACGTCTTAAGGTTTTGTGGATTAGTAATAAATAAATCTATATCATGTGTAACAGCTAAAAGATTATAGTTAATTGACACACGATTATTATATATAGAGTTGGATATAATGTATGGAATGGGGCTCAATCTTGCTTTTATGCATGTTTTTTGTGAATTTGATAGATTAGAGGAAATATCAATACTCTGATTACTTAAGTCGTAAGTAATAAGCCGGCCTTGTTGACATAACAACTGGCTCTCAGGTACAGCCTCCCAATATCGTTGTTTACGTTGGAAAGTTATAAACTCTTATCAATTTCGGGACAGCACCCGCTGTACATCTTGCCCTTTGCCGATGTCCACTTGATTTACAGGCATGATAAGGTGTCGACCTAAAAAAGTTCCGTGCCTATTCATTCGGAACAAAAGATTTAGAACTGAGAAAATAGCGTTGGATATTTCTGCTAAAATCACTACGTACCAAAAACAAGTGGAATATGTAAAAAAATGTCAGAGGTATATTTTTCAGATAGAATTATTTATTGATTATTTTTTAGCTCCTATTATTCCCTTACAATTGTGAGGCGCGAGTCCAGCAGTGGTACGTTCACGGGCTGTTACTATTATTTCTTACTAGACTTTTCCCCGCGGCTACGCGTGAAAACCCCTAGTTTATGGTCTATGTTACGTACATAAAAAAATAATTAAGTGTTTTATATATATTAACCTTTAATAGTTTAGTTTTTTGTTGAATCACTACAATTACAAAGAAACTAAGTCAATATATTGTAGACAACTGCACAGCAAAAAATAAAGAAAAGGCGCAGCCAACCTGATTTCAAGTACCTAATACGTAATGAATGACATGTGCGATTTGTTATTGAATTACAGCGATGGTTATCTATATCGCAATTGCAGTGTCATCTTTTTTACTAATCCGTCTATTCCACGGAAACAACGTGATTTATCGGGATAAAAATACCCTAAGTGTTTATTCGGATTATAAGCCAACCAAGTTACAAGCCAATTAAGTAGTTTCCTAAACAGATGCGATCGCAGCGCCATCGTTTTGGCTATTTTCGTCTATCCCACGGAAACGACGTCATTTATCGGGATAAAAAGTATACTAAGTTACGCCCAGTGATATAAATTAGCTCCGTTTCGAATTTCATTTCAATCCGTTCAGTAGCCTTAACGTGATGCTCTAACAGACAGGCAGATAGACAAACAAAAATTCTATAAATTACATTTTCAGAATTTCCTGGTCCGAATTATCCCTTTTGATTTTTTCACGTTTTTAAACGCATTTTACAAACTCGAACCATTTACTGATTTATTATAGTATATGTATATTTTCCTTAAACAGTGATCTTATACTATAGCTCTTTTTTAAGATTTCGTACCCAAACGGTAAAAAGGAAATACTTATAATTTCCTTATTACCATACCATATAAATACCATTCATCTGTCTGTCAATAGTGCTAATAAAATATTCATAGTTATTTTATATGTATTATTGACATTTGTAAAATATCTTCCGTAACTAAGGTGAAATTAAAGGCGGCACACTATATATAATAGCTAAAGGATGAGAAAAAGATTCAGTGGAAATATGTCGTACAAACAAGTGTGTATGTACGATAAGTTCAACATTACTTTCCTAAGTCAATATTTAATAAGATATTTCTAAAGTTGTATAAAGTACACTCCCCTCTCATTTTCCAATTATAACGTGGAAAATTCAGAAGATATGTAAATTAGTGGAACTGAAATAATAATATTTTAAATAAAAATGGGTTTTTAACGACACATTTAAAGTAGATTTTAAGATACATGATATTTTCCATTGTTCACTATTTGGGGTTCCGTAGCAGTGGCTAAGTTCATCGGGGATTCAGCATTCAGGCATCTAACTGTTTTTTTTTATTTTTTTTATTGCAGGAGTTCAGCAGACAGGCAGACGGCCCACTTGATGGAAAGCGCTTACCGTCGCCTATGGACATTTGCAACACCAAAGGTGCTACAAATGCGCTGCTGCTCTCTTAAGGGAGACTGGAACCTGGTCACTAATGCCGGAACACATCTCAAGATTGTTATGGCGACATACTTTAGATCAGGGGTGGTAGCCATCCAATCGGACAAATACACTACCACCTGGCTATGGGTTATTTTGTGGCCTCTTACGACAGGCCGCCCGGCCGCAGGAAATTGTATTCTTTCTCCGTTCCTGCACGGCTTGAATATGATTGTAGAGTATTATAATTAATAAACGTAGCACGCTTACTGACGCGGTGGTCGGTGGCGGAGAGTGCGGGGAAGGAGTCGCTAGCCGCTCACTCCAGCGCAGTCACTGTGCAACCGCCGAGCGGATGAGTGCGATACAAACCATGTAGTTGGTGTTTTATTTGTGTGTATAAAAACCGAACCTTTACAATGATAATTGAATATATGGTAAACTCGCATATTAAGAAAAAGAAATTATTTTTATTTGATACGCATTCTGGCCAATAACCAAACACTGCTTAGGTAGTTTTTCTGACCTCATGTACATATTATTACCAGATACTAATGTTACAGAAAAAATCATGTGAGGCAACCAGGCTAATGAGTATACAATCCATGTACCTAAGAATAAGAATCTCCCAGTAATACATTTTAAGGTTGATTTCATAATAGACCTATCTATTATAATAGCTAAAAATTAAACGTTCCTTTTGAAATGAAATAGACATTTTTGATTCAAATTAAGCCCGTAACTTCACAGACGTAATTGCATAGTGCAGCAGCAATAGGATACCCGATACCAATAAGCATAAACAAAAGACGTTTACGTTACATTTGGCTGAAAGGCAGAGCCCGTAATGGTTGGCAGGCTGCATTCAGATTCCCAGCTGAGCCGCTCCAATATCGGCACTCGGTATATTATTTCAGGGTGGAGGGACGAGGGGCAATATTGAGTTGTGAAACCGACGATTTACCTAACAGGAGACGCTGTTAACAGAGCAACTTGAGCTCGACACTTTGACAACTTATTTCTTGTCTTCAGAGTTGCTAAGCCACTCAGTTTGTGTACGTAGCGGCTTGATTGTTGTTCGTAGCGATAGTGAGCGTATAATAACAGAGCTGAACCGAAACTTTTCAAGGACTAAGGTAGGGGCATCAATAAGTGATCATTTAAGGGCGCTGGTTTTTATTTTATTGATTACCTGCAACTTTGTCGGGTGCAATGAGTTTTCTAAATTGTAATAAATTGTTTAGATTTATGTTCATGTTTTAAAACAACAGGCAAATTTTAACAAATTACCCTTTCATCTAATATGTGTCTTGTTAGAATTTACTTTTAAATATATATATATATATATATATATATATATATATATATATATGTATATATTTAAAAGTAAATTCTAACAAGACATATATCGGAGAAGCATTGTTCTCGTTGACATCGTTATTAGTGGGTGCAGGTTTAATAGGTGTCATCAGGGTAAAATGTGAGCACTGCTCTGATTGGTCGCTTGTTAAATTACAATATTCATAACTTTTATTAGGTTAGGACGATTTTTAAGATATAGAAAGATGTAACAAATTAAATTAAGAATTTTAAAAATAATTACAATGTAAACAAATAATATTGTGCGTTATACATGCAATTAATAATCAATCCGACTCATAGCTACCTCCGACATATATATCTCTGGAAAATTAAATACATTCCTTATTGAGTTATATTATAACTATGATCAATTTTAGAAAATAGCCGTTTCAAAACTTACACGGCTGTATGTTTAATGGCAGATCTGACTAATTAATACGAAATCAGTTTTATAAGAATGGATACTAAATTGTTAATTTATCAAGCAACACTGTTCTTACCTTATAATTCAAAACTAATAACGTAACAAATGCCTTTATGTCAAACCTCAACATCAATAACGATAGGGCCCCGCTTAAAAACTTTAAGGCCGACAAGGGCTGAGGAACACGTAGCGAAATATTCGAGCTATGCCAAAGCAATAGTGGCATTAAAGGAATTTAGTTTAGCAACCTATAGAGTGAATACAGAAATATCCATTCAACTCGTCTAAATGCTTAATTCAGTTGAAATAATTCGAGTTCTATTGTTAAGGTCCTAAATTTGGACTCTAACATTTAACTGCTTACAATTCAAAGGTAACCGCAAATTTCGAAACGAGTATGGCTCTCTATAGAATGAAACTTATTTGCAAACCGATAACTTTTAGCTGGAGTCGAGTTGGTCAGTTCATGCCATCAGCGGACGGCCCGCCGACCGTTGCTTTCTAACTATACAACAAAGCCTCTTTCTGTTTATTGTTTTTTCTGCTGTATTTCTAGTTTAGCCCTAATATCACTAACATAATTTTATCAAAATTATTTTTGAAACGAAGTTTTTTTAAAGTATCTTTGGAGGTCTTCAGGTGGAAATGAAATACTGTTGTGTATTTGAATTGCAGTTCAAGAATGCATATATATTTGATAAAAATACCGATTAATATTTTATATTGCATCACACATTTAGCTGCTAACTAAATATAACATTTAATAATAATAAGCGGATTCGAACGATTACACGTGTCGCGGTGAGGTGAGGCGAGGTATGCGCGGAGGGGAACACGGGATCCTCGACTAGTAGCAGCGCGTTTGCCGATCATTTACTCATGGCCGCCGTGGTGATCGGACGTCTGCGGCTACATATCCAATATAATAAAACTTATTATTCGATTTTACATTTCATTAAGAACATTTAGAGGTCCCAAAGCCGTCGTTTTCGCAGATCCATTCATATTAGGAACTAGGATGTGCCCGCGACTTCGTCCACGCTTGACTTGAAATTCCCGCGGGATTCCTGGGACACAAAGTATCGCAGCATCTAAAAAAGTATGTAAGCTATCGTTTTAGTAGAAACTGTGTCGGAATAAGCTAATTTTTATGCATCCGAACAACTTGAAACCGCTCCCGGGATAAAAAATATCCCACATTTTATTACATTAAATTTGATATAGATGAATAAAAAAATCACATTGTGATCGATTTTATTTTAATCTGGCCATTTTAAAGCATGTTCAGAAAAATTCCCGCGGGATTCCCAGGATAAGCATTGAAACCGGCCTAGTAGTTTTTACGTGAATCCCAAACAAACAGATAGAACGACAAACAGACAAGAAATCTAAAAAAAAATTGCACCGTGTTCTCCGTCGTTTATATAGTCTATAAATATTCTACTTTTTTGTTTTTTTTTTTAAATAGCTTCTTCAATGTACAGACATGGCATGTTTAGTATTTTATAATATTATAAAATAAAGTGAAACTATATACTATGTTTTGCACCTGCGAGTAGGTATATCTAGAGTCTAAACACATGGCAATTTAGAAAATAATTAGAAATAAATTTTAAGTAGGCTCTAAGCTTGTCCACACATCGAAAAGTTTCATAGAAGTGACGAATGTTCATTATTTTGTTATAAAGCTACGAAATCCTGGAAATATTTAATATTTTTTTTTACAAAAACAATGCCGACTTCAAACTAAAAAATAATTATTTAACCGACTTCTTTCTACAACATATTGACGTTGGTGCCAAGTAAAACATAAGAAAATAACAACAGATTTGCAAAATAATACTTTTTGTGTTTTACTTCGCACCGACTTCAAGATGATGTAGAAAGAAGTCGGTTAAATATATATTTTTTGCTTTTTAGTTTTAAGTGGATTTTGTTTTTGTTAAAAAAAACTTTTTAGTTGTGCAAATTCTTGAATAGCTTTAGAAATAATATATAAAGTGCCTGTAGAAATTATAGTACTGGCACGCGTATACACGGTTGCTATTTCAGTCTTCGGTTTAGACGACACTCGCCAACAGGGGTTGCTCTCGATTTCTCTGGGATTTATTCATCAGATCCTGACTTGTTAACCATGGGACCACCTCGTGAGTATAGACAAAATAATGATAAAAAATGAAAATCGGTTCACAATTGACGGAGAAATCGAGTAACGAAGTTACAAAAAAAATACAGACGCATTGAGACCCTCCTCTCTTTTGAAGTCGGTTAAAAATATCTAAAAAGCTACTAAACGGATATTGTTTAAATTAGTTTTCTTTCTAAGTAGATCCAACATTCAACAAGTATTTGTTTATTAAGAAGGTACAAATAGTTAAGTTTATAACTACCTAGTAATTAATCCAGGTCGTTTAAAACGTTTTAGGAATGGCTGAAACATACCACGAATCTGCATTTCATTATTTTCATCCTACCGAGTTTACCAAGCTTTATGATTTCCAGGAAGTTACTTGAAGTTCCAAATATTTCCATACATCAACACAGCGTGCAACAAACTTAGAATTTCTGGGGTACGCCGATAATGAAAGTTGGTAAATGTATCAAACATACCTCGACCGCCTCGTTGTCGGGTCTTTCATAACCATAACTTCTGTGATTTCGCCGAATTTGTTAAAGTAGTCTCGAAGGCTTTCTGCAAAAGAAGAAAAGTTATATTTTAGAAGAAAGTGTATACTTCAGGCTGTAATCTAACTCTAATTCAGTTTGTAACAAGTTAACAATCTCGTTGACTGGGGTTTGAAAAGCTATGATTATTTTCAAAAACTATAAGTAACTAATATATAAACGTGAAAGTGAGTTTGATTGGATTTTGAAGTGAAACTTCTTTAGAATCGTTGTGATTTGAAACTCAATGAAACGCAAAAGCGACACTAACGAGATATAAACCCATAAATCTATAGGACTAAGCCTGCGAGAAAATGAGATACGAATTTTACATTGTGCAGCAGAGATTAGAGAATCAATAAGACCAATGATTAAACATAGGTCCAATTCGGACCGAAAAAAACTGATAATAATATTTTTTACACTAAAACAGTGAAAAATTGAAAGTGATACTTTTCTTAAGTATCACTTTAAATTTTTCACTGTTTATTTTGAATTATAATATTGGTTGCGGAAAAAGTTTCTTCGCATTTTATATAAAAAATCAAAAGGTTTTTTTATAAAGTTTATTTACATTTGACTAAAGTATGTAGGTGCCATTTTGTTGGATAACTTTTTGCCATCTTGTAGGTAGGGACGTGATCCCATTGCTATAAAATTTTGGGGCTTCTGATCAAAAAACTGCGACAAGTGGTTTTGGCAGTCCTCTCGTGATGTTAACCTGACACTGCCTAAGGAATTCTGCAGAGACCGAAACAGGTGAAAATCTGAAGGTGCAAGGTCAGGACTATACGGCGGATGCATTCACACCTCCCAGCCAAACTCTCGTAATTTTTGCTGAGTGGCTAAAGATGTGTGAGGTCTAGCGTTTTCATGGGGAAAAACCACACCCCTTCTGTTGATTAATTCCGGCCGCTTTCTCTCAACTTTTTGCTTTAATCTCATCAGTTGTTCGCAGTACAGTTCAGAATCGATGGTCCTGCCTGGCGGTAACAGCTTATAATGAATAATGCCTTTCCAATCCTACTATACACACAGCATCATCACCTTGTTGCGAGTTAACCCGGGTTTTACCACAGTCTGTGAAGCCTGACCGGCCTTTGACCACTATCTTTTTCGCACGTTCTTGTCGTACGTGATCCACTTTTCATCACCAGTTATCAGCTTCTTCAAAAATGGTTCGGTTTCATTACGTTGTAATAAATAATCACAAATGAGTACACGGTTCATTAGGTTTCTTTCAGTGAGCTCATGAGGCACCCAAATATCGAGATTTTATGTGTACCCAGCTTTTTTCAAATGCACCAAAACCGTTTTGTGGTCAATTCCCAGTTCTCCAACTACATCGTAACTACTAATATGCCGATCTTGCTCCACTTTTTCAAAAATGGCATCAATTTTGCCCGTAACAGGGCTACCACAGCGACGTGCATCTTTGATATCCAAACTTTCCGGATTGAAAACGCTTAAACCAAATTTGCGCTACTCTCACAGATACTGCATTAGGTCCATAAACATCACAATTTTTTTTCGCGGCTTGTGTGGCATTTTTACCTTTTTTGTAGTAAAATTTTAAAATGTATCGAATTTCTTCATTAGATTCACTCATTTTAACAATAAAAAAAACAAATGAAAATCACACATTTTCCTCATTTGAATTTGGAATTGTCTTCTTTAAAATTAAAACTTTTTAATGATACCAGAACCAGCCAGATACAAATGGTATAGCCAAAGATATCTTATTACAAGTTCATACATACTATATGCGAAAAGACTTTTCCCCAACCTATTATGTTGACGGACGTAGTCTAAAAAAATATATTTATATTAATAAAAGTTAGAGAAGAATTATCTGTGAGTATATTCTTTGAAGTTTCACGTCTATTGCGTGTGTACCTACACCCACACACACAATTTTTATGTATTTGCGTGTTTGGTTGTTTCTTCTTTACAGCCGTAAAAATGAAATAATAACCTATGGACCTTCTAGTAATGTAGAATTTAAAAGCTTACATCTTTGAAGTAAAATCTCTTTATCAACGTAATGTATCGTCGCGTGTTCTTGCATCGTGCTACTGTGTCAGCTGCACGAGTACCAATATTAGTAGATATGCAGTACAGTATCACTGCTATATGACATTTGATAGAAGTATGCACTATACTTTCTTGAATAATTAATAGAATCGACGAATTGCTTGGTAATTTACGAAAATTGAAAGGGACAAACTTCCACTATTTTAGTCATCCGAGTGTTAAAACCTCGTTCAACTTATTTTATTTTAAATCTATACCTATAATAAAATTGTAGAGGTCGAATTTCTGTACAATGAAAAAAAAATGCTAAAAACCGAGTCAGGGGGATGTAAGAAGTGAAATAGAACTAATTTAGATTTTTTTTTAATTTTATGTTTCTCTTTCTGTTTGTACCGGTTAATCTCCGAAACGACAGGACCGATTTCAATGAAATTTTGTATGGTGGTTGCTTATATCCCTGGTCAACATATAGGATACTTTAGATCCCGAAAATTTAAATAGTTCCCGCGGGATAGTTAAAAACCGCACCACGCGGACGAACTCGCAGGCATCAGCTAGTATAAAATAAAAATGATAATTATAAAAAAAGTTTCATTTCGTACGTGTGTACATAAATACTGATTTTTTGTTTACTGGAAGATTGTCATTCCTAGTTATCTTATGTGGTATTTTATATCCTAAATAAATAGGTATTATTTAATACTCATGTTATATCTATCACAGCTATTGAATGTAAGAATATTAAACATGGCGCCCATTGAAACGAGGTCCGAGAAAAAGATTGGGCTGACTTTTCCATATAATATAGAAATGGATTTTATTTTTAGACCCCGATATGTAGGGGCTATTTTCCGAGTTATGTATTGGTACAGCGACAAAGAACGTTCATAGCACATTCACTCAACACTTTCACACAATAGAAGGGTCTCGTTTTGTAACGTCGAAGCCTTTTCGATTCGCAGTCCATAAAAGTAAGACGATAAGAGTCGTTCCCTTCAAATAACTGAAGGAGTCGTCAGGCAAATGTTTGAGCGAGTGCGCTCTGTAGAACCGTTCCGGTTGTTTATCGTGTCACAAGAGATTTGCTTCGGTGCCGGAGTATTTAGTATCATGTTACTCTGTTTATACTATTAAAACATATATCTTAAATACATGCAAGGAGCCCCCGCGTTGTGATTTGTTCGCAGCCACGCCATGAGTCACTAATGGATAGGGCGCTAGCTAGTCTCCCCTCCCAAAATGAATATTCTGATTCCTTACACTCGTGTTTTTACGTGTACTTTACATAATTTCCTGCCAGCTAGCAACATAATAATATAAGACTAATTACTCAATGTGAAATTTGCTATATTTATGTATTAAGATGCACAGTACAGTTTGATGCAAAATTTATGGCGGCTACTATATTAGCTGCGAGCAAAGGCGTGACTACAAAACTTCAATATAAACAAATCAAATTTTATTCAAAACCGAAACTTCCTTTAAAACAGGTGATACTTAGCAAACATATTAATTGCGTAAACCACATAAAGAAGTGTTCGATTAATACTAATTAGGAACAAATAGACCAATCACGAACGGCTTATTGCGGTATACATTCCAATTTAAACTTTCCTTCAATACTCAACGATTCCTCTTTCTAAAACCAAATGTTAGACTATGGTTTTAAAGTCTATTTTCCACTTGGTACAAAGAACTTTTCTAATCTGACCGCTGGCCTTCGATTCTGCACTTCCCAACAATAATGAAAAGTAACGATTGCGTGTGGACTTCACCATTAATCACAAACAACATGTGCTACTTACTACTATAGTATATACTCCGATTTGTAATTGTCTTTGTAGTGAACTAGCTGTTACAAGCATACAAGAATTTTTGCTACATAGGTGTATTCAACGTTAAACGTGTTTCACATGTCTGAATAGCTCAATTTTCACAAAAGTGTCAAATAAAATACTTTAAATTTGTAATATTAATTTATGATCTAAACAAATGAAATTCTCAACTTAATCCATTTAATATACGAAATAATGTTCATGTTAATCATTTTATAACAATTTCTAACAGTTATTAAGAGCATGTCAAAGAACTTAAGTGACAACGGCAATTAAAACAATAATTTCTCGTGTAAATACACGCAATGACAATAGCAAAGCCGCAGTTTCAAAACTCCACGTCGAAATTAAACACGCGTCTCGAGCTCTCGTTAATAGGGTTTCCATTCTGACGTTAAGCCCAAAAAGAAATTAATTAACAAGCAATAATCGTCAGATATAATCCATTTAAGTAACCGCTACTACCCTTGTTATCTTTATCTGTTGAATGTATTCCGTGTTGAATTTAGTATTGATATAGGTCAATTTTATGGATCGATGCGCAAGGTAAGAAATTACTCATTTCCCTACATAAGAGCATCTTTGAAAGTTGCACTTGAGAAATTGATAAGAAGAAGACTAAGGTGGTATGGTGGGTATGTAATGAGGTGGCAGGAAGATTACGTGACAAAAAGAATGTTAAACTGGAAGATTGACGGATAAAAATGTAAAGGTAGATCAAAAAGAGTTGGATGGGTTGTGTGAAAGATGACATGATGATTTGTGGTGTGATAGAAGACGTATGTTAGTATAGAGGAGTATGGAAGGAACATATTGTGCTGACCCAAAATAATAGGGAGAAGCTGAAAGAAAAGACAGAGAGAGATGGGTCGTTTCTATAACTTACCATGGAAGAAGAGGTATATATTATATATTTTAGGTATAGGTACTATAAGAATGACAATCGCCTAGTGAAAAACGTAACTTGTTAAAATTTTCAAAATCTTAATATTATTTTCAATCAACCTCTTGATACTCAAAATATATTTTTAAAATTTAAATCAGCATAAATTTTTAATGTCATGATATTTATGAAATTTACGTAATTAAAAAGTAACTGATTAAGACTTTCAATTTGTAACTTATGACTTAATTTATTGTGTTTTAAACAACACGAGGTTGATTAAGTTTTATTTGATTTTTTCTATATAAACTTTTGGATAGACAGACAAATAAAAATTAAAAAAAATGGTAATTTATGATTAAGTGTATATATGGCTAGGCAATCTAATTTATCACTACAAACTAGAAGTTTATCGAGACATGCGTTTTTTAACTTCAAGAGTGAAGGATTAGCTATTAAAATGTTAGTGGCGGCCTATGGTAATCTATTTCTTTAAGAAAATAAATGGTGACGTATAATAATCTGTTGAAGAAGACACAATCCTCGTTATCTTTATCCAGTGGGTGTATATTTTATTTAGATGACGCCTACAAGGCAATACTGCGAAGGACAGCGCGGGTGGATTCGGCACAGTTGTTCAACCACCATAAAATTAGCATTTGGCTGGCTACTAGCATTTTCATCTGAACACAACTTGTGGAACCACCTGAATTATTCGGCCGCACTTCTCAGGAAACTGAAGATTTGTGAGTTTGTTTTTTCCCTGTTATTGCGTGGGCTCTCGCTCCTCAAATTGTAGCTTGGGACACTTATTCTGACCTAGGGTGGTTATTATTATAACCACCACATACACAAAGAAAGACACAGTGAGGATATTTGCACGTATCTAAATAGCCGCTACGTTAAACTCGCTACTTCGTCTTGACAAACGTAGCATCTATATCTTCCGTTACTCTAAAATGGATAGCTCCAAGCCATATCCGAGTCCACAGATATAGAGTAGAATATACTTTATTGCACAAAACTACATAAACTCAACAATATTTATTTTCAAGTACAGACTGGTTTTCGCCCAAGGTGGATTCTTATTTTCAGACACCTTTGGATGCAGTAGAAGAAGGACAACAAAATTTCTGTAGTTGCTAAACCAGCACTCGTACAATAATTCAGTGAAATGTTTGAAGAATAATAAAAAATACACTTTTAAAAACTTTGTCGGCTTAAAATGAGACTATTATAAAAAAATGTTATTTACAACCTGTTAGGTATACCCTGCAATAAAATTATTAATAGTCAGTGGGAGGAAAGTGGGGTAAGCGACGCAGCACTTGCTCAACCACCATTAAATTGGAACCTGCCGCACTTTCCGAACTAGCACCTTCCCGTTGAATTATATCATTATTATTCTCATATTGTTATTTTTCTCTAATAAGTACATTTAATTAAATCACTAAGAGTGTACAATTACAACCAGCTACATACTATTGTTTAAAAATTACAATACTAGATTACTAGAAATATTGGGAGTAGTAAGTATATATAATATAATATAATATAATATAATATTTAACTGACAGATTTCAGAAATAATTATGGGCTGTCATTAGTCAGGTTAAAAAAATATAACGATATATTTTAATGACTTTTTTATTTTAATAAATAGATGGTAATGTACACGTTTAAAGTATTAAAGAGTGTGTGATTGTCCCTCCTAAGTTTAAATTTGGAGGTGAAAAGTTCTAAAAAAACTCAAGATATAGAGCTAAAAATACTTTGTATAAATATTGATTTAAATAGGAGCTATCGAGTAGTTGTTAAGATATACGATAATTAAAAAAAAAAAGATTTATTTTAAGGATGTGAGTAACTGCCGACAAATGGTGAACACCTCTACGGAACCCTTCGTTCTCCATGAACATACCTCGAGAATAGCTCGATTTTATTATAACTGTTAGAATTATACATTGAAACAATAAACATTTTTTGTAAAGAATGTTTACTAATTTTATTGTTTAACGGCTAGCTCTTGTATCTTAACTATACATTCACTTCACAATTTTTCCCGAAGCTAAGTAAAAATTTGGCATTATTTGTATGGAGTTTATGTCGAATTTTACCTGCTCGTAAGGTAATGAATTCATAGTATACGAACCGGCCATTAATCTACACACTTTAGCCTAAAAAATGGCACTATCACATTACCATAATTATAAATCAAGATTGAATATAGGTCTAATATATGCCTAATACTCAAAATATAAAATGTTAAATTCTGTAAAATACTTCTTTCAGATAATTTAATCTTCCGAAACTTAAATCCACAAACATTTCAAAATCATGCACAGAATAAAGCGAGCCGCTATGAACAAAACAAAATAATAGCAAAATATCCATTCGTCCTTTTTGTAATTGTTCATCCAACAGTAATTACGCGAATTCTAAAACAACTTGGAATTCAAATGCCCCGTAATTGGCAGTTTTAATCTACTAACTTTTGTACAGAATTCAGCAAAAGTGGGGAACAACTTGTCGTGGTTGGTGGTGAAACGAATCAAAACCTCCTAACTGGAAATTTATAAATTTATTTTGACAAATTATAATGACTGGAGTGGATAATTTGTTTGATTTAAATTTAGAGATCGCTTTTATCGCTTTATAAAACTGAACGGCTTGATTTAATACACATATTTTATTAATAACTCACTTTTTTACAGATTTAAGTAATTAACAACTTTATTTTGTATTGATAAAAAAGTTGTTAATATGACTAAATATACTAACAACTATTTTATCAATACAAAATATACTAACTATACTCTACTCTATCAATCTCTGCCAAATGTTGACTGGAAGAGATCACTTTTTAGCGATAAGGTCGCCCGTTATACGATCTCTTGTATTTTTCTATTTCTGTTTATCTATGTTTTGGTGTACAATAAAGAGTTATCTATTTAAGTATAAATATTTTTTAAATTTTATTTTTGATTTGAATATTTTCATGTCCCGACCCAGTGTTAACTTTAAGAAATAAGTTACTCCGCCCATAGAAGCTTTCTTAACCCCACGATCCTCCGCCAATCTTTGTATGTGGCCAAACCAGGGTGTGCGTCGATCTTTGCTCAAGGTACTTGTACAATCCACTATGATAGGAGATGATTTTAGGGCACAAATTATAAAGTTGTGTAGTCGCAGTCCTACGGTTTGCGAGGCAATTTCATCTCCATGAAAACAAGTTTTAGGGTCCCAAAATGAAAAGATTGCCTTGAAAGTACTTCGTCTTAGCAACAATTCTGTTGAAATTATTTTGGTTACAAATACCGTCATGTGTTATGTGCATTGCTAACTCTGATTTCGTGTCCACTCATGCTTGTCACGTGATAAGCAAAATGCTTATGTCTTATTATCTCGAAATATAATATACCAATTAAACTTTAGACAGGTTAAAATACTAAGCAATTTAAAGCTAGTAATTTGTATATCTATATATAGGTCATATGCAGTGAGAACATTTGACATTGTTAAATTGCGTACAGTATATTTCAAATAGGACGGTAGATGGACATTACATAGATAGAGAAATGAAGATAGTGATTCTAAGTATAACATTATTATTAAATAGCAATAGGCTTAAGTATATTTTGTACAATTAAAATTAATATTTATTTCATATGAAAGTTTACAATAACGCTACAAGTTAGGTTTTGTCGATGTGTCAGCCATACCTTTCTATTTGTAATAGATTTTAGTGTATAAAAATTACCTGCATTTCAACAAATTAATATTCATTAAATTATAGAGAATCTTATATTTTTATTGCCAAGAGCTGAGAAATATACAATTCACCGCAAGTGTCGAAACCGAAAGAAGTCACCGCTATCTATGGAGCTAGTTAATATTCCTCAATTAATTTTGTATTTCCATTTTTTTAACTATTATTATAATAAAACCAATATGTGTGCCGTAAAATATTTTATGCGAAAACGGTATCGTTATCCCATTTCTCGCTTAGTTTAGTTTATGCTATTTTTATGCGAGCTCGATATTTTTAAATATATTTAAATGCATGTATTTATCTATTTAACCCTCTTTATTCAAACATATATAAATAAAAATCCACAGTGCAACGACCGTCATTATCAATATTAAAGACCATTTTGCGTAGCGGCATATATAATATTATTTTCTATCAAGTTACATTCATATAAACTCAGTAGTATCAGAGAAAAATGACTGCTATATATACAAAGAATGACAGTCTTATGTCTGTCACTCTGTATATTTTAAAGTCATTTTCACGTCTTTATTATTAAAAAAGCTAGCCGGATTAACTCAACGATCTTCGTTTTTCCCAAAATCACTACGAAATCTTAAAAATGATGCAATGACATAACTGTATGTCCCGTTAAAGCATTTACTCGAAACCCCGGCTCCTCTCGCAACTCTCACAATCACCATCGCAGCGGTAATGAAGCAATCAATCAAAATGTAAACGAAAACAGTCCGCATCGCATATTTTATCTTTAACAATCCTTGCCCAACCGTACCAATTAGCGTAAAAACTTTCGTAGTACATTCCAATGTTATAAATTTGGCACTTAGCCTGACGCAAATTTTCAACTCTGTCAGCAAATAAAATGTGCCGCAGTAATAGTTTTACAAGCGGGCTGCACTGAATTGACAGACTGTAGGCGCAACTCTGTGTTTATTTTTTACAGTTTTCAATTACCACTTACTCAGTGTTATTTATGAACGTATAAAATGATTCTGTACAAAATAGTAACGTTAGAAAAACAAGCTCTAAAAATCAGACACATGTAAATATTGATAAGTATATTTGGTTTCACAGAATTTTCTACCAATAGAGGACTGGAAAACCAAATGAATTGAGATACTTTTCTCATCATACACAACGTCGTAGTCTCATAGATTTTGTACACGCGTACCAAGTTTAACGTTATAAGTTTGTACGAGGAAAAGGAGTGATATGGTCTATTAATTTTATTATTTAAAAATAATTAAAATTATTTCGATTATCTCGTTTTAAAAGTAAGTTATTTTAACGCCTATTTTTATATCTAAATAAAATTAGAATTTTTTGTAACATTTGTCCACGTCTCTATTATAAAGACAAATAAGAATCCATTCCGTGAAAGAAGAATAATAGGCTTAAAAATGATAATCATTCAGCAAAAAAGTTAACTCTGAAAGTGCTTTTAAATCTACCTACATAATCAAATAGTCTCACGGGATATTTTTTTGACATTTTATTATGAATGAATGAATTTAAACTCTTTATTGTTCACCATAAATTTAATTCTAGACAATTGATATGGATACATTTGCATTAGAACAATGGGCGGCCTTATCGTTTATAGCGATCTCTTCCAGGCAACCCGGTGTCCAAGGAGATTTTAAACTAAATTTCAAAACATTTTTGGTGGTGTACTAAACTAAAATAAAAGTAAAAAAATCACAATCAAATATTATTAAAAATAAAATACAATATAAATATACTACTATATATACATGTATAATTAGATAAAGATGATATTATAAATTAGATATATATATACATTCGAACAATAGATACATTCATGTAATGCAACAATTTTATTTAATAGACCAATAATGGTCAGTGACCATACGTTTAAAATGTAGTCATTGATTTAGCTTGTCTGATGGGTAAGGGGAGGGGATTCCACAGTCGAACAGCCTGTACGGCAAAAGAATGTCCTACGTAGGAAGAAGTGTGTGCAGGTATTGGTAACAAAAGATTTTCATTTGAGCACAAATTACAGGAATGAGATTGATAGAGAAAACTAAAAAGTTCTTTTAAATATGGGGGAGTAAAGGGATTGTAAAGGGATTATTTGACCAAATTAACAAGAAATCGAGGGTGTTTCAAGCAATCAATTGGTACATAATTTAATCTAAACGACAAAAAAGTATTTTTTATAATGTAAATAAAACATCATGACAATGATGACAAAAAAGAACACGAAACCAAATTTTGCAGTTGTTTTATGTTACTTTTAACGTTTATAGAGTACTTTAAAGTGTCCTGCGTATAAAATCACCCAGTTAAAATGTGTATTGAGGTTGGCTACCTGCCAGCCACGTACGGCACGGCCGAATCTAAGAATCTCTCAGCTCACCCGCTCCGGCACTACCGTCTGCGATCATACAACTATCGACACATAAAATACTGAATAATCAAACTATTCCAACCATTCCACAGCTAGCAATTTTTACATGGCATGTTTGGCAATTTTTACATGTACATGTTGAAACGTTTCCAAGTATTTTACTCCAAATATTTATAAGGATATTTAAGCCCTTTTACAATTCAATGTTACAATACATATACGTATTCCTCTGTTTGTATTTTTATTTACATTTAGCTGTGTCTTGCTACTTCGATCTCGTGTGATTTGCACCAAAAGCACTTTTCATTATGCCTAAAAAGTGAAACCAGAGGTATAGAACTTTGACAAAATTGAATTTATCAAAAATAAAACTAAGCTGCAAGTGCCTGCAAAAATTCTACTCCTGCCAATTTTGGTCGTGTATCTCTGCAGAGGTAGATGGTTAGAAATATTTATATTAATTTCCTGTAACACATGTATCGCAATGGAATATAAGATAACATTCCTATAATAATCCTTAAAATTTTCTTGAAATCTGTTAAGCCGTTTGGGTGGGCCTCTTCGACACACTCTTTCTGACAGATAGACAAATATTCAAAAATTGACATTTATTTAAGCATCATATATTTAAGTAGCAGTTTTCTTTTAAACTTTGGCATCTTCATTTACTTTTAGCATTGTGGTTTTTTTGTAATCCACTCTCAGCCCTCCATTTAGAGTCTGCGTTTTAAGGCAAGCAACAGAGCCTGCTACATACAAAACAGCGGCGAAAAACCTCCGCGTACATCAAAGTGATTACGAGCAAAAAACGCCACAGAGTTGAGTGGAAACGTTGTAAAAATCACGGCCAGACGTGTGAAGTGTCATCCGGGGCGTCTCAGTTGAGTGGCGATCGCTTGTTTTTCCCACTTTCGATGAGCGCCGCGGGCCGAGCTCGCTTCGAGAGCCCTCGCCTCTGATTTCAGCCCCGCACCCGGCTCTGTGTTTTATGAGGTTAAGTGAGAGCCTCCACAAAAAACACGTAACCGCGATAAATTACGCACTGACACATTCAGATTCGCCCATAATATACACGATCGCGGTAATATATTGTTTTTTTACGATTTTCCCCTCTCGTAGTTCGCGGTGTTACGATCGATGTGAGTGTTTTTAGCTTTACACAATAAGCTATAAAATGTTTATAATTAATTAATTTCGTGGTGATTTTGACGCTTACGCTGTTAGCTATTGAGATGTTTCGATAACGGCACCTACAGCTCGTAAGTTTCTGAGATCAAGATCTATAAAGAAACTAACGAACCTAGCCAAAGTTGTCCAGCCCTAAAAATAAAATTTAGAACTAGAATGCAGCGCCACCTACTGTGTCAAATTGTAAATCTAAACCATTTCGGGAGCCACTTGAACACACACAATATTTTTTTATCAAAATCGATACAACCTTTTAGGAGGAGCGCAGTACACACGAACAGAAGAATTTTATATATAAAGATTTCAAAGTGCCTGATTGAATCGCTAGGCGATTGGAAGAGCTGGCTTAATGTGGCGATCTAACAAGATACACTTCCTAGTTTCGTAAGCGCCATGCCTATAGAAGATAGAAGAACTAAGCTCAGTTTTCTACTTTTACCTAATTATGAATAACTAGAATACAAATCTTAAAGCATTTAGGTTAATTTTCATAATTCGATAGAGAGAGAGAGAGAGAGATGACACTTTATTACACACCAAAATATACAATTACAAAAACAGACTATATTTACAATATTTTCTAGGTAAAATACAACAGGCGGCCTTCTCGCTCAAAGCGATCTCTCCCGACAACCTAAATGAAAGAAATTTAAATATTGAATTACATTTTAGTTTACGTTATTAAAATATTTTGTAGTTATAATTAAAGATAAAATATTAACACAACGTATTAAGTTTATCACATTTATTAATCAATATCAAAACAAGTTTAACGAAGCGGTGCAAAATGGCTAGATTGCACAAAATAGATATTATGCAAAAATGCTATTCAAAGTTTAGCGCTTGAACGCAAAATTGCATTTTGCCGGCAATACAACTTTGATTTTTCGATTTGGCTTCCCCGCAAACCTTTAAAGGTTTTTTATTTGACTTTCTATTTTCCTTTTTACCTAGCTGTCTAAGCGAAAGCAAAAAAACTGCTACATACTGAATGGGGTATCATCATCATTTCAACGTTTCTCTCTCTTGAGAGTTTTAACTTAGTATTACAGAATTTTCTGATCCAAAAGTATCAAAAAAATATGATATAAATAAAAGTTGATAAATTGAAAACGTTTAACTTACGTCTCAATGACAGATTTCATTTTCCTAATAAATTTTTGTTTGTTTAAATCCGATTAGATACCTGCCTCATTGATTTCTTGTTTAATTTTTTTTTTATTTTTTTGTTAACTTTCATCACTATACAGGTTTTTAACTCGATGTCATTTCATTGTAAATGCACTATATCTCGAAAACTGTTCACAGATCTTATGCAAGCCAATTTTCAGTTAAAGTTCTTTTTAGGGCCTGTCATAGTTCAAAACGTAGACGAGACACGACGACAGCGGACTTGACGAGTGCATAATAATCGTCAAAATTTACCAAAATTACTTCGCTTCAACTACACAACAGAGATATCAATTCTATTCTAATATCGACCGAAGTAACTTTCCAATAAGTACAAAGTCAAACCAGCACATGCTGGCCACAGCCTGTATGAGGTATCTAAATTACATTGACTACAGTAGGTACACTGGAGTAATTTATTCCCAATAACTATCAGAGCCAGTGCAGATGTTGTACAGTTTCAATTTAAGGACACACAGCGCCACAAGTTCGAGATGAACTTCAACGGAACTTTGTTCCTCGTGACATTGTCAACTAATCTCCAAACCGCCAGCGCGGGAACGTAACAAACTTCACTGCAATGTCGAGATGTATTTGCTTTTGTAATAGTCGTATCTGACACTCATGCAAACAGCCATTAAACAAATAGTCATTTGTAAATTGAGTATTAGAAATTCAGATTATTAAAATAAAACATGTTAAGTTTTTGAAAAACCTATTATTTTGTACCTGTTTTATGTGCAACGCATTAATGCGTAAATAATGGAACTGTGGCCAGCATTTAGGGAATGCTCCCCATCGACAAAGACCTGGAATCCATTTTTAATTTGTAAATATTATTACAACTAAAGTTTCGACGAAAACAAAATCCACCTGTATAACTATAAAAACACATTTTATTACCCGTCGGCATTTGAACTAATTGTAATCCTTCTTTTATGATTGTCATCTTTTGTTCCCTTATTTGGGAGGAGGCAGTCGAGTGATAACCACGCGCGAAGCAAGACGAGTGTACTACAATCGGGAATCTAATAAGTGACGGACTTTGCGCGTTTTATTGAATTACGACCTTCTGCATTACGTTTGGACTTGTTGTGTTCGGTTATATTTGTACCTGTGTTATACGTGTTTGTATAGTTCTAATAAACTATATAGTAATTCTAACGGCATTTAAATTTGAGTCTCGCGACTCGTAACAATATGTATATAATAGTTTTACCTTTTTTTTACGGTTTCTTATATATTGTTTTAAATGATGTAAACATACAATTATTTAATTTAAATGTAAGATAGATTTAGTATTTTAAATCTCTTTCAATATGTTACAAATATAAAAAAAATGTTTCGCTTATTATCATAGTTCTGCTGCAATCTTGGCATAAGCGGAACCCTAGTGAAATCATTATGACCGTCTATCTTTGTATGTGATTATTCTCAGAAACTACAGGGTTTATAAAAATGATATTTAACAGGTCTAGCCTACATAGCGCTACACGATGGTAGTAGTTAATTCATCGGATCAACCCCAGAGTTGTTCGTTGTATGTTTCCAAGCTTGGCCGGACAACTACAACATTTTTTTTCTCCTATTGACAATTTAGGGTATTTTTTAATACAGATAAAAATTTCCATAAGCGTATTTTTGTAATCTTTTAAATTTAGTGATAAGATCACTTTAGTAAGAATATTTCAGAATGAATTATTTTAAATCATACCTCTACAAATCCCAAGCCGTCATGTCAAGAGAAATGATTGAGCAGATGATAGTTATTGAGACAAAGCGTATCTCTAATATATTGTTAGTTAATACCCAGTAATTGTCATGATATCCCAAAGCAAGCGTTCGTTGTCTTCCAAGTGATATATAGGCTGGCACAGATACAACGCTAATTTCGTAGCGCCTATTCATTTGATCCAATTTTGTGTAATATAATATATAGAATACAATACAGAATGTGTCATATTCTAGCATTAAGAATGTTATTGCACTCCGTAAAACTTGAAAATGCAATGATTAAGCCAAATAATCAGCAATCTCTAGTTTCGACTCCAGAAGATCATTGAATCATACGGTACATGACAATAAAATCAACTGAAACAATTTTTATAATCTTTCATACGCCACTTCGGCTCTATAGTCATGGCAGTCTAGCAGGAGCGGCCTACCTCACTCTCATGGGCGATATAAACCAAATGCCCTTTATAGACAGGAACGACTTGTTCCCCATGCTATATGACTGCCCTACACCTCGGCGAAAATCACCCGAGAACAGCTCTGTACACACCGAAATCCACTAGACGTAGCATATGCCATGAGTGATGTATACTCAGGCATATACTCGTCCAAAAATCAAGCTAGTTCCCTGGAACTCAAACAGTATTCGCGAGACCGCATACCCGCATAAGTTGCCAATACTCTTTATCTAGCTCACACGCAGTCAGAAAAAGAGAGCCTAATAGAACTAGGCTATGGCAAGGGCGATTGGTCATGCGTTCAAACGATACACGAGGCCCAGGGTCTTACCTTCGAGACAGTGGTGATTGTGAGGTAAAAATTCAACAAGATGGACCTGTACAAGAGCATCCCTCATGCGGTCGTGGCAATTTCGTGGCATACTGGCAAATGTATTTACTACACAGCCGTGTGCGAAGAGGACGCCACCGCCACCTTCGTGCTCAAAGCGGAGAAAGCCACAGCCGATGCGATCAGGGATTACAACATAAAAATGGCGATACGCATGGGAAACAAGACGGTGGTCGTCTAATGGAGGGCCAATAATCCCCATCCTAAACCATCCATCATCACTAACATGAACTGAAAATTTTTCAACAACAATTCCCAGTCAACACATTGTCACAACAATTTAAACAATAAATTATAACACCACTCAAAGTCACAAACACACAACTAACAACAAAACTTATACAGATACCCACACCAACGCGCACTACCACTGCATTGCATTACACTCACACTTCACAAACAAACCAAAACACAAAGAGCCTAAAAATTAATAACCCAGACACAGAAAGGAAAACAATACACATGGCACTAGTTAGGATAATATATATAGGTATAGACATACGGCACACACTGCACATAAACTTTCTCACAACACCAGCATGTAACAGATACACTGTACATTAGTATAAGTTTAGTATTAAAATTAGAATAAATTAATATAATAAGTTATTCTTAACGTACACCACAACACAAACATACAATCATTAAATATCACACACAATAACAAAGTAACAAATAAGCGTGTACAACTTCTTAACTTCGTCTTAAATTTAATTGTAAAAAAAAGGGTACGGAACTAGAGTCCATAGAGTCGTTAATAAAAAATTAAAAAAAACTTTCTTAAGGTTATTATATCTCTTCGTAATTTTATTATAATCTATAAAGATAAATAAAATTGAATAATCTACTTGTAATGTCAAAATAAAAATGTGAAAAATCAGGACCAGGAAGTTGCAAAAATGCAAATTATAGAATTTTTGTCTGTCTGGATGTTCTGGATAATCCCTGAAACGGCTGGATCGATTTTGACAGAACTTTCACTGGCAGATAGCTAATTTATATTAGTTATTAGGAGTAACTTAGGCTACATTTTTTTATGGTTCCTTGAAAAAAAATTAAAACATTTCCAGCTAATCTTTGAAATGGCTGGACCGATTTGAATGAAACTTTCACTGCCAGATAGCTGATGTTCAAAGGAGTAACTTAAGCTACTTTTTTAGGGTTCGGCGAAAACAAAATTCACGTGAAGGAACTCGCGGGCACAGCTAGTAATAGTTATGATGGCATAATTCTAACCAATCAAATGGCTTAGTAATTGTTTAGAAATAAGTCAGTAAGGTAACGCTTTTCACCTTTAACGCTTCTTGTTCTATGTGTAAACCAGCTCAGAAATAATTATATAATGTTTCCCAATACCCTATTATTTTATACAGAAAACGTACAGTTAAACCTAAATACTATTTATTCATAATATATAACTTTAACCAATTAACAATTTTCACTTATAATTTGCTACATGGCTTGCTTCTATTACAATACTACTAATAACCAAAAAATATATTTAAGTAATTCTGCCAACCAAACAATTAAGATGCTTATGACTATAATCAGTGGTTTGTTAGGGGGCCTTTACATGCTAGTTTAAAATCAATATACATATTTT
Source organism: Dendrolimus houi (assembly GCA_039645545.1). NCBI lineage: Eukaryota > Metazoa > Arthropoda > Insecta > Lepidoptera > Lasiocampidae > Dendrolimus > Dendrolimus houi. The sequence goes on along the minus strand of CM077127.1, from coordinate 17,610,821 downwards.
TTGTAAATAAGAGAATTAGTGACATTGAGTCGAAGACGACAGTGGCACAATTTGAAGTATGATATCAGGTGTAGATGGGTTATCTGACGTTTAAAGTTACTGTGATATTATTAGTATGTAAGTGCAATATAATATATTATGTAGGTATAGTATAACATCCACACCCGTCACATTAAGTTTTACGACTCGAGCAGAGGTGGTAAACTTACATTTATGAATTTTTTAAAATATTTTAGAATACCTTATTTATTGCTAAGTCATCGTTGCTTGAGAGGTAAATTTGTTACTTTGGATGACTTTAGCAATTTCGTTCAAAAGTATATATTCTTACACCGTACATATTTTATAAGTTTAATATTTTAATAATTATCAGAAACTTTTATGTCTGTGTTGTAGTTGTTAATACATTTTTACGTCGGTGCTATTTGCCCTCGGAAGATTTACTTCATTTTATATCGCAAATTATCCCATCTCCCGGGATGAAATGTATCTATGTCCATTTTCGGTATTCAGACAGACAGATTGAGTTACTACCGCATTTTTTTTATAAATTATGAATTTTTATATCTATAAACGAAAAAGAAAATGAGAAATGATTGGTCTGCTATAAAAACTTTAATCCCCTATTTCAACCCGTTCTAGTTTTCTTTATACATCCCCGTCTATCTCTCTTTAAACTACACCAACGACCAAAACTACCACAACTACCCAAGTTACCAAAACCACCACAACTACCAAAATCACTAACCAAAACTACCACAACTACCAAAAATACCTAAACGACCACAACGACAAAATTGACCAAAATAAACAAAATGACAAAAATGGCAAACCACAAATAAAAAACTTATCATATTTTCTGGGATAACCTTTACATAAATATATCTTAAAATATATCCTATAATTCGGGATGAAAAGTATCCCTTGTCCACCCTCGATATAAAATTTACATATATACCGAATTTTTGCCAAATCGATCCATTAGTTTTTTCGTAAAAGAATAACAAACAGAAAGACAATTTTTTTTCCCGGAAACTATTCCATTTTTCGAGATAAAAGTATCCTATGTTCATCTTCGGCATCGAATATATATATATGTATGTGTGTATTTTCGGCCCAGTAGCTTTTTCGTGAAAACGGAACAGATAGACAGAGTTACTTTCGCATTTATAATATTGTTACGAGTTACAGGACTCGAATTAAAATGCCGTTGGAATTATTTATAGAATTTATTAGAACTATACAAACACGTATAACACAGATACAAATATAACTGTACACAACTAGTCCAAACGTAATGCACGGTTCAATCACCCGCACAAAGTCCGTCACTAACGTCTTGCTTCGCTTGTGGCTATCGCTAGACTATCGATCTCTCCATTGGGCCATTGCTTTATACTGCACCGATACAATATAGCTGCCCGACCCCGTAGACTGAATTTCTTAGAATCAGTTCGACACACCTGGCTAATGACTGCCATAAAAGATTACAATACACAATGGGCTGTTTTCTAATTAAAATTTTTAAACACAAAGTAAACAAAAGAAGTCCAAACGCGGAAAGGTAATAAAGTGTGCTTTTATGGTATGCAGGTATGAATCTACTTTTGTCGGCGTGTAGGTTGTAACAATATTAATAGGGATTATATATATTTATTTTTACTATTATAATATGACGTCTCAAGTGGACATGGTGATGCATAATAATTTATAATACTAGGGACGGAAACAGCAGAGAAGGAGAAAACAGGCCCACAAAAACCGTCTGACGCCACATATTACGCCAACAAGAGAAGCAATCATCACGCGGGAAAGGCTCCAGCGACTCCAAACCAAGCTACCGGTGGGTAGTTGCCCATCGATTTGAAACCGAGGCAAAAAGGTCAAACCTCAATGCCCCAACTTCCTCAATACCCCAAATAGATACAGAGGAAAAAGAAACTGTAAAGAAGAAAGCAGAAAAAAAACAATTAGCATATGAGCAAGAAAGATGATAGTCATGCTCAGGTATGAGAAATATTAGGACGTTTTCTAGGCAATTTAAACTGAAATAATGATATGAAAATATAAGTGTCTATATTTTAAGATTAGGCAGTTGTTCATTCCTTTCAAGTTCTTTTTTATTCAAAGAGGTAATCTTAAATAAATTATATCCAATCTAAATAATACCCTTATTTTTATAGGATTGTTTGTTTACATAACCTCATTTTTCAGACACATCCAAAGCCACCCGAATCATAGAATACATGAAGATTTTTATTTTCAGTGAATATTATAGAACTAAATAAAAATTATCGCTACACTGACCAGATGAAGAGTCAATCAAGTCAACTAGGAGTTAAAACATTGGCTAAGAAATAAAATCGTATGATTTATATAGTCCATGGCAAAGTTAACCTCTTCAGAATATCTACCGTACCGTACAGATTATCTATCCTGTAAATAATCGTATATTGTGTAGCCATCTGTTGCTAAGATCAATCGCAAATTTAAGCGTAGGCTATATGATATAAACTATCTTGAAGACCAGACGGCAAATTCGTGCTATTAAATACGATTTCTTTTATTAAAAAAAATATAAACATACAAGTGACGGAAGAATATTACGTTAACCAGACTGGAATCACTTTTAGGTGTAGGACATAGAAATATACTCTCAGACACTCCATACGCCCACCTAGCGTTTTAAGTTTTATCTGTCTGTAGCTAAAAATAAATGTTACTTTTAAGCAAAAAGGCTTGAAGTGAAACTCCTTTAGAATCGTTTTGATTTCAAATTCGATGAAACGAAAAAGCGACACTAAAAAGAGATAAACATATAAATCTATAAGACTAAGCTGCGAGAGGATGAGACACAGATTAGAGAGTCAATAAAACCGATGATTAAACATAGGTCCAATTTGGACCGCAATAAAACTGATAACAAAATTATTTTGACTAAAACAGTGAAAAATTTAAAGTGATACTTAAGAAGTTTATTTTGAATTATAATATGCTGATGGATGTGGGCTAAAGGAATTATATTTATATTAATAAAAGTTAGAGAAGAATTATCTGTGAGTATATTCAATGAAGTATCACTTCTACTGTGCACACACACACAAAATTATTTTTATGTGGTTTTGAAGCTGGCACATACAGGACAGCATTGACATCTTTTCAATCCAAAACTGCATAAAAACTTTTTACTCAACCTAATATTTTATTTTTAAATAGCTAGCTAGAGGTAGTCAAAACTTAAAATGCTAGATGGACCAATAGATTATTTTGAAAGTATATTTTTCCCCAAGCTGAGACTGAAGCCACCAACGCTTAGGCACAAGACGACCCCACAAAAAAGCCACTACATGGATATTTGTTTTTGTTTGGTTATTTCGAGTCTGTTTTCATCAGAAATAATTTCCACGTACACAACAGCTGATCAAAGTGCACCAGCATTTGTAACAATTCAAGCAATTAATGAATTGTACTCGTATATTAACACTGTGAAACCATCTTCCTATCTAGAAGTGTATCTTGTAGATTTAATAGACAATTCTGAGACGGATTGAGTTTCTTGTAAACTTCACTCGGGAAGTTGGATAAGTTTCTGTGCAAGGCTTGTCCTTAAATTGAAATAGGTACCAAAATAGCTCTAGTTGTCTCATTGTTAACTACTGAACTAAGCTATCAAGATTGTATACAGGTTTTATTGAGTGAAATAATCTTCTTTACCTATACGTTTTTCTTTCTTTCTTTAAATATTTGTTTATACAATATCTCTAGTCTCCGAAGGCTTGTAGCCAATTGCTTTGAAAAATTAGCGCTATCTAGACGACATAAAAGAGACATATGTTATACTAAATATTTTATGGCAATATTAACGTAATTTTTTGAACATAATAGCAATGTAATATCTAGCAAATTGTGCCAGATAGCATGTTTCTTGATAACTGTTGTTACTTAATATTTTTGATAATTTTTGTAGTTCGTCACATGGATTGATTGATGATTCTTACATAGTCAGTTATATATTGCTTGTTCTGGAGCCGGTAAATCAGACAACTTTGACATCTGCATATACCGTGGAACAAAATAGATATTTTATTACAAGTATAGTCAAATTAATTTTATATATGAATTAATAAGTCATTGCGAAATTGCAAATTAAGGGGTTATGTAATATCACGCAGATCTTAAGTACTCAACAAAAGAGAAATTAACGCTATAAATTTTACCCAATATCATGGCTATACGGTGTCGAAACGAGTAATTTTGAATACAAAAACGTTTTGAAACTTGTCTCACACATCAGGTTCCTTTGCATATTTGTTATTGTAAGAGGACTAAAAGGGACAGCTCATTTTATAGTCACTAAAAGTGTTGCTGTACGCAATACATTAATTATTGAAGGATCTACATGTACGTTGGACTTCTGACTTTGAGTCTATTGGGATACTCTTGCCACTGATGTCTACGATAATTGGCAGTCGAACTTCCAATGTACCCAATCACGAACTCATTTCGATAAATACCCAATACGAATGTGGGACGTAAGCTTTTATATTATTAAGTAAACCATACTACTGTTATTTCAACAAACATCAAAGTGTATTTTACTTCTATGCTTTTCCCAATTTCATATTTTAGCATTTTATTATCGTTGATTTTTAAATTGATTGTCATTAAATAAATATGTTTATGGTCAGAATACATCTACAGTAATATTCTTAAATAAGATCATTTTTTATTATTTGTGTCTGTATTACAGTCATGGAAGTAGTTGATGTGCTAAGTTTCAGATATAGTTTTAGTCTGTAAGTTCATTTTTGTATTAGTGTATAGCCAAGTGTTATGTATCTATCTAAGTTTCCTACATGTTTTAATTAAAAAAAAGTTTTTGAACATATTTATAAAAATATTTGAATATGTTTATAACCTTGTATTTTCTTACACGATTAGTGTTTGAATAAAGCTGTGTGTATTTAGATGGTTAATTTAAAATATTTTCTATATTAATATCTAACTGTAAATGTTCCCTTAGTTGACTATGACATCATTAAAACTGGGTAAGCATTTGCATCAAAAAGATCTAAGAAAAACATAATGTAAAAGTAGTACTACTTTGGTCGATCATCGCTGTTATATATAAACGTGCTTTAAAAAAATCCCAATTGCATATTGCACCACAAGAAAACAGAATGGTTTCATTAATTAAGCGTTAATATTTATATGCCATGCCAGAACCTTCACGTTAGAAAGGTTACATATAGAGGGGTAGCCAAAGTTGGTACAACCTTATGCAGGGTTGTGCAGCCCTGCATAAGGTACTAGTGTCTAGGCTTCTTGACAGGAAAACCAAAATCAGGATCTATAAAACCGTCATATGGGCCGCCCTGATGTATGGGTGCTTGGACGCTTACCCTTAAGGAGGAAAACCAGCTTTTAGTAGCGGAAAGGTTTTCCGTAAGATTATGGGTCCAACAAAGAGAAAGGATCGTAGGTGGAGATTGATTGCTACCCTCGAAATTGAGAATCTCGTGGCCGAGCCCAACATAAACAGATGGGAGAGAGTCGCAGCATGAAAAAAGCATATTTGTGACGGCCGGTAGGTCAGCGTCCGGTCGGCCGTCCCAAATATCGCTGGAAAAACAGTGGAGGCTGACCTGTCTCAACTACTGGCCGATAATTGGCAAGAAACTGCGCAAGACAGCGAAAAATGGTATGTTCTAATTTCTGAGGTCAAGATCCACTTTAGGTAAATGATAACGATATACAAATATGTATGGTCTGTTCATGTTACCTGGAAGAGATATCTATGATTGATAAGGCCACCCATTCTTCAGTAGTGTTTATTTACTAATTGTCTAGACTTATGTTTATGGTGAACAAAAGTTATCACCATTCATACATTAACATAGAGCTCATCCACCCGAGCGATGATCGAATCCAATGTGGGCGAAGCATTAAAGTTAATATTTTGATTTATTGAATTAAAAGTCAAAACCTTTTATAACATTTATTCAGTTAAATATAATATTACTTACATTTAAACAATAAAACGTGAATATAAATTACGTTTAAACTTGCACAACTTTGAATATGAAATAAGTTATTAATTTCACTGTTAGCCACTGGGACCTTATGATATATTATGTATCTTCCAAAGAACTGAAGTTAGAACGCCTGTCTCTGGCCGCGAGAAATTATAGTCTACTCAAGTATGTATTGTTTCTCCAGTGATTTGATATATAAAATATTTTTAGTATTAAATAATGAAACGTCAAAAACGGAGAGGAGAATAACCCTATATAAAAGCAACCTAGCCGTGTACGGTAACTATGAACGATAATCTCTTGGCAAAAGACGTGTCTCTGATATGCTCCTAATGTCAGCGTTCTTCTTTTGCTAGGCGATTATCGTTCATAGTATTCTTCTACCATGGCTGTACATAAAACAAACCTTCCTTTCTTTCATCTATATAGTCATAGGCATGACTTCGGTGGGTGTGTGAAGTCACACGACAAGACCGCACCAGTAACTACCGCATCCGAAATAAACTGTAAAAGAGTCTCTTACGCTGGTACAGCATCGTTTTACGGTTACCGTGGCATTTCTGCCAGATCTCGGTCGACGAGGTGGGTAATCCAAAAAATGCTGGTTTCAAGTTTTGAAATATGGCATGCATACCAATGATCTTTGTACAAGATATACCGAAGACCGCGCGAAGTAGAGAAGAAAAAGTTCGAAAGCGGACCCTGGACGTCGAAACGAATGCTCCAAACTTGACCGGGGTTTTAACGCTCGGCTGATGGTGATGAAATTATAAAGGTTTTTTTTTTAGAAACCTTCGCCACGGAACCGTAAATAGTTTTCAACTATAACTTGATGGAATACTTATTACATTATTTTTAAGCTTTTCCTAACAGTTAAACAAATAAACCGTGCATTGTTTCAATCCTTAGCGATCAGGACCGCCTACGGTGCACAAAGGCTTTTCAGGTGTTGTGTTCAGAAATATTTTACACAATGAAAGCAAGATTAACAAACAGCGTGGTTACTCATTCCACTCCCGCTGAGGTATGGTGTCTAGTCACGCAATCTGCTTACTCTTTTAAAAAACCCAAATATATATCACTGATTTCACGTACCTTTTTGTTACTATGAATGATTATTTGTTTTTGAGCTTTGTAAGTAGTAGTCATTTGTACATATTACTACTTACTATACTAATATTATATGTAAAGAGGAAAGATTTTTATATGTTTGTAACGAGTAAACTCAAAAAGTAATGAAGCGATTTCAAAAATTCTTTCACCATTAGAATGGTACATTATTCCAAAATAATATAGGCTATATTTATTACTGGAAAAATTAGGGATCACGACTAAAACTTCAACAATGTAACAAAATTAGAAAAAAAATAGTGATGAAATGAATGGGTCCCGGGATGGTTTAGATTCACAATTAGACCCGGTAGGCGGCGCTGGAATCGAATTCTAGATTATTTTTTCAGGGCAGGGCAACGATGGAACCGCGAGTATACCTATATAGATAAACAGATCACACTTCTTTAATCAAGAAAGAAACAATTACAAACATGCATAGTTACAAAAGATCTGTCCCATCCCAAAGCTCCTGTCTGTCATCTGTGGAGGCTTAAATTTAATTTATTTTTATTTATTATTAGTGGGGATTTATTCAGCAAAACATACAATTTGGAGAACTGTTGAATTCCATTTCCGAACGAAGAATGCCGATCTAAAGTACAATTAATTATAACTTATGATTCTCGCACAATAATTAAGCCTACGTACCCAACCTAAATCGAAGTGAGAATGACCTTTCGTCACTACGCCCGCTCGCTTTTATATCCGTTTAGTAAACACAACTACCCTCAAATATTAAAATAGTACAGTAATACGTGGACTATTTGGAACAAATATTATAAACACTATCTTTATACCTTAGTTTTTAAGACTACAGCTTTTACCCTCCCAAATAAAATTAAACCTAGCAACTGAAATTGTTTTATACACGTTTGTTTGTGCATTAATATCTTGTCAAATTATTATTGTTTGCCAAATGTGAACACATGCAACATGTGAATGTTGTATCCTTTTTTGTGCTGTGTTCTGAAATTTCTTGGAGGTCACTAGGTAGGTTTTAAAATTCCACAGCTGAATACTTTATTGGTCAACAATAGGTAAAATGCGTTTTGTAGTTTTCGACACAAGGGATATTTTCAACAAAAATTGACAATATTTGTCATCTCTACAGAATCCTTGGTTTTACGTGTGTATGTAGGTGTGTAAGGGATGGCTACCACCTCTGGTGTAGAGTATGCCACCATATGAACATGAGCCATGTTTCGGCTTTAGTGACCAGGTTCCAGTTTCCCTTTAGAGAGCACATTTGGTGCTGCATATCGCAATACCATATATTTTATAAAAAGGAGTCATTAAAATTCATACAGGCTGTTACGTTTGTAGCACCTCTGGTCTTGCTAATGTCCATACGTGGTGATCACTATCCATCAGATGGGCCATAAGCATGTCTACTGAACTTCAGCAATAAAAAAATGTGATACGCCATGTACATGAATACAATGACGTAGATATTCTTTATTGTTCTGACACTTGCAATTGTTGCTCATAAAAACCTATCAATTTCTTTGTATTCCTAAAAATCTACTTATAACCCACCCTAATAATTTCTTAGAACACGCTAATATGTTAAAAAACCCGCATATACCTACGGGGTACAAACCGAATTAATTTAGCTTACCATAGAATATTGTTAGTCTTCCAAGAATGACTGCTATTAAGGTGTGCTCCATATACGAAAAGCAATCTTGTCGAACTGGCTTTGAATGCTTGTGAAATATAATTTCGATCGGACAGCAATCAGGGCCTGTTGAAGACGGGGCGCGTGATGCGACTAAGTAAAATATTAAATGTACCGCTTGCGGGGGCCATGTTGGTCCTACAAGCTACCTAACAGCGTGACTTTGGGACAATTTTGTTGCGTAGTATAAAACGTCACCTTGTTGAATCGTGTAAAATATATGTAGTGTAGGTACATATTATATATATAAAAATGGTAGACCAAAAAATAGAGGGGTGGATTCGTGAAGGTTGACATGATGGTGTGTGGTGTGACAAATGCTCAAATGAAATTCACTTAAATTTTAAAGCAACGGCCTTGAAATTCAATATAATAATGTTTTTATTCCCCTACAAGTTTATCAATCTTGAAAAGCAATAGACACAGACAAATTCTCATACAAAGCTATTTTGCTAGCACGTTCTTATACTATAGTCTTAATCAACGATGTTTTCACGAAACGTAAATAAAATAATACGTAAAGCCTTAATTCCATGAACTAAACAAATAATTACGTGAAACAATGCAGACATCACCGATACCGCAATCTGGTATTTTACCTGTAACAAACAAGAAAACATTAAATACTGCGTTCCATGTTTGGAAAACATTTTGTACACTTTCTCGGTCTTTAAAAAAAATAGTAGTATATAAATTATGTGGTATCTATCACTCCTCGAAAGAATTCTGTACTATGAGCAATATATATTTATGGTTTTTATTTTTAAAAAATCTTTCCCGATTCTTACAACTTGGGTGTCTTCAACTCTCGTGTGAATAGATACCTTCTAGGTAAGCGTGCTCCATCTTACATCATTACCTTTGCTTTGGGCGAAATCATGGCCAAACGTGAACTTATACCAGTCTAAAAAAATATTTACATAATAATCATAGTGCTCTTTCTAGAAGTAAAATACGGTTACGTCTTAAGTTTCGACATCGAAATCAAGGGTCCGCTTTCCTAATTTTCTCTTACACTTTGCGGGTCTAAGGTATGCCTGATTTTCAAACCATTTGTACACATTGATTAAAAAATATGATCAACTCCAAACGAGGATTTAAAGAAAAAGTCCTTAACCACTAGATAATTTTACGATAAACGCTATTCAAAAAAACAAAGTTACTTAATTTAGTCAATTTGCGGATGCTTATATGCTGTAAACCGTTTAAAGCTCTACCTAGGCGAAAAATCCCTCCAAGTGAAGCTGTATTATGGAAGGGGGCAGAATAGATCACTCCCTGTAGGAAGGCGTCAATCGCTGGCTGATTTATAGAGGGTGCCCGGCTTCGGCGGCGCCGGCTAAACTGTCCGGAGTTTTGCTCGTATTGGCGAAAGCGGCCCACCGGCAAACAAGTCACTCACCTACTGCTTCTCCCTCATCGAAAATGCGGACCCTAGTAAATGCCTTTATAAACGAATCTATTTTAAATTCCGAATAGTCTACCGACAACACGAACGGAACTTCCAGACATGACATGCGTTTTAACGAAATGTTGGCGGTTGGTCAATTTCGACAGAAATTTTTACAAAATTTGTCTTGGGCGTGTTTTCAAAGTTGAAGTAAATTAATCCTAATATATCGTTTTCAATTCCTTACTGTTAAAAACAATATCGAGTTTAGTTAATCTTTTTATATTTCTTTGTAGGCAAACTCGCAACAACTTGATGGTAAGAGGCTAACTAACGTCGCCTATTGACATTTGCAACTTCAAGGGGGCCGATATTTTGTCTACCTCGTTGAGACTTTAAATTATATCTATTTACGACGTTTTTGAAGAGCCCCCATATTCTAGCGGTCTGGGAAAATCGCGGGAGAGTTCGTTCTATAGTGTTGTTATGTCACGTTTAATGCACCAATTTATTAATGCATAATTTATCACAGTTAATGACTATAGTCAATACATGAACGTGATGAACGTAAATATAGATATAATAAATCTCGGTGCTAGAGCTGCCGATACGATTTGGCATTTGTCTACATCATCAAAAATATTCAATCTCATAAACGTGTAAATATAAAATTTATTAATATTGATGTGCACATCACGTAAATAACAAGGTTTTTGTATATATAGTCTAAGTTATATTAAGAACAATTATGAAAGCAATATACTACAAGAGTACAACTACTCGTCGTCTTATACTATACTCTCCTCACCGCGATTGAGCCATGGGCTCTCGCCAGTAGTGCGTCACCCCATTCAACTGGGTAACTATCATTGAAATGAAATGAAATTTATTTACATAAAGAGTACAGGAAACATAAAATAATTCACAGTACGATGACAATTTTATAGGAGCGTCCAAAGTTAGCTCTGGTGCCCGCACTAGGTCGCAAAAGAACCTGTGTGGTGGGCCACAGTGGAGTTCGCTTCGGTTTTGAAACTCTTTTTCTTCCATTTCCTGGTATTATTAAAAATAAAAAATAATTGAAAAGAAAAAAAAACCTACATAACAACTACGTGCCTAGGTGCATAGGAGTGTGAGTATAGATTAATGGCGTGTGTAAAGCATGTGAGTGTGTGTGTGCGTGTGCATGCATGTGTGCATATACATTATGAGTACATGCGTGAAAGCATTTGTTTTAGTTAAAAGGTAATTGACGTACCATACAGCTTTTTTTTGTTGAAGCAGGCTGAATACATTTCGTACACTTACCACACAGCTTACTTCAACCCCCACACACAGCTTGTTTATATACCTATTATTAGGTAGGTAGGTAACTCTTTATTGTATTTATTATTAGTATTACTAATATAATAATATATATTATTATTATATTAGTATTGTATTATCACCAAAGAAAATAGAGAAACAGAAGTAGAAAAATACAAAAGATAGTACAACGGGCGGCCTTATCGCTAAAAAGCGCGATCTCTTCCAAGCAACCCTTGGCAGTAATTATAGATTTTTGAAACTGACTGATATTACTATGTCATGAATGCAATGATTGGTCCCATACAAACTTTCATCCTCTATTTCAACTCGTTCTAGGTTTATTTATCTATCCCCCGTCTATCTCTCTCTAAACTACATAAATGACAAAAATGATCAAAATTAACAAAATAACCAAAATGGCAAATCACAAAAAAACTATCCTACTATTTGGGATAACCTTTACATAAATCTATTCCATTATCCGGTTTGAAAAGTATCCCTTGTCCACCCTCGGTATTAAAATTACACATGTCCGAATTTCAGCTAAATCGGTCAAATTTTTCGTAAAAGTATAACAAACAGAGTGGCAAATATATTTTTATCCCAGAAAATATCCCATTTTTCGGTATAAAAAGTATTCTGTATTCATCTTCGGCATCGAAAATATATGTAGGTATACTGAGTTTCAGCCAAATCGGACCCGTAGTTTTCCCGTGAAAGAGCAACAGACAGACAACAGAGTTACTTTCTCATTTATAATATTAATATGGGCTAATAAAAACAAAAAAATACAAATAACACATAGGTTTCAATTCGCCATGCGCTGGGAACGTTTCCAAAGGAGGACTGCATTTTCACGATGTCATAATATATCATGGTAATCATGTGATACTATCAATTATGTCATCAGGTTTGAAACTTAAATCGACGTGACTAATAATGTATTTAATCTAGTAGAGTTCTAAATTATAAAGCGATTAATTCACTCAAGATCTCAGCGGAAACTAGATCAAGAATTCAATCAGGACTTGGTCGACAAAATAATTGTGCTTTCAGAGAGGGTACTATTGCAAAACTTTACATCTCGTTGTTGGCGTTCTATTCAAATCATTTTAGTACGTTCGCTGTAGTAAACGGTACGATAATAAATCGTTGCAAGAGAGGCAAACTACTTATAAATTTGCAAACTTAAATTATAATCGTGAAATTCTGACGCAAATTTTAAATTAAGGCGGAATTGAGCAGATTTTCTGGGAATGGTGGAGAATTAGATCTCTACAATTTCTTCCAGAAGGCTAGTTCTAAAGAAATAGAACATTACAATTTTTATATTGGGTATCTAGTTTAATCAATCGATACTCACTATATAATTCAATCTGAAAGTAATTTCGTTTGTTTATTCTTTCTGCATAGCCTATAGATAATGTCGATTTTATGATGTATACTTCCATTGATGGTGGTTTATATCTCGCAAAATTGGAAAATCTCCGTAAAGTACTAATACGTAATTTACGCGAGAAAATCCGCCACGTATAAAGATTAGGAAGAGGTTATAAATTAGACTAGTTAAACCTAGCTACGCTTTGCTGTGACTTTGTCTGATATCAATTATTATGGAAGTCAATCTATCGAGTACTTTCGACTTTTGCCGATATAAACATATAGTAGTTGAATTTTTATATGTAAAAATTAACAAATAAAAAAAGGTGTGTATGTGTGCAGCTTAAACGAATTAGAAGTGAAACTTCATAGAATATACTCACAGATAATTCTTCTCTAAAACTTTTATTAATATAAATATAATTCCTTTAGTCTACATCCGTCAACGTATTATAATTCCAAACATTCAATCTAAATTATTACACTTTAAATCACTAGTATAAAGTTCAAAATGTAATGCATTGTTAGGCAGTTTCCTTTGATGTACGTATAAAAGAATATCTGCCTTAATATATACAGATACAGCCAAAATTAATTTGAAATCTTTTAAGTTTCATTTAAATGGTAAATTAATACTAATGGGTAAAGAGAAATGTGTTTTATTTCGAATTAAAAACGGTTGAATTTTATTTGTTTATATATTTTTAGTGTCACTTTTTCAGTTCATAGATTTTCCAATCACAACAATTCTAAAGAAGTTTCACGTCGTTAATTTGGTTTTTCTTTTTTAAGACAACTAAACTCTGCTTTAGCTTTTATGCCGTATTTGTCTCTTCATCCCAAAGTTGTCTGGAAGAGATCGTTGTCAAGTGATAAGGCCACCATTTGTACTTCTAAGCTGGTTTTGCGTATAAATTTTACTAAGTTATGGATACTAAAGGTACACTGCAACAGCAGAAGAGAATTTTAAAAGAAATACGTTTTATAATTTACCGGGAACTTTATGAGCGGACATTTACACGCAATATAATTATAATACATAAATAATTGAATCGTTTTAAGAGCATTGAAGAAGTTTTTAGTTCAATTTAGTAGCAATCAGGACGGCTGTTGAAGCCGGCGCGTGAGGCGAATGCCTTAAATATTAAACGTGCCAAAATGACGGGACGCGGTAAGACACCGAACCGCCAATTTGATATTTGCCGTACATTCTCTCTTCAAAAGCCAAGTGACCATTATGATAATATCAAGATAACTTAGTCTCAATGGCTTTTTGAAGTGAAACTTTTTTAGAATAGTTGTGATTTGAAACCCGATGAAATGGAAAAACGACACTAAAAAGAGATAATACATAAACCTATAGGACTAAGCCTGCGAGAGAATAAGATAGAATACATTATATTTAATCATTTAAACCCTATATGCTTATACAGATTGAGTTGGAAATATTTTGAAGTTTTTCGTCTTTTAAAGCTTAAATGTATATTACAACGATATAATATATGAAATCGCGACGACACGAAACTTAGAATCCCCCCACTCCTCGTCACACTTTGTTTATCTTCTACTGCGTGTGAACTGCACACACACACATATTTTTTTAATTATAAACCCAAATATTGCATTATTCACTTACTTTCGGATTCTATACCCAAACGAAAAATAAATATTATTATTATTTCGTGTCTATAGTATATATCTGTCCCTGTATATTAATAACAACGTTACTTTTAAAATATTCGTACTATACTCGTATAAACTAAAATATAATGAACTTCTAACATACTTCCATAGAAAATTATATTGAACATCTCATTAAAGTAGAAAAATATTTGGAGAACAGATTTCAAACTAGGTGTTTAGAATGTCGAGTTTAATTAGGCTAGAAAATGGGTTTGTTTCGCAATTTCCCTACACCATTGTACAATTGATAAATACACGGCCAGACTAAGGGACTGTCATGAAAAACCTAGGTTAATAGGTTACCTTGACGCCAACCATCTACGGATATTTAAAAATTTAAAAATAATAATATTTTATCTGATAAGATAAAAATAGCTAAATGACGAAAGACATAAAAATTATATTTCCTTGAATTAAAATCAAAACGAGCGTTGCTGCATTCGTGATATTATACGCTCCGCTGGATACGTTTCCTTCCAACCGTCATAATTATATCTCACCTATTTTTACATAGTGCTTGTTTACATTTTTATTCGTGTACATTTAAAATTAATTCATAATATTTTAGCGTTAGAATTATCGCGCAAATATAAGTTCGTTGATATGGACATTGGGATACTTTTCGCGGGTAACGGATTCGTAGTGTATAGCGAAAGATAGCCCTAGTAACCTTAATTATCAATTTATTAATTGTGGTAATTGAATTTACATGTTAGTCCGTCCATTTATCCATCTGATCTATATATGTGACAATTATTTTTCTCAAAGAGTACTTGGCGGAATCTTTCACCCTGCGTAGACAGACACACAGTCGATTTCCTGTATTGTTTTTACTATACATAAATATTACAGTGAATAGTAAATGTATCTCTATGAATTGATTTAATGGTGACATAAACAAGTAATTGCTGAATTTACACCGTTTAATCAAAATAAATCTATTTAGTTCAAATAAATGAAAATGACAACATTCAGTGACATTGAAAGATTCAATTTTATGTTTACATTTATCACTTTCGTTCCTTCATTTAAATTGAAACCACTTAATACAGAAAAAACGAAACAATATTATAATGAAAATTGATTTACATTAAAAGATGTGACTTTTAACAATACCTATGAATAAATCGTTGATATTCGCTGTGAATACTAAAAATAATCTTCTGTAATACACAAATAATACCCGCGTTCGTAGATTGGACCCAACCAATCGTTCGATTGCATTGTTTGTTTTGAATGTAGCAACATCATCAATATGTGAAAATCTCATTCGACGTAGCTTTAACATCGAGTGTCGTGAAATATTTATATTACCAATACAGAGAGAAAGCCAAACAATTCCATCAATTAATACACCATACAGCATAAATATACATGTTTGGTCGAATAAATGTAATGTAGATCGATGTTAAGTTTATTCGTTTCAGAAAATTGCATGCGAATGTAATAATAGGTACTATCTAAACAGATTTCGGTTACAGCGATCGCTATTTACTGTTCACATTAAAGCTCTGATTTTTTAAACGGTCATGTGTAGCTTATGTAACCCATTTTAAGTGTCAGTCCGGTCAAAACGCGACTACGATAGTTGTACGCTATCATAACTGAAAGAAAGGCTTTTTTCTCGCTAGTTTGTGCTTCTCTTCAAAATTCTGGATATTTTGTATTATCAAGCGCTTCCACTCTAACCTATTAGTGGTTGATAATTCTCAATTGTGGATCAAATCATAATTTTTAAGTGATTTTTGAGTACATACTTGAATCACATATTGTTTCGTTCTATCCCCTCATAAATAATAAAGCGTCAGTGACTTCTAAAAATAATATTTAGAACTAGGTAATAGATACATGCGCGTATTATATCTAAACAATCAGGATAACTTTTATGTATATAATTTGTACAAAGGGCCATTATAAAAATAAGGAACTAATATATAAGATAAAAACACAAATATTATCTACAATGCAACCGTTTTGATGTAATTGAGTGACAACAATTCGGCTATTCGTACGACAAGCCTAACAGACTTCCGAGTCGTTCGGAAGTCATGCGAGAAATGAAAATACGGCACCGTTGCATTGGCAATTATAGTCGAGCGACCACGCCACTCAAATAATGACACCAGTAAACTACCCTATTTCTTGTCAGCTATTTAAAACAAAGTGTTTTTTGACGCGAATTATACACAGGCCAGGAAAGAACTAGCAAGCCACTTGCATGTCATAAAAATATTTAGTTCACAGGTTATTTGACGGAAAACGCGTAATAACTATTACGCCAATGCCGTCAATTTCAAATTGGAAAAGCTTCAGTTGCTTACTGAATTACGATCTCAAGTCTCAAATTTGTGTTTTAAGAAAGAAGTGCGGTGTGGTACAGTTATACGGCACATTTATTTATTATTTGAGATATAAAATTAACTTTGGGTAGTTCTAAAAAAAAATAACCACAAAGGCTGTATTAAAAAAATTCAGATCTGTTCATAATAAATAAATGTGCCGTATACCTATACCCCACCCAAGACGTGAGTTCGAGTTCTAAGCAAGCGCCATTTAGGCAGTTTTCTAACCTAAATGCATATTGTTACTAGTACTAAGTATCACGTGCTGTTAATGAAGGACGACATGACGATGAAACTTATACATCAAGATAATTGATGTCTTAGATAAGCGTGGCGGGTAGACTATCCGTACCGCTTTAAAATTGGGGGCCCGAGCCCGGTAATAGGCTGTTATATTTAGTTTTCCCGGACAGAATCAAAATTCAGGCTAGTGCAATATTAAAACCCAACGTAAAATATTTATATTATAATACGGTCGCAGATGACGGAGCCATGGCATAATAGTGTATGCAACCAGACCCGGCGGTTTCTGTGAAAGGAGACGGCACGGCACCCGGTATGATATCCAGTCATACTTCGCTACCAATGGCCCCAAATCGATGAACTATAAATCCATTGTCTAAGTTTGCACAGTGTTCCTCTCTGACCTGAGAAGATTAATTTTCTTAGTTAAGATTGTTTCGTGACCCATTGTGCAAGCGATAATTGGATTTTCTCCTCTATCTGTGATTTAGTTACTTCTTAGATTTTATTATATCTGTAAAAATTCATATTACTTGTTAATTTATAGATATTTTTAACAAAATCTATTTTTATTGTGAACTTTAATTAACAAGAAAAACACTAGCGATTATGAATACAATCTGGAGTCTTTGTTATCAGTGGTTTAAATTCATGAGGATTTTACCAAAAAATAATTGCCTTAGTTTTCTTTATAAACTGAAGAATGAAGGAGGACTATAGGTATCCGTGTGTTGGAAAATATTTATAAAAATATTATGTATCTTCTTCAATCAGTCCCTGTCCTGTCCTGTGCTGGACGTAGGCTTTCCCAAGTTTGCTCGAAATATTCCGGTGAACCGCCTTTCTCATCCAGCCCTTGCCGGCGACCTTGTGTAGTTCATCAGTCCACCGGGCTGGAGGGCATCCTACGCTACGTTTGCCGAGACGGTTTCCACTCCAAGACACGTTTGCTCCATCGGTCGTCGGTTCTGCGACAGACGTGACCGGTCCACTGCCACTTCCACTTGCTAATTTTGCGAGCTATGTCGGTTACCTTCGTTCTCTTACGGATGTCCTCATTTCTGATTTTATCCATAAGAGAAACACCTGACATAGCTCTGTCCATAGCCTGTTAAGTGACTTTGAATTTGTGAGCCAGTCCCACCGTCAGTGTGAAATATATATATGTACATAATTAAAGAAATAGTACAATGTCTTTATAAACTAATACAATAACAGAAAACTTACCTTATTTATATTGTATTCTACCCATAGTCCCTCAAGACTATAAGTAGAATACTGAGCCTAGATCACCATCTGCTATGGGTAAGGTAAAGTCAGCCAAAAGGCTGACTACTTTTCCTCGCTAGATCACCAATATCAATATAATCGATAAGTATTTATAAATAAATATAAAAGCAATATATTAAAAAAATACTCCATTCCTTAAACTTGTAGGGTCATTTTCAATTTTGGATGATATTTAGCCGAATTATCACTTATTTTAAGTAGAATTATCTGTAGTTTCTTAAATTATATTCGAAGCATAGGACTAGGGCAATATTTGTGAGATTTAGCTTAATCAAAGTAAGTAGGTAGAAATATATAGACAATAGTAGGAACTTTTCAAAGAAATAAAGTATATAGTACAAGTAAAATTTACTACGATTGTCATAATAAGACTTAAAATATTACTAACTTAAATACTACCACTAGAATAAACAATGTTGATGCTTCATGGTCGATTTCTTCTTTTTCTCAACCCGATGTAGATAGCAAAGGCAATAAAAGCTTTGCTTTATGGACGTAGTCGTTAAACTAAGCTCGGTGTGTGGTTTCCTCGCATGTCTATTAGCTCTCTGACTTTTTAATGTTATGGATGCGTAAATTGTCAACACTCTTCTATTATGAAAAGTGTTTAGACTCTGTTACATAATCTTGAACGTTATAAACGTTTTCTATAATATTGTTACGAGCTACATGACTCGAATTAAAAATACCGTTGCAACTACTATATTATTTATTAGAACTGTACAAACACGTATAAAACAAATACAAACAAAACTGGATGCAACCAGCTCACACTGCACGATTCAATACATTTCGAACGCGCAAAGTCCGTCGTCTATATCGCTAATCGAGAGTACTAGAAAACGTCTTACTCGTTTCGTAGCCATCGCTTAACTGCCTCGCCCCTCCTTTCGGGCATCGTCTTATACTAACTACACAGTACAAAGAAATTGGCCGCGCACACTGAGTTTCTAAGAAATATTAATTTGCACACCTGCGAACGTCCACAAAGTCGAAAACAATAATAATAGGGCTTAGTTCGACGCTAATGATGGTTACAAAACAAGTAGAAAGACAATAGCATGTTTTTCTTAATTGCAAAGTCAAAACACAAAGAATTCCCTAATCCGGTAGGACAATAAGCTAGGCTTACAATAGGCAGCTGTGCGGCTTATCTTTGACGGCATGTAACAATATTATAAAATTCACGCCGTTCCTTGTCTGCCATGTATATTGAAACTATTAAAAAACAACTGGAATAGACTATTTAAACGATGTAGAACACGATGCAATTTTTTTAGACTTCTTTGTCTATTTGTTCAGGGTTCACGTAAAAACACTACTGTGCCTATTTCATTGCCGGTTTTTCTGATCGAAAGAAAATTCTTAAAATTTGCGCTACTTTTATCCTGGGAATCCCGCGGGAATTTTTCTAGGAATGATTTAAAGTGGCCAGATTAAAAAAACTCGAATTCCAATGTGATTTTTTCACTGACTGATAGCTTTGATGTAATAAAATGTGTGTTTTTCATCCCAGGAATCCCGCGGGTATTTTCCCCGGAGTGGTTTGTAGTTGTTCGAGTGCATAAAATAAGCTTATTCCGGCACAGTTTTCACTAAAACGGTTACTTATATTCTTTTTTAAATGCTGTGGTACTTTGTCTCCCGGGAATCTCGTGGGGATTTCAAGTCAAACGTGTACGAATTCGCGGGCATATCCTCGTATTAAAATATAAACTTGATTGTGTTGTACTGTCTTCTAGATTATTTCACTATATCTCAATGATCCAATTTATTAGCTTTATAAAAGTTAATCTCATTTTAGAGTTTAGTATCCATATAGTAAAATGGAATGCTTATAGTCACGTCTTATCTGTCAGATTGTTTGGCTGTCTGCGTAGGTCAAAGACACGTATTTGCTAAATTTGCGCTCATAATCATTATACTCGAAGATTATAGATATATGAAATTTTAGAAAAAGCACATTATATGGGACGCTATACAATCTTGTATGGTAACTACAAACGAGTAACAAAAATTCGTGGCACCATTATTAAAATTATCAATATCTTTTTATACTTAACTAGCTGTCCCGGCAGACGTCGTCCTGCCCGGAAAAGCTTCAATCAGTATGCCGACAGCAGCGCCACCTACCGGGTCCAATTGTGAACCAACTCAGAAACATTCTTTGGCTCATGCACAACAACCTTGCTAAAGATCATCACATGATCAAATGTATAGTTTACGATTCTATAAAGGACATACAGACAAACATTCATTTTTATATATCAAGATTATAAAGAAGATAAAGTTGTCTCAATATTCCATAGTCGTGATTAACATTTATACACTTATAGGTAAGTAAACTTCAAGTATTATAAGCAGACTAGCTTCTGCCCGCGACTACGTCCGCGTGGAATGGTTAAAAAAAGTAAGTTAAAAAACCCCCCGATTTTGAAACATTCTTCATTGATGCTCTGCTCCTATTGTCATTAGCCTGAAGATATATAGTCTATAGACTTCCTCGATAAATGGACTATCTAACACTGAAAGAATTTTTTAAATCAGACCAATAGTTTCTGAGATTAGCGCGTTCAAAATAACAAACAAACTCTTCAGCTTTATATATTAGTATAAGATTCTACAAAAATACATTGTATTCATTTAGAAAATCTATTTATGAGCGTATCTTTTTATTTATTGTAAGAATATTGGGAATCTTATAAGAATAAAACAAGTAAGACTAACAGGATATAGCTGTTACGCAATTAAGCCAACCGATTTAACAACAAAAACAGAACAGGTGAATTAGGCGCAATTGAATAAATAAGTCGATTGTTATTGATCTTTTCTAATTGTGTAGCGGCTGAAAATGTCGACTAACGCCCCTTCATTAAATATTACTTAAAAGAACGTAAGTAACTTGTAAGTGAGAACGGTGGAATAGACACCATCTCTTTTTTACTCGTACAAAAGTTTAAAAGAACGATTGAAACTTTGTTTTTCAATTTTACGATAAAATCAATACGTGTACATAATATATGCCCTTGATAATTTTTAGATATACATAAATGTCGTCGACATCAGTGCAAGCCCTTGTAATTGTATTTTTTGCAATTATTTTTTTCGTCAAAATCGTTACGTACTTGTTAATAATTTCTCGAAAAAAATAATATCACATAAAAATACAGTTACAAGATCCTGAACTGACGCCGAAATTGTATACAGTAGCAGTTTGGACCAAAACGAAAACTTAATAATAACGTGACATTCATCCACCAGTTTGTCCGCCTGTCTTGTCTTGCAACATAAATCTATAATATTATAAAATTCGAAACATGCCGTATCTGTACATTAAAACTAGTTTAAAAAAACCAACTGGGATAGACTATATAAACGATGGAGAACACGTTGCATTTTTTTTAGAATTCTTGTCTTAGCCAAATTAAAAAAAATTGAATTCCAATGTGATTTTTTTACTTTGAAAATTTTATGTAATAAATGTGTGATATTTTTATCCCGGGAATTCTCCTGGGAGCGGTTCGAAGTTGTTCGGGTGCATAGAAATAGCTTATTACGACGCAGTTTTAATTAAAACTATATAGATTACATTCTTTTTCAAATGCTGTGTTACTTTGTGCCCCGGGAAATCCCGCAGGAATTTCAAGTCAAGCGTGGACGAAGTTGCGGGCATATACTAAAATGTTAGTTAAATTATGTATTAGATGGTTAATTCAAAACATTCACTATGTAAATGTCTAACTTTAGATTTTTTCTTATCTTGACTAACATATTTAACGATCATTGTAATAATATGGGTTACTATAGATTTAATGGTTTTATTATGATTCCATAGTTAAACCACAAAAAAGTTGACTTTCGTCACCTCTACGGAGTCTTTCTAAGTGACCGTGTTTTGGGAACAAAAATATGTGTAAAACCATTAAAATGTAATTTTATAAAACCTTTAATCACAATTTATGTAGATTGTTTACAACTACACGTATGAAAATTGTGACACGTTTCACTTATAACAACTATTATTAACAGTATAGCTATATTGTGATTAGCTAGATCTGACATTTGTTAGCTAATTTGAACAGACGTGTGTGTTCGATTAGTGGCTACGTGTAGCCAGCCTGATTAGCGATAAGGCGATAAGAATGGCAACGGAGAATAATTAGCAGGAATCACAGAAACGAAAGTCCGATGTTTATTTTTTTGTCAACAACACTTTGTCCCTCCCACAACGAATAAGTGTTGTATACTCCCCATTGTCCTCCAAAAAAGTATTTTTATCACAAGAAGATATTTTTACATTTTTCTTTAGTAAATGATCTATGACGCGAAGGTTGCAGTATTTCACAATAAAAATATTTTCCGCGGCTCAACAGTGATAAAGCGCGTTTCCAACACGAAGAGTCACAGCTACCATTAAAGTTCCAAAAGACTGGCTGTTTAGAACAATACAGTGAAAATAAAATAATTTATACAGGAAAGCTTAACTTCAAAAGAGTCTTTCACTCAAAAATAAAGCGTGTTGTAGTACCTAAACAAGGTGGAACATTGTTTTGCATAACAAAGGAGAAAAAAACACCTAAAGGAAAACATAAAGCCACACTTTATTCGCAGAATACTTATTCAAATGAGGCTGTCCCTTCTAAGTTTGTTTTCAATCAAAAACTCGCGCAGCTTTGTCCCGCTAAACTTTATAAATGAGGCGATTATCCGTGCCGTGGCGGCGAGCCCCAAGGTCCCCTTGCGAGGTGTGTGATGTCCGGCGCCGCGACGCCAGCGCACAGGGTTGCTCGCGTCGCTGCGATTAGTTCCCATTTCCGAGAAAAATAAGGCACAACGTATGAAAGGTTTTTGATTGCAACAAAATTAAAAATTTGGTATTCTATCCACCAGTTATAATTTGCCTCAGTCGTCGATGATAATTTACACCGCATGGTAAATTGTTTGATGTCTGTCATCATTATAACAATTTTATCTTTGAGTTTCTAAAAAACAACATACGCTAATATATACGATACGATTTCTGTGGCGATAATACAACCCCATACTATTATAATATTATTACCCCAAAAATGACAATATTTACAACAAATACTACAATAGTGTTACGAGTTTGCGGGACTTGAATTAAAATGCCCTTAGAATTATTATAGAGTTTATTAGAACTATACAAACACATATAACACAGGTACAAATAATACTGAATACAACAAATACAAACGTAATGCAGAAGGTCGTAATTCAATTAAACGCGCAAAGTCATTACCGAATGTACACACATCACGCCTTGATCATAGTTGTAGCTCAACTGACCCCCTTTCTCAGTCAGGCCATTGTTTTATTCTTCAAAAATGCAAATGTGCCCACCCGACATAATTTACTAGAATTAGCTTGTATTTATAATCCACAACATGTGGCTAATGATGTTCTTGAGCGGCCGTAAACGAGTACAATAGGACAATAGGCTGTTCTCCACAATAACTAGAAACTTATGCCAATAAATAAAGTGAACAAAAGAAGACGATCATAAAAGGATTACAATTAATTCAAATGACGACAGATAATAAAATGTGCTTTTACAGATCTCTACGTGGAATTTGTGCTTGTCTAAAGCCCAAGTTGTAACAATAGAATTATTGTTTTAAACTTTCTTTAAAAGCAATAAAATAAAACTAGATAAAAAATTAATCCCAAATCACTGTAACTTGTTGGGAATGCTCCCAAAAGGCTGGTAGCGTTACCGTGTTATGGATAATTATTAAAAGTTTAAATAATGCGCGAGCACTTAGAAGTGGCCGATGGCCACAATTTCGCCCTAGGCGACCAGTTTCACAAACTTAATTATACATATAATCTATACCAACTTTATTACAGTGACCACGATGTATCAAAAATAAACAAATCGATCTGATTTCCATGCTCGCACATGGCCTGCTTAACTTATTTATACTAGGAATGCTATCATACTTCGGATAAGTCAATAAGTCATTGCAGGTATAAAATACGGGAATATTTGAGGTTTTAGTTTTTGGTCGCGTTTGACATCAAGCTCCTTCGATATCCGAATAGAAGTTAGGTAGCATCTGAATAAATATATTTTTATCTACCTGAAATGGTAATTTTATTTCGGGTTAAAGAACTTTATTTCTCATAAAAAAAATTTACAATTCACTTAAACTATGACAACATTTATAAGTTGTTGAAGAATAAGTTGTAATTTGTAACGAGATAGAAACACATCCCTTACTTTTTAAGAAATATTATTTGAATTGCATAATTTTATATAATAAC
Source organism: Dendrolimus houi (assembly GCA_039645545.1). NCBI lineage: Eukaryota > Metazoa > Arthropoda > Insecta > Lepidoptera > Lasiocampidae > Dendrolimus > Dendrolimus houi. Next base: position 17,586,071 of record CM077127.1, on the reverse strand, counting down.
TAGCTGACCCGGCGAACTTCGTACCACCATATTTTCTGAATTCCCAAAACACTTTGTTTCATGACACAAAAACAAAATCACCAAAATCGGTCCAGGTGATTAGGAGGATTCTAGAATCCGACCTCAGCGCCACCTACCGGTTCTAATTGTGAATCTAAACCACCCGCGGACCCATTCAAACACACAAAACCAATATCATCAAAATCGGTCAAGCCGTTTAGGAGGAGTACACTGTCAACACACGTACAGAAGAATTATATATATATATATATATATATATATATATATATATATATAGATAAATAAAAGTTTTATTTTATCCTATATAAAACATTAATTATAACGATGCTATATAAATATATATATATATAGGAAAAATTTAAATCATTAACAGGTTTTAGGTTTTATCAATTTATTAGATTATAAAGTCCCTTATAGGAATGGTTTCTGATTTTAAATACTGGCTTTACAATATTCTTATAATATGAACAACTTCACGAGCAAATACTAGTTATAAATAAATTAAATATTACACTGTAAAAATGGTTGTCCTCGGTATTTTGTAATAAGTAGGTCGGCAACACTGTCTATCCAGCGGTGACCCCATCACCCGCGCCCGCGCCTCGTTGCCTGGACCTCACTGATAAACCGCTGGTCACCTGCATGAATTGCAGCGCTTTTTAACTTTCATCCAGCTAAGTCCTTTAAACTTTATCCGCTTTAAACGCTCGCATTTTATTTATGATTTAGTCAGTGACAACTATACCAAGAACTTTGTAAAGTTTTTGCAATATACGTCCGTGGAAAAATTGTATTTTAATTTGCATTTTAAACTTTTGCTTTAGGTTTCAAATCTAATCTAGAGTCTTTGTTTGGATTTTGATTCCTTAATAGATACTAATAATAATAATATAATAGTATAAATAAAGACGAACTTTTATCCCGAGACGTGAGATAGCTTTTTCGGGATAAGGACCTGAAATTTACGTGGGGAAAGCGGCGTGGTAGGCTTTAGCAGTTTAATTATTTTTAATCCTATGCATATGTATATGAAAGCAATGAAAGACGTAATAACACAGAGTAGAGCACAATACAGGCGTAGTCGAGTCTAGGAATAGTACATCAAGATTAGCTCGAGGCAGCACTCTGATTACGTCGCTATATATGAAAAGCGCAATGTCTGGGCCTCCTCCAATTCTAAGATGAAAATTTGTATCTCTTTTTTCTGAAAAACATACCTTATTTTCTTTGAAGAATCTCGGTAATCCCGCAAGTCAATAATATGCAAATTAGATCCCAACCACATATCAAAGGTATTAAGTTTTGTTTTTGTCTCGAACCTCGGGAAGGTTTCACAGATTAAGAATATCTCCTTGTATATAATATTTTATATTGCCTGTTAAAATAGAATATCATTTTTAGGTATTTTTGATAAAATGGGTACCTCATAAAATAGTCATATCCGTCTATACAATTATGTTATAGTCATGTTTCTTAAAAATTACTAAGGTTACATGAATGGAGTCTGGCAAGAACGTACATATTATTCTTTAGGTCGCTACAGAATGATATATGGTCGGTTCCAATATCTTACTACTCATTCACCTGTTTTACTATTGTTTGAATTTTGACATTACATGTGTGGAGGTTGTCAAATTTCAATCGATAGTAAGGCAAATGAACAGTCGTTAAGATATAATACACACACACACATATAAAGTACGATTGGAAAATTCCTGATGCTTATGGCTTAATTAATGGTGTTGTCAACAATGAAATCCTTACTAGGAAGTCGGTGGCAATAAGGTGTTTCCGCATTTGTTCTTTCTGAAGTACTTTATATTGCGCCCGAGGCAATTCCCCACTCGCGCCTCGTAACTTTCTTTGTAATACCTTCAAACAGATTTTCCATTCAAATTAATTAAATAAATTTAACTTTATATGATAGTTCTCTTAGAATTTCTATTTTCAATTACTTGCTATATATTTTCATTATTTTAAATTTATATATGGAATACTCATCCATGCAAATTGTAAGACAGTAATGAATAATCTAATACTGGCTTATCGGTTTATTTCGATCTTTCAATTTGGATGGATCATCCAAAGTGATTCATATAAACAAAAATTTGAATTATTCACTGTCATCGGTTACAATCGTGTCCTTTCAGATCTGTGCCTTTCAACCACATTTATTCAATTTGGTCGATCCGTCGAATATCAGCATTAACGTACACTTACCGTTTACCTAGTAATATAATAAATAACAGCCCAAAATGTCCCACTCTGCTCTGCTCGGGCATCCCACTATACGAGAACGGATCCCGCCACGCTTGTACAAGGCGGCTTGGCAGGTTTCAAACATCGGTTATCTCGATGTGCAGGTTGCATCACGATGTTTTCATCCGCCGTTATTAGCACGTGGTAGTTGTAATATATGCACATTAGGTCAGAAAACTGCCTAAGTGGTGCTTGCGTTCCGACCGGGTTCGAACCCGCGCCCTTTGAGTTCGGGACGCTTGCACTAGCCATTACGCTACCTGGCTTCCTGGCAATACGTCTAAGATTATTATCTATAATGAAACAATTGTCAAAAAAAATTACATGTCAAGAACCGAGTTAAATACATTTATCCAAAAATTATAATAATATGTCAACCTAAAAATTAACCAAACACTAAATAAATTAATATAAAGTATGTAACAAATCGCTGCCAGAGGGAAGCGTGCCCAGAAGGCTGCCTGCATTGCCACGCTGTATGGCAATGCTGATTCGTTGTGCGAAATACGAACCAGCCTTCTGATAACGGGTGGTATCAAAGAGTTTATTTAGTTTATTAAGATTATTGTGTTTATATCACTTTTTGTTGTTTTATTTTATAAGTTACCATAGCATAATATTAAGGTAGGAGCCAACCTAAAAAATATAACCATAGTGAAAGTAGCCAATTGCTTGTTACAAAATGAATTGCAAACAATATTACATTTTGGAAGCAATCTACGTTAACCCAAAAGGGAATGATGTGGCAGCTCTTTATATTGCAATTTTTGTGTCCAAACAAAACGAATTTCCCGCGCAATCAAAGCGGCAATCCGATTGATGACATGGCGGAATAATTGTTTCGTGAAATTGAAAATATCGCGGCTTATATCCGTCTTAACACCTTACATAAATCGGCCAAGTGTGTGTAGGATTACGCATCGAATGGTCCCCTAGATGCAACGATCATTCAATGTTTATATAATATTAACTTTTACTCGTGACTTCGCTCTAGTTAATTGTTATTCCACGGTAACCTTAATTTTTTCTGGGAAAAAAAGTAACCTATGTACTATTTGTTCCAGACTATAATCTATCTGTGTGCCAAATTTCATCCAGATACATTCAGAAGTTCTAGCGTGATTGAGTAACAAACATCCGTCCAAACTTTAACATTTATAAATATTATAAATATAATAGAGATAAAAATACCTACGAAACCTTACAATGAATTTAATTGAAACTACGCCATACATAAAAAAAAAAAAATTGAAAAATTAAGTGGAAGAAACTAAGGTATGGGCATACAATGAAGAAGGATGAAATTCACTTGACAAAAATATGTTAAACTGGGAGATTGATGGATAGAAGTGTAAAGCGTGGCAAAAATAAGATGGATGGATTATGTAAGTGTGATATAATGATTTGTAGTTTGACAATGAACATATGCAGAATAGAGGAGTTTTGAAGGAAAACACGTGCTGTAATTTCAAATAATTTGGATAAATTGTAAGAAAACAGGGAGGGATGTCATATCTTAAACACTGCAATTTTCGTTGAATTCTATTTAACTTTATTTAACTGTTTTTTTTTAATTTTCCACTTCATACGCTAAACCTTAAAGAGGGTGAATGAAAAATGTATATACATTTGCGAGCAAATATTTCGCCACCTATTGTTTCAAATACAAAAGTAATGGAAAAACATATTTAGAATTTTTAAAATCTGACCTAGCTAACTTACCTTGATTATGTGTATATATGACAAACAAAGTCAGACGGACAGATATGACGACTGCCAAAAAATCTTTGTTCTTTATTGTACACAAAAAATCACATACAAAAATTATAGAATAGTGGTAATGTATAAAGGCGAGCTTAACCCTAAAAGAGTTTTCTTCCAGCAAACCTACGAGTCTAGCGAGAAGGGGAGAAACAAAATATTTTACCAAAATCGGAGCGACACTCCAAAAACATACTTTTGACTTAAATTCTGTATCTGAAATAGGTAAAACTATCCTTTATAAAAATATTCGCGTTGTGAGTCATTAGATTGTTTTCGGTACCCCATTTCGTCTGAATAGAAATAAGCATATTTCAGGTAAATTATTGCTCGCCAACCTTCTTTGCTATAGTAGACACTCACGCCATATAAACATAACTTAGTATAATAAAAACAAGTCAAGGGTATATTAGGCCACGCACAATATATGGTTCTCTATAGTAAAATACTCAATTTATACTATTTTACTATGAAACACCAAAAAGTGTGTTACCAAAAACATTCGCCATCTCATAAATTACTCAGTATAATAATATTATTTTGTTCACCCAGATTTACACTGAAATTGTATTTCTACGAATTTGTATTTTATCAAAATTTTCCAGTACATACTTGAAACTTTCGACAGAGAGACCATTTTTTGTATCTTTAGAAGCCACTCATTTTATTTTACAATTATATTATAAGGCATTAACAAAACATAAATTAAGAAATACTGATATGATTTTTAAGAACTGTCTAAGACTAAGATTTTTATTTGTCCTTTAATTTCATGTAAATACCTCAATTCAATGAATTACATTCCCAACCTTTTTTTAGGTTAGGAATATAATGGAATGCTTGAAAGCCGCTTTAAAATAAATCTCACACATTACCCAAACTACATTTTAACTGTAGTGTCAAGTCTCCAAACAAAATATATAAACAGGTATTACAAAATTGTAAGGGTTCTTTGAGGTTATTATCAGTATGCCGACAACGGTTTCTGAAGTTCTTTGGTCATACAACCCGTAAGGGCCCGGATAACATAGAGAGACTTATGGTCACGGGAAAAGTTGAAGGCAAGAGACCTGGTAGATCTCCAAATAGGTGGATTGATCAGGTTGCTGACTAGCTGGACTTATCGATAAGTTCGGCCCCCCACCGCGCTCAAAATGATCTATGTGGAGAAGAGCACTTATTCACTGCCCTTAAAGTCACGATCTTCAGAAGTGAGGGAACGACTTAGACGAAGAAGGCTCCTTTTCAAGCTATTCAGCTATCGAATCCTAAAAACGAATACACACAAGTTTATAAATACAAAAACATCGATTCGAATCTAAACTCAATCGATAAACATACGCCGCAACAATAAAACTAAAGTAAAACAGCCGAATATGATCGCACCTGTGACAAGTACAATAAAACTTTACCAATAAGCCATATTTCACAGTCGAGTTCAATCTCAAACGCCAATATATTATGAGGCGATTTCCTGCGTAGGTACGGAGTCAAAGAATTTTAGATAAGTGGATGGTGGTTCGGCATATTCATCGTATTGAACGCGACACTGTCAGTTTGGATTACATAAATGGTGGATACCAACTTTCAAGGTGTTTGGGCCCATCTAAGTGGGGGCAGAACTTGGTGCGCTCGCGTAAAAGCACTTTCCGAAAAAGTTCCATTGGTGAAGATTTTATTTTTTTCTATGACATCTGCAGTAGTATAAGTAGGTAATCTGAGATAATTATCTCAAATATTTGAGATAATTATTCTGGACGGCACGTGACTTTGTAAAAATATCTCTAACTAGTATATAAGTTACTAGCGGTCTGCCTCGGCTTCGCACGGGTATCTAAAAATAACTTTTTTGTTGAGTTTAATTACCTACTAAGCGAATTCAAAATATTTCCCCTTACGTACGGCCCGTACCCCAGTGCCACCTACATCGCAAAGTGTAGTTAGCCGAGCAGGGTGCGCGGCGACAGGCAATTTTTTTTCTGATACTTGCATCTTTAAACTCGTGATATCTTTGGAATGGAATGTCCGAATTGAATAATTCAAAAAGTTATATAAAGCTATTAAAGTAGTCTTGAATATAAAGTAATTTATTGTGATAAGGATGAATACCAAGATACAAATAAAGAGCCTATCTAGCGACGGCATTTCAATTAAAATTTTAAAACAAAGGAACACTTATTGTGGCATAACTATAATAGTTAGACATATGTTGTCGCGGCACTTTTTGTAAATAATGATGCGTTCTGTAAAATGGTAGTACATTATTTTATTCTATCATCAATAGTTTTTGCAGCGCACGCGATGTAAAGAATATTTTAGATATTTTTTACACCTTGGGTTACATTATTGGAGTTTTAGTAAGGATCCCTAATTTTTTTGAAAATATAATATAGCCTGTGTCACCTGGGGATAGTGTAGCTTGCCAACAGTGAAAGAAGTTTTCAAATCGGTTGAGCAGTTTCGCGAGCCTATTTAATGCAAATAAACAATTAAGTCTTTCCTCTTTATAATATTAGTATAGATTAGTATGTATTTTAAAATAATATAAGTAATACATAAATATAACTAATTTGAATCTGAATGCACTCACTACCTACATCGCTAAATCAGGTAAGATTCCTACTCCTACTAATATTATAAATGCGAAAGTTTGTAAGAATGTACGGACGTATGGATGTATGTTTGTTACTCTTTCACGCAAAAACTACAGAATAGATTTTGATGAAACTTTACAATAATATAGCGTACACATCAGAATAACACATAAACTATAATTTATAACGATATAGTATGAATTATCCAAAATATAACGATTTTCCATCACCACGCGAGTGGAACGGCGGGGCGCAGCTAGGTTAGGTAGGTTGTCTGTAAGATATCGCTCTGAGCGATAAGGCCGCCTATTACATACTTTGCCTCTAAATTTTGTTACTGAAGTTTGGTGTCTGTTATTTTGGTGAGCAGTAAAATATTGTCTATCTATCTAACTTTTATAGTTTGCAGTACGCCTTTGATAAATGTATCAACTAACATCATTAATTGTGTTATTACTATTATTTTCATATATATTTATATTAACAAATTTTGTTCACATTTTTGTTAAATATGTAAAAATACTAACTATTATATATTTTATTTATAAAATAACATATAAATATTTAAAAAAGAATTGTTCTCCGCCGGCAGAGGGGCTACCAGTAGTTAAGGCTCCAGAGACAGGAACCTCTTCACATTACATGCCGTGCCCAGTAGAGTTGCCTTCTGTACCTACCCGTTATTATTAAACCATTAATTTTGTTATCGATTGATATTTACTTTCTACATTTATTCATAGACTCACGCTCTAAGCAATTCTTGTTGTTTTTCATAGATGGCGTTTAAAGTTCATAAGAATTGTAATTTAATATCTACAGTATTTTGCAATACCATATCAGAGTTGTTTTAAATAATGTTTTTAATTTACTAAAAATAATCTATTAATAATAACTATTAATAATATATAAAATTCTAAATATGCAGTGTTTGTACATTGAAACTTTTAAAAAAACCACTGGAATATACTATATAAACGACGGAGAATACGAAGCAATTTTTTTTGATTTCTTGTCTGTTTGTTCGGGATTCACGTAAAAACTACGAGGCCGATTTTGATGAGGTTTTCGGTGATCGACAAGTAATTCTTATACTATACTATACCGTATACTATGCGCTACTTATTATTCTGGAAATCTTCCGGGAAATTTTCTAGGAATTATTTAAAATGACCAGATTAAAAAAAAATCGAATTCCAATGTGAATTTTTCACTGATTGATAGCTTTGATGTAATAAAATGAGTGATTTTTTATCCCTGGAATTATCCCCGGAGCGGTTTGTAGTTGTTCAGGTGCATAAAAATAAGCTTATTCCGGCACAGTTTTCACTAAAACAGTAGCTTACATTCTTTTTTTAAATGCTGCGATACTTTGTGTCGGAAATCCCACGGGAACTTCAAGTCAAACATAAAAATGCTCAGTTTTAGATAAATTACATTCGCAAGTTACATACATAGATATTATCACGCCTGTTTCCCATAGAGGTAGACAGAGAGACATTTCCACTTGCTACGATATTGACATCCATCTTTCGCTTCATCTACATTCATTAAATCTTTTTATAGATACACTTTTATTATAGGAGCCTTTTTTCCTGGCTATTCTTTAAGACATCTGCGATTTGATCGAGGCACGTCGCGGTCTAACAGCATCAATTCTATCACCCACACTGTTGCCATACACTTGATTTTCGAGTATGTTTTCATCTATTCTCTCTACATGTCGAAGCCACCTTAAAATTCCTTTCTCAAGTCTATTATATATATAATGGTTTATAGAGTTACTGTACATAGTTTAAAGCCCTGTACAATAACTCTATTTTACTTACATAAAAACTTATTTAGGTTTTTTATATCGCGAGCGGAACCGCGGGCAAATGCTAGCTTATGTATATACCTTCCTTGAAAAATTATGTGACTTATGGTGTTTAACCACTTAAAAGTCCGTTGCGTGGTTTAGGAGGAATTAGCGGATATACATACAGACAGACAAACGCGGAAAGCGATTTTATTTTATACTTTTAAAATATGTTTATTCAGACTACGGCGCTATTTATTGTCACCGAAATTCTTTAAAAGAAAACAAGGTACAAACCTAACTATTGCTACATACAATTCGCAGCACTAGCGTTAGATTACTATGCGCGAACACGAGCGCGGCGCACCTCAAAACTGGGATCAGAACCTCGAGAGAACAACTTCTACTTTCCAACACTTATGTACAATGTGTGATATACTCACATTAGGAGGTTAATTAAAAGATGTTCCTGGTACGAGTTCAGTGTACGAACGGCTGCTTTGAAATGTTAGTGTTACGAGTATTACATTTGTACTTATATTTCCAGTGCTAGTTTAATTTTAAGACTTTGTTTAACCAATGTAGAAAAATCTAAAATTGATTTCGATTATTACTGACTACCTACTACTGGACTTAGGCCTGCCCAAATTTGCGCCATATATTTATTCCTGTCCTCTGCTTTCCTCATCCAACCCGTAGGACCGAGAACTTTGTGTATATCATCGGTCCGCCCAGCTGGAGGATAACCCTCATCATGATTGCCCAGATTGTTTTCCATCTAGGACTCACTTGCTCCGTCGGCCATATATGTAGATTTTGTAATATGTGTATATTTTCTTTTGTGCTCATCTAGGGAAATGTGGATTTTGTGTATATAATTTTTAATTACATAAGTAATGCAATCAATTAAATAGCTTAACAACAACAATAGAGTTTTAAATAGTGAATGATAAGAAGTAAGTCCGATAATTTCCCTGTTTTGTAGACAACAACTAAGTCTTATGGCCGCTTCCTATATCTTACCGACCGTTCATTTGCCTTACCATCGGTTGAATTTTGACATTAGTTGTATGAAGCTTATGCGAAATTTTAACGGATAGTAAGGAAAATGAACGGTTTGTAAGATATAAGAACTGTCCATTAATGAGTGAAATTTCAACTGCTTAGTAATTTGATTCAAAAAGTGTTAAAAAAGGAGTCAAAAAGAGACAGAAGATTTAGTAAAAATGCTTTTTAAAGTTACATTTTTTACTTATATTGAATAATTATTCATCAAACTATCAACATCAAACTACTTGTACGGTAAAGATTTGCAAATCGTACTAAGTTTTTACTTAATTATACCTATTTATCTTACTAAGTTATACCTCAATATCAATTACATCAATTCACGTAATAAAAGCCTGCGAACTCAATTACAAAATGCAGTGCATAAAAGTAATAACCACTGAAATAATTACAAAGTGCTTCACACGTTCACAGTCGACACATTTAGCTGCTTATTCATCCCATCAATATGAATGCCTAATGAAAATGCAAATTTCCAAAATTTTGTTCAACAAATTCACTAAAATTCATCGATATGAATACATACAGAGATTCGTCGGAATTCAAACCGATAATTGAATATTCAAATATTAACATACTAACCAGAAATAGATAACTGCACATAGCGTTTAATACGAGATATGGACAAATGGAATTCTGGTTGATTGCTTTTAAAATTAAAACGCGAGCATCAACTAAATGCTTTTAAAGAAAACTTTAGTTTAATACAATACTATTTTTGTATAATACAGGATTATAAAATGAAATACAATACATGCAACAGCAAGGATTATAAATATAGATATTATGATAGTAAGATAACCGTCATGTAAATTAAAAATATTCTTTGCAAAAGTTTACATAATTGTAGTAAGCATTTTAAAAGAATTTAAATAATAATTATATCACATTTCATAAACTTAATTACCTACATATACATACCAGCTGTCACTCACGACTTCTTCCGTATTCCTTTTTTTACTTTCTGAATCAAATAAAAAAAATTGTGTATAGTAGAAGTGAAACTTCAGAGAATATACTCACAGATAATTCTTCTCTAACTTTTATTAATAAAAATATAATTCCTTTAGCCTACATCCGTCAACATATTATAATTCAAAATAAACTTCTCAAGTATTAGTTAAAAAATTTCCTGTTTTAGTCTAAAAAATATTATTATCAGTTTTATTTCCGTCCAAATTGGACCTATGTTTAATTATCGGTCTTATTGACTCTCTAATCTGTGTTGCACAATGTAAAACTCGTATCTCATTCTCTCGCAGGGTTAGTCATATTGATTTATGTGTTTATCTCTTACTAGTGTCGCTTTTTCGTTTCGTTTCAAACCACAACGATTCTAAAAAAGTTTCACTTCAAAGAGGAAGAGTAAAAGCAAAATCAACAAAAATATTTTCCATATAAAAAGTATAAGGAGTTAACGCGCTGCAGTTCCATGAATTGGTGAGTTAAAATCGATTGCACAGAAACCTTCACCGTGAGAACACAAGAAATGTGCCAACTTTCATATATTCATACATTCATCTTTTGTACATACATAGTTCCATTTATTTGACGTTTGAGATTCCTTCACGGAAACTGATTCTTATAAGCTTACAATAAGTTAATGAAATAATAATTGTGTTTTTATTTTCAAAAGTTTAATTGATTCTGCAAAAATGTTCCCGAGACTCCTTTTAGATTTTGCCATAGAGGCGTACTTGAAAAATTCAACTGTATATGAGTGTAACAGAAGAAAAGTGATACCATTCGTTTAATATGTAGTTGTGATGTTATAGTATAATGTACAATAATATAAATAAACTATGTAGCTACTTTCAATAAAGGTATATAATAGAAGCTACAATTAATATAATGAGGGTTACGCTTGTAAGGTCACGGTGCGCAAACAAACGAATACACGTTTAAGCCCCGGCTTGCTTTAGTTCAAGTGTCCCGATTCCCATAATTATTAATTCCAATTGTGAGATAGTAAAAAGCGAGATGCATTCAATGTACGGATTTCTGTTACAAAATTTCGGTTCAAACTAAATTATACAGTTTCATTAAATAAAATTTCTTACATATCTATTAGCTGTTGAATAACTAGTTATTTTGATATTATGGGAAACTATATCAGTTGAATATAGAGATATGTCTATAAACGTATGTATAAATTGGTTGGGATATTCATTTCTTCTTCATGACCTTAGGAAGAAATCGATTTTTGGCGTATAATTATGTATTTACGATAAGAGGAATTTATTTATAGACAATACTTTACGGGAGCGAAATTATATAAAAAACTAAATTTTTAAGTACTTTTAAATCTAATTAGTCTACTAAAAGAAATTATAGTGTTAGGCATATTCCCGTATGTATTCACAAGACATGATCACGTTCTCATAAATTTCTTATGTCTCGACATATCGCTCTCAAGAACCACAGGTTCATATTATTCTAGAATTCCTTATGCATAGAGCATTGATACAGATATTATTCGATAAAATGGGAATATTACCTGTCCCTTTCACATCCCGTTCTGTCGAAAACATTTTAATTTTGGGTGGACTATAACATAAACTGTTGATGTGCGTATGAGTTAAAGTATGAGTGTAGGATTATTATGCAAGCGCCCTAACGGGGGCGCCCTAAGCGGACGCCATCTCGCGTCGCTCGTCTGTTCCAGCTATAACATCATATGGTATTCTTGTCTAAATAGATAAAAAGAAAGAAAGTGGACCCCGAACTCGGAAGCGAAAGCCTAGGATGTAACCGTGCTTTAACGCTAGTTATAATTATAGTGATTTCAATAATTTCTTACAAACATTGATTGACAGCTAGAATTAATTTTTAACGGAAGACAAAGTCATAAATTGGAATTATAATAGTGTACTTGCAATAATTTTTTTCATTTATGTACACACTTTTTTGGGCCGCTTGCATAACGTTCCTTAAATCTGGGTGTCTGGGATGGGCCGCAGAGTGGTCCGTTGTATATAACCGATAACACAAGCGTAACTTGCTTAATTTGGGGATATACAGTGTATAACTTGTCTGCCGATTTATAAAAAAAAAAATTAGTTGAGAAACACCAAACACATTTAACACCCTTAAATACGATTAGCGTCTTGCATAATGCAAAATTTGTCGCTAAATGTGTTTAAAGAACTCTCAAAGTTAATCATCCAAAAATGGGTATTTAACTGCCCTAAACTCATTTAAGGACACATAATAGATCTGCATTCTGTTTTAAATAATAGAACTGCCAGATATATTCGGATTTTACCTGAAGCTAGTTCATTTAGCACAGCGTCGTCCCTATAGAATTCAAATATGGTCGACATTTTCTGATATACTTTATTATTTTAATTCTTAAGATGGCTTTGCAATTGCTTGATTTGTATTCTGTCGAATATGTGACAATACGATTGGGAACGTGTATAGATATGCCAGGTATAACTTATTTCAAATTAAAAGAATACACAATTAATATAAATTATAATAAATTTCAAAGTACAATCACAAACCTGGTGTCCATAGTGGAGAAAACTAATTTTCTAGTAAAATATTTATTGGTATTTTTGAGTTGTGTATCTAGCCAGGGTCAAGTTAGAATTTGGTTGAGGCTTTTACCAAATAGTAGATCTTGGATTTCACTAAATAGTGGAAACTTTCAACTCAAATGCACAATTCTAGGTTATTCAATATTATAGAAATATTGTGCACTTTTATTTGTTATTTGAAAATAAAACAGCACAGCAAAAATCATTCTTTAGGTTGCCGTCTAAAATTCTGAAGCAAACTTAACCAAACGAACGTAATTTCAAATGTCAAGTTGACATTTACCAACTAAAATTCCTTTTAACGTAAGAAATAACTAACATTAAAGCTAAATTTCGTGTGTTTGTTCGAAAAAATGGATCGCAGCGTGATACGGAACACATCTGGCTGTTTTACCGACAGCATAAATACATTTAGCTAAATAACATGGGAGATCGCCTTATGCAAGGCATCTTAAATACGTTTTGTGTAAAACGTATTTAGGCAGTTTAATATGATTAGCTAATTTTTATTTAAAGGCGATTGTTATGTAAGCGGTCCTAAGAATTACTAAATTAAGCAATGTAATCTGCATATTTAGTTATTTTATTAATCCATTCTAATTCTTCAAATACTTTTAAATTAAAAAATACAGTTCAGTTACAACGTACATAAAACCCTACTATTGTATTCTACAGAAAATTGTTGCAGAATTTCAAGTACAAATTCAATTGAACTAGATTTCGGCAGTCATATTCTGTACGTACCTATGACGGACAAGATAATCTGACAAGGAAATCTAGTTTGCTCGCTAATCGCCGACTAGATAGCTATTGTTAAAGTGGCCGCTACACGTGAACGACTGGATTTTATTGAACGTAACTAGGACGTGAAAAGTGACTCATTTAATTTTAGTTTTCGAAACGACCTAAATCTTTTTCATTATTAGGACTTAAAACAAACTAATGCTTCGTAAAAACTACAAATTTGTGGATTAGTCCTATCTTTATGATGTATTATTTTCTGAATCTATATTTATTAAGAATAAGATTCTAGTTTCCCAGTCAAATGAAAAAAATGAAACTTATAACAATTCAAGCTACTCGATTGAGATATATGGGATGATTTCAGCTAAATTACATTGTCACAAGGTAGCCGTAACCAAATGACAAAAACAGTAACCGTTTGTCATTCTGCAGCGTTGTGAGTCCATTCATTGACCGGGACTCACACGAATTTGAGCAATTTTATTATTTAATTATAATAAGCCCGCGACTTCGTCCATGCTTGACTTGAAATTACCGCGGGATTCCCGAGGATACAAAGTATTGTAGTATTTATAAAAATAATGTAAGCTATCGTTTTAGTTTTATCTTGACTTTCAACATTAATTTCACATTTATTAGTTTTATTCGTCACTTCATCCTTCACTCCTCATAAATTCACAAACCACATTCTATGTTTACCTGTCGTTATCAGGTCTTTTAATAGGATTATGAAATAATTATTATCAAGATTCCTTTATAACTCGAGTACCAATGGTAGTGGCATCAAGCGTGGACGAGAGGCAGCGTCGTCAATAATTCATGCGGTAGGCACGTCGTGGCCGCCAGCCGGTCCTAATTGATTCCTGATGCGGTCCGTGAGCTGATCGCATCACTGCCTCCTTGTACTGCCCTCTGAGGACCCGTGCGCCTCATTACCTACTTACGGGCTCATACATGCGTGGACGATGAAACTTGAACATATTATACTGAATAATAAATAGGATGCTGATTAATATTAAACATAAAATATGTTATTTTCTTGTGATACTTTTTAATTCATTAACGGTACGGTCATAAACATAGCAAGTCGCAAAGTTTTAAGTCTTTCAGACATACATAACATGTAGCCATATTCTCCAAAATATTTTAGTACTTTGAACCAAGATGACGGTCATCGCATAGTACTTTGCTAAGATCATGGTGACGAAGAATCTTACCATTGAATAGAACTTAATCTTAGTGTTCTTTAAGATCTTCAACACAATAATCAGAAACCTTATCAATATATTATATCCGTACAAGAACGTCGAAAGAATAGTAAGTTCTACGGGCAATTGCCCATCTGGTTTAGATTATGCCACCATAACAATCTTAAGTCGTGTTCCGGCATTAGTAGCTAGGTTCCAGGCGACAGCAACCACTTTTCATCAGGTGGAATATCAGGGTAAGTGTTCATTAATAAAAAAACATAAAACTAGATTTCGACTAATAAAACGATTATCTTGCTTTGACCTTTAAATAGATTTTTTTTAACTAGACATGAGTTTTATGCAAATAATAAATTTTACCTTTAATAAATACTTAGAGACATAATATGTAATTTAACATATTCTTTAAGAAATAGGTAATGCTGAAAAAGAGCCCACAAAAAAACTAGGCTAACCGCTATTATGTTTTTGTGTCAGAAAATTTGAATATATTAAAAAAACGGCGGACTGACAAAAATGGATACCTTACACAAAAACTTAGCCGCTCGTGTAAGCAAATCTTATATTACCATTTTAAATTCAGTTTCAAACATTCCATTCGTTCGACGGTCGTGTAGTAACTTATGCAGTTCACAACTGATTGTCATTCGGGACACATACATAATCTTGCCGGAGAGGCCGTGATCTTGAACGCAGAGTGACAGCGGGCGACTCGTGTCCCTATTTCAAATTACACGAAGTTCCACTGTATTGTCTCGAATAATAGAATAGTTTACCGCCAAATGATGTTGTTCTGTAATTTTGCAACGTGATCTTAGTTAGTACTAATTGAGATTTACAAAATAAACTATATTTTAATTTACAGCATTGCACATATTTTTTTAAGTCCTTGTTAAAGTGTATTTTTTCTTGCGAAGCTAGCAAACAGGCAGACGGCCCACCTCTAGGATAGTGGTTACTGTCGCCTATAGACGTTTGCAACCAGATGCGAAGCCAGCGAGGTGCCAGACTTTAGTATGGGATAAAGACGAGGAGATAGGAAGATAAGACAGAGGCATCAAAAAAGTTAAATGAGATCGAATATGGGATTGATTGATTG
Organism: Dendrolimus houi; assembly: GCA_039645545.1. NCBI lineage: Eukaryota > Metazoa > Arthropoda > Insecta > Lepidoptera > Lasiocampidae > Dendrolimus > Dendrolimus houi. Next base: position 17,569,980 of record CM077127.1, on the reverse strand, counting down.
GAAGTTTTATACTGTCTAATGTATAATGTTTATATTTTGCACTAGCTGTACCCGTGACTTCGTCCGGGTGGATTTTTTTTTAAATATCAGCTATCTGCCAGTAAAAGTCCCGTCAAAATCGGTCCAGCCGTTTCAGACATTAGCACTTCACATACTCAATCACATAAATATAAGTAGAATAGTTCATTGGGCCGGCCTTTGATATTGTCTTTTATATATGTTCACATGAAGTTCACGATACGATGGCTTGTAAAATAGTCTCGCAACCGCCCCGACGCCGCAGCAGCTCGCGCGTCCTCGGTGTTTTGTGGGAGGGAGATAGACATATCACATATGTACACATTACTATAGTCAGAGAGAGAGAAGAGTATAGTATGTAGTGTATGAAAGTGTAATTAAGACTGGCAACAAAGCTTTAAATCCATTGTTCCCGCTTAAATAATAAACAATGACCTTCAAAAAGTTATCTCCAGTAGAGTGGATGAATTTGAAGAGGGGGTGGGAGAATTGTACCGTAGGAAAGTCTCACTCATAGCACGGAACACGATTAGCACAAGGCGAATCATTTTACGCCGATGTTCTGTGAGAACGTGGTATCACACCGATTGAGCCAGCCCTAAAAACTGTAATCAAGGTCATTGATTCCAGCATGGATCTACCACGTAGTGAATGATACACATTTCATAACTTTAAACGAGTAATTACCGTTATTTACTATGGTCTGGGTATCTGGAATCAGCCCCAGATTAATTTGTTATCCTGAAAATAAACGTAACTTGCTTAGCTTGGGCATATACAATGTTTGTCTGGCATTTTTTTTTTATACATGTAATATTTATTTCGTGTATCTCGCACATGGCTCTAACAATTTGTTGACATCAAATTTTGTATTTAGGTAAAGTTTTTCTTTTTAAGTATCTACATAAGTGTACCGCCCAAAAACACGATTTTACAAAAATCTGAGTTAAGCTCGGTAGAATTATTTGTTTCCTCTATAATGTGCAAATGCATTTTGTATTCACATCCCAATTATGATGATCATACATGCAAGCGAGCGCATAATCATATTACATTGTGTGCACACGTCATTAGTGTCACTCATACGTCACACGTTGCAGTCTTGGAAAGTCCGTGTACTTGTCGTGCGTTGCTTGTCGCCAGGTGTAAGTTTTCACGTCAGATATTAAGTTACGTGTAATAAAATATTCGATTATTATTTTCCATTTATAATATCCTGCCTGCCAACTAAAGTATATTCTTCTTGAAATCAAAGCCATGTTAACGATTTGAAGCGAGATTTTGTAAATTATATTTTGACTCTGACGCACTTAACAAGTTAATTAATAATTGGGGAAACTATACTATTATTGACACCCAAGTACAATGATTGGCACGCTATTATTTTGTAGCCATAAAATAATAATATTAAAAATAGCAAAAATTGTGTGTGTGTGCAGTTCACAGGCCGCAGAAGTGAAACAAAGTGTGACAAGTGGTGGGAGGTATTCTAATTTTCGTGACGTCACATTTCATATATTATATCATTATAATATATTTAACGAAATTTGAAGTATTAACGAAAAACTATGTTTTCTATCACTTTCACTCGCGGACTTAGTGCTATAGATTTATGTGTCTCTTTTTATTGTTACTCTTTCGTTTCATCGAGTTTCATATCACAACGATTCTAAAGTAGTTTCACTTCAATTAACATCACACCACATTCTGATTAAATTGGTAAAAGGTTTTCTACGTTTTGACTTTCCCATGGCAAGCCCTCCAAAAGTCCGAGCCATTTTTATGGTCCATGGTCTTAGAGACATACAAAATAATAATATTACTGTATGGGTAGAAAATAACAAATATTTAATTTTTATTAATATCTTGAATACGTGTTAATCATTGGGTGGGTTGCCAATAAGAGCGTAATAAACTTAAGTAGCGATAAAAGTTTATCAGAAAAATTAAAATAAAAAATTGGTGAAGTGTTAGTTTAGTCCACGTAGAAGCAAGCGTCCCATAAAGATAACGAACATTCAAAAAATTAAATAGCTCCCATTTAATATAAAAAAAATCCTTGCAGGAACGGAGAAAGAATACAATTTCCCGCGGCCGGGCGGCCTGTTGTAAGAGGCGACTAAACAACCCACAGCCAGGTGGTAGGGCATTTGCCCGACTGGATGGCTACCATACCTGGTCTAAATTATGTCGCCATAACAACCTTGAGTTGTGTTCCGGCATTAGTGACCAGGTTCCAGTCTCCCTTCAGAGAGCAGCAGCGCATTTGTAGCACCTTTGGTGTTGCAAATGTCCATAGGCGATAGTAACCGCTTGCCATCAAGTGGGCCGTCTGCCTGCCTGCTGAACTGTTGCTATAAAAAAAACAAAATAAGTTTACTGTGTCAGCTAACTCTGAGTTTGGCAGATTATGTTAAGGTTAAAAAAATGTTCGTAACAATAAAGAAAATAATTTTACCAAGACACTTCCCATTTTATACACAGTGTAGTTACGGTTCTGTTGTAATATAAAAATATGCTCTGTTGTTTATTAACACGACACATGACGCACAGCTGTAATCGCCTGGTAACATGTCTGCCATATAAGTTACGATCAGTTTATTTCTATTTTGTAAATGACATTATACTCAACCCTTGTTACATGTTTATGTACGTATATAAATTGTTACGTAAGAAGATTTTTTAATTTTATTAGAACTCTCTCTGTCTTTGTATATCACAGGCTTTACGGCGCTACACACACATAGCTTAAAGTGAAATTCTGAAAAAACTGAAATGATATGGGTGGTATTTTCTTAAGTTTTCGTGGCTAGTACACACAATAAAACTACGTTTTAACGGTTTTAAGCGCGGTGTTAAATTTGATTATTAAAACCATAAACATAAATTAAAAAATTAAAATGAATATGTTGGGGGTAGCCTAAAAAATAACTGTAACATTAATCATTGACACTTGACATCTTTGACTTCGTTTCGTCTTCATTTTTGTCGTCATAGCGTCTGATTAACGGAAAAGTAGTTGAAACATCGGAATAAAAATCAAATAAAATACCGCGCTTAAAACTGTTAAAATGTAGTTAAATTATTTAAGGGTGGCTCTTGTACATGTAACTTGAAGGACGAAAAATAATAAGAGCTGTGTGAATTACAATAACGGATTTTATAAAAATTTAACTAGTACAATGAAAGAAACAACTTATATTGTATTCCACCTATAATAAATAAAACAGCTAGGTAGCATAACAAAAATTAGAAGATTAGATGCAGTACAGCATAGATATGTTGGTGAGTAAGACCGAAACTAAGAATAATCTTGTATCTTCGGCCTCAGCACCTTCCCATTAAATTTGACCACATAAATGAATAGCTGCTGAATAGTTCTTATACAAAGACAAAGAGACTTAATATGATCTAAAATAAAAAGGAAAAAAATTAAACAAAAGGCAAAATCTAGGAAATCAGAAACTAAGTGTAAATTATAAAGAAAAGAAAATAAAAACTAGTGTTTTAAGTGTCCTCTCTGTGTGTATTGGCAAAAGTGTATGTGAGTGAGTGGGAGTGGGTGTGAATGGAAGATCAAGGAAATTATAAATAAAGTGAATGATTAATCTTCTAATTAATAATTCTCTAAGACTATAAGTAGAATACCGAGCCTAGGAGACAATGTGTATAAAATATACAGGCAATGAGTAACCGTGACTAATTTAAATTAAATGGTAATAAATTATATTAATGTTCCATGAAAACTTCGCAATAAAGCGTATATATTGGTACTTGAGGTTCCTGTGAGTAAAATGTTTTAGATGGCTTCCCACCTACGTAACACTTCACGGTTTTCCCCTACTTGATCAGCATATAACTTCATTTCATTAAAATTTGCAACTAACCTTTACCTGTTGCGTATTATGTTGGTGCAACAATAGTTTCTAGACTCGAAGTAATGAGAATGAAAGTTCTTAGCAGTACGTTTCCTTTATGTCTCGACACACACGCACTACTAAACATATTAATTTAACGTCTTTCGTTTGAATGTTGTCAAATCTATCTATAATATTATAAAATTCTCAAAATGTCGTCTCGGACCATTGAAGCTATTTAAAAAAAAAACAACTGGAATACACTATATAAGCGATGCAATTTTATTTAGATTTCTTGTCTGTTTATTTGGTATTCACGTAAAACCTACGGGCCCGATTTCGGTGCGGCTTTCGCTATTCTGCGCTACTTTTTATCCCTGGAATTATTTCATTCTGGGAATTATTTAAATTGGCCAGGTTGAAAGAAATTGAATCCCAATGCGATTTTTTTCACTAATCGATAGCAAATTTTATGTATTTAAAATGTGTGATATTTTTTATCCCGGGAATACCGCGGCTATTTTCCCCGGAGCGGTTTGAAGTTTTTCGGGTGCATAAAGATTAGCTTATTCCGACACAGCTTCCACTAAAAATATTTATAATGCTGCCGTTCTTTGTGCTCCGGAAATCCTGTGGGAATTTCAAGTTAAGCGTGGACGAAGTCGCGGGCATATCCTAGTTATAAAATAAATATATAAAATGTAATAAATATAACCTACAGTTTTTTATTTAATTATACTACCTATATAAAGTGGAATATAGTAATAACTATATCTGTATAACATGAACGTTATTACAGTTTTCATCTCTGAAAGCAATTTTGAAAATCTTTGAATGCAGTTTTATTTCTTTTCAAAAATAAAGAAATGTTTCTTTGGAATAAAATTTGCTATCTCTATTATTTAGAGTACTTTCCCTCCAGGTGGCATCAAAAAATTCCACCTTGTATACTATTTTAGACTATATCGAATTGTTTCCCAAGGAAGACTAACCGCCCATTATAATATTATACCCAAATCCACTTACATGTATTATATACGCGAATACCAAATAATACAATATTATATTCCAGGTGAATATAATATTGTATTACTATACCTAAAAACATCAGTAATGTGGACGTTATAAATATCGTTTAAGAAAATGGTAACGATCGTGGTTGCAGTTTTAAACACATGTCAGTAGCAGCAGCCGCGGTTAGAACGTGCTTTTTGTGTTTTAGCAACTATATGCGTTTAATATCCCATCAAACGTGTTGTTTAACACTTTAAATGTATCATAAAATAAAACGATAGCAGCCTCACGTGAAGTTTGAAACTCTTCATAAATTTCTTCTGTTCTGGTACATATGTTTATAGTTCAGGTGTTAGATTGATGGCCGGCTCCTATCTTACTATTCATTCACTTGCCGTACCATCGGTTAGATTTTGACATTACTTGCTCATACTACTATTATCGGTTAAAACGTGATATAAGCTCCATAGCGTATGTCATACGTTTTAACCGATAGTAGGGTAAACGAACGGTCGGTAATAATTTGCTAACGGTGTCTCACTATTTTACCCGCATCGAATACTACCCCACTTTACTCCTCGGGAAAAGGTAAAGAGTGAATGTGGTATCTAATACTAAATAATTATCTAATCAAACTGTTTGTTCTTGATTTTAACGCAATGTAATATAATCTATGTTTATGGTAATTTCTTTGCTCTTGCAGGTTGTAGCGTGAATATACATAGCCTATAACTTTCTTCAATAAATGGGGTACTTACTTAAAACAAAGATTTTTAAAATCTACCCACCCATAGTTCAAAATATAGAGAGAAGACCCACTTTTTACTGGATATGGAATTGAATATCGCCCCATTTATTGGATTAATTAAAGAGAAGTCAACAAGCAATCTATACTAATATTTCAAGGAAGTAAAGTTTGTGAGTTTGGATGTTCGGAGTAATCTTCGGTATTACTGAACCGATTTTGAAAATTCTTTCACCAGTAGATAGTTACATTATTCTCGAGTAACGTAAGCTGTATTTGATTGTGATTAACAATATAAGTATATATTTATTTTTAATGACCCTAGGTGAAGTGGGAGTGGGAACGCCTGTCAAATATATAACAGCAATAACGTTCCACGTAAGAATCGCGCACATCTTCGTACGGGGCACTGCGAGTACTTGCCACGTTTGTGAATTAATTAAGTGTAACAAAACTTAATTAAACCCTGATTGCCTACGTGCGTGCGTGCGTGTTTTTGTATTTTTAATAACGAAGTAGGCGAGATAATAGATCTAACTTGTTTATAAACACTAAATTTAGTTTCATCCCTCCGTTACATGCACGCCGACTACATTAAATTTTTAGTTTTGTTTGCAATTTGACTAGACCATTGTGATTTGTGTAGCAGCATATACACAGAACACCTTGCTACTAAATTTTATATATAGACAAACGACGATTTAATAAAGGTTCCGGTTTTCATCAAAATGCTATGGATCCCTAAAAAAGCAGATCTCATCCTTGAGTCATTTTAACTTGCAAGTGAGAAATCAACAATAAATTGGTAAAACGATTTCAACATGTAAAAACTTGTTCAACTGTTTTGTTTTAAGGTAAAAATGAATTATGCACACCCTGCTGATCGGTGGTAGGCAATGAGGTAGTGTAGAACTCGTGGCAACTGCTAGATACTCACTAAAACCACCTAGAAGTTCCTTCTAGCACCCTAAGCCAGGGTAGTAAAACAACAGCTTAAAAAGAGCTACAACCTTGGGAGTTAGGTTTCAATTAACGAAACTGTTTATAAACCGTTTTCTATTTACTAGACTGAAATGAAGGACTAAAGTTACTTAAATTTATTAAGGGAGGGATCCCCAATAAATTTCCCTAACCATACATTTAAATTTATTGGAGCCCTTGATTAAGAATAAATACACATACATTGAAAGGCATTTCCAAAAGGTAAGCCATATAACACCATTGTGCCTCCTATTTCCTTTCAATTACGAGTAAGTCTACTGACACAATGAGTTTTGGCAGAAATTGTGCATTAATACTTTTTTAAATCAGCGAAGTGCGTTTTAATAGAGATGATGAAATTCAAATGTTTAATTTTGATCATTTTGATTTGAAACCCTAAAAGCATTTATTTGAAATTACTGCTAATCACAAAAACTACACAAAAAATGTATGTTCGAACTAAATTTTTTTAATTATATTTAAATTTCTATTATATTGTTTCTTTTTCAGAATGTTCCACTTCATAGTTTAGACGTTAGAAAGGAGGGCGGCATACTTTAAACGACTGTCAAAGCGAATATACTACCTATTAACTGAAAATCATCAAAAAACAATGTTAAGATTTGCTCAATGTTCCGAATATACCTGATATGAATGTAGATAAACATATCAATTGATACCTCTGAAATAGTTATAAAAGTCAGTGTAGAAGTCGTAAAATAATTTTGTTGCGAAGAAGAAGTCGTATCTAGTGAATGTGTCGTTATGTGATCAAAGCTTAATTGCGTTGACCATGCTTCGGAGGCGGACGTCCGGTGATCTTGGGCAACAAAGAAAATGGATTAAAATAAAAGAGCGGTCAGGTTGTATCAACAGACAGACGATATTACTTTGGGTTTATTTTTTAGATTGAGTGCAATATGTATGAAAGTAGATTTTATCTGCTGCTTTATAGTTTTACAATTTCCAAATATGCTATATCGATGTTATTTAAAACATATTTTTGAAAATCAAATCGGTCAGAAATTAAAAGTCTTTTCAAGTTTCCCATCAATTTTAGACATATTTTGTATATAAAATTCATTAAATAATGAATGAGATGACCTGTGAAATATCACAGGTCATCTTGTCCCTTCTCATCATGAAGTCACGTACAGTTTAAAAACTTTTCGTTCCCATGGTTTCCATTTTAATGATTACTATATACCTGTCAAGATAAGTATTTAGTAGGGTTTTAACGCGATTTAAGGTTAACCTTCAATTTTGTTCTCGTTTTGAGCGCAGTAATTTATTTGATTTTTGATTTTTATTCTGACGTTTCGGCCACTTTTCAGTAGCTAAATAAAAACTTTAACATTGCTCATTGACTCTTGAGATATTTATCTTCCATAGTCACGACTACTGAAAAGTGACCGAAAACTCGCAATAAAAATCAGAACTCAAATAAAATACCATGCTTAATACCGTTAAAACGTAGTTTCATTACTATTTACTATTTAGAAACCTTGTCTAATCAGCAATCAAATTTGCCATCGCTTCGCACCATCGACGTCATTAGTTTTACTAGGATATGGCCGCGACTTCGTCCACGCTTGATTTGAAATTCTTGCGGGATTCTCGGCACAAAATATGTCAGCATTTAAAAAAGAATCTAAGCTATCGTTTTAGTGGAAGCTGTGTCGGAATAAGATATTTTTTATACACCCGAACAACTTCAAACCGCTCACGGGAAATAGCCACGGGATTCCCGGGATAAAAAATATCACACATTTTATTACATAAAATTTGCTATCGATCAGTGAAAAAATCGCACTGGGATTCGATTTTTTTCCAATCTGGCCATTTGGAATCATTCCCAGAAAATTTCCCGCGGAATTCCCAGGAAAAAAGTAGCGCAGATTTTAAGTAAAATAATTTGCTGTCGATCAACGAAAACCACATCGAAATCGGCCCAGTAGTTTCTACGTGAATCCCGTACAAACAGACAAACTGACAAAAAAATCTATCGATCAGTGAAAATATCGCATTGAAATTGGAAAAAATAATAATTTGGGCACTAAATAATTTCCAGAAAAATTCATGCGGAATTCCCGGAATAAAAAGTACCGCAGATTTAGTCCAAGAATTTGCTATTGATTATTAAAAACTGCATCGAAATCGGTCCAGTAGTTTTTAGGTGATTCTTGAATAAACAAACAAGAAATCTAAATTGCATCGTGGTTTCCATCCTTTATATAGTCTATTCCGAGTGTTTTTTTTTTAAATAGCTTCAATGTACAGACACGGCATGTTTATAATTTTAAAATACTATAGATTATATGCAGACGGAACCGAAGAAAATACATTATAATGATTATTTGTATGTTTATAGTCACAACACTACTCTTACTTCGTTGGAAGCTATAAAATAAAACTGATATCGCGGCTGCCAAGGACGCTTCGACTAAAGACATTTCGATATAAATGACTTTTTAAATTTCATCTTTGCTCACAGTTCCTTCGGCAATTGTGTAGACTCGCTTCGCGTAAGTGGATTCTGCGGCCATTTGACGTACGAGACAGGAGCATCGCTACGTTGTACTACAAGCTTTGTTACTGGTATTACGTCAAATTCTATGATGAACAAAAGCAAATCAGTACAATTCTACAAATTGCTGAGTTAGGTTTATGGCATTCTGATAGTATTTTTAAAATTTGAGTCTTATTGGAGAATATTTATAGTTAGGCACCATTATTGTCTACGCCGAACTTAATAGCATGTCATGATATTTCAATAGATAAGTTGAAACTTATCTTTACTTTTTTTACTAGTCGATCAACTCATTAGTAGGTAGGTATTTATACTTAGACAGAAATCTGCCCCGCTAACCGCGTATCTATTTGTTTATAAATTCAATTCGAGTCCTGAGTCAAGGTGAAAGGTGAAAGGTTAACTTGTTTATTTCTCTTTTGATAGGGTTGCAGGAATATATCGATATTTTTGATTATATTACTAGTTAAAGAAAGAAAGAGTTTATTTGAAAAAATAGCGACGTAATTACATTCCTTATATATTATTATATACAGAGCATATTTTGAGAATTTGTACGCCGCATTTTTAGCAAGCAAGGTTTGCACTCAGTATATTGCTGTGCCGGAATTATATCCAACACAACGCTGGTTTTCAGTGCAAACCTTTCTTTTGGTGTAAGACCAAAACTACCCTATTTTGTTAAACTAATTCTATTTGTGTAATATTTAATTAGTAAATCAAATAAATAAATGTAAATAAAACCAACAGTAATACTTGGTTATTTTCCCACTCTATATACTATATAGGCCATGCACAAGACTGACTCATGTTACAAGTAAGTTGTCAGACGGTGATGTGTTTATTGCATACGAGTTTCTTGTTTATTGAAAATAAAATATAAATTGCAATTTTCAGAAGAATTAAAGTAATTTTGGGTGAGAACTACTAATCCACGCTACATTTGCACTTGATTCGCCTATCTGTGTATGTAATTATATTTGGAGTCATCTATAGGTGAGATAGTAACTGAAGTACATTATAACTATTTAAAGCCTTATCATTGAATATGTAGGATTTGTTTTTGTAATGTGAATGAATGTCTTATAAAATGAAACTTAAATGTATTTATTGTTTTTAGGTCTCTGATGGGTGGAGGAATATCTTCCCAGCAATGAGTGGCAGCATATTTGAAACAGCCTCTGAAAGCAGCTGTCCTGTGCTTCGCTGTTATTAAATGTTTCGTAACAAATCGCGTAGTAAAATAGTGTGATCTATCCCATCTCCAGTCCATCTTATTGTATAGATGTTTAGGGTACTGCGAAGAAATGACACCAAACAGCATACAAGATAAGTGTAGGATAAAGGAGTAGTTCAACTTAGAATTCTCAGCCTATAAGTATAGTTTTGAAATTTACGACGGGGCTACCACCACCTCCATCGGTACCGGGGAATTACTTCCCCGGGGTCCGGCGGGCGGCGGCGGCAGCTCCCGCCGTTTTAGGCAGCGGTTGTGTCTCCGCGGCCTTTTTCCTGTTCGCCGCAAGCGGCGGGCGAAGAATTGGCGCGGGCGGCAGCCGCTCCTCAATCCCGGCAAGCCGAGCGTTCAACATCGCGCCCACCTGTGCGGGCGATGATATGCGTGAGCATATCATAATCCACACCGGTGTGCGCAGCGGTTGGTGTAGGAACCGGCTCCGCCACAGCGGCGGTAGCCGGAACCGTTCTGGGGACCGCGGCGGATATATGAACCGGCTCGGGGGCCGGGACTTTTTCCGCCGCGGCGGCCTTGGCCTTCCGCTTAGCGGGCACGGGACCCGGCTCCGCCGTTACAGCGGGAACCGGGGCCGCATCCGCAGCGGGGGCCTTCATGGCCTTCCGCATCTGCTCGAACTCCTTACGGTAGGAGAGGTTCTCCTCCCGCAAGGCGCCGAGCTCGGCGCGCAGCCTGGAGTTCTCGTTGCCGAGTCTCCAGGCTTCCGACTCTGATTCCGCGTCACCAGCGTGTCGACTATGTCCGACAGCCGGGTCGCAGCCTCCTTCAGTCGGCGCACGTATGCGCCCTTCAGGTTGCCCGACGTCTGGGCGACCTGGAGGATGTCGGCGACCTGGGCGCTCGCCGCTAGGCGGAGCTCCCCAGGGCCGAGCACACGTACGTCCCCTATCAGCGCGGCGCACTGGCTAGCCGCGGCCAGTTTGGCAGCAGTGGCCTTCCTGGCCCTGCGACCCTTTTCCCCTTCGGTGCGGAGGTAGGCCTCCGCACCCGCGAGCACGCTTGCCGTCGCGTCGCCCGTGCGACGCAGCGGCGATCGCGCCCGCGCCGGCGTGGAAGCACCCGATGTGCTTTCCGAGTCGGCGCTGCGGTCCCAGAACCGCTGCCTCGACTCGGGGACGAAGCTGGACGAAGCGGTGGCGGCGATAGACATTATACATACATACAACAACCAGTGGCAGGTACCCGATGGGTTGCAGCACATTCTGGGTTCGTCGATAAGCGTTGGGGCGTCACAGGTGCAGTACCTATTGGTCTAGCTCCTGTGGCGCCGCGTAAAAGCGTGTCAGCTAGGGGCGCAGGTTAGATTTAGTGCGTAGCTTGCCGACCGATCATCCCCCCTGTCCTCCGCTCGGAGGCCATGGGAGCATACAGCCGATCAAGAATCCCACACATCTCTCGGCGAGCCCTCCCCCAGACTCGAGAACGGTGTCCCAAAAAAAAAGACATTCCTCCTGCGTAATAAAAAAAAGGTACCCGATGGATTTTAAAAGATCTAATCTCTATTATAGACTTAACTAAAGTTTTCCTCGCGGCTACGCCGCATGAGAAGCCTTAGGTAGTAGCTCTATGTCACTTACATAAAAATTTAATTAGGTGTTTTATATATATATAAGCCTTCAATACTTAAGTTTCTTGTTGAATTCACTACAATTACAAAGAAACTAAATCAATATAGTGCACTGACAACTGCACAGCAAAACATAAATAAAAGTCGCAGCCAACCTGATTTGAAGTACCTAATACGTAATGAATGACATGTGGGCAACCTGACAACGTATTTGATATTGAATTACAGCGGTGGTTGTCTACATCGCAATTTCAGCGCCATCTATTTTGCTAATCCGTCTATTCCAAGTAAACGATGTCTTTTATCGAGATAAAACGTATCCTAAGTGTTGATTCGGGTTATAAGCCAGCCATATATCGAGTTTCATTCATATACGTTAAGTAGTTTCCAAAAAAGATGCGATCGCAGCGCCCTCTTTTTCGCTATTTTCGTCTATCCTACGGAAAAGACGTCATTTATCGAGATAAAAAGTATCCTAAATCACACCCCGTGATATAAGTTAGCTCCGTTTCGAATTTCATTTAAATCCGTTCAGTAGTTTTTAAGTGATACTCTAACAGATAGACAGAAAGACAGACAAAAATTCTAAAAATTGCTTTTTCGGAATCTCCTTGTCCAAATTATCCGTCGTGATTTTTTCACATTTTTAAACGCAATGTAACAAAATCGTACCATTTACAGATTTATTATAGTAATATAGATAGAAAATAGATGACGCTAAGAAAATGTCAATAAAATTCCAGTAATTAGTCAGGCATAGTCATTTTTAAATATGCAACTGAGTATTTTTTTATCTAGAGACTATATAACTAACAAGTTAATGACAGAACTTATAGAGAATAGTTACTGTCCCATAAGGATATTTGCAACATTAGAGGTGCTACCGGCCTGGGACAAATTTTATTTTTGTTTGTTTTAGATCTTTAAGTTTGTTGGTTCTTTTTTAAGGTCTTAAAAATCAACCGATTGCCTTAAAACATAAACTTTCTATTTAGGGAGTTAACATAGGATATTTTGTTACTCAAAAAATTATATAGTTTCCGTGGAGTAACTTTCGGAAAGTTGTAGGAGATCCCTAGTGCAATATAAAATTGATATTTATATTATAATATAGCATTTGCATCCGCAACTTGGCAGTTGGTACTGATCTGCTATTCATAAAAGCGTAGGTTCAAAATTGTCGATGTTTTTATATGACTATCGTCTCTGTTTTTAAATAACTATTGAACCCTTCAGTTTTGACTTTTAAAACTATGGTAATGTGGCCCAGCTGTCCATCAATCTAGGTACTGTGCCAGTAAGTGACGACTGTATACGTAATGATGCTGGAAAACTTATTCGCAGTTATAATGAGTATTTTGAATTACAGAGTTTATTCTAGATAAGCGTGGAATATATTTTTTAAACATATTTAATTAATATTAGTTATATACAACATAATAATCTAATACAATAAAAGCAAACTTCAGTTATTTATATTATATTCTACCCATAGCCCTCAAGAGTACAAGTAGAATACTGAGCCTAGTTCACCGTTTTCTATGGGTAAGGTGCCCGGAAGGCTGGCTTCGTTTCCTCGCTGGATCGCCATTGATCCGTTGCCTGAGGTAGGCACCAGCCTTCTGATCACCTAAAGAGTCAATGAGTCGTATTGATAAATTTTGGTACAGGCTCTTGGCTTCGGGTCTCCACGGTCCAAGCGTTTCAAGAGCATACGGCATAAAAATATAATAACTCTCACTGAGGGTTGCATATATGCGCCACTTGAATGATTCAGCCGTTTCCGCCGTCGAACCGGCTCAAAAACCATTTGTATTTATATATCTTATAAATTTAATTGTAGTTGTTTGCCTAGCTTTAATTTTTATTCAATAAATAAAACTATATATAGAAATTAAAATTAAACTACAAAATCTAGTGCCAGATCGCTGTCAGTTGGAAACGTGCCCAAAAGACTGGCTACATTACCTCGCTGAATGGTAACGCTAATGCGATGTCCGAGGTATAGACCAGTCTTTTGGTCACATGAGACGTCCACCAGGCGTTTCGCTATGTCTTGATAAAGTTTGTGTGCCCCCATGGTCCCAGGGTCTCGAACCCAAAAGCCGCAAATATGTAACCATTTTCGATGGCGAAATATTTGCGGCATTTTAGGGCCTCCTGTTGTGCAGCAGCTGTACCGGCAGACGTGCTAGTGGTTGAGAGATTTGACGCCGCCAGAGTATCGACGTAAGACGCGTCCCATACTAAAGGGCGACCCATTCTCCAGGACACCAATGACATTCTATCGGGTCTCTTGCCATCGTCGCGGCACAAGCCGTTCGGTTCTAGAACGGCAGGTATCCCGGCGGTGACAAGAGTCCGGCGGATTTTGTCATTAAGTGCTGCATGACGCGGAGTTTTGCCGGCACTTTTGACATAAGATAAACCATGGTGACCGAGGCGCTCCAACTTATCTCCACACTGACAGCGGTGTGAGACAACACAGGCCGCTCCTAGTCAATTGCAGGTACTTATTGGAAACGTTTTATTGTCTAGAAAAGTAGCCAAATTCGCCGAGGGGAGTGCCTGGAGCCACAAGCCAGACTTGCAATGCGAAACAGCTAGGAGACGGGCACGCTCAGCCTCATTGGCACACGTATCCAGTAGATTTCGATGTATCAATGAACAAAGCGGGCCGTCCCACAGCTTCTGTGACTTTCTTTGAGTTTACAGGGAAATTTTTTAGTATTTCGCCAATGAGCTCCTTTGTACTGTACACTGAGGATAGAAAGGCGGGTAAAGAAACGAGTGAAATTTTACGTATACCCAAACCTCCAAACCCTATTGGTAAGGAGGCTTGGGTCCACGTACAGTCATCAAAATAAATGTTGAAAATGGATGAAAGTGGGTACCGAATAACATCATCCAAAGTTTTTAAAATATTTTGGTTTTACCATAGATCAAAATCAAAATCAAAATCGGAACACCCAAGGACGTCGAAGCTAATTTTGTCAACAATTTTAAAATTCAGTCCTAAACTATGAAAATCCGAATTACATTATGGATGGGCAACGTGTCACTGAAATAAATCTCACATTTTGAAAAATTTAATTGCAAACGATTTTATCGAATTCGTATATTGAAAATTGTATATCTTTTTTGATGGTATCAATTTCTCCTCCAAGGGTGCCATCCTCGAGGTACCACACGTTGAATTTAGAATTTAATTTCTAAAATGTGATGAATGGCCAGTGAAAATATAACCGGCCCAAGGGGGTCACTCGCTGACGTCTTATAAATTAAAAGATGAAGTTGCAGATTAATTGACTAGAATATATGAATATATAAGTTAAAGTAGTAGTACCAGTCACACATCTCTGAACAGAACCAACATACCAACGAACCAGACATGTCCTGGAGTGGAGACAACGTCTTAGCAAGCATAGAGGCCCAGTGAACCGACTATATCTCCCAAATCGAATGTAAGAGTTGGATAAGGATAGCGGAATAATGAGATATGTGGCGTACAGATAAAATAGCTTCGAGACGTTTTTGCGTTTGTAGTATACGGTCAGCACATAAATAAACTAATATTTTTATTATATTATAGGCAGATATTTCATATGAAACTAATAATATTAAACGATATTAAAAGAATAAATATTAAACATAATTTTTAATACCAAATTTCTTCAACTCCAGACATTTCTTACTTATCTTCATCCTCACTTTCATGTGATGAATCATTTGTATTAATTTTAATTTGTTGTGATGAAATGGCACTGAGGGTGATATGGCAGTAAACGGAGCACAGTATGACCGTGCGGTCGTACTATTTAATCTACCTTATAGTCTATAAATTTCATCATATTTTTCAGAATCAGTTCATATAACTGAGGCTTAAGCATCTTTGATGAATGTTCAATATTTCGAAACGTCAGCCAGTCAATCATTTGCTGTTTTTTATAATAAGAATTTGGTACAAGATTTAAATTGAATTATGGTACGGT
The DNA here is from genome assembly GCA_039645545.1 of Dendrolimus houi. Classification (NCBI taxonomy): domain Eukaryota; kingdom Metazoa; phylum Arthropoda; class Insecta; order Lepidoptera; family Lasiocampidae; genus Dendrolimus; species Dendrolimus houi. The sequence continues at coordinate 17,554,021 of CM077127.1, read as the reverse complement.
GCATTATCAACAACAACAACGCTATTAGGTTTAAGGTTAGGTATTGAATAATTATCATAATTTATATATTGTCATGGTAATAACCACTTTTTTGGTTGGCTTTATACATGAGCAAGGCATTCGGTACAAACCCGTCCATACCGCCGGCATGGCATCAAGCGGTTGCCCTTTGATACATGTTGCTTTAAACCAGAAGTGCTTCCATCTGACCAAAACTTTGAGAGAGTATGTGACGTATATATATAAGTTTCGTTGGTAAAAGCAATTGGTCGGTCTTGTGCACGATATTCTGCAATTTTTATGAGATAGTTAATCTGCAAGTATACAATTTCGGGGATTTTCCATTAGATGTTTGCGGTTATCCTCCCTTGGTTTTCATTTAAAACCTAATGATATGGCCTGTTTTTCTAATGTGCTTATACAACCTTTATAATCTATTTCTTTCAATTTTGCATGTAGCATTTTCGTCCTGTGAATTTCTTTATTTGTAATGTGAAAGTTGTGAATTGTTCTCCGGATTACTTGTTGATTAAAATCATCTATTATAATTGTAGGCTTCTGATTTGGTTTCTTTTTAGGTGATTTAAAGGTTGGTCTCTGTTCGGAAGAAGGAGATTTGTTTTCTGATAGCACCTTTCTGATGGAAGTCAATGAAATTCCGGTTTATTTAGCAACTAACTGAGTGTGAGTCATATTACTGCTCGGATTGCTTTTGCAGTCATTTTTGAAACATTTGTATAAATTATATAATACTTCTTAAGTTTGGGAAGTCAAGGGCTTATCTCGACCACGTTTCAACATCGGAACCATTTTAATCAACAACTTTACTATCAAATAACAACAATTAGAAACAAATAACAAGAATGAGCCACAAATAAATCAATTAATTCATTAATAATCAAACTGAAACTTAATAGTCAAACCTCACAACAATTAGCATTGTAAATAATTATTATTTATTTGACTTTCACCATTGTCTTGATTGTAAATATATTTTCTTCTTCAAAATGTAACGAACCTCTTTTTGCTGATTGTACAAGGAATTTTAAATTTCAAGTTTAGAATTCCTGTAAATACAAACGCAAAAACTTCTCGAAGCTAATTTATCTATACATAATTTTATAAGTGTTATTTCTTCGTGTCTTAAATAAATTTCAAGATATTATGTCGAACGGCAGTCTAAATTATATATTCAAATTCAGTTTCACGTAACGCAAAGTTTCAACCTAGGTATACGTATCCCAAAGAAATTTAGAGAACTCGGTAATATGGTATGTGTTTCGGGAGACGTAGGATATCCGATACGAGTCTACTCCTAATCCTTTACATATCAACTCACATTAAGAGCCTTGTCTTTACAAACTCACACATAAACGACATTTTCCAAGAGTGTATCTATTTCGAACAGATTTAACACAGGATAAAACGATTGGGGTCGCCAGAGAGCGAGAGGGAGGACGGTGCAAGCAGTTTTTGACTCTCGTCTATTAAATTGGACGCGAGTTCGAATACAACGTTTTGTATCCGGTCGCCCATGATTCGTGGTAGAGGGCCACTGTTTTCGGGGGTATCGGTGGAATCACCTCTACTGCACGAAGTAGTATAGCCCTGCTTCCCAAGGCTTACTAACAAATCGGCGCACTAGGGAGTCAGAAGAGCTTAACTACATTAGACATCCCTGACATTCTAGATATATGCTCTCATAGGGACCCAAGTAGATTTAGTGGGTAGTTTGTTCGGCCTCCTGTAATGGAGGCGATCCCGTTTGCTGTTTGGCGCAAGAGTCCCACACGCACACGAAGTGCGCGGCAGTAAGCGGCGCTTTTGGTCTTCCCCTGTATCCAAGACTCGTGTGTGTGTCACAAGAAAAGACTGTCCCCATGAGTTAAAAAAAAAATGTAAAAAGATTGGCGCATCGTTAAAAAGTTTTTTATTTCTTCGTTCTAGCTACTTTAAACTTATACCTACATAATAAATAACTAGTAGGTAAAAGAAATTTAAAAACTACACTAATCTTAGGGCTATTTTTAAAATAGTTGTATATTAAATGTTAAAACGCTTGTATATTAAAATATTACGTCGACTTGCTATAGAAAATATTTTTATGCTCCGCCTCACCCGCTACCTTGTTTGCTATGATAACCTCATCTTCAATACAGTACAATTTTCAAGAAACAATTTCCCTTTGAGATATGCTCAAACAAAAATTAATTTATATCGTTCCCGCATAAAATAAAGTTATCACGAGAGCCTAACAACGAGCTCTTAAGAAACGACTAACATTTATTAATATAACATAACATCACGTATATTATATTGTTTAGGATTTATTTTGCGGTGTAGGTTACAGCTACACTCATCTTTCCGAGTAGTATATAAAGCGAATCATGTGAATTTAAATATTAAGTAAGCTACGTACATATATTTTGGTTTTCAATATTTTTAGTTTTTATTATTCCGATTTCTCTTTTGTTACAAATAGGATCAAATATTTAAGTTTTAGGGCCGATTTTTCAGTCACCATATAAAAGTTATTCATAGGAATAAAGTATAACAAAGAAAAAATAAAAATGTTAATTGCACGAATAAAACAGTTTAAAAACACACATGTTTCACTTTGGAATTACCTCAGGCTGTAATTTGTTCAACTGATAATTTTTATCTGATGATTGAAAAATCGGCCCTAAGAGACATAGAAGATACACCTTTCTATCAAATTCTATATAGACCCGGTAGTTTCTAGAAAAAATACATGTGATATATAAAAACAAAGAAATGAACGGACGCGACTCTTTCCTGAGGGTTTCTTTCCTTTTTGAGACGGTAAAAAACATAAAAATATCACTTTGAAATGTGTAGTTTTATTTCTGTCCATTTCAATGTAAAAACAACATTTACAAAATCGTTTTTTTTTTGCTGAAGCACAGCAGACAGGGTTACGGCCCAACTGTGATGAAAAGTGGTTACCGTCGCCTATGGAAATTAGCAATACCAGAGGTGTTGCCAATGTGCTGCCAGCTTCGAAGGAGAAACTGGAACCTGGCCACTGAAGCCAAAACACAACTCAAGGTTGTTATGATGGCATACTCTAGATCAGGGGTGGCAGCCATTCAGTTGGGCAAATGCCCTACCACCTCACTGTAGGTTGTTTAGTCGCTTCTTACGACAGGCCGCCCGGCCCCAAGAATTAGTATTCTTTTTTCCGCACGGAGAAGAACGTTTAGTAGGTAATATATAGTATTTAATTCAGGTTTTCTACTAGAAACCGTATCTCTCCAATCTACGTTTAAATTAAATTTCATTAAATTGGTTAGCATCCCAACTGTAAAGGAGAAACGCATAATCATCGCATCAGTCACTTTTTCATATAAATCTAATATTAAAATGAATTATTATATATAATGTTAGGTTGTGTGCATTGCAATGAATTCAAAATAGATATCAGATTGTATATCTTAAAGGGGCCAAAACGTTTATAATAAGGATGAAGAATGGCCAGTGGAGTTAGAAGCAGAAAAGATAAGAAAATAATTCGCCCTAATATATCATCACAATCGCAAGAATTTTCGCTTCGGCCGGTGGTCGGCAAAGGCAACCGACCCTCCTCACTGCGTGCGGATCTACTGAAAATATTTAACTAAGCAGGAATCGCCCACGTTTCGCCTACTAACCTCTCCGCATAATACCCTACTTTAATACGGAATTAATAAAGGTATTGTGGAATTTATTATAGCTAGCGTTGAGATAGAAAATGTTACAGTTTATGTGATCTCATCTTGAAAAATATGATTTGCAATTATAATATTTTCTACCTTAGCAACAAAGGTACTAAAATGTCGTTAAGAATTTTACTTTTAACGTGTTATACAAAAACTCTTCTAAAAATGAAACTTTGATTTATTTAACAGCACAAAGATGTTAGTGGCCATTTCGTTACAAGTTATCAAATTGCGTTTTATAGAAAAAAGAAAACAAAAAGGATTTTAATTAATAGGAATGATAAGCATTTCTGGCACACCATAATAAGTTTTAACTTAACACTTTCATATAAATGTTATCACTTTCATCTTGTCTGGATGTATTTGACGGCCTCTGCGGTTGAGCGGGCTAAGCCTTTGCAGGCTTACCTCACTGCAACGCAGAGGCTCCGGGTTCGATTTCTGGTATAGTAAATTTCGGAAACGTATTTTCTCCATTATTTACTATGGTCTGGGTGTCTGGGATCGGCCCCAGAATGGTCCGTTGTATATTACCCATACACAACCGCAACTTGCTTAATTTGGGGATATACTGTGTGTGTGTGTGTTTGTTTGCCGATTTATTTATTTATTTGTATTTGTTTGTTCCTTACAGCCGTGATAAATACAAAGGAATAGATTATTTAAAAAATTTGCATAGATGTACAAGGTCGCCGGCAGGAACTAGATGAGGAAGGCGGGATATGTGGCGCAAGCTTGGGAATCCCTACGTCCAGCAGTGGACAAGAATTGGCTAAAACAGTACTTTCAATAAAGAAAGGTAAGATATAAGAAGAAAATATTTCGAAAAGGCCATAGTTACAAGAGTAAGTACACATGAAATGTTGTAATTCGCCATAAATATAAAATTTATAGTTTTAAATCAATATAAAATTACCTACAGTAATTGTATGTTAACAGAATCGGTCATTTGCATAAGGTCTATTTGCAAACTTTTTTGTATACCTAATAGTTCAATTCAAACGTTATTTCTGACGAGGAATATTAACTATTTTTATTCTAGTACAGTTTACAGTAAGAATTGTCCATGACACAGTACCTGGCATAAATTTAACTTGTATCAAAATAATTCATAAAAACTCATTTCAAAACGACACGTGAAAATCATATTTATCACATATTTAAAAACCTATCAACATCGAATTCCGAAATTAACTCCGCGGTGAGTCTTAACGTCTGAAACACGAGTTGGTTAACAACTTCCAGCTGAATGCTTAGGTCATTTCATTTGCGTGCACATACAACAAACTTCACAAATTATTTCCAAGATGACGTCACGCATACTTGGGATTAGTTCGTCCCGACTCAGTACACTTCGGACATCATTCATTCAGAAATTGACTGGACAACCCAATTCTCGTTAATGTTAAGAGGGTTGTAATTGACACACCCGACGCGCTATTCCTTATTACTTACTAGGCTCATTTCAAACTATTACCAACTTGGAACTTCTTTGCCTTTTAGTCAGAAAAAGTGAACAGATTGGACTTTGTATTTGAATTTGACATTTTTGTAATGTGGGTAACTAAACAACGGCCAGTTTTTGAAAAGAAGCTATAAAATTGTACTTTATAAAAGAAATAGTTGACCTAACTAACCAGGTCTGTTGTGGGCTTATTCGTTTATTTTAGGTAATAAAAAAAATTGCTGCATATATAAAACATTACGTTTGGGATTTCCGCCAAATACTACTTTAATGGCGAATAATTATGTAAGTCAGAACATGCATCTAATGACATCTAATGTTCGGTTCCTATTCATTCTACTGGCTTACCATCGGTTGAATTTTCAAAATTCAAAATATAGGAACAGGCCATAAGTTACCTAAGTGCATCACATCAGCATCGTTTAAATGATGCAGCAATGTATGAAAGATAAGCGATCAAGCAAATAGGAGAATCTATCAACAAGAATAACAAAACGTAATCTTGTTATTTTTGTAGAAGCCCAGGATGAGTGGCGAGATATTATTAAGAAATAATAGACGGCTAAAGAGCCCACTAAGTGAAATTACATAAGCCGATGACAGCGCGGTTTCAGAATAGAGGGTAGATAAATAACGCAATTAGTAAAGTGATTGATAGTTCCAACCGAAAACCGGTGTTGATGTTTTTACCTTAATACTTTTTTTATTATAGATAATTCCGATTAGATTTCTGATTGTCAATAATCCATGCCACATTCATAAAATATAGCTAACAAAATTCAAAAGTTCTCATACAAGACTTGGAATTCGGTAAAAGAAGTCGAACAGGTTACAGCCTACTTATATAGGAACTTTTCTATTCGGTTTTGTTCTCACTAAGTTCAATCAACCGGTTTTTGGTAACAAGTTCGGTAAATAGAAATAAATATCAATTTTAATTATACAATAATATTTTTCATCCCGTTACTATTTAATAATAATAATCTTTTATTTAGAATCACGGTGTTTTTTCCATAATTACCCAAATTTTCCATACTGTCCTATTTGAAACAGATTTTATTGAAGTCAAATAAAATGATGTTATTGATTAATCACCTTGCTAAATTCTATGGTATTTTGCCATAAGAGTTCCTAAACGAGCCCTGTGTCAGGCACTTGGATTGAATAGGATACGATATGTACTTGGAATTTTTGAAAGCAGCGCGGCGTCGTGAGCCTCCCATTCATTGCGGTCAATTTGGCGTAATGTAATCAATTGCCGAACCAATAAAATAAATCACACGAGACAGTTTTAATTGATACCGTTCAGTAGTAGCGAATCGTCCGGCGGACAAGAGCTGTTGCTATCTGTCTAATAAAAACCGTCTAAAAATATTTGGACCACTGTTTACCAACAGGATTAAAGTGCAGTTAAGATTATTTCTGTGCTATGTCGACACTCGTGTTAGCGGTTTCATCGTCTTTTGATAGCTGTTGTATTTAATTTATATAATAGAAAGCCATATTACTGAGTTCAAACCTAATCACCACTTTACTTCATTAATGTGTTGTTTTGAAAATTTATATTTTAGAATAGATTTTTAACTTTCAAAAAAGAATTGTATCGAAATGAATAACTTTTTTACTGTCAATCTACAATGTATTATATATATTGTATACAGGACACCACGTTTTTTAGAAAAATAAAATCGAAACGGACGATTTTAGTTAAGAATTTAAAACAAATAGTGGCGTTTATCACGTTATTGAAGCAAAGAGGCGTAATAATGCATTATTGTTTCATGTTTATACTTGAGAAAATCTAAAATCTTTATTATGAACAAAATGTAATAATACAATACTTTGACAAATGTCTGAGCGAATATTGGAAATATTTTGATTAACATTAAAGAAACCTATGTTTTTAACATCCGCCAAACCCTTAGTACTAGTAATATTAATACACTGCAAGAGTACAACAACTCCTCGTTTTATTTTGTACTCCCCTCACGGTGATTGAGTCATGGGCTCTCGCCAGTGGTGTGACACTTCATATATCGGGATAACCAACATAGACACCACCACTCAACATATAGAAATCCCCTCAGTCATATTTACAGTATTCAATCATCTAAATAATGTTACTTAGATGGGCACCGCGCTTTAAGTACACATGCAAGTTTGTCAACAATCAGAACGGCAACTATAAAATGCGGACTGGCCTTTGAGCGCAGCAATGATTGAGTGGGACTCCACGCAGCCTATTTATTTACATATAGACTCAATTAACGAATACACCGTCGCTCATTATCCATTCAAATCACACTCCCAGATTCCCACGTTAGCCGATTTTGCCGGCGAAAACTCAATGAAAACTTCATAACAGTGTTGACTTTACGCTTGGAAACGGATCGCGTAATGGCCTTTGTCGTGCACAAAAAGCGACTGATCCGGCCCAGATCCGCTTTGTATAGCTCGTTTGCTTTAGTCAGTTGACAACATAATTATCGACTGTTGTGCTGCAGCGGCTAAATGGGCCGGTCAACGCACCACGTCACTAATAGAATAGAAGTCGACTATTTGTTTTTTTAATTACTTATAAGCCGGCTGTATCGTGTGTGAAGACTTTGTACAACTGGTGTTTTTCACACGCCCAAAAATACATAAAATTTAATATACATTTTACTTACTTACTCATAACACTTATCTACACGAGTTCTATAGGGTCGTTAAAAAATGTTTTTCATAATCGCATTCTGAATGCAATTATGGAAAAAACCTTTTTAACTATTTCTTAACGAGCTTATTAACCTCGTATAACTATTATGAATAATGGTTAATCTTCATGGAAATCAACTACATAATAATTATAAATAACGCTAATTTATTAAAATGTAAAATCTGAGAAGTACGTCACAATCCATGCACAAGGAAGGGTTTTAGAGATGTGGCAAGCATCCAATTGTTTTTGTCAGCTGGCTTCGGAACTATAAGAAGCGTTTAATTAAAATTACCTCGTAACAGAAAAACTACTAAACGGTACATTATTCCGAAATTAATTTTCGTTGAAACTCTTATTGGTGCTTTACAACCTGAAATGATTTCAAAAATTTAGTTCACATGAGAAATACAAAGGCAGATGGACGAACACGACAAAAACATAAGTCAAGGTTTACTTTTGACTAAGAAACTCAAAAAATAGATTAAATTTCTCTTGGTAAGTATTATTTGTCCACTTGATAAGTACATAATACAAACACATTATAAAATACCAGAACATTTAACATGATTTCACTCGTGTAAACTTTGATCCGAACTGTGTAAAAATACTATTGTCCAGATAATATTTAGAAAGACACGTCTATTATAAATCCATCATTAGACCTGTGCTTTTGTATGGCAATGAAACGTGGCCTGTACTTAAGCGACACAAACAAGAGCTGCATGTCACGGAGATGAATATGTTGCGATGGATATGTGGAGTTACGCAGTAAGACCGCTTCAGGAACTCCCGCATCCGAGGCAGTATTCATGGCCGTGACATAGCAAACAATCTGCAAGAGAGTCGCTTACGCTTGTACGACCACGTTTTACGGATTAGCTAATTATATGGGGAACAAATGTCTAGCCATGCCGCCTCCGCCAGGTCCCACTCGAAGGGGAAGGCCCAAGAAATGCTGGATTGACGTTGTGAAGGATGACATGCGTACCGATGGTCTGAAAACGGGGAATGCTGAAGACCGTGCGAAGTAAAAAAGCGGACCCTGGGCGTCGGAACGAACGCTCCGAACCCAACCGGGACTTAACGTTCGGATGATAATGATGATGACTATCGTCCAAATAAAAGTATTAGGTTTGTTATCTTCAATCTCGTCATCGAAAATATTTATCGAGTACCTGAATACAGAGTGTCATCGTAATGAGGTTATTACTAAGAATTGGAACTAAAGAACCAACTGTCATATAAAAATCGAAATAAACTCTTATTTTTACATAATATATTAGATACGGACAAAAATCCATAAAAGTAATTACAAAATCAGAGCAACATTGCAGTAAGTACAAACAATAAATGTCCATCGTGATAGCTATCTAAAAGTACCATACATCCCTATTTGTTTTGTTTATTCGAGTAGTTTACAAAGGCCACCGGGCGGCAGACGGTGTGAAAACGCCCGAGGCGTCACGTCGTCTCCAGGCGGGAATTTCCTAGAATGTAGTTTATGAGGCGAGGAGGCCCGAGGCAGCGACGTAGGCCCACCAATGCACTTTGATGCGCCTAACTTACTGCAGCATGCGACGAAGTAACTCATAGTGTTTTTACTAGATGGCGCTTTATATAATTTTATGCATGCATCTGGAAAGTAGGAAATCTTATAACGATCAACATCCCAGTAGAGGTCATTTGATTCATTTAATGGAGAAAATTCGTATAAAACTTTAAACCTATTGGAAGTTTAAATATAGACTAATGAGGGTCTTTACGGTGTTAAAGTCGCAATATCGGCCCACTTATATCAACAGAGCGTAGAGATCCTGAGTTCGATTCGCAGTATTGTAAATTTCGAAAACGAATGTTCCAATAATCATTTAGTCTGTTCTGGGGGCCTTGAAGTGGCCACTTTTGGAAAATCGCTTAGTGACATTGATATATGTCTAAATGTACTGTTAAGTTTAAGACATCACATAAAGTTCCACTTAGTTTTGATACTTGTCATATTTGTAATACGAATATGCGAAAGCAGCTACTTTAGGCCTCCCTAATTGTCTCGGAAGGTCCCTAAATTAATGCGTAGTATGTTACCTATAACACATATAATACAATTTGTATGTGTATATATCTACCAGAATTAACTTCATTTTTAATTTATTTAATAGAGTACCTACGTATTATTTTTTTTTTTATAAAAGACATTACATAGTAATGATAATTTACTTTATCTTGAGAAGCTAAATATATATCAGTACATACATCATTCATTTGTTATTGAACATTCTATTCAACATTTCTCAGATTTTCTACAGGGTATTCAGGAAGTTAGAAGATAAAAACTGAAAATATGTTTTGTTTTAATTTTTAAATATAAAATCTTAAGTTACCTATAATTGTGTATATATATAACTAAAGTTCGCCCGCAACTTCGCTCGCGTACGGTTATCCCACGGGAACCGTACATTTTTCCGAGATTAGTCTATGTACCTACTATTTCAGATTATAAACTATGTGCCAAATTTCATCCAGATCCGTTTGGCCGTTGTGGTGTGATTGAGCAACAAACATCTATCCAAACTTTCGTATTTATTATATTAAATATATATAACACTATTACAAATTATACACACATGGCAACAAAAACTAATAGAAAATGGATCACATGGAAAGCACGTGTCGTTGACAGGTTATTTTTTTTATAGAAATGACGCCACAAATAGTGTATCTTGTGATGTGTCGTTAAAAATGGCCGGTTGTCAATCATCACCGGGGAATGCCGAAGTGCCCTGGCATCGGTTAGTTACATGACTAAAGTACAGACAACAAAATGTTGCAAAACAAGAAAGAAAGAAAAATAGTTTATTTCATTAACTAGCGAAATGCTTCACTATTTACAGATCATTTAAAAATAGCACGTTTCGAGAATTTGTAAGCTGCATTTTCAGGATCGAGGTTTGCACTTACCTTATTGCTGTACTAGAATTTTAACTTTATTTTTAAAAAATCGGTCTATTGCGTGTTGTTTTACATAAAGTAAAGGATTCTATAGTAGTACGAGCATCGATTATTTTATTATTTGATTACGTAATCATAAAAGCGTAAACGAAATTATCCAAATCCCATAACTCAAATATAACTACTGAATTAAACGTGTGATTTTTTTTAGGAAATGGTATCTTAATTAATTATTGTAGCGTCATTATCGCACAGACAAAAATTTTATTATCTTATCGTGTCTTTTTATACGTATCCTATCGCAACTTAAAACTAAGCGATAGGAACATCGCCTTGATAAACAAGGTACGTCATGAATAGTATTATAATATAAACCTAGTTATAGCCAAAATAAATCATCACATCAATTATCTTGTATTATTTGGTTACCTACAAATAACTACGGACATATTCCTTAACAGAGTTCCGGTTTGATCAAGAAGGAACGCAACAGTCAGTGATATACATACATTAAAAATAAATTTGTAAACTAAGTAGTACGTATTAATTGTAAAACTAATATGTACTTTACAATACCCATTTAACAATAATTAGATATAAACAACATAAAGGAAATGTTTTTTAAGTTTTATCACCTAATTTATAACGTGATACGTATTTAATTGAAATGTAAACCTTTTACTCTATTTACATCTCTTCGCAATGTGTTATCGCTGTTTTAAAGACATAACTTATTATGTTAATGTACATTTATTGTTTCATATTTTTTTGCCGACCGTACTGTAAACGACACGCGTCAATCTCTAGAGGTTTAATTATAATTAGACACCCGGCCCGGACATGTTCTACATATTTCTATCACCGGCAACAGCGTTTCTATCTCATCCCTATTGTCCTGAAGATAGTGGTTGTAGAGATACATTTATCAATAATATTCATACATTATAACAGTGTATCGCGTCATATGATTTTTTCTCTGAACGTATACTATAATATAAGCTGTTAGATATTATGACTATGACACTACCTCTGTGGTAGTTTTCTACACTAATCTAGACAAGAATTTGTTCTACCGATTTTAAATCTGTACATAAATCGTTATACACTTTTCATTCATCGGCAATTTATGCTTTCAAGATTATGAAAACCTAAAACAACCAAAGTATTTAATAATACCGTCCTTTTCACTCCTTTTAATAATAATACTTTTCAAGCACATGGAAGATGATTTAAAAGATACATAGATACAATAATATTTGATTACTTGTAATCACCGACACCTTTCTCTGCCTTCTGCGAATGGTAAAAATCAATATCGTATTGGTCGAACACTCGATGTTAAGTTATTTTTAGCTAAGAATAAATTTTCTTAGAAGAAGCTTTCGTAATTCTTACACATTCATATAAAATACTTGGATAAATTGGAATTGGAAATTCCCGCGCGATTCCCGGGACACAAAGTACTGCAACATTTGAAAATAATGCAAGCTATCATTTTACTGAAAACTGTGTCGGAATAAGCCAGTTTTTATGCACCCGAAAAACCAAAAAGCGCTCCCGGGAAAATTCGCGCTCGATTCGTGGGATAAAAAATATCACATATTTTATTACATAAAATTTGCTATCGGTCAGTCAAAAAATCGCATTGGCATTCGATTTTTTTTCAATTTGGCTATTTTAAATCATTCCCAGAAGCATTCCCGCGGGATTCAAGGGATAAAATGTAGCGCAGATTTTAAGTCTAAGAAATTGCTGTCAATCAGCGAAAACCTCATCAAATTCGGCCCCGTAGTTTTTACGCGAATCCCGAACAAACAGACAAATCGACAAACTGACAAACAAGTAGACCGACAAGCAAACAGACAAGAAATCTAAAAAAATGCATCGTTTTCCATCGCGTATATAGTCTGTTCCAGTTGTTTTTTTTAATAGCTTTAATGTACAGACACGGAATGCTTAGAATTTTATAATATTATAGATTAAACTTTTAAATTAGTTTAAATATGTATATAGATAGCTATTTTAATTGTAGTCTTATTTTATTTTTTGCTCCACCTACATCGCCAAGTTAGTTAAAAAATATTTTTATGCTAAGTTGCCTGGAAGAGATCGCTTTTAGCAGTAAAGCCGCCTATTATTTTTTCAAGACGTATTTATTACAATTATGCATTTATTGGAATTTTTAATTTTGGTTAGATATAAAGTGTTATCTATTTATGAGTTTAATAGCGGTTGCGCCGCGGGTCTTTCTCTAATGTGCGCCTCTTGTTTAAAGAGCAGGTATTAATACTTATAGGTAAAAATTATAGTGACGCGGGTGTAATGCCCTAGTATTTCTTTTATTAATTAATTGTTGTGCCGTGAATTCATTTGAAATTTAAATTTTAATAACATTGAAATAATTTTATAATATATAATATATATAATATGGAAATCTTAATTTCTGAAATAAATGAATTATTATTATAATACAGGTTACATTGTACTAATTTTTTATGTTAGTGCAATTTGCACCGGATGATTCACTTCATTTTATATCGCAAACTATCTCATCTCTCGGCATTTAAAGTAAAAGTATTTATGTCCATTTTCAGTATTAAAACTACAGCAAAACCGATCCAGTATTTCTAGTAGTTTGTCCGTGAAAGTTTAATAGATAGATATAACGAGTTACTATCACATTTTTTATAGACGATGAATTTTATATCTATAAACTTGAGAAATGATTGGTCTGCTATAAACTTTCATCCTCTATTTCAAACTGTTCTAGTTTTATTTATCTATCCCCCGTCTTTACAAATGACCAAGATTACCAAAAAGACTAAAATGACTAAAATAATCAAAATGACGAAAACGACAAATCACAACAAAAAACCTATCCTACTTTCTGGGATAACGCTTACATAAATCTATCCCATTATTAGGGATGAAAAGTATCCCTTGTCCACCCTCGGTATTAAAATTACAATTATATACCGAATTTCAGCCAAATCCGTCTAATAGTTTTTCCGTAAAAGTATAAGAAGAGAGACAAATATATTTTTATTCCGGAAACGATCCCATTTTTCGGGATAAAAAATATCCTGTTCATTCTCGGCATCAAATATATATATATATTTATATTTATATATATATATATATATATATATATATATATATATATATATATATATATATATATATATATATATATATATATATATATATATACTGAGCTTCATCCAAATTGGTTGTGTAGTTTTTCCGTGAAAGCGTAACAGACAGACAGACAGAGTTACTTTTGCAATTATAATACTCATAAGGATTTAAATACTTCCATGGTAAAATACTAAAACTCCTTTAATATACATTTCCTTTTCCCCTGATAGCGTCCACATTCAATTGTATTAATTAATTGTTGAATGAAATAAGAGTCTGTAGACAGTTAAGCATATTCAACTCCTGAATAAATGAGAGGGATAGACCCTTTTGTTTCACTCTACAATTCTCGCCCTCAAACGGGTGCCGGAGTTCATAAAAAATTACGATATTACAACTTTTTGCGAGATGATCCTTTGCAATTCATGAATGAGTTCAATAAGCACTCATAACTACTTTAATACGAGTTTATTTCTTATATGATGTAAGTAAAAATTTAATCCAGAAAAACTGTTACATAAATGTTTTCACAATACTTCGCCTATTTTTGTGGAGTCTTATAATTCGTAATACCAGTCAGTCCTTCTGGCTATTTGTTAGTTACTGCTATTTTGCTTTAAAACTATATTTCGATGGATGAATTCTGAATAAATACAGTGTTTACACTTTTTTTAGGATAGTGTTTATTCGGTGGCTATTAGGAATTAGTACATTTTGTGCGTTTTACAGGAAAACGAATATGTGTGAAGCCTAGGCAAGTTCGGTCAGAATAGCATCGGACTAGTTGGTCGTTTTAAAGTCATTCTCGTCTGCCTTTCTGCATCGCATCATTGTTCCCAGAAACCGCTGTCTATGAATGAAATTTCACAAAATGGTAATATATATATATATATATATATATATATATATATATATATATATATGCATGTATGTATATATGGTCCCCACGTGTACATGTAACTGGGAGAAAAAAGAAAAGTCAGTAACTTTATAGTTCAAAGGTTAGAAGGGTAGGACAGAATTTCTACGAATTTCTAAGCTAATATATATCCTCCGTGTGACTTAAAAAGGATGTTAAAAAGTTATATTTTTTTTAAATTTGACTATCGATACTACTTCTCCCTCTCTTTCACGATTTTACAGAACTGTATAACCGTATAGATTTTAAATATTCTCACAAATTGTATCCATATTTAGAGGTGTACACATGTTTATTCAGTTTGCGAGACACATAACACTCGCAATAACTTAATATACCAAAATATTTAATAAAAGTTTGACAAGAGAAAAAACATCAAATACTTTAAAGCTGTCCCATTTAAATGATATATTTTAATAACTAAAACATCAGTACATCACACCCTGTACTATCATTAAAATGGGAGCCTGACTTCGCTTTACAGATGGTGCTAAATTAAGACATAGTAGGTAATAAAATAGGGGCACTAAATAACGAGTCAGGTCAAATAGTGCTTGCAAATTAATTAGATACTTTCCATGTAGAGAATAGTAACTATGTTCGTAGTAATTTAATGGAACAGTTGTTTGCGACACAGCGCGTGACTCAAGGAAATTGAGCACTATTTAATGTGTTTATGACTGTAACTTTTCTTTATAGCGATATGCGGGGATTAAGCTTTATTTGAATTTTTGGTAGAAATTAGGTGATATTTTTTATGCAATTATATTTTTAGACATATATAAGAATGAACAAATATGTAGAATATTGGTTTTGATTACGCAATAATTGTTTTGTGTAGGAAATTTCAACTGGTTAGTAAAATGTGTTCTTTCTGGTTTCGGGCTGATAAAAGAATTTTGTTGCTTGCCGTCAGTAAAAGACCTAGAATTAATTTCGTTCATGTTTTCATGCCTATTATCATGTCTATTTCCCATGAGGGTAGGCAAAGACCATGAATCTCCACTTGCAACGATCCTTGGAACATCTTTCGCTTCATCTACTTTCTTTATTGTACACAAAAAGTTTCCTACAAAACTATAAAATAGTGGTGATTGTACAAAGGCAAGCTTAACACTAAGATTTTTCTTCCAGCAAACCTATGAATCTAGTGAGAAGGTGAGAAACAAAAGGTAGGGTTGTATATACTAAAATGTTTTATGATTTATGTAAATATAATATATATTAAAAAAATTCCAGCAGATACAGAATTAGAATATATACTATAGAAAATACACAAATATCTATATAAGATACATAGACATAACATACATACATATTATATATAATACTAAGATATGCCCGCGACTTCGTCTATAGTTGACTTCAAATTCCCGCGGGATTCCCGGAACACAAATTGCCTCAGCATTTGAAAAAGAATGTAAGCTATCATTTTAGTGAAAATTGTGTCGGAATAAGCTAATTTTGACGCAGCTGTACAACTACAAACCGGTCCCAGAAAAATTGTCGCGGGATGCCCAGGGTAAAAAGTAGCGCAGATTTTAAGTCTAAGAATTAGATGTCGATCAGCGAAATTCGCATCGAAATCGACCCAGGAGTTTTTACGTGAATTCCGAACAAACAGACAAAAGACAAGAAATCTAATAAAGAATAAAAGAATGCATCGTGTTCTCCATCGTTTATATAGTCTATTCCAATTGGTTTTTTTTAATAGCTTCAATGTACAGAAACAGCATGTTTAGAATTTTATAAATAAAATATAAATATAAAAGGATAATTTAAGCCAGATAGTGCTCTTGGTATTTTTTTCTTAAAGCTGCTCTGCGATAAGCTGTCTAGGACTTTATGAGGGAGGCCATTCGATAGTCTAACTAACTTTTTATTAGCTTCTTCATAAATGTACGTTTATTTAGAGTGCCTTTTACCTAATCTTTCTTCGAAATATCTTCAATTTGATAATGGTAAATACGTCGCCACCATACACTCTGCTGTGATACACTATTTTTGTAATTCTATATTCAACCATCCTCTCTCTATGAATACAAAACATATGTGGGTAGGTACAAGTTACCCTAATAATTGAAACGTGAATATGAAAGTTTCATACAAATTAAACGTAGTAATTCAATACTTTATAAAGTTATATGAAAAATTCTTTCAACCGTAGATAACTTTAGAATCCATAATAGAAAATATTACCCAGTTGTTACAATACGAAGTAAAAATAAAATGAAAAGAAAAGGCACGCGAGCCATTAAAGAACCTTAACAACTTCGATCAGATGAATAAATGATTGAATTTTCAATTAAGATTAGAGAGGAAACGGAAGACGAACTTTGTTGACAATTGTTAGGGTATCATTGAGGACAAGTGACGATTTTAGAATCGTTTCATTTCACTTTTGTACTAAAGCTCTCATTTCATATTTGATTTCTTCAGAAGATAGATTCGACAGTAATTTCATTAAAATATTATGATGTCGGTAGTAACACCAGCAGTTGGGATCATTTTTTATTTGATTGAAAAAATATTAAATTTAATTATAATATGAATTTCTGGTATTAGCTGGCAGTAAAAAAATATCAAGGACAGAAGTTTCATCACTTGGTTGTTTTAGTTGATTTGATTAGATATACATAGATTGATATGAATAGATATACACATGTAAAACTATTTTAATCACATATAGTTCCTAAACATACGTGAGTAAAGTTCCTAAACAGTGCAAGTATTGTAATTAATCAAATCGGGAAAAATCAGAAATACATATCTTGCAATAAACTATATCTATACAATTTAAAAATATTATTGATTTATAAGATGAAAGCAAAAAAGAAACCTTAATATTTCTGTAGCTTCGTAAGATTTGTGCATTTAGTTAATGTGAAGTTATTCATGGATAAAATTAAATTATAATTTATTTTTTTAGAATATTTTCTCAGGGTAATTACTGGACCCTATACCCTGCACAACCCCAGCCCTTACTACAGCAGTTACGGAAGTTTGATCTACTCGTACACTATTAATAGATAACATGTTATCCGTGCAGAAACGGAGAAATAATACAATTTCCTGCGGCCGGGCGGCGTGTTGTAAGAGGCGACAAAACAACCTATAGCCAGGTGGTAGGATATTTCCTCGTCTGAAGTATGCCGCAATAACAACATTGAGTTGTGTTCCGGCATTAGTGGCCAGGTCCCAGTCTCCCTTTATAGAGCAGCAGCACATTGGTAGCACCTTTAGTGTTACAAATGTCCATAGACAATGGTAACCACTTTCCATCAGGTGGGCCGTCTGCCTGTCTGCTGAATTAATGCAATAAAAATAAATTAAACTACTACTACTTTTTATTATAAGCAAAATCAAAAACTGTTAAAATCCAACTAATAACATTGCTATTGTTACTGTTATTGCCGTTCATATCGCCGATGATTAAACCCACCTATCCAGAGCATCAAATAATTCGATAATATTGTAACACTGAACAGCAGGCGTTCACAGTGCTTATATCATATTGCAATAATCAGACTATTCAGGAGAAATACATTTGCCATCGAGTGGAAGAGACAAAAGGTAAAAAGAAACTCTTAATGCATTTTTTAATTCACCTCGAGGCCTCTTACTTGGCATACAATTTGTACGCTAATCGATAAATATTTTTTGAGTAGAAGAAATTTAATATATACGGAAAATTCAGGCTGTGTGTGTTTATTTGGTCTTTGCGGCTATTAAATATGATTATAATGACATCTCAACGTAAACTTGATGTGATTTTATTCGACTTTTTATTTGAATACGACGTTTTGATCTCTTTTCGGCAGTCGTGATTATTCTGTGATCAGTTTTATTTATATCTATATACATTAGGGTGGCGCAAAAAACCCGGCGTTTTTTGAGTCTCGCGTGAAAAATGTTAGATTTTGATGTTTTAAGAACTCCCTCCAAAGGACAGCTAAAAAAAACTTTTAAGAGGTGGCTCCAAATTTTTAAGATTTCAGAAATTGCCCAAAAACCGACTTTTTTATTCAAATATTTTTTCTCGCTATGGTAATGCACTAGTACATAAAAAAATTATGAGCGATGTTTAAAAATTCAAATTTTGAGCTGAAACTTTCAGAAACTCATTATTTTTTGGTCTATAACATTATAACGAGAAAAATTTAATAAATAAAAACGGTTTTTGGCGATGTTTGAAATCTTAAAAAATTTGGAGCGACTTCTTACAATTTTTTCTGAGCTGTCCTTTGGAGGGAGTTCTTAAAACATCAAAAACTAACATTTTTTCACGCGAGACTCAAAAAATAGTCGGTTTTTTTGAACCACCCTAATATACATATATAGATTTCTATAGTAATAATATTCCTGAAAGCATTTTTTTTATCGTGATTTTAAACATATGCATAATGAGAAGACGAAAAATTAACTATTATTTTACCATTATAAAAATAAAATGTACTGGGATACTACACACTCGTATATGTGCATGTAGATATGTATGTGTAATTTAGACACACAATAACAAACAATGCATTTTGGTTTTGTTGTATTAGTTTCTTTTAATTGCAATTTAATTATTTATTAGCCCTTTTACATTAAACTCTATACTCATAAAGTGGTTATCGCAGACTAATTATATAACTAAGAGGAAATAAATGATTAAAATATAACATATCTATACTATTTATCTAATACGCCAAAACCTTATTTCAAATGTTAATAATAATTCTTATCTTTATTAAATGAAATATCATCGAATTGATAGATTCGTACTACCCTACATAAAGTCCGTCATATAAAACGCCCTCAAAGCTTTTTACGGAGCTTATTGAGTTTCCAATAACAGCCAATAATTAATATAGTATTGTCGTGGGCTAGCCAAGTCTCATTTGTTATTCATAACCTTATATCCAAGATTCAGCAACCTTTCACGCATCTGAAAAGGAATTACTATCAAGAAAAATAGCTATTTCGACATAAGAGAAGTCTTTATTTACTGATTATATTAATTAATTATTTGAAATTATATTGTTATTACAGATTCTTATTCCTTATAATATATAATTCTGATAATAGGGTTATTTTACTTTTAAAACATATAAGTAATTATGTATTAACAATTTCTGATTTGTTGGTTCTGTCTACGCAGCCTTGCCCATTACTATGTATTTTAAATTTCTACTTTAACTCCATATCATTATTATTCTATAAAATCGGTTAAGTGCCTGCAACAGCTTCTTCCTACTTATCGGACGTCGACGCCTCTATTCTCATTAGTCGGTTGTCGGACTCGATCGAAGCTGGTACCGCGATATGTGTGTACGCGATCCGCGGCAGATAGCAACTAACAACAAGCGTAAGAAAGGGGAGCGGGGAGGGGGTTGTTCTGCCTGACATCCCACATAATGTGAATAGTTTCTGTCATACGTACTCATAGGCGAACGAGATACGACGCATTTTTTTTACGGACATAGAGGGCTGGCAAAACACCCAACATTTCTTTTCGGCACCGACAAAAAAGCGGTGTCGGATAAATGTGAATAGCTTCATATAAAATATTCCGCCACTAGAGCTGGCTCAAAACCCGACAAGTGGGAACGGGCTCTTAGTCTACGCACAATGAAGATTCCTTTTCTTAGTTTAATCATCCTATTGCAGAGCGACATACAGAATACACCTTCCAAACTTCATTTTCTGGACAGATGGACGAACAGGCAGGTATAATATATATATATTTTCATTTGACTACGGCACCCTAAAACGAACAATTTCAAGCAAAGTAATATGAAAATTTTAACCAGACTCAAACTAATCTCTTGTATATACTGTTTTCTATTCTACCTATAAAGCGTTCATCTTAAATTAGTTTATAAAGTAGAGGAAACGAAACGAAAGAAATTGAATGTTTTGTATTTTTTAAGGTTAGTTTAGTTTCCTCTTATGTTTAGATTGTAAAAATTAATATTGAGATAACCTTATGGCAAACAATTACCTTTTGAGGAACTTCATTATTTATATATTTTAATAAAGGCTGGTATGTTAAAACTTACAACTAAAGTAATAATAGATTAGATGAATAATATAGCCACTGATAGAGCTCCCTAATGTCTTTGTGGTAAACTAGCCATCCATTTGATTGAGCCTCTGGTCAGCTGAAAGTAAAACTTGAAGTTAATACCTAGATGAGAAAAATACTACAGTCGCCATGTGTTAATTAAAGACTAAAATATCCTAATTCGTTTTCATTAGCTGGTATCATTCTGTCTAAAATTACTATTTTAATTTTTTGGAATCTCCTAGCCATTTTGGCAAAAATGGACTAATGACATTTTGGACTAAGAAATAGATATTGTTACATGCCGTCAAAGATAAGCCGCACAGCCTATTGTAAGCGCAGATTATTGTCCTTCAGCCGGGTTAAGGAGTCCTTTGACTTTTAAATTTGTAGTTAAGAAAAACATGCTATTGTCTTTTTACTTGTTTTATAACCATCATTAGCGTCGAACTATAATCCCTATTATTATTTTATTCGACTTTGTGGACGTTCGCAGGTGTGCAAATTAAGTTTCTTAGAAACCTTGTGTGCGCCTACAATTTCTTTGTACTGTGTAGTTAGTATAAGACGAGGCCCGAATGGAGGGCAGGGCAGTCAAGCGACGACTACGAAGCGAGTAAGGCGTTTCCCAGTACTCTCGATTACCGATATAAACGATCGAATTGTATTTAATCGTGCAGTGTGAACTGGTTGCATCCAGTTTTATTTGTATTTGTTTTATACGTGTTTGTACAGTTCTAATAAATTCTATAGTAGTTCCAACGGCATTTTTTAATTCGAGTCCTGTAGCTCGTAACAATATTTTGAAATAATTCAAGATATAGCTTAAAATTATTATCACCAGAATTACTTTGAACCAGAGCCGTGCGTTTTTTGAGATGAATATAAATATTCCATTAAATCCTTTTTTAGAGTTAAGGTTTTAGTAGAGAATCGAATGTCGAGAAGAAACAATAAAATTGACGTGCGTTCTCTCTTCCCTTCATTATATGGAAACTGCCAAGCACCATTTAAAAAAATATATATCGAAGTCGTGAATTTAGTTCATTAAGTTTCTGCGTCGTTTTGCTCTAGGGAATTGCATTGCATTCTAGATAGGTATTGTTCTAGATAGTTATTGTACATCCTGGATAATTTTACTGTTTTCATAATAAATTGCATACTTTCCTCTTTCAATTATAGTTACTTTAAAAATATCCATATATTAGTAAACACTCACGTAAACAACATATCGATATTTCTGCAATCATTTATTATTCAGAACTTGCACGGTTTGGTTGTTATTTATGTACATAAGTAAAATTTTATTTCATACAGTACATTTCATAAAGTAGATAGTATAAAAAAATACTTTAAACACTAACATTAGATAACACAAAGGTAGATTCATACGACGAAAATATTTTTATAAGTAAAACAATTGAAGCATGCTAAACACGTTTACGAAATCATTCTCACAAATGTGAAACAATAAGTGCTATTGCGGTTTTCAAGCGAAGCCAAGAACTCAAAGTTTTTGTGAATTTATTTCATTCTTATGGTACTATTATGCTACTCTCGGCAACACAACATAAATAATAATGCGAGCCGTTATAGGGTCATTACAGTGGGAGCGGACCCAATGACGATACATCGTTTCCACTCCTTTATATGTACCTATGTATTTTAAGATCTTTTTTCACATTAAACTAGGCTATATACTAACACAAAACCAGCCAAGTGCATGATGATTTATGTATACTGTTCCGCAGTACCAACAAACATCCATATTTTCCCATTTAGCAAAGGACTACCTACCTTGATTTGTGTTCCGGCATTAAGAGAGCAGCAATTCATCTGTAGCACCTTTGGTGTTGCAAATGTCCATAGGTGATGTTAACCGCTTTCCATCAAGTGAGCCGTCTGCCTGTCTACTGAACTCATGCAATGCAAATAAAAAAGGGAAGCGTGTATTAGAAAATCCTATTTTAAAATCTACTAATTATATTTTGTTCAAACTAGTTTTGTATTAAAGCGTTTTTAAGTAAGTTTACTATTTCAATTCTTTCATAATTTTTTAGTCAATCTTTCTAGTAGTAGAAGGCGTCACCTACGATTTTAAAACATACATCAATTTTGCAATGAATTATAGAACAATAGAAACAGAAACTATTTTATAATTTAATTTTTTGTTTCAAAACTAACTAACAAATATTTTGATTCTTAAGAAATGGAGTACATAATTCATACTAAACGTACACATTCATACTAATCGAGACTAACGTTTCATGAGATGTTTTTTTTATTTTTATTAACTACTCTACGGACTCGAGTTCCGTACCCTTTTTTACAACTTAATTTCTATTAAAGTTTTTAGGTTTATACACGCTTATTGTTTATTTTGTTATTGTGTGTGACATTAATTTAGTGATTTTTATGTTGTAGTGTACCTTAAGAATAACTTATAATATTATTGTTTTTCTATTTTAAATACTGAACTTATACTAATGTAGAGTGTATCTGTTACATACTGGTGTTGTGAGGAAGTGCATGTGCAGTGTGTGCCTTATGTCTATACCTATATATATCTTAACTAGTGCCATTTGTGTTGCTTTTGCTTTCTGTGCCTAGGTTATTAATTTTTAGGCTCTTTGTATGTCTTGGTTTGTTTGTAAAGTTTGCGTGTAATGCAATGCGGTGGTAGTGCGCATTGGTGTGAGTATGTGTGAGTTTTGTTGTTGGTTGTGTGTTTGTGACTTTGTGTGGTGTTATAATTTATTGTTTAATTGTTCTGTAATCCTGAGATGTTAAAAAGTGTCAACTAATAATATTAATACACAGTCAAATACTTCATATTGCAATTCTATGTGTTTATTTTATAATTAATTAATTAACCACAATACTAATAAATATATATGAGCCGGGAATGTACTTATAAAACTTATGGAGATAAGTGAATAAAAATATTACGCAAAATACTGTTTGGATGTACTTGAAATATTCAATTTTTATAGATAAATTTATAGATTACCTACTTTATTATAAAGCAAAATTCGTTTTTTTTACAAGCTAACCAAATATATAGATGGTACAAGGAGCGATATTATCGTTAAATATCCATCTAATCATCCCTAAGCTGGAATAAAGTAAGTACCTAATAATGCCTTTAGGAGAACTCGCTTCATTTTAAAATAAATATGTCATATAAATTTTTAGTAAACAGTGTCTGTACGCAACCTTATTGTAGGTTACACGAAATCGCTTGTCCAAATGACCTTTACAAGGTAATAGGTACTTTTAAAGGTTTCTGGGCCGTTATCAGACATTTCACACAATGGTCTGTTTCTGTTGTTAATAATGTTACGTAGTAAATATGCGATAAGGGTATTTTCAGTATAATAGTCTTAATTTTTCATTGTCCATCAGTTTTATATTTTAAATTTTGTTCTTAGTTCTTAGAATGTACAAAATGTTTGTTTCATGTAGATAAATCTGAGCCATAACAATTTGTATTAACAATTTAAAATATCTCTCATAATTAAAATAATAATAATATAGATAGATGTCTACTTGAATTTCAATATGATCTCGAAAAATTAAGATTTAAGGTAGTTGTCACAGAGGCAACAAAGAATTGTTTTTTTTTATATAGACGCATGGAGTATTTTTTAGTCAGACCATAATTTTTTTTAACTATGTTTATAACTAGTCAATAAGTAAATATAATAAAAAAATCGGCAGATAAACACACACACTGTATAAGTGTGTGTAAGTGGTCAATATTAGCTCCCAGAATCGATAGATTGTGTCCACCCTCACCAGTTTAACATTTGAAGTACTAGAAAGAAAGAAGAAAGAAAAATATTTATTTCTAATTACTACGTGGACTAGGGTGGGTATTTATTTTGAGTTTGGTTATTTTTGATTTAATGTCTTTTACGGTATCGTAGTAAAATAATAAAAAGAGTAAACGTTCCTTAGTACGTATAGTCCGACGTGTGTGATGTACTGATACTTACGGTATTCCAATTTAGTATGAAAATAGACTCTGCCATTTAAAAAGTACGTTATGAGTTATAAAAATGCAAACGATCGGCAATAATGCAGCGTCCACACATGCAGTCTTGAGTCGGGCTCGCCTACGACGGCCGGTATCAGAACTCTTTGCATGCGCCCATTGAAGCCGAGATGAAAGCGGGGTCATTACCTGAGACAAAGAGGGAAAGCCGCTCAAACTGTGCATAAATCGCGGCACCTTGTTTACCGACGACGGAGCTTCCTAGGACTTTATTTAAGAACGCAACCTACTTTAACTGAGAAACTTTCCATATGAATAAAACCTTTTTGTGTTTTTAATGCATTTACATGCTTTTAAAGTAAGTTGTTAAGGTGGATCCACGTCGCCATTTGTAAAATTGTGCTTGTAGGTTCTATAGACACCAGAACTGCCAGGGTGATATGCCGGCCGAGGAAGGTTAACGAAAAAACATTTCTAGCGAACCGGGAAGAATCATAGAATGTTGTCTTTACTTAAACTGTTATTTAGTTAAGCAATTAAGTAGTTTTTGTTTTATCCAAGACGAAATTTTTCTATTTGAGCCCATTAGCATCTCTGACGTTCCAATAAATAGGATTTTTAGTAGTAGAAGTTAACGCAAAACTCGTTGTTCGTCCATCAAAATCTTTCTATTAATGAAAATAACAGATGTTTTTATTGTTGATCTGTGTAATTAAGCACATGTATGCTATCAACAGGATGGAGAAACAACCGTTTACCCGCTAAGAGCGTAAATGATAATAATAATATATACGTGAATATCTCTTTGCGCCCGTATCTTCCTATTTTTGAGGTATGGACCGTCCAACGCATGTTATCCAAGGCTGATTGGCGGGTATCAGACATCAGACATACTTTTATTATTTAGATTTCTTTACGACGTTTTGCTTCCTCAGCACGTAATAACAGCCAATAAATACTTAAGACGCTTAGCTAGTTATTCAGAAACTTGGATTGGAGCCTACATTATTTGAACGAGACGCAAGCACTTTAGTCACTGAGCCAACACAACTACTGGGATTTAAAACCTTTATACATGTACTAGAGTACTAGCTTTTGCCATCGGTTTTGCTTGTTACAATGTAAATTTTACAGAGAAAGTGGAAAGACCGGCCGTTGGAAGTGCCACAGTCCCGATTCCAGAGATGTACACAAATGCATCCTCCAGCGTTATAAACTAAGATATGTATATCATTTTATAATTCGTAAGCCGCATACTCATCTCCGAGACGTAACTATAACCGAGCGGATACAGTAACGTGTTCTAATATCAATCTAACGAATCGAATCGACCAAATCTAACGAACCACATTTGACCGCGTACTCGTCAGCGAGCTGTAACTGTAACCAGATAGATACAGTAACGAGATTCTAGTGCACGTGGCTCGCGAGCGTACCGGGGGCGCACTTTTTCGTGGAATTTTGCCGGTGCTTTTAATGAAGCTGACTGCGGCGGCCTTTCATTCGCAAAAAAACCAGCAATCGTCAGCTGCTTTTTGATTAAAGTAACGTGCAACGTCTACAGTTACAAAAGTGAGTACGTGGTTATTGTCAGTTCGTTGCGAGCTCGCCGCGTGCCGCTCGCGGTGTACTTGCAAGCCAAGTCCACATTATGATTTTGGTTACAATAACTGCAAGGATTATCTTTTACGGATCGCATACGAGGACGCGGCTTTAGAAATGTGAAACTTAATTTTTAATTCAGAATACCTATTGATCCGTAACGCCATCTACCGAAGATGGAACTAACCCGAGAACAATACATTAAAATTGTGGCGTTGTCGTTGTTTTTGCCATGATGTATTTGTTAGTAAATTGCAACGGTGGCGCCGATAAAACTTGATCGGAGCGCCATTTTTCGGCTTTATTCGTTTGTCTCTCGGGAACAGTACTTTTTTCATGAAAGGTGGCCCTTTTCTATACCCCAGACAATGCGTATACACAATTTTATAATAAGCACACATTCGCATTTACAATATTAAAGATGAATTTATATTTGTCTGACGTGACTGACGTGTTGTAATGGGCTCTGACGATATGGGTAGCGTTCTCATTTATATGTCGCGTGCCTTTTGGCGATATTTTTTTCAGAACTTTAGTAACTCTCGAAAAGTTTACACGTTCACAATTTGTTTCCATCAATCATCAGATTCTGATTATGAAAATGTTCAGTATTTGGTGCTGACAAATCTTCTTTAAAAAGAAAGTAAGAAATATAAAAAAATACAGATACTCTGACACGTCACAACACAACCGCCTACCTCGTCTTTCCCACCCCCGGCACTCTGACGCACATAGGTACCGCTTCTGATGCGATACAGCAGAAGCCATCACCACATATTGCGTCACGGTAATTTAAATCTCATCTAAAACTAAATGTATGAAACCCATACCTTTGTGACGCGTCGCAATACGACACGTCAGATAAATATAAAATCCGCCTTAAGCTAGGATGCAGTCTGTAGAAGTCATAGATATCTCTGTAGTCTGCAACGTTAACGCCATTGAGAGAGCACTATCCGTTTTCTACCCAAAAAGGAGGTCCCTTAAATTAAGTTAGAGCGGTGAATTGCTAATTTTGTTTTGAATTTCAAATGCAAAGTTGTCAAGTTCAAGATTTCGTTGTTTTTCAATTACCAAGGGGACGGTTTCAGGTGGCTTGTAAATTATTTTAGATATTCTTTAGTGAATTTTGGTTGAATCTAATTGAAAGTTAATATTCAATTTACACAATAAACTTAGGATATACAATTTATTACAATGTTTCGATTTAGTTATCATCAAGATATTTTATGGTTAAATCTAAAGCTTTTTAGAGGTAATAGATAGAAATAGACATTTTATAGTACATTGTGTATATTTATATGAATAAACCAACTATGCCCGCGACGTCGTTCGCGGGGATTTTTTTTAGGAATCCTAACTTTTTAAAATAGCCTAAGTTACTCCATGTAACATCAGCTATCTGGCAGTGAAAGTCCTGTCAAAATCGGTTCAGCCGTTTCAGAGATTAACTGGAACAAAGGGTTTTAATTCCTTGTCGCGGAACCCTAAAAAAAGTAACCTAAATTACTCCTTAAAATATCAACTATCTCGCAGTTAAAATACCGTCAAAATCGGTCCACTTGTTTCAAAGATAAGTCGAAACATCCAGACAGACATATAGACAAATATTCAAAAAATTTCATTTTCGGAATCTCCTGATCCGAATTATTCCGCCTGATATTTTTCACATTTTTATTTGGACATTACAAACAGACACTTCAATTTTATTTATCTGTATAGTTGAATTACATCTCAAGATTACATATTTGTTTTTAAAAACAGGAATCTTTTATCAATATGATAATGCTTTACGCTCATCCCATTGTTTGAGAACAAATAGTGAGATAGGCACTCGAGGTGACAGACCTACTAGAAAAACCTAATAGTTTCTTCTATCATTCCAAGTCAAGATCGCAGAACAATACTGCAAATACCCAATCACAAACTACTGAACAGCCTCGGTCTTGCTTAACAGAATCTTCTTTCAAAGTTTTTTACAACCTCTACCATCCTGAATTATTTTAGAATGTCCTACGCCATTGTTCAATAGTATGATGGATGGCGCATTTTTTATGATTGCGAAAAATTTGTCTACTTATTAACTTAAATAAAAACTATTCAATCCCATATTACTTTGTACAAAAAAATGCTTCAATTACATGGTATAGTGAACACCTCTAATTAAACTTTTTTACTTGCAATTCCACATTGTACAGGCCGCTGTACAATGTGGAATTGCATGTAAAAAAAGTTCATCATCAGCCGGCATCCATCAATACAAATAAATAAAATTTAAGTGTCTGTTTGTTATGTAAAAACGCAATCAACTAAATGCCTATGAAAGTATATACGGTACTTAATATCACAAAAGCAATTTTTTTACATTTTTGTCTGTCTGTTTGTCTGTTTATTCCGGCTTGTCTCTGAAACGGCTGGACCGATTTTGACGGGACTTTTAATAGCAGATATCTGATGTAATAAGGAGTAACTTTTATTTTCGAAAAAAATGAAAGGTCCACGTACACGCCGCCGCCGTCGCCGTATTGGAAGGCAAATTAAATTAAATTTCACGCAAACGAAGTCGCCAGTAACAGCTACTCTAGAAAAATCTTCGTACCAACCTTCCAGTACTTTTTGAGAAAAATTTCTATGTCGTACAAAGATGTACATAGACGGGACTATTCTATATAAGTTCCATTTCTTTCAAATGACCACGGAACCCTAAAAAGGGTATAATAAAAGAAATTTATTTTATTTTATTTAGTAATATTAAAATATACAATATTAAGTCACAAACTTCTCTTACAACGTAGACAAACAGACGGTTTATCTATTTGTCTGTGGCAGCTGTTGATACAACTACTAACAATTGAATATGGTTGTAAATCAGAGAGATAGCAGTCCGGCTGACCCGCCATGTAAATGGCGAGTCTACCCGCACCGTCTCAGTATTCCGGCCCAAGGACTAAGCTAGGGCGATTTAGAGTTTACTGCAGGATAAAAATATAAATTATGATAATTTTACTGCAATACGTAAAATTATGCAGACAACTTGAAATTAAAGAGCCAATGTTTAATATTATTGGATCATATTATCCGACTCTAAGGGCCGCTTGCATAAGGTTGCTTAAATTTATTTAAGAAACACAAAACGCATTTAACACCCTTAAATACAATTAGCGTCTTGCACAACGAAAAAATTGCCGCTAAATATGTTTAAAGAACTGTCAATACGTTTTGTGTAAAACGTATTTAGGCAGTTTAATATGATTAATTCATTTATTTAAAGGCGATCGTTATGCAAGCGGCCCTTAGTGTGGCAGTAAGATTTTTATATACACTGACATCTAAATCTCTAGAAACTCTTTTTTAGTATAATATTTTCTTAAGTTTCCGCGACTAGTTTACATAATAAAACTACGTTTTAACGGTTTTAAGCGCGGTATATTATTCGATTTTTGTTATTCCGACGTTCCGACGGCTCCCATAGAGTAAATAATAACCATAAACAAAATTAAAATTAACAAGTTGGCGGTAGGCTTAGTAAAACTTTAACAATACTCATTGACACTTGACATCTTTGCCTTCCGTGATTACGGCTACTGAAAAGTGACCGAAACGTCGGAATAGAAATCAAATATATTACCGCGCTTAAAACTTTGAAACTTAGTATTTTTAGTATCCGATAATTAAAAGTAGAAAGGAACTATCAACTCGCACGTGGCAGCGGCTTTTGAATATACATTTAATATGGCATTTTTTTGTTCGTTAGTAATTCAAAACATTTTGACATATTTAATTACCTTCGTTTGATTATAAGTACAAAACTATATAAATTGATCGATCTATAACTTGCTTAAAATATAATTCATATGCATTGGTCAGCTGTTTCGAGAGTGAAGATAACTTCTTTTTAAAAAACTATAATTTTTAGCTTCTACCTCCTACAGAACAGCGCTACGTAATTTATCAAAAATTGATTTATATACTTAGCTTTTTAATATATTGGTGGCAGACATGTCATTTTTTATACCTCAATAATATCGAGTTATCTATATAATAATACGTGAAGCAAAAACTTTGTACCCCTTTTTACGAAAATTGCGTGGACGGAGGAGTATGAAATTTCGCACACTTATAGTTTATATAGAAAAGAAGCAACGAATGCTAATATTTTTTTAAAAATTATGCATCAAAAATACATTAAATCAATAAAAAAACATTAGACACACTACTATGTATTTGATACACACACTCATATTTACTCTTTTGTTTATTGTTCAACTCAAATTAACAGTGTAGCCTTGGTGAAATCTGTGATTATAGAAGTATAGTCTTTGACATTAATTATTATGGTCTAATTTCGAGCACGGGCGACCACTAGTTTAGAATATATTTACAAATTTTACAATTTTATTAGAAATGTCTTAATTACCAATGATTTGTTTGTAAATTACCTGCAACCAATACTGCTACTTCTTCAACAAAACCATAATAAACAAAATTGACTATTTTACCACGAAAAAACAATAGTTTAAAGAAATATAAGTGGTTTTAAGAATTCTTGGTTGATTTTCAAAGCGATAGCCTAGACATTATATTGGTTGCTATCGCATTTCAAACGACACGTTATAGAGACATATGTTCCTAGATTTCTCGGAAATTCTAATTTACTATACTGAACGAGAAATTGCGAATCTGTAAAGCTTATTGATTGCTTTTGGAAGAATAGTAGGAACGGTAGAAAATCTATTTTTAAACGTTTGCAAAGGCTCTATTCATTCCGACTTTCCGTTGGTAACGTTAAGATTTTAATGATCCGCTTCTTTCATCGGCAGAGAACGAATATAATTATTTCAAAGAAATTAAATCTTTTCACATTTTTATATTATTTCATTTCAATAACGTGTTTACGAAATATGTAATACTGGTGTGAATTATTTTTGTTGCTGAGTTTTAAATTTAAATAACATCAAGTTTCTTACTCTGATAAATCAGAGTTTCAGTAACTGATTTTTTCTTAACTTCTGGATGGATACTACCTTTAGTCTTTTATCCGTGCAGGAACGGAGAAAGAAAACAATTTCCTGCGGCCGGGCGGCCTGTCGTAAGAGGCGACAAAATAACCCACAGTCAGGTGGTAAGGCATTTGCCCGACTGGATGGCTACCACCCCTGGTCTAGAGGTCTAGAGTATGCCGCCATAACAACCTTGAGTTGTGTTCCGGCCGGCATTAGTGATAAGGTTCCAGTCTCCCTTAAGAGATCAGCAGCACATTTGTAGCACCTTTGGTATTGCAAATGTCCATAGGCGTGGTAACAGCGTTCCATCAAGTGGGCCGTCTGCCTGTCTGCTGAAATAATACAATAAAAAAAATAAGAAAATGTCTAGAGTATGCCGCCATAATAACCTTAAGTTACGTTTGGCCATTAGAGGCTAGGTTCCAGTTCCCCCTTTCAACCGCAGCACATTGGTAGCACCTTCGTTGCTGCAAATGTCCATGGCGACGGTAACCAGGTGGGCCTTCAGCCTGCCTGCTGTACTATATATAGCCACTAAAAAGTGTGTGTGTGTGCAGTTCACACGCAGTAGAAGTGAAATAAATTGTGACAAAGGGTGAGAGGGATTTTAAAATTCGTGACCTCACATTTCATATATGATATCGGTATAATATATTTCAGCTTTAAAACACGAAATTTGAATTACTAACGAAAATCTTCAAAGCATTTCCAACTATGTCTGTATGAGCATAGTGTTTAAATTATTAACTATAATATAATAATATAATTTAATATATACTTATATATACTCTATCACAATATCTCGCAGGCTTAGTCCTATAGATGTATGTGTTTATCTCTTTTTAGTATCGCTTTTACGTTCCTTCGAGTTTCAAATCACAATAATTCTAAAGAATTCTCACTTCAAAAATACATGACTAATGGGCGGTTCCTATATCTTACTAACTGTTCATTTGCCTTACTATCGGTTAAAATTCGACATAAGCTCCTTATAAGTAATATTAAAATTCAACCGATGGCAAGGCAAAAGTATAAGATATATAAACGGGCCATAAGAAAGAGCCACACGGCTTTATTCTATCGGATGCTTAATTAATGTAACGTTTGAAACAAGTCGAATCTACATTCGGTTGGGCACTCGCCAGCCATTTCTTTTTATTCTACACACTCTATACATATATCCCGAATCTAATGTCTGTCTGTGTATCGCTAATTCTATCTAGAGATGCGACAATGATTGCGACAACTCTGACGATAGCAAATCAGTAGCCACTTTGTTCTTTCATGGTCGCCAACGTTTCTCTGCCGAGAAATTGTTATTGATCTATTTTTAAAGAGATTACTGTCTGTTTGTTATCCTATTGTTCGTTTATGCGCTTTGTTGTTGACGTTTGAATATAGATCAGTACTCATATGTGTGCGTATGTGTTATGTTGTAAAAGAACCGTTCATGGGTAATGTAAAAGTGAGCAGGCTTATTGTGTCGGTCTAACTTTTTGTTGTGGTCGCTTTGTTATGTTAAAACTTTTTGACTTACTTCATAATGATATGGCGAAGGCAAACTAATGCAGTTTAGCCGTTATCTTTGAGCGCGCAATAAAATCTTATGGATATCTATTGGTAAAGCTATCGATTCCGATATCTTTATATTAATAAATATTTTGTTATATAAATATTTCAATTACGCTGTTAATAGATAAATATTGATTATTTAGACATATACTGTGAAAATTTCAAAAATGGAATGAAATGAAATAGTTATAAAATTGAGTATGTATGTGTGTGGCTCAAAGTTCAAGAGATCTAGGCGCGTAATTTGAATTCGAAAAAGGAGGACATTCGTAGAAGAGGGAGGACACTTCCTCCATTTGGATACCATATGGCAAGCTTAGTTATATTGTAATTCAAAAATATGTTCTTAAATGTGAATATCTGATTACATATTCTGATATATATTCAAATTAATTTCGTGCGCTCCAGCTTATTTCACATATTATAGATTACTAAAATATTTCTATAGAAATAGGGAGCCGACATTATGAATTCTCGCTGAGGATTCATACAAAAGTGATGTGTAGGAAAGCGGCTGAAATTAAATTGGGAGTCAGAAAAGGGCCATCACAATAGGCGGGTGTACGTGGAGATCTTAGGATGCCTGAATGCCAACTACACACCGACTTTATAACGCCGCGCCGACTCACAATATAACCCCATTTATGAGGTGTTTTCCATTTCTAAGACGGCCTAATTCAAATTCAGATTGGCTGTACTACTTAAAATATATTTCCTTTCATATGTTAAGGGATTGTTTGCTTACGCATAATTCAGTAGTTTGCTTTATTCTGATCCAAGATTTCGAATTGAGTTCCATCTATCTATTGCCTTTTGGTCAATGATATTTTGATATGCTTTTATCTGTGCAGGAACGGAGAAATAATATAATATAAATAAATAATAAATAACGGGTTGTCTGGAAGAGATCGCTTCTTAACGATAAGACCGCCCATTGTGCACATTTAGAATATTTTTAGGCTATAAGGTTTTCTGTAATGGTGTACAATAAAGTGTTATCTATCTATCTATAATTTCCGGTGGCCGAGCGGCCTGTCGTAAGAGGCGACAAAACAACCCACAGCCGGGTGGTAAGGTATTTTCCCGATTGGATGGCTACCACCCCTGGTCTAGAGTATGCCGCCATAACAACCTTGATTTGTGTTCCGGCATTAGTGACCAGGTTCCAGTCTCCCTTAAGAGAGAGAGCAGCAGCGCATTTGTAGCACCTTTGGTGTTGCAAATGTCCATAGACGATGGTGACCGATTTCCATCAAGTGGGCCGTTTGCCTGTTTATTGAACTCATGCAATAAAAAAAATGCAGTTTTATTTAAATTTTTAAACAATTTTTATTGTTTTATGTTAA
This sequence comes from Dendrolimus houi, assembly GCA_039645545.1. NCBI lineage: Eukaryota > Metazoa > Arthropoda > Insecta > Lepidoptera > Lasiocampidae > Dendrolimus > Dendrolimus houi. The sequence goes on along the minus strand of CM077127.1, from coordinate 17,519,561 downwards.
ATATGTGAAGAATATCTCAATAATTTAGGGAAATATAAATGTTCAAGTTGCAACAAAATCTATCTTGATTGATGTCAAACATCTATAATTTGGCTGAGGTTAGAGTGGGCGGTTATATGGGTTCGGCTTCTACGCAGGGCTTACTTGCTTAAACATCATTGACTTATAAGCCGCGCGCAGAAGGCTTGCCGATGACTACTTACTTACTACTTATGTAAAGTATATGCAATAAAAAAATAAAATAATAAATTTCTTGCAACAACTATTTATGTAACATTTTTTATTAACCCTACTGACCATCGACGTGACGTGACGTGACATCATGATGCTATCGGCAAACCTTCTGCGCACGGGTAGTAGGTACTTATACTATATATGCATGATTATACTGGCTAGATCCACAAACCATACAAAACCAAACTTTAAAGAGCCAAGGTCTCTATAAGTGTTCAGGAATGTACCTAATCATAAATATAATGAATAACAAAGAAAAAGTTTGTCATTTTCGATACAAAAATGTTAAATAAGTTTAAAACAATACTGTCTATAAGTTAATTTGGACATTTACTTCACGTTTATTTTTAGGTTGCTTTGTAACGATTTCAGATCCCGACAAGTTATTTATAAGTAGTTAGTTTCATCATTGTATTACTTTATAATATTTTAAATAACAGATAAGTTTAAGAACTTAAAATGAATCCTTAATATGATTTTATTGAAAATGAGCAAACTAAGCCGGAGTAGCTTAGATATTAGCGCAGTCGCGTCACAAACTCAAAAAACGTGGGATCGAATCCTGATCAGAAAGCATACGTTTAGGCAGTTTTCTGACCTAATTTACATGTTGTTACAATTACCACGTGCTAACATCACGATGAAACTTGCACATCGAGATAACCAATGAGTCAAATCCGCCCTTCGACTTGGACAAGCGTGGCGGGTATACCATCCGTTTTCCTGTAAATGGGAGCGCCAAGCCCACGAGTGGGACATTTATCGGCTGTTATAAATTGAGGAAAGTAATACACATTTATACACCGAAACTATTCTATTTGTGTGGTCAAAGACGAGATAAAAGCGCATGTACCTATTTTCAGTATATAATAGGAAAGATACAAGCATTTCTAGCAAGTGGGCGCACACAGCGAGCCATTTTAAAACTTGTAAAAGAACTGTCGCAAGCGGCGGCCTTAAGGACGTTCCAGCGGAAACTTGCGCTGTTCTGAGACGCAATAAATGGTGCGATCACTCGCATGCACTACAGGAAAGAACCAATTTCATTCCGCTTCTATTGTTCAACTTTGAGGCTTTGCGTGCTATTTGCATAAATTATAATTATCTTATATATATTTGCTCGTGTGAGTGTGTTGTTTTACTTATCAGAAGCTTGTGAATTTATTTCAGGTACTGATATTACAGCAAATGGAATTTTGATTTTCTATTTCATACATAGTTATAGTCGCCGGCCGAGCTCAGTGCGACATAGAGGCTACGGGGCCAATTCCTGGTATTGCAAATTTCATGAATTAACTTTCTGTTATTTACAGTGGTCTAGGTGTCTGGGACATGGGCTCCAGAGTGGTCCATGGTATAATACCTATTACACAAGCGTAACTTGTTTAGTTTGGGAATATAATATTTGTCTGCCGATTATTGTGTCTGCTGAAGTATCATAAAAGTTACATGTTGAATTGAGGTGCAACTTTAGTACTTTCCAGCTTTGTGGTATCAGTATCCATAAGAGATATCAAAAAGGTGGTTGAAAAAAAAATGACATATGTGCGTGGCCATGGACAGTTAGGGATTTCGTAAATAAGACAAAAGTTTTGCACGTTTCACAACTTTTGTCTTTTGGTTACGTAACCCAGACACATTTTTTTCTCCTAGCTATATATGTATGTTTTAAAACATTTGACAACCTGCGTATCTTCACGTCATGTGTATGTGTGAATTGGTATCTTCTAAGTAAGCGTTCCCCATTTCACACTATAATACCGATCAACATCCGGCGAAATCATAGTCAAACGCAACATATACCACTGTAAAAATATTTCTAAAAAAATTGAGTCGTTTTAATAATTCTAAAATATACATCATCATACAATATTTTAAAGGTTACGTCATTCTTTTCATTACTAAAATACCTTTTCATAAAAACAAAGAGTTCAGTTGTTGCATTTCTTTGCACTGTTCTCGTGCAATCTAAACGAATTCACAATTCGTTTCCACCAGCGTCATTACAGTGTGACAATTTAAGTGAGTCGTGTAAACATCCAGAATATTCAGTTCGTTAGGTAAAAATAATCACATTAAAAAGAACTGGCTTGTTCGTGCATGGTGCATCCAATCACAGCCCACACATTGCGACTGCAAAGAATCTTTGAAACACCCGGTGTTCTACGTTTCCACGTTTGGATCGCGTGTACGGTCTGCAAATTGGATTTGCTGAATTCGGTCTGTGCTATCGGTATGGGCGTAATGTCGTTATAATTCATATGTGTGACTATTGATATTTCACTTTTATAAATGCGGATTTTTTAAGTGAAATTTCTTTAGAATCATTGTGATTTGAAACTCGATGAAACGAAAAAGCGACACTAAAAAGATATAAGCACAAAAATCTATAGGACTAAGCCTGTGATAGAATGAGATAAACTACATTATATTTAATCATTTAAACACTATGCTCATCCAGATAGAGTTGGAAATGTTTTGAAATTTTTCGTTATTACTTCAAATTTTGTGTTTTAAAGCTTAAACGTTAAAATTATAACCATATAATATATGAAATATGACTTCACAAAATTTAGAATACCCTCCCACCCCTTGTCACATTTTGTTTCCTTTTTTTTGAAAAATTTTCTTGTACTGCAATTATATCAACCACATTTAAATCGCCACATGTCAATATGATGATAAGTCAACTTTCATAAAATTAAGAGTAATAAGACAGATCTTTTCAGTTACCAAGTCTCTTTCTTCAGCCAGTCACATATCCGCGTCTCCCGCCTTCCTCATCCAGTCCCTGCCGGCGGTTTTACGTAGTTTACCATACTTCGGAAACCTATTGAGGGGTTATGTAAAAATGACCAAGGTCCGCTATTTTTATTATTTGCCTATAAAATCCAAAAAAAAAGTATCTAATTTCATGTCAATCTTATTCTATTTGTAAATCTACCTAACCGCCCACCTGGTGGAGAGCGGTTATTGTCACCTATGGACACTTGCACTTCATGCCGGCCTCGAAGAGAAATTGAAACCTGGCCTGACACATATTATTTGTTAAATGATTTTATAAATTCATAGGTTTTTATATTTTTTTTATTGCATGAGTTCAGCAGATGCAAAAAGTTTGTGTTGGGTTCTAATCAGTTATGGGAATTGTTTATTATTGTTTTAATTGAAAGCTCCCAAGTTGATCAGTTGTGTCGATGCTTGAATATTGGTCATTTATCAACTTTTAGCTAGGAGTTTAGTTTTTCCAAAATTTTGAAACATCGTTCATTGGACTCACTTATAGGCAAGATCGTTTGACTTTTAGATATGTTTTGTCAGTCGCAGTCAGGACGTATGGAACTGCTGTACTGGTTGGGCACAAAGTAAGTGCCACCTTGTACATTGCGATATTTCCTATCTTGCAGGGATTAGCTTAGGGTTTTGTTTGGAGGAAATTTTTCTCACTTCACTATGACGAAAATTTTCTCGGAGGCCCGCAAGATGTAACGACTAACCTCCTTAATCGTTATAATATTTTAATAAATATAATCTATTAGAATTTGAATCGAGGAACGCCTCCCAAAACAATAGAATACATTATGGTATCGGCCCGCCAGCAGAATACAGCTCCTGTAAAAGTGTATTGATAGAGAATATAAATTTATATCCTGGAACAGTCTCTCATTTGAAGAATAAATCCCGGTCAGCTCTGGCCACTGACCGTCCCGGAAACAGGTATCTCATATTGGGTACAAGTTTAACTTTCACAAGTATACATCACAGCCTTTGAAGTCAACTAGACAATTTTTCAAAGTGCAGCATCGAATTACGCGGTCGATCAACGAATTAGTGCCTCGACGAGCTTGCCAGGTGTTACCACGTGAAGGATTATCAATTTCATATGGCGCATGTAATTAGATGCCGTGATAGGTCAGATAGTAGATTGCTACTTAATAATCCGGCTATGCATGAAAAATATAGAGATGTTTATTATTGCATAAGCATATTATAAATGCGAAAGTAACTCTTTCTATTACGCTTTCACGGGTAAACCACTTTAACCCATTTTGATGAAATTTCGTATATCTGTAGTCTCAATATTGGAAAACAGGATAATTTTTCGCGGAACGGTTTAGAATTTTCCAGGGGCGATTAGCGCCTAAATTAATATTTTATGTAATAAATATGTATGTAAACCTGTCTGAACTCTTGTTGTCAAAATAAACTTGGGTTAAACTGGGCACTAGAAGAAATTGTAGTAAAATATTAAAAAGATAATTTCTGAAATTATCAGGAATATTTAACGTGTTAAAGACCTATTTATGTATATATTAAATTAGCCAACTCTCAATTCTAAAACGATTAAACTGAGACGTAATTAGAGGGATAGATAGCATGTCATTTGCCACCAATACTTTCAAGGTAAAATAACAGGCGATTTTAACGTTGAATGCGATCTATTCCAGGCAACTTAGGGAATATTTTTATATAATTTATGTTTGTAATTCATAAAAAATATCTTGAATGATATAAAATCTTTAATTCGTATGAAAACCTTGACACACTTGTATACCTCATAGTCACACACGAAAGTCCAATGACAATTTCGTATATTAAATCAAGTATAGTCAAGTAAGAAATAATAAAAGTGCGGTTGCTGCTTCATACATGTAATACAACTATACGTATATACATTTTGAGACAAATTAGAAGCTGCTATAGACCTTTAAAATATAATTCTTGTTATTTCAATGTGTAATAACCAAAATAAACTTTAAACTGGTGTCTTTTCTAACCTTAATACAGACGAACCTTTCGATGATGCAAAGTAAAAGAGATTTTAGCTTGCTTTAGATTTAAGGAACGATAAAAATCTCTTGAGTAAAAATTTTATGATATGAGAAATCGGAAGTTTAGTGCCAGAGATAGCAATATAATTTTATATATACTTAGAATAACGACTTCAAGAGCACAAAATGAAAATAATTTAAATAAGATTTCTTTCTCATGGCCTCATCTCATAAAAGCCTAATAAGAATATTTGATTGGCTTTTATTACATAGTTTAGCATTTACGTATTAATCTCATCATACTGAAAATGGATTTATATGTTTTGATGTAGAAAACAGTCATTATCATCGTCATTGGTGAGTCCAATCCCGGCTGCGTTTGGAGCGTTCGCCTTGAAGCGACTCCGCTTTCTTACTTTATCTTCGCCATTTCGCGCGGCCTTTTTCATCTCTTATTTTGAGACTATTAGTACACATTTCATTTCTCACGACGTCAAGGCAACATTAATTTCTTAGGCCTTCCCCTTTCTACCAGGACCTGGCAGAGGCAGCATGGTTAGACATTTGTTACCCATATTACTAGCCCTTTCCATGACATTTATTTATACCAGAGTAGACGAATCTCTTGCAATTTTTACTATATCACAGACCTAAAGGCTGTCACGGTTGCGAAAGTTTAACCCGCTCGTACACTATTTACAGATAAAAATTAAAAAACTGATACTACTGTTTATTATAAGTAATTTTAGAAACTAATAACTGTCAAAATTCTACATTGCTATAGATATATAAAACAGTATAATAAATAAACACTTATCGTATTATCATATGTTATCATGATACAACTTATTGAAGTGAAACTTCTTTAGAATCGTTCTGATTTAAAAGTCGATGAAACGAAAAAAAACGACACTAAAAAGAGGTATTTAATAATTTAAACACTATTTTCATAAAGATAGAGTTGGAAATGATCTGAATAATATGTCTTATAATATATCTTAAATATGTAATATATAAAATCTAGTAAATATAATTTTAAGCTTAGTAAAAATATTATAAAAGTAATAAACCTTATAATTATCCTAATACTCCTGATTTATCTCATTCTCTCGTAGGCTACTTTCCTGAAGTTTCGCTTCTACCGTGTATGAATTGCAAACACATACTCTTTTTGGAATGCAAATAAGTTATTTCATATTTCATTAATAATAAAATATTACAGTGTTAGAAAGGCAAGATGAAAGAAAATATAGTGAAACTCTATGCTATCTCTAAACGTTGTAAAGCACAGTTTTATATATCAGGCTGTTGATTTTTTTAACAAACTACCTATTGTCCTTAAGATGAATATATACCTACCTATATAAATACATCCCTTCTCAAACAAGCATATTATTCAGTTGATGCTTATGATAGTTCCTAAATGTTGATATGATTATATAAAAATGCCTTCTTACTGACGTAATATTATTTTTAATGAATAACGTTTATTGTAAATTTGGCATATTTATAATAGTAATTATGGGCATTTTAAAATAATTATTTTATTATATTCAGAGAAAAAATGTTTATTTTCTACGAATTAATATGAGCGTTAAAGACACAGTTCTTTATCGTACATAAATAAATGTTGGTAAATTAGTGTAGATAACATCTGATTTACTTTTATAAATATTTAGAACTTGAGTGTTCCACGCGGATACGCTCGCGTAAATATAGGATCCATAACTGCAACAATTATTCTAATGTTCAGAAAAAATAGCAAATTGTTGAGTAGTTCATTTCCTTTTGCTTGCATAAACTTCAATTTCTTATACAGTATAAATCCACTATGTTCCGAGAATAAAGGCATCTTTGCTCATCGTCGTTACTTAAACAACATATGCGTATGCAACCATCGGTCGTTTGTTTTTCCTGAAACATACAATTTAGGTATTTTCAACTCTTGCATGAACAGGCATCTTCTAGGTAAGCGTGTTCCATATTAGACTACATTTTTAATTTATACCAAGTGCAATGTTGGTCAAATGCGAACGTATACAATATAAAAAAATATTATATACCAAATTACAGTCGAGACATACTTCGCGAAAAAGAAAAAACAAACATTCAAAACAGTTCTACATGATTATACATGTATTATAGTGGATTATGCATGAATGCATTAATAAAAAATCTTTGCAAAGAAAAGAATAATACATTAAAAATGCACGATATATAAGTCAACAGGACTCTCAATGGTCAGATCAAATGGTTAGTCAAAACCCAAAAAAATCTGCACTCACAAGCCGCCATTACGCGATGCAGACGTTTTTGTTCTAAACATTAATACGATCCAACGTCATTGCCATCACGTTGTATAATCAACTGCAGTACATTCCGAAGTAAATTTGAAGACGTGCAGTTATTTGTCAACGTCTGAAGTTATTTCTATAACGACTCACTGTGCAGAATCAGGGCGCACTTACAAGATCTTAAACGATGTATTATGATTTGTTATTCTGCATATACCGGCACATTGAGAGCTCACATGAGTATTATTGTCATGTAGTTTAAATTATTTGGAACTCATGCAAAATATTCAATAGAGATGCCACGAGTATTCATTCGGCTGCTACTCGGTATTCAGCCTATTCGGCCCGTTTTTTAACTATTCAGTATTGGACTGAATATTGTGTACTATTCGGCTAAATACAGAATACCAAATCGTGAAAAAAATATGCACATATTGCCCAAAATTGTATATTAAAAATTGGTAGTTAAACTAAGTTTTAACAGTGTTAAATGCGATTTTAATTATTATATTATTTAATATTACGTTTCGGCTAGTTTTTAAAATCTCAGAATCAAATAAAAAAATATTTACAATCGTAATTAAAACATAAATTTAATTAATTGTACTTATTCGCGAGAACGTAAGAAAATACTTCAAAAATTATTGCTTCAATACTAACCTGACACGTGCGAATTGCACATATATTACGCCGAATATTCGGCGCTTCAGCCGAGAACGTGGCCGAATATTCGGTATTCGGACAAACTATAATACTGTTCGTGAATTCTCTAATATTTAACGTAATTCGACTAATGTCTAACAACAATTTCGTTCTTCGTATTTGGATAAAGGACTACACTATATTAGGACTTTCAATTTGTGATTGACTAGAGTTTACCCCGCGGCTGCGCCGCGGGTCAACCTCTGGTGCGTATCTCTTGTTTAAAGAGCAGGCGGTAAAGGTTGCATTGTATTAAATTTTTATGTATTTGCTCCCGGAAGATTCACTTCATTTTATATCGCAAACGATACCATCCCCCGTCTATCTGTAAACTACATAAAGGACGACGAGATGGCGTCGAGTAAAATAATAAAGCAAATCGAATAGGTACTCGCTGATTAACTTTATTTATTAGATCATATGCGTCACTATAACTCGCAATATACATTTAGCTGTCTTTTACAAGACACTATGATCGATACAATAAATCTCTTAAATATAAACATGAATCAGGGCGCTCGGTCCCGTTTCTATGACGAGACGCGGAAATAATTAGAGGGGCTTTATCCAACCAGATCGCATTCAGCTGGGCATAATGAATGAAACGTCACGCTTTTGCGTCACGGCAGTAACCAAAGAAAAATGTCATGACCCCATGACTCGGTGCGGTGCGGGGCCATCGTACGATAGACAATTATTATGAAATACTCTACCCCAATATAAATATAAAATCTATCTTTTATGTTCGTATAGGTTCGCGTCTGACCGCTGTCCCACTTCATGTTGGATGGTGATGCGGTCTAGGATGGAGTACGCTTATCTAGAAGATACCTATTCACTAGTGATTTGAAGACTCCTAGATTGTGTTTGTCAAGAAAAACAGACTCTGGTTATACCATTCTTCGGAAGTGCGCGCCAGAAAAGATGAAGTGAAGCCCTTGGTCCTAATTGGCAGTGTTTCCACCATGTAACGGAGGCGTCAACCGGTGTGTGGTTGTCCGTTATTAAAACGGGAATGGGAGAACTAGCTCAAGCAGTTCTGAGGAACACTTCCCGAATTGTATCCGATAGAAGACCGACAGTCTATCAACATTGCGTCTATGCTCAAGACTCTGATTGCAGCTCTTAGAGCTGACTCAATCGGTGTAATACCACGCTCTCACAGAATATCAACGTGAAACGATTATCCTTAAGATAATCGTGTTTCGTATGGTCAGTGAGAGAGAGTTCCGACGGCCCACTTTCCCCTCCCCTTATTCTAATCCCATTCCCTAACCCTTTCTAAGTTTGGAAAAAAAATAAAGATAAAAGAAAAAACTGAATCTTCTTATACATAAAAATGAATCGTAGAAATGTATGTACGAGCCTAACTTGAGAACGACTTTACTGATTTTAATGATATTTGTGTTGTGTGTTTGAATGGGTACCCGGATGGTTTAGATTCACAATTGAAACCGGTAGGTGGTGCTGACATCGGGTTCTAGAATCCCCCTAATCATCTGGAACGATTTTGGTGACTTTGTTTTGTGTGTTTGAGTGGGTTCCCGGATGGTTTAGATTCGCAATTAGAACTGGTAGGTGGCGCTGAGATCGGGTTCTAGAATCCTTCTAATCAGCTGGACCGATTTTGGTGATTTTGTTTTTGCGTCATGAAACACAAAGTCTTTTAGGAATTCAGAAAGTATGGCGGTACGGAGTTCGCCGGGTTAGCTTGTATAATATATAATATACTTTATTCTATGCACGACTTTTATCTGGTGATTAAAAATCAGCCCCCTGGCGTTACATTCGATAAGACATAGGTAAAGAAATGTTTGTGAAATATTAATAACATCTTTCTTTAAATACCGGAGATGAAACCTTTTCTTATTGAGACTATTATGTGTATAAGAGGTTAGTTGATAGTCAAAACCGCTTAAATGAACTGATTATCTTATAAACCACCGCAGCCTCGCAGATTTTGTAATAGCAAGTATGACATCATAACTTTATGGAATCAAGTAGCATGTTAGTTCTTGTTTAAACAGAAATTAAGATTTCTAATGTGGTATTTTTAACGTAATACGATAATATATTATTTCAGCGCCCACTCTCTTATACGTAAATAATTTTAGAATTTATTGTAGCGTGTGGCATGTACCCCAATTCTGTTTTTATAAAAAGTTTAATCTAGGTTTTTATAGCTGCTATGTGAATATTTGGTACAAATAAAACTTCTTTTACGGAATTTTGCCTTTCGACGTAATTAAAGCTAGATTTTTAATAATTTAAAATTGTTTTTAATTTGACCGTTCAGTTCAGCTAATCTCATGGTGATTGATGATAGTGATTTGACAGAGGTCATAATAGAAAAACGTAAAAAATAAAAATGGAATTAAAAACGCACTTACGTAATAATGATCAGATAATGTATATTGGTATATAGAGATGTCGTTAAGATATTGCTACATGCCGCGTAATAAGCGCACAGCTGCCTGTTGAAAGCGCAGTTTATTGTCTTTCCGAATTAAGGAATTCTTTTGTGTTTTGAATTTGTAATTAAGAAAAACATGCTATTGTTTTTTTACTTGTTTTATAACCATTATTAGCGTCGAACTAATCCTTATGTTATTGTTTTCGACTTTGTGGCCGTTCGCAGGTGTGCAAATTACTATTTCTCGGAAACTCAGTGCACGCGGCCAATTTCTTTGTACTGTGTAGTGAGTATAAGGCAATGCCCGAATGGAGGGGCGGGCAGTCAAGCGACGACTATGAGACGAGTAAGACGTTTGTAGTACACTCGATTAGCGATATGGACGACGGACTTTGTGCGTATCGACTTGCATTGAATCGTGCAGTGTGAACTGGTTGCATCCAGTTTTATTTGTATTTGTTATATACGTGTTTGTACAGTTCTAATAAATTCTATAGTAGTTCCAACGGCATTTTTAATTCGAGTCCTGTAGCTCGTAACAATATTATAATTTCATCGTACATTATACAAATGTAAGGGTAGACCAAATAAGAGGTGAATGGGTTGTGTGAAAGATGACAGACTTGATGATTTGATATAATAGAGCATGTACAGACAGAATAGAGAAATATGCAAGGAAAATATTAGTGAAATCTAAGCTTTAGTTTTTGTTAAAAGAAATGATTACGAATACCTTCACTATTATGTTTAAACTCATAAAGACACATGATATCAGGTATCACGTACATACACATTTTCAATGTGTACTCATATGTTGTACAAACAAAGTCCTTTTGAATCCATATACACAGATAGGCAATCGATAAATGATTCAAAAAGGTTACAAACAGTCCCGGTCCTGGATATAGAACAACAAAACAAAACGTTACAAACATCGCAAAACCGCAACGGATAGAATCGAATATGAGGGAAATGGAAAAAAATATTAAAATTTTGAACGATCGCAATCCCGGCTATCGGTATCAAAGCACGTCCAATCAAAACGAGACGTGACAATGAATCAGAACCTTTTAGATACTGTGAATAGCTTCCCTAACTTATTGGCGGTCTTTTATTTGCTGATTGCTGTTTGACACCTCCGCTGTTGCGGATTCAGGAGCTGTTTTTATTTAATTAACTGTTGGCTACGCTGCGTGAGTGCAGAGGTCGCAAAGGCTGAAACACAATACCAAGTAATTTACCCGCGACGAAATTAAGACACGCTTTTATTTATTTCACTGAGCCATCCGTGGCTTCGTACTCGTAAACTTCGGACGCATTTTCTATCAAGCAACCTAAATTCAGGGACTAAATTTATTTCATATTTAACCCAACTTTCAAATTAGAAATTTGGTTCATTTACGTTCACTCGCATCAACTTCGGATCCGTATGCTGCGGAAACTATCCCATATTCTTGAATATTTCCCCATTAATGAAAGATATTTTATAAAGACTATGCGACAGTTGCAATTGAGCAGGAATTGTAATATAATAATCGCGAAATTGTCGCCAGCATAGATAATACACTATACATAAGTCGCCAGTCGTCTCCTGTGTCGTCCCTAGTATGGTATTATAGTATTGTGTATAAATTAAAGACAAAATTTATTTTAACAAAAATATTTATTTCATTTATATCTCCAATTCAGCCCGACATACAAGAACATAATATAAGTAGAGTCAGAATAAGGAATAACTATCACGACAGTAGTTAACCATATACCAACAGTACTTAGCAACGTTTACCAAATATAAGAAAAAGAAATATTTTTTTAATAGTGTAGACAAAAAATAAAAATTATATTACCATATTATGTCAAACTAATATTTCAACCACTGAGTGCAGTGGATGAAATACTAGTTTGACATGATATCATTCGAATATCCGTCGCCCTTGCACAAAGTACCTAGGGATGATAATTGAAAGAAAGTGCTAGGAATGAAATTACCAGCAGAGTTGAATTCCTTCCTGGGGAAACTTGAAGGCAGATAAGACAATAATAATTCTTCGCGAAATGTCATGAAAGTTCATAACTGATAAAAGTTGAGTCCCTTTTCTGAAAATTTTAATATATGTTTAATTTTCTCGAATGCTTTAAACTACGAATGCAGAACTAATGAACTCTATACATGAGTATTCTTCTACAACTTTTAAAACCACCTAGTTAATTCTATACTATTTAATAGTAATATTCTATAATAACATGGGTTGGTATGTTGAACCACAAAATTCTTAATTTAAATTTAATAAATTAAGTTTTATTTGTTTGTTGAAATGATTTTGTTAGCTTGATGGCTAAGGCACCGGGTGTTTTATTACAAAGCAATAGATAATAAGTAACATTATATGTATATCATTTAGCGAGTATATTATGTTCTCTATAAACTGGACGCAGTAAGCTGCGCATTACCTGATTTTTTAAATTAAAAACCGACATTGTATAGCCAACTGTTGCAATATAAGAGCGATCTTACATTTGCCTAAAACAATAATGATGCAAATCGTGGTAGCTTAGTAGCTACGGCACTCGTGTATCGAATGACGCGGGTTCGAACCTTGACCGAGAAGCATACACCACTTAGGCTATTTTTATAACTTAACATAATATAGATAGATAGATGACACTTTATTATACACCAATGCAATATATTGTTATAATTACCAATTTTGTGCTCATATGGATCACTTTAGCTGATTCATCCAAATTGATAGGAAAGAAAGAAAAAGGTTTATTTACGAACATGGATAGATAAAATAGCATGTTTACAGTAACATAATAAATATAAATGAACGAAAAACAATCGCAGACTACAAAGTCCTATAAATTAGATCAAGCATAATTGTTGGTCTGTTGGACCAACGCTCATCTTGCGCTTGAGTCTAGAAATGAACCGTGTGATATAGGGCTTTGTTATATAACAATACCTTTTCTTCACTAAAAATTGAAAGAGGCAAACCTTCGTAACGGTTTCTCAAGTATTCACCATCGCGCGAAAACTATATCTAATAAGTTGAAAGTTGTATAGTTTCCGTTACTTAACATCAAACCCGGGCTATGCAAGTTTGTAATTGAAAAAGTTCACCTCGTTTTTATCGGGACGCTTTTTGTTTGCTTTTCAATTTATTTCAGACCCTCAAGTAGCTACACGTGCTGAGTGCAGTAGTTTTAGCGACTTATTATGTACTTGCTGTTGCTCGCGGTTTCGATCGTAAATTACCAAAATAATCGGGAATCGAATCGACCAAATTTTGAATAAAAAAAATCACATACTGTATGTATTATTACACCAATCGGTATTGTAGCTTGTAAAGATCAATTTCTGTGAAGAAATGTTAAATCTCAAACTAAAGGAAAGGGTTGTTTCTGATCAAAATGTTTTATTTTCCATTCATTAATTAAACCTCCCTCATTTTATTCAAAATGGAAGTGATGAAAATTATTATATTACTAGCTGTGCCCACGACGTCGTCCGCGTGGCATTTGTTTTCAAAACTCCCCGATTTTGAAACATTCTTCATTGGTGCTCCGCTCCTATTGGTCTTAGCGTGATGATGTACAGCCTAACACTGAAAGAATTTTTCAAATCAGATCAGTAGTTCCTGAGATTAGCACGTTCAATCAAACAAACAAACAAACAAACAAACAAACTCTTCAGCTTTATAATATATATTAGTATGAGAATAATAGGCATCCATGAACTAATATTTGAAATGTACATTATTTTACCCTAATCAATCAAATTAATCAATTGATTGTGTTCAAAGAGGGTGCGGTCAAGTAACCAGCACAATTTGATGTTTAATTAACGTGTGGAGAAAAGAGAACATTTTGTTCAAAAATGACCCTTTTCCTTGGTTTGACGTTTGACATTCCTTCACAGAAACTGATCCTTATCACCTACACTATTACTTGGTATAATAATAATAATACTGTTACATGCCGTCAAAGATAAGCCACACAGCCTGTTGTAAGCGCAGCTTATTGTCCTACCGGATTAAGGAACTCTTTTGTCTTTTGAATTTGTAGTTAAGAAAAACATGCTATTGTCTTTTTACTTGTTTCATAACCATCATTAGCGTCGAACTAATCGCTATTGTTATTGTTCTCGACTTTGTGGATGTTCGCAGGTGTGCAAATTAACATTTCTTAGAAACTCAGTGTGAGCCTCCAATTTCTTTGTACTGTGTAGTTAGTATAAGACGATGCCCGAATGGAGGGGCAGGCAGTCAAGCGACGACTACGAAACGAGTAAGACGTTCTCTAGTACTCTCGATTAGCGATAAAGACGACGGGCTTTGCGCGTTGGAATTGTATTGAATCATGCAGTGTGAACTGGTTGCATCCAGTTTTATTTGTATCTGTTTTATACGTGTTTGTACAGTTCTAATAAATTCTATAGTAGTTACAACGGCATTTTTAATTCGAGTCCTGTAGCTCCTAACAATACAATATGTGTTTACTTTTTTTTTAATTTGCCGATTGGGTTCCTGACAAGGGTAATTGCTTTTTGAAAAATCCAATGTTTCGTCAAAATCCGCCTCGAGAATCCTTTGAGTGCTTTTAGCTATTTCGTATAGTTTAAGATTTGGTCCTGAAGGGCCCACTTGAAAAATTCACCTGTATGCGCCGTCATACGCTTCCACTCTCCCACGAAAATCTGGATTCAATAATGACCTGTTCCTATATGTTATTATTCAATCGCTTGCCTCACCACCGGTTGAATTTTGACTTGTCTATACAAGTTAAAATTTGACATAAGCTCCTTAGCTTATGTCAAATTTTAACCGATAGTAAGGCAAATGAACGGTGGGTAAAATATAGAAATCGTTGTACTTCTTAATAACTCTGCTAAAAGGTTGTTTTAGCCTTTGTTTCCGATTTATTATACAAAAGTCTGAGTTCTCGGAATCGTATCACACTACAAAAATACAATATTGTAAATAATAATAGCAACGGAATAAATGTTTTCATATGCCCAGTTCTAATTCTCAAAATAAACAATACACCGGACGTTGCGTACACAGTACAACAAATCCATAAAGTTGTATTACATTCACTAACAAACTGCAAAAACATAAATCATAACATAGATTTACAGCTGTACAAATAACATGCAACGCCGACGCCGCATAAAATTAATTTTCATATTTTTAACACACACTAAATTAAATTCAACAATTAATATAAGCGTTTACACCGTATAATTAAAGATGGGGTAAAAATCATAGATTAGGAGTCCGCATGCGATGTTTTTCGTGTTAATCTTGAAATGCCAATCCCCACTCTATTACGGAATCTGTAGGTTTGAAATTCTTTAATACGTTTGGGAGATATACCCTTCTATATGCGAGTTATGTAAATAATTGAGTCTTTAGTACCAGGGCAACATGAGAGGTGAAAATGCGTCAAAAGGTGCAAGCGATAAGTAAATGCAATTTCCTTCTACCACGTTCTTAAGGCTACAACGTCACAGTCGATTTTTCGAACAAAATGGAGAACAGTTTCTCGAGATTTTTTATCTATATAAAGACAAATGCAATAAATTTACAATATTTAAAAATTACACTTTTAAAACAACCAATAAAAATATGGAAAACTAAATACCTATATGCTCGTTAAATATGTTCGTTATTGGAAATGTAGATTGATAATTCTTTATTACACACCAAAGCCTAGATAAACCAAAAAAAACCAGATTGTACAATGAGATTCTCTATCGCTAAATAGGGATCTATTTGAAAGAAAATTATAATATTGTTACGAGTTGCAGGACTCGAATTAAAATGCCGTTGGAATTATTATAGAGTTTATTAGAACTATACAAACACGTATAACACAGGTACAAATATAACCAAACACAACAAGTTCAAACGTAATGCAGAAGGTTGTAATTCAATAACAAGCGCAAAGTCCGTCACTAAATAGATTACCGAATGTACAGAAATCTTGCTTCGCTTGTGGTTATCGCTCAACTGCCCTTCTTCAATCGGGCCATTGCTTTATATCGCACAAATGCAACATGTCCGCCCGGTAGCGTGGACCGAATTCCTTAGAATCGTAATCCGCACACCTAGCTAATTATGCCTGCAAACGGGCATAAGGGCATAAACGAGTAAAATAGGCTGTTCTCCACAATAACCAATAATTAAGTAAACAAAAGAAAACAATCATAAAAGAATTACAATTAGTTCAAATGCCGACAGGTAATAAAATATGTTTTTTATAGATATGCAGGTGAGTTTTGTTTTTGTCCGAATTTAAGTTGTAACAATATGATTGATGGGTTGGTAAGCCTCGCGGTGGTGCAGTTATACATATTGTTATGAGTGTGGGACTCGAATTAAAATGCCGTTTGGAATAACTATAGAATTTATTAGAATTATACAAACACGTATAACATAGGTACAAATATAACCGGACGCAATAAGTCCAAATGTAATGCACAATTAAATAACACGAGCAAAGTCCGACACTATATCGCTTATCGAATGTACACGTCTTGGTTTGATCGTGTTTCTCGCTAAACTGCCTCACCCCTCCGTTCGGGCATTGTTTTATAATGCACCGATGCCCTATGTCTACCTGGCAAGCGTCGGCGCAATTCCCAGAAAACATAATCTGCACACCTGCTTAATTATTCCTACGAACGGCCATAAACTAGTACAATAAACAATAGACTGTTTTCTAATTAAACAAAAGAATTCCAAATGCGGGAAGGTAATAACCCGGGCTTATTGCAGGCAGATGTGCATTTACTTTGTCGGTGTGCTTCGTGGAATTTTGGCTGAGTTGTAACAATATATTTATTTATTTTAAAACCATGATTTTACAAAAGTTAATCCCACTAATATTACAATTTAATATTAAAAACAACTAATGTCATATAATTATGTAAAATAAAACTAAATTATAACCTAAACTACCCTTAAGGTAGGTAAATGCATTTATTATAACGTACCATGCACTTTATAAGCGAGTACGATATAGGGCTTCCGTCAAAGGGCAGTGAGGGTCTTATAAACGCACTCAGAAATACTGTGTCCTTGCTTGAACATTTAGTACCTACCTATCAATTACTATGTTGCTACACACTCAATAATTGTAAAATATATTTGATGGAACTGAAATAATTTTTGTTTTTTTTATTTTTATTTATTTATTTAAGGGATTACAATATGCAATATATTTATGCTAGGTACATTACTTGAGACTATAAGTAGACAGTGTGCCCCCAAACTAGGACAGGCTGGGGGGCCCACTCGGTCATGATATGTTCTCATTTTTTTCTTTATTTTATTGGTTGGGTGAGTTGATATTATATTTTTTTTTGTTTTTTAATAATTTAAGTGTGCATTATATTAAACATTTAAACGTATATATGTGTGTGTGTGTGCGTGCTTCTGTGTGTCTGGGCGTGCATACGTAATAATTACGCAAAATGAACTAATCACCAATAGCGGCTATGTAATATTAAAGATCTTTATTGTCCAAATCGAATATACATATCTAACATTTTCACGGGTCCACGTAAAACAGCTACTTAATTATTGTCATGGACGTGACCGTAAAAACGAAGAATCAAATCAAACGCACAATGTGCTGTAATTGTTTCTTTATTCTTAACTAGCGGTTCCGGAAAATGTTGTCGTGCCCTGAAAAAATAAAAATCAAGAACCCGATTCTAGCGCCACCTATCGAGTCTAATTATGAATCTAAACTAACCCCCAACCCAACACTATTTTTTTTAGATCCCTAATTTTTTCTAGTAATAAATATTAATATGGGATAAAGTAGCATTCTAACGGTGAAAAAATATTTGAAATCAGTCTAGTAGTTTCTGAGTTTATTCGTTACAAAAATATAAACATAATCGCTTATACGAATCGATTATCATAAAATAAGTTATAAGTATATGTACATAGTTCCTGTAGCCGGGAGGTACATAAGGTATTTTTATACCAGGAAGTAGTAACCTGTACCTAATATACACGAGTGACATTCCAGAACTAGATAATAACACCATAGCTACTTTTGCGGATGACACAACCATCATGGCTACAGAAGTTACTCACGAAGAAGCCGTGGAAAAAGTTCAAAAAGCAGTTAATACCATCCATAACTGGACAAAAAAAATGGCGTATTAAGCTAAATGAAGCCAAGTCGATTCACATTGACTTCACTAACAAAATGCCTAATTATCATCCGGTATACATAAACAACACTGTAATATCGTATGAAAATACCGCAAAGTACCTAGGTATGACACTAGACGCTAAACTACGTTGGAAGGCTCACTTTAAGAAGAAACGCGATGAACTGGAAGCGCGTTACAGAAATATGTACTGGCTACTTGGAAAATATTCCAAGTTGTCAGTACCTAACAAACTGCTCCTCTATAAACAAGTCCTGATGCCGGTATGGACCTATGGGGTACAGTTGTGGGGCTGTACAAAACCAAGCAACATAGAAATAATACAACGATTCCAAAACAAAGTATTGAAAGGCATTGTAAACGCGCCATGGTACATTAGATCGAGCGACCTCCATCGGGACCTGAAAATGGAGTTTGTTACTAGCATTATCAGAAAGTACGCGGAAGCTCACGAGCATCGGCTTCACCATCATGTAAATGTCGAGGCGATCCAGCTCCTCGACAACACGGATATAATGAGAAGGCTCAAAAGGACAAAACCGTTTGAATTAGTACTATAAACAAAACTAAAGTGTAGTGTACTGTGCTAACTTATTAAAGAACACATGAACAAAGTGTTCTTCCTTCCCTTAATAGTCAATAAAGACACTTAGTACTAAAATTTTAGTTAATTTAGGTTATATTTAAATTACTTATTAGTCTTTTTAGATTAGATTGTAATATTAATGTGGTATTTTTCAATACAACATTTATGAAAAAAAAAAGGAAGTAGTAAAAATTCCCGTGGAATATACCTAAGTTGAAGTTGCGGCGCGTAACGTTGCGGGGAAGAAGCTTTTGTACTACATAATCTGCAAAACGTATATAGGTTAATACACACTTCTGTAATATTACCTCTCTGTAAGCAATAATTTTAATCCTATTGAAAGTTCGCCGATATCGATAAAGACATTTATCATCGGCAAACATTATTACATTTAATTAAACTTTAAAACAAGCAGCGGCTGTAGGATTTCGAGGATTATCAGATCTCTTGGTGCAAATACCCAAATATCCGTTGAGTGAGGGCCTCTAAGTGGGTTTAAGTGTTAAATAACACCCCCAATAGCAATTTTGTAAGCGAATGTTATATTGTTACGAGTTGTAGAATTCGAATTAAAATGCCGCTAGAATTACTATAGAATTTATTAGAACTATACAAACACGTATAACACAGGTACAAATATAACTGAACACCATCAGTCCAAACGTAATACACGATCCAATAACACGAGCAAAGTCCGTCACCATATAGATTACCGAATATACACACGTCTTGCCTTGCTTGTGGTTATCGCTTGACTCCCCATCTCTCCATTGGGGCATTGCTTTATACGACACAGATGCAATATGTCTGCCTGGCAAGCTTCGACGCAATTTCTTAGAAATCGTAACCCGCACACCTGGCTAATGACTGCCATAAAAGATTATAATACACAATGGGCTGTTCTTTTTTAATCACAAATTATAAACACAAAGTAAATAAAAGAAGTCCAAATGCGGAAAGATAATAAAGTGTGCTTTTATGGTATGCAAGTGTGAATCAACTTTTGTCGGCACTAGGTCGTGACAATATGATATTTTTGTCATTTTCCTTTTACGGATTAAGTTCAACGAAATTCAATTTTAGTTCAAAAATGTTATGTAAGCTCCTTAAAATAAAAATTCGTATTATTTAGTCAAAGCAACCCTTACTGCAATTCATTATTGCATTTATATAATATTATGTTTAAAAAAAACAACAAAACGCGTCGTATATTTATATTTTTGCTAACAATAACCGCATATTTTTTGACTAAAATAGCGCATGCAACAGAATGACGATCATCTCAGATACCCCGAAAATTACAAGTGCGGACACTCTATTATTTATAGCATTACTTGATTACGTTTTTGTTCAAATTTTTAATCGTATAAAATAATCAAAAATCTTTAATCAAAATCACAGCACAATCAATTTAAGGCAAAGAAGGTCATGTGTGAATTACACCGCATGTATAATTTAATTTCTCTTTAAAGAGTTTTAAAGTCACACAAACTTATAATTAACAATAGATAGCCGCTATGAAATAGTTTTATTAAGTTCTATCATTAATTGATTTAACAACACAAAATACAGTTTTAAGAAACTAAGCGCAATTTTAATAGACAAGCTTGGATAAAAAGCAATGTTTGGCTTAAGCTCAATAAGTGACTTGTAGAAAATCACATTTACTAACATATGTGACTCTTTTTGGACCAACTATTGCATACATGCAGGGGCGGCACGAGATGGTATGCACGGTAGGCAACTGCCAACGGAGACAAAATTTAGGGGCGACAATAATGACTGCAAAGATGTCAGCAAAAACTACTAAAGCCCGAAAAAAATATAGGTAAACTTTGTTTTTCGATAAAACAACGTTCCGTTAATAAAAACTGTAATAATATTAATGTTTTAACTCCATTTATATACAATTTTTCTGTTTAACAAAGTGTCTTAAGCTTCGACGGGGACAGCATTTTTCCAGTTTGCCTACGGCGGCAAAAGACTTAACGCCGGCCCTGACACCTGTTCAATATTGTTACCTTGGAAAGTATGGATCAGCAAAACCAGTCAGCGAAATCAACGACGTGCATTGTCTAGTATTGGAGAGTTAAGGTGTGGCAATATCGTAAGCGACGCGGTAATTTTAACGCATTGCTATGTACTTGTCATGGTGTTCTATACATCACATCATTCTACATAAAATGTAACTTATCAGTAAGATGTTCGTGGATAGTAAATCCTTAGTAGCTCAGTAGCTAATTAACGTTTTATTATAACAACTTGAGGTGGAATCCTAAAAGAGAACATGAATCATTAAGAGTTATACTGACCTAATGTGCATATTATTACAATTCAAGCTTTTTGAAAAAAAAAAAATTGAAATGTGTGCTGGGATACCTAGTAGAAGTGAAACATCAACGGACAAGTGGAAAAACGAATCGCAACGGACAAGTGGAAAAACGAATGGCAGCGGATAAATGGAAAAACGAACAGCAACGGACAAGTGACAAAACGAATCACAACAAAATTTTAACTTGAAGATTTACGGGCAGGTTTTCAAACTGGACAAATACATTAACAAGCTACTCGTAAAACTTCAAATAAAAAATTTTTTGCTCCCGTCTATATAGAAATGTCACTTTAAAAATCGTTGAGATGTTGTTATAAGTACTGTTTGCAATAGATATGATATTTTAAATATAACATAATTAAAATATGTGTAGGAATCGTATTTGTTATTATAAATTATCCATATGACGGAAGTAGTCAATAACCGTCGTCTAACCGGATGTCAACGTACAGGCATTTATTATTATATTTATTATGGATGGAGGAAGTGGTTTTATGAAGAAAGCGAAACTGAAGTGGCGCCAAAGCATTACCGGATATTGTCACTACGGCGCGCTACGAGGACCTTAAATACGCGATGTTTGGACAGGGAGGGGACAGTTTTCAATCGACCAGTTTACAACCAACAGTCTTCAACCGACCAGTCTACAACCAAGTCGTCTTGTGGAGGATAATTACTGCTTGATAATCGCAATATTCTTGGAGGGCAAATTGCTGCTCGACGCGTGACAAGCGTGGATGTAACTCTTGGAGTTGTCCTAATATTTCTGTGTATTATTGTGCTTTATTTAATATTGTAATTGGAATAATTCTAGTGTAATAAACTTTGATTATAATATTTCAGATTATTATTGTTATACTCGGTGTCGTGTCTTTCGCACGCCGTGAACCCAACATATGTATATTTTATGTACATATTTTAATTATGAGTTAACTATAAGAACTCAATAGTTGCATAAAGTTTATTTTTATATCTGCATCGCATCGCTTAAGGTGTGGTCCAAGCCGCGCATACAGTAGTTGCACCCATCCGCCGCGAAATGGTATTCGTTTTGGCCCGATCTGCGTTGCCCGCCGAACTTAATTGCTCTATTGTTAATTAAGTAACGTTTCAACGTTAACCGCATTGTGTCCATTTTGCATTAAAACCGCTATTATAAGTTTTAATTTCACGATTATTGTGCTTCAGCTTTATGAACGTAGCATTAATCGGCTATTATGCGACACCGCGCGTTGACTGCCACAATTTCAATTTCCTATTGTCAATGATTTAAAGGCACTAAAATTTTTCAAATAATATACTACACATCTGAATAAAAGATTGCGATTTAACGGCACTGAAGAAACACAACAATGTAAATCATAATAATTGATTCAGTCTAATTTTTAATGTCTATATTCATTTAAAACCAGCAATGAATCATTTGGCAACAAGCCTTTCTCTAAGACTCGACGACAACGGTACATCGATGTGCGTCTCAGTCAATTTCTATTGTAAATATAGTTCAATGCAATAATAACAAATTAGTAGTTATAAATAATGTCGTCATGAGCCGTGTCGAAAGAAATTCGTCACAGTCGCTACCGGATTGAGAAATTACTATTGGAACGATTAGTTTTAAAGCAAAAGCTGTGTTAACGATTTATCATTACGAAACCATCCGATTGGTAACACGTTACAGCCACACAAAATAAGTTTAGCACTAGAATTATTTATAGATATAGAGTAATGCACTGTGCGATCACTAACGTGGAACATATGCGTCATGATGACGTATTTATGCGTTAAATCTACGCTTTATAATTGTAATTATTAAGATCATGTGTCTAAATTATGTGCATGTGGGTATGGCCTATTACTAATAAATCAGTGCATGGCTTTGTTCTTAATTGTTACCTGAATAATAATTAATCAAACTAATATTTTATTACACTCAGATCTGATACGCGCAATTTCGTGTGCCTTTTTTACTTTTTAGATGAAATACTCGTAAGAATGCAATTGCAAATTATGAAACACGTACTTCATTATTTCTTATTAAAACCCTAATTATTAATTTTCAAATCCCTACTATGAGGAATTACCGATTCACCATAAAAATTCGATCATCTATTTAATCTGATTCCACATTGTTTTTGACACAAAATGTGACCCGTGTTCTTGGCTAGGATATAATCCCTTTTATCTGTGCAGGCTCGGATAACGAACACAATTTCCTGCAGCCAATGGCCTGTCGCCAGAGGGGAAAAACAACCCACAGCCAGGTGGTAGGGTGTTTACCCGTCTGAATGGCTACCACCCCTGGTCTAGAGTATGCCGCCATAACAACCTTGAGTTGTGTTCCGGCATTAGTGGCCAGGTTCCAGTCTCTCTTCAGAGAGCAGCAGCGCATTTATATCCGCATTCCATCAGGTGGGCGGTATGCCTGTCTGTTGAACTCGTGAAATAAATATATATAAT
This sequence comes from Dendrolimus houi, assembly GCA_039645545.1. Classification (NCBI taxonomy): domain Eukaryota; kingdom Metazoa; phylum Arthropoda; class Insecta; order Lepidoptera; family Lasiocampidae; genus Dendrolimus; species Dendrolimus houi. Next base: position 17,495,574 of record CM077127.1, on the reverse strand, counting down.
CTCTCTCCTTCCCATTTTACTTTAAAATTCATTTAGCCATTTGGCGATTATAACCGATTAGCGGTTAGCCGCTTAGACGAAAAGGCAGCAAATCATTTCCCGATGCTTTTATATAGGTATTATGATAGTAAGTATGGAATTTGACCGTCTGCGACTTACTAATTTCAATGGTGTCACTTTACTTTGCACAATTCTCTCCATCTTCAATGTCCTTCTCTGTTAGTCCATTGGCTCTTATTTTTCTTGCTTGCTTCACAATGTTTAACCACTATATACTTAAGGGACTAACTAGGTCTTACTATAGGAACAGGGTCTTCGGCCACAAATCTCCTCCATAATCTAAAGCTCATAATAAAAATCTAAGGTAGCTGTATCTAAATATATGTAAAAATTTATTTAATGTCTAAGTTTGTTTGCGATTCTAGAATATCAGTCAACCAGCCAAGATATTTTAAATTAAACATTACTTTCTTGTAAAAAAAAACGACCTATAACTAACATTAATTCAAATACATCACCTTCTTCATTTAATTCTGGTTCTCTGCATAATTTCATTACCTATACGCGTCCTCATAAAGTTTTTATGAACACAAGAACATCAAAGTTATGACAAAAATGATTAATGCCGTGTAGTTTCCTGTATCATGCCACTTAATGGATAAAACTACATATGTACCTTGTGAATTGTAAATCACGATACGATCAAAATGGTTATGATGATGTTTTTATTTTCATATCACAAAGACTTTGTGATAATCAATTTATTCACTCAAATAAAAACGTCTACAGAACTGAACTCTCTAAGACTATAAATTGTTGCTTTATTTAGTTTTATTTGTCTTGAGATTATAGTTTATTTAACTCTATTTAATACGGAATGTTATGTGTTTATGCTTTATTAGAAAAAAAGCATCTGAAATACCCCGTACAGGTTTAATTCATTTTATTTCTCATAAGAACTATTAGTTCTCTTATAATGAGATTTTAAAGTTTTCGGGGGGGGGGAGAACTGATAAATACTCGCCTATATTTTTAAGTTAACCATCATCGTCATGTCAACCATCAGACGCCCAATGATAGATAGACACGCGTACGTCTGTGCTTTTTAACCTATGCCACGCACCCCGCGAAAAGAAGATGTGCTTAAAGTACTGGACGACTCAGTGGTCAAAGTTGTGTTAATAATGAGTTACGTATTTGTCTGCGAAGTTTGAATTTGCCGCCTTCTGAACTGGACGCCCAGGGCATGGCATGTTTAACATTAATGTGGTGCTCTAGTGCTATTGCTATACAACCTTCTTTGAACGTTGAATGTAGTTTTAATGTAAGTTTATTATGTTGATAAACTTTCATTTTATGTATGTATTTGTATAACAATAATAATTTAATTAATAAAATTAACCCGCAGGGGGGGCTTTGTGGCGAAGCCTTAGGTGAGTAGAGACAGCTCGGACCTGACTCCGGGCCCAAGGCATGGTCCCCGCCTCCATGCTTGCCTTAGCCAGCCGGCACGGAGTGAAGATCGCTAGAGCTAAGACTCAAGCTCCAGGGGTGGAAATGATAAACTGCATAACGTCTGAAGTAGCTTCGGTGAACCTACAGCCCACCTCTCGATACCCCTTAGCCACTCACACCCATGTTGCCGCTCGCCAATCTTGGCATTTTTACAGGCCCATGTAGTAAGTGGTAAGTCACCGTCTGCCCATTTTGTCTATGTTCCTTGAACATTGCGACGGGCAGACGCCATAGTCCCCGATCTGTAACTCCACTAGCAGTTCATCCCAATAGTCCGGTACCTTTTGTTCTCATTTCCTACAACAGTCCTACACTTACCGGGGCTTGACCTTGGATGCATTTTTATATGGTGTAGACATATATAGGGACAATCGCCGGTCACGTCACATTTCGATTAAATTTGTAAAGGAGCCCCTACGTGTTGTCCTTCCCATGGCCCTACGGAAGCCCTCCAAAAGTCCGGGCCATTTCTATGGCCCGTGGTCAGCAGAGACATACATGTATTTAATTACAAAACAATGTTTATTAAAAATTACATAATGTGATTGAAAACCTTTGAAACTAGTTTTACTAAGTCTTTTCACACAACTTCGGTCACGTATACTTCTTATTCGTACCCATAAGAATTTTCCTATCTTTGGGGGTAAAATTATCCTAAGTCTATTTTGGGATATCGAAAGTATATATTTACCAAACTTGACAACAATAGGATTCATTCCCAACATATATTATTACATTTAATTTTATATGGTGCACTTTATAATCATAGAAAATATATTAGGTTTTTTACATAACATAAAAATTAATTCTGTTTCGAAACTAAATCAAATATTAAACTAATTTAAGTTGATAAAATACAACCCCAATAATAAAAAATTGTTGCTAGTAAAATGTAGACATTTTATCATCATTTTATTGCACAATAGATATTAATCTCCAAATAGTTAACCTACACGCAACGCAGTGTAGTAATATGTCTCTTTAACAGGACAAAACAAATTACAGTCTAAATTATGGCACACGCATATCAGTACAAGTTTACACGAAGTAAAATTTTAATTTTACCAAAATGTAATAAACATTTTCATTATGTAAATACCGTGTCACCCTTTAACTATAATACTGATCATCATTGTAACTCGTTGGACACATTTATTGGCCATAATGCATTAAAATATAATGTTAAAATTTCAACATCAATTTATTCTCCTGTTACATTTTATTAGCTATTTCACATTGGCACAAACGACGTAGTGTACAGCGCATGATCGTAACAAGGAACATTGCATTTGATTGGAAACATGTGCGGCCGCAAACGCACGCATTCTAATTTCAAAATATAAAAGCCCCATACAATTTATGTTTATTCATAGTAGTACAACGTCCTTGTATCTCTATTTATATTACCCGTGTTTCTACGGTATCGCCTGCTTTAATTTTTTACAAGATGTCTCGCGACGATTTAAATATTTTTTAGTTTTCAACTTATGAACCATAAGAACCATCTATTTACTATATACCTATATAAACTAGCTAAATACGGATAAAATACTCACCACACTTGTCTAAGGTCGACTCGTGGAATCAAATATCGATGTTCTTGTTGTAAGTTTGCAAATTTTCTTACGATATTTTTCAGAACTTGATAATTATAACAATATGCAAATTAAACCAAAAAATTCGAACACAGGCCACTTAAATGAAACCGGGATGTGTTAGTCAGTAACTAATCTACCACTACTTCATACACACTCGATAACCATTGCATAAAACCAGCAGGGATGACAATCGTCCAGTAAAACATCTCTTAAATGATACCAGTCATTACATCTGCTACATACCAATTCAAGGTTATCCACTCATTCCTGGACACCCGATATGTACCTACATGAGTAGATAACGCCTCATGTCATTTCTTCCTTAAAATTTTGTGGTCTTATTATTTGAAACACATATTTTTAGACCAAATCAGGCAAAAACCGTCTTGCTTATGAAGTTTATTTTCAATTACACGATAATAAAAGTATTTAGATATATTTATAACATACCACAAATCATATACACATATATCTGTTTTCTATAGGGGTAGCAGAGACGACGGATCTTCACTTGCTACGATCTTGACTTAACATTTTTTTCTTCGTCTACTTTCATTGATCTCTTCATACATAAACATTTATTATAGGTATTTTTTACCTGACTAAAAAACATAAAAATAAAATCGTGGCTGTAAGTTATAGGCCAAGAATTATACCATAGTAATATCTCACTGAAGTGGTTATGTATCTACATGGCACTTGTACTAGTCACGTCAAAAAATAATCATGATTGATCATGATTTACTAGAAACTATTTTTCTATTCTATAAATTTTATTTTAGTTTCAATGCCGGGTTTATTTTTGTAGAACAAACATTCTGATGACACGATGCAGTGCGGTTTGTGTGAAATGAAATTCTTTAATTTTGAGCTTGACATTTGACAAAGACTTTATTTATCATTGTAACTTTAATTCATTTCTTTTATTTATTTAACGTTGTGGATAAAAATTACTATAGCACTAAGAAAAATTATGCGCTGTGACATCAACTTTTTATATAGTATAGTAGCTTCATTAAAATTATTTAAAATTTCAGTGTTTACCTAATATCCCTAGCATATATAATTTTATATAAAGTTAAACCCAACTTCATCTGCGGAAATGATAATTTAAAATTTCCTTCTAACGGGTAGACATCGAATTGATGTCTTATTAATTCGATGTCTGATATCCCTTTCTTGCATGTGAGGGTCGAAGATTATTTACCCCAACCTGTGCAATTCCTTCACTTCTGCCAGCTTAATTTAAAAATGTGATTTCTCCTCATTTATAATCTTGCCAATATTTCCTATTAAAATTAACAAATCCTTTCACATTCTGAAGTACGGGAACTTTTTCTATAAAATATTATTTTAGCATCATCGCCTATTATTTGCAATAACATGTTGATGATTTTTTAGTGAAATTAGTCCTTATAATTTAAAAATAACAATGTTTTTGTTACAAAGAACCCAATAGTTACATACTAATAATAAAAGTAGATTGAAAAAGGGCTGTTTTATTATTTTTACTCTTCATAGTATAATTTCAATCAATTTGAATCGAAACGTATAACTCTTTTCTGTCAATTTGAAATGTATTTTAAAAGATACCATTTTATAAGTTTCGATACAATTATTTTTGAAGATAAAAAAAATTAAAAATCTCTTTTCTAATATATTTCAATATTCAAGACAACAAATTATTGAAGCAAAGAGGCGATGTGTATTCTTCTTCTATTATTAATAAAATTATGTACAACTCATATATATCTCACAATATACTCTGTAAAAGCTTATTTATAAACTGAGTTGAATCAACTTTTAGAATGAAACCGTATCATCAAAAATATTATAAATAATCCAACTTTGTAGACTTTCGTGTAATCCTCTCATATTGCGACTCAAAAGTTACTGCGTATCATTTCCTAGCTAGTCTCTATACTTTAACAAGACACTCGTGTCCCTCCAGACTGTAGTCGTTATCGTTTTCTTGTCTCCAGACGACTTATCCAACGAGAATTCCGCTTAATGCAGGTTAAAGTAACAGTAATGGAAAAGATCAAAACTGCACACAGATACATGTAAGACAAGAAACGTACTTGAAAAGAATTGGTGATTATTTTTAACGTTTGTCTCGTTTCATTTTAATTTTCTTACTAGTCTTGCAGATATTTTTCTAAAACGACGGTTATACCACAGTCTTGAAACGGTATTGTTTTTGGAATCATTATATTAATACGTGAAGCAAAAACTTTGTACCCGTTTTTACGAAAATTGCGCGGACTTATGATTTATATAGATAAGAATCGACGAATGCAAATATTTTTTCAAATTATACATAAAAAATACATTAAATTAATAAAAAAAACATTACACACACTACCATGTATTTGACACACACACGCATATATACTCTTTTGTTTATTGTTAAAGTCAAACTAACAGTGTAGCCTTGGCGAAATCTGTGATTATAGAAGTATAGTCTTTGACAACAGAACCTTAATAATGTTCAAACTTATAATTTAAATTAATTATGGTCGAATTTCGACCACTGGGCGACCACTAGTATCTATAATATTATAAAATTCTAAAAATATCGTGTCTGTACATTGAAGCTATTTAAAAAAAACAACTGTAGTACACTATATAAACGATGGAGAACACGATGCATTTTTTTTTAGATTTCATGACTGTTTTTCTGTTTGTCTATTTGTTCGGGATTCACGTAAAAACTACTGAGCCGATTTCGATGCGGTTTTCGCTGATTGACAGCTAATTCTTAATGTAATTTTTCACTGATCGATAGCAAATTTTATGTAATAAAATACGTGATATTTTTTATACCGGTAATTCCGGGGAAATTTTCCCGGGAGCGGTTTGTAGTTGTTTCCGACAGAATTTTCACTAAAAGAATAGCTTAAGATAGTTCTTTAAATGCTGTGATACTTTGTGTCCCGGGAATTTCAAGGCAAGCGTGGATGAAGTCGTAGGTATATCCTAGTTTATTATATTTTTCTTAGGATTTGTCAGTCGTATTCCAGAACAGGGTATGGTTTGATTCAAATATAAGCTAAGCATCGGTATAACTGTAATGTAAACATTTAACTCGATAAACACTTAATAAATTCGAAAAGATTTTTGTTGACATTAGAGCGCAGTAATCCTAACTATATTATTTGCGAATGTGAGTTTCTTTGTTTGTGACGCTTTCAAGCCTGAACTACGCAACAGATCGTCATGAAACGTTGCTCAGGGATGTAGAACATATGGTAGCTTTCACCTAGAAAAAAATGCTGTCCCCGAGGGATAGACGAATTTAGCTGAAAAAGATGGCGGCGTCCTGGTCGCGTTTTATTGTAGCCACGAATGCAAGTTATTAACAAATACATCGTCGCTAGATGGCACTACCGGTATTATCAAGTTTGAATAAAAATTAAAATTGTCGTTTCCAATAATTATAACATGCTTAATTTTTGTTTAAATCTTGATAAAGGCTTAGCAACGATTTGGCTATGATGCCTTAATAATTAACAATCAATTTATTATGGCTATGTTCCATTAGAGACTCACAACGACCACGTTCACGATCGCGATTTTTTCCCGTTCCACTTGCTTGCCGGCGTTACAATCGTAAACCCAAGTGGAACGGTTATTCGACCCACCTCTTGACATGGGTCGTGAGCGTTGTGTGATCAAAAATGATGTCATTAGTGACGTTTTCGCCATGACCACAATGACCGCCGTCGCCTTGTGGAACGGCCAACGGAGCATTTTGGGCGTTGTGAGCTACTAATTGAACGCGCTGTATATAAGGTTGGGGGAAAAGTTTCTTCGCATTTTATATAAAAATTCAAAAGGTTTTTCATAAAGTTTATTTACATTTGACTAAAGTATGTAGGTGCCATTTTGTTGGATAACTTTTTGCCATCTTGTAGGTAGGGACGTGATCCCATTGCTATAAAAATTTTGGGGCTTCTGATAAAAAAACTGCGACAAGTGGTTTTGGCAATCCTCTCGTGATTTTAACCTGACACTGCCTAAGGAATTCTGCAGAGACCGAAACAGGTGAAAATCTGAAGGTGCAAGGCCAGGACTATACGGCGGATGCATTAACACCTCTCAGCCAAACTCTCGTAATTTTTGCTGAGTGGCTAAGTTGTGTGAAGTCTAGCGTTATCATGGTGAAAAACCACACCCCTTCTGTTGATTAATTCCGGCCGCTTTCTCTCAACTTTTTGCTTTAATCTCATCAGTTGTTCGCAGTACAGTTCAGAATCGATGGTCCTGCCTGGCGGTAACAGCTCATAATGAATAATGCCCTTCCAATCCCACGATACACACAGCATCGCCTTGTTGCGAGTTAACCCGGGTTTCGCCACAGTCTGTGATGCCTGACCGGCCTTTGAACACGATCTTTTTCGCACGTTCTTGTCGTACGTGATCCACTTTTCATCACCAGTTATCAGCTTCTTCAAAAATGGTTCGGTTTCATTACGTCGTAATAAAGAATCACAAATGAGTACACGGTTCATTAGGTTTCTTTCAGTGAGCTCATGAGGCACCCAAATATCGAGCTTTTTTGTGTACCCAGCTTTTTTCAAATGCGCCAAAACCGTTTTGTGGTCAATTCCCAGTTCTCCAGCTACATCGTAACAACTACTAATATGCCGATCTTGCTCCACTTTTTCAAAAATGGCATCAATTTTGTCCGTAACGGGGCGACCAGAGCGACGTGCATCTTTGATATCAAAATTTCCGGATTGAAAACGCTTAAACCAAATTTCCGCTACTCTCACAGATACTACATTAGGTCCATAAACATCACAAATTTTTTTCACGGCTTGTGTTGCATTTTTACCTTTTTTGTAGTAAAATTTTAAAATGTATCGAATTTCTTCATTAGATTCACTCATTTTAACAATAAGAAATTCACACATTTTCCTAATTTGAATTTGGAATTGTCTTCTTTAAAATTAAAACTTTTTAATGATAGCAAAACCAGCCAGATACAAATGGTATAGCCAAAGAGATCTTATTACAAGTTCATACATACTATATGCGAAAAGACTTTTTCCCCAACCTATTATAAAATAGGGGCCGTGTGCGAGATGTTTGTAAATAAAAACAGATTCTGATAAGGGCTCTTCCAAAATGCCATTGGACCAGCTTACATTAAATAAATTTATGCTATTTCTAAGGCTGTTAGTTTGGACACATTCCACTATCACATGAAAGATATCATCTATCTAACATGCTCACTTCATGACATATATATACTTTTTTTGACGCAGGGGGATTTGCATTAGCGCACTATCTCCGGGTCCGGGAGGAAGTTACCGAAGGGCGTATGGGACTGCCAATGGCCGGTCCTAAACTCAGGCTACAAAATGTACATTAATGCGTGCGGAACCACGTTCAAAAACTACTAAAATATAAATCTAAGTTTACAGCCGCTGTTCTAAAAACTATATTTATTGTTCATATATGCACTAAAATCAATATATCCCAAATCAACAATTTTTCTTGTTACCATTTTTAGAAATGTAGTTTAACTACGCACTATCATAATTCATTACCTACCTTAGTCCTGAACCTTTAATTCACATTTTTGCACTGCGTTGCCTTTGGTTTTCATCACAAATGATATACATATGTATAGTCTGCCTTTATGCAGGTTAAATATCTACTTAAGCAATGGTGACGTTATATGACCAGAGTAAATAATAACCATAAACAAAATTAAATCTAAATAATTAAAATGAACAGGTTGGCGGTAGGCTAAATAAAACTTTAACAATACTCCTTTACACTTGACATCTTTGTCTTCCGTGATCACGGCCACTGAAAAGTGGCTGAAGCGTCGGAATAACAAAAATCAAATAAAAACGTAGTTTTATTATGTATACAAGTCGCGAAAACTTAAGAAAATATTATATGACAAGGTTAAAGTATTTTAATGGTTTTCAATATGTTACAGTTGATATAGTACTACAAAAATATACACTTACTCTCAAGAACATTTTAGTGCAACGCAATGACAATACACTTCGCTAAAGGTGGAGTTTCATCTGCGTTACTGTTAAAGATTTCAGCCATTTCACGCAGATATAGCGATGGGTTTAACGCGTTATTTAAAATGCGACATTATTAATGACGTTAAATATTAATTGATAACGTATATATACACACTCATCACTTATTTTTTAACGCTATAAATAAGACGCATTCGGCTACAGCCTAAACCTTTAACACTGACGCAGATGAAGCGCCATCATAATCAAAATTAAGCCTGCGTTTACTGACTACATATTTTGAAAACTGACGACAGGGACGAATCATGGCGATTCATGAAGACCAGACTCCACACTCGATATCACCGCGACGTGTTCAAGATGCAAAACCGCAGACCAAAGATAGACTTATGTTACCTACGACATGTCATCATCATAAATAATGTATAACGTCCCGACGCCGTGTTTGAATTATTCAACGTTGACGGCCACTTTATTAAATTTGTCCTTTTATGAAAATATTAAGCAACTCTGTTAGAATATTCGTGATAAAAATTAATATGGAACGAAATTACCATTTTGTTAAATAGATGTTTCGTTTACCATTCAATCTCACGGTTGATAGCTAATTATTTGTTTCACAAAATTTGGTTGTTAGAAACGGAAATTTTGATTAAATATTACTTTCAGCCCAAATGATTATACATGCCTGAAGACAGACATTTACATTCACATGTAAGTTTAAAACAATTTTTGACCTGCTGGAGTCATGTTGGAATCATTATCTTAATTACAGCCATAGACAAATAAATAAATAATCGTTAGACAAATATACATATATTATATCCCTAAATGAAGCAAGTTACGCTTGTGTTAAGGGTGATATACCACGGACTACTCTAGGGCCGATCCCAGACACCCAGACCATAGTAAATAACGGAGAAAATTCGTTTAACTAAATTTACCATGCCAGGAATGAAAACCGGAGCATCTGCGTTGCAGTGGGGTAAGCCGGCTTCGCACGCTCAACCACAGAGGCCTTCAATACTAATGCGAGATATACAGATAAATAAAATTGAAGTATCTGTTTGTACTGTCAAAATAACAGCTTTTTACTAAATGCATATAATTGTACATATCGAGCCTTTACCGCCATTTTACCGTAAGCGACATTTGTACCTAAGTATATTTTTTGTAAGTCGTGGTAGCGTAATGGCTAACGCACGCGTCCCAAACTCAAAGAGCGCGGGTTCGATTCTGACCAGAACGCATGCACCACTTAGGCAGTTTTCTGGCCTAATGTGCATATTGTTACAATTACCACGTGCTAATAAGGGTGAAGGAAAAACATCGTGATGCAACCTGCACATCGAGATAACCGATGTGTCAAACTTGCCAAGCCGCCTTGGACAAGCATGGCGGGTATACTGTCCGTTCCCCTATAGTGGGAGGCCCGAGCCCAGCAGTGGGCCATTTATGGGCTGATATTATTATATATTTTTTGTTGCAAAAGGTATTTTAAACTAAGATTTTCAGTTTTAGTTCAGAATCAAAAACTGAAAGTCTTAAAACAAAATAATAGTTTAAAATAACTTTTGCAAAGAAAATACAATTTGCTCCAAATGTCGCTTACGATAAAATGGCTGTATAGGCTCGATATATACGGTACTTATAACAATAAATCAATTTTTAAAATGTTGTCTGTCTCTCTGGATGTTCCGGCTAATCTGAAACGGCTGGACCGATTTTGACGGGATTTTCACTAGCAGATAGCTGATGTTATAAGGAGTAATTAAGTCTACTTTTTTCCCTTTTCTATAGGGTTCCGCTAAAAAAAATCCACGCGGATTGCACAGCTAGTACATTATATATAAACAGGTCGTTGGACCGACTCGAGCGGTGTGATATCACGCTCTTACAGAACATCGGCGTGAAATGGTTGGCCTTGAGCTTATCTTGTTTCGTATGATAAGTGAGAGGTTATTGAGTGTTTTATGTTTGATATACTGTGTTACTTTCTTACTACATTTACTGTTACTTGTTACATTTACTGTGGTGATGGGTGAAATATTAATCGATGAGGCGGGGTGGGCACTGAAAAGTACCGCTGTGCTGCAGTAAACTCCAACACAGCTTTATGCTGAGTTGCCGACCTCATTTGTAGGAAATGCGGTATACAACATATCGAATTTAACCATACAAATGTATCTATTAATTATTTTTACATCCTTGTATTGTCGCTTTCCTAGCAAATAATTCATTCTTTCTTTCTAGTTTTTGTAGCCTACATCCAGCTCTCAATCCCTACCCTACCTATCGCGTTCCCCTACCTCTATCCCATCCTAAAGGCTGGCAACGCATTGGTTTCGTCTCTGGTGTTGCAAACATCTATAGGCGACGTACCACTTTTCATTACGCAGGCCGTCTGCCTCTTTGCCAGCTCCGTCATAAAAATAAATAAAAGTAATTAAATAAGATTTAGGTGATATATTTTTAAGTTATAAAATTTAATCTACTTTCAAATATAATATCTGCTTTGCAGTGTAATGTCTTTATTTTGTTGAATTTCAAAACAGAAAGCATAAAATGTACAATGAATAAATAACAAGAAATTCGCACTCCCATCCAAACAAATAATGAGTAATTATACCGCGGGTTATTTTAGTTTTGAATGAAGGAAGTTCCGAAGCCACTAATGAATGCATCGAAAAGTTTTCAGCTGACTTGCAGCTTACAAATTTAAGGCTGAGTAGGATTACGTAGCCTTTTCCAAGGTGTTTGCATGTACTACAAATTTCTGAATAGATATACTACGATATTTTACAATTTCATTATTTACACACAGAATTTAACAAAGAATTGAACCGGTGAGCTATATACCGAGGGAATCAAAACATATACATAAGTTACTAAGGACTATCGTTACAATTTTACAACATCAGATTAACAATAAAAACTCTTACACGCCACGTTTTTTTTAAAGCCTCGTCGACGCTCGTTAAGCTATCGCGCGTTGTTGCCGCCGCTAAACTTGAAAAGGGCAGATTACTTGCGATTGCATCGCTGCAAACTCACGAGAAACGCGCTACAGACACGCGTAAGCAGCTCCCCTTGCAAAGTAAAACGCGTCTAGCACGCGCGCGAACGAGCCACACACGTGCGTGTATCGCGCTGGAAACGTGCGTGCGCGTTGCCTTAGCACACACCACGTTTTTATCAGACGCCGTCGACACGCATCGCACACAACTGTAAAATTGTAGTATGTATTCATAAAATTGTAGTATGCAGACAACGACTTTTTCGCGTGCTGTCGACGCGCTACTAGCGCGGAGTTACGTCGATACAGACGCGCTGGTATAGCGCGTCATTTTGGCTGCAAACACACACGTACAGCGCGTTTTAATCAAATACTTGAAAAAACTTTTTAGCGCTTAGTTATTTGTATGACAGCTATGAGCTACCCCTATTTTTTATCTTATATTAAATTTTCTTACAACACTTTTTAATGGTGTAGGTATAGAATAGATAACACTTTATTGCTCACCAAATATACAACTACAAAAATGCAAAATTATGATGGTAGAAGCCATAGTCGGGCTTATAGCTGAAAGATAACTCTTCCAGGCAATCTAACTTAAGGAATAATATTACGTAATCTGGCGATGTATAGGTTGTTTATTCCTACAAAATTTCATCCTTAAAGACTAGCTTTTGAGAAAGGCTCCTGATGTTGCAAACGTCTATCTCTATAACGTGAGCCGTATGCCAGCTGCGTAATAAAAAAGATGTAGGTACCCACTCTTTGGGCTCCGTAACGAAATAACAAAAATAACGTTTATGGGCTACAGACGTTACCTTCATTGTGTTGGACCATCATGCATTTGGATTATTGATATCTATTGATTATTGGTATTAATTATACCTGATCTACCCACTAGGTGAACGGTGGTCTAATGCCTTTGTCAGATCTTGAATTTTACCTAAAGAAGAAAGTGACGTGGGATAAATATTAGGTTGGGGAAAAAGTTTCTTCGCATTTTATATAAAAATTCAAAAGGTTTTTTTATAAAGTTTATTTACATTTGACTAAAGTATGTAGGTGCCATTTTGTTGGATAACTTTTTGCCATCTTATAGATAGGGACGTGATCCCATTGCTATAAAAATTTTGTGGCTTCTGATCAAAAAACTGCGACAAGTGGTTTTGGCAGTCCTCTCGTGATGTTAACCTGACACTGCCTAAGGAATTCTGCAGAGACCGAAACAGGTGAAAATCTGAAGGTGCAAGGTCAGGACTATACGGCGGATGCATTAACACCTCCCAGCTAAACTCTCGTAATTTTTGCTGAGTGGCTAAGTTGTGTGAAGTCTAGCGTTATCATGGTGAAAAACCACACCCCTTCTGTTGATTAATTCCGGCCGCTTTCTCTCAACTTTTTGCTTTAATCTCATCAGTTGTTCGCAGTACAGTTCAGAATCGATGGTCCTGCCTGGCGGTAACAGCTCATAATGAATAATGCCCTTCCAATCCCACGATACACACAGCATCGCCTTGTTGCGAGTTAACCCGGGTTTCGCCACAGTCTGTGATGCCTGACCGGCCTTTGACCACGATCTTTTTCGCACGTTCTTGTCGTACGTGATCCACTTTTCATCACCAGTTATCAGCTTCTTCAAAAATGGTTCGGTTTCATTACGTCGTAATAAAGAATCACAAATGAGTACACGGTTCATTAGGTTTCTTTCAGTGAGCTCATGAGGCACCCAAATATCGAGCTTTTTTGTGTACCCAGCTTTTTTCAAATGCGCCAAAACCGTTTTGTGGTCAATTCCCAGTTCTCCAGCTACATCGTAACAACTACTAATATGCCGATCTTGCTCCACTTTTTCAAAAATGGCATCAATTTTGTCCGTAACAGGCCGACCAGAGCGACGTGCATCTTTGATATAAAAATTTCCGGATTGAAAACGCTTAAACCAAATTTCCGCTACTCTCACAGATACTGCGTTAGGTCCATAAACATCACAATTTTTTTTCGCGGCTTGTGTTGCATTTATACCTTTTTTGTAGTAAAATTTTAAAATATATCGTATTTCTTCATTATATTCACTCATTTTAACAATAAGAAAAACAAATGAATATCACACGTTTTAGTAATTTGAATTTGGAATTGTCTTCTTTAAAATTAAAACTTTTTAATGATACCAAAACCAGCCAGATACAAATGGTATAGCCAAAGAGATCTTATTACAAATTCATACATACTATATGCGAAAAGACTTTTCCTCAACCTATTACTATACTCGTAGTCTTGAGACTACTCTACATCTACTCTCTATCTCTCTCTCTCTCTCTCTCTCTCTGAAGACTACAAGTACAGTATTGATCCCACGTCTTTTCGTTCTCTTCACACGTTCTCTTGTAGTCTTGCCAGAATACAGGATATGTAAAATCGTAAAAGTTCAAAGTATAGGTATACCTGTACTTTTAACATAAATTTTATATTCTTGTAGTACTGAAAATAGTAATTTAAGGAACTTTCTGATGTATTAGTTTCATAAAACACCATTTCACGATTTTATATTCGTTATATTATGTTCGTGTTGTTTAATTTAACTCTAATTCAAATCTAAAATATTTTAAACTTAAAAGTGATACGTTATAAATATTACAAATCCACAAACATGTAACTGTTAAAAAAAATATCTTGTCAAACTGATAAATTTAAAATGTATCGTGATTGACAAATATTGCTGATATCCGGTAATTTGACATAACTTGATTGACAATGAAACACATATCTTATTCTAAAGCTGAAATATCAAACAGCCCACACTAAATACAAATGCTTATGTATGTTTAGGTATTTACATTTAGTTAATTCACTCTTCATTTCTTTGAATACGAATGCCAGAAGGGGTGAATACAGATACTTTTCATTCTGGACAAAAAGGATCGCGAGACATAGTACCAAAACTTTCGCGAAACAAACCGCACTGAAAGCCCTAGTGATAAAAATATCAATTTACTTGCTGCTTTCTATACCGCTTGGCTCACGTAAAAAAATCCGCATCGATAGAAAACCATCTCAATTTATAACTTTCATTCCCATTGTCAAAAGTAAACATGTAGGTACTAATACTATTTTTTATGTCATACAGCTCAATCCCATACCGCAAGAAGGCCTGAACATACAAACAAAATTACTTTCGAATGTATATATTAATATAGCTCCCCAATACAATCCAAAAACTAATTATTTTGTTTAAATACAAAATGAGACACGATAAACCATTAAATTGAAAACAAACGCATTTTATACATAGTTAACCTCAATAACGAGTCGTGGGTTACCTCCACCTTTTAACCGTTCTTTATAAAATTTAATGAGGCCAAAAAGCGTCGTATAGTAAGCTGTTAATGAGGCGAACGGATGCCGCAAATAGCTGATACAAAACGGGGTGAATTAGCCCGCATACTCTCCGACAAGCCGCGAAGCGTTCTCGAGGGCCATCAAGAATTGAAAGGATGACGAGCCAGCCACAAAAGAACCGCTCGCGGTGACCGGGTTACTACTATTGGTCGATAAAGATTCTTCTTACTATAACTTTACTTTTGACCGGTACATTTCTTGTATCTGGTAAGAACCATTATAGAAATTGGCATTACTTATTTGGCTTATGTCAAATTTTAATCAGTACTAATTGGGTAGAAGCACTTGGATGGATAGTAAGATATAAAAACCAACTATAAGTAAGTAGAAATATACATTTCTTCTTTTACATTTATAATATGGGTTCTCACGGTTCATGTCTAGCTATTGCATTAGATATTCACGAATATTCAAGTTTTAAAATAATCTTATTCATAAAGTCACTACGTGAAATCCGAACTCACATAACATAACAACATAACCCTAAAATTAACAGTTTCTTCATAACAGACCATATTTATAAAATAGTCAACAAGCCAACAATTAAAGTTTTTTAAACAAAATATATACATTTGTAAAACTTCTTAATAAAACATAGTTTTCTAAGTCTCCACAACTTCTGAATAGATAAATATATTAAGAAAACTAGACTATTACATTCAATGTGGTGGTCAAAAAGAAACTTACATACAAACGATTTATTATTAAGTTCTCAATTAATTAAAAAATGCATTTGAACTGTTCGAGATACAGTCGTATTTAATTCATATTATATCTAACAATCCCTAAAAGACTATCCCACATGTCATCTTGTAATCAACCCAATTATTCATAAAAATATTAACTATTTTCAATATAATATATTATTAGTACACGATTTTTATAACGTGTGTTTAAAATATCTATTTTTGTTGATTAGCCTTTTCCCCTAATGTCTTGGGGCTGACCCCCAACCTAACCTAGTTTAGCTGATTACCGGAATTATACGAGTGATTGCGTTCTGATCGACCCCAAAGAGTACATATAACATAGCCTCCAGTTACTAAATAACAGATTTTGCTCAGATTGCTGTATAACAAAATATCTATTCTTTAGGCAAAGGGCTAGATTTAAACTATAGAATAAAAACAAATAATTGTATGTTTATAGGACACGCACTTAGAAGGACCCAATATGATTTTTAAATATAATATAAAAAATAAAACTATGTTTTAATGGTTTTTAAGCGCGGTATTTTATTTGATTTTTATTATTCCGACGTTTCGAGGACAGAATGATGCGTGAGGCTATTGAAATAAAAAAACACCCAAATTTCAATAGATTAGATGGTTGGCAAGTACCACCTGTTTGGGATCCAATCATTAAGGCCCAAACACAGCAAAAACCAACTGCCAGACCTCAAGACACTGAGCTCTTTCTACGTTCACCGTAATACAAACCAACTTGATTGACTATTTATTTTTATTTTACCTCCCACCCATTTTAATATTATATAAAATTATTAGAGCTATGCATCTTGCTGAAAAGTTTCTTGCGCCGCTTCTTCTCTTCAAGCTACCAGATGATGCGAAGCAGTGGTAATTTATATTTGGCTCCCATAGAGTAAATAATAAACATAAATAAAATTAAAACTAAATAATTAAAATGAACAAGTTGGCAGTAGGTTATATAAAAATTTACTATACTCATTGACACTTGAAATCTTTGTCTTCCGTGATCACTGCTACTGAAAAGTGGCCGGAGCGTCGGAATAATAACAATCAAATAAATTACCGCGCTCAAAATCATTAAAACGTTATTATATATACTAGCTGCACCCCGCGGCTTCACCCGCATGGTGATGGAAAATCGTTATATTTTGGATACTTCGCATTATATCTTTATAAATTAGCCTATGTGTTCTTCTGATGTGTAAGCTATATTATTGTAAAGTTTCATCAAAATCCATTCATTAATTTTTGCGTGAAAGAGTAACAAACATACATCCATACATACAAACTTTCGCGTTTATAATATTATTAGGACTAATTGCGAAAACTTAAGAAAATATTATATAACATAGATATTAAAATACAATATGGATACTTAAAATCTCATTAGAACCAACTGTCAACGACCAGTACGGTTACCAGTCGGCTCTTATACTTGCCGGCTATCATGACTGGATGTGCTCGTGTTAGTAATTTGATACAGTACTAAAGGTCAAATGCATATCACACACACATTAGTTGTTATAATATTTTAACCAAAATCCGTAAACAACGATACTCATTCGAAAACTTAAAATATTTAAAACTATAAACATTGTTATATAAAAATATATATGTAGTAATTAACCTCGTAGAGCAGTATAAACGTTAAACTTATGTGTACGATTTATTTAAAAAAAACTTCGTTTAAAAAAACCGACTACAAAAACTAAAAAGTATAAAATAACTTATTTCTAAAGCTATTTTAATCATAATATGTAGCATTCGAATGGTGAAAGAATTTTTGAAATCGGTCCAGTAGTTTATGAGTTTATTCGTCAGAAACCTACAAAAATACTAATCCTTCCTCTATAATATTAGTATAGAATAGTATAGATTATAAATATTTAGAAAAAATGTTTATTTTTCTTTCAAAATATTAAATAAGTACGAATATTTTTGAAACTGGCACATTTTTTAGCTGGTAAACTTTGGAAGGGTGTGACTCATTTGTTTGCACATCTTTAGTTATATTTATATATTATGATTCACATTTAATATTAGCTATCACTTGCACTCCAATGAAACAGATAGAAACCCATGAACTTAAATACATAATCTTACATAATATGTTGAACCCAAAAATAATGAACTAAAATTTTATTTACAATTTAACAATTTTTAATTTAGCAATTTTCAAGATAACTTTAAAATGTCCTGAGTACGAAATGTAAATAAATTATATAAATAAATTGCTATTACGATTCAAGGATCGAAGGTCAACGCGTGAGTTGCAAAGCTTTTATTTTTGCCATAATGATACATAACAAGTAGAGGGCAGTTCAATGACAACACTTGACACGTTTTACTGTTATTTATTACCAACATTATATCGGTAATTTATTAGGTACTGTTGCATACAATGCATAGTGCATACAAAAGACATGTAAGTACCTACATACATAATGTAGGTACAGGTATTTGTAGTTTACATGTATTTTATGAAAAAGATGTTGTTTTTACACGCTTCAAAGATTTAAGTACATTGTTATTACTATTTTTTGACATTACAAACTGTATACTATATATTTACAAGTAATTACATATTGTCTTGTATTTTTTCATAACTCTAGGGAGTTGCTTAAAATAGATTTCTTTCGGCGATAAGGCCACTCTTTGTTTAACTTAAATTGTGTCTGGGTTTTAAGACTTTGTTTTAATTTTTAGTAAACTATTAAATGGTTTATACATACTAAGAAATAAATATAAAAGTGAACTTGTTTATTAGGACATAATAGTATTACTCGATACTCGTATTCATAAATAAAAGAGAAAATGCCGAGCTGGAGTTAAATCCTATTGACAACAACACAAGCGGGCAAGTAAATGCAGCCGGCTGGCGAGCGTTGTATCCCTCAAAGTATATTGGAGTGTCGTTGAACATCGGACGCCTTGCGGCTGCATAACTCCACTTACACACGAAACGATTCTTAAACGACTATTACCTATTACTTCATAGTTGGTGACAGTGACATCCAAAGTTAAGAAATGATATAGGTTTTGTATGTCAATTGTTTTATAAAATATCCATCGACCTTAAACGAATTAATATCCCTATCTAATGAAAGACACGGTAAAATTTTAAGTTTAATTTTCTGATGTTAATCAGATGTACAAAATCCTGAAATATTATTTTATTAAGAAATTTTTCAAAGAATATTATTATTATTTAATAGAAAGGCAAAACAAAAATATTTAATCATTTAATCCATTACTTCTCAATCTAGAAAATAATAGGAGAGTTAAACGAAATAATCGTTGATCTACGTAAATAAATATATTTAAATCCCACGTCAAAATCTAGTTTACCTAAGTACACGAGTACAACGGAAACATTGTACAAATACCCGTACAAAATTTAACCTTTACACAACAAATACGTTGACGATAAAACTCGTGCTAATGTCCTTTATCAATTGCCAGGAACCAAATCAGTAAACCCAAACACTCAGCTAAAAGCGAGCTTGTAAATCTATTTCTTATTTTTAGGCTGACATGTTGCTAGCTATAATTCAATTGGTGAGAAAATAATAGATGAGAATAACTGTGGACCGTAAAGTGTGGTACTAAAAGAGCACTACACAGTTATCGACCTAATTAATACTTGATGTATGGCTCGATGTCCCATGAACCGCGGATTGTTTTCCAACAAGCTTATTCGTCATATTGGTCATTACATAAGAGACTCATTATGTAAAGTTATTTTTTAAAATATTAAATCATAGCAAAATAGATTAAATAGATTACATCTACTAACTTCTACATATTATGTTTAATGAATCATAACTACAGACTTGCATATAAACGATTGCACAATTTAAAATAGTAACTCACCCATAGTACTATTTTGTGAACCATATAAATCACTACAAATGGACCATAATTAACATACTTAATTAAATCTATCAGTGAAGCGTGCGCTATATTATCTGAGAACATGAAAGACTTCCACATAAATAGACTGGTCAAGTGATAAAAATATAAACCTGAAATACCAAATCTCGGAAACTCATAAATCGAAATTTTAAATCAGTTTATTAAGTCTCATGACAGTAAAGACGGTTGTGAGTGAATAACCGGACACAAAATTTAATTTAAAAAGTCTAATTAAGAAATTGTCTAGTGTAAATGGTGTCGTATTGAGGAGTTAGTGAACTGGGTCGACAAGGGTCGAGTACGACAATGCCTAGCGGAGCATATCTGCCCTCTCAAGCTTACGAACGTGGACTCCTTCACATCTCATTGCTAACCGCAAGCATTTTAAGCGATATGTAATTTACAATATGCATTATTGAGTTAAATCAATGGGTAAAACCTAAATTCTTATTACCTATCAGTGGTGTGGACTTCATACAACATCGATTCCCCATTGGCTTCCTTTAAAAAACTAGTGAAGAAAAGGTCGAAAGCGCCATGCATTCATTGATGTTTACGCGGTCTGTTCAAACATATTGTTACTAATGTCTCTATAAAATAACTATCGAACAAAAGGTCGAAAGCGCCTTGAATTTATTGGCGCTTACGTTTTTTATTCTTGCATATATCATTATTGTTTTAGTATCTCTTACATTTTGATGAAATAGCAACTCATAACCCGATCGGGCACCGGATTTTGTTTTAAAATATGCGGTATGATTGCAAAATCAATATTACAAATTGTAATAAGAAAATACATTCCGAGTTAGACGTTTTTTCAATAGCGGTGTAGTCGGTGTTTGCATCATACTATGTTTTTTCAATTGGGTTACCCTAGCTGAATTTTCACCCCACGCCACTGTTAGCTATATAATTAATAAAAATGAAATGACGTTAGTTAGTACCTACTGGACTGACTCCGTTTTATTTTCTAACTGTTCGTAGTAGTCTTACTTGTCTTATAGAATACAAAAAATTGGATAAGTTGCCGTAAAGTTAGAAAAATCGAGAAAATCAATCAATTCGATTCCTTAACTACATAACTTACGATTCTATTGACGAATATCCGTAACTCTTTTTAGGGTTTCGTAGCTGTTTTGGCAAATACGGAAGTCTTATAAACATGTCCTGTTCGTCCGTCAGTCGGTTTTTGTCTATTACAGTCATTTCCCTGTGAAACTGCTGGGTCTAAAATAATGATATTCATTAGCATAATGTAATCTACATACTATGCCGCTACAGTTTTTTGTGGTGAATTAGAAAAAAGGATCGATCAGAGGTACTGATAGGTAGGTAGAGGTAACACTATACATATATCTGAAGGTTAATTTTTTCAGGGCACGTAATCGTGTGGGATATCTATCGTTCATTTATTCTACATCGTTAGACATGCAGATATATTTTATTTCGTCTGGAAAATATTTTTTAGGACGATCGATAAATAATTTAGGTAAAGATCCTAAGATTAAAATTTTAGTAAGCGTTCTCGATTATAACTAACTTTTTTATTGCGTGAAGCAAGCAAACAGATATACGGAGACGGCTTACCTGATTGAAAGGGGTCACAGTCATCTATGAACGTTTGCAATACCAGGGGCGATGCCAACGTGTTGCCAGTCTGTAGGATAGCATAGAAGGAATGGGATAGGGGAGATGGGATAAAGGAAACGAGATAAGGGGACCAGCTTTCGGCCACTGGACCTCTTACTCATCTCACAAAACATTGGTTGATTATTTTGTTGTTGTATTGTATAAAATTTCTCTATTGTACTTCTAAATGTATTCAGTTCATCGTTAATACAATGATACGTAATAATTTTTACTATATTTGCAGATTTTCAATATCTTTCACGAAACAAAACGATTACTTATAAACAAATTTCAGACTGGACAACGTTGGATGAGTGAGCTAGTAAAAATAATAAAAATATTTTTTAACCTGCATAAAGGACTAGCCACTGTATCCAGCGAGGTAATGCTGCCAGCCTTCTGGGTACAATGCCCAACGACAGTGGTCTGTCTGGTGGGGCTGAACGAATAGGTTTTTTTTTTTACTATTGTATATATTTTTAAGTTAGTTTTATTTATAGTATACTTTTATTTTTAGTAGTTTAATGTTTTTAAAAATCTTATTTTTACTATACCTATCTAGACAGTGGTTCTTTCTAATTATCTTATAATATCGTGCTTTACATTCTTACAACTTACTAATATATATATATATATATATATATATATATATATATTATATATATATATATAAATAAATTATTTTCTACCTGAAAAAATATTTAAATTAATTGTTACGAATAGCTACTTACTCAAAAATATAAAATACAACTAAGTTATTCCGTGAGATTAGAATGGAACATTGAATTTTTATACGTCTCCAAACCAAATATATTACTCGATCTAAATAAATCTACTAGTTCCAAAAAGCTACCCAAAAAGTACATGGGCAAATAGAACCAGCAAAAGGTCTGCATACAAGGAAACAAATTATTCAAATCAACACACACAAATATTTCTTTCCTCTCACCTCGTATTTTTGGACCCTTTTAACTTTCCCCGGTTCCCAAGGTTGCCCGCGGAAAGGGCGTATAGTCACTTGAATAAAATAAGTGTCAACGAACTAAAGCAACATGTACGCACAGAAGAAATGTGTTGACGGCCCTCGCCTGGGAGTCATAATTATCTTGCTCTACTGTTCTCGAGAAATCTGGAGGATTGCAAATTTATTTTAAATTACTTTTGTGAGGTGAACTTGAAATTTAAGTACGCTCCTTTACTGTATTTATGTGCAGCACAAAAATCTAACAAAACACGCAAGAAAACCGAGAAACTGGTAATTTAAATAGAAATGCCTCAGATTACATTTGCACTATTTATAAAATTTGCATATAGATGATGCAATAAAATATGTAATTCAACATGCCCAAGAGAATGAACAAGTGCTTTGTTGAGGCAATGGTATGTATATAAGCAATAATGGTCCCAATACACCAATCTCCGATGGCAATTAAGACTGCTAGCTCGTACACGGCTGGAACGAATGGGGCTCTTCAATCAACGAATCAATCTACAATCGCGAACGGCCGCCACTTGCCAACGACAGCTCAACAAATTTATTGCTTGGAATGGATGGTAATTTTCAAATTTCCAAGCCTGTTGATCGCTGTTCGATGAAAAGCGCAACACTACGTGCCACTACCGAATTACTGCTTACTTTGTGTACATTCCGACAACACCGTAACGACTGAAATCTGTTGCGATTGTAGATTGTTAACAATTTTATTGCCTTAAATAATAGTACTTACTGACATGCACACCTTTTGTGGTAAACGATGCGAAGACTATATATAATGAGTGTATGCAATAATGTATAGAATCATAATTTATTGTGTTGTACAATATCATATACCTAAGCTTCGATTAGTCTTTAACGTACTTCTGCAAATTTGAAAGCAATTTATTTTTTTATAATTAGGGAAGATTACAGTCTATTGCATAGTGTAAATCTGATGCACATTATGCAGCCTTAAGCGAAACTATCGGATATCCGGAATCCTATCTGAATCTGATATAAAAGTTTCAGATTGGGATAAATTCTATTTATTATTATAACAACAATGCGATAAGTCATGATAAGTTTTCACTCGCCGAGTTGATATACTAGCCATGAAATCGTAATCATATAATTAATTACATTTTCCTTTTACAATTTCTAAAAAAAGTCATATCCGTAACTTTTAAGTTACGGATGTGATTTTTTCGGATAAGATTCTTCTAATACAAACTAATTTCATATCCATAAAAGAACTGATATAATATTATTATTATCCGTAAAAAAGCCATGGTACCATGACTTTTTTACGGATAATTATAAATAAAAAATCAGTTTCGTAAATATCAGTTTCTGTAGCGGTTACCGCACTTGCGTCCACATACTCAAAGCGCGTGGGTTTGAATTTTGAGTGTTAAGTGTACACTACTTGGGTCGTTTTCTAACCTTATATAGATATGGTTACAATTACTACGGGCGAATGGTGAAGGAAAACATCGTGATGAAAGCTGGACATCGAGATAACCGAGGTGTCGTACTCGCCAATTCGCCGTGTGCAAGCGTGACCAGTATACCGTCCTTTGCCCCTACAAGGGGCTCGCACCCAGCAGTGGGACGTTTATGGGCGTTTATTGTTTCTTATTGCTAGGACATGCCCGTGACTTCGTCCACGCTTGACTTGAATTTTCCGCGGGGTTCCCAGAACACAAAATACCGCAACATTTAAAAGAGAATGTAAGCTATCGTTTCAATGAAAACTGTGTCGGATTAAACTAATTTTTATGCACCCCAGCAACTACAAACCGCTCGCGGAAAAAATCCCGCCGGCTTCCCGGGATAAAAAATATCACACATTTTATTATATAAAATTTGCTATCGATCAGTGAAAAAAATCACATAGGAATTAGATTTTTTTATCTGGTCATTTTAAATAATTCCCAGAAAAATTCCAGCAGGATTCCGAGCATAAAAAGTAGCGCAGATTTTAAGTCTAAGAATTTTCTGTCGATCAGCGAAAACCGCATCGAAATCGGCCCAGTAGCTTTTATGTGAATCTCGAACAAACAGACAAACCGACAAACAGTCAAGAAATCTAAAAAAATTGCAACGTGTTCTCCATCGTTTATATAATGCATTCCAATTGTTTTTTTTTTGTAAATAGCTTCAATGTACAGACACTGCATTTTTAGAATTTCATAATATTATAGATTATATCTACATTTAATATGCGATATCTTTAACATCCTTGTTATCAAAAGTTCGAATTTAAAATACAATAATAGTATTTCTTATACAATAATTTGACTCTTTTAATATGGATTTAAGCAAACTATTAAAATTTTGCACCCATCGTTTGTAACTCGTTACGAGTCTTCCTCTCCTAGTACCGAAGCTTAAGCCTGGTTAAGGTGCGGCCTGATTAAGTCGAGCAGACGTTGGCTCGTCTGCCAAAACCACTTGAACCAACAGTATGACGACGTCGAGAGAACGCGTTATATTAAAGTTTGGCAATAGTCGCTAAGTGGATACCTGATGTTTACTTAGTCTGCTTTTGTCACTAGTACCACTTACTTTCAAGTTTGCTCTAATTGCTTCCATACCCTGAAATTGTTCCTTGTTAGAATAGATTTTAAAGCTTAAATGTTTATTAAATTTTAATCTTATTCTCGGAATCTTTGAAATTAAAATCGGAAAGTGTTTATTAAATATTTTAATTAGTTTATATATTGAAACTAATATACAATGTTGATTTCAATAAAAATGCTACAGTGGTAATATTCTGCTTATTGCATAAAATTTATCACCTAACGGAGGTGTTTACTACGTAATGTTATTATTGAGAGGATTCTAGTATCCTAATAGAAAGCCGCGTACTCACCAGCGAGCCGTTGCAGTTACTGTAATAAAAAAATATAGTGTGTACGTGGATCGCGAGCTAGAGGTGAGCGGCATGTGATGCACTCGCACTAGCCGATAAAGCTAAGATTAGTATGAGAGTACACTGTATCCGCTCGGTTAACAGTTACGGGTCGCGGATGAGTACACGGCTTAAGAAGTGGTATTGCTGTCAGGTAGGTGGAAAAGGGCACATTGAATCCTGATGCCGTTGCTCACGCTCACTCTGCACTAGCATCTTTTTGTGATTTACCTGAAAACAATAAAAAAGGGCATGTTAATTTACAGCGTTGGACATGGGCCAAGCATTTCAACTAGCCGTCTAAGTTGGTCTGTCGCAAAATGAATGAAACAAGTCGACATTTAGACGGGCTCGTTGTTCCTGATCGGTTATCAGGGCGAGTTGAGAGATGGGCTTAGGTGAGAACAGACAATATAAAAGTCATTTATATCCCGTCACGGTGACGCGTGAGGCGTGCCAAGGCGTTTTCCAATACGCTCATTTATCACGCGCCCCTAGACATAATGAGACGCATCTCGACACACATTCAAAATACTTTAAATTTATTTTTATTAAAATACCCATTAATTTTCCTTAATAGAATTTGGCAATGGAAACCATAATGAATTATCGCTGTGGTACTGGTACTTTTTTTATATTCTATCGGCAAAAACAGATCAAAGTCACTCAACATTATTAAACGGCTTTATCGTAACTCTTTGTTCACTGCAGAAAATCTCAGATGAACATAAATAAAATTAGTGTTAAAATCGTTTATATTACACAAGATATCAATTTGGGACAAGGACCCTTTCCACTGGTGGAAACTGGGAAAAAACCAGTAGATTTATATACTAACTGATGACTTTTGTTGATAATCTAATGAAGGCTGACATCTCTCTAAATATTTAATATACTTGTTTTTTTTTAAACTGAAATTGCATTTCAAAGTTTATAACATAGAATTATAACTTTTAAGATGAGAATTTTTGAAAGAACTCTTACTTTTTCTTTAAAAAATGGGAAAATAAAAACGTTAGAACTATGAAGATACACATATTATTATAAACATGTAGATTTTTAGTGTTAAAAGATAACAGCATCTGGATGCATAAGATACTTACTATTAATTATTATTAAATACTTAAACTTAGCTATCACAGATCCCAATGTATCGATAAAAATATTTTTTCTCTGTTTGGTTTTTCTAATTTAATTTTGTCGTCAGCCAATCGTTGTTCACTGCTGGAAGTAGGCCTCTTTAAGCATGCGCCCCCTATCCCGGTCTTTCGCTATTCTCACCCAGCCCCCACCGGTGACCTTACGCAGATCGTCGGTCTATCGGGCTGGAGGGCGTCCTACACTACGTTTACCGTGACGCAGTCTCCACTCTAGGACTCGTTTGTTCCATCGGCCATCAGTTCTGCGACAAACGTGGCCCAATCCACTTCAGATTTTATTTATGATTTTTTTTCTTCTTATTTCTGATTTTATCCATAAGAGATACTCCCAACATAGTTCGTCCCATAGCCCACTGAGCTTCAATTTATGAACCAAACGCTTTGTCAGTGTTTACATTTTGGCACCATACGTCATGACGCACTGCTGGAAGACTTTCGTCTTCAAGCATTGCGAAATGGTCGACGTAAAGACCCAACGGAGCGTTTCGAATACCGCCCAACCTAACTGAATCCTTTTATTGACTTCGCTCTCGAAGTTGTGTTTACCTTCTTGGATAATTTGTCCAAGATAGACATATTATTGGACAACTTCGAAAGGGGTGCATTGACGAGTATCGATCTCGGCATGACATAATCATTGAACATAAAAATTGTCTTGTCCATTCAATTTTACTAATAGGTAACTGATGCACCTACCGATCGTCTTGAGCCAATGACGTGGATCCGTAACCCTACCGTGGAGCATCAACCATTTAGGATTTTTTCTGACCTAAGGCATACTTTCCGCTCTCGTAAAATAGAGAAATACAAGTCAAGCAATGGAACATCCATGGGCTGGTACAATCTTTTACATTTAAATTATAATATTAACACCCAGTAGCATGTAAGGTATTTTTACAAAACTGTTTAAACAATTTTATTTATTACCATGTAGGTATTTATGTGTATACTTTCGTCAAAAAAACACAAAACAAAAACAACCGCAGTCATTTGTCAGAAGAGCTCGCGCGTAAGCATTTTAATGAAATAATTAAATT
The DNA here is from genome assembly GCA_039645545.1 of Dendrolimus houi. Taxonomy (NCBI): domain Eukaryota; kingdom Metazoa; phylum Arthropoda; class Insecta; order Lepidoptera; family Lasiocampidae; genus Dendrolimus; species Dendrolimus houi. The sequence continues at coordinate 17,467,694 of CM077127.1, read as the reverse complement.
TTCAGAATCCAACAATGAGCGGCAATATATTACCGCGTCGGATACTAAAGCATTTCACAACTGACGCGCACTATTTCAGTTAATAGTTTCTCATAAAAATATACCTAATCAATTTTAGTAGCTGAAAAATAACAGAAAACTTTGCAGTGGTCACATGATGTGACCGCTGGCCAACTAGACTAATGCCCGATGACGCGTGTTTAGAAAAAGTTTAAAATAAACCATTATAATATGCGTGAAGGGACTTTTCCACGGAGAAGTTATGGTTGTACAAATATTTTTATTTCTTAGTATCCGACGTAAATTGTGAATTGTGACAGAGTCGTAATCCTTTTTGGAAATTAATAGCGTTTTGTAATTCTTGACATTAACTTCTAGGAAAATTTATTGTTTTTGGTTTCAAAATAATATGTGTTAATCGCTAATTCTATTTTTAAAGAAATAATCATAACTAAAAAATGTTAGTGATGGACGCCCTTCCAACCCGATGGATGACGACCGGCGTAACGTCGCCGGTAAGCGCTATATGAGGAAGGCGGAGGACCGGAATAAGTGGTGCCGACTTGAGGAGGTCTACACTTCCAGAAGTGGACTGCGATTGGTTGACGATTATTCTTTTTTATGGTATGAGTACAATAGACACGTTAACGGTCCACCTGATGGAAGTCGTATACCGTCACCTATAAACATTTGCAACACCAAAGGTGCTACCAATGTCCTGCCGGCCTCGAAGGGTGTCTGGAAACTCTCCACTAATGCCGGAACATCAAAGTTATTATGACGGCATACTCTAATATAGACCAAGTGCTGTAACCGTCCAGACGGCCAAATGCCCACTGGCTGTAGGTTGTTTTGTCGCTTGTTACGAAAGGCCTTCCAGCCGCTTTTTCTTCGTTCCTGATTAAAAAATTTCCCTCTCTTTTAATATTTTGACGCATACATTGAGGGTAGAATTAGTGATTTTATCTCTGTCCAGGTCATGGAGAATCTTCCGCAAAACCTACAACCGTCAACTTTTGACCTTACCTGTCTAACAACTGTCTAGAATTGATCTAATCCCCATAGCTCCGCGTCGCAAAGCTAAAGTAGCCAAGAATGTGAATGTAGAAAGAATTTACACTTTTACTTTATAGCTCAATTTATCAGTCATTCTACACCTGTCTGTCTATTCTGGTCGGGAAGGGCAAAGCATATTTTATGACTTTATGAGCTTTAAAAGATACTGCAGTGTCCCAGGAATGTTCACTGAGGCTGTAGGTATTAAACACGCGCTGTGTCATTCGGGGAAATAGCTTTGCTATTTTTTTGTGAATTAAACAAATTTTAACACAATCAGATTGAAAGCCAATACTGATTAGGTACTATAATTTTAGTCCTCATTAGCCCCAAAATAATTTGTTTTGTCGGTCAATTGGCTTATGTAAGTAATTTACCTACTTTAAAAACCGAAATAAACGAAAAATATAAATTTCATTTTGCAAACAAGAAACGACCTAAATTGTGTGCCAGTTATTTTATTGGAGTCATATGCGACGTCCAGTTGTTCATGCCAATGAAGATGTTTTATTAGTTTATTGATTGTTATAAGTAGTGACATGATTGTGATGGATATTGAGTACGGTCACGCGGTGTACAATATGGCGCGTCGAAGCGCGGGCGCGGCCTCTTGCGTGCGTACGATGAGTGACGTACGCATGACGCCAGCCTAAATCATGCACACAATAAGGGCAGAAATACACGTGTCTTGCCCACTTGCATGCCAGTTACTTGCACGTGTTGGCTACTTTCATGTGTACCTGGCAAACTAATAGATTGCACAACATTTTATTTAATGGTAAGCAATATGAATTATCAGCAGTCTGTTGTCAACAAATACTGAAGTACTTTGGCCGCATAGCCCGAAAGAACCCAGACAATATGGAGAGACTTGTGATCAGGGAGAATGTTGAAGGCAAGACACCTCGCGGTAGATCTCCGAATAGGTGGATTGACCAAATTGCTGACCAGGTGGATGTGTCAATAAACTTGGCCATCCTCCGTACTCAGAACCGATCTCGGTGGAAGAGAGCAATTGTTCACTGCTATCAAAGTCACGATCCAGCAATGAGGGAATAAGTTAGAGGATACGGAAGACTGCAAAACTGGCGTAAATGCAAAAATGCGAAAACTAGAATGTGCTGTAGAAGTCGTCGATAGCGTGAGATACAGAGGTCTTACTCTCAAACGCTTTTCGTCGTGCGTTTTCGTCCGATCAGTGCGAAAGACATAATAAAATTTTAGATAGAAGAAAAAACAACAATAATTTCTTTAAAACTACAATAATATAATCCATATTACATACAATGAAAAATGCACTTGAATATAAAAAGAAAGAAGCAAAAAAAGGTCTGAAACGAACAACAAGAGTCGTGTAAGAGTAAGCCCTCTGGCTCGTGTATACTTCTTGCAAGTTACAGGCATGCGAAGAAACACAAATTGCACGCAGGGTTACTTGCAAATGTACCCACAAAGTGCCATGTACTAGGACATACCATTAACTATCAAGTTACTGTATAATTTTGCAGGCATGTATATATGTGTATTCCCGCCCTTATTTTAGAAATATTTCACGACATCACGCATCACAGTGAACAGTGCGTGATAACATCTAATCTCTTCTATTTAAAACATTCAGATGCTATCCACATAACGCTTACTATAATGGATGTGTGGGGTTTTATCTATGTACGCCGCAGTAATTATTTAATTTACGATATTGTCACAGAAAGAATGAGCAGTCGTAACTGAATGAAAAACGTTTTCCATTAGTCAAGCTTGAAAATGTAGCTAATGTAAAAAGCAAATGTAATACTTTCTTATACTCAATTTACGAACAACTAATATTGCAATGAAACAATAGTAATGCAAATTGGATTTCAAATCAAGTCTCATCAAAAGATCATTTAGCATAATAACAACATTACCAATTAAATATACATATACTAAGGCCCACTTGCACGTTCCTGGCTTAGCTCAACTAACTTGGAGTTAACTGTTAACACAGGGTTAATTAAACAATTTATCTTGCGCCATTAATAGTTAGGAGTAAACCCCGGGTTAAACTTCTAAATATTTAACCCACCGATGTGAAGGTTAAGTCTCTAACACAGGGTTAGTGAAGCTTAATCTCAAGTATATGATAGCTTTCTAGTGTTCGAGTACAACCAGGGACCCAATTCTGCTATTTCAATATCTTGGTGTTGCGGAGATATTCAAAGTATAATTCCATTGCGATAGTGTCAAAAATTCGTATTCTACTAAATCCACAATTATCTTTTCGATACCGTCGCGGCAGAATAATAGTAGAAAAAAACTGGTAGTGCCATTAGCATAAATATTAGCCGAAATGAATATTGAAACACTAACCAATATTTTAAACATTTATTTAGCGAGTTTTCTCTTACAAATGTTTATAAAGATAGAGTGGCGTGCTACGGGCACGCCATGAGAATTAAGAGAATACCGAAATCAGGCAAAGCTACGGTTGAGACGATAGTTTCCGGCGATTTTGACGAGGTAGTAATAGCAGTATTGGACCCCAGTAGTACTCGAATTGTATATTTTTATCACTTTGAGCCAACTACATATTTTTGCTGAAAGTTAGCCTCATCAGCTTTTTTAATCACCATTACGATTTTGTATTTCGCTACTGTATCACATAAAAGCATATCATCACTAGTTGTGAAATTGTGGGCACGTAAACCTGGTCTTTTATGCATTATTCTTAAAAACTAACCCACTTTATAACTTTCACACAAAAAAAGTAAATAAACGACATGAGACAATACGGTTAAAATAAAAATCTTCAACTGTCATACAATGCAAGATATTTAAGGAAACCTATATACAGTGTGCTGTAGTGTAAAAGAGATATAAGTTTCCTTTTAAATCTCTGGTGGGGTTACAACAATAAAAAACCTTACAATGTTACCAACTAAACAAAAGAAATGTCAAATTAGTTAACCCGGTGAATTTTTTTAGTGGCGCAAAGGACAATGAGAGTTAATTTTTAATTAACTAACCGCGAGTTCACAAACTCTACATTTATTTAACCTGACTATGCGTGCAAGTGGGCCTAATAGATATAAACGTGAAAATTAACTTCTTACATAATTGTGATTGGATTGTTCATTCTTCATAGCTTTGGGGATGAATGAGTAAATATCATGAAATTTTATATATATTATGTACACATATATACAACTAGCATTTTCCGCGATATCTTCCACATTAAACAAGTAACAAAGATTATAGTTATTTTGCCAATATTTAAACTCACAGGGTATTTCTAGCAGGGCAATGAATTTTTTAGGGTGAAAACACGTGAATTCTGAACAGTCCCGTAAAAATCCGGGATAAGTAATGCCCAAGATATAAAGTATCATAGATTTTATGACAGCAAATTTGCTATCGATCAGTAATAATATCGCAGCGGCATCAGAATTTTTTAACGTGGTCACTTTAAACCGCTCCAAAAAAAGTCCCGCCGGATTCCAGAATATAATGTAACGCAGATTTTAAGTCCCGGAATATGTTATCGATCAGCGAAAACCGCATTGAAATCGTCTCAGTAGTGTTTATGTGCATCCGGAACAAACAGACAAACACAAAAAAATCTAAAAAAACGAAAAACTACACATTTACAATTTTATAATATTATAGATATCGGGGATTAACCATAAGATACTTCCTATAACACGTTCACTACGAATCGAGATCCGGACGTGTCTCACTTACGGTGCGGCTAAGAAAAACATAACTAGTCTGTGGTGCGGAGGACATGACTTCAATTTGGTTCAGTGTAGAAAAAAGATGAATATATATCTAAGATTTGCTATGAAACCAGAGTTACGTAATATACCTATAATTTAATACGGGGTTATCTTGATCTAGTACTGAACAACACAAAACAAAAATCCATGAAATCATATAAAAGACAAAACAGGGGTTTAGTTTTTAAAACGTTACGGGGCTTAATAGACCTCACACCTACCGCAGGAATGAAAAGTAGAGATAACAAATCTCTTCCACTGTGTAAGTGTAAACAAGTTTTAAAGCGCATAGATGATAAAATAAAAACTGCTATTTGCTGAGTGAACTTCAGCTTCACCTGCTTTTTGCGCAGGATTGCTCGATTAATGTAACAACGAAAATATTCATTAGCAATCAAACCGCCAGCCGGCATCCGCGCAAATATTGGTCCGGAGAGCCTGCGTTTGTATCCAACCAAATGAAAAGGTAAAATCCCTTAAATTATTAAGTTACACGTGAATTTTAACAAACAAAACAAACGGGAGATATTACGCGCTGTTTTAAAAACATTTTAACGCCATAATTTTTTAAGCGCTGCACAGAAACGGTTATTGTTTAGTCTGGAAATGAAATTACGAAATGACAACGTTTCTGTCAGAATAATGGAGTTTGAATGTGTGCCAAAAACCTCAATATCTTGACCGTTATCTCCGCGATGCGGCAATTGAAAAAGTATTCATTTTGGTCGTATAAGTCTATTTCCAATAACTTAATGGCTTACGATATTCCATATAAATAGGGAAACATGCCTCGATTCTCCTATTCTGTAAGAGTTTCATTGTTGAATACAATAATATCTAGCAAACTTAACCTAACATTATTTATAAATCAACATTTTAGTAGTAATACATACATCGGCGTCAGTGCAGGACATGGTAACGGTATTTTTCGGTGACTTCTTTCCGATAAAATTGTAATATCCCCATCAATGTTATAAATGCGAAAGTAACTCTGTCTGTCTGTCTGTTCCGTTTTCACGGAAAAACTACGGCACCGATTTGGCTGAATCTCAATATATATATACTTTCGATTCCGAGGATGAGCATAGGATACTTTTTATCTCGAAAAATGGGACAGTTTCCGGGATAAAAATGTATTTGTCTCTCTGGTTTATTATCCTTTTATGTAAAGACTTTTAGAATGATTTGGCTGAAACTCGGTACATATGTAATTTTAATATCAAGGGTGGCCAAGGTATACTTTTCATCCCGGATAATGGGATCGATTTTGGGATAGATTTATATAAAGGTTATCCCGGAGACTAGGATAGATTTGGTGATTTTGTCCATTTCGTCCACTTGGACCACTTAGTCCGCTGGGTCCGCTGGATCCACTTAGTCCGCTGGGTCCGCTGGGTCCGCTTGGTCCATTTCGTCCACGTTGTCTATTTTGTCAAGTTTTGTCACTATGTAGTATACAGATAAACGAGGGGTGGTTTAGTTTGCGATATAAAATGAATTGAATTTTTCGGGGGCAAATAAATAAAAATTTAATACTATGTAACCTGTACCGCCTGCTCTTTATACAAGAGATACGCACTGGAGGTTGACCCGCGGCGCAGCCGCGGGGTAAACTCTATTAGGTAATATATAACAATTGTGACGAAAAAATAATGTCACTATAAATGTAATTACGTGTAAAAGGTCCGGCACTCATACCGACGATATATTAGATTCAGTTTCAACAGAAAATCTTGCAAGACACGCTCACCTGTGATTAAAATAACACAACAAAACAACAATGTTATTTAAGTAAGAAACACAATCCTTATTTATATGAATTCTTTCGGCCAATTTGTTAAATCGCCAAGGTCTTGAACATCGTTAAAATTCGTTTAAGGGGCTACCTAAAATTGGTTTACGATTTCATATACATTTCTATAATATATTTAAAGATTTTTGTGGAAAAGATGTATGTATGAAAACTTCTCTGAATCAAAATAATATTTTTATGAAATATTCCTAATTCTTAAGTTTTGTAAAATACAGATTTGTAAAAGTAAATTCGATCAATTTATATCGTCAAAAATGTATTGCGTGGCCGAGATACAAAACAGGCCTTTTCAACACAAGACTTAAAAAATATGTCGGGAACCTTGTTTAAACAAAGTTTATCCGTGCAGGAACGGAAGGAGAATACTAAGTCCTGCGGCCGGACGGCCTGTCGTAAGAGGCGACAAAACAAAACAAGGTGGTAGGATATTTGCCCGACCGGATGGCTACCACCTCCGGTCTAGAGTAAGCTGCCATAACAACTTTGAGTTGTGTTCCGGCGGCATCAGTGGCCAGGTTCCAGTTTCCCCTTCGAGACCGCTAACACATCGGCAGCACCGGTATTGCTAATGTCCGTAGGCGACGGTAACCACTTTCCATCACAGTTGGACCGTCAGCCTGTCAGCTGTGCTTCCGCAATAAAAAAAAACACAAGACCTGACAGACAGACAAATATAACGGCTAGCGCACGCATCCCGAACTCAAAATTCGTGGGTTCGATTCTGACCGGAAAGCATGCACCACTTAGGCAGTTTTCTGACCTAATGTGCATATTGTTACAATTACCACGTGCTAACAACGGTGAAGGAAAACATCGTGATGCAACCTGCACATAGAGATAACCGATGTGTCAAATCTGCCAAGCCGCATTGGACAAGCCTGGCGGGTATACTGTCCTTTCCCCTATAACGCGAGGCCCGAGCCCAGCAGTGGGACATTTATGGGCTGTTATTTATATATTTAAATAATTATAACATAGATGTCAATTAAGTTGGCTTATATCTATGACGTATACTCGATGTATTTAACTACACTTATAATAATGTATTTTTCTCTTTAAGTGAACTGTATTGTTCTTTGAGAAACAAATGACTTAAACCTTTTTTTAGATAGCGAACTCCATTTTAGGTAGCTCTATCACATTCTCAACGTCGCATCAGCATCGTGGTGGTTCTGTGGCTGGAGCACCTGATATTCTAATGATATGAGGTCGAATTCTGATAGTACGCGCCACTTAGAAATTTTTTCTGCCCTAAGGCATATTGTTACAATACCACGTAATATATAGACACAACTTTTGAAAATGTTACAGAATAGAATATATAATTTATATATATTTATTTATATATATATATTTTTATAATTGCTCACCAAATACACAATTACAAAAATACACGATTACAATATCCTCCTCCTCCTTGAGCCGTGTTCCTCATTCCTGAGGGTCGTGACCTTTCCTCACTATTTTTTCTTTGATAATTTTTTTGGCGTCGGAGACGATCAAACGATTACAATATAGTCATAGTAAAAACAATAGGTGGCTTTATCGCTTAAAGCTATCTCTTCCAGGCAACCTAACTTAAAGAATAATTTATAACCTAATCTGGTGGTGTAGGTGGTACAGATTATTAAAGAGAACTTAAAGAAACATACTTATGCCCTGTTTCAATATTACAAAAACGATTCGTTTTTGATACCGACGGTTAGAATATTACGGCCTGGTAACTCTACTGATGATTCTATAATGAACTGTTCGTAGCAAGTTACTCATGAAAGTACCAACTACCGATGGGAGGGATTTTCTAACCGATCGGTAGACTTTTCGTATGGAAACGACAGATAAAGTGTTTTATATTCTAACCGCTGGTTGGCAACACTACTATTCGTAGGAATTTTATTACCACCCGATTTCGGCCAGTTATGTTTGTTTGGCGAGGTTTCCAGTTTATTTGTCATTATAAATAGTTGATTTTAAATTAAATTAAACTCTAATTTTTTACTTCTTTTAACTTGGATTTAATTCTTATTTATATCTTTCAAATTTGCTATTTCTGCCTTTAAGAGTTCTAATTCCAATTCCAGTATTGCTTTACTATTCATCCCTATTTACATTATAAATGCGAAAGTAACTTTGTCTGTCTGTCTGTTACCCTTTCACGGAATTTGGCTGAAACTCAGTATATATACTTTTTTAATGCCGAGGATGAACATAGAATACTTTTTATCCCGAAAAATGGGATCGTTTCGGGGGCAAAAGTATATTTTTCTGTTTGCCTGTAATGCTTTCACGAAAAACTATTGGACCGATTTGGCTGAAACTTGGCATATAAGTAAGTTCAATTTCTAGGAGAGACATAGGATACTTTTCATTCCGGAAAAGAGAGAGTTTGGGATAGATTTATGTAAAGTTTATCCCAGAATGTAGGATAGGTTTTGTTTTTTTGTGATGTCGTTTTCGTAATTTTCGTCGACAAATATTTATAACAACAAAGTTCTCAGTTCTCAGTTGTTGCCAGCACAGATAAAACTTATATGGTTAATGCCACCTTTCTAATAATAAGGTCAAAGGTTCCAGAGTCATTAATTAGACTACAGTTTTTTGTTATTCTTGGGCTTCACCTGCGATAACGTTTTAGTTATCGATTGTGACTTAATGCGTCTTAAATATAGCGTTAAAAATAACACTGTGAATAATTATAACATTATTAATAGATATCGTATTAGTACGTACTAACTGTCAACATTTAACGTCATTAACAATAAATTGCAACATCGCTTCAAATAACACATTAAATCCATCGCTACATCTGTGTGAAACGGTCGCGTTACAAAAAGTTCCCTAAAACAATTGAATGAAAACAAAAAAATCGGACAAGGTTCCTACAAAGTTTACATCATTTGACTCTGGAACCACAAAAACCGTTGTTTTTAGCCTTAACTTATTTTAAAAAAATTGGGAGACAACCAAAAATCCCTAGAACTAGCGAAAAATTTCTGAAGTGACAACACTGTTTCTTGTGACAACACTCTTTTTTTTACAACAAATCCAATGACATTGGAACAATCATTATTTAAAAAGTTTATATGTTGTTTACATTACTGAGTTTTGTTAATGCAACATTCATATAAATGGCTCTGTAAACTGTGATCTGATTCTGCGATAATCATTAGCGGCGTTATTTTTAAGTTTATAAACAAGACCCATTTGACCATTCACTATCACTAACATTATCCCAGATGAAACAGGGACAAGTTTCATGTATTTCATATTTTTAAATAATATTGCTGTTTTTATAGTGCATCGATGAAGGTGTATTGTTTTGATAGCCGTAGAAAATTTTGTGAAATATTTGGAATAATTATAAAACCGTAATATTCAGCATTTTCATCTGCCTCGTTCCCATTAAAGAGCACTCAATGAACGAGCATCCTCTGACAGGTGGTAACGATTTTGATTTATTTAATTTGCTGTAGTCGCCGGGAAAAATATTCAATTTGTCAGACATAGCGTGAAAATGGTCGAGGAGAGGGGTATCTCTTGTAAAATTTTGATTAATATTCTCAGTTTATCATAAGCAACTGGCGACTGATACTGATATGACATATTTATACAGTCGGTGGATTACACTTGCAGCGATCTCTAGCACTGTTAATCGATTAATTAACTGATACAGTTTTTAATATTTTATAAAAGTTTTATCTACCCTCTTTCATTTTATACGAGGTTACAACTGAATGAATGAATAATAATGAGCTTATTAGTTATTTCATAAATAGAAATTTCAATTAAGTTTTACATCGTAATTCAAAAGAAAGGTAAAAATTGGAAGATATTTATTATTCACTGCTTATAATCATGTGTAAATTGATGTAAATTATACTACGTTATACTAAACTGATATGAAATGGATATTCCTTAGGTGATAACTTTCGAACCTTTTCCGGGTACCATACTTGCCACGTTAGTTTCCTTTTAAAATATTACTTTACTCTTTAGTTATTCATGAATACACGACATATTTCTAACCTAGGTATCTGGGAACTTTCTAGAATTTCCCGGTATTTTCCAGCGTCTATATTTCTTTATCGATTTGATACCGTTTTGTCGGATTTCTAATCTGAACTTCTTACTGCAATTATGTATGTCATGGGAAACAAATACATCCTAGAGTATTATGAAAATTGACCATATTACACTTACATCAAAAATCTTTGGTGGATTATGAAATGTATTACGTTTTACTATTTTTTCCAGGAGTGATGATATATCAATTATTCAAGTTAAAAAATTTGTTGCCATTTTGAAAATATCACCTGGATTTAATTATTGACATTAAGACTCTTTCTTATCTTTGCCATTAGTTCAATCTGAACGCAGTCACTTACAAATATTAGAATTCCTTATAAATATTAAATTTGCGTATCTAAATAGGGAACACAATAGTTAGTGAATAAAGATTCTGATTAGAAGTGAAAATTTCGATCAATAAAATTTATTTATTTCTATGTAGAAATGAGCAAAACTCTTTTGCTTGTACTATTTTTAAGCCCCACTCGTAAAGAATACAATACAATAGTACCAGTGAGCCAGACAATTTTATTAAGGGTACAGTAATTTAAATTAATTTATTTTATAGAAAATTTACGAGACACAATCTCAGCACCAAAATAATATACGGTATAATTTTTCAATTTATAATAACGTACGACTGCATAAAACATAATCCACTCAATTCATTCATATTTTATAGTTTTACTCAAATAAAATCTGTCGGCTTCAGATCGTAACAATAATTTTTACAACTTTTGTATTACAATATTATTATATTCAGTGCTTCATACAACAGCGTACATTTGTTACGAATATAATCTCTTCTGGCAGAGTAACAAAAAGAGATTGGGTTTTAATCCTGCCGGAATATCTACCAAATCCGCAACAAAGGCGGCTAATATTTCCCAGAAAATACATATTTGATGTTCCAACCAACCTACTTATCACTGATTGATTTACGAATTGGGTTTTGCGATTCAATTTTTATTCGATCGCTATTTCAGATAGGCACGTTCGAGACACAAGCCGGATGGCGCTCAAACGTTTCAATTTTATAAAAATCAACGTTTAAAATTAAATTATTTGTTAACATCATCTCTTACTGTCAGAGAGGCCAAATCCTCGCCACTATTTATAGATTTACTCAGAAAAGACTATTTGTCCATAAATAGCTATGTCTGATTAACACAATACCTATATAATCATGCTAATACTAATAACTTATGTATTTTCAAATATATTATTGTATATGTGTTATATGACTATGTATATATGTATGTATTTATATATTTATTTCTTAAATTAGTTTGAGTATTTATGTATCTATTGCCTTTTTCCTGCACCACCTACATCGCCTGATTTATTTATTTTTAATTATGTTGCCTGAAAGAGATCTCTTTGAGCGATAAGACCGCCAATTGTATTGCCTAGAAAATATTGTAAGTATGGTCAGTTTTTGTAATTGTATATTTTGGTGTGCAATAAAGTGTTATCTCTCTCTGTCTCTCTCTCTCTCCTCTCTCTCTCTCTCTCTCTCTCTCTATCATCAAAATAAATTTTATTATAATTCGTATTGTAAGTTTTAGTTTATTTTAGTTATATTGTATTTATTTTTAAGCGGCATAGCTTTTATATGTTTGTAGGCAAACTGAAAACGGGTGCACTTGATAGCAAGTGGTTGCCGTCACCCATGTACATCTGCAACACCAAGGGAGCCTACCTCGATGAGACTTTAAATATCTGTTTACGAACTTTTTGAAGAGTCCCATATTATAGCGTTCTAGAAAACTGCGGGAGGGATTCATTCCATAGCTTGCTCACATATAGCATGAAGGAGCATGCGCTAATACTTAATAATAATAATAATAATTACTAACTTTTATTATGATATTAAAAATATTATTTTTTAATAATTAAATTGTGTTAGATAGAAATATAACTTTTTGACATACTATAAAAAAAACAATTACAAAAATCTATATCTATAATATTATAAAATTCTAAACATGCCGTGTCTGTACATTGAAGCTATTTAAAAAAAGCAACTGGAATAGACTACATAAACGATGGAGAACACGATGCATTTTTTTTTAGATTTCTTGTCTGTTTGTTTGTCGTTTTGTCCGTTTGTTCGGGATTCACGTCAAAACTACTACGCCGATTTCGATGTGATTTTCGCTGATCGACAGCTAATTCTTAGATTTAGCTCTGCGCTACTTTTTATCCTGGGAATCCCACGGGAATTTTTCTGGGAAAGATTTAAAGTAGCCACATTACAAATATCGAATCACAATGTGATATTTTACGGATCGATAGCAAATATAATATAATAAAATGTGTGTATTTTTAACCTCGAATTCTCGCGGAAATTTTCCCGGGAGCTGTTTGAAGTTGTTCGGATGCATAAAAATTAGCTTATTCCGAAACTGTTTCGACTAAAAATACAGCTTATATTCTTTTTTTAAATGCTACGATATTTTGTATCCCGGGAATTGCAAGTCAAGCATAGACGAAGTCGCGGGCAATACTAGTTTATAATACATTCTTAATTATATAATAGGTTTGTCGTAAAGTGATTTAGTTTGCACTTACGATTTATCCTTCATTGCCCAGATTCAATATAGATAAATATAAGAGATGATAATGAGTTTATGTAGAGTGTAAGTGTAAAGTAATTTTGTATGGAAATGTTAATAAATACATACACAAGATATAAACTCCTATTGATGTATCCACAAATTCATTTCTTTATTAGTATCAAATGTGGAACCCGACTGTCCTAGTCATAGGAATCGTTTAGCACACAATATAAGAATGATCTTTGAATCATTCTTCTTTTACGACTTATATTAATAAGTCCTTTTAAATGTAAAATGCAAGGAGAGATTTGGGTAAGAAAGTACCAAATATACCAAATATTAACTATTTGGGCAGGGTTTCCCCTTATTGTTCAGCCTTTGATGTGAATATCCACACAGCACACTAAGCAATGAACACAGTCTTTTTTTTTTGAGCTGGATCCAGCTGAATAGCCGCAGATGGCTGTTTCAGCGATACCGGACTTTGGGGGCTTCCCGACTCCGTGGGAGCGGAGGCGTTCAGCCCGGGGCAGCGCGCTCGAGGAGGCACCTCCTGTGAGGTTCGACCTCGGCTCGACCGCTGCGGGGGATTGACTCTACATAGGAGTTAGCCGTGAGAGGCTGAATGAGCTAAGCCAATAGGCTGAAATGATTGTTATTGGGGACTCGTTATCGACTCCGCCGGCGGAGCCGATCCTAGTCTATCGTTACTACCGCTTCGCAACGTGTTCTGGCTGGAGGAGAAGAAGCGGCGGAAGAAACTCTCCAGCAACACGCCTAAGCTAATCTTGTATGGCTACATGTGTCTGTAATGAGTGAGGAGTGATTGGTGGGTCTTAACCCTGAGAGAGACGGTTGGAGCCGGGGGCTCTCCGGCGTCTGTTCTGTCTGCGTCTGTTATGCCAGGCTGATGTTCTGAGCCTCGGGGGGTTAATTATGGCGAGAATTCGAGTGATTTCATCCGGCTCGTCAATGAGTACATTGCGAGGGCGTCGTTTACTCGTGGGAGCGTTCGGAGTGTGTGGGAGCGTTCGGAGTGATGAACACAGTCTAAACGCGACTACGCCTTTTATACGAAAAATGCTACCCTACAAAACAATAATATTGCATCATTGCTAAAAATAGCAATTACATCATAGTGTTGCCAGGATTATAAAAACAATTATAATAATTAGTTACTGATGCACTAAATTATCTAGATAATAATTTAGTGGGCTTATGAAATTAACTAACAGGTAGAAAATGATAATTTAATCATAAATCGAATCGTCTGATACATCGACTAAAAGTATTATCTATGAAGATTGTCTATGTCATATTAATATACACTATGGTTCTCATGACTACTGTGATGGACATCTTGTAACATTCGGCTATCTAGTCTTTTGTTAACAACTTTTTTGAACTCAACAAGTTCCTCGTCGCGCTCCCTCACCCCTGCTGTCCTTTGCGTTCAGAAAAATATTAACCTTTTCGCATTTCGCGACAAGGCTGCCTTATCGCTTAAAACGATTTCTTACAAGCAATCTAAATTAAAGGACCTTCTTAGCTAATCTGTCGATGTAGGTTATACGAAGAAAGGAATAACACATTTACAAGTCTTCCGTCATATTAGCACAATCAATTTTCCGCGTATTTCATAACTTCCAATTTTAGTATATTTAAAAACAAATGCACCGCCTCCCCGTGTGAGCTATCGACGCCGATGCTGCCCTCGCGCGGACAGTTAGTGCAACTTCCTACACCGCACGCGCCGCATCGACTTTCCTGTTTTTTCGTCCATTTTCAAGTGTTTTTCAAATATACAATAATCCTCTAGCCAATCGAGAAATCCTGTCAGTGAATGTGAATTACCATCCACGATCGAAGGGTACCCGCAGCACAACAAGCAAGGTAAGTGGTTGTGCATTTGGCGTTTTTCAAATTCGGCATTCTAGACCGTACAATAAGCATTTTAACAAGTGAGTTAATTAGAAATGTCAATAACTTAGATAAAGAAGATTGAACAACGACTTTGATTGACATTTTTTTTTTGATATGGCCTACTTCTGAAAAGTGTCTTTACTATCTTAAGTATGATAAGAATGATCAACAGTGTATAAGATTTGGTACTTTTAACAACTTATGCATTATCAGTGCTATACATCACTGATTCTCCCACATTCATGTTGCTCAGATTTTATCTCACTGGCATAATTTCCTTCAAAATATAGACCGTCCATAGTATCAGAATATAAACATTGCACTGCTAATTACAATACCTTACAGGCTGGTAACAATATGTTAAAGGCTGGTTGCAATACCTTACAAGTTGGTTACAATAACTTTGGCTAGTTATGTGTGATAAAACATTAAAAACCGAAAGAATTGCCTTTCGTGCTATCTAGTCAAGTAGGATTCAAAATATTTTTAGTTAAGTTTTTTTACCGAGTAATTGCGATTCCTAGTATTCTTCTTTAATGTTCAAAGCTCGACTGTCTTAGGCTTGTGTGAATAAATGTTTAACCGACGGTTAAAATAAAATAATCACGGATTAGACATATTTTAGAGTTTTGACAATTATTTTGTTTTAATAATCGGTTACATGTCTATACACACCAGCATAAGACACTAAACTATTACGAATTGGTGGTTATTTGCATTATCTACAACCTATGTTAATCAATAAGGCTTCGTTTATCTGTACGCTTTTTTACAAGCAACCGTTAACTTAAGTTTATAACTGAATAATAGATAATCATTGATTAGGGACTTAAAGCTTCTTAACTTAAAGGCGGTTAAACATTTCTTATGCCACTGCTACACCTGGGATAATGTTAGTGCTAGTGACTATGTCACGCAGATATAATATTGTTAATGTTGTTAAACAGTAAACACTGACAGATAACTCACATGTATGTAGGTAATCGATATCGCGTTATTTTTTAAAGCTATAGCCTTAATATATATGTACCTTACATATATGTAAGTGGAATTTGGTCACAGTCACTAACACTAACGCAAGTGGAGCAGGAGCATTAGCTAGATTTTTATAATTAAGGCTTTTAGATATTATCTCATATGAACATTGATAAGTAGTGAATAGCTACGCAAAATGTATTTTGAAAATATCAATGTTAAGCTCAGTAAGTGCTTTCAGTTTTCTTTGTCTGACATTATTAATATCGGCTGCTGTTACGCTTTATCCCATATTTATTATTATCAGAATCTTTTGTAAAAAAAATACATTATAAAGAAAGGCATTGAAATATCAGAAAAAATTACTTATATTATTGATATTATTTATTTTATACAAGCTGTGGCTAAATTTATTCACGTGGGTTTTTATATTCGTATCTTCTGAACCCCCGGTAAGAGTCGAAAATCGGTAAGGACCTAAATGAAACAGATGTTTTAATCCCTAAAAAATTATTTGTAATCTGTTCAGTCGTTTCGGGACACAGGTATGTTATATCGATGTTTGATAAATAGGGATAGATGATCCAGGCTGATGGATAAAAAGGTGCTAATTTATGATTACGTGTCATATAAGTGAGAGTTTTCATTTAAAATGTTGGCATTTGTTTTGAAATAACAGACAAACACTTCAGTCTTATTGGTATACATTTTGTCAATATTCTAGTCCGTAGTGATCAATGACTAGATTTGTCTACTTAACAGACATCATTAGTGTGTCTAGTCCTAACATTTGTTGTTATCAGACCAGTAGCAACTATTTTGAATTGAAAATCATGATTTTCCATGTCATATAACAGCAATATTGTAAACAGTATTTTTTCACGTACTCTAATCGTCCTAATGGCTAAACCATTCTGATTGTAGTTTCAGTAATATGTTGAGATACATTTAGAGTAACAGTAACCTTACGTGTTAGCTTGATTAAAATCTATTTACAAATAAAAAGCAGGAACGTGCAGGAACGGAGAAATAATACAATTTCCTGCGACCGGCGGCCTGTCGTAAGAGGCGACTAAACAACCCACAGCCAGGTGGTAGGGTATTTGCTCGACTGGATGGCGACCACCCCTGGTCTAGAGTCTGCCGCCATAACAACCTTGTGTTGTGTTCCGGCATCAGTGACCAGGTTCCAGTCTCCTTTAAGAGAGTAGCAGCGCGTTTGTAGCACCTTTGGTGTTGCAAATGTCCATAGGCGACGGTAACCACTTTCCATCAAGTGGGCCGTCTGCCTGTCTGCTGAGCTCCTGCAATAAAAAAAACAAGACTTGTCAATTTTAAAATTGCATACATTTTCAAAATCTAACCGAAAATTATGGTAATAAATCAAAACATGCTTCGAAATAGCTCCGCTTTAGCTAAAGTAACTAAAAAACCCTAAATCGGGGATCTTACTTCCTTATTACGAAGCCGTTCATTCTATGTAAAGAGGCACGCACTTTGTTGGATTGTTCAGATGTTACACCAAACTCCTAAATTAATCGCTTTCTTAAAATAACACTTTAAAGCCTTACCAGTTTCTTTTGAAAAGAAGTCTTCTAAAACCAAACTGGCTATGTCAAAGAGCAAGCCTGCCTCGCGCTAACAACATAAAGCTAGCCCAGTAATTAATTCCAATGAACAAAAGTATTTTAATGGTGATTTTTATTTGAGAAAGTAATTTATGTTCTAAAATTCGACGATAATAAATTAGCAGAGGTAGGTTAAATGTATGGAAATTAATTACTAAGAAGCATTCCAATAAAACGGTATTTTTCTTCGACGTCCAAATGAAGAGATTTCAGCAGTTAATAAGACGGATGGTCAAATTTAAAAAATCTCAGCGTGTCACTAGTTTATGTCATACTACTTAAGCCATATAAACAGTTTACTTCACTTTAACCACGTGATTGGCTATTAAATATGTCAATTGGATTTCTAATATGCGTGTTTATCTGCCGATTATTATCATTCAAGTATTTATTTTTGTCAAAATTAAAAAAGTACAGTTCAACTTAATATAAAATCAATAGAAGCAAGCATTTGCAAAAAAATCGAGGGCACGGTTGTTTAAGACGGATTACCAGCATTCTCAATCATAATCAATGTGCAGGTATCATGGACCGATAATAAGAAAGTTTCTATTTTGTCTACCTCATAGGTGAAGTTTTATCTAACAAACTGCTTACTCTGTGGAACTGTTGAGGATATCCATCACCTTCTGACTAATTGCAGCAGAAATAAAGATGGAAGAGAGTGATTTATGAGTTGATCAGTTTATAAGTTCTTGAATGACGGCAAAAAAAGTACTTTTAACTTTGAACAATTTAGATTTTCTGCATAAAACCTTCATAGGTTATAAACGTTATAAATGATAGCAACGTAGCTTCGCTCACGTTTTCAAATCCGTATCCTATTTTTCGGAACAAAAGCTATCCAGACAAACACAGTTTTACCTCTATATAACAATGAGTTATATGTTCTACTTACATTATACATCAATGCTATATAATTGTAAAGATGGATTGATTGCTATACCTACTTCAAAACCTGAAATCTCTCTTTTACATGACTCAATGATCTCAATATAATACAACTAGGATCTGCCCGCGACTTCAGCCACGCTTGAATTGAAATTCCCGCGGGATTCCCAAGACACAAAGTACCGCAGCTATCGTTTTATGCAAACTGGTTCGGAATAAGCTAATTTTATGCACCCGGACAAATCTATCTATCTATACATATAATAAAATTGTAGAGGTTAAATTTCTGCACAATGAAAAAAAAAATGCTAAAAGCCGAGTCAGGGGAATGTAAAGAAGTGAAATAGAACTAATTTAGATTTTTCAAATTTTTTGTTTCTCTCTTTGTCTGTCTGTCTGTTTGCATCGGCTAATCTCCGAAACGACTGGACCGATTTAAATGAAATTTTGTATGGGGGTAGCTTATATCCCTGGTCAACATATAGGAGACTCTTGATCCCGAAAAATTAAAGAGTTCCCGTGGGATAGTTAAAAAAACTTTCCACGTGGACGAAGTCGCCGGCAGAAGCTAGTATAAAAATAAAAATATAAATGAAATAATATCACACAGATAAAAAATATCACACATTTTATTACATTAAATTTGATATCGATCAGTAAAAATCACATCAGGTTCGTTTTTTTAATATGGCCATTTTAATTATCTCCCAGAAAATATTCCGCGGGATTACCAGGATGAATAGTAACGCAGATTTTATGTCGAAGAATTTGCTGTCTATCAATGAAAACTTCATCGAAATCGGCCCAGTAGTTGTCACGTGAATCTCGAACAAATAGACAAGAAATCTAAAAAATATTGCATCGTGTTGTCCGTCGTTTATATAGTCTATTCTAGTTGCTTTTTTAAATAGCCTCAATGTACAGCACGGCATGTTTAGAATTTTATAATATTATAGATATTCTGACATTGATTTCTTTTTCAATAAATACCCTTTTGTTTATACTATTTGAGTATGATATGTCTGAATCTGAAGTCCATACAATGTTATTTTATTCATATAAATATAGATTAGAAAACAGAAGCATCACCGCGACTACTTCGGTATTAACAAGCTATATGTATTAAGAAGGCGAGGGACGAGGTGGGGGGAGATGAGCTGATAGTCGGACACGTGCGCGATCACGTGACCACACGCGGTGTTACTGATATGAAAGCTCGCAAATTGAATCACATAACAGACTGTAATACGTGTTTTTGACATCATTCATAACAACTCGTTTAAAAAATGCCAGTTTAAAACGTTTATAATCGAGCACTGAAGTTAAAATGTGAGTTATTTGCATGTAATTATTTCAGTTTATATATAATACAATCAAGTTGAATTCGTCAAACTAAGCTATTCGAGCTTAATTATGGGTTAACCTAAGAGTTATTAAAACTTCTTAAAATTGAATAAATAAAAATTACGATATTTGAAATTATAGTATACCTACAACACGGTCTTTACTTTGCTACTTATTTATTGATATAAAGTCCATAATAATATAATTATACTAAATATATCAGAATCTTTGGTAGTATGTTCGCTATTTAAGGCGGTTTTCATGAATTTTGAAAACATATTGTTTTCAAAATTCATGGTTGCATATTTCATGCATTCATTTGTAGCAGCGAGAGGTAGGTTAAATGATACTTCAGATGGCAGAGAGTAGTGTTCACTGTCGAATGCTGATGTGAACTAAAGTGAACTTATTTATTTTGGAAACTGTAACAGGTACATACAAATATTAACAAATGATAGCGAATGCGATACATAGCAAAATGTGTGAGCGGGACGGATGATGTGCGAGCGAGATAGAGAAACTAGTAGTCGTAATCGACTCAAGGTTGTTATGGGGGAATACTCTAGATTCTAGATCAGGGGTGGTAGTCATCCAGGCGGACAAATACCCTTCCACCTGGTAAAATGATTATAAAATCCGCCCATATATAAAAAAGTAAACAGGGAAGAAATCAAACATACAATTCACCTTTACAATGCACATTTATATAAATTAGACGAATGTATAAATTGAAGAATACATTGAACAATATAAATTGTTTTTCCTTAGTAGATTATTTTCGTTCATTATAAACAGGATTTTTGCAACGAATTACACTATTTCTTCGTCGTCGTCAGCCATTCGTAGTCCACTGGTGGACGTAACCCTCCCCAAGACGGCGCCAGTCATCCCTGTCCTCCGATTTCCTCATCCAGCGCCTGCCGGCGACCTTGCACAAGTTGTCGGTCCATCGGGCTGGAGGGCGGCCGACACTACGCTTACTGAGACGCGGTCTCCACTCCAGGACTCGTCTGCTCCATCGGCCATCGGTCCTGCGGTAGACGTGACCGTTACACTATTTAATGATGTTTAAATGTCTTAGACAACTTAAGCTGTATCTAAAATTAGATATTACAGTAGAAAATGTTTTATATATTAATCATCTAAAGACACAATTTAACTTTAATTTTATCCAAAAAATTACTATATCATGTAGGAACAAACAACAAACATATCTGCGTGAATCTTTAATACGTTCCAAATCAATACACTTACGTGGCACATTACAGGTTGTATTATTTTATTTAGTGTGCGTGACAACACAAGACGTTGTAGTTGAATTTATTATTTGATCGATGGTGGATACGTTTGATATCCGCTAACCGTGCTGCGATACCGCACCGTACCGTACTACCCCATCGTAAAATACAGGTTGCCATTCCGAAACACAAGTTCGGGACTCTGATATTACTTTTATTAAAATTATTTTCTCTTCTCTGTTGCTAGTGAACTGAACCGTACTTTATGCTATAGGAGCGAACTTACACACTAACCTTTAAAAAAGCCCATCTCTTAGAATATTATATTATTCTTGGTTTTTATTTTTTTCATTAGGATTCTGTAAGAACATGGCAAGATCAAAACCCTTCTAATATCATCTTATACTTCTGTCTGTCTGTATGTTACAGTCATTTCACTTGGAGATTATTGCCACTATAATTGAAATTTAGAAATTTGGAATACTTTTGAAGATATGAGATATAGATAATCTAAACCATTGTTGGCACCCCACCCAATGATTGACACCCAGTCAATTTATTCAAGATATAAAAATATCTTAATATTTTCTATTTGCTAGCATTACAATAATATTATAATTATCTTTACTTTTTAAAAAGCATAAGATTTCTTAATGTTTTGAATAAAATATTAGAGTGCCAATCATTATACCGGGGTGTTAATTGTAGATGACCGTCACTATTAAAATTAAGCGTTTACTGTGCCTGGTAAGACACTCAATTTGGCTGAATTTTAAAATTTATCATACTCACACAATATTTTTATTTCATCCATGTACATAGATGCTATGAAGACTATGAGAAAGATGGCTGTAAGATATGCCATCAGAGATTAAAACAATTTAATAAGGAAATCGTTCTTGTCAAAATGGCTACGAGACCTTAAAAACAACACATCGACAGATTCCTAAGTATGTAAACTCTCAAAACAAAGCTTTGTAACAAAATAAACTGCAGATACCTTGAAAAATGGTCCATTTTAAATTGAAGAAAATTGAAAGCCTTTGTTTACCGGAATCAATCAAGAGTGTACCGTCGGACCCAGTGTTAAGTTGGGGCAAGCTCCCGTCATTAATGAGACGGATAATACTCTTAATTAATGCAGGTGCGCCTGTACACTGACAGCTCTGGCAGCCCACTCTACCAACCCTTGCGATAGTAGTGTGGTTTACTAAAAAGATTAGTGTACTATTATTATACGAACCTATTATACACCTATAAGAACAAAGCGTTTTGCGTCTAACTTCATCATGCGCACCGCAAAGGAATGGAACTCATTGCCGGAGTCTCTTTTCTCCGATACTTACAAGCTGGGTGTCTTCAAGTCCTGTGTGAATAGTTACCTTCTAGGTAAGCGTGCACCGTCTTTGACCAAATCTTCGCTTTTAAGCTCGTTTTAATTTAAGCCAAGATCAAATTAGAATAATTGAACAGTTTTAAGGGTTCTATAGCCATTTTTGCAAAAACGAAAGCCTAATGAAATCGTCATGTCCGTTTTTGTGTACTCTCATTTTTCTGACTTAGACACGAATGAAATACAGTAGAAATATGTAATACACAATGCTGTAGTAAAATTGCGAAAAAAAAATGCAGGAGTCATCGTCATACTTGCAACAGATTATTATTATTATTACTTTAGTATTTAGTAAGTTATAACATATGGAGTTCCTCAGAAGCGCGTCCACTACGGAATCCGTGCCGCACCATAAGTAAATCCTGTAGCTCATTACAGTTACAATTTGATACGTGCTAGGCCTTACTTGTTCCGTTCGCTGTTAAGACGCTTAAACCGTAGAGTTCTGAGGCTATGAGCTACTAAAAAGAGCTCTCAAAATGCTTAATTGATTTTTCAGGTGATCATAGGGCTGGTACCTACCTTGGAACACGGATCAGTATGTGGATCCAGCTAGCTAACGTACCCTTTTAGGTACCTTCTCGATAGATGACGATAACCTAGACTCAGTATTTTACATATGATATAGTCTATGATATAAAAAATCTTGAAAATCGGTTCAGAATTGACGGATAAATCGAGTAACGAACATACAAAAAAAAACAACATACAGACGAATTCAGAACCTCTTCCTTTTTGAGGTCGGGTAATAAAATCAAATTCCAATGGTATTTTTTCACTGTCCGTTAGCAAATTTATGTAATAAAATGTGTGATTTTTTATCTCGGAAATCCCGCGGGAATTTTCCCGGGTCCGGTTTGTAGTTGTTCAGGTGCGTAAAAATTAGCTTATTCCGACACAGTTTTCACTAAAACGATAGCTTACATTCTTTTTCAAATGCTTCGATATTTTATGTCCTAAGAATCCCGCGGGAATATCGAGTCAAGTGTGGACAGAGTCGCAGGCATATCCTAATATAACATATAATATTTGGCAGACAAACACACACATTGTATATTCTCAAACTAAGAAAGTTAAGCTCGTGTTATGGGTGATACAGAATGAACACTCTGTGGCCGATCCTAGACACCCAGAGCATAGTAAATAACGGGAAATTCGGTTCAAATTCTGGAACCGAATGGAAACTTGGAACCATGCCAAGAATTGAACCCGGGACCTTTTCGTTTCAGCGATATACGCCGGTTACAACTTAGTCCACTCAACTACAGAGGCCGTTAAAAATGTGATGTCACAGAATACAATATTGTTACCAGTTACGGGACTCAAATTAAAATGCCGTTGGAATTACTATAGAGTTTATTAGAACTATGCAAACACGTATAACACAGGTACAAATATAACCGAACACAACAAGTCCAAACGTAATGCAGAAGGTCGTAATTCAATAAAACGCGCAAAGTCCGTCACTTATTAGATTCCCGTTTGTAGTACACACGTCTTCGCTCGTGGTTATCGCTCGACTGCCTGCTCCCTCAATCGGGCCATTGCTTTATACTGCACAAATGCAATATGTCCGCCCGGCAGCGTGAGCCGAATTTCCTAGAATCATAATCCACACACCTGGCTAATTATGCCTGCAAGCGGCCATAAACGAGTACAATAGGCTGTTCTCCACAATAACCAATAAATAAGTGAACAAAAGAAGACAATCATAAAAGGATTACAATTAGTTCAAATGCCGACGGGTAATAAAATGTGTTTTTATAGATATGCAGGTGGATTTCGTTCTCGTCGGAACTTAAGTTGTAACAATATAAATAACATTAAACAATTAATTAGGTTAGTTAGTGTTCTTCTTGTTTGAAATAAAATTCATAAAGAAATATAACTTATTTACTTTTACAATGTTAGTGTGACATAACTTTAATATCGTAACATTTTCCTATAACGTCGATTATGAAACAGAGCGTTAAGCTATTAAACTCTGCGTAAATATTACTCGCACGTCATACTTTCGGATGATTTTACACTTGAATCGTAAAATTTTCTACATCATATCTTAATGTTAACTATTATGTGTGTATTGTTTACATTTACTTATTAAACTACGATGACTTAGTTTATTGTCACTTGTTTATACGCACATGTCTTGTTATTTCTTTTATATCCGTTTGTTGGTGACGACACAAAGCGTCACTTTCGGTTAATAAAAATAATCACTCATTATATTTCAATATTATTCATTGTTTCCAAGAAAACCATTTTTAATTAAATTTATTAATATCCAGGAGCTTTATTCGCTATGAACCGTAATAAACTGAATTGCTTCTTGATAACAAGTTTGTTTTCATTTTCGAAATAAGGTTTAATGTTTTAATTTTTGACCGTATTTTCTACATTGTTATGTTTTGATGGCTGTAGACACTTCTATCATTTTAAAAATCAAATAAGCAATGACACCTGCTATACAAACTTAAATCTTATTTAGCAAATTATATTTTAAACAGAAAATAACTAGCGCAGTCAATCTTATGTTTTCTAAATTACAATGAATAAATTTAATTTTCCGGTCTTGTAAGGCCGAGTGTATGATTTATTATAACTAATTATAAATTTGACGTTTGTCAATAAAACAACAATTATTTCACAATGATTACCGAAAATAGACAAAGAAAAAGATATCTAAAAATCTTAATATGTATTTATGTATCTATTGCCTTTTTCCTGCACCAGCTACATCGCCGGATTCATATTTCTTTGATTTAGGTTGCCTGGAAGAGATCGCTTTGAGCGATAAGGCCGCCTATTATATTGCCTAGAAAATATTGTAAATATGGTCTGTTTTTATAATTGTTTATTTTGGTGTGCAATAAAGTGTTCTCTCTCTCTCTCTCTCTCTCTCTCTCTCTCTATATATATATATATATATATATATATATATATATATATATATATATATATATATATATATATATATATATATATATATATGCCATAATAACAGCAAGTGGACATATTTCTACTCACATGGGCCAAACGTATGATAATACGTATAATGTATCTGTGTCTACATAAAGTACATACTAATGACAGTATATTAAAGCTGATGCAATTCTTAATGAATTTTTCGTTTTAAATTGACTTTTCAATCTTTGTTACCTAGACTATTCTTACCGTAAAATATTGTAAAGTTGCTTAATCTTATACAGAAAAATATGAAAGCAAAAATGGATAACCGTGTACGTTCACACAGTCCATGTTCATACGTTTGGGAACGCGTGTAAGCTATAAACTTTGTGGATAATGGGAAAAATTCACAAAACTAGCTACCGTGTGGGGTGAAATTCATAACGCGCTTACCAGTACGGCTCACCTGTCTCGTTAAACTTCGGAATTTTTAAATTAAATTCTGAACGACGTCGACTCCGCAAAGTTTAGGATTCTTAAAATTCAACTGATGTATTCGACCCCTCAATTTAGTACATACGCATAAGTCTGTGTGCGTAGGAAATGGTAATCTAATAGCATATTACGCAGATACCCATCAGTATAGACAAACATTTTTTTAGAGTAGTATGGGCTCCGTTTAACCCTGATGTCGACTGATAGAGAGATATGACCAAAATGGCGCACGCTTACCTAGAAGGTAACTATTCACGCGGGATTTGAAAACACCCAGGTTGTAAGTAGCGGTACCGCGTGCCGCTGCGTATGGTTGTCCAATGATATAAGGGAGACGGCGGGATGAATTCGAAGAGCTCCGTGGCATACTCTACAAAATGTATACACTATATGGGGGGTTAGTAAAACCGCCACACTTGTCCTAGACAGCTTGGCAAGTTTGACACATCGGTTACCTCGATGTACAGGTCTTATCACGATGTTTTTCTTCGCCGTTATTATCACGTGGTTGAGTTTAGAACGCGTGCGCTAGCCATTACGCTACCACAACTTAACGAAGCCTCTACGCTCCAGTAAACTAGGCCGCACAAGACTTAGATTACTAGCCCGAAGAGGTCATAAACATAAAAATCGGGCTTAACTCCAATAAAACATATCCATCTGTATATGTTTTAATGAAATTAAGTCCATGACGATCACGAAAACTTAAGAAAAATCTACTAAAAATTTCCTAAGTTCTATTGAAGATTTCATTACAATTTAATGATTGTTTGAGTTAATCGTTCTTTAATATTTCTGAGAGCGGCCATAAATGTAAGAAGAGCCTTAATCTCGTAATTAATGCGCCGCTCGCGTCCGTGCAAACTCGGTACGGGAAGATCCTTCGGCAATTATCGGCAACTCCCTTTCTGTTACACGTTATGCGGGAAATTATTACGCTATATTAATTTAGCTAAAAGCTTTGCCGAAGATTTTAAATGGTGCTAAAGGATGTAATTTTAGATTTAAATTGTTCTTGTTAGTATTTCAAGTCTTAGACTGATAACAATTTATTGTACACTTTCAAGCATCGATAGGAAACAAAAGAAAAAATAAGTGCTAATCTACGCACGTTGAATGTTTCCGTAAAGTTAAGAAAAGTAGGTATACCGTTTTTGTCATTTAGCTATGGAGTCGTGAAAATAGTTTAATCGAAGATACTTCACATCTCACAAACTACATACACCACATCTTCAAACCAACTTTCGTTAAAAGTATTTTTTTAAATCTACCGCCTTTTCTTTAGAATTGTACAAACACAGCTTTTGGATTAGAGTAGACTTTAATTTTTTTTGTTAAGTCTGATTAAATACATGCGATTTTGCATAAAAATCAACTGTTATATTTAAGCTTAGGTAAAGTACTTTTAATTATTATAGTAAATGAACAGTTTTAATACAACTATTAAAATGTGTAAATTTAAATGATGTATAAAAATCAACTGTTATATTTAACCTTAGGTAAAGTACTTTAAATAATAGTAAATGAACAATTTTAATACTACTATTAAAATCTGTATATTTAAAAGATATATAAAAATCAACTGTTATATTTAACCTTAGGTAAAGTACTTTAAATTATAGCAAATGAACAGTTTTAATATTATTATTAAAACTGTTCACATGCTATAAATTAAAAGACTTTACCTAGGGTTAAATTTAACTGTTGGTTTTTATACAAAATCGCATGTATTTAATCATAATTAACTAAAAATTCTTAAACCTGTTTTAATGGGTATCACACACACTCAGAATTTATTTATATAATATAAGTACATTCATACTTTTCATATGATTATAGTATTAAATGGATGTCACTTAAAAAAATCAATCCAATTTGTAACATGTAGTAAATTTAGTTCAAAAACCCACTTATATAAATATACTTTGTATTTTTTAATTAAATATTTATCTGTTATACACGAATGAATGATTAAAGTAGATTAATGAATGTAGATGAAGCAAAAGATATATGTCAAGATCGTAGCAAGTGGAAATCCATTATCTCTGCCTAACCCTATGAGAAACAGTCGTGATAATATGTATGTAGGTATGTAATATACATTAAAACATGTTACAAAGTCATAGCAATGTTGAAACTTTTCTCTGAGGACGACTGCGCTACAGCATTTAGTGGATGTATTTTGAAAGTAGTACAGGAGTACTTGTCAAATAGTTCAGCAATACTTTTTGAGTGTTACATCCGTCTGCTAGCTACGTCAGTAAGGTACGACACTAAACGCACTTCTGGAGTATGTTATTGATTTTCACCGCCCGATGGGCGGAGCGAAATCTGTGCGAAAGGGATCACGCGATAGCCTCTTCATTAAATCGGAAGAGGAGCCTAAATTTCCCTCTGTACAGTTTCTAATTAAGGACGTACCCATTAACCAACTATTTAAAATAGGTAGGCCTTGTAGAAAAATATTTTCGCAAGAATAATGGTTGTCGAAGTTGCCACGTCATAAGTTCAACCGTTTCGTTTAATCTCATTAAGTTCAAGTGTGATACACGATTTTTATCTTTCTTTTAGTGCCATGTTCTTAATTAAGTCTGGAATTTTTCATTAAAAATATATATTACTACTTTAAAATACAAAGGAAATAGTCCATTTAATTTACAAAAGTAATTTCTGTAAAGTGTTTTATTTTCCAAACAAACAAGGAAACAACAAAGTTTCTAAGAAACTTTTCAATGGTATCGCTTAGAAGGCTTCACCTTTTGGAAGTGCCAACAACAAGACTTTTTTGTTATTTCTCAGAACATATTTAGTTAATAATCAATCTACATCAATGTACCATGCTTTCAGGTATTTGTTAATTCAACTTATTTCTTCACACATAATTTATTTGGATCTTCTGTACACAATAGCGAAACATTAAAAAAAAATTGTGTGTGTGTGCAGTTTATACGAAGTAGAAGTGAAACTTCAGAGAATATAACTCTCGGATAATTTTTCTCTAACTTTTATTAATATAAATATAATTCCTTTAGTCTACATCCGTGAACATATTCATATTCGTCATTTCAAAAAAAATCTTCAGAATCACTATAAATTTTTCACTGTTTTAGTTTAAAAAATAGTATTGTCATTTTTAATTCGGTCCAAATTGGACCTATGTTTATTGACTCTCTAATCTGTGTTTATCTATTTTTAATGTCGCTTTTTCGTTTCATCGAGTTTCAAATGAACGATTCTAAAGAATTTTCACTTCAATAAGGATATCAAATAGACCTGTAATATTCATATACACTAAGTTTGCTATATATTCCAATATGTGGGAGTCAGAGCCATTTTACTATTTCAAAGTTAACCAACAACAAAACTATTAATTGTAAAAAAACACCCTTTTAAATCAGTTTACAATTAGTGTTAAGAAAATACAATTTCAATATAACTTCGTACATTCATATAAAACCTTTTATTTGACCCAACTTCGATTTTAATTCAGTTATTGACTATTAAAAGTTAACATGGTAAATAATAGTCTTACAATGAGACGCTATTAAGATCACAGTATTATTTTAGATCATTGAATTTTTTACGATGATAGGTAACCAACCACGTATACAATGCGTGTTAAACTAAAATTTTAAGCCAGAACATATGACTGATGGAGAAGAAAGTAATTTCTTAATTCTGCAAATTTCAATTAAAGCTTCGTCCGATTATTGCCTAATAAATAACGTTAATGGCATGTTTAACGACTCCAATATGTCCGCTTAGAAGCGAGACCGTCTTCCAAGAAAGCGGGACAGGAAACTCGCCCTATCCCGGTGACATTTCCCAGCACAGTTCATGGGGTCAGGGTTGTCGCAAGTCCGGGCGAAACGTAACTAAGAGGCGCCCCGACAATCGTGTTTAGAATAACAATACACCCTGTTTAAAATCTCGGCTGCAAATCTGCATTACAGTATGTATACAAGTAGGGCTACCAACTAAATCGTTCATTTTTAAGATGCCATAATTGCCTGAATTTATACTACACTGAGAGATACGCAGATGACTACATCATATTCTAAGATGATATTTAAGTAAATATATAATAATATTTACCAAATTTATTTACTTGAATATCAAAGCAATTTAATTATAAAAATTTAAACAGATTCTTCAGTTTTAAATTACACATAACAAATAGATCTCTCATTATGAAAACGCACCACTCATTATAATTTAATTAAAATTATTTTTAGAAAAATATGCTCGATAAATAAAAAGATTTTATTTGGAAGTCGTATTGCAGTTTGATGCAGTTTATAGTTATAGATGTGATGGTGCGGCCGCACCTGCGACAATGTTAAACATATTGCCTATGGCCGAATGCGTGCTATTTAAAGCATTAAAAATAACGCCGTTAACGAATAGACACATTAGTGTATATACATACGTCATGTGTCAATATGTAACGTCTTTAACTATTAGAAACAATATAGTATTACAAGTAACTCATTACATCCATCGCCACATCTATGTAAAACGGTCTATGTCTTTAACACTATCGCAGATCAAGCCCCCACCATGAGAATAAAATGTAAATTTTATCTTTGACAGTCGCCAAAAGAGGGGGAGTTCTTGTGGCAGCTCGAAAAAGTAGTAGACATTTCATTAAACAGTAGAGATTCTCAACACAAATACACAATACTCCGATAAAAATATCAATAATCTACAACAAATTGTTCACTTTTAATCGATATTGTTCAAATTTTCTGAAAATATTCCATTCCCCATTCCCCATTTCTCAGAGCTCCCACGCTCAACTACGCAACGGTTATCTAGAACATTTATTCCTCGTACAATGATGATCTGGAGGAAACTTCCCGCCATGGCTTTCCCCTTGCGTTATGATATGGGGTTCTTTAAGAAGAGCATTACAAAATTTCTTAGAGGTCGGTAACGCATTGGCGACACCCCTGGTGTTGCAAGCGTCTATAGGCGACGGTAACCACTTTCTATCAGGTGGGCCGTCTGCCTGTTTGCCTACTCCAGGCAAAGAAAAAAAAAACTACCGGGAAACATCCCTCTTTACACACCAAAAACGGCACCACGACTTATGTGATGTATATACACATACATCGTAAGCAACAATTCTATACTCAAGTTTTAACTCAAGATGAATTATATGAACTATGTTAACCCTAAGCCCGGCTTTACAAATCCATAGGAAGGAGGCGCATGGGGTATGCGTTTGTTTCCCATTCTCTATGTCGGGCTTAATTTGAAAAGTGACAAGTGATGTGTGTAAAACCGTACTTTGCATAAGGACTTATATATTGCGGTATACTTTCCCTAAAATGTTCACTACACTACACTAATTTAGGAACCCGAATGACTGAAAACTTCAAAACCCTATATAACTAGATGGCGCCACCGATCCCTTTATCGCGTTTCTTTATTTAAAACAGATTTTTAAAACCAAAACAGTCAAATGTTGAAAAGAAATCCAGTTTTCTAAATTTTTGACTGATCTAGTCCAAAAAATAAGTTTTTAATTGTAAATAAAATGAAAAAGAAGCTGTGGCGCCATCCAGTCATGTTTGGAAACTTTTAAAACTACGTTTTTTTACATTTGGAATAATAATTATGTCGTAATTATTATTCAAAGTCTTTCAGATGAGTCATAGTAGATTATATTTTTTTTATTACTAATTATTGCATTATTATGTTTTTTGCTATATTATATTTTTTCCATGTACTTGTACGTGTAGTATACTTATTTTTTCTTGTTCCTTAACGTGGGTCGCAAGATATGTAGAAGGTGAGCACTGAAAACCAGTGCTGTGTTGGACTACGTTTCAACATAGCATAACACTGAGTGGCTTTGACATACTTTTTTGTATTTTTACATACACCTGATGGAAAGCGGTTACCATCGCCTATGGACATTTGTAACACCAAAGGTGCTAATAATGTGCTGCCGCTCTCTAAACGTAGACTGGAACCTGGCCACTAATGCCAGAATACAACTCAAGGTTGTTATGGCGGCATACTCTAAACCAGAGGTGGTAGCCATCCAGACGGACAAATACCCTACCACCTGCTGTGGGCTGTTTCGTCGCCTCTTACAACAGGCCGGCCGGCCGTAGAAAATTATATTCCTTTTCCGTTCCTATACGGAATGTTTTGTTTTTATCACATTATATACCTAAACGTATATATATATATATATATATATACGTTTAGGTAGATTTATTAAAAGGAGTTAAACGAAAAAATAACGAAGTGTATCCTTTCACTACTTTTTCCAATGAAAAGGTCTTTGCTTTTAAAGATTGAATAAAATTAAAGCCACACAAGTAAAGCTTAGTTAAAATCGGAGTAAGGCGAGCGGCATCCGTTGATTACCGAGCCTTTACAATTTCCAATCCGGTTTTAGTGGAACAATGGCAATTTGAAACTTGAAAAAAGTAAAAAGGCGGCCTAACTCAGCACAATCAAGACCCTCAAGTGCAGAAACATAAATGAAACCATTAATTATCCGCGAACCGGGTAATTCTTCCCCTCTGTCCCCTCACTACTCCGCTTTTGTATTTTTCTCCATGCCGTTAATTTGTCGAAAGTTAATTGAAGGGATATTTCAGTTAGAGACGCCGTAAACAGCTCAAATTGAAACAATCCAACTGTGAGTTTTTAGAGCTACATAACAAGATCACATTATACTCCACCCCAGTTTTTGTTTCACGTCGCTTACTTGAGAAAAAGGGAAATTTCTCACATCTTCTACTAGACGATTGCTTATTATTAGAGCGCAAACAATTTAGGCCCACTTGCACGTTCCTGGGCTAAGTGAACTAACTTGAAGTTAACCGCGAACACAGGGTTAAATAAACAATTTATCTTGCGTCATCAAAATTTTGGAGTAAATCCAGGGTTAAACTTCTTAATATTTTACCCACCCATGTGGAAAGGTTAAATCGCTAACAGAGGGATAGTGAAGTTTAATCTCAGGTATATGTTAGCTTTCTAGTGTTCGGGCATGACCAGGGGCCCAATTCTGCTATTCCAATATCTTGGTGTTGCGGAGATATTCAAAATACAATTCCTTTACGATAGTATCAAAACTTCGTATTCTACTAAATCCACAATGTCTTCTCGATACCGTCGTATAATACTAGGAAAAAACTGGAATTAATTACCATTAGCAGAAATATTAGTTATCAAAATTTTAAACATTTATTTAGCGAGTTTTCCTTTATAAATGTTTATAAAGACAGAGTGGCGTGCTACGGGCACGCCATGAGAATTAACTGAATACCGAAATCAGGCATACCTACGATTGAGACGATAGTGATCGGCGATTTTGACGAGGTAGTAATAGCAGAATTCGGCCCCAGTAGTACTCGAATTGTATATTTTTGTCACATTGAGCCAGCAACATATTTTTTGCTAAAAGTTAGCTTCATCAGCTTTTTTAATCACCTTTACGATTTTGTATTTCGCTACTGTATCACATAAAAGCATATCATCACTAGTTGTGAAATTGTGAGCACGCAAACCCGGCTTTTTATGCATTATTCTTTAAAAAATAAGCTACTTTATAATTTTCTCACAAAAAAAGTAAATAAATGACATGAGACAATACGGTTAAAATAAAATCTTCAACTGTCAGACAATGCAAGATATTTAAGGAAGCCTTATATACAGTGTGCTGTAGTGTACAAGAGATAGAGGTATAAGTTTCGTTTTAAATCTCTGGTTGGGTTACAACAAAAAAAGCATAGACCTTTCAATATTACCAATTAAACAAAAGGAATATCAGGTTAGTTAGCCCGGTGGTATTTTTTAGTAGGCCAAAGGACAATAAGAGTATTTTTTTTAATTAACTAACCGCGAGTTTACAAACTCTACATTTATTTATTTAACCTCACTATGCTTGCAAGTGGGCCTTAGTAACCAAAGATACGGATGGATAAAGGAGTTATTTTACGCATGGACACTTGACATCTTTCTCTTCGTGATCTCGGCTAATGAAACGTGGCCGAAACGTCGATATAAAAATGAAATAAAATATCGACGTGTGACATAGTTACTAATAAATGAGTTTATGAGTTTATGAGCCTTAAAACCGTTAAAACTTAGTTTTAATTATGTGTAGGTACTAGTCGCGAAAACTGAATAAAATATCAGTTATGTTACATTTATATTTTAACATCGAATGAAGGTGTTTTATATAAGCACCCATACTAGACCTTAAAACCACAGCGTTTAAGTTTGGTTTTAGAAATAACAAGTCATAAAGAAGTTACATACGAAAGTCAAATTGTATTGCGGGAGCTTCCATCTGCGATAGTGTTAAAGATAAATGGCCTTATTCATATCGCGTTAAAGTCAGTTGGTATGGTTCTTTAAGGTTATTAAATAAGCCTTCAAACTTACTCTAAGTCAATATGAATAAGACCGTAAGGCTGTGGCCAAACGCGTCTTATTTAAAGCGTTAAAAAATAACATCTTTAACGCATAACCACATTAGTGTATATACCTACATACGATAGCTGTCAATATTTAACGTCATGAAGAATATCGCAACTCAAATTGTGTGTGATTGTGTACCCATCGCCACATCTACGTGAAACGGCTTATACATTTAACTTTATACCAGATGAAGCCCCAGCATGATAGGAAAAACTTTGTTGCCCATTTTCTCTGTACTAATTATAACGTATCCGTCATCCAATCATGTTTCCAATAGAATTGTAATTACAAAGAAATTTAATTGAACACTTCATAATGTGCATAAACTGCGCTTACGGGTGTAACAGAGCATTACATAGTACAAAATTTAATTAAACGTTTAAAATGCACGTTCAGGCCGTACATTTTTCACGTGAGAGCTAAAAGGGTCGTGGCACGTCACCTAGTGAAGCGAATAACTGTAAGGATTGACGGCGCGCCCGCCGTCGCTGCATTGTTTACCAAAACAATGGACGACCTCTGCGGAGTCATTAACCCACCTCCGATGCCAGCGCAACGCAGTCCAGTTGCCGCGGATTGGAATCTTAACGTTATAAAGTATATTCTGAGTAATGCCTTATCGTGTATAAAGTTTTCAGCTCATCAAGCAACTATTAGAGCTGTATGAAACTGGAAATTCTTTATACCTCTTGTTAAGGACAATACGCGTACGGAGTACTACGTAGGAGCGTGAGATAAATAAATTTTAAGTTTACATAAGGAAGGAGCGCAAGAAGATAAAACAAATAATATGTGTTATGTCTCTGCTCCATCTGGGATAGTGTTAGGTGTTACTGACAGTGGCTAAATGCGTCTTGTTTATAGAGTCAAAAATATATTTGTTAATGATTCGCTACATTAGTGTACATATTTAATTATTTATATTTATTTATTAATTAATACCAACGTCGCATCCTAAAAATCGCTACATCTGTGTGAAACGGTCAATAACACTAACATTATTCCAGATATAGTAGGGGCATAAAAATACATGAAATTAATATTTTAATTATATTATATATTAACAATATCAAACACAATATGTTGGCCTATACTTTGTTTACAATCATTCTGTCATAGGAAAAACGCGTTATTGCTTTTTAAATATCCTCATTTTTCTTTCCAGTTTTTCAAATAAATAGAGAATTAATGCATGAAAAAATATTAAAATATAAACCATACATATTTCTAAATGGCGTCTTACAAACAATTTCAAAATAATTCAACATAGTAAAAATCCTAACAACATTGAGTAAACGACTACTTAAAAGTATTGAAATAACACTATAAAACAACTAATTACTTCGCTAAGTACCCACGAGTAATTCTAATTAAAGTTCCTTCAAGTAATTAAAACAATATACAAGTTCATTAATAGCTGAGTATTGAAAGTCCCATTGGAAGGGTGGGACAGAACACGTTGTTTCGCCATTCGTGAGTGAATCTCAACTTACGGACGACCACGTGACCAACATTGCACGCTCCAACGCGTGAACTTCATATCCTTGACGGAATTCCTAAAATCTGATAATCTTTCATTGTACACATTTAGAATATTTTTAGGCTACAAGATTTTCTGTAATGGTGTACAATAAAGTGTTATCTATCTATCTTTACATAGGATTAAACAAAGTCGCTTTCCGCCTCTGGCTGTCTGGCTATCCGTTAACTCTTAAACCACGCAACGTATTTTTAAATGGTTTTTACCATTAGTTAGATAATTTTTTCAAAGAAGATTTACATATATATGAGCTTTTGCCCGCGGCTTCGCTGGCAATATGTAAAAGCCTAATTAAATTTTTGTGTAAATAAAATAGAGTGACTTACTAGGGTTTGACCCACGGCGTAAGTCTAGTTGAATAATATATTCCATAATATAGATTTCAAATTTAAATTACAGCTTTAGTAGGCAGCAGTGTAAAAGTTATTTAATTGGTTAACATATACAAGTTAATTAAAAAAAAAGAACTGTCAGTGGTAGGACTGCACGTCAGAAGTCAAAAATTTGTATCTGAGGGCGTACTCTCAAACATCTTTCGTTGCTCGTTTTCGTTTTAGAACTTTTTTGCTTTTTTTTTATATTTAGATGCATTTTTCATTGTGTGTTTCATCTATTTATATGTTATCTATCTATAATATTATAAAATTCTAAACATGTTTGTATTATGATGCTATTAAAAAAAAAACTGGAAACTAAGACTATATAAACGATGGAGAACGCAATGCAATTTGTTGGTATTCTTGTCTGTTTATCTGTTTGTTCGGGATTCACGTAAAAACTACTGGGCTAATTTCGATGCGGTTTTCGCTGATCGACAGCTAATTCTTAGACTTAAAATTTACGCTACCTTTTATTCAACGAAACCCGTGGGAATGATTTAAAATGGCCAAATTTAAAAAATAAATGAAATTTCAATGCGTTTTTTCACTGAGCAATAACGAATTTTATGTAGTAAAATGTGTGGATTTTTTTATCCCGGAATCCCGCGGGAATTTTCCTGGCAATGGTTTATAGTAGTTCGGGTGCATAAAAATTAGCTTTTTCCGACACTGTTTTCACTAAAAAGGTGGCTTACATTCTTTTTGAAATGCTGTGTCCTGGGAATCTCGCGGGAATTTCAAATCAAGCGTGGATGAAGTCGCGGGCATATCCTAGTCTATCTATAATTCTATAAAATTCTAAACAAGCCGAGTCTGTAACTAACTACTGGACCGATTTGATTGAAACTCAGTATATGTATATTTTCGATGCCGACGATGAACATAGGATACTTTTTATTCCGAAAAATGGGATAAAAATATATTTGTCTATTTGTTTGTTATGCTTTTACGGAAAAACTGTTTGCCAGATTTGGCTGAAATTTGGTATATATGTAATACCGAGGGTGGACATAGAATGCTTTTCATCCCACGTAATGGGATAGATTTGAGGTTGGTCATTTTGGTAATTTGGTCAATTTGATCATTTGGTCAATTTGGTCATTTTGACCATTTTCGTCATTTTGGCCAATTTGGTCATTTTGGTCAATTTGGTCATTTTGATCATTTATATAGGTTACAGATAGATAGACGAGAGATAGATAAATAAAACTAGAACGGGTTGAAATAGAAGTTGAAAAATTGTATGGCAGACCAATCATTTCTCAAGTTTATAGATTTAAAAATTTATCATCTATGAAAAATGCGATAGTAACTCGATCTGTTTGTCTGTTAAACCTTCTGGGAAAAACTACTAGGAGTAGTGGATCGGTTTTGCTGTAATTTTGTTTAAATGTAGTTTTAATACAGAAAATGGACAAAAATATTTTTCATCCCGGGAGATGGGATAGTTTGCGATATAAAATGAAGTTAATCTTCCGGGGGCAAATAGAACTATCTTAAAAATTTAAAACAATGTAACCTGTATGTAACCTGCTGCTTAAACAAGAGGCACGCACTAGAGCTTGACCCGCGGGGTAAAGTCTAGTAGACTATAATAACGATGGAGAACACGACGCATTTTTTTTTAGATTTCTTGACTGCTTGTCGGTTTGTCTGTTTTTCTGTTTGATCGGGATTCACGTAAAAAATGCTGGGCCGGTTTTAATGCGGTTTTCGTTAAAATCTCTACTACTTTTTATCGTGGAAGCCCCGCGGAAATTTTCTGGGAATGCTTTAAAATGCCCAGATTGAAAAAAAACGAATTTCAATGCGATTTTTTCACTGATCAACAGCAAA
The DNA here is from genome assembly GCA_039645545.1 of Dendrolimus houi. Classification (NCBI taxonomy): domain Eukaryota; kingdom Metazoa; phylum Arthropoda; class Insecta; order Lepidoptera; family Lasiocampidae; genus Dendrolimus; species Dendrolimus houi. The sequence goes on along the minus strand of CM077127.1, from coordinate 17,429,440 downwards.
ATTTATGTAATAAATTGTGTGATATTTTTATCCCGGGAATCCCGCGGGGAAATCCCCGAAAGCGGTTTGAAGTTGTTCGGGTGCATAAAGATTAGCTTATTCCGACAGTTTTCACTAAAACGCTGCGGTACCATGTTTTATGCAAATAAATAAATTCGAATTTGAATTTGTGTCCCGAGAATGCCGTGGGAATTGCAAGTCAAGCCTGGACGAAGTCGCAGCCATATCCTAGTTAAGTGTATTATTTTTCAAAAAGTAATTAGAACTATTTATATGATGATATTTTAAAAGTTGTTTTATATATTTTTATATGTTTATTGAAACGCTAGGGCCGCATCTGCGGTAATGTTACAGTTATTGATTTTGGTCAAATGCGTCTTATATATATAATTAAAAATAACGCCGTTAACAAATAGCCGCATTTGTGTATATACCTATACATCTGTTATCCATCAATGTGTAACGTCATTAACAATTAAAATCAATATCGCATCACAAATAACGCATTACACCTATCGCTACATCTACGTGCAGCGGCCTATATATGATTTTTTTTATGTTTGTTTGTAGGCAAACTGGCAAACGGACCACCTGGTGATAGGTGACTACCGTCGCTCATGAACATCTGCAACAGAGAGCCGATGCGTTGCGTACCTCGTTGAGACTTTAGGTATCTGTTTACGCCCTTTTTGAAGAGCCCCATATTGTATTATAACATGCGTCCACATCCCTATTATGATATCCTAACTTATCATACTCACACAAAATCGGGGAGGCCGTGTCATATTGTAAGATAAGAAAAATTTTCAGTTGATTTTTTGACTCTCAAGTTTCCTATTGTTTAGTATTAAAAGTAGGTTTTTAACGACATTACAGTTCAACTATGAACCTAGGCGTTCTATAAAGCGGCCCTCGACGTTCACAGTCGTTTTCTAAAAAACAAGGAGCTTTAATATAAAAATGGATTCGTTCAAAGACTTATTGAATGGTAAAAAATAAAACTGTGAGAACAAATAATAATTACTTCCAGCTCGCTTGTATTTAGCAGCATATTAAAATAATTGCTTAGCTGTCTTTTAATTTAGAAAAGATAATTAATATGAAAGTTATAATTCATATTTAGTAATTCGTTTCTTGGAAACTACTCGGCGTTTATTAACGAAAAGTAGAAATATATAATTTATGTATATGCCGCTACACAACGCTGTAGTGAAACCGTGCAAAAAAATTTGAGTTGAAGTAGCCACCATGAATGAATGAAAACTGCTTAATGTACAAAGGTACTTCATAAATTTAAACCTACACAGTTAATATGGAAACATTTGCATTAGAAAAATTTGCAGCCTCAAAATCTTTAAGCAATATCTCATGAATGTGGTGAAAGATTCTAGCAAGATTTATTAAATATAGAGAAACGATACAACGGAAAATGGTCAGAATTTATTACTTCCAGATTTTTGTTACTTAATTTCCTACGATATTACAATAGAATATATTTAAAATCATCTGAAAATCATCATCATCATCTTTTCTCCATTTTCACATGAAAATGAGAAAACCACAAACTGAAATGGCTTTATCAATAATTTGACATATAGTTTTGATGATTTTAAATGTTTTCGTTTAAATAGGTACGTTTTGTATGTAAAACAAAAAATCACTTAATTTGAAACATCGAATACAAAAAAATGGAACTGTTACAAAACTTTTAATACTATATTTATATTCAGAATTTTCGAAACTATAAAGTGTAGGTGTGCAATTTACATACGGTAGAAGTGAAACTTCAGAAAATTAGCCTACGAGAGAATGATATGAATATGGAGTATCAGAAGTATTAGGATAATTATAAGGTTTATTATTTTTATAATATTTTTACCAAGCTCAAAAATGCTTTTATACTTTAATGCAAAATATTACATTTCATATATTACATATTTAAGATATATTATAACACATATTATTCGGATTCCATGTTTTCACTTTGAACAAATGACACGAGAGGCTTATGATTACTAAAATAGGAAATAAATACTCCAGTTTCATTTTGATATCTGCACTTCAAAACTTCAAAATATTTCCAACTCTATTAAATTATTAAATATCTATTTTTAGTGTCGCTTTTTTCATTTCATCGAGTTTCATATCAAATCACAATGATTCTAAAGAAGTTGCACTTCAAAAATTACAATGATAAGTAGTGATTTTTTTTTTTTTGATGTCCTTTGTATAATTTAAACAAATTGAGTATTTTTGCAATGTGAGGTATTTTTAATAAATTTTTGATTTAGTTTCGTAGCTAAACAATAACAGTGGACCTTCATTATACCTATTCAGAACCTTTCATTAGTCGTAGATAGGCATGTACTTGCCCGATTGTTCTAGACGTAATATTAAAGATAAAGTTATTCCGTAGTGAATATGAAGTGTGAATCACGGGCATTGTTTTCATAACCTCTCACAATAAACTTAGTTATTAACACAGACTGTTCCCACCATACAAACGACATACATTGTCTCTTTTGAATATTACAACACATTTACTACTCTGTAACAATACTTCTTGTATCTTAGTAGCCCAGATCGTATAGATTCGCCACGTTGCTAGATATGTTCGTACGAACATGAAAGGCCTGCTCATGCGCCCGCGCCTAATTCAAATGTACTTATATGGGACGCCAAACTTCAGAAAAATACATTATACAATATCAACACCCTTATTTCGCTTTCAACCTCTAGATACAATTTCAAACATCAACTTTATATTTGACTTTAACCTTTACATGTGCACAAATCACGGTCGAATTATTCGTTCCTCACAAACACTAGCCGGTAGCCGTTTTTATATTTTTACGCCAAGGGTTTCTTAACAATACAACTACTTATTTTCACAACTGTCAAAGTCATATACATAATCTACATAGTTTCATATAATCTATTAAATTAATGGTATTATTATATGAATAATTACTACAACTATAGTTTCATGACATCCCTTGTAAATACATATTAGCTGCCATATATTTTAGGATGCCAACGCTTAATTATTTCTATATAAATTTAATTCTAGGCTCGGCGCAAACGAATCACGGACAACACTGGTACTGGTACTACTGGCACTGGTAGCCGGTGGCATCTACACGCTACAGCAGTGGCCACGACTCCCCACTTGCAGCCGCTGTAAGCCATACGAACCACCGTCGCTGCTATAAAAGTAGCGGTGACGCGTGTCAGTCACCGGGCCCCTCTCATGGCAACAGTCCAGCCGAGATGAAACTCCCCAGGGAGCTCCCTCGAGCAAGTTGCCCGCCGCCCCAGAAACCCCGGTAAAGTTGTGAGGTCTTCGGACCAACAACATAAAGTCAAGTCCAGTAAAAAATAAAACAGTCATCGGTGGCTATGGTCGGTGGCTCGTGGACGTTCAGCTGTATATCTAATTTCTATCACATACATTATGCCTAGATCTTCGGCAGCAAGCAGAAAAGTGACGAGGGAAGTGGACAGCGCGAGAATGTAAACACAACTTATTTCAACATTTGATACCTGCACTGCCCATTTCTCGCGTCACTTTGCTGTTTGTTGTCGTGAAAATGGACCGAATGTATGCAAAGGGTAAACATATAATTTTACACATTTTAATTATACTGATAAATACTCAAGCTACGGTTTTTTGGTATAGGTTACGGCACTAGACTAAGATTCTGCATCGTAGCAACCAACACAATGTTTTCATCGTTACATAAATAGAATAAAGTTAATTAATTCCACGGCCTCTATGTTTGAGCGGCCTAAGCCTTTGACGGCTTCTCTCACTGTAACGCAGAGGGTCTGGGTTCGATTCCTGGTATGGTAAATTTTGAAAACGACTTTTTTCCGGCTTTCACTATGGTCTGGGTCTCTGGGATCAGCCGCAGAGTAGTTCGTTGTATATTAACCCATAACACAAACATAACTTGCTTAATTTGGGGTTATACAATATGTGTGATTGTCTGCCGATTATTTAGTTGTCTTTATTAAATAATCGCCATCCATATCCAATCGGCCGTCCATAGAGTATATCATGCAATATTTTGCCTTTTTACGGGGGTAAAAATATATAGGTGGCTGGGCTATAAATGTCAAGTTACAGATAATAGAACTCAACCACATTTTGTTCTATTTTTGCAACTGCAGACGTCTTATTTCTTTATTTTGCCGCCTCCAACTCCAGATATCACGTGTCCTTAGAAGTAAAGTTCTCCTTAGGCTACGTTCCACTAGATACTCACAACGACCACGTTCACGAGCGCGATTTTTCCCGTTCCACTTGCTTGCGCGTGTTAAAATCATAAACTCTAGTGGAACGGATTATGGAGCGTTGATGTTATTAACGATGAAATACACAAATATAATTGGTTTATTTGAAAATCGCGCCTTTTTCAATGTCAATCGATAGAGAGAATTAATGCTCTGTGGTCAACACCCACTTCGACTCAGCTCTTGACATGGGTCTTATTGACGTTTTCGCCACGACCATAACGACCGTGGTCGCCATGTGGAACAGCAGACGGAGCATTTTGGGACTTATGAGATACTAAAGAAACGCGCCCTAGTCACATTTTCACACGAAACCAAACGAGGTACCGTTTTACTCCCCTGCAAAGGTTATTTATAGACAGCCCCCTGGGTGGTGGCGCTGGCTAAGCTGTTGTCCCACGACCCTTGATTCGTAAGCAGAATCACAAAGGTTATAAAAGAAACACGGAGGTGGTTTAATGGTTATCCCGCAGTCGCAACTAATCCCATACTTTCTCACTGTCTGTTTCTGAGTAATGAGGTTAAAGCATTTTCGACTCGCAAAACAGATGTTATGATCTTATGCTTATAAATAAAAAAATATAGCTGTGGTTTTTCACTTTTTATGATTTTTAAATTCTTTTTTTTTATTGTGAAAGTAAAGGAGACAAGTTAGCATCCCACCTGATGGAAAGCAGTTAGCGTCGCCTATGGGCATTTGCAACGTCAGAGGTGTTATAAATTCACTGCCGGTCTCGAAAAAAAAATAGGACTTATTTGCCACTAACACATAAAGAGTCTAAGCCTGTGTCCTCTAGTGAAGTAAAAAATATATGTCTACTTTCATTTAGAGACAGCTAATTATACTATAGTTTATTACTATAGTTTTCCCCGTAACTACGCCGCGGGTCAAACCCTAGAAAGTAGCTCTATTTTACTTATATAAAAACTTAATTAGGTTTTTTATATAGATACATATATAAACCTTCTGTTAAAAACTATCTAACTGATTGTTAAAACTACTTAATAATAATAAATATATTTGTCAGACCTGCATCCATAATTATATTAGTTATTTACACAAAAGACTTAAAAACTAATTGTTAGCAAAATAAAAACAAGTAAAAGTAACACTTATTTGGTGGCTTGGTTTGACGGCAGCACATGCAACTTAACCCGGTGTTTCTTTTTTGAGGCGGGGGAAATGCGTTTCGCACAATACCGGGTCTTTTGCTAGGGATAGACCAAAGCGATGAGAGATAAGCCACTGAAGATAGCGCAGCCACCAGAGTCAATCGCCGGCATGTGTGAAGACTCAGCAAGGTACCTCCCTCTATGTGGAGAGGTCACCCATGGGCCAATACTCCACTAAAACCAACCTCCTCCCATGTGCCCCGCGCTTATGGTAGTAAGAGCGTGAGACTTAGAATGTAGTTACGCCCATGCTGATCCTGCGCATCAGTGCTTAAGAATGCCCCGGGAAGCTGTGCAGACACTTCGTCAACAGGGGGATGACTCCTCCGCTCCCTAGATGCTGGAGGGCCCCTGCAGCGGTATTACTGGAGGAGATGTTGCGCATATCTGCGTCTCTGGGACCCTGACTGACGTCGGTACCCGCGAGACGCATGCGCATCTCTCTCCTTTTCTCGTTTCGCGGCCTCCTTATAAGACATTACTGCCTCGCAGAAATTGGCCGCACCCACCCAATGATCGTCGCTATGCAGCATGGCTTGAACCAGACTGCCCAGCGAATCGATCGGACCTACGAAGGTCTTGAGTTCAAACCTCTGCGGTGCCCATGCTGCGCACTCGACCAGCGTATGGAACGCAGAGTCTTGTGTGCCACATTGGTGACATTGAGGGGAAGGCAGGCAGCCCACGATAAGATTCAGATACTTATCGAAGCACCCATGCCCGGTAAGTATCTGCGTTATCCTGAAGGTCAGCGTTCCGCGTTTTCGCGAGAGCCATCGCATCCGGTATGGAGGCATCGCCTCCACGGTCTCAACGGCAGCCACAGGAGTTTCCAACTCTCTCGACCAAGTTTGGATCATGATTGCGGTTTCCCGCGTCCTGGTCGCCTGAACCTCAGCCTGGCAATAAACTAGGCTTCGGGTGAGGGCATTCTGTCGGGAGCGATAAACTTTGGCAAGTACGTCCGCCTGGAGAGGCCAGGGCGGATCGCCTGCCAAGAGTGTCGCCGCCGTCCACGACACTGTACGGTATCCCCGGATGGTCCCCAATGCCAGGATCCTTTGTGTGCAGCACAACAAAGTCCTATTGTGGCGGTGAAGTGCAACGGACCATACGGGTGCACCGTACAGGGCCATACTCCTAAGGATGCCCGAGTAGAGTTTCCTAGTCGCCCCGCCCGGTCCCCCGACATTGGACATTGGAGGGTGCCTGCGGACCTCACGAGTTTGAAAACTAGCTGTTTAAAATGCGATTTAAACAGCAATTTCCCGTCAAGAGTGAGCCCCAGATATTTTATTTGGGACCCTACGTGAATATCCACCCCTTAAACTGTAACGGTCAAGTCCGCAGGGGGATTCCGAAACCACCTATGGAACATGAGGTCCTCCGTTTTTGCGGGGGACACCTACAAGCCCTGCGTACTTATTCTCAGGGACTAAACTCGGTGTTTGCAGTAAGGTCCGTCAACCCACTCCGCCACAGTCTGGAGTATGCTATTGGAGCTGTCGCGCACCTGGCGCCACAGGGATGCGACCCGCTTACGCATTATAGCATAAAATCCTCCATGCGTTCTTCCGCAAACATCCCTGAGGCACTACAGTAGCGCGGCAGCCCCATTGACATCCTAAACACGTTATTATGTTGAACGCGCAGAACGTTGTATGCCCTCTGAATACAGCTAACCCACAAGCTGGAAGTGTAAAAAGTCTGGCAGTATGCACCAAACAGGGTTCTTTTGACGCCCTTTGTACACCTTCCAAACCTGCGGATCAGCATGTTACTACAAACAGCCAGCGCCCTACGCTCTCTCTCTACGTCCATGTCATCGGTCTGGTCTGGAGTAACCCAGTGGCCCAGATATTTAAATTCTGACACTATCTTCAGCGGCGTCCCACGTATTGTGACTGGTGGTATCTCAGAGTAGTGCTTTGCACCAGCACTAAATACAAGCAGCTCGCTTTTATCCGCATTGTACCTGAGACCATGGGACCCTGCATACCACTCGCAAATTGCAAGCATTTGCCGAAGCACACTGATTGAGGCGCTCAACAGCACCATGTCATCGACGTAACTTATATTGTTTACAAATGTGCCATCAATAGAACAACCTACCATGGTGCTGCTGAGCTCCTCAAGCAGCCGATTAATATATACAGGCTAAAGAGCTTGGGTGAGGTTACTTAAAATCCGTTGTGTAATTTAAGAGAAGTTAGCGGATATCATATACTGACAGGCAGACGTGGAAAGCGATATTATTTCTTTTATACTATATAAAAATATAATATTTCCTTAAGTTTTGGCGACTAGTATATATAATAAAACTACGTTTTAAAGGTTTTAAGCGCGGTAATTTACTTTTTACTATTCCGTCGTTTCGGCCACTTTTCAGTAACCGTGATCACGGAAGAGAAAGATGTCAAGTGTCAATGAGTACTACCCGTGCGCAGAAGGTTTGCCGATAGCATCATGATGCCACGCGTCGATGGTCAGTAGTGTTGACAAAAAAGGTTACATAAATAGTTGTTGCAATAACTTTATTGTTTTAATTTATTATTGTATATACTTTAAATAAGTAATAGGTTAAGGAAAAAGTCTTTTCGCATATAGTATGTATGAACTTGTAATAAGATCTCTTTGGCTATATTATTTGTATCTGGCTGGTCTTGGTATCATTAAAAAGATTTAATATTAAAGAAGACAGTTCCAAATTCAAATTAGGAAAATGTGTGATTTTCATTTGTTTTCTTATTGTTAAAATGAGTGGATCTAATGAAGAAATTCGATACATTTTAAAATTTTACTACAAAAAAGGTATAAATGCAACACAAGCCGCGAAAAAAAATTGTGATGTTTATGGACCTAACGCAGTATCTGTGAGAGTAGCGGAAATTTGGTTTAAGCGTTTTCAATCCGGAAATTTTAATATCAAAGATGCACGTCGCTCTGGTCGCCCTGTTACGGACAAAATTGATGCCATTTTTGAAAAAGTGGAGCAAGATCGGCATATTAGTAGTTGTTACGATGTAGCTGGAGAACTGGGAATTGACCACAAAACGGTTTTGGCGCATTTGAAAAAAGCTGGGTACACAAAAAGGCTCGATATTTGGGTGCCTCATGAGCTCACTGAAAGAAACCTAACGAACCGTGTACTCATTTGTGATTCTTTATTACGACGTAATGAAACCGAACCATTTTTGAAGAAGCTGATAACTGGTGATGAAAAGTGGATCACGTACGACAAGAACGTGCGAAAAAGATCGTGGCCAAAGGCTGGTCAGGCATCACAGACTGTGGCGAAACCCGGGTTAACTCGCAACAAGGCGATGCTGTGTGTATCGTGGGATTGGAAGGGCATTATTCATTATGAGCTGTTACCGCCATGCAGGACCATCGATTCTGAACTGTACTGCGAACAACTGATGAGATTAAAGCAAAAAGTTGAGAGAAAGCGGCCGGAATTAATTAACAGAAGGGGTGTGGTTTTTCACCATGATAACGCTAGACTTCACACAACTTAGCCACTCAGCAAAAATTACGAGAGTTTGGCTGGGAGGTGTTAATGCATCCGCCGTATAGTCCTGACCTTGCACCTTCAGATTTTCACCTGTTTCGGTCTCTGCAGAATTCCTTAGGCAGTGTCAGGTTAACACCACGAGAGGACTGCCAAAACCACTTGTGGCAGTTTTTTGATCAGAAGCCCCAAAATTTTTATAGCAATGGGATCACGTCTCTACCTACAAGATGGCAAAAAGTTATCCAACAAAATGGCACCTACATACTTTAGTCAAATATAAATAAACTTTATAAAAAAGCCTTTTGAATTTTTATATAAAATTCGAAGAAACTTTTTCCCCAACCTAATATATACACTAATAGTAAGTAGTCATCGGCAAACCTTCTGCGAGCGGCTTATATTGTTAAAGTTTTATTTAGCCTACCGCCAACTTGTTCATTTTTAATCGTTTAGTTTTAATTTTGTTTATGGTTATTATTTATTCTATGGGCGCCTAATCTAATTTACTACCGCTTCACAACATGTTGTGGCTTGAAGAGAAGAAGCGGCGCAAGAAACTCTTTATCAAACATGCCTAGCTCTAATAATTTTATATAATATTGAAATAAGTGGGATATAAAATATAAAACAATACTCATTGACACTTGACATATTTTTCTATCGTGATCACGGCTACTGAAAAATGGCCGAAACGTCGGAATAATAAATATCAAATAAATTATCGCACTGAAAACCGTTAAAACGTAGTTTTATTATATGTAACAATAATCAAATATTCATAAGTTATAAAAAGTAACACTGTATATTTGACTGAGCTGATCATATTTGTTTTAGCGGCAGTCCAGGTTGTATCCTGTGCCAGTGGTCACAATGAAAATATTGGTGTCACGCGACCGCTCCGTGCCGGATGACGTCACGGCGGCCGCCACATCCGACGTTATCCCGATACCTGGTCGAGTTACACGCCGGCCAGTGCAACATCAATTGTTGCCAAAATTAAACACAAAACCGACCTATTTTCAGTATTTTCGTATCTTTGTTACAGTTGAAATGGATTACTTGTAAGATTAATTTTATTAAGTCTTTTTATGTTTAAAAACTAAATAAAAAAAGCAAATAATTTTATGCACGTATATTTAAAACTAAATTTATAAGATATTGTTATATATTACTTTATTACTGTAGAGACTGTGACCACAACCTTTTTTAAGGGCTGGATCCGCGCTTGAAGCGGAACATAAAACTGTTTATTTTCAAAAGGCTTATTATTATTTACTTAAAGGTGATATAAATATCTGTCGTTGGTTTTTTTTAATAATTTTGAGGCCTGGTAACAAAGAACTTTAACCCAAATCTTATTGGATTCACATTACTTGTTAAAATTCAATTTAAAGTCACCCTTGACCGGCTATAAACATGGTGGTGTGAACCAAAGGGGGGTGGACTGTAGGTGCTGGTTTGTTTGTAAATAGGTTTTGTGTGCGACTTACAAGATTGTTGCTGGTGTTTTCTTTGGGCCGGCCCGTTTTCTTTCTTCTTATAAGTTGATTGCTGAGATTGCACATACAACACATAACAGGAATAGGAGCACGGATAAATGCACTTTTATTATGTTATACAATATAATTTACTTGCGGGAGCGGGCAGCGAAGGAATTGCATATCAGCGCGAGCGCGGGAAAAGGAAAAGAGAGGCGGAACGTCAAAAAAAAAAGACATTAAACATAATAAACGTCACTGTCACTGATAAGCTTTTTTTTTGTTACGCGGTTTATGGCTTTGGCCTTAACACATGGCTTAGAAGTTTTAGAATAGTTATATTTCATTATAATCAAGTTGAGATTCTTCCAAACAAAAACAATTAGTATTCTACAATTTTTTTTCATTTTGAACAAACATATGTATTAAAAGCCGAATTTTTAAGTCTGATCAAACAAGACTGACAAAAAAGATAAACGTGAAAATAAAAAAAGTATTTTTATGAGTACCGTCTGCGTGGTGGCGATATCGTTAATCCTCTTCTGCTACTATACTTTACGAGTCTTTAAGTTACGATAGAAGTGTTATTTTTAGAGCACTTTTTTAATGCCTTAAAAAGGTATGGTTTATAATAACAATATTGATTTTATATAATAATATCAAATACCTTTTTAAAATATCAAATAAAATATAACAGATATCAAAAATTCTTTGATAAGTTTTTTTTATTTTAATACTGTACCCGCGACATCGTTCGCACGTGGCTAACGATCTTGTCCATATTTTTTTATTTTTTATTTCGGCTTCTCCTTCATCGTGTGTTAAGATAGAGGTTCTTGTTTTCTTTTATTTAGTTATGTTCTTATTACTATGACTCAACACAGGGAAAGGTAAGGGGTTTATTTTTATTTCTTATTTTTCTTTCTTTTCTTATTTTTTCTTTTTCATTTCTTTTTCAAATCTTATCTACTATTACATTTATTACTAATACTAATTTTTACACTTTCTTATTTAGTATGTTCTTAATATCTATTTGTTTGCTTTAATACCTATTTATTGTATAGTTTCTTACTTCTATATATGTTACACTTTTATTCTTGTCTATATTCTTATACATATTTATTTACTTACTAAGGGTTGGTTACGTTATTTTACTACTATAGTTTCTTAAACACTGGTAATACATATGTGAACAATATGTATGCAGCGTTAGTTACTGGCATTTCGTTTGACCATTTTTTTTTCTTGTCCATATTGAGTTAGAGTAAGTTTGTAGGCTTCTTTAAGTTTCTTAAAGAAGCCTACAAACTTACTCTAAATATAAATAAGACCGCTAGGCTTTATATGCATATCTTCTAAACTGATTAATCCCTAAATTTTTCATTGAAATACGTTGACCTGTTTCAGAGCGAGCCTATTCGAGACCAGATTGCAAACAGACACTCAACCAAAAATTCTAAAAAGGTCACTTATGATTATGCAAATTACTAATAAAATATTTTTAACATGAGAATTTTTATGATTTATTCTGATTTTCTATAGATAAAAACATTTTAATGACGAAACTAAATTATCTGAAATTCGAAGGTTTAAAAGTAACATAAAACATGAATAAACAAATCTCAAACAAAATGTCGTTTCAGCCAACATTCAAATAAATATTCATTTCGCAAACAATGTATCGCGACGAGTATTGCATGAATGTTGCGTCATACCATGTGTATGTAGTTGAAAGCAATGGGTTTTCGCCTTTGTCCTATGTTGAAGCTATTTGGTATAATATATACCTACTGCTTATTTTCTTATAACAAATTATGGCACTAAAAGTTAATTACGGAATCAAAAATCAGTAGCGTTGACATACAAGTTAAATTAAAAATAGATGAAAACAAGGTTCAAATACAAAACAGATTAATGCATTTGTAACTGGGCTAATAAAATTTATAAAGCTCCTATTCCTTAACAAGAACCTTCATAACAAACATAATAAGAAAATAAATGTGGATATTTATAATATTCTATAATGTGGTGTATTGAATTAGAAATTATGTCTAGAAAAGAACACTAAACATGTCAAAATATTAAAATACCTCAGACAAACTAAATCTATTTTCACATGATCACTGACCATTATTGTTCTATTAAATAAAAATTGTCCGCGTGTAGGTGTATATGATTTCTATTATTATAATCTATTTAATTATGTTGGAGTTGTAGCTGGCCCTATAGAAAAACTTTAGTGTTCTCAATTTAAATAAATTGGTTACCTAGCTACAGCAGAGACAATTTTGGCAGTGTCATTGAAAAGTAAACTCATATTCATATAGTGTGAAAAGTGCAATAAAAACAATTTAAAACTATTATCCAAATTGTAGTGATGATCTAAAGTTACTAACGTAACTATCCATCAACAACCACATTCAGCTAGGATAAGTGAGTTTCCCTATAATAAATGATGTGTCTACATCTACAGAAGTTTTTTGTTTATTTGTATTTTATTACGAGTGTATTAGTTTTATTTTAGTTTAATACAGCACGAAATACTGTTTAATTTTTCTTTTACTCTCTTTAGGCACCGGGTGGCCTGGAAGAGATCGCTGTGAGTGATAAGGCTGCTTATTTTTCTAACGCAAATCTATCCATACTAATTATCCAGGTTTAAGTTTATGGAGAGCAATAAAGACTTGTCTTTCATTCATTCAATACCTCCAAATTCTTATCTTGTACAACGGATCCCAACTTACTAGCTCCAAGTAGCACTGCTTAGCAATTACTGGTGGGGCGATAGTTGTGTTAGCAATAACTGGGTTTAACATTGTATTGTGCGGTGCATCCGCGGGTATGAGATGTGCAGTAGGCCGCTACGCCCCAGCTAGGACTTGGCAACAACATCGATATGCTCAATTTGGGTCCAAGCCACCTAACCCGTTATTGGATTGTCATAATTTAAAATACACACATACTATATATCGGTATGCCTGTATAAAGGTAGGTATATTATAGAACTAGAGTTTTTGTTGTCAAACCCTAGTAAGTAGATCTATTTTATATACATAGAAACTTAATTAGGTCTTTATCTATCGTGAGCGAAGCCGCGGGCAAAAGTTAGTATATATAAAAACCTTCCTTGAAAAATTGTCTAACTGATAGTGAAAACCGCTTAAAAATCCATTGTGTGCTTTAGAAGGAGTTAGCGGATATACAGAAAGACGTGGAAAGCGACTTTGTTTTATACTATGTCAAGATTTTGAGAGTCATTTAGCAAGTATCATATATCTCATGTATCTAGTCTCTCAGGAAAACTTAGTTCTGCTGCATATGCGGTCAGAAGAGTTAGGCAGTTCACTGACGAAGAGACTGCTAAACTAGTTTATTTTAGTTATTTTCATAGTGTCATGTCCTATGGTATCTTACTTTGGGGCAACGCTGTTGACTTAGAGACCATATTTGTTTTACAAAAAAGAGCCGTAAGATCAATTTACAACCTCGGCCCTCGGGAGTCTCTTAGAGAATGCTTCAAGGAAATCAATATTATGACGGTCGCCTGCCAATATATCTTTAATAATATAATTTATATTCGTAATAATTTGAGTGCCTACAAGCAGTATAAGGATATTCACAATTTCAACACCAGGCATTGTAATAGACTGATATTGCCATCTTTTAGATTACAAAAAGTACTGTCCGCTTTCTTGGGGTTGGTATACGCTTCTTCAATAAGATTCCGAGTGAAATGTTAGATCTGCCTTTCACTAAATTCAAAACCAAATTAAAAGTATCTTGCTAAAAAGGGATACTACACTATTGAAGAATACTTAAATGACAAAAATTCATTTACATAGCAGCTCACTCTAACATCTTATACTATATTTTGTTTAATGTTATCTTGCCAAGCTTGTAAGGGATTTATGGAGATATATTGCAGCATAACATTTTAGTACGTCATATCATTATTATAACTTTCATAATATTTTTGTTTCCTCTTATTGTGTCTAGGTCTTATTGAGTATGCACTGTTTGCTACAACTCCATTAATTCTTCAAAAAGTAATTCTGTAACATACTTCTGTATAAAACTTATTAAAAAAAAAAAACAACTTAGGATATAATTAGAATAAGAAACTTAAAGAAAAACATTATTTAGCTAGACGTGTTGCTGGGGAGTTTCTTGCCGCTTCTTCTCCTTAACAGCAATAACACGTTGTGAAGCGGTATACATAGAATAGGAAGAAAAATTAAATTTTAACTTATATATTTATATGACCTTCAAAAAGTGTTCTCCAGTGGAACTTATTTTGAATAAAAAAACTTTGAATTTGAATTTGAAAGTTAGTTGCACCAGAGATTTTATTTACTCTGATGTTCCTGGTCCATCTGGGATAAAGTTAGTGTTAATGATTGTGACCAAATATGTCTTGTTTATAACATTAAAAATAACGCTCTTAATGATTACCTATATTAGTATAGTATACACATACTTATCTGTTAATGTTTAACGTCATTAACAATTAATGACAATGACGCATCACAAATAACGCATTATAACCATCGGCGTGTAACGGTCACTAACAACATTATCCCAGATGTATCTGATGCATAAGAATTGCAATCAGGTACGAAAATAAATTCATATGTCAATTGTTTTGTACTTTTCTCTCCCGTGAACAACATATTTGAATTTAAATTCTTTCAAATATACCTAATAAAAGTTAATTTCACGATAATTTTACGATTCTAGGATAAAGTAGCTAAAGCTTCATAGGACAATGTTGCAACCTATTCTGGAAGTCATAAAATTAAATCATTGTGATCGTTTATGACTTTCTGTAAACCTCAAAACTGTTTCTAGTATGTGACATACTTTGGTTTTATGACTGTTTCTTTAAAAAAAATATTTGAGTTCTTTGAATGAACCGAAATGTTAACGTTTCTTGCTTTATTATGCTGACCAGTTTTCAGTCTTTGATACGAATCAGTTTTGTATAAACGAATGAATGAAAAACTTCTTATTGTTCATTATAAACTTTCCGAGACAGTTAATATAGATACTATTAAGCACTGAGCTGTCTTATCTCTCATAGCGATCTTTCTAGTCTTTCCGTGTGTAAGGATATTTTAAAAGAATGAAGAAAATTCTGAATTTGTTGGTTACACTGTAATTGCCTTAATTACTCAACTGATCGTCCTGAAATTTTGCATACATCAGGGGTATAGACAAAGACATAGAACACCTTTAATTTAGAAAAAAGTACTGTGCCCGAGAAATATAAAAATAAAGACAAAAGACTCTGCAGTTGCATTTTTTGATGTTACCATTGCAATTCACAATACGTCGTAATGGCAACTTTTGGCCGCATAATTTTAAAATTTGAAGTAATGTAATGACAAGTTACCATAAAATAGATCTGCCTTTCACTAAATTTAAAACCAAATTAATATCTTGATAAAAAAGGGATACTACACTATTGAAGAATACTTAAATGGCAAAAATTCATTTACATAGCAGCTCGCTCTAACCTCTTATACTATATTTTGTATAAAGTTTTCATCTTGCCAAGCTTGTAAGGAATTTATGGAGATATATTGCAGCATAACATTTTAGTACGTCATGTCATTATTATAACTATAATATTTTTCTTTCCTTTTATTGTGTCTTGGTCTTATTGAGTATGCACTGTTTGCTACAACTCCATTAATTCTTCAAAAAGTAACTCTGTAACATACTTCTGTATAAAGCTTATTAAAAAAAAGAGAACATGAGATATAAATAGAATAAGAAATATAACGAAAAAGAATATTTAGCTAGACGTGTTGCTGGGGAGATTCTTAGCGCTTCTTCTCCTTAACAGCAATAACACGTTGTGAAGCGGTGTACATAAAATAGGAAGAAAAATTAAATTTTAACTTATATGTGTGATCTTCAAAAAGTGTTCTCCAGTGGAACTTATTTTGAATAAAACTTTTGAATTTCAATTTAAGGACGCGTTTATTCAGGATTGCACGGAGTATCTTTCATCCGGAAAAACTATACTATCCCCGAGAGCTAGAAAAATCTGAATTGATTAATGAATCTACATTAACGCCAGCAAAGTCGCGGGTAAAAGCTGGTAGTAGCTATTATTATACTTTACTTTAATAAAGTAAAGTATAATAATAGCTAGAACTTGTTCAACGTAACAGATATCTGCATCTATGAGACAGTATCGGTGGTTGTCTATTCTCTACATAGCATTATTACGAGCTAAGAGAGCCGTGGGAACATGTACGGGCATTATAACGTGGACAATACTGTCCGGGTGAATATAAAAAGATGTGACCGACAATTCGCTTCTATTGGAAATCACTAACCGTGTTCAGTTCACAAGACTCATGTTCACATACTGAATGAGAGGTCGAACAACAATTGTTTGGTATCAATTTTACCTAGCTGCAGACACAATAACAATTCAGCGATGTATAAAAAATATATTTGATAACATTTCTCGATATTTGCGACTGATCTATCTATAATATTATAAAATTAGACTATATAAAGGATGGAGAACACGATTCTTTTTACATTTTTTGTCTGACTTGAAATTCCGGGATTCCCGGGACACAAAGTACCGCAGCATTTAAAAAAATAATGTAAACTATCGATTCAGTGAAAACTGTGTCGAAATAAGCTAATTTTTGTGCACCCGGAAAACTACCGCCTGGATCTCCGGGATAAAAAATATCACACATTTTATGACATAAAATTTGCTATCGATTAATGAAAAAATCACATTAGAATTCGATTTGTTTTTAATCTGGCCATTTTAAATCATTTCCCAGAAAAACATCCCGCGGGGTTCCCAGGATAAAAAGTTTAAGTCTAAGAATTTGCTGTCGATCAGGGAAAATCGTATTGAAATCAGCCTAGTAGTTTTTACATGAATCCCGAACAAACAGACAAGAAATCTAAAAAAAAATATTGAAGATCTGGACACTATCAATACATGGGCAAAGAATTTTGGTCTCCTAGTAAATCCATCTAAATCTCAGGCTTTGATTATTGGTAGTCACTATATGTTAAATATTGTACATCAGTCGGTAATACCCTCAGTTATTTTAAATGGCGAGTTGATACCTTATTCTAGTAGTGCGAAAAACCTAGGCGTTATTATTGCTCAGTCCTTAATTCTACCTCTTTTAGATTACGCTGATGTACGTTTTCTGGCCGCTTCTGAAGAACTTCTAAATAAACTCAAACGTCTTCAAAATTTGTGTATTCGCTTCATTTTTGGTCTGCGGAAGTTCGATCATGCTTTTGCATTTAGATCGCTACTTAAGTGGCTGCCAATTCTTCGTCGACGCGACCCTCACGTAGTTATATTTTTGTATAAAATCTTACATAACCCTCTTTCTCCTTCCTATCTTCGTCAACATTTTGAATTTCTTGTTCCTTCTGACAAACATTGCAGAACTTCTAAATCCCTTCTTCTCAAAGCTCCCACACACTCATCGGCATGTTATAGTGGTTCTTTCTCCGTCCACGCAGTTTCAAAAAAAGGGTCAAAGAGCAATCTATCTTAAATTATCCTTATATATCTATATTTTACATTATATATGTATGTATGTATGTATCTTAAGAGTATCTTGTATATAATTTATTTTTGTTAATCTGTTTATATTATATATTATATAGTGAACTATCTTTAGTGTACACAACCCTGCCTTTTGCTTCTCCCCTTCTCGCTAGACTCATAGGTTTGCTGGAAGAAAACTCTTTTAGGGTTAAGCTCGCCTTTGTACATCACCACTATTCTATAATTTTGTATGTAACGTTTTGTGTGTACAATAAAGAATAAAGAAAATTGCATCGTGTTCTCCATCGTTTAAACAGTCTGTTTCATTTGGTTTTTTTATTATTTAATTTTTATTTATTTGTTGAAATAACCAACAGCGCGTTTTAATAATACGGCTAATAACAGGTTTTTCTATCAATTTAAATTGTGAGCAAACGTGTGAACTAAATTTGTGTAAAAATATATACATAAGTTAATAAGTGAAATAAGTAATACAAGAACATTTAAATATAATAAAAAATATTGATATTAATAAAAATTATTACTTACATATATTCTTATTTTTTATATGATGTGGTTGGTATATGTACCAATAATTGATTTTAAGATTAAACTTTTGAATACTGGCTTAGAGGAACAAAACAAGTCAATATCACTAAATTGGAATCACGAATGACGAATGAAATTCGAGTAAATATGTTATTGCTGGCATAATTTTTAATAGCTTTGATGTACAGGCACGGCATGTTTAGAATTTTATAATACTTATTATAGATTTGTAGGAGAGTCGAGTTTGTACAAGTATTAAAAAGGGAAAAAGAAAAAAAAAGAAAGAGTCTGTTTGTCTTTTGGAGTATAACGTGATAATTACTGAATGATTTTAAATGCAACTCGATACAGAGCTAACTTACTCGTATATAGGGCATCAATACTTATTATACCACTAAAGAGAAAAGAGTGACGCTGTGGTTGAGTTTTTTGACGCCGCCGGTGCAATTCACTAAGAAATACGTCATCATCATGGCAACGCCATCGAAGATTCACTGGAACGAGCTAGTAAATAAACAAGACTTAGGCTGGTTTCAGAGTCACGCTTACGCCGGCGCGGGTGGTAAGCGACGCGGGCCACGAGCTAGGTGTTGTACCGTTTCGTAGTGAAAACTGCCCGCGCTGATTACAATCAAAACGCGGTTGGTCGGCGCTTCTCAACCGCGCGCTGTCAGGGAGTCTCTGTGTCCAGTATGCGTTACACAGTCACGCTGTTTGCACTCGCCTGCACGCACTATCTCGCGACAAAAACAAAACGTCAAAATGCTGCTGAACCGCGTCATATTAAACTCGTTTCAAAGTTGCGCACGAGTCATCAGCGCGCTTACGTGACGCGCTTGTCACCCGCGCAAGCGGTAAGCGTGACTCTGAAACCAGCCTACAATAATATATTTGTAACTTTTGTTACATTCTCGTAATTGCTACTAGCGATGCATATAACGTTTGAAAAGTGTTTGGACCAACATTGCGACAAAAATTACGCATGTTGGTTTATGTTTGCACTGAAACCATACTTCATACAGGTGTCAATATAAGCAACTTATTAACACGTCATACAGTCGCTCACGATGGTTAAGTAATCTCTCACGACCGTCAAGAAGTTGTGTATCTCACGTACGAATAAGCACAATTACCATACAGATGACGCCTCTGCAATCTGTTTAAGTGTCTGCAGACTGCGGTGTATGGCATAAGGCAGTACGCCGCGACCATTAACTGGGCCAGCCTCTATCCAACGCGCCCGTTAATTTAGCAGAGCGTTTTTTATAACTACGGTTATTAAACTAGTCTTATAGTCGTCTTGCTTTTAATTCAAACCTAAATACATTCACTATTAGGCTTTACTGCTTACGTAGTTTCACTGCAGATGCAAGGCCTAACTGCCCTAAATAATGACTTACTCTTCATATTATATATTACTAGCTGTACCCGGCAGACTTTGTCCTGCCTTTAAAAATAAAAATCTAGAACCCGATTGCAGCGTCATCTACCGGGACCAAATGTTAATCTAAACTCGAATCAACTTGAACAGAGTAGAAAATTATTAAAATACTAATATCGCTATTAAAAAATAGGGGTTGGTGATAGAAGGGTGAAAATTTAGGGTTGTATGTATTTTTAATGCAACATTATAAAAAAATAAAAATAAAAAATTTTGCCCAAAAAATTTAAAAAAATGTTAGGGGTGGACAACCCTTATCACTTAGGGGTATGAAAAATAGATAGTAGCCGATTCTCAGACCTACTGAATATGCATATAAAATTTCATAAAAATCTGTCAAGCCGTTTCGGAGGAGTATGGTAACTAACACTGTGACACGAGAATTTTATATATTAGACCTATATCTAATATATAAATAGATTGTAATGACTTAGGTTTACAATTCTAACAAATGGCATATTCAGTACTGTCATGGGTGAAGACTACTAAGAAAATAACAAGTGCCCAGTAAAAATTATACACAACACAGAGTACATAAATGAATATTCTTCAGTTGTTTGTATATATAGATATACATTTATGTTCCCTAAGTACATCCTTCTAATTTCGTTCAGATCACCCAGTAATTTCTAGAAAAATGACATGCATAGACAGAGATCCAGACAAACCGGACGATATTATGAGGATTCCGTTTGTGCCATGGGCCCCTAAAAAGTAACCTGCAATACCTGCGTCCCAAAAATTCCTTTTTTGAAACGCTCATAAATTTTCGTTGTATTTTTAGCTAAATCGGCGCGAAGGACTGATTTGTTAACTTTTCTTTTAACTAATCTCGCTGAGAGATTTTTATTGATTCCAGCTGACTTTACTTTAAGAAATTACCTTTACTTTTACAACGTGGATTTTGAATTAGTTTAATAACTAAGGCAATCGCGTCTCATTCCAGTGACGTGAGTTCAAATCTTGGCCGAATGTTTACATAAATATTGCTATAAGTATTATAGCACATGTTGACAGTGAAGAAAAATATCGTAAGATAACCTCGAAATTACCAATGTGTGAAACGCGACAATCTGTCTTGGGTAAGCTAATAACAGATAAAAATAAACAATAAAATTGCTGCACATAAATACACAATGCCTCTATGGTTGAGTGGGCTAAGCCTTTGTTGGCTTACCTCACTGCAACGCAGAGGCTGCGGGTACAATTCCTGGCATGGCAAATGTCGAAAACAAATTTTCTCCGTCATTTACTATGGTCTGGAGAGTTATTACCCATAACACAAGCGCAACTTGCTTAATTTGGGGATATACAATATGTGTGTTTGTCTGCCGATTATTAAAATAATATATTAAATATCTATCTATACATATAATAAAACTGTAGAGGTCGAATTTCTGTACAGTGAAAAAAAATGCTAAAAACCGAGTCAGGGGATGTAAGAAGTGAAATAGAACTGATTTAGATTTTTTCATATTTTTTGTTTCTCTGTTTATTTGTTTGTCTGTTTGTCTGTCTGTTTGTACCAGCTAATCTCCGAAAAGACTGAACCGATATAAATGAAATTTTGTATGGTGGTAGCTTATATCCCTGGTCAACATATAGGATACTTTTGATCCCGAAAAATTAAAGAGTTCCCGTGGGATAGTTAAAAAACCACACCACGCGGACGAAGTCACGACCAGAAGCTAGTTAGTAAATATATTGTTATGTCATATGGTAGGTTATGTCATTGTAGATAAAAAAGACAAAAACTAGGAATCATGATGTAAAAGTGGTACATGTGGTGCACTAGTACACATATGTATAAACAGTAGATAAGACATATTCGAAAACAGTATCTAAATATAAATAAAACTCAAAAAAGATATAAAAATAAATAATAAAACCCATAATCTTAAAAAAATAAAAGAATAGAAAAAAGAATGAATTAAAAAATTAAAACCCTGACAATCTGTATTGTCAGAGATATAATATTAACAAGGCCATGCCTCAAACAACCCACAACCAGGTTATAGAGCATCTGTCTGTCTGGAGGGCTACCACCTCAGGTCTAGAGTATGCCGCCATAGCAACCTTGAGTTGTATTCCGGCATTAAATGCTGTTGGATCCCACGGGAATTTTAAGTCAGGCGTGGACGAAGTCGCGGGTATATCCTAGTTCGTAATAACTGTATAATCCTGACGTGTTAGTCTATAGTTACGAATAAATAATTTTATCACGTTGCACACCAACAATATAAAAGCGATAATAGCGCTCGTTCTCTATATCGAAAAGGCTTGGGCCCAGCATCGGTACATTTACGGGCTCATATCATTACAACATGGAAGCGTGGAAGTTTGTCAAAGCATGAAGTTAAACTAGTTAACTTTTGATTAAAGTGAAATTAATTCACTGTTCACACGCGTAGGTTATGCGAACAATGAAATATTGAAAATTAATCAGCACACCTACAGGGGGAGGTGCGAAGTTCCTTGTTCAGATAAAATATTCCTCGGTTATGCTAAACTGTTTTATGTTAATTAAGTTAGTTGTTGCTTGAACTCTTGATTACAAAGAGTTGTAACTATTTCCGTTCACTACTTAAGGCTAAACCTCACTTTTTCTATGTATTTTTAAACAACTTTGTAGTTTTATTTATAATTTGACTATAGGGTTCAAATTATAAATATAACTACATCACCTTTTATAATAATCTAAAAATTTGTACAGAAACCCAAAACAGATTGATTCATTATTGATGTGAATGTAATTTAATTGAAACTTTGGTTATATGATAACATGGTCTATTGTTTGGACTTGTAGAGACAATAGTCGAAAGAAGATTTACAAAACATTTCACAATATTATGTATGATAAAAACTGACATTGGTAGACAACAGCACCCTTATCACGACCGTATCAAAGACGTTCAAAACAAAGTATTAAGAAGAAGCACTTCAAACAGACTTGCATATTGAAAAAACGGATGAGAGTAGATAAAGCGAAAGATTTGTCTCAAGATGATAAACATGATTGTCTGTTTATTACTTTTGATATGATTTTAAAACCATAAGTATAAAGATACACTATATAGTCAGGCCTTAACTAGGAAATAGGAAGTATTTTAATCGTCAATGACGTGTGTGTGTGTGCCTTAATCACAACTATCAAACTGTTCCAAGAGCTTAATCATCATCCGATCAGGTGTAAATGAAATAGAAAAACGAAACACTCAAGCATCTCTTTTCATCCACTTAAAGTTTGGTAAGTGTAAAAATAGACTATTCAGTAGATGGAACAAACTAGTACATTAGAGTTAGGGAAGCCACATAGCGGATGTGTTACAATTGTACGCAGTTAGCGAACGCCTAGTTAATCTGTTAAATACCAAACGTTTCTATTGAAAGACTTGAGTTTAGAACAGTAAAGTCAAAAATATAAAAAAATGTGTATTCACAAAGCTATAAATCTTATACATATAATAAAACTGTAGAGGTCGACTTTCTGTACAATGAAAAAAATGCTAAAATCAGAATCAGGGGGATGTATGAAGTGAAATAAAAGTAATTTAGATTTTTTTTTAATTTTATGTTTCTCTGTTTGTCTGTCTGTTTGTACCGGCTAATCTCCGAAACGACTGGACCGATTGAAATGAAATTTTGTATGGTGGTAGCTTATATCCCTGGTCAACATATAGGATACTTTTGATCCCGAAAATTGAAGTGTTCCCATGGGATAGTTAAAAACCGCACCACGCGGACAAAATCGCAGGCATCAGCTAGTAATAAATAATTCAAGAGATAAACACATTGCATACATCCAGACTAAGCAAATTACCCTTATCTTATAGGTAACATACAACGCATAATTTTGGGGTTAATCCCAAACTCCCAGACTAGATAGAGTAAATAACGAATAAATCGTTAAGGAAATTTACGTTGTCGAGAATTGAACCGCAGATACTAGTCAAATACAGTAAATCAAAAACTTATCTAATAAATTAGGTTTACTATTTGAATACCTAATGAATCACATAGTTGTGAAGACAGAAAAAACTCGTAGCTCTAGTACTCAAGCTAAAAGTTACAAACAAAATTTTCGGTCACACACTCAATCTGTAAAATGTAAATTTTGTTGTTGACTCACTATACGTCGGGAGCAATCGATATAAAATAACTACTGATAAAGTCATAAAATGATTCATGTATACTTTTCAGGAAGCTTTTTTGGTTTTTATCTTCAATCAAATATTCAATATATAAAAAGTTTCCAGCCATTATTCTGATTCATAACAAAATTAAAAAGTTGTCGATGAAGTCGATGAAGTTGCTGGGTTTTCAAATCAAAATCAAGCGAAGAATAGATGTCCATGTTACAAAATAAATAAAATAATAAGAAATTTGCATTTCTGCTTTTGATGTGAAACTAAACTGAACGAAATATGTACAATAATAAATCAGTAGGCGAAGGTCAAATTTATGCAAACAATTTTAAAAAAGATGAAATTCACGATGTTAATACGGACGAAGGTTAGAATTTTTGTCTGTTTGTCTGTTTGCCTGTTAGAGTATCACGTGAAAACTACTGAACGTATTTAAATGAAAATAAACACAGAGCTTGCTTATATTGGGGCCGATTTTGATGAAAACTAAAGCGGTATAATTAGGTTTTCGAAAAATTAATTACTCTGGTCAGGAACCGAATAGACTGATTTTGAAAAAAAAAACGTATAGTGTATTATTACACCAGCCTGGCGTGTAGCTTGGAAGGATTAATTTCTGTGAAGAAATGTCAAACATCAATCTAAAGGACTATTACATTTTAGAACTATCTGTTCATTTTAAGCTTGACCAAACAAACATACAAATACTCAAACATAGTTACTTTTGTATAAAACGGATCTCTTTAACCAGAATAATAAAGTAAAAATCTCTAAAATTCGTTTCTTTTAACAAGTACAGTTAACAAAATTAAGACGCGTTAAAGCTCATTTCTCAAAACCAATTTCATAGAGTAAGTCAATTTAAAGAGCGGAAATTGCTTCATTTAACGCCACTGCTGACAAAATACGCCTTAAATGTCCACGTATTTCTTATGGGCCCATCTTCAAAGACTCATTTACTTAGTATTGAAATAATTTAGGCACATAATTGAATATTTAAAAGTCACTGTTAACATGGATTCTGTTGATGTTTTTGTGTTTCTGTAACAATTACACATAATTGAAAAGAATTATATGACTATTTAGTTAAAACTTTATATTCTAGGTTTCTTAGATATAAGGCGAAAACCGCTACCCATATATTTAATTATGTTTGCTCATCGATCACTTTGTATGTCACAACTATTTTACTTAGAGACTATGGACATTTATAAAGCCCGTGTCTATCTAGAACCTCCTCCCTATCTTTATGTAAACAAATAATATACCGTCTTTGTTCATTCAAGATGGATTGACAGGTTTCACATATCGATAATCTTAATACGCCTGTTTTCTCGTTATGATTTCCTTCGCCGTTAATGAGTGACAATTGTAACGATATGCTCGTTAAATCTGAGAATTTTCTAAATGGTTCATAGTCCAGAGCTAGAATTCGAAGCAGCGTCATTTTCATATTTATTTATATATTCATATTCATACAGATTTCATGAGTATCCACTATAAAAACTAGACGATGTCCAATAGTGTAGTTGAATTACTAGGCCTGCGCCGCCCATATATGCAAGACCGTGTGGTAAACAATGGTATCGACTTAAAAAGAAGCTGGATTCTACGTAACCCATTATTCCAACTCATCACATCAAGGCGTTTATAAGCCTTGGCTGGTGGCGAGGGCCTGTATATTTGCATGCCCTGATTGACTGTGCAATTTACCAGTAAAAAGCTGATCTTACCGAACTTAGTAAATGCAGCCAGTGTGCATGGACAGCAGACGAAGAAATTTCCTTTGTGTATTGTTTTCAAAGTATATCATAGCTTCCAATTAGATATAAGTAAATAAGAGATAACTGTAACTAATTCATATTCACTTTATTCGTTTAACAAGCGAAAAAGGCGCTCGTAGACCGTAGAGGACCGCAACCTGTCTATCCCGGGTTAGTATTTTGTTGTTTGTCTACGCACCGTGAAATTATTCTTCGCGCCTCCACTGTTTTCCGTCCTTGTCCTACAGCTCAGACGTCTTCACGCGTGCTGGTTTTTCAACTTGAGTGCGCTTGAACGAATGCATACAGCCAGTATTATCCGGCGAAATCAAGGATTTCGGCTCTCGGGAACAGAACATTCGGAGCTGTGTAGTTTCTGAATCGACAGTGTTTTATATAAATAGTCTTGCAGTTTACCTAGTTACGCTAACAAGTTCCATTTGCTACTTGATATTTGAGCTGGCATTCTAAGATTAAACTGATCTATATTTATTTGTTACGTTTTAAAATTCTATCTTTGATATGAGGCTGTAAGACTTAAAAAATACTTTCAACAAAAAGTTGTTTCATAAAATTTATTTTTTCTTTCGTTTTGAGGTTTCAGTGACAAATTACAAAAACAATATAAGTTCGTCACCTAAGAAACCCTTCAGTGTGTAAAAGCTTCCCCTAAGCACTATAGGAGTACGCTAAACCACGAAGGCCAGAAAAAATGTGCATGCGGAATGCGGGCGGGAATAAAAGAGAAAAGATTTACAGAATAGGGGCCACACCAGACAAGTTACGATCATTACGGGTTTCAGAGGCCCAAGCACGTCTTCCTCTTGATCCTCTTTTCTTGTCTTGTGGTTGCTTCATATTCGTGGACCAGCTAGATACGGCACAGAGGGCACCTCCCAGCACACAGGTTAATACAAGCGGGTGTAGAATGCCTCTATGACGCAGATACTTACTGGGCACAAGTGCTTCGATAAGTATCTGCATCAGATTTTGCGATGTCTGCCTTCCCCTCAATGCCGCGAGTGGGGCGCACTAGACACTGCGTTTCATACTCTGGTCGAATGCGTTGCATGGGCACCTCATAAGTTCGAGCTCGAGGCCTTGGTAGGGCTGATTCACTGAGTAGTTCGGTTGAGACCATGCTGCACATCGAAGATCACTGGGGTGCGGCATCGGTTTTCTGCAAGGAAGTACTGTCTCGAACGATTGAGGGAGAGAGGTACGCATGCGACTAACGGGCGCCGACGTCAGTCCAGTGTCTAGAGGCACAGATATGGCAAAATCTGCACATGGTTCAGGGTCCATCAGCATTAGGGGATTGGTTGAGAACTCTGTATATCAAGTCCTACTCTGCTTGCTGGGGTGAGCTCAGGCCTTGATAAGGCGGATGAACAAAGGTCCCGATATTATACGAAAAGTATTCTCCCTGTGTCGGCACAACACAGGTTCTGGTGTAGTGGATTAATTGAGAACGTCGATATCATAGCGAGGACAAGCCGTTTTTAACTTAAGCTCAATGCCGTTCGGCATAAGGAAGCAGAAGTCCCGATTATAGAAAGTCAATCGTAGACCTTGTTACATATTTACATAGTGCCAGATGCGGCGAAAAGAAAAATAAATAAAGAAGCAAAATGACCAAATAGTTCGGCGTTAACACTCTGCTTGGACTGACTACTTGATTTTCTGAGTATAGTATAGTAATGCACGACTTCACGCAATATTGTAGAAGTTTTGTACATTTGTCGAGTTAAATAAGTATCTAAATAAATTCTTTAAAACGATTTATTACAGTGAGCATTGTTCTCTGAAAAGAAAACTTTTACTGTTGGAGACTCTGATAAACAAACGATCCAACTTTTTACGCAAATAAAGAACGTTAAGACTGTATCCTTTTGTAAATGTTAGAGATATTTAGATAAATAACGTGATAATACCTACATTTATGCACGGTGTATAATATACCTATTTTATAATATTTAATTTGCTCATTTTCTCTTATATTTATATTAAAGCTTCCTTCGTGATTTTGTTCACACGAAGTTCAGCTTTGTACGACTGAAATTCAGATTGATCATAAAATAACTTAATCGTATGCTTAATCGTTTTGTGTGTGGTTCCGAGTGAAAAACATTGGCTGTAGCATGTCGTAAGTAGCATTTCGGGCAATTTGCGGAATTCTCATAAAAAGAAAGGCACTTTATTCAGTTCATTAAGAACCTCTAAATCCAAGGAAACTTCATATCAGTGTAATCAGTTAACGTTATTGTTAGTTACATTACGGATATTAAAATTCGTACTCTGTCGCGATAATGTCCTTTTGTGTATAGCTCCAAGTGAAAAAATCGTCTGTAGCATGTCGTAAGTAGCGTTTAGGGCAATTTGCGGAATTCTCATAAAAAGAAAGGCACTTTATTCAGTTCATTAAGAACCTCTAAATCCAAGGAAACTTCATATCAGTGTAATCAGTTAACGTTATTGTTAGTTACATTACGGATATTAAAATTCGTACTCTGTCGCGATAATGTCCTTTTGTGTATAGCTCCAAGTGAAAAAAATCGTCTGTAGCATGTCGTAAGTAGCATTTAGGGCAATTTGCGGAATTCTCATAAAAAGAAAGGCACTTTATTCAGTTCATTAAGAACCTCTAAATCCAAGGAAACTTCATATCAGTGTAATCAGTTAACGTTATTGTTAGTTACATTACGGATATTAAAATTCGTACTCTGTCGCGATAATGTCCTTTTGTGTATAGCTCCAAGTGAAAAAATCGTCTGTAGCATGTCGTAAGTAGCGTTTAGGGGAAATTGCGGAATTCTCATACAAAGAAAGGCACTCGGCACAACCTAATACTTACACGTCCTCGAGGCAGTAAAAGGACCGTTTACATTTTTCACCGTGCTAATTTTATTTGACTCGCCCTGAATATATTATGTCCTATTATTACACCGGCCGTCCTCCGCAAGCGTTTAATGCTAACACTGAGGAATGCTTTTCCTCTTTAAATTGTTAACATTAAATTTCGGAGAAAATGTTAAAAATCTGATATCATTCCGGTTTTATTGCTCATTAAGATTAACTTCTATTTTCTCGACGCTTTTTAATTTAAACCATGATTTTCGTGTAATTAAAGATGTTTTACCTGGCCCATGTATTATTAATGATATTCGGACATTTTCATTTTCCTCCTTTTATTTTCAAAGGTAAAAATAAATAAAACGTGAAACATCTAATTTAACGTAATTATAGGTCGTAAAAGTATATTCATTTATAATTCTAAGTTGACAATACGGCAGCAATCGACAACAATTAGAAAGCTATTAATAGAAACGGTATCCTTTTATTGTTACCAGCTTCTAATTTGTCAACGTTTTACTCCAATTAATTGGTTACATATAAGCTTCTCTACTTTAGACTCCCAATTAAAAATGTGACAGTGACTTTCTTTGGATGGCTTACTTGTTTTAAAGGCCCCTATATACGGAACGATTCGTCGTTTCAAACCGATTGCAACGTTGAATCGTTGAATGAATATGTCCAAATCGTTAACGATTTACTTGATCGAACACGATATCGTGATCGCAACAGAAACCAATACAATCATGAATATCGTACCGATAAGTTGAAGATGTATGGCTCAGTTCGGTCATTCTCATATAGTTGTGCCATTCTTTTGGGTGGATTCTTAATTCGTTTAAAATATGTACATGTGAATATTGATTTCGCTTTAATGGTCATTTTTTAACCCACACTTTTCTAGGTTTTGTCTTCTTATGTAGCCGGATTAAACTTACTGCTAAATGGGTGATGACAAAAGTTCGTTAACCATTTTCAAAGAGGTCGCGTATTGAATTTCTGTGATGACACATGTTCATTGTTCGCGTACGAATGATTCTAAACGAGCGATCGTTTCGTGTGTTGAGCGGCAATTTGACACGATGGATTGTCGCGATTTTCTTCAGATCCATCGTAACGACGAATCGTTCCGTATATAGATAGGGGCCTTAAAATAATATATCATTTATTTCATTTCATAATTATAAGTTAACAAATTATAGTGTAGTAACAATGTTTTGCCATTTTTGGCGTACAAAACTTATAAAAACAAATTTTGCACTACATAATCTATAAAATTATAAAAATGCCGTGCTGTACATTGAAGCTATTTAAAAAAACAACTAGAATAAACTATATAATCAACGGTAAACAGAACGCAATTTTTTTTAGATTTCTTGCTTGTTTGTCGGTTTGTCTATTTGTTCGGAATTCACGTAAATACTACTGGGCCGATTTCGATGTGGTTTACGATCGACAGCAAATTCTTAGACTTAAAATCTGCATTACTTTTTATCCTGGGAATCTCGCGGGAATTTTCCCGGGAGCGGTTTATAGTTGTTTAAATGCATAAAAAATAGCTTATTCCTAAAACAGTTTTCACTAAAACGTTAGAGTACATTCTTTTTTACGTGCTGCAGTACTTTGTGTCCCGAGAATCCCTCGGGATTTTCCCGGGAATTATATAAACTATAGATTAGATTAGATATAGATTGCATACATATTAGTTGATATCGATAAGATTTCACTAGAACTATAGCTTAACTCCTTTATCAAGTGATTCGATCCTTTTATATTCCGGGAATCTCGCAGGAATTTTCCCGACAGTGTTTTAAATTGGGTAGTATACATAAAAATAAGGTGATTTGGATCCGATGGACACTAAAACAATATAATGCAAACCTTCCCTTTGGCGTAATACTAAAATGACCCGAATATTTTATGAATTTAATTTAAAAACTGTTTAATTTATAAAAAATAATATATACCTACATAGAATAAACAGTATAAATATTTCTTTAACTTTATGATTTAAATAAAATGTTATACAGTAACATACAACAGTAGCTTGTCTATATAGTAACATGCTTGTATGTATATTGCGCATAACAACGTATATCGATCCATCTAATCGATTATGATTGGATTTAGCGATTGTCTACTATTGCCACGTCACTGACACGAGGCAATAACTCTTTGGTATAAATGTTTCATACATATGGGATGGAGCAAAAAACCCGACTTTTTTTGAGTTTCGAGTGAAAAATTTTAGTGTTTGATGTTTTAAGAACTCCCATCCAAAGAAAAGCTCAAAAAAAATGTTTAAGATACGGTAAAATTTTATAGACCCAAAAAATAATAACTTTCTGAAAGTTTCACTTCAAAATTTGAATTTTAAAAGGTCGCTCATAATTTTTTTAATTTACTAGTGTATTACTTTAGATTTTTTCGAGCTACCTTTTAATATTCATATTTATATTCCATATACTTTTTTTCTTTTATTTAGTTATATAATCGATAAAAAAAACACCATGATATGAATTAAAAATCAAACAACAATACAAAAATACAATACTTTTAATTTTATTAGTGCATTACTCGCTTATGTGATTAAATGTGAACCTATACTACTAAAAAATAGCTTATACCCAAGGGGTATGAAAAGAGAGAGATATATATATCTTTTCATAGCCCTGGGTATAACCTATTTTTGAGTAGTATAGGTTCACATTTAATCACAGTCCCACTTCATGTCAAGCAGAGATATATTCTAACCATAAGATGGAGCACGCTTACCTAGAAGATACATATACACGCGAAACTTGAAGAAATCCCAATACGAGGATAGATAAAATACATTTTATCCCAAAATTGAAATCGTTTCCATGGGATACCACCGAACACTCAATCTACTTTTCTCTATCAGCACTCTGTTATTATATACCAAAAAGGAGTACAATAAAGCCGTTTCGTTTTACGAAAATTCCAAATATCAACAACATTTAAATAGAAGAAATAGTAGGACTTACAAATAAATAGTTGGAAAATCTAAAATTTGAATAATCACAACCTGAAGTTTTAAAAGCACGGCTATTTATCTTCAAGAAGTTGCTAATTTTTATATTAAATTCTTAATTTTAGATCACTCAGGGAATTGTATGTATAAATTGAACAATTCCTAGAAGCTCATAGCTTAATACTTGATCTAATTATGTTAACTTACGTTTCCTCCATAACTACTTCAGATGAAAGTCAGTCAAAGAACTTCTTGTGGAATTTATTGCATAATTCTACCTGGAACAAGAAGAAAATGTATTAGTGAAATTCTATTATGAAAATACAGTTTTCGTTAACGAGTGCAAATTATAATTTATTGAATTGGTAAATTGATTAGTTCAAATTAAGATGTCTAGTTATTACAAGAATTTTCATGCGACTTCGCTTGCATTTACTTCGAATGCATATTCCGCAAAAACAACATTCCCATCCATGTTCATCAAAAGTATACTTGAATATGTATGTATGGTGTGTGTGATATCATAACATTTGACATATTATGTACATACATAATATGTATATAAAATATAGATATATAGGGATAGTTTAAGATTGATAGTGCTCTTTGACTTTTTTTTTTATTTAAATTTTAAATGTGGTTGGGCGTATTTCATGGTAATGCTTAAAGGCAATCGCCCAAGGCCTTTGAAAAGTAACAAACATATAAATAACAAACATATCATTATATATTGTTATCGGTTAACAAAAAGTTACATTTTTAATTTAAAAAGAACGTTCAAAAACGTTTTAAAAAAATTATTGCATGAGTTCAGCAGACAAGCCGACCGCCCACCCGATGGAAAGCAGTTACCATTGCCTATGGACATTTATAACACCACAGGTGCTACCAACGTGCTGACCCCAGAGTGGTCCGTTGTATATTACCCATAACACAAGCGTAACTTGCTTAATTTGGGGATATACAGTGTGTGTGTTTGTCTACCGATTTATTATTATTATTATTACTCTAGACCAGAGGTGGTAGCTATCCAGACGGACAAATACCCTACCATCTGGCTGTGGATGGTTTTGTCGCCTGTTACGATAGACGCCCTGGCCGCAGGAAATTGTGTTCTTTCTCCGTTCCTGCATAGAACAAAAATTAAATTAAGTGTTTAGTTCATATTTCATCAAAATTCGCACTCATAGAACTATATAAAGTTTTAATGAAACATGCTAAGAAACAGTTTAAGCGAATATAAAATCTAACGATTTAGTTTGCTAAATCTAATCAAGAATATTAAGAAAGAGTTCCATTTTTCACTAAGCCGATATTACACGGTTCATTTCTGTCTTTCAATTTGGATAATTCAACCAAGGTGATTCATTTAAATATAAGGTTAACTCATTCAATGCCATTGAATAACGTCGTTTACTATCACTTCTGTCTATTTAAACCTAATTGATTCAATTTGGTTGATCCGTCGTCTATCAGTGTTATAATATATTAAAGGAGAAGTAAAAAAATGTAAAGAAATAAATGTAATAGTTTGAACAGATGAAGTGCCTTATTGGAAATTATTACGCTTACGTATTTCCAATTAAAACGTTTCAGAAAATAGAAGTCCATTAAGGATCGTTATCGATCAAGACTAACTCGAGTTTATATAATAAACAGGCTTTTCACCAATAAAACAGAAGACTCTGCCACGTGATTCCACCAATATAGGCATTAATTACTTTTTGGTTTCAATTAACGAACCGCGCAAGCGACATCATGAGTCAGACAGGAAAAGGCAGCTGAAATTCGAATGCATTCAACCGAAACAATCCAATCCAATAATAGTCTGCTTCAATCGGTCCAAGTATAACCGTGCCGACCCGGTTAGCGAACCTACCTGTCCGAACACTGCAACATTAATGGAGGCACCATGTCATTCGTTCTTAAATATAAAAGCACTCTGCTGACCCACTCAGCTGGTGACATTTCCCGAATTATCCAGCTCTCTGATTTAATGTATTCAAAACGAATATCATGTTAGGCAGAATTATTCATGATTTTTAACTAAGTTTAGAATAGTAGTGAACCATTGCGGCATTGGGTTTGAAAGCAAACTATTATCTTTGCTATCAACTTTAATGGAAATCGGTAGTCCTAGGATAAAAATTAACAAGCAAAGGTAAAACATAAAGAGGAATACAATGTAGAAGGTGGGAAGACGACATACTTATAAAAACAACGACAGCTCAAGATCAGACAGCTGAGACAGCTCTTTTTTTTTGTGGCGGGGGAAATGCATTTCGCACACTACCGGGTCCTTTACTAGGGATTAGACCAAAGCGACGAGAGGTGTCACCACGAATGGCGCACCAGAGTCATATCGCCGGCTTGTGTGGAGACTCGAAGAACTCAATACTCCACTAAAACCACCCTCCTGCCATGTGCCCCGCGCTGTGGTAGGAAGAGCGTGAGACTTGGAACGTAGTTACGCCCACGCTGATCCTAGCGCATCAGTGCTCGAGAATGCCCCGGGACAGGCAAACTCACTTCGTCAACAGGGGCGAAGAATCCTCTGCTCCCTAGATGCTAGAGGACCCCTGCAGCGGTATTTACGGGGGTAGATTTTGCACCTATCTGCGCCTCCGGAGACCATGACTGACGTCGGTACCCGCGAGGCGCATGCGCACCTCTCTCCCGTTCTCGTTCCGCAACCTTCTTATAAGACATTACTGCCTCGCAGAAATTGGCCGCACCCACACAATGATCGTCGCTATGCAGCATGGCTTGAACCAGACTGCCCAGCGAATCGATCGGACCTACGACGGTTTTTAGTTGAAACATCTGCGGTGCCCATGCTGCGCACTCGAGCAGCGTATGGAACGCAGAGTCTTGTGTGCCACATTGGTGACATTGAGGGGAAGGCAAGCAGCCCACGATATGAGTCAGATACTTATCAAAGCACCCATGCCCGGTAAGTATCTGCGTCATCCTGAAGGTCAGGGTCCCGCGTTTCTGCGAGAACCATCGCATCAGGTGCGGGCGCACCACCTCCACCGTCTCAATGCCTGCCACAGGAGTTTCCAACTCTCTCGGCCAAGTTTCGATCATGGTCGCGGTTTCCCGCGTCCTGATCGCCTGAATCTCGGCCTGGCAATAAACCAGGCCACGGGTGAGGGGCTGAGATAGCTCTTACCTTAACCTCTATAGGAGGTTTTACTGGTAAACATTGATATGATCTCTAACAAATGTGTATTCTACTAGTATAAAGAAATATTTTATTGAGGGCTATTAAAGTGTAGATACAGTTTGTGTTTGTTAGTACTTGGATGCTGATCCCTGGAGTTGCCGGTTAAACTTAGTGGTAGTTAAAGTTGTATGTCAGGCCTAGGTTACTTATAGCAACTATTTATAGTTATATTAAACTAGCCTAAGTGGGCCGCAGCGGTTACAAAACACTAAAACTTATTTAAATTTCAAACAGCACCGTGAGCAGAGCAAAGGGCAAATATAATGTGTAACTCAATCAGCATGCCGTACGTGCTTACGTGCTCTATACGAGGATAACATAAATCTTTGCAGAACAAAAATCAGTGGAACATTAATGTGATATTGGCGCAGTAACATAATTCGACGTGTGAGATGAAGCGTGCGATGTTAGAAGGTACAACGATCTTGAGTATCTAGCATTCGGACTAGAGACAGCTATTAGTTATATAAGTTGAAACGTACCTGTATTGAAAGCCTGCGTAACGTTAATTGAATTTATAAGTAAAATTTTACTTACATTTTGTGGACCTACATACCTAATTCATATTCTATTTCCTAAGCTTTTTTAAAGTTCTTTGATAAAATATTAGATATGACTTTCACATTTACACATAAAATTGAAAGTAAGTGTTTGTTTGTTTGTTAAACACCGCAAAAAGAAGTACATTTTATTTGGAAAATACAATATGTGTTTCAGACTATTACTAGTTGCTTAGTGACATTTTACTGTTACTAATATAAAAATAGGTATTGTTTCTAATGGCAATTTCTTTTAATAATATTTCATCGAGGAAAATAGTAATAATAACAAGTACATTTTCAAATATAAATATCTAAAGGAATACTTCGTAGGCATGTAGCAGTATGACCATATATTTACTTTAATTTTAACCAGTTTGTAAAGTTAAAAATAAAATTGCATAATCCTGTCCTATAACTATCAATTGATTATGGTCAGTAGATAATTGACTTTGCTTTATGATAATGTTTAGTGCCCCGTTTGTTGCCTAATGTTATTGGTATTTAACTTAAATATTATAAACATGACATGTACATACATATATTATGTGCTCAAAAGAATTTCATGCAATCATTAATGCAATGAATTAAGAAACGATTTTTTTTAACTAGACGTAAACTACCTTGATTTTTTTCAACATTTTCCACTAATTCAAAAATTAGAGGACATAAAATATTTTATGATTTCGCATATCTAACATAAATAGGCAAACAAAATTTATGGTCACACCAATTTTATCAGTATTCTATTTTTGCTACGGAGCCCTAGTAATAAACATATGTAAATATGAAAAAAAGTAAAAGAATTGGTGACAACAATGTTTGATGTCTAATCTACTGCTATTGTTTAATTAATTTTAATTTGTTAATATATTTATTAATATTGTATAGCTATTGTAGTTACTATACACATATTAATAATGTATATATTTGGATATATATAATATTAATATGTGTGATTGTCTATTTTCTTTTTCTTTTTCTTAATTATATGTGTTATAGAATATCTACGTATCCTATTAATTACATGTATTTTTTTTTGCACTCCACCGTCATACACTCTTGATTCCTTTCACACAATCCAGAGCCCGGGTTGTCTGGAAGAGATCGCTCTAAAGCGATAAGGCCGCCCTTTGTTCTTGCCTTGACACGAAATGGCTGTTAAATGATTTACATTATGTGTATGTGGTGAACAATAAAGTACTTTTCTATCTATTTTTCTATCTACTGCTATAAATAATTTTGTATAATACATATGAAAGTGGGTATAACTGTTAATAATGAAAGCTTTGGTTACAACACCTAAATATATCCAATGCTCTTAAAAAAGGGCACAATTTTATATTCAATATAAAAACAAGAACATTTCATAAAGATGTCAATGGTTCTCGAGCCTAGAGCACTTAAAAATGCGTATAATTTCACCGCGTGCCTGTGATTCGAAAAGAGCGCTAAGAAAAATAAACAGCACTTGTATCTCAACGCGGCCATCTCATCTAGAGCGAGGAACCGCGGGGACGGTTTCACATTTCTTAAGAACTTGCTCGAAAATATAAACAACGTCTACAAGTGTTTACATTGGTCTCCCTCGCTACGGGAACAACTGTGAAATTTTAACAACGCGTCTTATACTCACGACTTTATTCGACATGCAATAAGTCAATTAAGTTACACACAAGAATACTAGCTCTGTTTATAAATATGAAAATAGGTTTGCCTATTCACCAAGCGGCTTTCGAAACAATTGTTATAAAATATGCAACATCGAATAAAGTAACTTTACCTACTATGCATTATTTTAGAATATAAACTTAAGGAATAATAAAAATCAAATAAATTACCACGCTTAAAACCGTTAAAACGTAGTTTTATTATGTATTCCACACATATCTTTATCAATAAAGTTACGAATGTTTCACAAAAAATAATTTTGTTTCAGGCAAATTTATTTTTGATAACTATTAAATTTTGTATATAGATGTGTATATGAAATCAAAATCAAATTGTCGTAAGAAAAGTTCAATCAATTTATATCTTCAAAGATGTGGTAATGCGCGACCGAGATAGCGAACTCCATTTCAGATAGTCCCTTAACATAAATATCTACTTGCATAAAGCTAAAAAATATGTATTGCTTATAAATATGTATGACTTGTAAGCAAAACTACAAATAAAAAATTTCTGTCAAAGGCGAAAATTATAACTTATACCACTTATCATATCATCTGCAAAATATCCATGTTTCAACAAATAAATTACTTTGACTTTGACTAAGTTATAAAAGTTGATGACTCTGAATATAAGAGAGATCCCTTAAGAAA
Organism: Dendrolimus houi; assembly: GCA_039645545.1. Lineage (NCBI taxonomy): Eukaryota > Metazoa > Arthropoda > Insecta > Lepidoptera > Lasiocampidae > Dendrolimus > Dendrolimus houi. Next base: position 17,391,595 of record CM077127.1, on the reverse strand, counting down.
AATTGACATTTAATCCGGACTAGTCTACATTAGATAATTATAATACATTTTTAAACGCCGTTTATGATAATCATTTATTAGATCTCTTCTATTGCATCAAATCAATATACATTTATCCTATTCCTAATAGTCTTTTAACTTTATTGCGACAAGTCATTTGAACGAGACATCTTAAACGCATAACAAAATAGACATTAGTCATTCTAAACGTGACTTCAAAGCTTAGTAACTAGGAAAGATTTAAAAGCTAAGAGTATTTTGGTACATTTATTTTCCTAGTGAAATTTATTTAATCTAATTTTTTACTGGAAGCTTTTAGTCGAAAACTATTATTTAAATCGTCTCGTAGAACCTTACTACTACAAGCAATGCTGTAATTTTCTAAACGGTTAGAACAATTAAATGAAAATTTTGAAAGCTTAATTGATATATATCAGAACAACGCATCAAAAATCCTTACTGCAAACTTATTTTATATTATGCGAAGTATTTTAAAAACTCCATGACCTTTCCAATTTTTCCTATTGAATACAGTCGTGTAGATTTTATTTCTTTCCTGTTGAAATTTTTACTCGCGTATAATATGGTCTAATTTACGCCAGAGTTCAAACAATTTGTACTAGACACCGAAAATTATATTATCAAATTACTAGTGCATGCCTCTTGTTTAAACAGCAGGTGTTAATACAGGTTACATGGTATTAAATTTTTATGTTAGTTCTATTTGCCCCCGGAAGATTTACTTCATTTTATATCGCAAACTATCCTGGGATGAAAAATATTTATGTCCATTTTCTGTATTAAAACTACATTTAAACAAAATTACAGCAAAATCGATCCAGTACTCCTAGTAGTTTTTCCATGAAGGCTTAACAGACAAACAGATCGAGTTACTATCGCATTTTTTCATAGATAATAATTTTTTATATCTATAAACTTGAGAAATGATTGGTCTCCCATACAATCTTTCAACCTCTATTTCAACCCGTTCTAGTTTTATTTATCTATCTATCTGTAACCTATATAAATGATTTAAATGACCAAATTGACCAAAATGACCAAATTCAAATTTATCCCAAAATCTGTCCCATTATGTGGGATGAAAAGTATCCCATGTCCACCCTCGGCATTAAAATTACATACAGTTGTAGTTATATAATTAAGAACGATTTGAAGTTCTAGAAGTTTTTTTATTTAAATCGTGTCATACACAGAGATGTGTACCTTCTGAGAAGCAACTAGTTATGTTATAAAATAGTCACATTAATAGAGCAACGTAGCTTAGGAATAAAGAATAAAATCACTAACTGTTTTTTTTTCACATTTTATTTATTTTACCAAAGTAACACATTCAAATAGTACTGAAGCTGGACAAATAATTAAGAACGATTTATTAAACTGCTCCGGAATCGTTTTGTATGACACTCACATTTAAAAATCACAATAATATGTAGCGCGAGAAATTTAAAAAGCAATTTAATACATTTTTAACTAAAACTAATAGTTAACAGCATATCCACGGCTTTTAATTACTGCTTTAAACCGGCGAGGCATTGACTCTATTAATTTTTGACATTTCGCAAGAGAAGAGTTCCATTCTTCTAAAAAAACGTCGTACAGCTCTCTTAAATTCCCACACTGTGTATTTGAAACCTTTTTCTTTACTTCGAACCACAGATTCTCTATTGGGTTTAGATCTGGGCTGCGGCGAGTTTAAGACAGAAACTGATTGTGCTGTCAGAAATTCCTTTACGGTGCGTGCAGTGTGCTGTGGATCATTGTCATGCTGGAATGTCCAAATAACCGGTAGAACGTCTTCAGGATAAGGTAACATTGTTCCTTCCAGTATATTTTTGTATTGGAACTGATCCATGTTACCTTTTGTCAACTTTACAGGTCTAACACCATGTTCAGAAAAGCACCCCCAAATTTTCACATTTCCACCACCGTGCTTTAATGTAATTTTCGTGTACTTAGGGTCAAATGCTGTATTCGGGGGACGTCGTACATATCGTTTTCCATCAGAACATACTCTGTTTATTTTCGTCTCGTCAGAAAAAGTACATTTTTCCACTGTCGCAGTCCAGTTTTCATACTTTCTCGCAAATGTAAGCCGGGCTTGCCTGTGGCAAATTTTCAACATGGGTACCTTTCTTGCTATCCTACCGTGCAATTTTTCTTCTACCAAACATCTTCGAATAGTGCGTGCTGAGATTGCTGAAGGGTTGTTTTCACCAAAATATTCTTTTCTCAGCTCATTGGACCCTTTAAAAGGATTTTGTTTTGCTATACGAACTGTTTAGGTACACGTGGAACATTCGAAGTAGTTTGATACGTAGCAAAATGCTTTACAGCGTGGAAAACCATCGTTTTTGAACATTGCAGATGGTCGGCTATCTTTTTATAAGACTGGAGAAGTTTTATTATTACTTCCCTTGTAGATTTATCATAACTTTTATTTGTTGCCATTGTTTTTCATAAGAAGCAATCACTTTTAATCTTTTACAGCACTAAATGGCGCCAAAATTATACAAACAGTAAAAAATCGACTGAGTCTTCTCTATTTAAATTTGAATAAAGGTATAAAATATTTAACGTTCTTAATTACGTGAGCAGCCAGTAAATAGGAATACTATGTTTAGAAGTAGTGTAAAAAGTTCGTCTATTTATTTTTAGTTAATCATATCAATGAATATCTGTATCAATGAATACAGCGGTATTATGGAAAAGTTTTACGATATCGAGAGAAATTAAAAAATTGCATGCAATTAGTTTTGCGTTTTAGTTTGAAAAAAATCTTCACTTCAAATCAGCGTTCTTAATTATATGACCACCACTGTATATACCAAATTTATTCAGCCAAATCAACGGTCAAATATTTTTTCCGTAAAAGCATAACAAACAAATAGTCAAATATATTTTATCCCAGAAACTATCCCAGTTTTCGGGATAAAAAGTATCCTATGTTCATCCTCGGCATCGAACATATATATATATATATATATATATATATATATATACTGAGTTTCAGCCAAATCGGTCTAGTAGTTTTACCGTGAAAACGGAACAGACAGACAGACAGACAGACAGAATTACTTTCGCAATTATAATATTAATAGGGATTCGTCTACATTTTTAGGTCAAAGGAAACAAGCTTCCTGTATTTTTGCTCGAACTTTGTAGCTTTAAACCGCATAAAAAGACAGTCGTTAAACTAAGACAGCCTATTTAAACGATTGCGTAAAAGTATCACGGAAGCAAATTAAAAAAACCAAAGACATATTTTCTAATCTAAAATTGTTGAAAGCAAACAAGATAACACTGACACGGGGTTACGAATGTGTGCTGTTATCAGATCATTAAATAGTCACAATGGCGCTTTTGTGTGCGCAAGCTACGAAATAAGCTAAACAGGTCAACGTACCGCAGCGATAATATGAGTAGGTACATTCCACTGACATTGATCGATTGTTGAGAAGAGTTTAGCTTAAGCAAACATCCACATACTGGAACTGAAGGCAGAGAAATCTCCTTTGGTAGTGATCTACGTACATGTCATAGTATGAAGGATTACCATAGAGGAGGATCTAGATTACAATTATGGGAAAAAAATATATCACATCGTAGTGTAATCATTTACATTTTTTATTTCATAAACAAAATAGAACGTAAAGAATAAACTATAAATAGTCAGCGGCATAAATACAGGAAGAATAGTTATATATCTTAAGAATTTAAATGCATTTATGACTGAGATATTTAGAACATTCGAAGATTAAACCCTTGACACCGCAAACATGATGTTGATCTTTAAGGAATTTAATCGAAATGAGAAATTGACATAAGCACAAAATACCAACATGTATATTAAAACTTTGGAGTTTCTTATAATTGGATTAAACTTAAATACTCGAAATAAATATCAGAACCGAAATCAGTTTTAATACTAGACAGTTAATATTTTAATGGATAGACTGCAGCTAAAATCAGAACAAGAAGAAGCAACTATCAAAATAGATTCTGTCTGTCAAGATCCGTTGATACCGAAGCCAGTAGATTTCCAATGTAGGGAGTGGTTAATTTTGTAAGTGGAGAACAATCCTCAGTTCTCTGTGATGCAATAACGGATATCAAAATTAATTTCCAATAGCAATATCATTGGATTCTTCACTCCACTAGAACTTTAATAGTTTAGTCGATGGTGCACTTGCTTCCATAGCGTTTTATGAAACTCTTCCAATCAGAACTTAAGATATTATGAAAGAATCCCAGCAACAATACTCTATCAATAATTCGTCGGGCATAATGTTTTATAAATATTGCAAGTTTTAGGAGTATTAAGTTGAAGATTTTCAATATTACAGAACATTATTTTTCCTTTGGTACAAATATCATTTTGATTGTCTAACAGTTGTATTAAACATTATCATGTTTAACTGTCTGTCGAGAACAGTCTATGAACTATCCAGAAATTATCTACTAATGGGAAGAATGAGATTAGGCTAGTATTCCACAATCAATTTTACCAAATGTAAATTGTTATCATTATCAAGTCTTGTTTACCGTCAAAACAAATTCCTTTTTGCCATCAAAATATAAATAATGCAATCACAAATACTCGAAATGTCAATCGTTGTAGCCATCATTCGACATACTTAAGCCACATGAAAGCCCTATTACGTGGCTCGAAACGCATACCAACGCTGAATCAAAATAGAGAAGAATTTCAAACAGCTCTCTTATTAATTCAACAGAATAAAACATGTTGTTTGTCTGTCACATAATTTCTATTAAAGGAATGATTGGTGTGTTAGCTGATACGACACTGTAGGCTTTTTGACAACGACAGCTTCTATGATTTTCAAGGTTAATTCCTGAACATTTGAAACCCATAATGACAGCTGACGTTTAGCTATTTATGACTGTCACACATTTGGAGAACATGTGTAGCATAAATTTTTCTTCTTAGCTTACTTTTAAAATTCTATCACTCACTCTCTTTAAATTAATTTACTATATTAAGACCCAATCCGCTTTAAAAAAGGACAAGTTTCATATAACTTAAAAAAGTAGTGTAATCAAAAAATGGAAAAGAATGGGATCTTACTATGCATTTGCTTGTCTTACCATCGCTTGAATTTTGACATTACTTGTATGGAGTTTATGTCAAATTTCATCCGATAATAAGGAAAATGAGCGGTTGGTAAGATATAGGAACCGGTCATTGCGGAACTATTCACTTCATAGTTTAAAAATTAAAGGGGGACGCAATTTTCTTGACTTTGGGAACTAATATCTCGTCATCTATTGACTTAATAAAAAAGGCATTAAGAAACACACTTATATTTTTTTCAAAATCTTACTAACGATACCCCATATGAGTATGTTATGTGCACTAAAAAAATCCCCTAGTTACATATATGGCGGCCATCTCTCATTTTTATTATTTTCACGATTTCACTACATAGCTTTGTAGTGGTATACAAACTTCCCATAAAATTTCAACCATGTAGACCCACCCTGTAGTTACTGTAAAAAAACAACTGTAACATACAGCAGACAGATGAATGAACATGACGATTTCATAAAAGTCCCGTTGATGCCAAAATGTCTACAAAATTCTAATAATTTAATTCAACTTATGAAAAATTTGAATCACCGAAAGAGATATTCCAGGATGAATTAAACAGTGCTTTACAAATTATTACGCCATTTTCTCTGAGAAGTACTTATAAAAACTCTGTTTTCTGAAAACTGTTTATGAAAACAAAGTCTAATCTAATGATGTAAATACCAAATTCATAAATACCAATTGTTATTTTTCAAATCACGGGCAAGATAAGGAAGTGAATTTATCAGCTTTATCGTAGAAGATTTTAATACAATACACTAAAAGGCTACTGAATTTGTTACTATCACGCTGATAACAATAATTTATTTATGAAAATACTTAAAAGGTAATTAGCTTTATATTGAATGAAAATATTTTTTTAAGGTCTAAATGTTTAATACAAATATAAATCAGGAATAAATAAAAAAAGAAAACATTAAGAAGACATTAGACAACGTAATTAACATAACCATTACAGTTACAGTCAGATAATGAGCCTTTAAATTTAAACAAAATACCTAGTTTTCCTTCAATTGTTGAACGTGTATATCACGTGATTTAGTTTGATCGAATACTATAATTGACAAACATATACATAAAATAAATTCAGATACAAATTTTTGAAAACTAGTTTAGTGGTTCACACTCACGTTTCAACGCAGCACCGCACCGAATCCTGGCAAGAAAGAATTAACCAGTTTTACAAAACTAATTACCAAACTAAACATAAAAAACGAAACGAAGACATCGTAAGGAAACTTGCACATCGAGATATGATGTATAAAAATCACGTACCTACTCGCCTTAGACAACCTTGGCGGGTATACTCTCCGCTCCCCCAAAATAGACCCGAGACCAGCGGCGGAACTTTAAAGAGTTGCTATGATATGGATAGTTCCATATACCTTCTCAATGCTTAAAGGTAAAAATATTTTAGCATTACAAAATATATTCATAGGTAAATCAACTTCAAAACAGGCTTCCCTTTGCAATTAATTGAGAATTTCTGCTAGAACACAAACATGCCAAATACATAAGATTAAGTCCGCTATTGAACTACCAATATTAACAACTCCAACAGACCGTACGTTACCTAATTAGCCACGCTTGTAAGATTGTGGTTTTGCTAGAAATCTTGGACCAGAACGGTACTCAAATGACGGACTGTACAAGACTGGAGACAGTTTATGTTCTAATACATTAAACAATAGATTTATCTAGCAGTTCACAACGCTTCATTGTTACTTAGACTAAACACTGAAAAAGTTGTACAATAAATCGTGTCTTAAAACTAATTATATGTATAATGGCTATATGAAACTAAGATTGCACATGCCAATGTGTATATAATATTATTTTCTTGACAACATATTCATACATACGACGCAGTCTACCAACAACAACTCTACCATCCGCACTATTATACACTTGTTTTGTCAGTCTCCTTTCATCCATTCTCACATGTCCAAATTACCTGAACATGTCTTTCACAACTCTTGTTATTACATCTTTTTTCAAACGACAACGTTCCTTGTCATCATCATCATCATTATTATCATTTTGTTCCTCATCATATCAGTCAACTTAACCTTAAATATATTCAAACTATTAGTATTTCTTGCTTTCTTAAATTTTACACCTTACTCCTCGTTTACATAATGCCCAGTTCCATGGTAGCGTCAACAGAGGGAAACGCGAGTATCAAATGTTCTAATAAGTTGCGTTTACACATCGCAAATTGAAGGTAAAGGAGTTTAAAGATTTATTTCACGTCATATCTACTCAGTTACTAGAAGATACTGTTATGTGTAATTCTCAGACGAGCGAATAAAAGTATAGACGGAGCCCACGTGTAGAAAAAATTAAGGATTTAAAAAAATACTTATGTGTAGTTGAGCCGTTGTAAGAAGACCCATTTGAAGTTTCATATAAATACTGACGAACTAACTTTGTACCAGTATCAAAATAATTTATATCAAATTAAAACACCATTGTTAGCTTATTTCTTTACAAACGAACACATGATAACGTTATGTTTGTCAACACATTTTTTCTTAAATATTAATGATGTGACCAAGAGATTGATGTATAATCAAAAAGGTTAAGCATAAATCGTAAGTAAGTTATGCACATTTTCTGAATTTTAAAGACATAAAAAGCAACGAAACGTATAATATTTTTTTTTTAATATTAAACAGTTTTATTTCAATCGATTCGGTAATGTGTGATTTCCTATATCGGTTCCAATTGTTAATAGTATAATTATCGATATTTCAGGTAAATTCATTAATTACTATCAGTTTGATAAATGCCAAATGTGGCTTTTTATAATGGCCGAACTATAGTACTTATACACGAAGTCTGTGTGTTTAATAGTAATGTATCCACTGGAAACTACATAACACAAAAAATTCTTCATTTTCTCTTTAAGTACACAGTGAGTCTTAAAACTAGTAACAACATTAACTAAGAGGCTGGTGCCTGAATTAGGTTCTAAAGAAACCTGTGGTACAAGTCACCGGGATCAACCTGTTGGCTAATTAAGAGAAGAAAAGAGAAAATATACTAGTATAAATTTTTATAAGTAATCATGTTAGAGTGAGCCCTTCAAGTGCATAGTTGTGATATATTGTCTGTGTATCTGTAACTTCGTATAGGTGATGTAAGAATAAGTATGTGTGATTGAGCGAGAGTGAATGAGTCAGAGAATGTTAAGATTCATATGTTGTATAAGAAGTGTTAGGGAATCATAGAGGGGAGGATTAGGAAATAACGTTGATAGTGGAAACAGCATAGTCATTTAGGAATATACAAGAGGTCTTCAGTGGATTGATAGTCGAGAGTTTTTAAGAAGTTGGTAATTTTTGCTTTGCAAGTACATTTATTAAGGGGGTATATGTTTAATATATTATTGATTTTATTATAAAGGAAGTCACCCAGAAAACATAACAAATTTTGTGTGTGACTGATACGAAAAAAAAAAGAGTTATACAAACATCTAGTTTGCGTCGTTTATGTATAGCCTGATTAAAATGGAGAAGAGGGTGTTTTTTTGTGATTTGCCTGACTGTCATAACATCCCATTCTTTGCACCTTTATCCATACTAATCGAAATTTAATATTAAGTTCTCGTAACGCTTTGTCATCGGCTTCCTATAACTGTATGTTAAGTGAAATTTTAAATCACACAAATAAATCCATATTTTAAATATAAGTCTGTACATTCGTTAAATCATTATTAGGCCTAGGTAGAACGTTGGCCTACAAGTTTCTTATCAAAGGTCTCTGAGGCCAGTCGAAAGGTTACAACATATAGCCATATAATATGCATTAAAAGATCATTTGAGATTATGTGTAGACCACAGACTAAATAAAAGTTCATTAGAATATGTCATATAAATTTTGCAAGGATCTCTGCGATTGGCAACGATAACCAGTTATGTATGATCTTTGGTTGCATTTGTTTGTTTATCTATCCTTGTTTTTTGGTGTTAACTTTGTAAGACTCCCAAGAGCCAGTGTCTAAAGATAATTAAATCTTAATTATAACGAGCTGATAAACGTTGTATAACTGTTATGAATTAGGGATTTAAATCATACTTAATCCACAAACACTAATTTAATATCCGCCTGCGATAACTTTAGTAGATATACCGGACGGTATCTTCAGAGGACCTTTTATAGATATTGTTGCACAAGTGGAAATCAATCAAAATTTAAATAATACTAAAATTATAATTTAGACTCCATTAGCACAAATATAGGTTACCGACCCTGTGTATTTTAACCCTAATGCTAAACGATAAATCGTGGTGTTTTAAAACATGTATGTCTACTTAAATTCATGAAAAAACATTTAACACGTTGAACGCAGGTAAAATATTTGTTAAAAGAAAACTATTCTAGATGGTTCTGAGGTTTTGTATTTCAAGTTAAAGTTTCACAACTGTACATACAATTCGTGCATTTCTAATCAAAGAGTTTGACATCTGATACTTTCACGACGAAGCTGCAGACCAGAAGTGTTAACGGAAACAAATGAGCTGCTGCCTCGTGAAGGCTAAATGTAACTGTTTGTGATAAAGCATTATCAGCTTTTATTCTTTGCTTTAAGGTTTGATTTAGAGTGATAGGAGTTATGGTAAGTAGAAACGTTCTCCACAGAATACACTGCATGCTATAGCATCCGCAACAGGTCGGTTGGTGAGACATTTGACACATCCTCGCTTACAATAATATATACATGTAAACTACTACTATATTGTCTACATTTATCTATTAATGGACCCGTTCTATAACTGTAAAGAAATCTGAAACAAATCTTGATATAAAATCAGTGTCTTTTAAAAATACTCACAGAAGTACTTTTTAATTTCGATGAATTTGTTCTAGTAATATTATAGTATTTTTAAAAAAACTAAACATCTGTTAAAATTATGCTTGTTTTTCTACAATCAAAAGCGAGCAGAATTACTTACAACGCTCTCTGATGGGCTTTTTTAGAGTTTTCTACTATGCTTATCCTCGCAGGAACGGAGAAAGAATACAATTTCTTGCAACCTATAACCAGGTGGTAGTGTATTTGCCCATTTCAATGGCTACCACCCCGGTCTAGAGTATGCCGCTATAACAACGTTGAGTTGTGTTCCGGCATTATGTCGCCTGGTACTAGTCTCTGTTTAGTGAGCGGCAGCACATTGATAGCACCTTTGGTGTTGCAAATTTCCATAGGCGATGGTAACCGCTTTCTATCAGTTAAGTTTTCTGTCTATCTGCTGAACTCGAGCAATAAAAATAAAAAAGGCTATTCTAAATCCTTCCACGTATACTCCATCTTCCCGATGATATCACCGGTGAGATCTATATAGATCTCATCGTCTCAATAGTTCGTTTGCGAGTAAGTATAGTAAACCTTCACGCAATACCTTACGATAAAACCATCACGCAAGATCCACCGTTAAGCACTATCGTAAATCATCAAATCTATTCGAATTCCCTTTCCCTTCGTTTATTAATTACACGGGTGAGATGTCCTCGCCCCCTTCCGCCCGGGCTCCCATCTTCACCCCCTTAAGCCCTCACTAACGCCAATAACTTGTTTATCGCGCGACTGCGGAAACTAGATTTCTAACTCTGATCGGAAAATATCCCCCGAATTTCCGACGTCTCCGGCGGGACTCCCTATAGAATTACAACTAATGTTATACAAAAATCATTTGCATGTATACTGAAGTATATTCTCTTATAGTTTCACTATTCCTTTTATGCGAAACACCATTATTTCAGACGCAAAATACGTATTTCTTCGCATAGGAAATAATTGTTATTTTTGTTACGTCTATATATTTATATCCAATATAAAAAAGAGAATACTTTAAGTTTCTGTATATACCTTAAAAAGGGCATAATGCCCGGTTTCTGAGTTACTTTTCACTGTAGTTTATCTGTTCGTTGGCGCTATCGGTTCAATAACTTATAAAATCGCTTTTCAGAACACACCATCTTATGCTAGTTAAACTAGGTTCAACTTAACTGACCAATATTAGGCGTTTCTGTATTCCATATATTTTCTTGTTGAAGTTTTTGTTTGATGTAAATAAATATTCGATATTCTTTCTTAAACAGATCCATCTAGTGGCGAGTTTTGGTACTAGTTGTAGGAAACAGTTAACCTAAGTTTATCTATTACATATCTTTATGAATCAATTGTTATTGAACTCATAACTAGTAACCTCAGAAACCGGGCATTAATGAAGTTTAATTCTATTTAATTATATTAATTAATATCAAGCGAAGACGGTCCCGCTTTTGGACTTGGTCTCCGCATATTCGGGGGAAGAACATTTGAAGAGGTTGCGCCCCTATTGACAGATACATCGAATATCTCGATAAGCAGTTTTCCTTAAGATCTTTTCCTTCGCCTACTAAACGGTTGTTCTAACAATATGCACATTAGGTAACAAAAACTTGCTAAGAGGTACATGCAGTCCGGCAAAAATTGAAACACATGTTATTGTAAAGAGATGTGAAACCGTTAGGCACTAAGTTACCACAGGTTTTAATTCCATTACTTAAATAAATTTAATACTAATTTTATGTCTAATATGAATAATTTTATAAATAATACGATATAAAGAAGATAACGAACACGAATAAAAAATATAAAAAGTTTAGTAAAAGTTTAATCTCAGATAGGCAGTCTGAAAGCTTGTCTCGAATATGTTGCGAAAACATATATCTGGATATCTTGCAGGGTTCAGAAGATATGAACTCAAACGTCCTATGCGAACGAAGTGGCGGGCACAGGTTGTAAAAAACAAACTTGGGTGTATTAATTAGATGTTACGGCAGTTTCCGCTAGGGTCGCTTGACAGTGCAATGGGTGAAAACGAGGCATAAAGGTGGAGTGGGGTGGCTTCCGCAGCACCACCGGAGATTGCGCCCCAGCCTCCTGCGCAAGCCGGCTAACTTAATCATCTGGGTGAAAATATCGAATAAAACTTGCCACCGCCAAACCTTTAACTATACACGTGATATGCTACAAACTTCAACCGGTTCCATTTACATCGGCCGATATAAAAATCACATTTTCATTTTGATCTGAATCACCTGCCAACCAAATGCATCCTGGCATGTAACAGAGTTCAATTTGTGACGAGTAAATTCCTGCTAGACTACCGCGTCTAAAGATTTTAAAATTAAAACGCAATTAAAATTCTTTAATCAATTATTTTACTGCTGTTTTGTTTGGTTACATTTCGAAACTGTATCCATCTGTAATTTCGGATCAGCTGAAAAGGGTCCTATATAAGTTTCGAATGCATTTATTTTTCATACAAATCTGTTTATTTTTAAGGCAATCAAGCCGGAACATACAACTATATAATATTCAAACAACTGAGATACATACTTATGCACGGTGTTTATAATTATGAATTTGTCATTTATAGGGTTCAGTGTGCAAATTTCAAACACCGAGGAACCCTTGTAGCTTCGTCATATCTGTACGTCTGTCTTCTCATATATGTTACGGTAAATGTAATTAATTGAAAATTATTAATAATTATCGGACATTATTAATAATTACCGAAAGTCGAGGTGAAAGTACGAAAATAATCATATTAATCAGTGACTATTAATAATTTAACCTTAGTACCTATAAATGTAAAAAAAAAACAAAAATAATGTACGCTAATCGTCTTTCTGTTCGATCGAGCCACAAAGGCGAGGGGGTGGGAGAGCGGTTTAATTTATAGTTCAGTACCTAGTATATATATATATATATATTTACTATATATACTAGGATATACGCCTACTATATATATACTGAACTATAATACTAAAATAATTAAATTCTTTGTTCACTAGGTATTTACTTGTTACTTCTAAATCTGTTCTTCTCAAAGCACCTACAAACTCATCGGCATGTTATAGTGGTTCTTTCTCCATCCACGCAGTTAGACTATTGAACGCCCCGCCACATAAGATCCAAGATAGTTCATCGGAGAGCAGTTTCATAAAAAAAAGTCAAAGAACACTATCTGTCTTAAATTATCCTTATATGTTTATATTTTATATTATATGTGTATGTATCTTAAGTGTATCTTGTATATCATATATGGGCAACAATCATCATCATATCTTACAGCGGGCCGGATCCGGCCCGCTGTAAGATATGATCCGGCCCGCGAGACAATTTGAAATAACCCAATTAAAAAATATTACATTAGGTACTTATACTCACGGGAGTGACAGTGAGGCGGCAAACATCAAATTCTTTGATGTTTGCCGCCTCACTCTTTGATAATCGCCGCCACTCGGCTTGCTCGATCAAATTCTTTGAACTGATGAGTATGAAAATATTGCTTATGCTCAATATGCTGAAGATCTCAAGTTACTGTCGGAACAATTTTCGAACAGATTTAGCGACTTCAAAAACATGGAAGACTGTTTCAGTTTATTTGCTACTCCTACAAAATGTAATGTACAAAATGCTCCAATACACTTACAAATGGAGTTGATCCAGATTCAAGAAAACTCACTCCTAAAATCCAAATTTGAAGACGTAGAGTTGTGCGATTTCTACAAATAATACCTAGAAGAAGACAATTTTCCGCAGCTTAGAAAATTCGAAAAAAGATTGATTTGTGCGTTTGGCAGTACTTATAAATGCAAAAAGTTCTTTTCATTGATGAAAGTTAATAAATCAACACATCGTACAAGACTGACTGACGACAATTTGGAAAATTCTTTACGTCTTTCTATCAGTGGAATTAATCCAAATATCGATAGATTAGTTTCCCAAATTCAAGCTCAAGTGTCTCATTGTATTTAACTTTCGTAGTTTGTAACAATTGCAAATTTAACGATTTAATTATAATATACCATTTTTTTAAATTTACATTTTGTTATTTTAATAAATTGTACTATAAAAACATTGTCGTATTATTTCATGTCTAATATCTATCGCAAAAAATATTATCACTACTTTAAAATGCACTAAGTACTTTTAAACGCGGCCCGCAAACGTATTTATATCAGAAGTCAAGTAAAGTCAATGAGAAAAAAAATATAACTCAATATCTAGGAATTAAATACTTATTTAAATTGTATAATGGGTAGTCTCGCAGAACAAAGAGCTCGAATTGTAGTGCTCAGTGAGGAAGGCTATGGCATTCGAGAAATATCACGAGTGTTACATATAAGTCGGAACATAGTGAGAACATGGACCAGACGGCACGCCGAAGAGGGCATTCTTGAAGATAAACGAAAACATAATCATGGCGTTCGTCGAATAACAAACCAACAAAGCACAGATATGCAACACCATTATGAAGAACATGCTTTTTCTCGTACCTAATATTTCGCGGCACGTTACGACGTCTGTTTGCAAACCATAAGAAATTATTTACACCATATTGTAATGCGTTACCGACATTATGCTAAGAAAGGTACACTTAACGAATGCACACAAAACTGCAAGATTAAATTTTGCACGTAATTATTTAGACTTTGACTGGACTAATATATATTAATATTTTTAGAATTTTTCAGATGAAAAATTATTTAGATCTTCTCAACATGGTCGCTTAGCTTTGTGGTGTTATAACAATACGCGATACACAGAGGATCACGTAGTGCCTAATCAATTATCTGGTCGAATTTCAGCTAATATGTGGACCTGGATGGGTACCAGAAGTATAGGTGACTTTGTCCAAATTTTTCCTCGTCAAAACGCATTAAACTATGTCGATTTGTTGGAAGAATCAATGTTACAGACAGTGCGAATAGTGTACCTACTTGAAGAAGTCCCTGTATTCTCCTATGTTCATGACAATTGTCAAGAACATACCGCCAGAATCTTCTAGAATTGGTTTACCCAGAATGAAGATGAAATTACTCTCATTCCATGGCCGTCTAGGTCACCAGACCTCAACCCAATAGAAAATTGATGGGTTTTGATGGTTCAAATGTGGGATAACAGAAACGAGAGGACAAAGGAAGCAATTGAGCAGCACTATAATGAAATTTGGTATTACATGATGAATGATGATGATGATGAACCGACATCTGCAATCGTCTAATCGGGTCGATGCGTAATCGACTATGAGACGTCATTGAAAACAATGGTGCTTATACCCGGTTTTAGGTTCAAGTAGGGTAAACTGGGTGCCATTTCTAACTTTGAAATAAAACCAATTAATAAAATTAACAAAAAAGTTATTATTTTTAAATTCTTCCACATTAATGTTGTTAATGTTTTACTTTCTTGTGTATTTCTGCTACCTAACATATAATGATAACCCTAATATCAAAGGTTGCTTATACAAAGGTTTGGCCTGTGTCACCTTTGGCTTGTCGATTTATGACCGGTTCCGATATCTTACTACTCACTCCCCTGCCTTACCGTAGGTTGAATTTTGACATTACTTGTATAGAGATTACGTCAAATTTAACCGTTAGTAAGGCAAATAAACGGTCGGTAAGATATAGGAACCGGCCCTTAATCCAATATACTTGATGACAGAGATAGTAATAGCACATAATAGCATTTGTCAGATGTTACACACGAGTAAAGTCGAGTCTCTCCGATCTGTTTAATACAACGTAGTCAGTAACTGTTAATGTTTAATAAAATGATAACAAGTTCGTTACCAAGGAAATGTATGTTCAGGCGAATTTCAACCTAATTGTATTTCACAACTGTAGGAAAATAACATTATGGTGGGTCATGATTCAATTGGTTCGATCGTACATCACTACTATTGTATAATTATGTATAAGGTTGGGGAAAAAGTTTATTCGCATTTTATATAAAAATTCAAAAGGTTTTTCTTATAAAGTGTATTTACATTTGACTAAAGTATGTAGGTGCCATTTTGTTGGATAACTTTTTGCCATCTTGTAGGTAGGGAAGTGTTTTTTCATCTTGTTGATCAAAAAACTGCGACAAGTGGTTTTGGCAGTCCTCTCGTGATGTTAACCTGACACTGCCTAAGGAATTGTGCAGAGACCGAAACAGGTGAAAGTCTGAAGGTGCAAGGTCAAGACTATACGTCGGATGCATTAACACCTCCCAGCCAAACTCTCGTAATTTTTGATGAGTGGCTAAACATGTGTGAGGTCTAGCGTTATCATGGTGAGAAACCACACCCCTTCTGTTGATTAATTCCGGCCGCTTTCTCTCAACTTTTTGCTTTAATCTCATCAGTTGTTCGCAGTACAGTTCAGAATCGATGGTCCTGCCTGGCGGTAACAGCTCATAATGAATAATGCCCTTCCAATCCCACCATACACACAGCATCACCTTGTTGCGAGTTAACCCGGGTTTCGCCGCAGTCTGTGAAGCCTGACCGGCCTTTGACCACGATCTTTTTCGCACGTTCTTGTCGAACGTGATCCACTTTTCATCACCAGTTAACAGCTTCTTCAAAAATGGTTCGGTTTCATTACGTCGTAATAAAGAATCACAAATGAGTACACGGTTCATTAGGTTTCTATCAGTGAGCTCATGAGGCACCCAAATATCGAGCTTTTTTGTGTATCCAGCTTTTTTCAAATGCGCCAAAACCGTTTTGTGGTCAATTCCCAATTCTCCAGCTACATCGTAACTACTAATATGCCGATCTTGCTCCAATTTTTCAAAAATGGCACAAATTTTGTCCGTAACAGGGCGACCAGAGCGACGTGCATCTTTGATATCAAAATTTCCGGATTGAAAACGCTTAAACCAAATTTGCGCTACTCTTACAGATACTGCATTAGGTCCATAAACATCACAAATTTTTTTCGCGGCTTGTGTTGCATTTTTACCTTTTTTGTAGTAAAATTTTAAAATGTATCGAATTTCTTCATTAGATTCATTCATTTTAAAAACAAATGAAAATCATACATTTTCCTAATTTGAATTTGGAATTGTCTTTTTAAAATTAAAACTTTTGATGATACCAAAACCAGCCATATACAAAGGGTATAGCCAAAGAGATCTTATTACAAGTTCATACATACTATATGCGAAAAGACTTTCCCCAACCTATTATGTAACTTTTTGTGTACAATAAAGAATAAAGAAATACCTATTGAACAAATAAATAGAAGAAAGGTATTAATTTTAATGTTGATATTACGAAGTCTATGATTATATAATTGGGTGAATTTTGGGTGGTTATAAAGAACGATTAAACATAACATAAAAATAATAAACGATTTTTTGTAAGTTTCTTTTAGTTATGTATTATTTCTAAGTACTGTGCTATTATTAATAAATACCTACTGGACAAATAACTTCGAGTCTCATTTTTTTATTACTTTTACCGACTAGAGTAGTGAATTATTAATAATAATTGCTAAAAGTGATGAATTTCAAATTTATATTCACATTTATCAAATCATGAGGTAATTATTAACAATAACCGAAAATTATTAATAATTTTCAATTAATCACATTGACCGTAATAATCACATAAGTCAGTCATTTTACTTAAAAATCTACTTATTTAATTTATATAAATAAAAATTGTCAGAATATATCTTTGCACAATGACGTTGCAAGGAAATCACGAGAAAAAATAATATTAGTGGTGGCCATCACACATAGAACCCATACATACAACCGACAAATATAAAAATAATTCAGTATACAAATAAGCGTGTGGATTGTGTGTATTGAATGGTCTCACTCACTGCGATGCTTTAGAGACTTATTGAATACAAAAAATATTTTTTTGGAAGTTAGACGGCTTAAAAATATTTTATTATTTTTAATAAAATATTTTAATGGCCAATTCCTATATCTTATTATTCATTCATATTTATTCACTTGCCTTACCATCGGCTGAATTTTGACATTACTTGTGTGGAGCTTATGTCAAATTTTAACCAATAGTAAGGCAAACGAACGTTCGGTAAGATATAGGAAATGGCCATTAGTAGCTTTTCAGTTACAGGGTATTCCCAATTAAACATTTTAGGGGCTTCCTATGACGTTCATCAATTCTACGAAATCCTTCACTGCGCATTTTTCTTTATATTTCACTCGACTTATTTTTTCGTAAATAGAAACTAATGTAAACAAGATTTATTGCCTATTATTTAACTTAGTACTTATTGCGTTGATGATACAAACTTAAATTCAAGCACTACAATTTAAAATTAACCATCATTATTAGCCTACACTGAGTGCGGCATACAAAGATGAAAAGTTTGAATCCATAAATCACATAACCGCACTCATCTTGCGTTTCATTCTAATAGAAAAAGAAGGAACGAAGGCATGTCGTCGGTTGGCACTCCTTTTTCTTGACGGAGAGACGTCAAAAACGTCTGTGTGACTCGACATCAATCAAACTAGGTTACTTTTATTTCTGGCGCGCTTTCTGTTAGTGACTGAGACATATTTATAGTATTTGACAGACTTAAAATGGGTTGGTTGTAGTAATTTAATTTCTGATTTCTATTTTGTCCTTCCCCAGAAAATTACAATTTATTGCCTTTCTAAGGTGTGACTTAAGTACGTAGTCATTTAATATATTCTTAAGTTTTCGTGACTAGTATACATAATAAAACTACGTTTTAACGGTTTTCTTCAGCAGCATGCCTAGCTTTAACAATTTTATATAACATTAAAATAGGTGGAAGGTAAAGTAAAAAAAATATCAATCAAGCTGGTTTGTATTACGGTCCACGCAGAAAGAGCTCAGAGTGTCTTGAGGTCTGGTAGTTGTTTTGGGTCTTAATAGTTTTGATGATCGGAACCCAAACAGATGGTACTTGCCAACCATCTTCTCAACTGAAATTTAAATAGAGAAGATGTTTGACAAGTAGGTACCACCTGTTTGGGATGCGTGCACAGAAACACGAACCAACTTGATTGACAATTTCTTTTTATATTACCTCCACCCATATTAATATTATATAAAACTATTAGAAGTAGGCACGGTGCTGAAGAGTTTTTTTTGCCGCTTCTTCTCTTCAAGCTACAACATGTTGCGATGCGGTGATAAATTAAATAACCATAAACAAAATTAAAACTAAATAATTAAAATGAAGAAGTTGGCAGTAGGTTAAATTAAACTTTAACAATACTCATTGACACTTGACATCTTTGTCTTCCGTGATCACGGCTACTGAAAAGTGGACGAAACATAGAAATATCTACTAAAAATCAAATAAATTTCCGAACTTAAAACATAGTTTTATTATACTTAGTAATTTGTTCAAAAACGTAAACTTTATAGAAACGTCATGTCCGTCCGTCTATCTATCACATTCAAATTCAAAAGTTTTTATTTAATATAAGTTCCATTGGAGAACACTTTTTGAAGGTCATACATATACTGGCCGACAAGGGTAATTGATTTTCAAAAATCTAATGAGGCTACTTTAGTTTTCGTCAAAAACGGCCTCGAGACGCTTTTGAGTGATTTTCGCTATTTCGTATAATTTAGGATTTATAGTTCGTTCGCGTTAAAAATGCAGTGAGTCATCGGTGCAACTGCAGGGTAAAGGTGTATTCACAGTGGTGTTAAAATTCAAACAAATTATATTAAAGATTAAGTTTAATGAATTTAAAAAATACACTTAAAAGTTTAAAATCAAAATTAAGTTATTAATATTTTAATCACTATCACTACTATCCTCGTTAGTATTTATAATAAAAGAATTTTCTACAGCGAGTTCTATGACGTCATCTAAATCCCACGTGGTATTTTCTTCTTGTAAGACGTGGTCGCAGCATTTCTTCCGTAGATCAGCGTCTACTAACCGAATTACGTCGTAAAATATTTTTTTCTCGTCATTCTAAAAGTTATATTGTTGGCAGCAATATATTTTTTTATTTGGGCCCACACCAACTCAATGGGGTTCAATTTACAGTGGTACGGAAGTAAACGGAGAATTTCAATGCCGTTACTCCTAGCCATTTCATCGATATATCTTGATTAGCTATATCGATTCGGGTAGTCATTATTTAAATATATTGAGTTTATTTTTCTCCTTATAGCACATTTGTCTAATTCATCGAATTTATCAATCATAGACTTTCGGGCTCTTTTTTTCACTGGCGATTTCAATATTTTATTTTCCTTTTTTTAACTAAGAATACCATAAACTGTTCTCTCGGACACACCGCATGCATTTGCCGTTTTTTGTACTATGCTGTCCACAGACACATTAAAGTCAAAATGTTTAAAATACCTAAAAACATTTTAAATTACTTTTCTCCCTCCACTATGAATTACCGAACCCCTTTTATTTTTACGAATTGGTGAGGTATTCATTTTTTTCAATATAAATCAGTTAACACAATTACAGGGCACTACCGTCGCGTTCGAAGCTATACCTTCAACTGGTCACTGTGAACTTGACCTTGTAATTTGAAAAGATTTGATTGGTTAGGGGGCGGGGCTAGGCCGGCGAACAATGATGACTCACAGCATTCTTAACGCGAACGAACTGTAGCCCTAAAGGCCCACTTGAAAAATTCACCTATATGTATTATTTATTATTATTATACATTGCTTTATTTTAAAAATCTCGTAATAAAACATTATTTTATAAGAAATACATTATAATGTACTTAAATTTATTATTTTACTATATGTTCTTGAAAACCACGGGCCATAAAAATGGCCCGGACTTTTGAAGAGCTTGCGTGGGGTTATAGGGTTCCTATAGGAAGGCCAAAACGTAGAGGCCCCCGGACAAATTAGATGTAAATGTGGCGTGGCACTGACCGGCGATTATCCCTGTCTACACCATATAGTAATGCACCCAAGGACAAACCCCGGTCAGTGTAGGACTATTGTAGGAAACGAGAACCGACCTATTGGGGTTAACTGTTAGTTGAACTAGGGATCTGGGTTTATGGGGACTATGGCGTCTGCCCGTCGCAATGTTCCGGGAACATGTATAAAATGGGCAGACGGTGACTCGCCACTCCCTTCATGGGCCCCAAGAAAATGCCGTACAAATTGTCGAGGGGCAACATGGGTATGAGTGGCTAAGGGGTGTCGTGAGATGGGCTGCAGGTTTACTGAAGTAACTCCCGACGTTATGCCATTTATCACTTCCATCCCTGGAGCTTGAGTCTTAGCTCTAGGGATCTCCACTGCGTGCCTGTTGCTAAGGCAATCACGGAAGCGGGGGGCCTTATCTTGGTCCCCTGGGGTCGGATAAGAGGTGTCGCTACTCACCAAGACACCACAAAGCCCCTGCGGATAAAATTGTTATTATTATCACTGAAATATCCCTGGGTGATTTATATTAACATCCACATTAAAATTACCGCGCTTAAAACCGTTAAATATTTAATGTACATTAAATACATTAAGTAAGATATTGTTAATTTCTATTTAGAAAATGGAGTAATAAGTAGTGACTCAAGAAAAATATAGAACTACTCAAATTGTTACATTGAAGGCATTGATATACAAAAAACCCTTTTGTATCAATGACTGAAGGTATTAAATGTCTCATCATAAACCCAGTTGTTTGTAAGCTCATGCGAGACATTTCTACGCCGCTACCTCATAAACATACAATTTTATGCTTACACACCACAGCGATCGTCTTCCGTAATTTAGATTTTTTAAATAACACTCACCGACTTATGTTTCACTTTCTGTATCCAATAAATTTTGTATTATCGTGTGTTTGTGTGACAGAACAGTTATATTCAGGAAGTCAGACTAGATTTATCTATTTCTCAAAGGCGTGCTAAATACTATTACAATATAACTGTGACATTAACATCCATCATGTCAATGGACAAATTATTCGGTGAAATAACGAGGTGACTACGAACACGATGCCGACTGTCCCACTGTTAGTTCGAATTTAACGTTCGACCACGCACACCCACTAAATAACGTGTCAAATAGATATTATTTTTAGTAAACACTTCTTCGTATTTTTGAACGACAGATCTCATCTCCGCTTATACAAACTTGCTATGCACGCGACATTGACTAACAGCATTTTTTATTTTCAATGAGCTGTCAGTTCTTGAAAAATTTCTACTCCGATCAGTGTTGGCGCGCCGTATTAGAGACGATAGCCGGTCAGTGGCAATAATAGTTACGAATATGTTTATATTCATATAGATATTTTCCATAGACGCCACAGATGGACACCCAAAGCCCCGTATCGATCACATCGACCACACCAACCACACTGACCACATCGACCACATCGACCACATCAACCACATCGACCACATCAACCGCACCGACCACATCGACCAAATTAACCAAAATGACGAAAAAGGCAAATCACAAAATAGACACCTATCCTACTTTCTGGGATAGTCTTTACATAAATCTGTCCCCAAACTTCTCCCATTATCCAGGATGAAAAGGATCCCTTGTCCACCCTCGGTATTAAAATTACATATATACCGAAAGGAATTTTTCCGTAAAAGTATAACAAACAGAGAGACAAATATATTTTTATCCCAAAAACTATCCCATTTTTAGGGGATAAAAAGAATCCTATATTCATCCTCGGCATCGAAAAAAATAAACATATATATATATATATATATATATATGTGTTTATATATATATACTGAGTTTTAGCCAAATCGGTCCAGTAGTTTTTCCGTGAAAACGGAACAGACAGACGGACAGACAGAAAGACAGACAGAGTTACTTTCGCATTTACAATATTAATATAGATATATATCTTTCAAACCTGCAAGATATCGAAATGAAAACCAACAAAATATTTAAGATAAAACTGCTGTTTTTAATTTCTGTATTTTCTGACGTGGTAGAGCCGTGTTGGATATCATTATCTTAATTATAGCTCTAAGGGCCAGCTCGATTAATGTGATAGATACCACGCTGTCACAGAATATCAGCGTGAAACAGTCAGCTTTCAGCTAATCGTCTTTCGTGCAATGAGTGAGAATTCCGAGAGCCCACTTCCTCCCTTCTTGTTTCATCTACCCTATCTGATCCCCTTATTCATTAACTAATCCATCCCCTATATCCCATTTTTCCTGTCTGATTCTTCTATCCGATCCCTCATATCCCAACCTATTCCATCACAATAGGAACGCGATGGCTTTACTCCTGGTGTTACAAACGTAACGACATTCCATTGTGTCGGCCGTCTGCCTGTTCTTTTTTTTACTGCATTAGTTCAGTAGACAGGCAGACAGTCCACTTGATGGAAAGCGGTTACCATCGCCTATGAACATTTGTAACACCAAAGGTGCAACCAATTTGCTGCCGCCCTCTAAAGCGCCGGTGCCTGGTCACTAATTCCAGAACACCGCACAAGGTTGTTATGGCGGCATACACTAAACCAGGGCATCCAGACGGGTAAATAACCTACCACCTGGCCACCTGTTTGCCAGCTTCGCAATAAAAATAAAAAATAAAATTTCATTGCAACCCGTTAAGCTTTTTCGCAACGTATTCGAAACGTACACGTACTTTCAGAGAGGCAGTTAACAATTTTTTAAATTACGCAACGTATAAATTGCAGTTTTCACTTAAATTTTGCCGTTTATTTTGAAATCACAAACAAATACTTTAATTTTATCTATTGGTGTATTAGTTTCACATCATTAATACAATATATTATGAAATGATACTTTTACACCATATTACAAGTATTTAATCCATAAATTATGAATTTTACAATTTTTAAAACCTATATACTTAAGTACATACATAATATTAAACGTGCACTTAAATAAATAAATTGTCCCTGTTGATATATTTATTTTAAAACTAGCTGGTAACAGATAGTTCTAAAACGCGAGTTCATATGCGTGGAATTTTTTTCACGGAACCTTAATTTAAAATTGAATTTTAGATATAAGTACCGTATACTTTCATATGAAATTATAAAAAACTGTTATTTTGACATTAGAAACAGACACTTCAATATTAATAATAATTGTAAAATTCCTGTCGATTATAATCTCGTAATATATAGAAGTATACCTTATTGTGCTTATCTTATCCTTATTTGTGCTTATCTCATAATATATATATATATATATATATATATATATATATATATATATATATATATATATTATGAGATAAGCACAGAAAATCGTCAGTTGGTGCTTATACTGTTTGTGAAGACGACAAACAATATTTCTGATGCTTGAAACGGAGCCAAAATTTGATTTTAATGACAGTATAAACACCCATATGTCTGTTCTTTAAATATTCTATCTATAATATTCATTTCTCTTAGCTAGTAAGTATATGAGATAGAGTACACCGAAGATCTATAGTATTGTAAATTCATCTAAAATTATTATGTACTTTAGCCGTCACTCAATTAATTAATCCTAGATGCTATTTTAAACGACAATGTTAATTTTTTTTTTCTTATAATTAATCCTAACAAAATACTACTGGTCCTATTCGTATTGAGTTAGAGTAAGTTTGTAGGCTTTAAGAATCTTAAAGAAGCCTACAATCTTACTTAAATTCAATATGAATAAGACCGTACGTAAATAATATCTGATCGTAGATAGCTTATAGTAAATGCCTCTCTATTACTGGAGGAATAGACGTTTAACCCGTCACGCTTGTCGAAAGCGGTTTTGCAGATAACATGTCCGTGGATTAAAGTGCATGCCGGTTCCTTTCGTTATTTCTGTCAATGTCTGATAGATCAAAATCTTAGCGTTCTTTAAGGCGTAGAGATACAGCATCATCATGCCCTTCTAAAAATGTGAGTCTTATTTTTTTTTATTGCGTGAGTTCAGCAGACAGACAGACGACCCACCTGATAGAAAGCGGTTATCGTCGCCTATGGACATTGGTGACATCAAAGGCGCTATCAATGTGCTGCCGCTCTCTAAAGGGAGACTGGAACCTGGCCACTAATACCAGAACACAGCTCAAAGTTGTTATGGCCGCTTACTCTAAACCATAAATCCATACTACCTGGCTATAGGTTGCTTAGTCGCCTCTTACGACAGACCGCCAGGCCGCAGAGAATTATATTCTTTCTCAGTTCCTGCACGGATATTCTTATAATTCTGACAATGGAATCGTATGTTACAAATACTATAAGCTAGTAAAATATACATCTTATCCAGGTAGCAGGGGCTACAGCTAGGTTATTTTTTTTGTAGGAGTTCAGCAGACAGGTAGACGGCCCACTTGATGGAAAGCGGTTACCATCGCCTATGGACATTTGCAACACCAAAGATGCTACAAATACGCTGCTGCTCTCTTAAGGGAGACTGAAACCTAGTCACTAATGCCGGAACACAACTCAAGGTTGTTATGGCGACATACTTTAGACCAGGGGTGGTAGCCATCCAGTCGGGCAAATGCCCTACCACCTGGCTGTGGGTTGTTTTATCGCCTCTTACGACAGGCCCCCCGGCCGCAGGAAATTGTATTCTTTCTCCATTCCTGCACGAATAAATGTGTTGTTAGTATTGGTAACTGTATCCAAATGCGACTAATGGTGAGCCTCAGCTCCGATAGTGTTACAGATATAGGCCATACCCATATGGCAATGGGTTTAATGTTATTTGAGATGCGACATTGTTAATGTTGTTCAATATTGGCAGATAACATATGTACACATATACAGTATACACTAATGTGGCTATTCGTTAATGGCGTTATTTTTTATCGCTTTAAATAAGACGCATACGGCCACAGTCAATATCTTTAACATTATCGCAGGTGCGGCCTCTGCATTACAAGTATAGGTTTAAAAAATAACGCCATTAAGGATTACCTCATTAGTGTATATACATGAGCTATACGTCAATATTTACCATTATTAACAATGTCACATCTCAAATAACGCATTAAACCTTTAGTTACATCTACGTGACACTATAACACTATAACTAACATTATCCCAGGTACAGCAGGGTCATTAAAGAAACCAAGCCAGGAAATCGAAATGTGATAGACAAGCGTATTAGCCAAACCGTTATGATACCAAATAATATAATTTAAATAAATAAACAGAAACATGAACCTACGTCACTGAAACTAATCGTCACCCATAACCATTGAGTTAGTACGTATTTTAACTGAGGTGTAAATATATTTATTGTTAACTAAGATGTAAATATATTGACCTATAACTGTTTAAAACGCCCGTCGATTATTTATAAATACGGCAGCGAAGTCAGTAATGCGCCTCGACAGACAGTTGCTAAATTTCAATGTGCTCTATTTCGAATTTCTATCTTCGGATGTGCCGACTGCCTTTGCAGCCAATTCGGACACCCGCTCCGCCGAGATTCAAAGATTATCTACTACAATAGACCATTCTATCAAATTGAAATAGTATACCAAATAGAAATTTAGTCTGACTTTTAGTCTATTATTATTTCGATATCAAGTTATGGCCGATTTTTCAATCATCAGATAAAAGTTATCAATCGAATAAATTATAACCTGACTAAATTCAAAAGTGAAACAATTTGTCTACGATATGGTGTTGCGAAATGGTACAAAACTATTATTTAAATGGCAACACTAAAGGGTTTTGCAATTATCGTCTTCTTAGAGTGGCAACACTAAAAGGTTGCGCAATTTATATTCCTTAGACTGGTAACACCGAAAAAAGGGTCACGAAAATTGTATTTGTAAGAGTGGTAACACCATATAAAATAAAGTCTTCTTGAATACGCATCCGTGTAGACAATTTCTCTAACAACCGAATCCACATATATCTAAATAATCGCTAAACCAAGCTTCCGAATAATTGAAACAAACACAATTATTATTCAACTGTTTTATTCATGCAACTGTCATTTTTAAGTTTCCCTTGTTGTGTTATAATAGAATAACTTTTATCTGGTGATTGAAATATCGGCCTTTAAAGGAGTATTTATCAAAGTGGAGTGTGTAGTTTCAACGTACTTATTATTAGATAAGATTTTATTTGCGCCCTCCGTGGAATAACGGTCTATTTATTAGCCCTTTAAGCAATAGTCCTGAGTTACGTTTCTCATAAAACAATTTTATCAAAAATCTTTTGCTTGTCTTAAAATGACCATATTTTCAAATAATATTATAAGAACAGCCCATAAATGTCCCACTGCTGGGCTCGGGCCTCCCATTATAGGGGAGGTATGGACAGTATACCCGCCACGCTTGTCCAAGGCGGCTTGGCAGGTTTGACACGTCGGTTATCTCGATGTGCAGGTTGCATCACGATGTTTCCCTACACCGTTGTTAGCATGTGGTAATTGTAACAATATGCACATTCGGTCAGAAAACTGCCTAAGTGGTGCATGCGTTCTGGCCAGGGTCGAATCCACAGCCTTTTGAGTTCCGGACGCGTGTACTAGTTATTACGCAACCACGACTGCCCAATAATAATAACACTTACTAAATGGTTTATCTCTTGATTTTAGGAACAGTAATACGCCTAAGAACAACAAAAATAAACTAAAACTGTACTTTTTATCATCTTAGATAAATTCGAATTGCTAAATACAACAGACGCTATTCTACCATAGTATAATAATCCTAGAGGTTTCCAATTATATATATAAATCAATCAATTTCATAGTACTTTTTTAAAAATTAATATAAAAAAACTTGTTAGACTTATAATTCATAAAAATAAATCATTTCCCTTCTTCAGTTTGCCGTTTGACATTCCTTCGCATAAAATGATCCATACAGGCTATTATACTATATACAATGGGTTAGTGTAATATCACAGCATTTATTTCTTTTTTCAAAATCAGCCAATTCGATTCTTGATTAGGATAATTAATTTTTCAAAAATCTTTAGATCCTTCATCAAAACCGGCCCAGAATTTATGATTAGGTCTTGGATGCCCATTAGAAAATTCACCTATATATGTACCTAAATACAATATGTGAAGATTTTTCTAACAAGTTTTTACTATAATTTCAGTTCTTACTTCTTCGTTCAGTGGCCTAAAGATATTCGTAAAAAAAATACAAAAATAACAAGCATAGTGTTACGAGTTGCAGGACTCGAATTAAAATGCCGTTGGAATTATTATAGAATTTATTAGAACTATACAAACACGTATAACACGGGTACAAATATAACTGAACACCACCAGTTCAAACGTAATGCACTATTCAATAACACGCGCAAAGTCCGTCACCATATAGATTAGCGAATCTACACACGTCTTGCCTCGCTTGTGGTTATCACTTGACTGCCTCACCCCTCCGTTGGGGCATTGCTTTATCCTGTACAAATATGTCTGCTCGACCGCGTGGAGTGAATTTTCCAAGAATCACACCTGGCTAGCCATTACCATAAAGATTACAATACACAATGGGCTGTTTTTCCAATCACAAAGTAAACAAAAGAAGACAGTCATAAAAGAGCTTCAATATTATTAGCTCAAACGCCGGCGGGTATTAAATGTGCTTTGTTTACAAATATGCAGGTGGCCCAAATTGTAACAATAGTTTATAAATTTATAATCCGTACCCTGAAGTGACACTAGGCTTGTTATATATCTTTCGCAAGACCAATAACCCATAAAGCATATGAGTTCTAAAATGCAAACAGCATATCGGCAAACACAGAGTAGGATGCGTTCCAGCCCGGTGGACCGACGACCTGTGCAAGGTCACCGGTAGGGGCTGAATAAAAGGGGCGGACTGAAATATGTGGCGCAAGCTCGAGGAGGTCTACGTCCAACAGTACCTAGTTTTTCTCGACATGTTTATTTAAAAAAAATTACAATATGCATAGTCTTTTAATTTATAAATGAACTTGTTTTATATGCTTCAACTACTTTTAATGACTGTTTTGTTTTATAAAAGAGACTGACAAAACTGCTGTTCCACATTTATTCAGGTACTCTAGTTCCATGTTTCAGATAGTAATTTCACGTAGGTATGTAAAACAGTAGTTAGAATTTCCTCTTTACGATTACTTTAAAAAATCAGAATGTATCCATTCTTTTAGTTTATAAATGCTCTTGTTTCATATGTTTCAACTACTTAATGACTGCATTGTTTGAAAAAAAAACGGACAAATGCAATTTAACACTTATTTAGGTAGTCAAGTTCTATGTTGTTTCAGATTTTCAGATAGTAATTTCACATAGGTACATACGCAGCCGTGATTAATAATTTAATGAGTATGCCATGAATTAACTTTACGTTTGTCAAGGCTTATTTACATCGTTTCAAACATAATGTCTTAACTCATTTTACATTTGAACTAAAGTCAATTAAACAATTTTATTTTGGGAAACAGCTGTGTGATTATTTTTGTTTTATAACGAATGTTTTTCTACGTTCTATTATAAATATTTGAGAAAACTTATACTGTCGGTATATTTTGGATTGTTTGCAGTACTTTAATGAGTTTGAAATATATGAAAGTAAGAATGACAGTTTTCCAGTAAAAACCTAACTATAGATAACTATAGATGACTCGCGGATCATTCTCTCACTTTTCATGTTTTATTATTTAAAACATATTTTAGACCAATTCAGTCAAAAATACAAAAGAATTGAAAATGTAAGTTATACATAGAGTGTGTCTCATGGAGAAAGTTCCGCGACAATGGATAGAACTAATCGTCACATATCAGCCTAGCCGCGTTGTTATGTTGTTTTTATCAAGTGTTTTAATGTAAATGTAATGTTTAATAATATTATGTATTTTTTTATTGCAGGTGTTCAGCAGACAGGCAGAAGGCCCACTTAATGGAAAGTGGTAACCGTCGCCTATGGACATTTGCAACTCCAAAGGTGCTACAAATGCGCTGCTGCTCTCTTAAAGAAGACTGGAACCTGGTCACTGATGCCGGAACACAACACAAGGTTGTTATGGCGGCATACTCTAAATTCTATTGCTAATGGCATTAAATCGGAATATATCTATAATTATTTTATCTTTCTAACATTCCGTTGGGAGAACGTAGCGCCCCGTAAGCGGAACTTATTTCGTGAGACAGTCTTATGACAAAAAGCGAGTAAAAATGACCTGTGACGTCATTTAGTCATGTAGCATTGAGGAGCTTTCAGAGTTATATATTACCATATATATACTTTTATAATTATGTGTTTATTACATTACAAACAGACACTTCAATTTTATTTCTCTGTATGTATAGATTGATAAACAGATTCAAACGTTACACAATAAAAGCCTAAATATTTAACTCTTTTACTAATGTTTTGCAAAATACTTTAAAACTTACAACGCGTTAACTATATTTTACAGAAACGAACTTTTACCACAAACGTGGTTAGTGAATGGTAAACATTGATAACTTATTTAAAACATATAATGTAGCTGTCAAGGAACCTATAGTTGCTAACTAAACGATGAACATTATTACTGTGTTATGACAAGAAAAATGTTGATAGGACATTATTTCATTTAAAAAAAATATAGTACTTTTAATGTTTAGTTTTAAAATAGCTTGAACAGTTTTTGGCTATTAAAACTAAAACTTATTTAACGATGAAACATTCAAAGTACGTTTATAGAAGAGTTTAATATAAACTGTCATAATACAATTCTGTTACCTAATATGAACATTATCATGCCCCTTGGATGTGATACACGATTGTGGCCTACATAATTACATACATATAAATATAGATAGACAGGCAATGGACGGACAAGATGAAATTTAAGGGAAGGATGACATTCATTTTATTCGCATTAGTCATATAATAATTCTTCAGACAATTTCTTAGAATGCAGTAACATAGGGCATATACTGTGAAAGATTGAATATATAAAGATATTGGAAAAGTATTCGCATATCTCTTGAGTGCGAACTGCAGCAATATGAATATATTGCAAAAGCCTTGAAGCTAAGCCTAGAACCTAACCAAAATTGTGGACCATATTACTTCAAACTGTAAAGTCTGAAGTAATATGGTCTTAAATGTTATTAGTTTCATTGACTAATTTTTAAGAATACTTAGCCAATGGTAAAATGGGAATCCTTGTTTATGTAGGTTTGTCATGAATTTGTATATTATGTTAATCTATAGATATTATTTCGTAAGAAGGTGGTAAACGGTAATGTTATGTAATATTGTTGAGAAATTACGAATATACCTATGTAGAGAAATACGGTTGCTTTCGAAACATGTAAAGTATGTATTACATATAATTACGTATTAGACCACACACTTATATATGTAGTATGTACTACATATATAAGTGTGTAGGGGATATCATTAGACAGGTCTTGAAAAAGTGATATTTTTATAATTGTTCTTTATACAGATACAAGTAAAGAGTGAAAGAAGTGTATGTTTTAAACGTACTATGGAAAATTCTGAAAAAAAGTTACATAATCTCTATTAAGGAAAATTATTCAAAAACATAATATCTATCAGTTTTAGTGATATAAGATATTGTTACATGCCGTCAAAGATAAGCGCACGGCTGCCTATTGTAAGCGCAGCTTATTGTCTTCCCGGATTTAGTTATTCTTTTGTGTTTTGAATTTGTAATTAAGAAAAACATGCTATTGTCTTTCTACTTGTTTTATAAACATCATTAGCGTCGAACTAATCCCTATTGTTATTGTTTTCGACTTTGTAGCCGTTCGCAGGTGTGCAAATTCCTATTTCTCGGAAACTCAGTGCGCGGTCAATCTTTTTTGTACTGTGTAGTTAGTATAAGACGATGCCCGAATGGAGGGGCGGGCAGTCAACGATGACTACGAGACGAGTAAGACGTTTGTAGTACTCTCGATTAGCGATATAGACGACGGACTTTGTGCGTATCGAATTGCATTGAATCGTGCAGTGTGAACTGGTTGCATCCAGTTTTATTTGTATTTGTTTTAGACGTGTTTGTACAGTTCTAATAAATTCTATAGTAGTTCCAACGGCATTTTTAATTCGAATCCTGTAGCTCGTAACAATATATTTGATTAGTGTGCGTTTGTAGGGTGTGGACTTACGTGCCCACTACAAAAATTTCCAAGCCTGTGTCTTAGACCATAAATCTGGTTTGCGTCTGGTCTAATATTTACTTAATGTTTTTTCATGGTTTTAATAGGTACCTATATAGAATTCTTATGCATAATTTATTCATTTATATTTGTTTGGCTATCCGTGAGAGCGGTTGACTACAGACTAAAGCAATTTTGTCATGCACTTAACTTCAAAACTTGTCGAGTTGTATTTACATAATAGACTTAACAAAACTACGTACAATCGGAGACAATTGTCTTTACTAAAATTATATTTTAATAAATCTAATAGTTTTGAGTTTACTTGTACACAGTCTCTATTAAATTGCGTAGGAAGTTATCTATAGAAAATCAAGGACCTTTACTGAAAACCATAAAAGAAAGAAGAGTTACATTTTTTTAAACAAAAGGTGAATTTTGCTATTTTGTTGTTCTTTTTTATGTTTTATTTGGCACCGACTCCAAGATGTTATAGAAAATATTAATTTTTTGTTTTTTAGTTAGATGGCGGTTTTTTTGTTTGTTAATAAAATCTAATTTTTAGTTGCTTAGATAGCTTTCGAAATAATATTTTAAGCGCCTATAGAAATTGTACTACTGGCACGCGGTTTACAAGGGCGCTCGGTGCTCTACAACAGGGTTGCTCCCGATTTCCCTAGGATCCACTAATCATATACTGACTTGATGACAATGGGACCACGTAAGGACTATACTCTTTCGAATAAAAAAAATTGAAAGTCGGTCCATAATTGACGGAGAAATCAAATTGAGAACCTCCTCTTTTTGAAACACGGTTAAAAAATTTCAGTGCATAAATGATTGACAGAAATTCTGTCGAATATTACATTCTTAGGCGTCGTCACGTCGTTACTGCTCTTTATAGACCAATTACAGTCGTTATCTGGCATTGATATTGCATTTAATTTATTCATATCCCCATCAACATTTGAATAAACACATACTAGTTGCACTACCCTCAACGTCAGGGGCGTTTCTTGAGTACTTTGGTATATTTTCAGTTGTTTCGTTAAAATGAAACGTCTTTCGTTCTCTAATTCTTCCAATTTGCAAACACTAATTACCGTTAATATCTAACAGTATTTAATAAATGTATAAGAAGAGTAGCTTGTATTATTGTTAAATTACTTAGGAATAACTATTTAATGATATTTGATGATGATGAGAAACATTGAAATATTATTATACTTTTTCCCGCTCAACGGCCCGACCATGAGTTTGGACTTAACGACAGGCGTCGCAATAAGCGACGGAGATGAGTATTGATCACGATGACTAGTGCCGTACTTCATACATCTTAACTCTTGTTTGTCGCTCGTGTCCTCGCGCTTAGCTGCCGCTCATAGCGACAGCATCGCGGAGGGGTTATAGTAATGACAATATCACTACACTAAAGCAACAAGTATACATAGCGGCTATATGACTACTTATGACCCGTTACTATGTATTACCAACCGGTCATTTGCCATACTATCAGTTAAAATTGAGCTCCATACAAATAATGTCAAAATTCAACCTATGATAAGCCAAGTGAATGAATAGTAAAATATAGGAACCGGCCATTAATCGCATTCAGCGCATTATCATATTACATTTAATCATGCCCTTGCACCTTAATTTTATATGTACCTAAACAACATATATTTCATTCAATTCTAGTTTAGCATGTATTTCCAGAATTCGAAGCCATGTTCTCGCGGCTGGTCGCATCACTACCGGTTAGTGTAAACCAACTTTAATTAAACCTGATACTTTGATCACATGATTCCATTACAACGACGCGAGCTTGCCCTTTCGAAGGTAAATTGCGGTGGCTTAAACAGATTATGGTTGAATATTTCATAGAGTAATGCGATATAAGGCAGTGCGATATGCAAATTTTGGGGCATGCCCTGTCGAAACTCGATTTTGACGTTACGCATTTGACCACCTACTCTTAGCACCATGAGTTGACGCGTACCGAACTTCCTGCGATCGATTTTATCAATATTGAACTCTAGAGCTCGTCAATATTTAGTTCAGGTTTGTCTAAATTAAGTCTGATTTTATGAATTTGGCCTAGGATATACATATGGAGCAGCCACGCAAGTGATGACTACTGTAATCACAATATTTGAATACCAAAGTTCAACCGACACTATTTATCTTGTAATTTTGTTATTATAACAATAAATAGAAAAATATCACTTCACTGTAAACCAATACAAAATAAACTTGAGACTTACGGACTTATTCATATTGAGTTAGAGTAAGTTTGTAGGATTCTTTAATAACCTTAAAAAGCCTATAAAATTATTCTAACTCTATGTGAGTAGCACTGTAAAATTATATCTAATTATGGACAAGGAGCAGACTTATTGCTAAAAAGCGATCTTTCATACAACGCCAGGAATGAATTGGGATGATAATAGCGATGGTGGTATACGTAACAAACATATAGTACATACAACTACTTACACTTATATGAAGTCAACCTGCATTACACGTGCCATCTCTATATAACTTAATTCCTAAACATTGTATGTAAAAACAATAATTTGCTTTGTAGACCTATTTGCTGTGGTATCACTTGGAGGTCCTTGCAGATGATTAATGCTGGTTATGAAACCAACATTATGCTGAACCCATGCGCAGCATATATATTTGATATTTTGTATCTTAGCCTAAATATTTTCTTTCTTTCTTTAAATTCCATATAAAATAGAAGACTTGTAAATCACATAAATATACCCATCCAGATTTAGTGTGAGCGAACTTTTTTATATCAATATTTTTGTATATATTTACATAGTTTAAATAAATATTCGTATTTAGATGTCTTATTTTAAAAAATAATATATTGTTTGTCTGTACGGGTTGTCTGGCAAAGATCGCTTTTTAACGATAAGACCGCCCTTTATACACAATTAGAATAATACTAGTTTATAAGTTTTCTGTAATGGTCTACAATAAATAGTTATCTATCTACCTACTGTATTATGCGCAAGTAGATATTAATATGTTTAAAAAACGTAAGAATGTTTAAGAATAAAAATACACTTTAAAAACAATTTATAGAGTACTACAAAATTGTTTCATTTTAAATTTCTTTTGGCAACATCTTCAAGAAACTCAGTAACATGAACAAGATACGACGCTTTGTGCAAAATGTAACAATTTAATGAATTAAATACGAAATAAAATCACATACAACATGACATATAAAATACATATAGATTCTTTTTGGCAATCCGCATTTGTCTACGTTTTCAACGATTAGAAAGTTTGCTTTGTCATACAATACGTTTTATGTCATCATTATGCCTCATATCTCATTATTCCACTTAAATCTTGGAAGCACAGTTCAAATGCTCAATTTTATTTCTCCAAAAGCCAGTTATCTTGCATATATCACTAACTCATATGCATATCTTAAACGTTGGCGCATATGTGAAGTATTTAGATTCATGCTGCAAGTTAAGTGAACTTATTAAGTACATTTCTTATCGCTACCATTTTCGAATAGCGTCGTTTTATGTTCTTACGGTTGTTCAAATTGCGCCTACTTTAACTTTGTCTATTTCATCTCCTTTGCCTCGCGATTCACCTTTTTAAAACGGCTATTCTTAAGGATGCGATTGTATTTTGAAACATACCGAATAAGGTCGCGTTTGACCACTATCGAATTGTAATATTTTACCTGCATTTGTTGTGTGATGGATTTCTTTCGTTTGAACACTGAGCTCAAAACACGACGCTCTTAAAATTCGCTGTGACTTTATTATGAACAACAGCCTTATATTCTAAAAGGATAACAACTAGGTCATCTCTTTGAGAAGGCTTGACATGTTTTTAGGCACAAACACTTTTAGAAGGTATTGTAAACAATACAACATTTCACCCATATTACGGCAGTAACATTATATAAACATTCCTGAAACACTGCAGTATCTTTTATAAACATTATATTTACTTAGTAAATTGGGTAGGTATTTAGCAATCCGCACACAACGAAGGGTTCCGCTGAGGTGATAAAAGTTCCCTGTTTTCTTTATTTGGCAACAGAACTATTAAAATACATTCTATTGAAAATACCCCCTATCTCAGAAACTACTGAATAGTTGTTATTCAAAACAATTTTCAAGTAAGATGAAGTATTTTTGAAGTTTTATACTTGATTTTTATCTGAATTTCCATTTCGTACATTAAAAGTTAGGTGGGAATACAATTCTCACGAATTTGGAACCTAATAGGTGTCTCGGCATCTATTGATTTAAATAAAAAAGTCATATCAGGAACATCAGCATGTTTTTACAAAATCTGATTAACGATACACCAAACGACTATGGTACAGTCAGTGTCTTATAGAGAGAAGCGGCCATGATGGTCAAATAGATAAGAACATCGAAAGTAATCATTAATATCGACACAACCAAGGTCATCTAATAGCCTTCTTGTCCAAAAATATCGGTACACGAACAAAGTCAAATACATGAGTTCATTCAAGTCATTATTATTATGTTAACAACCACCTCGCCAAATGTAACTAAGCAGTCAAAGTATGCAAAAGTGCGGTACACTCTAGAAAATGAACTCTATTCTAAATATAATTAGAGTCAAATCGAGATGACTTCATACTAAATCAAAATTGTATTTCGAATTATGTATTTCAAATTGAATTACTTATTAACGCAGCTTTCTTTTCTAATCTGAAATTAAAGAAATCATTGCTGAAGGCGTTTGAGTCAAAAGTTTAAAAAAAACTCCTGATCACAGCAGTGTTATTGATGAGGTGGACGATGTGAGTATAATAATATTTATTATGTGCGAGCGAGGGTACACATTGGGATTGGATGGAAACACCAGTTTTTTTCAATCAAGCATCATTTATTGACTACTTATAAATGTTGTTAAAACGCCTAACCCATAAGGGCAGAGATCGAATCTTTAGTTTTTTTGACTGATACCCACCACCTGTGTTTTATTATTAACTCTATGGATACAGAACGATTTCACGTCGACAGATTATAATCTATCGGAAAATAATGCGTTAAATTGTAAGCAGTTTGTTACGGTTCATATTTTGATAGTTTACAATCACGCGAGATTGATTATAATCTAACGGTGTGTACAATTTAACGGTGACATATATACACTAATGTAGCGACTCTTTAACGGCGTTCATTTTAACTTTATATACATATAAAAGATGGAGATCACGATCCATTTTTTTAGATTTCTTGTCTGTTAGTCGATTTGTCTGTTTGTCCGGGATTCGCGTAAAAACTACTAAGCCGATTTCGATTCGATTTTCACTGATCGAAAGCAAATTCTCAGACTTATGTTCTGCGTTACCTCTTATCTCAGAATTCCGTGGAAATTTTCCCGGGAACGGTCTAAAGAGGCCAGAATAAAAAAGCTTTCTTATTTCGATGCGATGTTTTTACTCATTGATAGCAAATTTTCTGAAATTAAATTTGTGATACTTTTTATGCCAGGGATCCAGCGAATTTTCCCAGGAGCGAATTAAAGATGGTAGGAAGCTTAAAAATTAGCTTATTCCTACGCGATTTTCGACACGATACATTAT
Source organism: Dendrolimus houi (assembly GCA_039645545.1). Taxonomy (NCBI): domain Eukaryota; kingdom Metazoa; phylum Arthropoda; class Insecta; order Lepidoptera; family Lasiocampidae; genus Dendrolimus; species Dendrolimus houi. The sequence continues at coordinate 17,353,990 of CM077127.1, read as the reverse complement.
TTTTTTAATACCGCAATACTTTATGTCCTGGGAAACCCACGGAAATGTTCCCAAGAGTGGTTTAAAGTGGTTAGTATGCATATCAATTAGCTGATTAGGATATGACTTATACTAAAACATAGTGTACTTTATTTTTCAAATACTGCGGTACTTTTGATCCGGATATCCCGCGGGATTTTTCCCGGAAATAGTATAAATTTTTATTTGCATGACAATTAGTTGATTCAGATTCAATTGACACTAAAACAATGGTTTAAGTTCTTTTCCTGTAGTAATTCTGTAACATATTTTTACAGTTTCATATTAAAAAAAATAACTTGAGATATAAATAGAATAAGAAATATTAATAAAAACAATTTTTAGCTAGATGTGTTGAGAAGTTTTTTGTCACTTCTTCTCCTTAACAGCAATAACACGTTGCGAAGCGGTGTACATAGATAGAATAGGAAGTAAAATTAAATTTTGGCTTATATGTGTGACCTTCAAAAAGTGTTCTCCAGTAGAACTTATTTTGAATAAAAACATTTGAATTTCCGAATGCTTCGGTACTTTATGTCCCGCGAATCCCGCGGAAAATTTCCCGGGAGTGGTTTAAATTGGTTAAAATGCATAAAAATTGGCTGATTCCGATATGATTTCACCACAACATTAACTTAAGCTTTTTTTTCAATTACTGAGGTATATTATATATATCCTAGGTATTCTGGATTTTTTTGCTGATTATAGATCACACAAATTCATATAAGTATTTAACATTAAAATAATATCCAAGAAACATCAATTAATACCATTCAGAGGTGATAAAAAAAATATCACGAATTTTAAATTTCTTGTGTATTGAAACTCTTTAATATATTTTTCCACAAGCTCACATATACATAGAAAGTATACTCACATATACATAGTGTATTGCGTCAAATGAAATATTAAAATAAAGTTAATATTGTAAATAGCCTTGTCTGTACATTAAAGCTATTACAAAAACCCAATTGGGATCAAATTGTTTGATTAATGGAGAATATGATACAATTTATGGTTTTTTATCATAATTTTATGTTAAAATTTATGAGGTTTTCACTATTCTACAGACATTTTTGTCTTAAATGCTGAAAAAGCTAATATCGTGGGAATTCTAGTATAATTTCTCCGGAAACGGCTTAAAGTTTTTACGGTGTTTAAAAATTCACTTTTTCGTGTTTTTTACTCCTTTTACTTTAGTGCCGGAATGTTCCGAAATTTTCTTGGGAATTATACAGCTAGAAATAGCATAAAAACTGGCCGTGTTACTCTTATTGGAGCATAGTTTGATACTTTATGACATTTTTCATACATTACTATATTGAGACTTGGAATTTCCCGGGATTTCTTTCCACTTCCAAACCAGTAAATCAACTTTGACGCAATGTTCGCAAATCACAAGACACTGTTTGTATTTATTAGAAATCTTTAGTGAGATATCTGTAGTTGAATAATTCTTTGGTAACATTACTAATGTCGGGGTTTTATGGATATATCCAGGATTCATGTATTGTCATATAAAAATCCATTAAATTTTAAATATTTGTAAAATAACTTTAATCTTTGCTATCTAACTAATGTGAATAAAGTCGAGGGCGATTACTAGTTACTTTATAAAAATGAAAAAGATTTTTGTGACAGTAATAATACTATTTGAGCTTTGATTTAGTATGAAATCATCTCAATTTGACTCTAATCACATTTATTATAGAGTTCATTTTTCTAGAGTGTACCGCACTTTTGCATACTTTGTCTGCTGAGTTACATTTGGCGAGGTGGTTGTTAACATAATAATGATGACTTGAATGAACTCATGTATTTGACGTTGTTCGTGTACCGATATTTTTGGACAAGAAGGCTGATTCTAAACGACCTTGGTTGTATCGATATTAATTATCACTTTCGATGTTCTTATCTGTTTGACCATCTTGGCCGTTCCTTTCTATAAGACGCTGACTGTACAGTGTACAATGAAAAAAAAATCAATCTTCTTCAGTCTTAATTTCTTCGCAATTTCACTACGTAACTTTGTAACGATATAAGTACAAACTTTCTTTAAGATTTTATCCTTGTAGACTCAATAGTTTCTAAGACAAATGACTTACACAGACAGACGGACAAATAAACAGACGACCGGGCAAACGTGACGATTTCATAAGAGTTTCATTTTAGTAAAAATACGAAACCGTAATAAAAATGACATAATCATTCTTAAGTCTACTGTAATTATATCAATTAAAGCCAAAAAGCATTATTTTTTACCAAATGCTGCGTCTTAAAGATACAACATTAAAATTACAATGTAATCTAATAATTAAGACTAATAAGTAATTTAAATCTGATCTAAAATACTAGATTTCATTATTTATATATACTAAGAATGTGTCCAATAACACTTTTCTCTATTAAGGAGAAGACAGTTTGTGCGTGTGTTCTTTATAAAAGTTAAGTACATTGCATCGCACTTTACTTTTATCTATATAGTTTTACAACACTAACTCAGAAGGTTTGGTCCCTTTGAGTCTTCTTATTAGCTCTGTGTTATCGAAGAGCTGGATGGCCTCTACATTCATGGTGATGAAGCCATTGCTGGTGAACTTCAGCGTGTTTACTAATTGTGCTAGAGATGAGGTCCATTTTTAGATCCCAATGGAGATCGTCTGCTCTTTTATACCAACGTGCGTTGACGATATCCTTGAGTAGTTCATTTTGGAACCTTTGTATTATATTTACGTTAGTTGGCTTGGTGCAGCCCCATAGCTGTATCCCATAGGTCCACAATGACGTTAGGATTTGTTTGTATAGAAGTGTTTTATTTGATATTGACAGAACAGAATATCTTCCGAGAAGCCAGTACATTTTATTGTAGCGTAGATCTAACTATAAAAGCATAATAACCCATTTTCTTTTTATACTGAAAGAGCCTTCTTAGTATTGCCTAAGAGCCTTCTATTGACATGATTCAGTTTTTTAACTGTTATATTGAATAGGTTTGCATTTGACTGACATTGCACCTGATGTCAGGTGGAAATGCAATCTAATGTAGAGCACGCTTACCTAGAAGATACCTGTTTCCGCGAGACTTGAAGATATATGATAAAAGTGGAAGTATAGCGTTTCAGCCGCTTTGTTGGTATTTCCATCATATATCGGTGGCGTGAGCTCGTACGTCTGCTTTTCCGGTGGTAAAATGGTGAGGAAGGAATTAATTCGTGTAATTCCATGGTACACTCGCCGAAGTGTGTCCATCCTATAGAATACCAACAAACTGGCGACTTTGCGTCGATGATCTAGGCTCTGAAGCCTCTCGTCGAATAGTGGGTTATTGCCTACCAGCCTCCTGGATCTTTTCTTTATTGACTCGAGTGTCTCGAGCTGGTGATTGGCTGAGCCATCCCAAAAATGAGAACAGTATTCCATGCAAGAAAGACCGCACTTGTGCTTGCTAAAGTCTTTTGTTACCGTCTGTACTACAATACACACAATAAGTGTTGCTTTCCTGCGACGGAATTAGACGTTTTCATTCGTTAATTTAGTTGTTACCGGTTTTTGTAGGACGCCCATAGACAATACCTTTAGCCGGTTCAATCCAATTTTTACTGCATGAGACATGTTAATTTCATTGAAAAGACAATTTGAACAGCCCATTATGTGGCTTGCTTTCATCAACCAGTATTTTTCCAATTAGAATAGGCTGACAGTTTAACATTGATAAATCTAAAAATAATGACCTGTTTTAAATCCGTAGCGAGAGAATTGAATAGAGAAGCAATTCGCGTATGCCAGATAAAGATGGAGTACTACAACTACATTAATACATATCATCACGCCTATTTCCGATAGAGGAAGGCAGAGATGATGGATCTCTAATTATCACGATCTTGACATATCTTTTGCCTCGTCCACTTTCATTAATCTCCTCATACATACTTATTAGTGATTTAATTAATGTCTTATAAAATTGATCTGTGTTGTCTTAATAAAGAAGTCAATAATAATTATTATTATATGTGTCCTATATCCGCAACTTTTTTTTTTACATGTGCCATCTCTGTATAATTCTCCCATTAAGTCTATTTCATTTTTTAAAGTCGTGTGACTAAATACTTACGTATCTGTTTCTTAATTCAGTGACATAAGTTCGAATTCTGACCTTGCTTTTACCGCTTAGGTATTTTTCTGAGTTAAAGTGCTTATTGTTACAATTACCACCTATTATAGTTGTAGTAAAATATAATGAGGAAACCTACTCATCGAGATTATCTATATGGAAAACCCGCAAATTTGCCTCGGACTCGGGGGAATGTATACCCTACTTTCCCGTAAAATGGGATGGACCACCATACCTGTAGTTGGGGGCTATTTTTTTACATTTTTATTATACATAGACTTGAGGGATATCGCTAGCCAGGATCTGATAAATCACAAGGAAATTTACAACTATTAAATGTATTTTAGGATTCTGTATGCAAAGAACGAAAACAGTGGTTCTTTCTTACCTTTACGGAACCTATAATTATTATGTGTGGACTTGGAGATTTTTTATTACAATTAAATGCAACTAATGCAAGAGTCTCTTCGAACAGGTCATATACCTAATATTTGGAAGTCAGCTTTTATCTCACCAATATAAAAAAAAATGTCCTAAGCACCTGATCTCCAACTATCGTCCGATATCTATACTCTGTGTTGTAGCTAAAGTTTTTAAGAAAATTGTCAGCTTTATGATGCATTAAAAACCAGCTTTCCAATTTCTCAACATGATTTCTTAAAAGGAAGGTCGACTGTAAGTAACGTGATAGTTTTTAATGAATTTATAACGGATAATATGGACAACGGGTTTCAAGAAGATGTTATATATACGGATTATAGTAAAGCGTTCGATCGTATCAACCATGAAATCCTAATTTGCAAATTATGTAATTCTGGTATAAGAGGCGATCTCTTAAGATGGTTTAGCTCCTATATTGACAATCGCTGTCAAGTCGTTGTTTTGGGAAATTACATATCTAGAAGGATGCACATTCCAAGTGGAGTACCTCAAGGCTCATTGCTAGGTCCTTTACTGTTTTTACTTTTTATCTCCGATATAGACAGTTGTTTCATGAATTCACCTATCTTAAATTTTGCCGATGATATGAAAGTTTTCAAGTCTGTGAATTGCGTAGATGATGCTATAGCATTACAAGAGGATCTAGTTCGGTTAGATAATTCTGTTCACTAAATAGGTTAGATCTAAATACTAATAAATGTTCGTGTATAACTTTTATAAGAAAAACGACACCTATATTATTTAATTACTTTTTAAAAGGGCAAAAGCTTCAATCAGTACAAGAAATCAAAGATCTCAGTGTTATACACGATTCGAAACTATTATTTGATAGGCATGTCACTGCTATTACTAATAAAGCTTCTAGAGCACTAGGGTTCCTTATGCGTTCGATCTCATTTAGAATACGCTTCTCAAGTCTGGAATCCAAGATATGATGTATACATTAAACGCATTGAACAAATACAAGTTAAATTTATTAAATATCTAAATTTTAGGACCAACTCCAAATTAAAAGATTTTAGTATATCATGTAAGAATCACCATTTTCATGGGACTATGACGGAAAACTGTCGAAATGTTTGCTTTGAAATCGGTTGACACGAACTATCGCCAAAATAGTTTTCTGTATCGATCGTGTACTACCTATAATAAATTCGCAGCTATGATTTGGATATAACGGGTACCCCAGTTTCTGGTTTTAGGAATAAACTCAATAATCTATATTTTAAATTTTAGTGTGTAATGAACAGGTTTTCTTGGGATGTTAGATATTTTTTTTTCATGTTTAAATTACAATGCTTTTTCTCTTTGTTTTTAATTCTCTGATCTCTGATTAGATATCTTAATTTATTTCTATCTGTGGTTGCTTGTTAGCTCACTATCATTTATGTGTTGTTATTATTATAATCTGAATAACTGATAGTCATCCAAAAATTATAAAATAAAATAAATATAAAAATTAAATCCTAAACCTATTTTTTTTACTGCACGAGTTCAGCAGAGAGGCAGACAGCCCACCTGATAGAAAGCGGTTATTTACTTAGGCATTACATCATAACAATTAGATAGATGCAATTGCTTGCCTTTCATACATACACTCTACTAGTAATACTCAAGAATGTAGATTTAAAATATACGTACATTTACAGTATGTCTCAAAGCCTGTCTTCTGTGCAACAAAAATGAATCATTTTCATAAATGACATGATAATCATAATGGTCCTAGTCATCATTTATGAAACAAACCTTACAATTAGTTTAATAACAAGCAATTTAACCAGCGTAATGAAAGCCCACAATCCACTAAACTAGAGAAGCTATACCTAGCGCTTTTTATTAATATAGTTTGTCTAAAAAGCAAAGTTCTTAGACATAAATTACGTGTTTAAATACTATATGTAGTAAATAAAATACTAACAAAATAGAACTTAATCAATAATACACAGGCAATTCATATTTTATTTTTACCTCAACCAAAGTCCAAGGACTTATTTGACTCACTCATTCATTTATTTAAGTCTATATTTCGCTTTGCCCAATAGAAAGTAAAGAAAATAATTAACGAAAAATAAGGTATTGATACTACTTTGGCTACAAAGACAAATTCCACGTACAGATCTGTAAAAGCACATTTTATTACCTGTCTGCATTTCAACTAATTGTAATCCTATTATGTGCGTCTTCTTTTGTTCACTCATTTATTGGGATACATTTCTAGTTATTGTGGAAAACAGCCTATTTTCCTATTGTACTCGTTTACGGCCGCTCAGGAGCATCATTAGCCACGTGTTGCGGATTATAAGTACAAGCTAATTCTACGAAATTATGTCGACGTTGCCGGGCGGGCACATTTGCATTTGTAAAGTATAAAACGATGGTCTGATTGAGTGAGGGGGTCAGTTGAGCTACAACTACGATCTAGGCGTGGCGTATGTATATCCGGGAATCTAATATTGACGGACTTTGCGCGTTTTATTGAATTACGACCTTCTGCATTACGTTTGGATGTGTTGCGTTCGGTTATATTTGTACCTATGTTATACGTGTTTGTATAGTTCTAATAAACTCTATAATAATTCTAACGGTATTTTAATTCGAGTCCCGCAAATTCGTAACAATATTATCAATACTCATTTTATATACTTCACTTACACTCACACTTTACAAACATTGATACTCCCGCACTTAAACACACTTATAACCATAATTACACACTCACCCACACACACATGCACGCACACACTTCTTTCTATTATTATAGTGCTCTTTGGTGGCGGTTATTATAGAAATAGTGCTTAATGGGAGGCGAGGGCGAGGAGTACCATCATACAGGGTTTATCTAGTTTGAGCTCCTGTCTTTCCCATTTTATTAAGTTTCTCAAATTTTTGTACTTTATTCATTTTGTTTTTCTTTTTATGAGAAGTAAATAAATAAAAATAAATTTTAAGTAATATTTTCTTAAGTTTTCGCGACTTGTGTACATAATAAAACTACGTTTTATTATAAATTTTAAGTTTAGAAAACTTTCATTCCTAGAAAGAAAGAATAACATTTATTTAAAGACAATGACAAAAAGAAAACAACAAACAAACTAAAAATTATGTTCATAACATGCCAATGACTGTGCTGCCCAGCTCTTAGACCGACGCTATTATTGTCCCCAAGGACATCACTAACGATTCAAATCGTTAGTGATGTTATGCTTAACAACAATATTTCTATAATATGAATATTAATCACATTTAAGTTGTCAACTGCAGTTACACACTGCAATTAAATTATTATGTAAAACTTTTGAGGTAAATACCTGTTATAATTTAGTTATTGGACATTTTACTAAATAAATCTATAATTTTGAAAATCATGTTTTGCTGTATATAGCACTAGTAGGAAAAATTACCATTTTTTACATTTTATTACTTTGAACTACTTCATAAAGCACAATGATACCGATTAACTAATTATAAATATTTTATTATACAAAATAATTCATACAGCATAACTTACAAACTAACCGTTAACCATTTTCTCGCGTCGCGTATAATCTTTGTCGCTACGGTGTACAAGCATCCTAATGCATGTATGATCAAACATTTGATTGTCAACATACACACGATAATAACTACCTGCCAAAGGTAATCGAATAGTATCTGTCAACTGAATAAATGTGGGTGGTGTACTACTGAAACTAAAAATGATAACTTACACCACAATAAAATTATTTTTCATATCGAAAACTTACAATACTTCTAGATATATTAGAATTATTTATAAAACTGGATCTAGAAAACTTTTAGAAATTGAGCGTTAAAAATAAAATACACTTGCATCTCATTAAGGCCAAATGATACTAAATTCGACAACACGCAAAATTAATTTTTATTACTCAATATTTCCTTTTTTTGAGCTTAGGAAATACATATACATAGTAAGTAACATGAATGTTTGAAAAAGTCGTACAAAAGTTCAAAACACAATGCCTTGTAACTTATTTGGTAAAGAATTTGAAAAGAGGTCTATTCAATACTATTCTCCGTTGTATAATCATATTATATCATAACATTACAATAAAATTGCATGTAAGTATTACGTGTAGGTGAGATTTATAGTAATACTAGGATATGACAGTATATAGACGGTCAGACGGCGAGCGTCACAAAGCTCTTCTTCCTCACCGTTTATGCTCGTCGCATACTAAAGGACATCAAGTTGACACGGTATTGGACCCAAGCTCTAACTGGATACGGAGGGTTCGTGGCTGACCTGCACAGGATTAAATTAAGAGACAACCCAGCATTTTTCTGTGACTCCGGAGGTGACGAAACTATCCAATACTTGTTGTTAGGGTGCCCGGTATACGACCGGCCCAGGTGCGACCTCGAGACCGTTACAAAAACCAGGACCGCAGAGGTTACTATTTTGATTTGCTCTCAGGTAAGGACTCGAGGCCACACCTGGACGGTTTTGCTTGCGGCTGGTAAAAGAGGCTGTGAAGCGCAACAGTACGAGGTGATGGTGGGTTCCGTCACCTCTGACGTCACATATATAATAAAGAATATATACAATAATGTGTGTGAGTAATATATTATGTATGATGTATTGTAGAAAGTTCTGACTTGGAAAAGAACATCTAATATTAAAATAGCTATATAAAGGCCTGATTATGTTAGGGGTGAAAAGGGGTCTGAAGGGCCCTTATATATAAAAAAATACTAGGATATGCCCCCGACTTCGTCCACATTTAACAGGTAACGTAATTATAGTTAGTTTGCTAGTATTTAAAATCAAAAGGTATTTTCAGCAGGGCAGCGGATTTTTTAGTATGAAAATACATGAGTTCTGAAGATTCCCGTAAAAACCCGGGAAAAGTAATATTACTAAAGGCATACACAACTAAACCTGTACTAAAGATGTCAAATAAATATAGAAATTGTCATATCAAGCAAGTCCTACATTCTGTAATTTTTAAGTTATGAAATCCGGGGAAGTTGTTGTTGGAAGTCCTGGATTATATTGTTTTAGTATCAATCGGATCCGAATCAACTAACTTTATGTATACTACCGACTTTTAACCCCTCCCGGGAAAATTCCCGCGGTATTCCCATAATAAAAAGTATCAGATATTTTATTTCAGAAAATGTGCTATCAATCAGTATGAAAATTGCATCAGAATCTGAATTTTTTTCAACCTAGCCACTTTAAGCCAATCCCAGGAAAATTCTCGAGGCATTCTCGGGATAAAAAGTAGCACAGATTTTAAGATTAAGAGTTTGCCATCGATCAGTGAATACCATATCAAAATCGGCCCAGTACGTTTTACGTGAATCCTGAACAAAAGGACAAATTGCAAACCGACAAAAAATCTAAAAAAAATTGCATCGTGTTCTCCGTTGTCTATCGCTAATTCCCTGTCAAGGTAGTGACTACGTCATAACTCTGCTAGTAGTAAATAAAATAACATTTTCACAAAATGTATAAAACATTACTCGTTTTTTTATATATAAAAATTCCCTGTCACAGTGTTTGACCGCGATGAGGTCCAAAACTACTCAACCGATTTTGATGATTTTTTCATGTTGCTGGATTTGTTTCAACTTAGGACATAGGATAGGTTTCATTTTAATTTATAGTATTTTTTTTAACCGAGAGGTCGGTAAGTATGAATTCTGCTATTAAATAAGTTACAAAATCATCAAATAGATGGCGCCATATTTTAAGTCCCACACTTTCTTTGATTAATAGTATGTGAACCTTAATCAATATAAATCTATCTAATATATATAAATAAAAATGAATCGTAGAAATATATGTACGCGCATAATTTGAGAACGACTTTACCGATTTTGATGACCTTTTTTGTATAAATTTGAGTGGGTCCTCAGATGGTTTAGATTCACAATTAGAGCCGGTAGGTGGTGCTGGGATCGGGCCCAGATTTTATTTTTTCAGGGCAGTACAACGTTTGCTGGGACCGCTAGTAAAAACGGATGCAAATATGAATTTTCTGTATACTGTGTATTGTTTTTTGCGCCTTTGGTGTCGTGGATTGCATCGTCGTCAGTCCAGCCCCCATGAGCTAGTGACTGCGTTATTGTATTTTGTTACACATAATCGGATTAGAGGCGAATGTTGTCTGCCGCCTTATACAACTCGAACGATGCTTGCATACAAATACGACTGTACTTCAACCTATTTAGGATTTAAATACATTTTAGATAATGCACAAATAACGAGCACTTTGAATACTATCTTTTGTAGGATTAATTCAACCACAATTATCCGTGATTTTAAATATACAAAATTATAATATGAAGTTGCGAATGGTACTCTTCAAAATATTTGCGTACGTAAGCCTGAAATATGGCAAGCGGCTGCAGCGTCGTCGATCCAGCAGACTTCTATTACACGGATCGGTTACCTTAAGCTGGGGTTCACTGACTAAAGCCCTTCCTGGAGCTTTTTTAGATTACTGTCACCGTCGACACGTAGTTGTTAACAATTTATACCATGAATGTTTAAGAAAAAATAGGATAAAGATGTAAAAATGCACTACAAAAATATTCGATATTAATATTTATATTAAGAAAAAGGTGTGGTAAAAATTGTGCAATAACACTAAAAATACACCACAAGATACATTAGAGTGATAAAGTGGATTATAATATACGTGCTCTTATCGTAATCATGCATAGCGTGACATCGATCGTTAGACGCTAAACTATCTAGTAAGCTTGCTATTTGCTATTGCTGTCGTCTCAAGCGGCTAGACTACGGTGTCAGGTTTGCGTCCGGTGGTTCTCGGGAAAGATCTATTTATGCGTTATGTTCCGCACTGTTTCTGTTCGAGTCATGAAGCTGTGTTAACAGGGCATGAGCGGTACAATCGACAAAATATTTCTCTCCGGAATCACGTCGGGCAGACTGTGTATAAATGGAGTGCCTCACTTACCAAACTTCGGAAGATGGCAACTAAGGTGCTCCACCACAATTACCGCTTGCGTAACCCTGGGAAAAATATTTTTCTCCGTGAATCTAACGTGTAAGTAATTCTTATATCAGTGGATGTTCTTATAATAAACACAGGGTAGGAATTAATCTCAATATACTTCCGTGACAAAATTGCTTTGGGTGTGATTACTGATTACTTATATCTAGCATGCTGATTAATGTTACTATTACTCTGTGAATAATATGCTTGTTACGCTATTGAAGAGTGGGTATTTACTCTGGTGTCTGCTGATTTACATAAAGAAAACTCAATTGGACATTATCTACTTAAATGTAAAACTTGAAATAAAAATTCTAGAACCGCTAGTCGGCGCTATGAATACAGATAGTCTATCAACTAAAATACAGTAAATTTCTATATTGTAAAGGTACACTTGTTCTAACACACAATTTGCAGCAATTGGTTACTAATACTCGCTGCCTGTAATTTACGATAGTACATAAGTAATAGTGAGGGTAAAATCAAATAAAAAATCGTAACAACACGCTACGTAATCATAATAGGCAATAAGTGATTTCTTTATGATATTTTACCCGTTCATAAGATTTTAGTATGAGATGTAGATATAATGCAAAAGATCCCTGAAAAAGATTATTTTAATTAGTCATAAAAATACACAAACACAAATATAAAATATGTATTCATATATACGATTTTTATGCAGCTTTAATGATACATTATGTTCAACATTAGAGTTATTTGTACATTGAAGGGACCTCAAATTGGTTTAATTATCGACTCTTACATTATTTCGCCCATATAACGCATTTCCACCTTGATTAGAAAACTTAGCTCTCTACATTATGATAAACTTAGGCTATTGCCTAAGTTTTATATTATAGTATAATACGCATCTACTGACACATGAAATGATACTTGTATGCGTCGAAATTTAAATATATTTTCATTTGCCCGAGACTTCACAGAACTGCACGGTATTTCAATTTAACCAACTATCATCTTAAACTTCGGCTTGAGCTTGGGTATTTTACTAGAATACAAACGAGCCTTATAGAATGATTCTAACATAGATCAAGAATAGTTGATATTTATTTGGCTATACTTCGAAGATTCGTTTTTATGTATAATATAATCATGAAAGAAGAATGACAATCTCTGCACTATTAATGTGTTACCCATATCAAGTCAATGTAATTTTACGTATATACGTAAAATTTGTGTAAAATTGTTCATTTATTTCTGGTATGAATTTTAAAGTTTTTAATGATCGCAAATATGTAAATTATAGTACCTAAAACATTGATTGAAAGTTCTGGACTTGTATTTATCTATCAATTGTAAGAGTACTAAATATTTTAATGGATATGAAGTATAGGTTCCAGGTAAAGCTCAAATGGATGGAGCATGATGACGCATGATGTGTTCAGTGGGCTGAACACATCATGCGATACTCGGACCAGAGATGGACAAAGATAGTGACAGTATAGTACGTATGGCAAACGTCGTGCAGGGCGCCAGCTCAAGCGTTGGGACGACGACATCCGTGCCGTCGCGGGTCCAAGGTGGCTCGCAGTGGCCCTGGACTGAGAGCACTGGGGCAACTGGGGGAGGCCTTTACCCGGACGGGGGGTCCAAAACTAGAATTATTATTCTAGTTTTGGACCCTCCGTCCGGGTAAAGGCCTCCCGAATATTTATTAATATTAAATTATTATTGTATGACATGTTCGTTATGGACCAAATAAAAAGGCTTTTAATTTAAAATTAATTTAGGGCCGATTTTCAATCATGAGATAAAAGTCATCATTCGACTAAATTATAACCTGACTAATTCAAAAGTAAAACAATTCAACTGTTTTATTCATGCAACTGTCATTTTTAAAGTTTCCATGTTTTGTTTTATTCTATAGAATATTAATTTATCTGGCGATTAAACCTTCGCGAAGTATAGGTTAGCAGATATGCAAAAAAAAAGAAGATATATTGAATCAATCGAAATTTTTGACATCTACAAATATAAGATACGTAATAACAATTAATTGATCAGGTATATTTCAGGAAGCGATATGACATTAGTGTACCCAAACGACGTAACTATGACTAGACCACAAAAAAGTAGAAAATAAAACAAATATACAATGTAGGAACTTGAACGGGTGCGGTGTCCGACAGTGTAGGCCATTGATGCTCGCCAATTGAGATAATGGCTTCAAATGCAGATGATTACTAACCCATTCATTGGAAACTAGCTGTTAGTAGCCCGGTATGTTCACAATTTATATCATTACCTCGCGATAAGGTACTTCCATTAAATTAAGTTAACGTTAACTACGCGTGCCGCCAGCGATGAAATGTATTTACCTCCGCCTCTAATATATTGTAAATGCATACGATTAACGGATCGCGGTGAATTTCGCTTCTGCGTTGTGACATTTTAGAGGTTGGGCGGAAATTGGAATGTAACAATATTGCTATATATTGCAAGTAACTAATAATTTTATCTAAACCGGCCTGTTACGTAAACATTGTAGTTTACGCTGTAATAGCTTGGATTCTGATAATTGTATTTATTTTATGTTTACAGGTAAGAGGACAAAAAATAAAATGTGTTCAACTGTGTACATACAATCGCCTATGGACTATCTATTTGGAACACAAAAGGCGAAGATACGTTGCTAACCTCATCGTAATTTTAGATATCTGTGTTGACAGTTTTTAGGTTTGTATGTATAATATTATAGAATTCAAAACATGACGTGTCTGTACATTGCAGCTATTAAAAAAATCAATAGACTATATAAACGACTAAACGACGAAGAACACGGTGTAATTTTTTTTAGATTTCTAGTCTGTTTGTGTTTGTCTGTTTGTCAGAGATTCATGTAAAAACTACTGGGCCAATTTGGATGCACTTTTCGCTGATCGACAGCTAATTCTTACACTTAAAATCTGCGCTACATTTTATCCTGGGAATCTTGCGGGAATTTATTTGGGAATTATTTAAAATGGCCAGATTGAAAAAAAAAACGAATCCCTGTGCGGTATTTTTTTCACTGATCGATAGCAAATTTTAGGTAATGAAATGTGTGATACTTTTTACCCTGGGAATCCCGCGGGATTTTCAAATCAAGCGTGTATGAAGTCGCGGGCATATCCTAATTTATAATATAATAATAAAAACAACTCATAAAGAAATCCCACTTTCGCGCTTGGGTCACCCCATTGCAAGGGAACGGATTTAATAGATATGCATGGGCTTAAGCCCATGCATATCAAGGTTTGCAGATTTCTCACAGTGCTTTCCTTGACCATCATCAGTAAATTATAATTGTAACAATAATTGTAATTTACTGATGGTGAAAATTAACTTTAGAAATAACCAATAACCCATAGGGTTTGTCTAAGTATTTGTAATAAATATTTTGATACAATTTACGTTATTTTTAATGTTTATTTTTTAAAGTTTAATTTACGTAAGTTATATTTTAATTTTCGATGATCATCTTCTAAATCTAAACAGCATTTAAATACATCACAAGGTTAATCTGAGTCGTCAGCTTCTGTACCTATACCTCTCCACACTATTCGAGAGGATTAAGTAATAATTGTGCGTAATTGTCATCTTGTTATCATTAAACTTGTTGTTAATTACTGATGTGACATAATTTTATTATTATGAGTGCACAATAAAATTCAATGTACCATTAAGCCAGCGCGTGGCCCAATGATTTACACAGTAAACTTTCGTCGTAACCGAGATTTACGATGTCACACAAACAGCTATTTTTGAAACAGTCCGACTCTCTTCGCACGTTAATTATAGATGTACAATATAACTAAATAATATTTCGACGCTGCAGCTCTTGCCTTGAAAAAATATTGTTCCTTCGCTACTTATGTACGAGTTTCGGACGCCGAGGCGCTAGTGACGTATATACAAAAATTAGAAGTGTATAAATATGTCAGCAGTAGCATTGGCTCATTTTTTTCTTTTGAATAGGGAAGCCAACAGTCATATCAAGTGAGATACTTTTTATAAAATGTCAGAACGTCGTAGCCTCATACATTTTGTAAGAGCGTACCTACTTATGACGTCAGTAGTAGACAAATAAAAGGAGTCAAATATTGCACTAATTATTGTTTGAAAGTAACCAAAAATTATTTCTATCGTGATATTTTAAAAGTAATATAACAAGATGTTATTTTAAAGCCTGTTCTTTTATAAGTAAAAATATTAGAATTTATTGTAACATGTATCCGCATCCCTATTATTTTAGGTAGATAGGCGTAACTTTGAGTCCGACTTCAGTAGAAGAGTAAATTTTTAGAAAGTTCTGGCGGGTCCTTGCTTTGCCCATACCGCATGTTCGAAGCCGAAAGTTTTCAAGGAGTCTGCAGAGTTCTAAAAATATAAGGAAGCATGTCGTTCGGTTGAGCAATGTTTAATATTACAAGTATTATTGTTAAGTTCAACAAATAGTACTGTGTGCTCGAATGTAACTTTGTGTCAAAATTATCAATGAAGAATTTACTGAGGTTTAAAAATGTGAAAAAGAAATAATTAATTACATTTTTATTTATATAGATAAAAAAACTATACAATAATTCACTTAAACAGAGACAACATCATTCATATACTTAATATGTTTTAAAAATTATACATTTTAGCTAAATTGTTTATAAAAATAGACGATAATAAGATAAATTTTATCTTAGATTTTTCGATTTATTTTAATCTTTAAAGCATTTATTATTATACAGGTATTCTTATATTGATATTCTTTTATTGGGTAATATAAATATTATTGTTATTAGTGATATCAGTATAATTAACTACTTATCCAAATACCAAATAATGAATGGCCTTTGCCTTCTGACGTCAAATTCAAAGGACAATGTTTATATTTTATCTTTCGTTAACAAAGTGGAAATTTGAAAGCGCAATAGCCATGAAGTAAATGATGAGACATCGTGCTCGACATACCATATGGGTTTATTTTTACATTTCTATAATATAATTTATTTATTACAATAGCTTAAAGATCTAGTCCAATATGAAAATTTTACCTGATTAAACCTTTAAACCAGAGTATATTGTCCTTTCCCACAAGAAGAGAAGGCCCAATCTAAGTACAGCAGTGGTACTACCGTTTATGGGCTGTTTATATTATGTATCGAACAAATTGTATATTTCTAAAATGAGCAAGATACACTTGTATTATACAACAGATAAATAATGTGAATCCAAAACCACCTAGATTAGGATGTGACCTTTTATGAGATTAAAGATTATAAATATATTACACGAACAAAGCAGTTCAGAACTCAGACAAGGCCACAGACAATGATATCATTTTTATAATTCTAATACAGCGAGAAAGGAAAGAACCAGCTAGCACCATAGCCTGAAAACTCGTTTCAGATGAACGTTGATGTCGCTATACATCATGTTAGGACTCTCAACAAGCGAGATAAGAGCTAATGAAAATCAAAGTCGTAATGTGGTAGTTACGCTGCTTGCTAGTATTCCATATTCCTCGCAAGCAATCTAACTACCGATGAAATTCGTTGAAATCAAGCAAGCGGAGACTAGCACACGTCTTTGTAGTGTCTCTTTCTCTCTCTCTCGAATGTAGAATCTTTAACACCGCGGATGCGAGTCCTATGGATTATAAATTATAACCCGCCTAACTTATCTGTGAAATGGCAAAAAATGGAACTACAGCCGCCAAGTTGAAATTTCATACAAATTAGGGCTGCCAGTTCCAAAAAAGTTGTGTATTCATTAATGGCGTTATTTTTAACGCTATAAATAAGACGCATTTGACCTCAGTCAATAACTGTAACATTATCTCAAATTATTTATCGAGCATTATAATATATGATTATAGTATGTTTTTCAGCTTTTGCGACTAGTAAGTACGCATTTTTTTATGTTTGCTTGTAGGCAAACTGGCAAACGAACCACCTGGTGGTAGGTGGCTACCGTCGCCCATGGACGTCTGCAAAACAAAGGGAGCCGATGCATTGCCTACCTCGTTGAGACTTTAAGTATCTAATTACGCCCTTTTTGAAGAACCATAATGTAGCTCTCTGGGAAAACCGCGGGAGTTCATTCTGTAACTTGCACAAATATGGCATGATGATGGCACAAAACAAGGTATAAACAAACAATAAAAATACCGTGCTTGAAACCGTTAAAACAGTTTTATTATAAATTTCAGTCTTTGTTGTACATCAAAACAATCAATTACAACAAAAAAACATAGGCATGTACAATAATTATTTCATAAAACAAAAAGCCACCGCTAAAAAATATTTAACACCGGCAACACCAGCACAAACACAGCGACGTTCTTCATTTCACAGATAAGTTGGGAGAACTATAATCAAAACGATTCCCGCACGAGACCTATGGCATAAGCAAGCAGAAATCTCCTACACCTGACAAGAAAGCCTCACCCTATACACAAATGAAAATAAACCCCCTTTAAAAATGGCAAATCTATTCGAAATACGATCTGCGTAACACGTCCGGCCTTAATTCAATAGAAATAAAAGTCTAGTTTTGATTATCTCTACCATTCGTTTTTCATTAGTATAGTTTACGATAAGCTTTAAAACACATATAACCCCAGGAAACGTCTATCACACAGCTTCAATAAAATAGAATCCAATAAAATAGGCATATTGGCACGAAACGGCGCAGTTAGAAATGTCAGCGCGCCGCAGAGTGAATGGACTCAAGTTTTTGTTTGTTTATTTGCACATATACGTCCGCATGCATGCGCTAATAAAGCGGGCATCAGAAAAGATTCAAAACAATGAAGTCACTAGTTAGTCATAATATTACCGGCGATTACATGAAGCCAAGACTAATTTGAGAGTCCACCCTACGCACAGTTCATTACTTCCGCACGTGTAAGAAAAAGGGATGATGATAGCGGATATATATCCGCCTTAATACTAAAATAACTATCGCGTGATAACGATTATTCTTTATAACAAAACTTTTATACCATTAATTTTTTATTGCATGTGTTCAGCATGCATGCAGACGGAAACCTGATGGAAAGCGGTTACCATCGCCCATGGACATTTGTAGCATCAAAGCTACTACCAATACGCTACCGCTCGCTAAAGAGCGACTGAAACCTGGCCACTTATGCCAGAACAGAACTCAAGTTTGTTATGGTGACATACCCTAGACTAGAAGCGGTAGCCATCCAGACAGGCAAATAGCCTACTACCTGGCAAAAAATGGCTTTGAGATAAGTTTAAAACGGTCTATGTAGATACTTCTAGGAGATTAACTGAATATATAAAGTGGTAAACCAAGGTTTTTAATAAATGAAAACATCATCACGAAAATTAAGTTTATTCTATATGCATAATTATTATTCTCATAACTTTTATATGCTTTAGGACTTGATTATAATATCAAACATGAACAGAATTAGACACGATAACCTGTTAAGGGCCGTATTCTTAAGCAATACCGTAATATTCACAACGACGCTTGAGATAACTGTTGCGTCCATATAAAGAACAGCGAAATAACCAATAAAATAACATAATCAAACCATATTATGATGTATCCATAGTCCATACCATCCATTCATAGAGTATCGTATCGTGCGAATTTGCACACGTCCTACATACTGTATAATAGGTTGGGGAAAAAGTCTTTTCGCATATAGTATGTATGAATTTGTAATAAGATCTCTTTGGCTATACCATTTGTATCAGGCTGGTTTTGGTATCATTAAAAAGTTTTACTTTTAAGGAAGACAATTGCACATTCAAATTAGGAAAATGTGTGATTTTCATTTGTTTTTCTTATTGTTAAAGTGAGTGAATCTAATGAAGAAATTCGATACATTTTAAAATTTTACTACAAAAAAGGTAAAAATGCAACACAAGCCGCGAAAAAAATTTGTGATGTTTATGGACCTAATGCAGTATCTGTGAGAGTAGCGCAAATCAGGTTTAAGCGTTTTCAATCCGGAAATTTTTATATCAAAGATGCACGTCGTTCTGGTCGCCCTGTTACGGACAAAATTGATGCCATTTTTAAAAAAGAGGAGCAAGATCGGCGTATTAGTAAGTACGATGTAGCTGGAGAACTGGGAATTGACCACAAGATGGTTTTGGCGCATTATAAGCTGGGGACACAAAAAAGCTCGATATTTGGGTGCCTCATGAGCTCACTGAAAGAAACCTAATGAACCGTGTACTCATTTGTGATTCTTTATTACGACGTAATGAAACCAAACCATTTTTGAAGAAGCTGATAACTGGTGATGAAAAGTGGATCACGTACGACAAGAACGTGCGAAAAAGATTGTGGTCAAAGGCCGGTCAGGCCTCACAGACTGTGGCGAAACCCGGGTTAACTCGCAACAAGGTGATTCTGTGTGTATGGTGGGATTGGAAGGGCATTATTCATTATGAGCTGTTACCGCCAGGCAGGACTATCGATTCTGAACTGTACTGCGAACAACTGATGAGATTAAAGCAAAAAGTTGAGAGAAAGCGGCCGGAATTAATCAACAGAAGGGGTGTGGTTTTTCACCCTGATAACGCTAGACCTCACACATCTTTAGCCATTCAGCAAAAATTACGAAAGTTTGGCTGGGAGGTGTTAATGCATCCGCCGTATATTCCTGACCTTGCACCTTCAGATTTTCACCTGTTTCGGTCTCTGCAGAATTCCTTAGGCAGTGTCAGGTTAACATTACGAAAGGACTGCCAAAACCACTTGTCGCAGTTTTTTGATCAGAAGCCCCAAAATTTTTATAGCAATGTGATCACGTCCCTACCTACAAGATGGCAAAAAGTTATTTAACAAAATGTCACCTACATACTTTAGTCAAATGTAAATAAACTTTATAAAAAACCTTTTGATTTTTTATATAAAATGCGAAGAAACTTTTTCCCCAACCTAATATAAACATGACATGTCTGGAATTACATGCCCTTAAAATTATTTCAGCTTTGTGACGCCTCGTTCGTAAATAATTTTAGGACAGGAAGGATTATCATTAAAAACCTCGGTTTACATGTCAATTTTGATCCAGAATAAGGGTCGTTCAATTAAAATTTTAGGTCGTTTTATTAAAAAATATATTCCAATGGCTCATAAAAAAGTATCTGTAAATATTTTACTATGAAAAACAATTATTGACTGCAAACATTTCTAAAACAATGATTTTCGAAGCAGCACCATCACCATCTCACCACAAATGTGAATCTAAGTTCATTAAATTTCAAATTAAGATGCAATCAATCAATTTTAATCTTGTAATAACCGCATTTTATGTGCGCAGTGAAATTTATTTTTGTCTGTGTCTATAAAATTCGGAATTCGAAATGTGAACGGAGTCCCGTGATTTGTTTTCCCGGGAAAACAACATTTAGAGCTTCCCAGAAATGATGTGGTCAAACCATTATGCGAGCTAAACATTAATTATGCAATCAAAGTTCAATGACGTGGTATTAGCACTAATGTATCGGTTTCTAAGTGGATTATAGAGACGGGCTATCGCCGGGGTGCAAATCAGTGCGCGCGCGCAAAGGTCATGCCAGTGCAATCGAATCGCGAACTAACGCAACAAGTATCTATGACTTGCTATTCCACACGCACAAGTGATATGACGCTAACATATCCGAATATAGTCACAACAACCTCTAAAGATTACGCATAATGGAATACGCATTTGCTAATACTCGTTGAACCCGACTTAAATGACTTGGAGAACATAATTACGAATACACTTATATAAATAGCTTAAGTCTTGTATTCTAGAATACTAGTGATGCGTAAGGTCGCTTGTGATTCTAATCCGTCCAAATTACCAACGAATACATAAGGCGTCTTTAGGGTCAATCCTTTCAATGTTAGCGCTTCTATATTTTAATTTTTAATCATCGTTCTGCGTTTAAAAAACTGCTTAGACGAACGGACAGTTGTGTGCTTGGGGGCTCCGGGCAACTAATATTTTCGCACACCACATATCCAGCTGTAGAGATTTTATCACAATATTTTCTTTTACCGTTAACCTGTGGCAATTTTAATAGTAATATGCTTATTAGTTCACAACATTGCCTAAGAGATGCATGTTTTCTACTGTGTTTCTACTGACTTCGATCCCACGTCACTTAATAAGACGCAACGCTTTTATAATTTAACCAAATTTTTAAACGAAGTCATTAAGACAGCTTTTTACGGTCTATTAAAATAATCTGGCAGTCAGTAGCAATCTTTGTATGCGACGAACTCTAGGACTAGTCACAACTGTATTTTCACAAGACGTTTCAATACGATCCTTCGAGTCTAGTTTCTTATTTGTGATCGTTGAAAGCCTTAGATTAGATTAATTAATTAATTAACTAATGTCGTGAATTTTATGAAAAACATTCTGTATAAAACAATTATGATTTAAATAACGAGAGAGTGATGAATTGATCTAGTCAATCATACTCTTCGTATTAAAAATGCAATTACATCCCAAAACTCACACACACCGCGTTTTAATCAAACATTTATTCATGCCGTTATGTGTGATTAAATCACACATTACGCTTCATCTTGTGAAGAAAATGATGCAATAACAGCAATCACCAGTGATATTGTTTGCAAGCTGTTTACTTTTAAAGATTGTGAGATATAAACAGTTCACAAGCCTTACAATATTTGTTTAAAATAAAACCCTAGTTAATTTTGTTCCTTTAAACAGGCCTTGGCACAATGTTTATTATATAGACAGTGTTAATTCTCTTTTCTTTCACCTTATCCCAATTATTTGAAAGTTTATTTATTCAAGAAAAAACAAGTTTTAGAAAAATCATAATATAAGCCATGTAATAGAAGCGTCAGCAAATTTAGGTCTTTCACTGGCAGGAACTGACACAAAACGTTCTACGCAGTTCTTGGGTCAATTTGAAAAAAAACACGTTTCACTAAACAATTGACATGTTCAATACAGACGTGCAATTCTTCCTTAAAAACAATAAATATGCTAAACGTAAAACTGTATCATTATTCACAATTTTGCACCAACGCATTTATCTTCAAGTTCCCTCCAAAAATTCTTAGTAACAGAGTCATGATATTTAATCTTTTCGGCAGTTGTAACCAAGCTCGAGTGCAGAATAGGCCCTTTGCCTAAGCAAATATTTGCCCTTCCCTGTAAATAGCGACTGACTACAGTTCAACACCTACACTTGTGAGAACGTACTACATCTTAAGGTAACATATTATATTCCCTTTCGCAAGTTAGTAAACAATATTTGTAGCTTAAAACTTTATAGATTATCGACAACATCATCTATCATTTAAAGTCTTACCTTAATTAAAATTTCTGCGTAGATTTCAAGTAACTACTTTTAATTTTACGAACATGGGAATTGGGAAGATATAAAAGAATACTTTATACATTAGTGTAGAATACTATAAATTTTATTAAGTATTTAGTTTGTATAAATAAATAAATCTGTAAGGTTTAATGGTCTAATGGTATACTACAATATTTAAAAGTAGGTATGTACTTTTTTTTATTGTACTCGTAGTATAGGTTCGCGTTTGACTACAATGATGCCCTTTGTGGAGCGAAGATGTGGTCTAGGATAGAGCACGCTTACCTAGAAGGTACCTATTCACACGTGACTTGAAGACACCCAGGTTATAAGTATCGGGAAAGACAGACTCCGGCAATGAGTTCCACTCCTTTGCGGTGCGTATGATGAAGCTAGATGCAAAGCGCTTCGTTCTCATAGGTGAAATATCCACCATATATCGATGCCACATGCCGGTGTGTCTGGTGCGTAAGTACATTAGATGAGTTATTTACGGTTCTGAAAAGCATATATATTTGAAAACTTGAAGCTCTAGCGCAGGTAACAATAATTTCAACTCTTTTTTCATTTAAGTATATTAATATACATAAGCAAATACAATCCCTCGAATATTTAGCTAGGATAATCCGTATATGTATAAATTTTGATGTAATTTCAAATACATTAGGGTAGAGTCAAGTAGACCCAGACGATAGTTATCTCGTACATTATATGTCTACAATAGGGTGACTGTGAACATCTAACTTTACACCGAAAGCTAGTTTAGAAATTACTTGATTTTGTTTACACATTTGCAAATATTATTCCTACTCCATGAATCATATACACAGATAGACAATTACAATGCAATGTTTCAGGTTATGAATTCAATCTTTGCCACAATTACTTTTAGACCTCCGTTTTCAAGCCAATTTTTTCAAAACTTTTACTCATCTACAGGCCCAACACTATAAGCAATCGTAGAAAATAACAACTATTTATTGTTCGCAATAGTTGAAAAATATGATGTTTATTAGTGTCAATCACGCTCAAATAGTTTTTGACTTCATAGATTCGGCAATCTAAAGACTCCAAAACCAAAATAAAAACTAAACAGCGAATACTCCAATTAAAGACACATTTGGCAGAATGAAACAAAAACATATCGTACATTAAACAAGAGAATCCGACGTTAATAGTTTTACGAGTAGCACGTTAAATCGCATCAAAATGGATGTATGTATAATATATAGTAACTGAACATGTTTATTTTGCTGCATTCGGAGGTTATCGTGACATCGAGACGAATCTTGGCCTTCATCCAACCACTTTCACTCAAATCATAACACTGATAATAATAATAAGATCCCAGACAAGCACTAACACTGATCTCGCCTGAAATCACGTTGTTATGTAGTGAAACGGAGTGTTCCCACTCATAAACTTAACTCGTTCAAGTTCAAATATGGAGCAACACAGCGTAAACTACGCTACGATCAATTTAGGTCTTTGGTAACCGTTTAGCCCTCCAAACAAGTGGCATTAGCGCTAAACGAATAGAATAGAAAATGTATATGGCAATGACATATCGTTATGCTAAGTATTATGTCATTCCCATACATTTTCATTCTATTCGTTTAGCGCTACTACCACTTGTCTAGGGGGGCAGCATAGATTTTAAAGCGTCGTTAAGCTCTGCCAGTAATAGTTCTACAAGACACTGAATTATTTCCTACCACTTAAAAAAAGGGCAAGATTTTAGAAAATACCTTTTGTTGTCTACGTTTTATTTTACAGTCCTTTCAGATTTTAATATATAGGTACTACTTCTAGCATGATACAAAATATGCTGAGATAGATAGACTAATGATCTTGGATCACTTATTAATTCACCACAACATATTGTGTGCACGTTTTGCTCCTACAATAACCATGGGAAGTAGAAAGTAATCAACATTCATTATGCGTGCATTAGATCATTCACACGTGAAAATGACAGTAGTGAGAAAATAGTATTCAGTATTATCAAACACGTGTTAAAAAGCATTATGGAAAAATCCAAACGAAATTATTGATAGGAGCAAGCAATAATTCGAATAAAAGTAGGAAAATACAGTAACAAAATTTGAACTAGCCTACTTATTAGGAAGTCAGTGGTTTCTAAAAAAACAAATATACATCATTAGCACTACTCAAGCAAATGACCAATTCGTGACACTCCAAGTGAGAGTTGGTTACTATGTACTGAGCGAATGTGTTAATTTAAAAAAAACCGTTCGTTTCGACCTTAGTATGACTTTAAAAACCATATCTAAGTTTCCAGGGATTCATATACACACTTCTATAATATAAGTACAACTATACATATACGTTATTCTTAATATACGAAACACCTATATTATTTATTTCTTCTTATAAACCCAAATCTAAGAGTTTACATTATCTATAATATTATAAAATTCTAAAAATGCCGGATCTGTACATTAAAGCTGTACATTTTAAAAAAACACTATATAAACGATCAACACGATGCAATTTTTTTTCGATTTCTTGTCTGTTCGAAATTCACATAAAAGCTACTGGGCTGATTTCGATGTGGTGTTCGCTGGTCGGCAGCAAATTCTTAAACTTAAAACCTGCGCTACTTTTTATCCTGGGAATTTTTGGGATTTCGCGGGATTCTGGGAGTGTTTTAAAAAGGCCGGATTAAAAAGAATTAATGCCAATGTGTTTTTTTTTTGTTTGTGTGCTCGATACCAAATTTTATGTAACAAAATGCTGGCAATCTCGCAGGAATTTTCCCGGTAGCGGTTTTTAGTTGTTCGGGTGCATAAAAATTAGATTATTCCGACACAGTTTTCACTAAATCGATAGCTTACATTGATTTTTAAATGCTGCGGTATTTTATGTCCCGGGAATCCCGCAGGAATTTCAAGTCAAGCGTGGACGAAGCCGCGGGCATGTCCTAGTATATAATAATAAGATGCAAAATTGCAAGTACACTTACTTTTCTGCACTTTAAGAGGGTCACTCAATAATTGTTACTTTCTTTCAAGGCTATTGGCACTATAAATGTCAGGTTATCGGGTTATGCTGCTGATTGTGTACATTATAGTATCTCAAATTGCGTATACCAACTAACTACGTACAAGTATGTAGTCAATTTGATTGGATTATGTTTGTGACTTTTTCAAGACAGTGATAATAAAAATAGATATGTAGGATGTTTTCGATAACTGCAATAGCATTTAGTTATTTAATATCCGGGACAAGAAAATCGTTGCCGCAACTAAGGATCTCGAGTCTACGTGAGTAAAGCTGAACAAGCTGATAAGGATAGCGTGGTATACTTTTTTCACATGATAAACATTGTATAGTATATTTACTTGACATTGATTTTAGTTTCCGTCGTGGAGAACGAAATCCTGTAATCTGTACAGTATCTGTAACAACTACTTAAAAGTTACTTACAAGTTAAATATCTTTAAAAAAGATATTTAAATATCCTAAAAAAAAATAACAAAGACATAAATTAAACCGACATAATCAAAAACATTACAGGCATGTCGAAGCAATTACTTTAGTCCCACATTGTCCTAATAAACTAAGGTTTAATTAAACACCTTTATACGTATTGCGTGCCACTGAGCACATTAACTTGAAGCTTTCAATTAATTAAAATCCAACGAAAACGTTTTACAACTTTAAACAAATATAACGCATCCAACAGTGTAACAATGATGTTAGGAACACGCTACACGGTTTATTGCACTAGCCTCATGACGTCAGGCAGTTCAGCAATATTAAAATCAAATAGTCAGATACTTTAATCTCATAAGACTTACAAATAAATAAAGTTTAATGAGGAAGAGTCAGAAACAAATATTCGTAGTTGTGCAAATACATGTACCTAGGAACTACACTTTGATATTATGTTATAAATATTCAAAAACAATTCATTTGATATAATATTTTTAAAAAGCGGTTATAATTCAACTTTCTATAAATATTGCATGATGTGACAACCTATAATTAAGTCTGCACTTAGACTAAGAACTTAGTGTAATAATATAAACAGATGTATACTAGTGTAAGACTTGTTGGTTGTTCTCAATAAATTAAAAAAAATGTACTCTAGTCGTGGTAGTTAACTGGTGTATGTACGTATACCTATTTACCACGTGATTTCTTGGTTTAAAGAGAAGCGCAGCGTGAAAATCACGAGGAGCATATCAAGCTAACATTTATAACCAACAACACAACCAGATGTACTCGATTCACAGACGTATATTTTTTCATACGCAAACATAAAATATAGGGCAGATGGCAATAATCTTCAATAGAAACCCCGATAAAGTGCGTACGCGATCTTTTATTTTTGGATTGTTTTACTATCATGATACTAAACGAGATTGCAAAAACGGTTGATCTCTGTTAGAACGTCTTTCGGTGCCAACTAATAATCTCAATCTTTATTCTACGCAAGAATAACTTGAGACGTTAATAAAACAGCGCTTAGAATTCCTTATATACAAAATAAAGAACCAAATAAAATGGGACATGTGTTGTGTACATGATTTCCCCTATCCCCATTTGAGGATAATGTATTCTGCAGTCGCAGTTTGACGATCTTACTGTAGCCAAGTTGAGGGTAAAATAAACATCGTATTAGAATTCTTATTGTATGAAAATTCAATGATAAAATAGTCAAATTGCGTAATCATCAGATTTCAGAAAAGAAGCACCTTATCATCACTCTAGAGTTAAACCAGGGTTATATTACAAAATCACATATATCTCGGCGTATATCGTAAAATTATAGATCAACAAGCAAACAATCTCAACTAATCAATTGGAAATTTTAGTTTTTATTCAAATAAATATATTAGCCATCTTCAAATTATGTTTTTAACCAGTAAACAAAACACGAGCTGAATCTTGCCACACAGGTGTTGTAAAGGTATTCATAGGTGTTTTACGGGTAATGCTTAACAGAGAACCCTGGAGCTGATCCCAGATACGGATTTTGCTACGAAATTTATCCTGGTGGTAATCGAATTCGCATTCTCTTTGTTCGAGTGAATTGGGCGGGTTAACTTTTAAATCACTAGAACCCAAATCCATTAAATTCATTCCATAACATAACATACATATACCTTTGGGCTAGTAGCTATTTATTATTTTCATTACTGACTATATATAAATAAA
The DNA here is from genome assembly GCA_039645545.1 of Dendrolimus houi. Classification (NCBI taxonomy): domain Eukaryota; kingdom Metazoa; phylum Arthropoda; class Insecta; order Lepidoptera; family Lasiocampidae; genus Dendrolimus; species Dendrolimus houi. The sequence continues at coordinate 17,325,905 of CM077127.1, read as the reverse complement.
CATGTGAACAATGAACTAACCACACGCAGTAGATTCGATTATAATCATTTATTATATAATAATAGCAGCCCATAAATGTCCCACTGCTGGGCTCGGGCCTCCCACTATAGGGGAACGGACAGTATACCCGCCACGCTTGTCCAAGGCGGCTTGGCAGGTTTGACACATCGGTTATCTCGATGTGCAGGTTGCATCACGATGTTTTTCCTTCACCGTTATTAGCACGTGGTAATTGTAACAATATGCACATTAGGTCAGAAAACTGCCTAAGTGGTGCATGCGTTCCGGCCAGGATCGAACCCGCGCCCTTTGAGTTTGGGACGCGTACGCTAGCCATTACGCTACCACGACTTCTTCTATTATAATCATTTAGAATACATAAAATATATAAATTATTCTTGCAACCATGCAGGAAATAAAGGAATGCTGAAAATAGATTATGTAATAATAGATAATTAAAATTATATAAAAACAGATATTATTACATCTAGCTTAGAAAATCAGGGAAGTCGAAATATTCATATTTGTACATTTCTGTATGTTTAAAATATAGATTATAATATAGATAAATTGACAATCCTACGATTATTATTCAATGTATACTAACCTATACTTATCTTTGATATTGTATATATAATCTAGATTTTATGTACGAAAAGAGATAGATTATAATATCCCAATCGAGTATTTGAAACATTTTACAATAAAGTCCAAAACAATGTAGGTACATAAAATATTTTAAATATAAAATAATTTAAATACATATTCTTAAAATTTCATAATACGAGTATCAATATTTTTTATTACTGTTTAAACAGTAGTAATTCAGCTATGTATAATACTCCTTAGAATTATAACTCACAACGCAGTAGGTACAACACCGTCCATCAGGGAGCCACCTAAGGTAAGGCTAAAAGTCGACATGGGGGTAGTCGAACCTCCTAACCCACTCAATCCTAAGGAACCAAGAGACCACTGGGCCAATGCCTTCCTCGAGTTTCTAGCAGTCTGTAGAGCAAACATTACTCTCAACATGAAGATAGGCCAAACCATCCTGGATACCTATAAACTAGGAATCGACAGACTGCTAAAGAACAGACTCGAGGCCGCGGAGGCATCCGTGTACGACAACCCCACGTCCACCGTACTAGCGGGAGACATGGCGGGAGAGTACCTGGCAGCCTACAATGCGACAGGCGAGTGACCTTGGATGAGGACAAGACGGAGAGAAGGAGTCGTGGTGATGAAGTCCACAAGGATTATGCTGGACGACAGGATCTTGGAAAAGGCCAAAACCTTGACCGAGATCTCTGCCGGCGGCGAACCCTTCGACAAGTGGACCGTCCCGGAGATCACATGGATCGACGACGTCCCCGGCTGCGGAAAAACAACAGCGAGGCTCCTTGCCTTCAAGAAAGATGAAGACATGGTCATCACAGCAACAAAAAAATCCGCAAAAGTAATCCGGGAGAAGCTCTAGCCCATCCTAGGCGACGATGCGAAGACTAGAGTGCGGACTATGGCATCGTTTATAGTCAACGATCTAACTTCCAACTTTAGACCCCAAACGCCTCATAGTCAATGAAGCACTCTTGAGCCACTTTGGCTCTATAGTCATGGCATCGCGCCTAGCAGGAGCGGCCTACCTCACTCTCATGGGCGATATAAACCAAATGCCCTTCATAGATAGGAACGACTTGTTCCCCATGCTATATCACCGCCCTACACCCTCTGCGAAAATCACCCGAGAACAGATCTGTACACACCGAAATCCACTAGACGTAGCATATGCCATGAGTGATGTATACTCAGGCATATACTCGTCCAAAAATCAAGCTCGTTCCCTGGAACTCAAACGGTATTCGCGAGAGCGCATACCCTCAAATCTTGCCAATACTCTTTATCTAACTCACACGCAGTCAGAGAAAGAGAGCCTAATAAAATTAGGCTCTGGCAAGGGCGAAGGGTCATGCGTTCAAACGATACAGGAGGCTCAGGGTCGTACCTTCGAGACAGTGGTGATCGTGAGATCCAAATCCAACAAGATGGACGTGTACAAGAGCATCCCTCATGCGGTGGTGGCAATTTCGCGGCACACTGGTAAATGTATTTACTACACAGCCGTGTGCGAAGAGGACGCTACCGCCACCTTCGTCCTCAAAGCGGAGAAAGTCACAGCCGATGAGATCAGGGATTATAATATAAAAATGGCGATACGCATGGGAGACAAGACGGTGGCACAACGTCTAATGGAGGGCCAATAATCCCCCTCCTAAACCATCCATCTTCACTAACACCAACTGAAAAATTTTCATGTCACAACGATTAAACAATAAATTATACCACCACACAAAGTCACAAACACACAACTAAGAAAACTCATACACATACTCACACCAACGCGCACTAACACCGCATTGCATTACACGCACACTTCACAAACAAACCAAGACACACAAAGAGCCTAAAAATTAATAACCTAGACACAGAAAGGAAAAATAAAACAACACAAATAGCACTAGTTAAGATATATATAGATATAGACATAAGGCACACACTGCACATGTACTTCCTCTAATACCAACATGTAACAGATACACTCTACATTAATATAAGTTTAGTATTAAAAAAAGAAAAAAATAATATTATAAGTTATTCTAAGGTACACTACAACATAAAAATCACTAAATTAATGTCACACACAGTAACAAAATAAACAATAAGCGTGTATGAACTCTAAAAACTTCATGGAAATTAAGTTGTAAAAAAGGGTACGGAACTCGAGTCCGTAGAGTTGTTAAAAAAAAACGCAGTAGGTACATAAAAATGAAGAAGGCTGTAATGTATTATATGATGATAAGCTGTCTCCCTATTGATTTGACTATCGAGTACACCTATTCGAGCACAAAACTTCACACTGAACAGGAAACGATTAAAGAAAATTAACACTGGTATGATTTTTTTTTAAATACTGAGGTCAAAAGCTTGTATTCGATAGCGAAACTTCATAGTGAACAGGAAACAAATTAAGAAAACTAGCACCGGTACGAATTGAAAAAATTTACTGAGGTAAAAAGCTTGTATTCGAGCACAAAACTTCACAGTGAACAGGAATCATATTAAGGAAACTAACACCAGTATAGATTTAAAAAAAATACTGAGGTAAAAAGCTTGTATTTAAGTACAAAACTCCATAGTGAACAGGAAACAAATTAAGGAAATTAAAACCGGTATAGATTTAAAAAATTATTGAGGTAAAAAGCTTGTATTCGAGCACAAAACTTCACAGTGAACAGGAAACAAATTAAGAAAACTAGCACCAGTACATATGGATTTAAAAAAATTGCAGAGGTAAAAAGCTTATATTCGAGCACAAAACTTCACAGTGAACAGGAAACATTAAGAAAATTAGCACCGGTATGAGTTTAAAAAATTGACTGAAGTAAAAAGCTTGTATTCATGTCCAAAACTTCACAGTGAACAGGTAACAAATTAAGAAAACTAACACCGGTATGGATTTAAAAAATTGACTGAAGTAAAACGCTTGTATTCATGTACAAAACTTCACAGTGAACAGGTAACAAATTAAGACAACTAACACCGGTATGGATTTAAAAAATTGACTGAAGTAAAACGCTTGTATTCGTGTACAAAACTTCACAAGGAACAGGTAACAAATTAAGAAAACTAACACCGGTTTGGATTTAAAAAATTGACTGAAGTAAAACGCTTGTATTCGTGTACAAAACTTCACAGTGAGCAGGTAACAAATTAAGAAAACTAACACCGGTATGGATTTAAAAAATTGACTGAAGTAAAACGCTTGTATTCGTGTACAAAACTTCACAGTGAACAGGTAACAAATTAAGAAAACTAACACCGGTATGGATTTAAAAAATTGACTGAAGTAAAACGCTTGTATTCGTGTACAAAACTTCACAGTGAACAGGTAACAAATTAAGAAAACTAACACCGGTATGGATTTAAAAAATTGACTGAAGTAAAACGCTTGTATTCGTGTACAAAACTTCACAGTGAACAGGTAACAAATTAAGAAAACTAACACCGGTATGGATTTAAAAAATTGACTGAAGTAAAACGCTTGTATTCGTGTACAAAACTTCACAGTGAACAGGTAACAAATTAAGACAACTAACACCGGTATGGATTTAAAAAATTGACTGAAGTAAAACGCTTGTATTCGTGTACAAAACTTCACAGTGAGCAGGTAACAAATTAAGAAAACTAACACCGGTATGGATTTAAAAAATTGACTGAAGTAAAACGCTTGTATTCGTATACAAAACTTCACAGTGGACAGGTAACAAATTAAGACAACTAACACCGGTATGGATTTAAAAAATTGACTGAAGTAAAACGCTTGTATTCGTGTACAAAACTTCACAGTGAACAGGTAACAAATTAAGAAAACTAACACCGGTATGGATTTAAAAAATTGACTGAAGTAAAACGCTTGTATTCGTGTACAAAACTTCACAGTGAACAGGTAACAAATTAAGAAAACTAACACCGGTATGGATTTAAAAAATTGACTGAAGTAAAACGCTTGTATTCGTGTACAAAACTTCACAGTGGACAGGTAACAAATTAAGACAACTAACACCGGTATGGATTTAAAAAATTGACTGAAGTAAAACGCTTGTATTCGTGTACAAAACTTCACAGTGAACAGGTAACAAATTAAGAAAACTAACACCGGTATGGATTTAAAAAATTGACTGAAGTAAAACGCTTGTATTCGTGTACAAAACTTCACAGTGAACAGGTAACAAATTAAGAAAACTAACACCGGTATGGATTTAAAAAATTGACTGAAGTAAAACGCTTGTATTCGTGTACAAAACTTCACAGTGGACAGGTAACAAATTAAGACAACTAACACCGGTATGGATTTAAAAAATTGACTGAAGTAAAACGCTCGTATTCGTGTACAAAACTTCACAGTGAACAGGTAACAAATTAAGAAAATTAACACCGGTATGGATTTAAAAAATTGACTGAAGTAAAACGCTTGTATTCGTGTACAAAACTTCACAGTGGACAGGTAACAAATTAAGACAACTTACACCGGTATGGATTTAAAAAATTGACTGAAGTAAAACGCTTGTATTCGTGTACAAAACTTCACAGTGAACAGGTAACAAATTAAGAAAACTAACACCGGTATGGATTTAAAAAATTGACTGAAGTAAAACTCTTGTATTCGTGTACAAAACTTCACAGTGAACAGGTAACAAATTAAGACAACTAACACCGGTATGGATTTAAAAACTTTAACGAGGTAAAAAGCTTGTTTAATCACGAATATTTCATACGGCCTGAATTTCTTTATGAACATATCAATCATGCTATATTTAGTATCATTTCACGAAAAACTAATTTAGAAGATTCTCCTAAATATCATTAAATGAGACATCTAAAATTGCTTTCATCTCAACGAGTTCTCAAAAACAACTAAAGAGACATTACAAACACCGAAAGATGCCCCGGGTAGACTTAAAACAATCTTTTCCATCCGCAGAAACAAATATTTACTACACAAAGTCAACAGTTAATTTCTTTTCTCCTTTGTAAAACGAGACTATTCAAATTATGTTAGAAATATAGACCACCGCAATTTTATATAGAAAAATACTATTTATTCATTCTGACAAAGTTGAGCAAAGAGTTATTACGCATTGTTTAACAAAAATATCTTTAATAATAAAAATATTAATTTACCTTGTTTTATCACTTTATCTGTGAAAACATTTATTTAATGGACCTGTTTATTAATGCTGTCGTATTACATTATCTATTTGTGGCGCAATTAAATCTTTTTGTTGAGAAATTCTGCCTTTAATGATAAGGTCACAATTGTACTACACGGCGAACGCGCGAACTTTTCGGGTTTTCTGGATATATGCAAGTAATATAGTCAGGATGATTCTGAACCTTAAACAAAATGGATTTTATTGCAAAATTTCACTAAAACAACGCGATAACACTAAATTTTATTAATATCGTAGGTACTTACCTACGATATTAATAAAATTTAGTGTGCTATGCTCGTTTGTAACTTGAAGATTTGTCTTATCCGGAAAAATACAAGTTCTTCTAAGATTTTATTACCGCAATAAATAACCTAATAGGTATACTCGTATAACAAGCAATTTGGTTATCAAAGGAAACCGTGACAATGCTTTAGTTCATTAAAAAATTATAACTAAAACTACGTATTAATAATGCTCTACGCCTTGTTTACATATTCACTACCCTGGTGTGATATCAAAAAGAGATGAAATGGTTCTAGTTAGATAACACTGGCCCACAAAACTGGTCTGTACCTTTGACCAAACCCATCTATTCTTATGTCTTTCGATACGCTGAATCCGAATCTGGGGGCAGTTTGGTCCATAGACCCTCAAAATGTTGAGGGTGTATGGACCAAACTGACATTGACATTACTTGTAATGATTGGTAAGATATAGGAACCGGCCAGCAGCTACCTTCACATATTATGCCTTATTTACATTATGCTTACTTCCACGCACGAGTATATAAGCACAACTTATTTGAACATTTGATACTCGCGCTGCCCACTTCCTTCGCCACTTTCCTGCTTGCTATCATAGAAGTGGGTGTAATGTCAACGAGGGGTAACAGTCGCAAAGAGCTTAGAAAATAGCATTAATCCGTAGTTCTTTAAAAAATTACTTATGATTAACATTATCGCTAAAAACATCAAGAGATAATAACTGTCATATTTTTGAAAAATAGAATAAAGATAACGTCGTCGCATAACTAAAATTTAAAAAATAGCCTAAGCTTTTAGACCTCGCTTCACGCCGCCGTCAATTAGCATGTCGTTTGAAGACACGCTGCTGTTTCGTTTCACACATAACATTAGGTCATAACCAACGAAAAACGAGAATGCGTATAGTGCCGTACTACTCTTGTTTTAGAGTTTGTTATTCCTAATCGAATGCCAAAATGTCGCTTCTCGAATACTGTGACAGGCGACTCCGCAGCATCATGTCGTGTACGAGACAGATGAGTAATGACAACAACGCAGTGGTGTGTGACGTCTCCTAACGTTCCCAGATGTTCGTCTGGGTGCATGGATTGCACTATGAGGGCGAGGCGTAGAGAAATATGTCTAGTTCGTAATACATGCGAGAATTCCGTTCAATATTGCGGGTATAGTGGGGAAAATTAGAAACGTGTACGCGTCTATCCGCAACGAAATAAAATATAAACAGCCCAGAAAAAACACATTATCATAAATATATGTGTGTGCTTTTGCAAACACAATGCCTTACAATAAACAATGAACCGCTATTAAAACTGTTCGCGTATCTTGTAGAACATAATAGTATTGTACTTTTTTGACGTATTTTTTGTTTCACTTTAAATTTATAACTTTAAGTAGGTACTTTTGGTAGAATCATTAAGTATAATAGGATTTTTTTCTTATAAAAATACTAGAAGCATTTAAACAAAAATGCAAATAGAACTATTAGAAGGCTTAATGAATATATGGTTTAAGTTGTTATCAACATTTTCTTAAACCATCAGGAACTCCCACATCCGCGGCAGTCTTCAGGTCCGTGACATAGCAAACAAACTGCAAGAGAGTCGCTTAAGCTGGTACGGCGACCGGCTAATTATGCAGGGAATAAATGTCTAGCCATGCAGTCTCCACCAGGTACCGTTCGAAGGGGAAGACCCAAGAAATGATGTTGAAGACCACGCGGAGTGGAGTGGAAAAAGTAGGAAAACGGACCCTGGGTGTCGGTGTGAACGCTCTGATCGCCACCGGGATTTAACGTTTGTATGACGATGATGATGATGATCAACAATTTCTTAAAGCTAAATCCCGTTTGCGATCTGACTACCTGCTACCTATTTTTTGTTTTCCAAATCTCACGATCTCGTACAAAATACAGAAAGAAGATTCGCGATTCGCGATTCGCGAAGTCACGTGGACGATTGCATGTCGAAAAGCAAAGTTGTAATCGTAAAATTGTATAAACATCACTGTTTGTATTGCAATTATTATTTGAATTACAAGATTATTTACAATGAAAATAACATCCTAGCAACGAACAGTATGTAAATTAAATTTAGTTTAAATTGAATTCGGTGAAAATTTATCGGCACAAAATTGATAGCATATTTTGGATATACAAAACGTACGACCTAAGCTGCGCATGAGGTCTTCATTGATATAGATTAATGTATCTAAATCAATGTTTATGAAAATGTTGAACTTCATTTAGTCTAATTACAAAAACAGAAAAAGACTTACCTATAAGGCAGACACGATAGGTCAAAATTAAACATGTAGCTTTATGAATCAAATAAACCTCAATTCTGTCATTTATTGCTAGCTAAAAGCTAGCAGCTACTCATTGATTTATTTTTTTCCTCCTGATTTATGTAGGCTAAAGAAGTGTTCGCAAGCGCACTCCCATGTCTATTTGCGGCCAGGCCGAAATAACTGGCAAAACGAAACGTGTATCCGGTCCCTAGCCGACTCCCAAAGTGATGTTTACCTCTAAGACCGCGCGTGCGTTTTATTTTATTTCATTTTATTAAACGAATTATACCCTGGTTTGTAGTAATGAGTATACTTCTCTACACTGCTTCCTCTTTGACCTCTTGCAAAATCTCTAACTGATAGATCACAAACCGATCAATAACTTTCAGTGACGGTGGGCATTACCTAGTTAGTTTATCATATCTTACTGTGGAACTCTAATACAAAACAAGAGTTATGACAAAAATAAGTTAACATAATGTAATCTAAAATTAGCGGCAGATAAACCGCAAAATAGGACAAAAGTCACTGGTTAACTATATGTCGCTAAATCTATTGAAAAAGTCCATAAATTGAAATAACTGACTACAAGAAGGTAGGACAAATTAAGAACTACAGTAATGTTCCCTATTGCCAACGTTAATAATAGAATAAGGTTTAATGCTTAAATACCTGCAGCTTTCAATAACCAAACTAAATTTAGAACGGCATCAATGAAGAGTATTTGTATTGAGTTACAAACGTATACATTTACATACACGAAACAACTAGACCGGAACAAATATTTGCAAACCGCGCTAATCCTTCATTCGTGGAGAACTTAAAGTCCAGTTTCTTAGAATACTCAATATAATAAGATTTATCAGTTATAATCATTATTAAAGTCAAATATACAAATGCACGTGACAAATATTTTAGGTTTCCATTTTAATGTGGCTTTGAAATATATCAGCGAACAACAATTCTATTAACAGCCTCGCATATGACAACTGTTGAAAGGAACGATGATACATGTATGCCAATTATTAATTTCACTAGTTTGAAAAATTCTTATGACCAACTAATTTTTCACTGAGTTTCGTTGTTTATATTCTATTGACTGATGAAATATTAAATTCTTAATATGACTCATTAATCAATAGAGACTCAAAATCTTCAATGATTTTGTGTTTTCATTGCCATTGATCCCCGAATGTTCTTGCACTGAGATAATATTTTTGATAAAACAGTGCACCTCTATAAAAAGAACATTATCAGACGTGGTTACATAAAATAAGTATTCCTACCGAAAATTATTAATTAATTAAAATTAAAGAAATTAATGATACAGCGACAGAATATAGCAAAGTTCTGAAAGTGGTAATTAAATAAAGACGATCCTTTACTTCCGCAACAAATTCTCTCCTTGCTGCATTATTCAATATATGCTAATTCTTTGGATTAATAAATAATAGATGAAGGTGGAGAGGAACTTGCGACCGACGAAAATAGCAAATTATCCTGATTCACTTGTTTTTTATTTTCAACGTTTTTTTATAGCAGTATTATAGGTAGTGAAAACATTCATTACTTGTTATCTAGCCCATTTAGCGATTGAATAATATATCAATTAATTGAATAAATATATTTTGTACCAAATGTTTCTTTGTTCCCTTGCCTTGTGAATTAACATGAAATTTTATCCTTTCAATATGGAGGATAAACACGGGGTCTTTTTATCACGGAAAATGGGATATATTCCGCGGGTTTTGAACATAAAAGTTACGAGCGCAAAGTCGCGTGGGAAGTTGTAGTTTTGTATAATCCCAAATAAATTCAAAATGCTGTTGGTTTTGTTGCATTTCATAAAGAATAATTATATTGCAGTCGCTCAAACATAAATTATACTTCGTTTAAAAATAAAATTAATTATATACATTTTATTCATTTTTAAAGTTCCCGATAGATATCTCAAATGTATAGAGACATGGTTTGTTAACATCACCATCAACGCTTTACTATTGTTCGATCATTACCATGTAGCTATAAAAACTTTGAAGTGAATACAACAGTGAAAAATTGAAGTTCTTAATACTTTTATCAGAACGTACTGGTATCGAATATAGAAAGTTCATTAAACGATACAAAGTTGAGCAACGGTTTAGTTGAAACTAGAGGCGCAAGAGCACGATTGAGGCAAACAATCGTCTTGATAATAACCGTAACGAGTCCAGCGTGGCTCCCGTTTGCATCTGCATTGTGTTGAAGCGACGAGCGCTCGAAACCACGACCATCAACAATTTATAACTAAAAGTTTAAAGGAGTTTTCTGCTGATATAAAGCGATCAGTAAATTTCTTAAGAGCATTGTGGTAAACTTCGAAAATGCGGTTTGCATTTTCAATGTCGAACAAGTAAATCGTTTTCCATGTTACATCTATTTTATCTATTGAAATTTGTCTATGATTTCAAATCCAATGCCAAAAATCATGTGAAAATAGATATTTATATGACGCCTAATGATAAATTATTGTGTTTAGAATTTTTGCCTGTTTGTCTGCCTGAAAGTTTTCCTCGAGCCTATTTAAGCCGTTTCCAAGCCAAAGCTCGGAAACGGCTTAGATAGGGTCGTAAACTTGTAGAGACTAAAACAGGAATTTTATCTTAGATTTCCCTGTAAGTTTCATTTCAATATCTTGCAAGGTAATAACGAATATAAAGTCAAAGTCCCGAACGAATAAAGTGGCAGACACAGCTAGTAAGTACTACATAGAAAACTGATGAGCTAAATAGGCTAGATTTCATATTTGTTTATTTATAAATATTTAATAAATTGATATTTAAGTAGGTATACACGATGCCGCTGTCAACTAGTTAATAAGCGTTGCCCTGCCTAGTTCAGTGGAAAGCAGACGTCCCGGATTTGAACTTGACAAGGTAAACTCGTCAATAAACTTTCTGTATTTTACTTTTCTCTGTATCCGAGATTGGCCCTAGAGTTGTCCCTTGTATACCCATAACCATAATACAAATGTAAATAGCTTATGACTTTTTATTATGGATTTATTTGTAACTACGACCAAACAAAGGTGTTAAATTATCACATGTCGATAATACTTTAAAGTTTGAACACGTGAACTAGATAATACCACGACCTTTTGTGTTGAAACTAGGCACACCTTACAAGTAACTACGTTTGAAGCGCTGAAATAAATAACGAGTTACTTTGGAAACTAACTAGAATAGCTTTAACCTTGTCCTATTTCATAAACAATACGGTATTATTTCAAGTAAAATGAAATGCCTACCAGACAGAACGGAATTTCTAGGCAACACGAAATCGTGGAGCGGCGGTAAATAATAAACAGTGACGAAAATGACAAGCACCGAAACGTACCTACCTACGATTAGTTGGTCATTAAAATATCATTAAAGACAACAAAAATGACGCGGGAGATAGGTGCTCTTCCGGTCTCACGAGTTATAGTAAAACTTGAGCGTATTATAGCATCTCGACACAAGATTGAGACCTATGTATAATTTTCATGACACCATCACGTTCGTAGAACGAATTAATCAAATCATGTGCATTTTGTTCCAAAATTTGTGTCATATTAAAGTATCGAACAGATTATCGTTGATGGCATAAGGATTTACAAAGTTTCAATGGATTTAGTACCAGTATTATTAAAAGTAAACAAATAGCCTAAAGATATGCAAGATACGATACGATATGGCGCCGTCGTACATAGGTACTCGTATCTACCCTAGCGCGTACCTGTCAACCTTATCGCTGAAATCCGTGATTGATTATATTGAAAGTTCATACAAGTCAATGATTGACGACTTAGTACTTGTAAAGCCGAAATTAAGACGACCAGCGCTTCGTACGCTATCAAAACAAGCGATAACAGTTGTTGCGTCGTGATACAAATTTCAAAAATTATCTTATCACCGTGATTCCGCGTAAGGTGCAAACATTTTGTACAAATATAAATTTTTTACCGCATATTAAAATTACATGAAAAAATCTTACTAAGGACATTGACCAGACTTTTTTAATCCATTAAAAAAATTGGCTCCGATCGTAATATATTAAAAAATGTAGACTTGTTAAAATCAATAGCAAAGAAAAATTGGCAAACGTTAACCATCACGTGAAGTCACGTGACACGACAGTCAAAACCTAGTAATGCAACACGGGTACCGAGTATTCACAGAAACGACTCAAATATAAAAATAGAAAATTTAAAATAAATAAGAGCCATAGCGGCACAAAATGATCCCGGATGAGGATAAGCGGATGAACGATTATACGCTTCTTATTTATGTCGTCTCTGTTGGAATAAACGCGGGTTAGCTGGTTCCGATTATATCTCAAGTATTATGGTCGTAATCTCAGATGCAAAGCCCTAGATATCTCCAGAGGAGAACAAAGTTGGCATAGATATAGAGGATCAAAGTGCAGCGTGGGCGCACGACCCAATACCGCTGGCGGCACATCACTCGTGCGCGCGCACTCTAGACCTTTTGTGTGTTGCACTCGCGTGCCCAATTAATTCGTTTGTACTCTATGAAATTGATAAACTCTATTACAACTTCCGTTTATTACGGCATGTGTGACTATGTCATCATTGTAATTATCTCTCTTTAACATAATTCCCAAAGTATCGAAGGAGCGTGTCTATGTACCATCACCGTATTCGGAATAATCGGTTGTTTTGTTTATTCATTAAATTTAGAGGATTGGAATAAAACAATTATTACGATATTGATATGTATTTAAAATGATTACAAGGATTGAATACAAGGTAACTATTTATTACTTAAAAGCCAATTGTTTCAGTTCAATTTAGATGCACGAGTTTCAAAGGCTGACAATACGATACGGATACCGCGCCGGTACCAAGTGCGTACTAGGATTGAGGTTATGTTGTGATAACCGTGTTTGGGGTAAAAGCCGGTAAACGTCGTTCCTCAATATTATACCGAATTCGATTGAAATAAGAGCTAAATCAGATTGCACAACTTAGGGGTGAAGAGGCCGGAGGCTGCGCGCGCAACCGGCATGGCCGCCTCTACACACCTGATAGCCGATAAATCTCAATAACATAACTAAAATAATATCATTACACTCGTTCACCGAGCTTGTAAAGCTCAGGTTATCCATATCACACCATAGTTTTCACGCGAAACACTACAGCCCACTAGCATCGCAAACGCCCGAGCAAGTTAACGTCAAGTAATCAGCTGATTATCAAAACTTTAAGGTGTGTTTATATACCGAAGTTGGCAATTTATCACTGAAACAATCCGCGCCTCTAGTTCAAAATTGTGTAGAGACTTTCTTCCGTGACCACAGAACGATTAACCTTCCGCGGCGGGTGCATCGGATGCACTTCCGGCCGCAGCGTGGGCGGACCGCGTCTGAGGACCGACGAGCGTACCTGGACTAGTCTGCCAGCTGAGTCCTCCGACGAACATCTTCCTGCAAGATAAACATAGATGATCAGACGTGAGAAACGGCGCGATGAACGCGGTCTTCGGGTCCAGAGACGTACCCCGGGTCGTTGGGCACTTCCGCGGGGCTACGGGCCACATCCTGGCTCTGGTTCTCCATGGGATCTGGCGCCGGCGACGCGGGGCGGGCCGGGCGGCGGGCGCACTACGACTACGAAAGAGCGAAGACGCGGCGGGGACGGCTCCCAGAATCGCTCGGCTGCACTACCGACTACCGGCACAAGACTGGCGCGCCGCGGCGCACCCCTCCACGCAGCGGCCGCCCGCCGACGCCGCGCCCCCGCGTCCCCCCCACCCGCCGCCGCATCGATTCATTCACTCTGTGTACAATTATTCATGCGGCCGGCACGCCGGACGCGAGGAGCAGCGCGCTCGGCACCACCACGTGAGCGCGCGGCACGTGCTCGCGCCCCCGCCCTCGCCCGCCGACGCCCGCGCGCTGCCCGCCCCGCGGCGCGAGCACGCCCACCGTGCGTCTACTGACAATTGCCCACAGCCGGACCACCTCTGACAAATAAACACAAACCATTAAATATATTCAATTTCAACACACAGTTATGAAATAACTTCGCAATATTCTTATTAAGCTGTTATTTTCCAGAGAAACATCTAACCTTTTAAACTGTGTACTAGTTAATAATTTAAAAAATTCCAGAAATTAAATATTTTATCGTACACTTGATTATTTATTAACCAAAATATGGTATTCTACCAACAACAAAAATAAAGACTTAATAATAACAAAATATAATAAAGTGCGTTTTTCCACGTGATACAAGAGAAGCTTATCACGTGACGTCATCATTGTGACGCGCGACGTACCGAGCTACGAACTTACTACAAATTGATTGCTACAAGCTACGCACGTAGACCTCTAAAACCAGTAAACATTAAATCCCTTTATAGACAACTTGACATTGTAATGTAAGATCTTAAATACTTATATGATAACTGTTATGTTAACTGACGAGTTAACAACTCCGTAACGGCGATATTAATTATCAAATCATACAACTAGTGGAATGGTAAACACATCGTTTATTACACTTTTAAACAACAAGCACGCAACAACAGGGCAGGGCAATGTTACAATTACAACCATTAACTTTACAACCAAAGTGAATATTAGCTGATAGAGGCTTTACATTGTTACAATGATAGCTTTTGCTATTAAACATAAAACGTCGCACTTTGATATTGAAAATGGAGTTTTTAATGTTTTGTAATATTTCAAAATAAACCACACACATATGTAAATCAATTGCACTGTTTTATACAAAAGCAACAGTCGCACTCAGAGACTGATAATATTCCACTAAGCGAATACGAATGCCTACGAACGCTTAATATTAGCATTAAGCGTTCGTAGGCGCTAGCGGCCACGGGCCCAATTCTGCTATTACTATCTCGTCAAAGTCACCGGCCGTTATCGTCTCAATCGTAGGTTTGGCTGATTTTGGTATTCTGTTAATTCCAATAGCATGTCACGACACCAATCTATAAACTGAAAAACCAAAACTCGCGAATTAAATGTTTTGAAATTTTGGTAACTTTTCAATATTCATTTCGGCTAACACAATTTCTGCTAATGGTAATACCGGTGCTTTTTTACCATTATTCTGCCGTGATGGCATCGATAAGATATTGCGGATTTAATAGAATACGAACTTTTGACACTATCGCAATGGATTCGTACTTTGCATATCTCCGCAACGCCACGATATTGGAAACAGCAGAATTGGGCCCCTGGTCGCCGAGACCCTTCAGATCGTATTATTTATGTATTATTTTCTACAAGGAACATCAGTTTTTTACAGATTATATTGTTGAAATTTTGTTCTGAAAATTACTATAGCTTACTCAATTGTGTTAGATTTTTTTATATATATTTTATATAGGTTAATGACATCAAACTCTCTTCTTTAGTCATATAAAAGGTAATATGGAACAAAATTAAAATTTTCGATCACATTTTTTTTATTATTATTACCAATCGATACATTCGTCGATGTCACAAAACACTGAAATTAAACAGCACAACCTAACAGTGCGATGCATTCACAATATCCATAAATAAGTATTAGCACGCACTACCATTAAAATTTTTGCGACACGATTTTAGAATCGCGCTGTAAAATATCGCGGCAAATTCACTTGTTAATTCATTTTCATACAAGTTCCTTGTATTGTTTCATTTCTGTTTCATATGAGTAAAACGAAAAGGAGTAAAAAATCTCTAGACATAACAGAACAAAAAAGGTAAAGACCGTCTCCCATTGACTTGGTGGTCGACTATTGAGAGAGACCTCAACAAAGCCTAATTGCCCAAACCAAAAACCCAAGACTATATGCTAGGCTAGGCTTGGCGCAAGAAAAAGATGAGTTAAAGGAAGACAAAACGTATTTGTCAATATTAGACTTATCCTTCCAGTTGAAATGTATAATAAAGTTCTTTATCTTAAATACACTGAATTCCAACTATAATTTAAAAAAATATTTGGCTATTTATAAAATGAATATGCAGACCTTTGAAAAATGACTGTGAAAATACTAGATTTTGAAATTCAGATCACCTCCATGATCGCAAAACAAGGTAACTCTGAAATAATATTTTCGCTTGTAAAAAGTCGGTAGCTGTCCATCAATGGGTATTGGTGCCAGCAATAATGTATTGCAATTAATTGGATATGGTAGAAGAAGCACAAAAGAAGATTAAACTCAGTTGAAATGAGAGCTTTGAGAAGTATAATTATCTGATGTTAGGTTAAATTATATGATAAGGAATAGTGAGACTATGGAACGTTGTGGATTGAAAGAAGATATATTAACAAGATTAGAAAAGTGAATTTTAAGGCAGTTGGGGCACGTAGAGAGAATGTATGAAAGTAGAATAACAAAACAAGTGTATGACAGCATTGTGATTGCTAGAGTTTGTGCCGGTAGTCCACAACACCATGATCAAATAGCAGAAGAATTAAAAAAAGGTCAGATAATAAGCACCTCAAAAATCGTGCATGTATGAAGAGATCAATGAAAATAGATGAAGTGAAAGTTGTTTGTCAGGAACGTCACAAGTAGAAATCCATCGACTCTGCCTACCCCCATGAGAAACAAGCGTGATAATATTTATGTATATATATATGTAAAAATCGTAGTGGCCACTAGCTCTAAATAGTCTCTAATTTAGTAGACTACCGTTTCTATGATTAACCTATCTGCCTAAAATCATTGAATCAAAACAATCTGGAGAAAGAAACATTACTGGGTAAAAAATATTAACTCTACTGGCAAAAAACGAAATTTGGATTTCGCTCGATCTTCTATTGATCTCTTTATTTTTAGTCCACGCGAAAATAGCCATTGCACATCGGGCACAACTCTCAGTCTGTTAATTGAAACCAAATTGTATTACTGAAAATAAAGCCAGATGTTAAAATAAAATTGTTATATGTAAAAGGTTTTACTCTTGATGGCTATTTTTTTTCAAAAATTCTATATAGTTTTCTTAAAGATGGTATAAAAAATAAGGAATCCTGGAAAATTGAAGTCTCTACGAAAACGCATAACAGTAAATTTACAATTAATTATAACACCACAGGAAGTAATGAATTTGGAAGATACCTATTTATACAGGTAGTAAATATGGAAAAAAGGTAAAGAGGTGGACTATATTACAGTCAAATCAACTGCAACTTTTTATCATCATACTGAATGTCGGGCGAAGAAGCCTGCGACGCAAAGCAGCGAAGATCCACGTGCGCCACTCACGTGCCATTATACGGAGGACATCCCGGAGGTCGACGTGGACGAGATTAGTGCGACTCTCGGACAACTAAAAATGGCAAGGCTCCGGGTGATGACGGAATTACAACTGAGCTCCTTAAAGCAGGAGGAATGCCAATCCTCAAGGCCTTGGCTGAGCTCTTCAATTCCGTTATCCACCGGGGCACTGTGCCGAAGGCGTGGAGCAAGAGTGTGGTGGTCCTGTTTTTCAAGAAGGGCGATAAGACTCTCTTGAAAAACTATAGGCCAATCTCACTCTTGAGCCACGTCTATAAGTTGTTTTCGAGGGTCGTCACGAATCGTCTCGCCAGAAGACTTGACGAGTTCCAACCACCGGAGCAGGCTGGGTTTCGAAAAGGCTACAGCACTGTAGACCACATCCATACTGTTCGGCAGATTATACAAAAGACCGAAGAGTATAATCAGCCGCTGTGTATGGCATTTGTGGACTACGAGAAAGCCTTCGACTCCATCGAAACTTGGGCTGTTCTGGAGTCTTTGCAAAGATGCCGTATCGATTGGCGATACATTGAGGTGCTGAGATGCCTGTATGACACCGCAACGATGACCGTCCAGATCCAGGACCGGAGGGCAAAGCCTATACCCCTACATCGCGGGGTGAGACAGGGGGATGTGATTTCCCTGAAACTGTTCACCAACGCGATGGAGGATGTCTTCAAAACTCTGGTCTGGGCTGGACGGGGCATCAACATCAACGGCGAGCGCATCTCTCACCTCCGTTTCGCCGACGATATTGTTGTCTTTGCAGAGACTTTGGAGGAACTTGCCGTAATGCTGGACAGCTTAAATGAATCTTCCCGACGAGTCGGTCTCGGCATGAATTTGGACAAGACAAAAGTCATGTTCAATGAACACGTCATGCCAAGACCGGTAAACGTGGATGGCGTCCCTCTGGAGGTTGTGCAGGAATATGTCTACCTTGGACAGAAAATACAGGTAGGCAGGCACAACTTCGAGGGGGAAGCCAATAGGAGGATTCAGTTGGGCTGGGCAGCATTCGGTAAGCTTCGTCAAGTCTTCTCGTCGACCATTCCGCAATGCTTGAAGACAAAAATCTTCGAGCAGTGCGTCCTCCCCGTCCTGACCTACGGAGCCGAGACATGGACACTGACGGCAGGATTGGTCCACAAGTTCCAAGTCGCTCAACGGGCTATGGAGCGAGCTATGTTGGGTGTTTCTCTTATAGATAAAATTAGAAATGAAGATATCCGTAAGAGAACCAAGGTAACCGACATAGCTCGCAAAATTAGCAAGTTGAAGTGGCAGTGGGCCGGTCATGTCTGCCGCAGGACCGATGGCCGATGGAGCAGACGAGTCCTGGAGTGGAGACCGCGTCTCGGTAAACGTAATGTCGGACGCCCTCCAGCCCGATGGACCGACGACCTGTGCAAGGTCGCCGGTAGGCGCTGGATGAGGAAGCCGGAGGACAGGGATGAGTGGCGCCGTCTTGGGGAGGCCTATGTCCAGCAGTGGACTGCAAATGGCTGACGATGATGATGATGATGATGACTGAATGTCACCTGCTGGATTTTGAATGGTTGTACTGCGTTATGGCGTCATAATTTTAACGAGTCAAATATCTTATGGATTATTCTTAAAAGGGTAATTAATATTGTTTGTAATATTGATATTAGACGGATCAATCAAATTGAATCAACTTGGTTGAAAGACACAACTGAAAACGCAGCGATATTCAACGACGTCAAATGATTCAAGTATATGTTTTAAGTATATCTATCGCTTTGGTAGATTCATCCAAGTTGAAAGACAGAAATGAACAGTCTAATATCGGCTTAAGACGAGATTTCAAAAGTAAGATGATAACATGGTATTGAAACGCACGCTCTTTTTTATACACATTGTTCTAGAATTTATTGTAAAATGTGTCAGAAGGCTTACTGCCAAACGCCTTTCATCGTTTGTTTTCGTCCGATCGACCAAAAAAATCAATAATACTTTAAGAAGAAAGAAAGAAAGAACAAAGATTTATTTAGGACTACAACAAAAGTACTAAAATTTTAAATTCTGAACTTTCAGACAGTTGCGGGATCCAAGCTTCCCTACCCATTAGGTATGGAGGTTTAGGTATCCTCAAAACCTCTAGCGTTGCTCTACCCGTTTTTCTTTCATCTCCCTACAGCACTAGCCTATTATTTAAATAAATTATGCAACACTGTGATAATGCCAGTACATCATTTTTAAATATAGAACTAAACGCCTGGAAAATGGCCTATCCTGGTGAAGACATTCCCACGATCCTAAATTCGCAACGATGATGGGATGAACCTATTTATAGTGGATTAAATACAGAACTTTAAATTCAACTAACTCTACAGGACGTGCCCGCATCCTTGCCGTTTCTCGTAAAGTCTGGTTTCTGGCTCCAAGCTATCCCCTCCCCAAATATAAGTACATTGATGGATAATACTTCTTTTTCTTTAGCTATAAACCTGCGCTTGGGTTCTCGCATATGTGCACCACAAACGTGCGTCTGTGGAACAGAGGTAATCAAGCCAAGATACCACGGTCTTTCTTGCCGCCGCAGTGCGGGCAGATGATCACGCCACGTCTTGAATGATGTCTTACGGAGGGCGCTTGCCACCGCTAACATGCCGGCTTTATTGGAGCCGAACGGTATTGCATGTGACGATGGTAGCCGCCCTGACGTAATGACTCTAATTCCCTGGCAGCGTGGCAAGCCTTTGGCGTGGGATGCGACCTGTGTAGACACTTTGGCCGCATCACATTTACCAAAAATGTCTAGATCAGCCGGTTCAGCGGCGGAAACAGCTGAATCACTCAAGCGGCACAAATATGCAACAGTCAGTGAGAATTAAATGTTTGTGCCTTTTGTTGCCGAGGCGCTTGGACCGTGGGGTCCTGAGGCCATGAGCTTCTACCAAAATTTATCAAAACGACTCATTGACTCTTCAGGTGATCAAAAGGCTGGTGCATTAGATTATTTATAAATGTATTCATTGTACTAGCTTATAATTTATGTATGTATATAAAAAATAAATGTAACGTCATTGTAAAATGCACTTACATACTGAAAAAAACAAGCAAAAGAAGAAAAAGAAGTTCTAAAACGAAAACGAACGACGAAATACGTTTGATAGTAAGACCTCTGTCCAGGAAATAAACATGAAAACTTATTTCATACACCATGTATATTTGTAATATATAATACAACAAGCAGTAAAATGATAACCCCTGTCAAATTTGAATTAGAACTTTTTTTTTTACTTAAGTAACAACCTTCTGAACGAAGAAATGAGCACTCCAAGATTGTAAAGCAGTTTAAAATTGACTAACTTGAGCGTAAGTTTACTTTATTTATATTTAAGGCAGGGTTTTTATATTTTATTAAAAATTGAGTTCAGCGAATACACGTATCGAAATAGACTACATTCTTCCAGATCCAAAAGTAACGGTGTAATTAATTTATTAAAGAAATGTTGACTTTTATTTAAATTTATTAAAAGAATATGAAGTCGGGATAAATGAAACTATAATAAGAAAGGGAGGTAGAAATTGAAAATTTCGGTATAATGTATTTAGTTTGTTAGTTTTGTAGCTACGCAGAGACGCCTTATGTATATAGGTGCTCGGGTGCGAAAATCAGTTTGACGCAAATAAACAAGATCCCTATATTTATATATTTGATAAAAGCAGAACCCTTTTGTATTCGTCATGTCCGTCCGTGTGTCTGTGTGTCAAACTAATTTTTCTCAGATACTACTGAGTTTATATAGACGAAATTTGACAGAAAGATGTAGTCTACGGAGAGCTACAGATTGGTGTTTAGCTACAGATTATATTTAAGTGTCATTAATCAGATCACGAAAAATCAGGATATTCTTTAACAATTTTCTTATTAAAGTCAATCGGTTTGCGCCCTTTAGATTCCTGCGCCGGGGTGCCACGCACCCCTTGCACCCCCCGGGTAAAGATGACCCCGAGTCCCTGCACAATAAATAATCTTGTAGACAAACTGACAAACATGCAAAGTTTAAGATTAACGTTTTCAGTAAAACGACTACAGAACCCTAAACACACCACCATCGAAGATAGATTTATATCATCTGGTTAAAATACCTGTACCAGTTTTTCAGTTTTGTATTCAAATTGTAAATACGATGCTGGTTCAACGCTATGCGTGATCCGACGCGCCTTATACTACTTAAACAATTTAACAAATAAAAGTATATGTCCGATTAAAACTCGTTGGAAAGAAATCTTGGAAATTGTTCCAACAGCAGTGCTTTTTTAACAAGAGCAAGGCTCATTTATTCCTTTGGGATGCGTTTGAATTTTTCTATCGCAGAATATTTTCCGCGACACTTTATTTAACTTTGCACGTAATCTTTAGCTTTTTACCCTATAATTTGGCAGGCTGTTGATTGATATTACTTTACCTCGGTACTTGAATACAGTTACAAAACTCATAAAATCATGATTGAATAAACAATGACAAACCTCTTTTGCGCCACTTTTCAAGAGAATAAGAGTGGTAGCAAGAATTATTTACAAGTAAGTATATTTATTCTTTATATATGATATAATTATTTACTAAATCAACTTTACTATAATTTAACACAGCCTTTAAATATTAAGCCCAGCGCCCATTCAACTTATCTTTTACATGCATACATATAGTCACGCCTGTTTCCCATTGGGGTAGGTAGAGACGATGGATCTCCACCGCTACGATTCTGATAAGTACTTTTCGCTTCATCAACTTTCATTAATCTTTTCATAGATACACAAGCGTGTATGTATTTAAACTGCTTTTTATCTGTTCTTTTCAAAATATCTTCGATTGTTCATGGTGAGTACGTCTCGGTCTATCGGCACCAACTCTGCCAGTCACATTGCTGTCATATACTTGTTTTGTGATTCTGCTATCATTCATTCTCTCTACATGCCCAAACCACCTTACATTCCTTTTTTAACTCTTGTCACTACATCCTCTTGCAATCAATCCACAATGTTCCCTTATCACACTGTTTCTTATGATATCACTTACATTAACCTTAATTATACTTCTCAATGCTCTCATTTCAACTGCATTTAGTCTACTTTCATGCTTCTTCTGCCATACCCAACTTTCACTGCCGTACATTAGCGCTGCTACTAATACCCCTTGATGGACAGCCAGACGTGCCTTTATAGACACTTTCCGGCTGTTCATAAAAAAGTTCAGCGCTCCATTCACCTCATTACCTGCCATTACTCTCCTTTTAATATCACTTTCATGCTTTCCGTCTCTAATAAACATGCACCCTAGGTAAACAAACTCTTTATCTTGCTCTAGTCTTTCATCTCCTATATGTACGTTATACATTGTCATCCTTTCACCTCTTTCAAACACCATAACTTTCGTCTTATCCACATTAATTTTCATACCATAAGATTCGTCCATAATTGTTACAATCTCCTGTAACTCTTTATCCGACGATGCAAGTATAACCTGATCATCGGCGTAGAGTAAACATTTGATGAGTAACCCATTCATTCTTAAAGCCCTTTCACTTTCTTGCAAACCATCCAAGCAACTGTTCATAAAAAGGTTAAATAGCCACGGCAATGCTACGCAACCCTGTCTAACGCCTTTTTCGATGCTAAACGATTCGGAGTAAGTCCCGTTGATCCTAACACAAGCACTGGAATCGTCATAGAGAGACTTTAGTGATGTATCAGGTTGTCTGTTACCCCACAATTAGACAATGCTGACCGCAGTTCAGTTCTTATCACTCTGTCGTAAGCTTCTTCCAAATATATGAATGCACAACAGACATTTTGGCCCTTGACCAAAAACTTTTCCATTATGCATCGTAAGGTGAAGACTTGGTCAGTACATTCTATTCCCTTGCGAAAACCCGCTTGCGCAACCCATACTTTCTCATCTGTCATTTCGAAAACCCGTTGAATCAATACTTTAGCATACAACTTTCCGACAACGCTGGGAAGACTAATGCCCCGATAATTTTTACAGTCTTGTTGTGACCCTTTCCCTTTATAGAGTGGAACAATTACGGCTTTACACCAATCTTTTGGTACAGAACTTTTCATCCAGCACATGTTGAAAAGGCGGTACAACTGGCTTGGGACCAGGTCTTGTCCAGCTCACAGCATTTCTACGGTACTCTTATCATATCCCCCAGTCTTTCCTAATTTCATAGTATTTAAAGCTTTCACGATTTCATTCATCAGTCATACTGTTTACAGCTGATATACCTTTTTCAAATAATCCCTCAAAATATTCTTTCCATCGATTTAGTATACATTCTTCTTCTTTCACAATGCATCCATTCTTGTCTCTTTTTCTTTTAGCTGTACCACATACTTCAGTAGCGACACTAACAATTTTTAAAGCAATCCATAAGTCTTCTAAATTGCATATATAATTCATTCCAATAATTTTTTCTTCTAGTTTAGCATTGTATTCTTCTTTCACCTCTTCTTCTCGCAACTTTTATCCTTTGTAGTGTACTAGATTCAGTTTTCCTCAAATTTTGGTGCCTCCAGAATTTGTAAAGATTTTTATTCGACATACTACAAAAAAGGGATCTGAATCGATTCCTGCACCTCGAAATGATCTAGTGTCTAGAACATTTTTTCTTAATCCTTTATCCACTATTACAAAATCGATCATACTTTTCCCTTTCACATTTTCCCACGTACACATATGTATATTCTTGTGACAAAATATTGTATTAGTGACGCACAAGTTACATTCTGAATATATCTCAAGCAAATTTTTCTCATTCATTTTTATTCTTTCATCTTCATATGCACCTAACACTCTTTCATATCCATCTCCTTTCAATCATTCCCAGCCATTTTAATGGCTAAAATGACCTAACACAATTATTCTTTCGTTTTACACGTAAGCAGGGACAGACAGGCCCAAAACTTGTTTTGTTCTTCACAAATTTTTCGTGAGGGGTTGTTTGAACTCGTGTCTATTGGTGCATATATCCCTACCACGAAAACTCGAGTCAATACAATTTTCAATCTTACCCATGCAAGTCTTGGACTCACACATTTATGCTCTTTTACATATTCTTCCATTCTTTCCGAGAGGATAAGGCCTACACCTTAACTTCCTCTGTCTGTAGCTTGCACTCCTGACCAATAAGCTGTATATGAACCGCATTTACTAGTCTCACATCCTTTCCGCTTCGTCTCACTCACGCATATTAAATCTATTTTTCTTTCGTTCATCATCCGACATAGGTCATCTAATTTACTATCCATTCCTCCCCTAACATTCATCGTAGCAAAGTGGCTCTCCATAGCCCGCTTTTCGCGCCCATGAGAAGAGACGTGACGAGTTGCGAATCACGTCGCCGCCTTTCGGATTCTTACATGATTTGTGCTCCATCGCATTTCTATGGGCAAATACCTATCTTTTACATTACTAACCAAATAGGATTTAACTTATTTCAATAGTAACAGTCTTACAAAATTCATATTAATTGAATCTGGACAAATAACTAGATACAACAATTTAGTCCAAAAATATGTTAGTTTAAAGTTTGATTTTCCCTGTCAGAATATGAATAAAAAATTAGTACTAACGTAATACATTAACTGTTATAATATAATCTCACATGCAAAATGCGGCGTAATAAACTCATTTTATTTTTTCCTATTAAAATTATATACTATATTATACTTTGTACAATATATTGTAGCAGCTGTTAAGCGTGTTGCGTAGCGATAAATATTGTTCATAACTTAAAATATAGTATGCTGATGAACATGTCACACTATTGTAGTAATTAGACTATTGTTTTTATGTATGACAACAATGGATAAATCCTTTTCCAAAAACCTTGCTATATTATTTGACCACTCGCAAATCTTAAGATTTCATCCCATGAAAAAAATCAAATTATAGTTTTCTTTACTGTTACAAACAAGTGGTGTTATTATCTCGGAAATGGTATATTTCCGGAGGATACATAACTGAAGATCACGTGAGCGAAGCATCTTGGAAAGCCTTAGAATCTAATATTTCAAAAAACTTATAACTATTTTTTTTAACTCCTACTTATACGTCAAGCATTTTATTACTGTCAAAAACTTAAAAATATCATAATAAATTAAACATTCAACGTTCTTTAAAGCTTTATAAAAACACAGCCATTTTAAGTAACTAAACCTTAGAAATCACTAGGCTAAACAAAACTTACCTTCAACAAATGAAATAAAAACAAAAAAGAAACTAAAACAAATATATAAGATTGCACGAAAGCATCAGAGCAAAGGCAAAAATATATTGCATTTTAAGTCCAGGTAGAGTAAGTGCAGCTACACACATTAAAACCTAAAGTAACGATGAAACTTTTTATTTCATTTTTCTTATACTAAAGGTACATTTGGAGTTGCCTGATCACAGAGATGAAGAAAACATTACGAAAAGACCCTTTAAAAACTATACGAACCATAAATTATTCATGAGACTCGTGTCCTAACTTTTTTACAGCCACTGTTAAATCGCGGCATAAATTGTAATAAAAAAAGATCAACAGTTTTGTAACATCATTTTATACTTTTCACTAAATTATTATTTAATTTACATGAATTTGAGCTAAATATTTACTATCAATCAATGACAAAAAAAAATACTGGCTAGTAGAATACCACAGAAAAATAAATTTGCTTGATGTTTCGTATGTGACGTGTTAAAAGAGTTCGTCAGATAGATACGGATTTAACGCCTAATTTCATTACAGAAGTAGTCGTTTGTTTTATTAATCAGTTTTTATTTACTCTCCTTATATTCAAAATGAAAAGCATAGTGTTAACCTCGGATGAAAGGCCTATTTAGACACTCGAACATTAGCGCCCTCGGTACAGTCGTGCGGCAAACTATCACATGCCTAAATATGTCACTTTTACCTCTCGTGTAACAATCTACTATTACAGTAATGATGCCTTCAAACAAAAAGTGTTTTAATGCTACACTAACAGGATAAACTATACCACTGTAGGCACCCCAACCCACTGATTGGCACCAACTCAATTTAATCAAGATATTTAAAAATCTTAATATTTTTATTTTGTAGCCATATAATAATGTAAATCGTTATTATTGTATGGTTACAAAATATAAAAAAGAAATAAGATCCTCTTACTGTTTTGAATAAATTTATAGAGTACCAATATTTACGGGCAGGTAGCAAGAATGGTAGTTTCCCGTACATACCCGTAATATGTCATATCTATTTTTACGGGTACATGCCCAAGTAGCATAATAGTATACCATAGTCAAGAGTGAAAAAAAATAAAAATTATGGATGTAACAGGTCTTAACGTAAAAACTTCGAAAAACTGGTTAAATAAATGTGTGTTACTACACTATAATCCCTTTAAAGCGAACATATAAAAATTATAAAGCTAAAAAATATTGCAAATGACTAAATTAAAGCTTAATCAAGGCGTTGCATGTTTAAAGCCACAAACATTGCAATGCAAATAACGTTTGCAATTGGAGTAAAAAGCTTTTAACAACAAATCACAATTAACACGGCTTAATGTAAAGAAACATTTGAATTTATTAAGTTTAAACCCGAGTACTTTGATTTATAGTTTGGGAGAATAGATTTGATAGTACAAAAACGTTATAGGTATTTTAACAAGAATTGCTCCATAGTAGGAAGTATTTATTGAATATGGTAAAAAGAAGCGCATAATTTTTAAAACTCGTGAGGACAGAAGGAGGAAAGATGTTTGGCTATTTGTTACGACACACATTATGCACAATAATCGAAGGCAAAGTGGAAGCAAGGCGAGGGAAGGGCAAGGCGACAACTTATGGGACCAACTAAGGAAAAGTGGGTATCGTATCGTACAAATTAAAACAGCTGGACCATACTAGAGAAGATTGAAGGAAGCTCCTCCGACAAGAGGACATAGCTCTTAATTGATGATCAAAAGCTAATAGAATTACAGTAGAAAATTTGGTGACCCAATTTCGTAATATGTAATACGTATAGTGTTATAAAAGTTCTATTTCACGATGTCACAAACTTGGTTGTGATAGTGACGTAGCGTAATGAGCGAATTTGTGTATGAATCTATAATTATCACAAAATAATAGGCCCGATTTAACAGTTCTCAGTACAAGATTTATAGGGATTGAAACCTCCAAATCGTTAATCAAGTTAACAGAGTATCACGAAAAATCGATTAGAAATTATACGACATTGTGATCGTTTCATATATTTTTAGTCAATTACTTTTTGTGTCACATAAATACCTCATAAAATCGATATGGAGCGCGAAAGTTTTGTCTCACATCGCCTTTCGCGTACCGTGTGCATTTATCACCCACCACAATTAATCTATTGACATTTTTATGATTTCAACCATATATTATATTTATTCAATCTTTTTTGTTTTCAATACATATATGTACAATTATGTAGTATTGTTTTAGTATATATACATAAATAGTCGTAAGATTTTGGAATAAATATGTATATAGTGTTTTTCCTGAATCGAATTGAGTTAATGAAATGAAACAACCCCTTGTTAGAAACACTAAAACTAAAAATAAGACGCCTTAGAACATTAGACATAAAATAATTAACAAAATTTCATGTTATTTCGTTATTTGGAGGAAAATAATAATTTAAATATGTTTTATAACATTATTTATATAATGCACCAGTAAAAAATATGTATATTATCAAATAAGAAAAATATTATTGGTTTTCAGTTTTCTTGATTTTATTCAAAGTTACGTTCTATTGACATTCTTAAGTTTCAAATCGGACTTTTTATTTTATGATTATTATAGGTAGTGTTAACAAAAAAATAAACTATACTAATTAGTTACCTCACTACGAACAACTCTCCCAGGTTTGCATCCATGCTGACGGTGCTATGTATAGGAATGTAGATGTGCACTATGATGCTGCTCAACTACAGAGAAATGCAAAGGAATTTCGTGAAATAGAACGTATACACCACCAGTCCTGTACTATTGCTGTGTTTGCATTGCCAAAGCCCATTTTTGCTAATGCTTCGCACACACTACATTTTGGAAAGCCAAATTCAAAATAGGTTAGTTGCTATATAGCAACTGCAGTTATGTTTGAACTAACTCAATAAAAAAAAGCATGCCATATATTTTGTTACAGTTAGCGAATCCGTATTCAATTGTAGTTATTAAGTATTTAAAAGTAAAATTCCTTGACAGACAAAAGAAAACGAAATAAGAAAGTCATTTAAAATTTAAGACTACACGTATTCCCACGTCGTCCTCCAAACAAACAACAATACTTATAAAACGCCAGAAAACTGTAAATACTAGCTGACGCCACATTATCAAGAAAAAATGAAACAACAATAAACTTGTAATTGACTTAAACATCCACACTGCTTAAAATAGCTAAAAATTATAATTTAAATATCCTCCAAAAATAATTATTCAATTTGTCTCATTTGTCTTTAAATGGTAAAAAAATAAAAAAATTAAGATAATTATGCTTAAAACTAATTCCCAACTGACGCAAAGAGCAAGATTAAAAATCTAAAGCGACGAACAAGCTAACAAAGATATCCTAATTCGTGCAATAAGCCTAACTCTACATTGTCAATACTCTAAACCTCTATTTAATATGAAGAAACAATTGGTCAGTCATAGTTTTATAGCACTCACACACAGTTTAATATGTTTTAGTGATCGCATCGTCTATAAACTTCAACATATTCAAACTCAAGCTTGATTGGCCTTAAGACAATTATCATGCATTTATGACAATTTCCTTTCTACTAAAAAAAAATTAGGAAGCCAAATTTATATAACAACAGACATGGATTTATTTGGTCACAAATTTTCAGTGTGAAATCACTTTCATATTTATGTTACTGAATAATATTAAAAATCACAACGTGTGTACATGCTATAAAATATATTTAATGCTATAAATAAGAACTGACATTTATACAATAAACAAACAATACCAATATGCGGTCCCATTTTATAATAATAAAAGAAATAACAAACCAATCACAACCATATTCATTTAACACTAATAAATGGTATTCTATGATTTATAAACTTCAACATAGAGAGGTAGATATGAACTATTTTAGAAAATACTGATTTAATTATAGTATACAATGCAACTACATTTATTTACGTTTAAATAAATATACAAGATGTAAAAGCTATATAAAGTTTGGCATGTTTCCTGGTGGATACAACTTAAACGTACTTCCATTAACTAATCCACACATTTGCAATAAGTAATTTAGCAAGAATAGATCCTACATGTTTAATCATGTAATGTTAAATATCAATTTCAGAATGAAATATCCGAAAGGATGATGATTAAGTATATCAACTTTGAGACAAAATACAGCTCGACAATCAATGTCCTATTACTAACACAAACATAAATAATACTTTAACAATATTGAGATCATTACAAGAGATTATGTGATTGGAATGGTATTAATTGACTAAATAGTTTTAGTTTTTAGCCGCCTGCTGACCTTCTGATGCTAGCAAAGCTGACAACGTAGCGTGGGTTGCACTCAAAGTACCAGACGTAGGACTTACTATATTAGATGTCGAGAGCCCAATATTATTGTTTAATATACCTCCACTAGTACCAGAGCTGACTATAGTGACGTTAGGCGGTGGAGTAGAACCGTTAGCAAAGCCAGTTGACAAAACTTTTTGCGTGTTATGCATCATAAAAGATTTAGCAGCCCCAGCACTGCCCAAAGTTAAAACTTTCTTTAACATTACTGAAGAATTACAAGCATTATCTATCATATCTTTGGTTGTGGAAATACTGTCAAAGTCACTGCTCGCAGTGACAACTGTGCTTATCTTCGGTGTGGTTGTGTGAAGTATTGGTCTCACAGCGGTGACATTAAAAGAGACTCCTGAAGTTACAGTATTGGAACGATTGATTATATTACGTGATACAATCGCGTTGTGAAGTATGTTTCCTGTCGGGAATGATTTTGAAGTGACATTGACGTACTGCGTCGGTGTGCCGATGAGGGTGGCGTTCGTCGTACGTGTGCCGAAACCAATTATCGTGCTGGCTGTACCTTGAGACATAACTGTGCTGAATGTGCCGGTTTTTGTGTTGATCGGAATCCTGTAAGAGATACACGTGTAAATAGTTAAAACTTCTTTTTAAATTTAAATATCACGCAAAAAGGTATTGTGGTTTACTTTTTGGAAAAAATAAAACCAACTATTTTTAACTTCATATTACACGGTACAGTCAACAAAATCACATGAATAAACAATAAAATAAGTAGTAATAATTATCGCTGATAATAATTTCTTCCAGACAACCTTAGGATGAATAAGAGATTTGCGAAGAGCAGAAATATTCATGTTTATGTTGATCAGTACATAACAAACCAGTCTGGTTCATGTAAATTACAGTTTTGCACCATATCTTTTATTAAAACACATTAGTGCATAAAACTTTGATGAAAGATTTTAAATAATATATCACTGGAAAAATATTTTAATACTGAATTGTCTCCTTACCCGCGTATCATCTGCGAAGTGGATCCGGGTATGCTCTGTATAGTAACGGTAGCTTGTGGCAAGTGGTGTATGGTCCTTTGGTTGGAAGGTGGCATTGTAGAGCTAGTGTAATAATGCACAGTACTCCCAGTAATACGGGGCGGAGCAGCTATATGTGCAACTGGCACACTGTGGATCATACCGCTAGTTGTGGAAGCCACTGTTATGCATTTCGTTTGGTTGCCAGTAAACTGTATGGAAGTAACAAATATTTATCACATTATGTAGTATTCTATTGAATAATGTTATTCGAGTCGTTTAGGTAAAGTCTATAAATGTCCATTGCATAATACTAGCTTAGAAGAGCTTATAATACTAGCTTACAAGAGAATAATCCACACCCATAAGATAATAAAGTCTATACCTAATGGTTATACAATCTTTAGAAGGATTTGAACCAACATTGTTGGAATAAGATTACAAATGCCATAGCCATTGGGTAACTACAATTAAAATTTATATGCTTTTGTTTTACTATTAAAATTAAATAACATAAAATTGAGTTAAGATAAGATTATATAGACTACTATAAAACCTTTTATAAACTATTTAACTATCCAAATCTCTATGATTTGCAAAGCCCCTCTAAACAACATCTACACCCTATCTTTGCAAAACCATATTTTTTTGTTAATCCCCACAAAAATATAATTATGCAAAGGTAATTTCCATGTGAAATATAACTACTAAGCGTCATAAACTTACGATTACAATGCGCACCAAACAACTCAAACACTCCACACACCTGCCTTTTGTCTATGACCGTGATATAATGTCTTAGTATAATATGAAATAATGTTAATAAAATAGAGCAGTTAAAAGATATATTTTTAAATTACAAGAAACAAGACAAATAAAATTTTAGAATTAAAATCATAAGGGAATATTAAATGGAAGGGAGGAGGGACGAAAGTCACGTGACAAAAAGAATGTTAAACTACAACATGGATGGGTACAAATGTAAAGGTAGATCAAAAAAGAGATGGACGGATTGTGTGAAGGATTTGTGGTGTGACAGAAGATGTATGTCAGAATAGAGAAGTGTGGAAGGAAAAGACATTATGCCGACCCCAAATAATTGGAATATGGTGAATAAAAAGAGAATTAAATGGAAGAGAATTTTGTACAATAGCCCGTTATTATTACCTATGTTGTTCACTCACACATAAATAATATATTGCTTATGCACTTACACAATATCAAGGAATGAGTGTGACAACAATACACTTGTAAGTAAGTGAAAGAAATGAGTAGCTATGGATCATTATACGATTTTTTTAAAGTACGACAGAACTATAGAACATTAATTAAAAAGTAATAAACATAACATGATCCTACCTTACAGAATGAGAACATTTAGAAAAGTACTTCAAAAGATCTTACATTGTTTGTATTCAATGTCGTTCCCAGGTCGAATTCATCGCCAACCAAAGTAATCGTATCTGGATTGGCCCCTGTTAATTTCTCAATAGTTTTCCTGGCATCTGCGTCACTTTCAATATTACCCAGGTTTCTACTCAAAAACTCAATATCAGCCTCTAAAAGCCCATCAACTAGATGACTCTGATCATCATCGTCTGTCTGTTTACAGAGTGAAAAGGCATCATCATTTTCCAATTTGATATCTTCCACTTTAATACCGTCGACATTTATGTCATCGATATTTTCTACTTTGATGCCATTAACTTCTAAATCTTCCACTTTGATCCCTGCTGCTTTAATTTCATCTAGGTCTTCCACCTTTATTCCGTCAACTTTTATATCGTCCATGTCTTCAACTTTAATATCGGCAAAATCCGTATCTTCCTTTATCATTTCTACATCTGGGAAATCTCTTGAGTTATCCGAATTTCCAATGTACTGGTTAGCATCAAAGTTATTCTCAAAAGTTTCCTGTTCTATTTTTATTTCGTCTTTATATTTATCATCTTCTTGCATGGTACTTGTGGATGGTTGGGGGCTATCTGCATTAGTAAAGTCACCACTAAGAGCTCTTCTAAGTACATAGGCCTTTATTTTTCGCAACATAAATAATGGAATTTTAAAACCTGTTAATTCACCAAGCATTGGAAGAGAGCTGTGCCTATATGCTTCACTGTTAGCTAGTTCTTCAATATCTTCTAAGACCTAGTATAAACCATTATTTGTATATTATTATAAAATGTTTTCGTGGTGATGAAATATTATAATAACTCATGTAAAATCAGAAATTTATGATTAATATAATTTTACAAATAATTTTCATATGAAACACCCTCCAAAATAATTAATTGTCATTTTATTTCAACCCTAATATACAAGTCAATACTTTAATGTTTTTGTTTGTTTACTTAAACTTTGGGTCTACAACCCACGGGAACTTAGTTTTTGGAATAAAAGTATCATATTCCGTTTTTGAAAGCACTAACAATCAATAAACCAAATATAGCAGTTTGGGGTAATTCTGAAATTGGATATATCCGAAAATCACGATTACCTATTAAACTAGGCTATATTTGTTACTATGATTAAATTTACAGATATACGTTCCTTGCACTACAATTATCCAATGTAGATTGCAACAGCTGTATGTGAACAAAATTTATTTTTCATAGGTAACCGAGTTTATTTACATTATAAGGAAGTTCATAATATTGAATGAATTTGATGAAGTTAAAACTGGTTGTAGCTATATCCATAAATGATAATAAATTTACTTTTAGAAAGATGTATAATAAAAAAATTGTTATATTTTGAAATTATCGTATTTACAGAACCCATGGATATTTGAAATAAAAAGGGTATCATAATAATAAGACTATGTATAATGTTAATAACTAAAATTGACAGTACTTAGGACTGCACTTTAATAATTGTTTTGAAAAAATAATGCATTGCATCGACTTATCTAAACATACGTCGAAATTACCACGATGCATTATACGATAATCTGCTCATACTAACAGGTGGCTCTATTATGTACAATTGTACACTTACAAACAATAACTACATTAGTTTCCACACTAGTAGTGTGTCTAGTATGGTGTACCGGTTACTATTAATCAAACAAACTAAATGATAATAGAAAGGTTGTTTGTACCATAAAAGCTCTTACCATAATGTAAGTCTTTCCACCAACAGCATTCACCAAATTATGGCTGGCAATCCACTCTTTATCGGCACTGTCCGCTGGATATCTAAGTAAACCTGCATGTCGAGTATAGAGACGCCCACGCGAATTCCCAAGACCCAGAACCTATAAAAATTGGAAGATGTTTTAAGATTTTTTCCCATTTCTATTTCCTTAACGGACCTAAAACGGGTTAACGACTTAGCAATTATACTATGTTCTTAGATTTTCGCGACTGCTATACATACTTAACCACGACCATAACAGACATTCAGCGTTTTTAATTTGCTTTTCTTTTTTAGTCTAATGTTTCGAAGATTTACAGTCAAACTGAAATCATGCATGCATTCAAATACCTAATAAAAAATCAAAAAATTACTCATATTCATTAGTTTCATTGTCTAGTAATTCAGTGTTTTCAAAATGTCATTTTTATAATTCTAGGAAAGTTTGAGATTTATCTTCATATGTTTTATTAATGGAGTTAAGATTTTTTTCTACACTGGAAAATGGCCATTAAACATTTATACAAGTATCTAAACCTAGAATGTTTGTATCTATCCGAACTCTTAATCACATACCTATTGAATGTAATGGAGATACTCTTTAGGTAATATTTGAAATGAAAAAACTGACATAAGTTAATTATTTACGTGTAAGTATTACGTTCAACACTGAGATTTTGAAGACGACGGGGGATTTTTGTAACCATTGTAGCTGATATTATATTTTGAATTGCGCGTTCCAGCCACACAGTATTCTTGCAGTGGTTTTGAGCGTCACGTATCGTCGTGACCACCTAGATTAAAATTATTCTTATATAGATGAAAGATATTGCTTGACATGCCTTGTGAGCATGAGACCCCATTATGAACAACGTGTCTTGAGTTAATCTAGCCGGGTTCCATTTTTCAGGGTCTCTTAAAGCTGGTGAAGGCAATGGTGATGATGAGCCACTGTCTGGATTATCCTCCTGTTTGATTTTCTTTCGTTTGAGTGTTAAATCTAAATCATTTTCTGTTTCTTTCCGTTTGTTGTGTGACAGAGTCTGCAACTATAAAATTTATAATGTGGAGTTATGGTAGACCGATTTGGACACCATGGGTTGTCATGTTTCAAAAGCGCGGGAAGAAGATCTCGTCATACCAGCCTCAACGACATCATCCGTCGAGCTCTTATCAGCGTCGGCGTACCAGCCATTCTAGAACGGAATGGCCTGGTACGTGACGATGGCAAGAGACCGGACGGAATGTCACTCGTCCGTTGGAAGATGGGGCGGCCGCTAGTGTGGGATGCGACCTATGTTGACACATTGGCCCCGTCACATCTTCCAATGACCGAGTCAGGGGCTGGCACCGCCGCCACTTCAGCTGAAGACGTCAAACGGCGCAAATATGGACCTTAGAAAAAGGATACATATTTGTGCCGTTTGGGGTTGAAACATTAGGCCCGTGGAGTCCGTCGGCAAAAAGTTTATTTAAAGACAAAGAGAAAGACAGTAAGAAACTCTTTGATACTACTGGCTCATATTTCGCACAACAAATAAGTATTGCCATACACCGCGGCAATGCAGCCAGTGTTCTGGGCACGCTCCCCGTTGGCAGTGATCTCCTGCATAATGTATTTTAGATTTGATGTCTTTGTTATTAGTCAATTTCAAATTTATAATTATTTATGGTATATTTAAAATTTTAAGTGTAAAATATATGTGGAAAGAAACCAAATTGTCATACGAAATTTTGATCTTAACAAAATGAATTATAATACTGTAAATTGGAGTTACATAAGAAACTCATAAAAATGTAAAGATTTTCGCCAGTTTGACTATTAATGCACGTTCGAAACTTAGCATTATTATATCCATATCTAGTTATTTTTAGTGGATTTTGGACTTGATCAACATTAAATTCAAAATAAAATGGTTAAATTCGCTTTGTTTATGATTCACTGATCTTGACTACAGAAAAAGCAAAATACTGCCGGAAGGCAAACAATTTAGTTCCTGGTCTACATGTTATGATTAGGTTCACTTCAGACTTCAAAAAATTTTATACAGAAAAAGGTTCAGAAAGAAGTTTGTATATTAACTAATAACTAAAATTATTTGTCTTGATAGTATTTATTTAAGTCTTTGTATCACAATGATTAAGGTAACCATATTTCATTAAATTGTGTGGAAAAGAATTCTCGCCAGGGCTGTGTACCACTAATACATCTCTAAGCTATTGTGTATATTGTTGCTAATTACCATGTGCTAATTGTGAAAGACAATATATGTTAAATCCTTTACATCAGATAACTGATAGAGAATCCTACCAGTCCCCATTGCACAATCTAGAAGGTGCAATGTGCTTTCTCTAAAACGAGCAGGCTAGAGCTCAGTAGTGGGATGGTATAAGCTGCTACTGAGACTACTATAATCTATAAGCTAAATGATTATAAACCAACATACACTATTTTGTTTTGTAAATTTTGAATCAGTACTGTTACTAGATTCAGAGTCACTGGTTTCGTAAGGTGATGTTACTGGTTTTGGTGGTGTGGTATAGAGCAACCTGGTTGCATCCAACATTGCTCGGCATACAGCTCTCACCTATAAACAAATAAGAATTATGTGACATGACTGTGTTACAATCAATTTAAAAATATATTACATAGCTGTAATTTATAACATTAAACTTTCCTAGGAAATAAATCGCCTCTTTACTTCAATAATGTGTTTGTTATCTTGAAAACTGAAATTTTAGAAAAGAATGATTTAACATTCAAGATTAAAGTGGTGTCTTTTAAAATACATTGCAGATTGACAAAAACAAAAAATTCGTTTGGATACAATTCTAGAACACATTATTGAAGCAGAGACGAAATGTTAACTTTGATTTTAAAAAATAATTTTATCCTGCTTCTATTTAATAATAATCTTAGAATCACAATTTTTATTTTGCTAGATAATTTCTCCAATACCGTCCATTTGAAACCGACTTTAGCTATGATGTTAATTAAAATATCACTATAAAATTAT
This sequence comes from Dendrolimus houi, assembly GCA_039645545.1. NCBI lineage: Eukaryota > Metazoa > Arthropoda > Insecta > Lepidoptera > Lasiocampidae > Dendrolimus > Dendrolimus houi. The sequence goes on along the minus strand of CM077127.1, from coordinate 17,288,567 downwards.
TTTACTACCTTTGAGAACAATATTTAAAAATTATTTCGGCGGAACCTCAAGTGCTATGCCTCTTAAACTACAACTAACTAACAATCAACCACACTACCGCATAACCCCAAATTGAGATACCTTGGTTCACTACTGCAGCGTAATTGTGAAATAGAGAAGGATATAAGGAGAAGAATAAATGTAGCTTGGCTAAAGTGGAGACAGGTAACCGGTGTGACATGCGATAAACTAATGTCACTGAAACTAAAAGGTCAGATATATAACTCTATCATACGACCGGTCATGTTATATGAGTCCAAATGATGGGCCACTAAAGTGATAGACCACAAACAACTCCACTCAGCTGAGATGAGAATGTTGCGATGGATTTGTGGTGTTACAAAAATGGATAAGGTGAGAAATGAGTACATAGGGGGATCTTTGAAAGTTCAACCGTGATTGAAAAATTAAGAGGAAGGAGACTGAGGTGGTATGGGCATATAATGACGAGGGATGAAAATCATGTGACAAAAAGAATGTTAAACTGCAAGATTCATGGCTACAAATGTAAAGGTAGACCAAAAAAGAGATGGATGGATTGTGTGAAGGATGATATGATAATTTGTGGTGTGACAGAGGACTTATATCCGGAGTATGGAAGAAAAGGACATATTGTGCCAACCCCAAATAATTGGAAGAAGATGAAAGAAAAAATGGAGATTTTAAAAGCTAAAGAAAGTTTTTTCTTCATACAACTAAAAGAAGATGTAACTTTCAACTTCAATTATGAAAGATTTTAAATAATATTTCTTCTTATTAGCAATTAATTGAAAATGTCTATATTCTATAATTCAAACTATTTATTAGGCCTGTTCTAAATAACTTTTTGGGTTTATATATAGTTTGTACCTATGAACAGCCTATATTTTACATAATAACTTTAGAAAGAGGTCTATTACAAAAAAATATTTATTATTACCTGATCTTCACTGACAGACTCATCCCCCAAATTCAGCCTTATATTGTTGACAGCGGGTACAAAGAATTTCTGAAATTTAAATTTTTTAATGTAATTTAGAAAAACCAGTCTTCAGTTAGTTGCTGTCCACAGCTGGATAAAATCCTCTCCAAGTTTGCATTACATATCCTAGTTCTCTACTAGAAAAAAACCTAAATAATATATAATATATATCAGGGGAATAATTTCAAAACTAGCTAAAATGAATGAAAGGTCATAACATTATAGTGGGTTTTGAAACTATAACCCTTATGTATGTACAGTGGTGGAACGAAAATGTTTGTCAGTTTTCAAATTGGTTCATTTATGCCCGGTTTCAATATTGCAAAAACGATTTGTTTTTGATACCGACGGGTAGAATATTAACGCCTGGTATTAACGCCTGGTAGCTAGCTACTGATGTTTCTATAATGAAATGTCCGTAGCTAGTTACTCATGAAAGTACCAACTACCGATGGGAGGGATTTTCTAACCGATCGATAGACTTTTGTATGGAAACAACAGATGTAGTGTTTCTATATTATAACCGCTGGTTGTCAACACTAATATTCGTAAGAATTTTATTATCATCTGATTTCGGCCAGTTGCCTTTTTTTGGGTTGCCGGTTTTTTTGTCGTTATTAATACGTGATTTTAAATTAAATTAAACTCAATTTTTTTACTTCTTCTTTTGACTTGGATTTAATTCTTATTTATTTGTATCTTTCAAATTTTTCTATCTTTAACAGTTCTCATTACAATTCAAGTATTGCTTTACTATTCATCTCTTGACCTGCGATAACGTTATAGTTATCGATTGTGACCTAATGCATCTTCAATGTAGCATTAAAAATAACACTGTGAATGAATATAACAATATTAATAGATAACGTATTAGTACGTACTAGCTGTCAATATTTAACATCATTAACAATAAATTACAACATCGCTTCAAATAACACATTAAATCCATCGCTACATCAGTGTGACACGGTCGCGTTACAAAAAGTTCCCTAAAACATTTGAATGAAAACAAAAATCGGACAAGGTTCCCACAACGTTTCCGTCATTTGACTCTGGTACCATGAAAATCGTTATCTTTAGCCTTAACTTATTAAAAAAAAATTGCGATCGAAAACCACAAATACCTATAACTAGCGAAAATTTTCTGAAGTGACAACACTATTTCTTGTGACAACACTCTTTTTTTTTACAAAAAATCTAATGACATTGGAACAATCATTATTTAAAAAGTTTATATGTTGTTTAGATAACTGCATTTTGTTCATGCAATATAAAATCCTATAAAATGGCTCTGTAATTGTAAGTATTTTTAAAGCACTGAAAGCTTGATTTTTAATGACAATTTTATATCACAAAAGGTCTGTTCTTTTGAAAATGTATTTATTTTGTAGTTATACCTCAACTCATTGAATTATGTTCCATGTACTACAACCACAACTATGTTGCGTTAGCAAAACACTTGGGAGGGAATTAGTTACTGATAACCGAGAGTATTACTAATTGTCAATGAGCTTGTGAAACACTCGTATAGCTCTCTCAACCATCGGTTATTGGTAGCTTCAAAATCAATCAGTTACTATTACAGACAACCATCGGTAAAATATAGAAACCAGGGGTTAATGTTCAGCAAGCAGATGTTACCTTTTCAAACTAAGTGACAGAAAAGACTGTTCTACAGAAAATTATATTTAACTGTTTGACAATGAAGTTTAAAACTACTTAGATCAAAGTTGTTTCATTTTCTATCTTGTCTAAGATTATTTAGATATATGTATAACCTTATTACTGGTTCTATTATTTAAGATAAGTGTAGTAATTATATCCCTTTTGTTTTTGATAATTAAAACTATTGTTAATCTCAGTGACATTGTCAACATTGCAATTTTCTTTTTTCACCTTTCTATATTTTATAATGCTGAGATCTTTAAGCGTTGAAGAAAGAGCAGCAACTATTGCCGATAGATGAAACTGGCTACAATATCAGTGAGATGTCGCGTTGTCTTAATGTAACCCGGGATAGTGTAAGATTTTAGATCAGGAGACATGGTGAAGAAGATGAACTCTTAGATCATTGTGAAAATAATTCTGGATGCTGTCCTATCCTTAATGCTGCACAAAAACCTGACATAAGGAGGCAATATGAAGAAAACGGCTTTGTGTCAACCAATCATTTCGCTCAAATATATGAAGTTTGTCGTTGAATAATAAGAAATGCTATACAAGACTACTGCCAAATCATTTAGGAAGATACAGAGGGACAGACCTATGCTCTCACCTTGTGGGTTCCATGAGAAATAGGTTACAATCTGTGATTGATGCTAATGGTGATTATATTTGTTATTAAATAAAATAATGTCATTATATTACTTATTCCTACTATTATTTCATTTTTGGGCAAGAATAAAGCTAGTCCTATCAACAAAGCAATTAACTCTGACAATAATATCTTTGTCAATAAAACTTGCTGTGTGGAAAAATAGAGTATAAATAAAGATTACAGTACACATAACAACAATGTGTATTTACAAATATATAAAAATCTAGTTGATTTAGATAGTTGTAATTTTTGTAAAATTGACACAATGGAGTTAGTAAAAGAGTAAGCAAAAACTTTATTTGATAGTAAACATAACAAAACATTTATTCAAAAGTTGGCAGTACTACTAAACTGATAAACCACAAACCTCTTTACTCAGGTGAGATGGATGTGTGGTGTTACAAGAATGGATAAGGTGAGATATAAGTATGTAAGGGGATCTTTGAAAGTTGCACCCGTGACTGAAAAATTGAGAAGAAGATTAAGGTGGTATAGGCATATAATGAGGAGGGACAAAAGTCATATGACAAAAAGAATGTTAAACTACAAGACTGTTGGGTACAAATGTAAAGGTAGACCAAAAAAGAGATGGATGGATTGTGTGAAGGATGATATGATGATTTGTAGTGTGACGAAAGATGTATGTCAGAATAGATGAGTGTGGAAGGAAAAGACATATTGTGCCGACCCCAAATAATTGAGATATGGTGAAAGAAAAGAGAGAGTACTGTTTCTTGTGTTCGCGCAAGCAAAAGTAGATTTTAAGGTGACAAAACATTTTAATACCAAGACTGTACCTATATGTATATATATTGCATAAATGTAAAATTTTCCTGCCATTGTTTTCCTTGAAATGAATATAGTGAATTAAATAGGATGGTATGGGATGAATTATATAAATAGAAAAATAAACATCTTGATCCTAAGTGCAAGATTATTATTACATAGTAACAGGATTAAATATATTTTTAAATAATTAAAATTAATATTTATTTTTTAGCAAAGCTTATAAGTTTACAAATTATGTTTTATGGATATGTCAGCCATACTTTCCTATTTGGAATATACTTTAGTGATCGAAAATAAACACATCAAAGACATCACAAACAAAACGCTTTTAAACAAAATCACATACAAATATTAGTAGATGATGGCATTAAAAAGTTATTCTCTATTAAAAATATCAATCAAATAAATTTTGAGCCAAATCATTATCATTCTCAGTTCAAGAGGTTACTTGTGAACATTTATTTGAAAGGAAAGACTAAAGAGAATTCTATATACAATTGTGACTGGGCTTGAGTAATGATATCATCATTATGATATATTAACCATATTAACACTAGATTTAGTAAACATTAGAAAGTTCCTGGCCATGCTTGCTTCTATGTTAAAAACCAAACCATATATAAATATGCATAGCTTTGAATTCATGCTCTGTATTTGGTGGAAGCAGCCAGTAGTATTAAAAGCTGAAAACTTTGCCTACTAACAAACTTAAAATATATAAAAAAACAAATGAAACAATCATAAAGCCAAAAATATCATTCAAACCATACTAATATCCTAAACACAACACTGATGCTATACTTTCATGGAAAATTCAGTACTAATATAGCAGAAATTTTGTGTCTCAATACCAAAAATGTACATGGTACACTTTATATTCCAGTTATTTTCACAAAACAAATTGGAATGTTCTGGGGATGAATAGCACTTAAATAACAATATAATGCAATGTAATGTTTGTGAATTTTTGCTTTCAAAATAAAGTAAGGTTAAAACTGGGGTGTGACCTGCAATACCCTAGTAAACAAACACAACTTACTTCTAAATACTTTTTGATGACTTGATCAATCTCTCTTGTGACAGCAGATTGGATCGTTTGTCTGAGCATGTCCAATGACTTGTTGGCACTAGCTCTGAATTCTGCAATAGGCCTTGAATGAGGTTGCACAGGCCCTGGGAGGCTGAACCTTCGATGCATAGCTGCCAGTGTGTTTATAGCTATCTGACGACTTATTGGTTGTTTCTAAAAATTGCAGATACATTTTTCATAAAGCTATAACCCAGCGAGGCATTCATTAGTAATTTCAAGGTTGTGTAGTAGTAATAAACATCCGGAGGTCAAGGTTTAATATTTCTTAGCGTAACTGAGAAAAAATATTTTAAATGGTAAATACCACCTGCATAATATTGTTAGAGTTTGTGCGGACGTTCAGCGATTTCGATGGTGCTTGAAAACTCCATGAACTATTAGAATTCTCTGAAACAGTGTTTTGCTGCGACAATTCGTTATTATTCCAATTCTTTTGTACGACCATTTCGATTAAGATTCAAATTCGTTCTACAACAACTTTGACAATAAAAGACCGTGCATTTCATTCACGATTGATTTTACATAATATTATGGTTTATTTCACAGGAATTGAGACAGTATCCAATTTCAGTTGCTATTATGCATTGATTATTATTTGAATCTATTTGCCAATTCGCTTCCACTGTTATATTTAGGGATGTCCATATATCGACCAGCTGGTCCGATATAAATATTAAGATCGATTGCATATATCTTATCGATTTCCTTGATGTATTATATTCATTTGTACTACCAGCTACTAGGCGGAGGCAGACTGTTTGTCCCTTAATTAGCCTGTAAACATGGAAAAAACTAAAATTTAATATAGGTAATATATTTTATATATGTGTCACTTATAAGCTAGTACAATGAAGAAATTTATAAAAAATCTAATACAATAAAAGAAAACTTAACTTATTTGTATTGTATTCTACCCTTAATCCCTCAAGACTATAAGTAGAATACTAAGCCTAGATCACCGTCTTCTATGGGTAAGGTGACCAGAAGCTGCCTACGTTTCCTCGCTGGATCGCCATACTGATCCGTCACCCGAGATTTTTTTATATTTTATACTTTAAAATATAATTTGTTCAAGGTAAATCTCCAACATATTGTAGGATGCGGCTAATAGCCGCGTCTTATAAGTATTTGTATAAGGAATGTACAATGATCTGCGCAAGCTATTGGATGTAAGTCATGAATGTAGCTTTCGGCTGTCTTTGAGCGTTCGGATGTTTAAAAAAAATTGATTTTTTTCAGTGTGGCAAACTCTCGCTAGAAATAATGCGCTGTGTCGACTTTTACAAAGTGCAACACTGGGTGTATTTCGAAGAAAAACTCTAAACATAGATGAAAAATAAAATATAAATTAAATGGTCATAAATAATTGTTTTTTGACGATTATATTCCAATACAAGTCGATATTTCAGTAAAGAAGTGCATTTTCTCTAATGAAAGTTGACAACACCGAATCCGCGTTCGATTGTATTCATTTATCAGTCACGATTTATGGACATATCTGATAGTTTGATTAGCGGTTAAGAAATTAATATACGACATAGTTTTAAAATCAGATTTTTTCCCCTTTATTCTTAATAATCGAATCAAGCTTCCTAATAGTTTGTCGTTCATAACCTACACACGACAATCTGATCGCTGACTGACTGAAATAAAGACCTATTAACGTTTGGTAATGTAAAACATGTTTTTAGTGCAGTGTAATGTATCGATTCCTAATAGTCCATCGGCCCCATCCTTCATGCAAGACTAGCGAGTGCTATGCATGTTTACCAATAATGTAATAAGGATGTAATGTAAGGATACTACATTAAAATATTGATACTAGGATATCCATATTTTTAAAAGTAATATTGAAAACTTTTGAAAATATCGTTGATATATCGATATTTTCTCAATTCATCGTTTATAAACATAAATTATTTCAAAATCCATATTTCCCGCTTGAAAAGGTGAGAAGTATTTTAGTTTACTTGCCTACTTACGACACACCAAGCTATCCTAACTAACGCGTGGAATGCTGCCTCCTCATCCACATACGGCGTACCTCATAGTACTGTTCACAGCTTTGATAAGTTTGCACGTGTTATGCTCGTCGTTTCTGTACTTAGTTGTTTTGTTGGTTATTAAGTTTTTTTCTTTTTGTTATCTTGTTATTATTACATAACCATTTATTTTTGAGACCCTTTATGTTAATTTTACTATCCCTCACAGATATTTTTATTTCTTTAATTATTTCAGACCAAATACATCCGATATTACGGTTAGGAATATACGTAATAAAGAAAAACTTTGTATGCACCCTGCAAAAACAACTTTACTGTATAAGAATATAGTATGCATGGCCCCAAAAATATATAATAAAATCCCAAAAGAGCTGAAAGCCCTGAAAACTAAATTGTTTAAATCACAATTTAAAAAAAAAGTACTAATAAGAAAAAGCTACTACAGTGTAACTGAGTTCCTTAATGATAAGTTTTAAATGTAAGTGATAAGTTAAAATGTTAAGTGTTTAAATATATTTATAATATTTGTACCATATAAATATCATGAGAAACATATCTAAATTTAAATTGTGTGTCATTTAGTATTTGTTAAATTTAAGGATTTAAATAAATTTAAATTTAATTACATAATTATAAGATTAAAATATTAGTGATAATAATTAAAACCAAATAAGTAAGTACCTTTTGATATAAATTAAAAAAAAATTGTACGCCCAACCGGCAAAAAACATGTGCTCTGTATAAAATAAAAGACCTATTGTATAACCATGTTTTTATGCAATATCATAATAATAATTATTTATTTATTTACTCCCATTAAAAAGAAAAACAAAATGAATACAGTACAAAATTTGAGAAACTTAATAAAATGGGAAAGACAGGAGCCCAAACTAGGTAAACCCTGTATGATGGTACTCCTGGCCCTCACCTCCCCATTAAGCACTATTTCTATAATAACCGCCACCAAAGAGCACTACAATCAAAGAAAAATAAAGAGGTGTGTATGTGTATGCGTGCTTATGTGCGTGCGTGTGTGTGTGTGTGGGTGGATGTGTAATTATGATTTCAAGTGTGGCTGGGTATGAGAGTATCAATTTTTGTAAGTGTATGTAAAAACTAATTGTCATTCAACAACTGTTATCAATTTCTCAGTTTCTAAGTAGTTTTGGGACTTAAGGAATTTACCAATTAAATGTTTTGTCTCTTTTTTGGGTAAGTCATAAATATAACATAACTTATTTATCTTGTTGTATAAACGACTTCCTTGGAATCCAAAAAATCTTCGAAACAATCTAGTCTTTCCACCTCTTATAGTGCAGACATCGTAAAAACGTCTTTTAGGTTTTGGACTCTTGCTGTACGGGATTTGTGAATGTTGCCTTAAGGTGCAAGCTAAGATAAATAACTGCCCTACTGTTAAGACGTCAGCCAGTTTATATAGTTCAACAGTAGGAAAAAGCATGTTTTTAGATAAGCTAATCTTTAAAATTAATCTTTGCGCTCTCTCAACTACGAGTATTTTTGTTTTATTTATACCACCCCATGTTGAGATACAGTAAGAAAGTACTGACTCACAAAGAGTTTGATACAACATTTTTAGTAATTTCCAATCTGCCACATGTCGTAGTTTCCTAAAAACATATGACAACATCCGAACTCTCTTGGATACGAAGTTAGCATGTTTTTCAAACGACAGCTTTTCATCAAGTATAACTCCTAAGTATTTTATGTCTTTTACTTGTTCAATCACTTGACAGGTGCATAGTGAGTGGATATCTAAAAAGCAAGTATGAGCTGTTAATATGTGATTTGATAAAGAGATATTTCGCAGAGCAAAGGTAACAAATTTGGTTTTGGATGTGTTAAGGGTCAATGAATTAGCGACGAGCCAATGGCAGACTTTGTTTAACCCAGATTGAGCAAAGTTATACGCTTCATCCCAAGACTCGCCATAAAAAGTTAATATCATATCATCGGCATATGCAATTGTATTACAGTTTTCGAGCTTTAGGTCACATAATTCATTAATGTAACATAAAAACAGAGTAGGCCCTAAAATACTACCTTGAGGCACACCATGCTTTACAGGTAATTCAGAACTAATTAAATCGCCTACCCTGACACACTGTGTACGATTTGAAAGATAGTTTTCGATAAATTTTAGTTGCATTCCTCGTACACCTATCCTTTCCAGTTTATTTAAAAGTTTTGGAAACGACACTATCAAATGCTTTTGCCAAATCAATAAATATTGTTATACATTTTAATTTTGCATCAATTTTGTTAACTTAATAAATTATTTGATTTGAAAAAAAAAGAAAATAAACAGAAATTACAAAACCCAGTTATTGACTCATAAGTCAGTATTAGTAGTGAAGTATATAATTTCAAAAATAACAAATTAAAATTAAAGGCCATAATCATGTTGGTATTTTTTTTTTTTTTTTTTTGTAATCGGTACTCGCCTATTTGGCTTAGTCGGATAGTATATTATTAAGAGTTTCATTTCTGTTTATTGTTCACAATGAAAATTCATTACATGAATATTCTTTGAAATTAATGAAATAATGTTTATACATCCCAAAAAATATAAATATAATCATTATATTCATGATATCATTAGTACGTAATCAAACATTTCTACTTAGTGTACTAAATAAAGATTGTTAAATCATTATTTTTGATAACGATTGAAAAAATATAGAGATATCCCAAAAATTTCAATATATTTCAACATGTCGTTCATACTTGAACGTTCATAAAACATCATTTACATAACATTGATTAAAAAATATCGCATATTAAAACTGATATATCATTCATATATATCTATCGATATATCATTTACTCCTATCATTACCATTTGCCGTTTAGCTACTTCAATATAATTATAAACGATTACTGCCGTGAAATTATTTCACTATTATTTCATAACTGAAAACTGAGAGGAAGAAGATTAAGGTGATATGGTCATGTACAGGAGGGATGAAAGTCACGCGACAAAAAGAATATTAAACTGCTAATTGATAGGTACAAAGATAAAGGTAGACAAAAAAAGTAATGGATGGATTGTGTGAAGAATGATAATATCATGTATATAACAGACACTTTAAAAAATAACGTAATGCAACGTGCCACGGTGACAACTAGAGTTGCTAGATGCCGAGTTTTTTATCAGACAATCCGGTTTTCTTTATGTTTATCAGGACCAAGGTCAAGAAAATCTTGGTAAACTTGACAAAAAATTGTCCAGCTTTAAAGCAAATTCGTTAATTATCTGGCGAACACTCGTATCATGTAAATACTGTAAAAAGTGAATTGTACCTTTTTATTTTTTTATATGTTTACAATACAATATATTACAATATACAATATGTTGATGGTAGATATGTTATTTGAGACTATAAGTGGACAGTTTGCCCCCAAACTAGGACTGGGCTGTATTTTGTGGAGACAATCGGCTAAAATTTATGTTCTCAATTTTTTTTCTTTTTTGTGCATTGTGGTTGGGTGAGTTGAGCTTATTAATTAACAATTTTTTAAAAAATAATTTAAGTATATTATATTAAACATATAAACGTAACAGGTTGGGGAAAAAGTCTTTTCGCATATAGTATGTATGAACTTGTTGTAATAAGATCTCTTTGGCTATACCATTTGCACCTAGCTGGTTTTGGTATCATTAAAAAGTTTTAATTTTAAAGAAGACAATTCCATATTCAAATTAGGAAAATGTGTGAATTTCATTTGTTTTTCTTATTGTTAAAATGAGTGAATCTAATGAAGAAATTCGATACATTTTAAAATTTTACTACAAAAAAGGTAAAAATGCAACACAAGCCGCGAAAAAAAATTGTGATGTTTATAGACCTAATGCAGTATCTGTGAGAGTAGCGCAAATTTGGTTTAAGCGTTTTCAATCCGGAAATTTTTATATCAAAGATGCACGTCGCTCTGGTCGCCAAAACGGACAAAATTGATGCCATTTTTTAAAAAGTGGAGCAAGATCGGCATATTAGTAGTTACGATGTAGCTGGAGAACTGGGAATTGACCACAAAACGGTTTTGGCGCATTTGAAAAAAGGTGGGTACACAAAAAAGCTCGATATTGGGTGCCTCATGAGCTCACTGAAAGAAACCTAATGAACCGTGTACTCATTTGTGATTCTTTGTTACGACGTAATGAAACCGAACCATTTTTGAAGAAGCTGATAACTGGTGATGAAAAGTGGATCACGTACGACAAGAACGTACGAAAAAGATCGTGGTCAAAGGCCGGTCAGGCTTCACAGACTATGACGAAACCCAGATTAACTCGCAACAAGGTGATGCCGTGTGTATGGTGGTTTTGGAAGGGCATTATTCATTATGAGCTGTTACCGCCAGGCAGGACCATCGATTCTGAACTGTACTGCAAACAACTGATGAGATTAAAGCAAAAAGTTGAGAGAAAGCGGCCGGAATTAATCAACAGAAGGGGTGTGGTTTTTCACTATGATAACGCTAGACCTCACCCATCTTTAGCCACTCTGCAAAAATTACGAGAGTTTGGCTGGGAGGTGTTAATGCATCCGCCGCATAGTCCTGACCTCGCACCTTCAGATTTTCACCTGTTTCGGTCTCTGCAGAATTCCTTAGGCAGTGTCAGGTTAACATCAGGAGAGGACTGCCAAAACCACTTGTCGCAGTTTTTTGATCCAAAATTTTTATAGCAATGGGATCACGTCCCTACCTTCAAGATGGCAAAAAGCTATCATGTCATCTACACACTTTAGTCAAATGTAAATAAACTTTATAAAAAAACCATTTGAATTTTTATATAAAATGCGAAGAAACTTTTCCCCAACCTAATATGTTGAGTGTGTTCGTGCCTGTGTGTCTTTGGGTGAGCGTGTGTACGTAGTTGCTTGCGTGTGCGTTCATTTTAAAACAAGTATGTAAGCAGTTCTTCTGTTTCGTCATAAGATAAACTTTGCAGCCAGGTGATCACTTTTGCTTTGACTTCATAACGATTGAAATCAACAATATTTAGTTTGCTGTTAACAAAGTTGTATACTTTACAACTAAGGGAATTCTACTGGTTTTGGGTGAAAGTAGGTCTACAAGGTAAAATAGGGCACACAGTTAGTTTTGCACGTCTGTCGTTGTCTGAAATACTTGCGGTTTTATGTTTACTTAAGATGGATTTAAACACGTGTAGCTGTTAGGACTTGACACTCGACATAAAGTTGTCTGGTGGGATATCGGTATGATTTTTTTGTTATTACCTTTAATACTGCTCTTTGAACTCATTCCACATGAATTATTTTAGTTTTACTAGCACTTCCCCAAACGGTAATGCCATATTCTATTATAGATTGACAAAGAGAGAAATACACATACACAATCTTCAGTTTATCGTGAAATAGAGACTTAAGATTTTTAAATATACCTGTTAGCTTTCTGACTCTGCAAGTTAGTTTCTATATGTTTATTCCATCTAAGCCCGTCGTCTATAACGATGCTTAAACATTTTGTGTTTCTGACTCTTTTGAGCTCTTGGCATGTGCACTTTTCAGAAATTAAACACATATGGACTTTTATACATAAATTATTTGGTGGTATAATATTTTCTTTAATTGAGAATGTCATATAATTTTATCAAGGTTTCGGGTTAATAAATTTTCTTTGAGCCATATCATAACATTATGCAATGAATGTTCAGCCCTTTCTCTTACTATTTGCCAATTTGGACCCCAAACAAAAACAGCAGTGTCATCAGCATAAGTATATACTTTAGTATAAGGTAATGTCATGGTACAGAGATAATTAATTTAAACTTTAAATAAAGTAGGGCCTAGGATACTTCCTTGTGGAACTCCATAGTTCACAGTATCTTCAACACTTAAATGATTATTGATTTTACTTTTTGCCTAAGGTTAAATAGATAATCTTTGAAAATATCATATGCGTTACCTCGTATGCCAACCTTATATAACTTGTTTAATGGGATTGGGATGGAAACAGTGTGAAATGCTTTTGTCAGATCTAAAAAAATGCATAAATAATTTGTTTTTTATCTAAAGTCTGAACAATTTCATTAGTTAAATCCAAAACCGCATCTTCCGTTGAAACCCCAGTGCGAAATCCATACTGCTTGTTCGCTATGACTTGATGTTTATCGAAAAAGCTGCTCAAAGATCTATTTAAAAAAAATCAAAGATTTTGGACAGCATTGAAAGTATAGATATAGGTCTATAGTTATTAATATGGTTTCTATTTCCACTTTTGTAGATAGGATGAAGGATTGCCATTTTAAACACCTCCGGAAAGACGCCAGTAGCAACAGAGCGATTGCATATATATGTTATAGACGGTATTATTAAGTTCCTAAATTGTTTTAATACAGAAGTCGATATACAATCCCAACCCGTTGCACAATCCGTTCTTAGCTGTAGGATGACCCTTTCTACATCTAAATTACACAATTTCAAAATAGCTATTGAATTTGGTAAGCTGGCTGATAGGACTGTTTTCATTGTGAGAAGGTTCTTGTAGTAGATTATTATTTACTGTAGAATCAGGAGAAAGAATTTTTCAGCTAAGTGTTTTCCGATGCTAGTAAAATAGTTCTATATCAGATTATTAGATGTTTTGGGATCTTCAACTATGTTAAGGAGGTCCGTGAGGGCTAGTTTTAGGTTTTTGAGTATATATTATGCTTTTAATAGTTTTCCAGAGAACCTTTGTATTGTTACCCGCTTGACGTATGTTTGAATCATAAGCTCGTTTTAATTTACGTAACAGCTGGTTACAAGAATTACTGTAACGTGTATATGTAATATTATGAGTTATACTTTCAGGTGACATTTTATGTTTCTTATGTATATCATGGTTTTTAATACACCGGAGTAACCCTGGCGTAATCCATGGCTTTATTATTTTATTACTTCCAGCCACGGAATGCGTGTGCCTGTTCACAATAGAAGAAATCGATGTTATTAATTTATCTGTCGCAATATTTGCATAATTTGTCTGCAGAATATCAGAGAAATCAACTTTTTATTTTTACAGAAGACAGATTTATCATATATTTAAAACAACACCGTTGACGTAACGGGCTGTTATATCTAAGCTAAGTATTAGAGGCAAATGGCAAACCTTTTTTTTAATATAACTGCTAATTGGACTGGATTCAGATGCCATCTGAGGTAATAAAACTTTATTAAAAGCAGTGGCATCGAGTACTGAATGAATATATTTAAAAAGTAGATTGGCTCTTAGTTTAGGATTCGATGTAAATTTTGTAACTAAAAAGTCAGTTTTCAATTAATTTTTATATTTTTTTGGAACGCATCTATCAACCCTTGTGACGACTAGAACTGCAAGCAATTATTGGAAATATGAAATAAAATAATTTGTAGCACCGTTAACATTACTTTTCACGGCGTTATAAATAACTTCAAACAAAGGAATGCCTCACGGCCTTTTAATTGTCCTCAATCAAAGATATGCCTAATAAATTAAAGAATAAAGTTAAATTTTACACAAATAAGCACAATCGTTTATCGTTTTGACGATCTACTTCGTACTAGATAGCGCTTTAACCATTTGTCCTACGTGAAATAGCGCTCTCGTGAATGGTTCTTGTGAGTGATGTGGAAGTGATTTATTTTATAAAGCGTTTTAAAACAAATTATCAGTGATGTGCCATCACTAGTAGCAATCGTAAACATCCAAAAATTAAAAACAACTTATCCGGTTACTAGTGGTTCAATAGCTGACTAAAAAAACGTGATTATTATTGTCCAATTAATGAATGACTCTGTAAGTACCAGCGGAAATCTAAAAGCTAAGTCGTATACTTGTAACTTATTTGTTTTACGGTTTTTTCGAAATTCTACACCAATATTGTTAACCAGCTGGCGAGTTGTCGACAAAAATTATAGCTAGTAGTTAAAAGTAGTTAGCTACCCTTTGGAGCCATCGCTCATCTCTAATTTGCCGAATTGAGGCCAATTGCCGTGTTTCGGTTTTGACAGCGTTTTTATATTACTCTTTTACCTATAAAAAAATATTTTGTAGTTTCTTTCCTCAAGTTTCTTCAGGTTCAGAGGTTATTAGGTAAGTAAATATTAAACTTAAGTATAATAAATTAAAATAAGAGTATTGTTTGTAAAAAGTAACACGCATTTACCGATAGCAAAACTTCTAACAAAACAGATGATTGATTACATTAAATATATATCAGTCGGTTTCGAGCTGTGGTCGGATCAAGACAAGGCTTCTGTCTGTTGTCTTATTAATAAATTACGTAAAAGGACAATTTAGGTAAGTAACAACTGTACACTTTCACCTGTTGTGCGTTGTTGAAAATACTACTATACTACTGTATGCTACTACTTACTTCAGTACGGTACTTTAAAGAAATCACGCGAGTCTTGAACTTTGCACCTACCTGTTGTACACACTAGGTTTCAATCTTCATTTTAATAGTCAAATTTAATGGTTCAAGGAAAATAGATAAATAACTTTTACTAAGAGTACTTAATTAAACATAAAACTTGTCGTCATTAATTTCGTTAAGTCAGTAATCTTATATATATATATATATATATATATATATATATATATATATATATATATATATATATATATATATATATATATATATATATATATATATATATACTTTACTTCACAACTTTGGATTTTTATGATTCACCAAAATTTCATATAAATAGTATATGAAATTAGATTTGAATTAGATTAAAAGTCAAAATATAATGAAAAAGTTATTGTTTTAAATTAATAATCAGTGATCTAAAAAGTAGTGTTAATTTACCTAAAATTAGAAAGAAATATGACAAACTGCTTAAATATTGTGTTGGAGTTGTAAAAACATGTATCAATTACATATTGATTTGGTTATATTTGATGGTTACATCAGATGGCTCCATCTCTATATGTCACTTTATTTACTCAGATCAATGTCCTATAAACATAAATAATGCTAATCTTGTAAAAGTATTGGATAGTAAATTAATTGCGTTGTTTTTCGTTATGTTTCTAGATCATTTCAATAGTTTTTAATCTTCATCTGAAATTATGTAAACATCATCTCCTTTCTCTTTTCAGATAATCAAAATGTCAAAGATAAAGGCTGGACCAGTTGTCGACATCTTGGGTGATGAGATGACCAGAATTATCTGGGATCTTATTAAAGAGAAACTAATTTTGCCATTCTTAGATATTGAATTGCACATTTATGATCTTGGTATTGAAAACCGAGATAAGACTGATGACCAGGTCACAATTGATTGCGCCGAGGCTGTAAAGAAATACAATGTTGGTATTAAATGTGCTACAATTACTCCAGATGAGAATAGGGTTGAGGAATTCAAGCTGAAGAAGATGTGGAAAAGTCCAAATGGAACTATCCGTAACATTCTTGGTGGTACTGTTTTCAGAGAAGCAATTATTTGTAAGAACATTCCACGTTTGGTAACAGGCTGGGAGAAACCCATCATAATTGGCCGACATGCTCATGCTGATCAATACAAAGCCACTGACTTTGTTGTCCCTAGTGCAGGTAAACTTGAACTAATATTCACTCCAGCTTCAGGAGAACCAATCAAGCATGTTGTGAATGAATACAAGGGACCTGGTGTTGCACTTGGTATGTTTAATACTGATGCATCCATAGCTGATTTTGCTCATTCATCATTTAAGTTTGCACTTGACAGGAAATATCCTTTATACTTGAGTACCAAAAATACAATTCTTAAAAAGTATGATGGCCGCTTTAAGGACATTTTCCAAGAAATCTATGACCGAGAATATAAGGCGCAGTTTGAAGCTGCTGGTATTTGGTATGAGCACAGGCTTATCGATGACATGGTGGCTTATTCCATGAAATCAGAGGGTGGTTTTGTATGGGCGTGCAAAAATTATGATGGAGATGTACAGTCTGACTCAGTTGCTCAAGGCTATGGATCGTTGGGTCTAATGACATCTGTGCTTATATGCCCAGATGGGAAAACAGTTGAAGCAGAGGCAGCCCATGGCACTGTAACTAGACATTATCGTTTCTACCAACAAGGCAAAGAGACATCTACTAACCCCATTGCTTCTATCTTTGCTTGGACTCGTGGTCTTCTACATCGTGCTAAGCTGGATAACAACGATGAACTAAAGAACTTTGCTGAAACTCTTGAGAAAGTATGCATTGACACAATTGAATCTGGTGTTATGACTAAGGATCTTGCAATTTGCATCAAGGGAATGAACAATGTAAAGAGAGCAGACTACTACGAAACATTTGAATTTATGGATAAACTTGCTGAAAATTTAAAGAAGAGTTTGGGGAAATGACTACCCTTAAAAAAAACAATGTGTAACCTCTAAGAGTATTTATTTAACTACTGATGTTAATCAAATTTTTTATAAAGGGTGACTAAGGGGTATTTTATATTTAAAGCATATATTTATTTTTTCTTTATTAAAAACTTTTCAACGATACATATCTGTTTTAATTGATACATTCATTAACCAATTGACCCAATTGATAAAAAAAAACTGCAAATCATTATCTGTATATTCTTCTAAATATGTCCGATTGATAAGGGACTAAATTAATCAATTAATTTTATTTTATAAATAATATAATTTTATTGTCACCAAAAAGCCAAATTGTTTTGATAAAAGGTCAAATGCGGTTGGTATGTACTTATATAATAATTAAAATAGTCTATACGGTTTCACTCCCTTAAATTTTACAAAAGTAAACAAGGTCTCCAGTCGTAAAGAAGGAACAGTCACAAAAATGCTTGTATTTATATTCATAAGCCACCGAAATAATTGTTAGATTGAGTTCATAAGTGTTTTAAATAAAATATCAGACTTGTGAACTATTTGAACAGGCAATTCTCTAGTAAACTTAGTACTTAATTTAATATAATTATAATTCACACATGTCGTCACTATTCAAATTGTGTAATGGAAAGAAATAGTAAAAATATAACTGAAATCCTACTAAATCATCCTTCTCTCGCTATTTTGTTTTTAGGGTTTAGTAGTAATTTTCGCAAAGATCGAATCAGCTTACACTCAGTCGTTTCGTAGTTCGTTTACATGAAAGTCAACGAAATTTTAGAAAATAAATTGATTTATTTATAACTACATATAAAGCAGTCTATAAAATGTACTTAAATGTAGAAAAACAAGCAAAAGGAGTTCTTAACTGGATATTTTTACGAGAACGAACGAAGAGTAAGATTTCAATGCGCGGTTAGGTTACGTCCCAAGGGATATAGGGACAACAAGGAGCCTAAAAAGGCGCTTTGGACACTTGGAATATTAGCTACATCAAGAAAAAGACGTTAAACGCTATGTAACTTTGAAGTTTTAGCTGCCTACTGCTTGTTATTTTTTTTTAAATATTATGTGTTAAATTCTGCTATGAAATCGTCATGTGCGTCTGTACGGCCTGTCTTTGGATGTCATAGTCTTTTTTTTCGGAATCTGCAATTTTTGAGTATAAGGTCTCTAACAGCTATATTCAACTTATAATCCGTCGAGCTCTTATGAGTGGCCCACCTGAATTACCACATAGTTGTATAATACAAAACATATTTTCTAAGTCAAATCAATCAAAAGTTAAAACTATAAATAGGTTTCTTATCAATTTTTGATTGGTTTAATGTAAAAAAATATCTTTAAAATATTAAAGAGAAAAGAATGACTTTTGGTGCCATCTAGTTATGTAGTTTAAGAATTTGTCAAGGTTCGTGCCTTTATCCTTCCTAATACTGTTCTTCATGATGCAACATGAGTTTTAAAAAATATAACATGACTTCCAAAAAATGTTCTTCAGCAAAAATCATTGTGAACAAAAACTTATGAATTAAACTTTATTCAGTGTCGCTGTAATAGGATAATTGACAGTGAAGTCAGCTGAGACACTTTTTGTCATCTTACAAAACGCTGAAGCTTCCTAGACTTTGTAAGAGCATAGCAAGTAGTAACGACAAAACGAAAATCTTTATTATTATTGTATGTACTTCTAAGCAAACACATTTATTTGGAAGTTTGATAAAATCAATGTGACTTATCGATCCCATCTAATATTCTAGTATTTTGTAGTTGTTCACATCTATAATTTTTACTAACACTAAAAGCATTTTAGTGTCTTTACACATCGGCTACACATCTGTGCTATAACAAATGGCGTATTAATTATTTTATTAAACAAATATTGAAGTGGTGCAGTAGTTAGCGCCCACGCTTTTATATTAAAATAATTTGAGAATTTGTTGTAAGTGTAACCCATCATATCATCTACATTGTTCTGCGAAAACCACATCGATTTGGTTTTTAACAAATCTCAAATGTAACAAGCAAGTGTGTTATCTTAAGAATGATTAGAATCAAACATCGTTATCTTAAAACCCACAATACTTTATCATGTCATTTCCATTATTAAATACGTGTACCTACATCATGTTTCGAAAATAGGGAAATGTGCACAATGCGTGGAAAATCTTATGAAACATGTTATTTATTCGTTATAATTGTTTTCAGTGTAATTAATTCATCTAAAAAGTTATAATTATGCCGTTTTCATAATTGTGTAATCTTGATTTATTTACGTCGATAAAAATAATTTTGACAAACTGTAACTTCAGAATATTTTAGTAATTAGTAAGTGCTTGCACTACGGGCACGGGGAAGGGTTCCGTAGAGATTACAAACGTTCCCTAGTTTGGGGGCAAACCGACAACTTTTAGTCTCTGGTAATGTACCTAGCATAAATATATTGTAATAAGTACATATACACACAGTAGACATCTGTGTATACAAGGTTCTGTTCCCTGTTTGCATTATTTGGTTACGGAACCCTCAAGAAACTTAATTAGAAATACCTATGTAACAACTACGTACTCAACAGAATGTCTTGCTCAAACCAATTTGCATTTGTAGTATTTCAAAATAGAATAGGAATACATCCTGCTATCAAATTTTGTTTGTGTCTATATAGACCCAGTAGTTTTTGAGTAAAATGAGTGATATAGAAACGGTCAGACGGGTATGACGATTTGATAACAGTTAGTAAGCCTAAAAAAAGTGAGAACCTTTCCCTTTCCTTGAAGGGCTTACGAACGATAATACATGAAAATAATTGTTATCAGAGTGAAATTTACGTCATGCACTGTTGGGACTTTTTCATGTTCAATTCCTACACAGGTCAGAATGCAACAAATACGAAATATATATACAGCGTGATTTTTTTAAGTGGGCCTTCAGGGTCGAACCCTAAACTACGAAATAGCGAAAAACACTCAGTCTCGAGGCCGTTTTGACGAAAACTATAGTGGTATCATTAGATTTTTGAAAAATCTATTTCCACGGCAGGAATCGAATCGGCTGATTTTGAAAAAATATGTCATCATATGTCACATTAATTAACGTATGGAAAATAAAACATTTTATGCTAAAACAACCCTTTCCCTTGCTTTGCCGTTTGATATTCCTTCATAGAAATTACTCCTTACAACCTACACTATTATTATGGATTTGGTATAAAATAATACAGGTTGTGTTTATTTGTCAAAAGCATTCGATTCGATTCCTGACAAGGGCAATGGATTTTTCAAAAATCTAGTGATACCACTTTAGTTTTCTCGATCTCGAGACACATTTAAATGTTTTTCGTTATTTAGCATAGTTTAGAATTTGGCCTTGAAGGCCCACTTAAAAAGATACAATATACATATAGAGCTCTCTCTAGTTCTCTCCAGCACTTCATTAAAACTAACAACGTATATACTATAGGACTAACTCGTAAAAATAATCACAGCATCAAAGGCACGGACGGATAATCTATAGTGAGTAAACAAAATTGTTAAAAGGGGCGAAAACCCAAGGAATGGAGAGAAAACATTTCCTTAGATCTGTCTATCCCTTAACAAAATCGTTTTCATTTTTCTATTACGCCGACAATTCCCTCTGCGGCAAATCGTCAAATAACTTTTCTTAGTGAATTACCGGAGGCGGTTGACGCGGTTTCCCCTACAAGATCGCGATCGTCCCTCCCGCAACTCCCTCCATGTCTCCCTCATGGAGTGGGCCATACAGAGACGGTTCGCGAAGCTCTCACGGTGCTTATTGCTTCAGTTTGGCGGGCTTAGCGTCAGTCAGAAGCCGCGCGCGACTAACCTTGTCCAACTATTGGCGGGAACGCAGCGTAAAGCTCACGAACGCGTAATAAATACAGCCTTTCGAAACTTAAGTCAACACTCAAGTTTATGTGATAAACGTGAACGATGAATTTAAAATCAAACCCCACTATACTTTTCCAATGGTCCATCTTTATAAATATTTTGGTAAGTATATTTTGTTTTTCATATGTTTCAGATATACTGGCAAATAATAGAATTACTGTAGGTAGATCAAACCCTTTATACCGCGAATTTTGCATTCATTACTTTTTTTTCTCGTAATTAAACTACGAACAAAAGCATTGAACTTTAGATACTACCTCTGTCTCTGACTGTAACTACTTCGTTTATTCAAATCACTGCTAAAATAATTAAAAATATAAAGAAACGTTTAAATTCGAAATATTTTCCACTAGGTCTGGGTTTTGGTAAAAATAAATAAAAAACTTAATTAAATTATAGAATTCCGAGCTTGTAGATAACAGAAATTTTACTGCAACTATTACGGTTCATGCGCTGCGGGGCTTTTAATTATCAAATTTTTCGTAAGGTGAAAAATTTCAGTGTCACAATAATAATTAGAATTTAGATTCTAAACACCTGCTATATAAATAGTAAGCTTTTTAATATTTCACTTCGAATGGTCCGAAACAAAACGACATTATACTTTGATAGAAATGTTCGTTGCATTAACTACCCACATCAGCTATTTAGGTATATATAGCAAGTAGCTAACGGTTATAGTAAAATATTTTATTGCAATATTTGGAAATAGCTTAATTTTTTCTAATTTAATTACATTTTGTTTTTGTAATTGTTTATTTTGGTGAGCACTAAAGTGTTATCTAATCTAGTCTCTGTTATTTACAGATACAATAACAACAGTTTGTGTCACGGTCCCATCCGTGTACCTAAACGTTGGCTTTGTACTGTTAAAACTTGCATTTCCAGTAATAAATAGGCTCCAACTTTATTGCCGTTGTCAAAGGACCATATCATATTAGATATGTGAAACTTGAAAGGAGAAACAATAATAAAATCTAGTTTTCCTAATAAATAATAAGCATGGAATAATTAAATATTAATAGATTATGTGCAAAATTGTGGCCAAAATTGTGTCCATGGCTGATAAAGATAAATAATATTCTTTTCATTTATTAACAATAAAATTTTATTTATTTTTATCGGCCATGGACACAGCCTTGATATACTATATATGATATACCTACTGATATACGGTCTTATTCGTATTAAAATAAAACCATCTAATTTATACACATGAATAAAAAATACGACTTAATTAGGTACATATAAGCGATTTGAGCGTTACGATAAGCTGGTTTGTTAACAAGTCATTTACAAGCAACTATTTAATCCCATACACACATATGTAATCATTCCCTTCCAATAACTGTACGTGTTGCAACATCGAATATAAGAACCGAATCGATCGCCTAGAAGCTAGTTGGGTACAAAACGATGCATGTACGCGGATCAGAATACCATACATATCAAATCTCATAGGACGTACCCAGCAAGTGATTGAGAACCGCTACTTTGCCATATCAATTACTTGCGCCGCTCGGGTGCACCCAATTACTAGCTCTGTTTCACATGCTTCCTATTTACTCATTTCAAGCTCAAGATTACTCCGCTATTAGATCCGCGATTAGAAGTTTAAAACTCAGTACAAATTAAACTACTTAATACATTTGTTGCACAGACTATCTATCTCCGGTCTTAAAGAATGAATGGAACTATTTGCATTTTTTCTTCTCTAATTCTCGTGACTAGGGCCCAAAATTTGTTTTGGCTAATTAAATGAATTAACTCTTTTCTGATTTTCGCGGGATTCGAATTTTACGCGAATTTAATAATTTTTTGTCTGTGGTTTTGTGCACGCTAATCTTTATTTCTCATTTAACCTGAGCTCTATTTAATTTTAAAAATTTACAACCGTAGACAATTAGTTTAATCGTGTTCTTGGTTTTAAACAAACACACGTGTTTTTGCGTATAAAGTCGCGGGCTTTTGTTTATAAAAATTGGCTGAATAAGTTGGAAATTGATTTTATCACTTTTAGGTGATTCTAATAAGTAAACAACTTTTAATTGGTAGTGATTAAAGTGCCAACTTTGCTAACACCGTCAACAATAAACTTGCATTTTCCCACAATGTAAACATTATCACTACGCTCTATGGTACCGTTATAACAAAGTATCGTATTTTTTACCATAAATCTTCGTTGTGCCTTTAATAATGTAACAACATAAATTATTTACGAATTCAATGTAATGTTACGGTTACCGTAATTCTAACATTGCCTACTAGAAATTACACTTCTAGCCCTTCTTGATTGTAAGTGAACTGCATCCAAATCAGTAAGCGAATCGCGTACTTCTCCGCAAAACATAAATACTGGTTTACGGAGTCCCCTTGCCGTGATTCATGGAATTTTGATTAAGAGTACATAGCTGTGACAGCCATCCTTGGAGGTGGATCTAGAGTGCTACGCGTGGGAATCGTCTCCGACCATGCAATTAGGGAACGCAGGGAGCGAAGGGCGCTCAATTACGGCACACTGTTTTTATTGCGGTTCTCCTTGCCAATACAATAAAACCTGAGCCGAAATGTTTCGAAGTCGTAAAATTTACTACTTTTACATCTGTTCTCTTTGGCTAAAAGCAGATATTATTTTGGTACCAACTCTATGGTAATTTTTAACGCCTATTAAGTAGGGCTAATAGATCAAAAACGAGGTGGCCGTGTGCGACTTGGTCTAGTCCAACTCGCACGCATGGAGGTTTTCTCTATACCTAAGTACAATTCGTATTCATAATTTATTCAAGTACAAATGCTCGTCCGCCGTTGCTACGGCCTGGCCTTGTAGTTCCGCTTACTGCAATTTATAGATTCGATTCGAATTCGATCTTTTCAACATTTTCGCTGAGTAAACTCTGAATAAAATAAGGAACCATTTATTTTTTACATCTTTGGATATAACTCAAAAATTATTATAATAAAAACGTTAAATAATTTGTAAAAAGTCCCTTTGCACGCTCTTTTCTTATGTCCGGAAAATTTCGAACGTATGACAACCCTACCAACAAAATAGGTGAAGAAATATGATGTGCCCATAAAAGGAAAACATCGATAACTGTCCACCATAACATTAACTGTTAGTTTTCCAAATACAGATATACAAAATGAGAACTGACATTTAATTATAATATTATTTATATAAAACGAAAAGTTGATAGCATTTTTAAATTTCTCATTCCCTAATCTTGATATGACTTTAACCTTTTATTTAGGTACTTTCGAATAATAAACAGATCGCACTTTCCAATTCCATAACAATCAAAGAACTCCCTTGAAGTTTTATGCAATAACAATAAAACTTACATTACTTCGAACATTGTAAAAACGACTTGTTCCCAAAGTACTCAATTCTTTTGTTTAAAAAAAAGACAAGAATCTCATATATTAGTTCCCGAATACAAAGAGTTTTTTATTAAAAATTTTGAGGTAGTGTTTTTAATTAATAGTTTTAGTTATAAATTAAACTAAAAATATACTATATAAACTAACTCTATATATACTATATATATATAAATTTAAATTAAACTATAAAATCTAGTACCAGACCTCTGTCAGTTGAAAACGTGCCCAAAAGACTGGCCACATTACCTCGCTGAAATTAAAAATTAATAATTTGATATCCCATAGTACTCAGAAAGAATCTGAGATGGTTCCCAAAGTAATGAAACCATCGTTTAAATCAGTTCCCAAAATACTCAACGTAAAATATTTAATCGACGACCGCGATATGACGGGTATGACTATTTAGAAAATAATAAATAACATTGTAGTATAAACATGTGTCGCGTGTTTCCACATAATAGTTTTAAAAAGGAAGTGTGAAAGTGGATTGAAAAAATAGCTAAGTGCGTGTTTGTTTACGCAGAGTGATGTGTTCCGTACAGAAGATGAACATCCACTGCTTTATCATTCGGATACGGATACCTAAATTAAAATAATGTATATCTTACCAGGTACTTATGGACATTAAAAAACAAAAAACATTAAAATTATTCGATATCAATATTTGTCAAATTTCATTACCTTGAGTTTTTCCAGAAATTTCCATTCCATCCCGTAAATCCAAAGTTTGAAGACCACACATTGTGCGACTAGTGAGGCAAATATCTCATCACCTATTAATTTATGTAAATATCAGTAAGAAAAATAGTTAGGACTGTTCAAGATCAGGCTGAACACATTACAACACGACTATTATATACAATAATTTTATTTTTGACCGCTTAGTTACATGTGGTAACCATTCCGAAACTCACCTAAAATAACTATGTAACCCTAAAAAAACATGTCACATTCTTGCCATACAACACATATCAATGATGTGTTAAGCCATGTCTTCGTGTCATTGACCCAATCCAATTATAGTTGCATAATACAAGGTTTTCTATTCAATGACTTAAATTGGTTTTTTCACGCGTGAACTAATTTACGATAACTACGCCTGGTAATGTCAATGTCTGTTAGATCTAAAAAGTTTGATGTGAGTTTTGTAGGCCTCATGGAAATATTCGCTTGAAGCAAGATTTAAATAAATTATAGGTAATGTGCACCATTGATTTTTTTGTTAAATAAGTCTTGGATGGATCCAATTTTTTATTAGCAACCCACACCTACTACTCTGTCAAAAAAGTACCGGGAAAAGATCAATAATACACAAAATGTTAGTTATTCATTTAAATTTATTTTATCACCTTCAAAGTATGCTCCTTCAGAAACGATAAACTTATGCCAACGAATAATCCAATCATCAAAACTTTTTTAAACGCTTTTTCCGGAATTTAGTTCTTGTCGCGAATTCTCCGTTATGTCTTCTACCGAATGAAAACGGGTGCCTCGAAGTGGTAATTTGAGTTTAGGAAAAAGAAAGAAGTCGGCTGGAGCCATAAATTGGTTGCTCGTTGGTATTTGTTGAGTTTTTGGTCATAAATTCCTTCACAATGATGGCCTTGTGCGAAAGCGCATTATCGTGGTGCAAAATCCAAGATTTTTTCCACAAACTCGGTCTTTTTCGTTGAATTTGCTCTCTTAAACGCCGCATAACGCTCAAATGATATACTTTATTTACCGTTTGACCTTCCGGTACGAATTCCGAGTGCACAACACCGCGTTAGTCAAAGAAAACAGTCAACATGACTTTGAGTTTTGGTCGACTTTGGCGTGGTTTTCCGGTTTCGGTTCAGTTGGAAGGCGCCATTCCGAAGCTTGTTGACTAGTTTACATGTCAAACTCATAAACCCACGTCTCGTCACCAGTAACAATGCGTTTCGTGAACATGGGTCGGAATTGACTCGTTCTAGCATGTCCTCAGCGACTCTTATGCGATTGAGGTTTTCGAGAAAATTCAGGTCTTTTGGGACTAGCCGAGCGGCAACATGTTTCATACCCAAGTGATTATTTAAAATGATACGGATCGACTCGTGAGACAGAATGTTCAGCGGCTATTTCTCTCAAACGTTAATGAGGATTTTCAATCACTATTTCCTTCACTTTTGCGATGTTAACTTCAGTTGAAGACGTTGATAGCCTAACAGGGCGAGGCAAATCTTCCAGCATACCTCGACCGCTCTTGAACGCTTTGTACCACTCATAAGCACGTGTTTTTGATAAAGTCGATTCACCGTAAGCCTTCTGTAACATTTTCAGTATCTCCAAACACGAAATTCTATTGGTGATGCAAAATTTAAGACAAAATCTTTGTTCGATGTTTTTGCCATTATGAAATTCGCAATAAAAGATATGATCTAACTAAAAACAGCACTATTTAATCTAAATGACCGATGCAACTCAAACTCCGCGCCAAAATAAAAAAAAAGTTGTGCCAATCTAACAACAACAAAAAAATATTTTGGAACCATAAACAAATCATCCAGTCCTGATATTTCTTTGACAGAATATATAATCAAATAATCATAAATACTGTACTTAATCCATTATAAATATGAACTAGAGTATTCCACCAGGCTACGCACGAGTTAGTATAATATCCCATGAAGTCTTCCAATTTTCGGGATAAACCTATCCTATGCTCATCTCTGTTATCGAAACCACATACACATCAAATTTCATTATAATTGCTAAATTCACAAGAAGGTGTAGAAAACATAAATGAATACCCAAACAAATGTAATACTTGCAACAACTCAGAAGGGTTTATGGTAATTATAAGAACAGCAACTGGTCACATATTTATAATCAGAGAACCTTACGGTTTTAACACATTGAATACACTGAATTTTCATGCTCTAGAAGTATTTTTAGAACACCTCGCCATCCTTCAAACAAACAATTTTACAGTACATGAAACTTAACAATTAGCACAACCGATAGCGGATTGAAGTCACTGATAAACTATTTTAATTAAAGTGTTATGATTGAAAAGAATTTAATACATTACTGTTTGGAAATTCCAGATAATATTTTATATAAGATATCATATAAAACATTAGACCTAAAATTTTACATGTAATAAAATAAATCGAACACCGTACAAATCTCTCGCGTCTGCCACCATGAAAACAAAATGTAGTGAATGCCATCTATATTCAATTGAGAGATTTTGAATTATAATCTGTACACAATCACTATATTATAAGGACAAACGTTCAAAATTATAGAGAACTACCTACTCTATACAAAACAGGCGCTAATCACAGAATAAATAAAAATAAACATTATTATACAATTAAGGAAATGGCCGATTGTATCGTTTAGAAATAAGAGGGTACATAACAAAAACAATTAATAACTTTTAAAAAACACGACAAGAACAATTATGCTACTCAATAACTGTAACACAAAGTCACTCCTATTTATATGTACAACATAGTTATATTAACAAATATAAATTTTGGTAATACGACAAAACCTTTAAGTAAATCAACCAACCGTTCTGATAATCGTTTGATTTATTTTTAATTCCATTCGTCTTAGATTTTTTTTGAATTGTATAAAGTAACGTAGTCTAAATTGTATCTGTAAAATATATCAGTAGACACTTTCAGTTTCACATAAGAATTCGACACTACTGATGTCTAAATAGAGCGTAGCATGTTATTTAAATCGTAAATCTAATCTCACTTTTAAAGCGAACTCAATCCAGAAACTTACCAACTGTGATTTAAATTCAGAGCCTATAAAAGCATGACTGTACCTAACATAAGCATAAGCAAAATCTTATCAAAGTTTTCTTTGTTTATTGCTGGAAATGCTGAAATAATTCCTTTTTAATGCATATGATTTTGACATTAAATGACAATTAAGATAAACGAGCATTCATCTTTCCCTATATATATTTATTGTAGGTAACATTAAGATACAATTAAATATTAATAAGAAGATTATATTTGTGCTTATCACCGCCCTTGCGTTAAATCCAGGTTACATACTAACTTTACGCTTTGAAGTCCGTGAGATCAAAGTCATTACTCTTATCTATCTTTATACAATACATAACGAGAATAAGCTTACATTTGATTTAATTTTAATAATGACCATGTTTTGTCGCATGTTGATGTTTTTACCAGTCTATTGCTGAAGTTATTATTCATTTTCACCTAATGCATTGTTTTTTTGTTTCTATCTAAATTTGCGAAAGACGTGTTGTTAATGATAATTTATTAATAATGTTTCTTTACTAGCATAAATATTGCTGTTAGGTGTGTGTTGTGAATAGGATGGAGTGCAGTACCGTTGCGTGCCTCGTATCCTCGTTTGCCGTCAATGGTCAAGTCGCAGGGCCTACGACCCTCTATGCCCTATCGATCCACATAAAATTTCCATAAAGTAGAAACCCGTTCGGCGGATAACATTAAATTAATGTTAAAAAGTATCTGATAAATTTCGCGGAAAATTAAGTGAATATTTAAGTATTAAATTTAAATTCAAAAGGCTATAAAGATCAATGTTAGCTTTTAACCTTGAACTTGAAAGCTTTAAACACTTTTTGCAACATAATTGAATTTATGTTCAATAAATCGATTTAAACATATCGATTACTGTGATCAAGACTGATGCCAATTAACTGTTAATAAACACAGCAAAAAGTTAACACCTTCAACACTTATTCATTTGTATCGATTAATTTTTTGCGGACTTTCAATTAAGTAATCATGATGGCAATGACGGGCGGTATCATTCATTGAACATGGCAGCCGGCAAAAAGATATGGCTGGCTATTTCTGAACCGTTTAAAGATCAGAAAAGCCAATACAGCTGACACATGAATGAAATGTGGCCCACTTACACCCATCACTAAATGTGATAATAAGGATAGCTGTAATTAATATGGTTTGTCTGAAACAAGAAATTGGCACGTATAAAAAAATTACCGGTAAAGTCCACCTAAGATTTTGTCTACAACCGTTATTATGAAAGATGATATGTTTTGCTGGCCAGTTTTATTTTCCAAGAGTTTATTTTTGTAAATAACAGTATTTGTAGGATACTGATTATTTTTAAAATGATTTGTGTTTGTGTGGAAAATATCGAATGTTTAGTGTCAACTGTGATTTTTTGAATTACCGCAAGTGCTCCGTTGTTTATGGTTATTTGGCATCAGCAATAGACCTACAATCTGACCGAGACTACGTCTAAGCTGGTTATTATACTACGTTGCTTTTCGGACCGTTTCTCTAAATGAGCGTAGTAGTTTTATCGAGGGGAATGTCGATGAATATCAAATGAGAAGTCTGTCTTATTAAATGAGAAACTAAAAAACACGTAAATCAGCTCTTGCATGACAAAGTGAAATTCGGTGACATGCATACGAGTGAAATGTGTTTTATGCCAGAAAAATAAAAGTGTGCGTGCACGACTTATGGGGTTGCATTGCGATTGAGGTGATATTCGTGTTCAAAGAGAGCACGACAAATCGTTAGTGCGGCCGAAATAAGGAAAATGGTCGATAAAAAATAATGCTAGTGTAGGGATAGCATTTGAACAGTTAAATGTTCGTGCAATATATGTCACCATCATAGTACCTATATATGACAGTTTAGTATAGTTGGGTTGCGAAACGAGCCGAGCTGCGAAAGTGTAGTAAAACGCAAACAGTATTTATAATCTGTAATTAATTAAATTGATAGTTTAATTTATCTATAAATGTCATTCATTATTGCAGACATAATTCTAATGTCTTCCGAGAGAAATGAACGGCTATATTGTTTAGGAATAATAATAAGCGATTAACAAGCATCCATAGGTAGTTATAAAAAATATATAGGTATATCTTATCATAATATCCAATTAAATCTACGTTTTAAGGTTTTTAAACGCGGCATTTTATTTGATTCATATTTCAACTTTTCGGCCAAATTTCAGTATCCGTGATTACGGAAGATAAAGATGGCAAGTGTCAATGAGTAAAGTTAACGTTATTACGTTGCCTATCCCCATCTTGTTCACTTTAAAATTTATTTTTTGTTAACATTATTATTTATCATATCTATAGGGAACGTGCATGAACTATAGGCGGCCGCACAAATCGACACGAAAGCCACAGTGCATTTTAAAAAAGAAACTTTTTAGATCTGTCGTCGTGTTGCTCTGAATGTTTACAGTTACATTTGTATCTATTTTATTATTACTAAAATTATATAACATTGGTTCCGGCAGATTAATAATGATCGTCATCGTGGCCAGAATATGTCAAAAGGCCGAAACGTCTTCGAGTTTGGGCATATCTTAGAACTAGAAGGAACAGGTATCATGAAAATGCAGTAATACCTGGCAAAATTGTAACTCAAACGAAGATTTCTAATGTTTATTATGTCAAAATAACTGTAAACTATTTTCTGAACTTGTTTTTAACGTAAATATTTTATAGTCTATATTACTGAAACAAAATTATATTTACTTTCAGATTTGTTTGTATTAAATAGTACTACTACTACATACAAAACTAAGCTATTTTTACAAATAACATTATTAGTAATTTCTAAATGTTGTTGAAACTCCTACTTACATATGTGTTTACTGCATTTATCCACTTTTGTCGTTTATCACATAACCATGGCCAGTGAGTAGGTACTATTCGTGGGAAAGTAATAGGATTTTACTTCATTTGACTTATTTTCCTTTTTCTTCGAAGTGTTTAAGAGCATCCAGAAGTGCCAAAACACATTTTTACTTAGTTAAGTGTTATTTTTACTTCTTTAAAGTGATTATTTTATTATGTGAAGTGTCAATGTACTAGTATTGTTTGCGAAAAAAGATTCAAAGGATTTGCTCCACCAGTTAGCAGCGCCTTCGTCGTGCACGTTCCCTATTCTAAAATTCCACAAATTCTCGTACTTACTGCCTCACAAAATATCGACACTAATTTTTGTTCGTATTTACAAAACGTGATCGCGTCACAACTCAAGACGTGTCTCCCGTTTTCAGAAATCAATTTTGTTTGCTATACAGTGGGCAGTGTACCCTCGGAAGAGCAAGGGTGGCATCCACCCCCGCTATATAAATCACTGTCCGAATTACTGCGTTTCTATAATATTTGTAATCCGACTGTTGGATACGCGGTCGGTATAGAATACAATTGATACACCCTACCCTACAACGGCCAAAAATTAATTGAAACTAGAAAATTTGTCATCGTTTGCTGTACGAGTATTATTACTGGTTGAACAAATGGAGAGTTTTAGTGCATTCTATTTTTATAGTTTAATGTTGTATATAAATTTAAAGCCGGTGATAGACTTACAAGCAATTATACGTACTTACACATTTATCACTGCAAGAACAGTAATTTTCAATTTCAAAATATGTTAAATATTTTTTATTTTAAAATATGTAATTACGTTGCGCAGTGCTTCGTGAAAAATTACTAAAGTGTTAATATATTTTTACCTATCTATTTTCCATTTTTAGGATGACACGTTATTACCATTAGCTTGTCTTGGCAATGAATAATTATCATGAAATTTTATTTTAAGTTTATGTACTTCCGTCTATCTCGGATGTGTACAGAGCCGTCTTTACGCGGTCGTGCAAGGGGTGTATGGCACCCGGACGCAGGGACCTAAGGGGCGCAATCCGATGACATAAATGAAAAAGTCACAAGGAATGTCGTGATTATGCAAGAACTACGACATTTGATCAATATTTAGCCCCATTTGTATAGACTATATCAACCTAGTAGTCTGGGACCAATGACTGTGGCATACGGACGGACAGATGGACAAGATGAATGCATAAGGATTCTTAAAAATTAATTATAAAATATTATGTTTGTTGATTGGGGGCAAAAACTGATGTTCGCACCCCGGCGCTCAATATGTTTAAGACGGCCTTGAATGTGTATACAATGTACTTACATATACCGATATACGTACAATTATTTTTATCTGCTTTCGTTTCTGCGGCATATGGATTCAAAGCGCAAGCTTTCATTTATTTCATCGTGTAAAATGACGTGCAAGGAAATGAAAATATTTTATTGTTAAGAAATGGATCTTCCTAGTCGTCCAGTTACCGGATGATTAGACACTGCGTTAAGAAATACAGGTATAATAAATACTTTATGATCTATTGTCGGGATTTCCTTTTAAACTACAAAGCTCTAGATGTTAAACTGTTCTCACGTTTTTCGTCTATAAAATCATTACTGGACTGATTCGATGAAGATATAAAATTTTGATCATTTATGTATATAGACAGGTGCTCGAATATTTATATTGCTAGAAAATTACACAAATATATATGTTTGATATAATTATGTGTGTACGTACCTACTTCGTATTCTGGCTTAATGTATAACAATCAAGTTCCCTGGATCATGCTACGAAGCACTGGAGGTTTGTAATATAAGGTATTAACGCTAATACCTAATTATAGGCTCTGCGTCGAATCGGAGTACGTAAACGGAAAAGAAGATTAAGTCCACCATTGCAATTTAGGGGTGAAAGTAGGTACACCATAACAAAGCTTCCCGACCAAAACATTGCTGAGTGAAAATATTTAAATCGTGCCACATTTTATAATAACAGAAGTGCGTAATATTGACTAAACACGCGATAAATGTATGAAAAAGGCGGTCGAGATCTTGTCAGTCATTTAACGCTTCATTGACGTGCCGATTTAATAAATGGGAGGTGCTTATTCATGCACACCTTCCCTACATTGCTACTTACCGTGTAACTCGTTGAAGTTTAGTTTTTTTTCTAAAAGAAACAGTAACTACCTAATAGGTACCTACTAAACCGGCTAAGGTGGTATGAACATGTAATGAGGAGTGATGAAAGTCACGTGATAAAAAGAATGTTAAACTATAAGATTGATGGGTACAATTTGTAAAGGAATACCAAAAAAAGATGGATGGATTGTATGAAGGATGATATGATGATTTGTGGTGTGACAGAGGACATATATCAGAATAGAAGAGTATGGAATGAAAAGACATATTGTGCCAGCGCCAAATAATTGGGAGAAGGTAAAAAAAAGGGAGAGGTACTAAACCAGCTGACTCGCATGTTTCTGGTCGTAATATTTACATGGAGTTTACTCAAGAAATTATTTTTCTGTTTTTAAAGTTCTGTAGCCGTTTTAACAGAAAAAACACTATAAAATTGTAATCACCACTCATTTATTCTGTGAGTGTCTATATTAATTAAAGGTACCAAGGTGGATTATGTACAGGTATGTCACTTAGGTACTCATGGTGTCATAAAATGGTTAAGTATATTTAATTAACGATGTCATTTTTTTATTTTACTCAACAGCTCAGAAGATCTTGCAAAGTTGTAAAAGTGAGTAACTCTACTATTGAACTACGAGGTGAAAAATTAAAAAAATCTTACAAAGTTTAAAAAATATTTTCAACGAAATACGATCTGAATAAAGGACGTCCGTTGACAGATAAACATTCAGTACTTAATAGATACATTATATATGGTATTATCGATTGTTATTTTTCCGATTCCTTAGCGATATAACAAAAACTTAAGCTTAAGCAGTCGATGAGTAAAGACTACACTTAACTCAGGCCAGACATTTAAAAATAAAAAAGTATAACCAGCTCGTAACTTATATTGTCAAACATTTTAAAACGCATTCTGTACAAAGCAGAATGCAGAACAAATATTTACTTTTTCTGCGCCATAACCAGTCGCTACAGCCTACGCTTACTGATTTATGTAATTAAATTTGCCTTGTTCTCCAAGGAGTTAAGTTAGCGAACTAATGCAGAAATAAATATACCTACTCGATCATTGTTACGTTACACTGGCGCGTACCATGATAGCAACATTTCCTCATCACCTGTATCGCTGCTTACATACAACCTGTCCCACCTTTACTGACTGAGATTCAAACATGTTTTGACAATTTAATAAAATAAAAGGATGCAACATATTCATACAGCGCATAGATTTGTGATACATTGCAATGATTATATAAAGGCCTTCTTGCAACGAATTGGTTAAAAACCTTACTAATCAGTACTAAGGTTACTATCCACTTTTTTGTTTCAATGGAATTTTAATTTGCGGTTTAATTCTTGTAAATTAGGATGCTAATTCCTCAGAATCTATCTAATAAATGTTCAAGACTAAAATTATTTTATGTATACACGTTTTGTTTAAAAGTAAAAAGTACATTTTAATCTATTCATTCAGCTTTACTTGCGTAAATTTTGAATCGTTATTTGGCAGAAACTACCCTTTATATTAAAT
The DNA here is from genome assembly GCA_039645545.1 of Dendrolimus houi. Lineage (NCBI taxonomy): Eukaryota > Metazoa > Arthropoda > Insecta > Lepidoptera > Lasiocampidae > Dendrolimus > Dendrolimus houi. The sequence continues at coordinate 17,253,404 of CM077127.1, read as the reverse complement.
TAAAAAGTATCCTATGTATATTCTCGTTTTTGAAAATATGTATATATATCTTACTTCATAACAATCAATTCATTGTCAAGGCTGTAAAGGAGGAAATAAAAATAAAGAATTGTTTAGACTGTAACAACGAAATGTTGTAAAATTGACAATTTTATTAAGGTTGTAAAATTTTTAAAAAAATATAATAACTTATTTCATACTATTCACTACATGTATGTAATAGATATACATTTTAAAAGAAATTTGAAGTAATTTCTCCAATTTGCGATTAAAAATAACTTATCCCTCGCGCTTGTCTAGACGCAGAGGTAGCGAGGGTGCGTGCCCCGGGGACATGTCGCAATATTACGAACCAATAAAGTCATATTCAATGTACATCAGAAAATAGAAATGATACTAAAACGTGAGCTATTTATGTGCCATATATTTTTTATGTCAAGTAAACGTATACATTAAATTCTTTGTCGTTATTTATTACCTAACTCTATAATTATGCTATTTATAATTCTACTACAGTGTAATAACTGATGAACATAAACAAACTATACTCATAAAAGAAAGAAAAATCATTTATTTGCTTAAACCATATAGCGTTGTAGTTCTCAAAATATTCTTCGAAAATTACCTCTGCGTTATAGGAATGGATCGAATATCATGAAACATGATATGTACGTAGGTATCTACGTACTGTCGATAACATGGATGAACATAGAAAACTTTCTAGGGTTCCGGAGCCATTTTGGCAGAAACAAAATCTCTATTGAATCATTTTTTAACCATATGTCCACACATATACCATAGCCATTATGATCATAATCTACTGGGTCTATATTGATGAAATTTGGCAGTAATATTTATTCTGTAACCGATTACACAAAAATGTAATGAATTGCGAAAAAACTGAAAGTTGAGGGTGACCACTACACATGTAAGTTGTGACTAAAGGATGAAATTATTATTCAGTGTATATGTATTAAGAATAGAAGAGTATATAGGTCTTAAGAATCCTAACGATGTTTGTGAATAGAAATTATTCAGGAACATCGTTATGATTTTTAACAATTTGTTAAAGTCAATAATAGAAGGGTAGATATCCGCTTCCAAATTCTTAAAGAGTGTTTGTGCCCGTCTAACTTCTGAACTAGGAGGTGGTAAACTATGAAAAATTCAAGCTGAGAGCTTAAAAATTGCTTTCAACTAAAATTTAGTTTTTGAGATATCGGGTCCTTTTCAAAACTGCTTTTTTGTAGGTACTGTTTCTTCGCCAATTACAAAAACAGTACATATTCGTCACCTCTACGCAATGTTATACTCTGCGTGAGCTCTCACATAATTTGAGTTGTATCTCTGAAAATAGAGTAGTCTTTAAAGGTAGAAAATAAATAAGAATTGGCACAGTTACTCTTGGGTCAAAATACAATAGAAGGTTGCTCGCAAAAATAGCGTCGCGTCGCCTGTGTCGAGAAAGTCGTGCTGGTCGATTTTTTGTACACATTTTGGATTCTATTTGCGTCAACCTCACCTGGTCTGGTTATAGAATGGGGATTTAATAAAATTTATATCTAGAGTGCTATTGTCGGTTAACTAAATCGTGAACTCGACTAAAAATTAGATGTCATACATAACGGTTCAACTTTGACACAGAAAAATCACAATTGCACTCAATATTTTTTAGTTACTGTTGTTATAAAAGGGCCTTTAATAAATTAACAAAAGGCTCAATTGATTTTTGTTATGATAAAATAGGTTTACTAAGAAAACCAAACCATACCGACTTAAAAACTGAATAAGAATAAAATAAGTTTAATCGTACTTTTTATGAAATTAAAATAGGCATCTTTCTGGGCACCCTATCTACTCTATAGAAGACGGTGACCTGCAGTCAGTATTTTACTTGTAGTTAGTTATAAATGATTATATAGTCGGCGTCAGTCCAGGACCTTGTATTTAGCTACATTATTTTTTCCTCAAAATCTGTATCATAAAATTCTAAACATGCCGTGTCTGTACATTTAAAAGCATCTATTTAAAAAAAACAACTGGTATAGTTTAAATAAACGACGGAGAACACGATGCGTTTATTTTTAGATTTCTTGTCTGTTTGTTCGGGATTCACGTAACAACTACTGGTCCGATTTCGATGCGGTTTTCGCTGATCGACAGCAAATTCTTACACTTAAAATCTTTGCTACTTTTTATCCCGGGAATCCAAAGAAATTTTTCTGGGAATGATTTTAAAAAACCAGATTTAAAAATATCGAATTCCAATGTGATTTTTTTCACTAATCGATAGCAAATTTTATGTAATAAAATGGATATTTTTTATCTCGGGAATCCTCGGGAATTTTCCCGGAAGCAGTTTGAGGTTGTTCGGGTCCATAATATAAATTACTAAACATAAATTAGTTTATTCCAGCACAGTTTTCACACATAGCTTACATTCTTTTTTAAATACTGTGAACGACTGTGGTACTTGGTGTCCCGGGAATTCCGCGGGAATTTTAAATCAAGCGTGAACGAAGTCGCGGTCACATCCTAGCTGTTACATATTATTATATGTTACGTCACATACATGGAATAATTTATTGTTAAATAATTATCAAGGTTATAACTGAGTAGTCCATGTACGTGGCAAAATCTGTCAATACAGAAAACAGAAACCCTTCGGAGATGCATCTACGAATATGTTTAGGTTTGACATAGTTTCACGTAGCAGTTAAGATTTCTGTATATATAGTCCAGGTTTAATGTTAAAATATTTAAGCAATAATTACACCTAGAGTACCCCCCTTCAGCGGTTGAGCCTAACTCCTACGGCGATGGAGCCATGGGCTTTCGCCAGTGGTGCGTCACCCTCATCCAACAGGGTAACTTCATCGACGCACCATAGACTTAAAATAAACCCGCACATTATACATGTAAGTATATATAACAATATTCAATCAATTCGGCAAGCTACTCATAGACGTTTCATTATTTTTATGTTGAAAGAAAATAGACCGCCATAGACATACATCGATTCTGACAGCGTTCTTTGCTTAATTTAGTTGCCCTGGTTCGGCATAAAATAACTAAAGAGTATAGTGTTATTTATTTCCATACTTATAGTTAGTGAGACCGTCAATACTTAAGTAGTTCTTTTGCAAATATCAACAACGTACCTTACATCTGTCATGAATTAATATTAAAACATCTAAGAAAAACATTTATAAATCATAACGTAAAACGTCTTTCTTTGTTGCATGATGTCAGTTATGTACATAGTTTAACAATAAACATTACTCCATTCAAGATTCTGTGTTATTTATTTACAAGCTAAAATCCTCTATCCACACTAAAATTTTACGTTACGAGCGTTCCCGTAATAAGGATGCCAACAAAAAACTGGACATTCCTCTGTGCGAATGTATTATCTAAAGTATGTTGTGGCTCAAAACTAATTGCCTATTTACAGACCTTAGAAATGCACTGCACTCATTGAAGTTTGTGAATCAAGAGGACGCGTGCCCGGTCAACGACCACTTACACGTTGCGCAGGTTCACTCGCGCATAGGATGCCTGTGAGTGCGCAAGCGCATCTTACGGCTAGTGCTAGCACGCGAAATTTGTACACGTCTAGTTTTAATGTACAGTTTTGATAATTATAATTAAAAGCATGCTAATGATGCTATTGTTGAAATATTAAAACCATTTTCATTAACTATTCCTTTCCATGGGACAACGCTCGCACGGATCTGTATCTTGCAAAAATTACGTCATTTTGCCTGATAAATATTTATACTAATGTATCCATTTATTTATGGAACCCTACAGCTATATACATTTGAATAAAGAATTACATTGTTCATAATCATCTAAACAATTTAACTTTTAATTTTACAAATAAATCCCTTAATTACGCAATCTGTTTGTAAATTACACGAAATGATTAGAAAGATAAATCTCATTTATTTTACAATTCAGCAATAAATTGGTGAATTGTAAATAATACACTTAGACCTCCTCCAACATTTTCCAGTCATTTCTTGTCCTTGCTGCTAATTCTTTTATGTCGTTTTCCCATCTTCTGTGTTATCTTCCTCTTTCCATCCATGGGTTGCCATTCGGTCAGTGTTTTGTCCATTTTAGTTACTCTTACTTTCTTGTCATATGTCCGTCCAGCGCCACTTTAGAATTACATTAGTTCATTTAGAATTACGTTAGTTTAATTGAGTAGATCGATTCATTTCTTTATGCATTAACAAATAAAAACTCAAAGCGTTCGTAGCGATAGTTTACGGTATGCCGTCGCTCGTTGCACAGTACAGTAATAAACTAATGTTATATTACAAAACGTACATAAGTTTTTTGTGTACTTTAGCGTAATACTTTTATAATTGACCTAGGCCTGATTTTAAAATCACCACATAAAAATTATTCACCTTAGAAAGTACAACATAAAAGAATTAAAAATGTCTGTTGTATAATTAGCACAATAAATGATAAGGTTCATTGAAATAACTCCATTACAAGCAAAATTTCTAAATTTGTATGTGTTAGAGCCGATTTTTCAATCACCATACAAAAGTTATTCATAGAATAAAGTATAACATGGTAAAATTAACAATGTCAGTTGCATGAATGAAACAGTTGAATGTTTTCTTTCTTTTGAATTCACCCAGGTTCTAATTTATTGGACTGATAACTTTTATATCTTGATTGAAAAATCGGCCCTTAGTTTAATTGTTCAAATGCAACCAGCGTTTGAACAATAATGTCTGTAATATTATTTTTGGTTAAAGTTTAAACTTAGTTGATGACATTAGTTGCGGCTAATGACAGCTTCAGGCTACAGAAAGTTGATCAAGTTTGAAAAAGCGACTATTACACAGCCTTCTAACTATAAAGCGCTGAAGTAAAGAAATTCATCTATATTTTAAAAAAAAATCCCACCAAAAGACATGAAATTGGTGGTGCTACTTTAGCTAATGGATTAAAGTAAGCTTTTATAACAGTAAACATTATAAAATCACTTCAAAGTTGTATTAAAAATTCATATCAATTAGAGAACGTTCAAAATATCAAAAATTACAACTCACTACACCTCACTCCGTCTATAACTGCTAAGTTATTGACGGTCTTTGCTTAAACTAGCGCCATTCTGGTTGGTATTAAACTATCATATATGTTCACTAGGATATACCCGCGACTTCATCCACGCTCGACTTAGAATTCCCGCGGGATTCCTGGGACACAAAGTACCGCAGCATTAGAAAAGATTGTAAGCGTTCGTTTTAGTGAAAACTGAAAAGCTAATTTTTATGCACCCGAACAACTATAAACTGCTCCCGGGAAAAATATCACAAATTTTATAAAAGATCAGTGAAAAAATCACATTGTAATTCGATATATTTTCTTAATATAGCTATTTTAAATAATTCCTAGATAAATTCTCGCGGGATTTCGAGTATAAAAAGTAGCGCAGATCTTGCGCCTAAGAATTTGCTGTCGATCAACGAAAACCGCACCGAAATCGGCTGAGTAGTTTTTACGTGGATCCCGAACAAATAGACAAGAAATCTATTTTTTTTTAACAGAAACAAAACCGACTTTATACTAAAAACTAAAAAAGAAATATTTAACCCACTGCTTTCTACAACATCTAGAAGTCAGTACCAAGTAAAACATAAAGGAACAAATTTATAAAATATTAAGTAGTATTTTTTACGTTTTACTTGACACCGACTTCTAGATGTTGTATGATGAAAGAATTCGATTAAATATATATTTTTTTGGTTTTCAGGGTGAAGTCGGTTTTGTTTTTGTTAACAAAAAAAAATACTTTTTAGTTGCTCAAGTACTTCAATAGCTTTAGAAATAATGTATTAAGCATCTGCAGAAATTGTACAACAATTTGTTCGGTGATATACACCGCTCTTCACCAAGGGTTGCTCTCAATTTCCTTGCGATTCACCAATCATATCCTGACTTGGTGACTATGGGACCATCTCGGGAGTTAAAGAAAACAATTTGAAAATCGGTCCACAATTGACGGAGAAATCGCGTAACATGCCTACAATAAAATTAAGCGCCTGTAGAAAGTGTAATACTGGCACGCGTATACAAGCTTTTATTTGGAAAAATGTAGGCTCTCAGTGTTTTTTTAATTAAGGTTACTCTCGATTTCTCTGGGATCCACTCATCAGATCCTGACTTGGTGACCATGGAACCGCCTTGGGAGTATACATACTTACGAATAAAGATAAAAAAAAAATCAAAATTAATCCTCAATTGATGGAGCAATCGGACATGCAATTAAAAAATTAAACGCCTGTAGAAAATGTAATACCTACACGGGTATATAAGCTTTTTTTCCAAGAATTTAGGCGCATGGTGTTCTTTACTAAGGGCTATTTTCGATTTCCCTGCGATCCGATCCACTCATCAGATCCTGACTTGGTGACCATGGGATTACCTGAAGAGTATATACTTACAAGTAAAGAAAAAAAATTGAAAATCGGCTTACAATTGAGATATCGTGTTACGAAGAAGTTGTTCAACAATTTTCAACAAAGTAAGTTTTTTTAATTCCTTGGTCTACACATCAGATCCTGACATGGTGACAATGGGACAAATTCGAGAGTATACCCATTTAATTAAAATTCGATTCACAATTGACGGAGAAATTGAGTAACGAACATACAAAAAAACAAACAGATGAATTGAGAATCTCTTCCTTTTTGAACTCGGTTAAAAATAAATGCATTAAGTTCCCCGCCATTTATGTAGTCTATTCCAGTTGTTTTTTTTTTAAATAGTTCCAATGTACAGTTATGGGATGTTTAGAATTTTATAATATAACACGGTCTTTGTCGCCTCTGCTTTCCTTACATCTAACTAATTACCACACTTGAACAATCTATCCCGAAGCGGTTTGAAATCCCAAATCGCTTGTTAGCTACAAATGATTAAGTTATTAATTAGCATAACATTATCACGCTTTATAGACACCTTCTGCGTTTTAATTAGATTACTTGTTCAAAATCGTGACATCCGTATACACAAGTCGACACTTAAATTCTATTTCTTTAGAAACGTCAATTGTGAAGTATGTTTTAGTTTTTATCTAGAACCGTTTATATAGTTCTTGTCGTTCCTGTTATTTATTGGTATAAAATTAATCTATCTCTCTGAGTTTCTTGTAATTATAACACATCGGTATTCAAAACTAGTAGATCTAAATGTATTTTTTTTGAGTTTTCATGATTATAATAAACATAATGGCTCTTGTATTAAGTTCTGATTTTATGAAAAGATTTCACATCGACTTCAAAAATCACTTTACTATCCTTTTTTATACGTAAACGAATGTTGCCCATTTTTAAAATATTTTATTTTTACTATTCATCGTTATATAATATACTAACTTACATATCTTTATATTCAAAATTGATTATATTATCTTCTGAATTTTTTATATATCCAAATGTATCGTACAAATGATAAAAGATTAAATCCCTGTTATAATTCTTAAAGTTTTCATTGAAATCTGTTGAGCTGTTTCAGAGCATGTTCAAAACGAACTAACAGACAAAGAGACTGACAAATATTCGTAAGATGGCTATGTATAATTAGGCACCGTATTTTTTTCATTTAAAGGACATTTATTTTAAAAGCACAAACACTTTAATTTTATTTAGAGATATTGCAGGTTAACTCAAATATTGGTCGGTCTAATAATTCATATTATATATAAAGGCGATTTGTCAAAGTTGTGAAATGCAGAGTAGTCGTACCGGTTCATAAAAAGCGTGCCAATTTGCTAGGTTTCCTTCTTTTCTTCCTATTTATATTACCTGGCTATTGTGTACACGATATTGGTAAAATCAATGCACAAATGGCATTGCAGTCATCACTAAAAAATAAAAATAAAATAAAAAGCGTGTATAAAATAATACAGATGCACATAAGTCGTTAATGTTTAATGTTTTTAGCACTTTTCCAAGACGGCATAATAACCATGACAACCACAATGCGTTATATTTCTGTGCGGTTGCGGACTAAACAATCTTTTGTTCCCAGAGGAATGATAAAAGCCGCTATTGTTTTAATATATTGTAACGTGGTTGATGATAGTCATTATTGCATGTATAGAATATAATGACGCTGATGCAATAACATTGTTTCACACCAAAACAGCATAATGTCGAGTGCTTTCAAAAATATCAAATCCTATTGTTCATAATTTGCAATTAATTACTTAAACAAAATTTGTAGGTCGTGAAAAATTATCTTCAGAATCTCTTTTTAAATAATTTTTAAAATTTATCAGAATTACACAACATTCAACCCGAAACGGTATAAATATCTAAGTTATTGGAAATGTTTTCTTAACGTATTCCTAGTATTGGCAACATTCCCATAGAAATTCAATCGAAGTCATCAATGCAAAACTGCAAACATGTACAAGACATAAATGAATAATACACAAGACCTAAACATCAACATATATATAATTGTATTATGCTAAACATATATTACAGGATAAGCACTTCAATTAAAGCACGCTTAGTGCTTTTTATAATATTAGACTTTTATGGCAATAAAAAACGTCAACGTATGAATGATATTTTTTACTGAGTCAGTCATCAGAAGGAAATCATATATCCTGTCCGCTTTAAGATAAATTGATCGAAAACACGTATTCTTCCCGGCAAGTTCTTACGCAATCAACCGCACAACCAAATAAGAGACTTTTTGCATAATGATTGTCATTTAATATAGATCTCTGTATATCGTCTATAATTTAAATCTTGTTCTTTTTAGTTTCAATACAAATTTTAATCATGTAACTATGTACATGCTAGAGATTACCCCGCGGCTCTGCCGCGGTTCAGCCTCTAGTGCGTACCTCTTGTTTAAAGAGCAGGCGTTAATAAAAGTTACATTGTATTAGATTTTTATGCTAGTGCTATAGGCCCCCGGAAAATTCACTTCATTTTATATGCAACTACATCTAAACAAAATTACAGCAATACCGATCCAATACTCTTAGTAGTTTTTTTCCGTGAAAGCCTAAGAGACAGATCGAGTTACTATCGCATTTTTTATACATGATAAATTTTTATATCTAAAAACTTGAAAAAGATTGGTCTCCCCTACAGACTTTCAGCTCTGTAAACTATATAAATGACAAAAATGACTAAAATGACGACAAAGTGAAGAAAATAACCAAAATTACCAATATAACAAAAATAATAAAAATGGCAAATCACAAAAAAACCTGTTCTAATTTCTGGGATAACCTTTACATAAATCTATCGCATTATCCGGGATGAAAAGTATCCCTTGTCCACCCTCGGTATTAAAATTACATATATACCGAATTTCGGCCAAATCGGTCTAATAGTTTTCCGTAAAAGCATAACAAACAGATAGACAAATTAATATTTTTTTAAAAATTAATATAAACTATACTATATAACTATACAATATACATACAAAATAACAATCTATAAGTAAAAAATAGACTCCTGGTCGCTGTCGACGGGGAACGTGCCCAAAATGCTGGCCGTATTTCCACGTTGGATGGCAACGCTTATGTGTTGCCCTAGGTGCAAGCAAGCCCCCCAGGGGGTGCCCCCCGCGGTCCTCACCCCCTCCGATCGCGGTTGGCACACGGGGAAGCGTCCCCGGGGCCCCAGCGGCCACTGTCACATTCCCCCTATTCTCTCCGTGACAGTGGTGTCCCACCTACACTCCTATCCTTAAAAGGCTCCTGTGCGTCCCTCCTTCACAACTACCTACCCTTCCTTCGTTTGACGGGCCACTCGCACCTCTCCGTTCAGCGGAGAGGTCCTCGCGATGTGGCGGCGACGGATCCGGCGTCTAGGCGTTTGCCAATCACCGGGCTGGCGACGGGGTGGGCCTAAGGGCGGCCCGCCCCTTTTCTGACTTCGTCACCGTCGCGCGATGTGGGGTGTGGTGGCGGCGGTTTCACCCGACCGCACCCGCACCGCGGTAGAAAAACCTTCAGATGGAAATGGGTGGAGGCTTCGATTTGCTCGCCCTTAGGGCAGACCGTTTTCCCCACCCACCCGAAGCTAAGTTGGCGTGCTTGGAGCTGTATACCGGGCGGGCTATCCCGATTGCCAGCGCCCTGTGGACGGCGTGTGGGGTGTCCTGTTTACAGTCATCTCGCACGCCGACCACAGACTTTTAGTTTATAAGTCACTCAGATGGTCTTCCGTAGAGGAGGCAATTCTAGGTTTAATAACCCCAAAAGGGGTTCGAATACAATATGGAAGCACAAAAGCAAGAAAAACTACCCCAGGCGGGTCGATCTTCCGCCCAAAAAAAAAAGGAAGGCGAATCCCGCACCGATGCCGGCACCTATGGTAAGGTCAGAAGTCCCCCATCGTATTCTGGGGGGGGGACGCCTTTGCGCTCACAATGCTGGACTTTGTCCAAGGAGAAGTTGCCCGAGATGGGCGGAGAAGTAACGTTCGCGCGGAGCAGCAGCAGACAGAGCGGCCGCACATCTGCTGCCAGTGGCGCCAAAAGCGGCAACCTGAGCGGGGCCTTGAGTGGAGCTGTCGATGAGTCAGATTCCAATCTCTCGATGTTCTCCATTCGGTCCCGCTCCAGGACAGATTCTTGTTCGCGGTCGCGCTCACCGCGACTACGTTCCCCGACGCGCTCACGCTCTGGATCGGGACCCGGCATACGTAATGAACCGGAGGCCGGGCCCTCGAAACCGTCGAGCCAGTGGCGCGTTCAGAAAAAGCGGAGGAGACCGGCACCATATCGTGGCCCCCAAAAGGTATCGCTGGTGTCCAGCGACGAAGAAACGGTGGCTTCGAAAACCTCCCGCAGAGTGTCTCCACCATCAGCAGGAGCCACAGAAGCAGCCGCTTGCTTGGCGCGGGCCAAGGAGGCAGTCGCCCAAGCGGGTCGGGTCACCGACCTTGAGCTGGACCACGAGGAGAGCACCGTCGAGTTGATCAGAGTCGCCGAAGAGGCTCGTATCGCTCGACGGGCTCCAGAACTTCTGGGTCGCTCAGGGTCGGTTACCATTACGGACGAGGCCGGAGCTAGAACCGCCCAGGCCATTGAGACCGACGTCCGAAACGCCCTGGGGGTCATCCGCCATGTGGCAAGGGTCCCCAGGGGGTTAAAAGGGACCTTCATGAAGTCCCTTAACGACTCGGTCTCCATCATCAGTGACGCCTTCGAGGTGTTGCGTGGCCGCACCGAGTCTGAGGAGATCAGACGGCTCGAAGCGGCCAATAGACGCCTCGAGGCCGAGATGACTCAAATGAAGAAGGAGATGGCTAGCCTCCGTGCCGAGTTTGCCCGACCCCGGCTTGTACCGGCCTCCAGATCACCGATGCCGAAACCACCGCCCCCGCCGCCCCCACCACCGTCGACATCTGTAGTGGAAGGGCGGTTTAAGGATCAAGAGGAGTTGCTGCGCCACCTGACTCTCTCTCTGGGAGCAATGATGGACGCCAAACTAGCAGCACTAGACGATCGCCTCCTCCCAGAGAGACGAGTCCGCCCGCCGTTGGCAGTTGATGTTCGGCGGACGAGTGCGCAGCCTCCTTCAACGCCTATTAGGAAAGAGGTTAACCGCCCCACCCCTGAAGAATTTCCTGCCCTGCCCGCTAAAGAAAGCGAGGCGGCGGTAATAGCCAAAGCACGGCAACGAGCACGCTTAGAGCAAATACATCAGCCCCAGAGCCGTCCCCGAGGCTGGAAGAAGGTTGGTCGGTGGTGGCTCGTAAGCCCAAAAAAGAAGAAACCACCGACTCAACCCAGTGGCGCGGGCAGGACTGCCCAGCCCAAAGAGAAGCCAAGACCGCCGACGCGTCCGGCGAAAAAGAGTCCGCGTATGCGGGTGCCTAACACCACCGCGGTGATCCTCACACTGTTACCCGCGGCGGTGGAAAAGGCATCAGCTACGCGGACGCGATGCAGAAAGCAAAAGCTAATATTAAGCTCGGCGATCTTGGCATCGCTGGGGTTAAATTGAAGACCGCGCGGACGGGAGCCCGTATGCTCCTTCTCCCTGGCAAGGACAGCGGGGAGAAAGCCGATGCCCTCGCCGCGCGGCTTAAGGCAGTCCTGCCTGAGGACGAGGTTAAGGTGTCCAGGCCCGAAAGATGTTTGAACGTGCGTATTTCGGGCCTGGACGACTGCACCACGGCGGATGAGGTCATGGCCGCCGTCGCCCGGGGTCAGACGTTGCCGCTAGTCGTTTCAGTTCCGGTGCCATACGTCTGGGCCCGGATAGACTGGGCTATGTTATCCTGGCATGCCCAGTGGCGGCGGCCATAAAACTAAAGAACAGACCGAGAGTCATGGTGGGGTGGGCCTCGGCAGACATTAAAGTCCTGCCGAGCCGGTCAGAGCGGTGCTGGCGCTGCCTAGTGGCAGGACACGTGGCCTGCACCTGCTCCTCCCCTGTCGACCGCAGCAAGGATTGTTACCGCTGCGGTCAACCAGGCCACCCGCCGCTACGTGCCAAAACGCACCACACTGCAGCATCTGCAGCGTGGCTGGCCGAGCGGCGGGTCATTGGATGTGCAGGGGAATGCCGGCCGCGCGTAAAAGTGTAGCCCCTCTCCCCACCACTGTGAGGTCCACCGCCAAAAAGGTGGACCAACAAGAACAACAAAAGCCAAAGGACAACCAGAAACGACAACGAAAAAGGAAACGTACAAAAATAAGTTCCAGGCAGGCTGCGGCTGATATTACTTCATTGCCACCGCAGCCGCAGCGGCCGCAGCCAAAACCACGTTCGCTGCCGCAGCCGCCGTCGCCAGCGTCCGGGGCCACTAGGATGGAGGAATAAACAGTCGTCCCAATGGCTCTCCTAGTGGTCCAGGGTAATCTGAACCACTGCGCCGCTGCCCAGGACTTGTTGGTGCAGAGTTTGGCGCAGTACTACGTCCCCCCCCGTTCTGACTGGGCGGGGGATCTTGATGGCTCGGTGGCTATTATCGTCCGGACCGCCGCCGCATGCCCCCCCCTAGCCGGAGTGATAAGGGGACGGGGCTACGTGGCGGCAACCATCGGGGAGATTGTGGTCCTTGGGGGCTACTTCTCCCCGAATCGAAGGCTCGCCGATTTCGAAGGTTGGATAGAGGAAGTGGGCAGTGTGGTGGCCCGCAGCCGACCTCGCCCAGTGCTCGTGCTCGGAGACCTCAATGCCAAATCCGTGGCTTGGGGATCCCCGAGAACGTGCGCGCGTGGCGAGGCGCTAGAAGAATGGGTCATTGAAAAGGGTCTCGTAGTTCTCAATCGGGGCTCCGAACACACGTGCGTGCGCCAGCAGGGCGGCTCAATTGTCGACGTCTCGTTTGCCAGCCCTGAATTGGCGCGCCGTGTGCGGGACTGGAGGGTCGTCACGGGGGTGGAGACGCTGTCCGATCACCGTTATATACGGTTCAGCGTCTCCGCCCGGAATCCGGACCCGCCGTCCCGAGAGCCCCCGGTAGGAAACTGCCCGCGCTGGGCATTGCAAAAGTTGAATCGAGAGGCGTTCAAAGAGGCCCTGATTGTCGCCACTTGGGCATCAGGGCCCGAAATAAACCCTCCCGATATTAATGTAGAGCAGGAGGCAGAAAACCTACGGTCGCTCGTCACTGGCGTCTGCGACGCGGCGATGCCGAGGAGGGGTCGATTCCGGCCCTTCCGAAAGGTGTACTGGTGGAGCCCCGTACTGGAGGGGCTAAGGCGCGAGTGCAATAGCGCGCACCGCCAGTACACCCGATACAGACGACGGCTTCGCCGCCCTGCGGACGCAGCGGCCGTAGAGGCTCAGCTGTACGAGGGGTACAGAAGCGCCAGGGAGAACCTGCGCGTCGCGATCCGCGATGCGAAGAACGCGGCCTGGGGGGAACTTTTGGAAAGCCTAAACCAAGACCCTTGGGGGCGCCCATTCAAGATGGCACGGAACAAGCTCCGTGCCTGGGCGCCGCCGCTAACCGAGTCTCTCCCCAGGGACGTAACACGCGACGTGGTTGGCGCTCTGTTCCCTTCACGGGCTGAGCACGTGCCTCCTGCAATGGCCCCGCCAGAGGCGGAGCCCAGCGCGGATAGAGACCCTGTGCCCACCGTGGACCGGGTAGAGCTGGGGGTGGCTATGCTACGGCTAAAGGCCAAGAACGCCGCCCCCGGCCTTGACGGTATACCAGGGCGTGCGTGGGTTTTGTCCTACGACGCCCTGGAGCCCCGACTGATGAGGCTTTTCGGCGCATGTCTGGAGCAGGGCCAGTTCCCACAACGGTGGAAGACCGGAAAACTGGTTCTGCTGCGTAAGGAGGGGCGCCCTGCGGACTCACCGTCCGCTTACCGGCCCATTGTGCTGCTGGACGAGGTTGGCAAGCTCTTCGAGCGCATCATCGTCGACCGCCTCGTCCAGCACCTATCGACGACGGGGCCAGACCTGGCGGACAACCAGTTCGGTTTCCGCGCAGGGCGCTCCACAATCGACGCCGTCATGCGCCTGAGAGGCCTGGCGGAGGAAGCAGTCTCCCGGGGCGAGGTATTATTGGCGGTGTCCCAGACATCGCCAACGCCTTTAATTCCTTGCCCTGGCCTTGTATAATGGAGGCACTCCGGTACTTCGGGGTGCCGTCCTACCTCCGCCGCATAGTCGGGGATTATCTAAATGAACGAGCCGTCATTTACCCGGTCCACGAGGGATGGAATCGGCGAGCCATGGTGTGCGGTGTTCCACAAGGGTCGGTTCTTGGTCCCCTCCTGTGGAACATCGCATACGACTGGACGTTACGCAGCAGGGTCCTCCCCGGCGTCAGCATCTTATGTTACGCAGATGATACTTTGATCGCAGCACGAGGGAGGACCCACAGGCAGGCGTGCCTTTTAGGCACGGCTGGGGTGTCCTTAGTAGTAGGCAGGATCCGGCGTCTTGGACTGGAGGTGGCGCTTCAGAAGACCGAGGCCGTGTTCTTCCACGGTCCTCGGAACCGTCCACCTCCAGACACCGCTATTATAGTAGGAGGCATCCGCATCGGCATCGGGGAGACCATGAAATACCTGGGATTGGTCCTCGACAGCCGGTGGGATTTTTCGGCACATTTTCGGCAGCTGCTCCCAGACTTAAGGGGGCAGCGGGCGCGCTTTCACGCCTGCTCCCTAATGTCGGGGGCCGAACGCCACGTGCCGAAAGCTCTTCGAAGGCATCGTACGGTCGATGCCCTCTACGGGGCCCCTGTATGGGCGGATCGCCTGACGGCCCGCAACGCTCCGCTGTTGCGTCAAGCCCAGCGTATAATGGCCGTCAGGGCGATAAGAGGATACCGTACGGTGTTCTTTGAAGTGGCCTCGCTACTCGCCGGATCCCTCCCATGGGACCTGGAAGCCAGGGTCCTGGCGTCACTGTATGTGTGGCGCAAAGAGACCCTAGCCAGGGGCACCAGACCCGCGCCTCGTGAAATCGAGGCGTGCAGGTCGGAGCTCCGCCAGGTCGCCATGGGAGTTTGGGAAGATCGCCTCAGACGCCCCAGCGCGGGCCCCGCCACTATCGAGGCGGTGAGGCCCGTTCTGCGCGAATGGATTGGACGTACACACGGCACCCTGACGTTCAGGCTGACGCAGGTCCTCTCGGGGCACGGCTGCTTCGGGAGGTACCTGTGTCGCCTCGGCCGTGAGGCAACGTCAGGGTGCCATCATTGCGACACAGGCGACGAGGATACGGCGCTGCACACACTGCAGGAATGTTCTGCATGGACAGAGCAGCGCCGAGACCTCGTCGCCTTTACCGGACTTGACCTTTCGCTCCCGGCCGTGGTTCGCACCATGGTCGGGAGCCGCACCAGATGGGACGCCGTCTCCTCCTTTTGCGAGCACGTTATGTTTGCGAAGGAGGAGGCGGAGCGGGAGCGTGAGCGTACGTCCTTGCTCCGCTCCCGCCAAAGGAGGACGCGCCGACGCCGGAGGTCGGACCTCGACCTTCGGCCACCGTAAGCGGGCGGCGCGGGTGGGGCCTCTTGGGGTATAGGGGTTCTCACTCACCCGCACATGCCGTCGAGATGAGAGCGCGAGTGTTCCGCGCGCACTCATTTCTCCTCCCGTGGGGCGCGTTACAAACCGCCCCACGTTGGACTTGACTATGATGTCGCCGGGGACGTAGTTCCCCGGCATTGAAGAGGCCCAGTGAGGGGGCCCACGCCTGCCAGGGCACAGCGGAGTTGGGTATCCCATTTACCCGTAGCCCTGGCTTAAGGCGCAGGACGGAACACCCAGGGGTTTTAGTGGGTATCCCTAACTGGGGAGTGGCAATAGCGTGGCACCGGTCTTGACCGGGCACGCTAGTGCCACCCCCGATCTGGCGAATCCCACACACTCACACCGGTCGCGAACATCCCCCCAGGCTTCTGTGCCTGTCGCGGCTTAGTCCTCAAACGGATTTCCCCTGGCCAAAAAAAAAAAAAAAAAGGTGCAAGCAAGCCTTTTGGCCACGCGAGACCTCAAACATGTTTATATAGACAAATGTATTTTTATCCAGGAAACTATCCTATTTTTCGGGATAAAAAGTATATGTATATACTGAGTTTCAGCCAACTCTGTCCAGTAGTTTTTCCGTTAAAACGGAACAGACTAACAGGCAGACAGAGTTACTTTTGCATTTATAATATTATAATAGGGATAATAAGGATTTTGTAGCTTAAAAACACGCGTGTTCTTTGACCGAGATACCATTTGTTCTATTTCTAAATAGAAGTTTTTTTTAATGGAAGTACCAAAACCTGACTAAGGTGTTGCTCATCGGGTCATTATACGACCGTAACATTTTGTACACCGCCCGCATACATCCACGGCTTAGGCCCATAAAAGGTAATATTTATTAGCAGTAGGCACCCTGTTTACGATATTCGTATCGCGTATAACATAAACAGTGTGAATGCCAGTCCACCAATAGCTTTCCATAGTGTATTTTAGTTGAGTACAATGTCATCATTATTATGTCCTATAGCAATCCTGTTCAAGAGGTCAGACGTGTAAAAGAATTCAACTTTTTAACTTATCCGGGTTAGTAAGTTACGTACTGTAAAATAGGTTAGAATTTTATATGAAAACATTAATCATCCTTTAATCCAAAAAATATAACTTTTTTGGTTGTATAGAACTTGAAAACCTTAACTCTTTTCGCTATTTGGCAAGGGAAACATAAGAAAGCATTTAAGCGATAATTGTTGTTCATGGTTATTATTTACTCTATGGGAGCCTAATCTAATTTACCACCGCTTCGCAACATGTTATGGCTTGAAGAGGAGAAGCGGAGCAAGAAACTCTTCAGCAAACATGCGTAGCTCTAATAATTTTATATAATATTAAGCTGGGTGGATAGAAAAATAAAAGAAATTATCAGTCAAGTCAGTCAACATAATTAAAATGAACAAGTTGGCGGTAGGCTAAATAAAACTTTAAACAATACTCCTTAACACTTGATAACTTTGTCTTCCGTGATCACGGCCACTGAAAAGTGGCCGAAACGTCGGAATAACAAAAATCAAATAAATTACCGCGCTTAAAACCGTTAAAACGTAGTCTTATTATTGAGTAACGTTCAGTTAATTTTTTTCAGCATTTTTCACTTCATAGTTCAAAATTTGGGGGGACATTTTTCACGATTTTGGAAACAAATATTTTGCTCTATACTCAATTCAAAAGATCGTTAAGAAACATAGTCATGATTTTTCATGATCTGACTAGAAAGTACACTCCTCCATACTACAAATTTAAAAAAATACAATCCTCAATTATATGTATATATGGCCGCCACCCTTACTTTTATTTTTCGAGACTAATAGCCATTGTTTACTTTTCAGCCTTATTTACCCTGTTGTTTCCAATAAAAACTGCAGTGTCGATGTGACGATGGATTTCATTTTTACCAAAATTGCTACAGAACTCAAAAAACTGAATGAAGGAAATATATAAATTATTACTGAACCTAATATATGTTATGCTTGTATGTTGAAGTCGCAAGCGTTTTGAAATTATCTTCCACCCCTTGTAATGAAAGCTTATTGTTACGCTTCCATGAATATACTGATTAGTAAGAAAATTTAAAATTTACTTTTCATTTGCTCTTCATCTAGCATTAGGGGTGGTTAATACATAATTATCCGCTATTATATCAACACGTAATGTTAGTTAATTATAGGACTTTGTCCACAGTAATAGATACGTACAAGATTATGAAGCGGTCATTACAGTTTGAACTTTCGATTTTACTTTCAAGGAAACTATTTGTTATATACTCAGAGTTGTTCAAATTCGTGGAACGGTTATCCAGAATATTATGAAACAAAATTTAATATTGAGGTACGAATTCGCTTCTCATTGCACGTTATAACGCTTTTTATTTCACGTTTATATAAAACAAGATAATTCAGAAAGCGTAAGATTTTAAAAGTTATGATCGGAATTAACAGCATACCGAAATCAGACAAACCTCCGATTAAGACGATGGGGTCCGGCGATTATGACGAGATAGTACTAGCAAAATCGCACCACAGTTCATGAGAAAAGTTATAAGAGTCACTTGGTAAAATCGCCGTTCATATAAAATTACCCAGATAAGAACATTATGACAGTCGGAGAAAGCAAAACATTCTGTAACTAACTACATTACTGTAAACAAGTACTTAATTAATAGTACTTATTTCTGCGTTCGTACCTATTTAATCTATTTATCAAGATTGTATTTGCTGTAGCAAGTTATGATGTATAAATCCCTATTAATATTACAAATGCGAAAGTAACTCTGTCTGTCTGTTCCGTTTCCACGAAAAAACTACTGGACCGATTTGACTGAAACTCAGTATATACGTGGGACACTCGGAAAGTTATGCGAAAGTAAAAAAATGTTCTATAGGTAAATATTTTTTAATTAAATCTTTTCAAAGTACTCTCCATAAGCCTCTATACAAAGTTTCATGCGTCTGGGCCAGTTTTCGAAACACTTTTTCCAGTCCGCCGCAGACACCTCGTGTATAGCTTGCTCGAACGCTGACAGCGCATCTTCCGGCGACGAAAATTGTATCCCTTTGAGCTGATTTTTTATTTTCGGGAATAAAAAGAAGTTACACGGTGCTAGGTCAGGGCTGTAAGGAGGGTGACCCAGGGGTTTGACTGGCGTGCTGTCCAGGAAGTGCCTCATTTTGAGCGCGGTAATTGGCAGGCGCGTCGTCGTGGTGTAGCAGTAGCCCGCGGAGCCCTGTGTTTGGTCGCTTGTTGCTCACAACAGAGAAAACTTCTGCCAAGCTTTTGGTAGTATACCATTCGGCGTTTATTCTTCTTTGATTCCGTAAAGGAATTGACACCAAGTAGCCATTCAAATTGAAAAAAATCGCGATCAAGATCGTCCCCCCGTTTTTAGATCGCTTCGCTTTGGTAGGCGTTGATTCGTTTTGAAACATCCAAACCGTCGACTGGCGCTTCGTTTCTGGATCGTATTGATAAATTCAGGACTCATCACCTGTAATGATGTCGTAAACACGCTGAGACGAGCCTGCTTCAAATTTGTTTATCATATCACGGCACTATTCCACCCGGGCCTGCTTCTGAGCATCGGTGAGGTTGTGCGGCACCCAGCGTAAAACTATCCTCCTCACGCGAAAATGCACTTGCAGAATCTCGTGAAGGTTTCTCGATCCAATCTGCAGTACGTGCTGAATCTCTTGATACGTAACTAGCCTATTTTCTTGGAATAACTTTTTCACTGCTGGCACGTTTTCTTCCGTATCAGCCGTCAAAGAGCGACCACTTCTTTCTTCATCCCCCAAAGTTAGTCGACCGCGCTTGAATTCGTTGTACCAACGATACACGGTTGCCTTAGAAGGGCCTTCATCCATGAATGCCATTTAACGTCTATCGTACGATTCGTCCGGTTTCAGGAGACACTTGAAATACAATTTCAAGTGTCAAACCAAAATCATAACGCGAAAATGTTCCCGATGCAGATCCATTTTTCAATGAGAGACGATAATTTAAATTAGCTCGCAAACAATGTGGAGGGAAGTTTTGAAATTGGAACGTACCCATCTTTAGTTATAAATAATCATATTTTTAAAATAGGTTATAACTGGCCAGTCATACATAAATACTTTCTGAGTGGCCTGGTATATATATTCTCGATGCGGAGGATGAAAATAGGATACTTTTTATCCCGAAAAATGGGATAGTTTCCGGAATAAAAATATATTTGTATTTCTGTTTGTTATGCGTTTATGAAAAAATTAGTAGACCGAGTTGGCTGAAATTCGGTATATATGTAAATTTTTACCGAGGGTGGAAATGATATACTTTTCATCCCGGATAATGGGATAGATTTTGGAATAGATTTATGTAAAGGTTATGCCAGAAAATATGATAGGTTTTATATCTGTGGTTTGCCATTTTCGTCATTTTATTTATTTTGGCCAATTTGGTCAATTTGGTCGTTTCGGTAGCTTTAGTAGTTTTGGTAGTGTTGCGGCGGCGCTAGGTTTGGTGATAATAACAATAATAATAATTCATTTATTTCAGAAATTGAGCATTTCTATATTATACAGTATAAGATAGACAGATAAGCAAACTGTCTCAAAATAAGAAAAAAGGAGATTGGGACAATTTTGAAGGGCCACGCACTTACCTGATTAATAGGCATGAAATGCAACTGCTCTTCTGCTCCTCAGTCCACTTCACTTTCACTTTTTTATGATATTCTAATTTATTTGTTATTTAATAGGCGGCGAAGGTGTGTAGTTTAAATTATTTATATAATATGCATTTGCAGAGTATTGGGAGCGTAGTATAATTTGTATTATATTATTAGGTTATATGAATTTATTTTGATGACATGACAATGAATGACTTATTGACGTACATGCGAAAAAGTGAACACGCCGTCAAATTTAAAAGAATTTAAATTAATTAGAGAAAAGTTTGTATAGGCCGAAAGTAGGTTACTTGGCGATACCAGGTAGTTTTGATAGTTTTGGTTGTTTTGTAGTTGTGGTAGTTTCGGTACTTTTGGTGGTGTTGGTAGTTGTAGTTGTTAGTTTTGAAAGATGTGATAGTTTTGGTCGTTTCGGTAGTTTTGGTAGTTGTGGTAGTTTTTGTAGTTTTGGTCGTTTATGTGGTTTACAGAGAAATAGACGGGAGATATATAAATAAAACTAGAGCAGGTTGAAATAGGGGATAAAAGTTTGTATGGGAAGATCAATCATTTCTAATATTTATAGATATAAAAATTCATAATCTATTAAAAAAATGCGATAATAACTCGATCTGTCTGTCTGAATACCGAAAAACAAAATAGACATTTTTCATCCCGGGAGATGGGATAGTTTGCGATATAAAATGAAGTAAATCTTCCGAGGGCAAATAGCACCAACATAAATACAATACAATGTAACCTGTTTTAACGGCTACTCTTTAAACAAGAGGTACCTACACACTAGAGTTTGACCCGCGGCGCTTCCGCGGTGTAAACTCTAGTGTAATATAATTTGTTTTTTAAGTTTGTTATAATGTGAAAATAATTATTCGCTTCCAAATTTCTCAAACGTGTGTCTTTTGAACTATGTGGTAGAAAATTCTCAAAAAATCACGGTTCAAAATTAAGATTCAAAAATACTTTTAAGAAAAATTACTTTCAACAAAACCTATTACGTAGTTTTTGCGATGTTATTTTAGATTAAATGCTTTTTGTTTTGTAGCCAAATGATAAAAACATTGAAAGCTGATTACCTCTATGAAACCCTTAATTGTTGTGAACTGACAGGCATTTCTGCAATTTTATTAAATTACAGATTATTATGGTATTTGCTATTTTACCAACGTGAGCTTTACTATTACCAAACTAATCGTTCTTATCTTATTTACACGAAATTGTACCACTCCGCAAGTAGCTGATATTCGATCGATTTCTTCCAATCAACGAGTTAACGATATCACGGTTCGATAGATTGATTTTCTCCACAATGAAGAATTTAAAATTACACAGTAATATAACATGTAGGTACAAACTATTGGCGATAGTGATTTACTGAGAAAATTGTTCAGAATTGAGTCCATGTTTTGGTCATTTATGCGTTCGTATACGACTATACGTGATGATAGTGTCGGAGTCCGGTCAAATCATCCTTATGTTAGAGTATAATAATTATTTTCAAAAAATTTCTGCACACGCATCCCGCCACGGGTAACAACGATAGGCTTCCAATAAATCTTGATTCGTATCTCTGACAATGTTATTAATCAGTAGAAGAAGTTTAACAAAAAAAAAAAACCTTAAGTCGTAGTGGTTTTGGCAGGGGGCAAATAACGAAGGTGTATATTTAAATGTTTGAACTAAGGAATGGAAAATTTTGGAAGTATTCAAAGTTGCTGAGATTAAAAATACTTTTTCATTTCTCATATTCTGAAAGTACGCTTGGAGTTGACTAATCACAGGGATGAAAACAGTATTTTTCAACCCTGGGAAACGATTTTCCCTGGGGTCAAAAAATTTCAATCTGTGCGAACCATAGATAATTCATGCGAATCTTGTCCCACCTGTTTCTACAGCCACTGTTAAATCGCGGCATAAATTGTAATAAAAAAATATCAACAATTTTATAACATCATCTTATACTTATAAATTAATTTTCACAAAATTATTTATTTATAAATTTAATTTACATAAATTTGGGCTAAATATTTACTATCATCAGGGGGAAAAATACTGGCTGGTAGAATGCCACAGAAAAAGAAATTTACTTGAAGTTTTATAAGTGACCTTGCGAGTTTTTGGCGGGAACTGAAAGGCGATGTTGTGCTGTGTAGTTTTATTTTCTAAAAATGTGTAAAATTACTCTAAAATGAGCAATAGTTGTAGGATATTGATAGTTTTTGAGTAGTAATTATGTGTTTTTGTGAGAAATGTGAACTATATAGTCAAATGTAGCCTTTTGAGTTGTCACAAGAACTCCGTTCAATGGCTTCAGTTGATAACCTACAGCTCAGCTAAGCTATAAATAGGTTTAAGAAAATGAAGAAACTATATTATAATCTACGATCTGGCTTAAAGGCCAAGCTGCCAAGCCATAAACCTAAATAAAATAAATATAAGTGACCTATTAAATGACTTCATCAGATTTAGACGTGGATTTAACGCCTGATTTCATTAAATAAGTAGTTGTTTGTTTAAGTAATCAGTTTTTATTAACTCTTCTCATATTTGAAATGAAAAGCAGAGTGTTAACCTCGGGTAAAAAGCCTATTTAGACACTCGAACTATTAGCGCCCTCGCTACGCTCGTACGCCAAACCATCTCATGCTTTAATAGGTTACTTTCACCCCTCGTGTACCAATCTACTATCAACGATCTCGTTGAAAGTAATTTTCAAAGAGATTTTTCCCTTTTGATTAGAATCGTTACAGCACTTTTTGAGATAAAGGATATTTTTCTTCTTCGTCTTGGAGAATTCCGTAGACAAATTACACAACCTAAACAGTTATTTACTATTGTTTGGGTTTTTTAAATTAGCCCCAGTTTAGTCCATATTAGGTACAAACGTAATTTGTTTGGCTTGGGGATGTACAACGTGTGTGTTATTAAAAAAACTTATAATATAAGGACCGAAATTTCTAAGCAAGTCAGTAACTTGCTTAGAAATTTCAGTCCTTGTATTATAAGTTGTTTTTAATAACACACACGTATATCCCCAAGCTAAGCAAGTTACGCTTGTGATATGGATGATATACAATGGATCACTCTGGGGCTGTTCTCAGGCACACATAGTAAATAACAGAAAGTTCGTTTTCGAAATTTACCATGCCAGGAATGGAACCCGGAGTCTCTGCGTTCCAGCGAGTTCGGGCTAAGACTTAGCCTGCAATCACAGAGGCCGTCGCAAGTCTGGCTCTATCGCGCTCTAAGTCCATGAATCTGAACTAGGGCCTAAATAACATTCTCCGTATAATTGTTAGCACTACACACAATCGAAGTAACCGCTAATCCGCATCGCAGATACAATAACGGACGACTTTTTACGATTGCACGTTTATATTGCGACGGTGGCAGTTAAACAAAAAACTGGTTAGCTTAAATTTGGTTGCATGGAAATTGGGTTACTAAATCACTTTTATCTGTGAAAAAAAAAACAATATGTCCATTACTTAAGAAAGAATATAATTATTGTTCTGCTAACGAGACCGAATGCATTTCAAAATTGTACGTAAGAGTAAAACTTATTGTACCTACACGTACATTTTCGTACACTTAGGTTTTTGTGATACAACTTATAATTGTTTACATATATCGACTGTGTTTACGCTACGAGTACTTTGTACACCTTTTCATTCTTGCCAATTTCTAACTTTCCACTAGATAAGACGTGTACTAAAAAGCTTGCTAATATAGTCTCTGAAAATTCTCAATTAGTCTCAACTAGAATCATATCTACAAACTCGCGTCTTATTTAAATCTATATCGCTGATTTACCAACACTGCCTTTCATATTCTTTTATAAAGGTATCTCCCGAAATAGGAATCTGTAAAAGAATAGTTGTGGTGTTTAAGGGGGTTCTCATTCTAATAACGTGGGTCCGAGTCCCAGCACAGAGCATACACCAATTTTATATTATGTAACAACTATCACCTGCTGACAGTTCAAGATCACATCCTAAAGAAATCAACACATTGAGATTATCAGTGTGTGAAACCCGCTATAAAACATATTAATATTGTTACAACTTAGCCAAAATTCCACGCCGATAAATGTGATTGCACACCTGCCGGCTATAAAGCACAGTTCTATTATAGTTTATTACCTGCCCGCATTTGGAGTTCTTTTGTTTACTTTGTATTTAAAATTTGTAATTAGAAAAGCCGCGTATTGTGTATTGTAATCCTTTATGATGGTCGTTAGCCGGGTGTAGTTCTTGGAAGATCCAGTCCACGTGGTCGATTGTTGTATCGTATAGTTAGTATAAAACAATGCCCGAACGGATGGGTGAGGCAGTCTAGCGAGAACCACGATCAAAGCAAGACGTGTACATTCGATAAGCGATATAGTGATGGACTTTGCGCGTGTAATTTGATTGTGCATTACATTTGGACTTATTGCGTCCAGTTATATTTGTACCTATGTTATACGTGTTTGTATAGTTCTAATAAATTCTAAAGTAATTCCAAACGGCATTTTAATTCGAGTCCCGTAACTCGTAACAATATACTTATATGCTTTTGGTCAAACGTGACCAGAATATCGTCTTTTCCCTTAAATTGAAAGGCTTAGGTTCAACAATTGAACGTTTACAGGCTGGTATTATAATCTATCTTCCGAATTTGTAAGCAATAGTACATTTTATTCTAATTTTAGACAAACAATAGTTTTGAGCAAGATACAAGCAAATACATTCCATATAATACAGCAGAACGATCATTACTATTTATTTGAATCTGTATTGGGAATTGTCGTTATTCCATAAAAAATAGCTGCTCATGAATTCCAAATCCTCAAAGGCACACGAGCGACCCTCGTTCATTTCTGTATAATTTCATATTTCCGAGTGTTTGAATAAGTTAGGTCAGCGTCCTGGCATGTATCGTTAAATATTAAATACCAGTCGACATGAAACGTTATTACGTCCAATTAGATATAATCTCCTTTTAAACCACATTGTGCCTACATAATGTGATGTGCACATAAAAACCCATCATCATCATGCATTTTAAATTATATATAACACATTTTTAGAATTTGGCACCCTATAGTTCGAAATATTTCCGAAACGCAATCTCAACGTCCATCGTCTTATATGAAAGAGTCGTTAAGAAGCAGTACTTAGATATTTCAAGACCCGTGGCTTGTACGTATGCACTAATATGCACTGAAATATGATTTTATCCTTCAATCAAGTTTATGAAGTGCCACTTCTAACTTTTTTCGTTATTTCACTGCATGATTGATCAGCAGCATACTTATAAAAATTACCTTACTTCCAAAACTTACCTACTTGTATAGCTAATACTCTTTGAGAATTTGTTTGTCCGTAGGTATGATTTATTATGTATGATTATGACATAGACAGACGGATGAACATAACGAAATTATAAAGATTCCGTTTTTATCATATAGCTATACAACCCTAAAAATGTCAGTTGGGGTATAAACTTCCACTTATTTATTATATATATACACGGGGTTTGGGCTATGGAGCGAGCTATGTTTTTTTTAATCCCTTCCACCGGACGTACAGGTTATGCGGCCTTGTGTATCTTTTCAGGGTTTTTTATTTTATTTGTCATTTATCAAAATCTTATACATCGAGTCCTTATATACTAATACAAACTACTTTGTCTTATAGAGTTTTACGTTTCTATTGTTTACTACTGCTATTTTTGCTTAAATCTATTACAATATATTTGCCTACTACTTTTTCCTTTATCAACTTTTGTCTTTAATACTATTTTACTAGATTTATTACATTTATATATTTGTGTTACTAAACTACTGTTTCACATTCTATTTTATTTATACATTATCTTATATATAATCATGACGTGTATATATTTATCTATCCTAGTTTGTTTTATTTCTGTTTATTACTACCTTAATTGCCCCCAAACAAAAGTTCACAGTCTTCAACATTCTTTTTATTCGTCGTCTAAACGCAATTTTGCCTCTAGTTTAGACCTCGTCCGGGAATAGCGAGCTATATTGAAAGTATATATTATGGATAAAATCAGAAATGAGGATATCCGCAAGAGAACCAAGGGTATCAACATAACTCACAAACTTAGCAAGCTAAAGTGACAGTTTAGCTGGCCACATTTGACCTGTATCATCTGTGATTTGGCCGATGGAGCAGATGAGTCATAGAGTAGAGACCGCGTCTCGGTAAAGGTAGTGCAGGACGCCCGATGGACCGACGATCTGCGCAAGGTCGTTTGGGGGACTGGAAGAGAACAGCGGAGAATCAGGATAGGTGGCGCATACTTGAGGAGGCCTACATTTAACAGTGGACAACGGTTGGCTGACTCCGACACGAGGTTACAGATCTTCAAAAAAGAGCATTCAGAACGCGACTTTTAATAATCATTTATTTAATACTTTTCAAAGGAGCGTATAAACCTCGTAAGAGTTTATTATTGCAAATAAGGAAGATACATATTATTTTTGTATAACTCTATATTCGTATAGAATAAAACACCTGCCTGATGAGCTCATTTGTTGAATATTATGAATGTAGGTGGACCGGACATCCTAATACAAGCGTAGACAGCGTCTCATCTCAACAAGAATGTCAGCATTTTTAACGATGACATAACATTGCAACAGAATTAATTTTGATTTTATTCCAACATAACGTTACAGTTGTGACCCAGACATAGGTAGTTTTAAATTCTGTTTTTGGTGAAAGTTCTAAGGGTGATTTTTGGCTGTGTGATTTATTTTCAAACGTGCTATCTCGCCACTACGTTCACACAAGAATTGGACTACACATTTATATATCTTCTGAACTCTGCTAGGTCTCCAAATAAAACGTATCATGAAGATGAAACTCGTCGATTTATTTTGGACTCTATTTGAAACAACCTTTCATAAAGACTAACGAGACAAATTTGAAACCATGATCATATGAAGATAGAATGAATAGAATTTTGATTATTTTAACGAAAAATTGTATGTTTATGTAGAAAAATATTGCTCAGATAAATGTAATTCGAATGTAATTCGAACTCGCACAAATTTTTTTTCATATCAATCAAATATCTAAAATTTAACAACTAATATTCAAATTAAATAATGGTGCGACTGATTCAAGAAGTCCTTATAGCCAGAATCCCAATACATTCTTAAAGTCAATGATTTATCTTTTTCATTCTGATAATCATTCATAATGATCGTTCTTTCATTGAACTTTAAAACTTATCATCC
This sequence comes from Dendrolimus houi, assembly GCA_039645545.1. Taxonomy (NCBI): domain Eukaryota; kingdom Metazoa; phylum Arthropoda; class Insecta; order Lepidoptera; family Lasiocampidae; genus Dendrolimus; species Dendrolimus houi. The sequence continues at coordinate 17,225,475 of CM077127.1, read as the reverse complement.
CGGAAAAATAAAATTCTCGCGGGAACGAAACGTTACACTGGCTACCCGCTTCGAAGCTCCTAATACGTATCATGGAAAAAGATAGTATTCTTCTTCCATGCTAATATCATCATAATGATGTAGATAGATAGATAACACTTTATTATACACCAATACAAAAATGAACTTAAAGACTAAAATTATATCTAGTTGTGTACAAAGGGCGGTCTTATCGCTAAAAAGCGATCTCTTCCAGACAACCCCAGGAATTAATTGAGATGATAATGGCGATGGTGGTATACGTAACATATAGTACGAACTACTTACATTTTAATAATAAATACATAAATGTATTTAAACACAAAGATACGCAGTATAATAAATTGAGGCGAAACTTCAATAAACGACCCCTAATAAACCAACATGTAAACAATCTATTGAAACGAATGCCTCCCGGCGCTCCCGGGGTTATTGTCAAGGCTAACGTGTAACGTTGGCCTTTGAAGCAAGTAAATATCCAGACTAAAAATATAATAAGAAAAAACATTACAATTCAGGGCGTAGAACTCATTTTTCAAGGCAAAGTGAATTGTTATAAGAATCTTAAGAATACTGCGACATGGTTATTTTATGCTCCTGGTAACTGTAGACATAATACAGACCTTATCACACTTGAATCTGAACTATTTTTGCAAATTAATTTTATAACAAGGTATGCTTTATTGCAAAATATCTTTTTTTATTCGACGTTAACTAAGTGTCAAAAAATAAATATACATTCGCGATCGGCGGATTCACATCTCAAGCTAACTGCTGAACTTCTTCTAGACCATATAATGGGTTCCTCACTTATGACAAGCTTCCAATAAATCAGATTTTCTTAGACTTTCGTTCTGTTTCATCAAATAAATCTAGTTTTTGACTTTAATTATGTGCATGCGTTGATTGATATTTGATTAATTCCATTTTTTTTTAAATTTATAATTGGTTGGGGAAAAAGTCTTTTCGCATATAGTATATATGAACTTGTAATAAGATCTCTTTGGCTATTATACCATGTGCATCTGGCTGGTTTTGGTATCATTAAAAAGTTTTAATTTTAAAGAAGACAATTCCAAATTCAAATTAGGAAAATGTGTGATTTTCATTTGTTTTTCTTATTGCTAAAATGAATGAATCTAATGAAGAAATTAGACACATTTTAAAATTTTACTACAAAAAAGGTAAAAATGCAACACAAGCCGCGAAAAAAATTTGTGATGTTTCTGGACCTAATGCAGTATCTGTGAGAGTAGCGCAAATTTGGTTTAAGCGTTTTCAATCCGGAAATTTTGATATCAAAGATGCACGTCGCTCTGGTCGTCCTGTTACGGACAAAATTGATGCCATTTTTGAAAAAGTGGAGCAAGATCGGCTTATTAGTAGTACGATGTAGCTGGAGAGCTGGGAATTGACCACAAAACGGTTTTGGCGCATTTGAAAAAAGCTGGGTACACAAAAAAGCTCGATATTGGGTGCCTCATGAGCTCACTGAAAGAAACCTATTGAACCGTGTACTCATTTGTGATTCTTTATACGACGTAATGAAACCGAACCATTTTTGAAGAAGCTGATAACTGGTGATGAAAAGTGGATCACGTACGACAAGAACGTGCAAAAAAGATCGTGGTCAAAGGCCGGTCAGGCTTCACAGACTGTGGCGAAACCCGGGTTAATTCGCAACAAGGTGATGCCGTGTGTATGGTGGGATTGGAAGGGCATTATTCATTATGAGCTGTTACCACCAGGCAGGACCATCGATTCTGAACTGTACTGCGAACAACTGATGAGATTAAAGCAAAAAGTTGAGAGAAAGCGGCCGGAATTAATCAACAGAAGGGGTGTGGTTTTTCACCACGATAACGCTAGACCTCACAAATCTTTAGCCACTCAGCAAAAATCACGAGAATTTAGCTGGGAGGTGTTAATGCATCCGCCGTATAGTCCTGACCTTACACCTTCAGATTTTCACCTGTTTCGATCTTTGCAGAATTCCTTAGGCAGTGTCAGGTTAACACCACGAGAGGACTGCCAAAACCACTTGTCGCAGTTTTTTGATCAGAAGCCCCAAAAATTTTATAGCAATGGGATTACGCCCCTACCTACAAGATGGCAAAAAGTTATCCAACAAAATGGCACCTACATATTTTAGTCAAATGTAAATAAACTTTATAAAAAACCATTTGAATTTTTATATAAAATGCGAAGAAACTTTTTCCCAACCTAATATATATGTATACTTTGAAACTATAATGGGTTTTTTTGTTGGCAGTTAACGCAAATATGCAGTGCATCGCTTCTGGGGACACATTGTCGAAGCAACGGAGAATGCAGCGTCGGTAATGCTTATTGTGAAAGAGGGATCTGCGCTTGTCAACCATACTACGCCCGCGTCGACAACACCACTTGTCTCGAATGTAAGCTACTTTCCTTTCTACCTTTGGCATACAAAATGTAAAAATTCCATGATTGGAAATAAACTTTTGACAGCAACCAGATCAAGCTTTCGCATAAGTGCCAGAAAGTACTTGCATCTCCAGTTTAACAAGTTCGGAAAAGAGGTTAATTTTAAATGTACTAATTACTTCGTCCGTAAAAACTTTGGTTCTGTATTCCACTAAAACGTTGACGTTTTTCGTGATAAAATATATCCTACGTTTATTACCGGTCCGTAAAGTAATTATAGTTTTTACGAAAATTGGTTTATTAACAAACTCATGTACAATTTGAAGTCTATAATAATAGACTTCAAATTGTACATGAGTTTGTTATAGATAGACAATAGTCTATCTTCTTTTAAGCAAACTTTACTTGTAACAGAAGATCTCGCTCTTTAGTAACCATGTGTATTTAAAAATATCTATCAGATCTTGGAAACAATACGAGAAATGACAATGTCACCTAGTAAAAACCATAACTCAGGAAATCTTATAGATCCGACATAACTAGACGGCGCCACATCGTATTTCTTTCACTTTTTAACCCCTTCCAAAAGGCGCAGGCTCTCAATTCGTCTTTTTTTTTGTATGTGTGTTACGCGATTACTCCATCAAACCGAGTGACAATTCCATGTATCGATTTTGAATTTTTTTCTTTATTCGTAAACTCCCGAGGTGATCCCAAAGTTAGCAAGTCAGAATCTGATGAGTGGAACCCAGGGAAATCCAGAATAACTCTTATTAAAGAACGCCGAGTGCCTACATTTTTCGACAAAAAAAGCATGCATAGCTTCCCTAGAGATGTTATATAATAGCAGCCCATAAAAGTCCCACTGCTGGGCTCGGGCCTTCCACTATAGGGGAACGGACAGTATACCCGCCACGCTTGTCTAAGGCGGCTCGGCAGGTTTGACGCATCGCTTATCTCAATGTGCAGGTTGCATCACGATGTTTTCCTTCACCGTTATTAGCACGCGGTAATGATAACAATATACACATTAGGTCAGGAAACTGCCTAAGTGGTGCATGCGTTCCGGCCAGGATCGAACCCGCGCCCTTTGAGTTTAGGATGCGTGCGCTAACCATTACGCTACCATGACTAGAGATGTTACTTACAGTAAAATTATACGAATCAATCTTAGCGATATTTAAGTAAACAGGCAAAAATATACACCAAGATAACACTTTAAAGTATTTGGATTATTATTATATCTTTTTTTATTGCATTACTTCAGCAGACAGGCAGACGATCCACCTGATGGAAAGGGTCAACAATCGCCTATGGATATTTGCAACATCAAAGGTACCGCCAATGTGCTACCACTCTCTAAAGGGAGACTGTAATCTGGTCATAATCTAGACCAGAGTTGGAAGCCATTTAAACCGGCAAATACTCTACCACCTGGCTGTGTGTTGTTGTACGTTCATTGGAACATCTGTCTTTAATTTTTTGCAATGCGTGAGAGTAGATTCGAAAGGCTCGTCAGGCTTACTAGTGTGAGTTACTATATTTATTATTAGGCAACCATTGTTCAAATACACATTAAAAATTAGCAGGGTATGCATATATCTTACGGGAGTTGGGCTTTATGTTGCATATCTATTGAACTCTGCAAGATATCCGACTGAAACATACATTTAGAAAAGAATCCTATTTTAATTCTGAAAATTTTCATTGAAATCCGTTAAGCTGTTTCCGAGTCTATTAAAGATAAAAACTCTAACCTGGATAATATTGGATTAGTGTCGATAAGTTGCAATATAAATATTAATTTTCAATTAAATTATTTATTTCAAATCACAGACAGACATTACAAACTTATTTATTGTTATAAATATGTAAGAGTCTATATAACCATATATTTATATTTTTGTACACATGAGTGATCCAGTTGATTACATCCATTGATATGCTGGTATATCAATGATTACATTGATTTGAATTGCGGTTTTCACTTCCAACCAATGTTGTTGCGGAGGCTTAATGATCCTGGATGACGATCTGCGGTGAAACCAACAAATTACTTTCACTTGAACGCCATGCCAATAAACAGTTTTCATAAGACACCCAAATCAGCTTTTGAATTACAGCAATCGAATTTCGCTTTCCATTAACTGTAATTGAAGAATACTCTACCGGGTCATTGATCGTAATGTTTTCCAACAGCTTACATACTTCAGTGTATATTCAACCCCATTGTATTAACTACAATAAAGCATGGTATTTGGGTGAATTCTGACAGATGGACAATAGTGGATGTGAATTAATGAAAGAATTGCTTTCACTTATTCTTACAATTGTTTTCCATTCATACATTTCCGTTAGCTGTCCCTTGTCTCAATGAAGAAAAAGACTATGTCATTAATTGAATTATTAATCGTTTAATACTCTCATGTTTAAAATTAATATTATTTATCTATCAGGTAGATTATAAAATCATCTTAAGCAGAACGGAAAATAAATATAGTCAATAGTTATTGCATAATAAATTACATATATTGCATTAAAATAATAAAATTTAACAAATAAAATATAAAATAGAAAGTTAATTAAAAGATTTTTTGTCATTCATTCTTATCATTTATTGTTCAGATTTATTGCAAACCTTATTATATTATAGACTAGCTTCTGCCAGCAACTTCGTCGGCGTGGAAAGTTTGTTTAACTATCCCACGGGAACTCTTTAATTTTTCGAGATTAAAAGTATCCTATATGTTGACCAGGGATATAAGATTCCACCATACAAAATTGGCCCAGTCGTTTCGGAGATTAGCCGGTACAAACAGAGAAACAAAAAATTTGAAAAAAATCTATATTAGTTCTGTTTCACTTCTTACATCCCCCTGACTCGGTTTTTAGCATTTTTTTTCCATTGTACAGAAATTCGACCTCAACAGTTTTATTAAATGTAATAATAATATAATAATAATAACAGCCCATAAATGTCCCACTGCTGGTCTTGGGCGTCCGATTATAGGGGAACGGACAGTATACCCGCCACGTTTGTCCAAGGCGGCTTGGCAGGTTTGACACATCGGTTATCTCTATGTACAGGTTGCATCACGATGTTTTCCTTCACCGTTGTTAGCACGTGGTAATTGTAACAATATGCACATTAGGTCACAAAAGTGCCAAGTGGTGCATGCGTTCCGGCCGGGATCGAACCCACGCCCTTTGAATTAGGGACGCGTGAGCTAGCCATTACGCTACCACGACTTATTATATGTAATAGATATTAAATTCAGGTCTTAGTTTACATGTTTCTTATAGTAGAGGAGACGGAGAAGATCGACCTTCACCTATCTGATGACCAGATGAGACATATTTTTTTATCAAATTATATTGATTTATAAACAGACCTATCATAGCTTGCCAATCGAAAAGTGTTCATGGCTATTTTTAATTAAATTAATTTTATTCCATTTTTTTCATAACTTTCACTCTTTTGATAACTGAACAAATTTAGTTTCAGCTGATAGTTTTTAACGTGGAGAATATGCCTTAATAGGCTTGCCTACTTATTTCTGTCCATGGCTACCTAGTAAGCAAGTATGAACAGGTAAGTCAATATAGGTACTACACCGTTCTGTTAACCAATAAAAATTGGTATCATTAGAAAGATAATTTAATCACAAAAATAATCGTATAAGCTTGCTTATAAAAGACCGTTCATGGTATATTATTCCATACTTTGAAGACTTCAAAAATAGCCGTGTTTGCAAATCAATATAATTTGACAAAAAATATGTCTCATCTGGTTATCAGATGGGCGAAGGTCCATCTTCAGCATCTCTTAGATTATTATAGATGTATGTAATTCATAATAACCCCAACTAATTGCTAATGCCCAGCAACGTCGTGTGAAGAAGATCAAAATAATAATTTATATTATGTGTAAATGTTTCGTCTAAAGTATTTTAATTTAAATATGACTCTTAAGTCCCTAATTGTGGAATCATCCTTTGTACCTTTTAATGCCCGATAAAATACACCACAAAGTATCCGTATCTTTGTGGTGTATTTATCGGCCATTGCATTCACTGTAACTGAAGCCAACTCATCTAAAACAAGCAATACAAGTTGTCAACTTCACGAATTGGATACACGAATGTAGCACGATATTATCAGAAACGATATCGGCGATCTCATCCAACGATAGTCCCATAATCCCACGGTGGTGTCTCACTTTCGTCGCCGAAAAATTGCGCTGGCAATTTAAGCAACTGGATCATGGGAGCATTACAATTTGCAACGGTTCTTATAGGTTGCTACTAAGGAACGGTATTGTTAAAGAAATTATATTTTTATGGATTCGTTGATACTTCTGCGTATATAACGGATTTTTATTATTAGATCTTTATAAGCTTGAAACGCCTGTTTTACTATAAGGAACTATAGGCGGATGCGGTTAGTAACATACTTTGCAGAGCTGCGAGTCCAGTCTGGCGGCATTTCAAACCAGGATCGATCAGCGAGGCCGCTGACCGGACCGACTATCATAATTTCTCTACTATCCTTTACCAATGACTCTTAATGTTATTCCTTCTTGAAATGACATAGCATAATCATATTATTGCGGAACCGTTTTATTAATTAAATCCGAGATAATAAAATGAAAATACGTTTGATTTTCAATAGAAGATTATAATAAATCATATATATATCCTCCTTTATTGTTTGAAATGTTGTCGTTCCGTTAGTAAAAGATAAAATAACTGTACAGTGAACATAACCTGGTCAAATAGTTTAACTGCGATAGATGATATTGTAAAAAGTATCGCGTCCGTAACAATCTTGATAACGCAATTTAGAAACAGTTTACTTGATTGATGTATATGAAAAAAATTGTATAACAACGCTCCAAAGAAATCGCTAGATATTAAGCAGACTGCCTGTCTAGACTGGACGTGCTGTCGGCTTGTCATTTTAAGCTACCTTCTGGTCAGTGTGCCACGCGTGAGCAATCATCAGATATATCACGGAGAATAACAGAAAATGCGTGCCGTTTGATGAGACCCGACAATACACCGACGGCGAGACAGTTAAATACAAATAAATTGCTCATCAAAAGAAAAGAAAACCATTGGCCAGACGTACATAAACTCGATAGCAATGTGCGATTGGTAGTACAAAATTGCGATAAAACCAAATGTGTCCATCTCTTTCATGTGTTGATCCAATTTAAATAAACTTGGCAATCATTACGAGAGCAGGTCCGTCGGGAGCTTCAAATAATCATTTGATTCTCATGTTGAAAATTATCTTTCTACCTTCACGTTGAGTATATGTCAACTATGAAATAGTTTTAAAATATTATGATAAAAATAATATTGATTTATGTTTAAACAATAAATTAGTTAGCTATTTGTTATAATTAATATTATGACGTCATATAAAAATATCAAGGAGGCTCTCGTGATATATCATAATAAAAAAATTGTGTGTGCAGTTCACATGCAGTAGAAGTGAATCTCCAAAGAATATAGTCACAGATAATTAATTCTTCCCTAACTTTAATTACACAAATATAATTCCTTAAGCCTACATCCGTCAACATATTAGAATTCAAAATAAACTTCTTAAGTAACACTTTCAGTTTTTCACTGTTTTAATCTAAAAAATATTGTAATCAGTTTTAGTTAGGTCCAAATTGGACCTATGTTTAATCATCACTTTATTGACACTCTAACCTGTGCTGCACAATGTAAAGCTCGTATCTCATTCTCTCGCAGGCTTAGCCTATACAGATTTACGTGTTTATCTCTTTTTAGTGTTGCTTTTTCGTTTCATCGAGTTCAAGTCACATCGATTCTAAAGAAATTTCACTTCAAAAAGTGTCACATTAGTAAAAACACATGTAGAAAAATATTTTCTGTTATTTTTTAATAAAAGACAACTCCTTACTTAAAGACTTTTAATAACCTTACTTTCTTCAGACCAGAAGTAAATTTAGACATCTTCTGTGTTCTAATGATCTGACTGTTGACCTGCCTCTAAGTGATTTTTGTTTTCTTGTGATGTATCACTAGAACTCAAAAATTCCGAGTTAATTAGCAATAGGGCAAATGTGGTAAAGGAAGTTTCCATTATTTATTCTGATTTGTACTGGATTCGACCTCAGAGTTTTTCATTATTCCTAACCTACTTAGTATGGGATCATAATAATGTGTCTTGTGCACAAAATAATAATAATAAATATCAGTACCTACAGGTACTGATATTTATTTATACATTTGGTAAGCTTCGTCAAGTCTTCTCGTCGACCATCCCGCAATGCTTGAAGACGAATTTCTTCGACCAGTGCGTCCTCCCCGTCCTGATCTACGGGGCCGAGACATGAACACTGACGGCAGGATTGGTCCACAAGTTTCAAGTCGCTCAACGGGCTATGGAGCGAGCTATGTTGCGTGTTTCTCTTATGGATAAAATCACAAATGAGGATATCCGTAAGAGAGCCAAGATGACCGACATAACTCGCAAAATTAGCAAGTTGAAGTGGCAGTAGGCCGGTCACGTCTGCCGCAGGACCGATGGCCGATGGAGCAGACGAATCCTGAAGTGGAGACCGTGTCTCGATAAAAGTAGTGTCGGGCGCCCTCCAGCCCGATGGACCGACGACCTGTGCAAGGTACGCGCTGGATGAGAAAGTCAGAGGACAGGGATGAGTGGCGCCAACTTGGGGAAGCCTACGTCCAGTAGTAGACTACGAATGGCTGACGACGACTGATATTTACAAGTCATAGATATATTTAATTCCAAGTGGGATTTAAACCCACAAACAGGGCGACTACGGCAACCAAAACGCTAATTGAGCTGATACGTGAGTTATACAACCTACTTGGTTCTTACTAAATATAAATGGAATTTCTTATTCAATTGATGATTCATGTAGAGTCATATTTTTATTAACGCCATTAATTTACATAATGTGAATAGTCAATATTGATATCAAATTTAGGTAATAGAAACGATTAACAGAACCGGATATTATAAAATGTAAATTTGCAAAAACTCACAATGTTATTAGAATTTAGTCATTAATTAATATTAATATTTACTTTTGAAGTGTAATTAATTTGCACGGGAAATTAATATCACAGTAATTTCTAGATTAATAAAAAAATGACGTATGCTATTTGGCCGTTTGCATAATCGCGGACATTATGGAGCTTCCGCGCTATGAACTGAGATTTGGGAAACAATTTTGTATGTTTTATAGGGTTCTGTGGCCAAATGACTAACACGGGTTGCTTACCTATAATTAATTTTATTATGTATATCTGTGTACATCCTAGTCGTTGTATAAGAGACTGTTGGCTCTAAAACGTAACATTTGTAAGTGAAATGTCGAATGGCGAAGTGTAATTGCCAAAAAACTAAATATTAGCAATGGCTGCTATAAATATTACGATATTTTAAAGTAAGGTTTTAATTTAAGACCATAAACTTTGAGATATACGACTTAAAAGTCGTAAAAAATCTGCACACTTTAACTTTATTAAAAAATCTAAAAACATTTAATTTGGAAGCATTTGATCATTTTTTTTTAATATTTTAAACAAGATGATCGTATAGTTATTAAGATACGTAATATTTTCGGTTACACAGTTTATGGAATTTCATAGCCAATACATAGAAAAGGCATAAAGACTGGGACCTACAGAATCCTTCATTCTATGTGTTCTGCACGGACTTAGTCGGTTTTTTGACTTCTTATATTGTTTCAAGGTAGATGAGCATGAAACTACGGTTTCTTTAATGTTATAGCTGTTAGTGTTTCTGCGTACATTAACCCAGATATGCTTTACAAGTGTGCAAATTTCAAATATCTTTACAATGAATTTACACTTGTGTAATTTTTTCCCCAACTAATAAGCTACCAAATGTACTTATATTCATTTATATTTTTTCGGAGTCTCTATTTTTCGATGTCTGTATGTTTTCAAGTCCTGTACTGATAAATATAATAGACTGTCTCTTAAACTCAGCTTATTTTTATTTTACTAATTATAAAATACCCTATAACAATCCACACGCAATAGTATAGACGTAACAAAGTGTATTTTATTAATTTGTACCTACTTCTATACTTATAAGAGAAGTGCTACAAATCAAGAAAAACATTTTGCAAGTGCAATTAATTTAACGTAGCAAGAGAAGGTAGACCAGTGTAAGTGAAAATACTGACAATAAAAATAGATACTGCCCAATAAATTAAATATTTCTGTAATTTCTTTAATATTCGCCATTTACCGTTATTATTGAAAGTACATTTTTGGGACAGACGTTACTTTTTGTTGCTTTTGAATTAAGATAAAAACAAATTTCACGTTTCGCTTCGCGTAGATTAAATCTTATCGACCTTGAACCTGAAGAACTAGATCACAAGCTAAAATATCGGAAACTCGGAAAGTCATGCATCGCGCTGCGCGCCTTCCACGGTTTGCAATGCCGTGTCGAATAAATGCAATAAAACGCAAATTCATGTCCGCAGTGTTTTCGAGATTATTGTGTCAGATGTGCTCGTCTGATCGAGATGATAAATAGTAACAAAGTTATAGTTGTATGGGAACGGCATACAATTATTTTAGTTAAGTCATTTCATCTATTCATTTGAACCACAGTTATGCGATTTTGAGCTTAATACCTATAGACTTGATGAAAATCCTGACATCAACTGCGAAAGTTTAATTTCATATTTAAATTACCGTCTTAGATGTCTTATTTGAGTATAGCAGATATTTAAATTCTTTAGTAATAAAGACTTGATGTACTTATAAGTACAATTATCAAATTCATTAAATAAAACTCCTAAGACAACATTCCGGACATCGGATCGAACATGTCTGGATAATTAGAGAAATACGACAACCACAAGGTTGCTTTCAAGTATTCCAGCTTTAGTACTTACTAGGTGTACTCGCCACTTCATTTTTATATCTGCTAAACCCTAAAAGGTATATAAATAAAATAAACACGAAAATACTATAAAGTAAAATTATTTGTTTAACTCCTAAAATTTTCGTTGAAATCCGTTGGGCATTTACTGAGTTTGTTCGAGACAAACTTTGAGACAGATTGATAGACAACAATTCTAAAAGCTGTAATTTATATTTAAACATCGTATAAATAAACAAATACGTTTCATACATACACTTCAATTTTATTAGTATCTAGAAGATATAAATAAATGATGAGAAGGCCAAGTTCTGAATTAATTTATTACTAAACTAGCTGTTACCTGCAAGTCTGCAACATCTTCCGCGTGGAATTTAATTTAATTTGCCTTCCGGAGATGCGACGGAACGGCGGCGTGCGCGTAGGCCTTTTTTTTCTAAAATAAAAGTAGCCTATGTTACTCCTTAACATCATCTATCTGCCAGTGTAAGTCCCGTCAAAATCAGTCTAGCCGTTTCAAAGATTAGCCGGAACAAACAGACATTAATTTTAAAAATTGATTTTTTGATATAAGTACCGTATATACTTTCATATGCATTTCGTTAAAAGCTGTTATTTTGACATTACAAACAGACACTTCAATTTTGTTTATTTGTATGTATAGACAGGTAGATAAAGATAAGAACAGATAATATTAGTGCAGTTTCAAATACCTATATTTATTATTTATTTATACTTTTAAGACTAAAGAAACAAAAAGATTATTTGCATAGAAAATGTGTAAATTGCATAATTTTATGATTAAGTATGGCTATGTCGCCACATTACCATACTTAATAACTATAATTTAACATAAATAACATTTTTTACTGTTCATAACACTTAAAGTGACACATAAGCATTAGCTGGTTTTTCTTGTTTTCATTTAAATAATTTATTAATTAAGTGAAATTAAGAAAGAAACCAAAAGCATTGGTGGTTTTCTAAACAAGAATTTAAAGTAGCAAAGTAATTAAATAAGTCTCTGTAGTTTAGGCAGTTATTAATTGAAATTAAACGTATTTTTTTAAAGTGATAGTTCATTTTAAAGTAGATATTTTTGTACATAAGTACGTACAAATAAATGGTTACTTAATTAATTCAAATGCACATAGTCTATAATTTTAAGCTTTAAAAAAATATTTGAAATTTCATAATCAATGACAAGAAATTCATAATTTTACAATTACTTGAATTCACTGGTTTAGTAGATACTGTTATGCTTCATTTATATTATGCCTACTTCCACGGCAGTATACAAGAAAGTGGCGAAGCAAATGTGCCGCCCGAGTATGTAAACACAACATCTGTCGAACATGGCAACATTTTTATCCATGCAGGAATGGAGAAAGAATACAATTTCTTGTGACCGAGCGGCCTATCGTAAGAGGCGACAAAACAACCCACAGCGAGGTGGTAGGACATTTGCCCGTTTGGATGGCTACCACGCCTGGTCTAGAGTATGCCATCATAACGACTTTGAGTTGTGTCCCGGCATTAGTGGCCAGGTTCCAGTATCCTTTAAGAGAGCAGCAATCCATTTGTAGCACCTTTGGTGTTGCAAATGTCCATAGACGATGGTAACCACTTGTATCAGGTGGGCCGTCTGCCTGTCTGCTGAACTCATGCACTAAAAAAAAACAAAAATTCAATGCTTTATGTGCAAGAGATAGTTCACCCGTACGTGATCAGTTTACGTATGCAGTTTTCTAGATCTTTCGTTAAGATCACAATAATAATGAAAACTTAGCATCGTCGTGGTCAAACGTGAACCTACTTAAAATTGATATTAAAATCTTATTTCCGTATTTTTATTTAACCTAGTTCACCATCACAAATCACCTTTGGGTTAAACATACATATGTCCAGAAAGCTAGCTGTTGGCCACTTGTTTAATAATAATTGGTCTCCTTGATATATAGAACAGTCTTCTCGCCAATTTAGTTTAGGTACCTACTATATTTAAAGCTTATTGTTTACCTAGTAAAAAGTAACCATTTCTTATGACATGGAATACACCGCGTCAAATGACTTATTTATTTATCAAATTAGTATTACGAAGCATAAACACATCCGGCCATTGGATGCAAATGGGGAGCCACGCCCGTCGAAACACACCGACGGTTTACTTACAATGAAATAAGGTCTTACACGCCTCTGGGTCAAATACGTATTTTTGACCTCTTACTCTTCTGTATTAATTTTAATGAAAACAGTTGTATTTTAACAATAGCTGATGCTTCGCTATCTCGTAGGTACGCTCGTATCAAAGACCTTTTAATTATTTGAAACTAAACTACTACAAAACCAAATTACGAGATTCGAAATAAAATATCAGCCAAGCGCGTGTTAATTGATGAATATATTAATTTTAATCAGACGAGTAATAAGAACTTAATATAATGAATTGACTAAATTATATAAAATTGTTAATGACATTATCTAAATTGCATTGTTTTATAAATAATATATTAACTGAAAGAGACATAATTGTATATTAAATATTTGTTTTAATTCTAAGATCATCATAATCAATAATATAATCATAAAATGTATATGTAGTCATAAGGACTACAAACGGCTTGTAACCAAAACTGCAAAAAAATTGTATGCCTGTCAAGGCGAAACATGTAACTTGAGACTTAGCATAACATCTGCAAAAATGTCCATGTTTCAAACAAATAAATTACTTTGACTTTGACTTTGACTTTGACTAATATTAGCCAGTTTACGTACAGTAAAGGGTTCCGAAGAGGTGACGAATATCCATTATTTTTGTCACTTAACAATGAAATTAAAAAGCAAAATTATATAACATAAATGTAAAATAATTCACAATTTCATCATTCTCACAATCAAAATAAACATTCATCTATCCTAAATTAAATTAAATTCCAAAATATAAGAAATGTCTATTATTTATACGATGCATGCTTAATCAATCGTAAATGAACGTCTTTAGAATCTTCGATTTGCAATTTGTCTGAAATTTTGTTTCCAGAAGACTTCGTAACGGTTCAACAGTATTTAATGAGAAGTTTAAAAATTAAAAGAGGAGTTACTTTAAATTTGCCTCTATTTTTCACATCGAAATCATGCAGGGTTTATATAATCTGAATATGATAGAATGAATATGAATATACATTCGACGTATTGTCGTTCCAAATATTGACAAAGACATGACACATAAAAACATAATGAAAATAAGTAGTTTTTCGAATCACAGTAGAACTGGTTAAGTAATTTTGCTAATAAGTATGTACTTAATGCTATATGAACAAGAGCTGCATTTGCCACGTAATTATTTCAATTGCCTCTCATTATACATTCATACAAATTTATTATTTCTTGTTACAGCGACGTTGCTAGGATCTGAATGCATGGTCTCAGAGCAGTGTACGCTAAAAGTGGCGTACAGCGCATGTTTGGAAGGCGTTTGTCGATGCTCAGACGGACATCTGCAATTCAGGAAACACACCTGTCTGTCACGTAAGTAAATTTTTTATTGACTGTTAAATTGAACGTATTTCGTGTATAACTAGGTCGAGTAAGTTCGAGCGTATTAATTACACCACAACGTAATTAAATAATGTGTACATTTGTAAAAGCATTAATCTTTTCCATATTTTTTATTATAATTGAAAATTACGAATGATAAAGTAAATTTAAAAAAATATAACAACACGTGTTAATGTAACTCTTTTATTTGATACTTTGATATCACTGTATTATTAATTTTAACTTTTCTTTCGGGACTCCTTTCCAAAATAATATATTATAATGTTATCGTAACTTTTACACGACACTTATTTGTATGAGTATAATTTGATATGTCTAGTCATAGTTGTTCCTGAGATAATCAGATGAAACACAAACATAAATGTTTCCGAGAGCCTTTATCATTTATTCCTTTATTCTTTTAATTAAAAAACTTCACATAGCTCATGATTTGTCACGATATAAAGGAATTAAACCAGTGGTCTTCAAGTCACAAGTGAATCGGTATCTACTAAGTAAGCATGCTACATTTTAGATCGCATCGTCACTTAACATCAGGTGAGATAGCTATCAAACGCGAATCTTTAATGATAAAAAAAAACATAAATCCATGTAAATCTTGCTAGAAAAATCCTAATTTAATTTCTGACAAAGTTTAGAAAAGCAATTAAAAGGAAAAGTGCGTAATTTCAATGACGGAACACTTTTATTTAATAATTGTTTAACAACTGGAACATTTCTTTTGCCGAAGAAAATGTGTAAAATTGATATGCATGGAGTAAGTTTCCGAGTTCCTGAAACAAGTTTTATAGCATGTTGTCGTAGATTATGTCGAATTGCTGACAAGTGAATGTGTGTCTGATAGGTAGTTGACGCACTAACCTTTTTTGCGTTTCATACACGTTTATACGCATATTGTTACAATTATCATGTGAAATCTACATATCAACACCTGAGTGTAAACCTCAAATTTTTAACCGACTTGAAAAAGGAGGAGGTTCTCAATTTGATTGTTTTTTTTATCTATGTACACCGATTACGCTGAGATTTATGATCCGATTTACCTGATTCTTTTTTAGTTTGATGCCGAATAGTTGCCATTTGGTCCCCTAAAAATTTAACATAGTTTGACCCAGTAGTTTTCATTTTATAAACATTTTTTATGAAAATTTTCCGTTCCCGTTTCTTGGGACCTATATTTTTTAAAGCGCGCGGCACCTTTCCTAGGCCTACCCATAGCTAGACACTAAAAAGTAACAAATAAAAAAAACTTCGTTTAAAAAACTGACTTCAAAAACTAAAATGTATTAAATAACTTAATAAAGATTTTTCACTAAGAATTTATTTAGTTTAGTAAGAGACAAAATAATATAAAATTTTCTACATCTTGAAGTCGGTGCTAAGTAAACCATAAAAATTACAATATATTGTAACATTTTGTTGTTATAACAGTGTATATGGTGATTTTTATGGTTTGCTCGGCACCAACTTCAAGATGTAGAAAATTTTATATTATTTTGTCTCTTAATAAACTAAATAAAGTTTTAGTCAAAAATGTTTATTAAGTTATTTTATACTTTTTAGTTTTTGAAGTTGGTTTCTTAAACGAATTTTTTTATAGAAAACATGTTGTGCTTTTTAGATAGTTAGAAAAGTTTCGTGCATTCGAAATATCATGAGGATATTTTGCACAAGTCACAGAAGGAAAAATCTGAAAACAACTGCAAACATAAATCCCAAGTCACAGATACTTTTGGTACTACATTATTTTCAGTAATAAATAGTACATTACTGGATTATTGAATGAGGGCGATATAAAATATGTAGAGATACGAGTACAACTACAAGAAATCCACTCATGGCAGGTTGCTAACCATATCATTTATTTGCTTTACCATTGGTAGATGTTTGACATTATTTATTGAAGCTTGTGCCAAATTTTAACCAAGAGTAAGGCGAATAAACGGCTAGTAAGATATAGTTACCGGGCATTATACTTGTTGGACTTGCGTGACAGGTATATCGTACGTTTTCCTAAATAATGGACAAGTCCAAGCCCAACAGTGATAAGAACTAGTTGAAAATAGGTACTGGTATATTTATTACCTATAACTTAGTACATGGGCTCTCTGGTCAGTGGTATAAGCGTTGGCTCACTTAGTAAACTATAATATAGAGGGCCCAGATTCTATTCTGGACAGATTAAATCTTGTTAACTTTAGGTATTTGCGATGGGTTCTTAAGTTGTCCGTTAATAAAACAAGCTTAACTTGCTTAGTTTCGCAAATTATAATATGCGTGTTTATCTGCCGATTTATTATAATAATTTAAATGAATAACTGTTATAACAAGTAAACGATAAATTACGTCAGGTATTCTGTATTTCCATGGATTTGAGAACAGTTAGGATTTCGGTGTTTTTACATTAAAATTTGTATTATTTATAACCATCATAATATAGCAATAAGTTATGCGTATCGTTAGAACTTTCGATTTCGTCCTAACCATTTAATTTGGACGGTGAGTTCAATCGGACGAGTTAGTGTACTCTATCAAAGCGCCTAATCGACCATGTAATTTTATAAACCGAGAACTGCAGTTGAGATTTCAATACCGCTTTATATTATGCCCAGGTATTAAATAATTTTATCACCTTACAATTATGAAGCGAAATTGGGACCGTTAAACATCAATAATTGTTATAGAATATAAAAATTGTAATTAATTTACGAATTTTAACACCTTTATCAATGTAACGTATTTATGACTGATGAAAATGATCAAATAAGTATGTTTGGTTTTACATATATAATACATAGCCGTGTATCAATTATTAGAATGAGAATGAGATACAAGTTTTACATTGTGCAACACAAATTAGAGAATCAATAAGACCGATGATTAAACATAGGTCCAATTTAGACCGAAATAAAACTGATAATAATATTTTTAGACTAAAACAGTAAAAAATTAAAAGTGATACTTGAGAAGTTTATTCAGAATTATAATATGTTGATGGATGTGGGCTAAAGGAATTATACTTATATTAATAAAAGTTAGAGAAGAATTATCTGTGAGTATATTCTCTGAAGTTTTACTTCTACTGCGTTTGAACTGCACACACATTTTTTTGTATTGCTTAAGCACAGCAAATAGGCTGACGGCCCAATTGTGATGGAAAGTGGTTGCCGTCGCCTATAGACATTAGTAATTACATTACATTAAAAACTTACGACAAAATGACTTAATCCCTAATTGTTTTATTGAAACTGAGCCTTTTCTATACAAATGTTCATACAGTCCTACAAAAATACTAAAACCGGACATTCATTCATATGATTTGGCGTCGTATAAATTGCCGTTTTCTCCAAGTATTTATTTTGAAATCACAGATATTACGCTGTTTCGATTTTATTGATATGTAGATAAATAGAATATCGATATTCTTTTAATTTAATAAGGCTTTTCATCAATAATATTGTTACAAGCTACAGGACTCAAATTAAAAATGCCGTTGGAACTACTATAGAATTTATTAGAACTGTACAAACACGTATAAATCAAAAACAAATAAAACTGGATTCAACCAGTTCACACTGCACGATTCAATGCAATTCGACACGCGTAAAGTCCGTCGTCTATATCGCTAATCGAGAGTACTACAAACGTCTTACTCGTCTCGTAGTCGTCACTTGACTGCCCGCCCCGCCATTCGGGCATTGTCTTATACTCAATATACAGTACAAAGAAATTGGCCGCGCACACTGAGTTTCTGAGAAATAGTAATTTGCACACCTGCGAACGGCCCCAAAGTCGAAAACAATAACAATAAGGACTAGTTCGACGCTAATGATGGTTATAAAACAAGTAGAAAAACAATAGCATGTTTTTCTTAATTAAAAATTCAAAACACAAAAAGAATTCCTTAATCCGTCCGGGAAGACAATAGATTGCGCTTACAATAGGCAGCTCTGCGCTTATCTTTGACGGCATGTAACAATATTATAAAATTCTAAAAATGCCGTGTCTGTACATTGAAGCTATTAAAAAAACAACTAGAATATATTATATAAACAATGGAGAACACAATGCAATTTTTTTTAGTTTTCTTATCTGTTTGTCGACTTGTCTGTTTGTTAGTGATTCACTTAAAAACTACTGGGTCGATTTCAATGCGGTTTTCGCTGATCCACAGTAAATTCTTAGACTTAGAATTTAGCGGAATCTTTGCAAAATAAAAAATGAAAAAGCAAGTAATTTTCTGTAACAATAATTAACCTCTAATTTAAACAACAACGTAAAAGCTTTTTTGAGATACCCTACTTCCGCGATTTATCGTAACAGCTCTGTGAGAAATATGAGCTAATTATTGTGTCAAATCCGACAAAAGCTCGTGTGAACCTCGCTGATTGCCAGTTGAGCTCGCTGGCAATGTGGCCTTATTGTGAGAAATATAAACTTGTATAAGCGTAGAACTGTATGAAATTTAAAATGCGCCACAATAAAGATGTAAGAAATAGATAATTATATCTAGATCACGACTAGCGTTGCCAGGTGTCCCGATTTTCAGCGGTCTGGATACATGTCCCGATTTGCAAACGATAGGGTTGTTAAATGTACCGATAAACCAGTGTATAAAAGACATTTTTATTAGAAAATTAATAATTAAACTTTAATTTAAAAAACCTTGTTTTTTGTTTGTCCCGATCTACAATCCTAAATCCCGATTTGTTTTACCTTCTGCCCGATTTAAATCAAATTGGACCCGGCAACACTAATAACAACTAATGCCATATTGAGTATTTGATGCCGGTCTCGCTGCCTGCTAATCATGTAAACCGAAGCGAATGGAGTTGAGCGTAGCATATACGATCAAAGATAATTGCTTCACCAACTCAGTGCCTCTTGTTTATAACTCATTCGACGAAAAGGTCAATAAGAGTTCAAATCAAGACGGAGACATCTAATTTAAAGAAATGATATTGCTCTACCAAAATATTGTACCGTTAATACGCCAAGATGTTATAACTCAAATTTATTTTGATAAATGACTAGTTCAATTCGTGTAACCTTTCATATTAAAATTTGATACGAAAGAAAAACAGTATACAGCGTGTGAATTTTGGTAATGCGTATTTATGTTGTGTTCTATTGTGCTTGATTAACATATAATAGCCGATAAAATTACCATCTATAATTTTAACTTCATTACGCTGAAGCAAATCGTTTGAATTATTTTACATTTATATAATACGTTCGGTTATAATTCATTTAATGTAATCGTCTATTTTATTTGCTTAGTAATTGATAGGCTAGTCTTATTATGTGTTCTAGATTTACTATAGCAAGACATTAGAATTGTGGAACTGGTTAATTATTGTGTAGGCTATTGGTGCATGATATACTTTACGGTTGGCCTTAGGAAAATTATTGCTACTAACCCGTCTTGCCGCATCACGGGGTCAATAAATTGACGTTTTACTTTCAACACTCAATTGACTGGCATGATTTACCGTAACAACATTGTATGTCAATAGTGTGATATTTTATTATTTCAGCGGCGGCGCCTGGGCACGTTTGCTATAGTAATGAACATTGCCGTTTATGGGACAAAGAAAGTCGTTGCGAATTCGTAATATTGAACTTGTTTGGAAGATGCGCGTGTAATTCCAATTTCCGCCAAATCGGCGATAAATGCGTACCTTATAAGCCGTATGCGACGGAAGCAGTAGTCGCTGACGATTCTTTGATAGGTACTCCTGTAAATGGCACGTTAAAGTCATCTAATCCAACTATATCATCTGATGATATTGGATTCCCAAATACGATGAAAATAGACGACACTCGTCCCAGTAAGAATCCAATATTCACTAGTAAGAACGACGTGTACAGTGAGGAAGAAGATAATCCATTTATTCAAACAGTACTTAAAGTTCCCTCATCAGAACCAAATAAACGAGTTCCAGTATCAATCAGAAAGGATGGCGAGCCAAATGAAACGATAGGTGTGGATGAATTGACTGCTAGCTTACATGCTAACGATCAACCAATCTATAGGGTAGTAACGAAGCCATCTGTAGATAAAAAGGGTACTAAAAAGGGTGGCTCGTCAAAAGAGCAGACTGGTAATAGACCTCACAAAACGGGTCACCAGAAGAAATCTTCATTGAAAGGTCAGTTTTCTTCTGATTGATATTCTTAACATCTAATTACTTTGTGATTTCATTTTAATCAACAGGTTAATGACTACGTTTTTTTCCAGATAAGCAACGTGTTCGTACAGATATTGCTCCAGTGTTTGATGTAGGTCCTGCTTCTTTGGGAATGCCTTGTCTGTCAGACTCCCAATGTCATCAAGTGGATCCTTACACGAAATGTGTCAATAAGAAATGTGATTGTGCTTATAGGACAAATTCAACTTCCGCATGCTCTGCGCGCAATAGAGGATGTCTGCCTGGCACTTTTCAAGTAAGTTCTACGTCATTTTAAAAATTAGATTGTTATGCTTTTATGGAAAGACTATTGGACCGATTTGGCTGAAATTCGGTATATTTGTAATTTTAATACCGATAATGGGGTAGATTTTAGGATAGATTTATGTAAAGGTTATCCCAGAAAGTAGGATAGGTTATGTGATTTTATCATTTTTGACAAGTTTTGTCATTTATGTAGTTTACAGATAGATGGGAGATGGGGGGGGGGATAGTTTGCGATATAAAATGAATCTTCCGGGGGCAAATAACACTAACATAAAAATGTAATACAATGTAACCTGTATTAGCGCCTGCTCTTTAAACAAGAGAACTAAAGGTCGACCCGCGGCGCTGCCGCGAGGTAAACTCTAGTATATAATATAAATACAAGTAAAAAAACCTAACAAGGCGAACACAGGATTCTTTTGATCCCAGGTAACTTTGTTTGTACGGAATACAGATTCAAAGTTGGCTTGAATCACCCCAATATTATGAACTCGACATGTATGTGTATGTACCTACTATCTGTAACGGGGATGAATATGGCATACTTTTTATTCCAGAAAAATATTAGATATTTTTGGAAATTTTATGTAGATTAGTAAACCGCGTGACGTAACTAATTATCATGCAAATGTCGTCTATGTACAATCGAACCAACTGAAACATGATCCACTATAAGGTCATTTTTCTACAGTTGTGAAATAAAACTAGGTTGAAATTCGCCTGAACATACATTTCCTTGGTAACGAACTTGTTATCATTTTATTAGACATTGACAGTTACTGACTACGTTGTATTAAACAGATCGGAGAGAGTCGACTATACTCGTATGTAACATCTGACAAATGCTATTACTTGCTATTACTATCTCTATCACTAAGTATATTGGATTAAGGGCCAGTTCCTATATGTTACCGACCGTTTATTTGCATTTGCCTTACTAACGATTAAAATTTGACGGAATTTCCATACAAGTAATGTCAAAATTCAACCTACGGTAAGGCAGGGGAGTGAATAGTAAGATATCGGAACCGGCTATAAATCGACAAGCCAAAGATAACACAGGCCGAACCTTTGTATAAGCAACCTTTGATATTAGGGTTATCGTTATGTTAGGTAGCAGAAATACACAAGAAAATAAAACATTAACAACATTAATGTGGAAGAATTGAAAAATAATAACTTTTTTTGTTAATTTTATTAATTGTTTTTATTTCAAAGTTAGAAATGGCATCCACTTTTCCCTACTTAAACCTAAAACCGGCTATAAGCACCATTGTTTTCAATGACGTCCTAATAATCGATTACGCATCGACCCGATTAGAAGATTGCAGATGTCAGTTCCCCTCATGTAATGCCAAATTTCATTACAGTGCTACTCAATTGCTTCCTTTGTCCTCTGGTTTCTGTTATCCCACATTTGAACCATCAAACCCCATAAATTTTCTGTTGGGTTCAGGTCTGGTGACCTAGACGGCCATGGAATAAGAATAATTTCATCTTCATGCTGGGTAAACCAATTCAAGACGATTCTGGCGCTATGTACTTGACATTTGCCATGAACGTAGGAGTATACAGGGACTTCTTCAAGTGGGTACACTATTCGCACTGTCGGTAACATTGATTCTTCCAACAAATCGACATAGTTTAATGCGTCTTGACGAGGAGAAATTTGGACAAGTTCACCTATACCTCCGGTACCCATCCGGGCCCACATTTTAGCTGAAATTCGACCAGATAATTGATTATTAGGCACTACGTGACCCTCTGTGTGTCGCGTACAGTTATAGCGCCACAAAGTTAAGTGACCACGTTGATAAGACCTAAATAATTTTCCATCTGAAAATATGGTATTAGTCCAGACAAAGTCTAAATAATTACGTGCAAAATTTAATCTTGCAGTTTTGAGTGCATTCGTTAAGTGTACTTTCTTAGCATAATGTCGGTAATGCAGTCCAATACGGTGTAAATGATTTCTTATGGTTTGTAAACAAACGTCGTAACGTGCCGCCAAATATTGGGTACGAGAAAAGGGATGTACTTCATAATGGTGTTGCATATCTGTGCTTTGTTGGTTTGTTATTCAACGAATGCCGTGATTATGTTTTCGTCTATCTTCAAGAATGCCCTCTTCAGCGTGCCGTCTGATTCATATTATCACTGTGTTCCAACTTATATTTAACACTCGTGGTATTTCTCGAATGCCATAGCCTTCCTCATTGAGCACTACTATCCAAGCTCTTTGTGCTGCGAGACTAGCCATTATACAATTTAAATAAGTATTTAATTCTTAGATATTGAGTTCTGATTTTTTTTCTCATTGACTTTACTTGACTTCCGATATACTTTCAGAGTAACATTTTATTTTTAAAATTATAATAGTTTTTCTGTAATGAAAAGAGTTAGAATTATAAGACAGATTTCAGTTCGAGATTCAAATTATTTCAAATCATTACTGTTTTATCTAAAACACATCTAGTACTGTGATAACAAAGTTTAAAATTGCCTAGTTCTCTAAGCCTAGTGACGCATTTTTATTAATGTTTAAAACGTCCTAAGTGCAACGCACGATAAACGTTACTATTTTGACGGTTTTAAAGGAATTATTAGCAAAGTGGGTCATAATTCAATTGGTTCGATCGTACATCCGTTAGCATCATTCACTGTGCATCTTTCTTTTCTAGTGTCGTTCTACCGGCTCGTGTATCAGTTGGTATTTTGTATGTGATGGACGCAAAGACTGCCCCGATGGATCGGATGAAAAGTGCCAAGGTACTGGTAAAGGTAACTATCTCGGCACAAAAACTTGTACTGCACTGCTTTTGTCTTCATTCTCATATTTTCACTTTCATCAACATTTGAATTAAGTACTTTTATCAGACTTTACTCTCATACGAGATAACAAATAAATTCGTCACGACCAACATTACTTCTTGACTTTCACTCGACGTACGCCAAATATTTAATAACAGTAGAATAGCAATAAAAAGCTTTTCAAAGTTTAATTAAAGTACCTGTTAAATTTTATTTGCGGTAAATATACAATTTATCCAGTGAAATTAAATCCATCACAATAAAACTGAATGTGTGAATACATACCACTTTTTATTGGTTGATTAATATTAAGTAATGTTGTAAATATTTAAACTTTATTAACGGTCAGTTGTTGACAAAAATTATAAATTTGAAATATTTGAAAATTAGTAGAATAACTTGAGTGATTTCAGATGTTTTATTTTATAGATCTCGTTAATGTTTAAGAGAGAAGTTTTTATATTTTATGTATATATGAAAGAAAAGAAAAAGAAAAACAATTTATTCAATCAAATAGTTATTTTCTTTCTTTTTTTTCATATTATATTCCGTACATAATTATGTTAAATATTGTTGTCATTGTTCTCAATACAGCTAGTGTCGACGCGATATAGACAGTTTTTTTGCCCTTATAATTTTTACCCATACAAACTTATTAACTCCGCATTACGCATATTACAGCTGTATCATGCTCTGTCAATATGTATTGTTACGAGTGCAGGACTCGAATTAAAATGCCGTTGGAATTATTATACAGTTTATTAGAACGATACAAACACGTATAAAACAGATATAAATATAACCGAACACAACAAATCCATAAATAATGCAGAAGGTCGTAATTCAATAAAACCGTCCGTCACTATTAGATTCCCGAATGTACACACGTCACGCACGTATCGTAGTCGTAGCCCAACTGCCCCTCTCTCCATCAGGCCATCGTTTTATACTGCACAAATGCAAATTTCCTAGAATCAGCTTGTACTTTATAATCCGTAACACCTGGCTAATGGCTTGCAAGCAGCCGTAAAGGAGAACAATAGGCTGTTCTTCACAATAATAGAAACATATGCCAATAAATAAGTAAACAAAAGAATACGATTATAAAAGGATTACAATTAGTTCAAATGCCGACAGGTAATAAAATGTGCTTTTACAGACTGTACGTGGAATCTGTCTTTGTCGAAGCCTAAGTTGTCACAGTATATAAACAACAATTTGTCTCTACTTACTACAGTAGTATTTTTAATAAACCAAAATTATTTTAAGAGAATAAGTATCACTCAGTTATCAGTGTGTTGTGTTACATATGATTTAGTTATAACTTGCACCTACTTACAAAATAAGAATTCCATACCATCTTCTCTACTTTAAAAAAGAGATGACTCAAATGCTAGTTTTACTATATTGTATTGACAAAAAGATTACAAGTTTGTAAAATAAAAAATAATACATAGTCTTCAAACACCACACGCAATGTTAATCATAATTAAAAAATTTTTACAGATGGCACTGGTGAGCGGTGTCCAATGAACTCCTTTAGATGTGGTGGTCCAGGTTCAATGTGCGTTTCTCGAGCGTCGAGGTGCGATGGCAACCCACAGTGCCCTGGTGGAGAGGATGAAAGAAATTGTGTTGCTACGAGACGTAGAGGGTATGTTAACAATATCAGGACACAACTGCCCATTGTTGCACTCCAACCTCATCAGTTCAGAGGTGTATTAGCGGCGCTTGTAGTCAGATTATATTATTATATAGATTTATATTTCTGCAATCTCCATGTGAATATTTTCGCGTAATGTATTTTCTTCCTTAGCTTAAACCAAACTGGGCTCTATTGAGTTAATATTTTGGTAATTGTTAGTCGGTCACATTTTTACATAAATATTTTTTTAAATACAAACTCAAATTTTGTGACTCGTATAATATACGTTGATTATAAACCCCATTACAGGAAGGAGATATCTATCAGAAAACTAGGTTCCTTTAAGAAATATACATTTCAACATTCTTCGATTATTGTTAATTTTTTAATTATATAATAATAGTTAATATTTAATATATGTATAGTAATATTAAAGTAATAGGTACTTTATTAACCTTATGACCGCTTTTAGTTAGATTGCTTCACAATAGAGTTTCCAGGTAACATTAGTTAATGCACAGCATTTCTATATACCTACATCATTCATCTGTGTTAAAACACTACACTATTATTGTAATAATACAGCATCGAAGTACTTTACACATAAGACACTTAGCAGTATGAAAACGACAGTTCTAAAATAAGAATGTTAAACAAACTTCCTTTGTTTGTTGCAGGTGTCCACGTCATACATTCCGATGCGGCTCAGGTGAATGTTTACCAGAATACGAGTTCTGCAACGCGATAGTCTCGTGCAAAGACGCTTCAGACGAACCACCGCACCTTTGCAACGAACAATCAAGGTATTTCAAACAAATGAAGTTAATTTTGTGTTCTCTTAGCTACAACTAACTCTATGGATTCTCCAAAAAGAATTTCTTTAAAAGGGATGATGGTATGCGAAAAAATAATTCTACCATACCAATAATGAAGGCATCTATGTAGTACCTAATATTAAAATGCAGTCCATTTCGGCTTGCAACTAAATAATTTTTTTCTATTAAATAATTATCAAGGTGCTTTAAGGATACATCTTGGCCAATTTGTCATCCCTCTTCTAAATACAAGTAATAAATAACATCTACTCTCTAATAACATGCCGTTTAAAGTCCGAGTGCAGAAATCCACAGTCTGTTTACTTAAAACATGAAGACTTTAGCTAAAATACCTGTGGAACCCAAAAAGTCGACGCTCCCACTTTTTGTAGTAGGTATTGTATTCAGCTTTCAAGCTTTAATATTGAAAAGCGGTTTCTTATCTTGGTTCCTGTATTGTGCGTGTCGTATTTTTATTGTTCTTCTTGATCATTGACTTTGATTTTGTTAAAGGTTTATTGAGACTTCCACCTTTTGTTAATTTAAACCGGAAATTATTACAAGATATTTATAACGGTTACGTTAAAAATCAAATTATCATAAATCATGTGTGTTTACTACACTATTAATCTGTTTCTTGTTTAACTGCTTCAAGACCCCAAGGCATTTGCATAATAACTACCTCAAGATTGTAATCAGCAGATAGCTTTTCAAGTTTTCAACTTTTCCGCATACTCATTAGGTTTGTTCCAAATCAGAAATGTTGAGGGGCCAATTCTGTAAAGAAGTGTTAATATGATGTACAACATTTTAAAATCATGAAGACATTCTCAATAATTAGTCTCTTACGTGATATCTTCTTTGTTCAAGAAATATTTGTTGTAGTTGGCCTAGACATCATCTATAATACTGCATACCTACTTTTTCCGCCTAAACGTTTATAGACAATCTCCAATGTAAACCAAACATATGTTTCAAATAGCATATACGAACACACTTCCCTCGCCATTTTTGTGCATTCTGCTGTGTAAGTGGGTATAATGTAAACAAGGGGTTAGGTTAAATTATCTGTCGTAAGAAATTCATTAACATGAAATAGGTACCAATGAAATAGGTGCTGTTAATATTTTATAATGTTTTAGAAAAATTATGAAATACTGATTAAAACTAGATGTTATCATAATTTCAAATGTCGCAACAAAAAAACACATGGAGGTACATAATATACTCGTAGTTCAATATTCAGAAGACAATATTTCTTACCAGAATTGACTCCCCAGACATGCGTGACCTATAACGGTGTCCGTCCAAATATTTGACCTTAGCGTAGATACTATGTCTTTTGTCTTTCTGTTTGGCACGGTGTGTTTCTGTTTGCTCAGATGGCGCGCCGCAGACTTTTGCCCTATGCGGTGTGGAAACGGCCGATGCCGGAGTACCGCGGTAGCTTGCTCAGGCAGAGACGGCTGCGGAGACAACTCCGACGAGATAGCTTGCAATGTTTGTAGTAAGTATGATATATTGTAATTATTTTCAATACCTTGTCATGATTCGTAATGGGCATATCCGTAAAAGAACTAAATTAACTAACATTGCACACAAAGTAAGATGTATTGGAAGGCCAGTTATGTCTATAGCAGAAATGGTGGTCAATTAACCAGAGTATGTATTTGTAAACGGACGTGTAGGACGCCCTTCAACTGGATAGACCGATGAGTGAGATCGTGACCGTGAGATCCTTGGAGTGATAAAATTCTTTGCGCCCTTTACGAGCTTTGCAAAAACGACTACTTGCTACCATTAAACTATTACGGATATCTATCTTGAAATTGCTGTTTTTTTAAAAACGCTCCATTGTCTTTCTTTTAAGTTCAATAACGAATAATAAGTAAATAGGTGGATATATAATGTAAATGGTATATTTGTTTAACATACAAACATTTTCAATAGCTTAAGAGTTTTTAGCGGGAACTGAAAGGAGATGTTGTGCTGTGTAGTTTTATTTTCTAAAAATGTGTAAAATTACTCTAAAATGAACAATAATTGTAGGATATTGATAGTCTTTGAGTAGTAATTATGTGTTTTTTGAGAAATGTGAACTATATAGCCAAATGTGGCCTTTCGAGTTTTCACAAGAACTCCGTTGGATGGCGTCGATTGTAGCCTACAATACAATTGCGCCTGGCTTAAAAGCCTAGTTGCCAAGTCATAAACATAAAAAAAATACAACAGCTTAACGTGGGCACGCTCTAAATTAGTTTTAATTAAACACGAAATAAAACTTGTTTAACTAGGTCATGGAGGTGGTTTTTCTGGATTCTTGCTTATTGGGAAGTTTAAGTAATCGTTATAACCAAATATGCATAATATACATTCTTGACAAATTCTTTGTACAGTCTGCCGCGTGATAAAATATTAATGCATCCAAAGCCTCGTTGAACATACGAATAACTTCCGTAACAATCGATGAAACTAGGTTGTTTTTTCCAAATTAGAACCTGCAAACAAATACACAAATGCAGTTATTAGAACTGTTAGATGGCCAGTTGACCAAACATGTGGAAACATTACAATAACTTTCTGCATACAACTTCGATTTGACACGATATTCGATTCCGTTACACGAACAATACAGTCAAAATGAATGTTCACCGTTCAGCATTACAATAGTGTAATTAAATACCATTCATTGCCTTCACAGGATGCCCAGCGCCGACGCAATCGCCGTGAAGACGACGCTCATAGATGTTATCGCTAGTGAATACCCGATGAGACGTCTGGATCTCAATTTTTTCAATGCTCAATGCGAAGTTGTCTATTAAGCAAAATTTGGGATATAGTTGCAACCCTTTTTCCTGCAAGGTTTTTTTTACTTTAGTTCATGGTCATACTCCGCTTAAAGTAGTTGGTACTTTTAAATGATACCACTGAACATATGCCAGCGATTTGTACCCATTTTTACCGTTTATTAGCCAAGAAAAAGGTCAAAAATAGAGTCGTCAATATGGACTTCATTATTATTAATCTAAAATGTTCATCCGTAATTTCCCAAGCCAGGCTAAAATGCTTCTTTTTGTCATTGTATTTAGAGGTGGGTGATATTGATATCTTTGATATAATACAAATGATATCATTCAACTATGAAGATATCTCAATTATATCCATTATAGTAGTTATGTTACTAATTACAAGTAGTAAGTCCCATGTGAAGAGGCATTAGGTAAGTGTATTCCATCCTAAACCATACCTTCGCTTATTGGTAATAATAATAGGTAGTAACTATAAATGATTTAGTACAATTAATAACTACTAATAGGCATGTCGTGTTATTTGATTGTGAAAATAAATTAATCTTCGTGGGTATTTATTCTATAACCGATTATGAATATTCGTTTATTATTATTAATATCTCGATTATGCAAATCATTCACATTCGCCCACCTTTAGCTAAGACGTGTGAAACCGGTGGCCTGAGATTCAACGTATAAAGCCCTATAACAAGGAGCACTTCAAAAAATGTACAGACGTTTAGTCCCTATTCAGGATTTACATGTCCCATTCTACTCTTTTATTAAATTAATTTTTCGGGTCCGTAAAGTCGTGTATTGCCTCCTGGCTAAGACACCCACGTCTAATTCCAATGCGGTGGATTTGAATTCCGACCGGACAGCATGTACCGCTTAGACATTTTTTCTGACCATAGATAGATAGATAGATGTTACATGTATTCTTACCATATTGACGGAGATAAAAAAAATCATGGATGAGATTGACATCCTGTACATCAAGATTACCAATTTATAGAACCCACCACTCCGCCTTGTATAAGCTTGACGGGTATATCGTCTGTCCCTTAAAAAAATGGCAAAGACCATGCCCAGCAGTGGAACGTGACGGATAACCTTCGTCTAACAAGTTTAATATTACAATCACTCCCGTCAAAACACAATCATTTCCTTCATATTTCTTTTCGCACTTGCTTTAAATAACCTGCGTACAATTTTATCATATTTCTGTTAACAAAAAAACGCTAAACCGGATTCTCGTGTTATTGCGGATGAAACATTAATTCACTATGCAAAGGATGTAAATATTTGAATCATAGCAGCATAATTACCTATATCGATATGGAAAAATAATTTAAAATTAGGTTTTGCTTTTTTCTTTATGAGATATGACTATGTTATTATTGTAGTAACCTGCGCGCGAAAGTTTGTAACCGCTCTTGATTGGCAACAAACAGATGCGCAATACACGCTTCTACACATCTAAAATTAATCTAACACGAAGTTTTAGTGCAAACTTAAATAAAATATAGAATCTAGCTACTCAAAGATCATTATCAAAACGGATTATTAATGAATTACTATTTGTTCAAAATCTTATTGGATTTTACAAAAATGGAAAAGCGGTATCGTTCATGACGGCACTCAACAGGCGGAATATCAATTTACGTTATTTAAATTAGATATTTAAAAAAGTAGTCATAAATCTCCAAATTTTAAATTGACATCGCTATTTCCATTACCGTTCCCTTGTTAATTGGACGGTGGTATATTTTAATGTTAGCCCACTGCTTTCGCTTATAAAAAAACGGTAATTTATAAGAATTAGCAATTTAAGCCACACGTACAATAAGACTGATGAGTGAACACTCAGGCACTAATCGAAATTAGATATAGTGAAGAACACACAGCCGTTTTGCTATCAAAGTAACGGATTTGTAAATAACACTATTTTTTACACAATAAAAGTCATTCGTTTGATTTGAAAAACTAAATTTTATTATATTATACCATCAATTTTATAACGAATATTAATATTATTGTAGTTATGTAGATTTTAAGGTGTGTGAAGTTTACCGGCTGAGCGGTCGTGTGTAACTTATTGTACATAATAAAATATATTGTGTTTATGTGTGTGTGAATGTGATAAATATTTATTAAAACGATTTAATTATAACAAATTACTTTGATTTTCCTATTACTCATTTTTCTTTAAGATACTCTTATAAGAGATACTGTATGACTAGTGACAATGCTGGGCCCTCGGCAATTGCTGAGTGTGAAACTTATCTGTGGACAAAACAATTCTGAAAATGAAATTAACGTCGAAAGTGGGATACAAACGAAACAACTTTTGGTTTGGATTTACTGATTAATAACTTACCAAAAAAATTATCATAAATCTTTATGATTCGATGTGAGACGAAATGTGGTTTTTTTGCAATTTTTCTATAGTTATTTTAAATTAAGAAAAAAAACTTCCAAATTATTGACATGAAACCATTTTCCTCCTTCAATTTCTATCAAAATAGGTTAAAAAAATATCTGTATAATATATTAATTATTATTAATAGATAAATAATTTGGGTTTTTTTAAATACTATTTATTTTACTCACAAAAAAAATATTGCGTCTGAGAAATGACCGCGTCTGTGGAACCATCGCTATCGCCCGAAAAATCCTCAAGGAAGTTGACATTGCTACAAGCCTTAAGAAAGAGGCAGCTTTCGCGTGTTCGTATTACGAATATGACAAGTACCAAAATAAAGTGGAACTTTAAACTTTTTCTTACATATGGTAATATACCCAGACACGTGTCAATTTCACTAAAAGCAGCTGCTGTAGGCACTCTGTTCTTAAACTGGTTAACCTACCTCTCTGGTCTAGTGGGCAAACTCACCTACAGGTTCAGGTTCGAATTCTGTAAGGTAAAGGTAAACCAAGTATCCATTGTGTACTCTTATTTAAGTATCCGAGATTGACTCCAGAGTTTACCATTGTAACAAAGCTTAACTGCTTGGGAATATACGATGTGTAGCGATAAAAATCATTCAGATATTTTAATTCTTGTTTAAACTAATTTTTATTGAAAGTTTATTTACTGAAATTATTTTTTTTAGAAGTTGGCACGCCCATAAATCGAATAGTTTTTGAGAAAAATAGCCATGAACTCTGATATACCGACAGGCAGACATGACGAATCTATTAAGGACTAGCTGACCCGGCCAATGTCGTACCGCCTCAGAATTAATTTTTTCATATTGTTACGACCTAGGTGCCAACAAAGACAGATTCACGCCTGCAACTCTGTAGAAACACATTTTATTACCTTTTCGGCATTTGGACTTCTTTTGTTTACTTTGTGTTTAAAATTTGTGATTAAAAAAAACAGCCCATTGTGTATTGTAATATTTTACAACCTATTGTTGTATTGTGATCACTGCCAGGTGTCTCAGATTTAAAAGTACAAACTGATTCTAAGAAATTTGGTCCACGCGGTCGGGCAGACATATTGCATCTGTGCAGTATAAAGCAATGCCCCAATAGAGAGATCAGGAGTCAAGCGATAACCACGGGCGAAGCAAGACTTGTGTACATTCGGCAATCTATTTAGTGACGGACTTTGCGCGTGTTATTGAATTACGATCTACTGCATTACGCTTGGACTTGTTGCGTTCGGTTATATTTGTACCTGTGTTATACGTGTTTGTATAGTTGCAACTCGTAACAATATTTACTCACCTTTTAAACCTTCCCTGGACTTCCAGAAATAATTTAAAACCAAAATTAGCCAAATCAGTCCAGCCGCTCTCCTCGTTTAGCAAGACTAACGAACAGCGATAGATTTTTATATATAAGATTTTATTTTTACCAAAATGACGACGAAAACCTAGAAATAGTTTCATGTTTTTTTACCTGGCGATTAGGATAGAAACCATTGTGTGGAAATAGCGAATAGGTAAATTTCTATTAACATATAGTGTTTTCTTAAGTTTTCGCAACTAGTAGACCTAATTAAAACTACATTTTAACGGTTTTAATCGCGATATTTATTTGATTTTTGTTTTTATTCTACCTTTTCGGTAACTTGAAATTAAAATTAATAAGTTCCCCAACTTAGCTTAACATTAACATCATTTATTGACACTTGACAGGTTTGTCTCCCAAGATCACGGCTACCGAAAAGAGGCCGACACGTCAGAATAAAAAATAAAATCAAATAAATGCCGCGCTTAAAACCGTTAAAACGTAGTTCCATTAACAGTTTTTCATTATTCCCGTTTTTAGAATGTCGGTCATTAGTACATTACGCATGCGCGTATTGACCGATATCTCAACAAATAAAATATGGCCACCCAGCATCCCGTGGCCGGATTTATTCCTGCTATTTCACACGCTGTTCATTCTGAGTAATTAATACAATTTAATGAACAATGATATGGAAAACATTCCACTTACATGGTAGTGAGCTATTGAATAAATCGGTGTTGTTCTGAGTAAGTAGAGTGACAAATGTTTTTTATTAATTCTTATTTATCTACGAGTATTGTTTAACCAGCTTTTAGCAATAAGAGATTCACTTACAGGCCATTTTCTGCTCAATCACTTTGCATTACAGAATTATAATACCTACTTTTATGTGTTTATATGTAGATATAATTTGCAATTACAACAAATAGAAAAAAGTTCCATACGTAAGTACGTCTAATTTATAATAAGGAGTAAATCACATTAATGATAAGTAATAGTAATTGAAAAGGAATGTCGCAAAAATATTGTAGCAACAAAAATATTTGCATTCAGAATCATCAAACATCCAAATATAAACAGTTTCGTTGCATTTGCAGTTGAGTGCTGTTCAATTCTCGAAGTACTTTGCTACGAAAAACAATGTCATACATATAAAATATTACATAAAAGATGAAAGTTACACTAAGTATACAAATTAGAATATTTCTATTCAAAATCTTAATATATACAGTTTATCCATTCCAAAGGTCCGTAGGAGTCTATCCGAACACTTCTGTTTTTAAACATGTAAACCTAGACTCTGAAATAAATTACCATATAAACTCTTTGTTCTGGTCTATAAATGTGTACAAGATAAATTTTACTTATTCCAGGCTAAGAA
This sequence comes from Dendrolimus houi, assembly GCA_039645545.1. Lineage (NCBI taxonomy): Eukaryota > Metazoa > Arthropoda > Insecta > Lepidoptera > Lasiocampidae > Dendrolimus > Dendrolimus houi. The sequence continues at coordinate 17,190,916 of CM077127.1, read as the reverse complement.
AACACTTAAAGAGGTTCAATATGAGGCAACTAAAGATATCCGTGGGGTTGTTAGTACTTGCTTCCTGCTTAGTCACCGTACTTATGCAGCTATGGCACCGATACACTTACGTAAAGAGCCATCACAGCTTAATAAAGTTAAAAGCTCCAGGTACCCGGAAGCCTATAGCAGAGTTGGAGATGAAGCATGTGAATTTGAACGAAGTGTATCAGGACATTAAGAGAGATTCAAGTTATGATGAAGTAAATGATTTGAAACCAAGTAAGTTTTTAAGTAGTAACTGCTGCTTCAATGTTAAGTAAAATTGACCTGTTGTAGAAAAGTTTAGCTTTAGTTTTAGGACATTACATTGCTACGAAATGCTGTGCTGATAAAAAATTAACCATATAATTTTCTTACCAAGTAGGTAGCTCGGAATTAGTATTCTGTTAATTGTACATTATACTAATGTTCAACTAAGCTGAATGCTGTTTCAAAATATGGACGCAAAATAAGCGGACAATAAAACAACATAAATAATTTCTGATTCAAAATTTTCAGTACAAAATTTGGACACACCTGGCTGCAAGATACCTCTAAATACTATTAACTACGCAAAAGATATGCTAAAGTTAGCTAATAACAATAGGAATACTTGCGGTCGAAGAGCTGTTTTCATTAATAAATTTGGTACTAATAAAGTAAAAGTGTTGATAAAAAATCGATATATGAAAAGATATTTAAGAAAAAGTGTCCAGTTTGACTGCTGTTACCAGTTTCTGATGACGCCATCGATTGGTCCCGAGCACAAAGCTGTAAGGTAAATACGAAAACTATTTTTAGTGTCTTATCATTAACACAATTAGATATATCTAAACACTATAAAACGTATAAGACAGAAAGCGTGAAATTATTGGAAACCTAGGGTTACATCCCGGTTACGTTCAGAAAGTCCGCTACTGAGCCCGGAATCCGCTTTTCTATTTTTTATTCTTCACTTTAAGGGGTATTCGGCGTCCCTCATTGTTATAGACCACCAAAATTATCTATTTTTTTACCACAAAGCATATGATATATTTTACACTTTCCAGGTATACACGCTGTGTAAAGTTTCAAGATGGGTCAATAATAGAATTGCAGTCGGATTATATTAAAATTAAATGTTATGAATATGAGAAATTAAATAAATCGCGCGAAATATATGACGATTTTTACGCATTTACACGAAAAATTAATATGGTGAAAACAAATTTCAACAACTGTTCTAACAGGTTTAATGTATTGATGATTGGTATGGATTCCTTGTCTGTATCTAAAATGCAACAAACTATGACAAAGACGGTCAAATTTTTCAAGGAGAACTTTTGGCTTTCTTATCGAGCTTATCATAAGGTACAACAAAATTTATTTAGAAATAACCTATTCAGGTTGGATAAATAAATATTAGGTTGGGGAAAAAGTTTCTTCGCATTTTATATAAAAATTCAAAAGGTTTTTTTATAAAGCTTATTTATATTTGACTAAAGTATGTAGGTGCCATTTTGTTGGATAACTTTTTGCCATCTTATAGGTAGGGACGTGATCCCATTGCTATAAAAAATTTGGGGCTTCTGATCAAAAAACTGCGACAAGTGGTTTTGGCAGTCCTCTCGTGATGTTAACCTTACACTGCCTAAGGAATTCTGCAGAGACCGAAAGAGGTTAAAATCTGAAGGTGCAAGGTCAAGACTATACGGCGGATGCATTAACACCTCCCAGCCAAAATCTCGTAAATTTTGCTGAGTGGCTAAGGTGTGTGAGGTCTAGCGTTATCATGGTGAAAAACCACACCCCTCCTGTTAATTAATTCCGGCCGCTTTTTCTCAACTTTTTGCTTTAATCTCATCAGTTGTTCGCAGTACAGTTCAGAATCGATGGTCCTGCCTGGCGGTAACAGCTCATAATGAATAATACCCTTCCAATCCCACCATACACACAGCATCACCTTGTTGCGAGTTAGCCCGGGTTTCGCCACAGTCTGTGAAGCCTGACTGGGCTTTGACCAGGATCTTTTTCGCACGTTCTTGTCGTACGTGATCCACTTTTCATCACCAGTTATCAGCTTCTTCAAAAATGGTTCGGTTTCATTACGTCGTAATAAAGAATCACAAATGAGTACACGGTTCATTAGGTTTCTTTCAGTGAGCTCATGAGGCATCCAAATATCGAGGTTTTTTGTGTACCCAGCTTTTTTCAAATGCGCCAAAACCGTTTTGTGGTCAATTCCCAGTTCTCCAGCTACATCGTAACTACTAATATCTTGCTCCACTTTTTCAAAAATGGCATCAATTTTGTCCGTAACAGGGCGACCAGAGCGACGTGTATCTTTAATGTGAAAATTTCCGGATTGAAAACGCTTAAACCAAATTTGCGCTACTCTCACAGATACTGCATTAGGTCCGAAAACATCACAATTTTTTTCGCGGCTTGTGTTGCATTTTTACCTTTTTTGTAGTAAAATTTTAAAATGTATAGAATTTCTTCATTAGATTCACTCATTTTAACAATAAGAAAAACAAATGAAAATCACACATTTTCCTAATTTGAATTTGGAATTGTCTTCTTTAAAATTAAAACGTTTTAATGATACCAAAACCAGCCAGATACAAATGGTATAGCCAAAGAGATCTTACTACAAGTTCATACATACTATATGCGAAAAGACTTTTTCCCCAACCTATTGTGTTGGTATATTCATATGTCCAACACACCGTTCTTTTTATTTTATTAAAAAAAGCAAAGCAATTTCAATATATCAATAGACTGCTAATAAAAGTTAGTACTTAGCATAAATATTTCGTTGCTGAACCTTTCCATGTACATTCGCTCGTGTTGGCTTTCTTCATTCTCACGATCATAAAAAAGGAACAAGGAAGCCCCTCCCAATTTAGTTTTTTTGTATACTAGTACCATTACAGCTACAAAACGTAAATCTATTGCATTAACGATCAATATTTATATCTATAGAGTACCTAATTAAGTAATTATAACAAAAAGAAAAATTATGTTACAGGTTGACGACAACACCTTTCAAAATTTGATTGCCCTTTTGACAGGAATGCGCTTTGAGCCGTTACACCAAAAGTGCGCAAAAAAAATGGATGACTGCAAAGATCTAATTATTTGGAATAAATTCAAAGACATCGGCTACGTGACTGCCTATGGTGAAGATAATTTCAAAATGTTAAATACATTTACAAGAGACTATGCTTTCAAACAACCCCCAACCCATCATTACATGAAATATTTTTACCAAAAAAGTGAAGGTAGTATGGGAAGCAAGTGCCTAAAATGTGCTGGAAAAGTGACGTCTTCTAAGCAGTTGCTTGACTATGCTTTAGATTTTGCCAACACTTACAGGAGGGACAATTTCTTCGGACTTTTTAGGATTAGTTCATACGGTCAAAATGAAAATTGTGGACCATGGTATACAGACTCTATGCTAGAGAATTTTTTCAATCAATTAACGTACACCGGAGTTTTGATAAATACTTTTGTCATATTTTTTAGCGAACACGGGATTCGTATCGGTCAGAATCGTTTAAAAGTAGAATCTTATTACGATGAAAGACTACCAGTTTTATATATATGGACTCCTTACACATTTAAAGCGAAATACTTGTACAGCTTTAAAGCAGCAACTTACAATCAATTCAGATTTGTTATTCCTTATGACGTATTTAATACTTTAGAAGAAATAAGAAGAATATCTTCATGCGGTGCTTTGCAGACGAATTTATCGCAAGGATGTTTTAAATGCGGAAACTTGTTTGAAGGTATAGATTTAAATCGCACGTGCCAAGATGTAGGGATTAATGACAAGTGGTGTAGTTGTCATAACTTATATCATCTGCCCGTTGAAGATAGTGAAGGTTTTAAAAGCGTGACATTTGCTGTGACTAAGCTGCAAACGAAGGTCTCGTCCATCAAAACTAGACGTTGTTGGTCATGCAACAATCTGTCGCTACAAACTGTTCACAGAATACACTTTTATTACAATGAAGACAAAATAAGTTTATACTATGTTGTCGCTTTTAGTGCGAAACCGGGTAATTTCTCCTACGAGGCTACGGTTCTTCTCAAACATAATGTAAGAGAATTAGTAGGACCAATTAGTGCCGTTACGCAATATAGAGGAACTGGTGATTGTGTTTTGAGATTCAGTGATCGTATATTTTGTATTTGTAACAGGACCTGTTAATGTTTAATCGGATAAAGCATTTCATTGTAAAGAGCAATATGTAAATGTGTAAAATTCAAAAGTTATTATTGCGCCCGTTCTTATGATTGGAATTTGTAGTGTATAATATTAATTATTATCAATATTTTTTTATTTTTCAATTTGTTGTTACATACCATCTTAATGAGCACTTCTAAACTGTGATATTCTATCTTTTAAGAAAAGTATTTATAAAATTAATTATTTTAATAATAAACTTCTATACTCAATCCAATTATTAAAATTGTTATTTCTCTATTTACTCTTGTTATCCTTTGCCGCTATACAATAATGAAGCTCTTCATTGCGCGTGGACTAATACACACTTGCAGGATTTTTATTTATTCCGCCTATATTTCTGAACCACCCCTTAACACCGGATGAAGAAAATAACACTGTCTAAACAGATTTCGGTTACAATGACCGCTGTACATTATGAACATTGGATCTCTGGATATCCAAACCAGTCGTGTGCTTGCATATAACTTATATAGCCTACTAGCTTAAGCCCGGGGCTTCGAGCCCGAAGCTTATATAAGTCGGGGATTATAAAATAGCCTATGTGCTATTCCAGACTATAATCTATCTTTGTGGCAAATTTCATCCAAATACGTTTAGCCGTTCTGACGTAATTGAACAACAAAAATCCAGCCAAACTTTCACTTGTAATTAATATTATTATGTGTGAGCGGGCGTACGCACTTAGAATTGGAAGGAAACACCAGATATTTTAACTAGATGCGTTTATTAACTTACACAGCCGTACGTGATTCTTCTCCGCAGGGTTGCCCCTACACGCACAACTAGCGACCGTCGCCGATCCACCTCCGGCTACTGCGGTGCTCTCCTCCGAAAATACCGCGCGTAGCTCGCTTCTGGATCTCCTTTTCTAAACTACACTAAACTCCTCCTTCGCTGAACTGCCCTCTAAACTCTTTACTAAAACCTCCACTAAACTCGTCACTGTCTTCTATAAAACTTCTCTTCGGTATCGCACATGTCGCTTCGCTGTCTTAAACTGAACTCCCCACGCTTAACGCTGCTTATATACCCGAAAGAATCTTCTGGAACCCATAATTCCGATCTTCTTTTCGTTATTATTTTATTTACTATCTATCCCTTTCTTAACATCTAATTATCTCTGTCTTTTCCTTCCTGAACCTTCTATTCTAGAATTTTTGTTCATCATTTATCCTTTTCTAAAATGTCTGTCCTTAGCTTTTCTTTCCAGAATCTTCTACCTTTTTCTTAAAGTCTTGAGACTGGCTTACGCTGACAGAAGTTCTACCCTCAGTCGCCACAATATTATTCTGATTGTGATATTGTGAATAAAAATTTCAAGTCAACTACTATTAGTTTGATGGCGTTTACCGCCGAAATAGTTATACGTTACGTTAAGACAATTTAGGTAGGTAAACTTTTGTCGTCACGTCTGGCATCAAGGTCACAAAGAACAATACTAAATACTAACTTTAACTTCAAATCAACCCAAGTATAATATATATATATATATATATATACTATATAATTAATATACATATACTATACAATCCATATATATATATATATATATATATATATATATATATATATATATATATTTATTTTTCAAATTTTTAATAACAAACAAATAAAAATAACTTATGGATTAAAGACTCATAATAAATAAATTAAACTATACTACTATAAATAAAGCTATCTATAAATAATAAATTGACTCCAAATCGCTGTCGGTAGGGAGCGTGCCCAAAATACTGGCCCCATTTCCGCGTTGGATGGCAACGCTAATTCGTTGCCCTAGGTGCAAGCCAGCCTTTTGGTCACGCGAGACCTCAATTAGACGTGTTGAGAGGTCTCGATAGAGGTGATGTATATATATATATATATATATATATATATATATACTATACAATCTAGTATAAGATAATTTTATTCACAGTCAAGAATTTACAAAGAATATATAGTACAAATGATTTATGCGATAAAGTTAAAAGAACACTACTATTAACAGGACGAGGGCAATTAACAGGAAGAATATCATAAAAGGGAGTAGCAATTTTACGGTAGTAGAAAAAGATATGTTCTATAGAACCTTCGCCCAGGCCACACTCACATAAAGAACTATCACGAATCCTGAGTTTTGCTAAAAAAACAGGGGAACAAACATGGCCAAGTCGTACACGAATTATAATAGATGAAATATTTTTAGGGATGTTGCGGAAACGGAAAAACCAGGGGTACGAGGGGAAAAAGGGTTGCAGATTAGCATAGTGTTTGCCAACAGTTTGACAAGAATTCAACCATAGGTCATTCCATGATTTCAGCATTTTAGGTTTAGCGAGAGCTCGAAGATAGCGCGGGAAACACTTACTTACTGATAACACTATAACACTATTACTAATTGTCAATGAGCTTGTGAAAGGCTCGTATAGCCCTCTTAACCATCGGTTATTGGTAGCTTCAAAATCTATCAGTTACTATTACAGACAACTGTCGGTAAAATATAGAAACCGGGGGTTAGACTTTCGAACCTTTGACCTGATTATTAGTATAATGGAATTAACTATATAAGTTTTATCTGTGGTGGCAACGACTAAGAACTTTGTTGTTTTTAATATTTAACGACGAAAATTACGAAAATGATGAAAATAGCGAAAATGACGAAAGTTACGGAAGGAACGGAAGTGACAAAATAACCAAAATGACTAAAATGGTTATCCAAGAAAGTAGGATAGGTTTTTTACGATGTAGAAAAAACCTATCCTACTTTCTGGGATAACCTTTATACAAATCTATCCCTTTTCCGGAATGAAAGTCCTGTAGCTGTGTGTCGCACAGTTGGAGTAAATTTCAATGACAACCCACAACCTGTTCGACATACATGCCAGAAACCAGCATGGCAATACAGAATAGAACGCCGAATCAATATAGCTAGAACCTGAATAGCCAAGCTACTCTGCTTCCGGTCGGGAAATACTCGACCTAAAATTACGCGTTTCGTGACCCAAGCATTCGCTGGAACTAATATCGGACCTAATGACTATAAATAAAGGGTCATGGAGCGCATAGACTTCCTAAAGCAGAAGATTTATGCATGGGCAAATCGAATTCGTAGATATAAAAAGCATACAGAAAGATTTTATCTTAATCACCGCTTCCAAAGGGACCAAAAGAGGGTTTATAGAGGTTGGGAACAACCCGAAGAGCAGGTTATTGACAGGCAGCTCCCAAATGCAGATGCTTTTTCGGCTTTTTGGCGTGGGATTTGGTCGGTGCCTGTTAATCACACAGAAGGCGACTGGATGGGTGCTGTTGAACAGAAATGCGGACTGATACCAGAAATGGATTCTATAACTATTGAACCATATGATGTCGGTTATGCAATTCGTTCGGCCCATAATTGGAAAAGCCCTGGGCCAGACGGCTTGCATAACTTCTGGATCAAATGGTTCAAAGTTTCGCATCCCTGTTTGGCTACACAGTTCCAGGACGCCTTAAATTCAAGAAACGTCCCAACCTTTATGACCACGGGTGTCACCCATCTGCTATACAAATCTGGTAGTACCACGGAACCCAGAAACTACAGACCAATAACTTGTCTTCCCACCATTTACAAGTTGCTTACATCCATTTTGATATCAAAATTAATAAAACATATAGTGGATAATACACTTTTGGCCAAAACTCAAAATGGATGTAGGCCTGGGTCCCGTGATACTAAAGAACTCCTTCTCATAGATATGACCATTAATCAACAAGTCCGCCGAAATAGGAAAAACCTCTGCACCGCCTGGGTAGATTATAAAAAGACATATGACTCAGTGCCGCATACGTGGCTAATGAGGGTACTGGAGTTATATAAAATTGATGTAACTCTACGTACCTTCCTTGGCGCATGTATGGGGCAATGGGTCACTAGACTCTGCATTCCCGGCGGTAATAGCTTACCTATCTCGGACGGACTTATAAAGATAGAGCGAGGGATCTTCCAGGGTGATAGCCTGAGTCCATTGTGGTTTTGCCTGGCCTTGAATCCTTTAAGCTCTTTGTTGGAGGATTCAAGGCTAGGCTTTCATCTTCGTAGAGGGGGTGAAGCCATATCTCACCTGCTGTACATGGATGACCTCAAACTGTTCGCATCGAAGAAACATGACCTACTAGAGCTGCTAAACCTAACTGAAACGTTTAGCAGCTCTATAGGAATGGAATTTGGTGTGGACAAGTGTGCGGTTATGTATGTGCAGCGGGGGAGAGTTGTAAATTCTAACGGATTGCAGCTCTCCGAGGGCGTGTGCTTCAAAACCCTTTGCGCAGATGAGACCTACAAATACCTTGGTATATCACAATCATTGGGTATAGTTGACGAGGATGTGAAACAGCTGATAAAAGAACGATTTTTTAGCCGCCTGTGGAAGGTACTAAATTGCCTTCTCTCAGGTGGTAACAAGATTCGTGCTTTTAACAGCTGGGTCATGCCCTCGTTAACTTACTCCTTTGTTATACTAATGTGGACTCAAACAGAGCTAGACGCACTGGACCGAAGGGTCCGTTGTATGATGACAACATATCGGATGCACCATCCACGATCATCGGTAATGAGATTGTACATCCCACGGAAGTGTGGTGGCCGGGGATTTTTAAATGCTAAAGACTTACACAACCGTGAGCTGTACAATCTCCGAGAATATTTCCTAAAAACCAACCAAAGTATACATCGAAATATGTTGTCGGTAGATAAAGGATTCACCCCGCTCTCTCTTGCAAAACAAAACTGGCTCAGGCCTCCGATATTGAGTACCTCCGAGCGAATGGACGTATGGAAGAGCAAGGAGCTGCACGGAAGGTTTCATCGAGCACTATACGGGCCCGATATAGGCCTTTCGGCGTCGGTGAACTGGCTACGTTTCGGTGACCTCTTTGGGGAAACCGAAGGGTTTGTTTGTGCAATTATGGACGAAGTTATTAAAACGAACAACTACAGGAAGTACATCCTGAAGGACGGCACGCTCGACATATGCCGGGCGTGCCACCGCCCGGACGAATCCATCCGGCATATTATTTCCTGTTGTTCTCGTCTTGCTAACTCCGAGTACTTGCACAGGCACAACCTAGTAGCCAGAATCATCCACCAGCAACTTGCTCTTCGATACGGTCTGATAACGACTGAGGTACCTTATTATAAATATATCCCTGAGTCAGTTCTCGAAAATGGTCATATCACGCTCTACTGGGATCGATCTATTATTACAGATAGGACTATTGTTGCCAATAAGCCTGACATTGTGATAATAAATCGATCTGCGAGACGTACGTTGCTCGTTGATATAAGTATTCCACATGACTGTAATCTCGTTAATGCTGAAACTGATAAATTAACGAAATACCTAGACCTCGCGCACAAGATTACGGAGATGTGGCATATGGAGTTAACGATCATCGTACCGATAGTTGTGTCCGTTAACGGTTTAGTAGCGAAGAGCCTCGACCGACACCTAGAGAGGCTTTCGCTCGGTAAATGGGTGAAGGGCCAGATGCAGAAGGCGGTTCTCCTGAGCACGGCACGCATTGTGAGGAAGTTCCTGTCTCTGGAGCCTTAACCACCGGTAACTTGGACCCTAGGCCCCGCTGCCGACGGACGTCATCTTTTTATATTTTTTTAGTATGTGTTTATTTTTTATATATATGTATTAAAAAAATATAAATAAATATATATGTGAAATAATAATAATAATAATCGGCAGACAAACACACATATTGTATATTCCCAAATTAAGCAAGTTACGCTTGTGTTATGGGTAATATACAAGGTACTACTCTGGGGCCGATCCCAGACACCCAGACATAGTAAATAACGGAGAAAATACGTTTCCGAAATTTACTATACCTGGAATCGAACCCGGAGCCTCTGCGTTGCAGTGAGGTAGGCCGTGAATGGCTTAGCCCGCTGAACCACAGAGGCCGTCAAGAGAGAGATAATAAAGACATGACGTACTAATATTTAATATCTATAGTACATATAAAAAAGAATCCCTATTTCCCTTGGTCACGCCATTACGCGTGAACGGCTGGACCGATTTCGCTAATTCTTTTTTTGTTGTTTGTTATTTTCAGGAGAAGGTTCTTATGATAGAAAAAATTAGGAAAATTGCGCGGAAAATTAGAAAATTTAAGAATACTTAACCACCAAATAAAATTTATTTCTAATTTAACCTTACCGCTTTGGACAATATAAACTTTTTTAATGTAACCTTATGACGTTTGACATAGAATTGACAGAACGTCAATAGTATAGTATTATATTATTATTTGGATAGGATAATAAATATTAAAATATGATAATCAATAAAAAAAATATCATTAAAAAACATCAGTCACAACATCAGTCTAGCCATTCATTTGTTATGATCTTTCCCAGCCGATTTCGGCAATGGTAACTGCATTTAAACTCATTTTCATTCGTCTGATTTAGGTGAATTGTTTTGGTGTGTGTTCAAGTGGGTCCCGGGATGATTTAGATTCAAATTTGAACCAGGGAAATGGCGCTGCAATCGGGTTCCAGGATTTAGGTGAAATAATTTTTGTGTGTTCAAGTGATTCCCGGGATGGTTTAGATTCACGATTGGACCCGGTAGATGGCGCCGCTGACCATCCTCTTTAACGGTAGGACCGATATTAATGATATTTTTGTGTTTTTTGAAGTAGATTCGAGAATGGTAGAGTCTAAACCAACCAATTGTTAATCTAAAGTTTAGATTAACAATTGGTCCCGCTTGATGGCGCTGCAATCGGATTCTAGATTTTTATTTTTTGAGGGCAAGACGTGTGCCGGGTACAGCTAGTATGCTTAATAAATAAAATAATTGACTCATTACAACAGCGATAAAATAAACCTAATTCGAATTGTTCAGAACAAATTGTTATTCGGTATGTGCCTTAATTATTATTATTTCAATGTGCAGAGAGGAAACGCTTATCGTATTTAGGGTTCTGATACCTAAAAATGAATAGGAAACGTTTTACTTCGTTGTTTGTCTGTCACAGTCGGATATTTTGGGAATTATTGTAATTGTTGAAGATGCAAGTGAACTGTAGGTCTTTACGCCGGTCTGAAACTGGAGCGTCGAAATAAAACTACCAAAAATGATACTGCAAGTAACTTTAAAGTTCGTAGGCGTCAGCAGGAGTAAGCTTCTGGTCTTGTTACCTGCTTAGTGCGAACTACTACTTTTCACAAACTACAAATCGTCTTTCAAGGCTTTCTTTATAGAAGTTTCTTCCCCCCGGTCTCCGCTTCGTTGTAACACCCCATTATACTTTATCTTTCAATACAAAACCAAGCCCTATTCTATCTTATCCTTCTAACTAATTGAAATTAGTTATAAAGATAAGATGTACCTACTGAAGTACATCATAGATCCTGGCCTATCCTGAGGGTCCTCACATTGTTATGACCCATGGTTTAAGCATATGAGCATATTCAAACTCACTACCACCACCACGCCGCCCGCAATCATCAAGCAAGTGGCGTCCTTCCTTCAAGGCCGAAACTTCTATGTTTCGGTCAAGCAAATGGCTCTATCCCAGAAGCGTACCATTTCTGCTGGTGTTCTCCAAGGCAGCTGTCTCTCGCCAGCGGTATACGGTCTGTATATAGACGATATTCCGACCCTCGCGGGCTCCCGGCGACCCGGAGAGTTGGATATAACGCTGGCGTTGTACTCGGACGACAACGCCTTTTTCGCGACCTCTATGAATTCAAATCAAGCGGCTCGCCGATTGCAGCACATGCTCGACAAGATTCCGGCGTGGTTGGACAGGTGGCGCATGGCGGTCAATGTGCGGAATGTGGGAAAGACTACCGCGCTACTTGTAGCCAGCCTGCTCATCATGCCGAAGCAGCTCGAGCTTCGAGGACAGGAGATAGAGTGGCATACCTCGGGGTTCACATCGACAGGTCGTTGAGCATGAGGCTCCAAGTGGAAGAAGCTGTCAACCACACACGCACCGCCAGAGCCCTGCTCCGACCTGTCCTCTTCTCCAGATTGCCTCTGAGGACGAAGATCGGGGTCTACAAGATCTATCTCCGCTACAGGCTTAAATATGTAGCTCCGGTATGGTATTCGCTATGCTCGGCCACCAGTAAGAAGCTTCTGCAGTCACAGCAAAACATCGCCTTGCGAATGTGCTCGGATGCGGGTCGATATGTCAGAAATGATGTCATCGCCCGCGACCTGAACGTCCCGTTGGTGGAGGATTCGTGGCGATGTCGGCGCGTCGAACGTCCCACCGCGCCGACAATTGCCGACATACCCACCTGAACGGGATAGCTCCGCTACACGTGCGACCACCGGAGATGAGACAGAACCAACTCTGGCTATCGACCCCTCGTCACCTCATTCGCCGGAATTAACTCCCTAATGTAATAACGTTAAAAGGTCGCGATCTAAGCCCATAAAGCCGCAGACAGGCCATCAGAAGCCAAATATGGTCAACCGAAGCCCGGGATGGCCATCGAAGGCCGAGATCGGCTAACCAAGCCGCTGACGGAGCCAACGCGAAGCCTGCGAAGGTCAACGCAAGCCGCTGATTGGTCCTGCGAGCCGCCGACACCACGGCTGCTCCCAAATCACGATACCGGAGTGTAGTCGCCCTTCGAGCTGCAGCCGAGCCAAAAAACTCCCTCTCAAACCCCTTCACCGACCCATCGGCATTTTAAAACCGATGGATGACGAAGAATTACGACGGTTTCCATTATTTTACGAGACTTACGAGCTATAGGAATGTTCTTATCGCTTGTCTAGACGGTTCGGTGAGTTTCGCACATCGTTGTTGTCGTCGTCAACAGTAATTGGGGTTTTTGGTTTACTCCAAAAATTGTGATTAACTATTAAAGTCTATTGCATATAGGACGACAGATACATAAAACGTAACTTTTAGCGTTATCGTAAACTTTTCCATAAAATAAATATTAATTTTAGTGATATAAAAATATGTTTAAGCCTGTTAATCTTAAAACATAATCTTATACTTATAGTATCCGTGTAGGAACGGAGAAATACAATGTCCTGCGGCCATTAGCCACAGAAGCGACAAAACAACCCACAGCTAGATGGTAGGGTATTTGCCCGCTTGTATGGATACTACCACTAGTCTAGAGTATGCCAACCTTGAGTTGCGTCCCGACATTAGAGGCCAGGTTACAGTCTCCTTTTAGAGAGTAGCAGCACATTGGTAGCAACTTTGGTGTTTGTTGCAAATGCCAATAGCCGATGGGACTGCTTTCCACCAGGTGGGCCGTCTACCTCTCAGCTGAACTCATGCAATAAAAATAAAAGATACGTACGAGTCACGATGTTTAATTGTTTATTTACATAATTTCTCCCATATCATCCTATTTGAAATACTTATACTGTAAACTGTGCAATACTGTTTGCTGTAATTTGATTTAAATTCTAAATAATATACCACTCGTGCTTGAGTTATGTCAAGTAGATTTGTAATAGTGGAGGTGTGGCTATGCTCACCACCTCCCCATGAGGTAGTAGAACCTTCCTGGCGAGCCACACTCCTGAGTACGATGTCCTAGTCTCAGGGACACCCCAGGTACAATGGATTGCGTCGAGGAGTTGTGAATGAATTACGGTGCTTCCCGTGGCTCCTCAAAACGACGCGGAAGGAAGGTGGAAGGTTTAATGGGTAGTCCGGCGGCCGGTGTCTGACAACTCCTACTCTCTTCATAATAATATTTTCATAAGTTTTCGCGATTAGTATACATAATAAAAGTACGTTTTAACGGGTTTTAGGCACAGTAATTTATTTGATTTTTATTATTCCCACGTTTCGGCCACTTCACTCTCCTTCTTCAGTGAAGGACTGTGCAGAACCGAAATCTGGAAGCCACACATACTACATGTGCGCAAAACTAAAGGTCGTATGAAACTAACTTTCAAATTTATCCCTGCAGGAACGGAGAAAAAATACAATTTCCTGTGGCCGGGGAGCCTGTCGTAAGAGGCGACAGAAATACCCCACAGCCAGGTGGTATTTGTCCGTTTAGATGGCTACCACCCCTAGTCTAGAGTATGCCGCTATAAAAACATTGAGTTGTGTAATATAAGTGCTATTTTACAAAAATACAAATTTTCACAAATACAAATAGTTCTGATACACTTTTTTTGTATTTTAAAAAATTCTACAAACACCTGTCGTGTTCCCCCATAACACAATACCATATCTGAGTACTGAAGATATATTGAGTTAGATCAAGTTTTACTGTAACTCAATACGAATAAGACCGTAAATTTTTCACATTGACGCAGATGAAGCCGCACTATAAAAAGAACCCTCGATCTGCGGAATCGAACTCGTACGCGGTCATTTGTTACACAAAGCTCATGTACAGTAATTTATTGCACTATTCTGCGCTGTATCGTTAATACTTTAAGAGACAATGTCCTCTACTTCTCGTCTATGTAATTATGCATTTCTATATTTATTTCAATAGAAGTAAATGCTAGGATAGGATGCAATCTAATGTGCGAATTATTTTTACGTACTCAGCTTCCAAGGAAACATCGAGTTAATATCAGCTTTGAAACAAGGACGGTAAATGTGCTGTTGTGAAATTAGTACGAAATACGCGAGCGAGTTATCGGGGATATTTCTGTGTTTAAAAGTGAGTATGATTATTCTTACTAATATTATATGTTGAGGGTAATGCCAAAAACACAGATAAAAATCAGTAAGGCCTGTATTTAACATTCTCAAGGATAGATTAAAATAACAAATATAAATTTTAACAAATACCATTTTCATAACTTATCGCCCGGTCGGTGGTTTTGGATCTTTGGAGAAATTGCGTTATTAAAATGACTTAAAGGCTGAAAATACAACTAACGAAACCTATTGGCGTTTAATTTTACCAAGAACATAACATGTAGTTCTAATAAAGGAAATTATACCTAATAACTGTGAAATAAATATCGGCCATTATGTACTTCTTGTGATTTTGTACTGGGCGTGGTGAGTAAACAAAATCCTTATTTTTCTTAGTTTTTATTGTATAGTGCATTTCACTATTATATTCTATAACTGCTATGTATATATATTCTCATATTTATTTGTATTGAAACAATTTTACTTTTGGAGAAACAGTGATGTGATAGATTTTTTTTAGGTTAAGTCTAAATTTATGAGGTAGCGTCTGCTGTTTCGAGTTACTGTGTCTCTAAGACACATTTGTCTAAAAACCTGAGGCCCAATTTTGCTCTTTCAATATATTGGTGTTGCAAAGATATTCAATGTATGATTTCACTGCGATAGTGTCAAAAATTCGTATTCTACTAAGTCCCCAATATCTTATCGATATCATCGCGGTGGCATAATAGTAGAAAAAATTGGTATTACCATTAGCAGAAACGGCGTTAGCCGTAATGAATATTGAAAAGCTACCAAAATTTAAAACAGTTATTTAGCGAGTTTTCGCTTCTAAACATTTATAAAGATAGAGCAGCTTGCCACGGGCACGCCATCGGAATTAACAGAATAAGAAATCAGGCAAACCTCCAATTGAGACGATAGTGTCCGGCGATTTTGACGATATAGCAGAATTGGGCCCCTGACATCTTCAAGATATTTCAAATCTTTATTTTTGTAGTTAGTAAACATTTTCTCTTTGTAGATTTAAGATGTTTACACAAAGTAAACTTTCTTTTTATGATAGTATACCAAAATCACCTTTTTAAAACATGCATTTCATTTGACAGTATTCTAAACTACTCGTGTCCCTAATGGGTAAAGTTGGTATATCACTAAAGTATTCGTTAAATATTTGTGCAATTTTACAGTTATCACTAATGGTGTTGTTGTTGATAACAAGTTTAATTCCATCATCGCGACGTGTGCTTTTGCCGGAAGCGTCATTTATGACACTCCAAGTTATTTTAATTATATTTGATGATTGTTTAATGATGATTTTTGAATTGAATAATTCAAAAAGTTATATAAAGGTATTGAAGCAGTCTTGAATATGAAGTAATTTATTTTGATAAGGATGAATACCAAGATACAAATAGCTTTTTTTAACGGCGGCATTTTAATTAATTTTTTTAAATAAAAGATTAAAATTATTGTGGCATAACTATAATAGTTAGACATATGCTGTCGCGACACTTTTTGTAAATAATGATGTATTTTGCAAAGTCGTAGTACATTATTTTATTCTATCATCAATAGTTTTCGTAGCGCACGCGATTTTAGGTGTTTTTTTAAACCTTGGGATACACTATTGGAGTTTTAGTAAGGAGCCTTAATTTTTTGAAAATATAATATAGCCTATGTCAACCAGGGATAGTGTAGCTTGTCAACAGTTTAATTCTCGATGGGAAATGGCTGTTTAAAGCGCACTTTGAACAGCTAGTTCCCAAGCTCGTGAGGTCCGCAGGCGCCCTCTCTCGGCTTCTTCCCAACGTGGGGGGACCGGGGACGACGACTAGGAAACTCTACATGGGCATCCTTAGGAGTATGGCCCTGTACGGTGCACCCGTATGGTCCACTGCACTTCATCGCCACAATAGGACTTTGTTGTGCCGCGCACAGCGGGTCCTGGCGGTGAGAACCATCCGAGGATACCATACAGTGTCGTGGACGGCGTCGACACTCTTGGCAGGCGATCCGCCCTGCCCTCTCCAGGCGGATATGAAAGCCAAAGTTCGGCGCTCCCGACAGGATGCCCTCGCCCGTGGCCTGGTCTATGGCCAGGCCGAACTCCAGGTGATCAGGACGCGGGAAACCGCGGCCATGATCCAATCTTGGTCAGTAGAGTTGGAAAACCCTGTTGCTGGCATTGACACGGTGGAAGCGGTTCGACCGCAGCTGTTGCGATGGCTCTCGCGGAAACGCGGGACCCTGACCTTCAGAATGACACAGATACTTACCGGGCACGGTTGCTTCGATAAGTATCTGTGTCAGATTGCGGGCTGCTTGCCTTCACTCCAATGCCGCTAGTGTGGCGCGCTAGACACGGCGTTACACACGCTAATCGAGTGCGCAGCATGGGCACCTCAGAGGTTTGAACTCGCGACACTTGTAGGACCGATCGAATCGCTGGGCGATCTGGCGCAAGCCATGCTGCACAGCGACGATTGGTGGGTGGGGGCGGCCAATTTCTGCGAGACGGTAGTGTCTCAAAAGGAGGCCGCAGAACGAGATAGGGAGAGAGATGGTAGTGCGCATGCGTCTCGCGGGCGCCGACGTCAGTCGGGAGCCCGGAGGCGCAGGTATGCGCATGACCTCCCTCCCTGAAATACCGCTGCAGGGGCCCTCTAGCATCTAGGGAGCAAAGGAGTCTTCACCCCTGTTGACGAAGTGAGTTTGCCTCTCCCGGGGCATTCTCAAGCACTTATGCGCTAGGATCGGTGTGGGCGTAACTACGTTCTGTATCTCACGCCTTTCCTACCATAAACGCGGGGCACATGGGAGGAGGGTGGTTTTAGTGGGGTATTGATTAGTCGAGTCTCCACACAAGCCGGTTGATTATTGTTTGGATTGCCTCAGTGGAAAGCCTCCATGATCAACAACGGTCTAATCCCTAGCAAAGGACCTTGTACGTGCGAAATGCATTTGCCTGAAAAAAAAAAAAAAAAAAACTTGCCAACAGTGAAATAATTTTTTAAATCGGTTCACTACTTTCGGAGATTACCCCCTGCAACCTAACAAACTTTACCTCTTTATAATATTAGTATAAAAGTTGTTTGGGTCTTCGCTATTTAATATTTATATCCAAAGTAGGAATTTGTTTGGCTACATTATCTTTAAACGATAATTATTTACTGGCCTACAGCTTAGTATGGATTTGGTATTAATACTAACAAAGGGTATTGATATGAACTGGACACAGTGATCTGACCGTAGTACATCTATGATTGATTTATCAATTATTTCACAACTACAAAATAATTATCTTAAGAGGTAGCTGAATTTGCAGTTACACACGTAGGTTTGTTTATTAAAGACATGTAAAAGATTGAATGATTTAAAAAGATTAATGAGTTTGGAACGATTTGATGACATTTCCAACAAATTAACACTATAATCCCCACAAATTATAGACAATTAGTATTATCAGTTTTCTTAATAAGTCCTCCACTGTGCTTTCAAATATACTATATTCTCTGTTGGTGGCCAGGAGACGCAGACAATTACATAGTGCTCAAGCTTAACACAGGAAACCTCTAATGTACGATCAACAGAAAGCGACATAACGTCTTTACGCTCTTTACATTTTACATAGTTTGCTACAAGGATAAGTGGACGGCCATGTATAGCAGACTTCCTTACAAACCCACTTATCATTGTATAATTCTCTATAAAATTTAGGACTTCAAAAGTTTTAAGCCAATGTTCAGTAATACTACTCTGTCAAAAAAGTACCGGAAAAAGGCCAATAATACACAAAATGTTAGTTATTCATTGAAAGTTACTTTACCACCTTCAAAGTATGCTCTTTCAGAAACGATACCCTTACGCCAAAGAATAATTCAATCATCAAAACATTTTTTAAACGCTTTTTAAGGAATTGAGTTTAGTTCTCGTCGCGAATTCTCCTATGTCTTCTTCGGAAAGAAAACGGGTGCCAAGAATTGGTAATTTGAGTTTAGGAAAAAGAAAGAAGCCGGCTGGAACCATATCTTGTGAATAAGGTGGTTGCTCGGTGGTATTTGTTGAGTTTTTGGTCAAAAATTCGTTCACAATGATGGCCTAGTGCGAAGGCGTATTATCGTGGTGCAAAATCCAAGAATTTTCTTTCCACAAATCTGGTCTTTTTCGTCGAATTTGCTCTCTTAAACGCCGCATAACGTTCAAATCATCCCAGTGGATCTCGCCTACATAATCAAAAAATAAAAAATGTACGGAAACTACCGCCATCACTAGTTTCCGTCACACACAGTCCAGGAACATCAAAATTTATATTAGTTTCCATTTAGTACACTTAACTTCCCTTACGATGGCGCTGTGCAATATCGTTGAATAAATACATCGCGCTTACGAGATCTTACGAGTGTAAATTAAATCACAAATTATGGTTATATTTGGTGAATCTTGGACACTTTTACATGAAGTTTAGTGTGACCATTTTTTACTTTTGGCATAAATTAGTGTCATATATAAGTTTTTTAAACTAATTATATAGTCTTTCCCTTTATTCCAATTTATAACTTATTAGTACCATCTATTGGAATTAATAGAATTATCGACTGTAGCGCCATCTAACGGTCAGGGTAAATGATATTTTGGTAAATGACTCTTATGTGATTGAGTTCTTGGAGAAAATTCAGGTCTTTTGGAACTAGCCGACCGGCAACATGTTTTATACTCAAGTGATTATTTAAAATGATACGGATCGATTCGTGAGTCTCAGAAAGTTCAGCGGCTATTTCTCTTAAATTTGAATGAGGATTTTCAATCATTATTTCTTTCACTTTTGCGATGTTAACTTCAATTGACGACGTTAATAGCCTACCAGGGCGAGGAAAATCTTCCAGCTTATCTCGACCGCTTTTGAACGCTTTGTACCTGTCATATGCACGTTTTTTTGTTAAAGTCGTTTCACCGTAAACCTTCAGTAATATTTTCAGCGTCTCCAAACACGAAATTCCATTAGCGATGCAAAATTTAAGACAAACTCTTTGTTCGATGTTTTTGTCCATTATGAAATTTGCAATACACACTAGATATGATCTAATTAAAAACAGCACTGTATTTAATCTAAATGATCGATGCAATTCAAATTCTGCGCCAAAATGTAAAACAGTTGTGCCAATCTAACAACAAAAAAATAACAAAAAATTATTTGGTACCATAAACAAATCATCCATTCCCGATACTTTTTGACAGAGTGTACATAGAACCGAAACTTGCGTTATTTAACAAAAAGTTCAATATCTAAATCTTTACCTGCTAAGCCATGTATATTTTGGTGAATTATATTTAAATTAGAAGTGGGTTTAGCTTCGATCATATCTAGCAGCCTATAGTGCTAGAATGCTTAATTATCCTTATTAATATTATAAATGCGAATGCGAAAGTAATGTCTGTCTGTCTGTCTTCGCCGTTTTCACGGAAAAACTACTGGACCGATTTGGCTGAAACTTGGTATATATATATAATAGGTTGGGGAAAAAGTCTTTTCGCATATAGTATGTATGAACTTGTAATAAGATCTCTTTGGCTATACCATTTGTATCTGGCTGGTTTTGATATCATTAAAAGTTTTAATTTTAAAGAAGACAATTCCAAATTCAAATTTGGAAAATGTGCTATTTTAATTTGTTTTTCTTATTGTTAAAATGAGTGAATCTAATGAAGAAATTCGATACATTTTAAAATTTTACTACAAAAAAGGTAAAAAAGCAACACAAGCCGCGAAAATAATTTGCGATGTTTATGGACCTAATGCAGTATCTGTGAGAGTAGCGCAAATTTGGTATAAGCGTTTTCAATCCGGAAATTTTGATATCAAAGATGCACGTCGCTCTGGTCGCCCTGTTACGGACAAAATTGATGCCATTTTTGAAAAAGTGGAGCAAGATCGGCGTATTAGTAGTTACGGTGTAGCTGGAGAACTGGGAATTGACCACAAAACGGTTTGGTTTTGGTTGATGTGGTCGATGTGGTTGATTTGGTCGATTTGGCCATTTTGGTGTACATATGTAGTTTTAAGACCGAAAATTGACATAGATACTTTTCATCCGGGAGATGAGATAGTTTGCAATATAAAATGATGTGAATCTTCCGGGGCAAATCGCAGTAACATAAAAATTTAATTCAATGTAACTTGTGTTGTAACCTCTTTAAACAAGAGGCACGTACTAGGTTGACCCGCGGCGCAATCGCGGTGTAAACTCTAGTACAATTAATATTAATAACACTATTTTGCATTTCACCTATATATAGGTAATGTGTGTAGATTTTTCTAAGATCATCTAATATTATTTCGTTTGATATTCTTTCCCAAATTGTGCACCAAATAAATTACTTTCCCATTTTTTATAAAGTCAACTTTAATACCATCTACTATATACATCTACCATACTCTCTATTTTGAGGTTATAGTGGTGCAAATAATATTATAACAACTTTCAAAGTACTTCAGTCTAAAATTTATTGAAGAGTTGAAGACGCATTTACCCTAACAGAGGAAAACGCGTCTAATCTTTGTTATTTCTATAAAGTAATAATAGGTTCTCTTATTACTGTAACCCATGCAAGAAATAAAACAATTAAGATGACGTACAAATAAACTTAAAATACAGTCGTATTAAAGGGTTTTTTCAATAATAATTTTATAGATCAGTATTCTACACAAAAGATTAAAATTATACAAATTAAAATTTAACTCATATTTTCATTATTTTTTATTGCATGAGTTCAGCAGACAGGCAGACGGCCCACCTGATACAAGTGGTTACTATCGTCTATGAACATTTGCAACACCAAAGGTGCTACAAATGCGCTGCTGCTCTCTAAGGGAGACTGGAACCTGGTCACTAATGCCGGAACACAACTCAGGGCTGTTATGATGGCATACTCTAGACCAGGGGTGGTAGCCATCCAGTCGGGCAAATACCCTACCACCTGCCTGTGGGTTCTTTTGTCGCCTCTTACGACAGGCCGCCCGGCCGCAGGAAATTGTATTCTTTCTCCGTTTCTGCACGGATAGATATACACGGATAGCCTCAGTTGGCCTTAATTGAAATTAAAATTAACAAGTTATTATATTTGTGCAGGAACTAAACCTTCTAAGGATCCCATTTTAGACTTTTGGACAGTGAACATTTCGGTCATTTTGGACGTTTTGGTCGTTTTGGTCATTTTGGTTATTTTAGTTATTTTGATCATTTTGGAAATATTAGTCATTTTGAATATTTTGTCATTTTGAACATTTGGTCATTTTGAACATTTTGGACATTTTTATCATTTTGGTCATTTGTGTAGTTTATGTACTTATTTTACGGATAGATAGACGGTGATAGATAAATCAAACTAGAACTGGTTGAAATAGGGGATGAAAGGTTGTATGGGAGACTAATAATTTCTCAAGTTAATAGATATAAAAATCATCATTTATAAAAAAAAATGCGATAGTAGATCTGTCTGTTAAGCTTCCACGGAAAAACTACTAGGAGTACCGGATCGGTTTTGCTGTAATTTTGTTTAAATGTAGTTTTAATACCGAAAACGCACATATATATACTTTTCATCCCGGGAGATGAGTTAGTTAGCGATATAAAATGAAATGAATCTTCCGGGGACAAATACATAAAAATTTAACCTGCATTAACTTAACGCCTGCTCTTTAAACAAGAGGTACGCACTAGCGTTTGACCCGCGGCGCAGCCGCGGGCTAATCTATAGTATATACCTATATAAGAATACATAGATATAACAGAAAGTTAAGAGTTTATATTTCAATAATATAAAATATAAAGCAAAAACTCGATATAAAATGAAGCCAACCGAAGCAAACAAAGCGGCTTATGTGAAAATTCGTAATCGCTGAAATAGAGTGTGTAGGGACGCTCAACGCCGTTATATTCCAGCATCAGTTAGAAATGATAATCCAGCTAAAGTATGGAAGTTTCTACGCTCTTTGGGGATTGGCAAACAAACGGAAAACTCAGTCAGTCAAAAATTCAATATCGATGATTTAAATCAGCATTTCTCAACCATTTCGGATTTTGATGTATTAATAAAGTCTGAAACTTTGAAACGAATCTCGCCCAAGCCAACACCCAAGCATTCTCCTTTCCTTTTTAGTCGATTTACTGACAGTGATGTTAAGAAAGCTGTGAAATCCTCAAATGCTGTCGGTAGTGATAGCATTAGTCGCAACATGATCCTAACCATACTGGATGTCAGTAATCCTACCCTTACCCATATCCTTAATACATCCATAAACTCTTGTGTATTCTCAGCTGCTTGGAAGGAAGCCCAGGTTACTTCTCTTCCAAAGAAACCCAATCCCGCGTCCTTTTCTCAACTTCGTCCTATTTCCATACTACCTTTCTTTTCAAAATCCTCGAACGCTTAGTTCATCAGCAGCTAAGTGTTTTCCTGAACCGTAATTCCCTTTTGAATCCTTACCAGACTGGTTTTCATCCTGGGCACAGCACCACCACAGCCCTCATTAAAATTACAGATGACATCTGGCATGGCATAGACAATGGCTTACTAACTGTGCTATCGCTGCTCGATTTTAGCAGTGCTTTTAATAATGTTGATTTTGAAGTGTTACTTGGCATCCTACGTTCTATTAACATATCTCCTGAAGTAATCGACTGGTTTCATAGTTTCCCGTATGGACGCCGGCAGCGCATTCGAGTTGATGACGACTATTTGTCGTGGTGTGATCTCTTTGCCAGTATTCCACAGGGCGGCGTACTATCTCATTTATTATTTGCTGTTTTTATAAACTCTATCTCCAATGAACTCACTTCATCCTATCACTTCTATGCAGACGATTTGCAAATTTACACGCAGGAACTTGTTACCACACTAAATCAAGCAGTCGCAGCAATAAACTCTGACTTTGACCGCATACTACAATGGAGTAAGTCGAATGGACTTCTTGTGAATCCTGAGAAAACTCAAGTAATTATCATCGGTAGCTCGCGGATGCTGTGTAAAGTTGACTGGACCTGTATACCAAGTTTTCTTTTTGATGGAAAGCTTATCCCTATCAGTGATAAGGTACCTTGGAGTTATATTTGATAGTGAGCTGTCCTGAAAACCCCATATAACGGAGTTGAGTCGGCGGTTGTTTCTCTCCTCCAAATCACTCTGGAGGCTGAAAAACTTCCTACCCATCGCCACCAAAATTAAGCTTGCAGAGTCGCTACTTTAACCCATACTTGATTATGCCGACGCCAGCTATCTAGATTTAACTCAAGAACAACTTAATAAACTTGAGCGCCTTCAAAACTTTTCTATAAGGTTCATATTTGGGTTACGCAAGTATGACCACGTTTCTGAATTTCGTAAAAAACTCAAGTGGTTGCCAATTCGTTTTCGCCGGGATACTCACATTCTTTCATTGCTTTATAGTATTTTATTCATCCCTACTACTCCACAGTACATTAAAGAACTCTTCGAATTTATTTCTTGCTCTCACAATTTACGCCCTTCCAATCAACATAGACTTATTACTCCTATTCATAATACAACGTTTTTGAATAATTCTTTCACTGTCAAAGCTGTCCAACTTTGGAAAACATTGCCTCTTGCTGTCAGACAAGCAAAATCTTTAACAACATTTAAGAACATGGTCAGGAAATTCTATCTGCAATATAATGATATGTAATTTTATATAATTAGTATTATATTGCATATAACTATATATTTATTATGTTTAAATAGTTGCATTTTATCACTATATCTTGTATATGTATATAACTTATGTGTATATTTGTATATATAGTATAGTTATATATTTATTATAAAAATGTAAGTAATCGTAAAATAATTATGTAAACCACCATCGCCATTCCTAATCAGCAATATTCCTGCTACGGTTGTCTAGAAGAGATTGCTTTTTAGCGATAAGACCGCCCTTTGTACACAATTAAAATAATACTACTTCGTAAGTTTTCTGTAATGGTGTACAATAAAGTGTGATCTATCTACCTAAAATAAACTTTTAACATATATAAACTATAAACCTGGTATAACTATTATGAATAGGGGGTATCCTTTTGAAGGCTGTACGAAAAATTTTATAAACTAGAATTTGCAATTTTTCTTGGAACTTGATTTTAGATAACCATATTTATTTCAGCAAAAACTACATCATGCATAAGACACTATGTAAACTAGTATGTGCTGTACTAGGTACAGGTGCTATAATATGGGTTTACTATAAATATCAGTTAGAAAGGCCAATCAACGAAATAAAAAAAAAAGGAAACGATTTGAGCGCAAACAAAATGTATAAGATGCAAGCCAACAATGGTAAGTTCTTATAACCTAAAAGAGCCTATTACTATTCATGACTGTTCGTTCTGAATGTATAAACTGTAAGGCATGGCGGATATATTATCGTTGGTTACATGGAATTGGGGAAGCTTGAGCACAACAGAGGAACATTTATGAATGGATGATAAATATCAGAAATGATAATTGCTTAGTGAGAAGTAATTCTTGAAAATTCGGTAAGTTCTGCTTTTCTGGACGGCGCCACAACTCTTGTGCATGCAGGAATTAGTTAACATTTGTTATTATGAGCGTCCAAACTCCTTAGATATTAGGGGGCCTAAAGCATCCGCATTTGCAGATTCCTATTACGAATACAACCAGTATCAATATAAATTCAAACTTTATGCTATTAGTATAAGATAGACCAGTGGCAATTTCACTACGCGATTCTCCAAAAGTAGCCGCTTAAACTCGCACACCGTTTCATAGTAAGGGGCAGTCCATAAAGTACCGAATATTACCTTTTTGGATCCATCCCTCCTTACTACGTTGCCTCAGTTTCTAGGCCTCCCTATAAATATAGCGTCACAGAAACTAGAACTCTCTTTCCTTTTATGCTTTTTTGCCGATTTGAACTGAGAACGTTACGTTTCCCTAAACTTGAGACCAGCCATAATGAACCTTTTTATCTAGCCCTATGGCTAGATAAAAGTATTAGACGAAGTCCTGCGGACAACAACATGTTTTATTTAGGTGCTTTCTTACTACTGGAATACACACCAGATACGCTGACGGCTCACCTGATGGAAAGTAATTACGTCGTCTATGGACATTTACAATACCAGAAGTATCCCAATGTATATCCATTATATTGTTACATGTCGTCAAAGATAAGCGCACAGCTGCCTGTTGTAAGCGCAGTTTATTGTCTTCCTCCCAGATTAAGGAATTCTTTTGTGTTTTGAATTTGTAATTAAGAAAAACATGCTATTGTTTTTCTACTTGTTTTACTACCATCATTAGCGTCGAACTAATCCTTATTGTTATTGTTTTCGACTTTGTGGCCGTTCGCAGGTGTACAAATTACTATTTCTCAGAAACTCAGTGTGCGCGGCCAATTTCTTTGTACTGTGTAGCGAGTATAAGACAATGCCCGAATAGAGGGGCGGGCAGTCAAGCGACAACTACGAGACGAGTAAGACGTTTGTAGTACTCTCGATTAGCGATATAGACGATGGACTTTACGCGTGTCGAATTTCATTGAACCGTGCAGTGTGAACTGGTTGCATCCAGTATTATTTGCATTTGTTTTATACGTGTTTGTACAGTTCTAATAAATTCTATAGTAGTTCCAACGGCCTTTTTAATTCGAGTCCTGTATCTCGTAACAATATTAAACTACTAAGTATGTAATATGCCAGGCGGGCCTCTTATAAAAGCTCGGGAGGCCGCAGGTTCAGTGTAGCGGCCTGTGGGTTCAGTGGGTCTAACCCACCCGTCGTCTCTTGTCGCATTTGTTTACATCAAGCCATAAACCTGTCCCTGTATGCGAACATGATTTATGGACAAGCCCTTACTTTTCATTTAAAACAGT
This sequence comes from Dendrolimus houi, assembly GCA_039645545.1. Classification (NCBI taxonomy): domain Eukaryota; kingdom Metazoa; phylum Arthropoda; class Insecta; order Lepidoptera; family Lasiocampidae; genus Dendrolimus; species Dendrolimus houi. Next base: position 17,164,115 of record CM077127.1, on the reverse strand, counting down.
TAGCTTTTTTTTGTTCTTTTTACTTTTCAATAATATGTCCTTACAAATATCACTTTAATGTTTCTTTTCATTAAATACATAGGTACTCAATACACTTTTATATTATTTCATTCAACGTAATCTTATATATAAACATCAATTACTGTTCGTTAGTCTCGCTAAAACTCGAGACTGATTTGGCTAATTTTGCTTTTGAATTATTTGTGGAAGTCCAGGGAAGGTTTAAAACATATATGGGCAACAACCGGCCCGCTGTAAGATATGATCCGGCCCGCGAGACATTTGAAAAAACTCAATTAAAAAAATATTACATTAGGTACTTATACTCACGGGAGTGACAGTGAGGCGGTCCTTTGATTTTTGCCGCCTCTCTCTTTGATAATCGCCGCCACTCGGCTTGCTCGATCAAATTCTTTGAGGTTTGCCGCCTCATGAGCGACACATCAAAAGATTTATTGTTTCTCAATTATTCTAAACTAGTTTATTCCAGATTATTTCTTCATTTTGCCTATATAAGCGGGTGGATGGCCGGAACCGGAACGTTAGTTCAGTTCTATTTGAGCTACCGAGGTGATAACTTGGACAAGTGATATCCCAGCAAACTGCTCGAGCCGTCAACTTGCTTTGTGACTTTGTGTGCATCTTGAGTGGTTACTAACTCTAACTAACTATAGTTTGTTATTAAGTTTATTGAACGAAAAGTAAACAAAAATGATGTCTGGTGGAAAGAAACGAAAAGCAGATACAAAGGGTCGCCAGTTTCAATAAAAAAGGACTGAAGGATTCTTTTTTATCTTGCACAATGGTAAGCCTACTTGTTTGCTGTGTAATTAATCCATTTTAGTAATAAAAGAATTCAATATGAAGAGGCATTACTCAACTAAGCATGCTATGCTGCACTCACAGGACAATTAAGAACAGACAAAATCCAGAAGCTTACCGCAAAGGAAAAACAGCAACAGATGTTTCATAAACAAAGAACATAACTTGATAATGTTGTGCAAGCTAGTGTTATAGTTAGCTCAAAATTGGCAAAGGCATTAAAACCATTTGCCGAAGGAGAATTTATCAAGGAGTGTATGTTAGAAATTTGCAGTAGTTTGTGTCCTGAAAAGAAAAATGAATTTGAAAAAATTAGTTTGTCAAGACGAACAGTTGTTCGACGTATAGAAATGATGGCTAATGATATAAAAACAACTTTGACTGACCATACGGTTTTGAATCATTTTCCATAGCATTAGACGAGAGCACCGATTTGTCTGACACAGCTCAACTAGCTATATTTATTCGATGTGTTGATAAGGAGTTCACTGTTACTGAGGAACTGCTCGCTAAAAGGAACCACTACAGGAGAGGATATTTTTATTGAAGTTCAAAAGGTATTCACAAGTTTTGGCTTGCCATGGTCAAAATTAATTGGAGTATGCACTGATGGTGCACCTTCTATGGTCGGCTTTCGTAAAGGTTTAATCGGAATTTTGAATGAAAAAGCAACAGAATTAATGTGCAAAAAGATAATTTGATAGTCCTTCATTGCATCATCCACCAACAGAACTTGTGTTCTAGATCCATTCGACTCCAGAATGTTATGAATATGTTAGTAAAAACCATCAACTTTATTCGATCCCGGGGGCTTAACCATCGTCAGTTCAAGGCGTTTTTGGATGAAATATCATCTGAATATAACGACGTAACATATTATTGTAAAGTCAGATGGCTGAGCAAAGGAAAAATGTTGAAACGGTTTTACGAGCTTAGAAATGAGATAGCAGACTTTGTGAAAATAAAAGATAAAACCACTATCTGAATTAAGTGACCCAAAATGGATATGTGACTTAGCATTTCTGGTTGATCTTACAGGCTATTTGAATGATTTAAATTTGAAACTTCAAAAACAAGGACAGTTAGTAAATGATTTGTACATTTCATTTGAAAGCGTTTCAGAACAAACTACGCTTGTGGGAGTCACAGATGCTGTCTGGTAACAGTTACCATTTCAACATGCTCTCTGCGTATCAAAATATTGCTTATGCTCAATATGCTGAAGAACTCAAGTTACCGTCGGAACAATTTTCGAACAGATTTAACGACTTCAAAAACATGGAAGACTGTTTCAGTTTATTTGCTACTCCTACAAAATGTAATGTACAAAATGCTCAAATACACTTACAAATGGAGTTGACCGAGATTCAAGAAAATTCACTCCTAAAATCCAAATTTGAAGACGTAGAGTTGTGCGATTTCTACAAAAAATATCTAGAAGGAGATAATAGAAGGAGGAATAGAGACAATTTTCCGCAGCTTAGAAAATTCGCAAGAAGATTGATTTGTGCGTTTGGCAGTACTTATAAATGCGAACAGTTCTTTTCATTGATGAAAGTTAATAAATCAACACATCGTACAAGACTGACTGACGATAATTAGGAAAATTCTTTACGTCTTTGTATCAGTGGAATTAATCCAAATTTCGATGGATTAGTTTCCCAAATTCAAGCTCAAGTGTCTCATTGATTTCAGTGTATTTAGCTTTCGTAGTTTGTAACAATTGCAAATTTAACGATTTAATTATAATGTACCATTTTTTTAAATTTCATTTTGTTATTTTAATAAATTGTACTATAATAACATTGTCGTATTATTTCATGTCTAATATCTATCACAAAAAATATTATCGCTACTTTAAAATGCACTAAGTACTTTAAACGCGGCCCGCGAACGTATTTGCACGCTAAAGTTTGGCCCTCAACATGTCAAAGATTGCCCATGCCTGGTTTAAAAGGTGAGTAAATATGAAAAAAAATAATTCTGAGGCGGTACGAAGTTTGCCGGGTCAGCTAGTTTGCAATAAATTATTGGGTATAGGTAGGCAGGTACTATTTTGAGCCCGAAAAATTTACCTTGAATCCTTTTCCCCAGTTCTAATTTAATTAATAAATAATTTTCTTTGTTTAAAGCTAGGCACCACATCAAAACTCCTGGATGTGCTATACCAGACTATTCCAAGGAACTAGAATTCAAATATATATCGACGAAGAATTCCTGTGGTCAGAGAGCTGTGTTTGTGAATGAGATACGCTCAAACAAATTGCAATTTAAAATAGATAACCTCAAAATGAAAAACTACGTGAATAAAGAAAAATATTCGTGCTGTTATCAAACAATTAACAGATTGAAAAGTAGAGGAGAAGATAGTTTCATCAGGTAAGGACCTAACGAAGTAACGAACCTTTAACTCTTACTCTCTTTCAAAATTCAAAGCAAACACATTTAAATTAAGCTGGTACGCAGTAGTATATATGCATGGCCTTCTTTACTAAGGGGTACAAGGAGTACATGGAACCCGAGCGCAAGGACCTAGGGGACGCAAACCGATTGGTGTCAGTAAAAAATCATTAAAAAACGTCATGATTTTTCAAAAATCGACTAACGACATTAAATATATATACACCATTGTGTAGCGTCATATAGACTACATCGTCATCAACAGCCAACCGTTACCCACTGCTGGACGTAGGTCTCCCCAAGTTTCCACTACCTATCCCGGTCCTCGGCTGTTCTTATCCAGCCCCCATCGGCGATCTTACGCAGATCGTCGGTCCACCAGGCTAGAAGGTGTCCTACACTACGTTTGCTGAGATGCGGTCTCTACTCCGGGACTCATCTGCTCCAGATCACAGACTACATCTTCTCGTGAAATTTCATCTATATGAACCCTATACCTATATGTAGTTTCTGAAAAACATGACTGTGAAATAAAAAAATGATAAATAATAATTAAATGCTAATTTTTATTCTTGGTAAAGAGGATTTTCGGAATGCTGATTTTCGCACTCTAGCGCCCAATATGTTTAAGAGGGCCCTGGTAGCAAATATCTTAGGATCATTCAAACCTTGGAAACCTCTTATCAGTACCTAAAAGTAATTTCTCTTGTCTTAAGTAAGGCATATTACTAAGTATAATTAAGCATATCCCACACATAACTAGAAGTATTCTAAGCTGATTACATAATTGGCTGTAATGAAAACATATACATTTCTTCTTTTTACAGTTATTCACCTTGCATCAACTTTAAATCTGGTATGATGATTAAATTTGACAATGAAAAAATAAAAATAACGTGTTCAGTGCATTACAAAAATAAATCAGATGCTATAATATATGATGATGTATACAGTAAAGTAAAAAAAGTAAAATTACCTAATAAAGTTAAAACAACATCCTGGAACGTAGTATTGTTTGGCATGGATGCAATGTCACGAACACGATTTTATAAAACCATGCCTCAGACTTTTCAATTATTAAAACGAAATGGATGGCTGGATTACAAAGGATATCACGCAGTAAGTACCACCTTTAAAAAAAAACACGTAAACTGTATCGACCTTCACAATGTTCGGAATTCATTCATGTATATGACATTCCTGAAACCAGAACACCACCTCCAGTTCTTATGTGTTATACTTAGTTCTATAAATAAGTACAAAAGACATGAGCAGACCCATAGACTGCTGGCAAGCTACAAGCGCAGAATACATACCTATATATGACGCCCTCTGTAGTTATGCCTAAGCCTTTCCCGGCCGAGCTGACTGAACCGCAGAGGCTTCGGGTCCTATTCCTGGCATGGTATATTTCATAAACTTTCCGTTATTTACTATGATGGGTCGAGGCATTTGGTACCGGCCACACAAGCGTAACTTGTTTAGCTTGAGAATATACAATTATATTATGTGTTGGCTGATGAAAAAAATGAGATGAATGAATACCTAATCTCTAATTATTAATTTAATTATGTACACTTTGCTTGAAGACGTTGATTGGAAGTGCTTGGTCTATTATTACTACATGAATTCTGGTCTTTTCAGACAAGTTTTGAAAATTTCCCCAGTCTAATGGCAGTTTTGACTGGACTGAATAAATCAATGAGCCATAAAAGATGTGAATACGGAATGGACTTCTGCATTAACAATACACTGTGGTCAAAATTTAAAGCTGCAGGATACGCCACGGCTTATGGTGAAGACTATGTTCATTCACAAAGCTACACATTCTCTGGATATTACGGGTTCAATAATTTACCAACCGACCACTACATGAGACCATTATTCTTAGCAGGGGAAACGCGTGAAGATAATATTCTTTGCACTAAAAAACTGCCTTCTGTCAGGCATTTGCTTGATTACTCTTTCCAATTCATGAATATTTATAAACGCGAAAACCATTTCGGTGTATTTTGGCACAAAACTAATAATGACTACATCCCAAAATTGATCGACGATACATTCGTCGAACATTTTGTTAAATTAAAAAACTCGAATATCCTTGATAACACATTCATGCTATTTATGAGTAACTACGGCATTACACACGGTGATTTCAAAATATCTACTGCTTCATACTACGAACAAAGATTACCAATGCTTTTCATTTGGGTGCCTAATAATTTTCGCAAAATGTTTCCATATAAATATAGAAATATGCAAGCAAATCAAAACAGACTCATTTCGCCCTATGATGTTTTTGTAACGTTGACTGATATATTACAATTGTCAGTAAACTCTTCAAACCACGCGACATCGGATGCGTGTCCAAACTGCTCGAGTCTCTTCGAAGAGATTTCGGTATACAGATCGTGCGCAAGCGCAAGTGTGCCTGAAAGTTTCTGTACCTGCCACGACGTGAATGACATTGATATAGCATATAATGGGGACGTGTTAGACGTGGCTGTCTCCCATTTAAAAGAACTGACTAGAAAAATCAATACTATCCCATTTACAACATGTGCAAATGTTGAGTTAGATCAAGTTCTGAGAATAAACACTTACACAAGCCTAGGAAATGAATACTTTATTATAGCATTTACCATGTCGCCTGGGAACAAATCATATGAAGTACTTTTGATGAAACATGGTAAAAGTTACCAAATTTTGGAACCAATCCAAAGTATCTCAGCGTATAATAGAAAAGGATCCTGCGTTATCGATGCAGTTGATAGACCATACTGTATTTGTGAAATGACTAGTCCATGTGACATTTACAACGAATAAACATTCTTAACATTAAAGCAATTAATAAACAAAACAGAATTCCTCTAATTTGTTATTCAATAAAGTCAGTAAAGTCATGGAAAAACTCAGATCAAGATACAAGTCACAAGTAGTAGATTATTACACGAGAGGTTAAAGTGACCTATTTAGGCATGAGGTGGTTACACACACGTAGCTTATAGTTCGAGTGCCTTCCATCCGAGATTAACACGCTGCTTGTCATTTCGAATATGAGAAAAGTAAATAATATGCCGCGATTTAACAGTGGTTATAAAAAAAGTTGGGACATGAGTCACATGTATTATCTATGGTTCACATAGTTTTTATTTTTGGCAGCAGGGAAACTTGTTTCCGAGGGATAAAAAGTACTGTTTTCAGATCAGGCAACTCTTAAGCGTCTTTTCAGAATATGAGAAATGAAAAGCAGTTTTATTTGTTCTTGTGCTATTGTGACGGGTATGATTACTTTTTTATATTTGCTTGTAGGCAAACTGGCAAACGGATCCACTTGATTGCAAGTGGCTAACGTCGCCAATGTACATCTACAACACTAAAGGAACCGATGCGTTGCCTACCTCGTTGAGACTTATAAATCTGATTACGCCCTTTTTGAAAAACCCCACATTGTACCGCTCTAGGAAAACCCTGAGAGGGAGTTCATTCCATAGCTTGCTCACTCACGTATGGCATAAAAGAGCAAGCGCCGTGTACAGTGGATTACCTTTAGGTGTCTCTCTTTACTGATTTAATAATATTGGAGGGTAGTTCGTATCGATTACCCCACTATTCAGCTCACTCGACACGGAGCGACGAGACAGTCTGACACCGAAATCGGTTAAATACAGATTCTTATTTCGGTTTTTATTATAATTAAATGTAGGTACTTAATAATTAGATTGGAATTCTAGTAGAATCACGTTCAGAATAAATACGGTTTGTAAACGAGTATCCACTTTTATTCTCTGTTAATAGTTTTGAAGACCCCTAATCGACTCCCGGATCCGGCAGGAGTGCACTGTCTCGGGATGTCAATATGGGTTTCGCCCTGGGCATGGAACCACGGATTCTGTTTTTGCCCTAGGGATCATCATAGAGAAATACAGGACAAGGAATACGTCTCTGCATTTCCTGTTTTTGGATCTGCAGAAGACCTTCGACTGTGTTCCTCGCGTGATGATCTGGTGGGCACTGAGGTCCAAAGGGGTGCCAGAAACCTATATTGACATTATTCGGGATATGTACCGTGATTCCGATTCCATAGTTCGGACCGCTGTTGGCGACACCACACCCTTCCTCATAACCGTAAGAGTGCACCTCGCAGTCTCACCATTCCGCCTCCGCCAGGTCCAGGTCGAAGGGGAAGGCCCAAGAAATGTTGGCTTGACGTTGTGAATGTGATGACATGCGTATCAATGGTCTCAAAATGGGGGACGCTGAAGAGCGCGCCAAGTGGAGTACAAAAAGTAGGAAAGCAGACCCTGGGTGTCAGATTGAACGCTCCGAACGCAACCGGGATTTAACGCTCTAATGATGATGATGAGCTTTGCCGACCCGTGTTCGACTAATACTTGTAGTTTTAAAATAAGTAACTCGAGATAACAAATGAAAATAAAAACGTTTTTAATAATGGTTCTTAATAATAATTGTGAGATCCGTGTATAGCTTTCATTACAAATTAATTATAATAATCACAAAATAAAAAGACCGATTTGACACATAAGAATGTCTATAGAAAGTAACTTTGAATGAAATCAACAAAACTGAAAGCCAATAACAACTAATTTATTTAGGCTGGTGTGTACATTTAACCGATGGTTAAAATAAAAAAATCGCTGTTTAGCCTATATTTTTAACAATTATTATAATTTAACCTTAGGTTAATTGTCAATGCACACCAGCATATGTTGATAATACTTATACATTTTTTTACTGGTCCATTAAAAAATGTTATAAAACGTATTTAAATTATTATTTTCCCCCAAATAACGAAATAATATGTTTTTTTTATTAATTCTGTTATGTCGTATTAATCTATGACGAAGTCAAAAAACAGTTACATATTCTGTGTCTTGTTTTTAATTTTAGTGTTGCTACCAAAGGGTTGTTGTATTTCATTAACTCAATTCGATTCAGGAAAAAACTAAATACATATTTATTCCAAAACCTTAGATTGTTTATTTATTTATAGTAAAACAATATTAGATCATTGTACATATATGTATTGAAAACAAAACCGATTGAATAAATATATATTATACGGGTGAAATAATAAAAAAATTCTGTGAGATGACACAAAAAGCAATTAACTTAAAATAAATCAAATTATAAAGTCGTATAATTTTAAATCGACTTCTCGTGAAAATCGGTTAGTTAGCTAACGATTTGGAGGTTTCAAACCCAAAATATGTTGTATTCAGAACTGAAATCGGACTTTTTATTTTATGATTATCATAAACCCTTATCATTTGCATGCGCATAAGGAGCCATCCACAAATTATGTCACACGAATTTCATGATTATTTTACCCCTCCTCCGTCTGTCACAGTTGGTCACATTCGTGAGACTCCCCTCTCTAGTTAGTGTAACATCACATATTTTGCAGATAGATAGAGACATCTCATACAGATAGGGTTGGAAATATTTTGAAGTTTTTGTTATAAATATTTCAAAGTTCGTGTTATAAATCTTAAACATAGTAGATTTCGAAATGGGACATCACAAAATTTAGGACCCCTCCTACACTCGTCACACAATGTCACACTTCAGCGGACTTCACACTTCAGTGGCATTATGTGTAGATGGCTCCTAACAGAGAAAGTATAATTTAAATATTAAATTATAGGAACATCAACGATGCTGTAATGATAATACAATGTTTTATTAAAAAGATAACACATAAGATAATTCATATAACATATTTCTATATTGTATTTTAAATAATAATATTGTTTAATTTAAGTTTAGACATAGTTAAAATAAAAATATTTTCAGATGTTAAATCTTTTTTTTGTTCATACCATACCACACAATATACAGATATATTTGTAAGATATTTAAAAAAACGGTTAAATTATTAGTCTTATGCCTCTGGTACACCTGGGATAATGTTAATGTTAGTGACTGTGTCACGCAGACGTAGCCAAAAATTGTAAGTTGTAACGCTTCATATGAGGTTTGACATTGTTAAGGGCGTTAAACATTAATAGATAACTTATATGCATTACTAATCACTGATGACGTAACTTTTAAAGCTATAAGTAAATCGCGTTTGGAACAGTCACTAACACTAACATCACAAATGTATCATATCTCATTTAATATATAATATTATAAAATTAAACTAAACAAGTAGTATCTGTACATTGAAGCTATTTTAAATTTAAAAAACTGAAGTAGAGTACATAAACGGTGGAGAACACTGCAATGTTTTTTTTAGATTTCTTGTCTGTTTAAACTATTGGGCTGATTTCGAAGCGGTTTTCGCTGATCGACAACAAATTCTTAGACTTAAAATCTGCGCTACTTTTTATCGATAGATTGATAGCAAATTTTATGTAATAAAATGTGTGAGATATTTTTTATCCCGGAATCCCGGGAGCGGTTTGTGGGTTTTCGGGTTGTGGCGACATTAGTGCCAACATGATAAACAAGCACGCAGGCGCGAAACTAATATTAATCTATTAGAAATAAAACAGCGTACCGTTTTTGACAACGCGGGCGCGTAACGTTCGCGCCGATTCTCTTGGTGCGTGAACAACATCTCAACGACAACCGAACGCAAGTCGGGACTTTTCGGAAGACAGTCCGACACGCGCCTTCAACGCGGGCCCGCGATATTCGTGCTCGCTTACAAAGTTCAGTTCATGCGCTTGCTGCTTGCCTTCACCTAAATCCTTCTGAACTATATAAAACATGAGAGTGTGTGATTAAAAGTGAACGACGAAAGTTATCTTTTATTAACCCGTACACCGCTCAACGGACAACAGACAACCATACACACATCACATCACCACCTCAGGGTGTACAAAAATTAGCTAGCTTATTCCGATACAGGCTTCAGTAAAACGATAGCTAGCATTCTTTTCTAAATGCTGTGGTTCTTTGCGTCCCGGGAATCCCGCGGGATTTTCAAGTCGAACGTGGACGAAGTAGCGGGCATATCCTTGTATTTATTAATATAAAATTATTGGACTCGGGCATGTTGCCGAAGACTTTGTTGCGCCGCTTTTTCTCTTCAAGCCATAACGTATTGAGAAGCGGAGATAAATTAGATTAGGCTCTCATAGAGTAAATAATAACCATAAGCAAAATTAAATAATAAAAATTAACAATTTGAGGGTAGGATAAATAAATATGACTTTAACATTATTCATTGACACTTGACATTTTGTCTTCCGTGATCACGGCAACTGAAAAGCGGCTGAAACGGAATAAAAATAAAATGCCGTGCTTAAAACCGTCAAAATGTAGTTTTAATTATTTGTACTACTCGCGAAAACTTAAGAAAATACTATAGAATTATCACATCAATATTACAGAACACTACCGACTGTGAATCAAGGCCCTACCTTGATTCACAGTCGGCAGTGCGACGGTCGTTTTTTACTGGACAAATACAATCCATCTTTAGTACTACTATTCTTCCATGATTAAAAGTTACATATTGAAAGGCATTTTTTAAAAATAGTTTCATAGCACCAATAATGGACTTAATTCATAGCTAGAATAACATCAAAGCTAACTACTATTCACGACATTTAAATAATGAAATATATTTAAAGAATGTATTTACAATATACTGAAAACTAACTTTATACACAAAAGCTGGCACAACCAGGTTATGTGAATAATCCTAACTAATATTATAAATGCACTAGCTGACCCGGCAAACTACATACCGTCTCAGAATCATTTTTTTTTCATATTTACTCACCTTTTAAACCTTCCCTGGACTTCCACAAATAATTCAAAACCAAAATCAGCCAAATCGGTCCAGCCGTTGAGTTTGAGCGAGACTAACGAACAGCAATTGATTTTTATATATAAGATATGTGAGTTTATTTGTGACGTTTTCACGCCTTAACTAAGCAAAAGGTCGTCAAGAAATTTTGCATACACGTTATCAGGGGTATAGAATACGACATAGGAGGAACTTTCACCCAGAAAAATAGAAAAAGTTTTTTACAATTTGAATGAATTAAAAAAAAATATGGGGTTATTTTGTATTGTGAATAATATTATTGATAACTTGACATGTCCAACAAAGCTGACTATTAGATGTTTCACATTTTTAATTATATTGTATAATACTGTATTGGATTTAGGCAAAGTGCTTTATATTTAATATTCAGTATTGGATAAGATTAAACATTTGTAGGTACCGTATAAGCTTGTGAGCATAACATATACTATTGTACCATGCCATTGACAAATAAAGATTTATTAATATATTATTATTATATTTGAAAGTAATGTTCCTGAGGGATAGACGAATATAGCTGAAAGGATGGCGCTCCGACCGCGTTTTGTCGGCGCCACCGTTGCAAATCACTAACAAATAAATCGACACAGTTACAAGAATGACAGCCATTATTGTAATTGATTGCTGTCATGGTTAGTAAGTCCCACCTTGCTAGATGGCGTTACGTGTATTTATCATTATTAGGTACTTCGAATGAAAAAGTTCGACATTTCGAAGAATTATAACATGCCTACTTCATGACATACATTTTTTTTATCGTAAAGGTTAGCGTTTGACTAACTTTGCGCCTGATCTCAGGTGGAAATACAATCTAAGATGAAGCACCCAGAAGATACTTGTTTACGCGAGACTTGAAGACACCTAAATTATATGTTCCAGGAAACATACGACGGCAAAGAGTTCCACTCTTCAGTGGTACGTATGATAAAAGTGGAAGCATAGCGTTTCGTGCGCTTTGATGGTATTTCCACTATATATCGGTGGCGTGAGCTCGTACGCCTGTTTATCTGATGGTAAAAAGGTGCGGGAGGAATTAGTTCGTGCAATTCCGTGGCACACTCGCCGAAAATATTCCTATAGAATACCGACAAAGTAGCGACTCTGCGTCGATGATCTAGGCTCTGAAGCCTCTTATCGAATAACCGGTTATTGTCTATTAGCTTCCTAGCTGATTTTTCAATTGACTCGAGTGTCTCGAGCTGGCCAAATACAAATTTGGTTGAGCCACCAAAAGATGAAAGCAGTACTCCATGTAAAACTGTATTTGTGCTTGGTAAAGATTCAGCAACTAAAGTGGTGTCTATTTTTTTCAAAATCAGACGAATCGATTCATGACAAGAGTAATTGATTTTTCAAAAATCTAATGATACCACTAGTTTTCGCCAAAATCGGCCTCGAGGCTCCTTTGAGTGTTTTTCATTAGTTTAGGATTTGGCTATGAAGCCCCACTTGAAAAATTCACCTGTATAGGAGCCAAGGCTAAGGTTTGCGTTAAAGAGATGTTAAGAAGCTGAAGACGGTCAGCTATCATTATGGATAGATACACCTCGCAAAGTAGAAGTAAAGTTGAAAGAGAAATCAGAGAAAAGACACGCCTGAGTTTTAGAGGCATCGAAGTAGACTAGGTTTGATTCACCCCAATCGTAGCTTTTTTTAACGCGAGTGAAGGCCTGGGTAAAAGTTAGTAATAAATAATTCTGTTGTTGTGTAAAATATAATCTCAGTGTATCTGCAGACCTAGTATATTATCTGGTAAATGTCAGTTATCTATCATTTTAATTAATTGAATGAGTTATTTTTATTTGGTAACAAAACGATCCCATATATAGCAAACATAGAAAACACCGCGGGGGCAGATTTCTCCCGTGCCCTTTGACTTTTGTAAGAATGGATATACATACATTGTAAGAAACCTGACATAAGAAATATAAATTAAGTATACAGGGCGGAAACTCAGCGGAGCTCGGAGTTTCCACCTGTATAATAAAATCTTATGAACAGAAAATACTAAAAAACCTATTTTAATTCTATTACTTTAGTCCCCTTATTCATAATAGTTATACAAGGTTTATGTGCTTGTTAAAAAGTGGTACTCATAATCGCTTTAATAGAGTTTATGACAAAAATATGCATAAAGGCAGGAAAAGTTCATATTAACAAATAGGAAACTTGGATTTCAATATTAAAGTAGAATTTTCTTAGCAATCAATTGAGGGCATCCGATGGACATCTACTTTAACTAGATGTCGTTGATGGTAATAAAAGCATTTCTATTAGGAATTGACAATGTTTCAAAAACTTAAAAGCACACTTTTGCTAGAATTCCCAGTAAATTGCAAGACATGTATTAAATAAAATTAAGTACATGTTCTAAAAACAATTGGGAAGTCATTTTTTAAATTATGTTTATAATTTGTAAAAGGTGTATTATTTATTGCCAGGTATGTGTTAAATGTCGCACTTAATTTTTATTTCATACTCGCCTTTTAAGCCTTCCCTGGACTTCCACAAATAATTCAAAACCAAAATTAACTAAATCCAGCCGTTCTAGAGTTTTAGCGAGACTAACGAACAGCAATTGATTTTTATATATAAGATATAGATGGTATAAAAACGTGGGATTGTTCAAAAAATATATTTAATTCTCAAGATTGAATTCTTAGAATGAGATTGAATTGAATTCACAGATCCAAGCAGATAAATTGTTAAGAACTATGTTATCTGAGTGCAACCATAATAATAATTTAACTTTACATTAAACTTCAAAAAACCAAATACTTTAATTTCTTTGTTATATATATATATATTATATAGAAAAAAATATACTACTGTCAATTACTGTGAATTAGATCTTATTTGATAACTACATATATTTAGTTGCAATTATAATTAAGATTTATTTTATTATTTATTGTTACTAATAATGGATATGGTTTTAATGTCATGTAATGGCAGTTTAATATGTATGTGTAGATATTTAATTCATAAATGCTTATTTGATTTGTAGGTTAGAGTATGTCTCATGCAACTAAACTTTTAGTTACTACAGGTGACTGAGGTTTCCTAGGGTATATCCAAAACAGACTTAATTGCCCCACTCCTAAAGCTCCTCCTATAAAATTTGGCACCTGAAATGTAAATAAATACTCAAAATTATTTTACTATTATATATAACCAAATACAACTTCATAAGCTGGTTAACTAAATTGTAAGGCTTTAAATGACACCAAAGGAAGGAATTCAATTTATTTAATTATTTTGGAAACTTAAAAAGCATTTTAATGAATTAGGGAGGCCAACACATACAATAGAGGCCAGCAATTTATATTTGAATTTAAGTATTTATTAATATTTAATACTTATTTATATCATAATTAAAGAATTATACTCACAATAATAAATATGTCATTCTCTATTAATCCATAAATATACCATAATAAACACACGAAGAACGACATGAGTATCATTGGAAATGGTAGGCATTCAGTGTTTTTAACTTTTAAAACATAAAATAGTTTGCTCATCGGTGCTGCAATTGCAATTAAGGTGAGTGCACATGCTATAAAACCTGAAAAAACAAAAGGACTTTTATTATTGAAATGAAATTTCTAATGGAAAGTAAAATGAAATTTATATTTCAATAATGAGAGTTGTGACAAATGATTAGAAAAGTAGGAGTACTTTACCTAAAGTTCCTCCATTGGCTAGTATTTTCAGTGTTAGTGTGCCTAGTTCCTAATCTAAATAATTCCTAGTAATAGGAAAGTTTAGACTTATCAATAGGTCTATCAGTAGTTATTACTTAATAGAAACATAGGCCAATATTCATAACAATATAAGTTCTATCTATTCCAATAGACTTTATCTTATATTTTTATGAATATTGTTACATGCCGACAAAAAGTAAATGCACATCTACCTACCATAAATCTGGTTTATTACCTTTCCCGCATTTGCATTTCTTTTATTTACTTTGTGTTTAGAATTAGTTATTAAGAAAAACATTCTATTGTTATTGTACTTGTTTTATTGCCGTCATTAGGCAGATGTGTCGAATTAATTCTTGTTGTTATTGTTTTGCGTCGAAGCATATTGTATTTGTACAAAATAAAAGGGATGCCCGAAGGGAGGGGTGAGGCAGTCAAGTGACGATTACAATACAAGCAAGATGTGTAAATTCGATAAACTATATAGTGATGGACTTTGCGCGCGTTTGTACTGGTAGTGTCCAGCTATATTTGTAACTGTGTTATACGTGTTTGTATAGTTCTAATAAATTCTATAGTAACTCCAAACAGCATTTTAATTTGAGTCCTGCACTCATAACAATATTGATAATGTCCATATCAATAGATCTTATCAATTATCAGAAAGTATGATAAATCAGTTTCACACTTCCTAATATTACACCAAATGAAATAAGTTATTAATTGTGCTTTTCTAAATAAAGGCATATACCTACTTGTATACTTCAGGATAATAAAACCATACAAGTGTGGATGAAATTTCATAAATATAACTTGCTGATAAAGTTACACCAATACACAGTAGTATGACAAATTTTAATATTTTTTATTAACACTGCTTGGAAGGACTCACATCTTTCATTACTGGATAACGACTGAGAAAAGACATTAAACCATTTACTTTTAAATTATTATTTTACTAAATAAAATATATAATTTTGTAATTGCTTTGCTGAGACTGTTGACTTATAAGCCATGCGCAGAAGGTTTGCCACTGACTACTTACTATTATTGTATATACTTATGTAAAGTATATACAACAATAAATTAAAATAATAAATTTATTGCAACAACTATTTATGTAACCTTTTTTGTCACAACCCTACTGACCATTGACACATAACATCATGAGGCTATCGGCAAACCTTCTGCACATGAGTAGTAATATGAAACATATGAGTGATGTATTATAAGCAAGTCTTAATAGGCACATCATACTCTGATGCAGTGTCATTTGAAAATAGTTGAATAGATGTTTTATGTTAAGCTGTGCGGATGCAATTGGGTTTCATATACCCCTAGGACAAGCACAGCACATAAATCTTCAATAAGTTTTGTGAAGCAATTTGTACTACACTGCCAAGTGTCCGAGTCCCTGCTGATTGATTGAAACAAACACCAGCCCATACACACAATAGTCTAGCATAAATCATCCATTATTTCTGAAATATATAATAAAACACTCTTACCTAATAAGTCATGTCTGTGACTATCCTCTTCTGATGATATATATCCATAACTTAATATAAAGAATAGAGCCACTGTAATAATTTGTTTTAGAACGGTGGACTTTTTAAAGGTATACATGTAAAACACAATGATGTAAATCACCATCAAATTTATTCCAATTAAATTAACAAATACTATTATGTTATCCTTCTTTGATAAACCATAAAGTGCCCAAAAGCCTGCGCTGTAATTGCAAATACAAGTTTTGTAGTTATAATTAATAAGTCTTAAGAAGAGATACTTTAGAGTCGAAGAATATTTTACTTACGATATAAGACCGCACAAAAAAGGGAGCACCGAAGCCTCTGCTGTGGTTTGATTTGCTACATACTGCTTACAGACTAAGCTAAAACAATAAGCATAAATTCAGCTAAAAACATTTTAAAATAATTTAATCATAATATCATTTATTACTTACACGCCAGATAATAACTGCAGAATTGTAACAAATACGGCAGAATTACTAACAATTTCCTTAAGATCTGGAGGAAGCATTATAATATATTTTTTATTGGATTTTTTGATTATTCCTTAAAATTAACTTTAACATAAAATAACAAACATTTTCTATTATGTTAATGTACTCTGTGAATAACCAGAAAATAAATATCACCCAAAAAAAATTTGCCACCTCACAATTTGAAAGAGGACTCTAATAAAAATTGATTTTCAAGTAGATACTTAAATAATAAACAATAATATACCAAGTGTAACCAGACTTAAATTAAAGATTCTGCAAATTGCTTCAATAAAATCTGTTTTTGGCTTAGTTTATTTACAAAAATGACAATATTATTCAAGTTTGCCACAAAGGCAGGCAAAGGACTAGGTCCATACAGCCTATTACGTTAATTAGATTTTTGTGTGGATACCTAAAATAAATACGTAAAGAATAATCATTTTATTTTATTATTAAACACTAGGACTCATAAACTGAATATAGTATTAGTTAATGTAGTAGACTATGATGTCAGACAAACCTTTTCTTAATAATTCTTGTCACTTTAAAAAATACTTTTTAAATTTGATGGCATCAACATTAAATGCTTACCCTATTTTTAATACCCGTTCCCGTTTGATATGTAGCACTGTAAAACTTATTTTTCTTTATGGTTTCATCGCAACCATTTTGCCAAAACTAGAACTTTTATAAAATAGTCATCTTTAACAGTAAGTCTGTCTTCGTATGTCACATTTTTTTCTCAGAAACTATTATACCTTTATTTATAATAATATATTTAAAACTTATATATTGAATACACAAAATAATTTATTTATTCTATTAGCCCCTAAACTAGTTTGCACTATATTTTAGGGGTAGTGTCTTCTCCTTTAATGTAAACATAATAATATTAAGTACATCTAAATGAAACTGTAACGTAAAATCTAATGTAATATAAAAAATCTCGTGCTACAATGTTTGTGGTTGAACGACTTCGAAACGGCTTAACCGATTTTGATGATTTAGGTATGAGAATAGGTTGCAAATTTTCATTGAATTCATCCAGATTCATTAATTAAATCTATTATGAATGAAATTCGAAAAAAAAATCACAAGTTTTAGTCAAGTTTTAAAAACAAAATAATGTTTCGTAGTGACTTACGATCCTTAAATTCAATAAGTATTGAGATTTCAAGTATTCATCTACTGCTTTGCAAAATAAACTAAATGTTGAATATCTTCATTCTTGGCCTATTTTTAATGTGTCTGTACTAAATTGAATTTTTCGGTATTTATTGGCCTAGGGTCACTCAATCTAATAGATCGTATTATTTTCTGTCGAATCTCAAATTCTGTTGAATTTTTGTTGATGTTTTATAAGATTCAAATAAAATCTGCTATATTTTCCTTATCTGTGCTAGTATCTGCTAAATCCTAAATTCAATATAATCCTGCTAAAATCAATGTATTCTGGTAATTGTGGTCACACTTATAAACCATAACTAATTACCTACCACAACTAGTAGTAGTACTCAGTAGTAGTAGAATTAGTCACAAATCAAATCAAATAATTTATTGAATAAAAACGTGGTTATACAATAGGTCTTGTTATTTTATACAGAGCACATGTTTTTTGCCGGTTGGGCGTACATTTTTTTTTTTAATTTATATCATAAACCTACTCTTATTTGGTTTTAATTATTATCACTAATATTTTAATCTTATAATTATGTATATCCTTAAATTTAACAAATACTAAATGACACACAATTTAAATTTATATATGTTTCTAATGCTATTTATATGGTACAAATATTATAAATACATTTAAACACTTAACATTCTAACTTATCACTTACATTTAAAACTTATCATTAAGGAACTCAGTTACACTGTAGTAGCTTTTTCTTATTAGTAGTTTTTTTAAATGTGATTTAAACAATTTAGTTTTCAGAGCTTTAAGCTCTTTTGGGATTTTATTATATAATTTTAGGGCTATGCATACTATACTCTTATACAGTAAAGTTGTTTTTGCAGGGTGCATACAAAGTTTTTCTTTATTACCTATATTCCTAACCGTAATGTCGGATGTATTTGGAAACAAATATATATAGCGATGGAACAGTGAGTAAACTATGTTTGATGAATAGCGGTTTACAGCTTTCAGTTATGTGTATTTTGAACATTGCTCGTATACAGCGTTTCTGCATTAAGAATATAGTATTTGTATTGGCTGAGTTACCCCAAAATATGATACCATATCTTAAGACTGATTCTACAAGCCCATAGTAAGCTGTAAGCAGAGAGTCTGTATTGACTGTCGTTGCTAATTTATGCAATGCAAATGTCGAACTACTTATTTTTTTGCTTAACTTATCTATATAATTTTTCAAATTTAATCTATTAACTATTACTAATACTAAAAATCGGGCGGAGTCTACTTCACGTATGATATTTTGTGCAGTTTATTTTCAAAAAATGTGTTAAATTACTCTAAAATGAACAGTAATTGTAGGATATTCATAGTTTATTATTTTTATTATTAGTAGTAACTAGCTGTATCCGGCAGACGTTGATGTTGTTCTGCCCTTAAAAAATAAAAATCTAGAACCCGATTGCAACGCCATCGACCGGGACCAATTATTAATTTAAATAATTCTCGAATAACTGATCAATCATCGACCGCCGAGAGTAGAAAATTATTAAAGTACTAATATCGCTATTAAAAAATAGGGGTTGGTAGTAGAAGGGTGAAAATTTAGGGTTATATGTATTTTTAATGGCGAATCATAAAAAAAATATTTAGGGGTGGGTCATCCTTATCATTTAGGGGTATAAAAAATAGAGGTTGGCCGATTCTCAAACCTACCCGACGTGCACACAAAATTTCATACAAATGGGTAAGCCGTTTCGGAGGAGTTTGATAACTAACACCGTGACACTAGAATTTTATATATTAGATTATGTGTTTTTGTAAGAAAAGTGCTGTATAGTCAATTCTGGCCTTTCGAGTTAACAGAAAAACTCCGTTGAATAGCATCAGTTGATAACCCGCAGTTCAGATGAGCTATACATACTCTCAAGAAAATGAAGAAACTATATTGTAACCTAAGATCTGGCTTAAAAGCCTAGTTGCCAAGCCATAAATCTAAATAAATAAACAATAAAAAAAACAAACTTGTTTACCATCCCAGTGCTTCTTCTCTAGGTAATCGAAAAATAAAGAAATGTATGGAAATTAGCGCCATCACGGGAGAAAGGGAGGTTAAAATTACAAGTAGTTTCCATTTAGTGCACTTTAGATGGCGCTGTACAATATTATTGAATAATGACAACGCAATAACGAGACCATAAGAGCAAAACTTAAACCACAAGTAATGATCATATTTGGTGAATCACTCACATATTTTTACAACAAAGTTGTACAATGTGAACAATTTTTTACTTTTGGTTTAAATTATCAAGATATTAAGTGTTTTGTTTTAGTTTTTGAACTAAATATCAATCGAAACATGATGGCGTTTTAACCATAATGTTATTTATAGAATATAATAATAATACCCAATGAGGTAGCATCTATCGGGTGAGGTGGTAAATCTTTTGATATTTTATGCTACAGAGGCTCATCTATTTTATATATACTGATAGAGTGTGTTCCTGAAGTTAATATTATTTATGATAATATTCCTATGCCTGTTAGCACTCAATGTGAAATTTTTGGGGGTTGTATTAGATACTAAGCTAACTGGAATTCCACATTGTGAATATTGATATTTTTGACCGGTACTCGTTTTCTGAAAATCTGAGGACTTAATGTTAGTGGGACGAGGGATATCGGTTGGTAGGATGTCATAAAGAGGGATGGAGATATTCGAACAATGAAAAATGACGTGTTCTAATGAAACCTCATCCAGACCACACTCGCACAGAGAATGATCACGAACTCTCATTTTAGCTAAAAACACCGGAGAGCAAATGGGACCCAGTCGAAGACGGATTATAGCCGTAGTAACTTTTTTTGATAGGTTACGGAATCGAAAGAACCAAGACGTTTGCGTAATGTGCGGTTGTAATTGGCCATAAAACTTGCCAGTTGAGTTACGCGATTGTTGCCATTCCATGTCATTCCATGATGATGATGATGATTCAGGAGATCCCTGGGAAAACATTTGTGGTACTTATTGCAACCTGTGACGGAAGCCTGTTTAGCACAACTCTCGGCGGTCTCGTTACCGCAAATACCTGAGTTTCCTGGAATCCATGCCAACACTACTTCAAGTCCTAGATCATGACAGGTTTTAAGGGTGCTCTTAATTTGAAGTGTTAGGGTAAATTTTTCTTTGGAGCGAAAGGGAAGTTTAGCTAAGTCTTGTAACCAACTAAGAGAGTCTGTAGGAATTATTGATTTATTAATACGGTGTGATTCTACATAAAGGGCCGCCTTGAGGATGGCAACAGCCTCACCAGTGAATACTGAACTGTGGGATGGAATTTTATAGTTAAGAATTATTCTGTGTTTCAGGATCCAGACAGCAGCGCCTACACAGCTGTCTGGGGTTAGTTTAGAAGCATCTGTGAAAATAGGCAACCAACCTTGCCAGTAACCTTGCCAGTTCCTATGTAAAATACTGTTAAAAACTTGATTTGCACCAATAAAATTCTTTTCAACACCAAAATCAAATATGATTTTAGGTCTGAAAAGCAAGTCATCAAATTTGGTTTGGAATAGTGGATTTCTATAGTTTTGGACAAAACCTGAAGGGAGGTTTAGCGATTTTTGGTAGGATTTGATTAGAGGAGGTAGAGACTTGTGATTCCAGTAGGATGAGGATGACGCTAATTGGTGAAGATCACTAAGACTGATCATGGAGATGTTGTGAAAGTTCTATTGCTCTATAATAGAATCAGTCTGCCAGGAACTGTCTGCGAAGTGAGAAAGGTGGTTCTAAACACTCTACTTGGAGTGCATTAGTGGGAGAAGATTTCATGGCACCGGTAATTATTCTGAGACACTTTGCTTGTAGTCGGTTCAGTTTTGCCAGAGAGAGTTTGCTATATGGTTCCAGTAAGAAGCTTCCATGGTCTACGTGACTTCTGATAATGGCATTGTAGAACAGTTTTTGACAATATGGGTGCGAACCCCATTTAACGCCAGAAAGTGCTCGAAGGACATTAATATTTTTTTCGACTTCTTCGCAGATAAAATTTAAATGAGCAATGCCTGATAACTTAGAATCTAGGTAAATGCCTAAGAATTCAACTTTGTCTTCAATTTTGATGGGATCATTATTAATTTTAATTTCAATGTTGGGTATTGATCTTTTACGAGTGAAGAGGACAACACTACTTTTAGAGGAGGAAAGAGAAAAACCATGTTCTGAAAGCCAAATATTGAAATAAAAGAGGGCTGAGTTACGATTATACGAGAGCAGGCATCTGAGAAGCAATCTGAAACAGCATACAAAGCTATGTCGTCCGCATACTGGAGTATCTTACAAAAGCAGTTGACCGATGTGTCTAGGTTGGCCGTATAGAGATTGTACAGTATAGGGCTGAGAACAGAACCTTGTGGTAGGCCCTTCCATACTAGTATCGAGGGAAGACATGTTCCACCAGATCGAACCACTATTGTTCTCTCCGTGAACATGTTATATATAATATTAACAATCTTCTCTGTGATCCTCAATTGAAGCATTTTCTCCCTGAGTATAGAGAGATTGACATTATCATATGCAGAAGAAATGTCCAGGAATACTCCAACAACATGCTCATTTCGTGAGAAAGCAGACCCAATGTCCGTCACTAAAACACTTAGGCTCTCAAGAGTACCCAAGCCCCGTCTGAAGCCAAATTGGCTCCCAAGGATGATACCTTGACTTTCGATTATCCATTCCAGGCGGTTTTTGATAAGCATTTCCATAATTTTGGCTAGGACTGACGAGAGGGCGATGGATCTATATGAATTTGGTTCTGAAGGGTCCTTGCCGGGTTTTATAATGGGAATGATAATTTGAGTTTTCCATGATGTGGGAATAGAGCCCGTATGGAAAATCATGTTAATTAAGTTGAGAAAGAATTTTTTAGTGGATTCTGTAGATTTGGTAATAAAAGAGTATGGATCTATACCCATCGATACCTGGGGAAGAATCGCGAAGGTGATCTAAGGCACCACATAGTTAGTCATAGGTGAAATGATCATTCATGGGATTATGGGTCATGGACCCTGGGTAGGATGAAATAAAGGGATTAGTAGAGACAAATGGAGGGGATAATTTATTAATAAAATCAGACAGCCAAGGTGGAGTGTTGGAAAAGATATTAGAGTCCACTTAGGATTTACGGAATGCTTTTACCCTTCTCGAGATTAAAGTTGCAGGAGTTCTGGGTGATAGACTTTCACAAAAGCAGTGCCAGCCTAGCTGTTTTTTCTTGTGGAGGAATCTCTTTTTGTAAACTGAAATTTTTTGGAACTCCAAAAAATTTTGAAGAGACAGGGTTTTATTAAATGTAAAAACGCTGAGTCAAAATTTAATTTAAAAAAATTGATTCACCATTTTTACGCCTTCTTACAATTTCCGTGCACTCAGCATCCCACCAAGCAGGGGAAGGAATTTTGTCTCGGGAGTTTTTTAAAGGAATAGACTCTTCTGCAACACATGAGAGAATAGATGTAAATTTAGTATATATAGAAAGAATATTCTCATGAGAGATTGGGTAAAGAGAATTTAATTTACTCTGAATCAGGGTAAAGAATTTATCCCAATCAGCTAAATTTAGTTTATATTTAAGAAGAGGGGGGTACGGCATAACAGGAAGGGAGGAGTCAATCAAGGAAGTTAGAATAGGTAGGTGATCGCTACCGTATGTGTAGGGTATAACTGTCCATTTTAAGGAGCCTGATAAGGAAAGGGAGCATAGTGTTAAGTCTGGGGCACTAGCATTTTGGGTAGGAGACACTCTACGAGTTGGGAACCATCATTAATAACACATAAGTTCAAATGGTCCAGGAGGTCTAAGAAAGTATGAGAGATGGAATCACAGACAGGAGACCCCCCATAAGGTGTGATGAATATAGAAGTCGCCCTGAATAATAAGAGGAACAGGCAAAGAGGACAAGATGGATGACAATTCTTGGATAACATTAGGATTAGGGTGAGGAATGTATAAGAAAACTAAAGTAATTTTAAGGTGATGAATTTGTACTGCAACTATGTGAGTTCGGAAGAGTGAGATGGGAGAGGGATTTGAGAAAAGGTGATCTGTCTGCTAATTAAGAAGGCAGAGCCCGCCCACCCATCGTCTCTGTCGTCTCTGAGGCATGAATATCCAGCCATTCTAAAGAGTGTAGTAGGTTTCAACCATGTCTCAGAGACCACAAAGGAAATGGGTTTATAGTTATTTATTAAGTAGTTAATCTCATGTTTTTTATTTTTGATGTTGCGGGTGTTCCACTGAAGAAACACTGCCATTGTTGAGATAAGAATTTATAATTGTAGTAATGATAGATTGAATTAATTCAAGAATGCTGTACGGTAGACTGTTTCCAGGATTGGAGAACATGTTTGTTAATGCTGTTGATAGTTCATGAGCAATATTTGAAGAAGGATTGACCTGGTCAGAAGAACCAATAGCGCAACCATTAGGTAGGGAAGAGGAAGGAGTGGAAGTGATGTTGTGATGAGCTTGAAAATCATAGGGCTTAATAGGTTCTGGTCTTGGGCGTCGTTCAAAGAATGAGTTTTTTTATATGAGGAGGTGGAGGGTTGTGGCTGATTTGATTTAGATGTTGTAGAAGTTATATAGTTGGGAAATGGACTATTCAAGTAGACTGGTTTATTTGGTTGGAATGCATACACAATATCTGCATATGGCTTAGTAACTGGGGGAAATCTACGTGCTGCCTCGCCGTAACTAATATTTTCTTCTGACATAATGGCTTTGATGTTCCTTTGCCTAGAGTGTTCCGGGCATTTGGGATCAGTTGCTAAGTGTTTACCTGAGCATATGATGCAAGTAATATTGTTATCTGGGGAATCACAATTAAGAGGGTGGTGAGAAGCAGTACAAAGTGCGCAGCGGGGGTTAGAACGACATTGTTCACGAACGTGTCTAAAGTGGCAACACTTATGGCACAGTATTGTGGGTAATGAGTATATATCTACTGGGAGGGACATATTGCAACAATATACATATTCAGGCAAGGTCTGGGACAGGAATGTGAGTATCACAGTTCCAGTTGGTTCCTAAATGGCCCTGCCATGAATTAATTTCTTTCTATTGAGACGCCTCGCTTTAATCACAATTGCATTTCCGCTACGACAATCTGTTGTGTTAACTAGTTCCTCTAGAGTCCAATCGAAAGGGATATTACGTACGACTCCCATTCTTGTAATTTGGAATCGAGGAATTGTAGCAAAGAGTTTATGAGAAGGCAGAAGAGGGGAAGACAAGAAGTTGTTAACATTTTGGAAATTTTTGAAAAGTACCGCCATTTTATCTCTGCCTACAGTTCGTATTTCATCGACGCCAGGAACTTTATTGTTATAGATGATTTGTGCAATTTTTAGCAATTTCATCCCGTTAGAAAGAGGAGACATGTCAATTTCTGTGCAAGAAATGTGGACTACATAAGGTGTTGCATCACTAACCGTGTACTTAAGATCTGAGTTTGACTCGTATCCGGAACATGTATACGTGTGTTGAACAGATGCTGTTGGTGGAAAAGGGGTACCGCGTTTAGCCTGAATTTCGTTGGACAATTCTAAGGAGTGTTTAGACGCGACTCTGTTAGAGGTTTGGCACAAATCCGCTGAGACGTCCATTTGAACGTCCAACGGTTTCCTCCCGCGATCTGGATCCGCGAACCTTTTCCCCCACAGACGACGTCATTTAGGTTTAATTACTATTAAAACTCAACAGGGAACGTGTAAGTTCCACCACTAATACACAAAACAAACGATATAAATCCTTAATTTAGCAGAAAACAGAGAAATATCGCGAAAATTTTTTCGAAACGTATGGACTCGTATACGTCATCTGTCACTCTCCCCATTGTGAATATGTTGCAGCCAAGTGTGAAAATAACATCAATATCTTGAAATGTCTCACGGGCGTATGGTGTGGTGCTCATCCCTTCTCTTTGAGACTAATCTACAATGCCTTAATAAGAAGTGTAATCGATTATGGCTCCTTCTTGTTAGAACCTTGTAGTACTGCTGCTTTGAATAAATTGGACAAAATTCAATCTGAATATTTAAGAATTGTCTTGGGAGCAATGAAAACTAGTCCAATTAATTCTATGCAAGTGGAATGTGTTGATCCCCCTCTGCATCTTAGAAGGCAGTTTTTCTCAGATTATTATTTATTCCGCTGCATACAATCTGATAACCATCCATTATTATCCAAATTGAGATACCTCTCCGATGAGACTACCTCATCTAGATATTGGTCCCAAAAGTCTTCTCCTTGCTTAATCAAAAGTTTTCATAAATTGTTATCTATTGAAGCCCCTATTCACAACTCAAAACGTTTTCCTCTCTACACTTCCGTATATGAAGCTCTGATTGTTAAGCCTGATGTTCGTCTGAATTTGGGCATAAGTAAAAAAAACTTTTGAAACTGGTCATGCTTTCAACTCTGTTTTGAATTCTGAATTCAACAGCATTAATAACAAGTGGCATCATATTTTTAGTGATGCGTCCAAACGTTCCACAGATGGTATAGTGGGGGTTGGGATGTATCACTCACAGTATGATATCGTTCAAAAGGTTAAATTACCTCCTGAAAGTTCAGTTTTCACCGGTGAATGTTTAGGTTTGTATATAGCGGTAGAATATATCCTTCTTTTAAAATTAAAAAAGACAGTTATCTTTTCGGACTCAATGAGTGCCCTTCAATCTTTAAGTAAATATCTATTTAAAACTAAACTTGTTAGCCCCTTAATTATAGAAACTCGAAATTTGATTATAAAATGTATACAAAACGGTTATTCTGTTATCTTTGCATGGATACCAGGTCACACGGGCATACAAAGAAATGAGAGAGCTGATAGGCTTGCTAATGATGATGCTACTGTATGTGGCGATAAAGCTTATTATAAAATATACGCTCATGACCTCGCAGCCCTACCCAAAATGTATCTACGAAGTTCGTGGAGTAAGCTGTGGTCTAATCTCTCTAAAAATAAAGGCAGATTTTATAAATCAGTTCAATCTGAAATTCCTTTGAAACCTTGGTTCTTCAAATTGACGTTGGACAAAAGGGTGTCGTTTTCCTAATTAGAATGAAAATAGGTCATGTTTGAACATCTGCCCATCTGGCTAAGTTTGCTATAGTTAACAGTGACTTATGCGAATGTGATGAAGTGGAGGATGTGAATCACATTTTCCTGACTGTACAAAATACGATCACTCCGAGTTCTTCCAGAATCTCACACAGCTCCCATTCCTTTACCCACTTCTATCCAAATCCTTTTATCATCAAATAATCATTTGATTTATCGTTTATTAGGTATGTTTATTGTAAATGATGATGTTAAGATTTAACTATTTTTTTCTTACTTAACTATTTATTTATTTTCATTTAATTTACATTTGTACATAAATATATCATATTTATCACTACTCTTTCCAGTTCCTTCTCTGAGCCTCTCCTTTTCCAAATTCCTTTGTTTACGTGTTCTTTTTGGATTTACATAAAAGTTTCCTCGTTTTAATTAATATTAATTAATATTAAAAGTAAAAACCTTGTTTCCTGTATACTGAATACGTTGAATAAGTTCATCAAGATGATCAAGATTTGTCGTTGGCTCAACGCTAACCGCGGAAGCCATAACAGAAGAAAAATAAATTTAAAAAAAAAGAATGTATTATCTATGATGTTTTATTTTCATTCAATAGAATTTCATGAAATAAAATCGTTTTTTATTGTTGTTGTTTAGAAGGAAAATGATAAGATTTTCTTATCATTTTCTAAAAACTACAAAACTAACTTTGGCTGTTTAAGTTTATACAAATGATGAAGTCTTTTAAACTTATTGTACACCAGTCTAGCTTTAGTCGTAAGTAACAAATAAATACATAAAAATAATAATATCAGAAGTACAGTAGATAAACGACAAGAACGGAACATTTATAATGCACCTGTTGTAGTTCTGTACAAGTCGGTTTGTGTGTTTGTTGCACCAACCATTTCCTTCTTCAGCATCAACTAATTGACGTGCACAGGTGGACATAGCCTTTCTGTGTTTGCGCTAACCATTTTAGTATGGATTATTCTTACTAGAATTATGTACAATTTGGATGGTTGGTATATTCTGTATACCAGTTTACATTGAAATATTTCCTATATCAATGCAGACTGGTTATGAAAATAATGATGGTTACACTTTACTCCATGTATGGTAGGTATTGTTAGATAAATCTTAATAATGAATTTTACTCCCAGGGCTTGTCAAATATTTGTTCAGAGCATTTGACATACTGAATTTGGCCCCAGGTCTTTGCGCTGCTGTTATAATAGCCTCATCCTTTGAAAAAACTGGATCCCTTTCCTAAGTAGTGACCCAGTTATATCTCTTTCTCCTTTCACCTCATCTCATCCTCTTCCTTCTTTATGGTTTTCCATGATTCAGCCTCAGCCTGAATGTATGGTAGCAGCCA
Source organism: Dendrolimus houi (assembly GCA_039645545.1). Lineage (NCBI taxonomy): Eukaryota > Metazoa > Arthropoda > Insecta > Lepidoptera > Lasiocampidae > Dendrolimus > Dendrolimus houi. The sequence continues at coordinate 17,135,729 of CM077127.1, read as the reverse complement.
CTACATTTGAAATTCATTATATTAATTATGGACAGATTACCATAAAACCTGAGTATGGCTAGTTTGTTTAAATTTAATAATGACTAGGTATAGTATTATCTCAAATTATTAATAAGAAGTACAAGAGCTACTATGTCTACTATTATGTCATAAATTGACAAGGCTAACATTACTAGTCTCAGCTCAGAAAAGAAAATGTATTTTGCAATCATGAATTTGGTACACTAACTGAATGTGTGATAGAGTTGACATATTTATATTGCATTTTCTAGCTGTTGATTTGATAGTTAACCTAAAGGATTATCCAGGACTGAAAGAAAAAGATATACTAGAAATATACCATCCAGAAAATGATTACCCACGTCTGTTGTTACAAGTCACTAAGGGTGATGTTGGAAGTCGTGGAAGAGGTATGTTTATTTTAACATTCCCCTTGGAAATATTTATTTGAAAAATTAATCTATAGTTCATACATGTGTATGTGTGTGTGCTTGCATATTTGCATGTGTGGGATATGAATTTCACTGTTAAGTAGTGTATTTCCTAATTTCAATAATGCTCTACTTTATTTTCTGAAAAAGTTAAAACTGTTAAGGGTAGGATATTCTCTTTCTGATATATTGGATTTGTAATTTGATGTGATCTTTGTTGATCAATTTAAAAATCTATCTTAACTAATTACAATCATAATTATGTATATGAGCCTGATTTTAATAGTATTGATACAACTGTATAATGCAAATGTAGATAGGCCAATTCAGAGATACATATTATTATGTGTAGTTATGTCACATGTGTTAAAAATGAGAGCTATAATTTTAATTTGTAATACATACATATTAATACTAGCGGTTACCTGAGAGTTCCAAAATCTGCAAAGCAGATACAACCATCAACAATGTCAGCCCACAAGCCGCTACCTGCTTTTGGGCTGCTCGGTGGTGGTGACAACACATTTTATACGCCTTGCCCTCTGCCCCAGTTGTACTATGGACTCCGTGACATGATTTTTAGTGGTGGTTTTTCTATTAGACGACTTATATCTTTAGTTTAGAAAGTATGTGAAGTAAACTTTATGATTATGATTTACAATATTTATCGTTTACATTAAAAAAACCAGTGAGAGAAAATAAAAGTAAATTATAAATTAAACTAAAACTTAAAAATAAACTAAATTATATTATATTTATATTTTGGCCAATTTAAAAAATAATTACCTTTGTAAATTATGGCCAATGTCTAATACATTGGCTATAATCATTATTACATGAAATAAGCTATTTTATTGTAAAGATTCATCAGGATCTTTTCACTACTTTTTGCATGAAAAAGTAACAAACATCTATCCATCCTCACAAAATTTCTTATAGGGACATATTTTCATGACATTTAGTACATATATGAATACTTTAAAGTCTGAATATTAACATTAGCCGCAGGAACCCCCAAGGAATTATTTTAACCTATAAAATTGTTACTTTTAGATACTATCAGTGTTGAACAGAGTATTGCTGCAACATTTCAGCTGAGAACATTTGCTGATGTCTATGTGAATATAGTGAATGTGGCAGATATTGCTTTAGATTCAGTTGAGCTTACATTCAAAGATCAGTATATGGGGAGATCAGAAATGTGGAGACTGAAAAACCATTTAGTAAGTGCTAGGAAGCAATTAACTTTAAATTTCATTTAGCATATAATTGTTATGATATTTATGATAATCATAACTAATAAATTTTTAACTACCTTAGTGTCATAACAAGAAGGTGACTTTCATTGCAATATTTTATCTGTGCAGGAACAGAGAAAGAATACTAATTCCTCCAGCCAGGTGGCCTGTTGTAAGAGGCGACAAAACAACCCATAGTTAGGTGGTAGGGCTCATCTGGATAGGTACCATCCCTGGTCTAGAACATGCCACCATAACAACCTTGAGTTGTGTTCTGGCATGAGTGGCCAAGTTCCAGTACCCTTTTAGAGAGTGGCAGCACATTGGTGGCACCTTTAGTGTTGAAAATATTCATAGGCGATGGTACCACAATTGACAACCACTTTCTATCACAATTGAGCTATCCGCCTGGCTGCTGTAGTGCAGCAATGCAAAAATAATAATCACTGCACCCTAATGTACAGTAGGGCAGTGTGGGACTTACAATATCTGCTACATAACAACCAGTGTCCCTTCCTTTACACTATATCTGACACTGCCGTCACCCCATCAAGCCTTGCTACTGTGGATAGGTCCCATCTGTTATGTTTAGGGATCAATAAACAAGCTCCTGATAAGAGTAATAAGGGCATGCGTTATTTAACTTTATTTACAGGTAAGCACATGCGTTTACCTAAACAAGAAAATAGACTATTGTGGTGGGGCAATCAGATGTCAGGTGTATGAAATGTGGTCTCAAGGCAATAGGGTTGCCTGTGGAGTGATCACAGAGGATACTAAAATTGTATTCAGATCATCAACATCAATGGTTTATTTGTTCATACAAATGTCGTCAGAGATGTGGGACTTTGACATTCATGGAGATTTGTATTTTGAGAAGGCAGTCAATGGGTTCCTTGCTGAGCTATTTGCTAAGTGGAAGGTAAATCTATTTGTATCAGTATTAAATAGTTAAATTTGGTACAAATTATATTTAAACAGTGCTTCATCAAGAATTCAAACAATGCTATTATCATGCATGGACTTGATAAAGTTAAGCTGAACAAGTGAACAAATTAATTATCATAAAATTTGGTGTAAATTTGATAAAGGGAATGTAGGATATATTATTCCGAATAATAGGATGGTTTTGGTGGTTTAGGAAATCAACATTATACAATTGAAAAAAGGAAGCTAATGACAGTTTCATTTTTTATCATCCTTCCTTGAATTAGAATATAATTATAAGAATAATTATAAAAATTACTTATTTTTATAGAAAAATGGCAGTAATCATGAAGTCACAATAGTTTTATTTTCAAGAACGTTTTACAAGGCAAAATCATTGGAGGAGTTCCCTCAGCATATGAAAGAATGCCTGCAAAAAGATTATAGAGGAAGATTTTATGAAGATTTTTACAGGTATAATATGATTAATATGTTTTTTTTATCAGAATATGGTGAAATAATATTTTTATTATATATTATAAATTATAATAATACTGCGAAATTTAACTGAATAAAAGTGAATGAATTTGTATGCAGTTTCACTAGTTGAAACTATGATCTATTTTGTATGGAGCTATTCTTTGATTACATCCAGCATTATTTTCCGAATTAGGTTAAATACAGAATATGTCGTCGCATTTGTTGTCTATGATAATACTAAATTACACACCCAATTAGGCAGTAGATGAACCATATCTTTGCTTAATGTCTGTAGTCAGATGTGAACTTATGTCAAAATAATGTATTTTTCCTCATCTCTTCTGTCAGGGTGGCTGTGCAAAACGACAGATATGAAGACTGGTCGAATGTTCTACTACAGTTGCGGCGTTTGTTCACTGATTACCAAAAAATTGTGTTGCAATATCATGAGAGGCCAAACATGGAAATACCAACTGCTATTAATTCAACTGCTGCCCAAGGGAACTTTTTGGAAGTTCTCAATATGAGTTTAAATGGTAATAATCCTGTGTTACAATCTTAAGTTACTAGGTGTATTAAGTTGACACATATATTGCATTATGCTTTCCCAGGTTCAACCATTCTCTCGAAATTTCATATGCACTTTTATTAAAACTTAAAGTATATCTTTTTATACTGCCCTTTAAATTCTAAGAAAAGTGATTTTTTTGTGCGAAAAGTGATTGAAAATATTATTGCTTTTACTTTTGAAAGCAATCAAATATTATACTCAATTACATAACAGAAAAATTTGATCAAGTATGTTGAGCCTACGTACACTGAAAGGTTCCATAGAGATGAGAAACTTCTACTGGAATTGTTATTTGGCTATGAAATCTTAAAAACCATTTGGAAAACTAGTGAACAGGCTTTATTATCAGATCTAGTTTTGTTGAAAGTATTTTTTAGGTTTGCCATCTTGAACATTCCCATAATTTTTACACCTGGTACTTCAAATGTTAGAGAGGGACACACTTTACGAATTTTGAAGCAAAAGTTGAGACAAACTAAAATGGTGAGCCATTGGCTTAATAAAAAAGTAATTAAGAAACAACGTTGATGTTTCAAGACTTAAGATAGCTTAAGTAATGTTAAAATAATAGGTTGGGGAAAAAGTCTTTTCGCATATAATATGTATAAACTTGTAATAAGATCTCTTTGGCTATATCATTTGTATCTGGCTGGTTTTGGTATCATTAAAAAGTTTTAATTTTAAAGAAGACAATTCCAAATTCTAATTAGGAAAATGTGTGATTTTTATTTGTTTTTCTTATTGTTAAAATGAGTAAATCTAATGAAGAAATTCAATACATTTTAAAATTTTACTACAAAAAAGGTAAAAGTGCAACACAAGCCGCGAAAAAAATTTGTGATGTTTATGGACCTAATGCATAATATAATCTGTGAGAGTGGCGCAAATTTGGTTTAAGCGTTTTCAATCCGGAAATTTTGATATCAAAGATGCACATAGTTCTGGTCGCCCTGTTACGGATAAAATTGATGCCATTTTTTAAAAAGTGGAGCAAGATCGGCATATTAGTAGTTACGATGTAGCTGGAGAACTGGGAATTGACCACAAAATGGTTTTGGCACATTTGAAAAAGCTGGGTACACAAAAAAGCTCCATATTTGGGTGCCTCATGAGCGCACTGAAAGAAACCTAATAAACCGTGTACTCATTTGTGATTCTTTATTACGACGTAATGAAACCGTACCATTTTTGAAGAAGCAGATAACTGGTGATGAAAAGTGGATCACGTACGACAAGAACGTTCGAAAAAGATCGTGGTCATAGGCCGGTCAGGCTTCACAGACTGTGGCGAAACCCGGGTTAACTCGCAACAAGGTGATGCTGTGTATGGTGGGATTGGAAGGGCATTATTCATTATGAGCTGTTACCGCCAGGCAGGACCATCGATTCTGAACTGTACTGCGAACAACTGATGAGATTAAAGCAAAAAGTTGAGAGAAAGCGGCTTGAATTGATCAACAGAAGGGGTGTGGTTTTCATCATGATAACGCCAGACCTCACACATCTTTAGCCACTCAGAAAAAATTACGAGAGTTTGGCTGGGAGGTGTTAATGCATCCGCCGTATAGTCCTGACTATGCACCTTCAGATTTTCACCTGTTTCGGTCTCTGCAGAATTCCTTAGGCAGTGTCAGGTTAACATCACGAGAGGACTACCAAAACCACTTGTCACAGTTTTTTTATCAGAAGCCCCAAAATTTTTATAGCAATGGGATCACGTCCCTACCTACAAGATGGCAAAAAGTTATCCAACAAAATGGCACCTACATACGTTAGTCAAATGTAAATAAACTTTATAAAAAAACTTTTTGAATTTTTATATAAAATGCGAACAAACTTTTCCCCGACCTTATATTACCAACATACAAAAGAGTAGAACAGCTTTTGTTTTATAATATATCATGGATGTTTCTTATTAAGAGTAGGCAAAGACAATGGATCCCAACTTGTTAAAATATTGACATATTTCTTTTCCTTCATTCACTTATATTATCCATGAACTGTAATCTTTTTTAGTGTTCGAAAAACATTACCTTGATCGGTGTTTCGACCGAACTGGACAGCTTAGCGTAGTCATAACTCCAGGGGTAGGTGTATTCGAAGTTGACAGAGAACTAACAAACGTAACGAAACAACGGATCATAGACAACGGCGTCGGGAGTGACTTGGTCTGTGTCGGCGAACAACCTTTACACGCAGTACCGTTACTAAAATTTCATAACAAAGACAATAATATGAATTCAATAGACGATTATTCAATGCCTCATTGGATAAATTTGTCGTTTTATTCGACGAATAAAAAAGTTGCGTATTCAAATTTTATACCGCGAATTAAGTTACCGCCTAGAAAAAGTCAGGAGCCGTTAAGGAAGATGTATGAGGATGAGAGGAAAGGGAAGTTGCTGAAAGAGGATGAATATATTCACAACTCCATTTTTGATTATGACGCGTACGACGCTCAAGTTTTCCAACTGCCGCCTGCGCATAGCACCTGGTAAGATCTTTAGAATGTTTGTAATTACATAAATGTACATTATATTAAAGAGTGAGTGTTAAAAATATATCTGTTTACTATCTCTGGTCTTGAAATATCTTGTTAAATATAATTATAATATTTCCATTTTAATAAAATAGTAAACTATTTGAGTTGTTTAAAAAGAAAGCTGTGTTGTTTTACAATACGATAATAATAAGTCTTAGTTAATTCTGTCTTGGTTAAAAAGTTTTAGTTGTACTGTCAACTGCTTTGCAACATAGCACATAATATAAATATTAAAATCACGAAGGTAGTTAATTCTTCAAATATTAGGGATTTTCACGTGGCTCCTCGCCTACCGTGATTCTTTATCCTGCGGATACGATGACATTACTCTGGATCAAACGGGGTCCTAGGACATCCTTGTTATCAAAAGTATACATATATTTTCTAAGTTTTATTATAATCGATTATTTCCAAAGTTGTGACAAACATAATAAATTCATTATATTATCTGTATACTATTGTAATTATTGTGTGTGATTTGCTTTGTAAGAGGCATTTTAGTAAGACTCGGAGCGAGACACTTCAATCCCTCCGGATTTTGTCTTTGACTGATTGGGTTTTGTCTCACTTTTCCTTACAGCGTTCAAAGAGTAGCTCGTACAAAGAAAACATCAATGGCTGGCCTGGAAAGTATAAGCCGAAAAAGTCCGCCAGCGTCCAGTTTGCATCATAGAAAGATGTCGGATCCAGATATCCACCACAGTCTCGGTGATATATTGGTTAACGGTAGTGAGTAAATTTAGGCGATTGGAAAAAAATAGTACAATATTTTTTGCAAAATGCATAAAACCAATAAAATGGTTTTCGTAAAGGCCATTTCCTTTATTTACTATGTTCGGGAATCCACTTCAGAGTTTTCCGTTACATATTACCCATAACACAAGCGGAATTTACTTCGTTTCAGAATAGACAATGTGTCCGCGGATTTATCTACTATTTATATTTTTATATACTCTTCGAGAAAATTTGTAATGTTGTAAGTTTCTTTTTTATTTAATATTTTGACCGATTCAGTCTAAAAATATGTTCGGTAAAGGTCTAGTGGTGTTTTTTATATAATAAAAATATCATCCTATAGTCGTCCCACTGCTGGGATTGAGCCTCCCATTCACATAGGGGAATGGACAGTATACCCGACACCCATCATTCTCCAAAGCCGATTGGCGGATTTGACACATCGTTTATCTCGATGTGCGGTTTTCATTACGATTTTTACCTTAACCGGTACGCGATAATTGTAACAGTATGCACAGTAGGTCAGAAGGCTGCCTAAGTCATGCAAGCTTTCCGGCCAGGATTTGAACCCGCGCACTTTGAATTTGGGTCGCGTGCGCTAACCATAAAGCGACCACGGCTTCGTATTTCTATACTAAAACGCAAAAGATAAAAGATTTCTGGCATTCTATGGAACTGGTAGAGTTTTACAAAGTTATATGGTTTTTATTCCTATAATTATCACAAATTTATCATTACAGCATATTTAGGGATTGAAACCTCCAAATCGTTAATCAAGTTAACCGATTATCACGAGGAAACGATTAAAATTATATATTATTATATTTAAAAAAAAAGAAATGCAACAACCCTTTGGTGGCAACACTGAAATTAAAAATAATATGCCTTAGAACGCAACTGTTTTGGGACTTCGTCATAGATTAATATGACATAACAGAATAAATAAAAAAACTTCTTATTTCGTTGTTTGGAGGAAAATACTAATGGAAATATGTTTTATAACATTATATAATGCACCAGTAATATGTATATTCTCAATGAATTAAATTAATTGTTACTAATTTCCAGCTTTGTTGATTTCATTCAAAGTTACCTTCTATTGACATTCTTAAGTGTCAAATTGGGCTTTTTATTTATTTTATTATAGTATTATTATTTTTGTACGGCATCATCAAGATACAATACTACACAAATTATAATTCCGATCGGCAGTATTCGTTTGCGCAGATGAGGCAGTTCGGTTTTCGATATGTAAATAATCTATATAAAACTTTATTTGCTAGCTCAGAGTGTTGCTTGCTATGCATTCTTAGCTCTGTCCCGTCTACACGATTCGTAAACTGTGGTTGTGTATTAAAATTGGTCTATTGCACATGTAAATCGGGAGGAATTATTAGTTGTGTAAACCTGTACATGGTTACATCTCCAATGCGGAGCTATCCTTAAAAGAGGAATTACTGTTTTTAGACAAAAGTGGCACATACGAAATGGGCAGTGATGCGACCGATTCACAAATATCAAGTAACCGACTATCGCCGCGCAGCTCTATATCGTCGCATAAGCCCGTAATAAGAACAGGGAGAGCTCTCATTAACCCATTCGATCCCTCACATGTCACTGTCAAGTTGACCAGTAACAGGCGTCGGTGGACTCATATCTTTCCGAAAGGTATCTCTTATTTTTAATATTTAATATTCACGTTGGTAGAGTTATAATAATTCGAAATTATACTATTGTACAATGCCGATCTTAATCATGTACTATTAATTAATGATATTATTAATGTTTTATATTATTATTATTTAATTAATTTATTATTATTGTTACGACCTACATGCCGACAAAAGTAGATTCACACCTGCATACCATAAAGGCACACTTTACTACCTTTCCGCATTTGGACTCCTTTTGTTTACTTTGTGTTTAAAATTTGTGATCAGAAAAACAGCCCATTGTGTATTGTAATCTTTTATGTTAGTCATTAGCCAGGTGTGATTCTCAGAAATTCGGTCCGCGCGGTCAGGTAGACATATTTGGGCAGCATAAAGCAATGCCCTGAGGGAGGGGTGAGGCAGTCAAGCGATAACCACAAACGAGGCAAGACGTGTGTACATGCGGTAATATATATGGTGACGAACTATGCGCGTGTTATTGAATCGTACATTACGTTTGGACTGGTGGTGTTCAGTTATATTTGTACCTGTGTTATACATGTTTGTATGGTTCTAATAAATTCTATAGTAATTCTAACGGCATTTTAATTCGAGTCCTGCAACTCGTAACATTATTATATTATATTAATTAATATTATGTAATAGATTTTTTATTGCATGAGTTCATTAGACAGGCAGACTGCCACCTGATGGAAAAAAGTTACCATCGCCTATGTACATTTGTAATACCAAAGGTGCGACAAATACGCTGTTGCTCTCTTAAGGGAGATTGGAAAATGGTCACTAATGCCAGAACACAACTCAAGGTTCTTATGGCAACATACTCTAGAGCCATCAAGGCGGGCAAATACTCTAACACTTTCCACCTAGCTGTGCGTTGTTTTGTCGTCTCTTTCGACAAGCCGCCCGGCCGCAGAAAATTGTATTATTTTTCCGTTCCTGCACGTATTAAACCTTCTTCTAGAAAACCTTGAGTTTAAAAGAAGTGTTTTTCATTTTCACAATTAAGCTACGTACATAATAATTCGACATAATGGATGTGCAAATGTCCATAGGCACCCCTGACTACTATCTGTAAGGGGCATCGTCTCCTTCTCTGTCTCCTGATGTTGAGGTCACTTAGATCTACACCTATTTCCTTGAAAGTTATTAAAAAACAACATTTTCTAATACCAATGGTCTCAAAACGGGATGCTAACGACGGCGCTATGAGGAGAATAATCGGGAAACCGAACCCTGTTCATCGAAGCGAACACTCCGAACTCAACTGTGATTTATCAATCTAATGATGATTATTTTTTAATTCCTTAAATTACCTAAACCCATAAAGTGGGACATAATTCATTAAAGGTCGCATTTTCAATCTCCAGATAACAGTTATGCCAACATGGTAAAATTAAAAGTGACAGTTGCATAAATAAAACAGTTGAATTGTTTGACTTTTGGATTTAGTCAGATTATAATTTATTCGACTGAAAACTTTTATCTGGTGATTGAAAAATCGGCTCTAAAAGAAAAAATAATAGAGCTGCAACTAATGATGATGAGATGAAAAACTAGTACTTAGAGATGTAATTTTCAGGTCCAACTGGTGTGTTAATACAACAACATCATTATCAAGCCCGTCCAGCCGGCGAACAGGCGTCGCGGAATCAGGACCACCGCTGCGAGACCAACGGAACCAAGGACAATGGAACGACGATTATAAATAACAGTCACTCCATATATCAAGTTGATGGTATGTTAAATTGTTTGTAAATAAATAGGGAGCGTGCATTTTAGGTGGAATACTATTTTTTATTTTATGCTTTAAGAAGGAACCACCACAAATTTGTTCTCGAACTGTCACACACGGTATTTGGGAAGCACCACAAATTTGTGATCAAATACAGATAATTGAAACGAACGTTGAACTGACGCTTTCTCCCTCTAACTACAAAGAATTTGTATTAGAATAAAAGAGACGATATAATTCTCTTGGTTTTGGCGCGGCAATTTTGATGGCAGCTGGCGGCTTGTGGACAAAAATAATATTAAATTTGGCCCCTCGAAAGGGTTAAACAGTGCTAATTTTTAGGTATAAATAATTTTCATTTCAAATGCAATAGTGAGTAGATGACAGTAAAATCAACTCGGACAGTTTTTATCATCTTGCAAAATGCAAAAGTTATTGACCTCGTAGTTTTAGAAGAGTGTAACGTCAAAATAGTAACGTCGTAATTTTGTACAAGTTTGTACAGTAATTTCATCAAATAGCGAATTCATTGTTGTTTATGCTGTAATTTAAATTATTAATTTATGTCAGTATATTTTAAAAGTAGGAGGATTAGGTTTTATTTTCATCCTTTTCTTTTTTAAATAATTTTATAATATATTGTATCACTAACGAGCCTGGTAGATGTTAACCTGCTCTGAAAGGATGAAATCTAGAACCCGATTCCAGCGCCACATACCAGTTCCAATTGTGAACTTAAACCATCCTGGGATCAACATAAATACACAAAAAATAAACTATAAGCGTGCGCAACGTGAGTTGTCAATTGCGGATGAAGGCGGAATTTAAACACAAATTTAATTTTAAAAAAACTTGTGCGTCTCGGACCGCCCGACAGAATTGATAACTTAAACTAATCTAAGTTGAACTATTTAATATTGAAATTGTTTAATTTGAGAAAAGCTTAGGTTATTACTTAAATTTTATGTATATAGCGAGTGGGTTAGAGTGAGAGAGGAGGAGCCTGCCTATCGCTGCCGTATGCGTGAGAGAATGGGAAGCCAGACCGATTGGCGCCGTAACACGTTACGTAACGAACCGGTTTACCCTCCCATAAGAAGTTATCACTTCAAAAACTATTCGTTATTTTCTGCGAATTTTTTCGATTTATTCATAGTTATTCTACTTTTTGGAGTGGAGACAAATTCAACAAATTAAAGATTATAAAAATCGGTCCAGCCGTTCTTGAGTTATAAATTGTGTAACCCGACTTTTTATATACAGGTGAATTTTTCAAGTGGGCCTTCAAGGTCAAATTCTAAACTATGCTAAATAGCGAAGAATACTCGTAAAAGTCTCGAGGCCAATTTTGACGAAAACTAAAGTGGTATCATTAGATTTTTGAAAAATTAATTACTTTTGTCATGATTCGGACTAGCTGATTTTGAAAAAATATACACTGTCTGTATTAATTAAACCTAACCTCGTTTTACTCAATATGGAAATGATGAAAATTATTGTATTTTTAATAGGCATCTATAAATTAATTTTCGAAACGTACGTTATTTTACCTTAAGGTTTAAATAATCAAATCAGTCAATGAGTAAACATTGATTACGTTCAAATGAGTTGCAGTCACATAATCTGCGCAATTTGATGTGTAATTAATGTATGGAATATAGAACATTTTGTTCAAAAACAACCCTTTCCCTTGGTTTCTCGTTTGACATTCCTTCACAGAAATCGACCCTTACAAGGTACACTATGACATGGTATATACTAATACAGAATGTGTGTATTTTTTCAAAATCAGCCGATTGGATCCCTGACAAGAGTAATTGAATTTTCAAAATTCTTGTGATACCACTTTAGTTTTTGTCAATTTCGGCCTCGAGATTTCTTTGAGTATTTTTGGATATTTAGCAGTTTCGAATTTGGCCCTAAAGGCCCACTTGAAAAATGCACATGTATACATAGATGTGTATACATCCTTTTTGTACATCCCCGCGCCATCACATTACGACTTTCAAAAAGTATTTAAATTTGGTTCTTACTATATTTGATCAATTCATTTCTTGTTTGCAACAAATAATATGAAGAACTATACCTGCTATTTGTAGGTAACATACCAAGTCGTAAGCGCATGATAAGCGCCTCTGGGGCGCTAAGTGTGTTAGGAGTCACTTTGGGCACTCCTTCGACCACCAACAACGCGTCACTAGCCTTGCTCTGGGGCGCTACAGGAGAACAGGAATGGACACCAGCTTTGACCACCGGTGAGCTACCAAAATAAGAATATTAATTTTGTATATATAGGATTTTGGTACCTAAAGGTAAGGAGAAACCTTTATGGTCTCAATACGGTGTCTGTGTGCGTCAATAGCTGATTTTTTTCACGAACTACTGTGATTCGAGATATGAAGTTTACCATATTTATAGAAGTCTCGTGTGTGCATGTATAATGTTAAATTAGCGAAAATATTTTTGATGGTTGCAAGAGGCTCGATGAACGTAGTTGAAATTTTAAAATATAAGTGATACCAGTGAATTATAAATAATAAAAAAAGAAATAACATTGTACTAAGTCAAAGTATAGAATACGCAGCATTATTAATATTAACTACTGTTGTATGACTCGAAGCAAATAAAAAGGTTTGTTCTCTTCAGCCGTAATAATTACACGCCTATACATTTATAATATGTTAGTGTAAGTAAAAGAATACAAAATTATATACGTTTACTCGATACATGTATTTAATCATACTAAGTGATAATGTGTACATTGTATGAGTACGTAGATTTATTTTGAAATAACATGTAAACATTTTCTGTTTTCATAATTTTTTATTTTCTAAACAAGAAGTATAAGTAGATAAATAGATATTTGAATGTTCATTTATATTTATTGATATATTTAAATAATCATTTTGAATAGTAATTGGGGTTTTATTTATTATATTCAGAGCTGATTTGCTTCATGGTTGAGATAATTAATAATTGTGATAGGATGAAGTTCATAACCATATCACATATCTCATTAAATTATACTTAACGTTGCAATCGTTTTTAACAATTTTATGGAGGAATTTCATTCATAAACTTTTATTCATTTAAAGTTTAATGTAGTTACATTTTAATAGCTTCTAAACTAAAATCTATCGCTTAAGTAAGGTACGATTTACTTAAATGTGTTTGCAAAATAAAATGTTAGATATGTATCTTAGATGATTGGTTTTCTTCATTGTACATGTGTATATTTTACGGAATAGTTCAATTCGGCAGCCTACCCAAGATCGTATCTACGTAGATTCAATGAGTTCCTAATGTGCACTATCATCTTATATAAAGTAAATAATAAATCAAAGCTAGTTCTTCTTTTAAATGCTTAATGCGGGAAGAACTGATTCTAATAGGCAACTGGAAGAAGCCGTATCTTGTTGTTCTGTTCTAAGAAATATTATTTAATGCTTAATCATGGTCTTCAGCCACATTCAGAGGATTAAATTTAATTTTAATGACATAAAATTAATGTCTGTAATAGTTACAACAACGTTTGCTTTTCTATTACATGTCGCAAAATCGATTCAAAATTAAAATCAGAAATTCCGATACATTATATTAATTACATGTTTAAATTTAAGGGACTCTGAGTTTGGCATTGATAAAGGATCATTTTTACTAAATGTTCGTGTCATTTTTGATGTTTCATGATATCGTCGCATTGAACGAAATAAACTTCGAACCACATTGGGAACATTACGCGGACAAAAGCGAATCGCGCCATAGGTTTGATATCACATTCATTGAATTTGAAACGAGTAGATATTTGCATATTATTATGTGTTTAATAGTTATTATAAAATGCTCTAAGGGGATCTTTTAATTTTAAAACAAACGCTTTATATATTGTTACTAGTGAATTCTACACACATTATGTCGTGATAAAAATAATTGTGTAAGTTCTGTTGATAACCGCAATGCAAAATATCATACGGCTTCACTTAAGATTTACTAAATACTATTGAGCAATATGCGCACTGCATGCATTGATTGGATAAGCTGCATGTATCTTTAGCTTTTTGGGAGCTTGATCTTTTAAATTATCCGAAGTTCTTACATATCATTATCATCCATTCTTTGTTCATAATTATTAGTTTACTTGTCCCAATATTATTTTCATTTGGATTATAACCTATCCAAGTAAAATTTTGAATGCCATTACAATGCATTCGATTATATGCACGTCTCTGCAAAATAACCTAATATTAATCTTATTCTTTATTTTTTACTGGCTCTGTGTATTTATCGACTATCAAGTATTCACGAATATTCAAGTTTTCAAAGAAACTTGAAGCAAATGGTCGCCAGTCAAAAGGTAGACCTATACTACAGAAACCTTGCCAAATTGTAGTTCCTTATTCTGACGCAAAATGAGGCTGCTCCAATAGGATTTTAAGGCAAACACAGTACTTGCTTTAAAAGCAATGAATATCCTACAAGTATTGTTAATTTCTGCCTATATTTACTTGAACTTCATAGCTAGATATAGTCTCAAATGTTTTTCCAAAATCGGAGTGTCAATGTAATATTTTGTGTTCATGAACCATCGCCATAGGCGGTACTATATATATCCTCGTTATCTCTACTTTTACTGTAAAACTAGTAAGAAATTTAATTTATGAAGTATGTACTACCAGTAGAGTGTTTACACGATAAAGTCTTCAGAGATGAACGTATGTGTATACCTTACACTTCTCGGCTTTGGGTGCGTAACTTGACGCACGGTTTGACAACTATAAGCGAAATTACATTTATTATTCAGATATTTATAAAATGTTAAATAGTGCATATAGCGGTCAAGCAAAAGCGGTACTAATTTTGAAAGCTTTTCTAAAATTATAATATGTTATTGAGCTTTTAGATAAGCTTTTTATATAAATAATTAATTACTATGAAAAACCATGTAGATAGAGAGCTTTGTACAACTTGTAGGTTGCATAATTCACGTAAACATTTCTACATTTAAAATTACAAACCACCAAAGGCTTTGTTTGCTGATAAACTCTTTAGCGAAAATTAAATACACTTTCCAATCCGTACAATGTTAATTAGTAAAATAAATCTGCATTTTTAGTTATTAAGCACGTTTTTAACTATACGTAACAATCGCGTAAAATTAAGAAAATACTGTATAGAAAGATAGACTGTGATCATCATGATTGTTAAAAAATAAAAGACTGTATCAGCAAACTTTGCCTGTCAAACCACATCTAATATGCAGCTATTAACTACATAATATCTATAGGTAATAGCAATGTGATTGTAATAGTATTACAATAATAATACAATTGGGATATTTGTATAGTGGTCAATATATTAGCTGCATGTTGGTTAAAAAAGGTACCTACTTATTATAAAGAAATGGCTAATGCAATAATAAAGACTATGTAGCTATCTGCAGTCGTGTTTACGTATGTATTAAGCTCAATATTTTCATAATTATATTTGAGTTTTTAGAATTGAGCATTTTAAATGATTAGTACTCTCCAAAAAGTAAAGGATTCTTTAAAATTTTAAATCACGATTTATTTATAGAATTGATGATTTTAAATTTCAAGTACTCTCCTAAAGTCTTCTTTAAAAACTTAAAATAATTGTTCGTCGCTCTCGTCATATAGGTGTGGATTGGAAATCGTTGACAATTCCGGCGTGTCTTCCTATTACAACGGACTACTTTCCCGACAAGCGTTCTTTGCAGAACGATTACCTCGTGTCAGACTATAACCTTTTGCCTGACGATGTGAACGCTGATTTCGCCCAAAACAGAGCTATCTATAAAAATCCTCTCACGACAATGGAGGTGTTCAAGGAGTTGGTATCACAAAGACTGGCACAGGTAAATTATAATTTTTGTATGCCTACTTTAACGTATCATATCTTTGTATTTTGAAATGGTATGTAAGAAACACTTGAATAAATAAAGAATAATTCAAGTGGCTTAGATTCAACCCTACCTTAGGTGTGCAATAGTTAGGCAGTTTTTTTGAAATAAAGTGTTGCTTGCTACAAGGAAATCGTCGCATATGAAACCCACTAATCCTCCTTAGATATGTGTGGTATACAATCCGTTCATCTGAAACTACCACCCATCTTGATGATCAATCTAAATTAAATAGCTTATTCGAATACACCATACACCACAAAACATAGGTCTTTCAATTTTACCGTTTTTCTATTCGTGGCTTTATTCAAAGAAGAATATTGTTTTATTGCAATAAAATCTAAACTTTACTGTTATATGCTTTACTCACTATGTAAAACATTTTGTTTAGTCGTAATATTTATAAATGAACTAAAATGGATTGACATAAAGAACATAGGAAGGAAAAATATTACAGATAAAAAACATAAGCATAACATTGATGTTCCATGTCTATAATGTTATTAATTCTAAACATGCCGTGTCCGTACATTGAAGATATTTAAAAAACAACTGGAATACACTATATAAATGATGGAGAACACGATACAAATTTTGTTAGCTTTCTTGGCTGCTTGTCGGTTTGTCTTTTTATTCGGGATTCACGTAAAGATTACTGCGCCGATTAAGATGCGGTTTTCGCTGATCGACAGCCAATTCTTAAACCTAAAATATTCGTACCTAATCTCCCGGGAATTTTTCTGGAAATGTTTTAAAATGGCCAGATTGAAAAATATATTTGATTTCTACTGCGATTTTTTCCCTGATCGATAGCAAATTTTATGTAATAAAATGTGTGACATTTTTAATCGCGGGAATCCCGCGGAATTTTTCCCGGGAGCGGTTTGTAGTTGTTCGGGTGGATAAAAATTAGCTAATTCATACGCAGTTTTCAATAAAACGATAGCTTACATTCTTTTTTAAATGCTGTGTTACTTTATATCCCATGAATCCCGCGAATTTCAAATAAAGCGCGGATGAAGTCGCGGGCATATCCTAGTTTAAAATAATATTTATAGTCAAGGTGGGGAAGTCCGTCAGTAGGGTAAGTTCGTGTACCTCTCATTTTTTACCTTTTTTTAAACGGAATTTAACGCCAAATACAATTCGAATGTAGAGTTAAATGGTGTATTAGCTTTAATGGCCGATTTGTTGTCGTCGTAGCTATTCAAACACTGAAATAACGAGAGATGTACGGAGTTTCCGGACTGCAGCCTTATTATTGGAAAAACTACACTACAAATGCTTTTTGCTTACCACTACATATTTTTTTGTATTTTGAATTTATTTCAGGGCTTTCAACTTATTGTGGGTGTGAACGAGAACGAAGTGATTGAGGCACACTGCCCGTCCACTGCGACGCCGCCGCCGTCGAAAGTGGCGCCTCAGATCGGAAAATCGCCGAACGCGGCGCCAACTAAGCGATACCTGCTCTCCATTGGACGCATATTCCACAAGCTGACTTTAGTCGGGTCTACTATTACTGTCACGAGATACAGACCACGGTGAGTGTCTCAGACTATGTTCATAGTCTGGAGGGTAAAAGTAAGGAGTACCATCTCTGTGTTGAAAAAGTATCCGTCAGAAAGCGGATGGCAAGGGTGGTGCTGCGGTAGCATAGGATAGATTTGAAAAGAAACACCAAAAGTAAATAAGTGAGATAATAGAAAAATAAACATGGACCGAAAGATTTCTGCTTTGTTTTTTATTATTCAAAATTCACAACAATTAAATCACTTGACACGTTTTCTCACAGCCTTTTATTTTCTAAAATATTTTAGACTATGTAAATAGTTGAGGTTTTCTATACTTACTGGCATTTTATTGATGTTATGGCACTTGAACTATTTTTAGTTCATATCGTAGTTTTTCGTACTCCAGCGCTAATGTGGTAGATATTTGAACCTTTATTTTCAGCATAGGTACTACACTTTTTCTTAATATAAGATGGTATTCCTTACCAATCAATTTCGTTTCGTAATGCTCGTCAACTTCAAGGTGGATTTGTAGAGTGTGCAAAAACAGTAAAAACACAGTTAAAAATTCAGAATGAAAAAAATTACTTTATTTGTACAAAAAATTATTACAACATTTGCTTCGTCATTCGTAGGCATACAAACATTCTGTTTAAAAGCAAATTAACTACTTTATTTTATGTTTCGCAATACGAAAAAAAATGTTTAAGTACACATGGGTTTAATTTTATCATAATCAATATAATAGCTCGAGTTATCAGTTCCAACTTCATCATTGCTTTCATCAACTGAGCAAAATTTTAATAAATAAAATAAATATTCAATAAAAAACGATTATATTATTAATAAAATGGCATTTTACGTAATTTACTTACTAGTACTTACCTTATGTAACAAAATCTTTTTATTTAATACATAATACCTTAAATGTAGTCCACATTCTGCAAAAATAAATGTATATTATAGGGGAACCTGTTCTACCTCGGAGAGTTCTTCCACCTTTTCGTTTAAAAAAATACCGATAAGCATAACACATATCAAATATGCACATATGTAGAGATCAGTAATTCAACCATATAATCATCATCCGTGCAGTAACGGAGAAAGAATACAATTTCCTGCGGCCGGGCGGCCTGTCGTAAGAGGCGACAAAACAACTCACAGCCAGGTGGTAGAGTATTTGCCCGACTGGATGGCTACCACCCCTGATCTAGAGTATGCCGCCATAACAAATTTGAGTTGTGTTCCGACATTAGTGACAAGGTTCCAGTCTCCCTTAAGAGAGCAGCAGCGCATTTGTAGCACCTTTGATGTTGCAAATGTCTATAGGCGATGGTAATCGCTTTCCATCCAGTGGGCCGTCTACCTGTCTGCTGAAGTCATGCAATAAAAAAAAAGAATGCATTAATAAAAATTGTAAATACCTATTAATATTATAAATGCGAAAGTAACTCTGTCTGTTTCTCTGTCCATCTGTCCGTCTGTCTGTTCCATTTTCACGGTAAAACTACTGGACCGATTTGGCCGAAACTCAGTATCTATATATTTTCGATGCCGAAGATGAACATATAGCATACTTTTTATCCCGAAAAATGGAATAGTTTCCAGGTTAAAAATTTATTTGTGTCTCTGTTTTTTATGCTTTTACGGAAAACTATTGGACCAATTTGACTGAAATTCGGTATATGTGTAATTTTAATATCGAGGGTGGACAATGGATACTTTTCACCCCGGTTAATGGGATAGCTTTATGTAAAGGTTATCTCAGAAAGTAGGATTGTGTTTGTGAAAATTGTGTTTGTTTTTGTGATTTGCCAGTTTCGTCATTTTGGTTATTTTGGTTCATTTTTATCATTTTGGTCATATTAGTCATTTTGGTCATTTTAGTCATTGTGATCATTTTTGTGGTTTACAGATAGATAGACGGGGGATAGATAATTAAAACTAGAACGGTTTGAAATAGAGGATGAAAGGTGTTTGGGAGACCAATCATTTCTCAAGTTTATAGATATAAAATTTATCATCTATAAAAATGTAATAGTAACTCGATTCGTCTGTTTGTTAAGCTTTCACGGAAAACTACTAGGAGTATTGAATCGGTTTTTCTGTAATTCTGTTTAAATGTAGTGTTAATGCCGAAAATGGACATAAATACTTTTCATGTCGGGAGAGGAGATAGTTTGCGATATAAAATGAAGTGCATCTTCGGGGCAAATAGCACTAACATAAAAATTTAATAAAATGTCACCTATATTAATGCCTCCTCTTTTAACGAGGGGTACGTATTAAAGTTTGGGAATTATATCCGCTCCAAAAAAAGGAAAACTGTCCAAGGTACAATAGACCTGATGTACACTGTGACAGGATGAAAGACAAAAACTCTAAAAATTTGTAGTATTTTCGGAATCTGCTGGTCCGAATTAGCCTGCCTGATTTTTTCACATTTTTAAATCCATATTACAAACTCTACCTCTCTACAGAGTATATTATAGATTTGAGATGAAACTTCTGAATAGAAAATCATTAAAACGCATCTTCTTGATATTTTTCGACAAAGTCAAAATAATTATACTTCAGACATCCATACCCGCCGTTCAACATCCACTACCGATATCGATTCCACGCGCCGAACCACGACACGTACGAAGTTTCCTGGGTGTCATTCACAACGGAAAAATTGGAGACATACAATTGGAATTACATGGACCACTACATATGTACCAGGGGTGACACAGATTTCGCACTTGTTGAGGTAATTAATTAGGTACTTAAGCGTTTTTGTGTAGTGTCGATCAATATCAATTTGCTTATCGACCTATCTTTTTCTAAATAAAGTAAAGTTCAGAATTATGTTTCTTAAGAATTGAGTTTTAAATAACTGAAGTATATCGCGCCGGATGTGCATTTAATTTTTAGACAACGCTGTGTCGCACATGGAAAATAACATTATTAATGGATTTTTTGGCGGGAACTGAAAGGAGATGTTGTGATGTGCAGTTTTATTTTCTAAAAATGTGTAAAATTACTCTAAAATGAACAATAATTGTAGGATATTGATACGTTTTGAGTCGTAATCATGTGTTTTGTGAGAAATGTGAACTGTATAGTCAAATGTGGCCTTTTGAGTTGTCACAAGAACTCCGTTGAATGGCACCAGCTGATGTCCTACAGTTCAGCTGTGCTACACGTAGGCTTAAGAAAATGAAGAAACTACATTAAAATCTAAGATCTGGGTGAAAGGCCTAGCTGCCAAGCCATAAACCTAAATAATAATAACATTATTAATATTTATTCAAGATCTTTATATGATTGAGTTAAGATGAAGTGTAAAATTTTTTGATTAATTTCCAAGTTCGCGTAATAATACTGGGCACTTGCTTTTTATGAACATTAATTTAAAAAAGAATTTCCTCATTGATGTCATAAAAAAATATATATAATACAATGTATTACTCGGAAGCAAGGATGATTCCTTAGTATTTAGTCACTTTCTTCCCTTGATAATGTTGACGCAAAAACAAAGTTTTCTGTATCTTGCTAAAACTGTCTCGCAATACAAACCATAAAAATCGTATGTTAATCTTCATTTCTGCAGTAGGATTTGTTTGTATACACTTCTTTTATGAAAATCTATTCATTCAAATACTATAATTTTTCAACCATCAGCATGTGTGAAGTGGGAACAAATAATCATCCCATTCACATTTATATAACGTGAATCGAATCTGTTTTGTTACATTATTACTGAAACACAAGCCGCTCAAATATTGGCGTTTTCGAACCCTCCTGCTGCCATTATACAATCCGGCAACGAAGCAAATCTTAGAAGATGAGGCCACCCACTGCGACATCTATCCGACGCCAACTAGACACGACTTGGACCAACTCACCGACGGATTCCTCAAGATGACTGAGCAATATTTCAATAAAGTGAAAAGACCTAACAAGCAGAGGGTAAGTTGGTATATATGTATGTACAATGTACGTGAATACTGTACGCTGAAGCTAAAAGTTAATCGAATATTACATATTACAAATTTTCAAAATTTTTGGAAAATATTAACAGTTGTTCTTTTACATTAAATTTGTTATTTTCACGTTCACGACATTTGTATTGATATAAGTTGAAGTGATATGAAAAGATTAATTTAATCGAAGGAAATTTTGAATACAATTGATTTCAAATTGTCTTTGTACATACATTGATATTTATTGTAAATATGCGGCGATTTTAACGAATCTTGTTCTCCAAATTGAACAATTTTCATCAATAATTGGCATGAATATATATTTGCACTTATATGTAGACTTATAAATAGTTAATACTGCACTGCATGTCACTATTAGGCACACAATTCTAAAAATTAATACAGTAATTACTAAATTTTGCTTACAACTATAATTTAGAAATTCACAATTAATAATTTTAAAGACTATCTAAAAATTATGGCAGCTCAAACACGGAATTAAGTTTCTTTTGCATGGACTGTAGAACGATTGTTTTTTTATAAAACAAATTATTTGTTTGCAGCATCGTCCAACACGAAATGAATGTTATATGAGCATGTGTGTTTAATGTTTATTTATATCGAATTAAATTTAGTTTGTTTCTGTTGCATATTTTCTGTACGTATTTTGTAATTTCATGTTTGAGGTCCGATGGCATGGTTAACTACGTAGATCGATATAAAAAATCATGTGAACGATCACAGATTGATTAATATCTCTTTGGAAATAACCAACGGAGAATATAGTTATCCAAAAGTTTCAATATTTGACCAATACATATTAAGAATTATAATATAATAATAAGTAAAAACCTTACCTCTAAAAAGCTCTAAAATTTTATTAATATCTCTCTGTGATCCAATACAAAATCAGTGTGAGTGATGCCAGTAAAATGCCTTAAGATCGCGATCTCTCAATACGGTTATTGAGAGCGTCCGGTCAGGGAGAGGCGACAGGTGGCCCTTGCCATGCCACAGTCTAATGGCGTTTACTCAAACGCTGTATGATGAAAAGCCGGTACGCTGTATGGCGAATAGCTGGAATGCAGTATGGCGATTAGCCGGAAAGCCGTATGGTGATTGATAAGCCGGATAACCCTACGGCGATTAGCCGAATAGCCGTGAGGCGTTTAGCCGGAATGGCGTATAAGGTGTGGGTGCTGCAGATGGCGGGTGGCACGAGCGGCGCGCAGGACTCCGCGCTCACCAGGCGGCGCCACTCTACCTCCATCCTCACCAAGAGCGGCCAGGTACCCGTCCCTGACCATATCACGCACGGGATAATACACATCGATATGCGTACGCATGACTTGATACCATCTTTTACTCATTTAAATATGCGAACGAATGTATACGGTAATGCGATTTTTGATTTATAACTAATAATTTAATATTGGATTCAGTTTAACCTCAAATAATCCTTTTGTCATTTGTAACTTTGAGCAATCAAGATTTTACAATTACCTATATATATTTCTATTCTTCTACCGACACTGTCACTTATTTGTCAATTTGGTATACCTTTATGTATATTGCAATGTTAAATATAATATATTTAAAAAAATACATTATATCCCCACTAATGTGAATCGAACCGCAATTAAAATTAGAACGTCATAAAAATCACATTTCGTGTACTTCTGTTGATCCAGTCATGCTTACGATGTTATTATTTGGTGTCCAGCCCACGCCCGCCGCCACTCCCTACGCCTCCACGCCACGATTAATTTGTAGGACGATCAAACGGACGTAATCTACTTTAAAAATACTGTATCCCTTATTATGTTAAATGCATTATTTACGCAAGAAACAATTCTTAATCGCCCGTTTGTTCGCGTGTAAATTATAGATTCCATATTTAAAATCTTTTTATTTTACGTTATTTTTATTTAGCATATTTGCGCACTCATTTGATTGGCTCCGTGAAGTAAGGGTCCGTAACCAAATTTGATTTTTTTAACATTTTTATTTTTGGAGTGGCGTTTTATCTTTTAATCCCTTACTTGTTTAATTGTCTAATAATACTAATTTACAATAATAAGTATAGACACACAATATACTAATCGAATTTAATTAATCGTAATTTTATAGAGAGCAGTGCAGTTAATATTGCCGGACAACGCCAGGTGGATGTGATTTAATATTAATACCGCACTATTGTTGGTGTCTAACGCCGTCGTGTTGTGACGTTGTCCAACCACAATATTGTGATATAATATGTTCTAAAAGATAACAAATTCAGATAAGAAGATTTATTGTTGCATTTTTGTTACAAACTTTATTGATGTCGTAGTTTTTCAGTATATTAAATAAAATAATAGTTACTAATAAGTTTCATTATTTTGCTCGTTTTGTTATCTTTTGGATCTTTATTTTAATGAGATTTATTTAGAATAGATCACGGGGCAAAAATAAATATAATTCTTTTTCTGTTAGTAACTGTATCGGATTCATCCATTTCTTAAAGTTTCATAATCATCACACAGAAAAGTTTTTCTTGTCATTTTATTGTATTTTAAAGTGTTATCTAATTACACGATACACGAAAATATAAAAAGAATTATCATGACAGAATTCTGAAGTCATTTTTGTTAGTAGGTACGATGGTAAAAGCATTAATAGAATATACGTAGATTTTTCCCTAAACAATGTTAATTAAGGACAACAACATTGTACATGTGTATGCAAAAGCGTATATATTTGCACTGCTTTATTATAAAATTATGCACGGAATGCACTATAATACTGTACATATATTGTTTGCTTGCTTATTATTATTTTATTTTTTCTTTACAAATTATATCTAGAGAATCCCATTAAATTCAGAACGGTATATCATGTTTTAAAATGTATGACGTCTCCAATTGGCGAATTTTTTTATATATTTAGAACGAACGCATTAGTGAATATAGATACTGTTCTAAATTTAATATTTAAAGATACGTTTAGTGTAGATCATTAAAGTGCAATGTTTATAGTGAGTGTTGCGTGTGGTGTAGCAGGGCGGTGTGTCGAGCTCACCGTTCAGGGAGCGCGTGGGCAGCACTCGCCTGTCCGACCGGCCTCGCCTCCGGATCGAAGCTATGTCAGTACAAAATACATTTTGCCAGCCTCTTGGGCCGCGTCCTGAGAAACGACGTATAGCGCATGCGGATCACTTTGATTTAGACCACAATACTTTTAAAAGCACAATATAAAAAAAATAGTATTAACTAAATAGTGCGAAATTTATAGATAATATTCTCCGCAATTCGCTCTACTTCGTGACTCTAAGGCTCGTATTCTAGAATAACAAGTAATCGCTAATTAAATTTTGATTTTCGAAGATCAAAATAAATATGCACTAATATTTCACGCGCTTCAGGTAGTTTACAGGTTGACAAGATTGTTCAATTACATGTATTGTTAGATTTTGGCTCAAGGTTGGATACACTTTTAGAACACGAGTCTTACAGGCAGTGACAGATATGGTGACAGTTTGAAAATCACAAAGTGTTTTTGGGTGGGGTATAATTATAGGGCGCATTTATTTATTATGAACAGACCCGATCTTATTTAACATGGGTTAGAAGGCTAAGGCTAAGGTGGGAGTTGCGCTTCGCTTCGCTCCCGCCTTAGGCTTTGTGGTTATTATTTTTTATAACCACGCAAAACTCACTTTATATCTCGAATAAAAATAAATGCGCCCTCTAACTATACCGCATCCGTCTTTTTAAAAATTATTTTAATTTGGCCATTATATTGCGGTTTATTGACTAAAGTTGTCAGGGACATAATCAAAATTAAATAAATATCAGAAAAAATTAGCTTAATACATGTGGCTATCATTGCCAAACATGGCCTCCCTTTGTTTAAACACCTAGAGTTCGACAATTTTGTAGGTATTCCAAATATTCTACTAAACATGTAAACTGGGTGTTGTAGAGGTTTAATTTAAAATAAAAATTTTAAACGCGTACAAAATAATATGGCTTAAAACCGTTTTGTGAATCTTGCTTTACGTGTCGCATGGTGTGCTGGTGCTTTAGCGTTTGACTTGCAGCCGGTACCTATCTATATCTTACTAACCGTTCATTTGCTTCACTACTGTTTAAAATATTACATAAATTGCATACAAGTAATGTCAATTTACTACCAAAGGTAAGGTAAAGGAATGGATGGTAATATATGAAAACCTGGCTTTTATCGTACATGATCGTTCATGTTTCCTATCATTCAACAGATTGCATGTTTCACACTATTGTTATATTGATTAATAAATCTGTTTTTTTTTTAGTTATTCCTTTAGTAATTACTATATGATACGTTACTTTATTAGAAACTTTCCTCTGCCTTTAAATTTTTTGTTCTGTTTCTCCATTACTAAATATTTTTTCTTTATTCCAGATGATCTCTACTTTAATATTTTTTATAATTTAATTGGCTAGAAATTTCCTTACGTTTTACTGTCATTGATTGCTTGAAACGCTTGCCCGAGCCTCTTATAAGTTGCTTAATACTATCCTTAATAGAATGTTTCATTGCAGCTAGTATCACCTACTAAGTCACTAAACACAAGTCAGTGCAAGTAAGTATGCAATGTCGCTTTCTCATTCATTTCTCTTTTTCACTCATTCATTCTATTCCATGTATTAGGTAAAGAATTTTATAGCAATAATTAATAACTAAAGCAAATTAGTTGTACTGTCCGAGAACCAAATTGTAACCATAAGAAATACTTTAAGGAAGTTCGAGAACATTTTTGATAAAAACTTACTGCATTAGTTTTAAAAAAAATGTAATCAAAAAATAAAAAATAGTTTATTCAATATCTGCCCAGTGACTCAGTTATGCATTATTTAGGTTTTTTTAAATTTGGCTCTCTAAAGATCCTCTTCACATACTCACACCAACGGGCACTACCACCACATTGCATTACACGCACACTTCACAAACAAACCAAGACACACAGAGCCTAAAAATTAATAACCCAGACACAGAAACGAAAAAACAACACACATGACACAAGTTAGGTTAATATATATAGGTATAGACATAAGGCACACACTGCACATGCACTTCCTCACAACACCAGCGTGTAACAAATACACTCTACATTAGTATAAGTTTAGTATTAAAATTAGAATAAATTAATATATGAAGTTATTCTTAAGGTACAACCACAACACAAACATACACCCAATAAATGTCACACACAATAACAAATAAGCGTGTATAAATTTTAAAACTTTTATCTAAATTAAGTTGTAAAAAGGGTACGGAACTAGAGTCCGTAGAGTTGATAATAAATAATAAAAAAAACTAAAAAAAAGATCCTCTTAGAAATGAATTCAGAGAGAGACCTATATGTATATATAAAGGGGTAGCTTGTAACGAATTAATTAATATTAATTAGTTCAGTGTATGTAAAATGGTATAACAATAAAATATTTCGTCACCTTTCCAAACTAATAAAATATTTTGAGAATCTCTCCTAGATTGCATGGAATATATCTTCGCTTGGTAGCTTTTGCATCGGCTATAATTATGCTTGCTTAATTATTAATGAATTGTTAACAGTAACATGTATTCTGATGTTTAGGACTGCGGCAAAAGCTGTCTTAGAACGGACGCAATCACAGACTGGAGAATGGGAGGATACTTATGATGACGGGTGAGTTGCAAAAAATGACCATTTTAAATTATACTTTTACATTGACTATTGCATATTGTCTTCTGTATTTAAACTTCTTGAATTTTATTTTAATGTTATGCCTTAAAGTATATTCTATTCTATTGACTTTATTTGTCTTCATATAACAAAAATGGCAGTCCTAACCAAACAAAATTAGGAAGCAATTTGGTGCGAAATAATTAATTCCTATATCATTATTGTAAAAGCAATACAAAAAACATCATTATCATGATGAAACGTAATCATAAGTGCACAAAATATTGTTAAGCCCCAATATTTCCCATCTTAATATAAAATGAATATTTAACATTTTCCAAACAATAATTTAATCAGCAATAAACGCAATATATACTGAATTTGAAAGCTCATTGTGTTAATATATATGGTGGCATTTTTAGTTACGGCATTAGAATGTGCTGTAAAATCCTCGGTGCATCGTTATTATAAAACTTACATTATTTATTATAATTTCTGCAATATTAGAATAAAAAATAATGCGGTCGGGGGACCCCCGTCAGGTACGAAGCTCCTTACGTTAAAACATAAGTATACCATTTTCAACATGTGTACATGCGCGGCGACAGTACCGAATAATGACGGGTTCCAAGGTCTTCTAATTTCAAAACATTGCATGCTATACTTATTAATATTGCTAGGATATGCCCGCAACATTCCCGCTGGATTCCCGGTATACAAAGTACCGCAGCATTTAAAACGAATGTAAGTAAGGTAAGGTATTGTTTTAGTGAAAACTGTGCCGGAATAAGCTAACTTTTATGCACCCAAACAACTGCAAACCTCTCCCGGGAAAAATTCCGCGGGCTTTCTCGGTTAAAAAATATCACACATTTTATTACATAAAATTTGCTATCGATCAGTGAAAAAAATCACATTGGAATTCGATTTTTTTAATCTGGTCAGGTTAAATCGTTCCCAGAAAAATCCTGCGGGATTCCCAGGGTAACAAGTAGCGCAGATTTTAAGTCTAACAATTTGCTTTCCATCAGCGGAAACCGCATCGAAATGGGCCCAGTAGTTTTTACGTGATTCCCGAACAAACAGATAAGAAATTTATAAAAAAGCATCTATCTGTCTGTCTGTCCGTTTGTCCATCCATCTGTACGTCCGTCTGTCTGTCTGTCTGTCTGTCTATTCCGTTTTCACGGGAAAACTACGGGACTGATTTGGCTAAAACTCAGTATATATGTATATATATTCGACGCCGAGGATGAACATAAGATACTTTTCATCCCGGGAGATGGGATAGTCTGCGACATAAAATGAAATGAATCTATTAGTAACATAAAAATTTAATACAATGTAACCTGTATTAACGCCTGCTCTTTAAACAAGAGGCATGCTATAGGTAAACTCTAGTAGATAATAAAAAAAGATCGCCTGGAGGAGGCATAACACTTTTTCCTTACGTGACAATTTCTGCCACTTCACTATAAGCTGCGTAAAAGAACTTTGTTCCAATAAGTGCGATATATTTTCTATTGTTATAGAGTGTTAGAACCAAAACTAAAAGCGAATGCATCACTGTCGGAAACAATAGAGCGTATGCGCAACTCATCGTTAGGTGTTGGTTTCTTACAACAGACAGTTAGTCTGCCCTCTCACACTTTCGTCTCGATTTACGCCATACACTGGCTACAAGCCAACATAGAGGGAATGACGTATGAAAAGGCTACGACCATTATGGAGGTAAAGTACTTTTGTTTATAATTATTTCTTGTTACATGCTTATATGTGCTGTGTGTATATTTATTACTATTCGAAAACTATTAAATATCTACGTAATGTTTTCCATGTTTTTCCTTGTATAAAGCATACTCTCATCGTTAATGATTCCACTATTAACATGTTTCTCTGCTTTTTATAGTCGTGTGTAACGAATCTATATACATGTTAGATTCACATGAATTGTACAAATCGTTATTATAAATTAATTTTCAAATGATATAACATTTACATTGTCTTACTTTGAAAAGTTAAAATAACTGAATTTATCGTCTAAGTCTAAGAAGTCTACTTTTAAATCATTTCTGCCGCTTGACGTAACATCAAAAATAAAATCGCTTATTTGTAACCGGGTCTTGTCTGGCGTCGCCCACATGGTCTAATACTGCATGGATCCGCGGATCTTCCAATTTTCCAGGAAAAATAGTTATGCTTTGTTGGCTAAAGAACGTGAACCAACAAAATTACATTAATATATTTAAAAAAAATGGATAGATTTTTTCGATCGGTCTTAAAATATATAAATGTGAGTGTGACTTTGGAAGTTTATTTGTTTGTTTCTTATTATCGGTCATGGGGATGAATCCAGTTTTAGGCAATTTAATACTACAATTTGTACTTCTGCCATAACGGGAATGAATTGTTTAATTCGACTTTTTAATGGGTTACAAATCTAAAGGTCACGTTAACGAAGCCACACGAAGGATACGAGTTCTTAATTTGAATATTGTATTGCTTAATTCCAACAATTTGTTTGATCTTTCAGAGATTATTACAAGAAAAAATGATATGCCATGCGTCAGGTGACACGACTAAGCGGTTTGTTGTTGGATACTATATGTACCATATCTTGCCACAGAAGAAGGACAAAGGTTAGTTTCTGAAACAATGTTAATACATCATAATAAAAAAATATCACTAATATTTTTGTTTAAGTGTGAATCTTTTTTGACCTGCGTTATACCGCAAGGTCAAAGATAACGATACATAATTGATAGACACAAAACCATAAAGAAACTTTTCAACTTCATGCTTTATATTAAACCTTAATATATATACTATAAGTCCCATTCGAGATTAGACCAAAGAAATTATTATTAGTATTGTTACGTGCTGTGGGTACCGGGAATGGAAGGAACCACCGATCTAAAAGAATATGTCTTTATTTAAGCCAATGCAAGTATAACTCACACTGAACGTATACAACTGATATGTTGCCCAAGTCCGGGATAAAACTACACTCGACGACAGTCACGAATCCATAGATAACACAAACCAGCTCATAGGTTTCTTTATCCTTATCCGGTGTACGTCACTTAACTCTCACGCATGACTCCTACAATGCTTCCACGACAACAAGTCTTCTTCCTTGGCGTGCGCGACGCCACCTTCGCGCATGGCCACTCCAGCGCTACCTCACCGATGCGATACTCTGAGGATGCCCGATGCTCTCCAACGAGTATTTATGCCGCATCGCCTTTCTGCGCCGCTC
The DNA here is from genome assembly GCA_039645545.1 of Dendrolimus houi. Lineage (NCBI taxonomy): Eukaryota > Metazoa > Arthropoda > Insecta > Lepidoptera > Lasiocampidae > Dendrolimus > Dendrolimus houi. Next base: position 17,105,047 of record CM077127.1, on the reverse strand, counting down.
CCGACGACCCCATGCGTAGCCTCGGCGCACCCATGGTGCTCTGCTCCAAGACTCGTTCCAGGATCCAACCGTCCTTCCTTCGTGTGACTTTACCCACACGCGTGTCACCTGCGGCGCTTCCCAATACGATGCACGCAGACTGCCCACAACGCCCGTCTGGAATACCACGCCGTAGTCCGCACAGCGCCACCTTTACCGACCCTGCCGCAGTTTCAGCGCACTCACCGGTACTCGCCTCCGAAACTCGTACCAGGGTCCTCTTCATCTGCCCGTCGAACCGCCTACGACACGCTGCGGCCTCAGCGCGTAGACCGGTACTTGCCTCCGACGCTCCCCTTCCATCTAGCTAAGCCGTCCTCTTCGTCTTCCTTCCGAGACTCTTTGCTTTCGCTTCGCCAGCCCGTGCGAGTCTGCCGCCTTTTTTTTTTTTATTGGACTTGACTTTATGTTGTTGGTCCGAAGACCTCACAACTTTACCGGGGTTTTTCAGGGCGAGTGCAACTTGCTCGAGGTCTTTGGGTTTCGATCGGCTGGACTTTTTCCATGAGAGTGAAATGAATCTAATGATGCCCATCCATTTTTCGACACAATGCACTAATTGAGAACGGGCGACGGGTAATCAGGGAGGAAGGATCCCGGCGGACCGGGATCGGCGGTTCGCGGTGGCCTATGCTATCTTACTGCCGTTTCGCAACGTGTTTGGTTGGGAGAGAAGAAACGGCGAAAGAAACTTCCCAGCAACACGCCTAGTCTATCCTTTGGGGACTCCGGAGTCCCAATCAATGGCGTCCGTTATCTCGGGACGTGGAAGGTCGAGATTGGCGGCGTCGACGCCGCCGTATGTGTCTGTCTGTCGGTGCCGCCACCACCGCTAACCGCGGGCGGGCTGATCCACCGCGTTTTGTGATATCGTCGACCTTGTCCATGAGGATGTTACGCGGTCGTCGCACGAGAGCCTTTCGTCGAGGCTTATAATCGGTGCGCGGACGCGACGAGGGGCCGATGGTGCGGCGCTCAAGATCGAAATACTTACGCGAAAGCGACGTAATGTAGTTTTTGATTTTCAGATCGCGGTGGATGTCGACATTACGCATAAGGGGAGCACCGACGGCTCTGCGCATGAATTTATTCTGAACGATTTGCAGTTTCTTTAAAAGGGCAGGCTTGGCATGGCCGAATACCACACTCGCGTATGTCGATGATCGGGCGGATGCATGTTTTATATCCTGACTTGTCCTGAGGACATTTTGCTTCGTTTATCTATCATGGGTGCTAGACGACCCATCACAAATCGAAATCACCTATTCCGGACTATAGTGATATGCTCGCGAAGCGCAAGTTCTGATCTAGGTGACACCCAGGACGTACTTTGCCCAGGGGATCTCTTGTTCGTAGAGCGAGATGGTTTTAAGCGAAGGCAAGCGCGTTTGGGAAGCGGAAGCGTGGAGGGGAAAGAACATTGCTGCGCTTTTCAACGGGTTTACCTCTCCATCCTCCATTTGCGAAACCATTCGCCTAGCTCTGTTACAGCTGCCTATAGCCGGACGCAAGCCATTTGTCGGTTGTGATCTGATGTATAGAGTGCCAGGGTGTCATCCGCGAAGAGGACCAACTCTACATCTGGAGTTTTTGGGATGTCGCTGTGTACAGCGTGAAGAGTAGTGAGACAGGGCCGAGCCCTGTAACATCCGGCTGTTAGTGGGTCTGCCGCCTTTTTTAAAATCGATTGACTTTATGCCCTGGTCCGAAGACCTCACAAAACGCCGGGGGTTTTCGGGGCGAGTGCTTTGCGAAGCGAAGGCGCTCGAGCCACAGGAAATCGAGGGCTCCTCAGGGAGTTTCACCTCGGAGGACCTTAAGAGGGGATGAATCTAATGATGCCCACCATAGGGCGACACAATGCACTAATTGAGAGCGGGCGACGGGTAATATAAAGCCCGAGAGGAAGGATCCCGGCGGACCGGGATCGGCTCCTCTAAACCTATACTATTGTCCTGCCGTTTCGCAACGTGTTATGGTTGGGAGAGAAGAAACGGCGAAAGAAACTTCCCAGCAACACGCCTAGTCTATCCTATCGTGTGGAACTGGCGCCCTCGCGGGGACGTGGAGAGATCGTGATTGGCGGCGTCGACGCCGCCGTCTGTGTCTGTCTGAGGTCTGCCGCCTTGCGCAGATTGTCGGGCTTATATATCCGGCCGACACTAAGTCTATCCTTGTTCAACAAATATTACCGTCCTTGTTATTTACTACGAGTTTATTCCAGTTTATTCTCGAGTACATCCATCTCGTTTTAACAATTGTCTGAACCTATATTTCTATCCTGCTCTTTCGTGTCCTTGTATTGCAACATTGTATTGTGTATTGTTAAGTGTAGACTACGCGCTAATTTAAGGGGAAGAAATTCCGCTACGCGTATCCGTCACAGTATGTTAGCTACTATTTAGCAAAGTTATTCGATTACTAGGACAGCATGTTCTAATAGGTTGGGGAAAAAGTCTTTTCGCATATAGTATGTATGAACTTTTAATAAGGTCTCTTTGGCTATACCATTTGTATCTGGCTGGTTTTGGTATCATTAAAAAGTTTTAATTTTAAAGAAGACAATTCCAAATTCAAATTTGGAAAATTTGTTTTTCTTATTTTTAAAATGAGTGAATCTAATGAAGAAATTCGATACATTTTAAAATTTTACTACAAAAAAGGTAAAAATGCAACACAAGCCGCGAAAAAAATTGTGATGTTTATGGACCTAGTGCAGTATCTGTGAGAGTAGCGCAAATTTGGTTTAAGCGTTTACAGTCCGGAAATTTTGATATCAAAGATGCACGTCGCTCTGGTCGCTCTGTTACGGACGAAATTGATGCTATTTTTGAAAAAGTGGAGCAAGATCGGCATATTAGTAGTTACGATGCAGCTGGAGAACTGGCATTTGAAAAAAGCTCGATATTTGGGTGCCCCGTGAGCTCACTGAAAGAAACCTAATGAACCGTGTACTTATTTGTGATTCTTTATTACGACGTAATGAAACCGAACCATTTTTGAAGAAGCTGATAACTGGTGATGAAAAGTGGATCACGTACAACAAGAACGTGGGAAAAAGATCGTGGTCAAAGGCCGGTCAGGCTTCACAGACTGGCGAAACCCGGGTTAACTCGCAACAAGGTGATGCTGTGTGTATGGTGGGATTGGAAGGGCATTATTCATTATGAGCTGTTACCGCCAGGCAGGACCATCAATTCTGAACTGTACTGCGAACAACTGATGAGATTAAAGCAAAAAGTTGAGAGAAAGCGGCCGGAACTAATCAACAGAAGGGGTGTGGTTTTTCACCATGATAACGCTTGACCTCACACATCTTTAGCCACTCAGCAAAAATTACGAGAGTTTGGCTGGGAGGTGTTAATGCATCAGCCGTATAGTTCTGACCTTCAGATTTTCACCTGTTTCGGTCTCTGCAGAATTCCTTAGGCAGTGTCAGGTTAACATCACGAGAGGACTGCCAAAACCACTTGTCGCAGTTTTTTGATCAGAAGCCCCAAAATTTTTATAGCAATGGAATCACGTCCCTACCTACAAGATGACAAAAAGTTATCCAACAAAATGGCACCTACATACTTTAGTCAAATGTAAATAAACTTTATAAAAAATTTTGAATTTTTATATAAAATGCGAAGAAACTTTTTCCCCAACCTAATATAATAAGTTCATCTATTGATTTTTCTATATTCAAAACCTGTTTTGTTCGTGTGAAATAAACTCGACCTTAAATAACTTCAGATAGCCACTTATTCTCAGATCAAGTACGACCTTGTTTTTAGAACTACCAGATTACGTAAGACCACTCGGTGATTTGCAAAGTTTTGAAAATGAATGGATGGAGGTGGAAGTACTCGGGCCTAGATCACCCCTCCTGCCATTAGAGGTTACCGGCAAGGCGATTGATATTTCTGGCTCGAGTCCCGTCACGGATGACACTGGTGTACCCGCATTCCTATGTGATAATATTGACTCCACTTATATGACTCTGGAAAGCGAGGACTGTAAGTATTTGTAAATTTATTTAAAAAACTTTGTGCGCAAGCATTCTCATAGGTTATAATGCACTTAGATTTTTATCTAGGCGCTGTTTGCCCCTGGATTTACATAATTTTATTAATATTGTTCAATAGTATTTATATTTTTCATCTAAGTTTTAGTTTATGTTGAACAGTAAATGCCGAGTTGCTAATCTTACTATCCATTCTTTTGCAATACTTAGATGGAGTTTATGTCAAATTTTAAACCAGTAGGGATGCTGTATGTACCTAGTATGCGTAGTAAATATAGTAAATCGCTAAGAGATTTTCATCCAGTTATGAATTTCACTGTCTTCTGTTATTGGCACTGGACAAGCTGCTGCTATCCTTTTATGTTTTGTGTTTGATTGGCGCTGATAACCAAACCTCTGAGTGCCAGTCTCAATGAACTAAAGTTACTTATATGTTAGTATTAATTAGTTTCATAGATTGTCGGCCAATGCGACACTAAGCCGCAAACGTAGCCAACATGAAGCCCGCGAAGGCCACCGGACGCGGCAGACTGGCTAACGAGAGCCATTGAGAGACCACCGTTATGCGAGAAGGCTCCAACGTCTCCAAACTTTGTCACCGACGGGTAATCGCCCGCTGAGTAGAAGGCCAGACAAAGCGGTTTCGTCGAGGCTGGAACCTCCTCATCGCCTTTAATGGCCAAAGAGAAAATCACAAAAAAGACGGCCTTTCAAATTTACACAAAAAATACTTATCATTTATATGCATGAGCCAGTCCAGTGATAACAATACAGATCAGTGATCCATTCTCAAAATCATCAAAATATTGTTGTTTTATTTGTCAGTGTATAAGCAGACTCACCTGGACATAGACGTGAACAACAAGAGCGATCGCATAGAGTGGGGCCACGCGCGGTATCAGGCCACCTTCCGCCCCGACCAGGCATACGAGATGTGCATACAGTGGGCCGTGGCCAGCGGGAACATTGTCGCCGAATTGGTAAGTATACCATATATGGTATACTTACTTAGTTTCTGGTGACCTGTCATACAGATTTCTTATAAATCTATTTCAGGCACCAGTCTCACACACCAAGTTTCTTAGTTAATCTGTTGTGTTCAAAAATAAATAAAGTTATTATTATTATTACTTACCAATATTTCATTAATTAAAGCAGTATGATAATAATATAATAGATAACTAAATATGTACGGCCGTTTCAAATATACATAATTATTTTTTATAAAGCAATAGAATTCGTAGGTTTTATTTACATAGTATGACACATTTTATAATAAATTCTAAAACAACATTAATTAAGAGTGGATCTTGTTATTATCTTACTATTAATAATTTTAATAATTTGCTATTTAAACAACACTAATTACGCTCTTTGATTCGATAACGTTAATTCGGCTTCGGTTTTTTGCAAGATGATAAAAAGTATCTTAGTTGATTTCAATATCAACTCAATCACCAATCTGCCTACCCTATTACTTTAAGTAGTAAGTTTAAGTATGTACAATTGACTATTAAAGCTACGAAAGTGGTGCTTGCCCTATGCCAGTATCCAAACCCACATCATTGGAACGAGACACAGATACTTTAGCTGCTAAGCTTCCACAACTTCTTTATCTCTATACTAGTTGTTAAGAGTTAGCTTTTTTGGCGGATACTTGATTGAATTAAGTATTGCTGTACAGTTTTGTTTTTGCTGTACTTTTTTGCGAAGCTCGTGAACAGGCAGATATTGGTTAAAAAAATATTTTGCAGATAGTCGGTTGGGCTCGCAAGGCACAAAGTTGTCGGCTACAGATGGTCCCCATACCCGCAGACCCCCTCGCGCTGCCCTTCACCCTTAAATCGGACCCCCTCCGGGGACCCATTTATGTGCCACTGAACGAGGAACCGCTGCTTAGGAATAAAAGAGCTTTGTTTGAAGGTAACTTCAGTTTATAAAAAAAATAAACTAGACATTTGAGCCCTTATTTCCACACGTAAACATTATTTAAATATTCTTCCAGAACTTGAGCATATTTTTGTAACAGGAGCATATATGTATATATATTATATATAGTGGTGGTCATATAATTAGGAACGCTGATTTAAAGTGAAGATTTTTTTCAAACTAAGACGCAAAACTAATTGCATGCAATTTTTTTTGTTTCTCTCGATATCGTAAAACTTTTCCATAATACCGCGGTATTCATTGATATGATTAACTAAAAATAAATAGACAAACTTTTTACACTACTTCTAAACATAGTATTTCTATTTACTGGCTGGTCACGTAATTATGAATGCTAAATAGTTATATATACATACCTTTATGAGTTTTTGGCGGGAACTGAAAGGGGACGTTGTGCTGTGCAGTTTTATTTTCTAAAAATGTGTAAAAGTACTCTAAAATGAACAATAGTTGTAGGATATTGATAGTTTTTGAGTAGTAATTATGTATTTTTGTGAGAAATGTGAACTGTATAGTCAGATGTGGTCTTTCGAGTTTTCACAAGAACTCCATTGAATGGCGTCGGTTGTAGCCTGCAATACAACTGCGCTACTATACGAAGACATATTATTACATCAGAATTGGCTGTATGGACTAAGATTCCTTTGCCTGCCTTTGTGGCGAATTCTACTACTACTACTACTACATACCTTTATTCAAATTTAAATAGAGAACACTCAGTCGATTTGTTACTGTTTATATAATTTTGGCGCCATTTAGTGCTGTAAAAGATTAAATGTGATTGCTTCTTATGAAAAAACAATGGCAACAAATAAAAGTTGTGATAAATCTACAAGGGAAGTAATAATAAAACTTCGCCGGAAGAATTAGTCTTATAAAAAGATAGCCGACCAGCTGCAATGTTCAAAAACGATGGTTTTTCTCGCTGTAAAGCATTTTGCTACGTATCAAACTACTTCGAATGTTCCACGTGTACCTAAACAGAGAAAAACAACTCCTCGAGATGATCGAAACATCGTTCGTATGGCAAAATAAAATCGTTTTAAAGGGTCCAATGAGCTGAGAAAAGAATATTTTGGTGAAAACAACCCTTTAGCAATCTCAGCACGCACTATTCGAAGACGTTTGGTAGAAGAAAAATTGCACGGTAGGATAGCAAGAAAGGTACCCATGTTGAAACTTTGCCACAAGCAAGCCCGGCTTGCATTTGCGAGAAAGTATGAAAACTGGACTATGCGTCAGTGGAAAAATGTACTTTTTTCTGACGAGACGAACATAAACAGAGTATGTTCTGATGGAAAACGATATGTACGACGTCCCCCGAATATAGCATTCAACCCTAAGTACACGAAAGTTACATTAAAGCACGGTGGTGGAAATGTGAAAATTTGGGGGTGCTTTTCTAGACATGGTGTTGATAGAAGGTAACATGGATCAGTTCCAATACAAAATTATACTGGAAGAAACAATGTTACCTTATGCTGAAGACGTTCTACCGGTTATTTGGACATTCCAGCATAACAATGATCTAAAGCACACTGTACGCACCGTAAAGGAATTTCTTACAGCGCAATCAGTTTCTGTCTTAAACTGGCCAGCTAACAGCCCAGATCTAAACCCAGTGGAGAATCTGTGGTTCGAAGTAAAGAAAAAGGTTTCAAATACACAGTGTGGGAATTTAAGAGAGCTGTACGACGTTTTTAGAAGAATGGAACTATCTCTCTTGCGAAATGTCAAAAATTAATAGAGTCAATGCCTCGCCGGTGTAAAGCAGTGATTAAAAGCCGTGGATATGCTATTAAGTATTAATTTTAGTTAAAAATGTATTAAATTGCTTTTTAAATTTCTCGCGCTACATATTATTGTGATTTTTAAATGTGAGTGTCATACAAAACGATTCCCGAGCAGCTTAATAAAACGTTCTTAATTATTTGTCTAGCTTTAGTACTATTTGAATGTTTTACTTTGGTAAAATAAATAAAATGTGAAAAAAATAGTTAGCGATTTTATTCTTTATTCCTAAGCCACGTTGCTCTATTAATGTGGCTATTTTATAACATAACTAGTTGCTTCTCAGAAGGTACACATCTCTGTGTATGACACGATTTAAATAAAAAAACTTCTAAAACTTCAAATCGTTCTTAATTATATGACCACAACTATATATTAGGGTGGGTCAAAAAAAATTTTTTTTTACAAGTGTTACGGAAAAATGAGTTGCTAGACACATTAAAAAAATTCTCACCAAATATGAGCTCTTAATTTCAATAGGAAGGTCCTACGCATTTCAGTTTTCGATTTTTTCCTTAGTCCAATAGAAAAAAAATCATATCTCCTGATTGATTTGTTCATGAGTTACAAAATTCATAAGCAAAAAAGAAATTTGTCTGAAAATAATCAAACTTTAATCTTCAATATTTGTTAAATGGTGACATTTACGATAAAAATATAAGAGACTTTTGTTGTAGAGCGTTTGATTTCCTACAAAAAAGCACATTGAATTTTGCTGCTAAATCAATTACTAACGGCGATATGATTTTTTGTCTATTGGACTAAGGAATAAATCGAAAACTGTAATGCGGAGGAGGACCTTCCTATTGAAATTAAGAGCTCATATTTGGTGAGAATTTTTTAAGGTGTCTAGCAACCTATTTTGCCGTGTCACGTGTAAATAAAAACAAAAATATTTTTTGACCCACCCTAATATATATATATATATATGTGTGTGTGTGTGTATATGTTTATCTACATTTTCTAAATTGCTTATAAGTATGTAATAAAAGAAAAACAAACGTATGATATAAGACATCCAAACAAAGCCTCTTTACATATTTATATTAAAAATTAGTACATTTTGCACACATTGAATAAAGTATTAAGCAAAATATAACTTTTTACATTATATTAAAATATATTATGTACTTTTGATATAAAGCACTTTTTGTGCCTAAAATGTGGTTTATATTATATATGAATTCAAAATTTGCTCATGTGAAACGATCAGTAACGCTATTTTGTTGTAATAAAAATAGCTCCAGACGGTACAATGAGTAAAATGAAGACTAGTCACGTAATTTAACCATAACTTATTAGTCCTATCGCGTGTTTCAAAATACACTGACCTAACTCAACAATCGGTTAGTAGACACTGTTATAGACGGTCACGAATATTAAAATTTCAAGTAAACACTCTTTTACAAAATTTCATACACTATTTAATAGTTATCATGACAAGCTTGCTTTAAAAACTGGTATAAATATAAGATCCTTAACATCCTGAAAACTGTAATTGTATTAATTTTATTAATTGCTTGTGTAGTTTACTGTTCAGGGTCTTTCATGTAAACCAATAGAAACCATGAAGTATAATAGAAATGACACTCCCAATAATTAAATTTTTTGGCTTGATGGCTAGTAATACTCTGTTCGCTAGATATCTCTAGGATAGAATACTCGTAATTTTACTTACGTACTGATAGTTTATAATGTAGGTGCTCTTTAACGGGCCATTCTTTAAGGCATCTGCGATTTGATCGTGGTACGTCTACCAGCACCAACTCTACCACCCACACTGTTGTCGTACATTTGTTTTGTCAATCTTCTTTCATCCATGCTCTCTACATGTGCACACCATCTTAATATTCCTTTCTCAACTCTTCATCTTCTTTCAACTCACAATGTTCCCTAAAATATGTATTAAACTAACTTCTGCCCGCGACTTCGTCCGCGTGGAAGTCCCTCATGACTGCCCGCCAGCCTTGCACATCATAAATGCGCGAGCAGTACTTAATCATTATTTTGCTGCGATGTTATTTTAAAACTGCGATATCTCCTAAGATATTAATTGAAATTGAATGATGCAAATGGCATTTTTGTTTTAAATTAAATATTTGTGATAAATAACGTATTTATTTGGATAAGGATTAATATCATGTTTATAAAAACACCTTCGCAAATAATGCATTATTTTAGAACAAATTTGGTTAGCATAAAAAAGGTTATAATGAGCCAACGTTAAAAGATAGACATATGCTGTCGCGGACTTTTTTTACAACCTTTAAAGGGGAACAATTCTGTCACACATGAATTTTGCGAAACTTTAACCGTCTACGCAGCGCACGCAGCGGAAGCTATCAAAAGGAAAAAATACTCCGATTATAAAACATTCTTCATTGGTGCTCCGATCCTATTGGTCGTAGCGTTTTGATATATAGCCTATAAGCCTTTCTCGATAAATGGGCTATCGAACACTGAAATAATTTTTCAAATCAGACCAGTAGTTCTCGAGATTAGCGCGTTCAAGCAAACAAACAAACTCTTCAGCTTTATAGATAATAATTTAATTATAATAATAGGAATGTATAATAGCCCAAAGCCTTTTCAGAGTTGTTATTAATTCTAGTAATCTTCTTCCATGTTATTAGTAATACTTTTATAGGCGCTCTACATTCTCGCGAGAACACTAGTAGTAAAGCGCGAGGATCTAAAATATGAATCCTCTTGTGCCTTTCTCCTATACTGCGAAGTTCTCACAAGAATATGGAGCCTCTATCACTATCGTCTCCAACAGGTTTTCCAGAGGAAACGTGGCAGGAGCGGCTTTTCTTATTCCTAGAAGCAATAGTTTGTCGTTTCGGCTTCATAAAGTGCACGGTTGAGAGTACTCACGAGTCTGGGGTGGGAGACCACTTGTACGTGCACGTGACTGGGAACATGTTCATACTTATACCGACCACAACGAAGACTGAGCAGAAGGCGCTCAGGTCCAAGCCAGCACCCAAGCCACTTAATGCCAACAGGTGACCGATTTTTTTAACAGTAATTATATGACTAAATGAAAAAATTGAATAGTGCGATGGCAATCCATCAAATATAAAAGATTCCATAGAGACAATGAACATCCGGTGCTTTCTTAATCGATTATACTTCACAGATCTACAACAACTTGACGAGCATTATTCTAACCAATTTAATTCTATTTTGTAGCCCTATACCGTCAATTTTATACTGCATAGTTAAAAGTAAAGGGGGCCAAGGACTTATCAAGAATTAACATTAAAGGTAAAAAGATGATGAATTTGGTATTATCTACTTTCGATAATATTTATGCCATAATGTACCTACCTACTTACACATAGCCTACTTAAGTTTATTAAATTACATGATTATCTTTTCCGGAGGCCGTGAAGAAGAAAAAAAAATCAATTCAATTCACTTTTGTAGAATATTAAGGGGCTATTTGTTTCAAGTGACATTTTGTGAGATTTTAATATAATGCGTGTTTTCATCGTAACCTTTCGACTTAAGGAAAAATGAAGAAGTATGTTAAATATTCTTCCTTTTCTAATATCAAACTCATATTAATTATGAGTTTTTATTCATTTGACACTTCAAATATTTCTCCTGAAACTTTTTCAAAATATCGTTTCAAATAAATAGTCTTTCCAGCCCTCGAATTATTATAATGAAGATGTATGATACTACAGTGTAAACTCTATATAACAACACTAAAGGGGCTGTGCATTTTATGGCGTTATAGAGAGTTGTCGTTAAATGGAGAGAAGTCTGTTATTTTTGTCTGACGTCTTTTGCTGCACCAGTAATTTTGTTGTATTTTTTACTTATTTTATTCATACCTTGCGATATCGATGTCGAGACCTCTTGGTGATAAAGGAAGTACGAAATTTCGGTATTTCGGAGTTTCTTAGAAATTTCGCTATGTATGATGCCGACAGTCGAGTTTATTACGGGCTAGGATAATAAAGCGATAAAAGAACGTTGTCGTCATTGAGAGTGGGCGTAATGCTATATAGAGTGTGTCATTGTATGGAAGACAAGCTTTTTTTTTTTATACAGAGGAAATCCGTTTGAGGACCGTGAGCCGCGCGAGGGGGAAAGGTCGCGGCCCGTGTGTGGGATTCGCCAGGTCGGGGTGGCACTAGCACCCCACTTCGGTGTGAGATGCTATTGCCACACCGCGGTTAGGTTACCCACTAAAACCCCTGTCCGATCCCGAGCGTCCTTTGTCCGGGCTGTGGGCTCGCTCGCGCATTCACCATCAGCCCGGACGGACGACGGCCGGCCCCTTTGCGGGCTGGCCTCACCATTTGGATAGCCGGAGATCTGGGTCTCTCCGGCTCCTCTACTTTACCCCGAGGTGAAAGGGGACGCGCGGATCGGGGCGCGTCCCTCCTCTCCGGCCTTAATGTACGGGCGGGTCCGGTTTCCCCGCCGGTCGCCCACACGGCCGTAGCCTACGGCGGCTGGAGGTCGTCTTGGACTACCCTCCGTCGTCGCCGTCGGCTCTGGCGGGAGGGAAGCGTGGCGGTCTGCTCCCTCTCCCGCTCCGCCGCCTCCTTTGCGGACATGACGGTCTCGCAGAAGGAGGCGGCTGCGTCCCACGCGTCAGCGCTCCCGACCATGGTCTTCACCACGGCCGGGAGGGAGAAATCCGCCCTGATGGCCGCGACGAGATCACGGCGCTGCTCGTCCCAGACTGGGCACACCTGGAGGGTGTGCAGCGTCGTGTCTTCGTTGCCGCCAACGCAGTGGTGGTACCCTGACGTCTGTTCGCGCCTTATTTGACACAGGCACCTCCCGAAGCATCCGTGCCCCGAGAGGACCTGCGTCAGGCGGAACGTCAGGGTGCCGGTGGAAGACAAGCTAAAGCAACCAAAGCCAAGTAATTTCGACGCTTAAGGGAGTTTGTCGTTAAATCGACTGACGTTACATTGAGTTTACACTGTATTTGTAATATTTGGTTTCGTTATCAGATACCCGGTGCATCCGGAGGCGGCACCGAGTCCCCACGAGGGCTACATCACACGGCACGTGCAGTGCAAAACGAAGGACGACTACGATAACAGCAGACGGGTAACCTCACTGTGGCCATATACTAGACACAAACACATTTTTTTATAGTTTTAATCAACATATATTAATAAATAGCAGTAAAACATATGATATTGATAGACATGTGAAATCAAATGAAATATTTTTATTTGAAGAGAAGTCTGTTACGCATAACACAAGTGTAACTTGATTTATTTTAAGGATATACAATATGTGTATTTGCTGCCAATTATTATTATTTTATTGATGTCCTTGAAGACCACGGGCCATAAAAATGGCGCGGACTTTTGGAGAGCTTGCCATGGGAATGCCAACACGTAAAAGCCCCTTGATGTAAATGTGGCGTGACACCGACCGGCGATAAACCCTGTCTACAATATTATTATTATTCAAAAATACAACCTTATACTTGTTATTTAAACGCCGCCATTTTGGCGTTTTCACGGGACGCGAACACTGGCGTCGCATAGCAACATTGGCATTTTGTAAACAGGGGCCGTCACGTCAGGATGCAATTTATTTTTATTACTTTAATCAAAATCGATAGCTAAAATGCACTTATAAGCTAAAAGGTGTGGTTCTAGGGTAATTAAAAATACAAACTAAAATACGTGACCTATTTCACAATTATATGCATATTCCATATTACCTAGCCTGTATAATATGAGACGCAATAAAAGAAACATCCATTATCCGGGACCTTGGGATTACCCTTGATAGTCTGTTTCACATAGACAACATATTAAAAAAAACATCCAAATTATCAGGATTCATTTCTCGTATTACGAAATTTACAAAGAGCCCAAATTAACCGTTATCATTTATTGCAGCTTGGTACGTAGTATATTGGAATATTGTAGTATCCATGCTATCAAGTACATTCTAATCGTATTAAAAGGGTACAAAACAGATTCTTGTATTATTTAGAATATTCACACAATAAGTGACGTTTTTTACAATCCTATGATGATCGCATTCTGCACTATAATATTACCCCATTATGAAGGAAAATATCAGACATTATAATAGCTTATAATATTTTAAATGGAATAGTACATTCTAGTATTACACTTCAAAATTTAACTTTTTTTGACCCCTGGAAAGTCGCTTAATTAATCGTAAAATATATTTAGTTTACTACAAGTAAGAACTAATATAGGTCAACATTCTCCTCTATAAAGGATGATGAACTATTATAGTAATTCCGTACGTACAAAGTTGACATATTCGCGGATTCTGCTCCGTCTATTAAGAATCGAATCAAGACTGTTCAAATCCTCTTAACTTTGGCACATCTACTTACATGAAATTAATACGCTTAGAACCCGAGTAGGTGCTAGTAAAGTGAAGCACTTTTAAGTAGGACCTAAAAGTCTCAGTTCGCTTGTCGACGCGAGTGACGAGCTCCAATAATTCCAATTCCCTACAGATTAGAAATAGGTACTCTATTGCAAAAGTACTTGCAAAATTATTTGTGTTTTTGTGTCAGCGAATATAATTACGGCGCTCACGCACACATCGATTGGTTTTATGCTTCAACTTGAATGGAATCTTTTGGGAAACTATCTATCTAGGTATATCTCAAGCCTAGTTATATTTTGTTATTACCACTCTAAGACTATACATACATTGTTCGTAGACAATCAACCATATTACGCATGCAGTGTTTGCATAAACAGAATCATTTTTAATGTATATAATTAATAATCTATATTCAATTTTACAGACCAATGAAAGAAATTGACTAACTACACTTTAAAAAATAGATACATACATAATTATGTTACATTTAATGCATCTCTTTTAAAAATGTTAACAGAAACTCATACGCATGAATTTAAGCAAATGTCATTACGTGTCGTAACCGTAACCTCTTCTTCTTCTTTACTCCAGATGGGATTCCTGTGGTCTTGGAATCACATGATATCGAAAAAATGGAAGAGCTCCCAAATACCAGCCACTGGTGACGAAACTTTCCAAATGCGCATGTTGCGCGACTTCAAGCATTTCTGTGCAAATCAAGAACAAAGACTAAGCCAGTTTTGGGATCAATGCTGGGAATTGAAAGAAGAAGCATGTGGCATAAAAACTTGTTAATTTATTTGAATAATATATATTTTTATTGGCATATTTTTGTTTTATATTATTACCTATTCCTCAGATTATTTAATATTATTTTTTATTAAAACTATGCGGCTAGGATTGGCGGGTATGACCATAGGATAATAAGTACGACTGTGCGAACAACGTCCTATAGTTCCTAACCACAGGTCTCTTAAACAGCATGTTATTCAGTATAATATGTCTAGAGATAGCATTGCTAACAAACAACACCGCGAAAAACGGCATCCAAAACGCGAAGGGTTGGTGTTTTCACTTTCCAAAAACTGTCAATGTTGCGTGTTTTGGGGATATCAGCTAAAAATATGCTATTTTTTATGTAAGTCAAAAGTTTAAATGATCATTATGATTTAATCGCTTTATATGTTATAATTTTAATATTACTCAGAGGTTGTAAAGTTTTTTTAATTATTTATAGTATTAGCAACAAAGTTGTGTTTCTTGGAACAAATCAGAAAAGAAATTATATGCATATATAAGTTCATAACACATTTTAGTACATGTGCTATAGTCATTTTAATTCACAATAAAATGTCTGTACAGATTTCAATATTTATAAGTCTAAGTTAATTACCAATAATAATGTAATAATTATAAAAAAAAAACTATTCGTAATGAAAAATTATTTTTGAAATAAAATGATTTTTTTAAATTGTCGTCTTGTTGTTGGTTGTTGCCATAATGCATCAGTCTGCCCAAAGTAGGCGATTTATCACCATTTAGGCTGAAAGGCGACTGGTCGCCTATTAGACTACTACAAGGACAAGCCATTTAAATTAACCAAACCACAAACGAATAAGCTTTTGATAAAAATTAAAGCCATCCTAGGGTCTGTTATATTAATAAAATTATAAACATGAAAATTACTATACTTTTCAATATCTTGTTGTTTTAGCAATGTATGTAGTAATTTTAATGTTTTACTGGGCACTCACTTCAAGATGTAAAATATTTAATTTCTGCTTTTTAGTTACTCTTGAAGTCAATTTCTTTTTTGCTAGAGAAATAGCTATGTAGATGAAACAGAATTCAATTTATACGTGCGTGCTGTTTGACGTTAAGGATTTCCATTATACTCCTTTCTAGTCTTAGTTGAGTCTCGTACAGCAAGTTATTTATCATAATTAGGTACCTAATTATTATTACACGTTTTTTGTTTGATTTTGAATAAACTTCTACTGTATCTTCCGAATTTAATATTCTATACCAATAAAATTTATGTGCAACCATCTAGAAACTTTGTTAAATCCAATGAAAAGAATGTTTAAAATTAGTTCAGAAATAAAAAAAGGTATAGCTGAAATAATACCTACACTTCAAATTTCTGTTTAATTTTAAGGAATTTTCGGCTATATCTTCGGAACTCAAGGTCTGATAGGAATGAATGGTACCACTATGTAGTGATACTAAGCCCAAGGCAAAAGGAATTATTAAAATAGTTTCTAAAACAAAAAGTTATGGTTGAACATAGATACGAATAAAAGTTAAAAAGAAATATTTACACCTGAAATTGAAAACATTCTCATTTTTTTATGTCGGTTAAAAGTCGGCGACTTTAGGCTATTTTTCTGTGAAAAATGGCGACATTAGGCCTTGGCCCCGAGTTGTTGGCCACACTATAAATACTGTAATCTCAGTCTACTCTACTGTCTAATTCATTGTTTCGATTTCGCTTCGCGCTGTTGTCGACTTCTCCCTTTAACAGTTTTTTGTGGTCACACTTGTTGTTTTACTTACTTTTTTTGTCACAGACTAGACTTAAAAAATACTGCAGGCAGTGACACATACATGTGTATATAAATCAAGATTGTTTGATAATTATAAATCTAGTAATAGTCATGGCTGATGAAAGCGCTAAGAATAATGGTGATGAAGCAGAACAAAGAACAAATGGTGGAGGAGATGAAGGCGACGCTTTAGGCAGCCACAACTCTTCTAGTATGCGTCGCTTTGCTAGAATGCCTGTGGATAGAAATGCACCGTACTATAACATGAATCACAAGTCTCGTGGCATGGCAATTATCTTCAATCATGAGCATTTTGATATTCATAGCCTGAAACCACGTACTGGGACAAACGTGGACAGTGACAATTTATCTAAAGTCTTGAAAGGATTGGGATTTCGGGTTACTGTACTGCACAATCTGAAGTCAGAAGATATACAAAATTACATTTTACAAACTTCAGAGATGGACCACTCAGATTATGATTGCTTGCTTGTTGCAGTGCTGACTCATGGTGAATTGGGCATGCTCTATGCAAAAGATACACATTACAAGCCTGATAACTTGTGGTACTATTTCACTGCAGACAAGTGCCCCTCTCTAGCTGGGAAACCCAAGCTTTTCTTTATTCAAGCATGTCAAGGTGACAAATTAGATGGTGGCATAACCTTATCAAATCGTACTGAAACGGATGGTTCATCAAGTGCTTCATACAGAATTCCTATTCATGCTGACTTCTTAATAGTGTTTTCTACAGTTCCTGGATATTACTCTTGGAGGAACACTACCCGGGGCTCTTGGTTCATGCAGGCTTTGTGTGAGGAACTGCGCTATTGTGGAATGGAGAGGGATATACTGACCCTCTTGACATTTGTGTGTCAAAGAGTTGCTTTAGATTTTGAATCCAATACTCCTGATGTTCTGCCAATGCATCAACAGAAACAGGTACCTTGCATTACAAGTATGTTAACACGTCTCCTTGTATTTGGTAAAAAATAATTTGTCCAGTACATTTATTGTTTTACCTGTAATACTGGTATGAAATCTTTTAGTATTATTTTTTTGTTAATATTGTGAATTTAATTAATACATGCACATCAGATTAATATAACTGATGCTGTATCAAAGTGCAACCACACCAATGTAATGAGATTATTTCAAGTTGTTTTTCTACAGTTTTATGATGATTTTGTTTTGCTTTAGATTCAATTGATAATAATTGTTAATTTTAAGTTTTTATTATAGTAAATATGTCACAAAGGAAATATGACTGTATAGAAGATATATTTTGGTTAGATACAAATGTGATATACAAATTTCATTGTTCTAAATATGAGGTATCAAAATGCACAAAATCTTACACTTGAATTATATTAATTTAGAATAATTAAACCTTTAATATTATAGGAAAAAAATATGCTCAAAACATTAATGTGCTTCGTATATTAGTATTACATTTTTGTACTTAAAACACTTTTAAATCGTAATTATGATGTAATAATTAGATGAATTGGTGTTATTAAAAAGGTGAGCAATTCCATTACCCACATATCATGGTTGTGTTTAATAATGCATTTTTAAACACTGCTATCTATTATAACACACACTTAAAATCAAAGTATAACTATACAAAATTTGGCAAAATGAGTTTTTACTATCAGGTAGTGAAACCACAGTTATAAATGTAATCTAAAAACTCACAGTGGTTACTACCTACTCTTAGAAAGGTTGATATCACTAGCCTTTTGATGGTGGTGCAACCTTTAGGAATATTGACATATGTATCTTAGTAATTTTGTTGATGTAATGTTTTTGTGTACTCTGTGAGAATTATTGTTATTTTATGTGTAGAATTGTGTTCTCACAATTCTTCGATCTTGTAGGATGAGAGAACTTTTGTTTATACAGATAACAGACTTGAATTAAAATATCTGCATAATTTTCTTTAAAAACTTCATCAAATTAATCAGTAAAGTAGGATTATTTGGAAGCTTTTAAGTGCTTTTCTTGAAAAATTGCAAATTTTGTGCAGGAATGGTTTGATTCTCAAAATGCAATATAAAGTATAGATTAGTTTTGTATCTTTCAACAAAATTAATGATATGAAAAACAATATTATGTTATATGAAATCAATTTTTTTTGTTCTTTGTATAATAAGTATTTTTATTTGAAACATCAAATAAAACAACTTATTTATATTTCCTTTTATATTAGTACTAATAATTTTTATACATAATTTAAACAACTTTTTTATTGTTCTCACTCAAACTATGTTCAGCTGGTGAGGAAGTCTTTTTTTAATTAACCTATATTGTCCCACCGAAGGGCTAAGACCTTTTTTCCCAAATCATCATTATCAACTGTTTTGAAGGGCTGCAAAATGAAATGAATGAAGTTACAAAACAATACTAAAAGGGCCAACAAGAAAATAAGATTTGTTGCTCTTTCTTTGTTTTTACAAATGGTGCTGGTCATCTGGTGCTTGAGATGACAATCACTGAATAATGAGTTTAAATCATAAATAAAAAAGTTGTTTTAGGTCTAATTAAATATCTTATTTACATTTCTTTTAGTGAATTATAAGCATTTATGATATTGGAGCGATATCAATTGCCATGTAAGAACTAAATCTTGTCCATTAATAATGCCATTTAAATATGTACTGTGAGGTTTACATAATGAGTGCTTTGTAGATTTCATATTCATTAGAAGACATTTTTAATAATTTTTATATTTCAAGCCATAGTGTAAGATTATTATTATATTCTATAAATATTTACTTGAATAAGTCTCTTGAGCATGGAATCTCAATGCTGGATTAGAAACATTAGATTTGTGATAATGGTAAGGACTGATATTAAAATGTAGTATAATGATAGAAATATTGGAGAATGTATCAAAAAAATTGTGAGGAGTTATTAAAATAAAGATTTACATTTTTTATATATTTATATCAAAAATAATTTGTGCCTTATATGACACAAGCTGTTATATTGGTATATTATGTATTTATTAATGGTGAATATCACAAAATATATTCCTCACAAGTTTTTCATGCAATGAAATGACATATTTTAGTAACAAAAGTTCATAATATTTTTGTGTTTAAAGCAATAAACTATTTCTTCCAAATTTATTTCTTTATTTCTACTAAGATTTAACAGGACGCTTTGGTTATAAAATCATGTGTACCCTTGCCATATTAGTGTATAGCATGGCTGCTCAAACGGTCGATCGCGATTGACAGGAAAAATATATAATATATTAGAATGAATTTTCCAAGTGCGCTTGGGCCAAATCCTAAAGTATACGAAATAGCAAAAAACACTCAAAGGAGTCTCAAGGCTGCTTTTGACGAAAACTAAAGTGGTATCATTAGATTCTTGAAAAATCTATTATCTTGTCAGGAATCGAATAGGTTGATTTGGAAAAAATAAACACACCTGTATTATTATACCAAATCATAGAATAGCTTGTGAAGATCAATTTCTGTGAAAGAATGTTGATCGGCAAAACCAAGGGAAAGGGTTGTTTTTGAACAAACTGCCTGTTCTACATATTTTTCATACATTAATTAAACCTCATCTCATTTTATACAATATGGGAATATTGAAAATTATTCTATTTGTAATAGGCATCTATAAATTATATTCAAAACGCACATATTTTACCCCATTCAACCAAATCAGTCAATGGGTAAATATTGATTGCGTTCGAATAAGGTGCGGCGAAATGACCAGCGCAATTTGGGATTAATTTAAATAATAATGTAGATCGCCAGCAGTTCAAATTTGAGCACCCCTGGTCTATAGTATCTGCATCCCAAGCGTAATGCTATGCAAATGGATAGGATCAGTAGATAAAGCCAGTAGCGTTTCCGGTACCATTATTCTTGGTTCGACCTCCACAAATGATGAAGTTATGTGCCTGTGTGTAATAAAATTGAAAAAAATCTTCAAACAGATTAGCTCATAATAATAATAATAATAACAGCCCATAAATGTCCCACTGCTGGGCTCCGGCTTCCCGTTATGGGGGGTATGGACAGTATACCCACCACGCTTGTCCAAGGCGGCTTGGCAGGTTTGACACATCGGTTATGTTGATGTGCAGGTTGCATCATGATGTTTTTCTTCGCCGTTAACGTGTGGTAATTGTAACAATATGCACATTAGGCCAGAAAACTGCCTAAGTGGTGCATGCGTTTCGGCCAGGATCGAACGCGCGCCTTTGAGTTTGGGACGCGTGCGCTACCCATTACGCTACCACGACTGATTATGAATAAAACCTGATTAGCTTAGCACATTATTTAGATAGATAGATAGATTTAGGTACCTATTAAGAAAATCATGAGTTAGCAATAACGATATATCCGCCGCTTTCAAAATCGGATAATAGTCTAGTCTAGTCTAGTCGTAGTCAACATTAAATATGATCAACGTTTACTTTTTACTCTTATAAGTCTATTACTCGCATCAATCAAACATTAAATGACAATAATATATATTTATTAGTTCTAATTGCATTAGTACTAATATCTAAATAATAGATAGATAGATAACACTTTATTGTACACCATTACAGAAAACTTATATATAATATAGACTTTATAAACTATACAATAAACGGAAACTTAACTTATTTCCATATTCATTTCTAAATTTAGGTATCAATCTAGTTTATTTTTACGGAAAACTTCCTTAAGCTCTTTGAGTGTGGGAGTTAGGCTGCAACTAATTTTACGCAATATCATTCGTCGAGTTTGAACAAAAGTCGAAAGTACCGCCAACTGTTTTCATTTAATAGTGATTTATAAAACACCCCCAATAGAGTTTACCCCGCGGCGTAGGTCAACCTCTAGTGCGTGCTTCTTGTTTAAAGAGCAGGCGTGTTACTACTGGTTACATTGTACTAAATTTTTATCTTAGTGCTATTAGGCACTCCGAAGATTAATTTCCTTTTATATCGCAAACTATCCCATCTCTCCGGCATTAAAAGTATTTATGTCCATTTTCGGTATTTAAAGTACAAAAATTACAGTAATACCGATCCAGTATTCCTAGTAGTTTTCCGTGAAAGCTTAACGGAAAAACATATCGAGTTACTATCGCATTTTTTATACACGATGAATTTTCATATCTATAAACTTGAGAAATGATTGGTCTCATCCTTTATTTCAAACCGTCCTAGTTTTATTTATCCATCCCCCGTCTATGAAAACTACATAAATGACAATAATGACAAAAAAGGCGAAAAGGACAAAAAGGGCAAATCACAAAAAAACCTACCCCACTTCTTGGGATAACCTTTACATAAATCTATCCCATTATCCGGGATAAAAAGTATCCCTTGTCCACCCTCGGTATTAAAATGACATATATATCGAATTTCAACTAATCAATCCAGTAGTTTTTCCGTAAAAACATAACAAACAGAGAGAAATATATTTTAATCCCGGAAACTGTCCCATTTTTCTGGATAAAAAGTTAATTCTCGGCATCGAATATAATATATATATATATATATATATATATATTGATACTGAGTTTCAGCCAGAACAGACAGAGTTACTTTCGCATTTATAATATTAATAGGGTGACCTGATAAATTAGAGCTTAATTATAGCATTTTTTATTATAAGCATACCTAATTTGGATAGATTTTAAATACTGTGTCAAGCAACTACGTTTTTATTTTGTCAAGACAATAAGTTAGATCATACTTAAAAACAAAAATGTCAGGTCAAATACATTTTGGATTTATTGAGTTTGCGCAGATCAAGCAAATGTTTGTTTTGCTTTGCTCATCGTCATAGTAACACCTTATGCGGCTATCACGTCTAGCGCAAGTACGGGAGTAAGGTGTGGTGTAAATAAATAGAAAAATATGATTCAACTAACTAGAAAGGTAACCTATATTGACAAAATTATGATTCCAATGCACTTGTTAAGCTGATATTACACGGTTCAACCAAATTGAATCAATTGAATTGCAAAACGTAGAAATAAAAGGATGTGACAACATTGTTTAAATCAATTTTATACTTAAATGGATCCCGTTGGTTGCTTCATCCAAATTGAAGGACAGAAGTAAACCGTGTAATTATCAGCATTAACGAGTTGACCATGAACTAACAAGGTCTACTACCACAATTATATAATTTAACATTCGTATTTTATCGTTATGTAAAAAGTAAAATATTCTTTGTTTCAGTTGAAACGCTTGATGTCTGCAAAAACTCTTACGTAACAACTTTACGTTTCTTATCGCGCTCATTGTCCACAAATTAGTTCGTGGTTCTATTGTATAAGTGAATAAGTTCAAATATGGAACGCTTCATATGAAGCTCATTTACATTAACAACTGTAATTATGTCGATTTTTAAAGTGAAGCAATGGTGGTCAAACGAAAAATTACAAAATCTAGAACCAGCTGAAGGTGTACAAAATTCAAAGTGTCTCAAAATTGATAGATTCAATTCGTATAGTGATAGCGACTGCATATTGGTTAGCGAAGGAACGTTCCTAAAAATATACAAGCCGATTATAGACCAAGAACTTTCACCAGTACTGTTAGAAACTGATCTGAACGAATTTATACTGCATATAGATACTGGTAAATTCACAGGGTAAGTCTGTATAATTGTTTTGCAGTTGGTATTCAAATATACAGGTTCACAGATTTATATATATAGTTCAGCAAGTTGTCCCTTTTGGCTGATGAACTTAAAGTTTAAATAAGGAAAGCGAAGGATTGAAATGTGGCGCAAGCGTTTGAGAGACCTGCGCTTAGCTGTGGGTTACGATTAGCTGACGACAAGTCAAAAGTTATGGACGAGAAATACTTATTCTATATTTTTATTTATTTATACATAGTACAATATAAAAGGGACTGCGTTGATTGTACACTTATAAGTTATGTACTTTTATTGTCTAAAGTAGGTATATTCTCAGTGGTTTCCGAAACCTGTCATTCTACTCCGGTGTTAAGTCTCGGTTGCGTAGGGAGCGTCTTTCCCAAAGCCCTAATTCTACGTTTTTTTCTCCACTTCGCACGGTCTTTATAATCCTTTATTGTGAGACCATTGGTATCTTACATTGAAAAGACAAAAGCGAGAAAGAAACCATAAACTTCGCATCGAAGTTAAACCAAAACCGTGATTTGACTGAATGTAATTGTTGACAATTTACATGAGTGGTTAATCATCATTAACCCAAATACAAAGTAATATATTACTAACCTAGTTCCATGCGAATCAAAGTCAAGGGCAACAATGAACTTTGTCCACTGAACAAATACATAAATTTGTGTGCATATGTTTAATGTTTTCTCGAACTCCTCAATAATAATAAAAAACTAACTTGCATTGTAACTAACATTAAACTTACAGAGGTTCTGTAGATCGACAGATTATTGTATTACACCCGCAAAGTTATGCTATCTATCAGCTGAAAAGGAAAGAAGGCCATACAGATGCAGGTAAGCTAAATCATTATACCCACTTATAAATAAAGACTGTACATAAATACGGGCGTTTTACGCAGTTTCGGCCGCGTTATTTTGAATACGTATCCCGTGAAAACTCTCTTTTTTGTGATAAACAATTACCTATAATTCGCCCCCGTTGAGGAATGTACCTACATACACACCTATCTTATAAAGTTTAACGGTCTGATTCATATTGAGATGAGCATGTTTGATGGCTTCATTAAGAACCTTAAAGAAGCTATAAACTTACTCTAACTCAAAATGAATAAGATCGTAAATGTTGTATCTACTCATATTTTAAATGATAATAAATTCGCGCCGTAAGGAAAAAGCATGCGAACATCAACAAACTCTTTTTACATATTTGCGTACGCTCATGCTTGTGTGTGCGCACGTGAGATTACGCGTGCGCATCTTTATTGTGTCTTTGTATTTACTCTTGTAATCGCAACAAATCTGGTTTCAGTATAAATTATATTTAATGTGGATTATACGGAAACATAATATTATTTGCAGATTTTCTGAAAATAATACTACGATTTAACCAACCAAATTTATAAATTAGTGTTAGTATGTATATTTATACAGTCTTATCTTTTTTCTGCTCCATTAACATCGTCAGATTAGTTAAGAATTTCTTTTAAGCTAGGTTGCCTGGAAGAGATCGCTTTTAGAGATAAGGCCGCCGGTTGTTTTTTGCCAAGAAGTATTATAATTATGCATTTGTTTATTTTGGTGAGCAATAAAGTGTTATCTATCTATCTAGTATTTAATGCTTTGAACATAAAAATACTTAGAGCATATAAACAACTCTAATGATCGTATGCTTAATTAATTTCAGGTGAGCAAAACTCACTTACGCCCTTGATAAAGCATTCATTTACCAGAAAAGCAGATAGTTTTACAGTCGGGCCATTTGGGAATATAAAGACTAGAGACTTGATATGCATCGTGGGCCTCGAGGGGAGTTTGAGTTTTTTTGACCAAGACACTTTTCTCTTTTTGTGCATCTTCCAAGACGTAATAATTCCAGGACCAGTGTGCTACATAGAGAACTGCGATTCTTTTGTTATATGCAAATCGACATGGATCTTGGAAATATACAGGTGTGCGATAGGCGTTAAAATGTTTTTAGATTAGATTTGATTTTTGAGCTTTGGTCATTGGTTTTTTTGATATAAAATAACATATTTTAGATTATTCAAATATATTTGTTTCAATCTTCAAATAATAATGGTAGTTGAGTGGCCAACGCAACATCTCATTCCAAAGCCATAGGTTCGAAACCTGGCCAGGTATCATAAGTACGCTTAAGCAGTTTATTACACATACACGTTATTACAGTTACCCCTCGCTGACGAAAAACATCGTGAGGAGACCTGCACGTAAAAAAATATCGATGTATGAAACCCGCCGATCTGTCTTCGATTAGCGTAGATAGTATAGTAGAGTATAGTATACCTACCGTCCGTTGTCCTAAAATTGTGCAGGCTCAGTCCAGCAGTATGTCATTCATGGACTGAAATTATTATCTTTAAGCAGAAACTTGTATTCTTTAGAAATATTAGTGCTTGTCACATGACTTCGCTTGCGTAATCTTCGGATCCGTAAACCCGAGTTCCCACTCTAGTCTGCACGGATTCGGCAATAACAACCTAAAAAGAGTTTTATGCCTGCGACGCAAGGGCGTCAGTGATATCGTTATCACCGGCTGTATTTTCCGGAATAATCTTCATTCCATTTATTGAAAATAATGTATATTTCATCTTACTTTTTCAAACTCAAATTCACTTAAATAAGGTATTTTTCATTAGGTAAAAAATGAATTCCTATTTTCATTTGTAAAATAAAGAGCATTTTTTTATTTAAAAATTTGCAACATTTGTGATTATAGATATACCAATTCCATGAGAATCTTATTATTTCCCAAAGCCACATTACCTTTTTATACATCACATGTACATGTGTACAAACAAGTGCGTATTTGTATTTTACTAAACTGCATTTATATTACGCGATAAATAAATCCTTATCACATAATACAATTATACTGGAATAGTATAATTAAAATTACAGCTATCAACAGTTACGAGAGTTCAGTGAACTTAATCTGCGTCACAATAAAAAGAATATTCCGCAATGGGTTTTCAATGCAGGAGAAGAAATTACACATGTTCAAGTAATACAAGTAAGGTTTTTGAATTTGCAATGTAGATAGATATGGAATAAGAATACTAGCAATGACGATCAAGTGTTCCCATTGTTTTGTAGACGAGCAGCAATTTTTCCAGCATCGTTGCACTTGGTGAGAGGCATCTCTACTGCTTTCAAGATAATGGTCTTATGAAGTACATACTCAAGTTCGATTATATGCCAATCCATTTTTGTGCTTATCTTATTGGGTGGTATTACGGTAATATTTTTTTACTCACTGTTAAAAAATAATAATAATGAATCTTTCTTCATAATTATTGAACTAAAAAAAAGTGCTTATTTGGGCCACTCATAAAACTTAAAAAATGGCCTAAGCATTTCCTATCCAGCTGTGGATACCAAAAGAAGTGTGATAGCGAGCTATTGGTCACTACGCAGGATCTTTCTAGAGAGTAACCTTTGTGAAGTATATTGCTCAGTACATTTCTGCCTATTCGTCACATATGGCTGAATATAAATTTATAAATATTCTTTACATAATTAAGATTTCCTATTTCTCAGAACCTGGAGCTCGCCTGCTGATAATGGTAGCATCAGATGATTCTAAATTATTTATTTACGAAGGCACCACTTTACTATGGTCATGTGATTTGATAAGCTCTGCCATATCAATATCTAGGTGTTTCTTGAAATACCTATCTGGTGGTATCGTTACGCTTTCAAGTAAAGGAATTGTGAATGTGTGTTATTTGGGTACTGAACCAGATTTGAACAGCCATGCTCCGACCATGATCAGTGAGCCCATGGACCCAACAGAGATACAAGATGAATTGGAGAAAGTAGAAGCTATGTTGCAAAAGGTGTTGGAAAATAGAAATGGTACATAAAAAAATTGTATTAACTCATTATCTCTAATGCCTGCTATATAACGATGTAGTTGTGATTTACCTGTGCAGATCTGTATATTTAAAGTTTTTGTAGAGCAACGTCCATTATTTGTTATTAATTTTGGCTACGAAAGAAAAATGAATAATTGTATATGATGGCCACCCTTAATCTTTTCACTAAATTATGTAGCGGCATATATACATTGGTAGATAGATATTCTTACTAAAATTCTTGTATTCATATAATTATGTAGACCCAGTAATTTTCGAGAAAAATGACTGAGATAGACTGCATGACGTCAGGGTTCCATTTTGCCAAAATAGCTACGGAATCATAAGACTTAAATAACGTAAAATATTTTTTATTCTACTCAAGAAGCCTTCGACTTAGTTAATACTATCTTTTTCAGAAGACTTCAGTGAGTTATCATCAATAAACCAAATATTGAAAATAAAAGCAGATATTGGTAAACCGGTCCAAAATCTATTTCAAGAAGTAACCTATGAAAAAAATGAGCTTTTACATTTACTAATGTGCCCTCTCGTCGTGATATTATCGTGTGAAGAACCACAACTTATTCAAAGTGTTCACATAAATTATGATTGTGCAAGTCCCTTCGCTTGCTCTGAAACCACTATTTGTTTAGATGGTGTAAATGGTACAGAAATAATTGAAAATCAAGTATTCCTTTCGAGCGCTGGAGATATTACAGAAACGAAAGTCACACTTCTATTTACTATAACTGATTCTGGAGGAAGAATTTTCGTAATTACAAAAAAAGTTTTGTTGCCATTAAGTCTTTACTGTGTTCCTGCTGAAGAGATCGCAGATAATAAGTTAAAACTATTTATTGAAATAAATAATCCTTGTGTTGAATTTAGTAAAGCATTAACTGGTAAGTTGTAATTGATAATGCATCCGTAAAAGTCGTTCTGACCTGTATTTTGTACCTAGTTAAAAGTTAATAACTTATAAATTATATTTAATATTAACTGTTCGCGCGGTGTATTCATATCTACAGAATCCTGCCAAATGTCGCAATAAAAAATAAAAAAATTACAATAAAATTGGTGTATTAATTCCTAAAATTGTCATCGAAATTCGTAGAGCCGTATAGGAGCTAATTCGAGAAAAACTTTCAGAGAGACAAGTTAAAAATGATCATTCGTATTTATAAATAGTATCACTTAAATGTTTGCATATATTTTGAAATGGCAGAGAGACTCTTCAATTATTTTAGTACATATAAAATAGTAAATTAATTAATGTTTTAGATTTTTCGGAGGAGGAATTAGCAAAATACACCAAAGAAGATAGAGTTTCATATCTGTACAGATCAACAAAGAAGGTAGTAACTTTGAGAGCTACTACTAAGCAGTATGCAATAGAAGTTGAGGATTTCACTGACCTCACAGCGATATTGGACCATTTTATATTGAGACTCGTAGATTATTTTTCTAGAATAAATGTGAAAGAATTTAATTACCAACTAATATACGACAAGGAGTTTGTTAAGCTGCTAACACATAGATTTTTAAGAAGCATCGAAATGCATGCAAAGGAACGGGTCAAACTGAAGGATTATGAAGTATGTTTTGTGTTACTCCCTTGATCGTTTTTGGACAGCTAATATAGTTAAATAGTTGTTAATAATAATAATAATTAATGCTGAAATTGATGACTTAAGTGTTATAGACACTAGTAATTGTGATATAGAGAAGAATGTAGGAGAAGAATAAAGGTAGGATGTCTAAAGTGGAGAAAGGTAACCGGTGTGACATGCAACAAACTAATGCCACTCAAACTAGAAGGTTAGATATATAAATCTGTCATACGACCGGTCATATTATACGGGTCCAAATGTTGGGCCACTTAAGTGTTAGACCACAAACGTCTCCATTCAGCTGAGATGGATATGTGGTGTTACAAGAATGGATGAGGTGAGAAATGAGTACATAAAGGGATCTTCAAAAGTTGCACCTGTGACTGAAAAATTGAGAGGTAGAAGCCTAAGGTGGTATAGGTATGTAATGAGAAAGGATGAAAGTCATGTGACAAAAAGAATGTTAAACTGGAAGATTAAGGAGTACAAATGTAAAGGTAGACCAAAACATATAGGGATGTCTTTTGTGAAGGATAACATTATGATTTGTGGTGTGACAGAAGACATATGACAGAATATATAGGAGTATGGAAGGAAAAGACATATCGTGCCGACCCCAAATAATTGGCATAAGCTGAAAGAAAAGAGAAAGATATACTTTGCGTGAACTACAATTTTGTTTATTTTCAGGATGAACTAAATATTCTTCAAAGGCAATTTACCGTTATCCAAAAACGACTGCTGGTTCAATACGGATCATTACCACCAGGTGACTGTGATCCCCTTGAATTTTTGATGAGAGATACTCATAATCGACTTACTAATTGTGTGAATGAAATTTTGAGCTGTAATGAAACTCTTTGCAGGTATATGTATTATTTTTAAAATATTTTATTTAGGGAGCTAACAGTTGCAGTATTCTTAAAATAGATTACAAAAATACAGGGTTAGAAGCCTGCCCTGTACTAAGCCGAGACTACTATATAGTATAAGTAATAATCATTCTACACTAAAAGCTTCATTTAAAAAAAACTATGTTTTGGTGTTCATCCAAAAAATTAAAATTAATTATCCATTTTTGGTATGCACTATGGTAAGGGTAATACCAATTTCTTTTCCACTATTATTCCGCGCGAAACGATACCGAGAAGATATGGTGGATTTAGAAGAATGCAAATTTTCGACATTATCGCTATAGAATCGTGCTTTGAATATCTTCGTAACGCCAAGATATTGAAATAGTAGAATTGGGCCTCTGATCCATTTCATACATTATCTGTTGTTATAATTGTATGACATGACTCGATAGAATGGTGTAGTGTGTAACCACTTTAACGCGCCTACTGTTTTCGTGACCTCAAATAATCTCACAGCTGTTTGCCAGGGTTGCACGACCAATCTTTTAATGAAATCTTTGAACCTACATATCTCAAAAACTATTGTTTTTTTTTAGAAAATTATAACAAAAGTTGTTCAGAATTATATATACATATACATATTTGCGGCTTAGTACAGGGCAAGCTTATAACCCTGTATATAACAAAGCCCCACTAAAATACATGCAAGTTAAAAGCTAAATTAATACGAAAATATAAACCTAATACATTCAATTCGTGCAAGTAATTAATTAACAATTTTTATTATAACTTACCATAATATCTTGCTTTCATGTTTTCACAAACAATTTATTGTGAATTTACTTTTAGGGCTGGTAATACAACAACTGCATTAGGACGTCTAATTATGATCATACTCAAAGAAAAGACGAGGGATAAGTTAAAAATAACATTAATTGAAGAAATGATGTGTCTCAGCTCTTTGTATGAACTCCACCAAGTAAGTATTAAAAACATTAATAATTTAATTTCGGTTACAATTCAGGCAAAAAGAACCACAGAACATATTTTCTACTAAAATAAACAAAGCCATCTAACTCAGTTTTATATCTGAGAAAATGTATGTATAGCATCATTGTGTTGCCATGTTATATAGGATGTGAAAATTAAACTCTAACATTTAAAATGACAATTATTGGAATGCATTTTAGGCTATAACTCTAATTTGGAAAAATGATGCCACTCTGTTATTAAAATGAATTGCGAGTGTAATTAATTGTAAGCTGTAATGTATTTATTTTCAAAAATAATAAACAATTTTTCAGGAATGGGAAGAGGCTGTCACACAGGCTTTAAGTTATATTTTAAACAATATATTTAAAAAGTCTGAGAAAGATAAAGAAAAATTAGCGCCGGTGACAGAACAGGGAATATTGTCACAAGTCAATTTAAAAAGATACATGAAGCAGATGAAAATAACTTTAGACATAATGTTCAATGAAATCATGGAGGACACCGAAAAAGATGATAACAAATTCCAGCGCATAGAAGAATTTATTGAAGTCCTATAACTTTGTTAACTGTTATACTGATAATTCTCAAATGTGACACTTAAAAATTATTTGGACATTTGCAATTGACAATTAAGTTTCTGTAATTAAAAAGCACACTGTAAATAGTTATTTTAGTCAGTTATTTTCAATATATGGCTTAGTCTATCTAACTAGTGTCAAGTATTCGTGAATATTAAATAGACACCAGCAAAAGCCGAGCCCATACACCCCGAATCCAGGTTTAGCCAGAATATAGGTCTTTGATAGACATCAATAATTGGGTTCTCATGAAAAGTAAAAAAGTCAGATTTCATCAAACAGTTGAGATAACCACTACTCCAACAAAAACAATAAATATCGCACATACAAATATTTCTATGTTAAACAAAAAGAAACCATTTTTGGAAATAAAACTGCTCAGCAAAACCTCACTTAACATTTCCATCAAAAACTAATTTGTTAGCTACCCTTTAATTGTGCTTTATAAATTAAACTACAATTTACAAAAATCAACAAAAGCTTTATTTCATTTAATTTTTTATTAGACATGTTATTTATAAATAATGTATTTTATAATATAACAGTTGACGCCCAAAGTCCTAAATTATTTGCAATATTTCAATCTACTTGCATTTATTTATGCTAAAATAATTTAATATTTAAACAATTAGTTGTATGTAGCTCAATGGCACTAGTTTTTTAATCTGATAATGTAGGCCCAAATCCTAGTTTAAAGCACATAACATTTAAGTAGTTATTCTGGCATATTATGCATATTGTTACAAGGTAAATAAAACTGTTCACCAAGATTATCCCAATGTATGAAACATGCCAATCTACCTAGAAGTAGTATGGCGGGTATACAATTCGTTCTCTGAGCGATATAAGATCAGCAAAATAACATCAAGGGGCTTAAAATTATTTTTTTAATACTAATATGTATGTAAATGTTATTTTTCTTAAGTATATTTAATTGACATAAACAAAGAAAACATTGCGAGGATATAAGCACATAGAAATTACTGATGTATGAAACTTAATAATCAGCCTTGTACATGCCAACAAGTGCGGAAGCTCGAACCTAGCCATGGAACATTTATAGGCTCATATTATGTATTAATCCATAGTATAAAAATGTAATACTTTGAGGATACTTGTATATAACGCGAAATATACATAATATAATGGTCATACAAAGACAATCAATTTCCGCCGTATGGGCCGTAAGCGTATCTTCTTTATTCCAGAATAAAAAAAAACAAAATGATAAAAATGACATATTAAAGTACTTACAAACGAATTTAAAACTTTGGGTCACCGAGATACTCTTATGAATACAATCAAGCGACGTGTAGGAGTGAGTAGAGTACGAGATTGAGATACAGCAAGTGCACCAGAAGCAGGAGCACTTTGTCCCGTCATTTCTTCTTAGCGTCCTTCAACCCCGCGCCGGCGTTGAACTTGAAGAATATTATGTCGCCATCCTCAACCACGTAGTTACGACCTGCCACGTTCGAAAATTCAATACTAAGTTTATCATAAACGCATATACGGTATACGGTATTATTTTACAGTTCTCATATTCTGAGAGTACACTTGGAATTGCTTAATCACAGGGATGAACGCAGCACTTTTGGTCCCTGGGAAGTGATACTCCCTGCTGTCAATAAAATTTAAAAACTATGTGAACCATAGATAATACATTCGACTCATGTTCCAACTTATTTTACAGCTACTGTTACATCGCGGCATAAATTGTAATAAAAAATATCAACAATTTTGTAACATCATTTTATACTTATCACTAAATCATTGAGTATTTAATTTACATAAATTTGAGCTAAATATTTACTATCATCAGTGACAAAAATATACTGGCTGGTAGAATACCACAGAAACATTAAGATTTCTTAATATCTTTAATAAATTGACAGGGTGTGAAATATCAGTAAACCAAATTACTAACAATAGTACCAGTTTGCCCTACATTTATTTTCATTTCATTAAAATTATGACTACAACTCACTCATGTCACTCATCCTTTCTTCTACATTTGTTATGTATCTCACAATATATAACACAACAGACACAAAAGCCTGTAAAATCAAAATAAATATTCTTACATCAAAGAACCTTTTTTTGTGATATAATACCAAATCAATAGACTTATATCAAGTTCGCAAAAAGAAGTAAGGTATATTTTTCAAAGTATTTTTTTAATTGACTTGCATTACAATAACTAACAATTGTCAATATTGTCTTATGAATCTGGTGATTCTTACCCTGTTGCCGGTATTTGCCGGCGGCCTTGCATGCAGCCTCGGAGCCCTCCTCCTTGAAGTCCCGGAAGTGCATCACTTCGGCCATGATGAAGCCCTTCTCGAAGTCCGTGTGGATGCGCCCCGCCGCAGCCGGCGCCTTCGTGCCCCTCTGTACCACACAACACAACTCTCATTCAACTTCTTCCCGCCTCCACCTGATGGAAGGTGATTACCGTAGCCTATGGACATTTGCAACACCAGAGGTGCTATCAATATGCTGCTAGTCTCAAAGGGGGGGACTGGAAACTTGCAACTAAAGCTGGACATAACCCAGGGTTGTTATGGCAGCTTACTCTAGATTAGGGATGGTAGTAATCCAGGCAAGCAAATGACCTGACTCCGGGCTGCAGGTTTTTTATTTTTATTGCACAAGTTCAGCAGATAGGCAAACAACCCACCTGATGGAAAGCAGTTACAAATGTGCTGCTGCTCTCTTAAGGGAGAATGGAACCAGGCCACTAATGCCGGAACGAGACTCAAGGTTGTTTATGGCGGCATACTCTAGACCAGGGGTGGTAGCCATCCAGACAGGCAAATGCCATACCACCCGGCTGTAGGCTTTTTCGTCGCCCCTTGCGCCCGGCCGCAGGAATGAGTATTCCTTCTCTGTTCCTGTACAATTAGACTTCAGGCTATATTTACGGACTGAGATCTTCAATCCCATAATGTAATATGTAGTGGATATGGTTCTGTGAGGGGAAGTGAGTTATTAGCAGCAGTGACTGATGAATCATTTGAGTTTGCATACATGTGAGTTGGGCATTGCGGTTTCTTAAGTGATATGGTGCTTTAACCTACATCTATGAGGAAATATGTCTTGGCTTTGGTAAAGCACACACTTTTACTTAATTTAAAAAAAATTGAGTATGCTAATAAACATTTAGCACTTATTCGGGATAAATCGCAAAATATCCTAGGTTTCCACAATTGGAAATATATGTAAAAGCCCTAGTCCCTAATGAAGAAAGTAAGTATATAAACAATCACCTGAATAGTCCATGCTTTCACTTCATCAGGTCCAGCAGTAAAAAAGTATTCTAATTGCAGAGCTTTGTATCCTTGAACAATAATTTTATCCAAAGCACTGAAAATAATTAAAACAATAATTATATTAGTTGTGTGTCTGTCTAGTCAATATAACATGTCCATGGACTAAAAATTGCCTTAGGCATATTTAATTCGAGTGCAAAGAACCCAGATTCATTGTCGGCAGGGTAAATTTTGCAAATAAACTCAAATTATTTACTCTGGTCTAGATGTTTGAGGTCAGCCCCAGAGTAGTCTATAATACATTACCCATCATGCATAACTTTTTTAACATAGAAAAATACTAGTCACAAATCTATATTATACAAAAATGCCTTGTTTTGTTTGAAAGCTATTAAAAAAAAAACAACTGGAATACACTATATTAACGACAGAGAACATGATGCAATTTTTTTAGATTTATATCTGTTTGTTCAGGATTCACGTAAAAACTACTGGCCCGATTACGATGCGATTTTCACTGATCTATAACAAATTCTTAGACTTAAAGTCTGTGCTACTTTTATCCCGGGAGTCCCACGGGAATTTTTAGTTGTTCGGGTGCGTAAAAATGAGCTTATTCCGACACAATTTTTACTAAAACGATAGCTTACATTTTTTTCTAATGCTGGGGTACTTTGTGTCCCGGGAATCCCGCGGAAATGAATCAATCAATCAAGACATGCGTGGATAAAGTCGCGGGCATATCCTAGTAAATTAATATAAATTATTTGTTGCAAGTAGCTTTGGCGCACGGACTATACCAACATATGGCTGCACGATAGACGCTTTTCCATACAAAATCAAATTTTGCACAGACTCCTGTAGCAAATATGGAGTGGGGTATAATATTCTTTATAGTCTGTATTATTCATATTAATTTACCTAGTGATATTGTTTTCTTTCAAATAGGCCTGCCTTTCCGTTGGGTCCATGTCTAGTAGTTTGGACTCCAAAACACCCGAGAAGGGAATGAGGGGGGCTCCGGGGTCGTTTTTGTCAATCCATTCCTTTAATTTTGGCAACCTTCAAATAAATATAAAATTCTCAACTCTTATCTATTACACAATATAAAAATTTTCAATACTAATAATATTCATATACAGTAAGTTTGCTTATCCTCTTTCTTCATATAAATGATTTCGTTTTCTTTATTTTTTAACTTAAATATTTTATACCTAAGGACAAGCATACCATCTTTCATTTCATATCTTGGAAAATTAAATACAAAAAAAATATGCAATGAGTATTTGAGTATGTTAACACTCGGGTGGTTTTTAACATTTGTTTGTGGTACACCATGCGAAAAGTACTCAATAGATTTCATTAAAATGTGTAACATCTTTTAACTAAAGATCACTAAAGGTATTTCTATCACATACCATTTGTTTTTCTTCCTAGTGTAATCCTTTTCAGATAAGTTGACGAGGTACAAGGCAGGCTTCGAAGTCAAAAATAGATATTTGTTTAATATTTCTATCTGAAATATATAAAAAAAAGAAATATTATAATTATGGCAAATACAAAGCTTAGGAAGTAATTATCTTATTAATGTATAATTACTAATCTATACACATAATAAAATTGCAGAGGTCGAATTTCTGTACAATGAAAAAAATGCTAAAAACCGAGTCAGGGGGATGTAAGAAGTGAAATAGAAGTAATTTAGATTTTTTTTAATTTTTTGTTTCCCTGTTTGTACCGGCTAATCTCCGAAACTACTGGACCGATTTAAATGAAATTTTGTATGGTGGTAGCTTATATCCCTGGTCAACATATAGGATACTTTGATCCCGAAAAATTAAAGAGTTCCCGTGGGATAGTTAAAAACCGCACCACGCGGACGAAGTCGCGGGTATCAGCTAGTGTAAACATAAAATATCGAGCTTTTGCTACCATTTTATCGTAAGCGACATTTGGACCTAAGTATATTTTTTGTTGCAAAAGGTATTTTACACTTTTATTGCTTTGTTTACAATACTATCTAAACTTAAATCAATATACTTAAAAATTCCTTACATCAGCAGCGCTCCAGTCACCAAACCGTATATGTTTTTTTTCATCCACTAAAATAGATTTTATCTTCAACAAGGTATCCTGCAAATAAAATATAATTAAAGTTATATCTAAGTATAACTAAGCTGCTTGCAACGAGGTAGGCAGCGCATCAGCTCCCTTAGTGTTACAGATGTCCATGGGCGACCATAGCCACTTGCCATTAAGTGGACCCGTCTGCCAGTTTGCCTATAAGCAAACATAAAAAAAGCAATTAGTTGCGCCGGTTTCCCGTTATCAGGTATTTTAATTACACAAAAAATATTAACAAACCTTTTTTAATGTGAAATGACTTAAATATAAAAGCATTTAAGAGTTTTAAAGAAATAAGCTTTTCAGTGGCGAATTCTGCTTCCATACTATGTCTTATGTATAATATGACTTATTAACATACATATTCTGGTTTAAGTTTCTTGTCGTTGCCGCGGTTGACGACCCGATCTAGTTTTTCAATATTCTGCATTAATTGTTCCTCGTCCTTCAGCCTTAGTTCTTCACCGATCGTCTCCAAATCCCTCACGGGGTTTACATCGCCATCTACATGTATTACATCTTCATCATCAAAAGCACCTGCAACCCAAAATGGCATTAAATCATTAACAAATTTAACGCCTATCTTCAATTTCTTATTGTTTTATGTATGATTGTGTAATTTTAGTGTAATAAAGGATGCTAACATTAAATTGCACACATAGCAAACCTTTAGATTTTTAGCCGGTCTGGCTGCTACGATAATTATGTCCAGTGTACCACAAGACAAGAAAACCTATAAAAATATAGAAAAACTTATCTTTCCATACTTATTATATTAATTATGATATAACTCAAAGTTATCTGCATTTATCTATTGGCTTTGGCGACAACGGGAGTATACCAGTTCTTTTAATATCATTTATATATAGCTGGCCGGGAAGTATTCACTGCTTTGGTTCTTGAAAAAAGAAGGCCCAGGTTTAGTGCAATATTTAGTTTAGTTTAGTGCAAGAGAAACTATTAAATACTCTCCAAGTGGCCTAATGTTAAACTGGACGATTGATGGGCACAACTGTAAAGATAGAGCAAAAAGAGATGGATGGATTGTGTGAAGGATGATATGATTTGTGGTGTGACATAGGACATATGTCAGAATAGATGAGTATGGAAGGAAAAGACATATTGTGCTGACCCTAAATAATCGGGAGAGAGTGAAAGATAATTCTTAAAGCGGCCGCTTTGGCAGATTCATATAGTTAATAAGACTTTACATTATGTCTTACACCTGCCAGTAAATCTAGACACTTGTCAATTGAATTATACAATTTGAGTGCTATTGTACAATTTGAGTGTTATTAAACAATTTGAATGTTATTGTTCAACTTGAGTCTTATTATACAATTTGAACGTTATTATACAATGCGAGTGTTATACAGACAGCGTCAGTACAGTCAGCGTCTTGCAGAAAGGAGCGGCCAAGATGATCAAATAGATAAGAACATGGAAAGTGATCATTAATATCGATACAACCAAGGTCGTCTAATAGTAACGAATCAGCCTTCTTGTCCAAATATATCGGTACACGAACAATGTCAAATATATGAGTTCAATCAAGCTATCGTTATTATGTTAATAACCACAGCGGCAAAGGTAATTAAGCAGCCAAAGTTTCCAAAAATACGGTACACCCTAAAAAATGAACTCTATTCTAAATGTGATTAGAGTCAAACCGAGATGATTTCATACTAAATCAAAATTGCATTTCCAATTATGTATTTCAAATTGAATTAATTATTAACGCAGTTTGCAAAATTTGCATTGAATAAAAGGCACCTTTCTTTTTTAATCTAAAAATTAACGAAATCAATGCTGAAGGCGTTTGAGTCAAAGTTAAAAAAACTCCTGATCAGAGCAGTGTGATTGCTGAGGAGGATGATGTGAGCATAATAATAGTTATTACGTGCGAGCAAGGGTACGCACTGGGATTGGAAGGAAACACAAGTTTTTTCCAATCAATCATTAATTGATTACTTACAAACGTTGTTAAAACTTCTGATCCATAAGGGCAGAGATCGAATCATTAGTTTTTTTGACTGATACCCACCTATGTTTCATTACTAACTCTAAGGATACAGAATGATTTCCACGGCAATAAATTAAAAATAATGCGTTAAATTGTAAGCAGTTTGTTACGATTCACAATATTTTGATAGTTTACAATCTCGAGAGATTGATTATAATCTAACGGCATGTACAATTTAACGATGACATATATACACTAATGTAGCGATTCATTAAAGGCGTTCATTTTAACTTTATAACCAAGAGGCATTTGGCCACAGTAGCTGACTACAATAATATTTCGGGTGGAACAGGGATATTAGTTAGGCGAAACCAGTTAACCAAAGGTATATTATTAACCTATAAATTTTATAAATGGTCTCAAGTTCCTGTTTCTAACCAGATATTTCAGTCCTTTTAATTTATTCAGGTTTTCGTACTTTTGTTTACATTATTTAATGCTTGATGACACTGTATGAATCTTTGAGTTTTCATTTTTACTAAATACTAACGGTCTTATTCATAGAGAGTTAGAGTAAGTTTGAACGCTTCTTTAACAACCACAAAGAAGCGTTCAAACTTACTTTAGCTCTTCTATGAATAAGACTAAGTTATTTTTTCATCCATGCAATTCACTATCAAATGCATCATCATCATGGAAACGCGAAGGAAGTTTCGTGGGCAGATGATAGTCTATAATATTCTAAATATACCGTGTCTCTACATTGATGTTATTATACAAAAAAATTGGAATAGACTATATAAACGATGGAGAACACGATGCAATTTTTTTATTTCTTGTCTGTTAGTCGATTTGTCTGTTTGTTCACTAACTAACTAAAAACTAACTGCACTGCCTTTTATCCCGGAATCCCGCGGGAATATTCCCGGGAACGTTTTAGAGGCCAGAATAAAAAAAGTCTTATTTCAATGCCATGTTTTTACTCATGGATAGAAAATTTCCTGAAATGAAATCTGTGATACTTTTTATCCCGGGAATCGTATTTGACATTAAAATAATATCCAAGAAACATCAATTGTTCATTGGTGATAAAATAAGTTTTATCTCGAATTTTGAATTTCTTGTATATTGATTAATTTCTAATTTCTCTTTAGTAGATATTTTCACAAACTTACATATATATAGAAAGACATTTGTTTATTACGTCAAATTAAATATTATAATTAAATTAATATTTTTAATAGATTTGTCAGTACATTGAAGCTATTAAAAAAACCCAATTGGGATCAAATTGTTTGATTGATGGAGAATATAAAACAATTTGTTTTTTTTTCAATAATTTGAGTCGTGGTAGCATAATGGCTAGCGCACGCGTCCCAAACTCAAAGGGCGCGGGTTCGATCCTGGCCGGAACGCATGCATCACTTAGGCAGTTTTCTGACCTAATGTGCGTATTGTTACAATTACCACTTGCTAACAACGGTGAAGGAAAACATCGTGATGCAACCTGCACATCGAGATAACCGATGTGTCAAACCTGCCAAGTCGCCTTGGACAAGCGTGGCGGGTATACTGTCCGTTCCCCTATAGTGGGAGACCCTAGCCCAGCAGTGGGACATTTATGGGTTGCTATTATTATATCTATTATAATTTATATTAATTTCTATGAGGTTTTCTACAGACATTTTTGACTTAAATGCTGAAAAAGGTAATAATCAATAATCATGGGAATTCTAATATAATTTTTCCGGAAATGCCTTAGTTTTTAAGGTGTTTCAAAATTAGCTTTCTCGTTTTTTTACTCAGTTACTTTAGTGCTGGAAAGTTCCAAAATTTTCTTAGGAATTATAAGCCTAGAAATAGCATGAAAATTGGCCGTGTTACTCTTATTACATCTTAGTTTGATACTTTAAGACATTTTTCATATATGACTATCTTGGGACTCTTGAAATATACCGGGATTTCCTTCCACTTCCAAACCACTAGATCAACTTTGACGCAATTTTCGCAAATCACAACACACTGTCTGTATTTATTAGAAATCCTTAGTGAGATATCTGTAGTTGAATAAGCCTTTAGTAACATT
Organism: Dendrolimus houi; assembly: GCA_039645545.1. Lineage (NCBI taxonomy): Eukaryota > Metazoa > Arthropoda > Insecta > Lepidoptera > Lasiocampidae > Dendrolimus > Dendrolimus houi. Next base: position 17,064,345 of record CM077127.1, on the reverse strand, counting down.
ACTAATGTCGGGGTTTTACGGAAATATCCAGAATCCATATATTGTCATATTAAAAATCCATTACATTTTAAATATTGGTAAAATTTATCTTAGCTATCTAACTAATGTGAATGAAGTTGAGGGCAAATACTAGTTACGTTATAAAAACGAAAAAGATTTTTATAACAGTAATAATAATAGTATTTGGGTTTTGATTTAGTATGAAATCATCTCGATTTGAATCTAATCACATTTAGAATAGAGTTCATTTTTTTAGAGTGTACCGTATTTTTAGATACTTTGGCTGCTTAATTACCTTTGCCGCTGTGGTTATTAACATAATAATGATGGCTTGATGGAACTCATGTATTTGACGTTGTTCGTGTACCGATATATTTGGACAGGAAGGCTATTTGGAACTATTAGACGACCTTGATTGTATCGATATTAATGATCACTTTCCTTGTTCTTATCTATTTGACCATCTTGGCCGCTCCTTTCTATAATACGCTGACTGTACAATAAAGTTCACATAGAAGTGTTCTTCTACATACACGAGGTAAATATGAACTTACGGCACAAATTGAAGATGGCGTCGCAAGCTTTAATGTGTGAAAGGAAAGCGTTGCCAAGACCCTGTCCCTCAGCAGCCCCGCGCACGAGACCCGCGATGTCCACCACATTTAGGAAAGCAGGCACTTTGCTATAAATAAATAATTTTTACAATATCCATCAAACGTATATGTATTTTTATTTTCAAAATATTATATATAGATCGATAAATACATATAGTATATTTCCGAGCTAAGCAAGTTACTCTTATTACGGAAATCTCTGAAGCCGTTCCAAGATACCTAGACCAAAGTAAATAATGAAAAGGTAGTTTAAGAGATTTACCCTGCCAGAAATTGAACCCGCAACATCTGAATTCTAGTGAAATAAGAGAGTCAAATACCACTAAACCACACAGGTTGTTAAAATTATCAAGTAGAAAGAATACAATTTCCTGCGGCCGGGCGGCCTGTTGTAAGAGGCGACAATACAGCCAGGTGGTAGGGTATTGCCCCTTCTGGATGGCTAGCACCCCTGGTCTAGAATATGCCGCCATAACAACCTTGAGTGTGTTCCGGCATTAGTGGCCAGATTCCAGTATCCCTTAAGATAGCAGTAGCGCATTTATAGCACTTTTGTTGTTTCAAATGTCCATAGGCGATGATAACCGCTTTCTACAGGTGAGCCATCTGCCTGTCTGCTGAATTCATGCAATTAAAAAAACAGTAAAAAACGATAAGTAACACAATTCCCAATTGGATTATTATAAATAACCAAGTCAATAACCTAATGAGATAGTATAAAAAAATACTTTCTTTGGACTAAGCACTAGTCAGATAACAAATCCCATCTTATGATGAGAAAAGTTATTATTATTAATGAAACGATTGACACCAAGTTCATCAAAATAAATGAAAAGTAGTTTAGGCGCTACAGTAGAACATACGTAAATACATAATATGCTACATTTATAACCCTTCATTTTAGCTTTCCCTTACGCGGGTGAAAATTAAATAAATTAACCATACCTTAGTGGTTTATGATATTCACACAGATAGTCATATCTCTCATCAGGCACTGGTACCCTACGTGCTGAAAAAAATGAAATTGTGTTAGATTTTCAACAAACTCAAGAAAATCAATTTAAAGAAGGGCTGAAAGAATGGATTACCTGAGTGCAAATTAATATTATCGATATTTTAGGGATAGTAAAAATAGAAACGCATTCTAGATATGAATATTATAATAATTAAAACATAACAACAGAATATTTCAATTATTAAGTTCGGAAGTAATATCAGACGTCTTTGAAGAAGGTAAAGCGTAGCTAGAATATTTCGGAATAGATATTGAAGACTGCAGGACTTTAGAATGGCAACACTTAGGATATTCGGCAAATGGATTGTCCATGGAGCGCAAACGCAACCCAATATCTATCATCATTTTACATCTCGCTTCGAAGGTTTTAAAAGCCTTTTCATATTTATTTAGAGTAAATTTATCTAAAATCGGATTATGAGCTTTTAGATATAAAGCTATGTAGAGCAATCCAGACAGAGGATAACTAAGCCCAGGATATTTTGGCCTCAACACATTTAATGAACAGCAAGCGTCCGTTATTATGCTGCCAATAGTCTGCTCCAGGTATCCAAGATTTGGCATTTTCTCAAGAGCTATCAATGGAAACTCTTTTGCTTGTTTAAAAACCACAATATCATAATATATGTGTGGTCTCTCTAAAAATTTTCTAAGACATTTTTCACTGCAGAATAGATATGTGTTACCATGATAGCATGCAGCAAATTGATTATAACCTCCTACAATTCTTTGTGAAGGTAAGTTATTGGTGTATGTTACTATACATATCCCCTTTTCATAAGCAAGAGACATATTGACGACTGTCTTGACTGGAGCTGGAATATCTGCAATATCTACTGGCTCTGTGTTCAAATAACAATGTGGTTCCTTAAGAACCCTAGCCAAGTGGTCTTGGCATATCCAGTAAAAACAATTTTTGTACTGAACAATTCCTTTTCTATCCACTGGGTAACCACTATGTCTTAAAACATTCTTATGAAGACAAAGAGGGCACATATCTTTATAATGAGACATTCTGACTTGGAATATTTCTCTTGAAATACACATCACATCACATGGCACAACATTTGTTTGAAAATTAGCCAGATAATAATGTATTTTCTTCGTAATATTTTCAATGATATTAATAGCATTTTGTAAACATTGCCACTGTGACTCATTTCCATTAAGAGTATAAAGGTTTTGATAATCATTATTTATCCAATTTTTTATTGAGTAATTATTTTCATTCCATCTAAGGTATCTATTCTCAATAAATGGAATGGAATAAGGTGGTTTGTACTTGAGAATATCATAGTGAACTTCCATTTGGGAATTTCTTAGTGCCAATTCTTTTTCACTCAAAATATAAAATACAATGGTTGGATAAAGACCTTCCTTGTCAAGTTCTATTGCTTCTTTAGGAAATTCTGGAAAGCCATCAAATACAAATCCATAAGAGTTAGTTCGATGATCAATTGCCACACTTTGAACAGCTTTCATAGTCAAGTCATAATCAATTATTTTCCCCAATTGTATTTCTTTACTTATTTTACAAGCTAATTCAGTCCATTGCATCTTTTCTAATACGCTGCGTATAGCGCCACCTCTAGATAAGCAAATTAAGCCATAATGTTTTGCTATTTTCTTAGCAAGGATACTTCTTCCTGATTTCGGTGCACCAATTATACTAATTCGTAATGGATATTCTGAGAACGTTTTTATAATGTTGCTACCAATATATTTTAGGGGATTTTTCCTAAACTTTCGAGCATTTTCTTTGCTACTAATAAAATAGATATAAGAACGATGTACAACTGTAAATATCTTACCATTTTGTTTACTTAATTTATAAGTATTATAAGTACTTTGCGGATTTTCAAATAGATGAACAGGGCACATGCGATTGAATTTGCTTAAAAAATAAAAGCCTTCCAAGAGTAGCATTTCTGCGATATCGGTATTTATGATATAAGTTTGTTCAAAAAAGGATTCAGTTCTGTCCCGGAACCCTAAAAGCTTCATTAATGCAACACGAAGTACTTTTTTGATAGGTTTCATTCCATCTACAGAAACTACCTTAATTCTTTGTTCTGATAAAATATCCTTAAGTGTTTGTATGTTTTCATCATCAACCTCATATATATTTTCTATTCTAGCATCAATTCTCTCTTTAACATCCTCAGGCTTTTCCCATTCAGTTAAATCTATTGGTTCAGGATATTCTTGTATAAAATCATTATAAATATTAAATAAATCAGATTCAGAGAGTCGTCTCTCTGAATCTGATTTATTGTCATTAACCACACTTTCTATTGATGAAATTTCATCACAAGTTATGGGAATATTATTGACAATGTCATTTACAATCAGTTTGCATACAACATTCTTCATGACAAAATTCTTCCATTCCTTTCGTTCTATATCCAACTTTATTCTGGCATTTTTCTTAGCTTCATATAATTGTAATTTCCAGGTCTTAAACATTATTGGTGATAAACGTTCTAATATATTCTCAGTACTACTTTCTAATTCAATGATAAGGTCAGGAATACAAAAAGTTGATAGCATGTCTTCTACATCATTAGGTAGCCTCGGATACCCATCTAATACAAAACCTGTTGTAACAAAAGGATCTTGGTACCAGAGCTTCATTATAAGTTTTCGCATTAATATTGAAATTATGGGAGAGCCACGTTCTAAATAATTATAAACCATCAACCTCAATTTAGTTTCATTTGACGTAATGTCTGAGATCAAATTTTCATCTTCCTCGCCCATCTGAAATTCTGTTACAGCTTCGTCATCAATAGGAACATCTGTGAAACTGTTTTCATAGTGACGTCCTACTTTTTTGAAGTGTTTTGGCATGAGATAATCATTTAATATTTCAGCAAAATCTATGTGTACAAGTCCTAGTTCTTTTGATAATATTTGAGATACAGTAGACTTTCCACTACCTATACATCCAATGACACAGATTCTTAAAGGTGGTAAGTTCTTGTAAGGTTTGTTATAAAATTGATATTTAGTGAAATTTTTCTGAAAGAGTTCTGAGCATTCCGCCTTAGAAAAATAGTGTATTTTATTATTAAATTTAACAGAGAATTCTGGTTTACCTTCCCACAAAACACCATGATCATAATATGCAATTGGACAGTAAATATTAGTTTCACATAAACTTCTAGGATCATTATAGGTTATATCATCTTTTGGAGTGTTTTCTTCACTGCCCACATCTTCAACATCTTCGTCTTCATTTATTTCACAAGACGGATAGTAACTCTTACGCAAATTCAAAAGGGTTTCTTCTATTATTTGTACATCTGTCTTATTTTCAAGTTCTAATTCTATAAAACATTTAGAATTTTCTTCCAATTTTAATTTTACGTTATCCCAATCTTCACGAAACTTTTCGACAGATTCAGTGAATGAGTTCATCAATTCTATCTCATTGTTCCGTACACTTTCGGCTAGTGACGGAGCTTCAGTTGATAATATTCGATCCAATGTGTCACTTACAATTTTATGTGAAATCATTTTCATATCCATCTCTTTAGATTCGGGTGCACCACTTATTAGGAGTTTTGCTTTTATTAAAGAGTCATTCGCTAGCAAGAACCTCTCTTGATAGTTCTTGAAAACTTTTTCAACATTGGCATAGTAATCTATTAAGTCTGGACTCACTTCTCTGTTTTCTATAAGAGCAATAGTGTAGTCAGGTAACAACTTTGCATCATTAAGATATCTCCAAAATTCTGAATCTGACGGAAATCCATCAATAATAAATTTTCCATATGTATGCTCAAAGTTAGTTGATAGTTTGTATTCAGCATCAATTGTAGATATAATTCTGATCATCTCAGCCATTAATTCTTCTACAGTTGGTTCAAGTTCTTTTTGTAAGTCATTTGCTGCTATATATTCAGAAATAGCTATTGTTACATCTTTATCACCCAATACAGGTATAGCTGGTTTTGGTGTCAATGTAATCAATTCTATAGGTACAAATATTTTTAGTAATGTTTTATCTTTGATTATCATTTCACATTGCTGCAAATCATCTAAGAAGGGTAAATAAGACAAAACTTTTTTATAATAATTGATATTTTGTAGAAATTCATCATCTGGTTCTTTATGTTCTTCTTCCTCTTCCTTGACAGTTTCGTCACCTGAAATCTCAAGAGGTTCTTTTTTCATATATTGAAAACTCTCTATCAAAAATGGAACATAAGCTTTTAAAGTTTCTAGGGTGAAATTGCTCCATGCTTCTAGTTGTGAATACCTTTCCATTTCTGTGCTTTGCCATTTTGCAAATCTAGTGTCCTCTATAGTGGCTATTATTTCGGATAAAATTGTTTTAGCAAATGTTACATATTTCTTTTCTTTTTCTGTTTCCAAGAAGTTTTTATAGCACAGTACAGGTGTGTCAAATATCCAAGATAAACAATTGGCGACAAATGATTTTCCAGAGGACTTGGTACCTAGTATGATAATTCGACAAGTGGGTTCTAAATATTTCAATTTCAGGAATTCTCTTGGATTCCTACAGAAAGACACCATTGTAACAAGTGATGACAATAAATAAACATGTTTGAAGAATGTAACTGCAAATCTAGGATTTCCTTTTACAGACTGCCTATTTTTAAGCTCAACAGGACATCTATTATACCAGGGAGATGCATAACGCGTAAAATGTATTGGATCATTATGAATAACATTTAATACTTCAATTGACTTCCAAAATTCATCCATATCCTGTGGAGGTTCCTCAAAATATAATGGTTGTGGTATAAGAACTGGTTTAATGGGCATTAAAAGAAATAGTTCCATAATATGATTCATCATATTGTGAGCAGATTTACAGGCGTCTAGTTTAATAACAGATTTGGGATCAAAATCATTTAATTTTTTTCTATGAAGGGATGGATGATACTTCTGTAGTTACACAATTGTTCTATAGATTTTTCCCTAAAATTAATAGGCTGTCTACAATTATATTTCGGGTTAAATATGTGAGTATCATACGGAGCAGTGTAATCAGGTATAGTATAGTGAGAAGGCCACCTTAGATCTGTTTCTGTTTCAGAATGAAATGGTTCAAAAGTCATCAAGTTGTTGGTATAATTTAAGTATTTGTGGGTTTTTTTTGCCACCAAATCTGTATCAGAGCCTGTAATATATATAATAATGTCTGGATCCATTTTGATAGTCATCAAATCTAAAAATTGCTGTAGTAACATAGCATCTTTTGTGACAAAAAAGGATTTTTTCTTAAATATGATGTCTGAGCAAGGGTCAAGTATAAATTTTGGAAGTTCCACTTTTTGGTTTTCCTCTTCTTCAATTGTTTCTTTTTCCTCTTCTTCCTCCTCGGCTTCAATTTCTCCTTTCATTAATTCACTGCTCATTGATGAGTGTGGAGTTTCAGAAGAATCTTTAGCTTTTTTAGGCTTCTTGTTTTTTAGATTACATATAAGATCAAACAATAATTCATCTACAATAACAGTAGATTCCTCCCCATACATAGCATTAAAATAATAATTAATTTTTCTGTGTGTTGTTACCAAGGGTAGACCAGATATAACATAGCCCCTATGTTTCACAGCAGGTGATTCTATCTTCTTTAACATCATAGACACAATTGTGTCCACTTTGCACATGTCACTATGTCTCATATTAAAGTCTATGCATTTACCAGTTGGACTTGTCTGTTCAATTTCATCTAGTATTACATTTTTAGGGCACAAATGAATACAATTGAATTTTTTGGATATTGCTTCACCAAGGCTGTAAGCACCTGAACCCGGTTTGCCAAGAATAAAATAACAAGTTGGCTTGGATGATAAGTACAATTCTTGGGCATCAATATCTGTATAACTATTATAAAAAGGTTTATCAACAGGAAGTGGAGCTGCTGTATTATCTAAGCCTAGTACAGCTGCAGCTAGGAGGGGAATTGGGCAAGCTATTTCTTCTGTTTCCTTTTTTATGACATTTATATCACCACTGTATATGATACTATTATCAACTTCAAGATTTTTTATATTGTGCTTGTCTATAACATCCAAGTTATTTTTATAGTTCTCAAACTCAAACATTGTATTATACTAAATGAATAATGATGTGTCCAATTTTGACAGATAAGTTTTAAACTCATATCAAATAATCAAACCTCCATGAAAACATGAATTACAAAAAAGTATTTATATATTAATAAACTATTACCAAAAATATATTAAAAGTAACAACATCAAAAAATATGTTTGAGGGCAGACAAGTTTGACAGTCTTAGACAATATGAGCTTCAAGATAAATTTATTTATTTATTTATTATTAGTGATAAACATAACCATCACTTAGACATCTACTACAAACTAGAATATCAGTTTATTATTTAAACAAGAGATAATAAAATAACTCCATTATATAGTATAGTAAATGACATGAAAAAATTATATTATTTTCATCTTCATAATAGGTTTATCAGTAGCGGAAATAAATAAAAAAAAATGGGGGTATAGTTATGGGACACTTTTTATGGTTAAACTTTACAATAGTAGTCACTGAATTTTAAGTAGTGGGGGGCGGAGGGGGAAGGGGGGAGGAGTACATCTCCCTTCTGCAACCCCTACGTCTAGGAGACATTTAGTTTTTGAGATATGTATTTTTGTAAACATAACTTTACTAATTTTTTTCAAAATGGTGTACTTATTTCTTATGTCTAAAGATGAGAAATGCAGAAGAATTTTCGTATTTAAAAATCGATATTATTGACATGTCAAATTGTTAACATTTTTTTTCTTTCTTACGCCTATTATAGCAAAGAAAAAAAAATGTGACAGTACTGTGATTTATTATTTTATGAACTTTAAAATTATAATAACTAATTATATTATAGCATAACTTTTTTACTAAATTAAAAAAACAGTTTTAACCTTTATATATCAGGTGTAAGTGTATTCCTAAACACAAATGTAACTTTTTTTCAACAAAAGTGACACATAACCTTGTTATTTTGTTGACCAAACATATTTGTTTTTCTCATTATTGGTTCAAAACTTGTTGGTGAACCCTAAAAACATGTTTCCTAGCCCAAATAACAGGTCTAGTGTCTATATATAAGGTGTATGTATATCCCTAAACTTAAATTCCGTTAATCTGATGACACTCTGTAGAAAAGTTTAGCCCTTTTTATTTATAATGAACAGATCCAAACTTTTCTAATTTAGTTTAGAAGACTATGCCAAGAGCAAAGTGAAGCAGAGCTCTCGCCTTAGTCTTCATTGATATTTTTTTTATAACCCCCTAAAATTCACTTTATATCTCAAATAATCAATAAAAGGGTTGAACTTCAGCACAGTGGTCCCTGAATTTTAAGTAGTGGGGGGTCTCTACCCCTTACTACTTAAAATTGGGGAAGGGGGAGGAGTACTCCTCCCTGCTGCATCCCTCATGTCCAAGAGACATGTAGTACTTGAGATACTCGATTTCATTCATTGTATTGGGACGATGGTGACCAGTTTGTTCTGGCACTTGCCACCCGTTATTGTGGCACACTCGCTTCACTCTTTTGACTCATGTACTTTGGTTTAAAGTCTAACCTAACTCACTGTTCTAGTCACTGGTCACAACTTTCAACTAAAACCCACAAGCCTAGTGAGCATGCCATGGCAGCCGAAACCGAGTGTCATAACTGATTTGTAACCATCATTACAATATATAAGTAAGAAAAACTATTTTCATATTTGAAAATCAATGAACTAATTCAAAACTTGTTTACTAACTAAAAGCAGTTTTAGTGTTTATATATTAAACTAAGTGTATACTTAAACACAAATCACACTTTGTTATCAACAAAAGTGACATAACCATGTTTATCTAACATATTTTTGTTTTTCCCATTATCATTCCTTGTTTCCTGCCCCAAATGAGAGGTCTAGTCACTATATAAAAGGTGTATGTATACTCCTAAACTCAAATTACCCTTAATCTCATGCCACTCTGGGTCAAAGCATAGCTAATAAAAGAGTCTCATATCTATACCGCACCCAAGCAAAGACAACAAAATAAAATGTAAGTATAAAACTTTGGTTTAAATACTTATTTTCATTAGGGTCGATGGTGCAGAATGGAAAGTTTTCAGCAGCAGCTTGACTTTTAGTCAATACATTGAAAAATGTAGACTTTCCAACATTGGGGACTCCAACAATACCAACTTTAAGATTAGTACCAACTCTTCCAATTAGTGGTTTCTTTTCTGGTTCTTCCACTTTCTTTGGAGGCATCCTGAAATGTCAATTAGCAATATGTAAGAGGTAGGTTTAGATTTCTATGACCTTCATTTACTTAGTAGACCTACAATGAGTTTCTAAAATATTTTAAAATAATGACTATACCACATTACGGTTTAAAAATTTAGATCCTTGATAACCTCGTAGGGCCAGTTGTCTTACAAAACTATAAATATAAAAAGGCATCTATCTGTTAACTGCATGAAAATGAAACAGTCTCATAAATTAATTTCATTAATACCTTTCAATTTTCTTCAACAATTTAAGTTCTAATTTATAAAAATAATTTAGCGCAAACGTGTAAATCCGGCTAATAGCAAAAAGCATAGACCACAGACTACTCTAGGATATTACTGCAAAAAGGAAGCCATAGTTAACTTCAGACTACTATGGGCGCGTTCTAACTACACCTCACAATGCCCAAAATACTCCTTCAGCCGTTCCACGTAGCGACCACGGTCGTTATGGTCACCGTGGAAACGTCACTAATGACGTCATGATTTTCACTCGTGCAGCGCTCGTTACGACCCATGTCAAGAGGTGGGTTGAATAATCCGTTCCCCTTGAGTTTATGATTGTAACGGTCGCAAGCAAGTGGAACGGGAAAATCGCGGTCGTGATCGTGGTTGTTGTGAGCCTCCTGTGGATCTTAGCCTTGGTATAGGTACATTAGGTAACCCTTTAAGATGACTTGATGCGGATGGATCAAAAATATTAACACTAAAGCTAGATTAGAGTAAGCCACAGACTACTATAGGATACACGGATGTCCCATCTGTATGCTCTTGAAAATCTTTCAAATCCAAAGGCACCCATACACAGGCCTGCATTGCAGCCTGCAGAGTGACGGTTATTGAAAAATATAGTAATTTTCATGTTCATCATTTCTTATTTAATGACAGACCTTAGGGCGGCTATAATTTTTATTAAAAGCTTATGTAAGCTTTTTTTACCAAATGAATGTTCATTTGGTTCATATAAATGGCTTGGCCTTGCATTAGTCTGTCAGTGACCAGTCACCTTTCAGATTTTTTAATCGTCAATTCTCATTCTAAGTAAAGATAAATCGCCCTGGCCACTGACCATCTTGCGCGGTGGACTGTAAACGGTGGAAGGAGCTCGCGCAGGACTCAAGAGGCAACCTGCTTTGTGTTGCAGTCCACCTTTAACATTCACAGTCCTGCATTACGTGCCGGGCTGCAATATCGAATAATGCTGGGTTCTCAACGAAGGATAACGAATGTTCACTGGAAATCCACCGCGTGCTGGTAATATCAAAAGAATCCAATTTGGTTGTTCGAAGAATATTGCGTTAGCATTGGATCAATGAACACCAAAGCAAGAAAGGGTTTCGGCGTCTCATTAACTAATATGGAGTCCTTTGAAGTCACCGCATTTCCAGTGAGCATTCTTTGATCCAATGTGTAAATACTAACATATTCATTTAAAAGCGATGCCGCTTTGTTGACTCAGTGTGTAAGCGGCATAATACTATTTCTTTTTCTTTTCAATTTTGGCTTAACAAGGTTTGTATATCCAGCCAGTGTCACGTGGTTGACCTTTTCCACAAAAGGAAAATATTAATGGGTGGGAGACAGGTTCAGCATTCCTTACAATTTCTTGCTGATATTTGATAATTTAGCTGATGTTTAAACATCATTATCTATTAGCCATATTTCATTTTTCTTAACTCAAGATGACAACTATAGTTTTATTGTTTGAAATTATGTTTAACTATACTTATCTGATACATATTAAATGTGCCACAATGGTAAAGCATCTGCTTATTCTTCCAGTGTAACGCACATCAAATTTGACAATTTATTACAATTTGGTTTCCCACATAAAGTACATTAATATAATGGGGTAGTTTTCCAATAATGTATGTTGTGTAGGTGTAACTTATATCAATTAATGTACTCTGGGGACGACACATTATACATAAAATTATAAACTGTTTTATTTATATTTATATACATCTGTATAGAACAGGGTTCAAAATACCTTGTCATCTTACTTTTAAAATATCATGATAAAAACAACTTTAGCTTCTAAACAAATTAAAGTGTTGACATGTTGTAGAAATAATATCATAACTTACCACACTCATATAAAATGTAGGCTTCAGCACTGCAGCGTTTTGTAACACCAAACATGATATAAAAATGTCTCAGTTGATATCTCTGTCAACTACCCTATTTTTCTGAATAGAGTACAGTTGACAACCACACAAGTCCGAACACAAAAGACGTTTTCCATTTAAAACAACATTTATTAAATTTGCTCAAATAAATATAAGAAAATACTCTTAACAAATAATTATGTAGTCAGTGCAGCCCAAGGTGGAGACATTGGTGCAGGATTTTGTAAATATGACATAACAACTGCTGATATGGATAGCATAAAAGAACTCACAATCTGAAACAGAAATTAAAGATAGCAATAAAAACCTTCAAGCACAATCTTGAATATAAATTACAATTTTAAGAAGTTTTCATTATTACCATAGTTACACTTAGTTAAGATTAAAATATTTTAAAAATTATATTTTATTTCACCAGAATGTACTATAATATTTTTTCATAGATGTTTTTGTGTTTGGTAACAACAGCTACCTCTAGTGGAGGAAAATTAGTCTTTACTTTCACTTCTTGCCAATCAATTAGGGTATGAGAAGTAGGTATGTCTTTTGTTTCCATTCATCACATAATCCATCCAATTAATTTAGGCCTACCTTTATTCTTATTAATTATGCAATTCAACATACTTTTTTATGATTTTCATTTCTCAATCTGGAGATTACGAGATTCAATAATTTCTATAGAAAATACATTTGCTGTCAAGATTATGTAAAATGGATTGAATAAGTAAACAGACATTAACCAAGAATTTTTATATATATGTAATATTATAACATTCTAAGTCTCTCTGTTTTTTAATTATATGTTTCTTTGTTTGTTATCGATTCACATATAAACTACTGGGCTGATTTCAATGCGGTTTTCTCTGATCGACAGCAAATTCTTAGACTTAAAATCTGCGTTACTTTGTATCCTGGGATTTTCAAGTTAAGCATGGACGAAGTCGCGGGCATATCCCAGTCTAGATATATACACTGGAGTTTATCCTACGGGTAAATCACTAGTGCATGTCTCCTGTTTAAATAGGTTACATTGTATTAAATTTTTATGTTATATTTTTATTTGCCCCGGAACATTCACTTTATTTTATATCTATCGCACTATCCCATCTCCCAGATAAAAAGTATTTATGACCTATTTCAATATTAAAGCTGTATATGTACACCAAAATTATCAAAATGACCAAATCGGCCAAAACTATCAACACTACCAAAACTACTAACCAAAACTACAATAACCACATAACATAACAAAAACCACATAACATAATATTTATCCTATAATCTGGGATGAAAAGTATCCCTTGTCCACGCTCAGTATTAAACTTACATATATATACTATATACTGAGTTTCATCCAAATCAATCCAGTAGTTTTTCTGTGGAAACAGAACAGACAAACAGAGTTACTTTCGTATTTATAATGTTATTAATAGGGACACTAAAAAGCAATTTATAGTTAGTTTATAAAATCATATTAGCCCATAAATGGCCCAGTGCTGGGTTCAGGTCTCTCAGTTATTTGAAGAGGGGTTATTAATGAAGGTGGATTGGTGTATTTTCCAGATCAGTTATCTCATTTTGCACATTTTATCATAATATTTTTCTATCCTATTTGCACGTGGTAGATAACTACAATTATAAAAAAAAACAATATGAATATTAGGACAGTTACATATGCTTCTCAGACAGGTTATTAGTTTTAGACCCATGTCATTTGAAATACAAGTGTGAGATAAAGACTAAGCTAATTTATTTTTTATACATTCACATATGCAAGATGGTACAAAAGTTCAGTAGCATGTTTGGCCAGTGAGGCATAGAATAATTCCAATTATTATAAATAGAATGAAATGTCCTAAAAAGAATAGCAAAATAAGAATGTCATAAAATAATTACTTTAACTATTACTAACAAATATTATTTTAGTAATACATTGATATATAAATGATGTAAGTGCATTAACCACTCATGCCATGTTCTGTATGTTATTAATAAGTTGATTAAAAATTTTACTCACTTGTTTTGTATCATCTGACACCCTTGAGTTTGCAAAACTAATACTCGAACAGAAAACTGCTGTCCATGCACACCATTTAAGCCTCATCATGAGGCCACACATTGAGAACACCATACCTGAAATATAAAGAGTCCTTCATTACTTTTGCATAAATGATCAAAGGCCTAAATAACTTTTTATTTTTTCACAAAACTAGGACTTTGCCTGGAAGAGGTAGCTTAAAGCATTAATAAAATGGTGATAATATAATTCTATATATAATTTAAATCATTAGTTTTTATTCATTTATATACTATATCACAAGAATATAATAATCTGTAAATTAATAATATAATGATTACAAACCACATTTATTTGTGAATTGTGAACCAAAAAATTCAAAAGTATAACATTTATGTTACTGTCAAATCTAAAAACATATACTATCAAGTAGTCCAAGTAAGACTTTTTATTCTTACCTAGAATATTCATGTAGTCTGTAGTGAGATCTTCTGTAGGAGCCGAGTTAGGTGGTGGGGGTTTGAAACGACGCTCACGGTCTGCACGTCTTGGATCTGATGTCAGTTGCATCTAAAAATAGATAAATCACTAAATTATAGTAATCATTATGTTAGTACAACACTAACTAGCAAATAAAGATCATTTTTCACAGGAAACCTTGGTATTATCTTAAACCTAATATTGGGTGCGATATAGATATAGGGTGCACTTATTTTAAGTAATGGGAGGTGGAAGGGGAGGGAAAAGAATCATACTTACCCCTTCTACAACCCCTATGTTGAGAAAATGTAAGGTTTTTGAGATATTAATGTTTTTTGTGAATATAACCTCACTTATGATTTTCATTAATAATGTACTGTTATCATAGATCCAATGTTGAAAAATCCAAGAGTTAAGATAAAAAGATTCAAAGTAGTTCAAAATCACAACAAAATTGTTGAAAAATTATATAAAATAACAACAGTAATTCATATAGGTAAACAATTATAGGAAAAACAAGAATAATGAAAACCATAGATAAAACTTATATATTTTCTTATGAAGTTTATGGCTGGTTATTAGGCCTTTAAGCCATGAAAATGTTCAAATGTATTTTTGATATTAAATAAATTTTCAGTGGTTATAAAAAATACAATTAACTTGAGTACTTCTCCCTTTTGCAACCCCTATGTGCGGGAAACAATATATAGACTAAAGGTCACAAGCCGAGTGAGCAAAGCGAACATACCACCACAGCGGTCAGCGAATGTCACAACCGATTTGTAACCATCATTTAAATGGTTATTAATGAATAAATGGTGACCAGTCGGCTATGTAACTGGCCAGGGAGTGGGCCGCGCCCGCGGGGCACCTCGCTCGGCTCGTGAGCTTTGTTCTAAAGTCTACCCTAACTCACTGTTCTAGACACTTGTCGTGTTTTTCAACTAAAGCCTACAAGCCGAGTGAGTGAAGCCAGCGTGCCACGATACCGGCTGCCAAATGCCGAAACCCACTGTTCACCATTAATTGATTAATAACTATTTAAATGATGGTTACAAATCGGTTGTGACCCTTGCTGATTGTTGCCATGGTACAAAAAAAAATAAGTACATGGTACTTATTTTTCTCTGTGGGTTGTGAGCTTCAGTCTGTGTACTGTTTCTCAAACATAGGGGTTGCAGAAGGGAGAAGTACTTAAGTTAATTGTTTTTTTTAATACCACTCAAAATTCATTTTAAATAAAAAATACATTAGAATAACATTTTCATGGCTTAAAGGCCTAATTGCCTACCATAAATTTCATAAAAAAGACACAGGTATTATCTATGATTTTCATGTTTTTTGTTTTTATATTTACATGAATTGCTTAGTTGTGTTTTATTTAATTTTTCAACAACTTTTTTGTGTTTTTGGTCTACTTTGTATCTTTTTATGTTGACTACTGGATTGTGATTGGATTTTTCAAGTTTGGACCTATCATATAAGTGAAAGATTAGTGAAAAACATAATTGAGGTTACATTTACAAAAACATTAATATCTCAAGAATTATACATTTTCTAGACATAGGAGTTGCGGAACGGGTGAGTATGATTCTGTACCCTCCCCATACACCCCTCCCATTACTTGAAATAAGTGCGCCCTATATGTATACCGCACCCCAATGGTATAATAGTGAGAAACATAAGTGAGGTTATATTTACAAAAACAATATTCCAAGATCTATAGATTTATTGACATAAGGGTTGTAGGAGTAAATATGACTCTGTACCCTCCCCCTCCACCCCTTCCATTACTTAAAATAAGTGCGCCCTATATCTCTACCCCACCCAGTTTCTCTTCCGAAAAATATATTGAGGACATAAAATTCATATATTGCCCTACACGCTCAAGACCTTAGCTAGAACTGGGATTAGGTATTTAACTAGTTTGACATTTTATTTAAATAATGCAAGAATAAACCTTTTAAATAGTAAGTAATAAGCTTAGGAAATAGAAAAAAAAATGGTATATAATAAAGTAAACGTAGGGAAAAAATTCAAAGCCAAGTAGAATAGACTAGAAGAGGAATTATTCTCACCTTTTCGGGTTTTAATATAGGCCCACAAATAATTGAAGCTTCTTATTTCAACTTCTAAAATACCGACTGTAAGATTCTAATTAATTCTTGTCTTCATCAAGAGAAGGAATCTCACAAAAATTTCTCAATTCTTATACAATCTCCTTCTCATACAAACACTTCACTGATCACAATATCATAATGTCATTGTCATTTGACAAAGTCACGGGTTCACGTCAGTGAAATAATGTTGTTTTTCAAATTTGCCACAAAGGCAGGCAAAGGAATCTTAGTCCATACAGCCAATTCTGATGTAATAATATGTCTTCGTATAGTAGCGCAGTTGTATTGCAGGCTACAACCGACGCCATTCAATGGAGTTCTTGTGAAAACTTGAAAGACCACATTTGACTATACAGTTCACATTTCTCACAAAAATACATAATTACTACTCAAAAACTATCAATATCCTACAACTACTGTTCATTTTAGAGTACTTTTACACATTTTTAGAAAATAAAACTGCACAGCACGACGTCCCCTTTCAGTTCCCGCCAAAAACTCCTCAGTGAAATAAATAATGACAGTATTGACGTCGCTTACTCTCAAATTTGACACTGGCCAAATCTATAATCCATACAAGCCATTTTAGAGAAGAAAACTAAACGTGGAGACAATATTTTATTTTATTCATTTGAAGATTACCTACCTAAATCTAAAGTTAATTAATAGGTTGTAGGTTGCACTTTAGAACGAGGCCATCTAAGAAGGATCGCTAATGAGGGTCTCCAGCCGTCGCCGTAGTAGGCAACGGCCATGTGGGTGACTGACAAGTGAACATCGGTCACCCTTACAGGCATCCAATACTGCTATTACTATCTCGTCAAAATCGCCGGATACTATCATCTCAATCGTAGGTTTGCCTGATTTCGGTATTCTGTTAATTCCAATGGCGTGCCCACGGCAAGCCACATTTATTTTTATAAATATAATTATAAGCGAAAACTCGCGAAATGTTTATAATTTTGGTAGCTCTTCAATATTAATTTCAACCAAGGCCATTTCTGCTAGTGGTGATATCAATTTTTTTCTACTATTCTTCCGCCACAACGATATTGGGAAGATATTGTATACAAGTTTTTGACACTAGTAATGGAATCGTACTTTAAATATTTTCGCATCACCAAGATATAGAAATAGTAGAATTGGGCCCAGATCATAGGTACCTAAATAACAGTCAGTGAGTCGGTGGCGCGTGGTAGTGTAGCACCGAGGAAACCAGAAAGACCGGTATACGCCAGGGATGGCTATAGTTCATGCGGGCTGGAGAAGCACGCGCAAGACCCACAGCCCGATGAATGGACGCCAGGAGGAACAGCGAGTATTTTTAATGGGAACTCCGGTCTGCTCCGGTGCAATTCGTCCAGCGAGTCCCACTTACCACTACCGCGGTCCCTTCGTATAGTGGATAGTCAGCAAACAGGATTCCACTTTGTAAAGGTTACAGTTTGGAAGGGTTGTTGGTGGTACGCAAACAGTGTCTATTTCCCCTCTTCTAGGTGAATACAACAATCCAGATTGTGACGCTTATAGGTAACCGCCTCCTAATTTTTTATTCCTGCCCCAAGTTTAGCCTTAGGTAATTTTTATATTGTAGAATTCATTTTCGTTTACCGTTATGTCTACCTACAGTATTTTTATTCTGGGCTTGAATATGCAAATTCGTTCAATTAGTTTACAAAGGAAAAAGACTACATTGCTGAGACCACGTTGGTCGGCTTCGATTGGTCAGTCTATAGTGGCTGGCGCACGCCTACCGCCCGCGGCTACCACGCTGTGTTTCACCATGGTTTCACCCAACCATTTATATGTGAAATCTAAAATAACAGACTGAATATAATGGGCAATTATATCTACGTCGTATATATATTAAACTTGTATTTTAAATTCTATCCATTTCGTATTTTCAATATTCTTTTAAATAACTTTTTCAATTTATGATATCGGTGAAGTTACCTATTTAAAATTAAGTTAGATGTATAATATATTCTAGTATTAAGGAATAATAATTAATTATTTAAGCCCATAAGTAGCCTATTGCTGGTTTAGGCTTTCATTGTTTCAAGGGAACGGAGTATATCTACTCCCCACACTTGTCCAAAGATTGCCTGATTTCGCGCAACGGCTCGGCGTGCAGGTTCCTCATGTTTTCTTTCATCGTCAACGATGCTACATTGATAAAAGATACCTACTTATTAGATTATTATTAAACCAAAAAATTGTTTAAGTGCTCCATGAATTTTACTAGGATTCAAATTCATGTTATTGGAATGAGACAGATGAGCCATAAATCGCCATAACTTCAGTTCTAGCCAATATATCTAACTGACTCTTAAGCATGAAGAAGAATAGAGGACAATTGTCCTAGTAAAATGCGCAACTATAAACCTACAGACGGACGGAGGGAATTAGGTAACTAAGTATAAATAAATTAATTTGTTAACTTTGTAATCTCTTATAGTTAAAATAACAAAATATATTGATGTAGGTATGAAAGAATATGTGGAAAACAGAAGTTTACGACGAAGACGCTCAAGTAAACTATGAATAGGTACTAGTGTGATAATACTAAATATATATATATATATATATATATATATATATATATATATATATATATATGTGTGTATATATATGTATGTATATGTATGTAGACAAGGCAGGTAAATTTATATATGAAACTAACAATATTAAACGATATTAAAATATATATTAATATTAAACATAATTTTTAATACTAAATTGTTAGTCCCTGTTCTGAAGGATGACTTTTGCTTTCTGATAGCACCTTTCCGGTGGAAGTCAATGAAATTCCGGTAGATTTAGCAACTAATTGAGCTGGAGTCATAATACTGCTCGGATTGCTATTGCACTCATTTTCAAAATATTTGTACAAATTATACAAAACTACTTTAGTTTGGGAAGTCAAAGGCTTACCTGGACCACGTTTCAACATCGGAACCAATTTAATTAACAAATTTAATATCAAATAACAATGATTAGCAATAAATAATAATTGAACGATAAGTAACAAGAATGAACCACAAATAAAATAAAAACAAATAAAATCAATTAATTCACTATTGATTGTAAATATATTTTCTTCTTCAAAATGTAACAACCACTTTTTGCTGATTGTACAAGGAATTTTAAATTTCAAGTTTAGAATACCTGTAAATATACAAATAATGCTACAAACGAAAAATCTTCTCGAAGCTAATTTACCTATAGACATTTTTTCCCGGATTATTAGAAAAATCTTGCATTGTTAAAACTTGCAAGTGCCATCTATTGACGAGTAGATACAATTTTAAATCGGCCTTTTAAAAAATATTATTAAATTCTAAAATTATACTATCGAATAAAGATATTATTTTCCATGATTATACTTATGAACACAATACATATTATAGCCAGGCCCAATATAGGTATAGAAATTATTGAAAAGATTTTAGACTGTTTAAATAATATCTATACCTAAGGAAATAAATAGTAACGTTGAAAATAATCTATAAACATAGCCTATAATAATTCTAAGTATCAAAATAATCAATTTTTGTGAGTGGGACAATTACCTAAGGTGCCAATGCAGTGGTAGCGGCCGAGAAGTATAAGAGCAGATCCATGATTGTTTGTTAAATCTACCAAAACTTTCAGTAAACATATTACTATAATCTGTGGGTGATAAGGAGGCTGGTTCCTACCTCGTCCAACGACTCAGTATAGCAATTCAGCGAGGTGACGTAGCTTATCTTCTGGCCACCTTACTTGTTGGTTTGGTGCCCAGATTAAAAAACTAACAAACACGTCATTATGGCAATGCAAACGAAGTTTCAGTGTCATTACTAGTTGAAAATATAATAAATGGAGCTGGCGCTAAATTACACCAAACGAAATAGAGCTAAATACACGGATACTGGGGGAGTGCACACCGGGCGGGAACAATTAACTAATATGGCGGATTAATTAATAGTCTCTTTGTAAACGGTCTTTAAAGTCGCCGGCATAGCATTATTAGCTTAATCCGGTTACCGGTTTATTTCTATCGTCACTGCAACAATTAAATTATACTTTAATATCCAAATGTCGAATCGAAGGTATAAGTAATGGCAGTATTCACAAGATTATGAATTTTTGATGATCGTTAAGTGGACCGTCATTAGGCTATTTGCATTATTCTGGCAATAAGCAAAAATAATAAGGTAAATATCTAACTAGTATATATAGGATACTTTGAGTTTATTTGTTAGCGACACTGATAAAACTGATTATGTAACTATATATATACCTATATATATAGGTATGGACCTATGTATATAGGTATATACATAGGTCAGGGCCGGCCCTAGCATTCTTGCCGCCGTAGGCAAACTCGAAAAATTCCGCCTCCACCGGAGCTTAAGAAAACTTAAAGAAGTCTTCTATCTAGCTTTCTTCTTCCAAAACCATTTCTATTCGTGTTGTATGTACTTGTGATTTCACTACTCGTATATTTTATAGATTCAAGTGAACGAATTATATATATATATTTTTTTTTTGAGTGTTGTGTTTGTTTTTTTTTCTGGCTTTAGTAGTTCAAGCGTTTTTGCAGATATTTTTGCAGGCATTTTTGTAACCCCTAAATTTTGCCGCCGTTGGTAGTTGCCTACCGTGCCTACCGTCTCGTGCCGTCCCTGAATAGGTAAGAGTTCAATCAACCAATCTTTATTTGCATTTGGTTGCGAATTTTTAGAGGAGCTTGAAGGACGGTGATTTGAGAAAGAGAGAGAGATAACACTTTATTGCACACCAAAATATACAATTACAAAAACAGACAATATTTACAATATTTTCTAGACAATACAACAGGCGGCCTTATCGCTCAAAGCGATCTCTTCCAGGCAACCTAAATGAAACAAAAAATTTGAACAGGCGATATAGGTGATGCAGGAAAAAGGCAATAGATACATAAATACTCAAACTAGTTTAAGAAATGAATATACAAATACATACATATATACATAGTCATATATATACAATAATACATAAGTTATTATAATAATAATGTATTAGCATGATTATATTCTGTTAATTAGACATAGCTATTTGTGGACAAATAGTGTTTTCTGAGCAAATTTCTAAATATTGGTAATGATTTGGCCTCTCTGACAGTAAGAGGCAGCATATTCCAAAGTTTGACAGCCTGCACCGTAAAAGAATTATCATAACAAGATGAAGTGTGTGCAGGCGTCATAAGTTTTCGGTACGTATCATGGCGCAAATTATGGGCAGTGGATAGGCCAAGGAATTTAAAATGTTCCTTAAGGTACTGGGGACTATTAGGAGTAAATAATATGTTATAAAGGAGAGTTAGAATGTGAGTATTCCGGCGAAAATGAATAGGAAGCCACTTGAGTCTTTTACGAAATTCGGAAACATGGTCATATTTTCGCAATCCAAATATGAACCTGATACAAAAATTCTGAAGCCGCTCCAGCTTGTTCAACTGTTCTACGGTTAAATCTAGATAGCAGGCGTCAGCGTAATCAAGTATCGGAAGCAAGAGAGACTCAGCAAGCGTAATCTTAGTAGCAGTGGGCAAAAAGATTCTTAATATTCTGAGGGATCTAGAAGATAAGAAGACTCTGCGACTTAAATCGGTGATGTGAGGCCGCCAAGACAGCTCCCTATCGATGATTATGCCGAGATTTTTGACAGTATCGCTAAGAGGAATATGTGTTCCGTCAAAAACAACCTGTGGTAAGGAGGACCAGTTAACTTTAGCATTCATCCTAGGGCTACCGACGATTATCAATCGAGTTTTCTGAGAGTTTACGGCAAGACCAAACTTTTTGCTCCATCTTAAAACGTGGTTGAGGTCAATGTTAATTTTATTAATTGCAATATTTAGTGCATCAGTGTCACTTTGTGTGTAAATTTGTAAATCGTCAGCATATAGATGGTAGGAAGAAGTCAATTTTTCAGAGACAGAGTTTATAAAAACAGCGAATAAAAGGGGAGATAAAACGCCGCCCTGAGGAACACCGGCAGTTAAACCACACCAAGATGAGTATGCCTCATCAATACGAATTCTCTGCTGGCGCCCATGCAGGTAACTGTGAAACCAGTCGATTACTGATGGAGATACGTTAAGAGTGCGAAGAATACCAAGCAATAAGTCGTAATCAACATTATTGAAGGCGCTGCTAAAGTCTAACAGTGATAGTATAGTCAACAGGCCATTCTCCATCCCATGCCGGATGTCATCCGTAATCTTGACCAGTGCTGTGACTGTGCTGTGGCCTGGACGAAACCCGGATTGGAAGGGATTCATTAATGAATTTTGAGAAAGGGAAGTGCTAAATTGCTTATGGACTAGGCGTTCTAATACTTTTGAAAGAAAAGGGAGAATGGAAATTGGACGGAATTCAGAAAAAGACGAAGGATTTGGCTTTTTGGGGAGAGGAATAACATGTGCTTCTTTCAAAGCACCTGGAAAGGTACAAGAAGTGATGGAGGAATAAGGACGTGGGTTATAATAGGATTAATGACATCAAGAATGAGCACGATCATGCCATGACTAATACCATCACTGCGGACTGTATTTGAAGATATAGATTTTATAGCACTCTTAACATCACATTCAGATAAAGGACTAAGAATAAAACTCGGATGTAAAGGAGTTGGAAAAGAAGAGATTTTTCAATGTGTTTGACTTAGTAGTTATGTCCAAATACTTTGTAGATGTGAAATGTTGATTAAGACTATCAATGTCGAAGTTATTTGGAACAGGATTTTGCATTGACTTTCCAACTCCAGGTGATTTCAAAAACTTCCATACTTTTGAAGGGTTATCTTTCTCAACTGATTCATGAATATACCCGCGCTGTGCATCCCTACACACTCTATTGCAGCGATTACGAGCTGTTATGAAAGCTTGTTTGTTTTCATCACTGGGTTTAAGCTTATGTTTGGTCTTAGCCATGGATTTCTTATGTATGAGCTTCTTGATATCGTGTGTAAGCCACGGTGCAGGAAGATGCTTTATTCTAACACGTCGCAAAGGTGCATGCAAATCATACAACCTCAATAAGGCTGTATTAAATACATACACCTTTTCATCTACAAAAGCTGCCTTAAAGACCCCAGACCAATCCAATTCTTGGGTTTGCAGTACAGTGTTATTTAAAAAAATATATTAATTAAACAAATGATAGTTATAGAATATAATAAGATTGAGATAAATCTTAAATGTTAAAACATTGTTGATTGGCGTCAGTGAAAGTTCTTACTATTTGGTTAACGTGACAAATAACACGGCTGTAGGTATGTATAATTGTTGCTTTGACAGTCATTGTGGAGAATTGAACAAAAACGATACCGTCATAACAGTTAAAATCAACCTTAGCTTAACTGGTTTCCTGTAAATTGAAATGCAGATTTATTAAAATTTTGCGATCAATCCTCAAATTGCTTATATCGCACCTGCTCTGGTTCATATGAACCTATGAGACTACCTATATATTTTGAATATGAAGTAAAAAGTGTATCCTTTATTGCTATTGCAAAGCTGGCACACAGGTAGATAGTTCAGCTCATGGCGAGCGGTTATCGTCAGCTCGTTAGCAACACCAAGGGTGAAGCCGACACGTTGCCAGTCTTTAGAGTGGGGTAAAGAGGATGGGATAGGGCGATGAGACATAGGGATCAGACCGGAGGAATGGGATAGAGGGGGATGAGATAGGGAAAATGGGATAGCGGAAGGGGGAAGTAGGCCATCGGAACTCTCACTCATCGCACGAAGCACGATTAACTCAAGAGTAACCGTTTCACGTCGATATTCTGTGAGAGCGTGCTATCACACCGATCAGGCCGGCCCTAAGATCTGTAATTAAGATAATGATTCCAGAATAGCCCTACCACGTATGTAGGTATGTACCTACATACCTCTTTTAAAAATGTAACTACTTAAAGTCGAAAAAATAAATGTGGGGTAGGTTAGTTTAAACGTTCCAAAATGGCGGAATCATTTTCATAATTGCGCATGAAATCAACATTTCCCGTTTGGGCAACATGATTCGCAGGATAAATTTGTCAGTCTTTGTATTTTTAATGTTCGTCTGATTCAGACCTGATTATTGCAAAATTAAGTTAAATTACGCGGTGAACCTAATTTTATTAGAGATGATGGAGTTAATTCACGTCATTATGATCGTGATCTTCGGGGGGAAAACAATGCACGGGTGTTATTTAGATAAGATATTTATTATTTAAATCGGTGTATTAAGTATAGGAGAGGTCGGTTGGTAATTTGGTAATCAGCGGTTGTGCTCATGGCAGAACAAGGTCACCTCACTAGCCCACCGACATAATTTAAATCACAACTTCGACATTCTGCGTTGGAGTAACGGCCTTTGATCTCGAGGATTTATTTAAAGTGCCGTGTAAACGATCAAATTGGTTTCACAAGTTTGTTAGTCAAGGTTCAGGTTTTCACTGAAAAATAGCCAATTATCTAACAAAGTCAAAATTACCCATAGATTCGACTTTCACGGTTATTTTCTCGACTATATACAACGTGCTTTAGATAATACCCGGCACGATTCTTGAGCGATCACTTTGGCTACGCATAGTGAAAGGTGACAGAGACTTTTTGGCCAAAGAAATGTAATGAGTTGAGATCTGGCTTAAAACGCTATATTTTCTATAATAAAATTACATTAGCCTTTAATTTTATCTGAAAGACGAGGAATCTTAAAAATAAGGTAACGTATAAAATACGTTATTGATTACAATAATCAATTTGTGCGAATGAATTTCAACAAATAATAAAATAAAACATTTATACTTGGATAAATCATACGATTAATTCATTCAAAATAACTAAACCCACGACCATAGGCGTACTCACGCATCATCAACCACGCGGGGAATCGCGGTTGGTGTATGGGATTCCTCAAGTCAGAGTGGCACTAGCACCGCCAGCAGGAGCGCTATTGCAGCACCAAAGTGTTACAAATGCGCTGTTGCTCTCTAAAAGGAGACGAACCTGGCCACTAATGCCCGAACACAACTCAAGATTGATATGGTGGCATACTCTAGACCAGAGGTGGTAGCCATCCAAACGAGCAAATGCCTACCACCTGGCTGTGGGTTATTTTTTCGTTTCTTACGACAGGTCGCTTGGCCGCAAGTAACTGTATTCTTTCTCCATTCCTGCTTGGATAATATATGAGGTATTAGTAACTTAAAAGTACTAGTTGTAGTTCTCATTGGAGTTAATTGATAAAAACATAGTTATTGGCTATGCTCAATACACAAAGCGATCCCTGCTATTCCGCCGATCGTTCAAGATCCGTGCTGGAAACTATACACAATCAATTTTTTGGTTAATCAATTTTATGAGCTGGGTGAAGGTGACATTGTAGTGTACTATTTTTTACTCGATCAAATATGTTTAGATATTTATTAAAATGCTTTATACCTATGTTTTAAAATTCCGAATAAAGTTTTATCTTGCTTCGGTCTCTGTACTTATAACATGTCTGAATTAGAAAATACTTATGCCACTAAATTTGTATTTGCTTATCTCAACGGTTTCTTTAAATGTTTAACAGAAGCGAAGCAACATTTTCAAGAAATACTGAGAAATAAATATTCTTTATATTCATACGTAAAGGTTTGGAAATGTGTCACGTGCTAATTCTTGTGTTGTAATCTTATAGGGCGGAGTAGACTTACGAACAATATGGATCCTGGAGTGCCTACGACTTCTTAATTCCAGGGTTAGGGTCCTACATCCGGAGACTGCAGCGCGGCAAATTGCCGAAGAAAGGGTACCGCGGGTCGCCATTGTCAACCGATTCTAACGAACAAAACATTGTTAGCAACATGTAGCCGATCGGCTCTTTGTTACGTCGCGCACTCCTTAATTATTTGGAACACTGAAAGGGTCATATTTTCTATTAAATTTGTACAATTTTTAATATACATGGTGCTCAATTTGTTGTATACATACATGTTATTGTCGCATACTTAATTGATATAATATCATATGAATAGTAGCTATAATTGTGTGATTAACTAAGTATTTTAATTTTTTGAGCAGGTATGTTATCATAATAATAATAAAACACAATTTTAGCGAGCTTGGAAGCAAATATTCACCGCCTATTGACTAAATAAAAAATCATTAATTGTTATAATTTTTCAAGATCTGCCTAACAGCCTCCATATAACTTTGCACACGAACAAAATCTTCGATCTTAGTTCTTACGTGTATGACGATCACCCCTAATTTTTTAGTTGTTTGACGGTTTTACTAGACTATTGTGTAGCGCCTTAAACACTTCATCTCCTTGTCAATTTTTATCCATGTAGATCCAGTAGCTTAAAAATAGCTTATAACTTTGACATAAACGGATAGACGGGCGGACGGACATGATGATTTTCCTGAAATGGCCATGGAACCCTAATAAATTATAACTTGTATACAAGTTTTAGTAGTTTTACTTTTTGTTGGTAGATTTCCTAAATACTACGAGCAATTTGAGTAAAAAAATATTCAAATTGTAAATTGTGTAATTTTAAAAGATTTGAGGTTACTTAATTACTTTAAACAACCTTGAATTATTTCAAATTACTCTTTATCATGTATGTAAATAAAGAAAAATATGCTTTGAGTAAACAGGAAAATTCCAAGGTATTGTTAGCGTATAAATTGCAACATCCTGTGAATTCGTGTGCGCATGTGGTGGCATGGCGAGTGCAGCGCCATTGTTCCTTCATGAGCAGATTACTATAATCATCGCGCACGTAATGTGGTAAATGATAAGGTGTGCTCTAGCATTCAAAACATATGCTATTGTAACTCATTCGTTCCAGTAGGGCACCCCTACTCCCAGTTCCCAGGTCCGTCGGTCGTATTGTTTAAACAGCCCTTAAATTGAACCATAATAAACAGATACATGTACTTATTATGTGTTTCAAATATCAATAATAGTGATTTAGTCGATGCATTTAATTTTTGTGATAAAGAATCATTTTTAAATGGTTGTTTGCATACTTTCTAATGAAATTTTAATCACTGACGTAATATAGTTCGACATTTGACTGATTTCTTCTAAAAAATAGAATAGAATATTTCATTTCATTAAAAAAAAAAAATATTTTAATAAATCAATAACACTCTATACCTAACACGAAGCATTGCCATTATATTGTTAGTCAAAAAGACGTACAACGCCCATGCCTCAACTGAAACGAATTATCAAAAGAGTTATAGAAACTATCATTGTGGTTACTACGTAACCACATTGGTTATTATTATTATTATATATTAATTATATAAATGGGTAACACATATTATGTGCGCAATATCAGTTTGCAAAGTAGCCGTTACTGGGCCCAGGCCACTCTTTACCCGGGGGTGCAATAGGTGCTTGGCACCCGGGTGCAGGGAACTAGGGGGTGCTAGTCGATTGACTTCGATAAAAAAATTAGTAAAGAACATTGTCATGGTTTTTCAAGATCTGATTAACATACACAACTATACATAAAAAAAATTAGCTTTTCAAATTCAAATTCAATTTATTTATATAAACTTATTTCTAAACCTTATATAATTATATCTAAAACTTATGGTATTAACACATTTTTAATTATAATAGTTAGAATTAAGGCTACAATTTTTTTTGGTGGCGGTTGCTGCACTAGACTCTAGGTCTGTATCGCGGCAACCACCACCACCAAACACAATTTTATTATAAGAACTTAAATATAGTGGAATTATTCATTAATTAACCTATAACTATGTAATATGCGTGCGTGCGTGCGTGCGCGCGTTTGTGTTTGTGTGTGTGTGCCCCTAGTGTTTCAGTCAGTTAGCTAATATGCATTCTGTGTGGCTGTAATTTAATGTTTTTAGCCATTTAATTAATTGGCGTTTAAACTTTGATACTGACTTTTTTTGGCGGAGGGTGTGTTTTGGCATACTTTGCTGTAAATGGATATATGGATGTATGAAGGAAGGCGTTTAGCAAAGAATGTTTGTATTTTGGTCAAGAGTATATCACTTTCTATGTATAGTGTATTGGTGGGATATCTGTACGGTTGTTTATGCATAACTTTTAGGACTGCGCGCTGTGCTCGTTTTACTTCTATAAGTCGTGCGCAGAAGGTTTGCCGATGACAACCCCTCTCGCCTCCCACAACAACGACCCGCGGTCGTCAAGTTCATAAGTACTACTTAAACAAGCCCCGGTCCCAGTCGTAGGAAGCGGGACGGGCGACCATCGGCCAACTTTCTGCGCACGACTTATATAATGTTTGTTTAAGAACCAAGACAGTATAGAAGTAAGGACTGGCACAGTGCATTATAAACCATTTTATAAGTTATTTGTGTCGCACAGCTGAATAGGGATTTCAGTAGATAATATGTAAATGGTTTTTCTGACCTTGACTCTGAGTTTTAGATAGAGATGTGATGTGGTTCTTGAAATTTAACTTTTCATCTAGTTGGATACCAAGGTACGCAATGGATGTGGTGTGCTCGATCGATGGGGGATGATCAGAGGGCTGTGTACAAAAGCTTAGGCTGTGCGGCCGATTTAATTTAGGATAGGTACGAGGTTGTGAAGCGCGGATTTTATGAAATGTTTAATATTTCGTTTTTTAATGTTTAATGTTAGTAAGTTGTTGTTTAGCCATTTACTAACGTCGGTTAAGCTTGCTTTAAGCACTGACTCCCAGGATGTGTTGTTGAATAATACAACCGTATCATCTGCATAACATATTATGTTAGCGCCCTGGATTGGAATTTTCAGGAGTTCAACTTAGTTGAATATACTTCGTAAGAGCGGCGCAAGTTAATTTTCGCACCCCGGCGCCCAGTACGGTTAAGACGGCGCTGACTGGGCATTGATTTTTTTAGAAGAACAGACGGCATTCTCATCGTACTTATCTAAGAGGGTTTCAAATATTGTTAATTAATTAAGCCGTGTTGACTGTCCTGAGATGGTCTCGAAATTGGCATATAATGTACCTAGATACCGTATTCGTCATACATCTTTGCTGAATGTTCCTTGTAATTCTACCAACTACTCTCAAAATTCTTTATCTTCTCCTATGGCTCGTACTTATAATACTAAAGTTTGTAAAATTGATCTGTTTGCATCCTCCAAATACAAATTTAAAAGTAACATTATTAACAACTGAATTTTACATAACACAACCCGACTTTATTTGTTTAGTTTCAATTTAACATTTGCTTTGTAAAAGTGTTACTAAAGTGGAAGTTTATAAGGAAAACCTGTTATTGGCCTTACTTTTTATTGTAAACGATTTTATATTATATTTGTGTATTCGCTGTTGGTTTTCTCAATAAATAAATAAATCTTTATATGGAGAATTTCTTACGATGATTTCTTTCACCATCAAAAAACCATTTAATCAGCACATACCACTTCTTGATTAGACTTCGCGGTCAAAATTTGAACTCACTTCGAAGAAATGCTATGTGGATGAGTTAGTCACTAATTTACAATGATTTATATATAAGTAATCGTAAACGACAGTAAGTAGTGTAGGTAGTAACTATAGACATCGATAAGGAAAATTTTTGCCCAAGTATTAAATCAATTGAGAGCTATGCTGCCCTCTATCATAAAAAAACATACAGGTACCTATAGGTTCCTATGAAACGTCTATTATAGCTTATATCTACATACTTTATATAAGCATTGCGGCAATTAATAATTTGCATTCGAAGCAACATCCTGAATTACACAAACTGCTACTAATTACAGCATAGCAATGGTCCACTGCGATTCGTTTCCACGCCACATACAGCCTATGTACCTACCTACATATGTTCATGGAGACTAGTAGGAGGTATGTGTAATCTACATACAGCGAGGTTGTGATCAATCGGCAAGGATCGGCTCATTATGCAGCAACGATGAGGTCTGTCATTACGGCAAATGGAGGCAAATTGCGCACATCTAACGCATTGCCGGCGCCGCCATCCGCCGCCGCGTCGTGTTGCCTCTGTAATGCCGACTGCTGGTACAAGCGAACCCGAAATGATCCAGTGTAATCATCAACTCGTAATCAGCACACTGCTGGTTAGATTTTACATTTTATGAAGGAAGAATATTTGGTGTCTGTACTTGCATCTTGTTACCAAATAACCCAAAATGTTAAATGCTGTTACGCCTCTTCGCCGGTCACTAGAACGCTTAGAAGTCTCGTTTGCATTAAAGTTAGATGCCAATCAAATCAATCGCGATACTTTTTATCATCTTATATAACGTCATGGCCTGATAGATTTTGTACGAGTGTACAAAATTATGAAGTCATACTATAGATACCTACTAATATTTATACAATACGATTATCGGCCACTATAATACTAATCCGTGTAGTGTTATGTTTTGAGATACTGGGTGCTAATAAATAAAAGGATAAATTAATTTTGGATGTTTATACCTATACTTATAATTATCTTCTTACTACAACATTTTAATTAAGAATCACATTCTATGAAGGAGGAAAAAATTAAATTTGCAATGCAACTTATGACATTATAATTTGGTATAGATATTGTTACGAGTTTAGCGGGACTCGAATTAAAATGCCGTTGGAATTATTATAGAGTTTATTAGAACTATACAAACACGTATAACACAGGTACAAATATAACCGAACACAACAAGTCCAACCGTAATGCAGAAGGTCGTAATTCAATAAAACGCGCAAAGTCCATCACTATTAGATTCCCAATTGTAGTACACACGTCTCGCTTTGATCGTGGTTCTCGCTCGACTGACTCCCCTCCCTCAATTAGACTATCGATTTATCCTGCACAAGTGCAATGTCCCGCCCGGCCACGTGGACCGAATTTCCTAGAATCAGCTTGTACTTTAAAATCCGTAACACTTGGCTAATAATTACAATACAACAGTAGGCTGTTCTCTAGAAACGTATGCCAATAAATAAGTAAACAAAAGAAGACGATCATAAAGAATTACAATAGTTTCAATGTTATTAGTTCAAATGCCGACGGGTAATAAATGTGCTTCTACAAATTTGTACGCGGAATTTGTCTCTGTCGCGTAGGTTGTAACAATATTATGCCTATGTGTACACTTGTAATTAGTAGATATTAACTTTAAAAATCCATTTTAATTTGATACATTACAAGGATCTGTATGTATTTTATATTAAAAGCTTTGTAGGTACCTGTAAAGATATGTAGTAGTTATAGGTATCTTTAACACTAATTGGAAACTGTGATGTTGGTATCATTAAAATATATTTTATAAATAGGATATAAAATAAATTGCATGTTAATTAGTAGATATAATTGCAGTAATCGTAAGAGTAACGAAGTAATTAAAGACTAATAAGCCGTTGGCTTAACATACTTTTAATAATGTATGTTCATATGCATATAGGTGAAGGAAGACATAAGAAAATTCGTAATAATTAAAGAGTATCATCTAATTGTTAGTATAATTTGTAGCAATTTGCGTAATAAGCATTGCCCTTGTGATGGTAAATGCTACCTACATACGACACGCCTGCACGACTCATAACTGAACACCTACGCAAATTACTAAAAGGAATGTTTTCGTTACGACGACATAATAAGACAAATGAGCAGATTGAAAAACAAGTTTCAAACTAAAAATAATGATGATAGAGAAGCGGCTGTAGATAGGTAACTGCCCTGTCAATCAATTTTTATGAAATATGTGACCGATGGATATGTTTTTGCCTTATCATAACAACATACGTTAATTAAGGTACCAATGCTTACCTAAAGGTAAAAAGGAACCTAAAATCTTTTTAACGGAAGTTAGATAAGAAGAAGTTATTAAATAATATTCACATTTTTAAAGATTTACAATCGTTTGAATGAATATATCTAGTCATTTATGGTATTTAGACACAAAATATAAAGTTTAAATTATAACGATACGCAAGAATCTTGCTAGTAAAATGTATTTGAGGATTGGTAGGTAATTGCTGTACGCGCGGAGTGTGGTCATGCTGCAACAGTGGCTCAGCGTTTTGTAATAGGGTAATTATTACTCTATACTAATTTACTTATACCAGGCCACTCAGAAAGTATTGCGAAAAAAAGTTTTTATGTATGAGAGACTGGCCAGTTATAATCTATTTTGAAAATATGATTATTTATAACTAAAAATAGGTATGTTCCAATTACAAAATTACCCCCCATATTGTTGGCAAGCTAATTTAAATTATTGTCTCATTGAAAAATGGATTTGCGCCGGGGACATTTTCGTGCGATGATTTTTTACGATCTCATGTGTCGCCTGAAACCGGACGAATCGTATGATAGACTGCAAATGGCATTCATGGATGAAGGCCCTTCTAAGGCAACCGTGTATCGTTAGTACAACGAATTCAAACGCGGTCGACTAACTTTGGGGGATGATGAAAGAAGTGGTCGCCCTTTGACGGCTGTTACGGAAGAAAACGTGCTAGCAGTGAAAAAATTAATCCAAGACAATAGCCGAGTTACGTATCAAGAGATTCAGCACGTACTGCAGATTGGATCGGGAAGCCTTCACGAGATTCTACACGTGCATCTTCGCGTGAGGAGGATAGTTTCACGCTGGGTGCCGCATAACCTCACCGATGCTCAGAAGTAGGCCCGGGTGGAATGGTGCGTTGACATGATAAACAAATTTGAAGCAGGCTCGTCTCGGCGTGTTTACGACATCATTACAGATGTCGAGTCCTGGATTTATCAATACGATCATGGCGTTAGGAATACAATAAAATTCTAATGAATAAAAATTGTTATATCTTCTAGTTTTTTAATGTTATACACATAATAAAAAATAGTATTTTTAAGATTGATAAAACACATCTAGAAATAATTTGAAATTATGTCCAGGCCTAAATCTGAAAATGAGATAGTTTCTCAGTAAAGTGTACCACAAAAATGCATAGATTGTGGGATAGTGTCAGTGATGAACCCTTTATATGAGAGCCATCATTCACGGCCGGGCCCAAGGGATAACATGATAAATTGCAAAGTTTAGGATATTCGGTAGAAGATCGTAGTACTTTTAGGAGCTTATCTGGCAGTGGCCGAGAAAATTTTCTACAGAACATCAATGCTATCCCCATGCAGTAGGGTGGACAAAAAAGCTTGGATTTATAAAATTAATGCTTCTATTTATGCCTGCAATCTTACCTATGTATGTAACCATTTTCCTTTTAGTAGAACTAGGATTGTCGCGTAACACGGGAATTTTTCGCGTCGGAGCCCACTATAATAAGCGTAATGACAATAAAAATAGAAATTAATTTTAATCGCGGTCATTTTGCGTGCACCGTGACGGCAGAGGCTAACTACTGGATAACCACTGGTCCATTGTTATCCAAGCATGACCTTAATTAAAAGGTGGATTTGAATAACGCTGTGACGTCGCTTCCCTTGTCTAACTACGATTGGATTGTGCCAATTTCAATGGGCTCGAGTGATCGAGGTATCAGTGTCTAACTTATATGACGGGTTAGTCTCAATCTGTATAAAT
This sequence comes from Dendrolimus houi, assembly GCA_039645545.1. Taxonomy (NCBI): domain Eukaryota; kingdom Metazoa; phylum Arthropoda; class Insecta; order Lepidoptera; family Lasiocampidae; genus Dendrolimus; species Dendrolimus houi. The sequence continues at coordinate 17,030,131 of CM077127.1, read as the reverse complement.
AATATTAACCCATAAATGTCCTATTGCTAGGCTCAAGATTTCCCATACTTTAAGAATATGGATAGTAGACATACCCATTCAATATGTAATTGAACTAAATAATAGGTGAAACCATCCAATCCGCCTAGAATAAGCATGGCGGGTAGGTATACCGTCCAATCTCTTGAAATGAGGTAGCTCGAGCCCAGCAAGAGAAATCTATGGTAATCAAATTGTTCTCTGTTTGAAAGTTTGTCTCGAATAGGCTTCAAAACGATGCAATAGATGGGCAATCCACCCACCCGGGTTTAAACCCACGTGGGTTTAAACCGGGTGTTTTAGGATAAACACCTGATTTCCACCCAAATTTCGGGTGTAAATGATTTTTAACAAAAACGACATTTAGTTATTAATTAATTTTTTTTTATTGAATTATACATAATGAGGTGAAATAAAATAATGCAAGAAAAATCTTTTTTCTGGTACTAATCAAAAACAAATACTTAACAATCAATCACTATCGGATTCTCCATTATCATTGTTACAGACGACAAAATGTAAAAGCTGTCTGGCTTCCCCTGACGTTGAAGGTGTAGGTTCGTTGTAGTCGTTCCAATATTATCGGGTTTATAGAACTCTCTATTCCGGTTTCATTTTCATCATAGCTCTCATTAAGTTGGTCTATAAAACTCTCTATTATTTTTTCGTTTTCATTTTCTTCATCTAACTGAATGTTCTCATTATTAAGTTTATATTTAAGATTCGATGTACAAATCGTCGTTCGATGTAGAAAAACGGCTAGAGCTAGATAGTTTCGAAGTTAAGCGTAAAAGGATAATAATAATACGATCAACGTGCTAAGCGTAAAATTTGTTGCTAAGCAGAATGGAAGGCAACCAAAGTGATGATAAAAATATTGCATTAAAGCAGATGATTCAAACAATACTACGTGAGTATTATAAATAAATTAGATACATACTTATAATTCTTCTGCAACATTATGTAGGTATTATAGCCCATCTAATTTAATTTTTATCATGTAATCGTAGGAGAGAAAAAGAACAGACTTTGCTGTTGGACCGGTCGCCAAACATTTTAGATAGTTAGACACAATGTTTAGATGATTTACCGTCACCAACAAAGCTACATACACCAAGTTCTCCATCTATTCTTTCTGTCCCCACGGGTATAAAAAGAATTAAAAGATAACGTAGTTATGAAGTCTATATCAGAATGTGCTTTATATGGAGAGGGAGAAGACAAAAGAAATGAGCTCTTCGCAAAATTAGTGGCGGAGGAATTTAAGTATATTATATTATATATATAGCCCTGTGTGCGCACCAAATGCTATGAACAAATCTTAAAGTATTTACAGGAAGCTAAGGGTTATCATGTAAATCAATTTACAAATGAAGAATATGACAACTAACATGCTTACGCTCGAGTCTTCAACGCTAATTACACACTAAAACATAAAATAAGCTTTTCAAAAGTTGAAATCATAGAAATTGTGATTTTTGAAATTTTGTTTTTATCTTGTACCATTTTATTTTACCCTCCATGATCTAACTAATGTTGCCTACAAAGAAATGAAATGAATGAAAATCACTTTTAAAACATATTTTTTAACATCACTAATTTAATTTCATCAAATCAAATAGACACCCAATTTTCTGGGTGTTTATGGGTGCTTGCGGGTGTTTATAGGGTTTTTATCAAACCACCGGGTTTAAATACGGTGGATTGCCTATCAGATGCAACAGATTTTTTTTCTTTAATTTTGGTGTATGTCTATGTTATTTCGATATTTTCTAGTTTTTCGATAAGATAAATGGATATACCCTAGATAAGTTCAATTCCAGCCAAAAATAACAGTGAATTATATTTCTAAAATATTCGACTCTAGAAGACATGGGACACAGTAAAATACATTTTATTTAGATGTTATGTCATTTGAAATTTTAGATATGTAGGGTACGGCCCTGCTGGATATGTTATAAATTTAAAAAAAGGAAACAATATCTATAAAGTCCTTTAATTATTAGAAAGTACTGTTACATGCCTTCGAAGATCAGCGCACAACTGTCTGTTGTAAGCGCAGTTTATTGTCTTCCCAGATTAAGGAATTCTTTTGTGTTTTGAATTTGTAATTAAGAAAAACATGCTATTGTTTTTTTTTACTCGTTTTATAACCACCATTAGCGTCGAACTAATTCTTATTTTTATTGTTTTCGACTTTGTGGTCGCTCGCAGGTGTGCAAATTACTATTTCTCGGAAACTCAGTGCGCGTGGCCAATTTCTTTGTACTGTATAGTGAGTATAAGACAATGCCAGAATGGAGGGGTGGGCAGTCAAACGACGACTACGAGACGAATAAGACGTTTGTAGTACTCTCGATTAGCGATATAGACGACGGACTTTACGCGTGTCGAATTGCATTGAATCGTGCAGTGCGAACTGGTTGCATCCAGTTTTATTTGTATTTGTTTTATACGTGTTTGTACAGTTCTAATAAATTCTATAGTAGTTCCAACGGCATTTTTAATTCGAGTCCTGTAGCTCGTAACAGTATTTTAAGAACCCTATATGTTCATGGATAAGTTACTTTGAAAATATGTCATTTTTTTAATCATCATGCAATATTGCGTTACGAATCAGCTGCTTTACCAGCTCAACCGGTACCTATAATCACTACTGAAATATTTGAGTCCACTTACAGTAATTTGGCGCATTAAGCTGCTATCGCGTGTGCAATTACATTATAGTTGAAACAATATGAAATAATAAAAGCGTATCGGGCGTGGGCCATTTGCATTTTCGACGCAGCACGGATGTACTGTGGCGGTTTTCCTTTCTGGCGCAGCTCCTCGGCGGCAGTCAGAGCGAGAGGGTGTGGCAGGAGGCCGGCTCCTACTCGCTTCATTCGAAATTATTATTTTGATTACGTTTAATTTGCATATGGCGCAGCGGTCGCCTCGAGGCAAGAGCGCACCGCCCGCAGCCCGCCGTCGTTACGACCCCTGTACTTTTCTGTAATGTTTTCGCCATTTTCAAGAAAATTCCTAACAAATCATATAATTTGAGGTATCATCATGATTATTACGAAGAAGCGCCCGAGAGCCACAGTAATAGGTCGACCGATACACAAATTCTTGATAACTACCTACTAACAATCAACATAGGACCTGCCCGCCATGATTAATGGTCGGATGCCTTCAATTATTGGTAATATTGGATTTTTAAATGTCCTTAAGAAGATGACTGGTGGGTCTGGAATAAAACTGTTTAGTAATAATTATTGTACTTTCAATCTTGAAATTATTGTGTACAGTGACACCATTCAATTTAAATTCTGAGTATTTTTATTAATTTCATTGTGGAGAAAGTAAAAATTAAGGATAGCCGCCATACGTGTAAATCAGGATGGATTTTTTTGTGCCTATACAGGCATGTGGAGTAGGTACCTGTCGTTAAGTTAGATCTTCAAAATTCCAACAAACTCAGGTACTTCTTAAAAAAATACTTTCAACGAAAATTAATTAACCTCGACAGAACCCTTTTCTGTGCGTAGGCTGATACGTACTTGATCGATTTTATTGATAGTAAAATCATAGTTATGCATACTTTGACACATGTTACTGTACTACAGTTTTTTTGTAATATAATAATTGACACTTTGTATGTATTATATATTTAAGGGATACCTATGTATTATATATACATACATATTGTCATGCCTGTTTTCCATCGGGGTAGGGGTAGGCAGAGACGACGGATTTCCACCTGCTACAATCCTGACAAACACTTTTCACTTCATCAACTTTCATTAATCTCTTCATACATACACACTTATTTAAAGAACTTTTCACACGACCTTTGTTCAAAATATCTTCAATTTGATCATGGTGAGTATGTCGTGGTTGACCGGCACCGACTCTATCACTCACATGTAGGTATGTATTATAGGTATCCCTTATGTATAAATAGACATTGTAGGTATAAATATACATATAAATGTAATATTAATTTGTACATTGTTAATAAGCTGCAAGCACATAAGGCTACCGTGCGGCGCACACGCATTGGCGAGGGGCGGCCCAATCGGCGGCGTTCGTCACGCCCTCCGCCACACATTTACTTGATGCTCGTATATTTAACCTTAGCACCAGATTGATTCAACAAGCACGGTCGTATTTTAGAGAGAACTTGACTAATGCGGTTTTTAAACTACGCTATATTTCGGAATCTTTCTATCAGGGGTCGTAACAAGAAAAAAATAGAGTCAGAATCTTAAGCTATGCGCCGTTAATCCTCTTGTATCGCGTCACTTACAATCGGTTTCTATATCTTACTATTCAGACACTTAGCTTATCATCGGTATCTAGTAAAATATGACAAGTAATGTTAATTATCTATTTAACATTACTTGTCACATTTTAACCGATATTAAGGCAAATGAACGGTTAGTAAGATGAAGGAACTGGCCATTAAATCTACTGGCATGAATGAACTACACTAAGGGTCGATTTTTGTTTTCGTCAGATAAAGTTTATCAGTCGAATAGATTATAACCTAAGTGCATTAAAAAGTTAAACCACTCAACTGTTTTATTTACGCAAATTGCATTTAAAAATTTTTCATGTTATACTTTATTCACTTAACTTTTATCTGGTGATTGAAAAATTGGCCATTAGTGTAGGTAATAAAGATTTCAGGTGATATATTTTTTTATTTTTGTTGATAAGTAAACGAGTACAGATACTTGATGGTAAGTGGTTACCGTCACTCCTATTACATCTGCAACATTACGTTGTTTACCTAGTTAATACTTTTGATACCCATTAAAGCTCGTTTTGGAGAGCCTTATATTGTAGCGCTCTTGGAAGACCACGAGAGGGAGGGAGTTCACTCCATGGTTTTCTTTAGATAATTCTTGCATCGATTAAATATCTAATTTTTACCTATTTAATTCTTAGGTACCTATTTGAAATTTTGTTTATGAGTTGAGTTTGTTACGTCTCTTTAGCTAAAAGGAAAAAAATCGTTCATCGCTTCTTCCTGTCTGTCTGTTCGCACATTACAACATAGTACATAATTATTATATAATGTAGTAAAATTAAGACTATTAAATATTATGTATGTACCTATCTGAGGGATTAAAAATCTACACATAAACATACAGGATATTGTTAATGTGGTCTTATCTAATCCGCAGGGTGGCTTTATGGCAAAGCTTTACGTGAGTAGCGACACCTCGGTCCTGACTCCGGGGGCCAAGGCAAGGCCCCCGCCTCCGTGCTTGCCTTAGCCAGCCGGCACGGAGTGGAGATCACTAAAGACTCAAGCTCCAGGAGAAGAAGTGATAAATGGCCTTACGTCAGAAGTAGCTTCGGTAAACCTGCAGCCCAACTCTCTACACCCCTTAGCCACTCACACCCATGTTGACACTGTCTTCTATGGCACTTTTGGGGCCCATGCAGAGAGTGGCGAGTCACCATCTGCCCATTTTTCCATGTTCCCCGATCATTGCGACGGGCAGACGCCATAGTCATATTCCCAGACCCCTAATACCACTAGCAGTTAACCCCAATAGCCCGGTACTTTTTGTTCTCATTTCACACAATAGTCCTACTCTGGCCGGGGCTTGTCCTTAGATGCATTATTATATGGTGTAGACAGGGATAATCACCGGTCAGCGTCGCGCCACATTTAGATTAAATCTGTCCAGGGGGCTCTACGTGTTAGCCTTCCCATGGCCCCACGCAAGCTCTCCAAAAGTCCAGGCCATTTTTATGGCCCGTGATCTTCAAAGTCATACAAAATAATAATAATAACTTTATTTTCAATAAAAAAAAACAGCTAGGTAGTATAACAAAAATATATACCTTAGACTTATGCACTTTTAGAGATGGGATGAATATGCATCTCGTTCCAGTTTTTTAACCTCACAAACTATCAGACACATACATATTGTATTTTTTTGGAATAAATATTGCAGTCCGTATACATTCAACTGATTTTGACTGTTTTGACTTGTTTTAAACAGGAAAGCATCTGATAAAAATGAGGGTGACAGAAAAGAACACCTTCAAAACAAAATGGTTTGAATTAATATTTAATATATAATATGTAAATAATTTTAAAAACTACACGGAATAATTCCCATGTAGTTTTTGAGATATGGAAAATTCACCTACTGTTATATGGTATTTTTAGTATTTTAAGACTGATATTTCTTATGCAAATGGACACTTAAAATGTGTGGTCGGACGCACTTGACCGGTATTTGATAATGAAATTGTAATTTTGTATTATACCATTGTATCCGAGGAAAATATAGTCAGTCTGTGTTCAATAGATACATAAATAACTATTGTCCTGAACGTATATTATTTGCCGGAATTGGGTAAGTGATAGCCATAGGCTATGATCCTATTGAGCTTTTCAACAGCGGCTTTGATATCCGGGACATTCAGAACTTAATGACATAATCGTGGCCCGCGGCGTGACGCGGTCCATTCGATCGCGAATGACTGTCATTAGAGGAATGGGCAGCGGTTCGCGAATGCAGCGGAGCATGCAACTGTTGCAAATTGATTCGACGCTACGGGCACATAGCATGCTGCTGAAAGTGCACCTGAGTGCTATTTCAGATAGAAAAATATCTAGAGCGTAACGGTATAATGTACTAGGTTACAGTTGAAAAGCTTTTAACAGCATCAGGTGATTATTTTGATAAAATTATTTACTTATAGGTAGATATATCGCATTTATTTTTATTGCGCAGCTGGCAAACAGGTAGACAGCCCACGAACTCGAAGATGGTTCATCATCATCCTAGCGTTAAATCCCGGTTGCGTTCGGGGCGTCTGGCTCGAAGAACGGGGCCCGCTTTCCTACTTTTTCTTCTCCACTACGGGTGCTCTTAGATATCCCTATTTGTGAGACTATTGGTACGCATGTCATATTTTACGACGTCAAGCCAGCATTTCTTGGGCCTACCTACCTCTTCGACCGGGATCTGGCGGAGGCGCCATGTCTATAAAATTGTTCCCCACGTAAGTAGCCGGTTTCCGTAAAACGTGGCCGTACCCAACTGGAAGGTGGTTACAGTCGCCTATAGATGTTTGCAACACCAGGTACGGTGACAAGTCAGGTGTTGTCAGCCTTTAGGAAGGGACACAGGAGATGAGATAGGAAGGATGGGATAGGAAGGATGGGAGGGTCAGACAGCAAGAATGGGATTTGGAATAGATATAAAACCAAAACAGTTCATAATATTTTCATAAGTTTTTGCGACTAGTATACATAATAAAACTATAATACGTTTTCCGTAGCCGTGATTACAGCTACTGAAAAGTGGCCAAAACTTCGGAATAATAAAATTCAAATAAATTGCCGCGCTTAAAACCGTTATTAACGTAGTTTGATTACAAAACACTTCATTTATATTTTGACTAATCCTTTTATACATACACGTTTCTTTAAAATGCTCTTTAAATGCCCTTTCTTCTGGATATACGAGTTATATTATTGGCTATATGATGACACCTGGCAAGAACTGGATGCCATGAGCCGCAAACCGGACCGGGTGTTAAAGATGTTGATTGGTTCAAAATACATACAAACCAACTGTGAACTTCTAGACGTTGATTGAAATAAAAATAATACGTCACCATTCGACTGCTGGAACCAATTTCCCAATTTTCAAACTAAACTATCTCGATGTGTAAGCTACTATGATCATCGTTTACCTGTGATACTTGTAATATGCTACCCTATGCGTTTAAGATGACAAGTAACTTACCTGGCTTAAAAATGTTTAACTGCAATTTTAATTTAAAATCTACTAACATTATTTTTTTATTTAAAATATACTAAGATGATATTTTTTTATGGATGTATAGGTTTGACCATTGTCTCACCTGATGTTGAGTTAAGGCGCAGTCTAGGATGGAGCACGCATAACTAGAAGATACCTATTCACTCGTGACACGAAGTCTTCAAGATTGTATTTGTAACAGGAAAAACAGACTCCGACAAATTATTCCGCTCCTCGGCAGTGCGCACCAGAAAAGATGAAGCGAAACACATGGTTCTGACTGGTGGTGTTTCTATCATGTAACAGTGGCGCAAACCGGTGCGTCTGGTTGTCCGATGGTAAAATGGTGATGGTGGAATCAGCTCGTGCAATTCTAAGGGACACTCTCCGAAATGTATCCGATAGAAGACATTTAGTCCCGCGACCTTGCGTCTTTGCTCTAGACTCTGAAGTCGAGCATAAAAAAGACGGTTATTGCCGACCAGATTTCTAGCTCTTTTCTCAATTGGTTCCAATGCCTCCAACTGGTATTTGGCTGAGCCGTCCCTAAGGTGAGAACAGTAGTCCATGCAGGAAGATATGCATATAGCTTAACATAAAAAATAATGCAAATAATAAATGGGTCTCAAATCACCCGTCAGTTCCCAAAAAGCTTGTCGCCTTACCACGCTGGATGGCATAATGCTCACTTCCACGACCGCCACCAGGAAAGTGGCGAGGAAAATTGATAGCACGAGAAAATAATACAACAATGACGAACATAAGATACTCGCGCTGCCCGCTTGCCTCGCCATTTTCCTGCTTACTGCCGTGAAATTGGTCATAATGTACATCTGCTTTTTTAGACTGGTGATAAAAAATCGATATCAATACAATTATTAGTAAAAAACCCAAACAACATTTTGTAATGCGAAGACTACGGTGATAAACCAACAATTTTTCTTTTTATACTTAGGTATATAAACATATAGTTATAATACAATTTTTATTCAATAACACAAAGAAAAGAAAAATACAGCCATGTCGTCCTTCATTGAAATTGCAATTTACAATGCATATTTTATTAAGCCATATGGAAGTGTCACAACAAAACGTTGGATTAGTGTCTTTCGTGCATGAAAAATGCAAATTTCGCGTTGCAATCGATGTACCATGCTGTCCTATGTTGGCACATATATAATAGTTTGTAATGGCTTTTAATTTTCCACGCAGTAATGCGAATTTTTCATTGTCCTTTGAACTGATGGTTTTCTACATAATGGTCGGCTCCAAGATTATAGGCTGCTCGTTGGTGATACCTGTGTTTCCGTGGGAGTACTAACGGGAAGGTATTAACGGGAAGGTATTAACAAAAGAAACCATTTGATTGTCGTCAGTGCATATTTACAAGCTTTTATTTAGCTTATTTGTACAGGTACATAATAATATGTATGTATGTATGTTCGGGTCAGATCTTGCAAATGAATTTTGAAACAGTTATCCTCAACCCATTGAGATGAAATTTTGCATAAACATTTAGTTTGGATTTGAAAGATCGCAGTCCGCCATATTGGAGTCAACTTTTGTGCAATCCTATAATATGGGTATCAAATTAAAGGGTTTGCTGAGAAGAATTCTAAGATCTAAAACATAAATTAATATTAAAAAACATTTTTAAAAACAAACTATTAATGCTCTAAAAAGAATATAATTGTTTGATTTAATTTGAAGTATATTTTAAAGTTTTAAATTATTAAAGAGTTTTCTTAATATAATTCGTTTTTATTTTGTACCTACCCGCCAAGCTTATTCAAGGCGGATTGGCGGGTTTGACACATCAATTATGCACATGCATATTAGATCTCAAAAGTGCCTAAGTGGTGCATTGCTTTCCGGCTAAGATTCGAACTCGCGCCCTTTGAGTTTGGCACGCATGCGCTAGCCACTAACAGCTTTCGGAGTAAATCCTAAGGTTTAAATAAAAGTTTTTTTAAGAATTAAATGTAGGCATATTTATTTAAGTATCTATTACTAAGGAATTGTTTATTTTATATTTATTTAAGGGACCTATATGTATATATCGAATACTTATGTATTTTATCTAAGTTTATTTATACAAATACCTATGCACTGTATTTCCTACATTTATATATCCTGTAACCTGGATTGTCTGGAAGAGACGCTTGAAAGTAACAAAACTGCCTAATTTTTCTGTCTTCAGTTGTTTTTATTCTAATTAATTTGCTTATTAATTTATCAATAAACTAATTCAATAAAGATTAATATTAGCATGGAAGAAGAATACTATCTTTTCCATGATATTAGTTATTAAATAAATTTAAATTATGTAGGGAAAACTTGCATAAATCGTATTAGTTCATAAATGGTACCCTTTCATTATTTATGAACATAAAACAACAATGGTAACAGAAGTGACAAGAAATTGAACTAATAGTTCGTTAGATTATTTAAACCTGATTTTACAATCATTTTTCTCAAAATGGTTGTGAGTAATTGAATTATGCAGTACATTATTAAACTGTAAATTTATTTCTAAATTGATACTTTGTTATAATTGACGCTAACTGGGCAAAACTTTTTTTGAGGTAAAAACGTTTTATAGGGCTCCTAATTTGTACCCGGAGTTTTTGTTTATTTCGTACCAGTACGAATTAGAATATAAAATAATGTTCTGTTGTTCAAGACTGTCATGTCTAGGCACTGGTATACTATATATAATATAATATATAATTCTTGGTTACAAAGGGATATGGAAAGAGCTCTTAGTGCCCATAAAAAGGAAGTTTAAAATGTAATGAAGCTGATCATATATTGCATATATCTAAATTTACGTTCTGAGGTCTTTAAGGAACAAAAGGCCTTGAAAAGGAAGACAGATATCTCTATGAACAAGAAGGTAAAAAATAAAGGCTAGAAAAAAAGAAATGAATTTGAAAACTAATATTGTAACCTCTGCAACGAAAATAGGAAAGCAGATATGATCCAGTGTTCTGAATGCAAGGCCTGGCATCAAAAATACTGTTAATTATTTTTGTGATGATTGCTGGGAATTGAGAAATCAACGTTAGCAAGATTAAAATATTTATTTTCTGTGTTTAAAGCATTGATAAAAGGAATATTCAAAATATGATTTAGGACTAGTACGTTTTAGTACGATTTATGAAAAATGATACTAAAACGTACCTTTATCTATTTTTTTTTAAAGTTACTTTTCTAAGAATTTTATTAATATTTAATTTTTTTAACTACTCTACGGACTCGAGTTCCGTACCCTTTTTTACAACTTAATTTCCATGAAGTTTTTAGAGTTCGTACACGCTTATTGTTTATTTTTGTTACTGTGTCTGACATTAATTTAGTGATTTTTATGTTGTAGTGTACCTTAAGAATAACTTACAATATTATTTTTTTAATTTTAATACTAAACTTATACTAATGTATTAGTAATATTTAAGTTTAAATTAGCCCTGTTCTTGATTACTCATTTAACAATTTTTTAAATTATTTTTTATTGCAGTAGTTCAGCAGACCAGCAGACGGCCCACTTGATGGAAAGCGCATATTCCCAGACCCCTAGTATCACTAGCAGTTCACCCCAATAGCCCGGTACTTTTTGTTCTTATTTCGCACAATAGTCCTACACTGACCGGGGCTTGTCCTTGGGTGCATTATTATATGGTGTAGACAGGGATAATCGCCAGTCAGTGTCACGCCACATTTACATTTTTGTCAAGGGGCCTCTACGCGTTGACCTTCCCATGGCCCCACGCAAGCCGTCAAAAGTCTGGGCCATTTTTATGGCCCTTGATCTTCAAAGACATACAGTAACAACTATTAAAATTTTAGTAAGGTCCATTCACTAAAAATAGTTCGACTTTGAAACGTGTTCATATAAATTATTTGTCATTCGGAGCTCTTATCTCGAATGTTTGTAATCGAATCCCTCTCCTTCATAATTACGAGTTACGTGAAACCGCATGAAAGTAAATGCGACATTAAACTTTGTTTTATTACCCTTAATTGTCTCAAATTTGACAAAGATTGGATCGTAATTAGCATAGTTTTTCGAATGAAATGGTCCTTCGTTTTTTTATTTGGATGACTTTTGATGATTACTCTTATAACTTATTTTTAGAACACCTGTTTGGAAGTTTTATATTAGCTTTTTTAATGTAGATATTATTTCATAATCATTGTTATACTCGTTAGTGCAGCGAAATTTATTTCTTATTCGCAGTAGTAAGAAATAAAGATTTAGTCATTCATTGATTAGTTAGTAGGTACCTAAAGGGCAATTTAAAAATTATTAGTTAAATTGAAATTGGTCTATTGCAGGAGTGTTAACGGATTCGTCAATGAAGCAAGGCAGATGGAGATGGATCAGATATTTTAATCAACAATTTTAGTTAACCCAATTAGGACCAAATTCTAGGTCTTACACTGAGGGCGACCAAGGGACTTCATGCAACAACTCAAAACTCACATTTCACTAAACAATTAACATTCTCCAACAATTGCTCGTTTCTACCAGTGTTATAATTTTTTTACAATAAAACTACAGGAAACCGTTAATATTCAAGTTTCCGCTAAAAAGTACAATAATAATAATTATCTATAATAATTGAAATAAATAATTATGTATTATTTTGTTTTTAAAGATAAATAACGGAATCGTATTTATCTACTCCACACTAGATGCCGCTTAAACGATTTCTCATATAGTCTAAAAGATGGCAGTAGTATACATAAATTGGCATGTACAAATATTATAGCACAAATAAAAGAAAATAAAGTGTTAATTTCTATAATTAATAAAATTCATAAAAATGTAGTTGTGAATTAAATGAAACTTGACATTACTGTTTTAAAATTTCTAATATCTTGATATGTTTCAGGTATATACGTACATACATACATACTTGACATTATAATATGGGTGACTTCTAAAGAATGTCTCGTGTCAATAATTTATTTTCATTGTTTAATCGTGAGGACTGAGGACAATATGATTTAAAGCAACGGAACACTCGTAAGCTTATGTATCCTGACTCGGGTGATTTTCAACAGATAATAGAGTAGTAGCTTATTTCCAGAGATGTGACTTATCTAAGATACAAGTATCTGAAATACAGATACAAGATACAAAATACATATCTTCATCTTGTATCTAGATACTTTTTGAAATGTATTTTGTATGTATTTAGTAATTTGCTAAAAACCTTTTGTTTTAAATAATAAAAAATAAAAAAATTCCGTGGCACCATTTAACTGTGTAGCATTCCTATAGGTACCTAAGAACTTTTCTAAGCATTTTTACTAAGCCATTGTTATTAGTATGTATACCACCTATTCTTCTTCTATGGTCACTACCTAAGGTATTTTTGTGATAAGGTTGTTAGACAACGCCCCTAAAACTAAGTTATATTTTACAGTACAGTTATTTTTTTATTGCATGAGTTCAGCAGATTGGCAGACGGCCCATCTGATGGGAAGCGGTTACCATAGCCTATGGGCATCTGTAACACCAAAGCTGCTACCAATTTTCTGCCGCTGTCTAAAGGGGGAACTGGAGCCTGGTCACAATGCCGGAACTCAACTAAAGGCTGTTATGGCAGCGACCAGGGATGGTAGCCATCCAGGGGGGCAAATACCGTACCACCTGGCTGTGGGTTTTTTTTCTCCTCTTACGACAGGCCGCCCGGCCGCAGAAAATTGTATTCTTTTCCGTTCCTGCACAGATAGTAACGAGATAAGATAATATTTCAGATTTCGTGTTTCGTACGACGACTGAGAGATCCCATCTTTATCCTCTATGCCCTCTATTCTATCTTAAGGGCTGGCAACGCATTGGCTACGCTCCGACTGTAGCAAACGGCATGTAGGCGACGGTAACCACGTTTCATTAGGCCTAAGATCCACATGAGCCTCACAACGACCACGCTCACGACCGCGATTTTTCCCGTTCCACTTGCTTGCGGGGGTTATAATCCTAAACTCAACTGGAATGGATTATTCGACCCACCTCTTGACATGGGTCGTTGTGTGCGCTGCGTGAGCGAAAATCATGACCGTGGTCGCTATGTGGGACGGTTGAAGGTGTATTTTGGACGTTGTCAGCTAGGAGAGGAACGCGTCATAGATGGGCCGTCTGCCTGTTTGCCAGGTTCACAATAAAAAAATCATAGTTAAGTGATATTAAAGAGTACTTAATCTATAATATTATAAAATTCTATACATGCCAAACCTGTAGTATCATTGAAGCCTTTAAAAAAACAACTAGAATAGACTATATAAACTATGGAGAACACGATGCAATTTTTTTAGATTGTTCTTCTTTGATTGTTGTTCTTGTTTGTCTGTTTGTTCGAGATTCACGTAAAAAGTATTGGGCGGATTTTGGAACCGTTATCGCTGAACGACAGCTAATTCTTAGACTTAAACTCTGCGCTTTTTTATCTTGGGAATCCCGCGGGAATTTTTCTGAGAATAATTTAAAATAGCCAGATTAAAGAAAAATTTTGATTTCCAATATGATTTTTTTTATTGGTCGATAGCAAATTTAATGTAATAAAATGTCTGATATTTTTTATCACGGGATTGCCGGAATTTTTCCGGTGACGGTTTGTAGTTGTTCGGGTGCGTAAAAATTAGCTTGTTCTGACACAGTTTTCACTAAAACGATAACTTACATTCTTTTTCAAATACTGTGGTATTGTGTGTCCCGGGAATCCTGCGGGAATTTCAAGTCAAGCGTGGACGAAGTTGCGGGCATATCCTAGTAAGTAATAACAAGCAACAAATGTCTATTATAGCATTGCATAGCCATTAGTAATTTAATTACTGAGTTTTCCGTTGTTTGTGGGCGGGGACGAATCGTGCCATTTGTTCTTTGAAAACGGTGAAAAAACGCACCGGGATCCATTCCGCCCATAAATTATCCACTATATTCCGCATTTGTATTCATCACTATTCATATAATGTTGAATTGAAGCGAAACTTAACTATAGCGTGACACGCTATAAAGTAAAAACTAATGATTTTTCACTAGATAACAATTTTTTGTTGTTTGTCATAATGTTGGAGATTTGAAATCTGTACCAATAAATCAATTTTAAGTGTTTATCTGTCTCAAAATAAATGCTAAAACTGAAGTGAAAGCTACTATTTATGCGACACCTAGTCATCACTTACCATTTTTAAAAACATTTGTCTACCTGGGTTCTTTTAAAGTTTGATTTTAATAGATTTCCTAAACAGCTAAATTCAGTTCATTCATTCAATGATTAAAAGCTTAATAAACCTACCAATCAAATCAAATCAAATAATCATTTATTGCATAAAACATAATACATAAAAAAGATGTAGGATTGTTCCATAGCCTCACATGTTTTTGCCTCTAGGGCGTGCAAAACACAGAACACTAGTACTCTCTAACGAGAGTCAAAATGTTGTGTCTATTACAATTAATAATTCTTATCGATTCAGTACTAATATTACATCAATATTAAAAATTAAAAAAAAAACTATATATACAAGTTTACAGTCGTGGCCGGTTCCTGTATCTTATTGTTCATTCACTTGCCTTACCATTGATAGAAATTTCAGATTACTTGTATGGAGCTTATGTCATAATATAATAACAATGTTAGTAAAATATAGCAACCGGCCATTAGACAAACATACCTAATTATATACGGAATTTAATATTTAAATTATTTTTCATTTTAAAGATTAAAACAGGAACTGTCTATATCTTAAATTTTCGCGTATATCTTGATATACATTGTTTTTCCTTATGAGATCATTATCGTACATTACACACAGGATTTGTGCAATGAATTACACTATTAAATAATGTTTAAATGTCTTAGACAATTTAAGCCACATCTAAAGTTATAGATTACGGTACAAAATGTTTTATATTAATCATCGCAGACACAACATAAATAAAATTATATTCAAAAATTTATTACCTTGTAAGAAAAAACAAGATATAAGATATCTTGACCGATTCGGAAGATATACGTATCACGAATTTAAACTTATAATATGATGTATAGTCCATTATCCAAGTGCCGCGCGAACTAAGTGACGTGCATAGCTAGTTATTATGTACTACTTCTTTAAGTTAGCCAATTAATTAATCTTAGTTATTGCCGAATAGTAATCTTTATTTTGTTTGTATTATTTAGTTGAGCATTTCATATGGTTACCCTCGTGTAAACTTCGAAACCTTATCCCGGGAAAACTAATGTATTTTCCAAACAAAATAATTTTGACATTTGTATAGGTACATGTACTCTTTACTATTATATTAAAATTCTTGTATTAATGAATAAAATATTAATCGAAAACTATTAAGCCGTTTCGCAGCGTATTAGAAATAAGTATTTAGACAGAATGACAGATAAAAACTCTAAAAACGATCATTTATGATTCAGGATTGTATAAATAGTTAACTTAAATTTTGACATTTGTTTTAATTAAATTACTAAGAGGCATTTTTATTTTATTTATCAGTATAAATATTATATATGTTATGTTATGCAGGAAGCTAAGATCAAGACGAAAATAGTAGATTGTTACACGAGAGGTGAAATTGCCCTATTTAGACATGAGATGGTTTGGCGTACGAGCGTAGCGTGGGGTGCTAATAGTTCAAGTGCCTAAATAGGCCGTTCACCCGAGGTTAACACCCTGTTTTTCATTTAGAATGACCGAATCGATGTTTAACTAATCAGTTTTTACTTACTTTCCATGAGGAAAGTAAGTAAAAACTGATTAGTTAAACAAACAACTCCTTCTTTAGTTAAGTCAGGCGTTAAAGCCTATCTAAATCTGATGAACTCAATTAATATGTCAATATGAAACATCAAGTACTTTTTCTTGTCTGTGACATTCTATCAGCCAGTATTCTTTTGTCTTCGATGACAGTAAATATTTAGCTCTAATTTACGTAAATTAAAATTTAGTGAAAAGTAATTTATAAAATGATGTTATAAAGTATAAAATGATGATACAAAATTGTTGATTTTTTTTATTACAATTTATGTCGCGATTTAACAGTGGCTGTAAAAAAGTCGGGAAACGAGTCGCATGTATTAGCTATAGTTCGTATAGATTTAGAAAAAAATGGCAGGAGAGAAAATCGTTTTCCAGGGACGAAAAGTACTGTTTTCATCACTGTGATCAGGCAACTCCAAGCCTACTTTCAGAATATGAGAATTATTATTTTTTTCCAGACCGATTTTTAAAAAGTAATAGTCCCCCTAGTAATTTCGAATTTTCGCTACTTTAAACGATATATGGTGTAAGAGAAACTTGATAAATCTATCGTTGTATTTAATCTGTATATAATACTAAAAAGTTGTTCGATATTTATGGTCTCAACAGCAAACCAGACGCATGTCCCGCGACGCGTGTTTTGATACAAAGAGCAGCAGCTGAGGGGGCGTACAGGGCGGCACTGGCCCGCCTCGCTGATTGTTGCTTGCGAATAAAGAACTGTAACGAACAACCCCGTAGATTTTCATTATGTCATGGTTTTTATACACCGTTATTAGAAAAACACCTGAGCTTTACAAATTTATGTATTTTGGCAATAATTATTGAATGCTGAATCAATTGGAGAAATTGGCTTTTTCATCACCTGCTTTTGTGGCTGGATAGTAGGGCAAATTATGAGTTTCGATGTAGATATATAGTAATAGCAAGTTCGCTGCATGCAACAAAGTGCATTAAATTTCGCGTCATCGCGTGTACAACATGATGTTCAAAGGTTCCCGCAATAAAATCGTGGATGTGTATGTATTTTACAAAGCTCCATAAATAATGGTCAATATGTCGAGCAGCATTGTCGATGCTGACAAATTGCCCCTCTCGCTTGCTGCCGCATTGTCGGCTCCAGGAGCACCGAGGGACTTTTGTACTCATCGCTCCCACACAATGCAATGCCAATATTCAGAATGACTTTTGTCAACTATCATTTTCACTTCTATATCGTTGCCGATCCATTTTATTATGTCTTGCGGACCGCGAGAAGCGTTCTTTTACAATTTTGTAGAATGATTAATGGATTTGCTGGTTTGGTATTGTACGATTTTGGTTTTATAGTCGATAACTATTTGCTTTATACATTGTTATAAGAAAAAAAAAATTATTGCCTGTCATAAGTAGGCGGCATTTTATTTTCTTAAATTAACCATAACCAAATCATAATGTAGATAATACTTTCAATCCAAGAAAAATTCATTGTATAGATACTATTTTATATATTAATTTTTGTAAGTATATAGGTATATTTTCTAATTATATATATTTTCACAGGTAGACCTGCATAACATTCTGATATTAAAATATCTGTTAAGAAATTATATCATTGTCTTCAACATCATTAATTATATAGGTAGGTACATAACTAACTATAGGTATTAGTACAATTATTAATATACCACCGAATACATTACCTAAGCCTAATTAAATTGTATATTCGATAGCTTAAAGTTTTACAGAAATGTTTAATGTTATATAGGAAACTAATGTCATACCCACACCTCCACGAGGTTCTTTCTGTAAAGGAGGTAAGCCCATAAAATATTGCGCTAACCTCGTAAGTAAATGACATGGGTGTCAATAGTCTTGCAATGAGGCATGTAAAAGTGTAAAAAATGGACGTCGGGCTCCAAAGTAGATGCTCAAGATGCAACTATAATCAATTCTAGACTGGAATGGTAATAATTCGACAGGTGATCAATAAAACTTGTTTGATATTTATAGTATTGTATTTTCTCTTGTATAAGTACATATGACCCATTTATCGAAATTCTCATTGCAGTTAAAATGTGCATATATTTTAATATACTACAAATTTCAATTATGCCCGTCAACATCCGCAAACATAGTTTTGTTTGACTTTTACTCAATTTTATGTTAGTTAAAAAGGGTGGATACCGTATCCCCTGGATGTTGTATAAACTTACTCATATTTGCTTTAAAATCGAGCTGCACAATAACATTATTGTTCCTCAACAAAAGCGAATTACTGTGAAAATGAAATAAAAGCCCTCTCCTCATCCCCTGCTATTAAGAGATGATGTAGCGATACTTTGCGCAGACGCAACTGTGGAACATTTCGTACTTCGCATCATTCGATACGGTTACTTGTTTGGAGGTGTGATTTAAATTCAGCTTTATTTTTATGTTGGGGAAGTTTAAATTGCAAATAGGCGTTTGGAAAGTTTTGGTATAGTGAAATACAATCTAAAGTAACCGTGACGGGTGAATAGGGCATAAAAAAACCATAAATCAAAGTCAAAAAGGCATAGAGAATGGCAGAGCGGCGGGTAGTTTGTCACCAGCTGTTGCTTGCGGCACGGCCCGTTCTGAAACACACTATTATTCCCGTGTTCCCATCAATAATTAGGGTAATTTTCGACATTTTATCACATTAACAAAAGTTATTTAACTATTGTTTACTTGCATTCGATTTGCAATAGCGAAGTGATAAATGAAGATTAAACTGATAAAGGATATAAGATATCATAATTTCGATATATTTTGATAATAGTAGGTATGTACAGATGTCAAAAATTTGAAAACTACGCGATGTTTATATATTATTACTGATTTGTTACTAAAATTTTCCTTCATATTCAATGGGTGTGTGTAAATTACTTTTGATACCGCATTTCGTAGGAACTTTCAAACCTATTTCTAGAAATCAAATATGTTCTCTCAACTCATATTTTTAGAATCGCAGATACCGTTTGATTAAAATCTGAAGTTATAATCATTATAACATTCACATTAATATTTATGTACGTAAGTAGATTACTTACTTTTTTCCAAGAATTTGTAAATCAAGGTCAAATATTGAGCGGCGGTGGCTGATTCTAAGACCTGGGTTCAAATCCTGTTCAAGAAGGTCACACCACTTAGGTAAATTTTTAATCTGCATATTGTTACAAGTACTACGGCTGATAGTGAAGGAAAACATCGTACTGAAACCTGCACTGCGAGAAAACCATTGTATGTCTTGGGACAAGTGTAGCGGGTATACCGTCCGTACTCTTAAAATGGGGAGACCCGTGCTCACCAGTGGGCCGTTTAGGTGCTGATATTATTATTATAAGGTTTAAAGAAAAGTTATGAAAATATTTAATATTATTACAAAAATAGTTAACATAAATTCAAACACATGTGTACTACACTATTCATATAGTTAGTTGTCTTTTCTATAAGGCCGCTTGCGGTTGCGTAAACCCGCGGACAAGACTCCCTGCGTGCCATCTGTCAGTGGTCTAATTACTTCCTACGCTTTTCAACTCGACGTACATCACTACTGGCTTTTGTTAAGTACCGCCATTTAAGTTTTTCAAGGTAATTATTTGAATAAAGAAATGAGAAAGTGCACCACACAAAGCCATTTCAAAATGCGTAGAAAGTTTCGACGTTTCGGTTCCTGGATTCGTCATCAAACTGCCGTGAAATTGATAGTTTGTTTCTAACCGCAACTTATTTCTGACTATAATTCTATTTATAACTGCTAAATAATATAGCTTTTATATGTTTTAAGTACAGGTTGTCGGTCTTTCGTTGAAAATATTTATTACTCAAATTGTTTTAATGACCGTTTCAACTAGGTGAAGTTGTTACGAATAGAATCAAATGATATATACAAAATTAATGGCTAATGTATATTCGAGTCGAACGGGTTGCCAAGTTCATGCAGTATATATAGGTAATTTTTGACTAAGCTATCTTTTATGTGAAGTGGATAAGGACTTCAATAAAGAATACCATGGAAGAAGAGTCCATACTATAAAAGACAACCTTCCAGTGAAAACTGTAGATATAATTCCCGGTACGATTTTTGAGCAGTCATCTTGGCCTACGCACAAGTGAAATATCGGATCTTTTTTGGAGTATGTATCAGTATTGGCCCATTCAAGTACTGGAACAAAAACATACCGAATATTATCGATATATTGATATATCATTTTTTGTAGACAAACACACTTATTGTATATCCCTAAAAAGCAAGTTACGCTTGCGTTATGGGTAATTTATAACGGACTACTCTGGGGGCGATCCCAGACACCCAGACCATAGTAAAAAACGGAGAAAATATGTTTCCGAAATTTACTATACTACGAATCGAACCCGGAGCCTCTGCGTTGCAGTGAGGTAGGCCGGTGAAGGCTTAGCCCGCTCAACCACAGAGGCCGTCATATTGGCTACGCCCATTACGCAAAGGAATCCCTACTATTCCGCGGACTGTTTAAGATCCGTGCCGGGAACCGTCGATGTGATTTTTTTTAGATTCCTTACCCAGGACTACTGTCAGATACTTACTAAGATCTTCCTGGTGTTCTTTATATAGTAATAAACCAGAATCACCAGACAAAAGTGTTGAATGATTGCTGCAACCTTTGAAAATGTTATTGATCACAAAAAGCTTGCCAAAAGCATAACATATACCATATTTATGTCTCATTGTTATCTCCAGGGCAAAATAATACACATAACACATCAAATGAAACAAAGACTAATCGTTGTCACCTATTTCAGGCATAAGCACTTGTACTTTGAGTACCATATAATAAAATATTATTTTTAACTATTGTGTACACACTGAATTGAATATCTCTATTCACTACTAGATGGCGCTACTCCTTTTAAAACACGATTATAATTCATGAATTAGAAGTTTAAATTGTCGTTAAATTAAGATATGAATTTAAATGTAAAAATAAATATTTTATTAATTACTCCTGCTTATATTACATGACTTTAAGAGTTTGTGTGAATCAAAGTCAATAAGAAAATATGTTTTCCACCCATTCACATAAGCTATCAGTTTCTTTTTTAGCCCATCTATCTAAATCTGTTTTATCCATCATTTTTTTATCACATGACTTGTATTCTTCCTTATTGCATACCACCGATCTTCCCTTCAATTTATATTGTAGATATTACTGACATAGATGATATATAATAATTAATTTAATATGATAAGTAATTACTTAAAAAAAAATTGCATGAGTTCAGAAAGAAAGAAAGCGGTTACCATCGCCTATGTATATTTCTAACACCAAAGTTGCAACCAATGTGCTGCCGCTCTCTATGGAAGACTGGAACCTGGCCCCTAAAGCCGGAACACAATTCAAGAATGTTATGTCGGCATACTCCGGACCAGGGGTGGTAGCCATCCAGACAAGAAAAATACCCTACCACCTGGCTGTGGGTTGTTTTGTCGTCTCTTACGACAGTTCACCCGCCCGCAGGAAATTGTATTCTTTTTTGGTTTCTGCACAAATAAAATACTTACTAGTACACTTGTGTGCAAAATAAATCATACCTATCTAAATATTATTTTAAACATGGGAATGATAAAATATACACTCGCATATCCTGCGCAAGTTCGATTGCTTTACAGAAATATAAATATCAGGTTCGTAGTTGATTTAATAAATCCATTCAAACATAGAACGCACCCATTGGATATGCAAATTAAATATCACAAAGCATAAGCAATTTTTTTTTAAACAAGAACAATTAATTCATTAAATTTAAACAACCGATTTAACGTGTATAAATGCTTATTACGGTAAGTCGAAACGTATTAAACAACCGACGCGTTGGCTCTCATGGGGCAACCTAATTTAATTAATTTGTTTTGGGAAAACAATTAACGAAACAAGAACGAAGCGACCAAGCGATGAAAATGCGAACAGAATACGACTATTTATTATTTGTGCTTTGTGTCGCGGGCACAGAAATAAGACTGGGCGGCGCTTCAGGCACAATAGCCCCCGACCATTATTCCGGTAAAACAATACGCGCTTTATTAAAAAGACATTCAATAATTTATATTATTCATATTTTATTTGCACCGCACCGTAACGGCTTTGAACAAAAATACTCGATATAGAGCTGTTCATTACAGATATCTGCGTAAAAACGTCCGTAATTTAAATGAAAATATAAAATATACTGTTTTAGGATAGGACATATTCAATGACAATATTTATTTCATAATACCGGCGGTTGTAGGATATTAATATTCAAAAGGGATAAATAGATACTGTTAATTTTTTTTACGTGCCAAAACACCTTAATTTAAAATTTACAAATTTTTGGCGGGGAACATGAAAAGTGATATTTTGCTGTGCATTTTTTTCGCAAAGCTATATTTTTTGTTTAAAATGGTCAACAGTTTTAGAATATTGATTTCATGATACAAAAATTGTCTGTTATTCAGACAATCTCTACACTGTAGGTATAGTGAAATATGACTCGTTGAATTGCCAGAAGGACTCGGTTTATTGACGTCAGTCAAAAACCTAGAATTTTTTGTGGTTTCGTTGGGGACTTGCAGGAGTTGGATAATCGTATGATGTCTATTTATTTAAAGATAATTTTTACACTTGATTATTTATGCTTGACACTAGCTAGATACACAAACTGTACAAAGAGAACATTACACGTTAAATTTGGATACGAGGGGTAGATAAAAGGATATTTGTTTCAAGCGACATTTAGAGATAGACATGATGTTATTTTTAATCATAATATTCTCAACTTAAGAAACTATAAAGAATTTGGTTTCTAACCCAAGGGGACGTTTACAAAATGTCCCTCGAATCAAATAGTTTTTTCACCCCAAGATATGGATTTTAATAATAAGAAGAGTCAAAATACCTATGATACGTTCTCAGGCATCTAAGATAGAACCAAGTTAATAATTTACAGATTTTCTTAATAGACATTGCGATGTCCTCTTTCAAAAATTATGACTAAAATACTGTATTCAACGCGTTGGTTATAACAGTTTAGTAAACAACTAATATTACATTTTTGTATTTAACTATGCATTATTTTAAACAAACTTAAAATATAAAATCTTAATTATGGTCTAAATCGATGTAGGTACATAAACAGTTTATATCAAAATTGATTGTTTTTCTTCGATCCTATTACCGTTACAGCCATTTTTTCTCACAGTGTAATGCTTCTTTACAAATTGATATAGGTATATATCGGAGGAGATATATTATAGATATTCTATAAATGTATTTACGGTCTTATTCATTTTGAATTAGAGTAAGTCTGTAGGCTTCTTTAAGGTTTTTAAAGAAGCCTACAAACTTACTCTAACTCCAAATGAGTAAAACCGTTATTCTTTTATCCAAGTATTAGGTACGTTTGTCAGAATGGGGTATGGGCGGTGACAAACCACACAAACAGCTGAACTATTCATGGAATGTTTGAACAATTCATGTCGCGCGCCATCTGTCGAGGTCTGATTGAGACATTTTTGCAAAGTAGTGCCATAATTACATACTTCCGCATCCGGCGGCGCGTGCACACACGTCGACGCTCACGCCCACTGCATTTTCGGACTTCATGAAATATAACACTTTTAGGCCTTAATACTTACTTTTGCAAATAATAAGGTTCGTATATCAAATTTATTTTACAAATAAAAAGTCGGCCGAATGCCGATTCGGCCATGCAGCCTGTATACAGAATCACAATCGAAAATTCCTAATATGACGGTCTTAATATTAAGTTTTTCGCAAAATTACTACACCACTGTATAGACGATGTAGTATAAAATATACCAACCTATCAAACTTTGTCTATAAAGTCCCAATATTATTTGAGAAAAATGCCTGACATACATAGATAAACAGACAACAAGACATGACGGTTTTATGAGATTTTAATTTTTACCAAAACTGGCTACAGAGATTTTGGAATTATTGATACAAACGCCTAAACTTTTTATTATGATCTCTCTAAATAAACTTACAATCATCATATGGATTTTCGACTCCCTGTTCAAAATTTGACAAAAAATTTGTTAGGTTCACTGAAAGGAATGTTCATAATGAATTAAAGTTCTTGACACCACATAACTGAATGATTTATAATATGGTCGTAAGAATATTAGTTTTTGCTGCGCCACACGACAACTATTTATCGATACATTGGAATGTTTGCAATAGATTTCTGTATTCAAATTCGTATTGTAAAAGATGGGTAAAATTTTTAGGTTGGTAAGAAATATAAACTCAATTACGTAACACTAAAAACAGTTAAATAGTGATAAAGTACAAATAAAATGCCAGGCTTTTTGTATTGCGAAGTTGACAAATAGGTCATGCCCATCTGATGGAAAGTGGTTACCGTCGCCTATAGTTTGCAATCCCAGGACTGAAGCCAACGCGTTGTCAGCCTTCACGATGGGATAGATGTGATAGAAGGGATAGAGAGGAGGCGTCAAATAGAGGAGATGAGATAGGAGAGATAGCACAGGCGGAAGAGGAAGTGGGACATCGGATCTCTCATTCATCGTCCGCACCACGATTAGCTCATGGCAAACCGTTTCATGCCGATATTCTGTGAGGCTACTGTAATTTTAAAACTTTATTTAAGTAGGTACGGCGTACCACAGCTCTCTAAATTCGAAAGACCTCTTCACACAATTAAACCGCATTTTGCGCACTGATTTAAATAAAGTAAGAATTTTTTAATGTTGATAGACCTGCGAGTGCGTACTTATGGCTCGACGACTTTTTCGGTCGTGTGTCACATTAAGTAAGCGAGTTTTTAGAAGCGAAAAATTTACTTTAGGTCTAGTGAGGGAAAAAAGTACATTTGTAAATATTGAATACCTACCTACATGGATTTTATCAACTAAGGGCCGATTTTTCAATCACTAGATAAAAGTTATTCATAGTAATAATGTACCTACCTATAACTTGGAAAAATTTAAAATATTAGTTGCATGAATAAAATCAATCACGAATCAGTTGGATGTGGTTTCACTTTTGAATTCACCCAGGTTATAATTTATTTGATTGATAACTTTAACCAGATGATTGAAAAATCGGCCCTAAAGCAATAAAATATATTATGAAGATTCGTATAAAAACATGCAGTAGGTAGACATCATTCAACGGTGAGTGTCTTTCATTGGTGAACCTTACCGACTTGCTGTTTACCTATATACGCCGACAAAGATGAAATTTACATCCACTTTGTCATTCATGTCGCACCCTCCGCCTCATTCCTATTCCGTCTACTTCGCCGCGAATATGTAGCTATGGTAATAAGATTTACTCGTTTCCGACTTTCTCAAAAAATTTAATGATGTGTGCCTTTATGTATATATCTAGGAAATGTTTTTACATTCATTCGTAGCTGATTTATTCACTAATATTTCTTTTATAAATATAGCTTCTTAGGATTGATTGATTTAGCCAGTGTTATTCATGAATATTCAACTTTTCGAATATTCTTCAGTTAAAAACATATCAGGCGAGACACAAACTCATTTAACTTGCTTTGGCAGCCTTACTACCCAAATTGGTCTTTAACTGACGCCAAATAACGGAGTATTATTATATTCGAAAAGTCACATTTCACTAAACAGTTGAGATTTTCTATACAACACACAAAATTGTTATTTTAAAACAATACGCTACAACGTTTATATTTATTTGAAACAAAAACGATATGTTTTATATTCTGTAGTCGTGGTAGCGTAATGGCTACCGCACGTCCAAACTCAAAGGGCGCGGGTTCGAATCCTGGCCGGAACGCATGCACTACTTACGCAGTTTTCTGACCTAATGGGTATATTGTTACAATTACCACGTGCTAACAACAGTAAAGGAAAACATCGTGATAAAACCACATCACATGCACATCGAGATAACCGATATATCAAACATGCCAAGACGCGGATATACCAATAGTGGGAAGCCCGAGCCCAGCAATAGGACGTTTAAGGGCTGTTGTTATATACAATATAGATAAATATTCAAAAGATAAACATCTAATCAAACTTTTGTTAGCTAATAACTGACTCATAACAAATATTTAAAAAATCCATCAATATCCGATAGATAAATGTTGATTTAAACCCCTTTAAATATTCATGCAAAGAATTCTATATATTAGATGGGTGAAAGTCAAATTAACATAGAAAAGAGTGCAAGTATAAAATAGCAAGATTACTTCCAAACATCAAAAGGACAAAATAAAGCAGAAACTAATAAAGCTACACAATACAAGATTGCTTTAATACTTAAAGTCCCCAAACGAGGGCTGATTGAAACGTTCCCCTAAGCGTTGCCAAATGACAGAGTCGCCGAGTTTTCATTTTGTTGAATAGATTCATTAATTTGCATCATCTACTGTGAGAATTACTTTTGGTCTTTGATATTATTTACAAAACAAATTATGTACATTTGTCGGATTATTGTTATTTACGCAGTCGTTCTTGAAGAAATAATAGAAAGAAAGATATTTAGAATTACATAATATAATATATACTTATAAATAAAATAAAATACAACAAGTAAACTTAACTTAAAGAACTTCTAAATCGGTCCTAGCTCAGCATGATGCTGTTTGAATAAACCAAATATGGAAATACGAGTAGATATTTAAGAACCTTAAAGAAGCCTACAAACTTACTCTAACTCAATATGAATAAGATCATAAGTATGTTTTGTGATTAGTATTCTGTATAGGCATGGAAAAAGAATACTATTCTTCTATGGTATAGGTACAGGAGACACATATTTCTATAATCGCTTTAAGCGATAAGGCCGCCTATTGTACTAATGCAAATGTATCCATATCAATTATCTAGATTTAAGTTTATGGTGAACAATAAAGAGTTTTCATTCATTCATTTCTATGTCTAATATTTCTTAGAGAGAAGAGCGTCGACCGTCACCTAGAGAGGTAAGAAATAATAATTATAATCATAGTCATAGTCCCCATAGACCCAGATCCCTAGTACCACTAACTTCATCCCAATAGTCCGGTACATTTTGTTCTAATTTCCTACAATAGTCCTACATTGACCGGGGCTTGTCCTTAGGTGCTTCACTATATGGTGTAGACAGGGATAATCGCCGGTCAGTGTCACGCCACACTTAGATCAAATTTATCGAGGGGTCTCCTCGTGTTGGGCTTCCCATGGTCCTCAAGCCATCCAAAAGTACGGGCCATTTTTATGGTCCACGGTCTTCCAGGACATACATTATATGATTATAATCAATATTATACATTAATATGACTATTAAAATTGGAAATTATTCAGCGAATTATTTATGTCAAAAAGATAAAAATATAAAGATAATTTTGGAAATAATATTTTTTATCTAGGTAAATATGCCACTATGATAGTGTATGTTGTTTTTCGTCAGTTATGCCTTCTTAGTATGTTCTGACATTCCCCGTATCATTGGTAATTTTGCACCATTTATTATTTTTGCTCACAAAAAGACGATTGTGATTAGTGTCAGTCGTATTTGCAAATTTTAAATTCGATGTACGGCGTGTGTGAAATGACGCCCCTCGTCTTTATTGGCCGCGTCGTCTCGTCTGTTCTTTATTAACTTGTGTTTGAACTCGTCAGTCACACGAGGAAATAGATAAATTGTTTTCCTGTTGCTAACTCCAGTGCTTGCGAAAGGAATTTTTATTTTGTTTTCAAAATTTAAATGCGTTTGTCCTTATTCATAATGTATACGAGGTTTATAATAATATGCTCGTTAAAAATAGTTAAACTATGTATTATTCATAATTGCATCCTGAATGCGATTATAATACCATTTATGTATGTTTGCTGTTTGTTTGTTCCATTTGATAACATTAATTTTCATACATGCGATAATAGGTACCAACAAAGTATACTTTTTGTCTCAGAGAATGGGATAGTATATACGGGATAATTATTTAAATTTTATAAAATACAACCTCTATTAAACAAATTACTAAAATAAATATAATTCGATTTTTTTGTATAAAAGAAATTTATTACATTTTATTTTTACATGAATACCACCATTAAACGTCTGGTTGGTCATGAACTCGTTTGAGCGAAACATTAAACACAAACGAGTGAAGGGTTGTTTTCATTTCCGTGATTAGTGCCGTCGTGTTTGGTGTAGATTTATCATCTCTCTGAGCTCGGTAAGTGTCAAATGGCCCGGCGGATAGCGGATACACCGTCACATGACTGACTGCGTCACTAAATTAAAACATTTTAACTTGTCAGCTTGTGTCATGGTTATACTGAATGTCTTTTAACGGAGATTTGGCTTCCGCAAACAGGAAAGGGAATAGAGTAGTTCAGGTGCAAACTTTCATGAAAACTTAAATTAATTTAGAAATTTTAATTGATCTTGAATACTTTTCTAATATCTCACCTAAAGAACGTATTTGCAAATAACTTAAAATAACTAAATCCATACTGAGCAGTGGTTTACACCCTTTGAGATCTATTTCACAATTAGCAATTTAAATGTTCTTCTTCTACCACTTCTCATCCCATTATTTGGGGTTGGGTTCCTTTCTTGCACCTAGCCATACATACGGTATTGTCAGTTTAGGCAATTGGGCTTTCTTGAAGTCTCTCTCAATATTCTGTATATACTTATTGCTTATTGATATGCTTGTAAAAATCTGAATTATTTTTGATGAACCGTCTGCAGATTAACTTGTATGTAAAAAGCACACGAAAAAGTAGCGACAAGTCGACTCTATGCTATTTCTGTTCATACAACAGCTATATGTCACTAAAGCAAGAAGACAGCGAAGCTACTGTTTATGACGCCCGCTGACAGTTTCAATAGCCTTGACGTGTAAAAAATGCATTAGCATCTAAAACACTTAATGTGTTTAGTTTTAAGTAATGAATTATAAAATTAAAACTTGAGCGATATCTTTAAAAGAATTTCCAAACGCCTAATTATATTTAAATGGCAATTTGTTATAAGTAATATGTTCGCGGACTTTCGATGCGTTTTTGGCTGTTCAGCGACGTGGTTTATTTTTGTTTGCTTTGGCTAAATTTGTACAAGCTTTTGTGTCTGGACGTTTCCTTTCTCATATTGAAGTATGGCAGATTAATGTGTGTTCGAAGAAGTCGATATTACTTCTGAAGGGGGCCTAAACTTCATGATTTACTGCGACCGGGCTGCGCTCTTAAAAAGTTGTAAACTGCCTGTGTTTCCGCCGCTCTTTGCAACATTGTACTCATTGCCTTGGAACATATCATTTCATTTCTATCTTTTACTAACATTTTAGCCGTTATTCCGAATTTAAAATTAATGTATTCTTTTAAAATTTGTTTTCGTTTATCAAGCCCTTATAGCTGTGTCATGTAGTTTCGTTTGTGTCGATTTTAGAAGCGTATCTCACGTCAACTGTTACATTTTCAGATTATTAGTAGATTGTTACACAAGGGATGAAATTAACCTATTTAGGCACGAAACGGTTTGGCGCACGAGCCTAAAGGGTGCCAATAGTTCGAGTGCCTATATAGGTCTCTTACCCGAGATAAAGACTCTCCTTTTCATATCCAATATGAGGAAACTAAATTAAAACCTGGTCAGTTAAACAAACAATTATTTCTCTAATAAAATCAGGCGTTAAATACATATTTATCTGATTATGATGAACTCAATTTATACAAATATCCGTCTAGTAAATAATATAATACTCAATAAAACAACTGAAAATCGAATTGCCGCTTTTCGTCTTTTTATATTTATTTTTTCTGTGGCATTCTATCGGCCAGTATTTTATTTTATCATTGATGATAGTAAACATTTAATACAAATGTATGTAAATTAAATCATTATTTATTAAAAAGTAAAAAAAATGTATAAAGTCACAAAGTCATGTTATAAAATGATTGATATTTTTTAATTAAATATTATGCTGCGGATATTGGGGACATTGGGGACATGGCTCGCTTAGTTTTAATAATTTTGACCGTAGGGAAAATCGTTTCCCATGGACGAATGTGCTGTTTTCATCCCTTTAATCAGGTAATTTCAAGCGTACTTTCCGAGTATGAGAAATTAAAAAAATATTGTTTATTTGTCTCTTTATTGAATCTATCTACTATTACATATAAGCACTTAATTTTACAACAAATGATTTATTTGGCTTTGCTAATGTAGGTGATGTTTATATAATATGTACCCCATGGAAACTGCCATTCTCCAGGATGTAAATTCTCTTATGTTCAAGACAATATATTTAACAAATGTTATGATAATTGGTTCATTTTCAAAGCTGGAAAAAGGACAAAATACACATAGACGACCGGATTTTTTTGGCAGCCAAACTACGTGCTTGATATACTATATACATAGGTAGTTGTAAACTGCAAGACAGTAGGTAACGATCAACAAGATTGACTCATGGCTCGCTCGGCCTCCTTATTTCTAGTAAACAGACTGTATACCCGCCACACTATTCTATGGTAGTTTGGCGGATTTTACACAACGGTTATCTCTTTGGGTTCTCTCGTTCGTTTAGGTAATTTGGAACTTTTCAAAATTGCCTAAATGAACTTTACCACAATCTTTTCTAGGTGATGAAGGCATTAATTAAAAGCTATTTCATACACCATATAAATACTATACTTACTTATATTTTCTGCTCTAAACAGTGAAAAGGACTGTACAATATTTTATTAATGAATTATTTTCTAATTTTGTAATGTGACTTATGGCAGACAATACGATGCCAGTTCTCGGAAGATGTCCCCGGCCAACATGTGTTTTCGGCACGTCTTTGACTTGTCCGAAGACATCTCAATTTATGAGCCCTTATTAATCATATCTTGTTAATGAGAGTACAGTACGGTTTTTATTTTGTTTGAATTTCTTTTGAAATAATAACCGTTAACCCGAACTTCCTCCATATTAGTTTTCTAATTGAAATAAAAATGCGCTTGTAGCAAAAGCATACCTAAATATGATATTTAATATCACTCTAGAGAAATTATAGGTTATTCATGTAAATTGTCATCCTCTCTTTCACCTTCTTCAATACCTACCGTTTTGTGAGACTGAACGTAGCCTATGGTAATTCTAAATTAAATTCCTTACAAAAATCCATTAAAACCTGATGAGCTATCTACACTTTAAAAGGTAACAAATAAACAGGTTAATTTTCTCACAAAAAATGAGCTCAGGCCTTTCCATTCTAGGAGAACGGGCTGTAGGTGGGTATACTCGCCACGTTCCAAGATGGATTTTGTGGGTTTCACACATAGGTAATCTTGATATGCAGATTGCCTCGGTAACTACCTACCCTGTTGGCTACCAGTTGGTAATTGTAACAATATAAGCTTCCGGGATAGGATTCGAACCCATGTCTTCAAAATGAGACGCGTATATCTAAGTCTCTGAGTTACTATGATTACCAATATCTTTGATTTTAATACTTGCATATATGTAACTTAAAATCCTTTTTACTAAACATAAAAAAAATTGACCCTAGTACTTGAATGGTTCGCGACAGTAAAATAAAATGGTGTGGAGACAAATGAGTTGTGTAATGTTTTCCTTTTGATCTGTTCCTCGCAAATACTGGAACTGAACTGTGAATAGTAGGTACTTTGTTTGCTACATTAACTCGGTAGCTCAAAGGAGGTAAACATCTGAGCCGGACGGACGACAAACATAATTGTCTACGATAATGTACAATCACCTGTGTAAAGTACTTAAAATAATTTCAGGACAAAACAGATATATCAAGCAGGTGACTAATCTATGTACATGTCTATACATAAGTAGGGTAAAACCGGGTAATGCCGGCCAGGAGATATACCGATCATTACAACTATAGCCATATTACTGCGTTTCCAAGGGAGCTCACGTACAAGGTAGGTGGCTAGACCTTAAGCCAGGCTAATGCGCTGATCCCAGCACATTTTCCAGTCGACATATAGAATTAACGGACGTTAATTGTTTTCGCGCATATGATGCTGATGAACTGATGCGAGTGTTTGTGGTGGCACATTTCTTACATTGTTACTTATAATTGTTGAAGCATAACTGTTTAGCATCCCAAGTGCTAGTAGATTTTGAATCTTTTTCCACATGTTTATAACCTACAAATATTTTTACGGAAATGTTTCTATGCGGGCAATGCGGGTCACAGTGGTCGATATTAACCGCAAGTGAAATTAATAGATACACACGGTTAGTTTCTTTAGTTTTTTTTTGAAGTTTGTTTTCTTGCCGCTTCGCTCATGTACGCAACGGTTCTGTAGAACGTTTCTCTTGCGTACCGTGGGGATTTGGAATGAGCTCCCAGCCGAGGTTTCCCACAGCGCTACGATATGGAGTTTTTGAAAAAAGGGTGTCATAAAATTTCTTCGAGCGTGTTGGTGATATCTCTGATGTTGCACACGTCCATAGGCGACGGTAACCGCTTTCCACCAAGTAGGCTGTCGGCCTGTTTGCTGTACTCCAGTTATAAAAAAAAATGTTTCAGAATCTACAAAACAAAACGCGTTCAAAGGCATCATGGACCCAAGAGCAATTGCATGGAGTTTAAAAACTAATAGATAAAGGGAATCCTGTTAAAAACAGCTCGGTCTAATGGCGTGCTATTTTCAACGCTTCAAGGAAGTTTAAAGAACAAGAATTGTGATAACATGGTTCCCCAAGTTAAGGTTCTGGGCAAGATATTTAATGGGATAAGATGAAGGTGTTGACACTGAAGGGGAATTACATAATCTGCGATTATGATGACCAAAACAACGAACTGTGGCGTTGTGCTGTGTAATCTCTGGGCTTCCGATTATGCTCAGGTTATGACTCTCCTAAGGTTTATGTCTGCGATTTATGCCAACAAAGTTTGACTACTATTATCAACCTAGTGACCGGTATTACCTGCCATAGTGTTTATTACCGATCAAAGTAGTTTTTTTTTGTGAAATGCCGATTACCAATGCTACATTTATTTTACTTGTTGATCTCAATATTTAGATTTTGGTAGAAAAATAGTGAAAGTTTAAATAGCAAAAAGATTAATAAAGAAATATTGATTGATATTGATTTCCTTAAGTTACTGGTAATAATACCCAATATTACCCTATAGTGAATATTAGGGACATTTATAAAATTTCTTCGTTTTTAAATCTGGATTTGCATTATTTGTATACTTTGACGTTGTAGGTATCAAGCTAACAGGCATAAAAGGCAAAGCGAACATATATTACCCACAACTGAGCTTTGCCAAACTACGGATATTTTACTGACACCAAACAACGAAGCTCTTGTGGCAATTAGAAAAATTACATTTTAATAAATGTAAGTACCTATACTGTGGTCAGAATAGTGAAATAAGAATCAGAGAGTCAGAATATTTATCTGGAGAAAAAGTTTTAATTCAGTCTTTCGTAACGGTACAAATAACTAACTGCGGCTTCAGTAATGTAGAATTTTGGGCTCAGAGTAACATGATTGGGCAACTATCGATCCTAGTATATTTCTTTAATAATGGGGAGTACATTTCAGGGGCAATATTTATGATGATGTGACGATGATGATAGTCGTGGTAGCGTAATGGTAAGCGCACGCGTCCCAAGCTCAAAGGGCACGGGTTCGATCCTGGCCGGAACGCATGTACCACTTAGGCAGTTTTCTGACATAATGTGCATACCTATTGTTACAATTACCACGTGCTAACAACGGTGAAGGAAAACATTGTGATGCAACCTGCACATCGAGATAACCAATGTGTCAAACCTGCCAAGGCGCCTTGGACAGGCGTGGCGGGTATACTGTCCGTCCCCTATAATGGGAGGCGCGAGCCCAGCAGCGGGACATTTATGGGCTGTTATCATATCATCATCACAGTCTTAATAAAATTAAAGATATGTGTCATGTGATCAGTAGACAGTTACTTATTGGAAATGTATCTATACAATATTGTGAACTTTTGTCCTGTTCACATGACAAGGGTAAAAGTATGAGCAGAATATAAAACAGTTAACAGTACCTCCCTCATCTTGTACGCTCAATCAGTTTGCGAATAATTCGGTTAGGGGCGATAAATCTGTGTTTAGCTATGGGGTATGGAGAGTAATTTGATTATGGGAGGTCGGCTTCGATAACGGCACAGCTTATGCGATTACGGAGGTCATCTTATCCCTGATTAATTGTGAAATCTTTGGTTAAATTGAAAATGAACTATTTCGATATAATTAATTTAAATTCTTTATTGACAATGTATATAGGTACTTTTAAGATGAATGTGATTAATTACTATGAAATTTTACACTTTAGGGTTCTGTAGCCAATTAAGCAAAAACGGAAGATGAAACTTTTTCAAAACCATCATGTCTGTCCGTCGGTTTTAGTATATCACAATCATAGTTTGGAAATTATTACGTTTATAAAAATCAAATTTAATAAGAATATGTAATCTATATGCTGCTATATATACAATGCTGTAGTGAGATTACGAAAAGAAAATAGGGATAGCCATCAAACATTTAACTAAGAGTTCGTTTTGTTTGCAGTTTAGGTATGTGGTTGTATGTCTTTATTTAGACCTTAAAAATCGTAACCATGTTCCTTAACGACTTTTTTAATTAAGTCAACAGGAGCGAGAAAGTAATAAAAATTACACTCACCTTGTGAGTTCGGAATTACAAAGTGGAAAATCAAAGTGGTCGAGATTAACAAAGGTTTTTAACGAAAACACAGGTCAACAAAATTTTAAAAAATAGTTGTTGCCCTAGATATGTTTGTAGCTTTTATAATTTCCAGTACACATTTTGCGAATATATTCATGGCAGTACTGAATTGGCTTTGGTTCTTAAGATTTTTAGAGTGAATATGAGCATTAAGTTACACTTTCTCCACATGGTTTAGATTTCCTGATAATCTTGAGAATTTGAGTGTGGAACGGGGTGAGCACTTCTACCAACACTTAATAGTGATGGTGGAAAGGTACCAGGGTAGTCGGGGCCGTTACATGACGGAAGATTATTGTTCGTCTGTACAACGGCAATTTTCCCCAAAAATAATATAGAAGAAATTTTCATAGAAGGTGTCTCTCTAAAGTAAAAGAGAGATTTTACCAGATTTTCTCTCTTTTTACGTCTATATACACTAATCTATACATATACATATAATAAAACTGTTAAGCTCGAATTTCTGTACAATTAAAAAAAATGCTAAAAACCGAGTCAGGGGGATGTAAGAAGTGAAATAGAAGTAATTTAGACTTTTTTCAATTTTTTGTTTCTCTGTCTGTTTGTACCGGCTAATCTCCGAAACGACTGGACCGATTTAAATGAAATTTTGTTTGGTGGTAGCTTATATCCCTGGTCAATATATAGAATACTTTTGATCCCGAAAAATTAAAGAGTTCCCGTGCGATAGTTAAAAAACCGAACCGACGAAGTCGCGGGCATCAGCTAGTTAAATATAAAACAAAACGATTAGTAGTATTTCTCAATAAATATTAGATATTAAAGTATATAATTGTAATATTTTATTTCATACTTATTAATTTTTAGTGCTGTATAAAAATGTAAATAAAAAAAATCTACACCCCATATTCCAAAATAATTCACAACTTCATTCATTGTTGAGATAAAATTATTCGAAGCCATTATATATCCAGGACAACAAACCACTGTTGACCAGTGAAATTAGTAACGAGTACTTTTTAAGATGTACCCCAATGTGCAGCACATTTACGATTAACTACTTTTCTACGGTTCCGAAGCCACAGGACGAAAAGAGTGGTAGTTTCTGTATTACTTTTCTATTTGTTGTAGCAATGTAATAAAGTGCTTACTTACCAAATACCAGTTGTTGCATAGAGATGTCAATCAACGCCACGACCGCCGCACCAGGAACAGTCATCAGAGACCACCGACGCGTTGAGTCATTAATAAAGCGAATATTAAGCTAGGCCACGGGCGAGGTAATGGATTTTGCAGCAGATGAGTTCGGTTTTTACAGCACGCTTGCGGCCACCCGCCGAGATGACACTCCTAAAGTCCCCCTCATTATTTGCGGTTTCAATTCGCTTTTTACCAAAGACGGTGTTGCTCTTTGCAGTCTAAATTACACTCTGTCCAAATGTTGTAACATATCCACGATGATAAAATATTATAAGTAGGTACATACTTTGTATTATTTGCTACAATATTTCTATCCTTATATCATGGGATTAGTGTTTGATTCTATTTCGTTAGTTTCATGCCTATTTAAGCAAAAACTTAACTCTACAAATTAAGTTTTTGCAGCGTCGTCGTCAAGTCCGCGTCAAAATAAAACAGTGCTTACTTACCTATTTCACACTTTAGTATTTCACGATATCTCCAGTAATTCAATTATACCGCCGTATCTCTTCTTCTCTTTAAAACTGTACTAAGTTTCTGTATCTATTTAGTCTGTGTTCAAATTCGGGTTAAAATCATTTAATATTGAATCTGATTTTTAAAATCGCCTTATTGAATTTATTTTGAAGCTAAATTAATTACGCTTGATATGGGTAATGGAACAGACAATTTTAGAACCGTTTTATGTACTAAAATCAGATCAGAAAAAATACGAAAGATAGGTAATTAGGCTCTGCTAGCTGACATTTGTCAAATGTCATTGTTTACCCTGAATAAAAATCGAGACTTTCTGATCTCATAGGATCTGCAACCAAACGCCGAATCCAGAGTCTACAAGAGTAAGAACAGTCTCAGTGAATCCCTTTCTTATTCCTGTATGAATTACTTTAGCACTAATTGGTAATCCTCAAAGAAAAAACAAATTGCTTCTTTTGTATTCAGATGAAAACCATTATTTAATTTTGTTTTGTCTTCGGGCCTTTGAACGTACCAATTAATCGATTTCCATGAAATTTGGTAGGTAACTTCAGATCATAGAGCGGAAGTAAACCGGGTAGGTATAATTAGTTTTCATGCGGGAAATGCGGGAATGCGAGAAATATCGCGGGTTACAGAATATATATAAATTTAAGCAAAACAAGTCGCCTAGAAGGCTTACCAAAATAATAACACAAATTCCACTCGGAAAATATATTTAATTTTTTTTAAATCAATATCAGGCATTTTTAATTCGCACATTTTTTGTACAATATTAATATACAATATAATAATAATTATTACTTTTACAACAGTATTCGCTAAGCTGACATTTTGAATACAGACAAAAATACAGTTAGGTACATCGATTGTAGAGGCATCATTTTGTAAGCAGGGCCGAATTTATTTGGAAATAAATACAGTACACTCCAAATGACGCAATGTTTAAAGTATTTTTTAAATTATAAATGCAGCTGTTTATTTTAAACAGGACCTTGGAAGAAAAATATAAGAATAAAATTTATGCGTTAAAATGTAAGAAAATGCAAGCTTACACTTAATAGCGCCAAGGGTCATACTTCTGTTGCTTTTTAATACTTTATTAAAACATATTTTTTAGATCGTTTAAGTCACAAATTTAAATAATAATATAATTCTTTTTATAATTTTATTTTACTAATTTGCTACTAAACAATTTTGTTTTAAATTATTAAACTTCTAAGCACGAGAGAAAATGACATGTGGCGTAATCTGGGACTAAGTTTAGGATTTAGGAGCTTTCAGAGTACTTTTCTGATGGGTGATTATAATTCTGAGTATTTTTTGCTATGGTATAGGTATTAAATCAGAATGGACACAAAGTTCAAAAAGAGAAACAAAAATATTAATGAAAATGTGATCCACGTCAACATTTAGTATGATCTATCGAGTTTAGCTGCATAGGGCTGTACAATAACTGAATTTGCATTAAAAGCTAAAAGCTGCTATAAAATTTAATACGACACCACTAGTAAGATGTTAGATCTCTTTCTAAAGATATCATGTGCGGTTTACTATTTACAAGTTTGAGAAATATTCACTCATAAGTACAGGCATACTACCTATTTAATGGTATTAATTTTTAATAATGTATTTATTATAATCACTCTTTGATCAATCATTATGTTTTATTTATGAAGAGCCGGTTCCTATATCTTATCGACCGTTCATTTGTCTTACTATTGGTTAAATTTGACTTAAGCTCCATATAATCTAATGTCAAAATTCAACCGATGGTAGGGCAAGTGAATGAACAGTAAGATATAGGAATCGGCCACTAGTCAGTTATACTAGAGCATCGTTTCTCAACCTGGGAGTAGCGTTTGTCACTAAAGGGGGTCGCAATCTGTTAAAAAAGTAGGACTTATATACAAATCAAACGTACGAATAAAGTATTAATTAAAATGTTATTGAAGGGGTCGCAAGACTTTTTACTTAGCTTTTTGGTATTTTCGTGGGTCACGACATAAAAATTGTTGAGAAACAATGGACTAGAATATTCTCATAGTGTATTCACTATTCACCTTCTCTTTGAATATGGTTCTGCAAAATTTGTGATGCCAGTGTTAATTTTTCATTAGTATTCAAGTTTTAAAATAAACTTCAAGCAAAAGCCTTAGCCAAATTGTAGGTCTTTTACTGACGCCAAGCGAAAAAGTTCTTATGGCAGCTCAAATAGACGTATTGCACTAAATAGTTAATATTTTCAACACAAATGCACAATTCGTCGTTAAAAATAATACATGTCCTAAAACTATTGTTCACTGTTAATTTATATTAAATACTAACTTCGGCCCGCGACTTCGTCCGCGTGGAATAGCTAAAAAAGTAAGTTAAAAAAACCCCCCGGTTTTGAAACATTCTTCATTGATGCTCCGCTCCTATTGGTCTTTGGGTGATGATATATAACCTATAGCCTTCCTCAATAAACGGCCTATCTAACACTGAAAGATTTTTTAAATCAGACCAGTAGTTCCTGAGATTAGCGATTACAAGCAAACAAACAAACAAACTCTTCAGGTTTATTAGCTTCTTTAGTATGAGATTTTTTTAAATAAACTGTACAGTCAAACACCCTACAAACTTCCGCCAAAAACTCCATATTGTATTTTCAATAACATCGCATCTTAAAACATAACATGTATCTACAAAATCAAAATGACTTGCATATAAGTAGATGTTAATTTGAAAGAATGCATGACTATTAAATTTATTTGCAGCAACACATACAAAATAGCAATTCGTCGTGAAATGTATAAATTTGATGTGTGGTTGTAAATTTTTTATCATAGTGTCTAGATTAGAACCCAATACAAATAATAATAAATATTTGTGTGTGTGTACAGTTCACACGCAGTAGAAGCGAAACTTCATAGAATATACTCACAGATAATTTTATTAATATAAATATAAAATAATTCCTTTAGCCTACATCGTCAACATAATATAATTCAAATATTTCAATCTAAATTACATTTTAGATCACTAATATAAAGTTCAAAATTCAATGTACTGTTACGCACAATTTCCTTTGATCTACGTATAAAAGAATATCTGCCTTAAGTATATACAGATAGAGGTAAAATTCATTTGAAATCTTTTAAGTTTTATTTAAATTGAAAATTAATACTAATGGGTAAAGAGAAATTTGTTTTATTTTGAAATGAATAAGGTTGAATTATATGTATTTAAGTTTATCTATCTCTTTTTAGTGTCACTTTTACGTTTCATCGATTTTCAAATCACAACGATTCTCAAGAAGTTACACTTCAGAAATCCAAATCCATACAATTTTTACTTAGATGAATAATTAAAAATTATTGGCTCCTGTTTTACGAATATTAAATTTGATCCAAGACGATTTAGACCCAGTTAAAACAATAAAGACCCACGCGTCTGATAGTTAGCTGACGATTTCAGTCATAATGGAACCAACACATATTAT
The DNA here is from genome assembly GCA_039645545.1 of Dendrolimus houi. NCBI lineage: Eukaryota > Metazoa > Arthropoda > Insecta > Lepidoptera > Lasiocampidae > Dendrolimus > Dendrolimus houi. Next base: position 16,989,669 of record CM077127.1, on the reverse strand, counting down.
GGCAAACTGCTACGAATCTTTTAAAGAAAATTAACTTGCTTAGGCTTACTTGCACGTTCCTGGGTTAGCTCAATTAACTTGGAGTTAACTGCTAACACAGGGTTAAATATACCACCATCAAAAGTTAGGATTAAACCCAGGGATAAACTTCTAAATATTTAACCCACCGATGTGGAAAGGTTAAGTCGCTAACACAGGGTTAGTAAAGTTTAATCTCAAGTATATGTTACCTTTCTAGTGTTCGGGTACAACCAGGGGCCCAATTTTGCTATTTCAATATCTTGGTGTTGCGGAGATATTCAAAGTACAATACCATTGCGAAAGTGTCAAAAATTCGTATTCTACTAAATCCACAATTATCTTCTTAATACCGTCGCGGCAGAATAATAGTAGAAAAAATTGATATTACCATTAGTGGAAATGTTATCCGAAATGAATATTAAAAATTATCAATATTTTAAACATTCATTTAGCGAGTTTTCCCTTACAAATATTTATAAAGATAGAGTGGCGTGCTACGGGCACGCCACGGGAATTAACAGATTACTGAAATCAGCCAAACCTACGATTGAGACGATAGCGTCCGGCGGTTTTGACGAGAGAGCTATAGTAATAGCAGTATTAGGCCCCAGTAGTACTCGAATTGTATATTTTTGTCACTTTGAACCAGCTGTATATTTTTGCTGAAGGTTAACTCCATCAGCTTTTTTAATCACCATTAAGATATTGTATCACACAAAAGCATACCATCACTAGTTGTGAAATTGTGGGCACGTAAACCCGGATTATTATGCATTATTCTTTAAAAAAATAACCTACTTTATAACTTTTACACACAAAAAAGTAAATAAATGACATGAGACAATACGGTTAAAATAAAAATCTTCAACTGTCATACAATGCAAGATTTTAAGGAAGCCTATATACAGTGTGCTGTAGTGTAAAAAAGATAGAGATGTAAGTCTCGTTTGAAATCGCTGGTTGGGTTATAACAAAAAAAGCATAGACCTTTTAATGTTACCAACTAAACAAAAAAAATGTCAGTATAGTATTTTTGAGTGGCGCAAAGGACAATGAGAGTTAATTTTTTAATTAACTAACCCCGAGTTACTAAACTCTACATTTATTTATTTAACCTGACTATACGTGCAAGTGGGCCCTAGGGTGTAATTGTGTTTTACCTACAACTGTTCTAGGATTTACTCATAGTGGTTTGATTGCTAAAATTGTCTCAAATATCTCTAATTACATGGTTTACAATTCATGCAGAAGGCATGTATCTACCTCAGCAATTGTTCTGTTCGTAAGAGTATATTACATTTTTTAATATACTATACTTTACAACTGCCTTATGTTGATGGCTTAGGAAAATATAGTAAAGAAATCTACACAACGAATTTTGCCTCAATCAAGCGTGGTTCATCACATAATACTACTTATAGATATGCCAAATTACGGCCCAGATTTGAAGGCTGAAATTAAATATTCCTGTTAATTTCTGAACCGGTTTCCACATTCATCTGATTTTTGTTAAATCTTTAAGTTTAGTCAGTTTCGCAGATAACGTATCCTTTTTACAAAAAGGTTTAACAAAATCTAAAATGTTGATAAATATGGTATATCAAAAATTGTTTTATGCATAAATTAATTAGTATTTAGATGTTGCCTCGTACAATCGACACTAAATAAATGCTAGTATTAATCACCAGATGTTTTTGCTAGATTTAATTACTTGAGGAAAATTAATATTCTTTCCCATTTTTATGAAACTGCGTTATCTCATGGTTGCGACAGATATACATTAATTCGTTTTTGATGATGAATGTAGATGGTAAATGTTATATTAACAAGAAGTATCAATTTTCATGGTGATTATACATATCTTTGATGAAATCCTTTCAATAAGACTAATAAATATATTTATATCATTTTTATACAATAAATAAACAATTCGTATTTTTGTGACATTGAGGTATTGTTTACAAATAAATTAAAACTGTAATTTTGGACTAAAAGGGTGATTCTACTAATACTAATATTAACATACAAATACAATTTATAGCTATAATATGAGATAATTATTTTTAATAATATCTATACTGTACAACATTTTAGTCTCACATCAAATACGAGTACATTCACAGCGTGTGCCGAGAGCACCACTAGTCCATAATAAACAAGTCCATCTATACAAAGTTTTGATATGTATTACTATGTACAAAGATCGGCGGCGCAGGCGTCGACTCGTCACCGCCGCGGCGGAGGCAGTATCACAGCAGCGGCGTGGTGTGGTGCGGCACGGCGAGCGCCGCGCGCCCCCGTCACACTAGCGCACTCGGCTTCACATCCAGTGGGTGCTCCGGTGACCGGCTACCGGCGCCGCCCTCCCCTTGGCTGTTCTCTTCTGAATCCGAACATGACTCCGAACTACCTTTCTTGCCACCATTATGAGTTTTTACGTGCTTAGCTAGATGGTCCGATCGCATAAACCTTTTATTACAAACGGGACATGCGAATCTTTTTTCCCCAGTGTGTGTACGGAGATGTCGCTGCAGCTCATCAGATCGTGTGAACCTCTTGCCACAGAACAACCAATTGCAAACGAATGGTCGCTCCCCAGTGTGCCAGCGTAGGTGAGCTTTTAGATGGGACGTTTTCCCGTATACTTTCCCGCAACCGGGTATGTGACAACTGTGTATATTCTTTTTACGAAGATGGGCGCCTGCCGGGCCTAGCCTCTCGGCTTCTTGGCAGTTCGGACAGTCACAGGTCGCTCGGCCGGCATAACGTCGCTGTGATCGGGGAGAAGGCGCCTGTGCGGGCGGTGCTGGTGATCCTGGGCCATGAAGTCCAAACGAACCTTGTGTCGGGAGAACGGATTTGTAAGCGTCTTGTAGAAGGTGCGGTGCCGGTGGCAATAAATGTGCACTGCCTGAGAGCGAATGTGTTAATTGTGAATAATCCTGGCCGGCATAGTTTGCCATTTGTCCACCGACATCCAACCATCCGCTGTGAACGTCCCACCAAGTGCTTCCAACGGCACCAACTCCGCTCATCTCTGCCGCTTTGAGTGCTCCAGTTCCACCCCCACCTCCGACGTTAAAGGGCCACGATTCATAAGGGTGTCTCGAGTACATTGATCCTAGGCTTGCACTAGATTCACTTTTACCAAGGAGTTGATCGCCGGAAGATGGAAAATAGAGGTCATTCCCGTAAGACGGCGCTGCAGCACAAGAGGTGGGTGCACGCGCGTAAGGGCCGCATGAAGGGGGTTGAGACCGGGGCGTTGTACTGGAGCCAGTTGGTGAATGGGCTCCTGGACTCTTTTTCCAAGGATGAAATCCTTTACCCACAGCGGCGTCTGCTAACGGTGGTGGAGATTTGCTTGATAACTTATTACACTGGGCCGCCAGCATCGCCAGCGGCGTGCCGCGTAAGCTCGGGTGTTCCTGGAAAGACAGAGAATAAATAGTTAATTATTTGGAATGGAAAAAGGACAATACCTTTATTCGGGTTTAATTATACGTCGTCGGCATAACCGTGAGAATATGTTCGGCCGTCATATCAGATTTATTGCCTAATATATATGGGAACTAATGCAGCCCGCTCCTCACTAGCCCGGGGCTATCAGAAATAATATAAATAAATTACGTGAAGCTTATAGGTAGTGTATTTACAATTAGTTGTCGGGGTGACAGCTCCGGCCGCTACCGCTCGGCAGCCTCAGGATGTCGTAATTAATAAACGCACCCACCTCTATTTACCATAAGTCTATCGATTTTATTTACATATTTAACATTCATTCGAGAGAATAAAATTTTGTAATAATTCAAAATAAAGTTTAATATGGGATTAATGTGCAAATGATTATGTTGAACCCGTTTACGTTGTTCATTTGCTTATGTTAAATAAAGGTGAGAGCAGAAGGTACATCCGGCCGGATATTTCACCCCAGTATCGTCACAATGGGCCGATAAAAAAGTCCCATTGTACGCAATCATATATTTCGGGGATCACGACAGAGTGCGGGGGAACAGGGGTTTGGGTCCGGCCACGCCCTTTGCATTGTGATTGGCGCAGCTGTTGCGCTCTGCGCCGGCCGCAGCCTCGCACTGCTGATCTCGATCTAGGCATCCTGAAGGTGCCTTTGGAAGTAGCATCCAGATCGTTCACGCGTGTCACTTTAATATTATAACAGTTCACTAAAATTAATAATTACAACAAAGCATAATAACCATACTTTTTAAACAAACCAGTAAGCCGATTTATTACTTAAAGAGATCTCGTCCAGACAACCTAAGTTTCTTAGCTAATCTCGCGATATTGGTTGCGGAGAAAATGCTACAACACAAACTATTTTAGAATTAACAGGTATTTTACACAGGTATATAACCTAGAATAATATTGTCCATTCTAATAAGTATACGTTCAAATATAAACTAATAACTATTTAAAGTACATGGCTTTGTTACTAAAAATACGGGACTACAGCGGCATCCTAGCAAATAGAAATAATGGGCCGGCCCACTGTGTTATCGACGTCGAGATCTCCGGAGTTGAGTTGTAAATATGGTTGCACTCTCAATTAACTCTACGACGATTACAATTACCATAAAAAAATAATAAAGCGCCGCCAAATTGCGGCGGCGAGTTCTTGCTTCATACCCGCATGGGCAACAGCCATCTTTATGCAGTAGTAGGTACTAACGCGACGTTATGAACTATTCTTGAAACCTTGGAGTGATTCTACCATTAGACCTCAGCTCTCCCGTGTTTCTAAGAAATTAAATTAGTTATAGGCCAGCTGATACGTTGCATTTGCCAGTCTGGATGGCTACCACCCCTGGTCTAGAGTATGCCGCCATAACAACCTTGAGTTGTGCTCCGGCATTAGTAGCCAGGGTCCAGTTCCATCTACGAGTCCAGCAGGACATCGTAGCACCTTTAGTGTTGCAATTGTCCATAGGCGACGGTAACCACTTTTCATCACAGTTGGGCCCTCAGACTGTCTGATGTACTCCAGCAACAGAAAATAATGTATTTTCTAAACACACTAATTTACAGAGACATTCATGAAAAAGCGTAATTTCTAAATCTATGGAAGATTATTTCACAGCAATTTTAAAATAATAGTTGTGAATTGGAATCAATACAAGCCGGTCTTGGTTTCGATAAAGGCGAGGGTCCACTGAAGTCATAATTACACTAGGCATTATGCTCCATTTGGGCGCAGGCCGAAACAGAGTGATATCGAGTAATTGGTTGTCAGCTCCGAGGGCTCGCCGACGGTCGCCGGTCGCAGATCGTTCGACCACGAGATTTCATCAAAGCGTGGATGACGCCTCAGAGCCGACAAACTGACGCCACACGAGCATTATACAAAGTTGATGGCCTTTTCCTTGTCAAAAATGTCGGAGTGCTTTTTTTTTAAGAAAAAAATAGATGACATGACCTATTGTACCTCAAAACAGGTAGAGTTGGTTGCAGTCAATGTATTAAAAATAAAATATTTTATTTAAGTAACAGAAGAAGAATACTAGGAATGACAATGCCAGTACTCTCAGTGTTGTCTTGCTGGTTCACTCTTCTAAGGTCCATAGAAATCACCAATATCGGCCATTCGTAAAGTTACTACGTAACATCAGTAGGATCTTATTTCATTCTGATACGCTATTTAAATATAAAACTGAAATGAACCTTATTAAGACTAATGATTGGTTCCTATATTTTACCGACTGTTCAATTTACCTTACTATCGGTTAAAATTTATCATAAACTCCATACAAGTAATGTCAAAATTCAACCGATGGTTGAGCAAATGAATGGATAGTAACACATTATTATAGAAACCAGCCTTTAGTCTAAACAATGAATGAATGAAGTAGGTAACACAGAATTCTATGGTTATCTGTTGATTCCTAAGATAATGAAAAGAAACAAAGAAATGCACATAAAAGACCCACTTTATAACATAAGTCCTCAAATTGAAGTGTCTGTGGTTGTACAACCTTGTACTGTGTACACAATCTTAAAATCTGTTTCGGTATAATTGGTGTACTCTTGCTTTTACTAAACTAGGTCAATAGGTAATCTTTAGAGTTTATGGATGGTAATGAAGCTACCTGAAAATTGCTTTTATTGCTCGCAATGAAATGAAAGGAGACCGGATGTATCAATGACTAAGTGATTCGGATTACTCCATAATTGCAGTCAGGCGGTTTGTGGGTCAATATGTGTATAATAAGTTTTCAATAAAATCCGATAAAAAAATTTGCTCCTGGGATAATAAGTAATCACATTTATAAGGGTGTATGTAGGGATAACGGATAGCATTGCTCTGTACAAGAATCAGGTACTAATGTGAGTGTTCTATGTTTATTCATTTGTTTGAGATAACACATTATTATTTTTGGTGTTTAAAAGAAGCACTTAGGTCATAAGTGTTTCAAGGGGCGTTGTCCGTGTATATATTTGGATTAACATTCTTCGGAAACTATCCCATTGTTCTAAACAAATGGTATACCAAATTTATTACTGTTATTGATGAAAGCATATATGTACATATGTAGATGTACTGTATGTACATCTTCTATACATACATATAATAAAATTGTAGAGGTCAAATTTCTATAAAATGAAAAAAATGCCAAAAACCGAGTTAGGGGGATGTAAGAAGTGAAATAGAACAAACTTAGATTTTTCAAATTTTTTGTTTCTCTGTTTGTCTGTTTGTCTGTCTGTTTGTACCGGCTAATCTCCGAAACGACTAGACTGATTTAAATGAAATTTTGTATGGTGGTAGCTTATATCCCTGGTCAATATATAGGATACTTTTTAACCCGAAAAATTAAAAAGTTCCCGTGGGATAGTTAAAAAACCGCACCACGCGGACGAAGTCGCAGGCATCAGCTAGTGTACATATAAATACATTTTACAAAACTCGGTTATGTGGGGAACAAAGTCATGTCGCCATGTCGCCCTTGCCAGGTCCCGGTAGTAGGAGTAGGCCCAAGAAATATTGGTGTTTCATAATATAGTTTCGAAGTACCCATGCTATAATGATGAAGGCGGATACTGAAGATCATATGAAGTGGAGAAATAAAAGTACGAAAGTGGACATCCGACTCCGAAGCACACGTTCCGAACACAGCCGGAATTTATCGCCAGGTTTATGATGATCGCAAGTACATGTATTTTATGATATTTTATAGGTTAGTAACTTATAGGTATGTTTATTTGTTCCATCGTCGTTGCTTTAGAAATTAATTACTATAGCAAAAATTGGTACCTACACCTATATCAATCTATACCTACATATACGATAACGGGGATGGAATATAGGATATTTTAACTATATCCTAGAAAACGGTTAGAACTCCTAGATCTACAAATTACGCTAGAAAATCCGCGTGAAACCCCAGTTCTGAAAAAAAAATAATAAGTGTAGCAACAAATTGTGGAGTGAAAACTAAAACCAGATCGCGAGCATTGTGTTACCCGCATGACATGGGTGAGTATATCACAGAGCGAACCGCGTCGAGCGTTGGCGAGGCGGTTCGACGCAGATTGGATAATTTAAAATTATCTACAAAAATTATGATGGACCAAAATGAATATTCAAGAGAAACGCTTAGCCCTCGACGTGTTATTAAGATGATCGTGAAGTCGTTACCGACCAAATTGTATTTCATAAAATTCATAACTATACTTATGAGCTAATATTTTTCGACAACACGTTATTGAAAATAATGAGTCTAATCACGGTCTCATGATTATCAACATGTGTAAGGTAATAGCGATATTGATTGGTCATGCTTCTTTCGCTTAACGTAGTTCATGCATAATTTTTAATTTAAATTTTTTTTTCTCAGATATGTATTTAAAATTTGATTTAAAAAAAATTAAAGAAACGATTACAAGACGACTAACATAGTTATCTAGTCGATTATATAAGGATTTTGTTCTTAACAGAATGGCTATGGAAGCCTAACCAAATACTATTTTCATTAATTTATTTTATTAGGTTGGGGAAAAAGTTTCTTCGCATTTTATATAAAAATTCAAAAGGTTTTTTTATACAGTTTATTTACATTTGACTAAAGTATGTAAGTGCCATTTTGTTGGACAACTTTTTTCCATCTTGTAGTATAGGGACGTGATCCCATTGCTATAAAAATTATGGGGGCTTCTAATCAAAAAACTGTGACAAGTGGTTTTGGCAGTCCTCTCGTGATGTTAACCTGACACTACCCTAGGAATTCTGCAGAGACTGAAACAGGTGAAAATCTGAAGGTGCAAGGTCAGGACTATACGGCGGATGCATTAACACCTTCCAGCCAAACTCTCATAATTTTTGCTGAGTGGCTAAAGATGTGTGAGGTCTAGCGTTATTATGGTGAAAAACCACACCCCTTCTGTTGATTAATTCCGGCCGCTTTCTCTCAACTTTTTGCTTTAATCTCATCAGTTGTTCGTAGTACGGTTCAGAATCGATGGTCCTGCCTGGCGGTAACAGCTCATAATGAATAATGCCCTTCCAATCCCACCATACACACAGCATCACCTTGTTGCAAGTTAACCCGGGTTTCGCCACAGTCTGTGAAGCCTGACCGGCCTTTGACCACGATCTTTTTCGCACGTTCTTGTCGTACGTGATCCACTTTTCATCACCAGTTATCAGCTTCTTCAAAAATGGTTCGGTTTCATTACGTCGTAATAAAGAATCACAAATGAGTACACGGTTCATTAGGTTTCTTTCAGTGAGCTCATGAGGCACCCAAATATCGAGCTTTTTTGTGTACCCAGCTTTTTTCAAATGCGCCAAAACAGTTTTGTGGACAATTCCCAGTTCTCTAGCTACATCGTAACTACTAATATGCCGATCTTGCTCCACTTTTTCAAAAATGCCATCAATTTTGTCCGTAACAGGGCGACCAGAGCGACGTCCATCTTTGATATCAAAATTTCCGAATTGAAAACGCTTAAGCCAAATTTGAACTACTCTCACAGATACTGCATTAGGTCCATAAACATCACAAATTTTTTTCGCGGCTTGTGTTGTATTTTTACCTTTTTTATAGTAAAATTTTAAAATGTATCGAATTTCTTCATTAGATTCACTCATTTTAACAATAATAAAAACAAATGAAAATCACACATTTTCCTAATTTGAATTTGGAATTGTCTTCTTTAAAATTAAAACTTTTTATTGATACCAAAACCAGACAGATACAAATGGTATAGCCAAAGAGATCTTATTACAAGTTCATACATACTATATGCGAAAAGACTTTTTCCCCAACCTATTATTTAATTTTACAATTTCAGTTTGACTATCAGCTTTTCTTGTTATATTAAAACAAATCAGTAATAGTGAGCTATTAATAAGTCACCAACAAGACGGAAAGAGACAACAAAGAAAGTCCTTTAGTTTACTTGCCTTACAATTTAGATGATTTATGAGTAATTTGGCAGTTGATTACAATTAGGGAATTATCGAGTTAATTCCGAGTGAAATTCTACGCCCGCAGTGTCGCGGGTCTACGCACCCTCATTTCACCCCGCAGTCTATTCTAATGCAAACTAACTCATTTTGAATTTACAATTTACGACATTTTGTTGACGTCAAATACAGTAAGTAAACTAAGTTTAGCTGCACATCGAATAATTTATTTAAAATTTATTTTTAATTTTCAAACAAATATAATAAGTATCTGTTATTATCGCCTTCCACCGATACAATAAGTATTTTACAATTTCTAATATATGAAAGTATTTTTTGAAGGTATAATCCAAAGTTATGTGTTAGTTGGGAAGATGACACGTTACAAATTTTAACATTCATTTCATGTAAAAGAGCGGTTACTAAACTACCATCCTACTTATTATCTTACTTTTAGAATATCACAACAAAAATAATTTAGATATCTGTTTAAACATTACTTAACACGCTATTTCTCGTACAAAATCTAACGAGATCGCCCTTTCGTAAGATGATAACATTTAAAAAGTTTCATTATTTACTTGACTGCCAAGTAGGTTGATGACTTGAAATATATAATAAATACATAATGTCTCTTTTAATATATGATAAAACTTGAACTCCTGGAGGCCCAGTTAAGTATGAATAATAACCAAGAATTTATAATACGAGTTATAACCAATTAATGAGGCGAGGATATGACGTCGAATTACAAAATAATTTAGCGCGTCTTGCCGGTCGTTGAGGCTAATTACGCTCCAAGCAAGGGTTCCCGTCGCCTGCCATTTGACACTTGCTAGGGGGAGTATCGATTGGGTCTTCCTAAAATAATAATCATTATAGTTCAACCGACGCGACACGTTAGCTGCTTAGTTGATATTCCGAAGGTTGTATAACGTGGATTAAGTAAAAGATAATGACCCAGTAACATTAAATTTACATTAACCGCGTTGTGTGGACATCACACGCGAACGAATGGCGTTGATGTGTGAACCATTTCTACTAAGGTTTCATTTGGATAGGTTTCAGATTGGGAAGTTAAAAATATAATAGCTTTTAAGTTACAAGTAGTGTGGTTATTTTAAATGATTTTTAGAATGTTAGAAACATTTTTTATTTGTAAATAATGTTTTGAGCAAGTAACTCTATGGGTTTTTCATGTCTTTAAGTCATGTCCAAGTAAGTACGGTGAAACATTTCGTCCTATATCATGTTATTTTTGTATGATTTATTATGGGATCAAATAATTATACACACACATTAATTTATTATATATATATATATATATATATATATATATATATATATATATATAGAGAGAGAGAGAGAGAGAGAGAGAGAGAGATAATACTTTATTGCACACCAAAATATACAATTACAATAACAGACCATATTTACAATATTTTCTAGGCAATACAACAGGCGGCTTTATTGCTCAAAGCAATCTCTTACAGGCAACCTAAATGAAACAAAAAAATTTGAACAGGCGATATAGGTGATGCAGGAAAAAGGCAATAGATACATAAATACTCAAACTAGTTTAAGAAATGAATATACAAATACATACATATATACATAATCATATATATACAAGAATACATAAGTTATTATAATAATAATGTATTGGCATGATCATATTCTGTAAATCAGACATCTATTTGTGGACAAATAGATTTTTATGAATAAATTTCTAAATATTGGTAATGATTTGGCCTCTCTGACAGTAAGAGGCCAATAAATATATAATGTGTTAAATTATAAGTTACATAATTTATCGTGCATAGAATATCAGTGCTTAAAAGTAGATAGATAACAATATAAATAAACCAATATAACCAATAACCTAACCAAAATAAATAATTAGGAAACTGTATAATTGCAATATTTTCTTGGTGAAAGAATAGGCGACTTTATCGCTAAAAGAGACATCTTCCAGGCAGCCTAACGTGTAGGAAATTCTTAACTAAGCTGGAGCAGAAAAGTAAATAGGACAGATTAATTTAAAAAAAAAGCAAAAGTAGTTGGAAGAAAAACACGCACCACTGAAAAATTTCAATTGGATCCAAAACATACTCCATATTAGTTCAATTTGTTTCCTTTTTAGTTTTTATGGTTTTGGATATAAAGCGGTTTTGATAAGAATAATGAATAACTGAAAGTCCTAACAAAAAATGAAATATTTACTGGTTAACATTTGTACCCGCTTCACTGCATGGTTTGAACAGTTAGTAAAATTGAACTAACAAGCTCCATCTCCATACCACATAAAGTATTGTGGCGTGCAAAAGCGTGAAACCGCGCTAGTTATAGGAGGTCATTAGGCCGTTTCACGCAGCCACATGGTGTGATCGCTACTCAAATTGAGCCGAAGCAAATTATTTATTTAAATGGAAATTATCGTTTTTGACCTGACGTCGTCCGGCGCTTATGACTCCCATGTGTGTTTAATTTCGAGCGACATGTGCTCACACCGAAACCTACCGTTTTTGCCACAATTTAAAATTTTCATAGTCCATACAGTCCATCCTGCTTCAATATTGTCTAGTATTTTTACGTATCTTATTTATATTATCAAGGTACACTAAAACTATCATTTGTAAAAAACAATGTGTGTGTGTGCAGTACACACGCAGCGGAAGTGAAACTTCAGAGAATATACTCACAGATAATTCTTCTCTAACTTTTATTAATATAAATATAATTCCTTTGCCTACATCCGTCAACATGTTATGATTCAAAATAAACTGCTTAAGTATCACTTTCAATTTTTCACTGTTTTAGTCTAAAAAATATTATTAAAAATACTGGTTAATAATATTTTTATTTTTATTTCGGTCCAAATTGGACCTATGTTTAACCATCGGTCTTATTGACTCTTTAATCTGTGCTGCACAATTTAAAACTCGTATTTCATTCATACAGGCTTAGTCCTATAGATTTATGTCTCTCTTTTTAGTGTCAATTTGTTTGTTTCATCGAGTTCAAATCACAAGCATTCTAAAGAAGTTTCACTTCAAAAAATGAAATTAAATACCTATGCGTATGCTAGAGGTTATGCAAATCCGTAACTCTTAGGTACTACCAATCTTGTTGACCTTATGTATATATTAAGTTGGGGAAACAGTTTCTTCGCATTTTACATAAAAATACAAAAGGTTTTTTTATTAAGTTTATTTACATTTGACTAAAGTATATAGGTGCCATTTTGTTGGATAACTTTTTGCCATCTTGTAGGTAGGGAGGTGATCCCATTGCTATAAAAATTTTAGGGCGTCTGATCAAAAAACTGCGACAAGTGGTTTTGGCAGTCCTCTCGTGATGTTAACCTGACACTGCCTAAGGAATTCTGCAGAGACCGAAATAGGTGAAAATCTGAATGTGCAAGGTCAGGACTATACGTCGGATGCATTAACACCTCCCAGCCAAACTCTCGTAATTTTTGCTGAGTGGCTAAAGATGTGTGAGGTCTAGCATTATCATGGTGAAAAACCACACCCCTTCTGTTGATTAATTCCGGCCGCTTTCTCTCAACTTTTTGCTTTAATCTCATCAGTTGTTCGCAGTACAGTTCAGAATCGATGGTCCTGCTTGGCGGTAACAGCTCATAATGAATAATGCCCTTCCAATCCCACCATACATAGAATTATATTACTGCTACAATAAGCAAGAAAACTAAACGTCGTTCGTTCTCCAGTCACATTAAAAAAACAATGCGGTGTGGTGTTTTAAGGATTATGTAAGTCTTTATGTCAACTGTAACTAGTGGCGATTGGCGCTCGAGTGAAAATCTGCCTTACCTATATTATCTTAAGAAAATACCTATATATCTTACCTAATTTACCTATAGAAAATATGTCTTTAAACTGTTTAATGTAGACTCAATATACAAAAATAATGTGAAGATCGATGTGGGCATTTTAAATCGACGAAATTGTGTGGTAATGTGTCGGACAGGATCGAGCGGCGCGCATTCTCATTTCAAACATTAGCCCGAGGCAAGAGTCGTACGATTTCCTATCAGTCCAAAAGGTGACCAATGTTGCCTTTAAAATATTAGCTTGGATGGTAAGTTATACTTTTTATATTATGTAGATACATATACATATTGTGGCTTGAATTAGACACCTCCTCAATTTGACTTACTTTCTAACAATCATATAGGTACGTAGTACTTCAACGAAAAAGAAAGAAATAATTTTATTTGTCTGGAATATGAAGCTACAAATAAATTCAGTATTAACCTACATCTATTTATTAATCTGAGAGATTGTACGCCGCCCGTATTTCAAAGAAATCATTCGTCATTTGACAACTTCAGCTGATATTAAACAGTTCATTATGGATAAAACAACCAAAGTCTTTCAAGGGGGTCCGACAAAGTGTGACAAAGGGTTGTCCTAAATTTCGTGACATCACATTCAACATCTAAGCTAATTACGGAACTGCTGTTTCAATTTCATAATTCCTTGATGTAAAATGCAAAATTATGATGTCACACTAGGGAGGGAGGCTCACAAATGTGACCATGATCATCATGAAATTCGTGTGACGTAATTTGTGGATGGCATCTAAGCATAGATTTGAATTATTCCATGTCTTTGGATATCGTCGGGTCCTCTCAGTTCCATGCCTTTCAAGGAAAAGATTCGTCTAATATCAGCATTAGTTTATTGCTGTACTAGAAGTTCATTTAGTACAGAACTGATTTTCAGTGTTAGCCCCGTCACTCTATGACATCTATTTTGTACGTCCGAAAATATTCGAATTCAAACATTTTTTTACGTATGAGTAATATAGTGTACAATACATAAATACATGAATACATGTATGTATGTATGTATTGTACACTATAAGCTAAAAACTCTCACTTCGTACGAAAATTTGCATAATTTACTTTCTATTTGGTCACAATAATAATTGATGGATATATGATTCTTTAGTCTTTATTATATATTTTATTTATTAATTAACAATAAAAGGACATGTTATTATGTATCTTAGTAGCTAGTTAAGCAGAAACATATTTATTTTTATCTATAAGATCCAACTTATAATGGTACCGGGCTTTTACTGATTTTTGATGTTTTAACACGTCATCACGTTTTATAATCTCGTCACAATAATGTGCAAGTTATAAAATGAGATTGTAGGTACAAATTGATCCTTTGATATTTTTAATTCCTCTTTCTTTAAATTTAAACGTGAAATTCGGGCTGTCGTTTGCACCAGTATCTCTCTCTCTATTATTATACAATAATTTTGTTATCTAAACACCGTAAATCTGACATTATACCAAGTCATACTAATAATATTAACCCCTAAAAATCTTGATAATGTACATTATGTGCTCACATGTTTAGAGATACGCCTTAGACCTAATAACAGATCATAATATGAATTGTTTAACTTTTAGCTATTTCTTGTTTTGTATGCTAAATAAATAAATAAAACTCATTGCATACTATGAATACTGTATAATTACGAATGTCTGATGTGGTCGAAGCTCAGGGGCAAATATTATCTTATCTATAGATACTATGAACCATGAATAAACTGCGTGTCGGAATTTGTTCTATAACTCAAAAGTAACGGCTGGCCTTCACCGACTGAGTCCAGGATAATAGGTGCACCAATTTGAAAAACCAGTTCCTCTAAGGCAAAAAACAAGAACCCGATGAATTGAAACAAGGGAACCCTTCTCCGAAGTCTTTGTTCTATCTCTCTATGTTATAATTTCAAAACACAATGTAGCATATTAAAAAATCTGCCAAGAGCGTGTTCTCTGGTGCAAAATTAAGGGTTCCGAAGAGGTGACCAACATTCAATGTTTTAGTGGCTACAAAAGAAGGACTAGTCATTGGATCTTATTTGAACTAATTTTCATTCATGGCCGATTCCTATATCTTACTGACCGTTCATTTGCCCTACTATCGGTTAGAATTTGACATAATCTCCATACAAGTAATTTCAAAATTCAACCGATGCTAAGGCAAGTGAATGAATAGTAAGATATAGGAACCGGCCATTAAAGAAGTTTTTACACTCTGTCACCTCATTTTTTTAGAATTTTCTATGTATATCATAATTTAAGGTATATAATAGGTTGGGGAAAAAGTCTTTTCGCATATAGTATGTATGAACTTGTAATAAGATCTCTTTGGCTATACCATTTGTATCTGGCTGGTTTTGGTATCATTAAAAAGTTTTAATTTTAAAGAAGATAATTCCAAATTCAGATTAGGAAAATGTGTGATTTTCATTTGTTTTTCTTATTGTTAAAATGAGTGAATTTAATGAAGAAATTCGATACATTTTAAAATTTTACTACAAAAAAGGTAAAAATGCAACACAAGCCGCGAAAAAAAATTGTGATGTTTATGGATCTAATGCAGTATCTGTGAGAGTAGCGCAAATTTGGCTTAAGCGTTTTCAATCCGGAAATTTTGATATCAAAGATGCACGTCGCTCTGGTCGCCCTGTTACGCAAAAAATTGATGCTATTTTTGAAAAAGTGGAGCAAGATCGGTGAAGATATTAGTATTTACGATGTAGCTGGAGAACTGGGAATCGACCACAAAACGGATTTGGCGCATTTGAAAAAAGCTGGGTTCACATAAAAGCTCGATATTTGGGTGCCTCATGAGCTCACTGAAAGAAACCTAATGAACCGTGTACTCATTTGTGATTCTTTATTACGACGTAATGAAACCGAACCATTTTTGAAGAAGCTGATAACTGGTGATGAAAAGTGGATCACGTACGACAAGAACGTGCGAAAAAGATCGTGGTCAAAGGCCGGTCAGGCTTCACAGACTGTGACGCAATCCGAGTTAACTCGCAACAAGGTGATGCTGTGTGTATGGTGGGATTGGACAGGCATTATTCATTATGAGCTGTTACCGCCAGGCAGGACTATCGATTCTGAACCGTACTGCGAACAACTGATGAGATTAAAGCAAAATGTTGAGAGAAAGCGGCCGGAATTAATCAACAGAAGGGGTGTGGTTTTTCACCATGATAACGCTAGACCTCACACTTCTTTAGCCACTCAGCAAAAATTACGAGAGTTTAGCTGGGAGGTGTTAATGCATCCGCCGTATAGTCCTGACCTTGCACCTTCAGATTTTCACCTGTTTCGGTCTCTGCAGAATTCCTTAGGCAGTGTCAGGTTAACATCGCGAGAAGACTGCCAAAACCACTTGTCGCAGTTTTTTGATCAGAAGCCCCAAAATTATTATAGCAATGGGATCACGTCCCTACCCACAAGATGGCAAAAAGTTATCCAACAAAATGGCACCTACATACTTTAGTCAAATGTAAATAAACTTTATAAAAAAACTTTTGAATTTTTATATAAAATGCGAAGAAACTTTTTCCCCAACCTAATAATATATATAACAATTTTTAACTCTCATTTATTTATATTAAATCACTCTAGTTTCTGAGGAAAATTACTGTGGCGTACGAAGGCAGACATATAAAGTTCCGTTTATGCCAAGAAAAACTATGAAACCCTAACATATAATTTATGGCCAGTTCCTATATCTTACCGAACGTTCATTTGCCTTACTGTCGGTTAAAATTTGACATGAGCACCATACAATTAATGTAAATATTCAACCGTTGGTAAGGCAAGTGAATGAATAGGAGGAGATAGGGACCAGCCGTAAATCAGACGACCTCTGTGGATAAGTGGAAATCCCCTCTCTAGTTAGAGAGATCAAAAAGCGATATAAATTTGGGAACAAACATATACTAAAACAAACAAAAAAATGCTAAACAACATCATTATTATTTTTTAAAACCCATCTGAATACCGAAATAATAATCATAATATATTTTCATTCCCCAGCTACATATAGGTACTAGCGCTAAGCCGAATTTTCAGATTTTTCGGAATTTAATTACTATTTTAAAGCAGAGGCACTGTAATATATGTTCACCTCTTGTCATATCTCATCCATATACCTATCATAACTGTGAGAGGCAAAGTTAGACCGGCTTTTTGCAAGCCATTCACTAGAGAATGGCTTGCAAAAAGAAATTTGCGCAATTATATGGTCCCCCTCTTGGTTTATCTTCTTGCAATCGAGTTGTTTATTGTAATTTAAACAACTGAGATGAACATAAGATAGCTTATATTCACTTATAAACGCTAAACCCCACGGAATACCTACCCTAGTATGAAGATAAAACTAAAGATGTCAAATGATCTATGTAATCATAGTGATTTGAGTAATGCATATTTTGCAAACCTATGTTTGAATACTATTCGTTGAACATAATGAATATAATTTAGCAATCAAACAATATAACAGATCAGTTCAAGGTTGTTTTGCGAATGCGCGTGCAGTCGCGTGCGTGTCACTCCACGAGTACACCGCCTGGGGCTCTGAGACTGAGCCGGCAGTTCCAAGAAAAAGTCGTTAAACTCACGTATTTTTGGTAGCAACTTAATGCCAGTAATTTTCAGTAAAATTATTATAATTAGCTCCATTTATACGATAGCAACAAACAAATAAAATGATGGAAACACAACGCTAGCGGGCGTTTGATCTGGTCGCCGATTCCATTAACTCCGACATGCCTTGATTTACCTGTCGATTTCACATCAAAATGGAGATTTATGACCAAATCACGGCTTGACTTAGTCAGTTTAAATATATGATTTATTTACATCGACGAAATAAATGTATTTTGTGGGCGTGAATTAAATACATACCAATACCTAAATATAGGTGAAAGTGATTTGGTTTGATGTTTGTTTGTTCCTTCTTCATGATTTGATAATCCATTGTCAAGTCTGAAAACGTCTGTGAACATGGGATCATCGACAATACGAATGGCACAATAGTAAATCTAATCCAGGGGATTACGAATGGAAGATGAATTATTACTAGAAATCAAGATCACCAAATAAAAAAAGTAGTTCAGTAAAACGAATCCCACATAATTATGGCTTCAAAAATTATACTTTTTTGCCGCGCTTAAAATCGTTAAAACCTAGTTTTAATTATTATATTCAGTATACTAAACAGTGACACATGTGAGTACAATGCAGTGAATGTAATTATATCAGGAGACATATCCGGTATACTCAGTAGTATTACTGTTGTATAGCAGAATTGTTTTTATTAAATAGTAACTTAGTAATTTCGTTCAATTATTTTTTTTTGCATTTGGCATATTGAATGGTGTAGGATACTAATTATTGAGTAAATTGCCGACGCACCGGTCCTCGGGGCTAAAGCCACAAAGACTTGACGCAGTTATAGAGAGTGTTTAGTCGTAAAAAACACAATCATTTTGCACATAAGTATTAATTTCTCAGCAATTATTTTCAAATTATAATATCTTCTATTTTACATTTGTATAAATAAGTATAACTGGAGAAGTTAATGGTAGGTAATAAATACAACAGTTGACCTTCGGAAACCTATTGATTTGAAAACCAAAACATTATAAAATGTGACAAAATATAAGATGTTTTGGGTTCCGTAACAAAATATTCCTATAACTGTGTTCTATCTGTCCGATCGTCTATCTAAACAAGGTACATCAAAATAAATTGTTTGATTTTCTGCTTTTTTAGGATTAACTATTATAAATCATTTGATAACTCTTTGTACAACTTAATTATAACCTAGTTTTAATTTATGGTAAACAATAAAATATTTCCATACATAGGTATCTACATTCAATCATTCTCTATTGTTCACCAGATAAAAATTTATCTAACTTATTAATTATAAATTAAAAATGCTCTTCGAGACAACCCAATGTTATGAAAAAAATTACAAAAGAAATAAATGGAGGTGTGAAAGTGGACAAAATTTTATCATTTTATAATTATTAATAACTATTAGTGCTATACACTAGGAATTATTAGTGAAATGGCAAAAATCAATGCATGTTCGTCGCTACTACGGAATCCTGTACATGGCCGACTTATATCAACGTTGTTGAATTGGTAAAATATATAGCAAAAATTGAAAAGTACAACAATAGTAACATGGTATAATAAGACAAAAGCCTATAATTTGACATGACGAGATGGTGCAGCGCAATCGTGTCAGACTCGGTCGAGTGATAGTGGGCGATTACAACGCGTTGAATGTTCAATCGTCACGTAGCAGCGCGGCGCGAGAACAAAGCCGAGGTATTAAACAATTGAATAACCACAAAAGTCCCATAATTCAATTTGCATCCCGCTAGATGAGTGTAATTATTGGCTACAAGAAGTGTGGGTACGGTTAAGAGCCGCGGGCGGAGTTGTGTAGCGCAGTTAGTGCAGGTGCGTTCATTGAATACTATTTTCGTAATTTCTAACACTTCAGACAATATATAATAAACATGGTATACCAACAACACAATTCACAAAATTAGATTTATACACAATTGTGATGAATTGATACTGATACCTCTAATATCTAGAGAACACAATGCAATGGAACTAACCATTAACCGCACTTTATAGTATTCTGATTGCCATTCCTAGTATTATTCTTCCGTGTTCCGTACATAAAAACTGTGTTATGTAATATGTATATGTACATATATATATATATATATATATATATATATATATATATATATATATATTAATATACGGTAATGTAATTAAACTAAATAAAATTATATATACAAATTAAAATTAAACTATAAAATCTAGTGTCAGACTGCTGTCAGTTGGAGAAGTGCCCAAAAGACTCGCTACATTACCTCGCTGAAAGGCAACGCATAAAACTTAATTAGGTCTTTATATATCGCGAGCGAAACCGCGGGAAAAGCCTAATATAAGCCTTTTATATATATATATATATATATATAAACATATATATATAAACCTTCATTGAAAAAATATTTAACTATCGATGAAAACTGCTTAAAAATAAGTCGCGTGGTTCAGGAGGAGGTAACGGATATATCGACAAACAGACAGAGAGATAGACGCGGAAAGCGACTTATTTTATCTTATAAATTATTCTAACCAAATATTTTTATTTATATTTGAATTTTTAATTTTTGTGCCAAACGTGTTTGCTAGTTAAGACTAATTTGAAAAAATATTAAGATCGACAGTTACTAAGTGTTGTACTGTGGCAGCTAAAGTAAATAAGCGTATGTAGGTCTCTTCGTGTAATAGGTACGATAACGCATGTTGAGAGTGAAGTACCAGAGCTATAAGACGCCGCATGCGGCGCGGGCGCAGCATTCACGAGGTGACTCGCGCATTATTATGATAATGCGGGCGGGGCCGATGGTATCGCGCGCCGCTATCCGCTCTCATAACACAATTGAATTAGCATAGTGCAGTGTCGACCACAGCGGGCGGTCTCGGCCACGCGACCAACGCAATACCTCTTCTTCGATCCCATTACAGTCTTATCGGACCCAACCTGTTAACGGTATGATTAACATTTAGAAAATTGTAAACGAATATTGGTGGTACGTCTATTGGAATTGGACTATAAATGTAGAATAATATGTCCTCTACTTGTAAAAACTGAAGGATGTTTCTAGATGTACACAATACAACTATATCTAATATTAAATCTAAAAAACCTATATGGTAATCTTAAATCTCTCAAACGCAGACTCAATTATTTCTATAAAGTTTGTTTTGTTATTTTGCATTGTTTCACCATTTCGAATGTTTTTTAAACAAGCATGTTTGTTTGTATTAAACATCAATTTCAATCAGCTTTTGACCTATGTTAGTGTTTAGTTGCAATATCTTTATTGCACACAGGAGTAGTGATTTTTTGCAATTATTGTGTAAATAATAAATCAGTGCCCATGGTCGAGTCTTAATGAATTATCTCGAAATTTGACTGAATATCACTTAATACAATTGCGTTACACTGATAATTTGATATCAACTTTAACAATAGTCGCTCAAGTCTACCGTAAGAGCTGTTTGGTGTTGTTTTTAAATATAGCAATATGTTGTTCGTTTCAAACATTATAAACATTAGTATATAGTAAATTAACATGTCAATGAAGGTCATGAATGAGCATTAGATTGACTCACCGCAATGACCACAATTTGGCGGTCAACCAACGCTTAGCCGAACGCATCCTTAACCTAATCACTGTAAATGCTTTCCAGAAGTAAGATAGTTTAAAAATATTATGGCTAAAATTCAGAATTTGAAGGTTGAGGATTTCTTGTGCCCTTTTATTTTTTTTTAAATCGGACTTGTGCTTCTCGTTCCAGGCACAATGGCCCTCGATAATTTTATTAGAGATATTTATAGGGTATACATAAAGGTTTATATAGAAATAAATAACGTCGACGAATTTCATCATTTGGCTAAACAAACAAAAAAACCATTCGAATCTTAAATCGACCTACATACTATAAATATCTCTAATAAAATTATATAAAATCCGCAACGCTCTCGATTTCTGAATATATTTATAAAATAAGAATATAATATCGCATCCCCTTATTTCAAATAATAATATAACAACTGAAGTGAGAAGCCGGAGAGCAGCGTGTCATGCGTACCCATTAATCCAGGTATGTGTGTGCTCCTCCTCCCATACTTTCCCCCTTCCAAATTTGCCTTATTTTTCCTCTGTTTAATATAGTCTAATTAATATCAATATTTTCATTTTTTTATTGCAGAGAGTTCAGCAGACAGGCAGATGGAACAGCCACTCGATGGAAAGCGGTTACCATCGCCTATGCTCTCTTACGGGGGAGACTGGAACCTGGTCACTAATGCCAGCACACAACTCAAGGTTGTTATGGCGGCATAATCTAGACCAGGGGTAGTAGCTATCCAGTCGGAAAAATACCCTACAACCTGGCTGTGGTTGTTTTGTCGCCTCTTACAACAGGCCGTCCAGCCGCAGGAAATTGTATTCTTTCTCCGTTCCTGCACGGATAGATCAATAAACCCTGCGCCGCATAATTTTGGACAGATACATACACATAGACTTGAGGGACTACTGGCCGGAATAGTTAGGTTTAATTATAATTTTTAAATTACAGTATTCAATTAGTCATACACTCGTATATACATAGATATATTTTAAGTTAGATATTGTATTCCTAGAACATTGTGCAAAGTTAACAGTATCCGAATATTTGTTATTTTTCAAAATTAATTTCGTATAAAAGACGAGTAAGTATTTTTTTCTATGATAAGCCTTAACTAAATTACTTTGATTTATTTCTAATTTTTAAAATAAAACAACCCCAGTCATGTTTTTGATGTGAAGAGGACGTGAAATATGGCCCTTGAGGATGGAGATAATGGTGTCACACGACCCCCTAAATGGTAAATGCGAAACTACAATTCAACAAGAAGCTAACGGAATATTTTGATGGCAACCAAACTATAAAGTTGTTTATATATACTTTAATTTAAATTTGTACTTAGTATCATGTCAGTTTAATTTATGTTTATTACAATAACATAAAATTTAATAAGTACCTACCTAATAATTTCTATAGATTAAACTTTATTGTGCATATCAAAATAAACAATTAGGTACAAAAAATCCATATTTACAATACTTTCTAGGTAGTACATACAAGACGGCCTTATCGCTCAAAGCAATCTCTTCCAGGCCATTCTTAACTAATCTGGCGATACAGATGTATTTTCAAATTACTTATTTTATTATACTAAATGGCAGAGTTTAGTAATTACAATAAAGAAACTTAACTGTTATAACCCCTTAGTAGAATATTCAGCCCAGAACGTAATTCTGAAAATCTCCTATACCGACTGTTTACATGACTGGGTTGCGCCAAGGTCACTCTTTATTCGCCTGTGCCTTTTTATAATGAAATTTTATATATATATATATATATATATATATATATATATATATATATATATATATATAATTTTTATTACAGAAGTTTCAGCAGACAGGCAGACGGCCCACTTCATAGAAAGCGGTTACCATCGCCTATGGACATTTGCAACACCAAAGGTGCTACAAATGCGCTGCTGCTCTCTTAAGGGAGACTGGAACCTAGACACTAATGGGGAACACAACTCAAGGCTGTTATGGCGGCATACTATAGACCAGGGGTGGTAGCCATCCAGTCGGGCAAATGCCCTACCACCTGGCAATATACGATTAGGGAGTACTAAACCGACCGCTTTTGGAGAATCCCTTAGTGAAATTGACACGTGTTTAGATACATTGGAAGATGTAAGACTTAAAGTTCCAGTTTATTTTTAAATTTGTTATATTTTCAATACGAATCTGCGGAAGCTGCTTTAATCCCCCAGTTCAAAATTAAGTTTCCCTTTATTTTGGCTTCAGTTTATAATGGTTGCAATAATCGATAGCTGGTTTAATGCCAGCTCTTCACGGGACAAATTGTAACCGGAAAATTTACAGTTAAAAGCCGGATGCAACAATAAATTGGCGCATTTTCCGACATATCTTTTAATAGACGTAATGGGGTTTTGAAGTTTGCTCTTGTGGATTTATCAATAGACCTTCAACGTTAACTTTTATTGTCACGGCACGTGCACAGTTGAACTCTCAATGCGGAAATAAATATCCTTATTTCCTTAAAGACATATTTCAACAATTCGCAAAATAATGTATCTATTTGTGTGGACGAAGTATTAAGAATGAAAATCGTCCCGAAAAAATGTATCTCCATTAAATTTTTACTCGCTGGCGCCACGTCATTGCTTTCCGAGTATCATGTTATCAATTTTTGACTAATATAGGACCGATTTTTAACAATAACTTGTGATTGAAAAATCGGCCTCTAATCTAATGCTGATATTAGACGGATAAAACAAAATGATTCAATTTGATTGAAAGGCACAGAACTGAAAGGGCACCACCGTATTCAATAAGTGCCATTAAACACATTCAAACATATTAAATGATTGAAGTTTCTGATTATATGGATCACTGGTTAAATCATCCAAATTGAAAGACAGAAATGAACCATCTAATATAGGCTTAAAAATATTTTTAAATAATAAAAACATGCTTTAAATAATAATTGAATAGTTTTGCTGAAATCAAACTCATTTAAGATGTATATGAACTTTTAGATTGATATGAAGTTTTAGATGAATGATGTGGTTTGCAGGCTGGGTACATTTTAACTTCAAAATTTACAATTAGCAAGTATTAGGTAATTTCCAAGAGTTTTTAACTTCGCATGTCGAGAAATGACAGTCATCTAGTTTCGTAAACAATCGGCTGTTAAGGTGATATGATAAGTTAGATTCGAACAGGCAGTGAATGGGGCATCGGTGACGAAACACAGCAGGCGCGACGGGGGACCCCGGCCCGCGGCGGGGCGCCCGTCGGGGGGCAACCACCAGGACCTGTCTGCCTTTGTATCCCTGGTTAAGTGTTAAATTAATTGTTGGCCACACACTGACACTCGACCGAACCGCTGATAAGTAGAATTTGTAAACCACCATATCGCCCTTACTTTTAACATCACGAAAAGTACTGCGAACGCTTCTATTGTCATCAGAAGTGGAGCATTTCTTGGCATTTCTTAAATATGACATTGCACCGTTTTCGTATCAAGGGAGTGCCAAGTGTTAAGTTAAGTGTAAGCTCGTATTCGTGAATATTATATGAAAATTTTAAAATAATCTTCCAATAAATTGTTGGCAACAAGTAGGTTGTATTTGCCGAATGATTGTTGAAATAAAATTGTTGCTTGTGCTATTATTTCTAGAATAATAGTGTATAATTTCTGAATGGATTTTTTTTCTAATTTGATATATTGCCTAAATTTAAAAGATTCCAATTAAAAATAAAAACAAATAAAACCGTTTAGGTACTAGATGAAAACCGGACCCATATAAAAACTTCAACCAAATTGTTGGTCTTTGAGTGGTGCCAAATTTTGTTGAAACTCAAGGCATCACAACCTTCTTACTTAAAATCAGTAAATATTTTGCATTATTTTAAATAACTGTGCAGCCACAAATGAGTCTTTGAAATCTCACCAAAAACTCCAATTCGCTTTTCTGGTGTTTGCTTCCATAATCTTATACGGTCAATTTGATAATAGAACAAAGAATTGACCGCTTCTTGAAACTTTTTATCCGGTAGAGGGCATTAATTAGTGGCGATGCATCTTCGAAAATAACCTTCTCTGTTGTCGGGCCATCATATATTGACAGGGCGCGCGATGACGGCGCTGACGGGCAGCGGCGGCGCCTCTGGCCCGATGACTTGCACCTCGCCTTCATTACGCGCCTCCGAGCCGCCCGCGTACCACTCTCCACACTAACAAGCCGGGCTAATGCAATGAGTTGCGAAAACTAGGCCTATTCTTATTGTATCTTAGTAAGAATAGAGCTTTCGATTTCGATCTTATTGTAAAGATCACAGGACACAACATCTCTTAGCATGATGGAAAACATAAAATATTCCAGGAGCCGATTGGAACGATTCCGATGACATTAATGGCCTCCAAATCGCTCCGGTTCTTTTAAATTTCGAAAGGCTCTCGACAACTGTATCGGTATCCTTTTCCCGGGTCGGATGAGACGTCTATTAACTAAAGACGGTAACAACAAAGAAGCACAAATGGTCCCTTTGAGTGTAATCATTGATGTTGATTGTATAAAGCTATTGGTGTGATACTGTGTCGAATCTGTGCAGTAACAGTTTGTTTAACGGTACTATGATAAGGAATTAATTTATTATTGTTTCACTATAAAGGTAATGAAGGAAACAACTACGTTACTTTAAATTTACGCAAATTACAAAAACCCAGTGTATAAAGTTGTATTAAAAAACGTTTATAGTAACATCGATACCCAGTTCAGAAGTTTACAGAGAAATGACACGTATTTTTTATAATTTAGGTACTTATAGAAAATACAACACATTATATTTGGACTTGTATAGGCTTATGGATCTAAAAGCTGTGAAGCCTTCCGGTCTGAAATTGTTTAAATAAAGTGATAAAAGGATGAACTTTAGGGAGAATAATTTTTACTCTATCTTAATGTAATAACACTACAGAATTTGTTAACTGCTTTTTTAAGAGTAGCTTATTATAATGTATTCGAGTCGCCTCTGCAAGGCGAATACTGTCTTTCAAAAGTTCTTAATGTACGAGTACCTTGCTGCTACTATACTAATAACTCTACACTCTACACTAACTATTTGCACAGTCTTGACCATACATCTTTTTAACGACTTCTCACATTTAAACTGCCAGCCCATAATGACAATAACAAACATCATAAACCAGTCTTTAGGTTAAAGTTATTAAAAAAAACATACAGTATTTGATTACATTTTGGAACGCTTTGTGATTCTTTTTGAATCTCGCTCTTATAGTAATTTGATCAGAAGCTCGTTGTTAGAAATCCTTTAATTTTTAATTTATTTATAAATTTCATACAAAGTTAATTATTATTAGTGGTGGAATGAATAAAAGCTCAGCAGAAAGCAAGTAAGAAGTTAATTCCCGTGTTATATTACAATTAATGTATTGTTTGATATGAATTTAGTGTCGTATTCAGAATAAATTTTCTATGGAATTTTCGCCTAGTTCTAGTGCAATAAGTATCTACCTAGCTAATATTTTCTTGTGAGTAAATATCTAGAACTAAGTATAGACTGTTGTAGAACATTGGCAGTCTTATTCATATCGAGTTAGAGTAAGTTTGAATATTGAATAGGACTGTGATTGCTTTCACAAGCAATCAGGTTCAGGTGGCAATTCATATTGCCACCTGAACCTGACTATTCAACGTCAGTCTAAGACCCATATATTGGTTACATTTGTGGAGGGGGGGTTATAGATACCCGTGCCTACTTTCTTAAAAAATTTCTAAAACTAAAATATTCATGAATATTTGACACTTACTAAATATACAGAGAGTACGAAGCAATATTTATTTAAAAAATAAATTTCAGTATCCTTATAACAATATAATAACAGCCCATAAATATCCCACTGCTGGGCTCGGGCTTCCCAATATAGGGGAATGGACAGTATACCGCCACGCTTGTCCAAGGCGGCTTGGCAGGTTTGACACATCGGTTATCTCGATGAAAAAGTTGCATCACGAAGTTTTCTTCACCGTTGTTAGCACGTGGTAATTGTAATAATATGTACATTAGGTCAGAAAACTGCCTAAGTGGTGCATGCGTTCCGGCCAGGGTCGAATCCGCGCCCTTTGAGTTTGGGACGCGTGCTCTAGCCATTATGCTACCACGACTTTTTCTGTTTCCTTATTACCTTAGAATAATAAGTATATAAGTATTATTTTCCAAGCACTTTTAAGTAATTGTCACAACTAAACCATTAATTTGCAAATAGAGTGCTTCCGTTGTAACTAGTAGTATTGGAACGTGCACGGAGAAAGACTAGCAGGCAATAGTTAGCGTCAATAATTATTGACTATTGACTACCACTAGCGGTACAAAATTAACTACGGTAACAGCTAACAAGCAGTATTAAAAGGTCATTTGTGGTTCAGCCAGGAAATGGTGCAGTTAGCCTGCGGTTAAGAAGTTTTTATGCCGTCGTTTAAATGTGGTGAATATATGCATGCCTTATGTGTATGCATCTTTTCATCATAATGAATGTATGTATAAGGAGCGTGGGTAAAGAGTTGTAAGTAGTCTAAAAAAGTCGCGGCCATGTTTTTTTTTAAGTGAAACTTCTTTAGAATCGTTGTGATTTGAAAATCGATGAAACGAAAAAGGGATACTAAAAAGAGATAAACACATAAAATTGAACTTTATTTTATTCGAAATATAACACATTTCTCTTTACCCGTTAGTATTAATTATCTATTTAAATAAAACTTAAAAGATTTCAAATGAATTTTAACTCTTATCTGTATACACTTAATGCAGATATTCTTTAATACGTAGATCAAAGGAAATTGTGCGTAACAGTGCATTGAATTTTGAACTTTGTAGTAGTGATTTAAAATGTAATTTGGATTGAATGTTTTGAATTATAATATCTTGACGTATGCAGGCCAAAAGAATATTTATATTAATAAAAGTTACAGAAGAAATATTTGTGAGTATATTCTCTGAAGTTTTACTTCTACTGCGTGTGAACTGCACACACACACACAATAATATTTTTAAATTAAACATTTTTCACAACTGTCTAATGATGTCCCAGTTCCATTTGGAATAATGTTAGTATTAGTGACCATTTCACGCAGATGTCGCAATGGGTTTAATGCGTTATTTGTGATGCGATATTGTTATGAATTGTTAATGACGTTAAATATTCACAGATAATGTATGTATATATAATATACACTAATGTTAATGCAACTAATCATTAACGGCGTTATTTTTAACGCTATAATCAAGACGCATTTGGCCACGGTGACTAACATTAGGTATACCAGATATAGTAGGGAGGGACATTTATCGGTGCAGAAATGAAGAAAGAATATAATTTCTTACGGCCGGGCGGCCTGTCGTAAGAGGCGACAAAATAACCCACAGCCACCACAGGTAGGGTATTCACCCGTCTGGATGACTACCACTTCTGGTCTAGAGTATTCCGCCATAACAGCCTTGAATTGTATTTCAGCATTAGTGGCCGGGTTTCAGTCACCCTTTAGAGGGCGGCAGCACATTGCTAGGCACCCTTGATGTTATAAGAGTCCCTAGGCGATGTTAACCGCTTTCCATAAGGTGGGCCTTATGTCTGCCTGTCTGCTGAACTCATGCAATAAAAAAGCGACATAAAAGACATTGCGGATTATTTTTCACAATGACAGGTAATAAAAAAATATTTTTACAAATTTGTCATGAAGGAATAGGTAAATTTCAAATGTCAAACACGTGATGATGGTCTGTAGTCAAACAGTAGCAATACAGAGATGTTCGTCTAAATTTTTTTTATATTTTTCAAATATGACAAGAATATATATATAGAATATAGAATTAAGATAAGATAAGATTTTTCCCGTTGCATTTGCTCGCGAGCGTTACAATCATAAACTCAAGTGGCACGGATTATTCGATCCACCTCTTGACTTGGGTCGTTGTGAGCGCTGCGTGAGCGAAAATCATGACGTCATTAGTAACTTTTTCACTGCGACCATAACGACCGTGCTCGCTATGCGGAACGGCTGAAAGAGCATTTTGAACGTTGTGAGCTATAAGAGGAACGCTCTCTAAGAAATGGTGATCGTTTAGTAAAAAAATAACTCGCAACACGTGACTCAATCACAGTCGACGCCACCAGTTCGTCCTTTTTTTATAACGTGTTATTATAAAACATATCTATTTTTTAAATTAAAATCAGTCATGAACTGAAACTCCACATTAGCTCTTTTTTAATTTCATAAATTTATGGGTTTTATGAAACCCAATGAATAGCATCGAAAAGGACTTATGGACTTAAATAAAACTATACAGCCAAACATCACCCTTCAAGGCAAAATCTTAAATATGACATCATATCATAATTTTCAATGCACTGAAACAATATCAAGACGACTGTTATGTTTATAAGGCCGACATTACACGAGTCCACTTTTGCTATTCAATTTTGATAAAATGGGGCAAAAAAATCTAAAAGAAAAAAACATTTTTTTATTGCTTATTTAAGCTGTGTAAACCAGGACTTGAAATAGCGGTAAAAATGTTGTATCGTTATAAAACTTACCGTCATTTCTGGCCATTTTACTGTTGAAAAACATAACGTTAATACTATTTTTATCGCTAATTTTACCGTTATAACTATGTTTTGTTACCATCGTCTCTCTCTTTCACTCGCAAAGATTGTCAAACAGTACTGTGCTAAGAGCGCGCGTACTATTTAGAGTTGTGTTTGTCGATTGTTTCGGTAACTAGCAATCGTAATAAAGCCAATTCATAAAAATGACAATGTCGCTTAAAATAACGTAAAAATTACCGATACGTATAAAGTTATGCATACGATTTCTAACGTTATATTATAACGTTAAAATCTTAAAAGTTACCATGTAACGGTAAAAAAATATACCGGTATGGCAGTTACTTTTTCGAAAATACGCGTAATTACCTATATTTTTAAAGGTGATTGATAACTTTTTCAAGCCCTGGTTTAAACAGCCTTTGTTATATTTTTAAGCAGATAAAAATGTCACATAACTGACATGTTATGAAAAAAAGTAACGGTTAATTTCGTTTAATTTTTTGTCTTACTTCTATGCAAATTGAAAGACAGAAATAAAGCGCCTAAATTCGGCTTAAGATGACTTATCATCTTACAAAACATCATATCGTAAACTCATTATTTTTTCATCAAAATTGTGATATAGGTATACAATGTACTTATAATTGTCTCTTTATTTTTAAGCAATTGCTTAGCAGGTGATGACTAGATAACCTAGTGAAAAATCTAGTTACAAGGTCCTGCACTGACGCCGACGATATGTATATCGATTGATTTGCCTGTCAATTACCCAGTTACCCTGTTACAGTGAAATTGTATTACTAATAAAATAAATTTATTGAACCGCACCAAAATGTTATAGCTACAATACCACAGAAGTTGTATAAAGAACAGAATTAACTGAACAGAAGCAATTAGACAAAAGAGTCAATAAATCGACTACAACATGTGCACTGACAGATTTGCACTTCATTAGAGATGCTTTTAGAACAAAATCAGTAACATGCTAACAACGAGCTACTAACATTGTTATAATTGTCTCCGCTAAGATGCTGCGCTGACAGATACGAGCATAAATAACCTAACAAAGCTTTTTGTCACATTTATAGAATGTTCGCGTTAATTTTTATTAATTAAATACTAGAAACCTTAAAAGATGGATAACTTAACAAATATAATTATATTTACAATAGAAACATTGAGTATTTTTGAAGGATTACAAGTAACTTTAATTTTTAGGGTGTCGTAGACATTTTGGTAAAAACAGAACTATTGTCTAATCGCCATGTTTGTTTGTCCAACTGTCCGTCTATATATATCACAGTCATTTTTCTCGTAAACTACTGGAAATTCGATAGAAAGCCGTAGTCTATTTAATTCTACAAAGTTTTGGAGTAAAACCGAGCAAAGACTAAAGATTAGGGGTGGCCGCTATACATGTAACTACCTAATGTAGGAAACATATAATACAAATTACTTTTCTATACAAATCAATAGGTCAACGAATGACGCGATATTAGCTCCCAAATCTTGAAAATTGTGTCACCTCTACCTTTTAAACTAGTTGTAAAGAGTAAATTCAGAAAAATCAAAGTCGCAGGTACAGATGACAAAATAATTTCAATGAAAATGACTTTAAACAATATTTAGTGGGCATTTTTTTAAGATATGAGGATTTTTCGAATAAATGCTTTTTTTAGTTTCGTAGTTAAATAACCAAAACAAACGACATCTGTGACTTCTACGGAATCCTTCGTTGTGCGCGTACTGCCAAGCTCATAGATACCTAAATTATAATATGTTATGATTATATAAAACTAGAGGTCCCGGCTGACGTTGTCTTGCCCTGAAAAAATAAAAATCTAAGACCCGATCGCAGCGCCACCTATCGGTTACAATTGTAATTCTAAATCATCCGGGGACCCACTCAAACACACACAAAAAATGTCATCAAAATCGGTTGAGTAGTTCTCAAGTTACGCGCGTACATACACTTTTACGGTTCATTTTTATTTATATAGATTAGTTGTTCATTGCATTCAGCATAAATTTCTAAAATAGTGTTACAATTTGTGTGATGAGTGTTTAATGGTTCGCCGGAATGTTGCGCGTACGCAGTAAATATCGTCTCCTCGACAGCTTCATTTAAATACCTTTTGTCAATGAACGGGTTAAACACGACGTATTGCTGCGATAAAAAAGAATTATGAAGGGGTGCTGTCGCCAGCCGCCATCGCGTACCGGTGACATATGGATTTGTTTATTATTTAATTTTAATCTACTTATGCGAGAAATATTTTAATTAGAATGCTTTATTTTAAGGTACTTCATCATGTTGGTCTTGATCTTCTATACTATGAAATCTACATCTTGGTTGAGAGTGTTACAATCTTCATGATAACACAATTATATACCAAATTTCAGCCAAATCGGTCCAATAACTTTATCGTAAAATCATAAATAACAGAGAGATAAATATATTTTTTATCCCGAAAACTATCCCATTTTTCGGTATAAAAAGTATCCTATGTTCATTCTCGGCATCGAAAATATATATATATATATATATATACTGAGTTTCAATCAAATCGGTCCAGTAGTTAACCGTAAAAACGGGACAGACAGACAGACAGACAGAGTTACTTTCACATTTATAATATTAAATAAAGATAGGGATTATATTTTGTATACCTAACTCTAAAACCGTTAGAGATGATATGCAATATTACATTGAATCTGAATTTTTTTGCCTTCGCAACCTGGCGAATAAGATATGGCTAAACCTTTATTCCTCAAGTAACTGGCCGCGTTTAAAAACCGTGGCTGTGCCAGTGTAGGCGACTTGCCAAATTATATACGTGGGTATGGACATAGTCATGGACAGCAAATATTGAAACCCTTATAAATCTGATTGAATAAAAAATATCATAAATTTTATTTCTTTAAATTGAACCAAATTACACTATAGCACACATCTAAATATAACTCTGCCACTCAGACTCTGTTAACACTTCCTGTGATTTGCGAACATTGGCCGGGCAGGCATCATAGTCCCTTCCATAGTAGGCACCTACCTACAAGATGTCTAACTTAATTTCGGTTATATTCATCCCAATAACTCAGCTTTTTTTCACCCTGTTCCTAAAACAAGGTAACTTGTCAATGTATATACTTGATATGTTGTCAACCTACTCGGACCGGGACTTGATCTTGAGTGCATTTCTACATGATACATACTGGGATAATCTTCGGTTACTATTCACACCTATTTAAGATGAACTTATGTCGATGGGGAAGAAAGTGATGGCCTGTTCATGGCTTTACGCAAGCCTTCCAAAATCCTGGGTCATTCTTATGAATTGTATACATAATAGTCTAGTGCAATTTGAATAATATTTATCTGACAACCCACTTGCAGAAACTTGCAAAGATGCATAAACTACACAAAAAACCAAGTATCCAAACATTATAACTGTAAATGGCTCAACCTCAGAACTTAAGTGTTTAATCCAGCATGTAAACTCACAGACAAAGCACCGTTGCTATCAAGAATGACAGATCTCGAGAAATCATTGTGGTGTGGTACTTAGACTAATACCATTTCGTCCTTTATGTTTAGTATGTGTGACAGTATTGTGGATTGGGTAAATCTGTCGTTTCGCTGTGCGATGACAATGCACAGCACCTTAATCCCCATAACAGCCATTTAGGAGCATTACAAATAAAAGTTTGTCGGTCGTCGATTCGGCTCAATGCCACAATGGCCATTGACGGGACTTCACGCTGGGACCGCCTTGAATGGGCCAACGCTAAAAAAATCTATTAGACACGCATAATAGCCACGATGTATGGATTCGAGTGTGGATCTGTTGAAAGTTTATAATGTTTAATGATAGAAATTTTATTACAATGTATAAACTATAATATATAGATATATTAAGTTTGTCAAATTCAAAAGTTTTTATTCAAAATAAGTTCCGCTGGAGAACACTTTTTGAAGGTCATACATATAGGTTAAAATATAGATAGAAGTCATATAGATAGGTTAGTAAGGGTATTTGGTTTGCAAACACCTAAGTCCCGAATGTCAGCAGTTTTATTATAATAATGGGAGAATAGTACTAGGAATAACAATCGCCTAGTACCTATCGGAGTAAAATGTAATAATCTAAAAGACAGTAAATACAAAATCCTAGGTAGTATATAAATAAATGGTGTCTCAGGGTGCCTAATTCGGCCGCTTTTGTGGGTTCGTATTATAGGGATATGACAAGTATTACAATAAAGTAGACCTTTATGTTATGTCTTATAAATATCAGTAGGTTATGTAGACACGTATGAATTTCAAGAAGCGACTCTCCAAAAGCGGCCGGTTAAGACCCCTAGATAATTCTCTTCCGTTTTTTGATGTTAATATTTAAGCAGTTTTTTGAATTAACTGACTCAGAAATAATAAAAATTATATGAATTTTTGCTGATTATGTCCAAAAGAATCAACTAAAGTTGAAAATAAAGTTTGTTAGGTAGGTACAGTGAAATATTTTTGCTCAGTTCAATAATAGAAAAATATTATTCATTTTTAACCATAACTAATGCTACACATTGTATAAACTTTAATTAACTACTTAAATGAAACTTAGTATGTGTACCTAGGCACCTACTTCTACATAGATGTACTTACATAGGTATAGTCAAAATGGCACCCATGACCATGTTGAGGAAAAACTTTCAAGACCACTTCCCTCTCCAAAGCGTAAACTGACACAATAATAAACACTGCATACAAATTTATTTCAAATCCTAATCTATCAATAAAACTCATATACGAGTATTATGTACCTACTTATATCTTTTGTTACTTACATCTCTAACTAAGAGATCAATATCAATAACCAATAATAAGATGTAAAAGAAATCTATTGTTCGATATTAAAATTACTAAATAAGCCGATCGATACATCTAGTCCGATGAATCTGAAACATGAAGAACAATACATTATTGTTCTCCACGATGTACAATAAAGCCACACGGGCCCAATGTGAATGCTTATTCAATTTGCTATACGTATTCCGGAATTATTCGTTGACAAATATTTTGGGAAGGAAGATCGATTGCGTAGGGGAACAATCGAGTTTGGTCCGGAAGCTTTATTCACGTGCCGATATGATCGAGTACTTTGACAGATATTTATTTTTTTAAACCCTTTGGAAAGGGATTGTTTTTATAATATACTAGCTGACCCGGCAAACTTCGTAACGCCTCAGTATCTATAAATAAAAAAGCTGAATGATAATTGCCAAATGTTTCAACTAAACTTTACTTTTAAATTTAATTTGATTTCTGAACGACTTTTAAATTTTATTGATTTCTAAACGACGGGACGAACATCAAATGTTTGACAGGTAGGAATAGTTTCTAAGGGAAAGTGAAATTGTTGTGTTTAAAATATTCCAAGCAATTTTTTCATATTTATTCATCTTTTAAACCTTTCCTGGACTTCCACAAATAATTCAAAACCAAAATTAGACAAATCAGTCCAGCCGTTCTCGAGTTTTAGCGAGACTAACGAACAGCAATTGATTTATATATAAGGTAGCGTAGCTATTTTTTAAATCGATCCGTGATGCAATTATAAAGTCCATCTGGCTTTATAGATATCACAGTAATTTATCTCAGAAATTATTGGGTCCATATGGAATAAATTGGAGAGTGAAATTCAGTTTATATGACACTACACAATAGTTTAGTTAAATTGCAAAATAATAAAAATTAGTAGATCTTATCTTTTCAATAGGTATAGGTAGTAGAAGTATATACCTATCGTTAGTCAGATTTTGAAAATACAATCTTGAAATTTTTAAAAACAAAATTATTTGCTTTTTGGACTGAAAAAATGAAAGCGCGAGTCCGACTCGAACACGGTCACTGATTTTAAGTCCTCTTCTTTATGTTTATCTTTTGGCAACGTTTGTGTAGGTATCTAACCTGTGTTATAAATATTCAAGTTTGTAAAATAATTTAAATATTGATAGAGGCAAAAGTGGAAATTCGGATCCATCTAACAGAATATAATAACGTCAATAAACGTCCCCCTGCTAGGCTCGGGCCTCCCACTACTGAGGAATAGACAGTATACGCGCCACGCTTGTCCAAGGCGTCTTGGTAGGTTTGTCACATCGTTTATCTCGATGTGCAGGTTTCATCACGATGTTTTCCTTCACCGTTGTTAGCAATATGCACATTAGGTCAGAAAAATGCCTAAGTAGTGCATGCGTTCCAGCCAGGTTTCGAATCCGCGCCCTTTAAGTTTGGGACGCGTGCTAAGCTATTCTGCTACGACGACTCTGTATGTAACAAAAGCCTAAGTCAAATTGTAGGTCTTCGACAGACGCCAAACAATAAAGTAGGTACTTCTGACAGCTCGAAAAGGCACAATTTCACTAAACTGTTGAGATTTTCAACAAAACCATACAGTTTTCGTCGAAGAATAATCAGTATGCTATAACTATTGTTACACATTTTTGAAAATAAAACTTTACATCATAAGATAGATATATACCCTTGAAGTTATCGCAAACACTAAATAAATTATATTTTTCGCTATGTGAGACTGGGACTAACGAAAACGAAACTATTACCTGCTAGCTTGTGCGGCTAATACACAAATATATAAAATTTATAAAAAAAAGTTTCAACAAAATCTTGTTTATATGACCGAAATCGTGATGATTACCTATTTTTTTTATAAAATATGTTATTTTTGAAATCAAAATCAACAACATACAAGCGATAGAGACTGCAGTAGTTATTTAAATTTTCAAAATTACATGTTCCCGCAAAGAAGTGACTGACATAATTTTAATTAATTATCTAATGTTACCAAACCATATCAGTTTGAAGTGACAAAAAACTTACAATGGCCTTATTGGGTGGCGCCGCCGCCAACGGCGCGTACATATCGGTGATCATTCTTCACTCGACAACAAACACTAAGCGCGTCGGCACATCGCGTTAACAAAATAGTTTATTGGCAACGGGCCTTTCATTGGTACGCGAGTTGCGCGTCACTTGCACACATAGTTGACGTTCAGCTGCTTTGGATACTAGAGTCCATCTCACGTTTAGTGTCCCGCGGCAAAAAATGGAACTACTCACACTGTTTTAATGTAAATGTTACATTACGCTATTGTTCTATTTACTAATACTAATAAACTGGAATCTTTCTAACATTGCGTTGCGCGACTATAGCGCCACGTCTGCGAGACTTAAACCGTGAGACAGTCTAGTGTCGAGGCGCGTGCGGTGCGCCGTTCGCGAGAATGGATCGACAGGCGTAGAACGGCGCGGGGGTGTGAGGCGAGGTGCGGTGAGGGGGGAGGTGGGCGGGACACACCAGTCCCGGCCCCCGGGGTCCGCCCACGCCGCCGCCTGCAAGGTCGCGCGGTCGCCCGACTACGGGGAGAACCTATCGATCGCACGCGCGCGCCTCAAGACTCCATTTTATTTCGGCTCCCTTGATTTGCATAAACTTTTTTGTACATTATTGCTCAGTTGGTTTAACGTCACGTGATGCCGTTTAATACATTTAATTTATAAGAAGAACTTTTTGTTTCAGCTTTATAATTCGTATGAATTAGTTATATTAATATCGTTTCTTGAGACCTAAATATAGTTATAAAACAATGGCCAAACTGATCAAATTGGGTATGTAATAATTGACTATGTTTTAATTAAAAATAAAACAAAATGTAGGTCCACAAAATGTATCTACCGTTATTCAAATGATTTTCGATTTGAAAGTAACATGTTATTTATAGTACCTATAGGTACTTATCAATAACAATTAAAATTATAAGTTAAGATATTAATAAGTACCTACCTATAATGTCTTTAGTTACCTACAACGGAACCAAATTTGAATTATTACGCTCCAAACACCGAAATATAGCTATGAACTAAGAAAAGATATTAATATCTACAAATTCCCTTAAATTCATCTATAATATCATAATAAATGTATTTCAAAACTTCAAGGTTAATACAGAAACAGCTTAAACATTAATCAAAGGTGTAAAGTAAACAGAGTTAATGAAGAATAAATAATTTAATTAATAATTAACATAAAATATATGTACACAACATTTATACTTTTAATGGAATGAACAACGTGTTGTAGATAATGAAAAATAATGTTCAGACCATATAAAAACAGCATTGCACAATCAAATATCTCGTAATGGCACATAAAAAACACCATAAAAGCATAAAAGTTTGCGTGAAAAAATTATATGATGGCGCCCTTCCGCACCCTGCCAGTTGTACGGATGAACGCTAAACATCCTTGAAGGTATTTCGTCGCTTTAAGAACAGCTTAAGCGGCTAATAGTTTTATGACACGCATAACACGAATAAAATGGTCGCATCCAACGCCACGGGACATTGCACCTTGTTGCTGGATGGATTGGATTTAGCATTGAGGCGACAGAACAACGGAAATGACAGACGCAGGGCATTATAGCGACATTAGATAGGAGTAGGGTTACCAAATAAAAAAATGTTTCTGGATATTTAATAAAAAATCCGGAATGTATTGTAATGCTCGGGTTCTCTCTGGGACGATGTTATAACTAGAGACTGTGGCCAAATGCGTCTTGTTTACAGCGTTAAAATCAACACCGTTAACTAATAGCTACATTAGTGTATACACAGACGTTAAGTCAATGTTTAACGTCATTCACAATATCATATCACAAATAACACATTAAACCCACCGCTACATCAGTGTGAAACGGTCATTGGCTATAACATTATCTTAGATGGAACAGTAAAATAAAACTTAAAATTTCAGAAAATATTGCAGGGTACGTAGTCTAGAGAACATCACTCCATTTCAATTTTACGAGATTTATGACATCAAAAATTTAAGTTTAAGAAATCGTGGATCCGTAAAAATGCCGAAATCGAAGAGCTGATGGATGAGCGCAACATTATAGGCGAGAGCAAGGCACATCGCTTGGCTGGCTTGGTCACCTACATAGAATGAGGGAGGATCGCGCAATGAAAAGAGCCTATCTGGGCTGACCGACAGGACGAAGACTAGTTGGTCCCCCCAGATATTGCTGGAGCGACGTAGTTGAGGCTGATCTGTGCGAGCTTCAAGTCTATGACTGGCACGAGACAGCGCTGAACAAAAAGGAGCGGAGTATTCTCGTTTCAGAGAAATAAGTTTTAAGTAACAAGACATTTGAAATGATTGATAGTTTTAATTGAGGTTTTATATAAAACAAGACGGGACTGGTAACACCAACTGTTTCTGAGTGTATTACGAGCTACCTACGTTTATTAGGCGATTATCATTCCTTAATATTTTTCTTGCTTGGTTATACTTCGTCATCGGCCAATCATTGTTCAATGTGCTAAGTACCTTCCTAAGCCTTAAGCACTATGCACTACATACCTTCGTTTTCAGCAAATAACCCTAAACGGTAACTTAACAGAGATCTTCATCCCACTAGGCTGCAAAGCGTCCTACACAATGTTTACTGAGACGTATACTCCACTGTCTATTTCATCAGCCATTAATTTTGCGACAAATGTGAGGTCAATTTCAGATTAATAATTTTGCGAGTTATTTCACTTTGGTTTTCTTACAAGTATCTACGCTTAACAATTAGGATATATTTTTTTATCCCGATAAATGACTTCCGTAGTATAGAGAGAGATAGGCGTTGAGATTGTATTTTTTTGGTGCCACCGTTGTAATAATAATAATAATAATTCAGTAACAAATACTTTGTCGTTTCGTCTATGCAAACGAAGTGTCGCTGGCACACGCTATTTTTACTAAATAAAGTAACAAATTTATTTAAATACTCACACTATTGACCATCTCGGTGGTCGAATGGGCTAAGCCTTTGCCGAACGAACTTTCCGTTTTTTACGTTATGGTTTGGTTGTCTAGCATCGGTCCCAGAGTGGTCCGTTGTATATTACCCAGAAAACAAGTGTAACTTGCTTAGCTTGGGGATATATAATGTATGTGTTTGTCTGCCGATTTTTATTTATATATTTGCTTTCTCTACGTAACCCTTAGTTGTGCGCAGATTGCTAAGCACTTACCCAAATGTTTAAGTAGTACATTTTAAAACTACCAGGTGATTTATTATTTAAGTATGTTCCGGCTGGACATGTCCGGGAAAAAATTGTATTTATGGCAGCCATAGGTGCAGGGCTATATAACGACAGTAGACAGGGGTGCCATTGGCTCCATAAAATAGTGAAACGGTGAGGCTTACCTCGTCGGGTGTGAGGCGAGGCAAGGGAGCCCGCTGGGCGTGTCCCAGATATAACGGAATAAAAATGCTCGGGGCCGGTCATGGGCGACCGTGCGAACTCCGCTTAACGAAATAAACATTTTAATTTGAACACGAAACTCACGCTGAGATGTGAAATTGCAGCATGAGAGGGCGGCGTGTGCCAAACAAATCTGATTAAATGGAAAATTCACGAGAGGCAATATTTATGGAAGACCCGCAGGCAGATGTAGGAAAATGAAAAACATAATGTAGTTAACGCGTATATGAAATTAACGCTTAATATTTCAAATTAATACCAATTTGTAGTTTTTAACTACCTTTTCTAGGGAAGGATTAGAGCGAAATTCACAATTGGGCCTCCAGCCTTAAAATTAATTTCAAAGTTATAAGTATAAGTAAAAGCGATTTTATTAGTAATATAAGCAAAGTTATAAGTAAAGCTATTTTTGAAATTACAATTTCTTGAATTAAGAAAAAACAGACCCAGTAAACATCGTATTCTGCAAAATGATGATATCATACTGAAAATTGTTTTATAATACTATATTCTACTTTCATTGAACAACTGATAGTTTATTTTAGTTATGCTAATTATTGTGCTAATATTATTTATTATAATATTATTATATTCTGCATTTAAAACAGCAAAAATATCAATTTTAATTTATAGGTAATATATTTCCACATTGTCTACAATTTCTTTAAACTTACCTACATTGTGGAAATGTAGAAAAAACAGTTTAGGGAAAATAAAAGTTATCCTTTAGTTTGTCGTGTCTTGTTTAAAATGGACATCGGCTTAATACATACTACACAGGTTTTTATACAAATTCAGTTTCTTCCAGCAAATCCAGAGAAGTATATGAATACATTATGCTGTCGGATGAAGCTACTAAGTATACAAGCTGTGATTATTTTCAAAATCGATAAGTCAAAAACTTAACTAGGAAAATTGACTTTTCAAAAATCTGATGATGGATTTCCCTTTTTATGATAATTGGTGCCACATTTCCTTTTACTAATTCCAAATTCAAATTCAAAAGTTTTTATTCAAAATAAGTTCTATCGGAGAACACTTTTTGAAGGTCATCATACATATAAGTTTAAGTAAATTTAGATACTTCCTATTCTATGTATGTATGTATGTATGCACCGCTTCGCAGCGTGTTATTGCTGTTAAGGAGAAGAAGCGGCAAGAAACTCCCCAGCAACACGTCTAGCTAAAAAAATGTTTTCCTTCTTCTTTCTTTTCTTTATACTATTTTCGCTACTCCCTGTTATTTAGAATTTCTCCTAACACCACACTTGAAATGTAATAAATAATGATTCTGTATTTAGTAAGCACATGTTTTTAATATCGACTGGATGAAAACAACGCAATGAAGCGTTCTTGTATGACTTTTCCACCAATTGGAAAGTAAATCGGGTAGTTGTCATGAGATTAGTCCGACCGGCGCCGAGGATACGTGGCTGGCGGAAATAGGCGGAAGTGACCGACGCCGGACGGTCACCAGCAGCATATGATGACCACTTAGGCCCGATTCCTATATCTTACCGACCGTTCATTCGTCTTACTTTCGGTTAAAATTTGACATAAGCTCTATACAGCTACTGTCAATTCAATCGATGGTAGGGCAAGTTAATGAATAGTAAGACATAGGAACCGGTCATTGGTGCTTGTTTTGTTCAACTTACACCTATTGGAATTTATTTTGTACTAAATTTAATTAAGACTAGCATGTGCCCGCGAAATTTCGATGCCGTGCCGACGTTTCTGTCAGTGAATAACAACGGCAACACAAAAAATACTACGGGAACACTATCTTTTCCGATATATTCCTCTATATCACGGAAATGACGTGTAATTTATCGGAATAAAGAGGTATCCTAAGTGTTGATCCGGATATTAGCTTGCTCTGTTTCAAGTTTCATTTAAATCCGTTCGTTAGTTTTATCGTGACATTCGAATAAACTGATAGACAAAACTTCTAAAATTGTATTTTCGGAATTATCTGGTCCGCATCAGCCTCCCAGATTTTTTATCTTTTTTAAATTGATTGTATAAACTTGTCTCCTACAGGTTTATTATATTATAGATAAAGGAATATTAGGAAGCTACTACATATTTATGCCGTTTGGTGTTGAAACGTTGGGTCCGGGGATCTATCAGCAAATAACTTCTTCAAATATATCTGTAAGAAGTTCTTTGAATTTATTTAAGATCAGGGGCTGGTTCATATTTGTATTTCGCACAGAGAATCAGCGTTGCAATCCAACTTCGCAATGCAGGTAATCTTCTAGGCACACTTCACCTTAGCAGTAATCTGGTACATATTCTATGACTTTAAAGTGAATGATTATCATAGCAATAGCAGAAGTGTTAAAGAGTGGTCAAGTAAAAAGTATCTCAAATAAACGTGCATGTATGAAGAGGTTAATGAAAGTTGATGAAGCTAAAGTTGTTTGTCAGGTTCGTCACAAGTGGAGATCCATAGTCTCTGCCTACCTCCATGGGAAACAGGCGCGATAACATGTATGTATGAATGATTATCATCGTCCATCCTGGATTACGATAATAGAAATTAATTTTTAACAACGCACGGTCTCCTTTTAGTAAGGAAGAAATATATTATTTATATTAGTATTTATGTAAAGTAATTAGGTATAATAATACAGTTTTTACATTGTTATAACTAGGTATATAAGGCTACGATTGTATAATGGAAGCTGCTGGAATCAATGGTCAGTTCAAATAACCAAAATAAACCTTCAAAAATTCAAATATTCCCAATCTATTGTTCAGCGATAAAATTTAAAACAATCACAAACATCTAATAGCGTCTAATAGCCACGTCCATATATAATGATTATTTTGATATCACAAACTTCTCGTTATAAACTGACTTTCTAATTACTTTTGTTTCAGTTTCCTGCTATGACAGTTTACTGTTATTCAAAGTTATTTAATGGCCTATACGCTGCTATTACTGTTCAACTTTTACTTGCAGGTTTGCGAACGATGCAACGGACGCTTAAACACTCGGTACAAAAATTAAACATTCACGAAATCAAAATCGGTCAAGTCAATGGACTGCACGGTACAATGCACAATGTTGTCATTTCATGTATAATGGAAAATTCTGTAGAGATGGTAAACGTGCGTTGATTTCGTCATTTTATTTACATAACACAAAAAATAATTCACAATAACAATAAATTAATGAATATTCTTTATATATCTCTCTCTTTTTTTTCACTATATCCCTAACTAATTGGGGTTGGCACAATATATCTTCTCCTTCCACACTCCATTATTCTGACATACATCTTCTGTCACGCCACAAATTATCATATTATCCTTCACACAATCCATCCATCTTTTTGGTCTACCTTTACATTTGTACTCATTCATCTTGTAGTGTAACATTCTTTTTGTCACGTGACTTTCATCCCTCCTCATTATATGCCCATACCACCTTAATCTTTTGCCTCTCAATGTTTCAGCCAAGGGTGCAACTTTCAAAGATCCCCTTATGTACTCACTTCTCACCTTATCCCTTAATGTAACATCACACATCCATCTCAACATTCTCATCCTAGCTGAGTGGAGACGTTTGTGATTTATCATTTTAGTGGCCCAACATTCGGACCAGTATAGCATGACTGGTCGTATGACAGGATTTCATATTTGACCTTTTAGTTTCAGTGGCATTAGTTTGTCGCACGTCACACCGGTTACCTGTCTCCACTTTAGCCATGCTACATTTATTCTTTTCCTTACATCCTTCTCTATAATATCACCATTACTCTGCAGTTGTGAACCAAGGTATCTGAATTCGGGGTTACATGGCAGTGTGGCTGATTGTAGTTTAAGAGGCACAGCACTAGAGGTCCCGCCCAAATCGCAAAAGAGGTATTCGGTTTTGGTTCTGCTGATTTT
This sequence comes from Dendrolimus houi, assembly GCA_039645545.1. Taxonomy (NCBI): domain Eukaryota; kingdom Metazoa; phylum Arthropoda; class Insecta; order Lepidoptera; family Lasiocampidae; genus Dendrolimus; species Dendrolimus houi. The sequence goes on along the minus strand of CM077127.1, from coordinate 16,945,308 downwards.
TAATCCAACGCCCTCTAGCGCTTGCCACCACCTGTCTAGTGTGTTTTTAAGTGCCACTCCGTCTTCATCCACCAGGATAATATCATTTGCGAAGAGCATGCAGCAGGGGGCCTCATCCTGTACTTCTGCGGTCAGTGCATCCATGACCAGCAGAAACAGGTACGGACTTAAGGCGGATCCCTGAAGGAAACCAATCTTCACAGGGCACTTGTTCGTGGTTCCTACTGCAGAGCGGACTTGTGTACTAAAATTCTCATACATGCTTTCTATCAGTCTTACGTACTTCTCTGGCACACCTTTCTCTCTGAGGACTCCCCACAGAACTTCTCGAGGGACGCGGTCGTATGCTTTCTCAAGATCTATGAAGACCATATGGAGATTTTTATGTACCTATCTGTATTTTTCCATCAGTTGGCGTATTGAAAATATGGTATGTGTTGTGCTACGACCAGCATAAACCCGAACTGGGATAGCGTCATCTCCGTTTACTTTCATAGTCGGTCCTTAATCACTTCCTCCCATCCTTTCATAGTATATGACAGCAGCATTATTCCTCTATAGGTAGTTATTATAGTCTTGGATGTCACCTTTTTGCTTAATGTTCTTTATATCTATACTTATAATAGCTTGAGGAACAAGTCTTTTCGCATATAGTATGTATGATCTTGTAATAAGATCTCTTTGGCTATACCATTTGTATCTGGCTGGTTTTGGTATCATTAAAAAGTTTTGATTTTAAAGAAGACAATTCCAAATTCTAATTAGGAAAATGTGTGCTTTTCATTTGTTTTTATTATTGTTAAAATGAGTGAATCTAATGAAGAAATTCGATACATTTTAAAATTTCACTAAAAAAAAGTTAAGATGCAACACGAGCCGCAAAAAAATTGTGATGTTTATGGACCTAATGCACTATCTGTGAGAGTAGCGCAAATTTGGTTTAAGCGTTTTCAATCCGGAAATTTTGATATCAAAGATGCAGGTCGCTCTGGTCACCCTGTTACGGACAAAATTGATACCATTTTTGAAAAAGTGGAGCAAGATTGGCATTTTAGTAGTTATGATGTAGCTGGAGAATTGGGAATTGACCACAAAACGGTTTTGGCGCATTTGAAAAAAGCTGGGTACACAAAAAAAGCTCGATATTTGGGTGCCTCATGAGGTCACTGAAAGAAACCTAATGAACCGTGTACTCATTTGTGATTCTTTATTACGACGTTATGAAACCGAACCATTTTTGAAGAAGCTGATGACTGGTGATGAAAAGTGGATCACGTAAGACAAGAATGTGCGAAAAAGATTGTGGTCAAAAACCGGTCAGGCTTCACAGACTGTGGCGAAACCCGGGTTAACTCGCAACAAGGTGATGCTGTGTGTATGGTGGGATTGGAAGGGCATTATTCATTATGAGCTGTTACCGCCAGGCAGGACCATCGATTCTGAACTGTACTGCGAACAACTGATGAGATTAAAGCAAAAAGTTGAGAGAAAGCGGCCGGAATTAATCAACAGAAGGGGTGTGGTTTTTCACCACGATAATGCTAGACCTCACACATCTTTAGCCACTCAGCAAAAATTACGAGAGTTTGGCTGGGAGGTGTTAATGCATCCGCCGTATAGTCCTGACCTTGCACCTTCAGATTTTCACCTGTTTCGGTCTCTGCAGAATTCCTTAGGCAGTTAGGCAGTGTCAGGTTAACATCACGAGAGGACTGCCAAAACCACTTGTCGCAGTTTTTTGATCAGAAGCCCCAAAATTTTTATAGCAATGGGATCACGTTCCTACCTACAAGATGGCAAAAAGTTATCCAACAAAATTGCACCTACATAGTTTAATCAAATGTAAATAAACTTTATAAAAAAACCTTTTGAATTTTTATATAAAATGCGACGGAACTTTTTCCCCAACCTAATATTATAAAGAAGAAAGATTTGTATTTTTATATATTTGTAACGAATAAACTCAAAAACTACTGGACCGATTTCAAAAATTTTTTCACCAGTGGAATGATACATATCACAAATTAATATTGGCTATATATATTACTATAAAAAATTAGGGATCCCTACTAAAGCTTCGATAATGTAACCCAAGGTGTAAAAAAATCAGTGTTTGAGTGGGTCCGGGGATGGTTTAGATTCACAATTAGATCTAGTAGGTGGTGCTGGAATCAGGTTTTAGATTTTTATTTTTTTAGGGCAGGGTAACCTCACCTGAAACCGCTAGTATGCAATAAAAAACATTCATTCATACCTCTTATCTTAAAAACTCTTCTATAAAGTTATTTTTGTTGAAAGGAATTTCAAGTTCTAGGTTAAAAATTAGAAGAGGATATACTTTTCAAGACTTGAGAGCAAAGATCTTCATACCTTTTTTTTACTACATGAGTTCAGCAAACAGGCAGACTGTCTATTGGATGAAAAGCGGTTACCGATGCCTATAGACATTTGTAACACCAAGATTGCTGCCAATGTGCTGCCACTCTTTAAAGGGAAACTGGAACCTGGCCACTAATGCCGGAACACAACTCAACGTTGTTATGGCGGCATACTCTAGACCAGGGGTGGTAACCATCCCGTCGAGAAAATGCCCTGCCACCTGGCTGTGGGTTGTTTTATATCTATTGTTTTAAGTAAAAAATCATTAGAATACATCATTATATTTTTTTAAGCTGACTAACGATACCCTATAATATTCCTATACACACTAAAAATATTTTTCGATTTTCACAAATCAGCAAAACATATTATAGATAAATAAATACTTTAGCCACCAGATAATCCAGTGTAATCCAGTTTTATATTTACCTTTATGAATAAAATTTCCTTTCATCTCTAAACTATCTATAGAAAACCCTACCCAGTCCAATCAATATGAACCAAAATTCAATAAGAATTTCTGTTATTAATACGACAACAATTGAGAGTGTATATTTTTAACCATTTAAACATATTTTATATCATACCTAACAGACTATTAACATAGTATGGAGCTATTGAGTGTTGACAGATCGTTGAGCGGTACATAATTTATTATAATTCATCGGACGCAATAAATTGCACTCAGATAATACTAATTCACATTTTGTAATTGGCTTAATGATAACAGAACAGTAATTTAGACTACGCCTTTACTATTACGATTTTCCGGCACGAAGACGGGAAATCGTATCGGAACGAATATCGAATGACGAAATAGGTAAATTATTTTGATTTGTCGTCATAGATTTCTTGGGCGCTGTGAAATGGGCATTGTGAGAACGCTGAGAGGCGATACTAATGCATTCGACACGGTTTTGTTGCGGCCCTGTGTTGTTGCGCGTGCGCCCCGACATCGTCACGTGACAATCGCCAATCGCCACGCCAATACATTGTTCCGCAATCGGATAGGAATGTCTGGTCATTTTGAATATCCACGTTATTATACTTTATATAGTGGTAACGGTCTACATGGGAAAGACTTAGTTAAGCGGAGGAATATTGTAGGAAAATGGCATCTTTGTTTCCGTAAAGTTCTTTAAATACCCCAAGTGATAATACTAATACATTATTCCATAATCAAATAGAAATGTCTACACGTTTTGATTATGCAAGTTATAATTATACCTTAATTAGTGCTCTGTCTATACCTACGGCAAGGACCTAGCTAAGTGAAGGAATATTGTAAGGAAACGGCATGTTTTTTTTTTCGTAAGTATACCCGCAATAGTCGAAATGACAATCGCCAATCATTACGCCAGCTAATACATTGTTCCGCAATCGAATAGAAATGTCTGCTTGTTTTGTTTATGCATGTTATTAGGTATATTTTGTATCTAGTACTAACGGTTTCACAGACTAATGGCCGGTTCCTATGTGTTACTATTAATTCACTTGCCCTACCTATACAGTAAAATAACACATTCAATATTTTATAGGTTATGAAGTAAAATGTCATTTGTTGCCTCATGTCAGTGACGTGGCACACAGAATTTGGTAATACTCGGCAAGCACTCTAGCGAATTGTATTCGAATAAATGATTCGATACAAGTTTGTTAGACGATTATTTATTTTAATTTTAATTTAGAAGTAACGTATTTATTGTTGGTTTTATTCAAATGTATTTGTTTATTTTTACTAATTAAATATTATATAAGTAGAATTAGTTTCATAAATTATTATTATTATTCATTATTTAATTAACAAATTTAGGTCGTTTTGGTCTTACGCTTAAAGGAAGGTTTGCACTGAAAATCAGCGTTGAGTCGGATATAATTCCGGCACAGCAATATGCTGAGTGCAAACCTTATTCGTTGAAAATGCGGCATACAAATTCTCAAAATATGCTCTCTGTATAATAATGTATAACAAATGTAATTACGTCGCTATTTCTTCGAATAAAGTTTTTCTTTCTTTCTTTCTTCTTTCGTTCTACCATCGGTTAAATTTTGATAATTAAAATAATTTTAAATATTCACGTGTTATGCTACGCTGTAAGTAAAAGTAGTATTGTACCTACCAGTAGAAAAGAATAATAGTCAACAAATAACAGCAATTCTCCATATACATTTTGGTTATGCCACAGGAATTATCCTTTTGTCTGAATAAAAAGTAAAGTTAGTCTCTATACTTACAAAATTCTAATAATGTCTGTTAATATAGAACGCCCAAACAAGCCGAACAAGCAAGAACACGAAGGGATAAACAAACTCACTTTATTTTTATACATCATCATTTACGTTTATCAATCAGAACTGACAGATTTATTTTAAAGTCTAGAATTGTCAATAACTAACAATGAATCTAGAATTGTGAATTAATTAGACATCTCTCCAAATATCAAATTAACACATTGATGTTAAGCGTATCGCTTTACATATATCGAAGGGTCCCGTAGTAGCAACCGACTAATGTTGACTTTGGTATTTGACTATGGAACTCCGAAAGCTAATAATATCAAGATCCTTAAACTTGAAAAATAATTGTTCAAATACACATTTGTATCATGAAATTACTAATAAGAGGTAACATTGCAATATGCAATGAAAAGGCTATCGATGAATATTAGTAGCATCAACAATGTGCATTGAATTGTAAACTGGTACCTAAATATAAGAGACGCCGAGGGCTAACGTTATCTAAGCTGTATGTTGCTGAATTAATAAATAGCAATTTTACCTTTATAAATTGAATTGCATGATGGAAGGCATTACATTCACGTTTGTTGTAAGTACAAAATGTGCAATAAATAAAGTAGGTATATAACTAATTCGAACAATAGACACTTCTGAGTGCCAGACTAAAGCAATATTTCAATAATAACATTTTCACATGATTATTTAAAGTATGGAGAATTTAATTTATAAATTAGTGTAAGTATGTATATTTAAATTCTAGATTCCTATTTTTTTCTGTTCCACCTACATTCCCAGATTAGTTAAGAATTTCCTTTAAGCTAGGTTGCCTAGAAGAGATCGCTTTTAGCGATAAGGCCGCCTGTCGTTTTGTCAAGAAGTATTGTAACTACGCATTTTGTTTTTTGTAATAATTGTTTATTTTGGTGAGCAATAAAGTATTATCCAATAATAATCTAATTTACCGTATTAGAATTATGAATCTTATGAAGTCAATGTATGCAGTTTTAAACACTACATTAATTTGATTTTATTTGAATCTAACACTTTCTCCTTTTTTTAAATAGCCGTGATCACAACAGCCTTAATTTAATTATACCTAACAGTTACAAAGACCTTTGAAAATAGTATCATTTACGTTTTGTTTGTATACGATGAGATATATGATACACATATAACACTCAAACCAAGTACTTACTAAGATCTTCATGTCCTTGTGATCCGTGGACACAGGGTCGATACTAACCTGAAAAGAGATAACATCAGTATGACTTATAGTTATTATTTTGTTAGTGCATCATCAGAGGCGACAATACCACAGTATTAGCCGTACCAATGTATGTAAAAAGGTTCCTAAATGTTTTCCACAATGTCAGATTCTTATTGCTTAGAGAGGTACATAAAATGTCCATAGAAACAGAAAAGTTTGAAAATAATATTCTTCATTAATAGATTTGCAACTGAAATGTTTAATAAATTATACTGTACTTTAGTAGTACTAGTATGTTACTACAGTGTACTAGTTGCGAAAATTTAAGAAAATATTATACATTTTGCTAATGTAGGGAAAAACTTAGCTAAAAATATTATAACCGACACAAATTATAAATACCCTAATATAAAATCCACATGTTCATCATTTGTACTTTTCGAAACCAATTTGACTGAAGTAGTATCACTAATTAACTCGTTAAAAAACACAAATTCTGTAGGTTGTGACAATATATCAGCAAACATTGTAAAACAAAACAAGGAAGTATTAGCAGGACTACTTGTTCATATCTGTAACTTATCTATTAACAATGGCTGCTTTCCCGTAGCGTTCAAAAAAATCTATAATCACACCAATATTCAAAAGCGGGGACAAAACTAACTTAAATAATTATCGACCAATTTCAATATTGCCTACCTTTTCAAAAATACTTGAAAGAATACTAAATAATAGACTTGTAGAATATTTGGAGAAGAATAATTTGCTCTCTATAAATCAATTTGGTTTCCGGAAATCTAAATCAACCTCAGAAGCAGTTCATAATTTAACTGAAACTATTGCTAGGAACCTGGATAGTGGTCAAAGGGCGTTGGCAATCTTTTAGATCTAGCCAAGGCCTTTGACACTATACCGGTTTCTTTACTAATATCTAAGCTTGAACATATTGGAGTTCGAGGAAAACAGTTGTCTTTGTTTGAAAACTATCTTCAAAACCGCTCTCAATGTGTTAGACTAGGAGATTATATTAGTGAACAACTTCCTGTCACATACGGCGTGCCTCAAGGCAGCATCCTAGGGCCTACTCTCTTCTTGGTTTATATAAATCAACTTTGTGATATACAAATAGAAAATGGTAAAGTTTTTACTTTTGCTGACGATACTGTACTTGTTTTCTGGGGTAAATCCTGGAATGTTGCCTTTAGAAATGCCCAATTAGGTTTCAATCATACGTGTAATTGGCTTCGAAATAATTTGCTTAGTTTGAATACAGCTAAAACTAACTATGTCACTTTTTCAATTACAAGAAAAACTCAACCATATACAGAGTCACTCAATATTTATGCACACTCCGTATTGTGTCAAGTCAATGATCCTACTACCAATTGCCAATGTCCATGTCTTATAAGTCAACCAAAAGTAAAGTACTTAGGAATAGTCATTGATCCTTTTCTACGTTATGACTCCCACATTACAGCAGTCTCAAATCGTGTTCGTAGGCTAATGGCAATCTTCAGAAATATAAGACATGTTGCTGACTCAAAACTCTTAAGAATTTTGTACCTCGCTCTGTGCCAGTCCTTGTTAACGTATTGTATAAATTCCTGGGGTGGCGCAGCAAAGTCCCATCTGCTTATACTAGAACGCACTCAAAGGGCGTTACTAAAAGTTAGTCAGTTCAAATCGTTTTTGTACTCAACTAAAAAGCTATTCCATGAAAATAAATTGCTCACAGTGCGACAACTATTTATTCAATCATTATTATTAAAACAACATAAGGTAAATAATATTTATAACAAACCTGATATAATAGATAAACGCAACAAATATATTATTTTTAAACTAGAAAATTTCAAAACTGTTTTTATAAATAGATTTCCTTGTTACTTGGGTAAATATTTATATAATAAAATAAACAAAATACTGGCTTTTGATTCTTTAAATAATCATGAATTTAAATTTAATGTTTATAATTGGCTGCAAACACAAGACTACAATGAAACTGAGAACCTACTCAAAATGGTGATATAACTAAAAATTATATAAACACATAAACACACACACAAACACACACACACACACACACACACACACACACACACACACACACACATTCACACACACATACACACACACACACATTCACACACACACACACACATGCGCGCGCACGCACGCACGCACATACCTGCAGATACGCGCACACATATGCATGCAAGGTAAATATAATTTTTTATGCAATGCACAATTTTTTAACAGTAATACAAGATATTACTGTTAAAAAATTGTGCATTGGAAGAGCACCGACACCTAATATAATACAGGTTTTTACCTAGTTTTAGGTGTTGAAGCTCTCAAACATTAGTTTAAGTCCAAACTTCGTTGTCTTTTATATTCTGTTACCTTTACATGTTTTTCCTGAATAAATTATTATTATTATTTATTATTATTATATACATAGCATAGCTGTATGTTATTACTAATAGTTTCTTATGCCGCCTCCACATTGGGCCAACGAACGCTAACGAACGTTCGTCGAAAATCCATAATTAACCCCAAACTATTCATATATTTGAATGCTCGTTGGCCTATGGCGAAACGTCCACCTTGAGCCAATGAACCCCTTCGTTGAAATTCGATGGCTCAATGTATACCTGACTTTATACTATTTAATATCGGTAGGTAATTTATATACATCATTTTGGACTTCGCTACATTTGGTGATGAAATCCCTCCTATACTTGCCTCAACTAATTATGATATAGGGCTTGCTTAGGACTAGATATACCACCACATAGTATTACATTTATTAATGTTTTAACGAAATCTTACATCTTTGCCTATTATTGTAGGTATGGACAGGTTATTTAGCCACAATTATCTTGTCTTGGTCACTAAATATAAAGTATAGTGTTAATAATAAATGTATAAAATTTCATATAAAATTAACAGACTTGGTGTATGTTGAAGGCAAACTTTCTCACTAGATGTACGATAAAGGCAGTTTATGTTGCCATGTCATTTATAAATATTTCTTCATTTTTTATAAATTATAAATATACCGCAATTTGATTTTAAAGGTTAATAATTATTTATTCATTAATTTAAAAATAAATCGTTTTTCAATATCATAATTATTGGTTCTTAAATTTAGTGTTAGAGTACTTGGAAAAATAGGAACGCGGTCTCAGAAAAACAGCATAAAAGGGAATGAGAAATAAAAAGTCGTTAACTGAACTATAATCGAATGAAGCGCATAGAGAATTACTTTCGGTCTATTTTCCCATCAGTCAACACCGAGAAACAAAAAACTAATTAGAAAGCCCCTAAAAAGTTAATATCATAAGTCGGGGCAACGTACACACGAGCGAATTTAATTTGGAGCTTTTTTAATTACGTCGAAGGATTTTTTCGGAGCGGACTGGTTTGGGCGCCGCGCGGCCGCCAGCCCTGTAATTATGGGCCCCGTAATTGCGAGACCCGACAGAGTGCACCCCGCACCATTCACCACCACCCTGCACTAGTTCTGATCCCAAACACCCCCGAAACAGGGTTATTCTACTTCTCACGTGTATACGTAAAGCCTACTCTAAACACTTTGTACTTGTTGTGACGATAGAAGAGATGTTCTCACTATGTTCACAAAATAGTAGGTAATCCATGCGCGCTGTCATCCGAAAATTATCATAGTTTTCGTCATATCTTTTGGCTGTTCTTAGTAAGTAACAGATGCCTGTGCAATAGATGGTTATTTATCTAAAATCAGGTATTACGCAGCCTTTTGCAGAGGATATAAAATTTGATAAACCGTAACCTTTTAATTTTTAGCATTATTTCTGACATAAATGATTGTAAGTGAGAATTCTTTCCATACTAAATGCAATTTATTTACTTTTATTCTTTCACATTGGTTTAAATAAAGAATACAGCTAAGTTTGAACAGACATTTTATAATACTTGAATATAAGAGATTAAATTCATTGACTGATACATTCTTTAACATTTTACAAAAGGTCACAACCTCTTTGATTTTGTATTAATCTAGTAACGTATAACATCAATTGTAAAGATACAAATAGCGTATTACTAATATTAGTTGTTTAACCAATAATAAAATTAAAATTCTGTTATCGTGAAATTATAAAACTAAGATAATAATAAGGCAAAGCCAACTCTTTTATATGTAAATTATTTTGATATTGTAAAATCGGCCATACACCCAAAGGCCTAGCATTTGTCGGAATTAGTACAAACATATACGGTCTTGTTAATATTGAGTTAGAGTAAGTTTGTAGGCTTCTTTAAGAACCTTAAAAATGCCTATAAACTTATTCTAACTCAATATAGTTAAGACCGACAGTAGTTATTTAGAATATCAGTATAAAATTGTCTGATTGTGTGCCATTCAACGCACATTAAAGGGTTCCGTAGAGGTGATCAACTGTTTTCGTCATTTAGCAACACAACTAAAAAAATATTTAATAATCAGGTGGCAGGGTATCTGCCTGCCATCTGGATGGCTATCAGCCCTGGTCTAGTGTACTCCGCCATAACAACCTTAGTTGTGTTGTGTGCACTTTTGTTCTTACTAATGTCCATAGGCGATAGTAACCGCTTTCCATCAGGCGGACTGTCTGCCTATCTCATGAATTCATGCAATAACAAAAAAATCTCACATATCAAAAACGCATATTGAAAGTAATTATTATTTATTTCGCGGTTTCAGTACATAATTAATTGTGTACAGGCATATTAGAACACACCTTGTCAAATATTATATAAACCCAGTAGTTTTTAGAAAAAATGACTGTGACAAATGAAGAAGACGGTCAGATGCATATGACGAAAAATCATGATAAGGTATGCTTATAAAAATAAGCGTACTGTTTTTGCCCAAATGGCTACGAATATCTAAAAAGTTTTTTTGTAGTTGTTGTTTTATTAGCCACAGTGGCAGGCAAAGGCACTTAGTTCAGACAGTCTTGTCTGATGTATATATTGTCTTCAGTAAACTCAGCCAAATTGTAAGTTTGTGACAACTCGAGTGGCCACATTTGACTACACACTATATTTCTCACAAAAACATGATTAGTTAAAAATTATGAATATAGTACAACTATTGTTCATTTTAAAATAATATTACACATTCTTTGAAATTGAAACTGCACCGCACAGTATTACTTACCCTCCAAAAACTCTTTTATTGCGTAGATTCAAGTATTTATAAATGTTAAATAATAAAAAAATCAATTTAAAGGATGGTTGTTTTCATAATTAACAATAAATTAAAATCGATTATTTTAATTAATTATATTTAATTAAAACATTACTCAAACAAAATTAAATCGATCTTTCAATAATACAATTATGGTTTTCTTACCGTGTAACACAAACATGCAATGAAACATTATCTGAAAATAATAATTAGTGCTGCAAGTATCCGAAACGTATGGAAAGGATTACTCCATTTAATTATGATGACTAGCTAGTCGTAAATGGAAAAAATATTTTAACTCAGCATTATAATAATTATAGAGCCATATTCGGCCAGAGCCTAATGTAGATGGACTACTTCTATTTAAGTAGATGTATAATATTTTATTTATGTAACTGTTGCCTGATAATTTGGGTTTAATAAGCAGTTGCTTGAAACTGCATATACGTGTCATGGTTAAATAAATGTTTAGGTTTTTTGTTCATTTAATTTTTGATTAACCGTGTTTTAATATATTATTTTGATGTTACTCAATCGGTTAAATGTAACAAATGGTTGTATTAATACCTATCTCCGCTACATCTGGGATAATGTTTTATGATTAATGCGTTATTTGCGACGCAAAATTGTTAATAACGTTAAACATTGACCGATAACGTACATATGTATATACATTAATGTAGCTCGTTATCGTAATCATTAACGGCGTTTTTAACGCTATAAATAAGACGCATATGGCCACAGTCACTAACACTAACATTTTCCCAGATGAAGCAGAGAAATAACAATTAACAAATATATTTATTTATCAGCAGAAAAACACACACATGATAGAAGTATATCCGTAAGGTAAACAATGTACGCTTTTGTTATGGGTAACATACAATAACACAAGAACGTACAAGTAACGGTAAGTACGTTTATATTTTCTATGTCGATAAATGAACCCGGGGCCATACATAATAATACACTAATTATAAAATCCTAGGATCTAAAAGTTCCAGTGAGCTAAGGAAGCAAAGACTTAGACCAGTCAACTGCAGAATTTAAAAAAACAAGCTTGATTTCGCTAATATATTTTATTTTCTATACATCCGATGATCGAATATGAAATGAATGATTTCTAGATAATAGTTGACAAAAGGAGAAAGGTCTCACGCGGCCTATTATGGCGGCGGAGAGGCGACGGCGCGTTTCGCGGCGGGGACGACGGGAGGTGTTTGTGCGCCATAATCACACACATAATCACACCAATTAAATATTTTTATTCCCTTTCTGCCTTTGTTGGCAGCCGAGGTGTGTCTTTGTTGGCTTATTTCTCCCGAACGTCTTTTGTTTGCCGTGCAACGAACGCTCCCAGTTTAGACAAGAATGGCTCATTGTTGTTTTTTTACAAGACATTTGATACGTCTAATTTCAGCGGATTTCTTAAATAATTAGATTAATTACTTTGTTTTTGTTAGAAAATTATAACAGAAAGTAAAAATTGCTTCTCAAATTATATTAGTTTTATTGTACATTTGTTTTATCAATGTCATTTTATATTTATTATTTAGCAGATGACTAGATAATATCAATTATTAATGTGTTTGTCCCATGTTCCATTTAGTTAGCTTATATATTCAGGATTTTTTAAATTTTGTGAAAAGATATACCGATTTTAATTACCTTTTGATTTAGTTTTGCATGTATTTTAGCTTCAATAAAATGTGATAATTATATTTTACTAATATTTGAGAAGTTAATTGTTAAAGTAAGAGTTGTAGAAAATACCCCTGAAATGGATGACGTTGTTCCCCTATATTCTTTGTTTTAGAAAACTGTTTCAGTCCTTTACAGAATGTTTTTGTTACTATTTTCGCTTTCTTTTTATATAGGTACTTGTGGTCCTTTTTATTTTTATTGTAATATTAATGTGTAACGATATACCCGTGCGCCATATAAGACTCAAATTCTTACATTAGGATAATTATTGTTGTATCATACAAATAATATATTATTGTATTTTCTCGTCCTTTTATTTATTAATAAAAAAACATCAAATGTAAGCAAAATTTTAACTAATAAAAATAATCAAACATCAACCAATCTTGAGAATAAACTACGCAGAAATGTTTTTTTTAATTGTAACAAAGAAAATTCTTAAAACCAAATACCTCGTGGTAGTAATTGTTGGTAACATTATGGTGAGCCGGGTGCGAGCCCCCGTGCTGCTGATAGTACGCGCAATTCATCTTGACCCATCAGCTTCTTCACGACAACCGGAACTCGTCCTCACTGAATGTCACAACACAATTTTTTCACGCCAAAGAAAATTCATCGGAGCAATTATCTCGTAACGAATCGATGCGGCGAACGAATCTCGCCTACTAATTGCAGGGTTCGTGGGGTTCTCGGTCCGATGAGGTTCGTCTGCGATCTCGCTCGCACCTCGTGGTCTTCTCCCTCCGGCGGCTGAGCTTGTTTATTTACCAGCGGGGCGGTGCGAGTGGTGCAGGGCGGCCGCACAGTACGCCTAGGCGGGCGCTTATGCCGTACGCCGCACTAACCATGAAGTCGATAAGAGTTTCCAACGTCGTTACTTTAACAGGGGGAATAAGCTATAGAATTTAAAACCTAGAGTATCGTCCCTTTGTAAAATCATTCTCGATACAAGCCATTCTAATATGTAATTCATGTCAATGCTACAGCGTTTTTGTACTCGCTTATCTATTACATCTAGTCTCTTTGGATCGGTAATATCCGATTACACGTTGGACTGATATAGTTGTACCACAGTAATATGTTATGTAATACTAATATATTTAATTATTATCGAATATTTAGCGTTTAGTTTTTATCTTACATTAAGAAATTAGATTGAAATTATTGATTCCAAATTTGTCCTGAAATATTTACAATATTATTCATAATAATATTACATATCTACATGTACTTATACTTATTCCGAGTGTGCTTAGACTGAATTTCATGAATTTCGATGTTAAGAGCATTGAATAGATCCAATTATACGTTTTAAAGTGACTTGGTTTTGATACTTGTTTGTTCACTCATGTTACTTAAAACAAACTTCCTTCAAGCCATCGTTTTTATCCTAGCTATATTTTGTAGATACATAAGTAAGAAATTCACAGAACCATAATCTTTTATTAAGACAAAAATAAAATCTTTGTATAATGTATAATTAATCTCTTGCAGAATTCACATTTGATCAAGATATTTCATTCAAATATATTTTTTACACGCATTAATATTAAAAATAGATATTTCAAGTCTCAGAGGTAATAAAGGTTTCCGGTTTGTAATAAAGAGCACTTTGGTCGCTACCCCTGCGACTATTATAAAAATTGGTTCATTTTTTACGCTCTTCCAATCTGTGCGGGGGCGGATACGTCTCGTATGACAGGATGCACTTTCCTTACACATTTGAAATCACGCGAAATCAACGAATATAATGCTGGCGAGTATAATGTAACAGCTGCTTTTTCTTAGTGTTTCAGTATGAGCGTTTTACAATATTGGCTTACTTTAAAAATTGTAATGTTATAAAATTACATAGATATTATAAACTAATGGATCCGCTACTTAGACGCGTGGAATTATAAGTACGTACTTATATTGATATTTTTTGCTCCTTCAATATACTGAAATAGAATATATGTGAAATTTTAAGTTCGAAATCCTGTTTAATTTTTAAACCTATTATTGAAACCCATTGAGTCCTTTAGATAGACAAAAAAATCTAAAAACGGTTATTTACTATTAAGTATTGTATAACTAACAGTTTTCATTAAAATTTTGACATTCATAATAAAATTGTAATTTTACACACACACATAGATACTTATTTTATTTAGTAAAATTTATATTGATTAATTATTATTGCTTTTTTTATTTTTCATCTATCAAGTGTCCGATAAAAGTAAACAAATATATTATGTTCGCTCTTAGTTAGCAAGCAACAGATGGCTGTGCAATAAGACTATTTTCTGCATATAATAAAAAATATATCGTCAGGAAACTTACATATCGCAGAGATCAGTGTTTGAAACTCGCACGTTTGCTGTGAACCAATGTGGCGGGTTTACCTACTGTCCTCCCTCTTCTTCACTCTGTATCGAATTGAGGAGGTCGGGGCTTCAAGGTTTTACCTCTTTGCCCCGGTTGCAACCGTAACTGGATTTGGAGCCGCTAGAGCCTTTTCCGCATGGCGATGGCTTTTACGGGCTTCGCGTTGGCTACTTCTGCGATTTCGTTGGCAAACCCGAGCGTAGTCATGACATATTCATGAGCTGACATTTGTATTTTATATTATACTTAATTCTGAAACGGTAATACCTACAACCAATATACAATTCAGTCCTGCCCAGCTTTCGCATAAGAGAGCGTACACTGTTTACTTTAATTAATGGCAGCTTAACAAAAGCGTCGCGTCACTGATGTCGCTGGCGATATGTGCTTCATTTTGTATAGGATATAGAATAACATGCGTAAATGATAGTGATTAGAGTGTGAGTACAGTGGGTGCGGCGCGTGCTCGCGTAATTATTGTAATCTCGGCGCGCACGCTGCGCTTGCGACGCTCCCGCGGAGTGCCGACAGCCCGCGCCTTGTGTTGGCACAGTTCGCTCTACATCGTGACTTTCATGTTTATAAAACATACATACATTGTAGCATATGCACATCCAATATGGCAGAATTCTAAACTTTTTTGTGAAGAAATATTTATAATTAAAAATATTAAAGAGTTTTTGCTACCAAATACATTTATGAACTAAGCAGACAAACATATGAGCATATTGCATTTACAATACTTAGCTCAGTAAATATCGCTTGTATTATACTAGTGTGTAATACATAGATTAATTATGGCTTATTCCTATAACACTCAAGTCCCAAACCATTTCTGTCGATAATAATCGAACTCCAGTCCAGCGAGCTAGCTGACCGACACTCAGACTAATACACTACAGTGACAGTTAAGTAAAAGTAAAAATCTTGAATCCCTATAACCTATAACGACGCGTGCGCATCTGTTAAGTCGGCGCCCTCGACGCCGCCCGTCGCGCCCTGTTAATACGTTTTACGCATCGAATTACAATGACACAAATATTATAAAGATCAATTTAACAGTACACGAATCTTAGCACTGAATATAATAATATCAGTCTAAGCATCCAATAGTTAGGTCCGGGCCTGCCCCGTTGCAAGAAAAAAGCAACTTCATATACCTAAAATTATAATTTAGTACTGTTTAGTTAGGGAACGTACCCATACTACATGACCCATCTTTTTACAATTTTACTCCAACCTCTTGTTTTCACGTAGTAAATCTTAAATTTGGTTTTAAATCATTTTAGCAAATAGAAAGTGAAAAAAAAAAATTTTGCTCATTAGCCATTTAAATAGCGATAAGCGCTGTGCGCTATATTTGAATATAGCTTGAAAAATCGCGAGATTTCCCTAAAGTATTGACTACGTGACGAAAACCTAAGACCCAACCCCTGTGACCATGCGTGGTATTTTGAACCCCCTGAACGGGTCACGTAGTGTGGGTACGTTCCCTTATCAGAATCCATCTACATTTTAATGATGAAATGTAACCTAGTTCATTCCCTTATTGAATATAGATAGCCGAGTGAGTACAAAATTTGGTGATTATCAATAAACTGTCGAAGCCAGGAAGAAGAATAAAGAACAAAACAAGACCAAAAGTCTAATAGCCGCTTTCACCTTAATATACTTATTAGTATAACTGTCATTACCATAGCCTCAAAATCACAGCCACATTTCGTAGAGTATTGTGAGGAACCCAGCCTTTGAACTAGTTATGCACACAAGTTTACTTAGTTCATTTGGCGCACAATCGTCCCCCTCAAGTTGCGTATTGTGCACAATAGTTACTCGACACTGAAGGGGTGCAATGTATCCGGTTGCAATCTTACACCAACTTCCGTTCAGTACGGTTTGAACTTCTATAGCCGATACAGTAGTTACTTACATCGGTTATTTTGTATTTTATAGATTATCACGATGTATATAAGTCAAGATCGTAGCAAGTGGAAATCCATCGTCTCTGCGTACCCCTATGGGAAATAGGCGTGATAATACGTATGTATTATGGTCATTACTTAAAATCGGGTTAATTACTATTCATGAATCTTATATGGTGAAGATTTACGTAAATATATTGTTCTTTTGTTTCAATCTGCAATTCACATCAATTGGAATCGAAATAAAGATCAAGATGTAGATGTTACATACTTTATTAATTTTAAACGATGAACATTTTAAGTCTTCGGATATGGAATAAAAAAGAAGTGTATGTGTGTGTGTGTGTGTACAATTCATACACGGCAGAAGTGAAACTTCAGAAAAGTAGCCTACGAGAGAATCAGATAAATATCCCACGAAATAAGTCGAAGGCAAAAATGGAATTAATCACACAGATCAGACTAGCCTAGCTACGTTATGTTGTTTTTATCAAGTGTTTTAATGTAAATGTTACATTATATTATTATTCTATTTACTAATTGGTATCTACTATTAAATCGGGATCTATCTAAATTTATTTAATTTTTTTAACATTCTGATGCACGATCGTAGCGCCCCGTCGTCTGCGGGTCTTTTTTCGTGAGATAAGGTCTATACAATCTACAACAACTTTTATTTTCAGCATTAATACTGAAACGAGTACAAATATTTATTACAAAAAGGTTATCCGGACGAGATAACTATGTATTATGATAGCTTAGATCATATAAACGTCACCTTTATGTATGATAGTAATCATTGATATGGATATCAATTTATCAAAGCCAAGCTAGCATTTCTTGGGCATATCTAATTAACCAGGAGGCATGAACAGATTTTTTCTCCGCTTATATTACTTAAGTACATAGCTTAGAATCTTGAGAAAGGCATGGATCGCCTAAGTCGTCTTCCGCCTACCGGTGATGGAAACATTGTAAAGAAACCTCCGAAACTACTTGGGTCAAATATGAAGGGTATGCCAGCTAATAATACAAGATCCTCGAGCATCCAGGCTGTGGGTTAGCTCGCGCATTCAACTCTAGCCCGGACGGATGATGGCCGGCCCCTTTAAGGCCTGGCCCCACCATTTTCTAGCCGGAGATCTGGGTCTCTCCGGCTACCTCCAGTCTCACCTCGAGGTGAGAGGCCTCTCCGGCCTTTATATGTGGGCAGATCCGGTTTCTAAGGGTATGACAGCTATCGTAAGGTTTCTCAATAATAAAAATAGGAAGGCCGACATATAGTAGTAAGATTTTTGAAGGTTTATCATCATCATCCTATCGTTAATCGCAAGTACTTTCAAAAACGTAACAAATAACGTAAAAAATAGAACATACTTTTTTTATTCATTATTAAAAGGGCTTTGTTGCTCAAGCGACCATGCTGCCCTGATAACTACAATTAGAATATACTTCATTGTATAACATTAAGATACAGCCTAAGAAATATACCTACAGAAAACAATATGCGGTCTTATCACTAAAAGCGATTTCTCCCAGAGAACCTTGGTATGGATCACAAGTTTGTGAAACATGTGCGTATTCTATTCTAGTGTATATTATATTCTAAATCGGTTTATTTTTTGGGAAAAAATTGCAAATATTTATAAACACTATTTCCTTATTGATTTAATGAGTGATGAGCAGAGGCAAGTCTTATAAATGCATAAAATAAATTTTCCTACATATACCTACTTATGAAACGTGAGAATAAACAAGTTGGAGTGAAGTGTAAAATTCCTTAATAACACAAAATTTATCACATCCACGATTGCGGTTCGTATAAATATATCATAATTTAGGGAATGAGGCAAAACGGGCTGAGCTCGTTGCATGTTGCTTGTTGATGCTCCAGGCTCTCCTTATAATTATAGGGTTTCACCCAAAAGCCTTCAATTATAAAATAATAGCAGATGTGGATCATAGTAATAACAATTATTATCACGCTCGCTCGCTATCATTATCGTTGAAATATAGCTGATGTGGTGTCAGTCGTATGCAAACTTTGGTATTTCGTTTTGCATGTGTGCACCATATCAAGTTTTGCTTCAAATCCATAGCTCGATCGTTTACCCGCACTTTCCGCATCTACAAATGTAATACCTTAAATTATATTAATTAGTGATGATTTTTAATGCTGTTTAATTATGAAAATTAGAGTACATACAGTATTTTGCCAGTAAAACAAAATGAGTATAAACGATTTGACTGAGCGTTAAAATAGTAACAAAGCTACTAACACATAAGTGACTTGGTATTTATAACCTTGAAATAACTGTTGTAGATTAATCTGGCCAATTTAAATAATAAATGCCTTATAATTGGAGTAGTTGGGTGGTGAAACAAAGTATTCAAGTTATAAAAAAAATTAACAGATGACCATACATTATTCGCTTATATTAGATTTAGTTGGATATTAAGATAGGGACGTAGTTGAACATGTATTGTAATATAAACGTGTAATGAGTCGATTATTCAAAATCACAAACAAGTGGACTGTCCCGCCTCTTTGCAGTCGTAATCTTAATTAAAGACTTCCTATAAGCGCTAGATACCTACATTTACTTTTGCTGCGTGTAACTTTAATTGAGCATAGAGTTTCATTAAACACAAAAGTGTGTTTTATGTATTTCGAGATTTATATTCATAATTTACTTGTCTGTTTGATTTTGTGACGATCTTATTATTTTTGGAAGGAATTGTAGAATAGTAAGAAAAGTTGTGTGCAGAAATCTTTTGTGTTACAGAGACGTCGAAAAACATATCATCGTTAATATATGTTTATTCTTTTACTAACTTACTACTAATTAGTAAATATCAAATTTGAAATATGTTGGTAGAAATAGGTCACATAGTAGATTCGTGACACGTACCTTCTCGTAATAATCTAGTAATGAAAAAGACACTAAAGCCCATCAAGAGATAAGAGAGGTTTTTTGCCTATTTTAATTGCCGAAGATCAGCAGGATGATTAATAGCCTATTTGATGAAAACTGGTTACTGGTTACGGTATATGGACTTTTGCAACACGCTACTACTGATGTTTTAAAACAAACCATATCGGAGTGGTCTAAGAAAAGTCCAATTGGAAGCCGAGTCCAAAGCTATAGGTAGAATGCACAAGTGAAACATTCTTGAGAAACTTTGCGTATAGGAACATAGCGGCTAAAAGAAATCTTAGTTCATAGTTATAGGAAGCATAATACCATATTTTTTATAAAAGCCTTTCACGAAGTTCTTGTTCGATATCAACTTGCTATTGAAAGTAGCGCAAGAACTTGTGCAAGGATCGTTGCTCTACACAATACGGTCCTCATTACATCAGCAGCTCGGCCTATTAATCATTGCTTTTCTACCGGATAATTCGGCGGTTGATTTAGTGAAAAACAACGTGTTATTATGGGATAAATCTCTATCTAGAAAAGCTAAGAAGGCCTAAGCGCTCCTCTGATTTATTGCGCCCGGGGCTATCGGAGAGTTGCGTTTGATTTGTTATTCCTACGAGAACTTTGTTCTTTTCATCTTTAGTTGAATTTTAATTAATGGCTTTGAAATTATATGCTACGTGTAATTATACTTTTGTATCATCATTGATTATTGCTTTTAGAATGGCACTTTAGTAATTTATCTGTGTTTCGGTTGAAATTAAAGAAAATACCTCGAACTGTTAAATTACCATAGGTCCGATTATGCAGCCATATATACTACATATACCTTATACAGCATTGTGAAATATGGAGTAAGTATATTATAGAGTAAGTGAATTGTAATTAGTTGGACATTTTTAAAAGGTAAATACCAATAATTATAGTTAATCCAAAAATTATTCAGTGAACATTTATTCTGATACTATCGTTAATTTCCAAGAGCTAATTTATTTACTTTTAATATTTTATTGTGAAAAGTGTTTTTATGATTTTTCCATAGTTTGTTATTTAGAAAATAAAAGACTACTTATAAATTGTACCTACTTGGTACTTTACACTATACAGAGGATGAATAGAACAGAGAGCAGACAAATATTTGGTTTTACGTTTGATCTTAAATTGTTACAATTTAATATTTGCCCCAGAACGATATACGAAACGAATAACTTGGTATATTTTAAAATTAATTTTAGACTGACAGTAAAAATGTTTTCATTTTGATACAATTATTTTTTGAAGGTTATTATACTCTTTTATAAAATTTTAATTTTAAAAATAACACATTATTGAAGCAAAGTGGCGCTACATAATATCTAATATATAAATATAGCTAATACATAAAAATCTCGTGTCACAGTGTTTGTGGTCGAACTCCTCCAAAACGGCTAAACCCTAAGTTTTTGTTTGTATATTTGGTAGATATGAGAATAGGTCGTAGATTATTTTTCACCCTCCAATGATGTTTTATATACATATATATATATATATATATATTTATATATATATATATATATATATATATATATATATATATATATATATATATATATATATATATATATATAACGAATTGTTTATCTCGTAAATATAATATGGGTATGTTAACCTACCTAGTTAATTTGTAAAACATTTTAATATGTGCTATGCGGACACGAATGCACCTATCTACAGCAACGACGAAGTCCGGCTTACCCTTTGATATCGAGGCCGTAATGCTCGCGAGGAGATAATATCTTGATTTATTGCGGCTATCGACCCAACCCCCTCTCCTTACTCCGCCATTCTTGTACTCCAACTCACCCGATATCACGTGGCCGATATACTAGCCTTTACATATTTTTGTAATATCTTATTCATAAGCTGTCTAAACGGTACTTATATTAATTATGAATCTCATTTTCTTTGTCTTTGATTTAATCAAATTCATTTTATAAATGCTTATTAAGTTTTTGCCTTATGTAATTGCTATTATAATATTTAAGATATAAATCAAGTTCTTATTTTATAAAAAATTTAGTATAACATAAATAGGCCTCTTAGAACCACGCCGCAATTAATAACGTACAACAATTATTGAACCTTTAATTATAATTAATATTTAATTTTATACATACTTATAGCAATGTTTAAGTACCATTATTTATTATAAAATTAAACTTTATTTTGATAAACATATTAAAGTTTGTTCAATAACATACGACCAAATAAATATTAAACAGTTAACCAAGTGACAAAAATATCTACACAATGATTTTCTGTTTCCTAAAGAAAACATACTTGACCCGAGTACATAGGTATGTGATGAAGGCACAAACGTAAAGCAATTGAAGAGCTTATTTCATGACGACCCTAAATCCTTCGGTCCGAAGTAGTAAGTATTCAATAAAATATCCGCGGTCATAAAGTGGTGCGCGGCTCAACGAGCGGTATTCATCACAAAAAACTGCAAGTAGAAGCTTCGACATGCTCACAAAAGCTCGTAAAAGCCCTACTCTATTCTGTAGTTATTGTTACACAGTGGAAACACCATTATTACACAGATTTGCTCGTTTATTTTGTTGTTTGGCACGTCGTGTCTGTCGACGGTGTTGCTGTCATGAGTGGCGTACTCGAGCCCTTGACTTTCGACGCACCACACTGGAACATGAAGTTCTTCTGTACTTTTCACTCATTCACATGTTGTTAAATGCATTTCTGTAGATGTATATATTATATTTTATATCATCTACTGTGAGTTTCTATTTCACAAACGCAATCTCAAACGAACAAAATCGGTAGACCGAGCCTCGAGCTCTCAATATGAAGCCGGCTAAAGGAAGCCGACTTCGGAAAATGAAGCCGATCGTTTCACAATGCGTCACGCGAACTTAGTTTTATTATATATTTTATTGCATGTGTTCTGCAGACAGGCAGACGGCCCAACTGATGGAAAGCGGTTACCATCGCCTATGGACATTTGCAACATCAAAGGAGCTATCAATGTGCTACCGCTTTCTAAAGAGAGATTGGAACCTGGCCGCTAATGCCAGAACTCAACTAAAGGTTGTTATGGAGGCATACTCTAGACCAGGAGTGGTAGCCAGCCAGACGGGATAATACCCTACCACTTGGCTGTGGGTTCTTTTGTCGCCTCTTACGACAGGCCACCGGGCCGCAGGAAATTATATACTTTCTCTTGCACGGATAGATTAAATAATCGAATTAGTACCAATAAAGATGGAATAGTTTCCACTGAATACCAAACCACATATATACTACCTAAGTTTACGCACACAAGTTTAAAAAAATACTTCACTACATTTGACGTTTCAGTTCACTTAGGCTCCGTCTAACACTTTAATTCGTCTGAAAACGCAATATTATGCATTCAATGTTAAAAGTATTGCTGAATTTAGACTTCCTTATATCCACCACGCTTGTTCATGGAGATTGAGGAATATTCGACGTTGAAGATTTACTCATCATTTTCTGTTATCACAAGTACCTACATGGTAATTGTAACAATGTGCACATTAGACCAAAACAACTGCCTAAACGGTGCATGCGTTTTGTTACTATATTAACCCATTATTAGAATGAGTCGCAGCTGCTTTACCCACTGAGCCCTACTGCTCTCTTATTAACAAATTTTCACAAAGGTGTATTAATTTATTCTTTAGATTGAATAGATAAGTTTAATTATGGATAGTAATATTATTATTTAGAAATAATGAGCTATAAAATTTGTGCAAATAAACAGCTTATTTAGAGGTATATAAAATGTTTATATAAATGTAATAGTCTCTATTAAATTACTGTACGATTTTAATAAAAGACATTTTAATGGAGCAATTTTACAAATCCAATATTTGAAAGTACGATAAGTACATCAGATTTAATCCTATTATAGTCATAAACGGTGTCAAGAGCTGACATCTAAAATATTGTTCCGTGAAGTGAACATCTCAACATCTCGTCACTTCATTGTGTCGACACTTGTGCACCGTTTCCAATGTTCCCATAGACGATTCGTCTCAACGGAAACATTCAAATGAATACCTTTATTCCGGGATTACGCGAAATTTTGCATAGGAAGCGGTCGTCAAATGTCGCGCTATTGAATCTGCGCCCGTGATGAATGAAAGCTTATGAATGGGGCTGAGCTGCAGTAAAGTGACAATAGCTTTGTATCTAAAAGGAGAGATCGAATGTTGACAATGAAATTTGAACGATATTTTGGATAAGCGCGTATATTGAAATGGACTATCTCTGGTTGAGTATTATCCTCCCATACTCTGTCTTTGAATTTATTTTACGATGATGCAAACTAAACTGAATCAATATTTATGCCAGTCTTTTAGGCTTATATTTTAGAATAATACACAGACATGAAATCACACTTGAGCTAACATACGACCAAAATAAAAAGCCTTTCTCCATGAATGCGCCGACGCCTATCTGGTTGTAGCGTGATATTTTAAGTTTTTACTTTTGAATTTGAATTGAAAAATTAAAATTTTATTTTTGAAGTGAACCTTTTTTTAGAATCGTTGTGATTTGAAACTGGATGAAACGAAAAAAAAGATACTAAAGAGAGATTTTAATCATTTAAACACTATGCTCATAAAGATAGAGTTGGAAATATTTTGAAGTTCATAAATCAAATTGAAACTAGAGTATTTGTTTCCTATATTAGTTACCATAAGCCTCTCGTGTCATTTGTTCTAAGTGAAAACATGGAATCTGAATAATATGTGTTATAATATATCTTAAATATGTAATATGTGAAATGAAATATTTTGCATTAAAATAGAAAACAATTTTTGAGCTCGGTAAAAATATTATAAAAATAATAAACATTATAATTATCCTAATACTCCTGATAGTCTATTCCTTTTTGCCTTCGACTTATTTCGTGGGATAGAATTTACCTATATTTGACAATTATTTGACTGTATAATTTAGAACCTCCAAGCGACAGACAAATAAACCTATTGAAATATTAATCGGCCTGAATCAATCCGCGACCCCTTTGCCGTTGTAAGAACGGAGAGTTCATTATTTATGAATATTAGTCCATTTTTATTTAGTCAAAAAAGCGAGGAGCGACGTATGGCCCGCCGAGCGCCCGCCTGCAATTAACCAACGCAACCCTGTAATTATGGTCAGTAAATTTCTGGATGCGACCCGGCTCCGTCTGCAGCTATATTGTTCTATCTCGCCGGATTATTATTGGAGATTAGCGAAGAGAAGACATTGCTGCAAAGATGAGTCACATGTATCAAATATGTATTACTTTCACGCCCAGAGGGTAACAATTTTCTTATTGAGATTTTTGTTACTTTAAGGCTTTGGACTCAATTGGCAAATAGTTTGTACTTGATTGTCTGTTTCCCAAATACCTATCATAGAGGTAAACAGTTTATACAAGGCGTACAGTATATTGTACATACATATACCTTGTTTTTTCTTACGAGATAAATTATGAATATTTTATTTAAATTATGTGTTCAGATAGTAATTAATATCATTTAAGACATTTTCTACTTTAATGTCTAACTTTACACAGTCGTGTATGATTAGTGGAATTTGACAGCAAGTTGTAGTCTATTTGGGGCTATAAAGTTAAAATAAGAAGAGAAAAAAAAAAATACAAGTAACTAGGAGTTGAATTTTTTTTGTGTACATAATTGCATCCTGCAAAAGTCAGATCTTAAAAACATAGCAATGTTCCTTAAATTAATTTTTAAAGAAGTCAAGAGGAAGTGGAATATTAGCTCCAGAGTCGTGAAAATTGTATCCTAACTTTTAAACTATCGAGTGGAAATTTCATAAATTAAATTGATTTATGACAAGTATGAGTAATTTTCCATTAAATAACTTTTTCTCGTTTCGTAGTCAAATGACGTAAGCACTTACCCATTTTTTTCATAACTGAATTAATATTATTAATAGCTGTAAACACATTTCTTGTGACTTTAAACGGATCTTTACGATACACTTACTTTAAGTAAAGGACGTCATATATTAGCACCAATTTCATAGTTATTACTTTACGATTAAATAAAAACAGAGGCTCCCCTCCAAACATTAGGGTGCGCGCTAAAAGTCGAAAATTTCTTTATACCGCTAAAATAGACAAAGAATAAAATAACAAAAACTTTTAAACTTAATTACACGTGGGCTCTATCTTCGATGGCATCGCGGCGCAGTGACTCGTAATCGAGTTTCCTATTTAATAATTTAAGACGGGGACTGTTGTATATTCAATATTCATAAAAAAAAATATATGATAATTATAGGCTTTCGTCACGTTACCTCAATACACGGACATCCTTCGTAAATTTTGAAATGAATGAAACATGTAAAACATCAAATGCTTTTCATAACAGGAAATAAATATCAATCTCTAAATTCGAAGCATGATGATCTCTGACCCCTATTCATTCACAATTAGACTCATGTCGTGACACATTGAGCGTTGTCGTTGTCGTGTTTAGCCGTGATTCCAAGACACAATGGGATTCCCGTCATGACTCGGCAGAATTTGGACCATTCATATAGCGCCTCTTATTAATGACCATACATATTTTAAATAACTAGCAAAGATAATATTTAAGTTATAACTATGTCCAACAGTTTATCAATTTACAAGCAATACCTAATAAGAGAAGGTATACAACTATACATACTCCCTTTAGAGAGCGACTGCACGTTGGTAACATCTTTGGTGTTACAAATGTCCATAGGCCAAGTTTTTTTATTTTTTTTATTGCACGAATTCAGCAGACAGGCAGACGGCCCACTTGGTGGAAAGCGGTTACCAGCGCCTCTGGACATTTGCAACACCAAAGGTGCTACAAATGCGCTGCTGCTCTCTTGAGGAAGACTGAACACAAACCAAGGTTGTTATGGGGGCATATTCTAGACCAGGGGTGGTAGGTATCCATTCGGGCAAATGCCCTACCATCTGGCAAAATGGTAACTGCTTTCCATCAGATGAGTCTTCTCTCTGTCTATTGAGTTCATGCAATAAATAATAATTAAAAATAATACAGTGGTAAAAAACGGAACAAATAATTTGTAATGTTTGTCTTTTGTTTAAGTATGCCGAAGCCCTGTTTTTCGAAAAATTTTGGCATGACTAAGATGAAATTGGGTAGCAAAGTATCTTCTACACACATGCTGCTATATAATGGTAGGTATACGTAGTGTATTAGATAAAGGAATACATTTTTTTTTATCTAAGTTAATACTTAATGTACAAACTGTGGATTTCCTAGTAGTCCCGAATATAATAAGTATCTTATGTATTTGGTAGCCCTAACTGGTAACAACCGATTGTGAGAGTAAAATGGGCTCTTCAGATAAATCATTTTCTTTCTCTACTAAAAATTCTTTTAACTTCGACGTTGAGGTAAATAGTCCTTTTTTGGAGAATACAGATAGGTGTAAGAGATAGCATAAATTTCCACCACCTTATCCGCCTTTGTTTATTTGTTTAGGCCCCCTGATCTAATAATATGAACTTAAAATATCTAATTTAACAATACTGTTTAGCCCAATAAAGGTAAAAAGTACCAAAATAAGTATCGGCTCACCACTATGGCGACCTGCGACCCACAATTTGCATACAATGTTTTAGTGTGTGGGCGATGCGCGCGCGCATTCTTCGTTCTGCTACGCTCTCGCCTCGAGCTATCACTGTACATAATAACGACTATTGATATGTAATCTCATGTTTTAGGATGTGACCTAATGTGAATATCAGCGCATACCGTTACAAATTAAATAAAAATCTATATTAGGAGAGTTTCTGCATCTTTCTAATATTAAATTTACGTGCTAAATCATAATACTTTATTTTTGATAGCCACATATTAATTGCGGTAAATTATTTATCTGGAAAACGTATGTATTAAAAATAATAATCTATACATAAGTAGTACAGTATTTATATTGTGGTGTAATTTAAACATGATACTTAACTATGTTAACATTTGATAGATATTTTTTTATTGCTGAAGCACAGCAGACAGGCTGCAACCCAACTGTGATGGAGAGTTGTTACCATCACCTATGGACATTAGCAATACCAGAGGTCCTGCCAATGAGCTGCCGGTCTTGAAGGAGAAACTGGAACATGGAACTAGATGTAGTTTGTTTTGATCGATATCTAAATAAATTACATCTTTGAAACTAAAAAGTGGTACAATATATCCAATTTCTCTACACAACACATTGTTTTAGTTGTATGAAGAACTTCTGAAATCTCAATTTCTATAACACATATTAATCTTAAACTATATCGTATACTTTCCAACATCCAAGTGTTCATGGTAACAGCTTTATTTCTGATCTATTTTATCGGCTTCATAATTTCCAGTTCGCTTGAAGCGGGCAAACATTTGCATAAAAAAGCCATGACTATTTTCATTTCACAGCGATGTTCTCATCGTGCGGAGGGTTATAGAGAATGTTGAGTGGGGTTCGGCGCAAGTTGACCGCATTACGAGCGCGACAAAGCGGGCCGCACCCCCAGGGACTATTTATCAAATGATCATTTGATTTTCTTGTGTTTGATCACTGAGCACATTACAATTTGCAACAGCCACTACTCATTTGGATTTAGGTTCACTTGATTATTTCGTTTTTTAATTTATGAATAGGCCCCAAGTATGTAATTTTAACAAAAAAAAACCATGCCAGTGAGAGTCGTAATCCATTCGACAAACGATGGTTAAATATCTGTAGTCTCTAAAATTCAATTTGAGCTACAGACTCGAGGCCTTTATAGTTATAAGAATCTCGCATTAAAAAACGATATTCTTAAAGAATCCTAAATGCGTCGGTGCCGGAGGATCGCGACGTACCTACTTACTCACCACGATTAAACCGCAGATATCTTAAGATATAATAATATGTCTTACAATGGTCAGGTAAAAAACACTTATAATAAACGTATATGTCTAACGAGATTAATGAAAGTAGATAAAAAAAGAGGTATAGAGGTATGTTTAGATCATAGCAAGTGAAAGTCCATCGTCTCTGCCTACCCCTATGGGAAACAGGTGTGATAATATGTATATACTCGTGTGTAGTAAGTGTGTACTATATGACTGTAAATTACAGGTGTGCGAGCGATGTGTAAAATTTGGACCAAAAGGAGTATCTCAATCGCTTTGGTAGTGGGACCAAGTGAGGACCTCTACTGGTGTGATGATTTCCATACATAACTTTCATACTAAGTTGTGAAAATAATAGTATCAGTAGAAAAATAAGAATTTATAATTTAATACATAGTAGGGCGTGTTATTCTACTCAACACCATACACACTTTCATAGCATCTACCTTACTAAAAATCGAACTTAAAGCTGTCGACCCACTCCTGGCAAGTACGCCACTCGACCCCATGGGCTGATATCTCGCACCCTCGCCCTCTCAACTGAGGATACGTCTTATAAAATACGATCTGTTTTGATTGTGGCCCGGGGCACAAATCAATTAGGCCTCCCCTCGGCCTCCCCTGGCCCCCCGCGGCGCCACCGCCACAACACACGAACCAGTGGCACGTTTTATGACACATCTCACAACGAACCGAAAAGCGATTCATTAACATTCACAGGCTTTATTAGGATCAATTGACTTAAATCATTTCCACTTTTGCTAACACGTAGTAATTGGTGATTGCTTCTCTTAATTTTCTAAATTTTAGTCAATTGAATTTACTTGTAGCAGATTTTATAAAAGGATTATGATGAAAATTTTATTATTCTTAGTAGTTCAACAATCAAAATTTGCATTATAATAAATTATATCGTCCTATAAATATTCAACTGGGCACCAGCCTCTGCATTTCTGAGGATCAGATATACCATCTACTTTTACCCAAACCTAGTTGATGATAGATTCATAAATCAATAATCGAAATGTGTTGGTTTCCTTGCGATGATTTCCTTATATATTTTAAAAATAAGCATAGATATTATACTAAAATATACTTACTCTACCCGCTATAAGTGCTTGGTAAATCGAACTGATCGATACAAAAATAAATAATTTTGTTGTTATTGTCATGTCATTATAATCATACATAGAGATAATGTTACATTATAACCATTATTAATTATAATTAAAATTATAAATTGATACATTACGTTTATCGAAAACAATGTTCCATTTATACTTTTAATATAAAGTCGATCGTAAGTCAATAACTTTAGATAGCGTGCAACAACATTAGGCGTATCGATTTACTATTAATCTTCCACTTAATATAGAAAATCTAATATAGAAAATAATGACGTAATAGAGGCCGCCGGCGACAGGGTCGTTTCCCACGCCGAGGCCGCTGGTCCGAACAAATTTTATTTCTTTAAGATGAAAATAAATTAAATTTTGGTAATCAGACGCCAGCCGACTCCTTAGCCGTTTCTTCGCGATATTTCTAAAAGCTATTACAAATACATTTATATTACCACACAAAAAGGCTCTCGGGCAATTTTCGCCACATAATGAGGCCATTATGTGGAATTTTGTTATACCAACATAATAACGCCGCCCTTTATTCCACCGATCCCGTCCGAGAGGTCTTCGTGTCTTAAAGGACAATAATATTATTCCAGACTTGATGAGATTTTCGTGCTAAAAATTCAAGACGAAATTGCCATCATTATGTATTTAACCAAGAGGATTAAGACAAAGCGGACACCCGAGTCGTTCGTCTTAAAACGCTTGCAAGAAAACTGCACACCATAAAAACGCTACAGTTATAAAAAGTAATATAAGAACGTATATGAAATGACTAAAGTCAGTATTAAGATATGAGTAAATTTTTATAGCGTAAACGTAGTTATTAGCTTATTATTTTATCGCAGTTTCGAGTTAGCCATTTTGTCATAGTCAATTGGTTACTCAATATACCTATTAGTAACACATTCTAGAATAGAATATTTATTCTATTTTTAAAATCACCGTAATAATTTATATACATAGCACTCATATCAAATTTAGGGCTGATTTTTCAATCATCAGATAAAAGTTATCAATCGAATAAATTATAACCTGACTAAATTTAAAAGTGAAACGATTCAACTGTTTATTTATGCAACTGTCATTTTCAATTTTCCCGTGTTGTGTTTTATTCTGTAGAATAACTTTTATCTGATGATTGAAAAATCGGCCCTTAATAAAATAGCATTCGTTTGTAAAAAGTTACTCGCTATTTGTGATGACCTATCACAACATAAACCGATATAAACCTATCAATAAATTAAAAGTCAAACAATTTTTTATGGATTCTAAATTCGAAGGCTGATACAGCTCTTAAGATACGGTTTACAACTGCCAAAATCTTTACTTTCACAATAAGTTTGTAAACTAAAAACAATTACTTATTATAATGAAGGTACCAGGCTATCATCCGTTATAAACCAATTTTCTTAAAAGTTGCTGTTGAAACAATAATTAAAATTTATAAATACACACACACATATATATATATATATATATATATATATATATATGTGTGTCTTGGTTAGAATTGTAACGTCATAACTTGAATAAAATTACTGATCAACAACATTGAATTGTATTGGTTGAAAGGCTCAGACCAGAAAGAATACGTCGCGCGCCGTTATTTAATGACTAACAGTTTGGTTGATTCAACCAAATTAAAAGAATAGAATGAACTGTATATTATTAGTTTTATCGAACGAGTTCTGTATAACTTTGGTATTGTTACAGCATTCTGCGTCTACGCAAGGGCGAAAGACGAGCTGACTGTAATAGCGCTATCGTGAGCTGTCCATTAAAACGTCACCGCGCGCGCACCCGATCTGCAGCATCCACAACTATAGATCACGCTTAATCCATCCTACCCTTCTATTATATACTAACTACAGCGCACGCTTACTTTATTGTCAGGATGATGTTTTCAGCCTTGTTCATGTCTAAGCACCAATCATGAGATATTACTTCTGATTAAATAAGTGATAGCAGATTTCAACAAGTTATTCAAGTGAAATTATAAATTTTTGTTTATAGGCAACATCGTCGTTGTTAACCCGTTGATGTTAACTACTGGATATAACCCTCTCTCAAACCAAACCAAAGACCAATTTTCGTTTTATCACATCCAATTCCTGCTAGCAACTTCACCTGGACAATCACTTACAAGTAGTACAGTTGTAGAAGTATAAGGATTAAGTCTAATCCTTATACTTCTACAACTGTGACATTTTATGCGAGAGAAACAACAGAGGGTTCGTTACTATTATTAGGCATTATATTTAAACATACTAACACAATACAATTTAATAGCATTAATACTAAACAATAATAACAAATAAGACATACCTACTTTAGTGACAACAGAAAAATATAGGTGAATTCATACTAAATGTCAAATCCAAAATATATACATAAAAAAGAAAAAGAGTATTCAATATTATAAAAATGTCAATCTCTGAGCTAGACTGATATAGTTTCTTTTTATTGAAATTCATAATCCACTGCAGATAAATAAATTCCAAAATTAAACTGCACAAAGAATACGATACTAAACGGATGCCTTTAAGATTTTCAAGCAAGGGCATCTCTAGACAGTAGATAAAAATAGAATATAGAGACTTTAAGACAGCGGAAGGTTTTACCCGTTGAAAGGATCAACTTTCCCCTGTTCACCCGCTTATTCAATAAAATTCTTGTAATTTGCGATTTTATACAGTTTACGAGATATGTATTTCAATTTACGAGCCGCGGACAAGAGGGCGAACTAAAGATCTTTTGAGTCCAGGTAAAGCTATATTTTCCACAAATTACTTGCCAATTATATAATTATAACATTAGGCTTTGTAAAATATCAAAAAAGTTTCAATAAACTACATCACATTGCTGCTGTATTCTGTATAGGTATATTTTATACAGGTGTATTTTATAATTTCTTAATTATTATGATTTTATGAATTACTTATCCACATATGCATAGGTACCTAAATATTGTTACGGGCTACAGGACTCGAATTAAAAATGACGTTGGAACTACTATAGAATTTAGAACTGTACAAACACGTATAAAACAAATACAAAT
Organism: Dendrolimus houi; assembly: GCA_039645545.1. Lineage (NCBI taxonomy): Eukaryota > Metazoa > Arthropoda > Insecta > Lepidoptera > Lasiocampidae > Dendrolimus > Dendrolimus houi. Next base: position 16,912,240 of record CM077127.1, on the reverse strand, counting down.
AAAACTGGATGCCACCAGTTCACACTGCATCATTCAATGCAATTCGACACGCGTAAAGTCCGTCGTCTATATCGCTAATCGAGAGTTCTACAAACGTCTTACTCGTCTCGTAGTCGACGCTTGACTGCCCGCCCCTCCATTCGGGCATTGTCTTATACTCACTACACAGTAAAATAAATTGGCCGCGCGCACTGAGTTTCCGAGAAATAGTAATTTGCACACCTGCAAACGGCCACAAAGTCGAAAACAATAACAATAAGGATTAGTTCGACGCTAATGATGGTTATAAAACAAATAGAAAATAAATAGCATGTTTTTCTTAATTACAAATTCAAAACACAAAAGAATTCCTAATCCGGGAAGACAATAAACTGCGCTTACAACAGGCAGCTGTGCGCTTATCTTTAACGGCATGTAACACTATGATAGTCACTTTGTTTCTTCACGGCTTTAGAAATGAGCCAACAGAGTATGTAAGTACCTATTATGGTGTTGTTATATGTGTACTTTTGATAACGGGGATAAATATAATTTAGATTAATACAAGAAACTGGGATAATTTACACACGAAAAGGGTTAAACTATACGATAAGGAAGCAGTGTAGAAATCTCTATATGTCAATATCACTTTGCTAAGCTGTTTGTCCCCTTATGATAAATTAGCTACTTATAGATATTCTTTAAGGAGTGGATTTAGTCATAGACTAATTTTTATTCATATAAATAAACGATTCCCCTTCAAAAGCTTACATGGGCGAAGCACCCAGTCTAATTTAAAATATCGATGTAGATAAAAAAATAATAGGTATTGAGAAATTTGTAAATCCATTACAAATTCGCCACATCTTTTCTGGTACGCACTGCCGAAGAGTGGAATAATTTTCCGGAGTTTATTTTTCCTGACAAATACAATCTTGAAGTCTTTAACTCACGAGTGAAAAGGTATCTTCTCGGCAAGCGTGCTCCATCCTAGACCGCGTCGTCACTCATCATCAGGTGAGACAATGGTCAAACATAAACCTATATACAACTATTAAAAAACCTGTTTTATCTAAAGCATGAAGGAAACTCAATTTCTTTCCTTTATAATTTACGAACTTGATTAAATTTCTGATGGTATAATTGTTTGCAAATTACTACACGATAATATAATGTGGCCCGAGTGCAATAAATTGCACGTAATTTAATGCGGAGTGGACGAGAATTGATCGTCGCGAGCGCACGTCGTGGCCTCGCGAAGTAAGCACGCATGCATAAGATAAATATTGCATAAATAATCATGGCTGGCTACGTAATAGTTTTGTATGACATAACCAGCTGCGGCTGATTGGATAATTGTTTCTTAAGCAAACATATCGAAACAATATAATTTAGACAAATTAAAATGGAATTATAATACTATTCCATTATCCGAAAGACGAGCGTCGCAAATTACTGCTGAGGCATTAAACTATGAGAAATAGCTCAGTTTCCACTAGAGTAATTGAAGATGCGAAAAAACTTACAAATGATTATTTTTTTAAATGTTAACACAGAAATGGCAAGTTGTCTCAATTATTCTGTTACTTAATCATAAAATTATAAAAATGTAGCGAACTACTGGCTTCATGGCTTGTTATATGATATCACTAGCTGTGCCCGCGACGTCGTCCGCGTGGAATTTGTTTTCAAAACCCCCGATTTTGAAACATTCTTCATTGGTGCTCCGCTCCTATTGGTCTTAACCTGATGATATATAGCCTATAACCTTCCTCGATAAATGGGCTATCTAACACTGAAAGAATATTTCAAATCGGACCAGTAGTTCTCGAGATTAGCACGTTCAATCAAACAAACAAACAAACTCTGCAGCTTTATATATTAGTATAAGATTATAAATGAAAAACACAAATACCTACTATACACAAATAAAACTTTTCCACTGTAGTGATGGCGCTTAGCTGTTTCTGATTGACCGTTATTTGACTAATATTGAATAATAAATACATTACATTTCATATCTATTGTTCTAAAATGTACGTAATTTTAATCTATGGTAGATTTAGAGCAAATGCTATATATATCGCAGGGAGTAAGATGGCGCAAAATGCATGTGCACTTTATGTGTTGTAATTAAAAAAAACCCTTTTATTTGATCCATAACGAACATAAGACATGTTCGTTATGGATCAAGTAATTATTTTATTAAAATATAATTTGAAGATTTATTATTTTGTGAACTAAATAATTCAAATTTTGGACCCCTCGTCTGGGTAAAGGCCTCCTCCAGTTGCGCCCATTGTCCCCTGTCCGCGGCCACTGCGAGCCACCTTGGGCCGGCCACGGCACGGATGTCATCGTCCCAAAGCTTGAGCGGGCGCCCCGCAGGATATTTGTCGTCCGCAGGACCGCGCCATTTAGTCACTATCTTTATCCATTTCTGGTCCGAGTATCGCGCGATATGTCCAGCCCACTTGCACTTGACATTTCTGACATAACCTATAAGCATATTTTACTTTAAATTCAATCTTGGAAAGTCAGGCAGATTGACATATGTCATGGGAACGATAATATATAATAAACTCCCGATAAATATAATAGACTCACCATCTGCCAATTTGCTAAAAATACGGCTCAAGAGGTGGTTAGTAGAGCGCACCATTTACACATATATGATGAAACTATGACATACATTTAAATTACACAAATAATTGACGTATAACAATGTCACCAAAAATGATTTATAATTTAGTTTTCTTTCTTATACCTGATTTACGTAGCCTATCTTAGAGAGGGTAGATCGCCCGTGCAATAAATAACTAGCTCCATGTAAACAAAACAACTTGGAAACAATCTATAATCTATAGAGATCTATACAATGTAGCTGTCATGTTTTAGAGCTAGTAGATATATGGAGAAATACGCTTACGCATCTTACATACCTGTGCTGAACAATTTGTAACAAACCATTTATATATTAGAGATATAAATACACACAGTCTGACCAAAATATCTCTTTCAATCAAATAGATTGCGTAGAATCGATTAATATTTATGGTCGTTTTCTAACCTAAAAAAAATACGCGGAAGCTATTTCCAAAAAAAAAACCAAAACAACGATCGCTAAAATGTTGACAGCCATATATTATATATCTTGCTAGCTTTAAAGTACAGTCGAATAATAAATATAATATTTCTTTCGCTGTCGGTGTTTTTAAAACAGTTTACAAGTTTGCCTTGTTCAGTGTAGGTTGGTCTATTATGGTGTTATGTATGAAATGAGTTTCGTTCCTTCATTTATTTAAATATATACATACTAACTCTCGTACGACAGTGACGTATGATAAATTGATAAAACTATCAGAGATGCAAGTTGTGCGAGACGCTGTAAGGCGTCGCGTCCAAAATAGCCGGCCAGATATCCGCCGCTCTTATGACAGCGCGCCCGATATTTATGTCGCGCGGCCCCGCCCACCGCCGTGGCTCCATTCAGCCTGTTTGTATTTATTTCGTTCCTATTTATTTGTATTTGCCTTCGCTTTTGAATTATGCATGAGCGGAGCGTTTCCTTCGTGTGTAGGCAGCGTGACGCCGTCGCTTGTCGTGCGACCCCATCAGCTTTTTCGGCACTTTTCACTTCGAATACCACATTGTTATTTACACATTGTGGTTTCACGTTCTACTAAAAGATCTATAGATAGTATTATGTTAAATTGTCTAATATTTCTCTGAGACCTGCCTGAACATGTTGCCACATCTCATTTATCAAACACGTCTAGATCAGACGGTTCGGCGGCGGAAACAGTCAAATCACTCAAGCGGCGCAAATATGCATCCCTCGGGAAGAGTTATATGTTTGCGCTGTTTTCTACTGAAACACTTAGACCGTGGGGTCCTGAGGCCATGAGCTTCTATAAAGATCTTACAAAAACGACACATTGACTCTGAGTGATCAGAGAGCTGGTTCCTACCTGGTTCAATGGATCAGTATGGCGATTTAGCGAGGTAACGTAGCCAGCCTTCTGGGAATCTTACCCATTGACTTCGATGACCTAGGCTCAGTATTCTATTTAGTCTTAAGGGATTATAGATAGAATACAATATAAGTTAAGTTTCCTTCACTGTAGTTGATTATGTATTAGTTAAGTTAGTATGCAGCTATATTCTATTTCTCTTAGAAATGTAATATTGTTATTCGTTTCAAAGCGAAGATTGCTTTTCGTGAAGTTAATTAACAACGGGTGGAGTATAACGAAATTAATTGTCGATAGCAGCATTCGATTGGTGGATGCGTACGTTTATTATATCGTTCGTTTATTATTTAGTAGGTAAATCACAGGTGGGATATCGCGCTGTGTATCGATTCGGCCCGCCCTAACGCGATTTACAACGGCTTGCGTCAACCGGCCGCGCTGCTTGATTTTACATTTTGTCTCTACTTGACTATATAAAACTTTTATTATAATGAAACATTGTTAACGTTCAATTTGTTTAAATAAAAACGGTTCTGATACTTGGATACTTACGATATTCTATGCATATAAAAAAGGTCGTTTTTACTCAGCGTTGCTAGATAAAGTACGGGTTCTTATTGTACAGCTACTGTTAGGTAATTGTTCATGTCAAGCATCGTCTGTAAAAAGCAAACACGGTCAAAAAATAAATATCTATAAAAGATAAATTTATTTATCAAAATTGTATTTGAATTATACATAGAGATCACATCACAGTGATAACCTAACCTAACCTAACCTATACCGATTGGTAGATAGAAACACAAAACCTCGAGAAAAAAATTGTGTAAAATATTTTATTTAAACGCAACAAAAGGACTGGGTAGAATAGTCCGCACCAAACTTATTTTAGTAACTAAAACTAGAAGGCTAAACAGTAAATGATTTGGTATTAAAAATTGCCTAGATATGGGGCAACCATCCGTTGCTAAATACAAGTGATCATATACTCCGCATGGACTATCACACCGTGTAAATTTTTTGTGAATTACACAAAAAATATTCATACAAACTTAATAAATCACAATTACTGGATACAACGTAAACTGTCCACCTTTCGAGTTCAACTAATAACCGATACTTTATATAATTTAAATTTAAATCAATGATACCCTCAATTACACTGACAACATGCAATTATTGTTTTATATTAATTACTGGTTAATTAATAGTTTACAAGCTTATAGGTATATTCGAAATTCATGCTATTGTCAGTCATCAAATTGAACTAGATCACGTGATGAGTAAAATTCTTAAAGATTGCTTAGAATAACATGTCATCTTGATTATTGATTTTTTTTGTTGACGAGAATGTATTTTAACTGTGACCTTTAAGTTAATCTAAACTGATAAAGGAGTTTTATTCTACAATAATATTTATATAAGACCTCCTTCTAAGGACAGGCCTGACCTTTTCATAATATAGTGCTTAATAATAAATAAATCTTTTTGCTTGTTTAAATGACAAATTGTGTATAAATATAATATTTAAAATTATTTAATTTTACGAAATTACCTTATTTACTAACTTAAAAAATACAATTACAAGTAAGTATATTTACATAGTTTACAATTATAAAATTACATATAATCGAATATAATAAAAGAAAACTTATTTGTATTGTATTCTACACATAGTCCCTCAAGACTATAAGTAAGATACTGAGCCTAGATCACAGTCTTCTATGGGTAAAGTGCCCAGAAGGCTGGCTACGTTTCCTCGCTGGATCGCCATACTGATCCGTTGCCCGAGGTAAGCACCAGCCCTCTGATAAGCTGAAGAGTCAATGTGTCGTTTTGATACATTTTTAATAATTATTTATTTAATATAAACTAATTTATCTAGATTTTTCAGTTTGTTTTTCGGTCTTTGATATGACCTAATTCAATGGGCAACTTTAGAAAGCAAAAATGAAAATAAGATCTTGTTTTGGAAAATTAAAGAGTTCCGCAAAATAATATGGTGAAGTCGTAGGTTAAGGAGAAATAATAAAATAATTTATAGTTCTGCTCTCTTAAGTGTTAGAAGTTCAAGCTTGTGTCAAATATTTACAATAATCTTTAAGGAAATAGGCACCGGGCAGTGGCCGGCATTATAGACCAGCTTCAGATAAATTGTTGGTTTGACTGACACCAAACAACATGTTTCTTGTAGTAGCTCGAAAATAACAATTCTACACACATTACCTACTTGCTTAAAAACAATCAATAGATATCCTACAGTTAGGTATATTTATTCATCTTTAACATAATAGCCCCTTTATACAGTTTGTATTAGCTTTGGGGTTAGTAGAATACAATATTTTAAGCAACTACTCTAAATTATATATTCTTTACGCTAATGTCACAATTGTCACTTGTTTTTTTAACAACTTATTATATAGAATAATAGAAGAAACTTGATAATATTTTGAAATTAAAACGCCACAACAAAATACCTTTCAAGTTTACATTATAAACACTCCTAATTAAATTTCAACTTGCGTGAAGTAAGCGAATGAGTTAAAATACTTAAAAACAGTGTCAATGCCTCCTAAGAGTAGATAGACAATGGCGGGCACTTAAATGTATTTAATATTTTTAGTCTGACAACATAATAGGCGTAATAAGAACCAACACGTGCGCATTGCATCGCATGATGCTCCTCATCAACCAGCTCTTGGCGCGCGATGCGTTTATTAGTGTTTTATTGATTGTTCTAAAAGTCAACGGCATTGTACATACATGAATTATTAGCTCAATATTCTTACTACTCCGTGAAACTTGTATAGATACATATATAAGTATATATTTTAGTATACACTTCATGCAATCGGAGTTGTAATACCTAATTAAAGCATCGAGTAAAAATAACTCTGCCAAATGCGTGGGATTCCAGGAAATATGAGTGACATTCATCCACTGTTTGTGTCTTTTAGATTAAAAAAACCATTTAATTGAAATAATCCTATGATATTGTTTAAACCTTTTTTTTCTACTTCATAGTTTAAAATTATTGTGACATACAAAAACATATGGAGCGACATAAATATTTCATAAAAGTTGCCTTTTTGCCAAAATAGCTACGGAATAAAAAAAAAGAATAATAACACACATCCTTTTATGTTTTTTATTAATGAAATTGCTTAATTAATATTGCGTATGAACCGGCGCCAGTTAATTAATACCTACAATACAAGATATAAATAATAATTAGGTACATAGAAAAGTCTGTATTTCTATAAATAATACCTAAACAAAAAGCCGCTCAAGTACGTGTCGGACCTCGAACAATATAGGGTTCCTAGGAATATACAATATTTTGGCTTCTTAGCTATACAACACTAACAGTCTTATTCATATTGAGTTAGAGTATGTTTATAGTCTACATTAAGAAACTTCAAGCGCCGAAAAACTTACTCTAACTCAATATTAATAAAACCGTAAATATATAAATTCAAAAATAAGTTTTATATCACAACAGTTATTTCTAACACCCCTATCAGAATTAATATGAGATGAATAAAAGTTCTCTACTATATATACATGGAAAACTTCGTCCTAGAACTAGGTGCTTAAAAATGTCTTTCCGGGAGAGGTAATTAATCTGAAAACTTGCCCAAAAGCCTCTTCATCGTTGCCATAACAACACGGGTGTCTCTTGGGTTGATACCTCTCTTCAGTTTATGGGTTCATTAAGTGCTCCCATTTTATTTATATCCCCACGGACCATTGTTACAGCAGGGGAAATTAGGTAGCACTTTGTCTGTAGCTGACTTTGCACTGGGGTTTAGGTTAAGCGTGTGTTGGGTTTATTTAGAGACTATCTGTGCTCGCCACTTTATTTGCGCGGGACTTGGACTATACCTATTCATATCTTATCACTGCATCTTAATGTTTTTTTTATTTTGTAGTCATAAAATAATATTATTATAATTGCCATTGTATTAATGTTTTGAATAAATTAATAGGGTGCCAATCATTAAAGGGCGGATGCCAACTATGGTATTACCTATTTACCTACACGCAAACTTAAGATACAATTCATGTTTTAATCCCTACATTTTTATTGAAATCTGTTGATTACTTTAGGAATAGGAATCTTTCGGACAAAGAGAGAAAAAAATGAAAATACTATGCGCCGTCGGCCACAGTATAAATAACAGTTTTCCCGCTAAACGTCTCCAAAAGCTCTTAGTAAAAGATGATTTCGGGATGTCATCTACAATTATGATATTTTAATGCTAAACAGAATGAGAAAAATAAGTTAGGTTTATCTTTGTTCCGAGCGATTCTTCGAAGAGTCATAGAGTAACTGTCACAGATGTATGATTAACGCATCATACCACTTACATTCCTTGACGGCGGCCGCCCGTTACGAATTTATCTCATTTAAATTTAGCGCGGCGCGTGCCGTTCGCGGGTGCTTCGGGGGACAACGTCGGGGGTGGGGGGCGAGGCGCCGTGGGCGTGACGTTCCACCATCACTCAAGTGACGAAAATTGACGGAAAATGGGCGGACACCGCTTGGCCGCGACGTCATCAATTACCGCGTCCCGACGGTCACCGGCGTGCACTCTCGACGCAACACTAACCGAGAAATGCATTTCTAATATACTCTTTAATGCCATTATTAGAACACGTTTCTTTGTTATTCACATCTAGTTTACTGATCTAGTTGAAACTGTGCTATAATATTAGTTTTAGTTCAAACATTCCTAAATGCGTCTACAATGCTTAGAAGTATATAAATGTTTATTTACATACTTCTAAGCATTGTAGACGCATTAGTTCTTCGTTATTAATGCGTATCAAGAACGAAGAACTAAGGATATAAATTAAATCAGCCCATAAACATATCAATGTTTATAGAAAATTATAGAATCTCTCTCTTATACTTTACCTTACTTGTTCTAAACCCATTGATAGGTTTCATACATTGATACTCTCAATCAGGTTACCTAATAATGTTTTTTTTCACTGTTAGTAAAGCATTTTATTTTAACAATATGTATATTATAAAATTGAAATTGAGCTTAAATAGAGCGTGCCCGAATAAGGATGTCCCGACATTAAAGTGAGGCACGGGAACTTTAACTAGTGAACTACTTTACCTGCGTAATCATTATTCTGAATTAATCTTGATGTTATTGATACATAGAAAAACTCGAAAATCTGCTCGTACAACACAGCACGCCATAGCACAATCGGTCATCTCATCATTCGATCATAACACCAATAACTCTATTATACCTTTATTAAATGGTAGCTTAGCCTTGTGAACGTCTAAGCACATATTTCACTGACTTACTAGACTTATAGCCGTTGCTTTATAATGCTATATTCCCAAAACAGAAAACGTATCCAGAATCTCCAAGTATAGTTTACACCTATGTGTCTAGGCTTTCGGCAATGGTATACATATTAACAAAAATAGTCTACTCTCATAATATCGTTTTGATTTATTTTATATGTTTAATTGATACAGCAAAACAAACGAAATAAGTACATTCTTTTTAATAATCTATATATATATAAAATGTAATATAAAATAACAAAATATTTATTATGAAAAAATGTATATCTAATAGCATTGGTAAAACTGCAGTTTTATAATTATATTATTTAGTTTACTCGTTTTTAAATTTAAGAGTATTTGGCTTTGTGCAAAAATCGATTGTGACGTTTAAATTTAAGTACGTATTTTTCTCCAGTGCAACAGAACGCAGGAAGCCGCAACAGAGCAAAAGCTTGAGGATCGATTTTGAAAATTACCTATAATTAACATGTTGTATCTCGTTCATTCGAAGTACTGTAGTTTTAAAAGTGGGAACCAGACCACAACCTATACTATATTCCAGTAGCATTACCGAGTAACGGTAGGCGAAGGCGACGGACGCAAATTGCCGGAGGAGCTGCCACTACGCAAAATTGTAGTTGCAATGCAATCGATTGTTGTTCCCCTCGCAAACATCTTGAACGGTGCCGGTTTCAAAACACTGTTTGCAGTTATTTACGACCGCTTTTAACGTTCCCTGTGGTCATTAATGTTAACCTGTTACTATAGAATTGTTTAGGAAATTTGAAAGTCACATCTGTTAAAAGATACTAATGTTTTTACAGCGATATACCAGAGATCATCATAGTGCTCATTTTTATAATAGACTCCTTTACAAAAAAAACGGGCACCTTACAGTCATTGGCTTTTCTATGAATCTTATACTAATATATAAAGCTGAAGAGTTTGTTTGTTTGCTCGAAAAATTATTTCAGTGTTAAAAAGCCCATTTATCGAGGAAGGCTATAGGTTATATATCATCACGCTAACTTACTTTTTTTTTTACTATTCCACGTGGACGATGTCGCAGCAGAAGCTAGTCATATTAATATTATTAGTATGTCATTAGCTTAGATGACTAGAAATTTCTTATTATCAATGAGAATATAGTTTTTAAGACTTAAATCCTAGAATCGGTGTTTTAGTCAATGTGAATAGAAAGCCGTGTTAAAAAGGACATTTTTATAGGTATAATGAAATTAAAATTACTAGTATTTATGGTAATTTAATAAAAAATATATTAAAAAATAAAAATTAATAACGAGTATGACCTCCTCTTGCAGCGATTACGCCATGTTATCGTCTTGGCATGCTTTCCACCAGGCTTTTGATGGTGTCTTGTAAAATGATTTCCCACACATCCGAGATCACACGTTTAAGCTCCCTGATGTTTTATGGAAATGGTTGGACAGGTCGTACTCGCCTTTTTAGGAGGTCGCCAGAACGGTGGGCCCGAGCATTATCGTCCATGTAAATGGCATCTTCACCAATTACAGCCAGTGCGAGTTGTGCATGTTGACAAAGGATTTCTGTTATGTACCTTTGCGCATTTAGTGAGCCATTTTCAATGAATACTCTCTCGGTACGATAATTGGAAGTTACGTCCCCCCAAAACATAACGGACCTTCCACCATAAGGGGTAATTTTTCAAAACGTCACGTCGGCATAGTGCTCCCCTGATCTTCGTAGTACTTGCCGACGTCGGTCCTTATCATGCAGACTAATTCAACCCTCCCACTTCAGTTACCTAGTGTCCAAGATAGGCAATTTCAAGCGAACCTCAATCGAGAAATTTGGTGCTCACGGAGTAACTTGGGGGCCGAGGACTGGGCGGAGCGCTAGTAGTCGACTGAGTATATCAGCCGCTAAAAACCTCCTCCTCACAGTCCATAGGCTGAGTTGTGCTCCTCGTATCTCTTCAAGGTTTGTTTTGAGGTCTATGTAACTGCATTTGCGGTTCCTCAGCGCCTGTCACTAAAAAGCGGTCGTTTCGTGGTTGTATGCGACGTTCTCTCCCAGAACCTTGCTTTCTCCAAACGGAGCCTGTCTTTTGGTATCGAGTCCAGGTTTTTGGGAGGGTTGAATGACTCACGTGTAACCTCTTCCAGCAGGACTGTAATTTTACTAACTCTTATTGCTTTTTCTGGCATTACAATAGGCACAAAGAAATCTGTCTTGAGTCACAATAAGGCAGGATTATGCGACAAATTTTAATATAAATTATTCTAATAAAAATAACGTCAAGTTAGTTTTAGTTGTCTGCTAACCTTTTAACCGCAAACCCGCAAAAAGTATAAGTAAAAAGTCACAAACTGAAAAAAGGATTATTATTTTTAAAAACAAGTTTCGAATTCGGAATTAAGTTTTTTTCATACTCAGACCTTTTATTAAGTGCCAGTAACATAGTTTGGCTATTTAAACCTCTTTAGAACAGAATTATTACCAATAATGTAGAAAAATTAAAAACCGCCCTTTTTATGCAAAGGAGTTTATATACCCGGATCAATTTATTATATCACTACTGACAGCCGTGTTATAAAACGTCTGTTTCTTTTCTTTCTCACTTTCCGGTCATTTGTTATCTTTACATTACTTATATCTTTTCCTTTTACAGGTATCTATCTTCTGTTACGGTCCTGTCATCTGTCAAACCACAATTTTCATCCATCATTCTTCACTTATCCCATCCATTTCTTTTTCGGCTTACCTTTTCTCTTATCTCCAGCAATCATTTAACACATTATTTTCATTTCCATTATACATTTCTTAAGATCATTCGTCTCAAATTTTCAGTTATAGATACAACTTTTAAAGATCCTTTTATGATTCCGTTTCTCTCGTTAGGCATTCTTGTAAAACCATATACCCTCAGACATTCTTATCTCGGATGCGTGGAGATATTTTTGGCCTATCAGTTTAGTGGCCCAAAATTCGATCTACTACTCCTTTTTTCATGCCACTAAGAAAAGATCATGTACCAGGGCGCTTACTCCCGTAAGTTTGCGATCAGTGCATCTATGATCAGAAATGCTAAAGGTTTAATATAAAGTCGACCCTTATAATATTAGATTATTGTAGTATTTTAACGAGTTTATTTATTGACAGGATAATAATAGAAGGTAGTTTGTATCCATTCTAATTTTACGCGGCTCGTTCCGTCATCATTCGAATATAAAAGCGTGGGGACGTAACGACGAGACGACATTCCCACTCCGACCTTGGTCGGGTGCATAGTCCCTCTCTGGCTTTGGTCCGATGCACTGTCGTAGTAGCGCTATAGTCCAAAGATAATACACCTATAGTGTGACTAATTGTTGTGTGAGAAGTGGGACTTGATTAAATTGGATATTAATATTAAGCCTGCATTCACAAGTAACTTGATAGTTGTATAACTAATGATTGTGTATGTTTTACTTAGGTATAGCATGATCCAAATATTTTGGACGTATTTATTTAGCAATAAATGGATCTAACGACAAAATCAGTTGTTGAGTAGCCCTCTGTCACCAACATTAAATTGATTTTAAGATCGGCGCAGATCGTTTTGTATAAGGTTTTACGAAAACGATGCGGTTTTCCTAAATAGTTATAAAAACATCGAAATAATTACCATCGCGCACTTTATCTTATTTAACTCTGGAATGCAAATAAAATAGATGCCTTGTGGTCTCGCTTTTGAATAATTTATTTTGAATCTAGATAATGCGAGTTGTATTGGTAGCCGGGCCAGTCACGTCCGAGACATTTGATCGTATAACAAGAAGTGTGGTGTTTGAACGAGTCAGTGGGTAGGTAATGGTGGCGTAATTACGCAGGCATTATCAGGTGACCCCATATTGCGGTTGGTCGACCGGTACAAACTATAGCTGGGCATTTGCCTCAGGCTAATTCTTAATGGACACAATAGTACTGAACACGTTTCGTCTGACATGCACAATGACAGACAAAACGTTGAATAGTTCATAACATTAAAAATGCTATTGTTCATCTTTGAGTATGTTTGATTTTTTGCTGTAAGATTTCCTCTCTAGTCTTTAATTTGTTTATTTTGAAAAATAAATGTATGAAAGTTCAAATGACGTTTTAAAAGAGTACACTGATATGAAACACAAGGTAATAATAAATATACCCGCACATATTCATATGTGTAAACTTTACTATTCCGCTTTAGATAAGTAAATATTTTTACAGGCTTAACGCTTATCAAGCTACTAAATTATGGATGACCGTTTCTGCATTGGATACTGTATGACCATCGATCGCTGTCACTGCCACTTGACTAGTCTATAAAGCACACACTCAGTCTTATTATACCTACATAGTTTACTTACCAAGGAACTAAATTATTATACAAATATGTATGGGAAAATATTTATTTAAAAACACAAGCACATATAATATGTAAATAGCAGTGGCGTGGACTTCATAAAACTCGATTCCCTATAGCCTATCTTTAAGAAACTAACGACCAAAAGGTTGAAAGCGTCGTGAATTTACTGGCGTATACGTTTTTTATTAATGTATATATTATTACTGTATCACTATCTCTTGCGCTTGGCGGTTTTCCACACGTATTGGATGCAATAGCAACTTATAAGCCAATCGGGCACCGGCTTTTGTTTCAAAATATACGGTAAGATTGTAGAATCTTATAAAATTCTGAAACATGCCGATCTCTACGTTGAAGCTATTTAAAAAAAAACAAATGGAATAAGTAGACTATATAAACAATGGAGAACAAATGTAAAGGTAGAACAAAAAAAAGATGGATTGATTGTGTGAAGGATGATATGATAATATGTGGTGTGACAGAAGATGTATGTCAGAGTAGAGGAGTGTGGAAGGAAAAGACATATTGTGCCGACCCCAAATAATTGGGATATGGTGAAAGAAAAGAGAGAGAGAGATAAACGATGGAGAACACAATGCAATTTTTTTTTATTTCATGACTGTTTGTTCGGGAATAACGTAAAAATTACTTGACCGATTTCGATACGGTTTTCACTGGTCAATAGCAAATTCTTAGACATAAAATCTTCGCTACTTTTTATGCTTGAAATCTCGCGGAAATTTTTCTGGGAATTTAAAATGACCAGGTTAAAAAACAATTGCGTTTCAGTCTGATTTTTTACTAATCGATAGCTAATTTTATGTAATAAAATGTGTGATATTTTTTATTCCGGGAATCGCGGGGGAATTTTGTTTGTAGTGTTTTGGTTGCATAAAAATTAGCTTATTCCGACACAGTTTTCACTATATTAGATTACATTCATTCTTAAATGCTGCGGTATTTTCTGTCTCGGTAATCCCGCGAGAATTTCAAGTCGAGCGTGGACGAAGTCGCGGGCATATCTTAGTTAAAAATACAAATTTTAATAAGAAAACAGTCGGCACTTGCATCGTACGATTTGTTTTATCAACCGGCCTAACCTGGACGAATTTTCACCTCGCGCCACTGGTAAACAGTGTAAAACTAGTTTTTCTTTTCTTTAAGTCTTATGACTACTTAAAAACTAGAACTATTTCTGATTAAGATAAATTGTTTTGTAAAGATGTAGAAAAAGTGACCTCGAACGTTACAGACACCCGTTAAACCCATTCGGATGCTTCTATAGTCCCAAGAGAGCAAGAGTCGCGCGATAACAGCTAAACTTACACTGTAACACTAGCAGTGTAGGTCAATGGAGGACACGCTTTTTTAATTTCTCGGTCAGCGCTCCTAGAAAATATTATCTTACATCCAAGTTATATTACGTGCATAAAATAGGTACTTAGTACTTAGTCAGCATGCGCTGTCATCGGCAGTCATTGATAACTAAAACTTACTTTCGTGATACCAATACCAAATACATAATTATAGATTTAAATATATATAAAATACTATAATTTGAGCACAAGACGACAGGAAAATCAAATCACTATTAGAAATTCAAGATGATTGGCAAAAAATGGAAAACAAAGCAACATTATGAGCACAATCCGTCGACGTCGCGGTGGTGCGCCCAGCGGCCGCCTGTCGCCGGAGTCTTTGAAGTCTCAATTAGTAACGCGAGCGGGTAATTGTGGCGAAAATTAATTTGCGCCCGCACTCGCAGTGCCACGCCGCCTCCGCTTACACTAGCAAACTAACAACAATGAATTATTACTGTTGTTCAACTGACTACTGTTTATTTTTAATTTAATTAAAAATTCTACATAAAATTGTCGTATGTACTTATTTTCAATCTTAGTTATATATTATAAGCTCTCCACTAGACTCCGCAAGATTACTTCAGATCTGTATTTCGCAGAAGCTGACCCATTTTCAGCACAAGAAATATCCTATCGTGATATATGTACTAAAGTCATTGTCCTTTACTGTTATTTTCAATGTTGATGTATGTAGGTACTATGTACAACAATAGTCATTTATCTATTTATCTTAAGTATATACATTCCCGTTAACGAAACTAATACTTATACCAAATTCATGATTAACATGAATTTGGTATTCATTTCCTAAGCCGTGAAGAAAGAACAAATATCCAACAGATTATTTTCTTTCTTTCTCTTTTTCTAAATTTATTTTATCATTCATATATTAATAGTAGCTTCTGCCCGCGACTTCGTCCCCGTGGAATAGTTTAGAAAAAAAAGTAAGTTAAAAAATCCCCCGATTTTGAAACATTCTTCATTGATGCTCCGCTCCTATTGGTATTAGCGTGATGATATATAGCCTATAGCCTTCCACAATAAATGGGCTATCTAATACTGATAGAATTTTTCAAATCAGACCAGTAGTTTCTGAGAGTAGCGCATTCAATCAAACAAACAAACAAATTTTTCAGCTTTATATATTAGTATAAGATAAGATAGAATATGACTTACGATACAATAGCCTTTTCGGATATTTCGTATTTTTTTGTTCATCGTTTTATTTAACTATTAAAGTCTATTTATAAATAAATTAATCCATCATTAATCAATTTAGTACGTAACTCTGTGAACGACATCATCTAATACAGTAAATAAAGTACTCAATTTACATTTCCAATAGTTTCGTGGGGCCTATACCTAATGCTTTTCAACAAAATCCCAGAAAACGTTCAAGATCTTTCAATAAACAAATTTAAATAGTTAGTAAAGCAACGATTGTGCGAGAAAGCTTACTATATTATACGACGAAAGATTTTTTAGACGACTGCATCGAATGGGTATAATGCGATCGCCACCAAGCTCTTTCAGTAATGATTCATATAAATTACTTTGTTAAGCCATGTATTAGTATATACTACATTTAAAAAAAAAATGAATAATAATAATTATGAAGTAAAGAAATTGTTACGAGTTGCAGGACTCGAATTAAAATGCCGTTGGAATTATTATAGAATTGATTAGAACTATACAAACACGTATAAAACATGTACAAATATAACTGTACACAACCAGGCCAAACGTAATGCACGATTCAATCACACGCGCAAAGTCCGTCACTAACGTCTTGCTTCGCTTGTGGCTATTGCTAAACTGCCGATCTCTCCATTGGGCCATTGCTTTATACTGCACCGATACAATATGGCTGCCCGACCGCGTAGACCGAATTTCTTAGAATCAGTTCAACACACCTGGCTAATGACTGCCATAAAAGATTACAATACACAATGGGCTGTTTTTTAAGTCCAAATGCGGAAAGGTAATAAAGTGTGCTTTTATGGTATGCAGGTGTGAATCTTCTTTTGTCGGTGTGTAGGTCGTAACAATATGTTGCTGGGGAGTTTGTTGCGCCACTTCTTCTCCTTTAACAGTAACTAAACGTGCTTTGGAAGCGGTAGTAGACTCATGACTTTCAATAAGTAATCTGTAAGATTTCATTTTAGAATAAATACATTAATTTTCATTTTCATTCAGGGAATATTTTAATAGATAAACATGTCTAGTCGGTGAGAGCAAATAGTCTCTACTATACGTATATAGAGGCATAGATACCTAATTAGTATCTCCAATTGATCTAAAACAAACAATAACTTTTAATGCCCTGTCCTCACATGGGGGCACATCTGACATGTGGTGTGTCAAACAAAATGGGGGTTATGGGGCGGGAAATGACCGCCGCCATTCATCATACTACCACAAATAACACCCTGTATTCATTTACATTAACTACATCACGATAGAAAGCTGGAAATGAATTTTAACAAAGGTTTTAAGGTTGTTTAAAACTCCTTAAAATATACCTAATCTAATGATATTTGTAAAGAAATGGGTATGTTCTTTCAAACATGTAATTTATATAATATTTTCTTAAGTTTTCGCGACTTGTATACACAATAAAACTACGTTTTAACGGTTTTAAGCGCGTTAATTTATTAGATTTTTGTTATTCCGACGTTTCGGCCACTTTTCAGTGGCCGAGATCGGAACACTGGAAGACAAAACTAACTTATATTTTTCCTTCCACCCATTTTAATATTATATAAAATTATTAGAGCTGGGCATGTTTGCTGAAGTTTCTTGCGCCGCTTCTTCTCTTCAAGCCATAACATATTGCGAAGCGGTGGTAAATCAAATTAGGCTCCCATAAATTAAATAATAACCATAAACAAAATTATAACTAAATAATTAAAATGAACAAGTTGGCGGTAGGCTAAATAAAACTTTAAACAATGCTCGTTGACACTTGACATCTTTGTCTTCCGTGATCACGGCCACTGAAAAGTGGCCGAAACGTCGGAATAACAAAAATCAAATAAATTACCGCGCTTAAAACCGTTAAAACGTAGTTTTATTGTGTAATTTATATATTTAGAATAATAAATTCCTTCCAATAAATAAATTACATAATTAAAATATATAATTATACCTACTTTTAAACTTAACATTTCTAAGGTAAATACAAATAAGTAAACAGCAATTGTGAAAATGGCCACGTTCGCAGAATTTTATTACGAATACGAGTGACAATGTGGCATAGAATTTGACGCAATATCTACTATCCCTAGACGCATGGTAGATTAACAATACGATCCTCAAAAAGGAGCAACTAATGGAAAGCGGTTACCGTCGTCTATGGACGTTTGGAACCATGCGTGTCGCTAACGCGTTGCCAACCTCTAAGAATTTTTACAACGCCCTTCTTGAAACACTTCATGTCTTAGCGCTAAGGCAAAAACCTCCAATAACTGTAAATAAATGATTACTGAGTTGAAGGGAAGCTTACTAAGTATATTTTAATATAAAAAAATATTTTGTACATTTTCCAAGACTACCACCGAAATATCGGAAAATTCTGACGTCTTTTACATAACATACGGTACCCAAATGACACCCAACGCTCTTAGCGATAAAGCCGTTAATACTCCCCTACCGCGGTTTTTATAACACATGAAACTAAAATATTTTACACAAAGGGGGAACTTGTGGTTACTATAATGATAAGCGAATAATACTCTTCTTCCGGCATGCATTAGGTAATGAACCGTAATTTGTTTATTAGAGCTCGCCGAAAGTTCTTCAGTGTATAATGTGTTACATTCTTTATTTAAGGCACTTCCGCTTTCTTTTTGACATTTTTTTGTGTATTAATTAGGTGTGCGTAAAGTTTAGCAGAAATAGATCGAAATGTAACAGAGAGCTCAAAATTTGGTGTAAAATTGGTATTATACCAGGAACATAGACTATTTCGTAACTAATAACTATTGTCAGTAATATTAATTAAAAAGATATATTTTACGTAGCTAATAACTGAACCACAATAAAAATTTGAATGTTAAAACAAGATATTGAGTCGTCGCGATTTCAGTTTAACGAACCATTGTCGATTTTTATGAGAGAAAATATGATTTACCCTTATATCTATATATTGTTTACAGGACCATTTTCACGTCTATTATCTATATTTATATGTGAAAACGATATTGCTTCTTATATTTGACTACGATATGCCAGCGACTTCATCCACCCTTCACTTGAAATTCCTCCGGAATTTCCAGGACAAGAAGTAGTGCAGATTTTAAGTCTAAAATTTGCTATCGTTCAGCGAAAACCGCATCGAAAACGGCCCAATAGTTTTTACGTGAACCCCGAACACATAGACAAGAAATTTACAAAAAAATTGCATCGGGTTCTTCATCGTTTGTATAGTGTTTTTCGGTTGTTTTTTTTTTAATAGCTTCAATGTACAGACACGACATGCTTAGAATTTTATATTATAGATAATATCGTCTTCACTGACTTTCGAATTTATCACCAATTTAAGTACATATATACATACAAACACAATTATGACTATTTTATGTAAAGAACTGGACCATGTTATACTTTTTATCCTACGGACATATAATATATGTACATATATAAACCAGACTCCAAAAAAGCTCGAATTATATATAGAGTAAAAGAAGATGAAAGCAGAAAAAAAATCATAAGACACAATTTCAAGAAATCTATTTTACCTCCATGAGTAACAAGGTAGCTGTTATTAAGGCATTGAATTTTATGTAAGCATAACAACACCCACCGATGTTCCTTAAAGGTATCCGTGTATTGAAACGTTTCTTTTATACGGTGAAGAGGGGAAAGCTCACACAATGAAACTGGAAGTGGAATGCAATAAAAGTCACATTAAGTCAAGAGCAAAGACCTTCGCGACGCGTCTCAAAGTCGCAGACACGAGTGGATTGAATTTATCCGTGCCAACGCCACACTGTGGAATTTTCAAGTAGACAAATTACGTTGAAATACTGTGCTGAAAATTTAGATTAAAATTACAGAAGAAGTGTCATAAATATTTTTGGGAATCTTTTTATTTCTTCACTATTCATTCGGTTTTCAGTTTTCAAGTCTCATTCAAATTACTTGTATTCAAATCCGATAATAACACATCAGAGATGAAAGTAACCTAACATTGGTGAAATAATGTAGAAAAAGCGTCTACGTCACGTTCATATGATATGATCATTTCATTAATTGCCTCTCCAGACAGTTTTTGCTGTTTTATAGTCCGTCGTATTTTTTACCCTTTTCAGTATACTAAGTTCTGTTTAATTCAAACCTCAGAGCTCTGAAATTTAATAAAAATGAAATGGAATTAATGTCTATCAGAGAGGAATAAAACTACATTTCCTGTAGTAAATGAAGCCGGTTACCGATAAAAAAACCATAGTTAAAGATCTATTACGACTATGAAAAAAAAGACCAGAAGAAATCATACTCCTAGTTCAAAAATCATATCATTCTGTTCAATAACAGATAATATAACATGCATTTTTTGTCATAAATTAATTTCAAAGAGTATGCAAACCTCGTTTATAGAATATATATGAATTATAAGACTATTATTCAAAATTCAAAAACATTAAGGAAATAAAGTCTAATTGCAATTTGGAAACTATGAAACGCCTCTGATAATGTCTTTCATAACAACCGCTTTTAATTATCAGGCTATTAGACAGGAGTCATGCCGTAGTGAAGCTTATTTCAGGTGTTATTTGATCAAATATTTAAAGTGTACCACAATTAAATTTCCACTTTGCCACGTGGTGGGACAATTTCTTCGATCGCGTATTCAGTACCACGAACGTTAGTTTTAAAGACATTCGTGGGCTATAATCAAGAATAATTCCAACAGAATAAATAGGGCAAAGGACATAATTACACCGTGTTTTTAATTAAAGCTAGTTACATGAAAGGTGTCCGTTTTCACGCGTTTTATACTGGAACTTGAAAATCTTTAAACAAATTTTGTAATTAAACTATGAAAATTTAAATGGATTTATAAATGATAGTTTCATATACCTTTAACCACACAAAATATTTTTTAAGACTAGGGTCTTCCATGCGACTTTACTCACAAACATTATAAATCCATATTCCGCAGAAAGCGTCATATTGTATTATCGGTTAGTCGGTAGGTAAAATCGGCTAAGTACGTGATCAGGCATAGTGAAGAGTTCTGTAGATATAAGAATGTATGTCCACAATTTAGTATGGCTACGGAACCCCAAAATAACATGTAATCGAAAATATCACACATCTCAAAGAGTTTCTAACTATTTAAGTACGTTCTAAGCTTTATTTTCTTGAATTTTTTTCAGAAATTTCACCATTCAGTTAAAGAGCTATTTACCCTTTTTAAGAAACAGAAAAGTCTCTTTGCTTCTTTTTGAATATCAAATTAGTTACCTACAGAAAGATGTAATTTTTTTAAAGAGCTGTCTAATGATAGCCCGTAGCGGGGCATTGCCTGTCTACTCTGGAAATACAAGATTTCTGAATCTACCCATCTTTCATCCACATGACTTAGTGAAGTTTGAGTAAAATGGTTGTGGCATACCTACATACATAGGAAGGACATGACAATCACGTTAAAATAGTTTTATTTTTACCAATATGGGCACGGTACTCTGAAATATTCATCTGTTTATCGAAAGTCCAGATAAGCCCAATTTCATTATAATCGGTTTACAGAATTTCATTTTTAAATTACATACTGCGTTTATTATTCCATATTCCGTATCAAAAACTCGTCTCGTCGTCAGTCAATCACAGTCCTTGCCTCCCCAAGTTGGCGTCACTCATCCCGGTCCTCCACCTTCCTCATCCAGCGCCTACTGATGACCTTGCGCAGGTCGTCAGTCATACATTTACCGCGTCTCACTCCAGGACTCGTCTGCTCACTCGACCATCAGTCTTGCAACAGGCGCGAGCGGCCCACTGCCACTTCAATTTGCTAGTTTTGCGAGCTATGTTGCTTATCTTAGTTCTCTTACAGATATCCTCACTTCTAATTATATCCATAAGAGAAATACCCGACATAGTTGCACCACAGCCCCTTGCGCGACTTTCTTTATTTTATTTTTATTGCCGAAGCAAAGCAGGCAAGCTGACGGCCCAACTGTGATGGAAAGTGGTTACCGTCGCCAATGGACATTAGCAATACGAGAGGTGTTGCCAGCCTTGAAAGAGAAACTGGAACCTGGCCACTGATGCCGGAACACAACTCAAAGTTGTTATGGCGGCATACTATAGACCGGGGGTGATCGCCATCCTGACGGGCAAATACTCTACCATCTGGTGCGGGTTGTTTTGTCACCTCTTACGACACGCCGCCCGGCCACAGGAATTAGTTTTCTTTTTCCGTTCCTGCACGGAGATTGGACTTGGAACTTGTGGACCAGTCATGCCATCAGTGTCCATGTCTCGATCTCCTAGATCAAGACGGGGAGGACGCACTGCTCGAAGTCTTTCGTCTTCAGGCATAATATCAAAAACGTAATAGTTTAATCTTGTTATTGAAAATATACATATTGTTACATACCGTCAAAGATAAGCCGCACAGCATAAGCTGAGCTTACAATAATGTAAGCGCAGCTTATTGTCCTCTCTCGGATTAGAGAATCTTTTGTCTTTTGAATTTGTAGTTAAGAAAAACATGCTATTGTCTTTTTACTTGTTTTATAACCATCATTAGGGTCGAACTATAATCCCTATTGTTATTGTATTCGACTTTGTGGACGTTCGCAAGTGTGCAAATTAAATTTCTTAGAAACCTTGTGTGTGCCTCTAATTCCTTTGTACTGTGTAGTTAGTATAAGACGAGGCCCGAATGCAGGGGAGGCCAGTAAAGCGAGGACTACGAAGCGAGTAAGACGTTTTCTAGTACTCTCGATTAGCGATATAAACGACGGACTTTGCGCGTTCGAATTGTATTGAATAGTGCAGTGTGAACTGGTTGCATCCAGTTTTATTTGTATTTGTTTTATACGTGTTTGTATAGTACAGTTCTAATAAATTCTATAGTAGTTCCAACGGCATTTTTAATTCGAGTCCTGTAGCTCATAACAATATAAACCAAATTAAGGTATTTGGTTATTATTTGGTAGGTATAATCGACCTATTTTCAAAGCTGTGGAGAAGGAACAAACAAACATATAAATTTAAATAGCGTCCCTCTCACATTAAAATTAATATATTAGTAAAAAATGTTTCTGTTTATGTTTTTTAGTCATCGATTCATATGTGTGTATATTAATAAATCAAATAACAGAGGTTATAATTAATAACACGATTTCAGGGAAGATTTGTGAACATACTATGTAATTAATTTTTGTGTTTCGTTAGATGAATCACCGTTGATTAGATGTGTGGCGATGGACGAGTATTTCCATGATTTGAGCTTGAAAGCAGATGTGTATTTTAAAATTACTATTTTGTATAGAGTAATAATTAGATACTTATTTTTATAAGAAATGAATATTAGCAATGAGAAAAATTCCAGTAAAGAAGCATACAAAATTGCAAAGTTGTAACTCTAAAGGTACTGGTTCTGATTTAATTTGCTATATTTTATCTAAACAAACTAATGTTACAAGTTAAACAACAGCATATAAACTTAAACTATGAGCAGATTGCGTCTTAGGTTATTTTTCTTTTGCTATTTAATATTTTTTTAATTCAAACACGTTTTTAGACCAAATAATGACGTTTTATCTTATGGCCACGACCTCAGGCTTAGTGATGGAAACTCAACGAGGGACACGAACGAAGATTGGCACCGAGCGTGACGACTTGTGGTATGGTTTATACGTCTTAATACTTTTGTTTTTATCGCCCATCACATCGCTCACAGCGACAAGGTCGTGATCGGGCCGTTAATGACCGACAACAATATAAAATATATCTACAAACAGCAATTCACTGATATCAAGGTTATTTCCAGAACACACAGAACAATACCCGCTATAAATCAGAGAGAATTACCATTAAAAATGTAATTTCGCACGTCCTTATGGGCGCGATTATAGGAAAATTATAATAATTGTGCACCGCATAATTACGTGATGTAATGTAAGGCCGGCGATATATAGTGGGCAATTTGAATTTATGGAAAATATCGCGCAATAAATTTACATTTTATAACTTTGCCCTCGTGGCCGATGTCCGCTCCCTATCTCTGTCAGGATCAAAAACTGCTCTGGATATTACTTATATAGATCAAAGAGTTATCGTGTTACTAATCAAACAAGTTTACTCGTATAGGTACGTTATGATTATATTTATTTTGTGTATAGTTGGCTAAAAATAAATTTAAATATTTTTGACAACTGATTTACATTTATGTAAGTACCTACTTACTCAATACTATTTGTAAAGCTGAATTTTAAATTAACTAGACCATAATCATTGTTATTAACTAAGTTGCAATATCATTTTTGTGTATATAACATTATAAATAATCGCACTTCCTATTTTCATGTATGGATCTTTTTTTGATCTATAGTATGATATATTTCTTTCGAATAATTTTATATAAATAATTAAATATATGTTAAACATAAAAATCAATCCAGATGATGCAAATTATTGATCTTTAAGTTTTTTTATTATTTTATCTATAGTGTAGTTTATTTCTTAGGGTGGTTTAGTTGAAAATAAGCTAAATTTATAGTAGTAATATGTAACGCTTGATTTAAATTATTGTTTTACATATAAATTTTGGTAAAAATGATGTGTCTATTTTAAAACTAAATTAAAATCTTATTAATAAAAGACATTTCTAAAACTTGACAAAACCGATTTGTGATAATTTATTATAAAATTCATAAGATGATAATGTTTAATTCTTGACATATTTTATGTAATACAAGCCTCAGGCAAAATGGCCGACACTTTGTCTAATAAATTTATGGAGCTTCATTTTCATGATGATCGGAACTCGAAATTATAATCGTCGCGCTCGGGGCGCGGCGCGTGAGGTGACGTGAGATGTTTGCGCATACATCGTGAAATACTTACACAAATTCAAAACGTATAAATTCCTGACAATCATATCTAGGCGTTCATTTTATCTTTTATTTAATGAAAGCAGGAGGTATAAAAACGACACTTGTCCAAGATGGATTGACGAGTTTCACAGTACGGTAATCTTGATGTGCAAGTTTCCTCATTATACTTTTTTCATTGTCAACACATGATACATGTAACTAAATAGCACATTATACCTATGCAAAATAGGTCAGAACAACCGTCTTAGGAGTCCATCCAGGCGAATTCCACACCCCACATCATAGGAATGAGGTATGGTTGTCCTATCCATTATGTTAAATATTAGACTATATAAAAATAAACAGTTATGTCGGACGGCACTATAATATAATCTTTACAGCTTAGAAGAGCAAATTGTAATCAAAAGTTATTAAAATTGCTCTTTTAAAATGAATATTGTTACAACCTGAACACCGACAAAATATAAATTCACACCTGCATACCTGTAGACATTTTATTACCTTTTCGGCATTTGGACTTCTTTTGTTTACTTTGTGTTTAAAATTTGTAATTAGAAAAACAGCCCATTGTGTATTGTAATCTTTTATGGTAGTTATTAGCCAGGTGTGATTCTAAGAAATTCAGTCCACGTGGCCGAGCAGACATTTGTTATTGTATTTGTACAGTATAAAGCAATGCCCCAATTGAGAGATGAGGCAGTCGAGCGATAACCACAAGCGAAGTAAGACTTGTGTACATTCGGTAATCTATTTAGTGACGGACTTTACACTTGTATTTGAATTACGATCTCCTGCATTACGTTTGGACTTATTGCGTTCGGTTATATTTGTACCTGTGTTATACGTGTTTGTATGGTTCTAATAAACTCTATAATAATTTCAACGGCATTTTAATTCGAGTCCTGCAACTCTTAACAATATCATAATTATATTTAATATTTAGCATATTTAATTTAATGTCATTTACAGAGTTTGCCCCATTTTATCAAAAACATGAAGAGGATGAACTAATTTAATTAGCTATTTAAGTAATCTAACTATATAACATATAATAAGCCATTTAAGTAAAACCTATAACTATATAACTGACTAAGTTCATACATTCTCACGCTTATACTTTCTAACAAAAATACAATAAAAAAAGCCTAGACGAATGTCAAAGCGAGGTATAAGTGCGGAAACGACGCATGTTTAATGATGTGGAAAGTTCGGACCAGTAGGGTTGGTTTCAAACCGAACCTTCAAATGTTTGCTTTTGTTTGCAATAAATGTTATAAGAGACTTGCGAAATTATGTACGTAGCTTTAAGGAATACACTTATTTTTATTAAATATTACCTCGTAAAAATGTTAGGAATTTTTTTATTTAATCTATTGGCCATGCGTATCGGACCGCATATTGAAGGATTTCGTAGTGGTGAAAAACTCTACTTTATTTTGTCATTTGTCTACGCAACCCTAAAATGCATTTAATAAATAAAATCCCATATCTACAAGTAGTTTTGTAGATATGGGATTTTATTTATTAACGGATATTGTTCAAACTAATTTTAAGATTCTTAACTTCTTTGTAGACTCAATAGTTTTCGGGAAAGAATATTAAAAACATTCAAAGGTAAACAAGTATTTTCGAGACGCATAGTCATAACAATTACCTAGGCCTAAAAATTAATTGTTGTTTACGGACAGGAATCAAATATAAATTATTAGGTATTAATAACGTTTTTTTAACTTTACTGGTAATAAAGTAGTAACTCTATTAATAATATAAAACATAAAAGTTACAACATTCCCCTACGTACAGCTTCGGGGTTACAAGCACAAATGTGTTCCTTGTTTAAAAAAAAATATAGTAAGCAAGGCAACCTGCATAATATAATACGTCCAACTCCTCAAGACTATTCAGTGACCATTAAAATAATTACGTATGTAATTAGCAACTTTGTAATTTAAAGGACAAAGATAACGACGACGCCCTGGGTGTTGAGTGCACTACTAACAACAAGATTATGCTGATAATAAAGACCATTATCAGTAAGATACTGTACGGCATAAATAATAGCATGTTGTTAAAAACAAGCAAAAAAACTTAATGGGCGTAATTAGTTTCGGTAAACCTCAAAGCTATATTTCAATTACGAATTTTAAGAATATTATTACAGCTTATAACTTGATTTTCATGGGTCGTTTGCTTTTCGTTACATTTCATTTCTATATCATCTTATATGAACGAGCTCGAAATATCGCAATACCAAAATATTTCTAATTAATAGTTATTCCGAGAATTACACTTTATTAACCATCGCTCATTAGTCGAAATTCGGCCGTAAGTGCGCGTGTATACGACACTGCTACCGCGCCGCCGTGACACCGCCGCGCCACTAAGCTGTATAAACTAGGCGGTAAAAATTAACAATAGTTGTAGAATATAGATTGTTTGAAGTAAAAAAAATATTTTGTTTGTAAACTGTTTAGTGAAATGTGTTTTGGAAACTAAGCGGGATTTGTTTCCTTCATAACTGACGCCAAGTTGATAAGCAAAGTGATATACCAGGCACCTCAGAAAGTATTGCGAAAAAAGTTTCTATGTATGAGAGACTGGCCAGTTATAATCTATTTTGAAAATATGATTATTTATAGCTAAAAATAGGTACGTTCCAATTTCAAAATTTTCTTCCACATTGTTGCGAGCTAATTTAAATTATCGTGTCATTGAAGAATGATTTTTTACGATTCCAAGTGAGCCTGAAACCGGACAAATCGTACAATAGACTTGGAATGTCATTCATAGATAGAGGCCCTTCTAAAGCAACCGTATATCGCTGGGAATTCAAGCGCGGTGGACTAACTTTGGGGGATGAAGAAAGAAGTGGTCGTCCTTTAACGGCTGTTACGGAAGAAAATGTGCTAACAGTGAAAATTATTTATCCAAGTCAATAGGCGAGTTACGTATCAAGAGATTCAGCACGTACTACAAGATTGGATCGGGAAGGCTTCACGAGATTTACACATGCATCTTCGCGTGAGGAGGATAGTTTCACGCTGGGTGCCGCACAACCTCACCAATGCTCAGAAGCAGAGTCGGGTGGAATGGTGCCGTGATATGATAAACAAACGGCGAGTTTACGACATCATTACAGGTGATAAGTACTGGATTTATTAATACGATCCAGAAACGAAGCGCCAGTCGTCCGGTTTGGGTGTTTCAAATCGAATCAACGCCTACCAAAGTGAAGCGATCTAGAAGCGGGGGAAGATTTCGATCGCGAGTTTTTTCAATTTGAGTGGCTACTTGGTGTCAATTCCTTTTCGGAACCAAAGAAGCATCAACGCCAAATAGTATACACTACCAAATGCTTGGCACAAGTATTCTCTGTTGTCAGTAACGAGCGACCA
Source organism: Dendrolimus houi (assembly GCA_039645545.1). Taxonomy (NCBI): domain Eukaryota; kingdom Metazoa; phylum Arthropoda; class Insecta; order Lepidoptera; family Lasiocampidae; genus Dendrolimus; species Dendrolimus houi. The sequence continues at coordinate 16,883,775 of CM077127.1, read as the reverse complement.
AACACAGGACTCCGCGGGCTACTGCTCCACCACGACAACGCGCCCCGCCCATAACGCGCTCAAAACGAGAGACTTCCTGGACAACACGACGGTGAAACTCCTGGGTCACCCTCCTTACAGCCCTGACCTAGCACTGTTTGACTTATTTTTATTGCTGAAAATAAAAACTTTAAGTATAACAAATCTAACATTTCTTCGTGCGCGGAATAAGGTTGGAGAGGAGTCCTAAAGATTTCCGTTCGCGTATATAACATAACATGCATATGTATATATTTCTTAAAATTAGCACGTGCTGTCAGTGAAGGAAAGCATTGCGAGGAAACCTGCACATTTTATGGTCACGTAGCCGTTTAAATAAAACTTAACCTTTATAAAATCCTCATGTCCGTTCTTTAAATATAATTATAACACAAGACATGCCAGTTTATTTCTCACAGATATTTATTTAAAAACAATAGAGTATTTAGGGATTAATTGCCGTTTCTTATATCTTACTACTCATTCATTTGTTCTACGATAAGTTGAACTTTACCATTACTTTTGTGGAGCTTATGTCAAATTTTAACGGATAGTAAGGCAAATAAACGGTTGGTAAGATACAGAACCGGCTATCAATTTAATAAGATTATATAGGTATGCTGTACATCATCCTGCCAAATTCCATCCTGTTAATTTATAAACAAATGAAAATTATAGAAATTCTGTCATCAATGTTAAGTATAATATCTTCAATAATTGTTTTGTACGTATATTATGATTGAAGATATTAGTGTGATATTATAGTGAATATTATTCAGCCTATATCTACCTTAGAAAGATTTTCCTGTCATAAATCTCTTGTATCATTCGTGTTTTACAGAATTAATTATCTTTATAATCATACCCTAGTTCCAAAAAATTTCGTTTGCGGAAATGTCGTCGAGTGAGGCCACGTGGCTTTTGCGCCGCACCACTGACTGCACAGCCAGAGTTGACTAACAAACTGCTGTTTTATGGAAATTCTGCTATTTATCCCGGAGAATATGTTCGGCGACAAAGCGACTTGTCCCGGAAATGAAGCACTCCAAGCGTACGTGAATTTATCTTTTTAGGTTTAAATTACGATCTAGGGGACTGCTTTTTATGCGGTCAAGTGGATGGATGAGCTGTATTATTTTTTTAGTCTTTTGTCTATAATAGTTCATTTCTAATACAACAAAACTAATAAGGACCAGTTTCTAAGAAAAACGACTGTGATATAAAACACATACAAACAGGCAGACGGATAATAATAATTATGGATTTCGATTAGATAAATCATGAATTACACTACGAGGATCAAGCAGACGACATGAGAAGCCGCAGACACGCACACCCACCACTCACCACGCCAGTCTCCACGCCTCGATCGTTGTCAATAGAAGAAGACGTCGTGACGCCGGCGACCACCGAGGCGTCGAAAACCGGTGAGGAGGGGCCAGCGCCGTTAGCCCCGCGACGAAGACCTACGCGAGGCTGAGGACGGCCACCGTCGGCACGCTTGGGGTCTGCGGGACGTATCCCGCGCCTGGCCCCCGCTACCAGTGGTGCTGTGCGCCGCATGCGATGGACTCAACATATAAATGATAACGTCGTGACAGCGTACTACGAGGCAACAGATATAGGATACAACCTCACTGCGTACCGTGACCGCATGCTGTCTCTGTTTCAGGCCCTTTAGCCAGATACCAATGCCACGCATAGCGCTTGTCCGATCAAATTCGACATATGTTGGTCGAGCTACACTTGATCGTCTACACACAAGATAATGAGCTTATAAGGAGGGCTTTGGAGGAAGCGATTAAAGATTATAAGGAGATGCATAGGCATTTCCTTAATAATATAGATTAAATAGACCATATCTACCACGTTTACCCAATCACAAACGTAATTTGTTGCTCATGAGGGTCTTGATTCCTTATTAGCTCCATATTTTAATGCCAGTAAAGATCTTACCGAGACACATTCGATTTTATAATTTATGTGGTTGTTGTAGGTCGTGTCTCTGGTATTAAACTTCCAAATTTAGAACAGAGACCACGGCGTAGTGATGGACAGCCTGCCTGGTAGAAGAGAATCGAATGTCGTATTGGTAAGGCCAGGACCCTCATAGCCAAATTGCTTTGCTTTAGGACCTGAAACACCAGGCCAAAAGTCATGCGTTTTGTAAATCGGGCGTTCACTGGTACTGATGTTAATCCCAGTGACTTACGCTTATTTAGCTCGAATTACAGAACGCATTGACTTTTATAAACAAAAAATTAGTGCGTGGCACAAACGATTACATCGGTATACAGATCGTGCAGATCGGTATAACTTGAATCGCTTCTTCCAAAGAGACCAAAAACGAGTATATAGAGGATGAGAGCGTCCATTTAACTCTGTGTTTGATGGTCACTGGCCAGATATCAACTCTATGACAGCGTTCTGGAGTAATATCTGGTCGGTGCTTGTCTCCCATAGAGAAGGCGACTGGAATAAGATGGCCGAGCAGGCTTGTGAACCGATTCCAAAAATGGAACCATTGGCTTTTGTACTAATTGACATTAGTTATGCAATTCGTATGGCCCATAACTGAAAAAGTCCAGAACCAAACGGATTGCACAAATTCTGGATTAAATGGTTCAAGAGTTCGCATACCTGCTTGCCTTCCAATTCCAGGAGGCCATAAACATGGGTTCCCTTCCTTTCTTTATGACTACTGGAGTCCACTCATCTGCTCCATAAGTCAGGTAGTACCACGGAATCAAAAAACTATAGGCCCATCGCTTGCTTACCAACTATATGAAAGTTACTTACATCTGTTTAGAGATCTAATTTAATGGAACATAATTTAACAAATAATAACATTATGGCCAATAAAAACAGATTTAAAGATGGGTCCCGTGATACTAAGGAGGTCCTCCTCATAGATATGACTATTAGTCATCAGGTACACCGAAAACAAGCGAAACAAAAAACAGAAAGATCTGTAGCCTGGACTGACTACAAAAAAGCCTATGATTCGGTGCCCCATGCATGGCTAAGGAAAATCCTGGATTTGTATACAGTAAATATAACTCTTTGTGATTTCCTCAGTTCATATATCGAGCAGTAGACCACGGTGCTTAGGCATCCAGGGAACAGAAATAATCTTTCTGTTTTGCATCTTCCAGGGTGACAGTTTGAATCCATTGTGGTTCTGTCAAGCTCTGAATCCACTAAGTTCCTGTTTCTACTTAGGGAGTCAAAGATAGGTTTTCAACTTCGGAGAGGGGTGAGATTTAAGAGCAAGTTGCTGGTGGATGATTCTGGATAGTAGGTTGTGCCTGTGCAAGTACTCGCTGTTAGCAAGACGAGAACAACCGGAAGTAACATGTCAGAGAGACTCACCAGGGCGGTAACACGCCCGACATGTGTCAAGCGTGTCGTCCTTCATAATGTACTTCCGGTAGTTGTTTGTTTTGATAGCCTCGTCCATAATTGCACAGACAAACCCTTCAGTTTCCCCAAATAGGTCACCGAAACGGACAGTACCCAGATCAACGATGCTGGTAGGTCCACATCAGGCCCTGTTAAAGCCTGATAGATCCTACCATGCAGCTCCTTGCTCGTCCATACGTCCATACGATCAAAGGCACTCATTACCAATGGCCTATGCAGAAGACAGCCCGGCTAGTCACCGCCCGTATTGTGAGGAGGATTATATCTGTGGAGCCTTAACCACCAGCAACTTGAACCCCCTGCTGCTGGTGGACATCGATTTTCTACATATTTTTTTGTAATATATTTTTTTGTATATATTTATAGTATGTATTTAAAGAAGAATGTAAATGATTTGAGGCCAAATAAATGTATGAATAATAATAACAGCTCATAACCGTCCCACTGCTGGGCTCGGGCCTCCTAGGCCAACGGACAACGGACAGTATACGTGCCACGCTTGTCCAAGGCGCTTTAGCAGGTTTGATATTTGGGTTATCTCGATGTGCGGTTTCATTACAATGTTTTCCTTCACCGTTGTTAGCACATGGTAATTGTAACAATATGTAGATTAGGCCAGAAAACTACCTATCTAAGTGGTGCATGCGTACCAGCTAGGACTCGGACCATTCAAGTAATATGTAGTCCATTTTAATGTATAGAAGCAAATACCTATATAAAAAAATCTACAAATAAATTTTACAAATTCGATATTACCTGGATTATGAATGATAGTTTTTATGTAACAGTCTTGTTAGTATAGTACCAAACAATGACGTAAGTACAGTAATTACTTAATATACGTATTCTTCTTAAGGATACCATACAACAAACAATGTACGAATGAAAAATGTAAGACCTGTTTCCCGAATTGACATCAACCTCCCCAATGGATGCTCAACCCAATAATGTTGGTCGAATGAGTTTAGTTCCTTTATTTTTTTCTATTTGTAGTAAGAGGTTGACATTTCCAGAAACATTATTACTAACTATTTATTTCAATGATGCAAATTATACTACGTCCTTTCATGATAGGCAAATATTGATATGATTATGGAGAACTTGTTGCTTTATAATTTATATAATAGAATCATTGTCTTATACGACAAAGAGCTTGTCGTGGAACTTCTTCCTATTAAAAATGGACTAACACGTTACACAGACCATGAAACAAGATTCAATTTTAAAATATGTTCATACATATTTTAAAATACTAATAACTTTTTGAAGGTCATTCATCCTTCAAAAAGTTATTTTATTAGAACTTGGTCTGAGCAAAGCTTTTAAATTTGAACAAAATATTGCTAGTTTTGGGACATCCTGGACATGAGAACGCCTTATTTCACCATCACTCATCCAAAGTTAGACATAAGAACATCCTAAAATTAAATCAAAGTTCCATCGTAAGCATTCACTTTGGAGCCCAGGTTCCGATTTCCTATTTTATACATTCAGTTCATAACTGCCCCTTGCCAGGTGAAACCATAATTTCTTGTCTCTCCCATATCTATCGGAACTAGAATGCGGTATGAATTTAAATATATATTTCCCATTGAGATACATATAATATTAATTAATAAAATAATTAGTGATAACTTACTAGCTAAGTGGCGTTTCCCATCTATCTAACTGGCTGACTCTACGCCATCCTTAAATAAATCTATTAAGCTGCTTCTACTTATTTAAAAATACTACACCCACAGAATAAATTTAGATATAATATGAAGATGGGGTATGGTTGTAAAATATTATATCTACCATTACCATCTCAGATTTAATGAGTAAATTAATTGAATTGCAAATGGCCGCTATTGGTGCGGTAATTGCTTTAACCGGTCCAAGAAATAGGCACATCCCTGGTTTAAAGGTAAAAAAAGTATAATAAGTCATTTTTTTTTTTATTTAATAAAGAAAAGTTCATTCTTATTGGTTGGTACGATTTGCATGCGGGTTGCGGGAGAATTTTGTTTGACACTTATATAGTGTTGGCAACCTAAATATGGCAACTAATATATATTCGTAGGAGATATTATAAAGCTATGGTTGTAGTAATTACTCGTATAATAATGTCATAATTGAATTGATTTTTGTTAGGTATCACGAAACAATAGCTATTTTAAGGCAGATGTTTATTGATCTGTTGATAAGAGGATAAGAGGGTAATTAGTGAATACGATACTGTTATATTCATTAAACGGCTTGGAGGCAAATGTGACAGATATTATTAAGTGGCTTGATATTTTAGATTGTAAACATTTAATTGGCGATACTTTTAAGAAATTTATAGTATATTTAAGCGATTCGTGAAGCCAGGCAGACAGTGTTCTTTTACCATTCGCCAGGCGCTGCGCTTTAAAGTAAACTGAGTAAGTGAGTTATCTTTAATGTTTATTTATGGAAATATCCTTGTGTGATCTGATATTTACGTATAATTTGGAGATGATATAAAGATGTAGAAATAGTGAAATGTTGAAGTAGTGAGGAACGGGGTGATCGTAAGGGAGGTTGGAGGTCACCGGGCCAGGTTGGGCCCATTCTTTATGTCATCTTGGTAATATATCTGAATGTGTGGCTATGAAAACATTGAATAGAGGTACCTATTGTTTCTCATTTTTCTGTGATACGATATATGTGTTTATTGTTTTATTGTGCGAAGTTTCGACGACGCTTACAATAGGCTTACAAATTACTAAGCTAAATTTGATACATACGCATTTTCGATAACGAGGATGAATATACAGTTTACAGACAGTTTATTATACTTAGTCTAACCATAAATACTGTTACAATTAAAAAGAAACAAAATATTACATTTCAATCTGTCATTTTTATATGATTGTTCATTTCTCATTTTGGCGCCAATATATTGTACAACATTTTGCGATATTAAAATAGAGTAGGGCGATAAAGAGAACCGAAACGCTGTGATTGCATTACACAAAGTAGGTATGGAGCCAAATGCAATTTTTAAAACTCTTCATATGCTTGGTATTAGTCAAATGTTTGTGTACCGGGCTATTAATAGGTACAATGAGATCTCCTCTATTTGTGACAGAAAAAGATCTGGCCGTCCACGTAGTGTTCGTACGAAAAAGGCGGTCAAAACAGTAAGGGAAACAATTCGAAGAAATCCTGTCCGAAAGCAAAAGATTTTATCTCAGGAGATGAAGATATCACCTAGAACCATGTCGCGTATTTTAAAAGATGACTTAGGACTTGCAGCCTATAAGAGATGCACTGGTCATTTCTTAACTCATAATTTAAAAAAGAATAGGGTGGTGAAATCGAAACAACTACTGAAGAAAGAAAAATTTTGTTTACGGATGAAATTTTTTTTACAATTCAACAACATTTCAAGAAACAAAATGACCGTATTTATGCTCAAAGCTCTAAGAAAGCTTCTCAATTAGTCGACAGAGTGCAACGTGGGCATTATCCGTCTTCAGTGATGGTTTGGTGGGGTGTTAGCTATGAAGGAGTGACAGCCATATCCTTATGAAAAAGGTATCAAAACATCGGCACAAGTGTATCAAGATACCATTCTTGAGAAGGTAGTTAAGCCCCTTAACAACACCATGTTCAATAACCAAGAATGGTTCCTTCCAGCAAGATTCGACGCCGGGTCATAAAGCTCGATCCACGCAGTCTTGATTGGAAACGAACGTTTCGGACTTCATCAGAGTTGAAGACTGGCCGTCGTCTAGTCCCGATCTTAATCCGCTGGATTATAATTTGTGGTCAGTTTTAGAGAGTACGGCTTGCTCTAAACGCCATGATAATTTGGAGTCCCTAAAACAATCCATACGATTGGCAGTGAAGAATTTTCCCATGCAAAGAGTGCGTGCTTCTATTGATAACTGGCCTCAACGCTTAAAGGACTGTATTGCTGCCAATGGAGACCACTTCGAATAAGCTTTTTATATTTTAAATTGTTTTATATTTATGTATTAAACTAACATACTGTAAAATTTATAAATGTTATTTGCAATAGAAAAAAAAATTTCTTTGTTGCAATATTTATGGCAAGACTAAGTACTGTAAAGGGGTAGTTTCCACGAGATACCGATCTTAAATATAGGTATAACTAGGTATGGTATCCTTCGAAGTGACCATGCTACTCGTCGGATCCCCCGGATCCGGACCTGGAAGCCAAGGTCCTAGCGTCACTGTATACATGGCGCAAAGAGACCCTGGCCATGAGCTCCAGACACGCGCCTCGCGAGATCGAGGCGTGCCGGTGGGAACTCCGCCAGGTCGCCGTGGGGGTCTGGGAAGTAGTATAATGGGGGTCTGGGAATAGTAAGTATTCCGGCAATAATAGGCGACAAATCCAACCTATCCTCACCGTTACAGCCCCTATACTACGGTGAGTGCTAAATGGATTCCACCTCCATAAAAATAGTTCAGAAGATAACAAATACAGGGGACAGCTCCTCTGATTTAGTAATAATTTCTAATTTATATTTTCAAAAACTAGATGAACTTGAAGATTTGGATGTGGACCCATAAATGAAACGATCTACAAAAGTCACGCACGTACATTAGTTACATACTATTTCCCCCGGGAAGTCTTTTTCTATTGAGAAAATCGAAAATGCGCTACAGCTAAGGGCTTATCCTAAAAAATATGATCAAAATTGACATATATTTTTTTCACAGCTATAAAATGAAAAAATCTTGGCTGGGGAATCTTTCAAAAAATCTTTTTTCCACGTATACTCTCTTAACTTTTGATTAAAAACAATCATACTACAAAAATATTATAACTGCATAAGAACAAAGAAACTAAGTCCTTACAGTTTACACAACTGCCCAGCAAAACATACAACTGAGTCGAAGTCAACCTGATTTGAAGTAATATAATGAATGACGTGTTGTTAATAAAACTATACTTACAACTATAAGTTAAAAATTGACTCTAAATCACTGTCGGCGGGGAGCGTGCCCAAAATGCCGGCCGCATTTCCGCGTTGGATAGCAATACTGATTCGTTGCCCTTGGTGCAAGACAACCTAACTGCATAAGCTAATTATAATTGTAAAGAAAAGGGATGAAAGTCATGTGACAAAAGAATGTTAAGCTGGAAGATTGATGGGTAGACCAAAAAAGAGATAGATGGATTGTGCGAAGGATGACATGAGGATTTGTGGTGTGACAGAGCAATAATTGGGAGAAGGTGAAAGAAAAGAGAGATAAGCAAACTCAAGTGCAGAATCAAATTAAGAAAAAACTGAATCAACAATTAATTTTAAAAAAATTACATGCAATGCAAGAAGTATGGCAAGCCATAAATAAGAAATTATATTTTTGAGAAATGATAAATTGTCGTAATTTCCCGATAAACATCAGCATTCAATACATTGTTCGTTTATAAAACACAAGCCTACTATATATTAAAACCCGCCTCATACACGATAATCAATTATCACCTTAATAAACGCCAAGTGACTTTTTTGTTTAGTTATTAATTTAATATCTTAACTAGGCGCATTCAAGATTGTTCGATTATCTACGGGTAATCGGTAAAAAGTTAACTATAAAGCGAATATTCACATTACAGTAGAAGAACACTTAATTATAAAGTTCACAATAATCGGTGCCACTTGCAGGTGTCGTTTATGAACAATTTAAATTAAGTAGATTTCTAGAATAGGTTTTGAGGGTACATAAATATCGGAGAATATTATTAATACTGTGACCGATTTTTATGGAAACTTGTTTTGGCTTAAATGAATTAGTTTAACATTCAAATTCAAATTTTTTATTCAAAATAATTTCCACTGGAAACACTTTTTGAAGGTCATAAGTCAAAATTTAATTTTTCTTCCTATTCTATGTATGTACATCGCTTCGCAACGTGTTATTACTGTTAAGGAGAAGAAGCGGCAAGAAACTCCCAAGCAACACGTCTAGCTAAATATTGTTTTTCTTTAAGTTTCTTATTCAATTTATATCTTAAGTTCTCTTTTTTTAATAAGTTTTATACACAAGTATGTTACAGAATTACTTTGTGAAGAATTAATGGAGTTGTAGCAAACAGTGCATACTCAATAAGACTCGGACACAATAAAAGGAAAGAAAATTATTATTAAAGTTATAATAATGACATGAGGTACATGTTATGCTGCAATATATCTCCATAAATCTCTTACAAGCTTGGCAAGATAAGATAATTTTATTTACATCATAATATATATAAATTATAAACTAGTACAATGAAGAAAACTTAACTTATATTGTATTCTACCTATAATCCCTTTAAAGACTATAAGTAGAATATTGAGCCTAGGTCCCCAATATCACTGGGTAAGATTCTCAGAAGGCTGACTACGTGATATCGCTGGATTGCCATATTGATGGGTTGGCTGACGCAGGAACCTACCCTCTGATCACCTGAAGAGTCGATTAGTTTATAGTTAGCTAATGTGCATTTTTAGGGTTCTCCAGTGTAGGTAAACGAAATCCTTTAAGTTCATGTTCGGCCGTCGGCTTCCATATGTCACATTTCACTTGGACGCTACTGGATAGGTATATTTGAATAAAATTTAGTAAGGTGTCTCTATTAAACGCTATACAAAGGTTTGGCGGGACTGTGATAAAAATGAACATTCACACTCCAACCATTCATCACTGCGTAGAATTAAAATACCTAACTAAGATGAAAATTTCTGAAACCTTGAACAAGATTTATGTTCAGTAACTTTTGAAATATGGTATATGTACCTATGGTTACACATTTTTACGGTTTTGTAGCCAAATGGTAAAAATAGGTAGGATGAACGGGAAATATACGTTGTACGTAGTCTTGCCATAAATATTGTAACAGAGATTTTTTTTCTATTGCAAATAACATTTATAAGTTTTACAGTGTGTTAGTTTAATACATAAATATAAAATAATTTAAAATATAAAGAACTTATTCGAAGTGATCTCCATTGGCTGCAATACAGTCCTTTAAACGTTGAGGCCAGTTATTAATAGATGCACGCATTTCCATGGGAAAATTCTTCACTACCAATCGTATGGATTGTTTTAGGGATTCCAAATTATCATGGCGTTTAGAGCAAGCCGTACTCTCTAAAACTGACCATAAATCATAAGTATATTCCTAAGCTAAATGAGCTATACACGTCTAATCACTTTCTAGTCCACTAGAAATCTTGTATAGTTTAAAAGATAATAGATTTGTAGAGAGTTTGATGTCTTTTAGTCGATGTTAAGATGAATAGTCAATGGCTGGTGAGGCCGCATGCGCACGCACCAGTCGATGTGTACGCTATTAATGCAAAATAACTATAATTTAGGCGACGCCAGCGTTTGGCGTTTATCCGCCAGCCTCTGGAAAGGCGACGGAAGCCTGTCACAGGCGCAATTACTGTACCGAGAATCGGCATTAGTTCGTCGAGTTGAACTATTTACGTATGTAAAATAAGAGCAACTCGTTGTACGGGGAAACGGCGATTGCACGCATCGCTCATTAAGCACTTTAGAGCAATTTGAGGAGTGGAGAAAAAGTCGAACGAGACGCGGCACAACATCGCGTGGTCAATTAAAATGTTGCCGCACGGCTGCCGAGTGCCACTCCGGATCGCAGCCAACGGTATATTCGCGTACCAGCAGCGGCGCGAAATAATACACTCCACTTGCCATCAATTGCTCGTATCCTCTGCTATCTAAATCAAGTGGCGTGGAGTTAACGAGAACAGGTGACACTTGAATAGCTGCCGTAGAATTTTACTTAAAAGTTGATTTAAAACTAACAAAAATAAAATTTTAATGTCCTTCTTATTTTTTTTTTAATGTTCGTGTATTTTCATCAGAACCGGACAAGGATACAAAATCGCAAAGTCGTAAGTCTAAAGGAACTAACTGGTTTTAATACAGCTTGCAATTTTTTTCTACATAAACTAACTAACAAACATTGCAAGTTAAATAAAAGCTAGTAAAAAGCTGATTAGAATTCGGCTTACAGATAGGCCTTTGGTGGGCTGCGCCTACGCACAGTCGCGGCCGTGCTCACGTTCAACGGCAGTTCCGGTGAAACACGTTTGGTAACACTTTCAAAAGTTAAACCTGTACATAATACAAAAGATTATTACTCATACAGTATGATTTTGTTCAATATTATTGATAAGTTTATTTTTACCAGTAACATATTATCGTGATTAAGTAAGTATATTTATGATTAGTACCTGGCCTTTCTACATAAATTTGCTCACGTATGGTAAATCTCTTCCTACGAAAATAAATGAGCTCACATAACACATAGTTACATTTATATTTATATATTGTAGTATTGCTGCTGGGCTCGGGCTTTCCTATTTTAGGGGGGCGGCCATTACATCCACCACGCTTGTCCATGGTGGATTGGCGGATTTGACACATCAATTATCTCGATGTTTCCTTCACCGTTAGCACGTGGTAATTGTAACAATATAGACATTAAAAACTGCCTAAAGATTTGAATTCACGTCTCTTTTGAAACGCGAGTTTAAAACTCGAGAACATTACCCACTAAGCCGTAGTAGGTTAAATAAGACGGGAGGATCTTTGTATTTTGTTTTGTGAAAACTTCTTTAGACACGTTGCGCACTTTTGGGATGAGGAAAACCACTGAACTAGCATGACCGTCACGCTCAGACACAAAGTTTTCACTTCTGACCTTCCTACGGCTGACAGGTTTTTTTATTTTACTAATATACAACGTAGTCTAATCATGATATAATTATATTTATTAATTCATTATAATTATAATCGGCAGACAAACACATATTGTATGTCCCCAAATTAAGCAAGTTACACTGTCATAGGTAGACATAGATTTTTTAATAACTAATAAGAAAAGAAGAAAGAAAGACAATATTAAAATAAATACTTAAAAAAAACTAAATTATAAATAAATTAGTATAAAGTATGTAACAAATCGCTGCCAGAGGGACGCGTACCCAGGCTGGCTGCATTGCCACGCTGTATTGCAATGCTGATCCGTTGCGCGAAATATGAACCAGCCTTCTGATCACGGGTGGTATCAAAGAGTTTCTTACAAATTTCTTTGAAGAAACCCTTTGCCGATGGGCCCCACGGACCTAAAGTTTCAACTCCAAACGGCACAAATATGTAACCCCTTCCTAGGGTTCCATATTTGCGCCGTTTGAGATCTTCAGCTGTTGAAGCAGCGTTGCCAGGCCCTGACTTTAGTCACTGGAAGATGTGATATCGCCAGAGTGTCAACGCATGTCGCGTCCCACACAAGCGGCCTTCCCATCCTCCAGGGAATAAGTGACATTCCATCACACTTATGTTATGCGTAATATACGAGTACAACGGAATTTTCTGGTGCCGATCCCAGACACCCAGACCATAGTAAATAACGGTGAAAATTCCTTTCTGTAATTTACCATACCAGGAATCGAACCCGGAGTCTGCGTTGCAGTGAGGTAAGCCGGCAAAGTCTGAGCTCGGTCAACCACAGAGGCCGTCTATATTTATAAAACAAATGAAACTTTTTCTTGAGTGGGGTGAGTCAAATTGTAATATGTGCCGTAGTGCATCAATCACGCGTCGGACGCAACAACGAAAACACTGTTAGTTTTGCCGCCGAATTATTAATTACATTCCTACAAAAAACTTACACACGAGGCCGCAACGCATAAATTTCTTCCTTTTTCACCGCACAAAGGAGCCGGGCGGCCTACAATATAACGCTAAACAGATTAGCCGGGGCCGACACGCTCGTCGCGGCATAATTTTTGGCGCCAGTAGTCCTACCTCGAGATTAAACTAATATGAAAAGGAAATTGAGTAGAAAATAGATGACGGTTCTATGTGTCATTAAGGATTGGTCACGGTACTCTAAGGTGCCGGCACCACCTTTATATATTTGACTTAATTTAATTGAATTAACATTTATGGTAGGCAGTTTTATGAACTGTTGATAATGTTCTTAAAGGACGATAATGGACTATTTTCAGATAATAACAATGACTTTTATTTGACTGATATTGCTTATTAAGTAAATGACTCTACTACTGCTACTTTTTGTTGGAAGAATAGAAACCAATTATAATTTATACCTGATTCCCTTGTTAATTATAGTAGGATTGACTTTTATTGATAACTAAACAAAGTTATAGCATGGAAGAAGAATATAAGAACGACAAACGCCCAATAAAAAATGTAACCCTACCCTTTTATTCAAAATAGTTATATTAGGTTTAACGGCGCGTTAAAGAAGAGTTTTTAATAATCGCATTATTAATGCGAATATGACAAATACTTTATTTATCTTAGCCGTAGGAATAAGTGAGTATATTGTAGTGGTGATCAGGTGATCAGAAGGTTGTTGCCTACCTCGGGCAGCGGATCAGTATGGCGATTCAGCGAGGAAACGTAGCCAGCCTTCTGGTCACCTTACCTATAGGAGACGGTGATCTAGGTTTAGTCTTGAGAGACTATGTATGGGCAGTATACAATATAAATGTAGGGTTTTAACAGCTTCTCGTATGTAAACTATTGAGTTATATATCACTATATATAACTCAATAGTTTACATACGTGGAGAAGCTGTTACAAGCTTGCAATTTAATGTATGACTCGAGATGTATTTCTTTAAATATTACAGCAATTGTTATAACAAAACAGATTAGACGACAGATATACGTTTTAGCGGCAAAAGGTTTTTATAAGAAGAAAAAAAAGTTTGACGCTTAGTTCTGGGTTGCCAGTTCAATTCTTATGGCCTGGCGCCAACAATAAATAAGTTAAGTTTTCTTTTATTGTATTAGATTATTTATGACATTTTAATTTTAATTGTATATTAAATGTAAGTAATTATTAAAAAAATGTAGTGTATAGTGAAAATAAAAATTATTGATGCACGATATTTAGGACACGAAAACATGTGAATGTGCCATAATAGACAGTGAATATTAAGTGAAATGTTAACGGACACTTTATTAGATATTATTTGTAGAATATTAGTTTTTAGTATATTTTAGATTTTACATAGCTGTGTTGTAGAAAAAACTATTATAATCTCTCTATATGTGAATGTGACTTCGATTAATTGCTCCCTGCAAAGCTTTGCGTATTAACAGATTATGATGAAATTCGATATAAATGTCATTTTGTAGGTACAATACCAGTAATAGGTGGATTTCCAACATGACATATACCGAAGTTTACAGATGACGATAAAGATACAGTTGCAAAAATATTCAAATGATAATTAAATATAAAAGAATATTTTAAAAAAGTTTTGTGTATGCATCTGTTTGATCCTTCTATCTCATATCCCTATCCCATTCTCTTTATCCCAGAAGAAGGCAGGCAGTGTTACGAACTTCTATAGGCGACAGTAACCACTTTCCAAGAGCTGAGCCGTCTGCCTGTTTGCCAGTCGAGCAATAAAACAAAAAATTGTGTGTGTGTGTGTGTCACACGCAGTAGAAATAAAACAGAGTGTGAGGAGGATTTTAATTTCGTGACATCACAGTTCATATATTATATCAATATAATATATTTAAGCTTTAAAACACGAAATTTGAAGTATTAACGAAAAATTTCAAAACATTTCCAATTCTATTTGTAGGAGCAGTGTTTAAATGATTAAATATAATGTATTCTATCTCATTCTCTCGCAGGTTTGGTGATATAGATTTGTGTTTAGGTCTTTTTAGTGTCGCTTTTACGTTTCATAGAGTTTCAAATCATAACGATTCTAAAGAAGTCTCACTTCAAAAATGCATCAATTTCAGAGGACATGAATAAAGATCGAGGTTATTTCATTGTTTAATGTTAGTTTCTGACCAGAAAACGTCCCCATTTGGGACCCACTCGACCCGTGGGGGCGTATGCCATGAATAGTAATAGGGGTTAAGGCTCCAGGGAGCGGACGCAGACTCAATCGCTGAGAATGCGACGCTTATGGTGCGTACCGAATCGATGACACCCAGGGCGCATGCTGACTAAGAAACCGTCCCATAAACTCACCAACTCTGGGCAATTTCTTTTAACTTTATCTCATCTATACTAAATATTACAAAGAGGAAAGATTTGTATTTTTGTATGTTTGTAACGAATAAACTCAAAAAGTACTGGATCTATATCAAATATCCTTTCACCATTAGAATGTTTTTTTTTGTTAATTCAGGGGGAATGTCTTTTCTTGTGACACACACACAGGTCTTGGATACAGGGGAAGACCAAAAGCGCCGCCTAGCGCCGCGCGCTTCGTGTGCATGTGGGACTCTTGCACCAGACGGCAAACGGGATCTCCTCCATTAAAAGAGGAAGCCGAACAAACTACCTACTAAACCTACCTGGGTCACTATGAGAGCATATATCTAGAATGCCAGGGATGTATAACGTAGTTAAACTCTTCTGACATCCTTATAGTGCCCCGATTTAGTACTAAACCGTATCACTTCGTAAAGTAGAGGTGATTCCAGCGATACCCCCGTAAACAGTGGCCCGATAATTTAGCATTCTAATGGTTTATCCGTGGTAGACCATGGATAAACCATTAGAATGCTACATTATCCCTGAGTAACATGGGCTATATTTCATTTAAATAATCGGGTTCTTAATTTTTTTCAAGGCAGAACAACGTCTGCTGAGACCGCTAGTGCTTTATATAGCCGATCAGGTTAATACTTAGATTACAAAGATTAAAGCTGAAACAGTATTTTTTAGTCTACATACAAACACACTTTTTGTATCCTCGAGCTGAACACATTACGCTTGACTTATGATCATAAGCAACATAAATACGTAGATACTACTGCATCCTAACCCAGGTTTGAAGGCTTCTTTAAGAACCACAAAGAAGCCTTCAAACTTACTCTAACGCAATATAAATAAGAACGGTTAGACTTTAGTGCGCCAAAGCGTCAGCGTTCACACCACAAAAGTATCTACTGACTTTAGGCGTATTGTTTTTAGAGATTTTATAATTGGTCTTATGAAGCGTTTACAATTTGACCTTCCAAAGCTAAGAAAACGTCATATTCGAAAATACCGGTTCAGAACTAATTTACTTCTGTATATATTATTATACTTTAATTTAATTGGGTAATTGAATGCTGAAAAAATGCTGTTTGTCGCAAAGGTTAGTAGGCAAAGTTAGTACGGCTCGTGTAATTATTATATGATAGTATCTTTTCTCAGGAGCTTAAGAAGGTCTATATTTTTGCAAAGGACAAGTGACCATTAATCTGCCTTTGTGCTTCATGTTAATGTTAGTATAATCCTGTTAGAATGCAAGGATAGCGTGGGCCGCAGACGTGAGCATATAAGGAGTCGCGTGGTGGTCGTGTGGACTCACATTCATGAGCAGGTCCGGTGAGGAGGAGTGCTTTCCGCTCATGGCGCCGGCGCTGGTGGCGCATGTCACACACTCAGGCACACAGCAACACTCGCGAGGCGCGGCGCAGGCGGCGCGGCGCTGCGGCGGCGCGGGCGGTCTGCGTGCGCCGGGCGGCTGAGACTGCCGCACGTTGCCCCACAGCCCCCACCGCACGCCCCGAGTCCCCACCGCTACCGGCTGCCTCATTTCTCACTATAATTTGCGTGTTGCTCGTTTTTTACCATTATTACTCCCTCGTTTTGTTTTACGTATTATCGAGTGCATCCCGCTCGCACCGGCCGCCATGCGCGCCGAGCGCCGCCCAGATAATAGCCGCGAGTGCAATTACTCCACGAGCTCTCCGCGGCCGATGGCGGCGACGATACGCGCGCGACTCACCTCACACCTAACGCCATCTCGCGATGAAAAGCGACACTAAACAAAATGCTAAAAACAAAACGAGCAAACATTACAAATAAACAAACTATTATTTGGTTCAAAAATGTAGTTATTCAAAACCTTATTTTATACACGTACGTATATCAACACCAGCTTGTAGCTATGATTTTCGTAATTACAAGACGTAGCATAATTTCTCCTATTTTGTAGCAAGCAAACAGCGTAGCGCAAATCCGCGTAGCTAAAAAGTCGTAGCAATTATTATAAGACTCGTGCATGTGCGTACAGTCATGGGAAAACTGTTATATATTATTCTTCCACGGTATAGATGTTGTAGTGAAAAATTGTTACATATTTGTTAGGTACTTAAACATATTATAATGTACCAAATTCCGTTTACATGGTATTCATTCTGTTGACTCTCAAACTACTTTTTACTGTATATTTCAGCGATCCCTGGAACAGGTTGGATAGATCCTGTGAAACGATCATAGAAAAATATTAAAAAAAAACCTTATACTATATATTATAAAAACTAGCAATACCCGCAACTTCGTTTGCCCGAGCTTGACATTTAATTTTAAATTTTGGCTAATATTTATTTCTATAAAATCACAACATATATGTAGTTTCGAGGGGTCCATAGATATGAAATATTGAATTAACAATTTCCACAGTTAATATTTAAAATATTCCTCACTTAGGTCACTGAAGCCTTCAGCACTTAGTCGCAATACGATAGCGATGACAGAGCAGAACGTAAACACAGCGTGTGACTAATTTCTGCGTATAAAATTAATGATCGGTACATTACAAAACCGTTAAAATTATACGATATTGGCATTTCGATAAGATCAGTTCCCACTTAACTAGCTATGTAATTTGCGTTTATTATATAAATATGGTAATTTTAAATTTAAATGAAGCGTTACCCCGCCCACAACAGCTTTTATTAATTATATTGGCTAATATATTCATCTAAATACGAGTCAAAGATCGCATAAAACTCAAAGAAACGTGATTATAGGTTTTTTTAAAGAATTATTGATTAATTTCCGTCTGATATTTTCTTGGTGTAGGTGTTGAAAGTCCCCAAGAGTATGGTTAATTGTAAATTACGTTTTATTACTTACATAAACCAATTTATAATATTAATTAATAATTTATTAATGAGCAATTGAATTATAGTAGTACAGTAGGTAGTGACGGGTCATTCATATAATAAAAATGACCCATTCATTCCGATAATAAATAATTAAGAAGGATTTATTCACCACAGTAGTAATCCGGCAGCACATTATAGAAGCTATGTTTTTGCAAATGTCCATTGGCGACGGTAGCCACTTTCCATCAGCTGGATCGTCAGCTTATCTGCTGTACTCCGAAATAAAAATGAGCTCAAGTTGTATTAAATAAGTACTTGTACAGCTAAGTAGTTGTTTTACTTAAGAAATTGAATTTAATTTTAATGCACCATAAGAGGTATGTTATTTGAATATTTTGGAACCTAATGTGAACATTTACTAAATTAAATATATAAGGAATTAAAACAAATGTTAAGTTTGTGTTTTTTTATTGAATTATACAAAAACATTATCTAAAACAAACAACCAGCAAGGCACTTACAATCTTATAGACATCACATTTCATATTCATTAATTTATTTATTATTATATGGTAACTTAAACAATAATAAAGGGGAACAGACTTGCGATTATAAAAATAATTCATAAAAAAATTACGAAACATCTCTGCAACATTGTTATTAATAACTTTAGTGAATTTTCATGCACATAAAAAAGGAATGGTTATTGCCCGAGAGCAACGGGAGGCTGTATATTATAGTGTCCTTGGAAAACTGAGTAATTGTCTTTACTTGCGCATTGGTACGTGCCGATGGGCGTCGGGTACTGCTGGTACATGCGATGGTGGGTTGACATTTGTGGCCGCACGTACATTTCCTGCCGGACATCCGGGTACCAGCCGCTCATCATTCCACTACCGCTGTACACTACACCACTGTTGTAACTATTAGATGCACTTGTCACTACGTTAGGAGCAATTGCAGCATAATTAATCGACATTTGCCTATTCGCAACGCTCGTCGCTGGCACTGTTCCATAATTACTACTGCCTACTGACACAACTGGTGCTGGTTGTTCCTGCGCGGGAGTGTCAGTGTTCTCATTACTGCTCTTCTCTGTATCTTCTTTGTCGTCCTCTTTAGATTTCTTACTTTTTCTCGATATGTTTGCATGCGTCTTCACATGTTTGGCGAGATGATCTGATCGCATGAAACGCTTCGTACAAAGTTGGCAAGCGAACCTCTTCTCTCCGGTATGTGTTCGTAGATGCCGCTGCAACTCATCAGAGCGTGTAAATCGCTTTCCGCAGAATAACCAGTTGCAAACGAAGGGACGCTCACCTGTATGCCAGCGTAGGTGGGCCTTCAGGTGTGAAGTTTTACCATATACCTTTCCGCAACCAGGTACATGACACACATGTTCGCGCTTGGCACCATCTTTCCCGTAGTTAGGACCGAAGCCGGCGGCTTCGGTGAGGCAGTTCGGGCAGCGGCACTTGGCACAACGCCGTTGTAGATCCCGGGCCTCTTCAGCGGCGGCAGCAGCGGCCGCTGGAGGCCAGTATGACGGGTATTGTGGTGGATAAGGGGGAAGCTCACGCCAAGCAGGAGGACCGCACCAAGCACCTGAAGAGGCGCTACTGCACGAAGACAAATCGGACGCCGGTGACAACGCGTCACTGCGACCGTAACTGCACCCGTACCCAGACATCATATTCATCATCTGTAACAGACAATGTAGAACAATTATATTAATTATAACCCATCATCAATCTTCTATCAAAAATAAAACTTATAACATTATTTCAAAATCTGACAATGCTTGATCTAATAGGGCTTAAGCGTTGGGCGGGCGGACGGACCTGTTGCGTGGGCGGATCCACGTATTGCATATCCGGTAACGGTGGTGACAACGTAGCGCAACGAAACCTCCAACTGGATAATTACAGGGCGGCACACCGCTCGCGCCGAGACGTTTTTAATAACTGGCTTGGAATAGACGTAACGAGCGGTTGTCACCTCGCCCCTTCCCCGCAGCCGGGCGCCCCGAGGGACCGGCGCGCGCGCACCTCGTCGGACGCAGCCTCCGACCCACCCCACCCCGTGGCCCCAAGCCCGTGAGTTATGGACCCGCAACTACAGCAACGAGAAACGCGCAAGAGCGGGCCGAGCGCGATCGGTACAAAGGTTTTGTTTACATTAACACGCCCTAAAGTTATATCAATAATACAAATAATCAATGTCCTACATTAACAAATGCCTACGTAGTTTGCTATTGAAATTGGGCAGTTGTATGACCTATATTTGAGAGAAATATTAAGATAAAAACAAATAACAAAATGGTAAAAAAAACATTTAACGCCTCCAATTAGAAATAATGTGATCCCTTGTTTGGGTAACGATTATAGATCTAGGCTAGCGCATAACGCATGTAACACCAAAATATTTAAGTACCAACGTCCTTCAACTCTCGAAGGAAGTTTATGACAACCTTTACTCATAATAAACAATACTTAATTTTAATAATTGATTTATATATTCATTAATTTTTTATTTTATTTGCATGAGTTCAGCAGACAGTCAGGCGGCCCACTTGATGGAAAGCGGTTACCATCGCCTATGGACATTTGAAAAACCAAAGGTGCTACAAATGCGTTGCTGCTCTGTTAAGGGAGACTGGAACCTGGTCACTAATTGAACACCAGTCAAGGTTGTTATGGCGACATACTTTAGACCAGGGGTGGCAGCCATCCAGTCGGGCAAATGCCCTACCACCTGGCTGCGGGTTGTTTTGTCGCCTCTCACGACAGGCCGCCCGGTTGCAGGAAATTGTATTCTTTCTCCGTTCCTGCACGGATAAGAATACGGCCTTGACGGCCTTTGTGGTTGAGCGGGCTAAGCCGTTGCCGCCCTACCTCACTGCAACGCAGAGGCTCCGGGTTCGATTCCTGGTATGGTAAATTTCAGAAACGTATTTTCTCCGTTATTTACTATGGTCTGGGTGTCTGGGATCGGCCCCAGAGTAGTCCGTTGTATATTACCCATAACACAAGCGTAACTTGCTTAGCTTGGGGATATACAACGTGTGTGTTTGTCTGCCGATTATTAAAAAAAAAAAAAATAAAATAACGTTAAGTTATAGTTTAAGATATACTTACTATAGATGCCTAAATTGTTAGGTTTTATTTAAATTAAAATGATTTCTTATCTATTTTTGTGTAGGTACATCAGTATCTACATAAAAATAAGAAGTATTGACAGGCTTAATGGAAGGTAGAGATAATATTTTTCGTTTTGGAACTCCCAGGCGCTTAATGTATTTAATTTTTTCTCTATTTCGGTCGGCAGTTCGCGGCAGACGCATGATTTATGCATATCCGAGCGGAGCCAAACCTTTAATTACACGTTGTTAAAATATGGCAGTTTGTTATATTGTTCCCTGTGCTTTTGTTTTACTAAATACCGCACTCACTAGAGAGAACTAAGTTCTCTTTCTTCCTGAGCCGATCTTTAATGTTCTGTTTTTTCATCATTTCTCTAATTGCCAGTATGGTCTGACCGCTTATGAATTTTGGATAACCGAACTCAAAGTTAAGTCGTTTATAATTAACCAAATTATAATTGCTTATTATTATCATCGACAAGATTAAAACATTTGAACAAAATCTATTAAAATTCTACTTATTCCTACCTATATACTTATTCCTACCTATTCTGAAACAATGCTCACATGCAAACTATTGTTTAAATATGAGTTTGTTAATTTTAGTGGCCCTATATGGTGGGGAAATGATCGGAGGAAAAAGAGCGAGAAGAGAAATATGTACTTTTATCAAGTCACCGCCAAAAGATTAAAAGAGGCTCATTGAGACTAAATTTTTCATTGATTTGTGTTCCTATATCTTACCGACCGTTCATTTGTTATACTATCGGCTACAATCTATACAGATAAATAAATTTGAAGTGTCTGTTTGTAGTGTCAAAATAAAAATATGAAAAAATCAGGGGAGATAATTCAGACCAGGAGATTCAGAAAATGCCATTTTTAGAATTTTTGTCTCTCTGTCTGGATGTTTCGGCTAATCTCTGAAACGGTTGGAACAATTTTGACTGAACTTTCACTGGCAGGTAGCTAATGTTATAAGGAATTATCTTAAGCAATTTTTTCCTGCTATTTTTGTTAATACACTGACGAGCATAAATTTGAAGTGTCGATTTATTAATTATAAGTCCTAATAGTTAAGTTGACGCGATTTAATATAACAACCAACATTGACACTTAAATTTATAAAAAAAGCACGCAAACCGAGTACCTACCTATTTGTTAAGAATAACATTTTCGGGGCGCAAAGTTCTTTCTTTACACTTGTCAGACAATAGTTTTCATTATTACAAGTAGTTACAAATACGTTAACCTGTCGACATGTTTACGACTGCCTAGAACAAAAGTTGGGTGTTGAATAGTCGACAATGGGTGACATGCTACTGTCCGCTGTCCCGGGAGCGGTGTCCATCGATCACAAAGCCCACATGCAGCGGACAATGTTGGCTACTAATGCGTTATGATCGTTCCCTTCGCACCATAAATCTTAAAGTCTACCGACTTTTTGTATATGGTCAGTGAATTTACAAACACCGATTCTTAGTTTTCGGCGGTTTCAAACGTGTTTTCACATGATATCTAGTATTTTGCCATTAATATATAAAAATATCAATGTATTTCGCAGACACCTTTTTGTGTTTGCTTTTAGATAAGCTGATGCGGCCACGCTTTACAGAAACCGGCTAATTATGTGGGGAACAAATGTCCTGGCCATGCCGTCTCCGCCAGGTCCCGGTCGAAGGGGTAGGCCCAAGAAATGCCGACGTGATGTCGTAAGGGACGATATGCGTACTAATAGGCCCACAATTAGAGATGCCGAAGACTATGCGAAGTGGAGAAGTAAAAGTAGGAAAGCGAACTAACGCGGGATTTAACGCTAGGATGATGATAATGCTTGTAGACAAACTGGCAAATGGGCCACCTAATAGTAAGTGGCTTCGTCATCTATGCACAACTGCGACACTAAGCGTATCTATTAATGCGGTGTTTACCATGTGCCAAATTAGATATAAAAAACAACAACAAATTTGCAAAATACACCGGAATATATTTATTTTATGCTTTTTAGTTACTCTTGAGGTCGGTTTCTTTTTGCTAGACATTTTTTTTTCAATTTTAAGTGTCATAATGGTATCTAATAACAATGAAATGTATACTAATCTATCTTGAAGCTTTGCTGAATCCAACGCAAAAAGAATCCTCAAAATCGGTTTAGAAATAAAAAGTTATCGCTGAACATAAATTAAAATAAAATATTTACACGACGAATTAATAACCTCCTCCTTTTTTGACTAATATATTGTTTTATTATTTATAAGGCACGGGAATATATATATGATACCAATCATTGTAAATGATTTCCCAGAGAACCTGCAATCAAAGTACAAAAATAACCATAAATCGATCAAATATAATCTGAAAATATTCTTTATTGATTCCCTAAGCGGACCATCAGGCTCACATGTGCAGACCTGGGAGTAAAAGAGAACTATATACTAGAACGATGATAACTCCACTTTTATTATCAAATCAGAACTAAACACTAGAATAATGATAACAATTACTCGCCTCTGCTCCTATTTTTCATATAACAATATTGTGTACACAACTCTCTGCGGCACGAATAAACCCATGAGGTTTCTGTGTCACAGTCAAATGTATTTCTTATGTATATGAATGTAAGCATATTGGACAATAAATAAAAAAAAATATTTTTGGTTACTAAAAAGGGGGGGAGGGCGCAGAATGATTTTCGCTGCCCGGCGTCCAATATGGACAGACGTCCCAAAGTGTAAGGAGAGTCCAAACAAATTCCCTTTTACAGCAATCAATTAGGATTTTCAATACCTAATTACATTTTTCCCCAAAACACAAAGATTTTTGTAATCTTACAGATTACTTATAAAACGACAAAAAAATAACACGGAATTCTTTACACACAATTGATTTCAAATGGCGTTTGATTTTAGCAACGTGGGTGCCGCGCTGGCTGCGCTATCACAATTGGGTGCAACCTGACACCACTACGTCGGAACTTTGTTCATGTTCTCATAAAGCGTGCTCCATTCATGGGTGCGCTGCCAAAAGACAGGAAGTGGAGGACAGCGTGTGATAGGACCAATTACCCGCCTACGATATAAGAAACCCGTAATTATCATGAAATACCATCATTTGTGCAAAAGGAAATCGGACTGTGGCCTCTTGTGAATCAATGCATTTTCGAAGAATCGTTTGATGAAAACTTAATAAGATACCGAATCATAACTTTACACTTGTCAATTCTAAAAATATTGTCTATGGCGGATTAGCAAGTTACATGCACCAATAATTTCATAGGTTTCCTCATGATATTTTCTTTAATCACCAAGCTACCACGACTAAATTTATTAAGAAAACAAGCACTACACCAATTCCTGTATTATTTTAATATCCCCGTTACACGTGAGATAATGTTAGTGTTAGTGACTGTGTCTAAATGTGACTTATAGCGTTAAAAAATAACGCCGTTAATGATTAGCTATATTAGTGTACGATATGAGTTTTCTGTCGATGTTTGACGTCATTTACAATATCGCATCTCAAATAACCTATTAAACCCTATTACATCTGCGAGACACAGTTACTAACATTTTCTCAGGTGCAGCAGGAACGTAAGAAAAAGTATCGTTTATCGTCAATCGTTTAAGCGCCATTTACATGGGGAGAGTTTAGCGCACGTTTTAGGTCGTAAAACGTATACTATTTTCGCAGGCGATACTCTTTAGACAATAATCGCATTGACATGTTTACATTTAAACCAAATAAACAAACACTCGCCTACGAGTATGTCATACGATAATCGTAAGGTAATTATCACCAAGAGTTTTATTTACACTACGAGTCGACACAAATCGCATTGAGATAAAATATTTGCCTACGATTTCTCGACTTGTCCAAACTAGAACTCATATGTCATTTTTTCAAATTCATACGAGTATCGTACAAATCAGTTTGAACCGATTTGAATGCGAGACTTTCCTTTCGAGCTCGGTATTTTGTAATTTGTATACACAGAGACGTCAGTATTCCATGACCAGGCGATTATCGCCCTTCTACGTACGATATCGTATGTTTACTTTACATGATAATATTTTTCTCTTGCTTACAACAATCGTATCTTGGAGGCAAGAAACTCTCTCCATATAAATGGCCCTTTATTCGTAAAAGCAAAGGCGCTTGTGTTTAAGAGTTAATCTGGTATTACAATGTCTCATGATAAAGAAAGATAGTACATCTTTGTGAGTTTTTTTACGATACTTTGGTAATATTTTTTAACGAAACACGATACACTTTTAACAATGGGATTAAAAATCTCAAATGTAACGTAAATGATGAATAAATAGAACTTTTTGTATCGGTATACGGACGCTGGTGTCATCTGAACGGAATTCCGCTTGGTTTAAACATTTTTATAAAGTTTTAAAGGAGTGAACATCGTTGCAACGTCATTGTGGCTGTGTAATAAGATCGCCAAATGTACCTGTTCAATACAATGCGCAGGTTCGCACCAAGCGATTGTCCCTCGTCAACTATTGAAACTGTCTCTCACAAAAGAATCCTCTACTGAATTACATAGTAATACTGGTATAAAAAAATAAGGATGTTAAATTTGAGATTTTCATCTTAATTGAGAAAACGCTAGTAAAATTTTAATTGATGATTAATTCGCTTACAGGAGTCTTTCATTGTTCGAAGTCAATCAATATCAGATAAAAAATTCCTGGTTAACATAATATAGAAGTAAGCCTTATGTACTGTTTGTTTCTCTCCGTTGCTTAACACCTATTATTCTCTTCAGTATTCATGTGGCTTCAAGTTCAGGTTTCAGGACCTAGAGCCTATAAAAAAATTAGACGTATTTTATTTATTATTATATTCTATTTATAATTTAACATATTGTTTTATAAATAACACTCATTCTATCTATCACTGTTTCCAGAACTGATAGATAATAAATAGGTATTCAAGTAGATTGAAATCCATAACCAATTATTTTTCTCGGGATCTAAATACAGGAGGGAGCTGTGAAACAATTTATTTTTTCGTATTACGTACCTACTCAGTCGATGCAAATACTAGAACTACATCTAGTGCCATCATACTTAAACTATTGGCAGAGTCAAGTCACTTAATTGACAACAACTTTGTATAAAAGTTTGAATTTAGGCCATTGCACACAGTTGCAACATGGTTACTAAAGTTGAGTCCACTATAAAAACATTGGGAGTAGGTAAAATTCTGCGGACCGCAGGCGCCCTGCAGCGCAGCGGCAGCCGTCAAAGGGCGCTCCCTTTCTATTAAGTGACAGCCGAAGTGACCTACACATGTAAAAACGCCATCTCAAGAGCAGTTTGTTTTACACAACAAGCCGTTTCCAACTCCGAATCGCTCTGGCAATGACACATTTTTGACGCAGGATCGTGCACGCTTAATTTTTTGCGGTGATTTTTTTATGGATGTGTCAACAGTTGTAACATGTACCCTTCTTATCATGTTCCTACTATGTCTCGTTTTAACTTGGTTACACTTTAAATTAAAAGTTATTTAGTTTATTAATTTTGTTAAAACCATTGAGGTATAATGTATACGTAGTACATATAACTCAATGGTTAAAACATACTTATACAAACAGCAAGTCATGTTTGTGCTTCTAGCAAAACCACAACTAATCCCGGTCCAAAACTTTTATTACATGGTAAAGGGATCATATTGATTAAATAGTAAAAACACAATAAAGATTTGAATTATTTATTGCAGCACACGTCACGAAGCATACATTTTGTACAACAAACTCACGATTCACAGTATACATTTTACGTTAACATTAGAAATCACTACTCAATTAAGATCCAGGAATGTTTCATCTCGTCCTTAATATAATTATGCAAGACAAATAATAAATACTATATTTAAATAAGCTTTATAAAAGCAGAATACTTAATAGTTATGTTTACTTTATCCTCGAATACACACCATATAATTATTAAAACTTTTTCGTATTAAATTTATACTAAATCAATTTAGAGATAAAATAATAATGAACTGTCGTCTATAAAAAGTTACTCGATATTGTTATATATTACTCCTTGAATTAAATATTTAGCTGGGCGTTTGTTAATTTGTTACATTCACATTTAACTGATGGACACAAATACACCCAGGCGAGAAAAAATTGCAAATATACAAACAATCTGTTTATGATTATCATGGGCATACTTTATGTATATTAACAACACACGTAATTACTAATGTAACATATATTAATATAAGGTCTAAAATTACTATAACATATTTAACACTATTATAAACATTAATGATGGTGATGAGATTTGTTAAACAATTTTATATTTAAAACAAAAAGTTTTAATGAAAAACACTAACTATTTAAAATCTAGAAAGAAGAAGGCAGGAAGACATTCGGTCAGTAAAAAACGTAACTAATTTCTGTAGTTCCTAAATTTTACAGCAGTTAGCGCCAGTTATCTTTCGCTTTTTTAGAGCAAATCAGACAAAGTGAATATTTGAGTATTAGACCTGTCCTTTTATAGCAGTGAAGCATATCTGTACTGAGCGACACAAATAAGAAATACTTGTCACGGAGATGAATATTCTGTGGTGGTCTTCATGTCCGTAACTCAGCAAACAAACTGCATGAGAATCGCCTACGCAGGTACGGCCACGTTTTACGGAAATTGGCTAGTTATTTACGAAATAAATGTATAGCAATGCAGTCTTCGCCAGTTCCCGGTAGAAGAAGTACGCCTAAGAAATGTTGGCTCGACGTCGTGAAAAATGATATTCGTAACGGTGGTTTCAAAATAAGGAATGTTTAAGATCGCCCGACATGGAAAAGAAACAGCAAAGTGGACCCCAATCTTCGATGCGAATGCAACTGAGATTTAACGCTCAGATGATGATGAGACAAAGTGAATGTGTACATATAAGTTTTCTATTAAATTTTTGTCTCATTTGGTTTAAAATATCTTTTAAATAATAAACGCCAAAAAAGTAGACACGTGGCGCCACATAGGATGTAGGTGACTTTTTGAATCCAATTTTTGATTCAAATTTATTTTACTGGGCGATTAATTAATTACCACTCCCCCGTCTCTCTCTTCTTTCAAGATCAAATTTAATAAGTGTATTCGAGAAAAAAATGCGTCTAACATTTGAGCTTATAAATAAGTAAGTATAGGACAAGATAAATACAATTAATTAATAGAAAACTTAGTTCAATAATAAATAATAATGGAAGATGAAAAATATAATAAAAATATTTGAATTATACGTATTGCTCTCACAATGTATAAATAAATTTTTACTGGGCGATTATTATAGTTATTTACATTTTTGCATGATACTGATTTACTTTGCATTTCTGCCTTTCTTGCTTTAAGTATTCCATATGACTTTTGTCAACTGTAATACATGTATCAATGTATTTTGTAGCTCAGCAGTACAAAATCCATAGGAGATATCTATATAATTAGTTAAAATTTGCTATAGGACAACATCAGAATAGTAAAAATCCTTGAATCGGAAATGTAATTAAGGCAGGAGGTACAATGCGAATCAACTAACAATAGATTGCATTTGCGAACAACTACCAACAGAAAATATTTTTTATCTAAAATTCTATTTAAAATTGTTGTATTATATACTTACATAATATAACAATTATATACTTATATAATACGTTAAAATATGCTTTTCTTACTTTTGCACACCCTGCATAATGTTGAAGTTGACGACTATTGCGATACAGAATGGCGTCTTGATATTCCTATTTTATTTGATTCGCATAACTGTCAGATCCCAACGCAATACTCCTTTGAAGTAATTATAGCAAATGATTTTCATACGATATATATCATTACACAGTGAATTATCACACGTATTAGACGTGAGTAGAAGTCTAGGATAGTTTGTATTGCAAATCCGTCTAACGCGCTGCTATGTGCTAAGAGCGATCATAGAATTTGGCGCTTTTTATTACTGTTTCTATAAAAACAATCAAATACATTAAGAAAAAGTCGCGGTCAAGTTTATCTTAAAATATTCTATTCTAGTTCTGAAATCAGGGACTGATTGAAAATGAGTCATTATGCTTATTGCTAACAATTTAAAGTTGATTTTTAAATCCAGCCAGGAAGCCTCTAAACGAGAAGAACAGTGATTTTAACGTGGGAGAATATTAGGAATGACAGGCCCAGTACTTTAATGGGTAGACTTGATTGTTAGTTTGACTTTGTTCAGTAGATGTCATTAAATGCAATCTTAACTTTTAATCGACTTCCAAAAGAAGTGGAAGAGGTTCTCAGCTGTATTTTTGTCAATTGTGAACCGATTTTTTTTTCTTCGATAGTATATACTCCTGAGGAGGTCCCATAGTTACCAAGTCAGGATCTAATGAGTGGATCTCAGGGAAATCGAGAGCAACCCTTGTTGTCAAGCGCTGAGCGCCAACGCTCTTTAAAAATAAAACTTGTGTACGCGCGCCAGTTATACTGTTTCTACAGGCGTTTAAAATATTATTTCTAAAGCTATTCAATCAACTAAAACGTAGAAAATATTTTTTTTTTTAAAGTAGAAAATATTTTTATGTAACATCTGCGGCAACTTATTCAGCTCTGATATTCTGTACAAATATGCAATTTAGCTCTGTTACTTTCAACTTTTTACTGGTCCAGTCCAAAAATATGTTTTAAATAAAAGATAAATTACACGGTTCAACAAAATTATGTCAATCACTTATTATCATTTAATGGCTTTGTTTCAATCAATCAAATCAAAATCAATTGAATAGCTTTGAATTTTGTTAAATTATTTAAATTGATTCATTATGGTTGAAAGGGACATGAATGATAGAGAAAAAAGGCATTCAATGATTCAATTTTATATTTACATGAATCACTGGTTGTGTTATCAATATTGAAAGACAGAAGTGAACCGTGTAATCACCTATCAGCTTTATATAATATTGATTTACGGTCTTATTTATATTGAGTTAGAGTAAGTTTGCAGGCTTCTTTATGAACTCAATATGAATTAGATCGTTAAAATTTTCGTGATGTTTATCTACATCAAAGTGTGAGAATACTCGTGGTGCCCTCTTAAAATACAGGCTTTATGTGCCTTTACAGTATTACGTTTTTATTGAGCGATTACCATCCCTAGTATCATCCATGGTTTTAGGTTATCACCAAAGTTACAACAAACTTTGTTCCGCAACAAATGACAACATAGCGACTGTAGTGGTACAATGATATAGCTAACTTAAAATCAGTTGTTAAAGGTGCAAAGAATGGAGAGAACCCTAACATGATATTAAAGTAATGCGGTAGATCAGAGGTCAAAATTTAAAAAATAAGAATTAAATAAAAACACGAGATAAAACAATTTAATGTACATATAAAATACGAATTTTTATACTAAATTGGACGTCCTAACCGCAATTATCTTATAACTCGTCCCTCAAGAGCGTGTATCGGTTCTTGGAAGGGGCGAGTTTCTTGAATGTGGACTCCGGAGGAGTGGTCACTTTCACACCTGTGTTCATTGCCACCTGCGCTGGATCCGGACCGTAATGGAATTCTCTGTAATCGAAAAACATACACTGCGGTAAGTATATAGTAATTATAATGTATTTATTGCCTAAATCGAACAAACAGACAGACGCACATTTTTTAAATTAGGACGGATGGCCATGCGTTGCAGGCCTCTAGGAAGGGATTGAATGCGACAAGGAGGAAGAGATAGGGATTTGGGTTAGGGCATGGGATAGATGGGATGAGATCAAGGGATGGGAAGTTAAAGAATATTGTAAGACTATATTTGTATTTTAATATTTTCCATATAAACAACTAATTGTTTTCAAAATAAATAGTTGTTTCGAAAATAAATGTTATTTGTATGTGTCCAGAGGTAAGACAATTTACGCGGCATTCAGAACCAATGTTAACGGACGCGAAGCAGTATGAATAGCATCAATATGCTTTCAAGTGCATATTAAACTAACAATATAGTTATTATAACACGTGAAGTCTTAATAACACAAACTATATTACCTTTAATCAAATAACAAATATTATATTAGCTATATCGCGTATGTGTCTTAGAAATGTATTCTTAACTAGGATATGCCCGCGACTTCGTCCACATTTAGCTCGAAATTCCCGCGGGATTCCTGGGACACAAAGTATCGCAGCATCAGAAAAGAATGTAAGTTATCGTTTTAGTGAAAACTATTAGGTTGGGGAAAAAGTTATATAAAAATTCAAAAGGTTTTTTTATAAAATTTATTTACATTTGACTAAAGTATGTAGGTGCCATTTTGTTGGATAACTTTTTGCCATTTTGTAGGTAGGGACGTGATCCCATTGCTATAAAAATTATGGGGCTTCTGATCAAAAAACTGCGACAAGTGGTTTTGGCAGTCCTCTCGTGATGTTAACCTGACACTGCCTAAGGAATTGTGCAGAGACCGAAACAGGTGAAAATCTGAAGGTGCAAGGTCAGGACTATACAGTACACACCCCTTCTGTTGATTAATTCCGGCCGCTTTCTCTCAACTTTTTGCTTTAATCTCATCAGTTGTTCGCAGTACAGTTCAGAATCGATGGTCCTGCCTGGCGGTAACAGCTCATAATGAATAATGCCCTTCCAACCCCACTATACACACAGCATCACCTTGTTGCGAGTTAACCCGAGTTACGCCACAGTCTGTGAAGCCTGACCGGCCTTTGACCACGATCTTTTTCGCACGTTCTTGTCGTACGTGATCCACTTTTCATCGCCAGTTATCAGCTTCTTCAAAAATGGTTCGGTTTCATTACGTCGTAATAAAGAATCACAAATGAGTACACGGTTCATTAGGTTTCTTTCAGTGAGCTCATGAGGCACCCAAACATCGAGCTTTTTTCAAATGCGCCAAAACCGTTTTGTGGTCAATTCCCAGTTCTCCAGCTACATCATAACTACTAATATGCCGATCTTGCTCCACTTTTTCAAAAATGGCATCAATTTTGTCCGTAACAGGGCGACCAGAGCGACGTGCATCTTTGATATCAAAATTTCCGGATTGAAAACGCTTAAACCAAATTTGCGCTACTCTCACAGATACTGCATTAGGTCCATAAACATCACAAATTTTTTTCGCGGCTTGTTTTGCATTTCTACCTTTTTTGTAGTAAAATTTTAAAATGTATCGAATTTCTTCATTAGATTCACTCATTTTAACAATAAGAAAAACAAATGAAAATCACACATTTTCCTAATTTGAATTTGGAATTATCTTCTTTAAAAGTAAAACTTTTTAATGATACCAAAACCAGCCAGTTACAAATGGTATAGCCAAAGAGATCTTATTACAAGTTCATACATACTATATGCGAAAAGACTTTTTCCCCAACCTATTATGTCAGAATAAGCTAATATTTATGCACCTAAATAACTACCAAACCGCTCCCGGGGAAATACCAGGATAAAAAGTATTACATAAAATTTGCTATCGATTAGTGAAAAAATCACATTAGAATTCGATTTTTTTAATCTGATTATTTTAAATCCATGCCAGAAAAAGTCGCGTTTCGCGTTGCGAGTCCCAGGATACAAATTAGCGCAGATATTAAGTCTAAGAATTTGTTTTCGATCAGCGAAAACCGCATCCAAATCGGACCAGTAGTTTTTACGTGAATCTCGAACAAACAGACAAAAAATCTAAAAAAAGCCATCGTATTCTCCATCGTTTATATAATGTATTCCAGTTGTTTTTTTTTAATAGCTTCAATGTACATACGCGGCATGTTTAGAATTTTATAAATTTATAGATAAAGATGAATAATCATTTATAAATTATTTATAATCAATTGGTCATGCACTTGCATTGCCTATAATACTTTGGACGATAATGGCCTACCGGACGTGTTAATTTAAATTTAAGGCGATGTTCTTATCATTATAATTCACAAGAAAAAATACGTTGTTTACATATGATGATATGACGATACCTTTATTAAAACAATACGTATTGTTTATGAAAAGATACATCTTGAATGCTCTGATAGCAAAAATGACGTCACCATGACCGCTTCTTGTAGAGTACATAAAATCAAACTGGAATTTTCTGAATGATGATAATTACAGCAATTTCATAAACCTGATACTTGATGGTTCATTTCTGTGTTTTCAATTTCGATGAAAGAGAGATGTACACGTAGAATTGAATCTTTTAGTTCTGCACATTTCAACTAAATTGAATCAATTGTATAATTAAAAAGTATTTTTCGAAAACTAATAATTCAAATTGCAATAATTAATCTATATATATATATATATATATATATCCTAGTTTTAGTGTTCTATAGCCACATTTTTTATAAATTCTACACGTTTGTCCATCTATTTATTTTATATGCCTTTGTACAATGGTTTAGTAAGATTGGCAAAATATAGAGGTAGTTTACCAAACATGTAACTGAGATATGAAAATAATATTCACATAATTATTAATAATAATAATATTAATCTATCCATGTTCCCCCAACATTGCGAGGGACAGAAGCCATAGTCCCCATAATTCTAGATATTTAGTACCATTATCAGTTCATCCTAATGGCCCAGAAACTTTTGTTCTCATTTCCTACAATAGTCCTACACTGACTGAGGTGTATTTTTACATGGTGTAGACAGGGATAATCGCCAGTCAGTGTCACGCCACACTTACATTAAAGTTGTTGAAGGGGCCTCTGCGTGTTGGCCTTACCATGGCCTTCCAAAAGTCTGGACCATTTTTATGGCGGCCCACAGTCTTCAACGACATCAAGTATAAAGTCATTATATGAATATCATTAATATAGTAGGACCTCTCTGTTTCAGTCCACAAGGCGGGCAAATGCCCGTCAAGCACAGAGGCTGTTGCACGGCAGGACAAATTGAGTGCCACATAACATGGATGACTGCCAACTGTTACAGAGGTGTTAATGAATTCCCAATTAAGTTACCCATTGACCTCTATTATTACCACCAGACTGGCTGCTGTATATATACATAACTGCAAATGGCTACCAATGTAAACAAATACTTTGATCTGATTCATATTATTTTATTATTATTGAATTAAATGATGATTCGTGAGAATAAAATGTGTATGCTGTAAGTCAAATATCATGCAAATGAGTAAATTATCATAACATAAGTAATTTTTTATTTCATTGGGATTCTCGCACTCAGCGGAATTCAAATGAACAAAAAAATAAAATGACACTTGACAGCAGCTTATCCAGTGGTAAGTGCATTTACCTGTGTAGTTTTCCAGAATACAGGTCCAAAAGAAACTGCTTTAGCATTCCAGGCTTCTCCATGTCACTGTAGTCGGGGAAGAGGTACATGTGGCGGAACGAGTCGATGGCGATCAGTGGTAAGTCCGATATGGACTTGCCCAAGTGGTGTAAAGGATGCTCAAAACGAACGCCATCAGCCGTCAAAAAGTTTATGTTCTCTGAAAAAAGCAATATTTCAAACTTATTCTTTATTGGAGGATTATGGCACCAAATCAATTAGTATTGATTTTGCCAATGTCACAGTGGATGATAAAATGTCAGGTGCATATAAAATAAAATGAAAGAAAGAGAAAAATTTGGCCAGTAAATTCAAATTCTGTGAACCTGTGCACAACACAGACAGTGTTAAACTAACTACACAATAGATATATGTTCTTTGATGTTAAAAACTTTGATAAAATATATACATGTTTCTTGTCACTTAGGGTTAAAAGAAAGTTCACATTGACAGGATGGGGAAAGTCATTGGGTCAAATGCTGTAAAGGGGTGTATCAATTTTGGTACATTCATAAAGTGATTTCAGATAGAAATGTCGTTGGAATTTTAATTAAAAATCTATATTTTTATTTGCATGAATCATGAACACTGTTTTATATACACAAACAACAAGTCGAAATCCCGGATTTTCTGACTCAATTATTACAATTACCACAAAAATAGTGTAGAAAACATCATGAATAAACAAACCTGCATGCACATTGAAATTGTATGAAATCTTTCAATGGGCCTTAAGGCGACATTAAATAGTTAATTTCTGTTTTTCAATTTCAATGAATCAACTAGAGTGAACCATATAAAGAGACTTGAATCATTCAATGTGATTGAATGCCGTCATGTCATTTCATTTCTATTCTTTTCAACTAAATTGATTCAATTTGGTTGATCCACCTAATATCAGCATTAGCAAACTTACTGGGTATATCACATATTGTCCTAAAATAGAAAGGTCTAGTGGTTATGCTCATGCCGACATTTATTTGTTCTAATATCCATAAAGTCATAAAATCTTTATTCCTTATTTTTAATACTTTTATCTGAGAATCAAGATTTGAGTACAAACTTCCTTTGAATGAATATACTATATACCACAACAAAAGAAGAGAAGCCAATATACAACATGAAGAATGTCTTACGTTTTTCTTCTTCAAGTTCTCTGCTAATAATTTCTTTATATTTTTTTACACTTTCTGTGTCACTTGGGTCATGGAAAAGGATCAAGAAAGGTAGCCCTTCTTCGGTTAATTCTTCAGCATTTTCAAATGTAATCTCACGTACTAGTGGTATGCATTTCTCTTGAACCCAACTGTAAAGCTCATCGAAACTTTGTAGGTTCCCTTTGAATGTTTCATCTGGTTCCGTTGAGGTTTTCCTGTCAGTTCTAAACACGACAATTGGTTGACCTGTAAATTGAAATTTACTTGTACATTTAAAGCCTCATGAGGGGCCATCCATAAACTACGTTACACATAAAGTGGGGAAGGGGCTCCACCAAGTGTAACATTGTGTGACAAGGGGTGGGAGGGTTCCTAAATTTCGTGACGTTACATTTCAAAATCTAATCTAATATATGTAAGGTTTTAAACACGAAATTTTAACTATTAACAAAAATCCTAAAAATATTTCCAGGTCTATCGGTATGAGCAGTGTTTAAATTATTAAAAATAATAGAAATAACACTAATTATGGAGCTGCTGTTTTAATTTAATAATTTCTTGACGTAAAATTGCAAATTGTGTGATGTCACACTAGGGAGGGAGGAGTCACACAAAACTGACCAGCTGTGACAAGGACGGGAGAGGGGTCAAAAATCATGAAATTCGTGTGACGTAATTTGTGGATGGCCCCCAATATAATTTCGTCATATTCCTAAACATAAACAAAGTGGATTGACATTTGACACAATACCTACTGAATATCGTTGAAATGTCATCAGGTTTTGTGATGTCTCATGCATACATGCTAAAAGTGACGGGTTGGATTTTCCTATATTTGTTTTTTCCTTCACTACAGCTTTAAGAACAGGATGTCAAGAAATATACTACTACATACTATTTTTTGCGCCTATTCACTTGATATGGCGAAGTAACTTATGCCAAGAAGAAGAAATCAATCAATTTCTGTGGTGCAACAATTTGAGGATAATGCTAGAACATCCATTTAGAATATTTCAATTAGTAAATACTTTTTAATTTCTATGTTTTATCATCTCAAGATCGACAGAATGATAAAGATACATCTGTTGGTGTATAAGCATTTTTTTATAAAATTGGTTTGTATTATATTAATTCTATACTGTCATTACTACCTTTAGTAAAATCTGAATGTAACATAATGTAGAATAGAATAAATACACTTTATTGTACAATAAAATAATGAAATAATACACAAAAAACAATTAGCTTAAAATTAGGTACAAATGGCAGTCTTATCGCTGATAGCGGTCTCTTCCAGACAACCTTGGGATGGAGAGAGAAATAATTTGGAAATTTAAAATATTTTTTAAAATGTTACATATTTTATATATTAATATTTTATATATATATATATATATATATATATATATATATATATATATTACGACAAGTGGTTTTGGCAGTCCACTCGTGATGCTAACCTGTCACTGCCTAAGGACTTCTGCAGAGACCGAAACAGGTGAAAATCTGAAGGTGCAAGGTCAGGACTATACGGCGGATGCATTAACACCTCTCCCAGCCAAACTCTCGTAAATTTTGCTGAGTGGCTAAAGATGTGCGAGGTCTAGCGTTATTATGGTGAAAAACCACACCCCTTCTGTTGATTAATTCCGGCCGCTTTCTCTCAACTTTTTGCTTTAATCTCATCAGTTGTTTCCAGTACAGTTCAGAATCGATTGTCCTGCCTGGCGGTAACAGCTCATAATGAATAATGCCCTTCCAATCCCACCATACACACAGCATCACCTTGTTACGAGTTAACCCGAATTTCGCCACAGTCTGTGAAGCCTGACCGGCCTTTGACCACGATCTTTTCCGCACGTTCTTGTCGTACGTGATCCACTTTTCATCGCCAGTTATCAGCTTCTTCAAAAATGATTCGGTTTCATGACGTCGTAATAAAGAATCACAAATGAATACACGGTTCATTAGGTTTCTTTCAGTGAGCTCATGAGGCACCCAAATATCGAGCTTTTTTGTGTACCCAGCTTTTTTCAAATGCGCCAAAACCGTTTTGTCAATTCTCAGTTCTCCAGCTACATCATAACTACTAATATGCCGATCTTGCTCCACTTTTTCAAAAATGGCATCAATTTTGTCCGTAACAGGGCGACCAGAACGACGTGCATCTTTGATAACAAAATTTCCGGAGTGAAAACGCTTAAACCAAATTTGCGCTACTCTCACAGATACTGCATTAGGTCCATAAACATCACAATTTTTTTTCGCAGCTTATGTTGTATTTTTACCTTTTTTGTAATCAAATTTTAAAATGTATCGAATTTCTTCATTAGATTCACTAATTTTAACAATAAGGAAAACAAATGAAAATCACACATTTTCCTAATTTGAATTTGTCTTCTTTAAAATTAAAACTTTTTAATGCTACCAAAATCAGCCAGATACAAATGGTATAGCCAAAGAGATCTTATTACAAGTTCATACATACTATATGCGAAAAGACTTTTTCCCCAACCTATTATAATAAT
This sequence comes from Dendrolimus houi, assembly GCA_039645545.1. Taxonomy (NCBI): domain Eukaryota; kingdom Metazoa; phylum Arthropoda; class Insecta; order Lepidoptera; family Lasiocampidae; genus Dendrolimus; species Dendrolimus houi. Next base: position 16,845,302 of record CM077127.1, on the reverse strand, counting down.
TCACTAAATAGCATAAAGATACGTACAATAATAATAACATATATTATACTTTGAGGTGGTAATCCTTAATAAGTCTATTAAAAGAGGATACTGATTGAGTTTGCCTCACTTCCAGTGGAAGCATGTTCCATAATTAGATAGCTTGAACACTGCATGAGTGATTATAAAACTTGGTTGTATTGAACGGTGTTTCTAGTCCCATGTCGACTGATGAACTGAGGAATTTCTCCTGATTCACATTGAAAAACTGGAAACGGTCCTTAAGATTAACTATAGATTAAACAATACATTGTATAGTAAAGACAGGATATGCGTATTCCGGCGAAGGCCGAAGGGGGAGCCACTTGAGCTTAGTGCGAAATTCAGATATATGACTGACTATATTTGCTCAAACCAAATATGAAACCGACACAAAAATTCTGGAGTCGCTCAAGTTTATCTAACTGGTATTCTGCGAGGTCGAGATAGCTAGCATCGGCATAGTCTAGAATGGGTAAGAGAAGGGATTGTGCCAGTGCATTTTTTTTTGTATGTGGCAAGACATTCCGCAGTCTCTACAAGGAAGGTGCGGAAGCGAATACTTTGCGATTAACCTCTTTAAGTTGGGGTTCCCAGGATAACGTTTCTTCAATGTGAACCCCTAAGTTTTTCACTGAATCAGCGATTGGGATTTGGATTCCGCCAAATGTAACAGGGGGTAATGCTGGCCAGTGAATTTTTGCAACCATCCTCGAACTCCCAACAACAATACTTTGAGTTTTCTTTGGATTCACTACTAGTCCATAAAATCTACCCCAATCTACGATCGATGATAAATCCTCATTTATGATCTTAATAGCATCAGAGAGTTCTTCAATGGGAGCATGCGTATAAATTTGGAGACCGGTTGCGTAGGAGCATCGAAGATTGTTGGAGATACAATTAATAAATATTGCGAAAAGTACAGAAGATAAGACGCCACCCTGTGGCACAGCCGGCATATGTATCGCACCAGGATGAATAGGACTCATCAATACGGATCCGCTGCCGCCGACCAAACAGGTAATTTCGAAACCACTCAATTACCTTTGGAGATATGTTAAGAGAGTAGAGTATACCAAGAAGGATGTCAAAGTCAACAGTGTTGAAAGCATTGCTGAAATCTAACAAAGTGAGCATTGTCATTTTAACTTCATCCATAGCGAATATTACGTCGTCGGTGATTTTGACTAAAGTAGTAACAGTGCTATAACCGGACTGAAAAGGGTTAAGAAGATCGTTTTTATTTAAGAAAATGCTGAGCTGGTTATGGGCAAGTCATTCTAGGACTTTGGATAGAAATGGAAATGGGACGAAAGTCAGAAAAGGAAATAGGATTGGATTTCTTTAAGATAGAGGTGACAAATGCTTTCCAACTCCCAATAATTTGAGGAATTTCCAGCCTTTAGCTGGATCTCCGTTTTAAACTGAATCATGAACGTAGCGGCGTTGTGCATCTCTATATACCTTATCGGAGTGATTACGAATCAAAACATATTTTCCTAATTAGAAGGAGTTGGTCGACGGTTATAACTAGTTTAGCAGTAGCTTTCTTCGACAATAACAACTTGATTTATTCAGTAAGCCAAGGCGCAGGTAAATGTTTAATTTTAATAGCTCGTACTGGTGCGTGCTTGTCATACAATTTCATTATGTTTTCATTCAAGATACTCACTTTTTCGTCGATACAACCGCTACCGGTAAGAATCGTTCAATCGATATTTAAAGCATCTGTTTTAAGATTCTCAGTGTCCATACCACAAAATTTGCGTTGCAACAGCAGTTTGGGGTTCACTTTAGGAGCTCGAATTTCAAACGACAAGAAGATAAGATCATGGCATGAAAATACGTCAGCAGGATATTGTCCATGATTTAATACTAAATTAGGGGATGATATTAGGATAAGGTAAGTAGAGAAGGAGTGGAGTTGAGAAAATGATGGGTGGCATTCAAAGGTAGAACTGACAGGCCACATGACTCAGAAACAGATTTATGAGCAACGTGTGTCTTGTTTTAAGAGGCATGTATTAAAATCACCCATAACAATGGTGTGATTGTAGGAGGGCAAAAATTTTCTAAAATAGTCTCAAAAGATGAGAAAAAGTTTATATTAGATGACGGGTAGTAGTATACGCCAAGTAATAGCTTAGTGTGTTGTAAATTGAGTTCAATAAAAATATGTTCACCTGCATTTGGAGGCGGTTGTGTTGATTAAGATACTAATTCAAAAGGAATATAATTGCGTAAATATATGGCAACACCACCACCACGTGAGCCTAGGTGGTCGTTACGTATCAAATGGTACCCTGGTAAAGTGTAGGCAACATACGAGACACAGACAGGGATTCAGCCATGATTTTCATATCAAAATAGCATGTATGTTTTTAGAATTAAAAGTCGCCACCACATCTGGGAAACGAACCGGAATACTTTGTGCATTTATATGAATAGCGTTGAAATTCCTCGGAAAGTCAGTGAATTTAGAAATTAGAATATCACTCAACGATGGCAAACTGCGAAAACTATCATCGCTACAGACAGATAAAAAGTCATCACAAGTACTTCTTGAAATACTCGAAATAAACATACAACAAAAATATATTTATTACCTAATAATCAATATTAATAGAATATAGTACCAATTTATCAAAATACAATATAATAACAATTTATTAATAATATGTACGTATATATGTTTACTAATAATAAAACTAAATAATTTTAAATACCAAAAAAGAAAATATTATACTATAATTTTAAGTTATAACTCAAACAGGCAATATATTTTCTATAATTCTCCACCTGCCAGTTGAGTGTACTACAAATAAAATCATTATCATAAACACAATAAAAGATAATAATAACTAGAGTCTACATGATCTAATATGATAACTTTAAAATCGTGACAATTTTAATATATAGAAGGTACTTTTCATAAACACGTTATATTTCTATAAACTGTTTCACGACAAGCATACATTATTACGTGTATTTGTATTACATGCAAGTAGTAAAGTTTATTTACTACTTACATGTCATACAAATGTAAATGATGCCTAGTAAAAGATTAATGTGTGATAATATTATATGCTAAAATTCTTTAGTTCTTCTTGTATGTATAAGTAAGATATAAATGTCAAAGAAGAAAATAATAATTTAATTCTAAGGTTCCAAATATTTAGTGGTGAAAGTGCAAACTAAACCATAGTTACAAAACAATTGTGAGAAAAACTGTGGCATTTCAACAAAACATTAACAAGGTTACTCACAGTTATTCAAACTTTATAATCATAACAGAATCATAACAGAAGTAATATAAAAACACATCCAATATTTGTTTAAGTGCAACTACGAAATTATGTGGTGGACATAGTAGTCATGCTGGAATCATTATTTTGATCACAGCTCGCTGGCCAGGCTCTGGAGTAATATATAAGACTCTCATGGAATGTCAGTATAAAATGATTAGCCTTGACCTAATCTCTTTCCACGGTGAATAAAAAAAAGAGTTCCTGTGGCCCATTCTCCCCTCCCTGTCCTATCTCCATACTAATGGCTAGCAACATCTAGGCATTGCCTCTGGTGTTGCAAACATCCATAGGCATCGGTAACTACTTTCCATAAGTTGGGCTGTTTTCGTGCTTTAGCTTATAAAATCATTAAATCATCTAAATTAAATTTATTATTGTTTTAGAAATAAAATCTATATATCGCGTCTCTGCTTCAATAATGTAATCTTGAAAATTGAAATTACAGAAAAGAGCTTGTTTAACCTTCAAAAAATAATCGAAACTAATAGATTTTTTTTCTGTCAATCTACAATGTATTTTAAAAGATACCATATTATTCGTTTCATTAATCAATACAATTATTAGTTGAAAGATTAGATAAATACACCCTCTTCTAAAATTTCAATTATCAAGATAATATTATTGAAGCAAAGAGGCGGTATGCAAACTGAATTCTTGTCATGCAGCACAAACAGACACAAAATTCACCTAAAACAGAAATAAGTAGTTGCAGTTAAAGCAGAAATAGTTTTTTTTTCATGTAAGAGAGATTAAGGATCTGCTGTAAGAGATAAAGGCTGTATACAACTTGACTCCTTTAGAATTTATTGTCATATTACTTTCAATTCAAAGTAAGTGGTAACAATTTTCTTAAGAATCCATACTAATATTTATAATATTAAGATTACTTTGTTTGCACATATGTACTGTTGGTAGTCATACCAACAGTACCGACTTGGGAATGGATCAATTGTCATGAAAGTTGTTATTTATCTACTTTTGAAGGCTAAAGGAATTTATATTTTAAAATTGGATATAATTATGTGGACTTTCACTATAGGTAAGGCACTAAAATAATTTTTACTTTGAAAATAGGAGAATTTCAGTGAGAGACAGATTCAAAATACATATTATTTATAGATGAATGTGAAAGTTCTATTACTAATAGGTCTTTACTTATGAAATTTCCGTTCTGTAGTACTGGTCATTTCAAATCAAAATATTTTTTGTTTGGCTAAGAATTCTAATTTCAAATTAATTTTATTTTAAAAACATGGAATCTTTTTGAAAATTAGTCATTTGTTTATTGATTAGCGTTATTTTTTCATCTCATTTGAATCTTTTTCGTCATCATGGATTAGTTAAAAATTCGAGTAGTTATGGAATAGAAGTATCGTCGTGGCAGCAACGCGGCACAACTGGCATGCAACAGCAACAATGTTTATGGAGCAAACATTACAAATGAACACACCACCTGTTATTGGTTTGCCTGATTCTGTTTTGGAAATTTCGACCTGAAAAATGAACCTCGTGGTAGTCCGAAAACTTTGGTCGACAATGACGAATTAGAGGCGATTGTGGAAGCTAATGATACACAATCTACGGCTGAATTAGCAGCAGCTTTAGACATTAGCGGCAAAAACAATATTGGTCCATTTGTGTCAAATTAGCAAGGTAAAAAAGCTTGACTAATGGGTGCCTCATGAACTCAATGATCGCCAGCACGAAATAAGCAACGATATATGCCTTGCACTGTTCAACAGGTAAAACGAAGGACTTTTGAACTGCATTGTTACCTGTGACGAAAAATGGATTCTATTTGACAATGGCAAGCACTCAGCTAGTTGGTTAGATCCTGGTTCAGCACCTAAACAATGCCCTAAAAGAAAACTTATCTCTGGAAGAGAGATGGTCACTGTCTGGTAGTCTAGTGCCAGTGTGATTCATCAGAATTTCTTACCAAACAGGATGAGCATTACGGCAGATGTGTACTGTGAAGAACTGAACACAATGATGGTGAAGCTCGAATATCTCCATCTAGATTTGGTCTATTGATCGTCTCCGTTGCTCCTATGCGACAATGCACAACCTTATACTATACAGTAGACAGTTTCCAAGTTACAAGAACTGGGGTTAACAGCTCTCTGTCATTTGCCGTACTCACTAGACCTTGCGCCTATAAACTTCTACTTTTTACAGAATTTGGATAACTTCTTGGATGGAAAAAAAATTCAATACCGAGAGGCCATACAAAATGTCTTTAAAGAATTTGTTGCCTCCCATCCAGTTGATTTCTTCAAGAAGGGTATTAATAAATTGCCACTGTGTTGGCAAAGATGCGTTGATGCATATGGGCGATTACTTTGATTAATAGAATTAAAAATAATAGAAAAAAGTTATCTTAACTTATTTCATAAAAAGAACAGCATATTCATAGATAAAGACCTAATAAATAATTGTAAAATACAACTGCTAGTTGAATAAACATTTGTACATGAGTGAGATATATTAGTCTGACTTCCTATTTTATATATATTCACCCATTAAAATAGACAAAAATAAACAGCACATCATGCTTTATAACATACTAGTGAAACCCACCATGCTTTGTGATGATTCAGTATTTTATGTTATATTTTTATTTAAACTTCACATAACCCTTGGATATATCTTATCCTAGTAAAAAGGGTATAAAAACACCATTGTATTGTAACAAGTCACACCATCAACACTTTTCGGAGTTTTATAGCAAGAAACAGTAAAGATTCGGAACCAGAATTATATGACCAACTCACCTGCTGGATGCATTTGCTGTGATGCTTCACCAAACCCAGCATGGAAGAGACATTCGTCCTTAAGACTAGCAGCCACCCGTCTCAATACCTGATATTCTGGCTGGTCCCTTCTGTCCATATATCCTATGATGTGCCTCTTATCTTCGCTGAGATCATGCAACTCTTTCAGGGCACCAAACATGAGAACAGGGTCGGTCAATTGTTTTTTAATGAAATCTGCAAATGCTTCAGCAGATCTTTGACCTGAAAACAGTTTGAAAGGTCTTTTATATGTTTAATACTTCGGGAATAAGCTTATTCTTTATCAAAATATCATTACTGCCAATGTCAGATATACAAGAAACAAGGTATAAAAAAGAGTAGTTTAGAGTATTATATAGAGTATAGAGAACACAAAAGTAAAAGAATTTGTTCTAATGTGTACACTACTATCACCCACACATCATCAGTAATATAAATTTCCTTGAACTACACTTTTATGTAGAGATTGGAGGTTGATTACCATTTTATTATGATTTGTATAAGTTGGATGTACACAGTATATCCAACTTCCAGCTGTAGATGTTGTTTATTCCAGGAATTTTATAGGAAGTATTTTATTTTAAAAATTGTCAGTATTATAAAAAGCTTACACAATAAATGGGTACCCAAAAGAAGTACTCAATTAGATTTTTTTTAAAATACATATTCAACTAATTTAAATAATATTATACATATGTTACTAAATAGCAGTTTAAACATAATAATATATTACATTATACATGTCTTAAAAGAAGATGATGAAAATTGCATTTTCACTTACTAATTAGATTTGCTATATGAAAGGTCAGACTTACCTCTATACTCTTTTTTGGCTGGTAGACCATTTCGGAAGAGTTTTAATGTGGGATATTTAGTAATATGGAACCTAGTGGCTACAGCGCCTTCCTTATCACAATCCACTTTTCCCATGACAACCTTCCCAGGGTCATAGCCGGCTTTAGAGACTTCTTCAGCCGCTTCATCAAATATAGGCATCAACATGTTGCTGAATTTACACCACTCAGCATAGAAATTGATGAACACAACCTCATTAGATGCTACAATTAATATTAAATAAATAACTGTAAACTATATTATGCAAGATGCTTTGATAAATTTAGTGTCTGGTTATCATTCAATAATTTTTCTGTTTATTCTTTTATGGTAGCTCTGAGTAGCTGTCAAGCAGACACTCGGGAACTGGAATTTTGTGAGGTTAAGTACCTAATGCTAAAATTATAAATATATTAACGATAAAGAAATAATAATAATAACAGTAAGGAATTCACAAAAAGAAACTTTATTCTAGTATAAGCCTAGTATGAGAAAAGTTCACTTACCTAAAACCATGTCTAAATTGCTTTGTGTAATTTGTACAGCACCGCTATCAGTAGGATTGTAAAAACTATGACAAAACTGAAAAATAACAATTTAACTTTATAACAAGCCAATTACATACTGTTAATTCTCTATAAAATCAACAATGAGTATTCCTTGAGAACTGATTTTAATAACCATTTTTAATTGATTTGTATCACTTACCAAAACCAGTAAACAACCTATTAATCTAAAATTTAATAATTTAACAGTGTTCCGACTCATTTTTGGTGATGTTTATTATTTATTTAATTATTTTAGACCTATCCGAAAGGACAAAATGCAGCCACCGCTGGCACTTTACCTACTTTGGTATTGGCATTTGGCACTTGGCAGTTAGCTGGCAGTAAATAGTGTTGTACATTCGGCAATGTCATTGAATAATAGTTTATACTTTAGTCGACTATTAAATAAAAATATATTTTGAACTAGGATATGCCCGCAACTTCGTCTACGCTTGACTTGAAATTCCAGCGGGATTTTAAGGACACAAAATACTGCAGCATTTACAAAAGAATGTAAGCTATCGTTTTAGTGAAAACTTTGTCGGAATAAACTAATTTTTATGCGCACCCATAGATAAAATTTGCTATCGATCAGTAAAAATTCACTTTAAAATTCTTTTTTTTTGTATCTGTCTATTTTAAATCATTCCCAGAAAAATTCCCGCGGGATTCCTAGGACAAAAAGTAGCGCAGATTTTAAGTCTAAAAATTTGGTGTCGATCAACCAAAACCGCGTTTAAATCGGCCCAGTAGTTTTTAGGTTTTTTTAAATTCCGAACAAAAATACAAACTGACAAGAAATCTAAAAACATATGCATCGTGTTCCCGATCATTTATATAGCCTATTCCAGTTGTTTTTTTTAACAGCTTCAATGTACTGACACGGCATATTTAAATTTTTATAAAATTTGATACTGGTAGGAAAAAGCATTAGATTTTTTTTTAAATTAACCAGGCTGAAACATTTCTTTTTTGTAGTATCAGTCACTTTTATATCTATCTACCTTGCGCCCACGGTCCTTAAAAAAGTACTTCAAAAGCCCAGCACCAAATCCTATTTCGTCAAATGAACGCCCAGGGTACTATTCTAAGTACCCCAACTTTAACCATTGCTACTAATTTCAAATCACCACTTTTTTTTATAATATGATGTCTCCGAATGTATGTTCGAGGTTTTTGTTTGTGTATGACCAAGCAACAGTGCCAACAAAAACAAATGAAATTTGTTTTTTTGACTTAACATCGAACAAGATCGTCGAGTGTGAAAATAAATCTTATACTAGAGTTTAACCCGCGGCCACGCCGCGGGTCAACCTCTAATCCGTGCTTCTTGTTTAAAAAGCAGGCGTTAATGCAGGTTACATTGTACAAAATTTTTATGTGAGTGCTATTTGCACCTGGAAAATTCACTTAATTTTATATTGCAAACTTTCTGATCTCCTGGCATAAGTATATATGTCAATTTTCGGCTTTAAAACTAGATTTAAACAAAATTACAATAAAACCGATCCAGTCAAAACTTAACAGAAAGACATATCGAGTTACTATCGCATAGACGATGAATTTTTAAATCTATAAACTTGAGAAATGATTGGTCTCATCCAAACTCTCATCCTTTATTTCAAACCATCCTTGTTTTATTTATCTAACCCCCGTGTCTGAAAACTACAAAAATGACAAGAAGGACAAAAAGAGCAAAAAAGGATAAAAGGGAGAAAAAAATCAAAAGGGACAAAAAGAACAAAAAGAGCTAAAAGGACAAAAAGATCAAAAAGGACAAAAGGAGCAAGATAGCTGGTACTGCCATATAAACCTTCTTTCGACCTATACGACTTTTTCTTCTAACATATTTAATTTCTTCCTTTAAATCTGACGGCGCGTTCCGCTTTCGCACGTCACGTCAATCATTCATTGTCATATCAATAAAATAAATTAAATCGCTCTGCAAATATATATATAAATTAACATAATATAACTTAAAATATACCGCGCCCGCAACACTATAATAAATATATATAACTATATAACTTATAAATGACCCGCTCCGCACCGTAAATACAAAATATATAAAAATAAATATACACATAAAAATAAAACATTATAAATATAAAACTGAAGTGAAGTGAAAGTGGACTGAGGAGCAGAGGAGCAGCTGTATTTCATTCCCATTAATCAGGTAAGTGCGTGCTCGTTCTCAAATTCCCGTCCAAATTGTCCCACACTTCTTTTACTGTAAAATTGACACAGTTCGCTTATCATAAATCCAGCGCCGCCGCAAAAATAGCAAAAGAGGAAAAATTGACAAAAAGGACAAAATTACAGAAATTATCAAAATAACCAAAATGACGAAAATGGCAAATCACAAAAAAAAACAAAACCTCGTATTTATAATATTAGTAAGGATGTATTTGTAGGAATCGTGTTTGTTATTGTTACATGCCGTCAAAGATAAGCCGCACAGCCTATTGTAAGCGCAGCTTATTGTCCTCCCGGATTAGGGAATCCTTTGTGTTTTGAATTTGTAACATGCTATTGTTTTTCTACTCGTTTTATAACCATCATTAGCGTCGAACTAATCCCTATTGTTATTGTTTTCGACTTTGTGGACGTTCGCAGGTGTGCAAATTAATATTTCTTAGAAACTCAGTGTGCGCCTCCAATTCCTTTGTACTGTGTAGTTAGTATAAGATGATGCCCTAATGGAGTCAATGGGCAGTCAAGCGACGACTACGAAACGAGTAAGACGTTCTCTAGTACTCTCGATTATCGATATAGACGACGGACTTTGCACGATCGAATTGTAATGAATCGTGCAGTGTGAACTGGTTGCATCCAGTTTTATTTGTATTTGTTTTATACGTGTTTGTACAGTTCTAATAAATTCTACAGTAGTTCCAACGGCATTTTTTTAATTCGAGTCCTGTAACATTATTATAAATTAACCACATGACGGAAGTAGTCAATAACCGTCATATAACCAGATGTCAACGTAGAGGCATTTATTAACAAGCGACAAATGTCGGAAATGGAGTAACCGGAAGTTGGAAGTTAATATGGATGGCGGAAATTGGTTTTATGAAGAAAGCGAAACTGAAGTGGCGCTAAAGCATTACCGGAAATTGTCACTACGGCGCGCTACGAGGACCTTAAATACGCGGTGTTCGAGCAGAGAAGGGACAGTCTTGAAACAGTCTTAACCGACCAGTCTACAACCAAGTCGTCTTGAGGTCGATAATTACTGCTTGATAATCGCAGTATTCTTGAGGGCAAATTGCTGCTCGACGCCTGACTGGTAGGTGCAACTCTTGGAGTTGTCCTAATATTTCTGTGTATTCTTGTGCTGTATTTAATATTGTAATTGTAATAATTGTAGTGTAATAAACTTTGATTATAATATTTCAGATTATTATTGTGTTATACTCGGTGTCGTGTCGTTCGCACGCCGTGAACCCGACATGTTTATTATGCATAATTAAAAAAAGATTAGCATTCGTCATTTCTTCTATATATAAACTATGTGTGCGAAATTTCATACTCCTCCGTCCGCACAATTTTCGTAAAACGTATTCGGTATTAATATCCATATTAATATTATAAATGCCAAAATAACTCTCTGTCTGTCTGTCCGTGAAAATCTAATAGACCGATTTCGCTGAAACTCAGTATATATATATATTTTAGATTCCGGGGATGAACATAGGATACTTTTTATCCCGAAAAATGGGATAGCTTCCGGGATAAAATATATTCTTATCTGTTTGTTATGCTTCTACGGAAAACTATTAGACCGATTTGGCTGAGATTTGGTATAATTTTAATACCGAGGATGGACAGGGGTATAGTTTTTATTACGGATAATGGGATAGATTTATGTAAAGCTTATCCCAAAAAGTAGGATAGGTTTTTTGTGATTTGCCATTTTCGTAAATTTGGTCGATGTGGTTGATTTAGCCGATTTAGTCGATGTCGTTGATTTAGCCGATTTGGTCGATGTGGTCGGTGTGGTCGATGTGGTCGATTTGGTCGATTTGGTCGATGTGGTCGGTGTGGTGTACATATTTTATGTAGTTTTAATATCGAAAATTGACATAGATACTTTTCATCCGGGAGATGGGATAGTTTACGATATAAAACGAAATCTTCCGGAGCAAATAGCAGTAACATAAAAATTTAATACAATTTAACCTGTGTTGTAACCTCTTCAAACAAGACGGACGCCCTAGGGGCTGACCCGCGACGCAGCCGCGGCGTAAACTCTCGTTAAATCAATAAAAAAACATTACACACACTGCCATGTATTTGTCACACACACGCATATACTCTTTTGTTTATTGTTAAAGTAAATTAACAGCGTAGCCTTGGCGAAATCTGTGATCATAGTAGTCTTTGACTACAGAACCTTAATAATGTTCAAACTTATAATTTAAATTAATTATGGTCGAATTTCGACCACTATAGTATAGTATTATCTATGTCAGTCACAGAGTACCTACATTGTTTAAAAGGTTAATTAACATTCTGGTTTTATTTAACTTTTTGGGTAAATAGGTATTGTATGTATAAATGTAGAACTTACTTTAGACAAAGTATTTGTTTTTAGGATTCTGTGACCCATGTTGACAAAAACGGATCCCTCATAAAATCGTCACGGACATACTGACGGACGCGTCAGTATGTCCGTTTATACAATACATACGTACGTGTACGCCAAAAACGACCTTCGCTCGCGACTTACTGCGAACCGCGTTTGGCCTTGCTTGTACACCCGTCAACGAGCTGTAATTGTAACTGAGCGGTTATAAGAACGAAATTCTTGTGTACGTGGCTCGTGAACGCCCGTTTTCGCGGGATTTTGACGGTGGACAAAACTGACAATCGTCTGCTCACCGGGAGCCTTATGTGGCTCCTAGTGAGTGGCAGTGATTTTTGGTTAGAGTAACTGCAACGGTAACTGTTACGGCTCGCAGGTAAATACGCGGCTTTCAGTAGATGTCATAATATAAGTTGGCCTAATTTAATAAGCTCTTATGCTCGGGCTCCATAGGGCATAGTTATCGACTGTGGCTTAATGCGACTTATTTATAGTATTAAAAATAACTCCGTTAACGAATAGCTACATTAGTGTAAATACATGTTATTTAACAATATTTAAAGTCATTAACAATCAATAACAATATTGATCACAAATAACGCATTAAACCCATCGCTACATCTGCGTGAAACGATCATTAACTATAAAATTATCCCAGATGGAGCAGTAAAATTATAGGAATAAAATAAAACAGCTGAATAATATTCAAAACATGTGTAATTCAATACAAAGCGAAGGTCACTTGTTTTTCAGTAGTTCTTATATAATTATTCATACTGTAGGATGATAAAACTAAAATCAGATGATATTTTTCATCAACAATAAAATAATAATATTAATAAGCTTAAATTACTAAATGAAAGGTTAGGCTCCCAGAAGTCTAGATATATATATGACTACGATCATAATTAACATAAACTTACAAATAAGCTCCGACTTAAGTAAATAACATATTATTTAAAATAATGGACGCCATAATTAAGATTAATATCTACTGCCATGAATCAAACTAAATTTTGTAGTAGTTGTAATTAATTTTGTATTAGTCAACTAATTACTACACTTTTTTGTTTATAGCTTCACGCACTTGGCATTGATTTTGCCAATAACGGAGTACAAGCGCCAGACGATTATTAAAAAGCAGTAAAAGCTTCAATACTATCGAGGGGGGATAATTTTGACCGGTACTCCGGTACTTTTAACAGTAAGCAAGATATGGAATTGGCCATTATATATAGAATGTTGCTTGGAAAATAAACAAACTAGCCTTCCACCACATAAAATGATCACACAATCGTCTCGGCGTGTCGTAGCTACAAACGGCGACGAAGAGTCACAAAAGAAGCTCGCCGCTGGGTCTTTCTACGCGACGTGACTGGTATCGCCCGTGGACACGCTCCAGAGTCGTTCAAGTGTCACGCATGCATACCGTCTAAAATTCCATAAAATATATTCTCGTTATAAAAATGCGTCTATTGTGTGACTTTAATCGCATTTATCGTGGACTTGAATAAAAATAAATCCTTCTATATTTGTGAGTGTCATTCGGTGTTGGAGGGCTACGCCGCCAACGCCGCACTACCCATCAACTCCACAAAACCATAACAAACAAGTAATTGCGCCAACCTCAGATACTCTGCCGAGGAGGTTGAAACTATGTATGACGATATAACTAACGTTATACGTGGCGCAACCGCCGCACACAACAACGATGTAATGGGGGACTTCAACGCCAAAGTGGGAGTACAAATCCGCATATTCACCCGCGAGCCCTAACCCTAATCGTTGCAGTTACTGTAACCAAAAAATCATAGTGTGTACGCGGCGCGCTCGCAACGAGCCGAAAAAGCGAAGATCAATATCGGCGTACACATTAGAGTACGTTATTGTGTCCGCTCGGTTACAGTTACGGCTCGCAAATGAAGATGCGGCTCAAGAATGTGACGAAACGAAAATCAGATCTTACGAAGGCTCGGGGCGCCGAAATTAAAGAGGCAAATGCTTGTCAACCTCTTAAAATTGCACAGGCTCTTCTTCATGAATTTCTTTTACAAGAAGCCCCAGAGGAGGTGGACTTGGCAGAGCCCCGACACTGTGACGAGGAACTGATAGACTTCATCATGGCGGACCAGAAGCATTTATTTAGAGATGTCTCAGTGTTTCAGCAGGTTCAATACCGGTAGCGACTACAGACTTGTACGAGGCGCCCTACATATCAACTTTAAAGTTTCAGCTTAAAGTTGATATTTAGGGTGCCTCGTACAGCGGCGTTTTTCAAGACTTCGCCTTGTGAAGTTTACTCTGCGACCCACGTCGCCCGAAATGATCCACGGGTCTGAACAGTTCTAATTGGAACTGCACAATCTCTTCGAATCGCTAGAAACTACAGGCGATGTTAACGAGATAACCCACAATGTGGTGAAAATGACGCATGATTTGGGTCGCAGACACTTTCACGAAAAAACAGACTGTCCGAACTTTCTACCGAAACTCTGGATCCCGTGAAGAGATGTGAGATGCCACTCGCTTTGTTTGCCTTGGTAGAACATCAGGCCCTCTCCGAGCAAATAAAAAATCTTATCCGGTGCTCTAATAATCGTGCCATTGAGGATGCCATAGAGCAGAACAGAACTCCAAAGTTTTCTCAAGACCATTGGGGAGGAGCCACAATTCAAAGCTGAGGAAAGTGGATGGCAGAGAACTTGCATCTCTCTCTGAGATACTGGCGGAGGTAGAAAACTTCTATGGACTACTGTATTCTTCGTAGGCGGAGAAGCTTGTGACCCAAAGAAATCGAAGATCCACGTGCACCACTTACGTGCCATTATACGGAGAACTTCCTGGAGGTCGACATGGACGAAATTAGTGTGGCTCTCGGGCATCTTAAAAATGCCAATAGCTCCGGGTGATTACGGAATTGCAAATGAACTCATTTGGCTGAACTCTTCAATTCCGTCATTCACCGGGCCACTGTGCTGAAGGCATGAAGCAAGAGTGTGGTAGTCTTGTACTTCAAGAAGGGTTATACAACTCTTGAAGAATTACAGACCAAAAGGTGATGAGGGCGAAGATACAAGATTATTCTTAGTTTCGGTCTTAGTCACTAACATATTTATGCTGTACTACATCTAAATTTTTTGTTATGTTCCCTAGCTGTTTTTTTTACAGAAAACAAAGTTATTATTTAATCTTTGAGCTATGGCTAAAAGTTGTTTTTGGGGGTCGTCACGAATCGTCTCGCCATAAGACTTGACGAGTCCCAACCATCTGAGCAAGCTGGATTTCGAAAAGACCGAGTAGTGTAATCAGCCGTTGTGTATGTGTTCAATGAACACGTCATGCCTTGACCAGTACACATCGATGGCGCCCCTATTGAAATTGTGCAAGAATATTTATATCTTTGACAGAATGAATAGGTAGACGGGCAACTTCAAGAGGGAAGCTAATAGGAGGATTCAGTTGTGTTGAGCAGCATTCGGTAAGTTTCGTGAAGTCTTCTCGTCGATCATACCGCAGTGTTTGAAGACGAAAGTCTTCGAGCAGTGCATTCTTCCCACTCCTGAACTACAAAGCTGAGACGTGGACACCGACGGCAGGATTGGTCCATAAATTCCAAGTCGCTCAGCTATGGAATGAGCTATGCTCTGAGTCTCTGTTATGGATAAAATCCGAAATGAGGATATTCGCAAGAGAACCAAAGTATCCGACACAGCTCATAAAATTAGTAAGCTGAAGTGGCAATGGGCCGGTCATGTCTGTCGCAGGACTGGTAGCCGACGGAGCAGACGAGTCGTGGAGTGGAGATCGCGTCTTGGGAATCCCGATGGACCAACGATCTACGCAAGGTCGCCGGTAAGTGCTGGGTGAGGACAGCAAAAGAGCAAGCGCAAACTTGGGGAGGTTTACGACCAGCATTGGACTGCAATTGGTCGACGACTATTACAAACGCAAAGTTTAAAAGATGTAAAAAAAAGTGAAATTGACTATACTAGCCAAAAATATTTGTATAGGTGCCACAATAGACATGTTGTTTTTTTCGTCGGATCATAGACCAGTAAGATTCATAATAAAATAAAGGAAATCTTTAAACAAGTTGGACACAAAACGTAACTTGTAACTACAATATTTACTCAGATGGAAAAAGAAGCACTTAGAAAAAACAGGAAAACAAAAAATACACGTGGCGAAACAGCAAGGAACTCTTATACCAACTTTGTACTTCTGCACAAAACTGCCACTTTTGGTGGAAATACTTAATTAGCCAAGATACCTTTTCCAAAACTCATTAAAGAAAGAGAACAACTTAAGAAAATGACATATAGCACATTTAAATAACGTAAATTACTTAAATTTCTAATTAAACAATGACAAAAAGTACACAAAATATAAAAATCTCACATATATGAGAAAAACTACAAAAGTCTGGATTGAGTCTTAAGAAGCTATCAAACAAATAGACAAAATAAGAACTAAATTATAGACTTAAATAATAAAAACCATATACACTTACATCTCTACAACACCACAACTACTATCCAACCTACTACAGACTCGAAGGAATTTTGAGACACACTGTTAGCTGCATGCTTGCTTAAAATAAAGCTTGTTTGCACGTTTTAATATCTTGCTTGTAAGATAACATGAAACATACGAAAATTTGATATCAAAGTCATGTTTAATTCTTGAAATTTTCATAAGCTGTTCCAAGGCTATTTGAGGCAAACTTTTAAACAAACAAACAAACATTCTAGACATGATCATATTTTACGATTAGGCACCATATCATATAAAAATTACAATGTATAATTTAACTTTAAATATATCAAGACTTAAACTAGCTGTCATATAACAAAATAGTCTTAAAAAATTCTAAAAAGCAGTTGTCCTAAAAACATTGGCTTTATAATAATATCAAAGAATTAAATCAATATCTAACAGTGACATGCAATTTCTTGTGGCCACATTTCTATATTCAACATAAACATTTTTTCTTTTAAAAATTAGTATTCAATATCATGTCTGTCCATAAAGGTATAAATCAAAAAACAATTTTAAAATGTACTCTTGTGTGCATGTACATTTTTTTAATAAGTCATTTTTACTGTAATATTACACTGGACGTTTTTTATTACTGTAAGACTGGGAAAAGTTTTGTATCAAGCTTGTAAAAATACAATTATAATAAATTATAATTAATGGTATGATTTCATGTGGCATCGTGGCCAAGATATAAGTAAAAAAGTCAACATCTTGATTTTTGATTGCAGAGATCAAATAGATAGTTTACAAATGTCAAACCTAAAAATAATGTATATGTTGCAGGGAAATGACGAAAACCGTGATTTGATCAAATCCCTAAGGGAGGGAGATGATCAATTGTTGTAATCTGTGGGTAACTTCCCTGCACAAAATTTAGTGATTTGATCAAATCCCTGAACTCTTCAAGTAAAATGATGAAATTAACAAGTGAGGACTCGTACAGCTCTATTTTTCGGTTGTTTCCACTTCTCTTTACCTGATCGCCCCCGCTCCGCCTACCGTGTTAGCCAGCGTCGTGATTTTGACGTGACACCACAGTAGCGCAGAAGTCGTGGAGGGCGGTCGTAGGTCGCGACCACTGACCAGAACAGTGAGTTAGGTTAGCCTCAGATATAAGCGCGCGAGCGAGCGAAACAATTGTGTAAAACTAGTCGGCCACTGCCATTCAGCAGTATCACTGAGGTCTATCATGTCGCTGCGTTACCTACTCTACATTTGATTATGCATGGCTTACTATACTAAATACTAAATAAAGGGATTCGATCAAATCACTTACTATCTTGAGGAAACTTACCCCACAGAGTTTTGATACAGTATTATTTCATCATTTCACTAAAACACTTAGGAATTCAAACAAATCAGGATTTTCGTCATTTCCCTGTGACATATACATTTTGACCCTTCTGTTACAACATTGACATTTTCAATTGTCAATTTACTCTCCATAACCAAAAAATATATTTTAAGTTACAGAATCTATTTTATTTGACATGTTTGGTTACATAATGCCCCAATACTCTTCTAAAAAACTTGCAGTCTAAATTGGACTTTAGGCAGAAGACTTATCAAGTACAATGAAACCCGAATAATTAAGGCTAACTGAGCAAAAAGTTTGTAACAAACTGATTGTTTGATATTATACCTGTCCTTGTGAGTGCATACAGGTGTGTACAAATGAGACACAATTATTAAATCGCCATTTTAGTATTTCTTATTTAATTTTATTTGTTGAAATTGTTTTTATGGATCTGTCTGAAAATAAATAAATAATTATTATTATTCAATAGAATGCATGGTTGTTTCATATAGTATTTATCTACTCGCTTGAGAAGATGTACAATTAGTAAACATATAAAATATGAACATTACCAGACTTTTAATTGCTTATTTTTACTTCCATAATAATAATAAAATAATCAGTCCTATTGATGTGAGTAATACAGGTCTTGTATCTGGGGATCCACTCTGAAATAAAAACATTTAGAATTTTACCTATAACTCACTGTAAATTAGAAAAATGAAAGGAAGTCTCTTATATTGTCTCTCCCTTCCCTCCCTTTATGCAAGAAGGAACTCTGAAAGGACTTCTAATAAAATTATTTATATAACTTACAATCTATACTAATATCTAAACAAGACAGTGACTTTCTTTATATTCTTATTGTGCAACATTTTATACCTATAACCTCAAAGAAAGGAATTGGGGAGGAGTATACATATAGTTTAATTTTTACTAAGATTAATTAAATTTAGGGTACAGCAATTTATGTAACTAAACATAGATTAACATCTAAAATACTGTATTTCAACACTACATATCACACTCACTCAACTGACAAATATTTTCAGTATCTACAATTAAGATAAAAGTCAATAACCTATCAAAGTCATTAATAATTTAGAATAGATGGATATCAGGAATAAAAATTATTTTTTTAAATATTCTAAAAATTTAATGTTCTGTGGTAATGAAATTTCTTTTTTTTTTCTAAATTAGTCAAATGTATTTATTGTATATATACTAAAAAATCTGTCATTAATTTAGTAAGAATAGCTGATGGTTATCGAAAAATTGTAGAATAATACAAAGAAAAATAAAAGACATAACTTTAAAACCCACTATGATTTTGTAGTTTTAATACAAGTTTATTAACAATTTTTAATAGCTAATCCTCTGTTGAGTGCAGCGGTTAAATAAATGTGATCAGCATTGGCATAAATGTCATAAGAAAACACACTAATTCTCTAGGAAAAGGGAGACCTGAGAGCTTAACTACAAGAAACTGATATTTTTCTTTGGTTAAAATCTTAAACTAAGTCACCTTAATAGATGGGTGGAGAAGAGTAGGGGAAGTTGGGGGAAGAGAAGGGAGTTGCCACCCACTGGAGTAGTTTTTATTTAATAAAAGCAGATCAGGATAGTGCAATTTTGAGTATCTGTCACCTTAAAAGGAAGTGGGGAAGGGTGATGGGAGTCTCCCCCTACTGCCGGAATTTGCTTACTATTTATTCATTGATGAATATTTAAATACATACATATTATCACACCTGTTTCCTATGGGGTATAGGTAGAGACTATCAGACTATAGATGTCCACTTACATTGATCCTGATAAACAACTTTCACTTCATCTCCTTTCATTACCCTCTACATACTTGCATGACTATTTAAATAATGGTTTTGAGTTGGTTGTTAGCAAAACACACTTGTAACCATTTTTAAGTAGTTATCAATGAATAAATGGTGACCAGTCTGTTCTGTCACTCGTCGGCTGCTGCAGTGGCACATCTACTTTGCTCACTTGGCTCGTATGCTTTGGTCTGAAGCTAATCTAACCTAGCTCACTGATCGTGACCTTCAAGTGCCACTCACAACCTACACTTCATTATAATTAATTGTATTGTTTATTATTCAGCATTTGCGAGTGTTTACATAATTTAGGACATTTTTAAAAATTTCCATCAAATTCCGGCGACTTAGTTTAAAATTCAACCCTTTTCATTTATAAGCCACCAAAAACCTTCATAGTCATATGACTTACAATAATATAATAGTTACATCTATCACCCAAACAGCAGTCTGAGCACACCCAGTCCTGGTACCAGATGTGTGTGCATAGATTCATGTTACGCTGCCGTGTCATGGCACATTCTGTCTTATTAGAACATCTTTTTGATATATAATATTGCTTCTTAGCACCTTGCGACCAATATGGAGTACTTCCCCATTTTATCTCTGTTAAACAAACATCTTGGTTATATTCGCAAGCTCTTATTGTTTTTACACACTTCTCGTTGTTATCTTCTTGGTTTTCACACACATAACATTCTAAAGATAGCACTGAAAATAAACAAAAATTATGATAAGTTTTAAACAAACTAACTCTTAAGTTTGGAAGATAAAATAACTACCTTTTGTAAGTGGAACAACAATCGTCAGTGTAAAAATTAGGTGTTTATACATTTTCGCACGTTGAAATGTGTTTAATTTGTAAAATCTTACATTAGTTGATAATTTCAAATTTATTTACGCAATTTTAATTAGCCCCGCCCGCATCGGTTAAACTGGTAGAAGTTGACAACTGACAATTGACATTATGAATTAATAAGAATAATTTGACAATGAGTTAATGACGTTTGTCGCTTTTCAAAAGATTTTCAAGAAGCCAATGAAGACAAAAAAAAACTCGGAAATTCGGAACTTCTGATGTCTCATACAAATTGTCTATTATTATATTGTACTCTGTGTTCTAAAGCCCTATTTAATTTTGTTTGGCGTCAGGTTTGTTTTCAAAAAATGTTTACAGATTAAAAATTGACATTAGACTAATGTGTATTTTTGAGCTGCCACAAGTATTAAGGGGCCCATACACAACACTGCAGTGCAGTCTGGCAGTGAGTGGGGCTTGCAAACTCAAAAGGCAATCAGTTCGATGTTGCAGGATGCTGCCTCTGCTGCTGCATGTGCTGATGATGACGATGATGATGCTGATAGAGTTCAATGCAGGCTCAGGACCATGACTAGGCTCCTTTAGATTCATGTTCAGGGGGTTCCATCTGTTGCTCACAATGCCCAAAATGCTCCGTTAGCCGTTCCACAGGGGGCGACCGCGGTCTTAGTGGTCTTGGTGAAAACTTCGCTAATGACGTCATAATTTTCGATCACACAACGCTCACAACGACTCATGTCAAGAGGTGGAACGGGAAAATCGCGGTCTTGAGCGTGGTCGTTGTGAGTCCCTGATGGAACGTGGCTGTTATGCAGTGTTGACGTGACGCGATTTTTGTTTGTTCTTCATGGACGAAGAATATTATTGATGACATTGACAACAATGACAACTGATAACTTGGTTTTATTTGAATTTTGAAATAGAATATAAAAGTTGGATATTTCTTGTTTTCTTGTTGTGTTATCTACTCGTAGTTCATACAATAATAAATAAATACGCCGAAATAATTTTATCTAAGTGTTAGTCATATGGAAGGAATATTGTGGAAATGGACGAATTATTGGAACGGTGAATTAGTTAATATTATTGGCGTAAATTACTGATTTCCATGACGACATTACTAATATTCAATTTGTACTACAGGTTGGCAAACCAGATGGTTTATTTTGGAGAATGGAATTCTATCATATTACAAATCGCAAGAAGAAGTAGTTCAGGGATGCAAAGGTTCTGTTAAAGTATCAGTCTGTCAAATAAATGGTAAAATTTATTTGTATTCTGTTACCAGTTTTAAATCTTAATTGCTTATGTAATTTAAAAGCAGTAATAAGTAAGCAGCCTAGAACCTGTTTGAAAAGTAAATGTATTTATTGATTCTCCTATTTCGCAAAAGTTACATCAATACTTTGAATCTTGAATTTATTAATATTGATAAAAGTTGAAAGTCAGTTAAAGTTATTACAAGTACAGTAACTAAACAGTAGTTACTTTAATTTCCTTATGCTTTTATATGCCATTCATTCAATATCACACCTATTGAATTTTGTTGTTAAATACCTTCAAAATCTCAAGGTATTTAACAACAAAATTCAATAGGTGTGAATATTCTCAAAAACAGTGAGGGAATAAAAAAGTACTTACTGTATATTTATATTGCATAATTTAAAGTAAAATCACTGTTCTTTTAATTTATTGTCTATTACTTACACTCTTTGTATATTATTTATAGATTTTCACCATCTAGTTTTAAATCCCAGTTGTGGTTAGAACAGCTACTTCTCTCTTTGTTTTGAAATAAAAATAACTATTACTTTGTTTTTTTTTTTAAATTGACTTATGTATTGTTTTTCCAGATTTATCTCTTAAAATGATATTGATAAAACACAAACATATCAAAAACTTGAGGCTATTAAATTTTAACGTCATTGTATCTACTTTTCTAGGAAGTATGTTTAAATTAAAAATGTATTAAGA
This sequence comes from Dendrolimus houi, assembly GCA_039645545.1. Classification (NCBI taxonomy): domain Eukaryota; kingdom Metazoa; phylum Arthropoda; class Insecta; order Lepidoptera; family Lasiocampidae; genus Dendrolimus; species Dendrolimus houi. Next base: position 16,822,743 of record CM077127.1, on the reverse strand, counting down.
AATAATGTTAAACAATAATCTTGTAGTTGGTTAAAAAAATTGTTGAAAAGCTTTTCAACCTTAAATATAATTTATTTGATTTTTGTTATTCCGATGTTTCAGCCAGTTTTCAAGTTCAAGTTTTAAACATAATTGCTAAAATTAATATATCATAAAAGATTTATAACACCTTATAAATTAGAAAATAATTTTCTATTCAAATAGTTTGTCATCTTTAGACCAGATTTACAATTGAGTATTGTTCTAGAATTAAGATTGTAAAATTTTGTTACATTAGAAAATGTATTACAATTTATCTGACAGAATAACATGTATATGAATAAATGAATAAAATGAAGCGTCAGTCTGTGATTTCAAAGTAATCGCCGAAATATAAGTAAAAACTGCTATTTATACAATGTTTAATCACAGATGTCTTATTTATAATTTTTGTTTCTCTATATCTGTTTATCTGTATGTTCATATTGAATTGGATCCAAAAATATTCAATGGTTTTCAATGAAAACTTTTAGGGTTAAAATTTGTCTTATACATTCCAATGTGTGTCCATTGCAATATCTCACATGTTTTTTTTTATTGCATAATCTAGGATATATGAACATGTATACATATTATATTTTTAATCTTGCATAAACAAAGTCATAGGCTAATTGGATGTTAGTAAAAAGAGTAATTATTTAGTGTAACATAATTAAAACTGTTTTAGTAAACAATATTGACAACACCAGGCTGGACCTGGTGATACCTGGACAGCAGCATATGTACTTAAGAGCACCCTCACCACAGGACAGACAGAAATGGCTGGTAGCCTTAGGAAGTGCTAAAGCCTGTGTGGACTCAAAGGACACCAAGGGTAAGAGTTATTTGTTCAAAGTTTCAATTAATTATAAAATTCGCATATCAAATATAAGTCGCATTTCTATTGGTGATAAAAATAATAATTTAAAGATATAGAATAGAAACCACTTTATTGTTCACCACATACACATAAAATAAACAATTTACAGTAGTCATATTAAACAGTGAAAGTAGGAGCAATGGGTGGCCTTATGGCTTATTTTATGGCTTTAGAGAGATCTCTTCCAGACAACTCAGGCTATGGATTTTATGAATAGGAGATTCGCAAGTGTATGACGGTGGTGTGCAAATTAATTACATATATAATATATAAATAGGATATATAAATATCACACAATACATATACCTAAAATGAATAAAAATAAAATATAGAATAAACAATAACACATATTAATATTATATATATACTAATATATACATCATTAATATGTGTATAGTAACAGCAGATAAGATATCTATGTTCTTAGAAACTGATGTTTCAAATTTTAGAAAATATAGCAATATAAGTCAAAATATAAAGCCCTATACTCATCTGTGAGCCATAGCTGTAACTAATCGGATACAGAATTGTGCTGTAATATATACCGCACAATATAGCCGAAAAAGCCAAACTCAATGTCTATGAGTTTGGCTTTTTCGGCTCATTGCGAGTAGCACATGGAGCGCTCATAATGAGGACATACACACAATGATTTTTGGTCACAGTAACTGCAACAGATATGGCTCACAGGTGAGTATGTGGCTTAACCCCTGAGATGTTTCCGAGTTCAGAGATGTTTCTAATAAAATGCATATTTATTAGTCTATTCCTACAACTTCCGTTAATTAAAAATAAATAAGTGATCATGCATTTCGTTGACTTTCGTTATTAATCCATGGCAGTCCAATTCTAGATTTTTTTATGCTATAAACGTGTGTTTTGTCAGACAATATCTAGTTCTAAATTTTGACTTGAATATTTTTTTTCTTAAACATGCAATTTCATTTATCATTATCTAAGGTTAATAGTATTATCAGACTGGATAAGGCAATGAATCTTCTAAAGATTTGCTTTCTTTCCACATTTGAGTTGAGGATACCATTGTGCATGTCACCCACATACAAGAAAGAAGAAAGATAGAAAAATTTATATTTCTAAATACAACACAAAAACAAATTGCAACATAACCAAATATAAATATATATATATAAGAATTGCTATTTTGTTAGAATGAGACAAAAACTGATAGCATTTGAAATGTTATCAAAACACAGACTATAAAAATAAACACGATTTTGCTTTTTTTAAACATTTGATTGATAAGATAAACAATACAGATATATTTTTTTTAACTGAAGCAAAATCAACTTCAAGCTAAAAAGCAAAAATTAAATATTTCAATAACATCTTGAAATTGGTGCAAAATAAAAAAGAAAAATTACTATATTTTGTGTTGTTGTTTTTTTTATGTTTTATTCCATTGGGTGGTGTCATTCGAAACCCTATAATTCGCCAGAGCTATAGGAAGACTTGATATATCAGAAGAGACTGCATAGACTTTCAAGTTCCTTTGCCTGCCATTGTAGCAAATTGATACTACTACTCTTACACCACAACATGGCTTTAACTTTATTGTTCTTGTATTTTTTGTGAAGCTGGCAAACAGGTAGACTGTGCCCCTAGCTTATGGAATATGGTTACCGTCACCTATAGGCACTTGCAACACAACACCAATGGCGAAACCAACATGTTGTCAGCCTTTAGGATGGGATAAAGAGGATGAGATAGGGGGTTGAAATGAGGGATCAGATGGAAGGAATGGGATAGAAGCGATGGGATATGGGATTGAATTAGGGGGATGGGATAGGATAGTTGTATAGGGGAGGAGGAAATGGCCCATCTGAACTTTTACTCATCATCGGAACACGATTAGCTGAAAGCTAAACGTTTCACGCCCATATTCTGTAAGAGCATGAGCTGTAATGAAGATAAAGATTCTAACATGGCTCCACCACATCAGTCTGTATATTTATTTAAAGGTTAAAATAGACAATAACTATTAATATTTATTAAGACGAGTTTATTAGCTGCTGAAATGTCACTGTTATTTTCGGAGCGTATAATGCGTATAATTTTATTCAAATGGCTGCGGAAATACTTAAATAACTAGTATAAATAATATATATTTTTTAATGAGTTTAAGCTGTCTGGGCGTGTATAATTGAATTTTTTCTGGGAATGATTTAAAATGGCCAGACTGAATTTTTTTTCGAATTTCAATGCGAATTTTTCACTGATCGACATTTTATTACATATAATTTGCTATTTTATGTAATAAAATGTGTGATATTTTTTCTCCCCGGAATTCCGCGAGAATTTTCTCTGGAGCTCATTATTTATTATTTTGAGCATAAAAATTAGTTTATTTAGACAGTTTGACTAAAATGATAGCATATCTTACATTCTTTTTTTTAAATACTGCTGTACTTTGTATCCCGGGAATCCCGGGGGATTTTAAACCAAGCGTGAACGAAGTCGCGGGCATATCCTGGTAGTCATATATTTTTAAAATTCTATCACGCAAATTTGTTTCCGAATTTTCATTTCACAGTTTTCTCGTTAGGTCCCAATAGCTATTGTAAGTCTACTACTTGTCCTATGCCGTTCCTGAACGGTATTAGGATGTCTAATTCCATGATATGTAACACTGAGAAAAAATTGAAATGATTTAGTTTTTTGTTGGAGTCCCCCCCAAGCAAGTCAAAAATGAGGGACCAAAAATCCAACCGTCTGATGTCATAGTTAAATCACCGTGTGCACCGAGCGTGCCGCACCGGTTAGTTTTGTTACATTAATAAAGGAGGGTTAAATCTTATATATGTGTGTATGTGTATGTATATGTATATAAGTTTGGTAGGATTAACTCGTATTGCTACAAAGGGCACTACATAAGTCTTGCATTACACTACTTGTATTAATAGAGGGTAGTTATAAGTATTTTTATCTTAAACACCAGCTAATGTTTTGAATGTTCATATTAAGTAAATATTATTTATATAGTTAGTTAGCTGATTATAATTTTTCTAAACAAATAAAATGCCTGAGTGGTCTAGTCACGAGCGTCACGTTGTGTTATGCGCTACAACTTTGTGTTTAAACTGTTCGCAGGTGAGTGTGTGGAAAATATGAAAACTATTTTGGGGCAAAAAAAGCTTCTATCGCATAATAGTTAAATAATGGTATTGTGAGTTTAAACGTGGTTACATTAAAGGTAATGAATGACCTTCAAGGTTAGGGTGTCCCAATGAGGGTAGTGTCCTAGAAAACGTGTCCAAAATGTCAAAATTTACTCCAGTCAAATAAGGTCTGAAATCAAAATGTTGGCACTCAACTTTGTATTTTTGATGTAATGTAGTTTTAACGATACAAAAACAATTGCAAAAATGCAAAGTTTAGTGCTAAAATTTTGATTTCAGACCTTATTTGACTGGATTAATTAATGAAGGAAGATCGATGTATATATAACAGATAGAGGAAGTCCTGCAGATAGATGCACCAAGCGTACATAAAATACTTCATATCCTTAGCGTAAAAAAAGTTTGTATGCTATGAATGGCGCATGACCTCAAGAGTTGAGCAAAAGGTGACTATAATGAAAACTGGTGTAAAAATGTAAGAAATGGTGCTTCAAAAGGTTTCAATAATATTGCTATTGGTGATTAAAGCTATATTATTTTGATGTACCATCGAAAAACAATAGCAAAGTTTGGATGTTCGGAATAAACTCCAGTTTAAATGCGGAAATTACGTTCAGTAAAGAAAAAGTTGACGACTGTATTTTTATCCGGCTTGGTATTTTGAAATGAGCGGTTTTGGAAAGTCAGAGTACTTACTAAATCCTTCTTCAGGTATACAATCGAATTTACGCCAAAAGTTTTTCAAAAGCTTTAGGAAGTTCCACCAAATTTGAGGATGGACATTTAGCATTTTCCTCAGGATCGGGTACCCCCGCATTGGGCACGTGCCGTTGTTGATTTTTTAAATATCAGCGCTGGTATTAAGTTTCTTGAACATTCTACATGAGATCCAGACCTAGTTTCCTGTGACTTTCTTCTTTTTCCAATTGTTAAGGATTAATTTATAGGAAGGAGGTTTGAAACAGATACTACGCTTTTGGCTTAAGAAGCCAAAGCCTGTTCAGAACTCTCAGAAGAAAAGTGGGAGAACAATTTTGATGACTGGTTTTCACTCATAACTAAGTGCATCCATCCATTCAATCCATGATAGAAATTGTTGTGAAATTAAAAGCTGTATTGCAAAATTTATCTAGTGACCTATTATAATCTATGTTAATGCTATTGGTTGTTATATGCAAAGGCCAACTAGGTTCTTTGTAAAGGTTAAATGGTGCTGCAGTAATGCTATAAAAAATATTTTAAAAATTATGAATATTTTACCGAATGTAATAATATACTTCTTTTTGTTTGGCATTTGCAATTGTCTTTGTCAATAGTCTCTAATATGTCTGTTAAGAAATTGAAAAAACAATTCATCTATAAATTTTATTTAACAAATAAATTAAATAAGTAATTTTTCTCCAGTTTTGGTGAATCTGTCGGAAAGGATAACGTGTTCAGGAATTTTCAAATCTTAATAAACCCCAATAGCCCTGTGAATTTTGAAATCGATCCATCAATCCTTTGGGCTGATCATTTAAAATTTTGGAAAAAATTAAAGGTACAACAAGATTTGTGTTCTCAAACATGTACAGATAAATTAGCTTCAAGACGCTTTTGCGTTTGTAGTAGTAGTATTTGTATATTTACAGGACTTCTAAACTTGAAATTTAGTATTAAAAGTTATGTTTAATATTGTTACGAGTTAGTGGGACTCGAATTAAAATGCCGTTAGAATTATTATACAGTTTATTGGAACTATACAAACACGTATAACACAGTCACAAATATAACCGAACACAACAAATCCAAACTTAATGCAGAAGGTCGTAATTCAATTAAACGCGCAAAGTCAGGTCACGCGTTGGTCGTAGTTGTCGCTCAACTGAATTCCCCTCTCCATCAGGCCATCGTTTTATACTGCACAAATGCAAATGTGCCCACCCGGCAACGTCGACATAATTTCCTAGAATCAGCTTGTATTTATAATCCTTAACACCTGGCTAATGATGCAGCCTGCAAGCGGCCGTAAACGAGTACAGTAGTTCTATTGTACTCGTTTACGGTCGCTATAGGCTGTTCTCCACAATACTAGAAACGTATGCCAATAAATAAGTAAACAAAAGAAGACGATCATAAAAGGATTACAATTAGTTCAAATGCCGACAGGTAATAAAATGTGCTTTTACAGACTGTACGTGGAATTTATCTTTGTCGAAGCCTAAGTTGTAACAATATTAATATTTATTATTTTAATATCGTTTAATATTATTAGTTTCATATTAAGTACCTGCCTATAAAATATAAAAAAAATATTAGTTTATTTATATACTGACAGTGCACTACTACAGACGCAAAAACGTCTCGAAGCTAATTTATCTGTAATGAGTCTTCGAGAAAACGTTTTTCGCGCTATATCTACGGATTGCGTAAGAACCGTGACTCTTAATTTTTTTCGTCTAAAGTTTTGGAGCTTCATAATGCTTTTTTTATTCTTGATACGACCATTTTTTACTAAGAAACAGTTCGTCAGAAATCAGTGAAAACTTTAGATTCTTTTTCGTTCCCTTTAATTTTAATATTTTGCCTTGCCTTTAATATTTTGGGTAGTTTATAATATGTGCTTACGTTTACATACTACAATAATCTACTAACTAAATAATAATCGGTAGAGACAGAATAAGAGATGAAATAAACATATAAAAAAGCTTTATATTCCAGTGGAAAATACTAATCACGATTAGAAACCCATAAAAAAAGCAGGAAGATGTTTATATGTCACAAGACTCAAGATACCGCCTTTTTGCACATTAAAATAATCCATTACAAAAATCCATAATATTTAGAATACTTTCTGGGCAATACAATAGGCTACCTTACTCTTCTAGGCGACCTAAATTAAAGGAACTTCTTATTTTTTCTGGCGATGTACGTGGTACAGGAAAAGTTGTAGGACATTATAAACGTGTTTACTTAAAAAATCTGTAAAATGGTTGGTTTCAAAACCTTTGTTTTAAATCTTCTTCCAACACGACCTTCAAATTCTATATACGTAAAGTGATATTAATAGATAATTTTTATTTTAAATTTCATACTGATTTACATGCTCATAGTTTGAATGAATATGATACCTAGCCTGGGATAATTTTATACGTGGTAAAGCCGTAGGTACTGGATTCGTTATATTATGGCTTTTTGGACCGGCTCGACATGTGTGTCACGATTAGCTCAATGCTACAAGAAACACGATTGTTTCATGCAATGTGTGAGAGTTCGGATGGTCCACTTCGCTTTTCGCTTATCCAAATTTCCCTATCCCATCCTCTCCATCCTATTCCTCCTGTTTGATCTTTACGTCTCACTCTAAAAGCTGGCAACGTGTTGGCTTCGCTCCTGGTGTTGCGAACGTCTATAGGCGACGGCAACCACTTTCAATGAGCTGCGCTGGGGCGTGTGCCTACTTGCCAGCTTTGCAATAGAAAAAAATCTTCCCCTATAAATCGGACTAAATCAAATAATAAGTCGTATTTTTATCTAGTTTCAGTATTTGAAGACACAAATTCAGTGACACATAAGAAATCAGAGTTGCGCCTATATTGCGACCTAATGATGCAACAAGTGCATGCAGTAAAGAGTGCCGCGACTGCTGAAGGTGGACCCGAGATACAGGTGCTTATTTATTTAAGAACATTATTATTTCGTATGTACGTTAGTTGCTAACTAGTGACAAAATACACAGTACACATTATCATGAACTAAGCATAGTTTGTCTGCTCCTATTGACTTTATAAGCACTTTTGATAACAAGAGTGGCATAGGATTCTGTTATTGATAAGAGTTCGTGCACGAAGCAGTTATGCGCATAGATAATTTAGTACATGGGTATGCGCGGGTAGCTGACCAAAGGAGATGTATAATTCTCAAAAATAAAACAATAAAATGAATAGTCTGCGATTTCAAAATAAATTCCAAAGTTTATGTGAAGTAATCACAATAATGCAGATGACAATCAAACCACTGAGACACTTCTCACTAAATATCGTGCGCGGATTATAGATGTATCTAAGATTTTGTACGTGTAAACATTCTTAATTCAAGTTATATCTAGTTATTTTAGGTCAGATTTAAGTTATTCATTAGTCGTATTTCCTACACTAGATTGTAATTTTAATGTTGTATTTCTAGGATACATCATTTATGGAACAAATAAATTCATGCAAAAGTAGAAGGAGAAAATTTGTAATTAAAATTATTCATTTACAAGTGATAAGATGCCATTTTATTTAGCCTATTTTTATATGAATAATGTTAGATTTTATTGTAATACATAATCTACCCAGTTATAAATTGAAACAATAAGCGTTGTAGTAAGATTTGCACTAGTGTTATGTCTGACAAACATAGTGAGTACGCGAGTGTTATAGTCATTGGAGTTACCGACGGATTTTAGGAAAAAGATTAGCAACATTTTTATGTTCTACGTATAGTGTAGTGAGTCTGAAGTTTGGCTGCTTAGTTAACTGGACTAATAAACGTTTATAAACAAACTTTCCAATGTCAATCCTGGTCTCGATGTTACTACCGGTAATAATGTGGAAAAAACTATTTCGATTTCAGAAAATTGATGATGCTACTAGTCTTCTGACAGCTACATGTGACACGTTTATAAGAACACTTGAAGATATTATGAAATTAGCCTCAACTGCCGGAGGAAATGTACCATATGAAATGCCAGTATCAAATTTGGCAGCTCTTAAAAATAGTAACGCAAATAGTAAAAATCCAAAAAATGTTTTAAATAGATCTTTGTCCCAAGAGAATAGGTGAAAAAGATGATTTACAATCTCCACAATGTGTAGTACCGTTATTTACTTTTTAAAAAAATTGTTTTTTTGTAAAAAAAATGTGAAGTTATTTTTAATTCGGTAATTATTGAAAAATATATTAGGAGCCGTCTATAATGTACATCACGTTAAATTTTGCCTTATTAAACCCTTCTACCCCGTCGTTACGCTGCGTTACATTTTCTGGGAACCTACTTATGCCAGGTAAACAAACTCTTTCCTTTTTTTGTTTGTTTCCTCGCCTTCCCGTCCCCCCATGCGATAACCTTCTACTGTATACAAATGTACTTCATGGACGGCCCTTTAGGGCTTGGAAGATCTTATGTTAAGAATGGTAATCGTCTGATAACAAACAAAACTCAATTCAAGTTCCCAAATGAATGGCACAATCATTTTCTCTCACTTTTTAAACATATAAGGCTACTTTAATTTTTATAGAGCGATTACCATCCCTAGTGTTATACTTCCTTGATTAGAGTTTGTACTCTTATATATTGAAACTCGATTATTAGGTATGTATGCCAAATTGTTCAAATGGTTTATATTTATTTTTCTGTTTATAATTAATACTATATTAAAAAGTTAAAATGTTATCAGCGTTAGGTTTGAAGTACGGGGTCCACCTGTTTTCTTCTCACTCACTTCCTGTGGAATAAAGGACCTTAAACAAGTATAATTTGTCAGCTCAAACCCCAATTTAAGGGAACTTTTTAACTATGAGTGAAAACTTTTGAACATAATTCAGATGTTGGAACTTAATAAATTTAATCAAAAAATCAAAATTGGTTTGTATAACATCCGTTAAATAATAGTTTTTGTAATATGTAATATTGTCGATTAAACATGTTTTTTGATCTTCTGTAGCCAAATGATAAAACAGGGATTGGTTCGTTACCTCTACGGAATCCGTCGTAGTGCGGGAGTGAAGCCACACTTAGTCATTTTTCTCAATTACTGTAAACATATTTTTCGGAAGCAAATATCTTAATACTTCGCAAATACATCGGTTCTTTTTTAACTTTGACTTTTGTTTTGTTTAGAAATATTATGTTTTTGTAGAGTTCAATATATTATGTTGTTTTTGTGATATTTAATTCAATAGTTAATGGCTTAGGCGTTAAATATGGAGATAAGATACATGAGTAAGTAACACTGTTGTTTGTATTAGCTGATTATTCAAAGTGATGTTTATAACTCTCCACTTTCTCATTGAAGCCTAGTAAGACTCGAGTAATTGACTAAAACCTAGAATTAAATTGTTACTACTTAAGGTTAAAAGATGAAAGAAAAATATTAAGAAAGACAATTAGTATCTATATAATAAAAAAAATCTCATAAAGACCATAAACTCTAGTTTTCTAGAGGGCTCTCATAAATAAAAATAAAAAGCACCAGACTTCCTATCAATATTTTGTTATATAAAGCATATTTTTAAACCAAATTAGTCAAAACATAAATTGAGAAGAAACAAAAACATTGACAAAAGTGATCTAATAAAAATATGTTTTAAATAATAGTGTTAGCATGGAAGAATAGAATTCTTTTTCTATGGTAGTGATGTTTTGATGTATCAAAATGAAAGAGAGATAATGATTTGTGACACTCTCTAGAAATGTATGGGTAATGGGTTTTGTCATTCCCGGTATTCTTGCTGCATAGTCAAATGATATGCATCTGTTGTCTAATATGTTCCTGCAAGGAATATGGTTTTTGTTGCACATAAATATCCTATGCTTGTATGCAAATATATAATTATGTAACTAATATGTAGGTACTTTTCATAATATATTATAGTATGATTTTTGCAACTTATGTACTTCTTCATTTCTGATAATATGTTATATGAGGTGATGAAGGAGGTGAAAATGTTTGATAGCAATTTGCACTGAGAACTCATTCCACTATTTTCTTTACAGTTTAAATGAAATATAACAATTTAACCATCAATGTCTTTTATTTAAACAAATGTTTAAGAAAAGGGCAATGTATTTCATTACCAAATTGGTTCACCAAATCTTAATACACTCTTTTCTTGAACATCCAACTCCATGCCAACTTTCTTTCTCATGTAAAATATAGTGCAATCTCTGTTTGTGCATAAAACTTCTTCATGTAAGCTTCCTTGACATCTTTGGCATTCTGTCCAAAGTCGAGCAAACTTATCTTGAAGTTGTCTAAGTTTAAACACTTCCATTATATAAAATTGACCCTCTTTGGTTAAGCAATGATCACATAGAGCTTTTTTCGTATCATTGGGCATTACTGTTTTACATCCTATACATTTCTCTTTCTTTTTAGTGAATGCAGCCAAGGCTCCAACTTTTGAAGTGACCATAGCTTTTGTTCTGGTATGTTCACCTTTTAAGAGTAATGATTCTGCTTTCTCACCAAGAATTGGCTCAAAAATTCTCAAAAGAGGCTTAGATAGTTGATTTTCTAAATAATAGTTTGAATCTATAGGAATACTATTTTCTAAAACATATATAGGATCTTCTGCTTTCATATAAGCTGGAGTATTTTTCGCCGCACAACAAAGCACATATGGCACTCTATCTCCCAGTTTAGGTGCAGAGCCAGCATCACGTTTCTTCATTTTATTAGCTAGTTCTACATGAGCTTGTTTGGCTGCATAATCATTTTTTGTAAGTTCTTTTGTTATGACAAGTTGGGATATATCTATTCGATTGCACAATAAATCTGCAATAACTTGTTTTGCATAATTAACAGCACCTTCAGGGTCTCTTTCTATAAGCAATTTTTGCAAGCAAGTACTCATTACATCTGAAACTAAAGGACAATTGTCACGCCTTACTGTTTCAATTCCTTTGCAATCCATTTTATCATATTTATCTGGTCTAGTGAAATATAATCCAGCATATCTTTTCTTATTAATAAGCAGGTATGGATAATACACCTTTTCAAATTCAAGTTTTATAGGTTTCACAAATTTAGTAGTAACAAATTCTGCAGCATCTTTACCTAATTCCATACTCTCCTCAAGAGTTTTGACTCCAAATTTAACCATTACAGAATCAGTGTCACCATAAATGACAACAGCATCTTCTTTATATCCATTGGCCTTATTATATTTTTTTTCAACTTCCGATTTTGTAAATTCAATCATAGTACGTCCATATGCAGTAACACTACCTGATATCTCTAAACAGGGCAGTTTACCAACCTGTGCCCCTGTAAAGCCATATACTGAGTTTGCACTAATCTTTAATGCTAATTGCCTTCCATCAAGAACAGACCTTTTGAATGGATCTTTTTCATCTTTCAATTCTGCCTTAGCTTTTTTTCTTGCAGCTAAAAGGGATTCTAAGATTTCTGGCAGTAAGCCTTTTCTAATATTTGCTTTAACAAACATGTTATTTGTAGGTGTTACTGTTATGTCTTCACTACTAAGATTTAGCTTATTTTGAGCATTTGGCCTTATTAAAGTAGTATAACATAAATTATGTGCCATCATAATACTTGGATACAGAGATGCAAAATCTAAAGTAGATATAGGATCTGCATAATATCCCTTCTTCGGTTCAATTACAGTGGCTCCTTCAAACTGATCATCTGAACCCTGTCCTTGATAAGCAGGCATTAGATAACCAGCATCTTTTGCCTTACGCAGCAATTGACTCAGGACTTTAATTTGCTGACCTCTTGTTAGTAAACACAAAAGTGGCACACCAGTAACTCTAGCCATTTCCATATAGTTAATTATGCACATTAACTTGTTTAGAAGTTTTAAAGGTAAGTATGCATCTTTTAAACAATACATTGCCAGCCTTCTTCTTGTTTGCTCACTCTCATTTTGTAAGTCTGTTATAATGCTGTGATGTACATCTTCTTTTTGTTCTTGGAGAAAATGATAGCTTACAGCATTTAAAGTATATGATCTCAACTTATAATCTCTAACCAGAACCAGTAATAAGTCAAAAGGAACTCTACCTTCAAAATTGATGCTTTTATTTTCCCTGCGGCCCATTTGCTTGGATTGTAAAACAGAATCTTTGATAACAGATTTAATATTTTTTATACGGCCTAAAAAGTCAAAGTTACCTACTTTTAAATACTTTGCCCTATTAATCAAGTAAGGCCAATCAAAGTTACTTATATTATAACCTGTGATTATATCTGGGTCTAGTTCTCTGAAAAAGTCTGACCATTTAGCCAGCATTTCTGATTCAGATTGGAAGCTAAGCACTTGAGAGCCTACAATTGGTGCACATGTATTTAATGTGAATACGCACCTTAAATAAGGTTCCATTTCACCTTGTTTTATAACCATCGATGCAATTTGTATCACAGGGTCATGATTAGGTTCAGGGAATATTCCTTTACGGCCTGCACACTCAATATCAAAACTTAAAATTCTAAATGGTGCAACTTTAGACCATTCACCTTCAGGTTGATGGGAAATGAATGCATTCCAAGCAACATCTACTTCTATTTGACATCTAGATTCAGGTTTAATTTGAAAATCTTTTGATCTTAAACTCCATTTCCCTTCAGGCAATTCAATCCAACTGCATCCTACTACAGAAGTATCAACCATAAAACGGATGTCAAAATCTATGTTTGTTTCAAAAAATTTAGGATCCATCAAACCAAATGATGTTGGCTGCCTATCAATCAATCTTTTGGCAGGTGCAATTAACTTCGGCAAAGCTAATGAAATCCTTGCAAATGTTATATCTTCATCTCCATTATAATACATTATAGACTTTCCTTGTACTAATCTAACTTCTAGAACAGTTTCCTTTATATTATCTTTATTTGAACGTAAATCTTCAAGTATAGCTTTATTCATAGAAACTTTCAAATTGATGCAGGAAGACTCTGAGAAGTTTTCAGGAACAGTTACATAGAAATATGGTGTGAACCCATGTACATGACAACAAACAGAATTCCCTTCCATAGAAACACCATACATTCTCATAATGGGCACAGGTGCAAGTTGTGATCCAGGCATGCCTTGTATGGGTTGACCATTATAATGGTCTATATCCAGCTGTTGGAAAACTAGTTTTTGTTTATTTGGATTTAATGTCGGTGGTGACGGCCGAGACCATTTCATATTTGTGCTCTGATTTTCAGGTCCCTCTCCAAAAACGCGTTCAGATTCTAACTCTGTTTCCATACCAGCCAGTTGTTCTTCAAAACTACATGGCATTTCGGTGTCTTCGTCATCATCTCGTGATTTGAATCTTTTTGGTGGAGGCCCTTTAAATTGACTTCTTTTGTCCATTATATAAAAATACAGAAGTTAAAATTTTTGAATGTTTAAAGTGATAACTGTTAGGCAAGTTCCCGCCAAGTCTGTAATAAAAATACGAGTGGTAAATAATATAACATAACAAAATATTCCTTTTTTATTAAAAACTCTTACCGAGTATTTTAATAAAACAGGAATACTTTATTATGTAAATATATGCAATTTTACAAACCTTCTACACAGCAATTTTGGTTAAAAAAATACCTAATAAACCTATAAGAACAAAAACTTTTTTTTTATGGCTTGGTTTTTAGACCTTTAAGTCAAGCCTGTTTTGGATATTCGGCACTTCACAGATTTTTCAAATATAGTTTCTTCATTTTCATAAGCCTATGTGTAGCACAGCTGAACTGTAGGTTATCAGCTGGTGCCAATAAACGGAGTTCTTGTAACAACTCAAAAGGCCACATTTAACTATACAGTTCACATTTCTCACAAAACATAAAATTAATACTAAAAACTATCAATATCTTACAACTATTGTTCATTTTAGAGTAATTTTACACACTTTTAGAAAATAAAACTGCACAGCACAGCATCTCCTTTCAGTTCCCGCCAAAAACTCCGAACAAAATAATAGGCACATAGTCATAGATAATAAATACAATTAATTATGCCTTTTATAGGGTCTCCAGAGTGAAATTACGAAAATTGCCCACATCGGCCAAAAAATGATACTATTTCAGAAATTCACTCCATACATATAATTAGATGAAATAATTGGACAAGTGCATATCGGCTCACACACATTGAAGGATTTCTTGGAGTCAACAAATTTTCGTTAATTTTTAACCGACTTTAAAAAAGGAGAAGGTTCCCATTTTGTCATGTAAATATTATTTTATAATTAGATTACAAAACCCTAAAATTCCGAATTAAATGACTGTGACATATTATGCAAAGACAGATCAATATCGCATAAGGCTACTATTTTGTTAAAATAATAATTACTACAGAACACAAAAAGAACCTGCTCAAATGGTGCTACTTTTTCTTTTTTACCTTTTTTTCAATATTGCTTTTATTTTGTTTAGTCAAAATTTAGGTGTCATTATTTTATGTGAAGATGATGGTGAAGAAAACGTCTTCCATGTCGTGATGAAATCTGCAAATCAAGATAACCCATGTGTCATTCCGCCAATCCACCCTGGACAAATGTGACAGGTATACTAGTCGTTCCTCTATAATAGAACAAGGGAGGCCCAAACGCTGTAGTGAGACGTTTATAGGCTGCTATTATTATTATATGATACACGAACTGCTCTATTAGGTGATAATATGGTAACAGAAGGCATAAATAAGACGGCTATTATTAACTTTCTATCCGTGCAGGAACGGAGAAAAAATACTGGTTCCTGCGGCTGGGCGGCCTATCGGAAGAGGTGACAAAGTAACCCCCAGCTAGGTGATACGGCTTTTGCCCGCCTGGACGGCTACCACCCCTGGCCTAAAGTGTGCCTCTAAAATATAACATTGAGTTGTGTTCCGATATTAGTGGTCAAGTTCCAGTCCCCCTCTCCGAACTGTGTCTGCGAAATTAGGAACCGGATATGTGCTTAAGCTTATTGCATCCTCGCGGGCGTGACGAGGTGGATCGGGGGCCAGTGAGACCCGTTGAGACGGTTGACCGCTGGCCGCCCGCCAGGTAGTAGGGGACCCGAACCCGGATTAACCGGTCCCATGGAGCCTGATCCCACCAATTGGCGCATAGTCTTGGAGAGCATTGTCTTGCCGGTTGTTGACCGGATGTGGCCAGGCGATGTTCTCCGGGGAGGATCGGGGGCTCCTCCGTGCCCCGAACCAGCTCATCACACAACCTGTAGGTTTGGTTGGCACAGGCACGTATCATACTCTTTTCCCTTTTTCGCAGATGTCTTAAAGCTTCTATGGACTTCTTTTTTTATTTAAATCTTCATGAACCGAATAAAGAACAATAAGTATACCACAGCGGGTATTGACTCCACAGTCCAGGTGAACTTTTGCAACACTAGAGGCATTCACGCTAATCTTTATGCCGTCCATCACCACCCTGAGACTGTAAATCTGGCCTTATTGTTTCTGAAGGAGACACAGATTTCTTCTCCGGCTGATACATCATATCTTCACTACCCTGGCTATAATCTGGAACACTAGTTCCTTTCAAAAGTCAGGGTATCTGTATACGTCTGGGAAGATATCTGTTGTTGCCGTCTTCACGGTCTTGAAGATAGGGATCTATCCATCATGTGGGTCACGCGTGGATATTGTTGGTTCCACCGGTTCCATGACAAAGAATGCGTAAGGACTGGCACAGCTCGCTTTTTTGAACGCGTCCAAGAGACAACCGACAAGGTTTTTGGGGAGTACCCTTCAGCAGAGGTAGTCTTACTTGGGGACATAAATGCTTATCACGCTGAGTGGTTGGGTTCCCCGACGACTGATTTGCCAGGGACTACTGCCTACGATTTTGCTCGCGCCCATGGATTCACTCAGATGGTCACGGGGTTTACCCGTATTCCGGATAGAGTGGATCAAGAGACTTCTTTGTTGGACCTTCTGTTGAACACACACCCGGAAAATTATCAGATCTCGATCAGTGATCGAGATCTGATAATTTTCCGATCGCCGATGTGATGGTGGTGCCGCAGAGAATGGAATGTTTAATTTCAAACTCAACAGTAACCATCGGTGGTACGAGTAAACCATGGTTCGATAAGCCTAGCGCTGAGGCTGTAAAGCTAAACAAGCTTATCGGGGCTGGACCACAGCGCGGGCTCGTCAGGATCCAAGTACTACGGACCTGAAAAAGCGATACAACGCTGCCTCCAGGTTCCTCAAAAAGCAGCTCCCGAGAGCAAAATTCCACCACATCAGCAGAATTGGCGAGCGCTTTCCCAGCTGAGCTACTACAGCAGCTACTCCGGGAGTAGAGTTTTTTGGGCCCTCGCTAAAGCTGTCGAGGGAAACTTTTGTCGCGCGTCTCTTCGAGCGCTGCGCACGGCGGACAACCGTCTGGCACACGCCACTGAGGATAATTCTGGGTGAAATCTTTACGGCCAATTCGACTCTTGACGACGGGGGAGAAACCCCACCTACGATCATTGAGTCCAGCATGCCGGAGATTCGCTTTACTCAGAAAGCAGTCCGGCATGCCCTCTGCTCCCTCGACTTCAAGAAGTCATCTGGTCCAGATGGCATACCAGCAATTGTGCTGCAGATGTGTTCAGCTGAGCTGTCTCCAGCCCTTGCCCAACTTTTTATTCTCTTTTACCGCAGTGGTCGTGTCCCCGTTTCGTAGAAAATCGCCCATGTACACCCCATCCCTAAAAAGGATGACCGAACGGACCCGTCAAACTATAGGTTTATAGTAATAACCTCTTTGCTCTCAAAGGTGATGGAGCGAATTATCAAAGTGCAGCTCTTGGGGTACCTTGAAGATTCCCAGCTCTTAAACGACTGGCAATATGGCTTCCGCCATGGTCGCTGAGCTGGGGGTCTTCTGGTGTACCTGACACACCGTTGGACTAAACCCATTGAGAGCAAAGGGCAAGCTCTGGCTGTCAGCCTAGATGTTGCTAAGGCCTTCGATCGGGTCTGGCACAGGGCTCTTCTATCGAAGCTACCATCTTACGGGATACCCGAGGGACTTTGCACCTGGCTATCCAACTTTCTTGATAGGCGCAGCGAACAAACCTTTGTCGACGGTTGCTGCTCTAGCATCAAGCCCATCAATGCTGGTGTGCCCCAGGGTTGTGTGCTGTCGCCGACGCTGTTCATTTTGCATATCAATGATATGTTGTACATTGACAACATTCGTTGTCTACAGTATCACATTTACATTAAAAGTATCGAGTTAAAACAAAATAAGTTTTTAAAACACTTAAATTACAAATGCACACATTTAAAGCAACCACCACCTTTTTTTTTGGCCAGGGGAAATCCGTTTGAGGACTAAGCCGCGACAGACACAGAAGTCTGGGGGGATAATTCGCGACCCGTGTGTGGGATTCGCCAGATCGGGGGTGGCACTAGCGCGCCCAGTCAGAACTGGTGTCAGGCTATTGCCACTCCCCAGTTAGGGATACCCACTAAAACCCCTTGGTTTTCCGTCCTGCGCCTTATGCCAGGGCTACGGGTAAATGGGATTCCCAGCTCCGCGTACCCTGGCAGGCGTGGGCCTCACACACACGGGCCTCTTCCTTGCCAGGGGACTTCTTTTGTCCCCCGGCATCGTCTTGGTCTAGTTCGGGCGTGGGGCGGTTTGTGACGCGCCCCACGGGAGGAGAGGTGAGCGCGCGCGGAACACTCGCGCTCTCATCTCAACAGCATGTGCGGTTAGTGAGAATCCCTATACCCCAAGGGGCCCCACCCGCGCCATCCGCTTACGGTGGCCGAAGGTCGCAGTCCGCCCTCCAGCGTCGACACGTCCTCCTTTGGCGGGAGCAGAAAAAAACGTCTGCTCACACTCCCGCTCCGACTCCTCCTTCGCAAACATGACGTGCTCGCAGAAGGAGGAGACGGCGTCTCATCTGGTTTGGCTCCCGACCATGGTGCGTCCCACGGCCGGGAGCGAGGTCTCGGCGCTGCTCTGTCCAAGCTGGACACTCTTGGAGTGTGTGCAGCGCCGTATCCTCGTTGCCCGTGTCGTAATGATGGCACCCTGACGTTGGCTCACGGCCGAGGCGACACAGGTATCTCCCGAAGCAGTCATGCTCCGAGAGGACCTGCGTCAGCCTGAACGTCAGGGTGCCGTGTCGTCTATCCAGCCATTCGCGCAGGACGGGCCTCACCGCCTCGATGGTGACAATGCACGCGCTGGGGCGTCTCAGGCGATCCTCCCAGACCCCCACGGCGACCTGGTGGAGCTCCGACCGGCACGCCTCGATCTCGAGAGGCGCGGGTTTGGTGCCCCTGGCCAGGGCCTATTTGCGCTACGTATACAGCGACGCTAGGACCCTGACCTCCAGGTCCCATGGGAGGGATCCGGCGAGTAGCAAGGCTGCTTCGAAGGACACCGTGCGATATCCTCTTATTGTCCTGACGGCCAAAATACGCTGCGCCTGACGAAGCAGCGCAGCGTTCCGGGCCGTCAGGTGGTCCGCTCAAACTGGGGCCCCATACAGGGCCATCAACAGTACGATGACTTCGAAGAGTTTTCGACACATGGCGTTCGGCCCCGCGACATTGGGGAGCAAGCGCGATAACGCACCCGCCGCCCCCTTGAGTCTGGGGAGCAGCTGCCGAAAGTGTGCCGAAAAATCCCACCGGCCATCGAGGAGCAACCCCAGGTACTTCATGGTCTCCCCGATGCCGATGCGGATGCCTCCTACTATGATGCTGGTATCTAACAGTGGACGATTACGAGGACCGTGGAACATCACGGCCTCGGTTTTCTGTAACGCCACCTCCAGTCCAAGACGCCGGATCCTGCCTACGATAGACGACACACCAGCCATGTATAGAAGGCACGCCTGCCGATGGATCGTCCCCTGCGCGGCGATCAGCGTGTCGTCTGCATAACATACGACGCTGACGCTCGGGAGAAAGCAACCACCACCTGACATTACTCCACTATCAATTCGTCGAACCGAAAGAGACCAAGTTTATCTCTACAAAATTATAAATAATTGCGTTGATTCCCCTTTCCTCATCAATAATTTACTCCTAAAGTGTCCCCGTTTGAGCTCACGTGATAAACCCATATTTTCAGTACCACTTATAAAAACTAACTATACAAAAAACACTTTTTAATACCGCACTTGTCAGCAATACAATGCACTATTTACTAGTATTGATCCATTCATAGGTAAGAATATCAATTTAAAACCCAAATTAGAAAATGTTGTAATTTAGAATGATCCAATTACTTATATATATTTTTGAATAATGACAAACTTTTTTTCATACTTTCCTTTTTTTGTCTCTATTTTATTAGTAATTATTGTGACATTTTTTTACCATTTTGTTTAATGTTGACCTAATGTAAATTAAATAGACATTTTATGTAATTTTCGTATAATTGTATTTTTTTTGTAATTTACTATATGAGCCATTTTTTATATATATAATTTATATAAAAAAAATTTTTTAGTGGAAACTCGATTGATATATTTTATGTATTAATTTTGTGTTTTATATTTAAGAATATTAATTATTGTATGTTTCCCAATCAAATTAAATAAATAAATAAGTTATGTGGATGGCGGCACTAACGATGCGCATTACCCTGGACGTCCAAACGTCCCTCGATCATTTGTGGAGGAAAGTCGGGTTAAACTTGTGTTTGAGGTAGAGAACTCCTTAGAGAGAGTCTCTGAACGGGGGAGATAAAACCTTGTCCATTTCAACCCCACGAAGACACAGGTCTGCGTATTCTCTGCCAAGAAAACTCCATTCAAAAAAGCGCTACAGTGCCAAGGAACTCCCCTTACCACCTCTTTATTGTTATTGTTCCTTATTCCTTATTGACCTTGTATTGGGGTCTTTGGTGTCGACATCGCGAACGATGTGTAGTTCAGGGGCCATCTTGAAGGTAAGGCAAAACTTGCCTCCAAGAAGCTGGGAGTGCTAAAGCAATCCAAGGAGTATTTCACTCCGCGGCAATGTATTGGCGGCCTTGTATTTTATAAAGCCCAGGTGAGGCCGCATATGGAGTACTGCTCACATTTGTGGGCCGGGGTACCCGCCTACCATCTAAATCCCCTGGACAGTATTCAACGTCAAGCCGTTCGCATTGTCGACGATCCCATACTCACAGACGGTTTAGATACGCTTGGCCTTCGGAGAGACTTCGCATCTGTCTGCGTATTCTACCGACTGTACAATGGAGAGTGTTCCGAGAAACTGTTCAGAATGGTGCCTTCGTCTTCCTTTTAGCATCGCACCGCCCGCCATCGGTCGGGCGTTCATCCCCACTTCCTAGAACCGCTTCGCTCTTGTACGCAACGGTTCTCTAGAACGTTTCTCTTGCGCATCGTGAGGATTTGGAATGAGCACCCAGCCGTGGCATTTCCACACTGCTACAATATGGGGTTTTTTAAAAAGGGTGTCATAAAATTTCTTCAAGGCCGGCAGCGCGTTAGTGACATCTCTGGTGTTGCAAACGTCCATAGGCGACGCTAACCACTTTCCATCAGATGGGCCGTCTGCTTGTCTGCTGTACTCCAGCTATATAAAAAAAAATTAGCAAGAAAAATACTATTCTGTAATAGTATTTTTCGGCATGACTTCCTGTTTTTAATTTTTTAGGTATATCCCTACGTTATATTCAAAACATTTAAATCAATAGTAAACGTACCCTTTTTACATTTAACCAAAAAATAATAATTGCAGAGTGATCTTTTATTGTAAATATTTTAGATTACACAGTAGGTACAGTTAAGAAGTTTTGTGAAAATATAATTATAACGTATACATCATGTTATTAAAGATAATCCTGGTTATTATTATCAAATATAGTGAGATAAATAAACCCAGTGTGATTACATTTATTATACTAAAAGTGACATGTTATCAATACCATTACAAATATCGTATACATAGATTTATTTTTTATTCGCAATTTCATGCTATGTCGAATACTTTATGACACTCTATTACGGCTAGAGGGATAAAATACTTCCCGCGATTTATCCAGCTCTGAAATTTTATAAGAAATTCTTGACCCCAAAAATGCCCTAAGAAATTCTTGTCCCAAAAAAGCCCAATCTGGAGACTGACAAAATATAAAATATAAGCTTTCACATTTGACATCTGACATTAACAAATACATTCTATTGACAGCTAAATTATTTTTTAAACTAGAGCTGCGCTTTGTTAATTTTGGCTTCATTGTTGATAATCGACTAATGAAAGTAAATGATCGAAAATGTTTATGAGAACACCAGGACATATTTTTTGTTTTGTGTCGCAGCTTATTTATTCGGACAAGATATTTTAGAAGTCCGGGAGACTTCAACCACTTTTTACTTAAAAATCATCATATTTTTTTTTACATAGGCTTTACAGAATCGATTATAATCAAGGTGGCGAAGTCGGTCAATGGGGTAAGTTCATACACCGCTCGTTTTTAAACTTGTCTAAACGCAATTTACCGCCAACTACAAATACAATTCAAAGACAGTGTTTTAACTTCAATGACTGATTTGTTGTAGTCGTAAGTCTTCAAACACGCAAATAACGAGATGTGTATAGAGTTCCCCTACTGATAGACTTCGCCATCGCCACCTTGACTATATATATTTTTACGAAAGCTTACAGTAGAGTAGTAGGTAGGTTATATGAAAAATATCATTAGGTATGCATCATTATATTTTTAAGGGAACATGCCTGCAAAAAGATATACATATTTTTATCTATCTATACTATGATAAATCTATAAATGATTCAAGTTTGTACGTACATTGCGTTTAAAAATGTGAAAAAAAAACAAGGGGGTTAATTCGGACCAGGAGATTCCGAAAACGCAATTTTTGTCTGTCTGTCTGTCTGTTGCATGACGTAAAAACTACAGACTGGATTTAAATGAAATTTGAAACGGAGCTAACTTATATCACGGGGCGTATCTTAGGATACTTTTTATCCCAATAAATGACTTCGTTTCCGCGGAATAGACGACAATATCAAAAAAATGGTGCTGCGATCGCACCCTTTTTGAAAACTCAACAGAGGATGGCATAGATCTCGAAGCAACACGTAAAACACTTTTTATCCCGATAAATGATGTCGTTTCAATAGAATAGACAGATTAGCTAAGTAGGTGGTGCTGCAATCGCGTTTTTTCAATTTATTATTAAATACCTACATTGTCATAAACAACATGACATTTGTTGTATTACTGCAAATCAGGTTGGCTTCGACTCATATCTGTTTTGCTGGGCAGTTGCCTTGACTATAAGGACTTAGTTTCTTTGTTATTAATATATGGAAAAAACCGAATAAAGTTTTTGTGTACGTAAAATAAAGCTACTGCCTATTATAAAATTCAAAAAATGCCGTGTCTGTACATTGAAGCTATTTAAAAAATAATTGGAATAGACTATATAAACGACGGAGAATACGATGCAATTTCATGTCTGTTTCTCGGCTTGTATGTTTGTCTGTTTGTTCGGGATTCACGTGAATACTAATGGGCCGATTTCGATGTGGTTTTCGCTGATTGACTCCAAATTCTTATACATAAAATCTGCGCTACTGTTTATACTGGGAATCCCGGGGGAATTTTTCTGGGAATGTTTTTAAAATGGCTAGATTAAAATAACTAATTCCAATGTGAGTTCTTCACTGATCGACATAAAATTTTATGTAATTAATAAAATGTGTTATATATATGTTTATCCCAGGAATCCCGCGGCAATTTTCCCGGGAGCAGTTTTAGTTGTTCAGATGCCTAGAAATTAGTTTATTCCCACACAGTTTTCACTAAAACGACAGCTTAGATTCTTTTTTAAATGCTGCGGTACCATGTGTCCCGGGAATCTCGTGGGAATTTCAAGTCAAGCGTGGATTAAGTCGTGGGTGTATCCTAATATTGTATATAAACCTTTAGTGAACTCTAACTGATGGTGAACACCGCTTAAAAATGCGTTGCATTGATTAGGAGGAGTCAACGGATATACTGACAGACGCGGCAAGCGACTTTGTTTTATACTACGTATGTATAGAAGATAATTATATAGTCTATTAAAAATAACGATGATTTTTTTTTGACACATATATCCTTACCTAAATATTTTTTTATATGAAATATTCAGAGTATTACGGGTTGAATTATCAATTTCAGATAAGCAAGGTTTCCTATTTTATTAAATTAAAAATATTAGAGGCTTTGCTGACTAAATGATTCATTGCTCTGCACGGCGGTGCACGCGGTGAACCCAATTCCGAATACCATGAAAGGCGATATTGACTCAATCTACGCATAATGCAGCGCAAAAGTTAAACCAGCTTGCCCATCTAAATATACTACACAGTCATAATAGCTAACCGACTTCTTTGTGAGCTTAATAGTATATAACACAAAGACATAAAAGGAAATCAGGTTAGTGCTTGACAGTTCACTATTTATGAAGGGTTTAGTAGAGGTAACAAACGTCTATTGTTTTCGTCATTTGGCTGAGGAACCACAAAAAGCATTTGAAGAAAAATGTATTAAGTATCTTTAACAAAACTTAAATTGAAAGAACTTTTAAAGCTCTACAACATGAATTCTTTTCAGAGTTTTTAAGCATTAATAGCTTGTTACATATTTACATAAATAAATCGTTAATGAACGTTTTAAGATTAATAACGCATAAACCATACTAGAAGAGGCTAGGAAGTTGATTATAGTAATTTTTAATTGATCGCAATGGTAGATAAAGTAACTAATAGCCGAAAACAATCTAGTTCTGTGACAATTAAGAATGTTGCATTTGACTAAATAGTTGTATACTGAAATATAGCTTTTCGGATTCACATAAGAACTACGTTGTTTGGCGTCAGCCAAAGATCTCTACAATTTCGCTGATACTAAGGTGAGGGGAGGATATATAGGTTCAACAGTCGTCTGGTGCCTCGTTGAATACTAATGTAAAACTAACTCGTAAGCGTAATTTAAAACAATACTAATTCATGCGCAAACTGAAGTTTGAAAATGACGTCTAAGCTACAAAATATTTCTGCACTGTGTCCCTTGACCCATGGGACATTCAAAAATACTTTTTTATTTGGATGGGATATGGACTCAAGAGTCGTTTTTCGTGTGGCGTACCCACACGAACACGAACGGATTAAAATATTTGAACTGGTTGACTGGTGAAGCTGCCACTAATATTTATAATCGGAAGAGAAACACACACACTGTATATCCCCAAGTTAAGAAAGTTACGCTTATGTTATGGATAATATACAACAGACCACTCTGGGGCCGAATCCAGACACCCAGACAGAGAGTAAATAACGGAAAGACAGATAGTAAATAATTGAAAGTTTGTTTACGAAATTTACCGTACCATAATAATATCTTAAACAATCCTATTTCTACACCCCTAGTACCACTAGCAGTTCACTCCGATAGCCCGGTACTCTTTGTTCTCATTTCCCACAGTAGTCCTACACTGGCCGGGGCTTGTCCTTGGTTGCATTAATATATGGTGTAGACAAGGATAATCGCCGGTCAGTGTCCCGCCACATTTATATTAAATTTATTAAGGGGGGGGGCCTCTACGTGTTGGCCTTCCAATGGCCCCACGCAAGCCCTCTAAAAGTCCGAGCCATTTTTATGGCCCGTGGTCTCTAGAGACATATAACCTAAACAAAGCTCGTCAACTTCTATGACTAAGGCCGCCTATCGCAGTTATTCCAATGTATTCTTTTATATAATGGATTATGACTAAGTATTGTTTTATTTTTGATTGAGTTTAATATTTCCGGATTCTTTGGTTGATCTGGCAAAACCATCTGTGATGTCTTCAATGAGTTAGGTTGTGCGTCATTTTGATTTCGGTTAATGAACTGCTTATTTAAATGTTACTTTCATTCACGCATGATTCACGTGAGTTTCTTTGATTGTTTATTTATTTTTCTTAGACTTTGATATGAACGACCGTATAGTGAATTTTGACTACAGAGATACTAAATTGTAATGGAAAACATAATATTAGAAATGAAATATACTTGTAAAACTGTGCACCTAATTATTTTGGGTGCAGTATAGTTATACGGCGTATTTATTTATTAATTGAGATATAAAGTGAATTTTGGGTGTTTATAAAAAAAATTACCAGGCTAAGGTGGGCGCTCCGCTTTGCTTCGCGCCCCACCTTACCTTCTTCTCTACCTCTTAACCTATATTAAAAAAGTTTGGATCTGTTCATAATAGTTCAAAATAATAAATGCGCCCTATAATTATACCTTACCCATTATTTTATTTTCCTACTCTTCCTCAAGTTAAATATTCAAATTACTTTTTTAATTCTAATCCAAAATTGTAAACAGTAGATTATTACACGAGAGTGAAGTGAAGTGTGGGTATGAGATAGTTTGGCGCACGAGCGTAGCGAGGGCGCTAATAGTTCGAGTGCCTAAATAGGCCTTTCACCTGAGGTTAACACTCTGCTTTTCATTTCGAATAAGAGGAAAGTAAATAAAAACTGATTAGTTAAACAAACAACTAGTTCTCTAATGAAATCAGGCGTTAAATCCACATCTAAGGTCCGATTTTTTAATCGTCAAATAAAAGATATCAGTCGAATAAATTATAACTTGAGCGAATTCAAAAGTAAAACCATTCAACTGTTTCATTCATGAAACTGACATTTTTAATTTGTCCATGTTTATATTTTATTCTACTTATGAATAACTTTTACCTGGTGATTGAAAAATCGCCCCTAAATCTGATGAACTCGTTTAATACGTCACATATGAAACCTCAAGTATATTTCTTTTTCTTTGGCATTCCATTACCAGCCAATATCTTTGTATTACTGATGATAGTATATATTTTTCTCAAATAAATGGTATTTTTTATATTTTATTACAACGAATGCCGCTATTTAACAGTGGCTGTAAAAAAGTTGGGACATAAGTCGCATGTATTATCTATGGTTCGTATAATTTTTTTAATTTTTTGACAGCAGGGAAAATCGTTTCGCAGGTACAAAAGTACTGTTTTCATCTTTGTAATGAGGCAAGTCCAAACGTACTTGTAGAATATGAGAAATGAAAAATATTTTTAGTTATTTATTACCAGTCATCAATCATCATATTATATAATACG
The DNA here is from genome assembly GCA_039645545.1 of Dendrolimus houi. Taxonomy (NCBI): domain Eukaryota; kingdom Metazoa; phylum Arthropoda; class Insecta; order Lepidoptera; family Lasiocampidae; genus Dendrolimus; species Dendrolimus houi. Next base: position 16,795,874 of record CM077127.1, on the reverse strand, counting down.
TATAATTAATTATGAAAACCTGGAATAAAAAATTAAGAGCTTTTAATATATCGAATCATACGTAGAGCTTTTACTAAATTATTATAACTACATGCGGTTTGTTATATAGTTTTTGAAGATTATAACTTAATGTTTTAAAGTGACTTTTTTGAGTCCCTTCTTGAAAAGTAGCGTCGCCTTTAAAAATATCCTTTTTTATATTTTAACAAAAATAGTATTGATGAGCCTAGTAGTGTTTGAGTTATATCGGGTATGTTTTGGTTTCGCGCTTTTATTCAAGTTTAATTAACCAAGATACAAAAACAGTAAAAGCTCGTTCCTACTACGGAACCATTGTGTAAGGTTCTATACCTTACATTTGTAGCGCAGCCTTAGGTGAATAGCGACACCTCGTACACGATTCCGGGGTCAAGGCTAAGCTCCCGCGTCCGTGCTTGGCTCCAGAGGTGGAAGTCATAAATGGCCTAACGTCGGAAGTAGCTTCAGTGAACCCGTACCCCACCTCTCTTCACCCCTAAGTCACTCATACCCATGTTGGCTCTCACCAATTTTGTACGGGCATTTTTTGGGGCCCATCCAGGGAGTGGTGAGTCACCGCTAGCCTATTTTATCCATGTTCCCCAAACATTGCGACGGGCAGACGCCATAGTCCCCAAAGACCCAGATCCCTGGTTTCACTAACAGCTCATCCCAATACCCGATATATTTTGTTTTTCTGTTTCTACAATAGTCCTATACTGCCTGGGGCTTGTCCTTGGGTGCTTTACTATATGTCATAGAAAGGGATAATCACCGGCCAGAGTCACACTACATTTACATCAAATTTGTCAAGGGACCTCTACGTTTTGGGCTTCCCATGGCCCCACGCAAGCCCTCCAAAAGTCCGGGCCATCTTTATGGCTCGTGGTCGTCAAGGACATACATGTTAATACTTTTCTGTCCGACACGCATCTAGCTGGGGAAAACACCAGGCAAACCAATATAACTTCTTTGTCTAAATTAAGCTTACTATGTTATGCCCAACAGTTACCTCTAATATGCTCTAATCTTTATTCGGCTAACCAATAAATAATGTTAGTATAACCACGGTGCCAGCTATAATCAGTATAGCGGGAAAATTCTCAATTGTATGACATGTTTAACAATTTTTATGTTATGTCGCAGAAGGAGGCCGCCGAAAGAATAAAGAAGAATTAGAAGGCGGACTCATGTCACAGACGGCGAAGAGCGGGTAGCAGGCGTCGCTTTGCTATCTTGCCATACCCACTGCCGCGGGGTGTCCTGGTCTCAAGGACACCCCTACTAGTCGGCAAGCATGTAGAATATGACTATGATTACGGTCCCGTGGCTTCTCATTACAATTCGGAAGGACACTGGAACGTTTAGTGGGTAGCCTGGCAGTGCTAGCAACTCATTCTTTCATCGGAAGCTTGTGTGTAGCGCCGACCGTCAGGAGTCCCACATATCCCTCGGAGACCTCCCGCGAGGACCGAGTGTATGTACAAATGCATTTCTACAGCGTTACCAAAAAAGGCTCTAAGAACCAAGACATTTTTTTTTTTTTAGAATTAGGATCTATTTTCGACCAACAAGCACCAAGTAGTTTTTGGTAATATGTGTATTGTCTAACCGCCTCATTACCACTCCAGACTCTCTTTTGCACTCGCTTCCTTCATACATCCTTATAAACCTTAATATACAAATAAGCAACTTGCTAAGATTATAAAGTAAGGAAAATTTTAAACAATATTATAACCACAAAGCTAAAGCTACTGAGCATTGTTAAAATTCACGTCACTGTAGTTCTCAGAAAGGCCTGCGATATGGAACCGCGACGTCGAAGCTCGCCGACCGCCTTCACTCATTGAGTAACCAACCAAGTATCCATAGCGCTGATGAGTGTACGCACTAATTATACACCAGACATGACAAATACATTATGGCGACAATTCATTCACGTTTCTAATAAACTTAACTATCTGTTAAATTGGAATAGCAATTTCAATTCAGGTGGCGGTAAAACACATCATCTTTTTGTAGTATATTTAAATTTATGGCCGACTCCTATATCTTACAATTAATTCACTTGCCTTAGCATCGGTTGAATTTTGACATTACACGTAAGGAGCGTATGTCAAATTTTAACCGATAGTAACGCAAATGAACGGTCAGTAAAATACAGGAACCGGCCATTAATCGTAGTGATTTTGTAGTTGAAGCATATGCGCGGGTAGAACTGAATCTTATTTCTTATAAAGGTACACTCGAAAGTGAGGACGTTATCAGCCGACACACGAACCGCCAGGGTAGTAATAAATCATGGTATGCTGGTATGCGACGTCTTACGCGTAGAATGACGCATCGTACTGCTAGAGATACAGTACCTATAGTTCTTTTTACACGACTGCCCCAAAAAGGAGTGCTATATTATGGTTTATGTTTTGAAGGAACAGATGTAAACCCGCTAACTGAAATAAACTTAAATAATAAAGATAAATTATATAATCATAGTCCACTAATGTATTTATGAACATGGAAGAAGAATAGAAAGGACCATCACTTAGCAAAGCACGTAACTCTGAAAAACTCCTGAAACGTAAATGATTAGATGAAGGTACACAACCGTCTTCAATTTTTAAAAAAAAAAAGATTTATGACTTTTGAAGAAAGAAGAAAAATATTGTTGCAAGCCGATACTAATCCTTTGCAGGTGTTTTATTACAACTTTGAATTTGAGTGATCTATTATTTGCGCTAATCTCTTTGTTCACGCCACCGTAAGATATCATAAAACCTTCTTTCCTTTGTTGGTATTTCATGCGAACTCTTGGAAGCCATTAAGCTGACCATTTAACGATTTCAAGAACCAGTGGGTGGTATGTTGCTAGGAGGCCATATCTTATTTACAAATGGATGAGGGTCGGCCAGTTGGGCATTGCAACAGTAGTGTTCTGACTGCGAACGAGGCGTTCCTTAGTGCACTATCGTTGCGAGTATCTTATAATGACGAACTTTGCACAATTTATGTGAAAACTATTTTCTGCCCTACGGTTTGGATTTGTTGTTTTCGTCTATACTTGTAAGAACTGTGAATTACGTGTGTGTACTTCTAATAAACTTTGTGATAATTCCAACGGCATTTTCGAGTTTACATCGTACAAATCCCCTAGAAATTCGTAACAATATTTTATTCAGGATAAAAACAAAGATAAAATGAATAGAAATAGAAAGACAAAAGAAACAAAGTAAGTCCTAACTTGGACCCAGTCTCGGCATACTGTTAGCCAACAAGGACCAGCGCTGATCTTTCGCCTGTCACTAGAAAGTGAAGTCACAGTGGACAATAAGTATAACACACATTACAACAACAGCGATCTCATCTGACATAAATCTCATCCCATCTCATTTGACATACATGGTCTACAAAAATGTCTACTGTTTAATAAATAATAAAACGTCAAGCGAGAGAAGAATTACTATCTAGGTCGGTAAAATTTAAGAGCTTTGAAAGTTATTCGGTTTAATTAGATAGAAAATGAATAATAGATTCTTCTTCTATGGTATGATAGCGCATTTTTCATTTTAGAACAAGTATAACATATTCAACTCAAATACATATCATAGGTATAAGTAGTCTAAATAGAATCATCACGGATATAGTTATTAATTCTGTTGAATCATGATGTCCAACTATTTTTTAAATGGTTCGGCTGCGTAGTGAGCCAATCTGTCAACTACTCTAGTATAAAGGCATCTTCGCCTTGATATAGCTGAAAATGAATATAATTATTTCAAATTTGAATCTTAAACATTATCTATTGAAAGCTATGTTTTTGCCACTGTTTCCAAAGCAATTTTAGTTACTGTTAAAAAAGAAGAAGCGGCACCACAATTCCCCAACGACATGGGTGCTTACGCAACCAGTGGCTGGACGTCGAAGTTTAACACCAAGGAAGGACGTTGAAGATCCTTCAAAACGGACCTAGATCTCGGCAGAGACCAGAGTTAATAACCGCTAGGCAAAACGAAAGATGTAGGTATCTATAGTTATTCTAAATTAACTTGTTTAAACTAATAAAATCAGTCTTACAGCTTACTCGGACTATAAATATTAAATTTATCGAATAATTCAAACCACTTCCTGTTCTATTTTTATGCTTCCAATAACTTACTGATTATTTTATTATTAGTCATCATTACAAGAATAAACTGACTACAAACTGAAATAATGTAACGTATAATACTTATTGATTCAGTTAATTTATAGGTATAGACTTTATCGTTCTTTATTGCCAAAAGATGAATACTAGGAATAACAAATAATTTCAGGACTAGTGTTTCTCCTTTATGATTAAATCTAACCTCTAGTGCGGCATGCACTCTTGTTTAAAGAGGTTACATCACAGGTTACATTGTATTAAATTTTTATGTTATGTGCTATTTGCCCCGAAAGATTCACTTTATTTTAATATCGCAAAGTATTCCATCGCTGGATGAACAGTATCTATGCCCATTTTCTATGTATTAAAACTACATATTATGTTCACCAAAAAGACCATATCGACGAAATCGACCAATTCGATGAAATCGACCAGTTCGACCAAATCGACGAAATCGACCAATTCGACAAAATCGACCAAATCGACGAAATCGACCAATTCAACGAAATCGGCGAAATCGATGAATTCGACGAAATCGACCAAATCAGCTAAATCAACCAAAAAACCTATATTACTTTCTGGGAAAACGTTCACATCAATCTATCCCAAAACTATTCCATTACTCGGGATGAAAGAATCCCTTGTCGACGAAAATGGCCAGTCACAAAAAAGACTATCCTACTTTTTGGGATAAGCTTTACATAAATCTATCCCATTATTCGGGATGAAAAGTATCCCTTGTCCACCCTCGGTATCGAATATATATATATATATATATAAGTATATATACCTAGTTTCAGCCAAATCGGTCCAGTAGTTTTCCATGAAATCGGAACAGACAGACAGAGTTACTTTCGCATTTATAATATTGATAAGGATTGGTTTAGCGCTGATATTCTGCTTTAAATATGAAATGTAAAGAAAACTTATTAATTATGACTTTTAATTTTATAATGACTGTTGCGTGAATGAAACAGTTGAATTGTTTCACTTTTGAATTCAGTCAAGTTACAATCTATTCCACTGATAACTTTTATCTGATTATTAAAGAAACGACCCTAAAATATGGAAGAATACACATATTTTAAAATTATAAAACGTTGGTTAAAAGTTTCAAAATTTTATTGCGTTTTTCAATATCAAAAAACGACATGAAAATGATTTCAATCTCGTTTCATAACTAGTTAGGCTTCCTCAACAATAAGGCGAAGATGTTTTCAGGGCAGTTTCATTGCATCAGGTATATATTATATTACAAAAGGTATTTAAATGGATGTGTGATTTTTAAGATGTTATTTACTCTAAATATGATTGTTTTCGAATATAATTTTAATTAGAGCTCGTTTCAGTAATATTTATTTTTCATTAAATGCTAGGAATCACGGAATGGTTATAAAGTATAAACACAAATAACATTTTAATGACTTTCAATAAAACAGCGAGGAATTATAAATAAATTTTGCTTATACTTTAGAGTTTCCTTCAATTGTACGATAAATAATGTGCCTAACCCGATGCGTTTGCGTTTTATACGTGGGAAAGAGGGCCGTTAAACTGATAGATCGAATAATAAAACGGCTTTGAATCAAGAAAAACACATAAACATATCATTTCAAGCGATGTTTTACTGCTGACACATCAGATTTATGTCGTGTTTAAGAGATAACACCTTCACGAGGTGGTTATGGCTCAACCATAAGAACGAAATCTTACCAAAGAATTATTGAACCGAGGGTTTAATTACTACTGTATGCCTGTGATGTAATACGCTTAAATATATATCCATATCTGTAATATCAACCGCCGTAATTCTGGGGTTTCATCTGCGTTAGTGTTAAAGATAACGTCGTTAAGACATAGCCACATTAGAGTGTATAAACAGTTATCTGTCAATATTTAAAGTCATTAACAATGTCGCATCTCAAATTGCGCATTAACCCATTGCCACATTTGCGTGAAACTACCTTTAACTTTATACTAGATGAAACTGCACCATTATACGGACAGATCATCATTTTTTAAAATAGCAAATAAATAAATAAATAATCAGCAGACAAATTCACACATTGTATATCCCCAAGCTAAGCCAGTTACGCTTGTGTTATGGATGATATACAACGGACCAATCGGGGGCCGATCCCAGACACCCAGACCATAGTAAATAGTAGAAAGTTCGTGTCCGAAATTTGCCATGCCAGGAATCGAACCCGAAGCCTCTGCGTTCCAGCGAGTTCGGCCGGCTAAGACTTAGCCTGCTCAACCATAGAAGCCGTCAGTAAATAAAACTCTAGAGCACGCTAAAAAACTTTTACTATCAGACGTAATAATTACTGATAAACGATTTTTGATTTTTGTAACAGTTTTAAACTATTACCAATAAAGTACATACTGTCAAATGATGTTAAATTAGTAACTTTTCATTATTGATAATAAATAAGTTTGACTATTAGGCCGTACGTCCACTACGAATATTTGGGTAAGATTGCTCGCTACCCGCAAAATCTGCAACATATGAAACACCATAGATGCGCGCACCACGGAATTAATTTTACACTATATTTAAATTATGTAGACTGATAGATATGATACGTGCTAGACCTTAAGCTTTCCTAGTGAATAAAAGCCAGGACGGATTTGTTATGTAAAAGAGGAAGTTTGTCAGAATAGAGTATGGAATGAAGAGACTTATTGTGCCGTCCCTAAATAATTGGGAAGAAGGTGAAAGAAAAGAGAGGTAATTCTAGAAACTTACAGGTAGGTATACTATATAAACCTAACTACATATAAATAAAATTCTAACAATAGACAAAAGGCCTATGTTAGGTCTTAAAAATATTGTTACGACCGACAAAGAACAATTCACACCTGCAGTTTATTACCTTTTCGGCATTTGGACTTCTTTTGTTTACTTTGTGTTTAAAATTTGTAATTAGAAAAACAGCCTATTGTGTATTGTTATATTTTATGGTCGTCTTTAGCCAGGTATGATTCTTGGAAATCATTGTTTACGCGGTCGAGTATTGTGTCGAGACATATTGTATAGTTTAATATAAAACAATGTCCTAACGGAAGGGTGAGGTAGTCTAGCGATGGTCACCAGCGAGACAAGACATGTGTACATTCGATAAGCTATATAGTGACGGACTTTGCGCGTGTTATTGAATCGTGTATTATGTTTGTACTGGTTGTGTCCAGTTATATTTGTACCTGTGTTATACGTGTTTGTATAGTTGTAATAATTTCTATAGTAATTCCAACGGCATTTTAATTCAAGTCCCATAACTCATAACAATATTTATTTTAAATTACGTCCAGAAATCGTATTAAAATAGGTAACTAATTACTTGTAGGTTATGACTTTCCATTTAATAACTCGTTTTTTTCGAGTTTTAAACGTGTCTCAAGAGAATCGATTCCCTTGAGACACGTAGAAATATTTTAGACGCCATGCTTGCTAACAAGTTGTTTCATAGTAAATTACATTCTTCTCAATTGTTGAACCAATTTTGCTTAAGAGTTCTTTTGAAACTTCTGCGACAACTTTTAACCACTATCTTTCCCCCATTAAGAACAACAGTACTAGGTGCTAACTCCCCTATGTCTAGAATGTGCAGAATTCCCCAAATTATAATTTTACAAAAAGATTCGTTTAGCTCAAAAAGATATTTATTTGATATACACTGACGAACAGACAGATTTCAATACCTAATGTATTTTTTTAAATTAATAACCACTAATTAAATAATAACGGTGAAGATATCAAAGTGTATGCGGTGTTTTTAAATTGCAATGTTTAAACCTTATTCTTAAGTTTATTGAGTCTATTGTTGTACCTACTTCATCAAATGTAAAAAACTCTTGGTGATCCATAAATAAATAACTAAACATGTCAAAACAATATGGGCAATAATTTTTGCCTATAATTAAATAGGCCAGTGGTTTTAAACGTATGCAAAGTCGTGGGTAAAAACTAGTGACTCATTTATACCAACGCGACGGGGTCAATTGGTAGGCGACAAACTTTATCAATTAGTCAATTCTATTCAAGACATGTCTAGTTCCAATTAATATCATCCAACTGTGTTGTTCAGACAGTTGCCCTTTAGCAATTTTGTTGTAGTGTCTTGATGTCTATAGGTACTAATATATAAATGTGAAACTGGTTCAGAAACTTTAGGATGTTTGTTTGCCTTAGAAGTAAATTACTTAATACTCCGATTATTATAATAGTTCATATAATAAGTACCTATTGTAATACTTGCAACAACTCAGAAGGGTTTTTGGTAATAAAAGAACAGCAACTGGTCACTCAATATACTTGTAATCAGAGAACCTTACGGCTTACATATATTCGTTACACACTCGACAAGCATTTTTAGAACACCTCGCCATCCCTCCAACCATTTTATTGTATATGAAACTTAGCAAACTGGCACAACCGATAGCGGATTGAAGTCATTGATAAACTATTTTAATTAAAGGGTTATGAATGAAAATAATTTAATACATTATTGTTTGGAAATTTTGGATAATATTTTATATAAAATATATCCTAAAGTTTTACATGTAATAAAATAAATCGAACACAGTATAAATCTATCGCGTCTGCCAACAAGAAAATAAAATGTAGTGAATACCGTCTATATACAATTGAGAGATTTTTTAATTATAATCTGTACACAATTACCACATATTAGAGATAAATATTATTACATAAAATTATGTTAAATTATAGAGAACTATATATACTCTATACAAAACAGGCGCTAATCATCGAATAAATAAAAATATGACATTATTATTCAATAAAGGAAATGGCCGATTGTATCGTTTAGAAATAAGAGGGTACATATGTAACAAAATTAATTATTAACTTTAAAAAGAAACATGAAAAGAACAACTATGCTACTAAATAACTGTAACACTATTTTACACATACTAGTTATAAAACATGTCTACTTCTTTAGTTTATATATTATTATGATACTAGCATACTTTATTTAAAAAATTTCGCAACAAAAAACTAAAGGGTTCCCATGTTCCACTCCTCCCCCTACTCCATTTTCTCTATCCCATCTTCTCCATTCCATTCCCCATTCCCTTCCTCTATCTGTCTATATCTCTATATTCTTTACCACATTCCTTCTGTTGATCCCTTTATCCCAACCTCCTATCCCATCATAAAGACTGATAACGTTGCTTCACCCCTAGTGTTGTAAATGCCTATAGGCGACAGTAACCACTATCCGTTATTTGAGCCGTCTGCCTATTTTCCAGACGCGCAATAAGAAAACTGATTTCAGGTCTTCAGTGTAACGTGAAATATTAAAATGCTTCACGCCTATTTATATTATAACATTTGCTTTCAATTCAACTTTGGTGATATCGATCATGCTACACATTAGAATCTAATTGATGTTTGCTAAAGTGCAGTTTGAAATATAAGCTGCAATTTTAATCTCTGTGCCCCAATGATACGTGCGAATATTGTATCTACTTATAAAGATGATGCACTGGCAATGGAGTGCTCTGAGATCATCGTACAGCAGTAGGCATGAGCACAAACACAACGCGATGTAAATCACTCATCGTCGCGACATTGGTTCTTAGTATCGATAATTGAATAAACTCTTTCATTATTATGGAGTAATAAAACTTGGCCACACAACCGCACCGATTGTGATGTTTTACGATTCCAGCCAGCTGCACCGCTTGTCTATCTTTATTAGACTTGCACTGACCCCGAGGTTTCAAACTGTGTGTGTATACTACTAAAACAGGACGTTCATAATTTTATTTGCTATTACTTTATCACGTTTGACTTCATCAGAATTTATAAATCATATTCGATAAACTTATCTTGATGTAGCAAAGACTTATATTGTTACAATATTTCTTGTTGAAATATTGTTATAGATAAATCTTATAAGATTTTAAAAGCTTTTGTTACATGTTTACCACACTTCTCATTTTTAGATTATTTACAAAAACTCATTTGACTTTTGCGTATGATAACAAATTTCGCTCGATGTGTAACGTATAATGAAAAGCTACTTCGAAAGAAATATCGAAAAGAACTGAAAAAAATATTATATAAGAACTGTTATATATACTGATTTATATAATATATATATATATATATATATATATATATATATATATATATATATTAACTTAGTTATATAAATCGGTGTTAATATCTAATAAACTTAACTCAATGTTAAAAAATATCATCATAACATGTAGGTAGATATCTACCTAATGCAATATAAAACACTCTGTATGTATGTTCCGTTCTCTCAGCTTTAAGAATGGAACGGTTGCCATGAAATTTGATATGAACTGAACACCCTTATCCCATCCAATGAAAAAAAAAATTACTCATTTATATTAACGAAAAACAATTATTTACTTAAGAACTTATTAATTAAGATTTCTAATATTTTTATTTCTGCAACTTCGTAAATTCTGAAGATGAATTCTTAGGAAATCCTGCGGGAATTTTCCCGAAGGTGCTTTTAAAGTAGTCCAGATGCATAATAATAAATTGGCTTATTCAAATATGATTTGCTACTAGTCTAACGTGGGCAAAGTCGTGGGCGAATCCTAGTTCATAAATAAAATGATAGCGTTTCGAGAAACAATTGAATGATTGGCAAAATAAAAAGTTAACAGGATGTTAAGGGGTAAACAATGAAACGCCGACGAAGCAAATGACTAAACGGATTGCAATGCAGCAAAGAACTAGATAGAGGAATGCGTGATATCTTATCTAGGGAATGTGCCACCCTCACAGCGCGCTGTGGGTTGCCACTTAGCGCTGTGCCGCAAAAGGCAACAATAAGAAACTTTTGTTACCCAAAATCAATAACGCTTATCTCACCTACTTTGTGTGCCTAACGGCACTCTCAAGGAAAAGTAAATTTCTGAATCATTAATCTTTGACAGTATATTACTTGTCTAGAGAATTAAATATTTATAAGGCTACATTTTGTAAACAATTATGTAGGAATGTATGTAAGATTTATTACACGATTTTAGTGTAGACAGTGAACGTACTAAATAGGTAATTTTTATGCGAAGGAGATGGCACGCGATCTTATCCATGTTTGGTGGAAGCTTTTACAACTGCGATAGTAATATTAAGGGACCATTAAGGCTGTAATAGGCGTTTTTGGCGGAAACTTGAAAAATTATGTTTAGCTCTGCAGTTTGTTTTTCAAAAGAATTATATTTCTTATTTTGAATATAAAGTAGGATACCGATCATTTTCACGTAAGAATTATTTAGAAAGTTAAGTTGTCACAATCCTTTGTTAGGAGTCTGTCAATAACCTGACGAAGATTGGATTGAGGTGTTGGTTCCTATTGCCTATTCTGTTTATTGAGTTTGCATTATTTGTAGAGAGTTTATGTAATTTTTTTATTTTATTTTATTGCACGAGTTCAGCAGACACAGACGGCCCACCTGATGGAAAGCGGTTATCGTCGCCTATGGACGCTTGCAACACCAAAGGTACTACAAATGCGCTGCTGCTCTCTAAAGGGAATCTGGAACCTGGCCACTAATGCCGGAACATAACTCAAGGTTGTTATGGCTGCATACTCTAGACCAGGGGTGTTAGCCACCCAGACGGGTAACTATTCTACTACCTGGCTTGGCTGGTACCTACCTAAATCAATATATAGTTACATATGATTACTATTACTGGCTCTTAGGGCCAGCTCGATCGCTATGATATCGTGCTCTCGAAGAATATCTCGTAGAATATATGTATCGTAAAACGGCTAGCCTTGAGTTAATTATGTTCACCGCTCGCCTTCGCCTGGGCGTTCATACCCACTTCCTCGAACCGCTTCGCTCATGTACATAACGGTTCTGTAGAACGTTTCTCTTGCGTACCGTGGGGATTGGGAATGAGCTCCCAGCCGAGGTTTTCCCACAGCGCTACGATATGGAGATTTTCAAGAAGGGTGTCATAAAATTTTTTCGAGGCCGGCGGCGCATGTTACCCTTTGGTGTTGCAAACGTCCAAAGGCGGTGGGCCGTCAGCTTGTCTGCTGTACTCCAGCTATATAAAAATGTTCCGTGCAATGAGTGAGAGTTCCCACTTCCCCTCCCGCTATCCCTTCTTCCATATCCCATTTTTCCATTCTGAATTCTTTTATCCCACCCTCTATTATCCCATTATTTCTTTTCCCATCCCATCCCGTTCCATTTTATCCTAAAGGTTGGCCACGCGTTGACTTCACCTCTGGTGTTCTAAATGTTTAAAGATTAAAAAGGTGATAAACAAGAATAAGGTCAGTAATTAATGCTACCACCACAGTTAGCATTAACAATTTAGGTAAAAATTATATATTATAACAATTAGACAGTAATGTTTTGTATCTAAAGAGTAAGCTCTAATATGATTAAAGTATTATATTAAGAAAATGTACTAAGTAAGCAAGTGTAATAATAAAATTACGATCAAAATGATAAAAAATATTAGACATAAGAGTTGTTTCTTGAAAAGAAAGAAAAGAAAAAGAAGAAAAAACCAAGAAATAAAATTACTTATCAATTACTTGGGCCGTCTGTCTGTTAATTAGCTTCGCAGTAAAAAAGTACTCAGCATAAATTGTAAGTAAGAGTGGTTTAATTTCAATAAAATTAAATGTCAACTATAACAGATACATTATTATAATAGTCTCTTAGGCACTGGCCGTGCCTATACGTAGCCAGATGACAAACAGAGATGACTAAACTGTAACGGTCTTAAACTTATTGATATTTAATTAGAGTTAGTTTGTAGGCTCCTTTAAGAACCTTAAAGAAGCCTAAAAATGTACTTTAACTCAATATGAATAAGACCGTAAGACGTTATGCAATTTTGCTATGGAACCTTAAAAATGAGTTCGAGCAGCTGCACTGAAAACAATAATGAACAAATTATCTGTGTGAACATGACGAGCAACGACTTGCATTGAGGGCATTGTACTTTGCGACGGTAAGTCGATTTGTGTTTTCATTCCAAAATGCATCGGTTGTCTTCTGTTGCATTATCTGCTTTTAATAATAAATTCATACAATAGGGGTATTTCAAAGAGGTTTTTGACCTGTTTCATCTTGACAAGTCGACTTCGAGCATAAGCCACCTTTGCCATTTACTGATATCAAGAGGATGCAATGACTTCGTCATAAATACCTACTTATGTATTTTTAAGGCTAATTTAATTTTCATCGATCGACAGTCATCCAAAATTCAGTTTATACTTCCCATAAACGTCGCACTGATGCTCGGGCTTTCCCATTTTTATTTAAATTCTGAACCGATTTTAATATTTTTTTGACTTTGATTCAGTATAGTTTCAAATAAATTTTAGTGCTATTGCATTACGGCTTACAAAGATATAGCAGAAAATTCATTAAAATCAAACAAAAAATGTGTTAATTTTGAAGTATTTCAGCCAAACTCTAGTTGTTAACAATTTAATACCTACATGATTTATTGAAAAACATTGGGGTTATCCGTAAGTCAAAATCGATCATCGATATTTAATTGAATCTTGTTTGTTCATATGAACTGTTAACGGTGATATGTTAATTAAATAAGTGCTAATTATGATAAAGTGATAGAATGAGGACGATGTTTTTCTCAAGTTTAGGTCAATGTGGTTTACTACTTCTCGTTAAATATGGCTTCTGTTTCCGGTTATTAATGCTATTATTACAACATGCGGTATGCAGGGACTTTTGATTAAGTGTGGTGATATAAGAAAAAGAGAGCCTAAATTCTTAACGCCCACCCTCTATACTAGCTCCTATATACATAGAGTAGTATATAAGTTTTGAAGGATATATCTAAAGGTTAAAGGTTAAAGGTTATAGTTAACGTCGGAATAATAAAAATCAAATAAATTACCGCGCTTAAAACCGTTAAAACGTAGTTTTATTATGTATACAAGTCGCGAAAACTTAAGAAAATATTAGGTTATATCATATTGAGCTCCAGGGTGCGAAAATCAGTTCGATTCGCCTTGTGAACATTTTAAAAAAACATTTATTTATCCGCAGAGATTTCCCCGCGGCTAGACCCCTGGGCAAACCCTAGTGCCTATATTTTAGTTACATGATAACTAAATGATATATATATAATATATACAGAGTGAATTTTTCAACTGGGTCTTCAGGGACAAATCCTAAACTATAACTAAAACAACCCTTTCCCTTTGTTTGCCGTTTGACATTCCTTAACAGAAATTAATTCTTACAAGCTACACTATGATTTGGTATAACAATATAGGTTGTGTTTAGTTTTTCAAAATCAGTCGGTTCAATTCCTAACAAGGATAATTGATTTTTCAAAAACTAATGTATCACAACTTTAGTTTTCGTCAAAATCAGCCTCGAGACTCCGATGAGTGTTTTTCGATATTTAGCAAAGTTTAGGATTTAGCCCTGAAGGCCCACTTGAAAAATTCAGCCTGTATATATATATCCGTTGCGTGGTTTAAGAGGAGTAAGCGGATATACCGACAGACAGACTCGGAGAGCGCCTTTGTTTTAAAATATGTAGAGCTGTCCTATTATTCGAGTTCTAGTTTCACTAGCAGTTTGGCAAAGGCGGAAACCTTAAGAAATCATCATATCTGTCCGTTTGTCCTTCCTCGTATGGTACGTGTAAGTAAAGGTAATATTGTTACGAGTCGCGAGACTCGAATTAAAATGCCGTTAGAATTACTATAGAGTTTATTAGAACTATACAAACACGTATAACACAAGTACAAATATAACCGAACACAACAAGTCCAAACGTAATGCAGAAGGTCGTAATTCGATAAAACGCGCAAAGTTCGTCACTTATCAGATTCCCGATTGTAGTACACGCGTCTCGCTTCGTGCGTGGTTCTCGCTCGACTGCTTCCCCCTCCATCAGGTCATCGTTTTATACTGCACAAAAGCAATGTCCCCGTATCTAAGTCGGCTTAATCTGCCACACCTGGCTAATGACTCGGCGGCAAATTTGCCATAAAACAGTACAATAAAACAATGGGCTGTTTCCTAATTATAAATTTTAAACACAAAGTAAACAAAAGAAGACGGTCATAAAAGAGTTACAATTAGTTTAAATGCCGGCTGGTAATAAAATGTGTTTTGTTTCAGATATGCAAGTGGGTTTGATTTTTTTGTTTGTTGTTGTTGAGTTGTAACAATATGATCGCGCCCCCCAAGTCCGTATGTTCGGGTGCTTCGCAACCCTTGCGCCCCTGGGCAAAAATGGCTCTGTATCATAGATAGCGTTGAAGTCAATAAATTCACTTTTGATTATATTTGTTACATTTATTTTTTATTGTTTTATAACATTAATGCTGCGGCCACACCTGCGTTATTGGTAAAGATTTATACTGTGGCCGAATGCGTCTTATCTAAAGCGTGTTGTTTTTTAACAAAAACAAAACCCACTTTAATCAGAAAAGCAAAAAATAAATATTTTCTACAACGTGTTGTAGAAAATATTTACTTTTTGCTTTTTTTCGTTTCAATATCTTTCGAATACAAAAAAACTTGAAAATCGGTCCACGATTGACGAAGAAATCGCGTAACAAACATACACAAAAAAGCAACATACAGACGAATTGAGAACTTGCTCTTTTTTGAAATAAATTAAAAAATAACGCCGTTAACACATTGCCACATCGGCCTGTTAGTATCTGTAACACTATCGAAAATGAAGTCGCGCCTTAACAGGTTGGCTGCTAAGCCAGTTTTCATGTACTTTCATACTGTGCGCAGCCAGGATGATTAGGCACGGTGGAAGTATATTTGGTGGTGCGTACTAGGCGCCTTTAACCTCGTTACACCCATTATTGTAAAAACTTCTCTAAGAGCGCCGAATAAGCAGCTATATTAATCAAATTTTGCATTTTTCTAGTTTTTTAATGTACCAATCTACCACCGGGCTAGCCTCAGGATTGGACGAAAAAAAAGTGGATTTTTGAGGATCTAAATCGCCAGGTCTGCTGTACCTTGTAACGCACTAGTAATAAAGTTACCATGTTTGTTAAGCCTTGTAATGCACTAGAATTTTCAATTTCTAAGTATGGGATACGAACTAAAATTAAAATCTATCGATAGGCACGTTTAAATTATATTTATTTTTTAATAAAATGCTGTTCATTAAAACAAGGTAAACAATATGACCTATTACATTTACTGCATTCTGATTTACATTGACACAGAAATATTATGTGTTAGTAGGAAACTTATTAGTAATGTTCAAGCATAAACTAGCATAGCATCATGTACAATTAATCAGTCAAATTTTCCGAATTCTACCTTATCATTATGAGGTAAGGAAGCAAGTGCAACTTTAGAAAATTGACCGATAAAGGACGTCGACTATCGATATTCAAAGGTGAACGAATAATCGTCGCTGCACTGGTCGCAAGGCTCGCGCGCTGTCCTCCCGCGAAATGTTAAATGCACTGAACATGAATAATTTTATCCATGTGCGAACTAGGTCGAAAACACACGGTACACTTTTTAATAGCCTATTATGATTAGTTACGAAAATAAAGGTGAAATATATGATTGGTTCTTTCATACGTCAAATATTACCAAAGTGACAGGGTCCGCACAGAATGAAACGGCACGAATTCAGCGCCCGCACAGGCAGAAAGATACTCCCTAGGGTTTGAAGACCTAGTTTCGCAGTGAATGTGTTAATACATTCTCCGTTAATTATAAACATAGTTTAAATAATAAACAGTCACGTTTTCGCCAAAACGTGTATTGAATTTTTGTATTTATCTCTGTATACATATGTAAAATATGCGGAATATGTGTTCATTAGAATCTAAGCTCTAATTTTTATTTATTTCAACAACGCCATCTATCCAAAGAAGAAGTGAATCGAATCCCGTAAACGTATTGCTTACAAAGTAATGAAGGTAACCAATGCTGTTATTTCGAAGAAAATTAAATTAGTGATTCAAAAAATGTAACTGTTATTCATGTGTGGGTGTTGCCAGATTTCGTCTAAATATTGCAAACTACGCTAAACATATAATTTTGCATGAAATTTCTTTTTAGCCGCCTACGCCGGAACGCCTTTTGTATTCAAATAGCTGCATTTAGATTTATGAACTGGAAGTAGTCTATTTACTTGCGTTCTCTTACTTCCAGGCAGTTACGGTTTGTTTACGACATTATAAATCCATTTTATTTAACCAACAGCCGTCTTTATATTGTGATGTATTACTTTACCGTGTTTATGACCTGTCATAAATTATGAATAACTAAAGTTTTCCCGCTCAGTTGTGCTCGTGTAATTATATTGGGGAAATAAGTCCTTTTTCCGGGATACAAAATATTTTATGTCCGTCACAATTGTCCAGAGTATTAGTAGTAGCTTCGATAGTCTCTGCGGCTTAGTGCCGAAAAAGTTTTGGTCCCACACCAAAATGAAAATTTGCATTGAAAAACAACGTTGTGTGTGATACATAAGTAATTCCGGCACAGCAATAAACTGGAGTGCTAACTTTGTTTGCTGAAAATGCGGCGTACATATTCTCAAAATATGTATCTTTTTAAAATTATATCTAAGCAATGTAAGTACATCGCTATTTCATCACATAAACATTTCTTTCTTTTTTTTATTCTAGTGATCTAAAAATTGGTCTGTCTAGATCATTGGAACACAGATGTCTCAGATTAGATTCCTGGCCGGGTTAATTTCAGAAACAGACTTTCTGTTGTTTACTCTGATCTGGGTGTCTAGAATCTGCCTCAGTTATCCTTTGCATAAGATCCATAATACAAGCGTCTTGCTTTATTTACATTATTAAGGAACATACAATTTATATGTTGATCTGAGATTTATTTGCTAAGTAAAATTCAAATCCCTATCCCGCGGAAAAAAATCTTTCTTTCCTATATAAAAGGTATCGTGCTCATTCAAGTACTACATAATAATATGTATGTAGGATGTATACATTCTGTGAAAAAAGTATCGGGAATGGATGATTTGTTTATGGTTCCTAATTCAATTTTTCTTTTGTTAGATTGACACAACTGTTTTTCATTTTGGCGCGGAGTTTGAGTTGCATCGGTCGTTTAGATTATATACAGTGCTGTTTTTAATTAGATCATATCTAGAGTGTATTGCGAAATTCATAATAGCCAAAAACATCGAACAAAGAGTTGGTCTTAAATTTTGCATCGCCAATGGAATTTCGTGTTTGCAGATACTGAAAATGTTACAGAAGGCTTACGGTGAATCGACTTTATTAAAAACACGTGCTTATGAATGGTACAAAGCGTTCAAAAGCGGTTGAGATATGCTGGGAGATTTTCCTCGCCATAGTAGTCCATCAACGTTTTTAACTGAAGTTAGCATCGCATAAGTGAAGGAAATAGTGACTGAAAATCCTCATTCAAGTTTGATAGAAATATCCATTGAACTTTCTGTATCTCACAAATCGACCTGTATCATTTTAAATAATCACTTGGGTATGAAACATGTTGCCGCTCGGCTAGTCCCAAATACCTGAATTTTCTCGAAAAATTCAATCACGTAAGCGTCGCTGAGGACGATCCAGAACGAGTCAAAAAAAAAAAAAAAAAATTGAACCGTAACCGAAAAAACCACGCCAAAGTCGATCAAAAGTCAAAGTTATGTTGACTGTTTTCTTTAACTATTGCGGTGTTGTGCACTCGGAATTCTTACGGAAGGGCAAATGGTAAATAAAGTATATTATTTGAGCGTTATGCGGCGCTTAAGAAAGCAAATTAGACAAAAAAACGCTAGATTTGTGGAAAGAAAATTCTTGGATCTTGCACCACGATAATGCGCCTTCGCACAAGGCCATCATTGTGAACGAATTTTTGACCATAAATTCATCAAATACCACCGAGCAACCACCTTATTCACCAGATATGGCTTCAACCGACTTCTTTTTTTTCTAAACTCAAATTACCACTTTGTGGTACCCGTTTTCATGTCGTAGAAGACATAAAGGAGAATTCGCGACGAGACTTAAACTCAATTCCGGAAAAAGCGTTAATTTTTTTTTTTGATGATTGGATTATTTGTTGGTGTAAGTGTATCGTTTCTGAAGGAGCATACTTTGAATAACTAACATTTTGTGTATTATTGACCTTTTCCCGGTACTTTTTTGACAGAGTAGTATGTCTACGAAATTTTCAGTAAATTGGTTCACTCTCAGTGCTGTGAAAAAGGAACAAACAAACATTAATAAAAAGTTGCATGTACATTTATATAATTATGAACATCATTAGCCCTACTTTCCTGAAGTGCAGACGGAGTGGTGGCAAAGGTCTTGATAACCCTCTGTTTACGACTTACGATAGTCTTTGGCAATTTGACGGATGGAGCTAGATAATAGTAGATACTAATTTGCGTTCTAACAAGCACGCCCACGGCGTTTTAGATATTGAAATGGCTTCATCCTTCATGACATATAATCTAAAAAAATAAAATCAAAATTAATCTAACTAAACCTCATATATTCACACTGGCTTAAAATATTATTTATCACACACATAGGTATATACAAGCAAACTAAACTGGTACAATACACGGCACTTCGTATGGCACGTTAGGATGAGTGAGATGTACGGTTAAGATCGCGTATATTCGATTTTGGAGAGCGGTATCTTTTTTCATCACCGTCATTCAATGATGTAACAGGAGTTATATATAGATATGAACAATCAACAAAACCGATGATATCTGTGATATTAAACATAATTATCACTTCTCTTCCCGACGTGCTATATCAAGTGCCGAGTACTGTACATGTTGTTATGATAAGGTACATTAGACGAACTTCTCGCTGGAAGCTATTTCTAACGATCTTTGTATGGCCAGAAGTATGGTAGAAAAGAGAGTTAAAATTGGAAATAATCACTATTCTATAGGTTTCTTCTAGGTTCATTAGCTTAGGTCATCTTCTATGTGTGAAATGTTATTAACCCCTATCTTCATACTAATTTAATGTAAGCACCATTTCTCTGATCAACTGGGGCGTAGAGCAGGCACTTTGAAAATCCTTTACAGAGCTTGAAGCTATTAGGACCCAATGCCCATGGTCCAAACCTCTAGCACATAATTATAGCTTTCATTGAGTGTTACATATTTACGTTGGTTGAATGGCTGTGTTGTTTCTCCATTATTTAAATAAATGTCATAATAAGATCGATGCCCTTAGGTGAAACGGATCTAGACTAAAGGAAATGTGATATTGTATGACTCTTTATCGAGCATTTGAGTGTTGACAGAAAAGTCAAAGCGATATACGTCCAGTAAACTTCGACCTCTGTATCTTTTATCACATACAAGAACAACATCGTGAGTAGCGCGTAATCGTTTTCACAAGTCTCTAATCATAATTTGCTTAATTTATTCTAATACGTAAATGGTTTATAAGTTTATTACCTTCATAAAAATAAAATAAATGTCAAAAAACTGGTCAAGTGCCTTTCGGTCCACACTCAGTAAAAGATTGAAAAAGATTCTATACTGTAGATGAATATTTATAATACAATTCACCTCTATGTATTACTTTAGAATTTTAGAAAAAGTTAAAAGCCAGATGAAAGGATTTTTATGTATCCTAAAAAGCATTTTACCGAAAAAACCACAGATATCAAAAACTGCCTACACAACGGAGCTTGTTCAAATTAACATCCGTTAATATAAATGTATTTTTCATAAGTTTTGCAACTGTATTTTAGACGTCTGAGTGTAGTTACAGGGAGAGCAGGAGGACAAAAAATCAGAAGAAGGGCATGGCATACTACCAATTTATTTAAATAATAAAATCATCAATAATCCAACTTCATGGTTTTTCAAGGCATTTCTAATTACCTATAACTCACAGCGGTTCTGGGTAGTACTTTGATTTTCTTAAATTCATCCACGATGTGCCACACAACTCTGTAGCGGCTTAACCGCATATATAAGTCTTCAAATAAGATGGCTGTGACATACATACATAGATGAAGAATTGACAGGCGTTATGATATAAATAAAAGGTTTCGTTTTTGTCCTTTGCCATTTCGGAACACTAAAAATGACACGGATGAATATAGATGAACATATAACTATAGAATACGTTGAGGGAGATAAGCTTTCAGCACATAGAGGGGTTTATTATAAGATTTTAATGAATGACGTTATTACGTCCGAGGTGATACGATTATTATTATGACATGTTTGTCTTCATTATTACAAGTATTTTTAGCACGGTATCAGCATATTTTGTGCAAAAATATAGGGTGGAGATAACTATATGATTAACATAGAGATAGTGTTGGACTAAACATAAATGAAAGTGTGTGGGTGGTATCATTAGGGAATTATTATTAATTCATGTATTTGCGTATTCGATCGTGCGTCAATTTACCTTACTTAATGATTAATTGTCGTCACTAGCCTTCTTAGTAGGTAGTAGACATGTTAAGGCTGATGTTTTGATGTGTAGTTTTATTTTCCATAACTGATATTGATTGTTTTTAAGCAAGTATTGTGTGTGTGTGTGTTTTAAAAATCATTCTTCCGCGATGCCACAAGAACTCTCTCGTTTGGTGTCAGAGATGTACTACTTCGCTGAAGCTTCAGTAATATATATAAAACATGAGGTTTGCTTTCACCTGATGTCTATTTCCTTGAAGATTAAATTAAAATTTGAAAACGAAAATTGAACTGAAAACTTGAATATTAACTTGAAGATCCATAAAACGTGGGGAGCCATATTTAAAAACAAATGGTAATTTAATATAACAAATATGTTTAAAATATTAAAATATGAAATAGTGATAGAATAATGACTGATGGCGCTCTCTAGTCTTCTAGAATTTAAGACTTTTTTAGGTTTTTACTGGGCCATTGTCCTTCGTATGTAGGTAGTAAATATTTTTGTTCCATCAGTGTCTAGCACCTACAATACTTTTATACTGTTAATCAGTGAAATTATGATGCAAGACTTTTTGTTATCAAACGATGAGTAGCAAACTGAAATCTGGGTCATTAATATATATATAAATATAGATCATCATAGGTATTAGGTATATAGACTGATTCATTTGTATGAATATAAATAAAAAGTGTAAATTTTAACAAATCGTTTGCTGTCAAAATGAATGCATTTTTAGGATTAATAAATAATATTTTCACTACCATTTTTTGACCGAAACTAGTAATAGTAGACAATCCAGGTGTTATATATAACGATTACTTAAGATATTTAAACACAATTATACTTAAAAATGGTTCTTCATAGTTCTGATTTGCAAAGTAGTTATATAAAATATTGTTACAACCTAAGCGCCAGCGCCGACAAAGACAAATTCCACGTACAGATTTATAGAAGCACATTTATTACCCGTCGGCATTTGAACTAATAACTAAGAACATTGAAACTATTGTAATTTGTGATCGTCTTCTTTTGTTTACTTATTTATTGGCATACGTTTCTAGAGAACACCTATTATTGTATAGTAATCATTAGCCAAGTGTTACGGATTTTAAAGTACAAGCTGATTCTAGGAAATTCGGTCCACGTGGCCGGGCGCGCACTTTGCACTTGTGCAGGATAAAACGATGGCCTGATGGAGGGAGGAAGACAGTTAAGCGAGAACCACGATCAAAGCGAGACGCGTGTACTATAATCGGGAATCTAATAGTGACGGACTTTGCGCGTTTTATTGAATTACGAGCTCCTGCATTACGTTTGAACTTGTTGTGTTCGGTTATATTTGTACCTGTTTTATACGTGTTTGTATAGTTCTAATAAACTCTATAATAATTCCAACGGCATTTTAATTCGAGTACTGCAACTCGTAACAATATTGAACATCATTACGTTGTATGATCGCGTAATTTGGATGAAAATGTATTGCAAAGCATATCCTTTGCAAAAAATAAGGGAAGATTATTACTTATTAATATTCATCCTACTATACTATTATTACTATTCATCTTCAACAGTGAAACTAAAAAATAATAGAGGAGCGGACAGTCAGGTACTTTTTATACTCTTATAAAAAAAAACTTCGCAGTCTATATATTTTTACGAGCGTACAAACTTATACCGTCATAAGTTTGTACAAGTAAAAAAAGTCAAAGAGCTCAATAATTGTTGTTTCAGTGATAAATAATTCATTATCATGACGTTTATGTCATTTTAAACGCCTATTTTTTTTATGTGTAAATAATTTTAGAATTTATTATGTCCTATTATTCTGTTGCAGTAAAGGGTATTAGATTTGTCAATGACACGATAAATCTAAATCTAGGGCGCAGGCGTTATCACGATCAAATTGGGATCGAATAAAAGACTTATAATTGGCATAGGTCAAAATGTACAGAACGCGGACTTTGTGTCATTCATGTAATTTTTTGATTTTCCTTATCAGAAGTAGGTCGTTTATCACTGCTTTACATGTATTATAGTCGTCTAATGATATTTTAGTTAGACTCGTTTAATAATATTCATTCAATAAAATTTTGCTATTATTGTATGTAGATTTCATGTTAATGAATTCTTCGTATTTATTTATCTACTTCAAAATTGAATCTAACAGATGAGTCATGATTCTACCACTTTTTCCATAGATTTTTTAGTTCCTGATGTACTTGGGGAAAAAGTGGCGTAACAACAAAATGTTTTATTTTCTTAGTATTTATATGTTCGTGAATTTTTAAATATGTATTTTGCAATACTACATGGTTTAACACAGTTTTTACAACTTATAAATGAGTGTTGTAGCCACCATTATTCACATTCATTGCAGTCGTCTAGAAAATCTTTCATCGTACAAACGTTGTTTTACTAATAAAGACGTTCCAATGACTTTGTGTACTAATTTCAAAATTGCTTAAACGTTTTGTTTTTGATTTTATTGTAGAAATATATCAGAAAACGACAAACACATTTCCGTGATTTCCGTTACTTGACCATCACAAGAGAACTCTGTCCCGATATATAAAATACAGTAAATATATATGATGTATATTTTAAGAGAATGCATATATAGAATTAGTAATTAATACTAAGTAACCAAGCTAACCAGTGTGACTGAAGTTCTTTATTTTTACTAGGGGTTTGCCCGCGGCTACGCCGCGTGAAAAACGATATATTACCTACAAAAAAAATATATTTTGGGATTTTATATATAACCTTCAAGTTTCTTTTTGAATTCACTATAATCACAAAGAAACTAAGTCAATTAGGTTAGTCAACAAGTTCAAAAATAATATTTTCTTAAGTTTTCGCTACTTGTATACATAATAAAACTACGTTTTAACGGTTTTAAGCGCGGTAATTTATTTGATTTTTTGTTATTCCGACGTTTTATGCCGTAGCATGTTGTGAAGCGGCGGTAAATTAGATTAGACTCACATAGAGTAAATAATAACCATAAACAAAATTAAAAGTAAATAATTAAAACGAACAAGTTGGCGGTAGGCTAAATAAAAACTTTAACAATACTCGTTGACACTTGACATCTTTGTCTTCTGTGATCATGGCCACTGAAAAGTGGCCGAAACGTCGGAATAACAAAAATCAAATAAATTACCGCGCCTAAAACCGTTAAAACGCAGTTTTATTAAGTTCAAAAATGTTTTAATTCTTGTTATGCTCCTAAAAATATGAGTGATAGCTCTTTCGATTCGGAATGACGTCTAGAAAAATCTATCTCGAAGATGTATTAGCACATAAAAAACTGCAATTGTTATTAACAAATTAAGATAAAAAAACGGAATTTCGTTTTTCGTTAATAACTTAATATAATATTTAAGAATACAAAGTACAAGTTACACACAATGCATTCGTTCTTTGGTTTGAATTTATTTTTTTGTAAATAATTATTTATACATACACCTATACCGACCAATGGCTGGTTCCTACATCTTAACGACCGTTTAACATTTGACATAAGCTCTATACAAGTAATGTTAAAATTCAACCGATGGTAAGGCAGGGAATGAATAAGAAGATATAGGAATCAGCCACGAGGTTCGATGTTACGATACAAAGGCGAGCTCAACCCTAAAAGAGTTCAAGAGAGAAGGTTTCGTGAATAAATTATCTGCATTTAATTTTAGCCTAATATGCATTTTATATTAAGAATATCACGTGCTTCTGGTGGAAGAAACACTCTAAGGAAACTTCCACATAGAAATTTAATTTTCTGTTGTGCGAAACTTGGCAATTCGTTTTAGGTAAGCGTGACGAGCAGAATCTAGGAGTAGGGAGTTTGTGTCCTAATATTGTATGTTAACCGATATAATAGGAAATCTTATGGATATATGAACGAGTTGTAGTCATAAATATGCACATTTATTACAATGCTTTTGATTTATTCTTGCCTTAATACAATGCTAGAATAAATCGGTTTCCTCGACAAACGGGCATCGAGCCAGTTTCCTAATTTTTTCGTTAATCTTCTCTTGGAAATAAATCAAAGTTGTACTTTCCGCTACCAAAATATTATTACTTTGAATACGGGTTTTTAATATGCAATGAGAACGATTATTCTTTCCTAACGAATAGTCGTATAAATCTTATAGATTTATCGCAATGTAAGACTAAAAACTTTGCCTTTTTCTCAAACTTATGAGTAGTTGTGACATTTCTGTAAGAATGCTAAAGCGTAGACTGGGAAAAGAAATAAATATATCAAAAGAGGCCCATTCTTATTCAATGTTCGTAAGGATAACAAAAAACATGTATGATGCGTCAGAATGACCGGCTCCCCGCCTAGTTGGAGGAACGCAACACACGCCGCCCGCCTCTGCCGCAGGGTTATCACAATATTTTGCACTAGAGTATTCTTTAAAAAATATTACATATAACACTATTGCTCATAGTAACAAAAATTACAAAAAATACATGTTTACAATACTTTATTGGCAAAACAAAAAAAAAACTTTAATAACAAATACATTATCAGGTTGCCCACATGTCATTCTTGTGTAGGTATTAGGTACTTCAAATCAGTTTTGGCTCTTTGTTTTGCTGTGCAGTTGTCTACACTATATTGACTTAGTTTCTCTGTAATTGTAGTGAATCCAGTAAGAAACTTAAGTATTGAAGGTTTATATATATAAAACACTTAGATTTTTTTTACGCAACATAGAGCTACTACCTACTACTACTATCTACCTAGGGTTTTTCACACGGCGTATCCGTGGGGAAAACTAGTGTATGAAATATAATAACATTAGAAGATTATGTATATGGTTATGATTTAATTTACATTACTTAGTTGACTTCAATTTCTTTTGTGTCCGATTGTTACGAACGAATAAGTGTAAGTAGCAGAAATATATTCGAGTGTATGAAATAAATAACATGACATAAATTAAATAAACAAAATATTGGTTGAAAACAGAACACTGTTAGACGTAAGCTCAATAATGGAAATGGTCGTTACGATAATTATTATTTAAAAATATGGACGAAAAGATCCTTAAGTCTGTTATTATAATAGTGCCAGAATGATTGAACATTGGCGTGATATTATACAGCAAAATTGACTAAATCAACACTTTTGAAGTCAATATTCCGCATATCTAAAACTATTGTAGCAGACTTGGGCCCTACTTCATATTATTCACAATGGAAATTTTTTGATCAATTGCCGAATCAGCCCTATCTAAGGGGAACTATGTAGTTTGTCATAGAAAAACTGTAATATTTTATAAACGGAAATTGACTACTCCTTACAAATACTTTTCGTATACTTATGTTAAGAATAGACATTCACTGACTTTAACAGAAATGAATGCTATTTTTGTGCTTAGTCATAAAATTGTCTGGGAGATAATTTAGTATTAGACGGTTTAAATTAATTGGAACCCAATACATTACGTAAGCTAGTCGTTTACGGGTTTATTTAGACAAATATTAGCTCAAAATAGAGAGACTGGTCAAATAATCTGCGGGCGATAATGGCGTCTGTCGCTGTTTAGTCGCAGAGGTTCAGTCATTAAGAAAACACACGTCGCATAAAATGAATGAAGCCGAGGGGCGCCCACGTCTTCGACATACAATGAAACAAAAGCGCTTGAAATGGTGTCGGCAAACACTTTAAATGGCAGTGCGCTCGAACAGATTTAATCCGGAATCGATTGGATGTCTTGTTCAATATGATTATATCTTATCAAGCAGGCACTGCCATTCCCAAATCTTTCTTTAAAAAAAGAAATCTTTATACAATCGCGATGTATGTGGATTGGCAGAAAAGTGTATTCTATATGCCACTGAACATATACCTATGTAAAATAATTTGCGAACAAAATAAATATTACGTGTGACCGCCATACGTGTAACTGACACTGGAAACATTTTTTTTAGTGTAGTTGTTGTTAGGTCTTAAAAAATTGTAACAAATTATCAATGTTTTTTATTTCAGTCGATAGGTCATCGTCGCCCATGAAGGTCCTGAAAAATGTTTGAACTTTGAGCTAAATATTATCTCACTGAAAATTAGGTTGAACAAGAACCTTTCACTTTGCATAGAGTGCCGCGTACTTTGCGAATATAATTATGAGTGTTTGTATGGTATGTACTGTATAATTTCAATTAAGTAATGACATGTGACTTGAAAATATTTGCTACTATAGAGTATTAGTTCACACACAAGAAGTCAATTTAAAATGAAAGTAAACCTTTTTATTATTGCTTTTATATTGATTTGGTCTAAAAACATGTTTTAAATTAAAAATAACCTGTGACACCACCATGTAGAATTTAGGATTTTTTCAGAGTTATGCACGTTTTCGACGGTAATGTAAAGGTGCCAGAAAAGAGAATACATTTTCAACGGTACGGTGGATTGTCATTCAATTGCTATGTGCTGCGTAGCAACAAATTTTGTCGAATATTGCAATTTCCGCAACGATGATGTTTAGTAATTATATATTATACACAGCAAACGAGGGTTCAATAAATAATTGATGCAATTAAGAAGCTGTCAACGAAACTCTGACTGCGATACAAGTCCAAGCGGGTGTCGCGGAATGACACGTCCATGCCGTCATGTCATGGGCGGCGTGTGAGCACGTCTCCATATGCGAACTGAATAACTTAATGAAAATAACATAAAAAGCTATGTTTTATCGTTTCGCTAAACGATTCGCAGGAAAGAATAATGTCGATGACCCAAACCTCGATCAGTAAGAAAGGAATAATTTTAAAAGTGCTTATATTTTTCTTATAATTATTGACTTGTTAATAAAAGGTTGTAATTATGTGCTTACCTAAAACATCCAATTCGGCTTCGCTTATGTAAGCTCCAGTTCCATATCCCACGGACACTATCCCAGTTTCCGGAATAAAGAGAATTGTGTGTCTATCTTTGTTATTAAAAGTAACATTTATATTGAACTTTAATGTAGATAAATTAGCCTCGAGACGTTTTTTGCGTTTGTAGTAGTGTACGGTTAGCATATAAATAAATGAACTAATACTTTTTATATATTTTTATAGACAGGTACTTTATATTAAATGATATTAAAATAATAAAGATTATAATAATTATAAATATTAAACATATTTTTTAATACTAAATTTCTTCAACTTCAGACCTTTCGTACTCATCCTCATCCCCACTCTCAGGCGATGAATGATTTGTGTTAGTCCTAATTCGTTCTGATATTATATCTAAAGCTTAATCCCTGCCCTGAAATTTATTTCCTGTTCAATAGCACGTAGACAAACATTTTTCCATTCCTCTACAGTTTTATTCAATTTTTCCTCAGCTAATGTAATTTTTCTTTATTGCATGAGTTCAGCATACAGGCAGTCGGCCCGCTTGATAGAAAGCGGTTACCATCGCCTATGGTCATTTGCAACACCAAAGGTACTAGAAATGCGCTGCTGCTCTCTTAAGGGAGACGGGAACCTGGTCACTAATACCAGAACACAACTCAAGGTTGTTATGGCGGCATACTCTAGATCAGGGGTGGTAACCATCCAGTCGGGCAAATACCCTACCACCTGGCTGCGGGTTGTTTTGTCGCCTCTTACGACAGGCCGCCCGACCGCAGGAAATTGTATTCTTTCTCCGTTCCTGCACGGATAAGATCATGTCATTATAGCATTCCATTGTGACATTTTTTTGCGACGTAACTTTTCACTATCTCCCATGTATATATACGTATATATATTTTCAATTGGAATAAACTGATGAGGATATGGCGGTAAACGAAGAACAGTATGACCGTGCTGTCGTAATTTTTTGTCTATATTTTGTTTCTTATAGTCTACAAAGCTCGCCTTATTTTTTAGAATCAATTTATCAATTAATTCATTAATTATCAAACTAAAACCAAATAGTCAGACCTCCCAACAATTAGCAATTATACAATCTACCTACTCTTGTGTTAGCAATGTAAATAATAATTATTTATTTGACTTTAACCATTGATTTTTGATTGTAAATATATTTTCTTCTTCAAAATGTAAAGAACCTCTATTTCCTGATTGTACAAGGAAATTTAAATTTCAAGTTTAGAATTCCTGTAAATAGACAAATACTACTACAAATGTAAAAACTTCTCGAAGCTAATTTACCTACATCAGCTTCCATCGTGCAAATGTCGAATTCGTCTCTGGGAGAAAATATTTCATTTTTTTGGACAAAGTTCAATTCAGTCTCGTTACCAAAGGGACATGGGTATATAACAATTTTCAAATACATCGGAGCCTTGCAGAGGATGTAAAGAGGGAAAAAGACAAGACTATCTATGAGTACTGAAGCAAAGTCACTCCCACATTTAACTTATATAGTATGAAAGGATGGATAAGCACACGAATATTGGATAACCAGCAGGTGACCCACCAGATAGGAAGTGGCTTTAGTGGCAATGGGTGTTTGTAAGAACAGTGGTTCAACCTATTGTTGCAAATACATTGCTAACTATTACGGAGAGATACAGGAACTAATTCTAAACAAGTCTACAAACATGAATGTTTAAAAATTAAAATGGAACACCGTGGATGCAAGTTAATGATGATGAGCATGCCATTAAGGATTCAACTCTATCATATTACAGCGCCCGAGCAATATGGTGTAGAAGTCAACTATACCTTGAATAAAAATATATGTGCACGTTAAATTATGTTACGTTATAAAATGGGGGCGGGGTGGTTTCACGTTAATTCAGCTAATGGCCAATAACTGATTAGATTAGGTACTATTTTAATAATTACATATATCTAAAAATATTTCAATCATCATGGTTATTAATAATAATCAACATTATCGGTTATAATAGTTCCGCCTAAACATCTGAAATCATACTTGACATCAGTATCTATAAATATTAGTTTCTATCAGAATTTTACGAGAATTTTATACATGACTGGTTCACAATATTACAACTGATAACATGCGACACCTCGTTATATCAGTCCTTTAATAACAATAATTGAGATTCAATGAGCAACTAGAACACAAGTCCACGGGCTGTCTAACTAACTATATTTAGTGGTCTAGTTTAGGTAACATAAAATGATAACCTCATTATTACGCTATTTATTTTGTATATAATTTTCCATATATACTACATAAATGTTTGTCGGGGTGTTAATTAGAACTTAATTTATTATATTCAATTTTCGTGATTAGAAGGTTTAGAATAATATGCATTTAGTTTGTTAAAGATTTTCAGTTTACGAAGTGTCTAGAACTCCTAAGCTTTAGAAGAGACGTGGACATTCTAAGTGATGTTGCACACTGAGCAGTGCTTGGAAGAAATGTATGAGTTGGTTTTATCGTCACTATTTTACAACCGTACTTCTCGTCGGCAATTGAGAGTTCAAACAGCTTTTCTGGCTGCTTTACAATCTACTTGGTCAACACTCCTCCTTACCGTCGGTGTGCAAGCTTTGGAATTATCTCCCTGCCACAGCGTTCACAGAGTGCTACAATATTTTCTTATTTCTTTAAAAAGGGCGTAAAAAAATATCTGAAATCTCGATGGTCGGAGTCTCTGACCGTTTGTTTCCAAAAAATAAAAATAAATGTAGGTATAGAATACTAAAAACGCTGATCTGTGTCATATTGTGGACATCGACAGTAACTTAAGTTAAAATTCTTAGACACCGACCGACAGATAATTATTTCCATTTTGGGAAATTCAAGTAAGACCTTGCAATTGATAAATTGTGTAAAGTGTTATTTCAGTAAACCATTTGATATCAGTTAATATTCTGCTTCAACTATTAAATACAGGATCATAATAATTTAAGAATGTTTTAGGTTCAAGGATTTTGCTTCGAGCATTATTACTCGTTGTTTGAGATCAATAATTTTAATGACAGCGTTAAAATTAATCTTGTTATATGGCGTTCTAAAGTAGTTAATTTGATTGCTTGTAGGTTTAGTCATAAATATTACCAGTCAAGTTATATCGTGTAGCAAGTAAGTTAATGGAGTTCCATTAATTTTATCTTCATTTCTATTAATAAGATGGCATATAATTTTTGTGAAGAAGTTGGTTCAGAAATGCTACTTCACGCTATAAAAAAATGCGCGTGTTAAATATCTCAATGGAGAAGGCAAAAAAAGTGAAGCAGAACTTTTTAGTCCTAATATGATATATTATCAGATTACGCCTACAAATAATAAAGACTACACAATATAAATTTCATTATCGTTGTTAAAATTGAAATAGTTTTGACAACGCGAAATAAACTTGATGGACTAATCGAATAACAGATGTTGCTGCTCTATGTCGATAAGTAAATATTTATTATCATAATTATATATACACATAACATCAATTTATTTTATCCTAAGTTTCCAATACTGGGTTTTGGCCTCCCTTTTCACGCAAAAAGAAGAAATATCCAACATTTTTATTTCATCTATCGGTAATTTTGATGAGTAGGTAGTACTAGTAAGTAACTTCATGTTGTATTTATTATATGTGTGTGCATATTAGGCAACAAAAGTTTCCGTAGACATATTAAAATAAGACACCACGGCCACAAAACACATATATTAATGTCCCATATTTTACTTATATTATATTTAAGTTAAATATGCCGTCATGCCAGGTCCTGATAGAAGAGGTAGGTTAAAAAAATTCTGACTAAACGTTGTAAAGGATGACATGCATGCTAATGTTCTCACAATAAGAAAGTGAAGAAAGAGAGTAGGAAAGGGGGCGCTCTAAATTTAATAGAGATCTAATGCTAGGATGATGGTGATGATATAAATAATTCGTTAGTGTGAAATATCGAGTCAATATACACACTATGCGAATACAACGATGATATTAATAATATAACAGATTATTAATATCATCGCCGGTCGATATTATCGACTCATCCCGACATTTCATTAAATCTCACAATTATGAGAAACTTCATCACCTTGGCATTTATTAATATGTCCTTGACTACAAGCGTTATCCCAAAACTGTTGTATAGTCACGTCTGAAAGTCAATGGGTGATGTAATTGCATTTAGTGCGGATGGTAACGCATGGCAAGCCGCCTTTGTTATTAGGCATTTTGTATGTGAGACACACGCTAAATTGCTACACCCATAAGAAGAACAACTCATGTATTATGGCTGTATCACATCCAGACAATCAGTTCGTGAGCATAGGCCAGCGCACCTGCGGCTTCCTTTTAGCATTTCTCAGCGAAACTCACAAGAAGTTGTTCCAGGCAATTATAATAGGAAATTCTATATTCTTAAGACGTAAGATATAATGATCAGTAAACACCATCTAAACAGTGCAGTTATTAGCCAGATAGTTATGAAGTTATGTAGCAATAATAATGACGATATGTGCCGACACTGCGTACAGCATTTATGTAATTATGTCCTAATAAAGGCTGAACTACGCTTTGGAACTGTAATTAATCCACGTGTACGCCGTGATGTTTAATATATAGTTCATAGAATGACACGTCATCTATTGTATAGGCAAGAAGTATTTGTTTCAGAGCATTGTTATAAGAAAGAAAGCGTTGGCGTTGTTGATCTTCGCACAACTATTACTTCACAGCTGATAAAGAATAAGACGTAGATACTGACAAAGAAACAGTAGATAACATCCTGCTAACAATATGAATCAGTCCCTTAAAAAGGATTGTAGGTAAGTCGTTCTATCTATTCTTTATCTATTAGAAAGAAACCAGGTTTACATTCCTACACGTGTGGCGTAAAAACAAGCGTCCGTACCTACTGATTGATTGATGCGATAGTCACAATTAGAATTTATTCAATAATTTATAAGCTGTTGTGTGGTCAAGAGGCCGTGTGCAATGGTGGTTTGTTGCTTGTTATGTATTTGCATATACGATCTTTTACGAGAACCCGCCTCAGTTGGCGCCGCGTCGCGCCGCCTGCATTTAATTCTGCACGAAAAACTGTTTGCTTACAGTGTTAGTTACTGCTGGTATAATTACTAACTACATTTGAAACATTATAATTCTACTGCTTTGAAAGTATATTCATTAGAATTTTCCACTTGGCTTCGTTCGCGTAGTTATCGAGTGAGTAGAGAAAACTATCCCATTGTCAGGATAAAAAGTATTTTATAGCTATCTTCTGTATTTAAGTTACAAACTTTCAATTTTTCACAACAATGTGTTCATTAAGATTCGTTCGTGACATTTTTGAACAAATAATCCGCATAAGTTACCCCGTTTTCCGGCATAAAAATCATATTATCCCTATGTGAACCAAATTGAATGCAAAGTGGTTAAGTGTTGATCAGCGAAAACTGCAATAAACTCGGCCCAGTAGTTTTTACGTGAATCCCGAACAAACAGACAAGAAATAATAAAAAAAATGCATTATGTTCTCCATCGTTTATATAGTTAAATCCAGTTGTTTTTTTTGTAAATAGCGTTAATGTACAGACACGGCATGTTTAGAATTTTATAATATTATAGATTTTACAATTCATAATAAGAAGTAAAACAACGCTAAAACCTGAATAGAGTGGTTACAGGCTTAATATAATTTTCTAAGCGAGTAACATAGTCGAGACAAAGGTGGTTGTTACTCTAGTAGATACTATTAACACTTTAGTACATTATAGTGTCACGTCAATCAATAATATCTGATAATGATCAGTATCTCAGGAGACATCAAGTGTGAATTGAGTAACCACAACGATTGCTGACAGACACGAGTCAGCGTTAGGCTTGTTTATTTACCTAGGTGAATTAAAAATTCTTGGAATCATTACTAAAAAATGCAAAAATTTGTACAAAAATATTTTATTTTTCTACATAATCTCCTTCTAATGCAATGCATTTAGAATAACGCGTTTCTAACTTTCTAATTCCTTGAGCAAAAAATGTTTTCTTTTTGAGTCTCGAAAAACTCTACAGCAGCCATAACCGCATCATTATCGTGAAATTTAGTTCCACGAATTTCCGCTTTTAGTTTTGGGGATAAGTGAAAATCATTTGGGGCTAAGTCCGGAGAATATGGTGGGTGGTCAAGGAGATTAAAGCCAGCACAGCGGATTGCGTTGAGCGCCACTTCCGATCGATGAGCTGAACGTTATCGTGAAGAAACAACACGCCCAACGACATTCCACGACGTTTTTCTTTAATCACTTCACGCACTTTCGGAATTAAATTTGCATAATAGCGTCCAGTAATCTCTGGCCTTTTAGCATGTAATCAATAAAAAGGATTCCTTCAGTATCCCAAAACACTGAGGCCATAACTTTGCCAGCAGAAGGAGCAATTCGAAATTTCGTAATGGATGGAGAGGATGGTCGTTTCCAAGACATGCTTTGTCTCTTAGTTTCAGAATTTAAGGTTTTCCCAAAAAATTGGATAGCTTTTTTGTGATTTTGATTATTTTGGTGATTTTTGTCATTTTGATCATTTATGTAGTTTACAGATAGACAGATGGGGGATAGGTACATAAAACTAGAACGGTTTGAAATAGAGGATGAAAGTTTCTATGGGAGATCAATCATATGCAGTCAATCAATTATGGTATGTTCACACGCAGTAGAAGTGAAACTTCAGAGAATATACTCATAGATAATTCTTCTCTAACTAATATAAATATAATTCCTTTAGCTTATAACCGTCCACATATTATAATTCAAAATAAACAACGTAGGTATCACTTTAAATTTTTTTCTGTTTTATAGAGACACTAGTAATAATAAGGTATAAACAGAACGCGAAAGCGCCAGTGAATGCATGGCGCTTTCGACTTTTTGGTCGCTAGTTGCGTAGTAGTAGGCTATGGGGAATTGTGTTGTGTATGAAGTCAACGCCACTGATAGTCTCTAAAGTTATTCATGTTATTTACAGAGATTATGAGAATTTATATTATTAATTAATTAAAAACTGCAATTTTAATTACTTTCTTTCCCACAAATCTCTATTAATATTATAAATTTAAAAGTAAATCTGTCTCTCCGTTAGGTTTTCACGGAAAAACTACTGAATCCATTTGGCTGAAATTCGGTATATATGTCATTTTAATACCGAGGGTGGACAAGGGATACTATCATCTAGGATAATGGGATAGATTTATGTAATGGTTATCCTAGGAAGTAGGAGTAGTAGAAAGTAGGTTTTGTTTATTTCGTGACTTGCCATTTTGGTTATTTTAGTCATTTTGGTCGTTTTTGTTATTTATGTAGTTTACAGATAGATTGAGATAAATAAAACTAGAACGGGTTGAATTAGAGGACGGAAGTTTGTGTGGGAAACCAATCATTTCTCAAGTTTATAGATATAAAAAAATATCATTTATAAGAAAAATGTAATAGCAACTCGATTTGTCTGTCTGTTAAGCTTTCACGGAAAAACTACTACGATTCTGGATCGGTTTTGTTGTAATTTTGTTTAAATGTAGTTTTCATACCGAAAATGGACATAAATACTTTTCAATCGATATAAATTGAAGTGAATCTTCCGGGGGCAAATAGCACTAACATTAAAATTTAATACTATGTAACCTGTATTAACACCTGCTCTTTAAAGAAGATGTAGGCACTAGCGCTTGACCCGCGGCGCAGCCGCGTGGTTAGCTCTAGTAGTTCGTAAAGACATTCTTTGAATTGACTGACGGCTTCTGTGGTTGAGCGGGCTAAGCCGTTGCCGGCCTACCTCACTGCAACGCAGAAGCTCCGGGTTCGATTCCTGGTATAGTAAATTTCGGAAACGTATTTTCTCCGTTATTTACTATGGTCTGGGTGTCTGGGATCGGCCCCAGAGTGGTATCTTGTATATTACCCATAAAACAAACGTAACTTGCTTAATTTGGAGATATACAATATGTGTGTTTGTCTGCCGATTTAATTAGCTAAAATATAGCTATAAGTATCAATCCTGCGCGATCGAACTCGCAGGCAAGTTCAGTGCATTATATTACTTTGATTGGCAGATACATATAGTAAATGATAGAATTCTGTATTTAGAAATAACACGGTACATAATAACAGAGACATACTAATAACATTGTTGAAAAATATTGTAATTTCATTAGTTTTATGAGTCTTCGAGGTTTTGATTTTCAGTACTGTCGGTATGTGCAGATGCAGTTGTATTATATGAGCTTTATTTTCACACAAGTTCTGTCCGCTACTTACTACTAAGAGATATATTTTCACATTTAGGTTTAAACAATCCTCTAAGACCTAAGTAATACACTACACATCAAAAAAATCGTAACAGTACTGCAAGTACTATTCAGGCGGCATTTAAATAATGAAAAGGATTGATATCATTAACAAAAATAGGCCAATAAATAGCTGGCAGATTAGTCTACACAATGGTGTACCACAATTCCAGATTTAAATTAAAATTTTCGAATTTTCATCCAATAAATGAACGTGGAGATTGTTTTCAATGTGCATGCCGTCGGAATTTCTGCATTTAATCACATTTTGTAACAAAAAATAGTTTTTTTAAATAGTGATTGTTAACTAAGCGCTGTAACATCCTACCAAAGAGATTTTCTCCTAACAAATGTGGACACCTCGCCCACGGAAGCCGCCCAAGTCGTGACGTTGCTGGATTTAGGGAATAGTCAGCGTATTGTGGCTGCAGGATTGCATCTTAGCGTTAGCGTTATTGGGAGACTGGCATGTTTACTCGCCGTCCAGGATCTCGTAAATATCGAGTCACGTCTGAGCAAGATGACTGATAGATTGCCGTCAGTTTCTTTAATAATCGTCACTTTAACTCTATTCAACTGCAGCAGTGGTTCCGTAAGATTCGATGATTTACGGTGAGCGATTCTACGGTTAGAAGAAAATTGGCGGAGCGTGGCCTGAAACCTCATAAACCAGCTAATGGGCCAAAATTGACGGTAGACCACTGAAGAGCGCGCCTTAACTTTGCACGTGAGCACTTACATTGGTCGTACCTTCAATGGAACAAAGTTCTCTTTTCTGATGAGAGTAAGATGATGCTGTATGGTAACGACGGAAGAAAGAAGGTGCATCGAATAGCGGGAGAAGGTTTTGCACAGTGCTATATTAAAGAAAGAGTCAGTTATGGGGGCAGTTCATAGACGGTTTGGGGAAGCATAAGCGCCGATGGAACAACTGAACTTGCTTTTGTATCTGGACCTCGCTAACCGTCATTATGTGGGTCACGTTACATCGAAGAGTGTCTGGAGCCTCATGTGGTGGTACTCTACGCACATTTTATTGGCGAAGAGTTTATTTTTATGCAGGATAACGCCAGGGCTCATACCGTACGCATTGTAAATGAATACCTGAGCGAAGTCGTTATTACGTTTATGGGCTGGCTAGCAAGAAGCCCAGTTATTAATCCCATAGAACAGGATACGGGATGAGTTGAAGAGACGAGTCAGAGCGAGAGATCCTGTTCTGGAGAAGCTTGGCCTGCTTAAAACAGCTATACAAGAAGAGTGGGATAACATCCCACAACACAAATTTGTGACTCTCATTCGTTCCATGAGGAACCGCATGGAAGCAGTCATTGAGCCCCGGGAGAAAATACTGAATAAACTTTTTTTTTGTTCTACGTCTTTGTTTCTAAGCTTTTACAAATTCTTCTTAAAGTTTAAAAAATACCTGCTGAACAAAACACGATAGCTAAAGAAATTTAATTTTAATTTGAAACATTAATATTCGTAAAATGATACCTTATAATATCCGCAATTAACTGGCATTATTTTCTTTGTTTAATGTAAAAAGAATATACATAATACTCATTCAAAACCAAATTTCAGAGGAGTTTCGATATTTTGATGAGAAGTATAATATATTATAAATCCATTTTTTTTACATTTTCACGAATAAACTGCTCAACGGATATGGGAAATCCATAATTCCTTAAATTAAAGATGAATATTTACAGTTACATTAGGGATACTGAAATTGTGTTATATTTAATTTTGTTGTGTTACATACATGTAATATGTAAGTAATGAGAGCTTGATCTAATTTAAAAATATGTAATATTTTTTAGACAACATGGAATTTTTAACTATCATCATTGGCCCACGTAATAATGCATGGAAAACGAGAATGTTTGTGTGCAGTTGAAAAAGCAGAGTTGATTATAAATAAGACGCCAAAGATTAAGATACAATACACATTCCTTTCATAAGTGGCAAAAAGAAAGCAGTGCACACTTGAGCAGATGTAATTGATATAAATAATACCTAATACCCATTTGTTTGTCGCGTAGAATCGCAATATTCAGTGACGTCATGGTCCTATCAATTTGGAATGCCAAGTTGATTGTAATTGAATCAGCAGCACACAACTCCTTATCACTGGGAAAAAATATCAATGTATCTTTGATGCAAGCGTCACGTCGTTCAAGTACCGGTTTTATGAATTTTTTTCTTCTTAATCATTGTGAGTTATCTTCGCGGTAATCGATAATTCCGGTGTTTTCGCGGATACACTTTAGACGAGTTCAAGGAAATCCGATTGTAATATTACGTAACGATCTGATTCAACGAAATGCGGATAAAGTACGTTATGCGATAGAGTAAATAATATAGAACGTATATAATAATCCTATTTTGCGTAAATATTGTAGGTACTTGATTACTTGTATAATAAAACTAGCGACTACGATGCAGCTTCGCTTGCGTAGACATCGAGTTTTATTTCGCGAAAACTTTTTGCATTTGCTGATATAAAGGTGTTCTATGTACAGTCGCGGTATGAAAATGTTCGTCAGCTTCAAGTCGAATTTTGCTGGCACGAGTACATGAAACAACACTGCCAACATTTTAATCAATATTACGTTTATAAAATATAGAAACGTGAAAAAAGTAAATTGCAGTGTTGATAATGAGAGTCACAAAGATTAACAATAGTTTTAATCATTAGAAACAAAGAGGATAATTATAATCATTACGCTTACCATAAACATTAAAACCAATAAAAAGGTTTTATATCTCTAAATAATCTTCTTAGATAAGATAAAAAATCAAACAACTTTGATCTATGTAAATTGAAACTTTATTGTCAAACAGTTAAACATAATTTTCTATGAAACAGTCTGTTATGTGTCTTAGTTTGAAAAGGTAACAAGTGCTCGCGGAACGTTAAATGAATCAATTTGAAAACTGAGGAACCTTTTCATACCACGATTGTACATCTACATCATCGAACGCACATTGATGGCTATTTGTTATAAGCGACATTTAGAAAATGTTTTAGAAGAATAAGGTTTTAAATGATAAAAAAACGCATGATTAACATACAATAAGCTTTATACTGTGTGTACTCAGACGAAACTAGGTAAACTGAGCCCCGAGCTCTCAGAGTATAGCCGGCTAAAGGAAGTCGATTATGGAATAGGAATCCGATCGCACTGAGTGTATTACGAAGACTTAATACTAAATCATTGATAGAATACGGATAAAGGTGAAATAGTTTTCAGTGGCTACATTACTATTACACATTCAAACTCGAGCCACGTGTATACTACGTATAAGTTACGCACACAATTTTGTAAAAAATGCTTCACTAGACGGAGCCTACGTATAAAAGCGTCTTACGCTTTTTTACGTAAACTCCATCTGTATTTTTATTCGTCTGAGTATGTGTACTGGAGACAGGAGAACATATATAGGTTTTAATTGTAAATCAAGTTCTTTATATTTCCTTAAGTTTGGGACATTGATATGAAAATAGCCCAACGTATTAACTGTGTCACTAAATGTCGTTTTAAAAAAATATCCCTTCATCCGTCGCTTATCTCATTTTTTCGGTATAAAAATATCCTAGTTTTCAGAAGTATATTAATAACAAAATTCAGCATAACTTTTCATCATCATGAAGTTATGAAGACAGAACAAACAAACATACAAATAGCGAAACAAACTCATTTTCACGTTTATATACTAACAGGTATTAATATGGTTTGAGATAAAACGTTATGCTTCCGCATAATGTTATAAATATAATGAGGATTTCGTAGCAAGACTACAATCACTCATTTAACGTATTCAACTATTAAAACTTTTTTACACGGATCTTGATGTTCTGATGCAAAATAAATTTAGAGTATTAATTGATTTAACCCCGAACTAAATATCTATAGTGATGTTATTGCATATATATTGTTACGAATACGTGTACATTTTATAATGGAATGTCCACATCTACATCCTTTCACCAATGATTAAATTGCATGGCATGATCTATATCAACTAATGTATCGAGCAAGTCCTTCATCAAACCAACAATAAATTGCAGCACTTTTACAAAACATATTTGAAATAAAGGTAGGTACTTCGCGTGTTTAGATATTTTTTATAGTAATAATCAAATCGTTTTTATTAAATTTTAATGATTTTGTCTCTTTTTACAACATTATGTGTCTTCTATCTGCAATATAACATGATATTGTTTTATAGTTATTTAGACACAATAAACAATATTGATAATTGGTAGTGAAACAGTAGAAACCAATTAAGAAATACCTGTTATGCCGACGATATTAAAAATCTGTATTTGTATTGCAAAACACTCGAAATTTGTTATAATTTTTTTCATAAAATTTTCGAGATCTGTATATTTAATGATATTGTTACAACTTAAGTTAAGTTATAAAAACATATTTTATTACCGGTCGGCATTTGAACGAATTGTAACGGACATTGCGCGTTTTATTGAGTTACGACCTTCTGCATTACGTTTGGACTTGTTGTGTTTGGTTATATTTGTACCTGTGTTATACGTGTTTGTATATAGTTCTAATAAACTCTGTAGTAATTCTAACAGCATTTTAATTCGAGTCTCGCGACTCGTAACAATATTTATGTAACACTTGCAACCAATACCGACTCTACTTTTTTGGTCGTGGTTAGACTTTAAATCCTTTGTAGCTTGCGTTCTATTTGCTATCTATGTATTATCAGTTAGTCCAAAATAATACAAACGTGGAACTGTCATTAAATAGTATTACTTTCTTTTTACCAAGATTTCTTAAAATCGGTATATACTGTACCTTTTTCAGATTAGTACGATATTTTAGAATGAAAACATTCTATGACTACCGTGATGTTAATAGCTTGATGTAATCTGTCACATGGTATTTAGTCAGTATAATCGTGGGTTATCGGTCTCATAAGGGTTAGGTCATATGGCAGCTAACTTGTGTAATTCCAGTATTATACTGCATCATTTCATTTATATGGTGATTAAATTCCCGTAGTATCCAGAAAGGGAGTTTTTGGGAATAGGCATTCTTGTTTCGTTCCACAGGACTTGTTGTTAAAAGTTTGGTCATATCGGCATTATTTGTCGCACTAGATATACGTTGCCAAGGATAAAATTTTAAGAATAAAGTAAGTCAGTGATGTTACTTTTTTTATTTTATACGTATTTTCACTCAGTTTTTTATATTTAGACATCGAATTATTTTTGAACGTTTAAGTTTTATAAAAAAAATTAAGTGACCTTAGCCTCAGACAAATCGATTGACGCTATATATGGACTGGGCCAACCCACATTTTATTATATCATAATTGTTATTTTCTAAACAAACAATTTTTTTATATAATAAAAATTAATAACAATTTACAATTCACTATTAGGTAATAAAATCTAAATATTATTTGTATACCGTAAATCCCATTGTCGGAATCCTTATATTTTCGTTATATAATTTTTCTCGAAAGGAATAAAGCTTTCGGGAATATGCCAGTTGCTGATATCCAAGCAAAGTCGTATAGAGAAAAACTCAATTATTAATATAATACATTATATTAGTATGGTATAAATCACTCTAATTAGAATAATTTTACGATAAAAACTAACAATAGTACAACTATGAGATTGTGGAATCTCATAACGACAATGACATATTGCTGATCAAAAACACGTCATATCAGCCATTCGAGGAAAACAAAGACTTGTTTCACGTTAAATTACATGTTATAACAATGTTACTAATTGAGATAATCATTGTAGGAATTAACGTAACAACGTAGGAATTAACCTTGAAATCTGCCAGTTTTTAAATATAAATCCTGTATACCTTGAGTAATGATCATCCTTTAGTTTCTGTGATCTGAGGTAATGACTATATAATAAAGTTTACATGTAATTTATTTTTTTACGTTTCTAGAGCCTAGTAGTGTAACCGTTGGTCTGCTTTTGTTGGAACGCTAAGCTAACGGATTCGATTCCCGGCAGGGCAACTTTTATAAATAATCTTCGTTATACCAATCAGCTACTCTAGAACATCCAGATGTTTGGGATCGGATCTAAAGTTGTACGTTGTATTACCTATAACATAGTTAATTATATTTAATTAGTTTAGCCTTGGAATACACTATTTGTGTGTTTATCAAGCGAATTGTTATTAATTATTATTATTTAAAAATACATTTAGACGTGGCTTTACGAGAAATTGATTCAATATTTTGTGGTACATTTTCCGTATAAAATACAACTTATGTTTATCACTAAAAACTTGTTAAAATTACGTACATATATATATATATATATATATATATATATATATATATATATATATATATATATATTACTAATATTGGTTCAGTGCCTTTGCTGTAAAAGCGTAAGAGACCGGCTGATATATATTTCCGCATATATTATATGTTCCACTGTTGGGTACGGGCATACCCATTGAGAAAACCGGATCGTACACCCTCTTATTCAAGGTAAATTGGCGAGTTTTAAATTGATATTTAACCTATCTATAGGTATACTCAACAATGCCAGTTTCCTGGCGACGTTTTCCTTCCGTAATCTTTTATTCCATTCGGAACGTCGTTAATAATAGGTGGGGGAAAGTCTTTTCGGATATAGTATGTATAAACTTGTAATAAGATCTTTTTGGCTATACTATTTGTATCTGGCTGGTTTTGGTATCATTAAAAAGTTTTAATTTTAAAGAAGACAATTCCATATTCAAATTAGGAAAATGTATGATTTTCATTTGTTTTTCTTATTGTTAAAATGAGTGAATCTAATGAAGAAATTCGATACATTTTAAAATTTTACTACAAAAAGGTAAAAATGCAACACAAGCCGCGAAAAAAATTTGTGATGTTTATGGACCTAATGCAGTATCTGTGAGAGTAGCTCAAATTTGATTTAAGCGTTTTCAATCCGGAAATTTTGATATCAAAGATGCACGTCGCTCTGGTCGCCCTGTTACGGGCAAAATTGATGCCATTTTTGAAAAAGT
Source organism: Dendrolimus houi (assembly GCA_039645545.1). NCBI lineage: Eukaryota > Metazoa > Arthropoda > Insecta > Lepidoptera > Lasiocampidae > Dendrolimus > Dendrolimus houi. Next base: position 16,752,033 of record CM077127.1, on the reverse strand, counting down.
GGGGCAAGATCGGCATATTAGTAGTTACGACGTAGCTGGAGAACTGGGAATTAACCACAAAACGGTTTTGGCGCATTTGAAAAAAGCTGGGTACACAAAAAAGCTCGATATTTGAGTGCCTCATGAGCTCACTGAAAAAAACCTAATGAACCGTGTACTCATTTGTGATTCTTTATTACGACGTAATGAAACCGAACCATTCTTGAAGAAGCTGATAACTGGTGATAAAAAGTGGATCACGTATGACAAGAACGTGCAAAAAAGATCGTGGTCAGGCTTCACAGAGTGTGGCGAAACCCGGGTTAACTCGCAACAAGGTGATGCTGTGTGTATGGTGGGATTGGAAGGGCATTATTTATTATGAGCTGTTACCGCCAGACAGGACCATCGATTTTGAACTGTACTGCGAACAACTGATGAGATTAAAGCAAAAAGTTGAGAGAAAGCGGCCGGAATTAATCAACAAAAGGGGTGTGGTTTTTCACCATGATAATGCTAGACCTCACACATCTTTAGCCACTCAGCAAAAATTACAAGAGTTTGGCTGGAAGGTGCTAATGGATCCGCCGTATAGTCCTGACCTTGCACCTTCAGATTTTCACCTGTTTCGGACTCTGCAGAATTCCTTAGGCAGTGTCAGGTTAACATCACGAGAGGACTGCCAAAACCACTTGTCGCAGTTTTTTGATCAGAAGCCCCAAAATGTTTATAGAAATGGGAATCACGTCCCTACCTACAAGATGGCAAAAAGTTATCAAACAAAATGGCACCTACATACTTTAGTCAAATGTAAATAAACTTTATAAAAAACCTTTTGAATTTTTATATAAAATGCGAAGAAACTTTTTCCCCAATCTAATATTTACATTACACTTTAAAAAAACCTTGGTAAAATTCGAACAATTTGATTTGAGGAGATTTGGATGTCTTAGCTAACGAGCTAAGAGAAATAAATGACCATACATGACGTAACCTTTATCAGCATCTTGAAAAGCAAGTGGAAGCCCATCCTGTAATCCCTTTCAAAGTTTTGTGAAATGTAAAATGTCTGGTGTTTCTTTATAGATGATGCCATAGCATAACGTACTTCATGGGTAATTGTAAATTTCCAGTTGGAATTTTTACAATTAACGTAAATCAAATAAATTCATATCATTTAGTACTTCATACATATTTTACAAACTCCAAAAAAAATTCCAATGATTCGGAAGTCTTTTTCCCAGGATTTAATTATTTAATCTGATAACCAACCACATGAGAATTTTCATGATAGAAACTAGAGGAGTTTTAACTTGGAACTAGAAGGTTTTCCTACGCAGTTTTATTTTCAAAGTGTATCATCATATTGGTTAAAAGTACACAATACTTAATTGTAGAATATTGATTTAACGTATATTTTTTGTTGAAAATGTTTAGTGAAATATGCTTTTTCGAGCTGCCACAATTATTCCTTTTTTGGCGTCAGTGAATGACGTGGATCATGCTTGATGCTTGAAGATTATTCCAAAATTTGAATATTCATAAGTAATTATTATACTGGCTATACATAAATCTTATATAGCCCCAATTAAAGAAGAAGAAAAACTAAGGGCAGTCTAATGGTTGTAAGTATTCGGTTATAAGTGAAAGCTGATTTACATTGATCCAGCTACTGACTTGAAGAAAGCTAGTGCTGACTTCATATTGGCATCGTGTAAATTGATTTGAAGTCAGTTGGGCGCTATCCAGTCAGTGCAGACTTCAATATTCCCGATTAAATATTTTGAAGTCCGTCCGCTCCCTAATGTAAATCAGCCTTTAGAGGTGTGTGCCAGTGTTAGGTGCTGGTGCATTGGCTTGGTGCATGCTGGTGGTTGCGGTGCAGGCTGGCGGGTGAGCGCGGGAGGCTGAACTGGTCGGGCGCACGCGCGGGGCAGAGTCTCGCGGCGGCCGGCAGCGACGCGCCACTGCCACCGGCCACAGCTCGCCACTCAGTACACGCGCTGCCTCGCCGCCGCCAGTCTGCATGGCCGACCGTGTAACCACCTCCGAACACTACCACTGCCGTCACATCGAACACACACGATATTACCACTAAAAACACTACGCACCATCCCTACACAAGAAACTGTTACACCAAAATTAGACAATAAATTAGCGACCCTCTAAAACTTTGTAAACATTCCAAACACGTGAGTTTTGCTACCTCCTCGTCTGTTTACATTTTCAAAAGGTGCTATTTTTTGTATTTTCAAGTTTTCGTAGTGCACCGCGAGTGAATTTTGATTAGTTTACTGCCGAAAGGGTGACAACGATCTGCATTTAGGGTAAGTTTCACTAAAAGCATTTGATCCTATTATGTTTGAAATCTTTGCCATGTGGATTATAGTTATTAATTAATTTAAAAATATTTAATGTTGTATTAGAAAGTTACTTGCATGGCAACGAAACAAGTTAAAGCTACACACGTATATAGTAAGTGCGCAAGTTGGTACTTGAGTTGATGTAACCTCGTTATGTTGAAGTAAGCACAAGTTAAATAATATTTGATTCTTTAAACACATTAGGTACATATTTGGTGGAGCTCAAAATAAGTGTCTAACATATATACATACGTGAAAAAATCTTAGTTTTCCTTATTTCATTATATTTTTTTATGAATAAAGAAAATTACGTTATAGGTACCTATTTAATATTATTGAGTTTCGAGTGATAATAGTTATAAAAATGGTAAACTATTCGAGAATAGTATTGGCATTGGCAGATATAGTGGTACTATTACTATGGCAACACGAAGATAAACCAGTTAATGATGTGGTAGGTAACTCTAAAATAATATTCATCCAGTATACGAGAATACTACACAACACACGCATATTGCCTCGACACTGAATACTGCTTATCATACCGGTCAAACAAATTTAGAAAGCTATCAACATAAATAAAATTAGTCACTTGAGACTTAATTTTAATGAAATCAAAATTAAATAAACCGTGACCGAACTACCCACATTGTGCTTTATTTGTAGATCGATTTTCAAATGAAATGACATATGTATAAGTAATTCTAAGGTTTACTTATTTTTCTTATAAGTGAAAAAGGAACATTTAGAATTCATATTACAAAACAATAATTCAATAAGCGAAAACAGTAATTCCTAAACAATGTGGTAAAATAGTATAGATATAATATGTTAATCTTTGTAGTGGAATGTAAAAGATTTTGAATTATAGGTACCTATTAGCCAATATTTCGCTATACCCATCCGATTATTATTTACAGTTTTGCACTTTACAATATTTTCTTTGGTGCATTGTTGAAGGCAAAAAAGACAATGCAATAAAAGTATTGCATAATAAATGGATACCAATACAACTAAAATAATATATTTGTAATTATGTCTAATAATGCGCAATAGCATAGGACACACCAGACAATAACAGTTGGGTAATCCTGATACGTATAGAAAAAGGCTTAGTATTTTTCAACTCGCATAAACGGCTATCTGAAAGTTGCACCCGTGACTGAAAAATTGAGAGGAAGAAGATTAAGTTGGTATGGGCATATAATGAGGAGGGATGAAAGTCACGTAACAAAAAGAATGTTAAACTTCAAGATAGATGGGTACAAATGTAAAGAAAGGTATACCAAAAAAGATGGATGGATTGTGTGAACGATGATATGATGATATGTGGTGTGACAGAAAATGTATGTCAGAGTAGAGGATTGTGGAAGGAAAAGACTTATTGTGCCGACCCCAAATAATTGGGATATGGTGAAAGAAAAGAGAGAGATAAACGGCTATCTACCACCAGTAAACTAATAATAATTCTGTGCCGAGAATAAAAATCTAGGATGAAGATTTGGAGACCAAAAATAGGAAATATTCACCTGCAGTTGATAATCAGGAGGTGGATACCACTTATTTTTAACGAGAGAAAATCCCTTTGAGGACTATCCACCGCGAGAGAAACGTGGTGAGGAGCGTGGGATTTGCCATGTTGGGGTGGCATTAGCACCGCAAGCAAGAAGTGCTATTGCCACGCAACAGTCAGGGATATCTACTAAAACCCCTCGATGTTCCGTCCTTCGCCCTTATTTCTGGACCATGGGTTCATGGCCGTGCCACTCTGTAAAATCCTGGCAGGTACCGGTCTAAGGGCCTCTTCCACAGCCGGGGGAGGGAAGGCCCCGGTGACGTCATACTCTTTGTGCGTGGGGCGGTTTGTACCGCACCCCACAGGAGGAGAGGTGAGCGCGCGTGGAACACCGGCGCGACACCATCTCGGCAGCATTAACGGCGGGTAGAAACTTTTCCCCAGAGGCCCACCCGATCCCCCACTCACGGCGGCTGGAGATATATGAACACTTTCCGGCGCTGACGCGTATTCCTTTGGGGTTGCTACCACTGTATCAACCATATCAATGATACGGAATCCCCGAGCTACAGTGGATTTGACGAATTTAATCAAAATTTTGGAAAATATTACTTACGAGCTCAAATTGTTATTATTAAGCATTCGCCTATAACGAATGTCCATAACAAAATATCTCACTAAAACATCCCGGTTATCCTTCCGTAGCATCGCCTTATGCCAGCCAGGTTTAAGGATAAACGGGGGAACAAAGACCATGGTATCTTCTGTCTCTTTATCTGCGTGGGGCATAATACTCACTCTACGGGAGGCGAGATGAGCGCGCGTGGAACACCGGCGCACCCTTATCTCGGCAACAACTAGGACGGGTGGGAATCCTGCTCCAAAGACCCAACCGCAGCCGCACGCTCGCGGTGGCCGGAAATCAAAATATGCTTTTCGGCGCCGACGCGTTTTGCTTTCTCAGAAGCGGACCAGGCTGGTACGTTCACCCCTACTTGGCCTCCATGTTGACGAGCATGATACGCTCGCAAAAAGAGGAGACGACGTCCCATCTGTGTTTCCTCCTAACCATGGAATGAACTACGGCCCGGGGATGAGCAGTCGAATTCCTGCTCTTCCCAGGCTTGACAAATCTGACGGGTATGCAGCGACGTGTCCTCGTCCACCGTCTAGTAATAACAAATACGACGAAGTACCTTCCGTAGCAGCCGTATAAAGAAAGGACCTTTGTTAACCAGAACGTCAGGGTTTCATGTCGTCTCTCTAACCACTTAAACAGAACGGGTCTTACGGTCGTGATAGTGGCGAGGCCCGCGCTAATTATGCGCAAGTAATTATGATACAGAGTCCCCTTAGGACGACCTAAGGCACTGGTAAATTCCTATATTTTTAAGTTTCATATTTTGGGTGAGACCGCAATCTATGTGTCTGAATTTTATTAAAGAAGAAGATCCATAGCATATGTTATTCAATATTTTACAACAGGGTGGTTTGTGACCTTCTGCTAATCATAAAGTTAGACTCGCTGCACACTTGTACTGAAATAGCTGCAGACCCTGTAAAATGTACAAGTACGGTCATGTATGAACTACTACTGTCATTGGGATAGTTCAACGGAATACTAATTTGACGAAGAATACTAATATAGTGCTCACTTTTATCACAAGCACCGAAAAATAGTGGAATATTTCAGAAGAGTCTATGTTTCCTAATACTAATTAACTTACATGTCTCTGAGTCGTATAATCTGGGAGTACTCTATCTTAGCTCTTATATCGCGATCTTTGTCAAATGCTAACTTGTACAACAATAATAAAAGCTTTTACTATAATGTTAATTAGTAATTTGACGTTACACAGCCAGCATGACAAATCTCTTGTATTACTGTAGTTTCTTTGAAAAATGTAATGAGTCAAACTCATCTAGCGGTTAGTCCAACAGACATTTTCCGAGCTTACTCACTGTAGTTTTTATTTATAAATATATACTTTGAGGTATTTCATAATCGATTGTAATATGCATATATTGTTTAAAACATAAAAATAGTAATAAAACTACGTTTTAATGGTTTTAATCGCGGTAATTTATTTGATTTAGGTTTATATTATATGTTTGTTTGGGATCCGATCATCAAAACTATCAAGAACCAAACCCAGCAAAAACCAACTGCCAGACTTCAGGACACTGTGAGCTCTTTCTGCGTGCACCGGAACACAAACCAACTTGACTGATATTTTCTTTTATTTTCTTTGCACCCATTTTAATATTATATAAAATTGTTAGTTGGGCATGTTTGCTAAAGAGTTTCTTGCGCCGCGTCTTCTCTTCAAGCCATAACATGTTGCGAAGCGGTGGTAAATTAGATTAGGCTCCCATGGAGTAAATAATAACCAGAAACAAAATTAAAACTATATAATTAAAATGAACAAGTTGGCGGTAGGCTAAATAAAACTTTAACAATATCCGTTGATACTTGACATCTTTGTCGTCGGAATAACAAAAATCAAATAAATGACCGCGCTTAAAACCGTTAAAAGGTAGTTTTATTATGTATACAAGTCGCGAAAACTTAAGAAAATATTATAAAAATAGTATAGTTAAACTCAAATAGATTTTAATAACCATTATATAAATAAAAAGTTTATTGCCAAAAATAACAGTACAAGATGTTTGATTAACTATGCGAGGCTTGGTAATTGTTAAATATATATGTATTAGTATTTGGAACCGCAACATTATAAATGTATTAGCTTTCAACTGTTTTAAGCTGGAATTTATATTGAGCTTATAAAATTATGTTTGTTTGAGGCTACAAATATTAACAAATAAATAAATACAGGTAGTAAGCATAACGTATTTTATGAGCACATATGTAAGTCAAAATTGGTTCTTCTATGACCAATGACATGGATGGATGCACTTAGAGTTACGACCTTTTAAATTCCATTTCATTAGAGTTTTTATTTCTAGTTATATTTTAATTGGGCTGTTGTAAAGTTATCGACATCAATTGTAATTTGCGTATAATATTGTGAAATTTATGAATAATCAATTACAATAAATGGTATCTTATGTCTTGACTTTTTAAAATTATTTGGTTTTAGCAAAATACCTATTTTACTTTTACCTTATTTTACTCTAGCATAGATACTTTGTCACAGTATAAATGCTCGTGCCTTACCTTCCAGCTTAAATATCAGTCTTTCATATCATAACTAGCTATGCCCGCGACGTCGTCCGCGTGGAATTTGTTTTCAAAACCCCCCGATTTTGAAACATTCTTCATTGGTGCTCCGCTCCTATTGGTCTTAGCGTAATGATATATAGCCTATAGCCTTCCTCGATAAATGGGCTATCTAACATTGAAAGAAGTTTTCAAATCGGACTAGTAGTTCCTGAGATTAACGCGTTAAATCAAACAAACAAACTCTTAGCTTTATATATTAGTATAAGATAATTACGATTTCTAATCTTTTTTGTATATTTCCGTATTTATCATTTTTATATATTGATATTTTGTCATGAAATTCTTAACTGCTTAGTGGTCAGTCAAACTCGCCCTTTCGTGTCAGATGCTTCTCATGGGTCCGGTTTTCGCATGGTGCCTGTGTACCTACTCGAAGATTATTTTAAAACTTACATATTCATATCATACTTGATATTAGCTGGATACACAAACTACATAAAGCTATATGTAAAAAGAAGATCTATCATTGGGTAGCTCGACATTCGAATATAACTAGATCATAACATGACTATACTTAAAGGTCTGTAGTACTAATTAACCTTTTAATTTAGCTTACATCATTACGTCTTCAATATTTTTTTTCATTACAGTTTTGGAAATAATAGTCGGCACTCGGCAATAGTATTTTAACGACATCAGGATTTTCACTGTTGTATTCATACTAGTACATATTAAGGTTTTAAGATAATATTCGAGTTTTGTATTATAATTCACACTTTATTATTAGTGCTTGCTTGGAAATTTCTTTCATAACCGTCTCATTCATAACTTATGTTAAATGCACGCAATATTAGAAGGGCTTCAATATCTATTGTTTTTCTCTACATTATAGACACTTTGTAATCTTTGGCATACATACTTAATGGTGCACTTGGACTTATATAGAAGTCGTCGTCTAGACTATCAATTATGTACAAGATAGATAAAATGATTTAACAACAAAGACAAGAGTTATTATAATTGATACATGCAGAGAATAAAATACTTGATTACTTAGAAATGTAATCCTGGTTCTTCATATAAGTTTAAAAACGATTTTATTAAATAAAATGGAATCAGCTACGGACATTTATAAATGTAAGATGGAGTGAACAAATATGTGAAAGTTTGTTTGGATCACCAAAATCAACACAGCGTTAAATCCCGGTTGCATTGGCAGCATCCACTTCAGAGCCTCAGCTCCGGTTGGCATTCTGTATCGTAAAACCTACCTTACCATAAAATTATTCTTAAAAATGAATAATAGTTGTAGATAAGTTCAGTTCTTATCTAAGACCACGAAGAAGGATATTATAATTTAAATCAACTAAGTCCGTGTTAGTTTATGCATAATGAATGGTTGTATACAGGTGACAGGTGTCAACTGTCTTCTGGCTACGGAACCATAAAAAAGCATTTTACCGAAAATACTCCATATCCCAAATAACTCCTTAATTTTATTCGAACAAGTTTTTTTTAAAGTCTTTCTGAAGCACTTAAATTTACAGAATTTTAACTTTATACTTCAAAAATTATAGGAGAGGAGACATAATTTTAACGACTTTGGAATCTAGTCTCTCCCCTATGGACTTAATTATAAAAGTAATTAAGCAACCTTTTACATTTCTATAAGACCTGTCTAACTATAAATATACATACATACATACATATGAACACTGAATAACTGTTAATCCGTCCCTTGATATATTTATTGACTTGTATGTGGGCCACATTTTAAATATTACTTATTTCGCGATTTCACTACAGATGGACATGCCGATTTTAGAAGTATATTGTACCGTTTTTCCGTCCCCTACGACATCCAAAAATACAAACCTTCAAAACTTACTTTAACTAAATGAATTTGAATGAAATTTAATTGTGTATGATATGGTACATCATAAACATGTCTAAGTAGAATAGAATAGAAAACACTTTATTGTTCACCAAATAAACAATTATATAATAAATAATTACAATAATTTAACGGCAAAACAAAACGCGGCCTTATCGCTTAAAGCGATGTCTTCTAGGCAGCCTGACTGAGAGGATACTTTTAACAACTTATGTCTAGGTATAATTAAATTAAAAAGAAGTAAAAATAAAAAAAAGGAAGAACAACACAATGTGGATAGTAAACAGCTAAGTTAATAGAAAAGTATATATTTTATTATAAACTAAGGTAATGGTTTTTGACAGATTTTTTAAATATGGCAAGTGATTTAGTTTTTCTGACATCTACGGGTAAAGAGTTCCAAAGGCAAACAGCCTGCACAGCAAAGGATTTGGAGTAAAATGTTGAAGAATGTGCAGGTACTTCACTATGAATTAATAAGGACTGCTAAATCATGTAATACAGTGTAGCCAATAATTAATTTAACAATCGAATAGTATAGACGTTATCAATTTGAACAAGTAGTGACATGTACGCTATGAGCAATTTCTTATCAGCCAACTTGTTTGAACAAATTTATTTTTTTAAGAAAATTGAGTTGAAGATTTTTACATATTTTTGTACACGTCTTCATATATGACATTTCGTTTTATAAGTTTTTCATTTAAATTCTAGGCGTGCTTTACTGGATGGAACCTCCTAATATTTACGTGTATGCTGCGTATAATAACGATCTGGAGGAAACTTTCTGCTGAGGTTTCCCTTTGTGCTACAAGGCGCCGCGACGTGGGGTTATTTAAGAAAGGCGTCATAAAATTTCTTGGAAGCCCGGATTGCGTTAGTAACGCCTGGTGTTACAAATGCGCGATAGTGACCACTTTCTATCATCCGGAGGCTGTCTGTCTGTTACCTGGAATTTAAAAAACCTGGAGGAGACGGTATAGCTTAATAATTAATTACCACATGCATAATTTAAATCCGATACGATTCGAAGGTTGGTGTATGAATATTATACTTAAAGTAAACAACATAGTTAAGAGTCATTATTAAGGTATGTCACGAAATTTTAATCATATCAAATCGAAACACCTCTTATCAATTAAAACGTCATCGATATATCCTCTAGACAGTGTAACGTAACACATTCTTTATTTGTTTGTAATCTACGTAATCGGTGAAATATTTTGGATTTTATTGGACTTTAACCAAATGGGTATACGAGAGATCGATCCAGTGAAAATATTATGCTACAAAAATCTTAGAGATCGAATAAATTCGAAACCTCTCTTTTTGTTAAAGTGCAAAGCTTTGTTAAGACTCGTTGCAACTTCAAAATATGCCCTAGACATCCTTAAATTGAAATATTATAACTACCTCCTGTTGAAAGAAAACATTATCAGGCCACCTGCATAATTATGGTATCAATAAATGTCACTTTCGGAATAATTGTTTTGTAAATATAAACCGGGCACAGATGTCTGCAGCATCATGATAAAGACGGTATGATGCTTAAAATCTTCTCAACCTCAATGAAAATATCAGATCGTACCTAAACCTAACGCAATTCTTGCGCCTGCTTTTCTGATTTTCCAAACAAACACAATTCTTAAAAAACTTTAATATTGTAAAATTAATATGAACTCATCACTTTTCAACTTCCTGTTCAGAACTCCATTGGTCACTATTATATACACAAAGTTTATATCTATCGATATATATAAAGTATGTATCTACGATATCCAAAACAATCCCAAAATTTAAGTAGATAATCGCACGATCGTTGGTGGAAACTGATACGGGGCTTACACAGTTTTAACTATTTTTGTCAGTCAGTCTGTCTGAAAGCTTGTATCGAATAGGCTCCAAAATGGCTCAAAAGAAGAAGGCTCAAATTTTAATAAGAATTTTAGGGATGAAAATGTATTTGATCTTAAACTTTCGTGTACGTTTCAATTCGACATTAAGTAGGGTTTAGAAGGGATGAATAAAAAGTCCCGGGCGACCGACATGGCGGCCATAATTATGTATATAATACTAGAAGAGGCTGCTAACGATTGCTTTATTTCCAGCGAGGTTGATGTTGCCTTCAGTATCTTAATTGCTCCTTGATGCTCGGCGCATTCCAACACAATAGTGTTTAAAAAGTGATGTAATCCCCCCGATAACGTGCTTTAAAACAATTAATACGAAACGATTTATTCTTTAACGACAGGTAAGAAATATTGTTTACAAGCGATAATTAGCTTTGTAATTATAAGGATGATAAGAGTTCACTTTTGGGAATAATGTAAACGGAGTAGTTTCTCGGTAGCCATTCATTTATTTTAATTAGAACTTGAATGAATTGCCGGCGATCCCTCTTATCAAAGAGTCACAGCTCCGCGTTGTGGTCGGACTCAATCCGTGTTTATGAAGTTGTGTAACTATACTGTGTATTAACATCACAACACATATGGGACGATAATAATAATTGGTTTACTACATTGAACCATTCACATTTCTGTGAATTAGCAGGCGTTTAATTCACAGTTCACAATCTCTGTCTCATGACGAAGTTACGTACGTCATATTATATACCGTTATTTAATGACTTTTGTATTACTCAAAGGATTTTTCACGTCAGTTCTTTTGCGGAACTGGCAAATCTATATATACGACGAATATTATTCAATTTTCCGGGATAAAAATGTGTTGGATATTCTTTGAATTTTTAGGGTATGTGACTGTGGTCATTGTATTGTCTATCTGTGTGTTACATCTGTTTCTCCGAAACTACTGAATATAGAGATATCAAATTTGGCAATAAGTATTCACAGAACTCTTATGGGTCTTCCTAAATATAGTGTTAAAATGTCACTTGTTATGTTTGGGTTACTTGCTTAGTGTGTAAAAGTTGATTTAATATATGTATATAAATAGTATCAGCCAATAAACATCCCAGTGTTGGGTTTGCGTCTTCCTATTTTTAGGGGCACGGACAGTATACCCGCCATGCGTATCCATGACGAATCGACGATTTTGACAAACCGATTGTTTCGACGTACAGGTTTCATCACGATGTTTTCTTTCACCGCCAGCACATGGTAATTGAAACAATAACCGCGTTAGGTCAGAAAACCGCCTAAATGCTGCTTACTTTCTGGTTAGGATCTGAACCCACGTCATTTAGAAAGCGAGACACGAATGCATTAACTAAGCTATTATGGCTAAAAGTAAAAAAAGTTTAAACAATTCCATAAACCTATAGAATTTTGATGAATCTTCCCGTCTCTAAAGATCTACACATGGAGTTCGCTATGTCAGTCGTGCATTACAACATTCTTGAATATATAAATTAATAGAATTTACTTACTACAAATTTGTATTTTACGATCTTAAAAAATTACGAATTTTTATATCGGCAAGTCTTATTTCTCCACAGAAACAGATTTACTATTGAGTCTTGAAAAAGTTTAAAAATTGTAATTGCACACATCTTTTCTAAATTCTTCACTTTAAAATAAAATGTCATTGTTGTTTAAATTTATTTTAAAACGGCACGCACATTAAATCAAGATATTAAAGATTCAAATGTAAATTATGTATTTTTAATACAGTCGTTTACTATTTCTGACACAAAAACACAAACAGAATTATCTTTCCCCATATCTGATATTCCGATAGGTCATCAAACACATATATACAGTTTAATTGCAAATTACGCATCGCACGTGGTTTTTTAATGTTTTAAGTAAATTAAACAATTAGATAAAAAATTGCGTGTTTAACCCTGCAACGTTTTAATTGTAGTGTGGGTGATTTTTTGCCAGCGCATTCCGAGTTTTATGCGGATGTGATTAGTGTTACAGTGGTGTGTTGTTGGCTGTAAAAATTGTTGGTGTTTGGGTTGTTGGCGACAATCAGGCTGCGTGGGCACTATCTGAGCGGCGAGGTCGCGCCGCTCACCCCGCTATCGCGGCCACGCAGCGCGCCTCATTAGCTCTATTAATAATTCATCTCATATCTCACCCTATTGTTCTGCAAGATTATTTTCCACTCGTCATTGATTATGCATACCTCCAATAAACTGCGTTAACTCGATACCGCCTTTGCGAGAATAACGTGACATCTCGTAATAGTGGAGCCTCATCTGGAATAATGTTATAGTTATAGGCCGTTTCACGCAGATATGGCGATGGGTGTAATACGTTATTTGTGTTGTGATATTGTTTTTAATTGTGAATGACATGGAATATTGACAGATAATTTATGTATACACGTACACTAATGGGGTTACGCGATAACAGAGTTATTTTAACTATAAATAAGACACATTTGGCCACAGTCAATAACTTTAACGTTATTGCAGATGTGGCGTCAGCATAAAAGGCTATACATTTTATTCGTTAGTTACTACAACTATATGTTCAAAAGCAATGTGATAGAGGTGTTCTTTGGAAATTTGATGAGTTTTATGCAATTTTACTTTCATATAACTTAATTTTATGTCACAAATGAATAACAACTGTTAAATGTTGATCATTAATTATTATGCAAAAAAATGTGTGTTTGCCTAGAAAATTTGAACTGCTGGGTGAAATGTGACACGTCAATCAAAGACCTAAAATTTGGCTGAGGTAGAGTTGACTGGGATCGCTTTAATGGCCGGTTCCTAAATCTTATTATTCACTCACTTGCCTTACCATCGGTGGAATTTTGACGTTACTTGTATGGAGTTTATTGTAACCGATAGTAAAGCAAATAAACGGCCTGTTAGATATAGGAATCGACCATAAGCAAATTTCTTCTAGGGGCGATAATTGTTGAAGAACAGTTTTCTCACCCGGATCCTGAAATCTTTACATCATAGCATACTAATTAGACGTTAATTAGTCTTCTAATTAACATGCTGGTCAGTGATAAGATAAGAATATAAATTAAGGCTTTTCAAGTTATTTGCATCTCTGCCTCACAAGACAATAACATCGTACCTTCAATAACAGGCGAGACAAAAGATATCGTACGCACGTGAACGATTTAAAGTCGTTGCAAGAGGGTAATGGCAGCTGGTAAAGTGCCAAGGAGGCAATATTGAACAATGCTTGTTACATTGTTTCGATACTTGACTTTGCTGAGATTTGTATCATTATCGTCTGAATACTGTTGTTTCTATGTTTTATGATTTTGTTGATTTACGGTAAATAAGCTAAAGATTGACACATTTTTATGAGGGTGTACATAAATACCTATATAGGTTATTCAATATCTCTCCACGTTGAGTTCACTTAGGAGCTCTTATATTTTTCGGGATGCATATTACTCTACGTTTTAATCCGGTCTATATAGAATATATACAATTTTTATTATGATTCAGCGCAAAGGTCGAGTTGTGAAAACGTATCATAAAACGTTATTATTTTATTTATGATATTATAATATTAATAAAAGTAAGATTTTTGCCAAAGCTATAAAGTCCAATTAAATTGTTTTTGTAGTTTACAAACTATACAATACAAGAAATACAAGGAATGGAATTAACAAAAAAACTATATAAATTAAAACGTGACCAATAGGTTGTCTTTAATTTTAATTAAATATAATTCTATTAAAATTCATATTCGGTCTTTGCAAATAATGTAATATTTGTTTTATTGTACGAGTTCAGCAAATAGGCAGGCGACCAACCTGTTGGAAAGCGGTTACCATCGCCTATAGACAGTTGCAACACAAAAGGTGCTACAAATGCGCTGCTGCTCTCTAAAGGGAGAGTGGAACCTCCTAATGCCGGAACACAACTCAGGGTTGTTATGGCGGCATACTCTACACCAGGGGTGGTAGCCATCCAGATGGGAAAATACCCTACCACCTGGCTGTGGGTTGTTTTGTCGCCTCTTACAACAGGCCGCCTAGCCGCAGGAAATTGTATTCTTTCTCTATTCCTGCACGGATAAAAACAGTAATATTTATATAAAAATTACAAGCCATATATAGAATAATAAACACAACATTCTTTAGCTCACATTATTGGTACAATTTAAATACAATATTGTATGAGGCGTCCCTGGGTTTAACTTGTTTCAAACTGAATAATTTTATTGAATCGTGGAAAGAATTGTTATGTGACTTGTATTGTATTGATACCATATAAATATACCGTGTATCACATTAGCCTCGCACTCAGGTAGATCTAAGTTATAGGCGTAACCAGGTGAGGGGCGTGGCCTCCGCATTCCACCCCCACCCTAATCAACCTTCCCGCCCTTTCCAGGACCTCTGCGTTTTACATACAGATCCATCTATAGAATACGTACTCGTATTACGCTTCTCAGCTGTGTTGTCAGGTCCAAATTATTTTAAATCGAGGCAGAAGTTAAAACAAATCGGAAGGTTGTAGATAGGACAAACAAAAAAAGACTTTTTAAAAATTAAGGTTTAATTACTTAAATTTCTAATAATCTAATTCTTAATTTTCTGATAGTAAAAATATTCTTAATTTACTAATAATAATGATTCTTAATCAATTTATTGATTTATGGCGATATTTAGTGTCCCGATCAGGTGCAAACCGGGAGGCGTCCCCAGACCTCCGACAATCGGGCGTCTCGCGCAAATCGGGACACCTAGTAACGCTACTTCTCACCTGTTTATAAAGTATAGATTTTTGCCTAGAACTTGAACGGTCTTGGATATTTTGCTGTGCAGTTGTATTTTCATATAACGTGTCAATTTTTTAATGGACAATGGGTATGCGCTGTTGCCTATTCACAAGCAATAATTGTGTTTGTAAGGAAAATCTAAATTATTTAACGTAACGTGGTTTTTTTAGGTGCGTATACGTATATTTGACGTCAGTCAAAGCACAATATACAGGTAATGAGTATGATTAGGTTAGGTTAGTGTTTTATGTAAAATATAGTCAGGGAACTACAATGTCTAAAAAGTAAATAAAATATTGGTTAAAAAGTTATGTAATTTGTCATATTTTTGTTTCCGTTTCCTGTCCTCTATGTCAAATAGTGTGTGTGGACCACAGAGTACATTAGTATTGTTACGAGTGCGGGACTCGAATTAAAATGCCGTTGGAATTACTATACAATTTATTAGAACTATACTAACACGTATAACACAGGTACAAATATAACCGGTCGCAATAAGTCCAAATGTAATGCACAATTAAATACCACGCGCAAAGTCCGTCACTATATAGCTTATCGAATGTACACACGTCTAGTCCATATCGTAATCGTCGCTTGACTGCCTCACCCTTCCGTTCGGGCATTATTTTATAATGCACCGATGCCATATGTCTACCTGGCCAGCGTCGGCGTAATTCCTAGAAAACATAATCTGCACACCTGCTTATTTATTGATGCGAACGGCCATAAACTAGTACAATACACAATAGACTGTTTTTCTAATTAAACAAAAGAATTCTAAATACGGAAAGGTAATAGCCCGGGTTTACGGCAGGCAGATGTGCATTTACTTTGTCGGTGTGCTTCGTGGAATTTTGGCTAAGTTGTAACAATATAATAGGAGAGGAAACACAGAGCATATTGTATGTATAGAGATATGTAGAAATTTCTATTAAAATAGTTTTATCAATAATAAAAAGCAGTTTTAAGGACTATATTTCCAAAGCAAATAGTAAACCAACCTGGCTGTAGCTTGTTTAGTCACCTCTTGCGTCCAGGCAGGACGCAGAAATAAGTCCTTATGGATATCAAGATATAAGCCGCGCGTTGAAGGTTTGCCGATGACTACTTACTATTATTGTATATACTTATATAAACTATATACAATAATAAATTTATTGCAACAACTATTTATATAACCTTTTTTGTCAAACCTATACTGACTATCGACGCGTGACATCATGAGGCTATCGGCAAACCTTTTGCGCACCGTTGGGTAGTAATAAGGATGTTTTTTTGTACATTTTAGCTCTCACACTCTTATCAATTAAAATAAGACGGCATTTCAACTATGCAGGAGTATTTCTCCACGTGCGTAGTTTAAAACTGCATAATTTTGTGTAAATTATACAATTTCCGCATTTTTTGAATGTCTACTTCGTAAAATTACCAAAATGATAAATTACGATTGACCAATTTTAATTTATAAACATAACTTATATAGATTGTCACGTTGTCTCCGGCTTGCATATTGAAACCACTCCTTGTTTATATCATGGAAGATACGAGGAAAGACATTCGTAAAAAGCACCTCAGAAAAACTCCTCAAAATTTCATGGCATTATAGAATTTTCTTTCGCTTTTTGACAGTTTATTATTTAAAACGTAAAAGGCCACTAAGAAATAAATAGAAGGCAACTTTGTTTTTAATTTTTGAATATAATAATAATAACAGCCCACAATTGTCCCACTGCTGGGCTTGGGCCTCCCATTTATTAAAGGCGGATTACATCATATTTCATCACAATATTTTACTTCACCACTAGTACTTGTACTTGTAACAATATGCACATTAGGTGAGAAAACTGCCTAAGTGGGGCATGTGTTCCGGCCAGGATTCCAACTAGCGCCTGTTGAGTTTAGGATTTTAGCAAAGGCGAGGGTGTGTGGCATCACACATAATAAACTTAAGATTAAGTGGCATTTCTTAGTATTCTGTAATATAAATATATTTTACTAGGCTTTTGTAATATTTATTATTCTACTTCTAAGATTTATATTAAGCATTGTTTTTGAAAGCCAAATCAAAAACACAATAACATTAGTAGGCAGCCAATTCTTATTTTCCCAACGCTCGCAGAGTTCGCTTAATGGACATGTTGTGTTCGGACCTAATAATTCAATTAGCCAGTCGTGCTTCTGTTCGTCAATCAATGGCCCTCGTTGTTTTAACGTTACAATGTTTTAATGTTTTCATTTAAGCTTCTTAAAATATTAGTTTCAATCGGTATTTAGGGTTCCCTGGTTGTTTTGTAATCTCCGTCTTATTGCGGAAACTACTGTCTATATGTTTAAAATTTATTTTTAGTACAAATATGTATTCTATATTATATTCATTGCTGTAGTGAAGATGGGGAAAGAAAAAAAATACGTGTGTATATAAATATAAGCACGTAAGGTATTCTGTAAACGCGCTTAAAACCGTTAAAACGTAGTTTTATTACGAAAGGTATTGTTACATAGATTTTCGAAGTTTGAATAAGATCCATGAAGTAGTGTTTGAGATACGGGATATTTTCAGTTAATGCTTTATTCTAGATTCCTTAGCAAAATTAATAAAATAGTAGATGTTTCACCTCGACCGAACTCTTCAATGTGAGTGGAGTGACGCAATTTGGTGATTTTCTTTTAATTTTACAAAGCTGGTTTTCGGCACTTTAGGAAAACAACGTGATATCTTGAAAATGGTATATTTTTTATTCCTTGATAAACACCGCTACGACCGACTTTAGTTTTTATCTAAAATGTTTTTAAGTAACAAATAGCAAAAAGCAAAATTATAGGTATATGAATAAAACTAACATTACACTCGTATTATTTATAAAGTACTCTGTAAAACTGCATTTTGGGAGACAAAACCGTTCTATTCTAGTAGAAGCGTTTTATTCATTTGACGCAACGTAGAAATAAAACAAAGGTAGGTACGCCAGCATACTTGGTTGAAAAGAAACCTTGACTCCATAATGAAATAACCATTATAACTTGGTCCAAATTTATCTAAGACTCCAAACAAAAGCTAATTACGGATTCACTCTAATATTTGTTTAAGATAAATCTCAGTACAGCGGCATAATCGTAATCGCTGTATTAATGAGATTATAAATTATTTAAGTTTACCACTTGTCTGAACCAGAATGATAAAATTTTAGTATTATGTAACTGCTTCGATACAAGTCTCGTTAATAAATTTAAAGTTGTCTATAAAAAGTTTCTTATCAGTGAAAATGTCAAATACCATAGCAAAAAAGTTGGCAAATAGTAACTTTTCCGCTAAACCTATAAGATATATATGTATTCAACAAGTTTAATATACCTATTGATTAAATTATATTTCTCGAAAGGTATACTTAAAAAGAAATGATTTTCTATGTGATTACGATGGTGCTGCGTCTATTAGTTGTCCTAAATCTGCACTCAATATGAATAACTTAGAATGCACGTAGGCATACTTCGCAATGTTTGTTAACATTTAGAATTTGCGTGAAACGTATGTGTACTGCACCCTGGGAAGTGTACCCTGCGATCATCGAACCTGCTGAGACAAAACCTGATCTTGTTTCTCCGCTTGTACAGTTAGCCACGGAGCATTAAGTAATCGGACCCGAGAGCGACGAGATAATGTTGCGCACGCGTGAAATATATCCGATCGTTTTTATTGCGACCGCGTTCCGCTCCCGGACTGGTATGCGCGTGTCTCTGTGCCGAAGAAATTCTGTCGATGAGTGGTTTGCCTCACGACGACCTTGCCGCGCGCACGCAGCCTCCGCTCGTAGCCCCGCGCGCCGCACATGCCGGCTGCCCCTCCGTTGCTGCCACCGGCCGCCGTGAAAGTAGGTAACGCTGCGTGCCGAGCGCTGCTGCTGGCTGCTCTGCTCGCCACCGTGGCACCCGTCTTCGCTCTCGCGCACACAACTTGTGGGCCCTATAGCCGACTTAAAAGTAGCTTTCTAAATATTCATATGTAATCAATGTGCATTCTATAATATAAAATGTAATAGTTATAAAAATCAACTGTTGACGGTGACCTTTTCCATAAAAGTGAACATTATTAATATTTAAAGAAAATATGGAATAGCCTACTATTTACATGAAATGTGGGATGGGTACAACTAGCTATAAGAGGGAGATAGATCTAAAATCCTCATGCAAGCAAAGTAACCATATGTACGGTTTATAGCAGAGCTGTTCAGTATTTTACCTAGTTTTTTGGTATGCAAAAAAATAGCTACTGTGTTTCGCGGCATTTTTTAAAACTCGTCTACATATTGTGTAATTATATTGTTGATTTAGAAATATAAATCAACAAACAATTGTTTGCATTAAACACTGTAAAAAATGATGAATCACGCAAAGAGCCCTTAACTTCTTCGTCCACAAATTCATTACCGCAGACGTTTTCTAGTAGTTAAACACTTTATAACTTTGATTAAAGTAAGGGAAAATCACAATATGAATTATACATGAAAGGAAAATTGTAGTACCTACGAGCTGCCGACTTCCATTTCTATTTGTCTTTTTCAATCTTCTGTATTTTTGGTCATTAGGCAGCTTGGATGAAATCTGTGCTTCTATCTAAACCCTAATAAGATATTAGGGTTTAGATGGAAGCACGGAGTACATTAATATAATAGGAGAGGTAGAAATGTTTTAGCAATAAAATACTTGTTTTTATCTAAAAGATTGATTAAGCTCTTAAGTGTTAATCGAAAATGCCCTAATAGATGTTAGGATATTTATCACTGTAATTTTTTAATTCCATTAATATGGGTTTACTTGGTTAGAAAATAATATTAATAAATGTTGGCAAGCGCGCCAAATGGCAGAAAAACATTTCTTATTTACTCTTATATATTCTTTAAAACACGATCATGAATTAAACATGCAATTAGCCATAAACTTTGTGATTGAAGAAATATCACGAAATAACTTTAGTCATCGACATGTTGAATGAATTACAATTATAAGATTGTAATTTCATAAATAAGAAAAATAAAATTTATAGGCACTGTCCTGATTTTGTGCCGTTATTTCAGTATCATTATACAAACCGAATAAAGGCGTGTCGTATGCAATAAACATAAGGTGCAAAATATTCTGTACCTGTTGTTAATGTTGAGTAATGATAAATGATACGTGTTGTAATATTTATCAGAAGTTAAGTTACTCAACGTCTTCGAGGAAGTATCGCATTGTGAATTATGGTGGCCATATCATAGCTTGGCAGATTAAATCGAATGCTTAGCACGGTTTTCCAGGAGTGCGAACTCAAACTAACCTTCCTACATCTTCAGGGAACTTTATGTTTCAAGTCAGTTGTGTTCGTATATTTCTTGTGGTTGGTCACATCATTGTCACGCCTTCAAAGTTCGCAAATTACGCAAGGCTTCGTAGAATGTTTGCGTATTTCAAAGTTAGTACAGTGACTTTAATTTTTTTTTAAACAATCTATGTTAGATATTTTTAATGATTTGGCTTCATCTGGGATAATGTTACAGATATAGGCCGTTTGACGTAGATGTGGCGATGGGTGTAATGTATTATTTGTGATGCGATATTGTTTTTAATTGTCAATGACGTTAAATTTTGACGGATATCGTATGTATATACATTAATGTAGCTATTCGATGACGGCGTTATTTTTAACGCTTTAAATAAGGCGGATACGGTTACAGTCAATATCTTTAACATTATCCCAGGCGAGGACCCAGTATAAAAAACACGTTACCCTGGTTTAAAAAAAATTTAATTTGATGCTTACCATTTACTTAACCATAAGTTAGTTAATTTGTTATTATTGTCAGCATTATCGTTAGATTTCGTATGCATGCGAAGCGTGCGCTTTGGAGGTTTGGGTGCCTTGTTCTATTTTTTTTCTCCAATTCACATGGTCTTTGTTATCCATGATTGTTGGACCAGTAGTGCGCATATTTTAACGGAATTTATGGCCTCTGTGATCTATTAATCTAAAAAAGGACTATTCAATCTAATGAAATGCAGAGGGTTCTGATACTGGTAGACGAAACTTCGTTAAAGAACGTTCCAATATTTACTTTGGTCGGGGTGCTTGGATTGACTACCGACAAATATAAGTACCTTCCAGATACATATAATTTATGGCTTCAGAGTTTTCCGGTGTATAAAGGTGAGGGGAGCACTTCACCGCGAATATTCGCCTGTAATGTAAAGTTACAGATCCGAGCATTACAGTCCGCAACCTGTAATATTTGATACAACTTGTAACACAACGACCGTTTCGTCTGATATTGTGGAATCAACTAAATGCTCAAAATCGAATCATAAATGTTACATTACAGGGGAATGGTCGCGGTGAGGGAACACTTTAATAGTACCTGTAACACAAGCGGAACTTGCTTAGCTTTGGAATAGGCATACACACAATGTATGTTTTTTCCCATTAATATAATCTTAGAATACTGTTAAATTGAGTTAGTTAAATCATTCTTTTCTTTCTCTTTATTATCATCAAATCAGGCAAAGTCAGTAAAAAAAAGTAAATTCTTAGTCTTACTTCAAATTTTTGCCTGATTTGACGTCTAAAATATCTTCTTCTATATTTCAAAGGCCAAAAAGAAAGAAAGAATGGCCTCCTGTGACGCCATTTAATCATGTAGGATTTGAGGACTTTTTGAGTTACGGTTTTTGTTAGATTATTTACATTCCTAGTATATCATTCCAACTTCCGTGTTACCGGCAAGTTTTTCCATATACAAATACAGAGGTGGAAGAACTCGTTAGCAGACGTTTCTGTGCAATGTGTCCTTTGTTATATTATCAGTACTACGAGTACTCGTTTGAATATTCGAGAAAGTTGCAAAGCTGACAAACAATAACGGAATGTTTATAAAATTATACATATCTCGAATTAATAACACTAACGAACTTGAAAATTTAATTTGAACCACATAAAGAAACATTGTTTTTAATAGTAGTAGTATATATTTTGATGAATACGATATTGCTAATACAATTACATCAATGTTATTTAATTTTTACTTCAAAAAGCTTTTGGTATGTTCATCAACACAGAAGAATCATTAACGACAATACGATTACAACCAATAATTACGTTACAAAAGCATTGCCCCGATAATATTTAATATTATGTTTGTTATTCTTATATCATACCCACTTAACCTTTTTGTGGTTTCTATTGTTCGACGAGTATTTTCTCGATTAATATCGGAGTGATTGACAAGTGAAACAAAAAATTAGACAATGCTTGTGGCGGATGCGCCTGCTACTGGCTATTATCCGAGCCGCATCTTGTTTGATGTACGCGTACTCCATTCCCGACATACAGCCGCTTCCTATATTTTATTTTATCCATTCACTTATACTGCCGGTTAAAATTTGGCATAACTACATATATATATTACCACGCCTCCCACAGGGGCAGGCAGCGACGATGCATCTCCCCTTGTTACGATCCCGACATACGTCTTTTGCCTAATCAACTTTCATTAATCTTCTCGTATATAAACGTTTATTATAGGTGATTTTTATCTGGCCATTCTTTAAAACATCTGTGATTTAATCCTGGTAAGTACGTCGAGGTCTACCGACACCAACTCTACTATCTACACTGTTATCATACACATGTCTTGTTATTCTTCTTTCATCTAATCTGTTTACATGTCCAAACAACCTTAACATTCCTATCCTTCAAACTTCTAACATTCTTTTCCCAGTAACTACTCCAATAGGATATCTTACTGTTTTCAAATAAAAAGTTAATTCTTATTATATATATATATATATATATATATATATATATATATATATGTATATATATATATATAAGACAAGACGAAAGTCATGTTCAATGAACATATCATGCCGAGACCGATAAACGTCGATGGTGCCCCAATGCTGGGCAGCATTCGGTAAGCTTCATCAAATCTTTTGGTCGACCATCCCACAGCCTGAAGACGAAAGTCTTCGAGCAGTGCGTCCTTCCCGTTCTGACCTACGGGACCGAGACGTGGACTCTGACGGGCAGGATTGGTCCACAAATTCCATGTTGCTCAACGGGCTATGGAGCGAGCTATTTTGGATGTTTCTCTTATGGACAGAAATTGAGGATATCCGTAAGAGAACCACGATAACCGACATAGCTTGCAAAATTAGCAAGTTGAAGTGGTAGTTGGCCGGTCACATTTGTCGCAGGACCGATGGCCGATAGAGCAGACGAGTCCTGGAGTGGAGATCGCGTCTCGGTAAACGTACTGTCGGACGCTCTCCAGCTCTATGGACTGACGACCTGCGCAAGGACGCCGGTAGGCCTGGATGAGGAAGGCGGAGGACTGTGATGAATGGCGCCGACTCGGGAGGCCTATATCCACCAGTGGACTGTGATTGGCTGACGAAAATATAGTTATAAGTTTGTGAGGATGTTTGTTACTTTATTACGCAAAAATTTCTAAATGGATTTTGATAAAACATTACAGTAATATAGACGTCAACAGAATAATAGATAGATGAAAATTATTAAAAAATTGTTTAAATTAACGCGAACGAAGCCGTGGGCATAAGAATGATATATAAATTACGATAAGACATCTTAATAATATTATATTGATTTGAAATCTTAAACAAAACATTAATTTTATTTTATTAAAAATAAAAAAGCAATTTGTATATTTAATTTAATTTCTGTTCCATAAATATGTGAACTTTCCTTCAGAACGTCAAACTATAATAAAAACAATTAAGTGGTTTACTATGGAGTGAGGTCATGAAAATGGTAGCTAGTTTTTACAACAAAATTTAAGGAGTAAAAATTAAGAACTAGTTTAGAAGACACTTAAAAATTTTCTTTAAATCGAAAAAAAATTGAATATCTTATATTTCTGATATGGTTAAATAGATCCTCTATTTAATCATATTTCAAAGAATGATGTGATATCATATCGCATTTGAAACTTCCATATCCTGAATCATTTTCAGAGATCTGAGCCGGATTTTCTTTTTAATTACAATTTCATATATTTAATTATTTTTTCCACGCCACCACACCGACCATAGGTACGTTATTTACCGTTAACAAAAAGAATATTTAAGCGATTCAATTAGGTTTTTATGATTTTTTTTTGTAGTGTAAGTAACCAAACGCATTACCGAAGAGGATCTGGAACCGGAACTAACTTAATTAACTATTAGTAGTGGCATAAAATGGAGATTTTCTTTTGGTGTTCGGGCGCCACTCCTGCCAATAATGTTCAACGTGTCCGCTTCCAAACGTACTCTTAATATAAGTCCTTTTTTGCTACACTGTTATATATTATTAACAAATAATTGCTATAATATATTCAAGTACTCGAGGTCAATGTTCGAGTGGAATGCTGTAAAAAATTTGTTAATAAGGACATCAGTCCCGCGTTTTATCCACTTGTTATATTGAAGTTTGTTATTTCCATGATTAGCCTGATTATTTTATAACATCTCAGGTATATTTTTAAAATGAATAATTAGTATGTTATTTTATTTCATGGTTTCTTTATCCTTGATGGCTTATTATATCTGTGATCTTGGTAAATAAATATTTAAAATATATTTATATTTATATTGATATAAACATAACATTTATTTTATTTGAATATTTTTTTTGTCTATTATTCTTGACCCAGATAACGAACAAAACAGACAGAACAGATTGGGTAACTAGAGAATACGTTTTTATCCTAAATATATTATAGTTTCTGTCGGATTTGAATTTCAAATTTCAGCTTCTGAAGCTAGGTGAAAAGTGGTAGTTAATTTGTTATACCGCCCACAATACTACATTTTTGCCAATATCATTCAAACTTTAGAAAATTAGTTTAATAAAAAAAACTAGCAAGACTCCCGAGTAATATTGTAAGTTTAAGAAAAAAACAAATATAATATAAACGAAGGTAGAAGCAGTATCGCTATCTTTACTGAATTTGAAACAATATCGTAAATTGTTAAAGTGTATCACGCGAAAAATCCATGTACGCTGACGTATAATTGTAAACAAACATTCGAACATAATTAATTAATTGTAAATACGTTTGTGGAATTATAGGTGCTTGTTTTTTAAATTATTCTTTAACGCTGATGATCTTTCGTCCGTCAACTACTCGCTCAAGTTTTTCTGGTCTTATATTAAACCAAAATCACTTTTTTTGCGATAGTCAAAGACTTTTAGTTTGGCTGAGGCTTTTACTTGAACATTATTCTAAGACTTGAATATTCAAGGATGCTTATCAAGAATTAGACACAAAAAGCGTTTGTAGAACCATACTCAAAAAGCAGCAGTGCCCGTAAATTTTTGCTCGCGTTACCATGATGACGTATTTGACAGTGAATTGCAATTTTGTGGCTATATTCGTCTATCCCACTGAAATAACGTCATATCCTAACTGGATATAAAACTAGCTCTGTTTCCAGTTTCATTTAAATCCGTTTAATAGTTTTCATGTAAAGCTCTAATGGACAGAAAAAAATACTAAAAGTTTATGGGAGCTGCATACATCCAGTCGTCTGGATGGCTGGCGTTTTTTTTTTATTGGACTTGACTTTATGTTGTTGGTCCGAAGACCTCACAACTTTACCGGGGCTTTCGGGGTGAACCCGGGGTGCAACTTGCTCGAGGGAGCTCGCTAGGGGGCTTTACCTCGTCTGAACTATTACCATGAAAGGGGGATTAATCTAACGATGCCGACTAGAGGTAGACACAATAAACTAATTGAGAACGGGTGACGGGTAATATAAAGCTTGAGGGAAAGGATCCCGGCGGACCGGGATCGGCGGTTCGCGGTGGCCTACGTTATCTTACTGCCGTTTCGTAACGTGTTATGGCTGCGAGAGAAGAAACGGTGAAAGAAACTTCCCAGCAACACGCCTAGTCTATCCTATTATTGGGGGCTATGTCTCCTGGCGTCCCTCGCGGGGACGTGGAGAGATCGTGATTGGCGGCGTCTGAGAGGTCGCCGTTTGTGTCTGTCTGTCGGTGCCTGTCAGCCTGCCGTCCTAACCGCGGGCGGGCTGATCCGGGCCAGCGATTTTGTGATAACGTCGACCCTGTCCATGAAGACGTTACGCGGTCGTCGCACGAGAGTCTTTCGCCGAGGCTTATAATCGGACGGGGACACGACGAGCGGATTTCGATGGTGCGGCGCGAGATCGAAATACATACGTGATAGCGACGTAATATAGTTTTTGATGGAGGGAAGCTCCAGAGCGCGGTGGAGGTCGACGTTACGCATATAGAGGGGAGCACCGACGGCTCTACGCATGAATTTATTCTGCACGACTTGCAGTTTATTTAAAAGGGCAGGCTTGGCATGGCCGAATACCACACTCGCGTATGTCATAAGCGGGCGGATGCATGTTTTATATAGAGTAAGCTCGTGTCTGAGGGACATTTTGCTTCGTTTATCTATCATGGGTGCTAGACGACCCATCACAAATCGCGCTCTATTTCGGATTATAGTGATATGCTCGTGGAAGCGCAAGCTCTGATCTAGAGTGACACCCAGGTATTTGGTGTACTTTGCCCAGGGGATTTGTTGGTCGTAGAGCGAGATGGTTTTTCGGCGAAGGCAAGCGCGTTTGGTGAACGAAGCGTGTCCGGGGAAAAGAACATTGCTGCGCTTTTCTTCGGGTTCACCTCTATCCTCCTTGGATAGCGCAGCACGGGAGCGCCCATATTAATAGTTGCTCTATCTCGCTCGCACATCATCCGTTCCACTTACACATTGTGCTATGTATTGTATTAGCTGTACGACTTGTTAATATTTGTACATAAGGTTGCCATTTCCAAAATAAATAAGCCCAGAGGCCTCAGATGGCCACCCAAAGCCCGCGATGGTCATCGGGCGCCAAGACCGTCCCACCATGCCCCTAAAGGAGCCAACGCGAAGCCCGCGAAGGCCACCGAGAGCCGCTGATACGCCATGTCGACTCCAAAATCCCAATTACCGGAGGGTAGTTATCCTCTGAGCGAATGACAGGGTAAAGAGCCTAGGCTCGACACCCCTCACCGCTTTGCCACCCCCAACCACATAACGGTCGGCGAAGTCGAGGAACTCGATATTAATAAATAAGCTCACTTCAGTTGTATTCAGCACTCCACAATGAATACTACTCTCTGCCATCTGAAGTATTATTTAACCCACCTCGCGCTGCTACAAGTTATATTTTCGGAAATTAGTTGGTCCAAATTAGCCCCTCCGAATTTTTTTGCTCATTTTTAAATACATTATACAAAACCGACATCCCCCAACAGATTTATAATATTATATAGACAAGAAGAATTAGACCAGTACGCTGTACTTATGATATGATCAATCGTTAATAGTCATCGTCTATGAAATGCAGGTTGTTTCAGGATAGTCCTGAATATACAAATTACCCTGTTCTATATCTGAAATTAAAATGTAAACATTTACGTCTGCAAATTTAAGTTTTTCTCGTTTTAGTTACCACCCACTGTAATTATCTTCGATAAAAGTTTCTTTCTAAACATTTTCTATTTATAATGGAATACATTGGAATTCTCACTACTATCTATCTTTCGTGTTGCTAATCAGTTACGATGCTAAACTGGGTATAAACTATTTTTACCTGTTCCAATTTTCTACAAGGTTCTCTACGAATCTAGACATATTTTTATTACACGGATGTTTTATTCTCTTCGAATTTGTTCTAGTTTAAATGACTTGCGCTTTTTGGTATGTACCTATCTTAGTCGATACTTCGTCTTTGGCCTTTCTTCTTATATAGTAAATATGCAATAAATATTTCTTATATAGTAAATATAACTTTCTCTTTAAGATTAGGTATAGTCAGTGATTTGAAATCTCGCATAGTTCGGTATCGGTTTTAGTATTCTAAAATTTTATTCAAATTGATTAAAGCCTAACTGTGCTATAGTAAATCCTGCTGTATGTGTCTCAGTTAAATCTTGGAAACTACCTTATCAATGACTAGGTCTCAGTTTAGGTCATGTTAACGATACTATTGCCATCATCTAAAATTACTGTGGTGACGATTAATCTGTCCGAAGTGCGATTGCACATTCCTAGTCATAATCTATATAAGCCACATTAGAAGCACACGGCAGGATCGGAAGGGTTTTCTTTACAATACATAACGGTTACTGAAACCGAAATCAGTTTAAGCAGTCAGATATGAAATATCATTTTATGTTGCAAATATCCATAGGCGTCGGTGGCCACTTTAAATCACGTCTTACTCACACCTCAGCTCTCAGTCCGACTCTTGTACTCGGACTCTAAAAAATCTTAAATAATATGATTACAGACATAGCTGAGGTAAAGTTCAGTGCATAGACCTTTAAATAAATCAACATTTGAGTATAGATGGTCAGCATTGTTAGCTGATCCCTACTATTTGAAATATAGCTTTATATAGAATTTTATTTAGCTGTTCATTATTGATGTTTAGCAAATTCCTATTTGTAAAGTCTTATAATACAAAGTTTGAATTAGAAGGATGAATTGAGTAAATATGTAGGTTTACAACATATTTATTTTTTGAGTAGGTCTTGTTATTTTTGAAACAAATTCCTAATAAGCGGTAAAAATCGCTTTAATAAAAATGTACATTATATTGAGTATTTTTAACATATTGACTTATCTCTGATAAGTCTGAGTGCATTGACACGTCAACGTCACAGCATTATGACTTTAATAATGTTGAATATTATAAGCATGTAATCTACTATATATTATTAGATGTTTATTAATTAATTATCCAAATTAAAATAATTGCTTGATTTCACAATTTATATAAAAGATTTTCCTCAAAGGTAATTACAAGTGAAAACCATATGATATCAACACAATTATCTTTAGATTTTCCTTAATACCTACTAGTGATGATGTAGATAGACCGTTGTTGACATAAACTGTTATTTGCACCGTATAGAATGTTTTGGAGTATACAAAAGGGCTCTTTGAAAGTTGCACCCGTGACTGAAAGTTGAAAGGAGGCCTATTGAGATAGTATGAGCATGTAATGAGGACAGATGAAAATCATATGATTAAAAGAATGTTAAACTAGAATATTTATGGATATAAGAGTAAAAATATTGTCAAAAAAATTAGTTACTGTTGAAATCATGACTTGTGATTGTGATGTATGCCAGAATAGAGAAATATAAAATGAAAAAACATATTGTGCCGATCCCAAGAAAGAAAGAGAATGACTTAAAATTATAAGCGTTATAGTTGCATATTTATTCCATTTTGTTTGAAGATTTTGATTGGTGCCGATTTGTGGAAATAAATTTCGAAAAGATATCCATATAACTGTCTTCCATCAGATGGTCAATGAGGGATGATATGTGTGCTTAATAGCCTTATAATAAGGAATACCGAAGACCGTATTAAATGAAGAAGAAAAGCATAGTTCAAGTCTCAGTTGGGTTTGGATTTAAAGTTAGAGTGATGACGATGGTGAAGCAAATATGAAGAACTTTTCTTTACTAGACGTTATCTGCGACTTCGTCCGCATTTACTTTTTTGTTAAGAGTGCATCTAAAGAACAGCTCAAGACAAATCTATGTTCGTAGTAATACTGTTCTAATAATTAATATCAGGCTGAGCCACAGCGAAGTGTGCCGGGTTAACTAGTTAATTAAATGGATCAAGGCGGTGCAAAGTTTATTGTTGAACATCTTTGCAGGTGTTGCGCACAGGTGGCGTGGCGCGAGGGTGTGATGCGAGGGAGGCGGAGCGGGTGGCGCCGGCGCCGCGAGTAGCCACGACCATGCGGGGCCCGCGCCGCACCTTACACGCAACAAGTCTCCTCCTGCTTTTCGCAGCTATAGCCAATACCGCTTGCGCCTCTACAGGAGTTATTAGTAAGTTTTTAAATTTTCTATTCCGAGAACATTAATACAAACTATATACATAGATGTCTACAAACTAAAGATAAGAAACCAGTTAAGATTATGAATTCTAACTTTAAAAACAATGATCAAAGTTATAAAAATGTAATAGGATTCGCTTCTTCTTATTTATTATATTATATATGGATTCGCAGTATTTGGAGTTTTGGCGAATGTTAAATATTCATGAAGATTAAAATTTTAGAATAATTTTCAAGCAAATATATCCACATTTGGTAAACAAAGCGTAGAACGCCTTCTAGCCTAGTGGACCGATGACCTGCGTAAGGTCGTCGGCAGCGGCTGGATGAGGAAGCTGGAAGACCGGGATATGTGGTGCATACTTGGGGAGGCTCGTCCAGCAGTGGACATTGATTGGCTAAAGAAGAAGAAGATGCACTAGAGGGTTATCACCATTTTCACCCAATTGTAGGTAATAAAAACTACGTTTTAACGGTTTTTAGCGCGATAATTTATTTGATTTTTATTATTCCGACGTTTCGGCCACTTTTTAGTGGCCGTGATCACGCAAGACAAAGATGTAAAGTGTCAATGAGTATTGTTAAAGTTTTATTTACCCTACCGCCAACTTGTTCATTTTAATTATTTAGTTTTAGTTTTGTTTATGGTTATTATTTACTCTATGGGAGCCTAATCTAATTTACCATCGCTTCGCAATATGTTGTGGCTTGAAGAGAAGGAACTGCCAGACCTCAAGACACTGTGAGCTCTTTCTGCGTGCAACGGAACACACACCAACTTGATTGATAATTTCTTTTATTTTTCCTTTCACTCATTTTAATATTATGAATGAATGAATGAATGAAAACACTTTATTGTTCACCAAAAATTAAAACTACGTTCTTAAAACTAAGTACAGTAAATGTTGAACAAAGGGTGGCCTTATCGCTTAAAGCGAAGCGAAATCTCTTCCAGGCAACCCCCTATTATATAAAATTATTAGAGCTAGGCATGTTTGTTGAAGAGTTTCTTGCACCGTCTTCAAGCCACAACATGTTGCGAAGCGATGGTAAATTAGACTAGGCTCCCATAGAGTAAATAATGAACATAAACAAAATTAAAACTAAATAATTAAAATGAACAAGTTGGCGGTAGGCTAAATAAAACTTAAACAATACTTATTGACACTTGACATCTTTGTCTGCTGTGATCACGGCCACTGAAAAGTGGCCGAAACGTCGGAATAATAAAAATCAAATAAATTACCGCGCTCAAAACCGTTAAAACGTAGTTTTATTATGTATACAAGTCCCGAAAACTTAAGAAAACATGATATCAAATTGTAGGTCTTTAACTGATGACAAGCAACGGAGTTCTTGTATCGATCTTAAAAGATACATTTTAATAAATAGTTAAGAGTTTCCACACAAACATAATTACAGGAGAAGTTTATGCGAGTAAAGCCGTCGTTGAAGCCTGGGCTATTTCTATTTATTGTTTAACAACAATCATTCAGGCTACAATGTCATCAATGATAAATCAATATCTAGATCAATTGTCAGTAATTTATACTACTCTTCATATAAGCAAAACACATTAGTGATTTCTGCTTTTAATTTCAAATAAAAATAAATATTTTATTGTATGTTTTCAGCAGGCAGGTAGACGGCCCAGCTGATGGAAAGCGGTTACCATCGCCTATGGACATTTGTAACACCAAAGGTGCTACCAATGTGCTGCCGCTCTCTAAAGGTAGACTGAAACCTGGCCACTAATGCCGGCCGGATCGCAACTCAAGATTGTTATGGTGGCATACTCTAGACCAGGGGTGGTAGCCATCCAGACAGACAAATACCCTGCCACCTGGCTGTGGGTTGTTTTGTCGCCTCTTACGATACGCCGCCCGGCCGCAGGAAATTATATTCTTTCTCCGTTCCTGCACGGATACAAATATTACTTTGGACCACTTGAATAGAGTTAATTTTAATTATTAATTTCATGAACTTTCTGAAGCGCTTTGAGTGCGGCCAAAAGACTAGTATGTCGAAACTAGCTGAGTTATAAATCTATGCTTAAATGTCTGAGTTGTGTCAATATAAAAATTGTTTTAAGTGCCTTTGATATCAGCTGTCTGTCCCGACAATTTTACCTGTTAGGCTTAAATTTGACTCCAGACTAAAAAAAACTCCAAATACGGCTTTTTATCCTTTGACTCTAACATCCTTGCTGCACCTAGAATAATGTTAGGTGTAGTGACTGTGGCCAAATGCCTCTTGCTCATAGCATTCAAAATAACATCGTTAATGATTAACTACATTAGTGTACAACTGTTTATACATACGTCACCTGTCAATATTTAAGGTCATTAACAATAAATAATAATGTCGGATCACAAATAACGCATTAAACTCATCGCTACATCTGCGTGAAATGGTCACTAACATTAATATTATCCCAGATTGGGCATGAACTCATGATTTAATTTTCACTCGATGTTAATTTATTTAAATTGTTTATAGAATTATAGCTAAAAAATTTCAAATAAATAATAGATTGGGGAAAAAGTCTTTTCGCATATAGTATGTATGAACTTGTAATAAGATCTCTTTGGCTATACCATTTGTATCTGGCTGGTTTTGGTATCATTAAAAAGTTTTAATTTTAAAGAAGACAATTCCAAATTCAAATTAGGAAAATGTGTGATTTTCATTTGTTTTTCTTATTGTTAAAATGAGTGAATCTAATGAAGAAATTCGATACATTTTAAAATTGTACTACAAAAAGGTAAAAATGCAACATAAGCCGCGAATTTTTTTTTGTGATGTATATACCTAATGCAGTATCTGTGAGAGTAGCGCAAATTTGGTTCAAGCGTTTTCAATCCGAAAATTTTGATATCAAAGATGCACGTCGCTCTGGTCGCCCTGTTACGTACAAAATTGATGCCATTTTTGAAAAAATGGAGCAAGATCGGCATATTAGTAGTTACGATGTAGCTGGAGAACTGTGAATGATTTTGGCGCATTTGAAAAAAGCTGGGTACACAAAAAGCTCGATATTTGGGTGCCTCATGAGCTCAATGAAAGAAACCTAATGAACCGTGTACTCATTTGTGATTCTTTATTACGACGTAATGAAACCGAACTATTTTTGAAGAAGGCTGATAACTGGTGATGAAAAGTGGATCACGTACGACAAGAATATGCGAAAACGATCGCGGTCAAAGGCCGGTCAGGCTTCACAGACTGTGGCGAAACCCGGGTTAACTCGCAATAAGGTGATGCTGTGTGTATGGTGGGATTGGAAGGGCATTATTCATTATGAGCTTTTGCCGCCAGGCAGGACCATCGATTCAGAACTGTGCTGCGAACGACTGATGAGATTAAAGCAAAAAGTTGAGAGAAAGCGGCCGGAATTAATCAACAGAAGGGGTGTGGTTTTTCACCATGATAACGCAGACCTCACACATCTTTAGCCACCCAGCAAAAATTAGGAGAGTTTAGCTGGGAGGTGTTAATGCATCCGCCATATAGTCCTGACCTTGCACCTTCAGATTTTCACCTGTTTCGGTCTCTGCAGAATTCCTTAGGCAGTGTCAAGTTAACATCACGAGAGGACTGCCAAAACCACTTGTCGCAGTTTTTTGATCAGAAGCTCCAAAATTTTTATAGCAATGGGATCACGTCCCTACCTACAAGATGGCAAAAAGTTGTCCAACAAAATGGCACCTACATGCTTAAGTCAAATGTAAATAAACTTTATAAAAAAACCTTTTGAATTTTTATATAAAATGCGAAGAAACTTTTTCCCCAACCTAATATTTTAATTCTAAATTTATTTATGAACCAAAGATAAGAAAATTTAAATTTAGTATTATTTTCATGATCAAGCGCTTAAGATGGGCCCGTGTTTAAATTTATTTTAATAAAACCCATTTTCATCCTGTACATTATGTATGTTATTATTGAAGCGGTGTTTAAAACAGGACTTAATTCATTTAATGAGAATTTCTCATAAACCTTTATTACTTGAAACACTGCAATCAAATCGTGTGTAAAGTGTTTAAGGTACCGTATATTTTCGATATTAACATAATTTCTCGTCATTTATTGGGATAATAACATTAAGCGGTTATGGAATATTACTTCGTCACAAATATTAAATTCAATACTTCGACTGTATTACATTTTTTTGTTACATACTTACATATTATTACTCTTATTTCCTGTAGGGATAGCCAAAAACGATGAATCTCCACTTGCTACTATCTTGGCATTGGCACACATCTTTCGCTTCAGTTAACTTTATTAATCCTTCATAATTATACATTTTTAAGTGCTTTTTCCTGTAGCCACTTTCGAGTCGTGTTTTGATTACAATAACGTGGGTTCTAATTCTTGCACCTGCACCGGTTACCCAGTGTTTATGTATATTCTTACAATGACTATATGCTAACACGGAGTGGGAAACCATTACATAAATCAGCATATCAACTTACCAAAGTCTAAAACCCGCCAACCCGTTCCCCTGAAATTGGATAGCCCGATACTGGTGGTGAAGTTTTATGTTCTGTTATTACTATTAGTATTATTACAATAGCCAACACTATTACAAATAGTCACTGTTCTTAGCCATATTTGTAGCATAAGTTTGCCTCACTTTCATTGCAAATTGGTAGAACTAATCTATACGAATAGATAAAATTGAAGTATGTCTGTTATTTTAAAATAAAGACAAAGTTTGAGCCAAACTGCTATTAGACAATGACTAGTAAGCAAATGACCCAGTATAGAATTTTTGTCCCTGTCGGTCTGAAAAGACTGGAATAGGACATCCATCAAAATTTTATTATAATATACATATATGTATATATAATATCAGCCCATAAATGTCCCACTGCTGGGCTCGGGTCTCTTATTATAGGCGGAACTGAGAGTATGCCCGCCACGCTTGTCCAAGGCGGCTTGACAGGTTTGACACATCGGTTAACTCGATGTGCAGGTTGCATCACAATGTTTTCCTTCACCGTTTTTAGCACGTGGTAATTGTAACAATACGCACATTAGATCAAAAAACTGACTAAGTGATGCATGTGTTCCGGCCAGGATCGAACCCGCACCCTCTGAGTTTGGGATGCGTGCGCTAGCCATTATGCTACCACGACTACAAATCATCTACCACTGTCAAAATTTTAGCGATTGTAATACAAGATTTTATCTTTATGACTTTATAACCTAATATAAAAGAAGAAAACTTAGTTATATTGTAATCTACCCGTAGTTCCTCAAGACTATAAGTAGAATACTCAGCCAAGGTCACCGTCGTCTATGGATAAGGTTGGCTACGTTTCCTTGCTGGATAGCCATACTGTTCCATTGTCCGAAGTAGACACCAGCCCTTTGATCATCACAGAAGATTTTATCTTAATTAATCGTGTATGTTTAATTTGATATCTTGCAGGACTCTGGAGATATGAATATAAAGTCCAAGTGCCATGCGAATGAAGTGGCGGCGATAGCTAGTATTGAATGAATCCAGTTGTAGTCACGTCCGTCCTTACTATTTCCATTATTAAAAAGGTGTAGGCTAAGTAACAATACAGATAAGCAATTGAGCCACGTATCAATGTCAATAGGCAATAGCACTGTTGACACTGAACTTGACCTTCGAAGCCGATACCCATGCGTGCTAGTTTGCCTCTATACTAATTGATTTGGACATTTATAGTCACATCTGGACAAAAGAAAACTTATCATTTTATCCAAAGCATTGTTCGCAACCAGATACTTCATATTTTATAATATAGATATGTGGTCAAGTGTGTGTCGGACTAGATTTTCCGTTGAGCTTCTGTTCTTGTAATTTGTTGTCATCTATCTCATCATCAACATTGTTAACCACAATGCGCAGATTTGTTAACTATGTTTACTTTCCTTTGTCGTCAGATTTATTTTAATTAGCAAACGAACAATTTTGTACATAATTGGAGTAATATGCGCATTAGACTCGATAACCTCTGCGTGAGGATAGCAGGGGTTTGCCTTAATGTAAAGTACCAACGAAAACAGTAAAGCATGTACATGAACAGAGCTCAATGCAATCCTCTTAAAAATAGATAGATAACACTTTAGTATTTTCCAAAATAAACAACAACATAATTATAATAATTCCTTGCCAAAACAGTCGGCAGGCTTATTGTTAAAAGCGATATCTTCCATCTTATAACATTTAAATTCGTTTGTCGGTTTTAACTTATGATTTTTACTGATTGATACTTGAGTTTGTGGATTACATGTTGGATTATTTGAATATCTTTAGGTACATTGTGATTTCGTCTTAATCGGCTAAGATATCTTAGAATTTTCGGAATTCCAAAATCTGGTAAAAATAGTCATATTTTAAAATTAACTGTCATTTCGATATTATACCGGAATCTGAATTAGGTTTTAGTCTCATAATTCAATTATCGCTTACAAAATGAGAATACCTAAATAAATCTACGTCTTATATTGTCGAACTTCGAGAGAAGATTAATTTGTTCGAATATTTTGTTTCTTTACATTTAATTTGATTCCTCGGCATTCGGCAATATGAATTACCTATCTAATTTGTTAATTTACAATTCATCGGATTATTTATAAATTCGTTTACCTTGAAAACATCTCGTTGCTATGAGATTTAAGAAATGTAAATAAAAATTAACAAGATCGAAAATTGGCCAATCAGGAGCTTTACCATTGACTTAATATTTCACCTTCATTATTGTGATGTTTGGAAAATCCCCTTGTTAGACTGTAAAGTCAAAATGGTTTTTTTTGTCAATTTAATACAAAACCCTAGAAGAATATTTCACACCATAATCTTAAAATAACTCAGCGTGTAATTGTTCAAACAAATTTTTCTTGAAAGTATGCTTTAATATCTACCTACCACCTTGACTTTTTTTTCATATATTAAGGTATATTAAAGGTAAAGAGGGATAACGACGACACTTCCTGTGACTTTGAAAAAGTTAACACCTCACCACGTATTTAACTAAATAAGTCTTTAAGGAATCCGTATTAATGTTATAAATGCGAAAGTAACTCTGTCTGTCTGAACATAGGATACTTTTTATCCCGATAAATGGGATAGTTTCCGGTATAAAAATATATTTGTCTCTCTGTTTGTTATGCTATTACGTAAAAAACTACTTGACCGATTTGGCTGAAATTCAGTATATATATAATTTTAATTATAAGGGTGGACAAGGGATACTTTTTATCCCGGATAATAGGATAGATTTATGTAAAGGTTATCCCAAAAAGTAGGATAGATTTTTTGTGATTTGCCATTTTTGTCTTTTATATCCTTTTTGTCATTTTTGTCCTTTTTGCCCTTTATGTTCTTTTGTCCTTTTGTCCTTTATGTACTTTTTGTCCTTTATGTCCTTTATGTTCTTTTGTCCTTTTGTCCTTTTGTCTTTTGTCCTTTTGGTCCTTTTTGTCCTTTTTGTCCTTTATGTCCTTTATGGTCTTTTGTCCTTTTTATCCTTTTCGTCCTTTTAGTCATTTTAGTCCTTTTTGTCATTATTGTAATTTTTGTTCGTAAGTAAATCGATATGTCTTTCTGTTAAGCTTAAACTACTAGGAATACTGGATCAGTTTTGCTGTAACTTTGTTTTAATGTAGTTTTAATACCGAAAATGGACATGAATACTTTTCATCGTGCGAGATGGGATAGTTTGCGATATATAATGAAATTAATGTGCCGGGTGCAAATAGCACTGACATAAAAAAATACTACAGTGTAACCTGTATTAACGCCTGCTCTGTAAACAAGAACCACCCACTAGAAGTTGATTTTTATAATTGTTCAAGTTTACCGGTATTCCACACGTCTATGTATTTTGGAATTGTTTTCACCTCTCAGTTACAGTACGCTGGCAATGCCTAATTTTTATTCGGTTCCCAATTTCAGTATTATGTGAAAATATATAGAATACACATTTCGGCTAAATTTCATCCATATATATAGATGGATAAAAAATTTAAGGACACACAGTCAGACGATTTACGTGATGATTTTAAAGGTTCTTTTTGCCAAAATTGCTGTGGCATAATAAAAACTATTCAATGAATACGTTGAGGCAGATTAAAAAATATTTCAACGCGGGCTGTATTATTTTGCTAGTAAATGACTTTGTAAATACTATATGAATATGTTCATAAAGGAATTATTAATTACTTAGAAAAATATGTGTCGGGCAGCAGTCCGTGTAACCGGCCGGTGGCACCCGAAATGGCTACGTAATAAGAATGCGGATCCGTAGATCTAAATCAAGGTAAAATGTGATCACACGGCCACGACACGAAGATGCAATGGCGATCTCGTCCTCATAATATTGACAACGCTTATTGACGAATTTATATCCACACGCGCCATTGAGGTCGTTATGTCAATCAATAAGAAAGCATTAGTTTATTGTTAGCTCACAGTTAAATAAAGAAGGGAAACTTAGACAAATATGTTAGTAATAAGTTAGGTTGGCTGAAAGTTGAAAGTGACCGCTTGAAAAGCAAAGATCGTCTATTGATTCCTCAAGAAATTAGTATGATTATGTATTTTAAGGATTTCGTAGCCATTTTTGGAATACTTATACGTTATAAAACCCTCAAACTCGCCTATCTATCTTGGCATACAACAGTATTTTTTTTAGAAATTAACGGGTTCGTATGGATAAATTTTTCAGGAAGGTGTATTTTATATTCCAGTACACTACAATATACTGTTACAAGAAAGAAAGAAAAACTTCATTCGAAGAAATAGCGACGTAATTACATTCCTTATACATTATTATATACAGAGCATATTTTGAGAATTTGTACACCGCATTTTCAGCAAACAAGGTTTGCACTCAGCATATTGCTGTGCCGGAATTATATCCGACACAATGCTGATTTTCAGTGCAAACCTTCAAACAAGGGAAACACTATAAATTTGGTTGGCTCCTATAAATGTAATTAATGGATAAAATATGTCTAGTGTGCATGTAATGTGATTTAATAATTATTTTATTTAAGCCAATAATAGGTGGAGCAGATAAATTCTGAAAAAATCACGGAGATATTAAGGACTGAAAAATGTGTTTAGCGAAAACTTATTTGAATAACATTCTTGAACATTCTTGATTGAGTTATTGTATAGTGTATTTTTGGTTAATGGATTTTTGGGTTGCAGAAAAACACACACATTGACGTTCTTCATCGATACGAAACCCGTATTATACGCGAAATGGAACACGATTGGTTTATTTTTGAGTCAGAATTATATTTGTGAATCGTGACTTATTGGTCGTTAAGTGCAATGCGTTGCTCGGTGCATTGGTTTATAGGACAGCTGTTTCCCACGCAAGTTACAGAAACCGCAGCCTCCTCCGCACTTCTCGTGGTCATTGGTGCGACAGTTGGCAGGTAGTGCGTGTGTGAACAGCCTTCCTTCATTAAACTAGATATTTATGCACGCCTGCTCTTTGAGCAACCACAGAGCTAAAATTAGACACAGTCATTATTAAGTACTAATATGGTAAGAGACTGCTATTTTTCATTTGACAATTTCTCAGCAAAAAATATCTGTGAAGAGGGGCTACGTTTTTAATGGTTGAATGGAATTCCTAGTGTACCTCTTCCGAGGTATTAATGTATTAACTAGCAAGAGATTTTGTTGTAACCTCGGTAGAAAATATCAGTTCATCTTCTTTGGAAAGTAAACACACGCTGATTTTTACAACCGGTTTATTCAGCTTCTCGAGCGTATACTAGAAATGCCTATCCCGTAAGAAATATACCATTTTCCGGATTGAAGTATCCATCCTCATATCGTCGTTATCGGAATTTTTATATGTACCAAATTCCATAATAATCGTTTCATTTTGAAAGCCTTGAAGTAGGAATATTTTAGAAGTATGGACGTTGTACCCACCACACTTGTCTAAGGCAGTTTGGTGGGTCACACACCAGTTATGATGATGTACCAGATTTCTTCACGATGTCTTCCATCACTACCAGCAGATGGTAATTTTAGCAACATGCACATTAGCTCACAAAATCTGCCTAAGCGGTGCAAGCTTCCTGTCCAGTATTCGCTACCACGCCACCGAAACGAGCGCGTTAGCCACTAAGCCGTATTCATTATACCGTTAAGCTGATATTATATTGCCCAACCAAATTGAATGAATTTGGTTGAAAGGCCAAGACGGCATTCAATGATATGAAATAATAATTTATATTTATAATATGTGGATCACTTTGGTGGCTTCATCCAAATTGAAAGATAGATAAACCATCTAATATCAGCTTTATCGGATAATATTATATAATAACTAGCTGACCCGTGCCCACTTCGTTGGGCATCAGAAAAAAATTAAAAAATACTTATTATAAATCACAATCAAATATACCCTATGTCACTCAAGAATAATGTAGCTTTCCACCGGTGATAGAATTTTCAAAAGCGGTTTAGTAGATCCAGAGATTACCCCCTACAACGTCACAAACTCACAAACTTTACCTCTTTATTTTTTGTTGAATTTAATTACCTACTAAGCGAATTCAAAATATTTCCCCTCCCGTAGTGCCCGTACCCCAGTGACGCATAGATTGCATAAGTCTATCTAGCCGATTAGGGTGCGCGGCGACCACGCAACTTTTTTCTAATACTTACATTTTTTAATTCGTGATATCTTTCGAATGGAATGTCCGAATTGAA
The DNA here is from genome assembly GCA_039645545.1 of Dendrolimus houi. NCBI lineage: Eukaryota > Metazoa > Arthropoda > Insecta > Lepidoptera > Lasiocampidae > Dendrolimus > Dendrolimus houi. Next base: position 16,710,775 of record CM077127.1, on the reverse strand, counting down.
TAATTCAAAAAGTTATATAAAGGTATTGAAGCAGTCTTGAATTTATTTTGATAAGGATGAATACCAAGATACAAATAAAGAGCGTTTTCTAGCGGCGGCGTTTTAATTAAATTTTTAAAATAAAATAACACTTATTGTGGCATAACTATAATAGTTAGACATATGCTGTCCCGACACTTTTTGTAAATAATGATGTTTTCTGCAAAGTCGTAGTACATTATTTTATTATATCATCAATAGTTTTCGCAGCGCACGCGATTTTAGGTAATTTTTTTACACCTTGGGTTACACTATTGGAGTTTTAGTAAGGATCCCTATTTTTTTGAAAATATAATATAGCCCATGTCAACCGGGAATAGTGTAGCTTGCCAACAGTGAAAGATTTTTTAAAATCGGTTCAGTAGTTTCGGAGATTACCCCCTACAACGTCACACACTCACAAACTACATCTTTATAATATTATAGTATTGATTGATTCCCATGACGTATTAAATGACGTTCACATTACAGGAGGCGAACGAGCGCCTTGTTCGAACGAAGGCGAGCCCGTCCGTCTCCAAGACGCCAGACTTGAGCAAGATTGGAGCAGCTGTTTCCGCTGTATCTGTAAGGTAATTTATAATTTACATTCATTACGAAATCACAATAGGCCGATAGCCGGCGAAGTGTCGTTACTCGTGTGGTTATGTGTTTTTGAAGGTTGCTGTCCATTAACAATATACCCTCCTCGATTTATTTTAAGGATCATATTGTTCGCTCGTGCTTAGCTTACTAATTTGCTCAAGTTCGAGCGCTCGGCACGTTTAAACCGCGAATATAAATTTAGTGAATATCGCTCTTATTATGTTGGTTCGTATTGTTCAATTATATGAAAATATTTATTATTGCCAAAGAACTGTATTTTGGTAAATTAAATGTTTTTAATAACGCACCCTGAAGTAATGTAGTTCCTATCAAAATCTAATACCACGGCTAGATTATCAAAAATCTTCAATTGTTATCTCTGTTTTCAAAACTAGATATCTTCAAATCAAACGTAATAAAGTAAACGCATATAAAAAATACGAATGATAATTTGATTTAGGAATCAGCTATAAAACGGACAGAAGGTGACTTGTCCCTCATTTAGCAGCAAAATTAAGTATGTGCTATAACATGTTTTTCATTTTTGAATAGGTATATGTTTACCTATCTTATAAAAGTCGTGATACCGCACGCTAGTGCTAGTGCACGCGTCCCAAACTCAAAAAGCGCGGGTTCGACTCCCAGCCGGAACGCATGCACCTCTTAGGTAGTTTTTCGACTTAATTTGCATATTGTTACAATTACCACGTGTTAACAACGGTGAAGGAAAACATCGTGATGAAACCTGCAAATCGAGATAACCGATGTATCAAACCTGCCAGGACGCAGGTTGGACAGCGTGGCGGTTATGTTGTCCGTTCCCCCTATGGTGGTGGGCGGCACGACCCCAGCAATGAGACGTTTATGAACTGTTATTATTATATATTTCCTACAAGTAGTTGAGACAAAGATATTAATTGTATTACTTAGCCAATATAGATGCATTCGTAAAAGTGACATGTAAAATACAGTATATGAGTATCGTAATTGTCTCTTGGATTTAGTTATTGACATTTTGTATGCCCACACGGTGGCCACTGTCACCAAATCAATTTATCACGCACCAAGTATAGAATAATAATTGAGTAGCGCGCGTGCGACCGGCTCACACCTAAACAATAAGTAGTAATTTGATTAGCGCACATTTTTTTTCTCGGAATTTGTGTAAGTCCACATATAACATGCTATAGATTTCTTATCTTGCGGAATGCAAGGAGCTTTTTCAGAGATCCCTGGCCATTTTGGCAAATACGGTATTCTTATGAAATCGTCGTGTCCGTCTATCAGCCTAGTTTTATATATTACAGTATTTTCCTGAGAACTACTGGGTCTATGTGGATAAGAATTGACAGAAAGGTGTAGTGTATATGGCTCAATACGCTGGTGTAAAATCACGAAACAGTTATAAATTAAAGCAGGCCGCCAAATAAGTAACTGAGAGCTGATTTTTATTAAATTTCAAATATACATTAGTCGTCTGCAGTGTCGTTAGTCAGATCTTAAAAAACCATCACGAGATTCTTTAGACTTTTATTTGAGGCTTTAAGTCAGACATCGGATTTTTTTATTACATGATTTCATCAGACAGGCAGATTGCCCACTCAATGGAAAGCGGTTACCATTGCCTATGGACATTTGCAACACCAAAGGTGCTACAAATGCGCCACTGCTCTCTTAAGGGAGACTGAAACCTGGCCAGTAATACCGGAACACAACTCAAGGTTGTTATGGCGGCATAGTCTAGACCAAGGGTGGTAGCCATCCAAATGGGCAAATGCCCATTGCCCATTGCCATGCCCTACTTACTACCTGGCTGTGGGTTGTTTTTCGCCTCTTACGACAGGCCGCCTGGCCACAGAAAATTGTATTCTTGGATTTGAAAGTCGTAACAATTGTGTGCTTCTCATTTTCGAACAATAAGTGGTAAATTCAAAAAAAAACATTTCAACGTAAATTAGTTTGAACAAAATACATAAAGTAGTTTTTGAGATATGGGGTGCTTTCAATAAGATAATTATTTTTTAGGTTCCGAATTTAAATGACGAAAACAAGGGAGATTTATAGCCTCTAAGGAAGGAAACCTTCAAAGTTAATGGAATGTTAGAGACTTGACCGGAATTTTAATATTTTTTCGTAATTTTTTACCATACACTCTATGTTAATTTTGCATATGAGTTATTTTATAATTTGCCTAGCGTTTAAGTTGTTAATATTGATGCAAGTCACATAAAGCCGGAACTCGACATTTTTATCTCAATTATTCCTGATAAATATGTGAAGCATTTAAGGTAGCTTGAAGCTAAGTAGCCTAGAAAATTAAATAGAATTTGTCTAAATTAATATGATATTTTAAAACAAGGAATTGACAGACACGTTGAACGAGACTATCGACGTTGACTTATCACTTTGCCCTTGGCTATGTTATGGAATGTTAGTTTTATGGAAAATAACTATATCAATGATAAATTAATAAATGTATACGAAATATGCAATAATAATGTTTGAACTGATTCCGGTTACAATACCGTTCTGTACTGTGAATATGAAAGCTTTAATTTTCGACCAGGGTAAATGCTCGTGTGTTGCTTTCATAACATATTTTAGCCAAGAACTTGCGATCACATTTCAGACAGGGTAAAAGGCAAGGCAAAACAATAGTTGTAGGTTATGTTAGCAGGAGAGCGGACATTTTTCACAACGCGCCTGGCATTAAGCTTCTTAATTCGTTATTCTTTAAAGTTGCCGATGTTTTTATAAAACCGATATTAGATGATGCATTTTTATCTCTAAATTTGGATGAATCAATCAAAATGATGTGGGTAACGATATGCTCTAATCATTCAACAGGTACCTTTGAATACAATCGTATTCTTTCAGTTCCTTCTGTATATTCTGTCCAAACAGCTGGCTGATGATTCTCATTTCGGTGGGTCATGATACATAATACTTATATATAAGTATGTATATATATTAATCTAAAATATATTTATTAAATAAATATTTTCAATAACTTGAGTTATTATAAGTTTTAATGCCATATTAATTAGTAAAAAATATATTACTTTACATCTTTAATTAATAAATTTAAAATATTGTAAGAATTTACTGGTTGTCATATTGAATAAAAAACAATTGCGGATTTAATGCGAGTCATATTTATAGGGGAATTCTTGGAAGTACCGCGCTTACTTCATAGAGCGATATGGCATACGCATTTAACCAGTTTTTAAGTACGTATTAGAATAATCTCTTGTGTTGTGTTATCCACAAAGCGATACGTGCTAATTTTTAATACAACTCTGTGACGTTTCAACCTAACATACCAACCGCGGTCGAGATGAATAACCTGTTATGTTCATTTCATGTTACACTGTCTATTAATATATGTGCTCATCGAATTCTTTAAATTCGTTCAATTATTTATACGTTTATGTCCGCTCAGTGACAATCTAACTACCGCACTACAATCGGATAATGTTCCGCTTAGTTTAAATACAGAAAATTGAGTAACTCGTTTTATTTTTTAAATTTGTATATTGTATCACTTACATGACATCCGTCAACATATTATAATTCAAAATAAACTTCTTCAGTATCACTTTCAATTTTTCACTGTTTTAGTCTAAAAAATATTATCAGTTTTATTTCGGTCCAAATTGGACCTATGTTTAATCATCGGTCTTATTGACTCTCTAATCTTTGCTGCACAATGTAGAACTCGTATCTCATTCTCTTGCAGGGTTAGTCCTATAGATTTATATGTTTATCTCTTTATAGTGTCGCTTTTTCGTTTCATCGAGTTCCAAATCACAATGATTCTAAAAAAGTTTAATTTCAAAAAATGTTTGTGATCTTTATTTATTATCATTTTCTGTTACAAAAATTACATTTTCTCTGTTGAATAACTACTGCAATACCAGGTCATATACGTTCGTCTGATGACATCAGGGCTTTCCGTATTTAGGAGGAGATTACAGTCGGTATACCAGTTACGTTTATCCACAACGAAATGGCGGGTTTCACGCATCGGTAAACTTCAAGTGCTAGTTTCTTATTATTTTTTCTTTGTTATTCTACAACATGCACGTTTCGTTAGAAATACTGTGGAAGCGGTGAATATAGCCCGAGCAGGATTTGCACGTAGGTCAGTGGAATTAGATTCGGTTGCCGTGTTCGAGTGTAAATATCGTGAGTGATTAATTTTTTTTAAATGTTGTATTGACAATGACACTTTAAAACTTCGCAAGACTCAAATCTTGCGAATTTCGGACAAAATAAGTTGAAGAGGATCTAACAGATTTTAATTATTCAATGTCTTCGATTGTTTCAATCATACTATATGCAGATATTTTTAATTAGGATTCAGGATATACGTTATACCATCATTTGTTCATTGGGTTGGGTCATTTAAGAGCTTCTAATGTGGAGTAACAAATATTTGATTCGCACAGATACCGTGTTGTTAGTTTATAATTATGACTAAATCAAAAACAATGTTATGAATTTTTAAATATTTAACGCGTTATAAACTAGATAAAATTATAACAAATTAAACTACTTAATAATTATGATAAATCAATTACAAAAAATATTACTACACATTTGAATACACAATACTATATACACCTTTACTATATATACCTCTATACTATAAAATAAAATATAAAACTTATATAATAAAAAGTATTATATACACATTTACAGAAAAAAAATGTAGTCTATCTACATCGCTGCCGGTAGGGAGCGTTCCCAAAATGCTGGCCGCATTTTCCCGTTGTATTGCAACACTGATCCGTTGCCCTAAATATAGGCCAGCCCTTTGGTCAAGCGAGACTTCTGTAAATCGCCTTGAAAGGTCTCGATAAAGTTGATAAGCTTCAGGTCCCCATGACCCCAAAGTCTCAACCCCGAAAGCCACAGATATGTATCCATCACCGATAGATGCCTATTTGCGGCTCTTCATCGTTTCTTGGCAGCTCCTCCGGCAGTGACGGCGGTGTTTGGAAGTTGGGAAGCCGCTAACGTATCAAAACACGTTGCGTCCCATACTAAGGGGTATCCTACCTTCCAAGGTATTAATGACATTCCGTCTGGTCGATTGCTCTCGTCGCGACATAGTCCGTTCGGTTCGAGAACAGCTGGTACCCCGACGGTGACAAGAGACCGGCGGATAATGTCGTTCAGGCACTCCTCATACAAGACAAGCCATGATGACCTAGCCTATGCAGGCAGCAACCCTGGATTCCTTAGAGATGAAATATTACTATATATTTCATTAGTAAGAAGTGTATGATAGCCTAACAATTTTTGCCCTTCGAAGAGACTTCGCATCTCTTTGTGTTTTCTGTCTGGATAATTTTTAATGGAGAGTGTTCTGAGGAACAATTTTTTCACATCGCACTTTTCGCTTTCGATTGGCCATTTGTTCTTATTTCCTTCAGTCACTGCCTTCTGTACTCACATTCTCAAAAAAGTCTCTCTTGCGCACTTTAAAGATTGTAATGATCCCCACAGCGCTACGATATACGTTTTTTTTCCTCAATAAAGTTGTCATAACATTCCTTCAAGACCGCCAGCATATGTAACAACATCCCTGGTATTGCAAATGTGCGACGCTAACTACTTTCTACAGGCGAGCCATTCACCTAATTGCTAATCACCAGCAATAATATTCATAATTACATAGTAAACATAGTTCCTATTTTTTTTAGATATGATTTGGTGTAATGTCGGTCGATGGCCTTGAATTAGCCGGACGTAACGACAGACATAAAAATCACTCAGATCCAACAAATTAATGATATTTTTTTTATTATCCTTTCAAGGGTTTCGTTGCCAAATGATAAAAACAGAATATATATAATATTGTCTTGTCTGCCCGTTTGTCTGTGTATGCCATAGCATTTTTACTCCGAGATTGATAAAAATCGATGAAAATTGGGGAAAAGAGTTATATATATATATATATATATATATATATATATATATATATATATATATATATATATATAAAATGGTGAATTCGAAATGAGGAAAAAATAAATCAGTGCACATAAGTATGTTATAATTTATGTTTGTATCGACGGCAAGGTCTTAAAATTATAATGATGATTCGAAGTTTGTTAAAGTCAGTAGCTGACAAATCTATATAGCAAAAATTGTGTACCCCTTTTTACGAAAATTGCGCGGACGGAGGAGTATGAAATTACGCACACTTATATTTCATATAGAGAAGAAGCGACGAATGCTAATATTTTTTTTTAATTATGCTTAAAAAATACATTAAATCAATAAAAATCATTACACATTCTACCATGTATTTGATACACACACGCATATATACTCTTTTGTTTATTGTTCAAGTCAAATTAACAGTGTAGCCTTGGCGAAATCTGTGATTATAGATGTATATCTTTCACAACAAATTATTATGGTCAAATTTCGACCACGAGCGACCACTAGTACGATATAAACTCGTAAAAAGCGTGTTTCTTTTTCTCTAAACTTGAATAATATTGTAATTTTTAGATATATGGGTAGGATAAGTAAACTACAGAAGTAAAACTGTTAGGACACCCGACCTCTCTTCTAAGGCTTGAAGAACCATATACGAGTATAAATGACTATAGAACTCTTCATTGTACGTAGACTGATACGCACCTATTAGGTTTATTATACTAGACGCAGTAAATACTTTAAAGCGGTTTTATAAATATTTCCACCCCCCCTAACCTCAATGTCCCTACTTTACAATAATATTTAGTTATTCAAAACCCGATTGTTTGCGAAATCAAAAATCTTGTTTAAAATAGCTCGTAAAACTAAGGAATATAATTCCAATTTCAGTCTAATTTTTAAATTTGACAATCATGTTTTCAGTTTAATTCATCAAAATGTTAACAGGAATGAAGTCATAATTATTGTAGTTCTTATAAAAATCGTTGGAATAAATAAAAAGATGCAATTAAATTCGGCTTGGATACGACAGCGGTATATTATGTATGCAAGCAATAGTATGTACATATAGTATATTGTGGTATTTCCCAGCCGATCTCACCTCGTCGGATGACTTGCGTGGAATTCGAAAGCCCATAGCGAGATTTATTGCTTATTCTGAATTAAAATATACATTTGCTTACCTAATGGGCTTTTTTGTCGCGTGCCAAATAGAGGTTACGGGATACCGTCTCGTTGTTGATGGAATTTTTATGATTTATCAATCCTATTTGACAGCTCATACAAAGTAATTTTTGTGGTATTTTTTAACATATTATTGGAAAAGTGTGACATATATTTCCCGATATAGTCAATATTAATTAACGAGTGTTCAAGAGTCGTGTGGGACGATCTGATGGTACATTTAGACTTGACTTACAATTCAAGTATAGCGTATATATAACCTGTTGATAAAATCTCGCAGCTCCCGTAGACCGCTTATTTTAATGACCCATGTCATTTATCGAAGCTTGCATAAAGTAAGGCTGCAACTCAAACTGCACTACTAAATGCGACTTTAACATATTGTGAATTTTTATTTATTAAACAATTGAACATTTAACATATTGTTACAACTCGGGTCCCGACAAACACAAAATCCACCTGCATATCTGAAACAAAGCACATTTATTACCCGTCGGCATTTGCACTAATAACATTGAAATTCTATTATGGTCGTCTTCTTTTATTTACTTATTGGCATACGGCCTATTGTTGTATTGTAATCATTAGCCAGGTGTTACGGATTTACAGTACAAGCTGATTCTAGGAAATTCGGTCCGATTGAGGGAGGAGTGAGTCAAGCGAGAACCACGAACGAAGCGAAACGTGTGTACTACAATTGGGAATCTTTTAGAGATGGACTTTGCGCGTTTTATTGAATTACGACCTTCTGCATTACGTTTGGACTTGTTGTGTTCAGTTATATTTGTACATGTGTTATACGTGCTTGTGTAGTTCTAATAAACTCTATAATAATTGTAACGGCATTTTAATTCGATTCTCGTGATTCGTAACAATATGATGAGTACTTTGCTTCGACTATTAAGAAATTATTATTGGAATTCAGGTGTTCTCAATCACGTATTTAAAATAATAGTCTATAATCATACATTAAAAGTTGTCATTAATGCGAATGACCTAAAATCTGATAAGATGCTGTAAAGTTTATAAGCTTTTTACTAAAACCGAAAGATTTCTGGCAAACCCCGGCCGCCCTGTGTCCTTAACATAGGTCAGGCCCTGTACATTGTGCCGGAGGGTTTAAACCCCAAAGCAAGCTTATTTTAGCCCTATATCGGCAGCCTTTTCATACGTGACAAATAAAGTATCTGAGGGTATAATTTTATTTGGAATATAAAGGATAGAGACTATGTTCAACTTCAATCTTAAACTTAAACACCAAATTTAGTTACGAAGTCAGATGGACTTCAGAATTATACTCGTGGAAAAGTAATAAACAGACAGGCAAAGTTATTTTCGCGTTTATGTAATATTAGTAATTAAATGTAGACAAGGCAATCTAGAGTAACGGGCTCCTGCTTCTTGGGAGTAGTTTATTATAATTAAGTAATGTTACAAGATATTCTATTTTAGTCGCGGCCTGCAGTCTATTAATATCTCATGAATTGTACCTTATTATGCAAGTGAATTTATAAGTCAAGTACTTACAATGACTAAGGCGGTCGATCAGTTTTTGGTAATATATGGTAACTAGCTTCTGCCCGCGGCTTCGACCGCGTGGAATAGTTAAAAATAAGTAAGTTAAAAAAACCCCCGATTTTGAAACATTCTTCATTGATGCTTCGCTTCTATTGATATTAGCGTGATAATATATAGCCTTCCTCGATAAATGGGCAATCTAAGACTGAAAGAATTTTGCAAATCAGACCGGTAGTTCCTGAGCTTAGCGCGTTCAAGCAAACAAACAAACTCTTCAGCTTTATATTAGTATAACATGTTAAAATAATAACTCAATGGACGTTCTATACCACGTTACTGGGTTAGGGTCCCTATGTCTTGGGGAGAATCTTCATTTGTTTAAGGCGGGTCCAAATAGGTAATTTTCATTTTCAGGTTATTACGAATTATTTTCTATATTGTCAGTGGATTGTGTGTGATATGATGATTTGTGATGTGACAGAAGATGTATGTCAGAATACATGGAGTGTGAAAGGAAAAGAGATTTTTAGAAATAAATATTTTCTTTCTTTCTTTAACATATTGTGCCGATCCCAAATAATTGAGATAAGGTGAAAGAAAAGAGAATGTCATGTGTGATAATTATAAAAATTGATATGAACTATGGTACATTAAATCCTGAATCAAATTTAATACAAGAGCAAGGATTAAATTAGCTTGCTCCAATTAATTTTAAAAATATCATTATAAATATAATTGTAATTACTATTTAAACAAGAACCTATTATTTAACTTAATAAAATTATGACGTTATATCTTATTAATGTCATAAAACTGCTGTGGCGTTTTTGTAGGATTATAAAATTAATTTGACTGTCAATTACAGTACCTAAGTCCTATATCGTTTCTAGAGATGTGCTCTTTTACTAATAGTTTCTTAATTATTTGATGTTAAAGAAGTTGTTACAACCTGCTAACTATGTCATTTATATAATTAATTATATTTATTGATCAACTCAGTCAATTGGATAGGTTTATTTAGATTCTTTATAAGTAACCCTTTTGTCGTAGGTGGTCGTAATGTTTTATGAGCGTTTTTTATGATTTTTCTGAACCCTTTTTACTTTCCCAATAAATGAAATGGAGTACAAAATATCTTTAACATTTCATAACTTTGCTTCATTGTTTAATTGTTTCTTCTTCGCGGTCTTAGAAATGACTTTGTACTTTCTATATCGTAATACTGGGATTATAATATAAGATATTTCTTATCCCGAATAATGGGATAACTTCCAAAGAATAATACTACTATCAGATTTAAGAAGTCCCAGTCCTAGGTTCAGGCCTATTTATTTTTAAGGGAAATGGTATACCAGCCACACTTATCCAAGCAGTGGGTGTCAAACATTGTTTATCTCGAAATGCCGTTTTTACCTTCAGGATAATATCTTGTACGTGGCGATGGGACATTATCCAGGGACAGGATTAGAAGTCTCCTAATTATAGTGATACGTAGGTGTATTTAGGAATTTTGTGGATTACGCGTCTCAAATTTACTCGAGCTAAACCGCGAGGAAAGTTAGTGGGTACACAAAATATGAAGTCTTCAAGTTGCTTCTTGTACATTGTCTTCCACCGTGAAAGCAGGTGAGTGGTCGACTGGTTAGAAGCGCAGAGGCAGCGCGCGCGAGCGGGAGCTGGTGCGGGTGCGCGCACGCAGGTGCTGGCAAGGCCTTGCCGCAAGCGCGCGCGCGGTATGCGGTCGCACCGGTTCTTCGAGCAGCGCGTATTTTTTATACACCAACATCATCGACATTGTTGTTAAGTTTTGCTATGATGCAAAAAAATCAAGTTAATTCAGTTGCAAGTTCTTATACAAGCTCAAAGCCGTTATAACAAGAATCGAGAAGAGCATTTCGTTCCATATCCGCGTTCTGTAATTATTTTTATTATCTACAGTTAGTTCAAAAGCCATCCTATGTCAGATTTGTTTATTTCGAAAATTGTTGAATGAGTCAGTATTTTCATTAAGTTCCAAGAAACATTGCAATCACTCAAAATTTGACAGTCCAATTACCAACCAATTCGATAGAATGTATGTACTTAAACATTTTAAATCCGTCACGGAATTGCCTTATTTTTATTGATATTTTTAACCGCGATATACTACCCACAAAAGATTGAAACAATCATTCAGAAAAAAATAACATTCACTTCATATATTCATACTGTTTATTTTGTTAAAGCTGCATACTAGCACAAAAAATTGTAGATTTTTAGTAGATGCCATTTTCGCGAACTAACCAAACCTTTTATTTTGTGTACATTTATACGATTCTTTTTTTATAAATAAACTAACAATGTAAAATCTAAGCTCTGGTAGTTTTTATTCAGTCACAGATGCATTAGTGAATCATTTTCGTCTCAAACTGGCGTATTAATTGAAGTCAGTTCGATTCCTGGCCGGGAAGCGTGCACCATTCAGGCAATTTTATGATCTTATGTACATATTGTTACAATTAACGACGAAGGAAAATAGCGTCGTGAATGATGATCGTTCGTGATGAAACCTGCACCGTATAAATGGTTATATATATAACCGTTTGTAAAATCAGCCAATCCGGCATGGACTAGCGTGGCGGATGTACTCTCCGTTCCCTTAAAATGCATTCTTGAATTCCCTAAAACACCAATGTTTTGTGGCTTTATATAAAATTTTTGATCTATTGATATAATTAATTTAAATATTGTAGAAAAATAAAATAATGGTAGCTCTTTTAGCCGATAACACTATAACACAAATAAGGATTACAATATTGTCACGAATTTGTAGGGGATTTGTAGGATGTAAATTCGAAAATGCCGTTGGAATGATCACAAAGTTTATTAGAAGTACACACACGTAATTCACAGTTATTACAAGTATAGCCGAATACAACAAAACCAAACCGTAGGGCAGAAAATTGTTATCACATTAATCGCGCAATGTTCGTCGTTATAAAATACTCGCTCCGAAAGTGCACTAGGTAAAGCTTCGTTCGCTGTCAGAACGCGACTGGCGCATTTCCCGACTGACCAATCCTCATCCATTTGTAAATTAGAAATGGCCTCCTAGGAACACGCCGCCCACTGGTTCTTGAAATCGTTAAATGGTCAGCTTGATGACTTCCAAAAATTTTCATGAAATACCAACAGAAGAAAAAGAGGGTTTGATGACGTCTTACGGCAGCGTGAACAAAGAGATTAGCGCGAACAATAGATTACACAAATTCAAAGGGGTAATAAGACACCTGTAAATGATTAATATCGGCTTGCAACAATATACACAACTAACCATAATATGAATATTTAACTATTGCATAAATCTCGAAAACCGCGAAAAATAAATAATTAGGGTATTCGGACACAGTCTGAAACTGCACAAAGATCTTATCGAACAGCACTTGACCAACATTATCTTAACGAAGTGGATGAAGGTTTACCGTTAGATTCAGTAAAATTAGACTTGATAGTAATAACTTAATTGGTAAATTAGCATAATTATTATATATTGGAGTTGTTTATTTCAAATCACTTTTTTAATATTTATTATTTAGTAGATTAAATTAATAATGCAAATAAATCAATATCATGGTAATTTTATCATAATTAATAGGTTGGGGAAAAAGTCTTTTCGCATATAGTATGTATGAACTTGTAATAAGATCTTTTTGGCTATACCGTTTGTATCTGGCTGGTTTTGGTATCATTAAAAAGTTTTAATTTTAAAGAAGACAATTCCAAATTCAAATTAGGAAAATGTGTGATTTTCATTTGTTTTTCTTATTGTTAAAATGAGTGAATCTAATGAAGAAATTCGATACATTTTAAAATTTTACTACAAAAAGGTAAAAATGCAACACAAGCCGCGAAAACTTTTTTTGATGTTTATGGACCTAATACAGTATCTGTGAGAGTAGCGCAAATTTGGTTTAAGCGTTTTCAATCCGGAAATTTTGATATCAAAGATGCACGTTGCTCTGGTCGCCCTGTTACGGACAAAATTGATGCCATTTTTGAAAAAGTGGAGCAAGATCGGCATATTAGTGGTTACGATGTAGCTGGAGAACTGGGAATTGACCACAAAACGGTTATGGTGCATTTGAAAAATGCTGGGTACACAAAAAAGCTCGATATTTGGGTGCCTCATGAGCTCACTGAAAGAAACCTAATTAACCGTGTACTCATTTGTGATTCTTTATTACGACGTAATGAAACCGAATCATTTTTGAAGAAGCTGATAACTGGTGATGAAAAGTGGATCACGTACGACAAGAACTTGCGAAAAAGATCGTGGTCAAAGGCCGGTCAGGCTTCACAGACTGTGTCGAAACCCGGGTTAACTCGCAACAAGGTGATGCTGTGTGTATGGTGGGATTGGAAGGGCATTATTAATTGTGAGCTGTTACCGCCAGGCAGAACCATCGATTCTGAACTGTACTGCGAACAACTGATGAGATTAAAGCAAAAAGTTGAGAGAAAGCGGCCGGAATTAATCAATAGAAGGAGTGTGGTTTTTCACCTTGATAACGCTAGACCTCACACATGTTTAGCCACTCAGCAAAAATTATGAGAGTTTGGCTGGGAGGTGTTAATGCATCCGTCGTATAGTCCTGACCTTGCACCTTCAGATTTTCACCTGTTTCGGTCTCTGCAGAATTCCTTAGGCAGTGTCAGGTTAACATCACGAGAGGACTGCCAAAACCACTTGTCGCAGTTTTTTGATCAGAAGTCCCTAGCAATGGGATCACGTCCCTACCTACAAGATGGCCAAAAGTTATCCAACAAAATGGCCCCTACATACTTTAGTCAAAGAAATAAACTTTATAAAAAAAATCTTTTGAATTTTTGTATAAAATGCGAAGAAACTTTTTCCCCAACCTAATATATATTATTTAGCAAATTTATTAGTAGTACTATTTATGTCGATGCTTATACACGATGTTAAGGGTTAAAGATTCTATTAACTTTCTTATATAAAAAGAATTCAAAACCTACCGACAATAATAAAGAGTTTAATATAACTGTTATAGTTATAAATGTGAATGTACAAATTTTTCGCACCGCAACCGCTGTGGCGTAATACCGTTTATGATGCATATAATTATTTGTCTGCTACTAACGAGGAAAAAACATTTTGCATCTAACTTCCTTATGCGCACCACCGTTAAAGGGAATAACTTACCGGAGTCTGTTTCTTAATAATTTAAGTCTCCCAGACGTGACTGAAGAGTTATTTCTCCATAAGCGTGTTTTGTCTTACAACGTATCGATATTTAAACATTTATTTATTTATTTATTTATTAACTTACAAACATCGCTATCATTACAGTTGTACATTACATTACATCACTAGCTAGTAGTCAGACTCGGACCTATACTATCATACATACACTTTTGACGTCTGTGGAAGCGGAAATGTCAGCAAATATTGACTCGAGCAATAAACTTTCTTTGAAATATCGTATTGATAACGAACCTATCTAAACATATCCTACACGCATGTACATTTTTGTAGCGTTCAGTTACATCTATGACAGCTATCTTAATTTTTTTTCGGGTTTACTACACTATTGTATAAGGGCATATAGAAGACAATAGCAAATTTTCATCTGTATAATGTCAATAATGTTTGACAATTTTTTACGTCTGTAATTTACAGAGACAGACGAACAAACAAACGTGTTGAAATTATAAGAATCGCATATTTTCTATTAGGCTATGGATCCCTAAAAAGATGAAATATTATGTATGTGTCGTAGATGAAGACCCTTTACACGTGAGGATCGAATGTACAAAGGCGCCAATGCGACAGTGCGCCAACTACCCACACTCGGCCTTGCGCTGTCGCCGCCCTGGGATCATTTACTTGCCAGATACAATTACAAAATGTCGATTGCATACATTTTCATTTTGAATATGCTCACCACCGTATTTGTCAATAAACATAAAGTTAGATTCGGTCTGATCCCATTCGTGAAATATCCAGGCGACTTACCCAGTCCATTAAGATCCAGATTGATGAATGATGTCCTTCTTCAATAACTGACTGACCTTTTTGATAATATTTTATAAGTAGAGCAAAATAGTATAGGATACGATTATGTTGAGCCTTGTGGATAAAACTGGTGACTATCGACTATATTGTTGATTTGGTTACGGAACCATAACACAGCACTTAGCAGGTAGCTCAATCTAAAAAACTAGTTATGGATAATGTTCAAAATATTTTCAGTAGATTTTTTTAAGCTTTGGAAATATTTTGTACCTTGTCTTTTTTCCGAATTATCCACCTGAGACACACAAACACAATTTTTACGACTTTCGGAAATAATACGTCAGCGTCCATTGTGTTTCTTAAAACAACTCATTACAGAATATAATTAATTAATTACGTTAAATCACCCTTCTACGACGGCCACGATACATTTAACCACTCTATATTTTTTACGATTTTACTACATACATTTGTAGCGCAAATATAGACTACATCGTCCTGTCGAATTATATCTATAACTATAAAGGCCTGTATAGTTTCTGAGGAATCGTACAGTTTCTGAGGGAATTGACTATGAGATACACAGAAAGACGGACAGACGGACATTTCATAAAGATTCCGTTTTCCTAAAAATCGAATCATATCAACCATCCGATAGTTTGTCTGTTAGGGCCCGGTTTCTATATCTTACCGACAGTTTGATATTGATGACAGAATTTGACATAAGCTCCATACAAGTAATGTCAAAATCCAACCGATGAATGAATAGGATATTGATATAGAAGGATATAGGAATCGGCCATAAATTTTCAAAGACATAGTTGTCGATGACCGGAAGTCACATTTAGGAAATAAGCATTATTGGACGTGCTGCCATTTTCTTGAGCACGCTTTTTCTAATTATGCTTTAAAATTCAAACACACGGAAGATATAAATAAAGTAGTCCTTAGAATATTATTTTTTTATTATTTAATTAAAATTTTACCTTTTCTTATATTTTTGGTTGTGACAAAATTTTCTTTGAAAAAATTGTATTAATATCGTAAAACATTTCTTTTAGTTTAACTATGTATATGGTATATATATTTTAATACAATCCGCTGACCTGACCTGATCGCTGACATATTCATACATTGACCATGATTCATGACCTACTAATACCATGTAAAAAGATAGTATTCTTCTATGGTAAGATTAAAGTTTTAAAGTATACAAGAAGAATATTTTAAAACTTCAGTATTTAGACATAGTTCTTGCAACATGGTCTTGATACATACAATTATATGCGAGTTACTATAGTGAAGTTTCCGAGCAGTCGAGCAGTCTGTAGAGAGCGATTCCATTCTGCAATAAATTAAGAGATATAAACATTACAAATGTTAGCGTCCTCGTTTTGTATGACGCTTTTCTTGTCTTATACTTTTGAATAACTTTATATTAATTTAAGAAATACTTTACTGGATACTTTTACACTTTATTTGTTATCGTTGACTGTGATTATACGAACAGTTTATAAGGTGTTTTAGAACTAAGTGGTTCATAGTTCTCCCTATAGCCTTGACATTTTTTTTTATTGTGAAGTTGACAATATGGCAGACGGTCCTCCTGATGGAAAATGGATACCGTCACCTATAGACCCTTGCAATAGCGAGGGCGAAATCACCGCGTTGTCAGCCTTTAGGATCATGGGAGAGAGATAGAGATAATGGGATAGAGGGATCAAACAGGAACAATGGAATAGGGGAAGGTGGGGAAGGGGACACGTCTCCAGAGACCATCGTATCTTTCACTCACCGCACGAAACATAAATACCCATACTATAATAAATCTGTAAATGGTTCGAGTTTGTACAATGCGTTTAAAAATGGGAAAAAGCCAGGGGGATAATACGGACCAGGAGATACCGAAAATGCAATTTTTAGAATTTTGTCTATCTGTGTGTCTGTCTTTCTGTCTGTCTGTCTGTTAGAGCATCACGTGAAAACTACTAAACGGATTTAAATGAAACTCGACATAGCTTATATCCAGGAACGTACCTTAGGATACGTTTTATCCCGATAAATGAAGTAGTTCCCTTAGAATAGATGGATTAGCAAAAAAGATGGCGCTGCAATCGCGTTTTTCAATTCACTAACAAATACCTACATTGTTATAAATAACATAACATTCATTGTATTACTTCGAATCAGGTAGGCATCGACTCGCCTCTAGTTTTTGCTGGGCAGTTGTCTAGACTATATGGACTTAGTTTCTTTGTTATTATTATATTACTGCCTAGGGTTTGACACGCGGCTAAGCCGTGGGGGCAAGCTCTATATTATAGATAGACCAGAGTCTATCTGTAATATTATAAAATTCTAATTTTGCCGTGTCTGTACATTGAAGCTATTAAAAAAAAAACATCTGAGGTATACTATATACACAATGGTGTAATTTTTTTAGACCTTGTCTGTTTTTCTTTTTGTTCGGGATGTACGTAATACTACTGGGCCAATTTCTATGCGGTTTTCGCTAATCGCTACTTTTTAACATAGGAATCCCGCAGGTATTTTTCTCGGTTCTTTTTATTTAATTTATTCATGACCATAGAATCTATGTCTTTCAGTCGGAAACATGTTTAAAATGAACTTATGCTATGTGTAGCACAGCTGAACTGTAGGTTATCTGTTGGTCAATTATCAAGTTCTTGTGACAACTCAAAAGGTCACATTTGACTATACAGTTCACATTTTTTAGAAACACATAATTACTACTCAAAAATTATCAATATCCGACAACTATTGTTCATTAAAGAGTAATTTTGGGCATTTTTAGAAAATGGCCAGATTAAAAAAAGATTCGGATTTCAAAGTGATTATTTCCCTGATCGATAGCTTTTATCTAATAAAAAAGTGTATGATATTTTTATCCCTGATATCCCGCGAGAATTTTCCCGGAAGCGGTTTGTATTTGGGTGCAAAAAATTTGCTTAATCCGACACAATTTTTACTAAAACGATAGGCTACGTTTTTTTTAAAATGCTGCGATACTTTGTGTCCTGGTAATTTCAAGTCAAGCGTGGACGAAGTAGCGGGCATATCCTAGTACTACATATAAAGCAAGTGACATTGTTTTTATGGTTGGTATGTCATAATAATAATTAGCAGTGCCCAGTCGGGTCATCTCTAATGGCCATAGATATATAGAGGAAGAAGACCACCTGGTGTTCTTCTATGACCATAAGAAGCATCAGAGAGTTTAGAATGTCGAGTAAAACATCTTTACCTCGGCTTCAATTCAGCGTGCAACTACCCGTTGGTAGCTGGGTTCGGAGCTGTTGGAGACTTCCCACATAACGGTGTCCGCTCAACTGTTCTCGCTGGCCAATCTGCGATATCCGAAGTCCTTCGAAGTATTTGCATTGGTTCCGACTGTGGCTTAGTGGGCCAGTCATTAGCGAATGATGACCATCTTCGACTTTGGGTGACCATCTGTGGGTCTGCAAGCTGTGTTCGCGTCTATATGTGTACAATAATATTTCTATTCATATCTTCTGAACCCTGCAAGTTATCGAAATAAAGCATGGACAAAAATTAAAATTACTGTTGTATGTAATAGTTAAAATTTCATTAAAATCCGTTGAGCCGTGTCGGAGCTTATTCTAAAGATTCTCGCAAAGATGAGAGAATCTTTCAGACATTGAGAGACGAACGTTCCAAAATTATTAATCCGCATAGTATAAATAGGAATTTTCACTATTAAATTTTGTCATTAATTTTGAAATCACACATGAACACAAAACATACACATACATATTGTCCAACTAAAAAAGTTATAACCGTGTATTAAAACACTAGCTCTACACGCAACTTCATTCGTGCGGGTTTCACACTCGTCGTTATAATATTGTGACCAATTAAAAAATTTAAAAAAAAAATTTAACCTGAGTGTTTTTCGGATATATTACTGTAAAGTTTTATCAAATCCAATTCATTCAGTATTTTTTGCGTGAAAGAGCAACAAACACCTATTTATGTTTACAAACTATCTCGTTTATAATATACAGGCTGCAATGGACAACACCAAAACCTGGAGTAGATTCCAGACTCGCATATCAGATTAACTAACGGAAATTTCGTTTACGAAATTTAATAAGCTAGGAATTGAACTCTTGTCCTCTGTATTCCACTACAAATATTATTTTCAGCACCGATACAAAATCTAAAAAGTAGATGCGAAAAATTTAAAAAGTAATATTTACAAAATTTGTCTAATTTGAATTATTTCATAATAATCGAAGGTGTGACCGGAAAATTACGCAAATGGTCAGGAAGTGTTGAGAATATTTGTCGAATTGTGCTATCAAAGGAACGGGAAGTGCCGTGGCGGTTACCAAAAAACTGACTGACATTGTACCTAATAGTAACACGGATCGATTATATATGGGTTGATTTTATTTATTCAAACGTACGAAACGTTGTGATATGAAACTCGATGAAACGAAAAAGCGACACTAAAAAGAGATAAACACATAAATCTATAGATCTAAGCCTACGATGAGACACGAGTTTTACATTGTGCAACACAGGTTAGAGAGTCAATAAGACCGGTGATTGATGATAGGTCCAATTTGGACCGAAATAAAACTGATAATAATATTTTTTAAACTAAAACAGTGAAAAATTGAAAGTGATATTTAAGAAATTTAATTTGAATTGTAATATGTGGATAGATCCAGGCTAAAGGAATTATATTTATATTAATAAAAGTTTGAGAACAATTATCTGTGATATTATATATATATATATATATATATATATATATATATATTATTATATTCTCTGAAGTTTCATTTCTACTGCGTGTGAACTACACACACATTTTTCTCCCAACGTATGCTGATAAGTAGGTATCAGTGATGCGGGGTGGAAATTCAACTAGGGTAAGCCGGTTGAAAAAACTTTTATTTTCTTATTATTATTCTTATTTTCTTATTATATGTATTTTCATTTTTGCTATCTTACCGCATATTTTGAAACAAAAGCTAGTGCTCGATCGGGTTTAGGAGTTGCTATTTCATCCAATACGTGTGATAATCCGCCGAGCATAAGAGACAGTAATACAGTAGGGATATATGCACGAATAAAAAACGTAAGCGTCAATAAATTCACGACGTTTTCAAGCTTTCGGTCACTAGTTAATTTATAGAGACACTAGTAATAATAGGTATAAACAGAACGCGAAAGCGCCAGTGAATGCATGGCGCTTTCGACTTTTTGGTCGCTAGTTGCGTAGTAGTAGGCTATGGGGAATTGTGTTGTGTATGAAGTCAACGCCACTGATAGTATCTAAAGTTATTCATGTTATTTACAGAGATTATGAGAATTTATATTATTAATTAATTAAAAACTGCAATTTTAATTACTTTCTTTCCCACAAATCTCTATTAATATTATAAATTTAAAAGTAAATCTGTCTCTCCGTTAGGTTTTCACGGAAAAACTACTGAATCCATTTGGCTGAAATTCGGTATATATGTCATTTTAATACCGAGGGTGGACAAGGGATACTATCATCTAGGATAATGGGATAGATTTATGTAATGGTTATCCTAGGAAGTAGGAGTAGTAGAAAGTAGGTTTTGTTTATGTCGTGACTTGCCATTTTGGTTATTTTAGTCATTTTGGTCGTTTTTGTTATTTATGTAGTTTACAGATAGATTGAGATAAATAAAACTAGAACGGGTTGAATTAGAGGACGGAAGTTTGTGTGGGAAACCAATCATTTCTCAAGTTTATAGATATAAAAAAATATCATTTATAAGAAAAATGTAATAGCAACTCGGTTTGTCTGTCTGTTAAGCTTTCACGGAAAAACTACTACGATTCTGGATCGGTTTTCATGTAATATTGTTTAAATATAGTTTTAATACCGAATATCGACATAAATCCGTGCAGGAACGGAGAAAGAATACAATTCCCGCGGTCGGGCGGCCTGTCGTAAGAGGCGACAAAACAACCCACAGCCAGGTGGTAGGGTATTTGCTCGACTGGATGGCGACCATCCTGGTCTAGAGTCAGCCACCATAACAACCTTGTGTTGTATTCCGGCATTAGTGACCAAGTTCCAGTCTCCCTTAAGAGAGCACCAGCACATTTGTAGCACCTTTGGTGTTGCAAATGTTCATAGGCGATGGTAACCGCTTACCATCAGGTGAGCCGTCTGCCTGTCTGCTGAACTCCTGCAATTAAAAAAAAATACTTTTCATGCCGGGAGATGGGATAGTTTGCGATATAAAAAGAAGTGAATCTTCCGGAGGCAAATAGCTCTAACATAAAAATGTAATACAATGTAACCTGTATGTATTAAGGCATTCTCTTTAAACAAGAGGTATACACTAGAGTTTGAACCGTGGCGCAGCCGCAGGGTAAACTTTACTATAAATATAAAGATCTTTCAAGTCGAATAAAACCTTGATTTTCGTATGAAGGTTACGTTAACGTGGCCTGTAACTGCTGCAAGTACTACGTAAGTACCTATAATCTGTTCTATTTTATTCCATAAACATTATCGGATAATGGCCAATCGACAGACTTGCAGTTATTAACCGACATGTAATATAAATATTTGAGGGTGATTTCAAAGAGAGCCGCACGAGAAATTCTGACGATGTAATGAAAAACAATAAACAGTTAAGATGTAAGGGATGACCTCGTATTCATTTTACATTATAACATGCGATCGAGTAGCAAGTCTTTGTTTTAATAAATTCATCTTATAAATATTCATACCTGTTCATCGAAGGCAAATAAGATAGACAGAAGTATTTCAAGATCATATCGATTTTATTGCATGTATTTGTCAAAAAATATGAATATATAACAGATTGTGTTATGATTTTGGGTACCTAATCATAATCTCATGGTGATAATCTCGTAGACGGGGTAGAGTCACTTAAGATTTGGAGAGATTTTGTGTGTCTGCGTAACATATAACGGGGAGTGTTTGACCTGGTGCCAATGCCTGGTCTCTTTTTAACAACGGAACTGCTCTCCATCGGCCCGATGTGTTTTAGTGCCCCATCACCCTAATCGTATACCAGGCGTAACCCAATTGACAAACAATATTACCATGGGATAATGATAATTATAAAGTAGGCACAATATTAACGTAGGTATCTATACTCCGAATAACTCGGATAATAAGAAGCTGAGATTCTTTTATTGTAGCTTAATTTTGATTGCAATATGTTGTTTTTTATGGTATCATGAAACTTCAAAGAGAAGTATACCATGATCTCTCTATGTTGCTTGCCACTTTAAGCAGTGTGATAAAAATGTTTATCTGACCTCAAGTAGATAGTTAACTTTCACGTAAGCAAACCTGTAGCATTCTAGAACATACTCAATTTTAAGGAAAGTCAACTCTAGCATCAAGTGAATATCGAGTTACCAATATGGCTGTTCTGACATCTTGGTGTAGTCAAACTGAAACTAGCAACGTAATGACGGCCTCTGTGGTCGAGCGGGCTAAGTCTTAGCCGGCCGAACTCGCTGGAACGCAAAGGCTCCGGGTTCGATTCCTGGCATGGTAGATTTCGGAAAAAGGAACTTTCTGTTATTTACCATGGTCTGGGTGTCTGGGATCGGCCTCAAAGTGGTCCGTTGTATATCACCCATAACACAAGCGTAACTTGCTTAATTTGGGGGGATATACAATGTATGTGTTTGCCGATTTAATAATAATAATAATGTTAGTGCTCTCAAACACCTTAGAGCACTAAGGTGTTTGAGCTCGAAGGTGATTGTAGACAATAAAAATAAAGTATACGATTCGATTTTGTCGTCTTTATCTGGCTTCCATTCAAAGCTAGTGTCTATGTTTAATACGAGATTAATGTACGTAATATCTACAAACCATTAGTTTACTCGATTGACGTCATAGCCATTGGTGTAATACGATCTTTGTTAAAGTTATTCTGTAGTTGATAGAAATATCACATGATCCAAAGTTATATATATATGTTTAGACAGTTTGGTTCAGGCATTTCAATTTTTAGCTTATATTAAGTTCTTCATTCGTTATTTTATTTCTATTATTTAAGTTCATATGGAAGTTGTGTAAAATTTTCTATTGTAAATATTTAGAACTAAATAAATCATTCGGGATAAATTACATACAGATAGAATTTGTATTTAAAATACCTAATCTACGTAATCTTAAATATACTTTCTGAATAGAAAAGATAGGAAAAGATAATATGGAGCCAAGAAAATATTTTTATAGTAAGATCATGAATTGAATTTATAAAATTGTTAAACCAAGCATTGATTTCTCATAAAACATTTTTAAACTTATATTTCTGTTGCTAGCTTATGTAATATTACGATTAGTGTACGTCTGCGTTGCATTTCTTGCAAGGGACCGACAGATAAGTATTGCGCTCTGTTTGGTGTTAAAACGCTTTATAATTTTACAGACTTGTGCAAATGTTGGCGGCTAATATTGATCATGTCTGCCAGTTTAGATGCTAATGAGTTGCTTGACTTCTAGTATTTTTATATATTCGTTATCGAATAACCATTTCCTTGTTTCAGCGTAACAAAACAATCCGATTGCAATTAACTATTTTAGATTTTTATACTTTATAGATTTGTTACGATGTACTCTACGAAAAATATGAAAAAGTTACGCATTTACAACTAATGTATAATGTATGTATTTTTTATAAATAAGTCTCAACAAAGAAAGCGGTTTGTATCCAACTTATTGACATAATATGCGTAAGCACGGTCTTAAGTGGAAAAGCAATTAAAATATTTCCTGCTGACTCCTTGCCACACGCTCGAGTAAATACGGCTTAGAACAAAGGACTAGTCGAAAGATCGTATCAAAATTATACATCTATGTGTTTGCAGACCACGGGCCGTAAATATGGCCGGGAATTTTGGAAGGCTTGCGTGGGGTCATGGGAAGGCCAACATGTAGAGTGCCCTTGACAAATTTAATCTAAATGTGGCGTGACACTAACCGGCGATTATCCCTGTCTACACCATATAAAAATGCACCCAAGGACAAGCTCCGGTTAATGTAGGACTATTGTAGGGAATGAGAACAAGAGGTACTATAGCGTCAGCCCGTTACAATGTTAGGGGAACATGGATAAAATGGGCAGACGTTGACTCGCCACTCACTGCATGGGCCCCTAAAATGCCATACAAGATTAGCGAGGGCAACATGGATGTGAGTAGTTATGGGGCAAGGAGAGGTGGGCTACAGGTTCACCGAAGCTACTTCTGACGTTATGCCTTTTATCACTTCCACCCCTGGAGCTTGAGTCTTACCTCTACCGATCTCCACTCCGTGCCGGCTGGTTAAGGCAAGCAAGGAGGCGGGGGCCTTGCCTTGGTCGGGTCCGAGGTGTCGCCACACACCTAAGGCTTCGCCACAAAGCCGCCCTGCGGCTTATTAATTATTATTAAATTTATTAAGTATCAAAATGATTATTATGATGATTCCGTTTTATGATCCTAGTTTCATAACATTATTATTATGATGATTCCGTTTTATGAGCACACCTAGTTTCCACTTACTGAGTAAGTATTATACTATTGTTTACCGCTGACGCCCATATAATAGTTTGTAACTAGGCGTCAGACGGGATCTGGGATATAGGGACAGCCTTGGAGGCAAAAAGACACATCTTGGCACATCTTCACACATCTTCACAACGGCACACATGTACTTCTCTCATCACAACTCAAAGACTCTCTTGCAAAATGTGTACTATTTTATTCGTGTAAAAAGTTAAATAATAATCATACAGTCCATTACTCCCGAGTTTTAATTCTCCAAACAAGAAGCAACTGCCACCAATACTATTGTTTATACGATATAATAGTTTGTAACATGTGCTTGCATATATTATTATTATTATTGCATCTGTTTGCATGAAACAAGTATGTTTATTTTAGTAATTATTATTATTTATAGTGTTACTATTATATTATTATTAGTATTTAGCTGTTGGACTTTTTATTGTAGAGTGAATCATGGTGTACCTGTGGCCTACGTAATCTGTGCGAACATAAGTCTGCGATTGCATATGTGCTATAATTTGTTTTATTTATTTACAAGTAACATGTGTCCTTCCCGTCTCCAAATACTAGCAAACGTAACATTTATAATATCAAATGTATTATTTTAATTAAAAAATATTTCCCGAATATTTATCATTTTTCAGAAACCCTCACAAATATGATTGAAGTTTATAATCGTAAATGTACGACTGATTTTGTGTAGGATATTATTCCATTTATATAATCTTTTGATTAAATCTATGAAATTTAGGCAAAAATATAGACTTAAAACTATAGCAGTAAGGTAAGTAAGGACTGTACGGACAAAGTGCCTCATGGTCTTGCAGTAACAGTGGACGACGAGTGTTGTTATTGTGTATTCATCTATATTTAACGTTTTGCATTTTTTATTTATTTTTAAATATGGGATTAAGTATGATTTCACCCCTGCATTGTCTTTATAAAACTACCATCATTGTGCGAGTTCGAATTGCAGACAGCTACTCGTTAATTTGTAATACAATGGTGTTTTTTGACTCATGTAGATTAAATGTCATAAATATTCAAATAATTTTATATTAACGAAATATTAAAACTCATAATCATTAATTATCTTAATATAAGCGAATTCTTTGAATAAATTCTTCTAAAAATTCTTTGAATGAAATTTCTGTATAAGAAGTAAATGTCAAATACATTTAAGTTTTTCGGTCTGTTTATTTATTTGTCTATATATTTTTTATTTATTACTGAAGCACAGCAGACAGGCTGAAGGAGTGTGATGGAAAGTGGTTACCACCGCCTATGGTCATTAGTAACACCAGAGGTGCTGCCAATGTGCTGCCGGCCTCGATGAGGAAACTGGAAACTGGCCACTGATGCCGGAACACAGTTATATTGTATACATGTGTATGGCCACATTAAATTATTTATTATTCGTACTATAACATAGATAAAGATGAAAGGGAATGGGTTTCTGTGCACTAGAATACAGAAAAAAAATAGAGATCCAATTGCAAAAACGTTACATATTATTCGTCGCTAAGGAGTGCTTGGCTTTGCGTAGTCTGCGATGCACTTGGACGGTTTTTTGTACCTTAAAAAATCTTTAATTTACTAAACTATACCAATAAAGATAATTAGTGTCTGTCTGTGATTTCAAAATAAATGCCAAAATTTAAGTGTGTCCGCTAATTGTACTGTTACGAGTTGCAGGACACGAATTAAAATGCCGTTGGAATTATTGTAGAGTTTATTAGAACTATACAAACACGTATAACACAGATACAAATATAACCGACCGCAATAAGTCCAAACGTAATGCAGGAGAACGTAATTCAAATACACGCGCAAAGTCTGTCAATAAATAGATTACCGAATGTACACACGTCTTGCTTCGATTGTGGTTATCGCTCGACTGCTCATCTCTCCATTAGGGCATTGCTTTATACTACCTAGATGCAATATGTCTGCCTGATCGCATGGACCGTATTTCTTAGAATCACACCTGGCTAATGACTACCATAAAAAATTACAATACACAATGGGCTATTTTTCTAATCACAAATTTTAAACACAAAGTAAACAAAAGAAGTCCAAATGCCGAAAAGATAATAAAATGTCTACAGGTATGAAGGTGTGAATTTTTCTTTTGTGGGCGTTCAGGTTATTTTTGCCTGTGAGTTTCTTTTAAGTTTATTTCTGATAAGTTTCGAAGTCGATTAAAGCAGTAATTTCATCTTAAAATTTCGTGTATGTGAAACATATATTTTTATATCTTTAGAAGATTTAATCTATACTAATATATAAAGCTGAAGAGTTTGTTTGTTTGTTTGCATGAACGCGCTAATCTCAGAGCTTCCGCCGCGTGCGCTGCGAAAACGGTTAAAATCATGTGTGACAGAATTGGAAACGGTTGCAAAGAAAATTGACGGTTTCGCAAAAATCATGTGTGACAGAATTGTTCCCCTTTAAAAGTTCTAAAAAAAAGTCCGCGACAGCATAAAATATATCTATCTTTTAAGATTGGTTCACTATAATCTTTTATATGCTAACCAAATTTGTTCTAAAATAATGCAATATTTGCGAAGGTGTTTTTATAAACATGATATTAATCCTTATCCAAATAAATACGTTATTCATCACAAGTATTTAATTTAAAACAAAATTGCTATTACATCATTCGATTACAATTATTATCTTAGGAGATATCGCAGTTTTAAAATAACATCGCAGCAAAATGTTGATTAAGTACTGTCCGTATTTTTATGATGTGCAAGGCCGGCGGGCATTTATGAGGGGGAAGGGCGGTGGGGTACCTTCTACGTAAACAAAGTCGCGAGTTAAAATTAGCGTTAGCCCAAAGTAACTATTCCACGCGGACGAAGTCGCGGGCAGAAGCTAGTTAAATATGTAAAGGCCGTGTCTGAAGAGAACGAAGTGGCGGGCACAGCTAGTTTTCAATATACAACCAGACCAAATAAGTTCTATTGCCAAAGTCGAGTATGTTAATTTCCAGGATTGAGACATAATATGTAAAGTTGTGTCTCTTTTACAGAACGGTTTCGTCGAGTGTCGTAGTGGAGTAGACGAGTGTGGCCAGATGGACGATTGCGCAGTTGTGATGCCGAGAGAAGGATGCTGCGCTAAATGCAAGGGTTGCTGGTACAATGGGACCGAGCACCCCTCACACACGGAATGGAATGAAGAGGGAAAGGTCCTAAGATGCGAAGCTGGTGTTATCACAATTTCCAGACCCGAATGTTATGCCCCATGCGACAGACCAAAGCACCAGCGACATACACACTATAACTGCCCAGTATGCGATGGTAAGTGTATATATCGACATTCTTTTATAACAATGTCATGAATTGTTTGCATTCACGCTAATGGAATAATGTGGTTTCGTAAACGTCTACGAACGTGCGATTATTAACATTATCAATTAGCTCAATGATGAAGTTGTTAACGATGTGTATATAAAGAACGATGAATTGCACATCTCATAAGGAATAATTGGCGAGAGAATTCAACATCGGTGGCGCAGGCCGGTCTAGCGGCGGCGTTCCGCGGCCCTCGCCCGCCCAGTCAACGAGTCGCCCGTTCGCCCACCCAGACGCGCGTCCACCAAAAAACGACCATCGTAATCTCCGACCCAATACAAAAATCAACACAGGCCTCCACGCGAACTTAATAAAACCATAACCGTTTTCCTTTGCTTCCAAACCTTAACAAGTTTATTAAATCCCATAACAAATAATAGTTATTACGAGATGACGACTCAAAATGGCTTTTGAATATTGCCGACACATTCCAAACTATAGTTTTATTGCCTGTGTTTATATTTTATTAATTACCGGCTAGCCCGCTAAGCGGTAAGAGATCAAGGGAGTCCATGAGTCTCGCTTGTTTCGCTCCATCATTAGACCACAATGAATATGTAGGAATTAAATTATTTTATGATTGTAGCATCGGTGCCTGTACTTTTATAGTTGGTTGTACTGCATTTAAACTTCTATGTCACATAAAGAACGAAGTCGTGCGATGTCGTCTAGCGATTCGCCTACGCGGTCCTAACAATAGTAAAACAAATACCTATAAAATCACACGAGAAATATTGCGCAGTACATACCGTACCTATGGACAATGGACTACTATAACATATACGCTTGTATTATTTGTTTATACCATATTCTAGGTCATAAAGACTAATATGACTTATAAGTAGGTTTATATATGTATAATATATTCAGGCTCAAGACATGATGGCTTGACAGCGTAAACCTTCATAATGGATGCCGAAAACCGCGTGATGAGGATAAGAAAAGAAAAGCAGACTGGATTCTGAAATGTGTAGATTCGAGATGAAATCAAGACTTTATGTTGAATATCTCTAAGTAGTTTAGTTGCTAAAGTTACAAGTGGAAGGAAAAATTTAATTGTAAGCTATTAATACAGAATGTGTTACTGCATATCTCGGATATATAATACAAGACAAATTACATAAGAGTGGCGCCAAATAATAATTACAACGCACTGTGTGTACCTAATAAATAAAAGAGCTCAAGTTTACACTCAATAAAATATGTAATGAAGCGTGAATACTTAGTAATTACGAAGGTTTTTGTTGTAGGTATTAAAGTGTATGTGAATAATGGTGTTAAATTGCTTTTGTGCCTTTTTTATAAAACGAAGTTGTGTTGCTGAGAGGATGTAGCGAAATTATTTTCGCAAGAAGGACCACCCAGATAGATCGTGCACTGTCCTTTCCTTGCGTTTGATCGATTTTAACGTTAGTATAATTAATCCACAGTGGGAGATGAAAGGAATTGATGACGTAATGAGCGCTTATTATACCTTCACGGGGTTTCGTTAAAATTATATATTTCTGTTGGTCGGAAAGTCTCCCACGGCGTTACGTCTCTATTATCGACCATAAATCAAAAAGTTAACAACCTACTTAAAAGGTTGGGGCGGGTGGGTTTTTGTGCGCCGGTCAAAGCGGCCGACGTCGGAACGGCTGCGAGTGCGGGAGCGCTCAACTCAAGTGAATCCTCTGTTTGTTTGTTTTACGATCCCAACAGTGCATTAAGCGTTCTTTTTTATCCCACTGAACATTATTTCTCTTAAGTTTCTGTATATGTTTTATCAACAATGATGTGAGTGATAATTAGCGGCAAACCCAGAACGACGCGCCGGAGATGAATTAGATATGCTACATATGTATATGTATGTACCATTATGTTTTTGCAGATATGTAATCTATTCACGTATATACTTTCTTTTCTCGCTATTTCACCTATATAAATTCGAAATTCATATCATAGTCACATTTTCTGGAATATTTTTAATTATGAAAACATTTATTATTATTAATTATGAACATAGATCTCCGAAAGTACATACATATATAGTTTGTATACATATAAAATTTCATTATTATTCAATATCTATTTATTTCTATAATATTATTTTGTTCGACTTACGTGATGATACACTTAGAATAATACCTGGCACCTTAATGCCATTTAATGCCATAATGTGTGATATTTTTTTTATCCCGGGAAACCCGCGGGAATTTCCCCGGGAGTGGTTCGAATGCATAAAAATTAGCTTATTACGACAAAGTTTCCACTAAAACGCGCTTACTTCTTTTTTAAATGCTGCGTTCCCCAGGAATGCCGCGGGAATTTCAAATCAAGCGTTAGCAAGGCCGCGGGCATATCCTAGTAATATAATATATTTATATACAATTTAATTTAAACCAAAATACAAATAATATATCAGTATCAACGTCAGTTGAGAATGCTCTAAAAACAAATTAAATATCTTCAAATCGCTTTTCCGAAAAATCGTATATTGAGTTAATACGCTCCATATCTACAGTCTACTTACTATACGTTTTTCATAAAATTTTAGGGTTCTCAGTACTCCCAAATGGCATATGTTGTATATACAACACAGTATAGATAAACTAGAAGTACATACCTAGAAGTTGTAGAGTACCTAAATTAGTAGTTTTATACATGATATTCAAATCTTGATATTGAACAACTAAGCAGACTAAGCTCGTTAAATATTATTTGAACATTATTTACGACTGGTTATCCCAATATATCCCATTCGCTTATGAAATAATTTTTTAACAATAATAAATTATTTATTTATGTACCGAATGACATAAATATGAAATGCTTGTTCGAGAAATTTTCAGGGTTCAAAATTATAACTTGAATTTTCGATAGCAAAAATTTTGATAAATGTGCTGTTGCATAAAATGTTGTATTGTTGTAAACAAAATTGCGTTTTGTCAGCTCATAAAAGTCATACTTCAGGCAAGTGGACGTAATACCCGCCATGATTGTATAACGCAGATTGGTGGCTTTCACACATTGTTTATATGGGAGTATAGGTTTCCTCGCATTGTTTTCGTATTTAAAAGTAATTTTATCCATAATTAATAATAGTTTTGTTATTAAATAACATTAAAAATGAACAAAACAGCGCGTCTCTCATTTAGTGTTTATAAATGTAACAGGTCTAAACTAAAATTATAACCAATTAAAAAAGGTTCTACTTATAAAAATGTAGAGATTATAATTAGAAACCATCCACAGAGCGATCACAAATAAGATCCCAAATAAACAGCTATTATGCAAATAAACATTAACTGCTGTTGAATTTCTCCTTTTAAACTTCTAAAGTAAATATTGCAACATTGCGTATAAGCGTCGCTCTTAGATATTCGTAAACCACTTGGTAAATAACAGAATCAGCGTTTAACTGTTATTTTTGATAGCAATCATGGGTTAGTTGGGGTCAGACTCTACTGCTCAAAGCACATCGCTCATAGTACAGCGGGACAGACGATGAATACTTAATTGTTTGTCTTCAAAAGGACAGCCTGCTTTGTGTAGTCGTCTCTGGTTTTACGACAGACACTTCATAATTATATGCGCCGACGTCTTAAGATATTTCTACTTCTAGATACGTTTTAGTACGCTCCATTTTGAAAATGTTTAAAAAGAGTAATTATCTGACGTTCGTTCAATCACGTAGTGTTCTCAATTTATCTGTGAAATGAAGAGCAGCACTGTGTTCGCTCCGGTGTTGCCAATTTATAAAGAATCATCATTACATTAGTTTAAAATAGTCATAATATATATTTTAATGCTCGGGCTTCATCTGGGATAATGTTATAGTTATTGACTGTGGCCAAATGCGTCTTATTTATAATGTTTAAAATAGCGCTATTAACGAATAGAAAACTTTTAATGGGTATCTGTAAATCAGATATTAATGTCAAACGCGCATCAGGTTACATTTACGCGCATTTACATTACGATTTTTTTTATTCATATCCCAACGACGTTGTATACATATATAATTACTTGGTCTCACTGACTGACATAACAACGCACAGCCCAAACTACTGGCACTAGAACCGTGAAAATTTGCTTGCGGCTTCTTTCTATACTGTAGGTTGCGCATTAATAAAGGATTTTTGGAAATTCAACCCCTAAAGGGGTGAAAAATGGGATGGAAGTTTATATGAAAGTCCGTCATTTTCAAAGTAAGAAGCACGAAATTTTATATAGGTAACTGCTTCTGGTTAGAAATAAGCGTACACTTGTGTCGGCGTTTTTATAAACTCAACCCCTAAGGGAGTGAAAGTTAGATCAAACTATGTCTATTTTGAATTCATGAATATGTTTATAATTAAACCGGGAGCAACAAGTAGTTTTCTATATTATTTCACTAGCATTGAGGCCTGCAAGTGATAGGGTTGTTGCCGGTGTAATTGTTTTCCCGCTGCCTACAGCTGGTCGGTCACGACGCGGTTGCCGCATTGTGTGCGGGCAGCGGGCACTCAGTCATTCATTAGCCTCTGATTGATTCATCGACCACTCACACTAATTTATGATGCTGGCGCTTTGTCCCAGCTATTTCGCCGCCCAAATAGCATTCTTATTTGGCAAACAATGGCTTGCACATTTATTTTATTTAACAGGCTTTTGGAGTTTCTTGCGGGACTTTCAAGGGCGATGTTTTGCTGCGCCGGTTTGTTTAAAAACAAATCGTGTGTAATAATAAACAACAGATTTCTTTATTTTTTGAAGTAGGTAGATAGATAGTTAGGTAGACGACCTATCTTATGGTGAATGGCTACCGTCACCTATGGACGTTTGCAACATCAGAGGCGTTGCCAACACTTTGCTGACCCTGTAAATATTTAATTAGATCATTCTTAAGCAATCCCATATTTACAGCGCAATATTTAAGCTTGAATTGTTATTTATTTATGTTAAACATCGCAACTGTTTAGCTAAATATGCATTTTCGAGCTGACTTAAAAACTTCCTCGTTTCCTCTTGGCGACTATTTGCTTAGATATTGGTTTGAAACCTGAATATTCATCATTACTTACTTGACACTGGCTAGATTTGTGCCCAATACACAAAATGGTTACACTTTGTTGTTTCGCACTAACATAAAAAACACTAGTATACATACATATAGACAAATTGAGAACCACTCCTCTATATAGAAGAAAACTAAAGGCTAAAAATATGAATTATTAATATTGTTTTTGGGCACGATTTTGGTTCATATTAGCGGTTACTTAATATATGCCAAAATACATACGAGTGGCGCCAAGCATTGATTACTTCAAATTATGTATCGAATAAGTAAATATAAAAAACTCCAATCTAGTAACAACAGTTTGTAAAATATATAATGAAGCGCGAACTCATTGTAATAGATTATGTTATAGTTTTCTGGGATGAAACGGAATTTTATTTTAACAGTTTTTTATCAAGTTAATCTGTGACTAAAAAATTGGGAGCCTCCGTCTAACTTTCTTACTATAAAGTGGAAAATTTAAAACAAATGGTTTGTTGACTGTAATACTAATAATTGCAATCCCCTGTAATTCAAAAATGGCCGAAAAATGTATGACATAGTAAGTTAATTTATATAAATAAGTTTAACCAAATAGTTAAGTAAATAGTACTGCGACCCCTTCATCACAAAATTATAATAAACTTTTAATACATTATAACTATAAACTAGTACAGTGAAGGAACCTTAACTTATGTATAAATATAAATAAACAAATAAATAATCGTCAGACAAATACACATATTGTATATCCCCAAATTAAGAAGTAATGCTTGTGTTATAGATAATATACAACGGACTATTCTGGAGCCGATCCCATACACCCAGACTATAGTAAAAACGGGGAAAATTCGTTTCCAAAATTTACCATACTAGGAATTGAAACCGGAGCATCTGCGTTGTAGTGTGGTCGGCCGGCAATGGCTTAGCCCGCTCAACATATCATATACAACAGGCCGTAGTAATGTTATATTATATATGTATTAATGTTAACTACAACACATAATAAAAAATTAAGGTAATAGACTTTAATAAAAATACATAGTTTTAAAGATTTGAAAGGCCAAGGTAATCTCAATTCTCCACGATAGATGTTTTCACGATGTTTACGTTTATCGCATGTAGTATTTGTGAGCAACTACTATACGTGCCACTTTTTCCAACTCCCGATGACGTAGAGGAACTGGGG
Organism: Dendrolimus houi; assembly: GCA_039645545.1. Classification (NCBI taxonomy): domain Eukaryota; kingdom Metazoa; phylum Arthropoda; class Insecta; order Lepidoptera; family Lasiocampidae; genus Dendrolimus; species Dendrolimus houi. The sequence continues at coordinate 16,676,327 of CM077127.1, read as the reverse complement.
GATCGGGGAACTCTCGGCGTGCCTCATCCAGTGCCGCGGGATGTCCTGGTCCCAGATACACCCCTCCTAGTAGGTACCGAGGCGTTACGGCAGATCAAACCTACGATTACGGACCCGGAGCGCCTCATTACGATGCGGAGGGACGTTGGAAGTTTTAGAGCGTAGTCTGGCGGTTGATGCTTGCAACTTCTTCTATTACCAGTAGCTGGGCTCGTTGGCTGTCGGGAAACCCATATACCCCTCGGTGATCATCTCCAGAGCCTGAGATGATGCGCAAATACATTCCCGAGCGTTAAGAAAACTAAAAGAGCAACTATAAGCACATTAGCCTGAAATATTGCCTAAACACTCCATTATTTTCCTAATATTCGAAACCACATTATTGCCATAGGACGCGGGTGTCTTGCTTACTCAGCCACGACGACCTATTTTAATTTTACTTTTGTATTATTATTTCAGAATGCGTTATAAACGGTCAGCGCGTGTGGGAAGGTCGTGATGTCCAGATACCCGAAGAGCCTTGTCTTTCCTGCCGTTGTGTTCGTGGCGCCCTCTCCTGTGCGAAACGTGCGTGTCCGGTACTGCCATGCGCCAAAGCCCACCAAGTTACCCCACCGGGAGAATGCTGTCCACGTTGCTCACATCCCACTTCTGATAAGATATTACCAGGTAAGTACGGCATTGAAAGTTTCAATATCAGCCTTATAAGGTTCAAACGAAATCCAAGTGATTGACATTAAAACATGGAACAAGAATAACAGGAAAGACAGTCATCCAGCAAAAAATGTAACTCTAAAATGCTCTCTACATGGTTCCGTAGGGCATTATGCTGTATATTTTTAACAGATTTAAAAAAAGGAGGAGGTTCTCATTTTGTCGTGTACATATGTATCTATTATATTAAAAAAACGAACTGGAATAGACTATATAAACGATAAGGAACACAATGCGTTTATTTTTAGATTTCTTGTCTGTCTGTTTATTCGGAATTCACCTAAAAACTACTGAGTCGATTTCGATGTGGTTTTTGCTGATCGACAGCAAATTCTTAGACTTGAAATCTGCATTACTTTTTATACTGAGAATTTTTTTGGGAATGATTTAAAATGACCAGATATAAAAAATCGAATTTCAATGTGATTTTCTTTACTGATCGATAGGAAAAAATATTTTTTATCCCGGGAATCCCGTGGGAATTTTCCTGGGAGCGGTATGTGATCGTTCGGGTGCGTAAGAATTAACTTATTCCGACATAGTTGTCACTAAAACGATAGCTTACATTATTTTATAAATGCTGCTACACTTTGTGTCTCGGGAATCCCCCGGAAATATGAAGTCAGGCGTGGACAAACTTGCAGGCATATCTTAGTATATATATTAACACACCCACACACACACACATACATATATTATGTATGTTCAGCTATAACTGTGGTCTGATATAAATTTCATTGCTATTAGACGCTGAGTTTCGAAGATATAGCAGAATCTACCTCAAACGAGTAGTTGCTTAAGCAAGATCAATAAAGTTCTGTACTAGACTAGGACTAGGAAGACGTACAATGGAAATCCACAATAATTAACAACACGACCGCGTAAATTGAGTTATGAGATTCGTCGTATTTAGAAAACATCGACTATCGGAGTTGAGTTTCAAACGAAAATGCTGCCTACTGAAACCAGACGACGGCTGTAATAATTTTATTTCTTTTTTTGGACTATATTAATTATATTTATTTTCAGTTTCAGGATACATGCTGTCAAAGCCATGTATTATTGGGAAGGAGTACCATGCGCATCTGATACCGTTTCGAGTGGACCCGTGCACGGATTGCACGTGTTTGAATGGTACTGCAGTGTGCACACGCCACACCTGTCCGGTGCTGACGTGTGGTCCCCGTGCGTTGCCACCGGCCCCCGGCAAGTGCTGCCCGGAGTGTCCGCAGGTCGAAGAGGCTAAAACCGCCTGTGTCGTTGGTAGGAAAACTTACCAGGTAAATCTATCTTCTTATATCTATACTATAATAAATTTGTATTTGGTTCCAGTTTGTACAATGGGTTTAAAAATGTAAAAAAAATCTGGGGGCTAATAACAGTTTGGGCTAAAAATTTCAGAAAATATAATTTTTGTTTGTCTGTCTGTTTGTCTGTTATAGCATCAAGTGCAAACTAGTGAACGGATTTAAATGAAACTCGACATAGAGCCAGCTTATATCGTAGGGCGGAACTTGGACACTTTTTATCCCGATAAATGACGTCGTTTCTGTGGGATAGACGAAAATAGTGAAAATATAGCGCTACAATAGCATATTTTTTGGATATTACTGAATATATATGAATGAAACTTGACATAGTGCCGAATTAACATTTTGGATACATTTTATCCCGATATGATGACTTTGTTTCCTTAGAATGAACGGAGTAGCCAAATCTATGTCGCTGCAATCGCGCTTATCAATTCACTAACAAATATCTACGTTGTCATGAACAACATGTCATTCATTATATATACTACTTCAAATCAGGATGGCTTCGACTCACCTCTATGTTTTCCTGGACAGTCGTCTTAGACTATATGAACTTAGTTTCTTTGTTATTATTATATGTTTTTATATTACATGTAAAAAGTGAATTAAGTTTTTACGTAAGTAAAATAAAGGCAAACTCTAGTCTATAATAATAATAATAATCGGTTCACAAACACATTTTATAACCCCAAGCTAAACAAGTTACGCTTGTGATGAGTGAAACAACGGGGAACTTCAAGACCTAGACACCCAAGATAATAAATGTTAAATGTGTTTATGAAATTTACCCTGCCAGAAATCGAACCTGGCACTTTGGGCAAATATTATGACCATTCAACCACACTAGGTTTTCCTTTGATGTAATTTCTTTTGTTGTCTTTGAGTTTTTTAAGATCACATAACATTTGGATACGCAAATACTTTTGTAAGAGATTTAGCTATCTGCAGATGAAAATTATTCTTACATAGAACTTTCTTTCAAAAACTTGTATACTCTTATGACACATTTACATTAGGCCCATATACACGGCAACAAGCAACGCGAGTATGTAGACGCACCTTATTTGAACATTTGATACTCGAGCTGCCTACTTTCTTCGCCTCTTTCTTGTTTGCTGACGCGGAAGTGGGCATAATGTAAGCGAGGGGTAAGAAATAGTTTCGTATTATCTTATGTAAGCTTTCGATACTATTTATTGTATTTCTTTTTCAGGACGGTGAAACATGGCAGTTAGATGCTTGTAAATCCTGCGAATGCCATGGAGGCGAGCCAAGGTGCGCCATGGAGCGGTGTCCTTTGCTTACGTGCCCTCCAGATCAAACTCCACGCCAGCTACCAGGACAATGTTGTCCAAAATGTGTTGACGTGGATGGAATATGCACGGTTTTTGGAGATCCTCATTATAAAACTTTCGATGGCAAGTTTTACAGTTTTCAAGGCTCATGCAAGTACCAGCTCGCATCGGATTGCACGAATGGTACATTTTCTATAAGAATTTCCAATGATGCCAGAAATACGTCTCATTCCTCGTGGACACGAACGGCAACACTTCGAATAGGTTCAACAAAAATCAATATGGGAAAAAGAATGCGTATCAAAGTGAATGGACGGAGAGTCGGTCTTCCGCATACTGTAAACGGAGTGGCCGAGATCTCTCGAAACAATGGCTCGGTTCTGTTAAAGTCTGAAATCGGTGTTCAAATGATGTGGGACGGGGACGGATTCCTAGAAGTGATTGTGTCCAGTGTTTACAAGGGAAAATTATGTGGGCTGTGCGGTAATTTCAATTCAGTGGCCAGAGATGATATGAAAACCCGCGACGGGAGGCTTTCGAGCGACACTTGGAGATTTGGCTCGTCATGGCGAGTGGGCGGGACGCGCGCCTGCACGCGAAGACAGAAACGTCCTAATCCAAATGCTTTTCTGCGTCAGTCGAAAATAACAAAAGCGCGGCGGCTATGTCGTGGTTTCTTTAGGTACGAAGCGTTTACTGAATGTGGGATGAAAGTGAATCCTCATAACTACCAAGATGCGTGTGTGCTGGACGCTCGCAGCTGTTCGGGCACACGGTGCCATTGCGCGGCTTATAAGGCGTACGCTCGGGAGTGCGCACGTGTGGGCGCTGAACCGCGGGATTGGGCCCGCACAGCGTGGTGCGAAGGCCCGCCGCCGCCGTGGCTGGCGCGAGGTCGCCACTCCAAGGGGCGCAATCCTCGGCCGCACGAATCCCTTATAGGTCTCAGCACAATCCCCAAACCTACAAACAACCGAGCGAGGCCACCACCCCCGATATTACTCTAAAATAACTCGTACTACAACTCTACTAGTCAAAGTGCCACAGTATCGGTGTGAGGTAAGTTATCTATCTATCTATAATATTATAAAATTCTAAGCATACCATGTCTGTACATTGACGCTATTAAAAAAACCAGCTGGAATATACACTATATAAACGATGGAGAACACGATGATTTTTTTAAATTCTTGTCTGTTTGTTCGGGATTCACGTAAAAACTGCTGTGCCGATTTTGATGCGGTTTTCACTGATCGACAGCAAATTCTTAGACTTAGAATCTGCGCTACGTTTTATCCCGGAAATCCCTCGGATTTTTTTCTGGGAATTATTTAAAATGACTAGATTAAAAAAAATAATTCCAATACGATGTTTTCACTGATAGATAGCATTTTACGTAATAAAATGTGTGATATTTTTATCCCGGGAATCCCGCGGGAAATTTCCCAGAAGCAGTTTGAAGCTGTTCGGGTGCATAAAAATTAGCTTATTGATACAGTTTTCAGTAAAACGGAAGCTTACATTCTTTTTTAAATGCTACGGTAGTTTGTGTCCCGGGAATCTCGCGGAAATTTCAAGGCAAGCGTGGACGAGGTCGCGATCATATCTTAGTTTAATATATAGGTATATCTAATTTTAATAAGCTATGTATGATAACATATTTATGGCTACTATTTTAGCCTAAAGATGTTAAAACTACATGCAAGCGGTTTCGTAATCAATGCTTCAATGCCCATAATTTGTAGCAGTTGATTTCATGCAAATAGGCTTAGCTAATTATAAATTATTGTACTAAAAGCTTCTATTACTTTATGATGCCTGACGCGTACCAACTTCTGTGTTTATTGCTTAAAATTAACAATGATACTTATGACATGTCATCTATTCATGAAAATGTTACTTGGTTAACGCATATTAATGCAAATTTTACATAACCACTTACTCAAATTTAAAATGACTATTGCAAATTATCGCATAGCATATAATATAGTAGTGTTTATGTGAAGATAGTAACATACGTGCCTATTTAAATATAACGGTTAATTCGGTTATGAGGTATACCTATCTACATCTAATTTTATGATTTATGATTACTGACTTTTTATTTTTATATAATATTTTCAGAGTATTAACAGTTCTTCACACCCGAGCGGCAAAAGTCGGCAGCATCTGCGAGGTGGGGTCGAACTTAAAAGGAATGAAGATCTATCTACTTAAACAGTATTCCAAAACTATTTCTAGATAGGTAAACGCGAATATAATGTTATATAACTTAGACCACCTGTATAAGCTCACTATTGCCTCGTGAATTCCGACCAGTAAACAATTGTAATTTATTTTAGTGAATTAGTTGAAAGATAAAAATAGTATTCACATAGACCGGTCTAGAAAGTATCAGAGCGCGCTTACTTTTAACACAGATGGAAGCTGTCAGCAACAGATGAGTATGCTGGGATCCGAACGTACCATTGACGATAAACAAAAATAAAAAATAATTTAGAAGCGGTCGGAGCCAAGCGTACACTCTGTATTAGAATTATAATGATACAACAACATTGAGGTATTTTTCCTTGAAGTAAGCGTATGAAAAACGCGGTGGAACAAATTATACACACTCGACTACCCAAATTATCACAGGACCCACAATTGCTTACGCTGCCATATAGTCGTGGCTTTGTATATACGTTGCCTTGTCGTTTCAGCGACCAAATGGTAGTACAAGCGGTTACCTTGTTGCTTATGATTTAATTACATTTGAAATATTTGTTCTTGTAGCTTCATGAACATTTACTTCAATATAGATTAAAAACTGTCAACTGCTCAAAGGCGATAGTATTTAGTCAGTAATCAACCTTAATTTTACACAACCGTATACACAAAAGGAGACATATCTTATTTCGATGTCCTAATTAAATATTTGAAATAAGATCATAATTGTCTTTGTTTTCCGAGCTATGTGAATCGACGCCTTCCGAATACTTATATGTAATTCTAGTTCAAATAGGACAATATGGCTGACACATACATGACGTTACAAACTTATAGGCATTATCGTAAACTTTCAGTTTAAAAAATATATTTAATTCTGTTACTATTTAATAATAATGTTACACTTGAAATCACGATGATTAGTTTCCATTTACATAATTTCTCCCATACCGTCCTATTTGAAACAAACTCAGATATTTTCTTATAATAAAATCGAGATTTATTCGCTTAACGTATTCGTATTATTCCGGTCTGCTGGTTGAAATTTAGTGCAGGCAAACGTTCTGTTCTTTGTTTAAGAAATTAAAATATTAGTAAATTATTACTTTGTAACGCTAAACGTTTCTATAAAATGTGATAATTAGCTTTGAGTAATATAATTTCAGGCAGAAGGACGTTTGGTTAAACATAGTTAAAATTGAGATCTCATCGTAGGTAGTTCTTTACAAAAACTTAGATAAATCTAGCTATTCGAAGCCAAGATGCTAATGCAATTGTGAGAGACATGTAATGTACATACAAAACACATGCATTAACCAATTCATGATAATTGTCATTTTAGATAGCGTTATGTTTAATAGAAGGCTCCTTGTAAAGTTTAGTTTTTAGATACGTTACCAATGAATTTTTATTTTTTGACTTCAAGGTGTGTAAATGATTTTAAGCCTTTACTTCGTTGATGGGATGTAAGATGTTTGAGTTAGAACAAATATATTTTATGATACTTACGGTTATTTATTGTATTAAATGCAAGTGCGTGACATTGTATATTTTTTATCAGTTTTGTGTATGTTGCAGTAAATGTGTTTGAGATTGATTAAATTGTGATAGTATTGTGTCATATATAAAAACATGCATATTTTTATTAACGCATACTAAAAATACATGGAAAGTAATTTAGACTCAGGCTAGATAAATGCAGGCTGGTCTTCACCACTTTATTTATTTAATATCACCAGTTAAGCATAGATAGTAATCATAATTCAAACAAATTTCATGTTTCCATATTAGCTAAATGTTTACGGTAAATTTAAAAGTTGTTATCATACAACTGTATTATTTTATGATTAATATTGCATACCATCGTTTTGCAATTTTATTCCTTACATTTATTTAGTCCGTAATGTTTGGACGAGATCGCTCAAAGGTGATGTATGGTAAATAAATTTTAAATTTTGTCGTAAGTTATATTTTCTATCTATCTCTTTACCCCTACATCCAGCCTATGTTTTAAATGAACTATTGTAATAATGATTGAAGTAGTTTTGTTTTTCTTCTTTATTCCAAAACATTTAAGCTGCTAATCCTATTAGATTATTTTATGACTATTTATTTAAAATATCAGTAGTATTGCACGGGATAGATGCTGAACATTATTGTTCTTGTTCGTTTCAGTGTTGCTAAGTATTTTTAGATTATATCAAATCCATCAATGTCATTTACGTCGTCATTTTCATAATAAGAACAGTCTACGTTTTATGTAGGCCATTCGCATTAATTAAGTTAATATCATACCTACTTACAAATTCCCGAAGTAGTTATTAAAATAGGGTCGGTAGGTTTCAAAAATGTTATGACAATCATGCATATAGCGTTTTATTGTAGTGTGTAAGTTATAAAATTATGTGGATTTAATTTAATTTCAAACGTTTCGCAGTGATTTGTATACAGTGAGTAATCGAAAAAAATAGGTAGGTGTAAACAAAGGCCATATTAAAGTATATTTATTTTTATTCGTAATATATGAATTCTGGAATAATAATTTTGAGAAAGTATTCTTTGCATATTATATAATAATGACTCTTTATTTAACTAGCTGAAGACGCTTTATTGCGAACAGAACTACTTTTAAAGTATTCCGATTTTTACCTTGTTTAAGATGCTAAATGCTGTTATAAACATGGTATAACTATACAACGAACAAAGAGTTACGTAAATAAACGCTATTATAATATACACCTGTAATTTCATTAAATGACCTTATTGCCAGCGTTGAATTGGACATTATGACAGTATAGTGTCTTCAAGCTTCGGCTTTGTTATGCTTTAGATTAAGAACTCCATCTGAAGTAAGTACAGATGCTTTGATACTGCTGTCATTGAAGCTATATCTGTTCGCCCATAAAGTATTGACTGAACATTGTAAAACAAGACATGTTAGCCAAAACAATGAATGACACGAGTGAAGAAAGAAGAAAATGAAAGAAGAAGATTGAGCAGACTTGATTACCATAAATAGCAGACTTCGGAATTAAACCGACGGATAAGTATCCTCTAGCTCAAATATCACACGAATCGGGGTCAATCGAAGAAAAGATGTTTTAATAATAAAACTACGTTTTGACGGTTTTAAGCTCGGTATTTTATTTGATTCTTATTATGAGGTTTCGGCCACTTTTCAGTAGCCGTGATCACGGAATAAGATGTCAAGTCGAGTAACGTTAAAGTTTTTGAAAAAAAGATCTTTTATTTGATATAAGGGAAAATAGAGAATAAGCAATTTGTAGATTCCCTTTCATCTACCAGCACAATAAACAATAATTTACAAATAAAAACACAAGTTTTGTTAAATATAATGTTATCAAATAGGTATGATTACTAGCCGCTGTTGCTGGCCGTTGGCCAAATTTTCTTAGATTTTATGTCATCAAAATTATTTAGGACAATTTGGCGTCCGCTTTTAAAAACAGAGAAGTCATTATATTTATTTTAAACTGAAATCTTAAGAAATGAAAATTATATCTCGACACAAATATTATTTAGAGAAATCAAGTTGTTCTTACAACACGTTTCGTGTTAAACTTTTATTGCGCCGGCGCATGGCTGCCTCGCGAAACCACAATCAAACATAGTTAGTAGAATAAAAGATTTATTAATAAAGTAGATATAAACATTATACGCAATCACACACATCAATTAAACAAATTATTATTTGGTACAATACATACATAATACTTTAAAGTTAACCAATTTTCTGTGACTTTAATATAGATTATTGACGACATGTAATTTGGTTTTGTAAAGGTAGTTTTGTTCATAGATTCCATAAGTCGAAAGGTTGAAGTACCGATGTAAGTAATGTATATTCTTAAATTAGTTAATATATAAATAAATAGTATTTTATTCTCCCGTCATCATCTCCATGAATTCTGAAACAATATAATTTTGCCATCAATACATTATCCGCCGTGCCTTGACAGTGTCTAATTTTATTTTAGGCTTTCATCTTTAGGCAGTTTTGTTTTAAGATAAAAGTAAAATTATTTATTGAATTGATGCATCGTCCGAATACAGTGCTGTACAAAATAAGTGTACAATTTGATAACCCCCAGTTGACAGATGACTATTGTTCATAGTTTTATAGCACAAACTCGCTTAGCAAAAGAATTATAATGACAATCAGATTAACTCACCATCGAAGTCAACGGTGCCGGAGCCGTCGGTGTCGATCTCCTGGATGAGGCCGTCGAGCTCATCGTCTGTCAGCTGTTCGTCCAACTCGCGCAGGATTTCACGCAAGCTCGACGTGGGAATGTAACCGTTGCCTGTAATACAGTACAACATATTTTATCAAATTTCGTTTTTATAAAAGCATGCAGATGCAACAGATCTCTGTTTATTAAAATCTTGGCATATCTACATGCGTCTAATTGCACATCTTTCGATGGTTTTCGCTCAGAACGTGGACAATTCAGCGAATAGGCTGCAATCTAAGAACACCAACTATTCAATCCATACTCCTTCCACACACTTTGTTTTGGCAATCTACGATCTTACTCGCCAAAAAGTCTCAAAATTCATATTATATTTTTGTTATTAAAAGGGATATCTGCTTAAGGAATCATATTGTATTAATTCTATGATTATGACTGTTTAACTTTAAACTATAATAGGAGAAATCTACATATATACAAAACATTATTATGTGAGCTAGAATTTTTATGCGGATTCTCAGTAAAAAGTATGGTCATAAAAAGACAGTTAAGAGATTTTAATAGTTACGTGTCGATTTGTTATTCGAATCTATATTCAATATATGGGAATTAATTCATCATTCCCATATAAATGTAGCATAACACAGAAAAAATATCACTCACCTTCCTTGTCGTACAATCTGAAAGCTTCCCTAAGTTCCTTTTGCATAGCTTCAGCATCTTCTTCAACGATGAATTTAGCAGCTAGAGTTACGAACTCGGGGAATTCAAGACGTCCGGACTCTGGAATCATTAAGACATAATTTAAGATTTTTAATATTTATGTAGTTGTATAAGATGTTAGTTAATTAATAATAAAGTTCCCTATTTTAGCGTTTGGGTAATCATTTCAGTTAAAGAACGAGTGTTTTTTTATTAAATATATTTTACTAGAAGACTCGAATAACATTAAAATACAATTTTCGAGATAATGATATGTGGGTACTTCTTTGTAATTTTTCATTTATTGTTACATTTTAGTAGGTACTGAACAATTACTTTTTTTTATAGCTGGAGAGCAAATAGGCTAACCCCACCCGATGGAAAGTAATTAACATCGCCTACGGACATTTAAACTACAGGTATTATTAGCATCATGTTGCTGGCGTCAAAAATATGGGACACTTGTACTTACTGTCAGCATCAACTTCTTCGATAAGTTCTTCGAGAATTTTCTTATTGAAGGGCTGCCCCATCATCCTGAGGATGTCTGCGACGAAGTCGCATGGGATACTGCCCGAGCGGTTGTGGTCGAAACCATCGAACGCCTTGCGAAGGACTGGAAAGATAAATATGATCATAAGAAACCTACATATATCTGTTACGTAACTAAAAGAATTTTGAAATTAAACTTGTACCCTCGATGTTTAGTGTACTCATTTCACTGGTCAAATGGTCAAACACACGAATTAAGGATATTAAGGCGATGATTCTTAAAAGCTAAATGCAATACTGAAGATGTTTCACTGGTTATAAGATAACTTTAACTGATCGTTCGGTGGGTTGCAATAGGATTAGGACAGTAGTTCATTGCACTGAGATGCAGTGCGAATAAGTTGTGCAATGTGGTTATTTTGGTACACCAGCATGGTGCATCGACTGCGAGTTGTTTGTCGCGTAGCGTAGGTATATCTCACATACAAATATTACAAGTAGGTCATTAATAAAAAACAAAAACTTTACAATCACATATGAAACATCTGGCTTTTCACTTATAATTTAATATAAATTTATTTTCTTTTAAACATTCTTGGACGTAGGTTTATCTGAGAAAGATCGCTATGAAATATAGCCGCCTATTCCTCAACAGTTCAGTGGGATAATGGTGAATGAAAAGAGTTTTCACTTATCTATACTACCATGGAAAAAACTAATAATATTCTTCTTTCACGACACTACTAATAACAAACAGTAGTGACGAACGGAAGTACATCCTATAGAACGGCACGCTTGACATATGTCGCGTGTCACCACCCTGATGAGTCTCTCAGGTATGTTACTTCCGGTTGTTATCGTCTTGCTAACAGCGAGTACTTGCACAGGCACAACCTAGTAGCCAGAATCATCCACCATCAATTTACTCTTAAATACCAATTATTACCAATATAAGCCCGAGCCAATTCTTGGTAATGGTCAAAATCTGCTCTACTGGGACCGATCATTTATCACAGACAGGTCTATTGTCACCAATAAGCCTGGTATTGTGTTAGTTGATCGGTCTGGGAGACGTGCTATAATTGTAGCTGTCGCGATTCCCCGTGATGGTAACCTCGTAAAAGCCGATAAAGAAAAACAAATAAAGTATATTATATATATCTTCCTCACGAGGTTACTTACTGCCTTGTGGAACTTGGACTCTACAATCATAGTACCGATAGTGGTGTGAGTGAATGGACTAATGGCGAAGAACCTTAACCGTCATCTTGAAAGGTTCTGGCTTGGTATCTCGATGAAGGGTAGGATGCAGAAGGCAGTCGTGCTGGACACCGCTCGTATTGTGAGGAGTTTGCTGTCTCTGGAGCCGTAACCATCGGTAGCCTGGATCCTACTGCCGGCGGAGATCAGTTTTTTACATATTTTTTATAAATAAACAGTAGTGACAGGGAAACATTTGAAACAAAATCAGAGTACTGAAAAGTTCATCGAGGAAACTAATTAGGTACAAGGATGATGAAAAAATTTCATAAAATTATATAGTATACCTACTGAGATCTATAGAAACAACGGTTCTTTACTTTACGTAAAACATGTCTTATTTATTAGCTGTAAATAAATCCCGTAAGGTTTGTAAAGGTTTTATTGACCATTAGCCAAATTGATTGTGTAATTTATAATAGAACGTTTTAAAATATTAATGTAACCATAACATGTTATGTTTTTAGGATTTTAATTTTATTATTTTAATTTAATTTAGGAATTTAAAAATTCATTTCAACATTATAATGAAGGCTTTATAATACCAGGAAAAATGATTCGATACCAGTCATCAAGTCTCACTAACCACATCATTCATCTATAGAAACATTTTGTTTAAATACTTCAAAAGTATCATTAATAGACTAATTGAAGTTCTTACATTAGTATAGTAAAACGATTAGTCATAAAGTAATGGTCTTTGGCAAAAGCGTTACTGTTTATTATCTTTAAGTGATTCTTGGCAAATACATCGAGCGTTGAATGCTAAATCAAAAGGAGAAGAATTAAAAGAGCAATTAAATGTATTTTTTTCGAGAAGTTTGTTACGATTGTGCGATAAATCTGCATCCGTCGGCATTGACGAATTCTCACTGAACATGTTTTCTTCAATTAGTCGAAGTGACGCATTTTTTTGAATCCTACACAAGTAATCAATCCTTCATCCGTGCAGGATCGGTGAAAGAATTCCGCACAGCCGGGCGACCGGTCGAGAGAGGCGGCAAAAAAACCCACGATCAAGTGGTAGGGTATTTGCCCGTCTGGATAGCTACCACCCTGGTCTAGAGTATGCTGCCATAACAACCTAGAGTTGTGTTCCGGCATCAATGGCGTTCCAGACTCCTTTTAGAGAGCGGCAGCACATGGGTAGCGCCTTTGATGTCCCAAATGACTATAGGCGATGGTAACCGCTTTTCAATACGTGGGCCGTCTGCCTGTGTGCTGAACTAATGCAGTAAAAAAATTAAAAATCTAGAGCAAGCTAAATATGTAGGCTTATTTCAGGCTTACTGCGCGCTCACCTCTTCTGCTGTGAGGCGCGTTACATACCGCCCCCCCGCCATGAGAGATGGTAGACACCGGCGGCTTGATTTCTACGGACCGTGAGGAGTGCCGAGGCTGTTTAGTCATGGCCCTGGCATGAAAGCCAAGGACAAAACACCGAGGGCTTTTAGTGAGTATCCTCGACTCGAGTGGCCATATTACCTCTTCAGGGGCGCTATTGCCACCCCAACATACGGAATCTCACACGACCCTACCGCATTTCCTCCGCTGTGATTACTACTCAATCGGATGTAACCTCGTTAAATAGCAACAATATTATTTTTATATTTATATTCCTCATTATTAACAGCTGGTATTCTAAATATTTTAAATTAGCTGATAATCTGCACAATGATAGCATCAGTCTGGTTTAAAACGCTATGCAGCTGTTCCATGATATTTTGGCAAGATAAATAGTTTATAATAATGCTTTTTTATTTTTGCCAGAGTGCTGTGTTGTTAATTTTAATCGTCAAAAAATCTTGGCATGTTTTCTCTTCTATGCTCCATGACTTTTTACATGTTTTTTTATAAATTTCTGTTGTTTATTAATTAGCCACCCACAACTTGTTCCAATTACTTCTAGTATAGTGAACGTAATCAACATTACAGCTGTTTAACAGTCGTAGACTACAAAATAGTTGAGTGTAATTAGATGTATCATATACATAATTTTTGTAGTATTTTGAAAACGGCTACATTATTATTTTCTCAGAAAACATGCTACTTAGTCTAAATGTACTCCCAAATAATACAGACAACGTTTTGGGGTTGGCTATTCAAGTGATAAAAATGGAATTCTTATATACACGTCATACCGCAAACGCTCTGTCGGTCGAACTGTTCTCAATTATTTTCCTTAAAGACTATACAGTTGGAATTAGCCGTGTAAAGTATATATATATATATATATATATATATATATATGTGTGTGTGTGTGTGTGTGTGTGTGTGTGTGTGTATGTACTTACTCTATATACTGCTATTTACTAGTGTACTTAAATTGCGCTTTCGCACTTCTCTATATCTCTATAATATAAATATATAAACGCGAAAGTTTGTAAGAATGGATGTATGTTTGTTACTGTTTCACGCAAAAACTACTGAATGGATTTTGATGAAACTTTACAGTAATATAGCTTATACACCAGAATAACACATAGACTATAATTGATAAAGATATAGTGTGAATTATCCAAAATATTACGATTTTGCATCACGACGCTGGTGAAATCGCGGGCGCACCTAGTAATACAATAAATTCTAAAACAGTATTCATATAAAAAACAGGCGTTAAAATATCTTGTTGTCATATTACTTTCAACAATTCATTATAGAATAGAATATACTTTATTGCATAACATTAAGATACAATTCAAGAAGTTTAAGTACAGAAGACAATAGGCGGTCTTATCACTACAGTTTAAACTATAATAATAAGCTATTTGAGTCGTTAACATTGTGATGTCATAATCAAGTATTTTCACACGAAAGTAACGAGGTCGTGACTTTGTATGCGATGGTAAAAAGTATCTCAGTTGATTTCACTGTCAAATACCCAATTGTGAAAAAATATTAATCAGAGTGACCGCCATTACGTTTAACTGAGAGTTGAGGTATTTATTTATTTCAGTGTACATAGTCACCTGAATTGTCGTTGACAGGCCTTCAATAATAAATTTAGTGCTACAAAATTATGCAGTGAAATCACGAAAGAAGAATTTATTCTTCTTTCACGAAATAGGGGTGGTCGCTATTCGCGTAAATGCGAAGAATAAGAATAAGAACGTTTTAACGGTTTTAAGCGCGGTATTTTATTTGATGTTTATTCCGACGTTTCAGCCACTTTTCAGGAGCCGTGATCACGGAAGATCAAGATGTCAAGTGTCAATGAGTAATGTTAAAGTTTTTATTTAGCGTACCGCCAACTTGTTCATTTTAATTATTTAGTTTTAATTTTTGTTTACGTTTATTATTTACTCTGTGGGAGCCTAATCGAATTTAGAGTCGATTTTTCAGTCATCAGATAAAAGTTATCAGTCGAATAAATTATAACGTAACTAAATTCAAAATTGAAACAATTTATCTGTTTTATTCATGCAACTGTCATTTTTAATTATCCAATGGTGTGTTTTTAATATATGAATAACGTTAATCTGCTGATTGAAATCGGCTCTTAGCGGCCGAAACATGGGAATAAAATCAAATAAAATACCGCGCTTAAAACTGTTAAAACTTAGTTTTATTAATAATGTTTTAATCAAGATTTTATGAATAAAAACATTTAATTCTGTTAACTATAATTTTATCACGTTTTTTTGTAAATTTAATTAAGAATTATTTAGTATTTGAGTTTTTAATATTTATATTTTTGTGCCAAATTACTTTTTAAATTGACTTTTTACTATAGGTAGTTTTAAATATGTACTATTTGCATATCTGACGGGTGAAACTGTAAACAAACAATATGTCATCTTATGTGTATACACTATGCTTTTGAGCAAATATATTTATGACTAGCGGTCTCGGCAGACGTTGTTCTGCCCTGAAAAAGTAAGAGATTCCAGCGCCAAGTATTTTGTTTAGATTAGTTGCATTATTGAAGTTTTAGGAGAGATTCCTATTTTTTTCTAGTAATAAATATATTTTCAGGGATATTGTAGCATTCTAATTGTGAAAGAATTTTTGAAATCGGTCCAGTAATTGTTGAGTTATTTCGTTACAAACATACAAAAATACAAATCCTTCCTCTTTATAATATTAGTATAGATTGATTGAACATTTTAGCGCTACGAATACGTAGACTACGTCTTCCAGTCAAATTGCATCCATGTAGAGTTAGTAGTTTCTTAGAAAAATTACTTTAATAGACGGACAGACGGATAGTCGTATATGCAGAGGCGGCTCTAGCTCATGTAGCGCCCGTGTGCAATCTATACTCTGGCGCCCTCTAGCACGATCAAAATAAAACTCCAGAAATACTTACAGTTATATTTTCACCAGTGAACGGAAATTCGGGCACAAATGGTGTAATTTTAAATGATTTCCGGAAGCAATAGGTACACGTTGAGAACAAGAACTCTCATAGAAACCGTGCTTAAATAGAAATGGCATACTGTTGTTTCTTTTTCACTTATGATAAAATTTAGTGTATGGAATAGAGAGGGTATACAATATTTTATTTGTTTAACTCTTAAGTTGGCCTATACAGATAAGTTAGACAAATACAGTCGACTCTCGATAGTCTGAAACTCAAGGGACCAGAGATAAATTTCAAATTGTCAAGAGTTCAAAATAACAAGCGAAATTTGTTCTTTCTTGGATTCACACAAATCGAACATTAACATGACTCATTAACGTTTGAAAGAAGACTGGAATGCGAACTTACTCATATCTCATTTATGTAAACAATTGACAGGTCTGTATATGTATGTAAACAAACGACAGGTATGTGCATGATAAACGCTTCAAATTATAGAGAGTAGGAAATCCCGGACTTCAAATTATCGCAAGTTTGCGAGCAAGATAATATTCCTTCAACTTCAAATTACTGAAGGGATCAATTGACATTGATTTTTTCAATTTATCGAGTATTTTTTAAGGGACCGGATTTTTTTTTCAAATTATCGAGAGATTCAAATTAACGAGTGTCATATTATCGAGAGTAGACTGTATATGCATTTTATTTTTTCCTTATTTCTATCTATGAGAGTTCTACTGAGGGTACACGAGTGAAAAGTGTTTTAGGAAGAAAACATAATGCGACCTTACACCAATATAATATTTAATGTCTGGTCTGGTTTCACGTTGAAACAAAAGTTATTGTATAGAGTAAAGGAGCCGCTCATGGCGCTCCTTGTTTTGCTATTGTGCATTGCGTCGGCTATAATACGGACGCAGGGTCTTTGAGAGCGCTGGTGCCGCGAGCGACGCATGCTTTTTGGAGGTGTCATAAGCGGTGCTCGGTGCCCTCTACGGCCCTGCACCATTGTGCGCTGCACACCCTACACTAAAGATAAAGCTGGCATTGCGTAAATGACGACTGCATAAGGGTTCTTTTTTTGCTAAAAAGGCCACGGAACCCTAGAAATAACAATAAATTATTACTGAGCAACAAATTCAATCCAATACACGATAAATAACAGTTTATTAGAAACTTTTAAATTTTATTGTAACGTGTAGGTTGTAACTGACAAATGATCGGTGTCATAAAATTGCTAAAAAAATATATTTCGCAATATAAATAATAGAGATATATGATATAGAACGCTATTAATTAAATAAAACTTTTGAAAATATTAATGAATAGGTGAAAAAAAATGAGTGCATGTACCTGAAAACTTAAAAAAAAATTATTTTAAATATCCATGTCACATTTGTTTGTGACAGTAAATTTAACGCTATCAGATATTATTATTATAATGTAGTTTTATTAACAACATTTAAAATATTTACCTACTATATGTAATTTATGTCATTGCCTATTTCAATAATTAATAAAATACGTAACAAATAATTTGCCAACTAATCAGCCAAATATTTTAGTTACTTTTAGGGCTTCATAGCTTCTTTATTAAATAATAATCCGTCTCTGTCTTAGAAAGTACTTGTACATATGTATAGGGCGTTGGCTCGTTATAAACGCCGTAGGCTGCGTTCGGCACGTGACAGAGACTACTATAGTCCATTTTCGTATTAAGTCGTCGGTCGCGTACAGCGTCACGCTGTGCATAGCCTATGGCTTTTGTACCAGACTACCGCCTTAGCCATTTTTTTCTAAAATTACTGAGTGTGTATAGATTACATTTTAGGAAGACGTGTTCTAAGTATAAGCTGCTACACAATGTTGCACTAAATTTGAAAAGCAGTGCTGGTTAACATATTGTATAATTGAGAGGTCTTCAAAGATCTTATGATATTTTTTCATTTCAAACCAAAAGATAGTTATAGTGGTACCACTTCCAAACTCATCTAATATAACTCCCTCTCTAAGTTATATATAGCAACTAGGAATTGCCCGCGACTTCTTCCACGCTTGACAGGTAACGTAGGTTACAGCCATTTTGCATATATTTAGATTATAAGGGTATTGTCAGTAGGACAATGGATTTCTAGTATAAAAATACTGAATTAATAATGAAGTCCGAAAATTTCCGTAAAAACCCGGGATAAGTAATGTTACTAATGGCATACATATGTTCTACTATAAGCCGACGCAGTGCGCAATAGCAAAACAAGGAGCGCCATGAGCGGCTCCTTTACTCTATACAATAACTTTTGTTTCAACGTAAAACCAGACCAGACATTAAATATTATATTGGTGTAGGGTCGCATTATGTTTTTAACTCCTTTCTTCCTAAAACACTTTTCACTCGTGTACCCTCAGTAGAACTCTCATAGATAGAAATAAGAAGAAAATAAAATGCATATACAGTCTAGTCTCGATAATTTGACACTCGTCGTCGAATCTCTCGATAATTTGAAAAACTTCCGGTCCCTTATAAAATACTCGATAAATTGAATAAAATTAATGTTAATTGGTCCCTTCGGTAATTTGAAGTTGAAGGAATATTATCTTGCTCGCAAACTTGTGATAATTTGAAGTCCGGGATTTCCTACTCTCTATAATTTGAAGTGTTTATCATGCACATACCTGTCGTTTGTTTACAAACATGTACAGACCTGTCAATTGTTTACATAAATGAGATAAGAGTAAGTTCGCATTCCAGTCTTCTTTCAAACGTTAATGAGTCATGTTAATGTTTGATTTGTGTGAATCGAAGAAAGAACAAATGTCGCTTGTTATTTTGAACTCTTGACAATTTGAAATTTATCTCTGGTCCCTTGAGTTTCAAACTATCGAGAGTCGACTGTATTTATCTCACTATCTGTATAGGCTAACTTAAGAGTTAAACAAATAAAATATTGTATACCCTCTCTATTCCATGCACTAAATTTTATCATAAGTGAAAAAGAAACAACAGTATGCCATTTCTATTTAAGCACGGTTTCTATGAGAGTTCTTGTTCTCAACGTGTACCTATTGCTTCCGGAAATCATTTAAAATTACACCATTTGTGCCCGAATTTCCGTTCACTGGTGAAAATATAACTGTAAGTATTGCTGGAGTTTTATTTTGACCGTGCTAGAGGGCGCCAGAGTATAGATTGCACACGGGCGCTACATGAACTAGAGCCACCTCTGCATATACGGATGTCCGTCGGTTCGTCTATTAAAGTAATTTTTCTTAGAAACTACTAACTCTACATGGATGCAATTTGACTGGAAGACGTAGTCTACGTATTCGTAGCGCTAAAATGTTCAATCAATCTATACTAATATTATAAAGAGGAAGGATTTGTATTTTTGTATGTTTGTAACGAAATAACTCAAAAATTACCATTAGTCACGCTTTCAATTTAGAAACGTAAATAATGATTGTATACGTTATTTCATGAATACTGAAAATTCCATGAAATCGGTTAAACAATGACGATAGCATGCTCTATCGGATTTTTCAACCACGGTATATTGGCTAGCCTCCAAGCGTGTTACCACGGCGCGATATACCCGCTTCGCGCGTCTGCCCATTCCATTCCCCATTCCATCGTGTGCCTAATAAACCAATTTCTTACACTCCATTATATGGGTTGCCTTTGTTACACACTGCAACTAGCGGTTAGAAAACACGGCTTATTTATAGAACCGTAATTATTACACATCGTTTCACTTTATATGTATGTAGCTGTTTTAATTATAATAACGTGTTGAGTAATCTGACCTATTCAAAAAACAGTATAAGAATTGGTTGGTGGTTGCACGGAAGATAAACACATAAACGACAATATTATTGTGCAGTTAAACACAGACTACATTGTATATATAAACAGTTAAAAATTTAGCCCTAAACAGGTCCACATTCTTATTTGATTAGAAGGCAGCCTAGATTTATTTTTCTCGTGCTTTTTAAAGTACTTATATAAAAATTGATTAAATAACAAAAAAATCACAACTGTGGAGTTATCTAGTGCTATAGCTGTTCTCTCGTCCCTAAATCTTAAAAGATTAGGAACTTTCTAGGGCTGTGTTTTTTATTGAGCGATTTATAATTCTTAATATTCTTCATCCGTACTACTTTAATTTTACTTTAAAAATATTATAGACTTATTGCAATAGAAGTCATAGCAGCTCATTGGCAGACAATATGGCTCAGTCCAATAACATTGGTTCGAATCATAACAGAGATCATACATTACTTAGATATTTTTCTGGCGTATACACAATTGCTAGGTACTTAATAAGGAAATAAATCGCATCGTGATAAAGCTTGCACAAAGATGAATTGCGAGTATCAAAGCCAAACAAAGCGAGTAAACCACCCGTTCCTTTGCACAGTTCCTCTCGCACGTACACTGAAACACGGGTGTAGCAGTAGGTACTTTATGAGCTGACTTTTATCTATCCAAACATCTATTAATGTTATAGAAGTAATTGGTTCTTGCTTATTCCGCAAGGACAATATCACAAATATCTGTCTATGAGACTTTTGCGGTTTTTCTAAAGTGCTACAATTTGGCGATGTTAAAAAAAAGCGTAAACTGATATTTAAAGTGTCGACGAAGTTATTATATACTAGGTGATACCCGCCTGCTTCGCGTGCCGTAAAATCTGTTCTTAGCTGACCTCTACTTGGCAAAAGGAAGGTCCATGCCAAATTTCAAGTTTATGGATATTATAGTTCTTGAGATATCGTGATGAGTCACTATATACGTGGATTTCAATTATATATATTTAGATTTTAGATAAAGCATCGATTTCTTTAGACTTCACGATATCTATGAGCGACGGCCACTTACGATTAGATGTACCATCTGCGCGTTTACACAGGGGCAAATATAATCAAATGGATTGAATAAGGTCACTAGTCAAGACTTATGATTTAATTATACTATTAAATGCAGTAAGATCATTCGTCTTGAGGATATAATGTATAAATAATAATCGCATGTATATTTTAGAATTCATTGACCAGTAACATTTTGATATACAATACAGAAAACGATGCTATTACAACATCTGCTTGGAACACGTAATTTATTGCATATTTGTGAGATAATATATCATCAAGTACTGTCAGGCATAAGAGCGCTAATATATTTTTGTTAGTTTAGTCGAGCATATTTTATAGACTAGAAAGAAATTTTATTACAATGTTATTTATAAATACAGAATTAAAAACACTTCATAAAGTGTGGTTAATATTTTTTATAAATATTTAGTTCCATTTTGTAATATTATGGACTAAAGATTATGTACAGGTTAAATTTTTCAAGTGGATTTTCAGGACCAAATCCTAAACAATACGAAATAGAGAAAACCACTCAAAGGCAGATCGATGCCGATTTTGATGAAAATTAAAGTGGTATCATTAAATTATTGAAAAATCAATTAGCCTGATTTTGAGAAAAATTAACTCACCTGTATTACTATGGAAAACAGAACATTTTGTTCAAAAACAACCCTTTCTCTTGGTCTGCCGTTTGTTATCCCTTCACAGAAATTCATTCGGACAAGCTAAATTATGATTTGGTATAATAATAAATATATAATAAAAAACGTGTTTGTATTTTCAAAACCAGCCGCTTCGATTTCTGACAAAGGTAATTTTGACTTTTCTAAATTTTTTTAAATAAAAACTAAACCGGCTTCACACTAAAACCAAAAAATAAATATTTAACCGACTTCATTCTATAACAACTTGAAGTCGGTGCCAAGTAAAACATAAAAGAATAAATTTACAAAATGTAGTCATTTTTATAACATCAGTTTTTATTGTTAAAAATATTTTTACTTTTTAGTTGCGCAAATACTTCAATAGCTTTAACAATAATATATCAAGCACCTGTAGAAATTGTACAATTGGCACTCGTATACAAATTTGCCATCTCACTTTTCGCTGTATATGCGCTACAACAAGGGTTACCCTCGATTTCCTTGCGATCCACAAATCAGATCCTAACTTGGTGACTATGGGACCATCTTGAAAGTTAAAAAAAAACGATGTTTAAAGCGATCCACTATTGACGTATCTACAAAAATATTAAGCGCCTGTAGAAAATGTAATAGCTACACGCATATACAAGCTTTTCTCCAAGAATTTAGGCGCACGGCGTTCTTTAATGAGTAATGGTTACTCTCGAATTTCCCGGAAACACCTCGGGAGTATAGACTTACGAGTAATGAAAAAAAAATGAAAATCTGTTTAGAATTGACGAGATATATTACGAAGAAGTTGGTTAAAATTTTCGTGAGTTTCTTTAATTTCTTGGAATCCACTCATCAGATCCTGACATGGTAACAATAGGACCAATTCGGGAGTGTAACCTTTCTTCCTTTTAGGGGTAGTTTTAGGTATGCTGCCTCCTAATGCTGGAACAATATCCCACCCCCCATAAAAATATGCAAATTATTCATGGATTTAGACTCAAATTAAAAAAAATCTTTTATTTCCACAGTCCGCCAAGCTGATCTTGTTAATGATACCAGTGCTATATAATTCGCCCATTTGGAGGATATGCCTGATCTATCCTGCTTGTCTTGTGTCGTGTGTTTCTTTACATTGCTCTTTTTGAACTCTTACCGATATAACTATTTCAAACTATATAAATAATATGTATTTAATCTTTTTCAATTGTTGTGGTATGCATTTCTTTTTCTTTTTTTAAATTCTTTTTTCACTTGATATTTTATTTCCTTCTGTGTCTCTGCGTATGTCACTTTAATGGCCCTAGCGGAGAATCAGCGCTGGTTAACCTACCCAGCAACACGCTGAGCTAGGACCAATTTAGAGCTACACTTGCTTCCTTTTTTTTTTATTAAGTACATGATACAATGTACATTTATTTATTTATGCTAGTGTTATGTATTTTGATTTGTATTGTAGTTCTAAATAAACTTTTTTTCTTTTCTTTCTATTAAAAGAAAAAATTTGAGTACTTCACAATTGACGGAGAAATCTAGTAACGAACATACAAAATAAAAGAACACACAGACGAATTGAGAACTTCCTCCTCTTTGAAGGCGGTCAAAAATCTAATGATACCACTTTAGTTTACGTCAAAATTGGCTTCGAGACCCTTTTGAGTGTTATTTGCTATTTCGTGTTTAGGATTTGGCCCTAAAGGCCCGCTTGAAAAGTTCACATGTATTTATGTATAAGTGATAAACAACATTTTATTTATTTCCAGATAAATATGAGATCGAAGTTTTATTTCTGTAGTTGTAGTATTATCATTTTTTATTTCTGTAGTTTCATATTCCTTTGGAGAAAATTAACAATAAAATATTCATTAATTGAAACATGTAAAAGAAATTATACTTAGGGTAGAAAGTTCAATAGTGACACTCTTTTTGTCCGCGGGTAATGGGGACATGTGGCAACGGAGATGAATAGAACTATGAAGGCGACAACAAGGCTAATCAAGAATTTCATTTAATCCCTTCTGCATTCACACCTAAAGTATTAACGATTGTTCCGCATTTATAGTTCTTTAAGATTATATGTAAGATATTGAGTCAAACCTACATATGAATAAGGTACTCAAAAGCCAGACAAAGTTACCTCCTTGGAACGCCATATGACTCCATCGTCCAAAGTAGGCTCCTCTAATCACCTGTGTAGGCGATCAGTACGCTGAAAGCGCTTTATAGAAACGTGTGGGATCCAGATTACACGGTCCAAGCATATTAACAACAAATTATAATAACTGATAACTCAATGTCAGTTCCTTATTTATAACGTCACTTTATATATACAACGTACTCTGTGCTTTTTACCGACCGATCTATTTGTTTGTTATTTTCCTTTGTCATTTTGTCGTGAGACATCAGGCCGTATGACAAGACTTTAAAATGTAACCTCAGATGACTAAAAGTTGATGCTCAACATGGAAGAAAAATCCTTGAATCCCTATACAGCGACCCAACGCGGCAACGTTTGCAGCTTTAGGGACAATTTATCTCCATAGTAGTGAGCTGAGGTGAGTATTCTACTTATAATCTTGAGGGAGGGAACAAACAATGTGGAATACAGAACTAATATTACCTTATCACTATAATTTATGTTAAGAATTCTTGTTGAGAACTTACCGATTTGTAGGTGGTTACTATATCAATATTTGTCCAGCGACAACACCTCCTGTAGTTGCTTTCACTGTTCCTATTCTTGGAGGCTTAATTAAACCCACGCGAAAATTTCACAAAATTAATGGTGGCTTTCGCGTTTCATGAGCTCAGCCTCCATTGTATGGCTGGCATAGCGCCAATACTGAGCTTGTGCTTTTATAAGCTTTATGTAAACATTACAAAATATTTTTTACATGTTTATTTATATTCATTACATTTTAGTAAAAAATAAAAATATGAATTCATTAAGCTTACCGGCAATTTGTTCTGCTGGGAGCTCATCAGCCTGAAAACAAATTGAAATATTTTATTTTCATATCTTTGACCACAATTTTCCTATTTTAAATGTCATAATTTCTTTGAAGCGTAAACAGTTTCGCTGTGAAGTTAATTGAATAACTGACGTGTGTAGGACTGAATTATAAAATTGAATGTAGTTCTACATGTTTTCTTATTTTTGCGGATAGTGTACGTCATTAGAACCAGGTGATGAAGATCGTTTTTCTGTAGGAGTGTTTTACTGAGGCATAATAAATATATTTTATGTGCAATTGAAACTAAAATAGACTCATTGGTGTTGCGCACTCTCGGCAACGGAGAGTGGATTTGGTGCCGACTCAACGTCACAGGCAGTTTTAAATTTTATAGAGTTTTTATGATATTATTCCGTCCAGATTTATATATTAGAGCTGGCATCTAGTTTTAGATTTACTCAGTTATCAGAATGCATAGAATTTTCTTCAAAATATCACAGAACAAATTGTGGTTTGATGCAATCGTTTGAGTTTTGTCCACGTTTTTTATTTTACTTCGTCTACTCAAGAAGATGAGATAGTGCAGATGTTGTGATTTTGTATTTAATCTACACCTCGATGACCTTCCTGTCTCAGCAATCATAATTGAGATTTGGGCATGCATTAACGTTTTCATTATATTTAAACTCTAGAGGAATCATTTGATTTTGTAGATAAGTATATTAATTGTATGGGAAAAATGTTTTATCAACAATTTAATTATTTTGCTTTAATTTAAACGGAGTATTATTGATTTGATATAAATAAATAAAATTTAATTAGCCATGAGTAATATTATCTAAATATATATAAAATACATGTCGAAAATATATGTGTAACGTAAATACGTGGCTTTTCTTGTTTTTGGCAGTAAACAAAAAAGCAGTGCAGCCGGCACTGCTATTTCCTACTAAGTCAGTTATTTACGCTAACAAGCTATTTTTCACAAATAGGTTAATTGATGTTTTAGTAAGTTTCTTTAATTGTTTTTAATAATGTAATGAATATTTTACTAAATGCTATTTATTTGTCAAGACCTTAATGTTCTGCTGATGTATTTATTCATTTATTTTTAAATTTTAGGAATGATTTTTCAATCATCAGATAAAAGTTACCAGTCGAATAAATTATAACCTGACTAAATTCAGAAGTGAAACAATTCAACTGTTTTATTCATACAACTGTCATTTTTAATTTTACCATGTTGTGTTTCATTCTATAGAATAACTTTTATGTATTAATTGAAAAATCGGCCCTTAATGAAATGAATTAATAAAATAATCAAATGGCAATTGAATATTCACTTTGATAATTTTGTTGACAGTATTGAGTTCGACACTTATTGAAATAAAAATTTATTTGTAGGTTGTTTAAAAGAACTGAAGTCAAATCTTTATATTACAGGTGTTGGCTGTCAACTATTACAAAATCATTCAAATGTTATAGGTAGGTACGTAACGTGATGTTACAAGCTAAGTGACAGTTGCTGTTAGCATCTTCTTATGCGCGTCTGTCAATGTCAGCATTTGTTTATTTAAAGGACGGTATTAATTTATGATCTAAAACATATGATCACACATCCGTTAACTGTTATCATTTCCCGTAAACGGTGTTAATTGCTATTAGCATTATCCCATAAACCGAAGACACCTACCCAGTCTTCTGTGTCCAGGACCATGTTTGATGTCACTAGTTAACACTGTGAGACGCACAACACGACTGGCGTCGAATCTGATGTTTCCAGCGTTCAGGGTTATTTTCTGCTGTTTCACGGGATAGTTTGTTTCGTATATTTTAATAAGGTGGGAGAGATGCGGGTGCGGTGGGGGGTGCGCGGCCCCTTCGTGTCGGGTCCTCCACGGCTTCCTGCGCTCGCGCCGACCAATCGCGTGAGCCTCAAACGGCAGGATGCTGGAGTATTTTTAGTAGAAACGTGGTTTGAAGAAACGTAAACAAGCGGTGCGGTGTGGTGGCGTGTGCGTGTAGCTCTCGCCCGCCCGCCCCATGACCTCGCCGCCCGTCTTGTAAGCGACCTCAGTTTTTGTCGTATCATAAACGCGAATAATTATAATTTTAAAGTCGTTTGTCGAGTGTAGGCCGTTTATGATGATGATGTTCAGAAACTGTAACGTTTCTCGTTCCTTTGATCAGTTTAATATTCATAGCGTTAATAAATTAGATCAAATCTCGCTGGTGACTTCACTCATCTATCTATCTATAATATTATAAAAATCTAAACATGCCGTGTCTGTACATTGAAGCTATATAAAAAAACAACTGAAATACACCATATAAATGACGGAGAACACGTTTTTAGATTTTCTGATTGTCTGTTTATTCGGGATTCACGAAAAAAATACTGAGCCGATTTCGATGTGGTTTTGGCTGACCGACAGCAAATTCTCACTTAATATCTGCGCTAAATTTTATACAGGGGATCCCGCAGGAATTTACCCGGGAGCGGTTTGTAGTTATTCGGGTGTATAAAAATAAGCTTATACCGGCACAGTTTTCATTCAAACAACAGCTTACATTCTTCTTTAAATGCTGTGATACTTTGTGTACTGGGAATCCCACGGGAATATCAAGTCAAGCATGGAGGAAGTCGCGGGCATATACTAGTTATTAATTTATTAACAGTATATTACAAACATTAAACTATTTCATAATCTCAATATACGACTATTAAAAACATAATTACTTATTATGGTTTGTAATTTTATATACAAATATACGAATTTTAGACTAGTCCTACTTAAATATGAAAGCTAATTTTAATGCTCTAGCAAAATATGAAAGATTATATAGAATAAATTAAATTAATTTTTACCACCATCTTTAAAAATTGAATGCAATTTTGTTAATAATTAACAGTGACAATTGATCCTTGACTATTAAAATCTTATAAACCTATAGGGTACGGCACATTTATTAATGGCGCTAGCCTGTCACATAAATTGAACGACATCCCAAGTATGCTAATGCTTTGGCGACGATAACTAGGCACGTTTAATTATGTCGGATACTATAGTAACCTATATAGCTTTCTATTTTTAATATATTTTGAACTAGAGCTTTCTCAAAGCTTCATTTGAATAAATATGAGAATTAAGCCCCGCATAAACTAAATATTATTATATAGGCACTCTCAGCGGTACGGGTATTTTCATTTCAGGAAAATGGTATACGGATGATATATATTACCCATATTATAAAGTATGTCACCTTCGCTGGTATAGCCTCATTTTATACAAACTGATTGCACGCGGGGAACAAATTTTAATGTATAACCATGCTGCCGAGCGCCTCTGCTAGATCCCGGTGGAAGGAGTAGGCCCAGGAAATACAGACTTGACGTTGTAACTCGTACAACATGCGTGCAAGACCATGCGAAGAGGAGACGCAAAAGTAGAAAAGCGAATTTCGGGGTCCGAAGCGGACGCTCCGAACGCAGCCGGGATGATAAGACTGTGACATGGGTCGTTTAAGAAGGCTGGTATAAAATTTCTTAGAGGCCGGCAACGCGTTGGTAACGCCGCTGATGTTGTAAATGTCCATAGAGACGGTAGCCGTCTGCTTGTTTGTCTGCCGAAAAATAACACTAAGGCAATGATATGTATATCTGCCACGCTTTCCCAAAATAGATTGATATATTTCTGACCTCGATAATCTCTATGTACAGATTTCTTTACGACTTTTCTACATACAATATAACAATTTGTATATTAGGTCAGAAAAATCCTTGAGCAATTCATGTCTTCCGAGATCAAGATCGAGACTATACCATTTCAATGAGACGCGGATGCCTTACATTATATACTGGATTCTCTCTTTTCTGTCACCTTCTTCCAATAATTTGAGTTGGCACAGTATGTATTTTCCTTCCACACTCCTCTATTCTGATATATATCCTTTGTCACACCAAAAATCATCATATTATCCTTCACACAATCCATCCATCTCCTTTTTGGTCTACCTTTACCTTTGTACCCAACGATCTTGCAGTTTGACATTCTTTTTGTCACGTGACTTTATCCCTCCTCATTATGTAATGAGGTGAGATTAACCTTAATCTTCTCAATTTTTCAGTCACGGGTGTAACTTTCAAAGATCGTCTTATGTACTCGTTTCTCAACTTATCCATTCTTGTAACACACATACATCCATCGCAACATTCTCATCTCAGCTGAGTGGAGATGTTTGTGGTCTATCACTTTGGTGACCCAACATTCGGACCCGTGTAACATGTAACCTCGGTCGTATGACAGATTTATATATCTGACCTTTTAGTTTCAGTGGCTTTAGTTTGTCGCATGTTACATTGGTTACCTGTCGCCACTTTAGCCATATTTACGGGACTGTTATGGTCGGTTACGAGAGATATAATAAAGTTTTTAATAAGAAATATCTTGCTTTTTGTGTTATTTCGTTTAACGAAATAAACACAACAATACATATTTAATACATTTCACTCAATAATTTTCACTCGACCAAAAAAATAGTGTTTGACATAGAAAAATAATTGTGTGTGTACAGTTCCCACGCAGTAGAAGTGAGACTTCAAAGGATATGGTCACAGATAATTCTTCTCTAACTCTTATTAATACATGTAAATATAATTTCTTTAGTCTACATCCATCAACATTATAATTCAAAATAAACTTCTTAAGTATCACTTTCAATTTTTCACTGTTTCAGTCGAAAACAATATTATTATCAGTTTTATTTCGGTCCAAATTGGATCTATGTTTAATCATTGGGCTTATTGACTCTAATCTGTGCTACACAATGTAAAACTCGTTTCTCATTCTCTCGCAGACCTATCGATTTGGGTTTATATCTTTTTGCTTTCCCTTTTTCGTTTCATCGAGTTTCAGATCACAACGATTATAAAAAAGTTTCACTTCAAAAATCAATCATATTTAAATACATTTTTTTTAACAAAACCGACTTCACTCTAGAAACCAAAAAATAAATATTTAAACTATTTCTTTTTACAAAATCTAGAAGTCGGTGCCAAGTGAAACATTTTATTTATTTACAAAATATAGAATTTTTTATGTTTTTCTTGACACTGACTTTTAGATGTTGTAGAAAGATGTCGGTTAGATATTTATTATATTTTTTGGTTTTTAGTGTGAAGAAAAAATAGTTTTTGCTATTATATAGTAGCGCAAAAACTTAAATAGGTTTAGAAATAATATATTAAGCACCTGTAGAAATTGTACAACTGGCACGCTTATACAAATAGTCATCTCACTCTTCGGTGTATGTCTTAAACAAGGGTTGCTCTCGATTGCCTTACGAACCACAATTTAGGTCGTGACTTGGTGACTATGGGACCACCTCGGGAGTTAAAGCTTAAGCTATAGCTTAAACTGTCACTTACCAATAACCTCACTGTGCTGAAAACATCGGATTACTGGTAAGCAGTAATAAATTGCCATTAATTTTTTCTCTCTCCTAAAAGAAATAAATAACAACGCTTTCATAGAATCGAGACGCATCAATCTATCATCGTGGCAAATGATGCATGTTGTTGTTAGACAAATTCTGGTTGAGTGGAAAATTGGCACGGAGTAAGTGATATCAGGAACGTTCTTTCGACCCTAGTCCATTGACCCCATTGTTAACGTGGTTTTGTTTATAAATTTCTAACTTTCAATGTCAGTACTTACTTTGTTAGTCACCATTCATTAACGTGACTAATTACTGTTCATTCAAAGATTCAAGATTTTGAATGACAGCCCTTCACTTTAATCTATAGGAATACCTACATAAAAATTAAAGTATTTTTTTGGATGTTTATATTTTGTAGGTTTAGACCATTAATGTACAGACGGAGTCTCAGACTCTAAAAGTAAGGCCGGCTAAAGGATACCGATTTTGGAATAGGATGCCTATCGCGCTGGAATGCGTTACGGGTATGCAGAAACACTTTATTTAACACACGTTTACGCACACGAGTTCATAAAAAATGCTTTCAATTGACATTTTTGTTTAAGTAGACTCCGTCTATACATTAATCGTCTAAGTTAGTAGGTTTATTTCATCCTTCTTCACGGGCTTATAAATGGTTTTAATGAAACCGACTGTAGTACCAGATAACTACTCTACAGACAGTTTAAATAATTCATTATTTGTATTTAGTTTACTTTCTATTATACATATCGAGAAAGGCAAATTTTTAGTCCATACTCAAAAACAGGTTTACATCCAAAACTGTGAAGATATGAACTCACAAATGCACAAATAAATATAAACACCTAAACACATCTACTTTCTTATATATACGGAGTCTGGCTACTGTGAAGTGATTCATAAAAATGTACATAATTGACTCATGCACCGCTTTTTTGTCGTCTTATTTTGTCAACGTGCATGCATGTTATGCACACTTTATTACTGTGTGCTCCGAAGCAGTGAAGTAATTTGAGATTCGCGGCCACTGCTGGATGCCCATTAAAACATATATAAGTCGTGCGCAGAAGGTTTGCCAATGATCACCCCTCCCGCTTCCTATGACTGGAACCGGGCCTCGTCTAAGTAGTACTAAGAACTAGACGACCGCGGGTCGCGGTTGTAGGAAGCGGGAGGCGTTATCATCGGCAAACCTTCTGCGCACACTTATCGTATCTAAACACCAGAGCCAGGCTTGCTTGGCAGCAGATATGACGTTTTACTCGAGTAGGTGTGGGTCCACTATAATCGGCTTACAGAGGGCCTCTCCATTAGCCGAAGGTTTAGGACTGTCAGCCTTAAAATAGTAACTTCGCAATGAGTATGTTCAGACCCAGAGCTTCGACGTGGATACCGTGAGCTACGTGGAAAATGATTCAGTCTTGTTTTAAAAAATAGTTATTACCAGAATCTTCCTATACCTAATTTTCTGCATAAAATGGTCTTGCCTATTACCAAAAGGTTTGAATTGAATTGTCTGAAAATTGTATTGTATTTGATTTTTAACCATCTAGTTTAACTTTGAACAGTACTTAAATCAATAGTCCGAGAAAATTATTTTCCTGCGAACTACAATCGTATATATTCCAGCATATATCTTAAGCGGTCGGCGGAATAGGAGAGAACGCTTTATGCATTAAACGTACCGAATGTGATACGATTTATCAACATATAGATAACAATACGTTTTTGTCTCTTTACTCAAGGGAATAAAACTTCATAGTTCGAAAAACAGACAAATTTACTTGTGCGTAGGCTAAAGCGATCGCTGATCAAGCGTACCGAGAACTATAATTACATGTTTATTATTGAACTGTTTATTGAGAGTTAACCAAACCTATACAATGTTGTTACCTTGCATTTATCTAAATATAACGTTTCAAATTTAATATAAATAATGCAAACTTTGTTGAAGTTCTTAAGTTTATTTAACTATGTTTTTAATTTTTTGTTGAGGTGTAAGTTCACGTTTCGTCAAGATCTCGCTTGATGTTAAGCAAGTTAAGGAAATATACTCTTCAGATTGGGGTTTAGGTATCTGGAGATTGTTGGTATTGGTAATTCGGTATTCTGCCTGGCAGTTATTAAACCAGATTATTCCCATGTCTGTTTTCCTAATCAAACCTATTTCATTATACCTACTTACAAGATCTTCAGTTGCTCCAGTGTCAATAAGTAGATCTTCACGACGACGTCCAGTCATCTCCTTTGAGCCCAAACGAGGTGTAAAGAAAAAATCATTAAAGAGCATTCTGAACGTGTGTAAAAAATCATGTCAGTACACGAAATACACTGTATGTTAATTTATTGCTGTTTAACATGAGTTGTGTAATGTTACTCAAATTTAATACTATATTGAACACGTTATGGATAGACGCCAATACAAATGTGGCGGGTATAAATCAATCGTATTTTTATGAGCACTGGAAACTTCTACGTATACATAGGTTATTTTGAGAAA
This sequence comes from Dendrolimus houi, assembly GCA_039645545.1. Taxonomy (NCBI): domain Eukaryota; kingdom Metazoa; phylum Arthropoda; class Insecta; order Lepidoptera; family Lasiocampidae; genus Dendrolimus; species Dendrolimus houi. Next base: position 16,643,408 of record CM077127.1, on the reverse strand, counting down.
CAGTTATGAACTCCACACTTCGTAAAACAATTTGAATTCAGGACGGCCGTAAAATTGCGGCTTTACTGCTTACTCTATATAATATTAACGCGATGTCAAGTTCGAATTGCAAACCTATTTTTCATACTAGCTCGGGTAAACAGTATTAATTTTTGAAATATCATAAAACTACAGTGTGACCCAAAAAAATAAATTTTTCATATAATTCTTGTTTATCATGTCATAACAAATATTTTAAGTAGTAAGTGTTTATAGTATCACGCAAAGACCGATTCAAAAAACTACAAACACTGAAGAAACGCGGATTGATTAGAAAGAAATCGAGTTAGATGAAATCCCTAATGTACACATGCGCCTACGCAACTCTTGTCAAATTTGTTTATAGAATTGTGCACGGTTGCGGAATGATATGTTTCAACGTGAAATAATGCTCTCGGCCACCGGCTGTACTTCACTCCGCTCTGCGTTATATTGTATGTATGGGCTCTGGGTTTTATCTCGTACAGCTGGTTGCCGGATAATCTGAATATAAATAGTGTATAGACAACAAAGCTTCAACAAATCGTGGCCGTATCGGATACCGTACGCTGTCGAATGTTCGATGTTTACACAGTGCTATTATGCTCATTTTATTACCCTCTTAAATTATTTAAATTACTCTATTTCCTACAATTACACAATATTTTGTAGATTTTAAAATAAAATTCGTGGAACAGTACGCGTAGTAATTAAAATATTTATATGAGCTTTGGGAATTCACTAAAGAATTTTAAAACTTCAGTTAGTTTTTACGTAGACGTGATAAGTTTGCCTATTTGTTTGTTATTCATGTCGTGGTTGCTCTTCAATTTGAACGTAAATGATTTTTCAGTAGGTATAGTTTTCTCAGAGTCCAGAAACAATATCAAGAAATTGAGAAATTTAAGCAGGATTTAGAAGTTATATTATCGCACGCAACCGTCCAGTGTGGAAGAAGAAGGTGGTGCACTATTAAAAACGGGACTACAAACATTATAAATGCTTATGTGAGTTTGTTACGCTTTCACGCCTGAACTACGCAACAGATTCTCATAAAAAATTGCAAACACGTCAGAGGTATAGAAAAAGACTTAAGGTGGGTACTTTTCATCCAGGTAAAGAGTGCTATTGCGAGGAAAAGATGAATATAGCCGAAAACATGCAACCATAGATAATACTATATATATATATATATATATATATAAAACATGCCACCCCGATTGGTTTTTATTGACTCACTACCAAATACATCATCATGGCAACGACATTGACTGCGTAATTGTGTATTTGACAGTATTAAATAACATATTTTGACGACGACACTTTTCCATGAATACTATTTTAGAATTTATTGTAATATGTGTCAAATACCCAATTCTAATTATGGCTCTCAGAGTAGTCAACAGTAAGAATTTAAAATAAGGAGAAATAAATTAATATGTATACTAGTATTATAAAATAGTATTAAAACATGTGATAAATATAAAAAATAGTAAGTAGTAAAATAAGGATGTTAGAAAATAAGGTAGAGAAAGTAGAAATAGATAGACTTGAGCAGAAGTTGTATTAAAAAAAGAATAAAAGAGTAAAATAGACAAAAAGAAAGAAAAAATGTATGCGCTAACCCAAAGAAAGAAAGAGGGCAATTTAAAAAAATATATTGCTTTCATGGTTAATTCCTCGACGACCTCTGTGGTTGAGCGAGCTAAGCCTTTGCCGGCTTACCTCACTGAAATGCAGAGGCTCCGGGTTCGATTCCTGGTATAGTAAATTTTGGAAACGTATTTTCTCTGTTATTTACTATGGTCTGGGTGTCTGGGATGGGCCCCAGAATGGTCCGTTGTATATTACACATAACACAAGCGTAACTTGCTTAATTTGAGGATATACAGTGTGTGTTTTTGTCTGCCGATTTATTTATTATTATTATTCCACTTTTGCTAGATGGCGTTAAAGGTATTTTGAATTAAAAATTAAGTCTGATATTTCTAAGATTTATAACATGCCCACTTGATGACATACATATAATATCCTTGTTTTGACGCTGGGGGACTGCGTTTGCATACTTATTTCTTAGGCCCAGAAGGTGGTACCGGAAGGCGTGTGGGACTCATTAAGACCGGTCCTCTATTCATTCTATAAAATGTAGACTGACGAAAGCGAAGCCGCGGGCAAATGTAAGTATTGTATATATTTTTAAAATTTTAATTAACTTCTAAAAATATCGGCTGATATACAAATTGACAATCAAACAAAAGAACTGGTAATAAGTAAAAAAATATTTTTACAATACCTACCTTTTTAAATAATAAGGATTTACATTTATATTTAGACTAGAGCTTACCTCGCGGCTGCGAAGCGGGTCAACCTCTAGTGCGTGCCTCTTGTTTAAAGAGGTTACTACACAAGTTACATTATATTAAATTTTTATGTTACTGCTATTTGACCCGAAAGATTGACTTCATTTTATATCGCAAACTATCCCATCTTCCGGATGAAAAGTATATATTAGGTTGGGGAAAAAGTTTCTTCGCATTTTATATAAAAATTCAAAAGGTTTTTTATAAAGTTTATTTACATTTGACTAAAGTATGTAGGTGCCATTTTGTTGGATAACTTTTTGCCATCTTGTAAGTAGGGACGTGATCACATTGCTATAAAAATTTTAGGGCTTCTGATCAAAAAACTGCGACAAGTGGTTTTGGCAGTCCTCTCGTGATGTTAACCTGACACTGCCTAAGACCGAAACAGGTGAAAATCTGAAGGTGCAAGGTCAGGACTATACCACGGTTGCATTAACACCTCCCAGCTAAACTCTCCTAATTTTTGCTGAGTGGCTAAAGATGTGTGAGGTCTAGCGTTATCGTGGTGAAAAACCACACCCCTTCTGTTGATTAATTCCGGCCGCTTTCTCTCAACTTTTTGCTTTAATCTCATCAGTTGTTCGCAGTACAGTTCAGGTTCGATGTTCCTGCCTGGCGGTAACAGCTCATAATGAATAATGCCCTTCCAATCCCACCATACACACAGCATCACCTTGTTGCGAGTTAACCCGGGTTTCGTCACAGTCTGTGAAGCCTGACCGGCCTTTGACCACGATCTTTTTCGCACGTTCTTGTCGTACGTGATCCACTTTTTATCACCAGTTATCAGCTTCTTCAAAAATGGTTCGGTTTCATTACGTCGTAACAAAGAATCATAAATGAGTACACGGTTCATTAGGTTTCTTTCAGTGAGCTCATGAGGCACCCAAATATTGAGCTTTTTTGTGTACCCAGCTTTTTTCAAATACGCCAAAACCGTTTTGTGGTCAATTCCCAGTTCTCCAGCTACATCGTAACTCCTAATATACCGATCTTGCTCCACTTTTTCAAAAATGGCATCAATTTTGTCCGTAACAGTGCGACCAGAGCGACGTGCATCTTTGATAACAAAATTTCCGGATTGAAAACGCTTAAACTAAATTTGCGCTACTCTCATAGATACTGCATTAGATCCATAAACATCACAAATTTTTTTCGCGGCTTGTGTTGCATTTTTACCTTTTTTGTAGTAAAATTTTAAAATGTATCGAATTTCTTCATTAGATTCACTCATTTTAACAATAAGAAAAACAAATGAAAATCACACATTTTCCTAATTTGAATTTGGAATTGTCTTCTTTAAAATTAAAACTTTTTAATGATACCAAAACCAGCCAGATACAAATGGTATAGCCAAAGAGATCTTATTACAAGTTCATACATACTATATGCGAAAAGACTTTTTCCCCAACCTATTATGTCAATTTTCCGTATTAAAACTACATATGTTCAACAAAATGACCAAATCGATCAAATCGATCACATCGATCACATCGACCACATCTACCATATCGATAAATCGACCAAATCGACCAAATCGACCAAATCGACCACATCGACCACATTAACCACATTGATCACATCGACCACATCAACCACATCGACCAAATCGACCAAATCGACCACATCGACCAAATCGACCAAATCGACCATATCGACTACATGGACCACATCGACCACAACGACCAAATCGACCAAATCGACCACATCGACCAAATCGACCAAATCGACCATATCGACTACATGGACCACATCGACCACAACGACCACAACGACCACATCGACCAAATCGACCACATCGACCACATCGACCACATCGACCAGATCGACCATATCGACCACATTGACCACATCGACCACATCGACCAAATCGGCCAAATCGACCACTTCGACCAAATCGACCACATTGACCACATTGACCAAATCGGCCAAATAGACCACATCGCCCAAATCGGCCAAATCGACCACATCAGCCATATCGACCACATCAACCAAATCGACCACATTGATCACATCGACCACATCGACCAAATCGGCCAAATCGATCACATCGACCAAATCGACCACATCGACCAAATCGACCAAAATAACCAAATCAACCAAAATGGTAAATCAGAAAACAGAAACCTATCCTACTTTCTGTGATAATCTTTACATAAATCTATCCCCAAACTTATCCCATTATCTGGGATGAAAAAGTATCCCTTGTCCACCTTCGGTATTAAAATTACGTATATACCGAATTTCAGCCAAGTCGGCCCAGTAGTTTTTCAGTAAAAGCATAACAAACAGGGAGACAAATATATCCTGGACACTATCCCATTTTTCGGGATCAAAAGTATGTTATGTTCATCCTCGGCATCGAATATATATATATATATATATATATATATATATATATATATATATATATATATATATATATATATATATATTCTTATATATATGATATATATATATATCCAAACTGAACTGAGTTTCAACCAAATCGGTCCTGTAGTTTTACCGTGAAAACGGAACAGATAAGTGAAATAATTATATTTTATAGTTTTCTGATATTTATGTAAGAATTTTATTATTAATTGCTTTATTGCCTGGGTCACATCTATTTATTTGCTCTGAGTCCCCTGAAGGCTGAAGCTACTGTAGTTAGTATGTAGTAGATACATAAGTAACTATGTAGATATATCGTCCAAAATTGAATGAATGAATGAATGAAAACTCTTTATTGTTCACCATAACTTAAACCTAGACATTTAATATAAATACATTTCCATTAGAACAATGGGCAGCCTTATCGCTTATCGATCTCTTCCAAGCAACCCGGTGTCCAAGGAGACATTACAAGAAAAATTAAATAATATTTGGTGGTTTAACTAAATTAAAAACTAATTCAATTGTAATTATGAAAAAAAAACAAAATAATAACAATAATAAACTAATATAGATATACATAATGAAATAAATTATAATAATATAAATTACATATACTTACATGCGAAACAATAATAGAATTCCATTTACTGCAACAAATTTTATTGCATGGACAAATAATAGTCAGTGATCAAGTGTTTGAATGTACAAATAGATGTAGCTTGTCTGATTTTCAAGGCGAAGGAGTTCCATAGGCGAACAGCCTGTACTGCAAAAGAGTTTCCTACAAAAGACGAAGTGTGTTTAGGTATTGTTAGCAGAAGATTTTCATTTGAGCGCAAATTACAGGAATGAGATTGATAGAGGAAACTAAAAAGTTCCTTTAAATATGGGGGAGTACAGGGATTGAAAAGGATATTATGCAGAAGTGAGAGTAAGTGAACATTCCGGCGAAGGCGAATTGGCAACCATTTAAGCTTATTACGAAATTCGGAGATATGGTCATATTTACGCAACCCAAATATGAACCGAATACAAACATTTTGAAGGCGTTCGAGCTTATCTAGTTGTTCTTGGGTGATGTCTAGATAGCAAGCATCAGCATAATCCAGTACGGGGAGAAGCAAGGATTGAGCAAGCATAATCTTAGTAGCAGTAGGTAGGAAATTCTTCAGTCTTCTTAGTGAAGCAGATGACGTGAAAAGTTTCCGACTGATTTCAGTCAGGTGAGGCCGCCAAAACAGTTTCACTGATCTCAATGTACACACCATCAAACACAATATGGGGAAACGAAGACCAGTCAATTTCGGAGACAAGCCTAGAACTGCCGACAATAATAACCTTAGTTTTTTTCGGATTAACGCTCAGACCATAGGCTTGGCTCCAGTTAACAATTTTTGTAAAATCCCTATTTGTAGTTTGAATTGCTACTGAAACTCGGTTAAAATTAAATTGAGTGTAGATTTGTAAATCATCTGCATAAAGGTGGTAAGACGAAGAAAGGTTATTGGAAAGGAAAAAAATATTAGTTTGTAAAAAAGAAAATCATTCTCGTTGCACCGTGACCAGACTTTTGAAGGCGACGCGACGGCAAAGGTAGATGTAACTAATCAGGTGCTGTGTGTAAGTATTCGTATCGAGCAGTAATAACAAAGAACATATTCTTATTGGCTGAAATAAAATTTAAAAAATTAAGATTTTTTGTTGGGACCTCAACGAGTAATATTTACAATGCAATAATATTTAAAAAAATTGGTAAATTTGATTAAAAATGAACATAAACTGTATTTAGGTTATTGGTTCTTACCTATTATGTACTTTTATTCCTAGACTACAGCAAACAGACTAATGGCCCACCTAATGGAAAGTGGTAACCGTTGTCTACATGATATTTGAAACAGATGTGCTGCTAATGTGCTGCCTGCCATCTTCGAAGGAGGATTGGATCGGCTTAGCCACTAACGCCGAAACAGAATTCAAGATTATTATGGCTACATACTTTAAGACCAGGCTTGATAGCCATCGAGGCGGGTACATACTCTACCACTTAACTATGGGTTGATAGCCACTTAAGAAAGGCCGATCGCCAGAAGGAATTAGTACTCTTTTTCCGTTCTTGCAGGGTTCATTTGAATATTTTCAACTGTTTAGTGATATGCGAATTTTCGAGCTGTCCTAAAAACGCTGTTATTTCAATTCAGTCAAAGACCGTTGATAAAAAAACCTTTAATGTAGCTGAGGCTTTTGCTTGAAGATTATTATTTTATTTAAAGTAAATATTATATAGTAAAGGGTGCACTATACTCGCGTAGAGTTCCCGCGACGTTCTCGCGAGAATATGGAGGGGTATCGAGGATCTCAGTATAGTTCTCGCGCCCAACGACGTGACATTGGACGTAGAAGTTGCTGCTTGTGATATCTTTATTGTTAATGTATAATTGAATACTGACTTCTAAAAATCACAAAAATAATTAAGAAAGAAATATTTTCTGAAATAATTTAGTTTTTTTAATAATCGGCAGACAAACACACATATTGTATATACCCAAATTAAGCAAGTTACGCTTGTATTATGAGTATATATATATACAACGGACCACTCTGGAGCCGATCCCAGACACTCAGACCATAGTAAATAAAGAAAATTCGTTTCCGAAATTATACCTCGAACCATATCAGAAATCGAACGCGGAGCTTCTCGTTACAATGAGGAAATCCGTCAAAGGCTTAGCCCACTCAACCACAGAGGCCATCTGTATTAATTTCTTGTTCCTTTTAATGTAACTATATACCTACTTAATATTAGTTTTCTCATACAATTTTAACCTTTATATTTTAGAGTTTTAGTTCTGTTCGGCATCGACATAAAAATTATATATTAATTATGTTTAAAGAAATAAATAATAGTCACAGAATAAACACAAATTTCATAGTTATATTAAGCAGAATAACGAGTGAATATTAAATTGTTGTAGAAAATGGTTATGACTATTTTGTTTTTAGTTAGTTTTGTATTTATTTAATTATTGGTTTTTTAAACTTATTAATGGTATAATGTTAATTGGTGAGTAGACCTACAAAAGATGCTAAATAAATCACAAAACGATTTTAGAACTGAACATAAAAGGTAAACAAAAGATAATACCAGGAATATTAAAAGAATAATATATGCTGAAAGCTACATTTTTACAGTAGTCTGGACATATTATAATAATTGAATTATTCATGCTGTTTGTCATTAAATACTTTTATGGTTTATCTTTGATGATCAATTTGGGGATCTATGGTATGTTGGCGCAAATTTTTTTGGGAGTAAACTTGGAACTTAATTCACGAAAAAATATGCGTCAAAATATCGTAATATATCTTCTTTAACCCATCTCTATCCACTGCTGGACGTAGGCCTCCCCAAGTACGCGCTACATATCCCAGTCTCCCGTCTTCCTCATCCAGCCCCTGCCGGCGACCTTGCGCAGGTCGCCAGTCTATCGGCCGTCGGTCCTGTGACAGACGTGATCGGTCCACTGCCACTTCAACTTGCTAATTTTGCGAGCTATGTCCGTTACCTTAGTTCTCTTACGGATGTCCTCATTTCTGATTTTGTCCATAAGAGAAAAACCTAACATAGCTCGTTCCATAGCCCGTTAGGTGAATTTGAATTTGTGGTCTAGTCTCGTATAATAACCAAAATATATGAAAGCCCTATAAAACAAGTGACGACAAAAAGATTGTGAAAATTCTAGATATTCGACTAATTCACGATCATTATCATGCTCAAATCATACTCTACACAAATGTTCCCATTAGTCACTCGTACGCTAATCGTGTATTATCTATGCTATAGATATTAAATTTCTAACGGTGTGGACAGATTTGAATTGAGGATTCATCTAACTACTCGGAAAAAATCTAAATTATGCAAACTTTATTCACAAAACAATTACAAAATTATATACATAACTCATTATATGAAAATATAAATAAATATGCAAAAATAATAATTTTACTTGTTTTTTCATTAAGAAATAAAAACATAACTAATAATTATATAGTAAGTATTTTAGTATACGTAATAGTTATCAAACAAACCTTGTCTTAATTATGTTACTTATCTGTACTAGTGATATTTTTATAAAGAGTTGTTAAACTTTGAGCTAAATTAATAAGCATGTATTAATGGCGTAAGATGTACCTGTCCATTTAATGTTAATAATGACTGTTAGATATATAGCACTGTAAAAACTTGTTCAATTTTATTGTTGTTCATTTTTATATACTTATCTCTTCTAAATTCAGGGCCTAATTCCACTAAAATCGCGGAATTCTGTTGAATCTGGCCACTCTAAGTTCTCACGTTCACAGCTTCATTGTCTCGCGGATAGCATCATGAGAAAATAAGAAAGGCGTCCACATTCTCAATTTCTCGCTTTCGCGCGTTGTTCCGAGAATGTGGAGAAGCCTTAATACTGTCTAAATACACTAATAGCGGGAAGCGATATTTAAAAAGAAGACGGTTGTCAATTGTCAACATTATTTATACTGTCATTGCCGTCATTAAAGAAAAAACAGTGTTTGGGACTTGGGAGTTGGGACTGAAATATCTACTCTAATTTTATATTTGTTTTGACGTAGTGTTAGGCTGGTAAACTTTTGTTTTAACTTTAAAACTTCGGATTTTTGTCTCTTCAAGAGATTTTATTGATTGTTCATTTCATTTCATTGCCAATAAGTGTAAAAAAATCCGTACAAAATATGATATGAATTTGTATTTTATAATAACATTCCTATAAGTATGGAGAATTATGTTGTAATATCTTTTATTGGTGAAGGATCATTTGGTCGTGTCTTTAAAGCAAAACACAAGGAAACTGATGTTATTGTAGCATTAAAAGTTATAAGAAAGGTATTCTTGTTGTTGATTATCTTCAAACCTATGCTTTCTATAACTTAAGTTGTCTTTTTTTTATTATTAAAGGACATGTTTTACAGAAAGGACGCTCGTCGAAGGATCTTAAGAATTTGAAGCAAGAATGCGATATTCAACGCCAATTAAATCATCCGAATATAATTCGTATGATTGACAGTTTTGACACAGAAACTGAATTGGTTGTAGTCACAGAATATGCTGAGAAAGAACTACACAGCATATTGGCTAAGGAGGGCTGTTTGAATGAAGAACAAGTGAAGAAAATTACTTGGGACTTAGTATCTGCTTTATACTATTTACATTCACATAGAGTCCTTCACAGGTAGCTTAATATTTATATTTATTATAGTAGTGAATGTTTCACCACTAGACTGCTCATTAGTAGGATTTTCAGACATAATCAGTTACTGCATAACTTATAAAGTCTTTAGTGCCCATTCTGTTTAGGAATGGATTGAAATGTCTTAAAACTTTTTCATTACTGAAGTTAAGTAATTTACTTTTAAAATATTAAATTCCAATTGATATATCTATTTCAGAGATTTGAAACCTCAAAATGTCTTGCTAGATAGTTCAGGACATGCAAAGCTATGTGATTTTGGCCTAGCTCGAATAATGACAAATGCAACACATATACTCACTTCTATAAAAGGCACTCCACTGTATATGGCACCAGAACTAATTGAAGAAAAGCCATATGATCATCAGGTAATGTTCAACAATAATACTTAATGCTTTAGTTACTATGTATGTGTATACAGTTGTGATCATATAATTAAGAACAATTTGAAGTTCTAGATTTTTTTTTATTTAAATTGTGTCATATACAGAGATGTGTACCTTCTGAGAAGCAACTAGTTATGTTATTAAATAGCCACATTAATAAAGCAATGTGGCTTAGGATAAAGAATAAAATCGCTAACTATTTTGTGCACATTTTATATATTTTACCAAAGTAACACATTCAAATATTATTGAAGCTGGACAAATAATTAAGAATGATTTATTAAACTACTTGAGAATCGTTTTGTATGACACAACACTCACATTTAAAAAATCACAATAATATGTAGCGTGAGAAATTTAAAAAGCAATTTAATACATTTTTAACTAAAATTAATAGTTAATAGCATATCCACTGCTTTTAATTACTGCTTTACACCAGCGAGCCATTGAATCTATTAATTTTTGACATTTCGTAAGAGAAATAGAGTTCCATTCTTCTAAAAAAATGTCATACAGCTCTCTTAAATTCCCACACTGTGTATTTGAAACCTTTTTCTTTACTTCGAACCACAGATTCTCTATTGGGTTTAGATCTGGGCTGTTAGCTGGCCAGTTTAAGACAGAACTGATTGTGCTGTAAGAAATTCCTTTATGGTGTGTGCAATGTGCTTTGGATCATTGTCATGCTGGAATGTCCAAATAACCAGTAGAATATCTTCAGCATAAGGTAATAATGTTTCTTCCAGTATATTTTTGTATTGGAAATGATCCATGTTACCTTCTATCAACTTTCCATGTCCAACACCATGTCTAGAAAAGCACCCCCAAATTTTCACATTTCCAACTTTCGTGTACTTAGGGTCGAATGCTGTATTCGAGGGACGTCATACATATCGTTTTCCATCAGAACATACTCTGTTATAACTTATTCGTCTCATCAGAAAAAAGCACATTTCTCCACTGTCGCGCAGTCCAGTTTTCATATTTTCTCGCAAATGAAAGCCAGGCATACCCGTGGCAATGTTTCAACATGGGTCTTTTATGCTATCCTACCGTGCAGTTTTTCTTCTAACAAACGTGTTCGAATAGTGCGTATTGCGATTGCTGAAGGGTTCTTTTCACCAAAATATTATTTTCTCAGCTCATTGGACCCTTTAAAAGGCCAAAAGAACGATGTTTTGTTCATCTTGAGGAGTTGTTTTTCTCTTTTTAGGTACATGTGGAAGATTTGAAGTAGTTTGATACCTAGCCGTGGAAAACCATCATTTTTGAACATTGCAGATGGTCCGCTATCTTTTTATGAGACCAATTCTTCCAGTGAAATTTTATTATTACTTCCCTTGTAGATTTATCACAACTTTTATTTTTTCCCATTGTTTTTTCATAAGAAGCAATCACTTTTAATCTTTTACAGCACTGAATGGCGCAAAAATTATAAAAACACTAACAAATTAACTCAGTGTTCTCTATTTAAATTTGAATAAAGGTATAAACTATTTAGCGTTCTTAATTCGTGACCAGCCAGTAAATAGGAATACTATGTTTAGAAGTAGTGTACAAAGTTTGTCTATTTATTTTTAGTTAATCATATCAATGAATACAGCGGTATTATGGAATAGATTTACGATATCGAGAGAAATATAAAAATTGCATGCAATTAGTTTTGCATCTTAGTTTGAAAAAAATCTTCACTTTAAATCAGTGTTCTTAATTATATGACCACCACTATATACATCTATACATATAATAAAACTGTAGAGGTCGAATTTCTGTACAATTAAAAAAAATGCTAAAAAGCGAGTCAGGGGATGTAAGAATTGAAATAGAAGTAATTTAGATTTTTTCAAATTGTTTCTCTGTTTGTCTGTTTGTACCGGCTAATCTCCGAAACTACTGGACCTATTTAAATGAAATTTTGTTGAAATTTTGTATGGTGGTAGCTTATATCCCTGGTCAACATATAGGATACTTTTGATCCTGAAAAATTTAAGAGTTCCCATGGGATAGTTAAAAAACCGCACCACGCGGATGAAGTCGCGGGTATCAGCTAGTCTATATATATAGACACATACATAGTAATTAAAGCATTAAGTAAGCTTAAAGCAATAAAATATAATGTAAAAAACTGCATATCATATATGTATGTATACCACCTTTAACTAATTGAATCTGTTTTATTACTGCCACAGGTTGTCTGGAAGTGATTGCTTCTTAGTGATAAGACTGCCCATTGTGCATATTTAGAATATTTTTAGGCTATAAGTTTTTCTGTGTTTTCTGTAATGGTGTACAATAGTGTTATCTCTCTTTGCTTAAGAAATTGAACCAATTAGTAATAAATTAATTTTCTAGATTGCATAGTGTGTTTACAGGTGAAGCAAGTCACTTTGTCTTTAGTTACTGTTCCATCTGGGACAATTTCAGCATCTAATAGCAAATAGTTACAGTTACTTATATATTTTATAGATATTTGCAGTACCAGGAGTGTTGCAAAAATGTTTCTGTGTTACCTGTTGCTAACCTTGAAGGTATTTTACGAATGGTTTTAGGATTTTTTAAAGCCTATCTAAAAGTGAGACAAAAATCATAGAAGTAATCATTCATGATTAGGCATCATATATCATTATATTTAGTTTACACATAAATTATAGAATTTTGTTAAAGACATACACACAGACATTTTTTTCATTTTCAGGCTGACTTATGGTCTTTGGGTTGTATAGTCTATGAGCTGATGGCTGGCCAGCCACCATTCTGCACCATGTCTATTTGGCAACTTGTGCGAATGATTAGACACAAACCAGTTCAGTGGCCAAGTTTTATCAGCTTGGAAGCTCGATCTTTTCTTCAGGTAATTGTTGAAAATTTTTATATGACTTCATATTATTTAATAAATAAAAAGTTTTAATTACTGTGAGGTAACTAATATGTTTTTATTAGTGTAAAATTAGAATATAGTTTAAATAACGAACATTAAAAAGATAATCAACGGCCTCTGTAGTTGAGTGGGCTAAGACTATGCCAGCCTACCTTACTGCAACACAGATGCTCTGGGTTAGATTCCTGATCTGGTAAATTTCAGAAAACAAATTTTCTCTGTTATATGCTGTGGTCCGGGTGTCTGGGATCGGCATCAGAGTAGTCCATGTTTTTTTTTATTCTGCAGGGGGAATCCGTTGGCGGACAAACCGCCGCGGGGGAAGCGCGGTGGGGCGTGTGGGATTCGCCTCGTTGGGGTGGCACTAGCACTCCCGTAAGAATGTTATTGCCACATCAGTTTGGGATAACCACTAAAACCCCTGGCTTATCCTCATTGCGTTCTATGTCCGGGCTGTGGGCTCGCTAACGCATTCACCTCTAGCCAGGGCGGACGATGGCCGGCCCGATCACGGGCTGGCCATTGTAAGTTGGAGAGCTGGGCTTCTCAAACTACCTCGTGTCTCACCACGAGGGGAGAGGGGGCGCACAGGTCGGTTCACGTCCCTCCTCTCCGGCCTTTATGTGCGAGGGACCCAATTCCCCCAAAGGCGCCCGCACGACCGTACTGATTAGTCCATTGTATATTACTTATAAAACATTTCTAACTTGCTTAATTTGGGGATATACAATATGTGTGTTTGTCTGCCGATTTAAATTTATTTATTTATTATACTAATATTTCAATGTAATTATCAGTATAACCTGATGGTTTCACTTTGTTCATTAGAATGTAATCAGAATCAATATAAAGTATTTGTATGTACTACAATATATGTGAAAGGTTATTGCTGTAGTCTTTTTAATGCTCTATAAGTATGACATTGAAATGAAATAATAAGACCAAATTTTGACTGATTTGATATATATTGTTTTAATTTTTTTTGTCCATTTTAATATAATGTTGGGTGATAATTTTAAGTGTGTTGTTCTGTATTTTTAAGTAAAACAAGAATAACTTGTGGAGTGCTCTGGTCAATTGTAAAATTTATTGACTTTTTTTTTTTATTGCATGAGTTCAGCAGACAGACAGACCGCCCACTGGTGGAAAACGGTTACCATCGCCTATAGACATTCGCAACACTAAAGGTGCTAGAAATGCGCTGCTGCTCTCTAAAGGGAGACTGGAGACTGGAACCTGGCCACTAATGCCGTAACAGAACCCAAGATTGTTATGGCGGCATACTCTAGACCATGGGGTGGTAGCCATCCAGACGGGCCAACGGGCCCTACCACCTGGCTGTGGGTTTTTGTCGCTTCTTACGACAGGCCGCCCGGCCGCAGGAAATTGTATTCTTTCTCCATTCCTGCATGGATAAAAACACTTTTTACTGACATATCAATCCTAAATATTATTTTCCGTGATAATAAATAATAATAATAACTTTTAGGAATATTGTTACCTTGTATTTTTTTATAAAAAATGTTTTTATATATATTTTTATAAACATGTAAAAATTTTGGACATTAATAAATCATAGATAATAATAACATATTACAAACAAAACATTGCATTGCAAAGCAATCCTTAGAAATAGAATAGGCAATATGTATTTGTTATTCTAATATGGAAATGGCAATAATTAAGTAGTTATTGCTATATAAGAAATAGTTATTTGTATCATATAGGCAATGTTTCTGTAAAGCGAGATTATTATTCCTATTTGACTTTTCATTGTATAAAATAAAGAAATAATAAATTTTTATATTCATTATTAGGGACTACTTCATAAAGATCCAGTTAAAAGAATGAGTTGGCCAGAGATCTTGGAACATCCATTTGTAGCTGGGCATGTGTTGATTTTACCAGAAGATGTTCAAAGTGAATCTCCTTTCACAAAACCATTGACACACAGCCAACAGGAAGCAAAGCAGTTTCAGAGAGACAAAATTAGTACTACTACGAGGTAACTTCTGAACCAATTATTATCCACATATAATAATCCTGCTATTGAGCCTTCTGATGTCAACTTAATATTTATTTTACCAAATGTAGATTGATAGGTATCTAACACTGTAATGTCAATATATAGATTTCCTCATGATGTTTTGCTTCATTGTCAGTATTTGGTATAAGTATACACTGTAAAAGAGAAAACTGTTTAAGTGGTGCTTGCCTCCAACCAGACTCATTGATGAGTGACAACTTTCTGAAAAAAAACCAAACTCATTTTCATCAAAAGCTGTTTAAATATTCACCATATTTAAACAGCTTTTGATGAACACGAGTTTGGGTTATTTTCAATTAAAGGCTTTTTAAGGTTTCATAATCAAATGACAACAATAGTGCATATGCATTACCATTACTTTGAATACAATAGTTCCTTATATGTGTATTCCAGATCAAATAAATTAGAGGGAGAATGTACTAAACCAGAATTAAGGGAACATGATTTAAGAAATGTTAGAGTGATGCAAGCCATGGAATGTGTACCAATGTCTGACGATGATAGTGTAAGAGCAACAAGTGCATTTAGTGTACGTGATAGCCTTAAGACTGATGACGAAGATCAAACACATCCCATAAATGCTGTAAATGCCAAATTGTTACGTCATGAGTATAATGTTATGAACAATTCAAATTTGGTTGTTTGTAATCTTGAGAATAATATGGCACAGTTAATAGCAACTAACAAAAAGCAAGCAGATGTTGGCAAAATGGATAAAATTGATGAAGAAAAAATGGTTATTGATAAACCTACAGTTGTTGATCAAAAGTCGCCAATAATATCTAATAACAATGATAATAAAAGTGAGTTCGTAGAACCTAAACAGAAATCGAAATCAGTAGATGCAGCTTCACATAGCCTAGAAAATCCGAAGTCGACTAAATGCAGCAGTGATATTAGTTCAGGTCTGAGTAAGAGTGTGCCTCCATCTTATAAACAAAAGTTACTTCAATTTTCACGAGATAAATTGAGATTTGGTAGTGGTGGAAACAAATTGACTAGAAGTATCAAGAGATCATTTCATTTTAGTAGAAGTTGGGATAAGAATAAAGGTGAAAATCAAAGGCGAACTAGTGAGCCCAATGTCGAAATACCTGGTATATGTACTGATGCAGATAAAGAAATAGGTTTAAAAGAAGAAAGAGATGAGGATGTTGAAAAAACTGAGATTATAGAGGAAACATCTGATGATAAAGAGGTTGCTAATAATGACAGAGTTTTAGTTACTGAAGATAATAGTGATGGTAATATTACATTTTTTTTTTAAATGTTTATTTAATGGTGGTCTTGATTTTCACGTTTGAAATATCACTATTTCTACATGAGTGTGTTGTGAATTTGTTTTCAGTAAAAGAGCCATCAACTATTGAATTAGAAGAATGGGAGGCGTTTTTAAATTCCAATATAAGCGAAGTTATGGATGGTGATGTTGAATCATTGACACAACTAAACATGGTAATTTTACTTAAGTATATAATTAAGTTTTATTATGTGTTATCTATCGTCACTACAAAGATTTTCTTCAGTTTTCAATTAAGTAGACATTTTTCTTCAAGTCTAGAATGTAGCACATGGACAGAAAGATATTTTAATGCTTACTCTTTTATGTGACGTGTTTTAGAAGTGTTTTAGAATGTATTCTTAAATGTGTACTTAATTAAATATGGTAGTAGATAGTTAAATTAACTGAAATACCCTATCGTGTCACTCAACACCGAAGCCGCTTAGATTATGTATGATTGAACAATTTATGACGTCATGTCTTTAACAGATCAAATTTTAATGTCTTATTATCTTTTAAACAGTAAGTAATTAAACAATGTTCATGTAAAGGTGGATTCATTAAGAGCGGGCTTTGAAATATCCTGCTATCATTTTACTTTTAAAATATTAATATAGAAATTATTTTAACTGCTGGTTAAACAATTATAATTAATCAATATGTTACTTGATTCTTACTAATATGACGTCATAACTTGCTGCATTGGTACAAAATTTAAGCGGCTTCGACGTTTTGTAAGGTAATAAAAAGGTGTCTCAATTGATATGACTGTCTCCTATCGTATTGTGGAATTTGTGGAGATTTACAGGTTAGTATGGTGGTGGGCGTGGTGGGGAGTGCGGCGCGAGGCGTGCGCGGGGGGCGCGTGTGCGGCGCCGTGGCGGCACTGTTAGCGCTGCCATCACTCGTGCACCACCTACCAACCCACACTCTTCTCAACATACAAGACGTAAGTCTTACGCATACCACTTGACGTGGTAAAGCCATGCTGGAATCTTTATCTTGGTTACAGCTCTTAGGTAGCATACGCATTGCGATTAAACGCGAGCGAGTGTATCTATACAAGCGCATGCATTAGCGATATCTTTCACTGGCTGATTTTAAAAACGTGATTTGTTATATTTGAGAACACGCGATTATTTTGTGTCTCATATAGATCGGTGTGCGGTAGTACTATGCGATTCAAATGAGAATAGGATCGACTTTGCGCCATATTGTGACGTCAGCTGTCGAATTATGACTTTAAATAATTAAATATTAAGACAATTTACTACTAATTTAACCTTTTTATTTAAATTTGATGTAAGACTTATTATTGATATGCAAATAAGTTTTTTGCAAACCATACTTTTTAAGTGACATTTGACAGATAGAGGTTATTAACATTACTATTCTTATTTGGATCACATTATACGGTGGTGCACGCACGCCGTTAATCACGTTCGGTTTTGATATTCTATATCCAACGAGAGAGTGCAGACAACAGTTGCTTCCGGAAATCCATTGTGCTAATGAAATAAAATTAAGTAAAAACGCCAACCGCAGTGCTTGTTTCAGTAATTCCTAAACCGTTCGCATTTAATCGAGGTGCGTTGTAAGCCTCGGGGCCGGCTCGATCGATGTGACACCACACTCTCATAATATACTGAAGCGCAATTGTTAGCTTTAACCTTGTTTTTGCAAACTTTGTGGGGATTTGTTTATTTCAAGACAATACATACACACAGTAAACGCACAAATAAACACACAATAATATGAGTAATATTTTTTTCTTTATACCTACCTATGTTGGTAATTAATGACTAACACTAATTTAAGGACCAAATCAGTGGGCAGTAAAATTTTTCGGCTGTTCGCTTCGGGATACTGTTGCTCCTACCACGCAATCTGTTCAGTAATGATGCTGTTTTTTTTACGCCATGAAGCGTCCAAGTCTATGTGTGCTATGTTATGGAGCTTTTTGAAGAGGGTATCCTAAAATTTCTTCGGGGCCGGCTGCTCGTTGGTGACATCTCTGGTATCGCAAACGGCCATAGGCAAAGGCACTTTCCATCTGTAAAAAAATCGTATTTCATACGATGAGTGAGAGTTCTGCACTCTTCCCCCTTCGGCTATTCCACTGCTCCAATTCATCCTCTCTATCCCATTCCTCATGGCTTATCCCTCTATCTCGTGCCCTTTATCCGATCCCCGTATCATTCCTAGTATACAAGTATACTAGGAATCAGTATGTATGTACCAGTACCATGGTAAAAGTTAATAATAATAACCGCAAATCACACTTAGACATGGTTTTTTTGCTGAGAAGACTAAAAGTTCAGTAGTTTTGGAATCATGAAATTAGTAGAAAGTTTACAAAAGGTCATTGAATTGAATGGACAATATTTGATTAATTTTGATTGATTCTTTGTTTATAAAACTGAATTGAAATACCATAACTACTTTATTAGCAACCTAATAATTGGTATTTTAATTGCTTTGCAGGTATACCTTGAAGCGAAGGTTGTATACAACTTTGTAGTAGCTATCAATATCTTAATGAAAGAAACAAAAGAAGCGGATGAAAGTGCTGAAGAGAGGTATGTATAAAAAGAGATCTATCGGAGCTCCATACATCCAGTCATCGCAGCGGACAACAGATAACTGACTAGAGCTACACGAGCGCGCCCATATTAATAGTTACTCTAAGTCGCTCGCACATTATCCGTCTCATTCACACATTATGCTGCGTATTTCACTAGCTGTCCATGTTAATATTTGTATATACCGGTTACAGTTTTCAAATAAAATTCATTTCAGTTCTCTTTAGCACTCGACAGTGAATACTACTCTCTGACATCTGAAGTATCATTTAACCTCCATCTCTCGCTGCTACAGATCTTTGTAGTTATGGGTCTACGTGATTTGTTTATCTAGCCAGTGTCATGTATCCCTTATATCCATGAACTTTAACCATGTTGTAACTTCATTGTGGTAACTGGTCGATTTCAATCGAGGCATCCCGCTGTAATCTGTACAATACCGCGTGGCTAGTATACCGTCGGCTTCTCTAAAATTAGGGATTGTACACAGCGGCTTTTTCACTAGATTACATATTATTGTGTGTTACTACTAAGTTGCTTAATATTCTTCTCTAAAACTCACGTTTGAAACTGGAACAAAACTTTTTTAAGAATATCTGAGAATTATAGCATAGTAACTAAAGTTTTACTAAATATATGTATATTCTAGTAAAGAGATACAGTAAATTAACAATGTTACAAAGTGGACTTTCCCAGAATTGTTCCATATAAAAGTAGCTTTAAATCGAATTTATTAAAAATAAAATAAAATAAAATTACTCACTATATTTTAGTTTGTCTGGAAGAAATCGCTATTAGCGATAAGACCGCCGATTGTACCTACTGTTTTCTTGTGTGCAATAAAGAGTATTCTATTCTATATTTGCCGAAACGCGGTCTGCACTCCAGGACTTGTCTGCTCCAGCGGCCACCGGTTCTGAGAGCTTACTCTCAAACGTAGTTCGTTTTCTTGTTAAAACTTCTTTTGCTTGTATTTTAAGTTAAGACTATAGCTTAACAAAATGAAATCTAAAGGTGTGTTAACATAATTTTGAGTTTAATATTAGCATTTTTATTTATTTATTTATTTACTCACAAACCGCGCTATCGCTACAGTAGTCACCAATACAATAGCGTGGTCCACAGAATACAAATTCAATAACCATAACATATAATATGATATGCAATTCTCGAATTCACTCACAGTGCAGTTAAAGATGTCAATTTGTTGACATAATATTAGGTTGGGGAAAAAGTTTCTTCGCATTTTATATAAAAATTCAAAAGGTATTTTTATAAAGTTTATTTGCATTTGACTAAAGTATGTAGGTGCCATTTTGTTGGATAACTTTTTGCCATCTTGTAGGTAGGGACGTGATCCCATTGCTATAAAAAATGGTTTTGGCAGTCCTCTCGTGATGTTAACCTGACACTGCCTAAGGAATTCTGCAGAGACCGAAACAGGTGAAAATCTGAAGGTGCAAGGTCAGGACTATACGGCGGATGCATTAACACATCCCAGCCAAACTCTTGTAATTTTTGCTGAGTGGCTAAAGATGAGTGAGGTCTAGCGTCATCATGGTGAAAAACCACACCTCTTCTGTTTATTAATTCCGGCCGCTTTCTCTCAACTTTTTCTTTAATCTCATCAGTTGTTCACAGTACAGTTCAGAATCGATGGTCCTGCCTGGCGGTAACAGCTCATAATGAATAATAATAATAATAACCCTTCCAATCCCACCAAACACACATTGTCACCTTGTTGCGAGTTAACCCGGGTTTCGCCACAGTCCGTGAAGCCTGACCGACCTTTGACCACGATCTTTTTCGCACGTTCTTGTCGTACGTGATCCACTTTTCATCACCAGTTATCAGCTTCTTCAAAAATGATTCGGTTTCATTACGTCGTAATAAAGAATCACAAATGAGTACACGGTTCATTAGGTTTCTTTCAGGGAGCTCATGAGGCACCCAAATGTCGAGCTTTTTTGTGTACCCAGCTTTTTTCAAATGCGCCAAAGCCGTTTTGTGGTCAATTCTCAGTTCTCCAGCTACATCATAACTACTAATATGCCGATCTTGCTCCACTTTTTCAAAAATGGCATCAATTTTGTCCGTAACAGGGCGACCAGAGCGACGTGCATCTTTGACATCAAAATTTCCGTATTGAAAACGCTTAAACAAAATTTGCGCTACTCTCACAGATACTGCATTAGGTCCATAAACATCACAAATTTTTTTCGCGGCTTGCGTTGCATTTTTACCTTTTTTGTAGTAAAATTTTAAAATGTATCGAATTTCTTCATTAGATTCACTCATTTTAACAATAAGAAAAACAAATGAAAATCACACATTTTCCTAATTCCTAACGGTCAAGTGGCAAAACAAATGGCAACAAAATTTTAACTTGAAGTTTTACGGGCAGTTTTTCAAATTGGACAAGTGCATTAACAATCTGCCCCTAAAACTTCCAGTTAAAATTTTGTTGCGATTTGTTTTGCCACTTGTCCGTTGCCATTCGTCTTTCCACTTGTCCGTTGCGATTCGTTTTTCCATTTGTCTGTTGAAGTTTCACTTTTACTATGTGTCCCAGCACACATTTCAATTTTTCGCAGGTTTACTGCAAATAATAATTTGGTTAGGTTAGGTACATTTTAATTAATGCATTTTTTTCATAAATAATACATATTTTATTTTATCAAATAAATAAGTTGATTTCGATCCGGAACCAAAAACACATAAATAAGTAGGAGACAATTCAAACTTTCGTCTGTATTCTAAGTTGTCATACCCAACCATTGTAGACTGGAAGGTGTAGGCCGCATGGCGGAGGTGTGCGCGTGGCTCTGCGTGCGCTCGTGCCGGGCCGTGCGGCAGCTGGCCACAGCCCTCAACGCCCACACTGCATGCCCTGTCTTCACTCGTCTGCTTACCCTCTGTAAGTTTATATCTTTAGAATATAAAGTTTTCTTGGATAAAATGTGTTTGATATTGTGGCTAGGCTTTTCCACTTGATCTCTTTCGCAAATTTGATCCCGTATTTCGTAAGAACTGTTGCATTTTTGGCTGTGACAGTAACAATTGTGTGTTAATCTAATATATCACAATTGCTTATATAGTTACCAAATATTAATAAATTAGACAAAAAATCATTTTATTTTTAACAAATATTGTTTAAATATACATTTGCTAGTATATTTTGTAAAATATAGAGGGTTTCACGTAGTTGTCATGTTCATTTGTTCAATCAATGGTTTGCTTTACGTATTACGTTGGTTTTATCTACGTTTTACGCGTAACGCTACAGTTTTCTCGTGGTTGATGCAAATGACGCAATGACGTCATGAAAGTGGGTTCTGATTAACTTAAGAATTTAGTTTTTTAACTGTGGCAAGTCTATTAAAGTGTTCCCTCCATTGATTGCAATGCTATTTTGCCAATTTATGTAATTTTAACATACTGATTGGTAGTTTTATTAATGTTAATTTCTGGCAGTTACTTGGAGCTATTTTATTATCTCTCTATATTAAACTAAGGCTTTGCCGGCGGCTTTACTGCAGTAATAACTCTAGTAGACCCTAGTTTGTATTGACATCAAGCAAGCAATAAAGGTTACATTGCATATTTTTTTTTATTTAGATTGCTACGATTATATACCAAATTTCAGCAAATTCTATACCGCCTTCTTTCTGTGAAAGCGTAACAGTCAGACGGAGTTATTCTCCTAATTATAATACTGCAGAGTAAAAAATGTGGATTTTTTTAAGCGACAATAATTACTTTCCATCAGGTGTGGCGTTAGTCTGCTGTACACAAAAATTAATAACATATTTATTTCAGGCAAATAAATATTTAGGAAGGGCATTATAAAATTTTTTCGAGGCCGGCAACGCGTTAATAACCTGTGGTGTTGCAAACGTCCATAGGTGGCGGTAATCACTTTTCATCAGGTGGGGGCGGGCCGTCTGCCTGTTTGCCAGCTTTTGGCAGTAAAAAAAAACACTGGGTGTGGAATCATTGGGTAGGGTGCCAACGATGGTATAGTTTACCCTAGTTGTGTTTACTGATTTTGTTTTGTTGATTTATTTGCAGACTCAAAATGCCCTCGCATCGTACTGAACATAATCGGTCTCCTTATAACTATTCTACAAGATTTGCCGGAACACGCGGAGATCGTCGACAAGATACTCTTCGACGACAAAAACTTCAATTTCATGTGCCTTTTGGAGCAACAGAGTGATGCTTTGAGAATGAGAATATGTATACTTATAAGTTTGCTTTGCACTTTCTCGTGTACGGCGTTGTCAGCCGCGATGGAGTCGAGATGGACTAAGAAAGAGAGCGAGTACTTAGAATCACTTCATACGCATTGCAACGTGACTCTGAACAGAGCCGCCAGACTCGCCACCAAGGAAGTTAGCAACATGCCTTTTTATGTTAGCTGAAAATACATATTTGCTAAGTTGCGGTGCAATGAAAGAGAATTGCATCGCGATATTTACAATAGGGTAGTTGTCAGTCGAATCACAGCCTCTTTGATGATATGTGTCATAAACTATAACTTATTAAATTATAATTCTAACGCCTTAATTTGTGTGTGATGCTATTAGTGGTGGGTACCCAACCGAACTATCAAAAACTTAGCCATCCGGTTAATGGCAGGTCATTCGGATAAAAAACCAGCTGATCACTTTTTGGTTAATGAGCGAATAACTCGCCAACCGACAGACGACATCTCACGACTAAGTCGTTAACTGGTCAATTATCGCTTTTATTCGACAACCATTAGGCAGTGGGCGAAGTGGACGACAACTTGCCGTGACTGTTGTCAATAACGGTTAAGTAGCTGGCTTTTACAATAGCTACCCACCCCTACTTTCTACACCTGAGTCAATGATAATGATTAATAATGACTGTGACCAAATGAAATTTACTTACAACGTTAATAACGCTATTAATGATTAGCTAAATTAGTGTGTATATATGAGTTGTCTCTCAATGTTTAACGTCATTAATCATCATTAATGATGCGTCTCAAATAACGCATGAAACTTTTGGCTACATCGGCGTGCCACAGTCATTTACACAAATATTTTCTCGTACGGAGCTGGGACAAAATGACTTTTTAGTTAACTCGAAAGTCAATGGAAGCTTTCAAGTCGAAAAATGTGTCATGGGGATAACAAATTTTACAACTTAAGTCTTTTTACGTATGAACTATGAAGCGGGAAGTTCTGAAAAAATTGAAGATGATTAAATTTAAAAATAATTTCTACGTAAGATCTATTTGAACACGGTCCCTTCATTGAACACCTAAATTCAATTAAGTGCTTTTTATGGACTTATAGTCAGATGACAAAAGTAATGGCCGTTTCCCACTTCTCCAGAATCCTACGACATGCGTGAACTGACACGCAATTGGCGCTTGTTAACTAAAAACGGGTATAAGCCAACGAGCGACATTGGCGATACCTATAATATCCATATGTATTATTAATAAACGGTTTTTAGACTGATCTTTTAAAAATAATCGAAATTTAATATATTGTATCCTTATATGCAACATTGAAGGTTAGTGTTTGTACATAATTTGTTGAATATAGACTATTAAGTACCGATAAGAAATTTTTTATTACGTTAACTCAAAAAATGGATTTAAGAAGCCTGTAATATACATTGTTCGAAAGTTAAACGCACCATATAACGGAACGTGCAGAAAATAGGTACTTTCACATCAGTACCTATTTTACAAACGGTAAAAAAAGGTAACAGTAAAAAAAAAGAAAAATTCCTCCAAGGAGTTTTACATTACCTCCTGGGAAGCGCTTTTGATCAATGCATTTGTCTCACTTAAATACTATAGAGAACATGAGAATGATGTGGTCGCGCCATTTTAATTTTAGAAACGTTAAAGAGTTTTGCGACTATCCGAAGGTTTATGTTTATTTCATTACCTATTGAACTCTTTTCTCGAAAATGTGTTGAAAAACGTTGTATGCCACATGTGGTTCATAATTTTTACAAACTCGTGACTGTGGTAAGCCCTAGACTTCGTCTCGGGCTTATATTCATCTACTCGTTTATAAAAACCAACTTACTACACTAGTATCATAAATAACGAACTTAGTGGTTAAAAAAAAGTAATATAAAAAATAACTATTACTGTAATCGTCAAATTTTTGAAATGCATTATGAACTTAATGTCGTTAAAATCAAAAATTGCTAATATTTAAATAAGATATATCTATAATGCCTCTGCTACATCTGGGATAATGTTACTGTTAGTGATCGTTTAACGCAAATGTAGCGATGGTCTTAATGCGTTACTTGTGATGCGGCATTGTCATTCACTGTTAATGACATTAAACATTGACAGATAACGTATGTGTATACATTAATGTAGCTAATCATTAATGCCGTTATTTATTTTTTCACCAAAATAAAAAAGACATTTGACCACAGTCACTAACACTAACTTTATTTCAGATGGGGCAGAGAGGGATATAGTAATAATGCGACGTAATTTTTATATTCTATTATAAAAAAAATAATTCTTTTGTCTAGTCCGCAAACTCGCAAAATAGTAACCGCCATAATGAATACACTTATAATTTCATACGATTATAGTGTTCAGAGTTACAGGACTCGAATTGAAATGCCGTTGGAATTACTATAGAATTTATTAGAACTATACAAACACGTATAACACAGGTACAAATATAACTGAACACAATCAGTCCAGACGTAATGCGCGATTCAATAACACGCGCAAAGTCCGTAACTATATAGATTATCGATTGTACACACGTCTTGTCTCGCTAGTGGTTATCGTTTGACTGCCTCGCCCCTCCCTGGGGCATTGCTTTATCCTGTACAAATACAATATGTCTGCTCGACCGCGTGGACTGAATTTTACAAGAATCTCACCTGCCTAATTATGCCTGCAAACGGCCATAAACGAGTACAATAGGCTGCTCTCCACAATAACCAACAAATAAGTAAACAAAAGAAGACAATCATAAAAGAACTACAATGTTATTAGCTCAAACGCTGGCGGGTAATAAATGTGCTTTGTTTACAAATATGCAGGTGGCCCAAATTGTAACAATATTAAAACCAAAGACAGTTGTCGTAAACGTATCGTAGACGTAGATCTAATTGCTAATAAATCTCGATTGATACATTAGCAATTTTTCAATCAATTATAATTCCCTGTATTTCATTAATATTTTATAATGGTTGTTCACAGTTTATTGTATGAATGACATCAACATTATAACAGCTAGCTTTTTGTGAAAATACTTGATGTAAATTTTAAATCCCATTTCAGAGCACTTGACGAGTTCATAAAATTTAAGATAAATTGTGTTGGCTTATATTACCAAAGATTACAAACAGGTGACAGCTATACCTTCAATTAAATTTTACCTAATCGAAATGAAAATCGCTTAAAAATCATATACTACTTTCGTTTCGTTTTCTTTCTATCGGAATAATAGGTATCATAAGTGTTGATTCGAGTTATAAACTAGCATTATGTAGAGTTTGATTCATATATGTTCAGTAGTTTCCAAAATAGATGCGATCGCTGCGCCATCTTTTTAGCTATTTTCGTCTATCCCACGGAAACGACGTTATTTATCGGGATAAAAAGTATCCTAAGTTATGCCCTGTGATATAAGTTAGCTCCGTTTAGAATTTTATTTAAATCCGTTCAGTAGTTTTTGCGTGATGCTCTAACAGACAGACAAACATTCTAAAAATTGCATTTTCGGAATCTGCTGGTCCGAATTAGCCTACCAAATTTTATTCACATTTTTAAACGCGTTGGACAAACTCGAACCATTTACAGATTTATTGTAGTATATAGATTTGCAAAAATTGCTTTTACAAATTATTAAACTAAAAAACGCATGCGTCTTGGGACGCCCAACAGAAGTGATAACTTAAACTAATCTAAGTTAAACTATTTAATATCGAAATTGTTTAACTTCAGAAAAGCTTAGGTTATTACTTAAATTTTATGTATATAGCGCGTGGGTTAGAGTGAGAGAGGAAGAGCCTGCCTACCACTGCCGCATACGTGAGAGAAAGGGAAGCCAGACGGACTGGCGCCGTAAAGCGTTACGTAACGAAGCGGTTTACCCTCCCATAAGAAGTTATCACTTAAAAAAAAGTTAGCAACATGACCTCCCATTATACCGACATACAGACAGACAGTATACCCGCCACGCTTGGCCAAGGCGGCTTGGCAGGTTTGACACATCGGTTATCTCGATGTGCAGGTTTCATCATGATGTTTTTCTTCAGTTAGCACGTGGTTATTGTAACAATATATATGCACATGCCTAAGTAGTGCATGCGTTTCGGCCAGGATTCGAACACGCGCTCTTTGAGTTTGGCACGCGTTATCTAACCATTAAGCTACCACAGAATTGCAAATATGAATATAACAAAAATATTAATAAATGTTTAAAAAAATTTATCTCACCCCTCTAAAAATCGGTCTTGAATAGTTTCCAAAACGGCTTAACAGATTCCAATTCCAATTTTAGATATGAAAACAGGAGTTTTATCATAAATTTTCGTGTACGAGTACGTAAATATTGCTCATTTCGATGTCTTATAGAGTCGTAAAGATACGAATACTAAATCAGTTTCGGCCAAACGAAATGACTGGCACAGTTAGTTTAAAATATACCACAAAAGCTTGGTAGAAAATGCGTTTGTAAGAAGAATTATATACTAAGTATTTTTTAATATTTTAGACATGTCATAGTTACTTTGCATTAGAGATACCTTATAACAAATTTGCCAAAGCAGATATTATCAGAGATGAGATGTTTACGCGTAAACTCTAATTGCGCCACCTCTAAAGTTATGTACGTTATGTTTTTAATTCGTTACTATTTAACATAATCTTGTATTATTTCTTTTGTATAATTAATTTGATTCTCTGAACACAAATTTTGGATAACAAGGTTATATATATATATATATATATATATATATATATATATATATATATATATATATATATATATATATATATATTATAGAACTTTACTGTCTATCGGGCTACGTATTATAAACATATCACTTAGGTTCCTATTGGAGGATCATGCTCGTATATTATGATTTCATATACTCGTGTAGTAGATTGTTACACGAGAGGTGAAAGTGACATATTTAGGCATGAGGTGGTTGGCGCACGAGCGCAGCGAGGGGCTAATAGTTCGAGTGCCTAAATAGGCCTTTCACCCGAGGTTAACACTGCTTTTCATTTTGAATATGAGGAAAATAAATAAAAACTGATTAGTTCAACAAATAACTACTTCTTTAATGAAATTAGGCGTTTATTCAATATCTAAATCCGATGAACTCATTTATAGTGATCTCAAAATAAAAAGCCCCATATGACAGTTTTCATAACACATTTAGGGATTAAAACCTCCAAATCGTTATCAGAGTTAACCGATTATCGCGAGAAATCGATTTAAAATTATACGTGTAATCGTTTGATTTATTTAAAGTTAATTACTTTTTGTATCACACCTATTACCACACAAATTCGATATGGAGCGCGAAAGTTTTGTCTCGCATCGCCTTTCGCGTACCGTATGCATTTATTACGCACCACAATTAATGTGATGATTATTTTATGATTTCACCCGAATAATATATATTTATTCAATCATTTTTATTTTCAAAACATATATGTATAATGGTGTGTATTGTTTAGTATAAATACACAAATAATGTAAGGTTTTAGAATAAATATTTATATAGATTTTTTCTGAGTCGAATCGAGTTAATGAACTGCAACAACCCTTCAGTAGCAACGCTAAAATTAAAAATAAGACGCCTTAGAACGTAACTGTTTTTGGGACTTCGTCATAGATTAATGCGACATAACAGAATTAATAAAAAAATCATTTTGTTTCGTTATTTGGAGGAAAGTACAGGTATATTAGTATCGAGACGTTTTTGCGTTTGTAGTAGTATTTGTATATTTACAGGAATTCTAAATATTATTACATGTCGTCAAAGATAAGCCGCACAGCCTATTCTAAGCGCAGCTTATTGTCCTCCCGGATTAAGGAACTCTTTTGTCTTTTGAATTTGTAACATGCTATTGTTTTTCTACTTGTTTTATAACCATCATTAGCGTCGAACTAATCCCTATTGTTATTGTTTTCGACTTTGTGGACGTTAGCAGGTGTGCAAATTAATATTTCTTAGAAACTCAGTGTGCGCCTCCAATTTCTTTGTACTGTGTAGTTAGTATAAGACGATGCCCGAATGGAGGGGCGGGGGCAGTCAAGCGACGACTACGAAGCGAGTAAGACGTTTTCTAGTACTCTCGATTAGCGATATAAAAGTCGGACTTTGCGCGGTCGTATTGTATTGAATCATGCAGTGTGAACTGGTTGCATCCAGTTTTATTTGTATTTGTTTTTATACGTGTTTGTACAGTTCAAATAAATTCTATAGTAGTTCCAACGGCATTTTTAATTCGAATGCTGTAGCTCGTAACAATATGAAATTTAAAATTTCCTTGTACAATCATCAAAAAGACGTTCGTTCGTCCGTCCGTCTGTCTGTTCCATTTTCACGAAAAATCTACGGACCGATTTGGCTGAAACTCAGTATATATATATACACATATGCCGAGGATGAACATAGGATACTTTTTATCCCAAAAAATGGGATAGTTTCCGGGATAAAAATACTCTCTTTCTTTGTTATGCTTTTACGGAAAAACTAATGGACTGATTTGGAAGTTTTGATGGTTTCGGTAGTTTTGGTAGAGCTGGTAGTTGTGGTAGTTTTGGTTGTTTGAGTAGTTTTGAAGGTTTTGGTAGTTTTGTTCGTTTCGGTTGTTTTGGGAGTTTTGGTTGGTAGTTTTGATAGTTTTGGTTGGTAGTTGTGGTAGTTTTGGTAGAGTTGGTAGTTTTTGTACTTTTGGTAGTTGTGGTAGTTGTAGTAGTTTTTTGTATTTTGTTTGTTTATGTAGTTTACATATAGATAGATGGGGATATATAAATAAAACTAGAACGGGTTGAAAAGTTTGTATGGAACACCAATCATTTCTCAAGTTTTTAGATATAAAAATTCATAATTTATAAAAAATGCGATAGTAACTCGATCTGTCTGAATACTGAAAACGGACATAGATACTTTTCATCCTGAGAGATGGGATAGTGTACGATATAAAATGAAGTAAATCTTCCGAAGGCAAATAATACCAACATAAAAATATAATATAATGTAACCTGTATTAACTTAAATAAGAGGTACGCACTAGTAGTATATTTATAATAAAAAGTCAATGGTGAAAGTCCAAAAAATAATTTTTATTTATTTACATTGCTAATTGTTGTGAGGTCTGACTATTTAATTGGCTCCGTTTACCGTCGTATCACCCTCAGTTTAATCCAATTGATGAAAATGAATATAATAATTCAAATAAAATGAAAATATATGACGGATAGTGACAACTTACGTCGCAAAAAAAACCTCAATGAACATAAATGCTATAATGACATTAGTCGAGTAAAAATTTAATAGCATAATTGTAGAGGAATGGAAAAATGTATGTCTACATGATATTGAAGAGGAAAAGAAATTTCAGGGCAGGGATGAGGGTTTAGATATAATATCAGAACAAATTAGAATTAATAACAAGTGATTAATCGCGTGAAAGTGAAGATGAGGATGAGTACGAAATGTCGGGAGTTGAAGAAATTTAGTATTAAAATTTTTGTTTAATATTAGATAATATTCATTATTTAAATATCGTTTAATATTATTAGTTTTATATTAAGTACCTGCTTATAAAAATATATAAAAAATATTAGATAATTTATTTATGTACTGACCGTACACTACTACAAACACAAAAACGTCTCGAAGTTAATTTATCTGTAATGATTGAAATATGTTTTAACTTTATATAATGCACCACTAAACAAATTATGTATATTATCCACTAAATAAATACATTGTTATTGGCTTTCCGTTTTGTTGATTTAATTCAAACTTACGTTCTATAGACATTCTTAAGTGTCAGTGTCAGTGAAATCGGGCTTTTTATTTTGTGATTATTATAATACGTTACATATGAAACGTCAAGTAAATTTCTTTTTCTGTAGCATTTTACCAGCAAGTATTTTTTTGTCACTGATGATAGTAAATATTTAGCTCAAAATTATGTAAATTAAATAATAATTTAGTGAAAAGTGATTTATAAATATAAAATGATGTTACAAAATTGTTGATATTTTTTTTATTACTTTTTATACCGCGATATAGCAGTGTTCGAAAAAAGTTGGGACATGAGGCGCATGTTTTATCTATGGTTTGCATAGGTTTTAAATGTTTCGACAGTGGGGAAAATTGTTTCCCAGGGATGAAAATTACTGTTTTTTCATCCCTGTGATAAGGCAACTAAGCGTTCTTTTAGAATATAAGAAATGAAAATATATTACCTAATATTTATAGGTATGAATGAATCTATAAATAAGTAAGAAAGTATATTTGTTTTGCCTTGTTCATGGTCTTGAATTTAGTATGTAATTTAGACACGAAGAATTCAGAATAAATAGACAATTACGACATTCTTTCTTTTTAAAAAAATATGGTAACACAATATTTATGAACCTACAAAGTTTCAAGTATTTTTGAATAATTTAGTCTTCAAGGAAATACGGCAATTGAAAGCTAGACCTATGTAACAGAACCCTCAGACATATTTTACGTTTTAGACTGACAGTAAACGAGCGAAACATTGTGGCAATTAAATAAGGCATATTAAACTATGCGGTTAAAATTGTCAAGACAAATACACAAATATATGAGTCGTTTAATTCCAATGTACACAATTTCACGCGTGCGATTATTTATCAGATATATATATATATATATATATATATATATATATATATATATATATATATATATATATATATATTTATATATACGGTTTATTAATCTTGAATTGGATGAATGAACCAAAGTGATCCATAACAAACTTAGTGTATTCAATATAATTGATTACAGTCGTGTCCTTTCACTTATGTGACTATCAACCGAAACGGTTATTTGGCTGATCCGTCTAATATCAGCATTAGCGATTTTTTTTATTTTTTATTGCAGGAGTTCAGGGGACAGGCAGACGGCCCACTTGATGTTCAGATATGTTTAAATTTGGATGTAGCGGGTACGGTAGCTAACCAGCGGAGTTATCGGATATAGGAATTATACGACTCGTAGCATTCTCCAATATTATCTTTACATTTTATCTATAATATTATAAAGTTCTAAAAATGCCGCGTCTGTACATTGATATTTTTTTAATAACAACCCACAAACTTCCCACTGCTGGGCTCGGGCCTCCTACTATAAGAACTCTGAAAAAATACATTGAAGCTATTAAAAAAATCAACAACTGGAATACGCTATTGAAACGATAAAGAAAACGATGCAAGTTTTTTAGATATCTTCTCTGTTTGTCGATTTGTCTGTTTGTTCGAGATTGAGGTAAAAACTACTGGGCCGATTTCGATGCGGTTTTCGCTGATTAACAGCAAAGTCTTAGACTTAAAACTTGCGCTACTTTTTATCCTGGAAGATCCCGCGGGATTTTTTCTGGGAATTATTTAAAATGGCTAGTTTAAAAACAATCTATGGAATTGAATCCAGCAGGAATTTTAACGGCTCCTATAGTAGACCGGTTTAAGGCTTTAGCGGTCTACCTTACTGCTACTCAAAGGCTCCAGGCTTGATTCTTGGTACGGTAAATTTTGGAAACGAATTTTCTGCGTTATTTACTGTGTTTGGGATCAGCCCCAGAATAGTCCTTTGTATATTATTCTTAACATAAGCGTAACTTACTTAATTTGGGGATAAACAATATGTTTGTCTGCCGATTATTATTATTATTTTCCCGGGAGCGGTTTATAGTTATTCGGGTGCATAAAAAATTGCTTATACCGATACAGTTTTCAGTAAAACGTTAGCTTACATTGTTTTTTAAATTCTGCGGTACTTTGCGTCCCGGGAACCCCGCGGGAATTTCAAGTCAAGCGTGGATGAAGTCACGGGTATATCCTAGTTATAAATAAAACCTGCAAACCCGCGTTTTCCCCTCTTATAAACACGATGAATATACCATTTAAACCCTTAATATAGGGAACAATTGCCCAGCAGTGGGCCTCTTATGAACGGGTATTATACTTTAAAATTAGACATATACCTTTAGTAAAGTGCTAAATAAATATTGTTTTCGTGTTTCAGAGGTTAGTTTCGAATTATTTTTTGATGAACTCAGCCAATTGTGTGACAATTCATGCACAGTGATTGAAAAAACGAAATAGTTGACGCTCAATATCTCCGTAGAGATATTGAGCGTCAACTATTTAGCTTTTTCAATTGGCTAAAGAGTCCTAAAAGGGATTTAATCTTAAATATTCCATATCTCATACACCACTAAAAATGTATCATGGTCAAACCGATTTTTATTGATATGATTAATTAAGTTCTTCATCTTGGACTTTTTTAGAATATTTTAGCCTAGTTCAAAATGTAGAGGAGGAGACACAATTCTACTGGATGTAAATGTCTCCACACCAATTTGACTTTAATAAAAAAAAATAGGACCTGACTAATGATACTCCATATGAATATGCACACTTAATTTTTTTCACGGCGACCACCCCCTAATTTTTGGTTTTTGAGGATCACTATTACGTTGTTACGTGTCGTATAAAATACACATTTTTTGCCTAATTTCATACATATAGATTCAGCAGTTTTCCAAATATTTATAACATAAATAGATGGATGGATATAACGATAGTGCCAGAGTTCCCTTTTAGACAAAATAAGTATGAAACCGTAAAGTAAAAAACAGTATCAAGATTATTTCCATTAGTTTTAAAAAGCTTTCACGTTACACTGCTAATAAACATATCGTTTAAAAATAATAATATTAAATGATAAGTGCTCGGAACTGACGGTTTCTTATATGTAAATCCAATAAGGATATTATTTATTCTGTCTGGGGAGTATTAAATCCAGATAATTCTTGGGTCACTCGCCCTAGATTATGGCTTTATTGAATCGATGACCCCAGTGTTGAATATAAAATAAATAAAAAATAGTATCGTACGTTAAGAGGGTGGGTACCTGCAAGTCGGTGACCATTAACCACTACCTACCTCAAGTTACGTAGTAACTATTTATTAATCTGTACCTCAAGTGTCAACGACCTCGGCAGTAGTTCGGGGAATGCATTTTATTGACAAACAGCTTAAACGCAAACAAATAGGTATAAAGCATTGGCTCCAGTGCATTTGCATCAAGATCAAAGAGCCGTCTGTCGTGTTTTAGCAATTTGTTTAGAGCGTGTGCCTATGCATTTTATGGCAGATTACATAAGGGAGGTGATCGGCCGGCCTCGCCCGGTCGACGCGTGCAATCACCGCCGAACAAGCATATTCAAATTTACTATTATGCATTTTACAGCTTGCACACTAACGCAATTTTGAGATGTTTCGCGACAAGAACAAGTTACTAACAATAAGATCGAATAAAGTAACTCAGAGAGGCTGATAGTATGAGATTTTTTTTATAATCAGTTTTATTTACATCGTTTCTTGTGCCTCTTTAGTTAAATTAATGAACACTCATTGTTAAAGGGGCTCTTTTTCTACCCTGCACGGCAGTCCGCCGCGTAATGCAGAATTGTGGATGTCGTTGCAGTCGGCAACACAGAGCAGACAGCAACAAGAGTGCCTCTTGAGTCCTGCAAGCTCAGCCCACTGCGGGACTACCATGCAGAATAGTGAATAGGCTTCTTTACTCTTTTACCTCAACATAATTATTTTTTATAGAAGACTTCTAAAAACTCGAACCAGTATAAACTTTATCAGTTTGTTGAGATTATAATTAGAATGAAAATTGTATTTTTATTTAATAAAAGATATAAATAAATCTTATTTAAAAAAGAACAAAAACAATTATTTATATTATATAATATAACCAACACGATCTTCGTACGTCGTAGTCTAAGACTGGTGTGCATAGACGTTTAACGGACGGTTAAAATAAAATAATCGTTGTTTAGCCATAAAGTTTTAGCGAATATTTTATTTTAACCGTAGGTTAAATGTTTATGCACACCAGCCTAAAAATGTGAAGTGGGTAGGTAGCCATTAAAAGTTATTAAAATTTTTAGGTGCTCAACTTTCTTCGTGCTCCAATCGAAATATAAAAGGTATGTCTGTAGAATATTTTAGTTTTAAGCAGTAAATTTTGTTTATTAGCTTACTGACGGACTTTAGAGCTAATGAAAACGTTAATTTCTTCATTCAAAATATTTCTAAATCATTTTATAACCCATGAATGTAATTATTGTCCAATTTAGTAATGAAGTGAACGTTGTTGAGGGTCTGCAGAGTAATTTAGGCTTGCTAAACTGCATAATGCTGTGGATTATCGAGTCTTGATTATGCTGTTTACAGCTTAATTTAAAATTAATACATTTTTTTAAATGTACTATGTCTATGACACAATTGTCGTGCACAAAATTTTTTTAGAAAGGTAGATAGGAAAACTAAATAAAATGAAAAAACTGTTTTCAGAGAAATTCTTCATTCTGTTTTTATTAATTATATTTCACGTGAACCATAACCGATGGAAAAACTCGGAATTTTACCATGGCACGACATTTGAGACCTAAAAAGAGACGAATACACTTTCATACATTCTTAGGCCCAGATTGGAAAGAGATGAGAGTACTTTTAAAATATCTTTTTATTGTGTTGATATTGTTATATTGAGTTTAGTTATTTTGATTGAATCAATGGACTGGTGTATTTTCATATTATTAATTGTTGAAATTCAATCACATAAATCGATTATGGTAATTAATAATTTATTTTATTTGTGACCTAATTTTTAAGATTCCTCGTCTTCCCGATAGAATTCAAGGTTGATGTTTTCCATTTTGTAATAGAAAAATATAACGCTTTTTTTTAAGTCATATCGTGATTCCTTACATTTCTTTGGCCTGGACTTTCTAAAAGTCCCCGTCTCCTTTACCGGAAAAAACGTCGGCGCCACAACTGTTCAAACGTTGACGTGCCAGAGAGTAAATAATATAGAGAAGCAATAATAGATTGCACATTCACCGAGGGTAGTATACTAGGACGTAAACTATAAATAAATTAATGACATCGATCTAAGAAAAAATATTATTTATTTGTACATTATAATATATTGAAATTTACGTCAATGGCTGGAAGAAATATTTTTAGATTAATCCTCTTCACTAATAAGATTGTTGCAAACCGGATGTTGATTAAGAAAATTAGTATGCTTTTCAATTAATTGATCAAGCTAGGTGATTACCTATTGCTATTAATGTAATGGTTACATTACTTAATATATAATATGTATATATCTTCATACCAGTTATAATAATACGGGTGAGTAATTTCTCGGTCTGCCAAGATAAATAATTTCAGAAAAGTGTATTTTATATGCCAGTACACAATAGTGTAGTGAAATAGTAAAAATCATAAAAAGTAGGGGGGGGGGGGGGTTAACTTCAATACATGTAACAGAACGATGACAATAATAATTTCGTAATGATATTATCCCAACCAATAGGTGGGAACAAATTCAATAGGTCAACAAAAGAATGTTAAACTGGAAGATCTATGCATACAAGAGTAAAGACAGACCAAAAAGAGATGCATGGATTGTGCTAAGCATGACATGATTGTGGTGTGACAACGGATGTTTGCCAGAATAGAAGAGTATGGAAAATAAATACATATCATGCCGACCCCAAATAATAAGGATAACTTTTTTAAAATTTATTTTCCAATATGTTTACATTTGTATACATTACAACATGTTCGACTGTGGCACAGAAACCTCATGGGTTTATTCGTGCCGCAGAGAGTCGTATAGAATACATTAGGTTATGATACATAGTGCATTTAAAAAAATGAATTTACACAATTTTAATGTTATATCAAAAACAGGAGCAGAGACGTGGAATTGTTATCATCATTCTAGTGCTTAGTTCTGATTTTATAATAAAAGCGGAGTTATCATCATTCTAGTATATGGTTCTGTTTTAGTTTAGGGGAAAACAAAGAGAGAGGTTGAGAGAAATTCACTTGCAAAGGCATAAAAGGTGTGTCCTCTTTTAGAAGTATGAGGTGGAATATTCTGAAAACATTATGATAGTAATGTTCAAAATTACTCTCAAATAAATTTAGTTTGATAAAATCCATTAAGCTCTTTTTGAGGTATGGACAAGTTCATCATCTCTACGGAGCTCTTCATATTACGTGGACTGGCTCGTACTAGGCTGATTTTATTTGACTAATTTATTTTTTCTGCATAGTGAACGTGATAATAAGAGTTTTTGTTCTTTCTGTTTATATGTTTATGTTATTATATACATACAAAAATATTCCTATATTTACATGTTTTTAGAAAATTTGCAAAAAAATTATCTTAGTTTTTGTCATATTTCTTTCTCCATCCCAAAGTTGTCTGAAAGAGATCGCCATCAGCGATAAGACGCTATTTACACCTATTTTTAAGACGTTTTTGTGTATTGTTACATTAATTTGATAGTACCATAAAATATATTCTATTCTATTTTTTCGACATATTTTCAAGAAAAGACTTTCCAATTTTACATCAGTTTATAAAAATACTATGTATGTGGTCAATGACCTGTAGTCCTCAATGCACAATGACTAGGTTAGCATTGACGTCATAGTAATTTTTCCTGAATTACAAGCACCCGCATTGGACACTATTATAGATGAAAGACATCCCTTTGAAATATTTACTACCGCATTAATATTGGCATATCTGTTTATTACTGATAATATGCATCGTTATGCCTTACATTCTTTGAATTAAGTTACAGGGAAATTACCTACCCTCGAAATAAAAAGTGTACCTACCGAGAACTATCTATGAAATATTTTTTGCTCTTGATTCCAAGATAGAAAATATATTAAAGGTATAAATATCTATAATTAAATTCAAAATTTAATTTATTGCCTATTTGAAGACCAAAAGATGTAATAGTGTTGAATAAGACACGACCGTATATCAATACGAATAGAACATGTTGAAACGCTTGTCACCACAAACATTATTATGATCGAGCTAGATAGAAATGTATTATTTCCTTTCTGTGGTAGATAGACAGATTATTATATATCAAAGAATAAATAGCAAGCAAGCAGATATAAAAGAAAAAAAAATATGCGTAGAACAACGGTCGGCCTTTTCGCTCATAGCGATATCGTCCAGGCAACCTGGTGTCCAAAGAGATATTAAAAGTAAATTTAAACAATGTTTGATGGTGTAACTAAAACAAAAACTAATACAATCTTAATCAACTACTTATAAAAAAACAAAAAATAAACTACTACAGATATACACAATTAAATAGATTATAATAACATAAATTACATATACCTACATAAGAACAATAATCTAATTGTATTTAATGCAATATTTTTCTATTTAAAACCACAAGCAAATTGCTTATTTTACAAATCTGCTACAAGTTTAGATTGTTTTGTGTAAACCGAAAACAATATCTGGGGTATCCAAATCAATAATGTACCATTTGACACTATCTACAATCAGCCGTTGTAGGTACATTATAAATTTTATAATCTCGAGGCCACAGTATCTTTGACCGATTGCAATTTTCGATTCGAAATGGCGCAGTTAGTCCAATCACGTATTTATTTGCGTGATCGCAACGAGTTCATCGACCTCGCGTATTCACTGTCCATTGGGTCATGAGTATTTTTTGACAATGCACCGCGGAAATTATCTAATCGGCACGCGGTCCGCGAGGACACGGGTTCAACGACACCGGACCGTTTGCACACCGCATTGGCCCGGCTCGAAGAAAGTGAAATGTGAAATGACTTTTTAGCGGGAATTTAGAGGCCGCTGTTTTGCTGCGCGATTTTATAAAAAAAAAAACATAATTGCTTAAAGGTTAACAATAGTTGTAGGATATTTTTTTACACCAAAAATCGACATTTGTGTTGAAAATCGCATCTATTTAATGTAAGCGTCTATTCGAGCTGCCACAGCCTACAAGTAAGTACAGTCAGCGTCATATAAATAGACACACCCAAGATCATCAAATACTTAGGAACAACCAAAGTGAGCGTTAGTATCGATAGAACCAAGGTCGTCTAATTGTTCAGAGCATGCTTCTTAACCAAAATATCTGAACACGAACAACATCGAACACTTAAGATCAACCAGAGTGACTACAAATAAGGAAGGAACATTTTAGAAAAATGAACCCTATTCCAAATGTGATTGGGGTCAAATCGAGACTATTTCATACTTAAAATACACAAACTCAAAAAACATAAACGAAAGCAAAAGAATTAATTATCTTTTTTATTTTTACAACGCACATAGTATACGCCTTGGACTTCATACGGGTTTTTAATCGAATAAATGAAATAAATTTCATTGCAAACACAGATAATTTTTTTTTAACTTATGGATCCAACGCGTTTGGCATGATTTTTCCAATTTCAGGGTTAGAAAAGACAGGTGCTTAGATTAGAGCAAAAGCAGATTGGGTTAATTTTTTTACTGCGAAGATGGCAAACAGGCAGACATCCTAGCTCAGGGAAAGTAGTTACCGTCGCACCAATGATGATGCCAATGTGTTGTCAGCCTTTAAGATAATATAGGATACACAGAACAATCGTTCAGGAGGAATGGGATACGGGATTGGTTGGTAGGATAAGGGGAAGTGGGCCATTGGAACTCGTCGCGTGAAATACGATTAGCTCAAGGCTAACCGCTTCAAGCCGATATTATGTGAGAGCGTGATACCATACAGATCGAACCGGTCCTAAGAGCTGTAATCGAGGTACTGATTCCTGCATGGATCTACAACGTCAATAGTACAATCGTCTGGTAGTTTCACGTAGAAAGTTTTCCAGGAGTTTTGAAAATCGGTAATTTTCTAGATTTCGATGTGCTCTCTCCGAATTTTTACTTTGCCACATCGGACTTGTACCGATCACGCAGCGGCATTGGGAAATTGGCGTCCAATAGCACTAATTTTATGCGGCTCCAAAGAAGGAGGAGGTTCTCAATACGTCGTGTAAATATTTTATCTGTGTTCAGCCATAACTTTGTTATAATGCTTATTTAAGCTTTAATTTTGTATGAAATCATCTCGATTTGATTCTAATCATATTTGGAATAGAGTTCGTTTTTCTAAAAGGTTCCTTATTTTTAATACTCTGGTTGATCTTATGTATTTCGACGTTATTCGTGTTCGGATATTTTAGGTTAAGAAGCATCCTTGAAAATCAGACAAGCTACATAAATTTCTACATTCAAACACTTGATCACTGACTATTATTTGTCCATTAAATAAAATTGTTGCAGTAAATAGAGTTGTATTCTTCTTCGCATTGTTCTAATGGAAATGTCTTTATATTAAATGTCTAGGTTTAAGTTATGGTGAACAATAAAGAGTTTTCATTCATTCATCCATTCATTCATGCTCTGAACAATTAGACGACTTTGGTTCTATCGCTACTTGTGATCACTTTGGGTGTTCCTAGGTATTTGATGATCTTGAGCGTGTCCATGTATATGATGCTGACTGTAATACCTCGTCTGGCGTCAGTCGAAGACCTATAATTTGACTAGGACTTGCTTGCTGTTTATTTAAATCTCGAATACTTGACGCTGTCTAGATAAATATAGTATCATGAAGAGCCAAGTGTAAAGAGAAGATTAAGATTTTGAATTTTGAGATGAAATTTGGAGTAAACATACTACTACCATGGAAGAACAATACTAGAACTGCTAATCGCCCGGAAAGAAATGTAACTCTGAAAAAGTCCCCATATCTTTTTCTAGAAGTCACTACAAATATTTCTTTTTTCACGATTTGATATAGTAGTACTCTTTGGACTTTCAACTAACATTTTGTTTTTTTTTACATTTTAGTCAAAGCTTGAATATTATTAATTAAAAAATGATAATTTTAGTTAAGTACCTACTTTAATCCAATAGGACGATTCAGCTGGGCTGGGCAGCATTCGGTAAGCTTCGTCAACTCTTCTCGTCGACCATTCCGCAATGCTTGAAGACAAAAGTCTTATAGCAGTACGTCCTCCCCGTCTTAATCTACGGAGCCGAGACATGGACACCGACGGCGGGATTGGTCCACAAGTTCCAAGTCGCTCAACGGGCTATGGAGCAAGCTATGTTGGGTGTTTCTCTTATGGATAAAATTATAAATGAGGATATCTGTAAGAGAACCAAGATAACCGACATAGCTCGCAAAATTACCAAGTTGAAGTGGCAGTGGGCTGGTCACGTCTGCGGCAGGATCGACGGCCGATGGAGCAGACGAGTCCTGGAGTGGAGATCGCGTCTCGGTAAACGTAGTGTCGGACGGGCCCCTTCAGCCCGATGGATCGACGACCTGTGCAAGGTCGCCGGTAGGCGCTGGATGAAGAAATCAGAGGACAGGGATGATTGGCGCCGTCCTGGGGAGACCTACGTCCAGCAGTCGACTGCAAATGGTTGACGACGACCTACTAATTTTTAAATGAGATGGTCTAATCACGATTTTTAAATACTCATTAAAATATTGGTTGAAAGTACAGTAGTGTTTGCTATATCAAAACGCGAAGGAAGAAATACTTCTGGCAATTTCTGGAAATGGAGGATTTAGGAGTCAGCGTTACATTTTTATTGGGTGACTGTCATTCTTAGCATTCTTATTCTATGCTAGTACTGTTTGATTCAAACTACCGAACAACTAACTGAGATGACCGAATTTGTTTATTGATGGATGTAGGCGGTTAGTTGTTGAGCGATATGTAGGTGAATAGCTGGTTACATAGCCACTTAGATAACTATATCGACATAGGAAATATAATATTATAAATTGACCAAATTGGTCCAGTTATGCGAGAAGCCTAAATTTTTGATCCAACAGGATACTGATTGACTATATTTTTTACACTGATAGACAAAAATAAAGTCGAAAAATTTTATAACAACGCTGAAACTGCCGTTACTAAGTTTTTTGCTACGACTGTCGTAGCAATTTCGTAGCTCGTAGGTTTAAATGCGTAGGCTAGATTTAAAAATAATAAAAGCTACGGAGCATATTTAACTAATGTTTTAAGTAATTACTGTAGAAGTTTTAGATTATTCTTATATATTTTGCCAGGTCGTAGGGCATTTGCCCGTCTGGATGGATACCACCCCTGGTCTAGTGTATGCTGACACAATTACCTTGGGTAGTATTCCGGCATTAGTGGCCAGGTTCCAGCCTCCCTTTAGAGAGCAGCAGCGCATTTGTAGCACCTTTGGTGTTGCAAGTGTCCATAGGCAGTGGTAACCGCTTTCTATCGGGTGGGCCGCTTGCCTGTCTGCTGAACTTCTGCAATAAAAAAATATGACTAGAATTCGTCCGTGACTTCATCCACGTCGGACAGTTAACATGGGTTATAGTTTCTTTGCAATCATTAAAATAAAAAGGGTATTTTCAGAAGGGCTAGGTTTTTAGTATGAAAATATATGTATTCCGGAAACTCCTAAAAAGCCGGGATAAATAATGTTAGTAAAGTATACACAACTATAACTGTTCTAATAAAGATGTCTTATAAATATAAAACAGCAAGTCGTAAAATCACGTGGGAAAAATCTCAGGATAAAGAGTTTTATTTCCATGGATTTTATTTCCAAAAGTTTGCTATCATCAGTGAAAAAATCGCATGGGAATCAATTTTTTTTCACTCTGGCCACTTTAAACTATTATTCCCAGGAAAATACCCGCGGGATTCCTGAAATAAAAAGTACCACAGAATTTAAGTCTGAAAATTTGCTGTCGATAACGATAATCGCATCGAATTCGGCCTATTAGTTTTTACGTGAATCCCGAACAAACAGACAAACAGAAAAAATCTAAACCACAAAGACTACATTTTTATAATATTATAGATAATAAAAGGTTTAAAATTATTCTGGTTTTTTGGAGCATTTCGTGAAACATTTTTTTATTCAAATCCACATTCAAAGTTCAAAAAATAATGCGAGAATTTTAAAGACAGGATTCCTTGA
Source organism: Dendrolimus houi (assembly GCA_039645545.1). Taxonomy (NCBI): domain Eukaryota; kingdom Metazoa; phylum Arthropoda; class Insecta; order Lepidoptera; family Lasiocampidae; genus Dendrolimus; species Dendrolimus houi. The sequence continues at coordinate 16,600,047 of CM077127.1, read as the reverse complement.
CATAGTTCAATGAACTATGATATAAATAGGGGATTTTCTTAAGCTTGAAATATGCGAAAGTTGAGAAAAAAGCTTAAGGTAGTATCGACAATAGTAAGGAAGTATAAAATCATGTGACAAAAGGACTGTTAAACTGGAAGATGCTTATAAGGGGAGATGAATGGGTTGTGTGAATCATGACCTGATGATAGAGAACCTATGCCAAGAGTAGTATGGAAGGAAAAGATATACTGTGCCCGCCCCAAAGAATCAGGAAAAAGTATACTTACTTTTTCCTGATTCTTTGGCCTACTGGCCCACAGAGTGAATTAGAGCTTTTCCTGTGGCATTGTTTGCTTTGAAAAAGTATCATATATTCATCCCTGTTAATGAAAACAAGAAATACTAAATTTCATTACAAAGGCTTTTAAAACCGAATAGATAAAAACATAAATATGCAAACATCTAAATAAAGCTACTTTCATATTCATAATATAAGAATATTAAAGTGTATAAAGTTAAAGTATTCTTTGACATAATATGTAGTCCGTGAGCCAAAATGTTTTTCTATTTTACTCACTGCTGCTCTGATATTCATACAGGGCGCTCCATTAGTAGCTCACAACGCCCAAAATGCTCAGTTAGCCGTTCCACAAGGCGACCGTTCCATAAGGTCATTATGGTCGTGCCAATCCAAGTGGAACGACTATTCGACGCACCTATTGACATGGGTCGTTGTGAGCGTTGTGTGATCGAAAATGATGATGTCATTAGTGAAGGTTTCGCCACGACCACAATGCCCGCGGTCGCCTTGTGGAATGGCTAACTGAGCATTTTGGGCGTTGTGAGCTACTAATGGAACCCCCTGTTAGGTTTACAATTGTAACACCGGCAAACAAGTGGAACGGGATAAATCGCGTTCATGAACATGGTCGTTATGTGTCCCAAATGGAACGTAGCCATAGAGGTATAAGGGCCATTTACATGAAGAGAGTTGATACGATTGTTGAAAGCAAGAAAAAAATATTACCATGTAAACTAAACATACGATATCGTACGTGGAACGGCGATAATTGCCTGGTCATTGAATAGTGACGTCTCTGTGTAAACAAAATACAAAACACCGTGCTCATCATCGAGCTCGAAAGGCAAGTCTCGCATTCAAATCATTTGAAACTGATTTGTACGATACTCGCAGGAACTTGAAAAAATGTCATACGAGTTCTAGTTTAGATAAGTCAAGAAATCGTAGGCAAATATTGCAATGCGATTTGTGTCCTAGTGTAAACAAAACTCTTGGTGATAATTACGTTACAATTATCGTTTGAAATACTCGTAGGCGAGTTTTTATTTAATGTAAACATGTCAATGCGATTATTGTCTAAAGAGTGTCGCCTACGAAAATAGTATACGATTTCTCGCCCCAAAATGTGCGATAAACTCTCTCCATGTAAATGGCCCTTAAAATATTCTTGTCAAACAGTTCAATACGATCATTTTTGTTAGTGAAATACGACTGTCAATGAATCATAAACAACCTAAAATACGCTTGCATGCTTTGGCTCAATTTATATCTTTACCAAATCTTTACTAATATCATTAGTGGATTATAAATTATTAGTAATGTTAGTTCACTTATTGCTTAACGTTTTGTGTTTCTCAAACTATATATTAGTTGCTGTGCCCATTTTTACAAAATTTTATAATTGTTAGATAAAATTGGAGTGGTTTCATTTTCTTTATACTTTTTAAGGTCGGATTTTTGAATAATAATAATGGAAAGCTCTTTATATACTGTGTAGGTTCGCGTTTGATCGACATGTAATGTCAGGTGGCAATACAGTCTTTTTTGGTTAAAGATATTTTGGTTTCAGCGGCATTTTGTAACCTTAATAAGAAATTAAAACTATAAACAACCCCCTATAGTACTTAAACTAACGAATCAAAGGAGACAGAGATGCTTTCATACATTCTTGTGCCCAGATTGTAAAATGATGACAGTGATTTTATTAATTTCTTTTTTTGATATTTTTTTATAATTGTATTTTGTTTAGTTGTTATGAATGAATTAATAGTGTGGTGTTTTTATATTATTAATTTCTGAAATTCATTCCCATGAATCGATTATGGTAATCGGTAACTTATTTTATTTGTAACCTCATTTTTAAGATTTCTCATCTTCCAGATAGAATTTAGGGCTGATATTTTCCATTATGTAATAGAAAAATATAATGCTTTTTTTAAACCATATCTCAACTCATTACATTTCTTTGGCCCAAAACTCCCCGTCTCCTTTGAAAGAAAAAATACATATACGTACTTGTAGCTTGTGTACTAAAAAATGCATAATGAAAAATGTCATTGTCATAAAACTCAACATACATCGCTTAAACCAAATTACCCCTTGTTTGTTGTTTTATTTCAATATTTGTTACCCCTATTTAAAACATTAATTTATTGAGTTGAATTTTGGCATTTACCTGTTTCCAAATCACAGACAAACACTTTAATGCTATTTACTGCTGCGTAGTTAGATGCATTTGTTTATGTGATTTTCACGATTTTCTTTATGAGCCGATTAGCATAAAATTTGGTATATTTTTATTTCAACTAAAATAAATACAGAATACTGAAGAAGAAGTACCCTGGAAAGGTACCTTTCCAGAAGATCCCGGAAAGCTATCATGTACGAAAAGTATTATTTCACGCGAATGGAGCCGCATGAAATGTCCATTTTTTTTATTAATATTATCGTAATGTTTGATGTCGAAGAGAATAAAACAATAAACATATAATGTATATAATAAAATACAGGGAATTAAACTACAAAACAAATTAATTCTAATAAACTTTCACTACCGGATGATGCAGAGTCAATACTATGATTATATAAGGTGGATGACTGGAAAAACCTGCAGTGAATAAGAATGAGGGTAAAAACCTCATGTCAATAACTTTTAATAGTTAATATTGAATACTTAGAATATGAGTGTATAAATAAATCTAAGAGTTTTTGCTCGTAGTAAGATTTTACTGCATCCGTTTTGCGACCTTGAAAAAAAGGTGATTACCCTACAATAATGTATTCACGTGCCAACTTACGTCAGGATTGCTCATTATTAAAAAAACATAATTCCGTTTTTATTTTTAGATCTATCCTTATCCCTATTAATATTGTAAATCCGAAAGTAACTCTGTCTGTCTGTCTGTTCAGTTTTCACAGAAAAACTACTGGACGGATTTAGCTGAAACTCGGTATATATATATTTTCAATGCCGAAAATGAACACAGGATACGTTTTATCCCGAAAAATGGAATAGTTTCCGGGATATAAATATTATTGTCGGTTTGTTTGTAATGCTTTTACAAAAACTGCTGGACCGATTTGGCTGAAAATTGTTATATATGTAATTTTAATTTCATATCAGATAATGGGATAAGTTTTGGGATATAATTATGTAAACGTTATCCCAGAAAGTAGGATAGGTTTTTTTGTGATTTGCCATTTTCGTCGACAAGGGATACTTTTCATCCCGGATAATGGGATAACTTTTGGGATAGATTTATGTAAACGTTATCCCAGAAAGTAAGATAAGTTTTTTGTGGTTTAGCAATTGGTGGATTTCGTTGATGTCGTCGAATTGGTCGATTTCTTCGATTTCGTCGAATTGGTCGATTTCTTCGATTTCGTGGAATTGGTCGATTTCTTCGATTTCGTCCAATTGGTCGACTTGGTTGATTTCATCGATATTGACGAATTGGTCGATTTGGTCGAATTAGTCGATTTCGTCAATTTGATCGATTTCGTCGAATTGGTCGATTTCGTCGATTAGGTTGAATTGGTCGATGTGTAATAAAACTACGTTTTAACGGTTTTAGACGCGGTAATTTATTTGATTTGCATTGTTGACTCATTGTACTCATTGACACTTGGCATCTTTGTCTTCCATGATCACGGCCACCGAAAAGTGCCCGAGACGTCGGAAGAATAAAAATCAAATAAATTTTCGCGCTTAAAACTGTTAAAACGTAGTTTTATTATGTATAAAGGTCGCGAAAACTTAAGAAAATATTGGTCGATATGGTCGATTTGGTCTTTTGAGTCATTTCGGTGTACATATGTAGTTTTAATACATAGAAAATGGGCATATATACTTTTCATCTGGGAGATGGGATAGTTTGCGATATAAAATGAAGTGAAGCTTTCGGGGCAAATAGCACTAATATAAAAATTAAAGACAATATAACTTGTGATGTAACCTCTTTAAACAAGAGACATGTACTAGAGGTTGACCCGCGGCGCAGCCACGGGGTACACTCTAAAGTAAATCTATAAATGGTCCTAGTTACACCACGTTTAAAAATGAAAAAAAAATCAGGTGCTAATTCGGGGCAGCATATTCCGAAAATTCAACTTGTAGAATTTTTGTCTATCTATCTGTCTATAAGAGTATCACGTCAAAGTATTGAATGGATTTAAATGAAAATGAACACAGAGCTACCTTATATCCCGGGGCGTAACTTAGGATACTCGGACTAACTAGGATATTGTTTCCATGGGATAGACGAAACTAGCGAAAAGATGGCGCTACGATCGCATCTTTTTTGGGAACTACTAAACGTTTATGAATGAAACTTGACACAGTGCTGGCTTATAACCCGAGTTGACGCTTAGTATAACATTTTATCTCGATAAATGACGTCGTTTCCTTAGAATGGATGGATTATGAAAATAGATGGCGCTACGATCACGTTTTTCAATTAATTAACGAACACCTACGTAGTCATAAACAACATGTCATTCATTGTATTACTTCAAATCAGATTGGCTTCGACTCCGTCTATTTTTGCTGGGTAGTTTTATAGAGTTTAGGACTTAGTTTCTTTGTTATTATTATATGTAATTATATTATGTATAAAAACGGAATTTTTATGTAAGTAATATAAAGCTATTGCTTAGGGTTTGATACACGGCGTAACCGCTGGGCAAACTCTAGTATAAAATATATTTCTATAGTTTGGTAGCAAATGCACTCACGTCTTAATCTCGCGTTTCAAGTGACGTAGATTGGAATCCTGGTAAGGAAGTATGTACCTACCAATTAAACAGTTTTCTGACCTAGTGATATAGTTACAATTACGACGTGCTGCCAATGAAGGAAAACATCTTGATGAAACCTTCACATCACGATAACAGACCTGTCAAGTCCACGTTGGCCAAGGGTATATTGTCCGTTCCCCCAAAAAAAAATTTAAGGCCGCTTATTATTTATATGCAGAATTTAAAAAATATTCTTCTAATACAAATATAATAAAATAATATTTTTAAAAATACGATTAAATCCAGCGTCTAATTCGTGTATATTGAACGTCATACTATTATTTAAAAGAATATTTATCACTTTTTAACAATGGGTTGGGCCTATGATCGCTTTAATGTTCTCTCCCGGTCTAAGAAATCTGTACAAGTAGGTATAATGTTATGCAGATATAGTTTATAATGTTGATGTTTTTTAGTGCAACGATGTTGGCGCATGACGGGTCTATACATGTATAAAATGTCATAAGTATATATTGTATAAGTTAGCTCAGATAGAGTTCGTTAACCCGCTAATACATTGTGGATGTACTGTAGGCAGAACACAATCGTGAGAAACAGTGACCTACATTAACAAAATGTGAACTGGATTAAATTCAAAATGCTTTTGTATAGTCATTTATGTGCTGTTAGCGACAGTTCAAAAAGAAATTTGTGTAAAAAATAAATTCATCGATAGTCATCTTCGTTTCTCGCATAAGTGTTTGCTAGTGATTCATTATATATTTTCTATGTTAAAGTGAAAGTTAATAAAATATCTAGGTAGCCTTTTAATGATTTATTTTAATTCTATTTGTAATATTTGTGTGATGCCGCGAAGTTTGGATGAAAAAAATTGTGTGTGTGCAGTTCACACGCAGTAGAAGTGAAACTTCAGAGAATATACTCACAGATAATATATTATTATCAGTTTTATTTCGATCCAAATTGGACCTATGTTTAATCATCGGTTTTATTGACTTTATAATCTGTGCTGCACAATTTAAAACTCGGTAACTCATTCTCTCGCAGACTTAGTCCTATACATTTATGTGTTTATTTTTTTTAAATATCGCTGTACAAACTCTTTGCAGGAGTTGTTGTAATGTCAATTGAATACAATATATATGGATATATATTTTCTTCAATTGACATTACATTTCACAATGTTAAGTCAAAACGACCATAAACTCCTGCAAAGAGTTTGTAAAATCGCTTTTTTCGTTTCATCGAGTTTCAAATCACAACGATTATAAAAAAGTTTCACTTCAAAAACTTAGTTGGCTGCAACTAGTTATGTCCGGGTCCTATATCTTACTATTCATTCACTTGCCCTGTCATCGGTTGAATTTTGACATAAGATGTATATGGAGCTCATGTCAAATTTTAACTGATACTAAGGCAAATGAACTGTCGGTAGGATATAGGAACCGGCCATTAAAAATGCGGCTCGTTTATTTGTTCTTGTAATGAAACGATGATCGGATAATGTTATTAATCGTCAAAAAAAAACTAAACTTGATATGTAACAAATTTAATTGTATTTTCAACTATAGTTTTTTCTTCACGTCTTCGTCCGCGTTAACTTTTGATCTTTCGTGCACTGTTCTATAAAAAAATCCGAATATTAATCTGCGTTCATTTCTGGTCTTTGGTCAACAAATGTCACAATAATCGTGTTACATTCAAGGCTGTAAAGAAAGGTAAGGCTGTAAATAATCGAAAAGGTCCTTTTCGCATACAACTCTATATCTCGGGCTATAAAATGGTTATTTTCGGAGAATAGCATTGTGATATTGACATAATATATACTGGTAATACTGTTAGGTGCACAAGTAGGCTTAATTAATTTCTCTTTATTCTCTCTTTGTCCGTCTGTTTGTACCGGCTAATCTCCGAAACGACTGGACCGATTTAAATGAAATTTTGTATGGTAGTAACTTATATTCTTGGTCAACATATAGGATACTTTTGATCCAGAAAAATCAAAGAGTTCCCGTGGGATAGTTAAAAAAACCGCACCACGCGGACGAAGTCGCGGGCATCAGCTAGTTTGTAATATGAATTTGAGAGATGGCTATTTCAATCCCACCTCATTTCTCTCCTATAATCATTTGTTACTAAAGACGTGACATCACTTATATAAATGTATATGTAAAATGACAACTGTAGGACTGGTAACCCTGTGGGTGAATGTCATAGTTTTGTGTCGTAATTTTGCCAGATATGAATGGCATTTATAAAAAGCTCCGTATACGAATTCGTGATCATTTAAGAATCGCGCATACACAGAAAAAAGCCAGAATTCACCAACTCATCTTAATATATAAAAAAATCTGTTCGTGTTACGTCACTGAAATCCTCCTAAACGGTTGGACCGATTTTGACGTCATTTTTTGTGCATATTCGTATGGGTTTTGGGGTGGTCTAGATTTACAATTGGATCCGGTAGATGGTGCTGGAATCGGATTCTAGACTCAATTTTTCTCAGAATAGGACGTACGCCAATGTTCCAGATTGTTGTATTGAAATAAACCTAATTTTATAAAGGATATTTTAATTTAGTAGCAACTAGCTATGCCAACAAAACTTCGTTGGCGTTGCCATGACGTCGATATATTTATCAGTGAATTGCAACGGTGGCACCAACAAGACGCGATCGCAGCGCCACCTTTTTCTCTAAATTTATCGTATTTTCTCGAGATAAAGGTATCCTAAGTTTTAACCCAGGATATAAGCTAGCTCTATGTCGAGATTAATTTAAATCCATTCAATTGTTCACATTCTGACAGAAAAATAAAAATTTCATTTAAGAATGATGCTTGCTGGTCCGAATTACCCCCTGATTTTTTTACAATTTTTCTACTCTTTTTTATGGTCTACAATGCTATTCGATTACGAATTAAAACACAACTAGGTACGGTGTTCTATTTTCTAAGCACGTTGAGTCTTATTTAGTTGGTATATTTATTGAAGTATATGCCAGCGGGGTTATTGACCGACACATTAATTTCTAAAGCAATCGGCCGCAGTAGTAAAATATCTATTAATCAAACGTTACGTTACGACAATATCAATATGAGCACGTGTTAGATCTGCTAAGTGAAATACGTCAGTCTCTGTAACGACCGTCCTTGCGAGAACGTTGAACCCGGAACACTATCGAACTGATAAAGGTTAATAAACTGTTATCCAATCACGCTGCTTATGCAAATCCTTGAAACACGATTATGTTATGACCTTCGTGGTCAACGCCCTTAGAATGTGACGTATTTACCCACTCTAATGTTTGATATACCTAAATTCACAAATACATTCACTATTACGTAAACATACATTCACTACGCGTTATCTTTCATTTATTTACTTTTCGCGTCAAGTTCAAAAGCATCATGATTAATTTATATAATACTCTTTCAATTTTTGGATAAGAACGTAAATTCTTTATCAAACCATTTTTAGGACAACAGCGGTTTTAGTTAATGATGTAATTAATTGGAATATTAAATTATTTGTACACAATGTGTTTCGTCTTGAGTATGGAGAATACGTAACCGGTACCTATTATACAATTAGGCATTAGGTTCTTAGTATACAAATTATCTCTTGTAATTAATAAATATATACAATATGGCCAAGTGGGCCGTCTGTCTGTCTGCTGAACTCATGCAATAAAAAAAATACAAAATTATATTGAACAAATATGTATGTTTTTGAGTATTAATATAATAAACTATATTTAATGAAAACTACGTAATTCTGTCTAATTATATTTATATAAGGTACGTTATGATAGTTCACTGGCAATCTCGGTAATTCCAATGACGTAGATTTGAATCCTGGTCAAGTAGTTATGACTTTGTCCGATTTTAGTACACTAATAATTTTGTTACAATTACCACATGTCGAGAGTAAAGGAAAACTTAAGGATACCTATACATGGAGAACACCGATCTGTGAAATCCGCTTATCCGCCTCGGCCTACAGTAATAGTGGTTTATAAATCAGCCACGTCCTTGTAATGAGAGGCATATTGCCACCTGTGTGACTATTATACGATATAAGTTACGTAACTACAAAAGCATTCCATACATAATTACATAATTGTACAGTGTACGTTCACGATTTTCATAGGTGCCTATTTATATTGTTATGGGTTATTTGATAAGATATCACAAAATTGGGATATCTGTTACAGTGATAAGGTGACGTACAACCACGCGAAGTTTTGGCAATTAGGTATATAAACGAATGACTACACGCCTTGCAAGCTATTCAGTTTTTTTTAACTTTGCTCGATCATAACCTACTATTTATTGTGTTATGGTACGATCCTCTAACAATTTTATATATCATATTATTAAAATTAATTACTATTAATAGCCGAGAGTAGAGAATTTATTTAAATACCTAATTTTAATTTTAATGATTAATGTTCTGAACTACCTCTAAATAACTATTGTTATTGATTTATAAAATAATATTCAATAATGCTTATTTATGTGTCCAAAAAGTTAAAAAATCCCTTGCGCTTATATATATAGGTTGATGTGTAAATTGAATAGAGACTAAAATAATTTGAATCTATAAGTTTAGAAAAAAATCTTCGTCAAAGTTTAAATGGAACAAACACTTCGGAGTTTGATCTTAAAAAGATTTTGTGACAATATATTAGAAGGCAAATCGAAATAGGAAATACTTTACTTATAGTATTTTAATTTTAATTAAGTATAAATAGCTGCGAAGTTTAAGAAACACGTCGGCTTTTAACCCTAGAATTGTATTAAATCCTAATTACAATATATTTATGATATTTGAATAAAAACATTACATGTTTCTTATTTAAATTTAATTATATCTATAATGTAATTACTTACATATTTTGTTTGTTTTTTTAGCAAAATGTGGCGAAGCTTCTACGACTCTATTTACACAATGATGGACTTATTCGATATAACTCATATAATATATTTTGTCTTGTTCACATCAGTATTTTGGAGCGTCTCAAAATTAATCTTCCGTAACCGAAACCTCCCACCTGGTAAGTGTGACATTATACAAAATGTATCATCTCGCGTTATTCTCGAGCATTTAATAAGTGCCAGTCCACATTGTACTAAATATGTTGTTAGTTTATAAAGGTTGTTTATAAAAGAGAAATGTTAACGATATGTAATCTCTATTTCCCTATTAATATTATAAATGCGAAAGTAACTTTGTCTGTTTGTTACGTTTTCAAGAAAATCTGCGGGATCGATTTGGCTGAAACTCAGTACATATATATTTCTTTTTTTGATGCCGAGGATGAACAAAGGATACTTTTATCCCGAAAAATAGGATACTTTCTGGGATAAAAGCATATTTTCTGTTTGTCTGTAATGCTTTCACTGAAAAGCTATGGGACCGATTTGGCTGAAACTCGGTATATATGACAATTCAATATTTAGGATGGACATAGAATACTTTTCATCCCGGTAAAGGGATATATTTTAGAATAGATATATGTAAAGGTTATCCCAGAAAGTAGCATAGGTTTTTTTTGTGATGTCATTTTGGTAAATTTGGTTATTTTGGTCATTATGGACATTTTCATCATTTTTGTAGTTTACAGATAATAGACAAGACTTGACTTGACAGGCTACTACTTTTTATCGTAAAAATAAAACTAGAACCGGTTGAAATAGGGGATGAAAGTTTATATGGGAGACCAATGACTTGTAGTCAACAATAATACAGTTAGTGATAACATTGAAACCGCACAAACATTTAATTAATACTTTACGGACATACCAAGTTTTCATCAACATCACTGGAAGCTGAGCTTCTTATGAAAAGGTGTGTAGATGAATGTATTCCATTCAAATTTAATCCTATAGATAAGATAACATTGTAAAATCCTTTAAATCATTAAATATTAAAAACACAGCTGACTTTTGGGGTATATCTTTAAAAATGTTAAATAACATAATAAACACTCTTGCACCATTGCTGATAGAAATATTTCATAGATGTGTAGATAATGGAGTATTTTCTGATCTATTGAAAGTTAGCATAGTTGTTCCTATATTTAAGACAGGAAACAAAAACAATCCCTCTAATTTTAGGCCAACTTGTATTTTACCAACCTTAAGTAAGGTCTTTTGAAAAATAATTTTGAACCAATTCATTTCACATTTTAGTATTAATATTCATTTTTCATATTAAACAGTTTGGGTTTACCAAAGGTCGATCAACTACCGATGCAGGAGTTGCTCTCCTAAAACACATTTATGATGCTTGGGATAGGTCACAGAATGCCATTGGTGTGCTCTGTGACCTGTCCAAGGCATTCGATTGCGTTGAACACGTGACACTCCTAACAAAGCTTAATTATTACGGTATTCATGGCGATTCCCTCAACCTATTAGTGTCTTACTTAAGCAACAGATCCCAGAGTAACAATGTAAAATCTATAGATTTTACATTGTTACTGTCTACGCTCTGGGATCTGTTAATATCTAAAATATAAAGTATTAATATCGACATTAACCTAGATCAGAAGCTCCAATGAGAGTGTCTCATATATATATCTAGTCTCTTAGGTAAACTTAGGTCTGTTGCGTACGCAGTCAGAATAGTTCGGCAGTTCACCGATGAAGAGACCGCTAGATAAGTTTATTTTAGCTATCATAATATCATGTTCTATGTTATTTTACTTTGAGGCAACGCTGTTGACTTAGAGACTATATTTGTTTTACAAAAAAGAGCTATAAAGTCCATTTACAATCTCGGCTCTCGGGAGTCTCTCAGAGAACGCTTTAAAGAAATCGGAATTATGACGGTCGCTTGCCAATATATTTTTAATAATATAATTTACGTTCGTAATAACATGAGTGCCTACAAACAATATGCAGGTAAGGATGTTCACAATTTTAAAACCAGGCTTAATAATAGACTGATACTGCCATCTTTCAGATTAAAAAAATTACTGTCTTCTTTTTTGGGGGTTTGTATACACTTCTTGAATAAAATTCCGAATGAAGTGTTAGATCTGCCTTTCATTAAGTTTAAAGCTAAATTTAAAAAGTACCTTGCTTAAAAAGGCATACTACACTATTGCATAATATTTAAATGACAAAACTGCATTTACATAGCTGTTCGCTAAAGCATTTTATACTATCTTCTGTGTAATATTTATATTTTGCATAACATGTAAGGAAGGGATCTATGAAGATTTATCACAGTATTCTTAGTATGTCATTAATGCGACGGTAACAATCTTTTTTGTTTGTTACAACTCCATTTATTCTTTGAAAATTTTTTGTAATACAACTTCTGTATATGTATTAAAAAAGAGCCTGAGATAATATATAAATAATTATGATGAAAACATCTTTTTTAGCTAGACGTGTTGCTGGGGAGTTTCTTTCCGCTTGTTCTCCTTTGAACAGCGATAACACATTTTGAAGCGGTGTACATAGAATAGGAAGTAGATTTAAATTTTGACTACGTAAGACTTTAAAAAGTGTTCTCCAGTGGAACTTTTTTGAATAAAAACTTTGAGTTTGAATGATTTCTCAAGATTACAGATATTAAAATTCATCATCTATAAAAAAAAATGCGATAGTAACTCGGTCTGTCTACCTGTTAAGCTTTCACTGAAAAACTGCTGAAGTACTAGATCGGTTCTGATATAGTTTTGTGGATAAGTAATTTTAATACCGAAAATGGACATAGATACTTTTCATCCCGGGAGATGGGATAGTTTGCGATATAAAATGAAGTGAATCTTCCGGGGGCAAATAGCACTAACATAAAACTGTAATACAATGTAACCTGTATTAATGCTTGCTCTTCAAACTAGAAGCACGCGCTAGGGTTTGACCCCCGACGCAGTCGCGGGGAAAAAACTAATCTAATTATAAATTAATTGACAATTCAAGTTTTAATTAGATTTTTCTTTTGGAAATTTCAAAAGTTAGCTTTTTACTAATAGCGTTGTATTAATAGCGTCGATGGTGGCGCAGGTGTAATTCGTGGAAATCATTGTTTACATGGTCTTAAGCTGAGTATAAAGGGGTGTCCGAACGGAGAGATGGGCAGTCAAGCGACGACTACGATACGGGGAAGACGTTTGTAGTAATCTCGATTAGCGATATAGACGACGGACTTTGCGCGCGTCAAATTGCATTGAATCGTGCAATGTGAACTGGTTGCATCCAGTTTTATTTGTATTTGTTTTATACGTGTTTGTACAATTCTAATAAACTCTATAATATTTCCAACGGCATTTATTTTAATTGGAGTCTATGTACTATGTACACACGCCACGTTCACGAATTTTGTTGCCATTATGTAAAAAGGCCAGAGCCTTCTGCCCTTGTGTTACCTCGATAAGTCCTTTGTTTGTGCTAATTCAGTGATAAATATCTTTTTTTTTCCTTTAAGGTCCATGGGGATTACCATTTTTGGGCTGTTTACTGGAATTGAAGCGCACTGCAGCTCATGATTGGTATGTGAAAATGGCTGAAAAATATGGTGATGTTTTCTCGGTAAGACTGGGCAGCCATCTAATTGTTTGCCTTGGTTCTGCAACACTAATAAAAGAGCTCTTTAGTAGAAGCGATTCAACTAACCGTCCTCAAACACCGTTGAATAAACTGCTTGGTGGATTAGGTAAGCTATGTAATGCTTTGCGTACTAGATTTAATTTAAAATTTTGAAATATTTCTTGAATTTACTTTTTCCGAGGAACTATCTATAGAAAGTTCTTGCCATAAATATTGTAATTAGCTTTGCAAGTATATTTAGATATAAAAAATTTACAAAAATACATTTTTAGGCATAGTACATAGTGAAGGTATGCTCTGGAAGCGACAGCGCCAATTTCTGAATGAGAAGTTTGCACATCTAGGTGTAGTGTTGCGACCTAATCCAAACTTCGAGAAATTTATTCTTGTAAGTAGCCTAAGCTTTTCAATATCAGATATTTATTTTTATGAAAACAATATTTAGGTATGTATTTCTACAATACATTTATTTTTTAAATAAATTACTTTAGGTGCCGCGCAACAAATACTTAACTAATGCAAAATTGTCTCCACTGGAAAACAAAGTAAATCGAAATTGTAACTTTGAGTGCTAAGTCTTTGTAGCCTCTAGATATTACAACTTTATCTGCAAAGTGCCATTAACTGTTCTAGAACTTGATAGAAGTGTCACACGTTGGACGTCGATGCTAATGCGTGCGCAATGCAGCTAATGTTTTGAGAAAGTTTAAAGCATATCATTTGAGACTTTTATGGTTTTGTGGCCACTTTGGCAAAATGGAACCCTTATGAAACCGACATGACAATCTATGGTTGTTAGTAAGTCACACCTTGTTAGTCAATGATAATGTAATATTTTTTTAGTAATGTCAAAATCGTAAAAATTATACTCTATTATATACTTTATCATTTGAACTGTTGGTGGAAAATTATGAACAATTAAGAGGCGGTATATTTTAAAAATTATTTTTACGAAAATTAATTTCACTGAATAGTTTTTAATACATCAATGTGCGTGGTCCAACACGCAATTGAACAAATAATTGTATTTTATTTGTTGTTCGAAATCATTTGCAGCATGTTAATCAGAATATAGACAGTACACTTGAAATTGTTTCATTTGCATAATTTATATATAGTTAGTAATAATGTTACAATAAATTAAAATAGAAAAGTAAAATTAGTACTTCAAAACAGTAATTTTATTCGCTAGAAAAATACAATTAAATACTAAAACTAAACTACAGTATGAAAAATAAACTTAAAATTAAATTCTAGAACTAAATAAAAAATTGAGAGGGCCTAATTATAGATAAAATATTGGTCCCAAACCACTGTCACTTACCGGTAACGTTCCCAAAAGGCTGGCGGCGTTACCACGTTGAATAGCAATACTTAGCCTTTGAGCAAAATAGAAACCAGCCTTTTGGTCGCGTGAGAGGTCTATTAAACGTTTGGCGACATCTCGATAAACTTTTAGAGCGTTAGGACCCCACGGACCCAGATTTTCCACCCCAAACGCCGCAAATGTGTAATTATTTCCGATGGCGGCGTACTTGCGGCGCTTGAGGGTCTCCTGTTCGGCTGCAGCAGAACCGGCGGTAGTGGACGTACTTGAAAAATGGGACTTTAAGAATTAAAATATGTTTCAAAAGGGTTTACATTATACTGAATACGTATATTTTTACAGATGGAACTGTATGAACTACAAACAGAACTTGATGCCACCCAAGAAAAAGCAATAGATCCTGTCGACATATTGGGACGACACATTCACAATGTGGTCTGCCAATTGATGATGAGCTTCCGTTTTGAAAAAGATGATATGAAGTTCAAATCGCTTACAGAGAAAATAACAAGGGGCATGAAATTGTTTGGTTCCGTACATATTGGAGAATACATTGAATATTACTTGGTGTGGTAACATTTTTTCATGCACGCTTCATCATTAAGAGTAAATAGTACCTAATACGAGTATATTCACATAACCGCATAATATAAGATATCCAGGGTTTGTTCCCGTGTACTTTGAGTTTTTATGACCGCAACAGACTTTTGCCATGCTCAGGCCTTGTTTCAAATAACTTTTCTAAGAAAACACTTCCGCGTCTAACTTTCATTTGAATTTTATTGTTAACTAGAGGTTTTACGTTTATAAAATTATATCCCCTTGGCCCGTTTGAAAAGTAACTTATGTCCTCTTCTATATCTCCAACAATGTGCATGTACAATTTCATGACGATCTTTTGCGCAATTAGGGTGTGAAACGGGTACAAATACACAAAACGACAATCGCATTTATATTATTTATTACGAGTATAGAAGTAGGATTTCTTAGTAGTATATTTGTTTCGTTTCCAAGGTCGTGAAAAGAAATAACAAAAATGCGTAGAAATTGTTTTTTACAACTGTTATAGATATAACTCGTATAATGTTTTAATACAATAACCTCATTAGATTATTGTACTAACATTAAAGTCTACAACTTATGTCTGATTACATCAGTTGGGTGTTAATTCACAGAAATTAATAAAAGCTTTATTCTTTTAGAATATTTTTCAAAGGTCTATGAACTCATGCCCTTTATATTCCATATACAGACAAGATTGATAATGTTAAGTAACAACATGTATATATGAATAGTATCTATTTTAGAAACTACCTGGAAAACAAGGTGTGATGAATGAGATTAAACGCAACTTAGTCGACGTAAGCAAATTTCATGCTGACGTCATTACAGAGCGTTTAGAAGCTCGTAAAAATAGACCAGTGTTTAGTGAACCAGCTGATCTTCTCGATTTTTATTTGGATACTGTTACAAAAGAGAGGACGTCTGAAAATGATACTAAGATTTTTCCTGAGGTCAATGAAGGTAATAATAAAAAACATGAATCAATTATAATAATAACTTATATGTGTATAGACAAGGATAATCGCCGGTCAATATCACACCACAATTATCTTAACTTTGTCAAGTGGCCTCTAGGTGTTGGCCTTCCCATGGGGTGTCATGCGAAAACCAAAACACGCCTGGGGGCCGATGGGAAGGCCAACCCAAGCCCTTCAGGCCATTTTTATGATCCGTGGTCTTCCAGGATAAGTTACATGTTATATTCTAATAACTTGTTTTTGAACATTTACAGAAAAACAAATAGTTCAAGTTATGAATGACCTTTTTTCCGCTGGAGTGGAAACGGTCAGAACGAGTCTTTTATGGTGTTTGATTATGGTAATAAGAAACCCATCTGCCGCATTAAAGTTACGAGAGGAATTGCGAAAAGAAGTGTCACTGGGTCAGATTATAACACTGCAGCATCGATCTAAAATACCTTACGTTGAAGCATTTATACACGAGACATTACGAAGAGTAACCATAGTACCATTAGGCACTACACATGTAAACAGCACGTAAGATATCTTTTATCTGTTCAGCTTTATTTGCGTGTGCTTTTATTAATTCTTATTGGATTAACTACTAAGTACTTAGGCTGATGTGCATAGACATTTAACAGTGATTAGTTTATTTAAACCGTCGGTTAAATGTCTATGCACACCAGCCTTATTACGGGGAACATAGTGTTAGAAAGGTTTTATTTAAATATCTCAGTTGAAGTTTTCCCTAAATATATTTTAAAATTTTGAAATTTCAGTCCTTGGAAGATTGGTGAATATGTTATCCCAGCTGGTACTCACATAATTCCGTTGATCAAAAAAATTAGTATGGATCCAAAATTGTACCCGGAACCGGAAAAGTTTATACCAGAAAGATTTTTACGGAAAGGACAATTGTACATTCCTGAAAATTTCATGCAGTTTGGCGTTGGTCAACGTATGTGCCTGGGAAGTCGGCTAGCAAGAATGCAATTGTTCCTTTTCTTTGCAAACATAATGAATAATTACGAAATTTTCTTGCCTGAAGGGCATAAAATACCCGAGCTTGAAGGTCAAATTGGATCCACAAACGAACCGTTTCATTATGAGCTACATTTCCGAAAATTAGTATATTAAAGTTTCACGGCTATATATTGATAATTGTTGCACGCTATCATGGATGTGTTAGTATATTTTATGCAGTTGGATTTCCCGCCTTTATTTAAATTATATTTATATATATACATACACACACACACACACACACACACACACACACACACACACACACATATATATATATATATATATTACTTGTACTTATATTATACATATGAGCCTCTAGTGAAAGCTTTCCTGGTTCCTGATCCGGTATATTTCTGTAATAAATTTTAATTTACACTTCAATTACATAATTATATTATGTATGAAATTTCTACACTTAATGATAATAACATATATTCACCAAATACTTAAGACAGTGAGCTCATATTGTATTTCTGTTTACTGTATAAAACTCGTCAATAATTATTATTACGAAGGTATAATCGACACATATGTATATGTTTAAAATGTAGCTTAATAAACATATTTGAAGATTTCCGTCACGAAGTTAAGTTAACGTTTATTATTTAATTACTCACAATTAGATAATTTTTATACAATCGTTGGATCGTATTTGTGTCTTGTTTTATTTACAGTAAAAAAAATCTTGATATGGAATTAATACAAAATATTTTCCTCCTTCTGTTTTAATAAATCGAACGATAGAACGACGAATAGTATTCCAATAAAATGAAAGTTCTTTACGAAATATTATCTTAGTGTGTTACAAATTAATATAAATGAGTGCTAATTTTTTTATAGTACGAATATAGACTGCTATGTAAATTCCATTATAGCTGTTTAATATGTATTTATGTAACGTAGTATTTTCAAATAAAATAAAACGATGTATAAAACAATAAACAGTTTTAATATTTCTTAAAACCTGATAGTTGAATTAATTAGTGTTCGTCATTGAAATTAATTACGTACTCTTGTTCTAAAGCAAGGGGGTAAAGTTAGCATCTGCAGAAAATGAAGAATAACGCTCTTCGTATACATGTAGTGTATAGAGTGTATACACTACATGTATACTTGAAAATGGATACATGTGTATACCCTATGTGTCCATTTTCAAGTCCGTTTACGAGAATTCTATACCTGGTTTTCAAAGAAATTATTTGAGTGATATTGAAAAGAAATTAGATATCCCTACGATATGCTAAAAAAACGACTCAAACGTTATTTCCATTTAGTTTTTTTGACTGCCTGAGAAACAGAGTGTCGTGAAAATAAAACTTATTATTTAGCAACTGAGATAATAAATACAAATATTTAAAATTAAATTATAGCTTTGCTCAATCACTTTCAGTGGATACAGGGACGTTAAACAAAAATTGAATTTTTAAAATTCAATGGACACACAAAAGGTTCTTTGAATTTGATGATATAACAGCTTTAGTAATAAAACCGGCCGACCCCTTTATAACTTTGGCCTTGGATTCGAAATAAATCAAAGGTCGGAAGGGAAGCTATTCAATAATTTTAACAGCCGCATCGTGTGACCTCGTGAAGCAAGTTCAAGGCCTTAAAGCTCAGTACTGAGTGCAAATAATAAAATTAGATAATTTATTTACTTATTTATGGAAAACCTACTGCTAAATACATTTCAATAGATAATTACAATTAACAACAGAAAGCCAATGACGGGTTTTCACGAATAAGGTAATGATTATAAAAAAATCTAACAAAAGAGAAACCGACTTCTGTAAAGTAACTAAAAGCAAAATTTCCACAATACCTTGAAGTCGGTGCCACGTAAAACATAAAATCTATATATAATATTACATATAATGAAATTGTAGAGGTCAAATTTCTGTACGATGAAAAAAAAATGCTAAAAACCGAGTCAGGGGATGTAAGAAGTGAAATAGAACTAATTTAGATTTTTTAAAATTTTTTTGTCTCTGTTTGTCTGTCTGTTTGTGCCGGCTAATCTCCGAAACGCCTGGATAGATTTAAATGAAATTTTTTATGGTGGTAGCTTATGTCCCTGTTCAACATATAGGATACTTTTGATCCCGAAAAATTAAAGAATTCCTGTGGGATAGTTAAAAAACTTTCCACGCGGACGAAGTCGCGGGCAGAAGCTAGTTTATTATATTTTGCAAAATCTTGTAACAATGTATATATTAATTTGTGAATTACTTGGCAGTGACCTCAAGATGTTTTAAAAAAATATATTTTTTACTTTTTTTGTTACTCTTGGAGTCGGTAACTTTCTTTTGATTTTTTTATTTTACATTTTTGAGTTACATATATGGTATTCCTATTAAGGTGCCTTCTTGAATGCAGAGTGCTATTACATTTCACTAGTAAACACGTCGTTATTATGGTATCGCAAACAAAATTTCGCTAGCACATGTTAGTCAGTGAATAAATGTATCAGTCGGTTTTGGCTCTTGCCGGCCTTTGCGGAGGCGCGGCTCGTGCATTTTAGTTTACAAAAAACCAGCTGTTCGACGCGACCTTCGACCGCGTCTCGCAACCCGTTATTTTCCATTATTTAAGAAGCCCACTTGGTGTAAGCTTGACGAAAATTGTTTAATTAAATAATTACACCCGTAGACTAGTTTCAATAGGCAGCATTTTCGTTAGAATCTCAACTCCGATCGTCGATGTTTTCTAAATACGACGGAACTCATAACTCAATTTACGCGGTCGTGCTGTTTATCGTTTTGGATTTCCATTTTACGCTTTTGTAGTCCTAACCGAGTTTAGAACAGCACGTTATTGATCATAATTACGTACCGATTCGTTTTAAGATTGTCATATACCCAACAGTAACAGTAGTGAGAATAATGCAATATACCTCTGTTCTTATCAAATTTCTTGTCTATCCAACGGTTGTCTGGAAGAAATCGCTAATAGCGATAAGATCGCATATTGTATTGTAAAATTATATTTCTGTTAACTGTATCTTTTAAACACAATAAAGCATATTCATTCATTCATTCGGTATTTCAATAGCTTTTCTATTTTATTTTGAGGACTTTTGTATTATATCTTGGGAATTCAGGGTCTAATAGCAATGAAATATATATGGAATCATTCTAAAGCGATACTACGCAAAAAGCATTGTCAATATTGGTTCGGAAACAAAAAACAATTATGAATGAAAAACCTCAAACACTGCACATTTTTGCCTAATGTTAACGTATTTTTTTTGCTATATCTTAGGAATCCAAGGTCCGATAGCAATGACATTTATATCACACTTCTATGAAAATACACTAAATCGAGCAATAACAAAGAAGAAACCGACTTCAAGAGTAACTAAAAAGAAATGTGAAACAAAAATTATCATAAACATAAATTTTATGTTTTGCTTGGCACCGACTTCAAGGTGTAAAAAAAATATTTTTTGCTTTTTAGTTACTTTATGGCTTACAGAAAACCAACTCGGCGCGACCTTCGGCCGCGTCTAGTAACCCATTTGTTTCCGTTCTTTTAGAAATCAGATTGGTGTATGTGCTTGACGACAGTTATTACATAATCCAACATTTAAAGAATGATCAAAATCGATTCAGAAACAAAAAAGTTATGGCTGAACACACATAAAAAAAATGAAATGACGAATTGAGAACCTCCTTCTTTTTTGAAATCGGTTAAAATGGAATGATTAGAATCAATTCAGAAACAAAATAATTATAAATATCACTACAACGTTTTCTACTTGATTTTAAGGATTTTTTGCTATATCTTCGGAATTAAAAGCCTAATATCTAATATGTAACCATACTGAATGCAAAGCAAAAAAATGATCAAAATCGATTCAAAAACAAAAGAAGTTACACCTGAAAAATCGTAAAAAATTCACATTTCTGTTTGATTGCATGGATTTTGCTACTATATCATCGGAACCCAAGGTCCGATAGCAATAAAATTTATATGAGACTATTTCGAAGCCCTGTTGAATCTAACGCAGAATCATCAAAATCGGTTCAGATATAACAAAGTTATGACCGAACATATATACATAATAATATATATAGTTACGCGACGAATTGGGAACCTCTTCCTTTTATGAAGTCGGATTAAAAGTAACATGCAGACCGTAAGAACTGGACAAAGATACTTAGTCACTGTCGAAAAACTTAAAGCCTAGACACCGCTTGGATCCCTAAATACTGATCACAAACGGTCAATATCATCGTATTTACTTACATTTTTTAAAATAATTACTTGCTCACAATAGAAATGAATTTTGTCTGTAGTTGGTACAAGTTAAAAGTACATTAATAAGTTAATTATAATAAATTATCTAGACTTCGCTGGAATGTTAAAGTGGACCTTGCTTAGAAGATCTGAACATTCAATATTGACGGCCTCTGTGGTTGAGCGGGCTAAGCCTTTGCCTGCTTACCTCACTGCAACGCAGAGGCTCCGGGTTCGATTCCTGGTATAGTAAATTTCGGAAACGCTTTTTCTTCGTTATTTACTATGGTCTGGTCCGTTATGGTCCGTTGTATATTACCCATAACACAAGCGTAACTTGCTTAATTTGGGGATATACAGTGTATGTGTTTGTTTGCTGAATTATTTTTTTAATATCGGAAGAGATAATTTTTATGAAAGGTAGAAAATTGGCAATATTTGGTCGGTGCCAATTGGCAGATGAAATATTTATAGATGAAATTTTACTGTGACATAAATTATTTATGTAACAGCTTAGCCTACATAAACTTCATTCAGTTCTCTATTCTTAGGAATTCTTGTATTGACTTCATTACACATTGCGTTATAATTTTAGGTTGTCATATTAGGTTGGGGAAAAAGTTTCTTCGCATTTTATATAAAAATTCAAACGGTTTTTTTATAAAGTTTATTTACATTTGACTAAAGTATGTAGGTGTCATTTTGTTGGATAACTTTTTGCCATCTTGTAGGTAGGGACGTGATCCCATTGCTATAAACATTTTGGGGGCTTCTGATCAAAAAACTGCGACAAGTGGTTTTGGCAGTCCACTCGTGATGTTAACCTGACACTGCCTAAGGAATTCTCCAGAGACCGAAACAGGTGAAAATCTGAAGGTGCAAGGTCAGGACTATACGGCGGATGCATTAACACCTCCCAGCCAAACTCTCGTAATTTTTGCTGAGTGTCTAAAGATGTGTGAGGTCTAGCGTCATTATGGTGAAAAACCATACCCTTTCTGTTGATTAATTCCGGCCGCTTTCTCTCAACTTTTTGCTTTAATCTCATCAGTTGTTCGCAGTACATCAGTTGTTCGCAGTACGCCAGGCAGGACCATCAATTCTGTACTCAGAATTGATGGTCCTGCCTGGCGGTAATAGCTCATAATGAATAATGCCCTTCCAATCCTACTATACACACAGCATCACCTTGTTGGGAGTTAACCCGGGTTTCGCCATAGTCTATGAAGCCTGACCAGCCTTTGACCACGATCTTTTTCGCACGTTCTTGTCGGACGTGATTCACTTTTCATCACCAGTTATCAGCTTCTTCAAAAATGGTTCGGTTTCATTACGTCGTAATAAAGAATCACAAATGAGTACACGGTTCATTAGGTTTCTTTCAGTGAGCTCATGAGGCACCCAAATATCGAGCTTTTTTGTGTACCCAGCTTTTTTCAAATGCACCAAAGCCGTTTTGTGGTCAATTCCCAGTTCTCCAGGTACATCGTAACTACTAATACGTCGATCTTGCTCCACTTTTTCAAAAATGGCATCAATTTTGTCCGTAACAGGGCGACCAGAGCGACGTCCATCTTTGATATCAAAATTTCCGGATTGAAAACGCTTAAACCAAATTTGCGCTACTCTCACGGATACTGCATTAGGTCCATAAACATCTCAATTTTTTTTTGCAGCTTGTGTTGCTTTTTACCTTTTTTGTAGTAAAATTTTAAAATGTATCGAATTTCTTCATTAGCTTCACACATTTTCCTAATTTGAATTTGGAATTGTCTTCTTTAAAATTAAAACTTTTTAATGATACCAAAACCAGCAAGATACAAATAGTATAGCCAAAGAGATCTTATTACAAGTTCATACATACTTTATGCGAAAAGACGTTTTCCCCAACCTATTACTATAACAAATAAACTAAATTACTTTCATATTTATTTATATCTGTCAATATAATATATAATATGTCGTGGTAGCGTAATGGCTAGTGCACGCGTTCCAAACTTAAAGGGCGTGAGTTCGAATCCTAGCCGGAACGCATGTACCTCTTAGGCAGTTTTTCGACCTAATGTGCATATTATTATAATTAGCATGTGCTAGCAACGGTGAAGAAAAACATCGTGATGAAACCTGCAAATTGAGTTTGCCGATGTGTCAAACCTGACAAGAAGCCTTGGACAAGCGTGGCGGGTATACTGTCCGTTCGCCCATAGGTGGAGCCCCGAGCCCAGCAGTGGGACGTTTATGGCCTGTTATAATATACAATATAATAAATCTATACAGTTTTTGTTTGTATAGAGAAATTAAAAAAAGAAAAAGTCAGGGGGTTAATTCGGTTGGGCAGATTCGCCCCCGAACTGGCATTTGCGTTTGCGGAAGAAGAGGCTGAGGCCAGTCCCGTACCGCGGTCAACGCAACCTCCCCGCTTCTAGCGGTGAGGAAGGTACCATCCCCAAAGCTCCCTGTAGAGTCTCCTCTCCCACTCCGCGACCTTTGGGTGCTGCAGCGAGTCTGGCCAAAGCCAAAGAGGCCATAGTTCAAGCAGGAAGTAGAGACCGGGAGTTGGTGGACCATGAGTCGCATGCCACTGAGCTGATTAGAGCAGCTGAGGAAGCGCGAATCGCTCGGCAGGCTCCGGAACTCATGGGTCAATCCGGCTCTATAACGGACGAGGCAGGAGCCAGGACAGCTCTGGCCATAGAGACCGATGTCCGCAACGCCCTGGGGGTGATACGTCACGTGGCGAAAGTCCCCCGGGGCTTAAAGGGGCATTCGTAAACTCACCGAATGACTCGGTCGGCATTCTGAACGATGCGTTTGAAGTGCTACGCGGCCGTTCCGAGTCGGAACGAGTCGAGGTTAGGCGACTAGAGACGGCCAACCGCCGCCTGGAAGCGGAAATCAAAGAGTTACGGGCGAAAATGGCCAGTCTCCGGGCCGAAATCGCCAAATCCCGCCCCATACCGAAGTCGAAGCCACCACCTCCGCCACCCCCACCACCAGTATCATCTGTAGTGGGAGGGCGGTTCGAAAATCAAGAGGACCTTTTGCGCCATCTCATCCTGTCTTCGGGGGCGATGATGGACGCGAAATTTGCCGCCTTGGATGATAGGCTTTTTCCAGAGAAGCGAGTCCGCCCGCCGTTGGCAGGAGATGCCCGAAGGACGAGCACGCAGTCGTCCTCGGCACCTGGAAGAAGCCAAGCCAGCCGCCCTCCCCCTGAAGACTTTCCTCCACTGCCCGCCAAACGGAGACGCGACGCTGGTGAAAAGAATGACAGCGGGGCCGCTGCTGCAACGGTAGTCACTCCTCGATCAACGAGACAAGCCAGGTCCGGTGCTTCAGCCCCAGTGCCGCCTCGTAGTTTGGAAGAAGGGTGGTCGGTGGTTGTCCGCAAAGGCAAGAAGAAGAAACCACCGGCCCAAGCCCAGGCTCAGGCCCAGGCCAAGATTAAGCCAAAGCCGCCGAAGCCTCAGGAGAAAAAAGGTCCGCATATGCGGGTGCCTAACACCACTGCGGTGATACTCACTCTTTTACCCGCAGCGGTGGAGAAAGGCATCAGCTACGCGGACATTATGGAAAGGGCCAAGGCCAATATAAAGCTCGGCGACCTTGCCATACCGGGAGTGAAACTGAAGACCGCGCGTACGGGGGCTCGTATGCTCTTTCTCCCCGGCAAGGATAGCGGGGAGAAGGATGAAGCCCTCGCCGCGCGACTCAAAATAGTTCTCCCTGAGGACGAGGTGAAGGTGTCCAGGCCTGAGAGATGTCTCAACGTGCGGATCTCGGGTTTGGATGACTTCACCATCAAAAAGAGGATGTGGCCGCCGTCGCCCGGGTCACGGACGTTTTGGCTGAGCGCTTCAGCTCTAGAGTCATATGTTTGGGCCCGGACAGGCTGTGATACGTCATCCTAGACTACCCCGTGGCCGCGGCCATTAAAGTAAAGGATGGTAAAAGGATAATGGTGGGGTGGGCCTCGGCAGACGTCAAAATGCTGGCGAGCCGGTCAGAGTGATGCTGACGTTGCCTTGTGGCAGGACACGTCACCTGCGCCTGATCCTCGCCTGTCGACCGCAGCAAGGACTGCTACCGCTGCGGTCAGCCCGATCGCCCTGCCGCCATATGTCAAAACCCTCCGCATTGCTGCATCATTGTAGTACGGCAGGGCACTGGATGTGCAGGGGAGTGCCGGCCGCGCGTAAAAGCGCGGGACCCCCCACCATCAACATCCCTGCTAAGACCAATAACAGGACTAGGAAGAAAACGAAGAAGAAAAGGGAAAGGACCTAGACAGGTAGCGGCGACGAACAGCAACCCATCGATGCCATCGCAACCCCCGCAGATGGCACCTCGCTTGCTGCCGCCACCGTCACCGATACCGGAGCCTGGGGCCACTAGGATGGAGGAATAAAAGTATCTTCAATGGCTATCCTAGTGGTCCAAGGCAATCTAAACCACTGCGCCGCTGCTCAAGATTTGCTGGTTCAGAGCATGGCGCAGTGGGCTATCCAGTTAGCCGTGGTCGCCAAGCCGTACTATGTCCCCCCCCCCCCTCCCCCGGTCTGATTGGGCGGGGGATCTCGATGTCTCGGTGGCCATCATTATTCAGACCGCCGCCGCCTGCCCCCCCTAGCCGGTGTGGTAAGGGGACGGGGCTACGTGGCGTCAACAATCGGGGAGATAGTGGTCGTGGGAGGCTACTTCTCCCCGAACAGAGGGCTTGCTGAATTCGAGGGTTGGATCGAGGAAGTGGGCACAGTGGTGGTCCGCAGCCGACCTCGCCTCGTGCTCGTGCTCGGGGATTTTAATGCAAAATCCATGGCTGGGGGTTCCCCGAGCACATGCGTGCGTGGCGAGTCATTGGAAGAATGGGCCATCGAACAGGGTCTCGTAGTCTTAAACAGGGGCTCCGTGCAGAAGTGTGTGAGCCAGCAGGGCGGCTCAATAGTCGACATCACGTTTGCTAGCCCTGAACTGGCGCGCCGTGTGCGGGACTGGAGGGTCGTCACGGAGGTGGTGACGCTCTCCGATCACCGTTATATACGGTTCAGCGTCTCCACTCGGCATCCGGACCCCCGTTCCGAGAGCCCCCGGTAGATGACTATCCGCGCTGGGCACTACAAAAGTTGAATCGAGAGGCGTTCAAAGAGGCCCTGATCGTCGCTACTTGGGTGTCAGGGCCCGAAGTGGACCCTCCCGATCTAAATATAGAGCAGGAGGCAGAAATCCTACGGTCGCTCGTAACTGGAGTCTGCGATGCGGCGATGCCGAGGAGGGGCCTATTCTGGCCCTCCCGTAAGGTGTACTGGTGGAACCCCGTACTGGAGGTGTGGCTACGCACTAAGGCGCGTGTGCAACAGCGCGCACCGCCAGTACACCCGACACAGAAGACGGCATCGCCGCGCAGCGGCCGTGGAGGCTCAGCTGTACGAGGGGTACAGGAACGCCAGAGAAACGTTGAGATATACAATTCGCGATGCGAAGAACACGGCCCGGGGAGAACTCTTGGATAGTATTAACCAAGAGACCCATTCAAGATGGCGCGGAACAAGCTCCGCGCATGGGCGCCCCCGCTAACCGAGTCTCTCCCCAGGCACGTCGTATGTCATGTGGTTGGCGCTCTGTTCCCTTCACGGGCTGAGCATATGCCTCCTGCGATGGTTCCGCCAGATGCAGAGCCCAGCGCGGATGAAGACCTTGTGCCCACCGTGGACCGGGTAGAGCTGAGGGCAGCCATGCTACGGCTTAAGGCCAAGAACACCGCTCCTGGCCTCGACGGCATACCAGGGCGTGCGTGGGTTCTGTCCTACGACGCCATGGAGTCCCGACTGATAAGGCTTTTCGGCGCATGTTTGGAGCAGGGCCAGTATCCGCAACGGTGGAAGACCGGAAAACTGGTTCTGCTGTCTAAGGAGGGGCGCCCTGCGGACTTACCGTCCGCCTACCGGCCCATTGTGCTGCTGGACGAGGTCGGAAAGCTCTTTGAGCGTATCATCGTAGACTGCCTCGTCCAGCACCTATTGACGACGGGGCCGAATCTGGCGGACAACCAGTTCGGATTCCGCACGGAGCGTTCCACAATCGACGCGGTCATGCGCCTGAGAGGCCTGGCGGAGAACGCAATTTCCCAGGGCGAGGTCCTGTTGGCGGTGTCCTAAGACATCGCCAACGCCGTCAACTCCTTGCCCTGGCCGTGCATCATGGAGGCACTTCGGTACTTCCGGGTGCCGTCCTTCCTTCCGCCGAATAGTGGGGGCATATTTATATGAAAGAGCCGTCATCTATCCGGTCCACGAGGGATGGAATCGGCATTCCACAGGGGTCGGTTCATGGTCCCCTCCTGTGGAACATCGCATACGACTGGATTTTGAGGTGTCGGGTCCTCCCGGGCGTCAACGTCATATGTTACGCAGACGACACGTCGATCGCTGCGCGCGGGAGGATCCATCGGCAGGCGTGCCTTTGAGGCACGGCTGGGGTGTCGTCTATTGTAGGCAGGATCCGGCGTCTTGGACTGGAGGTGGCGTTGCAGAAGACCGAGGCCGTGATGTTTCACGGTCCTCGCAATCGTCCACCTCCAAACACCAGCATCATAGTAGGAGGCATCTGCATCAGCATTGGGGAGACCGTGAAATACCTGGGATTGGTCCTCGATGGCCGGTGGGATTTTTCGGCACATTTTCGGCAGCTTCTCCCCAGACTTAAGGGGGCGGCGGGTGCGCTATCGCGTTTGCTCCACAACGTCGGGTGCATAACGCCACGTACCGGAAACTCTTCGAAGGCATCGTACGGTCGATGGCCCTGTATGGGACTCCAGTGTGGGCGGACAGACTGACGGCCCGAAACGCTGCGCTGCTTCGCCAGGCGCAGCGTGTGTTGGCCGTCAGGGCAATAAGAGGATACCGTACGGTATCCTTCGAAGCGGCCTCGGTACTCGTCGGATCCATCCCATGGGCCCTGGAAGCCAGGGTCCTGGCGTCACTGTATACGTGGAGCAAAGAGACTCTGGCCAGGGGTTTCAGACCCCCGCCTCGCGAGATCGAGGTGTGTCGGTCGGAGCTCCGCCAGATAGCCGTGGCAGTCTGGGAGGAACGACTTAGACACCCCAGCGCGGGCCCCGCCACCATTGAGGCGGTGAGGCCCGTCCTGCAAGATTGGATAAGACGTCGTCACGGCACCCTGACGTTCAGGCTGACACAGGTCCTCACGGGGCACGGTTGCTTCGGGAGGTACCTGTGTCGCCTCGGCCGTGAGCCCACGTCAGGGTGCCACCATTGTGACACGGGCGACGAGGACACGGCGCTGCACACACTCCAGGAGTGTCCAGCCTGAACCGAGCAGCACTGGGAAATCGTCGCCCACACCGTATTTGACACCTCGCTCCCGGCCGTGATACACACCATGGTCGGGAGCCGCACCGGATGGGACGCCGTCTCCTCCTTCTGCGAGCATGTTATGTTTGCGAAAGAGGAGGTGGAGCGGGAGCGTGAGCGTACGTCCTTGCTCCGCTCCCGCCAAAGGAGGATGCGCCGAGGCTGGAGGGCGGACTTCGACCTTCAGCCACTTTATGCGGGCGGCGCGGGTGGGGTTGGGGTATAGGGGTTCTCACTCACCCGCACATGCCGTCGAGATGAAAGCGCGAGTGTTCCGCGCGCGCTTATCTCTCCTCCCGTGGGGCGCGTTACAATCCGCCCCACGCCGGATTTGACCATGACGTCACCGGGGGGTAGTCCCCCGGCATTTGAAGAGGCTCGGTGA
Source organism: Dendrolimus houi (assembly GCA_039645545.1). Classification (NCBI taxonomy): domain Eukaryota; kingdom Metazoa; phylum Arthropoda; class Insecta; order Lepidoptera; family Lasiocampidae; genus Dendrolimus; species Dendrolimus houi. The sequence continues at coordinate 16,570,575 of CM077127.1, read as the reverse complement.
GGGGGGCCCACGCCTGCCAGGGCACGCGGAGACGGGAAGCCCAAATACCCGTAGCCCTGGCATAAGGCGCAGGACGGAACACCCAGGGGTTTTAGTGGGTATCCCTAAATGGGGAGTGGCAATAGCGTGGCACCAGTTCTGACTGGGCACGCTAGTGCCACCCCCGATCTGGCGAATCCCACACTCACACGGGTCGCGAACATCCCCCCAGGCTTCTGTGCCTGTCGCGGCTTAGTCCTCAAACGGATTTCCCCTGGCCAAAAAAAAAGGATGGGCAGATTCCAAAAATATAACTTTCAAAAATTTGTCTGTTTGTTAGAGCGCCACGAAAAACTACTGAATGAATTCAAATCGACACAGAGTTAGCTTAAATTCTAGATCAACATCTAAAAAAGTTACTTCAAGTATCCTAAAACACTTAAAACAAACTTTTTTGTTTTTTACGAATTTTAACAATGTTGGCCCTAATAGGTGAGTACTATTTTACTTATCTTAGTAGTGTTTCCGTATTCGCGTTACTAAATGTGAAGGTGTCAAAAAGACATGCCGCTAGATAACAACTATTAATTACAATTTAGTAACGTTCAGGTTCGCGTTTCCTTTTAATTAGTGTTAGGTTTACGTTTGTGGCTTATCTTTTAGTAAATATATTTTAACAATAGCATTAACTGATATCAACGTTATTTTCAATCGATTGGTAACCCTCAAAACATATTGTTTGGTTGTATTAGCCAGAAGTTTTCCTTACAACTTCGCGTCTTTTATGCGCTTTAAATAGCTAGGATATTATTGGCAACTCTGGCATTCATAATTATTATTAATTAAATGTTTAAATACAGAACTAGGTTTTTACAGTTCCGTAGCCAATGACAAAACCACCCCTGGTCTAGAGCATGCCACCATAACAACCTTGAGTTGTGTTCCGACATTAGTGACCAGGTTCCAGTCTCCCTTAAGAGAGCAGCAGCGCATTTGTAGCACCTGTGGTGTTGCAAATGTCCATAGGCGATGGTAACCGCTTTCCATCAAATGGGCCGTCTGCCTGTCTGCTGAACTCGTGCAATAAAAAAAAAAAAATAACCAAAATCCTTCGTTTTCATCGTAATATTTTTTAAATTAAAGTACACGTTTAATCAGATATTTATAATTATTTTAATTATAAATATATAAATAAATCTTAAAAATAACTAGGCATTAGCGTGATTAATAAATGTTTCTTTTAAAAGTAGTTAACCTAGCTACTAATGGCGCGGGGTGGATATTCGGCTAAGGCAGGTCGGTTGAAAAAACATATAATGCAAGCGTCGACTACACCGCTGTTGTAAAAACGTCTAACTTGCGATGCATTTTTTTATTACAATTTGTATTTTTAATTTTGCACACTTACGGCACATTTTGAAACAAAAGCCGGTGCCCGATCGGGTTATAAGTTGTTATGACATTCAATAAGTGCCAATAAATTCATGGCGCTTTTGACTGTTTGGTCGCTAGTCACTAGTTTCTTAAGGTAGGCTATAGGGAATTGAGTTGTATAAAACCCACGCCACTGCTACCTACATATATTGGAATTACAACGCATATACCCTTTTTATATTATTTTTATGAATATTAAACTATTATTAAAGCAGTATTATTTACATCTAAAATAGATATGTGCAATTGTGATAGAGCAATTACATAAATCTTCGCCTAAATATTTGTTTTAGATTATATTATTTGAGTATATGATGTATACTTTTGCGTCTGTTTCTATCCTATACAACATACCCTATTTTCTAGTCTTAAACTTAAAGCGCAAAGCAAACTACAGTCCACATGTGAGTTTTTATTTGTCCTTCCTCTGTTACGTTGATTATGCTCAAGATTTAATTTGATTATAAATTAAACCAAAAGCGAAAACATACTATAAAAACTTTATGAATTAAATTTAAAACATTACTTAATACTTATGTTTCCACATTAAATTTATTATAATTACACTGGTGTTACTTTATAACTAAAAGGAAGCTTCCTATTAAGTTGGCCACGTGTATCGCGATATATGAATCCGTACATCAAGGTTAAAGGGATGGGGCATTGATCCGCTCATATTCCTCCACAGATTAAACACATAATAGTACACAATGAGCGAATATTTGAATCTCTATGTCTCTTCAGCTTAGAATGAATGTAGATTTTCATTTGCGTTTCAATGTTTTATTTACAAATAGGGCTTTCATGATGGTTTCATTTGTGTAATCTCTTGATGAATATTCCTCAGATACTACCTCATACATTATCTATTATAATATTATAAAATTCTAAACGTGCCGTGTCTGTACATTGAAGCTATTTAAAAAAACAACTGGAATAGACTATATAAATGATGGAGAACACGATGATTTTTTTTTAGATTTCTTGTCTGTTTGTCGGTTTGTCTGTTTGTTTGTCCGGGATTCACGTAAAAACTAGGGGGCTATTCCGATGCAGTTTTCGTTGATCGACAGCATTCTTAGACTTAAAATCTGTGCCACTTTTTTTTCTGGGAAACCCACGGGAATATTTCTGGGAATTATATGACATGGCCAGATTAAAAAAAAATAATTCCAATGCGATTTTTTTACTGATTTATAGCAAATTTAATGTAATAATATGTGTGATATTTTTTATCTCAGGAATCCCGCCAGAATTTTCCCGGGAACGGTTTGAAGTTGTTCGGGTGTATAAAAATTTGCTTATTACGACACAATTTTCACTGAAACGATATCTTACGTTCTTTTTTAAATGCTGCGGAGTTTTGTGCCCCGGGAATCCCGCGGGAATTTTCCCAAGAATGTTATTCATTATATTACTTCAAATCAGGTTGGCTTCGACTCACCTCTATGTTATGCTGGGCAGTTGTCTAGATTATAAGGACTTAGTTTATTTGTTATTATTATATTGACGGCCTCTGTGGTTGAGCGGGCTAAGCCTTTGTCGGCTTACCTCACTGCAACGCAGAGGCTCCGGGTTCGATTCCTGGTATAGTAAATTTCGGAAACGTATTTTCTCCGTTATTTACTATGGTCTGGGTGTCTGGGATCAGCCCCAGAATGTTGTATATTACCCATAACACAAGCGTAACTTGCTTAATTTGGGGATATACAGTGTGTGTGCTTGTCTGCCGATTTATTTTATTTTTATATGTTAAAAACTGAATTAAGCTGTTATGTAAGTAAAATAAAGCTACTGCCTAGGGTTCGACACGCGGCGTATCCGCGGGGCAAACTCTAGTAATATATATTTTATTTTTTATTGGGGCGCTGGCAAACAGCCAGATGGTCCAGTTCTTGGAGAGTGGGTACCGTCGCTTATAGACGTTTGCAACACCAGGTGCGAAGCCAACTTTAGGATGGGATACCCTGAAATACCGCAAATATAATTATACTCACTGGTAATGAATATACATCTGGAGTTTTTTGGAATGAGACTGACCATGGGGACCCGAGAACTATCATCTCTTTCTAGAATTTTCAATGTAATAATAAATGTCTCGCGTTATTAAAGGGTTAGTATGTATTTCGAGCAATTAATTAGCTTTGCCATTTAACCGTTGCAGTTAGTATTTTGAGAAGTCTTCTCGCGGACAGTGATTTGGAATCCATTTTTTATTTGTTTGGTTATTAGTTTTCTTATTTAATTTTAATATCGATTTTAGCAACTTTTACTTTAAATCTTTTTGAGCGATGAGTTGGTTATTTTTTTTAAATGTTAGGTGGTTATTATCATTTTTAGCAGTGACCATGAAATTGACCCATAATAATCAAGGTTCCATAGAATTTAAATACCTATGTAATATGTATATACCTTGAACTTGAGTTTTTAACAAAGTTACTCAATTTACTCGACGTGGCGACCTAATTTGTCTATACCATCAGTCAATTATATACACATTTCCACATTTTGCGAGACACGCGGCCTTGGTATCTATTTAATATTAGTAGTTATTAGGGCTACCATTTCAATATTATAAAAAAAGACTGACCGTTGTAGGAGCTAATTTATTGTGGTGCTTCGGTGGCGGATGACCCCTGTTGTATGTTGGTGAAGCACCATGGCTCAATCGCCCGGGAGGGGAAGGAGTACTGAATAAGACGACGAGTTGTTGTACTCTAGATGTATTTACTTGCTTAATTCTTCTTCAATTAACTTGCCTATTTACAGACACCTTATCGTTTACGTGATGAGCATATCACTATTCTAATCTATATAGGTATATATAAAAATCAATTGCTGTTCGTTAGTCTCACTAAAACTCGAGAACGGCTGGACCTGATTTGGCTAATTTTGGTTTTGAAACTATATTGTTTTTAAACAATTTCGCTTTCCCTTAGAAACTATTCCTACCTGTCAAACATTTGATGTTCTTACCGTCGTTTAGAAATCAATTAAATTTAAAAGCCGTTCAGAAATTAAATTAAATTTAAAAGTGAAGTTTAGTTGAAACATTCTGCAATTATCATTCAACTTTTTTATTTATTGATTCTGAGGCGGTACGAAGTTTGCCGGGTCAGTTAGTCATTATTAAATATTATATTTCACGTTTATGAGATTAGTCATTTTTGATGATGCAAACAGATGCCAAATCTTATCTGTAGCTCTAACGCCGATATCCATTATCTGTATTCACATAGCATCACTTTAATAGTCTTTAGTTGTGCTAAATTATACAATAATAAATTCGTAAACGTAACGTTACGCAACAGATGTCTTTACGCACATTTTACAATAAGCTTAAAGATACTTATTTCGTTAAAAATATTTTGTTCAAGTGGTATATATTAAGCGAAAATATAGAATAGAGATTTTAAGACATTGTAATGTCTAATTATGAGATTTTAACAATTAGTATATAAACAATACCACTAACACGTCAGCGCTTATTTAATTTTACATCACAAACTAACTTTACAGCCTTCCATCTAAGTTACGCTGTGCTCACGGCGTCTGAAACGTGGGCAAAATAGAAATTAGTAAAGTTTTATTAAGTTTTAAGTATTTTAACAGATTTGTTTTGAGTTTGATTAATTCAACCACGCAATGGTATTGAATTGAGCAATTAAATTACTATGTATTTTAGTATAAGCACATAATAATTGAGTTTTTTTCAATATTTTAAATTATTTAAATATAATGTTTTTTTTTACGACTTCTTTAATTAAATAAGAAATCACAGGATCTATCAAATTGTGCTTAAACAACACTCCTCGTCTCAGAATCAAATAATCATAATATGAAAATGTTAACTTGGTTAGCAATTTTTAATTAAAATACATTCTTATCGATAAAATGTAATCTAACTAAACCTTACGTTCAAAACTTTTTTAACAAAAACAAAACCGACTTCACACTAAAAACCAAATAATAAATATTTAACCGGCTTCTTTCTACAACATCTTGAAATCAGTGCCAAGTAAAACATAAAAGAACAAAAACAAATTTACAAAATATAGTAATTTTTAAGTTTTACTTGACACCGACTTCTAGATGTTGTAGAAAGAAGTCGGTTAAATATTATTTTTTTTGAGTTCTAATGTGAAGTCGGTTTTGTTTTTGTTAAAAAAAAATATTTTTTACTTTTTAGTTGCGCAAATATTTCAATAGCTTTAGAAATAATTTATTAAGCACCTGTAAAATTGTGAAACTGGCACGCGTATACAAATTTGCCATCTCACTTTTCGGCGTACAAGCTCTTCAACAAGGGTTGCTCTCGATTTCGCTGGGATCCACTCATAAGATCCTGACTTGGTGACCATGGAACTGCCTCGGGAGTATACATACTTAAGAATAAAGAAAAAATCAAAATCGATCCACAATAGGCGAAGAAATCGTGAAAATGCGTATAAAAATAAAGCGCCTGTAGAAAATATAATAGACGCACATACAAGATTTTTATTCAGAATTTAGGCGTACGGCCTTCTTTAATAAAGGGTATGCTCGATAGCCCTGAGATCCGATCCACTCATCAGATCCTGACTTGGTGACAACGGGACTAATTCGGGAGTTTCGATTAAAAGAATAAAATTCAAAATCGGTCTACAAATGATGGAGAACGAGTAACGAACACACATAAAAACGTACAGACAAATTGTGAACCTCCTCCTTTTTTAAAGTCGGTTAAAAATCAATCAACATGGTAGCCCTAGGCTTGCTCGATTTTTAACTTAAATTTGCCATTACGAAAGCGTGCAAAATTATATGATGGTAGTGACCTTACGCACAGCAACAGTTGCGTAACGTTTTGCTCGTTACTCAATTGATCTGAAATTCTAAGTGTTCAAGTCCACTTAGTTTTTACAGCAGATTATGATACAAAAATAGTTTATTATTTGTTTGTGATGTTAGTGCATAATAATTTCAGAATTTTATACCGGCACAAACTAAATAGCTGAACGGATCTTAATAAAAAAAGTACCTAAGAGAATAGATTTTATTCTGAAGAAGGATGTAGGCTATCTTTTGTATGAAAAAAAATTAAAGGGGTGAAATAGGGAATTGAAATTTGTACCGACAAAAATGACAATGTTTCTTTATTATTTAATTACTAGGATATGTCCGTGACTTCGTCCACTCTTGACTTGAAATTCCCGAGGAATTCTCGGGACACAAAATAACAATAGCTTCAATGTACAGATACGGCATGTTTATAATTTTATAATATTATAGATAGATTATGAGATTTTCTTAGATACATCGTTATGTACAATGTAAGTCAATTGTACAGTTTGTACACTTGCTCTTGCTTGTAGTGATGGATGCTGGTGTTAGTTTGTTATTGGAGTGCTAGTGCTTTCTTATAGCAGGTGTAACTCCAGCAAATAAAACAAAGAGATTTTTTTTTAATGGAAAAGAAGCGGCATGCAGACGAACGTAGGCAACTAAACACATATATCAGTATCACAGCGCGACGCGGACCGAAGACTGCTTTGGGGTGCGCGGGCGACAATCGGCATAAGACAACCCCCGCACCCCGCCAAACCCTCCTCTGTCGTCCCTACACGCGCCCTCTGCCACCCATTTTCGCCATTTATTTAAAAAATATATACTAAACATTAAATTAATATTCCCTGGCTCTTTGCGTCGCTAACAGTGGGGTAAAGAAATACACATTGCAGAGATTTATTCTTGTAATTGTTGAGATTGGATGCTGATCCGTTGCGTTCAACTTAGTGGGAGTTGGAGTCGTCTGTTACGACTAATAGAAACTTATTGCAACTTAATAGCAACTCGATCACAAAATATTTGTGAGCGTTATTTATTAAATAAATAAATATTAAAGTAGCCTAAAGTCAGCCGCAGCGTCAGTAAAACGCTGTACGTTGAACCGTACAAAAATAAATCGAATTAAACCGCGGTAGACAGCTAGTAATAAATCACAGACAACATTGACGCCAGAAATTTTTCGAATTACTATTTGTATTTTATACGGGTTTTCCGTCCTCACGAGATAAGCAAACAACAATTTCCTTTTTCATCGGCATCGCACGGACATAATAAAACAATTATACACCTCGTAATAAATGATTTAGCAGAACGCAAGGCGACCCCGGCATTGACATGCTAATAAGGAAAACGATGCGTTTGTTACATCATCATAGACGGCAATATTTTATGACGGTTGAGTGTAGTATCATTAAATTGCAGGGCATGGCCTATAAATAACTACATGCAGGTTGATCATTAAGTACTCAATACTGTCTATACTTATAAAATTAGAAAGATCTGAATCGTAGTATTTCTTTATTACCGTAAATTTTGTCTGTATAATAGAATAAAATACTTTATTATTAAACTGTGTACATGGACGTGGTATAAATAGAATTAAGAAACAACAGTTAGCCCGATGAGAGGGTGGGTACAATAACATTTTTTACATAACTAGGTATAATGAACAATTATGTCTTAGATTAATTAATCACTATAGTTTTCATGAATAAAACTGAATAATATAGAATTTAATGATTTGTAACATTATTATTAACTATGGGTGTATTCTTATCATATGGTTTGATTAATATATTTTATAGGCGAAAAGTTATTATACAAATTGAACATTATTTGGATGTTTAGGAATTTATTTGTTTCCTCTTGTAGGCCTTTGAATTTTGCATTTACTTAGCCTGCAAAACAGTTAATGCACATGAAATCATTAAAAAAATATATCAGTTGCTACCTTTTGAAATCGCCCAACTGATTTGTCCGTGTTATTCCTACCTTGGCTTGTTTGAAAGTGATAGATTTTTAGCGAGAAGAGCGTCGTTTATGCACATTTCGATTAAATTAATTATAGTGGTACACCACTATAAAGAACTTAATCGTTAGCATTTAAGGGTTATCTATAGGAACTTATTATTCTTATCCTGTAATATATCAAACATACCAGCCACGGAATACGGATAAGAATTTCCTGAGAAGGAACATGTACGGAACGCCTTAGAACTAATCACAATAACAATGAGACAGATCTTCATGACGGCAATATACTGAACACTACCATAAATGTGGCCTTCCACTATACTCAAAATAGGCCTCCGTCAAGCAAAACTGTTTGCTGTCATCAAAGTATATCAGTGATAGAACGACTAAGTAGAAGAATAATTTTCTCATTCTTTTAAATATGACTGCCTCTGCATGATTTATGTATCTAGCCATTGTTTATGAATAATACTTAGTTAATAATTTATAAGCATTTCAGCTAATTTCTAGGTCCTTTGATGCACGTCAAATGAGGGAGTTATCGTGGCGGATCTGGCGCTGGCAAATTCCATTACTATATATAAAAAACACTAACTCTTCGCAAAAACAATAAATATTACAAAGTATGATACACAACAAAATCGAAGGGGCAAGGGTTAAGTTGCGTAATTTAAGGTGAGTGATAACTCATCGTTAGCTAACTCTATGGCGCCTAATGTTTGCCTTGTTTGGTTGGCACGGAGTAGGGGGTACGTAAGCCATGCAAATGTTTCAACAAGCAGTGCCATAATTCCTTAGTCATAGTCCTAAATCTCCAGCTCTAATAGCGTTATAATTCAACACAATTTTTTGTTTCCATTATAGGTTACATTAACCAAGGCGTGTCTTTACATGATTTCTTGTAGTACTCAAGTACATGAATAATTTTCATCACGATTATTTTAATTTTATAAATAAAACAAGAATTAAGACGTGACACGGATTATTTATAATAAAACATTACTTTTTTATGATAAACATGATTCCTGTAAAAGAAATTTTAATTTTATTTTATGTCTTAGTATAGAAACAAAAAATATTGTATAATAATGATTATTCCGAAGGATGACAGCTCTATGAAGCTGTGAATGTAGCGCCCTGACCAACGGGGCTCAATTAGATCCACTCCAACTATTATAGATAACAGAGTCGTAACACCATTGTTTATGTACACAACTCACAATTGTGTCAATGGCGTATATTTATTAATAGCCAGATGTCAGTGTCCGGCCGGATTCAGGGCTTTCGTACTATACCTAACACGTAACATAAATCGCTCAAATAGTAATTGCCTGATTAACTCACTTTCAGGAATTATTATGCAATCTTGCTAGCAATGGTTGACGTTCTCACAGTTCTTACAGGCTAGACCGCCCCACACAATGAGAGTATGAAGACCGGGGGCGTGGTTCCCCAGCAATGGAGGAGACCGTTGGGTCATTGCCTTCCAGGGCCTCGCGAAATAGTGAGACCATGCATGTTTTAGTGGGTATCCCCGACGCGGGTGGTAGTAGTACTCTTGCTTGCGGTGCTAGTGCCACCCTAACGTGGCGAATCCCACAGTTACCACCACATTTCCCCCGCGGTGGATAGTCCTCAAATGGATTTCCCCTGGAAAAAAAATATTAGATAAAAAAAATATTTTTTACATTAAATTAAAAATAAAATCGATTTATTATTGTCAATTTTATTTTTGAATGTGATCAATGCCCTAGATTAATGAGGAGAGTGGGGTGCTGACTGGTACCTAGGAACTATCTAATTATTTTTTAGCTGTTAGTATTTATTATACATACACTTTTGTAGCTAAGCTAACTCACTAATGTGTTATTCCAACAATATGGGTTCAAATTTCGATTAGGCATTTTTACAACTACACACGTATTGATAGTGTTAGTATCTGCACACCACGATAAGCTATGAGTAAAACTAGGTAATCCGCTTTAGACAAGGGCGACGAGCCAACTGTTGTTACCTCCTCAATAAGAATATTAATCATAGGCTGAAATTAAGTTACGAGCGTTCCGTCGTAAACCGAGCATTACCGAAAATTAAAATTCGACAAGTGCTTGTCCCAATAGTTTTAAAGAAAGAATTGTAACACGTATATGAAGATTTTATTAGAGTACTAGAGTTTACCCCGCGGCTGCGCCGCGGGTCTACCTCTGGTGCATGCCTCTTGTTTAAAGAGGTTACAAAACAAGTTACATTGTATTAAATTTTTATGTTACTGTTATTTGCCCCGGAAGATTCACTTCATTTTATATCGCAAACTATCCCATCTCCCGGATGAAAAGTATCTATGCCAATTTTCGGTATAAAACTACATAATATACACCAAAACCGACTATATCGACCACATCGACCACATCGACCACATCGACTACATCGACCACATCGACCACATCGACCACATCGACCACATCGACCACATCGACCACATCGACCACATCGACCACATCGACCACATCTACCACATCGACCACATCGACCACATCGACCACATCGACCACATCGACCACATCGACCACATCGACCACATCGACCACATCGACCACATCAACCACATCGACCACATCGACCACATCGACCATATCGACCATATCGACCAAATCGACCACATCGACCACATCAACCAAATCGACCATATCGACCACACTGACCACATCGGCCAAATCAACCAAAATGCCCAAATTTACCAAATTGACAAAAATGGCAAATCACAAAAAAATCTATCCTTTCTGGGATAATAACCTTTATATCTATCCCAAAATACATCCTATTATCCGAAATGAAAAGTATCCCTTGTCCACCGTCATTATTAAAATTACGTATATACCGAATTTCAGCCAAATCGGTCCAACAGTTTTCCTGTAAAAGCATAACAAACAGAGAGACAAATATATTTTTATCCCGGAAACTATCCCATTTTTCGGGATAAAAAGTTCTATCCTATGTTTGTCCTCGGCATCGAATATATATATATACTGAGTTTCAGCTAAATCGGTCCAGTAGTTTTTCCGTGAAAACGGAACAGACAGACAGAGTTACTTTCGCATTTATAATATTAATAGGGATTGTTTTATTGAAAATCTTTACAGAACCCTGTAGAATGCTGTCTTTTTAAGAATTTATGTGCCAGATTTTATTATGATCAACCCAGATGTTCATTTCTGAAAACAACAACTATAATGAGCATTATAAATGAGAAACCGACCGTAGTGTTAAGAGTACTTTGATTTCTAGTAACTTAATAAATCAACTCAACGTTGATAGTAGAATAGTCGTTTAAATGTTGTTTTCAATTTATAAGCAATATTCACAAATTGTTTACATACAATAAATAATTAGTTTACTTGTTAACGTTTCATTAACTAGGCACTTATCCCAACACAACATACTACGTAACTTGTATAATCAGTGTTTTTTACACGTGACTTGAATTTGATTAATTAAAACAACACGGATGCTGGGAATAGGCAAATATTGATTTACCTACATGACAACGGAAGCTAATGTAATTTGATTTTATTTGTATGTAGCATACCCACTTATAACAGTTTTATATACAATGTTTCTATTATAACCAAAATTTAAAACTGGCATTATTTTGCTAGTAAGTGCTAAAAAAATAGATATTTGTCTTTTTCTGAAACCAACTATAGTTTTTGCGTATAAAACCTTAACAGCATCATCCTGCATGATCTAAAGGTGTAATGTAGCATTAATAAATGTTTTGAACCAATACGAGGTATTATTATATTTTACAATAAATCACAAAACTATTTTCATACAAAACAGAGGATTTGAAAATACCTTATCACAAACATACTTCTAGAACCGTTTATTCTTTAACGGGGTAAGCCAATCCTGGAATCATTATTCTGATTACAGCTCTTAGCGCCGATTCGATTGGTGTCATACCACGCTCTCAGAAAGTATCGGCGTAAAACGGTTAGGTTTATCCTATTTTTCTTATCCCAATCCCTTCTATCTCATTCTTCTTTCTAATCCCCTTATCCTTCCCAAAGTATAGCAACTCTGGTGTTGCTAACGTCTAAAGGCGACGGCAACTTCTTTACGAGAGTGACCGTCTTCCTGTTTGCGAGATTCGCATTAAAAAAAGAATACCATGGTATAAATAATTTTAAACACTGTTTAAACAATAAATCAATACGCCATTTGAACAACGTACACATAATAAACTTGTTACGTTCATACAAAATGATTATAAGCGGCTTCGACATTTTGTAAGATAAAGAGTTTTTCAGTTGATTTGTACGTCAACTTGCGATACCAGTTCCTCAGAAGAACGCTTTGACGATGGTTACTTTAAAACCATTTATACGCAGATCAATAAATGTGAATTTATTTATTAAGTTTTCTTAGTGTAATCTGAAAGGTTAATATTAGCGACAGCAAGGACATCTACGTGACACGTGGACGCCTTTGTTTATATACCAGATGTCAGAATACATCTACAAGAACTGTCTTAAAAATACCTCCAATGAAAATAATATTCGTTATGAGAGTCTATTTAAATAAGGTCTGTATAACAAAACGTTCATATATAAGCCGATGTTTGTAGTTGATGACCAGCGGGAGCGGAAGAGGTGGCTAATGGAAGACTAGGGATGGAACGAAGAAGTTGGGAAGAAGGAACTTACTTCACCACGAGTCTTCTGTTACAACGCCTTTCCCGGAGGTATGTTCCAACCGACAACACAACTTTTATTCAGAATTTACTAACAAATTTTACTTGACGCAAGCAATTATTGGTAATATTATAACTTTCCTTTACCCCCTTTTTTATTTGACGGAATCAAGAGTCAGGTTGCTCATGAGTATATTTCTAACTAGCTGTGCCCGCGACTTCGTTCGTGTGGAATTATTTTCGCGGAACCCTAAAAAAATAGCCTAAGTCACTCCTCATAACATAAGCTATATGTCAGTGAATATCCCGTCAAAATCGGTCCAGCTGTGTCAAAGATTAGCCGGAACATCCAGACAGAGACAGACAAATTTAAAAAAATGTTTTTTGGTATAAGTTAGTATAGTAGTTTTATATGCATTTAGTAAAAAGCTGTTATTTTGACATTACAAACAGATACTTTAATTTTATTTATCAGTATAGATATACGGACGATAAAACTGAAGATTTTAAAAATAAACAACTATAACATGAAACTCTAGCTAAACCTTTAATTTTATACGTTTGATTTTACTGACACAGCGTCGTACCTAAGAGCTGGTCAACCGGGTCTCGAACCTGAGAGACGCATTCTGCTAGATATTATTGCCCTCGGCGATCAAAACTTCAGACTTTAGCTAGCTTACTGATTGGAAAAAAAATATTTTAACATATCTGATCGTCTCCATACGTGCTGTAAGAACCGCCATCTAACTTGTTTTGTTGTCACTGAATCCACTATCTTGCGCAATCCGTTGATGTAAGAAGGATCATAGTGATCACCTTGGCCTTAGGCAAACGCCACACTGGCGTTTAGCACTAACACGTTCTATTTTTACATACACACATAATATCGCACCTGTTTCCCATAAGGTAGGCAGAGACGATGCATCTCCACTTCCAGACAACTTTTTATCTCATGCTACCGATACTATATTTTTACCCTACTTAACATGGAAAAGACATTCGCTAAAGTTTATATAATTATTATATTTTAATTTTATCGGTATTTTTACAAACGGAAATATTTTAATGACAAACAATGAGGTAATTTACCTCTACTAATAATATAGAAAATTGCAGTCATTTAGCTCTGTCAGTCGATCTGTCTGATTTGATTCAAATGGCATCCAAAATAGCTCAACGGATAAGTAAAAAATTGAGGAAGTAGAAGAGGAATTTTATCTTAAATTTTCGTGTACCAGTGTTTGTATTTGATATCTTGCAGGGCTTAGAAGCCGTACTAATACAGTAATGTGAAATTAAATCAACTAGACTCTTTTACTGCAAGAAGACGGGGAAGGAGAGACTTTTTGGGCCAAAGAAGTGCAATGAGTTGAGATATGGATTAAAAAAGCGTTATATTAGGTTGGGGAAAAAGTTTCTTCGCATTTTATATAAAAATTCAAAAGGTTTTTTTATAAAGTTTATTTACATTTGACTAAAGTATGTAAAGTATGTAGGTGCCATTTTGTTGGATAACTTTTTGCCATCTTGTAGGTAGGGACGTGATCCCATTGCTATAAAAATTTTGGGGCTTCTGATCAAAAAACTGCGATAAGTGGTTTTGGCAGTCCTCTCGTTGATGTTAACCTGACACTGCTTAAGGAATTCTGCAGAGACCGAAACAGGTGAAAATCTGAAGGTGCAAGGTTAGGACTATACGGCGGATGCATTAACACCTCCCAGCCAAACTCTCGTAATTTTTGCTGAGTGGCTAAAGATGTGTGAGGTATAGCGTTATCGTGGTGAAAAATCACACCCCTTCTGTTGATTAATTCCGGCCGCTTTCTCTCAACTTTTTGCTTTAATCTCATCAGTTGTTCGCAGTACAGTTCAGAATCGATGGTCCTGCCTGGCGGTAACAGCTCATAATGAATAATGCCCTTCCAATCCCACCATACACACAGCATCACCTTGTTGCGAGTTAACCCGGGTTTCGACACAGTCTGTGAAGCCTGACCGGCCTGTGATCACGATCTTTTTCGCACGTTCTTGTCATACGTGATCCACTATTCATCACCAGTTATCAGCTTCTTCAGAAATGGTTCGGTTTCATTACGTCGTAATAAAGAATCACAAATGAGTACACGGTTCATTGGGTTTCTTTCAGTGCGCTCATGAGGCACCCAAATATCGAGCTTTTTTGTGTACCCAGCTTTTTTCAAATGCGCCAAAACCGTTTTGTGGTCAATTCTCAGTTCTCCAGCTACATCGTAACTACTAATACGTCGATCTTGCTCCACTTTTTCAAAAATGGCATCAATTTTGTCCGTAACAGGGCGACCAGAGCGACGTGCATCTTTGATATCAAAATTTCCGGATTGAAAACGCTTAAACTAAATTTGCGCTACTCTCACAGATACTGCATTAGGTTCATAAACATCACAAATTTTTTTCGCGGCTTGTGTTGCATTTTTACCTTTTTGTAGTAAAATTTTAAAATGTATCGAATTTCTTCATTAGATTCACTCATTTTAACAATAACAAAAACAAATGAAAATCACACATTTTCCTAATTTGAATTTGGAATTGTCTTCTTTAAAATTAAAACTTATTAATGATACCAAAACCAGCCAGATACAAATGGTATAGCCAAAGAGATCTTATTACAAGTTCATACATACTGTATGCGAAAAGACTTTTTCCCCAACCTATTATTTTTCCATTATAAAATGGAAAACATCAGTTCTTATTTCTATCTATAAGACGTAAAATCTTAAAAGTAAAGTTACAAATAAAATAAGTTATCGATTACTATAATCGATTTATGTGAATGAATGTCAACAATTAATAATCTGAAAATACTTACACCACACGATTAATCCATTTAAAATAACTAAACCCAGTACAATTATAAAAAATATAAACGTAATTAAAAGACATCTTATAATCACTTTCATCATTTTACAATCAGGGCCCGCCCAACAGTATATGAAAGCGTATCCGTCTTGTGTAGTAAAATGTAGACTCGATTGTCGATAATGGACATAAAATACTTTCCATCCCGGAAAATATTGTTTCCGAGATAAAATTAAGTAATTTTTCCGGGACGAATAGAGCTTAAATAAGAATTTAATGCAATGTAACCTGTGTGAATGCTTGCTGAATAAACAAACTATGTGTATTTACCAGAGTTTGACCCGTGTCAAAGCCGTAGGGAAAACCCTAGTATATAAATATAAGTGAACGAAGTGACTAATAAAACAGAACCTACTGTTTTATTAATGTTGGACATGACTAGATGGTGCCACTATGCACTCTGTCCAGGATTTTACAGGGAAATGCGTAATACATTCGGAGAGTTCGTTGCAATAACTACACTCGACGCGCCAGACGAAAGCAATTTCCGACGTTACGAGGGCTATGTTTGTCTACGCTATTGATTTTTCAGTCTCGGGTGTTTCTCTATAATATGCTATATCGTGGATATCACTTTTAAAGATTCTTTAACTTCAAAAATAAATTTATAATAAATAAATTTGAAATAGTTTTCAAATATATGTAAATAGATCCACTAATATGTTTAAGTCCTCATTCTTTTTTAAATTTAAAATTCTGTCCGTTACTTGCAGCAATATCTTTTACATAATTAAATAATTGTTTTATCACCTAACTACCAAAATAGCTAACACTATATCGAGCCTTTACCGCCATTTTACCGCAAGCGACATTTGGACCTAAGTATATTTTTTCTAGCAGAAGGTATTTATAATTATTATTTTGTTTAAGACTCAGTTTTACTTAGATTGGATCCTGCTGAATCAAAAAACTGAAAGTTTGAAAACAAAATAATTGTTAAAAATACTTTGTGCAACAAAAAATGAAATGTGTACGCAATGTAGACGTCTGCCGTGATGAAAGTTTCTAAGGCTATAATAAATAAAATATATCAATGGCAGATCTGGTCAATTAGGTCTGCCACAAAGTAAAACGCGCGAAATGGTCTGCCATTCTTATTTTCCGATAATAATAATCATACATTTTCAAATTTTAAAACGGCAGACGTGGTCAAATGTATTTAAAATTAGTAAAAAATCGATACCTGTCTTACCTGAGCGCTCGTCGCGTCCACTACTTTGAGCTTAGGGAGTTCCCACGTCATGCATGGTAGGTATAGGGGCCTCAATGTACTCAGGTCTGGTCAAATACATACAGGTAGCCGTTCACGGACTCTTAGACCATAAATCTCGCTTACAATAAAATGGCGGTAAAGGATCGATATCTAACTCATAATACTAAGCCCCAAAATATCGTGTCTATGTATGGTCCATCATGTGCTCACATGTTTGGAGTTAAAGTTAGTACAAATACCACTTAGACTACCCCTTGTTTATATTTTTCCCACTTCCACGACAGTAAGTAGAAAGCTGGCTAGGGAGACGGTCAGCGCGAGTGTGCCATGTTCGACTTTGTCGTGTTTACACATTTGCATGTACCTCGCCACACTCCTGCTTCCTGCTGTGGAAGTACGCATAATCTAAACATAGCATTAGACAAATAGATGTACGCTTCTAATGTCACAAAAACATATTGTCCTATCACGAACTCTTGAACTATAGACGGAATATTTTAGAAAAATAAAATAATTTAATATAAATAATAAAATGAAAAATTATTTGTAATGTCCCAAAAACATATTCTCCTATCACGAACCCTTGAACTATGGATGTAATATTCTAGAAAAATAAAATAATTTAATATAAATAATAAAACGAAAAATTATTTTTAACTGAAATCTGTTTGTAACCAAAAGATCTTTTGGTTACTTATATGGAGTTACTTTCGACTGAATTTATTTTAGGGTTACGTACCTAAATTACAAACAACGGACGTTCGTCGATACGGAATATTTCAAATAACAAGCACTTGGCTGATAATTGTTGTATTTATTTTGGGAACAACTTATAGCCTTACTAAAAACAATAGCAATTTATTGAAAAAATAATTTAGCGTATGCATTGGAAGATGCGGAAAACCGGTCACAATGGAGGGGTGCCGGATAATAGGCCTTGACCTGGCCTGCCCCAAATCGTTTCTAGGTCGAAATATACATTCTTAAATGTAACCTTACCTGAACTGATTTTTAATCAAACATTTACCATACAAAAGTTGCAAAATCTAATAGGTTACACCAAAGAGATTTAATAGATTGTATGTTTGAACAAAATAATTACATTATTTTATTTAGTTTTAGAGTTTTCGGAGGAACTTGTAGGGTGACGTTTCATGTACCGTTACTGTTGACGACGACATCGATGGGCGAAACTCACCGACCCGTCTAGATAGGCGATAGGAACATTAATATAATTTGCTAAGTCTCGTAGATAATGTGGAAGCGACCGTTAGGCGCATGAAAGAGACGGGTCGGGCTGAGACGAGTATAGTTTGTGTATGAAGTTATGTATTATTTAAATTTGTTTTAATTGTGTTAAAAATGTAATAATTTGTAATAGCCTTAAGTTGCTAGAAAAATAAATGTTATAGCATTTGTCTTTCATTAAAAGTAGGACCCCAATAGATCCCGGTAAGTGAGACCGGGCTACGGGCGTGCAGAACGCAGCCTGGAGCCCGGGACTCGATGAAAATGGGACCAGGTTACAGGCGTGCAGAACGCAGCCTGGAACCCTGGACCCAAAGGGTAGCGGCAACCGGGCTACAGGGGTGCAGAACGCAACCTGAAGCCCGGAATCCGTGAGGTATGCCTGCACTACTGCCTACTCCACAAGCGAGTAGGCCATAATGATAGTGCAGGCAGAGGTCCGCGCACGGCGGCGCATGGGTTTACAATACGGTAAATAAACATCTTTTTTTTATTGGACTTGACTTTATGTTGTTGGTCCGAAGACCTCACAACTTTACCGGGGTTTTCGGGGCGAGTGCCTTTGCGAAGCGAAGGCGCTCGAGCCCGGGGGGCAACTTGCTCGAGGGGCTCCCTAGGGAGTTTCACCTCGGCTGGAATGTTGCCATGAGAGGGGGATGAATCTAATGATGCCCACCATAGGGCGACACAATGCACTAATTTAGAGCGGGCGACGGGTAATATAAAGCCCGAGAGGAAGGATCCCGGCGGACCGGGATCGGCGGTTCGCGGTGGCCTATGCTATCTTACTGCCGTTTCGCAACGTGTTATGACTGGGAGAGAAGAAACGGCGAAAGAAACTTCCCAGCAACACGCCTAGTCTATCCTATGGGGGGGCTATGTCTCTTGGCGTCCATCGCGGGGACGTGGAGAGATCGTGATTGGCGGCGTCGACGCCGCCGTCTGTGTCTGTCTGTCGGTACCTGCCAGCCTGCCGTCCTAACCGCGGGCGGGCTGATCCGGGCCAGCCGTTTTGTGATATCGTCGACCTTGTCCGTGAGGATGTTACGCGGTCGTCGCACGAGAGCATTTCGTCGAGGCTTATAATCGGACGCGGACACGACGAGGGGATTTCGATGGTGCGGCGCTAGATCGAAATACTTACGCGAGAGCGACGTAATGTAGCTTTTGATGGAGGGAAGCTCCAGATCGCGGTGGATGTCGACGTTGCGCATATAGAGGGGAGCACCGACGGCTCTGCGCATGAATTTATTCTGAACGATTTGCAGTTTCTTTAAAAGGGCAGGCTTGGCATGGCCGAATACCACACTCGCGTATGTCATGATCGGGCGAATGCATGTTTTATATAGAGTAAGCTTGTGTCTGAGGGACATTTTGCTTCGTTTGTCTATCATGGGTGCTAGACGACCCATCACAAATCACGCTCTATTCCGGACTATAGTGAAATGCTAGTTGAAGCGCAAGTTCTGATCTAGAGTGACACCCAGGTATTTGGTGTACTTTGCCCAGGGGATCTCTTGGTCGTAGAGCGAGATGGCTTTTAAGCGAAGGCAAGCGCGTTTGGGAGAGCGAAGCGTGCCCGGGGAAAAGAACATTGCTGCGCTTTTCTCCGGGTTTACCTCTATCCTCCATTTGCGAAACCATTCGCCTAGCTCTGTTACAGCTCCCTGTAGCCGGACGCAAGCCATTTGTCGGTTGTGATCTGATGTATAGAGTGCGGTGTCATCCGCGAAGAGGGCCAACTCTACATCTGGAGTTTTTGGGATGTCGCTGGTGTACAGCGTGAAGAGTAGTGGAGACAGGGCCGAGCCCTGTGGTACACCGGCTGTGAGTGGGTGAGGGGACGAGCGTGTTCCCTTCACTTGAAAACGGAAGCTACGGCCTAGGAGGAAGTCTCGCAAGATGAGCACGAGTCTGTCTGGCACACCGAACTGGTACAGCTTGTAAATCAAACCGTTATGCCAGACCTTGTTGAAGGCCTTAGCTACGTCTAGGAACAGTGCGGCTGTTCCTATAGAGCGGGGACGATGAGCAAAGTGGGATAGTATGTGCTCCGTTATGCGGTGCACCTGTTGGACGCATGAGTGTCTGGCACGGAATCCAAACTGCTCATCGGGTAGTAGATGTTTGCTGATGGCAAAATCTCTAAGTCTAGAGAGGATGACCCTCTCGTAAAGCTTGCTGAGTGTGCTCAGTAGGCTGATTGGACGGTAGCTGGACGGTTTATTAGCCGGTTGTCCAGGCTTGTGAATACCGATGACATCTGCTTCCTTCCAGATCGCGGGGAAAGAGCAGTTTGTTATGGCGGCATTGAAGATGCTCACTAAGATTATAATCAAGTGGCCGGGGAGGAGTTTTAAGACGCGATTGTTAATGACATCGATCCCTGGGGCCTTTCGCGGTTTGAGGGACTTGATCAGATCTTGCACTTCTTCGACCGTGACTGGGTCGAGTGTGGTTTCCGTTGGTAAGGAGGATGTACGTTCGACCTCGGAGTCCACCTCCGTCAGGTGTGACTGGTCGACGTTTTGTGTAGTGGGGGAGCATTGAAGCTCTAGACTCTGAGCAAGGTATTCGGCTTTCTCCTCGTCATCCAACGCCTCGGTGTTGTCGGCTCTTTCTAACGCGGGTATGACAGTGAGGGTATCTGATTTGAGAGCTCTAGCCAGTTTCCAGTACGCTTGGTGAGTTGGTTCGATATCTTTCAACGTTCTGTCCCAACGTTGTTCCCTGACTTCCCGGATACGTAGTTTGACCTCGCGCTCTAGTTGGCGGAGTCGGACTCTGTTGTCTTCGGTAAGATATCTGTCATGAGCTCTGGAGGCGGCTCTCTTTTCCCTCAGCAGTACCCTCACCTCGTCCGGCAGGCATAAGTGGCGGTCATCCTCTACTGGCACCTGTCTGGACGAGTTCCGCACTGCGGATTGAAGGTGGCTGGTGAGGGCCTTGACCGCCGTCTCCGTGTCTTGGCGGGATTCGATGTGGTCCGGGATGCGGTCCAGGTCTTGTGATTCGGTTGCCTTGAGGAGGTCCCCAAGTCTCAACCAGTCCACAGAGGTCCTAGTTTCAGATGTCTGGTCCGTCTGTGGTCCTAATTTGAGGATAACCGGGCGATGGTCCGAGTCTATATCGTCCATCGTTTCGATCGAATGGAACTGAAGAGTTACGCCCCTCAGTAATGCCAGGTCGAGAGTGTTTGGGGTCCCCCAGTCGCGGTTGGGGGGGGTATCTTGTGGGGGTCATGGGAGTTATTATATCAAACAAAAGATTGTCTGATATATTTATTAGGGCTCTGCCATTGGAGTTAGTGGTATTGCAATTCCACTGCTCGTGTTTGCAATTCAGATCTCCGGCTATCATAACAGCTGGGCCTAAGTTGAATAGGGCTTCTAGGTCTTTCTTAATAAGGGTTTTCTGGCACGCGAGGTATGCTGAGACTATGACTAGAGGTTGGTGGACAGTCATTGCTAGTCTGCAGGCGGATACCTTCATACCTACAAGTGGTGGGGTGACTAGAGGCATGCAGTGTAGAGATCTTCTAAAATAGATCAGGGTGCCGCCACCACGGCCTATCCTGTCATGTCTAGTAACCCGATAGTTAAAGATCTTTGGATCTCTTTCACTCGGTTTCAGGAAGGTCTCCTGCACTAGTAGTATATCTACTTGATTGGTAACCAGGAAGTCGTGGACCAAGTCGCGCTGGTTTCGAAGGCCGTTGGCGTTATAAGGCGCCAGAGTCAATGAGCGTGGTTTATTTCTACCTACATGCGCCATTTGTTACCGGTAACAATAATTTAACTAGGTTGTTTAGTTATAACGACCTAAGTACCTGGAGGAGGTACGCGTGATCCATTTCGATCACGAGTTGATCCCGAGAGGAGGGTTGATCAGACTCTGCAACTTGTCTCAGTTTTCGAGCCAAGAGTTGGACCTCTGCTAGGTCGAAAGGCAAGTACTTGGCGAATTTAGTCGCCAAGGCTAAGTCCTCCGCTAAAGAGTGGTGGGGAGACGGCCCAGAAGGTGCTTTTAAAATGGGGGCGGGGGCAGGGGTTGCTGGGGGTAGGCAGGCCATAATTGGGGTGCGCGACCTTAGTGGAGGGAACGCTTCCGTCGTGGGAAGACCCGTCCAGTGATTTACCACTGGAGGGGGGGCCGCCACGAATGCGGGTTTGTTCGGCACTTTTCTAGTGCCTTTTTGGGCGTTGCCCTTTACGACCTTACGTTTGGGTCGGGGGGCGGCAGGACAGCCTCTGTAGTTAGCGGGGTGACCCGCTTGGCCGCAGAGAATGCAGCTCGGTGGCTCCGGGGAGTCCCGGGTGCGTGTGCACTCCGAGGTCCCGTGGTCGCCCAGGCACTTGACGCACCTGGGACGGGATTGACAATGTAGGGCAGAGTGCCCATAAAGTTGGCAACGATGACACTGCCGCAGTGTATGTTTTTCGTGTGGACGTTCCACACGAAGGCCAGAGAGGCCACAGACCTTCTCAAGTTCGAAGATCTTTTTCCCCTCTGGGGAGAGGTCGAGGACAACCAATACTAGGTTTAGAGGAGGCTTTGTTGCGTCGCCACTATGTATACGGTGCACTTCGTGCACCGGTAAAGCTTGGGACTTAAGGTCCTCGAGAATGTAGGAACACTCGATTTCCTGTGGGAGTCCGCGGATTACAGCCCGAAGGCGTTTTTCGTCCGGCAGGGCATAAGTGTAGTAACCGATTTTACGGTCACATAACAAGGATGTTAGGGAGCGGTGGTCACTTGAAGACGTGACCATAACTTTGATGCCGTGTTGGGTATCACGGGCTTCTTTTATAGAGATTGCCTTACCTCGCAGCTCCTTAGCGAGTTGAAGCCAATGGGCTTTCTCGCGGATGATCAGAGGTGGCGGCGGGCGCTGTGAAGGTGGCCCAGGGCGGCTGGAAGGTGCCGCTGTTGGTTTTGTGCCCGCAGTGGGAGCGGGGTTGGGGGACCTCCCTCTGGGTCTTCCGGTTTTTGGTACGATTGACGGTTATGAAACCGTCATCGTCCTCGTGGTTTAAGGGGATGTTGGCGGGAGGCGCGACATCCATGGGGGTGATTTCATCGGCCTGTGGAAGAGGGGCATCCCTGAGGTATTGCGGACCGTCAGGAGATAATTCGATTTCTCGACGAGAATCGATTACGCGGTGTATGGGCGATCGCGAACGCGATGTCGTCGAACTCGCGGAGCTCGATCGCGGTTGTCCCGACGCGGAACCGCGAGAAAACGAGGCGCGTGATTTTGGTGCCACACGGTGGGCATCGTTGAGCGGGGGTACGAGCGGCGGGCGCACCGGTAACACGGCGGGTACGGATGCGGGGGTCACGGCAGATGCGGGTGCGGGTGCCCCTTGCACGTGTAACTTGCAGGACACGGGTTTCTCGGAATTAAGTTCCGAGATAACCGACGCCATTGATTGGGACTCCGGAGTCCTCAAAAATTGGTCGAGCGCTTGAGGGAATTGCTGTCGTAAAAACGACAGCAAACCCTCCAACAGCAATGGAGAGAGCTCCACGCCGTCCATTGTCCCTGAGGGGGACGAACGATTTGGTGGAAAAACCACCTGATGACGCACTTTTCACTGCACTGTCACAGAAAAAACACAGATCGACCGGGTGAACGAACGAACACAACGAACACGAATAACGGACAGCCGAGGCGGAGCGGGAGACGTGCGCGCGCGACGAACGACAACGGGCGAATGGTAAATAAACAAGCGCTCGACGCTTTATATTTATACTAGTGAAGCGAGGGGCGAGGAAAATGACCGTTACAACGTCTCGTGTGGGGAAACCATGGAGCATAATAATATAAGGACCCTCAGGATAGACCGGGATCTATGGGGTACTGAAATTTGTGGTAATAATAAGGTAGAATAAGGTTTGTTTTATGTAAAACCGTAAGAAATAAATTGAAGGGGGTGTTACAACGAAGCGGGGGGCCGGCGGAGGCGGCTTCTATAAATATAGGGCGCCTTGTAAGGTGCATCGTAGTTCGTGGCAAGCAGTAGTTCGCGGTTAGCAGCCAAGAAAGAAAAGAAGCTCCCTCCCTCCCGCCGACGCCTACGAAGTTGAAACCTCCCGTAGTATCATTTTTCGTCGTTTCATTTCGGAAGCTCCAGAATATTTGAACCAGCGACCTAAACCTACAGTCCACTGCATCTCCAACAGTTACATTATATGTTAGATTATTAGATATATAAATTTCTTTATCAATCAATTTAAAACTAAATAAAAAAGATAAAATATTGGTCCCAAACCACTGTCACTTACTGGGAACGTTCCCAAAAGGCTGGTGGTGTTGCCACGTTGTATAGCAACGCTTAATCTGTGAGCAAAATAGACGCCAGCCTTCTGGTTGCGTGTGACGTCTACTAAACGTTTGGCGACATCACGGTAGAGTTTTAGAATATTAGGACCCTACGGACCCAGAGTTTCCATCCCAAATGCCGCAAATATGTAACTATTTCCAATGGTATATTTGCTGCGCTTGAGGGCCTCCTGTTTGGTTGCAGCAGAACCGGCGGTAGCTCAAGTACTTGAAAGATGGAACGCCGCCAAAGTGTCAACGCAAGTAGCATCCCACACTAAGGGATGGCCCATCTTCCAGGGAATTAGCATCATTCCATCCGGTCTCTTGCCATCGTTGCGGCAGAAGCCATTTGGCTCCAAAACGGCAGGTACCCCGGCGGTGACAAGAGCCCGGCGGATGATGTTGTTGAGTGCCGCATGTTGGGAAATTGTACTGGCGCTTCTGCTGCAGGATAATCCGTGGTGTCCCAAGCGGTCCACACTATCCCCGCATTGACAGAGGCGTGGGTCCACACAGGTTGCCACCAGGCGAATGCTGGCACAGATTCTGAATGTCGCGTCGTCTAAAAATGTGCCAAGATTCGCCGAGGGCAGTGCCTGTAGCCAGAGCCCTGACTCCCAACTTGAGACAGCTAAAAGGCGAGCGCGCTCAGCCTCTCCCTTACAAGAAGAAAAGAGTTTCGGTTCGTTATAAGACTGTGCGGCTCATCCCAAAGCTTCTGGCGCTTTAGGTTTATGGGTAAATTTGATTCGGGTAGGCCAAAGACCACGCATATTTAGCCTCAGCCGAACACGGAACCTCAAAATCACATAGTGATAGATTTAATATATTACCTATTAAATATATTTTTATATGTAATATTAATTTATTAATATTTTATATATTAATATATAGTGTTCTTTATTATCTAATACAAATAAACAGCTTTAACTAATGGCAATTAATTCATATTACTTGTATTCTCTACGCATAATCCTTTAATAAAACTAGTTATAGTTTTAACATACTGAGCTTAAGTCATCGTTATCTATATAGGTGAGGTGCCCAGAAGGCTGGCTACGTTACCTCCTTTATAAATTACTTTTTAGAATAAAAGTGCACCACATTTTTTTCTGTAATTTTCCATGCAGATACATGTTTGTACAGAGTCAACTAAATTGTAATACGTCATTCGATTCCTAATACATTTTCAATTTATAATGATTGTTTACTCCGCTTATAGCGTAGCTTTTTACACCCAATCAAATATTTGTGTAATTTGGTAATCAAAACAGTTTTTTGTGAGGTCGTAGTTTAAAGGCATTATAAAAAACATAGCATCGTTTGCGTTAAATGTAGTCATATTTGTGAGGAGGAGTGATACAGCATGTAGTATTATGAATGTAAGTACATAATACCAACCACACAACAAGATGATAGAGTGTAGGCAGCAAACATTCTGAGATATGTGACCTTGCATCTCAAGGAGGAAGTATGGATAGGTAGTTCACATCTAGTCAGGTATAAATAACCGCTCAAATGATTTGTGCAAGGCGCTACGTTGCTAGAATTGATTCGAGTACATGACAATATTATTTGAATAATAATTATAGGCTTTGTGGCATCGGTGCGGTTGAAGGTTTTAACAAAAATAATACAATCAGTAAGCAAACAATTAGACTTATTAAAGTTTTGCAAAACATGTCAATGGATTTTGTAAATGTGATGTTAATAAAATGTATCCAAGACAGAAATAGTATTCAGTATCATACAGTTTAAAAAAAAATTATTGCATGCGTTCCAGCAGACAGGCAGACGGCCCACTTGATGGAAAGCGGTTACCATCGCCTATAGAAATTTGCAACACCAAAGGTGCTACAAATGCGCTGCTGCTCTCTTAAGGGAGACTGGAACCTGGTCACTAATACCGGAAAACAAATCAAGGTTGTTATGGCGGCATACTCTAGACCAGGGGTGGTAGACATCCACTTGGGAAAATACCCTACCACCTGACTGTAGGTTGCTTTGTCGCCTCTTACGACAGGCCGCCCGGCCGCAGAAAATTGTATTCTTTCTCAATTCCTGCACGGATAGAAAGCAATACGAATAGTTATAGAATGATGAAAGATTAGAAATATGAAAATGTTACTGAGACTCACAGAAGTGAAGAATCGTATACCTAATTCGCCTGATTAGAATCGAGATTACTTTTGATGCAATAATGAATAATTTACAACATCACAATTCATCATAATATTGTTACGAGTGCGAAACTTGAATTAAAATGCCGTTGGAATTACTATAGAATTTATTAGAACTATACAAATACGTATGAAACAGGTATAAATATAACTAGACACTACTAGTACAAACTGCACAATTCAATAACACGCTTAAAGTCCGTTACTATATCGCTTATCGAATGTACGTCTTGCTCGTATCGTAATCCTCGCTTGACTGCCTCCCCCTCCGTTCGGGCATTCCTTTTATTCTATACAAATACAATACGCCTCGACGCAAAACAATAACTTCTTAGAATTAGTTCGAAACACCTGCCTAATTATGCCTGCGAACGGCCATAAACGAGTACAATAGGATGCTCTTCACAACAACCAATAAATAAGAAGAAACAAAAGGGGACGATAATAAAAGCGCTTCTATGTAATTATCTCAAACACCGAGCGGATAATAAATGTGCTTTGTTTTCAATCTGCAGGTGGCCCAATTGTACGCATATTATACGCATATATTATACGTAAATTAAGTTGTCTATAAGAATAACAGGCCGCCTGTCATCGCTTTAAGCGCTAGCAGGTCTTCTATTGTTTTGCTAAAGAACATTGTAACTATGCTTTTTCGTAATTGTTGATTTCAGCGACCAATACAGACAGTATTATCTATCTAAATATATAAACCCTGGTAAAATGCAGTTTTGAAAAAAGTCATAAATTGAAGTTCGGTGCCAGGCATGATGGAATAAAACGCGCAACTGTGACCGTTACTTATACTCAAGAACGTTGTATCTATATAACTTAAGGCAATGTTTTAGCTTGTCCACAGCGATTGCAAGGTTTTCAGCATAATACCATTCGAGCAAACGAGCTACTTCAAAATCAAAGTTATAGTACTCACAATATAGTCGCTGTAGCTGAAATCGGTACAGACAAGTGTTACTACAGGACATGATACTACCATTTGGTCCTGTAAAACATGCGGCTTCGTGATCAAATTTGGTAAAATAACCTCCGTTTTCTAAATGGATATAGGTATGACACATTTAACAACAAATTCTAAAACGATTCATATGCAAAGCAACAGGCATCAACATATCTTGGTGTCATCTTACATTCAAATTATCATGATAAAATATAAATTTATTTACCTACTCTATAAATTGATGTTTAATTGTTAGAAATGATGACGTCATGTTATGATTATGGTTAGAATTTTTTCCATACAAAATCTAGGAGGTTGTGATGGTTTATAAGATGAGGAGAGTGGCTCTGTGGATTTATGTCAACTATGGACGAAGTTTACTAGTAATAATGTTGTACATCTACCGCACTCATGAAAGGTGGCTTATCGGAATTTACACATCAGTAATATCATATCAGTAATATATAATTACGATATTTTGCTGCACGAGATTTGTGTAATAATATGAATCTTAAGCTATAAAAATTGCTTAAGGCATATTTTTCCAAGAATCGAACCCATGTAATTCGAAGAAGACACCAAATAATCACAGAGCCAAGAGAATTTTCATTATTGATATAAAATAGTGCTAAGCACTAAAACGTTACGAATTCCTGTCGGGGAAAAGTTTAAAACCCAGCTGTGGCGAAGAGCAATTTGGCGTAGTCTGGCATTACCCATTTCTCAGTCTGTGACTATACCAAGATAAGTATACTGCACTGTCGTGAACTTGGAATAAAATCAATAACAACATAGCTCTTTGTTTCTCCCAGACGCTGAACCATTCATCTTGTACCCTCCGGGAGTCTACGAATTTAACGATAAAACAAGGTTAATATCCTTTTACATCATTATCTTTCTACTTTTACTTGAACTGTTTGTTTACTTAGATTAAATGGAAGCGGAATAGAAAAATAATACAATAAATATAGGAAAAAACAAATCATTTATGAGAATATTCTATATTATTCATACTAGTTTCCGAGTAATTAGAATATACGTCTCGGTTTTATAAAAAAGGTGTTAAAAAACTGCTTCGAAACTTGTAACGTGGGTAATACTCGTACTGTTGGTGTTGCATATAGCCATTATATCCCTGCTCCACTTGCTTTATTATTAGTGACTATGTCCAAATATGACTGCGAGTTATCTGAACAACGTCATATTTTAAATAACTCTTAGCTATATCTGTGTGACACAGTTACTAACATTATAGTTATTATCATCATCCCAAAAGCTTACAGCTGGAGCTGTAGGAAAAAATTCATTCATATTATTATTTAAGTACAAATGTGAAGTGCTTTTTGTTGATATTTTTTATTATTTTATAAGATTACACGTGACCACGACTCCTTCCTTTTCCGTTCTTTCCTTAATTATTCTATCTTCTCGATGTAGAGGATAAAGCGATTTGCTTTCGATAATGTGGATGAAAATAGGATAATTTTTATCCTGGAGAATAGGATAGATATATGTTAATTATGTTATAACTATATATAAATTTTGCCAGGTGGTAGGGCATTTGCCCGACTGGATGGCTACCACCCCTGGTCGAAAGTATGTCGCCATAACAAGCTCCAGTTGTGTTCCGCGGCATTAGTGACCAGGTTCCAGTCTCCCTTAAGAGAGCACCAGCGCATTTGTAGCACCTTCGGTGTTGCAAATATCCATAAGCCATGGTAACGCTTTCCATGAAGTGGGCCGTCTGCCTGTCTGTTGAACTCCTGCAATAAAAAAAAATAACTGTAACAACATTTG
The DNA here is from genome assembly GCA_039645545.1 of Dendrolimus houi. Lineage (NCBI taxonomy): Eukaryota > Metazoa > Arthropoda > Insecta > Lepidoptera > Lasiocampidae > Dendrolimus > Dendrolimus houi. The sequence goes on along the minus strand of CM077127.1, from coordinate 16,541,049 downwards.
TAATATAATGGAAATAAGATTTAAAAGTACGATATCGGATTCACTTAATTACAACAATTATGGAAAATGTGATGATGAAATCACGATCTAAATTTCGACAATTCTAATAACCTATCCTTTTTTGCACGTATAAAATGAAGTTCATAAAAATATACATAAATTGTGACATAAATGACCATTATACGTTCAGGCTAATAGTATGACTGTTCTGAATAAGAAACTGTCTAATTTATATTTATTCCTATGATTTTAAAATGAATACCTAGAAAACCATTCAATAGAGATATTAACAAAATAAGCTATTTAGGTTTTTATATGCGTCATTGTAAAAAAAAAATATTGTTTTTAGCTTTTTTTAAATACCTAAAGTTAGATTAGGTACCGGGATGAGATCACTAACGCTTGTTGTTTTACCAAGAAAGTATTGTTGTAAGTATGTACATTGTGATAGTATTCTGGTGAGCAATAAATTGTCAACTATGCATCTATTTACATTTATAAAGGTGTCTTAAGGTTCATTTTGATATAATTCTCTTAATATATTCACTAAGAGCCAAAGACAGACAAATGTTTAGACCTCTTTTACTTTATTCATTCTCCAATTATTGATCCAAATTGTGATGAAAAGCAATATTCATCATATTCAATTTATTAAGGTTAAATAGATGTTCATAATTGTACACGCATATAATACTTGTGAATGTAAGAATGTAAGTAGAGATGAGTTTATTGGCTTTTAAAGTCAATATAACACGTACAAACCATCTTAAGTGAAGACATTAAACATAATGTCGTTACCTGATGGCGAAAGCTTTTACTTTTAGTGCTAAACAGGTTTGATTGTGATCAGACGGGTCAAGGTCGTCCCGAGAGTAACACACAAAAAGCTGTTTGGCGCCGTGAGCACATTCATAAAATCTGGCGGTTCCAATAAATTGTCTGCATCCACACCATTATACGAGAGTCGACGACAGAGTGGCTATTGTATAGTATTAAAAAATATAATTACTTTGTAGCCCTGGTCACGCCACTATTCCACCTCCCGCTACCACAAGTGTCCTGTTACATTTTATCAGAATGATGTCTGGATGTTCTGAGAATCGAGCAATATGTATATAAAATATATAATAAGAAATTATCGATAGTATGTCTTTCTCATAATTCGAGTCGTTACATCATAAATTCCTTACTGTTGAGACCGGTTCATGTTTACAATGTATACTACCTATTCAGTAAGTTGACATAACATATTATAGTTTTTCTCAGAATCTTTTTACGGAGGATAAAATTTGCATTGTACGTGCGTAGGTAAATTGCCAAAAATGATCAGTGCGCCTTCCCACCCTTGACCTGAAGAGTTGCGCAATTCATTCCCGACCGCGAAGGTGTGCGGAGTGCGCACCTCCAAGGTTGGCGCGTGAATTTGACATCTTTCCTCGCCAATGTTAATTGAATGTAGATTTATTCTTTAACCATATCTTAAATTCACACATAACAAACTAATGCCACCCAAATTAAAAGGGCAAGTAGATAAAACTCATATGATTGGTTATACGGGTCCGAATGTTGGACAACTAAAGTGATCGACCAAAATCTCTCCACTCAGCTGAGATGAGATTGGTGAGATGGACAGCGATGTTATAAGAATAGATAAGGTGAGAAATTACAAAATACTGATCTGAGAAAAAAACGATTGGTTGTAAATTTATCTGACTGAAAAATTTAGAAGAAGAATAAGATTAATGTAGTATGTATTGATGAAAATCATGTGGTAAAGGATGAGATGAAGAGTTGTAGTGTGATTGAAAGAAACGTGAGAAATCTTTAATTCAATTAACGTAACTAAATCACAATATATTAAGTTAATTTTAAACACACGGTTGAATGATTGATTGTAAATTAATTAATGAATTACATTTCTTCATAGAAGCATAATAAAACAAAATACTATAATAATATAATATAATATAATATATATAGCTATGATTGCTGACACTTGAAATATTTAAAACCTTGAACAAAGTATCGTGTAACATGATAACAACTGTTCCGTATAGTTAAATTTGTTTACGATAAAATATTTGCCGGGTTCATTCACCGTGACCGTGTACTAACGATAAACAAGGGGTAGAGTTTCAAAAACAGATCTCTTACTTATGCAGTCCAATTAATTCTATACAAATAAATTTGTTTGTTTGTAATTTCAAAACAAATGCCACCGTTTAAGGAACTGTCTAAATGAGTTCGCTATCTCCCTTGCACATTATCACATTTTGATTATATAAATTGACAGAATTTACTTACGACATATCTGTACTCTACAAATCTCAATAATAATATTAGGTATGAATGTTTCACAAAACAATCAATTTGATTCAGAGAAGGTTTCATAAATGAAAAAATCACAAAAAATATTTTTTGTGTTCTATCTATACTAACATATAAAGTTAGTTAGTTTGTTTGCTTGAACGCGCTAATCTCAGGAATTACTGGCCTGATTTGAAAAAATCTTTCAGTGTTAGATAGCCCATTTATCGAGGAAGGCTATATATATATATATATATATATATAGCCTAGCCTAAGCCTAATATATATATCATCACGCTAAGACCAATAGGAGCGGAGAACCAATGTAGAATGTTTCAAAATCGCGGGATTTTTTTACTTTTGAGAGTTTCCGCTGCGTGCGCTGCGTAAACGGTTAATGTGTCGCAAAAAATTATGTGTGACAGAATTATTCCCCTTTAAAAGTTCTAAAAAAAAGTCCGCGACAGCATATGTCCATGTTTTAAGGTTGGCTCGCTATAATTTTTAAAATTTGTTCTAAAATAATGCATTATTTGCGAAGGTGTTTTTATAAACATGATATTAATCCTTATCCAAATAAATACGTTTACGTCTATTCATCACAAGTATTTATATTAAAACAAAATTGCCATTTACATCATCCGATTTCAATTAATATCTTAGGAGATATCGCAGTTTTAAACCGTGCGCGCATTTATGATGTGCAAGGCCGGCGGGCAGTCATGAGGGGGAAGGGAGGTGGGGCACCTTCTACGTAAACAAAGTCGCGGGTTAAACTTAGCGTTAGCCCAAAGTAACTATTCCACGCGGACGAAGTCGCGGGCAGAAGCTAGTAATATTATAAAAATGTAAAAGTGTAGTCTTTGGTTTTTATTGTCTATTTGTTTGGGATTCACGTAAAAACTACGGGGCCGATTTCGATATAGTTTCCACTGATCGATAGAAAGTACCCGGACTTAAAATATGCGGTACTTTATGTCCCGGGAATCCTAAGGATTTTTTTTGGCAGCGGTTTAAATTTGCCCGATTGAAAAAATATCGTTTTTTTTTCACTTATCAACAGGAAATTCTCTATCATAAAATCTATGATACTTCATATATTGGGCATCACGCGGGATTTTCCCCGGGAGCAGTTTCATTCCGTAGAGCGTGTACGAAGTAGCGGGTGAATCCTGGTTAGAAATAAATATAACTATGCATATGAAATTATATTCCAATTTTGTGAAGCATTCGTAATTTTATAATTAATATTTGTGTTATACAGATTCGTCGTAAGTAAATTCTGTCAATTTATATCTTCAAAAATGTGGTAAAGAGCGATTTCCATTTGGGTGATCCCCATAAGTGAAAATTGCTTTTTATGCAATGCTTAATAATAAATTATCGTTTTTAGAATTTTTTGTCTGTCAGTCTATCTGAAAGTTTTTCTCGAATAAGTTCCGAAACGACAGAACGGATTTAAGGATTGAACAGGAATTTTAAATGTTGATGTATGTTTCATATCGATGTCTTGCAGGGTTTTATAAAGTTTATTTACATTTGACTAAAGTATCTAGGTGCCATTTTGTTGGATAACTTTTTGCCATCTTGTAGGTAGGGACGTGATCACATTCCTATAAAAATTTTGGGGCTTCTGATCAAAAAACTGCGACAAGTGGTTTTGGGAGTCCTCTTGTGATGTTAACCTGACGCTGCCTAAGGAATTCTGCAGAGACCGAAACAGGTGAAAATCTGAAGGTGCAAGGTCAGGACTATACGGCGGATGCATTAACACCTCCCAGCCAAACACTCGTAATTTTTGCTGAGTGGCTAAAGATGTTTGAGGTCTAGCGTTATCATGGTGAAAAACCACACCCCTTCTGTTGATTAATTCCGGCCGCTTTCTCTCAACTTTTTACTTTAATCTCATCAGTCTTTCGCAGTACAGTTCAGAATCGATGGTCCTGCCTGGCGGTAACAGCTCATAATCAATAATGCCCTTCCAATCCCACCATACACACAGCATCACCTTGTTGCGAGTTAACCCGGGTTTCGCCACAGTCTGTGAAGCCTGACCGGCCTTTGACTACGATCTTTTTCGCACGTTCTTGTCGTACGTGATCCACTTTTCATCACCAGTTATCAGCTTCTTTAAAAATTTTTCGGTTTCATTACGTCGCAATAAAGAATCACAAATGAGTACACGGTTCATTAGGTTTCTTTCAATGAGCTCATGAGGCACCCAAATATCGAGCTTTTTTGTGTACCCAGCTTTTTTCAAATGCGCCAAAACCATTCACAGTTCTCCAGCTACATCGTAACTACTAATATGCCGATTTGGCTCCACTTTTTCCAAAAATGGCATCAATTTTGTCCGTAACAGGGCGACCAGAGCGACGTACATCTTTGATATCAAAATTTCCGGATTGAAAACGCTTAAACCAAATTTGCGCTACTCTGACAGATACTGCATTGGGTCCATAAATATTACAAAAAATTTTCGCGGCTTGTGTTGCATTTTTACCTTTTTTGTAGTAAAATTTTTAAAAGTATCGAATTTCTTCATTAGATTCACTCATTTTAACAATAAGAAAAACAAATGAAAATCACACATTTTCCTAATATGAATTTGGAATTGTCTTCTTTAAAATTAAAACTTATTAATGATACCAAAACCAGCCACATATAAATGCTATAGCCAAAGAGATCTTATTACAAGTTCATACATACTATATGCGAAAAGACTTTTGCCCCAACCTATTATATTATAATACCATATGAATGTAAAATCAAAGTAGCAATCGAAGTGGCGGGCACGGCAAGTATGTGATAAATATAAGAATATTTACACAAAACAAACGTTTAATTGCTGTACAAGAGTCTCACCATTTTATGGGAATGGTATATATATACATCATGCTTGTTCTAGACCAATGGTCACCATACTATTTTGTCCCGTAGACCCTTCACCAATTTTTACTGCATTCAGTAATTCCCCTATCTTTTTAACTGACTAGAAAAACGAGGCGGTTCTCAATTAGTCGTGTAAATTTGTATTTTTTATATATATCCAGCCATAATTATTTTGTTTCTGAACTGATTTTGACAATTCTGTTTGTGTTGGATTTAATAGTTTTGTTTCTATTTCGTCCCATAAAAATTCTATAGCTTGTAATTACAAACGCAAATTATTCTATTTATAGAAAGTTCAATTTTTCACGACTTGCTTAAATGGAATTCACTATAGTGGACCCCTATTTCCAGCTCGCGGACCCCCACATTTGGTTTTCGCTAACGTGGACCCCTTGAAGTTCGGTATGGGCCCCCAGGGGTCCATATGGACTACTTTGGGGACTTATGTTCTAGACAGAATTGGTCACATAGGTAATCTCAGGTTTTCTTACATTTTTTTCCTTCAACGGTGCGTGGTGATTTTAAATGTAAATTGTACCAAAAAAGCTGCCTAAACCGTCCATTTTCCCTGACAAGATTCGAACCCAGGCTATTTGAATGCAACGCCACTAAACTGACAAAAGATCTATTTCTTATTGTTTGTTCCAGTAAAATGCTTGCAACGTATTGTGGATACGAAATTACCATCACTGAAGCAACATAAGTTTTTCTTTACTTTGTACGACATGTTTACGACTTATGATGTATTTTAATGCTTATATAGTTGTGGCGTCTACACTCATTTAGCCTTGACTTTCAGATAAACAAAATGAATCATACTGTGCGCACACTTTCCCTGTGATTACGTAGATTGTATTATAGTTTCTCATTTGTTACGACCATTGTTATCTTAAAAGGAATTATCATGAAAGAACTGTCGCCATTTGTATACGTTATACCTACTGGGGTGTGATGTCATTCCGACTATTCCAACCCGGTTTATTTGTTAATTACTATCTACACATAATTATGTATGTGTGCTTGGCATCACTGACTGAGTGACTGACTTATCAACGCACAGTCCAAACTACTGGGGCTAGGATCGTGAAACTTTGCATGCAGGTTCTTTCTATATAGTAGGTGCGCACTGAGGATTCTGAAGGAGTCTTGGAAATTTAATCCCTGTGAGAGAGTGAGAGGGTGAGAAAAGGGGATGCAAGTTTGTATGAAAATCCGTTATTGTCAAAGTAAGCGGTACGAAATTTTACTTAATTGAATTTCGTTACAAATAAATGTACATGTATATCGGCCTTTTTAGAAATTCAATCCCTTAGGGGGTAAAAAAGGGGATGAAACTGTGCATTAAATACCGTCTTTTTCCAAGTAATAAACACGGAATTTAATATACCTGCTTCTGGTTAGAAATAAAAGTACACGTGTATCGGTGTTTTTAAAAATTCCACCTCTAAGGGGGTAAAAATTATGACTATGCTTAATCAACGCGGACGAAGCCGCTAGCAACAGCTAGTAAACAATATTTTAGGCTCTGAGCGTTATAGAACGACTGTGAGTAGTATTCCTTTTATGAAAAGTAATTATAATATGTCTGGTAAGTGCGTGCCACTCCACACACATTAAAGGCTTCCGAGAGGAGCCAAACGTTTACTATCTTCGTCATTTAGCTACTGAACAATAACAAAATACTTTTATCCGTGTAGGAACACTATATCACCTTGAGTTGTGTTCCGGCGTTATTGGCCAGGTCCCAGGTCTTCCGTTAGAGAGCAGCCGTACACTGGTAGCACCTTTGGTGTTACAAATGCCTATAGGCAAGGGGAAAGCTTTCTGTCAATTAGGTGGGCCGTCTGCCTGTCTGCTGAACTTGTGCCATAAAAAAAGATTTAACCGAAAATACATATCTCAAAAGGAGACATTTAAATTTCTCACTTTATGGTTTATAGTTCAAAGTTTAGAGGGGGGGGGGGGGGTATTCTCACAACAATTGGGTATTTCACACATTTGACCATAAATTCTAAAATAAATACACAAAAGAGAGTTTATGTTTTTATATGTTACTATATATAGGTTATAATAACCTTGGTTTCAAAATTTATGATATACGTAAATAATTTTTGTCACCTACTATAACAAGCTATATAAGCTACAATAAGCTATTTGATTAGTTAAAATTATGATGTCACGACGTACACGTAGTACATCCATACAAAATCAAAGAGGTTTTATAATTTTGTATCATCATTAAAAGCGTCGAGTACCCCATTCTTACGACTTTGGAAGCGAATATCTCCCGACTTATTGAGTTATTGTCAAAATCTTTACGGAACATCCTTATGATTTTTCAAGATCTAACCAATAATAATACATAAGACTATGTACATATAATGAATAACGTTTTTTCAACCGTCATGTCGGTTAGGTGTATACAGATGGACAGATAGACGGAAGTACATATAACGATTTGATAAGAGTTTCATTTTTGGTAAAATGGCTATGGAACCCTAATAAGTGTGGCTATAAGATTTAATGACGCACGTGCGCCTACAAACTGCTTAAAAATATTTGGTAGATAAACAAGAAACTTGTTTGAGTGATAAAGTCTTGGCCCTGAACTCGATGACCTCCTTACTGCCGGTTATTAGAATCAATTGGTAGCATCGTCGCAACCGTGGGCAACGTCTGCTCCTCGAAATAGCACCGTCGTCAATCGTTCAACTACTACCTGAATTGACTTCATTGCACTTCCTGATCAAAGGATCGCGGAACGCTGGGGACGATCATGAATTGCCGTAACTGTATATTGTACACGTAGTATATATATGCAATATTGTTATCTTATCTAATAGTCTTCCTATCTTTAGGATCCGTGTTTGAATATACCTTTGCATTATTTGTGTGTATATAAAACTAGTTGAACCGTGCCCACTTCGCTGAACATCAGAAAAAAATCAAAAATACTTATTATTAATCACAATCAAATATACCCTACGTCACTCAGGAATAATGTAGCTTTCCACTGGTGAAAGAATTTTCAAAATCAGTTTAGTAGATCCAGAGATTACCCCTTACAACGTCACACACTCACAAATTTTACCTCTTTATTTTTTGTTGAGTTTAATTACCTACTAAGCGAATTCAAAATATTTCCCCTCCCGTACTGCCCGTACTCCAGTGACGCCTACATCGCATAAGCCTATCTAGCCGATTAGGGTGCGCGGCGATCACGCAACTTTTTTCTAATACTTACATTTTTAAACTCGTGATATCTTTCGAATGGAATGTCCGAATTGAATAATTCAAAAAGTTATATAACCGTATTGAAGCAGTCTTGAATATGAAGTAACTTATTTTGATAAGGATGAATATCAAGATACAAATAAAGAGCCTTTTACAGCGGCGGCGTTTTAATTATTTTTTTCAAATAAAAGAACTCTTATTGTGGCATAGCCATAATAGTTAGAAATATGCTGTCGCGACAGTTTTTGTAAATAATGATGTGTTCTGTAAAGTGGTAGTACATTATTTTATTCTATCATCAATAGTTTTCGCAGCGCACGCGATTTTAGGTAATTTTTTTCACCTTGGGTTACACTATTGGAGTTTTAGTAAGTATCCATAATTTTTTTGAAAATATAATATATCCTATGTTAACTGGGGATAGGTTAGCTTGCCAATAGTGAAAGAATTTTTTAAATCGGTTCAGTAGTTTCGGAGATTACCACCTACAATGTCACAAACTCACAAACGTTACCGCTTTATAATAATATATTATAAAAAAGTAATAGATTAGTGCTTAGAGTGTTCATGAATATTCAAGTTTAGGATAATCTTCAATTACGAACTATTTTCAAGAAACCCCGGCTAAATTGTAGGTTTGGCTAATACCAACTAAGGGACTTGTTTTAGCATCTCTGAAAGACGTATTTCATTAAACAATTGAGATTTTCAACATAAACACAGAATTGTGGTTAAAAAAAAGGTTTTTTATTGACAAGCTGGCAAACAGGCAGACAGCCAGCTCATAGAAAGTGGTTACCGCCATCTATATACATTTGCAATAGCAGGGGCAAAGCCATCGCGTTACCAGCCTTTAGGATGGGATAAAGAGGCTGGGATAAAGGGATGGGTGGAATGGGAGCTAGAGAATACAATCCCGAGCATGTTTTTCGATCCCGGGATCATGGGATTCTTGATGCGTAATCCCGGGATCCCGGGGCTAACCCGGGATTAGACTATGTGGTTTCTAATTGGGCTCAAATGTAAAAAAAAACGAGTAATTTCTAGAAAAATGTTTTATAATTTTACTCCACGACACAAATCACAATATGGTAAGAGAATAAAAAAGACAAAACAAAGACACTATATTTTGTAAGTAAGAAATAACGAGACAAAAAGACTTATTTAGAATTTCGAAAATACAGTCGTAGAAATATCAATGCATCTAAGGTTTGACTTCCAAGCCTGCTTCGTAGTTTATTGCCAACATAAGCAGCAGCTGAAAACGCTCGTTCAGGTTCTACACTGGTTGGAGGATTTTGTTATATGAGGTGACCGGGCGATTCCCCTATTGGCCCGTTGGGGAATTTTATTAAGAGTATTGTATTGAAGTATCCCGAGCGGGGAAATCCCTTCTAAGTTCTACGACAAACATATTATAAGAGCTGTACCTACGTAGTACGTATCGTACACGTATCAAAGGTTTGTTTTTTTGTCGATATGTAATAAATGCTATTAATATAATCTAGGCTGACAATGACCTTTCATTGTCAACTCGTAACGGACAACGGAGTGTAAACTAGACCTGTTTGTGGCAAACCCGAAAATCCCGAGATTAGCCAAGTACAGTCCCGGGAATTTCGGGGTCAGAAAACGGTCGGGATCCCGGGATTTTATTCTCTATGGGACTGAAAGGATGGGATATGGGATTGGAGTAGGAGGATGGGATATGGGTTTGGAGTAGGAAGATGGGATAGGAAAAATGGGGAGGGGGTGTGGGCCAGTGGAAACTTACTCATCGCACGAAATACGATTGCTAACCGCTTCACGCCGATATTCTAAGAGAGCGTGGTATCACGCCGACCGAGTGTGATAACCGATATTATACATTTTTGGAAAGAAAACAACTGCGAAAATGTTACGGTTCCTATTCCATGTAATCGTCTCATTTAACAGAAAGGACATTATTGTCAGTATAAACTCACATCTTGCGGTTGGTATATGACTAAAATTAATAATTGACCTAATAGATTGTAGGCGTTGTAGGTATGCATTGTAAATGTCAATGAACACTTAAATCTAAATATTGAAATTTAAAGTGCTCAAGCACTCGTTTCATAACAAAAAATAAATTTGTTTAACATAATATAATCGACTTAATTAAAGAATCAATAAATCAATTTTACTCATTGGATTTTGAAAGTTCACTGCCCGATTATGATACATTACACATTGATGTTGAAATATTTGAAGTTATATTAAATTACTAAGCGATGTGATATACTCGTAGATATGTACATAAGTGAACGCGCTCAACACTTGAATCGCAAGTTACGAGCCAATTAATAATTGTATGAAAACCCTTCGATAGCGTGAATTGCAGACCAGTTTTGAGTTATTGTCTGAATCTAAAAATAATAAAAATATGGCTATAATTGAGTTGGATATGTTAGTACTGATTTGAAATAACCTTTAGAAACTGTATAATTTTTAAATTTAATTGATCTATAAAAATAAATAAAATTCTTCAGTTTTATTAGATTTGTTTTTATAAATGAACATACATATGTCTCAGACGAACGAATAAAAGTTATACAGCCTACGTGAAAAAAAGCGTCAAATCAAGTGTAGATTTTTTTCAAAACTTGTGTCTTTTTTGCATAAGTTCAGCAGACAGGTAGATGGCCCGCCTGTTGGAATGCGGTTATCATCGCCTATGGACGTTTGTAACACCAAAGGTGCTACCAATGTTTTGCCACTCTCTAAAGGGACACTGAAATCTGGCCTTTAATGCTGAAGCAGAACTCAAGGTTGTTATGGCGGCATACTCTAGCCTAGCGTTGGTGGCCATCCAGACGGGCAAATACTCTACCACCTGGCTGTGGGTTGTTGTGGCGCCTGTTACGACTGGCCGCCCGGCCGTAGGAAATCTTATTTTTTCTCCGTTCCTGCTCATAAACGCACCTGTACGTAAACATATATAGCATACACGTTATTTGCGTCTGTGTGGTTAATAATAATGTATTTATTAAAAACTATTCGACCTTTAGCAGTATTAATGCGATTATTTAACATAAGTCCTCGTAACTCAGTACGGTTCCATCAGATTGCTATTCCAAAATCGGCTTCTTAACATCGTTCTGAGAGCTCGGGGCTCTTTCTACCTATTTTGTTTTGTTCGTCTGAGGTGTATGTCTGTGATTTCGAAATAAATGCCAAAATCTGAATGAAATCAATTATTAAAACGATGCTCATTCAATCAAAGATGTTAATTTTTAGAATTCTTGTCTATCTGTCTGAGACTTTATCTTGATTAACTCTTAAAGAATAAATATGTATCAGATAGGTACCAGATAACTGCTAGCGTAAGGCGTGCCTAGAAGGTGAGCTATGTTGTCACAAGCTCATGATCATTAGAGTATCGTATATATTTCTTTGCATCGTTCATATTTCAATGGTCTCCACCTGCTCTGATCAACTCCAAACGACGCATACTATATAGTTTTACACAACTAATAATTCCTACTAACGTACCTAAGCAGTAGACCAGAAACCGGTCTACATTTTTCTGCGCAAACGAAAACGGCCGATCGAAGTTTAAAGTTGCGTAAATCTGTATGCCTCTTGCGATAGTTCCATATTTGTGTAATTTGAGAGCCTTAGCTGAAATCGCAGCATTACGATACCCTAACAAAATTGGATATTTGACAGTCAAATGAACTGAGATGCTTGTTATCATCGCACAAAATGACATAGCCTTCGTCATTTTGTATGAGAATACTGACTTTTGACATCACAGTTTTAACGAGTCAAAGAGAGTATTAATTATTGTTTATTTAAACTTTAAAGTATTGTTGCAAGACGATACTAATCCTTTGCAGGTGTCTTATTACCCCTTTGAATTTGAGTGATCTATTTTACTCAAACACACTAAAACAAAATCACCAAAATCGCTCCAGGTGATTAGGAGGATTCTAGAACCCGATCTCAGCGTCACCTACCTGTTCTGATTGTGAATCTTAACCATCCGGTAACCGACTCAAACACACTAAAACAAAATCACCAAAACCGCTCCAGGTGATTAAGAGGATTCTAGAACCCGATCTCAGCGCCACCTACCGGTTCTAGTTGTGAATCTAAACCATTCTGGGACCCATTCAAACACACAAAACAAACAAATGTCATCAAAATCGGTAAAGTCGTTCTTAAGTCTCAAGTTATGCGCTTACATACATTTCTACTATTCATTTTTATATATAAGATCTGTAAATGGTTCGAGTTTATAAGTTGTTTGTTGAGTTGTTGTTGTAAGTAAGAGTTGTTTGTTTGCGTTTAAAAATTCGGACCAGGAGATTCCAAAAATGCAGTCTTTAGGATTTTTGCCTGTCTGTCTGTTAGAGCATCACGTGAAAACTACTGAACGAATTTAAATGGAACTCGACATAGAGCTAGCTTATATCCCCGGGCGTAATTTAGAATACTTTTTATCCTGATAAATAACGTCGTTTTCGTGGCCTAGACGAAATAGCGAAAAAGATGGCACTGCATCTTTTTTGAAAACTACTGAAGGTATATAAATGAGTTGACATAGTGCTGGCCTATAACCTGAGTTAACACTTAGGGTATATTATGTCTCGATAAATGAAGTCTTTTCGTTAGAATAGACGGATTCGCAAAATAGATGGCGCTGTAATCGCGTTTTCTTTCAATTCACTAACAGATACCTACGTTATCATAGACAACATGTCATTTATTGTATTACTTCAAATCATCTTAGCTTCGACTGGCCTCTATGTTTTCCTGGGCAGTTGTGTATACATGGACTTAGTTCTTTACTATTAATATATATAAAAAAAATCGAATTAAGTTTTTGTGTAAGTAAAATAAAGCTACTGCCTAGGGCTTAATAAGCGGCGCAGCCGTGGCGCAAACTCTAGTTGAATAATAATGTAGTGAAAAGTAATTTATAAATATAAAATAATGTTACAAAATTGTTGTCATTTTTTTATGGCGTGATTTAACAGTGGATGTTAAAAAAGGTTGAGACATAAGTCGCATGTATTATCTATGGCTTGCATAGTTTTTAAATATTTTGACAGCAGGGAAAATCGTTTCCCAGGGACGAAAGGTATTGTTTTCATCCCTATGATCAAGCAACTCCAAGCGTCTTTCAGTATATGAGAAGTGAAAATTGAAACTTTCAAACGTTTTCTTATCAATCATTCAGCATTAATACCTGAGCAATAGAAGAAGCGCCAGTTTAAAAGTCTATTTGCAATAGGACGGTATGGCTGACACATCCATAAAACGTAACTTGTACCGTTATCGTAAACTTTCTTACGAAATGAATATTAATTTTAATTATACAAAATTATATTATATCATGTTATTATTTAAGAATAATAAATAATCCTATGCTTAAACGATGTTTATTTCTCTATTTAAATAATTTCTCTAATACAGTCTTATTTGAAATAGAACTTAAAGTGAGAACTGAATCATGCAATTATGTAACAAGACTAATAATATAACTTGATAACTTTATGATCTGCTGGTAACATTCACCTACGAATATTAAATCGGTTACTTAAAGGTCGCGTATTGATCGTGCGGTACGTCGTGCTGCCGAATTTTCGTGTTAATATACTGTAAGTGGACATTTAGAAGTTATCAATGCGATATTTCTTTATGACTTTTACAAGGTTAGCAGCCTGTAATACGTACCTACGGTTATATCAGAAAGAACGGGCCACTGCAACATTGATAACGGTCTCATATCAAAAACAATTTTTATAACAGTAAACACATTTTATTACTACTAATAAGTTTGTTAATTTAATAATCCATGCAGGAATGGAGAAAGAATACCATTTCCGACGGCCGGGCGGCCTGTCGTAAGAGGCGACAAAACAACCCACAGCTAGGCGATAGGGTTTTTATTGGCTCGTTTGATGGCTACTACCCCCGGTCTGAAGTATGCCGCTATGACAACCTTGGGTTGTATTCTGGCATTAGTAGCCATATTTCAGTCTCCCTTAAGAAAGCAGCAGTGTATTTGTAGCACCTTTGGTGTTGCAAATGTCCATAGGCGATGGTAATCGCTTTCCATCAGATTGGCCTTCTTCCTGTCTACTGAACTCGTGCAATAAAAAAAACTATACGATCTACCAGTATTCTGATAGTTATTTTCAGACTAATCGTGTCACTTTATTAAATAAATATAGATAGCATTGGAATATTAATACCTACGTGCATATCTATAATATTATAAAATCTACTAGGTCAATTTCGATGCGGTTATCGGCGATCAACAGCCTGGTGGTAGGGCATTTGCCCGTCTGGATGGCTACCACCCATGGTCTAGAGCAGTGTTCCGTAAACTTTTTGTGTTCAAGGTACATCTAGGAAAACGAAAATTTTTAGAGGTACATCACAAATAAAAATCATTTTTTAAGTAAGCTCAACGAAAAAACGCCTCACTCGTGCGCTCGCGTGATTTACCAAACATATATTAGGTTGGGGAAAAAGTTTCTTCGCATTTTATATAAAAATTCAAAAGGTTTTTTTATAAAGTTTAATTAAATTTGACTAAAGTATGTAGGTGCTATTTTGTTGAATAACTTTTTGCCACCTTGTAGGTAGGGACGTGATCCCATTGGTATAAAAATTTTGGGGCTTCTGATCAAAAAACTGCGTCAAGTGGTTTTGGCAGTCCTCTCGTGATGTTAACCTGACACTGCCGAAGGAATTCTGCAGAGACCGAAACAGGTGAAAATAGTCAAACTCTCGTCATTTTTGCTGAGTGGCTAAAGATGTGTGAGGTCTAGGCGTTATCATGGTGAAAAACCACACCCCTTCTGTTGATTAATTCCGGCCGCTTTCTCTCAATTTTTTACTTTAATCTCATCAGTTGTTCGCAGTACAGTTCAGAATCGATGGTCCTGCCTGGCGGTAACAGCTCATAATGAATAATGCCCTTCCAATCCCACCATACACACAGCATCACCTTGTTGCGAGTTAACCCGGGTTTCGCCACAGTCTGTGAAGCCTGACTGGCCTTTGACCACGATCTTTTTCGCACGTTCTTGTCGCACGTGATCCATTTTTCATCACCAGTTATCAGCTTCTTCAAAAATGGTTCGGTTTCATTACGTCGTAATAAAGAATCACAAATGAGTACATGGTTCATTAGGTTTCTTTCAGTGAGCTCATGAGGCACCCAAATATTGAGCTTTTTTTGTGTACCCAGCTTTTTTCAAATGCGCCAAAACCGTTTTGTCGTCAATTCCCAGTTATCCAGCTATATCTTAATTACTAATATTCCGATCTTGCTCCACTTTTTCAAAAATGGCATCAATTTTGTCCGTAACAGGGCGACCAGAGCGACGTACATCTTTGATATCAAAATTTCCGGATTGAAAACGCTTCAACCGAATTTGCGCTACTCTCACATATACTGCATTAGGTCCATAAACATCACAAATATTTTTCGCGGCTTGTGTTTCATTTTTACCTTTTTTGTAGTAAAATTTTAAAATGTATCGAATTTCTTCATTAGATTCACTCATTTTAACAATAAGAAAAACAAATGAAAATCACACATTTTCCTAATTTGAATTTGGAATTGTCTTCTTTAAAATTAAAACTTTTAATGATACCAAAACCAGCCAGATACAAAGGGTATAGCCAAAGAGATCTTATTACAAGTTCATACATACAATATGCGAAAAGACTTTTTCCCCAACCTATTATTATGTGTAACTAAGTATCTTTCTTACCTTACATTATTTACTAAAAATAAATTTATAACATAACCTTATTTTTCCGAGGCACACCAATTAATGACCACGGTACACCGCGTGTACCGTGGTCATTAATTGGTGTGCCTCGGAAAGTACCGCGGTAATTAATTGCAGGCTTCAAGGCCGGCAGCACACTGGCAGAACCATTGTTATTGTTAATTTCCATAGGCGACGGTAACCACTTTCCATCATAATCTGCGCTGCTTTATATCCTGGGAATCCCGCGGGAATTTTTCTGGGAACTTATTCCGACATACTTTTAGCTCTCTGCGTTCCAGCGAGCTCGGCCGGCTAAGACTTGCACGCTCAAACACAGAGGGCGTCAGATAAAATTAGAGGGGGTAGAATTTCACTACTTCGAAGGATATTTCTCTACCGATTAACTTAAATTCAAAAGCCATTAAGAAATATCTTTATATTTATCAAAATATTAATATGGACATCCTACATGATTATATTATTATGTAGATTGAAAAAAAATCAACCCTCATGAATAGCAGCCACCCTTACTCTTTAGTTTCCACAATTTTATTAGTGCATTGTGTAGCGGCATAAATATAGTAAAAATAAATAGTTTTTTAAAAAATTATTATTATAGTAATATAATAATACATATACAGGTTAAATTTTTCAAGTGGGCCTCCACAGGGCCATATTATAAACTATACGAAATAGTAAAAAACAATCAAAGGAGTCTCGGGGTCAATTCTAATGAGAATTAAAATAGTGTCATTAGATTTTTGTAAAAATCAATTATCTTTGTCAGGAATCGAAGGTAAAATATAAGTCTTCCGTTTCTGACCAATTATCTAGATAACCCTAAAAATTAAAACGAACAAATCAGAAGCAAATTAACCTACTACGTTGTACTAATTAGTCTGGGCTAGCAATAAGTATACTGCCAATGCAAATCATACCACGTTGATTCATCAATTGGGAATAAGGTGACCTAGAGTTATTATCCGCATTAAATGTCCCCTATTCATTAATGAGTTTGGAATTTTGCACAAACGTGACCCGTGCAAATCCAATAGCATCCCCGTTAAAATGTGATTAATTATCACATATTATCAGAGACCGGCTATATTCATTTACACTAAGTACGGGGCATCACTTTTAATATTGATTAATAAAAAAATATTAACAATCAAGAAAGCATTTGTTACACATATTTTACAAAACTGTTACCTCTACTAATAAATTGCAGTGACGGCCCGGGATTTCACAATAAATGGCAAAATTAAGTGATAACTGCTATTTAAAAATTACCGTTAACCATAAAATATCATTTTAAAAAGTTTAGTTTTTTAGTCTGTTCGAAAGTTTATCTCATATAGGTACAGGAACTTAGCAGACAGGCAGACGGCCCACTTGGTGGAAAGCGGTTACCATCGCCTATGGACATTTGCAACACCAAAGGTGCTACAAATGCGCTGCTGCTTAAGGGAGGCTGGAATCTGGTCACTAATGCCGGAACACAACTCAAGGTTGTTATGGCGGCATACTCTAGACCAGGGGTGGTAGCCATCCAGTCGGGCAAATACCCTACCACCTGTGGGTTTGTTTTTTTGTCGCCTCTTACGACAGGCCTCCCGGCCCTAGGCAATTGTATTCTTTCTCCGTTCCTGCACGGATTAAAAGTAAGCGTTTCCAACTTTCTTCTTCAGTTTCAAGTAGTCATCATTTTTTTTATTCGCAAACCATTATTCATTAGGTCTAAGTATCACTAAAAAATGTAAAAACACAAAAGTAAATAATGAAATTTTATTGTTGTGGATAATATTTGTTTGGTTAAAACAATATTTATTGACATTGCACGGTAAAATAATTGCCGTTCAAGTTCCCGTCAAAAAATCTCTTAAATCTATATTTATACAGTCTACATAGATAAATAAAATAGCAGTGTCCTTTTGTAATGTCAAAATAAAAATCAGGGGGATAATTTTCAGCCAAAAAGAACCATTTGTCAATGCACAACAATTCCAAGAAACACCCCTCACGATCTCTAATAGTATTGGGATCCTTGGGGTGGAAATAACGAACAACATACAGTTTCGGGGTCATCTAGAAGGCGAGGCCAAACTTGCCTCTAATAAAAGCTTATTGTACTAAACCGGTCCCAGCAGTACTTCACCCCGCGGTATCGACTTGCGCTCTACAGTGCGCAAATCATATGGAGTACTGCACCGCACGTGGAGTACTGCTCACATCTATGAGCCGGTGAACCCGCTTACCAGACTGACCAGACTGACCCTCGTCTCCATCCGGCGTCGCGCCATTGGTATCGTCAACGATCGCATACTAACAGGCGGCTGAGAACTGCTTAGTCTTCGGAGAGACTGCGTCCTCTACGTATTCTGCCGTCTTTACGACGGGGAGTGTTCTGAGTAATTGTTTGATCTGATACCAACGCATTACTTTTACAATTGCACTGCTCGCCAGCGACTGGATGTTCCCGCCACGGTTTTTCCATTGAGCTACGACATAGGGTTTTTTAAGAAGGGCATTATAATTTTTTATAAATCGCTAACGCGTTGGCGAAACCCCTGGTCTTGCAAGCGTCCAAAGGCGACAGTAACCGCCTTCCATCAGGTGGGGGCAGATAGCTGATGTTATAAGAAGTAACTAAAGCTAGTTTCAAAATTAGGGTTCCGCGGAATAAAAAATCCACGCGGGCGAAGTCGCGGACACAGCTAGTCCTTAATATAACTTATTAAGTAAGAATTTATTTTAAAACATATTTTTTGGGACTTACTCTATTGAGATAACCCGCGGGTAAACTGATAGCATTACATTGAGTTGATAATAAGTGTTAGGTATACTTAACAAAATAATCTACAATATGAACTCAACAACATCAGTAATATATTCGGCACATTATGCAATAATGATGACTACTCGGCTCTATTGCAAATAAACCTGATGATATCGAAAATAATTTCTTCCCAGTTTTTATTTATCATGTAAAAAGACTAGTCTAAGTTGTTCGTGCCAAACAAAGCTTAAGATAGACAAAACAAAGTAAAAGAATTTAGCTAGATATGTTGTTGTGGAGTTTCTTACCATTTCTTCTCTTTAAACAGCGGTAACGCACTGCGAAACGATGTAGATATAGTCGTGGTATGAAAATGTTCACCGGTTTTCAAATTAATTTATTTAACGTTCCGCGAGCACATGTTACCATTTCAAACAAAGTCAGAGAAACAGACTATTCCACAGAAAATTATATTTAATTATTTGACAACAAAGTTTAAAATTATTTAAATGGAAGTTGTTTAATTTTCTATCTTATCTAAGAACTTTGTTTAGACATGTAAAACCTTTTTCTTAGTATTAATATTTATGTTAAGCGTAGTGATTATATCCTCTTTGTTTCTTATTGTTAAGCACCTTTAACCAGGGCTCTTTGGATATTGAACCACATTTGTGAAGTGAACATAGATTTAAATATACTCACGTGTCTCTTAGGGAAATACAAAGAAAGTGCATTGAAGTGTATAACTAACACAATAGGTTATATTATTTCCATTTCTTTATTTTTCGATGACAGCTCCTGTGCAAACTTGAACGAGCGTCTTTTTTACATTATGTATACATTATTTAATAAAAATATGACGCTTACATACGTACAAGGTCATAGAAGAGTCGGAGAAACTGATAGGGATGGAGCTATCGATAAACGGAACACGATAACAGACCCGATATTTTTTTACAAAGTGTAAGAACTATTGCCGGATAATTTTGTACAAATTTGTTAACTAATATTACATTTAGTTAATAATACTTATAAGGATAAGATGCTTACATTATCGTTTTAGTTGTAAAAGTGTTATGACATTGTAATTGAAAGAAATTAATAAAAAATAAATATTTTTCATGTCCCTATATTTTATGAACTTAACATTTATTAAAACGTTGGCAGTATTGATTCTTGTACTCGTGCACGCAAAAGTCTACTGTGTGACTAACATTTTCATTCCGCGACTGTACATAGAATAGAAGGTATGTTTAATTTTTAATTTTTACATTCAATTTCTGTCCTTCAAAAATGTTTTCTAGTGGAACTTATTGAATAAAAACATTTTTGAAGGATAAGACACATTTTTAGTTTATTTAGATCTTATTAATCTAAAGTTTATTGCAACTTCGTCCACGCTCGTCTTAAAATTCCCGCGTGATTCCTGGGTCACAAAATACCGCATCATTTAAAAAATAGTGTAAGCTATCGTTTTAGTGAAAACTAAATATCGCTCCCGGAAAAGTTCCGGCGGGATTCCCGGGATAAAAAGTAGTGCAGATATTAAGACTAAAAATCTGCAGTCGATGTAGTTTTTACGTGAATCCCGAACAAACAGACAGACAAGAAATCTAAAAAAAATTGTATCGTATTCTCCATCTTTTATATAGTATAGACTCGAATAGTCCAGTTGTTTTTAAATAGCTTCTATGTATAGACACTGCATGTTTAAAATTTTACAATATTATAGCATTTTGGTTTTACGGGATCGGTGGCCAACTTTAATATTCGGTTCATACCGACTTCCTGTCTAAAAAATTAAGCTTTTATATAGACAGTTTAAATTCCTCTTTTCTATTGTAAAAAGTTTATTTAGTAAATTCCATTTGAATTATTTTCTCAACTTCAACCATGTGAACTTTGATATTTATAATACTTATACATTTTCTGGGATATGTTCGTATGCGGTCTTTAAGTTATGAAATTTCCTAAAAATCAGATTATAGTCAGTACATCATCGAAGGATAAACAAGTTATTTTTTATCTTTAAATCTCAATAAGCGATTGCCTTTACTGACGGATTTCTTACTAGAAATCTAATGTGAACTTGAAAATACTAACGGTCTTATTCATAGAGAGTGAATCTATCAATCGATCAGAAAATGAAGGACAGACTTTTGTAGAGTTTATGAGATTCGCTACCACAGCCAGGCAGTGGGTATGATCGGTTAAAGTAGACACTGATACTGTTCTAAAAGCTTGTGGAAAGACAGTAAAAACAGCAATGATAAAATCAAAATTAACATCAGGTAAAGAAAGCCATGCCGAAATTAAACACAAAAAAGATTTAAAAAAAAACCTGTTCTCCTATTTTTTTTCTCCGATATATAATTAATTATTTATAATGAATGCTTCTAAATTAATTTAATGCTGTAATTTATGCAATCACAGTTAAAATATATTGAAACTACGCAATGCCCGCGACTTCGTCCACGCTCGACTTGAAATTCCCGCTGGATTCCGGGATAAAAAATACCGCAGCTATCGTTTTAGTGAAAACTGTGTAATGTGTAATGTGGAATAAGCTAATTTTTATGCACTCGAACAACTTCGAACTGCTTCCATGAACAATATCGTAGGATTCCAGGGATAAAAAATATTACAGATTTTAGGTCCAGTAGTTTTTGAGTTTATTCGTTACAAACATAAAAAATACATATCTTTTCTCTTTATAAACATTAGTATAGATGAAATAAATGAGTGTTAGCTAACTCGCGTTCTTGTTACTGTCCTCTAACCACAGCCGTAAATTTCACCGAAAATTAATCAAGTTATCAATTTAGAAAAGTCGTGAGGACTAACACAAAGGAAAATCCCGTAAACCATTGAAACTACATTCTAAATTTTTGCAACGCAATAAATAACGAGAATTAGGTTATCGGTTGACCTACGAAGTGCGTCGTTGATAGTTTTGAAGGAATGACGTCATTTCATCATATTAAATTAGGGCTCATTACATACTAGCTCTAAATCAAATAATTATTTCTAAACTAAAAACATATTTTAAAACTAGAAATTTAGTTAGTCCCTTTTTTGGAACCAATGCCTCTAACAAATAAGGGTAGTAAGCACAAAGTAATATATTAATTATTGTATGTATAATTGTATATGTTACGCAGTCTTTAATAGGTTTAAAACACTTTTTTCCTAGTAAGCATTTTACAGCACTCTTATACTGGGATTAAAATATAAATAAAATACCATTGTACATAAAATACTTACTTCACGGTGACAATACAATAGACTTTACTTAAAATGATTCAAGTAGTCTTAGTCCTAAGTTATCAATAATAATTTTAGTAAATTTATTTGAAAAGCATTTTTTATAGTCCTGTACTTGACCGCCAATTTATTGTACAATAACACGCCTTCTTATTGTTACCGTTAAAATGTCACTAATTCTGTGAAACAACTGATAACGTTGAGTTTTATTAAAATAACAGTCAAGAGAGGCACAAAAATATAATAAAAACAAACTATGAATACTCGCTTACTAACTATATATAAATTAAAGAAATATTTTATAAGAACTTTTATTTTTAAGGCTTCGCTTTGGGTGAACCTGGAACACAAATCCACAAAACTATCCCACTTCCTAAAAGAATATCTAAGTTCACGCCCTTTACCAAATTTACATATACTTTTACCCAAGGAGACGGATATGCTTGGGCCCAGATTGTAAAAAGATGAGAGTGATTTTAAGATTTCTTTTTACATAAAGTGGGTTTAGTTTTTCCATGAATTAATAGTGTGGTGTATGTGTTTTCATAAATATTATTGATTGTTGAAATTCTTTCACGTAAATCGAATAAGATAATTAATAAATTATTTTATTAGTGCCCCTATTTTTAAGATTTCTCGTCTTCCATGTAGAATTTAGGGCTGATGTTTTTTATTTTGTAGAAGAAAAATAAGAATATAGATTATTATATAGAAAGAATGAGAAAGAGAATTATATAGTAATATAATAACAGTGATTCGTTATAAGCGAAATTTTAGTTAGCAAAAACCAGTACTAAGGTACATGTTTTAAGGACTGATAAAGCTAACATTAACCCGTGGTTGAGTGGCGTAACAACTTTCAGGGAAGTAGCCGCACGATCGAGATTGGCTCGTAATACATTGTACAAAGTATATTATGACGAGTTAATTTGCAAAATAGCCTAAACGCCTTTAAACAAATAACTCCTTATAGTAAATCCCTTAGGAGGGCGTGCAAAGCGCTTACGCAAGACGTTATCGATCGGTCTTGCTCGCATTGCACAGTTCGTTCACCCCAGCCATTCACGCAAATAAGTAGATTTGGGAACTTTGTTTGTAGTATGAGTGGTTTCAACAGCAGCGTTTGACAATTACTTTATTACCATTATTTTAGCACGATAGCTGTTACCCCTAGTTTATAGTATTTTCGCAACTCCACTATACGTTTTCTATACCTATATGTACCTATATATATTGTTACAATTTGGGCCACCTGCATATCTGTAAACAAAGCACTTTTATTACCTGTCGGCATTTGAACCAATTGTAATACCTTTATGATCTCGTCTTCTTTTGTTTACTTATTTATTGGCATACGGCCCATTGTCCTATTGTACTCGCTTATTAGCATCATTAGCCAGGTGTTACAAGATAATTCTAGGAAACTGTGGTGGCGTTGCTGGGCGAACATACATTTGCATTTGCATTTGTGGAGCATAAAAGGATGGCCTGATGGATAGAGGGGGGCAGTCGAGCGATAAACTGCCGCGAGGCAAGACTTGTGTACATTCGATAATCTATTTAGTGACGGACTTTGCACGTGTTATTGAACCGTGCATTACGTTTGGACTGATTGTGTTCAGTTATATTTGTACCTATGTTATACGTGTTTGTACAGTTCTAATAAATTCTATAGCAATTCTAACGGCATTTTGATTAGAGTCCTGCAACTCGTAACAATATAAAAAAGAGTCATGGTAGCATAAGGGTTAGCGCACGCATCCCTAGCTCAAAGGGCGCAGGACATAATTGCAAATTATAAACCGAAAGAAAATTAATGGGTTTCACTGGCTACTATACTTAATGCGGTAGTATTTAACCTAGGCTTTCAGCTCTTAATATTATACTCTGTTAAACTGAGGTAGAGTTTACTTTGATTATAATTTATATTATTTTGTTTTCTATTCCCAATCTTGTTTCGGTCTTTTTAGTGCATTACTTTAAAAAGTCAGGTTTTTGTTATTTTTTTTCTTTCTGGACCTGAAATAAAAACAAAAGTGTAACGCTGTAACGCGTATTTCTTAGCAAAGGCCTAAATATTCATTTGTATATCTTTAACTTGAGGAATTAAAGGTCGTCTATACAAATTGTCGTAGTAATACGTAATGGCTAGTGCAAGCGTCCCAAATTCAAAGGGCGCGGGTTCGATCCTAGCCGGAACGCATACACCACTTAGTCAGTTTTCTGACCTAATGTGCATATTGTTACAATTACCACGTGCTAACAACGGTGAAGGAAAACATCGTGATGCAACCTGCACATCAAGATAACTGATGTGTCAAACCTGCCAAGCCGCCTTGGACAAGCGTGGCAGGTATACTGTCCGTTCCCCCTATAGTGGGAGGCCCGAGTCTCCTCCTTCAACATTATTTTCAAGATAGCCTATGCCCTATTCTAAATTACAATCAATCTCCTAGTCAAATTTCATTAGGGTTTGTTCAGTCTGAAAAGATAACACACAAACAGCATATACATATTATTATACAGATTTTTAATTTCAAAGAAATTATTAGCATTTTATTTTAGCTACTAGTGCTCCGCAGATGTTTTGAAAATACTTACTACCACAGCTTTCGAGATTAACGCAAGGAAAACAATTACGTAATCTTGCCATAGGTGTTGAGTTATGAGTATTATTTTCTGTTTACCGTTAACCACTTACATAAGTAAATCACACATACATTGCAGGAATTGTTTTCAATACGTAACATGAGGAGAGTTTCGGGTTACGTCGCTTTACAGTCCCGGGAACACATAACTGTTTGTACATGAACGGCAGAGCCGCGCTTAGTCCACGCTTCCATGAAAAGATATGCGAAACTTGTGAGAATTATGTGAAAACCTGAGTAGAGAACGCAACACGTCGTCGGTGCCTTTTGTTTTATTTTTTAAACCCATATATCAAGCCTTTATCGCCATTTTATCGTACGTTTGGACCTAAGTATACTTTTTGTTGCAAAAGGTATTTTAAACTATTATTTATTAAACCTTTCAGTTTTAGTTAGATAGATCCTACTGAATAAAAACAGAAAATCTTAAAACAAAGTAATAGTTTAAAATAACATATGCAACCAAAAAATATACTTTGGTTCAACTGTCGCTTACGTTAAAATGGCTCGATATGTAAACGTGAAAATGTGTTTGGAGTTTGTTAATTTTAGTTGGTACCATTTTAAAAGGATTTTTTCAATGTCATATATCGGTTGTCGCAAAGCGATGCCACATGGAGGAGAAATACATTAAATATAGTACATAGGATATTTTCCGCAGTGGAAATAATGTTTTATTTTTAAAAATGAGTATGACTAACCGTATTTCAAAGATTTTAAAAAGTTCCTTGCATATTCTGAGTATTGTCTATGGGAATTATCCGTGCAGGAACGGAGAAAGAATACAATTTCCTGCTACCGGGTGGCCTGGCGTAAGGGGCGACAAAAGCACCCAACAGCCAGGTGGTAGGGTATTTGCCAACCTGAATGGCTACCACCCCTGGTCTAGAGTCTGCCGTCATAACAACCTTGAATCGTGCTCCCGCATTAGTGGTCATCTTCCTCTATCTCTTTAGAGAGCGGCAGCAAATTAGCAGCACCTTTGGTGTTACAAATGTCCATAGGCAATGACAACCGCCTTCCATCAATTGGGTCGTTTGTCTATCTGCTGAACTCATGCAGTAAAAAAAATTTCAGTTCACAGTAGAAGTGAAACTTCAGAGAATATACACGCGAACATAATTATATCTATATTTGTGGAAGTCCAGGGAAGGTTTAAAAGGTGAGTAAATATGAAATAATTGATTCTGAGGCTGTACGAAGTTTGCCGGGTCAGCTAGTTCTTAGATATTTTGACCCTTATACATTATTACGTATAAGGGTCAAAATATTTAAGTCTAATCTCTATCAATATAAATTACACTTTAAGTCACTAGTATAAAGTTCAAAATTCAATTCACTGATACGCACCGATATACGTATACGAGAATATCCGCCCTAAGTCTATACAGATAAAGCTAAAATTCATTTGAAATTTTTTAAGTTTTATTTAAATTGAAAATTAATACGGGTATGGAGAAATGTGTTTTATTTCAAATTAAATAAGGTTAATTTTATGTATTTATCTCTTTTTAGTGTCGATTTTTCGTTTTATCGAGGTTCAAACAAAGAGTACATTGTATGGTTCAAATCACAACGATTCTAAAGAAGTGTCGCTTCAAAAATCGAAGCGAGCAAATGTAAAAAAACCTGAGGGTATTTTATGATGTCGATCGTAAGAGTCAATAATAATTAATCTACCCGCGGGGGGGCTTTGTGGTGAAGCCTAGGGTGAGTAACGACACCTCAGACCTGACTCCGGGGGTCAAGGCAAGCCCCCGTGCCTGCCTTAGTCAGCCAGCAAGGAGTGAAGATCGCTAGGGGTAAGACTCCAGTTCCAGGGGTGGAAGTGATAAAAGTATGCCTTTTTTGGTTGGTTTCGTTGGAAGTACCTTCGGTGAATCTGCAGCCCACCTCTCTACACCCCTTAGCCACGTTGCCCCTGTCATCTATGGCATTTTTTGGAGGCCATGCAGGGCAGGTGCAGTGGCGAGTCACCGTCATCCCATTTTTCCATGTTCCCCGAACATTGCGACAGGCAGACTCCATAGTCCCCCCCATATAGGAGTCTGGGCTCCTTGTACCACTAGCAGTTCACCCCAACAGCCCGGTACTTTTGGTTCTCATTTCCCACAATAGTCCTACACTGGCAGGGGCTTGTCCTTGGATGCATTTTTATATGGCGTATACAGGGATAATCACCGGCCAATGTCACGACACATTTACATTAAATTTGTCACGGGGTCTTCGCAAGCCCTGCAAAAGTTCGGCCCATTTTATGGCCCGTGGTCTTCAAAGAATATACAAGGATTAATCTTAAATTCTGTATAATATGCAAAAACATACGGATTACAAAACTTCCAGGAGCCTATATTTTTTTATATGTAATAGGTTGGGGAAAAAGTCTTTTCGCATATAGTATGTATGAACTTGTAATAAGATCTCTTTGGCTATACCATTCGTATCTGGCTGGTTTTGGTATCATTAAAAAGTTTTAATTTTAAAAAAGACAATTCCAAATTCAATTTAGGAAATTGTGCGACTTTCATTTGTTTTTCTTATTGTTAAAATGAATGAATCTAATGAAGAAATTCGATACATTTTAAAATTTTACTACAAAAAAGGTAAAAATGTAACACAAACCGCGAAAAAAATTTGTGATGTTCATGGACCTAATGCAGTATCTGTGAGAGTAGCGCAAATTTGGTTTAAGCGGTTTCAATCCGGAAATTTTGATATCAGAGATGCACGTCGCTCTGGTCGCCCTGTTACGACAAAATTGATGCCTTTTTGAAAAAGTGGAGCAAGATCGGCATATTAGTAGTTACGATGTATCCGGAGAACTGGCAATTGACCACAAAACAGTTTTGGCGCATTTGAAAAAAGCTGGGTACACAAAAAAGCTCGATATTTGGGTGCCTCATGAGCTCACTGAAAGAAACCTAATCAACCGTGTACTCGTTTGTGATTCTTTATTACAACGTAATGAAACCAAACCATTTTTGAAGAAGCTGATAACTGATGATGAAAAGTGGATCACGTACGACAAGAACGTGCGAAAAAGATCGTGGTCAAAGGCCGGTCAGGCTTCACAGACTGTGGCGAAACCCGGGTTAACTCGCAACAAGGTGATGCTGTATGTATGGTGGGATTGGAAGGGCATTATTCATTATGAGCTGTTACCGCCAGGCAGGACCATCGATTCTGAACTGTACTGCGAACAACTGATGAGATTAAAGCAAAATGTTGAGAGAAAGCGACCGGAATTAGTCAACAGAAGGGGTGTGGTTTTTCACCATGATAACGCTAGACCTCACACATCCTTAGCCACTCAGCAAAAATTACGAGAGTTTGGCTGGGAGGTATTAATGCATCCGCCGTATAGTCCTGACCTTGCACCTTCAGATTGTCACCTGTTTCGGTCTCTGCAGAATTCCTTAAGCAGTGTCAGGTTAACATCACGAGAGGACTGCCAAAACCACTTGTCACAGTTTTTTGATCAGAAGCCCCAAAATTTTTATAGCAATGGGATCACGTCCCTACCTACAAGATGGCAAAAAGTTATCCAACAAAATGGCACCTACATACTTTAGTCAAATGTAAATAAACCTTATAAAAAAACCTTTTGAATTTTTATATAAAATGCGAAGAAACTTTTTCCCCAACCTAATATTACGGAAATCCTTACTTTTCTGACACTAAAAATAACACATCTCCATTATCGAAAGCAATATTATTATGTGCAGAGCTTAACATTTATACAATGCTAACTTTAAATCAGACTTCAAATATATTTTTAATCTGAAGCAGGTAGGTATTATTTACTTACACATATTAAGTAAGCCAAGTACATCCTCGCACGTGCAATAATAATCAGAGCATTTCCCCCTTGTAATTATGAAAATCTTTTTGAGCAGCATTTGACTTCCGGTTGATTCATATCACGTTTCCTTATTAATATTTATTTTATTCCATCGAAAAGCAAAACAATAATACCTCATATGAAGTAGTCTAGGAAAATATGGGTAACGTTAATCATATGGTTCTGAGCATTGATGTAACAATACCTCTATTATTGTTACATCAATGGTTCTGAGCTATAACAAGTACTATTATATAAGTATAGTTTGTTAGATATAAGTAAAGTTTTACAAATAATTCTAAGAATTATAGTCAGAAATATAATAAATTAAATTTGAAAAACTGGTCCCAGAATGTTGTTAAAAGTAAGCTTTCTCAAAGCTCGTTGTCTCATTGTATTGATACGCTAATATGTTACCAGGAGTACTTATAGACCAGTATTTCGGTCTCGTGAAACATCTATCAGAAGTTCAACAGTTTCCATAAAGTTCTCCTTTATGAATTCATGGCCCAAAGGTTCTAAAAGCTATAAATATGTAAATATTTCCATTAGCTAAAATCCTTAAAGTTATTAATAGGGGGAAGTGGGGCAGATTAATACAAAAAAAATAATTTCATGTTGTGTGTCTCAGCAATGTGTCAAATAATATTTTATTTTGCTTTGTGTATAGCATAATTAATCAATATTATAACATCAAAGAATAGAAGCATTGAGTTGAAAAATAAAAATAATATGACGGTTTAAAACAATGGGTTTTGTATTAATCTACCTCACCTACGAGGCACTTAGATACATTGGATGGGGTACTTTGATACAATTGTGAGAGATCATAATCAGCCTTACAAAATGTTAGGTTACAATCGTAATCGTTATAATTAACAGTATTCACACCAAAATTTAAACTTTTTGGTAAATTTTCATAATAAAAAATAAAAACTAATATTTCTTCAAAAATCTATCAATTTTATTGCACATTATATTCACTTAGTTCAATAGAAAAAGAATAAAGAGATGACATTCGAAATGTATCCTTTGAGAAAGTTGCTTTTGACAACAGCAAAATAACATCTTTGAAATCTACACTTGCTTTATCTTCTACACTGGGGAAGACAAACACGTAAGCTCCTGGTTTCTTCCTGGGATATGACACTTGTTAAACGGTCAAGTTGTATTTGGAAATTACTTTGGCATCATAGTGAATATCTCCGATATTTATATTTTCAGGATTGAGCACATCCAGATACTTGGACCCGTATTTCATAGAAATTGACGCTTCGTTTCCTTCAGCAGGTTTTTGAAACTTTTCAATACAATATTGCAAAGTTGCAGGTTTGATCCCGTATTTGTCAGCTGCCCTCTGTATAGACAACGTCTTCGATATAACTTCGGATATAGCATTCTTTGCGTTCTCTTCATCGATGTCGTCGTCCTATTAATCTTGGGTACAAAAATTCGTACCATTTTCTGAAAAAAAAAAATAACAATTAGCACCCCGTAGTGTATCAATGTTTTGACAGACATTTTCAAAAAATTTAAATTTGTATTAATTGAACTATTTAATTTATTTAAACAACACGTGTAATCCTAATTACTGACTGAAATTACTAACCTTTGGTATCTTTAGATATCAAGAAAATGACGTAAAACAGCGTTGGAACACTTTTACATTTCAGATGATTTTTTTAATTAGCCGCGCAAAAAACAGCCTGTTCTTGCCAAACGCTAACGGCTAACTGACGGGCGGCGCAGCCACAACAGCGTTGTTTAAACTTGTACAGACACGTTTTAGTTATGGAGCGGTTTTAATAACGTTTTTCAAAATCAGACATTGGTAGTGTATCATTGCACACCCCTTGCATCAATGTGCCCCGCTTCCCCCTAATCATTGAATCCCACAGATCGTAGTAACCTTTAATCCCTGATAATGATCAGGGATTAAAGAGTATCCAGATTTACGTCCAATTATTGAAAGCACAAATTAGATATTATGTAAAAAAAATATGATAATCAATTTATTCAGCTACACATTACTTCACTGGCGTAAACTTTCGACGTATTTTATATATTGTATAAATAGAAAATAATTCAAAATTTCACGATAATCGATTCAATGCTCGTGAAGAATAATCAACCCATCCTCGAAACAAAAACACTTTTATATTTATGTATTAGTTTGCCTTTATCATATCATTAATTGAATAATTTAATAACATATAATTAATTAATTAATTTATATTTATATTTAGAATAACGTAAAGTGTCGGTTTAACGCAAGGCATAGCTTCAGCTTGTAGAAGTCTTTTGCACATCAGTTAAATAGCTAATGTCCGAAATACGAAACACCTGAAACTCATTATGAGCGTTCGGTGAAATCATAAAAATGTACGCACATATAAGAACTAATCGATGATATTAATTTGTTTAACTTATGTTCGTGTGTGGGAGATATCAATACTTGCCATTTTTACCAGCTGCGGATAAATATTTTGCAAAAACGGAACACTTATAATTTTACAGTAATTTTTCTCTGAAACTATCAAAATCAACATACAAATAAAAAAATGTTAAACCTATAATAGAGCATTATATCCAATCAATCTGTGAAATAACTTTTTAGGGGTAGCCGTCATGCATGAAACTGAGGGTTGTATTTTTCTTGTTTATGTTGCCAGGTGGTAGGGCATTTGCTCGTCTGGATGGCTACCACCCCTGGTCTAGAGTATGCCGCCATAACAGCTTTGAGTTGTGTTCCGGCATTAGTGGCCAGGTTCCAGTCTTCCTTAAGAGAGCAGCAGCGCCTAGGTAGCACCTTTGGTGTTGCAAATGTCCATAGGCAATGGTAACCGCTTTCCATCATGTGGGCCGTTTGCCTGTCTGCTGGAACTCATGCAATAAAAAGAATAAAATAATGTACATTCTTATGTAAAGCTAGTCAGATCTTAAAAATCATGATGATGTTTTTTAATATCAATAGGTATCGCGGTAAGCTCCCAAACTCACGTAAATTGATCCCCCATCTAAATTTTAAACTATGAAGTGGAATATTCTGAAAAAATTAAGAACTTGATAAGTATTTTCAGTGAACATTGTTTAGAATACTTATTCGTTTGAATAGTTTTTGAGGTATAGGATATTTTCGATTAAATGCTTTTTAAAGATTTCGTATCTAAATTAGGAAAACTGGATGTTTGTTTCTATGAAACTCTTTATATTTCTTGGGCTATTACGCCCTTACCCAGTTTTACGGTTAAAAATACTTTCATAGGTTTTCGGGATGTGTATTATAACAAAAAATATCACTCCATGTATTACACCAGAAACTGTAATTCAAATTTGTCCAAATATTGATCTGTGTGGTGCATTATCAGTTTCACATTATTATATTTAATATGCCCCTATCAAAATAATATCTTTATTAATTCTTTATATTATATTTAGTAGCCATCCATTCAGAGGAGACAAAGTATTTAACTTTGAAGTCTGATAATACTCGTCTGTAAATAATTGGTTGCTATGATAAGAAAAATATTTTAACAGTTTTATTGTTGTCAGCCTTTAAAAGTTCAACATGTCGGTTTGAGTAGAGGTATCTATCTACAGATAGTCTACCCACTACGATTATTCATGTAGATTTGTGGGTTTTACACATAGATAATATCAATGTACAATTGTCCTCACGATGTTTTTTATTATTGCCAGCAGGTGGTAATGGTACAATAAACATTTTATGTCAATAAAACTGCTAAAGCGGTATATGTTCGTCCGCCTTGATTTGAACCTACGCCATTGAAGTGAGACACCGGTGCCTAGCTTCTAAGTTTCGCTACCACACTTTTTAATAATACTAAAAAATCAGTAATATTATTATTAGAATTAGACATGTTACTCAAGATTTTCTTGCGCCGCTTCTTCTCTTCAAACCACAATATGTTACGAAGCGATGATAAATTACATTAAGCTCCCATAGAGTACATAATGACCATAAACAAAAATTAACTTACTACCTCAAAGTATAATAATTTATGTTGTTATTATTGTACGTATCTTTATGCTATTTAGTGAATTATTATATAATATGTATTGCTTTTAATAGACGTAATATATATATGTGTGTGTGTGTGTGTGTGTGTATGGATATATGTATATTTATATAATAATATTAGTATATAAAATATTATGCAGCAAACCCTGCCCTAGCTTTCGTGCCATATTTCTCTCTCCATCCCAAGGTTGTCTGGAAGAGATCGCTGTCAGCGACAAGACCTCCATTTGTACCTAATTCTAAGCTGTTTTTGTGTATTACTTCATTAATTTTATTGTACAATAAAGTATATTCTATTCTATTCTAAAACTAGATATTTAAAATGAACAAGTTGGCGGTAATCTAATTAAAAACTTTAACATTACTCATGGACACTCGACATCTGTCTTCCGTGTTCATGGCTACTGGAAAGCGGCCGAAACGTCGGAATAAAAATCAAATAAAATATCGCGCTTAAAACTGTTAAAATCTAGTTTTATTATGTGTACCTACTAGTCGCGAAAAGATAAACAAAATACTAAGTCCGTAATATCTTCCTGACAGCAAGCCGAGAAATAAACCTTCTATGTCGTAATAATGACACAATGAAGTCTCAGTTAATAAACAACCCTTATGTTTTATTTGTAAATAAGGTTTTATTCTATTTTTCAACTATTGTAATTTTATAATACTATATCAAGTAAATGCGCCTATGCGCAATGAGAGTACATTTTTGGGCTATATTTAGAGTAAAATAAAAAGATAACACTTTATAACACATATACACATATAATACATATACAATTACAAAAATGCACGATTACAATATAGTCATGGTAAAGACAATAAATAGGCGGTCTTATCGCTTAAAGTAATCTCTTCCAGGCAACCGAACTTAAGGAATTATTTAACCTAATCTGGCCATCCAGGTGGTGCAGATTATTAGATAAAACTTAAACAAACATGCTTGAATTACATACTTTATAAATTAAATACATACAAAGATATTTATATGATATATATTAATTAGTCTATAGCAGAGATACACAAAGTGGTCGATATCGACCCTCTGGGGTCGAAATCGGTTTCCCAGGGGTCGACATAAACAAAGACTAATTTGGGAGTCAACGAGGTCTAAAAATCGACCCCTATTAGTAAATTAACACAAGTTCTTGTTCTAAACTTTCAAGGTACTGTTTAAGTTGTGTGTACTTAATTATTTTTACGTAATTTGTATTAATAATTATTAATTACACTTAATATTCACTTCATTTTATGTCTATTTATTTTGTTAAATTTTGACGAGAAACTGATGTTAATTAAACTCACTTAACAAATCACAAAGTTTTTAAATTGGTATTTTGTATTAATACAAAAGAAACTAGAGATAGGAGTTTTAAAATAATTTGGCTATGGGGTCTGTGGTATCAGTTCATTTTGGAAAAGGCGTCTCATTCCCAAAATAGTTTGGGAATCCCTGGTCTATAGTTTGAGAATAAGGCTAGTGTTTTCTAAGTGCGCTCATAAACGAAGCCAATGTTTTGCCCTCTCTAACAGTAATTAGAGGCAGCGCATTCCAAAGTTTGACAGTCAGCACTGTAAAAGGTATGTATATAATTAATTTTGGAATATAAGGTTTGGTATTAATTATTATTTATACATAGTCCGGCCATACGTTCTGTTATAAAGGAAAAGCATATATATATATATATATATATATATATATATATATATATATATATATATATATATATATATATATTTAAAATGAAGTTACGTTGATTTAATAAAAATTATATGTATATACGAACTTATTACTCTCTAGGCTCTATAGATTAGATTGTAATGATCGGTAAAGTAATTCCTTTTTATTTTCGAGAACACATACTAGTACACTCGTTCAGTGAGTGTTCGTCAGTATATTATCGTCTTTGATCTATCTTTTCTTTTCATTTCTTCTCTTTATAACAAGCAGTTTGTTAGGTACTATAATAATCACAAAATAAAAAGCTCACTTTGACACTAAGAATGTCTATAGAACGTAACTTTAAATCAACAAAACTGAAAGCCAATAACAATTAATTTATTTTATTGATAATATATATAATTTAATTAATTATTATGATATTATAATATAAAACATATTTCAATTATCATTTTCCTCCAATTAACGAAATAACATGAAATTTTTATCAATTCTCTTATATCGTATTAATCTATGATGAAGTCCCAAAAACAGTTATGTTCTAAGGTGTCTTATATTTGAATTTAGTATTGCTACCAAAGTATTGTTGCAGTTCATTAACTGAATTCGTTTTAGGAAAAAACTATATACATATTTATTCTAAAAACTTACATTATTTATACTAAAACAATGCTACATAACTGTATATATATGCATTGAAAATAAAACGATTGAATAAATATATCTTATACGGGTGAAATAATAATAAAATCAATAGATTAATCAATAAATTCAAAAGTAATAAATGCATGCGATATGCGAAAGGCGATGTGAGACAAAGCTTTCGCGCGCCATATCGGTTTTGTGTGGTATTTGTGTGAAACAAAAAGTGATTAACTTACGATTACAAAGTCGTATAATTCTAAATCGATTTCTCGTGATCTTCGGTTAACTTGGTTAACTATTTGGAGGTTTCAATCCCTAAATATGTTGTAATGAGAACTGTCAAATCGGGCTTGTTTGTGATTATTAATTATAGTGGATTTAATGGATTAACCTATTATAC
Organism: Dendrolimus houi; assembly: GCA_039645545.1. NCBI lineage: Eukaryota > Metazoa > Arthropoda > Insecta > Lepidoptera > Lasiocampidae > Dendrolimus > Dendrolimus houi. Next base: position 16,505,556 of record CM077127.1, on the reverse strand, counting down.
CTAAAGTCTTGATTACAGTTTGGTAAAAGTTCTTTGAGTAATTAACTAGCCTGGTTGGTTTCAAGCAGTGAACCAAATTAGATGAGTATAATGTGATGAATTTATGACAGGAGTTTTTGTAATAATCCTGCCCCGCATATCGGCACACGTAGTAATAGTATAGGACATCGTCCAGCTCGGTGTCAAACAAACAATTAAATACATATTCTTCTTACATGATAGTTAATAATTAACGTCATTCTGTATCAGTTGGATAATAATGAAGTGTGGTTTTTATAAATAACAATTTTATGAGTGGTTACGAAGACGGCACTCACGCGAGCTCAGAGTGTCGTAGGGCTCCTCGTCGGTTATCGGGGTTTTATCACCCTGACGACTGTATAGGTACACGATGCAAAAATGGGGTCACCTACTTTTTGCATATTGAAGGTCGCTTATAATATTTTTTTTCATAACAATAATATCATCAAATCATTTTAAATCACATTGTGATCTTGGTGTCATGGACTATCCGATAAAAATTGTTGTATAAAAATAACCCTAAATACTGTATCTATTGTTAATGAGTTTAAAGTAATTATAATTTACTATTTATTTTATTAAAGATATAATTTACATTTTAGAGATTTTAACAAAAGAATTACATTCATTTACTCAATGCTTAATGTACACTTGTGTACCTAAACAAATATAATTTTATATTAATCCTAGAAAAAGTGGACAAATAATGGTCAACACATTATATACTAAATTAAGTTTGTTTAGTATAACAAAATAAAACCATTAAATTTATCCATTATATATATATATATTATACCTATTATAAAATAAAATTGTAGAGGTCAAATTTCTGTACAATGAAAAAAAAGACTTAAAACCGAGCCAGGGGGATGTAAGAAGTGAAATAGAACTAATTTTAGATTTTTTTAATTTTTTTGTTTCTCTGTTTGTCTGTCTGTTTGTACCGGCTAATCTCCGAAACGACTGGACCGATTTAAATGAAATTTTGTATGGTGGTAGCTTATATCCCTGGTCAACATATAGGATACTTTTGATCCCGAAAAATTAAAGAGTTTCCGTAGGATAGTTAAAAAACTTTAATTACTTAAACAGCTTATTATACAACTTATGCACCTAATTAAGTATTGATATTGCCGGTATCATCATCATACAATAAATCACTTTATACATTAAAAAAATTAGGCTACATATCATTCCGCTAAGACCAATAGGAGCGGAGCACCAATGAAGAATGTTTTAAAATTGGGAGAGTTTTTTTAACTTACTTTTTTTAAACTATTCCACGCGGGCGAAGTCGCGGGCAGAAGCTAGTATTCAATAAAAGGAAAGTTGAGAATGCAACAAATACTATATTATCTGTCTATTTAACAAAAAAATTGAAAAAATCTAAATTAGTTCTATTTCATTTCTTACCTGACTCGGTTATTAGCATTTTTTTTCATTGTACAGAAATTTGACCTACAATTTTATTATATGTATAGATAGATGAATAACGCTTGGTTATAGCAGTTTTTGTTAAAGTTATGCCGTGTCTACATCTGAATAATTCGGTAGTTCAAATCATTGTCGTGAAGCACATAGATCACGTAATTTTTTCTTCAAAATTATCGCGATTGCGCAATTAAAACGAAGTAATTGTAAACGAAGGTTATTATGAACAGCTAGACGTGTCAATTCATTACATATATCACTAAATTTGAAGTTGGTCAGGACTAAAAATGAAGCGAGCTATATTGGGCTAGAAAGAAACCTCTTATAAATAAAATACGAAATAAATGGCGATATTTAAAAACTAGCTGATGCCCGCGACTTTGTCCGCGTGGTGCAGTTTTTTAACTATTCCACGGGAACTCTTTAATTTTTCGGGATCAAAAGTATCCTATATGTTGACCAGGGATATAAGCTACCACCATACAAAATTTCATTTAAATCGGTCCAGGCGTTTCGGAGATTAGCCAGTACAAACAGACAGACAAACAGAGAAACATAAAATTAAAAAAATCTAAATTAGTTCTATTTCACTTCTTACATCCCTCTGACTCGGTTTTTAGCTTTTTTTTCATTGTACAGAAATTCGACCTCTACAATTTTATTATATGTATATATGATAATTTTAATCAAGATAAACCACATGGCTTTTAAAATTGATAAGCTAAACTAGTATTTTGTCACTGTCACCAGAAAAATTAAGTGTTTATTATAATGGCATTCATAAATCGATTAAAAATAATACAGTTTTTAAATTTTAATCAACCTCTAAATCTTGTACAATTATTATGAATGAAAGGAGGGTAGTGTTTTACCAAAACAGTTTTAAATTTTTCAGAAATACGTAGTGTTTGTTTTTGCAACAATGTCTAAAGATTATCGATGTATTCATTGATAATCTTTAGACATTGTTGCAAAAACAAACATTTCATTAGATCAGTGTATTCACTGATCTAATGAATACGCGTAGCATCATCTTCCACCCAATGAACCAATGAAACTCGCCATCCACAAAAAATATGTGTTAGTAGCTAGTTTGCTTACTCGTACAAAATATTTTCCTTGACATAATATAAAATATGTTGACAGTAAAGTCCGGTGTAAGACCAACAAACAAAACGTGAGAAAATTTCCTGAACAAAAACAATATTTTAAAAGGAAATTAATGAGTTACTCAACAGTACACTACACAGAAAATGCTGACGAACTCAAGCACACAGTTGCAAATAAAAGTACAGCAAAAAAGATAGGGGCTCGATGCTTATTTGAATTATATTAATTTATTACAAAAATGTTTCTATGCAATGTTTGGAATTTTGGGTTAAGTACAAGTTCAATGTAAGAAATTAAGCCAATGTCATGTTTATATTGACGCATATTTTGCAAAAATATAACACTAATAAAATATTATGCATATATGTATATATATTAAGTAAAGGTCATTCATTATTGACGCATTTTAGATTGTTTTCATAGTGTTAATGAGATTGCCTATTGAGGTCAATGTTAAAGGTTTAAAAAGTAATAAATGTTATTGTTAGATACCGTTTATCTTATAAACAGTTTTCATCAGAATTCATTCCTATTGACAACAACTGAATTTGCTTTTCTATAAAAACATCAGACTTTATCAAGAATTATTCATTACTACTCGTCAAGCACGAAATGTTACAAGTATACACTTATTTATCCTAAGAAGATCATTTTCGTACCTTACAAACAAGATTTTTGCAATGAATTACACTATTTAATGATGTTTAAACGTCTTAGACGACTTAAGCCACATCTAAAGCAAGACATTATGATAGAAAATGTTTTATATTAGTAAAGCAGAATCGCTAGTGATATTTAAAACTATGATCAAAAAATACTACCTGTCGTTGGAATATGATATTTAAATTAATTTATAAACATTTATATATTTTGTAGATATGTATTTGTATGGTATGCATATTAAGTATACTATATCTATGTAATATATATATATATATATATACACACATATATATATATAAATATATATATATAATTTATGTATTTATTGTTAAAATGTAAGTAGTTCGTACATGTTACGTATATCGTATATGTTACGTATTCCACCATCGCCATTATCATCTCAATTCATTTCTGGGGTTGTCTGGAAGAGATCGCTTTTTAGCGATAAGACCGCCCTTTGTACATAACTAGATCTAATTTTAGTCTCTAAGTTCATGTATATAATAAAGTGTTATCTATATATCTATATTAATCATCTAAAGACACAGTTCAACTAAAATTTTACACAAATTTTACAAAATTGTACAAACACACCACAGAACAGTAATCATGTAATATACTATACTACAATTGACCACGGGCCTAATTTTACTATTTCAATATCTTGGCGTTGCGAGGATATTGAAAGTACGATTCGATAGTGTAAAAAAATCGTATTATACTAAATCCAAAATATCTTCTCGATATCATCGCGGCAGAATAACATTAAAAAAATCGATACCTATTAACATCTGTAGAAATGGCGTTAGCCGGAATATTGAAGAGCTAGCAAAAGCTTTAAATATTTATTCCGCGAGTTTTTGCTTAAACATATTTATAAAGATATGGTGGTGTGCAATGGGCACGCCGTTGGGATTAAAAGAATACCAAAATCAACGAAACCGGCGATTGAGAGCATAGTCTTCGGTGATTTTGACGAGATAGTATTAGCAGAATTGGGCTCCAGTTCATTCCTATTTCGAGACTCTCTGTATTTGGATTTGTTACTTTCAATTAGAGCTTTCGCCGTAAAATAAATACTTAGCGCAGATTAATACAAAATCTCATGAGATTAGTGTTAATAAAATATTTATTATTAACCTACTTTGTTCCTACCTCGGATTTTCTGGAAGATATCGCTCTTTGGCGATAAAACCGCCTTTTGTGCATAATTAGAATAGTAGTTTGTAAGTTATGGATAATGGTGTACAAAATAGAGTCATCTACCTACCTATACCATTAAATGAACAGAACAAATAATAAGTAAATTTAAAATGGGAAATAAATAATTAGTGTCTAGCTAGCCCAATCTCCCCAATACAGTTTGAGCACTTGTTTTGTGTTTTCACGATCTTTGCTGCGTAGCCGGCAAACAGAGTGATGAATCATTAATTTTGCTCAAGAAATTATATAAATATAAGCTACTAGCTGCAATTCTTAACTTCAGCCGCAATTTTTCATACAGTCTAAACGAAGTTAAAACGTAACGGTAACGCTAAAAAAATATTATCAAAAGTCTAAACATGAATTTTCATATACTCACCTTAATTTAGTGGGTAATACACATTTCTGTGTCGTACTGATAAAAAAACTCACCCCGTTCAATTTTTTTTTTCAGACAAAAGAGAGGGCGCCTTTACCTTTCCCCAGGATATAATCTATTTCCGGGGTTGCCTGGGGGATATTCCTCAAAGGCGATAAGGCCGTCTATTTTTCCTGCTCTTTATATGCAATGAATAATTATCAACCAAATAAATTTATCAACACTAATTTAAAATGACAGTCCAAAATATAACAAGCTAATTAATACATATATTAAAAAAAACCGAACAAATATAAACACTATAATTAAGTTCGGTCCAGCCCGACCAAACATCGTAGGGCCATTTAGGTAAGAAGGCTGGCAATATTACCTAGCTAAATGGTTGGGGAAAAAGTCTTTTCGCATATAGTATGTATGAACTTGTAATAAGATCTCTTTGGCTATACCATTTGTATCTGGCTGGTTTTGGTATCATTAAAAGTTTTAATTTTAAAGAAGACTATTCCAAATTCAATTTAGGAAAATGTGTGATTCTCATTTGTTTTTCTTATTGTTAAAATGAGTGAATCTTATGAAGAAATTCGATACATTTTAAATTTTTACTACAAAAAAGGTAAAAATGCAACACAAGCCGCGAAAAAAATTTGTGATGTTCATGGACCTAATGCAGTATCTGTGAGAGTAGCGCCAATTTGGTTTAAGCGTTTTCAATCCGGAAATTTTGATATCAGAGATGCACGTCGCTCTGGTCGCCTTGTTACGAACAAAATTGATGCCATTTTTGACAAAGTGGAGCAAGATCGGCATATTAGTAGTTACGATGTAGCTGGAAAACTGGGAATTGACCACAAAACGGTTATAGCGCATTTGAAAAAAGCTGGGTACACAAAAAAGCTCGATATTTGGGTGCCTCATGAGCTCACTGAAAGAAACCTAATAAACCGTGTACTCATTTGTGATTCTTTATTACGACCTAATGAAACCGAACCATTTTTGAAGAAGCTGATGACTGGTGATGAAAGGTGGATCACGTACGACAAGAACGTGCGAAAAAGATCGTGGTCAAAGGCCGGTCAGGCTTCACAGACTGGCGAATCCCGGGTTAACTCGCAACAAGGTGATGCTGTGTATATGGTGGGATTGGAAGGGCATTATATGAGCTGTTATCGCCAGGCAGGACCATCGATTCTGAACTGTACTGCGAACAACTGATGAGATTAAAGCAAAAATTTGAGAGAAAGCGGCCGGAATTAATCAACAGAAGGGGTGTGGTTTTTCACCATGATAACGCTACACCTCACACATCTATAGCCACTCAGAAAAAATTACGAGTGTTTGGCTGGGAGGTGCTAATGTATCCGCCTTATAGTCCTGACCTTGCACCTTCAGATTTTGACCTGTTTCGGTCTCTGCAGAATTCCTAGGGCAGTGTCAGGCTAACATCACGAGACGACTGCCAAAACCACTTGTCGCAGTTTTTTTATCAGAAGCCTCAAATTTTTTATAGCAATGGGATCACGTCCCTACCTACAAGATGGTAAAAAGTTATCCAACAAAATGGCACCTAAATACTTTAGTCAAATGTAAATAAACTTTATCAAAAAACCTTTTGAATTTTTATATAAAATGCGAAGAAACTTTGTCCCCAACCTAAATATAGACTAATTCTCTGGGCGAGGTAAACCCCAGCCTTCCGGTCACCTGTGGCGTTGACCAGTCGTTTTTTAATATTTATAAAAAGTCCATGGGCACTTGGTCCCCACCGGCCCAAATCTCCTCCCCAAACAGCTTAAATATGTAACCTGTTCCAACAGTGACATATTTGCGCCGTTTGAGGTGTCCGGTAGAGGTGGCAATAGGACCGGCCACGATTTCAGGCTTCTGGAGATTATTTGGTTAATCAAGCTACTCAATAAATAATTATTGTAAATTATTTATTTTGTGTGTATTTGGACAACAGTAACAGTTTTTTATATACATAATCTGATATATTAAAAATCATGTCACGGTGTTTGAAGTCGAACTCCTCCGAAACGGCTTAACTGATTTTAAAGTTTTTTTTACATATTTGGTAGATATGAGAATAGGTCGTAAAGTATGTTTCACCTTCCTGTGGTAATTTTTTTTTTATGACAGAACAACGTTTTCCCCGTCAGCAAGTTATCTATGTGTATATATCCTTTCCAAATTTTATTAAGATTCGTCCAGTTCGATTAATCTTGAAAAGGTAACATATAAGGTTGGGGGAAAAGTTTCTTCGCATTTTATATAGAAATTCAAAAGGTTTTTTTATAAAGTTCATTTAAATTTGACTAAAGTATGTAGGTGCCATTTTGTTGGATAACTTTTTGCCATCTTATAGGTAGGGACGTGATCCCATTGCTATAACAATTTTGGGGCTTCTGATCAAAAAACTGCGACAAGTGATTTTGGCAGTCCTCTGGTGATGTTAACCTGACACTGCCCTAGGAATTCTACAGAGACCGAAACAGGTGAAAATCTGAAAGTGCAAGGTCAGGACTATAAGGCGGATACATTAGCACCTCCCAGCCAAACACTCGTAATTTTTGCTGAGTGGCTAAAGATGTGTGAGGTGTAGCGTTATCATGGTGAAAAACCACACCCCTTCTGTTGATTAATTCCGGTCACTTTCTCTCAAATTTTTGCTTTAATCTCATCAGTTGTTCGCAGTACAGTTCAGAATCGATGGTCCTGCCTGGCGATAACAGCTCATATAATGCCCTTCCAATCCCACCATACACACAGCATCACTTTGTTGTGAGTTAACCCGGGATTCGCCACAGTCTGTGAAGCCTGACCGGCCTTTGACCACGATCTTTTTCGCACGTTCTTGTCGTTCGTGATCCACTTTTCATCACCAGTTATCAGCTTCTTCGAAAATGGTTCGGTTTCATTACGTAGTAATAAAGAATCACAAATGAGTACACGGTTTATTAGGTTTCTTTCAGTGAGCTCATGAGGCACCCAAATATCGAGCTTTTTTGTGTACCCAGCTTTTTTCAAATGCGCTAAAACCGTTTTGTGGTCAATTCCCAGTTCTCCAGCTACATCGTAACTACTAATATGCTGATCTTGCTCCACTTTGTCAAAAATGGCATCAATTTTGTTCGTAACAGGGCGACCAGAGCGACGTGCATCTTTGATATCAAAATTTCCGGATTGAAAACGCTTCAACCAAATTTGCGCTACTCTCACAAATACTGCATTAGGTCCATGAACATCACAAATTTTTTTCGCGGCTTGAGTTGCATTTTTACCTTTTTTGTAGTAAAGTTTTAAAATGTATCGAATTTCTTCATAAGATTCACTCATTTCAACAATAAGAAAAACAAATGAAAATCACACATTTTCCTAAATTTAATTTGGAATAGTCTTCTTTAAAATTAAAACTTTTTAATGATACCAAAACCAGTCAGATACAAATGGTATAGCCAAAGAGATCTTATTACAAGTTCATACATACTATATGCGAAAAGACTTTTTCCCCAACCTATTATGAAGAGATTAGTTTCGTATTTATATTAGTGGACAAGTGGAACTTGCACAACATTTGTCTAATTTCACTTTTTTCTAGTGTTGCATAATATTTTAATCGTATATTGTAGGTTGATTAGTCTGCACTGCACAACAAGTGTAATATTTGACAAACACTAATTAATAAATCAGCTGAGTTAGTAATAATTAAAAGTTGACTATTTATATTATTTGCTTTTGTTACATGCATTAATGTTTGTTGAAGGCTTAATAGAAACACAGAAAAATATGAACTGCAAGCTTGTTTTTTAATACTCATATTTAATCGTTTCTTTTATATATATTTTTTTATTGCACGAGTTCAATAGACAAGCAGACGGCTCACCTAGTGGAAAGCGAATACAATCACCACATAGCCTAGACATTTGCAACACCAAAGGTCCTACAAATGCGCTGTTGCTCTCTTAGGGGAGACTGGAATCTGGCCACTAATGCCGGAACACAACTCAAGGCTGTTATGGCGGCATACTCTAGACCAGGGGTGGCAGTCATCCAGAAGAACAAATACCCTACCACCTGGCTGTGGGTTGTTTTGTCGCCTCCTACGGCAGGCCGCCGGGCCGCAGGAAATTGTGTTCTTTCTCCGATCCTGCGAAGATAATAAATTAAATATTATATGTATGCTTATTCTCATTTCATTGGTATGGATATGAACTAATTGCTATTACATTTGATACTTACATGTAAAGCAACTATGGCCTTTAGACGATGGATGTCAAACATTCCTATAACCCCTATAGAAATGTTTGGCACTTCCTAAACTCCCAGTTAATAAAAATTTACATCAGCAAGCCCTCCAAAAAGAGCTATGATTTTATTTTAAGCTATTTTCTTTAAAATTAATTTAAAAACCTTGAAAATAGCTAAGAGACCTTGTACAAATACTCAATTAATATTATAACTGCAAAGGAAACCAAATCAGAAAGATAAACATTATACACAGCTGAATAAGCAACATTTTCAATGAAATAAACTTTTTCACGGAGAATACACGAGCGTACGTGTTATTTGCGAGGTTTTAATAACAACAAAGAGTTTCTGAAATGTAGAAACCAAGTTACCGGTGTGTTATTAATGAATTATCACGATAAACTTACAATACTAGGTAGGTACTTACATCGATCACTTTTTCGCCTGATTCCATTGATATACCAAAAAGCCCTTGTATATCAATGCTTAATTCTACCTATATGTGTTTTTTTTTAAATATTGTAACGCATTTGATGCTACGAAAACTTTTTGTTCTATATCTTAAACTGCAGTATTACCATAAACAATTACCAAATGTAATTTAGTATCATAATGAAAAACTGTGGCTTTTGGGCTCCACAACGAACCGGCGAACGGAACAGAATTTTTATGATTTGATCAAGTCCTTCCATCTTTTCCCTCTATATCTATCCCTCCTTTATGTTTATTTATTATGACCGGTTTTCAAAGTAAATATTCTAAATTTTATAAACATTAAAATTACAAATCACAATTGAAAGAAGATTATCGTTACAATCTACGTGATGGTACGATGTATTGGCAATCACTTAAACGATTAACCATTGGATAAGAGTATAGCGGTTGCTATGGGTGTAAAAACTAAAATTCGCACTTAACCGCACTTGTATTTATGTCAAGGAGCGCATGATCGAGGATAACCAAACAGCGCACGTGCGCATCTGTCCACTGGCGTAGAGTACTTATTGTAAGCTGAAGGCGGTATTTACACATAGAGAACGTTGATCCAATTCACCATACTAGAAAGAAAAAAAGAAAAACTTTATTCGAAGAAATAGCGACGTGATTACATTCCTTATACATTATTATACACAGAGCAGATTTTGAGAATTTGTACACCGCATTTTCAGCGAATAAGGTTTGCACTCAGCATATTGCTGTGCCGGAATTATATCCGACACAACGCTGATTTTCAGTGCAAACCTTCCTTTTAGCGGAAGACCAAAACGACCCAATTTTGTTAATTAAATAATAAATAATAATAATATTTAATAAAACTAATAATAATAAAATAATATTTAATTAGTAAAACAAATAAATACATTTTAATAAATCCAACAATAAATACGTTACTTCAAAATTAAAATTAAAACAAATACTGAAACAGTTCATAGAAATTTTATTTGTATGGACAAAAGTTAACTGCCTGCCAGTTCTTAACGCCTGAGATTGAAAACTTATAAAATAATTAAAATTGTTTAAAGAAATTGGGCTATGAAATAATCTGACAAGTGTTCCTCTTATGGATATAATCAGAAATAAGGATATCCGTAATAGAACCAAGGTAACCAACATCGTTCGCAAAATTTACTTATATGTTGAAGTGGGCCAGTAACGTCGAAGGAGCAAATTAGTCCTCGAGTAGACACCGCGTTTCGGTAAATGTAGTGTAGGACGCCCAGCCCAGTCCAGCCCAATGGACTAACGACCTATGTAAAGCCATTGGTAGACCTACGTCCAACGAGAAAATAAAAACAGCCGAGAGAGGATTGTGATAGCCTAGTAGATAAGGTACCCGCGTTTCTTTCAAGTGATATGGAGTTGAATCATGGCCGAAAACCATGAAGCACTTAAACAGTTTTCATATATATCCTTACTGTTTCTAATTAGAAATTGATAGTGACAGAAAAAGTTGTGAGAAAACCTGCTTACAGAGATTACCGTTGTATAAGTATCACCAATCCAACTTAGACAAACGTGGTAGGTTTAAGGTCCATGGCTTGCTCTTTTCTCTTTGCACGGTCTTCCTTATGGTGAGACCAATGTCTCTCTCGCACACACATTCCGCATAACGTTAAGTCAGCATTTGTTATGTCTACCCCTTTTCACGCAACGAGTGTAGGTATTAAGGTGTAATAGATTAAAAAAACCAAACCGGTGGTATTTTTCCTAAACTTGAGGTGTATAGCATTACAGTTAGTCAGTTGACGTACTTTCAGTAAGTTAATTATTTTGTTTTGTTTAAAATAAAACACTCAAAACCACGTGGTTTAGAAGTATGGTTGCTCGCAAGTGTATAGTTAGCTTATTTACTATTCCTCTATTGTTGAAAACTGTCGTAGAGCTGTAATGGACAATAGGAACTTTTTTAACCTTTGACTTTATATGTATATCACAACAATATACATATTAGGCGGTCCATGGTCTATACAAGAATTCAAACTTACATTATTTGATGGAGACGCGGCTTTCTTAGCCACTAAGTCAATCATCAGAATTAGGTAGCTTTAAATAGAAATTTTACTAACTTGAATTTTAACATTGATCTTATAATAGTAACAAACATAAGAATCAATGTAGTTGATACATAAACCGGCTTTCTTTATGGCGATATCTGTATCGTCGTCTGTGTTATTTTCTAACACGAAATACGTATTACTAGAAAAATCCTCTAAAGCGAGGAGGATGTTGCTTTTTATAAATAGCACAATGTAATGTTGACAATGATATATTTAAGACCTCTGAATGGACAATGAAGAACCTTGAAATGTATTAATAGTTGTTACGTTTGCTCGATATAGGAAGTGAGATAATGTCGTTTTATGTGATTATGATATTGGGGTCAACGAAAAGTGATAAAAATGTTATAATCATTAGATTATGAGATTATTATTATATTAATGATTACATTATTAACGATTTCATAGTAGGTATTGTTTTAGTTACATGCTTGAAATGATTTGTACATATACCTATAAATTATAATGACGCATTCTATTATTTTACACACTAATACTGATTCGGTGAAACTTGGCTATCTTTGAAATATTTTAAGGATAAAACAAAGCATTACATATTTCTTACTTTTGTTATTCTTGATGATGTACCAACAGTTCTTATATTTGAATTTTATTAAATCTTATTAAAAATAGAGCATAAGTAGTATCGCATTAAGAACAAGTCTGTATTGTGAATAGATTTGATATGAATACTTATAATTTTGAAATAAGTCAACCGCGTTGCTGATGCCCTTCGTTCAATAATTTTCTTAATAATCATATTAGGTTGGGGAAAAAGTTTCTTCGCATTTTATATAAAAATTCAAAAGATTTTTTTATAAAGTTTATTTACATTTGACTAAAGTATGTAGGTACCATTTTGTTGGATAACTTTTTGCCATCTTGTAGGTAGGGACGTGATCCCATTGCTATAAAAATTTTGGGGCTTCTGATCAAAAAACTGCGACAAGTGGTTTTGGCAGTCCTCTGGTGATGTTAACCTGACACTGCCCAAGGAATTCTGCAGAGACCGAAACAGGTGAAAATCTGAAGGTGCAAGGTCAGGACTATACGGCGGATGCATTAACACCTCCCAGCCAAACTCTCGTAATTTTTGCTGAGTGGCTAAAGATGTGTGAGGTCTAGCGTTATCATGGTGAAAAACCACACCCCTTCTGTTGATTAATTCCGGCCGCTTTCTCTCAACTTTTTGCTTTAATCTCATCAGTTGTTCGCAGTACAGTTCAGAATCGATGGTCCTGCCTGGCGGTAATAGCTCATAATGAATAATGCCCTTCCAATTCCACCATACACACAGCATCACCTTGTTGCGAGTTAACCCGGGTTTCGCCACAGTCTGTGAAGCCTGACCGGCTTTCGACCACGATCTTTTTCGCACGTACTTGTCGTACGTGATTCACTTTTCATCACCAGTTATTAGTTTCTTCAAAAATGGTTCGGTTTCATTACGTCGTAATAAAGAATCACAAATGAGTACACGGTTCATTAGGTTTCTTTCAGTGAGCTCATGAGGCACCCGAATATCGAGCTTTTTTGTGTACCCAGTTTTTTTCAAATTCGCCAAAACCGTTTTGTGGTCATTTCCCAGTTCTCCAGCTACATCGTAACTACTAATATGCCGATCTTGCTCCACTTTTTAAAAAATGGCATCAATTTTGTCCGTAACAGAGCGACCAGAGCGACTTGCATCTTTGATATCAAAATTTCCGGATTGAAAACGCTTAAACCAAATTTGCGCTACTCTCACAAATACTGCATTAGGTCCATAAACATCACATTTTTTTTCGCGGCTTGTGTTGCATTTTTTCCTTTTTTTTTAGTAAAATTTACAAATGTATCGAATTTCTTCATTATATTCACTCATTTTAACAATAACAAAAACAAATGAAAATCACATGTTTTCCTAATTTGAATTTTATAATTGTCTTCTTTAAAATTAAAACTTTTCAATGATACCAAAACCAGCCAGATACAAACAGTATAGCCAAAGAGATCTTATTACAAGTTCATACATACTATATGCGAAAAGACTTTTTCCCCAACCTATTATTCTGCAAAATAGGTAGGTATCTATGACAAAATAAAAAAATGATCATTTTATGCTACTTGATCTAGTTTCGTACTTTGTATCTGCACACTTAGAATGTTCTACCTTGTCAACATCTTGAAATATTGTGACACGTGGGTAACACTTAGTATACTCGTGACTCCATCCAGATTTATTTTCTATTAGCCCTGCCCGTGACTGCACCGGCGTGGAACTTTTTTCGCGGAACCCTAATTTTAAAAGTAGCCTAAGTTACTCCTTATAACATCAGCTATTGGTCAGTGAAAGTGCCATCAAAATCGGTCCAACCGTTTCGGAGATTAACCGGAACATCCAGACAGACAACATTCTAAAAATTATATTTTCGATATCTCGTAGTCCAAATTATCCCTCTTCATTTTTTCACACTTATATTTTGACGTTACAAACAGACACTTCAATTTTATTTATCTGCATAGATGTATACCCAGATATAGATTTTCTATGAAGTTAAAACGTAACTTTAACGCTAAAGGAAATTACTGTGTTGTGTGTGTGTTGCAAATGTCCATAGGCGATGGTAACCGCTTTTCATCAAGTGGGCCATCTGCCTGTCTGCTTAACTCATGCAATGAAAAAAAAAGAACATTTTATATATATTAAATAAGCCATTTTTGTAATTAAGTAAAAAATGTAATAAAGTAGAGTTTTTTATTTTCATATCGATTACTTTCGATTTATTTACGCATAGTATCCATGGCTTAATACTCTGTGCGTTACATGACTCCCAGAACATCACTACACGTCACCCACAACGTGTGACGTATGACAATTATGTCATTTGTTTCATGTGGGCTTTACTGTCAAGAAATATTATGATACTTGATAGACGTGCAAACGTCAAAAGTATAATAAACGCTTGGAAACAGTATAGGTATCTATAAGGTATAGGGACGACGTGTAAGTAACAGAAAGAAAAAACAACGGTGAATATGAAGATTTAAAAAAATTGTTCTGACACCTTTATTTTTTCAAAATAGTCTGAATATAATTTTCATATCCCTAACTTGAACAATTATGGATTGCTCATATTAATCCGCGTTCTCTATTTCATTACCTTCGAGACTGTTTTTTGAGATATTTTTTCCGAGGATGTTGTCTATTTCCTTATCACTAAAATTCATTGAGCCATTTTAGTTGTGAAAAGGTAACCAAACAAACAGAGCTAAATTCGGAATTAACAATGAATAACAGTTTTCCACGCGTATACACTTGTTGTTGTATATATATATATATATATATATATCTACTTATATAAATTTCGTGATAATCGGTTAATTCCTAATCCCTTGAAGAATAAAAAAACAAACACAAACCTATTTTTATGTTTATTTGTTTGGTATTCTGCATGCCGCTAGAACCGGTGGACTATTTTTTATCCAAATATGGTCTAAAAATGCAGTTTACGTGGAAAAGCAACCATTTAAAATTAATTAATTCTTTGAAACCTATCTTGTTATTTGTTATTGACAAACTAAATATTCATTCAAGACCTTGTTAGACAAATATTTATTAGTATAAATTATTCATACTCTGTATTTAATTAAGCTATCTAATGATGGTACAGTTACCTATAGTATTTAATTTGTATTTTTTCAAGGGCTGGAGGCTTGCTAGCCTTCTTGGCCAATAAGCTAACTGATTAAGTTCTGCTGCAATTTCGCCATATATGTGGTGCGGTTTAATATTGTTTAATTATGGATGCTCAGGTTACCGCGACTACTGATCATCACTGCCTATAACTAGTATTGCAGACATTTTCATAACGCCGAGAAACTGTACTCACCTAATCTTTTTACAATGGGGAACTACATATATATAAAATACAGTGCTTCGGTTTCATTCTATGTAATATATTATGGGCAACGCCTGGCCTGCGGACCCGTTGCGAATTGCCGTGGTTTTTTATCCTGCCGTCCTCGGAATATTTTAGGATTGCCCTCGAAAAAATTATATGCTGTTGGTACGCCGTCAAACAGGACAATAAGGCTTAGAACGCACCGCGATTAAACGCATGCAGTTTAGGAATAACTGTAAACGCAAAAACGCGTACGAGCACGCATTGCTATTGGCATTTTTGCTTAGTTTTATTTCATTACCACATTATTTCTGGTGAGCAGCATATGTTATGCTATATATAGCTATCCTCGGTGTTCGCCCGATCGATAATGAATATGAAAACCGAACGCGATTAATCGCTATGCATACGCCACCATACTAATATATGAGACACAAAAACATCGCATGTTTTCAAATCGCTCACCAAATGTAACAACACATAACGTTTTTAAAATCTGCCACTGAAAAAATCGCTAATGCGTGCGCTTGTATTGATACTTATATGTTACACTTTATTTGGTTTCAACCCGCTGGAGTTTAGTCGCAGTGTGTGCTAAGCCTATGAGCTAAAACATAGTGATAGAATAGATACTTTTATATCATGTAAAATGGAAAATTTACACATAACATTGAAAAGTATATTATAGGTTGGGGAAAAAGTTTCTTCGCATTTTATATAAAAATTCAAAAGGTTTTTTTATAAAGTTTATTTACATTTGACTAAAGTATGCAGGTGCCATTTTTTGGACAACATTTTGCCATCTTGTAGGTAGGGACGTGATCCCATTGCTATAAAAATTTTGGGGCTTCTGATCAAAAAACTGCGACAAGTGGTTTTGGCAGTCCTGTCGCGATGTTAACCTTACACTGCCTAAGGAATTCTGCAGAGACCGAAACAGGTGAAAATCTGAAGGTGCAAGGTCAGGACTATACGGCGGATGTATTAACACCTTCCAGCCAAACTCTCGTAATTTTTGCCGAGTGGCTAAAGATGTGTGAGATCTAGCGTTATCATGGTGAAAAACTACACCCCGTCTGTTGATTAATTCCGGACGCTTTCTCTCAACTTTTTGTTTTAATCTCATCAGTTGGTCGCAGTACAGTTCAGAATCGATGGTCCTGCCTGGCGGTAACAGCTCATAATGAATAATGCCCTTCCAATCCCACCATACACACAGCATCACCTTGTTGCGAGTTAACCCGGGTTTCGCCACAGTCCCCCCAGGGGGTGCCGCCCGCGGTCCTCACCCCCTCCGATCGCGGTTGGCACATGGGGAAGCGTCCCTGGGGCCCCAGCGGCCACTGTCACATTCCCCCTTTCTCTCCGTGACACTGGTGTCCCACCTTCGTTCTGTTCCCTTAAAGGCTCCCTTGTGTCCCTCCTTCACAACTACCCAGCCTTTCCTTGTTTGACGGGCCACTCGTACCTCTCCGTTTAACGGAGATGTGTGCCTCCACCTAGTCAGTACCACTAAATCTAAAAAGGCTTTTTTCAAAGACACTTTTATCATACATCAAAATCGCTGTCATCAAATACTGTGCTTTTTTCTATGCCGATAATGGGGCCTTAATTTCTACAGCAGCGGTGTAGTCGGTGCTTGCATCATACGGTATGTTTTTTCAACCGGTTTACCCTATACGAATTTCCACCCCACGCCACTGATGTGTTGACATGTAACTTTGGGCATATTACTTATTAAACTAACACGTTGCAATTAATTTATCACTGGGCCAAGCTTACTGTCGAAAACTTACTCTTTGCACGAGTAAGCCCAAAATGTATAATTCTTTTATCTTATACTGAAGCTCATGTTTTTCATTATTTGTATCTTTATAAAGTTATAGTTTAATACAACACTTCGTAAATATTTGTGTTATGGTTTTTTTAACACAGCTAGCAACTTTATTTAGATCCTCAGTGCTTCCCCTAAAAGGTTTCATATCTAAAAATAATTCATTGGAGATATTATTATTAGACCAGAATAAAGTCTTTAATTTTATAAAATTCTAAACATGCCGTGTATCTACATTGGAGCTATTAAAAAAAAACAACGTGAATAGATTATATGTGATACTCTGTGTCCCGGCAATACCGCGTAAATTTCAAGTCAAGCGTGGATGAAGTCACGGGCATATTCTTGTATGAAATAAAAATATGTACTGTGGCGACACTAAAAGCTTGGAAAAAGATGGAAACGCAGAGAAATGCTTCACTTACACATAACTAGTTTTACATAATAATACATATATAGGTACATTTTATAATTTAAAAACATTTACTATCCGTACTGCCATTTTTGTTTGATACATGTTCTAATAAAGATTTATAACAGGGAGTCATTAAAAAAGCTGTTAAATATGTCTGTCATGACTTATTTATGGGACTATTTGCTATAGCTTAGGGACAAATAAAAACGCTAGACTCGTTTTGAATTAGTCAGTTGTGAATACAATATTCAAAACCAGTTAAAATCGAACTTATTTTAACTTTCGGCAATGATTGTATAAAATAGGTGTAGCAGACTATATATTTATATTTTACATAAAATTAAAGAAAAAAATGTTTTAAAATATTAAATATTTTATGTGTTATTTTCTCAGTGTGATATTTCCTTATTACATAGAAAAATATAATGAATAACATAACAATAAGTATATGTCCAAGCAGGTTTGGACAATACGTATATTATTAACACATACAAATATATACATAACAACTACGTGCACACACATTGCACTAAGTTCAATGTAGCTAAAAATGTATTAGGTAATGTGGGTTCTTCTGACACAAGTATATCTATATTTACACGTAATAAAAGGTCCCAGACCATACAATTTTATAAGTAATTATAAGTTTATTCGAACAGAACTAAATAATTTTACTACCTATTTTATTATTTCATTGGATTTTTGATAATTTTAAATACCAATAAATTAAAATTTTATTTTAAACTAGCTGACCCGGCAAACTTCGTATCGCCTCAGATTCATTGTTTTCGAATTTGCTAACCTTTTAAACTTTCCCTGGACTTCCACAAATAATTCGAAATTAGCCCAAACAATCCAGCCATTCTCGAGTTTTGGCGAGATTAACGAACATCAATTGATTTTTATATATGTAGATATACGTAAATTTAACCGGTTTTCCTAAAGTTCGGGCAGTGTTCCAAAATAGTGAGTAGTAGAGTAGAATATTGTAGCAATAACTTATCAGATCAAAAACTAAATGTCTTATAAGATAGTAAATTGCTAGAAACTATTTGTGGCAATGTTTCCCGATAAGCGAGTTACATAAGTCGGATCACAACGTAGAACGCAATACCGCCTAATCTTATGTTGTTGATAGGAAATAACGAAATGCGATAACTATAGTAGCGCAATAAATTGGTGTTGTAACGATAAAAGGGACGGTCATTGAACCTTTGGCCGAGTGCATAGCGTTCGTAACACGTGACCGGCAAATTTACTCACTACGAACCTTGGTAAAACCTTCGCGCAAATTCACTTCAACAATATAAATAAAGTTATCAATATTTTCCTAGAAGGTCTGGTATTTTGCAATCAGTTTTGTAATCCGTGCTGCCTTATTAAATTAAATAATTAGATATATGGGATAGTGGGGCGGGCGGTTAAGGACAAGGGCAGTTTAGAACAACGTCAAAATTAATAATAAGATATTATTATCTTCTAAGCACATTGTTATACGTACTAACAACATAACCATATATGTTAGATATCTAATCATATCCTGCGGCGTCGTTTGTAAGCCTCGCCTAAACTCAAGTACTAAAAATTCGTTTATATTCTATTTTGACTAGCAAACGTAAATGTTTCAGTAAAAGCCCTGTGCAAGAAATATTATATATTACTTTTATATATATCTGGACATGCCCGCGATTTCGTCCACGCTTGACAGGTAACATAGATTACAGTTATTTGGCTTGTATTTAAATTCAAAGGATATTTTCAGCAGAGCAACGAATTTAGTATGAAAATACATGAATTCCGAAGATTCCCCTAAAAACCCGGGATAAGTAATGTTACTAAAGACATACATAACTAACTACATCTTTACTAAAGATGTCTAATAAATATAGAAACTGTCATATCCATCTAGTCTTAATATCATGTGGTTTCGACATTAGTACATCCCGAGAAATATAAAAAATCCTTGATTATATTGTTTAAGTTTCAATCGGATGCGAAAGAGCTAATTTTTATGTATACTACCTACTTTAAATTTCTCGGTATAATTCCCGCGGGGTTCCCGGAAAATAAAGTATCGAATCAGATAAAAAAGGACTTAAGCTATCGTTCTAGGGAAATCGCATCGAAATCAACTAATATTTATGCAATCTAACTAATTTATACTATTCGCGGGAAAATTACAGCGGGATTCCCGGGATAAAAAATATCACCTGTTTTATTACCTAAAATTTGCTACCGATTAGTGAAAAAATCACATTGGAACTCGATTTTATTTTAATCAGGGCATTTCAAATCATTCCCGCGGGATTTCCCGAATAAAATATAACGCAGATTTTAAGTCCAAGAATTTGCTGACGATTAATGAAAACTGCATCAAAATCGGCCCAGTAGAAAAACAACTTACTTTTTTTACTACGTAAAAAGCGTGAATCCCGAACAAACAGGCAAACGGACAAGAAATCTAAAAAAGTTTTATCGTGTTATCCATCGTTCATTGTTATTGTGTACCAGTTGTTTTTTTAAATAGCTTGAATGTACAGGCACGGCATTTTTAGAATTTTATAATATTACTAGAGTTTGCCTCGCGGCCTGCACCGCGTGTCAAACCCTAGGCAGTAGACAGCTATATTTTAATTACACAAAAACTTATAAGTTTTTTTACATATAAACATAACAAAGAAACTAAGTCCATATATCCTTATTAATATTATAAATGCGAAAGTAACTCTGTCTGTCTGTTTGTTCCGTTTTCACGGAAAAACTACGACCGATTTGGCTGAAACTCGGTATACATATTTTCGATGCCGAGGATGAACATAGGATACTTTTTATCCCGAAAAATGGGATAGTTTCCGGGATAAAAATATATTAATTTTTCTGTTTGTTATTATGCTTTTACGGAAAAACTACTGGGCCGATTTGGCTGAAATTCAGTACATATGTAAATTTTATATCGAGGGTGGACAAGAGATACTTTTTATGCCGTATAATAGGATAGATTTTGGGATAGATTTATGTAAAGGTTATCTCTGAAAATATGATAGATTTTTCATTTAAGTTTTGCCATTTTTGTCTTTATGTTTATTTTTGTCAATTTGGTCGTTTTGGTGGTTTCGGTAGCTGTGGCAGTTTTGCTAGTTGTGGTAGTTTTGGCTGGTAGTTGTGGTAGTTTCGGCAGTGGTGATAATTTTGGTAGCTTTCGTAGTTTTGGTTGGTAATTTTGGTAGTTTCGGTAGTTTTGGTAGTTGTGGTAGTTTTAGTAGTTATGGTAGTTTTGGTTATTTTGGTAGTTTTGGCTGGTAGTTTCGGTAGTTTTGGTTGTTTTGGTAGTTGTGGTAGTTTTAGCAGTGGTGGTAATTTTGGTAGTTTCGCTGGTTTTGGTCGTTTTGGTAGTTTTGCTGGTAGTTTTGGTAGTTTAGGTTGTTTTGGTAGTTTTGGTAGTTTCGGTAGTCTTGGTAGTCTTGGTAGTTTTAGTAATTTTGGTAGATGTAGTAGTTTTGTTAGTTTTGATAGTTTTGGTAGCTATGGTAGTTTTGGTAGTTTTGATTGTTTGTGTAGTTTACAAAGAGATAGACGGGGATATATAAATAAAACTAGAACGGGTTGAAATAGGGGATTAAAGTTTGTATGGGATACCAATCATTTCTCAAGTTTATATATATAAAAAATCATAATCTAAAAAAAACGGGATAGTAAGTCGATCTGTCTGTCTGAATATCGAAAATGGACATAGATACTTTTCATGCCAGTAGATGGGCTAGTTTGCGATATAAAATGAAGTAAACCTTCCGAGGACAAATAGCACCGACATAAAAATATAATATAATGTAACCTGTATTAACGCCTGCTCTTTAAACAAGAGGTACACACTAGAGTTTGACCCGCGGCAGAGTCGCGGAGCAAACGCTAGTTATATATAGTTTACAAAACTGCCCAGTAAAACATAGAGGCGAGTCGAAGACTACCTGATTTGATGTAATACAATGAATGACATATTGTTTATGATAACGTAGGTATTTTTTAATACAGCGCCATCTGTTTTGCTATCTATCTATAGCGCCATCTATTCTAAGGAAACTACTTTTACATTTATGGGGATAAAATGTACCCTAGTGTTAACTCGGTTTATAGGCCAGCACTATGTCCAGTTTCATTCATATACTTTCAGTAATTTAAAAAAGATACGATTGCAGCGCCATCTTTTTCGTTCACGTCATCTTTTTAGCGCTCCGGATAACTTAAATCCACTTATAAAATGTATCCATACTCACTATCGTCAGGTATACTTAATACATCAAAGGTACTGATGTCGTCTTTTTCTAGAAATCTTTTATTTAATTTTTTAGTCTAGCCCATATATATTTATATTTATGTTGGGTTTATTTTTTCAAATATATAAATATCATTAACTGTTGGTGGAAATGTCATTCACTCAATAATGAATACTTTTGTGAAATGAGGATATAATTTAGTTCTACAAGCATTATATTTTGATAGAAATAATGATGCAGCTATAGACCACACAAAACAGCAATGATCACTGTTTTGTATGTTCAAGCATCTTTTTGTGTTCTTTATATTGGGTGGTAATTTAATATAAGAACCGCCTCTCAAAGGACAATATTTATTTATAATAATCTCTAAATGACTTATAGCACGAAACGACCAGCGCGAGTCACAGTGATAAAGTCAGTTAGTTTTTCTTTTAAAACATTTACTGTATGCAAATAAAATAAGATTTTAAAATCGGATAGTGACGAAGCTGGATAAAGGAACGATCGTTTTTGATCCAAATGGGGGGGTTACTAAATTTCGTTATATCACGTTTGGAAATTCTTGGTGTGGAATAGCAAAATATGTGATGTCACACTATGGAGGGAGGAGTCTCACGAATGTGACCAACTAACAAGGACAGAGCAGGGAGTCAAAAAATCATGAAATTCGTGTGACGTAATTTATGGATATACACAAGCGTGATCCTTGATAAAAGTATTTAATTTATATATACATAACGATTTTTCTTACTAGTGTTTTTATTTAAGGTAATATATGGCAAAATATTCTTTCCAAAGTCGTAAATTATCTCCACCGTTCTATATTTTGAACAATGTGAAAAATTTTCAAAAAAAAATCAGTGATAGTATTGGTGGTGTGGTGACCCAAAAGTGGTCGATATCGAACCCCTGAGGGTTGATTTTGGGAGTCGACGAGGTCTCTAACTCGACCTCTATTTTTATTTTCAATTTCTTATTTGAAACTTTCAAGATACTATACTCGTATAAGTTGTGTTACGTGTACAATTGTGTATTTTTTCAAAAAACAAATACCTACTAACTATATTTTTTACGTAATTTGTATTAATAATTATTAATTACACTTGATATTTACTGAATTTTATGCCTATTTATTTTGTTAAATCTTTATGAGAAATTGACGTCAAGTTTACTCACTTAACCAACCGCAAAGTTTTTAAATTGGTAAGTATTTTGTGTCAAGACGAAAAAAACTAGAGATAGGGTTTTAAAATAATTTGGCTATGGGGGTCTGAGGTATCAGTTCATTTTGGAAAAGGGGTCTCTTGCCCAAAATAGTTTGGAAATCCCTAGTTTAAACAATACTTTTAACAAAATTATTCACCATCCATTAAGTAGTTTTTTGACAAATTTAGTATCAAATAAATGTTTTTCATGGCTCCGTATACAAACATAGAGAACGTTTGTCATCTATACAGAACTCGTCTTGCATTTCTTTTTAAATATTTCATAGACAAAAAGTCTATCATCATATATCACCGACAAAAATATTTTGATGTCTACGTCAAAATGTTTACAACACTTTCTTTCGTTCCAAACCTTTCGTTCGTCGCCAATCAAATTGTTTATCTGATCTTAATGTTTTAATATTTTGCGTCTTGTTTTTCTATATCAGCGAATGGGAATAAATATTTATTGTTGTTGACAGTTTAAATTTACATTTTAAAATCGATTAATAAAATAGTTTACTTCCAAGAATGAAGAGTTTACTTTTAGCATAATTTGTATAACTTTTTTCAAGTTTTCTCTTTCTATACATTACTACTTTTAAAAGAACAGGCGTTAAAATGAAATCCCCTTAGTTTTAAAATATCATGATATAAGTAATTTCAATATCTGCTTAAACAACAATTAATGCGCTATTTGAAACCTTTTATTCGTATAAACTTATGACGTCTAATTATTTGCCCTCGTATAAAATCTATGCGGCTGCCAAGTTTTTGAAGATTATAAAAAATATCTCAGTTAATTTCATTGTCCGCACCCCTATTGTTTACATAAAGTTATTATAAATACCGAAATGTTTAAGTTAGTATAATTAATCATGTGGTTAATTTGTTAATTAATTTAACATATGCAGGCAATTATCGGGCGTTTAGATTACTTACATACATGCAAGAAATGCAGTCTCTATTTACAATCAACTTGTTCATTTGAGTACCTATCTATAGGTAATTATGGATTCTATTGTATACGTATGTACACCGTTTTTGCCATTTCTTTACCCTAAAAAATATTAATTGCTACTTATGAGGATAATTATTCCAAATAATATAAAATATATTGCTGATATTTTAGTTTCAATCAAAAAATCTAGGTATAATAGTAAAAATAAAAAATAGGTATAATCGTAGAAAACTCAAATGTTTTATTCTTTTATTTGAAATAAAAAATGATAAATGGACTAACGAAAATCATATTCATGGAACTAGATTTCGCGGCCAGTTGTAATAAATTTATCGGCAATAATAGCTGTCTCATTGTGTTATTTAAACGGTGATATTTAAGTATAGTTTAGAGGTCGGCCGCGTAGATGTTTGTCCAAGGCTCCAGTCGCGAGTGTCGTCGACCCGCCTCCACCTTGCATCGTCATATCTTACGCAATTCGTTAATCTTATCATGTGTGCATGCGCACCCGCGAGACCTCGCTCGCCCCTCTTACCCCTTGCCGAATTTCGACGCCTGCATTAATATCAATAGGCATATCGAATAAGGTCAAACCCAAAGTCGATCAACATTTCAATAATCTTAATCTTTCCTTATCCTATCTCATTTATTCAATATTTAAACGTTCATAAATATTTTTTTTTTTTTTTTTATGTTGAAATGTATTGAGAAAGTAACTATTTTATGTTTTAGAATAGGAGAGCGGATCATCAAATCAACTGAGATACTTATAGCCCTATAGATTTTATACGAGCGTACCTACTTATCACGTCATAAGTAGGTACAAGAAAAAGGAGTAAAATAGCGCATTAATTATTGTTTGAAGAGTAAGTTAAGTTTCCTTCACTGTACTAGTTTATAGCTTTACAATGTATAATAAAATAATTTAGTAAGATATTAGGAGCTGTTAATTTCATAATTGTCGATTTTAACGTTTTTGTAAAGTTAGATGACAAGATGTTATTTTAACACCTATTATTTTATGCATTAAAATATTAAAATTTATTGTAACATGTCCGCTCATCTATTTATATTTACGAGTACCTAATGTTTTTGCAATAATTGAACATAACCGTAGTACCATTTTGAATATCAACAAAAGTAACGAGGGTTAGCAATTGTTAAAAATTAATAAGAAAATATTTTGCATATGAGAAATGATCTACGTTTGTAGATGTCGTAGCGTAGCGAACCGGCGGAAAAGTGGCTGTGAGGAGCGTAAGCGCCGGTGGGACGAACCTGCGCGCGCGCCACCCCGCGTGTATTTATTCGCAAGGCCACGCCAGCGGCACGCCAGTGCGCAGACGTCGTTCGCACGCGATATACAATCACATCGTTCTTGGCATCGCACTGTCGCGATTTACGTTCCGCACACGAATGTTACGTTGCTTTTTTCATTTTACTCAATAACATTAAAATCTCACAACAATAAAAAATAAACACTAAAGATGATAACAATATTTTCAAATTCAAAGTTGTTGTGGGCGCTGTGGCAAGTGATAAACTGGTGTGCTTCCCGTACCTCGATACCGTTGTTGATGGTGGCCAGTACGACTTTTCTGTTGGTGCGGCTGATGACGATTTTCTCTAAGACGCGTAAGCTGCCTCCAGGACCGTGGGGGCCGCCAGTCGTCGGCTACCTGCCTTTTCTTGGGATACGGCACAAAACATTTATGGAGCTGGCTCGCAACTACGGTGCTCTCTTCTCCGCGCGTCTCGGCAACCAGCTTGTAGTTGTGCTAAGTGACTATAAACTCATAAGAGAAACTTTTCGTCTTGAGGAATTTACTGGTCGCCCTAGTACTCCCCTAATGCATACATTAGATGGTCTGGGTAAGTGATAATTTTTTTCTCCATGTACTTAATATTTTATCATAAATATTTAAAAATCTGGACTTTTAAAAAGTATTTTTTTAATCACAGGAAGATTTTAATAACTTACATAGCAACTATACCTATAGAACAGTGGCTTAATAAAGTTTTAATACTTAAATAAAAATTCGATAATTATCGTAACTTTTATATCGGACCGTTCCTAATTTTCAATGCACATGTGCATGTGGGCGTCACGCTGTATGTCGGCCCTCCCGCCGGCGATGCGCGTGCGCCGCCCACATGCATCCAGCCCTCGCTAACGCCTCCCTTGTTTCTGCAGGTATCATAAACAGCGTGGGCCGCCTCTGGAAGAGTCAACGTCGATTCCTACATGACAAACTTCGTGAATTCGGCATGACTTATATGGGAAACGGGAAAAAAATTATGGAGGCGAGAATTAAGGTTCGTAACATAATTTATATGGAAATATTATATATATGTTATTAAAAATAGCAAATGGACAAAAGTGTTATGAAAATTAGAATTTCAATTAAAAAAAACGTTTTTGTTTATAGAATGAAGTGTACGAGCTAATTACAAACCTTCATCGGGCGGAAGGCGCTCCCATAGATGCAAACCCACTGCTAGCATTGGGCGTGTCCAACGTAATTTGCGGTATCACCATGTCGGTGCGGTTTAGCCATGGCGATGCACGATTCGAACGTCTCAACAATCTCATAGAAGAAGGGATGCGACTATTTGGAGAAGTGCATTATGGAGAATACATCCCATTGTACAATGTAAGTTTCCTCATATTACATCCGTATTTGTCTTTTAATTGCCATATATTTCTATTTTAAGCAATTGCTTTTTAATGGAATCAAAAAGTATGTCTTAAACATTTTTGCTTAAACTCAATTTTAATTTCAGTATTTACCGGGAAAAGCTCAAGCTCAGGAGAAAGTAGCAAAGAATCGAGAAGAAATGTTTGCCTTCTACCAGACGTTGATAGATGAACATCGTGAAACTCTCGATATAAATAACGTGAGAGATCTTATTGATGTTTACCTCATCGAAATTGAAAAAGCAAAGAATGAGGGCAGAGCTGGTGAACTTTTTGAAGGCCGTGACCATGGTAAATGGAATTATAACCCTATTATTATAATATTTGGAAATATTACCAAATATTATTATACATAATACCTACTATTTTCTAAATATAAAATTCATTTTTTAGAATTACAACTGAAACAAATTCTCGGAGACTTATTTTCTGCTGGAATGGAAACTATCAAATCTTCACTTCTGTGGATGATTGTGTATATGTTGAGAAATCCGGATGTCAAAAGGCGAGTGCAAGAAGAACTTGACGCTGTTATAGGTCCAGATCGTTTGCCGTCTATTGATGACATTCCAAGCCTTCCATATACTGAAACAACCATTCTTGAGACGTTACGCATGTCGAGCATTGTCCCTCTTGCCACCACCCATTCTCCCACAAAGTAAGTATTACTTACTCTGAATAATGAAATATTAAATTAAACCGTCATTGAAACATATTATATTAACATTGGTTTCTTTTGTTATTAGGGATGTTTATCTCAATGGCTACAGAATCCCAGCTGGTTCACAAGTTGTACCGCTCATTAACAGTGTACACATGGACCCTAAATTATGGAATGAGCCTAACAAGTTCAACCCTAGTAGATTCATCGACGACAGTGGAAAGATCAGGCGGCCAGAATATTTCATGCCTTTCGGCGTCGGTAGGCGAATGTGTTTGGGAGACGTACTCGCACGTAAAGAGATGTTCATGTTCTTCGCATGCATGATGCACCAGTTCGATGTGCAAATGGAAGCTGGTGATGCGGCCCCGTCCTTGGAAGGCACAGTCGGCGCCACCATATCGCCAAAGGCGTTCCGTGTGAAGTTCATTGGACGCTCCCCTCCGGTACAAAACGCCGCCCTTGCGCCGGACCATCCGCACCTGCGTCACGTCGGAGCACACTAGACATGGGCCCACGTATTGCCACCACACACCCACCAGTATTCAGTGATCACTCGTTTTAGAGCGCATCGACAACCATTTATTTAAGTCTTTATTAATAAGTGACGACATCGCCATGGCGACGGTCGAGGCTGTGCATAAAGTGTTCAATTAAATAGTAGACCGACAGTTTAGATATAAATTAAAAATTCCCATTTTTGAGATTATGATATATGTTGTACGTTTACATTCTTAGAATACATATTAGATTTTAGTATAAGATCTTCCGAGTATCATACCACACGAGATAAATTTATAATTTAGGAATTATTGTGTAAGCTGTAGAACCTATACCAAAATAAATCTATATTCTAGGTCATTATTTATTATTAGGTATCACTTGCGAGATGTTTTGTTGAGTATGATCTCATGCCTGTTTTGTTGCATGTAATATTTAATTTAAGATTTTAAAGTGTTCAATTAATAACAACTCTAGTTTATTATGTACCTATCGAGTGTATAAAGTAACATTCCAGGTAGAGTGACAACCAGCAACTAGTCTAGATAGATATCGTCGGTTTATATATTACATAGGTGTTAACTAATATAGTTTGTCTGTAGTTATCTGAAACTGAATATTTAAGCAACCAAGTTGCCCCGTACTGCCTAACTATAACTGTTTTGTTGCAACCAGTAGCTCGCCGTTTTTGTTTTAATATCACACAGATGGTACTGAATACCTTGGCTTTGTAAATAAATAAATACTGCTGTGTTAAATTTGAAGTATAATTAAGTTTAAAATAAATTAATGAAAAAGAAATAAAAGTTTGACATAATTCAGTTTTTTTATTCAAAACACCATTTTGTAGCAATTAGGAAATCAAATAACCTAAATACTTTCTGCTTAAAATCACTTAATTATAGAGAAAAATGTTTTACCATGCCGCCTCCACCAGATCCTAGTAGAAAAGGTAAACCCAAGATATGGTTTGATATAAAAAATGATATATGTGCTTATGATTTTACAACAAGGGATGCCGGAGACCGCATTAAAAAAAGTAGGAAAGCGGACTCCGACTCCCACACTCCGAACGCAACTGGAACGAACGCTATGATGATTGGGGCTTAAAAAGTAAACATCTTGGTATCAAACTGAATCACAATAGTACAGCATTGAAGGAGGTGATAAGGTTACACCCACAGTGCCTTGCATTTCTTCTTCAGATGGCGGTTCTGATGCTAACCGAATACGCTTGCACCGGAAAAGACGAGTCACAAAACCACTTGCCAGCATGCGTGAAAGCTCGTCCCCGGGACACATTCGTTTACCTAAGAAAAATTAATTCATAATAAATCCACCAAGTGCGTTTCTAGACATAGATATTGAAGAGTTCCGCAGGGGCCCCGAACGTCGACCGTTTTCGCCGACCCACGGAATCATGAAAAAGTATATAATCGAAAATGCCCTATATCTCAAAAACTACTCAACTAAGCTCATTCAAACTAAATTTTATTTAAAATATTTTTAACTCGTCTCTCTGCCTTGAGTTTTCTTTTCAGAATTTTCCAATTCATAATTCAAAAGTTAAGAGGACATACAACTTTTACGACTTTAGAAGCTAATATATCGCCAGCTTATTACTTTTCTGTCGGGTACACTTTAGAGGGTGTGCAGCTGAGCTCTTCGATCTGATCCCGCCGTCTTCCTTCCATCATCGGTAAACCAGACGCACTGGCATGCGGTGCCGATGTATGTTGGATACTCCACCTATACGATCAAAGCGCTTTGCGTCTACCTTCACCATGTGCACCGCAAAAGAGTGGAACTCATTGCCAGAGTCTATTTTTTCCGAGACTTTACAACTTAGCTGTCTTCATGTGAATACACTTTTTGGGTAAGCGTACTCCATCTTAGACCACATCTACGCTCCTCATCGGGCGAGATAATGGTCAAACGGGAACCTAAATATACTACTATAGAAACAATACATATTCACTAATAAAGAAGTCATTAGGAAATATCGTTATGCTTTCTTATAACTTATTAAAAATAATTCACAGCACAGCTACGTAGGTATATGGAGAAAAAACTCAACGCGGATTTATATGTATAGCGTCAATAATTTTATTATCCTCTTTTCTCTACAACAACGAAACTTGGGCTGTACTGGAGTTTTTGCTAAAATGCCTTATCGATTGGCGATACAATATGTAGAGATGTCTGAATGACGCTGCAACGATGACCGTCCAGATCCAGGACCAGAGGGCGAATACCTTTACGCCGCGGGGTGAGACAGGGGGATGTGACGTCCCTGAAACAGTTCACCTACACGATGGAGGATGTTTTCAAAACTAAGGACTGCAGTGGGCAGGGCATCAACATCAACGGCGAGCGCATCTGTCACCTTCGTTTCGCCGGCAATATCGTTAGTTATCTTTGTAGAGACCTTTTTTTTGCGCCCCATTTATAGCGCTTTTACGGGGCGTCACGGGATCTCGTACAAAGTAACTGCACCATGACGCCCCTACGCTCTGTAACTGGGCCACCTGGGGAGCAGAGTAACCCACTTCGTACAGCAGGAGGCGAAGTCCGCTGTCACCCCCGTGACAGCGGCCCCCTGTGGCGGTAACTATGGGAGGAGAAGATGCGCGTAGCGACGCCTGCGACCACCGATCCGCCTCCTGCGGACGGGGTCCGCGTACGCGTCCTCCTCCCTCGTTCTTTCAGTGGCCTCCTTCTGTGAAATGATGGATTCGCAGAAGGAGGAAACCGCAAGCTAGGAATGTTGACCCTGGAGCATCGCTTCTACCATGCTACGAAGCGAGCTCACAGGGCCAATGACGTTCTCTAGGAGGGGCCGTCTGGGGCCCCCAAGCGGCGCACTCCACGAGCGTGTGGAACGCCGTGTCTTGGAGTGCGCCACACTCGTGGTAAGACGGGGAAGGTTCCCGCCCCACGATTTGGTGCAGATACTTACCAAAGCAACCATGCCCGCTGAGTATCTGCATCATTCTGAACGTCAGGGTCCCGCATTTCCACAAGACCCAATGAGCCAGGTGGGGCCGGATCGCCTCCACCGTCACGCTTCCAGCTTCTGGGGACCCCAGGTCCCTCTGCCAAGAGCGGATCAGGGCCTCGGTCGCCTGGGCCCTGATCATTGTAGTTTCTGCTGGGCATGGCACCTCTCCGCTCACCCGTGCATCCTGCTGGGAGCGGTATACTGCTGCGAGCACCTCCGCCTGAAGGTTCCAGGGTGGATCACCCGCCAACAGTGTCACCGCCCTCCATGACACGGTACGGTACCCCCGGATGGACCTCACGACCTTGGACGAACTTACCGAGAGCTGGGTAGCTTAAATGAATCTTCCCGACGAGTCGGTCTCGGCATGAATTTGGACAAGACCAAAGTCATGTTCAATAAACACGTCATACCGGGACCGTAAACGTTTATGACGCTCCTCTAAAATGAACATGTCTATCTTGGACAAAAAATGCAGACACAACTTCAAAGCGACAGCATTCGGTAAGCATCGTCAAGTCTTCTTGTCAGCTTACTCGCAATGCTTGAAGACAAAAGTCTTCGAGCAGTGTGTTCTCCTCGTCCTAACCTATGGGGGCCGAGACATGGACACAGATCATCAGGATTGGTCCACAATTTCCAAGTCGCTCAACAGGCTATGGAGCGAGCTGTGTTGGATGTTTCTTTTATAGATAGAATTAGAAATGGGGATATACGTAAGAGAACCAAGGTAACCTACATGGCTCGTAAAAGTAGCAAGCAGACGAGTCCTGGAGTGGAAACCGCGTGTTGGTAAACATAGTGTTGGACGCCCTTCCGATGGACTGATGACCTGCGTAAGGTTATATAGTGGCATATAAACTACATAATTTTACCTGTTTGAAAGGGTATAAACTCTTGTGGTTTCAGTAGACTGCCGTCTGGAGATAAAAATCGACTGGGGCGAAATGCTTCTGGATCCTCCCAGACTTCAGGATCCATATGAATGGCCCACTGTAATGGTATCACCATTGTGCCTTTCGGAATTCTATAGTTTCCTATGTATGTGTCCTGGAAAATCAGATATGCCATTTCTAAACATTCTCATTTAGGCTGAATTTTGAATGTTACACAAAATATCTATCTATAATATCTATTATTAAATTCTACACATGCCGTGTCTGTATATTAAAGCTATTTTAAAAAACCAACTGGAAGAGAACATGATGCAATTTTTTTTTAGATTTCTTGACTGTTTGTTCGGGATTGACGTAAAAATTACTGGGCTGATGTCGATACGGTTTTCGCTAAGCGACAGGAAATTCTTAGATTTCAAATCTGCGCTACTTTTTATCCCGGGAGTTTTTTTGGGAATGATTTAAAAGAGCCAAATTGAAAAAAATTGAATTTCAATGCGGTTTTTTCACTGATCGATAGCAAATTTTATGTAACAAAACGTGTGATATTTTTATCCCGGATATCCTGCGGGAATTTTCCCAGAAGGGGTTAGAAGTTTTGTTCGGGTACATAAATTAGCTTATTCCAATACATTTTCCACTAAAACAATGGCTAACATTCTTTTTTAAATACTGCGGTACTTGTGTCCCGGGAATTGTCAAGCCAATCGTGGACGAAGTCGCGAGCATATCCTAGTTTATAACAATTTTTCGGCTGACGTATGTTTGTTTCGTTAAAACTGGAAAATAGTCAATAAATTCACTTGGAATTTTTCCATCAATCAATAACTCTTTATTGTACACCAATACAAAAAAAGAATTTACAGACTAAAACTATGTCTCATTATGCACAAAGGGCGGTCTTATCGATAAAAAGCGATCTCTTCCAGACAACCCCAAGAATGAATTGAGATTATAATGATGATGATGGTGGTATACATAATACATAGTACAATTTCTTACATTCTAGTAATAAATATATAAATGCAGTATTTACGGATGTTCTATATATTAAATAGATATATACTTAATATACATAACATACAAATACGTATCTACAAAAATACATAAATGTTTATAGATAAATGTATATATACATTCCATTGCATTTTAATAGAAGAGCTTTTGTTTAATTTTAACTTTGCAATAAAAAAGTGGTTTTCAGTGCTTTTTTTATTTCTTTTCCTTCATTTCACAAAATAGCCAATATAAAGTAGGATATTAAATTGAATAATGTACTGTCTTTGTAAATCTGTTGGTTACAATAGACTTATTTACTTCCATATTATGTAATAATTAATATCAGAGTGAACCAAATACGACATGCGGCCGAGTTTAGTTAATATTTAATATTTGTACAACTGTTTCAGAGTTTAACGTTAAATTAATTATAAATAATTTTGTTCAACTTTAGAAATTCCACTCATTGTCAGTTCAGATCCAATGAAAGGTTCCGTAGTGGCGACAAACGTCCCATGTCTTATTTGATTACGGCACTATAAAAATAATTTAATCGAAAAACCCATAACTCTAAACCAGTATATATTCAACGTATTTTGCCCAAAACCATTTTTTTATTTAAATTATGAGCTACTTTTATTTTCTCATAATAATAATTTTCCAATTCTTCATACAAAGTTTAGAGGGAAAACATACAATGTTCACTACTTTTAATTTAAAAATCTAAGTAAAGAATGTCGCTGTGGTTTTTCAAGACCTAATTAACAATACCCTGCACAACTATGTAATTGGATACAGAAAAAAATTTAAACCCTCGGTACTGTAAGAATTGCAAACAACCACCTCTATTTCTTATGCAATTTCACTACAGCAGTGTGTAAGGAAAGGTAATTATATAACTTTTTGGTAATTTTCATCAATTTGTACCGCGTATTTTTAAATAAAAAGTCAAGATGACTACGGAATCCTAGAAACTAGACAAGAGCTAATATTAAAGTATACTGAGAATAAATATTTGTTTTATACCAAACAATACTGTACACATTATAATATATTGTGGCGAGTGATGGTGTAACAAACTAGTTGGCTTAAGAAGTTTTAGAAAAAGGCAGAAGATTGTAGAAGGAAAAACAAGGACAGATAGAAGTTAGAAAGGGATAGATGATGAACGAAAGTTCTGGAATAGAAGGTTCGGGAAGGAAAAGACAGAGATAGATAGATGTTTAGAAAGGGATAGATAGTAAATAAAAGAACAACGAAAAGAAAATCGAAATTATGGGTTCCAGAAGATTCTTTCAGGTATATAAGCAGCGTAAGGCGCGCCTACCGGGCAGTTTGAGTTCAATTCAAGATAGCGAAGCGACAAGTGCGATACAAGAGAGTTGGAAGAGAAGTTTAATAGAAGATAGTGGCGAGTTTAAAGAGTTTAGTAGAAGACAGTGACGAGCT
The DNA here is from genome assembly GCA_039645545.1 of Dendrolimus houi. Lineage (NCBI taxonomy): Eukaryota > Metazoa > Arthropoda > Insecta > Lepidoptera > Lasiocampidae > Dendrolimus > Dendrolimus houi. Next base: position 16,471,168 of record CM077127.1, on the reverse strand, counting down.
TAGTAAAGAGTTTAGTGAAAAGTTTAGTAGGCAGTTGAGTGAAGGAGGAGTATAGCGTAGTTAAAAGGAGGTTCAGTAGCGAGCTACGCGCGGTAAATTCGAGGGTGAATACCGCAGCAGCAGGAGCTGGTCTACGCAACATTGGCGACGGTATTGTGAGTGCGTTTAGAGGCATCTTATCGTCGATACAGAGCGTCGTTAGTTGTGCGTTTAGAGGCAAAAATTGGTATTTTCTTCAAATCCTAACCTAACCTCCCCCTCTATACAATTATGTAGGTAGTTATGAACAACCAACGAGAAAATTAAATAAAAGTCAGATTTAATGTTATTATCCATAGATAACTAAAGTTATACCGCTAAACATCCATGCGGTATTCCCACAGGCACGATTGACCGGATTCGTTGAGTTTCACATATTGCAGCCATGACTTGAGGCAGTCTCGAAGCGTCCACTTCACACTCTTCAGGATAGACTGACAGAATCTCCTTTCGAATCACTTCCTGTAATGTTGTGGGTGAATTTAAGTAACATTATTACAAATATTTATGCGTTAAAAATAAAGGACAGTCAAGAAATTTAGTTGTTCTATTCTGATTCAAATCTCTATGCAGAAATATCCAAAAAGAAGTAGTTTCATCAGTGTCATAAATACAGACAACGGAAGCCACGACCAAGGACACAAACCTACTTCGTAGCTATGCAAAATATTTTCAAGACCTTAGCTACAATATTGTAATATAGCAAATTTATAAATGTAAACTAATTAAATAGTTATTAGAAGAAATTATATACTTGCTCATCCGGATGCAAAGCCATATACAACAAAAACCATGCAATCGTAACTGATGTTGTATCCAACCCAGCTCCGAACATATCAGCCAGAAGATAGAGCATTTGCTCATCTGTAACATATTTCGCAGCATCTTCCCCGTTTTCAAATCTCTTCTTTTGTTCCATTAAGAAATTATCCAAAATACAATCGTCTGCAGTTTCAATCAAAACATTTGGATCAAAGTAATGTTCTGTGTGGGTAGAGTGTTTGCTATAGGTAATGCATTTCATACGACCCTCTGCTAACTCATCATAAAGATTCTCATGCAACAAATATTCGGCGCCCTTTGGTTTTGTTATTCCGAGCATTTTTCGTCGTCTATGGATTATACTAGCGTACAGTCGATGTGTTTGCGCTTGACCGCGAACTAGTACCTCAATTGTTTTTTGAATCGACGAAGAAAAAAACCTAAAATAAAGTATTATCATGTAAGAAATCCACACACACATACACAGTTGACGCTATCAGCAGTTCTTTCTTTTATAGAAAAACTCAATAAAACCGTTTAATAATCGACTTATTATTTAATATTAAGAAATAATTTTGAAACGAAATTTCTTTAGAATCGTGATTTTAAACTCGATGAAACTAAAAAGAGATAAACACATAAATCTATATATAGGACTAGGCCTGCGAGAGAATGAGATACGAGGTTTAAATTGTGCAGCACAGATTAGAGAGTCAATAAGACCGATGATTAAACATAGGTCCAATTTGAACCGGAATAAACTAGTGATAATATTTTTTAGACTAAACAAGTGAAAAATTTAAAGTGATACTTAAAAAGTTTATTTTGTATTATAATATGTTGACGGATATAGTGTAAATGAATTATATTTATTTATATTAATAAAAGCTAGAGAAGAATTATCTGTGAGTATTGTCTTTGAAGTTTCACTTCTACTGCGTGTGAGCTGAGCTGCACACACATTTTTTAAACTTAAATCAATCATAAATTGAATTTCTTAATTTCAATTTTCAGTATGAAATTGAAGAGGAGCTAACTAGGACTTTCAATTTATGATGTTATAAGTTTAAAAACTATGTTTAAAATAAATGATAGTTTGATTGAAAGTTTCAATCGAGATACTTTTTATAAACTTTAGAACGTCTTAGCCTCATTAATTTTGTATGAGCGTACTTACTTGTGACGTCATACGTAGGTACACGTAAAAGGAGTCGAATAGTGCATTAATAAACAATCATTATTCTTTGAAGAGTAATTAAATTTATATATCATGATCTTTAAAATATTAGACGAAAACACGTTATTTTTGCGCCTGTTCTTTCACGTGTAAGAATATTAGAATTTCTTGTAATATGTGTCCACATTAATGTTAGGTAATTTCTCACTGAAGGTTTATATAACTATAAAATACATAATTAAGTTTTTATGTAAGGAAAATAAAGCCACTGCATAGAATTTGCAAAAAACTCTAGTGTTTTTATGTTATATAATATTATCAAAACCTATTTTATTATAGAACATACCTCACAAAGGGCAAGAAGTTGACGATGCCCGCGACCCCCATTTCGTGACAGCCTTCTTCCTGTATTTGTCGAAACCAACTCCATGTTTTGTCTTCAGGTGGGAATTTATATCCAAATATTATTTCATTGACAATATTTCCTAAAGAATTGGTAACTATTCGAGGAAGATCCATAGAAGCTTCAGTTTGTTTATCAATTCTCTACAAATACAAACGAAGAACACCATAACAAATAAGTACATTAACTCACAATAATCAGTTTTTACACGCAGTAATAATATATTGGTTTTGTGTAAAAGTATTTTATTTTCCATACAAACGCTCATAGTGATAATACCGCAAATTGTTTTTTTTAGAGTTCTAATTAGGTTATTTTTAAGTATATCTATATAATATATAGATATAAAACGTAGAAATGTATGTACGCGCATTAGCGCGTACATACATTTCTACGTCTCAAGTAATCTTGAGAACAACTTTACCGATTTGATGACATTTTGTGTGTGTTTGAGTGGGTCTCCGGATGGTTTAGATTTACAATTGAAACCGCTAGGTGGCGCTCGGATCGGGTCCTAGATTTTTATTTTTTCAGGGCAGGACAAAGTCTGTTGGGACCTCTAGTATTATATATAATATCATTTATGTTTATACATATGTATGTACATCGAATTTTAAGTTTACATTTGTCAAATTTATTTTTATAAGGGTCAATTTTTTAATCACTAGATAAAACTTATTCATTGAATAAAGTATAACATAGAAAAAATAAAAATGTAAGTCGCATGAATGAAAAAGTTAAATGGTTTCACAATTGAATTCACTCAAGTTATAATTTATTCGACTGATAACTGCTATCTGATGATTCAAGAATCGGCTCTTAGTTAAACAAATCTATTCGAAATCATGTTGAGTAATTAGGCATATAGAAGTTCATTTTCGTGTAAAAAAATCTTACTTAAAACATTAAATGTTGTAGTAAACAGTGTTTTTCGATGCACTCTGCTGGTTGCATTAATTAATTAACATTTCTTGATGATTATACAAAGAACTGATTCTGTTTGGGTTTGCAGTGGGCATTTATTTCTTTTGAAGTCCCAGCCAGACACTTTAATTTGACTTAAATTTATCTGTCTTGTAGATTCTTTAAATTATACAAATTAAGATTATTTTAATAATAATGATAACGAGCCCCAAGATTTAGTAATAAATAAATAAATTTAAATATCGGCTAACGCAAACACGCGTAATGAACCTTTTGAACCTAAATAAATAAATTGTATTACAATATCACTACTAATCACCCTAAAGGCTTATTTACTTTCAATACTTGGACGGCACTCTTTCCACTACAATTGAAGTACCTATATAAATGTGAAAATATTAGACATATGTACTTACTGCAAGTAATTCGTAAACTCCTGCTGCAATGCGTTTTTCAAGATTGTCTCGCGAGACACTATGTTTGCTAATGCCAAAGCTTTTAAGCCATGCTGTTATCAGTTTTCTTTGATCTTTCCACAAGTTACCCTCCGCACATATTATGCCTTAAACAATGATGAAATTAATAAATGTAATATTTTATTATAGCTTTTCTATTTTAAAACAGTGTTACGGCTTGAAAAATTAATTTTCAAATCGTATATCCGTCTACCTATACCAGGAATTCCCAAACTGTTTTGGGCGAGCGACCCCTTTTCCAAAATGAACTGATACCTCAGACCTCCATAGCCAATTTACTTTAAAATTTCTGTCTCTAGGTTTTTCGTATTGATACAAAATACTTACCAATTTTCGTTGCGGTTGGTTAATCAGTAAACTTGACATCATTTTCTCATCAAAATTTAACAAAATAAATGGACATAAAATTCAATAAATGTTAAGTATAATTAATAATTATTAATAAGAATTATGTAAAAATATTTAAGTAGATAATTACTTTTTTTTAAACCACACATTTTTACATGTAACATAACTTATACAGTATCTTGAGTGTTTCAAATAAGAACTTGTGTTAATTAATAGGGATCGATTTTAAAACCTCGTCAATCACTTTGGGAATCTCTGATCTATACCAATATTAAAATTCTGTCTATATTCAAAAAAATTACTTAATATCGTATCGATACTTAGTATCGTGTCGTATTTTAATGTCTTTTTTTTAAGTTTCTTGTGATAAAAGAAATGCCATAGGCTCTTTTTATTATCACCGTCACACTTATCCGAGGCAAATCAGCAGATTTCACACATAGGTAATCTCAATGTAGGTCTCCGCGCGATATTTAGATTTAGAATAGGGTTATTCAAAAGTATGATTATTAGTTCAGAAAAACTGTTTGGTTTTCGGATAGGATTTGAACCTATATATTAGGTTGGGGAAAAAGTTTCTTCGCATTTTATATAAAAATTCAAAAGGTTTTTTTATAAAGTTTATTTACATTTGGCTAAAGTATGTAGGTGCTATTTTGTTGGAAAACTTTTTGCCATCTTGTAGGTAGGGACGTGATCCCATTGCTATAAAAATTTTGGGGCTTCTGATCAAAAAACTGCGACAAGTGGTTTTGGCTGTCCTCTCGTGATGTTAACCTGACACTGCTTAAGGAATTCTGCAGAGACCGAAACAGGTGAAAATCTGAAGGTGCAAGGTCTGCACTATACGGCGGACGCATTAACACCTCCCAGCCAAACTCTCGTAATTTTTGCCGAGTGGCTAAAGATGTGTGAGGTCTAGCGTTATCATAGTGAAAAACCACACCCCTTCTGTTGATTAATTCCGGCCGCTTTCTCTCAACTTTTTGCTTTAATCTCATCAGTTGTTCGCAGTACAGTTCAGAATCGATGGTCCTGCCTGGCGATAACAGCTCATATAATGCCCTTCCAATCCCACCATACACACAGCATCACCTTGTTGTGAGTTAACCCGGGATTCGCCACAGTCTGTGAAGCCTGACCGGCCTTTGACCACGATCTTTTTCGCACGTTCTTGTCGTACGTGATCCACTTTTCATCACCAGTTATCAGCTTCTTCGAAAATGGTTCGGTTTCATTACGTAGTAATAAAGAATCACAAATGAGTACACGGTTTATTAGGTTTCTTTCAGTGAGCTCATGAGGCACCCAAATATCGACCTTTTTTGTGTACCCAGCTTTTTTCAAATGCACCAAAACCGTTTTGTGGTCAATTCCCAGTTCTCCAGCTACATCGTAACTACTAATATGCCGATCTTACTACACTTTTTCAAAAATGGCATCAATTTTGTCCGTAACAGGGCGACCAGAGCGACGTGCGTTTTTGATATCAAAATTTCCGGATTGAAAACGCTTAAACCAAATTTGCGCTACTCTCACAGATACTGCATTAGGTCAATAAACATCACAATTTTTTTTCGCGGCTTGTGTTGCATTTTTACCTTTTTTGTAGTAAAATTTTAAAATGTATCGAATTTCTTCGTAAGATTCACTCATTTTAACAATAAGAAAAACAAATGAAAATCACACATTTTCCTAATTTGAATTTGGAATTGTCTTCTTTAAAATTAAAACTTTTTAATGATACCAAAACCAGCCAGATACAAATGGTATAGCCAAAGAGTTCTTATTACAAGTTCATACATACTATATGCGAAAAGACTTTTTCCCCAACCTATTATATCCATTTTACATGTAGGAGTTTTTTTAAACAAAAAGTAAATTTTAAAAATGCAAATATAAGAAAAATTATAAATATAAAATTAGTTTTCGGTTGAGTTCTTCATTATGTTCTACATGAAACGTAACCAATGACAAAATTGAGGATTTGAACATGGCAGGACAGTCGTGCTCTCGACACGAGGGTAACTAAAAAGTTACAACGTCTCAACAGATGAGATGCCAATATTTAAGATGGTTATTGAAATGATTTGTCAATAACTTAGCCAACAAAAAAAAATATATAATTTAAAATATTGCGAAATGAAAATTTCTTAATTGACACGATTAGAAAAATATAAACTTTTGCAGTTATACATATTGTTAAGAGTTGCAGGACTCGAATTATGGAATGATTATAGAGTTTATTAGAACAATACAAACACGTATAGCACAGGTACAAATATAACCGAACGCAATAAGTCCAAACGTAATGCAGGAGATCGTAATTCAAATACACGCGCAAAGTTCGTCACTAAATAGATTACCGAATGTACACAAGTCTTGCTTCGCTTGTGGCTATCGCTCGACTGACTCATCTCTCAATTGGGGCTTTGCTTTGTACTGCACAAATATAATATGTCTGCCGGCAAGCTTCGACGCAATTTCTTAGAAATCGTAACCCATACTCCTATTTAATGATTGCCATAAAAGATTACAGTACACAATGGGCTGTTTTCTAATCACCAATTTTAAACACAAAGTAAACAAAAGAAGTCCAAATGCCGGTAAGGTAATAAAATGTGTTTCTACAGGGCTGCCTGCAGGTGTGAATTTGCCTTTGCCGGCACTAGGTCATAACAATATGTAATATATATTCAATAGAAATTTACAAATATTAGTTTCACTTACCATTTCCATGCATAATACCGTGGGTTAGGAATAAAGGAGCTCTTCCGGAAAAGTTTTCTTTAGAAAAAGCTTCTCTAACAAATTTGTGATCAGATAATATTACTGCATAAATATTTCCCATTTTCATTCCATATATAGGTCCATACTGTTTGGATAAATTAGTTAAAGTCTTGTGTGGTTGAAGCGGGTCTAAAAACGGCATATAACCAACGATTGGCAACCCCCAGGGCCCGGGGGGCAATACCTGCCAGTCCTTTATCTTCTTAAAAATCCAAAATCCAGCAACAAAAGTTATTAAAAACAATAATAATAAATCCATTGTTTTCTACAACAAAGTATAAAAACAATTTTAAATGTAATTAGTATTTTTTATTTTATACTCATTTAGTATTGTTTAGAAACCACTTGCAAGTACTCAGTGAGACAGGACATCTAAGACAATTTATGATATATGATCAACTTGGATATGCCTGCGACTTCGTTCACGCTTGACTTGAAATTTTCGCGGGATCCCCTGAACACAAAGAATCGCAGCATTTAAAAAAGAATGTAAGATATCGTTTCAGTGAAAACTTTTCGCATTAAGCTAATTTTTATACACCCAAACGACTTCATACCAAGGAGAATTCCCGGGGGATTCCCTGAATAAAAAATATCACACATTTTATTACATAAAATTTGCTATGGATCAGTGAATAAATCACGTTTGCATTCGAAACTTTTTTTAAACTAGCCATTTTAAATTATTCCCAAATAATCCCTGCAGGATTCCCAGGATAAAAGGTAGCGCAGATTTTAAGTCTAAGAATTTGCCGTCGATCAGTGAAAACCGCACCGATATCGGCCCAATAGTTTCTGCGTGAATCTCGAACAAACAACCAAACAGACAAGATTTTTTTTTTTATTGGACTTGACTTTATGTTGTTGGTCCGAAGACCTCACAACTTTACCGGGGTTTTCGGGGCGAGTGCCTTTGCGAAGCGAAGGCGCTCGAGCCCGGGGGGCAACTTGCTCGAGGGGGCTCCCTAGGGAGTTTCACCTCGGCTGGAATGTTGCCATGAGAGGGGGATGAATCTAATGATGCCCACCATAGGGCGACACAATGCACTAATTTAGAGCGGGCGACGGGTAATATAAAGCCCGAGAGGAAGGATCCCGGCGGACCGGGATCGGCGGTTCGCGGTGGCCTATGCTATCTTACTGCCGTTTCGCAACGTGTTATGGCTGGGAGAGAAGAAACGGCGAAAGAAACTTCCCGGCAACACGCCTAGTCTATCCTATGGGGGGGCTATGTCTCTTGGCGTCCCTCGCGGGGACGTGGAGAGATCGTGATTGGCGGCGTCGACGCCGCCGTCTGTGTCTGTCTGTCGGTACCTGCCAGCCTGCCGTCCTTACCGCGGGCGGGCTGATCCGGGCCAGCCGTTTTGTGATATCGTCGACCTTGTCCGTGAGGATGTTACGCGGTCGTCGCACGAGAGCATTTCGTCGAGGCTTATAATCGGACGCGAACACGACGAGGGGATTTCGATGGTGCGGCGCTAGATCGAAATACTTACGCGAGAGCGACGTAATGTAGCTTTTGATGGAGGGAAGCTCCAGATCGCGGTGGATGTCGACGTTACGCATATAGAGGGGAGCACCGACGGCTCTGCGCATGAATTTATTCTGAACGATTTGCAGTTTCTTTAAAAGGGCAGGCTTGGCATGGCCGAATACCACACTCGCGTATGTCATGATCGGGCGAATGCATGTTTTATATAGAGTAAGCTTGTGTCTGAGGGACATTTTGCTTCGTTTGTCTATCATGGGTGCTAAACGACCCATCACAAATCACGCTCTATTCCGGACTATAGTGATATGCTCGTTGAAGCGCAAGTTCTGATCTAGAGTGACACCCAGGTATTTGGTGTACTTTGCCCAGGAGATCTCTTGGTCGTAGAGCGAGATGGCTTTTAAGCGAAGGCAAGCGCGTTTGGGAGAGCGAAGCGTGCCCGGGGAAAAGAACATTGCTGCGCTTTTCTCCGGGTTTACCTCTATCCTCCATTTGCGAAACCATTCGCCTAGCTCTGTTACAGCTCCCTGTAGCCGGACGCAAGCCATTTGTTGATTGTGATCTGATGTATAGAGTGCGGTGTCATCCGCGAAGAGGGCCAACTCTACATCTGGAGTTTTTGGGATGTCGCTGGTGTACAGCGTGAAGAGTAGTGGAGACAGGGCCGAGCCCTGTGGTACACCGGATGTGAGTGGGTGAGGGGACGAGCGTGTTCCCTTCACTTGAAAACGGAAGCTACGGCCTAGGAGGAAGTCTCGCAAGATGAGCACGAGTCTGTCTGGCACACCGAACTGGTACAGCTTGTAAATCAAACCGTTATGCCAGACCTTGTTGAAGGCCTTAGCTACGTCAAGGAACAGTGCGGCTGTTCCTATAGAGCGGGAACGATGGGCAAAGTGGGATAGTATGTGCTCCGTTATGCGGTGCAGCTGTTGGACGCATGAGTGTCTGGCACCGAATCCAAACTGCTCATCGGGTAGTAGATGTTTGCTGATGGCAAAATCTCTAAGTCTAGAGGGGATGACCCTCTCGTAAAGCTTGCTGAGTGTGCTCAGTAGGCTGATTGGATGGTAGCTGGACGGTTTATTAGCCGGTTTTCCAGGCTTGTGAATACCGATGACATCTGCTTCCTTCCAGATCGCGGGGAAAGAGCAGTTTGTTATGGCGGCATTGAAGATGCTCACTAAGATTATAATCAAGTGGCCGGGGAGGAGTTTTAAGACGCGATTGTTAATGACATCAATCACTGGGGCCTTTCGCGGTTTGAGGGACTTGATCAGATCTTGCACTTCTTCGACCGTGACTGGGTCGAGTGTGGTTTCCGTTGGTAAGGAGGATGTACGTTCGACCTCGGAGTCCACCTCCGTCAGGTGTGACTGGTCGACGTTTTGTGTAGTGGGGGAGCATTGAAGCTCTAGACTCTGAGCAAGGCATTCGGCTTTCTCCTCGTCATCCAACGCCTCGGTGTTGTCGGCTCTTTCTAGCGCGGGTATGACAGTGAGGGTATCTGATTTGAGAGCTCTAGCCAGTTTCCAGTACGCTTGGTGAGTTGGTTCGATATCTCTCAACGTTCTGTCCCAACGTTGTTCCCTGACTTCCCGGATACGTAGTTTGACCTCGCGCTCTAGTTGGCGGAGTCGGACTCTGTTGTCTTCGGTAAGATATCTGTCATGAGCTCTGGAGGCGGCTCTCTTTTCCCTCAGCAGTACCCTCACCTCGTCCGGCAGGCATAAGTGGCGGTCATCCTCCACTGGCACCTGTCTGGACGAGTTCCGCACTGCGGATTGAAGGTGGCTGGTGAGGGCCTTGACCGCCGTCTCCGTGTCTTGGCGGGATTCGATGTGGTCCGGGATGCGGTCCAGGTCTTGTGATTCGGTTGCCTTGAGGAGGTCCCCAAGTCTCAACCAGTCCACAGAGGTCCTAGTTTCAGATGTCTGGTCCGTCTGTGGTCCTAATTTGAGGATAACCGGGCGATGGTCCGAGTCTATATCGTCCATCGTTTCGATCGAATGGAACTGAAGAGTTACGCCCCTCAGTAATGCCAGGTCGAGAGTGTTTGGGGTCCCCCAGTCGCGGTTGGGGGGGTATCTTGTGGGGGTCATGGGAGTTATTATATCAAACAAAAGATTGTCTGATATATTTATTAGGGCTCTGCCATTGGGGTTAGTGGTATTGCAATTCCACTGCTCGTGTTTGCAATTCAGATCTCCGGCTATTATAACAGGTGGGCCTAAGTTGAATAGGGCTTCTAGGTCTTTCTTAATAAGGATTTTCTGGCACGCGAGGTCTGCTGAGACTATGACTAGAGGTTGGTGGCCAGTCATTGCTAGTCTGCAGGCGGATACCTCCATACCTACAAGTGGTGGGGTGACTAGAGGCATGCAGTGTAGAGATCTTCTAAAATAGATCAGGGTGCCGCCACCACGGCCTATCCTGTCATGTCTAGTAACCCGATAGTTAGAGATCTTTGGATCTCTTTCACTCGGTTTCAGGAAGGTCTCCTGCACTAGTAGTAATCTACTTGATTGGTAACCAGGAAGTCGTGGACCAAGTCGCGCTGGTTTCGAAGGCCGTTGGCGTTATAAGTCGCCAGAGTCAATGAGCGTGGTTTATTTCTACCTACATGCGCCATTTGTTACCGGTAACAATAATTTAACTAGGTTGTTTAGTTATAACGACCTAAGTACCTGGAGGAGGTACGCGTGATCCATTTCGATCACGAGTTGATCCCGGAGGGAGGGTTGATCAGACTCTGCAACTTGTCTCAGTTTTCGAGCCAAGAGTTGGACCTCTGCTAGGTCGAAAGGCAAGTACTTGGCGAATTTAGTCGCCAAGGCTAAGTCCTCCGCTAAAGAGTGGTGGGGAGACGGCCCAGAAGGTGCTTTTAAAATGGGGGCGGGGGCAGGGGTTGCTGGGGGTAGGCAGGCCATAATTGGGGTGCGCGTCCTTAGTGGAGGGAACGCTTCCGTCGTGGGAAGACCCGTCCAGTGATTTACCACTGGAGGGGGGGCCGCCACGAATGCGGGTTTGTTCGGCACTTTTCTAGTGCCTTTTTGGGCGTTGCCCTTTACGACCTTTCGTTTGGGTCGGGGGGCGGCAGGACAGCCTCTGTAGTTAGCGGGGTGACCCGCTTGGCCGCAGAGAATGCAGCTCGGTGGCTCCGGGGAGTCCCGGGTGCGTGTGCACTCCGAGGTCCCGTGGTCGCCCAGGCACTTGACGCACCTGGGACGGGATTGACAATGTAGGACAGAGTGCCCATAAAGTTGGCAACGATGACACTGCCGCAGTGTATGTTTTTCGTGTGGACGTTCCACACGAAGGCCAGAGAGGCCACAGACCTTCTCAAGTTCGAAGATCTTTTTCCCCTCTGGGGAGAGGTCGAGGACAACCAATACTAGGTTTAGAGGAGACTTTGTTGCGTCGCCACTATGTATACGGTGCACTTCGTGCACCGGTAAAGCTTGGGACTTAAGGTCCTCGAGAATGTAGGAACACTCGATTTCCTGTGGGAGTCCGCGGATTACAGCCCGAAGGCGTTTTTCTTCCGGCAGGGCATAAGTGTAGTAACCGATTTTACGGTCACATAACAAGGATGTTAGGGAGCGGTGGTCACTTGAAGACGTGACCATAACTTTGATGCCGTGTTGGGTATCACGGGCTTCTTTTATAGAGATTGCCTTACCTGGCAGCTCTTTAGCGAGTTGAAGCCAATGGGCTTTCTCGCGGATGATCAGGGGTGGCGGCGGGCGCTGTGAAGGTGGCCCAGGGCGGCTGGAAGGTGCCGCTGTTGGTTTTGTGCCCGCAGTGAGGGCGGGGTTGGGGGGGAACTCCCTCTGGGTCTTCCGTTTTTTGGTACGATTGACGGCTATGAAACCGTCATCGTCTTCGTGGTTTAAGGGGATGTTCGCGGGAGGTGCGACATCCATGGGGGTAATTTCATCGGCCGGTGGAAGAGGGGCATCCCTGAGGTATTGCGGACCGTCAGGGGATAATTCGATTTCTCGACGAGAATCGATTACGCGGTGTATGGGCGATCGCGAACACGATGTCGTCGAACTCGCGGAGCTCGAACGCGGTTGTCCCGACGCGGAACCGCGAGAAAAAGAGGCGCGTGATTTTGGTGCCACATGGTGGGCATCGTTGAGCGGGGGTGCGGGCGGCGGGCGCGCCGGTAACACGGCGGGTACGGATGCGGGGGGCGCGGGGGGCACGGGCGCTAAGGCAGAGCGCAGGTGGTCAGCGATAAGCGCGGTGGCGGGGGTCGCGGGGGGTGCGGTGGTCGCGGCAGATGCGGGTGCGGGGGCTCCTTTCACGTGTAACTTGCGGGACACGGGTTTCTCGGAATTAAGTTCCGAGATAACGGATGCCATTGATTGGGACTCCGGAGTCCTCAAAAATTGGTCAAGCGCTTGAGGGAATTGCTGTCGTAAAAACGACAGCAAACCCTCCAACAGCAATGGAGAGAGCTCCACGTCGTCCACTGTCCCTGAGGGGGACGAACGATTTGGTGGAAAAACCACCTGATGACGCACTTTTCACTGCACTGTCACAGAAAAAACACAGATCGACCGGGTGAACGAACGAACACAACGAACACGAATAACGGACAGCCGAGGCGGAACGGGAAACGTGCGCGCGCGGCGAACGACAACGGGCGAATGAACAGACAAGAAATATTTAAAAAAATGCATCGTATTCTCCTTCATTTATACAGTGTATTCTAGTTGTTTTTTTTTTAATAGCTCTAATACAGACACGGCTTGTTAAGAATTTTATAATATTATAGATAATTATAATATGTCTAGAGTTACCTGCGGCTACGGCACATGTAGTGCTCTAGCTTCATTCTACTTACATAAAAACTTAATTCAGTTTTTTATACATAATATAATCGTACATAATAATAAAGAGAGAAACCAATTCCACATAGTCTAGACAAAACTACCCAGCAAAACATAAAGGCGATTCGAAGCCAACCTGATTTTAAGTAATACAATGAATAGCGTGTTGTTTATGACAGCGAAAGTTTTTGTTAACGAATAAATAAAATGAGTTTGTAGCGCCGTCTATTTTGCTAATCCGTCTATTATTCCAAGAAAGAACGGCATTTAGCGGGATAAAATATATCCAAAGGTGTTGAACTTGCGTTATAACTCAGAACTATGTCGAGTTTCATTCATATACGTTCAACAGTTTCCATCTTTTTCGCTATTTTCGTCTATCCCACGGAAACGACGTCATTTATCAGGATAAAAAGTATCCTAAGTTACTCCTCGGGATATACATAAGCTAGCTCTATGTCGAGTTTCATTTAAATCCGTTCTGGAATTTTCACGTAATGCTCTAACAGACAGACAGACTTTTGTCAGTATATAATATGTATTTTCGGAATCGGCTGGTCCGAATTAGCCCCTGATTTTTTTCACATTTTTAAATGCATTGTACAAACTCGAACCATTTACATATTTATTATAGTACCAGCTATGCCTGCGATTTTGTCCGCCTGGAATTTTTTTCGCGGAGCCCTAAAAAAACGTAAACAAATGTAGCCTAAGTTACTCCTTATAACATAAGCTGTCTCCAGTGAAAGTCTGATCAAAATCAGTCCAGCAGTTTCAGAGATTAGCCGGAACATCCAGACAGATAGGCAGACAAAAAAAAATCAAATTGATTTTTTGATATAAGTACCGTATGTACTTTCATAATTGCATTTATTAAAAAGCTGTTATTTTGACATTACAAACAGACACTTCAATTTTATTTATCTGTATGTATGTATGTATGTATAGAGTATAGATAGATTAAACAATCATTATGTTTTCTATTATCGCTCAGTCGCGCTTCAATACGGTGTCAATATAAAATTTTTAGTATTGATATTTACTATATGGAAAATTTAAAATTCTTAGGTGCCTGTGACTTATCGAGCCCTACCGCCATATTATCGTATACATGCATTTGTACATAAGCATATTTTTGTTTCAAAAGGCATTTCAAACCATTATTTTGTTTTAAGACTTGAAGGTTTTGATTCAGTAGGGTCTAATCTAACTAAAACTGAAAGACTTAAAACAAATAATAAAGTTTAAAATAACTTTTACAACAAAAAAAATATTAATAATCCATGTCGCTTACATTAAAGTTACGGTAAAGGCTCGTCATATCTGGACATCTGAAATAACGTAAGGATTCGTAGAATCTAAATACTAAATTAATTACTGAAGACAAATATTAGACAAAATATTATTATTATATAAAGATAAAATATTTGTCTGGAAAAGAGACAAGATAAATACAACAAAAATACTTCTAGTATAATTTTATAATATTAGTCAAATCTTCAACCATATACATTCGCTTCACTAATATTTAATTCGAAACGTATAAACACAACAATTTGAAGTTCTACTTTGTCATCAAAACTGTACACTAAAGGATTCGCCTTTCTAAATTTTCTGTCCAGAGTGATTTTAATTTAATCATTACATTTAAAAACGATTATCCCACAAGTTTTATGGTGCAGATTGATTGTGTAAGTAAATATAAAGTAAAATACACTTTAATAAAATATTATTTTATTACACAGAATAAAAATAATATTGTAACCTTTTTTATACTTTATTTTATTATTTTGTTGTGTAAAATTCAAAAGCATCTATTTTGTTATGTTAATATAGTCAATTTGTTTTGACAAAGACTGGATTAAAGTCGAGCATTGTTTTTACCATCTTTCTAGTGACGCAGCAATTAGATATGACAAATAAAATAATGCAACTATGTACATGTGGGAAACAACATATCTTTTCAATGTTGCATAAAATATATGTAGTCCTGTATAACAACTCCGTCAAATGACAAATAATGTGATCTATAATGCGTAGAGTTGCCTCTATAGTCAAGAGCTCTTTTCAGATAAAATTGATGATTTCTCTCTTTTCTTTCACCTACACCTATTTGGGGTCGGCAAAATATGTCTTTTTCTTATACATTCCTATACAATTGATGATAATACGTAAATAATTTTTCATATCCTATTATAACCAAGATTTTTGTAACTAATGTATTTTTGTAACTGTGTTTTGTTAAAATATATATTATTTTAAAATATTAATCAATTAAAATAGTTTCAATATTGTTAACCGACTTCAAAAAGGAGGTGGTTCTCAAATCGCCTGTATGTTGTTTCTTTTTTGAATGTTTGTTACGCAATTTCTCCGCTTCTCGTGAACCTATTTTGTTTTTTTTATTCGAAAGAGTATACGTCCGACGCGATCCCATTATCACCAAGTTAGGATCTGATCGGATGAGTGGATCCCAGGGAAAAAGGGAGAAAACCTCGAAAATTATGTTTGTTATGCGATTTCTCCGTCAGTTGTGAACGGACTTTCAAACTTTTTTTATTCAAAGAATAACAATATACTTGCAAGGTAGTCCCATTGTCATCAATTCATGATCTGATGAGTAGATCCCAGGGAAATCGAGAGAAACACTCGAAAATTATATTTATTGCGCGATTTCTCCGTCAATTGTAGACCAATTTACATTTTTTTTTTACAAAAAACATACTCCTGAGATGGTCCCATTTTCACCAAGTTAGGATCTGATGAGTGGATCCTAGGGAAATTGATAGCAACCCTTGTTGAAGAGCGCCTACACTCATCGAAAGACAAACTTTTATACGCATGCTAGTATTACAATTTCTACAGGCGCTTAATATATCATTTCTAAAACTATTCAAGTATTTGCGCAACTAAAAAATAGAGAAAAAATAACAAAAAAACTGACTTCAAAAAAATAAAATGCAAAAATATCTAACTATAGATGTGACTTCAAGCTAAGAATTGAAAAACTAACTAACTAAACTAATTAAAAAATATTATTCTACATCTTGAAGTCGGTGCAAAAGTAAAACATATAAATTACTATATTTTGTGAATTTTGTTGCTGTTTTTTATGTTTTACTTGGCACTGACTTCGATATGTTAAAGAAAACATTTATATTTTCTTTTTAGTGTCGGTTTTATTTTCGTAAAAAAATAGTTTTGAATTGTCAGCTACTTGTGTTTCAGTTATGATTATTATGCGTAGGTACTGACAGTGGGATATAGTATTTTGCATTGGCTGCGGTATATGTATGGCTTAGGATTAAGATACGTACACATAGAGCCAGCAGAGGGATTTGGTTGGCTTTTCGTTCTATGTAATCTATGTTTCGTGAAATAGTCGAATGTACGGATTTGTTTAATGTTACCGTCACACTGTAGACTTCAGGCAAACCTTTACTTTCCTCAATTGGCTCCTATATGTACACGGCTTTAGAGAATGCATGACGCCACGCATCGTAGGGTTGATGACTCGCTCTGCCGTGTTCTAGCAATGCTAATATCGTAGCTACCATACATAGATTGTTTTGATCGAAGATTGCTAGAGTGATTATCCCGCGCACAAGCGCGCGCGTCATTGGTCGTGTTCAGGTTTTTTAAATATCATAGCTTTGTAAGAGGCATTCTGTATCAACTGCTTTGTTCATAATAATGAGCGTTAATAAGTTAATTGTAGTCAAACATTAATGATCTAAAAAAACTTGATTGCGGCCAATGGACAATGCGTTGGACAAACGCCGGGCCAACAAGGAGAATTGCCTGCTATTAGTGTAGACGTTAACTGTTTGGTTGAATAAACACAACTGTGGCAACCAATAATACTTTTGGTTCTGAGACAATGACAACGACATGTCAGATAAGTATACACCTTGCTATCATATGTAGGTATATTGCTATCTAAATTGATGACGCGATTGAATAAGTATTATGGTATTTATTATTTAAATTTATATTTTTAGATGCAGAATGTGTCACCTTGAAACTAACGAGATAAGGTTCAATGTTGAATATCACACGGACACGGTCCTACCAACCTCATAAATTAGTATTATACCGTCTGATCTACGCCAACTCACGGGTAAATTAATCAATGTACAATCAATTCCACCTTATTTATTGAAAATAATCGGAAAATTAGCACTTATAAGTGAATTATATAATAATATGTATGTTCAAGTCTTACCTACAATTGTTGAACGGTTTCAAAAAAATTGCCACTAGTCAGCAGATAGCGCCCTATATCAAAAGCAGAACACTACTGGTCACGCGCCCTGTCGTTGGTGGAATGCGTATTATTGCTGAATGTTCGGTCTCAACTGAAAAATAAATCGGGTAAGTGCTTAGCTGTCCATGCGCAACGAAGGGTGCTGTACAGGTGACATAATTATGTCGATTGTTTTCGTTATTAGGTTACAAAACCAATAAAATAAAAAGTAGAAAATACTCCACATCTTAAAAACTAGAGGGATATTGCTCAGAACAAACTTAGTTGAACGTATTAAGCTTTACTACTTTGATCTTCTGCAAAAATTTTCACTTCTTATTTTAAAAGTTAGCTGACAAAAATTGTGTCCGCCATCAATTTTTGTCAACCGACAAACAGACAACTGATTTTGGGAGCTAATATTTTGCAAATTATTGACTTTATTTAAAAAATATATAAGAACTTTTTCACAATCTAAATAATGATAAGTTGATAACCCAGAGTCGTGTGGTGTGTCCCTACCTACAAACATGTATGTACACTGACAAAATGCAACTATTTGGCTGAAAGTCAGTATATTTTTATTTTTTTTCTATGCCGAGGATGACCATAGGATACTTTTTATCCAGAAAAATGGGATAGTTTTCCGGATAAAAATATTTTTTTCTTTCTGTTTGTTATGCTTTTACGGAAAAACTGATGGACCGATTTGGCTGAAATTCTGTACATATGTAAATTTTATACCGAGGGTGAACAAGGGATACTTTTCATCCCGGATTATAGGATAGATTTATATAAAGGTTATCCCAGAAAATATAACAGGTTTTTATTTGTGGTTTGCCATTTTCGTCCTTTTGTTTATTTTGGTCAATTTGGTCATTTTAGTAGATTTGGTAGTTTTGGTCGTTTCGGTAGTTGTGGAAGTTTTATTAGTTTTGATTGGTTGTTTTGGTAGTTGTGGCAATTTTGGTAGTTTTGGTCGATAGTTTCGGTACTTTTAGTTGTTTTGGTACTTTTGGAAGTTGGGGTAGTTTTGGTAGTTTTTATAGTTTTAGTATTTTTGGTAGTTTTGACAGTTTTGGTAGTTTTGATAATTTGGTAGTTTTAGTAGTTTTGATGTTTTGGTAGTTGTGGTAGTTTTTGTAGTTTTGGTCGTTTTTGTAGTTTACAGAGAGATAGATGGGGGATATATAAATAAACCTAGAATGGGTTGAAATATGGGATAAAAGTTTGTATGGGAGACCAATCATTTCTCAAGTTTACAGATATAAAAAATCATAATCTAAAAAAACCGATAGTAGCTCGAGCTGTCTGTCTGAATACTGAAAACGGAGATAGATACTTTGCATCCCGGGAGATGGGATAGTTTGCGATATAAAATAAAGTAATCTTCCGAGGGCAAATAGCACCAACATAAATATATAATACATATGTATTAACACCTGCTCTTTAAACAAGAGGTACGCAATATAGTTTGACCCGCGGGGTAAACTCTAGTTTCTTATAATAAATTATATATATTGAAATATATTATTATTATATATATATGACTATGTATATATGTATATATTTGTATATTTATTTCTTAAATTAGTTTGAGTATTTATGTATCTATTGACTTTTTCCTGCACCACCTACATCGCTTGATTCAAATTTCTTTGATTTAGGTTGCCTGGAAGAGATCGCTTTGAGCGATAAGGCCGCCTATTGTATTGCCTATATAATATTGTAAAAATGGTCTGTTTTTGTAATTGTATATTTTGGTGTGCAATAAAGTGTTATCTCTCTCTCTCTAAAATGAACAAGTTAGCAGTACGCTAAATAAATTCTTTAACATTACTCATTAACACTTGACATCTTTATCTTCCGTAGTCACGGCTACTGAAAAGTGGCTGAAACGTCGGATTAAAAATGAAATAAAATATCTTAGGCTTAAAACTGTTAAAACGTAGTTTTGTTATTTTTCTCGATTTCGGTACATAACCTCGTAGCGCTAAATAGGATTTCCCCCTTGCTCTCAAATTTCATACATTTGTACCCAGAAGTATTCGAAAAAAATGACTGTGATACAGAAAAGATAGACAGACAGCTAGACAACCAGGTATCGCTATTACATAAGGATTCCACTTTTGCCAAAATGCCTACGGATCCGTAATAACAATACTCCTATAAAAATTATAATACTCCATTTAGATTTCAAATTTAAAGATTTATGCTCACTATTTCCAGAAAGTTTCGACAACCTCTGAGTTTTTTTATGGTTACTTTTGTAAATATCCTATTTAATGCGCGGTGGGCACTTTTATTTGAACAGAGTATCTATTACATCTTTTCAATGTATACTATGCCGGCCGAACTCTCATATTCATTCGGTATCTCGGGGATTTTTACATTTCGTTGTCCAGGTAGTTCAGTCGATTTGAATACTTGGGTCTGCATCATTGACTCACAAATTAAGATCTCAGAAATCTGAGATGTATAGTCGCTTGATGGTTTTTAAAACTTCTTCACTAAAAGTTTGTGAAATCTAATTCAAACTCAAATTCAAATTTATTTACTTGCATAAAACACGGTTTAAAAGGTGTTACAAAAATTATATTTAAGTACACATGTTTTTGCCAGATTGGCGTGCAGATTTAGCTCGTACAATTGATTACAATATTATATTATTTATACAATTAATTAGAATATTATATGTCAAAATTTCAATCAAAAATAATTAGCGTCCACAGTCCCATAGTCAGATAATTAAATCTAAATCTATGTAAACATTAGAAATATTAAAATAAAGTAATTATTGTGTTTACTATATTCTGATTGTAAATAATCAGACTTGATAATAGGAACGAACTTATTTTCAATATTAGCATATTCTTAAGTATGATTTACAGTTGCTTTAGTTAAGTAATACGTTAACTTACAAAACTGGGTAGTTAAGCCCTAATTATGTATGGAAAGACATTTTCCAGTTTGATGATAAGTTGTCGATTAAATAAAAGTCCATGTCCAAACGATGATAAGGATTTTTTGCAAATTAACTAACAACTAACCTAAAGTAAATGTAATTCAGGTCTTATTCGATACCATATAATATTAGGTTGGGGAAAAAGTTTCTTCGCATTTTATATAAAAATTCAAAATGTTTTTTTATAAAGTTTATTTACATTTGACTAAAGTATGTAGGTGCCATTTTTTGGATAACTTTTTGCCATCTTGTAGGTAGGGACGTGATCCCATTGCTATAAAAATTTTGGGGCTCCTGATCAAAAAACTGCGTCAAGTGGTTTTGGCAGTCCTCTCGTGATGTTAACCTGACACTGCCTAAGGAATTCTGCAGAGACCGAAACAGGTGAAAATCTGAAGGTGCAAAGTCAAGACTATACGGCGGATGCATTAACACCTCCCAGCCAAACTCCCGTAATTTTTGCTGAGTGGCTAAAGATGTGTGAGGTCTAGCGTTATCATGGTGAAAAACCACACCTCTTCTGTTGACTAATTCCGGCCGCTTTCTCTCAACTTTTTGCTTTAATCTCATCAGTTGTTCGCAGTACAGTTCAGAATCGATGGTCCTGCCTGGCGGTAACAGCTCATAATGAATAATGCCCTTCCAATCCCACTATACACACAGTATCACCTTGTTGCGAGTTTACACGGGTATCGCCACAGTCTGTGAAGTCTGACCGATCTTTGACCACGGTCTTTTTCGCACGTTCTTGTCGTACGTGATCCACTTTTCATCATCAGTTATCAGCTTCTTCAAAAATGGTTCGGTTTCATTACGTCGTAATTAAGAATCACAAATGAGTACACGGTTCATTAGGTTTCTTTCAGTGAGCTCATGAGGCACCCAAATATCGAGCTTTTTTGTGTACCCAGGTTTTTTCAAATGCACCAAAACCATTTTGTGGTCAATTCCCAGTTCTCCAGCTACATCGTAACTACTAATATGCCGATCTTGCTCCACTTTTTCAAAAATGGCATCAATTTTGTCCGTAACAGGACGACCAGAGCGACGTGCATCTTTGATATCAAAATTTCCGGATTGAAAACGCTTAAACCAAATTTGCGCTATTCTCACAGATACTGCATTAGGTCCATAAACATCACAAATTTTTTTCGCGTCTTGTGTTTCATTTTTACCTTTTTTGTAGTAAAATTTTAAAATGTATCGAATTTCTTCATTAGATTTATTCATTTTAACAATAAGAAAAACAAATAAAAATCACACATTTTCCTAATTTGCATTTGGAATTGTCTTCTTTAAAATTCAAACTTTTTAATGATACCAAAACCAGCCAGATACAAATGGTATAGCCAAAGAGATCTTATTACAAGTTCATACATACTATATGCGAAAAGACTTTTTTCCCCAACCTATTATTACAAAATAAAAAATACTAATATTGTCAATTTTTTACTTGCGGGTTGTCCTTCGAGAGGGAACTTCATTCATATTTTATGAACTCTGCAAAATATCAAAATGGAAAATACACGAAAGATTAGGATTCATTTCCTGTTTTAGTCGTTAACATTTTCATTTAAATTCTTTGAATTGTTTCGAGACAAAGTGACAGATAGAAATATAAACAAAATTTTAAAACGGTAAAAACAGTTTTTACTTAAGTATTGTGTTCAGTTTATTTGAAAATCACAAAAAAACACTTAATTTTATTATTTTCTAAAGTTTTGCGATGAACAAGTAACTGCTATCCTTAAACAAATAAACGACTGAACAGATCTTGGTGAAACTTACTAAAGAGATAGTTTATTCAGCTAGATTTTTTTGTATTTACATTTGGAATCGTCAACGAATACCCATCATCGTTAGTTACACAACTAGTTGAAGTAGAAGATGTAACGATCGCTATTTTCACGGTCGCCACAAGTCTTAATGATCAGCTTTTGCGAACAAATAAGAAGTATAGTGCTTACATACAATACTATGACTTCTCAAGTACTTTCGCTTCCAATTATTTCCAATCCGCATTTCACAGAAACTATCTAAGGAAATGATAATGTTAGAAGATGCTTCTATTCTCAGAAAGTACATTATCGACGCCCCCGTTCAATAAACCAGTACGAAAAAGTTCAAATTTTACAGGAAAAAATATTTTGTATTTTGTGGACAGTAAAGTTCTGTGCATTAAAAATGTCGAGGGGATATTTTTAATAAGTAACAATAGCAAAATCAGAAGAAAATTGCATATATAGACCCTAAGTCACAGATGCTAAATTTGATGTAACATTTTTTTTCAGTAATGGATTATTGCATGGGGGCGTTGATATACCTACATTTCAAAATAATCGATTCGTTCTTAAAGTCCTATCAATAAGAAAGAAATTTTAAAAATGACTTTCACACGTATAGATGCATTAATTACATAATAGTAAAATAATAATAATGAATATAATATTTTAATGAATTAAATGTTGTACTGAAGAGATCTAAGTATAAAAAATAAAGTTGCTGGGAGCTTGAGATGAAGGGGCGAGGCCGCGTGCTGCGCGGGCGCAGGCGGCGTGAAGTGTGAAGGCCGGTCAGCGGCCGAGCTACTCTTATCGAACCAATCATAACGATCAATTCTCCCAGTATCGACTGATATGAGTATTAGCTTGACCACGTGCCACTGATTCAATTCATTATTACGAGACGCAATCGCCCGCTCAGTTATTACCAAAGCGTGAACTAATATTAAAGTTACGATAACCTAAGCTGGTTTTGCTTTTGTATATTTATTATGACATCAAACAGTAATGTATATACTCGTACATTATACTTTTATCATTTTTTATTTATCACTGATAGAGTAGCATTACCGTAATATATATCTAAAAAGTTATCAAAAGTATTTGATACAAAGAAAATGCATTTTTATTAATTTGTAAGCTAAATAGAGTTATAGATTAAGTATAGTAGCTGTACCCGCCACTTCTTTCGCTCCAGTCTTGTACTTTATATTCACATCTTTAAACCTTACAAGATATGCAAACGAAATATGCCTATGCAGAACTAATTTTCAAATAAAATCGTAGTTTAATATGTACAATTTTCATATGCCTAAATGCGTTTAATCGTTTCAGGGCCTATTCGAAATAAACTAACAGATAAAAAGTTTTAGGCGTTTATTTATGGTATCGTATAAATAACAGTTTATATGTGAATTATGGCAATTTATTTTGAAATCATAGAAAGACACTTTACATACACATATTATTAGATACGTCTGTTTCTTATAGGAGAGTAGGCAAAGATGTTGAATCTCCATATACTGCGATCTTGGCACACACCTTTCAGTTCATCGAATTTCATTCATCTTTTCATATATCATATTTGAGGAGCTTGCGACCTGACGTTTCTACTTCAAAATATCTGCTATTTGATCATGATGACTTCGTCGGGGTCTACTGGTATTAACTCTATTATCCATACTGCTGTAATGCACAAATGTTCTCTCAGTCTCCTTTAATCCTCTTTCCTTCTACACGTATATACATATAAATCCAAATTAAGTACCAAAAATGTATCTATTGCTATTATGTAGAACTAGCTGTTGCCAGCGGCTGCGCTAGTTTAGATAAAATAGTCATAGATTGAATAATAAAAATAAGTTAAAAGTTAGCCCCTTTTTCTTCCCGTTAGGGGTTGAATCTCACAAAAAGCCGATATACGTGTACATTTATTTCTAAACAGAAGCAGGTACCTACATAAAATGTTGTGCTTCTTACTTTGAAAATGACGGATTTTCATACAAACTTTCATCCCCTTTTTCACCCTCTTAGGGGTTAAATTTCCATAAACGCTGATATACGTATACATTTATTTCTAACTATAAATAGGCATATAACATTTTGTCCTTATTTTTAAAATAACGAATTTTCATAAAAAAATTCGCTCCCCTTTTCAACCTTTTATCCGTGCAGGAACGGAGAAAGAATACAATTTCCTGCGGCCTGGCGGCCTGTCGTAGGAGGCGACTAAATAACCCACAGCCAGGTGGTACGGCATTTGCCCGACTGGATGGCTACCACCCCTGGTCTAGAGTATGCTGCCATAACAACCTTGAGTTGTGTTCCGGCATTAGTGGTCAGATTCCAGTCTCCCTTAACAGAGCAGCAGCGCATTTGTAGCACCTTTAGTGTTGCAATTGTCCATAGGCGTTGGTAACCGCTTTCCATCAAGTGGGCCGTTTGCCTGTCTGCTGAACTCATGTAATAAAAAAAGTAAATAAAAAAACCTCTTAGGGGTTGAATTTTCAAAAATCCTTTAATTACATCTACAGTATAGAAGGAACCCGCAAGCAACTTTTCACAGTCCTATTCCCAATTGTTTGGGCTGTGGGTTGATATGTCAGTCAGTCAGTGAGGTCAAGCAATTCTATATATGTACTAGTACATCCCCGCGACTTCGTTCACGCTTTACTTGAAATTCCAGCGGGATTCCCGGGATACAAAGTATCGTAGCATTTAAAAAAAGAATGTAAGCTAACGTTTTAATAGAAACTGTATTGGAATAAGCTAATTTTTATGCATCCGAAAAACTTCAAACCGCTCCTAGGAAAACACATTTTATTACATAAAATATATAATAAATAAAATAATAATAATTAATAAAAAGTAGCGCAGAGTTTGTCTAAGAATTAGCTGTCGGTCAGCGAAAACCGCATCGAAATTGGCTCAGTAGTTATAATGTACAGACACTGCATGTTTAGAATTTTATACATAGATAGATAATGTAGTAGATACGCACAGTATACCTATAGTAGGGTAGTTGACAGTTGAATTGAGTAAGATACTTTTATCATTTTAGAAAACATAACGTCATATATTTATCGAGACACGCAGCGCATTAATTTTTGTTTAAACATTAATATGACAAATTATAAGGATGACATTTTAAAAGAACGCTGATAGCAAAGTATTTTAAGGTACGTTCTTTTATATATAAATGATTTAAAAACGTGTTTGTACATGTATCATCTACACAATTATATATCATACTAGGGTATTTGGATGTCTGGAAGTATAGCGGGTAGAGTACAATCTTTTTCCATTCTCATGCAGCCATCGTACAGTTATCCACCGAGTAGAGTTACTGACACAATGCAAGGTTAACGAGAGGTAGACGCCCGCGCACTTCGATACACAACATTCGAGAAGGACACTAATTTTTTATCGAATCGGAATGACCAGTGGAAAAACCAGCTAAAATGTTTAAAATGTCTAGAAATAATAAATAATTAAATACTATATTACTCTTGTTTTGGTGTGGTTGACGAACTATTGTTCATAATATTGGTTTTATTTATTTATATAAATAATAAGAGTCAAAGGGTTCCAATCCTAGCCGGAAAGCATGCACTACTTAGGCAGATGTCTAATCTAATGTGTATATTGCTATAATTACCACGTACCGGTGAAGAATAAAATTGTGATGAAACCTGCGCATCGAAATAACCGATATGTCAAACCAGCCAGTACGTCTTGGACAAGCGTGGCGACTACTGTCCGTTCCCCTAAAAAACGGGCAGCCCCAGCCCAGTAGTGGGACGTTTATGGGCTGTTATTATTGTTTAATTAGTAGAAACGTCACAATTCTCGTTTGCTATTTTATAATCTACGGCGAAGGTAGATTCGTAATGCATTCAAATAAATATAATAAGGATTGAATTTTTTAAGTCTAGGTGGGTGTGGACGGGCTTTCAAAAATCATAATAATGTGTCTTAGCAATTTATTATATTCATAAAAATAGTCGAAATATTTACTTCGAAATATAGGTGAAAAGAAAAATATGGGAGAGTTTTAAAATGTTCTAAAAAAGCATTTTGAACAAGATTCATCTAGTTGTTTTAAAAATAAAGTTTTTTCAGTTAATTTTATTTTTAAAATAATAAATGTAATGTAGTGCTTTCGGGTTTGTTTTCGTCAATATCGAGAATATTTACGGATTATGTAGTACTTTTAGATGGGAGGCGGTTACTTATGTGTATGCGGAAACAAAATTGTTAGAGGTTTTTAGGTAATTTGTTAGATATTATTGCTTTTAAATTATATATTTGTCTGTGGTTTCTATTCAACAAAAACTAGATTAGTTTTTGTTGAATAGAAACCACTTAGTTATTTTCATAAATAAATTATTACGCTGAAAATGCTTTAAAATGTATGCCTACGTATATACATTATGTTTCTTCACTACGTATGTATTAATTTTTGCCGATTGTTATATAAGCACGTGAGTAGTTAGTTGGTAGGATAGTAGTAAATTTTTACGCCATTTCATTTATGTCCATTTTTCTGTGATGTTTTGGAGCATTCAAAAATGTAACCACAAATTTATTAGTTTTAGTTTAATTTATTTCTTTATTTTATATAATTTATTAAATGCGAGAGACAAATATAGATATGATTTATAGTTATTGTTTTCAGAAAATGATGAAAGAATTTGGACACTAGATGGCAGCGTCTTCGTCGTGTACGTTTCCTCCCTCTAGAGTTTTAACAAAACCTTTGTATGACCAATTGCGAAACAAGTAGAATGCATGTACGGTGTTACAGTCCTGCGACCTTGCCTGATACAAGTTTTTTGCTTTCATTAAAATTTGTTAACTATACCTGACAACAAGTGTTTCTTGAAAATAATTCAATTCGTTTTTTCTTCAAATGTTTTTCGAATGTCATAATTCTTTTCGTCGTTTTATGTTGATCGATAAAAGGTTACATATTGCAAAACTAGTTTTACGACTCTACTTTTAGTGGAATGTTTATCTCGTGATGAGTTCACCGTAGATTCTAGTCGAAAGGGTCATTACGTTGGAAACACTCGACCAGCGAAGTCAATGGAAAATTTAATGAGACACGTTTATCAATGAGCTTTATATCCAAAGCTAAACATATTGCGAGCTACTGCCACCATAAGCCTAATGGCCAGAACTTGTCTGCTGCCACACTACCGGTCACCTACTCCTGTTTAGTCATTAAACGCTCTACATTATTAGGAATCCGTAGCCATTTTAGCAAAATAGAGGTCTGTCCAACTGTCAAACCACTATTTTTTCTTAGGTATTACTGTATCTAGAGTGTATATGGATGTTTGATTCGAAGATATAATATTGCCTACATACCTCTATAATATGTCGCCCCACAATAGTATTATGAATCTGCAAAAAAAAATTAAGATTACCTATAAGTGATTTTTTGAAGTGAAGCTTCTTTAGAATCATTGTGATATGAAACGAAAAAGCGACACTAAAAAGAGATAAAAATATAAATCTATAGGATTAAGCCTGCAAGAGAATGAGATAGAATACATTATATTTAATCATTTAAACACTGCTCATACAGATAAAGTTTGGAATGTTTTGATGTTTTTCGTTAATACTTCAAATTTCATGTATTAAAGCTTATATATATTATAACAATATAATATATGAAATGTGAAGTCACGAAATTTAGAATCCCTCCAACCCCTTGTCACACTTTGTTTCACTTCTACTGCGTGTGAACTGCACAATATTTTTTTTTGTAAATGAACTTACATTTATATAGTTGTGTAGGGTATATATAACAAATCAGATCTTGAAAAATCGTGCATGTATTTTAAATATTTTTTTTATTTTAGTCAACAATAGGTGGCGGAGTTGAGCTTCCAAAATCGTAAAAATTGTGTGACTACCCTGGGGCCCAATTCTGCTATTACTATCTCGACAAAATCGCCGAACACTACCGTTTCAATCGTAGGTTTGCCTCATTGCGGTATTATGTTAATCCCAATGGCGTGCCCGTGGAAAGCCACTCTATCGTTATTAACATAGAAAAGCGAAACCTCTCAAAATAAATGTTTAAAATTTTGGTAGCTTTTCAATATTCATTTCGGCTAACGCCATATCTACTAACAATAATACCAATTTTTTTGTACTACTATTCTACCGCGACGATATCGAGAAAATGTTGTGGATTTAGTAGATTACGAATTTTTGACGCTAAATATGTTTCCATTGCGAAACATATTTTGAATATTTTCGCAATGACAAGATATTGAAATAGCAGAATTGGGCCCCTGGTCTGAATGATTGGGAGGAGATGGACGGAGATGGAAAAATTTATTTAACATCAAACTGTACAGCTTTAAAAGTAGACTCTTCAAAGGAAAATTACAATAATTGAAATAAGATATTTTTTTATGATAGGCTATTTTTGATTATTTTTTATGGTTCTCTAGCAAAATAACAATACAGTGGACGTTTGTTACTCATACATAACCCTTCAATGTCTGTGGTTCGATACGCACTTGGCCGATTTTTTGTTTATCTTTTATACTCATAGGTCTGCACCAGTATGCTTGCACGCCTGACCGTATCCCGTGCAAATCCAACTTCGTTTATTTTTTGTTTCGAAAAAGGTAGTCGACCAGGCCTGGCGCGACCAGGGTCAACGAATCGAGCCTTTTTGCCTCAAACATGTGCAGCTGTTGCACAATAGTCAAGAAATTACTGGCATACGAGCATGGTGGTCGAGACTTTTATAGCTACATGATGTTAAAGCTGTTTTGTTATAAAGACTATAAATGGATAGAATGCCGTTTATAATCATTCATCACAGTAATGGCAGTAATCTTGATTCACGCAGCATTTCCACGTTTACAAGAAAATGTAGGGCAGCAAATGCAATTTATTGTTACTATGTAAGATATCACCAACATTATACTGCGATGGATAAAATTCAAATGACTTAATCTGACGGTGAAATGTTTTATTATTTGTTTATAAGTTAGATAGCTAAATTGGATTATTATATTAGATTTAAGCGGTGAAAATAACATTACATTAGTTTATTATTAGCAAATAAAATTAATAGTTTTCTTGGACACTAGATTAATGACTTTAAAATAGTGCAGATAAGGTATACCCATGCTATATATATGTTTAGAAATTGATAATATTGACTGTTTGACCGATCACCGTAAAAGTTTATTTCTTATTTCATGGAGAAGGTTTTGTAATATCCACTTAGTTATGACTCGTCACTAGATGGCACTGCAATGCACCGTTTAAGCGATCGCCATGAAAATTGCAATATATATTAGAATTGGATCACAGCAAATATTTCCATGCTTTATACATTTATAAGTACTTATAGATAGTGTCACTTGTTCATATTTTTAACACTACGGATGTCGATACGTTGCGTATACCTATGTATAACGTAGCAACAAGGTCTTTTAAACTAAATATCCTGTTTAGGTACGAACCCTTTGAAGAGCCTGAATAAGAATAAGTGGTGATGAATACTAATTACTGCGGCTAGGCGGGCTACCGTAAGAGGCGACAAAACAATCCACAGCCAGGTGGTAGAGCATTAGTGCGTTTCGAAGCCCACTATTACTAGAGTAGCCACCATGACAACCTTGAGTAATATTCTGGCATTAGAGGTCAATTCCAGTCCCCCCTAAGAAGCTGGTAGCACGTTGGTAGCAATTTTGGTGTTGCAAATGTCCATAGACAACAGTAACCACTTTCCATCAAGTGATCCGTCCGCCATACACCAGCAATAAAATATTGTATTGTAGATTATAGCGCTCTGGGGATACCACGAAGTGTTGGCATACATGCAGCAAAAAGAAAAAACACTACCCACGTTTGTTTTTATGCCTTTCAGTCGATAGCCATGAAAATTAGTTACAAATATGTCATCACATAGAAACAAAATAATTTAAGAATTTTACTTTGATTTATAAATATCTAATATAAATAACTAGAGGTATCCCCGCTGTTGCGCCGGGGGTCAAACCCTAGTGTGTGCCTCTTGTTTAAAAAGCATGCATTAATACAAGTGACACTGTATTAAATTTTTATGTTAATGCTATTTGCCACCGGAAGATTCACTTCATTTTATATCGCAAACTATACCATCTCTCAGGATAAAAAGTATCTATGTTCATTTTCGATATCAAAACTACATAAGTATAAAGTTACAATCCAGTTCTCCAGTAGTTTTCCGCAAAAGCTTAACAGATAGACAGACCGAGTAACTATCCCATTTTTTTATAAATAATAATATATCTAATAATATATCTAATAATAAAACTGCAAAGGTCGAATTTCTGTACATTGAAAAAAAATGCTAAAAACCGAATCAATGTAAGATGTAAGAAGTGAAATATTAGGTTGGGGAAAAAGTTTCTTCGCATTTTATATAAAAATTCAAAAGGTTTTTTTATAAAGTTTATTTACATTAACTAAAGTATGTAGGTGCCATTTTGTTGGATAACTTTTTTCCATCTTGTAGGTAGGGACGTGATCCCATTGCTATAAACATTTTGGGGCTTCTGATCAAAAAACTGCGACAAGTGGTTTTGGCAGTCCTCTCGTGATGTTAACCTGACACTGCCTAAGGAATTCCGCAGAGACCGAAACAGGTGAAAATCTGCAGGTGTAAGGTTAGGACTATACGGCGGATGTATTAACACCTCCCAGCCAAACTCTCGTAATTTTTGCTGAGTGGTTAAAGATGTGCGGTCTAGCGTTATCATGGTGAAAAACCATACCCCTTCTCTCTCTCTCAACTTTTTGCTTTAATCTCATCAGTTGTTCGCAGTACAGTAGTCGGCCAGTCCTGCCTGGCGGTAAGAGCTCATAATGAATAATGCCCTTCCAATCCCACCATACACACAGCATCACCTTGTTGCGAGTTAACCCGGGTTTCTCCACAGTCTGTGAAGCCGGTCGGCCGGTCACTTTGATCACGATTTTTTCGCACGATCTTGTCGTACGTGATCCACTTTTCATCACCAGTTATCAGCTTCTTCAAAAATGGTTCGGTTTCATTACGTCGTAATAAAGAATCACAAATGAGTACACGGTACATTAGGTTTCTTTCAGTGAGCTCATGAGGCACCCAAATATCGAGCTTTTTTGTGTACCCAGCTTTTTTCAAATGCGCCAAAACCGTTTTGTGGTCAATTTCCAGTTCTCCAGCTACATCGTAACTACTAATATGCTGATCTTGCTCCACTTTGTCAAAAATGGCATCAATTTTGTTCGTAACAGGGCGACCGGAGCGACGTGCATCTTTGATATCAAAATTTCCGGATTGAAAACACTTAAACCAAATTCGCGCTACTCCACAGATACTGCATTAGGTCCATAAACATCACAAACTTTTTTCGCTGCTTGTGTTGCATTTTACCTTTTTTGTAGTAAAATTTTAAAATGTATTGAATTTCTTCATTAGATTCACTCATTTTAACAATAAGAAAGACAAATGAAAATCACACATTTTCCTAATTTGAATTTGGAATTGTTTTCTTTAAAATTAAAACTTTTTAATGATAACAAAACCAGCCAGATACAAATGGTATAGCCAAAGAGATCTTATTACAAGTTCATACATACTATATGCGAAAAGACTTTTCCCCGACCTATTAGAACTAATTTAGATTTTTTTCAAATTTTTTGTTTTTCTGTTTGTCTGTCTGTTTTTACCGGCTAATCTCCGAAACGACTGGACCGATTTAAATGAAATTTTGTATAGAGATAGCTTTTATCCCTGGTCAACATATAGGATACTTTTGATCGCGAAAAATTAAAAGGTTCCCGTGGGATAGTTAAAAAACTATCCATGCGGACGAAGTCGCGGGCAGAAGCTAGTTTTTTATATCTATAAATTTGAGAAATGATTAGTTTCCTATAGAAACTCTCATCCCCTATTTTCAACCTGTTCTTGTTTTATTTTTGTGATAAAAAGTAATATCCTGTGTTAAGTCTGGTCTATCATCTGTAAACTACAAAAATGATAAAAATAACGAAAATGATGAAAGTGGCCAAAATGACCAAAACGATGAAAATGACCTCACAAAAAATCAAACCTATCCTACTTTCTGGGATAACCTTTACATAAATCTATCTGTTTTCCGGGATGAAACCCTATGTCCATCCTAGATATATATATACCAACCAAATCGGTCTAATAATTTTCCGTGAAAGCATAAAAGACAAACAGAAAATACACTTTTATCTCGGGAACTATCCCATTCTTCGGGATAAAAAGTATATATACTGAGTTTCAGTCAAATCGGTCTAGTAGTTTTGCCGTGAAAGCGTAACAAACAGACAGACAGACATAGTTACTTTCGTATTTATAATATTAAAATAGAGATGTCATCTGTGGCACACAAAACTAAAAGAAAGGTTGCTCAAAGGACTTCTCATTTGTAAATCTTATATATAAAAATCAATTGCTGTTCGTT
Source organism: Dendrolimus houi (assembly GCA_039645545.1). Taxonomy (NCBI): domain Eukaryota; kingdom Metazoa; phylum Arthropoda; class Insecta; order Lepidoptera; family Lasiocampidae; genus Dendrolimus; species Dendrolimus houi. Next base: position 16,438,428 of record CM077127.1, on the reverse strand, counting down.
AGTCTCGCTAAAACTCGAGAACGGCTGGATTGATTTGACTAATTTTGGTTTTGAATTATTTGTGGAAGTCCAGGAAAGGTTTAAAAGGTGAGCAAATATGAAAAAAATGATTCTGAGGCAGTACGAAATTTGCCGGGTCAGCTAGTAAACAATAAATGCTAAAAAAATAATCCAAAGTCGGAAGACCAACTTTGCGCTATTGCTTTCAGCCAAACTGCTGAAACATTGAAAAGTGAAAGGCATATAGGATTACTAACCTACACACTACCAAGGCGACGTCTGCCAGGTTGTGCTTGTCCTATACATATAAAGAGTAACAAATAATTATCTACATAGTTTAAATGGATCAAACTTTTCAGTCTCCTGCTCTGAAGCAACAGTCCCAAACCAACGAAAGTTATGTTTACATAGACTGTACATGTACTTCTCTATACGTATCTCTAAGTAACAAGAACAATTTTATGTATTTCTATTGACGAAATTATTATATTTCGAAGTGTTACCTTATATTTGAAAATAGATGTCCTCACAATTTCATTTATATGGGTATAATATTAAACTTATATACATATCTTCTAAATCTGGCAAGATGATGAAATGGTACCACACGAAATTGCTGAATACAGGTCGGCAAAGCTATCATCACAGAATAAAAGAGGATACTCTCTTTATACCTTATTGATTATAAGCGTGCTTCTTCCACTAAAATGCCAATCTAACTAATTAAGTACAATTAATTGTAAGTTAAGATTCTTGCAAAATAATCAGTCATTCTAGACCACTATTACGAAATGTGCAGCGAACCAAGCCGAAACGAGAATTATTTTTCGTTACCACGTCTGCTCGCTTTTATATCCGTGCGATGATAAAACGAGCCCAGTAGTAACTGCTCGGGAGCCCAATTCATTAACAGTAGCACAATTATCTAAGTATTAAAAAATTTTGAGCTGTTTCCGAGCCATTTCGAGGTTGACTTTCAAGAGAGATAAATTCTAAAAACTATAATTTATGATGCATTATGGCGTTTGTTTTGAACATATAGTAATTTCTATTTTTAGTATTAGTATTTGTAGTAGTAGTAATAATAATAATAGTAGTTATTTTTATTGTATAATATTTTATTGCATATATCTTATTAGTATAATTTTAATATTTTATTAATGTATGTACATTATATCATGTATGTATATATTTATAAGATACTGATTCGGTAGTTAGAATAATGCAACATACCTCTGTTCTTATCAAACTGTCCAACCAAAGGTTGTGGAAGAAATCGTTAATAGCTAACTGTATCTTTTAAAACACAATAAAGCACATTCATACATTCATTCTAATTTATTTATCAGCATTGATAATAAATAACGTCTCGAGCATATCAAATACATTTGCGTCTTATTGGCCTGCAACAAACACACAAAACTCAAAATCAAAACTGGAACACAGTCACATTCATAAGTTGTTCGTTTCGATACTAAAGTTAACGCAATTTAGCTGCGTCAACTTTAGTATCTAAACGAATAACGATATTAAGTTAAATGTGTTTTAATTTCATTCTAATTATAAAATTTGTTATTATTGGAAATGACATTTATTTTTAATGTCCAATTATATTCAAGTTATATTAATTTCTTCATCAAGCATCTACCCGGCTCAAGGTCGCTGGTAGGAGCTAGATGAAGAAAGCGGAGAATCGGGATATAGGGTAAAACCGAGATAGTTGCCTCATTGAGATACTTGCATCGCTTTAAAAAATAACTATGTTAAGGACATTGGTAATGTTTGTGATCTTCTATATTTAGAAGTGCTTCTCTAGCAGGCCTCGGTGTCACGTACCCTGTAGGAATAGGTTTACACGTTTTGTACGTTTGAGCGAATGTCTTCCCCGGCGAGAATTTAACGGGGGTTAAAATTATATTTGTGTGTAGTTTTATTGAATATTTTTGTAACTGGTTGTGGTTTCAAACAAATTTTTGTTTCTCTCCACGCGTTAGAGTTTAAATTATACTATTTATTACATTTCTTTATTGAATAGTTTATATATTTAATTCTCAAATAAAAAGAACAAGTATCCGTATCAAAAATTATAGTCGCCCTGTCTAATTTTGCGGATAGTCACACTAAATAGTTTATATTTATTCCACACAAAAACAGCAAGTATCCATATCAAAAAGGATAATCGCCCTATTTACTTATAACTGTAAATTCCTTAAGGAGCAATTACTGATTTTTCTGTCTTTTCCAACTTATTGTGACTGGGTATAACTTGTTTTAAATAAAATAAATACTTAACTTTTCATACTCTAGGAGGGCAAAATCCCTCGCAAATATAACCGTGTAGTTACACGCTCTTTTAAAATATAGGTAAAGGTAACTGGTTCTAATTCAAACTAACTAACAAACTTTGCAAGCTAAATAAAAACTTGTAAATTATAGTGAGTCGTCTCCCCACGAGAGGAGGAAGCATTTTAGTTTTGGGATATACTGTCTACTACAATAGGCATCTATCCCATTTTTTAGAGGTCAAAGAAAACAGGATTTACTCAAAAACTATATTAATTATGATTACAAACATAGAGTAACTTGAAAGTACAAAAAAAATATGTTACGATTTACATGTTGCTTAAACCTAATAACAAGCTATTTTTAAACAACAGAGATTTTTTTAAAAGTGGGGTAACTATCCGGATTTTACCCTATGGTGCGGCGCTAGCATGGACAGCGATTGACTGAGGACGATAAATTAAAAAAAAATGTAGAGTGTAACTCTGTTACATTTATGCCAATCCTAATTGATATGAAAATCGGCACTACCACATCACTAATTAACATAATTATTATATATTTTGAGTATAATATTTCTTTCTAAAACGGCAGATAATTATATTATTAACATAGTATGAATGCCAATGTTCACGACATTACCACTCACAGGACATTGACTTCATTTAATTATTTATGGATTGATAGTTTACCTTCGTTCAAATACAGTCATAAATAATAAATAACACAGAGATGTCTAGTATCATCACACAGATATGTGTATTTGCTAAAAGTGACGCTTTGGGAACAAACTTACCGTTTAAAACAAATTAATTTGTATTCTGTCTGTTTAAACGCTATTACGAAATGCATATTTGAGTTTATTCTTCGAGGCAAACAAAGATCGTGCAATTAGCCGAGTGCTTATTGATAAATGGTTTTGGGACGCAACGTAGCAAGCGCGGCCGCTTCGTAGCACATGCGGTCGACGAGTTTGAGCGGGCTCGTTCCAACTGTAGACGTCAGGCGATTCGGCAAGCCCAGCGGCCCATCGACGTCCTTGCATTCTTCGAAGGAATATTAGAACAGTACCGGTTCAGTAACCCTTGACAATGTGAAGGGATCAAGCGTGCTCTCGGGTGTGATAGATTTACGTAACGAATTTAACCGTGAGGATCGGGTTGGTTTGACGGCCGCTCGTATCTCGGTAGTTGATACAACCAGATCGAAGAGAAATCTAATATGTGCAATAACAGCATAATCTACGATTACATTGTATGTTTGTATGCAAGTCGACGTCTATCTAGACATTAATACTTAACCTATAAATAATCACGGACCATTCAATGCTCAACAAGTGTATAGGCGTCATCGTGTGAATAAATATTCATGTATTGAGGTCACATCTCGTACAATGTTTATATACGCTTGAAGTGCAATGATGCTAAAACAATGAGGTGTAATATTTGACCAGTAAATATAACTTAGAACACATTTGCTTCTGTCGATATTTGTATTTTTAGGAGTAAGTGAAAATAAATTATTTTTCGTTTCTCATATTTTGAAAATTCGTTTGAATTTGCCTGAAAACTCAAATCAAATTACTCTTTTTGTTTCTGGGAATCGATTTTCCCTGCTGTCAATTTTTTTTTAAACTATGCAAATCATAGATAATACATGCGGCTTATGTCCAACTTTTTTTACAGTCACTGTTAAATCGCGGCATAAATTGTAATAAAAATATCAACAATTTTGTAACATCATTTTATACTTATAAATTATGTACTTTTAACTAAAATATTATTTAATTTATATGTATTTGAGCTAAATATTTACTATCATCAATGACGAAAAATATTGGCTGGTAGATTGCCACAGACAAAAACAATATTTGACTTTTCCTATGTGACGTATTAAATGAGTTCATCAGATTTAGATGTGGATTTAACAATCGATTTCATTAGAGAAGTAGTTTTTTCCTTAATTAATCGGTTCTTATTTACTTTCCTCATATTCTCCTTTTCCCCTTTCCTCCTCTATTCACTCCCAGTCATAAAAGAAAAATAAACAAGCGTCTAAACAGAATCACTCTCATATTTATAGATAAGTGTGGATTCCAAGATTCCATTTTTGGTTCCCGATTTACGGTGATACTTTCTTTTATTGCACGAGTTCAGCAGACAGGCAGACGGCCCACTTGATGGAAAACGGTTACCATCGCCTATGGACATTTGCAACACCAAAGGTGCTACAAATGCGCTGCTGCTCTCTTAATCAAGGCTGGAACCTGGCCACTGATGCCGGAACACAACTTAAGGTTGTTATGGTATGTTGTGTTACAACTGTCATCTTTATGAGAATAATTACAAAGAAAGTATTAAGTGATGATGAACTACTGCGAGATATACTAAATTGCACCTTTTGAGAGTAATTAATTATTGATTTTATAATACGTATTTGCATGTATACCTATTGTTACTATTGTAATCCTCATTGTTATTAAAATATATAAATGTGGGGTATACTCTGTCTGTTTGATACTTTTACACGAATACATTTCTGACTCAACGATAATAACATTTGTTATTGTACTTTAGAGGCTGGAGATGTACAATACATAAGATACATACTTACGTAAGATTTTCCGCTTGGTCGGAGTTCAAAGTGTATACTAGTATGTATAGCCGCGAGCGAGGACTACCCCATGTTGTAGTTTTATAATTAGTTTTTAAATTTGTTTCTTATTAGAATAGAATGTAAAAATTATATTTGATCCTAAAGTAATTTTATATATTTTTATATATATATATATATATATATATATATATATATATATATATATATATATATATATATATATATATATATATATTTATATAGAAAATGTATGGATTTTAGCTAAGGTTAAAAAATCCAAGCTATATTGATGTCATATCGACATGGTTGTACTTACAAGCACATAGTATCTATCCGTGTAAGAACGGAGAAAGAATACAATTTCCTGCGGCCGCTTACCACAGGCCGCCGCCTATCGTAAGAGGCGACAAAACAACCCACAGCAAGGTGGTAGGATATTTGCCGGTCTGGATGGCTACTGGTCTAGAGTATGCAGCCATGACAACCTTGAGATGTGTTCTGTCATTAGTGGCCAGGTTTAAAGATCGGCAGCACATTGGTAGTACTTTTGGTGTTATAAATGTCAGGTGGGCTCCCATGTGCCTGTCTGCTGTACTCATGCAATAAAAAAAATACGATTGCTAATTCCATCTTAATAGACTTGAGTACTAACCGATTATCATGAAATACATACGTACAATAAAATATATACGTGTATTTTAGATAATGGACATAAACATTGGATGTCTATCCCCATTATGTAAAATACATGTATACCGAATATATCCAACGTTTATCCTCATTATCTAAGTATGTATTTATATATATCCAGCGGGGCCTGGGTTCCAAACTACCAGTGATTAGGGCTCCAGAGACAGGAACCTCCTCACTAGGTGACGGTCGAGGCTCTTCGCTATAAGGCTATTGACGGTGACAACTATCGGCACAACGATCGTTGACTCCAGACGCCACATGGCGTATGAGTATTCTCTTATCCCAAATTATATTATCTTTATGCCAAAATATGGGATAATATCCTTGAAACATGAATCCAATGTTTCGACGAGCGTGGCAGCGGATCCTTTATTTACTGCATTATTTTTGTATTGAACCGTATATGCAATGTCATTATTTATACATATATATATTTAACTAGCGGCCCGTCCCGGCTTCGCACGGGTGGACATTTAGTAGTTTTAATAGGGATCCCTATTTTATTCTAGTAATAAATATAGCCTATGTTATATGTAGATAATGTAGCATTCTAATGGTAAAAGAAATTTTGAAAGCGGTCGAGTAGTTTTTGAGTTTATTCGTTACAAACAAACAAAAATACAAATCTTTCCTTTTTACAATATTAGTCTAGATGTTAGGAAAAATCATCACTCTACATTATATAAATGTATATAAGAACCTCCTCAAAAATATGCACATCGTTTACAAGCGCGAAAACTAAATCATTAAAATCCATATTTATTCATTAATACCAATTAGGTATTCTAAACGCTTTGTGTTCATTATACTTACACTTACATGAAAGTTTTAATTATGTTCTTGTATTAGGGACCACTTGGAAATACGTACAGTCGCGGAATAAAAATGTTCGTCACCTTAAACTCGACTTTTGCTTGCACGAGTACAAGAACCAATACAATATACCACCATTTTAATAAATGTTACGTGTATAAAATATACAACAGCGAACATTCTCGTACCACGACTGTACATACGCTTTCAATCCAAATTTTCTCGGAAAAAAAACCAGTTATATTTTGTTCATGTAAAATGACTGGATTGTATCCAATATGCATAAAACAATTAACTATTTTAGGTGCTATATACTTTTTTTACCAAACAATTGTAAATCATAAAATAATCTAATAGCCAGATTTGTCACTTTGTATTTGACTTTTCTCCTTTTACCAACATTTGAAGACGGTTGAGTGGGTCTGACATAGGTCCTCTATCACACCACAAATTCATGTCTGTTCAACCAGCTTACTTATTGTCTGTAATAAATTGTGATAAGAAATATAAATATATAAATGATTTGGTACATAGTCTGTAATTAGATTATTGAATTCATAAATTTTATGTTATTTTATTAATTTATTTAAAAACAAGTTCTAGACGAAATGCAATTTTATTAATTCGGGCGTCCCTATTTTAGAAAAGTAAACGACAAAATTATACCCCACGTTTTTTCAAGGTAAATTCGTGGGTTCTAGACATTGGTAATCTTGATGTGCAGAGGGTTCTTCACAATGTTTTGCTTTGCCGCCAGTCTCTTTGATTTTGTACGAGTGTAGCGAGATGTGTAATCACAATTGTACCGAATCAAATGCTTATTCTAAAACATTAATTTTAACAAATCTCAAGATATTTTAGAAATAATAATATTGTAAGTTATTTTAACGTCCGCTTCTTTTATATGATTTGTTTTAGAATTCATTTCTAAATATATCACATATGTAGGTACTTATCCAATTGGAACAAATATGTAGCAGACGCACCGTGCATGACTCTTGGATTTTTGTTACCCTCGTCAAGAAAAGAGACGCTGGTGTCTTAACTACTGAGCCACCGCGAGTTCACATTCACATGACTCACTTTAAATAACACTTATTCAGTATATTTGAAAACATCAGCCCGAGTTGCGTGCACGGAATTATTTTTATTCAGAACAGACACAAGGTCGGTGAAATTAAATTAGATTTGACAGTTTCAATTATAATACAATGTCAAAATTAATAATGTAACTATATAATTATTATTATTATGCCTAACTGCGTTGTTATTTGAAAATAAATAACCTACGTGAGCAGACTAAGACTTAGTATAAACCTATATTATTATTTCGTATAATAACATTAATATTATATTCATTGAATTGAAGTATGTTCGATTGCAAAAAATGTACTCAAATTTACATTTAAGAAGGTTGTATCAATATTGTTATTGCAAAAAACCTATACAGCTTGTTGTAGTTTGTTTTACGTGGTTACGTTGCTTTTCGAAGCCGACTTGTAAATTATTTTAAAATTATTAGTCAATATGTACGGAACCGCCTAAATTTCCACACACTCCTCAAACATGTTTCATTCATGTTTACAAACAAAGAGATCAACGCACGCCAAGTAGGTTAGCGCAGCAGAGCGCCGCGTGAGCTCGGCCGCACGCCGCGCCGCGACGCGCCCGCCTCTCTTATTCCACGGGTCGTGGTCGTGGCCTCCCCAACAGATAACCGATAAGCCAACAGCCCGAAACAATTGTTTATTAAACCCCTTAATTGATATAATCAATGCTTGCGTCTATAATAGGAGTGTAATAAAAATTAAATCAGCAGAGGGCGTACCAGACTATGCAAAATATATGAAGAAGTGGCTAATGTACCGATTGTTGTAATTTAATAACCCGAAAAAAAAATTAATTGTAAGGTTGGCTTGAAGAGATTGCCTGAAGTAAGACCCTGTAATATACCTGAAAGTGCTTAATATTTTAAAGTATTTTTTTAATGTGTTCGTGCACAACACCTTCTATTGTATTGTAACTGAAAATGCCCCATATCTCAGAAACTAATTAACAGATTTCATTTAAATTAATTTGTACAAAATTATTTTTTAAGTTTTACTACTATATTTTTTTCAGATTTTCCACGCCGCAATTTAAAAGTTAGATGGGGAACACTCTTTATGAATTTGAAAACAAATATCTTCCCATCTATTAACTGAAATAAAAAAACTCACAAAATTTTGGCAAAATATTTATGGAACCCTAAAAAATATAAACAACCACACAAAGTGAAAGTACAAATGTGAAAGTGAGTTTTCGAATGTTTGTTTGTTCCTTCTATGAAGATGTGGCTTTAGTGAGGAATTAAATATCATTAATTATAATATAAATAGCAGATGATCTATTTAAAATACAGTACGATTTACCCTATAAAATGGGATAATGTTGAAATGATGTGAGTCTGATTATTTACCTATTATACAGACTAATTAATTAGCAATTATCATGAAATGTTGACTGAGAAGAAAGGACGTTTGATATGTTTATCCTAGACGATACAAATCCGAAGTTTACGCGTATGAAGCATGTTGAAATTTATAATTAAAATATTTATTCTATTATAAATATTTATAAAATAAATAAAAGGATGTCATAATTTAGATAGTTATACAGATAAGAAACTGGACTTTAAGTAATCCTAATTAATTAATATTAATTATATGGTATTCTACTACGCACTTAAGACTATAAGTAGAAGACTGATCCTAGGTTATCATCGTAATGTGAACAAGGTGCGCAGAAAGCTGGCTACGTTATTTCGCACGATCGCCGTAGTGGTCGTTTGTCTGAGTTAGGATTCAGCCCTCTGATCACCTGAACAGTTGTAAAAATTAATATTGGATGAGATGTTTTGAGAGGATTTTAATGTCAGAAAGATGAAAAAAAGTAGTGTTCCAACGACATTCAAGAAATCTGGAAATACAATAATACATTGTTTCAATTTATATGCAGTAAAAAAATAGGCCAATGTAATAATATTTCGGTAACATAACACGTTAAACGTATAGTAATGGAAAGGAGACAATGATTCGTTTGCTCAGGAGAAATCGTTACAATGCCCTCGCCGGAAGAAAGTTCCTAGTGCGATTTGCATAGCAGCGCTAAGCGAACAACGCGATATGTACGCGAGGCGGAGGCAATCCCGCGCTCACCGCTCGCGATGGCCCACATAGACATGTTTTATAGTTTATTGTGGTGGACCCATTTCCGTGGGTGCACGACCACAGTACCTGCCTTGCCCGCGGACCGACACACTTCGCTCACTCCGAAAGTTTCTCCGATAGAGAAACTCACAATATCTAATAGCTCCGACATCCGTCTATGCAGATTTCCAGGGCAAGCTTCCACGGAGACCGTGACCTAAATAAAGTTTAAAGCACCTATATCACACATATTTACTCGATTTCATTTATGAATATTTATTTGCATAAATTTTATACATAGATAGACTTACGATTCATTATATATTATATGTAAATAGTGTATTATATAAAATGTTATATGTCTGTATAATGTTATATATTGTATACTCTAAAGTTAGGTAGGTTATGCTTGTAGTATGGATCATATAATGGAAAATTCATTGGCTGATCCCAGATATCTAGACAGTAGTAAATAAGGGAAAGTTTTGTTGGAAATTTTCCCTACCTCCGAATCGAACCCCGTACTTTTGCGTTTCAGTAAACTAGGCGGGCCAACACTTAAAATCACAGAGGCCGGCAAATATAGAGGAGTGTCTAGTCGTTTAAGCATTTTATCTTAATTTAATCTAGTATGAGTGTTATCATTATATTAATACGTGAAGCAAAAATTTTGTACCCCTTTTTACGAAAATTGCGAGGACGGAGGAGTATAAATTTCGCACACTTATAGTTTATATAGAGAAGGAGAGCAGAATGCTAATATTATTTTTTTTATTATGCATAAAAAATACATTAAATCATTAAAAAAAACATTATACACACTACTATGTATTTGACACACAAACGCATATATACTACTCTTTTGTTTATTGTTAAAGTCAAACAAACAGTGTAGCCTTGGCGAAATCTGTGATTATAGAAGTGTATAGTCTTTGACAACAGAACCGTAATAATGTTCAAACTTATAATTTAAATAAATTATGGTCGAATTTCGACCACTGGGGGATCACTAGTTCCAATAAATACAAAGTAACGTAGCGTTTAGTTTTAACCACAACATTGAAAAAGCAATAAACATATATTAACAAATGGTCATTGACTCTGTTACATTATAAAATTATCATTTTCCATAAAAATAAATTTATTCTATGAAAAAGGCGAAAGTAACACAAATTCGAAGATATTAACTCGTTTTCATTTCAAATGGTAAGTGACGAGAAAAACTTGCACTAGCGTTACGATAGAAAGCGTAGACATTTCACCATAAAGCCTAGAAAGTGTAGATAAGAAGAAAGTGAAGAAATAGGTGAAAAATGCAATACAAGTGAGTGCAGACGCGCGGGAACACGGCTTACGGAAACAATACTCGCTTAGAACATGCGGTTTCCAATTGAATCGCCATCACTTTTTCCTATTAGACAAAACCGTCGCATTCGCTTGCACATGTCTCTCGGCACGCGTCTGTCTAGTTCTTGTATCAATGCACTTATTTTTACTTTCTTTTCCGTTCGCTTTTATTCGTTTATTTCACCACGCTCATTAATACTATCACAAATAGCGGACAGCGGCCATGTTGTATTTTGAAATGATAACAAACATTAAATATACCTTTCAATTATTTTAGTTTGGGTTGTTTCACCATCACGGTAGAAAGGTTGACGCTGTAAATCAGCGTTATATCATATAACATATATATAACAGTAAGCTACTTTAGTAACAACAGCCCATAAATGTCCCACTGCTGGGCTCAGGCCTCCCACTGTAGGTGAACGGACAGTATACCAGCCACGCTTGCTTACGCTTAACTTTAAGCTTACTCAAATCTCGGCTGCTGCATACAAATTCTCAATAAGTGAAATTTTTTAAATGATTTATTAACAGTGTAAATATATTATTTCACCATCAGTCTCCAGGTTGGGGATTTTGTACCCAGAAACTGTTGTTTGGAGTCATTTTAGAATTTAAAAAAAAATCTCTCTCTAAAAATTCGAGCCCAGCACTAAAACGTATCTAATAAAGATGACAATATATATGTTATATTACTGACATAATAATAAGTTCATCAAATTGAGGTAATTTGCATAACTCAATCTGGAAGAAACCCTGGTCATTATGTCCACAATTAAATCTTTTTCTTTCTCTAGACCTTAACACCCACAAAGTCAAACTACGTTTTAACGAATTTAAGCGCGTAATTTATTTGATTTTTATTATCCCGAAGTTTCGGCCACTTTTTAGCACTACAAGAGTACTGAAAAGTGGCCGAAACTTCGGGATAATAAAAATCAAATAAATAACGTGCTTAAAATCGTTAAAACGTAGTTTTATTGTGTATACTAGTTGCGAAAACTTCAGAAAATATTATCTACAGTCTTTAATTGAACACAAACATCATCGCTTTCGAGGTCAATAAACCTAAAGAAGATCTACAAAACAATAAGTTCAACCAGCGTACTTTCAATAGCATTTATAAACTTTCTCGTGTTATTGGATATTTCCGGTTCTACGTCCCGTATATGTGAAAGATGACGATGTTCGGTTAATTTAAAATGAGGGTGCACATAGATTTTAGTAGGAAAATTTAGAAATCAAACAAGTGCATGTCGAGTCACGAAATTAAAGGGTTCCGTATGTCGACAGGCATCCACTGTATTTGTCATTTGGCGGTGGAACCCTAAAAAGCGTGTATCCAAAAATAACCCTATATTTCAACATTTTCCCTGCACATATTATGCAAAATTGAAAGTATAGGTATAAACTTTGAGTCTTTAAAAAAGTCTTATATTTAATTTAATTAGATAGGTACGTATTATTTCTAAAATAAAAAAGACTGAAACATTTTTGTGATATTTCAAGACCTATCCAAGATATCCTACACACCTATGTGCATTGAATTTTTTTCATAACTTAGCTACATGCAAGGTGCTTAACTCTTAATTTTTAGTATTATCGCAATTGTACCTACAACAGTTTTGTATAGAAACCTTTTTCATTTTCATCGATGTAGTACCAAAAAAAAATATATAAGTAAAATGCTGTGCCATAGACGAATATAAAAATTATAAGTGTATCGTTTTAACCATTTGGCTATGGTACACTATAATATGCATTTGTATTTCAGGTATTTACATCAATAACAGATGCGCATATCTGAAAGTGAAAATCAAATGTGCGTATACAAGGAATACACTACGAAGCATATGTCACCCATGAGTTGTACTACACACATGCCAATTCAACGGATGTTTATCTCATATTAATTATTTTCTACTAACAATACTAATTTAATGAAGCACTAGTAGTTATTTGTGACTTTTTTCGCATTTGTTTATTATATATTTTTTTAATCAAATTCAAAATCTATAAATTAATTTTCATAAAATATATCTTCATAACATGATGTATTATGGCTTGCTCATACAAATTATCATCCCCTATTCCGCCCTATTGTAGAATGTTTATGAGATAAAAGGTAACCTATGGCCTTCCCTAGGATACAAACTAAGGTATTGCCGATTTTAATTAAAACCCCTTCGGCCTCTTGCCGTAAAACAGAATTTTAATCATATTTAATTCTGTCTGTTTGTGTTGTCTGGAAGAGATCGCTTCTTAGCGATGAGACCGCCCATTGTGCGCATTTAGAATATTTTTAGGCTATAAGTTTTTTCTGTGTTTTCTGTAATGGTGTACAATAAAGTGTTATCTATCTATCTATCTATCTATCTATCTATCTATTTATCTATTGGTGTTAATAAAATTGCTTTTTAAAAGGCAACAAGTATAGAGCATTCATTCACCTATTATTTGATATTTAAATGACATTTTCTTGTATCATTTCCATTGAATAGCTGGGATGGTTACATGCGAGTATAATAACGTAGTGGTTACTTTTTACTCTGTGATGCGAACAATATGTTAGAGAAAATATACATAATAGTGAACTGCTATATGTTGTACTTTAAAATAATTCAAAATATTATTAAACTAAAATGTTATAAACTAATACAATAATGACAACTTAAATTAGTTATATTGTATTCTAACTATAGTCTCTTAAAGCTATGAGTAGAATAGTGAGCCTAGATCACCGTCTTCTATGGTTAAGGTCCCCAGAAAGCAAGCTACGGCTCCTCCCTGGATTGCTATATTGACTCGTTGTCCGAGATAAGCACCAACCCTGTAATTACCCACAGAATCAATGAGTCGTTTTGATAGTTTTTTATAAAGGCTTATGGCCTCAAGATTCCACCATCCAAGAATTTATAGTTACAAGGGCCAATCAGTTGTGAAAATGCGACCATAATTCACAAAAAATAAAATGCATTTGGAAGTTATTAAAGTTCTTTTGTCAAAGAGTGTACTTTAATGTAATAATTAATTATATATGACGATATTTTAAAACTATTATCACTTGTGGTTGACATTGTCTATATAAATATTTAATTTAACGTAATTTGTACATATTTTATAAAAAGAATCATTCTACACTTCTTCATATGAAGTTTAACTATTCAAATCTTACACTCCTTCCTCCGCGCATACGTTTAATTAGAAGAGCAAAAATTTCCCTTCACGTATTAATATATAGATTATAAACATTTTGGAGAGTTTCCGTTGAGTAAACATAGAATGCGTCATCTGTGAAAGGGTAATAAGGCGCGACCAATGTCTGGCTATATGCTTGTTGCCGATGGGAAAGCCGATGCGGTTTCGAGAGAAAGAGTGTGAAGGAGAGAGATGGGCATTTCACCGCGCGGGGTCAACGTACTCGATGTACTGTCACTGATTGTGGCCCAATTGTTGAATGTGGGTCTAGGCCGGCGTTCGTCGACCCGAGTGGCACACTTAGTAGCGCCCGCGCACGACAGCAGTGCTTTCACGCCCCGCGATACAGGGTGGGGGGAAAGCTGAGAAAACTTACATACCACGACTGGGCGGGAGCCCATACAAATTCCACGTATACTATGACCCTCACTGAACACGAAGCTATATCTTTGGGGTAACCTAACTAAGCTTACACTGCTCGATATAAAGAAATATGACGTTTAAGATTTGGAACATAATGCTTATAGCTTGCTTGCATATTTATTGAATGTGCCCAAATGCATCTTAATCATAGCGTTAAAAATAACGCCGTTAACGATTAACTGCATTAGTGTTTATACATACGTTGTCTGTGAATATGTAATGTCATTAACAGTAAAGATATCTCATCACAAATAACGCATTAAACACGTCACTACATCTGCGTGAAACGGCCTGAAACTTTAATATTCCCAAATGAAGTAGTAAGGTAATAGGAAAATTTTAAAATTGTATTCTGAGTATTTATTACTGACGAAATCGACCCACAGGCAATATAAAAAATACATGTTGCTTTACCACACGTTTTATAATGTTTTCTTCGAAAATTGCCAGCCTTATAATCATTTCTTAACGTGGAATATAAAATGCTACCTTTCCATTTATTGGTTTATGTTTTCAGCGCAGTAACGTGTATAATAAACATAATGAGAGAAATAATTTGGTATAAAAAATATTTGTAATCGCTACTGATATTATAATAAAAAGTTTAATTTGATAAAAACGTAACATTACATTCATGGACAATGGTTTCTTATTATTTTTAAGTTAGATAGATAGATAGATAACACTTTAATGTACAACATTATAGAAAACCTTATAGCCTAAAAATATTCTAAATGTGCACAATGGGCGGTCTTATCGCTAAGAAGCGATCTCTTCCAGACAACCCGTGACAGGAATAAAACAGATTATATTGGTCAAAGGTGATATACATAAACATTAGATAAATATACTGGTATTGGTATACATAAATATTTTATTTTGTTTAAAATATAAAGTTATATGAATTATCAGGATATTCCCGCAACTCGTCCACGTTTGCATTGAAATTCCCGCGGCACAAAGTACCACAGCATTTAAAAAAGAATGTAAGCTATCGTTCTAGTGAAAACCGTGTCGGAATAAACTAATTTTTATACACCCGAACAGCTACAAAACGCTTCCGGAAAAATTCTTGCGGCTTCACGGGATAAAAAGTATCACACATTTTATTACAAAAAATTTGCTATAGAGCAGTGAAAAAATCGCATTAGAATTAATAAAATATCAATTTGACCATTTTAAAGTCATTCCCAGAAAAAATCCGCAAGATTCTCGAAGTACAAAATAGCGCAGATTTTAAGTCTAAGAATTAGCTATCGATCAACGCGAAACGCGTCGGAATATAGATCGGCCCTATAGTTTTTGCGTGAATTCCGAACAAACAAACAACAGAGAAGAAATCTATTTTTTCTTTAAATGGCTTCAATGTACATACACGGCATGTTTAGAATTTTATAATATTACTAGCGGTCTCGGCAGACGTCCTGCCATGAAAAAATAAAATCTAGAACCCGATACCAGCGCCAAATACTTTGTTTAGATTGACATTTTTAAATTCGTAATATCTATTGAATGGATTGTCCGATTTAAATAATTCAAAAGTAATCTACAGGTATTGAAACAGTCTTGTATACGAAATGATTTATTTGGATAAGGATTAAGACAAAGGTGTGTATAACATGGTCTAATTTTAGTCGGTTCTATCATCTTTGAAAATGTAAAAAGTAGTTATAGTGACATAACTACAATAGTTGAACATATGGTATCGCGAAATTAGATAGATATTGATGTTCTTTAATATTGTAGAACATTTTTTGTTCTATCATCGATAGTTTCCGTAGCGCATGCGATGAAAGACATTTTATGGCTATTTTTTTTACACCCTGGGATGTATTATTGAAGTTTTAGTAAGGATCCCTAATTTTTCTACTAATAAATATAACCTATATTACTTAGGGATAATGCAGCTTTCTAATGATGCAAGAATTTTTGATATCAGTCCAGTAGTTTTTGAGTTTATTCGTTACAAACATACAAAAATACAAATCTTTCCTCTTTATAATATATTATTATTAGTAAGTATAGATAAATAGATTAAATTATTTGAAATAAGATTTGTATTCTGTTCTCGTTCAAGGAAAATAATGGAAAGGAAAAGAATGAGAAATATTTAATCGTCGTCAGACAATTACAGTGTAATGCAGGATATATGCTATTCCAAGTTTGCACCATATACCCTGATGTTCTGCTTTCATCATCCAGCGCTATAGGCGATCATACGCCGGTCGTCGTCTTCTGGAAGACGTCTTACCTCTGCCAAGATTTGGTCTCGGTCTTGATTGATCAAATCGTGGCTGATTCATCCGCCATCGGTCCTACGACAGACGAGCATATGTGCAATCTACTGGGTTACAATTTCTTGGTAATTACTACAAAAACCGTCAATATGTTCGTTTAAATGTTATCTGTAAATCCAAGGAAAACATAGAGCCATAGATTTGCATCACATACATATATTTATTACAGAGTGCATAATATAGCAACGCCTAGGAGAAGGTTTATATTTATTTGTCGATGAATATTTTTGGGTAAATATAAGAAAAGCTAAAAGAGATGGATTGATTGTGTGAAGGATGACATGATGATTTGTGGTGTGACAGAAGGAGTGTGTCAAAATAGAGGAATATGGAAGGAAATTACATCTTGT
The DNA here is from genome assembly GCA_039645545.1 of Dendrolimus houi. Taxonomy (NCBI): domain Eukaryota; kingdom Metazoa; phylum Arthropoda; class Insecta; order Lepidoptera; family Lasiocampidae; genus Dendrolimus; species Dendrolimus houi. The sequence continues at coordinate 16,421,220 of CM077127.1, read as the reverse complement.
GCCGACCCGAAATAATCGGGAGAAGGTGAAAGAAAAGAGAATACGCATATGTAACATATCATATTAAGTAGAGGAACAACGTTTAGAAAGGCAAAAGCAGTGCTCAGCTGTACTTTCCTCTAATACGCACTCGCCCAGCGAATGATAATCTGAAAACATTGTTGTCAATGTTACTATTATCTCCAATGCAGAAATGTTACTATCATGTCAGTTGCCATGTCCAGCTATGTCAAGATGAATGTCATTAGGTATTCTAGAACGTTACTCATGCATGCGTCGGAGTTCAAGGCAGTAAGTTCAAGATGAGTAACAAGCAGGGAAAACAAAACATGTCGAGGGGTGAAAGTAAAAATGTGTAAAAGACATTTTGTGACAGACTTAACATGATCGTTCTTTTTAACCGAAAAAAGGAGGAATTTCTCAATTCTTCGTGTAAATAATTTTTTCATGTATGTTCGGTATAACTTGTTTGTTTCTAAGGCCTTACAATCAAACCTACTTCGTAGTTCCTTTTCATATTAGAACTTGTTTTGCTTAATAATTTTTTTAATTACATATATCAATGGACAATACAATGCAAGAAAACTTAACTTATTCGTATTATATTCTACTCATAGTCCCTCAATACTGAGCCCAGATCACCGTCTTCTATGGGTAAGGTGCCCAGAAGGCTGGCTACGTTTCCTCGCTGGATCGCCATACTGATCCGTTGGCCGAGGTAAGCACCAGCCCTCTGATCACCTGAAGAGTCAATGAGTCGTTTCGATAATATAATACTTATATACTAGTCGTTAAAACTTAATAAAATACTTCTTTTGCTTGTTTTTTTTTAAATATTTAACTACGTTACAATATATGTTCTAATTATTTTTGTGTTAGATTCAGTAAAGGTTAAAAATCGTTCCATATATATTTTACTTTGACTTTGGGTTACGAAGATATTGCAAAACATTCGTCAAAATCAGACAAAAAATGTAAAATATTGCAATTTTTCAGGTACCTTTTTATTTCTGAACTATTTTGATATTTTGATTCTTCTTTTTTTCATATAAATGTCATTAATATTGGATGCTACATACGTAAGTAATAAATTAATTAATGACAAATTTCTAGACAAGAATGAATAAAAAATTGTAACATTTTTATGTTAGAATCTTTAAATTTAAAGAAAGAAAGTTTAAATATAAAAAAATACCACCTTCATTTTTTGAGTCAGAGGAGAGTGAAAAAGCCCTGACAGGGTTTTCGAATATGTTCATCTGCTACTTTCCTGTAGGCCTGGCATAAGGAGAAAAAAGAACCCCAGGGGGTTTCAGTGCGTTCCCCGACGTGGGTGGTCATAGCATTTCGTCGGAGGTGGTATTACCACCCTAATTCCAAAATCCCCCACCGTACTGCCCGCGGCAGTCCTGGAGCGGATTTCAGCTCGTTAAATAAGGGTGGATACAATTGCCACGATTTTGGGAGCTAATATCTCGCTATGTATTAACTTTATTAAATTGAAAGTAATGCACTAAAAACACCGGAACAAGGTTTTATTTTATCAAAAACAAAACCGACTTCACACTAAAAACCAAAAAATAAATATTTAACCGACTTCTTTCTACAACATCTTGAAGTCGGTGCCAAGTAAAATATAAAAGAACGACGACAAATGTAAAAAATATGATATTTTTTATGTTTTACTTGACACCTACTTCAAGATGTTATAGAAAGAAGCAATAAAATATTCACTTAATGGTTTTTAGTATGAAGTCTGTTATGTTTTTGTTAAAAAAAATATATTTTGCTTTTTAGTTACGCAAATACTTCAATAGCTTTAGTAATAATATATTAAGCACCTGTAGAAATTGTACAAATTTGTACAGCACGTATGTACAAATTTGCTATCTCATTCTTCGGTGTATATGCTCTTCAACAAGAGTTGCTCTCGATTTCCTTGTGATCCACAGATCAGATCCTGACTTGGCGACGATGAGACGAATTCGGGAGCATATATGTATACCCTTTCGATTAAAAGAAAAAAATTGAAAATCGTTTCACCATTAACGGAGAAATCGAGTAACGAATGTACAAAAAAAACATACAGATGAATTAAAAACCTCCTCCTTTTCCCTTTTTAAAGTCGGTTAAAAATATCAATTATAAAGAAACGGAGATTTCAATTGTTTCTAATAATTATTATGTTGTGTCAAAACTTTTGGTACTGTAAAAGTCAACTTACGAGATTGAACCATTGGATCTATACAACATAGTTTCTCAAATAGCGTATATCAATACTATTCCTATATGTAAGTTAAACAAAGGGCGGCCTTATCGCTTAAACTAGCTTAAAGTGATTTTTCCCGAGGAAATATAGGATGACTGTCATAATTAAAAGTATGACCACAACGAATGTGTGATGAACAATACAATTGACATTGATCCTTATGGGAATTCATCTCAATTAAGCGCAGTGGGCCAACAAATGCGACTAATGAATAAATATGATTATACATCACTGTATAGGCGTTTGTTGCTCGTTAGCTCGATGCAGTGAACAAGGTCGGGTGATCTGGAGCAAGGTCACATTGGACGAAGTCTTTGAGTGATAGCGTGACCTCTGCAGTTATTATCGCTTCTGATCACAAACGTGTGTCTAAAGCTCCATACATGTCTTGTTCATATCAAACGCTTATTACATTTGGTATAAAAATGAAAATTGCATGTAGTGGTTTTATATCTATGTATTAAAGAAGGCGTTTAATCGAAGTCACGTTTTAATATCCAAACAATAGATGTGTAACGAGATATCTTTACTAAATAACATGTAATAAATAACAAATAGGTGATAGAGTTCATGAGAAAATAGTACTGTATTTGTACGAAGATTTCTTTGTATTAATGAGTTGAGATTACATTTGTCATTAGGTAACTAATTTTCCAAACGAACAAATAAATAAAATCACGATATCTAAACAAAAGTGTAAAATGTGAAGTGTTCGAGTGTTTGTGTGTTAGTATATTTGTTTCTTTTTTTCAGGACATCTTCTTAATAATAGATTTTGTTGAAACCAATTTTTTGCCATGAAAGTATTTTTTAGGTGCTACCAACATAACTTTATCAAAATATTTTATTTCATAATTCAAAAGTTATATAGTGGGAGGCACCTTAAAGAAGGGAATATCTCTTCCCACCTATTGAATTGACCAAATAAGCTGTTTGAGAATACCATAATTGTTTAAAATCTGATTAAAGAGACCCCACACGTAAACGTGTCTGTGTAAGTACACTAAAAAAATGATTACATCCCTTAATTACACGTGTTTAGATTCATACCTGATTTATAGTATTTTTCGTTAAACTACACAATTGTGAAGCAGCTTATAGAACACACTTTCCTGTCATATTTCATTATATAGAAGCAGTGAATGCTACTGAAGTGAAATTACTTTATTTATACATGATTAAAGCTTAAAAGCTTTAATCATGTATAAAATTGTTCGGTGCCCTATTCACTGGTTCCATTACATCTGTGGTTTTGAAGTAGAAAACACGAATAAGCTTTTGTTATCATCAACTCTTAGTTCTTTTTCTTTACGAGAAAGCCTTACGGAAATAGAACAGTTAGGTACTCTTAATTAAAGTTCTTGTAACAAGAATGTATAATAATTGCATCTCCATACGTTATTATGATGGAAGACAGACGTGTAATTAAACTTTTAAACGCGGCATAACTTGAAACAAAATATTCAAAAGTTTTCATGATCTACTACGCTCGATTACGTAACGGTTCTCTACAACGTTTATTCCACATGCAATATAGATGTGAAGGGAACTTTCCGCCAGGGTTTTACCTCCACCTTACGAAATGAGGCTATTTAAGAAGGGAGTTATTGAATTTATTCGAACCTGATTACGTGATAGCGACGCCCCTGTATTCCTCTTGCATTAAATGACTCGTCGGCTTTCTTGTTGTTTTATTCAATAAAGAATTGAGTAAGTGCGTATTAATTCACACTCAAGAGTTCTGTAGTGACGACAAATGTCTGGTGTGTTCGTAATTTAATTTTATGCTATATAAAAGTACGCATTTGATCACAATCAGGCTTAATATTAGACGATTATGCAGTCGAAGATGAAACACACTTACCTAGAAAATATCTAGTCCCACGAGATTTGCAGATACCGGGATTGTACTTTTTGGGAAACACGGACTCTTTTAGTGCACTCCAAAGCTCTGCCGTACGCAGAAGGAACGTGGAAGCAAAATATTTCGTTCGCACTGGTGGTATTTCCACTTTAAAACGATGACGTAGCCCCAGAGGCGGTTTTAGCCCATATAGCGCCCGTGTGCAATCAATACCCTGGCGGCCCTCTAGTAGGCGTACGGTCAAATTCGAATAATTACAGTTATATTTTTACCAGTGAACAGAAATTCGGATGCACAGGGTGCAATTTTAAATAATATCGGGAAGCAATAGGTATACGTTCAAAACAAAAACTCTCATATAAACCGTGCTCAAAGAGCAACTGTAAAGATATTGTTGTTTCATTTACTCCCAATTTGGCCTATACTGATAAGTAAGACAAACATATTTTATGAAGCATCCTTTTTTCCTTACTTCTATCTATAAGAGTTCTTGTTCTGAGGGTACACAAGCAAAAAGTTGTTTTTAATAAGAAAGTTGTTACAATAATAATACGACACCATACGCCAATATAATCATTAATGATCTGTTATAAGGCTGATTTCACGTTGAAACAAAAGTTATTGTATAGAGTATAGCGTCCACTCGTGGCGCGCTTTGCTTTGCTACCGTGTCCGGCTTTGGCCATAACACGGGCGCAGGGTTTTTGAAAGAGCCGGCGCCGTCAGCGACGTACGTATTTTGGAGGTATCGGGAGCGGCGTTCGGCGCCCCCTACGATCCGGCACCCGTGTGCACTGCACACCTTGCGCTATAGGTAAACCCGGCACTGCGTAAACCAGAGCGCCTTGTCGTCCGAAGGTACACCGTTATATAAGGGCACATAGAACACACCTTACTACGGCCTTATAAACTTAAGTTGTTTTTGTCAAAATTAGCATTGGCACATATGCATCGACGGACAGACGGACAGTCATGACGATTTTATAAGGGTTTCATTTTAGCCAAAATAGCTACGGGTATGGAAAACAGAAAAACTAAAGGCTTATAACTATTTCAGAATGGTGTAAGGGGAATCAGGTCGAACATGTCAACCGCTCATTCTCCGAAATGAATCCTATAGAATACCAATAGACTGGCAGCCCGGGGTCGATGGTCTAGGCTTTGAAGACTTGTATTGACAAGCTGGTCGCTACAAATCAACCTCTTGACTGTTCCCTCAATTAACTCCAACGCTTCAAGCTGGTATTGAGCTAAGCCCTCTTAAAGTTGAGAACAGAATTTGGATATGGAACCATAAAAAATACATGGAAAAATATTTCAACGCTTCGTTCTGTACTCCATAATATGTAGGCTCATTTCTGTACTGTATTCTGTACCCCTATTATTATATTTCACATGTCCAAATTAACAATATTTTATCATGTCAAATTTCATCCATATAGAACAAGTGATTTCTGAGAAAAAATTCTGTGACATATAAAGACAGAGGGCCTGACAGATGGACGAACATGACGGTTTCATAAAGGTCCGGTTGCCAAAATGATCACGAAATCCTAAAAATATAAGAATTAACTTTCTCGAAAACAAGTAGTAAGAAATAAATTAAATGTAAAAATATACTATGACGTCTGAACGAAAAATAAAAACATTTGTCAATGAAATTACTGGATTTAATAGAGTGGATATCGCATACGCATTTCTTAGAAGTAAGAGATCGTTCTGAGAACATGCGTGGGTGAATGCAATAGTGCAACTTGCGCACAGTCGAATGATGTCATTCAGGATATTGCTAAGCTGCTTAATTAGCCAATAACGTATTCCTGCACTCAGAGAGCTTAAGGGACAATTCCCTTAGAGAACAATTAGAATGTGTGTTTAGACAATTTATTGGTAAACGTAGTGTGAGACACCCTCAGACTCGGTTGACCAATGACTTACGCAAGATCTTCAGTAGGGAATGGGTGATATGAAAACGATGAGACATCCAGCCGCGAACTGCAATTGTCTGACTACATTTATATTTATTATCTTTTATTTCACCTTCTCCTAATTATTTAGGGTCGGCACAATATAATATTAATTACACTAACTAATTTTAATTACAATAAAAAGGTATAATACAATGTTTTAATATCTAGAATTAAATAGGATAGATAACACTTTGTTGCTCACCAAATTTACTATTACAAAAATGCATGATTACAGTATCATTCTTATATCATCTATAGCAGGAGTCGCCAAATGGCGGACCGCAGTCCGCATCCGGACCTCCGACCCATTTTATGCGAACCGAATGAAATAATGTCATTTTTCTCATTGATAATAATATGTAAAAATTACTTTTGTTTAATAAATATTTTCTCTATAAAATGTTGTGCGGATCGCGATGGTCATTTCATTTCTTAAAAGGGACCCCGAGCTAAACTAATGGTGATCCCTGCTTTATAGCATGAAAAAATTTAGAAACAAAGTACTTTTAAACGCAATACAACATAATATTTAAGTTATGGAAGGGCGGCATTTTCTGATACAGTTTAAATTTGCTTAAAAGAAGATCCCAACAACAGACTACGAATTGTACATGTGTTTCTTCAAAATAAATTCTACTGGAGAATACTTTCTGAAGGTCACAATATGTGAAGGTCCCTTCATACTCCTCTATTTGACGTATATTTATGAACAAGCAATGCAATGAAAAGGTGTATGTATGCCAATTTCGAAGCAAGTGAAGATTTATTATCTTTGGCTATCATTATGTTGCATATTTGTGGTTGTATCTTTTTACACTTTTGAAAATGAACTAATTATCATGCGATCTGGTTTATACATCTTTACTTTTAGTACTGCAAGACGACATAGGACATTTTTATTCCTTATGTCCAATTAAATACATTCCTCAGAATATGGATACAGCAATGTACGCGAGCGAAGCCACGAGGAGAGACGTAGCTTATTTTGCCTGAAGCAAACAGACGGACGACCGACCTGATAGAAAGTAGTCACCATTGCGCCGCCTGTGGACGGTTGTCACTCCAGAGGTGTCGACAAGGCGTACCAGCAATAAAAAAACTTTATGTTGCCCATCTTACATAGCCCTATGTCGTAGTGCTGAAGGAAAGTTCCCTCCAAATTGTTATTGTATACGAAATCAATCTACTACATACTAAATAACGTTCTAAGTCTTTATGGACTTCAAAATAAAACTTTAAAAACCAGTAATAAACTTCGGCAAAATATAGAACGTAAGCAAAGCTGCAGGAAAGTCGTAGCAGGCACTAAGCTAAGATCTATTTTTATAATACGAAAACAGGATTGGAATTTCAAGAGGCTTTTTCCTGTTAGCCTGCAACGAGTTATTGCCTATATGTAGAAGGCTAGGCATTAAACAAGTTGGACATTCCCATTACAACCCCTTTTATAGCTGCGTCATCGCCTAGAAATGAGTCAGGGCTATTTTTAACCGCGCTTTATATCGAGCCGCGAACAGTACCTTTTATATAGAGCTGTCTACATTCTTCTAGAATATTTTCAGTACCAGTTATACCGTAGAAGAATTTTGTTACAAATATACAATGATAAAATGTAATTCTGAAAAGCTCCTTAATAAGTGCATGTAACATTTCTTGTAGATAAAATTAAAATTCAAGCCTAAACCTATAAGACTTTTAATTATTGGCTTAAATGTTTTTTTTTAATAAATCTATAAAAAAAATTGTGCGTGTGCATTTCACACGCAGTAGAAGTGAAACTTCGGAGAATATACTCACAGATAATTCTTCTCTAACTTTAATTAATATAATTATAAATCCTTTAGCTTACATCCGTCAACATATTATTACGAGCTACAGGACTCGAATTAAAATGCCCTTGGAATTACTATAGAATTTATTAGAACTGTACAAGCACGTACAAAACATGTACAAATATAACTGGATACAACCAGTACAAACTGCACGATTAAATAACACGCGCAAAGTCCGTCACTATATGGCTTATCGAATGTACATTTTGCTCGTATCGTAATCGTCGCTTGACTGCCTCCCCCTCCGTTCGATGATTCCTTTTATTCTGTACAAATGCAATATGCCTCGACGCAAAACAATAACTTCTTAGAATTAGTTCGAAAGACCTGCCTAATTATGCCTGCGAACGGCCAGAAACGAGTACAATAGGCTGCTCTTCACAGCAACCAATAAATAAGTAAACAAAAGAGGACGATCATAAAAGCGCTTCTATGTAATTATCTCAAACACCGAGCGGGCAATAAATGTGCTTTGTTTTCAATTATGGTGGTGTAGGTGTAACAATATTATAATCTATACATATAATAAAACTGTAGAGGTCGAATTTCTGTACAATGAAAAAAAATGCTAAAAACCGAGTCAGGGGGGTGTAAGAAATGAAATAGAACTAATTTAGATTTTTTTCAAATTTTTTATTTCTCTGTTTCTCTGTCTGTTTATACCGGCTAATCTTCGAAACGACTGGACCGATTTAAATGAACTTTTGATCCCGAAAAATTAAACAGTTCCCGTGGGATAGTTGAAAAAACCGCACCAAGCGGACGAAGTCGCGGGCATCAGCTAGTTCAAAATAAACATCTTAAGTAAGTATCAATTTAAATTTTTCACTGTTTTAGTCAAAAATATTATTACTAGTTTAATTTCGATCCAAATTGGACTCCGATTACTTTCTACAACATCTGGAAGTCGGTGCCAAGTAAAAGAACAACAACAAAACAAAATATAGTAATTTTTATGTTTTACTTGACATCGAATTCTAGATGTTGTTTCTATAACATCTAGAAGTCGGTGTCAAGTAATAAATAAATATTTAACCAACTTTCTAGTTGGTTAAATATTTATTTATTGATCTTTAGTGTAAAATCGGTTTGTTTTTCTTAAAAAGTTTTTTTACTTTTTAGTTGCGCAAATACTTTAATAGCTTTAGAAATAATATATTAAGCACCTGTAGAAATTGTACAACTGGCACGCGTATACAAATTTGCCATCTCACTCTTTGGTATATGCTCTTCAACAAGGGTTGCTCTTGATTTTTTATTTATCGCTGAAGCACAGCAGACAGGCTGACGGCCCAATTGTGATACAAAATGGTTACCGCCTATGAACATTAGCTATACCGGAGGTGCTACCAATGTGCTGCCGGCCTTGAAGGAGAAACTGAAACTTGGCCACCTGAACACAACTTAAAGTTATTATAGCGGCATACTCTAGACCAGGGGTGGTAGCCATCCAGTCGCTCAAATGCCCTACCACCTGGCTGTGAGTTGTTTTGTCCCCTCTTACGACAGGCCGCCCGGCCTCAGGAATTAGTATTCTTTTTTCGTTCTTGCACGAAAAGATTTCTGCACGATTTCCTTACGATTTAAGATTTGTAAATCAGATCCTGACTTGGTAACTATATTAAGGATCTATATTAAGGCCTGCCCTTTAAGAAAGAGATTTTAATCCGTGGCTCAGCCGCAGGTTAAACTCTAGTAGTGCATAAATACTAATAAAAAAATGTGATTTGTTTCACAAGTGATTTTAATACATAATCTTCGAATCTGTATCCTACGAAAACAACACGGAAGTGTCAGTGTGCGATTTCAAACGAGATGCCAAAATTCAAATGAAAACTGATATTAATATCTACAATTAGAATTTATTTACATCAAAACATACATACATCATAAACTATTACAATAAAACTTATATTGTAGTCCACCTATAATACCTTAAGACTACAAGTAGAATACTGAGCCTAGGTCATCGAAGTCAATAGGTAAACAAGGTTTCCAGAAGGCTGGCTGCGTTAGCTCGCTGGATCGCCAAACTGATCGGTTTTCCGAGGTAGGAACCAGCCCTCTGATCACCTAAGGAGTCAATTAGGAGTTTTGTGAGCTCTTTATAGGGGCTCATGGCCTCAGGACCCCACGGTCCCAGCGTATCTACTGTAAACGGCAGAAACATCTATTATATTATAAAATTCTAAACATGCCATGTTTTTACAATAAAACTATTTAAAAATAATAACTGGAATAGACTATATCAACGATGGAGAACACGATGCAATTTTTTTACATTTCTTGTCTGTTTTTCTGTTTGTTCGGGATTTACATAGAAACTACTGGGCCGATTTCGGTACAGTTTTCGCTGATCTATAGTTAATTCTTTAGATTGAAACTCTGCGCTACTTCCAGATAAAAAAAACGAATTCCAATATGATTTTATCACTGATCGATAGCAAATTTTATGTAATAAAATATATTGTATTTTTTATCCCGGGAATCCGTGGGATTTTTCCCGGTAGCGGTTTAAAGTTATTCGGGTGCATGAAAATTAGCCTATTCCGACACAGTTTTCACTAGAACGATAGCATACATTCTTTTTTGCTGCGATATTTTGTGTCCCGGGAATCACGCGAGAATTTCAAGTCTAGCGTGGACGAAGTCGCGGACATATCCTAGTATATACATATAACCGGCACTGAAGGTTGCATTTTTGTACCATTTGAGTAATTTGGTTATTTCCGCAGCCGAATCGGGAGACCTAGACGTATTTAATAAAAAAAACCTGTACCAAAGGCTTGCCACGTCGCTAGGGAATTAGTCATTTCATCGGGGGAAGCCTACCATCGTAAACTCATATTTATCGATGTTTAATCACATCTACCTATGTTTAGACCATTTGTCTGTCTATCAGAATGTTTTAAATGGGCCAGTAACGGATCCATTCAGAAGATAGAAATATAAAAGTATAAGTCCAGCTTGAGCTTAGTGGCAGAGACACTAGTTATTAATAAAGTATTAATAATTAACGTAAACAAAATTAGATATATCTCAAAAATATATGAAAATTGCTTTATATTGGAATATATTGATACACTACTGCAATAATAGAAATGAGTAATGCGTGTATTGATTATACTTATCCCGGGCATCTCAAGGTGCTGGTAGTAGGTTAATAAAGATAATAAACAAATTAAACTAGCGGCAATTTAATGCTATGTTAATCCAAACATTATGCAAAATATAAACAAAAATATTTAAATACGTACTGATTTTATTTGTGATTCAAAAAGTTAGTTTTTTTCCATAAACAGCTGCTATTAAAAGTAGGTAACTTTAATAGAGTTTTGGTCTAGTTACTTGTATATTCTACTTCAATATGTGGTACTTCTAATCTATAAAATGTGTAAAATAATGTAATTTTGAATAAATGAATGAATGAAAACACTTTATTATTCACCGTAAATTTAAACTAGGTTCTTAAGACCTAGACGGCAATTATATTAAAAAACTAACTTCTGCCCGCGATTTCGTCGGCATGAAATCGTTTAAAAAAACTAAGTTAAAAACCCCCCGATTTTGAAACATTGTTCTTTAGTGCTCCGCTTCTATTGGTCTTAGTGTGATGATATATAGCCCATAGCCTTCCTCGATAAATCTGCTATCTAACAGTGAAAGAATTTTTCAAATCAGACCAGTAGTTCCTAAGATTAGCGCATTCAAGCAAACAAACAAACTCTTCAGCTTTATATATTAGTACCTATAAGATAAGATGGGCAACCTCATCGCTTAAAAGCGACCTCTTCAATTCAACCCCTTTGGTCCTTTTTTAGCTCGATATCGATGCGGGAGCTGCACACACCGAGCGAATCAAGAAACAGTCATAGAAATAAATATAAGCACTCGGTAAGCTTTCAGGACTGAATATACCAAGCATACCGATTCCGTGTCGCTTCTGCACCGAGAAGTAAGAAAGCAGTCTGAGTTCAATTCTGTATAAATCAATGAAATTCATATATAAAAACTGTATATTAAAATCGTATAATAAAGTATTCAAAAACAAAATACTAATCTAAAACCTGTTCTAACCGACACTGTGCCATATCATCTAGATAACAATAATAAGATGGCGTTAACCCTGTATATTTTCCCACAAGCTCATTAACTTCGTAGTGTGGTTGAAAAGCATGCTCAGGCGCCACTGAGTGACGAGTACAAGTATGGGTACGTACCTGCAGTCACGTTTAGCGTGGAAACTGTGCCACGTAGCGCCTTCTCTCAGTAAAAGTACTTTCTTCCCGCCGCTTTCGGAAACTTGTCAACAACAATTTTCCTCGCTATAGTAACCTTGTACTATGTGACATAAGTTGTTCTTTGTATGCTCGCACTAGAATTATCGGTCGTTTGTAGTATTGTACAATATGTACGAAAAGCTCCAAGATATACGATGAGCGACTATTCAAGCAATATCAGGTTTGTCACTAGATATAAATGTGTCCAGTTTCTTATCATATAGCTATTATGTATACAGTTCAAAGGTTTTATTTTGTAGCTGTAAGAGTTGCATGTCAGTTCACAAACAATTAATGGTTTTATAGAGGTAACCAACCTTCACGGCCTTTGCTTTTGCTATTTGGCTACAAAATAAAAAATAATGGGATATTTTCGTTTATTTACGTTCTTAAAAATTACTTAAGTGAAAAAAGATCTTGGGGCTCTTATCATTATTAAAATAATCTTAATTTCTTATCATTTATACAATCTACAAGACAGATAAATAAAATTAAAGTGTCTGGCTGAGACTTCAAAATAAATAAATGCCCACTGCAAACCCAAACAGAATCAGTTATTTGTATAATCATCAAGAAATGTTAATCAATTAATGCAACCAGCAGAGTGCATCGAAAAACACTGTTTACTACAACATTTAATGTTTTAAGTAAGTATTTTTTACATGAAAATGAACTTCCATATGCCTCAACTACTCAACATGATTTCGAATAGATTTGTTTAACTAAGAGCAGATTCTTGAATCATCAGATAAAAGTTATCACTCGAATAAATTATAACTTAGTGATTTCAAAAGTAAAACCCTTCAACATTTTCAGTCATGCGACTGACATTTTTTATTTTTCTATCTTATACTTTATTCAATGAATAAGTTTTATATAGTGATTGAAAAATCGACCCTTATAAAAATAAATTTGACAAATATAAACTTTAAATTCGACGTACATATATATGTATAAACATAAATAATATTATATATAATACTAGAGGTAACGGCAGACGATGTCCTGCCCTGAAAAAATAAAAATCTAGGACCCGATCTCAGCGCCACCTACTTGTTCCAATTGTGAATATAAAGCATGCGGGGACACCCACTCGAACACACAAAAAACATCAAAATCGGTAAAGTCGTTCTCAAGTTATACGCGTACATACATTTATACGATTCATTTTTATTTACATGGATTGTCGTAAAACTTTCACAAAAACAACAATTTTGGCGAATGCCAGCGTTATAAGATTTTAGGGAGCGAGGAAACGTATCTAAGCCTTCTGGGCACCTTACCTTTAGAAGACGGTGACCTAGGCTCAGTATTCTATTTTATAGGTAGAATACAATATAACTAATAAGTTTTATTTATTCTTTTAGTTTAGTACTATAAATAAATAAGTAAAAAAATATAAACTTTTTAAAGTAAAGGTTAAATTCATGTTATTGTATGAAAACCAACTGTGACGTTTAGACTTAAATGCTTTTTCACAGAGGTACAATAAAAGCACCGCTAAATGGAATGCTATAAAAGGTACCCTTGGAGATTTGGCATTTTTATGTGTCTGGACCCAAGACAAAGAGCCGTTTAACTGTTTCGCGAAGCAATAAAGCACTTTCCTTTATTTCCGAACAAATGTTTTATCACGCACGTGTAAAAATAGGTCATTCGAGATTTATCATAATAGGTATATTGTATTTGTTATAACTTGTTTAAGGTCTCGTAGCCAAATGGTATAAGCAGACGATATCATTTCTTCAAGTGTCTCTCTGTCCGTCTATGTATAACAAAATTTAAAGAGTATCCAGTTAAAAGGGATTTTAAGTGGATACTCTTTAAATTTTGTTTTATACAGTTTGAAATTGCGTAGTCGCGGAATGAAAATTATCGTCACTTTTAAGTCGACTTTTGCTTGCACGAGTACAAGAAACAATATTGCCAACATTTTAATAAACGTTATATTTATAAAATATACAACCGTGAAAATAGAAAATTGCAATGTTAATGATGAGAGACGCTGAGATTAACAATAATAAACAAAGAGGATATAATCACTACGCTGTTGAATCATTGAATGCAGTTATACTTTTAAAAAAACAAAGAAAATCGACTTCAAACTAAAAAGCAAGAAAAAAAAATTTAACTAACTTCTTTCTACAACAACTTTAAGTTGTTGCCACGCATAACATAAAAAAACAACAACAAATGTGCAAAATATAGGAATTTATAAAAAATATTGTTAAAAATATGTTTTTTACTTTTTAGTTGTGCAAATACTTGAATAGCTTTAGAAATAATATGTTAAGCGCCTGTAGAAATTGTACTACTAGCACGCGTATACAAGGTTGCTATCTCATTCTTCGCTGTAGAGGCTCGTAAACAAGGGTTGCTCTAGATTTCCCTGCGATTCACTCATTAGTGACGACAACGACGAGGAGTCGACGAAGTGTTACAAGGGTTGGGAGGGGTCTTAAATTTCGTGACCTCACATTTTAAAATCTAATTTAAGCTTCAAAACACCAAATTTGAACTATTAATGAAAAACTTAAAAATATTTCCAACATTATATCTATGTGCTTAGTGCTTAAATTATTAAACAGTAATGTAAATGGAAATAAAACTAATTACGGAATTACTGTTTTAATTTAATAATTTCTTTATGTAACATTGCTAAATATGTGATGTCACACTAGGGAGGTAAGAGTCTCACGAATGTGACTAGCTGTGACAAGGACGGGACGAGGTCGAAAAGTCATGAAATTCGTGTGATGTACATTGTGGATGGCCCTTACTGGTTATGTGTGGGTCCCGAGCAGAATGCTGCCCGCCATACGAGTTCATTGTGAGGCACCACGAAACCTTCTGTGATAATTCTCCATAACAACCTTCTAACAATGACAATAGACCTTGCCCTGACCTGGGCAAATAGATTAACAGACAGACGGGTAAACAAAAAAACGTTACAAGTTGTAATTTTGGAATCATCTTGATCTTACTACATATGTGAAGGTTGCAGGCACCTCTGGGTCGTCGGTCGGAGACAATGAAAAAAAATCCAGGACACGTGAATAAGTAATGCCAATTTATTACACAGTAATAACTATTTACAATCTTTTTGCCGGGATGACAAACGAACTCCCATGGAAGGTCAAAATCTGACAGCATTATTCTTCCTCCTGGTTAGTGATGTGATGCGCAACTAGTGTTGTGAAAATAGTACCGCCATACATAAACTTTTTAAAGAGATTATATATGATATTCTCAAACAATATTAATTGGAATAAGAGAAATTGCGGAAAATCTTAGAATACAATAGAAAATTCTTTATTACAGACAAGAAAACAATACACATGAGTTAACAATCATTTAACTAGTACAACCGGCGGTCTTATCGCTAACAGCGATATCTGGATAATTTTACATTTCTAATAGTGGGTCGGTATTCAGAGCGCATAGTTTAAAATATATATAATCATATATACATATATTAAAAGCAAACAAAAATATACAAACATACTTATATACATTTTTTTTTATTGCAGGAGTTCAGCAGACAGGCAGACGGCCCACTTGATGGATAGCGGTTACCATCGCCTATGGACATTTGCAATACCAAAGGTGCTACAAATGCGCTGCTGCTCTCTTAACATATAAACATACATACACACACACACACACATATATATATATATATACAAGTTTAGATAGTGATCTTTGAGGAGCTTATTAAAAGATGTAAGTTGACTTTGAACTTCTGATGCATTCCACAACCTTACAGCCTGCACAATAAAAGATTTCTGACAAAATTGCGTTGAATAAATCGGCGTCATTAGTCGCAGATTTGCTGACAATCTTAAGAGCCTTGTACTACTTACTTGAAAGAACTCAAAGCGTTCCTTCAAATAGGAGGGCATTTTAAATATTAGTTGTGTTAATAATAATATTAATAGGCTATGTGTGTAACCACACACACAATATAATTATGTGTATTAGTATACATATAGGTACCATGTGTATAAGTACCAACACACATATGTAATTATGTAGGTACTATTGCTAATTTACAATTACGTATCTGTACGACTTGATACTCTTGTTTTTTGTTCTTTTTTCCAACCAAACGAAAGTCTATTGGTTGGCCGTGATAGCACACTTTCACATGTATAGTATGTAAGTATTCAGAAATTCAGATTGTATGAGCGATGACGGCCAAATATTGAATCGTTTGACCGTTATTGTTATAGCAATTTTAAGATGACTAAAGATTTATGTACATACTCGGGACATCATGTATTAAGATTTAGGAAGAGTTTCTAATATAATGTGCGTATTAATACAAATTGTTTGCAGCAATCAAAAATATTGTTAATAGACTTGCATAAAAATATGGAATTTAGAGATACTTGTGCCCAGTTCTGAATTGTTTGTGAATTGATATTACTGTAAACAAATTATATTCAATTCCCATTTAAAATATTTTGAAAATTCTAAGCACATAATCTATACTCTATATAACCCCAGAATTATATTATTTTATATAACACTAGCAGTTTCGGCAGACGTTGTCCTGCCCTGAAAAAATAAAAATCTATAACTCGATTCCAGCGCCACCTATCGGGTCTAATTATGAATCTAAATCATCCCCGGACACACTCAAACACTCATTTTTACACTTTGAGTTACATTATTGAAGTTTTAGTAAGGATCCCTAATTTCTTCTAATAATAAATATAGCCTATATTAATCTGGAATAATGTAGCATTTTAATTGTGAAAGAATTTTTGAAATCCATCGCGTAGTTTATGAGTTTATTCGTTACAAAAATACAAATCTTTCCTCTTTATAATATTAGTATAGATTAAAAAAGAAGAAAATAGAACGTTATAGTGATAAAGGATCTACATACAGGAAATACATCAAACGTTGAATATTTTTTCATTGTCTATAAAATCAGTTCTTTAGGCCATGAATATTAATGCAAGCAAATTAAAATTAAATTGTTTTCAGCATAATTGCCAGGTGCTGATTCTTACGGTGTTTACAACTCCAACGGTTCGTTGCTATTATGATTTGAACCCTCGATAATCTACGGATGACACAGAAATCGCTTTCATTTCTGCTGATGAATTTGGCAAAAGTAGGCCTTGTCAATTTTCATTTGATTAAAAAGTTTTTGATGGACCGTAACTTATTTGGCATGCCAAAACTGGCAATGTTTAGTGATAATATTGCGGTGGTTTCGATGCGAGTGCGAATTCCGCACGGAGTAAAGGATTTATATCACTCCGTGTGGACGCGAGCCGTAGCTCGTAAGAGGCTCGGGTGAGGCATGGGTTTAAAACTTCAAGAACATTACATAAAGAAATTCTTGCAACGTGGTAGAGCCGTGCTGGAATCATGATCTTGATTACAGCTCTTAGGGCCGGCTCGTTCGATGTGATGCCATACTCTTACAGAATAACGGTGTGAAACGGTTAGCCTTGTGCTACTCGTGATTCGTGCGATGACTGAGAGTTCCGGCCTACTTCCCCCTACGCTATCCCATTTTTTCTATCCCATCCAGCTCTTCCAATCCATATCCCTTTTGCCTGATCTCTCTTTCTCATCCCCCTATCCCCTCTTCTTTATCCCATGATAAAGACTAGCAACGCGTTGACTCCGCCCCTGGTGTTTCAAACTTCTATAGACGACAGTAACCACTTTCCAAGAGCTGCACTGTCTGCCAGTTTGCCAGCTTCGCAATAAAAAAATCTCCGCACGGCGTGCGGCGTGCAGATTCGGTCATGCCCGTGCATCGACCGATCAATATACACGATCGCACGGCTCGCGCCCGCGACGGAGTAGTATAAATCATAAGCTGTATTTCGACGCGGGCGCAGCTGCGAATACGATACGGCGCGGTGCGGCGCGGGTGCGGCGGGGCCGTGCGCGCAATAGCGCAGACTCCGCGGCGAATTTCGCCGCTCTCGCCCACTGATCTACATTTTACCTTCAATATGGGTCAATAACTGCCCACGCTCAGCCCCTCCGAGCACGGCCATTCACCTCGCCACTCCAAATCATTGTTCGTCAAATGTATAGTGCTGGCAGAGGTCGTTGACCCCGCGATTGGTGCGGCTGCTGTCAACACTAGAATCTTCTTCAAATGACATTCGACACACCGTCATCAGCAATCTTGTAATCACGAACATCCTCTATTTACCTGCTTTAGTAATAATCACATATATTAAATGTTTTACGAAAATGCCATTTACTTGACCTGCAATGTACTTTTTTTACCTACCTACTTAATTTCAATATTTCTGTAAACCGTACTTATAAAAAAAATATTTATTTTTAAGATTACAATATAAATGTCGGTTATTTTATAGACCCCAAAACTCAAAACCCTTGCTTCTAATTAACACTTCGTCTACAACTAAATGCTAATAGGTGTTTGGAATAAACAATAAGTATTATGAAGTATGGGGTATATATCTAGTTATCCAAATAATATACCACAAGACAAGTGGCACGTTGAACGACCGCACACTGCCTCAACAAGAAGTGTCACGTTGAACTCTTACATAAGGACTCGCTGTGCTTTCGAAAATATTAGCCGAAATGTGGGCTTTACTTGACGAACAATGCCTTTTTTAACTTATATTTTATGGCAAAAGAAAGTCACCTTTATTACACATAAAGTTGTCATAAAGATAAATTCATTTGATACGAGAATATGCAATTTTAGATAATAATGTACATGTATATGTAATGCTATCTGATTAATTTCGTTCTAATTTTGGTTTACATTCATGTCGTCTTGTCGTCTTTAATTCAGTACTTAGTAGTAATAGATGATTATAGGCTTTTATTAAAAACCAAATAACGCGTTAAGATTAAAATTTTAAGGCATTTAATATATTGCAAAACATTGCTATTTTCTTACTAATAAAAGGATTGTTAGAAGTTAATCATTAAAACGATTATTCATATTATTTTGACGAATTTTTATATATTGTTCATCGTAGCTTTTCTTACAATACTTGGTATTAATAGATGGCTGTGACAATCTTATGTAAATAACTGTGACGTCATTTCATTTAGGGTTTAAAATTTAAATTCCTAATTTCTGAACGCTACAAAACACCTAAATGAAACATATAACATATAAGGTATATATATATATATATATATATATATATATATATATATATATATATATATATATATATATATATAGACAACACTTTATTGCTCACCAAAATAAACAAAATTCTTAATAACAATACTTCTTGGCAAAACAACAGGCGGCCTTATCGCTAAAAGCGATCTCTTCCAGGCAACATAGCTTAAAAGAAATTCTTAACTGATCTGGCGCTGTAGGTGGAGCAGAAAAAAGTGTACAATTTAAATATACATACTAACACTAATTTATACATATATAGATCCAGACATATTTATAGAATACCAATATATACGTATATACGAAATTATCTAAATAAATATATTTATTAACAATATATATAACAAGCATTTTATATTAACAATAGAGACATAAGTGAATGTTTAATATATTAGACATATTTATTTAAAGACAGATAGTACTTTCTAAGTGAGTTCCGAAATGTAGGTAATATTTTGGCCTCTCTGACAGTAAGAGGCAACGCATTCCAGAGTTTGATAGCCTGCACTGTAAAAGAGTTATCATAAAACGATGAAGTTTGTGCAAAGGTCAGGAGTCTACGATATGTATCTGAGCGCAAATTGTGAGAAGTGGAGAGGCGAAGGAATTCAAAACGTTCCTTAAGGTAAGAAGGACTATTAGGATTAAATAGTATATTATAAAGTAGAGTTAGAATGTGAGTATTCCGGTGAAAACGAATAGGAAGCCACTTGAGCTTCAAACGAAATTCAGAAACATGGTCATATTTTCGCAAACCAAATATAAACCTGATACAGAAATTCTGAAGTCGCTCATATATATAATATACTAGCTGACCCGTGTCCACTTCGTTGGGCATCAGAAAAAAATTAAAAAATACTTATTATTAATCACAATCAAATATAATACTCTATGACACTCAGGAATAATGTAGCTTTTCACTGGTGAAAGAATTTTCAAAAACGGTTTAGTAGATCCAGAGATTATCCCTTACAACGTCACAAACTTTACCTCTTTATTTTTTGTTGAGTTTAATTACCTACTATGCGAATTCAAATATTTCCCCTCCCGTACTGCCCGTACCCCAGTAACGCCTACATCGCATAAGCCTATCTAGCCGATTACGTGCGAGAGGGGGGGATACGCACTTAGGATTGGAAGGAAATACCAATTTAACTAAACGCTTTTATTGACATACACAGCCGTACGTGATTCCTCTCCGCAAGGTTCCCTCTACACGCACAACTAACGAGGCACTATCCCGACGATAAGATGTTTCACTCACAATACCGTCGCCTATATTGCGTGGCCCACCTCCTGCTACTGCAATGCTCACCTCCGAACTTACCGTGTGTAATTCGCTTCTGGATCTTCCCTCAAACTACGCTACACTCCTCCTTCACTGAACTGTCCGCTAAACTCTTCACTAAATTCACCACTAAACTCGTCACTGTCTTCTCTTAAACTTCTCTTCCGACTCTTTCGTATCGAACTTATCGCTTAGCTGTCTTGAACTGAACTCAACCTCTACACTGTCTGGTAGACGCGCCGTATGCTGCTTATATACCCGGAAGAATCGTCTGGAACCTATAATTTCGATTTATTTATTTTTTTGGAGCTGGACCCAACTGAATAGCCGCAGATGGCTGTTTCAGCGATACCGGACTTTGGGGGCTTCCCGACTCCGTGGGAGCGGAGGCGTTCAGCCCGGAAGCAGCACGCTCGAGGAGGCACCTCCTGTGAGGTTCGACCTCGGCTTGACCGCTGCTGGGGATTGACTTTATATAGGATTTAGCCATAAAAGGCTGAACGAGCTAAGCCAACAGGCTGAAGTGATTATTTGGGGACTCGTTATCGACTCCGCCGGCGGAGCCGATCCTAGTCTATCATTACTACCGCTTCGCAACATGTTATAGCTGAAGGAGAAGAAGCGGCAGAAGGAACTCTCCAGCAACACGCCTAAGCTAATCTTGTGTGGCTACTTGTGTTTGTAATGAGTGGGGTGCGATTGGTGGGTCTTAATCCTGTGAGAGACGATTCGAGCCGGGGGCTCTCCGGCATCTGTGCTGTCTGCGTCTGTTATGCCAGGCTGATGTTCTGAGCCTCGGGGGGTTCATTATAGCGAGAAGTCGGGTGATTTCATCCGGTTCGTCAATGAGTACATAGCGAGGGCGTCGTTTACTCGTGGGAGCGTTCGGAGTGGGTTTGTAATTGACCGTCTCCGTCACCAGAGGGTTCGGGTGATGGAGGGCACGGTCAAAGAATCTGCGCGAGAGGGAGATTATGTAGTCTTTGATGGAGGGAAGCTCCAGGTCGCGATGCAGGTCGGCGAGCCGCATATATCGCGTAGCGTCGGCTGCAGTACGTAAAAAGTGGTTCTGGATCTTTTGCAGTTTCCAGATGTCGGAATCGCTGGCGTGGCCGAAGATCACACTCGCATAGGTTATGATGGGGCGGATGCAAGTTTTGTATAGAGTCACCTTATTTCTAAGGCTCATCTTACTTTTCTTGCCTATCAACGGATAGAGTCGGCTTAGGGTCCAGTATGCTCTGTTCCCGGCCGCTCTGGTGTACTTGTGGAAGTACAAGCCTTTATCGAGGGTTACGCCAAGATATTTGACTTCTTTAACCCATGGGTTAACTCGGTCGAATAGCTTGATGGGCGTTAATTGGTTAGCGGAACGGGTATTGAGTGAGAGAGAGCCACGAGAGAACATGATTGCTGCACTCTTCTCGGAATTCATCTCAATTCGCCATCTACGGAACCAGTCGCCTAGTTCTTTGATGGCGGTGTTGAGCTGACTGCAGATTCTGTATCTGCTGGGGTCACTGGAGTATAGGGCGGTGTCATCCGCATATAGGGCTAGCTGGACGTGAGGATGCCGTGGTATGTCGCTGGTGTACAGCGAGAAGAGTAGGGGGAGAGCGCGGAGCCCTGAGGGACTCCCGCTGAGATGGTATGAAAAGAGGAGTGAGTGCCCTCCACTCGGAATCTAAATCTACGGTCTTTGAGGAAGTCCCGTAGAATGAGTACGAATCGGTCCGGCACTCCGTGCTGATTAGCTTGTATATCAGACCGTTGTGCCAGTGAGCTGAGTAGACTGATGGGGTGGTAACTGGAGGGCTTTGAGGCTGGTCTGCCTGGTTTGCGGACACCGATGACCTCCGCTTCTTTCCAGGCCTTGGGGAATTGACAATTATTTATAGCAGCATTGAAGATGCTTACCATAGTTAAGATAAGTTGGGCGGGGAGGATTTTAAGTAGTTTATGACTGATTCCATCATTGCCTGGGGCCTTGCGGGGCTTTAGGGCTTTGATAAAATCCTGTACTTCCTCAACCGTGACCGGTTCGAGTGTGGTTTCCGCCGGGAGTGAGGACCGATATTCGACCTCGGCGTCTACCTCGGATAGGTGAGACGGGTCGACATTGGCAGTATTGGGCGAGCATTGGAGCTCGAGGCTTTCGGCGAGACATTCCGCCTTTTCGTCGTCATCAAACGCTTTGGTGTTATCGGGCCTCTCGGGGGGTGGCATGTTCGAGAGGGTTTCTGCTTTCAGGGATCTCGGCAGCTGCCAGTAAGCCTGGTGTGTTAGGGAGATTTCCTCTAGCAGTCGGTCCCAACGTTGGTTCCTGACCTCCTGGACACGGTATCTGACCTATCGTTGGAGTGCTCTGTAGTGGGCCTTATTCTCGAGAGAAGGGAAGCTACCGCAGGCTCTGAATGCTGCCCTCTTTTCCCTCATCAGCTCTCTGACGTTGTCCGGGAGTGGCAGTCGGCGGTCCTCGAGAGGTACCAGCCAAGTGGACTCCCGTACCACGCTCTGGAGGTGGCTGGTGAGGGCTTTGATGGCAACATCGTTGTCCTGGGCTGGGCTCCCGGATCCGGTCCAAATCCGGGGAGCTTGTCGATGCGAGCAAGTTCCGGACCTTGGCCCAATCTATTACGGGTTTTGTCGGTGGAAACGAGTCAGTCGAGCGGCCTAACTGGAGTACGACCGGCAAGTGGTCGGAATCGATTTCATCCCGTGTTTCGATTGAGCGAAACTGGAGAGAGACTCCCTTCAGTAGCGCTATATCGAGAACGTTCGATCTTTGTGTGTCCGGTCTGTCTGGGTATCTAGTGGGGGTCAAGGGGGCTATAATGCCAAAGAGGAGCTTGTCCGAGAGGCGGAGAAGTTCCCTTCCTTTGCCGGTTTCGGTTGGGCAATTCCAACTGGGATGTTTGCAGTTTAAGTCCCCGGCTATTATAACCGCGGGACCCACAATGAATAGGGCGTTGAGGTCGTCTTCTAATATGGGCTTTTGACAACTAAGGTATACTGAAACTATAATGATGGGCTGATGGCCCGTTATCGATAGTTTGCAGGCGGAGACTTCTAGTTACTCTAGAGGGAGGGTATCTATGGGGAGGCAGTGCAAGGACCGCTTGTAGTAGATAAGTGTCCCTCCGCCGTGGGAGGTTAACCTATCGTGCCTGATTAGGTTGTAATTAGCGATTTGGGGATCTCTAATACTCGGCTTTAAGAAGGTCTCTTGCACTAAGAGAATGTCTACATTATCAGTGACCAGGAAGTCATGAACTAAGTCACGTTGATCTTTTAGTCCGTGGGCGTTATAAGTAGCCAAAGTCAATGAGCGGGGTTTTTCTTTACTTGTGGTAGCCATTGAGACGCTTAAGTTAGGGCAGGTCGTACAGGATCTTCATCAGCGGGCAGTGTTCTATGACGAGCCGCAGACGAGCCTGTAGGGTGGTGGCGGTTTCTAGTTTTCTTGCCAAGGTGGCTACCTCCTCCAGGTTGAAGGGCAGCGACTTGGCAAACATTGTTACCAAGGTGAGGTCTCCGAGATGGAAGGGGTAGCACTTGAAGGGGGCGCCAGTGCGACGGTTTGGGGTTGGGGTCTAGGGAGGGGCATCGGGGCTCTGGCCTGGGTAGGCAGAGCGGGGAAGCCTGTCCAAGGGTTGAACGCCGAGAGAGGAGCGGGCACGAATGCCGGACGTTTGAGGGCAGCCTTGGAGGCAGGGGGAGAACGCTTAGCGTTCTTTTTGAGTTTGGGAGCAGCCGGGCACCCGCGGTAGTTAGCGAGATGTCCAGTTTGTCCGCAGAGAATGCAGGCCGGAGGATCGGGGGAGTCCCGAGTCCGTGAGCAGTCACTGGTCCCGTGATCCCCGAGGCACTTGACACATCTCGGGCGGGAGCGGCAGTGATTTGCCGAGTGCCCATATAGTTGGTTACGGTGGCATTGCGGGGGGGTCTGGTTATTATAGGGTCGCTCGAAACGGAGATTGGTTAGACCACAGACGCTCTTCAGGTTGAAAATTGCCTTACCTTGGTCTTACCGGTCAAGAATAGCGAGCACCATGTTGTATGGTGTCCTGTCTGTGTTCCCTTTGTGCATGCGGTGAATCTCATACACTAGGAGGTTTTGGGCTTGGAGGTCCTCAAGGATATAAGAGGTCTCAAGCTCTCTTCTTCTATAATTTCGATCTTCTTTTCGTTGTTCTTTTATTTAATATCTGTCCCTTTCTAAATATATATCTATCTCTATCTTTTCCTTCCCGAACCTTCTATTCCAGAACTTTCGTTTATCATCTATCCCTTTCTAACATTTATCTATCGCTGTCTTTTCCTTACCGAACTTTCTATTCTACAACTTTGTTCATCGTCTATCCCTTTCTAAAATGTATTCGTCCTTGTCTTTTCCTTCCAGAATCTTCTACCTTTTTCTAAAAGTCTTGAGACCGGCTTACGCAGCCAGAAATTTCTACCCTCGGTCAACACAATACTTACATTTTTAAACTCGTGATATCTTTCGAATGGAATGTCCGAATTGAATAATTCAAAAAGTTATATAAAGGTATTGAAGCAGTCTTAAATATGAAGTAATTTATTTTGATAAGAATGAATACCAAGATAGAAATAAAAAGCCTTTTCTAGCGGTGGCATTGCAATTAAATTTTTAAAATAAAAGAACACTTATTGTGGCATAACTATAATAATTAGACATATACTGTCCCAACACTTTTTATAAATAGTGATGTGTTCTGCAAAGTTGTAGTACAATATTTTATTCTATCATCAATAGTTTTCGCAGCGCACGCGATTTTAGGTATTTTTTTTACACCTTGGGTTACACTATTGCAGTTTTAGTAATGATCCCTATTATTTTTGAAAATATAATATAGCCTATATGAACCGGGGATAGTGTAGCTTGCCAACAGTGAAAGAATTTTTTAAATCGGTTCAGTAGTTTAGGATATTATCTCCTACAACGTCACAAACTCACAAACTTTACCTCTTTATAATATTAGTATAGATATATAACTATACGATAAAATACCTCTTTTAATTCCGAAATTTTCATATAATAATGATCCGAATAATTCTTGGAGAAAAAGAAATCTTGGGTATTTTAGAAGTGTTGTCACGTGCAAATAGGGGAGCGGACAATCAAATCAACTGAGATACTTTTTATAAATTTGCAGAAAGTCGCAGCCTCATAGATTTGTACGAGCATACCTACTTATAATGTCATAAGTAAGTACACGTAAAAGGAGTCAAATAGGGTATTTATTATTGTTTGAAAAGAAATTAAAATTATTTCTATCATACGATATTATTTTAACGCCTGTTCTTTTATATGTACAAATATTAGAATTTATTGTAATATGTGTCCACATCCCTATTCTGGAAACAGGCTTTATGTATTTTGGCCCGGGGCGACAGAGGATGGCGGATGGCGCATGGCGGACAGGTTGTAACTCAGACTAAGGAGAAACATCACTCGATCCACATTCGTAAATTCGGAGCCGATGACTCCTCGTGACCGTGTCCTCCTTAGCGAGTGCTGCTTTATCTTACCGAATTTCTCTCTTCTGTTCCGCATCATCACGAACAAAAAGTCGATACCCGTTCAGTGGTAACGCGGCCTAGTTGTAGCCTCTCGCCGACATAGCGCCTCTCAATAACATTCAATAACGAGCCCAAAAGTGAGTACTTTCGCGTCGGCTTAAGTGCTAATTGTTTTTAAAGAGGACAGAATAACACTTATTTAAGTAAAGTGTACCGCATAAAACCAAGACAATAACAACAAAGGTAAACTGTTTTGTTATCCGTTAAGCTCTTCATGCCTACAAGTTGAACACCGGTTGTGCTACACGGATATATGCCCGTGTAATGATAACGTTAGAGGCATGGTAGGTTTTATATTAAAATCGTTTAAAACATAATATACCTACACATTTTAGTGTTCGCTAAGCAAATAGCAAAAACTAAACTTTTATAATTTCATCACGCATGTCCGTGTGTTTCGACTTTACATATTACATACATATTGTCACGCCTGTTTCTCATTGGGGTAGGCAGAGATGGATCTCAACCTGCTACGATCCTGACAAACACTTCGCTTCATTTTCAGTAATCTTTTCATACATACACGCTTATTTAAACTGCCCTTTATCTGACCTTTCTTCAAAATATCTCCAATTTGATCATGGTGAGTACGTCTCAGTCTACCGGCACCGACTCTACAAGTCATATTGCTGTCAAAGTTATATTTCTCGAAGTAATCTTCGACTCTTGGGCTGTGTTATAAAGTTTAAGGTACATTAGAAAATATCCTTTCAATAAAATTGGATAATTTGACTGATGTTTGATATACAGGATATTTTTGACTACGCACTTTTAAACTGACTTAATAAAGGAAGAGATTTTCAATACGTCGTATTTTTTTACGTATGTTCAGACAACTTTTTTGCTTCTCAACCGGTTATAAACATTATTTTTGATTTGGATTCAGTATAGCTTCAAGGTGACCACCTTGTATGCAATGCAATGCCTTTGCATATACAAAAATATAGTAATTTTTATGTTTTACTTTATACCGATATCGAGTAAAATGTAAAACCAAAGGTATAAAATTTTTATTTTTGCTATCCTAGTTATTTATGTAGTTGGTTACTTTATTGACTATTTTTGCACATATAGCCACTGAGAAACTCCTAAAATTCAGTATATTCATTGCGTATAATAATTTGCTTTTATGCTTATATCCTTACTAATGCTGTAATGTTTTGAGCCCGAGAATGTTAGTGTTTCCACAATAAATTAGTACCTACAATTTCTAAATTTCATTAGTTTTACAAACTAGATACCGATGATTAGGTCTTTAAGAAGAGACGTAAAGAGATTCATGTCACGAATAATATTGATATCCAAACTTTACAGTCTATATATGTACTTAAGTAGATTTAAATTATATAAGTCCAATAAATAAATGGTCGTCAATCGTCAACATCAGACGGGTCGCCAATGAAGTAAATAAGCTCCCCTTAAATTTAAAACAAGCCTGATGTTTAAATTTGGCTATTAATTTGATGTTGCAAATGTTCATAGGCGATGGTAACCGCTTTCCATCAAGTGGGCCGTCTGCCTGTCTGCTGAACTCCTGCAATAAAAATAATAAAAAAAAACCTATAATTTAAATATGCCGGTCATGGTGATACCATGGCAACATCGTCTGATAAATGCTTTATGTCGGTTTAGTCGGATTGTGCTAGTTTCACTCGCAAATAACGTATCTAATGACCGAATGATACAAGGTTAATGTACTAAATTTCTAGTGCATAATTTTCACTTTCTTTTCTGTATTCAGAATGAAACAGTCAGTGTTGGAAAATAAACTGAACTTAGGTTTCTCACCAACTTTTTTATTTTCGTCCATTAAATAGAAAAATAAATAAATTATACTATAAATAAAACTATATAAGGAAAATAACAAATGCATAAGTAAAAAATTGACTCCAATTACTGTCGGCGGGGAGCGTACCCCTTATGCTGACCACTTTGCCTCGGTGGATGGCAACGCTTATGCGTTGCCCTAGGTGCAAGCCAGCCTTTTGGTCACCTCAATTAGACTCATTGCGAGGTCTCGATAGAGGTAATGCGCTCTACACGCCCACGGTCCCAGACCTCAAAAGTCACAAATACGTATCCACTACCAATGGACTGAGTTCCAAAATATTTTTCTATTATATGTTAATGTTTTTAACAAAAATAATTTATAGAAAAGTGCAATTATTACTTAACTATAACTTTGATGGTTAGTGACATACGGACGTCCAGAATGACGTACATAACAAAACAGAGGGCAGTCTCGGTGAAACATTAAAGATTATATACACAAAGAAAAACAGCAGATCGGTTCTCTCTCTGCCTATACTATACTATCTTTACCTAAGAGATTGAAGTTTTTTATAAAATAAATTAACGTATTTTTTTCTATATTTTTTATTTCTCTTAATCAAACCCATTTAATCGATGCATCTTTGCCATGCAGTGGCAGTTTATTGATGTCCTTCTTGAAGAAATCAGCTGGACGGGAGGCAACAAATTCTTCAAAGGCATATACTACTTCTCAGGTGTTAAATTTTTTCCCCGCCATAAAGTTATCCAAATTGTGCAACAAATAGAAGACTATAGGCACAAGGTCTGATGAGTAGGGCGAATGGCGGAGAGCTTCCAACCCCAGCTCTTGTGACTTGGAGACCGTCTGCTGTGCAGTATGAAGTCGCGCGTTGTAATGCAGAAGCAGCGAAGACAAGCGATTGACCAAAGCTGGTTGAAGACGTGTGAGCTTAACCATCAATGTGTTCAGTTTTTCACAGTCTACATCTACAGTAATGCTCATCACGTTTGATATGAAGTTGTGATGAATCACACCGGCGCTAGGCCACCAAACAGTGACCATCACTTTTCTAGGGGTAAGTTTTAGTTTAGGGCATTGTTTAGGTGCTGAACCAGGATCCAACCAACTTGCTGAGCGCTTGCGATTATCTAACAGGATCCATTTTTCGTCGCAGGTAACAATGCGGTTCAAAATTCTTTCGCTTGTGTACCTGTTGAGCAGTGCAAGGCACGTCTCGACGCGTACTTCAAGCTGACGATCATTGAGTTCGTGGGGCATCCATTTGTCAAGCCTTTTTACCTTGCCACTTTGACACAAATGGACCAATATTGTTTTGACACTAACAATCGCGCACAATCGCCTTTAATGCGTCGTTTTCGACCAAAGTTTTCGGACGACCACCAGGTTAATTTTTTAGGTCGAAATTTTCAGAACGGAAGCGGGCAAACTAATAAAGGTTGGCACGTTCGTTTGTAGTGTTCGCTCCGTAAACGTTGTTGATGTTGTAGTGCCGCTAGTGCCGCGTTTTGCCACGACGGTACCCATAATTACTCGTATTTTTAACGTATCCATGATAACAAAAAAGAATCAAATACAATGAAAACGTAACGCTAATCAATCAACAAATGACTAATATTGAAAAAGAATTTCATTTTTTTAAAATAAAATAAATTTGAAATTTGAATTCTTATCCAAACAAGTATTATATTCATTTGAAATGGCCAATACTGCAAAACGGCAATTTTATAGATAAAGGCCTATTAAAATTGAAGTATCAGACGATAATTTCAAAACCAATGCCTTCGTTTCAAACTGTTTTATTTAGGACGCCTGATCATAATTACCGTTTTTAGAAATTTTCCTATCTAAAAGTTTGTCTCGAATAAGCTCTGAAACGACGCAATAAATTTCAATGAAAATTTTAAAGATTATGACAGGAATTTTATTTTAAATTTTCGTGTTTCATTACGATATTTTGGATGATTCCGAAGATATGAATATAAAGTTCGAGTCTAGCGCGAACAAGGTGACAGGCATAATTAATTGGGTACTGAATCTAATGTGATTTTGTGATGAATTAAGCCATAAACTACAATATAAAAAAAATCTAAACATGCCGTCTCTGTACATTGAAGCTATTTAAAAAAAACAACCGAGTAGACTATATAAACGATGGAGTACACGATCCAAATTTTTTTTAGATTTCTTGTAATTTAAATAAAATACAAACTCGTTATATTCTGGGTGTTTATTGTTCAATATATAATATTTTCGTACACTTGCGATGTTACGAGAGGTGCAATAGCGGCGTGCAGGCGCGTCCATCGCGCAGTTAAATGTCGCGCGGCCTCAGCACTCACAAACGGCCTTTGCAGTTCGGTGCGGTCGACGAACCCGCATGAGGTCGATGGCCGGACCCGCATTTAGTTTTCACTTTCGTTTGCTAAGGATAACCGTACTATATACGTCACGTACATACCTACAGTTCCGCTCGCTGCACACTCCGTTCCTGGGTCCTGTGAAGAATATTCAAAGAACAGTTAAAAAAATATATTCATTTCGGCAATATAAAACATCAACGTGATAATACTTATTTCATTAATTACAGAATAGATAGATAAAAATACCAAGCGCCTACCGTACCTACTGGGCACTGGTGTAAGGAAGTTGTTGATGTTTATATTTTTGGTGTATAATAATTTTTTAATATAAAGTGGTCACACTGATCGCTCTGGATTAATTCGATTGATATTTTGAATTGTCAGTGAAACGTAGATAGACCAAACGCCTATGAATACTAAACGTCACTGGCCTAGGACAAAGGTTGTTGCACTAATGATAGCTTATGGTGCAACGCCTCGGGCGTTGGACTGGTGTCCTTTTGATGCATTTTGGGTACAATTAGGTAATTCTAACGGATGGTGGGAGTAGTGCGGTGGCGAGGGGAAGGTAAGCGCGTTGCGTGGGGTTGCGGGTTGCGCAAGCGGCGGTCGTCGACTCGGTTATGTCAGCGGTTTACGTAAGTGTCACCTCGCAACGCTCTCGGGCAGGCGCCAAATGTGATCCCGCGGCCGTTTCGCACTTGTCACGGACTATTTGCGGACTGCCGCGGCTCGTTAGCGTATCAATATTGCGCTTGTGCACCAACTAGGTGCACTGTGCTTCACAAACTTATCGTACATGCTAATTCCTCTACTCATTAGCAGACCTGTACTCCACTTACAGTGAGCTATTGTTAGATACCGCGTTATTTACAAACTAGCATTATTTCCATCGTGATAAATAATATAATAGTGATTTTTTTAGTATATTTGTACGTTTATTTATTCTTTCATCACAATCTTGGGTATAAATCGATTGTCATGAAAGTTTATGCAAAAGAGATGAACATTTTTCTATGTTCCCACAGCATAAGGGTCCAAAACAGGGTAGAAAACTTATGTTGTATATAGGTAGATCGTTTACGTTTTGTACCTAAAGTTCCAAAAATATATTAAAAATTAAACTCATATTTTGACTAGAATATCTGGTCAACAGCTATAGTAGTTGCTTTGAATGCATGCTTTCAGCAGCTTCAATGATTACTGCAAGGTATTTGTTTATTCTACTACGGTACACGATATACTAAATTTATAATACATAACATTGAAGTTCTTCACGCTGTAAACAATAGTTAGTTACTATGTTCAAATTTAATTGTTAACGTTTTGTATAAATCACATTGACCTCTCAATAAATATTAATTGGATAAAGATACTTGTTTGCACGAATATAGTTATTTAAGATTCCAGGCTTTCTATTTATATCCTATCTAGTTTTGTCTGTCTTTTATTACGCATTGTATTCTACCGTTTGTATAATGGGAGTGGTCTGAAGAACCGTTTGAACTACATCGACTTTTTTTTTGAGGCAACGGAAATTCATTTCGTACGCTACCGGGTCCTTTACTGGGATTAGACCAAAGCAAAGAGATTTATCCACTGATGATAGCGCAAATAACAGAGTCGATTGCCGGCATTTGTGGGGGACTCGGCAAGGTGCCATTCTCTATGTGGAGAGGTAACCCATGTGCTAATACCCCACTAAAACCACCCATCTCCCATGTGCCCTGCGCTTATAGTAGGAAGAGCGTGAGACTTAGAACGTAGTTACGCCCACGCTGATTCTGCGCATCAGTGCTTGAGAATGCCTTGGGAAGCAAGGCAGACTCACTTAGTCAGCAGGGGTTTGATCCTCCGCTCCCCAGATGCTGGAAGACCGCTGCAGCGGTATTACGAGAGGAGATCTTGCGCATACCTGCGTCTCCGGGGCTCCGACTAACGTCGGTACCCGCGGAACGCAAGCGCACCTCTCTCCCTTTCTCGTTCAGCGGCCTCCTTTTGAAACATTACTGCCTCGCAGTAATGTTTCAAACCGTGTACCTACAACGGCCTCAAGTTCAAATCTCTGCGTTGCGCATGCTGCACACTCAACCAGAGTATGAAACGCAGAGTCCAGCGCGCCACAGAGGCGGCACTGAGTGGAAGGCAGACAACCCACGATATGGTTCAGATACTTATTTAAGCACCCATACCCGGTAAGTATCTGCGTCATCCTGAAGGTCAGGGTCCCGCGTTTCCGCGCGAGCCATCGCAACGGGTGTGGGCGCACTCCTCCACAGTCTCAACGCCAGCCACAGGAATTTCCAACTCTCTCGACCAGTTTTGGGTCATGGTCGTGGTTTCCCGCGTCCTTATCGCCTGAATCTCGACCTGGCAATAAACTAGGCCAAGTACGTCCACCTGGAGAGGCCAGGGCGGATCGCCTGCCAAAAGTGTTGCCGCCGTCCACGACACTGTACAGTATCCTCGGATGGTCCTCAGCGCCAGGACCTGTTGTGCTCGGCACAACAAAGTCCTATTGTGGCGGTGAAGTGCAACGGACCATACGGGTGCACCGTATAGGGCCGGCTATACTCCTAAGAATGCCGGAGTAGTTACCTAGTCACTCCGCCCGGTCCCCCTGCGTTGGGAAGAAGCCGAGCAAGGGCGCTTGCGGAGCTCACGAGTTTGGGAACTAGCTGGTCAAAGTGTGATTTGAACAGGCGTTTCCCATCGAGAATGGAACTACGCCGACCACATCAACATTCTACAACTGCACCGCAAGTAGGAGTTCATCCACACTTCTTCGATACTGGGCAACGTTCGCACCATTATTGGCACTCGTTCCTCATGCCATAATTATGCAAGTCGCGGAATGAGCCCACCGGGGTTTCTCTAAAAACTATAATATGCGTCTCCAAACATGACATAAACAGATTTTTAAAGTCCTCATGAAGTAGTGAGGTAGGTAATAAATACATCGACTCCCTTGGTGGTGTAGATATCTATGGGCAGCTGGTACCACTTATGATGAGGTTGATCATCTGCCAATTTACTTACCTGCAAACATAATTACAAGGCTCTTATACCTACACATAGTTACAAAAAACATATTAATTTTCGTTACCAAAAGTAAGTACTTATACATATATTCATTGAGATATAACATGTCTAGAGAGAGCATTGCTAACAAACAACACCGTCAAAAACGGCATCAAAAAGGCGAAACGTTGCTATATTCACTCTCTTAAAAGTATCAATGTGTGAGTATTTTCGGGATATCAGCTAAAAAATATTACCCCAATTTTTTATAATTAAATATTTTTTTATTTAAGTGAAAAGTTTAAATGATCGTTATTATTTAATCGCTTTATAATTGAATATTACTCAGAGGTTTTAGTTTTTTTTAATAATTAAAGTATTAGCATCAAAAGTTGTCGTGTCTTGGAACGAACCATAAAAAAATACAAGCACAAATGAATTCATAACACACTTTAGTATATGTAGTAATTTTAATTCGCAATAAAATGTCTGTACAGATATTATTAGTACATATTTACAAGTCTTTTAATTACCAATACTAATGTAATAATTCTAAAAAAACTATTCATAATAGCAAATTATTTTCGTGTTACACAACATGTTCACGAAGGTTATAAGACTAGTTATGCCCCAAAGATTCTCCTGCGTTAAAAATCAGTCAAATCATTTATAATAGTGGACTTGGAACGATTCGATGGGTTCATACTGGGTGTGTTATGTGTAATCCAAATTTATATCAGTAATAGGAACTACGGGGTAGGTACACGGAATAGTTTAGTGCAGGGACTTAGAACAACTAAACCACTTGAAAAGGACTATTATTATAAATAAAAATATTCATATTTTCGTTGTGTTCGGTTTGATTATTTTATAAACTAAAATTTAAAACTAACAATAATATATTAAATTATTTATTTATTAGGAATTAATGGAGATGAAGCTAACAGAATATAGACAAAATTAATGTCTTAATTATGACAATAATGTACTAAAAAATGTCGGTACACCATATCTCCATAAATTCATAACATGTTTTAGGTAACGTAAAATGAAACTATACAAAAAATATGTTTAAAAACTATTATACAGTTATTTCTGTAAATGTAAGTCTGTTTTCTATAGATTTTTTTATTATTCATATTTCATTAAAAAATCGTAACAAAATTCCCCAAATTTTGGAAAAGAATTCGCACTTTTCACCTCACAACATCAATCAACTCGATAACCTTTGAAATATCGAAATTAAATTTATGTTTTTACAAAAAAATCATGGGAAAATGTTAAGTGTTCCGATGAAATTACATGTTATCCTTATCCTTTCCTCTTTTTAAATAGTTCCGACACATTTTAATAGCGTAGGACGGCATAATGTTTTTTTGCGAGAGCTCTAACCTGTAAAGTAGTCGAAACGACATTAACAGGCGTGGGGAGCGAGTGCACCAAATTTGGTGTACTTTTTTTGGGCCGTTTTTGTGCAATTGATGCGCTATCTAGACGTTTATATGATCTAAGCATATATTATATAGAAATATAATGTACTAAATTTAATAATAATCAGTTTATAAGCGCGTGAAAATGAAGAACTAAATATACAAACAAACTTAGCTTCAAATTAATATAAATAATTAAAATGGGTATTAAAATCTGCATCAACACTCAATTAAAATTAAAACATTTATAATACACATTATTACCATCAGTCAGATGTTAAAACACAATGTACCTATATTTTTAGATTTTGTTTTGTTGTTTTCGATTAATGTATAAACAATACATTAAATGCCGGTGCCACTTATTTAAATGAATTTTTATTCACAGATTTATTAATCAGTAAGCCAGACTACTACACTCACATTATACAAGGCAATGAACGTTGCTCCAGCGAGGATTTTCCTTCTGAGTTGAGAGGTTGGATGACGAACTAAACAATAATCAAATTAACATGAATGAACAAGGCATCTGTACTTCACATGACCGGGATATCGATTTCAACGTCTAGTAGGCTCGAATTATTGTAGCTTGGGCCAAGTGGCTTCGATGATCCAAACTTATTGTTAAAGCTGAAAGTTAATGTCTGTAAAACCACAATTAGGCCTATATTGTTACGTGAAAGTGAAGTGTAGTCTTGTTATCACCTGATACTTGTAGCACGGTGTGTAATATTAATTGTTATTTTGGATAATTTTGCAAAGTTACAAGAAAAGGTCGTGTTTGGTAACATCGCCTCATATAAGATTGCTCATCTCAAACCCATGGAAAACAATTATCTATTAAAAAAATATAATTTTGACAAATCTTCTAAATGTCGTCATAGGTGAATCTGTCGCTTTTTGATCAAATTAATAATTAATTTTAACAAGTTGCTTTTCAATTTTTGACTAATTTAAGTCTGATTTATATTAGCGTTATATTTAAGTACATAGTTTACTTGCAAATAAGCCCTTATCATCATTTGGATAGATATTAATTTAGTCATCAACCTATGTATTATTTAACTGGAAAATTACTGTCTAAACAACGATAAGGACTTATTATTTCTTAACTCGCCAGTTTTGCAAGTTCATAGACAATAAAACGATTAAAGTACCTTCTGTCATTCTTACAAATGTACAAGCAATAAAATAGGTTCGCGCTGTAGACTTTTTTACAGATAGAATTTGTTATAGTTTCATAGCGTATTAATTAATATGGCACGGTTTCATAACGTATAACAAAGTCAATTTTATATTAACCTTTAAACAATCAATTAAAGTTAACATCAAATCGTTCATTATAGTCTTTGTTAAGAACAGGTGTGCTCTAAAGGAGTAATTATGCGATATGGTTGCGGTCGAAGTAGAGAAGGGGCTGGAGCGGTTGCGTCACCGTACGGAGAGTGGTCGAGCTCAACGCACAAGGTTGCAAGGTTCAATGCTCTAGAAATACGACACCCGACCCCGGGCAACCGCACGCTGCGGGCCGAAACTGCGTGCGCGCCGCACTGGCTGCATTTGCCTACCGCACTACAAACTGCTCGCGAGCTAAGTAGCTCCCATAGAGCCCAGCCCAGAGCACTTAAAGCGCTACACGCACCAAACAAAACTACGCAGCTCTACGTGATTTACCTTTTTTTTTGTCAGTGGAAATCCGATTAAGGACCATAGGTCGCGACAAGAGCAGAACCTTAGGGTGATAATTCGCGGCCCGTGTCTGGGATTCGACAGATCGGGGATGGCACTAGCATCCCTAGGCAAAACTGGAGATGCCATTGCCAGTCCCCAGTTAGGAATACCCACTAAAACCTCTGAGTGTCCCGTCCTGCGCCTTATACCAGGGTTACGGGAAAGTGGAAACAGTCCCAATTCCGCGTGCCCTGCCAGGAAGGGGCCTCGCTTCTGTACATCCACTGCCAGGGGACTACTTCTATCCCCCGGCAACTTTTATCCGGCCACTGCATGGGGCGGTTTGTAACTCGCCCTAGGTGAGAAGAGGTGAACGCGCGCGGAACATGTCGTACCCCCATCTCAACGACATAATGGCGGGTGAATACCCGTATACCCAGAGGAATCAACTGCGCCGCCCTTTCGGCCCCGGC
This sequence comes from Dendrolimus houi, assembly GCA_039645545.1. Taxonomy (NCBI): domain Eukaryota; kingdom Metazoa; phylum Arthropoda; class Insecta; order Lepidoptera; family Lasiocampidae; genus Dendrolimus; species Dendrolimus houi. The sequence continues at coordinate 16,384,210 of CM077127.1, read as the reverse complement.
GCGTCCTCCTTTGGCGGGAGCGGAGCAAGGAAGTCCACTCACACTCCCGCTTCATCACAGATGTGACGTTGTCTCCTCCTTCTGCGAGCATGTCAGTGTTTGCTCCCGAACATGGTGCGAACCACGGCCGGAAGCGACGTGTCAAATATGGGCGACGAGGTCTCCGCGCTGTTGCGTCCAAGCTGGACGCGTAAAGGCTGGCGCCTTATCCCCGTCACCCGTATCACAATGGTGGCACCCTGACGTGGGGTCCCGGCCAAGGCCACAAAGGTATCTCCGAAAGCAGCTGTGCCCCGAAAGGACCTGTGTCAACCGGAATTTCAGGGTGCCTTGACGTCATTCAAGCTATTCGCGGGGACCACCTCGATGGTGGCGGGGCCTGTGCTGGGGCTCTAAGACGTTCTTCCCAGAACCCCACGGTATTCTGGCGGAACTCCGAACGGTAGACCTCGATTTCGTGAGGTGCGAGTCTGGTGCCCTTCTCCAGGGCCTCTTTGCAGGTCTTTGGTACAGTGACGCGAGGACCCTGGCTTCCAGGTCCCATGGCGGGATCCGGAAAGTAGCGAGGCCGCTTCGAAGGATACCGTACGATATCCCCTTATTACCCTTACGACCAACACACGCTGCGCCTGGCGAAGCAGCGCAGCCTTTCGAGCTGTTGAGTGATTTATCTTACCCAACTAGCTTATTTGTACGCAGAGGGAGACCTCTGAGGGAAAAACTTTTTATTATTGTTTGGGTTACTGAGATTGACCCTAGATTTATTCTTTACATATTAACTATATATAACCTTCTTAGTTTGGGGATATATATACATTGTCTGTGTTTGTCTACCAGCTATTATTTTAAATTTGTCCGAAGTCTATTGCAAATACTTCAGAATTTATTGTATACTAGGATATCCCCGCGACTTTGTCCATGCTTGACTTGAAATTCTCGCGGGATTCCCGGGACACAAAGTACCATAGCATTTCAAAAAGAATGTAAGCTATTGATTTAGTGTAAACTGTGCCGGAATAAGTTAATTTTTATTTACCCGAACAACTACAAATCCCTCCCGGGAATTTTCCCGCGGGATTCCTGGGATAAATTATATCACACATTTTATTACATAAAATTTGCTATCGATCAGTGAAAAAATCACATTGGAATTCGATTTTTTTTAATCTGACTATGTTAAATCCTTCCCAGAAAAATTCTTGCGATATTCCCAGGATAAAAAGTAGAAGAGATTTTAAGTCTAAGAATTTGCTGTCAATCAACTAAAACCGCATCGAAATAGACCTTGTAGTTTTTACGTGAATCCTGAGCAAACAGATAAACCGACAAATAGACAAGAAATCTAAAAAAATTGCATCGTTTTCTCCGTCATTTACATAGTGTATTCCAGTTCGTTTTTTTAAATATCTTCAATAAACAGACACGGTATGTTTAGAATGTTATAATGTTATAGATAGATAGATTTTTGTATTCATTTCCTTAAAACACCTATTTACTTGTTATTGACATTAAAATATTTTGCCTTTTCAGTACAGTTACATTATAAACCATTGTTAAACTAGTTCTCATAATACGATGACAGTTTTGTTTTAACGGTACACGCACAGCATCGCGAAATAACCTTCAAAAGAGAGAACGTGGCGTCGTAAGCACGTCCAATGAGCCAACTCTTTTTTATGTAGCCGTTTCGCAATTTTTTATAAATAATTTTGCCTTCGACCTTTGTAAGACGCCCAATTTAGCCGGATTGATATTCCTGTGGCGCGTCTCAGGCTTTTCGTAACTTATGCTTCGGCAATGTTCAAGCGTGACGTGACCCTCATACTGGTGTAAGTGCCACATGCGGAGTATACAAATTATTCTTAAAACTCTAATTAATTACATAGTGTTGCTTTATGGCTTCTATGTAATTACAAGCTTTATTGATTAATCACAGAACACCGATACAGTCGACTCGATAATTTGACACTCGTTAATTTGAATCTTTCGATATTTTGATTTTGTTCCCAGACCCTTGAAAAATACTAGATAAATTGAATAAAATGAATATGAATTAGTCCCCTCGTTAATTTGAAGTTCAAGGAATAGTATCTTGCTCTCCAACATGCAATAACTTAAAGTCCGGGCTTTCCTACTCTCTGTAATTTCAAGCGCTACCCTACATTTCTACACTCTCAGAACAGACACAAGTGACGGTTTCTTCTCAACTTGAGAGCTGTTATTTTCTGTTAAGTTAGCGACTTCAGTCTATTACTGTCCAATGAAATTTCGCTAGTGGCTAACCACTATCGAAGAACTGAACAGATAATAACGGACTTCTTTTCAGAATGAATATTTGTGAATAATTGTACAAGTGTTTAAGATAATAATCACGAATTTTGATCAAACTCTTGTTTACTTGGTTTTTTCCTACCTGTCTCCCCCTCTTGGTTATAGAATACGGTTATTTTGAACTCTTAGTGATTTAAAATTTTTCTATGGTCCCTTGAGTGTCAAATTATTAAGAGTCAACTGTATTGGATTTCAATAACATTCCGAATTAAAAAATCAAATCTAAATTGCAAACATTAGTTTAAATAATCTCTCATTTCTTTCAGCTTTTCCCAATTATTTGTAATTGTGACAATATGTCCTTTTCTTTCACACTCCTCTACTATGACATACGTCCTCTGTCACACCACACATCGTCATGTCATGTTTCACACAATCCATCCACATTAAATAACGGACTTGGATCATAGATTGAATTGATCCTGAAAGCAGTATCCGGCTGCGGCGATGCTAATCTGGTCAAACTAAACACGGCTAAAACCCAGGCATGGTTGTTTACGGTGAAAAAAATCTGTTTGAATTAAGTTCCATTTTTCAAGGAGTACCCATTCCGATAACCGATCAATTTTAACTTCTAGGCATTTTCTTAACATCCACTCTCAACTTCAGCTCCAATATTGAAAGGGTAGCTCAGCTGGCTGCAAAAAAGCTGAGTATACTTTCAAAGGTGAGACTGCACTTCACGGCAGAGCAACTGCTTAATCTTTATTGGGCTCAAGTAACATCTTTCATGAAATACTGTTCTCACTTTGGGACGGTTCAGCTAAATACCAGCTTAAAGTGCTAAAACCAATTGAGAGAAGAACGAACAGGTTGACTGTTAGCGCCCAGCTTGTCAATATGAGGCTCCAAAGTCTAGAGCATCGACGCCCGGTTGCTAGTTTAACGGTTTTTTAACCTACTTAAAGGAGGAGGTTCTCAATTCGTCTCTGTTTTTTTTGTATGTTCATTACTCGATTTCTCGGCAATTGCAAACTGATTTTCAAAATTTTCTTTTAATCAAAAGTTTATACTCCCAAATTGGTCTATTGTCTCCATGTCAGGATCTGATGAGTGAATTCCTAGGAATTAGAGAAACTCACGAAGATTGTTAGCGAAATCCTTCGTAACACGATATCTTCATCAATTGTAAACCGATTTTCAATTTTTTTCTTTACTTGTTAGTGTATACTCCCGAGTTAGTCCCATTATCACCAAGTCAAGATCTGATGATTAGATCGGATCCCAAGGAAATCGAGAATAACACTTTTTGAAGAACGCCGTGCGCCTAAATTCTTGAAAAAGGCTTGTATACGCTTATAGATATTTCATTTTCTACAGGCGCTTAATTTTTTATATGCATGTTACGCGATTTCTCCGTCAATTATGGATCGATTTTGTTTTTTTTTATTCTTTAGTATGGTATACATATCCCGAGGCGGTTCCATGGTCACAAAGTCAGGATCTTTGGAGTGGATTCCAGAGAAATCAAGAGTAACCCATATTAAAAAACGTCGAAAGCCTACATTTTTCAAAAACAAAGTTTGTATACGCGTGCTAGTTGTACAATTTCTACAGGAGTACAGGTAATATATTATTTCTGAAGTTATTTAAGTATTTGCGGAACTAAAAAGAAAAAAAAATTAAAGACCAAAAAATCAATATTTAACCGAGTTCTTTCTACAATTTCTTGAAGTCAAGTGTCAAGTAAAACACGAAAATTACTATCTTTTTTTTAAATTTGTTGTTGTTCTTTTATGTTTTACTTGGCACCGATTGGCAACTTGGTTAAATATTTATTTTTTAGTGTGAAGTTGGTTTTGTTTTTCTTAAAAAAAAACATTTATAGGATACATTTCGGAGAGTATTCTCCATTGCATTTTCGGACCACAAGGCGCTCTGGTCTCCGCTATCGTTTCACAGTGGAAACGCCATCAGTTCGAAAGTTCAAACGAAACGTTTCGCCTCCATGTTCTTACTACGTACGACAGAGTTGTGGATTGGACTAACAGAGTTAGTGTTTCCCGTTTAGGAGAGTGCCCCGTCTAGGTGGAGGAGCGACATGGAATGCTCCTCCGTCTTAAAGGAAGATCTTCCAGCGAGGCTAGTGTTGTTCCTCTCAGGCCTAGGCCCGTCTGTTATAGTTGGAAATTTGTATATATTCTTTGTATGTTTCGGGAAACGTTTGTGACATCAATTATTGCACAGCGCCGTCTATTGACTTGTAAGTGTTTCACTACACCCGAAATGTACAATCAAACGCAAACTTATTTATTATATAAAAAAGTAACATCCATCACATACGTTTTGAGGACTGAAGTAGGGGAAATTATACCATTGTTGGCACAGCCCTAGGGATAGACATCCTGTCATTATATTCAAGATGTGTATCTTAAAATTTGTTTATTTTATAGCCATACAATAATATCATCATTATAACTGCATTGCTACAAACTAAAAAAATATATGAAGATTTATTAATGTTTTTATTTTTTACTGCAGGAGTTCAGCAGACAGGCAGATGGACCACTTGATAGAAAGCGGTTACCATCGCCTATGGAAATTTGCAAGAACCAAGATGCTACAAATGCGCTGCTGCTCTCTTAAGGCAGACTGGAACCTGGTCACTAATGCCGGAACACAACTCAAGGTTGGTATGGCGACATACTTTAGCCTTCCAGTCGAGCAAATGCTCTACCTGGCTGTGAGTTGTTTTGTTTTTATATGTTATGTTAATTAATAGAGTGCCAATTGAGGGCGGAGGGTGCCAACCATGGAATAGTTTTACCCTATTTTGAGTTAAAAACGTGTTATAGTTCCGTAGCCAAATCACGAAAACAATAGACGTTTGTAACTTTACGGAACTTTTTATAATTCGTAGACTGCGATACCCTTGTCCAATGTTATTTTAAATAAATTACTTTTACATTACTTTTTACAAAAACGAGTGAATTAACTCTTTTAGGAAATACTTGATTGTAACTAGAACTTTGAAACAGATATGCTAGGCAGCCGTATTTAGTCAATTTTTTACTCGTGCCGTTCATTTCAAATATTTTATTAAAACTTGAAATGTTTCGCAATGGTATTTTATGATATTATCATTTTTTATTTAAATTGATTACATTATTCACAATTATTGCTCCACCGCGTTACGCATCTAAACTAGGCTATTTAGAATTTTGAATGAAAAAAATATTAGTGAATATTTATATAAGCCTAAAACAAATTCAGTATTTTTTCGATAATTATGTAATTTTGCGATTTAGTTAAGTAGGTAACTTAGTAGTAGTAGTTAACATAATTTTGTGTTTTATTTAGTATTTAGCTTAGGAGTTCAAGTGGAATTGCTCACTCAGGCACATAATAAAGTTACTCTTGAATACATTTTATTAGAAATTATGTTTTGTTATACAGAAACACGTATCTAAACTCAGTACTATAGGATTCAGGTCACCTACTGAAAACATAACATAAATTAAAAGTATTTATAGACGTTTGTCTGTTAATTACTTTCAGCGGGACCCGGATCCAAATTATTCAAACGAAAATTATTTATATTTAAGAGGGTCCACGAATCACATTTATTCATCTATTCATCTCTTGCTCTGTCTGTACAAAAGTTTCTAAAACCTGAATAATATCAAAAAATAAAGGAACAAATGAGATTCTTTCATAGAGCATAAATAACCGTGTAGCCAGCATTATTGTAAGAAATATTTAAAATAATGGGATTCAATCAAATTTCTCTCACTATTAATAAGACCGTTTATATTTTATTTAATTTTAAAATATCCTTCTACAACAGATAAATCTTGAAATCGTATAAAATAAATATCGGGTAATTATTATATAGTCAGATTAGATTCCTTACAACATCATAGCTACGCATTGACTTCGCTAAGCTACCTTGAAAGTTATATTTCTCAGCAAAATCAGATATGAAATAGCTATTGTTTCCAACACTTTTAATATGAAAAATAAATCAAATCTAAAAAAGCTTAGATTTATCTATAATACCATACTGGTCTACATTATTGAACTAAACACGAGAATATAAAATTCCGAAAGTAAACTGAAAGCATAGAATGTGCTCGTAGTGTCGTAGTTGAGCGCAATATTTCAACCACGCATACGATTGCCAAAACCTGTGTTTGAGTTAACCAAGTTTCTGTATATTTGCTATTGCTAGTACATAGTCAGCTCGAGTTCACTGACCCCATTAGCCCCTTCTGAGCCTATATTCACGATTTCGCGAACAGTTGCCAACGTGAAAACAATGTGTTAGTAATCATGCTTTGCACTGTATGTATTTGCGGTTGATATGAAAGACGATACACCAAGAAGATATTATAAAAGTTGGGTTGGCAGGAAAGGATGTGTAATCAGCGATCCCCAAGCTGCGTCACCAGAACGGCTGTTCGCAGCCTTTCACGCACTTAATTTGGCAGGACCCCCGTCTCGCCTGCCTCGCACCTCCTCGCTCCAACACTAAGAGAAAGTAGCTAGCCTACGCAATGGTAGGGTCAATGACCGTACTCGAAAATGCTTGCTTCTGACAAAAGTGACACATTAACTGCAATCATTTCATATTCAGTATGTGTGGTCAGTTTCTTGCACGGATATTGAATGGCCGATTTGATTAGGTCAGGCTGGGCAAAGTGGCTATTGTTGCCGTGCAACGCTGCAGGCGGGCACGTAGCCCTACCGCCTTCACTACATTTATGTATATCGCCCTTATAACATACTAATTACGGAAGTACATCATTTGTGACTTATTTCACGTTCAATAGAGTGGAATAAATTCACTGCCATGATAGCAAGCTAATAAATGACGGTGTCAGACGATGCAAAAGAAAGCACACCCATCTATTGCCATAACCTATATAATATAATTAGCCATAAAAATAGCCATAATTATTGTGGTAGTGTTTCGATCTGCCTACTTTGATTTATTGTAATTTTCCGGCCAAAATATCAGCTCGAAAATCAGAGTCGCGGTCCTTGCACTACTTATATACCGACTAGTGACTGCTGTTACCGGACTTGGTTTACACAAATATATCGTTTTATATCTGGGGTTATAATAATGACCCGGACTTTTAGAAGGTTTGCGGGGGGCCACGGAAATGCCTAAACGTAGAGTCCCTTTCGACAATTTATTCTAAATGTGTGGCACTGAACAACGAGTAGGTAGTTCCTTAAAACTAGCACAGCCATTAGGGTGCAATCAACTAAAACAATATGGAAAATCATGCTCTAATTTGTTGCTAATTAGTTGCCGCAATTAGACATTTTTTGGTAATGCATTGAGCGGCTATGCTTACTATAAATATTCTGGCACAGCCATAGTCGAGATATTACTGAAAACACAATGCGATGCACGGAGGCATCACATGCTATCAAATTCAAATTCAAATTCAAATTCAAAGTTTTTTATTCAAAATAAGTTCCACTGGAGAACACTTTTTGAAGGTCATATAAATATATAAGTTAAAATTTAATTATTCTTCCTATTCTATGTATACCGCTTCACAACGTGTTATTGCTGTTAAGGAGAAGAAGCGGCAAGAAACTCCCCAGCAACACGTCTAGCTAAATAATGTTTTTCTTTAAGTTTCTTATTCTATTTATATCTCAAGTTGTTTTTTTTTTTAATAAATTTTATACAGGAGTATGTTACAGAATTACTTTTGCCATTGCATTACTATATGCTAATCACTCTCACAGATATACCTATATGGGCCATATCGGGCTACAAATTTGTGGCTATGCTAGCTTGATATTAAACACAGCACACTCTCGGAAATTTGTAGCCCGACGTGGAATCTATATATTAGACCTAAAGGATTCCGCCGTGCTAATGATTATATAGTTAACACAGACATAAATATCTGGCTGTGCTGTTTAATATCAAGCTAGTACAGCAACGAATTCATAATCTCAATAGGCATATATATATCTGTGAAAGTGATTAGTATAGTCTGTTATGCGGCCGTGCATCGCAAAATGTTTTCAGCAGTATTTCGACTGTGGTTGTGCCAGAATAATAGGTTGGGGAAAAAGTTTCTTCGCATTTTATATAAAAATTCAAAAGGTTTTTTTATAAAGTTTATTTACATTTGACTAAAGAATGTAGGTGCCATTTTGTTGGATAACTTTTTGCCATCTTGTAGGTAGGGACGTGATCCCATTGCTATAAAAATTTTGGGGCTTCTGATCAAAAAACTGTGACAAGTGGTTTTGGAAGTCCTCTCGTGATGTTCACCTGACACTACCTAAGGAATTCTGCAGAGACCGAAGCAGGTGAAAATCTGAAGGAGCAAGGTCAGAACTATACGGCGGATGCATTAACACCTCCCAGCCAAACTCTCGTAATTTTTGCTAAGTGGCTAAAGATGTGTGAGGTCTAGCGTTATCATGGTGAAAAACCACACCCTTCTGTTGATTCATTCCAGCCGCTTTCTCTCAACTTTTTGCTTTAGTCTCATCAGTTGTTCGCAGTACAGTTCAGAATCGATGGTCCTGCCTGGCGGTAACAGCTCATAATGAATAATGCCCTTCCAATCCCACCATACACACAGCATCACCTTGTTGCGAGTTAACCCGGGTTTCGCCAAAGTCTGTGTCAAAACCACGATCTTTTTCGCACGTTCTTGTCGTACGTAATCCACTTTTCATCACCAGTTATCAGCTTCTTCAAAAATGGTTCGTTTTCATTACGTCGTAATAAAGAATCACAAATGAGTACACGGTTCATTAGGTTTCTTTCAGTGAGCTCATGAGGCACTCAAATATCGAGCTTTTTTGTGTACCCAGCTTTTTTCAAATGCGCCAAAATCATTTTGTGGTCAATTCCCAGTTCTCCAGCTACATCGTAACTACTAATATGCCGATCTTGCTTCACTTTTTCAAAAATGACATCAATTTTGTCCGTAACAGGGCGACCAGAGCGACGTGCATCTTTGATATCAAAATTTCCGGATTGAAAACGCTTAAACCAAATTTGCGCTACTCTCACAGATACTGCATTAGGTCCATAAACATCACAAATTTTTTACGCGGCTTGTGTTGCATTTTTACACTTTTTGTAGTAAAATTTTAAAATGTATCGAATTTCTTCATTACATTCACTCATTTTAACAATAAGAAAAACAAATGAGAATCGCACATTTTCCTAATTTGCATTTGGAATTGTCGTCTTTAAAATTAAAACTTTTTAATGATACCAAAACCAGCCAGATACAAATGGTATAGCCAAAGAGATATTATTACAAGTTCATACATACTATATGCGAAAAGACTTTTTCCCAAACCTATTATTTATACTAGGCGCAGCCGCTGAATTCATTAACAAAAAAAGCAAAAAATGTCTAAATGGGGCAATTAATTAAAAACAAATTAGAGCATGATTTTTTATATTGTTTTGGTTGATTGTGCCCTAATGGCTGTGCTTTAAGGAACTCAAGTAGGTATCCCTATAAACAAGAATTATTTATTATGTAACGCAACGTAAAAATTATCTATTGGTCATAGTAAATCGTTAATATTGCTACGACCTGAACGCCGACAAAAGACAAATTCACACCTGCATACCCGTAGACATTTTATTACCTTTTCGGCATTTGGACTTCTTTTGTTTACTTTGTGTTTAAAATTTGTGATTAGAAAAACAGCCCATTGTGTATCATAATCTTTTATGGTAGTCATTAGCCAGGTGTGATTCTAAGAAATTCGGTCCACGCGGTCAGGCAGACATATTGCATCTGTGCAGTATTTAGCAATGCCCCAATGGAGAGATGAGCGATAACCACAAGCGAAGCAACTAGTGACGGACTTTGCGCGTGTATTTGAATTACGTTCTCCTGCATTACGTTTGGACATATTGCATTCGGTTATATTTGTACCTATGTTATACGTGTTTGTATAGTTCTAATAAATTCTATAATAATTCCAACGGCATTTTATTCGACTCCTGCAACTCGTAACAAAATTATAAAATATGAAGATATGTACACACATAATAATGTATTAAACTTTCCAATAAAATCGGTGAAGTGCTTATCAGTCCTGAGCACAGCACATTTATGGATTCCTGGTGGACTAACGTTTTCTACCTACTTGTAATTTAACTAGTAAATAATAAAAATAAACTATATAGAAAATACCGCATTATATGAAAAACTACCTGCAAATCTTTTTTAAATTAAAATAGGGTAAACTAGAGCATATTTATATGGGGGCTAATATTGATGATTAATGATTGGCTCCCTATTAATTTATTCAAAACATTAATAGATCTTTTTATAGTAGCTTTACAACGGCAATAAAAAAAACATGATTTCATAAAGATGTTATCAGATAAATAAAATTGAAGTGTTTATTTGTAATGTCAAAATAACAGCTTTTTACTAAATGCATATGAAGGTATATACGGTGCTTATTTAATAAAATAATATTTTTTAAATTTTTGTCTGTCTGTCTGTCTGGATGTTCCGGCTAATTTCTGAAATAGCTGGACCGATTTTGACGGGACTCACTGGCAGATAGCTGATATTATAAGGAATAACTTAGGCTAAATTTTTTTAGAGTTCCGAAAATATCTACGTGGACGACGATGCGGGCACAACTAGTCTTGAATAAAATGATAGAATACCAATCACTGGGGGTGCCAACAATGATATATTATAACCTATATTTTTTAAGCTCTCTCTCTGTCGAAGTTATTCTTTTCTCTAACATTTAGAATTTTCCACATCATATCTTAACTTAAAAAGGGCACCAAGAATCGTCTTTACGGTTTTTCAAGATCTGCCTAATAATATTCCTACAAGTTTGTGTAATTGAAACATTCACCCCTTATCTTATTCACAGCTTCTGTGGTTGAGCGAGCGTAGTCTTAGCCGGCCGAACTCGCTGGAACACAGAGGCCCCGGGTTCGATTCCTGGCATGATAAATTTCGGAAACAAACTTTCTGTTATTTACTATAGTCTGGGTGTCTCGAATCGGCCCCAGGGTGGTCCATTGTATATCACCCATAACACAAGCGTAACTTGCTTATCTGGGTATATACAACGTGTATGCGTGTTTGCCGACTATTAAAAAAAAATCTATGCCAACCATGCCGTTTTAGTTTTTTTTTTACGATTGCAGTACACCAACGTGTAGCAACATAATTATAAAACATATATTTTTACCAAATCTACATACCTATATACCCAGTACTTCTCGGAACAAAGACCGTGACTTAAATGTGTATAAACAGACGGACGGACAGTTACGATTTTATAAGGTTTAAGTTCTAGGTAACGGTTCTACGAAATCATACCTACTGTGGAATAACAAGAATACGGACCAATCAGCAACATGTTTTTATTGTTCAAACGTGAATAAGAACAAGTACTCAAGAATTTGATCATATAACAAAGGGCTCGGCCTAAAACTGCACATGATCAGGGTCATCAGCAAAAAAGTAACCGAATTAAAAATATAAATTAAATTAAATTTTGCTCCACTAGTCCACTAAACACATAACAATGCGAGAGTCTCATACTTAATAACATAACCGAAAATATATAAACACTGCGTTTGGCAATATTTTAATATATTTTTAATCGGCCGACATTGGTGATCACACACATTGTATATTCCGAAGCCAATCGAGTGACGCTTGAGTTATATGTAATAGAACAGGCGACTCTAAAGCCGAATTCATCTATACCCGAACCAGAGAAAATAGCGAAAAGGTTCTTTTCTAGATTTGTAATAGCCAATGTTTAAGAAACGCAAGTTTATTGAACCCAAACTTAACATTCATGGCAGTTACGACTCCATAACAGATGAAAACAAAAATAATGATAACTAGTATCTAACAAAATTCTTCTTTTTCTTTCACCTTCTCCCAATTATTTGGGGTCGGCACAATATGTCTAAGTATCTAACCAATTTATACCCGTGTTTAACGTATTAATCAATCCTCCTTTTATAAAACATTGTCAGCTACCGTCGTTAAATCGTATCCTTATATAAAATAAGCTACGCAAAGCGAGTATACTCTCTTGTGTTGCTTATTATTATCAGGGCGTTCCATCAGTAGCTCACAACGCCCAAAATGCTCCGTTAGCCGTTCCACAAAGCGACCGCGGTCGTTGTGATCGTGGCAAAAACGTCATTAATGACGTCATCATTTTCGATTACACAACGCTCACAACGACCCATGTCAAGAGGTGGGTCGAATAGCCGTTCCACTTGGATTTACGATTGTAACGCCGGCAAGTTAGTGGAACGGGAAAAATCATCGTCGTGAACGTGGTCGTTGTGAGCCCCTAATGGAACGTAACCTATAATATTTCTATACATTCTGTCAAAAAAGTATCGGGAATTGATGATTTGTTTATGGATCTAAATTCAATTTTTTGATATTTTTTTGTTGTTAGGTTGGCACAATTGTTATTCATTTTGCGCGGACTTTGAGCTGCATCGGTCATTTAGATTAAATACAGTGCTGTTTTAGTCAGATCATATCTAGTAGTGGTATTGCGAATTTCATAATGGACAAAAACATCGAACAAAGAGTTTATCTTAAATTTTGCATCGCCAATGGAATTTCGTATTCGGAGACACTGAAGATGTTACAGAAGGCTTACGTTGAATCGATTTTATCAAACGTCAAACACGTGCTTATGAGTGGTACAAAGCGTTCAAAAGCGGTCGAGATATGCTGAAAGATTTGCCTCGCCCTGATAGGCCATCAACGAGTTCAACTGAAGTTAACATCGCAAAAAATTAAGGAAATAGTGAATGAAAAGCCTCGTTCAAATTTAAGAGAAATAGCCACTGAACTTTCTGTGTATCACGAGTCGATACGTATCATTTTAAATAATCACTTGGGCATAAAACATGGTTCCGCTCGGCGAGTCCCAAAAGAGTTGATTTTTCTCCAAAAACTCAATCGCATAAGAATCGCTGAGGACATACTAGAATGAGTCAATTCCGACCCAAAAGTCGTGAAACGCATTGTTACTGGTGACGAGGCGTGATTTTACGAGTTTGACATGCAAACTAGTCAACGAGCTTAGGAGTGACGCCTTCCAACTGAACCGAAACCGAAGAAACCACGCCAAAGTCGATTAAAAGTTAAAGTCATGTTGACTAATTTCTTTGACTACTGCGGTGATAACACCGCGGAACGTGCATAAGCACTCGGAATTCTTACCGGAAGTCAAACAGTAAATAAAGTATATTATTTGAGCGTTATACGGTGTTTAAGAGAGCAATTTCGACGGAAAAGGCCAGATTTGTGGAAAGAAAGTTCTTGGATTTTGCACGACGATAATGCGTCTTCGCACAAGGCCATCATTGTGAACGAATTTTTGACTAAAACTACTAATCACCTTATTCATTAGATATAGCTCCAGCAGACTTCTTTCTTTTCCTAAATTCAAATTACCACTTCGTGGCACCCGTATTCATTCGGTAGAAAACATAAAGGAGAATTCGCGATAAGAACTAAACTCAATTCCGGAAAAAGCGTTTAAAAAATGTTTTGATGATTGGATTATTCGTTGGCGTAAGTGTATCGTTTCTGACGGAGCATACTTTGAAGGTGATAAAATAAATTTGAATGAATAACTAAAATGTTGTGTATTATTGACCTTTTCCCGGTACTTTTTTGACAGAGTAGTATGTGTTTATTTACATATGTAGTTGCTGTTAATTACAAAAAAAACTTTTGAAGAAGTTAAATTTACTTTTTGTTATCTATTTTGCTGTATGTACGTGGTAGCCAATCAAAGAGCTTATAATTTTTATTTTCTTGATAATTAGACAACCAAAACATTTAAACACTATGTAATAGTAAACTTTATGATCTGTACAGCTTATAAGTGACATAAGTAAAGGTCCAATCGCGTAGACTATAATATTATAATACTGTATTTTGAACAATTATTAACTAGAAGTATCATTGTATTGAGAAAATCGATACCTAGTGAACAAACTCCAAGTACACATATACGTGCACTAAGGTAGTTATATGTACAGCTTTATTCATTCAGGCGTTAATTTACTGTGTCAGTTGCATGAGGAATGAGAAGTGCGCTGGCGTCGCCCAGCGGTCCGCACGTGAAGAGTGGGCATCGTCAACAGGCTGCGTCCGCTTAGCACGTGCTATGGAAAATCACAGAAAACAAGGACACAATGCAATGGTTCATTCAACCGAACGTTATTATTCAACGAGCGAACTGTGATGAAACTACGCAGATCTTCATTATTATTAACAAAGACCAATGTTTCGAAATACTGGACCACGTACGCAAACGTAGGGCACGTACCGGGCCCTAAAACTCGGCCGAAATTATGGCATGCAAACTACAAGCGGACTCTATAATAAGTATAACAAAAAAAACCGACTAGATCAAACATTTTACATAACATCGTGACTTTAAATGGCAGCAATAAAAATAATCCATTGCTTCTTTGAGAATGAACTGCGACAGTAGTTACATTACATACATAAATACAACGTATAATTATATCCAGTTAAATAATTTATTAGCAGATTACAGAAATAGATAAACAACGGGGAAGTGTCGAACCACGTAGTGTAAATTATTCTGTGAGTGTAATAAGTATAACATTCACAGTTTTTCCTTAGTAGAAATTTGGAATAATACTGGCAATTGGCTACGAACTCCTTTTTACAGGGTGAAAATACACACATCATCAATTAGAAACATGTGAAAGCAAATAATTAGAATCAATCCAGTTTACTTTCAATTTAGCCATGAGCTACGATCATGAGAATACGACATAGAAATAGACAACACCTTTGCTCCAGCAGGCTTAGACTTTGATGGACCTGAAGTTGAGAACCAGTATTACGTCGGTTATAATATTGGTAATCATTACTCTTTATTTAATAAAAGTGTAACACGAATATCTCTATATCTTCATTTTTTCATCCCTCAGTTTCACGTGTCACCCGTAATTTTAATTGTTTTTGTGATTTCACAAAAGTATTTTAAATCAGTTCAGAAATTTATATACAAGTGTAGGTGTCATATTCACTTAGTAAAATGACTGTGACATAATCGGACTGATAAATAGACACACGGACGGTCAGACTAAAGTACACTGTACGCTTAACAATCCTTTTTTTTCTATAGACCCTAAAAATAAATAAATACAGTTTTTCTAATTTTCAAACATACTGTTCTTGCTGCTACAGGGCGGGCGGGCAATCTCAGAAAACATATTCGCTTTCCTATAAATTTTACTATTCAATCACTTGCCTTACCGTCGATTAAAGGGGATGGATACGAGAATGTATGAAAATTCTTGGGCCCGGATTGTAAAAAGATGAGTGATTTTAAGATTTTATTATGTTCATATGTTTTGTAATTGTTTAGTTATTTTAAATGAATTAATCGTGGTGTAAGTGTTTTCATATTATTAATTTAGATAAATTGATTATGGTAATCGATAACTTCTTTTGTTTATGATTTCTCGTCTTCCAGATAGCTAATGTTTTCAATTTTTTTATAGAGACGTGTAACGCTTTTTTCAAGCCATATCTCAACTTATAAAATTTATTTGACCCACAAGTCCCTGTTTCCTTTTGACATTACGTGTATGAAGCTTATATCAAATTTTATTATATAATAAGGCAAATGAACGGTCGGTAAAATATAGGAACCCGTCATAAATAAATGTAACAAAATGGAGCCGCGTTTGAATTTCAAAATAAAATATAAATAAAAGTCTACGGCCACAGATTCTCGAAATTCACGAAGAACTAATATTAAGAAATATATCAACACTCTTCTTTCCATGCGTTTGTCCACAGGTGCACAATATAAATATATATACGTATTAATATGTAAAACAGTCCTTTTATTTACTCTTGCGCAAAGAAACCAATTATTTATTATGATTAACGTTACGAGATAAATAAGTAACATATAATTAATTGAATCGTGCGTGTTTATTTATCACGTAACTAATTTAACGTATGATAATGGTGTTAATCTCGGGGAAAACCACATTAACGAGATCAGTTATTAAAACGATCAAAATAGTTTAACCTTTTTTATGACTACCCTGACAATGCTGTAATTATTAAAAGTGATCAACAAAACCAAGGAACTTATAATTTCCAGTTTTATTTATCTCTTCATCTCTAGATATCTATTTATTCTCTAGATCTTACTTGTAGAGTTATTATAAAGATACATAAAACTATCTTGATTTTAGCTCTTGGGGCCGGCTCGATTGGTGTGATACCACGCTCTCACAGAATAACGACGTGAAACAGTTATAGTTGAGGTAATCGCATTTCGTGCGATGAGTAAAGAGTTGCGATAGTCCACTTCACCTTCCTCTATCCTCCGTGAGTCCCCTCTATTCCATTCCTCATATCTAATCCCACTATCTCAACCCCTTAAATTTAAATTCAAGTTTTTATTCAAAATATATACCACTGGAGAACACTTTTTGAAGGTCATACATATAAGTGAAAATTTAAATCTACTTCCTATTCTATGTACACCGCTTCGCAACGTGTTATCGCGGTTTAAAGGAGAAGAAGCGACACGAAATTCCCAGCAACACGTCTAGCTAAAAGAAATGTGTGTGTGTGTGTGTGTGTGTGTAGTTCACACGCAGTAGAGGTGAAACTCCAGAGAAATATATTCACAGATAATTCTTCTCTAACATAAATATAATTCCTTTAGCCTACATCCGTCAACATATTATAATTCAAAATAAATTTCTTAAGTATCACTTTCAATTTTTCACTGTTTTGATTTAAAAAATATTATTCTCAGTTTTATTTCGGTCCAAATTGGACCTATATTTAATCATCGGTCTTATTGACTCTCTAAGCTGTGTTGCACAGTGTAAAACTCGTATCTCAATCTCGAGCAGGCTTAGTCCTACAGATCTATGTGTTTATCTCTTTTTAGTGTCGCTTTTTCATTTCATCGAGTTTCAAATCACAATGATTCTAAAGAAGTTTCACTTCATAAAATTTTCATCATAATTATTTATATATCTATCCCATCCCAAAGGTCGGTAACGCGTTGGCTGCGACCCTGGTGTTGCAAACATCTATATGCGACGGTATGCACTTTTCGTTAATTAATTATGCCGTTAAAACTTGATTTATAATATTTGGGCAGTGACTAGTACTAGACTCTGGGAGAGGACAGACAATTAAGCCAGACTCCTCTTGCCCCATAGGTCTTGTCAACCTTGAATATACAACATATCTACCTGACGAAAAAGGTTCTGACCAGTTTCCTTTTGGAAAAAGCGATCTAAAAGTTGCTGTTCAGCCTCTTTACTAAAGTATAAACCTTGTGGTGTAGATTATATAATGTTTAGTATAATGTTACTTTGATTACGGTGGCCCCTATGATTGTGGACTAAGTGGCTCCGGGTTCGATACCTGGCATGGTAAATTACTGCTTATAAATAAGTACTGTTCCAAGATTTCTTAAAATCTTGGAGTAGTAAGTAAAAACCTTATTATTTTTTAACATATTGTGACTGAAGATGCTTGTGCCTGCGAAGTCTGTGACATATCTTACTATGTAACTTACACTGAATACTTACAAAAGTCCCGTAAATTATTTAAAAACTTACACGGAACTGCTTCACTAAGAGGCTAAACCGATAATTATATGCAAAACAACATTACGTACGCATTCACAGCGGAATGGAAATAACCCTTAAGTATAACAAAGTATATTTACAAAACAATAAACGGTATGGTGGCGCCGCATGCGGTAGCGCGGAGAAATCTAAACAGCACAGCCCTAAATAAAGCATTAATATGCATACCGAAACTACAAACATAGCCAAAACCGTACGGCTATGTGATGGTGTAACAGCGTGAGTGAGGTAGTAATGGGCCGGGTTCGTTCGCCGATAAAAGCGAAAGTGCTGCGTTCAGTGGGACAATGACCGCCTCCTGCGAACAGCCCTGTTGGCTTTTCCTGCTGGCTATCATCACACGCAGGCCACAGCCCATAGCCTGTCACGGCACGGCGCCAAATTCCAATCCATCCGCATATGCCGATACAACACGTCCAAACTACAGCTACGATAATTGTTTGCCAAAAACTTGAACAATTAATGAAACCATATGAGATTCAATTAATCAACAAGAAAGGTTAACAGACTAAATTGAAAGAGTTTATTCGTTTAGTATTTATTATTTAATCGAATTTTGGTATCACGCATAAAAGAAAGGTGAAGAAATTTTTTGAAAGTTAATTAATAAAGAAAATAATATTATATCAACTGTTAAGTGTCCCATGGCTAAGCTCGAGCGTAGTCATTTTAGGGAAAGGAACTGGATATCCACTATGATGCTAAAACTTTGGAGTGGGTGTAAAAGTTTATCTCTGACATAAAAATTCGATCCAAGCACTGAAATGTATCCAATAATGACGACGGTCAAGATATTATGTTACCTCTGACGTAATAAATGCATAAAATGAGGCTTCCCAAAGTTAATCTGGAATCATTGTTTACTCACTATATTATTTAACTAGATGAAAACCGGATATAAATTTAGATGGTCTTGAACAGAATAATATACTTTTTTAATTAAAAATTAAATAAAAACTACACAAAATTATAAAAAGTAAATATACAAATTAAAATATAAAATCTAGTCTAGATATAAATTATAATACTAAACTACTTTTTAACTGTGATTATTTACATTTTAGAGCTCTGCAGCCATTTTAGCTACAACGAAACTCTATAGAGTTCTCTTGCTGTCCGAACTTGTGTTTGCAATTATATATATATATATATATATATGTATATATATATGTGTATATGTATATATATATGTGTGTATATGTATGTGTATATGTATGTGTATATGTATGTGTATATGTATATGTATGTATGTGTGTGTGTGTGTGTGTGTGTGTGTGTGTGTGTGTGTGTGTGTGTGTGTGTGTGTGTGTGTGTGCGTGTGTGCGTATGTGCGTGTGTGCGTGTGTGCGTGTGTGCGTGTGTGCGTATGTGCGTATGTGTGTGTGTGTGTGTGTGTCGGCTCAAGCGCGATGAATAACACAATAATAATCTGAAAAATTATAATCAAAGTTTATTACACTGAATTATTACAATTACAATATTAAATACAGCAAAATAATACACAGAATTATTAGGACAACTCCTAGAGTTGCATCCACGCTTGTCAGTTGTCGAGCAGCAATTTGCCCTCAAGAATACCGCTATTATCGAACAGTAATTATTGACCACAACATATGTGCCCCTTGTCCAACAGAGCTTTCGCGCTCTTTATCCGTCGAATGTAGAATGTCGAATGTCCCGTTTTTTTTTTTTTTTTTTTTTGAGCTGGATCCAGCTGAATAGCCGCAGATGGCTGTTTCAGCGATACCGGACTTTGGGGGCTTCCCGACTCCGTGGGAGCGAAGGCGTTCAGCCCGGAGGCAGCACGCTCGAGGAGGCACCTCCTGTGAGGTTCGACCTCGGCTCGACCGCTGCGGGGGATTGATGTCCCGTTTAGGCGATTTCACCTCCTTTTATACTGTCGAACCAACAACACAGCGTTTACCCTTTAGTAATCTGGTAAACTGAAACTTATTACAAAGGTTATTAAAAATCCTAAAAACATTTATAAAGTGCTCAACAATATAAATCCCATCATAAATACAACCCAGTTTTTATTAAACTAAAACACCACTTAATAAAATCAAGTGCAGGTACTTTGAGAAAAACATAAGTACCCACAATTTAAAGTCATTATTTTACGATTTTTTTACAATTATATCGCAATCTGCGACATATATATATATAATAGAGTGGGTCAAAAAGAAAAAAATTACAAGTGACACGTTTAAATGGGTTGCTAGACACCTTAAAAAAATTCTCACCAAATATGAGCTCTTAATTTCAATAGGAAGGTCCTCCGCATTACAGTTTTCAATTTTTTCCTTAGTCCAATACAAAAAAAAACATATCTCCGTTAGTAATTGATTCAGCAGCAAAATTCAATATACTTTTTTGTAGGAATTCAAACGCTCTACAAAAAAAGTTTCTTACATTTTTATCGTAATTGTCACCACAATTACAATGAGCGTTCAATTTCCAACAAAAATATACATGGCCTTTTTTATAAACTTTATTTGTTCATGAATTACAAAATTCATAAGCAAAAAAGAAATTTGTCTGAAAATAATCAAACTTTAATCTTCAATATTTGTTAAATGGTGACATTTACGATAAAAATCTAGGAAATCTTTTTTGTAGAGCGTTCGATTTCCTACCAAAAAGTATATTAAATTTAGCTGCTTAATCAATTACTAACGGAGATATGTTTTTTTTCTATTGGACTTTTGTTCGATTTCCTACAAAAAAATCGGTCCAAAATAGACGGAGCCATCGCGTAACATGCACACAAAAGAAATAAGTGCTTATAGAAAATGTAATACTGGCACGTGTCTTCTTTTTCGAATTGGCTTAACAATAGGGTACAGATATTGGACAGCGGGACTGATCCACAAATTCTAAGGTGCTCAGCTACGCTCGTAGCCTCTATTTTCGATAAAACACTGAGAATGTCTGTAAGAGAATCCTGGAAACAAAGTTTGCAAAAAATATAAGTGCCTATAGGCCGGTTACATAGCCACGTCTATAGGAGTCCAACCCTGCAGTGAAGACTGCGTATCTGTACATATAGTGTGGGACACCGTTCAGCCCGATAGACCCATGGCCTGCACAAAGTCGCCGGTGGGAGCTAGATACAGAAAAGAAAAGAAACAGAGAAGCGGGATAGGTGGCGCTAACTTAGGATTTAAGATTGGCTGACGAGAGTGTGGCGTTCCGCCTTTATTAGTTATTTTTACATACCTGTCTGCGACAGGTCTCATAGATATATTTTAAGACTGGCAACATTGCCATCGGGACTTTTCTTATATTCTCTCGCACGCGACACAGAGCCACACTGCGAGTTCGCATATTATTATTGTAATTGCCACAAAAATTATAAATGTACCACTTGTACCAGGGTGACTGGAAGAACAGTACAAGCCTGATCAAGAAAACTCAGTGTTCTTTATTCATCGCCCTTACACTCCGAAGCTACACGAAACCACGGGCGACAAATCGCCAAAAGAGTAACGTTTAGATAGATATGTTGTTTTGGTATCGGAAACCCTTGATATAATTTGAAATCTATAGCAATCAATCACTCAACATGTATGTGTTACAAGTTTGATTTGTACGACAAAAGATGACATAAGGTTATTATAATATTAATACTTAATTAATTAATTGCACTTTATATATATTTATATATTATTACTTTATGTAGGTACATAAAATATGGTGTGTTGGTTATTCAAAAGACACTCCTGATTCAAAATTTTAGTAGTTTGACGTTAAAGCGGTTTGAAACTGTTATTTAATTGTAAAACAAAGATTTTGACTATCTACTACATGCTAAAATAAAATTATGATTACAATCGAACCTAACTTCATCTAATGTGAAAATCGTAATATTTACTTATACATATACTTCTGGCCTGGAAATTATGCCATCAAAATGCCAAGCAATTGAATTTAAATTTCCTTCGAAAGTATTTGCTGAATGCTTCGTAAATACGTTTGGCTAATAAAGTAAAAACAGGCGCTCTGCATAAAAATAATTATCAAAAAAGCTTAAATATTATCATTATACCAGATGTATGCATAAGTCTTTCCGGTTTTTGTGGTAAAATAAACACATAAATTTCAAAGGAAATAAATTTTGAGTTTATTCGAAATATTGGACTTCGGCTTCTACACACTTAGTCCATCTTTCAGGTAAATTATGAATACCTTGCCAGAAAAATTGTTTGTCTTTTGCGGCAAACCATTCGTCAAGCCACTTTCCAACTTCCTCGGAATCGCTGAAGTGCTGCTCTGCGAGCGCGTACCCCATTGATGCGAAGAGGTGATAGTCTGATGGCGCCAGGTCAGGGGAGTACGGCGGATGCGAAAGAATGTCCCATCCAAGCGATTTCAAAATGTCTTTCACTAGTTTTGCTGTGTGAGACAACGCATTGTCGTGTAACAAAATCACTTTGCTATGTGTAATACTTGCAACAACTCAGAAGGGTTTATTTTATGGAAGTAAAAGAACCACAACTGGTCACAATACTTTATAATCAGAGAACCTTACGGTTTTAACATATATTTTACACTGACTTTTTACACCCTACAAGCATTTTTAGAACACCTTGACATTTCTCCAACAATATTACAGTACATGAAACTTAGCAATTGGCACAACCAACAGCGGATTGAAGTTATTGATAAATTATTTTAATTAGTGTTATGAATGCAAAGAATTTAACACATTACTGTTTGGAAATTCCAGATAATATTTTATACAAGATAATTATTATATAAAACATTATACTTAAAGTTTTACATGTAATAAAATGGAACACAGTACAAATCTATCGCGTCTGCCAAGATGAAAACAAAATATAGTGAATACCGTCTATATACAATTGAGATATTTTGAATTATAATCTGTACACATCACTACATATTAGGTTGGGGAAAAAGTTTCTTCGCATTTTATATAAAAATTCAAAAGGTTTTTTTATAAAGTTTATTTACATTTGACTAAAGTATGTAGGTGCCATTTTGTTGGATAACTTTTTGCCATCTTGTAGGTAGGGACGTGATCGCAATGCTATAAAAATTTTGGGGCTTCTGATCAAAAAACTGCGACAAGTGGTTTTGGCAGTCCTTGACACTGCCTAAGGAATTCTGCAGAGACCGAAACAGGTGAAAATCTGAAGGTGCAAGGTCAGGACTATACGGCGGATGCATTAACACCTCCCAGCCAAACTCTCGTAATTTTTGCTGAGTGGCTAAAGATGTGTGCGGTCTAGCGTTATTATGGTGAAAAACCACACCCCGTCTGTTGATTAATTCCGGCCGCTTTCTCTCAACTTTTTGCTTTAATCTCATCAGTTGTACGCAGTACAGTTCAGAATCGATGGTCCTGCTTGGCGGTAACAGCTCATAATGAATAATGCCCTTCCAATCCCACCATACACACAGCATCACCTTGTTGCGAGTTAACCCGGGTTTCGCCATAGTCTGTGAAACCTGCCACCACTGCGTTGGTGGCAACGAAGACACGGCGCTGCACACCCTCCAGGTGTGCCCAGCCTGGGACGAGCAGCGCCGTGATCTCGTCGCGGCCATCGGGGCGGATTTGTCCCTCCCGGCCGTGGTCAAGGCCATGGTCGGGAGCGCTGACGCGTGGGACGCAGCCGCCTCCTTCTGCGAGACCGTCATGTCCGCAAAGGAGGCGGCGGAGCGGGAGAGGGACAGACCGCCACGCTCCCCTCCCGCCAGAGCCGACGGCGACGACGGAGGGTCGTCCCAGACGACCTCCAGCCGCCGTAGGCTACGGCCGTGCGGGCGACCGGCGGGGAAACCGGACCCGCCCGCACATTAAGGCCGGAGAGGAGGGACGCGCCCCGATCCGCGCGCCCCCTTTCACCTCGGGGTGAGGTAGAGGAGCCGGAGAGACCCAGATCTCCGGCTATCCAAATGGTGAGGCCAGCCCGCAAAGGGGCCGGCCGTCGTCCGTCCGGGCTGATGGTGAATGCGCGAGCGAGCCCACAGCCCGGACAAAGGACGCTCGGGATCGGACAGGGGTTTTAGTGGGTATCCCTAACCGCGGTGTGGCAATAGCATCTCACACCGAAGTGGGGTGCTAGTGCCACTCCGATCTGGCGCATCCCACACACGGGCCGCGACCTTTCCCCCTCGCGCGGCTCACGGTCCTCAAACGGATTTCCCCTGTATAAAAAATAAAAAAAAATTGTCTGTGAAACCTGACCGGCCTTTGACCACGATCTTTTTCGCACGTTCTTGTCATACGTGATCCATTTTTCATCACCAATTATCAGCTTCTTCAAAAATGGTTCGGTTTCATTGCGTCGTAATAAAGAATCACAAATGAGTACACGGTTCATTAGATTTCTTTCAGTGAGCTCATGAAACACCCAAATATCGGGCTTATTTGTGTACCCAGCTTTTTTCAAATGCGCCAAAAACGTTTTGTGGTCAATTCCCAGTTCTCTAGCTACCTCGTAACTACTAATATGCCGATCTTGCTCCACTTTTTCAAACATGGCATCAATTTTGTCCGTAACAGGGCGACCAGAGCCACGTGCATCTTTGATATCAACATTTCCGGATTGAAAACGCTTAAACCAAATTTGCGCTACTCTCACAGATACTGCATTAGGTCCATAAACATCATAAATTGTTTTCGCGGCTTGTGTTGCATTTTTACCTTTTTTGTAGTAAAATTTTAAAATGTATCTAATTTCTTCATTAGATTCACTCATTTTAACAATAAGAAAAACAAATGAAAATCACACATTTTCCTAATTTGAATTTGGAATTGTCTTCTTTAAAATTAAAACTTTTTAATGATACCAAAACCAGCCAGATACAAATGGTATAGCCAAAGAGATCTTATTATAAGTTCATACATACTATATGCGAAAAGACTTTTCCCCCAACCTATTATTAGAGACAAACACTCCTAAATAAAATTATGTTAAATTATAGAGAACTCTGTACAAAAACAAGCACTTATCACCGAATAAATAAAAATATAACATTATTATTCAATTAAGGAAATGGCCGATTGTATCGTTTAGAAACATGACAAGAACAACTATGCTACCAAATAACTGTAACACATGTCTCCTGGCCCATTCGGGTCGTTTTTCGGTTAATGTGTAATTTAAATTAATCATTTGTTGGCGATAGCGTTGTGCGTTAACGGTTACGATGACTTTCCGCTGCCCTTTTCTTTTGATGAAAGAAAAAGCAAAGCGTCCCGCAAATGTTCTTTTTCAGCCACAAACGTCCACATGATCACTTAACTATACAACAGAAATGCTATCAATTGGCAGACTCAACTTGTATGTGTTGTTTTTGTAGGTTATTGTCATACAAATAAACTGACGTGGTGTCGAATTTATACTTACGTGGCGTATTGTTCGATGGTGCCATCTCTTAGTAAAACCAGAAAAGACTTAGGCATACAAAGTATTTATAGTCTAAAATTGACTTTATTAATACTATTTTTACTTGCATTGACAATAAATACCTAATAACCTAATGCATTCGTGTATGTACGTTTCCATAAGGTATATACACGAATGTTTGATACTCATACTAAGATCTAATAAAATTAGTCATTTAGTTTTATTAGTTTTAATAGTAGTATAGTATTTTAGATTTAATTAATTTAATAGTACCTATTGATTGGATTAGGTATATAATAATATGTTGCTTTTACCAAACCAGTTTGTCGGGTTTATCGAGATTAAAATACATTATAATTAACGCATACATAAGACTATAGTTAAACCCACAGTTATTTTCAGACTATTCAAAAAGAAAACAACATTGTGTTTTGTTTGATAAAGAATAACAATAAACAAAGATCAATAGTAGTAGTGAAGTGACGCTTTCTCGTTTGTATTCGCTGCATTGTTCAAATTTCCCTCTTGCCGATGGAGACAGCTAGTCGCGTACCTGTCTGGCGGACGCAATCGTTACCGAGACGCGTCGGTCTGCATCGGCAGACATGCGCAGACCAATCGAACGAACATTCGACCAAGTTGAGGGAAGTGACGAGAAACGGCACTGCACGTTGCCTCCGAATGGTTGCCGCCGCTCCGCGCTACCCGCACCCGCAGTCCTCCCGCCGCGCCTGTTCTGCGCGCTCCACGCCAACCGCATCATGGTGAGTCATTGCAAAAGTGCGAATCTATTCATTTGAGAAGATATTAAAATCCACTGCACAGTTAAAGAGGAAATATTTTAAACACTTGTAATTTTATCTTATCAGTGACAAAATTCATTTGACGTACGTGATACCCATATGATAATATCAAAGCAGTTTAATGCTTTTAACCCAATTAGAAGCTAATGGTACAAAACAAAAGAAATCGACAAACTGCGCACCGTTAATGAAGGCCAAACACCAAAGGCCATTTAAATAAATAATAACTATAACGAAATAATGATACACTATTTTCAGGTAATGGACAACCGAGTGAATGAAGAAGTTGACCATGAACACAATTCTTCCATTTTTATTACAAACTTTCAAAACGGAGATGTCGTAAATTATTCCCTTGTTCTTATAAAAGGAATCATAACAAGGGGCAATTCTAATAACCAAGAGAAAATAATTTGCACGGTAATAATAGAAGATGTAGAAAATAAAACCCAATGGAATGTCCACAATGGTGAATTTAAAGTGTTAATTGAATTAAAGAGGGGTGAAAATATTATTGAATTAGAATATGCAGAGCAGCAAAAGAAAACAATAATACTTGACTACACTCCAAGAAACACAAATTTGAGAGTTACTCCAGTATATATAATTTGTCAAGGTCATGATGGCTGTTTCCAAAGTCCCCCTGATGTTGATAATTCTATTGAGAGCGCTTGTTTACGAATAACGTTAGGTTCAAAGCTAATTCAAAGTCTAACTGCAGAAAAATTATTTGAAAGCGGTGTTGGAAGAAAGACTTTCCAGCTTGAGCATGAGGTTAATCCCAAGAAACCTGAATGTACAGTGTTTAAAAGCAGCCTCAATGTCAATAAAGCTAGAAAAATGAAACAAGCTGAATTATGGTCGCATTTTGGAAGAGAATTGATGCTATCAGATTTAGGTAGCAACGAAAGAAAATTTTTAGCTTTCATATCGTGCACGCGATATAAGGGGACTGATATCGATAAACCTATGACACATGACGAAATTATCTCTCTTACTGAATCCTATGCTGCATTAGGAGGTGGGGGCTTAGCGCTATTTGGCACGGCATGTCTATATACCTGGCCATCACATGTTGACCATATAATCCCGCAGTTTTTAGATTCAACACCAGTAAATACAAGAAGATTTATGGACGATAGTGGATATAGAGGAACACTAGGCGGATGCTTTGCTACAACTTTAGGGTCAGTGTTTCACGAACTGGGCCATACTTTTGACCTTGGCCATACCAAAGATGGTATTATGGGACGAGGTTTTGATAATTTAGACAGAGTTTTTATTGTCGGAGAAAAAAGATCTGCTTTAATGAAAGATAACTTAAACAACTTCAGCGGAAAACCAGTACAACATTCAACAGTATCTCTTCAAAGGAACATAAGTGTGACTATGAATGTGGCAGAACCACTTCGTATTTTAGGCCCGCGAAGTAAAACCACTTTGGGAAACTTTGCTTCTATGTCTAAATCTGATATCGTGAGGAGGAGTCCCAACATTACCCCAATTACGAGGCCATCCAGTGTATACTCGAGTATATCAAACAGATTATCAGAATCGAAAAAAAATATAAACCGTACAAATGGAAATGATTCAATATATTGGACTAGAAATTGTGCCGTTTTATTATCATATCACAGATGGTTTAACAATGAATATGGTAGAGAAAGGCAAGCAATAACAAGATATTTGAAATTTGATAAAAACAAAATGTTAATTATATCAACAGCAGGGATAAGAATAGTAGAAGTGAGGGATGAATCCAATGGAATGGTATTAGACTCATATGAATTTACAAATCTCCTGCCAGAAAAAAGATTCTTAGTCCCATTCACTTTTTCGCCTAAAAGCAAAGTGTTGACAATAGTGGTAGAAGACGACTTAGGAAATGTACTGAAACAAACTTTCTCGTATTAAATAAACGAAGGGTCAAAAAGTATTAGAAAAGTTGACAATAAAGTGTTAAGTGACAGTAAACGAAAGATACTGAAATAAGTATTATAGACTGTTGGTATTAGAAAGTAAAGTTTATTCTATAAAATCCATAAAAGTCTATTTTTTAATCTGAATAATGTAAATAATAATTACTGAAATAAAATATTAAAAAACGTACAACAAATGAATAATTTTTATAGGCAACTTAAATATTAGTATTTTCAACAAAAGAGGCAACCCCATATCAGTGCTGGCAACTGAAAATTTTGAAATAGTTTTATTTATATTGACAAGTGTGATAAAAATGATAAGACGTTTTCCTGACATTATTGTATTGACTGAAGTGATAACGTAAATTAGTTTCGTAAATTTATGTATTAAAATTAGCAGATAATTTGGACATACAAATATGTTTAGTGTCGTTCTTTTATAACCAAATGTAGAAAATGGCAGAAGATTTGAATGAAGAATATTTTTTCAACAAAAATATGAAGCAATTTCCTCCAGTTATAGACGGCCGCATAAACATAGTGGCATTTTTAGAAGCGTCGTCGGACTTGGTATGTCTTGTAGGTATGTATTTCAAACTAACATGTAACATGCAACTGGTTTTGTTATTTAAAGCCTACAACGATATAAACATGTAAAATATCCTAACTATTACAGATCGTCTCGGTACAGTTTTTACTCCTGTTAAATATGACATGCAAGGAAATATTGAGGTAAAATGAAATATAATATTTTAACTTAGTTAGTTTAGTTTAAATATTATTAGGTTTAAATAATTTCACTCCTCCAATTTTTTTTATATGTAAACTTAACCTTTTATAACAATAGACAGAGTGTGCTGTGTGTATAACTTTAGTCATACCATCTTTAGCACTATATCTGTCAAGAGAGTATATTATTAAACAGCTATAATTACAAAATTGATTGAAAATTTCATAGTCTATGTATAGAATAAATAATCAAAATAAGAATCAAACTCAATCACATTTCATTTTGTATTTTTAGTTCAATTACATTTACATCTTAAAATTTTAATTGTACCACATTAGTAACTAATCTTAATAGAATAAAAAAAAATATTTGCAGAAAATTAGAAAGCACTACA
The DNA here is from genome assembly GCA_039645545.1 of Dendrolimus houi. Classification (NCBI taxonomy): domain Eukaryota; kingdom Metazoa; phylum Arthropoda; class Insecta; order Lepidoptera; family Lasiocampidae; genus Dendrolimus; species Dendrolimus houi. The sequence goes on along the minus strand of CM077127.1, from coordinate 16,354,993 downwards.
AATGTGATAAGAATTCTTGCTTACTTGAGTTGATGCTTGAAGAGGCTGCTGGTGGTAAAAATACTGCTTCTGAAGGTGTTTTATGGCTGAACAGGTATTAATTGATTAATCTATTACTTTACATTATGGAACCATAAAAAATATCAAATGAAACAAAATTATGTACCTCATAGCCCCAAAATGTCTTTATGTCTCTAATTTAAACTAATTTTCACCTAAAAGAGTTATTCAATTTTTACAGGTTTTAATATGTTCAGACTTCACTGTACAATACAAAAATTAAATGGTTGGTAATGGCTGTATCACAATACTTTACAAACACACCTGTTCATTTAATTTTTTTCTGTCCTAAGTTATATATATGGCAACTATCCCTATATGGTTTTTACAATTATATCAAACCACTAGGATATGCCTGCAACTTCGTCCACACTTGACAGGTAACATATATTACAATTATTATTCAAGTATTTAACTTCAAGATGTGTAATAAATATAGAAACTGTCATATCAACAAGTCCTAATATCTCAGTATCCCAAAATATAAAGTATCAAATCCCTTGGAAAAGAACTTGACTATATATAGTTCTAATAAAATCTATCATATAAATATCATATAGGAATCAGTGAATTTTTATGCATCCTAATTAATTTGTACCATACCTGGGAAATTTCTCCGAGATCCCCGGGACACAATGTATTGCAACATTGACAAAGAATGTAAGCTATTGTTTTAGTGAAAACTATGTCGAAATAAGCAAATTTTAATGCATCAAATCAATTTGAAACTGCTCCCGGGAAAATTCCCGCGGGATTACCAGAATAAAAAGTAGCTCAGATTTTTTAAGTCTTAATAATTTGCTGTCAGCGAAAACCGCATTGAAATCAACCCAGTAGTTTTTACGTGGATCCCGAATACATAGACAAGAAATCTAAAATAATTGCAGTGTTTTCCATCATTTGTATAGTGCATTCCAGTTGTTCTTTTTTAAATGGCTTCAATATACAGACATGGCATTTATAGAATTTTATAATAATACAGATTATATAGTGTTATGAATCCTGCTTGAATTAATACCTCTTTCATAGTTTTCTGTGTTTAAACCAGATGCCAAAATGCTATTGTGATTCAATCAGTTATTAATATAATTTACTTATGTCTAAAATGTAGTTTCATTATATATAGCAATACTTTTAGTTATATGTAATAGACAAAAATTGATTTCCAAATCTTCTCCCTATAGAGCCAAGTCTTTGAAATAAAAGCCTGTGATAGACAGATAGATAGGTAGACATGATAATTTATGAAGATTCTATTTTAATTTACTTTGTTTTAGTTATTTATTTGTATTGCACATTTCATAGAAATTGACAAGTTACATGTGTAACAAATGTCTACTGGTTATAATGTAGATAGACATTGGAGCATTAGCCAAAAGTGCAAACCTCAAGTGGGATGCAGATATAAATGTTTATTAATTATTATTATTTTTACTATTTATAATATTGTGTGTCAGTGAAGAACATAGGCCATAAAAATGGCTCAGACTTTTGGAGGGCTTGCGTGGGGCTATGGGGCTGGCTAGAGGTGGGCTGGAGGTTTACCAAAGCTACTTCCGACATAGGCCATTTATCACTTCCATCCCTGGAGCTTGAGTCTTAGCTCTAGCGACCTCCTTACTGTTTATTATTATTATTACACATTATTTTTGTAAAACAAATACAGTCAAAAACATTTTTTTTATAATAATAAGCATACAATCTCACACATTGTATATCCCCAAGCTAAGCAAGTTACGCTTGTGTTGCGGGTAATATAAAATGGAACACTCTGGGGCTGATCCCAGACCACCAGAACATAGAAAATAACAGAAAATATGTTTCCGAAATTTACCATGCCAGGAATCGAACCTGGAGCCTTTACATTCCAGTGAGTTCGCCCGGCTAAGACTTAGCCCGCTCAACCACGAAAGCCTTCTTTACCTTGTTATGATGCTTGATATGCACGCCATTAGTCTCATAACAAGAAATATCAAACACTAAAAAGGAGAAAATTAAGATAAAAGATACTCATGTTATGTTAGGCTGAATGTGTAAATCTGTTTTATTTTGCTAAACAACTTAAATATTTTATAATTAAAGGAATGTTTCTCTATCCTGCCAAGAATGTAAATTGAACAATATAATAATTAGGTACCAAAAGTATTACTAACTTATTATTTCCACCAGGGCTCTCCTGTTTTTCGAGTTAGTGTTTGCAGAAATATTAAATTATTTAAAGTTGGGTAAACATGACGTTAATATGACGAAAGTATTCTCTGTGGCATATGAAGGTTCTGTGAAGAAATATCATAACTGGGTTACTCAACAAATATTTATTGTAAGTAAATAAAAGTATATTTGATATATAGAAATATATAATTATCTGCAATATTGTCTGCTTATAATTTATAAAACTTGAAATAAATGTCTTAAACATAAGAATTCTTGAAAGAGGATCACTCCAAATGCTCTAGGCAACAAGGAAGGTATTCTTAAGAACCATTGTACATACATATACACAACATAGTTGCTTAAGGAATTGGTGATAGAGCTGTCTTTATTTTAATATAATATTATACATGATCAGGTTATTATACATTTGCTAAATTCTTCTTCACAACTTGGATGGTAGTAAATTGGGAATATATTGTTACATGCTTTCGATTATTCAATTTGTGCATTATTGAATATACATATTCTACTTCTACATAATATGAATAACATAATAATATAGTGTTTTTTGTGGAGTAGAGATTCAAAGTTAACAAGACCAAAGCTGCATTGTAAGCACTTGTTATACCATATTCATTTAGCTCTTGATATATGTATAACTATTTTGTTTTCTATTTCAGTTGGTCTGCAAAATGTGTCCCACCTTTCCTCAAATATTGAAATCATTTGAGGCCGACAAAGATGTAAGAGCCTTTGAAGGAAAGTTAGAAAGTCTCAATATAACTTTACATTTGGTAAGGTGCAAAATTGATGATTTCTTCAAAGACCATAATCTAGTAAGTAATGCAGTGTAACAATAACTTAGGATAATTATGTTTTAGACCTGCGCCTAAAATTACTATAGTATTATGCATTTGAATGTGAAATAAGGTGTGCTAATAACATTTAAGATATGTGGATTATAAATCAACAATTATCATTAACATACAAGCAGTTGCTGTAAATATTTATACCAAATATTTCATAAAATACCTAAGATTGTAAATTGTGGAGATGTTTTTGTAACATTAGTATGCAAGAGGCTATTTGAATTGACAATGAAATTAATAAGGGAATAGATATTAATATTTATATATTATAGAAATTAATTTGTGTGCCTATTCTTTTCTTTTAAAACAAGTTTGAAATACCCTCAACTTTGAAATATCCAGTGCCTTGTGAAATGTCTAATTGCAGAATCTACCAATATTATAGAATGACATAGAAACAGAAGTTAAAATTTTAACAAGAACAATTATATTTGATACCATTATGATAGTAAGTAGATATTAGTTGAGTCCATAGTTTAAATTACAAGAGAATGAATTGGATTGAAAATAATTATTACGCTGTATAACTATTGAAAATTATTTTTCTTATTTTGAATCTAAATGAAACAAAATTGTAAAATAAAATAAAATACAAAGTTGTTATGCTTTTATGTTAAGACATAATTATTATTTATCATTATTAAATTATGGTGCCATTTTAAAGTTTTCTCATAAAGCAAAGATTATAACAAAGTATCTATTATGTATTGCAATAGGCTGTTTTTCCGTACAAAATCAATGATTGTGCAGTCTTTTGAAGCTATCCGGCAATGGCACTAATTTTGGCGCGGCCTATAGGTAATTAGAAGTATTATTAACAGGCTTTATGGTGAAGTAGTATTTTATAGGCCCAGCTTTGAAAAATTTGCCATAGTCACTTAAATAAATGGAAAAAATTTCTTTAAAAAATGTACTTAATTAGTCTTAATTATATGACACAAAGATAAAAATTAATTGTATTCGTTTTATAGTACTAAAGCTTTCGCTGGCATCATACATTTAGCCATTTTAATTAAATTTTTGATCAGTATGGAGTCTATGGAGCGAGCATTTATATGTTGTTTGACAACATAATAAATTCTTTTTATGTAAATTTTGTGTTTTATTATATGACACGTTCGATTCAATAGAATTATAAAGAAACACACAGACCTTTATCCTTAGACCTTGCCCGCACTATGGGAGCAACATTGAATGGAATTTGACAATCCCCTAAGCTGCAGAAATGAATTAGGATTGGTACTACTAGCCCCAATAAGATATTGTTTATGCTTCCGAATAAATTGACTAATAAATTTATGACAAATTTATCTATATATATTTATACGTGAAGCAAAAACTTTGTACCCCTTTTTTACGAAAATTGCGCGGACGGAAGAGTATGAAATTTCGCACACTTATAGTTTATATAGAGGAGTGCAGAATGCTATTTTTTTTAACTATGGAAAAAAAATTAAATCCATAAAAAAACATTACACCCTACCATGTATTTGACACACACACGCATATATATCTATCTACTCTTTTGTTTATTGTTAAAGTCAAATTAACAGTGTAGCCTTGGCGAAGTCTGTGATTAAAGAAGTATAGTCTTTGACAACAGAACCTTAATAATGTTCAAACTTATAATTTAAATTAATTATGGTCGAATTGCATCCACTAGATAAATTTCTTAACATGCCGTATCTGTACATTGAAGTTAGTTAAAAAAATACAATGGAATAGACAATTTAAACGACGGAGAACACGATGATTATTTTTTTATTTAGTCTGTTCCGGATTCTCTTAAAAACTACTATGCGGTTTTCGCTGATCGACAGCAAAATTTATGTAATAAAATGTGTGATATTTTTATCCCGGGAATTTCAAATTAAGCGTGGACGAAGTCGCGGGCCTATTCCAGTTAACAATATAAATGGTTTGAGATACAGCAAGTCATTGTTTATTAAATACAAATGTTACAATAATCGGAGATTCATCCAATAAATTAGATTAACTTAACTGAGATAAATACACACTTTTAGCTAATGACGACGCCTTTTTTAATGCGAAAACACTTAAGATTATCTCAGCAATCGTTAATAACCATAATATAAAATGTAGAATAAGTTCTGTAGGAGTACTTAGCAAATATGGATTAAAAAGGAAGTAGCTCAACAATGGAATTTGCATTAAAACAGATAGCATTAAAAATCCAGCTAACTCTGGCACCTGCGGAACAAAATTAATATGTTAAATTAAAGTTTTATATGTGGAGATTTCTAATGGATTGGTTCACTTTATAGTCGCACGGCAGGACTAAGTATGGAGCGTGTTATAATTAGTGTTTTTCTTGTAAATAAAATCCGAAACGATGATATCGTAAGAGACCCAGTCACCGACATAGACCGCAAAGTTAATACGTATGTGACTGATGGAACAAACTTGTGCTGGAGTGAAGACAGGGTTTTATAAACATAGTTGTACTACGCCCTCCAGATCCGAGGGCTTGCGCAAGTTCGCCGAAAAGGGCAGGATTAGAAAAGCAGCCGCCGCTCCCAGCGGCAAGAAGTAACGTCCGTTTCGAACAGATGCCACGGGCGGGCGGCAGTGGGCGTTGAGGCCTCGGGGACACGACAGGACTCCGCCCGTACCAATGCCGCGAGAGGGCGCGAGTGGTTGCTGCGCGACACTTTCAGAGCCGGGGAAGTGTTACTTCCCCGGCTTACACACAGGAGAGGCCGCCCCTGTTGTGGGGGCGGCCCACTGCCCGCCGGGGTCGCGGGTAATGCTCGCGCGTATACCGTGACCCCGGCACTCGGGCGGAAGAAGGAACCCATGGGGTTTTAGTGGGTATACCCGGCGTCGGTGAAGCCCCACACACCGGCCGCGAACATTCCCCGCGCGGCCGACGGCGTGGCAACGCATTTCCCCATGTATAAAAAAATAATTAAAAAAAAGGATTAGATAAGCAGATGATCGGGATATGTAGCGCAAACTAGGTACTTTCTGCAGTTGATTGAGACCCTGCTAGTGACGATATTTTCTTAACTCTCCGTGTTAATTTGTTCACGTAAACATGAGATTCAAATCCCGTGGACACTTGAGTATGTTTTCCTATCCCCTTTTCACTTTGGGAATGAACTGACAATCGTTTTTGGTCATATAACCGAAATAAAATTTAAAGAGTGTAATTAACTAGGTTTTAACGGTTAGAAGCGCGGTATTTTATTTTTATTTCAGCGTTTCGGCCACTTTTCAATAGATGTGATCACGGAAGATAGAGGTCTTACTACTGAAAAGTAGCTGAAACATCGAAATAAAAAATGAATTAAATGCCGCATTTAAAACCGTCATAACGAAACTAGTGTATTAGTCACGAGAACTTAAGAAAATACTACGCAGACACCGTCTTGACACTACCTTACGGTATGAAGGATACTTTTCGCCGATTCAAAGTTTACGCCAATCATATCGCACCCAGTAACCTGTAATTTGCCATAATTATAATAGGCTAACTTTGGCCTTGGCTGACAAAATATTTGAAATGAGTCGTCCGCACTGGACGACTGGACGACATGTTTGTAGGCTTAATCTCCGATTGTAACAAAGTCTAATCAATAAATATTTACCTAATTTGGTTCTTACCTGCATTGTTTTTATTGAATGAGTTCAGCAACCAGGCGGGCGGCTCACCTGATGGAAAGGGGTTACCATTGCCTATGGACATTTGCAACACCAAAGACGTTACAAATGCGCTGCTGCTCTCTCAAGGGAGACTGAATCTGGCTACTAATGCCGGAACACAACTCAAGGTTGTTATGGCGGCATACTGTAGACCAATGGTGGTAGTCATCCAGACGGGCAAATTCCTTACCACCTCCAAGGCCGCAGGAAATTGTATTGTTTCTCCGTTCCTGTACGGATATATGCATTTATTTTATGTATCCTAATATTATATATGGTGTGTATCCACGCCTCGAATGGTTGAAGGTATAGGTTAGGTCTCCCGCTGACTAACAACTATCGGCAACAGAGATCTTCCATCTGTTGCCCCCATCCTCCCGAAGGCACTAGAGCCTAGCTTTTAGTACCGTCTACTATAACAGTAGAGTATAGTATAGAAAAATGCCTTACGACACCATCCTCCATATTAGGATGACGCTAGAACTACCTACGGAGCCCTCTTCAACCACTTTGCTACGAACACGCTGCTTAGAACCCTAAAAACTGTTGGCCAACACCTTGCTCTATGGATTGAATTTTCGAACTAGAGATGGTCTATTAACTACAAAAAATCGCTTACAACCATTTGTAATTATACTTCCTGCCAAAAACAAGATGTTTTAGACGGTTTCTGAGATTTCATATAGCTAAATAAAACTTACTCTACATGATAAATTCCCATAATAACCAAGGTAAATTCTTGCCGACTCAATAACAAGGAGAAGCAGGTATGCTGTAAGTGAAAGATATTTCGTCAGGTGCCCAAGTAAGTCAAGCTGAAACAAATATCGTAATTGTCTATTTGTATCTGCTTAAAGCCGTTTTCACTAACATTATTTCGGAAACCGTTTCTGAAATGAGTAGAAGTTTACAGAAACAATGTTTCGGAAATTTTGCCACCCATGGCTGCAACCGTTGTGATACTCGGCGTATCTACTTCTTATTCAAATATATGTATCTTAAGGCCTTACATCTGCACATTTTGCTCACGTAAGCATTATTTTTAAGGTTAATAAGCACTAACATTTATTAATAATGCCGGACTCATTTCTGAAGGGTTGTAGGGCCGGGCTGTGGCCATTCAATCGCGTGATCAGAACAATAATATTCGCCCTTAAGTCGTAACTCATACTTCGAAATAGATACGAAACATTTGTGCGCAGGCTAAAGTCACCGCTTAAAAATAGTGGCGGGGATTGTAGCAAGAGTGAAAAGGTTAGCAGCCGCTGCATTAAATGTTTGTCTATTCCTGGACAGTGGTTGTATAAATCAATTTCCATTTGCACAAAAATATCAATTGAAATTTACCTTTACATACAAGAAGAATCCTGTTACTAATGCCCACAGAATAAAATGAGTATAATTTATAAAGAGACATTTTTGTAGATGAAGCATTACTCTGTATTCCATATTAGTTACAATAAAAAGTGATTTATAACCTTGTGTTAAACACTTTATAAAAGTTCTCTGTGCTATTGTACAATTAATGTTTGTCTATTCTGTTGCTTAGAAACGACAAAAGACAGAGTACATTAATTAATATAACAGGAGAACTATAAACTTGGTCGAAGTACTTAGCTACCACCATTTGCATTGAAGCTATATACATAAAAAAGAAGTAAGTAATTAGGTACCTAATAAAATCAGTTTATAAATGATCCACTGATCGGCTTAAACGGACGATATACCCACTACTATTGTCCAAGGCAGATTTATCATAATGTTTTCCTTCATCGCATGGTAAGTGTGTAATATGCTTATTAGGCATTGATTTAGCAATAATTTATTGCTACATCAATGTTATTAGGTCAGAAAAATTACCTAAGCAGTCAATGCATGCTTTTCAGTCAGGATTCGAACCTACATCATTTGAGATGAGAGTGGAGTTAACCTTTATCAATTTCTCAATTTTCGATAGTAAATATAGGTACAATATTTCTACGACTCCTTATTCTGTACTAGAGTTTGCGTAGCTTTGTTTTACTTATATAAAAACTTAATTAGGTTTCTTATATATCACGAGCGAAGCCGAGAACAAAAGCTAAAATATATAACTTCGTTGAAGGATTCTCTAACTGATGTTAAAAACTACTTAAAAATGCGTTGCGTAGTTTAGGAGTTAGCAGAATTACAGACAGATAGACGCGGAAAGCGATTTTGCTCTACGTAAAGATTCATTAACGGGCGATTTGCGGTCCAACATCCCAGGCCAAAAAAAAGTAAATTTTAAAAATAAAAAGTAACGATAATGGCTGCGTTCCATCCTGGACTCACGACTGCGATTTATCCCGTTCCTTTTGCATGCTGGCGTTTTACAATCGTAAACCCAAGTGGAACGGCTATTCGACCCACCTATTGACATGGGTCGTTGTGTGACCAAAAATGATGACGTCTTAGTGACGTTTTCGCCACGATCACGACCCGCGGTCGCCATGTGGGACGGCTAACTGAGCATTTTAGGTGTTGTGAGCTAGTAGCTACTTGTGGAACGCCCTGAACATTGTTTGTTAGTGTTACTGTCAATGTCATTGTCAAAAATATTATCTACTGTTTAAGTGGTAACCTAGAAAAACTAGAAGGCAATGAAATAACAATAAATATATTAAAATATTCACTCTTCTCGTGTAAATAATTGAATTAGATATTAATAATGTTATCAAACCCATTGCGGTTGACCGTCGGTAAGCAAATAGTTTTGTAAGAATAAAAAGATAAGCAATTGTATTTTATACTTTATTGGACTAAACTAAATAATCAATAATTTCTCCCTGCCAGGTCTATTACGGCCGGAGGCAACGCAATTCACTCTTATTGCTGGCATAAAATATTTCCCGCCACCAAAAAATTACGATGGTAAGTACAAACCGAAGGAATTATACTAATCTATATTCTTGTTGGTAACGGCTCCAACGCCTTTGGCATTGATTTCAAAATAATAGGCTCAATTTGACTGTTCTCATTACAACATTGTTGGGATTGAAATCTCCAAATCGTTAACATTGGGGTTGTCTGGAAGAGATCGCTTTTTAGCGATAAGACACCCTTTGTACACAACTAGATATAATTTTAGTCTTTAAGTTCATTTTTGTATTGGTGTATTATAAAGTGTTATCTATCTATAATAATGGAAATATTTTTCAAAAAATTATATATATTATCAAGTAAATAAATTGTTATTGGCTATCAGTTTACTTGAGTTCATTCAAAGTTATGTTTGATCACCTTTATAAGTAGCTTCTTATTTTGTGATTATTATAGGTCATACAATTCACGGCACACCATAATAAAAATATAAATAGAATATTACTTATTACTTTAATGGTTTCAGATATTATTATACCTGAACGACAAAGGCTACGTGTTTTTGATAAAGTCCCACAATATCCACCAAATTTGAAACCACCCAAAATGCAAAAACGTTTAAAATATATGAGAGGCCCAGAACCATTACACACTTCTTTGCAGTTAAAACAGTATGGTATTGTTGTAAGTACACAACTACATAACATTCTATTCATATTAGCCAATTTGTTTTTTATGAAGGAAATGCATATTGGGGTAAAGAAGAAACAATGTCAAATATAAATTTGTAGGTATACATCTAAAATATTTTTAATATTTCCATGTAAACTTAAATGCATCTGCAACACTTAGGAGGCTATGTTTAGTAAACTCATAGAAAATTTAAAAATCCCTATTAATATTATAAATGCAAAAGTAACTCTGCCTGTATGTCTGTTCCGTTTTCACGGAAAAACTATGGTACCGATTTGGCTAAAATTTAGTACATATGTAATTTTAATACCGATGGTGGACAAGGGATACTTTTCATCCTGGATAATTGGATAAGTTTGGGGATAGATTTATGTAAAGATTATCCCAGAAAGTAGGGTAGGTTTTTATTTTGTGATTTACCATTTTCATCATTTTGGTTTATTTGGTCAATGTGGTCGATTTGGTTGATGTAGTTGATTTGGTCGATGTGTTCCCTGTGGTTGATGTGGTAGATTTGGTAGATTTGTTTGATGTGGTCGATTTGGCCGATTTGGTTGATGTGGTCGATGTGGTTGGTGTGGTCATTTTGTTGTACATATGTAGTTTTAATACCTAAAATTGGCATAGATTCTTTTCTTCCGGGAGATGGGGTAGTTTGCGATATAAAATGAAGTGAATTTTCCAGGGCAAATAGCAGTAACATAAAAATTTAATACAATGTAACCTGTCTTTAAACAAGAGGCACACCAGAGGTTAAACTGCAGTGTAAACTCTAGAGTATTTATATTTAAGAGTTTTATACAGTTGAATTTTTCAAGTGGGCTATCAGGGTGAAATCCTAAACTATATGAAATAGCGAAAAACTTACTCAAAGGCTCAGACTCAACACTCCTTTTAATGATTTCCTCTATTTGAAATAGTTTAGGATTTGGCCCTGAAGGCCCACTTGAAAAATTCAGTCTATATAATAGAGGTTTGTAAAACCTGTGATAGATAGATAGAAAAGTGTGATAGTATTATAGTCTACTTTTCTGAAATTGTGGGCTGCATTTATGTTATGTTAGTTTAGTGCCTAATACAGCTGCATTTCATTGTAATGGTTTGTGTTAGAAAACTTTAGGACACATATATGTATGGTGAAATTAATGCGCTTAAAACCGTTAAAACACAGTTTTATTATAAAATGAGAAGGCCTAAATCAGTAGCAAGATTGTTTGGGTCCATTTTATAATTTTCCCGATTCAAAGAAAGGGGAGGACAAATGTGCCACACCATCATCTCTCTCCTCAAACCCACTATATCTCACTGTGACATCCTACCAGTAACAATTACAACCTCTGCACTAAACCTATGTCACTGTGCTTGGCTTTATTAAGTCAAAAATCTTAATGAGTAGTATTCTGCACACACTATCATCTCACCAGGCCCGGTAAAGCAATGTGTCAACAGGACAATACACAAGTACCTTTTTTTGTGCTCATTTTTACATTGTGCACAAATCACGCAGTGGGTACACTGTCTAACTTCCTATTAGCACTTTCTTTCAGGGCCTTATGGCCCCTACAAAGATCTTTTAAGAGTTGATACTACAGTGGTTTATGTCTATTAATGTATTGTGTAATTTTACATTATGTATTTTATAATTTTGAAGGCTACTGGAGGAGGTAGAATGCGGTTTGAACATTTTGAAATGGCTCGTTTAGTAGTTGCAAGGCATCTGGATCAAAAGAGAATGTATGCGATATGGCGTATTGATCCACCATGGCAACCGATCACCAAGAAAGGACAAGGCCAGAGAATGGGTGGTGGTAAAGGGGCAATTGATCACTATGTTACACCCATCAAGGCTGGTAGGGTGATAATTGAAGTTGCTGGAAAATGTGAATATGCTGAGGTATTTTTTATTAACTTATAAACATTACTAATACCGCAATAAACAACACACAACCATTGTAATAATATAACTAATTTAGAGTCTGTAGTACTAGAAATATAAAAAAAACTTATCAACATGCCATGCCATTTTGCTCATATATTTAAAAAAACTTAAGTTAAATATCCTGCAGGAACTAACACGCCACGCTTTCTTAGATGAAAGTAATCTGTATTAATCATTTATAAACAACATGAAATTTAATATATATCTACCTACCTATATGTTAAACTAGGATATGCCTGTGAGTTTGTCCATGCTTGACTTGAAATTCTCGCGGGATTCCCGGGACACAAAGTACCGCAGCATTTAAGAAAGAATGTAAGCTATCGTTTTAGTGAAAACTGTCGGAAATAGTCGGAATAAGCTAATTTTTATGCAACCGAACAACTGAAACCGGTCCCGGGAAAATTCCTACGGAATTCCTGGTATAGGGATATAACAAATTTTATTACATAAAGTTTGGTATAAATCAATAAAAAAATAATTTTAGAATTCATATTTTTTTAATCTTAGATCATTCTCAGAAAAATTCTCGCGGAATTCCGGGGATAAAAAAGTAGCGCAGATTTTAAGTATAAGAATTTTGCTGTCGATCAGCGAAAACCGCATTGAAATCGGCACAATAGTTTTTACGTGACTTTCGAACAAACAGACAAGAAATCTAAAAAAATTGCATTGTGTTCTCCATCGCTTATATAGTATATTCCAGTTGTTTCTTTTTAAATAGCTTAAATTTTTACACGTCATGTTTAGAATTTTATAGTATATGTAATAAAATGTGTGATATTTTTTATCCCGGGTATCCCGCGAGAATTTTCCCTGAAGTGGTTTGTAGTTGTTCGAGTGCATAAAAATTAGCTTATTCAGACACAGTTTCCACTATAACGATAGCTTTACATTCATTTTTAAATGCTGCGATACTTCGTGTCCTGGTATTCCCATAGGAATTGTCCTGGCTATGGTACAAATTAGTTAGATTATATAAATATTTGCTGATTTCGATACGATTTCACTAGAACGATAGTTTAAGTTTTTATTCAAGTTATGCGATATTTTATATTTGGGAATCCCGCGTGAATTTTCCCGGGAGTGTTTCAAAATGAGTATTATACATAAAAATTAGAACCGATTCGGATCCAATAATACTAAAACAAGATAATCAGAGAGTTTTTATATTATCTGGGATTTTCTTAACTTCGAAACCACGTGATATTAGGATTTGCTTGATATGACAGTTTCTATATTTATTAGACATCTTTAGTACAGACGTAGTTATGTATGCCTTTAGCGGGAAATTTTGGAATTCATTATTTAGTATTTTCATACAAAAAATCTGTTGCCCTGCTGAAAATATCCTTCGAATTTAAATAACTGTATGTTATCTGTCAAGCGTGAACGAAGTCGCGGGCAAATCCAATATTTGTATATAGGTCTAATTTTTTAACAGACCCCCCTTTAATTAACAAACGCAACCTCCACCTTGAGAAACAATGTTTTAGATATTACATAGACGTTGCACTGCCATGCCCGGGCCCTCCCATTTTGGGGAAGTGGACACTTGTCATGTTTATCCAAGTCAAGTTTTACACAGTGTTAATCTCAAAGTTTAGGTTTTCTCAATGTTCTCATCACAGTTGGCATGTAACAATGCGACTTGTTTAGGTAAAGATAACTGCTTAATGGTGTGTGCAGTGCAAGAGTTGAACCAACTTCATTATATTGAATACATTGTATGTATGTCCATCAGTTACAATAATCAAATCAGATGTGAAAGGAAGCCATCGACGCCTCTTCATATCTATATAGCTTAATATATGAACTGTATCGAGTTCTGAGTTAGCTCTTAAAGCAAAAATATTTTTCAAGACAATAAATATATAGAGATACTTTTTGTCTTGAAAATGACATATTTTCCGTGTACTGAATGGTATATTTAGTGAACAGTGAAATGAAAGCGTACGTTACTTTTAGTATATAAAAAATAATGTTCATGTGTTAGCTGCCTATGTTTTGAATAAAACTTCAGACTGACAAATGGTTCTGGAGTTATTTGAACTTACGTTTAAATCTGGACGGTTGTTAATGCGAATATTGCCCTTTGATATCATAGATAATGTGAATTTTAGGTTTTCACCATGTTGAGAATAGTATCTGAACGGTTGCCATTTAAAGCAGAGCCGGTATCACACGAGATTTTAGAGAAAAAGCTTGCGAAAGAAAAATGGCTAGAAGAGAACAATCAAAACAAATACACTATGAAATACATCATACAAAATAATATGGGAGGATGTCATAAGATGCTGTCACCATTTGATTTTAAGTGGTATGGAAAATATTTGTAAATTTATTATCTGTAAACATTTAGTTCTGTAGCATAATAAATATATTGTAAAATATTACTGTTTTATTATTTGCCTGAAGTAAGTGATAATGTTGGAACAGGTGAATCTTTTCACAGATGAAGTATATACCTCGTTTATATTATGTCTACTTCTACGACAGTAAGCAGTTAAGTGACGAGGGAAATAGGTAGTGCAAGTATGTAAACGTAACATTATATTGAACACTAGCTGACCAGTAAACCCGGCAAACTTCGTACCGCCTCAGAATCATTTTTTCATATTTACTCACCTTTTAAACCTTCCCTGGACTTCCACAAATAATTAAAAACTAAAATTATCCAAATCAGTCCAGCCGTTCTCGAGTTTTAGCGAGACTAACGAACAGCAATTGATTTTTATATATTAGATGTGATACTTGCACTCTCCACTTCCCTTGCCACATTCCCGCTTGCTACATTAGAAGTGGTTATAATGCAAATGAGGGGCTAAAATAGACTTAAGGTAAGCGATCAAGATACTGTTACAATTTGGGCCACCTGCATATTTGTAAACAAAGCACATTTATTAACCGCCGGCGTTTGAGCTAATAACATTGAAACTATTTATGACTGTCTTCTTTTGTTTACCTTATGTTTAAAATTTGTGATTAAAAAATAGCCCATTGTGTATTGTAATCTTTTATGGCAGTCATTAGACAGGTGTGTCGAATTGATTCTAAGAAATTTGATTTACGCGGGCGGGCACCCATATTATATCGGTGCAGTTTAAAGCAATGGCCCAATGGAGAGATCGACAGTCAAGCGATAACCACTATCGAGACAAGACGTGTGTACAGTCAGCGTCTTATAGAAAGTAGCGGCCAAGAGGGAGGGTCAAATAGATAAGAACATCGAAAGTGATCATTAATATCAATACAACCAACGTTGTCTAATAGTTCGAATCAGCCTTCTTATCCAAAAACATCGGCACACCGAGAACGCCAAATACATGAGCGCATTCAAGTCATCCATATTATGTTAACAACCACCTCGCCATATGTAACTACGCAGACAAGTAGCCAAAACACAGTGACAGTCTAGAAAAATGAACTGTATTCTAAATGTGATTAGAGTCAAATCGAGATGGTTTCATACTAAATCAAAATTGTATTACGAATTATGTATTTAAAATTGAATTACTTTTTGCTAAATTTGCATTAAATGAAAAGCACCTTACTTTTCCAATCTGAAATTAACGAAATCAATGCTGAAGGCGTTTGAATCAAAACTTTAAAAAAAACTGATCACAGCTGTGTGATTGACGAGGAGGATGATATGAGCATAATAATATTTATTACGTTTGATCGAGGGTAAGCACTGGAAATGGAAAGGAACACCAGTTTTTTCCAATTAAGCATCATTTATTGTCTACTATTAGTAACCAGTAACCTATAAATTTTATAAATGGTCTTAAGTTCCTGTTTCTAACCAGATATTTCAGTCCTCTTAATTTATTTAGGTTTTTCATACTTTTGTTTAGATTATTTAATACTTGATAACACTATGCATCTTTGAGTTATCATTTTTACTAAATACTAACGGTATTATTCATAGATAGTTAGAGTAAGTTTGAATGCTGCTTTAACAACCATAAAGATGTTCATCCATGCAATTCACTATCAAATGCGTCACCATCATGGAAACGCGAAGGAAGTTTCGTGGGAAGACGATCACGATGTTTTTTTTAGATTTCTTGTCTGTTAGTTGATTTGTCTGTTTGTTCAGGATTTACGTAAAAACTACTAGGCCGATTTCGATTCGATTTTCGCTGATCGAGAGCAAATTCTCAGACTTAAATTCTCTGCTACCTTTTATACTGGCATCCCGGGAACGGTTTAAAAATGCCAGAATAAAAAAGATTTCTGATTTCGATGCGATGATTTTACTCATCGATAGCAAACTTTCTGAAATGAAATCCGTGATTTTTATCCCAGGGATCCAGCGAATTTTCCCAGGAGTGGATTAAAGTTGTTAGGACGCTAAAAAATTAGCTTATCCCCACATGATTTTCGACACTATACATTATTTTTTAAATACCGCAATACTTTATGCCCTGGGAATCCCACGCAAATTTTCCCAGGTGTGGTTAAAAGTGGTTAGTATGCATATAAATTAACTAATTTGGATATGATTTATACTAAAACATAGTACACTTTCTTTTTCAAACACTGCAGTACTTTTGATCCGGATTTCCCGCGGGATTTTTCCTAGGAATAGTATAGATTATATATTTGCCTAAGAATTTGTTGATTCAGATTTAATTGACACTAAAACAATGGTTTACGTTCTTTTCCTGTGGTAATTCTGTAACACACTTCTGTATATATAAAAGTTATATAAAAAAACTTGAGATATAAATAGAATAAGAAATAATAGGTTGGGGAAAAAGTCTTTTCGCATATAGCATGTATGAACTTGTAATAAGATTTCTTTGGCTATACCATTTGTATCTGGCTGGTTTTGGTATCATTAAAGTATTAATTTTGAAGAAGACAATTCCAAATTTAAATTAGGAAAATGTGTGATTTTCATTTGTTTTTCTTATTGTTAAAATGAGTGAATCTAATGAAGAAATTCGATACATTTTAAAATTTTACTACAAAAAAGGTAAAAATGCAACACAAGCCGCGAAAAAAAATTGTGATGTTTATGGATCTAATGCAGTATCTGTGAGAGTAGCGCAAATTTGGTTTAAGCGTTTTCAATCCAGAAATTTTGATATCAAAGATGCACGTCGCTCTGGTCGTCCTGTTACGGACAAAATCGATACCATTTTTGAAAAAGTGGAGCAAGGTCGGCATATTAGTAGTTACGATGTAGCTGGAGAACTGAGAATTGACCACAAAACGGTTTTGGCGCATTTGATAAAAGCTCGATATTTGGGTGCCTCATGAGCTCACTGAAAGAAACCTAATGAACCGTGTACTTATTTGTGATTCTTTATTACGACGTAATGAAACCGAACCATTTTTGAAGAAGCTGATAACTGGTGATGAAAAGTGGATCACGTATGACAAGGACGTGTGAAAAAGATCGTGGTCAAAGGCTGGTCAGGCTTCACGGACTGTGGCGAAACCCGGGTTAACTTGCAAGAAGGTGATGCTGTGTGTATGGTGGGATTGGAAGGGCATTATTCATTATGAGCTGTTTCCGCTAGGCAGGACCATCGATTCTGAACTGTACTGCGAACAACTGATGAGATTAAAGCAAAAAATTGAGAGAAAGCGGCCGGAATTAATCAACAGAAGGGATGTGGTTTTTCACCATGATAACGCTAAACTCCACACATCTTTAGCCACTCAGCAAAAATTACGAGAGTTTGGCTGGGAGGTGTTAATGCATCCGCCGTATAGTCCTGACCTTGCACCTTTAGATTTTCACCTGTTTCGGTCTCTGCAGAATTACTTAGGCAGTGTCAGGTTAACATCACGAGAGGATTGCCAAAACCACTTGTCGCAGTTTTTTGATCAGAAGCCCCAAAATTTTTATAGCAATGGGATCACGTCCCTACCTACAAGATGGCAAAAAGTTATCCAACAAAATGGCACCTACATACTTTAATCAAATGTAAATAAACTTTATAAAAAAACCTTTTGAATTTTTATATAAAATGCGAAGAAACTTTTTCCCCAACCTAATATTAATGAAAACAATTTTGAGCTAGTCGTGTTGTTGAGAAATTTTGCCGCTTCTTTTCCTTAACAGCAAGAACAGGTTGCTAAGCTATGTATTTATTTTGTTTAAACTTTTGAATTTGAATTTCCGAACGCTTCGGTACTTTATGTCCCAGGAATCCCGCGGAAAATTTCACGGGAGTGGTTTAAAGTGGTTAGAATGCATAAAAATTGGCTGATTCCGATACGATTTCCCCAGAACGTTAGCTTTACGCTTTTTTCAATTAGTACTGGGGTATATTATATTATATCCTAGGCATCTCGGATTTTTTTGCTGAGTATAGATCACGAGAATTCATATACGTATTTGACATTAAAACGATATCCAAAAAACATTAATTATTCAGTGGTAATAAAACAAGTTTTGTCTCGAATTTTAAATTTCCTGTGTTTTGAAACTCTTTAGTAGATATTTCTACAAACTCACATATACATAGAAAATATACTCACATATACATAGTGTATTACGTCAAATGAAATGTTAAAATTATGTTAATATTGTAAAATAGCCTTGTCTGTACATTGAAGCTATTCAAAAAACCATTTGGAATCAAATTGTTTTATTGATAGAAAATTAAAAAAATAAGGTTATTTCTATAAATATATGTTAATTTATATAAGGGTTTCACTATTATACAGACATTTTTGACTTAAATCCTGAAAAAGCTAATATCATGGGAATTCTAGTGTAGTTTTTCCGGAAACCGGATTCACTTTTTCGTATTTTTTACCCCATACTTTAGTGCCGGAAAGTTTACAATTTTTCTAGGGAATTATACGCCTAGAAATAGTATGAAAACTGGCCGTGTTACTCTTATTATAGCATAGTTTGAACCTTTATGACATTTTTATACATGACTATATTGGGACTCGTGAAATTTCCCGGGATTTCCTTTCACTTCCAAAGCACTAGATCAACTTTGACGCAATGTTCGCAAATCACAAGACACTGTCTGTATTTATTAGAGATCCTTAGTGAGACATTTGTAGTGGTATAAGTCCTTAGTAACATCACTAATGTCGGGGTTTTATGGATATATCCAGGATTCATGTATTGTCATATTAAAAATCCATTAATAAATATTGATAAAATAACTTTAATCTGCCATCTAAGTAATGAAAATGAAGTCGAGGGCAAATACTAGTTACGTCATAAAAATGAAAAAGATTTTTATAACTGTAATAATACTATTTGAATTTAGATTTAATATGGAATTATCTCGATTTGACTCTAATCACATTTAGAATACAGTTCATTTTTCTAGACTGTCACTATGTTTTGGCTACTTGTCTGCGTAGTTACATATGGCGAGGTGGTTGTTAACATAATATGGATGACTTGAATGCGCTCATGTATTTGGCGTTCTCGGTGTGCCGATGTTTTTGGATAAGAAGGCTGATTCGAACTATTAGACAACCTTGGTTGTATCGATATTAATGATCACTTTCTGTGTTCTTATCTAAATAGATAAGGAGCGGCCAAGATGGTCAAATGACCATCTTGGCCGCTCCTTTCTATAAGACGCTGACTGTACATTCGATAATCTATATAGTGACGGACTTTATTTCTGTGTTGTATAGACTATACTATTGTAGTTTAAAAAAATCTTTGTTATTTCTTTCTCTTTGTGTAAAATTTCATTGACTCTTTCGAGCTGATCGGATGAAAACGAATGACGAAAGGCGTTTGATATTAAGGCCTCTGTCCCGTGCTTCAAATATTCTTCATACAATTTCATACATATTAGATTTGTTGTATGTCGCGGTGTCCTGTCTCGTGTCTTGGTTGCATATCTCAGTTTACTTTTGTAATTATCGTCCAAGTATTTAACATTAGTGATCTAGAACAATTCTAATAATAGCGCCATCTGGTATTATAGAAGAATTCTTTGTTTACTAGGCGAGTTTCATTCCTAGTAGTATTTTTCCACGATTATAGGGAGTAATATACGTAATTAAAACAACGTAATTATTTAATGATGGTTTATTAGATTTGACATTTCATGAAAGGGTTTCCGTGACAAGCCTCAGTTTGCATACATGTATAAACCTTGTAGCAATAATTATTTTATAAACTCCTTTCTTATAATTATGGCAAAAACTCAACAAAAACAAATGTTTACAGTAACAAACACTACCGCACAGAGTACTTATATCCTTATGAGTCGTCCCTAACCTAACGACAAAAGCCAAACAACACACTAACTTTTAATTATCATGATTCAAGAATATTAATCAAATACTGCTGCATGTGCAGACCTATTTCGCTGCTAAAATACATAGACACAACTCTTTAATCATTTGTTTATTTGAGACAAATGTAGATTTTATTAATAAACAACACAAGAGAACATCTATATTAAGTGTATAATTGTAACAGTCATGAAACATCATGATATTGTGTGCAACGCTACTCTGTCCATAATATGATAAGCATCTCTACCACATTAATTTTCTATTTATGAGTTTCCATCTCCTATAAATTATATAACGTCATAACAATATTTACAAAGCCTAAGACACTATCTTACAGTTAAATGCAATTTACATTTCAAATAAATTAATAGTGTTTACAATATCATACAAGCGCTAGTTTCTTTTAGTATATGATATGGCTTTTTATATAAGTATAAAACCGATTGAGAATCAATCCCTAACAGTCATTTTATCACAACTTGAAAACTTTTAATAGACAGCTAACAGACTTGATATTCCGAAATACAGTTTATTATATTAGAAACAAAATATTTTGTGTCTTTGTTGCTGTGTCCAAAATTTAACTCGCTTTTTCTGGCATCTGTATTCGGCCAATGAAAATTTTTAAGCAAGTTAATCTTTATGAATTTCAATTGTATGGATCTATTGTTTTGAGCAAATCAATTAGCCCATATTATTATAGTAGGTATATTACATAATATTGACTAGTTTCATCTTATAGTATACTTAATTAAATCATAAATTAATATCTCTAAAAACTGGCATTTGCAGTCTTACCGACATCTATGTTTCGATTCTCCGATTTTGATGGATGGATTGACTGGTTAAATGAAAATAATTTTGACAATTGTGTTGTAGGAATGCAATGCCTTTATATTGATAAAACTATGCATAAATATATAGGTAGTAGCTAAGCTATAAGTTAAGATAAAAGTGAGGTAGCGTTTTTAACTTCTAGTGGAAAAATATTTACAAATATGGAACAAATGCCTCTCGTTTGTATTTGGTATGGGAGGAATATATTCTTTTAATAAAGGATGATGATCAATAGGCAAGTATTCAATAAATAGGCAATCCATGGAGCTTAAATGGGATTTCAGCTCGTAACTAGGAGAATAACATAGCAATAAATATATAGACAACACTTGTGTACAAATATTTACGATATTTTAATATTTGACGTAAAATTACGAGTATTGACTACATGCACTTAATATCTTTAGTAGGTAGGTAGATACTTTAAATATGTGCAGCTTTGTAGATGACTAGAGTAAATACGTTTAACGATAATTTATAATATAATTTATGTATAAAACAGTTACAATTTGTATAAGTATTTTTTTGTTTTCGATCACTGCAAGGATCCACTTTGAGACATATATTGTATTGAGGATAATACGTTGACATGAAACGACTCCTATTCGTAAGCCTCGCTCAGGTGCTCTAATAAGAACTTTAGCTGCGTTTTCATAAAGTTATTTTTATGAGCGATGGAGTCGCAAAGCATTTGCGTGGGCGCGACGACGTTGCCGTTGCGTACGTTCTCGTAAATGTGAGAGTCCGCGTTGTTATTGTGCGTGTCAAATGTACTATCCTCGATCCTATCAGTGGGCGCATTGTATACGTCGATTGGAGGAGCTTTGATGATATGCTGATATTTAAACGTAGACAATATCTGCCGGATCTTTGCAATGATCTGCTCTACTCAGGCGTTTGATTCCTGCGAAAAATTTCAAAATAGACGTCAGTCATTTTCTTTGCAACGAGACTTTTATGAATTGAAATTTCTAATTTGAATCGTGAAGTTAAAATCTACTTTCTATGCTAGTGATTAGAGATAGCTGCTTTGCTACTTTGATGAGACAAAATAATGAAAGTCTAGGAAACATGTGAAAAGTGGAATGTAGTGGGCTTACGCCTAAAATATAAAAATTGTGGAATTACTAATACTTAAAGTGAAACTTAACAGATAGAATTATAATACTGCACGGCTTGTGTATATTTGTATAAAATGTACGCATATAAAACATTATCCTAAATTTATATTTAAATGCATCGAAATTTAGGCTTTATGTTTCATAAGAGATTACATCGAACATCGAGATAGGTAGTATAAGTATGCGAGGCGTCTCGCCACGAGGCCACGACCGGCGACCGAGGTATCGATGCGATGCAAGCGACAGCAACATCTACTCTAGAAGCGTGGTGGGGCGGACTGTGGCGGTTTATACCTTGAGATTGTGGAAATAGTGCATGATCTGATCGTAGTCCATGTGCAGGTCATCGAAGCCCAGCGACTCCATGGGCTGGCCCTCCGCGCCCCTCTCACCCCGAGAGTACATCGGGTTGCCCACTATCGTGGCCCGCTTCACTTCCGGGGAACTACTCCCTTCAACAATTAATTAAGCCTCATTAAATTTCATCCACATACATTGAAATACGTATAAATACATAACAAATTGTAAGCCTGCATTTACATCTTTAATCATTATTAACTAGCTGTGCCCGCGACGTCGTCCGCGTGGAATTTGTTTTCAAAACCCCCCGATTTTGAAACACTCTTCATTGGTGCTCCGCTCCGAGGAAGGCTAATAGCCTATAGCTTTCCTCGATAACTGGGCTATCTAAAACTGAAAAAAATTTTCAAATCAGACCAGTAGTCCCTGAGATTAGCGCGTTCAATCAATCAAACAAATGAAAACTCTTCAGCTTTATATATTAAGGTTGGGGAAAAAGTTTCTTCGCATTTTGTATAAAAATTTAAAAGGTTTTTTTATAAAGTTTATTTACATTTGACTAAAGTATGTAGGTGCCATTTTGTTGGATAACTTTTTGCCATCTTGTAGGTAGGGACGTGACCCCATTGCTATAAAAATTTTGGGGCTTCTGATCAAAAAACTGCGACAAGTGGTTTTGGCAGTCCTCTCGTGATGTTAACCTGACACTGCCTAAGGAATTCTGCAGAGACCGAAACAGGTGAAAATCTGAAGGTGCAAGGTCTGGACTATATGGCGAATGCATTAACACCTCCCAGCCAAACTCTCGTAATTTTTGCTGAGTGGCTAAAGATGTGTGAGGTCTAGCGTTATCACGGTGAAAAACCACACCCTTCTGTTGATTCATTCCGGCCGCTTTCTCTCAACTTTTTGCTTTAATCTCATCAGTTGTTTGCAGTACAGTTCAGAATCGATGGTCCTGCCTGGCGGTAACAGCTCATAATGAATAATGCCCTTCCAATCCCACCATACACACAGCATCACCTTGTTGCGAGTTAACCCGGGTTTCGTCAAAGTCGTTGTCGTAATTAATCCACTTTTCATCACCAGTTACCAGCTTCTTCAAAAATGGTTCGGTTTCATTACGTCGTAATAAAGAATCACAAATGAGTACACGGTTTCATTAGGTTTCTTTCAGTGAGCTCATGAGGCACTCAAATATCGAGCTTTTTTGTCTACTCAGCTGTTTTCAAATGCACCAAAACCGTTTTGTGGTCAATTCCCAGTTCTCCAGCTACATCGTAACTACTGATATGCCGATCTTGCTCCACTTTCAAAAATGGCATCAATTTTGTCCGGAACAGGGCGACCAGAGCGACGTGCATCTTTGATATCAAAATTTCCGGATTGAAAACGCTTAAACCAAATTTGTGCAATTCTCGCAGATACTGCATTAGATCCATAAACATCACAAATTGTTTTCGCGGCTTGTGTTGCATTTATACCTTTTTGGTAGTAAAATTTTAAAATGTATGCGAAAAGACTATATGCGAAACTATATAAAACTATATGCGAAAAGACTTTTTCCCCAACCTATTATTAGTATAAGATAAGCAAGTAAGTAATTATTAGTATTAACGATCGTATCTCCGTTGCTTTCACCAACTGTTGTAACACTGCCTACACTTTTACACTGTCTCAACATACGACCCGTTCCGTCAACCTCAGTACCTTGCGAGACGAATATTAGGGAATAAAATATTCAGTATTTTAATATGTTGCCTTGATGATTATCTTCAATTTTTCATCGATATGGTCTTAAAATGTTTTAGATAATAAACCGTTGTTGTCATTTCTAGTATTATTCTATGTCAGTTGGAAGTATAGGGCAATAACTCTCCTGTCCATACCTATGGTACACGGCCATACGCGTATTTTAGGTAACGAAGATCGAATTGGACTAATAAATATTTATTAAAATAATAAGTACCATATTTCAATGTTTATGCAACTCACCTTTGTTCTGGTTGGCCGCATCAATAAAGTCTCCTTTAGGCTCTTTTGATCTATTTTTGTGCCTCATCTGGACCTCCGGTAAACCTGCAATAATTAAAGAATGTTGCTTTGATTTTTAATAGCTTAAAAAAACGTTAAATCTTTCAAAAATGTCAATCGTGTTCGCTTTTAAAGCAATCCGAAGATAACTTCAGATTGCTCACAACATGCATATTTTTCAATTAGGAACACAGAGTTGGCATTTCTATAAGCACAATTAAAAATTTTGAATAACAATTATAACATAAATGCAATTTAATCTGTTTAATTTAGTTACAGCTGATTTCTTATATCTAGTCATTTCCTTTATAGGAAAAGAAGAGTTTATGTGTGTGTCACATTAGAGTAAGTGATTTATTTCTTATGCCTGCAATTATTAAATCTTTAGGCGGGATAAAAGTTTTGCAAAAACAATAAAAACTAACAATGACTAATTGTTTTTGAATGTTGTACTACAATAAGAGAAAGGTCGTCTCGTGTGCCAATGGAATTGTGAAAATCTCAAAAACAATACAGGCTGTTAGCGAGATGAATATTATTCAGATTTCCATATTACCTATTCCAGAATCGTGCATGTAGTCAGGACTTTCGGGTTTGGCGAATGTTCGTCTTGAGTCATCAGTTCCTCTATTAAGGCCAATAATTTCTCTGTAATCTTTGTTCTCCATAATTAATGGAGCGTCATTATCGAATTCAAATAAACGTGCGCAGTCATCTTTGCTGGTGAGTTTCTCTACGGCGTTGTCTTCTAAGTCTTTACGAAGCTGCATGGGGGTGGAGTCGCGAATGTAATCTTTAATGTCTCTGCTTGAAATGTATGGCGCGTCCGCTTTGTTCAAATCAATAATTCTGTAAAAAAATCATATGAAATTATTTTAATATTGTTTCGGAGTAGTATCTTCATGTAATTTAAAGCCCTAAGGACCGATAAATCTTAGTTAGCTTAATTTATAATGTTAGCTCAGAAACAATTCAGTGCCAGGCTCGGGCCTCCCTATTTTTAAAAGAATATTCAGCATATTCACCACACATGTCCAAAGCGTTAGTGAGTTTCACACATCAGTGCAGGTATTGTTTTCCTTCACCGTCAAACACGTGGTAATCAATAAACAATTATTAAACGCTAAACGTGGTAATATGCACATTATAAAAGAAAAACTAAGTGGTGCATGCTCCCTGGACAGGATTCGAATCAATGTCATTAGAATGAGACGGTTCATTTGCCTTATTATCGGTTAGAATTTGACATAAGCTCCATTCAAGTAATGTCAAAAATCAAGCGATGGTAAGGTAAGTGAACGAATAGTAAGATATAGGAACCGGCCAAAAGCTGTCACCGCGACAATATTAGTTTCAATTTAATATGTTGAATTTGAGTAGCCGTTGGAAACGGGCTTTATAGCCTAAGTCAAACTTTAAGGTACGTTACCGAGACACGAACCTGGGGACCGCTACACACAAGACATCCGCTTTGTAGAAAGGACGTTTAGATCGACAATTGCATATAAAGCGAATTTGTCGTGTGTCGCGGTCCTGTCTCATATTTCGGTCGTTCGGTTCTATCTTGCAACAGTTCATTGCACTGTAACAGTGCCTTACTGCTGATTAAAATATGAAATAAGCTCCATACGAGTACTGTCAATGTCAATTTTCTACCAATGGTAAGGGTAAATAAATTAATAGTAAAATTTAAGAACCGGCCATTAGTCGCGTACCTCAATCTTTGTAACTAAAAAGAGCAAGGTGTTAATTGAAATGAGAAATGGAGGTACCTGTCTGAACGCCGGCCATTTTCCGGAGATCGTTTAGTCGGTTCGAGTTCTCGTTCGTATTTCTTGTGATGGTTCCTGGAGTGGCTTCTGCGGGTCGGCGGCATAACAGCGTCGGGTAAAATCTAAAGTAAAAATAAAAGCTTGAAATGTGTTAAGTAACTACCTATCTACGAAACACAATGCAAATTATAAAAATAGTCTAATTAAGTCTACATTATTAACAGCATTAGTTATTGATTTGAGGTGATCACAAAATAATTTAGGTATTTTTTATCAGTGTTCTAATTATTTTTACTTAGGTGAATTTTTTTGTTCCTATATATTTCATATCAGACATAAAGTGAAGTGAAGTGCAATTGCCCCTATTTCCAGAACGTGTTTGTGCGTACGTATAAATTTATAGATACGCACGCACACACAAGTTATGTATTTATATAAATAAAACTTTCCATTTATATGTTAGTATCTATGGATTTAATTTAAAGTTTCAAAATGCTCAAATCTTTATTTGTGTAAGAGTCCATTCTCTTTTCTTTCACCATATCCCAATTATTTGGAGTCGGCACAATATGTCTTTTCCTTCCACACTCCTCTACTCTGACATACATCTTCTGTCACACCACATATCATCATATCATTGTGTAAGAGTCCATTATACCTAATAAACTATTTACCATTAGATGAACTTACTTTTGAATTTCGTGGAGGCACTGGTAGCTGAGGTTGTGGAGTGGAGGAGTTCCTGTGAGGTGGCACTGGGGGTCGATAGTCGTCTGGGTTGCTTGGATCCGTCCTGAAGACCGAATGTTTTAAATTATACCTTAACTATTATAAACCATGAGAGTACTAAGCAGTTTATCAAGAATTCTAATATTTCTATATTAACTACAAAATACTCTTGATATTCATCAATTGTATGTAGTTAATGTTCCGCAAAATAGCTAGCGTTGTTCTACCGGTTTTTCTTCTGTCTACAGTACTAACCTATTATTAAATTAAAAATAATATGCAACACTGAGATAATACCAGTACACTATTTTTAAATGAAGCACTAAACGCCTGGAATATGGCCGGCTCTGGTGAAGACATTCCCACGATCCTGAATTCGCAACAATGCTGGGATGAACCCATTTGTAGAAATTAAATACATAGCTTTAAATACAACTAAGTCTACAAGACGTGCCCGCATCCTTGCAGTTTCCCGTAAAGAGTCTGATTTTTGGCTCCAAGCTATCCTCTTCCTAAATATAGTACATTGATCGATAATAGTTCCCTTTTTTTATGTGCACCAGACACATACGTCTCTGGAACAGAGGTAATCGCCGCAGGATACTACGGTCTTTCTTGCCGTCGCAGTACCGGCAGATGCTCACATCACACCACCTTAAATGATGGCTTACGGAGGGCGCTTGCCGTCGCTAACGTGTCGATTTTATTGGAGCCGAACGGTATTGCACGTGACGATGTTACGGAGTCCTAACGAAATGACTCTAATTCCCTGGCAACGTCGCAAGACTTTGACGCGGGATGGGACCTGCGTGAACACGTTGGCCGTATCCAATCATTTACCAAACACATCTAGAACAGCCGATTCGGTTACGGAAACAGCTGAATCACTCAAGTTTGTGCCGTTTGCTGTTGTTGTTGAGGCCTTGAGCCTTTACTAAATCAAAACGACTCATTGACTCTTCAGATGAGCAAAGGGCTGGTGCCTACCTCCGACAACGGACTAGTATGGCGATCCAGCGAGGAAAGGTAGTCAGCCTTCTGGGTACCTCACCTATGGAAGACGGTGATCTAGTATCAGTATTCTACTTATAGTCTTGAGGGACTAGGGGTAGAATACAATATAACTAAGTTAAATTTTCTTTTATTATATTAGTCTATATATATATAATGAAAATGGCCTTCCTTTGAGGCTCAATCACGCCTAAACCACTGATCGTATCGACATGAAACTACCACCATTCGATGCAAAATGTTTCCTAGATGGTTTGTGGCTATTTATTTTTCGAATTCTGACGTTCCTTCATTTTTTTATTGCTGTTTTACTTTCATGAACATTTATCCCGCTAATAAGAATAAAGACAAGCGTTTTCTCTTGATTCTTTTGTTTTCATGGATTTCAACGGAGTTTACTAAACGGATTATGTTCTTTTACATTCAGCTAAGAATCTACTTACAAACTTCCACGCATCCACCCACCAACTCCCACGCACCCCTGCACACCCACTCTCATTTTTTGATAAAAATAAAATGCCGTATCTATGATCGAGTACCACTTGAGAACGGCTGGACCGATTGGGTTAATTTTTTTTTTGTTGTCTTCAGAATTGTCTGGAGAAGGTTTATATGTAAGAAAATTTTAAAAAAGTCTGCTAAAACGTTAAAAATTTCGATGATAATCGAAGTATTCCAATTTCTATAGTTACTCATCACGAAATCTCGGGAACTATAAGACTTAGAAATGTGAAACTTGGTAGGAATATTACTTTCGCTGTGTAGAAGTCAACTAAAACGGATTTTAAGAAATTCATCCCCAAAAGGGGATTGGGGGGCGTTAACAATGAACAATTCCCGTTTTTAAACTATAGCTCCTATAAATTCTAAATTTGGTAGGAATCTTCTGTAAGAGATGTAGAAATAGTCTATGAACGAATTTTACGGTAGCTCACCCCACAGGGGTTGCGGGGTGGTTTAACAATGAAAATTTTTATTTTTAAGCCGTAGCTCCTACAGACTCCAAATTTAGCTAGAGTCGTCTATATGTGATGCAGAAATGATTTAAGAGCGGATTTTACAACAGCCCACCGCCGAAAAAGATTGCGGTAGTGGGTGTTAAAATGTGAAATTTCTATTTCCAAACTGTAACCTCTATAGACTCTAAATTTGGTAGTTAATTTATAAAAAAAAGTTTATTAATATATTAACACATAATATTTAATCTTCATCTTCATCTTATGGATTGCAAGAATTGGTAACTCTTCAACTACGAATTCGTTCGAGAAAGTGATTTGATCGAAGAATATTGTAAATTTTGAGTCGGATAGAAATTGATCATTGATAGTTGGTCAGTGACAAACAAAATCCGCAGCATTTGAGATCGTCACAATCTATATTAATGATCAATTTTTTTATATAAATTCAAAATGGATGCGATTAAATTGAGAAGAAAAAATAATTTAAATGACGGTAGAACTTTGCTTAGACATTACTTGATTTTTGTTTATTCTTAAACAATGACGAAGTGGAGCATTTTCAACTGCAAACAGATAATTACATGAACGCATTCCCGTTAAAATAAAAACGTACTAATTTCTTCCTCCATAAGTTTGAAAACCATTTATTTCTTCTACATAACCACGAAAACTGAATCGATAAATGTAAATTTACGTAATGTGTCTATCGTTATCTATTTAATTATTTTTATACCTGTTATTTCTTCTATAAAAGTATCCGTCATTTGGATGAATAATAATAAATGAGTCCCTGATTATTATAATTTGTCGATGAAGCAATTGACGAAAATATTGTCAACGACAACGATATAAATAATGAAGAAATTAGAGAAAATAATATCAATGACAACGATGATATTAATAATGAAGATAATAATGCTATTGATAATAATAATAATAATAAGCCCCCTAATACAACCACACGTCCTGATTGAAAACCCAATCACGTGGGAGGCGGACACACGAATGAGAAATTAGTGGCGTGGCTAACGTGGCTCTGGAAACCCATCAAAAATGGAGCTACGATCTAAACGTAAACGTATAGGACCGCTGCCCGGGGGCGATCGCCGGGGCACACCTGGAGCTGACGCTGGGTGTCTCAGCATGCGAATTGTCAGCGGTGAGGAGTTGAACAGGCGGGCTCCCACCGACAAAGATGCTACAGCCGAAATCCGTGACGATGGTGATAGTTTAACAGTCAGAACAAACACTCCAATAGAACCATATAGCCCAAGTACTGTATCGTACACACCCTCCAGATCATCTTCACCTTCCGTATCATCGTCACCCCAAACACTCTCTTTTAACCCAGATCCACCCATACCAGTCTTGAATGTTGCACGGGAAGCAAGTTCCTTCTTACCCGTGTCCACCAAGGCTGGGAAATCACGAGTACGCATGAAATGGAGCAAAGATGTGAATACATTTATCATGCGTACTTATCTTCACATAACCAAATTAGAGACCGACATGACCACATATAGGCAACAATTACATCAACTTTTTTCCCAACAACATCCGGAAGGAACCGTTTCAGAACAAAGAATATTAATAATTAAAAAAAGGTTAAATAAATCTATGTCATTCGCCTGGCAAACTAATCCGTTTAATTCGATGAGATAGAGTGAATATGTACATTACATGTTCATAAAGAAGTAATAACGTTTACTAATACTTAGTTATACGTTTATAATGTTCGTTGCAACGATAAACATGAAGTTAATAAATAAACAAAAAAAATGGAATGGTTACTAGGTTCATTGTTTTTGCTATTAAAAAAATAAGCAAATAAACATTTAGAGCATTCATCTGTCATCAACGCTACTATCAACATCAACTTCATGAATTTTCAACGGCCACCATTCTTCCGGCAAGGGCGTCGTTATGAGTATGTCTTTTTTATAATTTTTAATTGAATTTAAAATCTTTTGTTTATTTTATAAATTATTGATTATTGTTTTTCAGATTCACTGGGAACGTTCAGGAGCTTCGCGGGTACCGTGAATTACTCTTTACCGACAATTTTTCATTTGGTATCCGTGATCGTTCTGGGGATCATGTTATAATAATTTCGATAATCAGGTAAAAAAAAAAAAAGGTTGTGGTTAAACGTACTCTCTGCTCACCGTATTGGTCCGCAGTGGTTATACGTTTAACCATTTCCATTAAAACATTTTATGATATTTCTTTTTCAAATATCATATCGCGTTACAGATGCCATCTGGAACTTAATATAATAATATTTTTTACTTTTTGAAGGTGCTGATGGTTCGCGTGGTCTGCCAGTATGCTCGGAGCTTTGATGTCGGTCAAAATTACTCGCCGTTTGAATTTCGAGTTTTAGTTTGAACTTCGTTATGTTAACGAGTATGTTTTACGTCCCGGCAAACTCAACTTACGAGCGACGAGTCGTCGAATGTGAGATGGAGGAAGATTAATACTCATTTCTCCATGAATCGGACCATTTCTATTGACTAATTTCTCCATTTATTCTTTGTTTTGTTGTTCATCAACATTTATTTTTATTATAATAATAATTTATTATATCAATAAATTTTATTTTAAGTGAATTTGACTCTTCTTTGAAAATATTTTAAATTTCAGAAAAAAATTAAAAAAAAAGCAAAAAAATTATATAAATAAAAAAAAATTAACAAAAAAAGGAAAAAAATATAAAAATGATGTATAAAATTTAATTTATTTCCTTTGAAAATTGGCCCAGCGAAGCGGGCGGGGACGGCTAGTCTATATATATATAATGAAAATGGCCTTCCTTTGAGGCTCAATCACGCCTAAACCACTGATCGTATCGACATGAAACTACCACCATTCGATGCGAAATTTTTCCTAGATGGTTTATGGGTATTTATTTTTCGAATTCTGACGTTCCTTCATTTTTTTTATTGCTGTTTTACTTTCATGAACATTTATCCCGCTAATAAGAACAAAAGACAAGCGTTTTCTCTTGATTCTTTTGTTTTCATGGATTTCAACGGAGTTTACTAAACGGATTATGTTCTTTTACATTCAGCTAAGAATCTACTTACAAACTTCCACGCATCCACCCACCAACTCCCACGCACCCCTGCACACCCACTTTCATTTTTGATAAAAATAAAATGCCGTATCTATGATCGAGTATCACTTGAGAACGGCTGGACCGATTGGGTTAATTTTTTTGTTGTCTTCAGAATTGTCAGGAGAAGGTTTATATGTAAGAAAATTTTAAAAAGTCTGCTAAAACGTTAAAAATTTCGATGATAATCGAAGTATTCCAATTTCTATAGTTACTCATCACGAAATCTCGGGAACTATAGGACTTAGAAATGTGAAACTTGGTAGGAATATTACTTTCGTTATGTAGAGGTCAACTAAAAACGGTTTTTAAGAAATTCTTTCCCAAAAGTGGATTGGGGGCGTTAACAATGAACAATTCCTGTTTTTAAACTATAGCTCCTATAAATTCCAAATTTGGTAGGAATCTTCTGTAAGAGATGTAGAAATAGTCTATGAAAGAATTTTACGGTAGCTCACCCCACAGGGGGTTGCGGGGGTGGTTTAACAATGAAAATTTTTATTTTTTAAGCCGTAGCTCCTATAGACTCCAAATTTAGCTAGAGTCGTCTATATGTGATGCAGAAATGATTTAAGAGCGGATTTTACAACAACCCACCGCCGAAAAAGAATGCGGTAGTGGGTGTTAAAATGTGAAATTTCTATTTCCAAACTGTAACCTCTATAGACTCTAAATTTGGTAGTAACCTTCTATTTGTCATGCAGAAATCATCTCAAATAGGATTTTACGAAATTCTATTTCCAATAGGGATTGCGCCCCCTAATACAACCACACGTCCTGATTGAAAACCTAATCACGTGGGAGGCGGACACACGAATGAGAAATTAGTGGCGTGGCTAACGTGGCTCTGGAAACCCATCAAAAATGGAGTTACGATCTAAACGTAAACATATAGGACCGCTGCCCGGGGGCGATCGCCGGGGCACACCTGGAGCTGACGCTGGGTGTTTCAGCATGCGAATTGTCAGCGGTGAGGAGTTGAACAGGCGGGCTCCCACCGACAAATATGCTACAGCCGAAATCCGTGACGATGGTCATAGTTTAACAGTCAGAACAAACACTCCAATAGAACCATATAGCCCAAGTACTGTATCGTACACACCCTCCAGATCATCTTCACCTTCCGTATCATCGTCACCCCAAACACTCTCTTTTATCCCAGATCCACCCATACCAGTCTTGAATGTTGCACGGGAGGCAAGTTCCTTCTTATCCGTGTCCACCAAGGCTGGGAAATCACGAGTACGCATGAAATGGAGCAAAGATGTGAATACATTTATCATGCGTACTTATCTTCACATAACCAAATTAGAGACCGACATGACCACATATAGGCAACAATTACATCAACTTTTTTCCCAACAATATCCGGAAGTAACCGTTTCAGAACAAAGAATATCAGACCAGCGGAGAGTTATAGTACGAAATAAACTTCTCTCTCAAGAAATACTAGACCAACTGAGAGAAGAAGTCCGCTTACAGTTACAAGAAGAATCTGAAGATAATATAGGCTCTAATACTATGACATTATTACAAGACGCAGACGAAAATACTATACAAGAACAACCACAATCTTACACTCAATCTCCAATTTTACAATCCCACCCACTCCATCAATCGCAAGCATACACACGGACATCACATACATCCTCACAAACTGAAAATTTAACCTTTATGTTAGAAAATGATATTGAGACCTTAGTCATCGCAGATCAGAATTTAACAACCAGCACCTATACCCAAGAAATATATGACAAATTTACAACAATCCTGACACAATACTCTGGTATGGACCCAGCCGGTCGACCAAAACTCCCTAAACTCAGATACAGCCCTAATTTTGAATACATGTAGAATAGTTAGAAAATTCTTGCAGATAGACGAAAACGAAATTGCCCTCATAATAAAATACCGTCAACATAAATTTTCCTCACTAGACGCTGCATTCACTTGGTTTAGGCCCGTGGATGTGGTTCAAACTAGCCAAAGTGCTAAGAAAAGATTACCTTTCCAAAATAATAATAATAATAATTAAAAAAGGTTAAATAAATCTATGTCATTCGCCTGGCAAAGTAATCCGTTTAATTCGATGAGATAGAGTGAATATGTACATTACATGTTGATATAGAAGACATAACGTTTACTAATACTTAGTTATACGTTTATAATGTTCGTTGCAATGATAAACATGAAGTTAATAAATAAACAACAAAAAAATTGAATGGTTACTAGGTTCATTGTTTTTGCTATTAAAAAAATAAGCAAATAAACATTTAGACCATTCATCTGTCATCAACGCTACTATCAACATCAACTTCATGAATTTTCAACGGCCACCATTTTTCCGGCAAGGGCGTCGTTATGAGTATGTCTTTTTTATAATTTTTAATTTAATTTAAAATCTTTTTGTTTATTTTATAAATTATTGATTATTTTTTTTCTGATTCACTGGGTACGTTCAGGAGCTTTGCGGGTACCGTGAATTACTCTTTACCGACAATTTTTCATTTGGTATCCGTGATCGGTCTGGGGATCATGTTATAATGATTGTCGATAATCAACATGAGCTTGAGTCGATTATCGAAAAGGTTGTGGTTAAACGTACTCTCTGCTCACCGTATTGGTCCGCAGTGGTTATACGTTTAACCATTTCCATTAAAACATTTTATGATATTTCTTTTTCAAATATCATATCGCGTTACAGATGCCATCTGATCAAAATTACTCGCCGTTTGAATTTAGAGTTTTTAGTTTCAACTTCGTTATGTTAACGAGTATGTTTTACGTCCCGGCAAACTCAACTTGCGAGCGACGAGTCGTCGAATGTGAGATGGAGGAAGATTAATACTCATTTCTCCATGAATCGGACCATTTCTATTCACTAATTTCTCCATTTATTCTTTGTTTTGTTGTTCATCAACATTTATTTTTATTATAATAATAATTATAATAATAATTTATTATATCAATAAATTTTATTTTAAGTGAATTTGACTCTTCTTTGAAAAATATTTTAAATTTCAGAAAAAAAAATAAAAATTAACAAAAAAAGCAAAAAAATATGAATAAAAAAAACAAAAATTATGAATAAAATTTAATTTATTTCCTTTGAAAATTCGCCCAGCGAAGCGGGCGGGGACGGCTAGTTAGTTTATAAAGTCATTGTAGTTAATATTTAAGTAAATTGTATATATTGTAAATTATATACAAAGTGTTTCAATTCAGTTTTGTTTATATAAACTTTATATCTTTATTCTGCGGAAACTATTGGTATACCTAAAAGTATTCTATGTTCATCTCATACTAATCGTCCAAAGTACAAATATCTACCTTTATGGCAACACACAAAATACGAACCCTCATATTTATATATCAGTACTTAAGCTCTTCTCACTGCTTAGCTCCTACTATTAAATACCACAAAAATCTTCCATTTACCTGGTTAAAATAGTTCTTGCAACTCACGAAGGCAATCAGGCTTTACTCGTAGTTGAACGTGTATATACACATTGTGTTAGCGTGCGTTTCTAACAGAATGGTTAGTTGCGAGCGTGTTATCCAATCTCGCTTTTGGTTTCACGCACGCATACATACGTGGTTCCCGCAAGTAAAGTTCGCTCGACTTCGTGAAACTATACACGTCTTATGCTCACCACCTATATCGAAAAGCAGTCGCATACTAGACTGTATTTCACTTGAATAATTTGGATTTGAATTATTATCCCACGGAAACGATCACATTTTCCGGATAAAAAACGTGTGTTATGTTTATCCCCATTACTGTCTTTCGCGTAAATTTCCAGGACCATGAAGAAGAAACAAACGAAAACAAAAATATCTAAAACAAAATTAATTGTATCTTTATGTGTAACCAATATAATTATTACTTACTGCCATTGCCCATCTCCAGAATTTTGCCGGGTATGTCTTGCAGGTTTCTTGCAATATGTCGTGGAGTCAATCACTCTCTCTCGTCTCTCGTTCTGAGAAGGCAATTCTATAGAGTTAGGGTTATCAAAACTGGTCACCATGACGTTTCCATTGTCCCGAATAGCATCCTCGGGATCTGCATAGTTATGGTTAAGTGGGTTTGCTGTGATTCGGATTTCTTGGTTGCCATTATCTGGGGGTGGAGCGGAGTTTCGATTAGCTGGCTGACGGCTACCATTTCTTTCAATTGTAGCTCGCCCTGTAAAAATATAAGGAAACTTGTTATTGATATCACAAGATAGAAGAATAGCAAATAGGAACGACATCCAGTACTTTAATAGACTATGCTAACATTGATGGCTAGTACCACTTTATGTTATTTCTTTAATGTGGTAGAACCATGCTGGACTCATTATCATGATTTCAACTCTTAGGTCGAGTCGATCGGTGTGATACCACGCTCTCACAGAATATTAGGGTGAAACGGTTAGCCTTGAGCTAATCGTGAGATTTCCAATGACTCACTTCCTCTTCCCACTATTCCATATCCTATTCTTCCTGTCTGATCCTCCCATCTCATATATATCCCTTCCTAAAGGCTGGCAACACGTTGGCTTCATACCTGGTGTTGCAAACCTACTTTCCAGTAGGCCGTCTGCCCGTTTGCCAGCTTCAATAAAAATGAAAAAGTGTTACTAGTTTTAATTATCTGTAATTCGTAAGTAAGTTTTGTCAATTTGTATCTTCAAAAATGTGGTAATGCGCGAAACAGGATAGCAAACTTTATTTAGGTAGCCCTTTAAGTGATGTCTTACCAAGCCACACCCAGTCATGGGCATTGGTGGTGGATTCCCTGGATGG
Source organism: Dendrolimus houi (assembly GCA_039645545.1). Lineage (NCBI taxonomy): Eukaryota > Metazoa > Arthropoda > Insecta > Lepidoptera > Lasiocampidae > Dendrolimus > Dendrolimus houi. The sequence continues at coordinate 16,317,855 of CM077127.1, read as the reverse complement.
CTTTTCCCGCGCCAGCCCGAGCGTCGTCCCGACGAGGCCCGCCACTTGCAGGCGGCCGCCTTCGCTCAGCGTCGGCAACTTGCGGCACACGCCTCCCGCACCTCCGTCTGAGTTTGCCGGCTTCAACCGAGATGCATATACCACGCATGATACCACAAAAACCTGAAAAATTGCTATTATTAATAAGTATGTATTTAATTTAATTTATTCAAAATGATTATGGTGTAATCGTCAATAAAAAATTAACTGTCGTAGGCATTTAGAGCTTATTAAATAACGGTAGTTGTCATATGGAGAAAGTTATTCTCGCGGAATAAACCGGGTTAATAGAGTGTTACTTAACACTATTTTTAACGTTTACACTTACAATAAAAATAACTTCGTTTAAAAAAACCGACTTCAAAAACTAAAAAATACAAAATAACATAATAAAGATTTTTGACTAAGAATTTATTTAGTTTAATAACAGAAAATAATATAAAATTTTCTACATCTTGAAGTCGGTGCCGAGCAAACCATAAAAACTACCATATACACTGTTATAACAACAAAATGTTGCAAAATATTGTATCCATATCAATTGTCTAGAATTAAGTTTATGGTGAACAATGAAGAGTTTTCATTCATTCATTCATAAATCTTAGCGTAATCGGTGTAAGTACATACATTTAAAAAAATACCAATCATGTTGAGAACCTCCTCCTTTTTGAAGTTGGTTAACAAAATAACTACTTTTAGGTGTTATAAACGGTTTTAGTCAAATGATTACAACCGATTATAGCGTCTTAGCTAACACCAATTAGGCGATAGCTCCCTGACTGAGATTAGAACCCACGTTAGGATGAAAGACGGGTACCTACTTTGATCACTAAGCTAAGGTTTATAAGTGAATGTACAATCATAAATAAAAAAATAACACGATCTACTAATACGTCACTATATCATAGCTAAATCATTGAATAACCCTGTAGAATTATTTACATATATAATTATATTTTTTGACTTACCACAATCGCAAAGCAGAATGCTCCAAGGAGAACATACATTCCTGTAATTATGTATAAGATTGAATTAGAATTATTTGCAGAAAAGATTAACCAAAACAAACATTAAGATGCAGTACTATTCCTTACCTATTTCTACGGGTGACATGTGCGGGTTGGAATGCCGAGGGTGTTGTAATGTGTTGCCACGGAAAATCGAATTGTAGTGCTGCGCTTGAACTGTTGGTTCATGATTGTTCTCGTCTTTGAATGGGGAGATAGCTAAAGAAATGACAAACATATTTTCTGGATTATTTTACGTAAATTACAGTTGAGTGATACCTATTACTTATAAACGCCACTTAAGGGTGAGGTAGCTAAGTAATGCTTAAATAAGTGTCAAAACTAAACAAACCCGAGAACTTATATATGCAAAGAATGAAAGCTGATTTACAATGATCTAACTACTGACTTCAAATTCGAAGGAAGCCAGTGCTGACTTCATAATGGCATCGTATAAATTGTTTTGAAGTAATTACAGACAGTGCTACCAAGTCCGATTGACTTCAATATTCTCAATTAAATATTTTGAAGTTGGGCAGCTCCCCAAGTTAGTAGCTTGATAGTGTAAATCAGCCTTAAGAGGTAAGAGTGATTTTTATTTGAAACAGCTGATCGCCTACAGGCTGTTAAAAATTAAAAATATTGAATGTCAGCTGTCAAAACCACTGATTAGGAACATAAGAACTTCTTAGTTAAAAGGCGGTAAAACATAGCTTTGCGAGATTTTTGTAAAGTTTTTATTTACTAATCTCTCCATCTGTTATGAATCCCGTGCTACAATTCACAAAGTAAAGCAGTCCCTGTAATTCTAGTAACCTAGTATATCACAAAGCTTACCTTTAAGAACGTCGCCAAGATCAGACAAGCCCGATCTAAGGCCGCCTCTTGCCATAATGTCGTCATTCTGCGGTGTATCTGGCCTTTGTGGTGCGTCCCCACCACTAAAGTCAACGTCTACACTCGCAGCAGCAGTCGCGAGGGCTCCGGGAACATTTTTAATGTTGGCGGGAGTCTTTGTGTCACCTTTACCAGGGAGTGCCACCCTTCGAAGAGGTCCGGACCGACATTGTTCTGGGGTTAATAGTGTGACTCTTAAAAGTTCGCCACTACCTGGAACACCGAGATTACATGTGGATTAAAAACACGTTAAATGTATTCTTTGTCATGATCATGACCAAAATGGAATATGTTCTCAATTCTTTTATCGTGTTATTTCTAATTTGTCATTAAGTTTCTAATAAAAGTCTTAATAAGTTTGTTTTCTAATATAATTCAAGTGTTAATATTCGTAAATTTATTGTTAGGATTTGTTGTTGTGGAATATAGATTTGTCGTTAGTAAAGTTCTAATGTACTGCGTGAGCGAGATAGTATATATATATATAGAGAGAGAGAGAGAGAGAAACTCCATTTAAGTAGCTCCTTAATCATAAAAGATAATGTAAAAAGATTGCTAAACAAAAGACTTTGTTTATTTCCAGCCTTCTAAATCACACAGATAAAATTTCATGAAAATTGCTTCACATCCAAAGCCGTCAAAATGTAAATATAAACAGTTTTTCATATTTATTTATTAAAAATAGAACTTATCCGGCCGAATGTCTATGTTTATTTAGTATGTTTAACTCATTGTGTTCTCTAAAACTCACCTTCACCAACAGCTATAACTCGAGGATGTCGTGAAGCCAACATTGGAGCAAAAGCGACAACATTTGGATCAAGACTTTCCACCAGTAAATAATAGTCAGAAATCGCAACGTCTCGTAATGCCGTACGGCTTCCATCGGAAAATTCCAAATCGATATCGAGTAGACCCTCCTGTAATTAACATTTGTTTCATTACATATTTCTGCTAATAGGCCAAAACATTAAAGTAGCCAAAGCCGCACTTTAAAATACTGGGATTCTATTTTCATTGAGATTTATGTTAATACGTAATATTTCTTTTACTATGACAAGGTATAGATTGATATAGCTAAATAGTAAATGAGACAAACAATAAATATAATAAATTACCAAGAAAATATTAAAATACAATAACAATGGAAAAAACTATTGTTTTTTTATTTTATTTTTTTATTGCAGGAGTTCAGCAGACAGGCAGGCGGCCCACTTGTAAACATATTGTAAATTTTCTACATAAAAAATCAGACCTGATAATCCTGTTCACCGGGTAGAGGATCATCAAAAAAGTGTAGAGGATCATAAAAATGGAGTATATTATTGAAGTTACAAAGTACGCTGATGCGTAAACTAATTTAACAAGGGACTTCCGGAGATCGTATGAAATGTGAATAAAAGATAGTGAAGAAATAAACCCTAAGATTATAACGATTTTTTCAAGGCTCAACTCTAAGCTAAATGTTGTTTTAGAATATGAGCCAATGAATTTTTATAACTGTGTTTGCACAGTGACACCAAATTTTTACTAGACTCTTATTACCTGATATTGTGCAGTAAGTCGTCTCGTGACAGTAGTTTCGGAGACGTATCCATTTTCAATAGCTGTATCGGGAGATATATTAAGTTGCAGGCCAGAAATAACTCGAACTAGTAACTGAGAGATCGATACTTTGTCGTTACCCACACGGACTTCTCGTAGACCGATCACGCGTCCTGTAATAAAATGACAAAGAATGAGAAAAAGCCATAAAATAAAAATATGAATAATTCTAATACAAACAGATTACAAAATATTCAATAGGTATCTGGATCCCAAATCACTGGAAGAGTAATGTGTAACAAAGACAAATTGTCTGCCCAATAAATAAATTCAGATATCAACCTGTTATAGGTGACAGCACTTGGACTTCTGTTCGCCCAGGACTTCGACCTTGAAGGACGCGGCCCCGCAACGTGGCGATTCTTAAGTCTGCCACTCTCATCAAGGACATTACTAGTTCAGTCACTTTGAGCCACGTGCGACGAGACACGAAGTACGAAACGCGACCTGAGTCATGATCTTTGGCTAGAAATCGCGCATATACCTGGAATACATAAAAATACAACAACAGTTCATTTAACGATTCACTTTTTCTTTATCGAGCAATCAAGCAATCGCATTCCAAGTTCCCGCCAAAAAGCCAGCAAGAACACAAAGTGGGTGAATTAGTGTTGCTAACTACACTGTTTATCATCTATCTATAATATTATAAAATTCTAAACATGCCGTGTCTACATTACATACATTAAAGCTATTTTTTAAAAAACAACAGGATAAAACTATATAAACGATGAAGAAAACGATGCAATTTTTTTATATTTCTTGTCTGTTTGTTCGGGATTCACGTAAAAATTACTAGGCCGATTTCGATGCAGTCTTCGCTGAATGACAGCTAATTCTTACACTTAAACTCTGCGCTACTTTTTATCCCGGAAATAACGCGCGATTTTTTCTGGGAATTATTAAAAATAGCCAAATTAAAAAAAAATCGGATTACAATGTAATTTTTTACTGATCGATAGCAAATTTAATGTAATAAAATGTGTGATTTTTTTATCCCGGGACTCCTGTAGGAATTTTCCCAGTAGAGGTTTGAAGTTGTTCGAATGCATAAAAATGAGCTTATTCCGACACAAATTCCATTAAACGATAGCTTACACTCTTTTTTTAAATGCTGCGATACTTTGTGTCCCGGGAATTCCGCGGGAATTTCAAGTCAAGCGTGAACGAAGTCGCGGGCATATCCTAGTTGTTTATAAAGAAATATACAAATTGCTTTCTTTTATGATCACTGATTAATAGGTAACTATAAGATATCTTTATCCTGGAATAGATGGAGAATCGTAGTTTATGCGCCTTAATTTAACACATACAAACCTCGACGTTACTTTGTTGGTACCGAAGCCGACAAGAACGTTGATCAGTCAAGGAATTAGTGTTATCGGGTCTGGCGCCTCCCCAACCTCGAGCGGACAATGATCGCCGGAGTCTATCTTTTGTACCAGCCTCATCTGATACTTTCCAACCTGCCAAAAGGTGTAAAGGTAAATTTTTATTAACACATTTATCAAAACACTAAAAATAAAATTGGTCAATTATGTATTAGTCCATATACTTATATATTGAACGGTCCCGCAGAGGTGCTGAATGTCAATTGTATCGTTTTGTGATTTCAATTCTCAAAAATCCTATAAACGAAAATATCTCAAAAAGTAAAAATACCTTTAACTTAAACAAAATTTTTAAGCTCTATCATCTGATTTTTACCGGAATTTACCATATCGTATTTTTTTATATTTCACCACAACTGCTGATGAGAATTTTTCTATCCCGCATCCTGATCAGACAGCCGCCTCTAATTCTTATTTATTTATTTTCCTAAATCATTGTTTAGCAGAATATAGAATATTTTCATCTAAAACGGACTAACGGTCATGACAATTTTATAAGAGTTCCATTTATGTCCAAATGGTACGCAACCCTAAAAAGGCATGAATAATTTAAATCTAAATTTAATAACAAAGCCAGTCGCAGAAAATTAATTCTAAAATAATTTGTTGTTCTTAACTAAAACTCAAAACTATTTGCTTTAACTCAATGAGAGAGTCTATGAATATTAATAACTTAAACCAGCTATCAACTGTAATCACTTATGAAATACCTTTAATTTGCGATAGACGATTATCGTCCACATCGATTTCCAACGGATTTTCCGGCATCCATACAGTAAACCTGGCTAGTCCAGTATATGTACCGTATTTGACTATAACGGAGGCGTTCGATGACCCTCGAATTTCTGATCCGTCTACATAAACTGAACTGCATGATGACGATACCTGTAATAAAACGGTAACTATTTTTCTTTCACGACACTGTGAAACTTTAATACACCGGAAGTAATAAAATTGTCCATTAACACGCAACACTGAACAAGATTTTTTTTATTAAATCTAATGTCAGTTTAAACGTTGAGCTCAATAACAAGTTAATATTAAATATACTCTTGAACCTATGTCTTCCTACCATACTACACAGACTTGTATTGGATTGGCTTCCCTCCCACACATATCAGTCATATAGAAAATGTGTATAAACTCATAGATGGCAATGTAATTACCGCCACGCTACGTTCCCTATATGACAAAATTATCCCATTTTAAAGATAAAATTTATTCTGTATTTACCCCCATATCCGAAACACATGTACTAAATTTAATGATACTCAAATCATTTAACCTGGCTCGCGTATACTTTAAATCGCCTCTATTAAAGTAGTAAAGGTAAAGTATACTAAAAACATTAACCAGTTCATTCCCAAGAGCACGAAAAAGAATTTTAAAAAACTTCTAAGCAAACTTCATATCACATTTATATTAAATATATTTATTGGCAAATACTAATTTATCTTTAAATTATCTCCTTTTAGGCTCTACAGCAGTTGAGTAATCGACGAATGATCAAAATCGAGACAGGAACTTACTTTAAGAACACTTTCATCTTCAGAATGACAGGAGCTCTGTAAAGTGACGTCAGCAACTTGTCCTGCTTGGGAAACGATCAGCACCTTCATGGATTGTGATACTTGTCGTCCTGTGAGAACAGCTGTGTTCAGCACCTCCCAGTTCTGAAAAAAAGAAATCCACTAGATTTAAGGTATAGGCTTATATATAACTCTTCAGTGTAAAAGGTTTAATAAAATTAAATAGAGCAACATTAAATTACCATCGGTGGAATGTTCATCCTGACTTCCATGAGCTATTATGCTTATTGTTAGCTAATAACAAGTTTAATAGAACGTTTATGTCTTAATAATCAAGAGGGAACTGCCTGACGAGGCTTCTCTTTGAGCTACATACAACATAAGTGTCTTCGAAGCCAGCAAGGTATTGTTGACGCCTTTAGGAGAGGCGCGACTGTGACAACTCTCCATCAGGCAGTCAACACGTTTACCCGTTTCTAACAATTAAGTAAAACCGTTTTAAATAAATATGGTAAATGGCTCATTAGATTCTCAATAGGAAATTTCGCTAGAAACAGTATGTATTATTGCATCAACTATAGGTCACTTCATCACTCACATCGTGATTTAATAGCTTTAATAATCTAATTGAGCTGCAGGATGTGCGCGCTCATCCGTCAGTAAGTAGATATGAAGAGGCTCGGCCTCGACCGGCGAGCGCCCGGGGCTGGGCTTTTATGGCCCCATGCTAATATTGAGATAAACTAATTGCTTTATAAATATTATTCCGTAACTTCATTAAAGCAGCTCTGCCGGGACCGCACACGAAGCGAGCCGCGCGAAATTGCCAGACCCGTTGTAACAAAATGTCCTTGTGTTACTATTCTCATTGACAATTGAGTTATTCATGGCCTATAACATGATTAAGCGATTTGTATACATATTTTCTGTTCGTCATTCTGTTATTATCATGATGAACCTAAAAAATAAATCTTGGTTATGTTCAGAGCGTCCGCTTTTATACTATTTCTACGCACGATTTGCGACATCCTATTGGTACGCATATTATCCTTGATGACATTAAGCCAACATACCTTTGGCCTACCCTCTTTACCGAGACCTTGCGGACGCAGTATCGTTAGACGTTTATTTCCATAATATTTTATCTAGTTCTTCCTTAAGCATAGACCACGTTTCACTGCTATGCCAAAAGACTATTCTGTTATATATTTATCTGCTAATATCTCGTCCTGTTCATATGTCGTACCGCTCATTTTCCGGACAAAAAGTATTCTACGTTCATCCCTGATATCAAAAGAGTGTAAATTATATACCATTTCATGGTAACATTATCATTGTCAAGCATAGAAAGAAAGAAAAAGAAAATCACTTTTACATTTAGATCTAAAAGTATAGATGTATGAATATATAGATAGATATCAATAAGTACAAGCTAACTCTTTCGGCTTACGGTTCTCAATTATTATCATACGAGCAAAGCTAAGCGTGGAATGGTGATATGTCCATGAACTTCATTACTACAGTACTACGCAAGCCCTCCGTAAAAGGGTAGTAGCAATGTGAGTCGCTTGAAAATGTTTTATACTTTGGTTCGAAGCTACGCGGCAAAAAGTAACAAATGTCGATTTGTAAGTAAAATAAATGTGACGCAATACTGCCTGATAATAAATCGGAAAGTTATAATTAAAAATATTATTAAGAAGTAATTACTCCGGAAAATTACATAGTATGCCAGGTGGCTAAATATACTACAAGCAATTAAGTAGTTAAAAAACCGGTCCAAGTCGACTGAACGTACTACGCAGCAGCCAATGTGGGCGGCTACGATCTTCACAGCCTCCATTAGCCCGCGATAAAGCTCCCATTACACCACTTCACCCATACTAAGTGTGCTATTAACAGTTAATCCCAGCCATTTGTTACTATCAACTTCTTACAAGAGTTAAAATGCTGATTAAGGTATCGAAAAGATTTTTATAAGACTTTATACTCGAATACTAATTAAAACTGAGTCTAACAAAAATCTCGATAATCTCGAATATAATATAACCCAGAAGTCCAGAAACAAATGTTAAGTGAATAAGTTTGAATCTTATAGTGAATGGCTATTTTCTCAGGGTAATTTGGAGACAATGCTGGGTCACATCGTCCATCTCATAAAACCTTTCAAACTCGATAAAGATATCGTTATAGCAATAAAAGGAGCTCCCTCGCTACCATTAATTACTTAGAAAATACCTTTCGGTTAATTTATCACCGCAATCGATGTCTCTATAAATCTTTGATTTCGGCCATCTATCTCTTATAATATTAGTATATAAAAGACCGTGGGCGGTATCTATAAAAGCTTATAATGGAGAATATTCGCATACATTTTTTAAACAAGAATTGACAATTTATGAGGTAGGTATTGGTTGACTGAATCATATTATCACAAATAAAATTGAAGAATACATTCATTTGATTAGAAAGCTACGTTTACATGGACTAATGAATACATTACTTAATTATAGATAAAAAGAAATGACAACATTACTTTTCTGAATACAGATACTAATTACGTAAGTGAAGTAAATCTTTCTTTTGTATCTGACCTCCACTAGTTTCGCTACCAACAAATTTTAAAATAGTTTAAAAATTCTATGAACACTTGAGCATCTCGGCGTAATGATTTCAGCACAAAGTAATTACACTGAGTTTTGTTACATATTTATTATTAAAAGCTATAACAAAAACATTACGTGTGGTGATACAAGAATGGATAAAGTGAAAAACGAGTACAGACTGGAAAGAAGAAGATTAATATGGCACGGGTAAGTAATGAGGATGGATGAAAATCATGTCACAAATAATTAATATATTAGTTAAATAAATATATGCATGAATTATATAAAATATGACATAATGATTTGTGGTATAACAGAAGATGTATGTTCGAATAGAGCAGCATAGAAGGTAAAGACATTGTGCTTAAATCATTGGGAAAAGTTAAAGGGAAAGAGATAAAATATTACGCATGAAATTAAAACACTTACTTTAGAAATGGGAAGAACGGCTTGAATATCATCTTTTTCAATGTCGAGGCGAGTGTTTACTCTGTGTTCATGTGGGGGTTCTTCGGTGGTAGATGCAGTAGACGATGCTGAAGACACTTTAGCTGACCAGCTCAACCGAGCCGTGCCTCGTCCCGACTCCCCATCTGATCCTTCATTGTCGCCCTCCCCTTCGGCTCCTACTTCCACTAACCATGTGAGAACCTCTTCCCAACCTGGACCACCAGTCCCACTACTCTCTTCCATATTTCTGTAAAGATATGAAAACCTGATATCTATAAAATAATAAATTTGTAGAAATTTAATAGAACGGAAATTCTGATTGTATGTTTGTTAGTTTACAATTATGTTGTCTGTAAACTTTAATCCGGGTCACGTAATATGGGATACTTTTAATCCCGAACGAAACCTTATCTCATCATATCTCAAATAGTCACGTCTGTCGCAGGATCGAGGTGGTCAGAGTTAATATCTTGCTACTTCTTGACTTCATTAAAGAACATTGTCAGGGCCGTCTTAACAATCAGGCTGCCCTTCCAGTAACAAAAAAATAAAATTAATAAAACAATATAGTCAATAAGTTGCAATATGTTTCCGATTTATTATGTTTTCAGTGATCGAGTTGAGATGATGCTAAGTAATTTTCAGAACTGACAGGTTATGTAAGGTATTGTATATATGGTATGAGGATGTCGGCTTGCGCCCCCTAGGTTTTTGCGCCCGGGTGCCACGCACCCCTTGCACCCCCGGGTAAAGACTGCTCTGAACATTGCTGTTCGTATAAGATTTGACTCATTATACCATACAACACGAGTATGTACATTATTTTTAATTACATGTATGGCGGCTGCATCTAAAGTTTATTGTTTTCCCAATTTCACAACATGGTTTTGGAGAACTATATTTTATAACTTATACTACTCTGTCAAAATAGTACCGGGAAAAGATCAAATAGTACACAAAATATTAGTTAATTCAAATTTATTTCATCATCTTCCAAGTGTGCTCCTTCGAAAACGATACATTTACGCCAACGAATAATCCAATCATCAAAACATTTTTTAAACGCTTTTTCCGGAATTGAGTTTAGTTCGCGTCGCGAATTCTCTTTTATGTCTTCTACCAAATGAAAACGGGTGCCACGAATTGGTAATTTGAGTTTAGGAAAAAGAAAGAAGTCGGCTAGAGCCATATCTGGTGAATAAGGTAGTTGCCCGATGGTATTTGTTCAGTTTTTGGTTAAAAATTTGTTCACAATGATGGCCTTGTGCGAAGGCGCGTTATCGTGGTGCGAAATCCAAGAATTTTCTTTCCAGAAATCTGGCCTTTTCGTCTAATTTACTCTCTTAAACGCCGCATAACGCTCAAATAATATAATTTATTTACCGTTTGACCTTCTGTTAATAATTCCGAGTGCACAACACCGCGATAGTCAAAGAAAACAGTCATCATGACTTTAACTTTTGATCGACTTTGGCGTGGTTTTTTCGGTTTCGGTTCAGTTGGAAGGCGCTACTCCGAAGCTTGTTGACTAATTTGCATGTCAAACTCGTAAACCCAAGTCTCGTCACCAGTAACAATACGTTTCATAAATATTCGGTCGGAATTGACTCGTTCTAGCATGTCCTCAGCAAGTCTTATACGATTGAGTTTTTGGTGAAAATTTAGGTGTTTTGGGACTAGTCGAGCGGCAACATGTTTCATACCCAAGTGATTATTTAAAATGATACGAATCGATTCGTGAGACATACAAAGTTCAGCGGCTATTTCTCTCAAACTTGAATGACGATTTTCAGTCACTATTTTCTTCACTTTTGTGATGTTAACTTCAGTTGAAGACGTTGATGGCCTACCAGGGAGAGGCACATCTTCCAGCATTTTATCTTGACCGCTTTGAACGCTTTTTACCACTCATAAGCCCATGTTTTTGATAAAGTCGATTCACCGTAACCCTTCTGCAACATTTTCAGTGTCTCAGAACATGAAATTCCATTGGCGATGAAAAATGATTTTTGACAGAATGTAAGTAATCAAATTTTATTCATTCAGATACATCCAGTAGTTTCCCCCAAAAATGACTGATTTACAAACACAGACGGAAGGACGAACACGAGGTAAACCCAAGGAGTGCATTTTGCCAAAATAGCTACGGAATCCTAACAAAATGCAAACGAAGTCAATGGCACAACAGCTTAGTGCCTACATTCAAAGTACCCTACTTATATAAAATTTTAAATCTTTATATCAAAGGTTAGAAGAGGGCACCGAGCTAAAAGGTGAACATAAAGGGCACAATGTCACTGTGAATCAATAGTCCATACAAATTTCAGTACAATGATAGCTTAAAGTTAAACTTTTATTTGCTCCGGCATGTCCTAACCAAGAAGTTAAATTATCTGTGTTGTAATAACAATAAGAAAAGTCATGACATCGAGTTTCATTAAGCGCGCCAAGGCCGATTTATAGCCCCGTAAAAGCAAAGTAGTCATGAACGATATTGTGAACAAATCCCGGCAAGCAAATGAGAAACAGCCTTATTTCATTACAGAATACATCGAATAAAAATGTTCTAATATTTTCGAGGAAACACATTTAATATTGTATTAAGAAGTTTATGCATAAATGGAATGAATACTTAAGACTTCTATTTAGCTCCATTTATCCGTGCAGGAACAGAGAAAGATACAATTTTCTGCGGCCGGGCGGCAGGTCGTAAGAGGCGACAAAACAACCCACAGCCAGGTGGTAGAGTATTTTCCCGTCTTGATGGCTACCATCCCTGGTCTAAAATATGCCGCCATAGCAACTTTGAGTTATGTTCAGGCATTAGTGGCCAGGTTCCAGAGCAACAGCGCATTTGTAGCCTGGTGGTACAAATGTCCATAGGTGATGGTAACTGCTTTCCATCAGGTGGGCCATCTGCCTGTCTGCTGAACTTTATAATAAAAAAAGCTATAAAAACAAATAAACATTTACATATTTTGTAAATATCAGTTTTATTGGATGTGTAGCCATTTCAAGCAATAACCATATTTTAATTTGAAACAATTAGTTTCAATAGGATATTTTATTATGTATTCGAAAATATCTAAAAAATCTCTATCCCTATTAATTTCCTTATCCCTATCCCTATTAATATTATAAATGCGAAAGTAACTCTATCTGTATGTCTGTTCCGTTTTCACGGAAAAACTGCTGGACCGATTTGGCTGAAACTCAGTATATATATTTTCGATGCCGAGGGTGGCCAAGGGATACTTTTCATCTCGGATAATGAGATAGATTTATGTAAAGGTTATCCCGGAAACTAGGATAGGTTTTGCAATTTTGTCCACCTGGTCCAGTTGGTCCGCTTAGTCCGCTTGATCCGCTTGGTCCATGTTGTTCATGTTGTGTATTTTGTCAAGTTTTGTCATTTATGTAGTTTATAAATAGACGGGGATTGGTATAGTTTGCGATATAAAATGAAGTGAATCTTCCGGGGGCAAATACATAAAAATTTTATAGAATGTAACCTGTATTAATGCTTGCTCCTTAAACAAGAGGTACGCAGTAGGGTTTTAGGAAAACCTAAAAACTTTATTTAGTATATTATATAGGTAAGTATATAAAATTGTGAGTCCCCAGTCGGTGGTACAGCCCTCACTGAGACTGGCCAGATTACTATCGCACTTCCAAATCATAAATTTTACATTTTATGCTAAAAGTTTAATGTTGTACATTTGCAAGAACTTTATCTGTTTCAATTCGTTTGGTTTAATAACTGTTTTTTTACTTTTTAAGAGTAGTAAAATACACCCGAATAAAGCAAAAAAAATAGTAAATAAGTAACATCATCAGCGGTGAGTTAATCGAAGAGAATTGATTTTAATGGTCGAATTACTGAATTGAAGTAAAAACATTACATCATAGATAAACGCTTGTTTGAGTTGTTTTAAAGCTTTAAAACACAATACATTTGCTGTTTAAATATAGCACGATTGATATAAAAAGTGTATAGACTTATAGATATTGCATTCTAGTGATAATATAAATTATAAAAACTTATGATTAATAGCTTTGTTACTTATGTATTAGTAAGTTAGTTCAGGTGGATTTGTGAAGCTAGATATAGCTTAAGTCTCATGAAAAAGATAGACAAGATAACTTATTTTAAGGTTTTAACATAAAATTAAAATTGTTAAAAGCTCGGTCATATTTCCAATACGTAATCTAGTGATAATTACTTGATCTTTCCTACAACTAAAAGAGGTGATTTTTCAAAAAATGAACTGCTATTATCTTTAAGCAGACTTATAATTTTTTTGTTTTATTTCTACTATTAGAGTGTTTATATTATTTGTATTTTGTAATGCTTTCAAACATGATTTTGAATCAGTATATCTATTAGAATCGTTATGAATTAAATCTAAAGTTTTGAGAATAGCTATTGCTTTATTTGTACGTATACTTTCTAAGGATTTAAGCGTTCGTTGTTTTGCAGAATCGTAAATTACTGAACCATAATCTATTTTTGTCTTATTAAGGCACGATATGTATTTATTAAGCATTTCCTCTCAGATCCCCATTTCATTGATGACAAAGCTTTTATTATATTTAATCTTTTATAGGATTCGCACTAAGTTGATTTATATGTGAATTCCAAGTCATTTTTATCAATTATTAATCCTAGAATTTTTAACATTTTTACCTCTTTAATACTATGTTCATTTAAGATTAACTTTAAGTTTTTAGTTTTGTTTTTCTTATTAGACAATATTATAAATTCATGATTTCGAAAATTTAGCTGATTTGTTTGACCATTCCAACAGTTTGTTTAGTGTGTTTTGAATGAGTTTCAATGTGGGTTTTAGTGTTCTACCACTACAAGTAATGGTTAAGTCATCTGCAAACAAAACCCTTAACTGGTTTTTGCTTGATGTAAGTACTCAAGTCCTCTAAGTGGTAAGTGTTTAATTATAATATTCGGTATATTATCTGGACCGGGGCTAGAATTTCCAACTTGAGAGAGTACTAATAACAATTCCTGCATCAATATTTCCTTGTTTATAGGATTGCAATTATTATCTATGTCAAAATTTGAATCAGTCTCATTTACAGCCTTGTATTCAATAAATTGTTTGTCATAATTATTCGAACTGGAGTTGTCTGCAAAGGTTGTTTCACTGAGTAGGTTTGAGGTTTCAATTGGATTGTTAGTAAACGTCCCATTATTTCTTTCAAGTACAATATTATTAAATCTAGTATTGCGGTGGTTAATTTTTGTATCTTTTTCCACACATCCCCAATTAAAGTTTTGTTATTAATAGATGACACCCAGTTTTCCCAATATTTCTTTTTTATTTTCCTTTACAAGTCTTCTATAGAATGCTCTTTTTTCTTATATTCAATTTTATACACTGAGTTAGGATCATTTCTGGCATATCGTTTAAAAAGTTTTAGGGCTGTTTTGGTTTCTTTTAGCGCAATTTTACAATCATCATTCCACCACGATAAATTATTTTTCGTAACCAACCTGATGTTTTAGGTATTGATTTGTCAGCTGCCTTTAAAATAGCTTCAGTATGACCAGATGTACACACTGTAATAGGTATTGAAATTTAATTTTATCGCTACTGCTTCTAAGCTTGTAGTTAAAGTTATTTCTTCTGGAATTGTATGCGGTTTAATAAAATGGCTACTCCACCACTGGCCCTATGACTTTGTGGGCGATTTTGTAGAATTGTTGATAACCTTTAAGGATGCACAATTATTAAAAGTAAAATTTGTTTTACAAATACAAGTTGGACATAATCAGGATATCAACAGTTTAATATTTTCGAGTCTTTAAAGTAACCGTTTACATTCCATTGTAAAATACAAAAAAGTAAGTTAAATGTTATATAAATTTGTAATATAAAGATTAAAATAGAAGTATTTATAGTTCACTATCCGTAAATATACTAGGAGTAATGATCAGCATTTCATGTAATTTTCTCGATAAGCATGAGCATCTATTTTTAGGCTTTTGTTCATTTTACAATGTAATTTGTTGCACATTATAATAAGGATGCTTTCTTTAATTTCTTTTTATTGTTTGTTTTCACTTCTTCATCTTCCAATGAAATGTTACTACTGATTCATCAGTATCGAATTCTATTCTATCCGAATCTTCTTTTGTGTATCTTGTTTTATAATTTCTTTTTCGAAGACTCGGTTGTAGTCGGAGAACGAGCTCGTTTTTATTCCCGTTTTAGAGTTTCTTGTTCTTGGGTATTTACTATACTTATAGGGTAATTTTGGCTAGGTGCCCCAATGTATTACAAGTGAAATTTCCTAGATATTAGAGTTCGTAGAAGTATTTATAGAATGGCCTGAAAGTGTTTTATAAAACATTTTATTTGAGATTAATGAATATTTCAGCAGTTTCCATTTCAGTTTCTTGTTCTTGGGTATTTACTATACTTATAGGGCAATTTTTGGCTAGGTGCCCCAATGTATTACAAGTGAAACATTTCAGAGCATCAGTAGATATATAAATCCAATAATTTGTTCCTTCGAATGATATCTGGAACGATTCAGGCAGGCGTGTCTCATCCTCTGACTAATATATAGTTGTCTTCTGAAACTTAATATATGGGAAAATCCTGGATCATAACACCTATTTTCATAAATATTAACGGAGACATTATTTTTATATTTAATTCTTCAAATTTTTGTTCTATGACGTAATTTGGAATAACTGGACAAACATTAGACAAAACAATTCTTTTATTTCTTGTTATCAGCGGTTTAATTTCTAGGATATTGTTTTTAATGTTGCTTTTTATTTTCTTCGATTAAGTTATCAGCTGTTTTCTTGAGTCCATATATATGCATTCGATATGCCGGGATATAAATCTTATAGATGTTGCTGGTGTGATAGAAGCTAAAGCAACGAGATATTCACGGAGTGTTATTCCGTCAATGGAGTCTAGTATAATGGCTTGATCTTTTTTGAAACAAGTGGATGACGTAACGTTGGCGTAACTTGTTGTGGTGTTTCTAGTTTGATGCATTGTGGGTTGATGTGACGTTGGGGGATTTTGAGACGTTGAGTTCATTACTATTTAAAGGGTCTCCTGTTACCAGGAGTTGCCCTTTTAACTTCGTTTCACTACAATATATAAACGGAACTTATCGCGAAAGCAAAAATAAAAACACGAAGACGCGTTGAACAGAGTGGACACGCGCGTCCGCTGTGCCCGCTCACGCGGAACTGATTAATAGCTTTGTTACTTATGTATTAGTAAGTTAGTTCAGGTGGATTTGTGAAGCTAGATATAGCTTAAGTCTCATGAAAAAGATAGACAAGATAACTTACCTTTAACATAAAATCAAAACAAAAGCTAATATTTGAGTGAAAACTGCTATTACGTTATTTATACGTTGCTTGATGCCTATGACCGATTTTAGAATATTTATCTGAGTGTAGACCTGAAAGTTCGTCTCGAATGGCCTCCGAAGCGACTCAACGGATTTCAATAAACATTTTATTTAATGAATATTTTAATAGGGATTTATTTACCTTTACTTCACGTGTACATGTGTATAGTTACGAGTTGCAGGACTCGAATTAAAATGCCATTGGAATTATTATAGAGTTTATTTTATTAGAACTATACAAACACGTGTAACACAGGTACAAATATAACTGAACACAACCAGCCCAAACGCAATGCGCGAGATCGTAATTCCATAAAATGCGCAAAGTCCGTCACTAAATAGATTACCGTATTGGGTACACACGTCTTGCTTCGCTCGTGGTTATCGCTAGACTGGCGATCTCTCCATTGGGGCATTGCTTTATGCTGCACAAATGCAATATGTCTACCTGACCGCGCGGACCGAATTTCTTAGAATCACACCTGGCTAATGACTACCATAAAAGATTACAATACACAATGGGCTGTTTTATAATCACAAATTTTAAACACAAAGTAAACAAAAGAAGTCCAAATGCCGAAAAGTAATAAACTGTGCAAAACAAGTATGCAGGAGTGAATTTGTCTTTGTCGGTCGTAACAGTATTATTTTGATATCTTTCAGGGTTCAGAAATGTTAATAGATATATTATGGTAAAATAAGATTGTATACCTAGGCACTCAGATATTAAGATATACTTATATGAATTTTTGACATCTTTTTCTTTTTTCCTTTAATTTTTACCTGTCTGTCCTATTGTCTAATCAATCGTCGACTATATTTAGTTTATTAAATCTGTATATTCTTTTATATTTCTTATTATTACTAAAATAAACACTAACCACTGCCGATCTACGATATTTTTACAATACACTGGCTGGTATACCGCTATTTTAATATATTTGACAATAGCTTTTATATAGAAGTTTAAAATACTTACGTATCAAGTCCATCGCCGTCACGCAAAGGCTGTTCGAGTCTTGTAGCGGTGACTGTTGCAACACGAGGCTTAACTTCAGCAGTGACGGCCCATCGAGAATTTGCCGCAGTCACGCTTACCATCCTTAGTCCTGATTTCACTTTCATTCTAGAAAAAAAAATATAAGAATACATCAGTTAAAAACATGTTTTATAAATAAATAAATTTAAAGCTGATCGTGGAAGAATACTTAATATGATAATCGTTCAGTAAAAAACGTAACTTCGAATAGATCCTAAATCATCATCATCATCCGAGTGTTAATTCCCGGTTGCCTTCGGAGAATTTGCTCCGACGCCCAGGGTCCGCTTTCCTACTTTTTCTACTCCACTTGGCGCGGTCTTCAGCATCCCCTGTTTTGAGACCATTGGCTATTTTTACAATTTTATAAAATTATAGGTTATTAATAATAATAATTTGTAAATAAAGAAAAATCACTCAAGAGTTAGTAAAACTATAACAAACATAAACAGATAGAGGAACACACCAGTAAAGTTTTGGAACAGGTGGCGCATATAATTTATAGGACACTTGCGCATACGAGTATTCAGTAAATTTATAGTAAGTATAAAATAAAATGTTCGAATATTTTTTTTATAAAAAGGCCCATTGTTAATGTATCTTGAGATACCATACCAATCTATGATTTTAAAATTGGTAATTAACAAAGTTATAGATTTACATAATTTTAATACAAAAACGCCCTTTTTGGATGTTTCTATAAATTAGTTTGTTTGTTTTCAGGACTTTAGGAATCAAATGTTTGAAATGAAATATGGTACACATATACTTTCGCTAATGGGGATACACATAGGATACTTTTTATCCTTGAAAATGAGAGTCCGCGAGATATGATCAACAGTTTATGCGACAGAAGTGGAATGAAAGATATTATAGAAATCTTATGATATTGCTGTAAAACTTTCGATGACAAAGATGAGATATCTTTTATCTCACAGAATGGGATAGCTCTATTTATATCCTATTGCTCAGAAAAAAGTTAAATTATATCAGACCCGCAGCGATTAGAGGATACTTATTAAAATCATCCTAGTGTTCCTTATCACATCTTGAATTAAGGCAGTAGTATAACAGCTTAGCCACCTTTAAGACCCTAATATATTGCCGGGGGAGAAGGACGGCCCCCCGGATTGGCCTCCCTCGCGAGCTTCTGACTTATAAAGTAAGGGAGCGAGGAAAACACCTGCGCGCCACCTCCACACCTTGGTTTATGACTGATGACTGTATTATGCCCAAAGAACTCAAAAGTCTAAAAATAACTCACTTAATCACTTATAATTTCATCTCCCAGATACACTTCGTAAGGTGAATGAATACTATGAAAAATAACTTTAATGCAAGACAGTTTCTCATTCCGGGCTATTATATTCCAGTTTTTATAAAGCTAATATCGCTAAGAATGGTGAATTTGCGACTTTGTTGGCAGTTATTGCACATGTTACGTCGTTTATCAAAATTTGTGCTACCTATTCTTAGAGTGTTCGCTTTACAAATAGCTCGCAACGGCAGCAGTAATTTATGGTTAGTGTTTGTAGAGAGTCAGCTCTACAACTTCACGTACTGAGTGCTAAATTTGTAGATTATGTGGAAATGGTGTATTAAAAATTATCTGAACTCATTAGACTGTTTTATTTGTTGTGCAATACAGGTCTTTCTGGATTTTACAATATCTGGTTTGGCATTTTTTCTGGCTATTAAATTTTTTTTTCTTTATTCCCCAGTTTTATTGTTTGCCAGGCAGGCAAAGACAACAAACAGAAGTACGAAAAATGAAAACAAATAATTTCAGGGTTAAGTTAACTTGAAATTATTTGTTTGTGAAATTTATATATCTGTTTGATGCTATATAAATGTAAAAAAATGAATAAGAGAACAACCGAACTATTATAAAATTGTCATATCCATCTGTCTGTTTGTCTGTCTGTGTATGTTACAGTCATTTTCTCATAAACTATTTGGTTTAAATGGATGAAACTTTACAGGAAGATGTAGTCAGTATAGCGATATTGAGTTATGTATTGTAGTATAATTCTGACAAAATAAAGATTGGGGTGGCATCCATACATGTAACTAGGGTTTAAAACAAGTTTTAATCTACATATGGGTTTCACGTGGGTTATCGTTAGTAAGATATTGAAAAATCATAATGACGTTACTTATTTTTTTTATTTAATACAGTATATGGCGAGAATCTTAGTAGCGTAATGGCTAGCGCATGCGTCCCAAATTCAAAGGGCGCGTTTTGATCCAGCCGAATCGCATGCACCATTTAGGCAGTTTTCTGACATAATGTACATATTGTTACAATTACCACGTGCTAACAACGGTGAAGGAAAACATCGTGATGCAACATGAACATTAAGATAACCAATGTGTTAAACCTACCAAGCCTCTTTGGACAAGATAGCGCTTATACTGTCCATTTCCCTATAATGGGAGACCTGAGCCCGGCAGTGGGACATTTATGAACTGTTATCATCATCATTATCATGGCGAGGAATTAGTTCCCAAAGACGTGAAAATTGCTGCTCTCCCTTAGGTAAAAACATTGAAAAATATCGATATTGCAGAGCTTTAAATATAAATTCCCAGAAAATTGTTTTGGATAATATAAGTCGAGTAGTTGTTAAGATATACGGAATTTTAAGTTGAATGTTTTTATGGTTCCGTAGCCAAATATTGAAAACAAGAGAAGTTACCACTTCTATAGAACCCTTTGTTATGTGCGGACTGCTAAGCACTTACCTATTTTTGAAGTGAAACTTCTTTAGAATCATTATACTAGAAATACTAAAAAGAGATAAACACATAAAATACAACCTTATTTAATTCTTAATAAAACACATTTCTCTTTACCCGTTAGTATTAGTTTTCTATTTAAATAAAACTTAAAAGATTTCAAATTCATTTTAGCTCTATCTGTATATACTTGAAGCAGATATTCTTTTATACGTAGCTCAAAGGAAATAGTGCGTAACAGTGTATTAAATGTTCAACTTTATGCTAGTGATTTGAAGTGTAAGTAATTTAGATAAAAAAAAATTGAATTATAATATGTTGACCGATATAGGCTAAAGGAATTATATTTATATTAATAAAAGTTTGAAAGGAATTATCTGTGAGTATACTCCCTGATGTTTCACTTCTACTGTGTGTGAACTGCACACACACACACACACACAATTTATTTTAATTACTTGTTCTTACTACGTCGATTTACTCGCGTTAATTTCAAACCTTTATCCCGCAGAAATTATTTTCCGAGATAAAACATTTCCTGCAATACAAAACACATTGCAACAAGTCTGTTCGAATCCAAAGTCTTGAGACAAAAGAAAGAGGGATAAACAAACATTTATAAGTTAAGATGTTATACGTCCAAAAAAACTTATTTTTAAATTTATATAATATTAATATGGATTATTCAGCTAGGTGTAGTCATCGCAGAAGTAATTTAAGTAAATAGATTTTTTTGTAAAAGTCGAAAGAGTCTAGACCCAAACTTTTATATCAATAAATATAGCCCTAAAACTTCACTTGGTGTAAGTTTTATATCTATTTTATAATATGTGTCTAGGGTACATTGAATAAGAAATTTAAATATTATAGTTACAAAAATAATGATTTAATTTTAAGTTAAATAATGCAAATCGTTTTATATAAATAAATATGCAATTTATTTATTATATTGTTTGTAATATATGCCGCAGCAAAAGTTTTAATTGGTGCATCGAGGCGGACAACCAGCGAAAGCTGTTCGATTCAACCGCAGTTTGGCAATGCGCAATGTGCACGTACGGTACTGCTTGAACAGAAAAGTTAAAATAGTTTGTTGGCACCTCGTCAGTTGTCTACATGCATGGCTAAAACTGAACTAATCTATATAATTGTCTTAAACATCAGTATGACACCGTGAATGTTATTTAAATAAAATAGTCACTCACCTGATAACAACATGGCCAATATTGTGACTAGCGTCGCGTCGAACAACAAAGGGAAGATGCAATCTTGAGTGCGGGTAAAGCGGCGCTCGTGGCAATAATAGAGCGGAATCTCCAGCACGTGCTTCTCGGTAGCCAGCTCGTGCTCCGGCTAAAGTAACAGAACCCAATGGCCACGCCGGTTGCACAGAAACTCGACCGCATGCATCCTCTCCCGATTCACTGCCACCAGCCTCTGCAGCGCTATACGCTAATCGTACTGTCCTTGGGGGTCTTTTGCCTTTGCCATCAGCTGGCCACCAAGCCGCTGGCACTGTCAGTTCAGCTAAACACGCTCCTTCTTCGCCTTCAGGTCCGCAAGTGGCTGTTAGTGTCCGAGGCCCAAGACTAGCATGTAAGGTAATGCAGACTCGTCTTGGTCTTGTGGCAGCTCGCCTTGCACCACCCTCGCCTCCCGTATGAAATAAAACTCTTAACACAGGAGCGTCGCGAGGAAGCTCTCGAAATACAAGGTGCGCGGAAACGTCGAGTCTATGCGCGGTAGCGTCTTGTAATTCCATCAATGAGGCATTTCTTTTTGGGGGTTCTAAGGGATCTGGTACAGCATACCGCGCAGGGACAGTCTGTTTAGTTGAAAATGGTCCATAGGTGGCCCTTACAGAGGCGGGTGCAGATCCTTGTAGAACTGTAAAACGATCCAGGGATAATAGGGCACCAGGTAGAGCTGTCCCCATAGGTTCTGGAGGTGGACCTGCACCGCTCCATCTCGGTGTGTGTTTCAAAAAGAATCCGCTATCTTTGTTTTCAAAATGTACTTCTACTCCGAGCACGGTCCCTGTAAACAAGGAAAGTTCTCAATAAAGTCTCAAGAATGCATAACATCTGGAAAATGTTAAATAAGTGTTTTATTTTGGTATTGTCACGAGATAAAAGGGCGTCGAAGCAAAACATTGGCTATGCTCCAACTGCATTATGTCCTGAAGTGAAACGAGACTATACTGAATGTTTACAAAAATTATTGATTTTTCAATATTATAAATAAAAAAGTTTAATTCTGGGACAGTTATTAAACCGTAATAAAATTAAAATTAAAGATGTTGTTGTAGCAATATGCACTTAAACATTTATATATCTAAATGATAACACGTTTTTAACATACAATCCAGACATACACTTTTTGTTTCATTTGCATAATATTAGTAAGTACATGTCTTCATGCAGAAAAAGTATTGGCAGTATAATCTATAATATTATAAAATACTAAACATGCCGTGTCTGTACATTGAAGCTATTTAAAAAAACAACTGGAATACACTATATAAACGATGCATTTTTTTAGATTTCTTGTTTATTATCTGTTTATCTGTTTGTTCGGGATTCACATAAAAACTACTGGCTGGATTTCGATACGGTTTTCGCTGATCGATGCAAATTTTGTCTTAAAATCTGCGATACTTTTTATCCTGGTAATCCCGTGGGAATTTTTCTGGGAATGATTTAAAACGACCAGATTGAAAAAAATGTGGAATTCCAAAGCGAGCTTTTCACCGATCGATAGCAAATTTTATGTAATAAAATGTGTGATGTTTTTTATCTCGGGAATCCCGCGCGAATTTTCCCGGGAGCGGTTTGAAGTTCTCCGGGTGCATAAAAATTGGCTTAATCCGATACAGATTCACTAAAACGATAGCTTACATTCTTTTTTAAATGCTGATACTTTGAGACCCGGGATTCCAGCGGAAATTTCAAGTCAAGCGTGGACGAAGTCACGAGCATATTCTAGTACTAAATAATTAGATAAGAGAAGACGGGGAACTTTTGGGCCAAGGAAATGTTCATTACAATTATTTGGCTCAAAAGTCCCCCCGTCTCTTTCACGTCGTTGATATATGGCTTAATTATATTTTTTGTTACAAAATGGAAAACAGCGCCCTCGAATTCCTATCGGAAAGACGAGGAAACTTAAAAATAAGGTCAGAAATAAATAAGATCCTGATTACTATAATCGGTTTATGTGAATGAATTTCAACAATTAATAATATTGTTACGACCTGACGCCGACAAAAGACAAATTCACACCTGCATACCTGTAGACATTTTATTACCTTTTCGGCATTTGGACTTCTTTTGTTTACTTTGTATTTAGAATTTGTGATTAGAAAAACAGCCCATTGTGTATTGTAATCTTTTATGGTAGTCATTAGCCAGGTGTGATTCTAAGAAATTCGGTCCACGCGGTCAGGCAGAGATATTGTATCTGTATCGTATAAAACAATGCTCCAATGGAGAGATGAGCAGTCGAGCGATAATCACAAGCGCAGCAAGACGTGTGTACATTCGGTAATCTATTTAGTGACGGACTTTACGCGTGTTATTGAATTGTGCATTACGTTTGGACTAGTTGTGTTCAGTTATATTTGTACCTGTGTTATAGGTGTTTGTATAGTTCTGATAAACTCTATAATAATTCCAAAGGCATTTTAATTCGAGTCCTGCAACTCGTAACAATATGTATACTTACACCAGATGGTTAATTCATTCAAAATAACTAAACCCACTACTACTACTAAACAATTATAAAAAATATCCACGTAATATAAAGAAATCTTAAAACCACTAATCTTTTACAATCTAGGCTCAAGAATGTATTAAAGCGTATCCATCTCCTTTTGAACACAATAAATAGCAAACCCGTTTGGCTTGAGCAAGTGATTATTGCGGGTTACAAAATTAATTGGTGGATGTATACTCCCGTCCTTGTGAGTGATAAGTAGTCACGCAGACTGTCGCATGAGCTCGTCACTTTCCTCGTTTATTAAGCCAGAATTTATGTCACGTTCTCACTCTACGAGCTCTTCATGGATTTCATTATGTTTCCTATTTATAATTCAGTTGGTTGGACTAAAATAATATACTTGATACGTTTGTGATTGAGTTCAAATAAGACTATGTGAATTACTATAAACAAATACGCCCTAAACAGCTTCAGACAAACTTCAAATTTTCATTTCCGTATCATAAAGAATAGCATAAATAAATTAACAGCCCATAAGCGTCCCACTACTGGGCTTGGGCCTCCCACAGTTGGGGGAAATAAAGAATAGCATACTGTGATTTTTCACCTTTATTTAGGCGATAAAAAGTGTATCAGTTAATTGGGCTTTCACTAAATTAGACCCTTAGAATTTATTCGTTGTTTAAAAATAACAGAAAACAATTAAACTTAAAATACTAATACGCGGTTGACACAAGATGCTGATTACCATTTTAGTATAAAGCTAGTAAGACAACTAAGCTTTTATTCTCGAACGAAAGCAGCGAATGCTGCATCTAACATAAAAAATCAGACATCTACGAACACGTACTCAGTAAATGTAGACACGGGTTTAACGATAACAAAATGCTCGAACACGTGACGCCACTACGGCGAGAAAATTTCAAGTCTCAACGTCTATCCCTATAGTATGTAGTATCTCAATTAGGTACCCTTTTTTAAGCGCTTGAAATAAACAATCAAAATACGGCATTGAAATGAAATGAAATGTTTATTTATTTTCTTCCTAAACTAAAGTAAAGCAACACGAAGATTTTTGCGAAATTATAAAAAAGGAATAAATATATGGATGACTTAGATTTAAAGTTATTACAAAACTAAGTAACGGGAAACAAGAGCCCAAACTGAGAAAAACCCGTACTACGGAAATTTTGGCCTTCCCCTCTTGTAAAGTGTTAATTAAAATACTTATAATAATTTGAAAATTTGGTTGGTCAACTATAAAACTATGTATGTGTGGTATGCGTGTGTGTCATTTAATCGTAACTCAGTGTGTGACTATTTGAGTGTGTATTAAATTATTTTGATTACAATTTAAAATGGTTTTATAAGGTTTTCAGTTTCCATATAATTTAGAGTTAGAAGCCAAGATGTTAACACTTTTTTACATTCCGACCTTTTCATGGAATGATATTTTAAACTTTTATTAATCTTATTGTAAATACTGCCACTAATAAATTTAAAAAATCTTTGAGCAAAAGATGTTTTAGCTGAGGGCTGCTGACAAACCATGTAGTTTCTTCGTGTGTCTGCTTTGTCACTATCTCTTATTAATGGCATAAGGGAGTGCTTCCTAAGTAATACTTACGTACACTCAAAACCTCAGTTTCTCTATATAAATCTTCAGTAGAAAACATACGAGGTTTATAATGACAAACTTTTAAGATAAGTCTTTGATTACAATACTTTATTTTAATTCAGTTGTAGTTTATGTAGTATTTTTTGTAGATACAGTTTATATCTCATTCGAGCAAGTGGATATACCGAGCTTGTAGGTTTTATTTTATCTACGTAGCATATAGAAGGAAGGAAACAAATGGTAATCAAGGTGTAATGATTCGTTAATAGACGGCACTTGAAAGCAATCGGGTGATGAAATTCAGTTATCATTTGAAATTAATTTCATATAATAAATAGTATAAGAAAGGCGAGAAGCAATAACAGTTCTGAACATAAAACTATAAACAAATAGCCATCATTTCGCACGGTTCGTTCCCCGTCCCATACTTTAATTTCCCTCGGAGTACGTTGCCGCCGCAAAAAAGAAAAGTTTCGCGAATTGATATCGCGTTTCCAATCGCACCCCAGTTGCGACCGGACGAGGAGAGGGTGGACTTATTGAGTAGGGACGCCTCCCTAAACGGGAAGAAACTAAACTCAAGATACGTGACGTTTTTGACTCAGCTGACTACAAGAGAGTCATTTCTACAAATTATCCCAATAAACCTTTGGTTATGTACTAGGCAGTAGAGATATTGTGATATACGCTTAAATCACTACATTTTTTTTTAGAAAATCAAGGCTTCTGGTTTGATATTATTATTGCATAACATAACAAGGAATATTAACTCAATATTACTTTTTTACCAGATTGTAAAAGTTATGTAATGAAACTAATCTTTTCTAATGGACTTGATAGTCCATTAGAAAAGCTTCTTTAACAAATCTTTAAATACAACGATTTTTATATATTCCAATTCAGTGACAAGAAGTAACATATTTGGCAAGAATATTTTAATGTCCTTAGAAAAAGGAATATGGCACCACACGACCCACCCACAGCCTTTAAATTCTCCTTGAATTGGAGCACGACTTTAACTAAAAAGGAATTAATAAGAGCTTTAAGACTCAAATCTGGACACATTTAATAAATTCATATACTTAGTTCGCAGAATTAATTTCCCAAGTTGTGAAACTTGCAACACTGTCGATGATTTGTATGATATATTTATGAAATGTGTCCAGAATGACACTTTAGACAAAGTTGTGGTGTCAATTTAATACTAGTTGGTCAAATTAATAGTATTCTGGCAGACCCGTCTTCGAATGACGCCAGAATTCTATATAAACTAGTAGATATAAGAAATCAGTGATTACTTTGATTTGTTATATTATGTAATTGTACTCACCAGGGCAGCAAGTTCGCTTAAACGACAAAGCCTTTTAATTATTATTTAAAAAAAAACATTTCAATTTTATAATACTTTTTGACGTGAATGAAAATTACCTGGAAGATTTGTTTCATATAAATATAATTTTATACTGTTTAAGAGTAGTGTAGTGTTATTCCGAAAGACTCTGAGGCCTGATGTAGCACATTAAATAATCTAATAATAATAATAATATTCACTTATACAGGTATTCGGTGTCCGAATATATGGAGCTTATCTCTACAAAGATATCCTTTGACTAACAAAATATTTGTGCCTATAGTTTAAAGTACTCAATCTGACTTAATCACTAGCAATAATGTCCCAAATAAAACTTCACACGTTTGCCAAATGTTATGTCTGTACCTACCCTTATAACAGTGAAAGTTATAATGAAACAGTCATAACGTAGGTAATGTGTTGGGGCTTCATTAATGTACAAATATTTGCCCATTTGTCATGCCATGTTGCCAATGGCTGGCTCTTTGACGTCAGCCCGTGACCGCTGTGTTCATTTGCATAATGCCACATATGTGATCCACATTGCATAACCACCGATTAATTTATGGACCGAATTTACCTGAGTTGTCATTCATTAACTGTTAAATGGAAAGCATTCACTCATTTTATTTTAATTCGCAGGCAAACAAACTTTGTATATTCTCAAGTTAGCAAATTACGCTTGTGTTACAATGAAAATTCTCAATATTGGAAACCTTAATTTGCTATATCATAAAATCATTGTTTTCGCATACTACCTACATACATACGCCTGTGTATTAAATAAGTGTTGGTTGTTACATAACATCAGTTCGCATTAAAAAAGCTATCTCTCCCGACAAGTGGGAGCCCTAAACAAATATTTAAAAGCAGTCACGTAATTATGTTATGAAAGACAAGTGTCGAAAAAGAGTTTAATGAAAATTTGAATTAGTTTCTTTTTTGAAAATACATTTTAGTTTTAATAAGCTTTGTGTTGGAGTTGTCCTTGTAATAGACCAGGGTCGATAATTTATGAAACCAAAAAAAATATAGGATGAAACCCATTGCAAAAGGAACAGAATATAACAAAAATGAAAGGAAAAATAATTTACGGGCGATCTGAAATCGGGTAGTGGAAGAGGGTGCAATTTTTTTGTTTATCAATCATGGAATCTTAAGTTTTTAAAGTAATTTGTAGTGGAACACTTACAAGCCAATAGATGGCGCTGAACAATAATTGACGTAACAAACGTTTCCCGAAACATACAAGGAATATATACAAATTTTCAACTATAATAGATGGGCCTAGGCCTGTGAGGAACAGCAATAGTCTCGCTGGAAGATCTTCCTTTAAGACGGAGGAGCATTTCATCTCGCTCCTTCACCCTATACGGATCACACTCTACAAATTTTAGTAAATAGTTCAAATGTGTGCATGAATTTTAAAAAATCAGATTCGAGTTTTTTTTCGTTTATTTGCATTTTCTGAGAACATTTACCATAGAAATGTAATTTGTTTTTTATACCATCCGAAAGTAGAGATTCCAACGAACAAAATGCCCATCGAATTTTTTAAAAAGCTGATATTTTGACGCGAGAGTTTTCGATTGAAAATTAGGGTGATTTTCGATATTAAGTCAAAATAAGGTGAAAACATATATATAAATATAAATTTTAAATCTAAAAAATTACACTGTGTTTGAGACATAAAAAAGTAAGTTTTCACCAAATTTCATGAAAAATTTTTTTTTTGTACAAGGTAAAAGTAAAAAACCAAAAACTTGGTTATTTCAATTTTTCAAATAAATTTTGAGGTTATGTGAAAAAAGTGTAAGTACAAAAGTTGTAGATCCTTTTATTACCTACAACTTTGCTATTTAACTTTTTTCCATAGGACTTGTAGTTTTGCCGGAAATCGAGATAAACTGTTTTTACCCTTAAAAACTCACCCCCTTTCACTTCCCGACCTCAGATTGCCCGTAAATTATTTTTCCTTTCATTTTTGTTATACTCTCTTCCTTTTCCAATGGGTTTCATCCTACTATTATTTTTTTTCACTTTTTACCATTTTCAAAGGTTTCAGCCCTGGTCTATATGCCAAACGGAGTTCAATGCTGGATAGAGGCTTTCCCAAGTATGCGTCACGTATTTTGGTCCTCCAATTTCCTCATCCAGCACCCGTCGTAGATCTTACGCAGGTTGTCCTTTCACCGGCTTGAGGGCATGATATTACGTTTACCGATACGCGGTCTTCATTCTAAGACTCAACTGCTCCATTGGCTAGTGGTCCTGCGATGGAAATGAGCAGCCCATTATCATTTCAGTCTGCTAATTTTACGAGTTATGTCGGTTACCTTGGTTCTCTTGCGGATATCCTCATCTCGGATTTCATCCATAAGAGAGAAACCGAGCATAGGTCACGACGAGAGGACTGCTCACAAACTTTCACCTTTATGTACTACGAAATAGTCGACAAGAAGACTTACCGATCTGTAAAACGGTAGGCTGTACCTAAATGGAATAGTCTGAAAATACTGTTACGACCTAGCGCCGACAAAGACAAATTCACACCTGCAGCCCTGTAGAAACACATTTATTACCTTTTCCGCATTTGCTCTTCTTTTGTTTACGTTTGTATATGTTTAAAATTGGTGATTAGAAAACAGCCCATTGTGTATTGTAATCTTTTATGACAGTCATTAGCCAGGTGTGCGGGTTACGATTTCTAAGAAATTGCATCGAAGCTTGCCAGGCAGACATATTGCATCTGTGCCGTATAAAGCAATGCCCCAATGGAGAGATCATTAGTCTAGCGATAGCCACGAGCGAAGCAAGACGTGTGTACCACATTCGGTAATCTATTTAGTGAGGGACTTTGCGCGTTTTATGGAATTACGATGTCGTGCATTACGTTTGGACTGGTTGTGTTCAGTTATATTTGTACCTGTGTTATACGTGTTTGTATAGTTCTAATAAACTCTATAATAATTCCAACGGTATTTTAATTCGAGTCCGCCAACTCGTAACAATACTATAATTTGAAAAATGTTTTCCGTAATGAATAACGTTTTCCCTATGATTATGTATTCGTAGTACTACATAATATTTATTAATAAATAGTAAAGCTGAAATTAGCATTCTCAACTAATAGTGAGTAATACGTTTAGAAGAACTTTTAATTAAGCTTATTTTAAATTATCTTCAGAGAATCAGACAAAGTTATTTGTTTTTAAATGTTTTTTAGATAAATGTGTTTATTTCGTAATTTAAATGAGAAACGAGTCCTTTACCATATTTAAGTATAGTTATATTATAATTAACACAGCTTAGCATGTAATCTGAATAGAGAACAAAAATAGACGTGTCAATATTATTCGGAGCAAGTATTGGCAGCAAAAATATTCCATTTCATATTTTATTCAGCAGCGAGTAAAACAGCACAGTTACGGTAATAAATTTCTTTATTTATCTACAGTATATCTGACAGTATATTATCGTCTTGTCCATTGCTCCAATGAACACAACAATTGCCAACTTGTGGTGCATACGAAATAAAGTCAATCGAAAAGCTTTAAAAAGAACTCATATTTTTATCTTATTTATTTGTTCTGTTGCCTTTAAGTTTTATTTTATTTGTTATTAGTTGTATATTGAAAGTTTGACGTGTTTGTACTATTAAAGGATAATTATCATGGTCGTTGACAATATAGTGTATGCAATAAAAGTAAACTTTATTGTTTATAAACAGTACTTATACTACCAGTGCGCAGAAGGTTTGCTGATAGCTTCATGATGTCACGCATCGATGGTCAATAGGGTTGACAAAAAGGGTTACATAAATAGTTGTTGCAATAAAATCGTTATTTTAATTTATTAATGAATATACTTTACATAAGTATGTCACAGATTGCGATATAATTGTAAAAAAATCGTAACGTAATATCTGATATGGAACGTCAATATGGCTGTGATAGGTAGTATGAAGGTATTTAATAAATTGAAACTATGTATTTGCCGTGCTAAGTACATAATGTGATTTTAAATTGAGGTTACTTATGCTTTTCTTAAAATACCTGCACTTGATTTTATTAAGTAGTGTTTTACCTTATTAAAAACTGGGTTGTATTTATATGGTAAGGTTTAAATTGGTGAGCACTTTATATATGTTTTTAAGATTTTTAATAATCTTTGTAATAAGTTTCAGTTTCCCAGATTGCTAAAAGGTGAACACTGTGTTGTTGGTTCGACAATATAAAAGGAGGTGAAATCGCCTAATAGGAACATTTTATGTTCGTCGATTGAACAGAGTGAGAGCTCTGTTGGACAAGGAGCACATAACATGTTGTGGTCGATAATTACCGTCTAATAAATGCAGTATTCTTTGAGGGCAAATTGCTGCTCGAAACCTGACAACCGTGGATGGACTCTTGGAGTTGTCCTAATATTTCTGTGTATTATTTTGCAATATGTAAAGTTGTAATTATAGTGTAATAAACTTTGATTCTAATATTTCAGATTATTATTGTGGGCGGTGAGCCTACAAGTATATACAATAATAGTAAGTAATACAATACAATAATAGTAAGTCATCATCGGCAAACCTTCTGCGCGCGGTTTCTACCTTAATTTTAAATCCCTTTGTTCGTTTGTCATTTTTTTCGTTGATTATGTGTCTGCCCAGGATAAATTTTAAGCTATGAGGTACCTACCTATACTTAGCCCGACACGCATTTGTTAGCCGATTTTATTTCTCTATGGCATGTCATTGAGTTAATGGCAGTCGAGTAATGTTTGAAAAGTTACATATTATCTATACACTAATGTTGCTAGTGGTTAACGCGTTATTTTGTCACTATAAGAGGCATTTACACTGACATTAATGCAGGTGGAGTAGGGGCGTGAAAGTATAATAAAATTAACATAAAATAAAAAGCCCCAAATAATTTTATATTACTCTGAAACTTCTCTGAACAAAAACATTTTTCTCAAATATCATTCCTGGTATTGTTATTCCATGCTCGATGGTAATTTTTCAGGTGCTTAACCACTTTTAAATGCACATTATATAAATTTTTACTTGGTTAATGGTTTCAAATAGTTTTACCAGACCTCGAACATAGAAAATATTCAGTCTTCTTTCTCCACCTTACAATAAGTTAATTATTGTTTGTAGTCATTTTTTATGATTTCTTTGAATGTTTTAATCCTTTGTTCAGTTTCCTTGATACTGTCTTTAAGGTCCTTGTGTATTTCACTGTACGCCTTTATTGACTGGATTGTTTCTGTGAATATATTCTGAACGATCTGAAGGTGTAGTATTTTTGACTTCAGCTCCAAAATTCTAGTATTCAAAGTGAGAAGCTCACTGGAGTTATTATTGAATTTAGTGACATTTTGCAGCCTGTGATTCAACCACTCCATCATCAGCTCCACCTTCTCACTTTCTTGTTGTTCTAGAGTGCTCAGTTGCTCATCTAGATTCTGTTGCAGTTCTTTTATTTTCTCTTTACGGGCATTACTTCCAATGATTGATGCAGATTGCTTGAGATTTTCCAGTTCTGAATTAAAAGCTGGAAGTTTTGTTTGTATCTTCTGTATAATGGCTTGATTAACTTCTGATTGTTCTTCATAGGTTAATTCAATTGATGTCTGGTGCATAAATCCTAACAAAGAAGAAGTGCTTTCATCAGCGGTATTTAGCTTATGAAGTCCAAAATAATGAGTCTGATCACAATCAGCAATAATTCTATTCACTTTTCCTTTTAACTTTGCTGATAACTTGCTATCACTGCAACACTCTTTTATAATATCCAATAAAATATTCTCCCGGGTTGTCTTTATATCAACCACTAAATCATCTGTACTTGTTACAGAATCCATATTTTATTTGGTTATCGTGTTTAGACAGGAAATAAAATAACGATAAATAAACTCGATTTCGTATCCACAACAACCGCTACTTTTAATTAAAAAAAGCTCTGCGTCTTCCCTTAGCATTGTCGGGGTATTTTTTAGCCCTTTTCTTGTTTCCTTACACAATTTCTTACTTATATTATATGTAGAGAGAAGTCATTAGAATCTATACTATTATAGTACATAAGATGTTGTAGAACGAATATCTAATGCAACGCAAATCAGATTGCATATGGATAGGTACGCATAAAGTAACACAATATTAATTTATGTATTACACGATATTAATTTATGGATTACAAAAAGCGCGTTATAAAATAAATATTTGTTACTCAGCAACCGGATCGAATCGCATCTAAAATTTGTATAAAACGACAATAAGCCGGGAAAATTGAGGTAAAAGAATGCGGCGTAAAAAATAATGACCCACCCACCCTACCTACGTAGCAGGGAAAGCTGGATTCCTAAATAAATTGTTTGCCTTTTTCAATTTCACGCAGGCGACCCATGGCGGCATCTGTCATATCCAATTATTCATATTTGGTTTTAACATTCAGTTCACTATATTCATTTTTATCGTAATGTTTTTTTAATTGATAAGTCGAATTGGTCATTAGATCACGTTTCATTATAATTATTATATGAAGAGATAAATTAACAATGTCAGTCTACGCAAGGAAAAATTCGGTTTTTTCATTTGACTAAGGAATCCTCAATGAAACAATTTCATCGAAAATATCGTCTGACTGATAAACTAAGTAAGTGTAGTAATAAGTGTTTTTAAGCTGTACTACCTTGATTTTTTTAGAATATTCTGTTACATAAATATTTCAAAAGTCAGTGGGGGTAGCGCTTGATTACTACCTATCTAAATTAAGATATATCTAACGATATCTCTCCCGCAGGCTGAAAAGTATTTTTCATCACTCAATCACATATAATTATGGCGGTTGACTTTAATATTTTAATGATTACATATTTAATAGAGCTTCCTGGTTTTCATCTATATAGCTCGGTTTTGCCAACATGCCTACGAAACCCTATAAAATAAAACCATCCGTATCCTTTTCACAAACTAAGAGGAGTTATACGGTGTATGTTTCATTGATTTTCTGCTTGCTCCATTCCCTCCCAGAAAAACACACTAAACGTAAAATCTCAGACATTTATACATCGTATATTATTGCTATCAGACCGACAAAGAGATTGCACATAGACAAAAGAAAAACAAGAAAAAGTTCCTTTAAGCTGCCACACGTCGCCCACCCAAGCAGACAGAGTATCTACGAAAACATCGGCTTTTTTGACATAAACACGCACATATAAGATTTACGTTGTCATTGGAAACAAAACATTTTCCTCATTTCGAGTATATATTTCCCTGTTTACTCCCAGACGAGTGTAGTACGAACGAGTATCATTATAACAGCCTATCAATAACTTTGCATCGAGTTGAAGCTTTCGCGATGTAATTTGTTATTGAGTAAGCTATTGTTAGCGGTTTCTTTTATGGTTTGCCGCATTTTTATTTTACATCCAAGTATTAAAAAAAAAAATATATATTACGGGGTACGTTATGCTTTTGTAGTTAAAACAGACAAATTACTTAAAATAGAATAGAATTTTCTTTATTGCACACAAGAAAATAATACACATGAGTTAACAATCATTTAACTAGTACAATAGGCGGCCTTATCAGCAATTACTAAAACTAACAGCAATTTCTTCCAGACGACCTTCTGGAGATAATTCCGCATTTCTAATAGTGGGTCGGTATTTAGTGCGCATAGTTTAAAATATATACAATCGTACATACATATATTAATAGTAAATAAAAAATACATACATATTTATATAAATACTAGCTGTGCCCGCGACGTCGTTCTCGTGGAATTTGTTTTCAAAACCCCCCGATTTTGAAACATTCTTCATTGGTGCTCCGCTCCAATTAGTCTTAGCGTGATGATGATATATAGCCTTCCTCGATAAACGGGCTATCTAACACTGAAAGAATTTTTCAAATCAGACCAATAGTTCCTGAGATTAGCGCGTTCAATCAGTTTAGCTATATATAAAAATAGTTTCACCCAGACAGTAATGTAAAAGGATATTTGACCTTATCTAATATTTGTATTATCGAAGACATAGATGGACTCGTCACTGCGAAAAATATTACTTAACAACTAAAAGCCTCCGGATTATTAAATGACGTAAAGAAGTCAATAGTTTGAAACTAATCTCATTACTCAAATGGCGGCATAAAATAAATAGTTTTATTTATTTGTATGCATCGCATTTAGCAAATACATTTTCTGTTTTTATACCATACCTATATCATAATATTATAGTCAACTTATCACTTATCTATTTTGGTAAAAGTTGCGGGCGAATTGTTGTATTAAAATGACGGTCAGCACATAATTCCGGCGAATAAGAATAATCTCAATGAATAATATAATTTATAATTCAACTCGCTACAAACTTGTGTTGTCTGGTTGCCAGAGAAGTTTGCATAAAAGAAAAGTATGAATGACGCAAATGTAGACGATGCACTTCGCGAAGGAATGCGCGTCATGTCATCGTTAGGTACTCGTAACTTATTACCGACACATTCTGAGAACATGTTACGCTTGACTCACGGGACGAGGCAAACTATTATTCAACAAGGCTCGAAATAGAATTGCTACAGGCATACCCGATATGAGATATGGATGGTAAAATTAAGATTGTTCAACATTTCCTTTTTTATTGAGATTAAGTTTCGCGTTTGACAACAGTCTCTACTGGTGACGAGTGATGATATATATATGTATATATATATATATATACCAAGTGAGTGAAGTGCATAGAATACACTTATTCATACAAGACTGAAGAAATCTGAAACTACTGTCTAAAACGTCTTTAGTGGAAAGGGACTGTTATCCTTTATTTATAACTAAGATATGGCCCCGACTTCGTCCACGCTTGACTTGAAAGTCCCGCGGGCTTCGCGGGATACAAAGTACTGCAGCATTTTAAATAAAATGTAAGCTCTCGTTTTAGTGGAAACTGTGAATAAGCTAATTTTTATGCACCCGAACAACTACAAACCGCTCCCGGGATAAAAAATATCACACATTTTATTACATAAAATTTGCAATCGATCCGCGAAAAATCACATCAGAATTAGTTTTTTTTTAATCTGAACATTTAAAATCATTCCCAGAAAAATTCCTACGATAAAAAGTAGCACAAAGTCTAGGAATTTGCTGTCGATCGATGTGAGGTAATCCACCTCGAAATCGGCCTTGTAGTTTTTACGTGAAATCTAAACAAACCGATAAACACAAACAGACAAGAAATCTAAAAAATTATATCGTGTTTTCCATCGTTCATATAGTGTTTTCCAGTTGTTGTTTTTTAATAGTTTCAAAATAACTACAGATATGGCATTTTAGAATTTTATAATATTATAGATTTATGCATTCGAGAGATAATAGACAAAATTAAATCTCTTTGCGTAATCGCTCTTACTATTAGTAGGAGGGATCTTTGCGGTTCAATGAAGGGAGGTCCAACGCTTGCTTGAATCACCAATGACCGGTTCTTATATATTCCCTTAGTATCTGTTAAAATCAAAGTAATGTCAAAATTCAGCCGACCAATGGTAAGGGCAAGTGAATGAATGGTAAGATATAGGAACCGGTCATAAGCCACAGTTTCAGTTTTAATTTTTTTAAGTAATATGTAGTTAGAATTTAAATTTTACTAAAATAAAACATGTATTATCGAAGTGAAATTTGACGGGTCGGATAGTAGGTACGCTAATAAAATTTATTTTTGCGTAAATATTCTAGAGTTCTCGAGGTATATTGCGTAATGGTAACTATAATATCCAGTCAAAAATACTCTTAACAAAGCCTTCCGGGGACGTCAACCACTCGTGCCATACTCGAGTCGAGGATACTTCTATGAAAAGCTCCTACGCGCAATATGCTTCTTCGAGATGACTTACGTTTCACTACATAATGCAGAACAGCAAGCCTATCTACTACGTCATACGTTTTATATGGAAATTTCTATTAAAATGCATTAGTTTTCTTTGTTGTAAGATAATATGTTTATTAGCTTTTTAAAGTTAAAATAATATGCAGTCATTATATTTTAAGCCGGAGAGGTGAGGATCGTGTGTGCCATATTAACAGAAATTATCCTAGTTTGAGCTCCCAGTTTTTCTCCTTATAGTTCATTTTTTCTGGTTAGACAAATAAATAAATTCATAACCAACGATTTGTACAAAAACCCAAATGACTTAGATATAATGTATGTATAATATATATTTATTTCCTAACCTATTTTCCCTGCCTATTTAATTCTCAAATAATAAACTTTTCTAAAATGTGTCACATAACAGTTTTCTAATATCAACTTTAATCATTTAAATAGGAGTTCGTTCCAATATTTATGTCTTCATCAAATGTTTAGGAATCAATCGACTATTGCAAATTTTTGAACATCTATAATATTAGAATATTTCTGTTTGTCGGTTTATCTGTTTGTTCGGGATTCACGTAAAAAATACTGAACCGATTTCGCTGCGGTTTTCGCTGATCGATAGCTAATTCCTAGACTGAAGGTCTGCACTACGGTTTATCCCGGGAATCCCGCGAGATTTTTTCTGGGAATAATTTGAAATAGCCAGATAAAAAAAACTAATTCCAACGTGGTTTTTTCACTGATCGATAGCACATTTTACGTAATAAAATGTGTGATCATTTTTATCCCGCGGGAATTTCAACTCGAGCGTGGACGAAGTCGCGGGCATATCCTAGTTTTCAATAAATATAGAAAACTTTTCACCTTAAAAATAGGATAGTTCCTGTGGGATATGATTCCAAAGTTCAATAAAGGAAACTCGCTTGAAAAGTTTTACTAATCAAATTTCGTGACAACTACGAAAGAGAGAAAGAAAGAAAAACTTTATTCGAAGAAATAGCGACATAATTACATTCGTTATACATTATTATTATACACAGAGCTTATTTTGAGAATTTGTACGCCGCATTTTCAGAAAACAAGGTTTGCACTCAGCATATTGCTGTGCCGGAATTATATCCGACACAATGCTGATTTTCAGACGAAACAAATACTTCCTATCAATGTAAGGCGTAAGTCAATCCATTTATAATTCGGTACAACCATAAAACGCTTTTAATATGCAGTACGTGACTACGAGGCGCATAATAAGATTAACTTGATTTCCCGCCTTGAAAGATTATTATTAACTTAAACACTTGACGAATAATTGTACAGCGTTTAACTAAATGTTGACAGTATTACGACGAGAATAACTGTTTCTAATACCAGTTATAAGAAGAGTAATTGCGCTCAAATTTACGCTAGGTATGATGTACGCGACAAATTATAAAGTATTTCCGAATGCACGTGACCTCACAGGGTTGCGTGACATTTCAATTTTACTGATATTATCTCAAACGTCGGTTTAGTGCTGAATATAGTTATAATTTGGCCAAGTACCTATTTATTAATATATTTATAAACTTGGTTGAGTGCACGCATACCATTGTATTATTTTTTATGAAAAGAATTCAATTATAAATCGACACTTGAAATAATATTTAACTAAATAAAAAAAAGCCTTTTAGAACACAATACATCTCCTGGATAACACACATATTACCGATATTACGCTTGATTCAACTCCAGACTAAATAGCGCTCTGAAAAATGTTCCATAAAGCTAAAATTGTTTTAAGATTTATCTCTTTAGCTGTTCCACACTTGATAAAACAGTTTGTAATATAATTAAGTCAATTTGTCTTCTTAAATGTATTGTTTTTAAAAATAGCATATTATTAAATTTATTTTTCTGTAAATTATTTTATAATAATGGGATGTTATGATCGATTTACGTAACAAGATCGTTTGTTGTTTACGTATATATTGATACGTTCTTTTATTCGTCTATCTATCTAAATTACATATCACAATAACGTTTACCAACGCTGTGGAATAGTTTAAAATTATACATGAAATAGGGGGGTAACAATTCTGGATAAACCTTTGTTGCAACAGTTAATTAAACAAATTCATTACTCAACATTTAGACTCTGATAGTGTTTAACGATTTTAGGAAATTGGTGAACACAAGCCAGGATTCGTAACCAAGTTATTGGACTGAGACATGAACACCTCACCCGCTGAGCAAGCACTAATTACGTTTATTTATTTTAATTGTAATAACTACATCAACCTATCTAAATTTCTTATTATAAAGCAAGATTCAATTTCTCCACTACATATTCACACTGCAAACGTAGCTTCATGATCTCACCGTGAGAATAAAAATACTTGCTAAAGATACACTATTAATAATTGTTATTGTCGAGTAATGGAAAGATTTATGGTTATATTGTTGGCAGCATGAGAAATGTAAACATTTCACTAAAATGTTAGCGTTGTCAAATAACCATTCATGTGACATTGAGTAAGGGCCCAAATTTTGTCGCCAGCACAACGGTATGCTCTTGTCGCTGGTTTATTTTACTATTTACTATTTATTCTTCTACATCAATCCATCTGTTTGCGTGTGGTATGCCTTAAGTAAGGAACAGTAATGTAATTCATTATAGATTTAGTCTAATTTTTATAGTAGGTATATAACGTTTATACCATACAAACCTATAATTAATGATAATTAATTATAGGTTTAAATAAAAATATTAATCTGTGGTCATACAGTCGAACAGAGTGTTTATATAATAAGTATCCTACTTTTAGCCCCATTGCCAAGAATACGTTATCGTAAACAAGTATACATTTTATTACAACATATTCATTCCGAGTCGGTGAAGAAGCTACAAACAAACATCAAAATAAATTCGCTCCCCACATTTATTCATACCTATATGAGTATTACGATGCATTAGCTGTATTACTTCACATCATAATATAATTGTAAAATATATTGACTTTTAAACACATAAAAAATATTATTATAACCTAATAGAAAGTATACTAAAGTTTATCTTTAGCTATACAATGTTTATACATTGTAAGTGTAGTTTATATCTCGGGTATACTGCGGTGTTATGTTTCACCACTTAACTTGATTGCTGGTACCAGTAATTAGACGTCGAGTACAAGCTAGGTGAGGCTTTCTGGTTATTGCGCGGTGACAATATTTTTACAAGTACATTCGTCTTCCCCACACCCTCGACAACATTTTCCACTCCACAATAACTTGTCAAGCCCATCTAAATGCAAATAAAGGTGGAGGGTGCCCCTTGATCTTTGTACGCATCCCTCATTTGCTCTGCCTTAGCGGTGGTGGCTTGTTAAAGAACATAAAGTTCATATTAAAAACACTGGCGAAATGAGAACTGGCGAGGTTTACGATTATTCGTGAATTTGGAATATTTTAACTTAAATTGGAGAGTTTGTTTTAGGTTTATTTTACACTTCAAATTAGCTACAAAAATAACATGATAGATAATATTTTATTGCTCATCAAACTAACAGACACAAAACTTCAGTTACAATATTTTTAGGTAAAAGAATAGGCGGCTTTATCGCTTAGAGCTATCTCTTCCAGGCAACCTAACTTATTTATATTTAAAACATGCCTCTTTAAGAATTATTTATTAACATTTGCTATATTACAATGTTGTAGTGATTTATACGATACAAACAGTGCAAAAACAATTATGATTTCTATTCAATTGAGTTAGTAATGACCTAAAGCATTCCGCGCCGATTCGCTCACGTAAAAGTCGGTTCCGTATCCCATAGAAACTACTTTTGGTATAAAAACTTTCCCACGTGATCTTTATTAACGAAAATACTTACGTCTAATATGAGTTATAATGCAATTACTTAATCCTATACAGCTATTTTATCTCAAAAGATAACAACTACTAAGCTCAAGTGGATGTGACGACAATAATTTTGTTTGGAGATATCGTATCACATTACAAATTACTGAGAACCATGATAAACTGCATCGACCTCTAATGTCATGTCAACGGTATCGATAAAAATTACAACGATACTTTTTATTGAAACTTTGTGTCCTATTTAACGGCATCTCATTTTTAGGGTTACATTGTCAATATATTTTTTTATTTTTATTGCAGGAGTTCAGAAGACGGGCAGACGGCTCACTTGATGGAAAGCGGTTACCATCGCCTAAGGACATTTGCAACACCAAAGCGTTGCGCCAAAACAAATGCGCTGCTGCTCTCTTAAGGGAGACTGGAACCTGGTCACTATTACAATACCGGCCGGAATAGAGCTCAAGGTTGTTATAGCGACATACTTTAGACCAGGGCTGGTAGCCATCCAGTCGGGCAGGTGCCCTACCACCTGGCTGTGGGTTGTTTCGTCGCCTCTTACGACAGGCCGCCCGGCCGCAGGAAATTGTATTCTTTCTCCGTTCCTGCACGGATAAAATATCATATTAATAATAGCTAACCGATTAGAACACACGCACAGGTATTTCACGTTGTTTTTGTATAATAGTAATAATTCTACTATATTCAAGTAATCTATCAAACCTAGTTTGGGGGTTAGTGAAACGACTTTGTCAATTTATACAGATCGATGTAAATTAACTATAAAAATGTTTATGTCATTGTATCTGGCTTTTTACAATAAATACTTTTTATTAGAAAACAATTGTTGGTTGGCACGATACAGACTCAGAGTCTAGAGCAGTAACTGCTGCCAAA
The DNA here is from genome assembly GCA_039645545.1 of Dendrolimus houi. Classification (NCBI taxonomy): domain Eukaryota; kingdom Metazoa; phylum Arthropoda; class Insecta; order Lepidoptera; family Lasiocampidae; genus Dendrolimus; species Dendrolimus houi. The sequence continues at coordinate 16,275,840 of CM077127.1, read as the reverse complement.
AAATTGTAGCCTTTGAACTGTTATAATTAAAATGTGTTATTATAATAAATTTTAGATATTGTTACAACCTGAATGCCGACAAAATACAAATTCACACCTGCATACCTGTAGACATTTTATTACCTTTTCGGCATATGCACTTCTTTTGTTTACTTTGTGTTTAAAATTTGTGATTAGAAAACAGCCCATTGTGTATTGTAATCTTTTATGGTAGTCATTAGCTAGGTGCGATTCTATGAAATTCAGTCCACTCGGCCGAGCAGACATATTGTATTTGTACAGTATAAAGAAAGGCCCCAGTTGAGAGATGAGGCAGTCGAGCGATAACCAGGAGCGAAGCAAGACTTATGTACATTCGGTAATCTATTTAGTGACGAACTTTGCGCGTGTATTTGAATTACGATCTTCTGCATTACGTTTGGACTTAATACGTTCGGTTATATTTGTACTTGTGTTATACGTGTTTGTGTAGTTCTAATAAACTCTACAATAATTCCAACGGCATTTTAATTCGAGTCCTGCAACTCGTAACGATATCATGTATAAAGCCTAGAAATAAGTTTATAGAAATCAATGAATTTGAATTTATGTTTATCCAGCCGTCTGTATATGTCGCGGTATGTACATATGTCACAGTAATTTTTCTCAAAAACTACTAGGTCTACATGGATGGAATTTGATAGGAAGGTGAAGTACAGCGTAATAAAGTGATGTAGTAAAACCACTAAACAACTCAAAATCAGGAAGGCTGCCATATACATTTAACTAAGGGATAAAATATTGATTTAATGTATATATTGTCTTCTGGGATAGATTTGTCATTATTCAGATCTGGAAAAAATGACGATATTTTTTAATGAAATAACGATTTTTAGCAGGCAAATACTATAAAAAAATCCCTCCTCTAATTTGTGAATTACGAAGTGAAAATTTTCGAAAAAATAATGTCGTACCTTCTAAATCCCTTTCAAAGGAAATTGGTTATAATAATATTCATTGAATAGTTTTTGTTGAATAATATTCATTGAATTCCTTGTCTAGATTTATTAAACATACATTTTATTGTCGTTTGATTTGACAGACATAGTTGAATGTATGCTAGGTTAGGATGAAATGGTTTTAAATTATTTTAAAATAGAGTTTATTCGGTCAGTGAAATTGTAATCGTGACCAATTGCAGTAAGTAACGTGGCCTCCCGCTGCGCGCGCGCCGCCCTCACAGCGGGGATGCGTCACTGGATGTGCTCAAAGCCACGCAACAAAGAAATAGACAGATTGCCGTTAAAGAGCAAAATCACTGCTAGTGACATTGAAATACAAAATATATCAATGGATAGTGGTTAATTTTTAATATATTAAGAACGTCTTAGAACGGCATTATATTTAAGTTAATTTATTTTATTTATAAATGTGTTTTAGAAAAACATGTCTAATAATAAATCATTACAGGTACACTGGTACTCTAATTTAGATCTTTCAAAATGAACAAATTTTTACCTAATACATTGGTAAAAAAAATGAGAGAGATACTTCAAAATTAATCTAAGAACAAATCAAACAACAACAAATTTCGAATAAAATCAAACGATAGTTGTATTGTTATTGCTTTTTATTTTGATTAATTGGAATCGTATGTAGCCGTACTATTTAATAGTGGACAGCCTCTGTGATCTACTGGTATAAAAGTGGAATACAGAAATTCCGGGTTCGTAATCCAGCGAAGTAAATCTCGTAGTCAAACTTTCCGTTATATTCTGGTCTAGGTGTCAGTGAAAATTGTTGTTGGTACCGCAGAATTGTTGGTTGTATGTTACTCATAACGCAAACATAACAATTTGTTTGAAATTATACAACAAGCATGTTCCTTTGTCGATTAAAAAAATTAGAAACAATGTTAAAGCTTAAATTCATCGTTGGTAGATTTACTTATTTTTCAGACAAGATATTTTCGAGACAACACTTGTAACTTTATTTTCATAAATATTTCTCTACGGTTCTTTTATCCCTGCTTACAACGGCGCTAATACTGAAACAGTAGATAATGTAATATAAATTATGTGATAATAGCTAAGCTTTTCTCTGTATAAGAACCTGCAATTTATATAAAGTCCTCGGATTTAAAAGCGTTGCCAAAACCCTTAGAAAATCTCTCCTTACAACTCGTGCGGCGAGAGTCTATTTATTTAAGTATTACGTGTAGCGGATTATTAAATCTATTTAAGGTATGGGTATCAAAATAATAAGGATTTCACAATAACCATAAAATTTTGGTGAATTTTGTTATATTTTATTTTGTAACAAGTTCCTTAATAACATTCAAGCCCTATAAGGCTTTTCTGACTGTTAATACGTGATTAATGTTACTTCTCTTCAAACCAATTGCGTAATGATTAATTGTTAGATATGATAAGAAACCGAATAATTAAAATAACAGTCGAGTCAATCACAAATAATTTAAATAGCCTTAATATGTTTATTCATACGTATCACATCATACGTCTACCAACAATTTATCGTTAATCTAAACATGAAAATTCCAATTAAGTCCATTAAAATCTAATTTATGTAGGCTTAAAAAAAATTAAAATGGTAATCATAGTATTTTCATCTCTTTAATTGCTCTCTTTTGGAATAGGTACCTGCTACAAGTTTCAAAATCAGGTCGAGTACTATGCAAGCGGTGCACTCTCTTTGCTTTTAGGAAAATGACTATCTCCGTTAGTGTTCATTATTACTTCGCAGTGGTTTTCTGTTTCATTCCAAATTTACCTTATGTCGTCACATAAGGCACATGCTTCAACAGATTGTGGCAGGCCTTAGTTTTCGAGAACTTATTATAATTTTCTATTTATACAGTCGAGAGCAAAAACATGATTACCTAATAGTAGTTTTTCTAAATATATATTTTTTTAAACACACGTAAATTCGATACAACCAAATGCTCACATTCACAACGTCAAAGTTACAAATCAACAGCAATTATAAGTACCTATATGGAGATAGTTGCAGTATAAATTTTTAGTACGTCTTGTCAACTATTATAATACTTTTCTTTCTTTTTATTATGTGTTTGTCTAAATGCACTGTTTGCTACAACTCCATTAACTCTTCGAAAAGTAATTCTGTAACATGCTTCTGTATAAAAAAATAAAAAAAAGAATTTGAGTTTGGTTTTATTATTTTCTTAAATATTACTTTGTTTTATTCACAATAAAATAACAATGTATCTAAAAACGATCGCGTCTATGGAATTCCCGCCATCTCCCGAAAAATCCTCAAAGACGTTTCTAATAAAATAAGCTAGTGTGTTTTATTTATAACAGAAAGCTACTAAGGGGTTCACCGCCATCTTGTAAATCTAGCAGGGATACAGCAAGCCGTAAGTTTGAGAAACTCTGATATAGATCCCTATCCTACTAATAATATAAACGCGAAAGTTTGTAGGTATAGATGTATGGATGTAAAGATGTATGTTTGTTACTCTTTCACGCAAAAACTACTGAATGGATTTTGATGAAACTTTACAATAATATATACCTTACACATCAGAATAACACAGGCTATAATGTATAAAGATATAGTATGAATTATCCAAAAATAACGATTTTCCATCACCACGCGGGTGAGATCGCGGGGCGCAGCTAGTTAGTATTATAAATGCGAAATAAACTCTGTCTATCTGTCTGTTCCGTTTTCACGGAGAAACTACTGGACCGATTTGGTTGAAACTCAGTATATATATATATATATATATATATATATATATATATTCGATGCCGAGGATGAACATAGGATACTTTTTATCCCGAAAAATGAGATAATTTCCGGGATAAAAATATATTTGTCTTTCTGTTTGTTATGCTTTTACGGAAAAACAGCTAGACCAATTTGGCTGAAATTGGGTATATATGTAAACTTTATACCGAGGGTGGATAAGGGATACTTTTTATCCCAAATTATATGATAGATTTTGGGATAGATTTATGTAAAGGTTTTTACATAGAGTTTTGGTAGTTTTGGCTGGTAGTTTTGATTGTTTTGGTAGTTGTGGTAGTTTTGGTAGTTGTGGTAGTTTTGGTAGTTTTGGTTGTTTTCGTAGTTTTGGTTGTTTTGGTAGTTTTAGAGAGATAGACGGGGATATATAAATAAAATTAGAACGGGTTGAAATAGGGGATTAAAGTTTGTATGGAAGACCAATCATTTCTCAAGTTTATAGATATAAAAATTCCTAATCTATAAAAAAAAGCGATAGCAACTCGATCTGTCTGCCTGAATACCGAAAATGGACATAGATACTTTTCATTCCGGGAGATGGGATAGTTTGCGATATAAAATGAAACTGCTCTTTAAACAAGAGGTACGCACTAGAGTTTGACCCGCGGTAGGGCCGCGGGGAAAACTTTAGTTAATTTATAATTTAACAGCTATTGTATGCAAGTAAATATAATTACTATTTATCAATGGTCTTAATAAAAGATCATTAATAAGGTAACGGGTTAATTTACGCTCGTATGTATTATGATCCTGCACCGCGAAATATAAAAGCATTCATTATAACGGACCGCGATGAGATAAATGGCGAACTGAACCAGACTGTTTATTGAATGATTGATCAACTATACCTCAAGTGGTTCAATTGAGAGTTGATATTCTATGATGGAACGAGTCTATTGACTATATTCTTAATAAAACATAAACAACGCGATGATAATAAATATATGCGTGCCTGTCGAACAATTGTAGCTATTAAAATACATTTGATTTATGTTACGCTCTTCCTATTGCCTAATAAAACACATTGGAATGGTTAAATAACTAAGCCTGTTTGTTTTTGTTTGGTCTGTTTAAAATGAACGCGTCTATCTCCGTATACTTGAGCGACATTCGTGATTACCACACAGCGTGAAAATTATCTGTTCTCTTCTACAATATCACGGACGATTACATTCAATTTCATTTATGTCACTGTGGAACAGAGCTTAGCTTTGAAATGTGATTTAATTAATTCTAAATATTTTCCGTGTACGACTTTATGTGTGTTAAATGTTAGTTATAAACGACACGATAAAATGGGTTTGTTAAGCTTTTTTTTTCACTTTCAACAATTAAAACTATTTTATATATATACTAGAGTTTACCCCGCGGCCAGGCCGCTGGTCAACCTCTAGCGCGCGCTTCTTGAAAGAGCAGGTGTTAATACAGGTTACATTGTACAAAATTTTTATGTTAGTGCTATTTGCACCCGGAAGATTAATTTCATTTTATAATATCGCAAACTATCCCATCTCCGGACATGAAAAGTATTTATATTCATTTTCTGTATTAATACTACAATTAGACCAAATTACAGCAAAACCGATCCAGTATTCCTAGTAGTTTTCCGTGAAAGCTTAACAGAAAGACATATCGAGTTACTATCGCATTTTTTATAGACGATGAATTTTTATATCTATAAACTTGAAAAATGATTGGTCTCATACAAACTTTCATCCTCTATTTTAAACCGTCCTAGTTAACTACATAAATGACAGAAATCTCAAAAAGGACTAAGAGGAGTAAGAGGACTAAGAGGACTAAAGGAGTAAGAGGACTAAGAGGAGAAAGAGGACTAAGAGAAGTAAAGGACTAAGAGGAGGAAGAGGACTAAGAGGACTAAGAGGACTTAGAGGAGTAAGAGGTCTAAGAGGACTAATACGAGTAAGAGGACTAAAAGGACCAAAATTACCAAAATAACGAAAAAGGCAAATCACAAAAAACCCATCCCACTTTTTGGGATAACTTTTACATACATCTATCCCAAAATCTATCTCATCATCCGGGATAAAAAGTATCCCTTGTCCACCCTCGGTATTAAAATTACATATATAGCGAATTTACAGCCAAATCGGTGTAGTAGTTTTTCCGTAAAAGCATAATAAACAGAGGAACAAATATATTTTTATCCCGGAAACTTTCCTATTTTTCGGGATAAAAAGTATCCCATGTTCATTCTCGGCATCGAAAATACATATATAACTGAGTTTCAGCCAAATCGGTCGAGTAGTTTTTCCGTGAAAACGGTACAGACAGACACGAGTTACTTTCGCATTTATAATATTAATAGGGAAATAGGGATAATAGGGATGGCATAGACTGGGGTAGTTAAGATTGAAAATATCTGTGGTGTTTTTTATCATCTTTTAAAATTTTGAAGTCGTCTAAATTGTATGTATTAACGTCATATATTAATTACGTGGTAGAGCCAAGCTGACATCATTATCTTGATTATTCTTGCTCTTAGGCCGGATCGTTCGTTGTGATAGCACACTCTCATAGAACATCGGCATAAAACGGTTACCCTAAAGCTAATCATGTCTCATGTGATGAGTGGAGGTGCTGATGGGCCACTACCCTATTCCATTTTCCTTATCTCACCGTCCTAAAGTCGTGCGCAGAAGGTTTGCCGATGATCACCCCTCCCGCTTCCTACGACTGGGACTGGGGCTTGTCTAAGTAGTACTAAGAACTAGACGACCGCGGGTCGCGGTTGTGGTACGCGGGAGGGATTGTCATCGGCAAACCTTCTGCGCACGACTTATAAAGACTGGCAACACGTTGGCTTCGTCCCTAGTGGTGGAAATGTAGGCGACGGTAACCACTTTCTATGAGCTGTGCCGTCTCTCTGTGCGCCAACTTCGCAATAAATAATAATAATATCATTAAGAAATTAAATAGCGTATTGGTTATTTTTTAAACAGTAATTAAATTTATTTTATATAATATAATAGGAGTGTGCGTAAAAACATTTTGTTATCATGAATAACAAAATGTTTTTACGCACACTCCTTTATTTGAACATTGTTTTAGAATTTATTGTAGAATGTCCTACCCAATTAAGTTCTTGTGGTAAAACTGATTTTCATACTGACTTGCGTGGACTTTCCATTTGAGACTTATTTTAGTTTTTTATTACATATATATTATCAGGCAATGATAGATCTCCTTCATATGCTAAGATTTTGGCGGCACATACCTTACGCGTCGTCTAGCTGTTTGAAAAAGCCACTTTTGGAAAAATAAATAACCCCACTACGGACGGGGCCACTCTTTGATAACGTTTCCCTTCTGATAGCGGTCTGAAGCTAGTTTTTCTACTACTATATTAATTTTAATTTTATATATTGCATAGTTTATTTTTACTTTTAGGTTTGTTTGTTTGTTACTTAATAATCATGACTGTATTCTTTATAGAATTTCCATATAACACTTAAAATAGGTACCTACTATAAATTTAAAGTAGGTTTTTAAATGCAATTTCAATCACGGTCTCCGATAGCGAAGAATACAGTGTAAGTAAGTTTCCGACGTTCGCCTTTATGTGCGCTTCCGTGCACTTCTCGATTTCTCGAACAGTAATTTAATTAAAGTGAGTGCGCATTACAGATGCCGAATAGGTAAACGGAACTTTGCCTTTACCTCCGACAGCCTGCCGGGAATTCGTTCACATTTTACCATCAGAAAATTCAAAAGATTCTTCTCCCTCCTGTAGGTGCTTTAATTAGAGACAGCGGTTTTTAATAGGATTAAAATTAGTTGCAAAGGATATTCTTAATTAAAAGTAAATAAATTATAGTCTGTTTACATAATATTTATTTTTAAAATTTTATGTGTAGATAAGTTCTATAGATGGGCTACAGCATGCGTGCTCTTATCTACGATGGTCTATTGGAAATAGAATAGTTCACAGACCTTGGAAGAAACCGATTTTCATAAAATTCAGTAAATACAACAACAATACTCTTTATTGTACACCAACTTAAAACAGTAACACATTTGCACATCTTAAAATTAGAAGGTAGTAGTACAATGGGCGGCCTTATTGCTTAAAGCAATCTCAAATACTTTTGATAATGGTTAGGAACATAACATGCTTTTATTCCGTAGAATATGATACGAAGCTGGACTTACAAGTATTGTTACAGACACTGTGATTATATGAAACATGGAAATAATTAAAGTAAATATGAATATCAAATCATATCCTGTAAACAACTAAATATAACAAAACACATACACACAAAAGTAAAACATAGACTCACTGTCAAGCTAATAGATGCGGGGAAACAGATTCACTCAAAACATTGGCCTGTTCCTAGTGTAAGAGTCAAATGCATTTTATATACCTACACAATTATAATAAAGCTATATTATTATATGCAGGTGATATTTCAAATCCTGTAGCCTTGTTTTAAACCAAAGTGTTAAATATGTATAATACTAATTTAATTTGCGAAGTATTTCTTTTCATAAAATTGCAAAAACATATGGCTAATAATGATACTTTATTGATTACTAATTTAACTTAGAAATTAAATATTATGAATATTCAGATCCTTTCTAAAATAAAACTAATATATATAAATTTAAAAAAACCTAACAAATATGTGTACACAATACTACTACTACTAATTTAACTAAAACCTAATACTAAAAAGGTGGTTAGGATCTACTATTGGACAAGTTCATAAACCAATTAGACTACCTAGTTTGTAGTAGGTTTAATAGATTAACTATATAGCTTGGCTATATTTATACTGGCAAACCGTAAACGTATGACATCGCTAAAGGTTTTCATACAGCTTTGTGATAGATGGATGTTGTGAACGCCTGTTCATTTCAGAAGTACTTAATGACATATTTACGGGTTCAAAGGTCAAAGGCATAGCTCAGAAATTGCGCAGGCGCGATCATATCTAATTAACAATATACATTTGTACAGCATTAATATGTGCTGGGAATTGATTATTATTATAACACATAAATTATGTACCTACTTATATAATTTTACGGGATATTATGGGTAAACATTAATAGTAATAATAGGTCTTTACCTATGAAATTGCCGTTCTGTTGACCATTTCAAATCAAAATAATTTTTGTTTGGCTAGGAATTCTAATTTCAAATTATTTTATTTTAAAAATATGAAATTCTTTTGTCGAAATTAGTCATTGGTTTATTAAGACATAACGCTAATATTGATTAGCGTTATGTCTTAATAAACCTCCAATCAGCTTTAGTCAAATGTTTGTCTCCGCTGCTCCTGCACGAGAACGTGCGACCTCATACTGCACAGCAGACGGTCCCTAAGTTACAAGAGCTGGGGTTGGAAGCTGTCCATCATCCGCCGTACTCACCAGACCTTGCGCCTACAGACTTCTACTTTTCCAGAATTTGGATAACTGCTTGGCGGGAAAAAAATTAAATACCTGAGAGGTAGTACTAAATGCCTTTGAAGAATTTGTTGCCTCATACGGCTGATTTCTTCAAGAGGGGCCATCAATAAACAGCCACTGCGTTGGCAAAGATGCATCGATTGCATGGGTGAATACTTTCATTAATTGAAATAAAATATATAATATTAACTATTATTAATATTAACTTATTGAATAAAAAACGGCAATTTCATAAAGATAAAGACCTAATTAATAGATTACACAACCATGTATTTCTAAATTATAACATTTATTTAAAAAATATTTTCAAAAAGATACAGACTTATTTATTTGATTTTATATAAAAACACGCTTTCAGGGATTTGTAACCATAGTTATTATGGTAAAACGGAAACGGTATAAAATTGTACTTAAAGTCAGCCTGTTTTGTATGCCACAGGCATTTTTCTCAGGAATTATTGATATATCTATATAGATAATTCTATACGTATATTATAACCTAATTATCCATGTTTATTATAAGCTATATATTGTATGGAGCAATAAAGTTATAAAAATATAAAAATTAGAGGTGGCCACAATATAAAAAATAAAAAGATAGAAAAAATAACGGCGGAAAATTATGTACTTATGTAATTACGGAATATGTTCAAATAATATTGGCTTGAACAAGATTCGTTGAGCAGTTTTATAATCAAATAATAAATAACGTGGACCTTCATCACCTTTTTTCCTTCTCTTCATTGTACGCAGACTCACACGCAATTTGCCGATTTGTTTTTTATTGACGACGAATAATATTGAAAAACATATAGTTTTCTTAATATTTTGTACCTTTAATATATTTCCTACATAAACCATCCCCTAAGCTCAATATATAATTTATTTCAGTATTTTATATGAAAGTTATTCAACGTTGAATCATGTGAAGTTGTGACGCAATTAGGGTAACGGCCGTGATTGGTAGTCTGTATACGACACATGAATGCGTGGGCTAGTTATATTACGGATACAACGCCAAATGTGTACGTTTTGCCAACATTCTTAAATTATAAGTCGTTCTCTTACAAGTAAAGTATATTGCTAGGGTTTGATAAAGCACGGTAAGTAACCACATACTTAAAATACATTTTCATACATAAATATGTTTGAATGTGTTTCTGATGGAGTAGTTAGGAATCATATCAACTAAAACATCTGTTATCATCTTACAAAAAAGTCGCAGACTTCTTGTAAGTTATTACGTCGTAATTCCAACCACTCAACTAGAATATGAAAATTAGTAGGCAATCACGAATCTTTGTATACATTATGTACTTTTACAATAACGAGACTGAATCTAGAAAGTATTTTTGTCTGTTTCAGTACAGATCTGAAGTTTATGGGAGCAAAACTGCATGGATAGATCTAGTACCTACACTAATCTATAATATTACAAAATTCTAAAAATGCTGTGTCTGTAGTGTTATTGAAGCTGTTTAAAAAAAACCAACTGGAATACACTATATAAACGATGGAGAATACGATTCATTTGTTATTAGATTTCTTGTCTGTTTGCTGGTTTGTCTGCTTGTTCGGAATTCACGTAAAAACTACTGGACCGATTTTGATGCGGATCGACAGCGAATTCTTAGACTTTAAATCTGCGCTACTTTTGATCTTAGGAATTCCGCAGGAATTTTTCTGGTAATTATTTTAATTGGCCAAATTAAAAAAAAAACGAATTCCAGTGTGTTTTTTCACTGATCGATAGCAAATTTTATATAATAAAATGTGTGATATTTTTTCCCGGGAATCCCGTGGGAATTTTCCCTGGAGCGGTTTGTAGTTGTTCGAGTGCATAAAAATTAGCTTATTCCGACACAGTTTTCACTAAAACGATAGTTACATTCTTTTTTTAATGCTGCGGTATTTTGTTCTGCGGTAATTTCAAGTCAAGCGTGGACGAAGTCGCAGGCATATTCATGTAACAAATATAAATTTTAAATTTCAGTGTCCATAAATAGGTCTGCATTTAAATAAATATATTTTATCTTTCTCTACGACGTGTACATTTTATACCTCTTCTTGAGATCGTCGGCAGCCTATCATAGTCCACTGGTGGACGTATGCCGCCTACACCAGTTTGCGTCACTTATCCCAGTCCTCCTCCTTTTATTTGATAACACAGGGCGAATGCATTTCGACACTATCCTCCGGCCCGGGGGAGGACACCGAGGGGAGTGCAGAATTTCCGCACGGCTGGGTCTTCACGCAAGACTTCTGATGAAACAGAAGAAGTCACGAGAAACTAACCGCCAGCTAACCTAACCTGCGCCCCCTTTTCACGCTTTTACGGGTCATCAAGGGAACTAGTACGAATCACTACTACCTTGACGCCTCAACGTACGGCATCTTTAAGGCACCCCGGTGGCAGGGTTACCCACTTCATCAATAGGGAGATTGAGTCCGCAGGCTCCTCCCGTCCCAGTGCTCTACCTTCTTTGTCCCACCCCAACGGGCAAACTTACGTAAGTCATCGGTCCACCGGACTAGAAGGCGACCTGCATTACGTTTGCCGAGTCGTGGTCTCCGCTCCAGGACACGTCTATTTCATCGATCATCGGTCTTGTACCAGACGTGCTCGTCTTCTTGAGCTCACTGTCATTTCAATACTATTTGACGTTTCATTGAGAATAATGCATCTAGGGGCCGGATTTTAGGTAAGTCTAGTGAATTCAACCAGCTAGTAATCTTCCAAGCGTCATCAACACTCGGCACGGGTCTGATTTGCATAGCCGGACGTGTCACGAATAATATGGTAATGGCGCCAAACGCCCTGCGAGATCGATTGCACCTCGACCTGCTAGCCCATTACTGCTACGATATTGCTGCGATTTACAATGCGAATGCAATCTAGTAGACATTAATGAATCTCACGTGATTTCCAGCTCAAAGCTACCGATAATAGTATTAATTAATATGATAAAATGTGTGCAATATTAGACAGATATGTATGTTGTAATATTATTGAAGTGATAACTTCTTATGGGAGGGTAAACCGCTTTGTTACGTAACGCGTTACGGCGTCAGTCTGTCTGGCTTCCCTTTCTCTCACGCATATGGCAGCGGTAGACAGGCTCCTCCTCTCTCATTCTAACCCACAGCGCTAGCCGTATTTCGGACAGAATATTAAAATGTAAATAGTTCAACTTAGATTTGTTTAAGTTATCACTTCTGTCGGGCTTCCCGAGACGCACACGTTTTTTGTTAATTTGGACAACACACCGGACAGATAAAACGCAAGAAAAATTTTAATTGTGCGTGCTAAGATTTGTTATCATTTAAGTAAACCGATAATGTTTATTATATATTAAATAGTAAACTTTATCTAAACAGAATTATATTACCTCATAAACTTCCGGGCTCACACCTTCCAATTTTAAGGCTGTATTAACCATACCAGCTAATTCTAAAACGAATTGGCAAAGTATTTTCTCAAGTTTTCGCGACTAGTGCACTTAATAAAACTACGTTTTAACGGTTTTATTTGATTTTTTGCGCGGTATTTTATTTGATTTTTATTCAGGTGTTTCGGACACTTTTCAGTATCTGTTATCACAATCTGCGTGCACCGGAACTCAACTTGATTGACAATTTTCTCTTTTTATTTTACCCACCTATCTTGATGTTATATAAAATTACTAGCTGACCCGGCGAACTTCGTACCGCCATATTTTCTGAATTCCTAAAAGACTGTTGCATGACATGAAAACAAAATCACCAAAATCGGTCTAGGTGATTAGGAGAATTCTAGAACCCGATCTCAGCGCCACCTACCGGTCCTAATTGTGAATCTAAACCATCCGGGAACCCACTCAAACACACAAAAACAAAATCGCTCCAGATGATTGGGAGGATTCTAGAACCCGATCTCAGCGCCACCTACCGGTTCCAATTGTGAATCTAAACCATCCGGGGACCCATTCAAACAGACAAAACAAATATCATCAAAATCGGTCTAGCCGTTTAGGAGGGGTTCACTGTCAACACACGTACAGAAGAATTATATATATATATATATATATATATATATATATATATATATATATATATATATATATATATATATATATATATATATAGATTAGAGCTAGGCATGTTGCGAAGCGAAGCGAAGATTTGGCTCCCATAGAGTAAATAATAACCATAAACCAAGCTTAAAACTAAATAATTAAAATAAAGAAGTTGGCGGTAGGCTATAATTTAACATGATTCATACACACGTGACATTTTTGTCTTTCGTGATCCGGTGAAAAGTAGTTTTATTATGAATTGGTAAGTTTTACACGATAGCAATATGATGTACAAATTTTCTTGCTCACGCCATTTTACCCCACCGTGGTGTTGTAAAAGTATACAAATCAATTAGGACAGAAGACATACCTAAGCCGGGCATACAACCGACAAGGGAGCTTTAAAGAGCCGCTTTTGCAGATGCGTAATACAACCATGACCGGTATCAAAATAAAGTATTCTCTTATGTTGTTGAACTGTCTGGCATCTACCAGTATAATTATGTAGATACGTGTCAATTTCAATTAGCGATTCACCAAAAATGGCCATTTTAGGTGCTCAGGATTCAAAACTACGTCTCAAGAAACACGAGCGCCTTAGCCATCACCACGACTTCAACTAAGTACCGTATTATGCTTTTAACGTCTACAAAAAGTGCTTATGGTAAAGACCGATGTGTGCAAGTAGCATAAGGCTGACAGCATAATTTCAATTAATTATATCTTTCCCTCGCGTTGGCAGACAAATGAGTCCCGAGGGCGCTGTCCCAGCTGAAAACATGAAACTTTGCAACACATCCACGCCCGCCCACTGCCGGCTCCAGGACCCTACATTTGAATTATGTATCCTTTCCAACTTTTTATACAATCCCAGACTCAAATAAGCCCAAAGTACTTCACCGAACTCATCAAAGTTTTTAAATAAATTTTTTTGTATACTTTCTATTATCCCGAAGTTGATGATGCTGCATGTGCGTGTAAGTGAATTATTGAAGAACCGTTGTCTAGACGTCGCGTCTCGTTTACCTAACAATCTACACATTATATTTAGAATAGGTACGTGAAGAGAAAACTTTGTACCTATATTTAAGAATATTGCGTGCACGGAGAAGTGTGCGATTAAGCTTAGTTAAAGTTTATATTCCGATGAAGTACAGAAAGGTAAAGTATATAATCCTCACATAAATATGTTAAATCAAACAGAAAATATGGTTACTTTCAATCTATACTTACTTAATATTATAAATGCGAAAGTTTGGATGGATTTTTATCCAATCTGGAATTTGGCACAGATATAGATTGTAGTCGGGAATAGCATATAGGTTACTTTTTCCCAGAAAAATGTACGGTTCCCGTGGGATAATATTAACGCAAGCAAAGTCGCGGTTAAAGCTAGTACATAGTAGTCTGTAGTCAAACAATGCATAGTGTAGAGATAATGCGGACTTCTTAATGTTGCTAAATATTTGAAAATGTATACCTTTATACAATGACTATAGAGGTATATACCTATATACTCTCTCACAAAAGAAACCTCAATAATGTTCAAAATTAAAAAATAATGAAAAACGGTCGAAATTCTACCACTGGGCGACTACTAGTATATCTATCATCTATAGATATGAAATGGTTATCTTTAAATAATAAATATGATGTAAGTTCAGGCCCTGACTGTATGTTTATGTAATAATTTTAGTTATTTTAAGTAAAAGCATTTTGTTTGCCTTTATAAGGCGAAGCATGTACCAAAAATAATTCACTTGTAAAATCTTGTATCTCCATGTTTCTGCCAAATAAATTAATTTCATTTAGTACATTTTGAATTCGCATAATACGTTTACATCGTGAAAACAAAGTTTCTCCTAGATTTCCTTGCATTCAGAACGTCCATGTGTACATCGGCAGTTTGTTCCCAAAGCGAACAATGACTGGTAACGGTCGAACTCAATTTCACGCGTGATTTGTGCACTTTTATTTCATTTCCACTTCGACTGAACCGCTATCGGGACAAAATAAGGCTCTACAACAGATTTATGTATCGATTATGCTCGCTCAACTTCATCTAAGTTTATAGTTTAGTTTCAGATAACTACATTTTCAAGTGCATTGTGACTGCAAAACTGAATATATAAACCATGGTGAGGACTATTATTATATTCCACTCTTAAGCAGCACAATTAAGGAACTTTAAGAAGACTATACATACAATATGTATTTGTGCCCGTTGGGATTGAAAATTGGGAGTTACTTCAAAGATATATGAAAAAACCTATGTCTAATGTTACCCGTGATAATAAGGAGATTCATGTTTCATAGAATAAATTTTTATTGCCTTCCAAAGTGACAACGAATGCAGTCTACTGGGTACACTTCCCTTAAACTATGATCTGCTTAGTACATAGTTTAAAAGAATATAGAAAATTAAATAGTATCTTTATAATATTCTTATAAAAACGTAAAAAAACAAAAGTTTTTCTTTGGTTAAAAGTATATGAGCCCTTTTGATTTTTGAAATTCGGAAGCAATATTGCCAAAACTGGGATGCTTACAAAATCGTCATGACTTTCCATCTGTCTATGTATTATATATCACAGCCATTTTTCTCTAAAGCTACTTCGCCTATCCAGATAATGTTTGGGAAAAAAGTATTTTACATAATAAATGCCACTAGAAATATGCTTATATTAGAGTTACGTAGCCAATGATAAGAACAGTGGATGTAAAATATAATAAATAATAAAGAGGAGGATCTTTATTATTTATTTTATTTTACAATTTTTGGATGACTATCAGCTATTCACATTATAATAATAACACAATAGTGATAGTGAGCTATTAACAAGTCACCACAGATAGAAATATAATAGGTTGGGGAAAAAGTATTTTCGCATATAGTATGTATGAACTTGTAATAAGATCTCTTTGGCTATACCATTTGTATCTGGTTGGTTTTGGTATCATTAAAAACTTTCAATTTTAAAGAAGACAATTCCAAATTCAAATTAGGAAAATGTGTGATTTTCATTTGTTTTTCTTATTGTTAAAATGAGTGAATCTAATAAAGAAATTCGATACATTTTAAAATTTTACTACAGAAAAGGTAAAAATGCAACACAAGCCGCGAAAAAAATTGTCATGTTTATGGACCTAATGCAGTATCTGTAAGAGTAGCGCAAATTTGGTTTAAGCGTTTTCAATCTGGAAATTTTGATATCAAAGACGCACGTCGCTCTGGTCGCACGGTTACGGACAAAATTGATGCCATTTTTGAAAAAGTGGAGCAAGATCGGCAATTTAGTAGTTACAATGTAGCTGGAGAACTGGGAATTAACCACAAAACGGTTTTGGCGCATTTGGAAAAAGCTGGGTACACAAAAAAGCTCGATATTTGGGTGCCTCATGACCTCACTGAAAGAAACCTAATGAGCCGTTTACTCATTTGTGAATATTTATTACGATGTAATAAAACCGAACCATTTTTGAAGAAGCTGATAACTGGTGATGAAAAGTGGATCACGTACGACAAGAACGTGCGAAAAAGATCGTAGTCAAAGGCCGGTCAGGCTTCACAGACTGTGGCGAAACCCGGGTTAACTCGCAACAAGGTGATGCTGTGTGTATGGTGGGATTGGAAGGGCATTATTCATTATGAGCTGTTACCGCCAGACAGGACCATTGATTCTGAACTTTACTGCGAACAACTGATGAGATTAAAGCAAAAAGTTGAGAGAAAGCGGCCGCAATTAATCAACAGAAGGGGTGTGGTTTTTCACCATGATAACGCTAGACCTCACACATCTTTAGCCACTCAGCAAAAATTACGGGAGTTTGGCTGGGAGGTGTTAATGCATCCACCGTATAGTCCTGACCTTGCACCTTCAGATTTTCACCTGTTTCAGTCTCTGCAGAATTCCTTAGGCAGTGTCAGGTTAACATCACGAGAGGACTTGTCGCAGTTTTTTGATCAGAAGCCCCAAAATTTTTATAGCAATGGGATCACGTCCCTACCTACAAGATGGCAAAAAGTTATCCAACAAAATGGCACCTACATACTTTAGTCAAATGAAAATAAACTTTATAAAAAACCTTTTGAATTTTTATATAAAATGCGAAGAAACTTTTTCCCCAACGTAATATTAAGATATGTAAACAGAGATCAGAGAATTTAAAAAAAAAAACAGAGAAAAATTTATTTAAACATTAAAAATTTATCTAACATACTGAAAAAATCCTGCTCATTACGCACTAAAATTCAAAATATAGATCATTGAGATTATTCCTAAAACCAGACACCGAGGTAGCCGTTATATCCAAATCATAGAATTAATTTATTATAGGTGACACCCGATCAACACAGAAAACTATTTTGGCAATAGTTCGTGTCAACCAATTTTAACGCAAAATAAGGACTATGACGGAAAGAGTGCCGAGGCGTATGCATATATATTATGTTAAGTAATTCAGGACGATCAATTTTGTGTGAGTTAACAATACAAGGTAGGAAGGTTAAATCAGTGATTTCCCGACGCTCTGCGAGTTTCAGAAAATGGTGATTCTTACATAATATAGTAAAATCTTTTAATTTGGAGTTGGTCCTAAAATTTAGATATTTAATCAATTTTACTTGTATTTTTTCTATGCATTTAATGTAGACATATTTTGGATTCCAAACTTGAGAAGCGTATTCTAAGTGAGATAAAACATATGTAAAATATAGTATTTTGAAAGTTTTACCCTGAGTAAAATCTTTTGAGAAACGCATAAGGAACCGTAGAGCTCTAGAAGCTTTATTAGTAAAAGCAGTGACATGCCTATCAAATAATAGTTTTGAATCGCGTATCAAATAATAGTTTTGAAAACACCGCGATCTTTGACTTCTTACACTGATTGAAGCTTTTGCCCTTTTAAAAAGTAGTCAAATAATATAGGTGTCTTTTTTTCTTGTTAAATTTATGCAGGAACATTCATCAGTATTTAGGTCTAACCTATTTAGTTAACAGTAATTATCCGACCATATTAGATACTCTTGTAATGCTATACCGTCATCTACGCTATTCACAGACTTGAAAACTTTCATATCATAGGCAAAATGTAAGATAGATGAATTCATGAAACAGCTGTCTATATACGATATAAATATTAAAAACAGTAAAGGACCTAGCAATGAGCCTTGAGGTACTCCACTTGGAATGTGCATACATCTGGATATGTAATTTCCTAAAACAAAGAGCAACTTTACGGAAACCTTCACTGCGAGTGGACGCATTTGTCCGATTTTTAAATATTTTATGGCACCAGTGATGTATGCGGGGAGTGTTATTACTCGAATAACCCTCACGTGCAGTAAGTACCTCTGGGGATAAAAATGTAGTTTATTTAAATACAGACATAAACATTTCTCATTATGGTACGTTACAGCAGTTTCGGGGTAACAATGCCACTGGTACCTATGTAATACATGTAATGGGGCCTGGGCTCGCGTAACTTGACAAACAGCGGCTCGTGTTACTACATCTTGCGGCTCAGGGCAAAGTCGAGTCGACAACTTGATATATTGGCTGCTTTGTAAGGGCGGCTGAGTAAACACACGCAACCCGCGCCCCGCGTACCCAACAGATAACATTCTACGCAAAGCCATTAAATTATTTTTATCTTTAACTTGCAATGGTGCTTTTATCTGGGACGTTACACGAATTTCTTCAACGTTGTTTATACATGCAAATCAGCAACATTGTCACGTATCTAATCTTAAATATATAATTAAGAGATGACTGTAATCTGGAGAGGCTTTTTTTGTCTCAAGAAGGCAAACAAGCGGGCGGCCCACGTGATGTAGGTGGTTACCGTCGCCTATGAAGTCTTTCAACACTGAGAGGTTACCAAAGCGTTGCCGGCCTCTAAGAAATTTTATGACTTCCATTTTAAACAACGCCATGTAGTAGCGCAGAGGGAAAACCTGGGCAAAATTCCCTCCGAATCATTGTTTTCATTCAGAACAAACGTTTTAAAGAACCGTTGCGTAGTTAAACGTGGAAGCTCAAGGAAATGGAAGTGAACATCCCGTCGATGGCTCTCTTTAGGCTGCTGAGTAAGGGATCAAATTCAGAAGACTGCACTCCTGGACGCGGAACGTGTATGCAAAACTTCATACCGATTGGTTAAGTAGTCAAGGCATGCAAGCGTAACAAACTCACATTTGCATTTTTAATATTAGTTAAGATGATTACTGTAAGGTTTACTTATGTATATCACATATCCTACCTTTTAGTTTTGTTACTAATACGTATACGTATACTAATTTTAATCAAGATCGGCTAAGCCGTTCTTGAGTTGCAGAAAGACATACAGACAAACAAAATTTTTAATATTAGTAATATTTTGGTCAGTCACAAAATGAATCATAAAATTTGACTAAAACATAACACGTATAGACAGAAACTACATATAGATTTATATAGCAGTATATTTTACGTATTTTTATAAAGAGTTGTTTAGATCAATATTAAAAATATGTAATTAATGAAGTTTAATATTAACATATCCCTATGAATACATCTACATATATGTATCATCATCATCGTCTATATAGTATTCTATAGCTATCAGTCTTGGGTGGAAATTTGACTAGGGTAAGCCGGTTGAAAAAACATACTGTATGATGCAAGCGCCGACTACACCGCTGTTGAAAAAGTCTAACTTGCCATGTATGCATTCCTTAATACAATTTATATTTTTAATTTTGCAATCTTACCGCTTATTTTGAAAAAAAAACGGTGTCTGATCGGGTTATGAGTTGCTAGTTCATCTAATTCATGTGGAATGTAGCCAAACGTAAGAGACAGTAATGCAGTAATAATATATGAACGAATAAACAACTCAAGTGCCAATAAATTTATTGCGCTTTCGATCTTTTGGTCGCTAGTCGCTAGTTTCTGAAAGGTAGGCTATATGAAATCGAGTTGTGTGAAGTCCATGCCACCGATAGGTATAGAAATTTTCTTTAATACATTCCGGTAGATGAAGCAAAGTTTAATATCATCATGGTAAGTAACAAAATTTCATGGCTCAGAGGAACTACGGCACCATCTCTGTGAACTTTATGACCGAAAAACGATGCGTGTGTGCACGACAGTGAAGGCGGTTCGTCGATAAAAAGTCCATTGTCGACACCGGGGCACTCTTTAAGGCTTCGCAAATGACAGGAGTCGAGGAAATGAGATAAAAACAGCGGTCGCCTGTCTAGATGCCGCTCACCGACTGTGAAATGTTATGCTATGTTACGATGTCGACAAGTGTGAAATTTGATTGACGTTTCTACCAACACTGTGTGTCGAAATATGTTTGTGCGTTAAAACACAGCGACTGCAATTTGGTATGTTCCTTAACGTTGATGTTCTTCCAATGAGTTCATAGATTACCTGTAACAACAAATAAACCAATATTAGTTCTTGAATAAATCTTTACGCATATGACAACGTTAATATAGTAAAAATGGTCTCACTGAATCAAATATGCGGTCCTATAAATTTTCTGTTATAACATTCTGTACTTTGATCTAAATCGGAATTTATCGTTTCATACCGGATTTTTTGGTTAAATAAATTTTCCAATAGTTAAAGAAAGTCAGAGTAAAATTATTTGGATTAACAAACAGCTCTTTAATATTAAATTGGAATTCTCGCATTATTTTACTGTGCAGAATGTAGGTGTTATCTTTGCATAGTATAAAATAAAGTCGCTTCCGGCGTCTGTCTGCCTGTACTTATATCCGCTAACTCCTCCTACACCACGTAACGGATCTTTAAACGGTTGTCACCATCAGTTGTTTGATGTTTTATTGAAAGAATATACTTATATATATATATATATATATATATATATATTAGGTTGGGGAAAAAGTTTCTTCGCATTTTATATAAAAATTCAAAAGTTTTTTTATAAAGTTTATTTACATTTGACTAAAGTATGTAGGTGCCATTTTGTTGGATAACTTTTTGCCATGTTGTAAGTAGCGACGTGAGCACATTGCTATAAAAATTTTGGGGCTTCTGATTAAAAAACTGCGACAAGTGGTTTTGGTACTCCGCTCGTGATGTTAACCTGACACTGCCTAAGGAATTCTGCAGAGACCGAAACAGGTGAAAATCTGAAGGTGCAAGGTCAGGACTATACGGCGGATGCATTAACACCTCCCAGCTAAACTCTCGTAATATTTGCTGAGTGGCTAAAGATGTGTGAGGTCTAGCGTTATCATGGTGAAAAACCACACCCCTTCTGTTGATTAATTTCGGCCGCTTTCTCTCAACTTTTTGCTTTAATCTCATCAGTTGTTCGCAGTAAAGTTCAGAATCGATGGTCCTGCTTGGCGGTAACAGCTCATAATGAATAATGCCCTTTCAATCCCACCATACACACAGCATCACCTTGTTGCGAGTTAACCCGGGTTTCGCCACAGTCTGTGAAGCCTGACCGGCCTTTGACCACGATCTTTTTCGCACGTTCTTGTCGTACGTGATCCACTTTTCATCACCAGTTATCAGCTTCTTCAAAAATGATTCGGTTTCATTATGTCGTAATAAAGAATCACAAATGAGTACACGGTTCATTAGGTTTCTTTCAGTGAGCTCATGAGGCACCCAAATATCGAGCTTTTTTGTGTACCCAGCTTTTTTCAAATGCGCCAAAACCGTTTTGTGGTCAATTCCTAGTTCTCCAGCTACATCGTAACTACTAATATGCCGATCTTGCTCCACTTTTTCAAAAATGGCATAAATTTTATCCGTAATAGGGCGACCAGAGCGACGTATATCTTTGATATCAAAATTTCGGCATTGAAAACGCTTAAACCAAATTTGCGCTACTCTCACAGATACTGCATTAGGTCCATAAACATCACAAAAAAAATTTCGCGGCTTGTGTTGCATTTTTACCTTTTCTGTAGTAAAATTTTAAAATGTATCGAATTTCTTCATTAGTTTTACTCATTTTAACAATAAGAAAAACAAATCAAAATCACACATTTTCCTAATTTGAATTTGGAATTGTCTTCTTTAAAATTAAAACTTTTTAATGATACCAAAACCAGCCAGATACATATGGTATAGCCAAAGAGATCTTATTACAAGTTCATACATACTATATGCGAAAAGACTTTTTCCCCAACCTATTATATATATCTGATCCGATCCGGGATCCGATCATCAAAACTATCAAGACCCAAACCCAGAAAAAACCAACTGCCAGACCTCAGGACACTGTGAGCTCTTTCTGCGTGCATCGGACAAACCAACTTGACTGATAATTTCTTTTATTTTTCCTTCCATCCATTTTAATATTATATAAAATTATTAGAGTTTAGACATGTTTGCTGAAGAGTTTATTGCGCCACTTCTTCTCTTCAAGCCATAACATGTTGCGAAGCGGTGGTAAACTAGATTAGGCTCCCATAGAGTAAATAATAACCATAAACAAAATTAAAACTAAATCATTAAAATGAACAAGTTGGAGGTAGGCTAAATAAAACTTTAACAATACTCATTGACACTTGACATCGTTATCTTCAGTGATCACGGCCACTGAAAAGTGGCCGAAACGACGGAATAACAAAAATCAAATAAATTACCGTGCTTAAAACCGTTAAAACGTAGGTTTATTATGTATACAAGTCGGAAAAATTTAAGAAAATATTACATATAAACCTAATTAAGTTTTTATGCAAACATAATTTATAAAGCAATTCTATAATCAAAGGCAGTAACTTCACGATTTTCATCTCTATTTTTTCTCAGTTACACCCGTGCGAGCCGGAGCGGGTCGCTAGTTGATTGTAATAGTCTGAAATATTTGTAATCATGATGACGGGCGGCGCTCTATAGGCCCTTAATTTTTTTGGACTGCATTAGAAATATTTTGCAATCTCATACCACTTTACAACTTGCATTTTAATTAGATTTTAATGATTGCCCACGATACAATTAAGTATCAGGATTAAATATCAATCCTACCAACTTAGAAAAATATTGATTGATTGATAACACTTTATTGTACACCAATACAAAAAATGAACTGATACACTAAAACTATAGCTAATTATGCACAAAGGGCGGTCTTATCGCTAAAAAGCGATTTCTTCCAGACAACCCCAGAAATGAAATGAGATAATAATGGTAATGGTGGTATACGCAAACTATAGTACGGCTACCATACTTACATAAATACAATATTGTACACGTTAGAACTTTTCTTGCGGTTTCGCTAACGTAATGTGTATCCAGAGCAACTATCTCATTATTCAGGTAGAAAAGTATCCTATTTTCATATCCTATTATTATTGAACGTACACATGCCAATTTACATATAAATTCTAACATCGTGAAAGAAACATTCAAAAATAGTCACTTTAACATTTTATATTGCTATTTCGTTAACCGCAACTTCCTACGCTATTATTCCTTATTTTCTACCTGAATATTGAATTGAAAATTCTGGCTGAATTCAAGCCCTTAAAAACTTTCATTCTTTTTTACTTCCATTTCACTTCCTTTAAGATCATCCATATTCTTCTCCAGGATATATTCTTTTTCCTTGTAAAATCCCTATAAATTTCGTTTAAGTTGGAACGTTCGTTTTTCATTTAGTAATATGAAATGAGTAAGTTTCATATAAATATAGATAAGGTTTAAGAAATGAGGGCAGCTATTGCATAAGGTACTGTAATAGAAAAAATATTATTCACGAAAACCTGTAATTAATTTACGACTGTTTGGAAAGTGGATTACATGAAATCGTTCAATCTCTCGCGTGACTCAACAAATGCTCAGCGAGCTTTCGTGTCTTTGAGGTTTACCCTCTGTAGAAACATTTTCCATTCTATTTACAGAGTGTCGAATATTTTTACAAATCCGCTTCTCTGTTTCACGGAAAGTGTTCAGTTTGTTACCTGCAGATATCGCCGGCAGGACGTTGTCGGTGTCTATTATGCTAATAGAGGTCCCGTCTGCAAGGAGAGTATTTAGCCCGATCTATTCGTGGAGGCTGAGCTCCCGCCTGCAGCAGATTTAAGCTATTAGAAGTTTGATTACTTTGCGGGCCAGGAATAGATGCTTAATTTAATCAAGAACATTTTAGCATCTGTCTCCCGCTCATCGTTTTTAATAAACAGAGCAAAACAGTTCTATATTGTTCTTGTTCTTTTTTAAAAAAAGGATTATGGAGTTAAACATTTATTACAATCGATTTTTGTTCTAAATTTACTGTAGAGTTTTTGCAGCTTTGTTTACATTATTATATTTAAGGACGAAATATAATATGATAACATTAAAAATTATTATTGTGCGAATAAATCTGTTGATTTGTTTCACCTATGTATTTAACAGTTTGTAATGTAATTTACAAAAAAGGGAAACTTTTATTTGATGATTGAAAAACCGGCTCTTAGGATTTTATTTTACAGTACAGTAAACAAGAATAAAACAAACAAAATCAGTATTATATTCATAGTGTACAACAAAGATTGGGTAATACTACTGTCTAAAGACAATTTACCATTATTACTTTATAACAGAACTCGTTCAATGGTAAGTATCTATTCCTTTTTGCCATCATGCCCACTGGAACTAAAACAAAAATAATTCCGGAATTTAACACTGTTTGAGGAAGGCTGTAGGCCCCTAGGGCGGGGCGCTCGTTTGTTCGAAAACACATAGACCAGCGCCCTCGACAAGAGTTTTGATGGTATCGCTCTAATGTGCTCCCCCATAATCGATACTGGAGGAAAGCGTTTTCTATTTTGTTAACATTTCATGATGTTAGTGACATCTTACAAAAATACCTAATACTATAACTTCTCTGTTTATAATCGCTTAATTTACAAAAAAAATGTTAAACGTCCGGTAACATCGAGGCTAGCCTTTATTTTATCCTTATCCCTATTAATATTATAGATGCGAAAGTAACTCTGTCTGTCCGTCTGTTCCGTTTTCACGGAAAAATTGCTGGACCGATTTGGCTGAAACTCAGTATATATATATATATATATATATTCGATGCCGAGGATGAACATAGGATACTATTTATCCCGAAAAATGGGATAGTTTCCGGGATAAAAATATATTTATTTTTCTGTTTGTTATGTTATGCTTTTACGGAAAAACTACTGGGTCGATTTGGCTGAAATTCGGTATATATGTGAATTTTATAACGAGGGTGGTTTTGTCTAGTAGTTGTGGTAGTTTCACTAGTGGTGGTAATTTTGGTAGTTTTCGTAGTTTTGGTTGGTAATTTTGGTAGTTGTGGTAGTTTTGGTTATTTTAGTAGTTTTCGTAGTTTTGGTTGGTATATTTGGTAGTTGCAGGGAGACCAATCATTTCTCAAGTTTATAGATATAAAAATTCATAATATATAAAAACAAATGCGATAGTAACTCGATCTGTCTGTCTGAGTACCGAAAATGGTTATAGATACTTTTCATGCCGGGAGATGGGATAGTTTGCGATATAAATTGAAGTAAATCTTCCGACGGCAAATAGCATCGACATAAAAATATAATACACAACCTGTATTAACGCCTGCTCTTTATACAAAAGGTTCACACTAGAGTTTGACCCGCGGCCGAGCCGCGGGGTAAAGTTTAGTATGTACATATAAATATATTATATAGGAATGGATCTATTCATATAACAAAATCGCAACAATAAAATTCATCTGTGTTAATATAATAGCTATTAATATAATAGCTAAACCAATTCTGATGTTTTAATTAAAAAATCTCAACCAAATTTCCTGGTAACCGCTTTCTTTCTAAGGCCGAGCAGAAGAAACAAATAAATATCGATATAAATTAACTTTTTCATATATTAACTACAATAATACGATTATAATATACCTATATATTACCCGCATATTTAACGAGTTATTTGCGTTTGGTAATGTAAGTAGTTGTAAATATTTGTATATGTAAATAAATACATGAGGACATATCCGTGCAGGAATGGAGAAAGAATATAATTTCCTGCGGCCGGACGGCCTGTCGTAAGAGCCGACAAAACAACCCACGGCCAGGTGGTAGGGAATTTGCCCGTCTGGAAGGATGCCAGCCCTGGTCTGGCGGCATATATGCCGCCATAACAATCGTGACTTGGATTCCAGCATTAGTAGGCAGGTTCCAGTTCCCTTTTAGGGAGCGGCAGCACATTGATAGCACTTTTGACGTTCCAAATGTCTATAGACGATGGTAACCGATTTCCATCAGGTAGACCGTCTACCTGTCTGCTAAACTCATGTAATAAAAGAAAGGACACGGAGACACTAAGACTTTTGCTACTAAAAATTGCTTTGTACGGTTTACATATTTAGTAACCAAGCGAAAGAAGGACCTATATAACCAAGACACCCGTGTTAAATGTATTTAATATGGGGGTTAATCGAAGCTATTTGGCATAATTTAAAAGACCAGGCGTCAGTTAATCTTGTTCATATTGAAATGTAATACTTATTTCACTGATGATCGCTTCTTATATGTTGCTATTCATTCATTTGCCTTATCACCGGTGGAATTTTTATATTACTTGTATAGAGTTTATGTCGCATTTTCACTGATATTAAGGCAAATTAACGGTCGGTAAAATATAGGAATGGACCATAAATGGTTCAAATTTTTTATAGAAACACGCAATGGTTTTAGACAAACATTAAAAACAATGAATACCAATTTATTGTACATACATACATACATTCATATTGCCACGCCTGTTTCCCATTGGGGTAGGGGTAGGCAGTGACGATGGATTTCCACCCGCTACGATTCTGACAAACACTTTTCGCTTCATCAACTTTCATTAATCTCTTCACACATACACGCTTATTTAAAGTACATTATAAATTACATACACCGCAATATATTGCTCTTCAAATTCCCACGAAAACTAATGCAGATACTTAATAGTTATGTAAGGACTTTCCCACGGTGTCACGTGTAAGCTACCCCGGATGTTTAGAACATAAGTACTCAATACACGTAAGCAACAAATATATCTCAAAGGATTTTATTTTACTCGTAGTCTCCACCGTTTCATTTTGGCGAAAACTAAATAAAATAGTTTACAAGGATAGTTCCCAGAGGAACTCACACCCTTGCTTGCTACGTTTATTTGACTGGAACTTCCCGTACCTACTATTTTGGCTTAAACTGAAAACGACTAAATATCAGGAAAGCAACACAATAATTATAAATAATAGAAATAATGGCTTAAACTGATATTTACTGTGAAATATTGTTTATAATTTCGGCCTGTTTGCTCGGGAATGTTAATTTGTCAAACATTCTAAATGTTAGCTAGTTAAATCGATAATTAATTACGTATTTAACAGTTATTGTATAGTTTACTATTGAGCTATGTTAAAAAGTTCGAGAGTTATACATAATATGTACATAAGCTGTAGAATCATTTTTATGTTTGCTTACGAATTTAAAATTCTGATGCTGGGGCCCTACTTGATATAATGTTCCACTTATAGACCGTTTTACGCAGATGTAGTGTATACGCTAATGTGGTTATTCGTTAAGGGCGTTATTTTTAACTCTATAAATAAGACTCATTTGGCCACAGGCAATAAATTTAAGATGCAGTGTGAAAAAAATCAACGTGGTAGAAACTCAAATCACACTTTCATTGGTTTGGATGCGTTTTTGGGATATAGGCTATTTTTACCTATTACAATTAGCCGATATTTTTAGAGTAGAATTGCTGTATAATAATTATCTTAGTATAGCAAATTGTTCGCAACCTTTCGCTAAACTAAAACAGTTGAGTTTCATTTCATCAGTCATTTTTGTGGCAATCCCATGGTGTTTACCTATAGATTTAGATATGGTAATCATACAATCAACACAGAGCTGAATTGATTTTTTCCTATAAAATGATAAAGATGGTTATCAATAGGTAATTGCAGTTTTGCAGAATTTGTTCTAAGTATTTATTTGCACCAGTGACAGCTATTTCAATAAATCATAATTTGTAACTTAAATCCTCAAAAATTTAGTTATTTGTGATACTAGTGCGGTGAGTTGGTTTTTATAAACGAGTAGAGGAATATAAACCCTAGCCGAAGTTTAGGGCTTATCATAGCGGCGAGCTTGTAAAAACCAACAACCGTATGTATGTCATAAAACGTTTTTCAACACATTTGCGAGAAAATAGTACAATAGGTAACTTAACAACAACAACTTTGATTATATAACCTCTAGATTTGGCACGATGGAGCAAAGACGTAGATAAAAATATCAGGTAACTGTTACCTTATAAGCGGCTCGCGGTCCCGCAGTGTCAATTTTGTTGCCACGGTGAACGGTCAACTTTCAGTGACCTAAACTGTCGTTTTGCTCGATAAAAGTGTGCAGAAATCACAAAAACGACGAACGAAATCACCTACGATCGGTAAGTAATTATTCAGAACTCAGTATTTCGTAAAAATCAATTTATTTATTAGGTAAAATCAGTACGACGCGTAGTTGAGCTTTTTGTCGGTGTTGCCGGTTTTACAAAAGCAAAATTCCCTAAGTGAGCGTCGAATTAGTGTATATCTGGGGTGGACACGAATTGGGTTAAAAAGACAAATTTTGTCATACATACTACATGGAAAGATCATATACACTTATAAAGTGGTATATATAAATGATAACTATAAATACATTTATAGTTATCTCTTTTTTCATTACAGTTTAAATAAATTGTAATTTTACGTTACCACTATTTATGATAGATATTTAGATTCCGTTTTATATCTTTTTACTTTCTTGAAAAAGCATCAAGTAGACCTTAACATGATCAGTTTTTCCCATAAATATTGTGAGTTTGTCTTTAGTTGGCATCGTTATATATGTTTCACACAGACAAATAAAATAGCGAAGCGCGAGTGTAAGACAAAGCTGCCACGCACACAAGCATGCATTAGCTGACCAGTTTTTATAGCAAAAATTTTAGAACGACGCCAAATCTAAAAGTTATATAATCAAAGTAACAAATATAAATATCCAGTCGGATAGTCGCAACAATCTTTGACGTTTCTAGTATGAAAATTGCGAGCAGTCGCAAATGGCGCCACGTGCGCATGATTAAGATTAGAACTGTATCTTTCGTCTTATTTTCTCTATAGTATTAAAATGAGACAAAAGTATTGATCAAAAGCGCTTCCTCAGGTGCGGTTATTCAGCTTATTTACTTTCGTAATGTGAAATTCCCTGGTGGAATTCTTTTTTTTTCACCTAGGTACCTATTTATAGTTCCTATTTTACCGCATTTTTCAGTGAGTGGTGCCTAATTTTTAACTTCGAACAATGTATACAGGCTTTTGAGCAAACTCTCACATCAAATAAGTTGCGTTTGTTGATTTTTTTTAAAAGATGTAATAGTGTATAGGTATATACATCACGAAATCTCCACCACATTATAGACCAAGTTGTAGGACGTTTTAGACTCGAAGAAAATTCCGACATTTTGCGAAAAGACATTCTAAAAACTCTACTGAGACACATGAAAGTTTATAGTTTGACCTTTAGCAGTCAAGATAGCATTTCAGACTCTAGCGTCACGTACTTGTGAGAAAACTTCACTAGAAAACTTTAATTAAAATTTGCTCTTAGTGTTGTTAGCTTGGGACATTTTTGTCACTAGTTTTCTGTATAGACTCCAGAGCAACAAGTTTGATTAATCACCAAAGACGTCTCGCGAACCGTTGTTTCGAATTTCGGAAAACTTCTGCTAATTAGAGAACAAAACACCTTTTTTTAATAAGAAAAACTGACATATTATATTAGATAAAATAATGTTTTAAGTGTATAGAATATTCGCGTATAAATAGAAGAGGGGAGCATCACGTATGGACACAGATGATTTAAGTAGTTCCCGTTAATCCTAGTTAGTTTGTAATAAAAGCCAAGTACCTACATACTATACATAATATGCCTAAATCCAAATCAAATAAGCCATGTTATTACAATGATTGCCTTTCTGTGTAGTATATGAAGAGTGTGCTATGATGTTATAGTTGTAATTGCTCTTGAATAAATACAACTTCGATCTTAAACTGACTTTTTATTTTCACTTTAGTAAGTATCTTTTTATCGTACCAAAATGGTCTCTTCTTAACTGAAAAACCCGTGTCTTTTTTACATTTTTGAATTCCCACCAATGAGAGTGAGTTTTATACACATCTCTCATTGGTTAGTCATATCCTTACGTCCTGCTAACAACATATAGGTATTGATTGACAATAACAAAAGTAGATCATTATGTATTTTGATAAATTAAATAAATAAATAAATTGAAATAGATAATTATATATAATTTATTTTATGATTAGAAATTATGATTAAACATGAATAGTAAACATAGCGTAGATCAAAAGAATGTTGTTGCTATGTTTTTCATAAGGTAGCACCTGTCAAACGTCAAAAGCCAAATGCCAAAAGATTGACCTTGAACTTGACCTACTAAACCTACTTTTGTTTATGAGAATTAGATTAAAATACGAGTTTTATTTATTGCGAAAGTTTCTAATAGAAATGAAATGAAATCTAAGAAATGTATAAGCAAATAAATGAGTTGAAAACCCGAGCGTGTGGTAACCAGGATCGTGGTATATTTTAAACAAATATAATATAAAACTATCTACAACTAAACGTAATAAGTGCATTCACTACATATATAAGCACATGTACACAGTAATTAAATAATCACGCCGGTTATTGTCGCATTATTCATACTCATTATGAACTGATAGAAAAACGGTTCAGGCACCTACTACCTACTTTGCCTTAGAGTATTCGCATGTTTCTAATGTATTCAAACACAAATTATCATGCACAATAAAGGTCAATACATATAATCTTCTTTTAAGATTTAGACGTGGTAGAACCATTCTGGAATTTTAATAATGATTACAGCTCTTAGGGCCGTCTCGACTGGTGTGATACTACGGTCTTACACAACATCGGCGTCAAACGGATAGACTTGTGTTTTTTACGAGGGGAAACCCGATTGAGGACCATCAGCCGCACAGTGAACTGGGGAAATCGCGGCTGGTGTGTGGGATTCGCCAGGTCGTGGTGACACTAGCACCTCTAGCCAGAACCAGAGATGCTATTGCCATACCTCAGTTAGGGATACCCACTTAAACCTCTCGGTATTCCGTCCTTCGCCGATAATGCCAGAGCCACGGACTCTTGAACAGCCGTATGCCAACTTGCGCCTCTCTCCTATGCGCTTTTATGGGGTACTACATCTGTGACACCCCGACGCCTGGCTATCTCACTCAGGGCATCCCTAAGGTGCGCGGGTAAGTCCGCGGGATTCTATCTCTTCCCTCTATCCCATCCTCTTTATCCCATCTTAAAGGCTGACAACGCGTTGGTTTCGCCCTTGGTGTGTCAACGTCTATAGGCGACGGTAACCACTCTTCATGCGGTGGGCCGTCTCCTGCTTGCCAGCTTCGCAATAAAAAAGTAATTATAAAGAATATAAATAATAAGGCCTAAGTCCAACCGTGGACTGCAATTATCTGACGATGATCGTTTTCATTTATAAACTCAGACATTTTATAGCTGGCTGTGTACCACATTATTATGCATTATGTTGAATTTTCTCCTTCATATTTATAGCGCCAATAATATAATGCAAACTAGCCCTGAAATGAGGTCATACAAAACCGCATTGGCTGCCGTACCACGTCAGCTCCTTCGTTTGTGATGCTAATTGTTCGGAATAGCTGCCAACACATATGAACCTAATTAGTAACCCCTGGAAAAACAGTGACTTCGAGGTATTATAATTTATACACATTCGTTAATTTTAATACATTGAACCTGAATTTTATTTATACTTTTAATAAATGAAATACTTAGAATATACGTTACATTAATATTACAATCTAATCTAAACTAATAAGTAATCATTTATATTTAACCTAAATTAACTAACAGTATCCGTACTAAGAAAGAATGCATTAGCATTTCTCTTATTGTCTCTATTAAGTTGAAGAGATTTTGATCATCTGTTCTTTATTAATAGCTTATCACACTACACTTTAGTTTGATTTATAAGTACTAGCTTAAAAGGCTTCATCCTTTTGAAATCGAATTTTATGAAAATTATATTCGTATATAGTGGTAGTTGCATACATAATTGTTTATTTAAATATAGGAAGAAAAAAATAATTTTGGTGCGAGACATAGTACTTGAGTAGATAAGTCAACAGCGGCTCATTAGCATGATGTCGGTATGGATCCTTGTAGAAGAAAGAGTGCAGCGCTTAGGCAGGTCATACGTTTTCTAGTCAAATGCAAAGTAAAATATCGTGATCAACTGTTATGTGAAACCTGCTAATCCGCCTTGGAATGACATGGTCGATAAGTAAATATCGCCTGTTTCCCTAAAATGAAGACCCCGAGCCTGGCAGCGTTTATGGGCTGATATTATAAGTTTATCCTGATCAATCAAATTATCAATAAATTATTAATCCTACACAGTAGATAGTGTCTTACGAAGCTATAATTGAACATCTAAATTTTATCAAATTACTCATGAAGTATCTAGAACAATATTGACTTTTCAGAATGCCTCTTTACCCTTATAAAGTGCTAACTGTACTCTCTACTCTAATACACCACTTTTAATATTCGTTTCTATTCCAACCAGAATGTCATGATAATCGATTCACTCAGCTTCACTTGGTTAAACCTAAAACCGGCATCGCAATATAATATGTATTGCTTGTATCTTTTGTGAAATAATAGATAATTTTATTAGTAGCCAATACACAGATATATTCTTGTATTTTTCTGTCACGCGAAAAACAAGACTAATAAAGTTAATTTACTGAGTTCAAGCTATGAATATTTATATAGAACTAGTGTTTGAGCCGCGGCGAACTAGAGGTTATCTCGCGGCTACGCCGCGGGTCAACAAGCACTAGTGCGTCCCTTTTATTTAAAGAGCATGCATTAATAATGCAACATTTAACACAATGTAACCTGTAGGAGGTTCATAAAAGTTTAACAAAAAAAGAGACAATTATATTTTTGTCGTGAAAACTATCCTATTTTTCGGGATAAAAAGTATCCTATATTTATCCTAGGCATTGAATATATATATATATATATATATATATATATATACATACATGTAATAAAACTGTAGAGGTCGAATTTCTGTACAATTAAAAAAAATGCTAAAAACCGAGTAAGAAGTGAAACAACTAATTTAGATTTTTTGTTTAATTTTATGTTTCTCTGTTTGTCTGTCTGTTTGTACCGACTAATCTCCGAAATGACTGGAGCGATTTAAATGAAATTTTGTATGGTGGTAGCTTATATCCCTGGTCAACATATAGGATACTTTTGATCGCGAAAAATTAAAGAGTTCCCGTGGGATAGTTAAAAAAATGCACCACGCGGATATAGTATATATATATCAGCTATATATATATATATATATATATATATATATATATATATATGTACTGACTTTCAGCCAAATCGGTCCTGTAGTTTTCCGTAAAACGGAACAGACAGGCAGAGTTACTTTCGGATTTGTAATATTATATAGAGATTCATAATGTGAACTAATGAAAAGTGAATGATATATAATACAAAAGTTATAGAAGCCTACGCAAACGATCTTTGCTGACTTCAGCAACCTTAATTAGATGATATCTTCAATATTAAACAGCTAATACGCAACTAATGAAACGTTTACGCCGACAATATTGATTATACGGGTAAAGTAATTTCAACATACTAACACAATTATATCCGTCGACGTTATGTAGATCTTTAATCAGTTTACTATGAAATATAGCGAACTATTTGCTGATCTATCATTTATGAGCTGTGGGCGTAAAGCGGCTGATTTTGGAGAATTGCTTATTGAAATTGACGCTTATCTAGACATACTGGTAGATGCAAAACATAGTATAAATTCCACATTTTTTATTGTATGAGTTCAGCAGACAGGTAGACGGCCTACCTGATGGGAAACGGTTATCGTCGCCTATGGATATTTGTAACGCCAAAGGTGCTACCAATGTGCTGTTGCTCTCTAAAGGGAGACTGGAACCTGGCCACTAATACCGGAACACAACTCAATATTGTTACAACGACATACTTTAAACCAGAGATAGTGGCCATCCAGTCGGGCAAATACCCTACCACCTGGCATTATTTTCATACTCGTCATGTTCGAATCTGCTAAAGTGGCCGTCTTAGGCTCTCTATGTTCTTGTCGGTGGAGCTTCTTCCCATCTTTCATGTTATGGACTAGCTGATTTATTTCTTATTATAACATGACATCCACTTTTCTTTAATTAGATCTATGTATGCTCGCCTAAGCCTTCCCTCACCATGATTCCATTTTGATTTGCTGATATATTCTACTAATATTAAGAAAAATCATCCAAGTGCGTGTCAATTTAAGCACAACGAGCGGTTTCGTAGAGGCGACTATGTCTACCTTTTCATTTTTAGGCCAAGCAACCGTAAAAAACCATTTCAATAGAACATACAAGGTTACTCAAAAACCACAGGACATACCGTTTTTAATTTTTTGTAGATTTTTAAAGCTCTACCTTGGCTTTACAGAATTCGGAACGACATAGTTATATATATATAGGAAAAATATAGAAAAGGGACGTAAATTTTCCGATTTTCGAAGCATAATATCGATATACGAGAAATTAATTGGTTTAAATAAAGAAGTAATTAAAAAAACATCGTTATATCCTCATATTTTTTTAATATCTGACTAAATATATTACGTATTTGCATAAAAAAACATCCCTCAGTTATATGATGGCCACCCTTTTTTTTAGATTTTTCTTGAGTTGACTACTATGTAGCAACATATAAGATAGATCTTTTTGTGTTTCATTTCTATACCCAATATGTTTTGAGTCTATGGCATACATAAATAATTGTAACAAGTTTTAGATTTATGGTGTAATTTTTTCTTCATTTACTCACAGAAATACGGATATGATGATTTATAAGGGTTTTTCTTCTGTCAAAATAGCTACGGAACCTTAAAACCCTAAGAGTATGGTATACCCTAAGAGTGCCCATATTTATTGGATGTTTATGACATCCAGCACGTCTTTGCATATAATGTGCATATGCGAATAAAAGTAAGTTATTATAAGGCAGATAAATAAAATATTATGCATTAGAAAAATATATTACTTTTTAAATCTAGCAGTATGTAAATTTTATCAGCAAAGTTTCTTACTATGATTTGCGTAAACAAGCGTCTATATTCATGCTGAACTGCTGAAAGACGTATTTTTTGTATACAAATAGTGTAGCGCAGGGATTCCCAAACTATTTTGAGCAAGAAACCCCTTTTCCAAAATGAACTGATACCTCAGATTACTCTAAGAATCCTATCTCTAGTTTTTTTTTTGTATTGAAACAAAATACTTATCAATTTTAAAACTGCACTTGGTTAATTGAGTAAACTTGACATCATTTTCTTTTCAAAATTTAACAAAATCAATAGACATAATATTCAGTAAATATTTTTTTTATCACGTATAGGTTCATGTTTGACCATTATCCCGCTCGATTTGTGCAAAGATGTGGTCTAAGATCGAGCACTCTTAACTAGAAGGTACCTATTCACACGAGACTTGAAGATACCCAGGTTATAGGTTTCGGGAAAAACAGACTCCGGCAGTGAGTTCCACTCCTTTGTGGTGCGCATAATGAAGGTGGACTCAAAGTGCTTCGTTCGTATAGGTGGTATGTCCACCACATAGCGGTGCCGCATGCCAGTGCGTCTGGTTATCCGATGATGGAAGGGAGACGGCGGGATAAGATTGAAAAGCTCCAATGTACACTCTTCAATATGTATTCGATAGAAAACCGACAAGCTAGCAACCCTGCGTCGATGTTCGAGACTTATATCAAGGGTAATTAATAATTATTAATACAAATTGCGTAAAAATGTTTAAGTAGGTAATTATTTTTGAAAAAAAAACATTATAATCGCAAAGTAAATGCAATAAAAATAAAATTCAGTGTGTACAGTATCTCGAAACCTTGAAACTTGATATCAACCACTTTGGGAATCCTCGGTGTAGCGCATATGGCTGTGGTGAAAATGTATCTGACTAAATCTTTAATTCAAATACACAAACACAGAAACACAATACTAGATATATACCAATGTTATATTAACAAAACACAATGAAATTTCTGTCCCACATTTTTATACGAAAAACACAAAGGTAGGTTTGCAATATACTCTGTTCATACTGCGATTAGAATATTTTCACTGTATATTGTATAAGAACGTAAATAAGGTCGGGCTTTAGCG
The DNA here is from genome assembly GCA_039645545.1 of Dendrolimus houi. Lineage (NCBI taxonomy): Eukaryota > Metazoa > Arthropoda > Insecta > Lepidoptera > Lasiocampidae > Dendrolimus > Dendrolimus houi. Next base: position 16,239,209 of record CM077127.1, on the reverse strand, counting down.
AACAATTTATTCAAAAGCCCTCGGCACATGTGCCGGGGGATTCCAGCCTGGACAAAGGCTGTAAATGCTATTACAAAAACTGATTCGCAGCGGTATTCAATTTAAAACAAAAAGGTCACAGAAGTGTGTTGTGAGGGACAATACGTAACCTGCTGATCAGCATTAAGAATTTCACGTGCCCATCGGGACAGATTTTGGTTTCTAGCTACCTTACAGCTAAAATTACTTAAGTTTTGCAAGAAATGTAGCGTAAATGTAAGATGAGAAAGTTACAAGATGGCGAAATCTTGTATAACAATTAAAATATATCTGTCTCTAATTTCAAAAGAAGTTCCAAAATTTAAGTAAAATGTATATGTTTTGTTAAAATGACGTTAAATATTATAGATAATGTGTGTATACACTAACGTAGCTATTCATTAACGGCGTTATTTCTAGCGCAATAAATAAGACGCATTTGGCCACAGTCAAAAACCATAACACTATGTGAAGCAGGTGAAGCCCGACGGGAATAATTAGTCATAATTGATCGTTTTTAGAATTTGATCATACAAACTTTCAAACAGCGTTTGGTCCGAAGAGGCTCCGAAAGAGATTTACAGATTTCAATGAAAATTTTATTTCGATATTTTTCATAAGGTCCTAAAGGTATAAATATAAAATCCTGCGCGTACGAATGGGAGATCTTTGACACCAAAAGCCGCGGCTAAGTCATAGTGTACTTACGAGTCATGTTTGAGGCAAACATAATACAAGACAAAAAACCGAAATAAAATAACTAAAGAGGCGAACACAAAATAATAAAGCCAGTCACAAAATGAGGTCACCAAATCATACATAAAATTCAGATAAACAGGAAGTGAAGTAATTAAGATACAGCTAGTTACAAAAGTAAGGGACTCGGAAAGGGGCCGCGAAGTTTAATTGGAAATGTCTTGGTAATATTGATGGGTTGCGCCTTACCGAGTTAAGCCAATTTGCTTCGAGAATTTGAGGACGAGTTCGAATTCCATTTCCGGAATTATAAGTACTGTAATTCAAATTCTACTTGATTTCATACTTTAGTGATCAACAGTCGAGAAATCGTGACTTTATGAATACTAATTTTATAATTGCTTTTGTTGCTTTGATAACAAAATAGCCTAAGTTTCAGCCTGAGACGAAATAAAAGTATGGACGGATCCTAACCTACGTGAACAAATGCGTCAAATGAAATGAATCATTTTTATGAAACTTGTGTGTATAAACTTATTTATTATGTACACGTGGTTTGCGTCTGTGTGGTTAATAGTAATGTATCCACAGGAAATTATTCCAGCTTTACCCGTACTAATTTGATTATTTAATATTGAGTTCTCGTAACGCACTGCAGCACGATCGGCATCCATTCCAAAATCTGCAACCTTTAACCGGCTACACTTTGAGAGTCCGTGATCTCGTCTTTCTATTAATGGTCTAAGACCTAAGGTTTCGGCTATGTAGTTTTAAAATAAAAATATTTCTTTCTATTCCTCAGGTATTAATTTTAACAGGCCTTTGCAAAATGACAATCATCTAGAACCAGCCAAACATCGATATATAAAAAAAAACGTAATCCGGCAATGGACGTTATTTACTTTTAACATTCAAATGTAGAAGTGGGTTTATTTGTGTGTGTGAATATAAATGAATTAATAAAAATCTGTTTACCTTTCATCATAAACTTATTGAACAATGCGCGGTCTCATCACTCATAGCGGTATTAGCGGTAGTGTACAAAAATAGATAAAAGTAATATCTATTAATATAAAATTAATAGAGAATTAAACTGCAAATAGATTAGCACTGAAATTGATGTTTTCTAAAAATAAAATGTCATTTCCGTAAGTATAATCAATTTGTTGGGGACGGAAGACAAAAATATTATCTGAAGAGTTGATGTACGACTTGAGAAAGGATCCATTCCCATGATGCCTCTGACCCACTTTACTTAAGTAGTACATCACTTGTTCCAAGTGGCTATTCGATTGGTCATGGAAAAATCGTTCCCGAAGTTATTTATTTTTTATTTGTTCGTAGAAAGTTGGCATTACAATAATCTATTGACATACATACAGTTTATTCAAAGAAAGAAAAATGATTATTCAGGACAAAAACACAAGATAAATAGTAAGATAATAGATACAAAATAAGTCCCAAATTGGGCCCCAACTCAGCATAATGCTAGCCAACAAGGACTAGCTGTTTTCTTCCACCTGGGACTAGAAGACCAGATCCAGGCCAGGGTTTAGGATCATAAATCTACACAAATATATAAGTATTATTATTATTATTTCTATATAGTGATTTTAGTTTTTAGTCTCTTTGGCATGGTTTAGTTCTCGCCAAAATATTATTTTGTATATGTAGCATTAATATATTTCTAAGTTTTATCTGTATTTTTCTCCTGATATAAAGTTATTGTCAATTTGCAGAAGAATAAAAAAGTGGTTTTACAATGACTTTGTTTCTATGTTCAGCCCTCTTCACGGCCTTGAAAATGAACTTATTGTCATATTTTTTAATGTAACTTATGCATTCTAATAACGGTTATAGGATAGTTTCTCCTGAATAAGGAATCGAAAATTACACTAGCAAAGTTGAATGAACAGAGTATCATAAAATTTAGTTAATGTTTATTTTGATAAAGCTTTGAAATCAATCGATTGAATTGAAACAGGATAATTCTTGCAGAATACAAATCCGAATTTTACACGAGGATAGTCATTTGGTAAGCTCTAGTATCTTAAAATAGTTTGCTTTTCATAAAATTTATTAAAACATACAAAATATTACTTATGATAATTTACGGTATAGCCATAAAACACGATCATATAGATAAAGCTTGGAATTCAAAATGGCGCAACCGTACACCGCTCAAGCTAATAAACGATCTATAAAATTAACAAGAGTCTTAAATGTTTCAATTTAATCCATTCTCCTAATGCCGCATTATCCAATTATCCTCAACGTGAATGGAGTAGCTATAAAGCACTAATAAAACTAAAACATTCAAAGTAACAGATACACGGGCCATTGAGTTGGGTCCCGAGCGCATCGAAACATAGTGGTACTCCAAAACGCATTAGCGTTACTCGCCCGACTAACCTTATGCATATTGTATGTTACATCAACTTATTTACATTGTCGCTAGAAGAGGATAAACAGACAAAAAGAATCGAAGTAGTTCGGCATGTCAATATTGGTTCTTCTCTCCAGACTCCAATGACATGCAAGTCAAATACATAATATATATTCGATGTGTAATTTCGTTTTAATGACGATTGAATTGAAGATTTCTTTAAAATTTAGTTATTATATTATTAACTTTATTACTATTTAATAACTCTGTTAAGATAAACGAGCACGGCATTTGTACATTATCGCAAACGATGCTTGTGTTATACAATAAACAGTAAACATCACAACATCTGATACTTAATAACAGACAGACCAACAAAAAATACAGAAAGAAACATATCCGAGATTTAGTCTACCAAGAATCGAATACAAGCTTTGGGCTGTGAAAAAATGAATGTATTTATTTCCAAATGGAATCTTACAGATTACCTACTTATTGAAAGTCATGAGACTACCAGCGCTTCCAAAGCAATTTTAATTACTGTTAAAGAAGAAGAAGCGGCCCAAGGTACTCCCCAGCAACATAATATTTTTTCTTCATAATTGTTTTTATTCCTCTTCTTTTAATGTAAATATAGAATATTTTTATAAGAAAAGTTAAGGCTTGACGCAACGCCAACGTCCTTAGGGATTTTTCGGTAGTAATTTTTAGGGCGATAGCGGGGATTCCATAGACGCGGTCGTTAGTAACGGGAACGGGGTTATAACGGACGGGCCTAGGCCGTCGAGGAACAACACTAGCCTTCGCTGTAAGATCTTCCTTTGAGACGGAGAAGCATTCCATCTCGCTCCTTTACTTAGTGGGGTCATCCCTTCAGACTAAAATGGTTCAGGTTGTTTAGTGATTTTTTTTCTTAACTTAAAACAACTATAGAAAAATTACGAAAAACCCACGTTACAACTGATATCGTGAAGATTTATGATATTTCTTTTTGGTAAACAGTGATAAGTAATTAGCATCGAAAAGTTGTTTCGTTTGCACCCCATTTTCGACCTTTTGCGGCAACAGGAGCCTTAATTAATTTTATCTTATTTCTCAAAAGAACGCCTTGTTGATTTAACTTCAATTTTCATTGTCCTTGTATCTAGTAGATGATCCGAGGCAAGAGCCCAGAAGCGGTTACAGGTTGTATTAATATTTGAACACAACATTGTTCAAATATATTCTTTGACAAAAGCTTCTTTAACAGCATCCCGTGATAGTGAGACGTCTTTAGATTTTTGTATCTCGTTCAAGGCGAAAAAAAAGTAGGATAATTTATATTTAATTATGTATTGTATGTATGTATTGTTTTGTAATGTGACATTTCTTGTTTGATATTAAAAAAATATAAACATTTATTTTCAATATTTAACTCACTGTCACACCTAAGAAAGTTTGACCAGTTTGGTGGATCTTTATCGTAGTTTTTTTTTAAGTTGATTAATTAATTTATTAAAAATTAGCCTTTTCGGAACTTAAATGTTTAACTTTTACTTGTGTAATTGATGCCAAATTTAGACTAACAATTAAGTCGTGGTAACTCAGAGGGTAAATAAGGTATCTGACGTCACATTCCAATGGAGTTGCTTCGAAATCTAGCTAGCGAGCATATTCCACTCAAAAGAGTTTTTCTAATGTAATTACTACAGGCATTATCACATGCTGACGGTAAAGTAATAAAACTTCGTGAGGAATAATTCTATGATGGTACCATTTATGGAAAGTACACACATATATAATAAGTACCAAATAACTAAAAGAATTTTTATGCCTGGAAATTTTTGACTGAACTTGTTAGCGGTCTATTTTTAAATCAAAAAGCAAGAATATGACTTGCAGCGCACTCAAGTCAACAGAATTTTTTCTTTAAACCTTGAAATATCTAAAGTTCTCTACAAATTATAAATTTAAGAGTATTATAAATAAAAAAGTTGCTTTCGATTAAACGGATATTACTTATAGTTACTGAGTAAATTGAATTTTAAGGTTTTCCCCTCCGAAAATAAACTATTGCAATTGATAGGATAGGGGTAGGGTATGACTCGTATATCGCATACCGATCCCAGATCAGTTTTATTACATTCCAAACACAAAGGAACGAAGGAATAATGGAGTACGTGCGCGGTCAAATATTGCCTTTCGGCTCATTTCAGGACAATGTCCTATTAGGAAGACAATGTTACTTGTCCTCCGTTCCGACCCATTACTCTAGATTTAAAAAGAACATACAATTATTGACTCAAGATAATATTTTTATATGTTTCTTTGAAACACATTTTCGATATCATCTATATATTAATACGTGAAGCAAAACTTTGTACCCCTTTTTAAGAAAATTGCGCGGACGGAGGAGTATGAAATTTCGCACACTTATAGTTTATATAGAGAAGAAGCGACGAATGCTAATTTTTTTAAAAAATTATGTTTAAAAATACATTAATTCAATAAAAAAAACCATTACACATCCTACCATGTATTTGACACACACACGCATATATACTCTTTTGTTTATTGTTCAAGTCAAATTAACAGTGTAGCCTTGGCGATATCTGTGATTATAGAAGTATTACAGTCTTTGACATGAATTATTATGGTCCAAATTTGACCACGGGTGACTACTAGTACCTACTTATAAATCCCTAGATGACATAAACCTCAGTTAATCATACACGCAGTTGAGTTCTATTTTTTTTAATACCAGTCTTCTAACATTCCCATTCAAGATTAAACATATTATGCAATAATTAGATGTCATTTGATAAGGTGCAAATGCAGCAAGATAAACATTTTATTATTATTTTCTTTTTAACCGACCTAAAAAAGGAGAAGATTCTCAATTTGTCGTGAAAATATTTTGTTTTTACTTTTATGTACGTACAGCCTTATTATTTGTACTTATTTGTTTCTGAACCGATTTTGATTTGATTCTTTTTGCGACAGATTTAGTAAAGCTTCAGGATAGTTTCATATAAATTTCATTCTTATTGGATAAGATATAATTACGTAATTTATATGTGACTTCAAGAGTAACTAAAAAGCAAAAATAAATTTCTTAATTTATGTTCTACTTGGCACCGACGTCATATATTATAGAAAACACTTTTTAACCCCATAAATGACGTCGTTTCCGTGGAATAGACAAAAATAGCGGAAAAGATGCGCTGCGATCGCATCCTTTTTGGAAACTATTAAACGTATATGATTGAAACTCGACATAGTGATGGCTCATAACCCGAACTAACACTTAGGATACATTTTATTCCAACTAATGACGTCATTTCTTTAAAATAGACGGATTAGCAAAATATATGGCGTTGCAATTTTGATGTAGACAACCGTCACTGTAATTCAATAAAAAAAATACGTTGTCAGGTTGCCCACATATCATTAATTACGTATTAGGTACTTCAAATCAGGTTGGCTGCGACGTTTCTTTATGTTTAGCTGTGCCGTTGTCTACACTATATTGACTTAGTTTCTTTAGTAGTCTGTGGTTTCTTTATAATTGTAAAGAAACTAAAGTATTGAAGGTTTATGTATATAAAACACCTAATTAAATTTTTATGTACGTATCATAGTACCACTATCTAGCGTTTTCCACGCGGCGTAGCCGCGAGAAAACTTTAGTAGACTATTTGTATCAAATCATCATCTTTCTTTAAAAGATTTTTGAATACTATTTAATCTTTATTAATGTATTTAATATCACAACAACAACCCAACATGTAGTCCCGTAAAACGAAACTCTTTTTGGAGAATGTTTCATTAATATTTATGAGCGGAAAATTATCGTCAAAACATGTTTGTACCAGGGATATCATCAATTTGTTTCACTTCATATTTTAAGGCAGCCTTTGTCATGTAAATGAATATATAAAGCTGCCAGTATGCGATCATGTTATGTTCATTATCTACTCCATACCTGTCAAAAAGTCAAGTAAGTAATTATTTATAATACGGTATAATACTTGTCCTAAGATTTATAACTAGCTAAACGTGGCCAGCCAGCCGCCAGCCAGTAAAAGCCGTGGCAGGTTAGTGGTCAGCGCACGCGTCCCAAATGTGAAGGGCGTAAGTTCAAATTCTGGGCGAAAATATACACATTAATATAAATAAATAAACTATGTAATAATATACACATTATGTCAGAAAACTGCCCAAGTGGTACAGTGGTCTGGCCTAATCTGTATATTATTACAGTAACCACGTGATAACAGTGAAGGAAACATCGTGCTGAAACCTGCACATCGAGATACACGACGTGTCAAACCTGACAAGCCGCCTTCGACAAGCGTGATGGGTATACTGTCCGTTCCCCTATAATGGGAGGCCTGCGCCCAGCAGTGAGACGGGCTGTTATTATTATTATTATTTTATTGCATGAGCTCAGCAGACAGGCAGACGACCCACCTGATGGAAAGCGGTTACCATCGCCTATGGGCATTTGTAACGCCAAAGGTGCTACCAATGTGTTGCCACCCTCTAAAGAGGGACTGGAACCTGGCAACTAATGCCGAAACACAACTCAAGGTTGTTATGGCGACATACTCTAGACCAGGGGTGGTTGCCATTGGAACGGGCAAATACCCTAACACCTAGCTGTGGGTTGCTTTGTCGCCTCTTACGAACAGCCGCCCGGCCGCAGAAAATTGTATTCTTTCTCCGTTCCTGCACGGATAAACTTTAGATAGATTATAGATAGCACGGATGAATTATAAATCCGGCCACGCTTGCTGTGGCTCAATCTGATAATAATTTTATTACGAAAGTCAAATCGTTGACTACTTTCCAAGTTTTGCGGAGACAGTCATACCGAAGTTGATTTAATTTTATAAATGTAGTATCTTAAAACAAATCAAACTGCAGTAACTTGTTAACGAAATGTATGATAAAAATATTTAAATTGCTGACGTGAATTTACTTACTGTAATCACCGAATTGGCTACTCATTTGACCTAATATCTTGTCCATAAAACACTCCCAGCATTCGGCAGCCAGATAATCAATTTGCTATGCATATGTATCAAGTGTTGAAATTCAAATATTTATCGTCAGTTCCCAGGCGCATGCGCTGGCCGACCGTTGACCCTGCACGCCCGCGCGCCCATGTTGGGCGAGTATGCGCCCGCTTTCTGTACACAGCCTGCGCTGGCGCACCCGGACCGGGACACGCCAAACCACTACAACTTCTCGATCATTAATAACGGCCAGTGACATCTATGGAGTACCTATGTACGTAAATTGTCGCGTGTATTAGCAACCTGTTATACCAGTATGCATGTATCCTCCTTTATGCAATTTCAGGTTATCCTGTTCGTGTGAGAAAGGCAGTGTTAATTGGTTAGACTAGATAATGTCAGTTCTTGTTCTGGAAGGAATCTGTCAGAGTCTTTGGCAGACACTTAAAGGGTTAGCAAGAATTTTGTATCTGGAAAATCTTAACGGTTTTATATTATAATTTTTTTATATCCCTCTGATGATCTAGTTTTCCAGGGATTTATTTTTTTATAATTTTCTATCCTTCAACTTTTTATATATTTTTTGTGGTATTTTCTTTATCTACTTACATATTTTAATCTTATTAATACAATTAATTTAAATTTAACTACTTAGTACAATTTGAGTTATTGGGTTGCTATATGCACTCTGATGTGTCTGCATCAAACCCTACGATATAGCTAAAGCTAATGTGGGGGATTGTAATAATATGATATTGGCCTTTGCTGGTTCCTTTTTCCTTGAATATTATTCTAAAACTTAAAATACTATTTACTTGACACTGCCTAGATCTACAGACCATGTTAGGTCATATTTAAAAAGGCAGATTTCCTTCCAATTGTAGAACTTTAGCTTCACATTTTTAACAATTACAATACCGAACATTCAGCGTTTACGTAAGTACCACAATGTGCTCTCTTATTTCACCACTCCATAAGAAGTAATATGCCAGAAAAGTTGTGTTCAAATGTAAACATCCAGAAACAATATGCAGATTGCCTTGTCGGTTATTTTTACGTGAGTCATAGATTTAATATTGTTATTTTTATAATAACAAGTGAGACGAATAGTGCTGAATATAACCTCTAGGTTCAGATTAAAATCCTAAAGCATGATCTAGAATTTTTGACATTTATTTTATATTGACATATATTCCTTTTCACACGAATAAGATACGAATACAGATTTTATAAAGTAGAATAATTATAAAAATAAAAATTCTACAAATTAAAAAAATACATGAATTTGATAAATTGAATTGTTGAAAATTATACGTTAGTGATTGCAGAGTAAAAAAACTTTTTAAGTAAAAAAAAAATATTTTAAAGTTGTTTAAAAAATGGACTGAAATAACTTTTTATTTTTTTTATTGCTAGAGTTCAGCAGACAGGCAGACGGCCCACTTTATGGAAAGCGGTTACGCGCTAAAGGCTACAAATGCGCTGCTGCTCCCTTAAGGGGAACTGAAACCTGGTCACTAATGCCGGAACACTACTCAAGGTTGTTATAGCGGCATACTCTAGACCAGGGGTGGTAGCCATCCAGTCGGGCAAATACCCTACCACTTGGCAACTATTCGTATTTATAAGTAAACTGACTTGAAATTTAAAATGATTAGGGTAAAAATCAAATAAGCTACATGCTACAATGGATCATTACGATACGATTTTAAACATTTTGCAGAGATACTAGTATGTTATGTTTCAGCTTAGAAACTGATGCAATGTTTTACTGATGGGAGTAATGTGTAAAAATAATGGAATCGATAACTCTCCTTTGGCAGGTGTTAACGCATTGAAATATCAAAGAGCCTTCATGTAAAAATTTTATTCGGTTAACGTTATAAGGTCACGACTGAGCATATCCTGCCTTTGTTCCCCTATTAAGTCGAGAGGAATGACATAATGACTTTAAAAGTACGTGGGAAGCAATCTAGGAAACTTAGATACATGTACTTGCACTTAGGTGTTGGCTTATTGAATAAGCGTCATCGTTAAGTAAAATGGCGAACTCCTATGCTTGATCCATCTTGACGGTATCAAATATTAACCAATATTTATGATATTTGATATGTAGATACAGTAAATTGAATAATGTTAGTGATTCTGCTGGATATGGGACCAAAATTTTCGCAGATCTATGTAAAAAAGTTTAATAAATATGATGTACCTAGAACCAAAGCAAAGATATTTATTACAATATAAACTTCAATTATAAGCTCTATTATGTAAGCTTTGATTAGTAAAAAGTTTATTTACACAGTAGCTCAATCACGATTCTACTTTATATATAAATAATACTTCTCAAAACCAATACTAGTTACAGAGACATGTCATACGTGTCATAGAGATCTTCATAACAAATATTTACATAGTTATGTAATATGTGTGCGCGCGAATTGTATATATGTAGTACTCAATAAATTTGAAGTTTACGAATAGGATGAAGTAGTTTGAGTAGTCGCTGTAAACGACAGGTCAGCGAGTCGCATCGGGCACATGTCAATTTAATTAAATGTCAACTCGGGCAATGCTCCCAGGCAGAGATTCAAATTCAGCGGATTAACATCATTCACTTTACAGACAGCCATTCACATCCATCCGTTCGAATTTTGATTTAATTTATTGAAAATTTATTTGTACGAATGCTTTATAAGATTTGAATACTGACACATATGGAACATGCTGTTGAATTTAGAATGCCATGTAAATAAAATATTGTTTGTTATTACGAATAATTGAGTATGCATTTACGAGTATAGCAATAAAATAATAACTTTCTTCATTACCGGACGGTAATGAAGAAAGTTATTACAGGCCGAAAATTCAGAAATGTCTCTTATGCCTCCATCCTATCTATTGTTTATATTCAATCAATCTAGAAAAATAAAATTGTTATTAATATTGTTACGAGTCGCGAGTTCGAATTAAAATGCCGTTAGAATTACTATAGAGTTTATTAGAACTATACAAACACGTATAACAGAGGTACAAATATAACCGAACACAATAAGTCCAAACGTAATGCAGAAAGTCGTAATTCGATAAAACGCGCAAAGTCCGTCACTTATCAGATTCTCGATTGTAGTAAACGCGTCTCGCTTCGCTCGTGGTTCTCGCTAGACTAACTCTTCCTCAATTGGGCCATTGCTTTATATCGCACAAATGCAATATATCCGCCCGGCAGCGTGGACAGTATTTCCTAGAACCAGCTTGTACTTTAAATCCGTAACACCTGGCTAAGGATTACAATACAACAATAGGCTGTATGCCAATAAGTAAACAAAAGAAGACGACTATAAAAGAATTTCAATGTTAATAGTTCAAATGCCGACGGGTAATAAATGTGCTTTGTTTAAGATATGCAGGTGGATTTTGTTTTTTTGTCGGGACCCGAGTTGGGTTTTTGTTAAAAATTACTGTTTTTGAAAATGCTTTTTAAAATTGACTACTTTATAAAGCCGACGCTACTTGTTATCAAATACTTATGATCTATTTGAGCAGTTATAGAAAATGAATTGTTGTTGGACTTTTTCATGTTAGATGTATGGAGGCTACACATGATTTTCAGATTTTTCGTTATTTCACTACATCATTGTGCTGCGACATATAGAATATAATATAATACAGCTTCCTACCAATTCTTACCCATAAAGATCTAGTAGTTTTATCGTAGTAATGCTGCCAGCTAATTGTTATCTACATAATTTAATTGACAAACAATTTTTATACTTTTAATCAATTACAAAATCAATTCCTATGATAATATTTTCTATTGTATAATACAAACACATTAATGTAATAAAATTATATACATAAACTTTGTAATGGAATACCTGTATTTATCAAAAGCTTCAGGTATCATAAATATTTGACTAAAGATTGAATGGTGTGTTCTAAAATAACTATAAATTTCCGTCATTAAAACTACAAAAGAGCGGATACGCTATAAAATATAGCCTGAAGCATAATAGCACAAAAGTACCGTGTTGTTCATTACACTGGACGTTATCAAATGATCTTCAACACATAGTAGTAGTATAAAATGTGTTTTTGTACGGTTATATATGATAAATATTTGTGATAAAATGTTTTTCCCATCACATACTTATGTAAAATGATTTATGGAAAATAAACATTTCGATAGACAGGATATAGAAAATAAAATAGGCAAACACACGCACATTGTTTGTATATCCCTAAGCTATGCGAGTTATGAATATATAACGGACAACTATGGGGCTGGTCCTAGACATCCAGACCATAGTAAATATCGAAAAGTTCATTTACAATGCTAGGGATCGAATACGAGACCTCTGTGTTTTAGTGAGTTAGGCGAGCAAAGGCTTCGACGACTCAACCATTGAAGCTGTCAAAGAATTTGATCTTAAATCAGTTCTAGACATCATGTGAATATGAAAATGATCATGTGTTTCCATGGGGTGCTTGAAAACTTCTGCTTTAAATAATACTTGAGTAGTAATATAAAATTAAGATGGTAAGGTAAGGTGGTTTGAGCAATGTATGTAGACAATCAATGAAAGCAGAATTACAAAGAAGTCTATAACAGCGATAAGCCTGGCAAAGTCAGTGCCGGTAGACCGCAACGTATTCACTAAGATCAAACTTAAGATATTTGGAGAAAGCTCAGGTAAACGTGTACATTATGTATGAAGCGATTAATGAAAGTAGGTGAAGCGAAGTGTCTGTCAGGATTGTAGCAAGTGGAGATCCATTCTCTCTGCCTACCCCAATGAGAAACATAGGCTGTGAAAATATGTATGCAATATAAAATTTACATTTTTCAATACTCTTATTCAAAGAATTTACTCACTAACGTTATTAAGTACAAGTAAGGGTAATTTATTTAATATAAGCAAAATAAAAGTCTTAAACCCATCGTTAACAGCCATAGCAGCTGGAAATCTTACTTCCGACTTCCGCTGCCTCTGGTTCCATGAAGAATCGGCTTCGATTGATTGAGCATGCGTTCAACCGTTCTCATTAATTACGGTTACACGCTATGTTGATTCATTAAAAGGCGATGTGTTCGTTCAAATTGAACGGATTAATACGCTTCTAATACGAGGGTAACAAACTTACTCTACGTGCTCAATTATTATTATTTATTTAAATATACAGACCACTAGATACAAACTTGACGGCCTCTGTGATTGAGCGGGCTAAGCCGTTGCCGGCCTACCTCACTGCAACGCAGAGGCCCCGGGTTCGATTCCTGGTATAGTAAATTTCGGAAACGTATTTTCTCCGTTATTTACTATGGTCTGGGTGTCTGGGATCGGCCCCAGAGTGGTACGTTCTATATTACCCATAACGCAAGCGTAACTTGCTTAATTTGGGGATATACAATATGTGTGTTTGTCTGCCGATTATTATTATTATTATTATATTGATTTATATATTTTATCTCGGCTACCCGGAAATAAACTAATGGCACGGGCCTAAGCCAAGTGTACATTAGTGGGAAGACTAAGATGTAGTGATTGCGACTTGATTAGATATATTTTACATTATTATTATATAAATGTAGTTATAATAGTAATAATAACAACCCATAAACGTCCCACTCCTGAAGTTTTGTTCTAAATTAATCACAGCTTGGTAGTTAACTTTTCTGAATTATGTTAATTACGCAAAAAAAAATAATGTACTTACGTTTTGAAGACGTTGCTGTTTACAAATTACTTATTATATTTTAAGAGACTTCTCTAGTACATATCTCTCACATTGTTTATTTTTAAATTGTCATTGATACAATTTACATACATAATTATTATTACATCCTTTTCCCATGAGGGTAGGTAGAGACGATGAATCTCCACTTGCGATGATCCTAACACACACCTTTCGTTTCATATACTTCCAAACGTTTTTTTTTCATTAACACGTCTGCTATTTGAACACGGTGAGTATGTCACGGTCTACCAGCACCCCAACTACCATCTCATATTGCTATTTTACACTTTTTTTGTGATTCTACTTTAATCTATTCTCACTACATGCACAAACCACCTTGGCATTCCTTATTCAACTCTTACTACATACTCTACTACTACTACATTTCTCAATCGACATTTTGTAAAACTTGTAATAAACTAAGCAAGTTTCATAATCTAATCAAAACTGAAGTTAGCAGAAAATAGTGTCGGAAGTTTCTCTTAGCTAGCCATCTTAAACTCGACACTAGAGATTGCGAAATTGCCAAGAGGTGTTCTGAGCTTAACGAATTATTAACTGTACAGAACTTAGTTTTAATAACTGCAAGCCATTTATTTCAAGTACCTAAAACTTTGGTTAAGATAATTAGACTTACTCCATTTTAGATGTATGTATATAATATATATTTATGTTTTAATTGTATAGTTATTGTTTTTGGGCAATTGCTTGACCTGTTTATATTGTTACGACCGACAAAGAGCAATGCACAGCTGCAGTTTATTAACTTTTTGTAAGCCATTTCCTTTGTTTACCTTATGTTTAAAATTTCTATTTAGAAAACAGCCTATTGTGTATTGTACTCGTTTATGGCCGTTTACAGGCATAATTAGGCAGGTGTGCAGATTACGAATTCTAAGAAATTCGATCTAGGTGGGCGGGCCATATTGTATCGGTGCAGCAATGGCTCAATGGCGAGATCGGCAGTCTAGCGATGGTCACAAGCGAGACAAGACGTGTTTACATTCGATAAGCTATATAGTGACAGACTTCACGCGTGTTATTGAATCGTGTATTACGTTGTACTAGTTGTATTCAGTTATATTTGTACCTGTGTTATACGTGTTTGTATAGTTCTAATAAATTCTATACTAATTCCAACGGCATATTAATTCGAGTCCCGTAACTCGTAACAATATAGAAGAATATTCATTTGGCTCGAAGAGAGTAATTTGGCTTGTCCTTTAATCTGTTTAGCTATATTTTAAACTAATTTAATTAAAGTTTCTATGTGTTCCGAATAATGCTATTTAAACTACTACTATTAATAATAATTGATTACCAGTTTTATAATAATAGTCGTGGTAGCGTAATGGCTAAACAAGACCTTGGACAAGCGTTGCGGGTATACTACCCGTTCCCCTTATAATGGGAGGCTCGAGCCAAGCCGTGGGACATTTATGGGCTGATATTATATTTATTATTATATTATAATGTTTGGCTCTTCTTCCGACAGTTTAGTCTCGTACAGGCTCCGTCGCGACTCAATCAATTTGAATGAAAATTTTAGGGATTAATAAAGAATCTTATCTTAAACTAGGATATGCCTGCGACTTCGTCCACGCGGGATTCCCGGGGCACAAAGAAGCGTAGCATTTAAAAAATAATGTAATCTATCGTTTTAGTGAAAACCGTGTCGGAATAAGCAACTTTTATGCACCCGAACAACTTCGAATCGCTCCCGGTATAAAAAGTATCACATATTTTAATACATAAAATTTGCTGTTACCAGCGAAAACCGCTACGAAATCGGCCTAGTAGGTTTTACGTGAGTCCCGAAAAAACATTGCATCGTGTTCTCCATCGTTTATATAGTATATTCCAGTTTTTTTTAATAGCTTCAATATTCAAACACGGCATGTTTAGAATTATATAATATAGATTTTTTGTGTTTTTTTTATTACATTGTATTCATTCTTGTAGGGTTTATAAATACGAATATAAATATTCAAGTAGCTCGCGAACAAAGTGACGGAACCAAGCCCAACGCGTCAAGCGACCAAAAGAAAAGTTTTATATGTTTGAAACAGCATGACTCGTCGCGCCCGGCGCTGGCGTCAACTTCCGTCGCGTCAATCGTCACATCGCCCGTCGCTAAGCCCAAAGTCGTGGCCGAGCCCTTAGTCATTTAAAAGCTTCTTTATGTAAACAGTAAAACACTTCCTGTAACAAGAGGACCACACACAGATTTACTTAGATAAATTTAAAACCCATATCCAGCTGAAGCCATGCAATTAATCGAGATAAAAGTAGGGTATTTTTTTTGTTGTTCAGTTATTGCCAGTATATAATTATATAACTAACTGAACGCTGCTGCGGCTCAACGAACCAAAATGAGAATACTCCACTCCTTTCTGTTCAGCGCTGTCTCCTGCCAGTCATAGGCTTGAAGCTCGCGCAGATCAGCCTCCACTACGTCACTCCAGCGATATCTGAGCTGACCAACTGGTCGCCGTCCAATTGGTTTGCCCATATCGGCTCTTTTCACCGCGCGATCCTCCCCCATTCTATGTAGGTGGCCAAGCTAGCGCAAGCGATGTGCCTTGCTCTCGCCTATTATATTGGGCTCTTCGATTTCGGCAGTTTTTCGGATCCGCCAGTTGCCATCGCTTCGCCATGTCGAACCCAGGATCGTTCTTAGGATCTTTCTTTCAGCCACAAACAGATTGTTCTCCTCAAGTGTTAAGGTCCAAGGTTAGGTTATAATTATATGATTATTTTAATCTAAACAAAAAATTACACAAATTAAAAGATTTTTTAAACATTTTAAAAGACAAATACGTAACTCCTCTAACCCCGATCCTAGCAGAATACTAATGAAGCCATGTAATTGCGGGGTTATCTTAACTTACTTAACTAATTGGGTATACGACACATTTTACAATAAATACTAATCCAATTTAAATGGAAAACAGCGGGCGTTAAAGAGCTTACATTACAAATTTCAGTCATCAAATGTATGACGTCATAACTGACATAATTTAAGTACATATGTGTAGTTAAGTTAGTTCTATTTAACACTATACAACACCTACATCGCCAGATTAGTCTAGATTATTCTTTAAGTTACGTTGCCTGGAAGAGATTGCTGTAAACGATAAGGCCGCCTATTGTTCCAAAACAATATTGTAATCGTGCATTTTTGTAATTGTTTATTTGGTGAGAAATAAAGTGTTATTTATCTATCTTTATATATATAATAACAACTCGTAAACGTCCCATTGCTGGGCTCGGGCCTCCCACTATAGGTGGAAGGACAGTATATCCACCACACTAGTCCCAGGCGGCTTGACAAGTTTGACACGTGTGATATCTAGATGTGCAGGTGTCATCACGATG
This sequence comes from Dendrolimus houi, assembly GCA_039645545.1. Classification (NCBI taxonomy): domain Eukaryota; kingdom Metazoa; phylum Arthropoda; class Insecta; order Lepidoptera; family Lasiocampidae; genus Dendrolimus; species Dendrolimus houi. The sequence goes on along the minus strand of CM077127.1, from coordinate 16,221,995 downwards.
TTTTCTTTCACCGTTGTTAGTGCGTGGTAATTATAACAATATGCATATTAGGTCAGAATACTGACTAAGTGGTGCATGCGTTCCGGCCAGGATTCGAAGCTGCGTCCTTTGAGTGTGGGGCGCGCGCGCTAGTCATTACACTACCACGACTTTTATCTTTATATATTATATATATAATTCTTTTATTCGTGTGTATATATGTCACTGAATTCCTCCTAAACGGTCGGACCGATTTTGATGTAATTTTTTGTGTGTGTTCAAGCGGATTCGAGAATGGCTTATTCGAGAAATTCACGATTGGACCCGGTAGGTGGGCACTGGAATCGAGTTATAGAATTTTATCTTTTTCAGGGCAGGACAACGTCTACGGGGACCGCGAGTCTATCTATAACATACCAATCAAGACTGTAACACTTTGTAAAATGATAAAAATGTGTGTGTCAGAGTTGATTCGATTTTCAACAATACTATTTAAGACTATCAAGTAGATCATTCAATTGGCTTTTCAACCCATACAGTGTCTTGCATCCAAAACAAAAACACACGATTTTGCTCTATCCTGCGTAGCTTCTTGCTAATTGGAGGCTTAAAACTCTTAGATCAGCTTTAATTCTATCATTTCAGTGATACTTAGGGCAGTCAGGCGGACCCCGGCCAACTTGGTCGCCTTAGATACGTTAGCATTAAAAACTATCAATAAATATTTACAGCATTTTTCATAATAATTATAAGAGGGTTATAAGCTCTTAATTATTAATAAGAGGTAAAAAAAGATTATAAATACCATCATAATCGCATACTGGATGTGATTATTTATTAATAATGTAATAAAATAATAAAACGAATGGATTCACATCCATTCGTTTTATTACAGGCAACAAAACAACCACATAGATCTAAGTACCCATAGCATAAAACGAGTTTTATGGACATTTGCAGTTAATGACTGTAGCTATTAAAAAGTTCTGTGCGCAAATAAAATCTATGTAAGGCTTAGAGGGCGCGTAAAAACCTTATGGCTCTACCTAACGCTAGAGAAATGCATTTTTAATGGCAAATGACTTTAGAATATGAAAGCTAGAAAATAAATTAGTTTAGATATTAATGTAATGTAATAATAATTTATGTATAGTTAAACCTTAAATCATTAATAGAAAAACGAAGTAGAACTCTCAAAAAGAAGCCGGTTAAAGCAACCCGATTTAGGAATTGGAAGGTAAATGCGCCACAGTGCGTTACAAGAAATTAGTAATAAATAATCGAATTAGTACAGATAAAGGTAGAATAGTTTACAGTGGATATATTCCTATTACCGACACAGACCCAAACCACATTTATACTACATGAATTTGCTCGCAAAAGTTTAAAAACACTGCTTAATTTCATTTGACGCTTTTGTTCAAGTAGGCTCTGTCTAATCTTTTATTCACCTAAGAGTGGAACAAACTCACAGAATAGTGAAGAAAATAGTTTTGATATAACTACACGTAATACTGGGGATGCAATCGGTAATAATTCTCATAAGGAAGACGAGTAAATAAAGGTACTCATATGTACAAAATGAAAGGTAAAAATCGCCATTCTCAACACCGTAGACAATGGTAACGATGAAGTTGTGTATGCTACTATTTTACGACAACCCTCAGTTTTCCCCCGTCCCACGCGTCTCGCCGGCGTCACTGAATGGCTAGACGACGCGGCACCGCATTGTGCCACAAAACAGCTTAGACAAACGAGTCTCACGTGATATACCTACCTCCTGTAATATTTTTGACATCCTTTCTTTAAAGAATATACTTATGAATGTAAAATAAATGAGCTGATCATAGATATGGAAACTATTTTTTGTATTTATTGAACCTATGTTATTCTAGGTGATGAAATGTAAACGAAACTTAAGGAATAATATATCATTCAGTTAAATATTTTATTTCCATTTAACTGCAGTTTAATTTATGTTAGTAAAATACTAGTAATAACTAAATGAAAGTTCAATGAAGCGGAAATTAGTTATAAACAAAAAATAGATAAGTGGTCAGCAGGGCGCCCTACACGAAGAGTTCCGTAGAGGTAATGTGGCGGATTGGCGCAATGGAGAAGGTAGGCTTTGTACAAAGTTGAATTATTTAATTTCTGGTTTTACAATATAATTCAGAAAATAATTTCTAGTAGCTAATATAGAAATAACAATGTCAATAGAATGTAAAAATGTTTAGAAAAATAAACGTATAAAAAGGTTGTCCTACAGTAACAATTGTCGACTGTTTTCGTCATTGGCTATGGAAACATAAAAAACTATTGAATCGAAAATACTCCTCATTTAAAAAAATATAAATCGGTTACTCTTCAAGTAAATTTTCGTTGAAAGTATTTTGAAAGTTGTAAATTTTTTAAACTATTTTCCTCCTCATATTGCTAAGGTTAGAGAAAGTAGGAGGAAGCATAATTATCCGATTTTGAACCTAATTTATCTAGTCACCTACAGACTTAAATATAAATATTTAAAGAACATCGCTACGATTTTTAAATACTAAAGATAAAGAAAAACTATACCATAGGCGCGCTCTCTAATAAAAACATTAGACAATCTTGTTTGTTACAAGATGAGAGATTAAGAAATCCATGCGTCAGAGATCTAAACTAAGCGAAAAAAGTCACGGGCAGAAGTAGTGCCTACATAATATACGTCAACGAAAAAAGTAATACGCTCTGTAAGATAACGTATACGTAATATAAATCCATAACATTCTATTACATTGACAAATAACTTTTTCTGTAAGAAAATAAGCAATTTTTCCTGCGGACCTCTTTAGCCACAATATTTGCTCCCAATCCAATAGCCGTCACTTTTTGTTTTTCAGACTTGTTATTGTAACATGAATGGGATCTAGTTTCTTCGATTTTAAGCTTGCAAAAGGAAAATTATTCTTTTAGATTTTAAGTTAGAACTTGCAACAAATTATGGGAATATACCTACAGTAGGTATTTTTTAATTAGCACAGCTTAGAAAATACGTAACCAAAAAAGGAGTACATACTCGATTAAAGAACTGTTTAGAGATATCCCGATTTTAACCATTACTACATATTTTTTTAATTGTATGACTTAAGCACGCAGTCAGTCGTCCTACCTGACGAAAAGCGGTTAACATCGCCTAAGGACATTTGCAACACTAAAGTTGATGCAAATGCGCTGCTGCACTCTAAAAGGAGACTGGAGCCTGGCCACTAATGCTGGCCGGAACACAACACAAGGTTGTTCTGGTGGCATAATCTAGACCAGGGGTGGTAGTCATCCAGACGAGTAAATGCCCTACTACCTGGCTCTGGGTTGTTTTGTCGCTTCTGACAACAGGCAGCTCGGCCGCAGGAAATTGTATTCTTTCTCCATTCCTAAACGGTTATAATTACGGATAACATTTTTTTTTTAATGTACAAAAGTAATACGATATCAATTATTTTACTAAATATGATGATCTAGCTTATATAGATTAATAAGTAATTTCATTTTAACCTAATATTCTACAAAATAAATTATATCTACGAATGTGTCCATTGGTACTTTACTTAGTCACTGTCTGTTAGTGCGCATTCACATGTTCGCATGTCCATTACTTGTGAACTATTTTTTATTTTTCATTATCACTATATACTATAATAACTAAAACGGTTTAGAAAATAAATAATTAATCTATACAGATAAATAAAATTGAAATGTCTGTTTGTAATTTCAAAATAAAAATGTGAAAAAAATCAGGGGAGATAATTTGGACCAGGAGATTCCGAAAAAGGCATTTTTTAGAATTTTTGTGTCTGTCCATCTGTATGATCCGGCTAATCTCCGAAACGGCTGGATCGATTTTAACCGGACTTTCACTGACAGATAGCTGATTTAATAACCTAGGCTACGTTTAAAATTAGGCTTCCGCTAAAGTAATATCCACACGGACGAAGTCGCGGGCACAGCTAGTCCATTATATGAGTTATTTATACATTCGACTGAGAATATACTAATTAGAAACATTATTTAATTGTGAACATAACCTAGTAATTAATTTTATAATCGATATTAAACTACTAATAGTTGGTTTATCTTTATTAATAGCTTCATTCCGAACCATAGAAGATAAAGTGAAACTAGCTTAGGAATTACCAGGTATTTTATGTGAACCAATTTTAGCATTCATCCAAGCGCGAAGTTCATTAAAATTAATAAAATCGATTATGTTTTATTACTATCCGACTCAGTCTCGTGCGAATATTATGTCTGAAACGAAAATAAACCGGAATAGCTGAAACTTGTAAAATTCAATAAAATGCTATTTTATTGTATGAGAATATCATTATAAGTCTCTATCGCTAAAAAATCTCCATGTCTAAAATAACAATAAATTGTACCTTTAACAATTTACAATGTAGTATTTTCTTAAGTTATCGCGATTTGTAAACATAATCATTTTGTCTTTCGTGATCAGCTACTGAAATTTGGCCGCAGCGTCGAAATAAACATCTATTAAAATGTCGTGCTTAAAACCGTTAAAACATAATTTTAATTAAATTTACAATGTGCCTTTTTCCAACCAATCGAGGTCAGAAGTTTACGACGTTTGTATTTGATAGGTAAAGGGATTAATAACACAATTCAGAACCCCAATCACGGCTTCTATTTATTTCTGGCGTACAGTGCCAAGTCGCAAACGGCAAATTGCAACCTATTCCACGACTGCAGCGTACGTGCAGTGCAGCAGAGTTGATAGCGTACAAATACAATCTACGAACCGATGGAATGACACGTGACACAATTGTACCATACATCATTTTTTAATTTCTAAAATTTAACAAAAGAAAATTAATAGAATATTTTGTTAAAATTTCCCTTTCTCTCAGTTTTACGTTTAACATTCCTTCACAGAAATGGATCCTTACAAGCTACTATGAGTTGGTATTATAATAGCTATTTTTCAAAATCGGCCGATTCAATTCCTGACTAGGGTAATTGATTTTTAAAAAACCTAATGAGACCGCTTAAGTTTTAATCAAAACCGACTCCGAGAATCTTTTGAGTATTTTTCGCTAAATCTTATGCCGCAACTCTGGCAAAATTTTATTGCAATGACTTTAAGTAGGTAAACAGCGAGTGTTTTTTCCTTTTTTATTTTTGCTGTTAAACGCCTTTGTTCCGGATGTTTGTTGTTCATTGCAGTTTTATATTGGTCCAGCAACAGCTTGCTCATTTTTATCCTCACCAAAACGGATATTTGTGTTTAAAATAAATACTGTGCAGCATGCGCAAGTCGTTATTGCATTTGTTTACACGATATTTTTTTCTCGACAGTTCCGCACATTATGTAAATAAATATTATCATCCTATTTATTAATATTTAACTGTTTTTCTTGGTTATAAGTTTTATGGAAATAGTATCAACTTACCCCCGGTTTCTATATTTTACCGACAGTTGTCTGTAATAGTAACTGATTGATTTTGAAGCTACCAATAACAGATGGTTGAGAGGGCTATACGAGCGTTCACAAGCTCATTGTCAGTTAAAAATACTGTCGGTTATCAGTTACCAATTCCCTCCCAAGCGTTTTGATAACGCAACACAGTTATGGTAGCAACACGCAACGTAATTCAATGAGTTGACGTAAAACTACAAAATAAATATATTTTTAAAAGAAGCGACCTTTTGTGATATACGATTGTCATTAAAAATCAAGCTTTCAATCAATCTGCTTTAAAAATACTTACAATTACAGAACCATTTTATATGAATGTTGCATGAATAAAACGCAGGAATGTAAACAACATATAAACTTTTTAAATAATGATTGTTCCAATGTCATTTGTTGGATTTGTTGTAAAAAAAATATGAAACAGTGTTGTCACTTCAGAAATTTTTCGCTAGTTATAAGGATTTGTGGTTTTCGATCGCAATTTTTTTTAAATAACTTAAGACTAAAAACAACGGTTTTTGTGGTTCCAGAGTCAAATGACGTAAACTTTGTGGGAACCTTGTCCGATTTTTGTTTTCATTCAATTGTTTTAGGGAACTTTTTGTAACGCGACCGTTTCACACAGATGTAGCGATGGATTTAATGTGTTATTTGAAGCGATGTTGCAATTTATTGTTAATGACGTTAAATATTGACAGTTAGTACGTACTAATACGTTATCTATTAATAATGTTATAATTATTCACAGTGTTATTTTTAACGCTATATTTAAGACACATTAGGTCACAATCGATAATTATAACGTTATCGCAGGTGAAGCTCAAGAATAACAAAAAACTGTAGTCTAATTAATGACTTTAGAACCTTTGACCTTGTTATTAGAAAGGCGGCATTAGTTTTATCTGTGCTGGCAACAACTGAGAAATGAGAACTTTGTTGTTATAAATATTTGTCGACGAAAATTATGAACATTACGAAAACGACATCACAAAAAACAATACCTATCCTACATTCTGGGATAAACTACATAAATCTATCCCAAACTCCATCTCTTTTCCAGAATGAAAGTATCCTATGTCTCTCCTAGATATTGAACTACTTATATACAAAGTTTGAGCCAAATAGGTCCAATAGTTTTCCGTGAAAGCATTATAGGCAAACAGAAAAATATACTTTTGTCCCCGAAACTATCCCGTTTTTCGGAATAAAAAGTATTCTATGTTCATCCTCGGCATCAAGAAAATATATACTGAGTTTCAGCCAAATCGGTCCAGTAGTTTATCCGTGAAAGAGGAACAGACAGACAGAAAAAGTTACTTTCGCATTTATAATATTAATAGGGATGAATAGTGAAGCAATATTGGAATTGGAATTAGAACTCTTAAAGGCAGAAATAGCAAATTTGAAAGATATAAATAAGTATAATAACTTGACTGATAATTTCTTTTATTTTTCCTTCCAGCCATTTTAATATTATATAAAATTATTAGACTAGGCATGTTTCCTGAAGAGTTTCTTGCGCCGCGTCTTTCAAGCTATAACCTTTTTGCGAAGCGGTGGTAAATTAGATTAGGCTCCCATAGAGTAAATAATAACCATAAAAAAATTAAACTAAATAATTAAAATGAACAAGTTGGCGGTAGGTTAAATAAAACTTTAACAATACTCGTTGACACTTGACATCTTTGTCTTCCGTGATCACAGCCACTGAAAAGTGGCCGAAACGTCGGAATAAACAAAATCAAATAAATTACCGCGCTTAAAACCGTTGAAACGTAGGTTTATTATATATACAAGTCGCAAAAACTTAAGAATATATTATATAAATAAGAATTAAATGCAAGTTAAAAGAAGAAGTAAAAAATTAGAGTTTAATTTAATTTAAAATCACCTATTTATAATGACAAATATACTGGCAACCTCACCAAACAAACAAAACTGGCCGAAATCGGGTGGTAATGAAATTCCTACGAATAGTAGTGTTGACAACCAGCGCTTATAATATAGAAACACTTCATCTGTCGTTTCCATACAAAAAGTCTACCGATCGGTTAGAAAATCTCTCCCATCGGTAGTTGGTACTTTCATGAGTAACTAACTACGAACAGAAACATCAGTAGAGTTACCAGGCGGTAATATTCTAACTATCGGTATCAAAAACTAATCATTTTTGTAATATTGGAACCGGGCATAAATAGCAATACGGCAAGCATTTTAGGATCGCTTTCCGCTATCAGCAATTTGGAACCAATTTTTAGGGTGCCAATACTTAAAGTTGGAACCCTTATAGTCATATTTCATTGGATGTCTGTCTGTCGTACGCGTACCGGCTAATTATCAAAACCGCGTCTCTACGGCTGTCGAAGGTTATTAGACACCCTGTGCAATAAATCCTTACACTGGCTAACTTCGTATATACCTTCTGTTTCTCATTGTTCCATATATAAGTGAGGTTGAGTTTGGTTGTCACCCCTATTGAAGGCATGCTTCGAGGTGTCGTAACGTGATACCTATGGTTAGATCTCGCAGCGCGACACTTGACGCTAGTAGGTTTAGTGGATAGTCTGGTGGCCGGCGTCTACAACTGCTTCCGCATGAAAAATGTATGCAAAACGGCCCCCAGTAGCTCCATATACTCCTCCTTGACCACCCCCGGGATCCGAGGGGATGCGCAAATGCATTCCCCTAACGATATAAAAGAAAATGTGGTTATAAGAATTTACTGCCATTTCTATAGATACAATAGAAGCCAATTTTAATATCTTATTGCAAACGTATTTCACACGTTCTTCGAGTTAAAACTGCTAGAAACAATATTTAATTTTTTGTATGTTTATTATTTGGTATACAAAACGGCTGTCCGTGCATTGTAAAGCGGATTTTCGTGCGCTCCATGATGGTAACAAAAGAAACTGTTTAATGTTAAGGCACGAACGCCTTACACCTCAGTCGTATTGCAATTCGACAAGCATTTATACATGTCTCAAATAACAGCCGAATGGTTAAATCCTTTGGATTAACGTCGATCTCGGATGTATTGAATAACTCCCCATTTAAAACTGTTAACGCTGATGTCATGATATAACCTTGGTTTAATCTTCTGTCAGGGGCAGGGCCACATGGAAGGTCGAAACACAATTTATTGATTTAATAAATTGTCACGGTTAAATTCTGATTTCATTTTTAATTAACTGCTAACTATATTATGCCTTATTTATATTCTTCAGAATCGCTGAAACACCTACTTTTTTATTTATCTCTAAAAATCTAAATATGAATTAACACATCCTTAAATTAAGGATTTAGATATAAATTTTCATACCCTATTTCGCTCCCATTCAGATTGTTTTTTGAGACCTATGTAGTTTCAGGGACACGGATTTCTTCATGGCAAATTTTACTCAAATGAAAGATAACGAACAGCGTTACTCTTTGAAGTGATTTCTCGTCAAGTTTTAATTTAAGTTATCGAAGCTTTTTCCATAATTTTAATGTCGGTGATTTGTCGCGTAATTCCTTAAAAAACCTATAAAGCAATATAATTAAATTAAGAAGACGGGGTTTTTCATATTTTTCGGCAGGAAAACTTCGGAATAGCCAAGGAGGGGGAATTTGGAAAGTAAATAAGAAATAATCTAGAAAAGTTGCTTAAAAGTCTTTCGCTTTAATACATCATATGATGATGTAACGCAGCTTTTAAATTTCAATTTCGGAACTCCTTTGCAACATTCAAAAATATATTTTCACATATTGGAGAATGGTAGATCCTACATTTTTGTACACGTATCGAATTATCTGTAGCCTTAGTATTTAGACCATATGGGTTCCTTATTATGGGTATATAATTCTAAAAATAAACCTAAAAAATGCAAAATCTGGCATTATATTAGTGTAGCTAAGGTAACTAATACAATTAGTATGAAGTTTGTATTGGAGTGTTCGAGATAACGATTACAGTGGTGGGTAGTAGCTATATTGTGATAAGTATGCACAAACGTTACAGTTCCGGAACTCCAATATTACTTAAATCCCCTAGCATAAGCTCTATCTAACAATAAAACTTCGGCGTGTACCGTTACCACGCGATATTAAAGTTAACATAAGTCATCAATATCCGTTAGTAAAATACCCTCAATGGTCGTTTCTCAAGAAAATTATTATCAAAGGCTTTTAAAATGCATAACTTACGGTGTTTACGCTACTTCTAGTAAGTTAAGGCAGTTTTTGGGAAAATTATGACCAAAGTTTTAAAGCTTCAAACTTCACACTGCGAATGCATTGCTTCAGCCATTATTTTTCACATGTCACTTTGAAAATGTGGCTAGAAACGCGTTAAGTCGTTCAGTCAACAAAGGCTAATAACTGTTAAAGAACTTTTGAAGCATCGCCTTTTCAAAGCTTTAAAACTCAACTGTGTTTTGAATGTTGAAACTTCATTTTTGTTCGGTAATACTTGTGTCGGTTTGCCTTGAATGGTGGGCGGATCGTTAACTTCGGTGGAGTTGTAAATCTCGCGAATGACTCTCTTTATTGACGTCCGCATTACTAGACATCCCACCAGCTGACGACTCGTAATGACATCAAAAGAGATTTTAATTGTTCGCCTAACCGACATCACAACAGTCGTTATTAGCACTTGTGTTATACTAATCTCTAATCGTCTGCTAAGCGGTCTATGGAGAGATTAGAAAAAAGGTTTGTGTTTACTGATTCTTTAAATTTATAGACAAGCATGGATTGAAAGACTTTCAAGTTCTCTTTATCCAATAATTATTATAGTTTATGACCGTTTCAAGTTTATTTGTTTCACTAGTCCAAATGTTCTAAGAAACTATAATACATTTTTTATGAAATTTATGCGATTTTTTAAAATAACATGTTTTAGTATTCAAGTTTAGACAAATACTCATCCGACTAGAACTTTATAACCAAGTATATCACCTAAACTGTTAAATTATTAAAAAGTTAGTAAATAGTTTAAGCATTTATGTGTGAAAAATTCGAAAAAGGAATGAAAATTTATAGCGTAAAATGTAGCTGAATGGAACTCTAAAACAGCTTCGAAAAGATAAATGGGCTTAAAATTGCATTGCAGTCGTTCTATAAAAGCAAGGCAATGCAGAGGAATCAGAGGAAGGTACTAAGAGGGCCGATTCGACCAAATACAAAGTTACAACCGTATAAGTATTACTGGAATAATTTTACTCTTTATAAAAATAAATAAAATAAAAACTCTTGGATATCTTTGATTGCATTTTTGCGTGCAATTCTAGAAATAAATAATACTCCGTATTGTTACTCTATTTTCAATGAACGAATAAAGAAGGAATTGATCAACAGACTAAAATTCATGATATACTACTTCCTCCCAGTCAGCGCAATCAGAGTCACAATCTAATTTCTCAATATAATAGTAGTAATGTCAAAGTGAAGAATAAAATTTCATTTCGTTTAGAAAGTGCGTGAAGTAAACTTGTGGTTATAGTTTAACTGTATTTATCGTTTTAAAATAAACATTTATACTTAAAATGTGTGACGAAAAAATTATTTCTTCCCCTAATACACCTTGGTCGCCTTGACAAATATTCGTAATTACGGTCGGAATCTTCGAAAAATTTTCTCAAGTGTTCCATTATTTGGTTGGTAAACTTTAGACATCTATCTAGAATGTATGTGGTAGGTATTTTATTTTATTTTATTTTGATTACAACTCTTGGGGCTGGCTCGATCGGTGTAATATCATGCTCTCACAGAATATCGACATGAAAGGGTTAGTCTTGACCAAATCGTATTTCGTGCGATAAGTGAGAGTTCCGATGGCCCCTTCATCCCCCTCCCCCTATCCAATCTTCCCTATCCCTCCTATCCATTCATCCTCTCTATATACCATAATAAAAATATAATACCTCCTGCCTGATCCCTCTACCTCATCCCCCTACCCATCCTAAATAAAGGTTGGCAACGCGTTGGCTTCACTCCTGATGTTGCCAACGTCTATAGGCGACGATAACCAGTTTCGAAGAGCTGGGCAGGCCGCCTCTTTGCCAGCCAGCTTCACTAAAAAAAGTCTAAGATATAAAATAACGCAAATTCGGACGAAACTAACTAAACATATCGTGACCTGTGCCTACAGATGTAAAGCCGATACTCGATAACAAAACATTATCAAAAAAATACAATTTCCTTTTTATTTTTATTTCAGATAGCCCACTTGATGGAAAGCGGTTACCATCGCCTATGGACATTTGCAACACCAACGGTGCTACAAATGCGCTGCTGCTCTTTTAAGGGAGACTGGAACCTGGTCACTACTGCCGGAACACAACTCAAGGTTGTTATGGCGGCATACTCTAAACCAGGGGTGGTAGCCATTCAGTCGGGAAAATACCTTACCACCTGGCTGTGGGTTGTTTTGTCGCCTCTTATGACAGGCCACCCGGCCGCAGGAAATTGTATTCTTTCTCCGTTCCTGCACGGATAAAAACTTACTAAACTTACTCTTGGAGTATAATAGTACTCATTATTCTGTTATATTTACTCTCGGATAGTTATCTTATTCTTAGTTTAGTAGCTGGTAAAACGGAAATTTGATTTACTCTACATTTAATCACTATTCATTCTTAGATTTATTTACTCTTGCTTAGTCGAATCGACCCTAAATGATGTAAAAGTTTATTTATTTCACTACATATATTTTGTTATTTTCTCTCTTTCTTTTCGTCTTTTTCCAATCATTCTTATTATGGCGGACATCCTCTACCACACCAAAAAGCATCAGGTCATCTTTCACACAATATACCCATCTCATTTTTGGCCTACCTTTATTGTTATATTTCAATTTTCTTGCGTTCTCGTGTCTCTGTACTGTACTCATTCTTGTAATAACATTCAAGATTCCAATGTTCTTATCTCGGCTGAGTGGCGCTTTAAGTCTATCACTTTAGTAGCCCAGATTTCGGATCTGAATAACATTGAACGGCCTTATTATAACAAAAATGATCTAATATTAATCATATTAATATTAGATCGTTTTTGTTACTTTTAATTTAATTTTTAGGTTCTCCTGGTGATAATTAGATGCTACCTTTAAAATAGAGTCAATGAACTTTATTATTTTGTAATGTATCGTGGTGAGATGTTAATATTATAAAACTGTGATCTCTGTTCAATGCTAAATAAACTCGAAGTTCCCATACAAAATTTTGATTTTATTTCGTATATATGTTTATACACATATGAGTGTCTAAAATCCTACAGTTTAACTAGAATTAAGAGCGACTGAATTTTTAACTACCTACGCCGCTTTGACTGGCTTCCTGAAAGCCAATTTCGCTATTTCAGTTAAGTGCAAGCTAACATACTTTTGAAATTTAACCTGTGCTTAAATGTTCATTAGAAAATCTAATCCAGTTAGATTAATTTAAGCATAAGAATATTATAAATAATAATAAACAAGCGCGCATGGTTTCACACACAGTAATAGTTGTATATGTGAGGAATGTCCACTGTTTGATTAAGTAGCCCTGAAAACATTTCATCGAAATTACCTCATAACTTGAAAATGACGCATGGTCCTAAATTAATTGTCATTGAAACTATTTTTTGAGAAAAAACCATTACCTTTTTTCAGAAACTTTCACGACATAATTCAAAATTTACAGCGGGGTCGAGGGTGGCTTCAAAGAAACAATTACTAAGAAACGTCTTTATAAGAATATATCGCTATAAAATTATCCCTCATATAACGTATAACAGACGCCAGTATTATTTACTATTTTACTAGATTATTATGAAGCGTCATTTTTAAATAACACCTTCTATCCGCATTTCATCTATATAGGCTCAGTAAGTCAATTTCTGACAATAATATTTCCCACATAAAAACAATTGCAGTGAAACACAAACGTAAAGATTATGAAGGTTTTATAAAAGTTCCATTTCATCCAAAATGGATATGAAAATCTAAAAAGACGAAAGCAATAATAGGTATTTGCTTTTACATAATGAAATTTAGAGTCGCCAAAGATCAACTATTATACACGTCTAACCCATTTAAAAATTGGGTTATGAAATTCGTGTTAATAAAGCCGCCCATTAAAAATATCTAATAATAATTCAGGATAAAGTATTTCACGCAACATTAAGATTAATGACAGTAATTATCGAAATTACTTTATAAAGGTTCTATGCCTGTTACGGTATCGTTTTGCTAATTAAAATGCAGGCCAGAAACCAGCAGAGGGCTGGCATAAAACGCAATAAAAGTAATACCAAGCGACGACGATTACTACCCGAGCCCTCGGATTATGCCAAAACATGAACTGGTTTTATCGCTACCATCTATGTGTAGTCGTATAATTTTATGTTTTCTTTCCTTTGGGAAGCGATATTTTTTCGATCAGCATTGTTGGCTGTTTAAGGTTACGATATTTAAGTCACATTGTGTAAGAACAATAACTAGAAATTGCAATCGCCCAGTAAAAAAGTGATTCTATGTCACAGAACATTTTCCCCTTGTTTTTATGATGTTTTATATTTAAAAAAATTTATAGATCAAACCAGTCTGAATAATAATTTTCAATACAGATTCAAAGTTATTGCAACCGAATCAGCGTGGTAAGCTCTAATGTTTCATAAATACCATAGTACTAATATATCTATTAATAACAATAAATTTGACATGTCTAACAAATTCCATTTATGATTTGAAAGGCACATAGTGAAGTAAATTTACCATATATAAATACAATATTTCGACATTCAAGTTTCGTTCCTCAAAGTAGTTTAAATATTACCAACTACACATTTTATAAGAATTTCATATAATAGGTAACTAAACATATTTCTATGAAAACGACTCATTGACTCTTCGGGTGATCAGAGGACTGGTTCCTACCTCGGACAACGGATCAGTATGGCGATCCAGAAAGGTAACGTAGTCAGCCTTCTTGGATCCTTACCCATTGAAGTCGATGATCTAGGTTCAGTAGAACTTAACTTGTATTCTACCTATGTATAATCCTTTAAGGCTAGCCTTAAAGGATTATACATAGGTAGAATACAAGTTAAGTTACCTTTATTCTACTAGTTTATAATTTAATGTATAATATATTATTTTATTACATTGTCACAACATCTAACAACTCGATAACAAAAACTATGTTTCTTACATACATCTGGTTTACATTTGCCATAAGGTAAAAAAGAAAGGGGAAAATAACATTCAATGCTTTGCACAATTCCATAAATCCTCGGAGTGAAGGCTATGGGTGTGGTAACGGAAAGGTGTAATAAAATGGGAATAGAGAAAAGGTAAGGTAATGAAAATGGAACTTTGTGGAATAATATCAAAAGAATATCTCAGAGTAGGTTAAGCTGGGTTCAGCTGTCAGCTTTGGAAGTAATGTGACGTCACCACGGATAGGTAAAACAACCTAAGAAGTACAAATGTATGTCTTGTTTTGTTTATTCTTAACGTCATACCTTTACAAAGAGCTCTCGAAAACACCAATTTTTCAGGTGAACAGAAGGCGTTGTACGTTGTACAACGGATCAGTATGGTCATCGAGGAAAGTAACCTAGCGAAGCTTCTAAGGACCTTACATAGAAACTGTAAAAATGGTTGTAAGAAACTTTAGGTACAATACAAATTAATAGGTACTTATTAATTAATTACATGGGTTTATTTATGTTACATTTTCTTTATTGCTCTAGTTTGTCGTTGTCAGCCTACCGGCCATTGCTGGCTGTATGCCTCCCTAAGTTTGTACCTTATATCCTGATCCTCCATTGTATTTTATAATGTATGTATATATTTTGATTGTAATCTATACTAATATTATAAAGAGGAAAGATTTGCAGTTTTGTATGTTCATAACGAATAAACTCAAAAACTATTGGACCGATTTAAAAAATTATTTCACTATTCGAATGCTACACTATCGCTGATAAGCCATACAAAAATTAGGGATCCCTACTAAAACTTCAATAATGTAACCCATCAATCTAAACAAAATACTTGGCGCTGGAATCGGATTCTACGATTTTGAGGAAATTTTATGTGTGGGGTCCCGGGGTGGTTTAGATTCACAATTTGTCCCGGTAGATGGCACTGGAATCGAGTTCTACATTTTTATTTTTATAGGACAGGACAAGGTCTGCCGAGACCGCTAGTAAATTGATAATTTAAAGACTTGATGAATTCTAGAAAATTATAAAATACAGAATCCCGCGAAACATTATTTAGGAGACATTAAAAGGGCTTTCACAAGACTTCGCGTTCTTAAACTTTTAAAAATCATCTCGAAAAAACGTCTCATTTAAAGGGGAAATATAATTGTATGTTACTACGAGTCACATACATTACTTTCATGTCAATTATTGACAGTCGATATACACCTAATTTTATGGTTATATATGTTTTACAATAACAAATTTACAAGTCACTTATACCTCTCCCTCTATAAGTATAGATTTCAACAATTCCAAATTTTTATAAATACGATTAAATAAAATTATTTATTTTTACTTTGATTGATTTAATTGTGTATTCTGTTTATAAGAAACTGTGTTGGTATAAGCAAGAAGTATGTTTCTGACCTAGATTTTATACCAGAAACAACATCCCAGCATCAGACACCCAAAAGTTGTCTAAAAAAACCGCAAATGGAAAAATAAATATCTCAAACAAGCGTAAAACGTCTCTGGCGATTAATTTTCTTGACAAATAACAGTAGGTAGCGAAATACTCCGAAATGGCATTTACCTTTGTCGCAAGATAAATAAGTTTCACGTCAAGAA
Organism: Dendrolimus houi; assembly: GCA_039645545.1. NCBI lineage: Eukaryota > Metazoa > Arthropoda > Insecta > Lepidoptera > Lasiocampidae > Dendrolimus > Dendrolimus houi. Next base: position 16,205,742 of record CM077127.1, on the reverse strand, counting down.
AATGAAACCGGAACCACGGTAAAATGGATACTATCTGTTGGGATAGGAGAATGATGTTATGTAAACAGAGATTATGTATATAAAGATGATGTAAAAGATATACTAAGGCAAATAAATGTTATTTTAAATGAAAATGCTGCTAGTAATCTTTGTCTTTTTACAGAATTTATAAATACTGCATTATTGTTTGGGCTATTATCGTATTATTTAAAAACGGGAAATATTCTAACGTCTTATACCTAGAATTAAACTTGATACAATTTTATGCGAAAACTCAATAAATTAAGAGTGTTTTTTTAATATAATAATTTAAATAATAATAATTTACTTCCTTTTTCTGAATAACTACTTCAGATTGACGGATCCGATAAAATTATGAGGAATCTGTTTTGGTTGTGAAAGTGAATTTTGTAATAAAATAGTATCTAATGCAAAATACTTTTATGTCTGTATTCTAGTCTTTTTGGGCTATACTCTTTTAAAGATATCAAGATTATTATTAATCTTAATAATAAATAAACGTAGGTACTATTTTAGAGACACAGGCTGTGTCACATAGCTGTAAAATAGTACCAACTTTTGTTAAGTATCTTGGTTAATTAGTCGATACATAAAACATTTAGGCAAACAGCTTATGTTGGATAACTGAGAGAAATCCCTTGAGAATGATCCACTTGAACAGGATTTCTAATCAAAGTTAAATTACTGCTGAAAATTTATTATAGAATTACATTAATGCTAAATAGATGTAATATTAAGGGCTAAGCAGTTACGGAAGGACATTCAAAACATACATAAATAATATTTACGCTCTTCAACCTCGAATACTTAAAGTCATCGTGCCACATAACATTAAAGTTCAATATCGGAACCAAGAGAGTTTACTATCCCGACACTGTGGGGTTCTACCAATACAAAAGGAAACGGAATATATGTTACTTAAAGAAAATTACTTTATAAACCAAGAATTACAAATAAAAAACCACATAAAATACATGCAAGATCAATCTCAAAACAGACATTAATCATCACATCTCACAATAACCATTATGGCAAATATACTACCTAACCACATAATACCAAAAGTAAATAATCAATCATTACACTAAAGGAATCTTTAAATTCTAAAAATATAAAACATAAACTAAAAAACTATTATCAAGAAAAAATAATTAATAACAGCCTTGTGATTAAGTATGTGTGTGTGTGTGTCTGTGCGCGTATATGTGCGTGTTTATATGTATATACATATATTTTACTATATGAACGATGGATAACACGATACTGTTACAGTTATTGAGTAGTATAGTTGTTCTTGTCGTGTTTTTTTTTAAAGTTAATAATTGATTTTGTTATGTACCATCTTATTTCTGAACGATCCCTCTTATTTTTGAACGATACAATCGACCATTTCCTTAATTGAATCATAATGTTATATTTTTATTTATTCGCTAATTAGCGCCTGTTTTGTATAGAGTAGTTGTCTATAATTTACAATAATTTTGTTACATATCCTTTGTATAATGTGATAATTGTGTACAGATTATAATTCAAACCTCTCAATTGTATATAGACGGTATTCACTACATTTTATTTTCATGTTGGCAGACGCGATAGATTTATACTGTGTTCGACTTATTTTATTGCATATAAAACTTTAAGTATAATATTTTATACAATATCTTATATAAAATATTATCTGAAATATCCAAACAACAATAATGTATTAAATTCTTGTCATGCATAATCCTTTAATTAAAATAGTTTATGAATGACTTAAATCCGCTATCGGTTGTTCCAATATGCTGAGTTTCGTATACTGTAAAATTGGAGGGATGTCGAGGTCTTCTAAGAATGCTTGTCGAATTTGAATAGTCAGAATGTAATGTGTTAAACCGTAAGGTTCTGTAAGTTTCTAATTATAAAGTATTGTGAGCAGTTGCTGTTCTTTTACTACCATAAACCCTTCTGAGTTGTTGCAAGTATTACAATACAATCTTTATTTACAAATCTTGTATTTATATAGAATAAGTTTTACTATAAAAGCGAGGCTGTGTTACATCACACGGAAACCTCATAGGTTTAAGTGGTGCCTTACTAATATTTCATGATATAAAATTATTAATATAGATAAATAAATATAAAAAAACGTAGTCATGTCTGTAGTTGTAAATAGTTCTATTCCATATTCTGTACCACTTTTATCGCCAGATTAGCTAAGAATTTCCTTTAGGTAGCATGCCTAGAAGAGGTCATTTTAAGTGATAAAGCCGCCTATTGTTTTCTAAACAAGATTCAAAGCGCGAAGTTGCAATGAGACGAGTCAGCACTGATACTTCATCCACTAAGTCACCACGACTTGGAAAGTTACATGTAGTCCGCATTGATAAAATTACAGTATTGTTACGACCGACAAAGACAAATTCACACCTGCATACCTGTTTTGCGCATTTTATTACTTTTCGGCAATACTTCCTTTTTTTACTTTGTGTTTAAAATTTTTGAATAGAAAAAAAAAACAGCCCATTGTGTATTGTAATCTTTTATGGTAGTCATTAGCTAGGTGTGATTCTAAGAAATTCGGTCCCTGCGGTCAGGTAGATATATTGAATTTGTGCAGCAAAAAAAGCAATACCCAATGGAGAGATGGTTAGTCGAGCGATAACCACAAGCGGAGCAAGACTTGTGTACATTCGTTAATCTAATTATTGACGGACTTTGCGCGTGTTATTGAATCGTGCATTACGTTTGGACTGATTGCGTTCAGTTATATTTGTACCTATGTTTATAACGAATAAACTCAAAAACTACCGATTTCAAAAATTCTTTCACCATTCGAATGCTATCCCTGATATCCCTGATTAATAAAGGGTATATAAAAATTAGGAATCCCTACTAAAACTTCAATAATGTAAACCATCAATCTTAATAAAATACTTGGCGCTGGAATCGGGTTCCACGATTTTGATGACTTTTTTGTGTGTTTGAGTGGGTCCCGGGGTGGTGTAGATTCACAATTAGACTCGGTAGGTGACGCTGGAATCGGGTTCTAGATTTATATTTATTCAGGGCAGGACGTCGGCCGAGATCGCTAGTTAATTATATTTATAATAATAGTTCGCACATAAATAAGTCAATGAATAAATTATATGTCGCCTCAATGAATTGTTACAAGAGATATTCAACATGTGGACATATTGAACCTTTCACTGTGTATGCATTACACGCCGACGTTAATTGCAGCTCGATAAATGCATATTTATTTATGTTTTTGTGTATTACATACGCGTCCGTCAATAAGAGCATTATTACGACCGTATATCTTATAATAAACGCTATCACAGTTTAATTAGGTCACTTATATTCGAGAGATATAATATGTTCGCTGTAAAATACTCATAGATTGAGATGAGTCCAGTCCAGTCATCCCAGACTTATGTGATTTTAGGAAAGATGAATTTTTCAGTATCGGTAGTTTAACATAAACTTAGAAAGGAATGGATAAGTACTCGCTAAGCTGAAAGCGGGGCCATTTTTCAGGTAGCAGGTATCAAAGGTGGAAAATAACCACGCTAACTTATGTCAAAGTAGCAAGGCTAGTTTTTACATATGTCATATATGATATTGTTATAAACGAAGATATTCAGTTCCCAGACACTTCCTGTGGGCCATAACTTTGACAGACACTTTAAAAAATAATGGGAACTTCGTCATTTTAGGAAGGCTGAATATATATATATATATATAAGTATAATATTTTAAAATATTTTTCAATGAGCCAGACAAATCTGACGGGCCAAATATCTTCCCATGGTTATTTTCCACCTTTGATAGCTGCTACCTGAAAAACGGCCCCACTTTCAGATTAGCGAGTATTCATTCCTTTCTAAGTTTATATTAAACTACCTATCCTAAAAATAAAATATAATAAAATTAAATTAATATATAAGTAGTACTTATCACTTAGTACTACTTATATACGATATCGTATCATAAATTACTATGTTTATAACTATTGTCAGTTTTTCTTTAACAGGCTCTGAGACGATTCAACGGATTTCAACAAAAATCTTCAACATAGTAACGGATATATGATCATATGACCTTTACAATTTAACAGTAAAACATTTCAGATTAAAATTAATATTATTAATCTCTAGGGAAATTAAGGGAAATAAAAGTAGCGCGCGATCTTAGTACTCAACATAATTAAAATTATATATGATGATACCCAATGGATGGATATATGTATAACTACAGCTGTAATTAAAGTATTTATTAATGGGTTGATATAAATAGCCCGAGAGTAGATATCTAGAGCTAATGTAGGTTAAGTAAAAAAAATTGATGCGCTATATTTTAACATTTATTAACTGTGATGAGGATGATGTGGTCATCACGTAAAATTATACGAACTTATTTCTATGAATGTAGAAAAAAGACACATTCTGCATATACCCAAGAGTGTTACGATTGTGTTTTAGACAACTTTCAAAGTTTTATTACAATAAGAGTATTAGTAAGAAAAATTAATATCTAATTGTTTTCGTAATAGAAAAAAAAAAACAAAAGATGTATTACTCTGGAATAATTAACTGAATAGCTTGCAATGTTTCAGAGCCATGAATAGGAGCTGTTTTAGCGAGTGATCTGACCATCACTTACAATACTTTAAAACTACTAGATCTTGTCGTATTCATACTAGAATAAAAGTAACCTATATGCCATGCCAGGCTTTAAAAATACATGTAATGAATACCAAATGTCATAATAAATAATTCAGTTCGTAAATAAGGAACAAACAAACGTACTCTTGACAATCTACATTCACATTTATACATTAATGTTTTTTTTCTATGGAAGTATAGGTTTGCGTTTGACCACTGTCTCACCTGATGTTGACTGATGACGCAGTCTAGGATGGAGCACGGTTATGGAAGATACCTATTCACTCGTGACTTGAAGACTTCAAGATTGTATTTGTCCGGAAAAACAGACTTCGCCAAATTATTCCACTCCTCGGCAGTGCGCACCAGAAAAGCTGAAGCGAATCGCTTGGTTCTGACTGGTGGTGTTTTCACCATGTGACGGTGGCGCAAACCGGTGCGTCTGGTTGTCCGATGGTAAAAAGGGGATGGAGGAATCAGCTCGTGCAATTTGAAGGAACACTCCCCGAAATGTATCCGATAGAAGACAGTCTGCTCCGCGACCTTGCGTCTATCGTACTGCGTATCGTATCGTCTTGCGTAATGTGGCATCATGTATGTTTAACCCACTCCTTTAATTAAACTTCTATAATCTACAAATAGCCAAACGTATTAAAAGCTGATTAGTAAACTAATACTGCAAAAGATAAGACCTAAGCCAACAAATTAGAGCGGTTCGCAATGACTTTGCCAGATCAATAACTGGATAAACAAGTTTGGGTGGGGCACCGACCCTTCTATGATCTTAAGGGCGCAGATGCCCATACATGGCACAGGCATTAGGGACAGCCGCTGCTTAATCTGACATCTGCGCAAGGATAAACGAATAATAATTATTCTGGAGAACTGGGCAGGATTTTCACATTGCTTTATATTTGTATAACACATACCATTCCAGGGTTAAGTGTCGAAAAATTCATTTTTAATAATTTGCTTTAGGTACTATGATATGACGAGGCCAAAGTTATTTTCCTGAAAACATTGTAAACCAACAATAAATAGATTATAAGGGAAATCTTAACTATTATTACACATTATGAATAATAACACAGTTACTATCTCTCCACATTTGGCCAATTCATTTAATTAAAATAGTTTTAAAGCTAACCATAAGTAATTAAAGTTGGATAGATTATATTCAATTGCGACAAATATAGGCATTTTTATCAATATTTTTTTAGCAAAAGGCAAGTTGTACAAGTTTCTTTTCAAAATTGTTTTCTATGATATTGATTGCTATTAAGCAAGAATTGTATTTATGTGCAAAACCTCGACCGTTTGATTAAATGTAAATGTAACAGTTGTTACTGTTCTGTTTTTGGCTTTAGTCGAAAATTTAAGAATAAGAAATAATAAGTCATAAGAAATATTGACAAAACTGGTTCAAAAGGTTATAGTCAAAACTGTAAATCTCTCCCAAAATTACCATTAAATCTAATTCATAAAGATATTATTATCCTGATCTGACAAAGATAGCCATGATATCAGCAGAATACTTTATAAAACCGCTAGCCAGTCGTGTAAGGTGTTCAACTCGATTAAATGTAGCTTTCTAAAAATACCCGTCTAGAATCCATACAGGTTTATCTCGACCCATTATCGGTTCCGGCCGGGTTCACTTGGTACCTAATGAAATAGAAACCTAAGTGATCCAGAACAATGAATATTGTCTTAAATTGCTTTTAGTAATGACGGCCTAGCTTTCGTGGAACGTGACCTATGATTGGCCGTTCAAACTTCATGAAAAAATTAAGCAGCGGGAAATAGATCATATACTATATTTCTACATTATTCTACATATAAAATATGCGTCTAAGTTCATAAGTTGCAGTACTTTAACACTAATTTTAGTTTCTTATTATAACGTACACTCACGGAATTAAAATGTTCGTCATCTTAAAGTCGAACTTTTGCTTGCACGAGTACGAGAAACAGTACTGTCAACATTTTAATAAATGTTACGTTTATAAAATACTAGCTGTGCACGCGACTTCGTAGCCATAGATTTTTTTTCTAGGAATCCTAAAATAAAGGTAGCCTAAGATACTGCTATATATATCAGCTATCTGCCAGTGAAAGTCCCATCAAAATCGGTCAAGACGTTTCAGATATTAGCCGGAACATCCAGACAGAAAAAAATGTTTAAAATTGATTTTCCGATATAGGTACCGTATATACTTTCATATGCATTTAGTTGTCGTTGTCAGCCGATCACCGTCTACTGCTGGACGTGGGCCTCCCCAAGTCGGCGCCACTCATCTAGGTCCTCTACCTTCCTTATCCAGCGCCTACCGGCGACCTTGCGCAGGTCGTCAGTCCATCGGACTCGATGGGCGACATGCATTTAGTTAGAAGCTGTTATTCTGACGTTATAAACAGACACTTAATTTTATGTATTTGTATGTATAGATAGAATCGTGAAAAAAGAAACCTGCAATTTTAGCAATGACAGACGCTGAAATTAACAATAAGAAACAAAGAGGATACTATTACAATCACTACGCTTATCATAAATATTAAAACCAATAAAAAGGTTTTACATCTCTAAACAAATTCTTAGAGAAGATTGAAAATCAAACAACTTTCATCTAAGTAATTTTAAACTTTACTGTCCAAACAGTTATTTCTGTGAACAGTCTGTTCTGTGACTCAGTTTGAAAAGGTAACATGTGCTCGCGGAAGGTTAAATTAATTAATTTTAAAAGTGGCGATTGTTTTAATTCCGCCACTGTACATATGTACAAATTGTTTTTCCTTAGAAGATCACTATCGTATTGTTATGAAATTTTATACTCAGCATTTTTATTATACTTTATTGTAATTAAAGTTATCGAGAGAGTCGATTTGCCCGCTGTCGAGGCAATACGTCCGAATTAAACCTTTTAGCTACAAAAGTGTGTGTTTCACTTATAAAAGGACCCAACCACGAGACACCATCCTAACAGTACATTACAAACAGGATATTTTAAATAAATTACACTATTTAATGATGTTTAAATGTCTTAAACAACTTAAGCCATATCTAAAGTTAAATATTACAGTAGAATTTTTATTTTATGATTAATAATCATCAAAAGACACAATTAACCTAAAATATTATCCAAAAATTTACCTTGTAAGAAAAAAAGGTATAGGTATAAACATAATAGTGACTTTATTTCTGTTTGTATGTTTGTTTTTAATGGCCTTGACATTTAACCGATTGCCATAAATTTTACGATTACCATGGAGTACCATTATAATGTGCGGATCACGGCAACTTTTCGCGAACTCACCATTATTATGTTTAATACACATTATAACTTTAGATAAAGTAAAAGTTGAATACTTTTTACCTCATAAAATAGGATTGTTTCCTGATGGAAAGCGGTTACCGTCGCCTATGGACATTCGTAACAACAAAGGTGCTACCGATGTGCTGCTGCTTTCTAAAGTGAGGGTGGAACCTGGCCACTAATGCCGGAACACAACTCAAGGTTGTTATGGCGGCATACTCTAAACCAGAGTATACAGATCCGATATTAACGCGTAGGTCCATTTACTGTACGTAGTGTTTTCAAAAATTCTGTTCCTTGAAGTTCTAGAAAAATAACATTTATAACACACAGCACCTACATATAAATCCGTTATGTATGATACCTTGTTTTTCTATCGTTTCAAATACTTTGAACACTGTGTCTCAAATTTAAATAATTGAATTCGTAATATTTTAATTAAGTAATAGATTCTGTTAACGCCGACCTATTTGGTCACCGCCTCTTTGTTTCCTTTTTTTATTTCGCCGCATCTGTCCCTACGTAATGTGACATAGTCTACGTCCGACCGCTGAACGCACCGCAGCTTCCGCGCAAACCTCGCCGCGTTTTGTGTGTTGTGCCGCATTATACACCCGCTTATATCAACCCGCACGCTGGAAAGGTGCACGCTGTATCGTTCCAACTGGTCCACTTATTGAAGGAACCGCAAGACGCAAAAGAAGGATCACGAGGCAGAAGTGCCTGCCGCTGCGAAGCTTGCATCGTTCGTAGCGTGTCTTTTTTTTTTTTTATTGGACTTGACTTTATGTTGTTGTTCCGAAGACCTCACAACTTTACCGGGGTTTTCGGGGCGAGTGCCTTTGCGAAGCGAAGGCGCTCGAGCCCGGGAGGCAACTTGCTCGAGGGGGCTCCCTAGGGAGTTTCACCTCGGCTGGACTGTTGCCATGAAAGGGGGATGAATCTAATGATGGCCACCATAGGGCGACACAATGCACTAATTGAAAGCGGGCGACGGGTAATATAAAGCCCGAGAGGAAGGATCCCGGCGGACCGGGATCGGCGGTTCGCGGTGGCCTATACTATCTTACTGCCGTTTCGCAACGTGTTATGGCTGGGAGAGAAGAAACGGCGAAAGAAACTTCCCAGCAACACGCCTAGTCTATCCTATGGGGGGCTGTGTCTCCTGGCGTCCCTCGCAGGGACGTGGAGAGATCGTGATTGGCGGCGTCGACGTCGCCGTCTGTGTCTGTCTGTCGGTGCCTGCCAGCCTGCCGTCCTAACCGCGGGCGGGCTGATCCGAGCCAGCCGTTTTGTGATATCGTCGACCTTGTCCATGAGGATGTTACGCGGTCGTCGCACGAGAGCCTTTCGTCGAGGCTTATAATCGGACGCGGACACGACGAGGGGATTTCGATGGTGCGGCGCTAGATCGAAATACTTACGCGAGAGCGACGTAATGTAGTTTTTGATGGAGGGAAGCTCCAGATCGCGGTGGATGTCGACGTTACGCATATAGAGGGGAGCACCGACGGCTCTGCGCATGAATTTATTCTGAACGATTTGCAGTTTCTTTAAAAGGGCAGGCTTGGCATGGCCGAATACCACACTCGCGTATGTCATGATCGGGCGGATGCATGTTTTATATAGAGTAAGCTTGTGTCTGAGGGACATTTTGCTTCGTTTATCTATCATGGGTGCTAGACGACCCATCACAAATCGCGCTCTATTCCGGACTATAGTGATATGCTCGTTGAAGCGCAAGTTCTGATCTAGGGTGACACCCAGGTATTTGGTGTACTTTGCCCAGGGATCTCTTGTTCGTAGAGCGAGATGGCTTTTAAGCGAAGGCAAGCGCGTTTGGGAGAGCGAAGCGTGCCCGGGGAAAAGAACATTGCTGCGCTTTTCTCCGGGTTTACCTCTATCCTCCATTTGCGAAACCATTCGCCTAGCTCTGTTACAGCTACCTGTAGCCGGACGCAAGCCATTTGTCGGTTGTGATCTGATGTATAGAGTGCGGTGTCATCCGCGAAGAGGGCCAACTCTACATCTGGAGTTTTTGGGATGTCGCTGGTGTACAGCGTGAAGAGTAGTGGAGATAGTGCCGAGCCCTGTGGTACACCGGCTGTGAGTGGGTGAGGGGACGAGCGTGTTCCCTCCACTCGAAAACGGAAGCTACGGCCTAGGAGGAAGTCTCGCAAGATGAGCACGAGTCTGTCTGGTACACCGAACTGGTACAGCTTGTAAATCAAACCGTTATGCCAGACCTTGTCGAAGGCCTTAGCTACGTCAAGGAACAGTGCGGCTGTTCCTATAGGGCGACGAGGGCGATGGGCAAAGTGGGATAGTATGTGCTCCGTGATGCGGTGCACCTGTTGACGCATGAGTGTCTGGCACGGAATCCAAACTGCTCATCGGGTAGTAGATGTTTGCTGATGGCAAAATCTCTTAGTCTAGAGAGGATGACCCTCTCGTAAAGCTTGCTGAGTGTGCTCAGTGGGCTGATTGGGCGGTAGCTGGACGGTTTATTAGCCGGTTTTCCAGGCTTGTGAATACCGATGACGTCTGCTTCCTTCCAGATCGCGGGAAAGAGCAGTTTGTTATGGCGGCATTGAAGATGCTCACTAAGATTATAATCAAGTGGCCGGGGAGGAGTTTTAACACGCGATTGTTAATGCCATCGATCCCTGGGGCCTTTCGTGGTTTGAGGACTTGATCAGATCTTGCACTTCTTCCACCGTGACTGGGTCGAGTGTGGTTTCCGCTGGTAAGGAGGATCTACGTTCAACCTCGGAGTCCACCTCCGTCAGGTGTGACTGGTCGACGTTTTGTGTAGTGGGGAGCATTGACGCTCTAGACTCTGAGCAAGGCATTCGGCTTTCTCCTCATCATCGAACGCCTCGGTGTTGTCGGCTCTTTCTAGCGCGGGTATGACAGTGAGGGTATCTGATTTGAGAGCTCTAGCCAGCTTCCAGTACGCCTGGTGAGTTGGTTCGATATCTCTCAACGTTCTGTCCCAACGTTGTTCCCTGACTTCCCGGATACGTAGTTTGACCTCGCGCTCTAGTTGGCGGAGTCGGACTCTGTTGTCTTCGGTGGGATATCTGTCGTGAGCTCTGGAGGCGGCTCTCTTTTCCCTCAGCAGTACCCTCACTTCGTCCGGCAGGCATAAGTGGCGGTCATTCTCCACTGGCACCTGTCTGGACGAGTTCCGCATTGCGGATTGAAGGTGGCTGTTGAGGGCCTCGATCGCCGTCTCCGTGTCTTGGTGGGATTCGATGTGGTCCGGGATGCGGTCCAGGTCTTGTGATTCGGTTGCCTTGAGGAGGTCCCAAGTCTCAACCAGTCCACAGAGGTCCTAGTTTCAGATGTCTGGTCCGTCTGTTGTCCTAATTTGAGGATAACCGGGCGATGGTCCGAGTCTATATCGTCCATCGTTTCGATCGAATGGAACTGAAGAGTTACCCCCTCAGTAATGCTAGGTCGAGAGTGTTTGGGGTCCCCAGTCGCGGTTGGGGGGTATCGTGTGGGGTCATGGGAGTTATTATATCAAACAAAAGATTGTCTGATATATTTATTGGGGTTCTGCCATTGGGGTTAGTGGTATTGCAATTCCACTGTTCGTGTTTACAATTCAGATCTCCGGCTATTATAACAGCTGGGCCTAAGTTGAATAGGGCTTCTAGGTCTTTCTTAATAAGGGTTTTCTGGCACGCGAGGTATGCTGAGACTATGACTAGAGGTTGGTGGCCAGTCATTGCTAGTCTGCAGGCGGATACCTCCATACCTACTAGTGGTGGGGTGACTAGAGGCATGCAGTGTAGAGATCTTCTGAAATAGATCAGGGTGCCGCGACCACGGCCTATCCTGTCATGTCTAGTGACTCGATAGTTAGAGATCTTTGGATCTCTTTCACTCGGTTTCAGGAAGGTCTCCTGCACTAGTAGTATATCTACTTGATTGGTAACCAGGAAGTCATGGACCAAGTCGCGCTGGTTTCGAAGGCCGTTGGCGTTATAAGTCGCCAGAGTCAATGAGCGTGGTTTATTTCTACCTACTTGCGCCATTTGTTACCGGTAACAATAATTTAACTAGGTTGTTTAGTTATAACGACCTAAGTACCTGGAGGAGGTACGCGTGATCCATTTCGATCACGAGTTGATCCCGGAGGGAGGGTTGATCAGACTCTGCAACTTGTCTTAGTTTTCGAGCCAAGAGTTGGACCTCTGCTAGGTCGAAAGGCAAGTTCTTGGCGAATTTAGTCGCCAAGGCTAAGTCCTCCGCTAAAGAGTGGTGGGGTGACGGCCCAGAAGGTGCTTTTAAAATGGGGGCGGGGGCAGGGGTTGCTTGGGGTAGGCCGGCCAAAATTGGGGCGCGCGTCCTTAGTGGAGGAACGCTTCCGTCGTGGGAAGACCCGTCCAGTGATTTACCACTGGAGGGGGCCGCCACGAATGCGGGGTTTGTTCGGCACTTTTCTAGTGCCTTTTGGGCGTTGCCCTTTCCGAACTTACGTTTGGGTCGGGGGCGGCAGGACAGCCTCTGTAGTTAGCGGGTGACCCGCTTGGCCGCAGAGAATGCAGCTCGGTGGCTCCGGGGAGTCCCGGGTGCGTGTGCACTCCGAGGTCCCGTGGTCGCCCAGGCACTTGACGCACCTGGGACGGGATTGACAATGTAGGGCAGAGTGCCCATAAAGTTGGCAACGATGACACTGCCGCAGTGTATGTTTTTCGTGTGGGCGTTCCACACGAAGGCCAGAGAGGCCACAGACTTTCTCAAGTTCGAAGATCTTTTTCCCCTCTGGGGAGAGGTCGAGGACAACCAATACTAGGTTTAGAGGAGACTTTGTTGCGTCGCCTCTGTGCATACGGTGCACTTCGTGCACCGGTACATCTTGGGACTTAAGGTCCTCGAGAATGTAGGAACACTCGATTTCCTGTGGGAGTCCGCGGATTACAGCCCGAAGGCGTTTTTCTTCCGGCAGGGCATAAGTATAGTAACCGATTTTACGGTCACATAATAAGGATGTTAGGGAGCGGTGGTCACTTGAAGACGTGACCATAACTTTGATGCCGTGTTGGGTATCACGGGCTTCTTTTATAGAGATTGCCTTACCTGGCAGCTCCTTAGCGAGTTGAAGCCAATGGGCTTTCTCGCGGATGATCAGGGGTGGCGGCGGGCGCTGTGAAGGTGGCCCAGGGCGGCTGGAAGGTGCCGCTGTTGGTTTTGCCCGCAGTGGGAGCGGGGTTGGGGGGACCTCCTCTGGGTCTTCCGTTTTTGGTACGATTGACGGTTATGAAACCGTCATCGTCCTCGTGGTTTAAGGGGATGTTCGCGGGAGGCGCGACATCCATGGGGGTGATTTCATCGGCCGGTGGAAGAGGGGCATCCCTGAGGTATTGCGGACCGTCAGGAGATAATTCGATTTCTCGACGAGAATCGATTACGCGGTGTATGGGCGATCGCGAACGCGATGTCGTCGAACTCGCGGAGCTCGATCGCGGTTGTCCCGACGCGGAACCGCGAGAAAACGAGGCGCGTGATTTTGGTGCCACACGGTGGGCATCGTTGAGCGGGGGTGCGGGCGGCGGGCGCACCGGTAACACGGCGGGTACGGATGCGGGGGGCGCGGGCGCTAAGGCAGAGCGCAGGTGGTCAGCGATAAGCGCGGTGGCGGGGGTCGCGGGGGGTGCGGTGGTCGCGGCAGATGCGGGTGCGGGGGCCCCTTGCACGTGTAAGGGTTTCTCGGAATTAAGTTCTGAGATAACGGACGCCATTGATTGGGACTCCGGAGTCCTCAAAAATTGGTCGAGCGCTTGAGGGAATTGCTGTCGTAAAAACGACAGCAAACCCTCCAACAGCAATGGAGAGAGCTCCACGCCGTCCATTGTCCCTGAGGGGGACGAACGATTTGGTGGAAAAACCACCTGATGACGTACTTTTCACTGCACTGTCACAGAAAAAACACAGATCGACCGGGTGAACGAACGAACACAACGAACACGAATAACGGACAGCCGAGGCGGAGCGGGAGACGTGCGCGCGCGACGAACGACAACGGGCGAATGTAGCGTGTCTGGTGCAGTGACCTATCCTATAAGTCCTTTTCTTCTCTTTTATCCCCGCTCCCGCCAGCGCTCATAGATTTTGTATATTGAATAGGATACTTAAAATTCTTAAACACACATTCAAAAAAGAATGGGCTGTAATGTAGTTGATCCCCCGATAATGTATCGACTCCACGACAACGTGGGGCAAATATAGGATCCCCTATTCTGCATTTTTTGACCATTAACTTTGATTATTTATGCTATTTACCAACTCAACCCAAAAAACATTAGTTTTCCGAGGGCTCATTCCGCTGATTGCTTTCTGAAATTGTCGTTTTAATTTAAAGCCGTTTCCCCTTTGTTCGAGCTTTTTATAAGAGTTAATTGAATTATAGTTTTTTTTTAATTACAAGTCTAAATGTTTTATTGTAAAAAACGATATTACTTTAACAGTCTCCGATTTTGTTTATGATTACTTAACATGATCTTGGCTTGCTTTATTCATAACGTTTAACTAAGACTTTTCGTCTACATATTGATAGCATAATAATGAAATTTTATACACCCTCCCAATTTTATCACTTGTGTTATGGGTTATATACGAGAGATTAAAGTAAACAAAAGAAGTTCCTTTCCGAAATTTACCCACCAAACGTCAAACCTTGCCTTGTATTAAACTAGGTGGCCCAACGCTGGATTTTAGATGCCGAGAAATGTATTTATTACTAAATTGTACGACATATGTATATCTATCATCGCCATTATCAATCGTTATTCCTAGGGTTGTCTGGAAGAGACTGCTTTTCAGCGAAAAGACCGCCCGCCCTTTGTGTACGATGAAATATTATTTTACGGTCTTATTCATAGAGAGTTAGAGTAAGTTTAAACTCTTCTTTAAGAACCATAAAGAAGCGTTCAAACTTACTTTAACTCTCTATGAATAAGACCGTTAGTCTGTAAGTTTATTCTTTTGTTTGTGTCCAATAATAAATTATCTATCTACCTGATAGATATTGTTTTTTTAAGTTTAATCATGAAGCAAATTTTATAATAAGATAATAGCTATTCATACGAAATAAGAAAATCGTCAAGGTACCTATAGAAAACACATCAAAGGAGCTTAATGTTCGCGAGTTTCAAATGACAGTTTATCCATATCAAGTATCAACGCTGGTTACGTATGCGAGGACCGCATTATGTGGCTTCCTGGACCACCACAAAATGCCAACAGTATTTACAGCCATTTCAAGGCTTTATAGAAGATCCATGGTTAACTTTTTTTTTTGGATTTTAACAATTCTAAGCTGTTAGCTAAAACATAGGTTTATTTCGATCAATTTATAATATCCTCGAGAAATATTATAATCACTCCAAATTAGCTGTAATACCTGATTTTGTGTAAAAACAACGGTCTAGTGGATCACCTAATCATCTGATGGGATCATGTCGGTCTACGCATAGTTAGTTAATGGTTTCGTTGACGTGACTGACGTCCACTGTATTTGTTATTTGGCTAAAGAATCAGAAATATTTAAATACACCTTACCTATATCAGAATGTATTCAAACTGATATTGTTCAAAATATTTTTTGTTGAAAGGTTTTTTTAAAGTTTTATCAATTTGATTCTTTTAATATTTCCACCTCATACTTCAAAAATTACAGGGAACAAACACACTTTTTAAGAATTTTGATGCAAATATCTCGCCAACCATTGACTTAAAAGAAAGGTTTTAAAAGAACGTCTCTATGGTTTTTTAAGATCTGAAAAAATGTAACCCTCAGTTTACATGTATGATGACTACTTCTAATTTTTAGTTTTTATTTGCGGTTTCATGATGGACTCATGGATATTTTTTCATTGCTGAAGCAGCGCACACAGGCTGACGGCCCAACTGTGTGCCAATGTGCTACCGGCCTCGAAGGAGAAACTGGAACCTGGCCACTGATGTCGGATCACAACGCAAAGTTGTTACGGTGGCTTACCCTAGACCAGGGGTACAAAGACAGATGGATGAACGGACATGACGATTTCAGAACAGTTCTGTTTTTGTCAAACTGGCTACGAACCCTAAAAATACTCAAATCTATTACTGATCCATACACATTCAATGGTTCCGTAATGCTGACAAATGAAACGTTAAAAGGTATATTGCGTGACCTATTATTATTGTTGAGCGGGTCATAAAGTTTGGTGCGCACTATACCTAATTACTTTACTTCTATTGTCTACTAGTTTTAAGCGGTTGTTCTCGAACCTTTTAAATCTTTTTAAGAGCTTTTATCAAAGTTCTAGTCACACACCAATCTTAATGCGGGTATTGAACAATAGAGTGTCTACTACAAAATGTCCGGTCACTATAAAGAATTCTTCACACAGAAACACTTTTATCAGACACATTTATCGAATGTCGCCGTCGTAGTGAATTATCATGTGACTCAATATCTCTCCGTTTTATATGCAGGATCTATAAGGTCGTGCTCGAAATAAATGTCGCAATGGACTGCTAGATTATTGGGACAATCGCTTAAAATGCTTTCCATGTTTCGCCTTATCCGGCTGACTGAGCCGCCGCCAGTGTCCGCCCTGCCCGGAAGTAAGGCACGCCATGCCGTCCTAATCATTATGCCCTTGTCTAAATCAAGAACAAATATTTCAACTTGCATAAAAACAAATATCGGCGTGTCAAAGAATCATTAATTCCACTTTGTAATAGTTGCCAGGATGTTAGATGACTTCGGAACGCGAGATCGTTTCGTGATAAAATCACTTATTATAATGTTAACTACTTAATGCTCGAAAAAGCTTCCTGGAACTTCATAAAACGATTATAGTAATTAAACATCGATTTCATCACAGCCAACATTGAGAATGAGTTATTTTAATTTAAAACAATGAACTAGAGTAATTAAAGCACTAGCGCAATACAGTGGTATTATTTTTTAAATAAATGTAATCGACAAAAACTGTCTAATAGCTAGGGTTACCAGATCAAAAAATAAATTTCACGGCTTATTTTGTAACACATATTTATCGCCTCTGCAGTTTGGACGTCTAAGCGTTTGGCTTGCCTGGTTAACTAGACAGCAGAATACTCCTAAAATTCGCAATACGTTCGGATGTCTGGAATCGATTCCCGAGTTATTGTTTGTATCTTATCCATAACATAAGCTGATTTACTTAACCTTCGCATATACAATCAGTAGCGTAGCTAGCAGGGGTGGCACCCGGGGCGGATATTGTAGGTGACACCCCTAAACTCAATCAAAACTGTTAAAATAAAAACAACAAGTAATAATAATTTACGTTTTATTAAAATACGAATATTACAAATATTTTTTATATGATATGAAAGAAATTTAGTTAATAAAAAATTAAAATTTCGTCCTTCTAACTTTAACACTTGCAACCTCCGAAATCACGTCACCGAAATTTATATTTAATCTGGTTTCAGTCATTCTAGACCGCAAGTAATTTTTAATTAATTTCAATTTGCTGAAACTCCTCTCACATGAAGCAACTCATGCACATATTGTTAGAAATAACTTTAGTGCGACTTTTTATAGGTGGCACTATAACTGACATTCACGGTCGAGTGGCACCCCTGAACGGGTGAAACCCGGTGCGCCCCGGTGATATAATTTAATATTATCAAACTAGCCACATTAAAATACATACAAAAATATTAAATGTTACTAGCTGTTATTTCTCTCATAAAAATTATTATTAAATATCTACCATATTATCATATCAACCATAAAAGATAATTAGCTAATATTATGTACCAATTATTGTACAATATATGTAAGTGGTCGAATAATATCCGTCGTTTTTATAATTATAAATAAAAATTTATATGCTTTATATTTTTATTATTATTAAAAATTCCTTAGCTTAGAATTCTCTGCTGCCTTCTAGATAAAGACCTAAATAACGGGAAATTTCCGAACGTTTCGCAACGCTACTAAACATAACAAACCTAGCGTCATTGGTCAAAACATCGTTACATCAGACGTTCAGTATTGGCATAGAAATGATATAAGAGGCGCCCTCAAGTGAGCGTGAGTCGGCAAATTGTACTAATGGATCTCCCAGAGGATGAGTCACGAGTCCCAGATGTCACTCTAAGCTACAGTACAATTTTACAGAGACGCAGGCAAGGGGCCCGTTATTTTTGGAACTTAAGCAATAGGATATTGTCTGAGTGCACATAAAAACTTCCCTTGCAACAACTGCGCCACTATAGCGCCAGCAAAGGGGGACGAAATATTTAATGGATTTATTTCTTGTACATTTAGCGTGTTTAAAATACATTTTTGTTAACGCAACACAAACATTTTTAAGGATTGAAAATGTATTATTCTAAGTAAACATTGAAACTTTGTAAAAACACTAATACAGTAGGTATATAATGTCGTTTCAGTCCATCTAGCATATTTCCACTTGAAATAGAATAAAATAGATTTAATCTCTTTGGAATAGTATAAATAATATATTCGACTACGGAAAAAGCTGCCTTGTTAACAATAATGTCCTTAAGGACTTTTATATTTGCTTTATCTTTTTATAAGAGGTAGATTTTCCTAATATTCAGCCAACAAAATTTCCCTTGAGTTTATGTGAAAGAGTGTAAAGAATGCTTTGACTTTATTTCGTGCTCCCATGGCTTACGGCCTTCCGCTATACTGAAATTAAACACCCCTGCCCATAGTTCAAATTTCTACAACAATTATTTTACCGTCAAGGCGATAAAGCTCTGGAACGCGCTGCCAATTGTTATCAGACAAGCAAAATCGTTACCAATATTTAAAACGATGATCAGAAAATATTACCTGTCCTTGGAATATGATGATATTGAAATGTATGTACATATATATTATATACCTATAAACATTTATATATTTTTGTAGATATGTATTTGTATGTTATGTATATTAAGTAAATATCTATTTAATATATAGAACATCCGTATATACTGCATTTATATATTTATTACTAGAATGTAAGAAATTGTACTATGTATTAAGTATGCCACCATCATTATAATCTCAATTCATTCCTGGGGTTGTCTGGAAGAGATCACTTTTTAGATATAAGACCACCCTTTGTGCATAATGAGTCATAGTTTTAGTCTGTAAGTTCTTATTTTGTATTAGTGTACAATAAAGAGTTATTGATTGATTGATTGATATATATTTTTATTAAACACGCCATATTAAAAATAAACTTTAGAATTATTTATATATAAATTATATTCTTGTTGGACCGATTGATCGAGTTCATAATCAAAGTTGCCAGAGAGAACGTATTAAGAAGGCTACATTACTAAGTTGGACGGCAATACTTAGTCTTTGCAAAGTATAAACCAATCCTCTGATGACATCAGAGTTTTTTGCAAATGTCACAGTGCATAATTATTCAGGAAATATAGTTCAGAACCGGCAAACAAAAGCAAAAATTTCAATATGGAATATTTTAATACAAACATTAACAACTCAATTGGTCTAAATTGTTCAAACTAACATTCGTCTGACTCTTTAATTAACTGAATGCTTCCAAGAATTCAAGAGGCAATTATAAATCAAATGGATCACTTAATATTAACAATTGGGACCAACAAATTAACATGATAAAACCTCACAAATATTTGCGAATTTACGCCTACGATATTAAATATTTATCTCAGAACGTGAATAAATGTATGAAACGAGCTTATTACTTGGGCTCATGTGAACGAGTGTCGCTGTGAAATAAAAAAATTCATATCAGTAAATCGGATTACACAAAATGAATAGAGTACTGAATCTGAAACTTCAAAACGGGCTTTTGCTATTGCGTAAAAGCAATACAATCTCCTAAGCACACATGCGGGCTATATAAATCTGGTGTCGCATCGTCTGAATCAAGTTGTGTCACAAATACAGTGGGTATGTATGTCATAATGTGGGGTTTTGGGCGTTGTCTCCCCACTCAGACGATTCAAGGGACGCGATGCGACGCCAACCAAGATAATGAAAAAAAAAGATTTATGATGAACTGTAATCAAATTTTATTGCTGCCTATACGACCCCTTACCCTATTACGCCTTACATAGTGTACTTTCATCGATTTGTTATGTTACTTTACATGGCGTCTAAAATTATGTGCACGTCATTTACCGCTTACAGAACGTTATAAAGTAACCCATATTCCAATACTGCTTTTAGCCAAAAATGTAGTCATTGAATGAAATCATAAATAAGAAAAAATGTTAAGCAAAGCCAAGTTTCCCTTGCCAAAGGGGTCATAAGGCACATTTCCATAAAGTTTCCAGCGCCACGGAATGTGGTGTTGTAACATAACGGGCAATAACATAGCCATTCGCATTGTGAAACAACGCTCAAAGGGCGGCACCGAGCACCTTGCCCACCGTGAACCCCGGCGTTACCTCCGACCCAATTAAACTACCCGTTTTTATCCTTATACATATTAAATTATATTCAGATACATCCGCAGCAATAAATGTTAAACAAACAAATAACTAGTGACATAGCTAGCTATAGTGGGCTATGATTTATAAATTGTATTCAAACCGTTTACCTTACTTTTATGGGATTAAACACTGGTATCGGTATATTTTTATCTTTCTGAATAAATAGTTATACCAATATATTTTATAATTTTGATTAAATGATTTTAAAAGTCGTCTTAGCTCAATGGTTGACTGTCGCGCACCATTTAAGCAGTTGTTCTGACCATATTCTTATAACCATCTCTTCTGACAGTGAAGGTAAATGTGAGTAAACCTATACCTAAATATCGCGATTAGGGATAGTCAATTTCCCCGTCAATCTTTTATGAACCAACATGACGAGTATAGAGGTCCTCTAGAATGAGAAGGTCTAAGCGAAGCATTAGGACGCAGTTATGTGTAATTGATTATTATAACAAAATAATAACTGAGTTTCATAACTAATACTGTTTCTGCGAACGTACCATTTCAGTTTATCACAATATTTTACTGGCGTTCGCAAAATGGCTCTTTACTTGAGAGCAAGGGGTGATACAAAGAGGCCCATTATTTATAGCAAAGCGCAGTGACTTGAATTAGTTATTCAGTTGATTATGCCTCCCCTATGGCCACTCTATCATTACCATTTTACTTGGCGCACGTGCCGAGCTGCACAACACGACCCTCATTTCTATCAAGGTCCATGATTACATATTTTCCGTCATTTGTCCTATATTCATTCAACACTTTTAGATCGTATTATATGTAAACATAGTAACAATAAACTTTTTAGGTCTAAGGGCAACCGCAACTGTATGTTACAAACTTTACACAAATCTTTGGTAGGTATCGATACATTATATAATAAACTAGGATATGCCCGCGACTTCGTCTACGCTTGACTTGAAATTCCCGCGGGATTTCCGCGACACAAAATACCGCAGCATTTAAAAAGGAATGTAGGTTATCGTTTTATTGAAAACTGTAAGAAATTTTTTATGTACCCGAATAACTTCAAACCGCTCCCGGGAAAATTCCTGGAGGATTCCCGGGGATAAAAACTATCATACATTTTATTACATAAAATTTGCTATCCATCAGTGAAAAATCACATTGGTGTTCAATTTTTTTTTATCTGTTCAGTTTAAATAATTCCCGCGGGATGCCCAGGATAAAAAGTAATGCAGATTTTAAATCTAAGAATTTGCTGTCGACCAGCGAAAACCGCATTGAATCGGCCTAGTAGTTTATACGTAAATCCCGAATAAACAGAGAAACCGACAAACAGACAAGACTTCTAAAAAATGTATATTTCAGTTGTTTTTTTAATAACTTCAATGTATAGACACAGCATTTTTAGAATGTTATAATATTATAGACTGTAAAATAATAATATGCACGTATGTAAAAGGGAAGCGCAAATAAGTCTTAGTTGGTCTTATTTTCAGCATATTACGATAAAAAGTTTATACAAATGAAGATTTATCGTCTATGCCTACCCCTATGGAAAACAGGCGTGATGATATGTATGTAATAAAAAATAAATCCTTTTGTTTGTACGTCTCGTATATCATCACTTCACAGAATTTAATTTTACTAGGAAAATTATCCGACGGTATTCAAAATATGAACATGAAAACAAAAGGTAACTAATAAATTAATATCCCACAGGAATAGTCAACACGGTAGCGGCTAGAATCAATAGCAGTTTAATTATAAATTCTGCAGTGACTAGTAATAGCTAAATCATTTTGACGACCCACTGCCGCACCACTCGGGAAATAACTTGCACTCGTATACTGTGATGTAAGTTAATATGTTGCTCGTTTGGTATATATTGTTATCGAAGGCCGTACGGGGTTAGGGTTTCTATACGTCCAAAATTTTCGGAAGTAGTTGGTATGTGTCCCATATAAGGAAGAAATTCTGATCCATCCGGAATTTTCACAGCATTTTTTTATTAATACTGTTACGAGTTACGGGACTCGATAATTAAAATGCCGTTGGAATTATTATAGAGTTTATTAGAACTATACAAACACGGATAACACAATTACAAATATAACCGAACACAACAAGTCCAAACGTAATGCAGAAGGTCGTAACACCATAAAACGCACAAAGTCCGTCACTTATTAGATACCCGATTGTAGTACACATGTCTTGCTTCGCTCGTGGTTCTCACTCCACTGTTTCCTCTCTCCATCAAGCCATCGTTTTATACTGCACAAATGCAAATATGTCTGCCCGGCAAGCGTCGACGTAATTTCCTAGAAATCTTAATCCGCACAGCTGGCTAATTATGCCTGCAAACGGCCATAAACGAGTACAACAGGCTGTTCTCCACAATAACCAATAAATAAGTAAACAAAAAAAGACGATCATAAAAGAATTACAATTAGTTCAAATGCCGACAGGTAATAAAATATGTTTTTATAGATATGCAGGTGGATTTTGTTTTTGTCGGGATTTAAGTTGTAACAATACTATCCATTCCTTTGCCTTTACCATTATCAGAAAGTTGACATTACCTATAGTTATGGGTATGAGTTTATGACAATTTTTAAACAGTTTCAAGGCAAATTAATGAATAGTAAAATATAGGAATCGGGTTGCAAAACTGCATGGACTTTACGACTTTATTTTTTAAAATACCTAAAAATTCATTTCTCTGCAATATATATTATTTTTAAACAAGTAGCCCTAGTCCATTTATATAAGTACAAAAAGATCGTGGTCTAAATTGGCAATTGCAAGAGACCGGAAATTAATGCCTGATACACAATACAAAAGACGAGGATAGTTTTAAACAAGACAAAGTTGTTTCTTTCTTATTTTGTGTCTAAATTCCTTGTGTGAGTTTATATTAAAATATTCCAGTCCGTCTTAACATAAGCAGTCAATGAGGAAACTTTTGCACCACATTTATTTGGAGCTACAAGAGGATGAAGACTTCATACTCTTCAGGGAAATTTATAACCAGCCTAATTTGCACTTGGGAAATCACGCTCTAACATCCCAGTTTAATCCTATCATCTATTCTGTGCGAAATAATTGAAGCTTTGATCGACAAAAGAGATATAAAATATACGCGAGCGACTTTGAAACTAAATAAAATTTATTCCCTAGACGTAGGTATGGTACAAAAAGTATCATAAAACTAATTTTCGATATGTTTCGTTGATTGCCTAGAGCGAGATGGAAATATTAACTTATAGCTATAGTTACAAGTTTATGTGTACAAAATATATAATATTATTAAATATACTCGCAGAATGTGCATTGTGCACCTAATTCATATAAAAGTATCCTTGGTTATGCCTAAGAAATTTTTGGATTCTTACTTGGTTATTCAAATCTGTTTCTTGTTTTAGTTATTAATAAAGTAACAAA
The DNA here is from genome assembly GCA_039645545.1 of Dendrolimus houi. Lineage (NCBI taxonomy): Eukaryota > Metazoa > Arthropoda > Insecta > Lepidoptera > Lasiocampidae > Dendrolimus > Dendrolimus houi. The sequence continues at coordinate 16,181,852 of CM077127.1, read as the reverse complement.
TAAATATTTATTATCTCTTAATGTCCATTTCTGTATTACACCACTGCATTTTTACCTTAAACCCCCTTTAAGCTCTTTTTGTGGTCGTATGTGTTTTGCGTAATACGTATGAAAATCAAATATATCGTTAAAAACATGTACAGTTGCGATCCTTGAATTGCAGCGTGTGAGTGCGCGGGCGCTGGCCGCAGACGCCAGCGCAACCCGAAGTGTGTAAATAAATACACTATAAACGAGATGAAAGCGAGCCGGCCACTTATCGACTCCCTGCAACCCGCTTTGATTATAACTTCTCTGTCAGCACCCTAAAATAGAATAAGCCACCGCATTCCTCTAAGTACAATTACGTGTTACGACCGTTAAGTAACAGATGTTTTAAACTCTATGCTCCTTATACGTTTATAATAGTTATACTAGGTTTATAGGTACGTTCGAAAACATTTTAATGAGCCTATAAACGTCATCTATCTATACTATAATTAATCTGTAAATGGTCCGAGTTTGTACAATGCGTTTAAAAATGTGAAAAAATCAGGAGGGCAAAATCGGACTAGCAGATTCCGAAAATGCAATTTTCGGTATTTTTGTCTGTCGGTAGAGCCGTGTGCCGGTTTACACACTTTACACTGATACGACCACTATGAACATCTAAACAATTAAAAAAACGGAATTTCAAAATCAATACTACTTGCTTTAACTATGTTAACACCATAATAATTAATATATTTATTTGCCCATTTACGTTTTGGCATTTTTTTGGGATTTAATCTGGTTTGGACATCATACCACCCGCAGATAGCAGTAGGACAGTATTGAACTCCCAATAACAAGCTCGCATCAACTAAATAACACATCTCGGTATTCCATCGCATATTCTCAGGAACCAAAGACAATCGTAACAACAGTATTGGCTCGCTCGAGCCTTTCTCTGAGAGACCTCACTGCATCCTATCTCTTATTTTATAGAATCGGCGTGTGGAAACATCACAGCGCCTTTATTCTAAATGATTCATTAAGCGTAATTAATCAATTAAATGTATAAAAAAAATTAGTATTTTGCAGACGAATTCTTTTAAAATAAATCATCGTATAAAAGTATTCATAAAGGCTTTGAATACCGGCAATGCAAGCCACGATGAGATTTTAACGACCCCTTGTCCGGAAACACTGGGTTCCGCTGCCTTCATTAGTCTACCATTAATCCAGTACTCTATTAGAGTTCGGTTCATTATAAGATATTGTCGATTACATTGTAGTCGTTAAACTGATATGTTTGGTTATCCTAAACCGGATTCCAAAAATAATAGTTGTAGAGAGTTTATAAACATGGGCCAGGTGCAGTCGATATCCGGTAAAGAAAAAGCAAAAAACAAACTTGCCTGTGAGGAGAGCTTACTACCAAATTGCATCCAACGTCTCACTGTGAAAAATGGGAATCTTCCGAAATTAATCCGTCTTCACACCAATGCTGACGAATTACATTTTAAAATATAAAACCAATGATAATTCAAATTAACATTTAAAAAAATAAAGGTTCATGTCCGGATCTTAGCATGTTTCCTTAAAAAATCTTATACTTTTTAAATGTTACAATTTGCTGTAAGGCTTTGCTAATTACAAATCCTGCGGCAGTTAATCCCAGTTATCAAGAGGTATATATGCATATATATATACAAAATTTCATAATAATTCATACATTAATTCTCAGTAGTGAAGAAAGAAACTACAAAGTTACTTTTACACTTATATATTAGTATATGTAGATGGATTTTAACATGACAAAGAATAACCAAAAGTTTTCAAGGCTTTGAAGGTTGTCAGACTTATGGCGACGACCTATAGCGAATTCAATACACTAACAGTAGATTGATGAGGGTATGAAAAGGTCGAATTTGCTCAAAGTTTTTCTATTTTTTTGCACAGCAAAAGTTTGTGATTTATCAAATTCTGTTTGAAGTATGGGGTTCGACGACAAATCGCTTGAGGACAAAACTTTTATGTGAAGCTATTTACATAAGAAGATAGAGGAGAAATTGACCGAAAATTGATTTAAGTATATGACAAATATTCTGTTTTAGGGTAACCACATATTTATGCATTAAAGATAGTTTTATCCTAGGTTGTACTTACTATAAATACGAAGTGTCAGGCGTACACATCCGTTAGTTTTACATTGTTCGTTATGCTGATATTACACGGGTCAACCAAATTAAATCAATTTAGTTGAAAGGCACAGAACTGAAGAAAGGACACGACGTCATTTAATGAAATTGAATGATTCAAGTTTATGCTTATATGATCACTTTGGTTGATTCTTCCAAATTGAAAGACAGAAATGAATTGTCTAATATCGGCTTTAGACATCACTAGTCTATTGATTGATTCAATGTAATTTTATGTACAAAACATAAATATAAAAACGGATTTAGTGCTAAATGTAGCGTGAAAACAGAAAAATTACTAGAACACCGGCTTGTTATATGGAAAATAAATTCCTAGTCAATCTGCCTCCACCAAGATCCGATATAAAGCGTAAGTCCAAAAACGGTGGCTTTCTGTTGTGACCGATGATATGAGTGCAGTGATCTCACGATAATGTATGATGAAAACCACGGGAAGTTCAGAACAAAAAATAGCAAAGTGGGATTTAACCCCAGGATGATGAAGATGATGACAACAAATAAGTTATAGTTTCACATACGAAAATATTAGTATAACCTATTAAGCCACAAATGTAGCGACTGCAAAGGTGTATAACATATTATAAAGCTCGATGGTATAAATAAGCCTACTTTAAGGAATGCGTTTATGATCTTATCTTATTTTAAACAGCTGTATCACAAACCGACAGTCACCTTTTTAATTTTGAACAAAGTGCATAATATTTTATGTCGTCTGTTAATTTATTGAAGGACTGGTTTCATTAAGTAACTTATCTTAATACATTCAGAAGAATAGGTAATAATAATTTGTGCGGATATCTTTTGGGTATTGAAAGATTTCGTTTCAACAAAAAAAAATGCTGTCGGCCGGATGAACTCTACATAGGGGTCTACCTGCATTGAACACCTGTCGTTGGCTGTTACAAATAAAGAACGCAAAGCTCCACTGACTTTAAACTCGACATTTCGTAAACCCTTTGCTACCAAAAACGTAGGTACCTATGAATTACTTTTTGCTTATTAATTAAAAACAAATGTACTCTATGCACCGTTGTTTAGGTATTTGAATACTCCTAGTATAGTAATTTTTGTTACTTTTTATTCAATGTTAACAGATCTAATGGCTCTTTTGGATATTTTGGTAAAAGGTAATTTAAGACCAAAACCAGATCGCATGTAACTTTTGAAACTTAGTAACTCGTATTCAAAACACAATAAACTTAAAACGAACCATTTAAAAAGTTTTAACCAATTCGATTAAATAGAATAATAGATCTAAGTAATCATAAAACTAATACGAATTGTGGTGGCTCAGTGGCCAAGTCGTTCATCTCTTGTGGTTTAAAATTCTCCATCCTGGGTTCGAATCGAGACCGAGCAGCGCTTTGGGTAGTCTTTAAAGTTTTCAAAAAATAGGAAGAGGTTCCCAATTCGTCGTGTTAATATTTTTCGAACTTGTTTTTCACCAAACAGAACTTTATGGCCTGTCCAGGTCGACTGCAAAACGCGGCCACTACGTAATTTTATATGAATAATTATATACTATTACGCAACCATATACTGTGCACTGTAAGGTGTGTGACTTTGGTGAGGATTATACAATTACCATGTTATGACTATGAAAGATAACAACGAGATTACCAATGTGTGAAACCTGTCAATCTGTTTGGGATATGCGTGACGAATGAACGATTCGTTTTTCTGGAATGAGGACGCCCGATCCCAGAAGGAGAACGATTGTTACTATTGTTATAATTAATCTTAGTATGACTAAGAATAAAACAAAATGAATTTTGCCTCAGAAACCTATAAGGCTGTCTATATCAAAATTCATCTAGTGTCCTGATCAAGATCAATTTCCACCACAATATGGTTAGGCTAGAAATAATACACTAAGTTGCTATATCATGATGAATTCAATACTCCGTAACCAATTTTGTTCGATAATACTGGCAGATGGTCATTTAACAATGACCGAGCTTTTAACAATACTCCTCCTATCTCGCACAAGAAATCTTTAGGATTCTTTTGTAAAAAAAAATACAACGGAGATACCGAGAATGAGGATAGAAAATAGATATTTGTAATGAACAAATTAATTTCAAAGTAATTAGATACGTTATAGCAAAATTTAAATTTACAATACGAATTATGAGCCCCTCTATTGTTCGCAAAAATGTATTTGGCGTACGCACAATTCTATCTTTTCTCTTTACCGGTCTCATTTGTTCTATGTGCCGCCTGGGAGGAGGCTCTGTTACTTTTTGCGGGACTTGATAAACTAAATTAAGCGGTAAAAAGATATTTCGAGTACTAAATATATTATCATTAAACTTATACTTACTTACCAGAACCTTTTCTCGAACAAAACATATGAACATCACAACACATTTTTGCTACTATTTTCTATCTACACATAAGCAGAATAACAAAAACATGATTCAGATAACTGACCTAATTAAGAGTTAAAGAATGTAATTAAATACTACACATATGAAGACGAAAATTAACACAAGAATTTCATAACATAACGTAATAAAGTAAGAATTTACAGTGAATACGCATGCAACTTACCTGTTAGCAAAAGTAGGAGAATTAGGCGCCGCATATCGGAAAGCTTCGGGTGCCGGTAGAACAGTTTATACTTGTTTCTTAATAGTAGCCATAGTCAACTGTCCGTCGGTAAAACTATGCGCGGTCAATGTTTACGCGACTCAGCTGATGCTTTCGTCTATTATGTTCGCCAATTAAGCACACACTCGCGCACTGCGGGATCGGCACGCTGCAGTGTCAACTGCCACAAGCTTACAAGAAAAACTAGACACTCGGCGAAAGCAGTCCTTACACGGTTAAAACGGGCAGGCCCCGCAATTGCTTTCGTATAAGTGTGAATTATTCATTCATCCTTTAGAATATTTACAGCGTCAGTTAAACGTGAGTACCTCTCTGTGATGACAACATCACACATGGCTTAGCGGCAAGGAGAGCGGAACCACACGCGATCGCAGCGCACGGCGGCTGACTCGCGAGTTGCGTGAGTAGGCTGGTGGCAGAGCGGGGACGGGGGCCACGCCTGCGCACCGCTCCCGCACCGCACCACCACCAGTATTGACCGACGACGCCTCCATCCCACATTTCACATCCTTAACTAGGTACTACGAATTCGCTTTTGAAGAAACCCCTAATTCCATCCCCCGATTGAGATAGGCCACGTGACTATGGCCCATGAAATGAAACAAACTACGCATTAAAAATAAATTTGACATCGATTTCTCTATTAAATGCTCGGACTTAAAAGCTGTTATTCATAAATCCCAAGCAACTTTTACTTCACTTAGTGACACCACCGTAAAAAAATATTTTATGCAAAATTACTTCGATTTTTTCAGATAATATAAGAAGAAATTTTACAAGATTAAGTAAGTTATTCCAATTAAAATACAAAACCTCGTATAAATTTTTAAAAATCATTTCACATTTCAACCTTGTTCGCACAAAACAAGATACATATAGTTGAACTATGAATCAAATAAAATAGATAATTCAAACGGATGATTGATCCAGTCTAGTCGACCAGACAGCCCAGTTGGACTACAACCCACATACGCAGTAGATGACGTCAATATAAGCTGGCAACGGGGAAAATATCTGCAAACGAATTAACTTATAAGAACATGTGCTCCAGATTCTTATTTTATTGTGTCACATAGTAATAAAATTGTTTTTATAAATGTCTTAATAAATATCTAACGTTTGCTATTATAAGTTTAATGAAATAATTTAATAATAATAGTTTTTAGAGTGCTTTTAAGGTATTGTATTCATAATTAGAATAAAAAAATAATATTCGAAAAAATCATTATCGGGCACAGACCAGTGTTTGCTATCTTATTAAAAACTAAGATTTGGCCGCGGTATCGTCCACGCTGACGAGTAACGTAAATTACAGTTATTTTGCCAGTATTTAATATCAAAGGGTATTTTCAGCAAGGCAACAATATTTTAGTATTAAAATACATGAATTTCGAAGTTTCCCTTAAAAACCCGGAATAACGTTAGGTACTAAAGGTATATACATACATAGCTAATTCTGTTTTACTGAAGATGTCTAATAAACATAGAAACTGTCATATCAAGCAAGTCCTAATATCACGTGATTTCGAAATTAGGAAATCCCGGGGAATATAAAAAGTCCCGGATTATGTTGTTTTAGTTTTGTGTTAGTGTAGTAGTCCATTTTTTTAATTGCTTCAAGGTACAGAACAGATATCGCAATTTTAGAATTTTTTAAGATTATAGATAATAATATACTCTTCTTCGTAATTGGAATTTGCAATCGACCAAGTAAGTTAACTTAACCTTCAGTTCTGTTAATCATATGAAATTCGGCAGAAGATATGGGTTTAAACTAAGTATAACAAATAAATTTAAAAATGTACGTAGTTTTATTATTTCGTTAATGACGCTAAACCCACGCCTATGTTAACATATTTCCGAAATTTGAAAAATGTGCAACTCACATTGTAACCACAGGAACGTTAGACAAGGATTTGTTTCGGACACGCTCCCGGCTGTGGTTCGCACCATGGTCGGGAGCCCCCTCGGATGGGACGCCGTCTCCTCCTTTTGCGAGCGTGTCATGCTTGCGAAGGAAGAGACGGAACGGGAACGTGAGCGGCCATCCTGGCTCCGCTCCCGTCAAATGAACACGCGTCGGCGGCGGAGGGCCAGTTTGGACCTTCGGCCACCGTGAGCTTCCCCTAGGGAAAAGGCCTCCCCACCCGCAATATGCCGTCGAGATGGGGGTGCGACGTATTCCGCGCGCGATCACCTCTCCTCCCGTGAGGCGCGTTACAGACCGCCCCACGCATATGAGAGCATGATGTTGCCGGGGGACAAAAGTAGTTCCCCGGCAGTGGATGAGGCCGATAGGTCACCGCCTACCAGGGCCAGCGGAGAGGCTATACCATAAATCCGTGGCCCTGGCATTAAGGGCGAAGGACGGAATACCGAGGGGTTTTAGTGGATATCCCTAACCGTGGCGTGGCAATAGCATGTTTGGTTTTGTCTAAAGATGCTAGTGCCACCCCGAACTGGCGAATCCCACACACCGGTCGCGATTTTCCCCAGTTCACTGCGCGGCTGATGACTCTCAACCGGGGTTCACATTGTTATAAAAAAAAGATTTGTTTCGGAGGCTGTATGGTCATATGAGTTTAAAACATTATCAAATATAGATAACTACATCTTATTTATATTACAGATGTCATCATCATTATCCGAGCGTTAAATCCCGGTTGCGTTCGGAGCGATCACTTCGACGCCCAAGGTCCGCTTTCCTACTTTTTCTTCTTCTGCACTTCGCGTGATCTTCGGCATCCCTTGTATTGAGATCATTGGTACGCATGTCGTACCTCACAACATCAAGCCAACATTTCTTGGGCCTGCCCCTTTGACCGGGTCCTGGCGGAGATGACATGGCTAGACATTTGTTCCCCACGTAACTAGCCGGTTTCCGTAAAACGTGGCCGTACCAGCGTAAGCAACTCTCCTTCGGTTTGTCTCTTATGTCAGGGACGTGAAGGCTTCCGCGGATGCCGGACTTCCTGACGCGATCCTTTCGCGTGATTCCACATATCCACCGAATCATATTCATTTCCATGATACGCAGCTCCTGATTGTGTCGCTCAAGTACAGGCCACGCTTCACTACCATATAAAAGAACAAGTTTAATAATGAATTTGTAGACCTGTCCTTTTAACTTAACCGTCATTTTGGGGTCGCAAATGACACCTGTCACCTCACGCCACTTGGCCCAAGCTGCTGATAAACGGGCCTTGACGTTATGGTCCATGTCCCCGGACGCGCTAAGTATATATCCCAGGTACTTAAACTGGTCCGTGCGCTCGGCCGTATCTTCGCCTATGCGCACGGATGTGGGATCTGTAATGTTGCAAGCCAAGTACTCCGTCTTCGCCACACTTAGTTTTAGACCGCCGTTCTCAAGCGACTCCTTCCACGCATTCACACGTCGCATCAAGCACGCTCTGTCCGCATTTGCCAGCGCAATGTTGTTCGCATACATGAGCAACCATGGTGGTCGCTCATGTCGGTCTCTGATGGTGTTTGACACTTCTATTACAGCTGTATACTTTGTTAACCAAACTTAGCAACAATAGTAGATTGTTAACCAAGAGGTGAAAGTGAACTATTTAGGCCTGAGATAGTTTGGTGCACGAGCGGAGCGAGGGCTAATAGTTCGAGTGCCTAAATAGGCTTTTCACCCGTCACGTCACGTACGTCGCACATGAAACGTCAAGCAAAGTTTTTTTCTGTGTCATTCTACCCGCCAGTATTTTTTTGTCGCTGATGATAGTAAATATTTAGCTCAAATATGTAAATTAAATAATAACTTAGTAAAAGGTAATTTATAAATTTAAAATAAAGTTACAAAATTGTAGATGCTTTTTTATTACAATTTGCGCCGCGATTTAAGTGGCTGTAAAAAAGTTGAGACATGAGTCACATGTATTATCTATGGTTCGCATAGTTTTCAAATTTTTGAATAGCAAGCAAAATCATTTTCCAGGGAGGAAAAGTACTGCTTTCATCCCCGTGGTCAAACAACTCCAAGCGTACTTTCAGAATATTATGAGAAATGAAAAGTTCTTTTCGGGCAAAAATTATAACCAAAGCCTGTCCGGCTTCAAAAGATGCAACGACCAATTTAAAATCATATCATATGAATAAGATTTTTTATATTATGAATAACACTCATTAATACGTAAAGATATAATATATTTTTTCAATTATAATTACAAAATAAATATATTACTTTTTAATATAATATCAGTTATAGACGCCAGTGTCCAAATTAACTTATGAATCAATAAATAACTTTAAACAAAACCTCACAAACACTCCCTATGTTTTGATATCATTTGGGAACAGACTTGTTGGGACATCGACTATGGGGTCGTCGATAAATTTAATAGTTAAGTGTAACGGGGCTTTAATTAACTCCAGTATTTGCAGTCTATTGTACGCGGGCGCAGCCCTTAGCCACACTCCGGGTACATAGAGGGTCACTTGAGGTCCTACTTGTGGCCAATAACGACCCAGATTGTGATTGTTTATCCAAACGAACCCCTGAAGAAATAAAATGCTTTAATTAAAGTCACATTTACTCAGCTGAATCAAACGAAGGATATCCAGTTATGTTACGCAAACTACGGAAGGCCATGCGGCAATGGACTGCGGTTAACTGCTGATTACAGATATATATACCTTACCTATAAAAATATCACATTGACGTCTAGACAATTTTCTAAGAATTTCGTCATATAAGGTTGGAGAAAAAGTTTCTTCGCATTTTATATAAAAATTCAAAAAGTTTGTTAATAAAGTTTATTTACATTTGACTAAAGTATGTACGTGCCGTTTTGTTAGATAGCTTTTTACCATATTGTAGGTAGGGACGTGATCCCATTGCTATAAAAATTTTGGGGCTTCATATCAAAAAACTGCGACAAGTGGTTGGCAGTCCTCTCGTGATATTAACCTGACACTGCCTAAGGAATTCCGCAGAGACCGAAACAGGTGAAAATCGGAAGGTGCAAGGTCAGGACTATACGGCGGATGCATTAACACCTCCGAGCCAAACCCTCGTAATTTTTGCTGAGTGGCTAAAGATGTGTGAAGTCTAGCGTTATCATGGTGAAAAACCACCCCCTTTCTGTTGATTAATTCCGGCCGCTTTCTCTCAACTTTTTGCTTTAATCTCATCAGTTGTTCGCAGTGCAGTTTAGAATCGATGGTCCTGCCTGGCGGTAACAGCTCATAATGAATAATGACCTTCCAATCCCACCATACACACAGCATCACCTTGTTGCGAGTTAGCCCGGGTTTCGCCACAGTCTGTGAAACTTAACCGGTCTTTGACCACGATCTTTTTCGCACGTTCTTGTCGTACGTGATCCACTTCTCATCACCAGTTATCAGCTTCTTCAAAAATGGTTCGGTTTCATTACGTCGTAATAAAGAATCACAAATGAGTACACGGTTCATTAGGTTTCTTTCAGTGAGCTCATGACGCACCCAAATATCGGGCTTTTTTGTGTGCCCAGCTTTTTTCAAATGCGCCAAAACCATTTTGTGGTCAATTCCCAGTTCTCCAGCTACATCCTAACTACTAATATGCCGATCTTGCTCCATTTTGTCAAAAATGGCATCAATTTTGTCCGTAACAGGGCGACCAGAGCGACGTACATCTTTGATATCAAAATTTCCAGATTGAAAACGCTTAAACCAAATTTACCCTACTCTCACAGATACTGCATTAGGTCCATAAACATTACAAATTTTTTTCGCGGCTTGTGTTGCATTTTTACCTTTTTTGTAGTAAAATTTAAAATGTATCGAATTTCTTCATTAGATTCACTCATTTTAACAATAAGAAAAACAAATGAAAGTCACACATTTTTCTAATATGAATTTGGAATTCTCTTCTTTAAAATTAAAACTTTTTAATGATACCAAAACCAGCCAGATACAAATGGTATAGCTAAAGAGATCTTATTACATGTTCATACATACTATATGCGAAAAGACTTTTTCCCCAACCTATTATTATATAACTGTGGGTGTAAACAACTACCTCACATATATTATGTATTCGAGTAAAATGTACGTGAGAAAACAGCCATTTTATATCGATTTTCTCGTAATGCGAAACGTGGGAGTTCCAAGCTACTACAAAATAAGATTATATTCTGAAAATATACCTATAGTAAGTAATAAGTATATTGTATATACTTTTATATACGTGGGCACTAGGCTTTTTAAATTTAGGAACAGATTGCAATTTGTAACAAAAGGTTCGCGAAGATTCAACGTTTAAAGCAATTAATGTAAATATATTGAATTATCATGGCCATTATCATCTTAATTTTATTTGAATTCGTCCCTAAGGTATTCTGGGAAACCGCGAAATTCAGCAGGTTTTAGGTCAAGTACATTTGACCTTCACATAGATAAAACGACCAATTCGCACAGGTCTGATTAATTTTAAATCAAACATACTGGAAGCGTTACAAAGCAGAATGTGGTACACATACTAAGATTTCCCAATCGTCTACGGTTGTGCATACTTTGGATCGTTATACCATATTATACCACAGAAATCATACTAATTTTCAGGGATAAAAATATTCTATTTCAGCCCCGTCGTCGAAAGTTCCGGCAAGATATTTTGTTATAAACGGTCGATCTCCAAGGCCGGAAAGAAAAAAAGAAACAAACAACCGAGTATTTGTATATTAGTATAAGTAGTTGATTATAATAATTACATGAAGTTTGTTATATATTCTTAAAATAAGATTAGTGCAAAATATACATACATTCAAGCCGCTTGAGATATGCATACACTAAATTTCATCAAAGTCAGTTCATAGTTCTGTTGTGAAATATTACCTATCTACTACACCTACCTAGTAAACCTGCATATTTACAATATAACTATACTTTGTTTTCCTTACAAGACAAATTTTTGGATAAAATTTTAGTTAAATTGTCTTTAGATGATTAATATTTAAAAAAATACTGTAATATCTAACTTGGCTAAGTTGTTTAAGACATTTAAACATCATTAAAGAGTGTAATTATTTAAAAAATCCTGTTTGTAATGTACGAAAATGATCTTCTAAGTATAAACAGTCTATAGTGGTTTCTACGCAGCTTTCCTGTCGTAAATTTTGGCTTAATATTTATAAAACTAAAAACATAAATCTGTATTTATACCACACGAATTATACAAGTATAATATTTTATAATTTAATTTATTATTATTAGTCAAGTTAATAATAATGTTCATAACATATTTTTTAAAATATTTATATGTTATTTTATAAAAACAAAATATAGTGGTTAGTATTTTTTATAAAGTAATGTATTTTTTATATATTTTACAAAAATATAAAGAAAATTTGTTAATAAATATATATGTGAATAATAATTTAATTACCTTTCCCCATCCAGTAGTATCCAAAAAAGTGTCTAAACATTTCTGCCCTTTTGGCAAAGTGAACAGACTTTCGTATATTATAGGGCCACGTGCAATGTGTTTCTTGTTAGCCGTATAATTGAAATTCACCGAATGCAAAGGATATCCAGTTATTTTCCACGGTCCACCCAGAATCACGTTAAAACTGTATATGACGTGGCCCAGAATGCCCTAAAATAAAAAACTTGAGCTATATTAGACGGTTCATTTCTGTGTTTCAATTTGAATAAATCAAACAAAGCGATTCATATGAACATTGAATACCATTGTGTCCTACCAGTTCTGTGCCTTTCAATTAATTGATTCAATTTAGTCTATCCGTCTAATTTCAACATTATGTACTTTTATCGCTTACATCGCTTCACCGTATTGCGATCCCAAGAGATTTCTATGAAACCAAAATTAAATGTTTCAGGAAAAACAGCAAGTTCCAGAACAAAATGTGTGCAAACTCGTCCGAAGATAAATATTCGGTATTGAAAGAAAGTTGTTGATTGCACAAGATTTCTCAATTATTTGTATCAAACCGTTAAAAGTTTTTAATTATTAATTAAGAGGAAATAATGCTTCAAAAGTAAGTTTAATGGGCGTACCTTATGATCACGTAATCCAATACCGTGATCTACGCGACCCTGATTTTCAACGAGTAAAGATAAAGTTGAACCCACTCTTTGAAACTAATTGTAGAGTATATTTTTGATGCATTCTACTTATGATACCTTGGGGCACCTAACAAAAGATTTAGCACATTAGATAAGTAGAATTAAGACCGTCTTAACACTCGATAGAGTCTAATATATACAAAACTTACAACATTTATTAAAAAAAATATATAATTATTTTAATTTTATCAAATTTTGATTTATATATTCCCTTTTGACAATAGAAATTCAGGTTCCAGTCATCGCTTTTGACATATTTAAGTGAATACATGTTCTTTTATAAGAAGTAATATCTTTGACTAAAACGTTATGGAAATATTTCTGTGGGATAAGGGTAGGGTAGAGAGGGGCTGGTTAAGCATACGGGTAAGTTGGGCAATCGAAATATTTTGGAAATTATACACCCTATACAAATTTATCAAATAGGAAAAAGATGCGGCCATAAGAAAAGAATTCATCACACAACTGTCCACGCTGGCTTACCAATTGAGTTACAAACACAGATGGATTGTTTATTTTGCAACAAAAAAGTAAAAATATTGTTTGAGATTCGTTTTTTTTTATAGGTACACGTAAAATATCGCCCATTTTTGATGAAGTCAGTATTAAACTTTTATAAATGTACTTTAGTTATAATATCAGAAAAAGATTTTAATTTCATTTAATTGGTTTTTTATAACTTTACTTGTATTCTAGCTGTTTTGGCAAGGGCTAGTTGAGCAAATGGTTGTTCAACTAATCTCGCGGCTTAAAATCGAAACAATTTGGTATGTTTTTGTTTCATTTTAAGATATAAACATATAAAGGAAATAATATAGGAGTTTCTGTTCTTATTCCTCTGTTAAATAATACAACAAAGACGGTCATGAACGAAGAAAACAGCATAAGTTCTACTGTCAAGGAATTCTGTATCAATCATATTTGAATATATGAAAAAAAATAGAAAAATATTTCTAGAAGAGTTCTTGTGTCAAATAGTGAACGTAGTTAAGATGACCATATTAAGCTGGTTTACTACAAAGTTATGCTCACCTTAACCAACCAATGGGGTAAGTTGATCATGTCTGATGTTCTTCACATATACTGCTTTAGCTCTTAAACCTTAATTATTAGAAATTAATTTCTGCTAACACTTTTGAGTAGGACTAAAATACCTATTTTTCAAAATACGGTATAAACTGTTTTGACGTCTCGTTTAGAAGCTATAACAGATTAAGTGAAAAAATGCTCTACTAGCCCCGCCATACCTTACTTTTTATCGTATTCTTTGTTCATCGGCAAGATTTACGGATGGAATACGTATTTTCGGTTCCTACTTGCTGTGCGAAATTTACAAAATTTAATACAAACTAATCATGATTTTTTGCATTACTACTTACGGTAACAAGGATAGCAACCGTATAGTATAGTTATAATAATAAAATATATGCATGATAATTTATTTTCTATATCCTACTTGAATATAAATTTTTACTTCTAACTTATAGGTAAGTAAGTACTTATATATATATATATATATATAAAACAAAGTCGTGTTACGTTCGTGTAAATATGTGTCGAATTTATTATTTATAACTCAAAAACGGCTGGACCAATTTTTATGATGTTTGTGTTTTTGGAATTTTCTTCGTCGGGAAGATAATAAGTATTAAAATATGATATTCATCAATAAAAAAATTATCATTAAAAAACACCAGTCACAACATCAGTCTAGCCATTAATTTGTTATGATCTTTTCTGACCGATTTCGGCAATGGTGACAGCATTTAAACTCATTTTCACTTGTCTGATTTAGGTTTTTTTTATCACGTATAGGTTCGCGATTGACCAATTGTCTCGCTCGATTTGAGCGGAGATATGGTCTAAGATTGAGCACGCTTACCTAGAAGGTACCTATTCACACGAAACTTGAATACACCCAGGTTGTAGGTTTCGGGAAAAACAGACTCCGGCAGTGCGTTCCACTCCTTTGCGGTGCGCATAATGAAGGTGGACTCAAAGCGCTTTGTTCGTATAGGTGGTATGTCCACCGTATAGCGGTGCCGCATGCCGCTGCGTCTGGTCGTCCGATGATGGAAGGGAGACGGCGGGATAAGATTGAAAAGCTCCAATGCACACTCTTCAAAATGTATCCGATAGAAAACCGACAAGCTGGCAAGCCTGCGTCGATGTTCGAGACTTTGTAATTTGTTATTAAATAGCTGGTCGTTGCCTATCAACTTCTTGGCTCTCCGCTCAATCGATTCTAGTGCCTCAAGTTCGTATTTAGCTGAGCCATACCAAAGATGAGAACAGTACTCCATACATGCCCGTATTTGTGCTTTATACAGCATCAGCAGCTGTTCTGGAGTTAAGTACCGCCTCACCCTTGATAGTATGCCCAGCTTCTTAGCTGCAGTTTGGACTATAGACTCGATGTATGAGCCGAAATTGAGACTAGATGTTAGAGAGATACCAAGAAGCTGAAGCCCATCCCGTCACCGATACATTCCCCGGAAAAATTTCAATTAGCCAATTATTTTTATGTGTATTCAATTGGGTCCCGGGGTGGTTTAGATTCATATTTGAATCAGGTAGATGGCGCTGCAATCGGGTTCCAGGGTATAGGTGAAATTATTTTTGTGTGTGTTCAAGTGTATCCCGGGATGGTTTAGATTCACGATTGGACTCGGTAGGTGGCGCCGCTGAACACCTCTTTAACGGTGGAAACGATTTTGATGAAATGTTTTGTGTTTTTCAAGTAGATTCGAGAATGGTTTAGATTAACAATTGGTCCCGGTTGACAGCGCTGCAATCGGTTTCTAGAATTTTATTTTTTAAAGGCAAGACAACGTCTGCCGGGTACAGCTAGTTGTATAAAATAAGTGGTATCAACTTACGCCATCCACAAATACGTAAACCATGTCACGTGGCATCCTAATAAAGAGGGATCCATTTACACTATCCAATTCTGTTTCATACAACATCAGTCCACATCTCTGTCTTAACTGTTCAAATGTTGGAAGAACTTTGTTCCTTATTACACCGTATCTTTTGCTTAACAGGGCACGACCTTTCTTCGAGAACAGATTAATTTTTCCAACAACTTTCACAACTCCGTATGCTCCCTTTACTGATTTTATTGGACGGAGCAAATCCGTTACAAAACCATACTGCAAAGTAGAAAGCCAAATGCATGACTTTTCTATAATATAGATACGCTAAGCCGTAGCTTTAAGTCGTGCTTAGTTATTTATCCCAGTGTAATATATTACACAGGTTTCTCTGCGGTTGTGACAATTGATAAAGACGTGGCGTCTGAAATACCTAAGTCCGAAACTAACTATGTGATCCAAGAAAACATGCACTGTTTAGGAAGTTTTTCATCAATACCGCGAGGAAGCCTCACAACCTGAACATGGAGATTACCGATATGAAAAAATCACTTAAAACAATTGTAGTGAGGTTTAAGGTTCGTTCTGTAAAAAGCCTATTCCAATTAATAAGTAAGTAAGAAAAAATTATAAATACTTAAATCCGGCTAAGTATGTGTCGGTGCACGCATGGTGAAGAGTTCCATAGAGACAACAAACACTTTATAAGCGAATATTTCCTCACCCATTGATTTAATTAATATAGTAATTATGAAAACAGTTATGATTTTTCAAAATCTGTTAAAAACGAATCCGCATGCTTAGGATTCTGAATAAAAATATCACCCCTGGGTTACATGCATGTAGAACACCTCAAATTTGTGTTTTTTCTTGTTTTCACAACACACTTGTCACAGTTTAACAATCTACCAGTTGGGAAACGCCTTGGATGTCTGTCGGACGACACCGCCGCCCGTGTAGGTTCTTACGCTACCAGTCGCAAATCAGCAAGGGTTGTCAAAGAAGAAAAATAAGATAAATGTGATTATTATGTAATCATTTATTTACTAGTACGTATGTACCTACGCACCAAATATAAATGATGCCAATTGTAATTTTTTCACAAAGCTTCTTGGAGTTCTTATTTAGCCCGAAATCAATTTTACTCGTACTATAACTAAATTATGATATATTAAATTATAACATGACGGGTATTATTAATTTATACAAAACTAGCTAGCCCGTGCCCAATTCGCTGGACGTCATAAAAAATACACACGCACGCGCATATACACACACATGCACGCATATGTGCACATACAATACGCGCGCGCGCATGCACACGCACACACACAAACGCAAGCACAGATGCATGCACCGTTCAGTAGCTGAAGAAATTACTTCCTACGCGAGTGAAGCCGCAGGTAAAAGCTATTGAAATATAGCCTATGTTAATCAGGAATAATGTAGCTTTCTATTAGTGAAAAAGTTTTCAAAATCGGTTCAGTAGTTCAAAAGATTAATTTCTTCCTACGCAAGCGAAGCCGCATGCAAAAGCTAGTCAAATATAGCATATAGCACTCAGGAATAATGTAGCTTTCTACTAGTGAAAGAATTTTCAAATCGGTTCAGAAGTTAAAGAGATTAACTTCTTACAAACATTACCTTTTTATAATATTAGTATAGATAAATAATTGTAGATACTAGATGATTATTTGTTTAGATACCAATACAAATTTATAGGAATAAATTTACCTCACATCACGGAGAAATCTATGAAATCTTTGTTGTCGAGGAACATCCGTATGTGCCTCGACAACTTTCTGTGTACGGACGGAGACAGAACAAGTGTGCACCATTATAATTAGTTTATTCAACGATTATTGCAAAACTCGCTCGCGATTTACACGGACGTATCTGCCCTCAGCGTTCAAGCACGCAAACCATAGAGTACATTAACATATGTAATAGGAGAACGCAAACTAATCGCGATCGGGGAGCGGTATTCGCGCCGCCCACCTTTCCGCGAGGTCCCTGCCGTTGTTCTACGCAAGTACATTCGTTTCCCAACTGTTAGATTGTTCAACTGTGCCCTTGTATAGCGCTATATAAAAATGACAAAAACATTGTCCTGCAAAACACCTCTATATATATATATATATATATATATATATATATATATATATATATATATATATAGAACTAGTAATAAAATTATAATTAAAATGGTAAAACTCTAATATTAAAACTAGAAAAAAGCCTCGAAGAAAAAAAATTCAGCTTCGCTATAGATTTTAGCGTCTACAACGGTTCAATTAGGTCAGCAATGTGGGTTGGAAATACTTTCTGTATATTAGAAGTGTAGCACAATATTGAAAGAGGCGGCTGAAAAGGGTTTAACCATCTCGGGAGGATGCGGTTTTTTATTTATGTCACTTGTATAGAACATTTTATATAAGTTGACCTCAATTCTTCTCTTTATGTATATATACTCAATGTAGGTGCCTTATTGAAGTTAACAATTACTTTAAAAAATTCTCATCATCATCTTAGATATAAAATCCGCTTGGATTCGGAGTAGCCGCTTCGAAGCCCGGAGTTCGCTGTCCTACGTTTTCTTCTCCACTTTACGCTGTCTTCAGCTTCCCTTATTTAAGACTTGAATACTAATTCCCGCGGCCAAGCGGCTTGTCGGAAGAGGTGGTAGGGTATTTGCCCGTCTGGATGGCTGCCATCCCTGGTCTAGAGTATGCTACCATAATAACCTTGAGTTGTGTTCCGGCATTACTGGCCAGGTTATATTCCCATATACGAGTACGACAGGACATCGATAATACCTAGTATTGCAAATATTTATAGGCGACGGTAACCACTTTCCATCATAATTGGGCCGACAGACATCTACTGTACTCCAGCAATGAAAATAAAAAAAGACTATTAACACGCATGTCATCCTTCTGAACGCAAGTCCGCATTTCTTGAACCTACCTATTTTCCAGGACCTGATGGAAGCGTTATGGTTAGACATTTGTTCCCTGAATGCCTTACGTAAAAGATAATACCGTGATCTATAACACCGTAGACGACTATTTTGCAGGTTCTCGTTATGTCACAGACATACAGGTTGCGACAGATGTGGTACGTGACTTCACATGCCCACCGCCAGATATTCATCTCCGGAATACGTAGCTCTTGTTTGTGTCACTTAATTTGAGTGACTCAAGTACAGGCCACGCTTCACTTCTTACAGATTAATCAACATTTTAGGGTCGCTAATAACACCACTTGCCTGTATTTTTTTACAACTACTTACAGATTATTTTTGTAAAATTCTTAGATAGATTAAATACGTACTTACAACAAGTTCAATTTCACACAAAAAACAACATGCTTATATAGGTTTCATGATCATATTACTTACTATTTATTAAATAATAAGTATAAATATACCTTTTTTTAAAACGTCTTTTATAGCATAATACGTAGGAGTAGGATCTCCGGCTTCAGAAAGCGGTGCGTCGCTATCGAATGACGTGGTTAAAGGTATATAGCTTCCATTAAATGTGGCACCTATAAACACATAATAACGAAGCTCACATTAAGTCACAATTTATATATAATTTTAATTATATTTACTTTAATAATTTAATAAGTCACATTGCACTCTGCGAAGCGTGTATAACCTATACCAATAAATAGACAGCTAAACATAAATTATACATTCCCAAGTAATACGAGTTACGCTTTTGTTCTGAGGCTAAGTAAGCCCAGACACTCAAACCAGAGGAAATAACGGGAAGCTAGATCAAAAAAATTAACTTGCCAAGAATCGACCACAGGACCTAAGAATTCCAGCGAACAAGACGGGCCAGTATTTAAACCGCTAGATCACAGAGGACGTTAAATATTACATTCGCAATACTAGGAATGAAAAATTGACCAATTATTATTTTTTTTTAAATCTTTATTAGTCTACTTTTTTGCCCGATAATTGTAAACAAGCATTTTATTTTCATCTCACAGGTGAAATCAATTTGCGGACTGAACAGCATACACCGCGTGGGAACTGCGGTTAGGGCCTGTGGGATTCGGACTTTAAGTAAACCGGAATACCCGGTTAATATTTATTTTTAATTAATAAAACACCTCTTTGTTTTACCTGGGGTACATTAGCCGGGCTGTGGGTTCGCTGGTGCATGCTCCTGCAACCGTTAAGTACGATGTCCAGCCGCGACTGTCTGGACTGGTCCCTCCAAGTTTCACCCGGATAACTATAACTTTCCAACTTTCTCAGTTTCACGTGGTGAGAGGGGGCGCTCGGAAGAGTTGTGTGCCCCGACTTTCTGGCAGTTATGTGTGGATAAGCTGACGTTCCCCTACGGTGGCTGGAAGTCTTAGTTCGCCCTCCTCGTTCGTTCGCCCAGACCCTCACTCACCGCTGGTGGCTTTGTCAAGAAGGGAGGGTGCTGGTGTGCTCTTTCTCCTGTTCCGCCATTTCCATCGCGGATATGACCGGCCTATACTTACTTTTACCCATTACATAATCTTCGCTCTTTATTTTAGTGTAAGAGTTATCACAGATCTTTAAAAAATATATATCTAATGAATTATATTTTTTAAAGATTTGAAACATTGTTATTTCATGTTTCCTAATTCAGCAAAAACTTAATGAGATTTAACGGCTATACAAATGAAAGCAAATAAGTACCTGACGTAAACCCAAAGTTAGTACCCCCAGCAAACATATAGAAGTTAACGTGAACATTTTTCTTCAACATGTACTCTAAGTGATCAGTAATCATGTCTTGGTATGTCCAATACTTCGGCACGCTCCAGTATGTCCACCAGCCAGTGGTAAGCTCCGAATTAATAAACGGACCCAAAGGCATTAACTTTCTCAAGTCGTCCAGCGCTTGAACCATTACTAAAAACATAATAATATGGAAAGTGTTGTACAAATATTTTTTTTAACTAAAACAAAAACCGATTTCAAACTAAAAAGCAAAAAATATACGCACGCAGAAAGAGCTTACATAGTCTTGAGGTCTGGTAGTTGGTTTATACGGGGTTTGGGGTCTTAATAGTTTTGATGAACGGATCCCAAACAGGTGGTAGTTGCCAACCAGGCATGCACCGGAACACGAACCGATTTGATTGACAATTTCTTTTTATCTCACCTCCCACCTATTTTAATCCCTGTTAATTAATATTATAAATGCGAAAGTAACTGTCCGTCTGTCTGTCTGTTCCGTTTTCACGGAAAAACTAAGGGACCGATTTGGTTGAAACTCAATATATATATATATATATATATATATTCGACGCCAAGGATGAACATGGAATACTTTTTATTCCGAAAAATGGGATAGTTTCCGGGATAAAATATATTTATCGTTCTTTTTGTTATACTTTCACAGAAAAACTATTGGACTGGTTTAACTGAAATTCGGTATATATGTAACTATAGTTTACCCCGCGTCTGTGCCGCGGGTCAAACTCTAGTATTATATAAAATTACTAGCCGATACCAGCCCGCTTCGCGTGCCGTAAAGTCCGTTCTCAGCTGACCTCTACTTGGATAAAGGAAGGTCCATGCCATATTTCAAGTCTAGAGGTATTATAGTTCCTAAGATATCGTGATGCGTCACTATATACGTGGACTTCAATTACATATATATATATATAGATTAGAGGCTAGGCATGTTTGCTGAAGAGTTTCTTACATCGCTTTTTTCTTCAAGCCAAAACATGTTGCGAAGCGGGGGTAAATTAGATAGGCTCCCATAGAGTAAATAATAACCACAAACAAAATTAACACTAAAAAATTAACATGAACAAGTTGGCGGTAGGCTAAATAAAACTTTAACAATACTCATTGACACTTGACATCTTTGTCTCCCGTGATCACGGCTTCTGAAAAGTGGCCGACATGTCGGAACAATAAAAATCAAATAAATTACCGCGCTTAAAACCGTTAAAACGTAGTTTTATTATAAAACTACGTTTTTTTACTATTCTTATTGTATGCTAGAAACTACATAATAATTAAAACGACTTTTTAACAGATTTTAATTAATTCTTAATGACTATTCTTCATCACGGCTGGTAAACAGACTTAAAACGAAAATTAAAATTAACATCGCCCCGAAAACCGTTAATGAAGTTTTAATTATGTAATTATGTCAAAATATCATCTTCGAAGTTCTATCCTTTGTATAAAAAATGTAACGATACTGTGAGAAAAGTCAGTAAATAACCAAAATACAGCTTGCTTCACACGTCTCGAACAAGTAATACAAAATTCATTTTTATGTTCCGTCAAAATAAAAAGCAGATGGTACATTTCTATCCAGTCTAGATTTTCCCAAGAGTTCGCCTGCTTTATTTCTTACTACAGCTTTTCGTGCAACTACACTTAACACAGACTTGAATACCTACTATAAAATTTATTTTATCTATAAGATAAAAGCATCCTACGTTGATCCTTGATATCAAAAGTTACGTAATATTTCATAAGTATACATAGATATCTACTTACATAATATACAAACAAATTTCACGACATATTTAGTTAAGTACGTAAATATATTTTCGGCATATGTTGTCAAAATAAGTCTGTTAAACCGATTTGCGAAAATAAATGGGCTTTTTTAACAATTTTTTTAATTCTGATACTAATATATCAGGAATACATTATTAGTAAAGATAGACATGGATGAAGAAAAATAACAATACATATCTTTTTAGCAATAAGACCGTCTGTTGTACGGTCTGTGTTTCTTTTTAAAGAAAAACAAAAAAAGAAACAATTTCTTTGTCTAAAAAGCGATACAAATAAATTCAGCTGAAACATTCTCATTTTTAGCTTGAGGCATTTTTATGCGACTTTTCTTTGGCGTACCAACAATAAAAAGTTTTCTATCTAACTGCAGAATGTCTAAACCATCTTTATTAGATTCTGTACGGATGTTACGCTAAGGGCTGTAATAGTGCCGTCGAGATGGGGGCGCGGCGTGTTCCGCGCGCGCTCACCTGTCCTTCGGTGAAGGCGATTTACAGACCGCCACACACCTAGTGAGTTTGAAGATGCTGGGGGATAAAAGTAGCCCCCGGCAGTGCAAGAGGCCTTGCGAGGCCCACGCCGCCTGGCAGGGCTGCGGAGAGGCTAGGTCATATACCCGTAGCCCTGACATAAGGCGAAGGACGGAACACCCAGGGGTTTTAGTGGGTATCCCTAACTGGGGAGTGGCAATAGCATGGCACCAGTTCTGACTGGGCATGCTAGTGCCACCCCCGACCTGGCGAATTATCCCCTCAGGCATCTGTGCCTGTCGTAGCTTAGTCCTCAATCGGATTTCCCATGGTTAAAAAAAAAGTGCTGTAATAGTGGAGCAATACAGACATTAAAATCACTTATAATAAAAACTTACGATCATGAGTAACAATAGTAGTTATTGTGCCAGGTATAGCGCCAGCGACGAATAAATCACAAGTACCCAAGTCTGCAGTATACAACAGCGCCTTCCTATCCACGTGCTTCGATATTATGTCGCGAAGTTGCGTCTTGTACGTCACATCAGATCCTATCACTCCGTATTTATTTTCCACCTAATAAAGATAAATGAACAGTATTTTAACCTTTATCTATAAAGAATTTATGAAACAAAACGAAGCATAAATTGTCGCCAAGATCCTAGTATATGGAGATAATTAGTCTCCAACTATTGGTATAGTAACAGGCGTGATAGTAGGTACTTAGTTATTTGTACCAACAATGTTACTCAGATATTCTAGAACAGCAGTTTTGAGTCCTATTCGCGTGTGTACAGGACACCATCGCCGCACCGCCGCCACGAGAATAAGCTGTGCAGACTAGGCATGACCGGGCCGTCACCAGTTTCGCTATCAAGCGGGCATCATCGCTGGGGCAGCGATATGAGGAATGACGTTCATATACACCTAGAAATAATAGATCTTTTTAACTATGAAAATAATTTTGATTTGGCTAAGAATTCTAATTTCAAATTAATTTTATTTTAAAAACATGAACTTCTTTTAACAAAATTAATCATTTGTTTATTGATTAGCGTTATGTTTTTTTCGCGTTTGAATCTTTTTCACTATCATGGATACGTTAAAATATCGAGTAATTTTGGAATATGACTATCGTCGTGCCAGCTACTCGGCACAAGCGGCACGAAACATCAACGACGTTTACTGAGCGAACACTCCAAATGAACTCACCACCTGTTGTTGGTTTGCCCGCTTCCGTTCTAGAAATTTCGACCTGAAAATGAACCTCGTGGTCGTCCGAAAACTTTGGTCGACAATGACGAATTAAAAGCGATTGTGGAAACTAATGACACTGAATCTACAGCTGAATTAGTAGCAGGTTTCGACGTTTGCATCAAAACAATATTGGTCCATTTACATCAATTTGGCAGGGTAAAAAAGCTACTAATGGGAGCCCCATGATCGCCAGTGCGAACTGGTTATAGACATGTGCCTTACACTGCTCAACAGGCACACAAACGAAGGAATTTTGAACCGCATTGTTACCTGCGACGAAAATGGATTCTGTTTGACAAACGCAAGCGCTCAGCAAGTTGGTTGGATCCTGGTTCAGCACCTAAACAATTCCCTAAACGAAAACTTACCCCTAGACAAATGATGGCCACTGTTTGGCGGTCTAGCGCCGGTGTGATTCATCACAGCTTCTTACCAAACGGGATAAGCATTACTGCAGATGTGCACTGTGAAGAACTGAACACAATGATAAAGAAGTTCACACATCTCCAACCAGCTTTGATCAATCTCTCGTCTTCGTTGCTCCTGCACGACAACGCACGACCTCGTACTGCACAGCAGACGGTCTCCAAGTTACAAGAGTTGGGGTTGGAAGCTGTCCGTCATCCGCCGTACTTACCAGACCTTGTCTACATGGGAAAAAAAATCAATACTCGAGAGGCATTACAAAATGCCTTTGAAGAATTTGTTGCCTCCCGTCCAGTTGATTTCTTCAAGAAGGGCAAGGGATCAATAAACTGCCACTGCGTTGTTAAAGATGCATCGATTGCATTGATGATTGCGTTAATTATTCAAAATAAAAATAATTAAAAAAAAATACTTTTTATATATAAATAATGGCAATTTCATAGGTAAAGAACTAATTGTATAGAAGAGCCAACGCGGCGGAGTGCGACGCGCTGCGGTGGTGCGGCGTGCCGGCAAAGTCGTCTACGCGAACGCTAATGCATAAATTTCAACTGAAAATATTATATGCCTATCTGTTATACACTAAATACATTAGGTTGGGGAAAGTTTCTTCGCATTTTATATAAAAATTCAAAAGGTTTTTTTATAAAGTTTATTTATATTTGACTAAAGTATGTAGGTGTCATTTTGTTGGATAACTTTTTGCCATCTTGTAGGTAGGGACGTAATCCCATTGCTATAAAATTTTTGGGGCTTCTGATCAAAAATTGCGACAAGTGGTTTTAGCAGCCCTCTCGTGATGTTCACCTGACACTGCCTAAGGAATTCTGCAGAGACCGAAACAGGTGAAAATCTGAAGGCAAGGTCAGGACTATACGGCGGCTGCATTAACACTTCCTAGCCAAACTCTCGTAATTTTTGCTGAGTGGCTAAATTGTGTGAGGTCTAGCGTTATCATGGTGAAAAACCACACCCCTTCTGTTGATTAATTCCGGCCGCTTTCTCTCAACTTTTTGTTTTAATCTCATCAGTTGTTCGCAGTACAGTTCAGAATCGATGGTCCTGCCTGGCGGTAACAGCTCATAATGAATAATGCCCTTCCAATCCCACCATACACACAGCATCACCTCGTTGCGAGTTAACCCGGGTTTCGCCACAGTCTGTGAAGCCTGACCGGCCTTTGACCACGATCTTTTTCGCACGTTCTTGTCGTACGTGATCCACTTTACATCACAAGTTATCAGCTTCTTCAAAAATGGTTCGGTTTCATTACGTCGTAATAAAAAATCACAAATGAGTACACGGTTCATTAGGTTTCTTTCAGTGAGCTCATGAGGCACCCAAATATCGAACTTTTTTGTGTACCCAGCTTTTTTCAAATGCGCCAAAACCGTTTTGTGGTCAATTCCCAGTTCTCCAGCTACATTGTAACTACTAATATGCCGATCTTGCTCCACTTTTTAAAAAATGGCATCAATTTTGTCCGTAACAGGGCGACCAGAGCGACGTGCATCTTTGATATCAAAATTTCCAGATTGAAAACGGTTAAACCAAATTTGCGCTACTCTCACAGATACTGCATTAGGTCCATAAACATCACAATATTTTTTCGCGGCTTGTGTTGCATTTTTACCTTTTTTGTAGTAAAATTTTAAAATGTATTGAATTTCTTCATTAGATTCTCTCATTTTAACAATAAGAAAAAGAAATGAAAATCACACATTTTCCTAATTTGAATTTGGAATTGTCTTCTTTAAAATTAAAACTTTTTAATGATACCAAAACCAGCCAGGTACAAATGGTATAGCCAAAGAGATCTTATTACAAGTTAATACATACTATATGCGAAAAGACTTTTTCCCCAACCTATTATACAAAATTAAATTTCAATTTTGACACATATTATCAATCATGTGTTTCAGGGCAATGCAGATCCTAATTTCTACAAAAAGGAAAGATATGGAGTAGCAGAACTAGATTCTTATGCATATACAGTAAATATTAGAGTATATGCTAAATGAAAAAATATTTACCTGTACTAGTATTATGGGTCCTCCGTTGCCGAATAACAAAGGTGATAATCGTGCAAAAAGAATTTTCATCCAGATTTTTGTTTCCTCCATAAAATCTGAAATAACACCCCTCGTAAATCTCGGGAAACACATATAAACGAATCTTGCGTTTTATTAATATTTTATAGTATTCTACCTTTATCACTAGACCGCAGCATCATATCTGGATATTTACCAAGAAGCCAGTATGGGAGACCGCCCTAAAACAAACGCACGCTTAGTCAGAAATATCCAATATCAAACAATGTCTTTAACTATATTAATTAAATTGGATTTTAAATATTGATGTTTAGAACTTGAATATTAACGAACAAAGATCAGTAATCATTTGTATATCTAGCTATAAATTGATTGAATAATGTATAAAGTACCTTGACTGCAATATTTTGTGATAATCCCTATATGCACAATGGCTGTCTAACCTTGTCTTTCAAAACTGTTCCAAAATAAGAAAGGAAAGCATTGTCTGTATTTCGGTAAAAAAATTAAAAAATCTTAGATAGGAAGAATCCAGACAACTAATCTTGAATATGGTTATCCGTTCCATGCAACTCTCTCCCTCTCACACATTAAGCTACCTCGTAGCTGTAAGCGACGATATCCTCAGTATGATGCCATAATGAGTATTCTCCAAGTACCCGCACAATAAAATGATAGTAATATTACTGAAACCACCTACTTGTTTCTTGAATTATAATAAACAAACCATATCCCTCTCCGCACCAATATAAGGGCCCGGTCTGATCAGCACATACAGGTCTTCCTGGGCAGCAGTTTTAATGAATTTCACAACATTACGGTCACCGTTAAATATATACTGTGTCTCCGCTGGTTCGTGATAAGACCACTCTATAAAACTAATTAATATTAATAACATTAATATTGTGTTGATCGAGCCTATTCGAGACTTACAACAGACAAAAATTATAAAGACTACCATTTATGACTATGTAGTTTGTAATACCTACTTAAATTAAAGT
Organism: Dendrolimus houi; assembly: GCA_039645545.1. NCBI lineage: Eukaryota > Metazoa > Arthropoda > Insecta > Lepidoptera > Lasiocampidae > Dendrolimus > Dendrolimus houi. The sequence continues at coordinate 16,154,349 of CM077127.1, read as the reverse complement.
TTATATAAAATTAAATTCTAAAATCACTCTTAAATTTTATTTGTATATAAAGTAAAGCTGAGTATTTTTATATTGAACTGTTCCTAACTTTATTCAGGTTTACAGCGTGATATATTTGAGTGGAAAAATTATATTTGGAACTCCTTATCATTGATGGGAAAGTTCTTACGTGGAGACAGAATTAAGGCCGGCAGCTTTCATCTTTCGAAGTCGGTCGCGCCAGTACGCTGAAGGCACTCGAAAATAATGTAAAGATCCAGAAATAATGGATTGGGGTTGACCGTCTAACTCGAAATATTCATCCATCGTGCGGATTTTGTGACCTATAATCTGACAATAAGAATGATATGACTATACAAGAAGGTATATAATAGTATGGAAGAGAAAAGTAAAGAATTTAAATCACCTAATAGAAAACGTATCTCATAACGCATTCTGCAATTACAGTTGGTGCCACCAGTCCATTCTTATTTTAATAAAAAAGCTCAATTAAAACTTTTAATCAAAGTCTAATTATATAAAGCACTAGGACATGAAATTCCCGGGATAAAAAGTACTGCAGCTATCGTTTCAGTGAAAACTGTGTCGGAATAAGCTAATTTTTATGCACTCGAACAACTTCAAACCGCTCCCGGGAAATTTTCCGCGGGATTCCCGGAATAAAAAATATTACACAAAACTTGCTATCGATAAGTGTAAAAAGAACACTGGAGTTCTTTTTTTTTAATCGGCCATTTTAAATCATTCCTAGAAAAATTCCCAGGATAAAAAGTAGCACAGATTTTAAGTCTATGAATTTGCTGTCGATCAGCGAAAACCTCATTAAATCGGCCAACTACTTTTTACGTGAATCCCGAGAAAACAGACAAGATATCTAAAAAAAATGCATCGTGTTCTCCATCGATTATATAGTCTATTCTAGTTATTTTTTTTAAATAGCTTCAATGTACAGACACGCCATTTTTTAGAATTTTATATTATAGATAGATATATTTTAAACTTTTAAATCAGTAAATTCAAACTCCTAATTAGCTCCTTTCCAATTTCGTACTTTCATTTCATACAGACATGACGATTATATATAAGTTTCGTGTTTATCAAACTAGCTACGGAACTCTCAAAAGGTAGGTATGTACCTTACAATGCCTATAATACTTACCGATTCTGGAACTTTAGTGGACTGAAAACTTCTGCTTTCATTCAAACTTTGTTTTTTAGATTTTACAGCTTCGGCAAAATTAATAAAGTCGACTAATATTATCAACATTACATAGATTTTTTTAGGTTTAGTCAGTGATAACAAGTTTTTATAAGTTTAGTCACTATATTTGAATTTTCTTATAATTTTTTGTAATCTTCTTGAAATAATGTATGTAAATGACTGTATGCGACAATTTGATTGAAGGTTGATAAGATAATGATGTTTATTTCCATTTCCTTATGAAAATTGTTTGTAAATTGTACATTGCAGCAACATACTGTTCTTTGCACAAGTACCCAGAAATTACGAAACTGCATTCATAACATTCTCTTTAGAAACGAAGATAAAGCTGTAATTCAATATGTACGTTATAAATTTATTTTTAATTGTTCTATAACTATAACCGAAAATTTAAAACTCAATCGTTACCAAGTTCTTACCACTTAGCAACAGATAACGTTATTTTATACCAATATAGTTACAGCATAGCCTATTTAAAGATACCATTAAGTGTGTCGCGAATATATTACAAAAATTCCCATGTAATAAATAAAAAGCATTCATCATTCATTTAATAATATTTACTCCTTAGATCTATTCTACAATAACATAACATAACAATTCAAGTCGATACACCCATTTTTCTTTCCAAACTAGCTTTAGCCCACGCCTGTATAAGTTGTTTCTTTATTTCAAACGCAATCACTGCTGTGGCCATTCCCGTATTGAGACTTTCCACTCCATTATCGAGGGGAATTTTTAGACGTAAGCCATTTCTACTTGCTGCAAATCTGAAATTAAAATAATTACTTTCATTTATGACAGTATATAAGAACTAAATACTGTGAAATAAAAGTAAGTGATTGCAAGTAGGGATTGCAATCCGAAAAACCGGATCCGGTAATCCGGCAGATCCGGCATCAATATGCACTTACCGGATCCGGTACAAACATGACGGATCCGGTGATTACATATTTTGGCAAAAAATCGCGCGTTGCATGAATAAGTACGTACTTTAAACAGACGGTGCTTGCGCGTGCGCGTCCATAGATCACATAGTATAATAAGAGTCGTTTGAAGCTGAACTACCGCGTGCCCGCGCCGCAGTGTCGATTGGCAGATGACACATTCAACACAATTTGTTTCCTAAGATCGTTTTTCAAACCAAAAATTGATTGTTTGTTTAAAACTAAATAATAAAAATATTATAAAGAATAATTATTGTGATTGTTGTGCTATTCATTAGATAGATAGATTCGGCAGTCTGTTATTATGTTATATTTAATTTTTATTTACAATATTGATCTCTACTTTGTCTTTAAAATCTAAGAAAACTAGTTAACATTACGTTAGATAAAGACACTGTTTTTTATTGAGATTTTATTTAAGATGACTTTTATAATAATTTGTAATTTTATTTATTTTGACACTGAGAATTTAATTGTTTTCGCTTTTTAAAATTAGTGTAATAAAATTGATTTGGTATATGTATCGTTTTATTCTTAATTTATTACTGGTCCATGTTGGAAAGAAAAAGGAAAGTTAAGTTAACCAGGTCAGATCAATCCTACCGGATTGAAAATGAGGCCGGATTGCAATCCCTAATTGCAAGTCGCGTCGCCTATTGAAATAGAAAACTAACACCACAGTAACTTAAGGTATAGTCCCCGGCATGATTCTTGAGCAGTAACTTTTTTCATATCAAATCATCATTTATTGCATAAAACATGTTACATAAAAAAGATGGTAAGATTACATGTATTTGCCTCTAGGGAGTTTACGAACTGTGAAATTGTGATCCCTAGTGTTCCACCGACCGCTCAAGATTCGTGCCGGGAACTATGTAGTAATAGAGAGCTCGACCCAAATTTAGGTCGAAATAATATATACTGAAAAAAACTTGGTAGGCGTGCCGGTAGCTACTGGTTTTTACTGTTTTGTAAAGAAACTCCAGTTTTCAATAGTTTAACCATATATTTTAGGTAATTTTATACAATTTTATAGAATAGCACTTCTTTCACAGTTTCAAACATTAATGTCAGAATTCTCCTATTACATTAATGTACTCTGTGGTCAGAATCAAAATTTCAAACGAGTTCTACTATTTCTTTATCCCGTCATTACTAGCAAAATAAAGGTTCGTATAGTTTAACATACTCGTATATGTACTTAGACATAATTATAAATAGTGACAAACTCATCAAAACTTAACGTAGTGATGTCCACGCTTGTCCCGATATTCCCACGGGATTCCTGAGACACAAAGTACTGCAGCATTTAAAAGAGAATTTAAGCTATCGTTTTAGTGAAAACTGTATCGGAATAAGCAAATTTTTAGGCACCCGAACTACTACAAATTGCTCTCGGGAAGATTCCCGCGGGATTCGAAGGATAAAAAATATCGCAGATTTAAATTTAAGAATTTGCTGTCGACGAGCGAAAACCACATCGAAATCGGCCCAGTAGTTTTAACGTGAATCCCGAACAAACAGACAAGAAATCTAAAAAAAACATTGCATCATATTCTCCATCGTTTATAGTCTTTTCCAGTTGTTTTTTTTTAAACAGCTTCGATGTGCAGTCTGGGCATGTTTAGAATTTTATAATATTATAGATATATATTGCTAAGTAAATACAACAAACCTATAGCTATTTTCACTTATGCCTTCCGTTTCTCCCCCAATTATTAATGTTATATGTTTTAATGAAGCAAACTCAACCCCATAATATGGCAACACAGGCATATTTAAAGTATCCTCCTCTACGTGGCTATTTTCATTTTCAAATAAAACTTTATCATTGCTGTCTGCAATAAATACTGATGACTCCGGTTCTATAAGTTTGGGTAATTCCTCCCACTCTATTGAATGGTGTATTGGTAGTCTGAAATGGGCTCCTGCAGCACTTCTTATTACTTTCGGATCCCATGTATCTACACAACCTATAAAATAAACAACAGTACATTGTTAGTAATGTAATGGAAGAATAATATTAAATCCAAAACCATAATTCATAGTCCTATCTGTATCACTACTATCTTTAGATCTGGATAGTTGATTAATTTAAAGAGGGTTTTCTTCACCCTTGTCTATTTCCATGGACACCGGCAGCAGGGTGCAAGAGTAAAGACAAGGGCACTTGCACCCCCTTGTCAGGAAAGAAAATACACAGAAATAATCACGTTTTTATTAGTTACTGTTTGAATAGAAACTGAAAGGGTCTGAGTTGTTTTCCAAATTTGTTTATCACCTTGTCAATAAATTCACTGATATGACACCTGTACACACTTCTTCCTTTGTTGATAACTCTTTCACGGTACAGGCTGTCCGTTTATGGAACTCACTGCCACTCAACATTAGACAAGCTAAATCCATAATGTCTTCTTTTAAACTGATGGTTACTAAATATCTTTGGTCCTCGCAAGTCTAAAACATGCTGCTGATTTTATATATCGTACGATATATCTTATTTTTGTATAGTATATAAAATATATTATTATTTATTTTATTATTTTTTTTACTTATTCTTGGAATGTTTCTTATTATTTATTGTCTTCACCGCCACTGTTGTCTTAATATTGTCCTTAGTTTAGGGGGTTGCCTGGAAGAGATCGCTTTGAGCGATAAGGCCGCCCTTTGTTCAACATTTACTGTACTTAGTTTTAATTTTTGATGAACAATAAAGTGTTTTCATTCATTCACTCAACTCTTTTCCTGTGAACACTGAGCATGCACAGGCCGTATAGCCTTGCGATTCCTTTCCTCTTGAATTTGACATTACATTTAGCTACATAATCTATACTATACTATAATAAATCTGTAAATGGTTTGAGGTTGTACAATGTGTCTAAAAATGTGAAACAAATCAGGAGGAAAATTCGGAACAGGAGATTCCGAAAATGCGAAATTTTTAGAATGTTTGTCTGTCTATCTGTTAGAGCATCGCGTGAAAACTACTGAACGGATTTAAATGAAATTCGAAATGGGGCTAAATTATATCAGGGGGTGTAACTTAGGATATTTTATATTCTAATAAATGACGTTGTTTTCGTGGGATGGACGAAAATAGCGAAAAAGATGGCGCTGCGATCGCATCTTTTTTATAAACTAATGGACATATACAAATGAAACTCGATACAGAGCTGACTTGAATTATATGAATTATAACTCGGGTTAACATTTAGGATACATTTTATCCCGATAAAGGATGACATTTCCTCAAAATAAACAGATAAGTAAAAAAGATGGCGCTGCAATTGTGATCTAGACAACCATCACTGTAATTTAATAACAAATACGTTATCAGGTTGCCCACATGTCATTATTATGTATTAGGTACTTTATATCAGGTTGGCTGCAACTTTTCTTTTTGTTATGTTGTGCAGTTGTCTACACTATATTAACTTAATTTCTTTGTAATTGTAGCGAATTGAACAAGAAACTGAAGTATTGAAAGTTTATATATATAAAACACATAATTATTTTTTTATGTACGTAACATAGAGCTACTAGTTAGGGTTTTTAATACGCCACGGGGAAAACCGCAGAGAAAACTCTAGTAAACTTATATAATTCTATATTTTATATTAGTTGATACTATAATATAGATGCAGATGTACCTCCCTGGAAGTGTTCTTATTTACCCTCTACTTGTTATATAAAACTCAATAAAACCTTAAAATATCAAATGTTACCTTTTGTCAAAAGAATTTTCTCGCAACCCACTCCAACAGCTGCTCTAAGTATAGCACCAAGATTCCCAGGTACTCTAATATTGTCACAAATAAGATGAAGTGGCAAAGGTTTGAATTGTCTCTTGATCTTTTCAAGGCTTGGAATTTCAAACACACCTGTAAATGTAAATAATTTGGTTACAAAGTTATCATACTGAGTAAAGGAATTTTCATTTATCTGCTTTTATCTAGATATCAATAAAGTGAAAATTGGATAACTGCTTGTTGACCACACAGAAGGGGTTTGTAGAGGTAACATACCACATACACACACACATATTCCCTCTTGTCGTTATTTGACTACAAAACCATAAAAACAGTATTTAACTGAAAGTACCCCATATTTAAATAATTACTTAAAGAATATTGTATGAAATAATTTGAGTTAATAGTATTTTTGAGTTTTACTACCTTCATATTTTCATAATTTTTTACTTCATAGTTTAAAGATTCGAGTGGTGAGAACACAATTTTCACTCAAGACACTATGAGCACTTGCTGTTTTTTTTTTTGAGGCGGGGTAAATGCATTTCGCACACTACCGGGTCGTTTGCTTGGAATTGGACCAAAGCGATGAGAGGAAGCCACACCAGTGGCCACCAGAGTCAATCACCGGCATGTGTGGAGACTCGAATACTCAATACTGCACTAAAACCACCCTCCTCCCATGCGCCCTGCGCTTATGGCAGGAAGAACGTGAGACTTAGAACGTAGTTATGCCCACTTTGATCCTAGTGCATCAGTGCTTGAGAATGCTCCGGGAAAGGCAAGCTCACTTTGTCAACAGGGGGATGACTCCTCCTCCTCCCTGCAGCGGTATTACGGGAGGAGATCTTGCGCATATCAGCGTCTCCGGGACCCCGACTGACGTCGGCACCTCTCTCCCTTTCTGGTTCCGCGGCCTCCTTTTAAGACATCACTGTCTTTCAGAAATTAGCCGCACCCACCCAATAATCGTCGCTATGCAGCATGGCTTGCACCAAACTGCCGAGCGAATCGATCGGACCTAGGAGGGTCTCGAGTTCAAATCTCTGCGGTGCCTGGTGCCCATACTGTGCACTCGACCAGCGTATGAAACACAGTGTCTTGTACGCCACACTGGCGACATTGAGGGGAAGGCAGGCAACCCGCAATCTGATTCAGATACTTATTGAAGCACCCATGCCCGATAAGTGAGCTCTTTCTGTGTGCACCAACACAAACCAACTTGATTGATAAATTATTTTTATTTTACTTCCCACCCATTTTAATATTATATATATATACATAGAGCTAGGCATGTTGTTGAAGAGTTTCTTGTGCCACTTCTTCTCTTCAAGCCACATGTTGCAAAGCAATGGTAAATTAGATTAGGCTCCTATAGAGTAAATAAGAACCATAAACAAAATTAAAACTAAATAATTAAAAAGAAGTTAGTGGCAGAGTAAATAAACTTTTTCATTGACTCTTGACATCTTTGTCTTCAGTGATTGTGGCTGCTGTAAAGCAGTCAAAACGATGGAATAATAAAAAATCAAATAAATTATAAATCTTAAAACATAGTTTTATTATGTATACTAATACATACCACAAGCCACAACCACAAAACTTAAGAAAATACTATATTAATTGAAATTTCTGCCAAATCTTCTAGTAAGTTATGAAACTGGTTGTAATTAGTACTATTGCTCTTTTTTGCCAGACCAAAACTAGGCTGTGCCTAAAGAGTTAGTTGCCAATCCTCCAGCAGAAGAAGCCTGCTTACGTAGGTGAGCTCGCATCAACTACATAGGTTTTCAAGGTTGACTGAAATACACATATATATAATATGATGATCTTGATTCATTGTGATAGAAGGAACACTAGACCTTTTAGATGTATGTAACAGAACTGCAAGTGCAATACTAACCTGCTGCTGTGCCTCAGCAATGAATGCATAATTTTATGAAATAGTAACTAGTATTTATAATAATGGTAAATATGCATAAACTCGGAACAAGAAAATTATGTATTTTTTGTATTCAAAGACTTTAAATATGGTTTGCTACGCTATAATAACGGACACTAAAAAATAATCAGCAAGCCATCATTTAGGCAAAAAATTAATAAATAATACAATTAATAGGTTGGGAAAAAAGTCTTTTCGCATATAGTATGTATGAACTTGTAATAAGATCTCTTTGGCTATACCATTTGCAGCTGGCCGGTTTTGGTATCATTAAAAACTTTTAATTTTAAAGAAGACAATTCCAAATTCAAATTAGGAAAATGTGTGATTTGTTTTTCTTATTGTTAAAATGAGTGAATCTAATGACGCAATTCGATACATTTTAAAATTTTACTACAAAAAAGGTAAAAATGCAACACAAGCCGCGAAAAAAAATTATAATGTTTAAGGACCTAATGCAGTATCTGTGAGAGTATCGAAAATTTGGTTTAAGCGTTTTCAATCCGGAAATTTTGATATCAAGATACACGTCGCTTTGGTCGCCCTGTTACGGACAAAAATGATGCCATTTTTGAAAAAGTGGAGCAAGATCGGCATATTAGTAGTTACGTTGCAGCTGGAGAACTGGGAATTGACCACAAAACGGTTTTGGCGCATTTGAAAAAAGCTGGGTACACAAAAAAGCTCGATATTTGGGTGCCTCATGAGCTCACTAAAAGAAACCTAATGAACCGTGTACTCATTTGTGATTCTTTATTACAACGTAATGAAACCGAACCATTTTTGAAGAAGCTGATAACTGGTGATGAAATGTGGATCACGTACGACAAGAACGTGCGAAAAAGATCGTGGTCAAAGGCCGGTCAGACTTCACAGACTGTGGCGAAACCCGGCTTAACATGCAACAAGGTGATGCTGTGTGTATGGTGGGATTGGAAGGGCCTTATTCATTATGAGCTGTTACCGCCAGGCAGGACCATCGATTCTGAACTGTACTGCGGACAACTGATGAGATTAAAGCAAAAAGTTGAGAGAAAGCGGCCGAAAATAATCAACAGAAGGGGTGTGGTTTTTCGCCATGATGACGCTAGACCTCACACATCTTTAGCCACTCAGCAAAAATTACGAGAGTTTGGCTGGGAGGTGTTAATGCATCCGCCGTATAGTCCTGACCTTGCACCTTCAGATTTTCACCTGTTTCGGTCTCTGCAGGATTCCTTAGGCAGTGTCAGGTTAACATAGCGAGAGGACTGCCATAACCACTTGTCGCAGTTTTTTGATCAGAAGCCCCAAAATTTTTATAGCAATGGGATCACGTCCCTACCTACAAGATGGCAAAAAGTAATCCAACAAAATGGCACCTACATACTTTAGTCAAATGTAAATAAACTTTATAAAAAGAACGTTTTGAATTTTTATATAAAATGCGAAGAAACTTTTTCCCCAACCTAATAATTAAATGTTAAATACGTGAGTCATATCAATAGACATAATGTTCAATATTAGTGTCATGACCTACCTAATCATAATAAAAATACAATTACTTATTTAATTTCGGGATTAATCTGCAAATGTAACATATATGACATGACCAAAATAATTAATAATTATAAAATCAACTATTACGCCATTGCATAAAATCATCATCACATTTTGTAATTTGTGAGTAAACCTCAGTTTTTATATTAATAATAATAAGAGACAAAGTTTTTACTTCACTTTGCTAAATGTCAGGCAAAGGAACTATACAGCATGACTTTAATCAATCAGCAGAATATCAATATTATTGCCATGAAAATACAGAATTTTAGATTTTTCACATTATTGTGAATAAGATAACTGTTATATTTTTGTAGTTTGTGTATATGATTACTGACAATATGCAAATACCTATGTTAGCAAAACAAAGTACAGGTTTGAGGGGTGGTCGAAGGTCACGACAAGTGACAAGAACAGTGAGTTAGGTTAGGTTAGCTTCAGACCAAAGCCTGGCAGAACTGACTTTAACGATTGCTTAAATGGTTACCAATGAATAAATAGTGTGGCACTCCGTGGCCACTGCAGTGGCATGCTCGCTTGGCTTATGTTCGGTAACATGGGCAATAAGTTTTAATAATAATATTAGCACAGTAGGCACTGTGTGTATATTCTAATTAATTGTATTGTTTATTAATTATTTGCCTAAATGAAAGCTTTCAGCTGTGATTTTAATATCATTATTATACCATAGCAAACCATATTATTAGACTTGCATTTTAAAAAAACACGTATAAATTTAAATTTCTCGTTCAGTGTTTATGCATATTAACCATAATAATACCTACTTCAAAGTTTTAAAAGTTCATATTACTGTTGGAGTATTTATAGAAATATTACACTATCTTATTACTAAATTTTTATATATTTACCAAAAATTCCAGGTGGTGTTTCCACATTAGACCACATTTCTATCTCTCTATATGGTATTTTATAAAACATCACACCAGTCTTTGGTAAGAATGGTCTTAAATTATTCAAGTCTTCCACTTGACTGAATATTACATATTTAAGTGAACATTTGGCTTCTAATCCATCAACAATCATCCTCCATCCTTCTACTAATGTGAGACCTGATTTTAACCTCTCTTTTTTTGATTTCAATTTGACAAATAAGGAACTGTAAATAATTAAAAAAAATACAAACATGAACAATTTATAGATATTACTTTTGATTAGTCTTACAATTAATTTAGTTTCAGTGAAAACCTGCTTAAATTTGAAACTGGGGGTGCAAACTATGGATCACCTACATTATATAAGTAACTACACTACCCTCAAGTTTGTATCATTTTAGAAATTAACATTGTTGGCCCTTTGTTGCTGATGCTGATTATAGTCCAGGAATATTAGTCAAATTTGGGCAAGAATCTCAGAATGAAAGATAGTCGGCTATAAATTTGTATAAACCTTTATTTTGGTAGCCTAAAACTTGTCTCAAAACCTACCTATCGTAGGGTGTCTGCGAATACAGATTTTCCGAGGTCAAAAATCAAAAAATTGATTTTTTACAAATTTATTGCAAATATCTCGTTTCCTATGGGTTTTATGTTATTTGTATTTGTTATAACTATTGTAGAGGATTAAATTTTACTCTATTACTTTTGTTTTAACATTTTTTTTATATCTTGAACCATTTTCAAGATAGAGGGCAGAGCTCACGCAGTATTTAACTATTTAGAGTATTATTCGAGGACAACCTATAGTCCCAATTATAAACACGCCGGATAACATTTATAAATTATTAATAAACATTATAATAATTCTAAATAATTTGCATTTTTTATTAACTTATGTTATAATGTGTAATTGAATTGAAATTTTACAGCGACTGGAAGACTATGATGAAGAAGAAGAAAATTGAAGTTAGAACTTGTAGTTCTTATTATTATTTAATTTTTTAAATTTCAATGTTCATAAATGTATTTAAATATATTTATAAATAGTATTTTTCAATAAAAATGTTAATTAAAAATTTAATTCTTTTCTTTTTTATTTAGTTAGGAAGTAATTAGTATAAATAAGATTAGAATTAAAAAATAATTGAAATATTTATTTCCCTTAATAAGTTTATAATTACACAAGTAGGTAAATATTATTAAATGAATAGATACTGATTTTTTTTTAAAAATTGTTAATTATAACTCAAGAGTTTATAAAAATGCAAATTATTTAGAATTATATATTTATTAATAATTTATAAAGGCGTATTTTTAATCGGGACTACAGGTTGACCTCAAATGACACTCTAAATAGTTAAGCACCGCGCGCTCTGCCCTCTGTCTCCAAAATGGTTGAAGATATAAAAAAATGTTAAAACAAAAGTAGTAGAGAATTTAATCCTCTACAATATTTATATGAAATACAAATAGCATAAAATCCATAGGAAACGAGATATTTGCAATAATGCAAATATCTCGTTTTTTACACATTTATATATGTAAAGAAATTATTTTTTAACCTTAGAATATTTATAGTCACGGACACCCTAACATAGGTAGGTTTTGAGACAAGTTTTAGGGTACAAAAATGAAGTTTTATACAAGTTTATAGTTGGCTATCTCTCATTCTGAGGTGAAACCCTAATATTCCTGGACTATTATGAATGTTTTTGGCTAAACTTTTGCACAGAGTGGCATCAGATTAACAGAAATTAAGTTTAGGGGTATACATACGCCTTATATATAGACACTAGACCTGTCTGTCTGTTATTTGGGCTAAGAAACATGTTTTTAGGGTCCACCAACAAGTTTTGAATGAATAATCGGAAAAACAAAAATACATTTCGTCAACAAAATAACAAGGTTATATCACTTTTGTTGAAAAAAAGTTTGATTTGTGTTTAGGAATACACTTACACCTGATATATAAACACTAAAACTGTTTTTTAATTTAGTAAACAAGTTTTGAATTAGTTATTATAATTTTAAAGTTCATAAAATAATAAATCACACTACTGTCACTTTTTTTTTACTTTATGACGATAATAGGCATAAGAAAGAAAAAAAAATGTTATCAATTTGATATGTCAATAATATCCATTTTTAAATATGTTAGATAAACGGGAAGTAAATTAATGGTGATTTAAGTTAGGGATATCCTTACAGTTTATTTATAGTCACTAAGGTTGTGAGGGGTAATCGAAAGTCACAACCAATGACTAAAATGGTGACTTGGTTAGGTTGGGTTAGTCTTTAGACCAAAGCACACGAGCCGAGCGAGCGAAGTGAGTGTGTCGCGGTAGCGGCCGGCGAGTGCCAGAACCGACTGGTTACCATTTGTTCATTGTTAACTATTTAAATGATGGTTACAAAACGGTTGTGACATTTGCTTACCGCTGGCATGGCACACTCGCTTTGCTCGCTCGGCTTGTGGGCCTTAGTCTACATTTTTAGACTTTTTTAAATGTTTTTTACACTGACCACTACCTTTCTTCTGCATTTCTCCTCTTTAGACATAAGAAATATGTACACCATTTTTAAATTAGTGAAGTTATGTTTACAAAAAAATCATATCTCAAAAACTACATGTCTCCTAGACATGGGGGTTGCAGAAGGGAGAAGTACTCCTCCCCCCCTCACCCTCCGCCCCCCCACTACTTAAAATTCAGTGACCACTATTGTAAAGTTTAACCATGTTTTTAGTCATGAATAATTTTATAAAGAATATGAAAGAAAAACCTATATGTAATTGAAATGTAGAATACTTTTTATTTCACGACAAACAACCACTATCGTGGTATATAGATTCGACATTTACATTGTGCCCCGCGACGCCAAGGAAAAGGTTCGTTTATAGAAATATATTCTGAAACATTTGAATTGTTATTAAAAATCTTTACCTTATTCGAGTATCATTTTCTTTTAACTTTTCATAAATAACTTCGCCTTGTTCGTTAAACACTTTTTGTTGATTTAAATAAAATTTATGCTTTTTTATTTTATCTTCTCTTTTGTTCTTTATTTCTTTTGATTTTTCTGCAGAAAATGTCGACGGGGGAGAAGAGTCTACATTATTTGTGTGTGTCTGAGGTGCTCCTGGTCTTGTACGAGACTTATTGAGAATTTCAGTACCAAGATCTATAACCTTTTCCTTTTTTAGGTTTACTGGGCCTGTAGGTTCAAAAGGTAATAATACTTTTGCAGGTTTTCTGTGCATCCATCTACCATATAACCTCACAGAACACACAGCCGGCTGATTTGTCACTAATATATTGAATACTACGCATTGTAAATTGCGTGCCATGTTCTGTTTCAGACTTCAGTAGGTTTTAAAGAATATGTATTATAACCCACAATCACTGGAAACTAGAAATGTAACCTTAAAATATAATTTATTTATTTAGGTTTATGGCTTGGAATCTAGGCCTTTAAGCCTTTAAGCCAGATCTTAGATTACAATTATATCTTAGATTACAAGGAAAAACAAAAAAAACCTATTTTTTTTCATTTTCCATCTTAAACTATCTAGTTTAAGATGGAAAATGAATATATATATATCTATATAGTCTAAGTTTTCCCACTATGATTTTTCTGTTTATGGCTTGGCAACTTGGCTTTTTATGAAGCGCATTCAAGATCCTGCAGGATACAATATATATACGGTGGTAAATTAAAATAGAAAATAATAGGAGCGCCACTTTCGCAAATTTGTCTAAACTCTAGCATCTTAGAGATTCATTATCATCAGATCATCCGATTAGATCACAAATAACGAATTACACCCATCGCCAGAACTGTCTGAAACGGCCTATATCTGTAACATTAACCCAGAGGAGGTACTAAGTCAAACATCGTGCAAAGATGAGGTTGCTTCATTTACGACATGCGTGCATTTTTTCATCATAACCTATGATGTTTATTTTAATAATAATGACTACGATTTTGTAATAAGAGCTTTAATACCTTGCGATAATTAACAGAACAATTATTTTAAAACGAACCCTTACAAACCCGCCATGTCGGCTGTTCCTTGGTAAATATCGTCAAAATATACCGAAAAGATTTTTGCTTTAAATTCCGCTAGATATATTGGTAAACTATAAAAATGACTTCGTGTGAAACGTTGCTTTGTTATATCCGTATTAGTTTTAATGGATTTTAGACTTGAATCAGCGTTAAAATAAAAATAAGATGAATAATCTCGCTTTATTATAATTCTGACCTTGCTACAGATAGGATAGAATGTTGCTAGAAGTCAAAAAAAATAGTTCATGTTCCCGACGTTATAGTAAGGTTATATACAAAGTTTATAAAAATACTATCCAAAGACCTTTATTTTAATGTTACTTGACGTTCAAGCGTATGCTCATTTTATTACTCATTCAAAATTCTCGGAAATAAATAATGAAAGGTATTATTAAATTATACTTTATTTCAATAAATCTTTATTTAAATTTTCTATCTCGCTAACTGCTTCTACACCAATGTCTTGGTTAGAGCTGGCCACAACGTCATTCTCTGTCAGACTCGGATTTAGAAGTACTACTATTGTCATCCTCAAAATTTACAATTAATCACTCACACAGAGTAAGTAGGCACGAATTTTTCCAATCGTTTGAGTGATATCTTGAGATGCACGCTCAGCTGCTTCCTATAATGTCAGAAAAATGTCCTATAATGTCATATTGTGATAACATAACTCGCAGGTGTGGCCCCGCTACAAACAAATACTAAAAAATCAAACATAACGTATCTGGTCAATGATAATTGTACAAAATTTTCAAATATATCTTATGCGATAAATGCGAATTAGCGATTTCTTTTCTTCTTCTTTCTCTAACAAGCAATAAATGATTGAACTAAAAACAATCATATAAACTTAAATATATCTGTCATATCAGTGGTTCTTTGGCAAACATCATCGAGGTTCGAAAGAATACTTCTTGCTTCATATTCAGGTATGGTCTGTAAACTTTTAAAATTATTTTTCTTCTCGAACTTAGAACAATTTTATTAAATTTTTTTTACTCGTTTCACATGTTACAATCACTGTTAATATGAAACAAAAAAAATATTACGAGCATTTGTACCTGTTTACAATTTTTTTATTTTATCTATTTTTTTAATTGCTGGAATACAGCAGACAGGCTGACGGCCCAACTGAGATGGGAAGTGTTGCAAATGTTCATAGGCAACGGTGTCCGTTGCCTATGAACATTTGCAACACTAAAGGTGCTACCGATATGCTGCTGGACTCGTAGTTGGGACTGGAACCTGGCTTACTAATAACGGAACACAAGTCAAGGTTGTTATGGCAGCATGCTCTAGACCAGGGGTGGTAGCCATCCAAACGGGCAAATACCCTTCCACCTGGCGGTGGGTTGTTTTGTCGCCTCTTATTAGAACAGGCTACTCGGCCGTAGGAATTAGTATTCTTTTTTTATGCTTATGGTTTGCTAAATAGGCCTTTAAGCCAGGTCTTAATTATTAAATACGGTAAACAGATCAATTAATTTCACTTTTTTGTTTGTTTCATTTTATAGTTTTCCGATAGAATTAGTATTCTTGCTCCGTTCCTGCACAGATAAATAATGACTCGTGCTGCCAACTTTCAGTAAGTGTAAACTCGTGCTGCCAATTCCATAATCACCATTTTGGGAATGGTCACCCTGATTTTAAAGCTAGCAACATTATTCTTATCACACTCGTCAGCTGAAAAATTGTTCATGAATGCGTAGTAAAAATAGTGAAATATTTGTGTTTATTTATAAATTGGTCAGGAAAAAACCGAGATCAAGATGGCAACAGGAGTAAAACCTCGTGATGATGATATACAACTAACGAGATCTGATCTCGAAACTATACAAGACGCAATGAAGAATAAGAAGTTTCGAGACATGCTCGTCGAGTACTGTGAGGAAGTACGTGACCCGGCAAACCAGGCAATCTTTCAGAAAGAAATGATCCAGCTAGAAAAGGAACGTGGTTACGATATTACTTTCATTAATCCAAAGGGTAGTTATGTTATTAAAACAAGCGTCGCAGGCGACAGAAAGGCGTTTATTAACATTTGTAGTAATGATATTGTTGGTAAACCCTCATACACCGTTCAAGAGGTCAATGGAAAAAAAGGCATGAACTGGCAAATTCCATACTCGCTCGTGCCTCCTCGTGAGGATTACGATCAAAATCGACAACGTTGCGTCATTTACGATGTTGTTTTCCATCCAGATACTTTGCGCATGGCGGAGGTTAATAAACAGTTCCGAGAGTTAGTTAACAAAACTGCCTTTGACGGCTTAAAGGTCAGCTATAATATCAATTTGGATAGCAACAACTTACGATTTCCTAAATCTTGTTATAAAGGTATGACAATACCTGCTGTGATACGAAAAGAAGATCCCAGTTTTAAGCCTCCTGAAGATGAAGATACTGAAAACATTTCACCAGACATACTGGAGAAACTGTACCCACAGAAAAATTATGCAGAAAAACCAAATGAAGATGTAAAGAAGCCACAAATTGATTCAAGAACGAAACTAAAAACAAAAAAATTAAATGAGTATATTCATTCTACTGAAAAAGGTTACACAGTGCCTAAATATGTATTGAAACAACAGAAAAATGTGGACTTCCAGGAGTTTACCTACAGCAGAGATTGCAAACAATATACAGCCATTCCTAACCAAATTGTGGTTGAAATAAATCTCCCTCTATTATCTTCTACTAAAGATTGTATTTTAAATGTAAAAGAGAGATCCTTAAGCTTGAAATCTGAAAAACCAGCAAAATACAAATTGGAAATAGCTTTACCTTATTCAGTCAATGATGAATGTGGAAGTGCTAAATTTGATAAAACCAAACATTTGTTAACAGTAACTTTACCAGTGATAAAAAGGAACTTTAGTAATTTAAATAAAAAATGTTTAAAAGGGGACAGTGGTGTTGAAAGTGAAGAGAATATGAGCTCTCAAAGTGATGAAGATAATAGTAACTACCCTTTAGTTGAGGAACTATCCTCAAATCCTAAAACAGTTCACACCCCTAATAACATTGCCACAACAAATAGAACCGAATCAGAATTCTTGGACCCTACCTTTGGATACATTTTACCTTCTCATACTCACAATGTTTTAGATGATGTTATAGCATTTACTTTCCATGTTAAGAACACAGAACCTAACTCAGTCCAAGTTAAAAATAGTGATAATAAAATATATATTAAATTCACATCTGTTAGTACAGGTTTTGTGCCTGTTCATTATGCAGCTATAATTATATTTGATGAACCTGTCAAATTTGAAAATATCAATGGTGAAGCCTGGGACAATAATGTTATATTACAATTGGAAGTTATTGGAGAAGTTCCTCAAAAATTCCAGATTGGTATAAGCAATGATTCTCTTAATACAGAATATTTTGATATGTCTCAAGCTAAAAAATCAACTAAAGCACAAGAAGAAGCTACAAATGTTTGTCATAAAGACATACTTCCCCCTGTTGTTGAAGTGACAAATTTTGGCAATGAGACCAACATAGTTGTATCATCAAATCACAGTGATCTCGATGAAGATGATATGGAATCTCCTGTTTTTGATGAAAAAGAAATAGTTTGGACACAATCCAATTCTGAGAGTGCAGCAAAAAGTATACTTCGTAAGCCTATGTCCAAGATGAGGAGTTACTCTGAATCCAGTGTGGGAGATTTTGCATCATCAATGGATTACATTAGTTCTGATTGCATTCCAGAAGAGTCCAGTTTAAAGAAAACTGTTAGATTTAATGATGTTATTGCTAGGCAGTTTTATAGGTAATTTTAAATGTTAACATGTATTATATAATTAGGTTAACAATAATAAATTTAAGAGGATTACTATATTATCAAAATATAGTTACTGCATACTATAATTTATATTAAAGTAATCTATTGCATATGTTTATGTAACTGATTTGTACTGTACATAAAGCATATCTATATGTTTATCGCCACAGGTATCTGCTTTATCTCTATCATTCTTATCATATTGATAGTTGCATGGACTACACAAACATCTAAATCTTCTATCACTAATATAAATTGTTTTGATATTACAGATACAACTCATCAATAGAGGGCCAAAAAAAGAAGAATCAAAGGAAGAAGAGTAAAAAGCGAAACCAGGAGCGGCGCAAGAGTGAAAGTGAGGCTGAAGATGATATTGGCACTTTATCTCAGGTATTAATTAGACTTACTCTAAATCATAGCAATTGCATCCAATGGGAGATCATTTCAAATATTATACTTGTATTTTTTTATCATGATATAGGTTCACATTTGGTAGCTATCTCACCTGACGTTAAGTGATGTGATCTAGGATGGAACATTCTTACCTAGTAAATATCTATTCACTTGTAACTTGAAGACCATGGTATGTAAAAGAAAGATGGAGGCAAAATGTTTTGTTCTAACCAATAGAATATCCACCATTTAACTGGCGTGAACTGGTGCGTCTGGTTATCCAATGATAGAAAGGGGATGTGGAACTAATCTGTGAAGTTTCATAGCACACAGTTATATAGCTATAAAACTAACTAAAACATATTAAAATCATCTTGTTTTAATAAATAAAAAGTATCTTAGTTGATTTAATCTTATTGTTAAGATGTCATAACATACAGTAGTTACAAATCAATAAAAAAAAATTGAGTTTTAACCACTTCTCTAAAACTTTAGGTAAATTAACCAGTTTTCTATCTAATAATATACATTTAGGTGCATTAAGATAATTCTAAGAATATTTTGTTGTGATTACAGAGTTCGAAGCCACGTTTGAAATCAGCATTAAAACAACGACGGGATAGTGGACTAGCTGACACCTCAGATGCAGAAACCGATTGCAAAAACACACCTGACTTATATGACAGAAACAATCGGAATTATAGCAACAACAATAGCAATGAAGGGAAATCCATCTTTAATATGATAAACAATAACAGTAATGTTAACAATGAACCAGACATTTGGGAATCTGAAACAAATAGAATTAAAAAAATTCAGAATAAATCAACTCCAATAACTTGTGATAATATTAAACATAGCACTGATCTCTACAACCCAGATAGGTTAAACAAAGGTAAATATTTAGAGGTAGCTTTTAAGAATGATCTCATATTTGATTTGGACATGTGAGGTTTGCCATATTATGATCTTATTGCCTTTTAAAGATGTTAAACATAAGTAATTAGCACTATAGAAGAACAACGCTAGGAATGAAAACACCAGTACGTTAATGTGTTGTCTTGATGGTTATTTCCATATTGTTTTTTAAACATCACTATATCAGTTTATTATAATGTTTATGGATAATTGTAACATTAATAATAGGGATGTGGACATGTTACAATAAATTCTTAATACTTCCACATATAAAAAATCAGGCATTAAAATAACGTCTTATCTACTTAACTTTTAATATATCATGCCAGAAATAGTATTAATTACTTTTAAAAAAAATCAATGTGATATTTGACTCCTTTTCTTTGCACCTACTTATGACGTCATAAGCAGATCCTATCCTACAAAATCTATAAGGCTCTCAGTATCGGTTCATTTGTGTTCTCAAGTATCCCAGTTGATTTGACTATCTGCTCCCCTATTTAATTCTGTAACTATATTTGAATAAGGGATAAGGAAGTGACAAGGAAAAATTGTTGGTTTTGACTTTAAAAAATAGTCTTTCCAATAAAATGCTAGTTAAAAAATTTAGAAGAGTTTAACAAAATGAGAAATAAATGATTTCTGCGCTATCTGGTCAACATTAGAAATATAAATAATGTTTTTCCAATAAAATGATAATTAAAAATTTTGAAGAGTTTTTAACAAAATGAGAAATAAATGATTTCTGCGCCCTCTGGTCAGCATTAGAAATATAAATAATGTTTTTCCAATAAAATGCTAGCTAAAAAATTTAAAAGAATTTTAACAAAATGAGTAATGAATGATTTCTGCGCCCTCTGGTTAACATTAGAAGTATAAATAATGTTTTTCCAATAAAATGCTAGTTAAAAAATTTAGAAGAGTTTTAACAAAATGAGAAATAAATGATTTCTGCGCCCTCTGGTCAACATTAGAAGTATAAATAATGTTTTTCCAATAAAATGCTAGTTAAAAAATTTAAAAGAGTTTTTAACAAAATGAGAATTAAATGATTTCTGCGCCCTCTGGTCAACATTAGAAGTATAAATTAATAATGGTTTTCCAATAAAATACTAGTTAAAAAATTTAAAAGAGTTTTTAACAAAATGAGAAATAAATGATTTCTGCGCCCTCTGGTCAACATTAGAAGTATAAATAATGTTTTTCCAATAAAATGCAAGTTAAAAAATTTAGAAGAGTTTTTAACAAAATGAGAAATAAATTATTGCTGCGCCCTCTGGTCAACATTAGAAATATAGAGCTTAGGACCTTTTTTAGAGTTGCATTTTGTACTGAGTGATTGTCATTCTTAGTATTTTTCTTCCGTGTTAGCATTTAGAAACAGTTAATTTAATTTTATTGAGGTCTAATGACTATTTGACTAGTATTAGTTATACATGTATTATAAAGTTCCTTTCCATTATGTTAGTTTTAGATATTTTCAGAATGATTACTTTTATGCGATTGGTTTATAGAGGCATGATGCAAATATTAAAAATTGTGTATTTGACTGGCATGTGTTCAGGTTATTGTCAATTAAGATTTTAATGAATTCAGAAACATTTTGGTTAATTGAATCAGATTTTACAAGAATTATTTGAAAGTAATTCTAATTTATAGAGTATTGATAGTTATCAGGAGAGCCTGGTAGTTTATTTATGCTCATGTTAGACAATATGGTGTGAAAATACATCCAAGGTACAAATTAGATTAATGTTTAAATACGAATAGGTAGTGAGATAGGTTTTGTTTTGATTTATGAATAAGCCTACTTCTAGCCTATATTGGATTTATTCACGTGATTTACACCAGAACACTGTAGTTGCTATTAACACAATGCAAAAACATTTTATATCGATGCAATTTTTATTGATAAATTTACAAGTCCATTTTATACACCATGTTTTATAATAGGTCTTAGGAAAATCATGTCGACATAATTTTACATTTTAATTAGTGCCTTGAGTTGTAATTTATTTTGGCCCACTTAGATTGTGTAGAGTTTGTGTTTTCGTTGATTTAATATCTCTTTACTGGAGATAAGTCTTGTTTGATGTCAGTTTTTACTCGTAAAATAATATTGTAATTTTGTGAGAGGATTTATTAAAAGAAGTAATAAAAATTGGCGTTTCATTTAAATTAAGAGCATCTTAATATACTCGCCAAATGTTACAAATTCTTTTTATAATTGTTAATTTATGTGACGTTATCGAAATATATACCACGGTAACGTGGCGTGTACGTGGGGCGTACGTGTGTGCAGTGAATTTGTCGCATACATAAAATTTTTGAAAATACTCAAATTTAAATCTACTAGGCACATAAGAATTGAACTATTTGTTTTGCATAGCTTCAAAACATGATCAACCAATATAATACACATAATTAAAAAACCACACGAACGAAGTCGTGGGCTCAACTAATATTTAAAGTGATCTAGCTGATAATGTTAGTAATAATACACACAAAAAGAATAAATCTGCAAAAATTCCAAATTATGAACGTTCTGGGAGTGTCGGATTCAGAACTTTACGTGGAGAAGACCAGTATTCATTATTGCCATCTTATATTGTGACTGAGATCATTAGCATACATATCTGCCCTTGACGACACCGTCAAACATTTATTGGGCTCGAGCCTACTCTTTGCCGGGGTCAAATTTTGAGATTGTCTTACAGTTTTACCTACAAGGCATTTTAAAACATTCTTAAGAATATTTGAAAAGTTTAAACCTGGCCTCAGTGAAAGTGCAGGTCTTTAACGCCAAAGGAGTTCGTTGGCTGCTCTAAAAGATAAGTATCGTTAACAGCTGAGATATTCCACATACTTCTTCAAAATAATCACTACCATAAACCATATGTTCATTTTTAAACAATATTAAGTATATATTTTTGGGCGAAATAAAACTACACATTAAAACCTCACTCTTCAAATAGGTAGTGCCTACAAGTACGACCGGGACCTGACGGAGGCGGTAGAAGGGCTCGATATCTTTCATTTACGCCACTTGCTCGTTTCCGTTACTACATGTCGTGTTCACTTTTACCGTTTATCGACTAGTGAATTATCAATTAAAGGCCCATAAGGCTGTTACGAATGCAAAAGTTTCAAATGTAGTCCTTACGTATGAATGAAAACAATAGCAATGTCATTATTATGATTGTTTATATAGCTACTAATAGATGTCGCTACTACATACTATGTACATTTTTTGTCACAAAGAAAACCGATTTTGTACCATAGAATTTACATTTTCGGTCTTATTCATATTGAGTTACAGTAAGTCTGTAGGCTTCTTTAAATTAATTAGAATTTTAATCTTTACATAGTTTAAAATAAAGTCTCTTTCCGCGTCGTTATATTCGCTAACTCCTAAACAACGCAACTGATTTTCATATATATACTAAAGTTTTCCCCGCGGCTACGCCCCATGAAAATCCCCAGCTAGTAGCTCTATGTTACTTACATAAAAACTAAATTAGGTTTTTTATATCTATTAGACCTAAAACTTTACAATTTCTTATTCAATTCACTACAATAACAACGAAACTAAGTCCATATAGGCTACGTTACATTAGGGACTCACAACGGCCAAGTTCACGACCGCGATTTTTCCGTTCTACTTGCTTGCCGGCGTTACAATCGTAAACCCAAGTAGACGAAACGATGACTATTCCACCCATCTCTTGACATGGGTCGTTGTGAGCGTTGTGTGATCGAAAATGATAACATCATTAGTGACGTTTTCGCCATGACCACGACTGCTGTCGCCTTGTGGAACGGCTAACGGAGCATTTTGGGCTTTGTGAGCTACTATTGAAAAATGCTGTTAGTCTATACAACTGCCCAACAAAACATAGAGGCGATTCGCAGCCAACCTGATTGGAAGTAATATAATGATTAATATGTTCTTTATGATAATGTAGGTTTTTGTGAATTGAAAACGCGATTGCATCGCCATCTGTTTTATGAAAACGACTTAATTTATCGAGATAAAATATATCCTAAGTGTTAACTCAGGTCATAAGCCAGCACTATGTCGAATTTCATTCATATATGTTCAGTAGTTTCCAAAAAAGATGCGATCGCAGTGCTATCTTACCACGGAAACGACATAATTTATCGAGATAAAAAGTATCCTTACGGTCCGGGAAATGAATTTGCTCTATGTCGAGTTTCATTTAAATCCGTTCTGCTCTAACAGACAGACAGACAAAATTTTAAAAGTTGTATTTTCGGAATCTGCTGGTCCGAACTAGCTTCTGATTTTTTTCACATTTTTTAACGCATTTTATAAACTGGAACTGTTTACAGATTTATTGTAGTATAGATTGATTTGTTAGTAAGATTAGAGTAATAATGCCTCGAGAGATAGTTTCCTACAAAATTACGTTCAGAGTTGAAGCAACAAACCAATCGATGTGTGCGTGAGCACCACATAGGTAATTTCGCTCACATACACACAAAGACACAAATAATGTTGCAAGTAAATAGAGTATTTCTAAAAAGTAAGGAATTGGAATTATCGGTGCTCGTCACACTGAGACTTTGTCTTGCGGACTGATGGAACCGGATGCGTCGACAAGGGAACTGTGACTTTTAGGTCTTACTTAAAAGTGCTTCAGTTTACTGACACCTACTCGGGTTCTCAGCGTATTTATTCTATATTAGTAAGTAATAACCTAAAAACAAAGCAATTACATGTCCGTCCAAGCATAGCGAGGGATTCCGTAGTGGCGAATCCTAAAAATCGCTGTTCCAATAATTTATCGGTGAATAATTAGGTACCTTTAAAAATAAGGTTGGAGGCTTAACCAGCCAGCAAAGTTTGTTTGAGAGATACTAAAAGCAAAGTTCTAAATAAATTAATCGTCCCTTGCAAAGTTTTACAAAGTATCACTCTTTCGTTACAAGATTACAATTTCTAAGTTTGTCGCTAAGCTTAATGATTAGACTGTCCCCATAAACAGGATGTGAATGTCTCTTCTTTTGGTTTCTTGAAATTTTTCTAAGTTTTTGCAGACCAACTTTTCTTGTTTATTTAACATGGTTTTGTACAATGCAGATTCAGGTAGTGTAAGTACCTATTTAAGAAGTTCATATATTAGGATAATCAATAAACCTACATAAACACTAGACTAAAGGCGAATCGACGTGTAGGTGATGTCTCAGTCAAATAAAAGTACAATGGACCAAGAAATGCTGGTATCATCTCTTTCTGGATGATATATGTACTGTACCAGGCCACTCAGAAAGTATTGCGAAGAAAAGTTTTTATGTAGAAGAGACTGGCCAGTTATAATCTATTTTGAAAATATGATTATTTATAACTAAAAATAACCACGTTTCAATTTACAAATTTCCCTCCACATTGTTTGCGAGCTAATTTAAATTATCGTGTCTCATTGAAAAATGGATCTGCGCCGGGAACATTTTCGCGCTATAATTTTAATTTTAATTTCAAGTGTCGCCTGAAACCGGACAAATCGTACGATAGACTTCAAATGGCATTCATGGATGAAGGCTCTTCTAAGGCAGCCGTGTATCGTTGCTACAACGAATTCAAGCGCGGTAGACTAACTTTGGGGGATGAAGAAAGAAGTGGTCGCCCTTTGACGACTGTTACGGAAGAAAACGTGCTAGCAGTGAAAAAATTTATCCAATACAATAGGCGAGTTACGTATCAAGAGATTCAGCATGTACTTCAGATTGGATCGGGAAGCTTTCACGAGATTTTACATGTGCATCTTCGCGTGAGGAGGATAGTTTCACGCTGGATGCCGCACAACCTCACCGATGCTCAGAAGAAGGCCCATGTGTGGGTTGAATGGTGCCGTGATATGATAAACAAATTTGTAGCCGGCTTATCTGCGCGTGTTTACGACATCATTACAGGTGATGAGTCCTGGATTTAACAATGCGCTCCAGAAACTAAGTGCCAGTCGACGGTTTGGGTGTTTCAAAACGAATCAACGCCTACCAAAGTGAAGCGATCTAGAAACGGTGGGAAGATTTTGATCGCGAGTTTTTTCAATTTGACTGACTGCTTGGTGTCAATTCTTTTACGGAACCAAAGAAGCATCAAAGCCGAATGGTATATATACTATCAAATGCTTGGCAGAAGTTTTCTCTGTTGTGAGCAACAAGTGACCAAACATAGGGCTCCGCGGGCTACTGTTCCACCAAGAGAACGCGCCCGCCCATACTACGCTCAAAACAAGGGACTTCCTGGACAGCACGCCAGTCAAACTCCTGGGTCATCTTCCTTACAGCCCTGACCTAGCACCGTGTGACTTCTTTTTATTACCGAAAATAAAAAAATCAGCTCAAAAGGATACATTTGTCGTCGCTGGAACATGCGCTGTCAGTGTTCGAGCAAGCTGGAAACGAGGTGTCTGCGGCGGACTGGAAAAAGTGTTTCGAAAAGTGGTTCAGACGCATGAAACTTTGTACAGAGGCTGGTGGAGAGTACTTTGAAAAGATTTAATAAAAATATATTTATCTATAGAACATTTCTTTTCATTTTCGCAATACTTTCAGAGTGTCCCACGTATAATGTGCCAATGTGTCTTATAATAAAGACTGCGGAATGTGTAGAAAAAAAGATAGAAAAGCAGATCTCTATTTCCCAAGCAGATATTGGGATATGCTTGGGAAATAGAGGGATATGCATGCAATCGGGATTTAACAGTAGGGATAATGGCTTGAATTTATTAAATACAAGCTGTGGCTGTGTACCTACTTCGCGACTACTTTCGCGCTGGATTGATAATGAAATTATATTTTAGTCATTTTAAATAATACTTTATACAGTATTATTGTCTATGTGTAATTTTAATGCATAAATCAAATTACTGGTAAATTTAATCAAAAGGCCTTCGGTAGTTTTTGGGTAAAGAAATAATAAACATCCATCCTCAGTCTTTCTTGTTTACGCTTTTTGTCTCTTAAAATCCTCTTAGTAGGATAGTATGTTATATAAAAAATTGTTACTGTTATATAAAAATTGTTATATGGGTTATATATATATAACAGGGTTGTATATAACAACGCGATTGTAAGATTTGAAATTTGTTTTATAACCACGGCTAGCGGGATGGGAATCGGCGGCCGGGAATAGGCCGTCGATTTCCATACAAGGGAAGACACAAATCAAACAACCAGAGCTGAGGCTTCTTCTTTTTAATTTACCTCCTTAGGGAGTCAGGTAACGCACTGAATTAACATAACATATGATCTAGATTAAGCATTAATCTATTCTAAAAAATAGGGAAGACTCGCGGGTCTTAATCCCTGGTCACCTGCTCTGAAACCAACGGACTTCCGTTCTGGAGGATTATCAAGGCGTGGGAATCTAGACGGTTCCTAACCGTGAAATATACCATAAAGTTACGTTGTAAATATTAGTATAATCGTAGATAAATTTTGATTTAAGTAGTTTTTAAAAAGAGCGCCATCCCGTCCACGTATTGCGGGAAGTGTCTGCTCCAACGCTATCCCAGGCGGCGCTGCCCGACGAGGCCTTCATCACGCAGCCGCCAGGCGTCGGAAGCCCGTGGAAAACGTTGATAAACGAAGGTGTGAAGTGATGTCGAATGTGTGTCGGTGGGTCGACTCAACTGCTGGTCGACCACGTAGATTACGAAAGGCTGTTCTCGTCCGAACGTAACCCCCTAAAAAGGGAAGTGAAGAAGTCCTGGTTTTAATATTTTATGGATGACCCTCCCGGTTCATCTGGCGGTCTACCGCCTGCCTTATCTTTATTAAAATCACTGCTTCTAATCAAAAGCTATTCGCTTTTTTTAATTATTTCAACAAAAAGAGTGCGACGACTGCTCGGCGAGTAAAAAGGGGCCTCTTTTTTTTTTTATTGGACTTGACTTTATGTTGTTGGTCCGACGACCTCACAACTTTACCGGGGTTTTCGGGGCGAGTGCCTTTGCGAAGCGAAGGCGCTCGAGCCCGGGGGGCAACTTGCTCGAGGGGGCTCCCTAGGGAGTTTCACCTCGGCTGGACTGTTGCCATGAGAGGGGGATGAATCTAATGATGCCCACCATAGGGCGACACAATGCACTAATTGAGAGCGGGCGACGGGTAATATAAAGCCCGAGAGGAAGGATCCCGGCGGACCGGGATCGGCGGTTCGCGGTGGCCTATACTATCTTACTGCCGTTTCGCAACGTGTTATGGTTGGGAGAGAAGAAACGGCGAAAGAAACTTCCCAGCAACACGCCTAGTCTATCCTATGGGGGGGCTATGTCTCCTGGCGTCCCTCGCGGGGACGTGGAGAGATCGTGATTGGCGGCGTCGACGCCGCCGTCTGTGTCTGTCTGTCGGTGCCTGCCAGCCTGCCGTCCTAACCGCGGGCGGGCTGATCCGAGCCAGCCGTTTTGTGATATCGTCGACCTTGTCCGTGAGGATGTTACGCGGTCGTCGCACGAGAGCCTTTCGTCGAGGCTTATAATCGGACGCGGACACGACGAGGGGATTTCGATGGTGCGGCGCTAGATCGAAATACTTACGCGAGAGCGACGTAATGTAGTTTTTGATGGAGGGAAGCTCCAGATCGCGGTGGATGTCAACGTTACGCATATAGAGGGGAGCACCGACAGCTCTGCCCATGAATTTATTCTGAACGATTTGCAGTTTCTTTAAAAGGGAAGGCTTGGCATGGCCGAATACCACACTCGCGTATGTCATGATCGGGCGGATGCATGTTTTATATAGAGTAAGCTTGTGTCTGAGGGACATTTTGCTTCGTTTATCTATCATGGGTGCTAGACGACCCATCACAAATCGCGCTCTATTCCGGACTATAGTGATATGCTCGTTGAAGCGCAAGTTCTGATCTAGGGTGACACCCAGGTATTTGGTGTACTTTGCCCAGGGGATCTCTTATTCGTAGAGCGAGATGGCTTTTAAGCGAAGGCAAGCGCGTTTGGGAGAGCGAAGCGTGCCCGGGGAAAAGAACATTGCTGCGCTTTTCTCCGGGTTTACCTCTATCCTCCATTTGCGAAACCATTCGCCTAGCTCTGTTACAGCTGCCTGTAGCCGGACGCAAGCCATTTGTCGGTTGTGATCTGATGTATAGAGTGCGGTGTCATCCGCGAAGAGGGCAAACTCTACATCTGGAGTTTTTGGGATGTCGCTGGTGTACAGCGTGAAGAGTAGTGGAGACAGGGCCGAGCCCTGTGGTACACCGGCTGTGAGTGGGTGAGAGGACGAGCGTGTTCCCTCCACTCGAAAACGGAAGCTACGGCCTAGGAGGAAGTCTCGCAAGATGAGCACGAGTCTGTCTGGCACACCGAACTGGTACAGCTTGTAAATCAAGCCGTTATGCCAGACCTTGTCGAAGGCCTTAGCTACGTCAAGGAACAGTGCGGCTGTTCCTATAGGGCGAGAGCGATGGGCAAAGTGGGATAGTATGTGCTTCGTGATGCGGTGCACCTGTTGGACGCATGAGTGTCTGGCACGGAATCCAAACTGCTCATCGGGTAGTAGATGTTTGCTGATGGCAAAATCTCTAAGTCTAGAGAGGATGACCCTCTCGTAAAGCTGGCTGAGTGTGCTCAGTAGGTTGATTGGGCGGTAGCTGGATGGTTTATTAACCGGTTTTCCAGGCTTGTGAATACCGATGACGTCTGCTTCCTAACAGATCGCGGGGAAAGAGCAGTTTGTTATGGCGGCATTGAAGATGGTCACTAAGATTATAATCAAGTGGCCGGGGAGGAGTTTTAACACGCGATTGTTAATGCCATCGATCCCTGGGGCCTTTCGCGGTTTGAGGGACTTGATCAGATCTTGCACTTCTTCGACCGTGACTGGTTCGAGTGTGGTTTCCGCTGGTAAGGAGGATCTACGTTCAACCTCGGAGTCCACCTCCGTCAGGTGTGACTAGTCGACGTTTTGTGTAGTGGGGGAGCATTGAAGCTCTAGACTCTGAGCAAGGCATTCGGCTTTCTCCTCATCATCGAACGCCTCGGTGTTGTCGGCTCTTTCTAGCACGGGTATGACAGTGAGGGTATCTGATTTGAGAGCTCTAGCCAGCTTCCAGTACGCCTGGTGAGTTGGTTCGATATCTCTCAACGTTCTGTCCCAACGTTGTTCCCTGACTTCCCGGATATGTAGTTTGACCTCGCGCTCTAGTTGGCGGAGTCGGACTCTGTTGTCTTCGGTGGGATATCTGTCGTGAGCTCTGGAGGCGGCTCTCTTTTCCCTCAGCAGTACCCTCACTTCGTCCGGCAGGCATAAGTGGCGGTCATCCTCCACTGGCACCTGTCTGGACGAGTTCCGCACTGCGGATTGAAGGTGGCTGGTGAGGGCCTCGATCGCCGTCTCCGTGTCTTGGTGGGATTCGATGTGGTCCGGGATGCGATCCAGGTCTTGTGATTCGGTTGCCTTGAGGAGGTCCCCAAGTCTCAACCAGTCCACAGAGGTCCTAGTTTCAGATGTCTGGTCCGTCTGTTGTCCTAATTTGAGGATAACCGGGCGATGGTCCGAGTCTATATCATTCATCGTTTCTATCGAATGGAACTGAAGAGTTACGCCCCTCAGTAATGCTAGGTCGAGAGTGTTTGGGGTCCCGCAGTCGCGGTTGGGGGGGTATCGTGTGGGGGTCATGGGAGTTATTATATCAAACAAAAGATTGTCTGATATATTTATTAGGGCTCTGTCATTGGGGTTAGTGGTATTGCAATTCCACTGTTCGTGTTTACAATTCAGATCTCCGGCTATTATAACAGCTGGGCCTAAGTTGAATAGGGCTTCTAGGTCTTTCTTAATAAGGGTTTTCTGGCACGCGAGGTATGCTGAGACTATGACTAGAGGTTGGTGGCCAGTCATTGCTAGTCTGCAGGCGGATACCTCCATACCTACTAGTGGTGGGGTGACTAGAGGCATGCAGTGTAGAGATCTTCTGAAATAGATCAGGGTGCCGCCACCACGGCCTATCCTGTCATGTCTAGTGACCCGATAGTTAGAGATCTTTGGATCTCTTTCACTCGGTTTCAGGAAGGTCTCCTGCACTAGTAGTATATCTACTTGATTGGTAACCAGGAAGTCATGGACCAAGTCGCGCTGGTTTCGAGGGCCGTTGGCGTTATAAGTCACCAGAGTCAATGAGCGTGGTTTATTTCTACCTACATGCGCCATTTGTTACCGGTAACAATAATTTAACTAGGTTGTTTAGTTATAACGACCTAAGTACCTGGAGGAGGTACGCGTGATCCATTTCGATCACGAGTTGATCCCGGAGGGAGGGTTGATCAGACTCTGCAACTTGTCTCAGTTTTCGAGCCAAGAGTTGGACCTCTGCTAGGTCGAAAGGCAAGTTCTTGGCGAATTTAGTCGCCAAGGCTAAGTCCTCCGCTAAAGAGTGGTGGGGTGACGGTCCAGAAGGTGCTTTTAAAATGGGGGCGGGGGCAGGGGTTGCTGGGGGTAGGCCGGCCAAAATTGGGGCGCGCGTCCTTAGTGGAGGGAACGCTTCCGTCGTGGGAAGACCCGTCCAGTGATTTACCACTGGAGGGGGGGCTGCCACGAATGCGGGTTTGTTCGGCACTTTTCTAGTGCCTTTTTGGGCGTTGCCCTTTCCGACCTTACGTTTGGGTCGGGGGGCGGCAGGACAGCCTCTGTAGTTAGCGGGGTGACCCGCTTGGCCGCAGAGAATGCAGCTCGGTGGCTCCGAGGAGTCCCGGGTGCGTGTGCACTCCGAGGTCCCGTGGTCGCCCAGACACTTGACGCACCTGGGACGGGATTGACAATGTAGAGCAGAGTGCCCATAAAGTTGGCAACGATGACACTGCCGCAGTGTATGTTTTTCGTGTGGGCGTTCCACACGAAGGCCAGAGAGGCCACAGACCTTCTCAAGTTCGAAGATCTTTTTCCCCACTGGGGAGAGGTCGAGGACAACCAATACTAAGTTTAGAGGAGACTTTGTTGCGTCGCCTCTGTGCATACGGTGCACTTCGTGCACCGGTACAGCTTGGGACTTAAGGTCCTCGAGAATGTAGGAACACTCGATTTCCTGTGGGAGTCCCCGGATTACAGCCCGAAGGCGTTTTTCTTCCGGCAGGGCATAAGTGTAGTAACCGATTTTACGGTCACATAACAAGGATGTTAGGGAGCGGTGGTCACTTGAAGACGTGACCATAACTTTGATGCCGTGTTGGGTATCACGGGCTTCTTTTATATAGATTGCCTTACCTGGCAGCTCCTTAGCGAGTTGAAGCCAATGGGCTTTCTCGCGGATGATCAGGGGTGGCGGCGGGCGCTGTGAAGGTGGCCCAAGGCGGCTGGAAGGTGCCGCTGTTGGTTTTGTGCCCGCAGTGGGAGTGGGGTTGGGGGGGACCTCCCTCTGGGTCTTCCGTTTTTTGGTACGGTTGACGGTTATGAAACCGTCATCGTCCTCGTGGTTTAAGGGGATGTTCGCGGGAGGCGCGACATCCATGGGGGTGATTTCATCGGCCGGTGGAAGAGGGGCATCCCTGAGGTATTGCGGACCGTCAGGAGATAATTCGATTTCTCGACGAGAATCGATTACGCGGTGTATGGGCGATCGCGAACGCGATGTCGTCGCCGCCCGCACCCCCGCTCAACGATGCCCGCTGTGTGGCACCAAAATCACGTGCCTCCTTTTCTCGCGGTTCCGCATCGGGACAACCGCGAAAAGGGGCCTCGCAGGGGTCGCCTTGGCTTATAAAGCCTTAGATAAGAGACGCGGGGGGCGGGGGCAGGTCGGCCCTCCGCCCGTTCCGTGCCGGGGAGAAACCATTTTAAAATAGTGGCGTGATTTTACTTAACTAAATTAAGGAGTCTCTCGACGATTATCGTATGATATTTAGTGACAAATTTAAGAAGGCCGCCTTGCGTGTTTGCGCACCGGAGGGCGCGAAATACAACGTGACAAGTATTCAGTAACTGTATGCATTTTTCTATATAAAACTCCGAGAGGAACAAATTTCCGTATAGTCGGTGCCTACGTGAAGAAAGGCATAAAAAAAGTGAAGACTTTTTAAAAAACTTTTGTGCGTAAACTTATGTAGTACTATATAGTTTGCCCCGCGACGTCGCCGAGTGTCAAGCCGTAGGCAGTAGCTTTATTTTACTTACACAAACTTAATTCGATTGTTTACATATGGTAATAACGAAGAAACTAAGTCAATATAGTCTAGACAACTGCCCAGCAAAGCATAGAGGTGAGTCGTAACCAACCTGATTAAAAGTAATACAATGAATTACATGTTGTTTATAACAACGTAGGTATTTGTAAGTAAATTGAAAAAACCCGATTGCAGCGCCATCTATTTTGCTAAACCATCTATTCTAAGGAAACAACGTCATTTATTGGGATAAAATGTATTCTAAATACTAATTCGGATTATAAGCCAGCACTTTGTCGAGTCTCAAACATATACGTTCAGTAGTTTCCAAAGATAAGATGCGATTACAGCGCCATCTTTTCGCTATTTTCGTCTATCTCACTGAAACGATGTTATTTGTCTGGATAAAAGTATCTTAAGTTACAACCCAGGATATAAGCTAGCTCCGTTTCGAGTTTCATTTAAATCCGTTCAGTACTTTTCACGTGATGCTCTAACATACAGACAGACAAAAATTCTAAAAATTGCATTCTCGGAATCTCCTGATCCAAATAAATGTACAAACTCAAACCATTTACAGATTTATTATAGTATAGATAGATAGAGTTATGAGGTTTATGTCTGTGTGGTTACTAGTAATGTATCCGCTGGAAACTATTCCTCCTTTATCCGTGTTAAATCGATTATTTCATACTAAATTCTCGTAACGA
Source organism: Dendrolimus houi (assembly GCA_039645545.1). NCBI lineage: Eukaryota > Metazoa > Arthropoda > Insecta > Lepidoptera > Lasiocampidae > Dendrolimus > Dendrolimus houi. The sequence goes on along the minus strand of CM077127.1, from coordinate 16,121,030 downwards.
ATTTCGGCACGATTGGCTTCCTATTCCAAAATCTGCGTCCCTTAGCCAGCTTCACTCTGAGAGCTCGGGGCTATGTCTACCTATTTTGTTCGTCTGAGATAATCTAAGCAGTATTACTATGCTACAAACATCATTTATTTTCTTAAACGAACAGGATTGTAGGGAAAGGTTACTGCTAATTAAAACTCATTGCTCCATTAATTAATTTGCGACACGACTAAAATTACTGTTTCCTGGAAACTTCTACGGTGTACTACGCAGGTTAACTTCTAGTTACAATTATAATAACGCCACTACATGTACCTTTTCCTGTTGTAGGTACTTATACAACATACAACATACTTTTTCTATTCTCTTAATGGCAATTAAACATTTTCTTTTCAAATTTTTGCGTGCATTTGTTCACTAATGAGTATCTATTGTGTGCAGTTTTTTTTGCATCGGACGAGTGAATGTTCAAACGGAGCGTACATGAACAAATTGTCTGAAATAAAGTGAATTTATAAATTTGTCTGCGTTTACTTATGTACGTGGTTTGCGTCTGTGTAGTATGTGGTTAATAGTAATATGTTTATCCAATGGAACCTATCCCACCTTTACCGGTAATATTTCGATTATTTAATATTAGAGGTTTTGCGGGGACTGAAAGGATATGTTGTGCTATGTTTTATTTTCTAAAAAATTAAATATGAGTAAAATTACTCTAAAATAAATAATAGTTGTAGGATATTGATAGTTTTTGAGTAGTAATTATGTTTTTTTGTGAGAAATGCGAACTGTATATTCAAATGTGGCCCTTTGAGTTGTCAGAAGGACTGCATTGAATTGGCTTAGTTCATAACCTACAGTTCAGCTCAGCTATACATAGGCTTAAGAAACTATATTGTAATCTAAGATCTGGATTAAAGGCTTAGCTGCCAAGCCATAAACCTAAATAAAATAATATTTAATATTAAGTTCTCTTAACGCACTGCGGCGCGATCGGCTTCCTATACCAATATCGACTTTCTTTAGCCGGTTTCACTCCGAGAGCTTGGGGTTCGGTACCTATTTTGTTCGTCTGACATTTCCATTAAAATATGTAAAATCATGACTATATAAATATAGATAGGAACATACTCATTGAACTACTTACAAACTGTAATCAAAGTGCAATTTTATTTTAAAAATTATAAATATATCGTGAACATATATTTCAAATATCTAAAGAAATTTTATATTAAGTATAGATCAAATTAAAAAAAAACTTATTGAAAAACATCTCTTTATTTTGATGTTTTTTTTATACCTTCTCCGCTAGAAGAACATGATTTGTCCGGCCTTATACATCTTTTTTGGGTTGGTTGCCTTCAATTTTTATTCTTTTTTATCTTTTCTTTTTTCTAAACTAGTTATAAAAGGGTCTTTATTTAATTAATAATACATTCGTCTGTTCTTAGTAGTTGTTACATTTTTTGTATCTATGTGTCTAAGTATGTGCTTATTTTATTACATTGTATTTATTACTATATAAGACTATAGGTAAGTACTTATTAATTATTGTTTTATAATCTATATTCATCATACACTAAAATATATGTTGTAATATTCATTTATTATATATCTATTTTGTTTTGGGGTGGGGTATAGATATGGGACACCTTTTGTTATGAACCTTGTTTTGTTTCTATTTATTACTTTTTTAACAGCGTTCAAATAAAAGTTATACATTGTTTTTGACATAAGATCATATAAGTTGCTATATAAATTTAATTTCAAGTCTTAACTTTGTTTCAAACTTACACCTCTCCCGGGTATGTACAGTACAATAGAGAATTATGTGTGGGAGGGATATCTTCAATTTCTTCCTGATCACAGACACACGAGAGATTCTCTTTGCACTCGAAGCGGTTCAGTTACTCCGAGATCCCCTGGATCCTGTAAACAACCGGGTGTGCAGATTGGTCAGGCCGATCTGCCTAATAATGCTCTGAGCCCGCGTGACATCCGGGAAAAAGAATTTCGTAACGGATGCCGTTGGCTCTTGACAGTATCTTCGGTTCCATTCATCAACCGTCCCCATGCGGAACTACCGTTTGACGAAGGGAACCGAACACTTGCCATAAAGCAGCTTCATCTTCAAAGGAAGTGCGGACACTTTTACTAAGTCATCCCCACTCATTTTCCTGTATATCGACGTGGGCCTTCAAGTGTGCAAAACAACTCTACTGTTTTACCAAGCTAGCATAGCATAGCTTGCGTTATGTTCGCCCTCACCGCTGTAGCCATTGGGTTTACGGAGCTCCAGTTGCACAGCGCTTGCAATGCCGATCTGGAGACACTTTAAATGCCAAAGATTCTTTCTGTACGCATTCGGACTGTCGCCGTCGTCTCACGAATTTCCAGCATCTCTGCCTGATAAACCGTGCAGTTTTCCAGCACTAGATCTGGCCGGAGCCTCGTCATCCTTCTGGGACATTATCCCAGAAGGATGATGAGGCTCCGACCTTCCCGTCGATTAACTTTAATCGACGGGAAGGTCGTACTTACAATCCGTGAAAATGCACACCGTCTGATGGCATTGCGCATCCACCTGCTCCTGATCTGTCAGTTAGTTAATTTGATGTTTCACTTGATAATATTGCTTAATTTTTTAATACCTAGGTAAGTATATAAGATTATGTTGGTGTAATAGTGTAGGTACGTAAGGAAAACGTGTAAAATAAACGATACGGGCCTATTTTAAGAATTATGATGCCAATTTAAAATAAGGTTATTATAATTATACCTAACAGTATTCAAACAGCATTAGATTAAAATCAATTGAATACCTCGAAAGTATTTTTAGGGTTTCGTAGCTATTTTCATAAAAAGGGAACCCTTATAAAATAACCTTAAGCTAATCGTGTTTTGTGCGACGAGTGAGAGTTAGCTATTCCAATCCCTTATCCCGTCTTCTTTGTCCCATTCTAAAGGGTGGCAACACTTTGGCATCGCCCCTGGTGTTGCAAAGGTCTATAAGGGAAGGTTACTTTCCAGGAGCTGGGCGGTCTGTCTGTTTGCAAGCTTCACAATAAAAAAATAAAAACGATTTTAAAGGAGGTTCCATTTTTTCATTATTCACTTCCATTTTCCACATCTGGTAATGTAACTAAGAAAATAATTTGGTAATAACAATACAATAACAAAATAGGGATTACCTATCTTTACACACACACAAATATAGTTATAGTATTCACGCTTTCACTAAACAATTTTGTAAGAGCTTCAGGTACACCTCTTCAAACTTCTCGTCGCCATCGTCTTCCAAACTTAATCCATAAAACCTATTATAATAAAAATAGCTTCATATGTTGACAGAACTATATAAGAATTCCCTTATTACCCTTAAAACTGCTACGAAACCCTTAAAATGTTTCAGATTACATTGTTATTATTGCCTTAAATTAAATGGGGGGGGGGGGGGGGGGTCATTAAAATAGCAATACTGCTACCATTATTTGAAAACGAAGAAGTGAACTGTATTACGGTAGGTAGTAGTAGATATTTGTTTATTAATGTACCTACCCGAAACATATGACTTGTTTATGAAATGGAAGGTACATAATAAAAAAAATATTGTTTTACGGAGTTTTTTCGAAGATCCCGTATGCTTGTCCCGCATGCGTATGCTGTAATTAACAAATTGAGAAGATAGTCACGTAATAAGAAAGGATGAAAATAATGTGACAAAAACAAATTTGAACTGGAAGTTTGATGCATATAAACAGGATGGATGAAGAGTAAAGATAGACCAAAACTATGACTGATAGATTGTATCAAAAATGAAGTAAAGATTTGTGGTGGAAAGAATACGGAGTATGGTATAAAAATACATTATGATGGCCCCGAATAATTGAGAAAATCTGTAAGGAAAGAGATGTAGAGACTGATATAGAAGAGTTTTTGTACACTCATATCATACGAAGTTATAATCACATCTACATGATGTGAGATGTGAGGGTGAGGCCTTTATTTTCTCTTCTGTCCCAGTTACACTTGGGACAACGTTGGTGCTAGTGTGTCACGTAGATGTAGTCAAGGACTTAATGCGTTATTTTTTAATGCTATAAACAAGACGCATTTGAGCACAGTCACTCCACATTGACGCAGGTGGAGCAAAGTCATTACAAATAGTAGAGAATTAGACGTTCCTGTACCAAATTTTTATCTCGATACTAAATAATTTTATAACCATATTGTGTATATAAAACAATATTCAGTATAGAAAACCAAATTTAGATCACGCCATTATTTAATATAGACGAGATACACACGAGAAATAGAGAGAACAAAGTAATTGATGCGATTATGTATTTGGACTCAAACTCTTAAAAGCTACAGCTATTACGTTTGACTTTTCCTATTTCATTATTTCCACTGTATTCACTTCACAGAGCAAAATAATACAATGAAATTACCGCGACGACGAGATGGGACACGAAAAAAGCCGAGGCGAATGTTTTCGTCTAATTGTAAAGGAAAATTTCAAGTTTTACGAGTTGCTGTGTACTTACTACGCTTAATATTATTAAATACCTTATCTGTTACAATTTAATTTTATAAAATTCCCAGCTGGGTAATTTGATTACGTTTTGTACGAAATTAGGAATTCTAGTAGATTAAAATATCGGGCAAGTGTGTGCTTGATCACGTCAAGAAAGAAAAAAGAAAGGTTCTATTGTACAAGTTAGTAAGAAAGTCTGCCGTTCTCGCTATTGATATACGGAAACCCGAAATAATGTGGAATTAAGTATTATACGTCGATTAATTCTGGGGATAATCCCAAGCACCCAGACCAAATTAAATTTCAGAAAATTTCATTATGAAATTTAAATTATCCGGAATCGAGCCTGAGACCTTCGCGTTCCCGCGTTAGAGCACAGGATACATCACGAACATGTCAGAAGGTACGAGTATGTCGAATCATAGATAATAATTATGTGTCGAGTTTCGTAATTATCTGTTAAACAATCAGTCGTACCAATTTTCATTGAAGCTGTTAAATGGTATAGGAGGAGTCATTGAAGTTCACCTATTTACTGGTTTAAATAATAGACATACATAATTACTTTTCCAAACTGTAGCCGTCAGTCACTGACTTTTTCATCCTTTAGTTGTTTTTTTTTAAACATCGCTGCCTTATATTATTTTGCGTATTTCACTGAAGAGCTTCCTTCGGAAATTCATTACTGTAGTTCCAATAGGCGCCGAGTAACATAATTGTGACATTAAAGGCAGAACGAAATTATAAGAGTTCCGTTGTGCTATTCAGTTAAGGAATTCTAAATAAGTAAGGGCATGGTCGCATACATTTTAATACAATTGGACGAAAATCGATGTGTTTCTGAGCTGTTCCAATACTACGACAACAAAGAGATTTTTGCATGAATTCCGTCATTATAAATAATGATGGCTATTAATTTAACATTTTGGCGCAACAAACACAAAAGAGTGCAAAGGAAACTGTAATCCCGGAACTCAATGCTATTGTGGATGCCTTAACAATGCAGTGATTAATGGCGGAGAGAAGCTTTCACGACCAGATAACGCCCCAACACCTATCAAAATTCAGCAATGCATTGTCATTTCTACGTGATGTAGCAAAAGCCTATTTATTACAGTTAGCAACCCTTTTACTACTGTATCTATTTATATTAATAACTAGGATATGCCCGCGACTTTCTCCAGGCTTGGCTTGAAATTCCCGTGGGATTTCCGGGACACAAAGCACCGCAGCATTTAAAAAATAATGTAAGCTATCGTTTTAGTGAAAATTGTGTTAGAATAAGCTAATTTTTATGCACCCGAACAACTACAAACCAACTGAACTAAAATATATCACACATTTTAATACATAAAATTTGCTATCGATCAGTAAAAAAATCACATTGGAATTCAAATATTTTATTTAATCTGGCCATTTTAAATTATTCCTAGAAAAATTCCCGCCGGATAGCTAGGATAAAACGTAGGGGGCTTGATAAGAGGGCTTGAGCGCCTTCTTGCTTGTTGCAAGGCTTGCAACTTGCTCGGGGGAGCTCCCTAGGGCTCGGCTACCTCGGCTGGACTACTGCCATGAAAAGGGGATGAATCTAACGATGTCGACACAATATACTAATTGAGAACGGGCGACGAATAACATAAAGCCCGAGGGGAAGGATCCCGACGGACCGGGATCGGCAGTTCGCGGCGGCTTACGCTATCTTACTGCCGTTTCTCAACGTGTTTTGGCTGGGAGAGAAGAAACAACGAAAGGACTAATGGCTAGCGCATCGCGGGAGCGCACATATTAATAGTTGCTTTATCTCGCTTGCTCATCATCCGTCCCGCTCACACACTGTGCTATATATTGTTCTAGCTGTACGACTTGTTAATATTTGTATGTAATGTTACCGTTTCCAAAATAAATTAGTTTACATCAGTTCACATCAGCACTCGACAGTGAATACTATTCTCTGCCATCTGAAGTATCATTTAACCTCTACCTCTCGCTACTACAATATTTTGAAGATATGTCACGTAAAAAAATTATTTAACGTAGATTAAGCGAAAGGTACTTGTCAGAATCGTAGCAAGCGGAGATCTATTAGCTCTGCCTACCCCTATGGGATACAGGCGTGACAGTATGTATGTATGTACCTAAGAAATTGTGTTAAAGCAATAATTGTATATGTGTGAATTACAAAAACTATTGAGGTGTTTTGGGACACCTGGTTGGAAGGAAGCTCTCCTAAAAGTCTTAAAATTCTCAAACCGTCACAAGAAGTATCAAAACGTCCCAAAAAGAATTAATACGTATCGAAAACTTTCGAAAACCATCGAAGAAAACAAATTTTATCAAAACACTCTATGTATAGAATTACATTAAAAAAATCAAAATGTAGTAATCATTATAAAAACTCGAAGTTAAAACATACAATCGAGTTGAGAACCTCCTCCTTGTGGAAGTCGGTGAAAAAAACATGTGCACGTAAGCGGCGACAGTGTCCAAATGTGGCCTAATAACAACGACGGTTACAAGACCTTCCATTCTCAAAACGGCGTATTTTACACTAACGAATATTATTTTACGTCTTCTTTCGTTGCTCTAATGTTTGAAATTGAGTAAAAATATATAGCGGTCAGCATTTTTCCTTTTGTTTACCCTTTTTTTCGTCTAGTTGCGAGCCGATCAGCCGAGTAACGTGCGATAAGGAACTTTATTCCAATACTTAGTGAAATGTGACTTTTCGCTTCCACAAGAACTGCGCCGCTTGGTGTCAGTAAATTACCTATAATTTAGCTAGAGCTGGTGTTGGGAGTTATGAGTCCAACTTTTAAATAGTGTTTATTTGTTTAAAGATTACTCTAAATCTTAAATACCTATTTATTATTCATGAATATTAACACAGACTAGAGCCATAAACTATGCGATGCCAAGTTTTATTCAGAAAGGATGAAAGGCAACTTATTTATTTTTAGCGTTGTTTAAATTACCTTACTACGACAGATTTTTTCTTAAAAATGTGCACTATAAATTGTTTATAGTCATATTCTTTGTAAAGAAGCACCCTTTTAAGGTAAAAGTATTAAACCTTTACAACTCGCATCACGTAAACCTGTTTAAAAATGCTCGCTAAAAGTATCCCTTTGTTCTGTCTCTTTTCGCAGCTTTATGGCCTTGAATCAACCGGGATCTGTCAAGACTAATGCTCTTATCGTCCGAGCATTGGGTACCTTATGAGTTTTCTTAAGAGAAATCGATACTCTCAGAATCTATTGAAGGGCTTTTATTACGAGAGCCGTACAATGGCCAGTTAGCCACAGTTGTGCGAGTAATACTAAAACCCGATTATGTACATAAGTATAATAATAATATTATACTCTATAATATTATAAAATTCTAAAAATGCCCTGTTTGTAAATTCAAGCAATTAAAAAACAACTGGAATAGATTTTATAAACAATGGAGAACACGACGAAATTTTCTAGGTTTCTTGTCTGTTTGTTTGTTCAGGATTCACTAAAAACTACTGGGCAGATTTCGATATGGTTTTCGCTGATCGACAGCAAAGTCTTAGACTTATATTCTGTGCTATGTTGTACCCTGGGAATCTCGCGGGAATTTTTCTGGGAATTATTTGAATGGCGAAATTAAGAAAAAATCGAATTCCAATCTGTTTGTTTCACTGATCGATAGCAAATTTTATATAATAAAATATGTTTTTTTTTAAATCTCAAAATTCCCGCAGAAATTTTCGCGAGAGCTGTTTGTAGTTGTTCGGGTGCAAAAAATTAGCTTATTCCGACACAGTTTTCACTAAAACGATAGCTTACATTCTTTTTTAAATTTTGCGGTCCATTGTATCCCGGGAATTACAAGTCAAGCGTTCACGAAGTCCTAGTCATATCCTAGTTCTCAATAAAATTATTTCAATATCGGTTTTAAGTTCCGTCATTTGAAGTAACGCGATTGTTATAGAGGATGAAATAAGCTAAATTTTTTTACAACATGCCTGTCTTACAGATACCGGTACTTGTATAGTAAGGCGATGTACCTGACATCGCCTTACTATGCATATATTTATAAATGCATTTTTATGTGTTTATATTACATGTATGCATATGCATAGTAAATTTAAGTGTCTGCTTATGAGCGTTTTCCACAGCAAATGAACCAGCTTTCATCATATTTGCCAGATTTGATTCTTACAGTCTAAAGAAGGGCACAGAACATTGTTTTAAATCTTAAATTTGAAAAACACATGAGACCAGGTGGTAAGTGCAAAGTGTAGAATATTTTGTAACCCGTGTACATTTAGTACTGAAACTTTGGGAATATTCCCTCCTAACAACGATCTGGGGCTAGTTTTTTACTACTTTTGTTATTAAGTTTGTTTACAACATATACGCTATATTTAAGTGTCAATTTTTTTTTTAATGTTCGATGTCAATTAAGACCACGGGCCATAAAATTATTATTAAAAAATATACTTTATGCTATGTCATCAAGAAATAAAAATAATTTTATTTACAAAACATTTTCATTTGATGTAGAGAACAAACCAAATATTCTTCAACCGAATTTTAGGGGGCGTATATAGATTTATCTTTAAGAAGTAGTCCACTTTATTATCCTTGTAGATATTATCTTTGGTCCCTTACCTTTTTATGGTGAAATCCCAGAGGTTGTTATGATAAAAAAACTGTACTTTTACTCGGAGAAAATTGATGGACATACCGAAATACTTACTCAAAAGTTATCCAAGTCTTTAGGTATAGACACCTTTGGGTTCGCATCGAGCCCAACAAAAATAGGCCGGAAAGAAAAAGTAATAATATTGCGAACGTTAATATTATGAGATGCTCATAATATAAGGAAGCTAGTAGGTAGGTATTTATTGAACTTTCATCTGAAGCCTCGACACGGATGGTATACGTGACACACACCCTTAGAAAGAGGTGAGGTTAATTATTACAATTACTGTGATTAGCTTCCTTTGACTGTTTACTGCGTATAAACGGATTAGAGAATGTAATTAAATATTATTGTCTAGTTTTCGCCGCGTCTATGTCACGAGTCAAACCAGACTGAGTGGCTCTATTACTTACATAAATTACTTACTCTGATACTTATATAAAAACCTAATTAGGTTGTTATATAAAGCTAGTATATATATGAACCTTCCTTGAAAAATTATCTAACTGATATTATTCTGTCGTTATCAAACTGTGTGAAAACCGCTTAAACATTCGCTGCGTGCTTTAGGAGGAGTTGGCGGATATAGGTACATAGAGACGCGGAAAACGACTGTTATACACTATGTAAAGATATCTCTGTGAAAAATAATACAAGAATTCAAATTTTATATTCCTTGGGATCTTTATATCTGTCCTTCGGATCTTTATTCAGGATGAAAATCTCCAGGATGGGTACCGACTAGCCGATTAGTCGGTCGTAAAGAGCCCGACTAGTCGGCCAAGCCGATCTCAGTTTCGGGAATTTCCGTGACACTTCGTTTATAGCTGATTCGCACACAAGTCGCAACCGCCGCATACAAGCGTGTCGGAGCTGTTTTGTTTATTTCGCATTATTTCTTGATTTATGCTTTTGTGCGGGTCAGGGCGGTGTTTTTGTGTAAAAATAAAAAATATTTTAGTTTAAAGATAATACTGTTATTGTTCATTAAATTGAAAGAGCTCTATTAAAATTTAATCATGTCAAAAAGAAAGTTACGTGTATGGATGACGATTACAAAGTATTAGTAAAGTATTGATTACAAACTACAAAGTAAGAAGCCGGATAGTCGGCGCTCTTTGCCAAATAGTGCCGACTAGACGCCGATTACGATAATGGCCGGATAGTCGTCTCTACTGACTAGTCGGCACATCTCTAATTTAAATTGACTAACCTAATAAAAACACGTCAAATTTAAAGTGCCATATAGGGTAAATTTCTTAAGAATTTGCCTTATTTCAAGTCCAAAATAAAAAGGAAATCACATCATTAGGTATGTAACACGGACTAGAAACATGAGAAATGGGTATTATTTGTATTTCGTTCAGCTTACATTTTTAGCATTAAGGGTGGGTTCCAGTATTACGATATAATGATCCATCCTCTGGTTACTCTCGAAATTCTAGAATTCATGTGAAATGATTGCTTGATACCGGATCTAAGAAAGGCCTGCCATCTAATCCGTGTAGACCCTTTGCAACATAGTATTTTATTTCTACTTTTTAGGTCGAATGTGAATGTGATAGCTGATAGATTTTTACATTTTTGCGTACTTACTACTTAGACATCTAGCTGGTTTACGCTTCATATAACTGGATAGACAGTAAGAGAACCAAGGTAACCGACATAGCTGGCTACAATAGTAAATTGAATTGGTAAAGGTGGCTCACGTCTGTCCCAGGACCGGCGGCCGTTGGAGCAAGCGTGTTCTGAAGTGGACACCTCATCTCGGTAAAGGAAACTTAGGGTACCGGTAAGGATCCGTAGGGTAACGGATAGGTAAGGTCGTTTGGCAGGGGTGGGTGAGGAAGACAGGAGACAGAGATATGTGGCGCAGACTTGGAGAGGCCTGCGTCCAGCAGTGGACTTTAATTGGTTGAAGAAGAAGAACTGGATAGATTCAACAAATTTGCTCGAAAAATATATTACGAAGCCTGTATACATAATTCGAAAGTTAAAAATTACGCACCATACAACGGAACGTGCGAAAAATAGATACTTAAGTGAAAAAATAAGAATTTCACCAAGGAGTTTCACATTATGAGAATAAATAAGCTGAATAATTGAACCTCCTTGGAAGTGCTTTTGATCAATACTTTTGTCTCACTTTAATACTATAGAGAAAGTGAGACAAAAGATGTAGTTCTAATTTTCATCACGTGGCGCCATCTGCTAATGCGCGCTATTTTCATATTAAAAACGTCATAGATTGTTGCGACTTTCCGATTGAAATTTAAGTTTGTTTCATTACCTATTGTACTGTTTTCTCGCAAATGGGTTGAAAAACGTTATATGACATAAGTGCGATTGTTGGTATTTACAAACTCGTGACTATGGTAAGCCCCTGACTTCGTCTCCAGCTTACAGTCGCCTACTCGTTTGTAAAAATCACCTTACCGCACTAGTATAATAGTTTAATAAATAACTATTATTTTAATATAAACAATAATAGGTACATTTTTAAATAAAATAAATTCGTGAACAGGTTATTATTTTGTCTGTTTGACTGTGTGTTTATGTACGTTAATCTAAGATTAAAGAAGAAAACTTTCCCAAATAATTTGAAAGATGTAAGTACCAAAATCATAATGACGTAATGCTATGTAGCATACCTATAACATAATTATATGTTCTTTGTGTGTGTGTGTGTGTGTGTGTGTGTGTGTGTGTGTGTGCGTGTGCTACGATTTTGAGAATCATACAACAACAAATTACTCGTAGTACGTTTAGATTACGTATTGCGTGTATAATACCCATCTGTAGTAAAATCATTATCACGTTTCATATATTCCAAAGAGTAACATTATAATGTGAATTTTATAGTAGATTTAGACTCTATGATCATTTTGATGTAAAAGGAGCACTCATACCACCCATAAATAATGCCACGTTGAACAGATCCTTTGTAGGTCTTTTGGTAACTTATTTAGACGTAGTGAGAGTGTGTAGGTAGCTTTTGCTTTTTCCTTTGGGATTTGGTGGCGTAATGAACTCGAAAACCCTTCTCGAATAGAATGAATGGATTTGGATGACAACACATAACCAATATCTTAGTATTTCGCTACCTACACTCACAATTCAGATAGCCATTTGATAAAACATTAGCAAGAATGTAATAATTATGACGTAGGAAGTATATGATCAATTTATTTTAATTGAATCAACAAGATAATACTATAAATGTAGAAATTATGGAACGCGATTGTTACAAATGATATGTTTTGTATATAAATAATTGAAAACTCAATAAAAACTTGTTGGTTTGTTTGTTGGTGTGTATAGAGCATTTCCACCTCCCAAAAAAGTAACAACTAGTAGTTTATAAGCTTATGCTTAGATTTGTAGTGCTTTCCTACTACATCAAATTTATTCGGGATGTGCTACAAATTTTAAATATAAATAATGTAAAAAAACAATATTTTTCGCTTCTAAAATCTAAATTGACTTGATATTTTCACGTCATATTTTTTTCTCAAGTGATGTTAAACAAAATTAACTCAAAATACAAAATACAAAAGGATGAAATAGTAGCCCAGCTGACTTATAAATTATTACCCCGTCCTTAATACCAATGCGTTTTGGAAACCCTCTCACAATAAGACCTTGTAGTTTTTCCCTTTTTAAGCCTACTATCGTATTATACATATATGCTAGCTGAGCAGTGCCCACTAGGCTGGGCTTCATTAAAAAATATACACGCATTCATGCAATTCAAGTTTTAATTAACTTCGTGTAACCTTTAATTAATTCGCAAACGCGTATCAGAGGACAATAGACGCTAATTAATCTGGTTCTTAGAAAGTACTCGGCGTAATTCGTACGAAGATGTGCGCAATTCTTGTGTGGTACGTTATAGCTGTTACATATTTGATGGCCGTTCCCGTGCCCACTTTGCTGGACGCAATAAAATAATAAAAAATATTATTAATCACATTCAAATATAGCCTATGTCACTCAGAAATAATGCAGCTTTCCACAGGTGAAAGAATTTTCAAAATCGGTATAGTAGTTCAAGAGATTATACTTCCTATATACAAACAAAAAACTTACAAACATTACCTCTTTATGATATTAGTATACATAAATATAGAGAGGACTTAGTATAAAATTTTATAGTATTTTCTTAAATTTTTACGACTAGTATACAAAATAAAACTACGTTTTAACGGTTTTAAGCGCGGTAATTTGTTTCATTTTTATTATTTCGACGTTCCGGCCACTTGTCAGTGTCACAAAACGAACAAGTTGGCGCTAGTCTAAATAAACCTTAAAAAAATATTCATTGACACTTAACACCTTTGTCTTCCGTGATCATGGCTACTGAAAAGTGGCCGAAACGTCGGAATAATAAAAATCAAATAAATTACAGGGCTTAAAACCGTTAAACCGTAGTTTTATTATAAAATATGTGCTTCTTATAGTAGGTATATCTTGTGTGTTAATTAAATTATGTTTTCAAAATTTGTTACAAAGTTATGTACATACTTCTAGTCAGATTAAAAAAAATATTTCTTACTTTAAATAATCAGACTGTTAAATTAGATTTTAATAGAATATCAGCTGATCCAAAAGGACGCGGCAACAATAATTTAACACGGTTAAAACTGCAAATGCAAAGCACCGTTAGTATCTCGACTATCTAGTATAATTTTAAATACATTCTCACTAATACAATGAGTATGATGAGTAAGAGTTCCGATGACCCACTTCCCCCTCCACTTATCCCATCTTCCATATTCCATGTTCCTAATCCATCCCCCTATCCCATCCCCTCGTGTCCTATCCCACCCTAAAGGTTGGTAACGGTATTGCAAACGTTTATAGGCGATAACCACTTTAAGCCCAGTTCCTATATCCTACCGACCATTCATTTGCCTTACTATCGGTGAAAATTTGACATAAGCTCCATACATGTAATGTCAAAATTCAGCCGATGGCAGGGCAAGTGAACGAATAGTAAGATATAGGAACCGGTCATAAATTAGTTGGGCCATCTGTCTGTTTGCCAACATCGCAATAAAAAAAATAAAAAAGACTAATTTTGCGACCAAAACGCTGACCTGCATTTTGGACAACGCATAAACGTTGCCATTCAACGTGGTAACTTGGCCAGCGTTTTGAGAACGTTCCCAGCTGACGGTGATTTGGGGCTTATTTGTTATTTGTAATTTTTTTATGTTTTTTATTTTAATGTGAATTTAAAAAAAAAGAGTAGAAACATATTTTTATTTATGAATAGTTATTCCTACTACTAGAATACAAAAATGAAACGTATGTTAAAATAAAAGCGATCTGTCGATCCTCCGTGCTAGCCCGACACACACATAGACACCGATTTCTAACATATTATACAAGTTGTTTCAACTCATGTTTAACTTGAATCTTTGTTTCTATTTGTGGTGTAATATTTTATCGGCTTCGAAAAAGATTTCGTCTATGTAAACAACTGCAAATATCTAACTGAAAGAATAAACTATTTCACAACTATCATTTTCTAGCTAACGATGCATGGAATGTATTACTGGAAAGCAAATACGTTATCGTTACATTGAAAGCTGGAATTGCACGTTAACTACAGTGACGATTGATATAATCGTAACATTATTATTACTTCTTGTTTAAAACTACTTAAGTTGTCTACAAAAGTTTTAGATTAAATAAAAAAAGTACATATAAATATTTATATTATCTGGTATATATAAATATTTATATTCTATTTGTCGGATAAGTACTCTATTGCACTTAATTTTCCTCTGTTATACTAAATACAAAATTGTATATAAAAGTGCATTTTGTACATCTGAACTGCGCGCTGGCTAATAGTGGTTTGCCACACGACCTTTATGCTTGCTTGCTGTGTTTAATTTTTTCATTAGCTTGAAATGAGACCTGAATGATAGGGGTGTGTTTTGGAAAGACTAATGGTGGGACTTCATTTGAGATAATGTTACAGATCTGACGCAGACGTTTCACGCAGATATGACGATGGGTTTAATGCGTCATATAAGGTGCGACATTGTTAATGGCGTTAAATATTGACATATAACGTATGTTTATATACTAAGTGACTATACGTTAACGGCGTTATTTTTTAACGCTTTAAATAAGAAGCATTCGGCCCCAGTCTAAATCTTTAACATTTAAACGCAGATGACGCCGCAACAATATGATGATTTGTTGATGGACGTCGGGTGTTACCTTCAGAAGCTTACTCTGGAGACGATAATGAGGATGTAAATTGGCGTGTGCGGTGTTATCGGGGTAGCAAGCGGCGGGGACGCGCGGGCCGCGGGTGGCCCGGGCCGCCCAACCTGTAGCGTATCTGTTGCGCCGCCCGCCCGGCCCGGCCTGCCGCCGCCCGCAGCCAGTCTGTGTCATCGCGTCGCTGCTGACACCGCTGTTCGTACCGTATCTCCGAATCTCCCGCGCATCGCATCTCACGCGTTTTTCGCTCCAAAACACGTGCCCTAACATCTCAAATTACTCAAAAATCACGTATCATTTATTCTCTTCGAAAGTCGATATATTAAAAAAAGCAAATCCGTTTTTGAATCAAATAATTTAGACGCATATTATGTTATGTTTTTAATTGCTTTAATCTCGTTAAATGAGTTAAAATAATATGTAGACGGTGCGCCAATTAAAGCTACATTGGCATTTAAATGTTACAATTGTCCAAGGAATATTTGTTTTAAAGTAAGTATGTGTTCTATAGTAGAATATGTTGTACACGTCTTAACCGTTTACCAGATAAATAATTATGTAGGTAGTATTTATCAGGTGTGAAGAATTTTTAAACAAATGTTAGCTAATGATTTTCATACTATATTCAATTTTCTAAGAAGTCATATGCAAACTCAAAGTGAACAAACTAATAATCTTCAAACATCCTCTTGTTAATAGTTATTATATACCTTTTTCTTAAACTAGTTCGTGGAAGATTTCTTTTTCCAGATCTATGAATAAAATTTAATAGATTTGAAAGTTCCTTGCGATGCGTCTAGGTGATATTAATAGATTATGCATATATGTTATATATACAACTTATATACAACTTCGAGAAAGTATTGTGAAACAAATTTACTTAAAACCAGATGCTTTTAGAAGAAAAATAACATATTCTATAAGCACGTAGGCCCGAGCTCGTCTATCATGTCGATTACACTGAATGATTTTCGCCAATGAGAAATCGCTTGCTATTCTTCATATAAATCATTCTGTTTTACGCTACTTTATTTACGTTTACCGAAAAACACTTTAGATTTTCAGCACAACTAATGTTAATAGAATTTAGCAGCTGTTTTCTTTGTTCCCAGACGTGATGTTTGGACAAATGCTGTGGTTTTAACATTGTTTTTGTTATAATAGATTACCATAATTTTTGGTTACATTATTCTACGATATTTTGGTGTCAGAATAGCTTTTGATCGTTAAACCGCTTAACGCGACAGGTTTATTTGTATATCCTCCCTTCGTATGAAGCGGTTCTGATAAGATAATAGCCTAAGACATACAAAGTAGGTTATGAATGTAGTATTAGCAATTATGTTCGATATATATCTATATTTGATATTATTTAACAATTTTTTAAGATATCACATTTCTCCTTAAAAAGTTGAGAAGATGAGCTATTTTCTATAATAATGCGTTCGTGGTTGTTGCGGTCTATCGATTTTATGTAAATTTATGTCTGAAAATAATCATTACTTTTTTGTGGAAGGTGGTTAATTAAATGTTTATTTCGACTAAAACGTTCTTCATGCACATTTCTTGTAGATAATTTACAATAATACAGCTCTCATACTACATACCTTTACATACCATTATCACCTTCTTTCAATGTTTTAAGCTTTAAATGAATCCCATAACAGTAAGTAGACGCGTTACAGTTGTTAAACCTCTAATGGTATAATATTATCTACCTATATGTTGTTTTAGTCTTCAACTTTGTAATTTCTGAAGTAAGCATTGCACAATGCACATTGAATTATTATCTGTATAATGAGTTCAATGTTCTCCGAAATATTATGACTGTTCAGTCACTTTAAAATACTAAAATAAATATCATAAGACGCCTACGTATTTCAAGATGAAATAATCTTATAATTAGGTCTGTCGTATTCTCTAAATACACTGAGTGCTGTCTAAATGGTCGGAGGTCTAAACTATTCGAGGCTAATCTGCAATCATAGCAGTCAGGTGCTCAATCCACTCAATCCCCGGTCATTAAAACCCTGAACTTATCTCAGATAAGGCATGTTATCTCTTACTACTATCTAGATCGATACGTGTAAATACCATGCATTGCATGTTAAATGCCATTATTAATACCGTTCAATATACTTTACAATCTTGTACCTATTTATAGACAAACGTTACTGTGTCCCTAAAATATTTAAATACAGGATTAATTTAAGGTGATCTGTGAAAAGTGAATAACAGTAAGGTGAAGTTTTGAATTTTTGTTGGAGAACCAAAAGGGCAGTGTAGTGCGTTTCCGGTGTACCAGCGACAAGTACCAATGGCCGGCAAAGCCCGGCGGCGCTAGATCGATCCCGCCACAGCGGCGCGGCTAAACTCCGTAAGTGCATTTTGCATGTGCAATCACTCAACCGAGATTCATGTACTTTCCGTGCACCCGTTCCGCATGACCCTTATACCTCTATGATAACGATAAATATAACGCTTATATTGTAAACAATGTAATTAAGATATTACTGCCTATATTATATTTATTTTTACAAAACAATAGGATGCGTAATATTGTCATTAAGAATATATTTTTAGGAGTCCATAGGTATTTTACCAAATACGGAACGCTGAAAATCGTCATGTCTGCCTGTATATCCATCTGTTTGTATATGGCACAACCAAACTTTTCTAAAAAATTTTCAAGTGTATAGGTATGAAAAGCAGGAAAGTGTATTTCACATGCTATTACACAATTACTGTACTTAGATATACTCGTCACCGCTGTCGAATCCTTTACTCTGCGTAATACGCAATTGGATGTTTTTTTAGTAATTTCAGATGATTATTAAATGAACTAGTGGTCGCCCAGTGGTCGAAATTGGACCATAATTAATTTAAATTGAAGTTTGAACATTATTAAGGTTCTGTTGTCAAAGACTTACATACTTCTATAATCATAGATTTCGCCAAGGCTGCACTGTTAATTTGACTTTAACAATAAACAAAAGAGTATATATATATATATGCGTGTGTGTGTCAAATACATGGTAGTGTGTGTAATGTTTTTTTTATTGATTTGATGTATTTTTTATGCATAATTTAAAAAAAATATTAGCATTCTGCACTCCTTCTCTATATAAACTATAAGTGTGCGAAATTTCATACTCGTTCGTCCGCGCGTCCGCAATGCTTGCTTGTCGTGGGGATTATTATGCTCCTCAAGGGTCCGACATTGAGGGCGGCCAAAGACTGAAGGAAAAATAGCAAAGCAGACCCCGGGCTCCGAAGAGGATGCTCCTGTTACAAACAATTGAAATTTAACAGTAAGATGATGGGGACTTAAGGTTTTTCTTATATTATATAATATAAACGATGTACACGTATATAATCTCTATATATAGGATTCCCTAAGATATTTTTGTTCACCCTGAATACTTAGTAGATGCAATGATATGCTAGTTCAGAAAATCTGCCTAAGCGGTGCATACTTTCCGGCCAGGATTCAAGGATTGTCACTAATCTGCCACGATATACTAAACTTGTCCATTCTGTTATTTGGATCATAATTAAAATGCATAAAGTAGGTATTGTAGAGAGTTAAAAGTAACATTATTTAACTCTAAAAATATAATTCTGTGATAAGAAACACGTTCATTTTATCATGAAAAGTATGTATAAACAAAAAAATGAGTAAGCACGTCTGTAAAATATCTCCTTCATAAATAACCAAGCTTAAGACGTCTTTGATTATGTTTGTAATGCTGTCATATTTTTGAAGATGTCACATGTTTTTCAAGTTTGTAAGGCAATAAAAATTCTCTTGAAGAATGTATGTATTATATGAAAGGTATTTTATTTATAAAGGTATTTAATATCTTAAAATGCGACAGTTTTCGTAGAATACGCTAAAAATATTCAATCAAATTTATAACTAAAAAAAATACTATTTTTTATTATTATTATATTAAAAATTATTGTGAATAAGATCCTTGTCCATCCAAAGATTGTCTGGAAGATATTGTATTTGTACTACTACCTTCTAGTTTTAAGATATTAAAATGTATTACTGTTATTATGTTGGTGTACAATGAAGAGTATTTTTGTTGTTGTTGTTATTAAAATTGAAATGTCTACATCTGGAAAGCTTTGGGGGCTTCTGAGATAATGTTACAGTTATAGACCGTTTCACGGAGATATGGTACTGGGACGGCGTAATTTTAATTATTTGTGAAACAATATTGTTTTTATTGTTAATTTAAATTTTGTTAAAGTTAATTTTAACGTTACATATTGATAGATAACGTATGTATACACTAAAGTAGCTTTGCCTTAACGGCGTATTTTTAGCTCTATAAATAAAACGCATTTGGCCACAGTTAATAACTTTAACATTATCCCAGGTGCGGCCCCAGCATAATTTCTAAATAGATGTCATTGTTGCGAAAACTACTATTCATTCGTATGAGGCATCGGTGCATCATACGTTACCAACTTTAGATCTTTAATATGTTTGTATGTCTGAAAGTTTGTCTCGAATAGGCACCGACACGTTTATACATATTTTGATCATACCTTAAGGCATAACCTTAGTTTAAAATTTCGTTTGTGTTTCAGAAAATATCAATATAAAGTTCAAATCCGACGCAATCGATGTTGCAGGTATAGGTTAAATATATAATAGGTAAGCTTAACTATATTAAGAGTTTGATCTATCTTACGGAAAATCATCATATAAGTATAACAAGCAGCGGTAGATGACTTTAGTTTATTCAAAAGATCTTTCAGGTTTCACAGCTGATTTTGGTATGGACGCTTGTCACGCCCGGTCGAAATGTTAACAAAAACCTATTGTCTAATTACTGATAACTGTCAATCATTAGTTTAACCGTGGAACTATTAAGTACAGCATAAGCGTGTAATGGTCGCTTGATACTATAGGTTTTAACAAACAGTAACAAGAAACTGAACAGGTGAATTTTGGAATACAGCCAATGATACAAATCTCTTTTGTTTCACTTCAGTTCAGTGAACAGCTACCTATAAATTAAATCAACGTGTTTGTTTGTTTAGAGCAAAGCGGCGGTTACCGTCACGGA
The DNA here is from genome assembly GCA_039645545.1 of Dendrolimus houi. Classification (NCBI taxonomy): domain Eukaryota; kingdom Metazoa; phylum Arthropoda; class Insecta; order Lepidoptera; family Lasiocampidae; genus Dendrolimus; species Dendrolimus houi. The sequence goes on along the minus strand of CM077127.1, from coordinate 16,100,504 downwards.
AATACTTTCACCAAAATATCGCGATCATAAACTCACATGGCCGCTACGGCCGATATTTATTTACATTAAAGAACATCAAGTAAACAGATATGTAAACTATGAGAGCATACGGTTAATAAATCATGAATTAGACCTAAAAGTATGGTTCACCATTTCATAATTATTTCCTTTTCAGCAAATGTAGGTACTCAAGTGAAATTGTAAATGTGAAGACAAAGCGGACCTTCGTTTCGAGAATTGTTTTAATTACAATGAAACGTGGAACTTACAAAATGGTATTTGTTTAAATAAAATATTCTGAATCTGGATTATGAACTGATGTAATTTATTTGGTTGGTCCATTGATTAATTTATAATACATTTATAGACAAATAAGAATTCGTACTAATGGATTCATAAGGGCTGCTGATGATCCCATCAACAAATAATAGGTCGTCGTTAGCCAACCGCTGTCCACTACTGCACGTAGGCTTCTTCAAATTTGCACCACCTATCCCGGTCCTCCGTTGTTCCTCGAGCTACTGTTCATCGGTCCATCGGGCTGGAGGGCGTTCCTCACTACTTTTGCCGAGAGAAGCGGTCTCCACTCCAGGACTCGTTTGCTCTATCGGCCCTCGATCCTGCTTCAAATGTGGCCGGCCCACTACCACTTCAACTTCAATGTCTGCCGACATAGCTCGCATAATTACCATAGTTCTCTTACGGATATCCTCATTTCTGATTTTATCCATAAGAAATACTCGCAACATAGCTCGCTCCATAGCCCGCTGAGCGACCTTTAGTTTGTGAAGTAACTTCACTGTTAATATCCACGTCTCGGCACCATACGTCATGACGGATAGGACGCTTTGCTCGAAGATTTTCGTCTTCGAGCATTGCGGAATGGTCAACGTGAAAACCCAAAGGAGCTTTCCGATTACACAACCTAACTGAATCCTTCTATTGACAAATAATAGGTATACTATAGAAATAAGACACTTTGTTAAGTCGTTACATAGACAAACACTTCTATAAGTACGGTATTGTTAAACATTCTAATTAAAGATTTGGAAGTGTTATAAGAGCAATAAATACTCCCAGTTTTTTCTGTTTTTCCCAATGACGTGGAGTCGGCAAAGTGTGTTTTTCTTTCATACTCCGACTTTGGCATACATAGTTGGTCGCACCACAAATCTATCTTTAAGATGAGTTTTTAAAATTTTTGTTATCTCTTTATATTTTCATTGCTATTTTAAATTTACCAACTACCAATTCAAGTATGCGCCAATATTTAAGTATTTCTTATTATTTAAATACAATTATTAAATACCCATTACTATATATGTAGAAAATGTTATTTGAAAACTCTTAACCATTACCTAGCCTAGGCATTCCATCCTACGTACAAAAGCACCATCTTAATGTCGGTGTTACCTATTGGTAATAAATCAAATCACACCGTGGAGATGGTTGGAATTTTCATATTATCATTCTAGCCCGATGTAGTGGAAAATTGCACGTATCTACTCTCTGAACACACATATGTACTATGAAATATGAGTATATGATACGTAGAGTATAAACATTTCATTTTTAGTGCAATATTTTTACATTCATGTGTATTGCTCTATGGTGTCATCCTTGTTAAACAACAATTGTATTTAGTACCTACATAATGGTATGTATATAGAATTAAAGCTAATAAATTTTAATAAATTTTGTAGAAAGAATATAAAATTCCATTAATTATATTTAAAACATATTTTATATTTACTGAGCTTATTACGCACTTTAAATGAGTCGATATTTGTTTTAGTGAGGAAGTTCAGCGTATCTATATTATATAGAGGGAAGATTTTTATTTTTGTATGTTTGTAACGAATAAACTTAAAAACTACAGGATCGATTTCAAAATTATTTCACTATTAGAATGGTAAATTATAACAGATTAATATATGCAATATAAAAATTAGAGATCCCTACTAAAACTTAAATAATGTAACCCAAGGTGTAATAAATTAGTCTTTAAGTGAGCCCCGGGATGGTTTAGATTCACAGTTAGACCCGGTAGGTGGCGCTAGAATCGGGTTCTATTTTTTAAGGCAGGACAATGTCTGCCGGAACCGCTAGTAAAATGTATTTTAAAGCCAATTTATTAAATAAAAACAAAAGTAGGGCTTTTCATGTTAACATAGTATGTATACCTACGTATTATCAGATTAGTTTTATATACGATCCATTAATATGTATTAATGATTAAATTTTTTTTTTAATGTGAATTACTTGCTAATGGGGTGAATTATTTTTAATATTTAAAATGATTAATTGGATTAATTGCTCTAGGACATTGAAATGATAGTGGTCTGTCGACAGCTTGTATGGATGGTGACTCTTGATTGGAAATTAACTCCTAACATCTGAAATATGTATTAAATTGTTTTATACCCATACATAATTAAAACTAATTAATTAAAGTATCGACATATATGAATTTATAGGATCTTGCTACAAATAAGAATAAACAAATGTTCAGAAGTGTATATAACACAAGGCTATATATCCAAGAGTAGAAGAACACTCAGTTTCCAGAACATTGTTGGAGGAACCGAGAGTCAATCCGATTTTAACCGGGTTTCTATGTCTTCATATACATTATTTTTCCTTAAAATTGGTAGACAAATTAGCGGTTATTATTAGTGCAAATGAAATGAATGACGAAAATTGACAGACATGTCACACAATACAGTCCTAAAAATACAAATAGAAAAATTTCTTATATAAAAATATTCTGCTTACATAACATAATTTCTGTAAAATTGTGGTTTCTTACGTTTTCTCATTTAGAAAACTGATATTATAATGAAAAGGCAATGAAAACGGAACTTCACAACATTAATTTCCTTTTAATTCAATGTTTCGTCCTCAATTAATTCAAAAATCCTTTGTTTAAAAGCATTCGTATATTCCACATATATTTTTGTATCAAATTATAATAAACGACTATGTATGAGAGGGTGTTTAATACGTTCTGCAGATATTTTATAGTTGCGTGTATGTCCGTTTTATAGGTATATGTGTTTATACGTCTGATACGTCTCTCAACAGAGCTCATGAAATTATTCTACTTTAAAACCAGTTGCCAAAAATCTTCCTTTATGTTTTAAGGAAAGGTATGCTTATTATTAGGAAGTCGTAGCCAAAATAAAATACGAAACGCTTACGATTCGCTGTGTCCATATGTCACAGCCTATTTACTACATCATTATGGATGGGTAGATAGAAGTAGGTACTATGGGAAATACGTATGTAGATAAAATTTGGTAGACAGGTGTTTTCTGTAAATGAAATTTAAGAGTAGTAAGAACATCATTATGTAAGTTAACCTAAGAATGCTAAGGGATGAGTGCACAAGAGCATGTAAGGTATCGCTACACAGGTTTTAACCACCTAAATATTACAGTGACCACCTCTGTGATCTTGTGGTTTAAGTATTGACCCTCTATATTCACTGGATGGCAAGGATTTAGGTTCAATTAATTCAAGTACAGTAATTTTTTAAACAAATTTTTCCGTTACTTCCACTGGACTGAGTGTCTTGTTTAAATGTTGCCCATAACACAAGCATAGGTTGCTTAGTTGGGAATAGACATTTTTTTATTCCATAAGTTCAGCAGACAGGCAGTCTTCTCACCTGATGGAAGGCGACTACCATAGCCAATGGACATTTGTAACTCTCTAAAAGGAGACTGGAAACTGGCCACTAATGCCGGAATACAACACAAGGTTGTTATGGCAGCATACACTAGACCAAGGGTAGTAGCCATGCAGACGAGCAAATGCCGTATCACCTGGCCGTAGGTTGTTTTGTCGGCTCTTATGACAGGCCGCCCGGTCGCAGGAAATCGTATTCATTCTCCGTTCCTGCACGGTTAAAATAAATAGGATGGTTAAAATAAAAAAACTGAAACGAATGTTACCAATATAAAAACAATCAACGAAAAATTATGTAAGCAAAACATGCCGATTTTTTTTCTATATATTGGAGTATTATGGGCTATATGCTTTTTTGAGTTCCATAACAAAGTGAAAAAGAATACGGTGGGTTGAGAAACTTCGCTGCGCATGGATCGACACACTTGACGTATTTCTTTTATTTTATATCGGAACTGTGTAGCACAGCGGGTGAACTTTAGCTGAACCCATTTAAAAAGGAAAATAATGACCTTCAGATTTATATTGAACTCTCGAATACAGAACGATTTTATTTCAGGTTTTTGTATCCGAATAAAACACGTTTTGAATTTTAATCCATCCTTTTTGATTCAGTTTGGACACACGATAAAGATTCTATTATAGTATATTTTGATATATGTATTATATTATATATAGTTGTGGTCATATAATTAGAAACGATTTGAAGTTCTAGAAGTTTTTGATTTAAATCGTGTCATACACAGAGACGTGTACCTTCTGAGAAGCAACTAGTTATGTTATAAAATAGCAACATTAATAGAGCAACGTGGCTTAGGAATAAAGAATAAAATCGCTAACTGTTTTTTTTTCACATTTTATTTATTTTATCAAAGTAACACATTCAAATAGTACTGAAGCTGGACAAATAATTAAGAACGATTTATTAAACTGCTCGGGAATCGTTTTGTATGACATTCACATTTAAAAAATCACAATAATATGTAGCGCGAGAAATTTCAAAAGCAATTTAATACATTGTTAACTAAAATTAATATATTAGTTAATAGCATATCCACGGCTTTTAATTACTGCTTTACACCGGCGAGGCATTGACTCTATTAATTTTTGACATTTCGCAAGAGAAATAGAGTTCCATTATTTTAAAAAAACGTCGTACAGCTCTCTTAAATTCCCACACTGTGTATTTGAAACCTTTTTCTTTACTTCGAACCACAGATTCTCTATTGGGTTTAGATCTGGGCTGTTAGATGGCCAGTTTAAGAGAGAAAGGGATTGCGCTGTAAAAAAATCTTTTACGGTGCGTGCAGTGTGCTTTGGACCATTGTCATGCTGGAATGTCCGAATAACCGGTAGAACGTCTTTAGCGTAAGGTAACATTGTTTCTTCCAGTATATTTTTGTATTGGAACTGATCCATATTACCTTCTATCAACTTTACAGGCCCAACGCCATGTCCAGAAAAGTACCCACAAATTTTCACATTTCCACCACCGTGCTTTAATGTAACTTTCGTGTACTTAGGGTCGAATGCTGTATTCGGGAGACGTCGTGCATATCGGTTTCCATCAGAACATACTCTGTTTATTTTCGTCTTTTCAGAAAAAAGTACATTTTTCCACTGTCACACAGTCCAGTTTTCATACTTTCTCGCAAATGCAAGCCGGGCTTGCCTGTGGCAAAGTTTCAACATGGGTACCTTTCTTGCTATCCTATCGTGCAATTTATCTTCTACCAAACGTCTTCGAATAGTGCGTGCTGAGATTGCTGACGGGTTGTTTTCACCAAAATATTCTTTTCTCAGCTCATTGGACCCTTTAAAAGGATTTTGTTTTGTCATACGAACGATGTTTCGGTTATCTCGAGGAGTTGTTTTTCTCTGTTTAGGTACACGTGGAACATTCGAAGTAGTTTGATACGTAGCAAAATGCTTTACAGCGTGGAAAACCATCGTTTTTGAACATGGCAGATGGTCGGCTATCTTTTTATAAGACCAATTCTTTCGGCGAAGTTTTATTATTACTTGCCTTGTAGATTTACTTTCATTTTTCCCATTGTTTTTTCATAAGAAGCAATCACTTTTAATCTTTTACAGCACTAAATGGCGCCAAAATTATACAAACAGTAACACTATTTGAATTTGAATAAAGGTATAAACTATTTAGCGTTCTTAATTACGTGACCAGCCAGTAAATAGGAATACTATGTTTAGAGGTAGTGTAAAAAGTTTGTCTATTTATTTTTAGTTAATCATATCAATGAAATGAATACAGCGGTATTATAGAAAATTTTACGATATCGAGAGAAATAAAAAAATTGCATGCAATTAGTTTTGCGTCTTAGTTTGAAAAAAATCTTCACCACAAATCAGCGTTCTTAATTATATGACCACCACTGTATATATATATATATATATATATATATATATATATATGTATATATATATGTATATATATATATATATATATATATATATATATATATATTATGCTATACTGGTTACAATACAGTGTACCGGTTGTTGTCTTTTTATCGAGTTATCAGTATAAGTCATTTTTAATACTATTTTTTTGGTAGCTAAAATGGATTACCTACCCATCCATCGTGAAAAAATAGGTTTCAAATTAAATGTAAATTATAGTCCTCTACCACCGCATCTGCCAATCTGCCGCAGATTTCAATTTATCATTCTGAAAGTATAGCATGCACATTCTAAATTTTCACTTGAATTTGATTATTCAATCCTTGATATTTGTAACATGCCGTTTGGAATTACTATAGATTTTATTAGAACTATACAAACACGTATAACACAGGTACAAATATAACTGGACACAACCAGTACAAACTACACGATTCCATAACACGCGCAAAGTCCGTCACTATATAGCTTATCGAATGTACACGTCTTGCTCGTATCGTGATCGTCGCTTGACTGCCCCCGTTCGGGCATTGTTTTATACTAAATTGTACAATACAACAATCGACCGCTTGGAGTGAAGTTTTCCAAGAGCCACATCTGGCTAACGACCATCATAAAGGATTACAATATACAATAGACTGCTTTTCTAATTACAAATATTAAACACAAAGTAAAGAAAAGAAGTTCAAATGTTGGCAGGTAATAAGCCGTGCTTTATGGCCGGCAGGTTTGCAATTGTATAACAACTTCTTTATATATTTAAAAAAAAGAGCTTGTGATAGATAAATAATTATGTTAAAAGAATTGCCTAGACGCGATGCTGGGGAGTTTCTTGCGGCTTCTTGTTTAAGCAGCGATAAAACGTTGCGCAGTGGTTAACATAGAATAGGAAGTAGATTTAAAATTTGACTTATAAGTGTGACCTTCAAAACGTGTTCTCCAGTGGACGTTAATTTGGTTTTTCTTACAATACTCAAAACTGCAGTCGGTAAACCCTTATACAAAAATGGCTCTAAAACTAACTTAAATAATTATAGGCATATAACCCTAATTCCAAGTATCCATGCAAAGTCAATTCACTGCGTTTGTAAACAAATTTGCAATAATATAAAAAGAGCAAAATAGCTTTCAAAAAAATAAATCAACTACTCTCGCAGCTTTTATGTTACTATCAAATGTAATAAGTTTTATTGATAGGTGAATTCCCGTGTCTGTAATATTCTTTGACAAGAGTAAAGCGTTCGACTTTGTTGATGATGAAATACTATTGAATAAGTGTGAAACATAATTATGTAATCAGAGAAAATGCACTGGATTGGTTACAAAGCTATCTCTCAAATAGAAAACAATATGTCCAATAAGAATTGGTAAATATAGTATTTCTATTGGTCATAAATCGTCTGAAAGACCTAATAAAACCGGTGTACTGCAAGGCAGTATATTAAGCCCATTGCTCTTTCTGCTGTATATAAATGACTTGCCTTTAGTAACAAAACACCAGTGCGAATTATTTTCGGATGATGTGTCTGTAGTCGTAACAAGAACGAATAAAAATGATGATCACCAATAAATAATTCAAAATCAAATAAGAATAGTATTAGACTGGTTGGAAAGAAATAAGTTAAAGGCTAATTTATCAAAAACCAAATGTATTTATTTCCATAATTACAATAATATAGACAATTTCGATGCTAACTTAACATTTAATAAAGTCATAGTAAGATAAGTTGACGAATTAAAATTTTTAGGTATATTACTTGACAAACATTGTAACTGGAAAGCCCACGTGGATTTGGTATTTAAAAAATTTAACAAATTTGTATTTGCCATAAATACACTAAGACGCATAGCAAATCAAAAAATGGCTCTAACTGCATATTATGGGTTATGTTAAATCGGTGTTACGTTATCCCCCCAGGGGGTGCCGCCCTGGACACATCTCCGTCCAGGTAGCGGTACAAGGGGATGCGTCCCTGGGGCCCTTAGCCGCCACTGTCACATTCCCCCCTTCACTCCGTGACAGTGGTGTCCCACCTATCCACTCTCCGATTCCCTGTATTCCCTCCCCTCCTCCCAAACCTCCTCCCCAAATTCCCTTCCCTTCCGACGGCGACCGCCAGCGTCGAGCTCTGCTCCGCTGGCTGTCAAGGAGAGGGTGCGTGTTCTGTCCACGCACCCAACGCGACGTTCGTGGTGGCGAAGGCACAGTGGCGGGGAGAGAGTCTCGCTACTGTGCGTTACGTCGAGCGTTATCCCGTGTGGTGCCGTGGTCACGTCTCGTGGCCACACGGGACCGCGGGGCTGGCCTTTACCGGCTGGCCCAAGAGGATGAGCACCTCAATAAAAAATCCCCTAGTGCCTAAGCTGCGGCGCAGGGCGAGAGGCTTTGAGGTCGGGGAGGTAAACCCGGTCGTTACTGCGGACCACTTATTTTGAGACGATAAACCAGATACTACTCGTGGGAACAAAAAATGGAGACCTTAAAAACTAAAAACAACACACCCGACGAAGTGCCCGTGAAGGGCGGAGTTGATGTTCGTGGCGAGCCCGAGAAGGGCAAAACCAACCCGAAAGGGCCCGAGAAGGGCAGAGAGAAGTCCTTCTACTCGAAGTTCCTCTCGGCGATTTCATCACAGCCGGAAGCTTCGAGTAGTACCCAAAAGGGTGAGATCCGCGTCACACGGAACAGGATGCGCGCCGATTCGGAAATTGAATCGGTGGCCTCGTCCCAACTTCCATCGGAGGACGAGGCCAGGGTGGCGGCTCCCAAGAACGCACCCCCCACAAAAGGAGAAAGGCCAGGCAACCGATCGCGCGCAATGAGGCGCTGCGACGGTACCTGGCCCTAGACGAACCTGATGACCTAATGTCATCATCATCTTCGACAGACGAAGAGGAGAGACCGGCCCCCAAAATCCCCGCCAAGGCACAGGCTGCTGCTAAAGCGCCAAACGCCAAGCAGGGCAGAGGCCGCCCCCCCACTACAGGGGAATACGTGGGTCTGGCGGACGCCAAGAAGGCGCTCGTGGAGGCCCAACGTGCGGAGCTGGAGCTTCGGGCGGAAAAGGAGATCGCGGAGCAGACCTCAGCGATGGTTACTGCGAGGGTGACCAGGCTACAGGCTGGTCTAACCCTTGCGAGCCAGGCCTCTCCCGAAGCTCGTGTTGTTCACGCGGAGGGCCTCCAGCGACAAATCGCTGATTCGCTGGCGGTGGTCACCAAGGTGGCAAAGGTGTCGAAGGGTCTCAAATGGACCCTTCAAAAGGCCCTAAAGGATGCGGTTGCGGCCATCCAAGAGGCCTCTGAAGAGCTCCTCAGTCGGACGTCTTCCGAGGAGGTCGCCCTTCTCCGTGCGGCGAATAGCCGCATGGAGGTAGAGATCGCTGACCTCCGGAAAGAACTGACGAGCCATCAGGCGGAACTCATCCGGCCGCGTACCGCTCCTGTGCGCTCGCTGGCTGAACCACCGCCAAGCACTGAGAAGACGATGGCCGCGAGCCTGAACCAACTCACTCTCGCAATTGAGAGCAGGTTCGCGGCCATGGAGGAGCAGATGCGCTCGGCCCGGTTGGCCCCCTCACCAGGACCAGCCCCCAGGTCAAGCCCTGCTCCTCGAGCCAGACCCACACCCCCGGTGAGCCCCTCGCTCATCTTTGGGCGCTCGACCGAGGAGTTCCCTCCACTTCCCTCGCAAAGGGAATCGACTGAGACGGCGGTGACAACGGCTTCTGTGCCGCCATCGCCCGCCTGTCCAGCGCCCCTCCCTCTCCCGGCCGCGGCCGAGGAGAACTGGACGACGGTCGGGAAGAAGAAGGCCAAAAGAAGGGCCAACAAACCGTCATCCGGCACACAGCCGACTGCGGCCGCCGCTGAAGCGCAGCCCACTCGCGCTAGGCCACGAGGAGGGAAAGGACGTAGGGGGAAGAGACAGGGAGATGTTGCGCAGGCTCCGGCGCCACAGCCCTCCTCCCCCCTCCTCCAGCCCCAGCGTCCAATAAAAAGGAGAAAGCTAAGGAGAAGAGGGCTCCGCGATTGCGTCCTCCGAAGTCCGCCACCGTCGTCCTGACTCTACAGCCAGGCGCGGCGGACAGAGGGGTGACTTTTGCGAACCTCTTTTCCAAAGCCAATGCAAACATCCGGCTGGCCGACCTTGGTATAGAGGGTGGCGTTCGGCTGAAGTGCGCGCGCACTGCGGCGCGGATGCTGGTGCTACCTGGCGCCGACACCGCCTCCAAAGCTGACGCCTTCGCCGAACAGCTCAGAACCGTCCTCTACCCCGAGGACGTGCGTGTCTCCAGGCCCGATAAGACTGTGTGTCTTCGCGTCTCGGGCCTGGACGACCACGTAAACGAGGAAGGACGTGGACGCTGCCATCGCGCGGACCACCGGATGCCCCGTCGGGACATCAAGGCGTTGAAGGTCCGTCCCAACCATGACGGGATGGGCCAGACGGTGGTGGCCTGCCCGGTGGCGGCCGCCAAAAAGCTCCTCGCTCCAGGGACGAAGCTCCTGGTGGGTTGGTCTTCCGCATTGGTGAAGGCCCTGCCCCACAGGACCCAGAGGTGCTACCGCTGCCACGAGGCTGGCCACGTGGCGGCGGCGTGCACCTCCGAGGTGGACCGCAGCGGTAGTTGCTACCGCTGCGGAAAAGCCGGTCACCTGGTGACCGCCCCCTGCACCGCGAAGCCGCACTGTCCCATGTGCGCTGCCGCGGGCAGGCCGGCCAGTCATCAGGTGGGCTCGAAGTCCTGCGGGGCCAAGAGGCCCACCAGGAGAAAAGTCCCGGCCAGCCGGAAGGCGTCGGACAGTGCCGCGGCTACGACGGCTGAAACAGCCGCCGCGGGGAGTAGCAAGACGTAACGCCCGTGGCAAAAGTAGCCACGGGCGGGCGGCAGCGGGCGTCGAGGCCACGGGGGACCCAGACAGGCCTCCGCCCGCACTAATGCCGCGAGAGGGCGCGAGAGGTAGCCGCGCGACCCTCTCAGGGCCGGGGCAGCTTATCTCCCCGGCTCACACACAGGAGAGACCGCCTCTGGTTATAAGGCGGCCCACCGCCCGCTGGGGTCGCGGATAAAGGCCACAGCTACATACCGTGACCCCGGCACTCAGGCGAAAGAAGGCTCCCATGGGGTTTTAGTGGGTATACCCGGCGCCGGTCGTACTGATTAATCGGCGTCGGGGGAGCCCCACACACCGGCCGGGACATCCCCCTCGCGGCTGACGGTGCGGCAACGCATTTCGCCAAGTAAAAAAAAAAAAAAAAAATTTTACGTTATGGATTGATTATTTGGGGAAATTCCACAGACATTCAAAAGAGATGTACAGAAAAAATGCATAAGGGTAGTCTGCGGAGTTGGACCCTCCTTATCTTGCAAACCGCGTTTTATAAAATAAAGGTACTCACGTTGACTAGTTTATATATATTTCAAATAAGAAGTTTTGTGAAAGACAATCCATTAATGTTTGATAAATATTCTAATAGTTAGTTCTAGAGTAAAATTTTGAGATCCCACTAGACTAGTAACACCTAACTGCAACACTAAGTTAAGACAAAAAAAGCTGCCAAGTGACGATCATAAAAGTCTTTAATTCGATATCCTTAACAATAAGAGAATTGCTAAAAAGAAAATTTAAATTTAAATTACATTCATGGCTGATGGAAAAGTGTTTTATGACATTAGGGATTTTATTAGGTAAATGATTATATTTATATTTTTACCTCGGACATCTGATTTATTCTATTTTGTTGACATTCTTTTATTTCTGCATTTAATATGTAATTAATCAAATTGTGTTTCTAAATTAGAACGGTTATAATTTTTTTAAATTGACTTGTACCCAAATATTTGTATGCCCATGTTTAGGTCAAATGCAATGAGATCAATTGACTTCGTTTACCATCTTTTGTATAACTATTACCTGTATTTCTACAAATAAAGATTCATTAATTAATTCATTAAAAACTTTTGAAGTTGAATTTGAGCCGTAACCAATCGTTGCAGTTAACCAAGAATCATAGTGTGTTTGATGTTTGTACGTGGCACGCGAGCTCGAGGCGAGCGGCGTGCGACGTACACATTACAGCACGTTACTGTATCCGCTTGGTTACAATTATTATTACTGCTCACAGATAAGTACGCGGCTTTACAAATTATGTAATAAAATGCTTAAAGTTGTAATAGTTGTCACAAAGTATAAGAGGTTTTAAACAAGGTCTTGAGGTTTTTCTTAAAAGGCGGTTTATTCTAAAATAATATTTAAACTTCCTTTTATTATATACCTAACCTCTACAGAACCTAACGGATATTCGTCCGTCTGTTTTTACTAATAATTAAAATGCTAAAAAAATCCTAAAATAACAGACAAAGTGAGCCTTCTGTATAATTTGTGTCTTTACAGTATAATCCTTTATTTAATCAAATCTTGAACCACCCTTGAGACGTCTTTAAAATAACTCCTAAAAGCAATTTCGAACACTTTCCATCGATTGATTAATTGATAAACCAAGCAGAAATGATGACCACTTTGAAGAGAATAACATTTTCCTCAATAGAAATTTACTTCAATTGTGTTAAATCAATTCTTTAGGTGGGAAATGGGATTCTCTTTATATCCTGTGCCATTTGTGTAACCTAGTCTATAATAAGGCGACGGTAACCACCTTCCATCAAATGGGGCCGTCCGCCTGTTTGCCTGCTTCAGGCAAAAAAAACATTGTACCAAACCATATACTAAGCCGCCAAGTCTGTTATATATAATAACTAGGATATGCCCGCGACTTCGTCCACGGCTAAATTGAAATTCCCGCGGGATTCCCGGGACACAAATGATCGCAGCATTTAAAAAATGAATGCAAGCTATCGTTTTAGTAGAAACTGTCGGAATAAGCTAATTTTTTATCCATCCGAATAAATTCAAACCGCTGCAGGAAAAATTCCTGCAGGATTCCCGGGATAAAAAATATCACACATTTTATTACATAAAATTTGCTATCGATCTGTAAAAAATCACATTGGTATTCGATTTTTTTAATATGACCATTTTAAATCATTCCCAGAAAAATTCCCACCGGATTCCCGAGATAAAAAATAGCGCAGCGTTTAAGTCTAAGAATTAGCAGTCGATTAGCGACAACCGCATCGAAATCAGCCCAGTAGTTTTTACGTGAATCACGAACAAACAGACAAGAAATCTAAAAAAAATCATCGCGTTCTCCATCCTTCATATATCTATTCCAACTTTTTTTTTAAACAGCTTTAATGTACACACACGGCATGTTTAGGATTTTATAATATTACTAGCTGTACGCGGCAGACGTTGTCCTGCCTTAAAAAATAAAAATCTGGAACCCGATTACCGCGCCACTTACCTCGTTCAATTGTAAATATAAACCATCCCGAGATCCACTCAAACACACATAAAAAATTTCGCCAAACTCCTGGAAACCGATTACAGCGCCATTTACGGGGACCAATTGTTAATCTAAACCATTCTCTAATCCACTTGGACCAACACAAAAAAAATCATCAAAATCAGTTCCACCGTTTAGGAGGAGTTTAGCGGCGCCACCTACCGGGTCCAATCGTGAATCTAAACCATCCCGGGACCCATTTCGGGTCACACATACAAAAAATTTCATCAAAATCGGTTCAATTGTTTTGGAAAACTTCAGTGACATACACACTAACTAATATAAAGATATTTGGGCCAGAAACCCTCGCGGGCATCTTCAAGACACCCTACTAAAGTTTAATCAGAATCTGATCAATGCTTTAGGAACACATTGAGAACAAACATACAAACATTGATTTTTATTTTTGTAGATATATCGATTTTTTAAGCCAGAAACCCTTTCGGGCGTCCTCAGGACACTTTACCAAAGTTTTATCACAATCTGATCAATGGTTTAGGAGCGCATCGAGGACAAACCTACAAACATTTATTTTTATTTATAAGAAGGTAGATAATGAGAAATTGAAATTCATTTATTGTGTGTATAGAAGAATTCCATGGTTATAATAGCCTATGGCCACTATGGCGTCACAGGTTACTATTCTCACTTTTTACATTTTTAATGAACGTGAGTCATGGCGTGACGTGGTAGAACCATGCTGGAACCATTATCTTGATTACAGCTCTTAGGGCCGACTCGATCTGTGTGATACCACGCCCTCTCAGAATATCGGCGTTAAACATCTAGCCTTGAGTTTGACGGCCTCTCTGGTTGAGTGGGCTAAGTCTTAGCCGGCCGAACTCGCTGGAACGCAGAGGCTCCGGTTTCGATTCCTGGCACAGTAAATTTCGGAAACGAACTTTCTGTTATTTATGGTCTGAATGTCTGGGATCGGCCCCAGAGTTGTCCGTTGTAAATTACCCAGAACACAAGGGTAACTTGCTTAGCTTGGGGGTATACAATGTGTGTGTTTGTCTGTTGATTTAAAAACGTACGATGAGTGAGAGTTCCGATGGCCCAATTCTAACCCCTATCCCACCCCCTATTCCATTCCCCTATCCTATTGCCTCTATTACTCTTTTCTGTCTAATCCCTCCACCCTAACCCCTTTACCCCATCTCTCCTATTTCATCCCTTCTACCCCATCCTAAAGACTGATAACGCGATGGCTTCGCCCCTGGTGTTCCAAGCGTCTATAGGCGACGATAACCACTTTCTAGGAGCTCGGCCGTCTGCTTATTTACCAGCTTCGCTATATAAAAAGGGATAACACTTCTTATCCCAGAAACTGGAATAGTTTCCCCTGGATATTGATCTAAAGTTTAGCGAAACAGCGGTGCTTTTTTATTGAAAGAATGCATCCAGCAGATAGGTTAAGGGCCCATCTGATAAAAAGTGGTTACCGTCGCTTATGAATACTTGCAGTAGGTTCTAATGCTGCTACAAATTTGCTGCCGGTCTCAAAGAGGGAACTTGGCACTTTTTTACTGATTACGGTACACAACTTTTAGTTATTTAGTAGCATAGTTGTTCTTGTCATGTTTCTTTTTAAAGTTAATAATGAATTATGTTATGTACCCTCTTATTTCTAAACGATACAATTGGCCAATTTCCTAATTTAATAATAATCTTATATTTTTATTTATTCTGTGATTAACGCCTATTTTGTATAGAGAAAATTATGGTAAATTATAGACAACTAGTCTATAATTTACCATAATTTTATGTAACAATATTATCTCTAATATGATGAGGTAATTGTGTAGATTATATTATATTCTATTATAATATTTTATATGACATCTTATATAAAATATTATCTAAAATTTCCAAATAATAATGTATTAAATTATTTTCATTCATAACCCTTTAATTAAAATAGTTTATCAATGTGTTCAATCCCCTATCGGTTGTGCCAATTTTCTAAGTTTTCTTAGACTGTAAAATTGGAGGGATGTCGAGTTGTTCTAAAAATGCTTGTAGAGAGTGAAGAGTTAGTGTATGTAATATATTATGTTAAAACCGTAAGGTTCTCTGATTATAAATATGTGACCAGTTGCTGTTCTTTTATTATCATAAACCCTTCTGGGTTGTTGCAAATATTACACAACTCTATGTTAAAGCAGCATGCTCTAAACCAGGGGTAGCCATCTACCGGGCAAATGCCCTACTTCTTGACTGTGGATTATTTTGTCGCCTGTTACGATAGGCCACCCGCTCGCAAGAATTAATATTCTTTCTCCGTTCTAGCTCGAATAAAGTGATAAAGCTAACATTTAAAAACTATGCCTTTAATTTCTACAGCAGTCGTAATAGTTTAAGAGCTGGAGCACCTGTGTGGCTTTTAATTAGCTTTTCTGATGTAATGTATATAACATCACAATTTTCTGATGGGACAAGAAAACATACATAGATAAGATATTCATGGGCCGTTTATTATAAATATGTCCATGTTATTCAACACACCCCTGATGTTTTAATGTCCGTGTTTTCCTACCCATGTACAAATAAAACTAATAAATACATTATTAATTGATAATTATCTCTCAATTTGTAAAAGAAGCCAGCATCGCAATTAGTTTTGTTCAAAGTGGTGGATATTGGATCGCTATCGAGGTTGGCGTGAAACCTAATAACTTGATAGTTCAACTAACAACCTTCATTTCATGAAACTACTAGCAAAGATGCTTACCGAAGAGTATATAATGTACTTTATTATTAGATTTTTTTTCGCAGCTTGGCATATGAGCCAATTTTGAAATCCGACCGACCATAATAACTGACCCATTTTTGGCGATAAAAAATATCTCGTATATATTGTCTTTTGTCTTTCTGGAATAAAAAATATGCTATATTTATCCTCGTTATCAAAATTATATTTACAAATACATAATTTTATATAAATTAGTTCGTTCCGAAGACAGCTAAGGAGGAATAAACAATACTAATGTAAAAAAATCTAGATTCCAATTTGATTTGTAAACAGTATTGTTCACATTTAATGTCATTTTTATAGCTCCCCAAAAAGTAAACCAATCAATGACGTATGACTAAAACCAAACGCATTGTTTCTTAGACCTTGGCATTAATCCAAACTTCATTCACGCTAACATCGAATTCTAATTAATAGAAATCGTGAAGGAAATAGGTTAAACCCTTACTAGATCGTATGTAGGTGTCAATTATTTCCTAATCAACTAATCCTTTATATCAATAAGATTGATTAAGGAAATACGTAATATTATCAACTATAAATTACAGATTAACCATATTGAAGACTGAACTAATTAATTTAGGAATGCTTTCTGTTCACAAGATAATGGGTGGTGCTTTTGATTGAAACTATTTCGAGTTGTAACATTTCCTATTAAAAGTCCTGAAACAGATTATGTTAAAATGTGAGAAGATGTCAAAGTGTGTAATATGAAGGTTACATTTACACTTACATACATCATATTAATATAATAATATCAGACCTTAAACGTTCCACTGCTAAGTTCGGGTTTGCTTGTCCAAGGTGGATTGGAGAGATTTACATATTGTAATCTCGATGTGCAGGTTTTTTCACTTTTTCTTTCTCCGGTAAGACACAGTAATAGTAACAATAGACACATTAGGTGAGAAAACTTGCCCAAATAATGCATGTTTGTCGTCCAGCACTCGACCCTTAGATCATATAAAATGATACCTTTATGATTCTACCCCTATCATGGGAATTAGTTACGGGCATCATCATCATCATCATCATCATCGTCGTCAGCCATTTGCAGTCCAACAGTGCATTTGCACTGTTAGACGTAGGCCTCCCCAAGACGGCGCCACTCATCCCTGTCCTCTGGCTCCCTCATCCAGCGCCTAACGGCGACCTTGCACAGATCGTCGGTCCATCGGGTTGGAGGACGTCCGACACTACGTTTACCGAGACACGCTCTCCACTCCAGGACTCGTCTGCTCCATCAGCCATCGGTCCTGCGACAGACGTGACCGGCCCACTGCCACTTCAACTTGCTAATTTTGCGAACTATGTCGGTTACCTTGATTCTCTTACGGATATCTTCATTTCTAATTTTATCCATAAGAGAAACACCCAACATAGCTCGCTCCATAGCCCGTTGAGTAACTTGGAACTTGTGGACCAATCCTGCCCTTAGTGTCCATGTCTCGGCTCCGCAGGTCAGGACGGGGAGGTTGCACTGCTCGAAGATTTTTGTCTTCAAGCATTGCGTAATGGTCGACGAGAAGACTTGACGAAGCTTACCGAATGCTGCCCAGCCCAACTGAATCCTGGTATTGGCTTCCCCCTCGAAGTTGTGCCTGCCTACTTGTATTTTCTGTCCAAGGTAGACATATTCCTGCACACCCTCCAGAGGGAGACGCCATCGACGTTTACCGGTCTCGGAATGACGTGTTCATTGAACATGACTTTTGTCTTGTCCAAATTCATGCCGAGACCGACTCGTCGGGAAGATTCATTTAAGCTGCCCAGCATTACGGCAAGTTCCTCCAAAGTCTCTGCAAAGACAACGATATCGTCGGCGAAACGGAGGTGAGAGATGCGCTCGTCGTTGATGTTAATGCCCCGTCCAGCCCAGACCATAGTTTTGAAGACATCCTTCATCGCGTTGGTGAACAGTTTCGGGGAAATCACATCCCCCTGTCTCACCCCGCGATTTAGGGACATAGGCTTCGCCCTCCGGTCCTGGATCTGGACGGTCATCGTTGCGGTGTCACTCAGTACCTCAATATATCGTCAATCAATACGGCATCTTTGCAAAGACTCCAGAACAGCCCAAGTTTCGATGGAGTCGAAGGCTTTCTCGTAGTCCACAAATGCCATACACAGCGGCTGATTATATTCTTCGGTCTTTTGTATAATATGCCGAACAGTATGGATGTGGTCTACGGTGCTGTAGCCTTTTCGAAACCCAGCTTGCTCCGGTAGTTGGAACTCGTCAAGTCTTCTGGCGAGACGATTCGTGACGACCCTCAAAAACAACTTATAGACGTGGCTCAAGAGTGAGATTGGCTTATAGTTTTTCAAGAGAGTCTTATCGCCTTTCTCTTTTGCTCCACGTCTTTGACACGGTGCCCCGGTGGATAACGGAATTGAAGAGCTCAGCCAAGGCCTTGAAGATTGTCATTCCTCCTGCCTTAAGGAGCTCAGTTGTAATTCCGTCAACACCCGGAGCCTTGCCATTTTTAAGTTGCCCGAGAGCCGCAATAATCTCGTCAACGTCGACCTCCGGGATATCCTCCGTATAATGGCGCGTGAGTGGCGCACGTGGATCTTCGTTGCTTTGCGTCGCAAGCTTCTTCGCCCGCGAAGAATACAGTAGTTCATAGAACTTTTCTACCTCCGTCAAGAACTCAGAGCGAGGCGTAAGCTCTCTGCCATACGCTGTTATCAGCTTTGAAATATGGCTCCACACCAAGCTTCTTGAGAAAACTTTGGACCCCCTGTTCTGCTCAATGGCCGCCTCAATGGTACGCGTATTAGAGCAATGGAGGTCCCGCCTAAGAAGGTTTCTTATTTTCTTGGAGAGGGCCCGATGCTCTGGCGAGGCAAACAAAGCGGGTGGCATTTCACGTCTCGTCTTCGTGAGATCCAGAATTTCGGTAGAAAGTTCGGTCCGTCTGTTTCTTCGTACAGGCGGAAAATGCCTGCGACCTAAATCCTGCAACGTTTTCACCACGTTGTCGGTTATCTCGTCAACATCGCCTGTGGTTTCCAGCGATTCGGACCGATTGTGAAGTTCCAATTGGAAATTATCGGACTCGTGGATCATTTGAGGCGGCATGGGTTGGAGAGTAGATTTCACCAGGCGGAATCTTTCAGCCTTAAAATTGATATTTAGAGTGCTGGGGCTCTGCTAGGTCCATCTCCTCTGGGGCTTCTTCTTGTAGGAGGAATTCATCAAGAAGAGCCCCTGCATTTCTAGGAAGTTGACCAGCATTTGCCCCTATGATTTCGGCGCCCCAAGCCATAAGGTCCGATTCTCGGTTCGTCGCATTCTTGTACTTCCACTTTGGCGTTGAAGTCCCCCATAAAAAGGTTGTAGTGTGCGGAGGTCGTGCCATGTATGGCTTTAGTGATATCCTCATACATGGCCTCAATCTCCTCGTCAGGGTGTGCCGAGGTCGGCGCATATACCTGTATCACCTCCAGCGTACCTAGTACTGAAACTCACCAACAGTGAGTTTCAGTACTAGGTACGCTACCCTGTTCGACATACTGTTGACTTCCACAACGTTGTTAACGAGAGTCTTGTTCACGAGAAAACCGACACCACCCTGGGAGGCCCTGTCACCTTTCCGGAAGTAGAGTAAGTGGCCAGAATCTAGGGCTACCGTATCCTCACCCTGTCTTCGGACTTCTGATAACCCTAGGATGTTAATTCGGCCAGTTAATTCGGCTTAGTTCTACTTCCAGTTCTATGAGGTGACTGTCCAGCCTAATCGTCTGTCTGTTATACGTCGCCAAGGTCAATTTTGTGAGTTGGCAGCTTCCCGTAACCCGGAGACTGTTAGCACCCCGCCGTTACCGCGACCGCTGCCGTAGCCGGGAATAGCGGGGTCACCGGGAACTGAGGACCATTTTCTATGGTGCTTTCTCATGGGGGATAAGCGCCATAGTTACCACGCTTGGCATGCGGGTTGGTAACCGCAGTGCCGGCCTATTTGCATCGGAGACGCTGCTGTCCGTCTCCGACCAGGCGATTTCTATAAGCCGACTTTCTTGCAATGGTTATACCGCCATCGATCGGTCGCCAGAACCTCGTTTGCTGACGGCAGGGGGTACCGCGGGCAGGTGAGGTTGACGATCAATCAATCACCCACTAAGTAATTACAACTTCAAATCTCTAGAGAAACGATGGCCTGCTCCCCCAATTGTCCCTGTTCCATTCCTTGAAGCTGGCAACGTTATGGTGTCGCTCCTGGTGTTGCAAACGTCTATAGGCGACGGTAAGCACTTTCCATGAGCTGAACCGTCGGCCAGTTTGCCCGCTTCGCAATTAAAAAATATGTGTGCAGTTCACACGCAGCAGAAATGAAACTTCAGAGAATATACAGGTGAACATAATTATATCTACAACGCTTAAATAGACAAGATCGACGAGGCTACGAAAATTACTCTACTATAAAAACTACCAAAACTACGGAAATGGCAAATAAAATACCTAGTAATTTAGTGTTGCTTTTTCATTTCGATTCTCGTTTCATCAAATTTCATAATTTTAAAGACGATTCACTTCAAAAAAAATGCTAACAACAAACTCTAAATCGATTCCCGTGACATTCGTAAATGACTCTTTACGAATAAATGGCGACTACATACTATATTTATCTCTTAATTTTAAAAGCTATAGATACTACCAATATCCCAATGTGTCACTTTATGTTAGCATGGATCACATTAATTTGTTGCACCTAAAGCTGTTTGTAAATGATAAGAGATGAGAACGTTTATATGCACACATTATTATAAGTGGATTGGCCTTACCTTCGATTCAGTCATGATAAATTATTTTATTAAAAGTTATTACATTAAACATAAATGCTAGATCTGTCGTGATAAGGCTTACCTTCCTATTGCACCAATATATGAATGAATGAAACCTCTTTATTGTTTACCATAAACTTAAATCTAGACAATTGATATGGATACATTTGCATTACAACAATGGGCGGCCTTATCGCTTATAGCGATCTCTTCCAGATTTTGAAGGAAATTTCAATATACGATTTTTGGTGGTCTGCTATTAAAAATAACATAAAATATAGATAAATTACTACATACTTATATGTACATATATCATTAGATAAGTATATGATGATATTATAAATTATATATACATTCGAACAATAGATATATTGATGTAATGCAACAATTTTTATTTAATAGACCACCAATAATAGTCAGTGACCATATGTTTAAATGTAGTCATTGATTTGATTATATATAGGTATTATATAATTTAGCGGCGTTTTGACCAGTAGACTGCATAATTTGAGTCAAATACGAGGGTGCAATCGACTCCGAATCCAGAACTTAATTTTTATGTTCATAAAACGTAGCGGGAAGGTTAATATAACCGATATTTGTCTAGAAGTATTATATATTACTATATAATACTATTATTATTCTTCTTTTTAATTTTTCGATAGCTAAATATGCAGTATTAGATTTGGGGAAATGTTTTTTCCAATATTGCTAGGATGCCCCGCAAGATGTTGTAGTTGTTGAAACTTGTTATTTAGAGAAGTGTCAGATGAGGCGGTTTTTATACATTTGAATGTATTTTTTATTGCCTTATATTTTTAACATGTACCTAAAATAATTATATCGCGCGCGGCCTTCCAAATAGCCTTAGGCCGATATTAGAGGGTTAATTTTTATCTTTCAATTTGGATGAATCAACCAAAGTGATCCACATAAACATAAAGGTGATTCACTGATGTCATTAAATACCGTTGTGTCTTTTCAGTTCTGTGTCTTTCAACCATATTAATGGGACTTGGTTGGCCCGTCCAATATCAGCTTTTAAAAATACGGTTAATTTTATGGGCTTTTGAGAAAAATTAACTTGAATATACCTAAATAATAATAATCTTCTATGCTGTCAAACTTCTTAATTTTTCAGCTACGGCTGCTTTATTAGTAGATCTTACAGTTAGGATCTCCATCGATCTCATAAAAGCTGTCTGATTGTGACTATTACTAAGCGAGTCAATAAACTCAAGGTCTCGACGTCGTTTTCCAGATTTGTTATTGGCTGAAACATAAATTCACGTCTTCCTTTGGCGCTGATTACTATTAATGCCAAATGGTTATATTATGGATGATTAAACATCGTACAGATATTTAGGGTTTCTGTCTGGCAGGATTTCCTGTGAGGCATTACTCATAAATAACATTTTCAATTATATAAATATCCTTTTGTGTTGTGATTTTAAAGTTGAATTGGTATAAAATTAAATAAATAACTTACCTTTCTACATTCATTTTTACTCGAGTCTTATTTTAGCGGCATACTTTATTAAGCTGTTTAGTTTAACTTGCATAATAATACGTGTAATCAAAAATTCTATTGTTTTGTTAAAAAAACTATTGCAATAGTAATAACTATACAATTTTGTATAATTTGGTGAACAATAATATGACCTTTTAATATAAATTTTATCCGTGCAGGAACAGAGAAGGAATACAATTTCCTGCGGCCGGGCGGCCTTTCGTAAGAGGCGACAAAACAACCCACAGCCAGGTGGTAGGGCATTTGCCCGACTGGATGGCTACCACCCCTGGTCTAAAGTATGTCGCCATAACAACCTCCAATTGTGTTCCGGCATTAGTGACCAGGTTCCAGTCTCCCTTAAGAGAGCAGCAGCGCATTTGTAGCACCTTTGGTGTTGCAAGTTGGTCCTTTAGAAAAAGAAAAATGTAAAAAATATTTTAAATTTGTGGTTTAGGGGATAATACACACGCGTCTTATCGAAATCAAATGAGTTGCTTAAGCAGTTCTGTCTGATTTAACGTACATATACAATACGTCTAGTAACTTTAAAGGAAAACATCACGAGGGAGCGAATCTGCATCGAAACTGTAGGAAACCCGACAATTCACTTTGGAAAAGTTTGGCGGGTGTATCCTATCTCTAATACGGGACGAATCCAAGCATCGGAGGTTCATGAGTATAATACTCGTATTTCAGAGTAAACACCATGTAAAGTTGTTCATCCATAATAATAGCAAAATCTTTTCATGTACCAAGTTGTCAAATTTTCTGGCTTTTAATATTTATCGTCGAATAGATTTATGTGGTACACGAACGTGTTCTCGTAACTTTATAGCGGGCAACCACAAAGTTAGCCCAATTTACGCCACATCCGTACAAAAGTACTTCACCTATGATATTGCATTGTACACGAAATATGGAATCGCGCCAAAAATGTGACCTCACTTTGTAACTAATAGTTTATCTTAAAATCTATCATCGTTTTTAATTTTATTAGATCATTCACCTGCCATCTAAAAATATCGTCTAATAAAAGACACTTTATAGATAGATTCTACTATGTAACATTAGTTAACAGACATTGATACGAGCGCGAGCAGTTGGTACTTATACCGGGTAGTCTGTTTTAAAAAGTAGCTGAATGATTTCCGAAGGCAATAAATGTGTTCTTGCAGAATGTAGGTAAACCATTACGTGTCTACTGCGTTTGCTTTTAACCAGATGTAACTCGTTCCAGATTCTTTAAAGATAGGAAATATTTAGTAGAGATGGTAATTACAGCGCATAAATATATCAGATATTTGCAGGGTATATTTTGTTGCTGAATTAAATTGGACTGGTACTAATGTAAATTACCAACTAAACAAATTTGAGATAACAAAGCAAAACAGTGTGCTGTTGCAGTGTTATACTGTCGTTGTTTCGGGTGACACGTATCACTCAAGTAGACTGAACGTTTGGTATTTTTCAGTGCGCCGTGTCGAGGAATGGTGTCGTTGGCCGTTTTATATAGGACAATCGGTAAATTTAGCTTAATTACCGTCTGAATAAAGAGAGAGATATATACCCTCTCGAGCGGCTGTTAATGGTAAGCAATAAAATTAGCCACACAAAGCACTCGCCCTTTACAATCCATACTTAAACGGACCGGACCGCGTGTAAGTAATGTTGCTTCTATATCAATTCAAACAATGTTTCATGCTAGGGTCAACTCAATTATATCATTATTTCATTTTAGGCTTTTCAACAAAATAATAGGCAATCTCTTTGTAGCCGTAAGTAGGTTTAATGATTACTTGGTTTATCTAAAAGTATTGCAACAAATTCAATATATTTTTAGCAGTATAATAAATACGAAGGTCAAAGTCAGGTGCAAGAAAGCAGCGCGCTTATAAAAAACTACAATCTCCTAGTTTCGTCATAATGCCGGTTTTCTATATAGATAACTAGAGTTTGTTTAAAGAGCCGGCGTTAATACCGGTTACATTGTATAAAATTTATATGTTAGTGCTATTTGCCCCGAAACATTAATTTCATTTTATATTGCAAACTATCCCATCTCCCGGCATAAAAAGTATTTATGTCCACTTTGGGTATTAAAACTACGTTTAAACAAAATTATAGCAAAACCGATCCAGTATTCTTAGTAGTTTTCCGTGAAAGCTTAACAGAAAGACATATCGAGTTATTATCGCATATTTTATACACGATAATTTTTTATATCTATAAACTTGAGAAATTATTGGTCTCATCCAAACTTTCATCATCTATTTCAAACCGTCCTAGTTGTATTTATCTATCCCCCGTCTATGAAACTAC
Source organism: Dendrolimus houi (assembly GCA_039645545.1). Lineage (NCBI taxonomy): Eukaryota > Metazoa > Arthropoda > Insecta > Lepidoptera > Lasiocampidae > Dendrolimus > Dendrolimus houi. The sequence continues at coordinate 16,075,607 of CM077127.1, read as the reverse complement.
ATAAATAACAAAAATTACAATAATGACGAAAAGGACAAAAAGAGCAAAAAAGAACATAAAGGACAAACAGGAGAAAATGGAAAAAATGACAAAAAAAGAACATAAAAGACAAACAGGACAACAATGACAAAAGGACAAAAAGGGCAAAAAAGACAAAAGGGACAAAAAAGACAAAAAGGACAAACAGTACATAAAGGCGAAACAGGAAAAAAGGACAAAAAAGACAAAAAGGACAAAAGGGACAAAAATGACCAAAATGACAAAAATGACCAAAATAACCAAAATGATAAAAAGGGCAAATCACAAAAAATCTATCCTACTTTTTGGGATAACTTTACATAAATCTATCCCATTATCCGGGATAAATGCATCCTTTGTCCACCCTCGGTATTATAATTACATATATACTGAGTTTCAGCCAAATCGGTCAAGTAGTTTTTCCGTAGAAGCATAACAAACAGAGAGACAAATATATTTTTATCCCGGAAACTATCCCAATTTTCGGGATAATAAGTATCCTATGTTCATTCTCGGCATCGAATATAATATACTGAGTTTCAACCAAATCGGTCTAGTAGTTTTCCGTGAAAACGGAACAGACAGACAGACAGAGTTACTTTCGTATTTATAATATTAATAGGGATAGGGATGAAAGCATATCATACCCATACTAATGTAATCGACTTTTCTGCAATGTGTTTGCAGTTTCATAAATGCACATACGGGTTGGTATTAATTTATGTCCGATAGACGTAAAACTAATTTTACAGGAGATCAAGAGCACGCCAGCCTTGTAAGTCATCCAGAAGGATATGTATAAGGGTGTGAATTTCTGTCTTTTGAACAGAGCAGGTATTTTGCTATCACAAATGACACATTTCACTTCACAAGTAGCCCTTAAACTAGAATAGTCCTAAATTAATGGAACTCATTTAATCTTCGGACGACAAATTTAAAGAATAACTAAAAAATGTATATAATTATATTTACGAAACTTAAAAAAGTGATAAATAAGGTTCACAGTACTTTTTTTTATTACATTAACTTAGAAGAACGTTTATTCTGCGTACAATAACGTCTTGAGGGAATTTCCCGTTTCGAAATTGAAGCGGAAGGGAGTCATAATTTTTTATCGAGGCTGGCAACGCGTTAGCAACCGCCCTCGTGTTGCAATCGTCCATAAAAGGTGATGGAAAGTGGTCTTTCCAACAGCAGAGCCGTATATCAGTATATCTTTTGACAATTATAAAAAAATAGTCAGTAGGACTGCATGTCAGAAATGAAAACTTTATATCTGAGCGTGACGGTTACGCGAGTTCAATCCCGCCCAATAGGAATAGTCATGTTTACTGTTTCAATAACGATTTTAACAATGAAATAAGATGTCATTATTAAATACAATGTTTAAATCTTATTAAATTTCATCCAACATCATACTAGACGACGCCATAAAACAGGTTATCCTGAATAACAATATTATAATGAACCGCAGCCCCCGCTGTTATCTCGAAAAAGCACTCGTCCGGTGTACGTTTTCAAGAGCCGATACATAATTAATACCTGCCTATTTAGCGACAATTTAAGATCGGATAGGAGGTATTAATTCAGCAGAATAATGGGGCGCTAATAAATAATGAGCATTACTAGTAGAATTTATAAATCCGCATTATGAACATTTGATTAAATTTTTTGAACCAATTTATTGGGGTTTTACGGTATATAAAGTACGGTTACTTAAAAATGACGGAAACCTCGGAATATAAATCAAATAAAATATTAATTGTGTATTTTTACGGTATTAAAGAAATACCGGGCATATACTAGTACTACCATAAAGTTGCTTCGAGCGATAACGTTTTCTATTTTAGAATATATAACAATTTTATGAAGGAATGACATTTTAATTTACGCTTTCTTAATATCTTCTACCAGTTGGCATGGGCTAATTGGTGAATTTAAAACGCCTGGAGATGAACTTTATCAGATTTACTACTTTAAGTTTTTGATGACCATAATATAAATTCTTATAAATGCGATTTCTAAATAGTTAGCTTAAGGGGATAGAAGTTTTGAGTTAACTCAGTGAAGAGATAAGAAATTCTCCGTCCCTTCGTCAATTAAATGTGCCTCAAGAGATTAACAATAAACTAGATGAAGCAGGTACAGCTATTAAATAGTTGGCAAGTTTTCCAAGATATCGTTTGTGTATTTTAGCTTACCGCAAGTATTGGTCTTGGAATTTAGGAGGTATTTGCATAAAACTAAAACATACACAGTACTCAAATAAGTTTTGAAATGTTCCATTCCATTCCATACCCCGATAGATTTTCTGACTATTACTTTCGTAGAATCTATTTTGGCAAAAGCGGATATTTTATATAATCCTTCTGTCCATCACAGCCATCTTTCTCGAAAATCACTGGATCTACATGGATAAAATAATAGATAGGTGTACTCTATATACTGCTACAAAAAGGATGTAGTCCAATCGCAAAAAAATAATTAAGAGTTAAGTCGACTCTCGATAATTTGACATTCAAGGGATCAGAGAAAAATTTCAAATTACCAAGAGTTCAAAATAACCGGTTATTATCCTGCTGTTACTCCTGAGTAACAGTAGGAAATAACAGCAGTTTACTAGATTTGTTTCCTACCTCTTGGTTTATAAACCAAGAGGTAGGTAACAAATCTGGTATCTTTTTTTACCATTAGGTGTCGAAAGTCTAGAAATATAAATTAGTTACCAAATTACCTGTCATGTCATACCCCTAAAATAAGTGTAAATTGCTTAGCTTGAGAAAAGATATACAACGTGTACGTTCATTAAAATAATCTTTATCAAATTTAATACAAGTGAGCTAGAACTTGAAAACTAATAACTTGGTCTCTTATATACACAATTCTGTGATAGAGAGATATTTTAAAATACCGGGGCCTGAAAATATCCTCGCATTATAAAATTATATTTTATCCGAATAACTGAACGGTGAACACTCCAGTCGGATGCCTGGACGAAAATATTGTTTCAAGATGAAAGAAAATCATACGTAATTTCATATTTTTTAAGCACCTGTGACAGATAGAATCATTACTTGATTTTTAAACTTCAACAGTACCCATGCCCGTAACTCATGAACTTGGTTTATTTTCTGCAGCTACATTTTAGGCCCTTAGCGTTTTTCTATTGGCAGAACACTAATTGAGAACTTTGACATGTATTATTTGTATGAAGATCTTGCAGAGGCAATATGTCTTCATTCAGATTAGAGGTTTTCATGTGGCTTCGCTCATGTAAGCGCACGTGTACACGACACCACCACCTCGCCGCCGGCACATTTACGCTATAAACTGGCCGTCAGTTGTGGGGCCGCGGTATAGGAAGGCAGCCAATGTTTGGGTACACACAGAAGTTCACAGATTATCAACACGGTGGAGGCGTCTCGGCGGCGTCGTCTACACGAGCGCTTAACCTCGGTTCGGTATCTCGCAGAAATTTACATTTTATTGAACAAACCATACCTGGTACCATTACTAAAAGGACGATTGAATGTCCACAGTTCTTGTTATTTAGAGCTACACAACCTCTAATACATTTAATAAAAAAAAAATCTATACTTTGAAAACTACACAATCTTCATGAGTTTTGAAACTTTTAAATCTAAAATATTAATCTTCCTTTAACTATCATAAAATTTAGATATAAATTTTCCTGTCTATTCACTGCAATAATAATCATTAAAGAATATCGTAATGATTTTTCAAGATTCAACTAAACATAATCCACATGCTCATGTACATTGCAATAATTTTTCATCCCTCAGCTATGTGTATGAGGTCTACCCTTAATTTTTACTTTGTGGTTTTATTACATGTTTATATAGCGATATAATACATCTTCTTGTTAAATTTCATCAATATAGCTACAGTAGTTTCTTAGAAAACTCTCTGTGATACAATATACAGGTTGACGGACACAAAGATTTTGTACGGATTCTGTTTTTAGAAAAATGAATACAGAAACCTAGAAAGACCTACATATTTTGTTAATATATAAGTATATCATTATCCTAATATTTAGACATTTCCACGTGCCGCTGTGTTAAAGATCCTGGCGGTAACCTGTTATGCGAGGACCTCGCGGTGAAGGAGAGATGCCGCTCGTACTTCCACGAGCTGCTGAATAAGCAGCACAAAGAGGTACAGCCACCTCCCACCCTCCGAATCAAGGACTAGTGCCACCAATAACGCTTGGAGAAGTCCATAGGGCTCTTCGCCGCATGAAGAATCAGAAAGCTGTCGGAGCCGATGGAGTCCCCATCGAAGCCTGGAAGGCGATGGGTTCTCGTGGTGTGGGCTTTTTAACAAACCCTTTTAACCGCTCACTCCTCACCGGAAACATCCCGAGCCAATGGAGACTGAGTGTTATCACCCCAGTCTTCAAAGGTAAGGGATCGGTGCAGGAGCGCGAAAACTACCGCGGAATAAAGGTAATGACTCACACCATGAAGCTCTTTGAGCTCATAATCGACTCTCGGATCCGACAGGAGTGCACTGTCTCGGGATGTCAATATGGGTTTAGCCCTGGGCATGGTACTATGGACCCTGTTTTTGCCCTAAGGATCATCATGGAGAAATACAGGACGAAGAATACGCCTCTGCATTTCCTGTTTTTGGATCTGCAGAAGGCCTTCGACTGTGTTCCTCGCGTGATGATCTGGTGGGCACTGAGGTCCAAAGGGGTGCCAGACCTGTACTGACATTATTCGGGAGATGTACCGTGATTCCGATTTCATAGTTCGGACCGCTGTTGGCGACATCACACCCTTCCACATAACTGTAGGAGTGCACCAAGGATCTGTCCTTAGCCCGTTTCTGTTCAGCGTGATATTAGACGAAGTGTCGTACAGCATCAGAGATGCGCATGAACAAACTCCATGGTTGCTCATGTATATGTATGCTGACAATATTGCGCTGGCAGATTCGGACAGGGGGCGCCTGGTGCGACGTGTAAATGCGTGGAAGAGGTCGCTAGAGAACGGTGGTCTGAAGCTAAATGTGGCGAAGACTGAGTACTTGGTCCGCAATACTATAGATCCCATATCCGTACGCATAGGCGAATATACGGTCGATCTGTACTTAGTGCATCCGGGGATATCGACCACGACGTCAAAGCCCGTATCACAGCAACTTGGGCCAAGTGGCGCGAGGTGACAGGTATCATTTGTGACCCCAAAATGCCGATTAAATTAAAAGGACAGGTCTATAAATCCATCATTAGACCTCTCCTTTTGTATGGCAATGAATCGTGGCCTGTATTTGAGCGACACAAGCAAGAACTGCGTGTCACGGAGATGAATATGCTGTGATGGATGTGTGGAGTGACGCGGAAAGATCGGGTCAGGAACTCCCACATCCGTCTTCATGTCCGTGACATAGCAGACAAACTGCAAGAGTGTCGCTTACGCTGGTACGGCCACGTTTTACGGAGACCGGCTAACCGGCGTCCCGGTCGAAGGGGAAGGCCTAAGAAATGGTCGCTTGACGTTGTGAAGGATGACATGCGTACCAATGGTCTCAAAACGGGGGATGCTGAAGACGGAGCGAAGTGGAGTAGAAAAAGTAGGAACGGAAAGCGGACCCTGGGCGTCGGAGTGAAGGCTCTGAAGCTAAAACAACATCGGTAATAAGAAATTGTAAATGACGTGTTATTACTCGAGCAGACCCGCATTTTCCATACATTACTGCGCACGTACAATCTGTGAACGGGCGTAATTTCTCACCGGTGATTAATAGCTGCATGAATCTGTATACGTTCGTAGACATAAGTACCTTATAATGGATTCCAGTTTGCACGTTATTGGCCTTTTTTCGCACACTAATATATTGATAGACATTTATCACTCGTTTAGAACCTTTTTCCATCGTGAGATCCAGAGGAAAAAACTTCAGCTTTCAAAGACTTTAGCATTCTCCCCAGGAGGGCATTGCCATTATGGATGCAAATATGTCTGTCATATTGAACTAGACTGGAACGTGTCACTATACCTTGACCTAATCGGTGGACGTATTTATATTCGTGCAAAAACGAAGAAAGTATAGATACTAATTCTATAAAATTGTTATACTGATAACAATTATCGTTTCTTTCTAAAAATACAAATCGATGATGTTTAAACATATGATACGAGATTGTAGTATTTTAGTTTAATTATTTTTTTCTAGCAATCTAACAGGTGTGAAGGAATTCATGCTTGTTTTTATTTATAACACTTTTGTTACTATATATAAATTATTTTATTTATTTTTTATATATATTTTTAAAATATATTTATAAATCCTGGATAACATAAACACATTTGAAGATAGTTTCTTCTCGTGTTCTTCTTCTTCTTCTTGCTCTACCGAAAACGAATACTCAAGTGCATTAGAAGACAAATCTTGTCTTCTCTACGATCAGCTTGAAATAAAGTTGTACGGATATTTAAAAAATCTTAATATTATACACATAAATTCTCAAAGTATCCCCGCCCACTTTTCTGACATTCTCTCCTCTTTTCAAGATAAATCTATAGACGCAATACTTATCTCAGAAACCTTGTTGAAACCTGGACTATTATCTTCTCAATACTCTCTACCTGGCTTCATACTAATTAGAAATGACAGATTAGGAAAACGTTGTGGTGGGGTGGCCATCTACCTTCGTGCGGACATATCATACAAAGTTGTTGATTAATCTCCTGGAGAGTACAATAACTTTGCAGAACATCTATTCATAGAAATAACAATTAATCTTTCTAAAATCCTCTTAGGGGTATACTACCCTCCCTCTCTCAATGTAAATTACTTCTCTTCTTTAGAATGTAAATTAGAATATTATTCTACTATTTATGATCATACTATTATTATTCTTGGAGATTTTAACACTTGCCTCTTGAAAGATGATGGACGTGCAAAAAAACTCGTTTCCCTTGTCTCTTCCGGAAATATGCATATTCTTCCTCTTAATGCTCCATCATGCTCCCCACTGCCCTCCTTCCTTATTAAATCTCATTTTAATTTCTAATTATGAGCAGGTAGCAACGTATGGACAGCTTTCCGCTCCTTTCTCATACCATGATCTACTTTTTCTGTCATACAAGGTTCGTAGTTTCAAGCGCAAGCCGAAATATCTTCTACTTCAAAGTTTTAAAAATATCGACTTAGAAAGCTTGGGAGTTGACTTTAATAATATTGACTGGTCTTCTGTCATCAATGCTGACGTTGTTGATGACAAGGTAGCCGCATTTAATCATATTATAACTTCCCTTTATGATATTCACGCACCTCTAAATCTTGTCAAGGTCAAACATGCTCCTGCGCCTTGGCTTACACAGCCTTTAAAGAAGAGATGTCTTAGCATCTCTGCAGATCTCACATACATCAAAATTTATGCAACTCCAAATCTTCTCATATGTGGAAATTTCTAAATACCCTTGGATTGGGCAAATCTCCTTCTGATAATAATATCTCTTTCGATTTAAATGCTCTCAATGCACACTTTTCTAATTCGCCGAGTTGTCTAAACGATCAACTTAAGCATTCCACTATAGAAAGACTGTCTAACCTTGCCACACCTTCTTGTCCATCTTTTGTATTTAAAGAAGTTACTGAGAAAGAAGTCATTCTTATTCTAAAATCCATTTCCACCAAAGCTCCAGGCGCAGATGGTATTCATGTTCAAATGATTCAGCTACTCTCTTCCAAGTTAGCACCTATAATAACCCATATCCTTAACCATTCGTTATCCTTGAGCTCCTTTCCCTTATCCTAGAAAAAAGCTTATGTGCTGCCTCTTCCTAAAATCAGTAATCCTACAATTTCCTTCACATTTTCGTCCAATTTCCATTTTACCAATTTTATCTAAAATTTTAGAAAATATTGTTCATAAACAACTTTCTAACTTTCTCACTCAATATAAACCGCTGAGTCCGCATCGATCAGGGTTTCGTTCTGGGCACAGTGCAGTTAGTTAGTTCTTCTGGCAAAACTTCACGTCGAGATGATGGAATTAAACTTGTAATAAACAATAACACCATTAGTAATAACTTTGAAATTGCACAAACTTTTAATGAATACTTTAGGGATATACCAACCTCAACAACTAGCTCTTTGTCATCATCACCACTGGAAGCTGAGCTGCTAATGACACAGTGTGTTGATGAATGTAATATTTCATTCAAATTTAATCATATAGATACAAGTGATATTGTAAAAACGTTTAAATCATTAAACATTAAAAACACAGCTGATTTTTGGGGTATATCTTTAAAAGTATTAAATGACATAATATACACTATTGCAGTATCACTAGTAGAAATATTTAATCGATGTGTAGATAATGGGGTATTTCCGGACTCAATGAAAGTTAGCAAAGTTATCCCTATATTTAAAACTGGAAACAAAAACGACCCCTCCAACTTTAGCCCAATTTCTATTTTACCAACCTTAAGTTGACAGAAATAAACAAAACTTTGACGACGTAAAGAGAATTGAGTAATAAGTTGTTTACAGTAAACAACTTAGATATTTGGGATAAGGCGTTATCCCAAATATCTAAGTGGTTTACTGTAAACAACTTATTACTCAATCCGAGCAAAACTTAATTGTGTGTTAAAATGTGTTAAGTTTGTTATGCCCAATGTAAAAGAATACGATATTAATATCTCTCTTAACACACTAGACTTAATCTAGTAGATTCAACTGTATTCTTAGGCATTAACCTAGCAGAAGTTCACTGCGCTCATATATCTAGTCTCTCAGGAGACTTAGTTCTGCTGCATACGGTCAGAAGAGTTAGGCAGTTCACTGACGAGGAGACTGCTGGACTAGTTTATTTTAGTTATTTTCACAGTGTCATGTCCTATTGTATTTTACTTTGGGGAAACGCTGTTGACTTAGAGACCATATTTATTTTACAAAAACGAGCCCTAAGATCAATTTACAACCTCGGCCCTGGGGAATCTCTTAGAGAATGCTATAAGGAAATCAATATTATGACGGTCGCCTGCCAATATATCTTTAATAATATAATTTATATTCGTAATAATTTGAGTGCCTACAAGCAGTATAAGGACGTTCACAATTTCAACACCAGGCATTGTAATAGACTGATATTGCCCTATTTTGGATTACAAAAAGTACTGTCCTCTTTCTTGGGGGTTGGTATACGCTTTTTCAATAAAATTCCGAGTGAAATGTTAGATCTGCCTTTCACTAAATTCAGAACCAAATTAAAAAGTATCTTGCTAAAAAAGGGATACTACACTATTGAAGAATACTTAAATGACAAAAATTCATTTACATAGCAGCTCGCTCTAACATCTTATACTATATTTTGTATAATGTTATCTTGCCAAGCTTTTGTGAAGGGATTTATGGAGATATATGGCAGCTTAACATTTTAGTACGTCATGTCATTATTATAACTTTCATAATATTTTTCTTTCCTTTTATTGTGTCTTGGTCTTATTGAGTATGCAATGTTTGCCACAACTCCATTGATTCTTCATAAAGTAATTCTGTAACATACTTCTGTATAAAACTTATTGAAAAAAGACAACTTGAGATATAAATAGAATAAGAAACTTAAAGAAAAACAATATTTAGCTAGACGTGTTGTTGGGGAGTTTCTTGCCGCTTCTTCTCCTTAACAGCAATAACACGTTGCGAAGCGGTATACATAGAATAGGAAGAAAAATAAATTTTAAATTATATATATGACCTTCAAAAAGTGTTCTCCAGTAGAACTTATTTTGAATAAAAAACTTTGAATTTGAATTTGAATTGGTGCAATAAAAGTATCCGATGACATTCGTTTTGCCATTGACGATAAGTGCCTTACTATATTGGTCCTTTTAGATTTCAACAGTGCGTTCAATTCTGTCAATTTCGATATTCTTCTTTCTATTCTATCTTCTCTCAATATCTCACCTCCTGTTATTTCCTGGTTCAATTCGTATTTGTCAGGTTGCGTGCAGTGTGTCCGGTCGGATGAGACTTTCTCTGACTGGTGCGACATTACTGCAGGTGTACCGCAAGGTGGAGTTTTTTCTCCACTTCTATTCTCTGTTTTTATTGACTCTATTACTCAGTTAATTTCTTATCATTGTCATTTATACGCTGATGATCTGCAACTTTATCACCATTTCAAAGCAAATTACGTACACAATGCTATAATTAAAATTAATAAAGATCTGGACACTATCAATACATGGGCAAACAATTTTGGTCTCCTAGTAAATCCATCTAAATCTCAGGCTTTGATTATTGGTAATCACTATATGCTAAATATTGTACATCAGTCGGCAATACTCTCAGTTATTTATTTTAAATGGCGAGTTGATACCTTATTCTAGTAGTACGAAAAACCTAGGCGTTATTTTTGATTGTAAGTTGTCGTGGGCCAGTCATGTAAATGAAATTAGCAAAAGAATTCACTTTTCTTTCCAATCTCTAAAACGCTTGCAAAAGTTTCTTCCCTTTGTCACCAAAATTATTCTTGCTCGGTCCTTAATGCTACCTCTTTTAGATTACGCCGATGTATGTTTTCTGGACGCTTCTGAAGAACTTCTAAATAAACTCGAACGTCTTCAAAATTTGTGTATTCGCTTCATTTTTGGTCTGCGAAAGTTCGATCATGTTTCTGCATTTAGATCGCAACTTAAGTGACTGCCAATTCGTCGTGGACGCGACCTCCACGTAGTTATATTTTTGTATAAAATCTTACATAACCCTCTTTCTCCTTCCTATCTTCGTCAACGTTTTGAATTTCTTGTTTCTTCTGATAAACATTGCAGAACTTCTAAACTCCTTCTTCTCAAAGCTCCCACACTCTCATCGGCATGTTATAGTGGTTCTTTCTTTGTCCACGCAGTTAGATTATGGAACGCCCTACCACATAAGATCCGAGATAGCTCATCGGAGAGCAGTTTAAAAAAAAAGTCAAATAGCACTATCTATCTTAAATTATTCTTATATATCTATATTTTACATTATGTATGTGTGTATGTATCTTAAGAGTATCTTGTATATAATTTATTTTTGTTAATCTGTTTATATTAAATATTATATCGTCTTTTAGTGTTAAGCTCGCCTTTGTACATCACCACTATTCTATAATTTTGTATCTAACGTTTTGTGTACAATAAAGAATAAAGAAAGAATAATTCCTGCGACCAAGTGGCCTGACGTAAGAGGCGACAAAATATTCCACAGCCTAATGGTACGGTATTTTTGCGTCTGCGTCTGGTAACTACCTTCCCTGGTCTACAGTATGCTTGACAACTGACAATAATCCTTAGTTGTGTTCCGGCATTGGTGGTATGTTTCAGTCCTTTCTTCGATGCCGGCAGCATACTGATAGAACTTCTTGTGTTGCAAATATCCATAGGCGATGGTAATCAGTTTCCTGTAATTAAATAAACCTGTCTGCTGTACTCTAGCAGTATTTTTTTTATCTGTTCTTAGGAAAAAGTTGCATTAAATATAAATTTAATATTATATATTGTTATAGCAACCCTTTATATGCGATTCTGCCACAATACTTGTTTTATGTGGTTTGTATCTTCAGTTACAATGTGTCAAGTGTTACTTGTTATAAATACCTTCCTATAAAATATGATCTTCAGTCACAACGTATGCCGTAATCCGATCTCTAATACCGCACAACATATCTTATGTTACCAGCTTACATACTTTAAATCCATGATAGAGGTTTTCTATATAGTATCTTATCTTACTACTTTCTACGTTCACATTTTAACGGATTAAAGAGCGTTTGATTTTTAATTTATAAGTCAGACTTACAGTAAACAATCAAACCAATAAATGCGTCTAAATCGGTAATTATAATCAGAAAGTAAGATTATAACAATTATAATAGATTATTTGCGACGCCACGTTTAAAATTAATAGTTTTATCTATTGCAAATTTAAAATAAAGTTCATAAAAAATAAAAACAAAAGCGCCTTATTTTACTGATTTTTTCAGAAAAATACATTAATATATAATTTTCTTGCAAAACTGATATTCTTAGAAAAGCTAAATATAAAATATCAATAACTATTGTTTTGTTTAATTTGAAAACTAAACTGATGTTGCCTACAATGTACATACTTTGCATAACAATGACATACTTTTAAACACAAAATTTGGCACCAAGTAGCTGAACTATTTATAGTAATTACTACTTTTAAAAATAGTTACATAAATACATAGCTATATAAAATAAATATATAATGCATAGCGAATACTTTGTTATTAATTTAACCAACAGACACAATCTAGTAAATATACGTATAATTCTTATTCAGTAAGATTATAAATTACCTGAAAGAAGACCCACTATTCATTGATAAGGTTGCAGAACACCCGTATAGTTTTAAAGTCAAAATCACTTTCTGTCGAAACTTAATAGATGAAACGATAATGGGTCTGTGAAACATACATTATCCCCTGAAGCGAATTAATGGCTGTTAAATATTCCTTCGTTTAAAAAAAAACTGAATTTGCATGCATTTCTACTACTCTATTTTAAATTCGAAACTTACTTATTTTGAGATCATAGATTTGCAATGTATATTCAATGTAATCTAACAAGCAGAAATGATTTCTATTTGGAGCATAAATGGCGACGAGGGAAAGTAAGCAATATATCCACTAAAGTATTGTGCCTGCCTAACTATCAACATAACTTTATGTATATCTAAGTCTGACGATGCTCTAATATGACACAGCCTGCACCACAGTTGTAAAAATGTCGTCCAATGACAATAAAGATCTATGTACTTTCTTTCGTAAATTATTTCAAATATATTTTATATCTATATCGTCATTCATTTTGACAAGAACGTGCTACTGTGGCTACGTTCCACATGAGACTCACAACGACCACGCATATACATACGACCGAGATTTTTACCGTTCCACTTGCTTGTGGGCGTTACAATCGAAAACTCAATTGGAACGAATTATTCGACCCACCTCTTGACATGTGTCGTTGTAAGCTCTATGTGAGCGAAATCTTGACGTCATTAGTGAAAATTTTGCGGCGACCATAATAACAATATGCCAGGTGGTAGGGCATTTGTCCGACTGGATGGCTACCATCCCTGGTCTAAAGTATGTCATAACAACATTGAGTTGTGTTCCGCCATTAGTAGCCAGGTTCCAGTCTCCCTTAAGAGAGCATCAGCGCATTTGTAGCACCTTCGGTGTTGGAAATGTCCATATGCGATGGTAACCGCTTTCCATCAAGTGGGCCGTCTGCCTGTCTGCTAAACTCCTGCAATAAAATAATAAAAAAAATAAATAACCGTGGTCGCTATGTGGAACGGCTAAAGGAGCATTTTAAGCGTTGTGAGGTACAAGAGGAATGCGCCCTATGATGTTAGGAGTCATATATATATTGTTTGGCATTTTAATTCATCACTAGTTCGTAAATAGTCACGGCGAACTTATGCCAATTCGGGACATTTTTTACTAGACTAGACATATGTATGTAATAAAATGATACAGACTCCCTTAAAATTTTCACATTATCTACAATTGATCGGAATCCTAGTTCTAACAATGTGAGAATTACAAGATACTAGCGAGTATTTCAATAGACACACACGATTCAGTATCATCTAGCAAAAAAGTGGCTGAATGTCATTGGGGGTCCAAAGTACTTTGAATATAGTAATAAGTAAGATGGTAAATTATTTGGAAGTTCACGTGTCACGCTACTTTTAGTGGGCACAGTGCCTTAGATTAATCAAAACACCTCCGAAATTTCAGATAGAAAAATAAACTCATTTATTTTCATCTGAAATTTGTCATCTCGCCGAATGATTTTTACGAAACTGCTTTAACTGTGGGACTGAAAGTGACGTGCGTCTAAATGGATATAAATATTTTACGAGTAAATTGAAATGGGAGCTGGGGGTCAGCCGTGGTCCAGGGAGGATACCTTACTCCACCTGACACGACACATGAGCCTCACAAAATTACTGTCAGCATTTGTAGGTATTAAACGATACCCGGCAACAGATCTTTTTGAACAATAGATGTCCTTGCGTATTGTTTATGAACTGCATTTATAAAAGTTAACGAAATTCCAAGTAATATTTTTAGATCACAAATTTTTAACATAAATTGCATATGGGAAAATAACGTTTCTATAGGTAATACATTTGTTCCTTTTCCACGTTTTTGAGAACGATCTAAAGTAGAAGAAGACCCAATTGGAAATACGATGTTCAAAAATAATTGCATATTAAGTATGCTACCATTCAAATAGAACAAGGATTTGACGAGACAGTCGAAAATTTCCCGCTATTGACATTCAATTCAATACGTAAAGTGATCGAAATAGCCGAACGAAATTCAATGAATTCCTCGTTTTAATATTCATGACGATTTGTCGAGCCCACTTGAAGTAACTCAAACAAATGTAGGCGAACGCCCAGATGGTTATGGAAAAAGTTTTACTTATTTCCCTCAGCCAGGACAAAAGATGTTGAACATTACTAACACTACGGTCCATATTTATACTTAAACTCTTAGACTCGTATTTTATAAAGTTATTCGCAAACGGACATTTAGACGAGTAAATAACTATTAGGTAAAATTAAAAAATATTACAACCCTGTACGTCGTGCACATATTCTTAATATTTCAGACGAATTATTTTCTAAAGAGATATTTGGCACATAAGTATCTATATTATGGATCTTAAAACAATATAAGTATATTTATCGCAAGAAAGATTCTAAAAAGCTGCATAGTAGAATTAAAAATATATAAATTAGGTATATAAATTCTCAAGTGGTCCAAAACAGAGAAAATCTTTGGGTCCACAAATATAAACTATATTCGAAGAGATTAAATCTCATTCCGGTTTATAAAACAGACGTTAAGGCGGACTGTTAGCTTATAAGTTATCTCAGAAACTACTATTAATATATCAAGTGGAAAATTAGGACTAACAAGCTAACACATGTCTGTTTTATAGACATCTACAAAATAATTACAATTAGTTAGCGATATTTTATTCGATAAATAAAATATAAATAAACTTGTCAGTTGTCAACTGCTCACATAAATATTTCGGTAAAGCAAATATAAAATAGCTATTTTTCCCAACAGCAGTAGTTAACCTAGCCATAAAAATTGAGTCACATATTGTATTTTTCTGATTAATTCTCATCTAATACTTATGGTATGTTACAATTTCAGTATACATTTAGTATTACCACAGCCTAAACAACCAGTCGGCCAACAGATTCACCTAGACGGAGCAATCGTGCAGGACAAGAGCGAAGGAGAGGTGTGTGCGAGCGCAAGCTCCTACACATTCGCTAGGAATTCACCTTATTGCAGGTCATAATTATGTCCAAACAAATACAAGATTTTCAAGGCCAATAGTTTTCATTTGTAGAGTTCCTATAATATTACATTCAACGGTACAAAGAAAAACTACCAAATACGACGTTAACTAAAATTTTAACTACGAGGAAATTAGAAACATAGAGCTAATAGTTACCATACTAAAGTAACAAAAGTTTCTCTTTAAAAACAAAGAAAAGCGACAGGCGGCTGCTTACTAACGACTCTTTTGTTTTGAGAAAATTAAATGTCATTTAGAGGAAACTAATTAAACCGCTTCAATGGAATGAGTCGCGGAACCGAGACACTTCTATTGTATCCGGTTCCGGTATTAATTATTATATATAGCTGTGCTATACCTTTCTTTTCAGTGACTCGTATCATTAAAATAAGATTTTTCCCCTTCCTATCATTATTCAGAAAAAGTATACATTCCCGTTTGTGCCCTTACAGGTAGCATATCAGGGTAGCAATATTTATTTTTACATAAATAGAATATTGCGTTATGCAAAAGAAAATATTTACTTACTAGCAGAGACTGCGCTTCTTTTCTGACAGTGTAAAATGCTGGCCCTGTCTGAAGACCGCCAATAGGAGTATGTTGAATTGGCAACTATATTAGATACTGTTAGTGCGGGATTTATATAACTGTTTTAATTGAATTCAGAAAGAACAAAGCCGATCTAAGTATAATTAATTATAAGTTATGATTCTCGCACAATAATTAGCCACCCTAGAGAGCTACTATAACATGTGCATCCGATCGAAGTCGTAGTGAGAGTGATCTATCGACAATAGTGTTGATAGATTACTCTCGGGCATAGGCCCGCTCGCTTTTATATCTGATTAGTAAACACAACTATCCGCAAATATTACAAACAGTACAATAATAGGTGGCACTACTTGAAACAAATGTTATTAACAATACCTACTAAAACATCCCGTTGTTCTTTTAATCATTCTAACGTAGTCTGCGGTACAGCGGCTTAGTCAGCATCTTACTTGTTGCTATACCGCTGAAATAATGAAACAAAATACTTCAAAAATCTATAATATTATAAAATTCTAAACATATAGTCATTTAAACTATTTAAAAAAAAAAAACAACTGGAATACACTATATAAAATTAGCTTATTCCGACTCAGATTTCACTAAAACATAGTAGCTTACATTCTTTTTAAATGATATGGTACTTTGTGTCCCGAAAATCCCGCGGGAGTTTCAAGTTAAGCGTGGACCAAGTCGCGGGCATATCCTAATATTAAATAAACTTGTACTATTTGGCCCAACTAATTCTTTCTAGATTACTAGAGAAATGTTTTCAAATTCGAATGAGCATCAAGGTCAAAGAGCTACCAGTAATATTCTGTCAACATCTATTTTATTTGCATCTTTACATCCATCAATCGAATCGATCGATATCGGCTTGGCACACATTTTAATTTCGTAGGCGTCGCATTCGTCCCTCGTTTCACCTAAAAATAATTTCTGCAGATATTTCACTTTTATTTTGTTCTTAACTTCGCTAGAATTAGAATTTGGATACAATTCAGAGACCATACACTGAATTAATTTTATGTTTTAAAAATAAGTAAATATAACATGTACACAGTTTCAATTTTTGTTAAGTAAAAGGAGGAGTTCTTTTAGAAGTCGGTTAATAAATACTACTACTCTCCAAGAACCTTCGTTCTTAATTCGACCCAATTCTTCAATTGTGGACCGATTTTCTTTTTTTTTTATTCGAGAGAGTATACTCCTGAGGTGGTCCCATTGTCACCAAGTCAGGATCTGATGAGTGGATCCCAGAGAAATCGAGAGCAACCCTTGTTGAAGAGCGCCGAGGGCCGACTCTTCGCTTTCGTGTACTACTGGCACGCGTATACAAGTCTGCCTTTGCAGACTTGTATACACGTGCCAGTAGTACAATATCTACAGTCGCTTACAATATTAGTTCTAAAGCTATTTAAGTAACTTAAAAGTAGATTTTTTAACAAAAACAAAACTAACTTCAAATTAAAAAGCAAAGATGAAATATTTTTTACAACTTGAACTTTGAATAGTGAAATCGGTGCCAGGTATAACAAAACACAACAACAAAATTGCAAAATGCACCGACTTCAAAAGGTACAAAATATTTATTTCTTGCTTTTTAATTCAAAGTTAGTTTTGTTTTTGTTAATAAAAAATATTTTTATCGAAGAGATCAAAATGCAAGAATTAACAAAGTCACAAAAATGTAACTTACTTTTTATTTTGTTAAAACGGCACACAATGTTTATATAAAAGGGAAACAAATTACGAATAAAATAAAGAAGATAGACGGACAACTAATTAAAATTTTATCAGTCTGTTGAAAACAAAATGATTCGAAACGCATTTCTTATTAATACGTTTGTATTGTTAAAGAATTTATAAAAATCGGCATATAGTGTCAGCGGATGAATATAAAAACGCAAAATTGTGTGTGTGTGTGTATAGTTCACACGCAGTAGAACTGAAACTTCAGAGAATATACTTACAGATTAATTCTTCTTTAACTTTTAATAATATAAATATAATTCCTTTAGCCTACATCTGTCAACATATTATAATTCAAAATAAACTTCTTAAGTATCACTTTCAATTTTTCACTGTTTTAGTCTAAAAATTATTATCAATAGTTTAATTTCGGTCCGAATTGGACCTATGTTAATTCTTCGGTCTTATTGACTCTCTAATCTTGCTGCACAATATAAAACTCGTATCTCATTCTCTCGCAGGCTTAGTCCTATAGATTTATGTGTTTATCTCATTTTAGTGTCGCTTTTTCGTTTCATCGAGTTTAAAATCACACCGATTATAAAGAAGTTACACTTTAAAAACATTTGTTTTATTTATTTAGATTTCTTTAATAAAAAACTATATCCCAAAGACTACAGAAAGAATTTTGTTGAAACTTGAATTGCTCAGAATTTTCCACTTCATTGTTATAAAGTTTAAGGGGATGATAATTATCTGATTTTAGAATTGAACTTTTCGACACCTTAAAGGACAAAGTGATTAAAAAACCTCCATATAAAAAATTTGCACTCCTCAGTTAAATTTTATTTTTTCATTAATTTCACCACAGAATTATGTAGATGTATATTTAAATACCATCTACCTTCCAAATTTCATCTATGCAGACCAAGAACTTTTTGTAAACATACATATGACATAAATAAACTGATTGGTTATGACGATTTTAGTAGGATTGCATTTTATGCTAAAATGGCTACAAAACCTTAAAAAATATTCCCAAAAGAAATTGACTCTAATTTTACTAAAACTGAACGAGGATCTTAAAGCCATAGGTCACGCGACCACTTTGAGCCAATTTGAGCAAAAGCAAAAGCAATTTGAGCTTTGAAACAAGATTGAAGTTTAAAGCACATTAGTATCAAAAGTTACTAGGGTTGCCAACCGTACTATAATTTTATATACTATTCTACTATAATTTTTCTATAATATAACTATATATTATAGAAAAATTATATAGTACGAAATTTTTTTCTCGATAATTCATTGTCGCGCTTTTTGTTCAGATACTTATGATTATTTTAAAAATAATATATCTTTGCTGGCCAAAGTAAAAAGTAGTAATAAATACCTACACGCGGAAAATGCAATAATGAAATAATTAAAACATGTAATAAATAATGAAAAATAATTATGTACTCATTTTTTCATCTAAATTTACCAAAAGTACTATATTTTACAGCTTACAAACAAAAATACTATATTTTCTTTAAAAAAAAGTAGGCAAACCTACACGTTCCGTTACACCAGTAGCGTAGTGTGGAATTCTAGCACTAGACCGTTCGCCGTGTGCGCGTGCATGAGTGCAGAACTCAGAACGACGGATCGCGCTCTGTGGGGTTTACGCCCCAGTAATATCACGGAAGATTTTCATGGGTATTATAAAACGAAAACGGACCCGGGTCTTCAGCGTTATATTGAGTTAAGCGGGCAAAAGTTTAGACCATTCAACCACAGAGTCTGTCGAATCTAATAACACATTCATGAAATTGACGAAATTGAAAAGGAGCTAATTAGGTCGTTAGAGTATGATATTTTTATCTATTTAATAAATAAAACTTCTGCATATTTGTATATATATAATTATGTCGTTGTGTATTTATTATTAAAATATAAGTAGTTTTACTATATGTTACGTCTACCACCATCACCATTGTTATCTCAATTCATTTCTGGAGTTGTCTGAAAGAGATCGCTTTTTAGCTATAAGACCGCTATGGTTTTATATTGCAAGTATATTTTTTATTGGTGCACAATAAAGCGTTATCTATCTATCTAATTAGAAGTTTTAAATAATAAGATCAACATATTTTCTATAGACACAAAAACACACTGATGGAAACTGATTGGAGCGTTTATTACCTGTTACCTTTATTATTGGGTGATTGAGCTTAAAAATAGGTAATACAAAAAAATTGGTCTAAATAAGACCAGTGGCATAGTTACTAGGATATGAGGTAAGTAAATTCGATTAAAACTGTTTTTGGTTCTGGAGCCCAATTACAAAAACACAGATCTGCGAAGCCCTTCATTGTTAGTGGACTTGACTGAGTTTATTTATTACTTTTAGCTTACGAGAATGCCCTAGATAGTTATTAGCTATAAATAGCTCTCCCCGTATTACATTATTCAACACCCTATTTAATTCTAAAACGGTTACACTATTACGTGTATAACCATATTAAACCTCCCTAGGAATACCGTCCGGAAATTTACGTGCCTGATAATTGAAGATCCACATTAATGTATCTATTATTTGTAGGTTTTTAAATTGGCACACCTAATCATAATGGAAGAACTTTTTCTACACTTACAAACATGTCGGAGTACACACATCAAATTGGGTATTAAAATTTGACACACTTGATAACAAATTCTAAAACAATGTACATACATGAAAGAGCGTATCTTAATACCTTTATATTATCTACTTACTTTCAAAATGTTATAATGTAAATAATTAATTAATTACTGTTTAAACAACAAATAATTATAATAATACGCTCTTTATCTCGTTCAAACTACGACGTCACAACACAGTACATCCATACAAAATCAAAGACGTTGTGATGTTTTTTATAGTAATAAAAACTATATCTATTGATTTGATTGTCAAGTAGGCTATTAATGGTTCCGGATATATGATACTGTAAAAGGCATTTAATCTAAAGTACACCATATCTTAAAATTAATTCAATGGATAATGTTAAACCAATTTTACATGAAATGTATTTTTAAATGTATCACCTTTTTTCAGAATTTTAAAAATTTAGAGTGTGACACGATGCTACTAGATACAGCATTGTGTAGCGACATACAGATTATATATTCCTACTTTTTACGTATAAAGATTCAGTAAAAATCTGAGATTTTTTTTAAATAGCCACGGAATTATTATAATCATTTAAAAACCTATAATACGTCCTGTGAGTTTTTTTCTAAAGGCCTTTTTATCGTGACCTTTACTTGATGTTCGAGTAAGCAGCCGTTTTATTCAGTCTTTAGAGCAAACGTAGGGAGAGGACCCTTAATGCCAGCAAATGAAAATATGGATCGTTATCACTATAGTTATGGATTGCTGGATTAAATTATATAAGGTCATGCTGTTTTTCCGGTAATACTTCACTCATAAATAAATTACTTACATTATCACTAGTAAGAATAAATTAACATAATATAGCATAAATATATTCTGTTTTATTTAGGGCCGATTTTTAAATCATCAGATAAAAGCTATCAGTCAAATAGTATTATAGTATTATAACCTGACTGGACTCAAAAATGAAACATTTCAACTGTTTTATTCATGCAACTGTCATTTTTAATTATCTCATGTTTTAGTTATTTTAATTTAAATTATATTTAAATTTTATTAATAATTTTTATCTGGGGAATGAGAAATCGGCCCTTAAAATACTGTATTACGAGTCTATTGCGTAATTAAACGGAGTTTTAGAGTTCCCTAGTCATTTTGACAAAAACCACTAGTTTACAATCATCATGAAATTAAAAAATCTTATTTCATTGTCATTGTAACATAATGATACAAACACTTAAAAAGGGCAAATTGTACAACGATAGAAGTAAGCTGCTGTGTGCTCACTGTTTATTTGCAAAATTTCTACCACATAGGCGTGTGGTAGAAATTAGATATTACCTCTTCAAAAATCATAATATGATTTCATAACGACTTTTTTATTCAAGTGGTGATGTGTGCTTTCGTCAAAAATATATCGATCTACTTTAAGTACTTAAGTGGTAGAACTCTAAAAATACATCTTACGAAACCTAGCCGTGATCACGGAAGACAAAGATGCCAAGTGTCAATGAGTACACATAGTTACAGTTTTTATTCAGTCTATCGCCAACGTCGTTATTTTAAATTAATTCGTTTTAATTTGAAAAGCCGGAACGTCAAAATAATAAAAATCAAATAAAATACCGCTCATAAAACCGTTAAAACTTTGTTTTATTATATGTATTAGTCATGAAAACTTAAGAAAATAATACAGATATTATTACACACTTTCGATTAAATGCTTATTATAGGATTCTATAGCGTAATAACAAAAATAGTGAACGCTCGTCAATTCTGCGGAAATCTTTATGATGGCTGGTCACGCATTTAGCAGATTTTATTATTATATTCTGAAAATCCAAAGTGCTTTCTTGCCTACCATTAATCATATATAGTGCTTAGATGATTTTAATTCGTGGACTTGTTAGCTTCTTTCATAAAATGATTTTGATAGTAATCAATATATTACGAATTTATTTGGGAAGTGTTACATTTATTTAGTAGCATAGTTGTTCTTGTCATGTTTCTTTTTAAAGTTAATAATTAATTTTGTTATGTACCCTTTTATTTCTAAACAATACGATCGGCCATTTCCTTAATTGAATAATAATGTTATATTTTTATTTATTCTGTGATTAGCACCTGTTTTGTATAGAGTAGTTATCTATAATTTGGATGTGGTAATTATGTAGATTATAATTCAAAATCTCTCAATTGTGTATAGACGGTATTCATTACATATTATTTTCATGTTTGCAGACGCGATAGATTTATACTGTGTTCGGTTTATTTTATTACATGTAGAACTTTAAGTATAATATTTTATATAATATCTTGTATAAAATATTATTTAAAATTTCCAAACAATAATGTATTAAATTCTTTTCATTTATAACCCTTTTAAAATAGTTTATCAATGACTTCAATCCGGTTGTGCCAATTTGCTAAGCTTCTTAGACTCTCAAATTGTTGGAGGGATGGTGAGGTGTTCTAAAAATGCTTGTAGAGTGTGAAGAGTTAGTGTATGTAATATGTTAAAACCGTAAGGTTCTCCGATTATAAATATGTGACCAGTTGCTGTTCTTTTATTACCATAAACCCTTCTGAGTGGTTGCAAGTATTACAGAAGGCATAATACGTAACAGTTACGAGTACCAAGCACAGAAAACTACTTGTTGCCGGTGACCTTTTCATGTCATATATTTTCGAAGGAGGTCATTTTTAAGATCACGATTTGTATTCGCGTTTGTAATGTTTTTCTTTTTAATTATTGTAGTTTAATTTATAGTATAGTTTAGTTTATAATATTCACACCTTATGATTGTTAATTTATAATATTTATTAAATTACATTAAGATTCGTTTTTGGCTCAAAGGTCACAAAAAATAGAGGCGAATACCTATCGCCTCTAACTTTTGTGACTTTAACACGAAACCAACCAGAGAGCATAATTACATCACTTAGGTACACTTTTTGATCAATAAGTATATTGCAGCAATAATAATAATACATACTGTTATTGAAGAAAAATTGTGAGGAAAAACTAGCACATTTATAGAATAACTGATTTGGAAAACCCACCAATCCGCCTCAGAAAAACATCGCACATGTTTAATAAAAAAATCACCTTTCTACATTTCTTTTCTATACAAGGTTTAACTATTCCAAATCTCACACTACTCCATTAGCGCAATATGATTAAACGGGGGTAGGTACAAAAAATTCGCTTATCGTATTAAGAAAAGGAGATTACAAAACAAATGACAGAGGTGATACATAATAATTATGCACATTAGGTCGGAAAATTGCTGTGGCATTGTAAAGAAATTCCTTAGAATATTCGTTTTTTAATTTTATTGCTGATGCTCGGAAGATAGAGTTCACTACGAAAAACATGTGTGCTTGTCGGCGTTCGGTTCGCTAATATTATGGAAGTAGCTACCTAATTAATGAATGGCTGGTTTCTATGTCTTACCGACCGTTCATTGGCTTACTATCAGTTAAAATTTGACATAAGCTCCATACAAGAAATGTCAAAATTCAACCGATGATAAGTGACGTGATTGAATAGTACGATATAGGAATCGGCCATGAATGATTAATCGAACAAATTATGATGAAGGATTATACAAACATCTAAAAATCTTTTAAGTTTCATATCGTACAATATAATAGATTCTATTAATAATAGTTATGTGGAATCCCAGTATAATACATTGATTTTACTTTCATAAAGCTGAGATCAAAGAACTGATAGGTGCATGCACCTAACGCAGTGTATGCCGTAAATTACAGTCGCCGACATTTTAAAAAGATTAGGTACTACGTTTATGAGCAAGATCTAATAGAGTAAATTGTTAGATGTATGAATAAAAGCATTATTTAAAGTTTTATAATAAGTGTTCACCGAACGGTTATGAAATATTCTGAACACATATATAACCTTATTCAATGGCGAATATTTCAGTGCCCTTGATCCGTGATTTTTGCAAAACGTTTGTACGTTACGACAAAACGTATACAAACGCTTATCAACACCAGATTAAAAACCTGACAAAAAGCGTAGCACTCCATGCATATGATGAACAACCAGTGTCCACTATTTTGTCATTTGACTACGGAATCCAAAAAGTCCTTTGATCGAAAATACTCCACATTTAAAAAATTACCTACACCACCGCTCTTGTTGAAATTAGTTTTTTGATATTATTTGTTTAAGTTACTCCATCGTTGAAGAGAAAGGAGGAGGCGCTGCTATCGGCTTCGGAAGCTAATATTTCCGGCACCTCTAAATAAAAAAACTGAAATAAAAAAAATTATAAGAACATTGATTATAATTTTTGAAAATCTATCTAACAAATACCTCACACGCCTAGGTGCACCAATTTTTTTATTCCCCATCTCAGTGTATAATTTTTTTAATTCTTCGCCATAGTGTATCAATTTTTTAATTTCGGCTCAGTATACCATTTTTTTAATTCCTTGGTTCAATGTACGGTGGCAGTATTTTTTATTATTACGATATCATTACACCATAATATAAAACACGCCTTTCTACCAAATTTATTACTTTAATGCCATTTCTTCTTTGCCAAAATAGCCACGGAACCCCAAAAACAAAATGCTACTACATAAAAATCGTACCTTTGTTGTACTTACATTCAATATATTTGGATCTATATAGAGAACATCTACATTACTGCTTATTCTAAGAATATATTTAACTTGTCATAACAAATATGATAAGGGCGTACACTTGCTGGTACATATATACAAAAGAAAAAAGATAATAGCTTTTTACGTGGCTTCGCCAACGCTTCTTCTTATGCTGAATTTCTGAATTTTCCCTAGATTTTAAAAGTACCAAATTTCATGAAAACCGGTTTATATCCAAATCTGTGAGGGATGATTACGTAAATAAAAACACATAAGATATGAAAATATGCAAACATTTTAAGATATCATGCTAACAGAAAGAATATTGCGCGTGTAACTTATTCTTTCTCTCTGCTGTTTTTCTACATCCGCCATCTTCCGGGCAATGTCCCTTACGTCCGGATTTCAGTCATAAAGCTACTACTGTCTTAATGGCCACGTTTAGTAATTGCTAAATAACATCTTGGAAATCGTTTATACAGTGAATTCAGGCTATTTTTACCAACGCATATTTTCACTGGAAATTTTAAAATTTGGCGATATGTTAATTTTTAAGAATTTTTTAGCCAAATCACAAATACAGTGAATGTTCGTATTCTTTTATTGCCTTATTATACGCACTTAACCAATTATATTTACATATTTACTATGCCATTGAATAGATACTGCTTTAGAATTAGAACTTCAGAGAATATGCCTTTTTTGAATATTTTATGTCAGTATATATATATATATATCTACCCAATACGTTAATTAACGTTGGGTAGCCCGAAATTAAAATGGTTTCGTTTTTGCTATTAGACTACTAAATCCTTGCAAAAATCAATTAATTGCAATCTTTTATTGAGCTGGTTGGCTGTTATAATAAATTAATGACAGATAGAGCATTAATCTATTTAGCCAATAGGTATAACGAGAAAGGAATAACACATTAATACCAAGTAACAAAACCACGTTAGTGAGGAGGTAGAGATACTTATTGAGTTACCAATACCTCGCCGTTTGCGAAATTTGTGTCTATATTGACTTTCAGAACGAGACCGTCGTTTGTTTGTATTATAACAATTTTATTAGGGTTCATTTACATTAGTCGGTGGATATAAATACGCCAGACGAAAACTACCCGCAGGAGAGATAGCCACCGACAGAAGTCATAAGACGATATTGTAATATAGTTCTTGCAATTCACGAAAGCGAGCGGGCTTTATTTCTGGTCTCCTGAATTATCTGCAAGCAATCATTAGTTTTTGACTACAATGTCACTGATTAATGTTCAATATTGTTATCAACAAGGCACTTGAAACGGAAAATTTCTTTAGAAGACACAAGACTTTTAAAAACCTGATTACGGCTAATGATGCGCTTAGGAGTTTTACCCATCCGTGTGTGCGTGAGACCAAAAGCGGGTATGACTGGGTGGCATGCTCGCAACTGATTACTCCATCACATCATCATACACGTTGAAGGATTTTAATGCTTGGAATATACCATAAACCGCTCACCGGAACGTATCAGTGTCGCGTGTGAGAAATGACGTTAGTGACATTGGCGCCACTAACCCAACTGTTAAAAAACCTTCAAAATCAAGGACGGAGCGAGCGGTGAGTTTTTCAAATAATTTAATTGAAAGCCATATTTATTATAAATATTTACATGCCAATCCGCACACACGTTCAAACACGAATAAAGGCCGCTTGCCTTCGTGGATTGCAAGAACTATATTCAAATTCAAAATAAGTTCCACTGGAGAACACTTTTTGAAGGTCATACATATAGGTTAAAATTTAATTTTACTTCCTAGTCTATGTATACAGCTTCGCAACGTGTTATTGCTAAGGAGAAGAAGCGGCAAGAAACTCCCCAGCATCACGTCTAGCTAAAAATTGTTTTTCTTTATATTTCTTATTCTATTTTTATCTCAAGTTCTTGTTTTTTAATAAGTTTTATACAGAAGTGTGTTATAGAATGACTTTTGAAGAATTAATGGAGTTGTAGCAAACAGTGCATATTCAATAAGACAGAGACACAATTAAAGGATAGAAAAATATTATTATAGTTATAAATATTAGGTTGGGGAAAAAGTTTCTACTCATTTTATATAAAAATTCATTTTTTTTTTTATAAAGTTGGATTTACATTTGACTAAAGTATGTAAGTGCCATTTTGTTGGATAACTTTTTGTCATCTTGTAGGTAGGGACGTGATCCCATTGCTATAAAAATTTTGGGGCTTCTGATCAAAAAACTGCGACAAGTGGTTTTGGCAGTCTTCTCGTAATGTTAACCTGACACTGCCTAAGGAATTCTGCAGAGACCGAAACAGGTGAAAATGTGAAGGTGCAAGGTCTGCACTATACGGCGGACGCATTAACACCTCCCAGCCAAACTCTCGTAATTTTTGCTGAGTGGCTAAAGATGTGTGAGATCTAGCGTTATCATGGTGAAAAACCACACCCCTTCTGTTGATTAATTCCGGCCGCTTTCTCTCAACTTTTTGCTTTAGTCTCATCAGTTGATCGCAGTACAATTCAGAATCGATGGTCCTGCCTGGCGGTAACAGCTCATAATGAATAATGCCCTTCCAATCCCACCATACACACAGCATCACCTTGTTGCGAGTTAACCCGGGTTTCGCCACAGTCTGTGAAGCCTGGCCGGCCTTTGACCACGATCTTTTTCGCACGTTCTTGTCGTCCGTGATCCACTTTTAATCAATGAGCTCATGAGGCACCCAAATATCGAGCTTTTTTGTGTACCCAGCTTTTTTCAAATGCGCCAAAACCATTTTGTGGTCAATTCCCAGTTCTCTAGCTACAGCGTGACTACTAATATGCCGATCTTGCTCCACTTTTTCAAAAATGACATCAAATTTGTCCGTAACAGGGCGACCAGAGCGACGTGCATCTTTGATATCAAAATTTCCGGATTGAAAACGCTTAAACCAAATTTGCGCTACTCTCACAGATACTGCATTAGGTCCATAAACATCACAAATTTTTTTCGCAGCTTGTGTTGCATTTTTACATTTTTTGTAGTAAATTTTTAAAATGTATCGAATTTCTTCATTAGATTCACTCATTTTAACAATAAGAATAACAAATGAAAATCACACATTTTCCTAACTTGAATTTGGAATTGTCTTCTTTATAATTAAAACTTTTTAATGACACCAAAACCAGCCAGATACAAATGGTATAGCCAAAGAGATCTTATTACAAGTTCATACATATGCTATATGCGAAAAGACTTTTTCCCCAACCTATTATAAAGACATGACGTACTAATTTTTTGTTTTGCTGCAACATATCTCCATATATTCCTTACAAGTATGGCAAGATAAAAATGTTATACTCGTACAAAATACAGTCTAGGAGGTTGGAGCGAGCTGCTATGTAAATGAAGTTTTGTCATTTAAGTATTCTTCAATAGTGTAGTGTCCCTTTTTTAGCAAGATACTTTTTAATTTAGTGAAAGGCAGATCTAACATTTCACTCGGAATCTTATTGAAGAAGCGTATACCAACCTCCAAGAAAGAGGACAATACTTTTTGTAATCTAAAAGATGGCAATATCAGTCTATTACAATGCCTGGTGTTGAAATTGTGAACATCCTTATACTGCATGTAGGCAGTCAAATTATTACGAATATAAATTATATTATTAAAAATATATTGGCAGGCGACCGTCATATTACCTATTTCCTTAAAGCGTTCCGTAAGAGGCTCCCGAGGGCCAAGGTTTTAAATTGACCTTACGGCTCTTTTGTGTAAAACAAATATAGTCTCTAAGTTAACAGCGTTGCCCCAAAGTAAGATGCCATAGGATATGACACTATGAAAATAACTAAAATAAACTAGTCTAGCAGTCTCTTCTTCAGTAAACTGCCTAACTCTTCTGACCGCATATGCAGCAGAACTAAGCTTTCCTATAGTAACGTCGTCTACTGGTATTCCCGTAGCAGTGTCACGAGCTATAAAATTCATTAGTATTAAGTATGCGGGGTGCGGCGACATACACACGTCTGTTTACCCCTACTGTTCCAAAGCAAGTTGAAGCAACTAGGATCTGCAGTACCAACATGTGGTCTCCATCGACCAATATAAACAGTTTCCGCATATGGGTCCTTGGGGTGAATGAACAGAAATATAAAAACCAATGAAAATTAAATCATACTATAAACTTGCTACTTCAAAAAAGGGTAAATGTATACGCAGCTCTATCATTGATTAATACACGGAAGGAACTCTTACCAGTGTTCTATCAGAAATTTCAAATGTTCAGGAAATTTCAAAGACTTGTTACAAGAATTTTATGATATTAGCTGCTTCTTCTGGGTTTTGACTTCTAATTAGTGTTATAATGAAATTCTGCTATTTCCAAATTACAATTCATATTCCATTTTATGTTTTCAGCCCACATCTAATTTATATATTAAATTAATTTCACGTCGTGCATATAAGACCTGTGCCACGTTTTCGAAATTGTTTCGCAGCGGCGTTTGTACTAATTATTTCCTAAACCTTACTTATTGTAATGTCGAGGAGACTCGAATTATTTCTGATGTAAACTTCTGTAATACTTATAGTCGTGGGGCATTGATTGCTAATCCTGAATTGAATAATCTTATACAAATTACTGTTTTTGAATTTAGATAGAAACATGAATTGTTGAAGCAAATCTTCAAGCATCGTTAAGAGCCTAATCGGTCTTAGATAAAAATGACGTTGACAAGGATGTTTCATTGCGATGCTTTGTTTGTTGATAAATATTATTCGTAAAATGTTGCCATTCAATCAAAAAATTGAACAATATAATTTCCAATCATATTGACTGAAATATCCTTTTGAAAATTTATAATTTCATTCAAACTTAGACAAAGAAGTCTATAAACATTTTATACAACTTATTTAATCAATATTGTCATAGGAGGCAACAAACTGAAATCGTGAAATCAAACTCTCAGGTCCCGGTATCAGTTGAATATTATTTGATGTAAACTCTAATTGGAATTCGTCGCCGTTGGCAACGTGCTTAATTCTTTTACAGCAAGTTACGTATACCTTATTTTTTCTTAAAAGATAATTTTTTGTTAAATTGTATCCTAATTCTAAAGACCCATTTGATGATTAATACAAGACATTTTCTACTGTAAGTAGAGTTAGATAGCTTTAGATGTGGCTTAAATTGCCTAAGACGTTTAAACAGCATTAGATAGTGTCATTCATTGTATTCTAAATCCTGTTTGTAATGTACGAAAATGATCTTCTAAGTAAAACGATATATACTTACTTCTAATGGATTTATCTGAAAAGTGTCTGTTTGTAATATCAAAATAACAGCTTTTTACTAAATGAATATGAAAGTATAAACGGTACTTTATCAAAAAAATATTTTTTAATCATTTTGTCTGTCTGTCTGGATGTTCCGGCTAATCTCTGAAATGATTGGACCGATTTCGACGGGACTTTCACTAACAGATAGATGATGTTATAAGGAATAACATAGAGTTCTCTTTTTACTTTTTTTAGGGTTCTGCGAAAAAAATTCTATGCGATCGAAGTCGCGGGCATAGCTAGTCTGGAATAAAGTTATTAAAGGCCGTTTCACGCAGATATGGCGATGGGTTTAATACGTTTTAAAGTTTTCAAAGTAGTCATTTAAAGTTTTAGTAAGTCTCCTTTCAATGTTAATTAATTGATTAATAAAATCGGCCTCGGCCAACGGATCAGTATGGCGATCCAGCGAAAAAACGTAGCCAGCCTTCTGGGCACTTTACCCATAGAAGACGGTGATCTGGGCTCAGTATTCTACTTATAGTATTGCGGGACTATGAGTAGAATATAATACGAATAAGTTTTCTTGCATTGTATTGTCTATATATAGTATTGCTATGTTATTTGAAATAAATACATTCATTTTCGTGGTGTTTTAAAAATAAAATATAATTTAATTACAACTCGGACAGCGACTTGGAGTAAATTTTTTACTTATAGATTTATTTTGTAGGTTTAGTTTTATTTATAGTCTAGTTTAAAACTAGCATTGAACAATCTTGCTTTCAATGTTAATACTATGATAAAGTAATTTCCTTCCTCTGACACGTTTTCTTTGAAAATATATGGTTTTAATAATAAAACATCAAAAACAGAACGACCTGTGGCGCCATCTAGTTATGTAGGATTTAGGACCTTTTCAGAGATACTTTTTAATTAGTGGGTGATTATCATTTCTAATATTCTTTAATCCACAGAGTTAATCTTTAATAAATTAAAACTTATGTATATTTACAAAAAATGTAAGCCTTGACCAGTCACATACAAAGAACGCGATAGAACTACATTTTAAACCATACTATCAGCATCATTTCAACATACACTAGAAAATGTACTAAAATAATTTCGAAAATGTTTTATAACGTTTTCATTAATTTTTAATATGCATAATAGTTATGATGCATTATACATATTTATCCATGCAGGCACAGTGAAATAATACAATTTCCAGCAGCCGGGCGGCCTGTCGTGAGAGGCGACAAAACAACCCACAGCCGGTGGTGTACGGCACTCGCCCGTCTGGATGGCTACCACCCCTGATCTAGAGGATGCTGCCATAACAACCTTGAGTTGTGTTGTATTAGTGGCTAGGTACCAGTCTTCTTTTAGAGAGCGGCAGCACATCGGTAGCACCTTTGGTATCACAAATGTCCTTAGGCGATGGTAACCGCTTTCCATCAGGTGGGCCGCCTGCCTATCTGCTGAACTCATGCAATAAAAAAAATAGTCGAGAAAATATAAGACAGTTTTTACGATTAAGAAAATCCGCTGCGGTTCGCACGTCATTTAGGACGGCCCAAACAATATAATATTTCAAGCTTATTTATAAACATGTGCCTACGTACTGCAATTCATTACACAATACCGAGTTTCATATTAGCCGTATCTTTAAGCAGATACCTACTTTAATGTTTACAGTAGTATGCCGCTCCATCGAATCGAAAATGTACGCTTCAATCAATTTAATTAATGAAATTGGTGAACCACCATCCCGGTATATTAGTTTCGGATACGATGCTTAAAAGTATATACTAAAATATATAGGCTATTTATCCAGTTGTAATGTTTCACCTTGTAATATATTTATATTAATATTTCAAGAGAAAACTTAATAACCCTTTTTAAGCTTATTGCGCACAAGGAGGAGTGATTTAGTATATATATTATTAAAGATTTTATTTAAAAGGAGGGTAGAAAATTAAAATGATTGTATAATATTATCATAAAATAAATAATATAACATATACATACAAATACATCAAATCAAACAAAATGTACAATCGAATAGTTACAATACTATTTGTTTTAAAAACTGGTTTGTAGTAGGTGTTCTTTTATATTTAAATTACTTTCGTAGTATCTAGGCGACCTGTTTGTTACCTGTCTTTACATAAAACACGTATATGACGAAGTATATTTTTTAATTTCAACAATATTGATTATCTTTTTAAGGAACTTTACTACACTATTCGCAGTATTAAATACACTCCACTAAATTATTGTATATCGTCAAAAAGATATAGATTACATCCGATAGATGAACAGACTGACTTGAGTATTTTATAAGGTTTCCATTTTTACGAATATCGTTACGGAAACTTAAATATTGCTTAAATTCCCCAGGATAGAAATTGAAAATATACGTTACCGAATTCCAATACGTTATCTGGTAACATATAATTTATAATAATAATCCTAAAGATTAAACGGGCAAACCCATATAGAAAGTAATTTTTTGTAGAGCCATCGAAATTAACGTGTGCGACGGGCTCAAAGCGGCCAACAGCCAGCGTTCGTATTAAAAAGGTAACAAGAATTTCATTCCGTATTAGCGACCGACCCTATCCTGCCTCAGCTCTTTTTTAATTTTGCGGGAAAAGCTTGTATATAAAATTACATTTTTACTTAAAAGAATAAATTAGGGGAATAGGCATGGAGAAGGCCTCAAAATTAATGATCTGCTTTATACTTTTTATCACAGCAAAGGCTCCGTTTTCATGTTTATTAAAGTCATCATGAAATTTTAAACTTATTTACTGAAACCAGACACATTAGAATATTTTTATAAAAGGATATCCGTTTGTCCAAATTAATATTACAAAAGTGAACTGGCAGGGCACTAGATTTTGTAATTTAATAGTAATTTAATTTTTATATAAGTACACTTTATTTCAGGCTTTTATTTATTTTTAGGATTTACTGTAGTCATAAAATTATAACACGGCTAATCAAAACGAATACTCATGAAAACGTTGTTTTATTTATCATTATTAAGATTGAATTTTACTAAGTTAAAAATGACACGGCTCTAAAATTATAAAGTTACGATTTAAAATCCAATAATGAAACTTTAAACTTTTATTAATCAGATCAGTGACTGATAACCATGGTCAAGAAGTTTTTCAATAAAGGCTTGTTAGCCAAATTATTTACAAAGACTCTTAGTAAAAAGTTGGATATACCCAAAAATTTGTTTAAGTTTTAATAATATAATATAGAAATAAAATCGTAGACTTTTAAATAAAAATGTAATAGGTATCTATATATAAGGTTTTGTTCTAATGTAAGAAGTCGTGTTAATTTGTTCAAGGTAAAGCAAGATAACGTTGTAGTGGCGGCTGGCATACACGGCTCGTTCCGATGACATGCATTCGAATCCTGGCCGTAACATGCATTTCTTGGGGATTTTCGCCATCATTGGGTGTTACAAATCGCAAATCTAGCTACAATATACTAATATAAATTTACAGAATTTACTTAAGACAAATCCGTACTACAAAAAAAATCACAATGTTTTCGCAAAAAAATCTTTATGATTTCGTATGTCTGCATTTCTATACATAGAAAATAATTCTCATTTTTATCTATGAAATCCTTTCTGAATCAAAATAATTTTATTGTGAAACATTCGTAATTTTTTTATTAGGTTTTGTGTAATACACATTTGTCGTATACAAATTTTATGAATTTATATCTTCAAAAATGTAGTAATGCGTGAGTGAGATGGCGAATTCCAATTAGGTAGGCGACTAAGTTTAATAGCTAGATTTGTGATGTGTAATAACCGCCAATCAGCCCTGGACGACGTGTCGGTTGTACTGATCCTTCCCCTGAGAATAAAGAACCCGAGCCCACTAGGGGCACGTTTAAGGGTTGATAATAATATTCCATGTATGTCATTCAAGACCACGGGCCGTAAAAATGGCCCGGACCCTTGGAAGGCTTGCGTGGAGCCATGGGAAGGCTAACACGTAGAAGCCCCTTGACAAATTTAATGTAAATGTGGCATGACATTGATCGACGATTATCCCTGTCTAAATCACATAAAAATGCACCCAAGGACAAGCCCCGGTCAGTGTAGGACTATTGTAAGAAATAAGAAAAAAATTATCGGACTATTTGGATGAACTGTTAGTGGAACTAGGGATTTGGGAACTATGGCGTCTGCCCGTCGCAATATTCGAAGAACATGGAAAAAATTGGCAGACGGTGACTTTCCACTCCCAGCATAGGCCCCAAAAATGCCGTACAAGACTGGTGAGGGGCAACATATGTGTGAGTCGCTAAGGGGTGTGGAGAACTGGGCTTCCGGTTTACCGAGGCTACTACAACGTTATGCCATTTATCACTTACACCCCTGAAGCTTGGTTTTCAGCTCTAGCGATCTCCACTCCGTGCCGGCTAGCTATAAGGTAAGGATAGAGGCGGGGTCTTTTCCTCAGCCCCCTGGAGTCGGTACGAGGTGTTGCTACTCACCTAGGGCTTCGCCACAAACCCCCCCTGGGAGTATTATTATTATTATGTATAGGATTTATTAGTCTGTTAGGGTTTCGCAATTCCGCCTAATCATTTTAAACTATGATCAATAAAAATAAGGGCAGTAGCATCCGCTGTTCAAGGGTAAAACTTTTTTGCCCCAGAACTCTATTGATTCTCCAAAGGTGGGTTCATATTTCGCCCAGCGAGTAAGCATTGCTATACAGCGTGGCAATGCAGCAAGCCTCCTGCGCCCGCTTCCCGCTCGTAGTAATCTGCTATATAATCTAAAATTTAGATTCAATTTATTTCTACAAATATTGTATCAAAAGAAAACTGTCTTCTATGTTACATTGTAGTGTATTCAGCACAATATAATGTATAATCACAATACTGACGTCTTTCACGAATGCATCATAATACTCATAACATTAACATATTGAACCGTTATTTTTAGGCGAATAGCACTTCAACTTTATTTATAACAGTCACGACGTTCTCAAACGGGCGTATCGTAATATATAAATTCTGTGCTTGCAGGAAATATTTCATGCAAACAAACGTGCTTTGTAGCCTTGAACGTTTATAACAAAGCTATAATTACACATCCTATAACACTAGACCATATAAGTATACAATTACCGTTGCTATAAACGTTACCATAGTTTTTCGCTATAAATAGACTCGTCTCAAATATTAAAAAGTAAGTACATATAAACATGCGTTACGTTTACCTAAATCATTTACTTTTTTATCTATTTTAACTAGAGTTTCAAAATAAATGTTTTCAATTAATATCAAAATGCTCGTCTGTGTTTAATCCAAACTTTTAAAGTTTATTATTATAAAGTATCAATAAAGTATAATAATTGTATATCAATTCAAAAATGTTTTGTCTTAAGAAATGTTGAATATTTTGTGACTAGTTTTGATACTTAAGTTTTATTTAACATGTTAATTGATAGCTTTTTCGCTAATTGATGTCATAATAATGAAAAAGTAAATTTAATTATATGGAATTCAGATCAAATATTAAATAAACAATGCATTCATAT
Source organism: Dendrolimus houi (assembly GCA_039645545.1). NCBI lineage: Eukaryota > Metazoa > Arthropoda > Insecta > Lepidoptera > Lasiocampidae > Dendrolimus > Dendrolimus houi. The sequence goes on along the minus strand of CM077127.1, from coordinate 16,039,821 downwards.
CTGCAATATAAATTTGTAGTATATCGTTCCCGGATTAGTAAAAAACCCTCGTACATATCACCGTCCAAAATCTCGCTCGCTGAAATTGAATTTGAATATACACCTCTTTTTTCTTACTCTAGTATTGAACAATATCGATACCGAACACGTTAGAGCCTTAAACACAACCAGTAGTAACAAAATAATGGATAGTGAAGCGTAAGATACCTTAAATAAGGCACAATTCTTTGAAGAATGTCTTTACTTCGTACTTTTTATGTTTGTCTAAAAGCCATTTATTATATAACACCCGTATATTTATCGTTATTGGATCTTATGACTTTTTTGAAATTAGGCGGTTGCTTATATGTAGAATGTATAATATTCAAAGGCGGGTGATAAACTAGCGAACAAGCATGTGTACATGTTTATAGCTCGACGTACTTCTTCGCTTTTGAAAATTTGCGTACTTTGGTGGCCGATGGGCCAAAAAAATTCGGCAAGCCGTAAGTAAGTACGCGTAATAGCTCGCACGTCTGTCACCCGCTAAGGGTTACGGTCTTATGCCGATATTATTATGAAACCAATTAAATCAATTCGGTTGAAAGGCACAGAACCTAATGTTGGTACTAAGGCAAGGCACAAAACTGAAAGGACAACACGGTATTAAATGACATTCAATGATTCAAAATTATGTTTATATGGATCACTGGTTGATGTTACCAAATGAATGAATTAATAAAATGTCTAATATCAGTTTTAGCGTTCATGACATAGATAACAGACACTCGTACAACCCGGCGCCAGCCATGCTAGGTACGCTTAGCTCAGACCGAGCGGCAATTAGTGACAATGACACCTACCATTCTGTTTTGTGTTTCAATACCTACCTTACTGTAAATTATAAATTTTGTAACGTGACCACTAACCAGACCACCAGACTGGTTTGTATCACGGGCAATATTTTGAACATTCCTTGTAAGTGGTCTTTAGTTATTTTTTTCTTCAGTCCTTATATATGTATAACTAAATATTCTTGCATAGTTTATTTTGGTTCAGTTTCCCTTTATATATTATATGAAAAAATACTATTTATCAGGCTTGTTGGCCATGGGTGAGCAGAGATGGTATCTGCCTACTCATGGATCATTTCAGGGAGAGATACATTGGGATCTCCCTTGAAATGATCTGAATAGATACTTACAACTTTCGCGTCATCCATATTGATTGACCTCTTTATTGGATGCATATCTGTTTGAAGTTCTTTTTGCCTGATCTTTGTTCAAAAGACAATTTCAAATTGTTATCTCTGGCCAAAAGACGAACGCATAGATAAGTGTATAATAAAATTGAGTTTTACTGATATACATCTTCTAATTAAACAATTTTCACCGTCTTTCCTCAACGGAGCACATAACGCATTAATAAAAAATATAACGCCTATCTTTTCATACGGAAAAATAGCCAGAAAACGAAGCATCGAAGAGGTAGTGGAAAAATATTAAAAGCATTTTCCATTTATTCCGAAACATGAATAATTTTTGATAACCAAAGGCTGCCAGATAGAAAACGGAAATGTTATAAATCTTCTGAAATGATTTTTCTTTAATTTGACAAATAATCTCTGAATTGCTTTTACAGAAGATTTGAAACGCTTGTGTCGTCGGGTGATAGGATCCGGTAAAGGGTCAAACTAATATAACGGCTTTTAAATCTGTGAGCTTATGGCTGAATGTTCAAAAATTGAAAACCTTAGTGAATTTTCAGTCTAAACTGACAATTCCTAACTTACATACCTAATAATAAATAATTTAAGCGCGTGTGTACACACCGCGACAGCACGTCGCTCATTGTGTATAATACGCACCGCGACAGCGCTACGCCACCGCAACTATGCCGCCCCGCGCCGATACCGTACTTTCGCTATCAAGCGGGAGTCAGCGGAGGGGCGGCAATATGGAAAGGCAAACAACGCTTAGCACGTATGTATATACTGTTACGACTTAACCAAAATTCCACGAAACACACCAGCGAAAGTGAATGCACACCTGCCGGCCATAAAGCACAGTTTTATTACCTGCCCGAATTTGGATTTCTTTTGTTTACTTTGTGTTTAGAATTAGTAATTAAGAAAAACATTCTATTGTTATTATATTTGTTTTATGGCCGTCATTAAGCAGGTGTGTCGAACTAATTCTTGTTATTATTGTCTTGCGTCGAGGTATAATGTATTTGTACAAAATAATAGGCATGCCCGAAGGGAGGGGTGGGGCAGTCAAGCGACGACTACGATACGAGCAAGACGTGTGTACATTCGAGGAATTATATAGTGATGGACTTTGCGCGTGTTATTAAATCGTGCAGTTTGTACTGGTTTGTACTATCCAGTTATATTTGTACCTGTTTTATACGTGTTTGTACAGTTCTAATAAATTCTATAGTAATTCCAACGGCATTTTAATTGAGTCCCGCACTCGTAACAATACAAAGAAATTCATAGAAGTACAGCGGGGTGGTGGTAAATGTGGCGGCATGTCGGCGATGCCGTCTACACGAGCTCTTTAACATTTGGACACAAGTTTATCATTTGCAATTGCTAGTTTAGTCTCTGCATTTAAAAAATGTAGTGTAACATCTATAGAAATTTATCTATTGATTAAGTTCTGACAGTCTGTCAAAATATGAAATTGAAAAGATGTTTATTGAAAATTTTAATTATGATTTAGTCTTAAAAATATATGTTTTAAATAATAAAAAAATGGTTAAAAGTGTTGATGGTGTGTGTCTCTTATATCAAAAATTGAGAGAAGAAGGATTTATGACGTCCTTTATTCAAAATAAATTTTAGGATATAGTATCCCTATTAATATTATAAATGCGAAAGTAACTCTGTCTGTCTGTCTGTCTGTTCCGTTTCCACGGAAAAACTACGGACCGATTTGGCTGAAACTCAGTATATATATATATATATTTTCGATGCCGAGAATGAACATAGGATACTTTTTTATATTTTTATCCCGAAAACTATCCCATTTTTCGGGATAGAAATATATTTGTCTGTTTGTTTGTTATGCTTTTACGGTAATAGTACTGGACCGATTTGGCTGAAAATCGGTATATATGTAATTTTAATACCGAGGGTGGACAAGGGATACTTTTTATCCCGGATAATGGGATAGATTTTGGGATAGATTTATATAAAGGTTATCCCAAAAAGTAAGATAGGATTTTTGTGATTTGCCATTTTCGTCATTTTGGTCATTTGGGTCATCTTTATCCTTTTTGACCTTTTTGTCCTTTTTGGCCATTTTGTCCTTTTTGGCCTTTTTGTTCTTTTTGTCCTTTTTGTCCTTTGTGGCCTTTTTGTCCTTTTTGTACATTTTGACCTTTTTGGCCTTTTTTCTTTTTGTCCTTGTTGACCTTTTTGTCCTTTTTGGCCTTTTTGACCTTTTTGGCCTTTTTGTCCTTTTTGTCCTCTTTGACCTTTTTGACAATTTTGACCTTTTTGTCCTTTTTGGCATTTTTGTCCTGTTTGGCCTTGCCGGGAGATGGGATAGTTTGTGATATAAAATGTAATTAATCTTCCGGGTGCAAATAGCACTCAAATAAACATTTAGTAGTACAATGTAACCTGTATTAACGCCTGCTCGTTAAAGAAGAGGCAGGCACTAGAGGTTGTACCGCGGCGCAACCGCGGGTTAACCTCTAGTAGTATATATGTTATAGTCAAACATCGAAGCTCTGGCGCTCCTAGGTTTGACTAGTCAAACCTCAGGTCTGATATAAAGTCTTAGTCAAAGTCCAAATAAATGACGTTTTTCTGCCTTTTACTAACGAATTTTTGTTTAACCTAGGAGAGACTGATTTATACAGTCAAACGTCGAAACTCAATTTCATGAAATCGGGATTTGACCAGTCAGACTTCAATTAGGTATTGAACTATATTAGTTTGTAAGATTATGTATATATAATAAACGACATTTTTTAATTTTAATATTTATTCTTTCAATATTATAATAATCAATTGACAAATCCGAAAAAGTAATTAAATTTTTTATTTCTTATTTTAAATTAGGATTGATGACAATAATTTAAAAAAACCTTAGTCTTTATTTTGTAAAGGTGATGCGTTATGGCATTTTGAATTGCAGAATACGTTTGATCTTTTACATTTACATAAATGCGAAGAGCATTCTTTATTACAGTGGAATTCTATAAGACCTTGGCCACAAAACTTAGAATCTTTTGAACTGATTTCTCTTAGAGACAGCTTAGCGTCGGGCATATCTTCGAAATTAAGAAAACTCTATTTGCATTTTTGTGTCTGATTCGTAGAAAAAAGTGTGTTTATTTTTCCGTGTTTCGTCCCTACTTTATATAAACTAATATATATATTTTATATTAATAATATTAATCTAATTTTATTTTGTATGATACCCAAAACATTTCAAGCATCTCCTGTGGCTCTATCGAAGCTGGGAATAGGTATGGTTACAGTATTCCCAATCGCGATTGACAGAAATTTTCGATCAGTTAACTGTTTCATAACATTAGGCTGAGATTGAAGACCTTCAGTAGCCTTTTTTATATTTTCTGTCTGTGAACAACGCATGCATGTAACTTTACTTCCGAAGCCTTCATCGTCTGTACTAAGTGTACTGTCAGCGCATACAACATGCACGATCTGTTTACAAATTAAGCATGTATGTGCGCCTGAACTCTCTTTTTGGCAAATACAACAAAACGCTTTTGAAGAAGTCCTACGTGCTCGTAAACTTTTGTTAAATTAGTGTATCTTTGGTTTTCAAATTATGCATATGGCCTAAGATAATTTTCGCAATATCAAAATCAGACATGTAAAAATAAGTAAAGTTCATTTATTTTTTGTGGAGCTTTAAAGCGCCTGACAAAAGTTTTGGACCATGGAAAGTGTTTGATACGTATGATACTATTTTAGAATAATATTCTACAAAATATATATAAAAATCAGCCATACAAATTTAATAAAACTACGTTTTATTACGTATACAAATCGCGGAAACTTAAGAAAATATTACATATAAATTTAATTTAAGTAACTCTTATTTTTAGTTAACTTTCTTACCTGGTACCTGCTCAGGTGTCACAGGGCGAGCTCCACAAGCACGCAGGTATTCAAAGAACATGAGACACTACTGAGAACCAAAGGTTTCATCTATGTGAAAATAAGTTATGTCTGATCGCTCTGGGATCTTACTCTATTTGCTTTTAAGCTAGCATGTATAAACTTGCTTAAACATGTAACAAGTGAAGTACAAATCTATGATTAACCGAGTCTACCTTAGTCGCTTTTAGGATTGACTAGGCAAAGCTCGAAACATTATTTTACATTCGACGTTTGACTAAAAGCTTAGGTAGTTCCAGGTTTGACTAAAAATACTTTAGTCACAGGCCGAAATTGGAATTTATTTCGGGTTTTGTCGAAAGACCTTGGCCAAACCTAGGATAAACCAGTAATTCCGGGAAGAGGCTGCATATCGACCTTTGACTATAACATAATAATTTAGGATTTGGCGGAGTTTTGAATGAGCCTTATATACTATTATTATTTAGCATTATTCTTCCATGAGACAGTTCAGAAGTTAATAAAATAATCAACAAAAAATATTGGATTAAATGTTATTAACTTGCACAATATTTTTGAAGCAAAATTAAAGAAAGCCGCTTGATAAATTAAGTCCAATTTGCGCACCATAAATAAATGGACACTATACATATTTTTAAACACAAATCAAATCCGAATACGTTTGTTGGCGCCAAAAATATTCCACTTGTCTTTATTCGTATTTCATATGTAAATGTAATGTATTGAAACCTACCACTTAACTCTTAAATCGATACTCTATACTTTGTCTTTATGTATCATACTTAGTGTAATAAGACCATGTTTTGGTAAGGTTTGAACTTTGACATTTTTGTAGAGAGCCACCGCGGGAAACGCGGATGGGCCGCGTGGGTTTCGCCACGTTAGGGTGATAATAACACCTCCAAGGAAATACTATTACCGACCGAATTAGAGTTACCCAGTAATATCTGTTCCTTCTTTCGCCTTATACCAGAACTAGAGGAAAACGTTATGTCCCAGAAGAAAGCGGCCGAAAGACAGCGGGAGGAGGACGAGCTGACTGACCGCCGTTGCAGACGGCGAATGGGGCGTTGGAGGCGTCGCTATGCTTACCCCCGCGCGACGTAGTGCGGCGGGGTCGAGGTAGGGGTCCTTCCCAGTAACCCACACCCCGGACATCTCGCAACCCTTTACTCAGGGAAGGTGTATGCAGAGTCGGCCGTTCGGAGTCCCACATATTCCTCTATGAGCCCCCCGCGCGCTCAAGGTGATGTGCAAACGCATTTCTTCACCGTTATAAAATATAACATCTATGGGATAAAGGAAAGCAACTCGTAGACTCGCACTTCTAAAATACTAATGGGCCCTTCCTAATCCCACCTTTACATTATGCCCATTTCCATGGCAACAAGGAAGAAACTGGCAAGAAAAGTAGACAGCACGAGTATCAAATGTTCAAATGAGTTGCGTTTACTTATTCGCGCTGCTCACTTCCCTCGCAACTTTCCTTCTTGCTGCTTAGAAGTAGGCATAGTGTGAAACGAGGCATTATTCTGACGCGATATTCATTTTCATCTTTCTAGAGGGTAAATTGTAATTATTGAACTTTTTTAATTATGAGGATCGTAATAAGTGTATGATCTATCCCTGCTTATCCCCAACTGTATGAAAATAAAAAAAGCTACTTTTCACTTATACTTTATGACATTTCAATTTCGCCTTTCCATGTTTACATAATTATATATCTCCAAACACAGTTCTTGAAATAATTGACTATGACATATAAACAGACACACATGGGCGTGAAATCATAAGGCATATTATCTGTAGATATCAGACCTTAAAATTATTTATATAACTGTATACGCAATGATTCAGAGAATTTTTGTTACGAGCACTTTTTAACTCAATTTGTTATTAAATTCTGATGTTTTCTGTGAGCTTCTTTTTTGTTAATTAATACGACTCAAAATATAAAGAAAAAAGTTAATTTTCTGTTTCGTAATAAAAATGGCACTTAACAAAACTTGGGAGGGAATTTTAATAGACTTTATTTAATATTCTCTTTAACGCTCACAGCGCTCAAGTATTGAATAATGGGTATTTCAATAGAAAATATATTTAGGGTTGTATTGGTTTGGTAGTGCCAAACATAATAAATGTTCTCCATCATATTAGACAAAAGAATTAGTTAAGACTCTTTATGGATAAATAATTAGTTTACCATTCAGTTGATGGTAAGACAAGTGAATGAATAATAAGATATAGGAACCGGCCATTAGTTATTGTAGTTCTTTTGAACCTTTAGCATCTTGCCATACTATAATATTATAAAATTCTAAACATGCCGTGTCTATGCATTGAAACTATTAAAAAAAAAACTGGAATAGACTATATAAACGACAGAGAACACGGTGTATTTTTTTTAGATTTCTGGTCTGTTTGTTCAGGATTGACGTAAAAACTACTGAACCGATTTCGATGCAATTTTCGCTGGTCAACAGATAATTGTTAGAATTAAAGTCTACGCTACTTTTGATCCTGGTAATCCGGCGGGAATATTCTGGGAATGATTTAAAACGGCCAGATTAAAAAAAAATGGAATTCCAATGTGATTTTTTTACTGATCGAGAGCAAATTTAATGTAATAAAATGTGACATTTTTTAACCCGGTTATCCCGCGGGAATTTTCCCGGCAGCGGTTTGAAGTTGTTCGAATGCATAAAAATGTGAAAGTGAATTAATTTACCACAAACCTCTTTAGGACTTGGATCTTTTAGCATTTTAGAAACCGAAAGGGATTATAACTCTCGTAAAGTCAAATAATGAAGTATTTACGACGGATTACCCACTAAACTCAAATTTATACAAACGAAAAGAAAAAGCTTCTATAATAATTTTCAAAAACATTGTTTAATTTCATACTCCATGCGTACCTAAACAGCTTCCTAAATACTAACATACCTGTATACTACACGTTAGTACAGAGCCGCATAGCACAAATATCAGTGTTCAACCTAATTTTAGAATCTCCCACGTATCGATGTTAGGTTATTTAAGAGATGTACTAAAATTGTCTTGTTGTTTTCAGAAAAACAAGAATTTACAAAAACTATTGTAATATAACTTATTTTTTATTATTTGCAATAATTAATCTTTTGAATCTTTATTCTGCGAAAAGTATATCATTTTTCGAGTCCAAGAGTTAAGTCTGAGATCTTATTCTTTTTAACTATGACGATAGCTGCACCCATGCAACAAAAGTCCCAGACAAATTATAAGGGTCTGACTGCCGCCAAACCAGGGAATTCTTCTGGCAGCTAGAAAAGGCACATTATAGTTTAGATTACTATCAACAAAGAGACAAATCTTGTTTAAAAATAATCAAAATTATATTTTGTTGTTCAGTTTTGATAAATATTGTTTTTTTTTAAATTACGCGGTGATACAGTGCCATTTAAGTTCCCAACAAAAACTCCCATGTCCTTATCAGAAATTTAAATAATAATTACATAAAATTTCGTGATAACCAATTCATTCTCAAGATGGTAAGAAACGAAACAAACGTACAAACAATGTCATATTCACGTTATGGATACTTTCATACAATGAATGTTGGAACTCGCTTCCAATAAAGGGGCATTCAGACTTCTTGTAATTAAGTTACATTATACCTACGCAGCCATTGCCTAAAATAAATACTCTACGTTTAATAAATTACAGTAATTATATCATTCGATTTATGTGTAAAATTATAGCTTTTTCCAACCTGCAAGATCAACAAGAATTTTATGTCCAGCCGATATGGATATGGATGGCAAAAGGGCGAAGCACAACCTCGGAAAACCATTAATTCGTATTTACTACTATATTATTTATGAATCGTAAAATGTTTATGATGAGGTAAGAAAGCTACAACCGTATTCACCGGTTTATGGGTCACCTCAAATAAAATCTTAATCATCTGGCATAATTTACTATAATTAATGACACGTCTAACGTATACCTATTAGGCTATTATCATATTTATATGTTTTTTTCTGTATAGTTTAATATTAAAGGACTATAGACGGAAACAAACATTATGAAACTGTTAACTTTTTGTTAAATACGTTCTTCTCCTATAATGTCTTTGCTTTTTAGTTTTTTAAAACCTGATGATCAATATAGGTCACTTTCGTAGATTCGTATTACGAATATGACAAACTAGCTGTTGCTCGTGGCTTCGTTCGCGTTGATTAAAATAGTCATATCTTGAGCAAACTTACATCCCCTTTTCTTCCCCTTAGGGGTTGAATTTTCAAAAATCCTTTCTTATTGCGCACCTACAGTATAGAAAAAAAGCTGCTTGCAAATTTTCACGATCCTAGCCCCAGTAGTTTGGGCTCTGCGCTAATATGTCAGTCAGGCAGTCAGTCAATGAGACCAAGCAATTATATATGTATATAGGTAGATATCAAAATAAAGTGGAATTTTATGTTATTTCTACACTAGGGTTGCCAACCGTACTATATATAATATATAGTATTGTACTATATTTTGACCAATTGTACCATATTGTTACGAGTTTACGGGACTTGAATTAAAATGTCGTTAGAATTATTATAGAGTTTATTAGAACTATACAAACACGTATAGCACAGGTACAAATATAACCGAACGCAACAAATCCAAACGTAATGCAGAGGTCGTAATTCAATAAAACTCGCAAAGTCCGTCAATATTAGATTCCCGAATGTACACACGTCACGCCTAGATCGTAGTTGTAGCTCAACTGACCCCCTCTCTCAATCAGGCCATCGTTTCATACTTCAGAAATGCAAATATGCCCGCCCGGCAACGTCGATATAATTTCCTAGAATTAGCTAGTACTTATAATCCACAGCACGTGGCTAATGATGCTCCTGAGTGGCCATAAACAAGTGCAATAGGACAATAGGACAATAGGCTGTTCTCCACAATAACTAGAAACGTATGCCAATAAATGAGTGAACAAAAGAAGACGATCATAAAAGGATTACAATTAGTTCAAATGCCGACAGGTAATAAAATGTGCTTTTACAGATCTGTACGTGGAATTTGTCTTTGTCGGGGCCTAAGCTGTAACACTATCTCCCTCTTAGTTATGCTCGTCCCGAGCAACGAGCACTAATATATTATCGAAAAATGATAATATATGGTTGGGGAAAAAGTTGGGAAATTGGGTAAATATCCAGTTTCCCAAATAGGAAGGTTAACATGACCATGATGAAATATACCATTTTTCATGTAAAGAGGTGGAAATGTTAATAATAATAATAATGGTCGGAATTAGACAGTTTGTAAACAAACGTGTCATAACTTGTCTAAGCCTGATAAACTACCTCACTTATACGGGCTACTGGGCTACAAAGTTCCAATTATAGATGTAAAAATCGAAATAATCAAAAAAATCAAGTCTCAGTTAAAAAGGTTCGAAAATCCCCAGTGACAGGTATTTCGATGTGAAATTCTCAGGACCTAATGTAATTATCAATAACACAGATTTCTCATATATCAAGGGCCCACTTATAAAGGTTTCACTGTATTTGGTTCTCTGTCTTCAAAGAGACATCGTTAAGGCATTGAAGATATATTAAGGGCATTGCTCTGCTAAACTAGATTTATAGCGCGTTATACGTACATGTAATAACAGATACCGCTTTTGAAATGGACAGTCCCTACATTGTTATATAATGACGACAATGTTTCATTTATATGGCTTTAAGGAAAATAGTTTTGATGCTAAGTGGAGATATGAATAGTATACAAAAATATTTCATCATTTGTATTATCCAACTTTGCTCAATACTAACATTGTTTAAATCACAGAATTTTTCGAAAATATCTGTTTGTATCCAGATGGACAGCATTCATCTCTTAAAGTATTTGTGGAATAATGTGAATATTGTGACAAGTAACAATTGCTTCCTGCAAAGAAAAACTATTTCACTATGAAAGTGAAAAAAATGTGTGAAGCCACCAAATCCACCTTCGACATGCATGTCGAGTATACCGTCTATTCTTTTACGAGTAACGGTAATTGAGAATGTACGAGTACATAAATAACTATAAGCATTTCAACAATATTTTATTTCACTATATAGTAGAACGCAATATTGCAAATCACAGACACTGTTTACGTTTCAAAGAATTTACGGGACCGTAAAAGAGAGATCCACGTCGTGTGGAAAGTGATCTAAAATTAAAGTAAACAACATGTGAAAACAGCGGTTGTTTGTTTGGGACTTTAGGAGTAAATCTGGCCGAGAACCGTTTCAAGAACCAGCAAGGACGTAGTACAGCTTAAAATGAATCTTACATAGACTTTCATGACGTTCAACGGCCCTGTGAAACAATACAGCTCGCTTGAAGTATTCACAAGATACTAAAACTACCTAGGGCGCAATAGATTATTCGAGGGGAAGCTACTAAGCCAAATGGAAATGAAAGGGTGGATAAGAGGGTTGTATTTAAGAATCAACAAAATTTATAACAAGTTACTATCAAAAAACAGTTCGTAGCCCTAGATGGCTTGTAACCATAACATTATAATAAATATTACATATGCGATGGCGATGACGAGGTAGGAATTCCTTAGTAAAATATTATTATTACATTAATAATATGAAATGATCCGGATGATATTAAAATTGGCCGTGGTATTCGCAATAACAATTCACTCTCAATAATATTTTCCACGATACTTTATAACCTTTATTATTTAGTCGCTTTTTCCCCTTCTTCACTATTAAATAATAACAGCCCATGAACGTCTCACTGCTGGAGTCGGGCTTTCCATTTTATATGGGGAAGAGGGGAGGGGTGACGGACAGTATACCTGTCACGCTTTTCCAAGGCGGATTGGCGAGTTTGACACATCGGTTATCACGTTGTGCAGGTTTCATCGCGTTGTTTTCCTACACCATTAGCACGTGGTAATTATAATAATACCAGACTTTACCCCGCGCCGCGCTGCGGGTCATGCTCTAGTGCGTGCCTCTTGTTTAAAGAGAGCGTTAATACAGGTTACATTGTATTCGCTACTCGCCGGATCCCCACCGGAGGACCTTGAAGGCAGAGTGCTCGTGTCGCTATATCAGTGGCGCAAAGAGGCCCTGGCGAGGGGCACGAGACCGGCGCCTCAGGAGACGGAGGCTTGACGATCGGAGCTCCGCGACATCGTTATGGTGGTGTGGGAAGAACGCCTCAGACACCCCAGCACGGGCCTCGCCACCAGCGAAGCAGTGAGGCCCGTCATGCAGGACTGGATAGAACGAAGACACGGCACCTTGACATTCCGGCTGACGCAGGCCTCTCGGGGAACGACTGCTTCGGGAGGTACTTGTGTCAGCTTCGCCATGAGCCGATGTTAGGGTGCCATCATTGTGACACCGGCGACGTGGGATATACGGCGCTGCAAACACTCCAGGAGTGCCCTGCCTGAACAGAGCAGCGCTGAGATGTCGTCGCCGTTACCGGATATGACCTCTCGCTTCCGGCCGTGGTACGCACTATGGTTGGGAGCCCAACAGGACGGGCTACCGTCTCCTCCTTCTGCGAGCGCGTTATGCTTGCGAAGGAGGAGGTGGAGTAGGAGCGCGAACGCAAATCACTGCTCCGCTCCCGGCAAAGGAGGACGCATCGGCACCGGAGGGCCAGCCAGGACCTTCGGCCACCGTAAGCGGGCGGCGCGAGTGGAGTCTCTTGGGGTATAGACGTTCTCACTCACCTGCACATGCCATCGAGATGGGGGCGCGGCGTGTTCCGCGCGCATTCACCTCTCCTCCCGTAGGGCGAGTTACAGACCGCCCCACGCCTAGAGGGCTTGAAGATGCCGGGGGATAAAACTAGTCTCCTGGCAGTGGAAGAGGACTCGTGAGGCCCACGCCCACCAGGGCTGCGGTGAGACTAGGCCATATACCTGTAGCCCTGGCATATGGCGAAGGACGGAACACCCAGGTGTTTTAGTGGGTATCCCTAGCTAGGGAGGGGCAATAACATGGCAACAGTTCTGACTAGACATGCTAGTGCCACCCCCGATCTGCCGAATCCCACGCGGGTCGCGAATTATCCCCCCCGGGTTCTGCCCTTTTTGCGGCTTAGTCCTCAATTGGATTTCCCCTGGATAAAAAAAAGGATACATTGTAATAAATTTTTATGTTAGTGCTATTTGCTCTCGGAAGATTCACTTCAATTTATTTCGCAGACTATCCTAAATAATAAAATGACCAAAATGACCAAAATTAACAAAATGACCAAAACGACCAAAATGACGAATATAGATAGATAGATAAATAACATTTTATTGTACACCATTACAGAAAACCTTATAGCCTAAAAATATTCTAAATGTGCACAATGGGCGGTCTTATCGCTAAGAAGCGATCTCTTCCAGACAACCCGTGACAGGTATAAAACAGATTATATTGGTCAAAGGTGGTATACATAAATATTAGAGGATAAGCAGTTACTTACATATATTTTATTCATTTATAAACATATACAAATACACCTACTGATATTACATGCATAAATATATACACACATATATATATATATATATATATATATATATAAATTTATATACAGAAATATACGTAAAAATATCAAACATCACCATGTTGCAGGTAGTGCTTTTTTGTCATGTTCTTAAATATTGTTAGTGATTTAGCTTGTCTGACAGTAACAGGTAGCTCATTCCAGAGTCGAATAGCCTGTACAGTAAAAAAATATTGTAAAAAGATGAATAATGTTTGGGAGTATTAAGTCTAAGATTCGTAGAAGGTCGTAAATTGTGAGATGAAGAGATGAATTCAAAGCGTTCTTTGAGATAATACGGGGTTGTGGGGATAAACAACACACTGTAAAGGAGTGAAAGAATATGAGTATTCCGGCGAAAACGAATTGGCAACCACTTGAGTTTTTTACGAAACTCAGAGACGTGGTCATATTTGCGTAACCCAAATATGAACCTTATACAAAAATTTTGGAGGCGCTCAAGTTTATTAAGTTGCTCTTGAGTCAAACCAATATAGCTGGTGTCAGCATAATCAAGAATGGGGAGTAGTAAGGACTCTGCAAGCTTAACTTTGGTGGCTATGGGCAGGAAGTTTTTCAACCTCCCGAGGGATTTCGAAGAGAGGAAGAGACGTCGACTCAATTCGGTTATGTGGGGTCGCCAAGGTAGCTCCCTATCAAATATGACTCCTAGATTTTTTTACTTTCTCACTAACCGGGATATGTGTACCATTAAATAGGAAGTTTGGTAAGCAGGTCCAGTCAATTCTACACAGCATCCGTGAACTACCTATGATAATTAGCTGAGTTTTCTCGGGATTTACTTGTAGTCCATATGATTTACTCCATTGCGTTATGTGATCGTAGCCGGGGTTTATTGAAAATAACAAATCACAAAAAACAAAACCTATCCTACTTTCTGGGATAACCTTTACATACATCTATCCCAAAATTTATCTCAGTATCCGGGACGAAAAGTATCCCCTTTCCACCATCGGTATTAAAATATACCGAATTTTAGCCAAATTGGTCCAATAGTCTTTCTGTAAAAGCGTAACAATCAGAGAAACAAATATATTTTTATCCCGGAAACTATCCCATTTTTCAGAATAAAAGTATAAATATATATATAATATACCGTGTTTCAGCCAAATCGGTCCAGTAGTTTTTCCGTAAAAGCGTAACAGACAGACAGAGTATCTTTCGCATTTATAATATTAACAGGGATGCACTATAGGTGGCTTAGAAAACTGCCTAAGTAGTGCATGCTTTCCGGCCAGGATTTGAATCCACGCCCTTTGAGTTTCGGAAGCGTGTGCTAGCCGCTAAGCTACAACTGTTTAGTCTTCACTCTTAGTACAATTTATTTTTTCTTGTTTCTTTTTATACTACCAAACGATTTCTACAACTCAACAACGAAGCGCATTTTTCGCGTGCGAAGATGGAAGATTGGTACTCCACCGAGCCCAGCTCCTCTAGAAATTCTTTGAAGTGCTATATGCAGGCGAAAGCGGCTATAATTTTTTTTCTTGTTGGTCAGGTATAGAGTGGAGCGCGGGGTGCGCGGCGAGGGGGGATGCCCGTGCGCAAGGGGCTACTCGCGCCCCAGAACACGTTCCTCGATACCATCGCCACAAGATTCGATGGCACACGTAAGTACCAACAGTGTAGTTAGCATCCAAGTTGATCGTGTTTATTATAAAACCGTATTCTAGAACCAAATTCATTGGTAAACGAATACGAGGTGACAATTGGTAAAATCGAAAGGACGCGCGCCCGTGTGATATCTAGTACAACATACACAGGTACAACATACACAGGTATAATATACAGGTTCCGCAGATGCAGCGCTGCAATCGCCATATCCTGCTAGAGTAATTGTCTGCTTATCCGTTGTGTATAAATCGCTGTGTATAATTACTGAATAATAAAAACTAAATATTCCACAATTAAAGGCACAAATTCATTTCCTCGTTACTTTACAAACAAAATGGTTACAAATGGCGGAACTTTCAAGTATAGCCCCTTTATTGTCGGTGGGACTTGTTTCGTGGCGCGGACACATCTTTTAATTTTGACACTTTATCACGTCAGTTTGCGCATAAATTGATTTGGTCTAGAGTCAGGCAGACTTTTGGTCTAGTGCAGGACATAGTTAACTATGTCCTGCACTAGACCAAAAGTCTGCCTGACTGACAGGATTAATCCTGGATTGGCAAACAACTTGGGCGCTGACTACCAAGCAAATACCTTACAATGCTAATATAAACATGATACTTGAATTGTTTTTCGGATGAATCTCACTTTTATCTAGTACTAAAAGGCTCATATTACAGAGTACGAACAATTTGCTTATCTTCTTTCAACTCAACTTTTTACAAGTAGTCAATGATCGATTTATGCAATAATACTTTCAAAAATCCTTAACGCTTTAGATGCTATAAGAATAAATAAGTTCAGTTTCTATTTTTTTTAAATATCTGATACAAATATAAAACATCTTAAGAGAACCTGTTGTTGTTCACTATAATAGACTTAATCTGAGGAGTCTAAGTCTAACTGTAAGGTCACATCGCCTTTTTGTTATAAAAATATTATACATATATCGCTACAAGCCTATGTAGGTCAACTATTATAGACCGTAAAGTAAAAGCATATTTTCCACGACGATGCAATATCCACAACAATAAGCCTTATTTACACTTTACAGTTTAATGTTACTTTTATATTTTGTTACAAAATATTTAGATATTATCTTACGATTCCTATTCTATATTATTTAGAAACCGTTGTATAGTCGCGGTATGTAAAGAGACTTTTGCTTGCACGAGTGCAAGAAACAATACTGCTAACATTTTAATAAATGTTACATTTTGTCACGTTTATTATCGAATAAAGGTTTTGTTAATTATTTTACTGACTCCATCCTGTCAATTTTACAAAAATGACAACTACCCAAATCAACTAATATAATAAAACTGTCAAATCAAAGCATTTGCTCTTGATGGAAAAAGAACAAGCCCACTCACTCCATCCGCTGACATCCACCCCCATATATTGGTAGAGATTCGTCCAGAACTGAAATTGGGCACTACATGGCCTTCTGTATGTCTTGTACCGTTATATCTCTACAAATGAAGCCTCCCATGTTAGCTTGACACAAAGGATTTTTATCGGTAAATTTAGTACTCCAGTCGAAGTTCCTTATGAGTCGGTGTCAGAGCAACTTTTTTTGAATGTCATCTATAATGTAATCCCATTGAGTGTAATGCGTTTCTTATTACTCTCGGACAAACTTCATACATTTGAACAAAAGATTGGTGGAAACAAAGTAGTTTTCTGCATATTGCCGCCTCATTTCCGCTTTTTGTGCAGCATTAAGGATAGGACGGCGACCAGAATTGTTGTAGCGATGATGAAGAATTCACCTTCTTTACCATGTCTCCTGATCCAAGATCTTACACTATACCTGGTTACATTAAGATGACGCGACATCTCACTTATACTGTGACTAGCTTCATGTTCAGCAATAATTGCTGCTCTTTCTTCAATACTTATAGGTCTCGGCATTATAAAATACTAGCTGACCCAGCGTACTTCGTACCGCCATATTTTCTGAATTCCTAAAAGTATCCTATAGTCTAGGTGATTAGGAGAATTCTAGAACCCGATCTCAGCGCCACCTACCAGGTCTAATTGTGAATCTAAACCATCCGGGAACCCACTCAAACACACAAAAACAAAATCGCTCCAGGTGATTAGGAGGAGTTCACCGTCAACACACGTACAGAAGAATTATATATATATAAATAGATAGATAGATAGAAACGTGAAAAAAGGAAGCAATGTTGACAATGACAGACACTTAGATTAACAAAAGTATTAATCATCAGAAACAAAGAGGATAATCATTATGCTTGTCATAAATATTAAAACCAATAAAAAGGTTTTACTTCTCTAAACAATCTTCTTATACAAGACAGAAAATCAAACAACTTTGATCTAAGTAATTTTAAGCTTTATTGTCAAGCAGTTAAACAAAATTTTCTATGGAACAGTCTGTTCTGTGACTTAGTTTGAAAGGTTATGGAAATATACCGAGTAACCGATTTTGTATGATAAACCGTTTATTGTGCTAGCTGTTTATAAAATTTGATGTGGGTCATAAAATGCTTCTTAAAACCTATTAATAACAGAATAGCGCTGTTATTCGACATGTATGAATATAACAGAAATCATGTAAAAGAGCTATGTATTTCAGTTTGAGTAAACCCTAAAATTTCACGATCGTTAAATTTTGTTCAATTTATTTAACAATCTACGATAATGAAGGATAATGTATAAATTGACCATAACGTCTAGAACGAGGACTGTTTTTTGCCTTCTGGCAACATTTTATTTTATCTGGCAACATTTTATTCACTGAACTTGTATGGGACTTTTTGGCGGGAAGTCGATCTTGGCGCGCGCTTTAAAATTTCTTTTAACATTTTTATTAATTTTAACCCTTATTTATCAGACAAAAATCTCTTATTAACATCTAACAGTATAATTTACGGTCCCCCGTCATAATGGGGGCCCAGAGTGACGGGGCAGATGAACTTTCAGATAGAAAGCGAAAGTACAAGAAGATCTTTGGCGTCTCTGATGAAGATAAGTATAAAATTTACTTCAAGAGTGATTACACTAGGCTGTTTCTGGAAAACTCGTCTACCGACTACACGGTTTACGTGGAATCCAAAGAAAAGGAAAAGCTAGGTAATAAAAACCCTATAAAATTTACACAACTCCTAACTGACAAATGTTAAGGGCATTTCAAGTGTGTCCAGAGTAAACGCATACAAATTCGGAGTTCATTTTAATAAAGCTGCAGAGGCGAACAGCTTCTTAAAAATAGAAAACTTTTTGAACAAAAACAAGTTGAGAGCGTTCATCCCTGCTCATTTAGTAGAGAAGGTCGGCACCATCCGACATGTTCCTCACGAGTTGTCCAACGAAGAAATATACAAAAATATTTCATGTGATGCAGATGTTATCTCAGTTAAAAGATTTATGAAAAAAGATGATGATAAGAAACTAGTACCATTGACTACAGTAGTAATTACTTTTTCATCTGCTACACTACCCAGTATCGTTTTCCTGAATAAATATAGATGTCTTGTATACAATTACTATCCTCCTGTCATCCAGTGCTTTAAATTTAATCATTCAGCCAAAGTGTGCAGAGGTACACAAATGTGCTCATCGTGTGCTGGGGAACACCTTTACAAGGAATGTACTTCTGAGATTATAGTATGCATTAACTGTGGCGGAGGTCATCTTGCCATTTCTCGGGAATGTCCAATTAAAAAACAAAAAGTTGATCAGAAACGTTCACAAATAATTAACCAAAGTAATACATTTGCCTCTATAGCAAAGACTGATAAGAATTTTCCTAGTTTGAAACCTAAGATAAATGACATATCTTCTGTAAATATTAATGTACCTAAAGCTAGTGTTTCATCTAGCAAGAAAGATTTTGTGTCGACACTAACCAAATTAGATGCAAAGCAAATTGCTAACAATGATATTATACTAAATGCTATTATTAAGTCCTTAGTAAAGTTAGGCCATTCAAGTAATAATAATGATCCAATAACACACATGAAAATAAAAGAAATATTTTTATCAAATTTGATTTAATGGACACATATTTAAATTTATTACAGTATAATATACAAAGTTTACAGGGCAAAAAAAGCCTATTACAAAATCTATTAATTGAAAAAAATATAGATATTTGCCTTCTTAATGAGACCTGGCTTAAACCTAATGCTATAGTTCCACATTTTCCAACTTATAATTTATTATATAAAAATTCCAAAAATTTCCATAATGGTGTAGCCATTTTGGTGAATCATCGATTGAAGTATAAATTAATTAACACAATTTTCTCAGAGTCCATACAAAACATATGCATCACTGTAGAGACTCAACTAGGACAAGTAACAATACTTTATGTTTACAGCCAACCAAGTAATAGATTTGATTCCTCAAAACTAAGAGATCTAATCAACAGCATACCAAAGCCATGTATAATAATGGGTGATTTTAATGCTCATAATATAGCTTTTGGATGCCATAATGATAACAATAGAGGTAGATGTTTGTATAGCATTATTGATGAATTTGACTTGTGTGTTTTAAATGATGGTTCACCAACAACTGTCCCATACCCCAATAGACAACCTTCAGCAATAGATCTTGTCTTGGTTAGTCCGTCACTTGCTCATTTATGTAATTGGTATGTTCATGATGATCCCATGGGTAGTTATCACCTTCCAACATTACTTGAGATAAACATTCAACCTTCCATGTATGATCTGTCACCTCGTGTGTATCAAGAAAAATATATTTATAGTAGGGCAGATTGGGATATGTATTATAATTTATCAGAAAATCACTTTTCTCAAATAGATTTGATAAATGATCCACCAATCACCTCTTACAATAATTTTGTGAATGCATTGCATTCATTAAGAGATACAACCATTCCTAAATATAAGACAAGTTCTAGTACACTTATCAGAAAGCCAGTGCCTTGGTGGAACCAGAACTGTAATCAAGCTGTTTGTGACTCAGAAAATGCATTAAAGTATTACTTTTCTAAACCCACAATAGAAAACTGGATTAAGTATAAAAAATTAGATACAATTAAAAAAAGAGTATTAAAAGAAGAAAGAAATCTATCTTGGCAAAATTTATATAGTAGCTTCAATAGATTAACACCTGTCTCTCGAATATGGGGTTACATTAAAAAAATTAAAAAGATAGGTACTAACAGAAATAGAGAACATAACGATGAGTGGGTTTTAAGTTTCCTCAATAATTTAGCTGATACTACTGCAGTTGACAGAACTAGGCTTGATTATTTGTTTGAAAATTCTACTGAAAATGACATAAATGTATTTCTCAAGGACCAATTCGCTATAGAAGAGTTAAAAATATCCATTAAAAGTAGAAGGGATACCACACCGGGATTGGATGACATACCATACATATTGAATAAAAAGTTATATTTAAATGCATTGTTAATATTACTTAATATTTATAACAAATTATGGGAAGAGTTGATAGTACCAGAGTCATGGAAAACACAATGTGTTATACCTATTTTAAAATCTAATAAACCTGCAAATAATGCTTCTTCTTATAGACCCATTTCTTTATCACCTTGTTTAGGTAAACTTTTTGAAAATATGTTGAAAATAAGATAAGATTACTTTATTGAATCCCACAGCTTGATTCCTAATATACAGTTCGGCTTTAGAAAAGGCAGAAGTTGTGCTGAAAACTTTGTACATTTACTATCAGATTTGAGGCAGGTTAAATTAAGTCCCTCCCATGCTGTATGTGTATTTTTAGATGTGAAAGGCGCTTTTGATAACGTAAATTTAGAGGAACTTATTCAAGTATGTCATGATATAGGCCTACCAAAACACATTTTAATGTGGCTTTATTCCTTTAAGGAATAGAACAGTTTTTGTTAAGTATAACAACAAAATACATGGGCCTAAATCTGTGAATAAAGGCACAATGCAGGGGGCAACCCTATCTCCTTCACTTTATAGCTTGTATGTTTCCCAGATATTAACTTATTTAGAAGCACCTGATGTACATATTTTACAATTTGCAGATGACTTGCTTTTATATAGCATAAACCAAAACATAGAGAGAGCATCGGCTAGAATTAATAATGCTTTAATGCAACTATACAACTATTATCATCATAAGCTTAAATTAGATATAAGTCCAAAAAAGAGTTCAGTTTTAATTGTAAGTAAAAATGTTCAAATTTTTTATGACAATGCAGAAATACTAATAGTTCAGCAACATAAATTCCTTGGAGTCATTATTGATGATAAATTAAAATTTGATGAACATGTCAAACACATAAGTAAAAAGGCTCTAAATGGAATCAACATATTGAGATATTTAGCAGGAACTTACTGGGGTTCTGATCTCAACGTTTTGAGTATGTTATATAAAAGTATAGTTAGAAGCCATTTTGATTATAGCAGTTTAGCTTACATGCATGTCAACAGCACCTTACTGAAAAAATTAGATGTAATTCAAAATATGGGACTGAGACTTATTTGTGGAGCTATGCGTTCCACACCAATTAATTCACTAGAAATTGAAACGTGTATACCTCCATTGATACTACATAGGTTGATGTTGGCTGAATGGTGTTTTTTAAAAGTTCTTGCATCAACTAACAGTCCTTTGCATAATAAATTAATAATACACCCTCAAATCACTCTTACAATTTCTCCAAATATTTTATCTGCTGCCTCTTTGATTAATGGAACTTTACCAGAAATTCCAATATTATTTAAACATGTTAAAGATAATTCCAAAAACTTACGCCAATATGATATTTGGCCTGTCTATAAAATTCCCTTTAATAGTCTTATTAATAGTTCTGTAAACAACCATTTAGATACAGTGCACAATAAATTTGAATTTTTTCAATTTAAGGATGATAGACCAACACATTACACTATATACACAGATGGGTCTAAAACAGATAAATATGTAAAAGCAGCATATTATGGTCCACAAACAAGTTACACCAAGTGCATTAAAATAAACATAAATTGCAGTATTTTTGGTACAGAATGTTATGCTATTTATTGTGCATTGGAATATGTAAATAGTTATGTGAATAATGTACATAATATCCTGATAGTTACTGATTCTAGAAGTGTCCTAACCGCAATAGAAAATGTGAATATATCTTTTAAAGTAAATTATATATTGTATGATATTCGAAATTGTATAAAAGAGCTATATAGTAAGAATATATATGTAGAATTTGTGTAGGTACCTTCACACAGTGGCATTCCTGGGAATGAATTAGTTGATACTGCAACAAGGTCAGAGCACGATGAAGATAAGTCTGAATTATTTGAGGTTCCATTTACTGATTACCATGGGCATTTCAAAGAGCTTAACCGGCACTTGTGAAAGGATCACTGGACGATAACCCTAGAAAAGAAAGGCAAATGGTATGCTGAGATACAGAAAGATATACCGGTAAAACCTTGGCATTATAACCTCAAAGATATGAGGAGAAGATTTACTAGCAGAATAACACGTATGCGGCTAGGACATTGTTTGACTCCAGCTAATTTGAACCGAATTAATATATTTGATAATAGCCGTTGCCCTCACTGTAACTCCAGAGATACTGATTTGGACCATATTATTTTTCAATGTTCAAGTTTTAATATGCAAAGATTGATTTTAGTGGCTGAAATTTGTGATTGTGACTGAATAAGTTGGGACTGTCATTGCCTGCATCAGAGATATGCAGGCAATGACAGTCCCAACTTATTCAGTGACAGTGAACGTCCACAGAGTGTTCCCCGCCGAGTACAGGATCTATTAAAACACAAAAGTTACTATAAATCATTGTACGTATTATATTTATAACACAATAGGAAAAATTTAATTTGTTTTGTATAAATAGTGTAATTAAGTTGTTTTTTTTTGATATTAAAATATATTGTATTTAATTTATTTGATAAGGATTATATATATAAATAAATATGTAATAGGTAGATAAGTTTTAATAATAAGTTTTCTTTGTATATAGTATAAGTTCTTTATAAACATGTTTCCGACTGAAAGACGTAGTTTCTAAGGTCACGAATAAATTAAATTTTAAAAAACTTAATGAACTTAAATACAAGTTCAGTGAATCACAAACAAAGTGAATTTATCCATGTTAATTTAAGTCTAACCCTGATCGGAGTCTAAAATCCGCAAAAAAAAACTAAACACGCATGTAACAATACCAAGTTTCACGTGAGTAGTAATTTTTAAAGTTTACTAAGGATGTCTAGTGGAATTTCAAGCAAAAATCTTTTCGTTATAATTCGACGGTATTTACTAAAGAACACTCGACATTATACGTTTGTAGTGGTTAGTTTAACTTCTTTTAATCAAATAATTGTTCTATTAACTATCACAAGTGTTAAATCTCTTGCTTACAAAGTTATTAATTATTATTAAACATAGGCTATATTGACAAAATGCGTAAGTCGTAACTAAAGCAACTTGATACTTGCACGATGTTTGATGTCGTACTAAAAATTACTAGTAAGTATGGAAATGAGAAAGTTAAATAACTCGTAGGTATAGAGGGTGACATTGAAAACCTCATACTAAATATTCATAAGCCATTTGCCGTACCTTTACCTGAGAGCTTCTATGGAAATCTTATTTAAATCAAATTACAGTTTTGGTAGTCTAAATTTAGATAGACTGATAGATAACACTTTATTGCTCACTAAATAAATAATTACAAGAAATGTATGATTACAATGTTTTGGTAAAACCAACAGGCGGCCTTATCGCTTCCATTCAACCTAACTTAAACAATAATCTAAACTAATATTATATTCTTCGGGGTTTATATAGATAGGTATATTTGATAGCGTTATGCCTAAATAATCCTCATTTAATTCCAAAAACGTTTTTATGAATTCTGGTTATGAAGCATTCTACTTTGTTAAGTAAAACATCTTCATGAAACTTGCACATAAACCGTCTGTGTGACGGAGCGGAAATACAGTCCGTTCTTTTTTTTATTGAATGAGTTTAGCAGACTACCAGACCAGACACACTGGTGGAAAGCTGTTACCATCGCCTATGGACATTCGCAACACCAAAGGTTCTACAATTGCGCTGCTCTGTTTTGTTTCTGTTTCTTTAAATGCGGAAAGACCAGAGCCTAGCGGGATATTTATGGGGTGGTATTATTGTTAAATCAACGTGGTAGAGCCATGCTAGAATCATTATCTTGATTATAGCTCTTAGGGCCGGCTCGATCAGTGTGATACCACGCTCTCACAGAATATCGGCGTCAATCGGTTCGCCTGAGCTAATCGTGTTTCGTGCGATGGGTGTCAGTTCCGATGGCTCACTTCCCGCTCCTCCTATTCGATTCTATATCCCAACACCCTTATCGCATTCCTCCTGACTGATATCACTATGCTATCCCTGTTATTCCATCCCTCCTATCCTATCCCCTCTATACCATTCTAAAGGGTGTCAATATGGACAGTCTGTTAGTTTGCCAGCTTCTCAATAATAAAAAAATACATTTATTCGTGGTTTCTCCTGCAAGAGATAAATTTACGTTGTAAATGAGAAATAATCACGTAGATATGATGTATTGTGTAATAAACTTGATTTTACCTCTTTTTACATAGAAAATAAGTCAAGTATCTAGTTTTTCTCATACGCAATTAGTTTAGGCGCAGCAGTATATCGTAATAAACTTTTATAAAAATATTTTAGTTTAGCTCTATATCGTTCATCTTAGATGCTAATATGACAGTGAGAAGTTTAACCGAAATCTATGCTAATAATAAATTCAAATTCAAAGTGGAGTTTGTATTTGATATATTACTTCGTTTTTGGCCCCTTTCTATGAGAACATATTTCCTTACAATTTATTAATTATAGCTCTACTCATATACTCATATAAAATTCAGTGTAGTTATTTTAAATCAGACTTAAATTACATTTTACTTAAGTTTTTAGGATACATAGTAGTGGGTTATTTAACCGTTGTAGCTATCTTTAAGACTGGTCATTTTGTAAAATAAAAACAAAATTGCCTCCTACATACAGCTTATTTGGTACTGAATCCACTACGAACGTAATATACATACATACATTTGATGCCGGAAAATCTAAGCTATCTCATAGCATACAAGATAAGTTTACACAGAAAAGTTCGCGTGAATATTCCTAGTATTACATAATAGCCTTAAGTGTGCACAAATGCATCTGAGTGGTTTAGCTTGATTGCACATTATATCGGACGAATTGGCGCCAGTTTCAATTAACTGCCTGTTATTTCTGTTCCGCTCCTGAAATGTGCGCTGGCGCAATGACCGACCATCCCAGTGAAATTAGCCGCGTACTTGCGAACGTTTGCACTATGCATGCGCATTGCCGACGCTAACCGCAGACCTCCTACAAAGCTGAAATGTGGTTTTTCTATTAGTACCACTTTTTCATTGCCCGAATATCTCCATCCCTCTTTATGACACTTTACCAACAATTATCCCTCGTCCCGTTAACCTTAACTATCTTCTTACTTTAGTTCATTGCAAACATGTATATACTTAATTTAAATTTTTAACTCTACATATGTATAAAATTATCCTTTCCTGTCTAGGAAAGGATAATTTTAGGGATATATAAGGGATTTTTAAGGATAGTTGTCTAACTGCCCAGCAAAACATACAGATAAATTTGAATGAATGAATGAATTTATGACAACGTAGGTATTTGTTAGTAAATTGTAAAAATGCAATTGCAGCGCCATCTATTTAGCTAATCCGTCTATTCTATAGAAACGATTTATCGGGATAAAAGGTATCCTAAGTGTTGATTTGGGATATAAGCCATCTCTGTGTGTAATTTCGTTCGTATACGTTCTGCAGTTTTGAAAAAGGGTGTAATGGCAGCGCCATTTTTTTCAATATTTTCGTCTATCCCGCGAAAACTACGTCATTTATCAGGATAAAAAGTATCTTAAGTTACGCCCCGGAATATGAGCTTACTCTGTGTCGAGTTTCATTTAAATCCGTTCAGTAGTTTGTGAATTATCCCCTCTGATTTTTGTCACATTTTTAAAAGCAATGTACAAACTCGAACCATTTACAGATTTATTATAGTACACATAGATAAGTCTACTTACATATGTACATAGGTTAATATATTAGAAACTAAAAATAACTATAAAAATAAAATTGACTTGAATGGAGACCTATTTTAAGATGTAGCGAGAATTGAAAGTCGCGATGTGTCTAGTTTGAAGCCTCGCTGCAAGAAATTGCCACTAGAAACGGAAACTGTGTTTACCAGACTTGACGAGCGAGCATGCAAACGTACCTACTCGAGGGAAATATTTCGTATAAATATAAATTGTATGAAATTCAAATCTGACAAAGGTGACTGTATGGAAGACTGATATAAATACTTGTGCCGTGGTATTATAATACATTTTAGCAATAACAGCACCTTTGTGTTTTCGTCATATCCCTCCGTCTGTACATGTCTCCTGTAAGCGACAATCATTTTTCTCAGAAATCACTGGGATTATATGTTGAAAGATATATAAATAAGTGTATATATCGTGACACAAGGGTGTAGAGAAAACGTGAAAAAAATTACGATTATAAACTTTGCTGCGATACATATTAATTAAGAGTTAGAAATTTATCGATACAAATACTTAGTGGTGTTTATTTTCGTTAGGGCCTTGAAAAATAGATGAAGAATAAATACTTTTAACAAAAATTTGTTTCTACAAGATCCGTTAAATAGTTTTTGATAGATATCATAGGTCATTTTCTGATTTTCTACAGAATTATCTTATGACTAAAGACTTTCATACGACATCGCCGGTGTAAAATTTGCTACGACTCCATATTCGACTGGAAAAAATCTCATCTTCAGTATGAAAATTAGTCCATATTTATGTCCCTGATGGTGGAGCTTTATCTGGAAATGTTAAAGTTTTAGGCCATTTTACCCAGATATGGCGATGGGTTTAAGGTGTTATTTGAGTTTGATTAGTTTGATTTGTTAATGACGTTAAATATCGACAGATGACGTATATATATCTACTAATGTAGCTATACGTTAATGGCGTTATTTTTTAACGCTTTATATAACACGCATTCTGCCAAAGCCTAAATCTATAAGACTAACGCAAATGAAGTCCCAGCATTATAAGTAAATTCATATTTAAAACTAAATTTCATGGCGATTGATACGATTGGTGAACCAATTCTAGGCCGTGAAACGAACAAACATTCAAAGTAAGTCACTTTAACGTTTACATATTAGTTTGGGTAATTAACAGCCAGATCAATTGAGATACTTTTCAATATCAACTTAACAAAATGTCAATATCGACTAGATCTTGCACGAGCATAAGTATTATGTCATGACGTCAAATATTTAACAAGTCAAATAGCGTGTTAATAATTATTATTGTTTAAAGATTAATTTAAGAAAAAGCTATCAGTCAAATCTTCATCTCTCCGTATTTAATTTCCAAATTAATTTTGAATTCTACATAATGTTAAACCATTCCTTCAAATTTTACTTTATTTCAACTTCAATAATTAACGAAAATTATTTTTATCTTGATCACCTACCTGATTGTTCCTCACGCTGCTCGCTATCTGTTGTGGTCGGTAAAGAGATATAATGATTTTTAACTATAAATATCCTGATTTTTATGTTATTTAATTGGTTTAAACATAATCAACACAATAGTGGATCATTCAGACGTGTATTTCCCTCAAAAATATCAATCATATTTAAATAACAGTCTGTGAAAAAATAGGTTTAAACTAATGAGATCGTAACGACCGCAACACTATCGGCTGGAGATTCTCATTCCTCATTTTTTGAAACATGTGTGACCATGCAATCCTCAAAGTCGGTTTTCTTGCGCACCTCAAAAATATGAAACGCACTCCTAGCAAGAGATTTTACAGTGTACGACAAGTGGCTTCAGAAAGAAATGTTATACAATTATTTCCATGGTGACGGCGAACCTTTGTTATTAAAAATAACTACAAGCGACGGTAACTATATACTTACTATCAGGTAGGCCGTCAGTCTAGCAGCAACCAGATAATAAAAATATAAAAACCAAACAACAAGAAACATAAAAGAATATTTAAAGATAATACTATCAAATAATAACTGTATAATAATAAATAAATAAATAATAAATAACTTTATTCGTCAATAAAGGTTAGATAGAACTTTACAAATAGATACCGAATTACTCAGAAATAAATTGCAAATACCATACATAATCTGATATTTCCACCCAACTAAAATTAATTAAAGAAATAGGTTAGTTTTCGTCATTTGGCTACAAAACTTCTATCTCTTCTTCTTCTATCTTAAAATCTCTCAATGCATCACTTTTTATACTTTATAAGTTCTATCACCTTGTTTTTTTTTAAATTTTCCATCCGCGATAGTTTGGAACAGAGATACACGCTTTTTACGACTGAAAGCGAATATCTATTAAAATATTGACATGAATGAAAAAGTTATAAAGAAACACGCTTACGACATTTAAAGATCTGACCAAATACTATGTACACTGAAAATCAATTTTCATTTCTCAGTTACATTACAGTACAGTGACTACCCTTATTTCTTGTCAACTTATTTTCTGCCCAACTTTATCCATAGAGAACTAGTGGTTTCTGAGAAATATTGCTGTGGTGTACATATACCTATAGAAAGGCGGACATAACGATTGTATAAGGCTTCCAATGGTCACAGAACCCTTAAAAAGTATAGAAATAAAATAAAAAGTATTACTTTAAAATCAGTCATCACATATAAACCAATTTTTTTTAAAGTAACATACGTATGTAAATATGTCTGATTGTGTTTAGACAGAAATTTTAATTAAAAGCCCACTTTGAAATGTTAATTTCAAGTTTGACGTGGGCTTTCAACTTCTCAAATTGCGTAAACAATCTATCAGTGGAAAACAATTTTGTATAAAATGTATTTTCAGTTCGAAGTTGTGGATCGTGGCTGCGCGCTCGACTTCCAGCAGAACGTTTCATCGATATATTTTCATTTAATTCCAGTCTATTCTACAACAATAAATCAAATATTACTTCAAAACAGAAACAATACAATACAAAACTTTTATTTATAACCAACCGTCTTCTTATAGAAGAGCATATTATCTATTACATCTAAGGCAGTGGGTAGTGATACTTTGAGTCGTAATATGATCCTGCCCATCCTTAACATCATACTTCCTATCATCACTCATATTTTTAACTATTCCATTTCTAGCAGTATCTTTCCAAATAGTTGGAAAGAAGCCCAAATTATTCCCATTCCAAAAAAACCAAATCCATCCTCCTTTTCCGAATACAGACCAATTTCCATCCTACCTTTTTTATCCAAAGTCCTTGAACGCCTTATCCACAGTCAAATTAGTGTTTTCTTGAACAACAATATCCTTTTAAATCCTCTACAATCTGGCTTTCGACCCGGTCATAGCACTGCCACTGCCTTAGTTAAAGTTACAGACGATATCCGCCTCGCTGTGGAGCTTGGCAACATAACTATTCTTACATTGTTAGACTTTAGTAATGCTTTCAACACCGTGGACTTCGATATTCTGCTTGGCATATTATGCTCACTTAATATATCTCCATCTGTAATTGAGTGGTTTCGAAGTTACCTGTTAGGGCGCCGACAACGTATTCGCATTGAGGATACATATTCCGCTTGGTGTAATACTTCTGCCGACGTACCACAGGGTGGCGTTTTATCTCCTTTGCTTTTCGCGATGTTTATAAACTCAGTTTCCAAAAAACTTCAATGCTCCTACCACCTTTACGCAGATGATCTCCAAATTTACAGGCATACCACTGTCGACAGACTTGCTGAAGCTATTGATCTCACTAATCAGGATTTACGTAATATATCTGATTGGAGTAAGGCATATGGACTAACTGTGAATCCTTCAAAAACACAGGTAATTTTGGTGGGTAGTTCCAGGATGGTTTCCAGGATAAGATATCCTTTGCTATCGCAGATTATCTTCGAAGGAGTTCCTATATCTTTTAGCACCATAGTAAAAAACCTGGGCGTTTATATTGATAGTCATCTCTCCTGGAGCCTCCTAATTCAGGAAGTCAGTAGGAAGATGTTTGCATCTGCAGCTGCACTTCGAAGACTGCGTAATTTCCTTCCTCATGCGACTAAAACTGTACTTGCACAATCTCTGCTCCTACAAATTCTAGATTATGCCGATGTCAGCTATCTTGATCTTACTGAAAGCCAACTGTAAGCTTGAGCGACTTCAAAACTTTTGCATACGATTCATATTTGGTTTGCGTAAATATGACGTTTCACGTTTCAGAATTCCGCGCTAAACACAAGTGGCTTCCAATACGTCTTCGCCGGAATGCTCATATACTGTCTCTTCTGTATAATACATTAGTTAACCCTCAAACCCCTGCATACCTCAAGGAACAATTTCATTACCTATATTCCGGTAACTTAAAGTCTCTCAGATCCTCGGAAAATTTGTTACTTAAAACTCCTCTGCATACAACTAGCTTTTATGGCAAATCCTTCACAGTCCAAGCAGTTCGTCTTTGGAACGCACTGCCTGTTAATATCAAGCTAGCCAAATCACTGCCTATTTTCAATAGACTTGTGAAGGATTATTACAGCTCTATTTAAGGATGCAGCAGCAGTTATTGTCATTTTTTCTAGTTTTATATTTATTTATGTAAGTGTATTTTATAATATTTTATTTACATATTAGTATAATTTTTATTAATGTATGTATATTATATCATTATGTATATATTTATAAGATATTGATTCGAAGGTGAGAATATTGCAACATACCTCTGTTCTTATCAATTTTTTCTCCATCCAAAGGTTGTCTGGAAGAAATCGCTAATAGCGATAAGACCGCCTATTGTATTGTAAACTTATATTTCTGTTAACTGTATCTTTTAAAGTACAATAAAGCATATTCATTCATTCATTCTTCATTTTAATATTTAAAATGTTATTTAATGTAAATATGTATATAAATATTATTTAATGTAACTTATTGGTTATACGTACATACTTGGTAACCCAATTGTTTTCATTGTCTGTGTTTGTGAATCAACCTCTTCTAAAAGTTATATGAATGAAAGTTTAAACCTATCAATAAATCATAAAAGTTTTATTCAATCAAGTGAAACCTTAATTGTAAAGTAATAAAATATACATAATATATATTATTAAAACTTATAAGAATCTAATATAAAATAAAGTCGGGTTAGTTACACCATTTATAACTCAGAAACGGATGGATTGATTATAATCTTTGATTTCTTGTATTTGTCTCCACGGGAAATAGCAGAATAACTATGAATAATACATGAAGCATAGATAAAGTAAAAACTTTGTACCCCTTTTTACGAAAATTGCGCGGACGGAGGAGTATGAAATTTCGCACACTTATAGTTTATATAGAGAAGGAGTGCAGAATGTTATTTTTTTTTAATTATGCATAAAAAATACTTTCAATCATTAAAAGAAACATTGCACACACTTCTTTTGTTTATAGTAAAAGTCAAATTAACAGTGTAGCCTTGGCGAAATCTATGATTATAGAAGTATAAGTCTTTGACAACAGAACCTTAATAATGTTCAAACTTATAATTTAAATTAATTATGGTCGAATTTCGACCACTAGTAACTATGAATACATAGAAAAATTCGTAGAATTTTTATTTTAATAAATAGATTTGGAATTCCGCCTTATTCCACAATTGACAGCTCATGTCACACACACTTATATTTATTTTTCGTAAATCTAATAATGCCGCTTTAATTTTCATCAAAACTAGTCGCGAGACTCCTTCGAGTATTTTTCACTATTTGTTATGGTTTTGGATTTAACTAAAGAGGCGCGGAACTTAAAAATTCACCTTTATAATTTTTCTGTACTTCTGTATATCACTGAAGTTCTCTTAAACCTCTGGACTGATTTTGATTACATTTTTTGTGTGTATTTGAGTGGATCTGGAAAGGCTTAGATTCATAGTTGGATCCGGTAAATGGCGCTGGAATCGGATTCGAAGATTTTGATGTCATTTTTTGTGTTTTTGAGTGGATCCCGGGATGATATAAATTCACAATTGGATCCGGTAGGTGGCGTTGAAATCGGGTTCTAGAATTTAAGGATGTTTTGTGTATATTGGTGCGGTGTTCCGGGATGGTTTAGATTCCCAGTTGAACCCGGTAGAGGGCACTACAATAAGAGTCTAAATTTTAATTTTTTCAGGGTGGGATAAGGTCTCCCAAGTCCGTTAGTACCTAAATTATAAGTAACTAGTTAACTCCTGTTAATTCAATGGGTTCAGCGACGCAGTGTGTTTTAGTATCCCTAACGTTGTCACATCACATTCCCTGTCTTTTCTGTTCGTTTTCAATTAGAGGACTGAAACCCATACAGAGCAACCTTCTCTCTGTGCCTTCAATATTTTTTTGAACGACCGACCTGAAACCAACCGACCAATTGTTCCAAATACGCTTTCTTAGCATTTTGATTCTGTCACATTCGTTCTACGTGACTGTGATAATGTAGACCTCGGCTAAAAGATGTTCTCAATTTCGAGATTAGTCTGTATCCTCCTGCTACCATAATCTTGCCTCGTTGTATCTAAAAACATACCGAAGACCATCGGAGTGTCACAAATACATCTTTACTAATACTAATATTATAAAGAGGAAAGATTAGTATTTTTGTATGTTTATAACGAATAAACCCAAAAACGACTGGACCGATTTGTAAAATTCTCTCACCATTCGAATGTTACATTATTCCTGATTATAGGCTATATAAAAATTTGGGATCCCTTCTAAAATTTCAATAATCTAACCCATCAATTTAAACAAAATAGTTGGCGCAGGAATCGGGTTCTACGAATTTGATGAAATTTTATGTGTGTTTGAGTGGATCCCGGGATGGTTTAGAATCACAATTAGACCTGGTATCTGGCGCTGGAATAGAGTTCTAGATTTTATTTTTTCAGGGTAGGGCAACGTCTGCCGAGACCGCTAGTTATACCTATAGACTTATATATACGAATGTATATAGACTTATTTTAACAAGCACTATAATACACTTGATAGAACAAATCTTCTCATCACATATGTAGGTATATATTACGTTTTAAAAACACTGGGGTGACGTACGCTAGTTTATTATGAAATTAATCTTTGGACACTAACATCCTATTAGAAAAATAGATATGCCAAAACATTTCGGCGTTGGAATAAAATACACAGATTATTTTGCTACGACGTTACTCTTTTCACTTATAAAAATATGTCTTGTACGAGTACATGCGTGTTTATTTCTTTATCACAATATTTTCAATGTTGTGGTTTGTGGCAATATCCGTATCTAATTTAGTTATGCAAATAAAAACATTATAACTCAACACATGTTTGACATGATTATATTATGTAAATATAGTTTCAAATTTTCTTTAAATCCGCAGTAATATATAAATGTGAAAAACGTTAAGCGGGTTATAGATGCGTGACCAATTACGTGTACATATGGCTCGATGACTTTTTCGTACGTGTGTCACCTTAAATATACGAACTTTTAGAAGCGAAGATTATCGATGCTTAAGTACGCGTAATTAATTTGA
Source organism: Dendrolimus houi (assembly GCA_039645545.1). NCBI lineage: Eukaryota > Metazoa > Arthropoda > Insecta > Lepidoptera > Lasiocampidae > Dendrolimus > Dendrolimus houi. Next base: position 16,005,897 of record CM077127.1, on the reverse strand, counting down.
AACTTTAGACTTATATCCAGTTTGTCTCTTATACACGGAATTGGACGTAAACTGATTATTGTGAAATTATTTAAATAGATAACGAGGATTAATAAACATACTTTTAATCCCGGAAAACTTAATCAATTCCCATGGAATAAAAAATTAAAAAATTATGTTAAAAAAGTCCTGTAGAGAGCCCAATTACTTAATAAAAAATAAAAGACAACAGTGTAAAACCAACCTTCTTCTACACTTCATTTTCTCAAGGTCCCTTAAACGGTGAACTTTCAGTTATCAGTATATTTTCCTACTGAACATTTCTTACTTTGCCTACATTCACGGTAGAGTGAATTTCGTGACTAAGAATATGGGTCGAATACTTTACTTGCGAACCGGTTTCTTACGTTGACGGACCTATATTTAATACGTAAGTATAGAAAGAAAGGTGAAAATCCCCTTTTGTACACCCTCTTCCCTCATCAATCTTGACTTTTTGCTAACATATCAACTTTTGCGGATTACTGAACCGGTGTCGTTTATAAAAGAAGGTATTTTTTTACGTTAAGTCCTTAAAAAGTTTGAACTTTTATCTTGATCCAGTTTATGAACTTTACACATATATCATATAAACTAGGGCTATCGCCGTGGTTTTGTTTATGTAAACTTTATTTCCTTATCTCATAAAAGCTCTTAAGCATTACGAAATTTTTGAAGAACGTCTACATGACATTGTTTATTATTATCATTCTAGCTTCATGTCTCGGTTGCGGCGTGAGAAGCACCCGCTTCAGCGACTGGGATCAGTTTTCCTACCTTTTCTTCTCTATTTCTCACGATCCCCGGCATTCCTTATCGTACCACCGTATACATATCAACTCCTTACGACGTTAAGCCAGTATTCGTTGTTCCTCCCTCTTTTGCTGGGAACTATTAGCGGCGATACGTCGACATTTTGACGGAACTTGCTGGTTTGTAACCTTACTAACCTACGCAACATTCTTGTGCTGTATCAGCTATGTCACGGATATTAAGGCTACTGCGGATGTGAGAGTATCTGACGCAGTCCTTTCGCGTAACTTCACATATCTACCGCAACACATTCATAACCACGACACACAGTTCTTGCATTATTAAAGTGCATACAGATCACGCTTCATAACCATACAAAAAGATAAATTAAAGAATTAAGTAACTTTAGATTTATAGACAGCTGTTTTCACTTCAACCAGTATTTTGAGGCCACAATTGAGTCCGTCAAAAACATAAAAAATATCCACACCACATCTCGTTTAAAGTGATTCAGAACCAAAGAAAGGAAGGACCAATAAATATTGCAAGAAATAGACTCTCTTTTCACTTTGAGTACTAAAGCCACACACGCGGCTGCGCTTGCGTAAGCTTCGCATTAGTATTGTAGATGTCAATTTGTGCTAGTTTTATGATTATAAACGTTATTTAAAATATTACAATGGATGATGGTGCGCGCAATGATTTACATAAGAACAAAGGGCGAAACAACAATATGGCCGCGAAACATCTCGCGCGCAGCAAGCTTCACACCGCGCTCTATAAACGTGCCTTCGGACGCATCCCTTGTTTTACCACAAAGCCATTATTACAATACTAAATTAAAATATATAATTTCATCGCTCACAAGTAAGGTATTATTTTCTGGGATAATAAATGAGCTATATACGTGTATCTACCTCCTTATCAAAAGTATATACGATTATAACAGATTGTATTTCAAAAAGTTCAAAATAAGATCCAAGAAAGCCATAAATAAGCTTTCATGTTTATAAATTAACACTAAATCTTGTTAGGACCACCTGCATAAATAACTGCATATCCATCGGAAACTACCTTATTTTTTTCAAGAAAAGTATCAGATCATTCCTTGTATAGAAAGTATACATGTTTTTACCATTGGTATATCATGTTCTGTTAGTTAAACTTTTCTCTCATAGACTTTGAATACGTATTCCCAGTATGTCCCAACTATTACAAGAATCTGTTTAATTCAAAATCGTGAACAAATTAGCTTTCACAAATACATACATAGCATTGCATAGATGGACAATTTTCTCATGAAAATATTTAAAAAACTGAACTCCCTCAATGGGAGAAGTTATTTTACAAAAACGTTATCATTTGTAATATGAAATGTTAGGAAATATAAGAACTTTTTCTTAAGTTTTCGCGACTTGTATACATAATAAAACTACGTTTTATTAAATATAAGAACTTTTATCTGAAAGGGTCAGTGGGTGCAAAGCTTAATTAAATTTTTAAACAAGAAGCCTTAATCTTTATGATGTCTAACAGACCAGACTAGTTGTTTATTTTTATGAGTAAAGTAAAAAAACCAAAGAAATAGTCTGCAATAAAATGTTTAAAAATAAACGGCTCCAAATAAGAAGCGTTAATGTAGAATACATAGACGAAGCGTCGCGGGGAGCGGAATCCGGGGGCAAGTATCGTTAGTACATACTTCCTTTTGTGTACGAAGTTACGAACATCCTGCGTAACAAGCGAACAATCCTTGCGTAGCAGAAGACGCAAACTTCGTAGGAGGCTGATTTTGGTGGTTTGGTTAGTTACCCGCTTGTCGTATTTAGGATCTATATTTTTATATCTGTAATAGTTTACCCCGCGTCTACGTCGCGGGTCAAACTCTAGTGCGTACCTGTTGTTTAAAGAGCAGGCGTTAGTACCTACAGGTTACATTGTGTTAAATTTTATGTCAGTACTATTTGCCCCCTGAAGGTTCGCTTCATTTTATACCGTAAACAATCCATCTCCCGGGATGAAAATTATCTACGTCCATTTTCGGTATTAAAATTACATAAAATATGTACAAAATTACACCAAAACCAATCTAGAATTCCAGTAGTTTGTTCGTGAAAGCTTAACAGACAGACAGATCGGAGTAACAATCACATTTTTATAGATGATGAATTATTATATCTTCTAAACTTGAGAAATGATTGGTCTCCCATACAAACTTTCATCCCCTATTTCAAGCTGTTCTAGATTTGTTTATCTATCTGCAATCTACATAAATGATAAAAAAAGCTAAAAATTCCCAAAAATGACCAAATTCCAAAAATGACCACAATGCCAAAAGTGCCCAAATGACCAAAATGCCAAAAAAGACAGAAGCGTCAAGTGCCAAAGATGATCATAATGCCAAAATTACCAAAATGAGAAGAATGCCAAAAGTGCCAAGTGCCAGAAATGATCATAATGCCAATAAATGACAAATGTGCCAAGTGCCAAAAATGACCATAATACCTAAAATGACTAAGCCAAATATGACAGAAATGCCAAAAGTGTCAAAAATTACCAATATGCCAAAAATGACCATAATGCCAAAATGAGCAAAATCGCCAATGACAACAAAATGACAAAATTAAGCAAAATGGCAAATCACAAAAAAACTTATCCTACTTTCTGGGATAACTTTTATATAAATCTATCCCATTATCCGGGATAAATAGTATCCCTTGTCTACCTTAGATGTCAAAATTACATATATACCAAATTTCAGCCAAATCGGTCCAGTAGTTTTTTCGTAAAAGCATTACAAACAAAGAGACAAATATGTTTATATCCCTGAAACTATCCCATTTTTCGGGGTAAAAAGTGTCTTATGTTGATCCTCGGCATCGATAATATATATATACTGAGTTTCATACAAATCGCTCCCGTAGTTTTTCCGTGAAAACGGAACAGACAGACAAACACAGTTACTTTTGCATTTATAATATTAGAAAAGAAAGAAAGAAAGAAAATAATGTTTATTTAGAGTTATTTAAAATTATAAGTCTACATAAGCAGTTTAATAAAAGCCGAAATTAACTAACTCTAAAAAGGCCCTAACTCAGCAAATGCTGGTTGATAACAACCAGCGCTGGTCTTCCGTTAGTGTCAAGCAGCAACGTCACCTTCACAGAAGAAAAAAATAATAAAAAAATAGCTAATGAACATTTAATATTATTAATATTTAGAATAACATGAAACAAAGAATAGACATATTTTGAAAATTTTAATATAAGTACATAATATGTTATGAAATAATTATTGAAACTGAAAATAATGATTTTGAAAAATAATATTAGGTACGTTACAAACAAAAAGATATTAAATTAAATAGAACTATAACTATGAAAAAGATTCAAGCAGGCTTACTAAAAGGCGCTTGTATCAAGTGCGAGATCTGCTTACTGCATTTGGTGTTCGTACAGGAACGCTTTCAGTTTAATTTTAAAAATATGTGCACTTCGAACGGTTCTTATTGGTGGCGGGATATTGTTCCAGCACCTAGAAGCCGAATACCGGAAGCTGCCTTTAAAAGCAGCTGAATGATGTCGCAAAGTAATAAGCTGTACTGCACATTGCCGTAGATTAGTAGATCTCTGTGAGCCTGCCCATAGAAGTTTTTCAAATAAACACTTAGGTGCTTTGTTTTTAATTACACCGAAAAGTAGACATGCGAGATGAAGCTTACGCCGGTGTTTCATTTTAAGTATTGAATAATCATTTAAAAATGGGGTCACATGTCCTCTAAATGGTATTTTAAATCAGAATCGGGCACATGCATTTTGAACTCGTTGGATGAGTTTCTGTGTTCTTACTAAAAGACGAGGACCGATAACTATATCAGAGTAATTGAGTTGGGATAAGATTAACGACTCAACCAATCGAATTCTGAGACTCTGATTTAGATATCGTCTATTACTATTAATAGGGATAGTCCCCGGCACGGTTCTTGAGTGATCACCTTGACCTAACCGCACTGATATTTCGGTTCTTTTTCGAAGTATAATGTATTACCCATTTCGAGTAAAGGTAATTATGGTTATGTTGATAAATCACATCGCGTCGGCTACATTCAATAACCATAAAGCAATTCCTAACATCACGCCGACCGCTCAAGATCCGTGCCGAGACTATAGCAATTTGTAGTTGTTTTGTGTGTATCGCATGTGGAAATAAATATATATTTTTTCTTTTTGTTTGTTTTTCGACATAATTTAATTATTTGTTAGTATGATACGATGAGACAAAGACGCCCCATAAAATTTATATTCTTTACGAGTAGACCAACATAATTATGCGTTCAATGAATGCCTCGCTCCCGCCCGACGCTCCGCTTCCGTATGTCTCCGCACTTAAAATTACCAACACAAAGCTCCGTGAACAAAGTTGCAAGATTAAACGCCCATGGTCCACTAGATGCTTGGGGGCTATGAAGCCGCGGCTGCCGGGTGGGAGGGCGTTACCAACACAAAGCAATCAAAACTTTCGCCTCTTTCCACGTTTACTCTTGTAAAATTCATCGTACGAGTGAAAGATATTTCAACATTATTCATCACTCCGCACTTGAAGAATGGAATATTAATTACTCATAATATTTCTTTGCAATCATCACTTTTGCTTGGTTATACAAAATGAATAAACAGCTCGTAATACTTCTTTCTCCATACTAATTAATGTAAAAATGAGTTCAGTTGAAGTTCTAATTATGTACAGGCATGTGCGTTCTCAATTCACAGTTTTCAATATGAACGCAATTCTACAAAATTATTATGTCTAAGGGCCGCTTGCATAAGGTTGCTTAAATTTATTTAAGAAACACAAAACGCATTTAACACCCTTAAATACAATTAGCGTCTTGCACAACGTAAAATTTGCCGCTAAATACGTTTAAAGAACTGTCAATACATTTTGTGTAAAAGGTATATAGGCAGTTTAATATGATTAACTAATTTTGAATTTAAAAGCGGTTTTTATGCAAGTGGCCCTAAGTAAATTAGCTTCGAAAAGTGTTTGCGTTTGTATATATAGTATACAAACTGTAAATATACAAATACTATATATAGTATATTAGGTTGGGGAAAAAGTTTCTTCGCATTTTATATAAAAATTCAAAAGGTTTTTTTATAAAGTTTATTTACATTTGACTAAAGTATGTAGGTGCCATTTTGTTGGATAACTTTTTGCCATCTTGTAGGTAGGTAGGGACGTGATCCCATTGCTATAAAAATTTTGGGGCTTCTGTATATATAAATACATTTTGAAGAAGAAAATGTATTTATAATCAAAAGCTAATGGTGAAAGTCAAATAAATAATAATTATTTACATTGCTAATTGTTGTGAGGTCTGACAATTTAGTTTTAGTTTGATAATTACGTAATGAATTAATTGATTTCATTTGTGATTCATTCTTGTTATTTATTGTTCAGTGTTATTATTTGTTGCTTATTGTTGTTATTTGATACTAAGTTTGTTAATTAAAAATGGTTTCGGTGTTGAAACGTGGTCGAGGTAAGCTTTTGACTTCCCAAACTAAAGAAGTTTTATATAATTTATACAAATATTTCGAAAATGAGTGCAATAGCAATCCGAGCAGTATTATGACTCCCGCTCAATTAGTTGCTAAATCAACCGGATCATTGACTTCCATGGGAAAGGTGCTATCAGAAAGCAAATTTCATTTTTCAGACCACCAATTTAGTATTAAAAAATATGATTTATGTTAATTATTTATTATTTTAATATCGTTTAATATTATTTGTTTCAAATTAAATACCTGCCTATAAAAATATATAAAAAGTGTTAGTTTATTGATTTATTTGCTGACCTTACACTACTACAAACGTCTTGAAGCTAATTTGCCTGTAGATACTTAGAATACGCTTATATTTTGAATTTCGATTCTTATTCTATAAACAGTAAAATTATGTTAGAAGAATTGGTACGACTAAGATACGGAATAGGTACCATAATTTTAAAAGTTGACATTTGCTAATTAATAATGAAAAATCCTTTGTGACACACCAGCAATTCACACGTTTAACATAGTGAGTGACACAAAATCGAAATATGTATATAATTTTAATTAACAAAGTTAATTAATTATAAATGAATGAATGAATGAAAAATCTTTATTGTTCACCAAAAATTAAAACTATGTTCTTAAAACTAAGTACAGTAAATGTTGAACAAAGGGCGGCCTTATGGCTTAAAGCGATCTCTTCCAGGCAGCCCCCTAAGCTAAGGACAATATTAAGACAACAGTGGCGGTGAAGACAATTAATAATAAGAAACATTCCAAGAATAAGTAAATAATAAACTTTATATACTACACAAAAATGAGATGTATTATACTATATATAGAACCAGCAGCATGTTTTAGACTTGCGAGGACCAAAAATATTTAGTAACCATCAGTTTAAAAGACAATATGGATTTAGCTTGTCTGATATTGAGTGGTACTGAGTTCCATAAACGGACAGCCTGTACTGTGAAAGAGTTATCAACGAAGGAAGACGTATGTACAGGTGTTATTAAGGAGAGATTATTACTAGAGCGCAAATAACGGGAATTAGAAAGATGTAGGAAATCAAAACGTTCCTTTAAATACGGAGGGGTACGAGGATCAAAAAGGATATTGTACAAAAGAGAGAGTAAGTGAACATTCCAGCGAAGGCGAATAGGTAACCATTTAAGCTTCTTGCGATATTTGGAAGCATGGTCATATTTGCGCAACCCAAATATAAACCGTTACATTGCTTTATTTAGCATTCGTTAGGTGAGGCTTATCCATTAAGGCATGACAAACTTTAATACGTAAGCTCAAAAGGATTCAGAAACACACATGAGTTAAAACGAGTCAGGGGAGGGCACAAAGACGAGAGAGCGTATACGTGTCGGATTCAATTATATGCTAATTTCACCAACCATATCACTGTTCATAGAAAATTAGCAAACGGTTAAATGGGTTTTATTTATTTAAAATATTGAGTTAGCGTCACACTCATAGAGATTGTAAAGTAATTTTATTGCTCTTAAACTAACAGTCCTTCTGTTACTTTAAGAGCATTAAAATTATTTTTATTCTAGACACCTATTTGCGATTACCGCAGCTTTTTCTTTCCATAAAACCTCATTTCAGTACAACATAATATTATTATCTATAATACTAATATTACATAGACAAACGATATGAAACGAATAAACTCAAAAACTACGGGACCAAATTCAAAAATTCTTTCACCATTCGAATGCTACATTATCCTTGGTTAATATATATATATATATATATATATATATATATATATATATATATATATATATATATATATATATAGATTATATAAAATTTGATAATAATAAAAATAAAATAAAACTTCAATAATGTAATCCATCAATCTGAACAAAATAGTTGGTGCTGCAATCGGATTCTAAATTTAATTTTAATTTTAATTAATTTAATTTTAATTTTTTCAGGACAGGACAACATCTGCCGAGACCGCTAGTAATAATATAAATGAATAATTAACATTATTATAATGTAAATAACACGTCACTCGTCTTACATTCTTCACTCAGGTCTAATATACTAAAATTACCTACTCTATATATCTAAAACATATACAAGCCTGTGAAATCGTAAAATATACAAATAGGATTCAAGAACAACTTTTATTTTTATAATAGCAAATCAGCAGCTATAGATAAACTTAATAGAGAAAGCGATTGGTATTTCTGTAACTTAAACTGATTTTGTATGTAAAATCATAAATGCTCCGTCATTTGTTACTAAGAGCGGTTCGAAGATTAGGTGTTGATTAAGTATCTTATACGTAGGCATCAGAAGGCTGGTCGATCAACATTTAGCATTCCCGCGAGGAAACGTAGCCGGCCTTCTGGGCATCTTACCCATAGAAGCCGGTGACCTTGACTCTGTATTGTATAACTAAAAGGACAAGTGTATAAATCTATCATTAGACCTGTCCTTCTGTATAGCAGTAAAGCGTGGCCTGTACTTGAGCAACACAAGCAAGAGCTACGTGTCACGGAGATGATTTTGCTGCGTTGGACGTCTGAAGTCACGCGGAAGTACCGCGTTAGAAACTCTCATCCGCGACAACCTCCATAGCCGTGTCATAGAGGATAAACTGCAAGAGTGCAGCGGCCTATTATACCGCCTACTATAGCCGCAGTTAGTACCGCCACGTTTTACGGAAACCGGCTACTGATGTGATAAACAAGTATCTAGCCATGGCGCCTCCGCCAGGTCCTGGTCGAAGGGGTAGGCCCAAGAAATACTGGCTTGACGTCGTAAAGTATGACATTCGCACTAACGCACTAAATGATCTCATAAATAGACCCGAAGTGGAGAAGAAAAAATAGGAAAGCGGACCCCGGGTTTCGAGACAGACAACCCTAACGCCACCAGGATTTAACGCTAGGACGATGATGATGATAACATAAACTCAGTATTCTACGTATAGTCTTGATAGATTATAGGTAGATTACAATAATTATAACCAAGTTTTCTTTATTGTATTAGTTTATAATGTCTTAGTTTACTAAATTAGTTTTAACTGTTAGTTATACGTTAGTATAATGAAAAAAATTAACCTATAATTACACTGGGTAGTCTGGCGGTTGGCATCACAGAACTCCTTCCTCAAGGAAGGTGGGTACAGAGCCCAGGAGTCCCACATACTCCTTGTTGACCGTTCACGGAGTCCGGTGGGATGCTTAAATCCATTCTACTAGCGGTATAAAAAGAGGATAAGCAAATAGGAAAAACAATAAGGTATTATCAAAACAAGTAATGGAAAAATTTCATCAAAAAGCTATGTTCTTGATAACAAAACATTTTATTACTCTTTCACGAGGAGTCAAATCCAATTTGTTCACGAAATAAATATAACTTTCTTTTTGCTAAGAACTTTGATATCCTTACGAACTCAAGAAGTTTTATAACAAAATCATTTGTTTGTGGCAGCAAAAACGTATAATAAACATTCAGTTATATGTACTACGTACGTACGACCTCGCTGATAATAAATAAGTTTCTGAACAAATCGAAAACATCGTTCGGAAAACAGGTTGGCATTCGTCTGCAATCCACCACGTTGCTATAACACCGAAGGAATCGAATCATTGAACCGTTCCGCGAAATACACATAGAGCTAATGAGAATCAATAAAATCCAATCTTTTACTTTCGTTGGCTCTCTCTGTACCCACAATCGCCGGTTCTTATATCTTAATATACTTACATTCACTTGCTTTACTAGTGCCTAAAATTAACATAGACTCGATACAAATAATGTCAATTTTCTTAACGATGGTAAAGTAAACGAATGGAAAGTAAAGCCTATTTTAGACGTTTAATTTTTGTCTTTCAATTTGGATGAATCAACTAAAGTGATTCATAGAATTGAATCAATCAACGTCATCGAATACGGTTGTGTCCTTTCGGTTCTGTGCATTTCTACCAAATTGATTAAATTCGGTTGATCTGTCTAATATCAGCATTAGATATAGAAATCCGGCAATCACGAAAGGTTGACATTACGAATTATTTGTTATGACAGATAGCAACTTTGTCCTGGGCAACGCTCAAGTGCCGTCGTACCCCATCGTGTACTGCTCGGACGGATTCTGCGAGCTGACCGGCTGGGCCCGCGCGCATATCATGCAGAAAGGATGTGCGTGCAAGTTTCTGCACGGACCCGACACGCGCGACGAGCACCGCCACGAGATCGACGTCGCGCTCGAGTCCAAGCATGAACTTAAACTTGAACTTATATTTTACAAGAAAAATGGTAAGGAGGTCTATTTTACAAACTATTCGTTGGTATAGGCTCACGATTGACCGACATTGCACCTAATGAGAAGTGAAGAGTAAATGCAGTCTAAAATGGCGCACGTTTATCTAGAAAATACCTTTTCACGCATATCTTAAAGACACCTAACTTGAAGGTTCATTCTTTAAAGTGTTTCACACGGTGAGTGAGAGTCCCGACAGCCCACTGTCCCTTACTCTAAACCTCATCCATCCCGTCAATACCGTCCTCTCTATTCCATCCCTCCTACCTAACTTCCCACTTTTCGTTCCCCTATTCCATCCTAGAGACAGAAAACGCGTTGGCGTCGCCCCTGGTATTGCAAACGTCTATAGGCGACGGTAACTGTACTAAATTACGGACTTATTTTTGGGATAATTCAAAAATTAAGGACAGGACTTTTCTCGTGCAAAAAGAGTTTGTTAGAGCCAAAGGGAATATACCCCGCTGGGAATCTTGTAAGCCGCTATTTAAATATTACAAAATACTCAAATTGACTTGTATGTACATTCTAGCATTGGCTAAATTTGTCAAATTAAATCCAACATTATTTACACGAGCTCAAGATATATTCCCAAAAACAACTAGAAACACCAATACAGTGGTTTTGTCAAAAGTTCCACGAACCACAACATACCTAACAATTTGCAATCACATGTGTGGCCGCATATAATAACATACAAGAGAATACACAAGAGCCGCCTCTGAAGTATTTTATAAAAAAAATCTTGGCTCCTGCATAAATCTTTCTATTCTATGGCGGAATTTATCGATCATAAGCATGTTATATAAATGTTATTGACGCTTATCTGACTAATTGTTAAATTATAAAGATTTTTTTTAAATACTGAAATATTGCAATATTAATTATATAATCTAATAATATTTGTCATTTGAACCATCGATAATTATAGATATTGTTTTAAAATAAGACTTCACCTAATATGACGCATCGACTTTAGTCAATAAGACATTACATGTCCGCCTCAATTGAAGCTATTTTTAAAGTTAATTAATTATACTTGTATTAAGGCTATTCCTACTTGTACTTGTATTGTCAAATACATTTAATGCATGTGAAGAAATAAATAAATGACCACTTTCTGTCAGATGGATTAAGATCCTCTGTCAGTTTTCCCGCCTCAGGCATTAAAAAAGGTATAACAACATGGAAAGCATATTAAGTTCGATTAGTTAGCGGGGGAGAATATATGAGAGTCATCAGAATAACACACAGCAACGGACACGTTCTAAAATTGATATATTTTTATGAAATGGGTTATTACGGTATGGAGATGTGAATATAGGAATATTAGTAATCTTTACAAATTAATTAATTATTATTTGCAAACAGCTACTGGATAACTAATTAATTCCATATATAACGTAAATACACCATATGTTCCGGACGTAAGCTTACACTTATTACAGTCTGACATGCGATCACGTCGCCCGATCCACACATTCTCGCTTTATAGTGGTGCTCTGCAATCCTGCAACGTTACAAACGATAATGAAACAATATAAACTAGATCTAGATAGATAAATCCGTATTGCTAACAATACAGTAACATCTTATAATATTTTTAGCCGTAACAGGCGGTCTTTTTGCTCAAAGCTATCTCATCTAGACAATTTAATTAAAAGATAGATAATAACAATATGGCGATGTTAGTTGTATACGAATAGAAATATTATAAAAACATTAATATATTGTGACGAGTGATGGTGGAACAATCTAGTTGGTTTAATAAGTTTTAGAAAAAGGTAGAAGATTCAGAATGGAAAAAACAAAGACAGATACATTTTAGAAAGGGATAGATGATGAGCGAAAGTTCTAGAATAGAAGGTTCGGGAAGGAAAAGACAGAGATAGATAGATGTTAGAATACTATTGTTACAAGTTACGGGATTTGAATTAAAATGCCGTTGGAATTATTATAGAGTTTATTAGAACTACACAAACACGGATAACACAGGTACAAATATAATCGAACACAACAAGTCTAAACGTAATGCAGAAGGTCGTAATTCAATAACACGCGCAAAGTCCGTCACTAAATAGATTACCGAATGTACACAAGTCTTATTTCGCTCGTGGTTATCGCTCTACTGCCGCGTCCCTCAATCGGGGCATTGCTTTATACTGCACAGATGCAATATGTCTGCCCAGCCGCGTTGACCGAATTTCCTAGAATCAGTTTGTACTTTAAATCCGACAAACCTGGCTAATGACTACCATAAAATATTACGATACACAATGGGCTGTTTTCTAATCACAAATTTTAAACACAAAGTTGTTAACAAAAGAAGACCAAATGCTGTAAGGTAATAAAATGTGTTTTTACAGGTATGCAGGTGTGAATTTGTTTTTGTCGTCGTCTAGGTCGTAACACTATCATAATATAATGGCGCTATACTACATAATATCAGTATACCATTGTAATATATAAAAAATATCTGCGATCTTATTACTATCGGATAAGTTAAATCTACCAAATTCCCTCAAAAGTTAGTCAAACCAATTAAATCACTGTCAGAGCAATTAAAGTCATGTTTACATTTAAATATTAATGTAGATAACATAAACATGTTTATATTAAGACAAATAAGAAAAAGTTATAGCCAATATTACTAAATCATCTGTCTTCCGTTTTAAAGCAATGGAATAATAATTGCAGCCGGCAATCAATCTGCACGTAGAAGTATAAACAACGACAGTGCTAAGTGCTAACAGGCGTGCTCAAATTGACGAATAACACCTGGGTCTAAAATAGTACCCAGACTGGAATATACGAGTATATAGGTACCTATCCATAAATACATAAGAATAATGTTGTTTAAAACGTTAACAATTTCAAGGTTTCTAAAAAGCATCTTTTTATTTATGTATTTTTAACTTTGCAAGCATTTCCAGTTTCATTTTACAAATAACGTACGTTTGTAAATTGTAATATACTTTAAAGCATATCGAACATTTTTGACAATTTTATTTCGGCGTATAGATAGATAGATAGATAGAAAATACTTTATTGTTCACCACATACACATAAAGTTAATCATTTACATTCATTTCGTGTCAAGGCAGGAACAAAGGGCGGCCTTATCGCTTTATATGTAGATTTGACAAAACTTGACTGCTGTGCTACGTGTAGGTACGTGCCCTTTATGTATTTTTATTGCTGAAATACAGCAAAGCGGCTAAATTCGTTCTTGTACCCGTACAAATTACCATTTAATACTTGGAGAATGGCTAAAGTAGCATATATCCTGTTATGAATTGTTTGCATTAATGGCTTTGCAAATGCGGCCGCACTGCAATCGTAAACAAAAACCAATAAGGGGTTTACGATTTCATTCGGCAAAATTAAACTTTTACACGCTTCCAGCTGTTGGCCGTCACGAAAAGTTTATAACATCCAAGAACGACGCGATTTGAGTGTTATAAGGGCCACTTCAGCCTTCAACGCTAACGGACATAGTAATAGTATAATATTATATACCCTTGATATTTAGTTAATTTTAGTTATCTAAATAATTTTGCTCTTAAGCTCTAAGCAGTGGTAGCGTAGTAGTGGCCGCAGGTGCGGCGCGCCCCAGGCGGCACTTTTTAGGGGGCGGCAAAATTTCACAACAAATAATATAAATATTTGAACCATTTCATATTTTTATCGCAACTACAAATTCGGACCGATTGAAAAAGCACGGGATTTTTCATTACTTACTCGCCCAGCTCTACACGGGCAGATTTTTCATTACCACTCTGCTCCTATTGCTTCTAGCGTGATGTTATACAGTCTATAACATTCCTCAATATATGGGCTTTCCATCACAAAAAGAATTTTCGAAATCGGTTCAGTAGATCCAGAGATTACCCCCTACAACGTCACAAACACTTTACTTCTTTATAATATTAGTATAGATATATTATGCATTAAATTGAAATACCTAAATAAAAGGGCGGCAAAATTGTCTTCTGCCCCGGGCGGCTGTCACCCACGCTACGCCGCTGGCTCTAAGCATTAAAAAATACTTTTTTATAAATTGGATTGATCAATACCTCAAACGCGGATTAATGCTCAATTCAAATTGTAAATCTAGAAAAATAAAAACAGCCACTATTGTAGTAATTTTACAATTTTTTGCCGAAGATATACCTACTTTCCACTACCCGCAAATAAATAGTGTGATAGTGTGAGATTTGCAATATTATCGCACAACTAAACACCTCATTGACCTTCCAATTAGTCGTACTAGGATTTCGGAACAACGACAACTGTGACTTGGCAGGTGTTGATCTGACCGCATCTAATACAGAGAGCAAACCTTTTTAATCGCCACGATCATCTGCCTCGGCAATATCAAATCAATCCAGCCTTGCACACTCTCGTTTCGACAGTATTTATACAAACAAGTACATTATAAATTTCTACGAAATCTGTCATGTCCAGCCGGTTATTTACGGTAGCCAGAAGTCAATAGACACCAGCGCGTTATACTTCAAATGAATTGACTATGTATAAGTTATGTACAACAAACAATTACCTACGTCTTTAGGTAGATAACCAGGACTTAAACAGAGACTTCTAAGTAGTTATAGATACTACCGTTTTATTTTTTCGTTACGATTTTCTATTGCAATGTCCAGTCCAATCACAATGCTATTACGATATTTTTTTTTAACGAATATACTTTATTAAAACTGGATCGATGGTCAGTTTTTATTATGAATTAACACTCATATTCAAATTCACAGGGTCCCCTTTTTGGTGTCTACTTGACATCGTCCCAATTAAAAATGAAAAACGAGAAGTGGTTTTATTCCTCGCCTCGTTCAAGGACATCACCAACACTAAGATGGCCGCCATGAACACTAATGAGGAGTTTGACAGCGGTAAGTACCTTTATTAAGCTGTTTTAATACGAGAGTCTCGAGAAAATGCAAATGATTCAAAATATAATATTAAGACATTTTTTTCATACCGCGGCTATACTTTGAAGCACCCGATTAATAACAATACTCTGCTGCGGTTATCAATGAATATACATTTGTATTAACTTTATTAAGCACGTTGTTTTAGTGCTATAGGTACATCTATACGTTTGATAGCGTTAGATTGAGCTCCCATAGCTCTCCCAGTTGCAATAGCGAGTTGCGAGCATCACCGCACGGTAAAGTTCCTTTACGAATGTTTGTATTCTGTCTCTACTACCCACTGTGTGTG
Organism: Dendrolimus houi; assembly: GCA_039645545.1. Lineage (NCBI taxonomy): Eukaryota > Metazoa > Arthropoda > Insecta > Lepidoptera > Lasiocampidae > Dendrolimus > Dendrolimus houi. The sequence goes on along the minus strand of CM077127.1, from coordinate 15,990,039 downwards.
TAGCGTTGATCAAATTAGTCTGTAGTTATTTAGGTAATATATCTAAGTAGATAGAAGCAAATATAACACTTTACAAAATCAAATCAACTGAACTCATACAACCTTCGACGTGGACGTTACTTGAGTGTTCATACTGAATATTTTGCTATGATAACACGTGTTATTTGCACACTTAAGTACACATTCTTTTATAAAAGATAAATTTGTTTAAAAACTATAATATAATTCAACAGTATTTAATTAGAAATACTGTTAAAAGTTTGGAATAAAAGTAAATAATTTATTTTGTGATATCATAGTTGTAAAAGTTTGATTGAAATGAGTATTAAATCTCTTTAGAGGCATTTGTTGATACAATGACATAAATGATTAATATCGAATATACTGACGGTCTTATTCATATTGAGTTAAAGTAAATTTAAAGTATTCTTTAAGAACCATAAAGAAGCCTTCAAACTTACTCTAACTCAATAATACAATAAAAATGTAGGTACTCTTTGTTGATCACATTCTGAAGCAACTACCACTACACTATTAATACTCGTAGAATAATTGAATTTAAATATATGTATCGTAATTGTTTCAAAACCACCATGTTTCTACATCAATGTTCGATCTTGACATATATACAGATAAAAATTGAAAATTTCTGTTTTTCTCTAAATAATAGGCATGTCGCCAGTTAATTTCTTGCATAATTTTACAATGCATTAGCTATTACTTTAACATGTAAATTGGTCTCTTCTTTTTTACGATATGTGCATGAAAGACTGCATGGTTACGACTTTGACGAATTATTTTTAAAACAAACAAAATTCATTAAGTATTTGCAAAATTACAATGATTATTTTTATATTTATAGTTATTATATTCGATTCCACACAATATCTCAGAATTTTCTTGATATTTCTATCGCATATTGATATTATAAATATCAAGTTGTCTCATTACCTCTATATTTTTCCTATATCTGTACTAATGCGTACGAAAGTCAATAACGATTTAATATAGTTCTTATGAACTATGTGTATATGACTGAGATATTATTGTATTTATTTGTTCAACTACCTACAATTGTACATATGCTTATTCATATATTATGCTGAATAAAATCGTATATTATACTCGCCATTTTCAATTATTACCAAGACAAATTTCCTTATTGTATAATTACAATATATTACCAATTAATTATACATAGAAAATCTGTTCTATACAATAGACAAAAATATTATTCTTCTTCCGTGTCTATACTTGTTACAATTGTACGCATTTTAGAATGAAAGATCCAAATTTAAATATTACGTAGGATGGAACGGTCTTCTTCAAAAAATATCTAACTAATAAAAGTAGTGTCCTTTTTCATAATGTCAGATTACTGTAGTAAAAAGTATTTTTACCATTTACCCCCCATAAAAAGAGAAGAGAAACATTTAATTACAAATTAAAAGATATTGTGTGGAAATCTAATTAGACATAAGTTTCGTAAAAAAAGTCGTTGACTTGTTAGTTTTTTAGAATTTGAGAGTTATAAAACATTTTTAGGAAGTTTATGTTCATTTTGTGAGTCTAAGTTTTGAGAATAAATTTCTCAATTACAAGTCCTATTATTTAACTTAATACTCGTATATGCTTTAGTAAATAGTATTGTATTAATCAGTATTAAAAAACATACTTTGCTTTGATTATTCAGATTCTGATACCTAAATTTGTTATCGCCTTGCCGTTTTAAACTCACAATTGATTTCCAGTAAACATAACTAATTTAGGTTTCCTTCTTATTTATAATATGAAGTTTGTAGACCCCAAAAGTGATATTCATATTTGCATTATTATGCGATTATGACTAGCAGTTTCTGATTAACTGAAAAATAATGAACAGTTATAAATAAGAGGGTTTGTATCTAGTCCTATGTTGAAAATTTAAACATTTTGAGCAATATTTTTCAATTGTTATTTTTATTATGTCGTACGTCGCTTTATGTCTGCTTTAAATGGCTGGCGACATTTGAAGTTGATGCAAATCTGTGAAAGTTCATGACCTTTTCTCTTACGAAATCCTTTATTTTAATTGCATATTACCTAACGACTATATATATGATTAACAGTATGTTTACTGTTAATTGTACATCCTTTAGTTTGCTTAGATTTAAATATAATTTCAAACTCAAGACACTGAATTTGAATATAATCCAATCAAAGTTTTGAAATCATCGGTTGTATTAGATGAGTTATATTTGTATTCATGGTTTTGAACTTTCATTATAAGTTAAAGTATCTGTTTTCTATTTACACGGTTTTCTTCTTTATCGGCCTAGAAAGATTTTATCTTGTTCCATTCATTCTATAAATGTAATATTTCTGTTCAAAATTTTCCAGCGTATTTATGCTGTGTCGATCGCTTTTGTTCTCCGAATTTCCTTCGATTCATCTATGTCGTTGAAGCTTATGATAAATATCTTTCTAGAGAAAATCTTGTGAATGGCTTTAACAACACAATAGTATTTTTATTTCCGGTAAGTTTGCCAATGTGAAGTATAGTAACAGGGTGGTTTGTGCACGCAGGAGCCGCGGTGCGGCCTTCGGCTGGCGTGGTCACTCTAGCGTTATCCCCATTTGTACCCGCAGCGGCACTCTTGGGCGCCCGGTTCCGCGCTGAATCTAGTTGCCTACTTCCAGACCCCAATGGCAATCTTGACCCCGAGGCGCCTTCACCCGCCAACATGGGCAGGCGGCGCTCTCGGGCAGTGCTTTACCAGCTTTCAGGGCACTACAAACCAGATAAGATGAAAACTAAACTAAAACTCAACAATGTTAGTAAGGTAAACTTTAAGTTTAAGAAAATAATAAAGTTTTATCTTTTGTCTCTAGTGGTCTTTGTTTTCCAATTTCTTTAATCTGTGATACAGTTTGCGCAAGACCGTGGACGCTATATTAAGTAAAGAGAACCAATTTTGACATTAATTTAATAATCTAAGCCTGATTATGAATAATGATAAGGAATAAGAAAATTAAAATTGAATTTTCAGAATCTTCTACACTCATCCGATCCTCCGCTCCCGGAATACAAAACATCTGCGGTAAAAAAGTCCAGATTTATTATTTCACATTACGGAGTTTTCAAAACATTTTGGGACTGGCTTATTCTTATAGCCACGTTCTACGTAGCTGTAGTAGTTCCTTATAATGCGAGTTTTGTCGACGAAGATCACCCTAGGATTAGCGTCACAAGTGATGTTGTTGTAGAAGCATTATTTATCGTTGGTGAGTTTTTAACGTTTTGTACTTTACTTTACTTTGAGAACGGTTAAACAATGTATTTTAAATTTCAGACATAGTGCTTAATTTTCGTACAACATTTGTAAGCAAAAAAGGTGAAGTGGTATCAGACTCGAAGGCGATAGCTCTTAATTACATACGTTCCTGGTTTGTAGTAGACCTTTTGGCTGCTCTTCCGTTTGACCTACTTTACGCGTCCGACGTTTACAGCGGAACGGTAAGTTTGAGAAACAGACTAATTATCAACTAGTTATTATTTAATTAATTGTTGTTTAAATTCAAAACTATTCTAAAAGCGCTGCTCGGAGTTAAATTTAACACGGTGTTAACTTATTCTTTCCAACAATATTAATTTATTATATTTAGGACCAAAAAGCTTACTAATATTTCTGGTACAGGAATCGACTCCTGGAAACGTCCATTTAGTTAAATTGACGAGACTGCTGCGACTCGCTCGCTTGCTGCAAAAGATGGATCGATACTCACAGTATTCGGCTTTAATACTTACCCTGTTGATGCTCTCGTTCACACTCCTTGCGCACTGGTTGGCGTGCATCTGGTTCATAATTGCCGAAAAGGAAATAGAAGTTCACAAAAATGAAAGTTGGGACTTAGGTAAGTTATTGCAGCTATTATGTGGATGGATATTCCTCCAAACTATCGTGAGGTTAAATATGTAATTGGGCATTTCGTAACGAAAACCAGCTACTTATGTGGAGAAAGAAATTGTAGCCATATCATCTCCGCACGGTCCGTTCCCAGGGCAATAAGTGCAAGCTTGACGTCCTTATCGATGATATGTGTCTTATAATAAGGGATGCCGAAGACGCGAGAATTGCAGATGAAAAATAGAAAAGCGGGCTCTGAAGTGGACACTCCGAACACACCGGAATTTAACCTTAGGATGGTGATGATAATAGTGATAAGGAGACCTGTACTCCGCTGTGGAGCATTAACGAACTGATCTATTGTTATTTTATTTTGGTTTTAATAATAAGCTACCCAGAATCTCTATCTTATTGCCCTCATAGTATACGATGAAATACACCCACGTTCAAAACAACATGTTCACTTTGTTTAGTATACGAGATCAAGGAAAATATTAAATCATTCCTTAATTATTTATATTTATTTTAACGCTGCTGTCGGTTTGTTATAACAGTTATACCATTCAATATTCGGCTAATTTATTAAGGACAAACATTACATCCGTTTCAGGCAGTTCAAGATCATACTGTTTTCGAACCAGATCGAAAATATTAAATAAGGCTCATATTGTCTGAGAGTATATATTATAAACATAAGCAATAAAAGAGAATGGTATCAATATTGTTCTTGTTTTGCTACTATTAACAATGAATCTGATGGTTTTTCAGCGGCGACGACCGCGCGTACGATCTTCCAATGCTCTACACCTCTCATGTCTCCTTACAATGCCAATGCAATATATATTTATTTTCTCTCGGAATCAAGTTTGATAGTTTGCTTTAGACAATAATTATTATTATTGCCCAGTTAAATATGAGCTATTAATATCATCATCAAGATAGTGAGCATCACGCTATTATAATACAAGTAATACACGCTATATAGTATACCATACGAATATTACAAGGGAAATTAATGCAAAATAAAAACTGGAAGTGGACCATATTATATTAACTATTAGCGGTCTCGGCAGACGTTGACCTGCGCTGAAAAAATTAAATCTAAAACCCGATTCTAGCGCCACCTACCGGGTCTAATTGTGAATCTAAACCATCCCGGGAACTCAAACACTATTTTTTTTACACTTGGGTTACATTATTGAAATTTTAGTAGGAATACCTATTTTTTCTAGTAATAAATATACCCTATATTAATTTGGAATAATGAAGTATTCTAATGTCACCATTAGAATTTTTGAAATCGGTCCCGTAGTTTTTGAATTTATTCGTTACCAACATACATAAATACAAATCTTTCCTCTTTATAATATTAGCATAGATTAATTAATTGTTATTATATATTAAACTATTAAGATATAATATTTTAACTGTTCCATTAATTCATACCTATATAAAACTTTTATATAAACTGTTTGACTGATATTAATATATCTTTGGTAGGTACCTACATTAAAAGTAATATTAACATTTTGAAATTCTTTAAGGATGGATAAATAACTTAGCCGAAAGACTGAAGGTACCGATCCCGAACATATCACATAGCGAGAGCTACGTCACGGCACTCTACTTCACATGTTCGTCGCTTACCAGTGTGGGATTCGGCAACGTTTCAGCTAATACCCTCCCAGAGAAAGTATTCAGCATAATCACTATGCTGATTGGGGGTAAGTTGACACTTTTACCTGATTAAGGATTGGTAAACGCGACCAGCAGTCACATATCAACAGTTGCTCTACTTCTTTTAAATAGGATTGCGTCTAAACAGACCCCCTAGAAAAGTGGCATTAGCGCTAAACAAATAAAATTAAAATGTACGTAATGACATAGACATAGATATACTTAGCGTAACGGTATATCGTTCCCATACATTTTCTATTCTATTCGTTTAACACTAATGCCAATTGTCTAGAGGGGCAGAACAGATGGGTGTTTATTTTTATTATGTACTTTTCACACTTACTGCTAATTTGCTCAGGCAACACACTTTCACTCATGTTACCATTCGGTAGCCCAGGGGACATAATGAGTGCCTGAATAGCTAGGGATCAGCGCATGTAGCCAATTACTTTTACAATACAGTTTGTACATTTGCTCGTGCTTATAGTGGTGGATGCTGGCAGTAGTTGGTGGAGTGCTGGTGCTTTCTTATAGTAGAGTGAAGAAAATACACCTTGTTGCTTTAAGGGATTATTTATTCTCGTACTAATTGAGCTTGGATGCTGATCCCTGGGTTCAACTTAGTGGTAGTTAAAGTCGTATGTTACGACTAATAGCAACTCGTAGCGAATTGATAGCAACTCGATCACAAAGTATTTGTAAGCGTTATTTATAGTAGTAATATTATAATATTAAAGTAGCCTAAAGTAGGCCGCAGCGTCAGCATCACGCTGTACGTTGAACCGTACATGCTCCCGAGAGAAAAAGTGGGATAAGCATCCAGTATAAAAGACATAAAAAATATTAAATGTTACAAGTCACAAAGTAAAAAATCTAATGTATAAAAATTAGTAAGTAAAAGTGTAGTAAAAAATAGAAAAATATAAAAATTTTAAATAAAATATCTTCTCGGTAAAACATCGTAGATTTCTGCGTTGCTGCATTTCTCCTATGTGTTACAGCCCCCGGGTTCGCCAGTCAGCATTTTGTATAAGTTAGTGACTCCTGTCGCGTCGTTGACCGATGCAATATGATATCCGCGCTATATATGCGATCCAGAAATAGATGAAACAATAGTTCATCTTCTGCTAGAATGCCCCAAATATGGTAAAGCACGATCTGAGTTAGAGCAGAGGATCGGAGTAAGAATAGAAAAGGAATTATTGTCTAGTATAATAGCTAAGAAAGAAATTAGTCATGAGTTTATTAAATATGGTGTGAAAATAGTTAAAGATGCGTTACAGAGAACTAAAAGTAGATAGAATAGAATGTAATTAATAATAATTGCAGACTCTCATTAAAAAAAATAACAATGTATAGATATAAAATAATTATGATAGGTAAGGAATTATACGTGTAACGTATATTTATCACATACATATACATAAAATACATATAAGTAAATACTGATGTAAAAGGTCTCCGTTATAACGTCGGAGGAAAGTAAATAGACATACACAGTAAAAAAATATTTAAAAAATATGAAATCCGCATGCAGCTGTTTGTTTCTATCGTAAACATATTTGAAGTTTTTGTTTGTAATGTATGTTTACTTTTATTTCGTATATTATGTTAAATCTTGGTAACGCTCAATGTTAATGATGTCCTTTGACATCGTTTCGGTTTCATATTCCAACAGCGGCAGGGGCGATAGTTTCACGATGGGGCGTTTAAAAGCGCCAGCACTTTGTGTCTTTGTAGTTGGAACTCGTACCAATGCGTCGGTCCTGGGATACAGCTCTAGGATCCATTCCAATGACCATCTTCTCTTACAGTTGGAGAAGTAAACCCTCCATATGCTGTCTAGTAGTTCGGCACAGCCGTTTAGTATAATGTCGTAGATGTCTTCAGCGAAATAGTTGATACTTCAAGATATCCCACCTTCCAGGTAGAATATAGGGCTGGTGTTTTCATTTTATGATGTTTTTTATTACATTTTATAAGAAAAATATAACGCTTTTTATAAGCCATCTTAACTCATTACATTTCTTTGGCTTAAAAGTCTTCGTATCCTTTAAATATAAAATAGCAAAAGGTTTTGAAATTTTACCAAAGTACGAAATAGACATTAGGATTAACCGCCATTTAATGACAACATGGTAGCTTAAACAACTACAACTCGTGGGATAGCAGCTAATATGCATTCAGCCTTACTCGCATACTTTAAACTGACGAAACACATGACATTTCAATAGCACTTGCAACGTGGAATGAAACATGAATACGGTTTCTCGCTTTATACTCTATTTTAGTTGGTTTCCTTTTGTTCACACCATCTGTGTTTCCGTAAATACGACTGTATGTATAGATGAATTTTTCATATGTAGGTCAAGTTTTATTTGCTTTTTCATATAGTGACTAGATCAAAGGGAAAAGTGTATTGACAGTAGAACATTCCATGAATGCTTCCCTATATGATATTGTTTAAAAAATAGACCAACTAAGCAAATTTTATCCGAGACTATCTGCTACATACACTCAGAGAACATAATAGACTATTTCCCTAAAGATCAATTGTATTAATAATGTTAATCTTAATGTTATTTTACAGGATCTATTGACATTTTCGTAATTCATAAAATATAAGCTACTAGCTTCTGCCCGCGACTTTACTTTACTTTGGGCTAACGCTAACTTTAACCCGCGTTAAAGACTTTGTTTACGTAGAAGGTGCCCCACCGCCCTTCCCGCTCATGACTGTCCGCCGGCCTTGCACATCATAAATGCGCGCGTAATACCTAATCATTATTTTGCTGCGATGTTATTTTAAAACTGCGATATCTCCTAAGATATTAGTTAAAATCGAATGATGTAAATGGCAATTTTGTTTTAAATTAAATATTTGTGATGAATAACGTATTTATTTGGATAAGGATTAATATTATGTTTATAAAAACACCTTCGCAAATAATGCATTATTTTAGAACAAATTTGGTTAGCATAAAAAAGGTTATAGTGAGCCAACCTTAAAAGATAGACATATGCTGTCGCGGACTTTTTTTTAGAACTTTTAAAGGGGAACAATTCTGCATGATTTTTGCGAAACTTTAACCGTTTACGCAGCGCACGCAGCGGAAGCTCTCAAAAAGAAAAAAAACTCCGATTTTTAATCTTCATTGGTGCTCTGCTCCCGTTAGTCTTAGCGTGATGATATATAGCCTATAGCCTTCCTCGATAAATGGGCTATCTAACAGTGAAAGAATTTTTCAAATCAGACCAGTAGTTCCTGAGATTAACGCGTTCAAGCAAACAAACAAACTCTTCAGCTTTATATATTAGTATAGGTAGTATAGATTCAACAGCCAACATTTTAATGAAATATTGCAGCAAAGTGTGTTTTCAACTTAACTAGGTGCATTTTTATATACTAGGCCAACATCATTGATGACGCTTGTGATTTTTGTAGCCCTAATGCATGCAGTCGTGTTTGGTAACGTGACAGCTATTATACAAAGGATGTACTCCCGCCGTTCCATGTACCAAACAAAGTGGCGAGACCTTAAAGACTTCCTCACACTGAACCAAGTGCCAAAGGAGCTGAAACAACGTATGCAGGATTACTTCCAAACGATGTGGTCGCTTAATCACGGCATTGACATACATGAGGTTAGTATAGTAAGTTGAATTATACATACTAACCCCCGTTCTAATCCTCTTATTCATAAACATTTGATAAATCAACTTCATAAAAATTTTCAAATTATTCGCTTGATAATTAAAATTTATTTAATACTCACAAAATAACAATACATAATTTTGTCAAGTTTCTATGAATAAGGTTGCCATTGCAAGTAGTAATTATGAGATTATTATGATTATGAGACTTTGCCTTAAGATTTAAGTAGATAGAATATAGGTGTAGTTACTAGAATAAAAACAAGATGGTAATGATATTTGTTTGACAAATATCCCTCTTTAGTGGTATTATGAAAATTCCCAACTAAACATTGTTTTAATCTGAAAGTTTCTTGTACTGGTGTACTTACAAAAAAGAAATTTCTATCAATCAAATAAATATCTTTTAGCTACAATTTGAAAGCAAGCAATGCAATGATCTTTACAAATGAAATGCTTTTACCGAAAATAGTTATTACGTATTTAAATAAATAAGTATTAGTCAGTATCTTAAGTTACTGTAGTACCCAGAGTTGGATAATATTCAATTTACCATTAATGACGGCTATTAAATTTTTTGCTTTAGTTACTCTTTTAAATTAGTAGTTCTGAGTAAGTTTTGAGTACTTTATAGTAAATAATAAATTGTAAACATTACAATAATAAAGTTAACTACTCTTTAAATTGATATTCCTAAGACTTATTTGAGCGTCAGTGTTTTATTTAGAAAAAATCAAATCTACACATGTATGGCTATAAAAGGTCTACCTATATTAATATCCCTATCCCTATTAATATTATAAATGGGAAAGTAACTCTGTCTGTCTGTTCCGTTTTCACGGAAAAACTACTTGACCGATTGGGCCGAAACTCAGTATATATATATTTTCGATGCCGAGAATGAACATAGGATACTTTTTATCCCGAAAATGAGATAGTTTCTGGGATAAAAATATATTGGTCTCTCTGTTTGTTATGCTTTTACGGAAAAACCACTGGACCGATTTGGCTAAAAACGGGTATATATGTAATTTTAATACCGAGTACAAGGAATACTTTTTATCCCGGATAATGGGATATACTTTGGGATAGATTTATGTAAAGGTTATCCCAAAAAGTAGGATAGGTTTTTTTGTGATTTGCCATTTTCGTCGTTTTGGTAATTTGTATAATTTTGATCATATCTGTCCTTTTTGTCCGATTTGTCTGATTTGTCCGATTTGTCGGATTTGTCCAATTTGTCCGATTTGTCCGTTTTGTTCGATTTGTCCGATTTGTTCTTTTTGTCCGATTTGTCTGATTTGTCCAATTTGTCGAATTTGCCTGATTTGTCCAATTTGTCCTTTTTGTCCGATTTGTCCTTTTTGTCCGATATGTCCTTTTTGTCATTTGTTTTGTTATTATTGTCACTTTTGTTATTTATGTAGTTTTCATAGACCGGGAGGGGGGATAGGCAAATAAAACTAGGACGATTTGAAATAGAGGATAGAACTTTGGATGAGACCAATCATTTCTCAAGTTTATAGAAATAAAAAAATATCGTCTATAAAAAATGCGATAGTAACTCGATATGACTTTCTGTTAAGCTTTCATGGAAGAACTGCTAGGAGTACTGGATCGGTTTTGCTATAATTTTGTTTATATGTAGTTTTATTACCGAAAATGGACATAGATATTTTTCATACTGGGAGATGGGATAGTTTCGATATAAAATGAAATTAATTTTCCGGGTGCAAATAGCACTAACATAAACTTAAACTTAAACTCTAGATTTTTCTTAAATATTGAGCACGTATGGACACATCAGCGCAGAGTTGATTTTCTTGGAATTGATACGATATGATAGAAAATCTTTGCTTCTCTTTCACTAAAATAAGATAAAAATGTATTATTTTTAATATTGTTATTTACATTAAATAAAGATTAACTGATGCAGATTATAAATATTGAAAAACTACAATTATATTTCTTAGATTTAGCGCGCATCAAATTTGTAGCAATCTACAGAATTTAAATCCAAAGCGGGATAAATACGCGCACTTTGGTACAGTTCAATATGTTTAGATTTTTGTGGGAAAAATCGTATCGAAAGAAAATTCTTGGTGCATGCTAGGTCTAACTACACAAACAACTAAAATATTTTTGCTGTAGACAATAAAACGTTTCTGTATTAGATAAACTTCAATTTTTAGTTACAATACGAGTATTTTATTATATCTTATTTTATCATTTCATGTGAAATGCCTAGGCGAAATCAATTTGTAAAGAGATACTAATATATTAAAAGACACGCACCATTAGGCAGGTATGACCTCTCAGATTACGTCGCAGATCCGTGAGTATGATGTATCTACATTGCTTTGAAGTTTTATCGAACCTCAACCAAACTTAATGGACTGAAAACGAAATATAAGGCCAACATTGATCTCGGTAAAACGGTTGATAACATTTTATTTCGGATATACGATAATCATTGTTTTAATGCTTTATTGTTTCTGGGAATTTCTTTTACCCTCAAAGGTAGGCTTGCTTTTATTGCCGTAGTGGTTGTTAATATGATCGTTGTATGTAGAACGATGTATGTACTTTATAAAAGTATTTTGAATTCTGTTTAATCTGTTATATATTTTTAGACATTAAAAGAATTCCCTGAGGAGCTTAGAGGTGACGTGTCGCTGCATTTGCACCGGGAGATACTATCCCTACCGATATTCGAAGCAGCGTCGCAAGGTTGCCTCAAGTTGTTGTCCTTGCACATCCGAAACAATTTTTGTGCCCCAGGAGAATACCTTGTGCATAAAGGAGATGCGCTGACTTATGTTTATTACATCTGCAATGGATCAATGGAAGTTATGCAAAACGATATGGTCGTCGCTATACTTGGTAAGCTATTAAGTAACGGGCATAATAACGTAATATAACCTAATTACTAATTCCATTCTAGCCATTTCAGAATATTTGCACTTGTAGAGCTTTTTATGTAACAATACGCATTGTTACTGGAAGCGAGGCAACGTCCATGTCAATTCACTTACTGTGCAAGCAACCGCGTTGCTTTTTGCATCATAGTTTCTGGTAGAGTGTGTGACAAAGAACACGATCATTGAATAGAAAAAATTGTCTCTGTTAATTATATTTCTATTGTTAATTAGAAACCAATACCAGTGTCTTGATTTGTTAATTAGAATGATATCTATAATATTATAAAATTCTAAATATGCCGTGTCTGTACATTGAAGCTATTAAAAAAACAACTGGAATATACTATATAGGCGATGGAGAGCACGATGCAGTTTTTTCAGATTTCTTGTCTGTTTGTTCGGGATTCACGTAAAAACTACTGGGCAGATTTTGATGCGGTTTTCGTTGTGTCGATCAACGAAGCAAATGCTTAGACTTAAAATTTGCGCTACTTTATATCCTGGAAATCCCACGGAAAATTTTCTGGGAACAATTTAAAATGGCTAGATTAAAAAAAAATCGTATTCCAATGTGATTTTTCAGTGATCGATAACAAATTTTATGTAATAAATTGTGTGAATTTTTTTAACAAAGGAATTCCGCGGGAATTTTCTCGGGAGCGGTTTGTTGTTGTTCGGGTGCATAGAAATTTGTTTATTCCGGCACAGTTTTCACTAAAACGATAGCTTACATTAATTTTTAAATGCAGTGGTATTTTGTGTCCCGGGAATACCTCGGGAATTTGAAGTCAAGCGTGGATGAAGTCGCAGGCATGTTTTAGTTTATCATAAAACCCGTACAAGTTCTTACCGGCAAAGAATTATTTTTATATTTAAAAATATCACTCGCTTGCTGGAACTGGAAACATTTTCTGGGATAAAACCACGTTCATCTCCGTTCATGTACGTAGGTATAAACCAAGTTTTACGATATTGGGGTGTACAGTTTAACACACATAAACTTTGAAACTACATCCCACGGAAATCATTCCTTTTTCCGGGTTAAAAAATATCTTACGTTCATTTTGGTTATCAACACTTATACCTAATTTTATGATAGTCGGTTCATTTCCAAGGCTGTGTAGAGGAAGTAGAAAGAAACATATAAGTGTCTTATATTTCCATAAATGATAATAAGTATTTTTAATGGTGAATATTTTATAACTAGGTAAAGGAGATTTGGTAGGGTGCGATATGAATACACATTTGCAAGCTTACAATGGCACCGGTACGTCCCAAGTGAATAATCCTGATGTCGTCGTCAAATCCAGTAGTGACGTTAAGGTATGACAATACCCATTGTTTTAATATACTCCGACAACCCTGTTTTTCACTATCGTTATTTTAAGAGCTTTCTTTAAAAGTATTAAGGCCGCCGCAATAAACTGTACAAGTGAAAGTTTACTTTTCACCAAAGTCTTTTCCTAAACTCGAAATTTTATTTTACTTGGGAGTTTCACAACAGACTAATAATATACAAAGTTTCAAAAGGGTATTCTGAATAATTTTTGACCTACTTTTGCAATTTGTTTCAATAGCTTTTGTGTGGTTATAATAATTCTAAGCTAAGCCACGAGTACCAATCGCCGAATCCCATAACTATTGCACTAATACCTGAATTCTTCGTTCATATCTGCCAAGAGCTGTATAAACTCTTAATTTTTAAGGCCTCTTAATATTGTTACGAAAAGACCGAAACAGTAAAACTTATTTAACAGGCCTTGACATACTGCGACTTGAAATGCATTCACATGGGAGGATTGGCTGAAGCGCTTCGACTTTATCCGGAATATCAACAAGAATTCATCCACGATATTCAGCATGATCTCACGTACAATTTGAGGGAAGGCTACGAAGCTGAACAAGAATCTGATGGGAATGGACACCCATCTCTTACTCTCCCCTCAATATCAGAAGATGATGAAAATATTGCTGAAGATTCAGCGCTTTCACCTAAGAAACAGCCAACTTCGAACGCAAACAGCCCGCGTCACATGAGATTCAAGTATTTATTTATTTCACGCTTACATTTTTTCATTCGTAACAATGAGTTCCACTCAGCTTCGACCGTATAACTTTCGTTTCGGTACACCTTCAGATTTTTCAGCTTTCTCCAGACAAAATATATCCTATAATCATCACCGAATTCTAAAGTAACTAAACAAACTCTCTGTGTCAGAAAAACAGCTATACAAAGTAATTTTGATATTTAGATATTGGTAAAGCTAATTTTATACGGATTACTTCTTTCTTTCTTTTATTGCATGAGTTCAGCAGACGGGCAGATGGCCCTGATGTTGTTGGTTGTTTTGTTGCCTCTTATGACAAGCTGGCCGGCCGCAGAAAATGGTATTCTTTGTCCGTTCCTGCACGGATAACAAGTCTTTCTAGTAGTATGAAGCAACCAGAGTACTTATGTAAACATAAAATTGAATCATACAATGTTATTTCGAATATTATCATTTCCCGTTCAATCAAATTTATTTAATTTGGTGGAACCGTGTAATTCAACTTTTAGAATATGAACATTGTAATTATCAAAATTCATCCCAATTATTATTAAGCAAAATAAGAACAGGGCAATTCAACACTTACCTAACTCATTTCAAGTAGATATTTTACTGTTTCACATCTAAATTGAGTTTTCTATTATATCAACATAGAGCTGCTACTCTTTTGCCTGTACAAACTTTAAGAATATAATTACATACTCAATTATACTTCGCACAATTTTATCACATCACAGAAGCGAACTGCTCACAATATGTAGTAAGTATATCTATTAAAACAATTCTACTAAAGTGACCCATACAATTGAAATTGCTGAAGGGAGGGAGAGTTTGCGGGAATTGTGTATATCTAATTAACTGTGAAATGTCTGTACTAAAGGTAAATGGACCACTTAAATTAAATGTTTATGTAGAACATAAGCAGATTAAAGGTTCTAAAATTTTATTTCAGACCAGATGGACAACGTCTGACACATAG
The DNA here is from genome assembly GCA_039645545.1 of Dendrolimus houi. Lineage (NCBI taxonomy): Eukaryota > Metazoa > Arthropoda > Insecta > Lepidoptera > Lasiocampidae > Dendrolimus > Dendrolimus houi. Next base: position 15,974,873 of record CM077127.1, on the reverse strand, counting down.
AGAACTACGTGAAAGAATTGAAAGGCAGCGTTCTGTAGCAACACCTAAAATTACAAGAGCGGATTCTTTGGAGGGCCTCAATTTAGAAGTGCACAATACAAGGTCATCGGTCGACAGGCTTGATACTCAAGTGTCAACTTTGCATCACGACGTGGCGGCTCTCAGCATGGAGGCAAGTCAAATAGTGATGTCACGTTGGTATATGTTGACCCATATGTCACTAGTTACAAGGTTTTCTGATTAAGATATGATATCATTGCGATAAGAATTATTTGGTTTCCATTACCGTTTTTGTTTTATCTTTTGTTTCGGTTAATAAACGTATCATGCTCAGGGTCGCAAAAAAACTGAAATGTTCATTCTAATAAATCTATATATATGAAAGCGAGTTTGTTTATACGCTTATTTATTGCTTACTTTCAACATCATGCATGAGGTCATGCATGATGTTGAAAGGGAACTGAGTAGTAAAAAAATTAGAATACTTATGTGGTTCTGATAACATAGAATTCTAATTATTCCAGAAAGTAGAATTCTCCGAATTTAACGTTAGCAAACTCACGTGAAAACTCTAGTTTTAATGGAAAACAAAATAAAAGTTATCTATCGAACAAATACTAATTACAATGAGAGAAAATAAAAGTAAATTATAAATTAAACTAAAACTTAAAAATAAACTAAATTATAAATAAACTTACTACCGAAATCATAAAAAAAGAAATAACTAAATTATAAAAAATGAAGTCCGTGCTTCTTGTTTAAAAAGCAGGCGTTAATACAGGTTACATTGCACAAAATTATTATGTTAGTGCTATTTGCACCCGGAAAATTCACTTAATTTTATATCGCAAACTATCCGATCTCCTGGCATGAGTATAAATGTGCATTTTTGGCATTAAAACAAAACTTAACAGAAAGACATATCGAGTTACTATCGCATTTTTTATAGACGATGAATTTTTATATTTATAAACTTGAGAGAGGTCTCATCCAAACTTTCATCCTCTATTTCGAACCGTCCTAGTTTTATTTATCTATCCCCCGTCTATGAAAACTACACAAAGGGCAAAAAATCAAAAAGAGCAAAAAGGAACAAAATAGCAAAATGGACAAATAGGACAAAAAGAGCAAAAAGGACAAAAAGAGTAAAAATAGCAAAAAGGACAAAAAGAGCAAAATAGCAAAAAGAGCAAAAAGGACAAAAAGCACAAAAAGGACAATCTGCTGTCTATCTACACCTAAAAAGATAATACTACTGGGAGCAACATCGTGAGTTTGGATGGACTATCTCCCCAAGCCATCCAGTTGTTCCAGCCTGCTTCCCTGGACCACAGCTAAGCCTCCTTCTTTTTAATCAGCGACTAAACAGAAATCTGCTAATAACGTCTAAGAACCCCAATTATTACCCCTACTAGAATTTAAAGTATTAACTACCCTAGGTCCAACGTACGAAACTCTCTTTTACTTTCCACTAGCCTGCTTCGCTTGACATTTCACATATTTATTTCCCCAACTCGTCGTCTCATCTCTATCAATTTAGATTGCCCCTATTAGAGCCTTTGATTAATTATTTTTTTTATTTTTGCATTCTTAATTGTAAATTGTCTGGCTGACGCCTTTCATCTAAATTTGTCTGTACTTTTGGTTAATTCTTACATCCTATAAATAAATATTTATAAGCCGGAACCCGGATTTGTTATTTTACCTTTACCCCGGTAATACCAGGTAACAATTTGCTCTTTTGAGGAAAAGAGCAAAAAGGACAAAAAGTACAAAAAGGACAAAAAGATCAAAAAGGAGAAAAAGAGCAAAAAGAGCAAAAGAGCAAAAAGGACAAAAAGATCAAAAAGGAGAAAAAGAGCAAAATAGCAAAAGACCAAAAAGGACAAAAAGAGCAAAAGGGACAAAAAGGACAGAATTACAGAAATGACCACAATAACCAAAATGACGAAAATGGCAAATCACAAAAAAAAACCTAAACCTATCCCATTTTCTGGGATAACCTTTACATAAATCTATCCCATTATCCGGGATGAAAAATATCCCTTGTCCACCCTTGGTATTATATATACCGAATTTCACCCAAATCGGTCCAATAGTATTTCCGTAACAGCATCACAGAGAAACAAATATATTTTGATCCCGGAAATTATCCCATTTTTCGGGATAAAAAGTATCTTATGTTTATCCTCGGCATCGAAAATATATGTATACTGAGTTTTAAGCCAAATCGGTCCAGTAGTTTTTCCGTGAAAACGGAACAGACAGACGGACAGACGGACAGACGGACAGACAGATAGACAGACAGACAGACAGACAGACAGACAGACAGACAGACAGACAGACAGACAGACAGACAGAGTTACTTTGGCATTTATAATATTAATTAATAGGGATTTACAAGTAAAAGATGTAGTCCAGTCCAAATAAAAGTTATTTCGTTTATAGGTACGTAATGCAATCCAAGCACTTCAAGAAATGACAACGGGACCATCTGGTTGGCATGCTGCACATTCCAATCCCAATCTTCAGTGGAACGCACCACTAAATACGCTTGCTAGAAGCTGCAGTCATCCTCCGGATGTATTCTGCTGGGATCAGGTACGCAAAAAAGCTGAACAGTTATGTGATTTAGGAAATTGGCAGTGGATCGTTATATCCATTCTATTTGTTGTTTCTACAGCAGGAGAGACCACTAACTCCGGAAAAACCAAAAGTTCACCGGAGCACGCAAACTGAACCATTCCTACATTGTGTAACACAATATATAATGGAACATCCAGCAACTGTTATGCTCTTATTGGGGCTTGACCCGATGGCTGATCTCACACCAGTTATTCCTGCATCTGTGGAATATTACGACGCTCGTGGCCGTCGACCAAGTGTTCTCGAACAAATAGTCGAAACTGACGGCGGCAGTCAAACGCCGTCCAGCTCGGCGAGTGAGAAATTTGAGCCTACCAGGAGTTTAAGTGGCAGTGTAAAGGATTTTGAAATTCCAGAAGCGAAGAAATTATTAGATAAGGAGTGTAAAGTTACAATTTTAAAGCGAAACCGATATTCTGCCAGTGATTTAAACGATGCTGCAGAGAGACTCTTAGCTACTAAAACCTCCCACCCGAGTACACGTAGTCTCAAATTCAACATCAATAGTTAAAAAAATTCCATTCTGTGTTAATACATGCTCATTAGTATTTAGGTTAATGATGAATATTTGCCAATAGTTTTATCGATCCTTAACTAATTGTAAGTACAAGCAATTATGCTGTTATGTATTTTTTTCAAAAGTATACTTGCTTATTTTAAAGTAATTTTAACAATTGCGGTACTTATTTATTACACCAGAGAAAAAAAACTATTAAAATTAAATTTCTATATGTCCTAAAATACTTTTATTAATTGTACATATCAATAATTTCATTTTTAGGTGTTAGTTTAAGAGAAGCTGTAAAACTCTAGTCAATGTATTTAAGCAAACAATATTTAGCGTAGAGCACTACAAGAATTTGTGATTCGTTATTAATAGTTTATAGAAAATATTAACTTAGTTAAAATTTCTAATACTAAGGAAAAACGTATGGTGGGATGACTGGGATGTAAGTATATAAATGATAAAGTTAAAAGATTGATGATGAATGGTGTTTTTACTATCCATCTTAAGATTGATCCTCTGGTATATGACTTTGTTTGTGTTTCCTTTTAAACTTTCAGGAAACATACTCAGTTAAAGGCAGAATGCTTAGTGCGAGTTTTTTTACTATTTGATCACGTTCACGTTAACGCAATTTTGTATAGCAATTTATGTTTCCCTTAACGGTCACGAGATGACGCTAAATCATCCCCATACAAAATGGCGTTAAATTGTACACTAGTAAAAAAACTCGCACTAAGCACACAGGTTACTCTAGACCTGTCATATTTATTGTATTAGTACACGCGACGCGCACAAATTATTAATATTCATTTATAAAAGTATTATTTATCAGAAATTATACATCAATGTCACTTTATAATACAACCTTTACATACATACATAATATCACGCCTGTTTCACATGGGGGTAGGCAGAGACTATGAATCTCCACTTGCGACGATCCTGACAAACAACTTTCGCTTCACCTACTTTCATTAACCTCTTCATACATGCACTTTTATTTGAAATGCTTTTTACCTGACCTCTCTTTAACACTTCTGATATTTGGTCATGGTGTGTTCGTCTCGGTCTACCGGCAATAACCCTACCATTCACAATGCTGTCATACACCTGTTTTGTGATTCTACTTTTATCCATTCTCTCTACATGTCCAAACCACCTTAACAACCTTTTTCAACTCTTGTTATTACATCTTCTTTCAATCCACAACGTTCCCTTATCACACTGTTCCTTATCATATCATTCAAGCTAACCGCGCATATACTTCTCAAAGCTCTCATTTCAACGGCGTTTATCCTACTTTCATGCTTCTTCTGCCATACCCAACTTTCACTGCCATACATTAGGGTTGGCACCAACACCTCTTTATGGACAGCCAAGCGTGCCTTTACAGACACTTTCTGACTGTTCATAAAAGAGTTTAGCGCTCCATTCACCTTATTACCTGCCATAACTCTCCTTTCAATATCCCTTTCATGCTTTCCGTCTCTGGTAAACATGCAGCCTAAGTAAACAAATTCTCTGACTTGCTCTAACTTTTGATTTCCTATCTGTATATTACAACTTGTCATTCTTTCATCTCTTTCAAACACCATAACTTTCGTCTTATTCACATTAATTTTCATACCCTTTCTCTCAAAAGACTCGTTCATAATTGTTACCATCTCCTGTAACTCCGTTTCCGATGACGCAAGTATAACCTGATCATCGGCGTAGAGTAGACATTTGATAAGTAACTCATTCGTTCTTAAACCACTTTCACTTTCATTCAAATTGTCCAAGCAACTGTCCAAGAATATGTTGAACAACCACGGCGACGCTACACAACCCTGTCTAACACCCTTTTCAATGCTAAACCATTCAGTGTAGGCGCCGTTGACCCTAACACAAGCACTGGAATCACTATAGAGGGACTTCAGTGATCGTATCAGGTTGTCTGTTATCCCATACTTAGCTAGCGCCGACCACAGTTCACTTCTTATCATTCTATCATAAGCTTTTTCCAAGTCTATAAATGCACAATACACGTTTTGACCTTTGGCCAAAAACTTTTCATTTATGCATCGTAAAGTAAAGATTTGGTCCACACATCCCATTCCCTTTCGAAAACCCGCTTGTACATCCCATACTTTCTCTTCTGTTACTTTTAATACCCGATCAATCAACACTTTAGCATATATAATATTTTCCCGACAACGCTAAGAAGGCTAATACTTCGAAAATTTTTACAATCCTGTTGTGACCCTTTTCCTTTGTAGAGTGGTACAATAACGGCTTTGCACCAATCTTTTGGAATACAGCCCCTCTTCCAGCATATGTTAAAAAGGGGGTACAAAAGATTTGCGATCAGACCTTGTCTAGCCTTTAGCATTTCTACGGTTATCCTATCATACCCAGCAGCCTTTCCTAGTTTCATACTATTCAATGCTTTCACAATTTCATCCATAACTATACTATCGCTATTGTCTTCTCTATTGTCCTTTTCATCAGTCATACTGTTCACATCCGCTATAACAACCTTTAATATACCTAATTATGACATATTAATATAATTTATTACTTTGTGCTTTACTTAAAATACAAAACAAAGAATGTTTCTATAGTGAAACCTTTCTTAGAATTATTATAACCAAAATATTTATTCTTCTAAGACAAAAAAATATTTCACAAAGTATGAATTTTTCTATTCGGTAGGGTCACTGCAAGACAATAAGGAGTAAACTTTTAAAAACATTTCTTACAGTACTTACGTAAGAAATATCATTGACTTAAAATCTGATTAGGTCATTATGATCTCATATAAATTTATTTTATTTATATACATAATCGTTTTCAATACTTATAAGATAAATTATTATGTTTGGGTTGTTTTACACGGACACTTGTTATTTTACGTCCTTTCGACAATTAAACTTCCTTCCATAAGCTTCAAAATTTTTAGAGAGCATTTTAATATACAGTACTTAATTATATTATCATATATAACATTAAATTAGGTACATAAGAAGCTGATAGTAATACTACGAAGAATCATCATAATATCATTCTGATTTCGAATTTTCTGTGTATTTGTGTGTAATTTTTCTTTCTTTGAAATTATGAATAAATAATTACTTAATCTTAAAATTGTGTGTGCCAAAATCAAACTCGTATGAATGTTAAAGTTTAAAATTGATTAACATGATTAAAATATTAATTTACGGATCTGTGTTATAAATAGAGGTTTAGCAGATATTACACTACGCTGATATAGGAGCCTTTCTCAAAATTAGGACGGTGTATTTAAAAAAGACAGTCGGTAATTTTAGTTAGGCTACGCGCACCCTCGGTACCGAGTCTCTGAGTGTTAAAAGAAATATTTCCTACTGATTCATGCAACTTGATGTAGGACCTGTTTTATGTCCGTGTCTTGCGTTTTACAAATTGACAAGTTGAAATAATATCTAATCTCCAAGTACACCAAATATTACAACGGGTTCAGAGATTTACTTAGTAACAAAAATACAATAAACAAAAAAAACGATACGTAAACGTATATGTCTAAAGCACTTCCCAGAGGAATTCAGGAGACAGATTCCAATCAGATACGCCTTACTTTTCTGTCTTTTGTTTCAAAGCCAAAAAACATCATCGTATATGTTTAATGAAGAGCCTTTAATTTAAAGAAGGAGGCATCAAAGAACAACATCTTGAATTGTTACTTCATCATTCCGACAAAGCTATGTAATGTTAAGGACTTATGTTCGCCTTTAAAATGTTTTAAAAAGTTCTTTAAATTGTGTTCTGTGGTATATTTAATGTCTTAAAAATATTTATAATAGTCATTTAGTCTTTTTAATATATTTTAGATCGAAATTACGTACATTAATCACAACGTGAGCAATTGTAGGAAAGTCATTTGTGCCAATTTAATTGGATAAAAAATTTAGATTAATAAAAATGTATATTCATATCAGCATGTATTACAACTAAATATTCAATTGTTGGTCTATAATACTAGTTTTTTTTCGTTTTAGTTTTCTTTTTTTTCTTACTTTCAAGACCGTTATTACACGGTTCACTTCTGTCCTTCAATTTAAATGAAGCAATTTAGTATGCCAAAGTGATTTATATAAACGTAAAATTGAATTATTCAACATCATAGGTGTCATCGGTTCCTTTCATTTCTGTGCTTTTCGACCAAATTAATGCAATTTGATGGAATTGTGTTATTCAGTTTTATACATAATATCAGGACAGTGAAACGTTTTTTTGACAGTAAAGTGTTTTTATATAAATTATAAGGGCTTTCCATGCGGTTTTACTTGCTTCCACTTCGGTTTCTTATCTCACCGAAACTAGTTGTTATACAAAAAGAATACCTGGAATGAAAATAGCACAGCATAAAAGGTACCCCTAAGCTCCTTAAGCCTACCGTATCACAGAACGTCACAAATAGTTCTTTCCTTACTTTCTGAAGTTTAATTATTTAAAACATTTTCTTTTGGATCCAATTTAGCTAAAAATTTAAAAGAGGTTTTAAAGATTTGTTGATCTAAAAACTGTGACATTATCTAGGTGTGTAGGCCTTAAGAGTTTTTTAAAGTTAAATGTTTTATTGGTCGTTTGTTATTCCCGATGTTGTCCAGCATCGCGAGCATCGCCATGTAACATTTATGATTCGATTTTGAGCATTACGTTACAATACTGCCTTCCTGACTGATGAGCATTCGCCTATAATGTAATATTTATGATTCGGTTTTGAGCATTACATTACAATACTACCTCCCTGACTGATGAGCATTCGTCTATAATGTAATATTTATGATTCGACTTTGAGCATTTAGTTGATTCCACTATGTGAGACTAAGCGGATGTCGTGTTACAAATTGTATTAAAATATTATAGATGTATCATTAGAGGTTGCACATTGTAATGCTTGGTTCTCCTCCCTCACCGATATAATGCTCGAATCTGTAACATTACAGGTTGCGCACTGTAATTCTCGGTTCTTCTCCTTCACTGATGTAATGCTCGGATCTGTAACGTTACATTACAGACGAATGCTCACAGTGAGGGGGCGCACCTTTACACTCTCTTAATTTCTAAAATATCTATAAATCATTTAATTGCGACTCCTATCTAGGACTGTAACTAAATGATCTTCAAAATATATTAATGTTGGTTGGTGGGAACTTAATAGCATTCTGGGAAATAATTGAAATTAATCGCTGTGTAAACGTAATTGAATAAATAAATAGTCCGTCACATTTTCATTAGCAATAAGCTTTATTCGATCTTTCTTATGATTATATTATCTTTCATGTGAAGTTTCCTAAGTTTCATATTGATGATCAATTATGGCTTATTATGTATGACAGATAGGCATTTACTAAAAACAATATAGTGAAAAATGTTCATATCTTTTGTCCTAGACATTTCGATAAAAATAACTTATTTCATAGACGATTGGAATTTAAAATTTGTTCGATAATAAGAAAATTGTTATAAGGACGGAGACGCTTACTAGAATAATTGAATGTTTATTGTGGTGTACCTTGTATACAGCCCATGAATGTGATATGATGTTAACACGTGCAGTGCCTAAATTCTCATTTGTTTATTTATTTTCTTAATTCTGTATCTTATTATTGAACTCTTAACTATTATACTACGCTTTAAAAAGCATGGTATTGAAACATATTTTGTACATATTGAAACTTTATCTTGTAGTACAAACTATAGTTACCATAAAATTTAATAAAGACAATTTGATGTTGGAGGTTTTGTTTTATTTAAATTACCTCGTATTGATTTCGTGTCAAATAACTAACGATATTAAGGTATTTTAATGACGGCTTTTTTATAAGCTATTGGTCTTATTCATATTGAGTTAGAGTAGGTTTGAAGGATTCTTTGTGGTTCTTAAAGAAACCTTGAAACTTACTGTAACTTAATATGTATACGACCGAAATTGATTTAGGAATTATTTTAACATACATGTCACATGTCCAATTCTTCATAGGGACATAAATAAAACATTTCACGCCAATTGCAGAGAAAATGTGAAATAGGTGTAAAATATTTGTGTTTGATCAAACCAATTCGTGAATGATCAAAAGAGGTAATCGTTCCGTAAGCTGTTTCAGGGTGCTCGTTTGTGAAGAAAATTATATACAACCGAAATGGTTGCTTTTTATTTATATATATATATATATATATATATATATATATATATATATATGTATATATGTGTATATATATATATATATATACATACATATGTCTGTTCTTACATTTATATATTTTGAAATCTTAGATTTATCAAAGGTTCACGAGAAGTAATTTTTAAATGGTAAACATAAGTAGTTAGTTAAATGTCGTACAGGAACTTTGTGGAAAACTAAGTAAACCTTTTTTAATAGTTGTAGATATAGCCGAACGACGAAAACGGGATACTTATTTATAATATCGTCGTGCCTGATCATCCGTTCGTCTATCAATGTGTCAGACTATTTCTTAACAAGTGTTTACTATGGGCATGAACTTTGCGGAGGTGTATTTTATATATTGTATTACACTCTGCGTCATTTTCTATTGTATTATTATAATTATTCTTTATCATCTCCCTAAGCATAAGGTTTGTATATAACTTAAATATACTTCAAAGAAGTCAGTTTTACTGTTTTGCTTTGCTCTTATTGAATTCAGTTAATATCCTTCGTTGATTTCCAAAGCTACCAAATTTCTGAGAGTGGCAGTAAGCTGGTCAAGTACCATATATCACAAGACTGACGGTCGATGAAGTAATTGAGACCTGTACTGGAGACCGCGTCTAGGTGAACGTAGTGCAGGACGCTTTGCAGTACGGTAGACTGACGACTTGTACAATAATTTTGGTTGGTTAACTAGGTAAGAAAAGGCCGGACTAGCCAGATTATGTGGCGTAAATATGGGAGAACTACATGCAGTAGTGAATGCCCATTTTCTGAAAGAGAAGCCAAAGTTTTCCTTTAAAGAAGTAATTCTTAGCCTATTAGTGAGGAATCATTTGACTAAGTTTTGTGTTGCTGTATACCAGTAATTTTTAGGCGGCAATATAGGTTATTAGGTAGTTGTTCTATACATAAATAAAACACATAATTTTTGTAATACACGAAGGCGAATTACCTCTATTCGTAGTTGAACGTGTTCATGTACATCGTGAAAGTGTGTGCGTCTAATGGAGCGATCAGTGCCGTACAGTCAAACCTGATTTTGGTCCCACGCTCACTTTGACACGTATTTATGAATTGCAGGAACTATAATGTAAACTATGACTTCGCAAACCACTTACATCGTTTTCAAGGATGAGCAGAATCACCAGTTGTCCTTACACCAACAGGTAAGAACCACTGTGTTCAAGTAGGTATCTTTATACGAAATGTGAAAAAATTCGATTCGTATGCAACACTGAATAAGCAAATTCAAATATCTAAACAAACTTTCATTACTATATAAACATAGATTAATAGCACAGAAAATAATATCAAGTAGATCAGTAAATGTGCGATTGTTGGGAGATATATCTATACTGGATTCTATCTATTACTGTTATCTAATATGCCGTAGGCGGATTACGCATTTTATTCCACCCGCTGTGGGCATTACATCGCAACAGAATCTTTTCTAGTTGTTATAACATGCCAGTTGCGATATAATTAAAATGCTGTATAGCCATTTTATTCAATCACTTCTTAGTATTTTATTAAGTTCTCACGACAAGTACACGTAATTAAAACTACGTTTTAATAGTTTTGAGCGACGCAATTAATTTTACTCAGGGGGGATAATTCGGACCAGGAGATTCCGATAATGCAAATTTTAGATTTTTTATCTGTCTATCTGGATGTTCCGCTTAATCTTTGAAACGGCTGGACGGATTTTGACAGGACTTTCACTGACAGATAGCTGATGTCATAAGAGTTAACTTAAGCAACTTCTTTTAGGGTTCCACAAATAAAATTCCACGTGGACGAAATCGTGGGCACAGCTTGATAATAACAGAATAACGGCCTTATTCAAGAGAGTTAAAATATGTTTGAAGGCTTATTTAAGAAAATCATCAAAAATTATTATTCATAAACACATTAGCGTTAAAACGCTTTACAAATTTACGATAAGTATCGTTAATTAAAGCATAATAACTCATTATGGACAAAACGGTATTCATAATCGCATATTAGCATAAAAACGCCCTAAAAACTCTCGCAAATTTAAAGTAGGTAGAACGTTACTTTAACTCCTTTTTAAATGTAAAAAATGGCGGATTTCGATCAGCTGATTATTATTTGTCATTTCACCGGTCAGAACTGTATTCTTCTTTTCTATTTGTCTATACAGCCAGTGCGAACTTTCCTATTTTATTCAAGTTTTTATGTGGTACAAGAATCTCTATAGACTATAGAGGTCCTATGCACTATATCGAACTGCCATACTCGCGCTGTCTATTTCCCTCACTACTTTCCTGCATGCCTTGCAAGTGGGTATCATGTAGACGATATTTTTTATTAGCTTTTTTCCATAGACAAATCTGTGATAAAAATATATTTTACTATGAAGTGGCAACATTATATACATTATAAGCATATTAATTAAAAAAGGTTTGCGAAACGTTTATGAATAAAGTTTTTTATCGAATATTTGATAGGTTACGGGCACGCCATAAGAATTAACAGAATACCAAAATCAGGCAAATCTACGATTGAGACGATAGACGATTTTGATGAGATAGTAATAGCAGAATTGGGCCCCAGTAGTACTCGAATTCTATTTTTTTGTCACTTTGAGCCAGCTGCATATTTTTGCTGAATGTTAGCTCCATCAACTTTTTAAATCACCATTACGATTTTGTATTTCGCTACTGTATGACATAAAAGCATATTATCACTAGTTGTGAAATTGTGGACACGAAAACCTAGCCTTTATGCATTATTATTAAAAAAATAACCTACTTTATAACTTTCACACGAAGAAAGTAAATAAGTAAATGACATGAAACAATACGGTTAAAAAAAATCTTAAACTGTTATACAACGCAATATATTTAAGGAAGCCTATATATAGTGTTCTGTAGTATAAAAGAGATAGAGATATAAGTTTCGTTTTAAATCTCTGGTTGGGTTACAACAAAAAAAGGTATAGACCTTTCAACGTTACCAACTAAACAAAAGAAATGTCAGGTTAGTTAGCCCGGTGGTATTTTTTAGTGCCGCAAAGGACAATCAGAGTTAATTTTTTAATTAACTAACCCCGAGTTTACAAACTCTACATTTATTTATTTAACCTGACTATGCGTGCAAGTGGGCCTAAAAGTCTCAGACAAAATGAGAGGAAGAACATTAAGGCATATTATACGGTATGATTGTCATACCCAGTAACAAAAATAATATTATACTAGTATAATGAGGTTTAATGTACTACCTACATACTAGAGAAGGCGTCCGTAACTAGCTTATTTGAACACTCGTTATGGTACATGGAAAAAACTTGCTTACTCTGCGCCGGGCTGTTGTAGATACTTTACGTGTTTGAGTGAAAAGTAACTATTAAAAAAATGCCTTCATGTGTACTAAAGTCCTATTCAAAAATTCAAGAAACTCAAATAAGGGTCAAGCTGTGCCAATGCCCAATGTATGATAATCCACAATCACAATCGAGCTTGTAGACACCTGCTTCCTGGAGTGGAATATTGCATTTCACAGGTCTGGTCACAGGCAATATCCCACTCCAAGATGCAGGTGTCTTCAAGCTCAATTATGAGTGTGGATTATCATACATTGGGCAAACATTGAGGAGCATAAAAGCACGGGTAAAAGAACAGATTGCTGACATGAAACACACAAGATCTACAAAGTCTGCGATCAATGAACAAACGCTGGATAAACCCAACCACTACGTCAGATTCGATAACCCACAAATCCTCGTAAAAGAGAATCGTTTCATACCTAGAATGATGCGTGAGGCTATTGAAATCAAAAAACACCCAAATTTAAATAGAGAAGATGGTTAGTAAGTACCACCTGTTTGGGATCCGATCATCAAAACTATCAAGCCCCAAACCCAGAAAAAACCAACTGCAAGACCTCAGGACACTGTGAGCTCTCACTGTGTGCACTGGAACACAAAACAACTTGACTGATAATCTCTTATTTTTCCTTCCACCCATTTTAATATTATATAAAATTATTAGAGCTAGGCATGTTTGCTGAAGAGTTTCTTGCGCCACTTCTTCTCTTCAAGCCATAATATGTTGCGAAGCGGTAGTAAATTAGATAAGGCTCCCATAGAGTAAATAATAACCATAAACAAAATAAAACCTAAATAATTAAAATGAACAAGTTAGAGGTAGGCTAAATTAAACTTTAACAATACTCGTTGACACTTGACATCTTTTTCTTCCGTGATCACGGCCACTGAAAAGTGGCCGAAACGTCGGAGTTTCGACACAAATATACAAAAATAAATAAATTACCGCGCTTAAAACCGTTAAAACGTAGTTTTATTATGTATACAAGTCGCTAAAACTTAAAAAATATTATGGTAAATCCTTTTTACTGCTGCGAAATATTTCATAATTTATTCCACGCTTCTTATCCGCAAGCGCTTATAAAATGTTACAAACAAATTTTATTGTTGTTTCATTGTTACAAAATGTAATATTCTCTACATAAGTTGCCGTTGCGGTACGTTTTATATCTACTCGTATTGTAATATACCCGTGAAAAATCCCTTTGGCCACCATTGTTCTTTATACATTGTATTATGTGATGTAATTATTTCAATTTGCATGTCTATTGAGCCCGTGTATTATTATTAGTCAATCTTAGGTTTTACTAGTAAATCTTAATATTTAACATGATAAATGTAAGGGTATCAATCTAGCTTAGGTATATTGCACTGGGGTTCTATTGGATTTTGATCTGAGATGTATGTCTTGGTGTTAATTTTTTTATTGCGAAATTGGCAGACAGACAGTTGCAAAACAGGCTGGCCCAGCTCATGGAAAATAGTTACTAAACATGTCGTAATAAAAACCTATAGACGTTTGCAAAACACCAGTATGGATTGCAATTGAAGTCAACGCGTTGCCAGCCATTATTGAGTGTTAGTTGATCTGAATCTTATATAACACAGTTAAGACACATATTTGCATTTGCAGTATAGATCGATTGATCGATAATTTCTCAATCATATTTAATTAACTAACACTCTTAAACTAAGGCCAAATAGGTCTAATTTACAAATAACGCTTAAACAATCAAGGATCGCTGAAAGGGCGGTCCAAATAATGAAAGGAAGTGGTGGTGGCAGGATTTTTGAGAATAAAAGCCTGCGACACAGTCGAAAAAGGGATGATATTATTAATCGATCGTAGTAAAGTAACTCTGACAGATTTTCAGACAGACTTACACAGGGACTCTCGTGAGGAATTCTAGACAGTCTTTCGAAGCGTGAGTTCGCGAGTTTTACTTGTAGATTTGACAGTTGTGTAGTCCGTCGTTCAGAGGTCGAAGCCTCGCTGTCAAGTCTGAGATCCATCGGGTTATTATTATTGGATCACGCGGTCGAAATATAGCTCCGGGTACGCCGTTGAGCTACGCGAACGAAGTTGTAGTGTTGTTATTTATTATTTAAATAGTAATAGTTAAATATAGATTCTGTTAATAATTAATATCCTTTAGTTTTAGTTTGATTTTTGAATTTCTAATTCAAGCGTAGACAAAAAGGGGGCGGAATTAAATGAGAATAGACGTCTTTAATTGGTAAAATATACTAGCGGGGTTCTAGAACAAAAGTAGTAGTAATGTATTGTTAGAGTTTCATCGTTACATTTGTCGGTTGATTTTAACTTTCACATAAAATCCTATGATTACGTGATTTAAAGATTTTGGGGTTCATTTAATTCATTATTTAATTCTTAACTAGCACTAGATTAGTAGCAGTTTTGATTCAATACGACAAATTAATTAATAATCTCGTGATAAATCATTCTCTATAATAAAATTATATAGGCGTCAAAGTTTTAGAAATGAGTAGTCCGTATTGTTAGTCCGATCTGTGCGGAGATCGATAGATTAAAAGTGGTTCCAGTTAGGCGCATCCCAGTCATCAAAATCCTGAAATAATAGTAGCGGTTACGTGAGTAATAGAGTCCCCGTTTAATGACGAGGACTAGCATGGTAGTCATATTGCTAATAGTTGTTTGCTTTTATATAGGTGGTTGAATAGAGTTAGTCTGGGATCTACGGAGTTATGTATAAGCAGGATTTTTCAATTGAATTTCAGGTGGAGTAATGTACGTAATTTTATACTAATTCAAAATAGCCGAGGATCTCTTTATTAGATGTATTAAAATATATTCTATAATGATTTATTTAAGCTGAGCAATCCTACGTTTAAGCTATATGAATGAATATATTATTCAAAATTATTACTAATTCATTACATGATAGTTGTACATCGTAATGTTATAAATAACGTTAACTATTTATTCAAAACACTATGATCTGATATACGTATTTCTAACATCTTTGACCGAACTATATCTTTAAGGTTGAATTCAAACTCTACGTTTATAATATTGGTTCTCTTACTTTAAATAAGTCTATGAAGTTCACGTTATAATCCTTGTACTTTACACTGATATCTTTTGCTCTATACGAGATATTATATACATGTATATGTCAAGGTAAAGTAGCTGTAACTTATCATTTATAATAAGTTTCAGCGAGGTAATGTGTTTTCGTTTGTGGTAAATCCATGCCATTTTAATTGGATCAGGGTTAAAAGCCCTATACATATTTATTCTATTCTTGACTTACAAGTTCTTGTTTAGTCATTTCTACCTTATAAATGCAGTGCTTGGTAAAATGGACAGATAGCTCGATTAGTTCTTGAGAATTGTACATCGTAGCTATAGTACATGATTCTTGCCTACCTGGGTACGATATTTATTATCGTGACATTCTCATTCGACAGTTTGTGTTTTACACATAGGTCGTTCGCAAACGTCGATTAGACAAATGCGACGGAATGGTTTGTTATCAGGAAGTGCCTCGAGTCAGTGCTCTAACTGTCTTGTCTGCTTAAGTAAACGGCTCTTGTTGTCTGGTCTAGTTTGACTTGGACTGTGTTGAGGTAAAAATGACTCACCAATGAACTGTTAAATTCAGTTCGGCATTGAATGCCTGCCTTCCTGTGTTGATTATCAGTGGGATTAACTCTGATTCAAATGACTGTTTCAATTGATAGTTATTTGCCCTAAAGTAAAACACTTAAAAGGTAAGGTTATGTCAAAGGTATCATATTATACCCTTCCTATCCTCATACTGGGGAATGAGCCAATATTTTATATTGTAACTAAATTATATAATACTTGTGTTCGTCAGCGGTGTATCTGCTTGAGCGCTGATACAGCTTACTTGTCTAACTATGGTCGATGATTCTTTAATAGATAGTTGGCCTAGGCATAGTAACTCGCAGTGCACGTTCGTAATATTCGAACCGTCTGACATGTTCACAATGTATTTTTGAAAGTTGCGTCTTGGCACTTTCAATAAATTATTGTTAGTCATCTAAATGCTGATATGAAATGTTTGGTAAAACGCTCGTCTTCGTGGCCTATATCTCAAATCAATACATGCGTGACTAGTAAGTGCTTCCCACCTGAGTGCTATATTACTAATTACACGGCGTCTAAATTCTATTTACAGAAAGACAGCCTATTTATTCTAGATAGCCTCATAGGGCAGTATTACGATACTAAGTACCGAAAGGACGCTATGTATTTTTGTGAGTTGCTTCGGCACTCTCAAAACCCAATTCTGGCCTTACACACACACATTAACCGAACTGGATTATCGGTCTAAATGACTCACATAATATTTAAAGGATATATTTTTGGGATTGGTTCATCTACTAGTTCCTTTCTTATCCAGAAGGTATAATAAAAAGTGATTGTGAGGGATCACTTCTTGACCCGGGTGGAAGGAATTTTGGGTTTATTATACCTTTTTATTAAATCTTCATTAATTATATCCTTCCCAATCCCCATAATTTTATATTCTATTTATATACTCACTAAACTCTTAGTTCATAACCACTAAAATCATACAAACGTCTATATAATACCTATATCAAATTTGTATAAATCATACTTTTACTTCGTTTCTTAATATCATAAGTAAAATTACCCACCATATTATACATGCATATTACATAACTACATATATACATACTTACATAAATACTTACATATTTACATACACTACACCTTATGTATTACAAAATACATATATACGCATCTCTACATACAATTATATACACATATTATTCTAATATTAAAATCTAATCAATCAAATTCTTATTAATAACGTATTCTATTTATAGGTTTAGGAAGGTATTCGGAAGCAGATTATTCCGTTCACCCTAGTTTCGTTATAGGTAACTAAAATAGGCAAGTAGTCAATTTTTATAGGGGGGGTTGTTACAATCAGACAAAACAGAGGGATGGGACTTTTTTTTATTAGTCAAAACCTGTGTCCCTGATGAACACGATTGCTAGGTTCACAAACACTGTTTATTTATACTGTTACTTCACAAAACTACTACACACTAATCTTCGCTGGAAAGCTCATGTCCAAAAGAAAACGTACTGACTTCTCGGAAGACATTCTGTTCTGTCAATATCAAATAAAATATTTTTAGACAGACAAATCAAATGTGGACAAATGTGGACCTACGGGATACAGCTATGGGGCTGCTCTAAGCCAACCAAGGTAAATAAATACAAAGGTTCCGAAATAATATACTTAAGGATATCATCAACGCGCCTTGGTATATAAAACCAGATGATCTCCATCGGGATCTAAATATGGACCTCGTCGCTAGCACAATTAGTAAACACGCTGAAGCTCCTCGATAACATAGACCTAGTAAGAAGACTTAAAAAGGATCAAAAAATTTGAGTTAGTGTTGTTGTAAAACTATCAAGACAGAAGTAAAGTGAAGTGCAATGTACTTAACGTTAATAAAGAACACACGAATAAAGTGTCTTCTCCTTTCTCCTTAATAGAGACAATAAGAATAGTGTTATTGGACACACTCTTAGTATAAATAATTATACCTAGTATTTTAGGTCACATTTAAATTACTTATTAGTCTTGTTTCTTAGATTAGATTGTAATTTTAATGTTGTATCTTTAAGAGGCAGCATTTAGTAAAAAAAATTAAAATCCGACATTCACTTTATTTCTACTGGTCTTGGTATATGGGATTGAGATAGGGGGATGGGATAGGCGTATGGGGAAATGGACCATCGGAACTTTCACTCATTGCACGAAACACGATTAGCTCAAGGCTAACATTTCACGCCGATATTCTGTGAGACCGTGGTATCTCACCGGTCGATCCAGCCTTAAGAGCTGTGTAACCAAGATAGTGATTCCAGCATGGCTCTATCATGTCGAAAATTACAAGAAATAAAATAATATTTTTCTTAATCATATATACATAGCAGATATAAAGAAGATTTAGTAATACTGATTTTAGACGAATGAACCAAATTGAATTAGTTCAGTTGAAAATTCCAGAACTGAAAGGATACGACGTCAATTCAATGACATTGAATTATTCAAATTTATCTTTATAAGGATAATTTTATTTAATTCTTCCAAACTGAAAGACAGAAACAAATCGTTTAATATTTGCTTAAAGTAAATATAAATAATTTAATGTTAACATTCGGAATAAAACAATGATTCAACGTCGACGGCCTCAACTGCAACGATGGCTTCTCTGGTTGAGCAGTTTAAGACTTTACAGGCCTACCTCACTGCAACGCAGAAGCACCGGTTTCGATTCCTGGTGTGGTAAATTTCGGAAACGAATTTTCTCCGTTATTTACTATGGTCTCGGTGTCTGCGATCGGCCCTAGAGTAGTCCGTTGTATATTACCAATAACACAAGCATAACTTGCTTAATTTGGGGACATACGAGGGAGGGCTGAAAAGTTCTGAGCCTAGGGTACTAAGAGATGAGATAAAAAATAAAAATTATTTTTAAGTATAGTATTTCTCTACTTCTCTTCTCAACTTCTCACGTGTTTGTAAAGGGCCTGCGCCAAAAAAAATATTTCGCGTCTTTGCTCTCAAAATGCTCCTTCCTCTACGGCTGTCTTTATTTGTTCTTCGTCCTTAAACTTCGCTGTCGAAGATCTTTCTTCCAATTTTTCGTTACGAAGTAGTCGCTAGGCTTAGACTGTAGGATGGATGGTTTATTTCATCGAATCAAGTCTCTCCCAGCTCTTGCCTGGCCATACGCGTGTGTGAACAGGCGCATTGGATTGCAAAAACAGTATTCATTTATTGATTTTGCTTTTCCTTTTTTGGAAAATGACACTGCATAATTTTTTCAAAAGTACGTCAAAGTGCTCGGCGTCAAGCGTAGTTTTTTGTTTGGAAGGTACTCAATCAATAATAATCCTTACCAATTCCAAAAAATGGTAGTCTTGAGTTTCAAAGTCGACTTTTCCATCTCATATTTCTTCGGTGGCTTTTTCTCTTTTTATATCCACTGCATTGGTTTATGTTCTGATTCTGAATCATATTGTCGAATCCAACTTTCAACTAAGGTGACGGACGATACGATTACAAATTTCATCCAAATTTTCTTTGCACAGGTCCAATAAACACACACAACTCGACGCCGATTGTCGAACATTGTAAGCATTTTCGGACCTAACGCGCGCTTATTCATGTGCAAATGTTTATGCAAAATGTCTCTAATACATTCTTTATTGATGCCCAACTCTTCTGCTATCTGCCACATTTTGTTTAACAGTGTTCCCATACGATTTTTTTACGATTGCTTTTGTCCGTGCTGGCGGTGTTTGGGCGCACGTAGCGAGCGTCGTCTACGACAGGCTCTCGACCCTGCTAAAATAATCGTAGCCAACATTTTACCATGGCAGACGATAGTTCAAGTTCGCCATACACTATAGACATTTTTTAATTTTTATTCAGTTTTTTCCCTGTTTTATAAGGAATTATATCACCGCACGATGCTCCAATTTCGTCAAATGCAGCAATGACTCAGACATGGTCATGTTTAAAGTGCAATAACTCGGAATATACTGATTCTTATCACATAATACTTTCTAAAAATACTAATTAGATGTCGTTAAAGTCGTGACAGGTAACGAGAATAAATAGCACAACTGTAAGTACCTTAGACTCAGATCTTTTCAGCCGCCTCTCTTACAATACCTGTGTTTATCTGCTAATTATTTATTATTATGATATATTAAAGGCAAAGAATGTGTTCCAATAAGAGCGATAATTTTAATTTAGACCAAAGCACACGAACCGTGCTGTGACAGAAACTGGCGAGTGCCAGGACAGACTAGATACATTTAACCAATAATTACAGATACATGTCTTTTTCTGTGTTTTTAAAGAAATAATAACAGGTAATCTTTCATTTAATAGTAGTAAAAATATCTATATTTCAACATTTACTATGTCTTAGGTAAAACCTAAGATTTACGATGTGAAGAGTGGTAAAAGTTCGAAATTAACTATGCTCATAGAACACTTTCAATTTTTACCATTAAAGTTGGAAAATAAATTTTAGATTTAATAGAAAATCTTAGGATGTGCATAGTTCAGGCTTTTACAGTAACGTAAAGTACAATAATATCTTGTTTTAAGGCTTATGTTTTTATTGGTATTTACTTGTTATCCTAATTCACTTGGTTTTTCATTTTTTATTTCACTATCGATATTACTTCACATGCAGTATTCACCTGTTATTAGTTTTTAAATCGCAATGTTATGTTACTTAAGGGCCATTTACATGGAGAGAGTTTATCGCACGCTTTGGGGCGAAATCGTATACTTTTTCGTAGACGATAATCGCATTGACATGTTTACATTCAATCGAAAACTCGCCTACAAGTATGTCATACTATAATCATAAGGTACTTATCACCAAGAGTTTTGTTTCCACTACTACACAAATAGCATTGAGATATTTGCCTACGATTTCTCGACTTGTCTAAACTAGAACTTGTATGAAATTTTTTCAAGTTCACGTGAGTATCGTACAAATCAGTTTGAAACGATTTGAATACGAGACTTGCCTTTCGAGCTCGGTGATGAGCACGGTATTTTGTATTTTGTTTACACAGAGACGCCGGTAATCAATGACCAGGCGATTATCGCCCTTTCTGCGACTGATATCGTATGTTTAGTTTACATGATAATATCTTTTTTCTTGCTTTCGACAATAGTATCTTTGAGGCAAGAAACTCTCTTCATGTAAATGGCCCTTTACTCTACACTTATGTCTCAAAGTTATTTGTAAATCTATTGTGCAATAATTACCACAATTATGAAAGTAATGAAGATATTTTATTGTTGTACATATAATAATACACAATTGTACTAAATTTATTAAAATAAACTAATGGTGAACCTCCAATAAATATGTAAATAAAAATATGTATCCATTTCCGGTCTTGTTTTTGCAATTTAAGTTTCCAGTGCACGGTTAAAACAAGATCAAGGGCTGGCAACACGCCGAGTGAGCGCTGCAAGTTCGCGGGGCGTGAAATGTAATTTTCCAACGTTGCTACGGACGAGCTACGTAACTTTACGTAACTAGCCGCCAGCTACGGAGTGCGACGCCTCGCTATGTGCTACGGAAGTCACATTAAAAACTAAATTACCATCATAATAATAATAATCATCATAATTTTGCTTTATTAAATTATAATTCGTAAAAAGGTACCGAATCAGTCTTTAAACAAAAGTCCCATAAAAATAACAAAATGAAATGACGGATCAGTATTGCGATCTAACTTACTTAAGAAGAAGAAGAAAGTAACTAGACTCAACATTTAACTTGTTATTTTGAATGATTGTGAGGTGATATATGACATTAATTATTGTATTACAATAATTTAAGGAGAACTGTGGAATAAAAATATTGTAGGTATTAGTTATACGTATGAATGTAAACAAAAGCGTTTCATTTTACAATTGTTAAGCGAGCAAACATTGGTCTGTCGAATAATTGCATTACATTGAAACAGACGCGAAGTACGTATGTGACGAGACTTTGTGATTGATTTTTTAACACGTGTTTGTTGACTATAGTCTGATACATATCGCTTTTCATTTAGCTACATAGGTACATACATGCTGCTGACGTACCACATTGTTCAGATTTAATTACAAGTCGTCTGTCCATTAACAGTGGTTAAATAAATTTCCAGCATGACACAGGAAAAATCAACATCCTCTCAAAAAGGAATCCCAATAACTAACAGTATCGTAGTTATACCTATGGCTTAGAAACATTTCATTTTCTTTCATAACACACGAGTTAATAAGATATTCATGACATACATTTGCTATTGAACTGGAAATTTTATACAAATATTACTACAATAATAATTGGCGACCGAGGGTAGAACTTTCTGGCAGCGTAAGCCGGTCTCAAGACTTTTAGAAAAAGGTAGAAGATTCTGGAAGTAAAAGACAAGGACAAATATATTTTAGAAAGGGATAGATGATGAACAAAAATTCTAGAATAGAAGGTTCGGCAAGAAAAAGACAGAGATAGATAGACGTTTAGAAAGGGGTAGCTAGTATATAAAAGAATAACGAAAAGTAGATCAAAATTATGGGTTCCAGAAGATTTTTCCGGGTATATAAGCAGCGTAATGCGCGCCTACTGGGGAGTTTAGTTCAAGACAACGAAGCGACAAGTGCGATACGAGAGAGTTGGAAGACAAGTTTAATAGAAGACAATGACGAGTTTAGTGGTGAATTTAGTGAAAAGTTTAGTGGGCAGTCCAATGAAGGTGGAATATAGCGGAGTTTAAGAGGAGATTCAGAAGCGAACTATACGAGGTAAATTCGGAGGTGAGCACTACAGTAGCAGGCGGTGGTCTACGCAATATCGGCGACGGTATTGTGAGTGAGACATCTTATCGTCGGGACAGTGCGTCGTTAGTTGTGCGTGTAGGGGCAACCCCCTGCGGAGAAGAATTACGTACGACTGTATAAGTTAATAAAATAGTTTAGTTAAAAGAACTGGTGTTTTCTTCCAATCCTAAGTGTGAACCCCCCGCTCGCACGTAACATAATATTAGACAGCCTCTACATGTTGGCCTTTTCATGGCTTCAAGCAAGCCCTCCAAAAATCCGGGCCATTTTTATAGCCCATAGTCTTCAAAGATATACATAATATTAGACATAAGTGTAGTCTTAGGAGAGTTCTTAATTCGATTTTTATTTTTAGACGTTTAAGCCGTCTTTATTTGGCTATTTATAAAATTCAGAGTAAAGGCGCCATACAAATTGTTTTTTAGCTCTTTAACACGATAAAGTAACTAATTATTATAACTACGGATAAATCAAGTCAAAGATTTTAACATAAAATAAAATAAATAAATAAAATGTCACTATAAATATTAAATCAAACACGCGCCATCAGAAAACTAATTTTAATTGGACTGTTATACAAACTAATTCTCAGGATTGACAAGTTTTGAGATATTTAAAAAAGTTGTATAGAACGATAGATAACATAAATAAACTTAAATAGGTTAGATCGTTTTAGCATATATGTATAAAACACGCGATTTGAAACCGTATTATGTACTACTACTATAAGAGCGATAACGGAGGTCTTTCTAATGAGTTTGCAAAGATGAAAACAATATTTTTCTCAGAAGTCCTTCTCTGTTGATTGTGACAATTATATGTTGTAAGACGACAACACCTAGACTAACGGTCTTATTCATATTGAGTTAGAGTAAGTTTGTAGGCTCCTACAAACTTAGTCTAACTCAATATGAATAAGATCCTAATTCTATACGTTATATATTCATTACTTATACAAATATATATATTAGAATAGGAGCTTATTATTTTTCACACAACAATTTACAAATAATAAATACCTGTTGTGTGAGATTGGAGAACTGGTGACCTGTAAAACACATCTGCACATATTTACAATAGTCAATCTGTGCAGATATGTTTTACAAGTCACCAGTGCTCCAATCCATGGCTAAAAACTAACTAGATTCATACCTACATACACAATACAATTTTGAATTATAATAGTTTGGGTGTGTGCGTCTGTATATGCTTGCGTGCGTCTGTGTATGTGTTGAGAGATACTTAGAAATTGATTGACTAACTATAGTTTCTAAGATTTACCTTTTCTCTGTTAGTCACTCCCTCATTGCTCAAGAGCGTGACGTTGATAAGAACTACCTACAGCTCTCTAGATCTCTTAACAAAATTTTGATGTTTAATCAGAATATAAAATAAGCTATGTTTAATTTAATTTAATTATAATTTAAAAAAAAGAAAATTAAATATAATTTAATGTTTAACGAAATAAACGTGTTTCTATTGTTGCTTTCTCCTTGCCGAATTCTCATTTTTGTGATCCCCTTCAATCCCTTTTCAATCCATCACCGTCAGTCAATACAATATATTAAGATCTCTGTAAGTTTAATTAATTTCCAATGATTATGTTCGCACAGTAATTAGCGTTTAAATGGATTACTCAATCAATATTGGTTTTATTGTTGATCAGATATTAGACAGCGTATACATAATCACGTGCGTATCATATTAAATGTATGTTGTTATATGATTAAGTATTAAAAACGTAATCTCATCTGTTGTTAAGTTGATTCTACTTTTCCATTCAGTAATTAAATTTTAATATTACAAGTACGGTTAAACGAAATTTGCTTTTAACATAACTTGACAAATCTTTTTTGAAATGCAGTAAATCAACAAAATGTGTTCCAATCCACGGAAATTAAAGGGTTCTATAGATGCGATGAACGTTAAAACTAAGTCATATCTCAAAAACCACTGAAAGATGTTATTGAAACTAATTTGTATATTTTTACTACCAATTTCAAATGTACGTTTCCCAGACCTTGAGAGGAATAATCTTTTACTGAGATAATTTACGTCAAATATTCCAATGATGTTCTTATTTAAACAGGTACTCTTTTGTTTCAAAGAAACTGTAAGATTCAATTTTAAATTAAGTATATTAGTTTTCATAGTTTTACCTTCTCCTAGTTATTTAGAGTTGGCACAATATGTCTGTTTCCTCGTCTACTCCTCTATTCTGGCATACGTCCTTCGTCACGGCACAAATAATTATATCATCCTTCACAGAATCCATCAATCTCTTTTTTGATGTAGGTACCCTTACTTTTGCGACCGGTTGCAATAATGTCAAATCTATCCATCAAAAAGGTAATTTTACCAGAACTTATAATTGCACTAAAGTCATGAGTGAAATATGTATGTAAATTGATTCTTGGATCAAAACCATCAATGAGGGAAATACATTCGGTTCGATACTCACTCCAATACAATCAGTTTGATAGATAAAATTCATTTTCATTATGTCAGTTCAGCACAATTTGTATTCAACGCCGGCTCGTAAACGATCTCATGTTTCGATCCTAGATTCAATATGTTAGCAAGGGCCTAGAATAACAGACAGGTTTGATCTAACTTAAGTAGATTAAGTTAATATCGCAGATACCGTTTGTATTTTCACCATCAACCGAATAAAACACAGCGTGTATCCAGAGACTACCTACGAATAACGGAATACAATAACTATATGAAGACCTGGCCTTGGTTGCCAAGCATTTGTCCACGAGCAATTCACTGGTAAACCGATTTGAGATGTTCTTTGTAAAATAGGACATAAAGATAACCGACCGACTGCATGTCAGACCATAATATTGAATAAAAGATGCCTTAGTGTAGATAAATGTTCAAAACATAGTAAAACATGTGACTAGCATATCTCAAGTCTTTAAAATTACACGGTAACTAATTTTCTTTGAAGTGTGTTTTGTAGTTCTATGACTTTAGGTTCTTAAAAAATCGATGTCATAACATTTCTTCGAGGCTAGCAGCGGGTTAGTGACATCTCTGTTATTACAAAAGTTCATAGGCGATGGTAACCGCTTTCTATCAAGTGGGACCATCAGCCTGTCTGCTATACTTCAGCTATAAAAAGAAAAGAATTATGTAGAGCATAGTTCAGTACGAGGTAACGAGTCAACTTTGACTCGTTGCCTGAGAATCGTTGAAATGTATGGTTTCTATGTAATAAGTAGTTATAATAAATGTATAAATTTTATACAACTATCTAATAATAAACTTTACAAAATGGATCCATCTTGTTTTCTTTTTTCAGTTACAAGTATTATATGTCACCTTAAAGGCTTTTTCATGCCATAATTTCGTTATACCATTGTGTAGTAGTTCATAAACATCTGCGAGATACTTACAAAATCGATAGGACGAGATAATAAGGACTACCGTTTTCGCCATTGACTACAGAACCTTGAAAATGTATATCTAGAAATGTCCGTAAATATTTTTTTATTTACATGAATAAAATAATAATATTAAACCTTATTTCCAAGAAAAACAGTTAAGTAATATTACAGACTTTTTAGTTTTAGTTATAAGCTCCATTGTCATGAAATTACAAAACTAAAAAAGCTAATTAGGTCTTCCAATTTACGACTGAGTTAATTTTAAAAAAGTATGTTGCAAATAATAAGAGGTTAATTGAAACTACAATTAGATACTGTATCATTGCTAAAAAAAAAGGTTGAATACATTAACAACACATAATAATGGAATAAAAAAACTTAAAAATAAAATATACAATAATACTAAATTATAAATTAAACTGACTATTAAATCGAAAGTCTTATCTTAATCGAAATCATAATGTACTTTCGATTGAATAGTCAGTTCAGTGACAGCTGAGAGTGATCTGCAACATATTGCAGATCACTGTCAGCTAAGCGTGCCCAGAAGGCTGACTGCATTGCCACGTTGTATAGCAATGCTTATTTGTTAGGCGAAATATGAGCCACCCTTCTGATCACGGGTAGTGTCAAAGAGTTTCTTTCAGATGTCTTGAAAGAAACTCTTTGCCCCACGGCCCTAATACTTCAATCCCAAACGGCACAAATTTGTAACCTATTCCAAATACTTCATATATGCGCCGCTTGACGTCTTCAGCTAAAGCGACGGCGTTGCTTGAACCTGACTCGGTTGTTGGAGGATGTGACAATGCCAGTGTGTCAACGCAAATCGAATCCCATACTAGCGACTGCCATTTTCCAAGGGACGAGCGACATTCCGTCCGGTATCTTTCCATCGTCACGTAACAAGCCCTTCGGTTCCAGTATGGCTGATACCGACGCTGACAAGAGCTCGGCGAATGATGTCGTTGAAGCTGGTATGATGAGATCGTATCTTCGTCCTGCGCTCTTCATACATGACAACCCGTGATGTCCAAATCGGTCTACTGTAACTCTGAAAGTGATGTGGTACGCAACATGGCACCCCCAGGCGTAATTTCAAAGTTTTAACTAACATTTTCTATAAAAACAAACACAAAATGGTGGCGCCGATTATGAATGCAGACTGTTTTACAGTCTCTGCTACATCTGGGATAAAGTAAGTATTAGTATGGAAAAATATTAGTGAACGTTTCACGCAGATGTAGCGATGGATTTAATTCGATATTTGTGATGCGATATTGTTATTAATGATATTGACAAATTACGTATATAACTATATATAATGTAGCTAATAATAGCGGTGTTATTTTTAACGCTATAAACAAGACGCATTTGGTTTCAGTCACTAACACTAACTGTTAATGCAATTTTGTACTGAAATAATTCCTTAGTATTTCTTTATCTGTAGCCCCCCACCGCAGGCAGTCGCTAATAAATATTGGTAGCATACACATGTTTGTTTTACTCGAAACCATAGTTATCCGATCGAAGAAATTAAAGTGCACCCTAACAGCCCGTACACTAACGTTATCCCAAATGGAGCAGGGCCATAAATCATATTCATAAGACTGAAACTAAGAAAAATCATTATTCATCGGGCTTAGCAGCATCTTCCCATTAAAGACCAAACTAAAATGCATCAATGAATACATGATTTTTGTTCTCAACTACACAAATACTTATGTTAAATTTTTACTAATTGTTAAATTTCAATTTATCTCTCATGTTTCATCACTAAACGAATTAATCTTCGTTTAACTATTAATTGTGCGCGTATTAAGATCTATTTTCACAAGTTTGCCAACAATATATGAAATTACGTTGTTAAATCAATAGAGACAAGTGTGAGGTCTGTGAGTCTGTGAGTCTGAGGGGCGCAAGAAACTGAAACTTGTGTACATTACTCCGTGATTTAGAGACTTTAGAATTATCTAAGGAACTATTACGCAAATAGGACCCTTAATATTAATCTTGACTGGGTACACTCCCAATGTCGCGAAACATTGAAGCGAATTAAATCCAAAGTCATTATCATATTTAACTTAATCATGTGACTCAGAGTTCTATGCCAAGGTTATATGATAACAAATGTGATTTTCTACTTAATTTCTAATATATCACTGGACCAAATTACCTCTTCAGCGTTGAATCTTCAGTTTTAGTTTTGGGCGACGTTGAAATCGATTGATTATATTAATTATTTCGGCCCACAGATATTCTTTTTCATCTAATACGAATAATTTTTAAATAAAAACAAGACTACCTAATTCCTTCACATGCTTTTCAGAATTATCTCTCATGACATCTATAACTTGGACCGCACAAATTTGTCCGTTTAAATGAAATAACTTAATATAATGAACATAAAAAACACGTATACTGCGCCGCGCCACTTGTAAATGAAAATACATATTGTTAGTAAATAAATAAAAGTTAAACCACCACATAATTATATATTATACAGAGAAGAAGAATATAATTATATGGAAGTAAGAGACTAAGGACCTGCCAACCACCGCAATTCATTTTGAATATCAGATGTTCTTCCTTTATCTCCCTATATTACCTTTTAAATACAGTCCACTTAATATCGCAATCCAGTGTCGCCATATCAGTCTATGTTCACCCGCAGGCTGTAATAGTAAGATTTTTTAAACAGAATTTTTACCATGAATTTTCGAGTACACTGGCAGCGTACATAAATTCAACATGACATAGGAACATTAAAAGTAACTGGTACATATAAAAACGCAGATGACATTTTAATGGCTTTTTGTTTTAAAGCGGTTTACAGGTGCTATTTTGGACGCAAGTTTTATGCATAATAACTGTACACAGTTATAATAGATTATATTTTTCAGAGAAAAATATAATCTACATAATTTATAATTATAAACACAACTAACGCCCGGGTTCTGAGGTTACCAGTTATGATTTCAATAACAATTGATTCCATAAAGTTATGTAATAGATAACTTAGGGTTAACTGCACTAACTGTCATTGAGTTTTCGAATACGTATGGAAGCGTTCGATTTTCTTCAAACAAAAGATATGGAAGGGATAAACGGCTAAAACGCAATTTTATAAGTTATTGAACCGATAACGCTAACGAGCAGATAAATTACAGTTAAAAGTGCTTCAGAAACCGGGCATAAGATTATTATTATTATTACCTGTTAACCCTTCATACATGTAAACTACACTAGTTTTGAATATATTTATTTCACAATTGAATCTTACAGATTACTTATTAATGAGGAGTTTACCGCAGTCACACGCCATTTATTGTTTCTGTAATGACTTTTTTTATTAAGGTAATTCGTGAATAATTTTAAGTTCAAAAGTCGTGATAAGTGAAATGTGATTTTTTCTCCTCGAAACTTTAGGCTATATATAAGCATAAAATGCTTTAAATGAAGGTTTGTTTTTATTAGATCATCTCTGGGGCTCATGCCAGATGCATACCTAGACCAGCGTAAATAACGGAAAGTAATCACATATATCCTGCCGGGAACTGAACTTGGAACTTCTACTTCAACATTTAAATCAGTAGACAAAGGAGGCCGACAATATACCAGTAGTATTCTGTATCATTTTTCAGTCCCGACCAGGCTAAAAGCGCGGGCTAGTTAATTTTTTTTATTTCCTCCCTCCTGACGCACAAGTTTGTCAGGGTATTACTTGAACTTATTCTGATATAATACTTTATTACTGAATACTCTTCTGTATAATACTAGTTCTGACTATTTTACTATCTAAAAATCACATTTACTGATATATTTATGCAAACATCTTTCTTCTACTTGCTTTCTAATTTTTAAAACAATTTTGCTTTTTGTTTACTATATGCTACAGTTATAAGTATATACTTATATATATATATATAGCAGCACACTGAAGAACAGGCATAACATGAAATTACATTCGGTCATTAATCTAGTCGTGTAGTGACTGCCCGCCGACATTTTAGGGAAAATTTTGTTAAGACCCACGTGTTTAGTCTATAAATGTAGTGTAACGAAAGTATTCAATTCTGTAATGAATAGCAAGAATTCGTCTTAGTACTATTAACGGCCTGGAAAGTTCCACGATCATCTTAAGAGGGTCGCTGCCGTTACATCTTTTTCTATTCTATACTTATATAAATTATGAAGGGCAATGGATTACTTATCTGTTTAATAGATTATTACCTGTTTCATTTGAATTAAAATAAATGGCAACAATACAACAAATCATGCAAATTCAATGCAAGAAGTGACAAAAATGTTACTCTGCAGCAGTGAATCATTTTATTTGAATTCAGGGTTACATGGTAGCTAACTGTAAATTAAGAGGCACAGCACTAGAGGTGGAACTGAAATCGAAGAATACGTATTTCGTTTTGGTCCTGCTAGTTTTCAAGCCAACGTCCTCTGACGCTTGCCACCCCCTACCCAATTTGTATTGAAGGGCTACCCTGTGCTTGTCCAGTATATTTGCAGTGAACGCATTCCTGAGAAGCAGAGATAGGTAAGGACTTAAAGCTAAGCCTTGGTGGAAGCCTACATTTAGGTACAGATAATATGAGTACAACAATATACCTATAAGATTAAAAATATTGATATCAAAGTGACTCGAAGTCATCTAATTGATACATTTGAAATCCATATCTTAAACGTTCCACTCGTCATCGTTGCGAGTTATATATAGTTGAGTTAATTGCAATGAGAAATTTCGTTCAAATTACAACGACACCATACGGCTAACTTTGCTTATTCTAAATATTAGCACCTGTATAAGTAAGTATGAACGTCACAAACCCAAAATTGTCTAAATATTTAACTATCTATTTTCTTTTGTCATTTGCTTTAAATAAGCAATATAAAAGAACATTAGCCATAATAAATGTATGTAATGTTATACGACCGTTATTTGGAACGACAGCCGTAAAAATATTCGGGGTTTACGTAAGTGGCAACATTAGCGACTGTGTCAATTTACGCTTCATCATCATTGCTCACTTACGAATGATACAATTCACGAGCGATAGGAAATTTGATTCAATCAGGCAATGTGATAAACGATAAAATTGAGTTGATAGATATTGACGGCAAAATCTGTACTGCTCTGAAACTCATTATTTTATCCGGCCACTTGAAAAACCGTTACGATCCCTGTACCAAAAACAAATTCATCGTTTTACATGACAATGTTTCAGCGAAAAACTTGTACCTAATAAGGTTCTAAAATAAGGAATCAGATCCTACTTTTAAATTTGATGATCTCTGTGGTTGAGCGGGCTCAGCCTCTGCCGGTCGACCTATCTATACATATAATAAAATTGTAGATGTCAAATTTCTGTACAATGAAAAAAAATGCTAAATACCGAGTCAGGGGGATGTAAGAAGTGAAATAGAACTAATTTAGATTTTTTTTCAAATTTTTTGTATCTCTGTTTGTCTGTTTGTACCGGCTAATCTCCGAAAGGACTGGACCGATTTAAATGAAATTTTGTATGGTGGTAGCTTATATCCCTGGTTAACATGTAGAAATCTCGAAAAATTAAAG
The DNA here is from genome assembly GCA_039645545.1 of Dendrolimus houi. Taxonomy (NCBI): domain Eukaryota; kingdom Metazoa; phylum Arthropoda; class Insecta; order Lepidoptera; family Lasiocampidae; genus Dendrolimus; species Dendrolimus houi. The sequence continues at coordinate 15,942,761 of CM077127.1, read as the reverse complement.
AGTTCCCGTGGGATAGTTAAAAAAACTTTAATTACTTAAACAGCTTATTATACAACTTATGCACCTAATTAAGTATTGATATTGCCGATATCATCATCATACAATATCATACAATAAAACAATTTATACATTAAAAACAATTAGGCTATATAATATAATATTAATACCAGAATGCTTTAAAATCGGGAGGATTTTTTAACTTACTTTTTTTTTAACTATTCCACGCGGACGAAGTCGTGGGCAGAAGCTAATATATATATATATATATATATATACGTCGCAGTCATTCATTTTTGTATTGGTGTATAATAAAGTGTTATCTATCTATCTAAACTAAATTATAAATAAATTAATACAAAGTATGTACATATCTATCCTTCTATCTTGTTAAGCGTCAATATCTAATTTATTTAACGGATCAGTTTCATAAATGTTTAGTAATTTTGAAAACTAGCAGATTACGGATGGCATGCGTGGATAAAAGGCAGTCGTCTTGCACCCCCTGAGGATCTGCACCCGGGTGACACGGACCCCTTGCACCCCCAAGTAAAGACAACCCTGGTCCCATCCAACTATATCCAATTTTGGTCTCACGCACACTTTGATATTTGTTTACCACAAGTAAAGCCCGATGGTTTTCGAGAATTGCTAGAACTATATCTATTTATTTTTACAACTTATGATAACAGCTAAATATTTAAATGCATATAGAACATATAAAGGTTTTCGGCCCGGCCACGAATTTGGGCTTAGCGACTGGCGATGCAAGGACCCGACGACTCGTGACATGCTTTATACATCTTAATACTTTATTTAGTATTTGTTGCCATCGCATCGCATTTGGTTGTCACTCATAACGACAAGATCGTGAGCAAGCTGTTACTGTGGCAGTCCTAATCGTCGCTCTATTTATTTGTAAGCTAGCGTAAACATTCAGATTAACAGCAAGAGGACAAGGGATATGCCTTACCAAACCTTACAATAATACACACCTTTCAACGCGTGGAATTATATCTCTCATTTTTTATATACATTATTTATTTATTATTTATTCATTCGTTATTTACTGCTTGGTCATTTTTCTAACTCATAAACAACACGAACATGAACAATTAATTACACTTTAATTTTTAATCACCTGGACTAAAATGACAGCTGCTGTTGACCGTTTTTGGATTCATAAGTGAGTTGTGCGAGTTAAATCAACAACTCACCTCTGTGAGTTGAATCCTATAGAATTTCTATAGGATTCAATTCACAGTGGTGAGTTGCTCCGAGCTTGCAACATAAAAAAAGGTCGATCGCAGCTGTCGTGTTATTCCAAGTAATTAAGGATCAGAGTATAAGTACCTTGATATCCTAATAATGTTTATAGAACCTCATAAGTTTTCTCGAACAGACTTGTTCTCATTATTGGTATAACAATCAACATCCATCTTTGCCATGGAAATAACTTATCATTTACGAACACAAAATTAAAAGTTTAATTATAATTGTAATTAAATAACGAGGCGCTGTCATAAATTTTCATTACGCGGGTTTGTTCCTATGCCTGAAGGATAAGACAAGGATTTATTGCGGTAAGTATTATTTAGTTACGAACGTAATGTAATTATGAGTAATCCTGAACAAATTTTAGAGTGTTTAGGCAATATTTACAACGAGCAACTGGGAATGGTAATAAATAAGACACAGTGGAAAGGCATCATTTGCCTCTAAACTTACTTAGACACATTCATCTAGTCAGATTGATATTAAAAGCTTTTGATCTTTCTTTTTTAGTATCTACAGTGCATTTCCGTTACTGTTCCAGCACCCAATTCGACTTATAGGTAACTTAAATGTTAATACTGTTACTTCGTGATTTATATAACAAAACAGGAAGAACTTTGAGTTGGTACTGTTTTATTGAACTTCCGAACAAATAGTACCGATCTAAAGTTAAATTAATTATAAGTTATGTTTTTCGCACAATAATTAGGCACCCTAGAGAGCTATACTGTAAGACGTGCATCCGACCAAGTTTAAGCGAGAATGATTTTTGTTTTTTTGTGCAGGATCCACCTGAATAGCCGCAGATGGCTGTATAAGCGATACCGGTCTTAGTGGGCTTCCCGACTCCGTGGAAACGGAGGCGTTCTGCCCGGAAGTAGCGCGCTCGAGGAGGCCTGTGAGGTTCAACCTCGGCTCGACCGCTGCGGGGAGTGACTCTATCGGATTAGGCTATAAAAGGCTGAATGAGCCAAGCCAACAGGCTGAAGTGATACAAATGGGCACGCGTTATCGACTCCGCCGGCAGAACCGATTCCAGTCTATCTTTACTACCACTTCGCATCGTGTTATAGCTGTTAGAGATGAAGCGGCGGAAGAAACTCTTCAGCAACATGCCTAAGCTAGTCTTGTATGGTTACTTTGTGTTTGTTAATGTTGTGTGGGTGGGCCGGGGCCTGGGGCTCTCCGGCGTCTGTTCAGTCTGCGTCTGTTATGCCAGGCTAATGTTCTGAGCGTCGGGGGGTTCAGTATTGCAAGGAATTGAGTGATTTTGTCTGGCTCGTCAATGAGGACATTGCGAGGACGAGGTTTGCTTGTGGGGCGTTTGGTGTGGGTCTATAAGCTGATCTTTAGTCAGTACGCCCGCTCGCTTTTATATCCGATTAATAAATACAACTACCCGCAAATATTACAATAGTATGGTTCTTACGTACTATATACTATGTAATAAATTAGTCGATTTTAAATCTTTTAAAAAATGCTATTTAACTTGGTTATGTTTCACCGACAGTTCATAATATCTATTGAAAGTCTTTAGATATAGGAATATGTAAGTTTATGCAGAACTCTCCTTACCTTAGAAGAATAACTAAAGTTATTGTTCTGGGGTCCTTAGATATTATTGACAGGGGTACTGTCAGAAAGCTTCAGTGGAACCTGATGTTTCTTAGTGAAGTCTTGACATGTAGTGATAACGCTCGTCTATTTCTGTCAAAAGTTATTTCGTAATATTATCCTTATTCTAATTAATACACAGTCCAAAATAATATTTACACGGGATACAATATGTACCTAGTAATTTATCACTTTATCATAACAGTAGCAATAAGATATATTTTTAATAATTGTTGAGAATGTTTTTAATATAAACGTGGTTTGCTGATGTCACGATATATCGACCGATCCAAATGAAGATCGTAATCGTATCGTTTGTGGGAGAGGCCCTGGCCTCAGACTGCTTGGAGGCTTATCTCTAAATAGTTGTGAAAAAATATTTTTAAGCTAAAGCAAAAGCAAAGTTTTAATATTTTAAAAGAGAAATTAAAGTATTTGGATATTATTTCGTGAGTACCTAAGTTTCACAAGCACCTATATAAATATGAAACGCCACAAGTTCCTGTCAACCTTCAACCATAGCACATTTTGGAACGCTAAATTATATTAACCTTACTTTCGAGTTACTTGATATATTTTGGTGAAGGACTGAGATATTACTCTGCACAGAAAATATTAGTTATGCAATGGTTAATATCCGAATATTATTTAATAAAAAAATCTCATTTTATGAAATGCTTTGATTTAATAACGTAATAAAAGTCATTGCCTACTTATAGCCTATTCGATTCGATGAGATAACAGATAAGAGTTATTATTTGGAATAAATCAATAACTGGAAAAGCGATCAAATTACATGTCGGGAGCAGCCATTTCAGGTTATGGAATATAGAGGCACTTGACCTCGCCGCTTGACCATTGTAACATCGGGTGGCTATTTGGAATTGCGGACTTATATAGATTAGCCTTCAGTATTCCAATTGTACTTGACACTTGTGTCATTGGAACTTTGTATTCGTTCGCAAAAGATATCCAAAACCAGGTAACAAAATTTCAAAACCTATTCGTGCATTTAGGATTAGCCCTAAATGCATGAATAGGTATTAAAATTTTACAACATTGATTTTATTAAATAACCAAGAAAATAAACCAAGACTGAAAATATTAAACAATTTACATTCAGAACCATACCAATTTCGTTAAACCCTCAAGGATCGAAAGCGGCTAAACTGCTAAATATACTTAACGCCGAATATTTACGACAACATAAAACCCAAGGCGTACTTAGGCGTCAAAACTTAAGGTGCAATAATCCTAACTCTATGCCTCCATAAACATCAATAAAGTCGGCCAAGTGGGTGTCAGACCACGCAAAATGAAGGGTTCTGTGGTAATGATGAAAGATAACCATTCGCTTCGGTTATCATTTGGCTACGGAATGTTTAAAAAAAAATAGAAAATCCTTATATTTCAAACAATACTTTCTGTACAGACTTCGTTCAAATCTAGCTGTAATTATTTTAAAAACTTTCTAGCTTTTGGTCACTAAAAAAATCGCTATTTCTTTATCTCGTAAAATAAAACAAGGTATATGTGGACTCAGTAGCTTCTGAGAAATATTCCCAGGACATGCAAAGACACATGGACAGACGGATATGAGAATTTCATAAGTTTTCAGCTTACTAATTCATGATAACGGTGTTTACCGAAAAAAAATAATATTATGAGCTTAAGGGATTACACCATCTTGATGCTCAGAAATAGATTTTTTTAAAAACTCGGTCATCTTATACTGATATATAAAGCTGAACAGTTTGTTTCTTTGTTTGCTTGAACGCGCTAATCTCAGGAACTACTGGTCTGATTTGAAAAATTCTTTCACTTTTAGATAGCCCATTTATCGAGGAAGGCTATAGGGTATATATCATCAGGCTAAGATTAATAGAAGCGGAGCACCAATGAAGAATGTTTCAAAATCGGGGGGTTTTTTTAGCTTAGTTTTTTTTACTATTCCACGGGGACGTAGTCGCGGGTAAAAGCTTGTTAAAAATATGAATTATTTTTCATTTTACGTATATATATAATAGATTTATAAACAATTTATATTGAAAAATATGTAATGTTTTACTTGGTACCGACTTCAAGATGTTGTTGGCGGTTAAATATTTATTTTTGCTTTTTAATTTGAAGCCGGTTTTGTTTTTGTTAAAAAAATATTTTTAATTATTTAGTTGCGCAAGCACTTGAATAGCTTTAGAAATAATATATTAAGCGCCTGTAAAAATTCTACTACTGGCAAGCGAATACAAGGTTACTATCTCACTCTTCGGTATTGATGCTCGTCAACACGGGTTGTTCTCGATTTCCCTGCGATCCACTCATCAGATCCTGACTTGGTAATCATGGGAACACTTCTGGCATATGTTCTTACGAGTAAAGAGAAACAATTGAAAATGGGTTTAGAATTGACGGAGATATCGTGTTACGAAGAAGTCTGTTATCAATTTTCGAAGGTTTCTGTAATACCTTGGAATCCACTCATCAGATCCTGATATGGTGAAAATAGAACCAATTCGGGAGTATAAACTTTCGATTAAAAAAATAATTTGAAAATCGGTTTACAATTGACGGAGAAATCGAGTGACGAAACTAGAAAAAAAATCAACATACAGACAAATTGAGAACCTCCTCCTTTTTGAAATCGGTAAAATAATCATAATGGACCCGCAAGGGGGCTTTGTGGTGAGTAGCGACACCTCATTCCCGACTCCGAGGGCCAAGGCAAGGGCCCTGCTTTTGTACTTGCCTTAGCCACTCGGCACGGAGTAGAGATCGCTAGAGCTAAGACTCAAGCTCCAGGGGTGGAAGTGATAGATAAATACCACTTTATTGTATACCTTTACAACCAAAACAAGTGATAAATGGCATAACGTTAGAAGTAGCCTCATTGAACCTGCAGCCCATCTCTCTACACCCCTTAGCCACTCACACCCATGTTGCCTTTCGCCAATTTGTAGGGCTTTTTTTCGAGGTCCATACAAGGAGTGGTCAGTCACCGTCTGCCCATTTTTTCCATGTTCCCCAAATAATGCGACGGAAAAACACCATAGTGGCCATAGCCCAGATCCCTATTTCCACTAACAGTTCATCTGAATAGCTCGGACGAATCCGTAACATTTTGTTCTCATTTCCTGCAATAGTCCTACACTGCCGGGGCGTGTCCTTGGGTGCATTTTTATATGGTGTAGACAGAGATAATCGCCGCTCAGTGTCGCGCCACGTTTACATTAAATTTGTCAAGTCATTTAAAAATGCACCCAAGAATAAAGCCCCGATCTGTGTAGTACTATTGTGGAAAATGAGAACAAAAGGTAGGCAGGGAAGGCAGACGGTGATTCGACACTGCCTGCGTAGGCCCCAAAAAATTCCGTACAAGATTGGCGAGGAACAACATGGGTATTAGTGGTTAAGGGGTGTGGAGAGATGGGCTGCAGGTTCACCGCGGCTACTTCCGACGTTAGGCGATTTATCATTTCCACCCCTGGAGCTTAGTCTTAGCTCTAGCGATCTCCACTCCTTGCCGGTTGGTTAAGGCAAGCACGGAGGCGGGGGGGGCCTTGCCCTGGCCCCCCGGATTCGGGTACGATGTATCGCTACTCAACTACTTAAGGCTTCGCCACAAAGCCCCCCTGCGGTATCCTTTATTTATTATTATTGTTAAAGATAAATAGATACGTAACGGTCCAAACGCTATCTGAGTTTCGAGTCGCCTCGCTGACGCACTCACTTCTAATTGCTATAACTTCGGTAATAATTAGAATTTTAGAATGTTTCATCGCTTAAAATACTTTTATAAATATAAGCAATATATTTCGCCAGAAAAACAAACTATTTTTTGTAAATTTCAAAGTAGTGTAACCCCTTAAGTAATGACAAAGAATAAATAACGAATAACTCGGTACATTGGTTGATTACTTGGTACTTGGTTTGATGTGATTATAATTATTAAAAGCTATTCTTAATTGTATCAAACTGATAAATATGTACTACAATTTGGTTGCCCTAGCTTGGTAATTAAAGAGCTTTACGATAAATACTTAGGTAAGTATCACGAGTGCCTTTAAAAGGGATCGTGGCGTGGCGTGGCGTGAAATCGCTAAAAATCATTTTATCATCTAGTTTATACCTATTGAAAGCTTTCATAGTATCTTCAATTGTAGTTTAAAAGAGAAAATAAATAATAGTTTTTATAAATTTTAAACATTGTAGTTATAAAAGCGAAATATAACAAAAGAAATATCGGGCCACCTGGATAGGTAGGTATTAAAATTCTACATGAACTAACTGCAAAAAACTTTTCTACGACGTATTTATTTCATATATCTACAATACCCACTCAACTTCTGAATCGCGTATCAGCTGACCTGGAATTCAATTAAAATGCTATTCGCACTCATAGCTTACGATGCGTTAATTCACGATAATGGAATTTCTATGTCGAGTTTTTCACAGATTCTTTACTATTGTTGCCATTATATATCTACTGTATATATTATACTATAGTTTATCCCGCGGCTGCGCCGCGTGTCAAACTCTAGTGTGGACCTCTTGTTTAAAGAGCAGGCGTTAATACAGGTTACATTATATTATATTTCTATGTTGGTGCTCCTTGCCCTCGAAAGATTTACTTTATTTTATATCGCAAACTATCCCATCTCCCGGGATGAAAAGTATCAGCTATGTCCATTTTCGGTATTTTTCGGTTTTTCGGTGTATATATTTTGATTGATCTCTCATACAAAATTTTATCCCCTATTTCAACCCGTTCTAGTTTTATTTAGATATCCCATCTATCTCTCTGTACACATGAAATGTACTACATAAACGACCAAAACTACCATAACTACCACAACTACCAAAACAACCAACACTTTTTTTATCTTTATTGCATGAGTTCAGCAGACAGGCAGACGGCCCACTTGATGGAAAGCGGTTATCATCGCCTATAGACATTTGCAACACCAAAGGTACCACAATTGCGCTGCTGCTCTCTTAAGGGGGACTGGAACCTGGTCACTAATGCCGAAACACAACTCAAGGTTATTATAGCGGCATACTCTAGACCAGGGTTGGTAGTCAACCAGTCGGGCAGATACCCTACCACCTGGCTGTGGGTTGTTTTGTCGCCTCTTACGACAGGCCGCCGGCCGCAGGAAATTGTATTCTTTCTCCGTTCCTGCAGGGATAAAAATAATAAACTACCGAAACTACCAAAACTACCGAAATGACCAAAACGACCAAAATAAACAAAATGACGAAAATAGCAAACCACAAATAAAAAATCTGTCATATTTTCTGAAATAAGCTTTACATAAATCTATCCCAAAATCTATCCTATAATCCGGGATGAAAAGTATCCCTTGTCCACCCTCGGTATAAAATATACATATTACCGAATTTCAGCTAAATCGGTCCATTATTTTTGCCGTAAAAGCATAACAAACACAAAGACGAATATATTTTTATCCCGGAAACTATCAATTTTTCGAGATAAAAGTATCCTATGTTCATCCTCGGCATCGACAATATATACATACTGAGTTTCAGACAAATCGGTCCAGTAGTTTTTCCGTGAAAATGGAATAGACAGACAGATTTACTTTCGCATTTATAATATTAATAGGGATAAGTATATTATATACGGTGATTTTTATATCAAATTAAAAAATTGCCTATACAACATTCGTAGATATAATCGGAGATTCTTATTTCTTATTTTTATTGCGAAGCTCGCAAACAAGAACGCGGCGCACCTAGACAATGGAAAGTGCTTATCATCGCGCTTTGCCTTTAGCCTTTAGCTAGCCTTTAGGATGCGATAGAGGGTATGGAATAAGTGAATGGGACAGTCCTACGAAACACTATTAGCTCAAGGCCAACCGTTTTATGCTGATATTCCTTTTCAGGTTTCCGATAAACAATCATGTTGGAGAATGTCGTAGTGAGACCATGAAGGTTCCTACTCTCATGATCTCAATTCGGCGTTTTCTGTCACAGAAGCTATTAAGTTGTAGCAGCGAGAGGTAGTTTAAATGATACTTCAGGTGGCAAAGAGTAGTAATCACTGTCGAGTGCTGAAGAGAATTGAAGTGAACTTATTTTTTTTGGAAACGGTAACAGGTATACTATACAAATATTAACAAATAATATAGCATATGCGATACATAGCAAAATGTGTGAGCGGAACGGATGATGTGCGAGCGAGATAGAGCAACTATTAATCAAGGCGCTCCCGCGTTGCGCTTGCCAGTTCTGTCGTGCTACACTCTCCCCTAATACCCGCCCCACCAACCAACTTGAACCCATCGAACTATTTAACCGAGTTATCCCTTGGGTTAATCAGGTCAAATATCTAGGTATAACCATAGACAGAGGCTTTTACTTCTATAAGCACATCAAAGTGGTCGGGAACAGAGCATAATGGCACCTAGGCCGTCTCTATTCCATGACATGCACAAAGAGTAAGACGAGCCTGAGAAATAAGGCGACTCTCTACAAAACTTGCATTCGCCCCATCATGATGTACGCGAGTTTGGTCTTCGCCCATGCCAGCAATTCCAACATTTACAAACTTCAAAAAGTCCAGAACAGATTCAGGCGCATTGCAGTCGGCGTTCATCCACTCTATGTGTGGAACGTCGACCTGCATCGCGACCTGAAGCTTCCCTCCATTAAAGACTACCTTATTTCCCTCTCTCACAATTTCTTTAACCGAACCCCAATCACCCGAACCCTCTGGTGACGGAAACGATAATCATAGACCCACACCAAACGCTCCCACGAGCAAACAACGTCCTCGCAATTTCGTCATTGACGAGCCAGAAAAAATCACCCAACTCCCTACAATAATAAACCCCCCGTGGCTCAGAACATCAGCCTGGCATAATAGACGCAGCCCCGGCCCCGGCCCCGGCCCACCCACACAACGTTAAACCCACCAATCACAACCACTCATTACAGACACAGAGTAGCCACACAAGACTAGCTTAGGCGTGTTGCTGAAGAGTTTCTTCCGCCGCTTCGTCTCTACCAGCTATAACACGTTGCGAAGCAGTAGTAACGATAGACTAGGATTGGCTCCGCCGGCGGAGTCGATAACTCGTCCCCATTTGTATCATTTTACCCTGTTGGCTTAGCTCATTCAGCCTTTTACAGCTTAATCCGACAGATTCATCTCCCCGCAGGGATCGATCCGGGCTGAACGCTTCCGTTCCCACGGAATCGGGAAGTCCACCAAGCCCGGTATCGCTCAAACAGTCATCTGCGGGTATTCAGCTGGATTCTGTACAAAAAACAAAAACGCTAGCCAGTTGCCCGTTGTCCGCTGCGATGACTAGATGTGTGCAGCTCTCATAAAGTTATATTTTAAGAAAATGCTCTTAGAGATTGCTACAATTGACTTAACTATACAAGCGTGAGGTAACGTTACAGTTCTTGAAAAATTGAACTTAATCAAAACTCACTTGGAACCAAGTGCTTTAATTAAGTTAAGTAGGTATCCTCATTCCTCTCCTTTTTTTAAATTCGGACTATGGGGTGAAAATACTGAAGGATTCAAAGTAATTAAAAAACTACGAAAAAAGAAAGAGGTTTGGTCAAGTATCGTCGAATAGATTTGTTTGAGATATGGAATATTATATAAATTACTTGAATTTACTTGTGTTTTAGAGTTCCATGGACAAAATGCAAAAAAGTAGACGTTCATTAGCACTAAGCTAGATATGAAACGTTTTTTTAATCTGCTTTCCATGTATTCATTATATTTTCCGGGATTGAAAAATAAATGACAAAGATGCAGTTTTATTGACACAAAATGCTGTTTGCGTTATTTGAGATTTAATGTAAACTACATACATAAGTCTGTCTCATATCCTGATCCGTTGTGAATTATATTTTTTTAGTTTTTCTTAGTTCGATTGATTTTTCGTTTTTATTAATTAAATATAAGAGTAGGTATTACCGCAAGTTGAAGCACAGTAGACATTGTTTTAAAGCTGCCTAGATACATTGATAGTGCCTAACGCTCATCCGTCATTATGAATGTTGTAAAGTAACCAGTTTGTTGAAACATTCATTAGTAATAGATACCTATATTTATTTATAATCAATGTTAGAAAATAAAGTAAGTACTTATATTACAAAATATAATGTAAGAAATAAGTAAATGGACTATGAATGACTCGCGTTAACACATAATAAAATTTATAATGTAAATATAATATGTATTGTTATCCGAAGAGATACAAAGTGAATTTGCCGCAAAAACCATCTGCGAAACGAGACAGTTTCAATTTCACGGCACGAGAAACACATGGCTTTGTAGATCAACGAGATTATTTTTTTCTATTACTGAGCTAAGCATACGAGCCAATTATTTTCTATGGATTTAAGACAAAGAAAAGCTTGTAAGTATGAGATAAAATGCAACTATGCGTTGCAGTTGCACAATTTATAACTTTAATGTGGGTTTATCGATGCTCTTAGTGCCGGCTCGAGCGGTACCATACTATGCTATACTAACCAACGATTGGACACTCATTAATTCCACGCAACTCTCAAGTATATATATATCTTTGTCTCTCTCTCTGAAAAAGCATTTAATCGAAAAACTTCATATTAACTACTCAATGGATTAAGTTAAAACCAATTTTAGTTAAATTTTTTTTAGTCCCTAAATATTCTTCCGTTGCTTTAGATAGTACTAGCTGATGCCCGCGACTTCGTCCGCGTGGTGCGGTTTTTTAACTAACCCACGGGAACTCTTTAATTTTTCGGAATCAAAATTATCCTAATATATGTTAACCAGGGATATAAGCTACCACCATATAAATTTCATTTCAATCGGTTCAGTCGTTTCGGAGATTAGCCGGTACAAACAGACAGACAAATAGACAAACAGAGAAACAAAATTTGAAAAAAGTCTAAATTAGTTCTATTTCACTTCTTACATCCCCCTGACTCGGTTTTTAGCATTTTTTTTCATTGTACAGAAATTCGACATCTACAGTTTTATTATATGTATAGATGATGGTGAATTTACTTTTACTTAGAAAAAATCCCTATTAATATTATAAATGCGAAAGTAACTCCGTCTGTCTGTCCGTCTGTTCCGTTTTCACGGAAAAACTAGTGGACCGACTTGGCTGAAACTCAGTATATATATATTTTTGATGCCGAGAATGAACATAGGATACTTTTTATCCCGAAAAATGGGATAGATTTCGGCATAAAAAATGTATTTATCTGTTTGTTTGTTATGCTTTTACGGTAAAAGTACTGGACTGATTTGGCTGAAATTCGGTATATATGTAACTAGTGTTTATCCCGCGGCTACGCCACGGGTCAACCTCTAGTGCGTATCTCTTGTATACAATATAACCTGTACCGCCTGCTCCTTAAAGATTCACTTCATTTTATATCGCAAAGTATACCATTCCCCATCTATCTGTAAACTACGTTATCTGTCTAAGTGACAAAACTTAGTAAAAATGAACCAAGTGGACCAAGGGGTCCAAGGGAACCTACGCGACCAACGGGACCAACGGGACTAACGGGACCAAGTATCCCTTGGCCATCCTCGGTATTAAAATTCCATATGTACCGAATTTCAGCTAAATCGGTCCAATAGTCTTTCCATAAAAGGATAACAAACAGAGAGACAAATATATTTTTATCCCGGAAACTATCCCATTTTTCGAGATAAAAAGTATCCTATGTTCATCCTCGGCATCGAAAATATATATATACTGAGTTTCAGCCAAATCGGTCCCGTAGTTTTTCTTTTGGCGTTTTGTCCTTTTTGACCTCTTTGATCTTTTTGGCCTTTTTGTCCTTTTTGTCCTTTTTGGCCTTGCCGGGAAATGGGTCGTTTTAGGATAGTTTGGGATATAAAATGTAATTAATCTTCCGGGTGCAAATAGCACTCGCATAAACATTTAGTACAATGTAACCTGTATTAACGCCTGTTCTGTAAACAAGAGGCAGGCACCAGAGGTTGACCCGCGCCGCAGCCGCGGGTTAAACTGTAGTAATAAATATTTTACCTTGTTCAACATTTTTTCCCCTGTTACCGTTCTATAATATCCAACCCACCTCTAGACATTAAAACCCCTTTACTACTTTTTGGCTTATAATAAGCTTGAAGGGGCAAGTTCGAGTTTTGTCCGTCAACTTTTGATTCTTAAACCATCTATTTAAATTCCTAAATAACTTCAGTCTCCTTAAGTAAAAAAATTAAACACAAGATGCAGATTAATAACTAAAAACTTTTATTATATTTGTACATCTCTTAAGAATGCCAAAATACAGAACTACTTACAATAACAAGCTGCAAAATGTGAATATTTGTACATAACATTTCATATGTTAAGATTAAAGCAATCCATAGACACACCGATGGAACAGTTACACATTATTGTTAAACTGCTTTAACGTTAAACAGAAATAATGAAAATCCTTTCAGTCGATATAGTAATAGGTCACATCTATAGACAATAATAATTATTAACTTAGGTACAAATGTTTACACAAAACTTTAATGGATGATGTTAGTATGAGACGTGATGACAAGTAATCCTCGTAGACAATGTTCTTTCGAGGGCTGGGCTGTCTAGTAATTTAGGAACTATATCCATTAAAGTAGTGATTCAGGGTTACAGAAAAATGGACTAAATTTCAATAATCACATAAAAGTTATAAAGCGAATAAATTATAATCTGACTGAACGTAAAAGTTAACCAAAGTGTTTTATTCTCGCAAATGTTATTTTAATTTTTTCATGTTGTAATTTATCGTATAACTTTTAGCTAGTAATTGAAAAATCGACCCTTAGCGATAAAAAAAGATAAAAGAACTCATGACAACGAACACGAATAATGGTAAAGAATTATAAAAAAATACATTTAAATTATACACTAAACACGTGTTTAATTAGTTTTCATCAACTAATAGAAGATTTTTCTGATCTAATTGTAGGTATGCGTTTAAAAAATCCCCTGTTTCACAGATCAACTAAATTAACGTTGGGGCCAACAAACCAACACTATACAGATAAGATTCCAATTAACACATTCCATGCCCATTCTGAGACAACTGAAACTTCATCTATACATTGACAACATCATTCTTTACAATTTACTCATATTATTTTCAAATCCTGATTTTAGTTTGAAAGAATTAAATAAAGATCATTAGCGTTTAAAAATAATTAGAAAGTAGTATTATTTTGCGCATTAATTATGTTACGCAAAGTAATAGATCACGCCTATCTGATTTCTATAACTCGTCTTCTATTAGAACTTTACCCTTTTTACTATAGGCACAAGTTTATTGAATTAGCCATTACGCGTGTCTATGCCGCTTCAGTACAATTTGCCATAAGTAATTACTTAAATAACTTTCCCTATGACATGCGTTTTCAACAACATACAGTAACAACATTGATGTAGAGTCGAATATTCTAACACTACATCTAAATATAAATATGTGGTACAACATATACAGATACGATAATATATTATATCGATGATTAATATTATTTCGTATTATTCAACTTGTGATCTGGTATCTAATATACATGTATATAACATCATAATATAACTATTGTAATACAATCTACATTATGTACTGCTAAATAACAAGGGTGCTGGTATAAGTTGATAAGTCCCTCTTTATTTCTTTATTATAAAAAACACGATCAACAATTTTTGAGCTAGCTCAGTTTTTTATTCTTAACTAAGTATTCAAAGTAATGTAGACATCAATTATTATGTTATATTTCAATACGAGCAAGCAAAATACAACAAATACCATATACCTACATCTGCGGGGAGAAAAAAGCCACTTTTGCAAAGCCTTACACTTAAATCATAAAGTGTCAACTATGAACCAGAAATCCATGTACTGAACTCATCGTCTGAAATATCCACTTGTACAATTGGGAACTATTTGATATCTCGAAATATTAACATTTTGTATTTGATCATCAAAACTGCTAGGATCAATTCAAATTTATACAAAACATTGTCATTTTATAGTGAGTAAGAACAAGTCTATGGAAGATAGAGACACGACAGTAATATTTTCTGTAAACAGTATCTTTTAGTAAAGTAGCATTTTTCGAGACATTACATTCTTGTTACAAAAAGGCGTGTATTATATAATAAAATTACGTTTTAACGGTTTCAAGCGCGGTAATTTATTTCATTTTTATTACTCCGACGTTTCGGCCACTTTTCAGTAGCCGTGATCACGGAAGACAAAGATGTCAAGTGTCAATGAGTATTGTTAAAGTTTTATTTAGCCTACCGCCAACTTCTTCATTTTAATTATTTAGTTTTAATTTTGTTTTGGTTATTATTTATTTTATGGGAGCCTAATCTAATTTACCACCGCTTCGCAACATGTTGTGGCTTGAAGAGAAGAAGCGGCGCAAGAAACTCTTCAGCAAACATGCCTGGCTCTAATAATTTATATAATATTTAAATGGGTGGGAGGAATAATAAAAATCAAATAAATTACCGCCCTTAAAACCGTTAAAACGTAGTTTTATTATGTATACTAGTCGCGAAAACTTAATAAAATATTAGGCGTGTTTTATTTAGATATTGAATATTAACACGTGGTATTATGAATTTGTAAAAGTAGCTCCTTAATCTAATAGTACCTATACTATTTAGAAACCCGTTAGATTTAGAATACGATTCTACAAGAGTGGCAGATTTAAATCCCCTGACGTATTATTATTGATGAACTATAAATAGTAAGATTCTAAATCATAATTTTACTAAAAATTATTACACAAGTGAAAAAGCAAGTCATGTTTTGCAGCCTTTAAATTTTGTTACAGCTCTTGGATTGTAGAATTATAAAAAACCCACATTATAACAGACTGTGAGTACTCAGATAACTTGTTGGAACAGAAAATGGCTGATGGCGAGAGCGATCAGAATGGAAATATACCACGCATATAGCGGAAACTTAGGGAGCCCTATGTCCAGCAGTGGACTGCTACTGGATGCAGGCAAATAGGTGGTATACCTAAGCTTGTCGAAGGTTTGATAAGTTTCACATGGTGATGATACACATTCATGCATTGTTAGAAACCTGTAAGTAGAGATACAAGTTTTCCCGCAATATTCTAATCGCTGTCAGTGCGTGAGCATCAACTGTAAACAAGGTGCACATAAAACTAAAAAACTGCCTCAGGCGTTTATATCCCTGCAAGATTTCAACCTATATCAATGGAATAATACACAGATGCCACTGAACTATGCCTTATGATAATTTCCTGCGATTTTTTTTATTCTAATCCAAATTGTGAACATTTTCATGTATTCAAATCAATTCATTTAAATAATTTGTCAGTCAGTTAAACAGCATTATAATTTGGGATATGGCCTGCGGAATACTTTAATATTAGAAAGTAATATTATCGCATCACGCTGCAACAACAGAATGAGAGCTAAAATAAAAGAAAAATGTATAGTTTACAAGATGTTTCTGCCATTATATTTATATGCTACCTTAGGGAGTAACGCGGTATAAGATGCGTCGTTTGTCTTTGGACCAAGATTTGGGAATCCAAGAAATCGGTAACTGGGCGGGCATCTTAAAGCAATGGCAGCAAACATGCAAACCAATGGAATGTTTGAGCAGGAAGTCAGATCTTAGAAACAGCCAAGATTAATTTAAAAGATTTTATTATATAGCAATGTTTTATTTAAATACTGTTAAGTGAACCTTCAGAGTCAATTGAAAACATAGTGTTATGTTCATCTGTATATCCTAAACTATCTACTTCAAATCATAAACATTTTACTATTTAAAGGCCTTTCACTAATCTAAACACAAGTACACAGCTCATATTTCAAAATTAAGAAGTGAATTATAAAAGAACTAACTTGAGGCCACTGACGGAGCAAGCCACAGGCCTACCCAAAAAATCTATGCCCATATTATCATAGACTGTCTTAGAAAAAATAGCAAATAAAATGCATTAATAGTATGATTTATTAATAACTTATTAAGTAACTTTAAGTATTGTGCAACCCTCCATACATTGCAGACACCAAATCACAATAAACATACTATGAGTACTTTTCAAAACTGTACCCAGTTTTGCTGGTTTGCTGGAGTTGCGGGCGGCTGGCTCGGAGCACTGCAACATTATAAACATTATTATAGATCATGTTTTAAGCAAATAAATGAATTATAACTGAAATATTAGCTACTAGTGAATTATTATTGTTTATTATTGGAATCATCTCTATGTTACTCTGCTAGTACTGCTTCACAGTTTTACTTCTCTTGAACTTCGATCGAACTCTTTTATCTTTAATATATCCATATGTATACTTTTAACTATGGTCAAAAATAACGGGTCTAATATAGACCTTAATTAAGTCGTATAGCATCCTAGTATCAACATGCAGACAATGTATTATTACCATTTTTTCCTTGCTATTACATAATTTCATGAAATTGGTTTTCATTTATTCCATGGGCACTCTACTAAAAAGTAACACATATCTTCGGTTAATGTGGGTCTTAAATATTAGTAATAATCGCAATAGAAATGTTGGAGCATCACCTGGCAGAGTTAAAGTCCCCCCACTCAGAGTTAGCACCGGGCGCTACAGTAGTTGATGGTGAGGGCGCGTGTTGCGGAGACGGCGGTGGCGGCAGCCGAGAGCCACCTGGCGGGGGTGGGAGTAGGCCCCCACCGCCGGCGCCTACACCACGTCTAGGTTTACTTGCCTCACTGCCGTCTTTTTTCTAGAACAAGTTGTTATAGCCAAATTAGCTAGTAGCAGCGGCGTTAGAGTAAACACGGGCGCACCGCTCAAAAGAGCCAAACACGAGGGTAGGAGTACCAGAAGGGATGTCAGTCACCTTTTGAATAAAAGTCATAACGAGAAAAGACATATTAAACGCCAAGCTGGTGAAACTTTAATAAAAAAAACTAGGAGCCTGGTTTTTTATTTTTCAATATATTCCACATTTATGAATCGTAATATAGAATATCCTATAGAATTTTTGTACACAGCTAATGCTAAAACCAGTACAGCAAATAACTTTTTAAATACTTGTACTAGTGTTGTTGCTATACACATATTAATAATGTATATATTTGGATATATATAATATTATAATGTGTGATTGTCTATTTATTTTATTTTTCTTAATTATATGTATTGTACAATATCTATGTATCCTATTAATTACATGTATTTTTTTTTGCACACCACCGTCATACACTCTTGATTCCTTTCACACAATCCACAGCCCGGGTTGTCTGGAAGAGATCGCTCTAAAGCGATAAGGCCGCCCTTTGTTCCTGCCTTGACATGAAATGACTGTAAATGATTTACTTTATGTGTATGTGGTGAACAATAAAGTATTTTCTATCTATCTATCTAATAAGAATAAAATGGATTTAGGCACAACAGTATATTTCCTACTGATAAATCCATATTCATAATCATGAAATTTACGAAATTATAAAGTAGGTAATTTATGATTGATTTCAGTTAAAAAGATGTTTTCAATTATAATGAATACCTGGATACTGTGCTTATACTAAAAAATGAAACTGCAGATAACTGTTCTAAACAAGCCGTTTTTCTAGGTATTAATGAATACAATAAATGCTTCCCCAATCGCATTTCTCTACTCTCTCTTCTCATATGCACGAACAGTGGAATCAACAATGGCAACAGTCTAGTCAGTCAGTCGGTAAATATTATGGTTCCCTTCAACCTAACATTCTTTCCACTCCATGGTTTTTCCGCCACTGATTCTTACCTAAAAAAATCTACATCTACCCTAATACACCTTCAACTTGGACATGTATGTTCTCCTACCTTCTTAGCAAAATTAAGTATACACAATCACTCTTTGTGCGAATGCAGCTTAGAAGAAGCTTTCAGCTTTCATTGCCCTAAAATTACCACCCATGTCTATGATATATTACCTTCAGAATGTGATCGCCCTGTGAATGTCAATTACCTGTAAACTCTTGTCCATACTAAATTTGTATATATTTTGTGTAAATTTTTATATATTAATAATATTTATTTATATTGTGGTTCGTGTAATACAATTATTCTTCTGTATGGTCCTCGGATTATCAGAAAAGTTCTTCATCACTCAAAGTTGTTACTAGAATTTAATATCTAATCACCTTACACCTGTCATTTTTACATAATCCGACATTGGCAAAATCAACACGCGTATAAAGCATTGGAGCCATTGCCGACGAAGAACAGAATAAGAGGTTGATTCATGAGAAAACATCAGATTATTAGAAGCTTATGAAGAAGGATGAATAGCATATTTATAATATTTAACAGGGGTGGGGGTTAAAATAAAAAATAATTGTCAATCAAATTGGTTTGTGTTCCGATGCACACAGAAAGAGCTCACAATGTCTTGAGGTTTGGCAGTTTTTATTTTACCTCTTGGGATATTTTATCTCATGTATGTTAGGAATAGACTGGCTTAAGCAATTAGACCATGAAACGGTAGACTAAGCCAGCTTGACATTTCTTTAACTCCTACATCCTGCCATACACATACCTCAGACAGTGACTAGCACTTGCATGCAAACTATAGTCAAAACTGTCAGATGAAGTGTTTTACATACCAAAATTGCATTATCTATGCACTGCAATTTTTGTATGTATAACACTTCACAATAATTATGTTATCACTGTTTTAATAAGAAGAGGCTGGAAGAATCCAAATTCACAACGATTTTGGTATTTCTCTGACTACTTGTACAATAACCATTGGCTAGCTACAAATCTATATGTGGTTTTGCAGTTGCTTTGTCAATTTGTTTATTAGCAAATGTAGGGTAAAACTTTTAATATTTATCTGTGCAGGAACAGACAAAGAATACAATTTCCTGCAGCTGGGCGGCCTGTCGTAAGAGGCAACAAAACAACCCACAGTCATGTGGTAGGGCATTTGGCCTTTCCGAATAGCAACCACCCCTGGTCTAGAGTATGTCGCCATAACAACCTTGAGTTGTGTTCCGGCATTGGAGACCAGGTTCAGTCTCCCTTAAGAGAGCAGCAGCGGCGCAATTGTAGCACATTTGGTGTTACAATTGGTGTTACAAATGTCCATAGGTGATGGTAACTGGTTTCCATCAAGTGGGCTGTCTGCCTGTCTGCTGAAATCATGCAGTAATTACACTACCAAATTTATGTAATTTTTTGAGGTAGTTTAGTTTATTTGTTAAATTAAAGATAATGACCCATTAGTATACCTTGTCTTGTATATTTTAACCTCACAATAACACATGTCTGCACATTCTCAGCCAAAAAAACCCCATTTATCAATGCGCCACAATTCTAAGGAACATCCCTCACCATCTCTAATTGTAATAGGATCCTTGCAGTTGACATATTGAAGGCATACAATTTTAGAGTCATCTGGAAGGAAAGGCCAAACTAGCCTCTAAAAAGCTAGGCATGTTAAACTGGTTCAAACATACTCCATCCTGTGGCAATGATTTGCACTCTACAAAGCTCAAATTAAACTGCATATGGAGTATTGCTCACATCTATGAGCCGGGGCACCCGCTTACCAGAATGACCTTGTAAAATCCATTCAGCATCACACCACTTGTATCGTTGTCGATCCCATACTAACAGGCAGTTTAGAATTGCTTAGCCTTCAGCTTCAGAAGACTGCATTCCTCTGCTTATTCTACCGCCTGTACAATGGAGAGTTCTCCGGTCTTTTTTGATATGGTGCCAACACCTCACTTTTATAACCGCACTGCTCATCAGAGCAGTTAATGTTCACCTTCATTTTCTTAAGCTGTCACACCTAACTATGCAATAGTTCTCTAGAACATTTATTCCACGTACAACAATGATCTGGGGGCAAAGTCCCTCAGCGGTATTCCCTTTGTGCTATGAAATGGGGTTTTTTAAGGGTGTTACAAAATTTCTTAGAGGTCTGCAACACGTTGGCAACACCCCTGGTATTGCAAATGTCCATAGGTGATGGTAACCACTTTCCATCAGGTGGGCCATCTTTCTGTTTACCTACTTCAGGCAATATTAAAAAAATGTATATAACTTATACAAATCAACGTTATTTTACATTGAATATTCTATATAATTATATAGTACAGATGATGGAATTTTACATATAAATCAGGATGAAATTTAAATTAACAAAACTTACAGTAATTTTCATGTTGATTTTAATGGTTTCCCCTTCTTTAAACCCAAGGTCTAGCTGCTGTTGCGGTATCTGCTCCTCTTGCTCCTTCCTCAACCATTTGAAATGGTCTTGAAGGGCAACATTTAGATCAAATGAGTCTGAGCGATCCCCAAAACCTAAGCCAATGTAAGCACTACGCCCTGAAAGGGATAAGTGTTAAATTCACATACATTTTCAAGGACATTACAATTTTTCTAAACCTTTTAACAAAATATCATGTGTTTATTAATTAGTAAATACTATTAATTGGTACAAACGTACCATTATCATCTTGAATTTTGACGACAAAGTAACGAGAGCTATCGGTAACAGATTCAAGGGCCACTCCAGGATACTTGTCAATTGGGCATTTGGCAAACAAGTCTCCAGTACTTTTGTCTTCTAGTTTCATAATCAGTTCTTCTCCTTTCGCGACTAACCTCATACGTCCAGTCCATTGTGGCTCCTGTAAATTCCAGTCTGCTGCCCTACAAAAGAACAACTTTTAGTTTTGTTCGATAAAAAAATTATACACATATGATTTAAAATTTACCTATAACCCCTGTTTGAAGTTCTGGGGGGTATTTTAAATACAAACACCTCGTTTTTAACAAGCA
Organism: Dendrolimus houi; assembly: GCA_039645545.1. Taxonomy (NCBI): domain Eukaryota; kingdom Metazoa; phylum Arthropoda; class Insecta; order Lepidoptera; family Lasiocampidae; genus Dendrolimus; species Dendrolimus houi. The sequence goes on along the minus strand of CM077127.1, from coordinate 15,921,036 downwards.
ACACACTTTCATAAGATTCCATTTTTTTAAATAAAAACTAGAATGTAATTTAACAATATTTTGATTATTTTGAAGAAGTCGAAAATTGACGTGTCTTCGTAGACATAGAATAGATAATATTATAGTTCGTAGAAAAACATTTCTGGTTCATAGATTATTATAGAATACCGAATTACAGTTCATAAATCCTTTAGCGCCCACAGTCCTTAAAAAAGTACTTTAATGAAATAGTGAATAAAGCCCAACACAAAATCCAATTTCGTCAAATGAACGCCCAAGGTACTATTCTAAGTACCCCAACTATAACCATTGCTACTAATTCCAATTTACCACCTTTTTAAATAGCGTTGTCTCCGAACGTATGTTTGAGGTTTTTATTTGTCTACGACCAAGCAACAGTACCAACAAAAACAAAAGAAATTTGTCTTTCTAGATTTATGCCCGGTTTCAATATTGCAAAAACGATTCGTGTTTGATACGGACGGTTAGAATATAAATAAATAAAGAAATAACCGGCAGACAAACACACATATTGTATATCCCCAAATTAAGCAAGTTGTGCTTGTGTTATGGGTAATATACAACGTACCATTCTGGGGCCAATCCCAGACACCCAGACCATAGTAAATAACGGAGATGTTTCTATAATGAACTGGCCGTAGCTAGTTACTCACGAAAGTACCAATTAACGATGGAAGAGATTTTCTAACCGATCGGTAGACTTTTTGTATGGAAACGACAGATGAAGTGTTTCGATATTATAACCGCTGGTTGTCAATACTACTATTCGTAGGAATTTTATTGCCACCCGATTTTGGCCGGTAGCCGGTTTTTTTGTCGTTATTAATACATGATTTTAAATTAAATTAAACTCAATTTTTTTATTTCTTTTTTTGACTTTGATTTAATTCTTATTTATATCTTTCAAATTTACTATTTCTATCTTTAACAGTTCTAATTCCAATTCAAGTATTGCTTTCCTATTAATCTCTATTAATATTATAAATGCGAAAGTAACTTTCTCTGTCTGACTCTTACCCTTTCACGGAAAAACTACTTGACCGATTTGGTTAAAACTCAGTATATATACTTTTTTTGATGCCGAGGATGAACATAACATATTTTTATTCCGACAAATGGGATAGTTTCCGGGATAAAAGTATATTTTTCTGTTTGCCTGTAATGCTTTCATGGAAACCATTGGACCTATTTGGCTGTAACTTGGTATATATGTAAGTTCACTATGTAGGACGGACATAGAATACTTTTCATTCGGGAAAAGAGAGTTTCAGATAGATTTATGTAAAGGTTATCCCAAAAAGCAGGATAGGTTTTGTTTTTTATGAGGTCATTTTTGTCAATTTGGTGGTTTTGGTTATTTTGGTCATTTTCCTCACTTTCGTCATTTTCATAATTTTTGTCAGTTTGGTTATTTTCATCATTTTCGTTATTTTAATCCCTTTGGTTATCTTCATCATTTTAATGATTTTCGTAATTTTCGTCAACAAATATTTAAAACAGCAACAAAGTTCTCAGTTCTAAGTTGTTGCCAGCACAGATAAAACTTACATGGTTAATGCCACCTTTTTAATAATAAGGTCAAAGGTTCGAAAGTTATTAGACTACAGTTTTTTGTTATTCTTGAGCTTCACCTGCGATAACGTATAGTTATCGATTATGACCTAATGCGTCTTAAATATAGCGTTAAAAATAACACTGATAGATAACGTATTAGTACGTACTAACTGTCAATATTTAACGTCATTAACAATCAATAACAACATCGCTTCAAAATTACAAACACATTAAATCCATCGCTCAATCTGTGTGCAACGGTCACGTTACAAAAAGTTCCTTAAAACAATTGAATGAAAACAAAAAGCGGACAAGGTTCCCACAAAGTTTCCGTCATTTGACTCTGGTACCATAAAACTCGTTGTTTTTAGCCTTAACTTATTAAAAAAAAATTGCGACCGAAAATCACATATCCCTATAACTAGCGAAAAATTTCTGAAGTGAGAACATTGTTTCTTGTGAAAACACTCTTTTTTAAAAAAATTCAGTTACATTGGAACAATCATTAGTATTTTAAAAGTTTATATGTTATTTGGATTACTGCGTTTTGTTAATGCAACATTCATATAAAATGGCTCTGTGATTGTAAGTATTTTTAAAGCAGATTGATTGAAAGTTTGATTTTTAATGACAATCGTCTAACACAAAAGGTCTCTTCTTTTGAAAATGTATTTATTTTGTAGTTATACCTCAACTTATTGAATTACGTTGCGTGTACTACAACTACAACTACGTTGCGTTAGCAAAACGCTTGGGAGGGAATTAGTTACTGATAACCGACAGTATTACTAATTGTCAATGAGCTTGTGAAACGCTCGTATAGCCCACTCAGCCATCGGTTACTGGTAGCTTCAAAATCAATCAGTTACTATTACAGACAACCGTCGGTAAAATATAGAAACCGGGGGTTAATATCGAACAAGATCATCGAGTGTGAAAATAAATCTTAATTTCTTCATGAAATCATTAAAATTTGTGTTGATACGCTTATCAAAAATAGGTGCTTATATACTATATTTGCTGTTTACGTCAAAACTTTATATGGATCTGAGATATTATAGTGAAAATTATCTTAATTCTAAATTTAAGACCTTAATAGACATTTGGGTTAATAAGGACTATCATGATTGTTTCGAATGTTTTAAATAAATAATAATAAAATAAATGTTTCTATTGATTACATAGATTTTTTTGCTTACTAAGGTTATTAAATTGGTTTTTAAGTTTAATTTCATTTTTGGTTTTTTGAAGGTAGTTGGAAAAAATTGGTGTTGTAAATGTTTGTTGTTGTAAGTCTAGTGCTTTTGACCCAAAGGTCTACCAAAAGGTAACCTATTTTTGTTCTTTTTTCCTTCTCCTAGTTCACCTGATACAAGAGAAAAAATTCATACTTGTGAGAAATTTTTAAAGTTCAGTCTTTGGTTTTCGCCATTAAAACCTTTTTTAAGTACTTTAGGCGTTTAATTCTTGGAGCGTTACAAAATCTGGGCGTTAGGAGGATAGGTTGCAACAACATTCACAATCCTGAATGACGCGGCGGACTGCCATGCAAGATAGCGAAGGGGCCCCTTAACTCTGAGCTAATAATGATTTTAATAGTAGTAGTAGAATTCGCTGCAAAGGAATCTTAGTCCATACAATCAATTCTGATGAAAAATCTTCGTATAGTAGCGCAGTTGTATTGTAGGCTACAAGCTACAACCGACGCCATTCCACGGACTTCTTGTGAAAACTCGAAAGGCAACATTTGACTATACAGTTCATATTTCTCACAAAATACATAATTACTACTCAAAAACTATCAATATCCTACAACTATGTTCATTTTAGAGTAATTTTACACATTTTTTGAAAATAAAACTGCACAGCACAACGTGTCAATTCCCTTTCAGTTCCCGCCAAAAACTCCATAACTTTGATATAATTGACATATGATACAGTCAATTTGACAGTTATCTAAAATTTTATTTAAACCAGTTTCGCTTTAACAAAACTCAAGTTTTACTTTGTTTCTAAACTTAAATTACTTATTAAGTTATTATTCTTATTAAACAGGTATTTAAAGATCTTTTACTATTTTTATACTCTCTTGAACCTTAATATTTAAACTAAATTTTACTTCCTGACATAAAATTACGTCGAGTAATACTATGACCAATTTTTAATATTTCAAATTTTTTATCTTTATAAATGAAATTCCACTCATTTTATGTGAAGATCATCAAAGTTAAAGCTTCATCTGACACTTAAGTTTCAGGTTACTTCAGATTCAAGAATATTATGGCATATGTAAGTGTTTTAATTAGTTTAATTAACTTGACATCCTAAAATTCTCAAAGCAAAATAAGTGTAATTTTTCAATTTTATCAAAATTTTCAAAGGTAATATATATGAATTAATACTCTTTGGGGTAAGGGCTTACCCTTACCCTAAAGACTATTAACCTATACCCTAGGTCTTAACCTATGCCGTAATAATTAACAATAGCAATCAGAAAATATACTTTACATTGGTTGCAAACCACTAATATTGCCTTATCTTAATATATTGACATGTAAACCATCAATACATAATCTATATTTATGATATACATAAGTTTATGCATGAGTACTAAACATTAATATTGTTTTATCTCAATACATTGATTGTAACATGTAAGATGTGTGTAAAAGTCTATACTTATATATAAATTAAAAAGGCCTTAGGACCGAATCATTTGTAATGAAATCTAGTATATATGTACATTTAATTACAGAAATGAACAAAGAATAATTTTTCTTGGGAATTAGAGTTATGGAGAGAAAATATAATAGTTTTCATAGAATAAAGATCCAAAATTCTCATAAGCTAAGCTGTATGGAAAACACTAGTTAATCTTAACTGAATTTTGAATTAGATATAATAATTATAAGTAGTGAGCAGAAGGTTTGCCGATGACAACACCTCCCACAACCGTGACCCGCAGTCGTCTAGTTCTTATTACTACTTAGACAAGCCATGGTCCCAGTCATAGAAAGTGGAAGGGGCATCGGCAAACTCCCGCCACGACTTATACTATAATATCTATGTGTGAACATGTTGATATGTTCAAAATGAAATAAGCACAATTTTATACTTTAACATCTATATAAATAAAAATGAATCATAGAAATGTATGTACATGTACATAACTTGAGAAAGCCTACTGACTGTGATGAATTTTTTTGTGTGTTTTTGAGTGCATCCTCGGATGATTTAGATTCACAATTGGAACCCATAGGTGGCACTGGTATCTGGTTCTAGGATCCTAATCTTCTAAACCAATATTGATGATTTTTTTGTGTGATTGAGTGGGTCCTCGAATAGTTTAGATTCACAATTGGAACTGGTAGGTGGTGTTAGGATCGGGTTCTAGGATCCTCCTAATCTTCTGGACTGATTTTGATGATTTTATGTGTTTGACTGGATCTGCAGATGGTTTAGATTCACAATTGAAACTGGTAGGTGGCACTGGGATTGGGCTCTAGGATCCTCCTAGTCTTCTAGACCGATCCAATCTATTGAATTACAATGAGAAATAAGTCAAAATAACATTACTATTTGTACTACTAGATTTTTCTTTTAAAAAACATCTATAGTCAAGGTGGGCAAGTCCATCAGTAGGGTAATTTCGTACACCTCTCATTTTTTTACCTTTTTAAAACATATTTTAACACCAACTACAATTTGAACATAGAGTTAAATGGTGTCTTAGCTTTACTCATCAATTTGTTGTCGTCCTAGCTGTTTAAATATGCAAATAACAAGAGATGTATGGAGTTCCCCCACTGACGGACTTCTCCACCTTGACTATATATGGAGATATCAATGCATATTTCTGCCAGCCACAGATATTTGAATTGTTTACTTCACTATAATTTCTTATTGATAAAATATGGCTAATTTTAATATAATAAAAGTTCAGCATCTGTGTTGTAAGACTTATTTACATTAGTTAATATGTTAACTTGCAGAACTGATGAGTTAAACCCCTAACTTTGTTTGGACAGACATCCACTTTTGGCTGGTTCCTATATCTTGCTATTCATTCACTAACCTTATCTTGGTTGAATTTTGACATTACTTGTATGGAGATTATGTCAAATTTGAACTAATAGTAAAGCAAATGAACAATCAGTAACACATAGAAACACTTTCAACAACTCCATTATTATCTGGTGAATTTATGTCCAAATGATAATATAGGCTTAACTTGCCAGTTTCGACAGTTAACTCTTTTGTTAACTAATGCAAAATCAGGTTAGCATGTTAAGTAGTAAATGTTTAAAACCTAAAAATAAGATATAACTATGACATTAAACTGATATATACACAGATTATGAGTATAAGTCTCGATATTTCACCGATAGCAAATTTACTGACTTACAATCTATGGTACTTTATTTGTCACGAATCCCATGGAATTTTTAATGGGAGTGGTTTAAAGTAGTTAGGGTACTTAAAAATTAACTAATACTGAAACAATTTTTACTAACATGACAGCATGCTTTCTTTTTTAAATTCTTCAATATTTTGTCCTGAAGATTCAGCTGTATTTTTCCTGGAAGGGGTTATTTCGTTGGGTGGTCTTGCCCCTTATTATACCTACTTTCGTGGATCCTGCTACGAAAGTAGGTGTAGTTTATATGAGGGGCAGTACATACTCAGGAGCAGGGCTTACTGCCTAGGAGGAAAATGGCAAGAAACATGGCCATTGGGCAGCGCGAGTATGTAAACATACTCGACCTGCCATTGTTGCTGTGGCTGCATATACTCCCATCAAAAACACCTAAAATAGTGATAATTATTATCTGGCATAAATGTCTTCAAACAGAAACTTTTTTGTCTTTTCTGCTAGCAACATTTCTAACTAGTCGTTGATTCTGCTTTGACATAATATGTAAACAAAGGTACAGATACTCGTAATATTTCTTGTGTTTCATATTAACAGTGATTGTAATACGTGAAAATTGTAAAAAAATGAATGGAACTGTTCTGTTCTAAGTTCGGGAAGAAAAATAATTTATAAGGTTCACAGACAATATCTTGCGGAATATGAAGCAAGAAGTATTCTTTCGAACCCCGATGATGTTTGCCGAAGAATCACTGATATGACAGGTATATTTAAGTTTATATTGTTGTTTTTGGTTCAATCGTATGTTACTTGATAAAGAAATCGCTATTTTGGATCTCTCGTATAAGATACATGTGAAAATTTTGTACAATTATCATTGACCAGATAGGTTATGTTTATGTTTGGTTTTTTAGTATTTGTTTGTACCGGGGTCGCATCTGCGAAAATGTTAACACAATTTGGGATCGGTTGGCGAATTTATGATATGGTCTGAATAATTTTACGTTAATAATTTGTTTTACTTTGTATTTTGGTCGAATTACATTCTATGAGATTCGAATTGATTATGATTTATAATTAATTAATTTTATAATTTTATAAAATCCATTAAAAGTAGTACGGGTATAACAATGCTACGTTTCACATGAAAAGTCATTTTTATAGTTTACCAAGGATATCTAGCAGAATATAAAGCAAAAATATTTTCGTTATATTTTGACGATATTTGCCAAAGAACAGCCGACATGGCGGGTTTGTAAGGGTTCGTTTAGCTTTTTTTAATAAAATATTTGTCCTGTTAATTATCGCAAGATATTAAAGCTCTTGCATACAAAATCATAGTCATTATTATTAAAATAAACATAATAGGTTATGTTGAAAAAATGCACGCATGTCGTAAATGAAGCAACCTGATTCTTGCACAATGATGTAGTACCTACTTTTGAATAACGTTACATACAGATATAGGCCGTTTCATGCAGATGTGGCGTTAGGTGTTTGCGTTATTTGTGATCTAATTGGACCACAATCAATATCTTTGACATTATCGCAGATGTGGCCCCCAGCATAAAAATTGGAATTGCTAGAGTTTAGACCAATTTGCGAAACTAGCGCTCCTATTTATTTTCTACTTGAATAAAATTGCAACAAATAATAAGAACAATTTAGGTTTTTTTTTAATCATCTCTATTTATAACATGATATTAAGTGATGTGAATTTAGAATTTGATGACCTGCACGTTAAGTTATCGTGAACAGGGAATAACAAAAATCTGTTTTTCATGTATTGCATCTGTTGAGGCCATATGGACTCAGATCCTTTGCCTGTCATTATCGAAAATTGAATAATAAAGAGAAGTCCAGCCAGTTCACTGAGTTTGACCATGGACATTGAAATTTATTAAATTGTAATAGTATGTCAGCCAGAATGTTGCTAGCTTAGCGCTTTCAGCGTTGGATAGAAATAACGCCTTTTCGTCTTTGATAACAAAAAATATATATTTAACACTTGTTTAATTGTCATGCAATTTATTTTAATTATATTTTCACTGAAATATCGACGTTCATTGGAATGTAATCTTCAAACGATAATTATTTATATGTAATTATGTTATTTAACTTTTATTTGTCACGGTCGGGCTAAGAGCTGTCTGACACGAAATAGATGCTTCATAGTCATATTTTTGACGCACCTATCTGTTTCTCATTACAGCAACAAATCGTGGTTAGAAGAGGCCTTTACAGTATTTTAGAAGTAATGCTTTTTACTCGTAAACGTTATACCCATTTTGGCAGCAAGCAGGAAAGTGCCGAAGAAAGTTGGTAGCGCAAGTATGAAACGCTGTGCTCATTTTCCTCGCCACTTTCCTATTTGCTGCCGCGGAAGTTATTGTAAACGAGTTGACACATCGCGTTTTGTTAATGATGTTGGCAATACTGCCAGAATTTATTGAAAAAAAAAATCATTTTAAGAAAATGGCCGTCGGTTTTATCGGCGAAGCTATATTATATTGTTTTCTAAGCTCAAAGCTTTTATTTTCGGTAAAATGCGAACTTTATTAAAAGTGAAAATAAGTGAAGTGATATTTTCATGAAGTCTCGTGTATTAATAAACTAATAAACCTTAATTATGTAAGAACAAAGAGTGGAATCTAACATTTGGGCAGCTAAACAAACGTACGAAAATGGGAGCTTCACATTTGTTTTTGTTTATTACTCTAATACTGCTAATATTTTTGTATATTAAAGCCGAAAGTTTTGAATGTCCAATAAAATGTGATTGTTTGGAGAAGTACGTCGATTGTTCGAAAAAGAATTTAGTGGCTGTGCCAAAAATTCCTAAGTGGGTGGAACGATTAGATCTCAGCTACAATAAATTCAATGAGAACGTAACGCAAAGTTTCGACAATTTGGTGCATTTGAAAGAATTAAAATTAGACAAAAATGCCTTACATGAAATACCGAATCTCCTTCATTATGAGCAAATTCAAGAAATAAGTATGAATAGAAACAGTATTGCATCAATAGACGCAGGCAGATTTCCTGAAAATAGCTCAATAAGAATTTTTAATCTCAACAATAATCACATAAAGATAATACAAGAAGGAGCTTTAAATAATTTGACTAATTTAGAAGTCTTAAAACTAAATCGCAATGAAATAAAATCACTCCCCAATCACTTATTTATGTATCAAACTAATCTCCAAACATTGGAGCTGAACCATAACAAGTTACATGTGATAAATGGATTGCTTTTCCAAGGTTTGTCAAATTTAACCACTTTGAAACTGAGATACAACAACATTGACAATATAATGGATGGTGCCTTTTTTGGATTTAAGTCAGTGAATTTACTACAATTAGATCATAATAAGATAAAAGGTATCTCAAAAGGGTGGATGTATGGGCTTGAATCTTTGATAACATTATCATTATCTAATAATTTGATTACTGAAATTGACCTTGGTAGTTGGGAACTATGTACTAATTTGGAAATATTGGATTTATCTCATAACTATTTGATGGAAATTGAAGGTCGCAGTTTTCAACATCTTATCAATCTCCGCAGCCTTAATTTAAGCAATAATAATATCTCTTCCATTTCTCAAGAAGCTTTTAGCTACATGGTACAATTGCAAACATTGTACTTAAATAACAATAAAATATCTTGGACTGTAGAAGATATGTCTGGTCCATTTTCTAAATTACAGAATTTAGAAACTTTTAGCTTGGCTTCAAATCACATAAAATCAATAAATTCAAGAGCATTTGAAGGACTCGAAAATCTCATTGAGTTGGATTTGAAAGGAAACAATATAACATCAATACAGCAGCATGCTTTTAATTCTTTGTCCAGATTGAGAAAATTACATTTGAATTCTTCATCCCTTTTATGTGATTGCAATTTGTTATGGATTGTAAAATGGATAAAAGAAAAGGCAGAATATAAGTATGTGTCTGCCAACTGTGCATATCCTGCTGAAGTGAGAGGAATATCTGTAACCAAACTCAAGGAAGATAATTGTGGTGATTCACCCAAGCCCAAGGTGGTTGAACATCCAAAAACACATTTGGCTATAAAAGGACGATCTGCAAATTTAGTTTGTTCTGCTACATCCAACCCTTTTAATAATATGACATTTCTTTGGAGAAAAAATAATGGAAATGTCAGTAATCCCACAGTTTATGAGAATGTTACCATGTTGACAGGTAACCAGCCAAAAGCTACATCAGTTCTTGTTATTCCAAATGTTACACACTCAGATTCTGGTAAGTATCAATGTGTTGTAACTAACAACTTTGGTACAACATATTCTACAAAAGCAAAAGTTAATATTGTTACATTTCCAAGATTTATCAAGACACCTACAAATGTTACAGTGAAAACTGGAGATACTGTAACTCTCAATTGTGCTGCAACTGGTGATCCACCTCCTGAAATATCATGGAAAAAGGATGGAGGCAATGATTTTCCAGCTGCTAGAGAACGTAGAATGAATGTAATGCCTACAGATCATCTGTTTTTTATTGTTAATGCTAAAACTACTGATATGGGTATTTACAGTTGTGCAGCTAAAAATCCTGCTGGCACTATCATAGCCAATGCATCATTATCAGTATTACAAGAGCCATCATTTGTTAAAGTTATGGAAAATAAAGAAGTAACCAGTGGGGATTCAGTTGTAATACCATGTATGATATCAGGTTCACCTAAACCGGTTCTCAAGTGGCTCAAAGGTGGAACACCAGTTGTTCCATCAGATCGGTATTATTTTACTGCTGAAAACCAGTTGCTGGTTATTATAAGTGCAGAGACAAGTGATGCAGGTCATTATGAATGTGAGATTTCTAATGAATTGGGAACTAAGAAAGAAATGACAGAACTGCGTGTAATGCCTCCTGTAGCAATTTTGGTGAATGAAAAAGATATGACAGGAATTATTATAATAACAGTGGTGTGTTGTGCAGTAGGGACATCTGTTATTTGGGTAGTTATTATTTATCATACTCGTCGACGTATGACCAGTGCTGTGCGCTCATTTCCCACCGAAAGTATGAAAATGACACATGTTGTGCATAGTGATAGTGAATCTCCTCAAATGTTCTCAGACAATATATCGGAGCATTCGTCATGCAAAGATAGTGGGACAGGGGACTCTGCAAAGCAAACGAGCTTTGATGGTGTGCCTATTGGCTTTGAGAGAATTGAACCATCACACTTTGAGACGGCCGCCTGCCATAGCTACTCACCTGTGCCAGAGGCACACAAACTACTTCCTTCATCATTTAAGCCATCTATTCAAGTGTGTGTAAATACATCTGTTACACCAGCTACTTATAGCTTTTCTAGTCACAGTAGTAGTAATCATGTATAATAATATAATTTAATCCATAAATCAAACCATAGAAAACATTTTGAATTTATTTGCATTTCACTTATTACACTGATTATAGTACTAGTGGTGTGTTGAATAAATGGAGTATTTTTTTTCTTTCTTCTTGACTTCTGCAAGCTATCAAAAACTAAAATTGACAAATGTTCACTTTATTAAGACTTTAAATTTTTTGCGGTTATCACAATCAGTAATTCAATTTCAAGTACTTGTACTTGTAATTTTTTCTTTATACTAATTAAACATAAGGAACTGAAGTAATATCATCATTACACATTATTTTTGTGTGAAAATTGTTTTTATATGGTATTAAAGTGTGATTGGTGAAAATGCATTAAAAATAAGTATGTTATAAAGTTGATTGCTTAGTACAAAATGTAACAAACTTGCCAGTATTGGTTTTGATGTAAAAGACTGAATGTCGTTTAAGTAGGTATTTTACATTGTTATTTTTATATTTAAAACTAGAGAATAATTTAATATTTTGTTATACTTCCAATTCTGTATCAATGGGTTAGCAAATCTAATGGTTACTAATACCTCTGAGTACCTAATTATTTGTAAACTTTCTTTAATCAGTAATTTAGTAAGTAATACAGACTATTATGTATTTACATGTTTCTTCTACTCTACCTTTAATGTTGGTAAAGTTTGGTGTTTCCTATTTTATATCAATATAATTATAATAATACAAAAGCTTTACCTAATTTTCACAATTTTTGGGCAATGTAGTGAATTTTTCTAAAAACTCAAAATACAAGTTTCTCATTCTTTTCTACAAAAGTAAATGTTTGTGTTTTTTCTGTTTGCTGTCTGTGTGTTTGAGACAGTTCATTTGATTGATTTCAATTTTATACAGCTGTTTGTACTTACATGAAGGATTCTGGCATAATACTATTAACACACAAAAGGTGGCACTTACTTTGTTTCAGATAAATCAAATTATGAAAAAAAATGAAAAACAAGTAAGGTAAGGGTGCATGTTGGGCATTACACAGTATAACAGCCAGGTGGTAGGGCATTTGCCCGACTGGATGGCTACCACCCCTGGTCTAAAGTATGTCGCCATAACAACCTTGAGTTGTGTTCCGGCATTAGTGACCAGGATCCAGTCTCTTAAGAGAGCAGCAGCGCGTTTGTAGCACCTTTGGTGTTGTTGCAAATGCCCATAGGCGATGGTAACCACTTTACATCAAGTGGGCCGCCTGTCTGCCTGACTGCTGAACTCCTGCAATAAAAAAATAAAAATAATAACGGAATGACAGTATATAAATAATAAAACATCATTCAAACGTTTTAACTGAGATTTTCTGTAGAAACTGGACTTGTGGTGTCAAGGGTGATTGCAGACCGTGTTAAGAGTTGTTTCTACTAGGCAAATGTCACTTAGTATTTTTCTTCCATACTAGTATAATATAAATATAAAATGTAACTACTAAACTAAAACTTAGAATCTTTTGGATGCTAAATTGTGACAATTTAATAAAGCTTTTTTTGTAAAAATGCCTTAAAATTGTATATTACGACCAATTGCACAGGTAACAATAATACAGACTATTACTATATTTAATGTAGTTTGCATAATGTATGTGAGTTCATGTATATAAGTAAAAAATTAAATAGGAATTAGAATGATATAATTGGTTTAATTGAATATGGATTAAAGTGGAGTTGTAATAATTTAATGGTATATAGTATATCATTAAATTATTATACTTCTTGCAATTCATGGATGATGGGGGGGGCTTTACTCTTGGTTAAACGAGTATATGCACATTACGACAGTGTGCGTGTCTGACGGAACGATCAGTTGCGAATGTGCCCTCCAGTCGTATCCGCTTTTGGTCTCACGCACGCACAGATCGTGTTTACCACAAATAAAACCTACTCGCCTTTGTGAATAGCAAGAACAGTACATAATTGTGCATCTAATAGATTATTGACAGCTAATATAATTGCTTGCCATTTTACACATTTTGAAAGAAGGATAATTATAACCTTCGAGACATTACTTTTTATTTATTTTCATTTTATTACAGATGTTATAGAAGACCAATCATAAAAGAGAATAAGTAGAAGCTACTCATCACATTTTGTGATTTTCCAATGGCCTTACATATTTTATACAAAAAAATATGTAGTAAAATTACCTAAATATAACCTAGAATGTTATACACTTATTATAATAACAAGAATATAATATTTATAGTGCTTTGGGGTAATTCCCACATATTTTTCGATAACAAATAGTATATATTATAAACACGAACGTTTAAAATTGTTAATGTAATTTTGAAATACCATGGGGTAATTCTGAAAAAAAAACATTTAAAGTAATCTAATTGTGCTGAAAGTGAAGTCTGCAACTTATTTTACACCTCTGTGAAAGTAAATCATAATATATGGTATAGATAAAACAAATTCTTACTAATGTAATTTAAAAATTATTAACTTCAATGTTGTAAAAGTCACTTCTCTATTAGAAGTTAGTTGTGTGCGCATACCATTTCAATCTACTTTTTTTTTAACCAGGGAAATCCGATTGAGGACTAAGCCGCGACAGGCACAGAGCCTGGGGGGATAATTCGCGACCCGTGTGTGGGATTCGTCAGGCTCGGGGTGGCACTAGCATGCCCAGTCGAACCCCTATTCCCCAAGGGGCCCCATCCGCTAACGGCGGCCGAAGGTCCATACTGGCTCTCCGGCACCGACGCGTCCTCCTTTGGCGGGAGCGGTGCTGTGAGGTGCGCTGACGCTCCCGCTCCCCCCTCCTCCTTTGCAAACAGAAGGAGGAGACGGCGACCCTACCAGTGATTCCCGACCATGGTGCGAACCATGGCCGGGAGTAAAAAGTCAGGTCCGGTAACGGCGACAAGGTTTCGGCGCTGCTTTGTCCAGGCAGGACAGGCCTGGAGGGTTTGCAGTGCCGTATCCTCGTCGCCGGTGTCACAATTATGGCACCCTGACGTTGGCTCACGGTCTAGGCAACACAGGTACCTCCCGAAGCAGTCATGCGCCGAAAGGACCTGTGTCAGCCGGAACGTCAGGGTGCCGTGACTTCGTTGAATCCAGGACTGGAGGACGGGCCTTACCGCCTCTATGGTGGCAAGACCCGCGCTGGGGTGTCGTGGGCGGTCTTTCCACACCACCATGGCGACGTCGCGGAGCTGCGACCGGCACACCTCGGTTTTCTGAGGCGTCCGTCTCGTGCTCCTCGCCAGGGCCTCATTTCAATCTACCTGACATAACTGAAGCAAGGGAGGTACATAAAGTAGCCTCTAAGTCAAAGTGATCACAGCAAACAATACATATTGCTTAGTTTATTAGATAATCACAAATTTCCGAATTACCCCAAAGCACTTATACCTCTTTTGCTTATATTCTGTCTAAACTAATATAGTTAACGATGTTTGATCGCCGGTCGATGTTTCTGAAGTATATTATTATAACTTAAGTTTTAATAGATATGGGTATTTATTTAATTAGTCAGTATTTAGAAATCGTTGATATGCTTGATCATCAATATTTCGTTGCTAAAAGTTACTTAGTGTTTAAAATTAATACCTAATTTAATTTCAAATTAATTATATATTTACTTAATCAAAGATTTTTATTTGTATAGTCAACTTATACAATAGAGCTGCTAACATCTGGATTTCCCTTGGTTGTGGGGAATTTCCGAGGGGCTTTTATAACTAATTTAATTTGAATCAACCTTGGTGTTCTGTGGTTTATCTAAATGGCCAATTTGTTACAGAAGGTTACTTGTTATATTTTGAATAAAAACCCGCTATTATGCAGCTGTCTGTTGCTAATTAAAACGGATTTAGTTTGTTTCTCAAATTGGCATTTCGTGTGCCAGGAATTGTGACTAACTGAATTTCTTAAATATTTTTAATATTTGTAAAAGAAACGGCAGCTTTTATAAATTCAATATGTTAATGAAATATAATATCTAAAATTTAAATTCCTTTCCTGTATTTGAACTTCAGTTATTAAAAAATGTAGATAAAACTGAAAATACAGAGTCCAGTGTGATGTATTTATTTAAGTTTAAATCTAAGATTCGGCTAATAATGCAGTTTGTACTGTTTATGTATAGTATAACGTAAATACTTTGTAAATATCGTAACTATTTATACTTTAAAGAATTAAAAATTGTCTAAAATTAGATTTGTTTAATTATTTATTTCTTCATTCCATGTCAATATTATATAATTATTAAATTATACCTATAATTCTATTCACTTCAATCTTACTTGAATGACGCCTTCACTCTCATAGAATTTATTTCAAAACTCTAAATAAATTACATAAAAATTTTATAATTTGATTTTTCATTTGAAAGCCAGATAGGATTGCGAAATAAAATGACACATGGCCAAAGGTAAACTTACTCTCTATTTTACAATGTCAGTAAAAAGTTAATTAATTTTTATATTTATGTCTATAGAATTGAAGATATAACTTTATTGCATTGAGGTATATATAACATGTCTATATAATCTAAGCATAGGCAAATCTGATTCTCATAGCATTCAAAGAATCACAAAGTAGTAATAAAATGCACACCTACAGCTACAAACTTAGATGTAGGGTATAAACATGGAAAAAGAATAGTATAAATGTGTCTTGAAACTACAACTCATACTGAAGTCATCTTACTAAACAAGTTCGAGAAAATAAAGTGTATAATTTAATTTGTATGTGCATTACACTTTTTGTATTTTGGTAAAACATTGTTATAATTCTGATTAAGGTGTTTTCTGCTAATAAGGCAGAAGAAGGAATTGTTTTGTTTTTTTTTGTTTATCAACCTGTGAAGGTTTTTTGCCATGCTTATCCAACTTTGGTTTCTTCACGGATGTTATTCTTCACCGTCAGCACAAAGAAATGTAACAATATGCACATTAAAGTCGGAAAATTGTCCGAAAGTCTCAAGGTACACAGCCATGATTCGAATCGATCAATCAATTTAATAATTTTAACCCACATCATTAAAATATCAGCTACTAAACAACCACGACTATTTGTTAACAAGATTTCATCTTTGTTTTTAGCCAGGTTATGGTCAGCCAGGTTCCGGTCAACCAGGATACGGTGGGTCTGTTCCAGGAGGCCAGCAGTTGGAAGTTGGTCATGGCCCCTATCCTTCTATTGGCCCCGGTGGTGGTATATCACCCCAAGTACAGCAATGGTTCTATGCGGTAGATAAAGATCGCTCTGGCTTCATCTCTGCTGCGGAATTGAAGTCTGCTTTAGTGAACGCTCAAGGGCAAACGTTCTCGGATACTGCTTGTCTCTTGATGATTGGTAAGAGCTTCTTATATTTCGTTCTATAATATCCATCCAATGGTAGAAGCAAATTAAAATTAAGCATATCTAAATTAATAGATGATAAAGTAAATCAGTACACAATTATCATTGCACATTGCAACGTACTTATTGGTAGGAATTGTAAGTGGGAAACAGGATGAGATGTGATAGGTAAGGGAACACCCATTTTTTAACCGATTTTCAAAAGGAGGTGGTACTTAATTCGTCTGTATGTTGTTTTTTTTTGTATGTGTGTTGTTCGATTTCTCCGTCAATTGTGGACCAATTTTCATTTTTTTTTAAATCGAAAGGTTGTTATCCCGAATTGGTCCCATTGTCACCATGTCAGGATCTGATCAGTGGATTCCAAGGAATTAGAGACACCCACGAAAATTGTTAACGGAATTTTTCCTAACAAGATATCTCCGTCAGTGGTAAACCGATATTATTATTTTTTCTTTACTCGTAAGTGTATACTACTGTATACTCCCGAGGTAGACTCATGGTCATGAAGACAGGATCTGATGAGTGGATCCCAGGGTAATCGAGAATAACTTTTATTAAAGAACGCCAAAGCCTACATTTTCAAAAAAAAAAATGCTTGTATACGCGATATAAATATATGGAAATCTATACTATAATATTATAAAGAGGTAAAGTTTGTGAGTTTGTGACGTTGTAGGGGGTAATCTCTGGATCTACTAAACCGATTTTAAAAAAATGTACTGTTGAAAAGCTACGTTAACAGGGAGTGTCATAGGCTATATAACATGACGCTATATACCACGGGAGCGGGACAGAGCGCGGGTGAAACCGCGCCGGGCCGCTAGTATTTAATAAATTAAGTAATGTATTTGCCGTGCTAAGACACCGTGTAACTTTGAATTTAAGGTAATTATGTTTCTTTTTTAAATAACTACATACCTGATTTATTGTATAGTAAGTCGTGTGTTTTACATTAATAAAAACTGGATCGTATTTATATGGTAATATTTGTATTGTTGGGTACTTGATAATTCATTTTAGGAATTTTTATAACCTTTTAAATAAGTTTTAGATTATAAGATTGCTAAAATGTGAAGACGGTGTTGTTGGTTCGACAATACAAAAGGAAGCAAAATCGCCTAAAACGGAGCATTCAGCTGAATGTTATCACTCAATAATTGCTGAGACTGCTGATACTAGAAAACAGTACGAAAGTTAAGAATATAAGATTCTTATTATTAAGTTATTGTTAACGTAGATAGTTTTTCATGTTCTATAAATAAATAATGTATTTTTTTTGTAGTTAAGACGTCTCTTGTGTTACGGGTTTTTAATAGAAGTATCTAACTTGAAGTAAAGTATCCATGAAACTTCTTTTCATGTTGTAAAATGAATAAAACGCTTTGTCAATATACGCATTAACATTAAATATTTGTATATTTATCTATAATACCTAATTAAACAGTAGTGGTAGCGTAATGGCTAGCGCACGTGTCCCAAACTCAAAGAGCGCGGGCTCGATCCTGGCCGGAACGCATGCACCAGTTAGTCAGTTTTCTGATCTAATGTGCATATTGTTACAAATACCACGTGCTAACAACGGTGAAGGAAAACATCGTGATGCAACCTGCACATCGAGATAACCGATTGTCAAACCTGCCAAGCCGCCTTGGACAAGCATGGCGGGTATACTGTCCGTTCCTCCTATAATAGGATGTCCGAGCCCAGCAGAGAGATGTTTATGGGCTGATATTATTATAAATATTACCCAATCAAAATCGACCACGTACCAGTATTACATTTTCTACAGGCGCTGTATTTTTTTGTAGGCATGATACGTGATTTCTGCGTCAATTGTGGACCGATTTTCAAATTGTTTTTTTTATTCGGAAAAGTATAATCTCGAGATGTTCCATAGTCATCAAGTTAGGGTCTGATGAGTGGTTCCCAGGAAAATACGAGAGAAACGCTCCAAAATTGTTAACCGACTTCTTTGCTAGACGATATCTCAGTTACTTGTGGATCGATTTTGATTTTTTCTTTATTCATAAGTATATACATCTGAGATGGTACCATGGTCACCAAGTCAGGATCTAAGTAGTGGATCGCAAGAAAATCGAGAGCAACCCTTGTTGAAGAGCATATACACCGAAGTGTGAGATGGAAATTTTGTATACGCGTGCCAGTAGTACAATTTCTAAAGCTATTGAAGTATTTGCGCAACTAAAAACTTTTGTTTATAGTGTGAAGTCGGTTTTGTTTTTATTATTGTTAAAAAAATTAGAATGTTTCACAGTCCCCCATGTTGATGACCACCCGTAGTATTTTTTTTTTTTTTTTTTTTTTTTTTTTAAGGCGGGGGAAATGCATTTCGCACATACCGGGTCCTTTGCTAGGGATTAGACCGTTGTTGATCATGGAGGCTTTCCACTGAGGCAATCCAAACAATAATCAACCGGCTTGTGTGGAGACTCGACTAATCAATACCCCACTAAAACCACCCTCCTCCCATGTGCCCCGCGCTTATGGCAGGAAAGGCGTGAGATACAGAACGTAGTTACGCCCACACCGATCCTAGCGCACAAGTGCTTGAGAATGCCCCGGAGAGGCAAACTCACTTCGTCAACAGGGGTGAAGACTCCTCTGCTCCCTAGATGCTAGAGGGCCCCTGCAGCGGTATTTCAGGGAGGGAGGTCATGCGCATACCTGCGCCTCCGGGCTCCCAACTGACGTCGGCGCCCGCGAGACGCATGCGCACTACCATCTCTCTCCTATCTCGTTCCGCGGCCTCCTTATGAGACACTACCGCCTCGCAGAAATTGGCCGCACCCACCCACCAATCGTCGCTGTGCAGCATGGCTTGCACCAGATCGCCCAGCGATTCGATCGGTCCTACAAGTGTCTCGAGTTCAAACCTCTGAGGTGCCCATGCTGCGCACTCGACTAGCGTGTGTAACGCCGTGTCTAGCGCGCCACATTGGCGGCATTGGGGTGAAGGCAAGCAGCCCGCAATCTGACACAGATACTTATCGAAGCAGCCGGCCACCCGTAGTATATGCCAAGCCCTAGTAGGTACCGGGATAAAAATATATTTGTCTATTTGTTTGTTATGCTTTTCCGGAAAAACTATTTGACCGATTTGGCTGAAATTTGGTATATATGTAATTTTAATACCGAGAGTGGACAAGGGATACTTTTCATCCTGCAAAATGGGATAGATTTATGTGAAGGTTGTTCCAGACAGTAGATTAGGTATTGTTTTTTTTAGATTTGTTATTTTAGTCATATTGGTCATTTTAGTCAACGTGGTCATTTTTATCATTTTGATATTTTGATCATTTTATTCAATTTGGTCATTTTTGCTATTTTTGTCACTTATGTAGTTTTCATAGACGGGGGATAGATAAATAAAACTAGGACGGTTTGAAATCTTATACTAATATATAAAGCTGAACAGTTTATTTGCTTGAACGCGCTAATCTCAGTAACTATTGGTCTGATTTGAAAAATTCTTTCAGTGGTAGATAGCCCATTTATCTAGGAAGGCTATAGGCTATATATCATTACGCTTTTTTATTAACTATTCCACGCGGACGAAGTCGCGGTCAGAAGCTAGTAGAGGATAAAATTGTATGAGACTAAGGATTTCTCAAGTTTATAGATATAAAAAATCACTGTCTGTAAAAAAAGCGATATTAACTCGATATGTCTATCGGTTAAGCTTTCACGGAAAACTACTAGGAATAATTAGTAATGTTGTTTAAATGTAGTTTTAACAGCGAGTCAACAGACAAAAAGCGTTTTTTGATCGATTTCTCAGCCCTTGTTACAGTAATTATACATACTTTATTGTGGTGAAAAAAAAATGTCTAATCTTGATCATATTTCTGAGGTAAACTATGTACTCAAAACGCATTTTCGATAAATTTTCTCGATAGAAAATAATTGCAAAGTAACCTCTAAACGTGTTCTTCAATCTTGTGTCATGTTATTACTGTTAATCGTACATCGCTAAAATAAATAACAGTAACATATCATATTATAAGAAATATACACATAATAGTTTTTTTATTCGGTTACTTAGAGAATTTGCAAGTAATTAATTATTTTATCATAAATGACTTCAAGAATCACGCTTGCCGGTCCCAATGTATGGAATTTATCAATACGCCGGACGGCTCGGTGCTGCATACACGCGTCGCTCTGCTCGAGCGTGCTATTCGAAATTAAATTTTAAATAAATGAAGGAGTAATAATAACCACAATTTCGAGCCGATCGAGCTATACTTATTTGGCGTATACGGTAGAGGACTGGTCTAAATCATAGACTGTGTGGGTTCGAATCCTACCAGCTTCACTTGATCTAGTAGAATTTTTTATTTTTATATCAAAGTTGATAAAATGGTCTCTTTCTCTTCTTAAATAATTTTATAAAATACAATAAAAATACTTTTCTATTAGGTTGGGGAAAAAGTTTCTTCGCATTTTATATAAAAATTCAAAAGGTTTTTTTATAAAGTTTATTTATATTTAACTAAAGTACGTAGGTGCCATTTTGTTGGATAACTTTTTGCCATCTTGTACGTAGGGACGTGATCCCATTGCTATAAAAATTTTTGGGCTTCTGATCAAAAAACTGCGACAAGTGGTTTTGGCAGTCCTCTAGTGATGTTAACCTGACACTGCCTAAGGAATTCTGCAGAGACCGAAACAGGTGAAAATCTGAAGCTGCAAGGTCAGGAGTATACGGCGGATGCATTAACACCTACCAGCCAAACTCTCGTAATTTTTGCTGAGTGGCTAAAGATGTGTGAGGTCTAGCGTTATCATGGTGAAAAACCACACCCCTTCTGTTGATTAATTCCGGCCGCTTTTTCTCAACTTTTTGCTTTAATCTCATCAGTTGTTCGCAGTACAGTTCAGAATCGATGGTCCTGCCTGGCGGTAACAGCTCATAATGAATAATGCCCTTCCAATCCCACCATACACTCAGCATCATCTTGTTGCGAGTTAACCCGAGTTTCGCCACAGTCTGTGAAGCCTGACCGGCCTTTGACCACGATCTTTTTCGCACGTTCTTGTCGTACGTGATCCACTTTTCATCACCAGTTATCAGCTTCTTCAAAAAAGGTTCGGTTTCATTACGTCGTAATAAAGAATCACAAATGAGTACACGGTTCATTAGGTTTCTTTCAGGGAGCTCATGAGGCACCCAAATATCGAGCTTTTTTGTGTACCCAGCTTTTTTCAAATGCGCCAAAACCGTTTTGTGGTCAATTCCCAGTTCTCCAGCTACATCGTAACTACCAATATGCCGATCTTGCTCCACTTTTTCAAAAATGGCATCAATTTTGTCCGTAACAGGGCGACCAGAGCGACGTGCACCTTTGATATCAAAATTTCCGGATTGAAAACGCTTAAACCAAATTTGCGCTACTCTCACAGATACTGCATTAGGTCCATAAACATCACAAATTTTTTTCGCGGCTTGTGTTGCATTATTACCTTTTTCGTAGTAAAATTTTAAAATGTATCGAATTTCTTCATTAGATTCACTTGTTTTAAAGAAAAACAAATGAAAATCACACATTTTCCTGATTTGAATTTAAAATTATCTTCTTTAAAATTAAAACTTTAATGATACCAAAACCAGCCAGATACAAATGGTATAGCCAAAGAGATCTTATTACAAGTTCATACATACTGTATGCGAAAAGACTTTTCCCCCAACCTATTATGTAATTTTAATACCGAGGGTGGCCAAGAGATAATTTTCATCCCGAAAAATAAGATAGTTTCCGGGATGAAAATATATGTGGCCGAACGGGCCTAAATGATAAAATGAAATGACCGAAATGACTGAAAATAAAACCTGTTCTACTTTTTGAGATAACCTTTACATACATCTATCCCATTATCCAGGATGAAAAGTATCCCTTGTTCACCGTCATTATTAAATTACATATATACCGAATTTCAGCCAAATCGATGTAATAGTTTTTCCGTAAAAGCAGAACAAATAGAAAGACAAATATATTTTTATCCCGGAAACTATCACATTTTCCGGGATAAAATAAATATATAATAAATAAAATGCATCCTATTCTCGGCATCGAAAATATATATATATATATATATATATATATATATATATATATATATATATATATATATATATATATATATATATATAATATATATATATATATATACTGAGTTTCAGCCAAATCGGTCCAGTAGTTTTCCGTGAAAAGGGAACAGACAGAAGGACAGTTACTTTCGTATTTATATTAATATATACCTATATATGGATTCATTGTTGTTCCATAATACAATTACACCATTTTAATAAAATTTACTCGTCTAAAAAATTATTAAAAAATAAAAAGAAGCATATAGCCTGAGGAGGATTTGAACCACCTAGATACTATTACGCTCGGTGAACCGTTGAGCTAAAAACGCTTAGCAAGTTATGTCAAAATTTCAATACCTATTAAGCTTATAAACGATCTGTCTCACTTTAGGATATTTTGTCTCGCTCTCATGCTCGTCAGCCTTAGAATGAAATAAATTGAATCAAGTTAGTATGGACACGGTCCGCATAGGTATGTTCAGTTGCAATATTTCGCCAGGCTCGAACTTTTATTACGCGCTGTTTCATCGAAGTAAATATCGGCCGTGCGGGATTGATTTTCTGAAACACCGATTTGAATCAGGTCTACATAGCCTCTTAATACCAAAAATGAACATAAATACTTTTCATGCCAGGAGATGGGATATTTTGCGATATAAAATGAAGTGAATCTTCCGGATGCAAATACCACTAACATAAAAATTTAGTACAATGTAACCTATATTAACGCCCGCTCTTTAAACAAGAGGCACGTACTGGAGGAAAACTCTAGTTATTATATAATTTCACACATCTATGACTGGTTGTAACTGGTACAAGCCTGCCCAATGGGTTTGTGTCAACTGAAAATTGATTCCAGCTGGACTAAATATACTAGGCTAATATAGATTTATTCTTATATAGCAGAAATCTTTAAAACCATTTTTATTCTAATATAGTCGGCGCTAAACTTTATGACCGTTCACAATTAGCAGATACATAGCTGCGCAATATCCACGGATGTAATTAAGATTGAGGCAGCAGATTTGTTTTGTACACTTTTATGATAAGCTAAATAAATACGGTCATAGTTAGTGTTATCACGGTTGGACAGTTAATGAGGTAGCCCTCCAAAGCTCGATAATGTGTCTAAAAGAACTTGGGGTTGATATCGTAGTATACCCATATACCATGGTTGTATGCAATAAGTAGTCACTGCCAATTCAAGAAATAGTGCGTTCATCTGAGTTCCTTCGCACCGTTACAAAAATAATATTATTTTCAGGAATGTTCGATAAGGATCGCTCAGGTCATATGAGTCTGGATGAATTTGACAAGTTATACACATATATAAACCAATGGCTGGCTGTTTTTAAGACCTACGATTTGGACCAATCCGGGTGTATCGACGAAGAGGAACTCTCGAAAGGTAGGTAAACGAGTACTACTAAAAACACTAGACATAACCATATGAATGTTGTGATTTATGCGGTGATATGTCTACCAGTGAATTCATAAGAAGCGATGCCGACGATTGTGCGAAATAAAGGAGAAAAGTAGGAAAACGGAGTTTGAACTCCGAAGCGGATGCTACAAAAGTAGGTGAAAAACGAGAGATGATTATGATGAATGACTGTGAACGTAATGATTCCCACTGTTAATAAAAATGTAGGAAAGCGGACTGAGCTCTGAACGACTAGCATAAAGATGCTTGGGTCCCGAATTACAAGACTAATCACCACGGTTGTAATAAGCGGATTGGAATCGATAATCTCGATAAGCTGGATTATTCGCGATGTTTTCCTACTAACTTGATTCAGAGAAAGGCTTTATTGACTTATATAATTTTTACACAGAGAGAGAGATATATATATATATATATATATATATAATAGGTTGGGAAAAGTCTTTTCGCATATAGTATGTATGAACTTGTAATAAGATCTCTTTGGTTATACCATTTGTATCTGGCTGGTTTTGGTATCATTAAAAAGTTTTAACTTTAAAGAAGACTAATTCAAATTAGGAAATTGTGTGATTTTTATTTGTTTTTCTTATTGTTAAAATAAGTGAATCTAATGAAGAAATTCGATATATTTTAAAACTTTACTATAAAAAAGGTAAAAATGCAACACAAGCCGCGAAAAAAATTTGTGATGTTTATGGACCTAATGCAGTATCTGTGAGAGTAGCGCAAATTTGGTTTAAGCGTTTTCAATCCGGAAATTTTGATATCAAAGATGCACGTCGCTCTGGTCGCCTTGTTACGGACAAACATGATGCCATTTTTGAAAAAGTGGAGCAAGATCGGCATATTAGTAGTTACGGTGTAGCTGGAGAACTGGGAATTGACCACAAAACAGTTTTGGCGCATTTGAAAAAAGCTGGGTACACAAAAAAGCTCAATATTTTGGTGCCTCATGAGCTCACTGAAAGAAACCTAATGAACCGTGTACTCATTTGTGATTTTTATTACGACGTAATAAAACCGAACCATTTTTGAAGAAGCTGATAACTGGTGATGAAAAGTGGATCACATACGACAAGAACGTGCGAAAAAGATCGTGGTCAAAGGCCGGTCAGGCTTCACAGACTGTAGCGAAACCCGGATTAACTCGCAACAAGGCGATGCTGTGTGTATGGTGGGATTGGAAGGGTATTATTCATTATGAGCTGTTACCGCCAGGCCGGACCAATCGATTCTGAACTGTACTGCGAACAACTGATGAGATTAAAGCAAAAAGTTGAGAGAAAGCGGCCGGAATTAATCAACAGAAGGGGTGTGGTTTTTCACCATGATAACGCTAGACCTCATACATCTTTAGCCACTCAGCAAAATTTACGAGAGTTTGGCTGGGAGGTGTTAATGCATCCGCCGTATAGTCCTGACCTTGCACCTTCAGATTTTCACCTGTTTCGGTCTCTGCAGAATTCCTTAGACAGTATCAGGTTAACATCACGAGAGGACTGCCAAAACCACTTGTCGCAGTTTTTTGATCAGAAGCCCCAAAATTTTTATAGCAATGGGATCACGTCCCTACCTACAAGATGCCAAAAGTTATCCAACAAAATAGCACCTACATACTTTAGTCAAATGTGAATAAACTTTACAAAAAAACCTTTTGAATTTTTATATAAAATGCGAAGAAACTTTTTCCCCCACCTAATATATATAATTTCAGCTTTCATGAATTCGTCATCAACTTCTAGTCTAGCTTTATGTAAGATGTTATTTTTTTGGTTACAGCGTTGACACAAATGGGTTTCCGTTTTTCGCCAGATTTTGTGAGCTTCTTAGTCAAAAGAAGTGACCCAAAAGAAGGGAAGATTTCAGTGGATAGCTTCATCGTGGTGTGCGTGCAAATACAACGATTCACAGAAGCGTTTAGAGCACGCGACACCCAACAAAACGGAACCGTGACCATCGGTTTCGAAGACTTTCTTAACGTTGCTTTAAGCTGTTCCATTTGAAATTAGGAATATATATATATATATATATATATATATATATATATATACATATACCTAGCTTATTTTTTCACAATAATCGGCGATGGAGTGAGATTAATTCATAGCGTTAGCAATGTGGAAAATAACGTCACAAGGCTTTGCTTTAAATTCCGAACAGATACTCGCATTGTCCATTTCTCGCCACTTTCTTACTTGCTGCCGTAGAAATGAGCATAATGTAAATTTGTTGTAAGAGAATCCAAGGACCATTAATTTGGTTGACAGATCAGATGTCAATATTGATCAAACTAAATGGCGTTGCGCTAGTGTGTCCACATATAATTTTTTTAGAACGTTTTTTATCTATCTATAATATTATTAAATTGCAAAAGTGTAGTCTTTTGTTTCTGTTAGTTCGGGATTCACGTAAAAACTACTGGGCCGATTTCAATAAGGTTTCGCTGATCGATAACAAATTCCCGGACTTAAAATCTGTGTATTTTATATCCCGGGAATCCTGCAGGACATTCCTTGCGAAAGGTTTAAGTGGCCAAGTCGAAAAAAACTCTGATTCTGATGTCACTGATCGATAAAATGTTTAACAGAACAATTGTAGTTGTATATAACTTTAGTAACATTACTTATCCCGAGTTTTTACGGGAATTTCCGGGATTCATGTCTTTCCATACTAAAAAATCCAACACCCTGCTGAAAAATTCTTTAATTTTAAATCTGGCAAAATAACTGTAATCTTTGTTACCTATCCAATGTGGACGAAGGCGCGGGCAAATGCTAGTTCTTAATAAAATATTTTTTGTAATGTTTAAACGGACGCCACATTGTATTTTACCAAGCTATGCAAGTTAATATATAACGAACAACTCTGGGGAGGACCACAGACCACGCCAAATAATAGAAAGTTCATTCACTTAAACCGTGTTTCTATATCTTATTACCCGTCCCTTTGTCTCGACATTGATAGAAAATTGGCTTTACTTGTAGGGACTTTATAATCTTATTTTAACTAGTGTAAGGCAAATAAATGGATAGTAAGATATAGGAACCGATTGTAATTTTACTCTGCTGGATATCGAATCTGGGACTTGAATTCCAATATTGAACTTGCTAAGTTTGAGAGATAAGTCGGTTACCTTGGTACTCTTACGGATATATTAATTTGTAATTATACCTAAGAGAATTAATGTTGGGTACATTGTAATAAATCAAGTATTAAAATTGTTGAGAAATGTTTTTTTACTAAAACTTTATAAAATTAAATGTGGATTACCAGAACGCAATCTAGTTATACCAGAAAGATTTTGTTTCTTAATATGAATGAATCTCCTTTTCGAGAATAGTGTAAACCATAAAGATAACACTAGATTATCTAAAAATGTATTGTTAAAAGCAGTGCGCCTATGTAAGTTTAATTAAGAAATTGTTATTTTAATATGCTTGTTCGAATGATAGAAATGAATAGAGATTTTATATTTGTAAGTATAATTGCCAATAGCATTTAAATATTACTAACAACAAAAATAAGCAATATACGGGTATATAGTTTGGAATTTATAAATTCAATTATAGCAGCATAATCAATATAGTCTATCTTAGATACAAACCTGTTTCTAGCCTGCCTTTCCCACCCCGCAAAGTTATATTTTACAAGACATTTATATTTTCTTTATTTATAAGAATATTATTTTCCGTTAATGATGAATTAAGTCAATAAAATACTTTTTTATATTTAATTTGTTTTATTTATATACAGTTTCAGAATTCCACCGACGTATCTGAAACAAACAAAAATAAACATTTTTTTAAACAAACATAAACAGCATATTCCCAATCTAAGGAAGATAGGCTTGTGTATGAGTAAAATACATCAGATAATGCTAAGTCGATCACAAACACGCAGACTAAAAATGCGAGTTCTTTTACTTAATACAAATATTTCGTGGATCTAAACCAGAATCTACGCTCTAGTGAACTAAACTAATAACAAATTAATTGGTCTGATTTGACAGTTCTCATTATAACATTTTAGAGATTGGAACCTCCAAATCGTTAACCGATTACCAGGAGAAATCGATTACAAATTATACGACTATGTGATCGTTTAATTTATTTTAAGTTAATTACTTTTTGTGTCACGCTTTTCGCTTACCACGTGCTTTTATCACGTATCACAATTAATCTATTGATTTTTTTTATTATTTCACTCGTGTAAAATACATTTATTCGATCATTTTTGTTATCAATACATATATGTACAATTACGTAGTATTGTTTTAGTATAATCTGAGGTATTGGAATAAATATATACTTTATGGTTTTTTCCTGAATCGAAATGAAATAATGAAATGCAACGACCGTTTAGTAGCAACACTAGAATTAAAAATAAGACTCCTTAGATTAGAATGTAACTGTTTTTGGGACTTCGCCATAGATTAATACATTACAGAATTTTAAAAAATTCATGCTATTTCGTTATTTGGAGGAAAATAATAATTTAAATATGTTTTAAAACATTATATAATATCACAAGTACCAGTAAAAAAATGTGTATATTGTTACGAGCTACAGGACTCGAATTAAAAATGCCGTTTGGAACTACTATAGAATTTATTAGAACTGTACAACGTATAAAACAAATACAAATAAGACTGGATGCAACCAGTTCACACTGCACGATTCAATGCAATTCGACACGCGTAAAGTCCGTCGTCTATATCGCTAATCGAGAGTACTACAAACGTCTTACTCGTCTCGTAGTCGTCGCTTGACTGCCCGCCCCTCCATTCGGGCATCGTCTTATACTAACTACACAGTACAAAAAAGATTGACCGCGCGCACTGAGTTTCCGAGAAATAGTAATTTGCACACCTGCGAACGGCTAACAAAGTCGAAAACAATAACAATAAGGATTAGTTCGACGCTAATGATGGTTATAAAACAAGTAGAAAAACAATAGCATGTTTTCCTTAATTATAAATTCAAAACACAAAAGAATTCCTAATCCAGGAAGACAATGAACTGCGCTTACAACAGGCAGCTGTGCGCTTATCTTTGGCGGCATGTAACAATATTTTCAACTTAAAATAAATAAATAGTTATTGATTTTCAGTTTTGTTGATTTAATTCAGAATTACATTCTTCTCGATAAATTCAATCGGGCTTCTTATTTTGTGATTATTATAGGTGGACCAATACTTAAATCACTGACCACATAGTCGTTTCCTACATGTCTACCAAAATGTCGCTAAAGCAATACTATAATAATGAATATAATAACTGTCAACATTGACTTTTATGTTATGTCTCACACCTACCAGTATATATAGACACGTCAAGTTCACTAAGCAATTCTCCAAGTGGCTGTTTTAGACCTCCAGGGGAAAACAATTAATATTATTTCTATAAACCAACAAAAATCTTATGCATTATGTATATCACATAATTACCATGACATTACTTACTAGGATCATTTCTCCTCCTCATAGCTTCAGCTTTTTCTAAAGAAAACACAACTTCTTGAAAGTTTTTTACAGCTGTTCTCATATTGGTCTGATGCGATGCGTTATCAGGGGAGCTGTCATCAAGTAAACTGTATAAAGTGGGTATTTCATCAAGTTTCATACTTTTTGCATTTCTCGGCTTGAAGACAATTGATACTTTCCCTGTTTTTGGATGGATACTGAATGGTGATTTAAGCAAATGGTTGAATCCCTTTGTGACATTCACATCCAGTCTTGGATAGCAATACTGTATTTTGATTTCTTCAATCAAGTATCGCATTTTTCGAACTGCATTTGTATTCTGAAAGTAAAAAATTCTAGGTTGTTTACACATGATTTTTTGGAATGGAGAAAGTTTCCTTTTCTTTGATGTGTTTGCCTTAATTGATAGATAGATAGATAACACTTTATTGTACACCATTACAGAAAACCTTATAGCCTAAAAATATTCTAAATGTGCACAATGGGCGGTCTTATCGCTAAGAAGCGATCTCTTCCAGACAACCCGTGGCCTTGGTGGTTAGTTCACTTATATTCGGAATATATTACTAATTTTATGCATATAAATAACCTCTAAAGAAATATATTTATTGTTTTAATAAATATACAAGATAAGCACTTTGATTGGATGTTTTTATTTCCTTCTTCATAGCCTTGGTAAAGAGCAAATGGGAAAATCTTGAGAAATATGTCACATATGCATTTTAAAAAATGGGGATGAATGTAGGACACTTTGTTATTAAAAAAATTATAAGCTCCACAAGATATCTTTTAATGATTTGAATTTACTATGACCGACAAAATATACCTATTATTATTATACCTATATATTAGTAGGGAAGGCCAAGCAAGGATTTTGAGATTTACTCGAGCGTGGCAGAATAACATAAGGGTAGAAACCTCGCACCCTATTATGTACCCCCACCATATACGAACCCTTCATATAGGGCCCTGCGTTTAGGGCAGCCGACCAGAATAGTAAAAAAACTCAAGCGTGTCAGATTAACAACAACAAGGTGAGCTAATTACATGCAAAAAAGTCTACATTTCAATAATCTGACAATTTGCGTGTGACATAAGGAAATAGAGAGTCACAAAGTTGCAAAAAAACAGGTGGACATTCTCAAGCGCGGTCATTTTTTTTTATTTTGAAGGAAATCATTCAAGTATCACGGGAATAATATAATCTGCCGATTTCCACAAGCCGAAGTAGTTAAAATCATCAATAAAGTGTGGTGCGTGCAGCTGCTGAGAAGTATGTATTTTCATAACAAATGTGGATGGAAAACTGGAGATGACTTGGTTCGTTAGTAATCAACTACCAGAAGTGTATGAAAATGTTGTCATAGCACCTGATATTTTAGATGCTCCAGATTCAGGTATGTTTTTTTCATTACTGTAATATCATGAAATAAACAAAAGATTGTTAAGTATCATAACATTCATAACCATTTAACGTTGCAGATACGCAAGATGTAGATGAAAACGACCAAATCGAACCGGACTTCTATTATGTAGATGATTTCACTGATGATGAAAATTAAAAGAAATATTTTCGAATTTTTTTTTTAACACCATTTCCTTTTAAATATACATATTATATTATTTTCTGCTGATTGTATTTGTTACATTCAGTAATAAAAAATAATTATTTTTTTCAAACCGTCAGATTATGGATCAGCACAACAAGGACATCAAGCTGAACCGTCTATATATTAATCTGACACGCTCGAGTATTTCAATGTTACGTTTTTTTTTGCATTTTCAAAAATCGGCCATGACTTTTGGTCGCGTCTAAATCGTCAGTCTTTTGAATAGGAGTTCCTTTAGGGTTTACTTAATATCCCTTTTGAATATCTGAGGAACTCGAATAATATTTTTTTTCCCATTTTTGACCCTTTCGTATGGCTACTTCCACCATACAAACCGGCAGATTAATATTTCTCCGTTATCAGAAACACATGGGACACATACATTATTAATATCTGATGCGCTTGAGTATTTCTGCACGACTGTTTTTTTTTACATTTTTGAAAATCTGTACACGCTCCCTGCCCTCACCAGTGAAAGGGCATCATACATACATCATATAACTTTTTTTTCTTTTCAGCATGTAATCTTCACAATCCAAAAGGCCCCCCCGCGACGCTCGAGTAACTCCACATTTAGCATTTTTGGCACTCCTACTATATACCAGGTAAAGTTTTTAAATGGAGTTCTAAGGCCATACTTCAAACTGTAGCGAACATTGAAATATACTCAGTCTCAGAGCAGAATTTGATATTAAATAAAATTATATTGTGCATAATTGACCTTCTCTATAAAAAAATGTTATTAAACTCACTTCTCTACAATAACTTTCATAAATATTAATAAAAGAGATCCATCTTTGGACTGAAGATTCATTTATCTTTTCTAAAACTTTTTCAACTTGAGATCGCAAGCCCTCATCAGGTATGATCTTTAATAACTTTTTCAGTCCATCTGCAGTTGAAAAGAAATCTTGGTCTTGCAACAACTCTTCAAAATATTTGTCAATTATATTCAGGGATCTCCTGAAACACCAGATATAATTTTATTAGACTTTTAAATGTACATTTATAGACATAAACTGCATCAAAGGGCATTCCAGTAAATATATCTATGAAATACATACACTTATTAGATTTATTTAAATGCAACACCAAAGAAATAAAAACAAGTATGAATAAACTCAAAAGCAAAATAATATTTTCTTAAGTTTTCGCGACTTGTATACATAATAAGACGTTTTAACGGTTTTAAGTGCGGTAATTTATTTGAATAATTTGTAAATTTGAAACGTCGGTATAATAAAAATCAAATAAATTACCGCGCTTAAAACCGTTAAAACGTAGGATCAAAAGCAAAAATTAAATTAATTAAGGAAAAGTTACATAGCAAATGAAAATAAAAATAGATAGAAAATTTGTTGATAAACTTAACTAACGTGACGAACTGGCGATACTTGCAACTTAATATATTCTCAAGTTTTCGTGACTTGTATACATAATAAAACTACGTTTTAACGGTTTTAAGTGCGCTAATTTATTTCATTTTTATTATTCCGACGTTTCGGCCACTTTTCAGTAGCCGTGATCACGGAAGACAAAGATGTCAGGTGTCAATGAGTATTGTTAAAGTTTTATTTAGCCTACCGCCAACTTGTTCATTTTAATTATTTAGTTTTAATTTTGTTTACGGTTATTATTTACTGTGTGGGAGCCTAATCTAATTTACCACCGCTTCGCAACAAGTTGTGGCTTGAAGAGAAGAAGCGGCGCTAGAAAGTCTTCAGCCAACATGCCTAGCTCTAATATTTTATATAATATTAAAATGATCCCACTCATTTTAATATTATATAAAAAAAATAATTAATACAAAATAATTAAAATGAACAAGTTGGCGGTAGGCTAAAAATACTTTAGCAATACTCATTGACACCTGACATCTTTGTCTTCCGTGATCACAGCTACTGAAAAGTGGCCGAAACGTCGGAATCGGAATAATAAGAATCAAATAAAATACCGCGCTTAAAACCGTTAAAACATAGTTTTATTAGTTATTTGAAACTATTATTAATTTAAAGCGTACTTACATATTGAATATCATTCTTAACATTGACTTTCGAATTAGATTGAAAGTTAGGAACAAGTTAATTATAATTAAAGTTAGTATGTATGTATGTACTTTTGATAATAGGGATAAATATAGTTCTACTATATATCCCAAAAATTAGTCAGATTCTTCAGGATATAAATTAGATATTTGTGCAAATATATTTTTCAATAGCCAAACTGCATTACAGGTACATTAATGTAGGCTTATTTGTAGCAGCTCTCTGTACTTTATAGGCAATGTTAAGACAGAATAATTTTATGCATTATAAAAATAAGAAATATTCCAGTATTTTTAAAAGAAATTAAAGACAGAAAGAATAATATTACCTTACACTGGAATGTAGATTATCACTTCCCAAATACACTTTCTTATTCTGTCCGTCACCTCCCAAAATCAAACACAAGTAGTCTGCAATGGCCCCTCTGCCTGGACTGTCCAAAGTTCTAGCATCATAATCTGACACCCAACAATGAATGCCACGCCTTCCAGAGAATACCCATAGTATATTTTGAAAGCCAAAATCCTCTGAAATGTAACTAATTTTACTCTGAAAATACTAACTTTCATTTCAGTCTTATTTAAATTTTGAGAATTTATAGGATAATTAACTTTATATACATATATTGACCTTTATATTTATGTGAATTTGTAGCATAGAAATGATTATTTGAAAAATATCAAAATTAATCAAAATTAGTATAAGTAAATAATAAGAAAAAAGAACAATTTCCTGGGACTTAAAAATAAATGCAATGGCATTACAGATATGCCTACCCTAAATGTTGCAGTGTTTTAAAAGAATAAGAAGACTGTAGTTTTTACAAAGTCTACACTTATATTGTCTAAAAAAAATTAAAAAATATTTTACACCTTGAATGTGAAGCTAGTTTAAAGTTGAATCATTGTAACAAAGTATCTTCTACATGTAAATATTAGACTATTTTTAAGCACAAAGTTTTTGTTTATTGTAAATTAAGTTTATTTAAACTATTTTCTTTGTAATATGAAATTAAAATTAAATAACGAAAGACATCAAAACTAAAATACACTATGCTTTAATCCGATATCCCTATATCATGATTAGATTCAAATTTAATATACTCCTTTTATTATTTAAATAAAAAAAAGCTTTTAACTAGCATAAACTTCTAAGTGGTAAAAGCAAATAAATACTAAAAACCTTTTAAAGCTTTATCAATAATTTCACAAGCAATAACCATAAACTTCCAGCATTTTTCACACACTTTAGCTTCTTGACAGCATGTACGAATTTCATCATAATCTGTTAAATCAATATCAAATACCAGTTCTCTAGATAGCACCACTGCATCATGGCGGCCTATTGATGGTCTGAAAAAAAAGGTCATAAGAATATTCAATGACTAGACAATAAGCTTTGAAATAAATCCAGAAGTCTAGCACAAATTAATTTTGTTTAAATTCAAGTTAGCCCCTGAGCATTATAAATAATTAAAAATTAAGCAAGCACACCATAAAGTTTCTATAACTATTACAAATATGCATTTATTTATAACAAACTTAAATAGCATCAATCAAAGTAAAAACCTTATCAGCAGCATATGTCTATATGAAAAGAAAACATTTTAATTATGATTAAAATATGATTATACACCCAAGATTATCTGGAGGTTGAATGCATTCCTAGGAAGAGAGTTGTTCATCCTCATTATTAACCAAATTCAATAATTGGATAATTCTCAGAGCAGTTAATAAGATACAAGCAGCTTCATTTATTAGACCTGATAATAACAGTTTTAATCTTATTTGTTTTGTAGTGGAACACTTACAAGCTAATGGATAGTGCTGTAAATAATTGAGGTCACAAAACATTCCCGAAACATATAAATATATACAAATTTCCAACAATAATAGAAGGGCCTAGGCCTGTGGGGTATAACAATAGCTTCACTGGAAGATTTTCCTTTGAGTCAAAGGAGCATTCAATCTCACTCCTCCAACCATTAGGGTCATTCCTTCACTGGTGACCCTCGACTAATAAACACATAACCTTCACTTCAATAACTTTGACCCTTCAATCAAGTAACTTCAACTTTCAATAACTTCAAGATCTCGAACCACCTTCAATCAGTCTCAAAAATTAACTTCAAGATTTCACTTCAACCTCAAGCCTCCAACTCCATACAACTTCAATTCAACCTCTTCAACTTCAAGCACCATTATCAGTACCACACTCCTCACATAACTTAGACACCGAGTATACAAATTCCCAACAAAAATAGAAGGGCCTAGGCCTGCGGAGCGTAACAATAGCCTCGCTGGAAGAGCTTCATTTGGGTCGGTGGAGCTTACCATTTAATTCCTCCAACCATTTAGGGTCATTCCTAAGGTTTGATCTAGTTTTTAAGTACTTACAAAATAATTACTCACTTGGTGTTATAAACTCCTCCTATATCTAATTTGTGAGGACACTTTTTCTGTAGCAATGTTTGTAGCTCTTTTTGATTGTTTATAGTCAAATATCTCAAGTAAATATCGTCTGCTAAAGTAAAAGAAAGTTCTCTGTTGGATAACGGTTGGGGTGCACTCCCACAAGCCAACCATCTGCACAGTATATTCTGCGGGAACAATCTTGTGTAATATATAGGCAGCATATCAGGAAGCAAATTGTCGTTATTTTCACCGACCTGTACATGTTTCACACATCAGAGAGAAATAATGGAGTAAAAATTATTTTCGTAGGATAACTTGATAACAATACAAACCATGTCTGCTTAAGTTTTTTGGATTTAATAAAAAGCGTGAACAATGAGTATTAATTATATATAAAGTGGCTTAATAAATTACTCTTTTGAAATAAATATATCTATTATATTCTGTTTCTCAGTAATATCGATGCTGTCAAAGTATGTCAAATTTTGGCGGTAATTTAGAGGCTGCAAAATTTTATGGCTCGGTTACAAGAGAGGAGCCTCTCTAAAGGGCCCATTCACTGTGCTGCAAACAGTATGCAGAGTAGTCTGTCACGTAATGCAGGACTGCGTCCTGAAACACTAAGCAGGATGCATCTTGAGCTGCAGCTCCGTTCACTGCAGATTAAAAAATAGGCCTCCATTCCTAATTTACATTACGCCCACTTCCACGTATTGAGCAGAAAAGTGGCGAAGGAAGTGAGCAGCGCAAGTATGTAAATGAAGCTTATTATTATTTTGAACATTTAATGCTCGGGTCGCACTTTCATCGCTAGTTTACTACTTGCTGATGTGGAAGTGAAAATAATATAAACGAGGGTTTAGGTTATACTGGCTTCTTTTAATATAGGACTAATAAAGGTCTACTATCACTCGTGAGCGGTCGCCTGTAATATAATCCACAGACAAGTTAGAGATTACTACTACACATAATATATATATAATCCGCTGCATATTTTTAACAGCAAAGGAATCAATCCACTCTTTGAATAAAGAATTTCATGTTTACAACGGAGCCTGTTCGTTGAACGTTGAACCTATGGGCTCCATATACGCTTTTTGAGCAGGCTTTAAAACTTGCTTGATAGTAGCCACGTATTGTACTTTACAAGGTGTCTTCTGCATTTTTCTAAGGAAAACAAACCTATATATATATATATATATATACACTTTGAGATTTTTTACGATATCTCAAGTTACGTAAACTATATCTTATACATATTCTTAATTTAATGAAAAATATAAAACATAACTTGAATAAAAAATCACGTTCATTCCTGGAAAAAACATACGATCTTAATTTTATACTTCATTTATTAGATTCTTGTAAATGAGGGTGGAATAAAAAACTGTTTTGTGTTGATTGATTAAACTGTTTGCACTAAATATTTTGCAAAAAATTGTACCATGGAAGTAGATATAAATAATTCTTTCTTGCTATTTATAAAATTTTCACTAAGTAAGTGTTTATATTTCAATAGCCTTCTATTTATATTTAAACTTTGTACAGAATAGTCGAAAAATTGTCAAATTTATTAAAAGCGATTTTAATTACAGGGCCATTTGCTGCTACCTACGATGCTATATTAAACAAGAGCCAAAAATTAACTGAAAGAACAATTTATTCTTTGCTAAAAAAGCCTCTGCCTGTTTCAATATTAGTTTTAGTAATATTTATAACGGTTACTTCTATCTTGATTATACCAGTTGTAGTAATAGTTAGTGTATTATGCTTTGCTGTAATCATAATTATAATTGAAGGTAAAAACATTTTTAACAAATTTTCAATTTTGAATTTAGATTGTAAGTTACTTGTAACTTTATCATTTTCAATTACATTTTTCTTTGTTGAGTATTTTTGTTCTCCAGAAAATGGTTTTTTCAGATTAAATAAATTGTAATGGAATAATTGTGTATTTTTTATTTTACAGGACTTTTCATCTTTAGTGTTTTGTTCTCCATGAGTTTAATTATCATTATTTTATTTACTTCCTTTATTTGTATGGTGAGTCTAAAAATAGGTTTAGGATACAGTCAAATTTAAACTTTGTAAGAACGAAGAACCAACCTTAACAAACTAGAAAGGGACTATGATTTTTTTTGTTTATGATAGCTGTTTAAAGACAATTATTGTAATAAACAATAACATTTCCCTCTAAGCTTTGTACACGGCTTTTGTTATGTTTCTATGGCAATAAATTTACTTTTATTAGAAATGTTTTTATTTTAACTTAAATCTTCTTAAGAGCCTCGTAGCCACTTTGCAAAAAAATAAACTTATGTTCCTATATTTTATTATTCATTTCCTTGCCTTACCATCGGTTGAATGTTGACATTACTTGTATAGAGTTTATGTCAAATTTTAATCGATTGTAAAGTAAATTAATGGTTAGTAAATTAAAGGAACCGGCCATTAATCGCTATGTTTGACTGTACGTCTGTTTGTCTATGCCAGACATTATTTCAAAAATTACTGGGTCTACATTGATGATATTTTACTGGAAGATGTACAATGAAAACGTTAAAGAGTTAGTGTAATTTGCAAAAGAACAAAGTTTGGGGGCTGCCCCCATACATTTAGCTACGGGTTGAATATTTTTAGTTTAAATACTGGTGTGGGATATCTCAGATCTTAAAAACACCAAATGATATTTGGCGTGTTATTAACTCATAAAATGCTGAAAAAAAAATTTGTTGACGTATTAAATTAGTTCATCAGATTTAAATGAATTGAACGCCTGATTTCATTAGAGAAGTATTTGTTCGTTTAAGTAATCAGTTTTTATGTAATTTTCTCATATTCGCAATGAAGAACAGAGTGTTTACCTCGGGTGATAGGCCAGGCACTCGAGCGCACGAGCACTCCTGTAACATTTAAACTATTAGGTTCGGGAAAAAGTTTCTTCGCATTTTATACAAAAATTCAAAATGTTTTTTTATAAAGTTTATTTACATTTGACTAAAGTATGTAGGTGCCATTTTGTTGGATAACTTTTTGCTATCTTGTAGGTAGGGACGTGATCCCATTGCTATAAAAATTTTGGGGCTTCTGATCAAAAAACTGCGACAAGTGGTTTTGGCCGTCCTCTCGTGATGTTAACCTGACACTGCCTAAGGAATTCTGGAGAGACCGAAACTGGTGAAAATCTGAAGCTGCAAGGTCAGGACTATACGGCGGATGCATTAACACCTACCAGCCAAACTCTCGTAATTTTTGCTGAGTGGCTAAAGATGTGTGAGGTCTAGCGTTATCATGGTGAAAAACCACACCCCTTCTGTTGATTAATTCCGCCGCTTTCTCTCAACTTTTTGCTTTAATCTCATCAATTGTTCGCAGTACAGTTCAGAATCGATGGTCCTGCCTGGCGTTAACAGCTCATAATGAATAATGCCCTTCCAATCCCACCATACACACAGCATCACCTTGTTGCGAGTTAACCCGGGTTTCGCCACAGTCTATGAAGCCTGACCGGCCTTTGACCACGATCTTTTTCGCACGTTCTTGTCGTACGTGATCCACTTTTCATCACCAGTTATCAGCTTCTTCAAAAATGGTTCGGTTACACTACGTCGTAATAAAGAATCACAAATGAGTACACGGTTCATTAGGTTTCTTTCAATGAGCTTATGAGGCACCCAAATATCGAGCTTTTTTGTGTACCCAGCTTTTTGCAAATGCGCCAAAACCGTTTTGTGGTCAATTCCCAGTTCTCCAGCTGCATCGTAACTACTAATATGCCGATCTTGCTCCACTTTTTCAAAAATGGCATCAATTTTATCCGTAACAGGGCGACCAGAGCGACGTGCGTCTTAGATATCAAAATTTCCGGATTGAAAACGCTTAAACCAAATTTGCGCTATTCTCACAGATACTTCTATAGGTCCATAAACATCACAAATTTTTATCGCGGCTTGTGTTGCTTTCTTACCTTTTTTGTAGTCAAATTTTAAAATGTATCGAATTTCTTCATTAGATTCACTCATTTTAACAATAAGAAAAACAAATGAAAATCACACATTTTCCTAATTTGAATTTGGAATTGTCTTCTTTAAAATTAAAACTTTTAATGATACCAAAACCAGCCAGATACAAATGGTATAGCCAAAGAGATCTTATTACAAGTTCATACATACTATATGCGAAAAGACTTTTTCTCCAACCTATTATAAAGTAGAAAATTCTGAAAATAACAAGGTATAATGAATATTTTATTTTATACTTTAAACTTCGTTATTCTAAATTTAAAAGACTCTTATTCATTACATAAATTTTAAAATGTAACTAGACTTTTGACTATTGACGTTAAAGAATGACATTTAAAAAATTGAACTTGCATTTAGCTGATAGCTGTCAGAGAATTTAAAATTATAGACTAGCAGACTTATATTTATTGAAAATAATTTTTGTCCGACGTGTGTGAATCTGAAATGTTCAGTGTTTAATACGGTTCGAATTACGTGTGAAGCAGTTTGCTGAGGTTTTCATTTTGATTGAAATTACATTGTTATTCCGACCGATGCGAGACGGATGGAGCCTTATGAGTTCCAGGCAGCAAGGTCAGAAATGTTGCATTGATGATGTAAATGTCTGTAATTTTTTACCGTTTTAACTTACGAATGACCATGGATTTTAGTTATAAAACATAAAAAAAACCCTTTACCGTTTAAGTAATTTCCTGGAAAAAGTAATCAATAAAATAGTACCTAATTTAATTTAAACAAAGAAACTAAGTAAAGTAGAGTAGTACTAGTACTTTTGTTATTCATTATTAGAAGAACAGGTAAAGAGGCTGCTACACAGCTATCCAGTTCACGAATTTTAAGTAGTGGGTAGAGGGGGAAGGTATACTTACCCTTTCTGTATACCCTATGGTCTGGATTTCTAGAAATATTAATTTTTCTTAAACATAATGTCACAAATTTTTTCACTAATATTATTATGATGGGTAATGAAAGTTCGCGACAAGTGACTAGAACAGCGGTTTAGGTTAGCTTAGCTTAAAAATAAAGTGCATTAGCCAAGCGAGTGAAGTGAGTAAGCTGCGGGAGCAGCCGGCAAGTGCCAGAACCGACTGTAACCATTTATATTACACATTAACATATTTTATATACATGTCCAGTTCTTCTTCTTCTTCTGCGAGCGGGCGGTTTCCGCAACTTGACGACAAAGCGCCCATTTCGCGTGCGAGGGTGGATGAGGGTTTACTCCATCCAGCCCAGCTCCTCCAGGAAGTCCACCAGCTTCTTGACATTGCTGAAGACCTCTCGGAGGCTACCTGGGGCATCCAGATACTTCGCCATGTATTGGGCCACCTCTCTGCATTCAAGCAGGACGTGGGCGGCTGTTTCTTCTGCCTCCAGACATGCTCCGCACAGGGGGCTGTCAGTGACACCTATATTGAAAACATGTCTGTTAAAATTGCCATATCCAGTGGCTGCACTAATAACTTGTCTCAGCCGTGACCGACTGAGCTTTAGAATATTCCTGGAGAAGCGCAGGCTCACTCGAGGCATTGCCAGCTTGGCTTGCCTGCAATCCTCCAGGTTGTCCCAAAGTTGTTGATGTAGAGCCCTTGTCCTTAGATTTATGTGATTTCTAAACCAACTGTGCGGCAAAGGCAGGAAAGGTTCCGGTCCAACTGGTTGGGTTTCGGAACCTCTCCTTGCCAGTTGATCTGCCGCATCATTTCCTCGGGCACCACTGTGTCCCTTGATCCATTGAAGGGTCAAGCTATTGTTCTTACCTGCCACCTCATTTAGAGCCACGTGGCATTCATATGTTAAATTTGAATAAATAACCCTGCTACTAAGGGCTTGTAGTATGGATCTGCTATCAGAGAGTATCCTGATACTGTGATCATAGACATCTCTAGCTACGATTGCTTTAGCTGCAAGCAGGATTCCCATGCATTCTGCTTGATATACTGTATTAAACTTACCCAGGGGCTCCGATATGCTAATATTTAGGTCTTCCGAGAAGACTCCCGTGCCTGAGCCCGAGCTAGTCTTTGACCCATCAGTATAAAGGCTAAGCTCATGATGGGAAAGAACACTATCGTTACCTTCCATGAGTTCAACCTTTTATTTTTTATCAAAAATGAAAGCTTTCTCTATTCTGTCACTGACCGCTTCCACTAAAGGTGAGTTGGACCAAGCTTCTGAGAGAATGCTGAAATGTCTTACCTTGTCAAACTTAAGAGTTTTTAGGTGTTTTAATCTTAGGGCCGCCATTGCTGCCTCTTGTTGTACGAACAGGTGCAGTGGAGGGATGTTAAGAGCTATTTCTAAGGCCGTGGTGGGCGTTGTCTTCATGCATCCCGTCACAGCACAGCATGCTTGTCTTTGTAGTCTCTGAAGTTTAGCCGTGCAGGTCGTAAGCTTAGTCCTTGTCCACCAAACCACAGAGCCATATGTTAGCATGGGTCTAACCACAGCTGTATAAAGCCATAGAAAGTGTTTGGGATGAAGTCCCCAACGCTTACCGATCATCCTACGGCATTGCCATAAGTTTACACTAGAAGTGTTGACTTTGTTGTCAACATGGCTGCTCCAGTTTAACTTGTTGTCTAGGGTTATCCCAAGATATTTAACCTCATTTGATAGTTGAAGTGTAGTTCCAAAGAGAGTCGGTAGTCTATAATTACCTAATACACTCTTATTTGTAAAGAGAACAACCTGCGTTTTCTGTGGGTTGGCAGACAGTTCATGCTCCCTACACCACTTCTCCACTACACGCAGGGATGCCTATAGCCTATCACACACCATGCTGGCATTATTACCTACATTTAGTATAGTGATGTCATCAGCGTAGCCAACTGTGTAAAAGTGTTGACTGTTTAGTTTGGAAATGAGATCGTTCACAAACAAGTTCCATAGAAGTGGGGAAAGTGCTCCTCCTTGAGGACAGCCTCGAACCACATGGGCGCCTTTCGTGTCTTCCCCTACCTTTATAAATCTGTTACTTAACATGTTGATTATCCAGTCGATAAGTAGGGTTTCCACTCTGTGTCTTCGGAGTGCTATATCGATGCTGGTGAAATTGGTTTTGTCAAAGGCCCCCTCTATGTCTATGAAGCAGCCCAGACAGACCAGCTTATTTTGGAGAGCAGACTCAACTTTGCCTACCACCTGATGAAGCGCAGACTCGGTAGATCTGCCAGGGCAGTAAGCATGTTGGTGTTTGTGGTAGGGTAGATTGCGTAACGCGTTGTCCCTAAGATGTCTGTCGCATAGTCTCTCCAAGGTTTTAAGGAGAAACGACGACAGACTTATGGGTCTAAACGACTTCAGATTAGTGTAATCACTCTTACCTTGCTTGGGTATGAAGATAACCCTGACTTCACGCCAGGCAAGGGGAATGTATTTATGTGCCAAGCATGCTTGAAAGATGCATGCTAGGATGGGAATCAATTTTTCCCCGCCCCATTGTAGTAGTGCCGGGAAAATGTTATCGTTTCCTGCTGACTTAAAAGGCTGGAAGCTGTCAACCGCCCATTTCACCTTGTTGAAGGTGACGATCTCACAGGCAGTTTGCCAGCAGTGTTCTGTAACTGAAGAGTTGATTTCCACACTTCTAGGAGTTTGTTCTATTTGACACCCGGGAAGTGTGTTTGCAGTAGTACCATATTCGATTCCCCCTGGCTCAGGGTCATTGTACCATCGTCCCTGCGTAGGTTGCCAACAGCACAAGGGCCCTGTTTGGCCAGTAACTTCCTAACACGGTTCGCTTGTGGTGTGGAGTTAATGCTTTTGCAAAATTTTCTCCATGAATTTGATTTCCAGTATCTGATACGCTTTTTATATAGAGACTTGGCTTCCTTATAGATCCCAATCTCTATCCGTACCTGTGTTCATTGCTTTGTTAAAGGCTCTTCTAACCTTTGCACGCAGTTTTTCAAGTTCTTTGCCCCACCAGCCGTTATTGTCAGCCTTAGCACGAGGTACCTTTAGGGGACAGGCCTTGTGGTAGCAGTTTATTATGGTAGTGTTCAGAGTGTCTACCTGCTGTTCAATCAGTGCCGTACTTATAAGCCTAGCAGTTGATGATTGTTTGTTCAGTTCGTGCGCTATAAGTTGCTTATAGCGTGACCGATCAGTTTTCTTAGGGCACCTCCTAGGTGGCTCCGAAGTGCTAGTTTGTTGTATGTCATAACGGATCCACCTATGATCGGAACACGATGCTTCTTCCGACACGTGCCACCCCGTTATCAGCTTCAGTGCCATAGGGTCGCTAGCGTTAGGTCGATTATTGTACTGCATCGTCTTCCCACAAAAGTGGGCTCGCTGCCATTATTTACTATGTCTAAACTAGTAGTGAGTAGATATTCAACAAGATAGTTACCTCTGTTGTTGCTTGCTTCCATACCCCACAAAGGGTGGTGGGCATTGGAGTCTGTAGATATGATCAATTCCCATCCATTTTTCTCGCAGAATCTGATCA
Source organism: Dendrolimus houi (assembly GCA_039645545.1). Lineage (NCBI taxonomy): Eukaryota > Metazoa > Arthropoda > Insecta > Lepidoptera > Lasiocampidae > Dendrolimus > Dendrolimus houi. The sequence goes on along the minus strand of CM077127.1, from coordinate 15,876,786 downwards.
GTCTGTTAACTTCTGCAGGTGGTACCTCGTCTGCCTCATGCATATAGGATGATGCAATAACGAGGTTGAAGTTGTTAATACCTTGATTTGATTTAAGCCATATAGCACACAGGTCTCTGGAAAAGAATTCCATTAAAGGCTGTGTACTTATATTACCTTTGACATATATACAGGCTCTCGCCTCCCCAGAGTTATCAAGGAAAAGCTTACCGCCAATGTTGGAAAGTCCGCATACGTTGCCGCCCCTGATCCATGGCTCTTGGATCAGTGCAATGACCAGTGCTGTTGATGCAACCTCCAACCATCTGCGTAGTTGAGCCGTAGCGGTTATGCTGTGATGGAGGTTGCATTGCAGGATCTGGATGCTAGTGTAGGAAGGGGGATCCATTAGGGTCACCCTCCTCCTCCAGTGCTAAACTGGAGAGGTCCAGGAGCACGTCGTCGCTTGACGCTTCGACCGCTCGACTGGACCCCGCCTGCGTTGTCTCCTTCTGCTCCAGAGGTGGAGTTACCTCAGACATAGGAGCATCCGCGGTAGCTCGCACCCCCGCAGTCTCATCCAGGAGGTCCGCCGGGGTATCGACAAACCGTCCTTTGGGGCCCTGGAATTTCAGGTACACCGCACCCAGCCGATAGCTGAGGCGGCGCTTCCTGGCCAGGACCACAGGGACAAGATCCTTGGGGATGCTCACCACCACGAACGTCGCCCTAGTCTGAGGCAAGATAGCGTGCACACGCCACCTCTCCACTTGTGCCCAGGGATTTCCCCACTGCAGCATTGTGCCGATGAGCACCTTATCGCCGTCGTGTTCATGCGGCAAGAGTATACCGCAGTGTACCATCTTCGGGATGTGCTTTGCGTCGGTGACCACAAGTTTGCCTACCTCCGGTAGCTCCAGGGCCGCGCAGGTCTCCTTCGTCCACTCAACAGCTGCAGCGTTATCGCAGTACAGCCGGAGCGAACCGTCGACATAGGTAGGCCTGCGCATAAACCTAGGGGCCTCCAAGGTGCCGACCTGTGTTTTTGCCGACGCAATGATTTTTTCTATCAGGAGCTTCTCAATCTCCGCGGCAGATGCTTGTGAAATGAAGCCCGACGATGATGAAATAACCAGCTCCGCCTTGGGAACATCCATGGACGCTGCCTCCGCGTAGCTGGTAGGTTTAGGCACCTGGGCAGGGGAGAGCTTCGGCTTTTTGGACTCGCCTCTGGGAGAGACAATCTCATCCAGCCTAGCCCTCTTAGAGTTAGGTTTCGCCTGCCTGGTGTCTTGCGTTTTAGGGCCAGGCCCGCTAGGGCCGTGCTCCTTGCTTGTTGTGGGAGGCACCTTGGTTGGAGCCGGTGCCTCTGTCTGTTTGTCTGTCTGTATAGGAGGAGGGGGGTAGTTTGGCGCTCTTGATTTCGGCGCGTTTCGCTTTCCTCTTTTCCTTTTTCTTAAGCATCCTCTTATGCTTACGGGTGAGCCGAGGGTCATCACATGCCGGGCCACTAGGCTGCTTGCCCGCCTTTACGGTAGGTTTCGCCGCCCCGTGTACTGGCGTGTTCGCCTGGCCCCATTTTAGCTCAAGGATGCTTGGGCCCGTCGTTGCGGAGCCTTTGGTTCCCTGAAGGGGTTCCAAAGGTCCCGTTCGCGCCACCTCCTTTGAGGAAGTCGCAGCAGTAGTGGGCGTATTACTTCTCGTGACCAAAGAGGGCGTATTACTTCTCGAAGGTAACTATCCCCGACCCGCGATCAGCTCAACCTTCCAGGACTCCTTCATCCCCGCCTACGACGCTCACCGCGGATGCCAAAGCGCAGGTGGTCGTAAATAGTCCCCCAGTCCCGACCTACAAAAACTGGGAGAACCGCTGGCCACTATTGTGGCCGAGAAAAAGAGGACATGCGACTATTTAGTTTTTGTTACATCTGTTTCATAGGGAAACAGAACAAGAACAGGCAGCAACCACGAGAAGGAAACTAAATAGACTTGCCATAAGTTTCTTAGCGTCCTGCGCTCCACTCATGGCCATCGGCCAAATTACTCCCTGGGACTTAGGAGTAAAATGGGCAAGAGACATTGTTCCACGTCTTACTAAGCGTGATATTGAACAATGTCTATTACCCGCCCTACATGAATAGTTACAATGCCTTACAAATACAAAATATTTGTTTTATTTATCAGTTTAGTGAACGACTAACAAGATGCTTTTTTTAATATGTCAATGAATTGATATATTAATGATAAAAATTTTGAAATACATTGCACAAAAAAATAAATAAAAAAAATCCATTTTTTTTAATATCGGTTAAATAAATATAATAGGTTGGGGAAAAAGTCTTTTTGCATATAGTATGTATGAACTTGTAATAAGATGTTTTTGGCTATACCCTTTGTATCTGGCTGGTTTTGGTATCAAATTCCAATTAGGAAAATGTGTGATTTTCATTTGTTTTTCTTATTGTTAAAATGAGTGAATCTAATGAAGAAATTCGATACATTTTAAAATTTTATTACAAAAAAGGTAAAAATGCAACACAAGCCGTGAAAAAATTTGTGATGTTTATGGACCTAATGCAGTATCTGTGAGAGTAGCGCAAATTAGGTTTAAGCGTTTTCAATCCGCAAAATTTTGATATCAAAGATGCACGTCGCTCTGGTCGCCCTGTTACGAACAAAATTGATGTTATTTTTGAAAAAGTGGAGCAAGATCGGCATATTAGTAGTTACGATGTAGTTGGAGAGTTCTCCAACCAACGCCAAAACCGTTTTGTGGTCAATTCCCAGTTGGGAATTGACCACAAAACGGTTTTATAAATCCAAGCAAGTATAACAGATTGTAATGTGTTTTAATGTGAGTTGTACACAGATCCAGTTGATAGTTAACTAAGTTATTGAAAGAATTTTAGTCTTGCATAAAAAATTTAAATTTAGAACTTATGATTTCATGTTATAGAACCAGGATCAGTCAACAGGAAAGTCGAACCTCAGGCTGCCAAATATTGTCGAACCCATTATACCCTTGCACAATTGCTGTTCCCCTTATGAACCAAACTACAAAAAACTGGCTCAAGACAACTATAAAAAACTGGCTTAACTTAACTATTAATTTGACTAGCTTAATTTAACTATTATTTATAATATTATAAAATTCTAAAAGTGTGTGGCTCTACATTGAAGCTATTAAAAAAATACAACTGGAATAGACTATACAAAGGACGGAGAACACAATGCAATTTTTTTAGATTTCTTGTCTATTTGTTGATTTGTCTGTTTATTCGGGAATCACATAAACTACTGGGCCAATAGTTAGTTTGATAATATGCAGATTTGTTTAATGTGTTTGACCAAACTTCGAATATAAGCCGTGTTTGACAAACAAGTTTGAAGATCAGCCATAGCGATTGTCAAATGCACTAAAGAAGCAATATTACCAATAAGGAATTTATGTTACATATTATACATTTTTCTATTAATTTTAACCACTCCCTTATGCATCTCTACTGTTTTTCACTTAATACATAATGCTAGAATCATTGCTAAAAACACTTTAAGCTTATAAATATTGATTTTAAGAGTTTGATACAAAATGTCACATAACTAGTATCAATCAAATACCTTAGGAAAGTTTGACAAATTCATTTGAACATTGATGCTATTATTGCTTAATGAAAATGTGACGTTTGAGGAACAAAATTTGAATGTTTACAGGACCTTTTTGGTTCAATGGCTTTTACTATTTCATACCTTCATCAAAAGTGATACAGAAGTTATCATTTTAATCAAATATATAGTAACTTATCAGCTCTGCAATCATTAATAAATAATTAACCTAACTATGACATATTGCAAATTAGATAAGTGCCGATTAGAAGAAACAGATTAACTATACTAATAATATAATTATAACTGTACTAGTTTCTCGATATGGTCTAGGATCTTTCCCACTAAAGCTTTAGATGTTTGATATACAAATTTTAAGTAGCAGCGTGGTGGTGTTGGGAGGGAGAAGACCGACTTACCCCTAGTACAACCCCCTATGGTCCGGAAATCTTAAAATATTATTTTTTAATAAACATAACCTCGCTTATGTTTTCACTAATATTGCATTTATATCATAGGTTCAAAGTTGAACAGTCCTTTCAAAGTCCAAAAGAAAGCCAGTAATCAACAGAAAAACAACCAGAAAACAGTGCAAGTCATCAAAAAATTAAGAATAATCACTACAGAGCACATTCACATACACTACAAAAGTAACCATGAAAATATTCAAAATGGCAGCCAATAATGATGAAATTCTATTTTTTTACATTATCACATATTAGGTTGGGGAAAAAGTTTCTTCGCATTTTATATAAAAATTTAAAAGGCTTTTTTATAAAGTTTATTTACATTTGACTAAAGTATGTAGGTGCCATTTTGTTGGATAACTTTTTGCCATCTTGTAGGTAGGGACGTGATCTCATTGCTATAAAAATTTTTGGGCTTCTGATCAAAAAACTGCGACAAGTGGTTTTGGCAGTCCTCTCGTGATTTTAACCTGACACTGCCTAAGGAATTCTGCAGACACCGAAACAGGTGAAAATCTGATGGTGCAAGGTCAGGACTATACGGTGGATGCATTAACACCTCCCAGCCAAACTCTCGTAATTTTTGCGGAGTGGATAAAGATGTGTGAGATCTAGCGTTATCATGGTGAAAAACCACACCCCTTCTGTTGATTAGTTCTGGCCGCTTTCTCTCAACTTTTTGCTTTAATCTCATCAGTTGTTCGCAGTACAGTTCAGAATCGATGGTCCTGCCTGGCGGTAACAGCTCATAATGAATAATGCCTTTCCAATTCTACCATACACACAGCATACCCTTGTTGCGAGTTAACCCGGGTTTCGCCTCAGTCTGTGAAGCCTGACCGGCCTTTGACCACGATCTTTTTCGCACGTTCTTGTCGTACGTGATCCACTTTTCATCACCAGATATCAGCTTCTTCAAAAATGGTTCGGTTTCATTACGTCGTAATAAAGAATCATAAATGAGTACACGGTTAGGTTTCTTTCAGTGAGCTCATGAGGCGCCCAAATATCGAGCTTTTTTGTGTACCCAGCTTTTTTCAAATGGGCCAAAACCGTTTTGTGGTCAATTCCCAGTTGGGAAAAGTGAAGTGAAAAGTGGATCACGTACGACAAGAACGTGCGAAAAAGATCGTGGTCAAAGGCCGGTCAGGCTTCACAGACTGAGGCGAAACCCGGGTTAACTCGCAACAAGGGTATGCTGTGTGTATGGTGGAATTGGAAAGGCATTATTCATTATGAGCTGTTACCGCCAGGTAGGACCATCGATTCTGAACTGTACTGCGAACAACTGATGAGATTAAAGCAAAAAGTTGAGAGAAAGCGGCCAGAACTAATCAACAGAAGGGGTGTGGTTTTTCACCATGATAACGCTAGATCTCACACATCTTTATCCACTCAGCAAAAATTACGAGAGTTTGGCTGGGAGGTGTTAATGCATCCACCGTATAGTCCTGACCTTGCACCATCAGATTTTCACCTGTTTCGGTGTCTGCAGAATTCCTTAGGCAGTGTCAGGTTAAAATCACGAGAGGACTGCCAAAACCACTTGTCGCAGTTTTTTGATCAGAAGCCCAAAAATTTTTATAGCAATGAGATCACGTCCCTACCTATAAGATGGCAAAAAGTTATCCAACAAAATGGCACCTACATACTTTAGTCAAATGTAAATAAACTTTATAAAAAGCCTTTTAAATTTTTATATAAAATGCGAAGAAACTTTTTCCCCAACCTAATATGTGATAATGTAAAAAAATAGAATTTCATCATTATTGGCTGCCATTTTGAATATTTTCATGGTTACTTTTGTAGTGTATGTGAATGTGCTCTGTAGTGATTATTCTTAATTTTTTGATGACTTGCACTGTTTTCTGGTTGTTTTTCTGTTGATTACTGGCTTTCTTTTGGACTTTGAAAGGACTGTTCAACTTTGAACCTATGATATAAATGCAATATTAGTGAAAACATAAGCGAGGTTATGTTTATTAAAAAATAATATTTTAAGATTTCCGGACCATAGGGGGTTGTACTAGGGGTAAGTCGGTCTTCTCCCTCCCAACACCACCACGCTGCTACTTAAAATTTGTATATCAAACATCTAAAGATTTAGTGGGAAAGATCCTAGACCATATCGAGAAACTAGTACAGTTATAATTATATTATTAGTATAGTTAATCTGTTTCTTCTAATCGGCACTTATCTAATTTGCAATATGTCATAGTTAGGTTAATTATTTATTAATGATTGCAGAGCTGATAAGTTACTATATATTTGATTAAAATGATAACTTCTGTATCACTTTTGATGAAGGTATGAAATAGTAAAAGCCATTGAACCAAAAAGGTCCTGTAAACATTCAAATTTTGTTCCTCAAACGTCACATTTTCATTAAGCAATAATAGCATCAATGTTCAAATGAATTTGTCAAACTTTCCTAAGGTATTTGATTGATACTAGTTATGTGACATTTTGTATCAAACTCTTAAAATCAATATTTATAAGCTTAAAGTGTTTTTAGCAATGATTCTAGCATTATGTATTAAGTGAAAAACAGTAGAGATGCATAAGGGAGTGGTTAAAATTAATAGAAAAATGTATAATATGTAACATAAATTCCTTATTGGTAATATTGCTTCTTTAGTCCATTTGACAATCGCTATGGCTGATCTTCAAACTTGTTTCTCAAACACGGCTTATATTCCATGTTTGGTCAAACACATTAAACAAATCTGCATATTATCAAACTAACTATTGGCCCAGTAGTTTTTATGTGATTCCCGAATAAACAGACAAATCAACAAATAGACAAGAAATCTAAAAAAATTGCATTGTGTTCTCCGTCCTTTGTATAGTCTATTCCAGTTGTATTTTTTTAATAGCTTCAATGTAGAGCCACACACTTTTAGAATTTTATAATATTATAAATAATAGTTAAATTAAGCTAGTCAAATTAATAGTTAAGTTAAGCCAGTTTTTTATAGTTGTCTTGAGCCAGTTTTTTGTAGTTTGGTTCATAAGGGGAACAGCAATTGTGCAAGGGTATAATGGGTTCGACAATATTTGGCAGCCTGAGGTTCGACTTTCCTGTTGACTGATCCTGGTTCTATAACATGAAATCATAAGTTCTAAATTTAAATTTTTTATGCAAGACTAAAATTCTTTCAATAACTTAGTTAACTATCAACTGGATCTGTGTACAACTCACATTAAAACACATTACAATCTGTTATACTTGCTTGGATTTATAAAGTCAAATATACTACATTAATGCATGTTTAACGATGGAGTAGCACATTGGCTTTAAGGGTAAATAACTGATACATAATTACCTAAATGAATTATAATTATATACATAGTATATTCTATGAATTTCAGTTACAGGCATATATCTAACACATGTCACTACATTTAACTTATTCAAATAGCGATATAATGTATAGTTATAATCTGTAAACAAATTTCCTTTCTTAATGTTTAGTATTGTAGTATAAATTGAGTTGTATCCAGCTTGAAATTTTGATTCTGTTTAATCAGTTTAAAGAAAATGGTTTGGGTCATCACTAAAATAATTATGTGATGATATAAAAAGGAGGTATGCAATATCTAGTAATAGATGTCATTGCAAGTTGATAAGGCATGTCCTTGCATTGTTTGCATTATAGCTACCATTAGCTATTGAAGGTAATGTTAGAATTATTTTTCTCTTAAATTATGAATATGAAAGCAAGCTGGTTCCACTTTCTAGCTTCTAGTACTAAAATTATATTTCAAGTAAGAGGTATATTTGTATTTTTGTGATGAAAACATGAAGCAAAATTGTATAATATAATATGTTCTACAATATTGTGTAACAATTAAGTTTTATTGAATAGTTAATAAATAAAATTTAAACATAACCACTGGAAATATATCGAAATATTGCCAGCAGCTGTTTTTAGGTAGATTGCCATACAGTATTGGAATTTTTAACAAATTCCAGGATAGAAAGTAATCCTATCATCGCCTCTGGAGTCAAAGCTTAAATATAATGTAAATTAATATGGACCTAATGTCACGAAAAATGATTTATTCTCATGACAATACAAAGATAAAAAGTATATACTGAAATAAATAAACATACTAAACACATATAATCAATATGTAATCACATTTATATAATATCTACTTCACAAACCTAACCACTATAACTATAAGAAAAATACAAAAAGTTGCAGTTCCAAGTCTCTATGCGACTTAAAATCAACTGAGCTCAGGCCTCTCCATTTCAGGAGAATGGATGTTTTCAATAAAGAATTATCTCCCGTCTATCTATTTTGTTTAAGACAGATTTTGCACATAATCACTCTGTGCTGGTTTTCTTGGGATTGTAATTATAACAATACACATATTATGCTAGAAAAAGTGTATAAGCTGTGTGTTGTGTGTGTCATAATTTGAAACACATCATTGGAGTATATAGAGTATATGTACTTAGATACACTGAGCCTGCCATAATGAATGACATATTTGTATAAATTGAAAATGGACTCATAATAATAACAGTAAATTCGCAGGGGGCTTTGTGGCGAAGCCGTAGCCGAGTAGCGACACCTCGGACCTGACTCCGGGTCCAAGGTAGGGTGGAGATCGCTAGAGCTAAGACTCAAGCTTCAGGGGTGCGAGTGATAAATGGCCTAACTTCGGGAGTAGCTTCGGTGAACCTGCAACCCATCTCTCGACACCCCTCGGCTACTCACATCCATGTTGCCCCTCGCCAGTCTTGTACGGCATTTTTAGGAGCCCATGCAGTGACTGGCGAGTTACCATCTGCTCGTTTTTCCATGTTCTCCGAACATTTCGATGGGCAGACGTCATAGTCTCCATATTCCCAGACCCCTAGCTAGTACCAATAGCAATTCACCCCAATAGCCCGGTTCTTTTTGTTCTCACTTTCCACAATAGTCCTACACTGGCCGGGGCTTGTTTTTGGGTGCAATTTTCTATGGTGTAGACAGGTATAAACGCCGGTCAGTGTCACGCCACATTTAGATTACAATTTTCTAAGGGGCCTATATGTGTTGGCCTTCCCATCTCCAAAAGTTCGAGCCATTTTTATGGTCGTGGTCTCTAGAGACTTACAACTATAATAGTAAAATATCTGAAACCGAACGAAATACTATACAGCAGTTTTATCTTACTTTTTCAAGTGAACTGTGATTTACAAAGTAGGTTAAATTTAAATTTTTATACTTTATCTTGCTTTGTACATAAGGCAAACCGGTTCAGAGTTAGCTTTATTTTTGGTCTAATTTTCATGACAAAGAATAATGTTATACATATTTATAAGGACATCTATTTGATCACTTATATTATATATTTGTTATACCTTTTGTGTTCATAACCGTTAAACAATAGACTAGAGCTGAGTAAATTTAAGGAACTCTGAAGTTTAGGTTATAGCTGGGACATCATTTATTATATAATACAGAGGTAAAAGACAACCAGCTCGAATTTACTAGATGAGGATGATGTATTTGAAGAGGAATTATTTTAAAATTAACATACTTAGTGACTTTGTTGAAATACCTGTATGACTCAAATGATATTGGTTCATCAGAACAATTTATAATGTACAAACATTTCGTGAATATTAGCGAATAGGATGCTTGTATATGAATTTAAACTGAAGGCCTACAATTAAAGCAAAATGCAATATTTTTTACTAAAGCTAAAATTGTCATTACTAGTATTCTTAAATGCTAAAGGTCTTATTCATATTGAGTTAGAGTACGTTTGTAGGCTTCTTTAAATACCTTAAAGAAGCCTACAAACTTACTCTAACTCGATATAAATAAGACCGTAAGACTCAATTAATCAGTTATTATTTACAGGTTTTCTATCCAAAAAACGAGCTGGCAGAAGTGTCCTGAATTGATACTGTGAGTATAAAATTTAATTTTCTATCTATAATATTATACAATTCTAAACATGCCGTGTCTGTACATTGAAGCTATTAAAAAAAACAACTGGAATAGACTATATAAACGATGGAGAACACAATCCATTTTTTTTTAGATTTCTTGTCCGTTTGCCTGGTTGTTCGGGATTCACGTAAAACTACTGGGCCGATTTTGATGCCGCTTTCGCTGATCCACAGCTAATTCTTAGAATTATACTCTGCGATAATTTTTATCCTGGAAATCCCGCGGGAATTTTTCTGGGAATTATTTAAAATGACCAGATTAAAAAAATCGAATTACAATGTGATTTTTTACTGATCGATAGCATATTTAATGTAATAAAATGTGTGAATTTTTTAACTCGGGAATCCTCCGGGAATTTTCCCCGGAGCGGTTTGAAGTTGTTCGGATCAATAAAAATTAGCTTATTCCCACACAGTTTCCACTAAAACGATAGCTTACATTCTTTTATTTAAATGCTGCGATACTTTGTGTTCCAGGAATCCCGCGGGAATTTAAAAGTCAATCGTGGACGAAGTCGCGGGCAAATCCTATTAAACTATTATAATTATTTGGTAATCTTAATCTATAATATTATAAAACTTTAAAGATGCCGTGTCTGTACATTAAAGCTATTTGCAGAAACAACTGGAATAAACTACATAATCGATGGAGAACACGTAGCTTTTTTTTTAGATTTCTTGTCTGTTTATTTGTTTGTTCGGGATTCACGTAAAAACTATGGGGCCGATTTCGATACGGTTTTATCGCTCATCCACAATACATTTATAGACTTAAAATTGCGCTATTTTTTGTCCCGGGAATCCCGCGGGAATTTTCCTGGGAGCGGTTTGAAGTTGTTCGGATGCATATATATTAGCTTATTCCGATACAGCTTCCACTAAAACGCCTAAAAGCTTACATTCTTTTTTGAATGCTACGATACTTTGTGTCCTGGGAATCACGCAGGAATTTCAAGTCAAGCGTGGGCGAAGTCGCAGGCATATCCTAGTTAATAAATATTTCATATAATATTTTATTACTAGTGATTTTATTAAACCTTTTAAAATTGCTCATGGCGATCAAGTTTATTATAATGGTAAAATATGATTTTTTATAACCAATTATCTTGATGATGTCATCTCTTGATTAATTTGTCTCATTTCCTTATTTATGATAATCAGTATGTCTTAGTCTGATGACTCACTCATAGCTAAATTGATTTTTTCTATTCGTAATTTATAACTGACTAGCGGTCCCGGCTTCGCACTTATTTTTTAAACATTTTGGGATAAACGTATAAATATAGCCTTTGCTTCTCAGGGATAATGTAGCATTCTAATGGTCAAAGAATTTTTGGAAACTGTGCAGTAGTTTTTGAGTTTATTCGTAACAAACATACAAAAGTACAAATCTTCCCTCTTTATAATATTTGTATAGATTTTGTGTATGAGTTTCTTAGTTAATGTTATTTTTGTAGTTTTTAGAGACCTATATCTATATTCTATAACATTGGAAAAGTGTCGTGTGTTTATATTGAAGACTAGCTGTGCCCGCGACGTCGTCCGCGTGGAATTTGTTTTCAAAACCCCCCGATTTTGAAACATTCTTCATTGGTGCTCCGCTCCTATTGGTCTTAGCGTGATGATATATGATATACGCCATCCTCGATAAATGGGCTATTTAACACTGAAAGAATTTTTCAAATCAAACCAGTAAGTAGTTCCTGAGATTAGCGCGTTCAAACAAACAAACAAACTCTCAGCTTTATATATTAATATAAGATATTTAAAACACTACTAATATATACTATATGCAGAATAGAGAGCAGGAAACAATCATTTTTTATTTTTTCCATTTGTTTCTTAAATGCTGCGGTACTTTATATCTCGGGAATTTCGCGATGTCTTGCCCGGAAATGGTTTATATTCCTTAGGGTGTATTTATTTCTTTGCGATTTTCACTAGAATGATAATTTAAATTTCTTTTAAATGCTCCTTTACTTTTGTCTCCGGAAAATCCAGCAATGCAAGGCCGTGTTGCTTTTATTACGGCCTGACTTGGAACTACATGGCACTTCATAGATTCATACCTGACTGAAACTTTTTTTGAAATTTCTTGGTATTTCCTAACATGGAAACCACGGTTTTCTCGAGTCGCTATGTAATTTTTTAATTCGATTGCTGTTTGTATCTATTAGAAATCTTTACTAAAACAGTTGTAGTTGTGTATGTTTTTAGTAGCAGTACGTACCCCGGGGTGTTACGAGATTTTCCAGGACTCATGGATTTTAATACAAAAACCCATTTCCTTGCTACATATGTCCTTTGATATTGAATATTGGCAAAACACCCTTGATCTTTGCTACCTGTTCAACGTGGATGAAGTTGCGGGTGAATACTAGTTGTTAATATATAAATGTTATAACGTGTATATTTGTATGACTATTATTTGATTTTCACGAAGTTTGGTAAAGAGACAGTTTATCTCGGAAAATACTGTACGGAACAAAATATATGGCTGTATTAATTTGTAAAACTTTAGATAGAATGAGACAAAATATTATGTAGTTAAATCTTTTAACATGAATTAAATTAACCAGTAGGTATAGACCTTGCCAAACTGTATGGACCTTTCAATTAGCAATAGATGGCTTTGTAATTGATGATTTTTCGTACAGTCAGGTATTGTTCAGCTTTTTACAGTTTATCTGGTGAAGTGATGAAGTAGCACACGGACTTTTAAATGTATCTTATTGAATGGCATTGTTTTCATTACACATCGATATTGCCTCTAGTTATATTGGTATACTGCATGGCTAAAGGCCAACTTAATGTTATTTGCCTATGTGTAACGAATAGTAACTTGTAGTTATATACTGTAACTATGTTTTAAAGTTATAATGTACATTTGTAGGGCAGTTCGTCAAGCTGGCGGCCCTCCAGGATGCGACTCGCGCGCCCTCGCTAGCACCGCGCGCGACGCGCCACGTCGCAACACTCACGGGTGAGCAATCAATTATTTTATTAATGTGTAATGCACTCTATTAAATGTTACACTTCGGTCACAAGTATATGTTGACTGATTCCTTTATTAACAAAATTTCCCTATGACAGATGCTTGAATTAGTAATATCGTATTTACTATAGAGACATAATTATCATGTATGTGATAATTAAATTAATCGCAAAGAGGTGGAATGTAAAGCATTATTAGGCTTTAACTTTTTAGTGAATGGCGAGAAGTTATCAAGATGTTGTATGAGTGTGACTGGCCGTGTGCCAGATCTTGGCTATTCTGGGCGGGCGGCCGCAAGCGACGCGCGCGCATCGGCAGTCCCGCGCCGCGACTTGGCCGACACCAAGTCGAACGCTAGAACGCGCTCTCATATTCAACTATAAATATTATAATTAATAGTACAAAAAATTGTAATCAAATCGAAGGGCTATGTCAACGATTAAAATCGAGTTATGTCAGGTCATATATTTTCAGTTCTAAATGCAGGCATACGACACTTAAACATTACATAAACAGTTTACTACATTCGTATCTTCTCAGTAAACAGCAGAGAAAACCGGCGAAAATTGTAATTGTTGATTAATAAATAATTATTATTCATTAACAAAACTTAATGTGTGATGTAATCACTTGTGTTTATATTTTGTTTCTTACTGATCAAGGTCCAGCCTGAGACGAGTGAATCTGTGTACAAGAAATAAGAAATGAAAGGTACTGGAATAAATATATAGTCAAATGTGGTTTGATGGCATGATCTCATCCCTATCCATTTGTCTTCTTGAATTATTAACAAATTTTAACTAGTTGTATAAACAACGATTGAATTCTACACATAAGTTACTTGATCAATGATTACAACACACGCCTACGATACGCAGCTTACATCACACTTGCAGAATTGCTCAGCGAATAACACAGAAAGAACTAAATATGTGCTAAAAACAGATTTACTCACATTACATAAAGATATATTACCATTTTGGGGAATTTCCATTTCTGTTTACGCTGTCGTTTGTATTGATTAAAAACATATATTTATCGAATTATTTCTTTATTATCGTCAAGGCGCCAGGTTAAAATTAAGCTAAAGTTACTTATCGGCATCGGAAGTAAACATTTTGAGTCAATTTATATTTTGTCTTTATGCATAGTAGAGACGTACTATGGCTGAACAAAACATATCAACGTTTATGTAACCAAACTCTCGTTGAACGCAACATCCCAATTATTATAAGTAGTAAAATAGTATGGTTACGTTGGAAAGAAAGCATATTTAATGTCAAAAACACATGGGGTACTTGAAGAATACTAGCAATAAGATCAGAAGTTTTTATCTTGTTTAATGGTCTAGAATCTAGATGAACACTTATATTATTATGTATTAAACTTAATTAAATATATTTTATACGTTTGTTGTGGGCATTATCTTTGTTGGCTGTTATAAATGTTCATTGTTACAAAGGGTCTGTTAATTATTTTAGATTATTAGAGTTGGCGCGTGATTAGCAAGGTCGTAGATAATAGAACAGTTGTATGACCCAACGTGGCAAGGGAACCCGTTGTATCGCACTCGCTGTGGCAGCGGTGCCAGCATATTGACGACATCCTTATTTTTATTAGTTGTACGAATGAGTACATCGACCGTATAACGTACTTCGCCTCCAAACGCCAACTGAGCGTGTAGTCTTGCTGGTCTAGTTCTGTTTCTACATCAGAGATTTGAGTGTACAATTGAAATTATTATAACACTAAAATCAAAGACAACAGGAATTCCCTTAGTACGTTATGAATAGATATTTAAATTATCTTTCCGATGCATTAAACATTAGTATATCTGGTATTTAAAGTTTCTGTTTCAAAACCCAGTCTTGCTTCATGATAAGTAGTAAGCAAATGTGACATTGAACATGTTTGTTATATGGTACGTCACTAGTATAGGTGGATGCAAATTAGATCTTTCTACAAATGTTGCAGCGTCTTGGGACCAGACGCTTTAAAACTCGTGTCAAATCTAAAGTACTCTAGACTATATTGAGTAGCTATAATGTGCTCTTTGAAATTTAGGATACCTAATACCAATGTAAAGAAAAGTATCCGTCACATGACGCGTTAATGTCGTCGACTGTCACTTATTGTATAAAACGAACAGAAAACATTATTTTGAATTAATCGTAACATTTTGTTAACATTTCGCTTTCCTTCATTACAATAGAAATAAGGTTTTATTGTGCTCCGTGTCTGGGGCTACCTTCGAATGATCAATGCTCTGTTATCAGCGTATGACGTGCATTTATATTATCTCTACCAATAGCTAATTACATCGCGATTGTTTGGTAGTTCGTTACGTAGGGCACGTTCGCCACTTTTGAGGTGAAGTTTATTTATATTTTGTGATCGTGTTTGTTGTGATGTAAGTGAAGTGATCGAGCTGAAATCGAAATCAAACAACAATTAGGCCGTGTGTTGATGTGTCATGAGTACGAATGCAAAAAGGCACCGGCCGCGGCCAAGACGCCGTGATGATTTTCACGAGAAGCGCCAAGATTTGCTCATGTCCTGGAGTAACGGTGAGTTTTAATGCTAGCGGTTCGAATTTGAACCCTTTTAGAATGTTTATAACAAATGATTCATCCATGGTCTGTTAATAGTAAAGATTTTTACGTTCTGCAATGAACCGGTTTTATTTGTTTTATTGATTACACTTGATTCATTACTTACTCAAATTAGCTTTCTCTTTTCTTATTATGTATCAATAGCTGTAATGAAGCTTTCGGTTAAGTATATAAGTTGTGTTTGGAATATGAAAACCGGACAAATCTACTTGTATTAACTGTTATAGGTTACAATTAATCTATACATATTATATACAAATAAAAAAAATTAAGTGTGTGTTTGTAATGTCAAAATAACAGCCTTTTACTAAATGCGTAATAATATGAAAGTATATAAGGCACTTATGTCAAAAAATCTAATTTTAATTTTTTTTGTCTTTCTATTCCGGCTAATCTCTGAAACGGCTGCATCGGTTTTGACGGGACTTTCACTGACAGATGATGTTAAAAGAAGTAACTTAGGTTACTTTTATTTTAGAAGAAAATATTTAAAGGCGCTCGCGCACGCAACTGCCGTCGCCGCGCCGAAAAGAAAATTAAATTCCATGCGCACGAAGTCGCGGGTAACAGCTAGTTGTAGAATGTAAAATATAAGTTTGTTATCAATGTGTAACTTATATGGTACACCATAAATTCAAATTCAAAAGTTTTTATTCAAAATCAGTTCCACTGGAGAGAACACCTTTTGAAGGTCATACATATAAGTAAAAATTTAATTTTACTTCCTGGTATCTATACACCGCTTATCAACGTGTTATTACTGTTAAGGAGAAGTAGCGGCAAGAAACTCCCCAGCAAAACGTCTAGCTAAAAATTGATTAACTTTAACTTTTTTTTAATAAATTTTATACAAAAATATGTTACACAATTACTTTTCGAAAAATCAATGGAATTGTAGCAAACAGTGAGTGAGTCAATAAGACAAATACACAATAAAAGGAAAGAAAAATATTATCAATATTAATATATAAAGCTGAAGAGTTTGTTTGTTTGCTTGAACGCGCTAATCTCAGGAACTACTGGTCTGATTTGAAAAAGTCTTTCAGTGTTAGATAACCCATTTATCGAGAAAGGCTATATAGGCTTATCATCACGCTAAGACCAATAGGAGCGGAGCGCCAATTACGAATGTTTCAAAATCGTGTTTTTTTTCCTTTTCTAAGTTTCGCAGAAATCATGTGTGACAGAATTGTTCTAAAAAAAGTCCGCTACAGCATATGTCTATCTTTTAAGGTTGGCTCACTATAACCTTTTTTATGCTAACCAAATTTGTCCTAAAATAATGCATGATTTGCGAAGGTGTTTATAAATATGATATTAAATTCTTATTCAAATAAATACGTTATTCATCACAAGTATTTAATTTAAAACAAAATTGACATTTACATCATTCGATTTCAATGAATATCTTAGGAGATATCGCAGTTTTAAAATAGCATTATGATGTGCAAGGCAGTCATGAGGGGGAATGGCGGTGGGGCACCTTCTACGTAAACAAAGTCGCGGGTTAAAGTTAGCGTTAGCCCAAAGTAACTATTCCACGCGGAAGAAGTCGCGGGAAGAAGCTAGTAGTTATAATAATTACATGACGTATAAAAAAATTATACTGCAACATATCTCCATAATTTCCTGCAATGCTTGGCAAGATAAAAACGTTATATAAAATATAGTATAAGAGGTTGGAGCGAGCTGCTATGTAAATGAAGTTTTCTCATTTAAGTATTCTTCAGTAGTGTAATATTGTATCCCTTTTTTAGCAAGATACTTTTTAATTTGGTTTTAAATTCAGTGAAAAGCAGATTTAACATTTCATTCGGAATCTTATTGAAGCAGCGTATACCAACCCCCAAGAAAGAGGACAGTACTTTTTGCCATCTAAAAGATGGCAATATCAGTCCAACCAACTACACACAACAAACTTCCTGTTGACATCAATTGTTGCTTCTTATTCATGAGGTTCTTGGATAATATCCAACGGATATACAAAAATGATAAAAATAGTCAATCTTAAAAATCGACTTGTTCTTCGCGAGTATTTATAAATACGTTTAGGTTTGTGTAATTGTGGCTTCAAATGTAGATTTTTCCGTCGTGATAAATTATTATCACGATTAATATTATCAGATATTGAGACATGCAAACGTGTAATTATATAATTATATTTTGTATTAATGAGCTTATACCCCTATGAAATGGCAGTAAACTGATAAGTTTATTTCGAAGCTCTGTTCGGGAACGGGAGCTGTTTTACTTTGATTCACAACCATAATTAGACCAATAATTCTGTCTCGTCAGATCCTTGTAGTTGTTTAATGACTCATGTACTAATGAATAATTTAGAATACATATAAATATAAAAGTAAATTAAAAATATTGCGTTTAGTTCACCTCTTTGTCCATTTATTAATTTTAATCTTGTCGTATTTGGTTTTGATGTGATTTAATACAGTTTTTATTAATAACATAATTGCGTGCATTTCACGTTTGTGTCATTGCTTTTTTAAAACTACAAGGCGCCTTGCATTTTTTCTGTTGCACTAAAATTAACATCTGAAATATGGTTTAGTCAAAAGTTGGAGATTGTTGGCACTTGAAATAGTTGTATGATGCTGTGCTATGTAAGGTTAGCTATCAGGGCCCGAGGTGAACCCTCCCGATGTAAATGTAGAGCAGCAGGCAGAAAACCTACGGTCGCTCGTCACTGGCGTCTGCGATGCGGCGATGCCGAGGAGGGGCCGATTCCAGCCCTTTCGAAAGGTGTACTGGTGGAACCCCGTACTTGAGGAGCTAAGGCGTGCGTGCAATAGCGCGCGCCGCCAGTACACCCGCCATAGAAGACGGCGTCGCCGCGTGGCGGACGCAGCGACCGTAGAGGCTCAGCTGTACGAGGGGTACAGAAGCGCCAGGAAGACTCTGCGAATAGAGATTCGCAACGCAAAGAACGTTGCCTGGAGGGAGCTCTTGGATAGTTTAAACCAAGACCCTTGGGGGCGCCCTTTCAAAATGTCACGGAACAAGCTCCGTGCCTAGGCGCCCCCGCTAACCGAGTCTCTTCCCAGGGACGTCATTCACAACGTAGTTGGCGCTCTGTTCCCTTCACGGGCTGAGCATATGCCTCCTGCTATGGCACCGCCAAAGGCGGAGCCCAGCGCGGATAGAGACCCTGTGCCCACCGTGGACCGGGTAGAGCTGGGGGTGGCCATGCTACGGCTAAAGGCCAAGAACACCGCCCTTGATGACATACCAGGGCGTGCGTGGGTTCTGTCCTACGACGCCCTGGAGCCCCGACTGGTGAGGCTTTTCGGCGCATGCCTAGAGCAGGGCCAGTTTCCACAACGGTGGAAGACTGGAAAGCTGGTCCTGCTGCGGAAGGAGGAGCGCCCTGCGGACTCGCCGTCCGCTTACCGGCCCATTGTGTTGCTGGACGAGGTCGGAAAGTTCTTCGAGGGTATCATCGTCGACCGCCTCGTCCAGCACCTTTCGACGACCGGGCCGGATCTGGCAGACAATCAGTTTGGTTTCCGCACAGGGCGCTCCACGATCGACGCCATCATGCGCCTGAGAAGCCTGGTGGAGGACACAGTCTCTCGGGGCTAGGTTCTGTTGGCGGTGTCCTTAGACATCGCCAACGCCTTCAATTCTCTGCCCTGGGCATGCATTATGCAGGCACTCCGTTACTTCGGGGTGCCGACCTACCTCCGCCGTATAGTCGGGGTATATTTAAATAGAAGAGCCGTCATCTACCCGGTCTACGAGGGTTGGAATCGGCGAGCCATGGTGTGCGGTGTTCCACAGGGGTCGGTTCTAAGTTCCCTCCTGTGGAACATCGCGTACGACTTTACTCTGAAGTGTCGGGTCCCCCCGGGCGTGAGTGTTATCTGTTACGCTGATGATACACTGGTCGCCGCGCGCGGAGGTACCCATCGGCAGGCGTGCCTGTTAGGCACGGCTGGGATGTCAACAATAGTAGGCAGGATCCGGCGTCTTGGTCTGGAGGTGGCGTTACAGAAGACCGAGGCCGTGATGTTTCACGACCCTCGCAAACGTCTACCTCCGGACAGTAGCATCCTAGTAGGAGGCATCCGCATGGGCATCGGGGAGACCATGAAGTACCTCGGATTGGTCCTCGATGGCCGGTGGGATTTTTCGGCACACTTTCGTCAGTTGTTCCCCAGACTCAAGGGGGCAGCTGGTGCGCTGTCGCGCCTGCTCCCCAACGTCGGGGGGGCCAATGCCACGTGCCGGAAACTCTTCGAAGGCACTGTACGTTCAATGGCCCTTTACGGGCCCCAGTCCGGTCAGACCGCCTGACGGCCAAAAATGCGGCGCTACTGCATCAAGCGCAACGCATACTGGCCGTCAGGGCAATAAGAGGATACCGTACGGTGTCCTTCGAAGTGGCCTCGCTACTCGCCGGTTCCCCCCCATGGGACCTGGAAGCCAGGGTCCTAGCGTCACTGTACACGTGGCGCAAAGAGGCCCTGGCCAGAGGCTCCAGACTCGCGCCTCGAGAGACTGAGGCGTGCCGGTCGGAGCTTCGCCAGGTAGCCGTGGGGGTCTGGGAAGACCGCCTAAGACGCCCCAGCGCGGGCCCCGCCACCATCGAGGCGGTGAGGCCCGTTCTGCAAGAATGGATTGGACGAAGTCACGGCACCCTGACGTTCAGGCTGACACAGGTCCTCAGGGGGCATGGCTGCTTCGGGAGGTACCTGTGTCGCCTCGACCGCGAGGCCACGTCAGGGTGCCATCACTGTGACACGGGTGACGAGGACACGGCGCTGCACACACTCCAGGAGTGTTCAGCCTGGACAGAGCAGCGCCGGGAACTCGTTGCCCATACCGGATTTGACACCTCGCTCCCGGCCGTGGTACGCACCATGGTCGGGAGCTCCGTCGGATGGGACGCCGTCTCCTCCTTTTGCGAGCAAGTCATGTTTGCGAAGGAGGAGGCGGAGCGGGAGCGTGAGCGTACTTCCCTGCTCCGCTCCCGCCAAAGGAGGGCGCGCCGACGCCGGAGGTCGGATGGTGACCTTCGGCCACCGTAAGCGGGCGGCGCGGGTGGGGTGAGAACCCCTATACCCCTTGGGGTATAGGGGTTCTCACTCACCCGCACATGCCGTCGAGATGAGAGCGCGAGTGTTCCGCGCGCGCTCATCTCTCTTCCCGTGGGGCGCGTTACAGACCGCCCCACGCACGGAAAAGACCTTGTTGTAGCCGGGGGCTTAGTCCCCTGGCATTGGAAGAGGCCTAGTGAGCGAGGCCCACGCCTGCCAGGGCACGCGGAGTTGGGAATCCCGCAGTCCCGTAGCCCTGGCAAAAGGCGCAGGACGGAACACCCAGGGGTTTTAGTGGGTATCCCTAACTGGGGAGTGGCAATAGCGTGGCACCGGTTCTGACCGGGCACGCTAGTGTCACACCCGATCTGGCGAATCCCACACTCTCACATCGGGTCGCGAACATCCCCCCAGGCTTCTGTGCCTGTCGCGACTTCGTCCTCAAAAAGATTTCCCCTGGCCAAAAAAAAAAAAAAAATGTAAGGTTAGCTGATTATTTATGTATATTATATTATACAGTGGTGGGTAAAAATGTAGTACAAAATTGTCGCGCCTTTCCTCATAGATCCAGTACGAGTATATTATGGTCCCAGGGCGGGTATGTTTTAATAATTTTGGCTAGACCTAGTTAATTGTAAATTGCATTATATTTAGTGTTCTAATAATCCTGGCGACTCTTGGAAACCAAAATAGATATTTAATATTATTGTTTTGACTCGAAACTTGGGTCTTTCCATTTGAAACGGAACGGAGGGTTCAACCGTCCATGACAAGTTTGCGCACGGTGGTAGCCGATTATTATTACGATATTTCACGATATTTTGTTTGCCGTCCTTACGTGATATTGTAATAATATTTATATACCATAAGTCTATAAAAAATACTCCAGCGGTGCAAATCCGTATTCGAATTCCGTTAATACTTGAATCAAATTTCCCGAACTGTATACTTCATTCGAATAAGATGCTTCGAGCAGTTGACTACAGCTACTCAAAAGAAATCGCAATAATTCAACTATTAATATGCTGCTCCTTTAATTAACGATTTAACCCGACAATATTTAGGTTGTGTGAGAGAATTCCTCCTGTGTACGATAGGTGTAATGCCCCGCAGATGGCGCGGCTAGACGTCGCGCTGGGAGGGAATTATTGATTCTGTCTGCCGGCTGTGTACTAAATACAGAAGTCTATGTAAAGCACAGACGGCGTCTATATGGTACACTGCATTGCGCGTAGTTTCATCCCTGTTCGAGTATGGTAACAATATTCATTCACAATGAATAAATTTATAAAAAATAGAATAATTGATAAATGAAATACCTCGAGCTACGAATCGAAGTTTAATTATGAGGAAATTAAATGTGTTTTTCTTTTGTCAACAGAGGTGTGCAATAGCGAGGAGGTGCCCGAGGTTGAGATTGTCAGTCTTCTGCAAGAGCATATACCAAAATATCGTCTCAGAGCGGACAGTCTCACGCAGTTTGGAGGTACCAATAAGTATTTTTTAATTAGCAACTGAAGCACCCTGACCTATATTTCATAAAGTAGTATTAGGCTGGGCTGGGCTCAGGCATCGCCTCTTTTACGGTCTTTAATATCTTTATATGGATGTGCGGATCTCCTCACGGTGATTTTCCTCACTGTCAACACGTAGTAAGCAGTATGTATACATATGGTCAGGAAAACTTTTGTTTTCCGCTCCAGGTTCGAATCTACGTCTTTGGAGTGAAACTCTGAAGTATTAAACACTAAGCATACACAAGATCATATTAACTATTATGGTTTAATAAATCAGGCAATGTTTCAATGTGAGTCACAATTAATCAAAATAACGACTATAGATAGATACCTTTAGTTAGTTATGTTTGATTGATCTACATAATTAATAATAATCATATATGTTGGTTAACATAGACTTTAGTAACATTCATAACATAACGCATATCGGGAATAGAACTTTAACCGTGGCCCGTACTTCCAGTTAGCCAACAGTCCAGCAGATAAGTACCGTTTTCAATGTACAAACCAATGAAGACAAATAAGTTAAAGTAAATTTTGCAAAATATTTATATATTGGAGAAGATACGTTATATTGTATCTCACTAGTTTATGGGTCTTACTGGCTGTAGTAGTTCAGTGGTTAAACGCACTCGCGTTTATTATGACGTGTATTCGAATTCTGGTTGAGAAGCATGCACCACTTACGTACGTTTTCTGATCTAATATTACAATTACCACATGCTGACAGTGAAGAAAAACACTGTGATGGAACCTGCACATCAAGAGAACCATTGTGTCAAACCTGCCAATATGTCTCGGACTAGCGTGAGGGTATATTTTCTGTTCCTCCCAAAAAATGGGAAATGTTTACAGGTCTTGACAGATGTGACCCCAAAATGCCGGTTAAATTAAAAGGACAAGTCTATAAATCCACCATAGCGTGGCCTGTACTTGAGCGACACAAGCGAGAACTGCGTTTCACGGAGATGAATATGTTGCCATGGATGTGTGGAGTCACGCGGAAAGATCGTGTCAGAAACTCCCGCATCCGCGGCAGTCTTTTTGTCCGTGACATAGCAGACAAACTGCAAGAGTGTCGCTTACGCTGGTACGGCGATTTTTTACGGAGACAAGATAAATTATGTGGGGAACAAATATCTAGTTATGCCGCCTGCGCCAGCTCCCGGTCGAAGAGGAAGGCCCAAGAAATGCTGGCTTTATGTTGTGAAGGATGATATGCGTACCAATCGTCTCAAAACGGGGGATGCTGAAGACCGCGCGAAGTGGAGTAGAAAAAACTAGGAAAGCGGACTCTGGGCGTCGGAGTGAACGCTCCCAATGCAACCGGTGCTTAACGCTCGGATGATGATGATTATATTTACTGGTCTTATGCTTGGAATACATTTATCAAAAAGCAATTCAATGTCAAATGCCCTTTCATGCGAATGGCACATCATGGTACTGGTATTTCTAAATTTAGATGCACGAACCTAAACAAGATTGATAATTTAATAATTTCGGTTTTAATAGGTAAAAAAACTTACAGCCCATATATGCCCCACTTCTGGGCTCGAGCTTCCCATTTATAGGGGGAACGGACAGTATATCCGCCACGCTTGTCCAAGGCGGATTGGCGGGTTTGACACATTGGTTATCTTGATGTGCAGATTCCATCACGATGTTTTCCTTCACCGTTAGCACGTGGTAATTCTAAAAATATGCACGTTATATTAGAAAACTGCCTGAGTGGTGGTAACTCCACAAATAAAGACATTGCTTTTAAGGCGCAAAAGATATGTATCAGGGCCATGTTTAATTTAAAAACTACAGATAGCTGTTTGCTTAATTTTAAAAAACATAAAATATTGACTTTACCCTGTCTGTATATTCTTGAAGTAGCACTGTTTGTAAAAGCGAATCCGCATTTGTTTAGTAAGTTTGCCGACATGGCAAGTCGCAATAGACGCGACAATAACAAGCTTTGTATGCCTGCCCTAGAACCGCTTTAATAGGGAAAAGTATATTTGCATGGCGCCAGTGATATTTAATAAAGTATCCAGATATATTAGGGATGATACCATAGATTTGTTTAAAAAGAGGCTAAAAAAGATATTATCCGAAAAATGCTATTACGACTTTAAAAAATTTCTTGATGACCAATTCTAAATTAAATTTGACAATACATAATATATACCTTGACAATTTTTATTATTCTAATATTTCATTTTTGACATTGTATTTTATATGGAATAACTCTGCACTTGACATATTATCTATAATTCTATAAAAAAAGTAATATTAATGTCTGGATTGGGTGGGTTACAATCTGTTTTTTGATTTTCAACTTTTAATTACTATTTGCATGCCTAAAAGGGCAAAAACATGTGAAACAAAATAACATATTGCAATTTAATGTTTTTACTAAACATGTTTTTTAAGCAAATAAATTATTTGATTTGGTGCATGCTCTCCGGCCACGATTGAGTTACGGACGCGTGCGCTAGCCACTGAGCTACCACGTTAAATAGATAACAAATTAGTAATTTATTTATAGTAGTGTAAATTATTTATTTTGTTTGCATGTTTTTTAATTTCCTCTTCATTACTCTGCGAATGAATTAAATTATAAAATGTGGTAAATATCTAATTATCCTAACGGAGGTGAACACAGGGTGGATACTTTTGACCTCGAGGAAAACGTCTCCTTGGGATTAAGATTCAAAGAGTTCAAACACTAGCAGCGCCAAATAGAAAGGAATAATTTGAAAAAATACAATTCAAGTCTCATTTCTAATAAATAGTAAGCTCTTAGGCTTCCAGAGGTGTCGCCTCAAAGATCTTCGAATTTACATACCAGCTCAAAACACAATTCCTGTGGCAAAAGTACCTACAAAGTACATTATAATGGTAATAAACCCAAGTTTGTTTGCGACACAAGATCTTCTACAATTACCTAATTGAATTTAAGTGTAGCAGCCTGTCTGGTAGTGTTACATATTGTCCTCACTACTTTTTATCTAATGTTCTGAATTTAATAATATATTCTTGAAGGATAATTTGTTTTTAGTTACACTCGTATCTGTACTAATATATAAAAGTGAAAGCTGCTTTGTTTGAATGCTTGGACTTTGTATGTATTAATGTAAAATTATTAATTATTCACCATAAACTTAAACTTAAACAATTAATATTGATATTGTAGAATTGATGGCTTTATCGCTTATAGCGGTCTCTTTCAGGCATCTCGTAAATAAATTTTAATGAAAAAGAAATAAAAACAAAACTGTATATTGGATTGGACGCCTAAAAACAGACTAAACTTAATAATTAATTAATAACAAAATATACCGCTATATATTTACGTATTTATTGCTTTTTCATGGTCTTCAGAGTAAACCAATTGCTAAGAAGTTTAATTTATACTACTTTCGATAACGGAGAGGAACAGGATATACTTTTTACTCCGAAATATTAAATAGTTTTAACGGGTACGGGTATTATATTTACGTGAATAATATTGCGTTAGCACTACCTAATATTATATATTTTGGAGGTTTATTTATATTTGTTTGTTTTTCTACACATAAAAGTTCCTATATATATATTTTTAGATAACAGTGATGAACATACGTTTTGTGTCCCGGAAATTTGGATACTTTGAATAAGTTCGAAGATACGCGATCAAAGCTGCGTAGAAGCTTTTACAGCCTTAATTAATCGAGATTCAGCATAATACAGCGAATATGAAGAATATAAAAGAATTTGAGACAAATAAGTTATGTCTGGAATTGTCCTACTTTTGTTTCTATTTTCGCCTGCATTATACCAGGTCAATGTTCAGAAACTAGCACGTGGCTTATTTTCGCGGGCTGACATTTACTCTGTTTTTAAATTAAATCAGCGGGGCTTCGAGTCCAGCTTGTCGGTAGAGAATACAGTTAAAACGTTTAGGCTAAATGTGTTAAATAAAAATCAACCTTATCTATAACAATGAAAATAT
Source organism: Dendrolimus houi (assembly GCA_039645545.1). Classification (NCBI taxonomy): domain Eukaryota; kingdom Metazoa; phylum Arthropoda; class Insecta; order Lepidoptera; family Lasiocampidae; genus Dendrolimus; species Dendrolimus houi. The sequence continues at coordinate 15,850,618 of CM077127.1, read as the reverse complement.
TACAAGTAAAACACAAGTAAGTAAGTACAGGAAGCATTACAAGTATTACTTATCCTAAAACGCTTTACTTCCCGTGGTACCTAATAAAAAAAACATACTGGTACATTATTTTCTTCGAGGTTGCCATAATCGGAGTTCATCTATGGAAAAACGTTTATGGATTACTATCAAAAGATAGAGCAATTCACATACACGATAAAACTAAGCGATAAAAAGGTAGGTAGATAAATAACAGAAAAAAGAAAAACGACATTTAGTAAGTACATTATTATTACAATCAACAATAAAATACGTAACTCTTGTAAAATTCCTAAATCCTACAACGCTAGATGGAGCTACAGGTTATTATATTTCTCTCCCTTTATGGTATTTTACTATTTGAAACGTATTTTTAGGTCAAATCAGTAACAAAACGAGAGAAGGATCCGTGGTGCCATTTAGTATTGAGTTTTTTTCCATGTCTAGAACTAAATTTTAGACTTACTTGTGTAAATTATAATAGAATATGGTTGTATCAGGAAATCGTCAAGGTCTATTACTTTTGCTTGACTGCTGACTAGTCTTCATTGCTCAACGACCTAAGTGAAGTGACAAGGTCTCGTTCGAGTTATCGTGTTTATAGGTTGGCTAAATGCCAAAACTTGAGCAATAAAAGATTTTTGTCGAGAGTTACATGTAATTATTTCCCGTATGATGTTTATTTTTTGTTCACTTTACCGCAGACAGACTAAAATCCTCAAAAGCCATTGAAAAGTTGAATAGACCGAGACTAAAATTTCAGAAAGTGTCTCTAATATAATTGCCATACAATATGTGAAAGGCAATCCTGAAGACTTTTAATGTTATGAAAGGATTATGTAATATTGTGCATCGTTCAAAGTACTTTCGGTATTGAAATTGATTTTATGCCAATTTTTGGGTTATTTTTACTTTTTCGAAATCGGTTATGGGTCAAACACAAAAACTGAAGATAAAATGTCTCCTACTGTAAACTATTCAGATACTGAATACTTCGGTTTGGTAGACGTTGAAAAATAATCCAATAATAAAAAATAAACTTTTTAAATATGTAAAAATTAAAAAACTTTTCATATTAGTTTAGATTAAAGAAATAGCAATCCATGTTTGCGAATTAAAACATATAAACATATTGTTACAACATTTGTAGTCTTCTCCTGTAGACATGTAAAAAAAATTGTGTTTGACCCTCATAGTAACTTATTACTAAACTACCATCTACGCATTGGTCCTGAATTCCGACTAATGATATTTATATAAGAATCTGCAATTTAGTGTAAAATTATATTTTAAACCGTCGCGTGTATATTAAGCGGTACTTGTTAACAGATAAAGCGAATGTGTACGCCAAGATCGAATTGGAGATTCTTAGGAACAGCAACAACATTTATGAATGAATGAAAAACTATCTATTGTTCACCGTAAACTTACCCTAGAGTGGCTCAGTCTGACAATTATTATTAGGGAAGTAAACCATCAATTACTTTTCGAGTTTTGCGGACATAAATATAAAAAAGATGGTTAAGTTTCATCCTTAAGAAGAAATTTCGCGTACCTTACGCACAAATAAGGCAAAACCGTCTATACGTGTTGTTCCGTCCTAGTAAGTGTTCAAGGCGCGGCTTCCGGCGCCGGCGCCGCTGCTAAACGCTATAAATAATGGTGTCTCATCGGCCGAGTCATCGCCCGCAGGCCAGTGCACGTCCCTGGTCGCTCTGAGACATTCCATCTGTCAACTTGTTGCATTTACTGCAGCGGTTTTGCACTGAGCTGGGCGCTGCACGCACAAGAAGAAATTCCTTTTTAAAAATGCGAAATGCAAGGAAAGATAGATTGACGAATAGATATTTCTCGAATGGTAGAAAGAACACACGCTGAAACAAGAGCAAATAAACCTTAGTTAATAACTTACAACGACGTCGCATAACTGTATAAGAATGATGCGGAAACAATTTAAACACCTTTATAAACGTTATACACGATTGTATAATGATAATAACATAAAAGCTTGTTCATAACATGTCTGCTACGAACAATGGCATACCAGATGACATAATTATATCAGCAGTGGGTGGAATGGAGCAATGTGTGTAAAAGCAGAATTCTCGAGGCATGTAATAATTTAAAATTTGTAAGTTCGAATGGGATCTAACTGGAAATAAAGGGGACTGTTATTATGATTCATCGTTCTTTTGACATCACCCCTGTACATTTGAGTCTTCTCAGAAGTGTGGTACTCGCTGGAGAATTTGAACTTTACATTTATTACAGTATGCTATAGCATAGTTATAATATTTTTTTAGTTCTTGCGACTGTTACACATAATTAAAATAATGTTTAGCGGTTTCAAACGCGACTTAAAACATGTAAGCATTCTGAATTCTTCCGTGGCATATTTAAGAATTCTATATACTTAGTCTCGCCATAAATACTGTTACAATTAAAAAGAAACAAAATATTACATTTGAATTTGGAATCTGTCATTTTTATATGATTGTTCATTGTGTTTTCTCATTTTGGCCAATACATTGTACAACATTTTGCGATATTAAAATGGAGTGGGGCGATAAAGAGAACCGAATCGCTGTGATTGCATTACACAAAGTAGGTATGGAGCCAAATGCCATTTTTAAAACTATCCATACGTTTGGTATTAGTCAAATGTTTGTGTACCATACTATTAATAGGTACAATGAGACCTCCTCTGTTTGTGACAGAAAAAGATCTGGCCGTCCACGTAGTGTTCGTACGAAAAAGGTGGCCAAAGCAGTAAGGGAAAGAATTCGAAGAAATTCTGTCCGAAAGCAAAAGATTTTGTCTCGGGAGATGAAGATATCACCTAGAACCATGTCGCGTATTTTAAAAGATGACTTAGGACTTGCAGCCTATAAGAGATGCACTGATCATTTCTTAACTCATAATTTAAAAAAGAATAGAGTGGTAAAATCGAAACAACTACTGAAGCGGTACGCAAAGGGAGGTCACAGAAAAATTTTGTTTACGGATGAGATTTTTTTATAATTGAGCAACATTTTAACAAACAAAATGACCGTATTTATGCTCAAAGCTCTAAGGAAGCTAAATTAGTCGACAGAGTGCAACGTGGGCATTATCCGTCTTCAGTGATGGTTTGGTGGGGTGTTAGCTATGAAGGAGTGACTAAGCCATATTTTTGTGAAAAAGCTATCAAAACAACGGCACAAGTGTATCAAGATACCATTATTGAGAAGGTAGTTAAGTCCCTTACCAACACCATGTTCAATAACCAAGAATGGTCCTTCCAGCAAGACTCGGCGCCGGGTCATAAAGCTCGGTCGACGCAGTCTTGATTGGAAACGAACGTTTAGGACTTCATCAGAGCTGAAGACTGGCCATCGTTTAGTCCCGATCTTAATCCGCTGGATTATTATTTATGGTCAGTTTTAGAGAGTACGGCTTGCTCTAAGCGCCATGATAATTTGGAGTCCCTAAAACAATCCATACGATTGGCAGTGAAGAATTTTCCCAAATTCGCCAGAGAGACCTTAAATACGACACAAATATTTTATAGTATTATAATATGTTGATTGGTACGCTATAACAAACCATTACGAATTTATTATTTCTGTCTTATACGTCACTTCTATCCGGTTTTTTTATAACAATATTTATATATACTACATTGCATAATTTTATAAGTAATGTTTATTGTTTTTTTTAATTTGCTTTGTGGAGCTAAGCCGTGGCGTCACTTAGAGGTACTTGCGGAAGATCAGCGCTGGTTGTAAAACTAGCATTATGCTGAGCAAGAGCCTTTTTAGGACACCACATTTAATTTTTAGACATATTATGATGTAAGACTTTTGTATATTATCCTAAATAAATATTTTTTCTTTCTTTCTGAAAGAGTGCGTGCTTCTATTGAAAACTGGCCTCAACGTTTAAAGGACTGTATTGCAGCCAGTAGATACCACTTCAAATAAGCTTTTTATATTTTAAATTGTTTTATATTTATGTATTAAACTAACACACCGTAAAACTTATAAATGTTTCTTGTAATAGAAAAAAAAAATTCTTTGTTAAAATATTTATGGCGACTAGGTACATAAGTTCACATTTGAACACTATTTCGTCTGATACTAAGCAAAAATGTACAGTAGCCACTACTTACCTGGACGATAGAGTAGAAGTAGTTCCTGTTTTTTTGCGGTGTTCATGAAAGTGGACATGAAACGCTTAGTTCCTATGGTTTATCTAAAAATATAAATGACCACAGAATGAATTAAGCAAACCTTAAGCAAGCTAGGAAGGTGTAATTAAAAATGCTCTTAAAATCTTTAATCGTAGTTTTAGTTATTAGATTACATTATTCAGCAAATATGTTTTTACTATAGTTATTAAATTCTCAAGAAGAATACTTCGTCTTTCTAAAACTTCTAATTTTATAAACAGATTTGGCAATCTAATTTTATAAACAGATTTGGCAATGAATACATATTTTATTTTGTTTACTTAACGTAACTTTAATATTAGTCTTTATTAAAATAAGGTTCTTTATTATTTTTACGGTTAGAGGCAGTATTTTTTTTTATTTTTACTACGAAGGTTCGGCCACTTTTCAGTAGCCGTGATCCGTAAAACTGTTAAAACGTAATTTTATTATGTGTTCTAGTCGCGGAAACTTGAGAAAATTCTTTATTTTCAGGTTACGAAAATCAAGACTGGTTCATACCATCACCAGCGCTTCCAGTCAGCGCTGCAGATCTTGCCCTTACACCTGATCAAATCAGGGAGACGCTCAATTACTTCCGTAAGTATCCAAACTTTTCACATTCACATTTGAAAGTGACTTTTTTCTCTGTGTTTCTTTCTTTTTGACGACTTTAAGACTTATTTTGAAAAGGTTAATTTTAGTTACACTATGTTCTCTACATGATTTTGGTATCGATTTATTGTAATTTTATACGTAACATTTGTGTTACTCTGTTAAAATTTGAAATAAAAATAATACATTTTTATGGGATGCCCTATTTAAATAGGAAATTGAAAATAAACTTAATAAGATTTTATTTTTTGACAAATTTGGTCCAAAAACATGTTTAGAATAATAAAACATTGATTTAGTTTCAGTGGAAAAAACCAATATAGAAGATTGATCTAGGGCGTACTCTAGTCGTGTACGATTTAGGAAGTTTTTACAATTGTACTTTTTATTGGGCGGTTATCATGTCTAGTATTCTCCTTCCATGTTATATATTATATGTACTCTCGATGATGGTGATGATGATGATAGGGTTATTTTTTATCTCTGAAGAGTGTAAAAATTTCGCGGGATATAGATTTAAAATTTACTCGATCGTAACTGCACTTTCATTTGCAACTTTAGTACATAAGTAATTTACACCTTTGCTTTGTTCAAACAAATCACATTTATTTACAGACAGAGATTTAGGTCCGATTTTTTATTCATCAGATTAAAGTTATTTATCAGTTAAAATAAAACTTGAATGAATACAAAAGTGAAACAATTGAACTGTTATTTATTTTTCATATTTCTGGCGATTTTATTTTTTTTATACTGTATTTTATTCTTTGAATAACTTTTATCTGGTAATTGAAAAAGCAGCCCTTAGTTTATTGTTTATTTGCGATATACTTCGTACACTTATGTGAAAATATCTTTAGCCAGGTTTCTATATCTTGCTATCCATTCTTTTACCTTACTATTGGTAGAAAATTGACATTACTTGTATGGATTTTATTAAATTTTAACCAATGAACCAGTAGTGCACAATGATTGGCTGACGACGAAGGCAAATGAATGCATGTGGAGGCTTGTTATCAGCATTTTTTTATTATTATTTTTACTATAATTTGTATATATGTATGTATTAGATTGTAAGCCTTCCAAAAATAAAATAAATAAAAAAGTAGTAAGATACAGGAACCAGCTGTACTTTTAATTATTTCCGTGTGTACAGGTCTGTATCATTATTATTGCATTAATATTTTCATCTACATATTAACATAAGTCCATATTTATAAATATTATACTGTTTTAAATTACTTGGCCAGTTTAGATATTTAGTTGAAGGTAAATTAAATGTATCTGAATACATCTTTCCTTCCACCAGTCCTTACAAAATTAGACCTGACTGATCAGGACATAAGGCAAAAATTGCACTAGATTAATATTATTCTAAATGAGATTGAGTACTGTATGATATTAATAAAACAGGCAAGTGTTAGCAGTCCACACATATTGAAAGGCTCTAAAAGCCAAAAACGTTGACTGTTCTGTGGCTCTGGAATCCTGTATTCAATCGAAAATGTATCTTAAAATTAACAGAATTGTTCAAATTAGCTTTCATTGAACGTATTTTTTGACCATAACTAATGTTTTATTTATATTCTACTTCGTAATTTAAAAGTTAGAGAGGGGGATATAATTTTAAGAATTTTGAGGTCTTGCAGCCTAGTGATTTATATAAAAAATAATAATATGCTATTATTATTATATTACTATATTGTGCAACGGCATTTATAATTTATCGTTCTATCAAATTCCATCCATATAGATCCAGTACTACTTAGGCTATGAGAAAAATTTGTGCGACGATAAATACATACATAGGTACAGACGGATGGGCGGAATAGACGATTTTGTAAAGGTTTTACCAATATAATTAGGGACCTCTATTATTGACCTGAGAAGTTTGTTGGTGGTGATGTAAGTCAGAATATTATAAGTGAACTGTAGTATCTTGTTAATTAATAAAGAACTTTCCTTCTTTATTATTTCGTTTTTTATCATTAACATGTGTTGTTAACCTATAATAATTAATTATATTGAAATTATTATTCTTCTATAAATAGGTGTGAGTTTCTTGATGGATGTCATATGGATATTAATGTTTACCATATACTTATATCATTTTTACCAGGCAATTAGCTAATTAAAATAAACAAAACGTTAGTGCGACGTAAATGTTATTTTATCAAGGTGGGTCCTATTTGCGTTACTGCCATGCTGGTAAAGTATTCGTGTTTGGTGTAATGATGATAAATTTTCTATAATGTGATTTTATAGTGTTTTTCGATAATTATTAGGCTTGATAAACACACAACCTTTTGTTTCGGTAGTGACAACTCCTCTTTGTATAATAAATAGGTTAAAAATAAAAAAATCTTGAAGTTTCTGGACCTTGTATATAGATTTGTGTTGGGTCGAATGTGATGTAGAGCAAGGGCCTAGCCTATTGCATTATTTCAAGAATGTTGTACTCGGAGTTATCTACTAAAAGCGACTGGCTATAATAATTGCAAATTCTTAAGGGTTCAATGTGCAATTTTCTCGCATAAACTCTCGACCGCATTGTGAGTGCCGTAAATGACGTATTTGCTCGGCGGCCAGTCGGTTTATCTGTATTATAGTGGTGTGTTTGTGGCAGCACTGCGCTTGCGCGAGGCTGCGGGCGCGACCACCAGTGCCGGTCGCGCCGGTAGCCACGCGGCACGCGTTAACCCTCACCGCCCGTTTTCTTCGCCTCCACAACTCGCGATCGATACGCGACTGCCAAATTCGCTGCGCGCCGTTCGCACCGCGCATCCGACGCCCCAACTTGTGCTAAACATAGAAAGAATAGGTGCACCGTGTTGCATGGACTCACATAGCCATCAATCTTAGACGTGCTTTCATCCTGCTGCCAAATAAGAAAATTTATCAGTGTTCACCGGCTTTCTTAAACAGTTTACTAAAAATCGATTAAGTGATATTTTATCTTTCGTAAAAATGTAACAGCGGTCGATTTACATGTTTCGCTAATGTGCGAGTCACTTTCTTCTATTTTAGTAGTTTTTTTACACTGTAGCGTTCGTAGTTTGATAAAGGAACAAGGGTAATTATTCAGTCGGTTGCTGTCATCGATTGGGGGGTGGTTTGGGAGTTGGGTAGAGAGGCGTCGGCGGCGCGGCGTCGCGTCGCACCGCACAACAGCTGTGAGCCAGATCTTGTTATCTTGACCGTGAGAACATAATAATTATAATGTTCATTTTTGTTTTTTTATCTAGTATTTACGACTCCAATCTCAAGCAGTTTTTATTCAATGAAAGTGTAAAGCTCAAATGGCCATTAACAACGGATTTATTCAGGGTATGAACGTTTTGAAAATGCCTACCTACCTACCTACAGTTAATCAATATATTGACTCGCTTCAAATTATTTGCTCTTATATTGTTCTAAATATGTTCTGCATTAGGTAAAACGCACTACAAAGGTTATATTGCTTGTATTTTTGTGAATTTGAAGTATTTTGAACATAGCCTAGTTAGATTTATTTGCTGTTTGCTGTAAGTATAATGTTGTGTACGTCCCATTAGATCGGGAACATTAAATTAATTTTGTTATTACTTAGGGATACTGTAATTTTTTTTTATTATTAAATAATTAATAAACTCTTTTTTGAGATATATGAACCGTGTCAGTAAATATTAATATTAAAGTAAAATATACTGGAAATCAGCTCATTACATGTTGAGACTATCAGGAAGTAAAGTGTAGCATTGCGAATAAAAACTTCTTCTAGAAACAGCTACATGGATGCGATTAATTTCGTTGAGTACTGAATTTTTAACAACCAGATGTAATTAATTATACATGTTATTATAATTTCAAACTATTTTTGTAACATGTATTTGTTTTTAGGTATAATTATGTAACTTTAATTTTACTTTGTCTTTGTGTGTCTTGAATTATTAACGACAGTATTTTAAAGTCGAATGATAGAAAGTATTGAAACACCATTGTTCTCCATAAATTTAAAGCCTAGCCGACATCAAATTTGTACTACAGAATATAAATCCGGTGCGCAATAAATTTCGTGAAGCGCGCGCTTCTATGGTGTTCACAGATTACAATAGATTTTATTGAAACAATCGCACATAATTATCCTTGGTGCGCCCTTATGCTACGTGAACGTGTGCAAAAACTAATAGAGGTTGAACAAAGGGCGGCCTTATCGCCATAAGCGATGTCTTCCAGGCAACCCCAAGATTAAAGTAGGCATTGCGTGCTACCTTCGAAACCAAGAAACAAACAGCAATTTCATTCACTATATAATGACGTAAAGAATTCATTTGACTTACGACCCTTATTATCTGTATTCTTTGGAGTACTTAAGGATAACAACATAATCTAATGAGAAATACACGTTATGTGACCAAATACGTAGTACTTTAGAAATAAACGTGAAATACTTTCTACAGTTGAAATACATATCGGGTATGAATCTAATTATGATTACACTGTTAACTGTAATTACAATGTTATTTCTTAGTACCGAAGGTATAAAAAGAAGAGTAGTTTAATCATTCAATACGGAACTTGTTTTAGTTAAATTATTCTGTCCAATTTCCGGAAACTTAGTTATCTTTTATTGTGGAGCCACATTTGTATTATTTGTTAGTGTTTTTTTTTGCCTGAGTTCAGCAGACAGGCCCACTTGATGTAAAGCGGTTACCATCGCCTATGGACATTTGCCACACCAAAGGTGCTACAAATACGCTGCTGCTCTCTTAAGAGAGACTGGAACCTGGCCACTAATGCCGGAATACAACTCAAGGTTGTTATGGCGGCATACTCTAGACCAGGGTATACTGGTAGCCATCCAGTCGGACAAATGCCTATCACCTGGCTGTGGGTTGTTTTGTTGTCTCTTACGACAGGCTGCCCGGCCGCAGGAAATTGTATTCTTTCTCCGTTCCTGCACGGATAACGTTTGTTACAATGTTTACGAAACGAATCATATTTTTTATATCTACATATAATTATGTATGATAATGCAAGGTATTCTTTATGTTTAAATATTTACAGATGTGATAATGTATTCCACTTTTTATGTGAAACGTTTATCCTCTTGTTTTTTTTCATTCGCTAGATCAGAATCACCACCATGTGAAAGGTTCATATAAAAATTAACATTACACATCTGATAATTAATTAAAATATAGTATAGTAAACACACTCATATGCGACAATTGACCATAACTATTCTTTTGAGAGTACCGGACTAAGAAAAAGAAACATACATACATCAGAAAAGTCTAATGTGTGATCAAATGAATGTAGTAGTTTAAGTCCGTATTCCTTATCATGTCAAAAACGACTCTTTCAGTAATCAGCGTTCCAAATCAAAAAAGTACTTGGCAATGCACGGAACTTCACAGGGGTGAAGTTCTTTTTAATATGAACGGATCTGTAGCGTCATCGTATCAAGCTGAGAATAAGAATTTTAATTACTTATCGTTTAAATATAGAAGGAAGTTGACGTCGCCTACATGCAGGTGTTGGCAAGTCATTTGTAGGTTTTGCATATTTGTTCCGAGACCTTTCAATGTTCATATGTGCCGTGAATCGTGATCGCGCTAATCGCGTGCTCGGACGCGCGCAGACCGCCTGCACTTGATCGTGAAAGTTTATTACAACTGGCCTCAAACACTAGAACCGTTACTAAAAGAAATCGCCTTGTTTTAAGATAAAGGTTATGTTGTACGTTTCAGTAGTTAAATCAAATTTCACGCTGTCATTATACATTTTGATCCTGCCAAATATAACATCCGGCCTAAAGCAGTAATTCAAACAGCAACGATACATATTTCATGCATTCAGTGATTAACACGGCCAGATAACGTTTTATTTAACTTTGTGCAGTGTGTACCGTATGTCTTAAGTAATGATAATGATTTCAGTTTGTTATGTGAACGACATGTTACGTTTAAACGGTTAAATATGAACAGGTGCCATTCAGGGTAAAGCGAGTTTAAGAATATTATACCTGACGCCTTTGCGTACAGGGCCAAAAATTACATCACGTTGTAACCTACTTTCGTTTAAATGTTTAAGGCATTGTGGTGTGGTACTCGAAGCAAGACTAGAAGTTGGTGTATAGTGAAGCAGATACATACGAATATTTTCATTTTTGATATAACCTTTAACAATGAATAAATGCTAGTGTAGTAGTGCAGTAAACCTTGTTTGTAACAGTTGCTATGTGGGTGAATTATATGGTAATTTAATTTAACTTCTTTTCGTTTTACAGACAACTGATTGTGTTCTCCGCTAGTCTTATAATAGGGGATAATTACTTAAATTCTTTATTACGTTCCCGAGCCAGTTGAGTAGTTTGTTTCAGCTGATTTATTTATCATAAAAATAGTCAAGTACATGTCGGTCCACGCATAGTCAAGGGTTCCGTAATGTTGCTGAGCATGAACTGCTTTTGCCGCTAAGTGACATTGACACGTGTCTACATATACGTGCAGGTGTAATACATAGTATAAAGTTCCATTTTATTTTATTATTTCTCATAGTCTTATACGAATTTGCGAAAGCGACCGCTTTAGGCCCCCTGAGGTTTTGTGGTCAAATTGGGTACCTACCTAGAACATTCTGAGGTCACCCTTGCATTTCTATGATGATATGTACTACGATACATTAAAGTACGTATTTAGAATATTTACCAACATTTTATTGTATACTAAGATATACCCGCGTCTTTGTCCACGCTTGACTTGCAATTTCCACGGTTTCCCGGACACAAAGATTGTGTACGTTATGTAAGCTATCGTTTTATTGGAAACTGTCGGAATAAGCTAATTTTTATATACCCGAATAACTTGAAACCGTTCGCGGGAAAATTCCCGCATGGTTCCCGGGATTAAAAAAACCCACATTTTATTACATTAAATTTGCAGTAATAAAATTACACTGGAATTCGAGTATTTTTTTAATCTGGTCATTTTAAATCATTCCCAGAAAAAATCCCGCGGGATTTTTACAATAAAAAGTAGCGCAGAGTTTACATCTAAGAATTAACTGCCGATCAGCGAAAACCGCATCGAAATCTTTCAGTAGTTTTTACGTGAATCTCGAACAAACAGACAAAACGACAAACGGACAAGATATCTAAAAAAATATGCATCGTGTTCTCCATCGTTTATATAGTCTGTTCTAGTTGTATTTATTTTTTAAATAGCTTCAATGTTTCAATGTACAGACACGGCATTTTTAGAATTTTATAATATTATAGATTTTCATCTTTTGATTACCTTATTAGATAAAAGAAACTTAAAAAAATATATCAAGGCACATAATCTCGGTAAAATGTAGTTAACAGTTTTCCTGTTGACTTTACATGGCGAATGTCAATACATACACAAGAAATATATTTAGAAAGACCAATGAAAGGTCAACAGGAATATAAATACAAGTTTATTGCATTTAAAAAGTAACCTTGACTCGTCCCAAATGAATCATACACAAGCTTTACAGGTTTAAAGTAGATATTTATTAAAATTGAAAATTTTACTTTTTATTTACCAGTCACTTTGTGACTTGAACTGCATATTCATAATTATCTTCTGAACCATGCATTGAAGTAAAACATACAGGAAAATATAATTTAATTGCTGTTTTAATCACTAAAATTTTCATTGAAACCCGTTGAGCGGTTTTGAAGCTTACCTATACCTTTCACACAGACTGAAAGAAAAAATTCTAAAATCGGTTCTTCATAAGTAGCTATTGCCTACTTATGACGAACCGATTTTAATTTTCATAGCAAGTTTCGCATACATTTTGGCGTTTATCCCGAAATCATAGATAGATAGTTTTGATAACCCATTGTACGTATCAATAAAATTCAAACTACGCCTCCCTTTGTCCATATTTACTTTCATTTCGTTTCATAAATTGGAACTGAAGATAGGTGATAATCAGCTTTTTTATTCCATTTAAGTCTTTGACGAAAATATCTATTAATTAATTAGTTAGCTATTTGAAATGGCAAGTAATTGTATTCAAAAAATTAATTTGCATTCGAGTTAAATGCTCGGTCTCGCCTACAGCTAAAAGGTTGATCTACGTCAGTTGGTGAATCACGTGCGGTCTGACCTTCGACTTCCAGCCACTCAATAGCGCTTTACATCATAGGAAAAATGTGCGTACAGCTTACTACATAAGCCAAACGCCTTGGTACCGTTTTGAAAATACTTTCTACTAAAGACGTCTTTGTTAATCTATACTATAAATGTTTGTACTTGTAATTGTTTTTCCTTAGATCATTTTCGTACATTACAAATAGGATTTTTGCAAGGAATTACACTATTAAATGTAAAATATCTTAAGACAACTTAAGCCACATCTAAAGTTAGGTATTACAGTAGAAAATGTTTTATATTAAGTATCTAAAAACATAATTTAACTAAAGTTTTATCTAAAAGTTTATCTTGTGAGAAAAAACTTAGTATACGTCTGTTTATTTGTTGCTTCTTTACGGTCTTGTAAATGACCAATTATAACGATAGATAGATATATACTTTTAATACCTTGAATGAATATTATATAGGCAAGTACTGTTGGAAAGTAGGATAGTTTCCGCAAATAAGGATTTCAGTTTGAGGTTTACGGAACCAAAGATGAATTAGGTGACTATCGTAAATTTTCGTATATATGAACCGTTGGTAACAGCGATGAACGTAGGATAATTTCGAATAGGAAAATGTCCGCTGTATATAAAGATCTGAGATTTACGCGAATTAAGCCACTTAGAAACCTTTATTAATTCTTACATTTTAGGTATTCAGCGAAATAAATTTAAATTTAATAAAACTGCTTGAAGCAAAAAAAAAAAAAAAACCATTAGACTTCGTCTTCCAAACAGATTTCAAGGTAACTTTTGATGAGTTGTAACTAATACCAACATAACGACTCTTTCAATTTTTATATAAAAACCGTACTTAAGTAAACAATCAATTTTCTACTTTTTGACTAGTTCTGAATCATAGCTATGATTTATCGTCTATTATCTATTCCTTGTAACTCTGTGGTACATTTGTCCTAGAAGAATAAAATTTAAATATCAATTGTCTCCGTGTTTAAAAACATTAATGTTATTTATTATATGGTGATACTAGGATATGGCCGCGACTTTTTCCACGCTTAACTTGAAATTCTCGCTAGATTCTCGGGACACAAAGGATCGCAGGATATAAAAAAAAGGAAACTATCGTTTTAGTGGGAACTGTGTCGGAATAAGCTAATTTTTATGCACCCGAACAACTACAAACCGCTCCCGCTATAAATTCCCCCGGTTTTCCCGAGATAAAAAGTAACACACATTTCATTACATAAAATTTGCTATCGATTAGTACAAAAATCACATTGGAATTCGATTTTATTCAATCTCGCCATTTTAAATAATACCCAGAAAAATTCCCGCGGTATCCCCGGATAAAAAGTAGCGCAGATTTTAAGTCTAAGAGTTAGTAGTCGATCAGCGAAAACCGCATCGTAATTGGCCCAGTAGCTTTTACGCGAATCCCGAACAAACAGACAAACGGATAAGAATCCTAAAAAAATGCATCGTCTTCTCCATCGTGTATATAGTCTATTCCAGTTTTTTTTAATAACTTCAATATACAGACACGGCATGTTTAGAATTTTATAATATTATATAGAAGATTGTACATAATAATATATTATTTAATACTTTCATACGTATACTTGTTAGGTAGCTTTTGAGCATTACGGTGTTTATAACCTGCCCTTTAATAGATACACATTAAAAAGCAAGTAACAATCATTTGCATGATTTTCATAAAAAAATACTAACTTCATAGCCTGGGTGCGATTAAGAAGGTATAAAATTAAATAAAATGTATAACTTAGATTTGATATCACAAATTTATAATACGAACATCACGCTTTAAAAACGATGTTTAGTTATCTTGAAGCCTTCGTCATATTATGTATTCTATTAGAGCTTTGATTAGTTTTCGACACGTTTTTCATGAGATCGCAGGAGTTAGTCAATATAATATTTAGCACAGTGTAAAATGAAGTCTCAGTTCAGTTTTTGTGATATATTAGTACGGAGAGATTGTGTATAAAAAGTACCCTATTGTGGCAGTGTTTTGTGAACATTTCGCGTTTGTTGACGTGCTTGTAAATATATCGCCGGCGTGAAGCGGGCGGGGCTGATGGTCGCGGCTCGGGCGCGTCACGGCGGAGGGCTGTGCGGGCTCGGGCGCGGGGTGCGCGAGCAGCTCGCGCGCCTCGCCGCCGCCCGGCTTCGATCGCGAACTCTTCCATGAGTTGAGCTATCTACCGGACTCGGAACTACGAGAGTGTCTCGGCGAATATCCAGATTTCCTCTACCACGTTGCACGAGACAGATTCGGACAGCTCTACTTTCGCGTGATACGGACGTTGCTCCTTGATCGAGGTACGAGGTACAGAATAATATCATCAGTCAGGCACAGTAAATGGGCCACCTCATCTACTTTCATTTCGCCTAGTGTTGGCTTTATTGTTTTCTACTGGGTTGGTATATTCTTTTCCACTTCCATTTACACCATCTAATTATTCTTCTTTTCCTTAATTATCATATGACTATCATGCTTATCGCTTTTATCATTGTAAAAACAAATCTCACTGGTGCCTTATCAAAACAAGAAAATTAAGTGTGACCGACATACTTTTATTAGATAAAAATTAATTTATAAATTATCTTATCAACATTCAAAAAGGTCTTCTCTCTGGTTTAGTTAGACATTATTAAGCTTGACGGAAGGCTAATGTACTTGATACGGGAAACATCAGTAAAAACTGATGTGAAAGTTATTAGATGTGAGAACCATTTGTAGAAGACAACATTATAAACAGTTCAGTTATAATTAGGAATCATATTAGGTAGTGGAAGAAAACGAACATACCAGCTTTTCTCGTAATGATCCATTTAAAATGACTTCCCACAGAACCTTACGGCTCTTGTACTTTTTCCTTGAGGTCTTTATCTTGTTTCGGCTTACATTTATTTAAATGATAAGTCATAATAAAATATGAAAAATCGTTATGTGAATGTATTTCATCATGGAGCATATTAACAATGAGAAATTATAACAATCTTAATCAAATGAAAATAGCAAGAACGCTATGCACATAACGTTAAAAACGTAATCACCCATCTATAAAATAGTGGATTCATTTATTGTCTTTTGTAATTCAGTTTTCCCATAGGTGGTACACAATGGAATAGTTTGTTTTGCCGGTTCTCCACGAAACTGACATGTAGTCCGGAGTTTGTTGGTTGCGTAGAGCGTGCGTATGCAACATCACAGTCGCTTACTTGATCGGTTAGTTCACGCCCGCTTTTGTCGTTTTGTCACCAGTGATATCGACTTTGCATTGTTTATTGGTACAACGGACAAGCAAAGTATCGTTCTCCGAATTGTTCAGCTCGCGTATAATGCAACAACTTTGTGTATATCAAAAGGTCAAATGAACTCGAATACAAGTAATGCGGAGGACGTTCTCCCTGGTCAGTATTTATAGATCAATGAATTTATTTTTTTATCAGCAATCATATAATGTAAACTTGATGATTGGTAAATAATAGAACTATTACACTCGATATCTTATCAATATTTTAAGTGTTTGAGTCGAGTTACAACATACTACAAATTGTTATGAACGCTCGGGTGCACTACACTTGCAAGCCTTTTTGCGTTTTTCTTCATTAAATTTGAATCAGTGTATTGTCAATTTTTTATTATTAGACAGAAAAAAGCATCCTTGTTTACTAGTAGAGGTTCTAGTGTTCAAATAATGCGATAAAATTGTCCAAATTTATTTTTTCTGTATATATTTCGAGAGGTTTCATCGTATTACATGCATAGGTATACACAGGTATTTTTAATCAAATGAAAGTTCAATTATATAGTAATAATATATTTGTACAGTTATTTGTATTTGGTACTTGTATGTCGCACCTGTTACATAATAATATGATTAATTTTTGAATATTGCAATTCTGATTTTAGTTTCGGTCACATTGCTTTGTTTTATTACAAATTGTGGTGAAAAGTATAAATTGTAAATTACTTTATTATTTCATAATTTTCAGTGGCTTCACTAGAGTCGCTATTTTCAGATTAGTTTGCTTTGCTTGAAAATGTAATATAGGTAACTAATTAAAATAAATTATTATTATTCTTTGTTGATTATAAGTTTTAGAGAGTGGCTATTATACATCGATAGGTTCATTGACCTATGAAGAAAGTATTAAAATCGTGCATCTGTTTATAAATGTGTGCCTATAATCCAAAAGTCGACTGGAATGCAATCTGGTGGGCCTCGTTTTACGTGCACCACGGGCATTAGAAGAAAGTACCAAACCGGATCAGGTACCTACTAACTGGTTACATTAATAAAAAAAGTTTTATTGTAATTTGTATCGTATTACATTATATGGCAGTAATTCATCTAGAATCGTTACGATTTTTTGATACTATTAAAATTCATACATTTGTGAAACAGAACAACAGAAAACAAACCCGTTAAAGAAATCGGTAAAACTGTTAAAATAGTGCTTTTTACTTTGTAAGATAATTGTGAATTGTTTTAATTTCGAAATGTTTAGTGTGTTTCTAAGCATAAGAATTTTAGCTTTTCAATTTTTCACACCTAGAAATCGTGGGGGGCTATGAGGTAAATTAATGGATGAAATCTAACTTACTAATAGGTTGGGGAAAAAGTCTTTTCGCATATAGTATGTATGAACGTGTAATAAGATCTCTTTGGCTATACCATTTGTATCTGGCTGGTTTTGGTATCATTAAAAAGTTTTATTTTTAAAGAAGACAATTCCAAATTCAAATTAGGAAAACGTGTGATTTTTATTTGTTTTCTTATTGTTAAAATGAGTGAATCTAATGAAGAAATTCGATACATTTTAAAATTTTACTACAAAAAAGGTAAAAATGCAACACAAGCCGCGAAAAAACGTTGTGATGTTTATGGACCTAATGCAGTATCTGTGAGAGTAGCGCAAATTTGGTTTAAGCGTTTTCAATCCAGAAATTTTGATATCAAAGATGCACGTCGCTCTGGTCGCCCTGTTACGGACAAAATTGATGCCATTTTTGAAAAAGTGGAGCAATGTCGGCATATTAGTAGTTACGATTTAGCTGGAGACCTGAGAATTGACCACAAAACGGTTTTGGCGCATTTGAAAAAAGCTGGGCACACAAAAAAGCTCGATATTTGGGTGCCTCATGAGCTCACTGAAAGAAACCTAATGAACCGTGTACTCATCTGTGATTCTTTATTACGACGTAATGAAACCGAACCATTTTTGAAGAAACTGATAACTGGTGATGAAAAGTAGATCACGAACGAAAAAGATCGTGGTCAAAGGCCGGTCAGGCTTCACAGACTGTGGCGAAACCCGGATTAACTCGCAACAAGGTGATGCTGTGTGTATGGTGGGATTGGAAGGGCATTATTCATTATGAGCTGTTACCGCCAGGCAGGACCATCGATTCTGAACTGTACTGCGAACAACTGATGAGATTAAAGCAAAAATTTGAGAGAAAGCGGCCGGAATTAATCAACAGAAGGGGTGTGGTTTTTCACCATGATAACGCTAGACCTCACACATCTTTAGTCACTCAGCAAAAATTACGAGAGTTTGGCTGGGAGGTGTTAATGTATCCGCCGTATAGTCCTAACCTTGCACCTTCAGATTTTCACCTGTTTCGGTCTCTGCAGAATTACTTAGGCAGTGTCAGGTTAACATCACTAGAGGATTGCCAAAACCACTTGTCGCAGTTTTTTGATGAGAAACCCCAAAATTTTTATAGCAATGGGATCACGTCCCTACCTACAAGATGGCAAAAAGTTATCCAACAAAATGGCACCTACATACTTTAGTCAAATGTAAATAAACTTTATAAAAAAACCTTTTGAATTTTTATATAAAATGCGAAGAAACTTTTTCCCCAACCTAATATTTGTGCCACGCGTTTTTTGTAGTGGGAGATATCTGTTCGGCTCCTGTGGATTGTAGTGTGATGTTATAAGCTGTGTGATTCCTCAGTAAAGTGCTATCTAGATCTGATTATTTAAAGATCTTATTATTTAAAGACTGAAAGTTCTAAGAGATACTACAGTACCTACATGAATACAGACATATTTCTCGTCCTTAATTGTATATGATAATAGTGCTCTATAAACATGTAAGCAAGGTCGTTAAGTGTCTTAAATATCATTAATTGTTCAGTCTAAAAACGGTGTAAGCTAGGGATACTTTGTATTTTGTTTCTTATTCAAAACCTGCACATTTGAGTCATAAACTAATTAACACAATTGTAATTACTGCAAGTATTGTTTATAATCGTTCTTAATTGTATGTTATTGTCGACTGGCCAAGTAAATGTCTTTTTATCATTATAAATTGAAAATAATGTGATGATAAGTTTTAACAAAACGATGCATGGTATGATCGTTAAGCGGGTGCTAAACGCGCGAGCAAGTACGCGTACTTATGGTTCGACGATTTCCTTCGTTTCTGAATGTTCGCATACTTATTAAGGTGACAGATAGGCGTAAAAAGTCGCCAAGCCGTAAGTACGCACGTTGACTCACACGTCTATCACCACCATTACACAATGCGAAGGAGACGATTTGCTTTCGTGTTTCTTAATGGCAGGGTTCTATATCTTACTATTCTTTCACTTGCCCTACCATCAGTTGAATTTTGACATAACTTGTATGGAGCTTATCTCTAATTTTAACCGATAGTAAGGCAAATGAATAGTCTGTAAGATATAGGAACCGGCCATAAGCGCACAGCAAAGGTCTAGAACGTCCCACTAAAGTTAATGTTTTCTGAAAATATGTCCTATCATTATAGCAATAAATGAGATCGTGCTCAGATGCAATTTTTTTAGGAAAGAATTTCAATAATTCCTACGGGAATATTTATGCCGTTTTAGGCTTTGAAGTTATATTTAGGTTTCCATTTTTAACTACAGAAACTAAGTTATCAGAGCAAGCTCGTCTTTTAGGAATTTAGAAACAGAATTGCAAATGTAGAGTGTGGTAGCTCACAATACGTATTTTGGCACTATTTTTTTATGTAATTAGAATTCGGCATAGAATGTCATAAGCTACAGAAATAGGCAAAGCCTATTTTCCATGTACCTAATCATGATTACATTCGTGAAAATGTTGATAGATGTGATGCTTAGACTATAAAGTCAATATTGATAGTTGATAATCCATTACCAAACAAACAAGGTATTATCTAATAAACCTATATACACAAGAGCATAAATAAAGCGAAATTCAATACTCTATACGTTTCTTGTTCAAACACTCGTGTACATAACCACTTATCTAATTCTTTTGTTTGCCATAAACAAATGCATGTGTGCAATATAGCGGTGAAATAATATTGTTTTTATTCAATTGGCTTTATTGTCATAACTCCTTTTGCAGTTCTATGCAGCAACAGGGTGAGCCAAATGACAAAAACCTACAATGACATCGAAGCGGTAACAAGGCTCTTAGAAGAAGTAAGTTTTGCTTTTATTTGCAATTTGTATTAACAATAGAGACACAGTGAGGTACGTTTAAATATCGATAACATAAAACAACGACGAGTACATTATATTTTTAGTTGGCTTTTAAATATCTTCTTTATTATAGAATTTGCCAACTAATTTTACGCCTTGTCTTATTAGGATGAGACGCAATGAAATAATTGTATTTCTGCCCTATTTTTCAAGAAGTTTAAACACATTAAAACCGTATAAATTCTCATTAATTAATTAGAATATAGTTTTCTTCATAGCCCATTAATATTTGTCATGCTTTAAATCATATGGTCTATAGTATTGAGCTTTATCTAAAATGAGTTACTTGAATCAATTGTTTGCATATAATGTTTCAGGCAAGTCAATTATGATTATTTCGTAGATATGCTTCATTGGATAGATTTCATGTCTGTTATTTTGGCTAAAGCTAAAATGTTTGACAATGACTAGGTAGCGTTTGAATAATGCGGTTTTACTTCACGGGTACATGTTGCTTTGTAACAGAAAGAAAAGGATTTGGAATTGACTGCGCGCATCGGCAAAGAATTGTTGACTGCGAACGGACGGCTAGAGGCGCGCGTCTCCGCTCTTGAGAGCGAGCTGCGCAGCGCTCGCGATCTCATCACGCAGCTAAGGCACGACCTCAGCGCCAAGACTGATTTGCTGCAGGTAACATAGAGAGATATATATATATATATATATATATATAAGATTTATAACAATCATTTGATTTCGGTATGATTAAAAAGTTATTAAATTAAAAATACATTGTGCTACCAACTACGATGAGTTATTATGAGAAATTATCATAGTGACGTCACAGGCGCGCTTGACGTGTTTTCGGCATACTGGTACTTCGGGTTCAAAAATGTATTTTTAATCTATGTATAATATTATAAAATTCTAAAAATGCCATGATGCCACATGCCATGTACACTAATAAGCTATATAAAAAACAACTGGAATAGACTATGTAAACGATGGAGAAGACGATGCATTTTTATTTAAGATTTTTGTCTGTTTGTTCGAGATTCACGTAAAAATTACGATTTCATTGCGGTTTACGCTGATCGACAGCTAATTCCTAGACTTAAACTCTGCGCTACTTTTTATCCTAGAAATCCCGCGGAATTTTTTCTGGGAATGATTTAAAATGTCCAGATTAAAAAAATCGAATTCCAGTGTGATTTTTTTACTGATCGGTAGCAAATTTAATGTAATAAAATGTGTGATATATTTAATCCCGGGAGTCCTGTGGGAATTTTCCCGGGAGCGGTTTGAAGTTGTTCGGATGCATAAAAATTAGCTTATTCCGACATTTTCCATTAAAACGATAGCTTACATTCTTTTTTTAAATGCTGACTTTGTGTCTCGGAATCGCGCGGGAAATTCAAGTCAAGCGTGGACGAAGTCGCGAGCATATCCTAGTTTGAAAATAACATAAAAACAGTTCGTTATAACACTTATATATGATCTTTGAATATATTTAAAAAAATCCAATTTGAGAAACTATGTTGCACAAAAGCAAGAGTACATTTTCACAATCGTACATGTATAGTACCAATAGTTTTTTTGCATTACTGTAGGTATATGGTCTGGTTCCATAACAATTATGGAGTGATCATGTTAAAGTGTGGAAAAATAAGACTATTCATTGCCTTGTAATTTTGGATACCTTAGCCATGATAAATGAATGGTAAATATTTATATTTTAGTTTAGAAGCATTTTATGTCGGCGTTTGGTAAATTGCGTATACTTAGAATAACGTTGTACAATATAATAGGTTGGGGGAAAAGTCTTTTCGCATATAGTATGTATGAACTTCGTAATGAGATCTCTTTGGCTATACCATTTGTATCTGGCTGGTTTTGGTATCATTAAAAAGTTTTAATTTTAAAGAAGACAATTCCAAATTCATATTAGGAAAATGTGTGACTTTCATTTGTTTTTCTTATTGTTAAAATGAGTGAATCTAATGAAGAAATTCGATACATTTTAAAATTTTACTACAAAAAAAGGTAAAAATGCAACACAAGCCGCGAAAAAACTTTGTGATGTTTATGGACCTAATGCAGTATCTGTGAGAGTAGCGCAAATTTGATTTAAGCGTTTTCAATCCGGAAATTTTGATATCAAAGATGCACGTCGCTCTGGTCGCCCTGTTATGGACAAAATTGATGCCATTTTTGAAAACGTGGAGCAAGATCGGCATATTAGTAGTTACGATGTAGCTGAAGAGAGGAGAACTGGGAATTGACCCCAAAACGGTTTTGGCGCATTTGAAAAAAGCTGGATACACAAAAAAGCTCGATATTTGGGTGCCTCATGAGCTCACTGAAAGAAACCTAATGAACCGTGTACTCATTTGTGATTCTTTATTACGACGTAATGAAACCGGAACCATTTTTGAAGAAGCTGATAACTGGTGATGAAAAGTGGATCACGTACGACAAGAACGTGCTAAAAAGATCGTGGTCAAAGGCCGGTCAGGCTTCACAGACTGTGGCGAAACCCGGGTTAACTCGCAACAAGGTGATGCTATGTGTATGGTGGGATTGGGAGGGAATTATTCATTATGACCTGTTACCGCCAGGCAGGACCATCGATTCTGAACTGTACTGTGAACAACTGATGAGATTAAAGCAAAAAGTTGAGAGAAAGCGGCCGGAATTAATCAACAGAAGGGGTGTGGTTTTTCACCATGATAACGCTAGACCTCACACATCTTTAGCCACTCAGCAAAAATTACGAAAGTTTGCTTGGGAGGTGTTGATGCATCCGCCGTATAGTCCTGACCTTGCACCTTCAGATTTTCACCTATTTCGGTCTCTGCAGAATTCCTTAGGCAGTTTCAGGTTAACATCACGAGAGATTTCGATCAGAAACCCCAAAATTTTTATAGCAATGGGATCACGTCTCTACCTACAAGATGGCAAAAAGTTATCCAACAAAATGCACCTACATACTTTAGTCAAATGTAAATAAACTTTATAAAAAAACCTTTTGAATTTTTATATAAAATGCGAAGAAACTTTTTCCCCAACCTAATATGTTAATAGTTGATAACATTGATCCATTTGGTACTTTATAAAGTTGGTATATTATATACTTACAAAGAAAAAAATATTTTTGGAAAGAGCCCTTTATTTAATATTTTCTCCATAAATTTCGCATTTCTGATACAAAATTTTTGTTAACACGCGATTCTTTGCATATTTACCAAATTATATATTTCTAGCCTTAGTAGTTACTGATATAATCAGTATGTTTTTACCTTTAAGTATCAAATCCCTAAAACTGAACTAAATTAATCAGAATGCCAAATTGTTACTGAAATAATTCAAACCTACTAAAACATACTTTAAGGATGACTAAATGACTAATACTTTTACTAGGTTTTCTAAAGCTGAGAACTCTACAAACTTCTAACCATAGAATTAAGACGCTTAGAACCCGAGTAGGTGTGAGTAAAGTGAAGCACTTTTAAGTAAGACCTAAAGTCTCAGTGTGACGAGCTCCAATAGTTCCAATTCCCTACTTTTTAGAAACAATCTATTTACTTGCAACATTATTTATGCCTTTGTGTGCGTGTAAACGAAAATAATTACACGGCGCTTACGCACACATAGATTGTTTTGTGGTTCAATTCTGAATGTAATTTTGTAGGAAACTAGTTCTCTAGGTATTGCTCTAAGCTTCAACAATGTAATTTTTACCCAGCAAGGGATATAAATTTGTAATAATGCATAACACTCGCACGAACTACTACTTATGAAGATATAAAAAGGATTCTACCTGCTGTCCATTATAAGCCACTATTCCTTTTTAACCACTCCCTAGTTTTTTTTTAAATATACAAGTAGACGTTGTACAAAAAAATAAGGTCTTCATCTTAAGTCTTTACAACGCAAACGGTCAGTATAATAATAATATGTAATATGCGTCTTCTGTGGGTTTTTGACTAAACATAGCGCACCGGAACTCGCAACATTACATTGCTTTACAAAACCACTGTCATGTCATAAAAACGAATAATCTGTTATAATATTCTGCTAATTCACATTGGATATAGATATTTAGCCAGCGTGTGAAAGATTATATTATCTGTTACGATTATACGCATGCAAAAAACGTGATCAAAACACACGTTTTTTACCTAAATTCCTTGCTAAATCGAACACCTGTCGTGAATTACCGTTACGCAGAAAAACCGGAAACATAACCTATTCTACAAGCCAATTATATAATACGATAGCAAATAAAAATACATAATATCCAAATCTTGACTGTGATCTTGTTTATTTAAAAAACTATATTTAGTTCTTAAAGCGTCGCTTTACGTATTTGTTGTGTTTGATCTAAATTAGTCTTACGGCTCTCATTAGATAGATTTCTTTAACATAAACAATATTAAGATAGTTATTTCGGTATATTTATTTATATTACTATGCTACGGCACTGCTTATGTCCTTAAAAACTCTGTTAAATGTCAGTAATCATTATTGAGATTTAGATATTTCCGACCACGTAAATGCCCTTTTTAAGTTTTCATAGCCAAATGATAAAATCATTAAATGTCCGCTAACATTACAGCTTTTATTGTCCTTGGTCTAATCTAAACACACTTGGCTAATAATTTTCATTCTCTATTTATAATACAACCATCGTCAGCATCGCGTTTCAAACGCTTCTTATTTTGTTGTTTATGGTTTTTAATTGTTGTTTGTACAATAATTAAAATTATTTTTATTATGATATTTTAGAAGTAGAACGATATAAGATGGTAGTTTTTTTAAAGTAAATATTTTTAGAATTTGTTGTAACGTGTGTCTACATCTCCACTCGTCACGTAGGTGCTAACAAATGACACAGAGGAGGGCTCGTCCCCGACGGAGCAGGAGGCGGCCAGCGCTGCTTTGCTTAAGAAGCGAACTGGTGCGCTGGAGCGGGAGAACCGCGCACTGCGCGACGAGGCGGCGCGGCTCGCCGCCGGCGCGGACAGCGCCGAGCTGGCCGAGAGGCAGCTGCTGCGCGACATTGCCCAACAACTCGGTAAGTTCTAAGCCCACTGACCTCTATTATTACCACTGGTCTGACTGCTGCATATGTATTACGAGCATATTTTTGGGCTAATTTGAATGGTCACTTGCATCGCTCTCTGGAACTAATATTGCAAATGGTTGCCCAATCATAAGGAGAGTTAAAATAGTCATTTTCGCAGATTCTCATTACTGTGACAAGTGTCAAAATAAGAACAGAAATATGTTCTTCTTTTTAAATGTTGTTTTGCCAGATTTTAGTTTTTCGACTGACATGAAACGAGTAAGTTCTTATGGCAGTTCAAAAAGGCATATTTTAACCAAATAGTTGAGATTTCAACACAAATAATTTATCTTTTAAAAAATTGATATAAGTATTGTTCATTTTCAACCATGTAAGACGTGTTTTGAAAATAAAATTACACAGGGATACATCACCCTTCAAATTCATCTTTTTGCAGCGTGCCAATATGTTAGTTACGTAATTTATGTTTACACCGTTAAATTAATACTTTGTATTATGTGGAAATTCATGTCTGTTTCTCACTTACTTATTAATTTTCCATTCTTTTAGGTTTTTAAGATGTTCCAGAAATTATGTTCTTAAGTTTATAAATTTTAATTGGTTTCTATAGAACCAGTGTATTTTAAGAATTATTGGGATAGCTCGAAGTTCTTAAAAAAATGTGTTTAAGTTATCTATAATATTATTATTAAATTCTAGACATGCCGTGTCTGTACATTGAAGCTATTAAAAAAACTGGACTATATAAACGACGGAGAACACTTTGTCGGCTTGTCAATTTCTTCTGGATTGACGGAAAAATTACGGGGCCGATTTTGATGCGGTTTTCGCTGATCAGCAGCAAATTCTTAGACTTAAAATCTACGCTACTTTTTATCCCGGGAATTTTTCTGCGAATGATTTGAAATGGCCAGCTTGAAATTGTTTTTTGAATTCCAATACGGTTTTTTTGCTGGTCGATAGCAAACTTAATGTAACATAATGTGTGATATTTCTTAAACCCTGGAATTCCGCGGAAATTTTCCCGGGAGCAGTTTGAACTTGTTCGGATCATAAAAATTAGATTAACTTAAATTAGCCATATCCGTGCAGGAACGGTGAAAGAATAGAATTTCCTGCGGCCAGGCGGCCTGTTGGAAGAGGCGACAAAACAACACACAGCCTGGTGGTAGGGTATTTGCCCGTCTGGATGACTACAACCCCTGATCCCGAGTATGCCGCCATAAACAACCTTGATTTGTGTACCGGCATTAGTGGCCAGGCTCTAGTCTCCCTTTTGAGAGCAGCAGCGCATTTGTAGCACTTTTGGCATTAGCATTAGCACACAAATGTCCGTCCATAGGCGATGGTCACCGCTTTCCATCAGGTGAGCCGTCTGCCTGTCTACTGAACTAGTGTAATAAAAAAATTAAAAATTTATTCCGACATAGTTTCCACTAAAACGATAGCTTACATTCTTTTTTTAAATTCTGCGATACTTTGAGTTCTGGAATCCCATGGAAATTTCAAGTCAAGCATGGACGAAGTCGCGGGCATATCCTAGTAAGTAATAATAATGTAAAAAGAATCTAAGAGATTAGAAAACTGAATACAAGTAAATGCACAATGAGTGTATGTGTGTGGTTCAAACATAATGGTTTATTTCTAATCTTGCAGATTAAATGAGCGAGGTTTATATTAACTTCACAAAACTAGTTTGTAAACGTGAAGTGTTTACGCTTAAATAAATACTGGATAACAATAATTTATTGTCACACATTTCCTAAAAAAATACAAACAACAAAAACATTGGATTATTGATTAACCACAATCCAATACTTTGGTGTCTGTGGATTAGGGTAAGATAATACCTATAGGTATATTATAACGACACTTAATTTGATTGTTATTACTGGTAACTCAATTAGTAGTTCTGTTCGTACGATAATACTAACATGTAGGTCGCTATTAAAACAATAAGATAATTTAATTATAATCTTATATCCAGGGACGATTTTCTTTATTTCGTTTTGTTATTTAACATTATATAATATACCAATTGATTAATGTAAGTCGATATTTTAGACTGGCTATTGTACTGGCTGGCTACACTACGATAGGATTTACCATTGATGTAAATGTAGACAACTTGGCATAAATTCTGTTGATTAAAGACGTCTTTATGTACTCGAAGGTAATAAATACTATGTTGTGTAAAACTTCATACATTATATTGAAATTCTAAAAATCAGATAAGATACAATAGGACAAGTTTTTAGTGCATATTGTTGACTTGACTGATAACAAAACCAATATTAAAACTAATACAGCAAATATTTACCTAATTAACATATTTAAGTATTATGTTTTTCATACGCCAATACAACGTGAGTTTCACATTTAACAGATATGGTATCGTGTTTAGAAATAAGTTGTAAATCGTCAAAGGAAAAGATCTGAAGACATTGAAGAAAGAAAACACCGAAGAATACAGGGTAAGGTGGCACAAGGTGGCCTAGCAGTGTGTTTTCTATAACGTTTGCACCCTGTCAGACCATACTTGTTCTAACTTGCTCGTTAACAACAATTATAAGAAAAATGAAGATTTCTCAAGGATGCGAAGAAATTTTGTGGTAATATTAATTCTTTTATTTTTGTGGGGTTTCAAAAGTTATATACGTATTTAGCAGGTATATTCTCTGTGATCTATAGAACGCATAGACCACTGTTCAGACGACTGATTTACTGTACCGTACCTTCCAGGTCCGATTTCTGGTAAAATAAATTTCGTATAAGAACTTTCTGTTATTTACTGTGGTCTGTATTATTTATTTATTACCCATAACACAAAATTAAATGTAATTAATATTCATGAGTGTATTTATCTGCCAATTATTCAAAGGTCGAAATAAATTGTATGATTACAAACTGTTTATATTTTTAATTTGATCGAAAAACGAATTTATCAATAGCATATTGTTCCACAAGGGATGAAAGAAATCAATTTAGGCACAATTTGCTTCGACGTACGAGCGTAGCGAGGGCGCTAATAGTTCAAGTGCCTAAATAGGTCTTTCACCCGACATTAACACTGCTTTTCATTATATGAGGGAAGTAAATTAAAACCTGATTTGTTAACCAAACAACTACTTCTCGAATGATATCAGGCGTTAAATTCACATCTAAATCTGATAAACTCATTTTATACAAATGTCTGTGAAGTAAATATTTTCTTAAATTTTCACAACTGCTGTTTATGCGACTTGGTAATTGTTTTATTTATATCCTCTTTTGATGTAAAACCACAATGACGGAAAATATAGGTGCATAGAACACGGGGAAATACAAGCAGTTATATAAGGAAAGGATTGCACAGTACCTTTATATAGTGAAGCGATGATTTCTTTTTGTTCCTTGATAGTTAGTACGACACACACAAATGTTTAAATTTCACGAATTCAATTTGTTTGATAATGTATAAGTACATAGACACAAATAACATTAACAATATTCAAATGCTGCGTTGCAGTTCGTTAGTGAAGGGTGAATTTTATAAGATGATGATTGCGATGCTATTAGCGTCTCACTCCTTTATTCCGCTTGCTAAGGTACAGGAGAGGAAAAAAAAATAGGAGGTTGTTTTACATTATATAAATGTAATTACCATTCGTTCTATTTCTTTAAGAATTTTCAATATAATTAAATCCGCGCGAGTAACTACTGTTAAGAGGTTTACAACGACTATTTTAGCTGTTTTAAGCAAAGCCTCATTTGACATTTTTAATCTGATATTTTTGTCATGTTTTAGTAGTTGTGGTAAAGAAAAATCAAATTAAACCGAAAAATCTAACTTAAACCGCTGAAAAGTTATTTTAACTCGATGAAAATACGTACGTACATTTAAAATATCGCTTAATCTAACTATCAGCTTAAGAACTATATGTAATCGTATTTGGTTCTTTTCTGCGAATAAGTTACTGTGTTAAATTTGCTTTTAATTAAAACATTTCAAAGCGTTATTTATCAAACACCCTACTGGTCTTCATTCATGATTACAATTACCTTTTTGTTGCTTACAATGAACAAACAACACAGACTTCTCTTTATAGCAGTTTTCTTAAGAAGGAATAAAAATAATTTATATTTCCTAGAAGACTTCATTATACATTGTTGTACTAGTCAATAATGAGTTTTACACGACTGCTATTTACTTCAATACACGTAAATAAATTTTGATTATATATTGTTTATTGTGTGTATTAATTAATTAATTATTATTCGCAATCATTTTGTACGACATTTTTTTTAACAAAAACATAACCGACTTCACTTGTAAGTGAAGTCAGTTTTGTTATTGTTAAAAAAAATATTTTCTACTTTTTAGTTGCTTAAATAGCTTTAAAAATAATATTTAAGATATTGTATGGACTACTGACACGCGTATATGTTTCCCTTTCGTAGAATGTAGGTAGGCACTCAGCGCTCGTCAAAAAGGGTTGCTCTGTAAGTCCCTGGGATCCACTCATTAGAACCTGACTTGGTGACAGAAGGATGGACCACCTCGGCAGTATACTGTCTCGAATAAAGAAAAATCGGTCCACAGTTGAAGGAGAAATAGCGAATCACACATCCAGAAAAAAAACATAATTATAGATGAATTGAAAACCTCTACCTTGTGGAAGTCGATTAAAAATTCTACATCTATAAAATCTACATCTATACAGATAAATAAAAATGAAGTGTCTGTTTGTAATGTCAAAATAAAAATGTGAAAACAATCAGGGGGGGATAATAATTCGGACCGGGAGATTACGAAAATGCAATTTTTAGAATTTTTGTCTGCCTGTTTGTGTCTGTCTGGATGTTCCGGCTAATCTCTGAACCGGCTGGAACAATTTTGACGCGACATTCACTGGCAAATAACTAATGTTATAAGGAGTAACTTGTGCAACTTTTTTAGGGCTCCGCAACAAAATTAAAACCATTTGTTTCAGCTATTTCTGAAACGGCCGGACTGATTTTGCCGGGACTTTACCACTGGCATATAGCTGATGTTATATGGAGTAGCATAGGCTACTTTTAAAATGAGGGTTCCGCGAAAAAATATTCCACACGGACGAAACGGCGGACACAGCTGGTGTTTCAATAAAAAATATATTAATGTAGTAGATACTTCCATCATTCGTACAGTTGTACGTTCGATAAATTTAAACGTGGGAATTTACATTTATTTTGCGCATACAAAATAAGAAAACGTTTTAAATAATTATTTCCGTCCTGTACTTTTCAAACATTTGCATAATATTAGGTTGGGGAAAAAGTTTCTTCGCATTTTATATAAAATTTCAAAAGGTTTTTTATAAAGTTTATTTACATTTGACTAAAGTATGTAGGTGCCATTTTGTTGGATAACTTTTTGCCATTTTGTAGGTAGGGACGTGATCCCATTGCTATAAAAATTTTGGGGCTTCTGATCAAAAAACTGCGACAAGTGGTTTTGGCAGTCCTCTTGTGATGTTAACCTGACACTGTCTAAGGAATTCTGCAGACACCGAAACAGGTGAAAATCTGAAGGTGCAAGGTCAGGACTATACGGCGGATGCATTAACACCTCCCAGCCAAACTTTCGTAATTTTTTCTGAGGGGCTAAAGATGTGTGAGGTCTAGCGTTGTCATGGTGAAAAATCACACCCCTTCTGTTGATTAATTCCGGCCGCTTTCTGTCAACTTTTTGCTTTAATGTCATCAGTTGTTCGCAGTACAGTTCAGAATCGATGGTCCTGCCTGGCGGTAACAGCTCATAATGAATAATGCCCTTCCAATTCCACCATAGACACAGCATCACCTCGTTGCGAGTTAACCCGGGTTTCGCCACAGTCTATGAAGCCTGACCGGCCTTTGACCACGATGTTTTTCACACGTTCTTGTCGTACGTGATCCACTTTTCATCACCAGTTATCAGCGTCTTCAAAAATGGTTCTGTTTCATTACGTCGTAATAAAGAATCACAAATGAGTACACAGTTCATTAGGTTTCTTTCAGTGAGCTCATGAGGCACCCAAATATCGAGCTTTTTTGTGTACCCAGCTTTTTTCAAATGCGCCAAAACTGTTTTGTGGTCAATTGCCAGTTCTCCGGATACATCGTAACTACTAATATGCCGATCTTGCTCCACTTTTTCAAAAAGGCATCAATTTTGTCGTAACAGGGCGACCAGAGCGACTTGCATCTTTGATATCAAAATTTCCAGATTGAAAACGCTTAAACCAAATTTGCGCTACTCTCACAGATACTGCATTAGGTCCATAAACATCACAAATTTCTTTCGCGGCTTGTGTTGCATTTTTACCTTTTTTGTAGTAAAATTTTAAAATGTATCGAATTTCTTCATTAGACTCACCCATTTTAACAATAAGAAAAACAAGTGAAAATCACACATTTTCCTAATTTGAATTTGGGATTGTCTTCTTTAAAGTTAAAACTTTTTAATGATACCAATACCAGCCAGATTCAAATGGTATAGTCAAAGAGATCTTATAACAAGTTCATACATACTATATGCGAAAAGACTATTTCCCCAACCTATTATAACGACATGCTTATTTATACAGCTCTGGAATAACTTGGTGGCATGTTTTTATAGTGTCTGGTACAGGCCTAAGAGATATCTGTACAACGTTCGCTAAATAATACCCTCTTTTAATAAGTTATTAAATAAAAGTGAGGCGATATTAATGATTTCTGGAGATTTTTTCCTTTAAAGATCACTTAAACTACGCTGAATCGAAAATACATAATAGAATAAATGAATGAAAGTAATTTAGATACCATTCTTTTAACTTGTTATCGTACCATTAATTCCGTCTTTTTTAAAAAACTATTAATTTATTATTAAAGCTAAGTTTTAACGGTTTTAAGTGCGGTTATTTATTTGGAAACGCCGGAATAGCAAAAGTCAAATAAATTACCGCGCTTAAAACCGTTACAACGTAGTTTTATTATGTATACAAGTCGCGAAACCTTAAGAAAGTATTATATTTATTTATTAGTTTCTCTCCGATTGAGCTCATTGTATGTGTTACCAGCAAATGCGAACTCCGAGGCGAGTGTGTTGGGCACAGAGTTATTTGAGGAACGACATCGTGCAGCGGAGTTGCAACAGCAGCTCGATGCGGCAAACGCGAGGCTCGCAAACAATGAACGCAACTATCAACAGGTAAATAATATTTTATTTTATTAATGTGTATTTTTCCTTAATCCTATCATATTACGGCTTTCTACCCCTCATTGCCAGCGTTAATTTTGGTTTCTTAACCCACTAGAACTCGTTTATAATATTAAAAAAAAATAGGAGTGGCTACCATATATTGCGGTTGAAAAAATTTTAGTACCCATCGCCAGACATGTATTGAGAATTTATAACTATTATGCTTAGTAACTTTGTCTGGAAGTACCATTTGCTTTCGAAGTTGTAATAAGCTTATCTTGCGGACTATTAGGCGAAGAATTCTTAAAACAGTTTTAAAGTGGGTTGAGCTTAAAAATGCTTAAAAATTACTGGTATTTTGCATGAAATGTTTTTAAGTAAAATCAAGGGTTTCATAGTTAATGACAATCAGTGATCTTTCATCATAGTACATCGACGGCTGCAGATTTCTTTTAGTTTACATATATTTATGTGAAATTTAAAAGCCAACTTATTTTAGTGATAATACTTAACGATTTCATAACATTTGAATAAAAATTCTAATGTCTTATTTATTTAAAAATGGTGTAATGTTATATTCTTTCCAGACGTTAGGTAGCGAAATAAGCTAAAAAGTAGTATAAATAGAAATAAACAATCATAGCTCGTGCCTTTCTTATCAGCTTTATCATAATAATCTTAGTAGATAATTCTTTTATATGTTAATAATGACGTCTGAAAATAATTATTTAAAGATATGTTATACACTTATCACTTTAATGGAATCAATACAGGATTTGATATCTAAACTACCTACAAATGACAGGTAAACAAGTCCAGAGCTTAAACTCTTGAATTTCTTAGCAATGTTTAGTAGTATAAGAGTCGATCCCCTAACTGTTGCTAAGATACTTAAAGTTAGTAATAGAAATAAAAATCATTATGAGGCACTAAAGCGTATATTTAGATACATGAATTAATAGTAATAATAACAAAAAACACTTATAATAAAGCATAAGAAAAAAGTAAGAATTAGCATAGAATGGAACGAATTAACTACAACAAGAATGTAATATTTGAATAAGGATTGAAACTGAAGAAAGATGACTGTGTGAGATAAAAATTCAAGCAGCAAAAAAGATAAACAAAACGAGGGAAAGAAAAGAAAATAAAAGAGATATAGAACTAAAAGAATCTAGTCTCTGGTAATCGGGGTCATCAGAGAAAGAGAAAAAATATTTGACAATGAACCTCCTTATTGAAACTTATGAAACTCGAATAATTTGATGAAAATTCTTAATTTTAATTCTTGTTTTATTTGATATTATTATGTTCTATCCTTGGTTTATAGGATTAAGCTATTTTGTACATAAGAACTAAGTCGATCAACAAGATTAGCTCTGTAGATCTATACTTTGGCTTCCTTTAATTCCTTTAAATAATATTATTGTATTATCTCCTTTCCAGAATTTAAACACACGCGTACCTACATGGTATCTCGAAAATCTTATATTAATTTATCAATATTAAAAACATTATTTCAAAACATCGCGAAGTTTTGAAAAGACATTTTAATTTTAGAGTTCATTAAACTTTATATATATAGGTGATCTACCCATAAGATAATTTTTGATGTTTTTAATATAATAGTTATGAACTTTTATAAGATTTTCAGGCCACTCAATAAATGTAAAAGTAGTTTTAAATTTATACTTTTTGTATTTTTAAAGTCGAAGATAATTATAGACTACTTTTTATTTCGCAAAATACAACAATTTCTGTGGGATATAGAATCATCAAATATTCGCTGACAAGACTCGTGGAAAGATCTAGTAATACTATCTGAACATGTTGTATCTTTAGAGTTCCCTAAACAGCAAGAACGGTGAACGTCTTCCTCACTACGGAATTATTTACTCTGTGTGAATCAATATCCACTTTGTCGCTTTTTATATAATTTCGCACTTTTTTTACAGCTAACCGTAGAACACGAGCACACGTTACGAATATTAGAAATCACAAAAGAAAACCAAAATGCTCTCGCAGCAGAATTGGCCGATACAAAGGTGAGACTCCCTTACTTAATATCTTACAAATGAGGTTTTATGTAATTATCCTAACATACAATTCTATTTGTCACGACTTCTCGATGATTCCACAAGGATAAACAATATAAACCAGTGTTCACGAAAAAATACTACACCACCACTAATCCCATACACTATTTGCATACCTACAGGTATCTACATGCGGCACTGTAAGTAGTTACTCATCTTTAAAAATGTATTAAAACCGCTCATACTTTAATATTATTATCTTTGTGTTTATATACATTTATTTGATGCATTATAAAATGTTATTGCTATTTCTTGTTAGTCAAATGGCGTAAAAATACATCGGCTATAATTTATTTTATTACGCAGTGCGATTACAACATGTTCTCTGAAATGCAACTTATTGTTTTTTTTAATAACTAATAATCTTAAACAGTGTCCATTGATATAAACGATTAATTAGTCGAATATTCCGCTTACCGTGTTCATGGCTACAATTATACAGAGTCTAAATCACTGCTCCTTTAGTTTCCAAAGTAGTTTCCAAAAAACGGGCAACATGTTCTAGCAAAAATCTATATTTATCAATAGCTGTGAAGTGTTATTGTTTGCACCGTCTTTATGGCCGTTAGAATGACTCGATCATGAATTAGGTACACGTTGATTAAATACTACGCGACTTGTGGCGTTTTATAGACATGTAAGATCCCTCCTCTTTCAGGGTTATATTTTTTACGGGCCTATTCTTTAATTCTAATATTCTTCGTGTATGGTAAATCTGATTTTAATCGAGACCAATCAATACGAACTAGTAGCCGATTAGTGTTCGAAATTCGAACGTAATTAACTTTTACTATTTTGCATTATTTGGAGATACATCGTACTCCATGCGACTGTTTGACATTGACAGACTACCTGTTTGACATTTTTAGTATCAATGTGAACAATGAACATATAAGATTTAATGTATGTACACATTTGTAACATCTCTTACGTAAAACATGGCTTTTTGCACATCTCCGTATAAACACTGTTGTATTGTAGAGCTGGAATTATTTGATATAGCTCGCT